>JALAZF010000273.1:1862500-7667500 GCA_022829125.1 Lathyrus tuberosus | reverse complement strand
TCAGCTTCTGTTTTGCTTCTAAATCTTGTCTTGTTAATTTACAATCCCAAGAAAGATCTTTCAGTAGTGGCCGTAGATACAGGGAGAGTTATGACAATGCAGAGCAGTTTATCAATCAAATAGTAAATATCATTCTTTCCGGTTGCAACCAAAGATGAACAAAAGTCTTGAATCATTGATAAATTGTTCAAACTCGATGCTTGACGATCGTCAATAATAAAATAATGAAGTTGAAATTGCAAATTAATCCTCTCTTGCTCATTGAAGTCCATAAGATAATATTTTTCAACTAGAATGCAAATAGTATCAAAGTTAAAATCCTTGTAATTATCCTTGGGAGCCAAAGCACAACTTAGAGTTAACAAACCAATCACTTGCTCACTAAATTTGCTATTTAACTCTTGTAATTGTTTGTTGTTATACCCCAAATTTTCCCCACCTTAGTTCCTTCATTTGCATCATTTACATAACATCAATCACTTCTTGTGTGTGTCTTGTTTGCCTTGTCCATAAGTTAGGGTTTTGCATCATAGAATTCAAGTGTTTGATCAAGTAGAAGATTGGTGTGATCCTCAACATCTCAAGCTCCTTAACTCATGCTTAGTGATCAAGAGTTTCCCTCCATCAATGATCAAGTTTAAGTTGGCATCAATTCAAGTTCATCAAGTTTCAATCCATCATGTGCTACAAAATAGGGTTTTTGTTTAAGTCAGCTTGATGTTGACTTTTTGATCAAAACATGATCTCATGGCTTAGAATGTGATTCAAAGGATTCAAATGCATCATTATGGTCCATTCATGTGATTAAATTGGCTCAAGAAGTTAGATCTATCGATAATTGAATAATTTTGATTCAACTGATGAAAAGTCAACAGATGCTTAAAGTCAAAGTTTGACTTTTGACATTTTTGGTCAACCATTGACTTCTCAAGTCAAGAACCATGAAAAATATGGAAAATTTTGAGTTTGATCAAGATAAATCAAGAAAATCAAGTAAATATCAAGAATTGACCAAATTAAGGTTTCTTGAAATTTCACTAAGTACAAAACTCCATGATCAAATGACCAACTTTTCAAGGTTGTAACTTCTTCCTCTAGCATTCACTTGAAACACTTGAGGGCTGCATTTTAATATGGCATTTGATACTTCAAGTTGATGAAAATTTGAAGCGAAAATCTTTCTTGAAGTGGAAGAAATTGATGTCCAAAGTTGAGGTTTCAAGTTGTTGCAAAATTCAAAATACTTAGAAATTTTTCTAAGTTTTTGACCTTGTCAAGTGCTTGACTTTATGGCCAATTTGTGATCAATATAGGAATCCAATTAAAACACTTGTGGGCTGCATTTGAAGATCATACTTCCCACTTCATCATGATGAAAAATTTAGTCCAAAAAGCTTTTGCCAATTGAGAGATATGAAGGATCAAAGTTAGGGTTTCACAATGAAATGAAATACATGAAGAACCAAAATTTTTCTAAGTGTCAATTTCAGTTTCCTCCACACGAATTTGGAGCCAATTTGGAGCATCTTCCATGCATTTCCCCAGCTTGGAATCAACATGAACATTGTTCCTTTCCATGCTAGCTTCACATTGATGCCAAATTTGTGCAAATTAGGTACAATAAGGACAAACTTGCTGCCAAACTGAGCACTTGGGGAGTATCATTTTGGCATGTAGTGAAATTTCAAACTTGGTCGAAACTTGTTGGACAAGGTTGGACTCTAATGCAACTGATTTCCTAAGGCTAAAACATCTTTCCAAGCCTAACATTGAGTGCTCAAAATGATCATGAGGCCAAGAACCAAGGCCTTGGTGCATAGAACCAAAGTTGCCATTTTTGTGAAACAAGAGCATTACAAGACAAACTCCAAACCTTGATCAGACCTAACCTCCATCCAAACCTACTTCAAAAGCCTTTACAAATGCATTGCTAACCTGATTACCTCAGTACACAAGTATTTGAGCAAAGAGCATAGAGCAAAAATCTCAAAAATCTCCATTAAACTCAAATTTCGAATTTCACCATTCCTTGCTTTTCCTTCCATTTTTACTTCACCAAAACACTCCAAACACCTCACCAAAGCTTCTGTATGCAATGGAACTCATCTGAAACACCCCAAACACCATAACCATAACTCACTTTTTCTCATATGCAAGTGGATTTGGTCAGAACAATCCAAGGGGTTTCAAGGCATTCTAAGCACATCATCATACTCCTAGGAACTCAAGGAAGCTAGGAGGATCATTTTTGCATTGCTGGAAGCACTTTTTAGAGATCCACGAATTCACCATTTGAGGTACTTTTTCATATTTCGAACTCTACCGTTTAAGCATCATTTTCACTCATTCTTGTTACCATTATATTAGTTTTGGCATGAGGAATGAAACCCCTAAGTTATTGTCCATTGATTGTTGATGTATGTCATTTAATTTTTGTTTGAAATTTTAGGGTTCATCTGGTTTTGTTCAAAATTCTTGAGTTTGAGATCAAATAAATAAAAACTAAGGGCATATTTGGATTCCTTGAGAAATTCTAAGCAGAATAGTGTATCTACTTGTCCCATTTGGTACAAAAATGAGGAAGTTGCATTTTTTTGAAAATTAAAAAAGTTACAACAGCACGAGGAAGAATATGAAGTCTCCTTTTTATTTTTAAATTTTAATTTTATTATATATTTTTTTGGAGCGAAAATATTACAAGGCCTAAGAGCATGGCGCAGTGGTTTTTGTTTTTGTTGGTAATATGGGGGGCGTGGGTTCAACACCCAACGACCCCCTTTATTTTTTATCACTTGTTTCTTCTTTCCTTCTTCCTTTCCTTTTTTTTTCATTTTCCTTTTATTTCTTTTTTCTTTTTTCTTTTTTCTTTTTTCTTTTCATTATTTTATTGTTCCTATTTTATTTTAGTTTAAATATTTTAAACCAAAAAAAAATTATTTCCATTGTGTTTATTTTATTTTTATCATTTTATTTTCATATTAAAAAACCTAAAAAATATTTATTTTCTTTATTTATATGATGTTTATTTTGTTTTATCATGTTAATTAATTTTTCCTTGCTTTATGTTTTGATTGAGTTCATGTTTTGTGTCCCTTTGCCATGTTTTAATGTTTAAAAATCATATTGATATTATGTTTTGCCTAATGTCATGTCTTGATTAAATATTGTAAAATGATCCTTGAACCATTAGTGATGACATGTGGTTGAATATTGAACTTTGGTTAAGTTTTTTTTAGGGTTTTTGCCATGATGAATATGACCTTATCATTTGATGCTTGACTTTAATGTTGTTGTGTTTATCTTGATGTTGAAGTTCTTACCATGTTTAGGTGGATTTTAGGGTTTGTTTAGAAATGAACATTCATATGATTTGAAACCCTAAATGACTTGAATTTATTTGCTTGATTGATGATCTTTGTCATATGTAGATACCATATCTGGATGCTTACCTTATGCTTAAGTTATTATCCTTATGATGCGTGTTTTGCTTGATACTTGTTTGTGACCATTGATTGCTACTATCATATTATTTGTTGTTTAAGTTCAAAGAAAAGGACCTTAGTTTAATTTATTGATTTATACATATCCCTGTATACCTTGATGTATCCCCACCCTTATGTGTAATCGTGTTCATATTATTCATGTTAGAATATAAATTAATACATTAACCTAAGATCAACAAAAATATTAAAATCAATCTTTCAAGATAAAAAGGACTTGGTCAACACCAAGATCCATTTTCAAAAACATTGGTCCAACACCAATTGATCGCTATTTTAAATTCACTCTATTGACAAAACCTTTTTCAAACTATTATTGATTCAACATCAAGCCCTTTTAAAACACCCAACTTGTAAGTCAATTGTTTCATGCATCGCCATCAACCTTTCCGATCATTTTAAAACCTAATCATGAATAAACTTCGATCAACATCGAGGGCATTTTCTTAATTAAAACTTTGACCTATGTCATTGCATTGTTAAAACTCTTTTCTTAATAAATACAAAAGAAGAGGACTGTTGGAATCTAGCATTCTAGCAGAACCCTCGAATAATTGGTGTCAAGTCTCGCACTTTGGGATATCCGGTCATTCTTTTCTTTCGTCCTTAAAACACTTAATATCAACTTGGACAAATAAGGGTCGTTAAGATCTAGCATCTTGGCGTAAATCTTTGAGCAATTGATTATTATCAAACATTCGTTGTCCATCAAACAATTTTCATAACAACTTGAATGAATAAGGGTCGTTAGGATCTAGCATTCTGGCGTAACTCTTTGAATAATTGATTCTCATCAAATGTTCGTCATTCACCTAAAATACATCCAACAAATCAAACTATCTTTTCTCGCTGCCGTGCGATTAATCCTAAAAAACTCTATTTCATAAAAGAGAGATATTGTGTCTTGAGACGACACAAAACATTGCTTCGACCATAAACCATTTAAGTTGAGATAAGAGGTGTTTCACGCGAATGTGTTAAGTACAAAAATTGACCTATTCTGAGCTATCTTTCTTGGCATTTTTCAACCATTTCTCATGTTTTAATGGATGTAATTCATGTTCTTGTGTGATTCTTCAATTATATTGCAAATACTTTTGGATTATTTGATGTGTGTGTTATTGTACAGAAATTAGGCATAAAACATCAATGAGTAAGACATAAAAGGTTGGGCAAGGAAGCCAAAGAAATGTGAAGATTCTACAGTGTTCGCTGGGTGAACCGTAGCGAGCATCCAGTGAATATTCGCTGGGCAAAGTGGCAGCGAGGTCCCAGCGAAGAGGAAACCTTGGAAGTCAGTAGCTAAAGGACCCAAAGTTCGTTGTGCGAACCTATAGTGAGGTAGTTCGCAGTGCAAAGAATTGCTCGCACAGCGAACTCAGATATTTTCCAAGGGCGGTTTAACTGTTCCTGATGCACTTCAAGTGCCAAAAAGGAGACTTCACTAGGCAAATAGGTTGTTCGCAGTGCGAACATGACTGATTTTGTAAATACTATATAAGTACTTTTCTTGCTTTTTAGAAACACATGTTATATTTTTGGGATTAGAATTTTATCTCTCTTCATTCCAAGTATCTTCTAGAGAGAGAAACACAAATCCTAAGAGGGAGAAGGTAAGATCTTCAATCTCTTGTTGGGTTTGGATATAATCTTTTGATACCTTATATATTTCATCTAATGTATGTTTGTGAACTAGTTTTGATTCAATATTGTTGATTGTCTTTGATTTCTTATTTGTGGGTCTTGACAAAACTCTTTTCAAATCTTTGATCTTAGATTTTCATCTATCAATGAGCAAACTTTTGACATAGTCTTGTAAGTTGATATTCACTTGTATCTTTTATTTTATTGTGTTGATTAGTAGCATGAGTATGATCAATACGATATTATGAGGAGGCGTGATAATAGAGATGAGAAACTTGTTTACATACATTTGGAAAATTAGATGAATGCATGTAAAAAAGGTTAAGCGTATGTACGTATTCTGATCATGGCATTTAATATGAAGCAATCATTTATCTTATATGGGTGTTATCTTTGATTACCTGTTTATCTTTGATTTAAACTACTATAGACATATACTCTTCAGATCTAGATCTAGGATGATTATCCGTTAGGTTCTAAACTCTAGACATAGATTTAGGCTTAGCATTTGTGTAAGTATCAGTTCTTAATGCTCTATGTTGTTAAGTTGCGTGAGACATCACCAATGAGACAATACGGTTGTTCTCTCGATGTTGTGTTAGACATAACCTCTGTTGTAAGTGATACGTGAGGATATTAGACGAATGATTGATTTTTGTTTACTTGATTAGAAGAATGCATGTGTTATCAATTGATGAGATTCAATCCCAACAAGGCCCCGTTTATAATTCTATCTTTACTTTATATTTTCCGCCTTTATATTTTCTGCCTTTAATTTTGGTGCTTTAAACCTTTTAACCAAAACTTTTGCACCACAAGCTTAGAAATATAGAGACCGTTGAACGGAAATTCTTTCCCTCGCACCGATCCCTATAGAGAAGATATAAACCCCAGAGGGAATTCCTTCAAAACTAAATTTTTGTTTCTTGCCGCTTTACTGCAGTTTGAACAGAATGTTGATTTGTAAATCCATTTTGTTATGATGCAAACGTCCGCTCCTCACCAGTTTTGGGTAAAACAATGTTTTCTGTCGAATGTGACTAGATAGCTTTCGCTAAAATTGACCAACAAACAAACATTTTATACCCAGAACTACAGACGCTCTGATTTCTCATTTCACAATGAGGATACATAGGCACAAGGGCCCTAATCCTTGGCGAGCAGTCTTTTTTTTCACCGTAGTCCCCGAACTACGAAGGCTCTGAGTTCCTCATTGCACTATGGGGATACATAGGCACAAGAATGCAAAGTCTTGTTGAGCCCCCTATTAATAAAAACCCTTAGGTCTCCTCTCTCTTTAATAAAATCGAAAAATATTTCTTTCTCTTCCCTCTCTTTTCCCATTCAATAAGCAGAAGATTAGAAACTAACATAAGATAACATTCATTCGACCCTGGCTAAATAGTTCCCGTTGAGTACAACGGACGTAAGAGGGTGCTAATATCTTCCCCTTGCTTAACCGACTCCCGAACTCAGATATTGGTTGTGAGGACCATATCCTTGTCTTTCTTTTAAGGGTTTTATTCAATATTTTTCCTTTCCCTCTATGGAAATAAATAAAGATCGGTGGCGACTCTGTTAAAGTCCATCCCGCGAGCGTGCGATTGCGCTTCTTAAGGTCGTTCTCATTTTTTGAGGTACGATATTTGTCAATGGTAGTGAAAAATATTTCAACTTTAAAATAATGCTCAACGGTTACCTGGTTCTCTTTAAGACAAGATCGTCCAAATCTTGTTGTTGATTGAACATCAAGATCAGGAATCTCAATATCATGTTTTTAACAAAAGACTTCACGCAAGTAAATAATTTATCCCAACCATCTTCTCTCAATTCTTGAATAAGTATTTTTGTTGTACAAATCAAATGCATATCATTAACTACATCCTGGGATTGTTGTTGTAAGGCTTGGCAGAGCAATATTTGTGACACCCATAATTTCTTCCATCAGATGCAATATGAATATAAAATCAAATGATTTCAAGTAATTGTAAGCACTATCAGCATTTCCACGTGAAACATAATTTAATCCTTCCTTTGCATTTTTTTTGAAACGATACAAGTTGCTTCATACATATTTATCAAGCTACTAATAGAAGAGAAATGTGATCCCCAACGAGTATCAATAACATGTATCAAAGTACCAATTTGATTTTCACCTTTACCAATTACAATCTCACCAATCTCTAACAAATGTTCAATTTCATCTAATTGGGAAGAAACGACAGACTTGTGAGGTAATATCAACATCTTGCACAAAGTAATAGTCCATACCATTATCTTGCATAAAATATCTATCAACATCAAATAGAGTAAGGTCCCGCGCACAGTAATAGCAGACTGACTTGTGCCAAGTTTATGTAGACTTGTACATTTTAATGCTTGTACAAATCTTTCTTATGATTTTCAATAATGGTTTCTCTTCTTATATTAATTTAATGGGTAATGCTAACATGTGCCCTTGGGACACAAGTTAAATAATTCATAAATAGAAAATTTGTATTGAGAAAAACAATAAAACCATTTATTATAATCTTGTATTAATTTTATTGCACAATTTCCAATAAATTTTTACTATATTTATCTCTTAACTTGTGCCCTTGGGGCACAAGTTAGTATTACCCTAATTTAATTCATATATGTCTTTTTTATAGGTGTTTCATTTCAAGTGTCTGCCTATCTTCTAGATTTAAAAAATAGTGTAGCCTTTATAGACTGAAATGATGATATTTCTCATGTTTACTTGATATCATTATAAATTAAATAATATTAAAATTATATGATATTAATTCTTGTAAATATAACTATAATAGTATTATCAATTATATTTTGTTGAATAATTATTTCTAGAGCAAAAACATAATTAATAATTAATTAATTCATTTCAAAGCTAATCAAATATAATATGTTAATTTAAAAAAAAATCGTTAGGTAAAAGACTTATTAAGAAATGTATTTTCAGCATTACCTATAGTAAATGTGTTATCTCTACAATAATTTTTCATTAATATCCTAATAATTATTGTTATCACAATTTAAGAAGTAATAATATGACATTAAAAGAAATGAATATTCCTATAAACGTAAATGAAATAATTACAATTTAATCTACTATTTATTTAAAATATTTGAAATAATCAAGTATACATAAAACAAACGTATTAATTTAAATAATATTTAGCCATTACTCAAAACTTATGAAAATGTATTGAAAAATATTAAAAGATGTAATCATTATATTATTTATTATTTTTATTATCATTCATATCATATTATTATTATTATCCTATTATTATTATTATTATTATTATTATTATTATTATTATTATTATTATTATTATTATTATTATTTATATTAAATTATTATTATAATTATTGTCAAATATTATTTTTGTTATTATCATTTATTAATTATTATTATTATTATTATTATTATTATTATTATTATTATTATTATTATTATTGTTTTTGTTGTTGTTAATATTTATTGATTAATTATCTATTCTTAATAAGTTTTTATTTTTTATATTTCTTTTTCTTATTAGTTTATCATTATTATCTCTTATTAATTATTTTTATTATATGATTAATATTTTTGCCTCATAAATGATATGATTTTCTTTTTAATATTTTACCGACGCTCATTTTGGTATACACATGTATGATATATGATTAACATTTTTATCTCATAAATTATATGATTTTTTTTTTAATATTTCACATGTGCTTATTTTAGAAATTAAAACTAAAAAAACTGGACCATTTAATTTATTTAAAGAAATTATTAAATGAAGGAATTGAAAATGCTAACTTTAATTATATTTTATTCAAATTAAAAATTAAATCAAAAACTTTAATTTTCACTCTATTCTGGACTGGACCAATGGCTAGACATGACCCAATCCACCTCTGCTCTCAGAACGGCCCAATCGCCTAAGTCCAATCTACCAAGGGGCAAAAGTTACCTTTCTGCCCCTCCAACCGGGCAAGGACTGCATCGCTCCTCCCCGAAACTACTGCCCGTTCCGCACGGCTTCTTCACTCCCTGAACAGCTAAGAGCATGTGCCCGACATTATGCATATGCCCGACATAACGGCTAGTTTGGGCAGTTATCTATTCTTCGGGAAAACAGTTATTTCGCCCTAAAAATAGGACCGTTGGCCACGCGCTGGGGGCATTATATAAACCCTCTCACTTGAGAGGGTCAAGTATCTAATAATCACCCTTGAAACTCATACTTTGTACTTGCCTCTTTTCTCTGACCCTTTCTTACTTGAGCGTCGGAGTGCCTTGCAGGTACACCCCCCTCCTCCTCTCCATACGCCCAGCATCTCAGACGTACTTGGTGGCCCACTTCAACAGAATCTGATCCAGCCTTCACGATCAGTGGCGTCTGTCGCTCCAGAGGATTTGCATCCATGGTACAAACGGGAAAGTGGCGTGGAAACAGAGTCGCCAATAATGTGTATTTATCCCAAGAGAGGGAAAGGAAACACTGCATAAACTTGAGGGAAGGAAAAGAGCATGGTCTCGCGACCAAGAGAAATGGGTAAGGGAGTCGGTTACGCGAAGGAAAGGTGTTAGCACCCCACACGTCCATCGTACTCGACGGGATCCACGCTTGTTGTCTCTATCAAAGGGTGTCGTCATCTGGAGCTCCACTACTACTGGAAACGAGAAGGAACTGGAACGGAAAGGAACGAAGAAACGAAGAAGAAAAGAAAAAGAAGTGACTCGATAGGACATCGCTCGTCCTACGCCTACGTATTCCCTCGTGCAATGGGAAAGTCAGAGTTAACGTAGTTGGGACGCAAACTAAGGGGGGAGGTTGCTCGCCAAGACATCGCCGTCTTGTGCCTACGTATCCTCAATCGGACGAGAGAGAGGAAATTAGAGCAGTCGTAGTTCGACCTAACGAGGTCGGTTAGTGTTTTTTATGAGCGACGTTAAGTTCGCTTCCGGCAGTTAGGGTCGCTGTCTGTTTGCGACGAGATGGAAAATGACGTGCCCTTTTCTGAAAATGAGTTGAACTTAACGATCCCGAAGGATGAAAAAAGGTTTGAGTTTGTTTTGTATTTTTTAAGACAGAAGTGGTTTGAAGTTAGTTCATAACTTGCATTGCACCCAAGTCTGTAACATAGGAACGAATACTTCACGCATCGTCCCCAACAGGACGTACACTAAGTACCCTAGAAGAATGAAAGGAGACCCCCCATACTTCACTTCCCATATGTAAGGCTCATGCGCAATACATGTTAATCTTTTATTAAGTGTTTTAGGATTGTTATGAGATGAAGAGAAGATTCAAGGAAAAAGAAAACACTAAGGGGAATTCTATCCTAATGTTGTTATGCAAAAGTGGCCCTATAGTTGAGGTTGAAAGGGGAAACATCTACCTAAGTTAACATGCAAATGGAAGCCTAATGTTAATCCTACTCCAAGCTTAATCGAAAATTAAGTTGGACTAGGTAGCTCTAAGGGAGTGAATCCAAAACTTAAACAAGTCTTGAGATTCAAGGGAAGGAAAGAGTGAAAGAAATGAAGAAGGAAAGAAGAAATGAACAAAAAGCAGCAGCTACAACAGCGCATCCACAACAATACAGCAGTAAATCCAACACCAAATACCAAACAGCATTCTACAGCTCATGTTCAGCACAAAAAGGAGGTGTAAAAGCCAAACAGCAGCACATATAACAGCACATATGCACATAAACAGCAGTAGAAATAGGGCAGCATGTGATCCACTTGAATACAACTCAATCATGGCATAGCAAACGTGCATCAAGCATTACATATTCTTCAATCAAACGTGATTACAATCACACCACCAACCAAGGTAAATAACTCTTGAAATCATCGTGAAAGCATGCATATCATGAGGAAGCATATCATTAAGCATATGAACAAATCAAGTGAAGCATGCATCTCACAAAATTAGGTGAACAAACAAACACAAAGCAATTCCAGCAACATAAACATCAATAAACAATTATCATGCTCAAGGAGTATGTGCTAGGTGGTCATGGCATCAAGCATGCAACAATGTAAACAATGTTCATAAACGATGAAAATACAAGAGCCGCGCGTTGGAAAATTGTGCACATAGAATGGTGTGAGGTGCAACAGCATCAAAACAGTCATTAGATGAGTATCATATCAATCCATGAAGATTAAAAGTGAAACGAGATCGAAACATGCCCAAAAATGCACAAAAAACACACTCTGCAGCAGTGTTAATTGATTAACCAATTGCAGTGCAATTGTGTTAATCGATTAATAGTTCTGATTATGCACATTTTGCACTGGTTAATCGATTAACCTAATTGCACTGCAATTGGTTAATCGATTAACACTGTAAAATCAGCACAAAATTAGTTTGAAAAATCACTTCCAGTAGCAAAAACACTAATGCAATCATCTCTAATGATCATATAATCAACAATGCACGAAAATTAAGTACAGAAACAACATTCAAACATCATTTAAATTCAATAATCATCAACATCCACAATCAAGATCAACCAAATGAACCAAAACACATCAAAATTCATGGATCTACATTGTATAAGTTGTAATTAAGCTAAAATGAGTATGGATCTGAAATTAACCAACCTACAAAGCTGAGATTTGCTTTGGTAAGTGTTGTAAACAGAAATGGATGAATTCAATTAGAGAAATCCAAGATCCACAAGCTTCTTGCACTCAAAAGTTGAAGATCCAAGCAATAAACAACCAAAGCTCCAAAAGCACTTCCAAAAATCACTTTTGAAAATTCAGAACCAGATCCAAACGAAAATCCAAATTGAAAAGCTGAAATGTAGTGATGATGAGAGGTTTTAGCTCAAGAATTAACAAGTTCCAATGAAGAACTTGTTAATCTTTGAAGAAGAGCTTTGAGTGTGGTTGAAAATGGAGTTGGAGAATGAAAAAGTGAGAGAGAATTGAGAGAATTCTGAAAATTAGGAGTGAAAATATGATCTAGGTCTTGAGGTTTGGAATGAATTGGTTTAAATAACCCCTAGGTTAGGAGTTAAGTTTGGGTTAGGAGTGAGGTTAAATGAGTGGAAATTGGGATGAAATGTGAATAAGGAAAGGAAATGTGGAATTGGAGTGGAAAGAATTTGAATTTTTGAATGGAAAATCAACTATCTAGATCATTATACTAATGTGTAGAATTAAAATGGGTGATTAAAAATTGGATAAAAAAGAAACAACTCTGAAAATGCAGCATTTGGGCAAAATTCACAATGGTTAATCGATTAACCTAATTGCACTGCAATTGGTTAATCGATTAACACATTCAAAATTTGAATTTTTGCGCCAAAAGGAGGGAAACTTGGATATTTGTCTGGTTATACCCGTTCTGAACCATAATAGACCTCTGAAACTTGCCATTTGATACTACCACTGGAATACACTTGAAATGTGCCGTGAAATGTTTTTTCGCACTCGGATTAAATTGCTGATAACAACTGTCTGGTGCTGAATAACTGATCAAAAATTGACTGCCGGAGTTTCTGATCATCCATTCATTTAATGAGCAAAATAAATGCTCAAAAAGACTTGGAAAGCTATCTGCTTGGCTCTGAACACCATTAAAAATCATACTGGAACTGATGACGCTGCGAGCTGCTGAAAGAATACCTTGATCCCATGCCCAAAAGAAAAATGCGAATGCAAAAATGACAATGCAAATGAAATGAAGCATAAGACAAAAAGGGTAGCAACACTAGGGCAAATTTTGAGGTGTTACAGCTGCCTCTATTCAAACTTCTTGGATCCGAGGGTATGGAAGCAACGACTTTCAGACAATCGGGATACACGGAGATTGAATACCAAAATAACCTGGAAATTTGCAACCTGCGGGGATGATGAAATAACGCGAATACGAGAACGGCCGAAGGCTAACTCGGAAAGGCAGACCGGTCGAAGGCGGACTAAACTGGGGATATAAGGATACTACGAGAACGGCGGAAGGTGGACTCGAAAAGAAAGACCAAGACGAAGGTGGGTTTTCAAAGAAAGACTATGCCAAAGGTAGACTTTCAAACAAAGGATACGAGACCATGCCGAAGGTGGACTCGAAAAAGAAAGACCAAGCCGAAGGTGGGCTTTCAAAGAAAGACTATGTCGAAGGTAGACTTTCAAACAAAGGATACGAGACCATGCCAAAGGTGGAATCGAAAAAGAAAGACCAAACCGAAGGTGGGCTTTCAAAGAAAGACTATGCCGAAGGTAGACTTTCAAACAAAGGATACGAGACCATGCCAAAGGTGGACTCGAAAAAGAAAGACCAAGCCAAAGGTAGACTTTCAAACAAAGGATACGAGACCATGCCGAAGGTGGACTCGAAAAAGAAAGACCAAGCCAAAGGTGGGCTTTCAAAGAAAGACTATGCCGAAGGTAGACTTTCAAACGAAGGATATGAGACCATGCCGAAGGTGAACTCAAAAAAGAAAGACCAAGCCGAAGGTGGGCTTTTAAAGAAAGACTATGCCAAAGGTAGACTTTCAAACGAAGGATACGAGACCATGCCGAAGGTGGACTCAAAAAAGAAAGACCAAGCCGAAGGTGGGCTTTCAAAGAAAGACTATGCCGAAGGATAACTCTATTGGGGATAATAAGATAACAGCGGGTGCGAGGACGGCCGGAGGCGAACTCGAGAAAAGAGAAAGACCAAGCTGAAGGTGGACTTGAAAAAGAAAGACTAAGCCGAAGGTGGACTTTCAAAGAAAGACTATGCCGAAGGTAGACTTTCAAACAAAGGATACGAGACCACGCCGAAGGTGGACTCGAAAAAGAAAGACCAAGCCGAAGGTAGACTTTCAAACAAAGGATACGAGACCATGCCGAAGGTGGACCCAAAAAAGAAAGACCAAGCCGAAGGTGGGCCTTCAAAGAAAGACTATGCCAAAGGTAGACTTTCAAACAAAGGATACGAGACCATGTCGAAGGTGGACTCGAAAAAGAAAGACCAAGCCGAAGGTGGGCTTTCAAAGAAAGACTATGCCGAAGGTAGACTTTCAAACAAAGGATACGAGACCATGCCAAAGGTGGACTCGAAAAAGAAAGACCAAGCCGAAGGTGGGCCTTCAAAGAAAGACTATGCCGAAGGTAGACTTTCAAACAACAATATATAGAATCGAAAGTTCTACAAAGATGACTCCGCCTGGGAAAAAGAGAAATCTAAACAGACAACTTTGCGGGTGAGTATAGGAAGGACCAACAAGAAGGACGAATCCACTGGTTGCGGTGTAGTGTAAAACAATGTCTCCTGAATTTTGTTACTCTCTGCTGGGGAAAGAATCTGGTAAAGGATATAAAACCTGGCTTATGCTTTGAATGCACATGTTTGAATTTTCCTATGGCGTAATGCTCCATACGAAATGGAAATGCTACGCGTTTGGGAGGATGCCATGCAAAAATGCTTATGCAATGCAAAAGAGGCGTCTCAGCAAAATAAATGCTGAAGGCCAAGGCAGCTCCACAGGGGATGACAAACTAAATTGTCCTATGAAATAAAAGACCCTGCCGAGGAAGACTTCACTTTGCTGAGGAAGATCATGATCACAAACTCTGCTGGATACGAAAACTCCGAGAGAAGATCCACTCTGCTGGAGATGGATAAAAAAGAATAATGAAGATGGAAACCAAAGAGAAATTCTCTCCACTGGGGATTACCAATGACTTCCATCGAAGACAGAACTCAACACCTGGATTTTAAATATGTCAATAACCATTGGACATAAGACCTGTTGGGGATTTCAACTGCTGTTGAACAAACCACTGTGAAGATCACCATCAAATTTTGTTTGGGGAGACAAGTCAATAATTCCAAACCTGTTTGGGGATATTACCGAACTCAACCTGCTGTTGGGAGATACCTTTGCTTTTACCCTGCCGGGGAATATCAATACTTTTACCCTGCTGGGGAGTACCGGCCATGACCAGCAAACCTGCTTGAGGAACGGTAGATGCTGACATCCACCCTGCTAGAGGATAACATCAAGCTTACTCATCTGAGGGGATTAACTCATACCGTTGCTGGTGAGGAAAACATTTCTCGACTAGCTGAAGAGAATGAGTGCTCAGGCCCTGCGGGGAAAATAAAGTCTTTGTCCAAATAAGATATTCTATAAGTCTCTTGCTGGGGATGCGTCAGCATCAACTTCTGACTGCTTGCAGAAAGAGTAATGAAACAACCACAACTCTAGCTGGGGAAATAATCCTCTTCACTCTGCTGAGGAAGATAATCCTCGACACCCTGGCTGGGAAAACAACAACCTGCCGAGGAGGATGAACCTTTCAATGTCGAGGAGAGTAGCTCTACTGGGGAAGGACAAACCTGTTACCCTGCAAACAGAATCAACAGAAAGTTCTATATACAAAAGGCTACTTCTATTACCATTCAACGACCGTTGCCTAAGCAATTTCCACTGTTTTCTTATATGCTTCATAAAGCTTAACATTTTCGCATGCAATGTTTTATCAAAATATCGGACGTTTTCACAAACAAAACAGTAAAAGTAAAACACAAATGGAAAGCTTTTGAGTGAAATGAAAATTTTATTGAATGGAATTGGCCTGTTAATAGGAATTTACATTCGGAAGCAATTCCTGAAAAGAGGTAATTGCAAAAAAGAAATAAAAGAAAATACACATGTCGGCAATGTGGGGAACAGAAATCCACCATGATTCAATTCAGCTATGACCCAATATGCCTCGCTTATCCGCATATGTTTTAGCCTTCGAAGAGACTGAATGGTCTGATTCCTTTCCTTCGAAATTTCCATGTATCAAAAGTATTCACAGATCGAACGCAGCTCGTAGCCTCTTGCTTTCAAATCCCTAACTTTTGCCTGGATCGCCCTTTTCGGGTTTTCAATCCACCGGGATACCCCTTTTTGCCAAAGTTGCCTTTTCAAGTTTTCAACCTTGCGGGTTTATTCTTCTTTTTTGTATCCCTAATTTTTGCCTGAACCTTTTCTTTTTATGGTTCATCGGGATGCCCATTTTTGCATGGACTTTCTTTTTGTGTCCAGCGGGTCTCTTTTATGCGAAGTATTTTATGACTACGTCTGCGTTCACAGGGGACGTAAAATCTTCGCCATCCATAGTTGAGAGTAACAAGGCTCCGCCAAAGAAAACATGTCTTACTACATATGGACCTTCGTAGTTCGGAGTCCATTTGCCCCTGTGATCTGTCTGAGGAGGAAAGATCCTTTTCAAAACCAAATCACTAGCCTAAAAACACCGAGGACAAACTTTCTGATCAAAGGCATTCTTCATCCTACTCTGATACAACCGACCATGTGCAATGGCTGCCAATCTCTTCTCTTCAATAAGGTTCAGCTGATTCAGTCTGGAATGCACCCACTCAGCTTCATCAAGCTTCACGTCTGCCAGAATTCTTAAAGAAGGAATCTCAACCTCTAATGGTAGAACTGCTTCCATACCATATACCAATGAGAAAGAATTTCCCCAGTTGATGTGCGTACCGAAGTACGATAACCATGTAAAGCATAAGGCAACATCTCATGTCAGTCTTTATAGGTCACTACCATTTTCTGCATAATCTTCTTGATGTTCTTATTTGCTGCTTCAATAGCCCCATTCATCTTCGGACGGTAGCGAGAAGAATTGTGATGCTCAATCTTAAAGCTCTGACATAGCTCCTTCATCATCTTGTTATTCAAATTTGAACCATTATCAGTAATGATTCTCTCGGGGACTCTATACCGGCAGATGATGTCTTTCTTGATAAACTGAGTTACCACCTGTCTGGTGACGTTGGCATACGAGGCTGCTTCCACCCACTTCGTGAAATAATCGATGGCAACCAAAATGAAACGATGCCCATTGGAAGTAGTAGGTTCAATCTTTCCAATCATATCAATGCCCCACATAGCAAAAGGCCAAGGTGATGACAATACATTCAGAGGAGTAGGCGGTACATGCACCTTATCAGCATAAATCTGGCATTTATGACATTTTCGGGCGTATTTGAAACAATCAGATTCCATAGTCATCCAATAATACCCATTGGCATGGGTATCGAAAGATCCTTCATGGACTTCTTCCATCAACAGGCTTGCCTCGTGTTCATCAACACAACGCAGCAAGACCATGTCAAAGTTCCTCTTGTACAGTACATCGTCTTTATTTAGAAAGAAATTTCCTGCCAACCTCCTCAGAGTCTTCTTATCTTTGGTGGATGCACCCCTTGGATACTCTTGACTCTTAAAAAAAACCTTAATATCGTGATACCAAGGTTTGCCATCTGATACGTCTTCAATTGCAAACACAAAGGCTGGTATATCCAGACGCATGATTCTTATCGAAGGATTTTCATTCCAATGATTCACCTGATACATTGAAGATAACGTTGCCAACGCATTTGCCATCTGATTCTCCACCCGGGGTATATGATGGAAGTTAATTCTGTCAAAGAAGGGTAACAACCTTCTGGCATAGTTGTTATAAGGCACCAAATTCGCTTGACGAGTCTCCCATTCACCTGTGATCTGATTAACTACCAACGCGAAATCACCATAAACATCGAGGTTCTTGATTCTCAAATCAATTGCTTCTTCTAACCCCATAATGCATGCTTCATACTCTGCCTCGTTGTTGGTACATATGAACGCTAATCGGGCAATGAAAGGTATATGAGAACCTTTTGGAGTTGTAATGACTGCCCCGATTCCGTTACCGTATGAATTAACAGCCCCATCAAAGACCAGCTTCCATTGGGATCCAATTTCTGGCCCTTCATCAGGTAGAGGCTCTTCACAGTCTTTCATCTTCAGATACATAATGTGCTCATCAGGAAATTCGAACTTCATCGGTTGATAGTCCTCAATTGGTTGTTCAGCGAGATATTCTGACAAAACACTTCCCTTAATGGCTTTTTGGGAAACATATTGAATATCGTATTCTATCATAACCATCTGCCACCGGGCTATTCTTCCAAAAAGCGCCTGCTTTTCAAACACATACTTGATCGGATCCATCTTCGAAATCAAGAGGGTTGTGTGGTTTAACATATACTACCTCAAACACTTAGCTGCCCAAGCGAGTGCACAACATGTTTTCTCCAGCATCGAGTACCTTGACTCACAATCAGTAAATTTCTTACTCAGGTAGTAGATGGCATGCTCTTTTCTACCTGACTCATCGTGTTGACCGAGCGCACACCCCATTGAGTTCTCAAGAACCGTAAGATACATAATCAATGGCCTTCCTGGCACTGGCGGCATAAGGACCGGAGGTTCCTGCAAATATTCTTTTATTTTTTTGAACGCCTTTTGACAGTCTTCATTCCACCTGACCTCTTGATCTTTTCTTAGCAACTTGAACATCGGTTCACACGTGGCTGTAAGATGAGAGATGAATCTAGCAATGTAGTTCAACCTCCCTAAGAAACCACGAACCTCTTTTTCTGTTCTTGGTTCAGGCATTTCTTGAATGGCTTTTACTTTAGCAGGGTCCACCTCAATACCTTTTTCGCTGACAATAAAACCCAGGAACTTTCCAGATCTCACCCCGAAGGTGCACTTGTTCGGATTCAACCTTAGTCTGAACTATCTCAACCTTTCAAACAGTTTCTGAAGATTCACCAGATGCTCTTCCTCCGTTTGTGACTTCGCAATCATGTCATCAACATAGACCTCGATCTCTTTGTGAATCGTATCATGAAAGAGAGTCACCATCGCCCGCTGATATGTTGCCCCAACATTTTTCAATCCAAAGGGCATCACTTTGCGACAGAATGTTCCCCACGGTGTTATGAACGTCGTTTTCTCCATGTCCTCTGGGGGCATCTTGATTTGGTTATACCCAGAGAAGCCATCCATGAAGGAAAACATAGAATATTGAGCAGTGTTGTCTACTAACACGTCAATGTGAGGAAGCGGGAAGTTGTCTTTTGGGCTTGCTCTATTCAGATCTCTATAATCAACGCACATCCTGACATTTCCGTCCTTCTTAGGTACAGGTACAATATAAGCAACCCATGGAGGATAATTCGTTACAGCAAGAAACCCAGCCTCTAACTGTTTCTGAACCTTTTCTTTAATCTTGATAGACATTTCCGGTTTCGTCCTTCTCAGCTTCTGCTTAACCGAAGCACATCCTTCTTTGAGCAGTAGCCGGTGTACCACGATGTCAGTGTCGAGCCCAGGCATGTCCTGGTAAGACCAGGCGAAGATATCCATATACTCTCGGAGCATTTCAGTCAATCTTCTTTTTACAATGTCTTCCAAAGCAGCCCCAATCCGTACCTCTTTCTTTGCGTCCTCGGTTCCCAAGTTAACAACCTCGATTTCCTCCTGATGAGGCAGAATGACCTTTTCCTCCTATTTTGACAGCCTGGCTAATTCCTCTGGTAAGGCATAATCTTCATCAGTCCCCTCTTCAGCCTGATATATAGGATTATCGAAGTCATACCGAGCCATAGCCGAATCATGATGGGTGGAATCTGAACAAGAAAACCTGCATGATTGATGATTTATGTTTATTATGGATGCATCAAACAAAAACACATTGCCATTTTGCTGTGGTTTTAATGCAAAAAATAAAAAACAGAAAAACAGGGATCAAAACATTTGAATGCGAAAACATCCTTTATTAATGATAAAGAAAAAGCATACAAAAACATTCAAGCCCTACAAACAAGAATCACTACGTCTTGGGCAGAATGTAGGATTAACATAGATGACAAACATGAGCAATTACTCTGGTCCGGTCACTTGAATGGCTCTCTCTAACAACCAGTTGCGAAGACTTTGACCTGGGATACAGGGGCGGATCCAACTATCCATATCACAATCACTATCCCCATCCTCATCAATAGCATTGACTCTGTCAAAGAACACACCGGCACTGGTGAAACGAACTGGACCATAGAATTTGGGAGGCTCTTCAGGACGCCTGGGTGGCTTATAACCCAGTCCATGAGTATTCCGCTTTTCCTGGACATCAATAATCTGACCCCACTTTTATGAACTGCCGGCTTCAACCATGGCCCGGGCATCCTTGAAGGAGGACATAGAAATCTATGGCTGATGTACCACTGTAGGCTAAACCACTTCAGATTGGCTACCTTCCTTGAGAGGCTTCTCAGTGATCTTCACTGCTTCGAAACCCTGACATAGAGTTTCATGTATTTCGCCATCTACCTCCACATACTTGAAAGTAGATAGTTGGCTTATCATGATATCCTCTTCTCCACAAACCGTCACCACATGCCCGTCTACCATGTACTTTAACTTCTGATGCAATGTAGACATCACAACCCCAGCACTGTGAATCCATGGATGACCCAACATACAGCTTTAGGCGGGTTGGATGTCCATGATATAGAAGGTAGCATCGAAAACTTCCGGCCTAACCTTAATTGGTAGCACAATCTCACCGAAAACAGACCTCTTCGAGCCGTCGAAAGCGCGCACCACCAAATCACTAGGTGTGCATATCAACCCTCGGGTGTCCAGCTTCATCAAGGCTTTCTTAGGCAGAACATTCAAAGAGGATCCAGTATCCACAAGCACATGAGACATCAACGATCCACGACACTCAACAAAAATATGCAAGGCATTATTATGGTTTCTCCCAGCTGGAGTCAAGTCAACATTAGTAAAACCCAAACCATTGTCTGCATTAACATGGGCCACTACCCCCTCCAACTGATTAACTGAGATCTCCTGAGGTACATAAGCATCATTTAGTACTTTCAGCAGTGCATTTCGGTGTGCCTTAGAACACAATAACAGGGACAAGATAGAAATCTTGGACGGCGTCTGATGCAATTGATCAACGATTTTATAATCAGTTTTCTGAATCAGTCTCATAAACTCTTCTACGTTCTCAGAGAAAGAATTATCAATCGGCCCTGCCGTGGAGTCATTTACTACTGGCGCTTGCACAAAACTATCTACAACCTGCTTCCCTTTGTCTTGTCTAGAACTACCAGCTTGATCATTAGAAGGGATAAAGACCCTACCACTTCTCGTGATAGCCCCTGCCTCAATATTGTTTTCAACACCAGAGTTCACCACAAAAGTTTCCACCAGCTCTTGTTTCTGTCCATTAACGAATACTTCGGCTCCATAGTTCCAAGGAATGGCCTTGGTGCTCTCATATGGTACGGGTCCGAGAGCTATAATAATAACCGGTGCTAGTCTTACCGGCCCTAAAATAGTGATTGTTTTGAAAGGGATAGTAATGGTAGCAACCTCACTTTTCCTGCTAACAACTTCTTTCTATTGGCCACATCGGTCAAACTGCAATCGACCTTCATCTATCAGCTTTTGAATTCTTGACATCAACAAACCACACCCATTCATTTATGATATACAATCTGAACAATTCTCATCACATCCGGGGGACACCCCACCCCTCAATAACCTCTCCTTTACCGCCATCAAAGGAGTCTTTAATTCATTAACATCCATAACCAAATTCAAAGATTCATTCTCCTTTAACACAGCATTAACCCTTGGCCCACCATGGTTCGGCATTGGGTTTTGGACGACATTTGGCACATCATTTGAAAAGTTAATGGCCTTTGAATCCACCAAGTCTTGGACTACGTGCTTAAAAGCTTTTCATTCCTCAATATAGTGTCCGGGTGCCCCAGAATGAAAGTCACAGTGGGCGTTAGGATTATAACCCGAAGGTGGATTACTGGTGGGGGGAGCTAGAGTCCTTTTCTGGATTAACTACAACTGTAGCAAATGCTGAAACAACTGTGAATATAGTAGAAGTGGAGTATCAAAATATCGGTTTTGTTTGGGCCTTGACTGATATTGGCGCGGAGCCTGATTTTGCTGCTGCTGAGGTGGAAGCGCTGCAGGAATTGTCACTGAAGCTACCTGCTAGTTATAACTCTGATGCTGCTTTCCTTTACCTCGGTAAGACGACACAGAATTTGTTTCCTCCTTCTTCTTATAATTCACATAGGGTTTCTTCCCTTGACCAGAAGACGTCCCATCACTACCTGCTACCTTCCCCGCTTTGATTCCACTCTCTAACATTTCCCCGACCATGATCAAATCAGCAGACTTGCCTGACGCGCAAGGTAACAATTTCTCATAATAACGTCCCGGAAAAGTATCCATAAACAAATTCAGCATTTCCTTTTCCAACATGGGCGGCTGTACCCTTGCCGCTAGTTCACGCCATCTCTGCGCATATTCTTTGAAGCTTTCATTATTCTTTTGAGACATATTTTGTAACTGGGTCCTGTTGGAAGCCATATCAGTATTATATTGGTAGTGCTTGATAAAGGCCTCAACCAACTCTCTCCAATTACGGACATGGAATCTCTCCAATTGCATATACGATTCTAAGGATGCCCCAGACAGGCTGTCCTGGAAGAAATGCATCAGCAATTTCTCATCTTTAGAGTACGCAGCCATCTTCCTCGCCTACGCCCTGACATGCATCTTGGGACAGGTGGTACCATTGTATTTCTCAAAAATGGGCACCTGAAATTTATGCGGAATCACAACTCCGGGAACCATCCCCAAATCCTCCAAATCCATTCCTACAGAATTCTGATTCACCACTCCCCTTAGTTGTTCTTCAATCTGAACCTTTGATCATTGTCGGCCTGAGGACTAGCATCCCCGCCTAGCATAGAGAAAACGCCATCTTGTTGGTCTTCGAAATGACGACCATGAACAGCACAAACACTTCCTCCTCCCACAACAAAAGGAATCACAAGCTGCTCTCCTCCGCCCTGAGGGATCACAACACCAAGAATGGGGATCTCTACGCCCACAGGACCTCCCTGAGCACCATTACCAACAACGCCATTATGGACTCCGCCATGAAGAACCTCGTCTTCATCCACTCTTGCCACTAAGGGTTGGACCAGAGTCCTCAATTGCTCTTGCCCTTGGGCAACACCTTGCATCAGCTCCATGAATTGGGCCATGCGAGCTTGCATGGCGACCATCTCTGCTTGCATTTGCTCCATAATTCTCCTCTGGTTTGATCTAGTAGAATACCGGTGAACTGGCTGGCCTGCAATCCTGAACTGTAACCAAATAAAGGTTAGAAAAACCCGGGATGAGCACCTGCTATGCAAAAAAATGATTATGATTATGAAAATGCAAATGCAAAATGCAAATGCAAAATGCAAAAAAACTCATTTGAACAATTCCGGGACATATCCACTTTGATTCTGTTAGTTCTTGTATTGGCTGAAATTTTGGTAAAACAAAGTTGAACAATGTTGATGTCATATGTCTGATGTCATAACATTGGTTCCTAACATTAGTTGTTGCAGGGTTGAAGTTTTATATGCTGATGTTAAACTTGATGTCTTGACATCAGTTATCTAAACATCAGAACATCAGGCTGTGATGTTTTAGGGCTGCGCGTGTTAGTTTATTTTGAGGAGATCTGTTAGAGAGTTTGGATGCGAATTTCTTGGAGAAGATATTTATATTTTCAATCAGATATGAAGCAGATCATGTAACTAACATTAGGGCTGATTTGAAAAGATTTAAAAAGATTAGAAGATCAAATCTATTTTAAATTTTGATTAATAACAAATCAAATCAGATATTTTAGAAGAGGTCCAAGCCCAAGTCAGAATGCTACTTAAAGCAGCCTCAACCCTTGTTGGAAGAAAACGAAGAAAGTGAGTTAAAGACTGAGTGACATTTGTGTCTTCGTGTGTGTTGTGTAAACCATTCATGTTTGAATTGGTGTTACTATTTTTGAGTTGTTAATTGTTCTTGATCAAAGCTGTTAAGCAAAATCAAGTTGTGTGATTAATTTGTAATCATTGGATTGTATCACTGAGGTGATTTATGGAGTGAGTGGTTTCTCATACCTAAGTGGTTTCTTAGGTAGAAGTGTCATTGGGTAGTGATTAAGTTAGGTAGATGTCAACTGGGATTGTTGAGTCTGTAATTTAATACTACTAATAGTGAATTTCCTCCCTGGCTTGGTAGCCCCCAGACGTAGGTAGTTAGACTGAACTGGGTGAACAATTCATTGTGTTATTTACTGCTTGTTATTGCCTTGTTCATATTAGCAGAGTGTGTTATTGTGACATCGCACTTAACATCACACATCTGATACCATAATTTCAATTGGTAGGCATCCTGCTCTGCATCTGGGTGAGATCTAGGGCTGATACTTTCTGGTGCAATGGACAAGGAGAGTGGTGGATTTGTGAATAGACCCCCTATTCTAGATGGCTCTAATTATGACTATTGGAAACCACGGATGGTTACCTTCTTGAAGTCATTAGACAGCAGGGCTTGGAAGGCTGTCTTAAAAGAATGGAAAGCACCTGTTATTGTTGAAAAGGGTGGTACAACAAAGCTAAAACCTGAGGAAGACTGGACAAAGGAAGAAGATGAGCTTGCACTTGGAAATTCAAAAGCCTTGAATGCCATCTTTAATGGTATTGACAAGAACATCTTTAGGCTGGTAAACACTTGTGAAGTAGCTAAGGAAGCTTGGGATGTCTTGAAAACTACTCATGAAGGAACCTCCAAGGTCAAGATGTCAAGAATTCAACTGTTGACTACAAAGTTTGAAAATCTGAAGATGAAGGAGGATGAAACCATTCATGATTTTCACATGAATATTCTTGAGCTGTCCAATGCTTCTAGTACTTTAGGAGAAAGAATGACTGAAGAGAAGCTAGTAAGGAATATTCTCAAATCCCTTCCCAAGAGATATAAAATAAAGGTGACTGTTATTGAAGAAGCTCAAGACATCAGCAAGATGAGGGTTGATGAGTTGATTGGTTCTCTTCAAACCTTTGAGTTGGGATTGAATGAGGAGCCTGAAAAGAAGACCAAAAGCATAGCTTTGGTGTCTAATACTGAAGATGGTAAGAAGGAGTGTAATTTTGAAACTTAGGAGGAACTGTCAAATGCTGTTGTGATGCTTGGGAGACAGTTTAATAAGGTGCTAAAAAGAATGGACAGAAACTATAGACCTAATGTTAAGAACATCACATCTGACAACAACAGGCCTAGTGATCAAGTGAAGAAAACAAGAGATGAAGAAAAGTGCAATCATGACAAAGGAGTTTAATGCTATGAGTGTGAAGGTTATGGTCATGTCAAGAAAGAATGTCCTACATACCTCAAAAAGCAAAAAAAGGGGTTATCTGTTTCCTGGTCTGATACAGATAGTGAAAGTGAAGAAGAGAATGCCAAGCATGTTAAGGCATTGACTGGACTATGTGCCTCTGATGGAGAGTCTAGTGATGGTGAATTGACCTTTGAAGAGCTGGCATCTTCTTATCAAGAGTTGTGTCTGAAAAGTGAAGAGGTCCTTCAAGAAGGGGAGAAGAAGAAGAAGATTATTGTACAGCTTAAAACTGAGAAAGCTGAACTTAAGAATGAAGTTTTGTTGTTAAAATCCTAGCTTGATCAAATGTCAAAATCCATCAGAATGTTAAATAGTAGAACTGACACTCTGGATAAAATACTTGAAGCTGGAAAAGGGGCAAGTGATAAGACTGGTCTAGGATATGAGGGTGAGAAGAAGATATCTGCAGAGGCTAGTTCTTCTGGGGTTAAACAAAACATTCCTCATCAGCATGAAAAAGGACATGGTTCTGGAATTAAGAAGGTTGTCCCTCACTTTGGGCCATAAAATAATGGAAAGGGCTATGGTCCTGTACCAAAGAAGTTTTTGCCTCAACCTCAAGGAAAGCCTCAGGTTTCTGGAGCTAGACAGTATATGCCTCCCCAATACTATAGGAGTATGCAGGCTTCTAGTCTCAAACATAACATGTTCCATCTGATGTCTCAACATCAAGGGAAAATGTATGGTTTTGGACCTAATAATGTTGTGCCTCATGGTTATGGCAGAAGAAGGCCGCATCATCATGGTAAAAGACAGCCTAATCATTACAAAAGACACACTCATCACTACAGAAGGCAGCCTAATTATGGGAGAAGACAACATCAATATTTTGACAGATGGCAGCCTCAGCATTATGACAAAAATCATCATCAAGGTGGGAGACATTTCAATCACTTCAGAGAAGAGATTCAAAGAGTGAGATGTTACTATTGTGGAAGATTTGGCCATATACAATCTTCTTGCTTTAAACTGCATGGTTATCCCAAATCAGTTCCTCAACCTAGACAGAAGCAGAACAGGCCTCAGGCTGTTAAACAATGGGTTCCTAAAGCTGCTGTCACATGTCTATTAGCTCACTCATCTGTTAGAACCCCAGTTATGGATGGTTGGTATTTTGACAGTGGTTGCTCAAAGCATATGACAGGTTTCAAGAATCATTTTGTGGATATCAGGACTTACTCCACAAATGATGTAACTTTTGGCAATGGAGAAAAAGGGGAAGCTAAAGGAGTTGGAAAATTGAATTGTGAGGCTGGACCTAATCTTGAAAATGTACTTCTTGTCAAAGGATTGACTGCTAATTTGATTAGCATCAGTCAGTTATGTGATGAAGGATTCAAGGTTAGCTACACTAAAGATGAATGTTTAGTGACTAATGAGAAGAGTGAAGTCATTATGAGGGGAGTTAGATCCATATATAACTGTTATTTATAGGTTCCTCAAGAGTCCAGCTTATCATGTAATGTCAAGGATGGTGTTATGACATCTGAATGTGACATTAGAAGGATCACCAAACAACCTAGTGTTATGCAACTATTCAGAGGAAATATTGAAGAAACCAAGGTCGTAGAGGTTGATCATTCAGGTATGAAGGGTAATGACGATTTCCCTAAAGATATGTGTGCTGAAATTTGTGAAGTCTTAAGGAGAAATTTGGGCATGTGGAAAAGGCTTCAAAGGTTAGTGAATTATGGTGTGCATTTATTAAATTTTAAAAATTTAAAAGGAAATTTGTTTTGGTGGGGAAAATACATTTATTGGCCTTTAAGTGACCAAAAAAAGCAGTCCCCTTACCTTAGGCTATCATTCCCTATTGTTACTCTCACACGCTACATCAATCTCCACACTCCAAGTCTGTTCCTCTTCTCACCAAAGATCGGAAGACACAACACATCCTTGTACATCAACTGTTTCAAAGGAACAATGTCTCAACATGGGTCATCTCCCTCCAAGGAATCTGCTTCAAAGAGCTCTTCGCATGCAACATCTAGGGTTTCGAGGAAAGAAGTTTTGATGGATGAAGCCTTGGATATAGCGCCACTCTCTATGATTCTAGGTTCAGAAAAGACAAGACCTGCGAAGTATCAACCTAAGAGGCCTTCTAAAGGTAATACTTCTGATCAATCTACGGGTAAGAAATTTGATGATAGAAAAAGTAGAGCATTTGTCACTAGTGTTTTGTTTGGAGACAAACCTACTCCTAAAACTACCACCCATCTTCCTCAAGCTGTTGAAGAAAGGGTAGATGTGGACAAAAGTATTGATCAGATTGTCACAAAAATATTTGAGAAAGGGATTTCTGTGAAGGGAATATCTAGACCTCTGAGTCAAATGCCTGTTGATCAATCTGTTAGAGAAAAGGGTGACATGCAAACTTCTGAAACCAATCTTCACAGATTGGCTGTTTCAGTCATTGAAGATGCTGAGATTGAAGATGAAGTTGAAGCTGAAGCTGAAAGAGAAAGGGATACTCATGTTGAAGATGAGGTTGATGTTGAACATGATGTTGGAACATCACCTGCTAGGGATGTTACTCCTAGTCCCAGAGGGAAGAAGAATGCTGATGTGGTGGATGTTGTTGACTTATCTGATAATGAAGTAATTGGTAATTATGTTCCTGGTATTGCCAATAGATTGAAGACTAGAAAAGGAAAGACTGTGAAATCGTCTCCTAAGATGACAGCTGAAGGCAAGAAGAAAAAGACATTTGTAGTTGGTCCAACTAAATCTTGGAGCAAGGTTGCTGTGACTTCCAAAAAGAGAAAGATTAGAGAAGAATCTGAATCTGAGTATGATGTTGAGGAAGATGTTCAAGACATCACCCCTGTCAGAAAGTCCATTTTGAAGAGAATTTCTGATAAGGTTCCTGAAGTGCCAGTGGACAACATATCCTTTCATTATGCTAGCAGTGCTCCAATGTGGAAATTTGTGTGTCAAAGGAGATTAGCTATGGAAAAAGAGCTTGGAAAAGATGCATTGGAGATGAAAGAAATTATGGAGCTCATTCATGTTGCTGGCCTGTTGAAGACTGTGACAAAATTCTCTAAGTGCTATGGTGGACTTGTTAAGGAATTTATTGTTAACATTCCTATAAACATTTCTGATAAAAGAAGTGTGGACTTCATGAAGGTGTTTGTTAGGGGTAAGTGTATTAATTTCTCTTCTAGTACCATCAATAAGTATCTGGGAAGAGATGATCAAGAGGGTTATGGACTGGAAGTGACTGATAATGATGTGTGTAAAGAGATCACAACCACTCAAGTGAAGGTTTGGCCACTGAAAGGTAAATTGACAGCTAGCAAACTCAGTATCAAGTATGCTATTTTGCACAGAATTGGAGCTGCTAACTGGGTACCTACTAATCACAAAACCACCATAGCTGTGGGATTAGGAAGGTTTATTTATGCTGTTGGGAAAAAGGTCAAGTTCAATTATGGAAATTACATATTTGATCAAGTTGTGAAGCATGGTGCCACTAATGCTATCAAGATGCCTATAGCATTCCCTTCCCTTGTCTGTGGAATGATCTTAGATCAACATCCTGGAATTTTAACTAGTTTAGATGTAGCATGTACGAGGGAGTCAGCTTTATCCTTGCATCCCAAGTTATTTGTTGGGAATCATGTTCCAGACATTGTTGTAACATCAAGTTCTGGTGTTAAGAAGGCCAGATCTAAAACTAAGATGATTGAAGAATTGAAGGCGGCCTGCAAGGATCTTGATATGGTGATCAGTACTAGCACTGCTAGGAAGATGAAAATTGAGCAGATGATCAAATCCTTGGAACAGGGTGAAGATGATGTGAGTGTAAATGCTGAAGATTCAGGTTCAGAGGAAGGTGATGAGGATATTGCATATGGTTCTGATACTAATGAAGATTGAAGTGCTGCTTTTACTGTTTATTGCTTTTGTAGTTTGTAGTTTTTTTTTGTTTCTGCTCATTGTGAGCATGTTGTGTAATTTGGATAAAAGTACTTTTATGCTTATCTGGTTTGTGTTCTATGAATTGTCTTGTCATGTGGTGCTAACTTTTGACTGACAAGGAGAGCTAGTAGGACTATCTGTTGTAAGTGTTAGGTGTGTGAGGGCATAACTTATAGAAGTTGTCCAATTGTGGCTAAAAAGGGGGAGAGTTAGCCTATGTGTTTCCTAGTTGTCTGTTGTGGTTCTAGGCTTGAGGGGGAGTGTGCATGTTTGAACAGCTGGTATGCTGGTTCTTGTTTTGAGGGGGAGTTTAGCTGTGTGCTGTTTTTGGATGTGATTGCTGATGGTTTGGCTGTTTGAAGTTTGAAGTTTTTCCGCTGCAGGTACCTCTGATGTTGGCAGAGATTATTTTAGCCAAAATTAGCCAAAGGGGGAGATTGTTAGTTCTTGTATTGGCTGGAATTTTGGTAAAACAAAGTTGAACAATGTTGATGTCATATGTCTGATGTCATAACATTGGTTCCTAACATTAGTTGTTGCAGGGTTGAAGTTTTATATGCTGATGTTAAACTTGATGTCTTGACATCAGTTATCTGAACATCAGAACATCAGGCTGTGATGTTTTAGGGCTGCGCGTGTTAGTTTATTTTGAGGAGATCTATTAGAGAGTTTGGATGCGAATTTCTTGGAGAAGATGTTTATATTTTCAATCAGATATGGAGCAGATCATGTAACTAACATTAGGGCTGATTTGAAAAGATTTAAAAAGATTAGAAGATCAAATCTGTTTTAAATTTTGATTAATAACAAATCAAATCAGATATTTTAGAAGAGGTCCAAGCCCAAGTCAGAATGCTATTTAAAGCAGCCTCAACCCTTGTTGGAAGAAAACGAAGAAAGTGAGCTAAAGACTGAGTGTCATTTGTGTCTTCGTGTGTGTTGTGTAAACCATTTATGTTTGAATTGGTGTTACTAATTTTGAGTTGTTAATTGTTTTTGATCAAAGCTGTTAAGCAGAATCAAGTTGGGTGATTAATTTGTAATCATTGGATTGTATCACTGAGGTGATTTATGGAGTGAGTGGTTTCTCATACCTAAGTGGTTTCTTAGGTAGAAGTGTCATTGGGTAGTGATTAAGTTTGGTAGATGTCAACTGGGAATGTTGAGTCTGTAATTTAATACTACTAATAGTGAATTTCCTCCCTGGCTTGGTAGCCCCCAGACGTAGGTAGTTAGACCGAACTGGGTGAATAATTCATTGTGTTATTTACTGCTTGTTATTGCCTTGTTCATATTAGCAGAGTGTGTTGTTGTGACATCGCACTTAACATCACACATATGATACCAAAATTTCAGATTCCAATCCATGAAACCGGGCAAGGGATCATACACATTATCGGAAAATAAATCCGAACCTAGAAATACTACTCAAGCCATGGGGACAAACCCTCTCTGAAAACCAGAACTGCCAGAGCACAGATAGTTGAACCAAATATTCCATTATCGAAAATAAAGTAGTTCCTACAGAAAAGTTCAAACATAATCAAAGGTGACTCCATCAACAAACCTGATGGTAATCCCAACAGAAAGATAAACAACAATATCAACTACAACTCAATTCCAAACAAACTAGCTTCAACTTCTTCAAGAAGGTCCAAGGTGTCAGGATATGCAGGTTGCTTTATCAGCCCTTTGATCAACTTGTTTCTTTTGGCAATTTCGTGGTTCAATTTAGCAATCTGCTCTTCAGCGTTGTTGTCTTCGTGCCTCAACTTCTTAACCCCGGCTTGCAACTTGAGCTCTTCAATTTCCTTCTGGGCTTCTTTCCACGTGCCGGAGTAATGATCTTTCCCTGCTTTCACTTTCTGAAGTTCTTCTTTCAGTTCTCTATTCTCGATCTTGACCTCTTTCCAAATCTCATGATACGTGGTAAGGTTGTCCTCTGCTTCAGTAAAAAGCTTCTTGTTTTTCATGCTAGCTTTACCTGATGATTTGGCAGCCATACTGACCTTTTTGAAGTGCTGAGCTCTGTTGGCAAAATCCTTCTCTCTTTTTTCTAGACGCTCTGTCATGTCTTGAACCTTCTATTTTAGCTCCAAGTTATCATGTAGAGCGTTCTGTAGTTGATTACTCATATCAGAGTTTTCCACCCTCAGATCAAATACCAACTTTTGCTGCTTGTCAAATTCTTCGAGTGGTACAGTAAGTCTCTCTTCCACAATCTCTGGATACAAGGGAGGAGCCTGATCAAAAGGCAAATAGAACTCTTCTATCCTCTTCTTTATCCATTCAATATATAGAGCGAAAGCTTGATTATTGGGTTTACCCAGAACGGTTTTACCTCTCTTCTGTCTACTGAGCCAAGCTTCCGAAGCTTTATGTGCAATAGCCACACCGTCAGTCATATGAAAATACAAAGATTCTTCCAAATCCTTTTCAACTGGAGGTTCTTTCAGGGCGTACGCAAACTGCCTGATAGCCAAAGACGGGTTGTAGTTAATACCTCCCTTTCTTCTGATTAAGGGTACATTAGGATACCTTCCACAACTGTGCAAAATGTCAGCCCCCAATAATCCCTTATCCATCCAAAGAATATCTTTAGCAGCTAGGCCCATCAGACGCTTACTCCAATCTAGAGAAGTCTTCGCATCCACAAAAACACCTGACCGAGGTAAACGGTTGGCAAACCACTTGTAGAAAAGAGATGCACAACAGCAAACCACCCCACCTCGTCTTTTCTCATTCCTGTTGTACAGGGCATAGTGAAGATCACCTAATAAAGTTGGTACCGGATTCTGAGCTGTAAATATTTGAATAGCATCCGTGTCGACAAACTCAGACTCATTAGGGAATAACACAATGCCATATATACAGAGAGCCAATATTGCATTGAAAGTTATCTACCTCTTCTCCTTAGCTTCCTCTCGAGCCCTCTTTACCAAGTACTCTAAGTGATAGCCTCGAAATTTTCCTTTGCGAGAAAAATTAGCCTCTAATGTCGATTTGCTCAAATAAAGAGCCTCAGCCAGCGCTTGGAAATCACAGTCTCCTTGGGAACCACAGAAAGGAACACCTCCTTGGATATGAATTCTCAAGATGTTAGAGTACTCTTCTAGGGTAGGAACCAATACATAATCCGGCATCACAAAGCACCTTAAGGAAGGATCATAGAACTGCATCAAGGTGTGTAGTCCATTGTATTCATACTCACTGAGGCTCCGAACCAGGGATAATATCCAACCATACTTCTCTTTAAAGACCCTCAATACTTCTGGACTAGCCATACTCTGTAAACTGTCCAACGGACCAAGAGTGAGCTTCGGGAACTTGTAGATGATGATGTGCTTCTTACCCCTCTTAGTGTCCATCCCTATGAATGCCCTCTGATTGGAATCAAAAGACTGGATACTACCTGGAAATGCAAAAACATGAATGTCGGAAAAATGGAATGCAATGCGAAGCATGGGATCAAAGTTCCACACGAGCTAGATGCACTGTACTGACTGAACAATCAAAGCTCTGTACTAAAACCCAGAACAAAAGTAACCATAGTGATAAAACTAGAAAACCAGGTAGGTTGAAGGTCAAAGTCACCTGCAAACCTGCAAACACCCATCCCCTCTCACATGTGGGTTCTAGAAAATGGGATCCTCAGTCTCGGATTCTCAATTTGAGAAGCAATAGTACATTCATCCCTCAGGGTACAATATTATCGCCAAACAAAGAGGTCGCCCACTGATTCCCCCAAAAAAGGTCATCCTATAGCAAGTTCCCAGCATTGGGTCCTCGGGTCGAGAGTCGTAATGGATTTGCCATTTCTGGTCTGCCATTATCGTTCTCGGGAGGAGTTCTGTTACTGACTCCTCGGGAATGGTCACCAGAGTCGACAGTTCCTCAAGAGAATAACTACTGGCTTGTATCAACATACAGTAGCAGATATCTCTCGATAGAACCTCGTCTGATTGTGGGGATCGTGATCACCCGCACGTGGTCAACACCACGGGAGCGTCACGCCTGCCCACGCTAATACATATGTGTATGCTCAAGCCTGGGTAGTGGGCTTATCTCTCAGAACCTCCCAACCTGCCAAACAGAAAACCAGCACAGCACAACACAGTCCAGCATAATAATGAAATGTAATGCAATAAATGCAGTAAAAAAAGTAAAACAGTAATACAGTAATATACAACAAAATAAAGCACAACAGATAAATACCCAATGAAATAAAACAAACAAGCGCTAGGATTGACTCGCAAAAGGGGATGGACCAGCAGGAGGTCAACCTGTCCCCAGCAGAGTCGCCAGCTGTTGCTCCCGAGGATTTGCATCCATGGTACAAACGCGAAAGTGGCGCGGAAACAGAGTCGCCAGCAATGTGTATTTATCCCAAGAGAGGGAAAGGAAACACTGCATAAACCTGAGGGAAGGAAAAGAGCATGGTCTCGCGACCAAGAGAAATGGGTAAGGGAGTCGGTTACGCGAAGGGAAGGTGTTAGCACCCCACACGTCCATCGTACTCGACAGGATCCACGCTTGTTGTCTCGATCAAAGGGTGTCGTCATCTGGAGCTCCATTGCTACTGGAAACGAGAAGGAACTAGAACGGAAAGGAACGAAGAAACGAAGAAGAAAAGAAAAAGAAGTGACTCGATAGGACATCGCTCGTCCTACGCCTACGTATTCCCTCGTGCAATGGGAAAGTCAGAGTCAACGTAGTTCGGACGCGAACTAAGGGGGGAGGTTGCTCGCCAAGACATCGTCGTCTTGTGCCTACGTATCCTCAATCGGACGAGAGAGAGGAAATCAGAGCAGTCGTAGTTTGACCTAACGAGGTCGGTTAGTGTTTTTTATGAGCGACGTTAAGTTCAAGTCCGGTAGTTAGGGTCGATGCCTGTTTGCGACGAGACAGAAAATGACGTGCCCTTTTCTGAAAATGAGTTGAACTTAACGATCCTGAAGGATGAAAAAAGGTTTGAGTTTGTTTTGTATTTTTTAAGACACAAAAGGTTTGAAGTTGGTTCATAACTTGCATTGCACCCAAGTCTGTAACATAGGAACGAATACTTCGCGCATCGTCCCCAACAGGACGTACACTAAGTACCCTAGAAGAATGAAGGGAGACCCCCCATACTTCACTTCCCATATGTAAGGCTCATGCGCAATACATGGTAATCTTTTATTAAGTGTTTTAGGATTGTTATGAGTTGAAGAGAAGACTCAAGGAAAAAGAAAACACTAAGGGGAGTGAATCCTAATGCTAATCCTACTCCAAGCTTAATCAAAAATTAAGTTGGACTAGGTAGCTCTAAGGGAGTGAATCCAAAACTTAAACAAGTCTTGAGATTCAAGGGAAGGAAAGAGTGAAAGAAATGAAGAAGGAAAGAAGAAATGAACAAAAAACAGCAGCTACAACAGCGCATCTGCAACAATACAGCAGTAAATCCAACACCAAATACCAAACAGCATTCTGCAGCTCATGTTCAGCACAAAAAGGAGGTGTAAAAGCCAAACAGCAGCACATATAACAACACATATGCACATAAATAGTAGTAGAAACAGGGCAGCATGTGATCCACTTGAATACAACTCAATCATGGCATAGAAAACGTGCATCAAGCATTACATATTCTTCAATCAAACGTGATTACAATCACACCACCAACCAAGGTAAATAAATCTTGAAATCATCGTGAAAGCATGCATATCATGAGGAAGCATATCATTAAGCATATGAACAAATCAAGTGAAGCATGCATCTCACAAAATTAGGTGAACAAACAAACATAAAGCAATTCCAGCAACAGAAGCATCAATCAACAATTATCATGCTCAAGGAGTATGTGCTAGGTGTTCATGGCATCAAGCATGCAAAAATGTAAACAATGTTCATAAACGATGAAAATACAAGAGCCGTGCGTCATAAAATTGTGCACATACAATGGTGTGAGGTGCAACAGCATCAAAGCAGTCATTAGATGAGTATCATATCAATCCATGAAGATTAAAAGTGAAACGGGATCGAAACATGCTAAAAAATGCACAAAAAACACACTCTGCAGCAGTGTTAATCGATTAACCAATTGCAGTGTAATTTTGTTAATTGATTAACAGTTCTGATTACACATATTTTGCATCGGTTAATCGATTAACACTGTAAAATCAGCACAAAATCAGTTTGAAAAATCACTTCCAGCAACAAAAGCACTTATGCAATCATCTCCAATGATCATATAATCAACAATGCACGAAAATTAAGTACAGAAACAACATTCAAACATCATTTAAATTCAATAATCATCAACATCCACAATCAAGATCAACCAAATGAACCAAAACACATCAAAATTCATGGATCTACATTGTATAAGTTGCAATTAAGCTAAAATGAGTATGGATCTGAAATTAACCAACCTACAAAGCTGAGATTTGCTTTGGTAAGTGTTGTAAACAGAAATGGATGAATTCAAGTAGAGAAATCCAAGATCCACAAGCTTCTTGCACTCAAAAGTTGAAGATCCAAGCAATAAACAACCAAAGCTCCAAAAGCACTTCCAAAAATCACTTCTGAAAATTCAGAACCAGATCCAAACGAAAATCAAAATTGAAAAGCTGAAATGTAGTGATGATGAGAGGTTTTAGCTCAAGAATTAACAAGTTCCAATGAAGAACTTGTTAATCTTTAAAGAAGAGCTTTGAGTGTGGTTGAAAATGGAGTTGGAGAATGAAAAAGTGAGAGAGAATTGAGAGAATTCTGAAAATTGGGAGTGAAAATATGATCTAGGTCTTGAGGTTTGGAATGAATTGGTTTAAATAACCCCTAGGTTAGGAGTTAAGTTTGGGTTGGGAGTGAGGTTAAGTGAGTGGAAATTGGGATGAAATGTGAATTAGGAAAGGAAATGTGGAATTGGAGTGGAAAGAATTTAAATTTTTGAATGGAAAATCAACTCTCTAGATTATTCTACTGATGTGTATAATTAAAATGGGTGATTAAAAATTGGATAAAAAAGAAACAACTCTGAAAATGCAGCATTTGGGCAAAATTCACAATGGTTACTCGATTAACCTAATTGCACTGCAATTGGTTAATCGATTAACACATTTAAAATTTGAATTTTTGCGCCAAGAGGAGGGAAACTTGGATATTCGTCTGGTTCTACCCGTTCTGAACCACGATAGACCTCTGAAACTTGCCATTTGATACTACCACTAGAATACACTTGAAATGTGCCGTGAAATATTTTTTCGCACTCGGATTAAATTGCTGATAACAACTGTCTGGTGCTGAATAACTGATCAAAAATTGACTGCCGGAGTTTTTGATCATCCAATCATTTAATGAGCAAAATAAATGCTCAAAAACACTTGGAAAGCTATCTGCTTGGCTCTGAACACCATTAAAAATCATACTGGAACTGATGACGCTGCGAGCTGCTGAAAGAATACCTTGATCCCATGCCCAAGAGAAAAATGCGAATGCAAAAATGACAATGCAAATGAAATGAAGCATAAGCCAAAAAGGGTAGCAACACTAGGGCAAATTTTGAGGTGTTACAGCGTCGTCTGTGGGAACTCTTGTTCTCCCCTTCTTTCTTTCCTCAGAAACCAAAGATTAAAACGAATTTCCAAGATCATCATCATGGCCTCTCAAGATCACGTTAAAGGTGCTCACCAATCCACCGTCCTCCCCGTCAATAAATATGACGTTGACGGTCCATCTTCTTTCCTCGGAGATCCCCGTTTTCTGAGAGATGGGGCAACAGCCTCTCCTCCCCCTACTCCTGCTGATCACGAGGGCAAGCACCCCTCGCTGGCCGTCCAGCCCGTCCCTGTTCCACCGAACGCCGACCCAGCCGTGGTGGCCCTCCTAGAGGCGATCAACAAAACCAACCTCCTGATCCTTCAACAAAACGAAAGGATTGGGGCATTGGAAGAATCAGCTCGCCCAAGATCCTCCCCTCCTCCGAGGAAGAACCATCGACAATCCAAGAGCCTGCAGCCTTGGCAAGAAGTCGACTGAAGGCTGCGCCAAGAGCCAGAATCTCGCCCTGTTCGAAAATGCGACCAGGTTTCCCCGCGGAACCAGCACTCTCCCGACCACAAGAGGACCCAAAGAGACAAGCAGTCATCTTCGATCAGGTCAAAGGGGCGGGCCCGTTTACCTTCTCCTCGAAGAAGTCACCGACACGAGCGAGTTATCCGGTCCCCGTCTCCATCCAGTTTGAGCAGCGATGATGAGTCACACGACCCATTATCCCAAGAGATCTTGGTAACACGCCTCCCCAAGGGCCTGGAGAAGCCCCCAGCACTGGGCACGTACGATGATACGACTGACCCTGACGAGCACATCGAAAACATCGATGCGTTGTTGGATTACTGCGGCATTCGGGGCGCTATCAAGTGCCGACTATTTCCAACCACACACCGAAAAGGAGCAATGATTTGGTACAAGCAGCTGCCCGAAGAGTCTATTACGTCGTGGAAGCAACTGGGTAGAATGTTCTCCCGGCACTTCACAGCGTCGCGCCGCCACCCCAAGACTGAAGCCTCTCTTGGGGCCATAATCCAAGGAAAGACGAACCTCTCTGGGCATACATCGAGAGGTTCAACAAAGAAGCAGTACAGGTCCCTACAACGGACGAAATGAAAAAGTTTCTCCTCGAGCAAGGACTCTACCCTGGCTCAGAATTTTCTAAAGTCGTCGGCCTAGCACCTCCGAGGAATCTGGATGCCCTCCTCCTAAAGGCACAGTCGCACATCCAGTACGAGGAGAAGGAAACGACCAACTCCATCCGAGCTTCTCGTCACCAGGAGAACGCTCGGGCCATCAGAGGCGAGGAAGCCTCGACATCCCGTCGAGGAGAAAGGAAACATGAAGACCGTCCTCGGGACTCCCGCAACAGCAAGGGACCCTCTGGAAGATTCCACGACTACACCCCCTGACCGTCTCCAGGGAGAAGATACTGTCCGAATGCGCGAATTTAGAATTCAAGCAAGCAGGGGCCCGCTTCCCTAAACAAATACCGACCAAACCCAACGCCGACAAAACGAAGTACTGCAGTTTCCATAAGAGTCATGGCCACACTACCGAAGACTGCATCCATTTGAAGGATGCTATCGAGATACTGATTAGGAACGACCACCTGAAATAGTTCACTAAGAAGAAAGATGCTCCCCGGAAGAATGCCCAGGAGTCCAAAAAGGTAGAGGAAGAGGTGCCTTCCTCGAAAGAGGCCAGCATCCAGGTCACCATGTCCGTATCGCGACCAAAGGACTTCTACGTCCCATATGAGCTCAACGCTCCTACCTACTTCGCGGCCCACAGCCTGTGGGAGACGTTCCAATCCACCATGGTCATCTTAGGCGGAGGTTATAAAGTCACAGTGGGCTCCGTGAAAAGAAAATTCGAGAATCTAATCAACACGAGCTCCAATAAGGTGACCACACTCAACCAAGCCCATAAGGGCTCTGTCCTCATCTCCTTCTACTGGGAAGAGCTCCTCGGAGGATCTCCAAACTCGAGCATACCTTTGCTCGTCAGAGCTCGAATGGTGAACTTCGACGTTCGCAGAATCCTCGTCGACCAAGGCAACTCGGTCGACATTATGTACTCCCAGCTGTTCTCAACACTTCAGCTGGAAGAATCACACCTCACCCCCTATGTGGGGTCTGATTTGCAAGTATTCAATGGATCAGGGACCAAACCCTGGGGATACGTCGAACTGATCGTCACTTTCGGAGCAGCAGAGACGACCATATCCGTCAAAGTGCAGTTTTTTGTGATCGATTGCCCGTCACTGTACCAGTGTATCTTCGGAAGACCAACATTGACTAAGTTGGTAGCTGTGCCCTCACCCGTCCACCAGAAGATGAAGTATTACACTTCAAAGGGGATGGTTGCCACCCTCCACAGTGACATCGAAGCCGCACGACGATGTTTCGAAGCAGCTACAAAGGGACTCAACGCCATTCCGTCCAAGCCAAAGGTTTCGAACAAACCTGCCTTGCCCAGCAGTTCCGAGGAAGCCAAGCCTCTGCCTCAGGTCGACTCCATCGACCTCGACAGCCACTTCCCTGAAGAAGACCAGCAAGAGGACCAAGCAGCCTCCACCAGATCCTCTACCCTGTCCAGCAGTAGCTCCCATCCAATGCGCCCAATCTCGGATGGCAACTTCGAGCTCGTCTTGTTCGGCGACGACCCCCAGCGGGGAGTAAAGATTGGAGCGGACCTCCCCGGTATTACAAGGAAGCAACTTAAAGCCTGCCTCCGTGAGAATGTCGATCTCTTCATCAGGAGCGCCACCGAGATGCCCGACTTGGACCCGTCCGTCGCCTGCCATCGACTCACGATTGACCCGGTCGTCAAAGCAGTAGCACAACGTAGGAGAAAGCTGTCTCCGGAAAAAATGGAGGCTGCAGAAAAAGCTGTAAAGGACCTCCTCGAGGCCAAATTTATTTCGGAGGCCAAGTACACCACTTGGCTGTCCAACGTTGTACTTGTGAAAAAATCTAATGGCAAATAGCGAATGTGCATTGACTACACCGATCTTAATAAGGCATGCCCGAAGGATGCCTGCCCTTAACATACTGCGTTTCTACAAACGAAACATCCTCACACGTTTTGGCGTCCCCCAAGAGATAGTCACGGATAATGGGACCCAGTTCACAGACAGGAAGTTCCAAGACTTCGTCCCCCAGCTGGGCACAAAGCAACACTTTGCATCCGTGGAACATCCCCCGAGTCATCCTTCGGAGCCTCAAACGAAGGCTGGACAAAACAAAGAAAACTTTGGTCGAGGAGCTGGACAGTGTCTTATGGGCATACTGCACAACTCCACACTCTTCAACCGGGGAGACACCCTTTCGCCTGGCATACGGGACCGAGGTTGTGATCCCCATCGAAGTTCACGTACCCTCCAGGAGGACAGAGTCGCCCTTAGACGAGGAGATGAACGACGAATCATTAAGAGAGGAACTCGACCTCGTCGAGGAAGTCCGATCTGGGGCAGCCCTCCGCGAAGCCTCGTTAAAACAAAAGATTACCATCAGGTATAACGCCAAGGTGATACGACGAGAGTTTGACATAGGAAGCCTTGTCCTAAGAAGAAACCATAAAGACTATCGCACAGGCAAATTAGCCACTAACTGGGAAGGACCTTATCGTGTCCACATAAAAACGGAGAATGGGGCCTATTACCTAGAACAACTCAATGGGGAAGAACTTGCTCGACCATGGAACAACGAAAATCTAAAACAATACTACAACTGAGACCTTAACTATCGATTTGATTTATCACGACGACGAGCATCACCTACCGACCATGATGCACGCCTAGGTATAAGTGTCATATGCCAGTGAAGCAGAACTCCGTTCAGGAACGAGTCGGGTCTCTGCTCGACAGTGGTCCCTCAATCGAGCACTGCCTTCGTCAAAGTACCACGACAGGCAGAACACCCAACTCACGATGGGAGGTTTATGCTGCGAACTCAGGCCTCGAACTCGACCTGAGCTCTGCAACCTAGCCCGGATATTCCCCGGCCGTTCGACCAGTACCCCTCACTGCCGAACACATCTACAACGAACAATTCCCTAAAACTAAAATCAAATCAAAGTAATCCCTATTACGGGCATGCATACACGAACGAGCATAAGTAACAACACTTAGCGAAATTTAAAGCAGATAAAGCCATACAAATCACAAAACCGGCCACAAGGACTGGGCACATAATTAAAAATAATAAGTGGCCGCAAGGACCACAATTGTACTTGGTTACATAAACCGGGGGCCACGCCCCATTCAAAATAAATTACAACAAATTACACGGCACGCAGGCCAGACAAAATTACAACAACAAGAAAATCCTTCACTCATCCATCTGGTCAACCTGCTCAGAGTTGGGCTAAGGCTCCTGATTCTCCGTGGGCAGATCCTCGGCATGCTCTTCAAGGAGGGAGTTAGGCATAATGATTCGGCCATCTTCAACGTGCACCAGATAGTGGGTACCCTCGGTGGAGAAGTCGAGTTCGGGGTTCACCACCCGTAATTGAGACACGGCATTCCTGAAGGATTCGTCCACAATGACGATGTTATCATCCTTGGCTGCCAACATACGGGCAACCAGCTCAGACCTTGTCTTTAACTCCTTCACGTCCTCAGGTACATCTTCGCCCGAAACATTGACCACCCTCAGTTGTTGGACCAGCTCCTCAGCCGCCTTCTTCTCCGCAACAAGCATAGAATTCTCCTTCCTCAGCCTGGCCACCTCCTCGTCAGCCTTATTTCGGGCATCGTCAGCACTCTTAACCTCTTCCTTAAGAGATGCCATGGTATCCCGAGCAGCCTTGAGTTCAGACTCAGTTGCAGAATCCCCTTCAGCATAGATGGCCGCCATCTCCAAAACTCTGACCAGTGCAGAGGCATCTTGGGCCACCAACGCCCTCTTACTCGGGCGATCCATGCTTTCCATCCGAAGAGATTCTGCCCGCGGAAAAACTAAGGATGTCCCCTCGAAGAATCTCCTGTGGAGTATGCAAGGAGGAAGCTCGAACTTCCCTTTCTCCGAGGCTCGGCTGAGATCCACGGCGTAATTGGCCCTCGGCCGCTTAGTTCGTGAGGTCAATGGCAGGGGAGATCCTCGGGGAACAGGAGTGGGAGAAAAGGTCCCTGCAGCAGGCTGAGGAGGAGTGGGAGCACGTGCATTGGCGAATCGAGACTTGGGAGGAGTCGTTCCGGGCTTGTTCCTCGCAAGAGCATTCTTCACCATCCTTTCATGAGCCTGAGGCATCTCACCTACACAAACAGAATAAGAATGTTAGATGACGAAGTAAAAATATGTCAGACAAGTTAAAACAAATAAGACTACCGAGCAATTTATAAGCTTCCGCGGGAGTCTTGCACTCCAAAAGCGCCTTGACGTTAATGAAGCGATACTCCACCCTCTAGCTTCCATCCTCCTCGAAGATGGGGTCACCCTTCTTCGTCCAGCATTCAACAAGCCAGAAGGAGTTGACATATTTCACCAGCGTCTTGTAAGCAACGACATCCTGCCCGTCTAGGTTGTTCGGCTGAAGGACGTACTCATTGGGCTCCTTGGTGAAATGGCCAGGTCACTAGTGGATAGGGAACTTGTATACTCTCTCCCCGATAAACCTCCCAGCCTCATCGCACATGTCGTTGCCCTCCTCATCGACTTCAATCACCCAGGCGTACGTGCTATCCTGGGCGGCTTCCGATATAGGCTCTATAATGTAGAACCTTTCCTTAAACGTCCGTATCAATTCGGAAAAGGGCTTGAACAACTTGCGAGGCTGTTTCAATGAAACCCAGCCATACCTCCTCCCCGTCAACTGCTGTTGGAGATGGAAGACGGTGAAAAACAAAGGGAGAGTAGCCCCTATTCTCAAATAGTCGCACGTCAGCTCAAATGCCTGGATAAAGGCCAGCGAGTTTGGGTGCATCTGCGTAGGGGCCAAATTTAAGTGCACGAACACTGACTGCTGGAAATTAGTGAACGGTAATCTCAGTCCCAGCTCTTTGAAGGCATATTCATACATGGCGAAGCGATCCCTGTAACTCGTGTAGACCCTATCATCCTCGAAGGGAAAGTGTACCTTTCACTCCCCCTCTGGCCCGACTTCCTAGAAAACGTCCCCCAGATACGAAGCAAAGGTGGACACGTGCTCGGCTGGTTCAGCTACCTCCTACCCTTCCGTGGAATCCTCAACGACATTCTCTTCCATTTCTCCCATTTCCTCCTCCTCCCTGGATTCACTGGGGACACTCGAGGATTCTGAGCTACTGCTTTCCGAGGAACTTGCCTCCCCCTCGGATAAATCTATTATTATCTCCCCATCTGGCCTCGTCGCCATGTCAATCACCAGAAAAGCAGAGAAAAAAGTGAATTCGACGAAGAATCAAATCCACCCTTCCACCGCTAGTCAAGTGAAAGGGCGCGCAAAGGGCTGAGGACCACGTCCCCTTCCTAAGCCCTAACATCGAACAAAAACTCTAAGAATCTCCCACGAGAAGATACCCGGAGTAAGCTACTTCCATACGAGGAACTTCCTCGAGCCATTTCCCAGTTTCCGTTTGAGGCTTCACCAGAAACTACAAACACTACGCAAAAAATGATTTTAGGCAACGCACCTTAGACAACGTTTTTTTCCAAAAGCGTTGCTATAAGTTAAATAAAAAATAAAACACGGAAAGTATGTACGAAATTGTGTAAAAGCGCTGCTAAAAGGCCCACCTTAGACATCGCTATTCAAAAGCGCTGCTAAAAGTCCCACCTTAGACAGCGCTTCTTAAAAGCGCTGCTAAAGGCCCATGTACGAAGCGCTGCTAAAGGCCCATATTAGAAAGCGCTTTACTCAAAGCGCAGCTAAAGGCCCAACTACAAAGCGAAAGCGCTGCTAAAAGCACTCATTAGACAGCGCTTCACAAAAGCGCTGGCTAAAGTCGTTTAAAATTAAAATTAAAAAACATATTCTATTCATTCTTTCTATTCTCAAAACTGTTTCTCTTCTCTCGCAAAAAACCCTAAACCCAGAAAAAATCTTCTCTTCTTCTCTCACGCACCTTCGTCCTCTCATGCACCTCTGTCCTCTCACGCACCTCCGTCCTCTCCGGCGAGGCTCCTGGGTTCCACAATCAGAGGAAGCTTTTTCACGGTATACTTTTTCTTTGATTGCTTCGGTTCTTAATTTCTATGCTTAGTTTAGTGTTCATCAATTTAGGAACTCATTCTGTGTATGATTCTGTGTATCAATTTAGGAACTCACTCTGTGTATGATTCTGTGTATCAAATTTCTTAACTATGTCTAATCCTATGCTTTGAATATTGGCATGGGGTACGTTGCACTCAATAGTTCCCAAATTTTTAGTGTAAATTTGTTCAAATTATGTGAACAAGCTTTTACTAACTTTACCTTTTCTAGAACCATTATCGAAGACACACAAAGTCAATACACGTAACCACCATTGACCAAAAGAGAAAAACGCAACTAATGAAAAAACATCCAACAGCAAAAGCTGCAGGTTCATCTCAAAAAGTTTTTTTACACTAGCATGAAATCCTATTGATCATGCCATAGCTTTTTCTAATTAATCAAATGTCACACGAATATAAAAAGAGAGATGCACTAATATCATTGTTGTTATTTTAACTTAGGAACAAAATACGAAAATTTGAAATAAGTAAATGTGTGGTGCAATTGTTAAAGGTGTAAAAAACATTTCTTTTACATTTGTTTCTAGTAAATTCATGCAATTGTTTAGTGCAAGAGTTTAATATCTTCTTATTAACAGAAGCTCAAGAACATGATGATATAAAACAGTAGCAAACATGTACATTTGAATACCATTTAATATTTTAACTACATTCTGAAAAATATTACAAGAACTGTAACAAATCTTCTCAGCAAATATAGGAAATTCAAACAAACTCGTCTTGTAATTCATTACATTTCTTGAGTCTTCCTTACACAGCGAATTACTTTCTTTTTGAATTCATTTCTCTTATCTATCCATTCTATCTGCAGCATGATCAACAACATAACAACATCACAACATATCTATATTAATTAACATATTTAATACTAATTAACAATGAACTGCCAATAGATAATAGAATTGTGAGAATATTGTGATATTGCATTATTTTGTAAATGAAATGTAACAAGTATATTTATACACTACATATTACAATCTCTGTTCTGTTCTGTTGATTGTGGAAAGAAAACAAAACGAAATAGTAGAACTCAATAAGAGTGTCGGCTAATTCAGTGTTTCAGTAAAAATGTTTATGAGTTTTCGTTGGAATCGTAACTATTACAATCTCTTATTACAGGTTAGATGGCTAATAACGAGGATCACCCACATGATGATTCTATTCATGATGGAGATGAGACCGGTAATGCAGTGGAAAGGGAAATTAGATGAGGAATTACAATTATGAAGCGACTCATTCGTGATAGAGATCGAGGCATAAAATATGATGTGCATTGGAGTCAAGATAACCAACTAATTGAGCCTAACGGTTCAACGTTGACAAGTTATCTTGGTTCAGTTGCAAGGAGAGAAGTTCCAATTACTTGTGATGATTGGAGAAACAAAGCGTTGAAAGACGCTAAAGACAAAATATGGATTGAGATACAGGTACCATATGTGATGTTATTTGTTTTTAATGACGATTATGTATTTAAATTACTTATACTAATGCACTCTGTGTATGATTTTTGTAGAGGTCTTTCAACATTGATGATACCAGAAAAGATTATATACTCGAATTGGCCGAAAAAATACATAGAGGGTTTAGATCTTTTTTATCAAACAAGTTTCTTAAGGATGCGGATAAAAAATTTATTGATGCAGAGCATCCACAGAAATATGCAGATTTGATTACACCTCATGAATGGGAAACTTTTAAATCCAAACGAAAAACCCCAGAATTTGAGAGTGTAAGTGACATAAATCGACAACGAGCATCAAGTCCCGCGTATCCATACAAAAAAGGGCGTATGGGATATGCGCGCTTACAACAATCTATAGTAAGTATCTATAAATTGCAATGATATACTTGTTCATCATGAGTTATTTTTGATCATGTTATTTGGCTTAATGTGTAGTTAACAAAGGAGAAAAGTTCTGAAACATCTCTTCCGGACCATGTTTTGTGGAAGGAAGCTCGTGTGGGTAAGGATGGAGTTGTTAAAGAAGATGTTCAACAAAATTTGAGAAATGTGTAAGTATAACATTATTGCTTGAATTAAATCAAAAGTTTATTAATATATAATTAAGTCAAATTTTTTATATTCATATGAATTTCAGGAGACTCTATCTCAGTCTATATCTCCAGATGAAGACAATGATTGCAGGAGGCTACTTAGTCGAGCATTAGATGTTTGTGAGTATTCTGGTCGTGTGAGGGGTAAGGGATATGGGATCACTCCAACATCCTTGAAAGAACCAAAGAAAAAAACTGCTAGCAATAAAGAACTGCAGGCAAAGTTGGAAGCATTAGAATCTGAAGTTCATGAATTGAAAAAGGAAAAAGAAAGAGATAAAAAAGAAAGAGATCAAGCTTCAGCTTTTAAAGATACTAGTGAAAAAGATAGTATCAATTGTAATTTTCAACCGAATATTCCCGAGGTAATTATATATATTATTATGAAATTAAATTAGCTTAATTTATTTAATTGACATATATACACATTAACAATGTCATATTTATTATTGGTTTTAGGGCATTTCCCGTTGTCAACTCTATTTATCGTCACCGACTTATCGGATGGTTGGCAAGGGAAAAGTGCATAACACTTTGGGAGAAATGCTTCACCATAAACCGCTCCCCACTGGATTTTTGGAAGTATCGATTGATATTGTTTTAGTGGGGGATGCCTTATTTCCACTACCTGACGATGTTTCGGATGCAACATTGTTGGGAGATGCAATAGGATCGTTTGTTACATGGCCGTCAAGCCTCATTTGCCTAGATGATAAGGTAAGCTTAAAACCATTATGAACCTTTGGGTATTCAAATTTTTTACGGGCATTTTACGTACATTTTTTTTACATGGTAATGTTAGACTCCAACAAAATCCAAATCAAATGATAAGGGGATTATGCGGCAAACCGAGTCAGTTGCATCGAGAAAAGAGGTACAACACAATTATATGATATTTATGCATGGAAAAGGTTAATTCGTGATCTTATACTTCACCTAACTAATTATATGATATTTAGATTCAGGCTAAAGAGATTGAACAAGTCAGTAGGGGTAAGATGCCTGAAATTAGCAACATTCCCACACAAACAAAGGGTGTTGCTAAGAAGACCGCGACTAGAAAAAAAACCTACTTCTCAGTATAGGTCGTGCCTTCAGACATGTTTACTTATAACAGATATTCCGGATGGTGGTACTCGGCTTATACCTATGGAGGAAGGTATTTTTGGTTTTGAATATTCGGAAACAATTGGTAGAGAGGATATGGAGCAAGTTTTTAAACATTTGGAAATAGGCATCGGTGTTGTCGATACATACATTAGGTATACTCCGATCAACTTTGTTTAATTAATTGAACAATTTATTTACTCATTTCAAATGAATAGTCTAATATGTTAATGATGTTTTTATTTAAGGTTTCTGTATGACAAATTGATGCGCCCGTGTGGATTGGAACAAAGATTCGCTTTCTTATCTCCCATGACTATCAACTCATGTTAATCGTACAGAAACCAGATGAAGTCATACAGTATGTACTAAGTTTATTTATGTCCAGGAAAGATACAGAAAAGTTGTTCTTTTTACCATATAATACTGGCAACGGGTTAGATTTTCATTCTAACTTCATCTATTATAATTTTTTGTGTTTTGAAGTTGTGTAGAAAGTTTCCATCTAACCTTTGTTTAATCTTACATTGGACATTGGTTGTTGGTGGCAATTAATCCAATAAGAGAAATTGTATATTATATGGATTCTTTACACAATGATCAAGCAACATACCCAGATATGAAGAAGTTGATTGATACGTAAGTGAGATTGTTCTAAATATTTGTGTGTATATTTATTTATTTATGTGACATGTTCTAAATATTCGTTTATATTTTATTAGCGTTATACAAGCTTTTCGATCAGAAAGAGATATTCAAGTTCCAAAGAGCAAAGCCAACAACATTACATGGATTAGAGTGGAGGTATATTTTCACAATTTTGATTATATTAGTGATGATACTTGATAAAACTAGTTAAGGGGTATATCCTGATATATATCCGTATTTTCTTTCCATGTGTAATGTCCTCGTCAGCGTAATGGAATAGATTGCGGATATTTCATGTTGAGGTTTATGAAAGAAACTCTTCTTTTGGATCGAATAGATATTCCATCCAAGGTATGGATTTCTAACTTAGGAATTATTTTAATATTTACCACATATGTCTCATATAATTAAATAGTTTTAGCTAAATGATACTATGTTATATTATTATGTAGTACTTTGATGATTTCAAATGTGCTCATTACTCAAAAGATCAATTGGATGAACTTAAGGAGGAATGGTGTCAATTCATTATTGAGCTGAGAGTTTTATAAGGTATATTGTCTTTCTTTCATTGATGAGAATTTTGAGTATATATAAGTTTGAGTTTTGATGAGATAATATGTCGTCATTAGTATATTAAATTGTGTTGCAATGTTGTTGTTGTTTGTTATAGAAGGTTGGAATCATAAATTGTGTTGGTGCTGCCAAATATTGATTGATATCTTGGCCATAGAAGGTTGGAATCATATACTGATTTTCATAGGCACTTGGCAATATTCAATAACTCATGATCATTTGTCGACATTTTTGGCAATGCTTGCTGCTTGAATATCAGATTTGGCAATGCTTGCAGCTTGAATATCAAATAAGAACAATGCCTTCTTTGTTTTCTTCTATATTTTGTCTAATGTTGTTGTTGTTTTGATTTGGCAATGCTTGCAGCTTGAATATCAGATAAGAACAATGCCTTCTTTGTTTTCTTCTATATTTTGTCTAATGTTGTTGTTGTTTTGTTTCAGGTTATATGTGCAGATGTAGAAGATAGAGCTAACAAGTTCATTGTTGTTGTTTTTTAGCTTGAATATCAGATTTTTTGTAGCTAACAAGATATATGAATTGTTGTTGTTTTTTAGCTTGAATATCATCAATTTTTTGTATATATAAATTATTGGATTAAAGATGTATATATAAATAGACAAATTTGGTGCATATTTATTGGATTGACTGTCTAATTTATGAAAATTTGGTGCAATTTCTAAATGCATATTCTGGTGCAAAATGTGGTGAAAACCTGGTGCAAAATATGGTGATAATCTGGTAAATATTTATTGTATATATCTGACAATGCTTTTTTTAAGTTTTATATATAAAAAATTCCGTGGACATTAGACAGTGCTTCAAAGAAAAAAGCGCTGCCTGAAGTGGGGATTAGACAGCGCTTTAAATAAAAAGCGCTGCTTAAAGTAGAGAATAGACAGCGCTTTTAAAGAAAAGCGCCGTCTAAAGCAATGCCTAAAGATAACCAAAAGCGCTGTCTAAAGTCAAAGCGCTGCCTAAAGGGGTTCTTTAGACAGCGCTTTTAAAGACAAAGCGTTGGCTAAAGTGACAAACAGAAAGCGCTGGCTAAATCAGATATTTAGCAGCGCTTTCTCATTAACTAAAGCATTGTCTTTACTTATAGCAGCAGTCGAATAGGCAGCGCTTTTAAGCGCTGTCTAAGCCCAAAAAAGCGCTGTCTAAGCCCTTCTTTGGCATAGTGAAAGCTTCACCGAAAACTGCAGAGGCTCGCCGGGAACTTCATCGTTACTCCAAAATCTGAGCGATCACTGCGGTTATGCATGCATCATCATCGCAGTGACGCCGGAAACCGCCTGATTCACAAGGATATCCCCAAAGCCTAGCGACCCCATCGGCGGAGGAAAGTGGCACGGCCACCATCCACCACCAACAATCACCAAAAATTAATCTATTTCATCTTCTAAACCTAAACCTAACCGCATGCAATCTATGAACTACCATCAAAAGGGATAAAAGAGTGCAAAATCAGCGAACTTACTTGGTTAAGAAGATGAAAAGCGGTTGCCCGAAAGTTGATGTGGCAGCCAGAATAGAAAACGGCGGTGACGGGCAAGAGCTCTGAAGAAGACGAAGAGAAACAAGAGCAAAAAGTTCAGAATGAAATGGGCCTTCCCCTTTTATACAGAGAGGCACGGGCACTGGAATGCCCTCGTAGATCACGATGGCTACTAACTTGCCATCATTGCCTAGTAACTGCTACACAGGGCTCTAGGCACACGTGGCGCCCGAACGTTTTCAATTCTGACTAGCCGTTAGTCTCCCCGTACGATGGGCAACCAGGTCACGGTCATGAATGTCATGGACACCAGGGGTCACGAGCACCACGAGACGACCATCCTCGTCACCAAATGATGGCTCCACGCTAGCTCCCCGGAGCCACGAGCTGTCCTTAAGTCATCACTCCTATGCTCGGGAGCAACGACTTGGGGGCTCCTATTCTGGACTGGACCAATGGCTAGACATGGCCCAATCCACCTCTGCTCCCAGAACGACCCAATTGCCTAAGTCCAATCCACCAAGGGGTAAAAGTTATCTTTCTGCCCCTCCAATTAGGCAAGGACTGCATCGCTCCTCCCCAGAACTGATGCTCGTCCTGCACGGCTTCTTCATTCCCCGAACAACTAAGGGCATGTGCCCGACATTATGCCTATGCCCGACATAATAGCTAGTTTGGGCAGTTACCTATTCTTTGGAAAAAAGGTTATTTCTCCCCGAAAATAGGACCGTTGACCACGCGATGGGGGCATTATATAAACCCTCTCACTTGAGAGGGTCAGGTATCCAATAATCACCCTTGAAACTCATACTTTGTACTTGCCCCTTTTCTCTGACCCTTTCTTACTTGAGCGTCGGAGTGCCTTGCAGGTACACCCCCTCCTCCTCTCCATATGCCCAGCATCTCAGACGTATTTGGTGGCCCACTTCAACAAGATCTGATCCAGCCTTCACGATCACACTCCATTAAAAAAATATTGTATAATTATAAGTTTTGTTTAAGTCTAACTGTCATACCCCAAATTTTGACCACTAAGATTTCCCATCATTTTGAAAATCATCATCACAATATGGAGGAACCATCTTGCCTCATTAGTCTCCCCAAAGATGGGTGAGCATTCACTGCAATCAAAATTACGGTTTCAAGGCCTCTCAAAGCCTTAGACAAAGGATCAATCAAGGAATGACTTGATCTTCAACTTGTCTAACCTCTCAAACATCCACAATGAATCAAAAGGACTCTCACTCCAAGGATTAAGCACAAGGCTGCTCCCTTCTAGGTGGATCAAGCCTCAAGATCGCCAGTGTCACTAAATTATGGTTTTGGTCGACCAGGGCCTCCAAAGGGAAATTTTCCTCTGTGCATGAACCAAGGATCCAAAACACAACCTAATATACTCCATGGAACCTCATGGACCCAATCATCAAGTCAATTTTGTCTTAGGGGATGCATTCATCAAAAATCAGGAATTAGGGTTTCTTGACCTAATTCACCCCTAAGTTGACTTTTAGGGAAAATCATAAGCCAAGACCTCAAAGGAGGATTTGAGGGTCTCTAATACACTACATTGATCCATTTACAACAATGGATTGATCCAAGAAGCTTGAGCAACAAGCCTCAATTTCATCTGCACCACAGTTAGGGTTTTAAGGAAAAAGTCAACTGTAACTTTGACTTTTGACCAGGACATGCTCCCAAGCCCTATGACATGCATCAATATACCCTATGACACCCATGGAACATGTCCATCAAGTTTGATTTAGGTCAAGGACACGATTTCCTGAAGAATTGCACAGTTCGGAATTCATCTGATAAAAAGTCAACTGTGCACAAAAGTCAACTTTGACTTTTTGAGATTTTTCACAAAAATGGATTTTTAACCCTAAAATGATGTTAATGTATGATTTGAATCATCATTCATCAAGAAAAATCAAGAAAAGTTGTATAACTTGTAAAAAGGGGTAACCATAAAAACTTAGAAAATTTTCTAAGTTAAAAATAAAGTGGCTAGGGTACCAACTTTGGAGGGTCATAACTCCTAAACCACAAAGCCATTTTCTCCCATCCAAGGCTTGATTTGTAGATCTCATTACCCTCTACAAAAACTTCAACTAGACCTAACTCCAATTCATTGTGGATTTTGAGCTATGAGTGAGCCAAAATGGCTAAAAACATGAAAGTACCACTTTTCCAACACTTAGAAAAAATTCTGTCCAAGACAGATTTTGTTGGAAACACCAAAACTTGTGAGGTTTTTTCACACAGTTACAAGCTGAATCAGTTCCAAAGATAAACATCAATGTTGTTGCAAATGTTGTCAAGAATCCAAGCAACTCAATAGCATGAACCAATCCACTTGTGCCAGGTTGCCATGAAAAATCAGTTTGGGAGTTTTGTGCCATCCACGATTTCTGAGTCAAAAGGAGTGATCACTATGCCACATGCCTTCAATCTGATCATGAACCAACTGATCTAACTGATAGGGTTGAGTCAAAAAGCCAAGGAATCTTCCAACTTGAAATTCATCCACTTTGGCACATTTTGCCTTGAATTCAAAGGGGCATTAATGTGGAATAGTGCATTTTCAACAAAGCCACTCTACTTAGTCAAGTTATCTGATTAAACAACAATAAAAACATCTGAAGAATGTGATTTTGGTCAAGGCATAGCCCTGCTCTTGGGAATGGCTAGTTTGCCTTGCTTGAGAAGAAATCCTCCAGGCCAATCCATGCAAATGTGATCTGATCCAGCAGCCATTCACTATTCCTCCAAGACAAAAGTTGATCACCTATAAATAGAGGTTCCAATGGATCATTCAACTCACACCAAAGCCAGTTACAGCACTGCTTTCTCTCATTCGTCCTTAAACCTCAAGTTTCTTGGTTTTTGAGTAACCACTATCGGGTTTTGAGTTGCAGCCTTAAGCAATCAATTCCAATTGCTCAAACACATCACATATGATGTATTTGAGGTGTCCAAACACTTAAACACAGACGGTAACACCTCAGGCTCAAAATCACCCTTCAACCAAGCCATTATGCCTCAATTATGCAGGTGGAGGTCTCCAGCTTGATCCAAAGAGTTTCAAAGTGTTCCAAAGCTTACAACACACTCCATAACATCCATTGAAGTTGTAGGGATCATTAATTCACAACTGGAACAAGGTTTGTGCAGAGTTCCATTTCAGCTTGCATCAAGGTAAGCCTCAAAACTCCAACTCCATGATCCATGCATATTTCCTAGCATGATATTTTTGCCAATTGATTGCCATCATATGTTGATTGTTTTCCCTCAAAAAATTTGATCATAGCACTCATAGTCATGCCTACTCGATTGCTTTTGCAAAATTAGGGTTCATACGGCCACAATGATATAATTTGCTATACACTGAAAATGAATGAAATTGGGTATTGCCATCTTCTTCCTTGTGAAAAAACGCATGAGTTTGGTGTTTGAATCATGTCAAATGGTTGAGAAACGAGAGAGATGGAGGGCTTCATGCACAAGCTAGAGGAAGAAGATGGTCATGGCGCCATTTTTAGAAAATCCAACTAGTTTGATATATATTTTTCACTTGCCATGTTATTAATGAATTGGCATTGCGCCCCAGTGGTTGATCAGTTGATTTGTATGTATTGGTAAGCAAAAGGTCTGGGGTTCGAATCCCCCTCGCCCCTGACCTTTTTTTTATCACTTTTTCCTATTTTCCTATTTTTCATATTATTTTGTTAATGATTTGAAAAATTAATAACTCACTCAATTTTAATTATTTTTGACTGATTCTTTTTGCAAAAAATCATAAAAATATTGAAATATTTTATTCCACAAAAAATTAGATTTATATTATGTATTTAATATAATTAGTATTTTTGTGAATAAATTCATTTTTATTTGTTTTTAAACATTTTAAAATGAACATCCATCTTGAAAAATCAAGACCAAATGAGTTTTAATATCTCTTGTGATTTATACCTCATTTTTCGAACCTTAAACAAAAATTACAAGTGGTTTATTCAAATCTATTTGGTATTTTTCATTGATTTTCTTTAAATATTTACTATTTAAAGATTAAAATTAGGGTTTCTTTGATTTTCACCCTCATCATTTAAACTTTTTGGGCCTCTATTAGAGTGTAAGACCCAACCCCTTGTACAGAAAACTTTTTGGGCCCCATTCATTGTATAATTCCCTCTGTACATTTTCAAATAAAAGACGCGATCGTCGCCAATTCAAAAATCAAACAAATTGGGCCTCTCCTTGAGCTATAAGACCCATTCAAAACTTTTTGGGCCTCTATTAGAGTGTAAGACCCAATCCCCTTTTAACCAAAACAATTTTGGGCCTCACTTATTGTATAAAGCCCCTTCGCGTTAAAAGAAAACCTCGGCGCGATCGCCATTTCTAACAGAGAAACAAACTGGGCCTACCCTCGTGTTATAAGCCCCACTCTCACTCTTTTAAAACTTTTTGGGCCTCTATTAGAGTGTAAGACCCATCCCTTTGTAAAACAAATAATTTTGGGCCTCAGTCACTTGTATAAGTCCCTCTGTACAAAACAACAGTGCGTTCACTGATAAAACCCTGGGCCTCTCCTTGAGCTGTAAGCCCCAAATCTTTCTTTTTCAAAGCACTTTCTCCTTTGGTTTTGAATATACTGTTGTTTTCAATCTTTCTTTGTTGAACAACTAACCAAACATCATGGAAGCTCTACAACCGAGTAAGTGGTTATTGCTTTCATTTACCGCTTTCATATACATATAACTGTATTGTGGGGCTGTTTCACTGTAAGTCTTCTTTCATAAACTCATAGCAACTGTGTAATAATAGTATAGATATTTCGAGTTTCCCCGACAACTACGTCTAGAACTAGGTGACGCCGTTTCGTTTATTCGTAGAAATAGATAACTAGATCCCCAATAGGATCACCAGATACAGTCTTCTCTTCGACTGTCCTCATTAGGAATTGTCAAGAAACTCTACTCCCAAAGATGAATGTATTCACCGTGAATGGCATCTTTGAGTTTCTTCCAAATTCTCGAACTTTCCTGACTTGATATATTCCTTGTGAATAGCTTGCCTTGAATTTTTCGGGGTTTGGGGACCCACGGGCTTCTTAAAAGCATCGGCCTCCTCTTGGGCATCGTACAAGGACCTACAGGCTTCCTAAAAGCAACCCCGCCTCCTCTTGGGCTTAGTACAAGAACCCGTCGGCTTCTTAGAAGTATTCACAGCCTCCTCTTAGGCTTCCTATAATGATCTCTTCCTCCAGGAATGATAGCCTCCTCTTGAGCTTCATACAAGGACCTCTCGGCTTCTTAAAAGTTTCCAGCCTCCTCTTGGGCTTCGTAAAAATTGTCCCGGCGACCTCCTAGAGGTATAGGAACAGAACTTCGTTATCTTCATAGAACAGTCCTTTCAAAGAGCCTACTACTGTTTCTCAAAGCATAATACAAAAGATGAAACTCTAGACTTGGACAGTCTAAATCCCTTGAGTCTCAAAGACATTCTCAAGCGCCCCTTTAAAGATAGGAAGAAAACCTGTAGACTCGGACAGCCTCAATAAACCTTCGGATTTCCCACTTCCTTAAAGAACAGGAATAACCCGGATCCTCGAATCAAATCCCTGAGTATAGCATTGCTCATATAAGAACTGATTTTCTCTTTAAAATCAGTGTATTGGACATGTCACTTAACTGAAATAGCTACCATAGCCTCCTCTTAGGCTTTGTATAAGAAAACCACTGGTTGATCCAATCAACCTTTTAACATCAAAACTGTGCCTCGTTCACAGCATACAAACATCAACAACTCCTTCCATCTAATCGCTGTAAGCGGCAAGCCTCTGGATCATCTACATCCATGCCACTGTCCCTCTTTTAGCATGAGAAATTCCTAAGGAAAGATGGCATTGCTCTACACTGAGTTAAAGTCTTCTCCTTCAGGTTAAACTCCCCTATAAATGAAATTATGGCATTGCTAGGATCCGCGTATCCCAGTTAAAGTAATCCTCCTTTACAGTCAGTCACCCAACAGTTGTGACAAACAACCCCCCTTTAGAGATGACAAATTCTCTCTAAAGACAATGCCTTTTAGCTTCACATCTTGGGCTTTGAACAAGATACAAATAGACTCTTCAGCTTCATATCTTGGGCTTTGAACAAGATATAAACCACCTTTCGCTTCACGTCTTGGGCTTTGAACAAGACACCAAAAACACCCATTTCCTCCCATAGAATAGGAGGAACTACAAACGCTCTGATTTCCCTGTTTCGGTAAACGGGAATAAGTAGGCATAAGATTGAAAGAAAAGATCTTAGCGAGCACACTAATAAAAAAAAACCAAAATCCCATACTCCCGTATATCATAATCTGAAGCAGTATCCTAACAAAATCCCAGATAGAAATCAGTATTGGCGAAAATACAAATAACCAATACAAAGGCCCCACCACATTGATCGTATCCGTAACCTAACAGACCGCTGTTTAAACTCAGTATGCAAGCAGGGTTAATTGGAGACATCTATTTCTCTTCCTTCATCAGCTTTAATAGGATAAAAAATGAATCGACCTGTAGTTAAAACTCACCCGCAGAGAGCGACCGCGCTTAAGAACCGCGTCCAAAATCGCTCGCTACAGAAAAATGGCGCCCACCGTGGGGCTCGTCTCTGTTTTCCTTCTTCCTTTTCATCTCTTGTGTGATACCACAGATTGGGGCTTCCGCCGGGGAACCCATTTCTGTCAGGAACTTAAAGGTCTAGGATGATTAAGACAAATATATATACTGCTTTTCCTAATTGCTATACATGTTTATTTTTTTGCTAATGGGAATGCGTGTGATGCCGCATGTGGAAATATTGAGTATACACTTAAGATAAGTGATGGCGACGAGGTCGACCATCAACCTCAGTGGAGGCTGACCAATGCAACCCATTCTCTCACCTAGACAATGGGCCGATTGTGATGTCTGAGAAGCTGAGGAGCCAAACCCTTTTGTAGTGCGGAAACTATCGGGAATAGTTGTTACGCGATACTACCCTCATTTGAGGCTGGTGATCTATTCTCGGTGAATGGCACTTACTCTAAGATTGCTCTACAACTCGCTGACGATCCGCTTGTTGTTTTGCTTTCCTGGGAGGAGCTGATGATAATGAGTATAGGTACAAAAATCACCTTAGTATAAACCTTTGGGGATGGGTAGAGCCTGGACTTCATGACAACGACCCTTTGACCCCATGTTTTTTCTATGTTTTTGTGTGCTGCATTCATGTATTCATTTAAAAAAACATTAAAACATTCAAAAAAAATTTCTCTTCTAGTCTCTCTGTTTTTCAAATTAAACTAAGACTGTGATTGCAAATATCAGAGAAAAGGATTGCACTAATGGATTTCAGTGGCGAGGATGATCATAAACCAAGAGGCTTTCAGAGCCAAGCACGGAGGTCTGCTACCACTATTAAGAGTCCATGTGATTGAGGGAATCATGGATGCGCTCATTCAGTTTTACGATCCGATTTACCACTGTTTCACATTCCCGGATTACCAGCTCGCACCAACGCTGGAGGAATATTCTCATCTGACTGATCTACACATTACAGATCGAGCTCCATTTTCTGGACTGGAAGAAATTCCGAAGAATCAGACCATTGCAAGAGCAATTCATTTGGACAAATCTGAAGTCAGGACTCACATGACTACTAAGGGTGGCATCCGAGGTTTGCCAGCCCAGTTCTTGACAAAGAAAGCCCTGTATTTCGCCAGTATAAGAAACGTGACTGCTTTTGAAAGCATCTTTGTCTTGCTCACCTACGGGTTATTTTTGTTTCCCAACATCAATAACTTCGTCGATATTAACTCCATTAAGGTTTTTCTCATTGGAAACCCTGTGCCGACTTTGCTCGCAGATGCGTATCATTATGTACACTTGGGAAATTTGTACAGCGGAGGGGAGATCACATGCTGTGTACCTTTGCTTTACAAATGGTTTATCTCCCATTTGCCCAAGTCTGCTGCTTTTTGGGATTGTAAGAGTGCCTTACGTTGGTCGCAGAAGATCATGTCCCTCACCAACTCTGATATAGATTGGTGTAATAGGATTTATGATGGGATCAGGATCATTGAACGTTGTGGAAACTTCCCCAACGTACCCCTTATAGGAACTAAGGGAGGAATCAATTACCATCCAGTTCTCGTTCATCGTCAATTTGGATACCCGATGAGACACGTCCCACAGAGTGTTCATCTGGAAGGTCTTTTCTTCAAGGAAGGAGAAAATGACAGAGCACTAAAAATGGAAATAATGCACGCTTGGAAGCATGTTCGTAAGAAAGGACGAGAGTCTCTAGGAAAACCGGACTGTGTCTCAGTGGAGCCTTACCTCCATTGGGTACAAACTAGAGCTCTCAAGCTAAAAATGCCTTATCCTCGTTACGAAATTCTTCCGCCGAGGGAATCTGTCATGTACTTCATGACGGAAACTGAAAAGCTTCAGGTTACTCTCAACAAAGTTCAAAAGGAGAGAAGGTCTTGGAAGAACAAGTACCGCACCCTCGACGTAGAGTGCATCAAAATATAGCAATTACTAAAAGAAAAGGATGCTCTAATTGAAATTTTGGAGCAACATGCTGTAGAGAATCAAGATGACCAAAGGAATTTGCTCACTCCTTTCACTTGGCAAAGGAATGACAACCCGACAACGGCCCAAGAGCCCGGTCAAAGAAAAGGAAAGTACCAAAATCAGCACCCGATTTCTCTTCAGAGAGGACTCGGGACCCATTAGCTTAGGTTTCTGTTTCTGCATCTTGTAATCTACTGTATTTCCATTTCTGTAATCCTTGAATTTCAATAAAAAGGGGTTTCCCCATCGTTTGATATTTGCAATCTAATTGTCGAAGTTTATTTTGATTAAACAAAAAAAACAATTAATATAATCATTGCATTCATCATTCTCACATCGCGTATTCTCCTTACCTACGAATCTCACATTTGTGTCTCGGTTCTAGAGTCAAACTGTCTCATTCATACAATACTCGGGCCAATCGGCAGAAAAAGATGGATGATCTTGAGGAAGAAAATAGAGAGTTGAAGGAAGAGATCGATGCTCTGAGAGAGGATATGAGAAAGCTTCATAACGACATGTAAGCCATGGCAGAAGCTCAGCTACAAAGAACTGTGATCTCAGAGATCACCTCAACGCCAATCGTGGAGAAGTATGATCCTAGGTATCAAATGCCGAAAGATCGTCCTTGGGGCATGCCTGTTAACTATATCCCGGAAGGATATGTCCCGTCGATCACTGAAGATCAGGGAGTCACAACAGAAGCCGCTGGGCCTGAAGGTTACAAACTTCGGGAAAGCGAAGATGCCAGGGGCATACTGAAGACTCCTGAAGGTTACAAACTTCGGGAAACGTCAAGATTTGCTACCGTAGTCACGGTACCACCCCCTGTGGTGCACACTGTCCCGGAAGGACAACTTCCACCAATACCTGCTGGTAAAAAGGAAACTATGTTCGACATAATGGATGAATTCCAGGAACAGTTCCTGGAAATGCAGAAGGAGCTGCAAGCCATTCGCGGTCAGGATCTATTTGGAAAGCACCCCGCAGACCTCTGCTTGGTCCCCAATGTGAAAGTTCCGCTCAAATTTCAAGTGCCCGACTTTGAAAAGTACAAGGGTAACTCTTGCCCTCAAAGCCATCTGGTGATGTACGCTCGGCGAATGTCAGCTCAGACTGAGAATCAAGACCTGCTGATTCACTACTTTCAGGATAGTTTAACCGGTTCCGCATTAAAATGGTACATGGGTTTAAACCGTACTACGATCAGTACATTCAGAGATCTTGGTACTGCCTTCGTCCAACAATACAAATATAATTTGGACATGGCACCGGATAGAGATCAACTCAGATCAATGTCGCAAAAGGACAAGGAAGCCTTTAAGGAGTATGCTCAAAGGTGATGTGAAATTGCCGCTCAAATTTGTCCACCTCTTGAGGAAAAAGAGATTACAAAGATCTTCTTAAAGACCTTAAGCTCATTTTACTATGAACGAATGGTTGCCAGTGCACCCAGTGATTTCACCGAGATGGTGGGCATGGGTGTACGTCTTGAGGAAGCCATCTGAGAAGGACGTTTGGTAAAAGGAACTGGATCGACGAGCGGTACTAAAAAATACGGTAGTGCTCTCCCTAAGAAAAAAGAGCAAGATATTGGGAATATCTCTCTCGGAAAGCAAAGGCAACGTTATCAGCCGGTAGCAGCTGTAACTCCTGCTATCAGCCCTGCGCCTATTCCTATGTATCAACCTCAGGTTGCGCAGAGCCAACCTGATCAGCAAAAGACACAACAGCCTCTTCAGTAGGCTCGTCCCCAATACAACAACAACCGTACAACACGGCCACCAGGGTTTGATCCTATACCTGTGTCGTACGCAGAACTGTTTCCATTACTGCTAGCCAAGGGACACATTCAGACTAAGTCCCCTCTTACAGTACCTAAAAATCCGCCTTTTTGGTTTAAGGTGGATCAAACATGCCCTTATCATCAAGGAGGTCTAGGGCATAACATAGAGACTTGTCTCAATTTCAAGTCCAACGTGCAAAAGCTTGTTAGGAGCGGGCTCCTATCTTTCATGGATAAAAATCCTAATGTTCTTACGAACCCGCTGCCTCAACATGAGAAGGCTGCAGTCAATTTGATAGAAGGAGAGACTAATGACGACTATCAAATTCACGATGTACTCTTGTTGAAGACCAATCTGGTCAAGATGCATCGTAGACAGAGTGGATATGGCCATGTGCTACCTCATAGATATCACCAGTGTAATATCTGCTCTAAAGATAACCAGGGATGTTCTGTGGTGCAAGCAGCTCTGCAGGAACTGATGGATCTCGGATGGATCCAAGAGCACCGAGTTCGTGGAGTTAACATGGTCTACACGAATTCTAACATCATTCAGAACCACGATATCCGTGCAATGAATGTCAACTTGGTGGCAATGCACTCAAGGAAAAGCCAGTATCATAATCTGCCACGGCATGATTACAGTTCTTGTCTGACTTGCTCGGTAAACAAACAGGGATGCTCTGTCATACAAGAGGCCCTCCAGCGTCAGATGGATCTTGGATGGATCCAAGACTACCATGATAGGAACCCTTATCAGATCAACATGGTTCAGATCTTCGATGTTCGCGTGATGAATACCAACCTGGTAGAGCTACATGCTGAGCAGGTCCGACTCGGATTCTTGATATCACATGACTATCAAAGCTGTAAAGCAAGTTGCAAAAATGATCGAGGTTGTACCCTTGTCCAGGAGGCACTTCAGCACTTGTTAAATCACTGGTGGATGCCAATTTATATGGATGAAGATACTCAGCAAATTAGTATCAGTAACAGGAATCCTACACGGCGTCAGAGTCAGGATGTCCGATCTGTGGAAGCTAACCTAGTGAGGTTACATTGTATTCAAAGTGGGCGTGGCCAGGTGCCACCACACAATTATGACCGTTGTAGCGTCTGTTTGGAAAGTAACTAAGGGTGTTACCTTGTGAGAACAGCTCTCTAGGGGCAGGTGGATCATGGAGAGATTCGCCCATATCTGGGTTCTGGACCCATCAACTGGACGCCGAACTACCTTGCCGATCAAGTTGAGGACGTTGTCATAATCTCTGGTCATCATAGGACCAGGGATGTTTTTGCCATCATCCCTCTACTTGACGAATCAAGAATTTCCAACCGGGAACGGATCGAGATTACTTACGTTGGTCAGAAAAATCAGAGGACTCCCATAGTCATCTATCTACCGGGACCACTACCGTATGAATCAACTAAGGCTATCCCTTATAAATACGGTGCAACGATAATTGAAAATGGAAAGGAAATTCCATTACCCTCTGTCGTGAACATCGCAGACATCAGTCAAGTAACACGGAGTGGTAGAATCTTCAACCGAGGGGTTGGAGGACCTAACAAAGAAAAGGAACTTCAGATAGAAGCTCCTGATCCATCAGTCGGTCAATCCAGTAATCTCGACCTTTCAAAAAATGATGATGAGATGCTGAAGCTCATCCAAAGAAGTAAATACAACATTGTCGATCAACTGTTACAGACTCCTTCAAAGATCTCGGTACTATCACTGTTACTCAGTTCAGAAGCGCACAGGGAGGCTCTACAGAAAGTTTTGGAGCAAGCCTTTGTGGAGCAGGATATAACAATCAGACAGTTCGATAACATTGTCTCTAACATTACTTCCTGCAATAACTTGGGATTTAGTGATGAGGAATTACCTGAAGAGGGTCGCCGTCATAACATGGCGCTCAATATCACAGTTAACTGCCAGGACGATGCTTTAGCCAGCGTACTGGTAGACACAGGGTTAGCCTTGAATGTTATGCCGAAGTCCACTTTGATGCAATTATCATTCAAAGGCCCTCCGATGAGAATCAGCGAGGTTGTTGTCAAAGCATTCGACGGATCCAGAAAAACGGTTATCGGCGAAGTTGACCTTCCCATAACTATCGGTCCTCACACTTTCCAAGTCACTTTCCAGGTCATGGACATCCGGGCAACGTCCAGTTGTTTATTAGGAAGACCTTGGATACACCAGGCTGGAGCGGTTACGTCAACCCTCCACCAAAAGCTAAAGTTTGTCAAGAACGATCAACTTGTCACGGTTTGTGGGAACAAGCCTTGCTTGTGAGTAACTTGTCATCATCTGCTGGTATAGAACCCGAGGAGGTTATTGGAACTCAGTTCCAAGCACTGTCGGTGAGCAAGAACAATCAGTTCAAAGAAGGAACTTCCATCTCTTCATACAACGATGCTATCAAAGCCGTCGAGAGTATCAATACAAAAGGATGGGGACAGCTTGTCATTCCTATTGACAATAAAACAAAGAAGGGTCTTGGTTTTTCTGCAACCTGTACCCAGACAGCTGCCAATGACGAAAGTCTTCATCCCCTTCAAAACTTCTTCCACAGTGGAGGTTTCCTCCACCCAGTGTCTCAGGAAGTACACACTATCAATGAGGAGGATCCCTCCGACACAGATGAGGAATGGAAGTCCTACCTCAACAAGGACAGTTATATGTCTCAGGAAGTGGTGCCTACGCCATTTTCCTATCCCGCACAAAGCCTGAGATTTATACCAAGGTCAGATGTCGAAATGATATATGGAGATTGTGATCCGGAAGGATGCCGTGCTCCACCAAATTCATTAGAAGAAGACACTTCGATGAAAGACAACTTTGACCATAATTACTATGGCCCAATGGATGGTCTGCCAATGTGGCAACCTTATCCAGGAGACTTGGGGCAAGAGAGTCAGTCGAACAATGAAAATCAGCTGACCGTCATTGAATAGAATACCTGTGTCCCCACCATATCATGGGATCAACATTCAGGTCTTTCAGAAACTACTCAACATGAAGATGAATTCTCAACGTTTGCAGGACTTGAATTCATCAACTATGCTTTTCCTGAAGTCAACGTCATCGAGAGAGATGACTCCTCCAGTTCCAAAGAAGTTTGGGACACTCTGGGAGAACCAAGTGGAAAATACAACTTCAAGGTCAAATACACCGCTCCTGAAAGCTCTCGTATCAGGTTCGAAGACGTTCAGTCAACTGGATGGGAAGATACAGCTGAGAGCACAACTACTCTGCATAATACAACAGAGGAATTCTCCTACGACAACTCTGCCTGGGAGACAGATTCCAATGATCCTGCTCCACCAGAAATCAGCGTCATTTCTGAAGACAAATCAAGGAAGGTGCCAGACTTTGTGATTCACAGAGGAGTTCGCCGCCAATGGGTTGCCGTCGAGGTTCCGAAGGTCGTTCATCAGTCAAAGTAATTGCCATCTTTTAAACTTTCACCCTGCCCAGGTGAAACGGATGTTTTGATAGGGCTCACTTTCTGTAAATTTCCCTCTTCGCTTTGCCCGAAGCGACAGAGTTTTGTTTTATAGGGCTGTAGTTTCAAGGATCGACTTGTTCATTAATAAAATAACGTCGTTCTGTAATTTCCGCATTAATTACTGTTTTCTCTTTTTGTTTTTTCAGAAAATGGTAATCCTAAAAAACAATTAAAAATAAAAACAAGCAGTAAAATAAAACACTGCACACACTTGCATTTTTCCTTATCTCTTCTAAACACGAATCATCACGTTATGCAGATTGCTTGTTTTAAACCCCGTTGAAACATACGATCTGATGCCTTCTCCCAACTTTGAGTTCCCGGTATTCGAGGCTAAAGAAGATGACAACGAGATTTCAGAAGAGATCTCCCGACTACTCAGACAAGAGGAAAGGTCCATTGAACCTCACAAAGAGTCGTTGGAAACGGTAAACTTGGGTTCAGAAAAGGAGAGAAAAGAAATCAGGATTAGGGCACTGCTCAGTCCAACTGCCAAAGAGAGTTTGATAAAGCTTCTCAAAGAATTCCCCGATGTATTCTCTTGGTCCTATCAGGATATGCCAGGGTTGGATACCAGCATCGTGGAACATCATTTACCGTTAAGATTGGAATGTCCGCCAGTAAAGCAAAGGTTGAGACGCACTCACCCGAACATGGCCATCAAAATCAAAGAGGAAGTACAGAAACAGATTGACGCAGGTTTCCTCGCCACGTCAGAGTATCCTCAATGGTTACCCAACATTGTACCCGTTCCCAAAAAGGACGGAAATGTCAGAATGTGTGTCGACTACAGGGACCTGAACAAGGCTAGTCCAAAGGACGACTTTCCTTTACCACACATTGACATGCTGGTAGACAGTACAGCAAAGTTCAAAGTCTTATCCTTCATGGATGGATTCTCGGGCTATAACCATATCAAAATGGCGCCGAAAGACATGGAGAAAACTTCGTTCATTACCCCATGGGGCACCTTTTGTTACAAGGTAATGTCGTTCGGTTTGAAGAACGCTGGGGCAACCTATCAAAGGGCCATGACTACTCTGTTTCATGACATGATACACAAGGAAATCGAGGTATATGTCGATGATATGATTGCAAAATCAAAAACAGAGAATGAGCACGTTGAACATCTGTCAAAATTGTTCGAACGTTTAAGAAAATTCAAGCTCCGCTTGAATCCCAACAAGTGCACCTTTGGTGTCCATTCAGGGAAACTCTTAGGGTTCATCGTCAGCCATAAAGGAATTGAGGTTGATCCTGACAAGGTCAAGGCCATTCAAGAAATGCCTTCTCTGAAAACTGAAAAATAAGTCAGAGGATTCCTGGGACATTTGAACTACATCTCCAGATTCATATTCCTTATGACCGCGACATGCGCGCCGATCTTCAAATTACTCAAAAAGAACCAGGATTGCGTATGGTCAGAAGATTGCCAAACTTCCTTCGACAGTATCAAGGAATATCTGTTGAATCCTCTGATTCTATCACCTCCAGTGGAAGGAAGACCACTGATCATTTACCTCACAGTCCTAGAGGACTCAATGGGATGTGTACTTGGCCAACAAGACGAAACCAAATGGAAAGAGTCTGCCATCTACTATCTAAGCAAGAAATTCACTGACTGCGAAACTCGGTACACGATGCTTGAGAAAACTTGCTGTGCTTTGGCTTGGGCAACCAAACGTCTTCGCCAGTACATGATTCGTCATACTACTTGGTTGGTCTCCGAAATGGATCCAATCAAATATGTCTTCGAAAAACCTGCTCTTACGGGAAGGATTGCCCGTTGGCAGATGTTGCTATCAGAGTATGACATAGAGTACCATGCTCAAAAAGCCGTTAAAGGGAGTATTTTAGCCGATCATTTGGCGCATCAACCGATTGACGATCAAGAATCAATCGGGTTTGACTTCCCAGATGAAGATGTCATGTATCTAAAGATGAAAGACTGCGATGAACCGCTACCCAGTGAAGGGCCAGAACCAGGTTCCCAATGGGGACTTATCTTTGACGAAGCAGTTAATCATTATGGAAACGGAATTGGGCCAATCATTGTTACCCCTCACGGTACCCACATTCCTTTCACCGCCAGACTTACGTTCAAATGTACGAACAACGAGGCCGAATACGAAGCTTGTATCATGGGTCTCGAGGAAGCAATTGATTTAAGGATCAAAAACTTGGAAGTATACGGTGACTCAGCCTTGGTTATCAATCAGATAAAAGGAGGTTGGAACACATACCAATCAGGATTGATTCCTTACAAAGATTATGCAAGAAGGTTGTTACCTTTCTTCAACAGGGTTGAGTTTCATCATATCCCTCGTGATGAAAATCACATGGCTGACGCTTTAGCCACGCTCTCTTCCATGATTAGCGTAGGTTAATGGAATGACTTACCTAAGATCGACATAATGCGCCTTGAACGTCCCACTTACATCTTCACGATTGAAGCAGTCATAGACGACAAACCTTGGTATCATGATATCAAATGCTTCCTTCAGAAACAAGAGTACCCACCTGGGGCATCCAGGAAAGATAGAAAAACCCTCAGAAGACTGGCTGGAAACTTCTTCCCGAGCAGTGACACTCTCTATAAGAGAAATTTTGACATGGTCTTGCTCCGATGCGTAGACAGACCAGAAACAGACATGCTTATGAAAGAAATTCATGAAGGATCCTTTGGCACTCATGCCAACGGACACACAATGGCGAGAAAAATTCTCAGAGTAGGGTACTATTGGTTGACCATGGAATCCGACTGCTACAAGTACATGAGGAGGTGTCACAAATGTCAGATATACTCCGACAAAATTCATGTACCGCCATCACATCTCAAAGTTCTTTCTTCCCCGTGGCCTTTTTCCATATGGGGAATCGACATGATTGCCTTGATTGAACCTAAGGCTTAAAACGGACATTGGTTCATCCTGGTCGCCATTGGCTACTTCACCAAGTGGGTCGAAGCAGCGTCATTCGCCAATGTAACCCGACAAGTGGTGGTCCGATTTATCAAAAACAATATCATCTGCCGTTATGGTGTTCCAAGCGAGATCATTACTGATAATGGATCCAACTTGAACAACAAGATGATGAAAGAGTTGTGTGCAGAGTTCAAGATCGAACATTATAACTCATGTCCCTACCGACCAAAGATGAACGGAGTGGTAGAAGCGACCAATAAGAACATCAAGAAGATCGTTCAAAAGATGGTTGTAACCTACAAAGACTGGCACAAGATGCTACCCTTTGCTCTTCACGGTTATCGCACATCTGTCCGCACTTCAACAGGGGTTACCCCTTTCTCTCTAGTATATGGCATGGAAGCAGTGATCCCCATAGAAGTAGAGATCCCGTCAATCCGAGTATTGATGGAAGTAAAGCTTACAGAAGCTGAATGGTGTCAAATTTGACACGATGAACTGAATCTGATCGAAGAAAAGAGAATAACGGCACTATGCCACGGTCAGTTATATCAACAGAGAATGAAGAGGGCGTTCGACAAAAAGGTTTGACCCCGACATCTTCAGGAAAGGAGACCTCGTGCTCAAGAAGATACAATCTTTTCTCACTGATTCGCGAGGCAAGTGGACTTCGAATTATGATGGCCCATATGTGGTCACGAAAGCTTTCTCAGGCGGTGCCTTGAGACTTGCAACCATGGACGGAGAGGAATTTGCCTACCCCACGAATATTGATGTAGTCAAGAAATACTTCGCCTAAACTAAAAAAAAAAAACGTCTCGGTGGATTGAAAACCCGAAAGGGCGGTCCAGGAAAAAATTAGAGACATGAAAAAAAATCATCCCGGTGGATTGGAAACATCACAGTACAATCCAGGCAAAAATTAGGGATAATGGCAAGTAACCATGTTCAACAGAGGCAGGTCCCTCAGCAGCAGTTACATCATCTGTCAGAAAACTCCAGTCAAGGTCATCTTCGACAGAAGCTCAGGATGTCCCGAATTCAAAGTTGGTAGAAGGATAGTGGTCGTTATGTTTCAATGTAGCCCTTTTCCCTGTAAATTACCATTTTCAAACTTTGTATATACTCTTTGGAATCACGCGTTTGGCTGATCTCCATCTTATCAATAAAATTTGAGCCCTTGTGCTTTTGTTTGTAATTCTTATTTGTTTTAGCTTTACAGAATGGCGTTTTAACATGATTAGCGATTCTTGAAATGAAACAAAAATGAATTTACTTGTTAAAACTTTTTCTGCTTTTAAATTAAAGATGGCAATTTCTTTTGACTGTTAAACATCAGAAGAACATCAACCGCTTCTCCTGGAGTAAGCGAACTTCAAAGTGCAGAATCAAAGTACTCCTTCTAGGCCAGTACGCCTGAACAAAGGATCAATAGTGTCGGATGTGACTATTCCATCTGACATCTTCGGTCGAGTTCTTATCTCCTAAGCCCGATCAACGGTATTCCCCGCAGGGACTATCTCTCCTAAGCAAGGTGGAATTGCTATCTTGAACCCGCGATATTTCTACACGCCCCGCGATGGTCGAGTATCCAGTTATGTTCATCTTTTAGTTTGTGTGTCGCGTCAGTTTTATCAGCATATACATACGTACATCATGCATTATTAATTTGCGTTCGCATTCATATTGCATCACTATTACTCTAGTCGTTTTTTTCCCCTAGTGATGAAAGTCCTCTCAATCGAGTTGTCGTTTCTTGCCTTGTCAGGAAGTGTACCATCTGAACGATCTCTCCTCCAGTTTATTTCTGGAATGAAGTTGGCCCTTGACCACTTTGATAACTTGAACCTCTAAAAAACCAGAGGAACTTTCAGTCAGCATCATTCTTCGCCATTGAAGATGATATCCTTGCTTTCCCGGATTAAGGAAAATCCACAGAGAAAGCCTCGTAATCATAGATTCGGCAGCATGCTAGTTTCGCTCCGAAAAGATCGCTGATGAAAAGGTCCTCGGCACCTCAAAATTGGACCCCATCATATGGCATTTCTCCGGGAAGATCCCGAGAAAAGTATGATGTAAGATCCCACGCAGAAGCAGCCTCTCAAGAGACTCGCTTTCCCTAGTAGAAACAAATGGCGTCTCCAACAGAGAAGTTTGTGCAACTCTACAACTCAGACGACTGGGTTCCCCAGCAAGTCTGACATCAAAAGTTTTTCCGTCAAATGGCATCTCTCCAGGAAAATTCGGCGAGAAGTTTGAGGAAAGCCGCTACAAATAGCGTCCCTTGTCAATAAAGTTTATTGACAAAAGAAACTGAGACTAGTTCCTTAGTAGGAAACCAAGAGCGAAGGGAAGTTTATTTCAGAAACTAAGACCAGTTCCTTGGTAGGAAACCAGGATCGAGGGGAAGTTCATCTCAAAAGAAAACTGAGACCAGTTCCTTGGCTGAAAACCAGGATCGAGGGGAAGTTTACCTTTTTCTAAGCATCATTGCTTAGCAAAAGAAGATGAATGCGCAAGATGCCATTCATAGCCGTCAAAATTTCGGATATTCCGATATTTAATCCTCTTGCACCCCGAATGCCCGAATACCTTCGTCATTCACACCTTCGTGTCCAAGAAGATTAAATAAGGGCATCTGTCATACCCCAAATTTTTACCACTAATATTTCCCATCATTGTGAAAATCATCATCACAATATGGAGGAACCATCTTGCCTCATTAGTCTCCCCAAAGATGGGTGAGCATTCACTGCAATCAAAATTACGGTTTCAAGCCCTCTCAGAGCCTTAGACAAAGGATCAATCAAGGAATGACTTGATCTTCAACTTGTCTAACCTCTCAAACATCCACAATGAATTAAAAGGACTCCCACTCTAAGGATTAAGCACAAGGCTACTCCCTTCTAGGTGGATCAAGCCTCAAGATCGCCAGTGTCACTAAATTAGGGTTTTGGTCGACCAGGGCCTCCAAAGGGAAATTTTCCTCTGCGCATGAGCCAAGGATCCAAAACACAACCTAATATACTCCATGGAACCTCATGGACCCAATCATCAAGTCAAATTTTTCTCAGGGGATGCATTCATCAAAAATCAGGAATTAGGGTTTCTTGACCTAATTCACCCCTAAGTTGACTTTTAGGGCAAATCATGAGCCAAGACCTCAAAGGAGGATTTGAGGGTCTCTAATACACTACATTGATCCATTTGCAACAATGGATTGATCCAAGAAGCTTGAGCAACAAGCCTCAATTTCATCTGCACCACAGTTAGGGTTTTAAGGAAAAAGTCAACTGTAACTTTGACTTTTGACCAGGACATGCTCCCAAGCCCTATGACATGCATCAATATACCCTATGACACCCATGGAACATGTCCATCAAGTTTGATTTAGGTCAAGGACATGATTTCCTGAAGAATTGCACAGTTTGGAATTCATCTGATAAAAAGTCAACTGTGCACAAAAGTCAACTTTGACTTTTTGAGATTTTTCATGCGAGGAAATATACATGCAAGGTAAGCCTCAAAACTCCAACTCCATGATCCATGCATATTTCCTCGCATGATATTTTTGCCAATTGATTGCCATCATATGTTGATTGTTTTCCCTCAAAAAATTTGATCATAGCACTCATAGTCATGCCTACTCGATTGCTTTTGCAAAATTAGGGTTCATACGGCCACAATGATATAATTTGCTATACACTGAAAATGAATGAAATTGGGTATTGCCATCTTCTTCCTTGTGAAAAAACGCATGAGTTTGGTGTTTGAATCATGTCAAATGGTTGAGAAACGAGAGAGATGGAGGGCTTCATGCACGAGCTAGAGGAAGAAGATGGTCATGGCGCCATTTTCAGAAAATCCAACTAGTTTGATATATATTTTTCACTTGCCATGTTATTAATGAATTGGCATTGCGCCCCAGTGGTTGATCATCTGGTTTGTATGTATTGGCAAGCGAAAGGTCTGGGGTTCGAATCCCCCTCGCCCCAGACCTTTTTTTTATCACTTTTTCCTATTTTCCTATTTTTTATATTATTTTGTTAATGATTTGAAAAATTAATAACTCACTCAATTTTAATTATTTTTGACTGATTCATTTTGCAAAAAATCATAAAAATATTGAAATATTTTATTCCACAAAAAAATTAGATTGATATTATGTATTTAATATAATTAGTACTTTTGTGAATAAATTCATTTTTATTTGTTTTTAAACATTTTAAAATGAACATCCATCTTGAAAAATCAAGACCAAGTGAGTTTTAATATCTCTTGTGATTTATACCTCATTTTTTAAACCTTAAACAAAAATCACAAGTGGTTTATTCAAATCTATTTGGTATTTTTCATTGATTTTCTTTAAATATTTACTATTTAAAGATTAAAATTAGGGTTTCTTTGATTTTCACCCTCATCATTTAAACTTTTTGGGCCTCTATTAGAGTGTAAGTCCCAACCCCTTGTACAGAAAACTTTTTGGGCCCCATTCGTTGTATAAGTCCCTCTGTACATTTTCAAATAAACGACGCGATCGTCGCCAATTCAAAAATCAAACAAATTGGGCCTCTCGTTAAGCTATAAGACCCATTCAAAAATTTTTGGGCCTCTATTAGAGTGTAAGACCCAATCCCCTTTTAACCAAAACAATTTTGGGCCTCACTTATTGTATAAAGCCCCTTCGCGTTAAAAGAAAACCTCGGCGCGATCGCCATTTCAAACAGAGAAACAAACTGGGCCTACCCTCATGTTATAAGCCCCACTCCCACTCTTTTAAAACTTTTTGGGCCTCTATTAGAGTGTAAGACCCATCTCTTTGTACAACAAATAATTTTGGGCCTCAGTCACTTGTATAAGTCCCTCTGTACAAAACAACAGTGCGTTTACTGATAAAACCCTGGGCCTCTCCTTGAGCTGTAAGCCCCAAATCTTTCTTTTTCAAAGCACTTTCTCCTTTGATTTTGAATATACTGTTGTTTTCAATATTTCTTTGTTGAACAACTAACCAAATAGCATGGAATCTCTACAACCGAGTAAGTGGTTATTGCTTTCATTTACCGCTTTCATATACATATAACTGTATTGTGGGGCTGTTTCACTGTAAGTCTTCTTTCATAAACTCATATCAACTGTGTAATAATAGTATAGATATTTCAAGTTTCCCCGGCAACTACGTCTAGAACTAGGTGACGCCGTTTCGTTTATTCGTAGAAATAGATAACTAGATCCCCAATAGGATCACCAGATACAGTCTTCTCTTCGGCTGTCCTCATTAGGAATTGTCAAGAAACTCTACTCCCAAAGATGAATGTATTCTCCGTGAATGGCATCTTTGAGTTTCTTCCAAATTCTCGAACTTTCCTGACTTGATCTATTCCTTGTGAATAGCTTGCCTTGAATTTTTCGGGGTTTGGGGACCCACGGGCTTCTTAAAAGCATCGGCCTCCTCTTGGGCATCGTACAAGGACCCACAGGCTTCCTAAAAGCAACCCTGCCTCCTCTTGGGCTTAGTATAAGAATTCGTCGGCTTCTTAGAAGTATTCACAGCCTCCTCTTAGGCTTCGTATAATGATCTCTTCCTCCAGGAATGATAGCCTCCTCTTGGGCTTCGTACAAGGACCTCTCGGCTTCTTAAAAGTTTCCAGCCTCCTCTTGGGCTTCGTACAAATTGTCCCGACGACCTCCTAGAGGTATAGGAACAGAACTTAGTTATCTTCATAGAACAGTCCTTTCAAAGAGTCTACTACTGTTTCTCAAAGCATAATACAAAAGATGAAACTCTAGACTTGGACAGTCTAAATCCCTTGAGTCTCAAAGACATTCTCAAGCGCCCCTTTAAAGATAGGAAGAAAACCTGTAGACTCGGACAGTCTCAATAAACCTTCGGATTTCCCACTTCCTTAAAGAACAGGAATAACCTGGATCCTCGAATCAAATCCCTGAGTACAGCATTGCTCATATAAGAACTGATTTTCTCTTTAAAATAAGTGTACTGGACCTGTCACTTAACTGAAACAGCTACCATAGCCTCCTCTTAGGCTTTGTATAAGAAAACCACTGGTTGATCCAATCAACCTTTTAACATCAAAACTGTGCCTCGCTCACAGCATACAAACATCAACAACTCCTTCCATCTAATCGTTGTAAGCGGCAAGCCTCTGGATCATCTACATCCATGCCACTGTCCCTCTTTTAGCATGAGAAATTCCTAAGGAAAGATGGCATTGCTCTACACTGAGTTAAAGTCTTCTCCTTCAGGTTAAAATCCCCTATAAAGGAAATTATGGCATTGCTAGGATCCGCGTATCCCGGTTAAAGTAATCCTCCTTTACAGTCAGTCACCCAACAGTTGTGACAAACAACCCCCCTTTAGAGATGACAAATTCTCTCTAAAGACAACGTCTTTTAGCTTCACATCTTGGGCTTTGAACAAGATACAAATAGACTCTTCAGCTTCATATCTTGGGCTTTGAACAAGATACAAACCACCTTTCGCTTCACGTCTTGGGCTTTGAACAAGACACCAAAAACACCCATTTCCTCCCATAGAATAGGAGGAACTACGAACGCTCTGATTTCCCTGTTTTGGTAAACGGGAATACGTAGGCATAAGATTGAAAGAAAAGATCTTAGCGAGCACACTAAACAAAAAAAAACAAAATCCCATACTCCCGTATATCATAATCTGAAGCAGTATCCTAACAAAATCCCAGATAGAAATCAGTATTGGCGAAAATACAAATAACCAATACAAAGGCCCCACCACATTGATCGCATCCGTAACCTAACAGACCGCTGTTTAAACTCAGTATGCAAGCAGGGTTAATTGGAGACATCTATTTCCCTTCCTTCATCAGCTTTAATAGGATAAAAAATGAATCGACCTGTAGTTAAAACTCAACCGCAGAGAGCGACCGCGCTTAAGAACCGCGTCCAAAATCGCTCGCTACACTAACTAATTGTTTATATAATTTTTTTTACTGCATGTTTATATTATTGTTTATATATAGTAAACAAAAAGTTTTTAAAAGACTTTTAGTCATTATTATTACAATTATTAATATGTTCCTATTTAATTCAGTGGAAATAAATAATTAAAAATATAATATTTATGGCAATAAATAATTAAAAACGTAGCTTTTGATTCCATAGAGTAGCTAATAGTAGTAATATTTGTGTTTTAATGTATACCTAAATGAATTAATATCTTTATTATTATAGAATCTATTCTGCATTAATATGTTTAATTTCACGCCCTTTCAGTTTTATTATAGAATGTTTGACACATGATTAATGTTATATCCAATCTAATAAGCAGTGATGGAGCTAGAAAATTTAGTTTGCGGGTGCAATTTTTTTTATCAATTTGTAGTATAAAATAATATAATTTTCTTTATGTCTAATTATAAAACTCATTTGCATTTTTTTCCTTTAATATATTATTTTTATAAATTTTAAATACATTAATTATTATTTGTACAAATATATTCATTATAGAAACCATTAATTTACTTTTAAAAGAAAAAAATCAGGTTTCTCTTAAATTTTTGTTAATGAGGGGTGATGAAGAAGGGTCTGAGTTTTTGTTACATCTGTAACTGTTCCTTTTAAATTTGTTGTTATTTGGTGGTGACGAAGATTGAGACATATTTGATATTTATAAAACTAAATTATTGTATATATTTGAAATTATTTTTAATTTAAGATACAGTTTTTTTAAACATAATATATGGAAAATTGAAATATATATTATTGATGTAAGACAATTTGGGTAAATAATTTTGTTTTAATTTAAAAAATGTGTTTTTCTTTTAAAAATAATAAACTATTTTGGTAATACAATTTTGTTTCTCTTATTTATATTTTGAGTACATTTTAAAAACAAAAGTGTGCGTACTACACCAGTACCCGGGCGAACACACGGGTACTGATATGAGTATTTCACGAAATAGATATTTGTTATAACACTTACATAAAATGTATTTATTTATGTTACTAATATTTATTTATACAATTAAATAATATTTTCAAATACTATGTTATTATTTGATATTTATAAAACTAAATCATTGCATAAATATTTTTATGAAAAATACTAACCGATGCACGCGGGTATTGACTTTATTTTTTTTTTAATATAAATGATATTTTTTATATTTACTGATTTTTATTAATTCTATTTTTTATTTAAATTTTAAATGTAAACAAATGCGTGTCACCGATACTATGTACGTCTTATAGTGCTTCTTGATGTGTGATCCTGTTTTGACAATTTTGATGAATATTTTATGGCACATTTTTAAACCTATCAGTGTTGAAGTAGAGTATATGTTTATATTGACCTTGCAGCCTATGTTCCTCATATATTAAGATTATTCTTTTTTTCTTTTTGCATTTTGAAAGTTTTCATCTAAATGCACTTGTGATAATACTAGTACAGCACTTGGGAAAAATTTAAATATTTTAGATTTAATTTTATTTTTATATATGAAAAAGTATATAAATAATCCAAATACTTTTATTTACTAATTTTTATTAATTTTATTTTTTTCAAATTTTAAATATAAACAAATGCACGTCACTAACGGGTACCCGTGCGAAGACACGGTATCGCCCTAGTTGTGATAATTAACCTGTATTGAGAAATGGATTGAGAAAGGAGGAGGGCTGAACCAAATATGCAGAAGATAAGTCCCACCCTTCTCCAAACCACTTATTTACTCTCCTGTCTAACCTTTCTAAAATCAACACCCATAAGATAAAATCAACATCCATAATAATGAGATCAATTTTAATTAATAGTTTTAATTAATTAATTAATAAGATTACTTAAAAAATCTTTATCTTGAACTGATACATCCCATGTGTACTTTTAACATATATTGTTAACTAATTAGGGTACGTAAGCATGACAACTTGATCCATCCGAAATGAATATGTGTAAAAGTATATATAACGAATAGGGTAAAAATCAGCAAAAATAGGCACGAGCATGAGTTCGGATAATTACCCACAAAAATAAATGGGTGTGAGTGTGAGTATCGGTACCTTAGTATTCAACCCTTCTCATACCCGCACAATATATATTTATGGAATTTTATTTATATTTATATATTTTAATTTATATTGTTTTATAAAAATTTATGTCTATCAATTTAAAAAAACATATCAATCATAAATCATTACGTATTTAATATAAGTGTTTGTTTATTTTAACAATAAATTGTTTGAAATTATTTTAATATTTTTAAAAACTTAAAATTAAATGATATTTAATAATTGATCTATTTATTTTTAATAGGAATGCGGATAACGGGTACGGGTATGAGTACTTACATACCCATAGGACACGGGTACAAGTGTTAACTTTGGCGCCCAAGCGAGTATGAGCTCGGGTACGAGAATTTTATTAAATCTCGGGTATAGGATAGGTACTATAGTACCTTTCTCAAACCCTAACTATTGTCATCTCTATAGATATGTTTAGATTGATGGAATGAAATGAAATAAACTTAAATTTCGTTGCTTGAATTAGTTAAAAATAGATGGAATGGAACGGAACCTGATGGAATGCATTCCATTCTATTCCATCACTTATTGTACTTTTCAATTTAGGCGGAATGATAAAATTATTCTCTTCCCTCATAAAATACCCAAATAATATAATGATATCTTTATTTCATTCTATTCCACTTCATTCCACTCTATTTTGCTCCATACGATTCTATTCGTTTTACGGTATTCAAATATAGCCTAAAATTAGGGATGGCAATGGGCAGGGTATGGGTAGGGTATTATAGTACCCGTCCCCATACCCGCAGTTGAAAAAAATCCTCGTACCCGAGCCCATACCCGCTTAGGTATCAAAATTAGAACCCGTCTCCGTACCCTATCTGTTACCCACGTTTCTAATAAAAATAAATATATCAAGTATAAAATATCATAATATTTTAAGTTTTTAAAAATATTAAAAAGCTTTTAAAAACTTTTGTTGTTGAATTATGAAATAAATGATCACGTATATTAAAGATGTAGTAGTTTAAAATTGATGTTTTTTTATAAAATTTTATAAATATTTATTATTATATAATAATATAAATTAAAATATATAAATATATATTGTGCAAGTATGGGGCGGGTTGGGTACTAAGGTGCCCATCTCCGCACCCATCCCCGCTTATTTAAGTGAGTAGTTACCCGAGCCCGTACCCGTACCAATTTTTGCGGACTTTTACCCTATTCGTTGTGAGTAATTTTCTCGGTACCCACTGGAGATGGGGCAAATTGCCATCCCTACCAAAAATAAACATTCTACAAATATTTATGTATAAATCAAAATAATAATGTTTGTATTAAAAAAATTATAATATATTTATTGCAGGAGTATACCTTAGAAATTGAAGAAAATGGTATCCAAATTGAAGTAACTCTTATATAGTCATAAGAATTTAGAAATAAATTTTAGGCACACCAAGTAAAAAGTAAAATTTTAAATTAATTTTTGATTTAATTATAATTGTAGTTTTTTTTATAATTTTTTTTATCTATTTTAAAATTCAAGTTTTTAAAGGTTGTAATAAAATAATAACAACCTCTCTCTCTCTCTCTCTCTCTCTCTCTCTCTCTCTTTCTCTCTCTCTCTCTCTCTCTCTCTCTCTCTCTCTCTCTCTCTCTCTCTCTTCTTGTTAACTCTTTCAAAGCTTGTAACACTAACTGTGACAAATTTAAAAGCTTACTAATTTCCAATCATCTTTCTTACAGATTTTGTAGCCGTCATTGCATAGCAATAAATATTCTCTCATTCCTTTTGTTTTCATCACCTTGTGCACTAACAATTGGTATCTAGAGCTCCGGTTCGGATCCACGGGAAACACGAGTGAAACGGTGAGGCGTTGTGTGATTGATTTTGTTTCTTGAATTCGTGTTGAATCTTGAACGGAATCGTAACAGAATCACATTTTATGATTCTGCGGGATTGAGAAACACTTTGTTTGGTGAGATCTGAGTGACTTGTGTAACACCCTTTTCTACCCCACAATTATCGCAGCGGAATAAACATAAAATCATAGTAAAATCAGAATCACCTCAAAGGATGCACATTTCTCAATAAATTCAAATCAACAAAATTGCTCTGTAAACAACAGGTTTTCCTCAAAATGCCTTCAAAGAGCAACAAAACCACCATAACCACAAAAATCCCACAAAAGGGTTTATTAAAATAAACCATAGTCGTCAAATAAAATAACAGCCAAATAAAACTCAACATGGTTCGACTCAACGACCCAACCCAATGTTACCCTATCAGAGCAAGACCCTCTACATCGACCAAAATGCAAATAACTTCAAAAGTCCTCAAAAGCATCCACAGCTAATTCTGATCACCTGCACGTTACCCACGTGGAGGCAACATTCAAGCATGCAGGGTGAGTAATACAATTCATTATAATCAATATAAAATAAGATATGCATAAAAATGGAGTCATCATCATATACAACATCATCAGAGTCATCACAAGGCAAACATCAAAACACGTCATCATAAATCACAATAAATGCCACATAAATGCAATGCACAACAAGACTCATGCATGTGGTACCAATCGTCACAATCGATGGACACTTCGGCCATCACCCTCCAAAGATCCTCGTCAATAGGATCAGTTCCACACAAGAACCGAAGCACGTCATAAACCACTTCACATCCACACAATGGGATGGAAGCCACAATAGACCGAAGTCTAACATCATCATCACTGGACCGAAGTCCTAACATCATCACCAGAATATGCTATGAATGCATGATACACAACATCAATAATCATCATCATCAAAATATCATTATGTGCATCATCATTCATCAAAACCTCATGTTAATCATGTCATCATATATTCATCAAAACATCACAAATCATCATCTCAATATCATCAATAACATCATGGTTCAGCAATCACAACTTCATAACACCACTAATTCAACAACGACATCTATCATACGTATATCGTAACAATTAACCTCAATTAATCATAGTTTAGACAATGGAAAAATACTACATACTGCTCTTTTTGTTTCACTAAAATGTAGTTCATCGCGTTAGCTTTCCAACGCTTCAAACGGGACCTCAATCGGACTTACGGATCAAAATTTATGATCAAAACCGTATTTGGACCCAAAGCTGCCCTGCTGTGACGAAACTGCATGGCGACCGCCGTAAGCCTTATGGCGCTCGCCGTTACCTACAGAATGCAGATTTTGCATTTTTCATCGTTGGAGGCCTTCCGGACCTCCAATTTCGATTTCGTAAAAAGTCTCGATTTCGTAATTCAAAATCCTACGACTGTATAACATTTATAACAGCATATGACACTTATTTTAGGGATACAACCATCATATTATCAATAATTTCTACATCTCATTCCATCAATTCTCCCTGTTAGTTTCTTGGATTGGCTGGAATTTTGGTAAAACAAAGTATGTTCAATGTTGATGTCAAGGTGGTGATGTTGCAACATTGAGTCTTAACACTGGGTTGTGTTAAGTAGTGAAGTTGTTCAATGTTTGATGTCATATGGGTGATGTCACAACATTGAGTCTTAACACTGGGCTGTGTTAAGTGTTTAAGTTACTGAAGTTTGAATGTCTGATGTCACAAGCGATGTTGTGACATTAGATCTGCAGAATTAATAACATCAGGTTGTGATGTTGTTAGGGTTCGCGTGTTAGCTGGAATTGTGGAGAGCAAGCTGTCTCATTGGATGCGAATATCTTGGGATAGGTATTCTCTGCTGCATAGGAGATCTGGTGCAGATTTGTAGGAGATTTAAAAGGTTGAAGATTTGAAAAGATTTTAGGAGAAAATCTATTTTGAATATTCAGTTTTAAATAACAAATCAGGTCAGATATTGTAGCAGGTCCAAGTCCAATTCAAGGAGCTATATAAAGCGCACCAGTAATGAAGAAAAAGTAACGAAGAAAGTGAGCTAAAGACTGAGTGTCATTTGTGTCTTCGTGTATGATTTGTAAACCATTCGAGTGTGAATTTGTATTGTTGTTTTGAGTTGTTCTTGATCAAAGATGTGAAGCAGAATCAAGTAGTGCTATTCAAAGTGTGTGATCTTTGAATTATATCACTGAAGTGTTTTAGGGATTGAGTAGTGTTCTCATATCTAAGTGGTTTCTTAGGTAGAAAGTCACTAGTAGGAATTAAGATTAGGAGATTGTCAACTGGGTTGTTGAGTCTGTAATTTAATTCTACAAGTAGTGAATTTCATCCTTGGCTTGGTAGCCCCCAGACGTAGGTAGTTAGACCGAACTGGGTGAACAACTTTGTGTGTTATTCTGCTATTTTTTTTTGTCCATTGTGGAGAGTGTGTTGTTGTGACATCGCACCATAACATCACATGTTTGATACCAGAATTTCAATTGGTATCAGAGCAGGCATCCTGTCTGTCTCTGGGTGAGATCTAGGGAAGTTACTTTCTGGTGTAAAGACGGAAAAAGAAGTTGGAGGATTTGTCAACAGACCCCCTATTTTGGATGGATCCAATTATGATTATTGGAAGCCAAGGATGATCACATTTTTTAAATCCTTGGACAGCTGGGCTTGGAAGGCTATAATTAAAGAATGGAAAGCACCTGTTGTGTTTGAAAAGGATGATGTTGGAAAAGATAAAGAGGGCACCTCAAAGCCGAAGCCTGAAGAAGAATGGACCAAGGAAGAAGATGAGCTTGCCCTTGGTAATTCCAAAGCTCTGAATGCAATCTTCAATGGAGTGGATAAAAACATATTCAGGCTGATCAATACATGTGAAGTTGCTAAGGAACCATGGGATATTTTGAAGGCTACACATGAAGGAACATCCAGAGTTAAGATGTCAAGACTTCAGCTTCTAACATCGAAGTTTGAGAGTCTGGAGATGAAGGAAGATGAGACTATCCATGACTTCCATATGAGTGTGCTTGAGCTGGCTAATGCATCCAGTGCCCTTGGTGAAAAGATGTCAGATGAAAAGCTTGTAAGGAAGATCCTTAGGTCTCTTTCTAAGAGGTACAAGATGAAGGTGACTGCTATTGAAGAAGCTCAAGACATCAGCAAGATGAAGGTTGATGAGCTCATTGGATCCCTTCAAACTTTTGAGCTGGGGTTAAGTGAAGAAGAACTTGAGAAGAAGACCCAGAGTACAACTTTAGTTTCCAGTTCTAAAGAAGCCAAGAAAGAGAAAGTAGATGACTCTCAGGAGGAGCTGTCTCAGGCTATTGCTTTGCTGGGTAAACAGTTCAACAAAGTTATGAAGAGGATAAGTAGGAGTTATAATCCCAATATCAAGAACATTACCTCTGACATCAACAGATCAGGAGATCAAGGGAAGAAGTCTAAAGATGAAGAAAAATCCAGTAATGACAAAGGGGTACAATGCTTTGAGTGTGAAGGGTATGGACATGTCTAGAAGGAATGTCCCACTTTTCTAAAGAAGCAGAAAGGGTTATCAGCTTCTTGGTCTGACAGTGAGAGTGAATCTGAAGAAAATTCAGCTAAACTCGCTAGAGCTATGGTTGGTGTTTTTGAGTCAGATGATGAGTCTTGTGATGAAGAGGTCTCTTACGATGAACTGGCTGTCACTTACAAAGATCTTTTCGTGAGAAGTGAGCAAGTGTGTCTTAAAGGAGAAGAGCTGAAGAAAAACATAATCCAGTTGAAGGCAGAAAAGACTGAGCTTGAAGCCGAAGTCAGTATGCTCAACTTTAAGCTGGACTCTATGAACAAAACTATCAGAATGTTGAACAATGGTATTGATGCGTTAGACAACATTCTCAGTATTAGGAAGATGGCTGGAGACAAATGTGGTTTGGGATTCACCAGTGATACAGGTTCTATCACCCCAAAACCAGTGATGTTAAAACAGATGTTAAAACATCATGACAGAACTCCATCTAAGAAGAAATACAGGCGCTGGAGATGTCATCATTGTGGATGTTTTGGACACATTAAGGCTTATTGTTATAAGCTACATGGGTATCCACAAAAGGCTCATCAGGCTGTTCACAAACAGAACTGTGATAAAGGAAGGCAGGTTTCCAAGCCTAAGAAGCAATGGGTCCCTAAAGTTAAGGTTACCAGCTTGATAGCTCACACTTCCTTAAGGGTTTCTACCAAAGAAGACTGGTACTTTGATAGTGGGTGTTCAAGGCACATGACTGAAGTAAAGAATCTGTTGGTAGATGTGAAACTTCAGTCTTCAGGCTATGTTACATTTGGTGATGGGGTCAAAGGAGAGATCAAGGGGATTGGTAAACTAAACTGTGCTAGTTCTCCCAGACTGGAGGATGTTCTTCTTGTTAAAGGACTAACAGCAAATTTGATTAGCATTAGTCAACTTTGTGATCAAGGATTCAAAGTAGACTTTACAAAGTCTGAATGTATTGTCAAAGATGATAAAGGAGAAGTCATTATGAAGGGAGCCAGGTCTAAGGACAATTGTTATCTTTGGGTGCCTCAAAACTCAAATTCTTCCACGTGTGTGTTTGCTAAAGAAGATGATGTCAAAATCTGGCATCAGAAGTTGGGACATCTTCACCTAAAGGGAATAAAGAGAATCATCTCCTCAGAAGCAGTAAGAGGAATTCCCAAACTTAGTATTAAGGAAGGAAAGGTGTGTGGAGACTGTCAAAAAGGGAAGCAGACAAAGATGTCTCATCCGAAGCTTCAACATGACACCACCTCCAAGGTATTGGAACTACTTTATATGGACTTGATGGGACCTATGCAGGTGGAAAGTCTGGGTGGAAAGAATTATGCTTATGTAGTTGTGGATGACTATTCAAGATACACCTGGGTGAACTTCATCAAAGACAAATCAGAGGTGTTTGATGTCTTTAAAGAGCTTTGTCAAAGACTCCAAAGAGAAAAGGAGAGTAAGGTTATCAGAATAAGAAGTGATCATGGAAGAGAGTTTGAGAATAGTAAGTTTGAAGAATTTTGCTCTGCTGAAGGTATAAGTCATGAGTTTTCATCGCCTATTACTCCTCAGCAAAATGGAGTTGTTGAGAGAAAGAACAAAACTATCCAAGAGTCTGCTAGAGCAATGATCCATGCCAAGAAACTTCCTTATCATTTCTGGGCTGAAGCCATGAACACTGCCTGCTACATTCACAACAGGGTTACCCTGAGAAGAGGCACTTCATCCACTCTGTATGAACTATGGAAGGAAAGAAAACCTAATGTTAAGTACTTCCATGTTTTTGGAAGTAGATGTTATATTCTGGCTGATAGAGAGCAGAGAAGAAAATTGGATTCCAAAAGTGATGAAGGAATATTTTTGGGATACTCTACTAACAACAGAGCATATAGGGTGTTCAACTCTAGAACCAAGGTGATGATGGAGTCAATCAATGTGTTGATTGATGACGGTGACAAGAAGGAAGATGATGATGTCCCAGATGTTGTTGAGACATCAGTTGGTGAAGTTGCACCAGAAGCTGAAGACAGAAGCCAAACTCCTAGTGTTGCTGCTGCTGAGCCTGAAGCTGAGCAACCTCATAAGGATCCCTCCATCAGAGTGCAGAAGGACCACCCAAAGGAGCTCATTATAGGTGATCCAAACTCTGGAGTAAGGACTAGGTCAAGAGATGTTATAGTAAGTTCATGTTTTGTCTCCAAAATTGAGCCAAAGAATGTCAAGGAAGCATTGACTAATGAGTTTTGGATAAATGCAATGCATGAAGAGCTGGAGCAGTTCAAGAGGAATAAAGTATGGGAGCTTGTTCCTAGGCCTGATGGAGTTAATGTGATTGGCAGCAAGTGGGTCTACAAGAATAAAGCTGATGAACAAGGAGTGGTCACCAGAAACAAGGCCAGACTAGTTGCTCAGGGATACGCTCAGGTTGAAGGAATTGATTATGATGAAACCTTTGCTCCTGTGGCAAGACTGGAGTCTATCAGATTGCTCTTAGGCGTGGCTTGTAATTTCAAATTCAAGCTCTTTCAGATGGATGTTAAAAGTGCCTTCTTGAATAAAGAAGTGTATGTTGATCAACCAAAAGGATTTATTGATCCAACATTTCCTGACCATGTGTACAAACTAAGGAAAGCTCTATATGGTTTGAAGCAAGCACCAAGAGCTTGGTATGAAAGACTCACTGAGTTCCTGGTTGTGAATGGCTATAGAAAATGAGGGATTGACAATACCTTGTTTGTTAAAGAGGAAGAAGGGAAACTGATGGTAGCTCAAATCTATGTTGATGACATAGTATTTGGTGGGATGTCGGATGCGATGGTTAAACAGTTTGTGGAACAGATGCAGTCTGAATTTGAAATGAGTCTTATTGGTGAGCTAAACTATTTTCTTGGCCTACAAGTTAGACAAATGGAGGACTCCATATTTATTTCGCATAGCAAGTATGCAAAGAACATAGTGAAGAAGTTTGGTTTGGAGAATGCTAATCACAAGAGGACTCATGCTCCTACTCATCTAAAATTATCCAAGGATGAACATGGTGTCAGTGTGGATCAAAGTCTATATAGAAGCATGATTGGGAGTTTATTGTATCTCACAGCTAGCAGACCTGACATTGCTTTTGCTGTTGGAGTTTATGCCAGATATTAATCTGAACCTAAGGTCAGTCACTTGAATCAAGTGAAAAGGATCTTGAAATATGTTAATGGCACCAGTGACTATGGGATGCTATATAGTCATGGATATGGGACTGAGTTAAGGGGATATTGTGATGCTGACTGGGCTGGAAGTGCAGATGATAGGAAAAGTACGCCAGGAGGGTGTTTCTTCTTGGGGAATAATCTGATATCATGGTTTAGCAAGAAGCAGAACTGTGTGTCCCTCTCTACTACTGAGGCTGAGTACATAGCAGCAGGAAGTAGTTGTTCTCAACTTGTTTGGATGAAGCAAATGCTGACTGAATACAATGTCAAGCAAGATGTCATGACATTGTACTGTGATAATTTGAGTGCAATCAATATTTCTAAGAATCCTATTCAGCATAGCAGGACTAAACACATTGATATAAGGCATCATTTTATAAGAGAGTTGATTGAAGACAAAGTTGTTGTCTTAGAACATGTAGCTACAGATAAGCAATTAGCAGATATTTTCAATAAAGCCTTAGATGCAAACCAATTTGAAAGTTTAAGAAGTAAATTGGGAATTTGCATTTATGAAGATTAAATGTGATGGAGAGTGTATTGTGCAGTTGTGTACTTTATTGAAAATTGATTCAACTGCTGAAAGCATACAAGATTAGAGTGCAAACAAAGAGTCTACAGGTTGTCAAATTGTGGCTAAAAAGGGGGAGAAGTAGCCAAGAAGTTAAAGGCCAAGGGGTTAAAGTTGTCAAATATTCTCTGTTGTCAAAGGAGTTGAAGGGTGTTGCTGCTGAGGATGTAGCTGATTGCTGAAGTTATAGTTCAGAAGTGCAGATATTAAGGGGGAGTAATTACTGAATTGCTGAACAGCTGGTTATGCTGGTTCATGATTAAGGGGGAGCAACATTTATGATTGTCGCAGTTGCTGTTGAAGATGGTGCTGCAGCAGAGATTTTCTGAAGTGGAGTCTTGAAGATGATGTTGCTGCTTAAAGTTTCAAAAATTATTGAAGTCTGTTCAAGTTTATTCCGCTGCTGAAGTCTCTGAAGGTGCAGAGATTGTTTTAGCCAAAATTAGCCAAAGGGGGAGATTGTTAGTTTCTTGGATTGGCTGGAATTTTGGTAAAACAAAGTATGTTCAATGTTGATGTCAAGGTGGTGATGTTGCAACATTGAGTCTTAACACTGGGCTGTGTTAAGTAGTGAAGTTGTTCAATGTTTGATGTCATATGGGTGATGTCACAACATTGAGTCTTAACACTGGGCTGTGTTAAGTGTTTAAGTTACTGAAGTTTGAATGTCTGATGTCACAAGCGATGTTGTGACATTAGATCTGCAGAATTAATAACATCAGGTTATGATGTTGTTAGGGTTTGCGTGTTAGCTGGAATTGTGGAGAGCAAGTTGTCTCATTGGATGCGAATATCTTGGGATAGGTATTCTCTGCTGCATAGGAAATCTGGTGCAGATTTGTAGGAGATTTAAAAGGTTGAAGATTTGAAAATATTTTAGGAGAAAATCTGTTTTGAATATTCAGTTTTAACTAACAAATCAGGTCAGATATTGTAGCAGGTCCAAGTCCAATTCAAGGAGCTATATAAAGCGCACCAGTAATGAAGAAAAAGTAACGAAGAAAGTGAGCTAAAGACTGAGTGTCGTTTGTGTCTTCGTGTATGATTTGTAAACTATTCGAATGTGAATTAGTATTGTTGTTTTGAGTTGTTCTTGATCAAAGCTGTGAAGCAGAATCAAGTAGTGCTATTCAAAGTGTGTGATCTTTGAATTATATCACTGAAGTGTTTTAGGGATTGAGTAGTGTTCTCATATCTAAGTGGTTTCTTAGGTAGAAAGTCACTAGTAGGAATTAAGATTAGGAGATTGTCAACTGGGTTGTTGAGTCTGTAATTTAATTCTACAAGTAGTGAATTTCATCCCTGGCTTGGTAGCCCCCAGACGTAGGTAGTTAGACCGAACTGGGTGAACAATTTTGTGTGTTATTCTGCTATTTTTTTTTTGTCCATTGTGGAGAGTGTGTTGTTGTGACATCACACCTTAACATCACACGTCTGATACCATAATTTCACTCCCCTATTCATCAAAACCCATCATAAACCTATATGATTCCAAGCTCAATTCACCCTAAAACACTCCCAAAACAGTCCTGAAACATCAAGACAATCAAAGGCATAAAACCTACGACTATTAGGTCGGTTAATTTCACTATTCTAACTCGAAATACCTAAACCTTCACAAATTCTTAAGATTCCCATAAACCCCATAATCCCTTTCTCATACAAGATCTACATATCATTAAAGAAGGTTTTGCCTCGAAGGCTTATTTTTACCCAAATCAATTTAATCCATCATTGATCCTCAGAAATACCTCTAAATCATCAATAACTCATAAACCCTTCGAAAATCCCAAAAACCTCAAAATCCACTTTAAACACATCACTTCCTATATTGAAAACAATGAAAGGCAATACTCCCCATACCTTAGATTGTCGATCCGGAGTTTTCTCTACTGATTTTTCGAAAACCTTCTCGAATCCTCGCCTTTTCCTTCTTTCCTCAGAGCTCTGCACTTTTCTCTTCTTTTCACGATCTAACAAAATGAATCATATTCTTCCCAATTCCTTTTTGTTAAACCCTTGGGCTCTCAAAATGGGTTTTCCCCATAATACCCTCACTAATCCTCCTCAAAAGTCCATCTTACCCTTAATTCCTATAATATTATTTAAATTAATAATAATACTAATATATTCATATTATGTAATATTATTTAATTAAATAACTGAAACTCTACGAAAATGCCAACGTTAACACAAACCACCAAAATTCACCAAAAATTCACAAATATTATATTTAAATAAATTAAATAAATATTCTAATAAATTTGGGGTGTTACAACTCTCCCCCACTTACAGAATTTTCGCCCTCGAAAATTACCTCAAGGAAATAGAGTCGGATACGACTCCCTCATCTGATCTTCGCGTTCCCAAGTCCAACTTTTGTCAGCTGGTCCGCCCCACAACACCTTCACCAAAGTTATGTCTTTACCCCGCAGTTGCTTCATTTCTCGACCGTCAATCTGCACAGGTAAAGCTTCCACTGTCAGATTATCCCTCACTTGTACATCATCCATCTGAATCACATGCGACGGATCCGGAATGTACTTCCTCAACTGAGACACATGGAACACGTCATGCAAATTCACAAGTGACGGCAGTAAAGCAATTCGATAGGCTACCTCTCATATCCTCTACGATATTTGATACAGACCAATAAAACGTGGAGTGAGCTTCCTGACTTCAAAGCTCGACCCACGCCAGTCACTAGCATCACCCTCAAAAACATGTGATCTCCCTCTTGGAATTCAAGTGTCTTCCTCCTCTTATCATGATAGCTCTTCCGGCGACTCTGCGATGCTCTCATCCTTTCTTGGATCATCTTAATCTTGTCGGTCGTCTCTTGCACAATCTCAGGTCCGACTACAACACTCTTGCCTGACGCATACCAACACAAAGGAGTCCTACACCTCCTCCCATACAAAGCTTCATAGGGCGCCATTCCAATACTAGCATGAAAACTGTTATTGTACGTGAACTCAATCAACGGCAAATGGCTATCCCAAGATCCTCCATGATCCAACACACAAGCTCTCAGCAAATCCTCTAAGGATTGGATAGTCCTTTCTGTCTGACCGTCCGTCTGCGGATGATAGGCAGAACTCATCATTAACTTAGTACCCAAAGCCTCTTGCAAGCTCTTCCAAAACCTTGACATAAATCTCGGGTCTCTAACCGACATAATACTCGAAGGTATCCCATGCAACTTCACAATCTCCTCAATATATATCTCGTCCAACTTCTGCATAGAATGATTAATCTTCATCGGCAAGAAATGAGCTGATTTAGTTAATCTATCCACAATCACCTAAATGGAATCATTTCCCTTAGCAGTCATCGGCAATCCCGACACAAAATCTATGGAAATACTATCCCATTTCCATTCTGGAATCCTCAACGGTTGCATCATACCTAAAGGCTTCTGATGCTCAATCTTTGACTTCTGGAAATTCAAACACGCATAAACAAACTCCGCTATATCCTTCTTCTGACCTGGCCATCAAAACAGCCTTTTCAAATCCTGGTACATCTTCGTAGCACCGGGATGTATACTCAACCTACTTCGATGTCCTTCTTCAAGAATGCTCTTCTTAATTTCTGGAACATCTGGGACACACACCCTGTCTCTGAACATCATCACACCATTCTCGCCAATCCAAAATTCACTTCTGTTACCTTGGTTAATTAACGTCAATTGGTCCACCAACTTTAAATCCATATGTTGACCCACTCTGATTTCCTCCAAAATACAACTTGTCAGCTTCAACATTCCTAACTTCCCACTGCCGGAAGTCTCTTCACAAACCAAACTCAAATCTGGAAACCATTCGATTAATTGCAATTCTCTCACTATCAGCATCAACATATGCAATGACTTCCTGCTCAACGCGTCGACCACTACATTTGCTTTGCCCGGATAGTAACTCAATTCAAAATCGAAATCCTTCAACAGCTCTAACCACCTTCTCTGCCTCATATTCAATTCTTTCTGATCAAATAAGTACTTCCGACTTTTATGATCACTGAACACTTCAAACTTAGAGCCAAACAGATAATGTCTCCAAATTTTCAACACAAACACCACGGCAGCCAATTCTAAGTCATGGGTAGGATAATTCCTCTCATGAACTCGCAATTGTCTCGAAGCATAGGCAACAACTTGTCCATTCTGCATCAATACTCCACCAAGACCCATCTTCGACGCATCACAATACACTACAAAAGATTCACTCGGATTAGGCAAAATCAGCACTGGAGCAGTCATTAATCTCTTCTTCAATTCCACAAAACTCTCTTCACAAGCTACATCCCACACAAAAACTTGACCCTTTCGAGTCAACTGAGTCAAAGGTAATGCCAACTTAGAAAAGCCCTCGATAAACTTGCGGTAATAACCCACCAATCCCAAAAAACTTCGTATCTCAATAGCAGACTTCGGAGTCTCCCACTACAACACATCATCAATCTTGAAAGGATCTACAGCAATTCCACCACTTGAAATCACATGGCCAAGAAAATTCACTTCCTTCAACCAGAACTCACACTTTGATAACTTTGCATACAACTTCTTTTCCTTCAATACTTGCAACACAGTTCTCAAATACTCATCATGCTCTTCTTCAGATTTAGAATATATCAGGATGTCATCAATGAAAACCACCACAAACTGATCCAGATACTCATGAAAAAAATCTGATCCATATACTTCATGAACACCAGGTGCATTAGATACACCAAACGACACCACAGTATACTCATAGTCACCATACCTCGTCCTGAAAGCTGTCTTCGAAATATCATCTGGCTTAACACGAATCTGATGATAACCCGACCTCAAATCAATCTTGCTAAACACACAGGCACCTACTAACTGATCCATCAAATCGTCGGTTCTCGGTAGTGGATATTTATTCTTGATAGTCACTTTATTCAACTTCCGATAATCAACACACAACCTCATACTTCCGTTTTTCTTCTTCACTAACAGCACAGAAGCACCCCCTAGAGAAACATTTGGGCGAACAAACCTCTTCTCAAGCAACTCTTCCAACTATTCCATCACTTATCCTAACTCAAAACATACATCTTGTATGCACTCACTGACATCAAGTTTGTATCAAGTACTAGGTTGATAGTAACCTTCACTCCACACTATAGTGGCACATCACTGATATCATATGAAAACACGTCAAAAGAGTCACACACCATAGGTAGATCACCATCCACCGCATTTCCTTATGCCTTTAAATAATCCAAAATCATAAACGCCTTTGCAGCATCTTCCCCAACCTTATCCACTTGCTTAACTAAAACAACCAACTTTTCACCTTCGTCGAAATTTGGTTCATGCTCTGAGGCATGTCGTAGATACCTTCAGGAAAACATCAGAAATTACAGACTACTGGCACATCACTAGCCGTCACACTGCTCTCTATTCCCCAGAGGTGACATCAATAATACCTGATCGTTCTCCTCAAGACACCCCTACTTGACCCACAGGCAAGAAACTCAAATTCGCCTCATCTTCAACGTAATAACCTCCACGGGTTCGTCAAAACAACCTGTAAGCACTTGGCTTAACTCCAAACAATTCACTGCGCCCACCACTTAAGCTCGCAAGACACGTCTATCCCATCCAACATGATCCTGTCTATTATCAACAAGAGATTAAGGGTGATCAATTCCTCAATTTGTCAATAACAGCCGACTATCATGAGGCGGTCCAAACTATCTTTACCAAACTATCGTAGCGTCTAACACCACACTTAGTCATCGCTCCACACTTGAAGCATCCTGGAGAAGCATCACCTTCTCCCCCACTTGTTTCATTCCCAACCTGCAATGGAAAACAAAATAAGCATTGACAGTGTTTTCACACACATGTCGCACACTAGGGAAATAGACAACATTAGACAACCTGGCCGGACGGACCGACCTGCTCTGACACCACTAATGTAACATCCTTTTCTACCCCACAATTATCGTAGCGGAATAAACATAAAATTATAGTAAAATCAGAATCACCTCAAAGGGTACACATTTCTCAATAAATTTAAATCAACAAATTTGCTCCGTAAACAACGGGTTTTCCTAAAAATGCCTTCAAAGGGCAGCAGAACCACCATAACCACAAAAATCCCACAAAAGGGTTTATTAAAATAAACCATAGTCGTCAAACAATCAATAAAATAATAGCCAAATAAAACTCAACATGGTTTGACTTAACGACCCAACCCGATGTTACCCTATCAGAGCAAGACCCTTTACATCGACCAAAATGCAAATAACTTCAAGAGTCCTCAAAAGCATCCACGGCTAATCTTGATCACCTGCACGTTACCCACGTGGAGGCAACATTCAAACAGGAAGGGTGAGTAATACAATTCATTATAATTAATATAAAATAAGATATGCATAAAAATGGCGTCATCATCATATACAACATCATCAGAGTCATCACAAGGCAAACATCAAAACACGTCATCATAAATCACAACAAATGCCACATAAATGCAATGCACAACATGACACATGCATGTGGTACCAATCGTCACAATCGATGGACACTTAGGCCATCACCCTCCAAAGATCCCCGTCAATAGGATCAGTTTCACACAAGAACCGGAGCACGTCATAAACCACTTCACATCCACACAATGGGATGAAAGCCATAATAGACCGAAGTCTAACATCATCATCACTGGACCGAAGTCCTAACATCATCACCTGAATATGATATGAATGCATGATGCACAACATCAATCATCATCATCATCAAAATATCATTATGTGCATCATCATTCATCAAAACCTCATGTTAATCATGTCATCATATATTCATCAAAACATCACAAATCATCATCTCAATATCATCAATAACATCATGGTCCAGCAATCACAACTTCATAACACCACTAATTCAACAACAACATCTATCATACGTATATCATCACAATTAACCTCAATTTATCATAGTTTAGACAATGGAAAAGTACTCCATACTACTCTTTTGGTTTCACTAAAATATAGTTCATCGTGTTAGCTTTCCAATGCTTCGAACGGGACCTCAATCGGACTTACGGATCAAAAGTTATGATCAAAACCGTATCTGGACCCAAAACTGCCTGGCTGTGACGGAACTGCATGGCGACCGCGGTAAGCCTTATGGCCCTCGCCGTTTACCTACAGAATGCAGATTTTGCATTTTTCATCGTTGGAGGCCTTCCGGACCTCCGATTTCGATTCCGTAAAAAGTCTCGATTTCGTAATTCAAAATCCTATGACCGTATAACATTTATAACAACATAAGACACTTATTTTAGGGATACAACCATCATATTATCAACAATTTCTACATCTCATTCCATCAATTCTCCCCTATTCATCAAAACCCATCATAAACCCCAAAAACCTATACGATTCCAACCTCAATTCACCCCAAAACACTCCCAAAATAGTCCTGAAACATCAAGACAATCAAAGGCATAAAACCTATGACTATTAGGTCAGTTAATTTCACTATTCTAACTCGAAGTACCTAAACCTTCACAAATTCTCAAGATTCTCATAAACCCCATAAATCCCTTTCTCATACAAGATCCACATATCATCAAATAAGGTTTTGCCTCGAAGGCTTATTTTTACCCAAATCAATTCAACCCTTAATAATCCATCATCGATCCTCAGAAATACCTCTAAATCATCAATAACTCATAAACCCTTTGAAAACCCCAAAAACCTCAAAATCCACTTTAAACACATCACTTTCTATATTGAAAACAATGAAAGGCAATACTCCCCATACCTTAGATTTTCGATCCGGAATTTTCTCTACTGATTCTTCGGAAACCTTCTCGAATCCTCTCCTTTTCCTTCTTTCCTCAGAGCTCTGCACTTTTCCCTTCTTTTCACGATCTAACAAAATAAATCCTATTCTTCCCAATTCCTTTTTGTTATACCCTTGGGCTCTCAAAATGGGCTTTCCCCATAATACCCTCACTAATCCTCCTCAAAAGTCTATCTTACCCTTAATTCCTCTAATATTATTTAAATTAATAATAATACTAATATATTCGTATTATATACTATTATTTAAATAAATAACCGAAACTCTACGAAAATGTCAACGTCAACACAAACCACCAAAATTCACCAAAAATTCACAAATATTATATTTAAATAAATTAAATAAATATTCTAATAAATTTGGGGTGTTACAACTTGCACACGGTTGAAGATGAACATAAACGATAGTCTGAGCACCAAGCGTCCAGTGTTCGATGGCAAGAACTGGAATCGTTGGATGATTTAGATGTGTGTGTTGTTTGGCGCTCAAGATGTTCTTGATCTCGTCAACGATGGTTATGCAACTGATGCATAGAGAAATGCTTAACATGATCTGAGGAAGAAAGATCAGAAGGTGTTGTTCTACATTCATCAGTGTGTGAATGTGAATGTGTTTGAGAAAATCGATGACTTGACGACAGCGAAGGCTGCGTGGGACACACTGGTTAGGTGTTATGGTGGTGACACATCAGTAAAGAAGGTGAAGCTTCAGTCTCTACAAAAGCAGTATGAGAATCTCAACATTAAGGACAATGAGAAGGTATCTGAGTACATCTCCAGAGTGATTCTGATCACGAATAAGATGAAAGCTTATGGAGAAACCCTTTTTGAACAAGTAATCATTGAGAAGGTATTGAGATCCCTTATTCCTCAGTTTGATTACATTGTGGTAGCAATAGAACATTCTAAGGATCTAGACACCATGAGAATTGAAGAGCTGCAAAGTAGTCTAGAAGAACAAAAGTTGTGTTTGACTGAGAGAAATTCTGAAAGAGAAGTAGAGTATCAAGCTCTGAACGCAGCTTCTCCTAAGAAGCATCAGAAGCAGCCTTGTTCAGAAGCCATAAGAATATTTGATGGTGTTCAGAAGTCAGAAACCTCAACTTCTGATAGACAGAAGAATGCTCAGAAGGGAGAAGAGATGTATGACAAGAAGAAGATCCAGTGCTATCGTTGTAAGAAGTTTGGCAACTTTGCTATTGTTTGTTGGTTAAACAAGGAAAAGAAGTCAAAAGAAGCAAACGTAGCCAGAAGAGAGATTCTGATGATGAACCTGTGCTACTGATGGCTTCTGAATCTGATGATACGAATTCGACAGACAGGTGGTATATAGACACTGGCTGCTTAAATCATCTTACTGGAAATAAGAAATGGTTGGTTGATTTTGACTCTGGAAAGAGGACAAAGATCAGATGTGCTGATGATAAATACCTCAACACTGAGGGAAATGTCAGAGTCATTCTAAACAACGAGAAAACAACATTAATCTAGAATGTGTGGTATGTACCAGGCATGAAAAGCAATCTATTGAGTGTAGGACAACTAATTGAGAAAGGTTTTTCAGTTACCATAAAGGAAAATCTTTTGAAGCTGTATGACTGTAATCAGAAGATGATTATGGAGTCAGAATAGGGAAAGAATAGAACATTTAAGGTGAATGTCAGAATTTCAGACTCTGAATGCCTTAGTGCAACAAGTGTTGTGAAGGAAAATGAGTTGTGGCACAGAAGATTTGGTCATTTGAATTTCAGAAGCTTAGGGCATCTGAATTCGAAAAAGTCGGTACATCGAATTCCTACAATTAAGAAGCCTAAGAAGTCATGAAAAGTGTGCAGGGAAGGAATGCAAGCAAGATTACCATTTGCAACAGAAGTAGCTTTAAGAGCAAAGAATGCCTTGGGAGTAGTGCATTTTGATATGTGTGGTCCATTTCCAAAAGCATCGATTGAAAGGAACAAATATTTCGTGTCATTTGTGTAAGAACAAGATTGGTTATGCATCTGGGCTTAAGCGTTGATGATAACTGCACATGTTATTCTAGAGAACAATTTGGTACTCTATGGTTTCTGTCTAGTGTGTAGCTTTTGCTAAACAGGACCTGATTCTGATAGAAAGACGTGTGACGTCATCAGACTCTGATCTAAACACTCTGGAAGAAAACATATGTTGTGTACAAGATAAAGTCAAAGTTCAGGAATTCTTTTAATGCAACAGTTCTAAAGAACGTTAGTACTAAAACTTATAATCATGACTTAGTAAGTAAGCATTGAAGGAATTCTAAGAGATGTGTTTCTATCCTATCAAGTTTTTAAGATTCTGAAGACAAGGTTCTGTTGAACGAAATTTTGAAGACTCTGAAGACAAGTATGCGCTGAACAAATTGTGAAGATTCTAAAGACGAGGTTCTGATTGAACAAGTTCTGAAGTTTCTGAAGACATCACTTCTAAAGACCAAGTACTAAAGACTCTTAAGACAAGGTTCTGCTAAATGAAGATCTGAGACTCTGCAGACTTAGGTTCTGAAGTTACAAGTATTGATCCTTCTACAATATGCTTTATCAAATATACATCTGAAGCCTCTAAACAAACTAGAATACAAAAGATCAAGAATTGTTTGCGTGTTTTGATGAATATAAAAGTACAAAAGTACTTTGTGACCTCTACCTAGAAAAGGTGGCGCAAGGACAACTCTTTTGTATTATGATATTGACCATTCCTTCAAGTGACCGTTGGGAAACTACAGTTGGAATTTGTTTCCTATTATACCCTCTAACAGATCTATTCCTCAAAGCTATAAAAAGAAGACGTTGAAGCAACTTAATATATGGCTCGCTAATCAAGTGTCGTGAGCTAGAAAAAGTCAGAAAATTGAGAGAGAGAATAACAAAAAAGAAGAAAAAGAGAGAGCCGAAGAAAACACGAGTGTATGTGTACAAAGCGGAAGCAAAGCACAAAGATGTAAGCTCAAAAAGAAGATGCTTGTTTCTCAAACAAAAGATAGAGCGCTGCTCTACATGAAAAACAAATAATCATTTAAAGAAGCTTTTAAAGCTCAACAAAACTCATACTGATACACTGAAAATCTCTTGGAGATTATTCTTAAGATAGTTTTGTATATTAGCAAGGAACTGTTGTTCATATCATGCTAGAAAAACACTTTTGTGTTATTGGACTTAAACTTGTGTAATCTACTTGCTTAGAAGCATTTCTTTGTACACACATTTGTAATCCTTTTCAAAGTGATTATTACTCACGTGACTAAGTTGTTAGTCAGTATACTTGAGAGGGCTACGTTGTTTTCTAACACTTAGAGGTTGTAATCTTTCTAGATTATTGGATTAAGTCATTTTCTAAGGCGAAATCACCTTGGTGGGTGAACTGGAGTAACTTTGTTAACAGTGAACCAGGATAAAAATAATTGTATTTGTTTATTTTTATTCTCTTGTTAGCAATAAAGTTTGAATTTCATTAAAAGATCACATTTGGTGAAACCCAATTCAAACCCTTTTTCTTGTGTTTCTCTCCCCTTCAATTGGTATCAGAGCTCCAGTACTGGTAATGATGTTTATCAAACACTTAACTGTGTCAGATAAATATCCAGTCGAGCTTTAAGAAACACCTTGATGGTTTCTAATCCACCACTTACTATTCCAGTCTCAAATGATCGAAGTTCTATCTTCCACCATTGTTGGTGAAAAGGTTGAGTACTGGAAAACTGAACTAGAAAGATCTTCCTAGACGGTGATACTGATATTTGGAATATGGTAGTTGATAACTACATATCTCCCTCAGATGACGCTGGCAATAGGCTTGGAAGAAAATCCGAATGATCAGTTGGAAAAGGATGACAAGAATCATTAGAAAGCAAGATTCTTTTTTTGCTGAAGGTAAATTCTTACTGAGTGTGAGATGTTTTCAAATACAATCTGCTAAGTCTACATTTGAATTTCTCAAAATGACTCATTAAGAACTCTTTTAAGTCAAGAAATTAAATTCTCGTGTTTTGATTCAGAAGCATGAAGACTTCAAGATGAAGGATGTCGAAGACGGTTGAAATCTTGTTATCAAGTTTTCTGACTATGGTTGCAGATCTCTGGGTTCCGAACTAAGGCTAGTCTTTGTCAGATCACTTGAAGAAAGTTATTAGAAGCTCGCTGCCTAGATGAAAACTTTTGGTAATTACTCTCAAGTTTGCAGAAGATCTGAACAGCTCCTTTGTTAGAAGATCTGACAAGATCAAAGCGGCTTTAAGTCAAAGTAATCAAGAATTACAAAAGTAGATGTGTTGTCCTACCGCTCAAATGAGTTGATCGCCATGGAAGAAGATCTCATGGAAAAAGATCTAAAATGGTTAGATAATCGGTTGGCAACATGAGATGGCTCTGATCTCTCAGAAGACGCTGCAGAAGAAGAGAAAGCTAACTCAACATTGTTGGATGGCGCTGGAATCTCAGATGAAGAAGATCCCTCCAGAAGATGAAGTAATATCTGATTCAGTAGAAACTATTTATGTTGCAGAAGTTCTTAGTAGTGCAGTTAAAGCACTGGCCTTGTTACCAGAATTCTAACTGTTTGCACAAATTGAAGATACATGTTCCAAAGCCTAGAACTTAAGCTGACAGGCAATGGTTTTCAGAAATGATCAAAAGGAAAAGAATCACTTTAGAACAATTAGCCTTTGGAGTTTCTGTACACTGACATATCTGAACCAGTGAAATACCACGGTATGAAGTATTGATTCAGTTATTGTTAGTATCTATAGGATTGACATAGGTGAAGGATCTTAACACAAGGATGGATCTTTTTGTGTTCCTTATCCTCTAAATGCAAAAGTGGCTGTTTGAGAATGTTCAAGATTAGAAATAATCTTAGTCAACAGTCTGAGAACAAACAGCTTGAGAAGCTAATTGATGAGAATAAGATCTTCATGTGCTAAATCTTTACAACAAGATGTAGTTGTAAAAGGAAGAACAAGATCTTGAAAAGAAATGGCTAGATTCATGATTTATGGGACTATCATGACAAAAGCATTTCTAAGGAGTTGTAGCATGCTATTCAGAACAGAATTCTTTTCAGATCTATTCTGATGCATTATGATAAAAATGCTGAAAAGGCTACAAAGTACTTGGAGTTGAAATATTTCTGCTGGTGAATCAAATCAATGTCATATTTGAAGATAAGCTTGGTAGTTAAAAGCTGAAGCTTCTTAGAAGATCGCAAATCTGGAGATTACCTTTTTAGATGCTGAAGGTTATGGAGCTGCTGAAGAAGTACAAGATGAAGAAATCAGAAGATGCTTAATCAAAACCTATCGCAGTTCTTATCCCTCTAAGAAAGCTTAGACATAAATCTTTACTTTCTGAAGTACTGACTCTTAAAGATAAGACTAAGCCAGTAAGAATAAGATCAACATTCAAACCCTCTGAAGAAATGTTTTGTGGTTTGATGTTCATGATGATGTCTGCTTCTGTTGAAGAAGAGTGTCTAGTCAAAGATTGAACTCCGGTGACGTAAGAAGAATTCAACAAGTTTTCTCAGTATATGGCATTTAGTATTCTATATCTGGATTTGGGAATTAGTTGATTGAATCAAGAGGATTTCTGGAAACAACCCATCATGAAGACAGAAGCAGTTGACACTGAGCAGAAGACTAAAGAGATAACTCAGTTCCCTCTGATGATCTAGATACAACAAACCTCAGGAGATATGTTTCGTCCATCAGAATGAGAAGACCAAAGAAGCTATGAAGATGATCTTGTCTCAGTGCAAGATTCAAGGACTCCTATGCATCTCATTTGAGATCTGAAGAAGTTATTGTGATATCAGTTTCTGAGGAGAATTTGATCTAGCGCTCCAGCTAGATACAATCATCAACAATATCCTCAACTGCAGAAGCTAATTGCGTGTTGATTTTGAAGAAATGCCTACATCTTCGGGATACAAAGCAAGCTGGAAGTCTACTAAATAATTGAGAGCAACACTTTTCTAACTCTTACTAATTTTTACTTATTTGTCTAAGAATTTATTTTTATATTCTAGGATTAAAATTTTGAGATTATGTTCAGAAAGGAACTATTCTCTTAAAATATTTAATACAGTCTTCTCTTATGACTGCTACCTATTTTCAAAATTCCTTGCTGAAAATAAACTTGTTCTCATTCCAAAACATGTGAACTCTGTTCTATGTCCAGAATGAAAAGGAGTATCTCAAAATATATGTCCTCTAGAATAGAAAAATAAGTTTCTAATGCTTGATTCATAGTGCTTTACTTCTGAGATGTGAGGCTTCTGACAAGTGAAGTTCTCATTTATCTGAAATATCCAAGGTCTGAATGCTCTCTTGAGAATGCTTTTGACCATTGGAAACTGAAGAGTTTACTTCATTAACACGTTGTCAGGAAAGTGAAGAGTTTGTAATTCATAATGAACGAATCTTAATACTTGATGTGACACATTGGGAGACGAGATTTTCTTGCGATTATGTGATAAACATTTTCAACCTTCTCTTTGTTGAATCATTTTCTCTTCTCTTGTTATTATAATCATTGCATAATCTCTTATTTATATTCACCCACTTCACATCACACACTTACGCTACAACCTTCCCACACTTTTAGTCTTTCAAATCCTTTTGCTCTCTAAACCCTAAAAAACCCAGTGTGTGTGTTCCTTTTCATCTTTTTCAAATGGCCAACTACATGTTTGATGATCAACGTATGGCTCTACAACAACAATGATTGGAAAATCTTCAAAACAATGATGCACCTCAAATCACTTTAGTCATTCCAATAGAACACTTGACTATTCTATCTGAAATGATAGTAGATTTTAATGATCTGACTACTAATGGTTTTGATTTCTCGGAGATACTGGAAACTCAAGGTTGGAAGAGCTACTTTAACCTCCTAAAAAGGCCAACTTACCCAGAGCTAGTCAAAGACTTTTGGGAAAATTCATATGTCTCGGATGACAACATGGTTCACTCAAATATAAAGGGACATAATATCTGCATAAGTGAAGCTGACATTGCTAGACCGCTCCTTCTTAATAATTATGGTATTCGGTGCTACAACAGAAAGGCTGTTGTATTGCTTAAATCCATGATAAATTATTCAAAGCTTATTCAAATGATCACCCCTACCATATTCAAAAATGGAAAGGATTCAACTTCGGTAACAAATCTCTTTGATAATCTAAGGGTTTGGTTCAGGATTATCACTGGAAGCATTTATCACAGAGCCATAACAAATTCTTCCAAGATTTTGGATATTGACTCCAAGTATATGGTGTATCATCTGGCCAAAGGAGAAAAAATCAACTTGGCTGCTTGTCTCTTTTACTATCTTTGTTTCTCTATAAACCTTTCTAAGAAAATTTCTAAGAATCAAAGGACATGGATTCCCTATGGAAGACTAATCTCTGCAATCTTGATTGATTTCAAGATTATGGATTTATTGAATCCTGGAGCAGCACCAGAAATTATGTTTGGAAAATCCTTCAATGGTGATGATCTGCTAGACATGTCTTTAAATACTGATGTGATTAAGATATCAGAAGAACGACATCAGGAAAAAATTTCAAGCAGAAAAAGAAAGAGAGAAGTTGTAATGTTCGTGATGTCTAATGAAAAGAAAGGAGAAGCTATTAGAAAACAATTACAATGTTATAAACTGCAGAAACCTCCTTGGGTCGACCAGATATCTCTTATCAGTCGCGATGTTCTGAAGCTGATCTTCTTCCTCGTTTGATGAACATCTTAGAAGATATTCAGAAGGAACATAAGTTGCTCAGAATTAGAATTGACAAGCAAGATGAATTTAACAAGAACGTTCAGAACTTGCTTACTCAGCTCATTCAAAGAACCTCTCCTTCTTCCCTACCTTAGGCACCTTAGGTTTATCCTTGTTATTCTTCTATGTATTTCTCATGTTCTTTTGTTTTGTATTTTTTATAATTTTGGATGAAGTTTCCGTTTTCTTTTGTTTATTCTGCTATCTTTTGGTTATTTATCCTTTATCAGTATTTCTGTTATTTATCTCACCATTCTTTTTATTGTTTATTTCTCTAAATTTTTAATTTCTGACAAAGGGGGAGAAAGTAATACATGATTTTGATATACTTAGTCTCAGAATCTTGATCCCAAATACATATTTCAATATACTTTTACTTCTAACCTATGTTTAATATTTGATCGGGAACTTTGTAAAAGTTCATTGTCTTTTATAACAGGCTATCAGATGATCAAAAAGCAAGAAGGCTGCTCTAAATGAGCTTGCTCTGATACAATGCATTATTTAATGAAGAATTAGTCTTGCCCACTCATTAATCAGGAGCAAAAGACATTCTAAAAAAATGTCTATGAGTGCTCTGATATCTCAAACTTGTCAGAAGTTGTGAACTATCTGAAAGCATGGTAGCTAGACTCTAGTACTTCAAAGGGTGTGGACCTTATGGTTATCCGATCAAGACATGGTCATCCAGGATTTGGTCAAATTTTAAACCTTCTGATGACATGTTGTTTTCTGCACCTTTTGGTGACATATTCAAGATATTAAAAGAATCTAGTTCTGATACATGATGTGATACATCAAGCAAGTTACTAATCAGATTCTTATACGTCATAGTGTTCTGATAGCAAGCCCGATTTTAAGATAAAGACTAGGTAGTTCTAGTCAGAGTCTGATGAGACGTCACTGATAAGTATTCCTTCTCTGTTCTTATGCTTTGTTCTTCAAAATTATTTTGTGAGTCTTGGGATCAGGGGGAGTCTCTGAACAAGCATAAATGAAATTTTAGAGTAACAGATTCAGGGGGAGTTGGTTAGCTTAACTTTGATTTTGTAATTTATGTTATTACCCTATACGAATTGCTCTATCAAAATACATTGTTTGTCATCATCAAAAAGGGAGAGATTGTAAGAACAATATTGCTTTGGCATCTGGCCTTAAGTTTTGTAGATAACTACACATGTTATCCTATAGAACAATTCGGTACTCTATGGTTTCTGTCTAGTGTGTAACTTTTTCTAAACAGGATCGGACTCTGATAGAAAGGCGTGTGACGTCATCAGACTCCAATCTAAACACTCTGGAAGAAAACATGTACTGTGTACAAGATAAAGTCAAAGTTCAGGAATGCTTTTAATGCAACAATTCTAAAGAACATTAGTACTAAAGCTTCTAATCATGACTTAGTAAGTAAGCCTTGAAGGATTTCTAAGAGATGTGTTTCTATCCTATCAAGTTTTGAAGATTCTGAAGACAAGGTTCTGTTGAACGAATTATTAAGACTCTGAAGACAAGTATGCGCTGAACAAGTTTTGAAGATTCTAAAGATGAGGTTCTGATTGAACAACTTCTGAAGTTTCTGAAGACATCACTTCTAAAGATCAAGTGCTAAAGACTCTTAAGACAAGGTTCTACTGAACAAAGATCTAAGACTCTGAAGACTTAGGTTCTGAAGTTAAAAGTATTGATCCTTCTACAACATGCTTCATCAAATATACATCTGAAGCCTCTGAAGAAACTAGAAGACAAAAGATCAAGAATGGTTTCAGTGTTTTGATGAATACAAAAGTACAAAAGTACTCTGTGACCTCTACCTAGAAAAGGTGGCGCAAGGACAACTCTTTTGTATTATGATATTCATCATTCCTTCAAGTGACCGTTGGGAAACTAAAGTTGGAATTTGTTTCCTATTATACCCTCCAACGGATCTATTCCTAAAAGCTATAAAAAGAAGACTTTGAAGCAATTGAATATATGGCTAGCTAATCAAGTGTCGTGAGCTAGAAAAAGTCAAAAAGCTGAGAGAGGGAGAGAGAGAGAGAGAGAGAATAACGAAAAAGAAGAAAAAGAGAGAGCTGAAGAATAAATGAGAGTATGTGCGCAAAGCGGAAGCAAAACACCAAGATGTAAGCTCAAAAAGAAGATGCTTGTTGCTCAAACAAAAGATAGAGCGTTGCTCTACATGAAAAAGAGAGAAGCATTAAAAGAAGCTTTTAAAGCTCAACAAAACTCATGCTGATATGCTGCAAATCTCTTGGAGATTATTCTTAAGATAGTTTTGTATATTAGTGTCATACCCCAAATTTTGACCACCAAGATTTCCCATCATTGTGAGGATCATTACCACAATATAGATGAACCCTCATGCCTCATCAATCTCCGCGAAGATGGTTTAGTATTCACCACAATCAAAGATTAGGGTTTTGGGCCCTCCCAAAACATTTAGACAAAAGATAAATCAAGAAATTACATGATATTCAACTTGTCTAACCTCTCAAACACCCATAAAGGATCAAGAGGACTCCCACATCAAGAATCAAGCACAAGGTTGCAGCATTCCAAGTGGATAAAACCTCAAGATCGCCAGTGTCACTAAATTAGGGTTTTGATCGACTGAGGCCTCCAAATGGAAATTTTCCTCTGAGCATGAGTCAATGCTTAAAAACACAACCCAAGTTACTCTAAGGGACCTCATGGACCCAATCATCAAGTCAATTTAACCCCAGGGGATGCATTTACCAAAAATCAGGAATTAGGGTTTTTTGACCTAATTCACCCCTAAGTTGACTTCTGGGACAAAACATGAGCCAGGACCTCAAGACATGATTTGAGGGTCTCCAATACACTACATTGATCCATTTGCAATAATGGATTGATCCAAAAAGCTTGATCTACAAGTTTCAATTTCATCAGGACCACAATTAGGGTTTCGAGGAAAAAGTCAACTGTATCTTTGACTTTTAACCAGGACATACTCCCAAACCTTGGGAAATGATTCAATACACCCTATAACACCTATGAAATCCATCCATTAGGTTTGATTTAGGTCAAGGACTTGATTTCACAAAGGATCACACAGTTTGAATTTCATCTGTTGAAAAAGTCAACTGTACAAAAATCCAAAGTTTGACTTTTTGAATTTTTGGTTAACCAAGGTTCTTTAACCCTAAAACAATGTTAATATGTGATTTGAATCACCATTCATCAAGAAAAACCAAAGAAAATGAGTTAACTTGTAAAAGGGGTAACCATAAAAAACTTAGAATTTTTCTAAGTTATGGAAAAAGTGGCTAGGGTACCAACTTCCAAGGACCATAACTTGAGATCCAAGCAACCATTTTGGATGGTCCAAAGCTGGATTTGTAGCTCTCATTACACACTTCAAAAGTGTCAACTACATCTAATTACAATTCCTCATGGATTTTAAGTTATGGAGTGATCAAAATGGCTAAAAACATGAAAACGACACATTTCCAACACTTAGTGAAATTTTCACTAAGTCTGAATCTGGCTTATTTTTTCCAAAATGCAGAGGCATTTTTCATTGTAATTCAAGTTGGATCAAAACCAAAGTTGGAAATCATGTTGAAATAGGATATATCAAACTCCACCTGAGCTAGGGGTTATGACAGCTGCAACATGCCTTGCTGCAAACTGTCTTGGCAAGGCAGATTTGTGCATTAGGGTTCGAAATGATCAAATTGTGCAAAAATAAACATGGTTATCCATCTGCACACCTCAAGGGGGAACAACCAAGGAACAAACACTGATCCATAAGCCTCCCAAGTCCAAGATTCCACAAGTAGGCATGCAAAACCTAAAAAGCTAAAGATGCCTCAAGACTCCAATTTTGTTTTGAGAGATTTAATGGATGCATAGAGCTTGCATGTATCAGTCCATGATCAGCCAAAGGAGTCAAGATAAGCTCATCCAACAGAGAACCATAGGCATGTGCTCTAATCTCAAGTCAATGGCTAGAGGAGACTTGAGATTCTATTTGATCACAATTGGCCACAGACATGTACCAGTTGCCATTCACTATTTCTTGCAAAACAAACTTGCTCCACTATAAATAGGCCTCATTTGTGATCAGTTTGAGTACACCAAAGCACCCAAACTGATGTTTTCCTCAAAATCTCCATTTCACTCCAATTTTTGCCTTCTAACTCAAGTCACTATTAGGTTTTGAGTTTGAGAGCAATTCCAACCAAACCAATCACCCACACACCTCATAAACATCATATGTGAGTGATCCATAACACAAAATCACATCTGGAACATCAGATTCTCAAAATCACCAGCCAATTGCTCAAGTTCTTGACAGATTTGCAGTTGGGGTACCATCTTAAGTTCCAGATCATTTCCATTCATTCCAAGCATTCAAACACAATCCTTGGCACCCAGGGAAGCTGTCCAGATCCTTGGAACCTAGCTGTAACACGTCTAACTTAGAACTCGATCACCAGCTACAAGAGGTAAGCATGAACTCTTTAAACTCAATGATGCATGCATATTTTACTGCACATTAATTTTGCCATATGTTCCTAATCATGCATGGAGTGATAACCCTCAATCAATTGCCATGAATTAGTCGTGTATGGAATTTCATGGTGTTCATGCTGAAATTAGGGTTCTTGAGAGTTTCTTCTGATTTCTCACTCAATACTCAAAATAAATGCAATTAATCTATATGGTTGTGATCCTTGTTCAAAAACGGTACTTGAATCGTGCAAAACCATTGAGAAATCATGGAGAAAAGTGAGAAAATGAAAATCTAGAAAAACAGAGGACGCGGGCAAGAACTTGGTGTTCTTGGCGCCCTTTTTCAAATTTTGAATATTTGAATATTTTGTTATTTTTTTAATTGATTCAAAAATTAATTTCTCTCTAAATATTTATGTTTTTGAATTGATTCTTTTTCTCAAAATTCACTAAAATGTTTAAATATTTTATTTTACAAATAAAAATCCAATTTATATTATTTATTTAATATAGTTGGAATTTTTGTAATTAATTTCATTTTTGTTGTTTTAAAACATTTTAAAATGAAATTCCCACTTTGATCTTTCAAACCCAATTGAATTTCAAACTCTCATGCAATTAAACATGACTTTTCAAAATATTTTTCAAGGTGTATAACTTATTTTTGAATATATTTGGTATTTTATATCATTTTTTTCATTTAATTTCCTTTGAAAAATAACATTTTTATTTAAAATTAGGGTTTCCTTTTGATTTTAAATTTTAAAACACTCTTGGGCCTTTAATAGATTGTAAGACCCATCTATTATCATATATAAACCTCTGTGGGCCTCAGTCATTTGTATAAGTACCTATACGATTCTCAAAATGACGGCGCGATCACTGTTCTTCACATGGGCCTCTCCCTGAGTTGTAAGTCCCATTCTCTTTTCTTTTTAAAAACTTTGGGCCCTTAATAGAGTGTAAGACCCAATCACCTTTTAACCAAAACAATTTTGGGGCCTCAGGTATTGTATGAGTCCCTATGTGTTAAAAGAATCTCGGCGCGATCGTCATTTCAAAACAAATCATCTGGGCCTCCCTTCGTGTTGTAAGTCCCATCTTTATTTTTCAAAACATCCTTGGGCCTCTCCTAGAGTTGTAAGACCCAACCCTTTTGTAAATAAACCCCTGTGGGCCTCAGTCATTGTATAAGTCTCTCTGCGATTTTCTAAACAACGGTGCGATCACTGTTAAACCTTGGGCCTCTCCTTGAGTATAAGCCCCAACAATCTTTGCAAAACAACTTTCCTTTTGATTTAGGTTCAAATATATATGTTGTTATCAAAACTTTCTTTAATTTCTTTGAACAACTAACAATACAGCATGGAAGCTTGCTCACCTGTAAGTTTTATCAGCTTTCATTTACTCGCTTTCATATATATATATATATATATATATATATATAATTGTATAATTGTATTGTGGGAAGTTGCGCACTGTAAGTCTTCTTTCATATCCTTTTAAATACTTGTCATATATCAACTGTATATATACTAGTATAGTTATTTAGAGTTTTCCCCGACAACTAGGTCTAGAACTAGGTAAAGCCATGTTGGTCACTCTCAAATACAGTCAAAACTAGATCCCCATAGGATTTCCAGATACAGTCTTGCCTTCTCTTGGGATTAAACAATATGGAACAAAGAGAAAAACAGTATTCTTCTTGAACCTTTTCTCAGGCTGTCACCCCTAGAAATTGTCAAAGAAACTCTACTCTCCATAGTTGATATATTCTCGGTGAATAACATCTCTTGAGTTTCTTAAAACCTCCGAATTTTCACTAAGTGATCTATTCTCGGTGAATAGCATTTCTTGAAGTTTTCTTGGTTTGGGACCCACAGGCTTCCTAAAAGCATCCTCGCCTCCTCTTGGGCTTTGTACAAGGACCCTCCGGCTTCTTAGAAGTTCTCATGCATTCTCTTGGGCTTAATACAAGGACCTTGAAGACCTCTTAAAGGTATAAGACAGGACTTAGTCATCCTTTGCTAGAGCAGTCTTTCCAGTGTCAAACCTCTGACCAATTTAGGGTTGATTCTCATCCCTTAATACACCCGACTCCTCTTGGGCATCATACAAAAGATAAAACTCTTCCACACCAGTAGACTTGGACAGTCTAATCCCCTTGAGTCTCAAAGACATTCTCAAGTTCCCTACAAAACATAGGAGAAACCCCGGTCACTCTGGATCAATCTCCAGAAAAGTCTAAAACCCAGTATCTCTCCTAAAAACCCCAAACCATGGTCAGTTTATCATCAGCATAACACTATCCCAAATCAGAACCTCAAGGCATCTGATATCTCAACTCTTCTGGAACCCTCAGCAAGAGTTGATTCCCTACTTGGACCTGCCTAGGGATCTCAATAATCCCCAACAGAAAGATAGCCTCCTCTTAGGCTTTGTATAACGACCTTCCCTCAGCAAAGTCAGACTCCTCTTGGGCTTTGTACAATGATTCTCCTCAGCAGAGCTAACCCTTTTTAGACTCTCTTGTTGAGTCAATCACCTTTTTAGACTCTCTTGTTGAGTCGATCACCTTTCAACACTCTCTTGTTGAGTCAACCTTTTTAGCCTCAATCTCAGGCTTTGTACGAGACAGACAAAAAATACTCTCTTGTTGAGTCAATCTTTTTTTCAGCCTCCTTGTAGGTTTGATGTAAAGATTTCCCCTAGCTAGAGCTAGCTTCCTCTCAAGTTGTGTAGAATAATTTCTCCAGCTTGTTCAGCCACAATTTTGGGCTTTGTCCAAGACAGATAAAAGCACTCTCTTGTTGAGTCAAACCCTTTTAGCCTCAATCTTGGACTTTGTACAAGACATAAATCTTCATCTCTTAAGCTTGGGACATGTATCTTCCCCAGCGAGGTCACTTCCTTCCAGCCTTCTTTCAGGCTTTGAGGAATGATTTCCCAAGCAGAGTCAAACCCATTTCAGCCTCAATCTTGGGCTTTGTACAAGACATATAAAAAATATCCTCACCCGAGTCAGTTAAATTTCCCTTTTTTGCCTCAATCTTGGGCTTTGTACAAGACAGAAAAAATATTTTCCCCAAAAAAGTCAAACTTTCAGCCTCCTCTTAGGCTTTGTATAACGATATCCCCAAAATAGTCAGTCTTTTTTTTGTCTTAATCTTGGGCCTTGTACATGACACCAATATACACACTCTCTTGTTGAGTTGGTCTTACCCAGCCTCCTCTTAGGCTTTGGGTAAGGACTTCCCCAGTGGAGTCCATCAACCTCTTAGCTTCAACCTTGGGCTTTGATTAAGGCACACAAAAATCAACAATACCTCTTTAGAGATGACAAGTTCTCTCTTAGTCAAACCTTTTAGCATCAATCTTGGGCTTTGAACAAGACATAAATAAACCTTTTAGCTTCAATCTTGGGCTTTGAACAAGACACCAAATATCTTTTTCCTCCCTTAGAATAGGAGGAACTACGATTGCTCTGATTTCCCTGTTTCGTTTAAACGGGAATACGTAGGCATAAGATTGCGAAATCTTAGCGAGCATACTAATCAAAAACCCTAGGTCCAGTACCTGCATACTAATCAAAAACCCTAGGTCCAGTACCTGCATACTAATCAAAAACCCTAGGTCCAGTACCTGCATACTAATCAAAACTCTAGGCCCAGTACCTTCATACTAATAAAAAAACCCCAGGTCCAGTACCTCACCAAAAACATCGGGAAAACTCGAACTTCAACAAAAACTCACTCACTCACTCATACTTCCCAAGAAACTTCCCCAACCTATTAACGGATAAACACCATCAAGTATAAAGCGAAACCTAAAGCTAATATCCTATGGATAACCACATATATGATGGGTAATTGACAACTCCCCATTGTATAACCTGACCCCGGACCCCCCAATCTCTTTTAAGCGTTTGTTCAGTTAAACATCCGCGTGCAAGGTTAATTTTAGATAGCTTCCATTTCCCTTCCAGCTTCATGGGATAAATAAGAAATCAGAAAGTAGCACCCCCTCCTACCATTGCGGTGAGGAAAGCCCAGCGATAAGGTGTTCGCGTCACCGACAAAAATCGCTTGCTACAGAAAAATGGCGACTCTGCTGGGGAGTCCTTAGAATGATCCTTAGGGCATCGTCCCCATTTTCCAACAAAAAAATGGCGACTCTGCTGGGGAGTCCTTAGAATGATCCTTGGGGCATCGTCCCCATTTTCCAACAGAAAAATGGCGACTCTGCTGGGGAGTCCTTAGAATGATCCTTGGGGCATCGTCCCCATTTTCCAAGAAAAATGGCGACTCTGCTAGGGAGTCATTGTCTGTATAAGACTAGGATTATAGCTCTTAAGAGGTCTAGGATGTTAGTTTTAGGAATATATATATATATATATATATATATATATATATATATATATATATATATCACTTTTCCTAATTGATATCTGTGTTTATTTTTCTGCTAATGGGACTGCGGGTGATGCCGCATTTGGAAAGTTTGAGTGACACCTAAGATAAGTGATGGCATTAGACGGGTAATCTTACAGGGAGTGACTCCCAAGTAAGAGACCCCGGTAGACCATCAAATCAGTGGAGATACCCTTTGCGGATTCAATGCATATACGACTTCGGTTGTTGAAAGCAGATTGTTCGATTGTGGTGTCCATGAAACTGAGGATTTAGTAGGATGAGACCTTGTTACTATTTTGTAGTGCAGAAGCTATCGGAAATAGTTGTCATGCGATACTACCCTCATTTGAGATTACTCTAAGATACTGCAGCTCGCTCGGGTATACAAGCCTGTTGTCGTTATCCCAAGAGGGGTCAATGATTTTGAGGATAGGTACAAAAAATCACCAGTACAACCTTTGGGGATGGGTAGAGCCATGACTTCATGACACCGAACCTTTGACCCCATGTTTTTCTATGTTTTTGTGTGCTGCATTCATGCATTCATTTCATTAAAAAACTTCAAACAAAGAAAATTTTTGTCTTCTAGACTCTCTTTTTCAAATTAAACTAAGACAATGATTGCAAATGTCATAGAGAAAGATTGCGTTATGGATTTCGGTAGAAGGAGGACTCACAAGTACACCTTCAAGGTTCCAAAACTAGAGGATTTAAGAGGGTTGGCAAGGATGATCATCAACCCTGATGCTTTCAGAGCTAAGTACGGAGGACTTCTGTCTCTGTTAAGGGTCCATGTAATTGAGGGAATCCTGGCTACGCTAATTCAGTTCTACGATCCGGTCTATCACTGTTTCACATTCCCGGATTACCTACTGGCACCAACACTGGAGGAGTACTCTCACCTGACTGATTTACCCATCACTGACCAAGCTCCCTTTTTTGGACTGGAAGAAATTCCAAAGGGTCAAACCATTGCAAGAGCAATCTATTTGGATGAGTCAGAAGTCAGGACTCACATGACCACTAAGGGTGGAATCCAAGGTTTACCAGCCAAGTTTTTGGTAAAGAAAGCTCTGTACTTTGCTAGTATAGGGAACGGGACTGCTTTCGAGAGCGTCTTTGTTCTGCTCACCTACGGGTTATTTCTGTTTCCCAACATTGATAACTTTGTTGATATCAATTCCATTAAGATTTTTCTAATTGGAAACTCTGTGCCGACCTTGCTCGCAGATGCTTATCATTCTGTACACTTAAGGAATTTATACAGCGAAGGAATGATCACATGTTGTGTACCCTTGCTATATAAATGGTTCACTTCCCATTTACCAAAGTCTGCTGCTTTTTGGGATCATAAGAGTACTTTACGTTGGTCATAGTGAATCATGGCTCTTACCAACTCTGACATAGATTGGTACAATCGAATCTATGACGGGATTAGAATCATTGACCGTTGTGGAAACTTCCCTAATGTACCCCTCATAGGAACTAAAGGAGGAATCAACTATCATCCAGTTTTAGTTCGTCGCCAATTCGGATACCCGATGAGACATGTCCCGCGTAATGTCCATCTGGAAGGTCTTTTCTTCAAGGAAGGGGAAAATGACAGGGCACTAAAGACTGAAATAGTGCATGCCTGGAAACATGTTCACAGGAAAGGAATAGAGTCTCTAGGAAAACCGGACTGTGTCTCGGTGGAACCTTATCTCCACTGGGTACAAACTAGAGCTCTCAAGCTGAGGATGCCATACCCTCATCAAGAAGTTCTTCCGTTAAAGGAATTTGTCCTTTATTTTATGTCTGATACGGAAAAGCTTCAGGTTACTCTCAACAAAGTTCAACAAGAGAAGAAGTCTTGGAAGAACAAGTACCACATTCTCAATGTGGAGTGTAACAAAATACAATAACTGTTAAAAGAAAAAGACGTTCAGATCGAGATTTTAGAGCAACATACTGTAGAGAATTAAGAAGAACAAAGGAATTTGCTCGCTCCTTTCACTTGGCAAAGGAATGACAACCCGACAACCGCTCAAGAGCCCCGGTCAAAGAAAAGGAAAATACTAGAAACAACTCCTGAGCCCTCCTCAGAGAGGACTCAGGATCCATAAGTTTAGACATTTCCTTTTACAACACTTTATAAATTTCTGTATTTCCATTTCCGCAATCTTTGAATTCAATAAAATGGGGTTTCCCCACTGTGTGATATTTGCAATTCAATTGTCGAAGTTTCTTTTGATTAACAAAAAAAAATTAATTAATATAATTATTGTATATCATTCATCATTCTCACATAACGCATTCTTATTCCCTACGAATCTCACGTTTGTGTCTCGATTCTAGCGTCAAACTGTCTCATTCGTACAATACTCGGGCCAATCGGCAAAAGAAGATAGATAATCTCGAGAAAGAGAACAAAGAGTTGAGAGAAGAACTCGACGCTCTAAAAAAAGATCTGAGAAAACTTCACAATGACATGCAATCTCTGGCAGCAGCCCAGATGCAACAACAAAGGACCGTGATCTCAGAGATCACATCGACACTCATAGTGGAAAAGTATGATTCTCGGTACAACATGCCTAAAGATCGTCCCCGGGGAAGGCCACCTAACTATATCCCAGAAGGATATATTCCGCCAATCACGGAAGATCCAGAAACTGCAGCAGGAACCAGTGGGCTTGAAGGTTACAAACTTCGGGAAAACAAATATGCTAGGGGCATGGCAGCAACTTCTGAAGGTTACAAACTTTGGGATAGGGAAACACCAAGAGTCATTACCATAATGACTATACCACCACCCGTGGTACACACTGTCCCGGAAGGGCAGATTCCACAGATACCTTCTGGTGGAAACGAAAGTATGGACGATAGAATGAAGGAATTCCAGGAATAATTCCTGGAGATGGAGAAGGAACTGCATGCTCTTCGCGGTCAGGATCTATTTGGAAAGGACGCCGTAGACCTTTGTTTGGTCCCCAATGTCAAAGTTTCGCACAAATTCAAGGTGCCCGAATTTGAAAAATACAAGGGTAACTCTTGCCCTCAGAGTCATTTGGTGATGTACGCTCGGAGGATGTCAACTCAGACAGAGAATCAACATCTACTGATCCACTATTTCCAAGATAGTTTAACCGGTGCCGCACTCAAATGGTACATGGGATTAAACCGCACTAAGATCGTCACCTTCAGAGATCTTGGCGCTGCCTTTGTTCAACAATATAAGTATAATCTGGACATGGCACCGGACATAGATCAACTCAGAGCCATGTCGCAGAAGGATGAGGAAACCTTCAAGGAATATGCTCAGAGATGGTGTGAGATTGCCGCCCAGATTTTTCCACCTCTTGAGGAAAAAGAGATGACAAAGATCTTCTTGAAAACCTTGAGCTCATTTTACTACGACAAAATGGTCGCCAGTGCGCCCAGTGACTTCACCGAGATGGTAGGCATGGGATTTCGTCTTGAAGAAGCAGTCCAAGAAGGACGTTTAGTTAAAGATGCTGGACCATCAAGCAGCACCAAAAGATACGGTAGTGATCTCCCTAAGAAAAAAGAGCAAGATATTAGCAATATCTCTTTCGAAAAGCAACGACGATGTTGCCAACCAGTAGCAGCTGTAACTCCTGCTATTAACCATGCGCCTGTTCCTACGTATCAACCTCAGGTTGCTCAGAGCCAACCGAATCAACAACCATATCAGTAAAGGACACAACAACCTCTTCAGCAGGCTCGTCCTCAGTACAACAACAATTGTACAACACGACCACCAGGGTTCGACCCTATACCAATGTTGTACGCAGAACTGTTTCCATTACTACTGGTCAAGGGGCATGTCCAAACTAGGTCTCTTCTTACAGTACCGAAAAATCCTCCTTTTTGGTTCAAGGCGGATCAGACTTGCCCTTACCATCAAGGAGGACCAGGGCATAACATAGAAAACTGTCTCAGATTCAAATCCGATGTACATAAGCTTGTCAGGAGCGGGGCCTTATCCTTCAAGGATATAAATCTAAATGTTCAGACAAACCCGTTGCCTCAACACGAGAAAGCTGTAGTCAATTTGATAGAGGACGAGTCCAACCACAACTATCAAATTCATGATGTACTCTTATTAGGAACCAACCTGGTCAAGATGCATTACAGACAGAGTGGATACGTTCACGTACCGTCTCATAACTATCATCAGTGTGATATCTGCTCTAAAAATAATCAAGGATGTTCTGTGGTGCAATCAGCTCAAGAATAGATGGATCTCGGGTGGATCCAAGATCACCGAATCCGGGAAGTCAACATGACTTATACAAATTCCAACATCATTCAAAACTACGACATTCGTGCGATGAATGTCAACTTGGTGGCAATGCACTCAAGGCAAAGCCAACATCATAATCTGCCACGACACGATTATGATTCCTGTCTGATTTGCTCGGTAAACAATCAAGGATGCTCTTTTGTACAAGAGGCCCTCCAATGTTAGATGGATCTTGGATGGTGTTCGCCGGGGCGAACAACCGCTGGCCTTCCGTCGCAGGTTCGCTTGCGGGATCGGCCACACAAATCCCAGAACAAGGGAATTGGGCGCGTATGTTTATGGTGCGTTTTAGTTTCTTGGTTTTTTAGTGAGAGGTGTCATGCTGAGGTGACCTTGGTGACGCGAAGAGTTTTTTAATGATCAACGAGTTTGGCGCAAAACAAAGAAATAAAGGAAAGGCTGAGTAAAACAAGGAAAAATAATGTCTTAAATTAAATACTGGAAGTAAATTGCATTAAGTAGAATTTGGACGCAAGTGTACATTTGTTTGCGGGAGTGAACTCGTTTCTCTCTAAGCTTGGTACTTTGAGTATTTTCCCCTTACAATGTGAAAAAATGCGACCTTTGAAAATGAAAAGTACATCGCCTTATATAGGCTTAAAATGTAACTGTTTGTCAACTCAAACGTCTTCTGAAGCTAACACGTGGCACCCCACTTTCTTTTCAACTTCCCATAATCTTGGAAGGTTCAAATTTTTCCCGCCTAAGCATTTGTTCCTTGAAGTTAAAATTAGCTTGTCACTTCATTTCCCTCCGACGCCAAGCATGTCGCCGTTTCTTCGATGTGTCTTTCTGTTGGTGTCTACTCGACACCTTGACGTGCCTCTTTGCGCTGACGCGCCCTGGAATCTTCGGATCCCACAGTCAGTCGAAATCCAGTGTCAACAAATTGCCCCCCAAAAGGCCAGTTTCGACTGAATACTGTGTCGATGGAGAAATCTAGCTTTTTCGATTTCTTGCAGGATTTCGACGCCTTTGCCAATTGTTTGGTCTTTCATCTTAACACGTGGCAAGTGTCGCCTGACATGATGATGGCCATCTCAATCCCACGATTCCCAAGAAAAATGCCATGATGGCTAGTCCCGTCTAATCATGGGCCTCGAAACCAAACCCCACTTACTTCTCAGAAGTTGAAAAGTTTTTTGATCTTTCATTTTTCTGAATGCGCCCTATAAATAGCCTTCTTTAGGAACTCACCACTTTTCAAAACTCCTTCTTCATGAAACTGTCATTTGCTCTGAAACCCAGACTTTGATTTCCTCTTCTTAAAGCTTTTACCGCCTCAGAGCACCCTTTGCGTTCTTTCTTCCAATGGTTTCATCAAGAACCCCTATAACTCAGATTCCTCAAACCACTGGTAACAACCCGGTCGCGTACGTAATCTCTGAAGCGCAAACACAACATCCTCTTCCACAACCATCTTCCGCTGATGAAACGGTGGTGGCCAACTGGTGCCGCCAAATGGTTATCCCATTCGCGGTTGAGAATAAGCTGTATGGTTTCCATGGCCCCCTTCCAAACAATAAACCTAATCCACAAGAACTCCAGAAGTTATTCCCTTGCTTCGACCAGACGATCCCACCTGCTTTCGAGAAAGGGGGCACCTTAGACCTCAAATACATGGCACCCAAATCTCGCATTTTTAGATCCATGCCAACTCGAGGCAATAAAGATTACCTCGCCTGGCTTGACAAAGTCGAAGGGAAACGCCAAAGGCAATGGAAGGAGTATGGTATCTTCGACGCCATTCAAATCTCCAGAACCGCCCACAGGGTCAACCCTTGTTTGTTGTTGGCGTCGATGTATTTTTGGGAAGGATCGACAAACACATTCCACCTTCCTTGTGGCATGCTCACGCCAACACTCTTCGATGTGGCAGCTATCACTGGCCTTTCGCCACTTGGTGAGACGTTCGACCCGACTTTGGAGACGGACAACGCCTTTGACTTTGAGTAGGCTAGCTTCCAAAACTACATCGAAGATCATCATGACAAACACTCTACAGAAGTCTCTGACGAAGAGCATATTGCCTTCTTGACTCTCTGGTTGTCATATTATATGTTTTGTCCTGGCTCCTTGCAGATAGCCAAAAGTTTCATTAGTTTGGCCATTCAGATCCACGAAGGCCGACAGATATCTCTGGCCAAACTTTTGTTGGCCTCCCTCTACCATTCTCTTGGCCTGTCGGCCATGAGACTGAAACTTCTCCACCAAACCACTAAAGCCTTAAACATCTCAGGGCCTATGTGGTTGTTGCAACACTGGCTCAACGCCACTTTCGAGCACAAATTAGGATATCCAGCCTCTGCAATGATGGAGCGTCTAAACAAAGCAGGTTCTATCGAGGGACTGCGACTAGCTTTGATGATCACCCAAGAAGCTCCAAGACAAGCCCTCTTTATGAGGTATCGCAGTATGTTTGTGGAAACCTCTTCTTTCGTCCCTGACATGGCGCCATTTATGGAGCGTAAGTTTGGGCCTGACTGGTTCAGACAACCGTTTCCTGGAGTCTCACCTCAAGCTATTGCACTGTCGAATGCTATATGGCGGGCGTTTCTTACTCCCACCATGATCTCTTTTCGCATCGAAACGGGGAACAATGGATATGGTTTTATGAACTACTGTCCAAATTTGGTGGCTCGACAATTTGGCCTAAGCCAGATGTTGCCAAAACCCTTAGTGAGGCATCCTAAGGATATAATATGGTTTGGTCGACGCTTGACTCACGTAGGTCACAAAGCTTGCATGAGGTTTGTCAGGGCCTCTCAATACTTGGAGCTACCGGTTTTCTCCTTCCAGCCTTCCTTTTTCACTACTCCAGAATTTGAGGCTTGGTGGTTGAAGTACTAAACTAAAGCTTTCACTCCAAATTGTTTCCTGGCGAACGTGGTCGACGCTTTTGCTTCTACAGCTGGTATCCCTAAACCGTCGACTACAGCCCCAGTCATAGATGTCGACCCTGCAGAGGATACTTCGACAAAGGTAGACCCTAGACTCTTGATTTCGTTTACCCATAGGTCTGAATTAACTAGTTTCAGCTTTGCTTTCAGGGGCGCAAACGAGAAACGACTGCTGCGTCGACTTCCACCAGACCTGCCAAAAAACCTAGGGCCAACCTTCTACAGGTATTTTTAATTTCTTGTTCTGCGTCCTCGTCTTCTCTTTGTTCTTACATCATTTCTGCGCAGGTTTCTAAAAAAGTACCTTCCCCAGAAAGGACTGAATCGAATGAGAGCACTCACTCTCGAGTCTTCACTGCAGCAGCTCAAGCATCTCCTCCATCAACCCCTTTGGTGAGGAAGAAAAAGGCTATAACACGAAGGACTCCTTTAAAACCCAACGTCTCGACGGTGGCCCCAGTTGTCTCGAGAAATCTTGAAGATGTTTTCGAACCAATTCCCTCTGTCGCCCTCCCCAAGACAACAACTCCTGTGCAGGTATTCCAACTTTATTTGTGTCCTAGACGACCTTGGGGTGACGAAGCTCACTAGCATTTTGTCTTTTGCAGGAAAATATGGTTACTTCGACCACTGTTGGTGAGGGTGATACTAAATCGGCCGCCGACGCCCCTACTGCCAATGTCGCCGTTATGCCAAGTCCCCAAAAGATTGATGAGTTTCACCCTCTTATCCCTGAGGAAAGCTTGGTAAAGACGCCTCCTGCTACAACTGATAACTTGGGGCATGATGATGCATTCCCTGGGGTGACTATTAATCCTTCGCCCGCCGTGGATACTGAAGTCGGGGAGACACTCCAAATCCCTGAACATCAACAAGAAAAGGTTTCGGCTATTGTCGAGGAATCTCTTACTCCGGTGGCACTCTTGGCAGCCAAGACAACAAATCCAGCAGCAACTCTGAAGGCACTACACAAACACCAGAAGTGGATGCTTCTTTCAATCTCAAACTTCAGCAGTTGCGGTCTTATCTCTTTGAGGAACAGTTTTTGGCAGCCGTCGCTGAGGAATCCGACATAGCCAATGACGTCTTCAACCTTCTGAATGAACTCTTTGAGTTTCAACTTCCTGCCCCTATGGCCACATACCTGATCGAGTTCGAAGCCTTCTTCACTCAAATGGCCAAGGACCTCGCTATGCATCATCAGGCCGACGCCCAGATTCGGTTCCGCCATGACGACATAAAATGCGAGTGGCATCTTAGCTCCGTCTGCAAACAGAAGCTTGGGGACTATGAAACCAAAAAACAAGAGCATTCCAACAAACGCCAAGCCTTCGACCAACAGATATCTGAATATCAAGCCCAGATCACGGATCTGACAAAGAAGATAGCTGAGGTCGAACACCAAAAAGCCTCTTTGGACTCAGCTGAGCCTCTGCCTTCTCAAGAAACCATCAACCACGAAGTCGCTCAAGGGCTTGTTCACGTCGAAGCGGCTATGAAGATTAGAGATGCTATCAGCCGCATGCAGTGACGAAAGGTTCTTCTTGAGAGCAAGATAGTTCATGAGAAGGTCCTCTTTGATGATTTTAAGGCTAGATTCCCTGAATTTCCTTAGTTTGTATGTTGGTCTAATGTAATGCACCATATTTTGTAAGCCATTTTTGGCCTTAAATTAATGAAAACTATGTTTTGATGTGAACCTCTTGTAGCATGGGTCTGTATCTTTTCAAATATTTCCCATTTACTCTTAAGATTCGTTGGTCTGCTCCCAACTCCTGCACTTCGTAAGCGTTGTTACCAAACACTCGTGTCACCTGAAATGGTCCCTCCCAGTTAGGCGACCATTTTCCCATCGTTCGAACTCGTCGATCCATGGACAACACTGCTTTCCAAACATAGTCGTTTGTGGCAAAGATTTTTCTTTGGACTTTCTTATTGTATGCCTTGGCGACTCGGGCCTTTTGGTGCAGCAACGTATTTAACGCCACCATTTTTTCCTCTTCTAAGTCCACGAGTTCGTCTAACATCATTTCCTAGTATTGTTCCGATGGAATCTTATACTGTCGTTGCACTCTAATGGACTGCAAGCATTCTTTTGCGGGTAACACAGCGTCGTGTCTGTAGGTTAGACGGAATGGAGTAGACTTGGTCGACTCTTTGGGTGACGTCCGACAAGCCCACAACACCTAACTCAACGCCTTATGCCAGTTCTTTGGCTTTTTTGCAACGTGCTTCTTGATTAAACCAATTATTATCTTGTTAGCTGCTTTGACCTGACCATTCGCCTGAGCATAGTATGGCGTCGAAGTAACCAACTTGAAACCTATTTCAGCCGCAAACTCTTGCATCTTCTGCCCCACAAACACAGAACCTTGATCTATCATGATTGTCTCAGGTACCCCAAACCTATACAAGATATGATTCTGTATGAAATCTATCACGGCCTCTTGATCCACTTTCACCAAAGGCACAACCTCTATCCATTTTGTGAAATAGTCTATTCCTACGAGGATGAATCTTTGTTGCTTCGACGAAGCTAGCCGAATCTCTCCTATTACATCCAAAGCCCATCCTCGAAAAGGCCATGGTTTGAGAATCACATGTAATTCGTTGGCTGGGATATGCTGGATGTTCGCGTGCTTCTGGCAATCCTGGCATCCTTTCGCGAAATCTATACAATCCTTAAGCATGCTGGGCCAGTAGAACCCTTGTCGAAACAAAAGCCATTTCATCTTATGGCCGACCTGGTGAGCTCCACAAGCCCCATTATGAACCTCAAAAATTGCCAAATATGCATCAATGTCTCCTAGACACTTGAGTAATACCCCTTCTGGAGTTTTCTTCAACAACTCGTTTCCTACTAAGACATAACTCATTGCTCTGTACTTAGTCTTTCGATTGGTGCTGCCCAACGGGTTTTCTAGATACTCTATAATTGGCCTTCGCCAGTCTGTTGGTGGCATATCATTAACGAAAACCTCACAAATTTCTAAACCTTCGACCAAGCTCATCGAGACTTTGGATATCGACCAACTTGATGGTGCGTGTATGTTCGACACCATCTTTTTCCTAGTTTCGATGAAGCCTTTCAACTTACCTTCCGACACTTTATAACCAGAGGCAATTTGTGCCAGCTCGTTAACTTTCTGGTTTTTCATCCTTGGCACATGCGAGATGTTGACACTTTTGAAATGTTCCAACAAACGCTTCGCCAGCGAAAATTAACTTAAAAGATGCTCCTTTAAGCATTTATGCTCCCTCGTGATTTGTTTAATCACCAATTCTGAATCTCCTTTTATCTCAAGCTCTTTGGCTCCCAAGTCTTTGAGTATCTTGAAACCAGTAATTAAGGCTTCGTACTCTGCCTCGTTGTTTGAACACTTGCCATCGACTTTGCATTTAAAGGTAGTTAGGATTCCTTGTGGGGATATTATTAGGATTCCCACACCTGCCCCGTTTTTATGGCTCGACCCGTCAAAGTACAATTTCCACGGGGCGACGTCGATGCTATGTATCGACGTTTCGACTACAACGTGGTCGACAATGAAGTCTTCCACTATTTAACCCTTCATCGCCCTCAAAGGGACATATGTCAGGGAGAATTCAGTTAACGCTAGTGCCCATTTCCCAATTCGACTATGCAAAATAGGTTTGGACAACATATGCTTAATGACATCAAAATGCGACGAAACATAAACATTAACTGGTTTGATATATTGTTTCAATTTCATACATGAGAAGTACAAACATAGGCATAGCTTTTCAATCATAGTGTACCTAGTCTCAGCATCTATCAATATCCTACTAAGGTAATAGATGGGTCTTTCGATGCCACCATCATCCTCTTGTGCTAACATACTGCCTATGGTCGTATCCGACGCTGCAATGTACAACTTCATGCTTTTATTTATACTAGGTGGTAATAGGATTGGAGGCTTCGTAAGGTATTCTTTGATTGCGTCGAAAGCCTCTTGTTGCTCTTGCCCCCAGTGAAACTCACTTTCCTTCTTGGTCTTGAGCAGTGGTGAAAACACTTTTGTCTTGCCACTTAGGTTTGAGATGAACCTCCTCAAGAAATTTATCTTCCCCAACAAAGACTGGAGTTGCTTCTTTGTTGTTGGAGGCTTGAGATCCAAGATGGCCTTTGTTTTGTTCTGGTTGATCTCGATGCCTCGCTTGTGGACTACGAACCCCAGGAAATCCCCTGCACGAACACCAAAGGCACATTTTAGTGGATTCATTTTAATCCATATTTTCTCATTCGCTCAAATGAGCGTCGGAGGTGATCGAGATGACCATCCTCTGATGACGATTTTATGACTATGTCATCAATGTATACCTGCATAAAATTCTCAATAAAATCATGGAATATAGCATTCATAGCCCTTTGGTAGGTTTCCCCAGCGTTCTTCAACCCAAAAGGCATCACCACCCATTCATATGTCCCTAAAGCTCCAGGGCATCGAAATGCGGTTTTGGGGACATCTTCTTCGGCTATGAGAATTTGATTGTAACCGGAATAGCCGTCGAGCATGCTCAAATACTCAAACCCCGTGGCTGAGTTGACTAGCATCTCTGCCACGGGCATCGAATATTCGTCTTTAGGAGTAGCGTTGTTCAAATCCCTAAAGCCAATGCACACTCGAAGGGTCCCATTTTTCTTAATAACGGGAACTATGTTTGCTATCCGTTCTACATACCTTGCAGTTCTGATGAACCGACTTTTGAGCAATCTTTCAATTTCCTGCTTGATCTTCGACGTCACTTCTGGGGCGAAACGCCGAGGGTGTTGCTTTACTGGCCTTTTACCTGGCTGGATTGGGAGGCGATGCTCAACTACACTCCGACTCAAACCAGGCATTTCGCCATAATCCCAAGCAAAACAGTCCTTGTATTCTTTCAACACTTTAACCAATTTGGCTTTCATTGTTGGTCCTGCCTTGGCACTCACGTAGGTGGGCCTTTTGGTTGCTCCATCCCCAAGTCGACCTCCTCAAGCGGGTCCTGGGCTTGCATTCTCTGTAGTTCATGATCTGGGCCTTTTTCGAACCGTAAAGGCTCGTCATCATAAATACCATCAAGGCTTTGATTTTCTACAGCTTCCCTTTGGCCTTGTGAGCCATTAGCTTTTTCGTCATGGTCGGGCCCCTTAGTTATTTGGAGAGTCTCGTCCTTTTCGAGTGCCGACATCTTTCTGTTTTCGGCCAGATAGGCCGAAATCTGGGTCATGCTTTCTGACTCAGCAGTCATTTTCACCAGTAGTGGACCACCCCGTTGGTGGCATTTCCATTGGCTCCATACCTTCATCGGCAGCGTCCCAGATGAACCCATAGTAGGGGTCTAGGTTTAGGACACGACACGTGTCGACGGAGGTGTAAGACCCTAATCCGTCATCACAAGGAGCCACATTTGCTAAGTGCTGGTCAAAAGACTTCTTGGTACCCTTGGCTTCGTCGACTTTGTAATAGCTTTGGTCCACCTCAATATTTTCGACGATGTCATCCTTCCTCCAAATGATCAATCTTTGGTGCATTGTTGATGGTACTGCCCCAATTCCATGGATCCACTCACGCCCCAACAATAGATTGAAGTTTGCTTTCGATTTGATGACCATGAAAAGTGCCAGATTGTTGGTTGTACCTACTGCCAAGTCCACTTGGACAACCCCCAGGATGTTACTGGTCTTGCCTTCGTAGTTGGACAAAACCATGTTGTGCTGTCGGAGGTCAGCCTCCGTCTTTCTAATTTTCTTAAACAGACTGTGAGGTATTAGGTCACAGTCGCTCCGCCATCTACAAACACTTTGTTGACAGATACCCCATCAATCTTCACCTTTATGAATAATGGCTTTAAATGATACATCATCCCAGGGCTGGGACGTTCAAACATAGCCGTTTGTTTTTTGACTACGCCACTGTTCATCACATAATAGCATAGTGGCTTGTCATTCGCATGCTCACTAGTGATGAAGTATTCTTCAGTCTCAGAGATTTCAGACACCACATCGTACTCAGCTGGTAGAACCGACACGATACCACAGTTTACCACGAAATCTTCGACGTAGGTGTCATCATTGGTGTCTTCGTACATGTCTTCATCAAAATCTCCTTCAGGTGATGGGTCATACTCTTCTCGGACTAAGGGGAATATTTTGGCTCTTCTTCATCTGAATGAGGAGTATACTCTGGCTCTTTCTTGCTCTCCGACAGCAAAGTACACTTTGAGCTCTGGGTCGACACCACCTCCTTTTCTCCTGAAGTGTTCACAGTCACTGCCATGGTCTGGTTCATCGCCACCTTGTTCTTTTCTACCCATCTTCCTCTTGGGTACTGGCGCTTCTGTCCAGATGTTCCGACAGGCTTCACTTTTGAAGTCGTAGCCTCTTTTTCAGCCTTCTTGCTGCGTTGATAGCGCCTCCACTAGGTCCTAGTCATAGGGTTTTTCCCTTTGTAGTTGGGGGACACCCTATATCCTGCTTGTTCGACCCCTTTATCGGCGACATTCGCCTCCTTTTCCAAATCAAGAGCTTTCCACTTTGGTATTTTGCTCCCTTTCTGATTCACTAGTGCCATCCATCTTTCCTGTGGGGAGTTTGATGGGGGTACGAAAGTTTTAGGCCTTGCCCCTTGGAACAACTTTTTGTACTCCTCATTCCGACGAGAAGCCCCGCTCCCGTCGAACACAAACCTTGGGACAGGTGGCTTGTTCTCTGGCAGCACTTCTCTCTTGCTTGCCTCATACCTCTCAGCAACTTTCTCATCGAACACAGCATTGCATCTGGGGCATAGTGCGGCTTTCGAGCCGCTTATCCTGCACTTTTCCTGAAAATCCTCCAAACTTTCACCATCCTGGGGGTACACTGCTTCAAGTTTGTCCTCTGCTCTCTTGCCGGAACCTTCAGTAGTTTCGACCATCATGCATTCTACCACTTCAGCCATTGGTGGCTTGTCGAGGCCCTCAGTAGCTTCGACCATCAAACATTCGTACACCTCTGAATACAAAGCCTCTTCAACCTTCAGTGGGTCAGTGTCAACCTGCATCTTCGGCTTCTCGCCAAATTAGAGTCGACCCTCCTTCAAAGCCTTCTGCACCAAATCCCTGAAAAGAACACATTGAGCTGTTTTATGACCAAGGAAATTATGAAACTTACAAAATCCCCTCCTTTTTTTTTTGTTCCAGAGGGGGATCTTTCAAACCAGACGGAATAATTATTTGACCATCTTTAACCAGTAAATCAAATATTTCATCACATTTGGACAAGTCAAAGGTATAAGTTTTAGCGACGTATTTATCCGTCTTGTTAGTTTCGGTGGGATTTTTCCCGTTCGATGGTTTCAACAGCTTGCGTGTATAGGGAGGTCCTGGCTTAAGTTCAGCCACGTGGATCTCACTTTCGTCGACGGCTTCTTCATCGTCGGATGAATATTCGTCAGCAGCCACATAAGATACTTTTTCTTTTTTACGATATCTGTTAGACTGGGCCTTTTCAGCTTTCAGTTGTTCGGCCTGGCGAACTCGGTCAGCCAATTAAACCATATCCCTAAGATATTGCGTGTCCAACTTCTTCTTGATCGAATAGTCCAAGCCGCCAGTAGCCATTTCGACTAATTCGTGTTCAGGGACTTGAGTAAAGCACCGTGATTTCAAAAGTCTAAACCTATTTAAGTACTGGTCTACTGACTCCATGGCCTTGCGTTTGACGCTTGCCAATTCTTTCAAACTTATTTTCGACTGTCCCATATAAAATTATTCGTGAAACGGTCTCTCCAATTGTGCCCATGTGTGAATGGACTAAGGGGGAAACGTGGTAAACCATGTGAATGCATTCTTCGTGAGTGAACTTGGGAAATATTTCATTTTCAAGTCCTCATTGTTCGCTATGTCGCCTGCTTCGGTTTGATACCTAGCGACGTGTTCGACTGTGGACTCTTCCGTTTCCCCAGCGAACTTGGTGAACTTAGGCACTTTCCATCCCCTGGGCAATTCTGTTTGTAATACAAAATCAGGTAATGGGGATGTATATGTCGGCCATCGCAGGCCTGGGTTCACCCCATTACGGGCCATGATACGTTCGACTACGGCCTCCAAATTATGTTCTCCAGCCAAGGCGTCTTGTCGAACCTGCTGGACAACAAAATCTGGATCTTGGTTCCTATGGACAATCACAGGAGGCCTTTGAACTCTCCTAGGGATCTCCTCGAACTCACGAGGTTGTTTTATGGTTTCGTCGAAGACTTCGTCCTGATGACGAGGCGTCTCTGGTCGAGGTGGTGGGGTCTGTCGACCCTGAGCCCTAGGGGCCCCTAAGAAGTCGCCGGTTCGTGTCATCTGAGTCGCCAACTGTTGGTAACTCTGGGTTGACTCTTGTATTAGCGGTCTTAATATTGTACCTATTTATTGGGTCAACATGTGGACCATCTCATGATTACTCTCGTCCATCTGTTGCCTCATGACCGCGACGGAACTAGAGGTAAGGTCAGTATGGATTGAGAGACAAGGTTGAATCTTGGGGGTCGAATCATCTGGTTCGACACGTGTCCTGTCCCTTGATAAGTCGAAAATGAAGAAACGAAAAAACACAAGAAGGGGGTTGAATTGGGGTTTTTAAAAAAAATTAAAGCAAAAAGGAGACATGTTGGTTATCCTGGTTCATTTGAACTCAAACTACTCCAGTCCACCCGCCAAGGTGATTTCGCCTCTTTCTCTTGAGGACTTAATCCACTAATCACTTAAGATTACACAGACACAGGGACAACCGTCACTATCTTCTTGAGTTTTAACCACAACTCGGTTTTCTCAAGGAATTTCAACTTAAAATACTATGCTTCTAATAAGCTTTATCACAACTGTGAGTTTTTACAATATTTTTATCAAATAATGAAAACAAATGAGAATACTTGATGAATTGTGAAAGTATGCGCGCAAGTGTGTATTTCGTCATCTGCAGGTGCTCCTTTAAATAGATGAGAGTGATTGATCTGTTGGAGATGTGATAGTTATTTTTGGAGATTGACAATAATGCCTTTGAATGCTTCTTTCTAAAAATACATATCTTGTCTGATTTAATCCGTTGCTTTGTGATACTCATAAATTTTGAGGATAACGTATCAGAGTCCACGTTGATTTGATGCAATATCAGAGTTTCTGGCTTGATACAACTTTGGTGCTGAAGCGTGAGACATCCTTCATCAGAACTTAGCTAGTTTAGATCTAGTGATTCTTCCATATCAGAGTTTCGCTTGATTAGAACTTCGCTCAGATGGGATTTTGTGATGCTTCTATATCAGAACTTCTTTACATTAGAACTTCCCTACATAATTAAAAGAATGAATTAAGAAGCAGCAAGTTCTAACTAATATAGTGTTTGTTATCATCAAAACTATTTGGAATGTAGAATCAATTCTTGTTCTAACAATCTCCCCCTTTTTTATGATGACAAAAACTTATATTTTGAAGATTAATTAATAGAGTATGGAGTAGAGAATACTCCCCCTGAATTGAAGATTTCCTTGAAAATATTTTGATTTAAGACTCCCAAGAAGTTCTGATTGCCATTTTCCTGTTTTGTTAAAAAATATGGAAGCAGAGGTTAAAATGTTCGAGACATAGTCATGGTGCACTGTTATATTTCAAAATATTCTATGTTCTCCCCCTTTGTCATTAATCAAAAAGCGAAAAGATACATGAGAACATAATCAAAAAGAGCAAGGTAAAACACAAAGCAAGCAAGGCAACAAAAAATCTAAGGTTGAGGGGCAGGTGGCAGTCTTGTGAACAATGCTTCCAGAAGGCCTTTGATCTGATTAGCGGAATTTTCTTGTTTGCCAAGCATCCCTTTAATTTCTGCGTTAGTTTCATCCTGTTTGTCCAACCTTTTTCTTACTGCTTCATTCTCTTTCTTTAACTCATCCAGAGTTTTCAGCACTAGAGCAGATGAAGTTGACCCTTCAGAAGGTACCAAATCCTCAGAACTTTTAGCAGAAACTTTCTTTGGAGAGACTTCAGGTGATTTTTCTTCAACTTCAGTGATGACCAGAGTTTGATGCTGAGAGAATTCTTCCTGATGTTCTGAAACCATAGGATCTTTCCAGCCTAGAGGAAGAATAGGTTTCTTTTCCCAGAATCTTAGAACCTTCTCATTGAAGATCTTCATATGGTCACAGAAGTTCTGTTGGGCTATGTCATAGCTTAGTTCCTTCATTTTCTGAGCTTCAGAGTTAAACCACTTTCTGAATTTGGTCCAAAGATAGTCAGAGGCAGCTGGATTTAGATTCTCCAAACAACCCTGCTTCAGAAAGTTAATCCATTCCTGCATTTTTACCTCGAAAGCCAATAAAGAGTTACCAACATCTGATTTGGATACAGGTGGTTTTGGTTTGGGAATGGCTAATTTGTGAGAGGTTGAGGTAAGCTTGTCTAGAGCTTCTAGGTCAATTATAGTTCTGAGGGGATCATCTGAGAGATGTGTTGGAGGAGAGTCAGAAATAAGAATAGGAGAGGTAGGTGATGTAACTTCTGAGGTGATTTGAGGGGGACTAGTGAAATTTGGTGATGGTTGAAAGAAGTTAAGAGGACAGTTGATGCCAGGTATGGAGGAGTCAGGGTTTAGAGTGTGATGTTCTGGTTGGGAAGATGTGAAGAGAGGTTCATGAACAATGTCAGACAGAACTTGTGCAAGTTCTGGTTGTGGTTCAATAAAATCAGAAGGAGTGGGGTCAATGTCAATGTCAAAATCCTCAAGAGTTTGTGGTGATGGTGGTGGATTTTGAGTTTGTGGTGATGGTGGTGGATTTTCAGAGGGTTTAGGAGACGATGGGGTTTCAGATGTTGATACCATTATGGATTTGACGATAGAAATGAAAGCGGAGTTACCTTTCTTCTTAGCAGCTTTAGCAACTTTTGGAGTTTTCTGAGGAGTTCCTTCAGAGGCTTTCCTTTTTCTTGAAGTTCTGGGGGCAACTTCTAGAGGTGCTTGCCTGAGCTATTGCAGAGAAACTTCTGGTAGGGTTCCATCAGCTTTACATGCATCCAAATATCTGAGGACAATTTCTGGATGAGTATCTGATGAGAAAAGAGGAAAATATTTTAGAGGAATTTTCCTGGTGGTGATGACTTCCTTAGAGATTAGGGTTGGATCCTTCTTGATGGTCTCAATGATTTTCATCTTCTTGAGATTCTTTGCATTGAGAGGTCTTCCAGCAATAGTTTGTAGATCAGAGATTTCCTGAGCTTCAGTTAGGTGTTCAATCAGCTTATTCTCTGTAAGAATATCTGATATAAGTCTACCTAGAGGAATCCAATCTCTCTTGGTTCTTTCGTCTTCTCTTGTTTCCTTCACACTGTTCTTCAGATGATTAAATAAAAGGTGAGGAAGATTTGCTTTGGTAAAGGTGGAGATGAGGTATATAAGATACTGTTGGTCGTTGTTGATGTAGTCAGACGAGCTTGAAGGTTTCCTGTGATAGATACACCCAAGAATGATTCAGGCCCAAATTCTGTGACGATCCTTTAGGTCTTTGATTTTGTTAGAGTGTTGTCCGGTGGTGAAGATTTCCTTTGAGATAGTATTTAGATCAGTGCCCTTTTCCATCTCACTACATCTAATTCCTGATCCATCATGATCAATCAGCTTACCAATAAGATCTTCAGTGATGACAACCTTCTTTCCCATAATATACGAAGTTACTTGATGTTTTGAGACCGATGCAAAAATCCAGAATTCCTTAACGAGTTGGGGAAAACTGGACCCATTAAGCGATTAAAGTATTTGCTCCATCCTTGAAACTCAACCTCAGGAGTAAGGTCATACCCATTGTCTTTCATGCTTTCAAAATCAACGATGAGCTCACAGAGAACTTCAAGAGAGGCAAAGGGGGTGAGGAGAGTTCTTGAGGGTTCAACGTACCTTTCTTCAATGACTTGGTCAGCTGATTCTTGAGACATTGCTTGTTGAGAGCTTTGTTGAGAGCAGGAGGCCATTATTCACTGACTTAGGGTTTTGGGAACACAGAAACAAGAAATGTAGGCAGCAAAACAAGAAATGCAAATAATACGGAGAAGGCGAAAGAAAGCAAGTGAGTGATAGTGAACGTGTGAGAGTGTTAGAAGTGACATTTATATAAGAGTGACCAAGAATTAAATAGCAATTAAAAACAATAAACATAATGATTAATAATCGTAATGATTTCTGACAAGGGAGATAGCGTGAGAAATTTTGGGAACAGTTACCGATGTGACTTGGCGCCTCGATATGTCAACACAGACATTTCAGTTTGCCAGAGTTTGACACGCGTTCATCATCAAAGAAAATCTGGAGCGTAGGTTGACAAGTGTTTGCTAGAGTGAACTTAATGATCTATCCTTGAAATGAAAAGTTCAGATCTTCTGAATAGATTCTGATGCAATCTTTCTTCTCACTTCTGAAGAATTATTGGTCAGATGTTCACAAAAGAAAAGAAGTTCTGAGAGTTAAAAATATAGTAATTACATTTTTCATTCTGGACAAACTTTCATACTGAGATTTTTCAGAATGAAATTAAATCTATCTTCAGCAAGGGGTTTGGTGAAAACATCAGCCCATTGATGGTCTGTGTCTATAAATTTTAAACAAAGAATTCCCTTCTGAGTATAGTCCCTGATGAAATGATGTTTAATTTCTATATGTTTAGCCCTAGAATGCAGAATAGGATTTTTAGAAAGACATATGGCAGAAGTATTGTCACAGAGGATAGGGATGTTACTCTCGTAAATGTGAAAGTCTTCAAGCTGATTCTTCATCCAGAGCATCTGAGTACTGCATCCAGCTGCAGCTATGTATTCAGCTTCAGCAGTTGATAGTGCAATGGTGGATTGTCTTTTGTTGGACCAAGAGATTAGGTTGTCTCCCAGAAACTGGCAGCTTCCAGAGGTACTTTTTCTTTCTATTCTGTCTCCAGCAAAGTCAGCGTCACAGTATCCTACCAATTTGTATTCTCTGGACTTTCTATAGCAAAGACCAAGATTAGTAGTACCTTTCAGATATCTGAAAATCCGCTTAACAGCTGTTAAGTTGGATTCTCTAGGATCTGATTGAAATCTAACACAAAGACAAACGCTATAGAGAATATCAGGTCTTGAAGCAGTTAAATAAAGGAGGGAACCAATCATACCTCTGTAGAGCTTCTGTTCTACTTTCTTACTAACCTCATCTTTTTCCAGAATGCATGTGGTATGCATAGGAGTTTTGGAAGGCTTACTTTCTGAAATTTCAAATTTCTTCAGAAGATCTCTTACATACTTGCTTTGATGTATGTAAGTTCCTTCTGGAGTTTGATTGATTTGAATTCCCAAGAAAAACTTGAGCTCTCCCATTAAGCTTATTTCAAACTCTGCCTGCATAGTCTTAGCAAATTCTTTTCCCAAAGAGCTTTTAGTGGATCCAAAAATTATATCATCTACGTAAATTTGACAGATCAGAATGTGATTTTTAAATGACTTACAGAATAAAGTTGTGTCCACCTTCCCTCTGGTAAAATCATTGTTTAAGAGAAAGTTACTTAGTCTCTCATACCAAGCTCTGGGAGCTTGTTTTAGACCATATAACGATTTCTTAAGTTTATAAACATATTCTGGATGTTTTGTATTTTCAAAACCAGGTGGTTGATGCACATAAACTTCTTCATCAATGTAACCATTTAAAAACGCACTCTTGACATCCATCTGATAAAGAGTGATGTCATTATTTACAGCATATGAAATTAAAAGTCTGATAGATTCTAACCTTGCGACTGGAGCAAAGGTTTCTGTATAGTCTATCCCTTCTTGCTGACTATAACCTTGTGCAACCAGTCGTGCTTTGTTTCTGACAACTTCTCCCTATTCATTTAGTTTGTTTCTGAAGACCCATTTGGTTCCAATGATGTTGAAGCCTTTGGGTTTAGGAACTAGATCCCATACGTCGTTTCTGGTGAACTGATTCAATTCTTCCTGCATTGCGAGGATCCAATCATTGTCTGTGAGTGCTTCGTCAATAGTAGTGGGTTCTATCAGAGAGACTAATCCCACTAGAGATTCTTCAGTCTTTTTGAATGAGGATCTTGTTCTGATTGGGTCATCCTTCTTTCCCAGAATTTTGTCTTCGGGATGAGTTAGAGAACTTCTGGATTGTCTTTTCTGGATGGGTTCTTCAGAATTAGAGTTTCCTTCTGTTGTGTTCGCCTGTTTTTCTGATGATCTGGTTTCAGTGCCTGTTATTTGAACTTCTATTTCTGCAAGAGATTCATCATGGTTTGGCTTTTGAAGGCCAAGCTTATCATCAAATTTGACACAAATGGATTCTACCACACTTCGTGTTTCTGTGTTATATACTCTGTATCCTTTTAAACGTTCAGAGTATCCTAACATGAAACATTTTTGTGCCTTAGAATCAAACTTGTTCAGAGGATCATTAGTGTTTAAGATAAAGCATGTACATCCAAAAGGATGAAAGTAAGAAATGTTGGGCTTTCTGTTCTTCCACAATTCATATGGAGTCTTTTCCAGAATAGGTCTTATAGAGATTCTATTCTGAATGTAACACGCTGTATTAACTGCTTCTGCCCAAAAGTGTTTAGCCATGTTAGTCTCATTGATCATGGTTCTGGCCATTTCTTGTAGAGTTCTATTCTTGTGCTCTACAACTCCATTTTGTTGTGGAGTTCTAGGACAAGAGAAATCATGAGAAATGCCATTTTCATTAAAAAATGTTTCTAGATTTTTGTTTTCAAATTCCCCACCATGATCACTTCTGACTTTTACAATTCTAAACTCTTTTTCATTCTGAATTTGGTTACAGAAAGCAGAGAATACAGAGAGTGACTCGTCCTTGTGTTTTAAGAACTTTACCCATGTCCATCTGCTATAGTCATCTACGATCACTAATCCATACTTCTTGTCGCTGATGGATGCAGTTTTCACTGGTCCAAACAGATCTATATGAAGAAGTTCTAATGGTCTGGAGGTAGAAACGACACTTTTTGGTTTAAAAGAGGGTTTGGAAAACTTGCCTTTTTTACATGCTTCACACAGAACATCTGAGCTGAACTTCAGATTAGGAAGTCCTCTGACCAGATTGAGTTTGTTAATCTGAGATATTCTTCTCATACTAACATGCCCCAATCTTCTGTGTCAGACCCATTGTTCGTCGTCAGCAGACAAAAGACATTTTACATTCTGACTTTTTAGTTCAGAAAGTTTTATTTTGTAAATGTTGTTCTTTCTCTTTCCATTAAAGAGGATTGTTCCATCTTTCTGACTAACTGCCTTGCAGGACTTTTGATTGAAGATTATATCATAACCGTTATCACTTAATTGACTTATGGATAACAAGTTATGCATTAATCCTTCTACTAATAAGACATTAGATATAGAGGGTAGAGTACCGTTACCTATGGTTCCAGAGCCAATGATTTTACCTTTCTGATTGCCTCCGAAACCTACATACCCTCCAGCTTTAAGTTCCAGACTTTGGAACATATGCTTTCTTCCCGTCATGTGTCGCGAGCATCCAGAGTCCAGGTACCATGATTGGTGTTTGAATCTTGCTGTTAAAGACATCTGCAACATATAGGATTTTATCCTTAGGTACCCACAATTCTTTGGGTCCTTGTTTGTTAGTGTTCACAGAATTCTGATTGAGTTTTGGTTTCTCAATAGAATTTGAAGAGTAAGATTCACTGGTATATTTTATGTCATGTTTGTGTCCATACGTGAAGTGAGAGTTTAAAGGAGAGTATTTTATGATCATATCATCAACTTGTTTTGGTTTATATGGAGCTTCACCTTTAGGATTAACATAACCTATGCCTTTTCTCCCATTTCTACTAACTCCATAGATCATTGAAGCCATTTTGCTTCTGTCTATGTTTTTAGCTAGAAATTTTTGAAAGTTATAGTCGTAATGTTTTAGAATATTTTCAGAACTAGTGGAAACTACTGAATCAGAATGTTTCTGAGATTTTTGAGATTCAAAAGAGTTGAGTTTTGAAATGGTTTCTTTTAACTCAGAATTTTCTGCTTTCAGCTTTCTGTTCTCTTCAGACTCAGATACAAGATCGTGTTTCAGATTCTTATATTTGTGCTGAAGTTTCTGATAGTTTTCAAGAATTTCTGACAGACTTTCTTCTAATTGAGATCTAGAAAATTTAGAGAATACCTCTTTAGTTTCTGAGTCAGAGTCTGATTCTGACGAGTTTTAATCATCTGATATGTTGGCCATTAGGGCAATGTTGGCGTGTTCATTTTCTGATTCGGATTCTGCTTCAGAAGATTCTGAGTCATCCCAGGTAGCCATAAGACTTTTCTTTCTTTCCTTGTTAAACTTCTTATTTGGCTTTTCTTTCTGCAGCTTAGGACAATCACTTTTGTAGTGTCCAGGTTCCTTGCATTCGTAACACACCACTTCTTTGTTCTTTGACTTTTTGTGTCCAGAGGATGGTTCAGAATGACTACTTGATCTTCGAGAGTTTCTGAATTTTCTTTGCCTATTTTTCCATAGTTGTTGGATTCTTCTGGAAAGGAGCGATAGTTCATCTTCTTCTGAGGAGCCGCCAGAGCTTTCTTCTTCTGCCTGAAAAGCTTTAGTTTCATATTTATATTTAGAATTAAGAGCAACAGACTTACCTTTATTCTGAGGCTCATCTTCTTCTAGTTCTATTTCGCGACTTCTCAGAGAGTTGATCAATTCTTCAAGAGATATTTCGTTGAGGTTCTTGGAGAGCTTTAGTGTCGTTACCATGGGTCTCCATACTTTAGGTAAGCTTCTGATGATCTTCTTGACATGATCTGATGTGGAGTACCCTTTGTTCAGAACATTTTCTCAATTGTTTCATCATCTTCCATTTTGAAGGCTTCATACTTCTGGATAAGTGCCAGAGCTTTAGTCTCTTTTACTTGAGTGTTGCCTTCATGCGTCATTCTCAGCGAATCAAATATGTGTTTGGCTGATTCTCTGTTAGTGATCTTTTCATACTCTGTGTGAGAGATTGCACTAAGGAGAATAGTTCTGGCCTTGTGATGATTTCTGAAATCTTTCTTCTGTTGATCCGTCATATTTTTCCTTTCGATCTTCTGACCGTCTTTTCCAACAGGGCGAGTGTAACCATCAGTCACCATATCCCAGAGATCACCGTCGTGAGCCAGAAAGAAACTTTCGATTAGGTCTTTCCAGTAATCAAAGTTTTCTCCGTCAAACACTGGTGGTTTGCCACTAATTTTGTCATTGTAGTTCTGAACGGATTCCGCCATAGTGTTTTTCGTGAAGGATCTTTTATCTGACACGGTTAAGTGTTAGCACCCAGAACCAGGTGCTCTGATGCCAATTGAAGAAACGAAAAAACACAAGAAGGGGGTTGAATTGGGGTTTTTAAAAAAAATTAAAGCAAAAAGGAGACACGTTGGTTATCCTGGTTCGTTTGAACTCAAACTACTCCAGTCCACCCGCCAAGGTGATTTCGCCTCTTTCTCTTGAGGACTTAATCCACTAATCACTTAAGATTACACAGACACAGGGACAACCGTCACTGTCTTCTTGAGTTTTAACCACAACTCGGTTTTCTCAAGGAATTTCAACTTAAAATACTATGCTTCTAATAAGCTTTATCACAACTGTGAGTTTTTACAATATTTTTATCAAATAATGAAAACAAATGAGAATACTTGATAAATTGTGAAAGTATGCGCGCAAGTGTGTATTTCGTCATCTGCAGGTGCTCCTTTAAATAGATGAGAGTGATTGATCCGTTGGAGATGTGATAGTTATTTTTGGAGATTGACAATAATGCCTTTGAATGCTTCTTTCTAAAAATACAGATCTTGTCTGATTTAATCCGTTGCTTTGTGATACTCATAAATTTTGAGGATATCGTATCAGAGTCCACGTTGATTTGATGCAATATCAGAGTTTCTGGCTTGATACAACTTTGGTGCTGAAGCGTGAGACATCCTTCATCAGAACTTAGCTAGTTTAGATCTAGTGATTCTTCCATATCAGAGTTTCGCTTGATTAGAACTTCGCTCAGATGGGATTTTGTGATGCTTCTATATCAGAACTTCTTTACATTAGAACTTCCCTACATAATTAAAAGAATGAATTAAGAAGCATCAAGTTCTAACTAATATAGTGTTTGTTATCATCAAAACTATTTGGAATGTAGAATCAATTCTTGTTCTAACAGAAAATACTGGGGATGAACTTTCCCCAAATAAATGGCTGCTAGAATGCAAACTTGACATGAACTCTGGAGGCATTCCATACGATCTAGGTATAGGCATGGTGATACTAGGCATATATTGCCCCGTAGTCCCTGCCATTGTCGATCTCGGGTCGTTTCGAAACGGAGTTGCAATTGGTCCGCTACGAGAGGTGGACACTGTTGATATGGTACCAGAGCCAACATCAATTGTCTGTGTTCCCACCGTAGTTTCTGCCAGAGACGGTTCTTCGTTCGGTCGTGGTGTTACCATCTTACCACTACGCAAAAACATATACTCAATTCACACGGGTCCCACCGGGTGTGCCACTTTGTTCGCTGGGGCGAACAACCGCTGGCCTTCCGTTGTAGGTTCGCTTGCGGGATCGGCCACACAAATCCCAGAACTAGGGAATTGGGCGCGTATGTTTATGGTGCGTTTTAGTTTCTTGGTTTTTTAGTGAGAGGTGTCACGCTGAGGTGACCTTGGTGACGCGAAGTGTTTTTTAACGATCAACGAGTATGGCGCAAAACAAAGAAATAAAAGAAAGGATGAGTAAAACAAGGAAAAACAATGTCTTAAATTAAATACTGGAAGTAAATTGCATTAAGTAGAATTTGGACGCAAGTGTACATTTGTTTGCGGGAGTGAACTCGTTTCTCTCTAAGCTTTGTACTTTGAGTATTTTCCCCTTACAATGTGAAAAAACGTGACCTTTGAAAATGAAAAGTACAGCGCCTTATATAGGCTTAAAATGTAACTGTTTGTCAACTCAAACGTCTTCTAAAGCTGACACGTGGCACCCCACTTTCTTTTCAACTTCCCATAGTCTTGGAAACTTTTTCCCGCCTAAACATTTGTTCCTTGCAGTTAAAATCAGCTTGTCACCTCATTTCCCTCTGACTCTAAGCCTGTCGCCATTTTTTTGACGTGTCTTTCTGTTGGTGTCGACTCGACACCTTGACGTGCCTCTTTGCGCCGACACACCCTGGAATCTCTGGATCCCACCGTCAGTCGAAATCCAGTGTCAACAGATGGATTCAGGATTACCGTGATAGAAGTCATTATCAAGTGAATATGATTCAAATTTTTGATATTCGCTTGATGAATACCAGCTTGGTAGAATTACACGCTAAGCAAGTCCAGCTCGTTTTTCTGACTTCGCATGATTATCAGAAATGTAAATTGTGTCGTGAGAGTGACCAAGGCTGTGTACTCGTTCAAAGGACACTTCAACACTTGTTAAACCACTGGTGGCTTTCGATCTATCTAGATGAAGACACACAACAAGTCAGTATGATTGATGCAAACCCTACTAGGCATCAAAGTCAGGATGTTTGATAAATGGAAACAGATCTAGTAAGGTTACACTGCATACAAAGCGGACGTGGCCGGGTGCCACCACATAACTATGAGCGCTGTAGATTTTGCTCAAAGAATAATCAGGGATGCTACCTCGTGCGAGCAGCCCTCCAAAGTCAGTTGGACCATAAGGAGATTCAACCATGGTCAAGCTCTGGTTCAATGTCAGGATATCGTCCTAATCAAGGCAAAGATGTTGTTTTAATCCCTAAACGAGAAGTGGCCAAAGATGTGTGCGCCATAATCCCTTTACTCCATGAATCAAGAATTCCTCTTGATAGTGGAAGGATTCTCAACCTCTAACCAATTGAGGCCGGCTATGATGGTTAGAAAAATCAGAAGGCTCCTGTAGTTATCTATCTGTCGGGACCAGTACCATATAAATATGATAAATATATCCCTTACAAGTACGGTGCAACAACAATTGAGAATGGAAAGGAAATTCAATCACCCTCTGTCGTGAATATTGTAGACATCAGTCGAGTAACACGGAGCAGTCAAATCTTCAACCGAGGAGTTGGAGAACCCACCAGAGAAAAGGAACCGCAAACAGAAGTTCCTAATCAACCAGTTGGTCAGTCCAGTGATCCTGACCTTTCAAAGAATGATGATGAGATACTGAAGCTCATCCAAAAGAGTGAATACAACATTGTTGATCAACTGTTGCAAACTCCTTCAAAAATCTATGTGTTATCTCTTTTACTCAGTTCTGAAGCTCTCAAGGAGGCTCTACAGAAAGTCTTAGAGCAAACCTTTATGGAACAAGATGTGACAATAAGACAATTCGACAGCATCATCTCCATCATCACTTCCTACAACAACTTGGGATTTAGTGATGAGGAACTGCCGAAAGAGGGCCAGAATCATAACATGGCACTCAATATTACAGTCAACTGCCAGAATGATGCTTTAGCCAGCGTACTGGTAGACATCGGATCAGCTCTAAATGTTATGCTGAAATCCACTTTAATGCGACTATCATTTAAGGGATCTCCGATGAGAGGCAGTGAGGTCATCGTCAAAGCATTTGACAGATCCTGGAAAATAGTTATCGACGAAGTCGACCTTCCCATAACTATCCGTCCTCACACTTTCCAAGTCACTTTCCAGGTCATGGACATCCAGGCAGCATACATCTATTTGTTAGGAAGACCTTGGATACATGAGGCTAGGGCAGTCACTTTGACACTTCACTAGAAGCCGAAGTTCGTTAAGAACGACCAACTAGTCACAGTCTACGGAGAGCAAGCCTTGATCGTGAGCAACTTATAGTCATCCACTTATGTAGAACCAGAGGAGGTTGTTGGAACTCAGTTCCAAGCTCTCTCGTTAAGCAATAACAATCAATCAGAAAAGGGAACATCAATTTCCTCGTACAAAGATGTTATCGAAGTAATCAAAAGTAACAATACAAAGGGATGGGGACAACTTGTCATTCCAACTGATAACAAAGCAAAGAAAGGTCTTGGTTTTTCCTCATCCTGTACCCAGACAGCTACTAACGATGAAAGCCTTCATCCCATTCAGGACTTCTTCCGCAGTGGAGGTTTCCTTCACCCAGTGCCTCAAGAAGTACATACCATCAACGAGGGTGACTCTTCCGATATAGATGAAGAATGGAAGTCCTACCTTAACAAAGACGGTTATATGTCTCAGGAAGAGGTGCCTACGCCATTTTGCTATCCCGCACAAAGTTAAAGATATATACCGAGGTCAGATGTCAAAATGATATACGGAGATTGTGATCCAGAAGGATGCCGTGCTTCACCAAACTTATTACAGGAGGACACTCTGATGAAGGACAACTTTGACCATGACTATTATGGCCCAATGGATGGCCTGCCTATCTGCCAACCGTACCCAGGAGACTCAGGGCAAAAGAGTCAGCCGAACGATGCATATCAACTGAGCATCATTGAAAAGAATACCTGTGTCCCCACCGAATCATGGGATCATTACTCAGGGCAATTAGAAGATATCCAGTATAACGATGAATTTACAAAGATTGCAGGACAAGAGTTCCTTAACTATGCTTTTCCCGAGGTCAACGTCATCGAAAGGGATAACTCATCTAGTTCCAAAGAAGTGTGGGACACCCTGGGACAACGGAGTGGTAAATACGACTTCTTGGTCAAGTACACCGCTCCTGAAAGCTCTCGTATCAGGCTCAAAGACATCCAGTCCACTGGATGGGGAGATCCACCTGAGAGTACAAATACTGTGCTAGATACAACGGAAGAGGTCGCATACGACAACTCTGCTTGGGAAATAGATTCCAACGATCCCGCTCCGCCAGAAATCAGCGTTATTTATGAAGAAAAATCATGAAGGAAAGTACCAGACTTTGTAATTCACCGAGGAGTTCGCCGCCAATGGGTTGCTGTCAACGTTCCGAAAGTCGTTTATAAGTCTAAGTAATTGTCGTCTTTACTTTAACCTTTCACCCTGTCCAGGTGAAACAGATGTTTTGATAGGGCTTACTTTCTGCAAATGTACCTCTTTGCTTTGCCCAAACCGACAAAGTTTTGTTTTATAGGGCTGTAGTTTCAAGAATCGACAAAATCATAAATAAAATAACGTCGTTCTGTAATTTCCGCATTTATTGTTGTTTTCTCTTTTCACTTTTTTAGAAAATGGTCATCCTAAAAAACAACTCAAATAATAAAAACAAGCAGTTATCAGAAAATACAGTGCACACACTCTTGCATTCTCTCTATCTCTTCTAAAAACAAATCATCACGTCATACAGATTGCTTGTTTTAAACCCCATTGAAACATACGATCCAATGCCTTCTCTCAACTTTGAATTCCCGATATTTGAGGTTGAAGAAGAAAATGACGAAGAAATTCCAGAAGAGATCTCCCGATTACTCAGACAAGAGGAAAGGTCCATTAAACCTCACAAAGAGTCGTTGGAAGCGGTCAACTTGGGTTCAGGAGAAGAGAGAAAAGAAGTCAGGATTGGGGCACTGCTCAGTCCAACTATCAAAGAAAGTTTGATAAAGCTTCTCAAAGAGTTTCCCGATGTGTTTGCTTGGTCCTATCAGGACATGCCAGGGTTGGATACCAGCATCATGAAACATCATCTACCATTAAGATCAGAATTTCCGCCAGTGAAACAAAGACTAAGACAGACTCACCCGGACATGGCCATCAAAATCAAAGAGGAAGTACAGAAACAGATTGATGCGGGTTTCCTCGCCACATCAGAATATCCTCAATGGCTAGCCAACATAGTGCCAGTTTCGAAAAAGAACGGAAAGGTCAGAATGTGTGTAGACTACAGGGATCTGAACAAGGCCAGTCCAAAGGATGACTTTCCCTTACCACACATTGACATGCTGGTAGACAGTACATCAAAGTTCAAAGTTTTCTCCTTCATGGATGGATTCTCGGGCTATAATCAGATAAAAATGGTGCCGAAAGACATGGAGAAAACTTCGTTCATCACCCTATGGGGTACTTTTTGTTACAAGGTAATGCCGTTTGGTTTGAAGAACGCCGGGGCAACCTATCAAAGGGCCATGACAACTCTGTTTCATGACATGATGTACAAAGAAATCGAAGTGTATGTCGACGATATAATTGCCAAATCTAAAATAGAAGAGGAGCATGTGACCCACCTATCAAAACTATTTGAGCGTCTGAGAAAGTACAAACTCCGCTTGAATCCCAACAAATGCATGTTTGGTGTTCGCTCAGGAAAACTGTTAGGGTTCATCGTCAGCCAGAAAGGAATCGAGGTTGATCCTGGCAAAGTCAAGGCCGTTCAAGAAATTCCTTCTCCAAAGAATGGAAAACAAGTCATGGGATTCCTAGGACGTTTGAATTACATTTCCAGATTTATATTCCTCATGACCGCGACATGCGCGCCAATCTTCAAACTACTCAGAAAGAACCAGAGCTGTGTATGGACAGAAGACTGCCAAAAACGCCTTCGACAGTATTAAAAAATATTTGTTGAATCCACCAATCCTGGCACCTCCGATAGAGGGAAAACCACTTATCATCTACCTAACAGTCTTGGAAGACTCTATGGGCTATGTACTTGGCCAACAAGATGAAACGAAAAGGAAAGAGTCTGCCATCTACTATTTGAGCAAGAAATTCACCGACTGCGAGACTCGGTACACTATGCTTGAGAAAACTTGTTGTTCTCTGGCTTGGGCAGCCAGACGTCTTCGCCAGTATATGATTTGTCACACTACTTGGTTAATCTCTGAAATGGATCCAATCAAGTACGTCTTTAAAAAGCCTGCTCTTACGAGAAGGATTGCCCGTTGGCAGATGTTGTTATCGGAATATGACATAGAGTATCATGCTCAAAAAGCCGTCAAAGGAAGTATTGTAGCTGATCATTTGGCTCATCAACCGATTGACGATCAGGAATCAGTGGGATTTGACTTCCCAGACGAAGATGTCATGTATTTGAAAATGAAAGATTGCGATGAACCACTACCCAGTGAAGGGCCAGAACCAGGTTCCCAATGAGGACTAATCTTTGACGGAGCTGTTACTCATTATAGAAACGGAATTGGGGCGATCATCATAACACCTCAGGGTACCCACATTCCTTTCACCGCCAGACTGACATTCCAGTGCACAAACAACGAGGCCGAATACGAAGCTTGTATCATGGGTCTCGAAGAAGCGATCGACTTAAAGATCAAGAACTTGGATGTGTACGGTGACTCAGCCCTAGTTATCAATCAGATCAAAGGAGATTGGAACACATACCAATCAGGACTGATTCCTTACAAAGATTATGCGAGAAGGTTGTTACCCTTCTTCAACAGAATCGAGTTTCATCATATCCCGCATGAAGAGAATCACATGGCTGATGCACTAGCCACTTTCTCTTCCATGATTAGTGTAGGTCAATGGAACGACATACCTAAGATTGATATAATGCGCCTAGAACGGCCCGCTTACATATTCACGGTTGAAGTAGTCATAGACGATAAACCTTGGTATCACGATATTAAATGCCTCCATCAGACACAAGAGTACCCACCTGAGGCATCCAGAAAAGACAGGAAGACTCTCAGGAGGCTGGCTGGCAGCTTCTTCCTGAGCGGTGATACACTCTATAAGAGAAACTTCGACATGGTCTTGCTCCGATGCATAGACAGAACAGAAGCAAACATGTTGATGAAATAAATCCACGAAGGGTCCTTTTGGCACTCAGGCCAATGGACACACAATGGCGAGAAAAATTCTGAGAGCAGGATACTATTGGATGACCATGGAATTCGATTTCTACAAGTACATGAAGAGATGTCACAAGTGTTAGATATACTCAGACAAAATCCATGTACCGCCAACACATCTCAAAGTTCTTTCTTCCCCATGGCCTTTTTCCATATGGGGAATCGACATGATTGGCATGATCGAACCCAAGGCTTCAAACGGACATCGGTTCATCCTGGTAGCCATTGACTACTTCACCAAGTGGGTCAAAGCAGCGTCATACACCAATGTAACCCAATAATTCGTGGTCCGCTTTATCAAAAACAACATCATCTGCCGTTATGGTGTTCCAAGCCAGATCATTACTGACAATGGATCCAACTTGAACAACCAGATGATGAAAGAGTTGTGCGATGAGTTCAAGATCGAACACCATAATTCATCTCCCTACCGACCTAAGATGAACGGAGCGGTAGAAGCGGCTAACAAGAACATCAAGAGGATTGTTCAAAAGATGGTTGTAACCTACAAAGACTGGCACGAAATATTACCCTTTGCTCTTCACGGTTATCGCACATCTGTCCGCACTTCCACAGGGGCAACCCTTTTCTCTCTAGTATATGGCATGGAGGCAGTGCTCCCCATAGAAGTAGAGATCTCATCAATCCGGGTATTGATGGAAGCTAAGCTAACAGAAGCTGAGTGGTGTCAAAGTCGACACGATGAGCTGAATCTAATCGAAGAAAAGTGAATAACGACTATATGCCACAGTCAGTTGTATTAGCAAAGGATGAAGAAAGTGTTTGACAAAAAGGTTCGACCTCGCGTCTTCAGAGAAGGAGACCCTGTGCTAAAAAAGATACAATCATTTCTCACTGATTCTCGGGGCAAATGGACTCCGAATTATGATGGCTCCTATGTGGTCAAGAAAGCTTTCTCAGGCGGCGCCTTGAGACTCGTGACCATGGATGGAGAGGAATTTTCCTACCCCACAAATGTTGACGTAATCAAGAAATACTTCGTCTAAACAAAAAAAAAAAACGTCTCGGTGGATTGAAAACCCGAAAGGGCAGTCCAGGAAAAAATTAGAGACATAATAAAAAAAATCATCCCGATGGATTGGAAATCTCAAAGTATAATCCAGGCAAAAATTAGGGATTAATGGCAAGTAACTACATCCAACAAATGGGCAAATCCCCCAGCAGCAGTAATGTCATCCATCTGGAAAACTCCAGTCAAGGTCATCTTCGACGGAAGCTCAGGATGTCCAGAATTCAAAGTTGGTAGAAGGATAGCGGTCGTCATGTTTCAATGTAGCCTTTTTCCCTTAAATTACCATTTTCTAAACTTTTTAAATACTCTATAGAATCACGCGTTTGGCTAATTTCCATCCTATCAATAAAATTTGAGCCCTAGTGCTTTTGGTTGCAATTCTTATTTATTTTAGCTTTACAGAATAACATTTTAACATGATTAACGATTCTTGAAATAAAACAAAAATGAATTTACTAGTCAAATTTTTCTGCTTTTAAAATGAAGATGGCAATTCTTTTGACTGTTGAACATCGAAAGAACATTGATTGCTTCTCCAAAGGCGATTAAGCTTCAAAGCACAGAATCAAAGTAATCCTTCTAAACTAGTACGCCTGAACAAAGGAGCAACTATATCAGATGTGATTTTCCCATCTGATATCCCCGGCAGAGTTCTTACCTCCTAAGTCCGACCAACGTTTTTGCCCACGGGAACTACTTTTTCCTGAGCAAGGAAAAATTGCTATCTTGGAACATTGATACTTTTGTCCCCCGCAGTGGCCGAGTATCCAATCATGTTCATCTATTAGTCTGTATGTCGTGTCAGTTTTGTCAACATAAATATACATACATCATGCATTATTAATTTGCATTCATATTCATATTGCATCACTATCACTCTAGTTAGTCTTAACTCTAAGTGGTAAAGTCCTCTTGTCGATCGAGTTGTCAGTTCTTTCCTCGTCAGAAAGCGAATCATCTAAGCAATCTCTCCCCAGTTTATTTCAGGGATGGAAACGACTCTTGACCACTTTGACAACTTGAACCTCTGAAAGACAAGAAAACCTTCGACAAATGTCACTCTTCGCCATTGAAGATGATATCTTCGCTTTCCCGAATTAAGGAAAATCCCCAGAGAAAGCCTCGCGACTAGAGACTCTCAGCAACACATGATTTTTCTCCCCAAGAGAGTCAATGTTCATGAGGTCATCAGCACCTCAAACAGGATTACATCACATGGCATTTCTTCGAAAAGATCTCGAGGAAAAGTATGATGAAATATCCCCAAGCAGGAAGCAGTCTCTCAAGAGACTCGTTTACCCCAGTAGAATCAACAAATGGTATCTCCAACAGAGAAGTTTGAACACCTCTACAGCTCAGACGAATGGGTTCCCCAGTAAGTCTGACATCAAAACGTTTTCCCATCAAATGGCATCTCCCCATAAAAATTCGACGAGAAGTTTGAGGAAAACCGCTACAAATAGCGTCCCTTTTCAAGAAAGTTTATTGACAAAAGAAACTGAGACCAGTTCCGTGGTTGAAGACCAGGATCGAGGGGAAGTATATGTACAAAAAAAACTGAGACCAGTTCCGTGGATGAAGACCCGGATCGAGGAGATGTTTATATTAGAAACTAAGACCAGTTCCATGGTTGAAGACCAAGACCGAGGGGAAGTTTCACCTTTTCTAAGAATCATTGCTTAGCAAAAGAAGATGAATAAGCAAACTGCCATTCATAACCACCATCAAAATTTCGGGTATTCTGATATTTAATCCTCTTGCACCCCGAATGCCCGAATGCCTTCGCCATTCACACCTCCGGGTCCAAGAAGATTAAATAGGGGCATCTGTCATACCCCAAATTTTGACCACCAAGATTTCCCATCATTGTGAGGATCATTACCACAATATGGATGAACCCTCATGCCTCATTAATCTCCTCGAAGATGGTTGAGCATTCACCACAATCAACGATTAGGGTTTTGGGCCCTCCCAAAACATTTAGACAAAAGATCAATCAAGAAATTACATGATCTTTAACTTGTTTAACCTCTCAAACACCCATAAAGGATCAAGAGGACTCCCACATCAAGAATCAAGCACAAGGTTGCAGCATTCCAAGTGGATCAAGCCTCAAGATCGCCAGTGTCACTAAATTAGGGTTTTGATCGACTGAGGCCTCCAGATGGAAATTTTCCTCTGAGCATGAGCCAATGCTTCAAAACACAACCCAAGATACTCTAAGGGGCCTCATGGACCCAATCATCAAGTCAATTTAACCTCAGGGGATGTATTTACCAAAAATCAGGAATTAGGGTTTCTTAACCTAATTCACCCATAAGTTAACTTCTGGGACAAAACATGAGCCAGGACCTCAAGACATGATTTGAGGGTCTCCAATACACTACATTGATCCATTTGCAATAATGGATTGATGAAAGAAGCTTGATCTACAAGTTTCAATTTCATCAGGACCACAATTAGGGTTTTGAGGAAAAAGTCAACTGTATCTTTGACTTTTGACCAGGACATGCTCCCAAACCTTGGGACATGATTCAATACACCCTATAACACCTATGGAATCAATCCATTAGGTTTGATTTAGGTCTAGGACTTGATTTCACAAAGGATCGCACAGTTTGAATTTCATCTGCTGAAAAAGTCAACCGTACAAAAATCCAAAGTTTGACTTTTTGAATTTTTGGTCAACCAAGGTTCTTTAACCCTAAAACAATGTTAATATGTGATTTGACTCACCACTCATCAAGAAAAACCAAAGAAAATGAGTTAACTTGTAAAAGGGGTAACCATAAAAAACTTAGAATTTTTCAAAGTTATGGAACAAAGTGGCTAGGGTACCAACTTTCAAGGACCATAACTTGAGATCCAAGCAACCATTTTGGATGGTCCAAAGCTGGATTTGTAGCTCTCATTACACACTTCAAAAGTGTCAACTACATCTCATTCCAATTCCTCATGGATTTTAAGTTATGGAGTGATCAAAATGGCTAAAAACATGAAAATGACACATTTCCAACACTTAGTGAAATTTTCACTAAGTCTGAATCTGCCTTATTTTTTCCAAAATGTAGAGGCATTTTTATTGTAATTCAAGTTGGATCAAAACCAAAGTTGGAAATCATGTTGAAATAGGATATATCAGCTTTCCAAAATGACCAAGAACTCCATCAAACTCCATCTGAGCTAGGGGTTATGACAGCTGCAACATGCCTTGCTGCAAACTGTCTTGGCAAGGCAGATTTGTGCATTAGGGTTCAAATTAATCAAATTGTGCAAAAATAAACATGGTTATCCATCTGCACACTTCAAGGGGGAACAACCAAGGAACAAACACTGATCCATAAGCCTCTCAAGTCCAAGATTCCACAAGTAGGCATGCCAAACCTGAAAAGCTAAAGATGCCTCAAGACTCCAATTTTGTTTTGAGACATTTAATGGATACATAGAGCTGGCATGTATCAGTTCATGATCAGCCAAATGAGTCAAGATAAGGTCATCCAACAGAGAACCATAGGCCTGTGCTCTAATCTCAAGTCAATGGCTAGAGGAGACTTGAGATTCCATTTGATCACAATTGGCCACAGACCTGTACCAGTTGCCATTCACTATTGCTTGCAAAACAAACTTGCTCCACTATAAATAAGCCTCATTTGTGATCAGTTTGAGTACACCAAAGCACCCAAACTGATTATTTTCTCAAAATTTCCATTTCACTCTAATTTTTGCCTTCTAACTCAAGTCACTATCGAGTTTTGAGTTTGAGAGCAATTCCAACCAAACCAATCACCCACACACCTCATAAACATCATATGTGAGTGATCCATAACACAAAATCACATATGGAACATCAGATTCTCAAAATCACCAGCCAATTGCTCAAGTTCTTGACAGATTTGCAATTAAGATACCATCTCAAGTTCCAGATCATTTCCATTCATTCCAAGCATTCAAATACAATCCTTGGCACCTAGGGAAGCTGTCCAGATCCTTAGAACCTAGTTGTAACACCTCTAACTCAGAACTCGATCACCAGCTGCAGGAAGTATGCATGAACTCTTCAAACTCCATGATGCATGCATATTTTACTGCACAGTAATTTTGCCATATGTTCCTAATCATGTATGGAGTGATAACCCTCAATCAATTGCCATGAATTAGTCGTGTATGGAATTTCACGGTGTTCATGCTGAAATTAGGGTTCTTGAGAGTTTCTTCTGATTTCTCACTCAATACTCAAAATAAATGCAATTAATCTATATAGTTGTGATCTTTGTTCAAAAATGAGCCAGATTGGTACTTGAATCGTGCAAAACCATTGAGAAATCATGGAGAAAAGTGAGAAAATGCAAATCTGGAAAAACAGAGGGCGCTGGCAAGAACTTGGTGTTCTTGGCGCCCTTTTTCAAATTTTGAATATTTGAATATTTTGTCATTTTTGTTAATTGATTCAAAAATTAATTTCTCTCTGAATATTTATGTTTTTGAATTGATTCTTTTTCTCAAAATTCACTAAAATGTTTAAATATTTTATTTTACAAAAAAATCCAATTTATATAATTTATTTAATATAGTTAGAATTTTTGTAATTAATTTCATTTTTGTTGTTTTTAAAAAATTTTAAATGAAATTCCCACTTTGATCTTTCAAAACCAATTGAATTTCAAACTCTCATGCAATTAAACATGACTTTTCAAAATATTTTTCAAGGTGTACAACTTATTTTTGAATATATTTGGTATTTGATATCATTTTTTTCATTTAATTTCCTTTGAAAAATAACATTTTTATTTAAAATTAGGGTTTCCTCTTGATTTTAAATTTTAAAACACTTTTGGGCCTCTAACAGAGTGTAAGACCCATCCCTTATCATATACAAACCTCTGTGGGCCTCAGTCATTTGTATAAGTCCCTATATGATTCTCAAAATGACGGTGCGATCACTGTCCTTCACATGGGCCTCTCCCTGAGTTGTAAGCCTCATTCTCTTTTCTTTTTAAAAACTATGGCCCTCTAATAGAGTGTAAGACCCAATCCCTTTTTAACCAAAACCATATTTGGGCCTCAGGTATTGTATAAGTCCCTCTGCGTTAAAAGAATCTCGGTGTGGTCGCCAATTCAAAACAAATCATCTGGGCCTCCCCTCGTGTTGTAAGTCCCATATTTATTTTTCAAAACATCCTTGGGCCTCTCCTTGAGTTGTAAGACCCAACCCTTTTGTAAATAAACCTCTGTGGGCCTCAGTCATTGTATAAGTCCCTCTGCGATTTTCAAAACAACGGTGCGATCACTGTTAAACCTTGGGACTCTCCTTGAGTATACGCCCCAACAATCTTTACAAAAAAACCTTAGGTAAAGCCATGTTGGTCACTCTCAAATACAGTCAAAACTAGATCCCCATAGGATTTCCAGATACAGTCTTGCCTTCTCTTGGGCTTAAACAATATGGAACAAAGAGAAAGGCAGTATTCTTCGTGAACCTTTTCTCAGGCTGTCACCCCTAGAAATTGTCAAAGAAATTATACTCCCCAGAGTTGATCTATTCTCGGTGAATAGCATCTCTTGAGTTTCTTCAAACCTCAGAATTTTCACTAAATGATCTATTCTCGGTGAATAGCATTTCTTGAACTTTTCTTGGTTTGGGACCCACGGTCTTCCTAAAAGCATCCCCGCCTCCTCTTGGGCTTTGTACAAGGACCCTCCGGCTTCTTAGAAGTTCTCATGCCTTCTCTTGGGCTTAATACAAGGACCCTGAAGACCTCTTAAAGGTATAAGACAGAACTTAGTCATCCTTTGCTAGAGCAGTCTTTCCAGTGTCAAACCTCTGACCAATTTAGGGTTGATTCTCATCCCTTAACACACCCTCCTCCTCTTAGGCATCATACAAAAGATAAAACTCTTCCACACCAGTAGAATTGGATAGACTAATCCCCTTGAGTCTCAAAGACATTCTCAAGTTCCCTAGAAAACATAGGAGAAACCCCGGTCACTCTGGATCAATCTCCAGAAAAGTCTAAAACCCAGTCTCTCCCCTAAAAACCCCAAACCAGGGTTAGTTTATCATCAGCATAACACTATCCCAAATCAGAACCTCAAGGCATCTGATATCTCAACTCTTCTGGAACCCTCAGTAAGAGTTGATTCCCCACTTGGACCTGCCTAGGGATCTCAATAATCCCCAGCAGAAAGATAGCCTCCTCTTAGGCTTTGTATAACGACCTTCCCTCAGCAAAGTCATCCTCCTCTTGGGCTTTGTACAATGATTCTCCTCAGCAAAGCTAACTTTTTTTAGACTCTCTTGTTGAGTCAATCACATTTTTAGACTCTCTTGTTGAGTCGATCACGTTTTTAGACTCTCTTGTTGAGTCAATCGCCTTTTTAGACTCTCTTGTTGAGTCAATCACCTTTTTAGACTCTCTTGTTGAGTCTATCACCTTTTTAGACTCTCTTGTTGAGTCGATCACCTTTTTAGACTCTCTTGTTGAATCAATCACCTTTTTAGACTCTCTTGTTGATTCAATCACCTTTCAGCACTCTCTTGTTGAGTCAACCTTTTTAGCTTCAATCTCGGGCTTTGTACGAGACAGACAAAAAAATACTCTCTTGTTAAGTCAATCTTTTTTTAGCCTCCTCGTAAGTTTGATGTAAATATTTCCCCTAGCTAGAGCTAGCTTCCTCTCAACTTGTGTAGAATAATTTCTCCAGCTTGTTCAGCCATAATTCTGGGCTTTGTACATGACAAATAAAAGCACTCTCTTGTTGAGTCAAACCCTTTTAGCCTCAATATTGGGCTTTGTACAAGACATAAATCTTCATCTCTTAAGCTTGGGACAAATATCTTCCCCAGCAAGGTCACTTCCTCCCATCCTTCTTTCAGGCTTTGAGGAATGATTTCCCAAGCAGAGTCAAACCCATTTCAGCCTCAATCTTGGCCTTTGTACAAGACATATAAAAAATATCCTCACCCGAGTCAGTTAAATTTCCCCTTTTAGCCTCAATCTTGGGCTTTGTACAAGACAGACAGAATATTTTCCCCGGAAAAGTCAAACTTTCAGCCTCCTCTTAGGCTTTGTATAACGATATCCCCAAAATAGTCAGTCTTTTTTTTGCCTCAATCTTGGGCCTTGTACAAGACACCAATATACACACTCTCTTGTTGAGTTGGTCTTACCCAACTCTTAGGCTTTGGGTAAGGACTTCCCCAGTGGAGTCCATCAACCTCTTAACTTCAACCTTGGGCTTTGATCAAGGCACACAAAAATCAACAATACCTCTTTAGAGATGACAAGTTCTCTCTCAGTCAAACCTTTTAGCTTCAATCTTGGGCTTTGAACAAGACACAAATAAACCTTTTATCTTAAATCTTGGGCTTTGAACACGACACCAAATATCTTTTTCCTCCCTTAGAATAGGAGGAACTATGATTGCTCTAATTTCCCTGTTTCGTTTAAACGGGAATACGTAGGCATAAGATTGTGAAATCTTAGCGGGCATACTAATCAAAAACCCTAGGTCCAGTACCTGCATACTAATCAAAAACCCTAGGTCCAGTACCTGCATACTAATCAAAAACCCTAGGTCCAGTACATGCATACTAATCAAAACTCTAGGCCCAATACCTTCATACTAATAAAAAACCCCAGGTCCAGTACCTCACCAAAAACATTGGGAAAACCCGAACTTTAACAAAAACTCACTCACTCACTCATACTTCCCAAGAAACTTCCCCAACCCATTAACGGATAAACACCATCAAGTATAAAGTGAAACCTAAAGCTAATATCCTATGGATATCCACATATAGGATCGGTAATTGACAACTCCCCATTGTATAACCTGACCCCGGACCCCCCAATCTCTTTTAAGCGTTTGTTCAGTTAAACATCTGCGTGCAAGGTTAGTTTTAGATAGCTTCCCTTTCCCTTCCAGCTTTATGAGATAAATAAGAAATCAGAAAGTAGCACCCCCTCCTACCATTGCGGTGAGGAAAGCCCAGCGATAAAGTGGTCGCGTCACCGACAAAAATCGCCCGCTACAATTAGCAAGGAAATGTATTTCATATCTTGCTAGAAAAATACTTTTGTGTTATTGGACTTAAACTTGTGTAATCTGCTTGTTTAGAAGCATTTCTTTGTACACAGATTTGTAATCATTTTCAAAGTGATTATTCCTTAAGTTGTTAGTCAGTATACTTGATAGGGTTAAGTTGTTTTCTAACACTTAGAGGTTGTAATCTTTCTAGATTATTGGATTAAGTCCTCTTCTAAGACAAAATCACCTTGGTGGGTGGACTGGAGTAACTTTGTTAACACTGAACCAGGATAAAAATAGTTGTGTCTATTTATTTTTATTCTCTTGGTAGCATTAAAGTTTGAATTTCTTTAAAATATCACATTTGGTGAAACCCAAATCAAACCCCCTTTTCTTGTGTTTCCCGCCCCTTCAATTTGTTGATGATTTCACAAGGATGGCATGGGCATCCTTTATAAAGTTGAAACACAAGGTGTTTGCTGAATTTAAGAAATTCAGAATGAAGGCTGAGAATCAGAGTAGTCAAACTCTGAAGATTCTCAGAACTGATGGTGGAGGTGAGTATAACTCCACTGTGTTTAGAAAGTTCTCTGAGGAGAATGAGATTGATCATGAGGTTACTGCTCCTTATACTCCTTAGCACAATGGTCTTGTTGAGAGAAGAAATCGTACCTTGCTTGATATGAGGAGAAGCATGCCGAAGGAGAAGAAGCTTCCTCACACCTTATGGGGATAAGTTGTTGCCACGGTAGCATATGTACTCAATAAATGTCCAATGTAGTAACTGAAGGAAATAGTTCCTATTCAAAAGTGGATTGGAGACAAGCATAGTGTTAGCCATCTGAAGGTGTTTGGTTCTGTATGTTACATACACGTACAAAAGCCATAAGACAGAAGCTGGATGATAGAAGAAAAGTGATGTTATTGGTGGGATACCACAATACAAGTGCGTACAAGCTTTATTGTCTAGAAACTAATAAAGTTGATTTCAACAGAGACGTCATTATAAAGGAATCAAAAGCTTGGGATTGGAATAAGTCTCAATCTAACTCTAGTGTGGGAACTTCTGAAGAAAAGTCAGAATTAGAAGTTTTTTAAGATGAGTCAGAAGCTGGAGAAGATTCTGAAGCTGGAGTAGACTCTGAAGTTGAGTCTAACTCTGATGGTGGTTTTGACTGTGAAGGAGACTCATAAGGTGATTCTGATTCTGATTCTGGTGGTGATTCAGATTCTGGGAATATTCAGATTTTGAAGGTGGTCAAGGTTCTGGAGGAGGTCGGCCTTCTAAAGCAAGAGCTTCTAAAGATAGAGCTTCTGGGGTTTCGGCATCCGAAGAAGATTCTGGACGAGGTCACAGGCCACAGAGAGTCAGAAACATCCCAAGAAGATTTTTAGAGTATGACATGCTACGAGATACTATAATAGACTCTGAGGGAGAGGTTATTTAGTGTGTCATGGTAGTAGACTCTAAACGAGTAAGTACAGAAGACACCCTCAAAAAGAAAATTTGGCTAAAGGCCATGAAAGAATAACTTGAGGCTATTGAAAGAAACAAGACTTGGAAATTGACTAAGCTTCCAAAGGACAAGAAAGCCATCAACGTCAGATGGATTTTCAAGGTGAAGCTAAAGCTAGATGGATCAATTGGCAAACACGAAGCGAGGTTAGTAGCAAGAGGATTTCTATAGAAACCTGGGTTGGATTATTCTGAAGTGTTTGTACCTGTAGCGAAACATGAAACAATCAGACTGGTGATTGCAATAGCTGCACAAAAATTGGCCTATAATACATTTAGATGTGAAATCTTCATTTCTGAACAATCCATTACAAGAAGAGGTATACGTGTCACAACCTCCTGGATTTGTCAAAAGGAATCAGGAATAGATGATGTACATATAACATAAAGCTTTGTATGGATTCAAGCAAGCACCCAGAGTTTGGAATATGAAGATTGAATCATTTTTCAAGGAGCAGGAGTTTCAGAAATGTGAGATGTAGTACGGTGTTTATGTTCAACATACCTATGAAGGCAATATGATTTTGGTGTGTCTGTATGTTGATGACATATTACTGACAGGGAGTACTGAACAAGAGATAACCAAGTTCAAGAAGGTGTTGATGAATAAGTTTGAAATGACTGACCTCGAGAAATTGACATATTTTCTAGGGATGAAGTTTGAAATTATGGTATCAGATGTGTGATGTTAAGTGTGATGTCACAACAACACAATCTGCTAAATGAACAAGACAATAAAACAGTAAATCAACACAACGAATTGTTTACCCAGTTCGGTCTAACTACCTACGTCTGGGGGCTACCAAGCCAAGGAGGAAATTCACTATTAGTAGAATTAAATTACAGACTCAACAATATCAGTTGACAATCAACTAACTTAATCTCTACCCAATGACACTTCTACCTAAGTTACACTTAGATATGAGAAACCACTCACTCCCCCTTAATCACCTCAGTGATACAATTCAAGATTACAAAGCAAAGAAGAACAATCTTCAACGAACACAACTTGATCTTACTTAACAGCTTTGATCAAGAACAATACACTCTTGCTTAAAAGCTTTAGAGTGGACAAATTACGACTCAAATAATCACACCAATTCAAGCATCAATGATGAATGAATGGTTTACAAAACACAGACGAAAACACACTTGACACTCAGTCTTTAATCGCTTGTCTTCGTATCCTTCAAATAGGGTTGTGGCTGCTTTATATAGAAACTCAGACTTGGGCTTGGACTCCTTGAAAATATCTTATTTGATTTGAAATTAAAACAGATTTTATCTTCAAATCTTTTCATATCGTTCAGCCCTAAAAATAGCAACAAGATCTGCTCCACAAATGATTGCACCAGAATATATCTTTACCAAGATATTCGCCTGTAATATCTCACTCACTTAAGAAAAAAATCTCACCAACAACTAAAACACGCGCAGCCCTAATAACACAGCAGACTGATGTTCTGTCAACAGATGTCAAGACATCGTGTTTGACATCAGTACAAAAACTGCAACCCTAAGTAACTTAACATAACCAGAATAGTAACTCATGTTAAGACATCATACATGACATCAACATTGTTTTACTAAAATTGTAGCCAATTACAAGAACTAACAATCTCCCCCTTTGGCTAATTTTGGCTAAAACAATCTCAGCCAACATCAAAAAAACTTGCAGCGGATAAACACCAAACTCCAAACAACTACTAACATTCACTACACAACCAGCATCAGCAACATCCAACAGCTGCACCAAAAACAAACTCAAACAGCATAACAGCTGCACAAACTACAAACTCCCCCTCAAGACTAGAAACACCCCAGACAACTAGACAACACATAGGCTAACTCTCCCCCTTTTTAGCCACAATTGGACAACCTCTTAACCTACCAAGGCAACAAACACGAAGTTCTGACATCCAATTTGACAAGGTCAACTAAATGGCTTCCCAAGAAAAACAAGTTCCCAAACCAAAGACCACTTTGACTGGTCAGGCGATACAAACAAAGACTCTTTATGCCGTATAAAAACCAAGCCTCCTTGCTTCTAACAACATACCACAGATAGGACCATGAGTCAGTCTAACAAAGATGCAGGAAAGAAACACATGCAAGAGGTCAAGAAACCAGATCCACAGAAGTTGAAGAACAAAACACTGTCTATAGCTGGGACAACTCCAGGAGCAATAAGAACAAGAAAAACATCAGAGACAAGGATGAAAACCATCAAAAAACCTCCAGTGCAACTTCATGCTTCTGATGATGAATGGGATGAAGATTGGAAAACTTTTCTTAATTCAGGGGGTTGGGATAATCGTTAGACCCTTTGTTTGTTGCTTTTGATGTACTAAAATCTAATCTTGTATGCTTTCAGTAGTTGAATAAAATTTTGTTTCCTTTAAACTAAACATATGCAATAAAGTTCACAACTGCACAAGACACCTCCCAGCACAATTAATCCTCATATATGCAAATTCCTAATTTGCTTCTTAATTTTTCAAATTGATTTGCATCTAAGGCCTTTGTAAAAATATCAGCTAATTGCTGTTCAGTAGCAACATGTTCCAAAGCAACTACTTTGTCTTCAACCAAATCTCTTATAAAGTGATGACGTATATCAATATGCTTAGTCCTGCTATGTTGAATTGGGTTTTTAGAGATATTGATAGCACTCAGATTATCACAGTACAATGTCATGACATCTTGCTTGACATTGTATTCTGTTAACATTTGCTTCATCCAAACAAGTTGAGAACAACTACTCCCTGGTGCTATGTACTCAGCTTCAGCAGTAAAAAGAGACACACAATTCTGCTTTTTACTAAACCAAGAGATCAGATTAGTCCCTAAGAAGAAATAACCTCCTGAAGTACTTTTTCTATCATCAGTACTCTCTGCCCAATCAGCATCACAATAACCACTTAACTAGTACCTGATCCATGACTGTAAAGCATGCCATAGTCACTAGTCTCATTCACATACTTCAGAATCCTCTTCACTTGATTCAAGTGACTAACTTTAGGCTCAGATTGATATCTGGCACAAACTTCAACAGCAAAAGAAATATCAGGTCTGCTAGCAGTGAGATATAATATACTACCAATCATGCTTCTGTATAGACTTTGGTCCACACTCACACCATGTTCATCCTTTGATAACTTTAAGTGAGTAGGAGCAGGTGTCCTCTTGTGATTAGCATTTTCCAGACCAAACTTCTTCACAATGTTCTTATCATACTTGCTCTGAGAGATGAATATGGAGTCTTCCATTTGTCTAACTTGTAGACCCAGAAAATAGCTGAGCTCTCCAACAAGACTCATTTCAAACTCAGACTGCATCTGTTTCACAAAATGTTTAACCATTGCAACTGACATCCCACCAAATACTATGTCATCAGCATATATTTGAGCTATCATTAGTTTTCCTCCTTCATCTTTGACAAACAAAGTCTTGTCAATCCCTCCTTTTCTGTAACCATTCACAGCCAAAAATTCAGTAAGTCTGTCATACCAAGCTCTTGGTGCTTGTTTCAAACCATAGAGAGTTTTCCTAAGTTTGTAAACATGATTAGGAAATGTTGGATCAATAAATCCTTTTGGTTGATCTACATAAACCTCTTCATTTAAGTACCCATTCAAAAAGGCACTCTTAACATCCATCTGAAAAAGCTTGAATTTGAGATTACAAGCCACACCTAAGAGTAATCTGATAGATTCCAGTCTTGCCACAGGAGCAAAGGTTTCATCAAAATCAATTCCTTCAACCTGAGTGTATCCCTGAGCAACCAATCTGGCCTTGTTTCTGGTGACCACTCCTTGTTCATCAGATTTATTCTTGTAAATCCACTTGGTGCCTATAACATTAACTCGATCAGGCCTAGGTACAAGGTCCCACACTTCATTCCTCTTGAATTGTTCCAACTCTTCATGCATGGCATTAATCCAGAATTCATCAGTCAGTGCTTCTTTGACATTCTTGGGCTCAATTTTGGACACAAAACAAGAATTTGACACAACCTCTCTTGATCTAGTGCTAACCCCTGATTTTGGATCACCTATGATAAGCTCTTTTGGATGGTCCTTTTGCACTCTAATAGATGGTTCTTTATTAGGTTGTTCAGGTTCAGCCTCAACATCGACAGGACTGGGAGCAACACTTCTATCTTCAATTTCTGATGTAACATCTTCAAATGATGTTCCAACATCATCCAGGACATCAGCATCTTCCTTCATGTCACTGTCATCAATTACCACATTTATAGACTCCATCATAATCTTGGTTCTGGAGTTGAAAACCTATAAGCTCTGTTATTTGTAGAGTATCCCAGAAAGATTCCCTCATCACTTTTAGGATCCAATTTTCTCCTTTGTTCACGACCTGAACAAATATAACATTTGCTTCCAAAAACATGAAAATACTTCACAGTAGGTTTTCTTCCCTTCCACAGTTCATACAGAGTAGCTGAAGTGCCTCTTCTCAAGGTAACTCTGTTGTGAATATAGCAAGTAGTATTCATGGCTTCAGCCCAGAAATGGTAAGGAATCTTTTTGGCATGAATCATTGCCCTAGCAGATTCTTGAATGGTTCTGTTCTTCCTTTCAACAACTCCATTTTGCTGAGGGGTAATAGGAGAGGAGAACTCATGACTGATGCCTTCAACAGAACAGTATTCAGTAAACTTGCTATTTTCAAACTCTCTCCCATAGTCACTCCTTGTTCTGATGACATTGTTCTCCTTTTCTCTTTGGAGTCTTTGACACAAATCTTTAAAAACATCAAACACCTCTATTTTGTCTTTAATAAAGTTCACCCAAGTATACCTGGAAAATTCATCTACAACAACATAAGCATATTTCTTCCCACCTAGGCTTTCTACCTGCATAGGTCCCATTAAGTCCATATGGAGCAGTTCCAAGACTTTAGAAGTGGTGTTATGTTGAAGCTTCTGATGAGACATCTTGGCCTGCTTCCCTATTTGACAATCTCCACAAACTCTTCCCTCTTCAATTTTGAGTTTAGGAATTCCTCTGACAGCTTCTGAGAATATGATTCTCTTCATTCCCTTCAGATGCAGATGTCCCAACTTTTGATGCCAGACTTTGACTTCATCTTCTTTAGCAAAAACACATGTTAAGAGACTTGAGTTTTGTGACACCCATAGATAACAGTTATCCTTAGACCTAGCACCCTTCATGATGACTTCACCTTTCTCATTTATGACAATGCACTCACTTTTTGTAAAGTCAACTTTGAGCCCTTGATCACATAGTTGGCTAATACTGATCAAATTTGCTGTCAACCCTTTGACCAGTAGTACATCATCCACCCTAGGAGCACCAGCACAATTCAGCTTTCCCATACCCTTGATTTCTCCTTTGACACCATCACCAAAAGTTACATGTCCAGAAGAATGTAGCTTAACATCCACCAACAAATTCTTCACTCCTGTCATGTGTCTTTAACACCCACTATCAAAGTACCAGTCTTCTTTAGTAGAAACCCTAAGAGAAGTGTGAGCTATTAAGCTGGCAACTTTTCCTTTTAGAACCCATTGCTTCTTTGGTTTGATGACCTGATTACCTTGGTGAATGTTCTGTCTGGGAGCCAATTGACGTGCCTTCTGAGGATACCCATGTAGCTTATAACAATAAGCCTTTATGTGTCCAAAACGCCCACAATGATGACATCTCCAACGCCTGAATTTCTTCCTAGAGGGAGTCCTGTCAGGATGTTTAAACATCTGTTTTAACATCACTGGCTTTGAAATAGGAATAACATTATTTGAAGCTGAAACATTGTTGAATCCCAAACCACTTTTGTCTCCAGCAGTTTTTCCAATATTAAGAATATTGTCTAGAACATCAGTTCCATTATTCAACATTCTGACAGATTTTGACATAGATTCCAATTTAGAGTTTAGCATACTGACTTCCTTCTCAAGCTCAGTCTTTTCAGCCATTAACTGCATTATGATTTTCTTTTGTTTCTCTCCTTCTAGACAGACTTGTTCACTTCTAATGTACGGCTTTCTATAAGAGGCAGCAAGCTCTTCATAAGTAACCTCTTCATCACTTGAATCATTGTCAAACTCACAAATCCCAATCATAGCTCTAACAAGATTGGCTGATTCTCCTTCAGGTTCACTATCAGTATCCTCATCAGACCAAGTAACAGACATACCCTTTTTCTGCTTCTTAAGGTATGTAGGACATTCTGATTTGATGTGACCATAACCTTCACATCCATAACATTGTATTCCTTTGTCATCATTGGACTTTTCTTCATCTCTAGTTTTCTTCACCTGATCACCTGACCTGTTGGTGTCAGATGTGATGTTCTTGACATTAGGTTTATAGCTCCTGTCTATCCTCTTTAGAACCTTATTAAACTGTCTTCCCAGTAGAACAATGGCATGGGGCAGCTCCTCCTGAGACTCAGGATTATTCTGTTTTTTAGCATCTTCAGAACTAGATACCAAAGCTATGTTTTTTGTCTTCTTTTCAGGTTCCTCATCCATCCCTAATTCAAAAGTTTGAAGAGAACCAATCAACTCATCCACCCTCATCTTGTTGATGTCTTGAGCTTCTTCTATAGCAGTCACCTTCATTTTATATCTCTTGGGAAGGGATCTAAGAATCTTCCTTACCAGCTTCTCTTCAGTCATTTTCTCTCCAAGGGCACTAGAAGCATTTGACAGCTCAAGAATATTCGTGTGAAAATCATGAATGGTCTTATCATCCTTCATCTTCATATTTTCAAACTTTGTTGTCAGCAGTTGAAGTCTTGACATCTTGACTTTGGAGGTTCCTTCATGAGTAGTTTTCAAGACATCTCAAGCTTCCTTAGCCACTTCACAAGTGTTGACCAGCCTAAAGATGTTCTTGTCAATACCATTAAAAATGGAATTCAAAGCCTTAGAATTTCCAAGCACAAGTTCATCTTCTTCCTTGGTCCACTCTTCCTCAGGTTTCAGCTTTGATGTTCCATCTTTTTCAACAACCACAGGATTTTTCCATTCTTTTAAAACAGCCTTCCAAGCCCTGTTGTCCAAGGACTTCAAGAAGGTAACCATGCGAGGTTTCCAATAATCATAATTTGAGCCATCTAGAATAGGGGGTCTATTCACAAATCCACCACTCTCCTTGTCCATAGTACCAAAAAGTAACAGCCCTAGATCTCACCCAGATGCAGAGCAGGATGCCTGCTCTGATACCAATTGAAATTATGGTATCAGATGTGTGATGTTAAGTGTGATGTCACAACAACACAATCTGCTAAATGAACAAGACAATAAAACAGTAAATCAACACAATGAATTATTACCCAGTTTGGTCTAACTACCTACGTCTAGGGGCTACCAAGCCAGGGAGGAAATTCACTATTAGTAGAATTAAATTACAGACTCAACAATACCAGTTGACAATCAACTAACTTAATCTCTACCCAATGACACTTCTACCTAAGTTACACTGAGATATGAGAAACCACTCACTTCCCCTTAATCACCTCAGTAATACAATTCAAGATTACAAAGCAAAGAAGAACAATCTTCAATGAACACAACTTGATCTTACTTAACAGCTTTGATCAAGAACAATACACTCTTGCTTAAAAGCTTTAGAGTGGACAAATTACAACTCAAACAATCACACCAATTCAAGCATCAATGATGAATGAATGGTTTATAAAACACAGACGAAAACACACTTGATACTCAGTCTTTAATCTCTTGTCTTCGTATCCTTGAAGTAGGGTTGTGGCTGCTTTATATAGAAACTCAGACTTGGGCTTGGACTCCTTGAAAATCTCTGATTTGATTTGAAATTAAAACAGATTTTATCTTCAAATCTTTTCATATCATTCAGCCCTAAAAATAGCAACAAGATCTGCTCCACAAATGATTGCACCAGAATATATCTTTACCAAAATATTCGCCTGCAATCTCTCACTCACTTAAGCAAAAAATCTCACCAACAACTAAAACACACGCAGCCTTAATAACACAGCAGACTGATGTTCTGTCAACAGATGTCAAGACACCGTGTTTGACATCAGCACAAAAACTGCAACCCTAAGTAACTTAACATAACCAGAATAGTAACTCATGTTAAGACATCATACATAACATCAACATTGTTTTACCAAAATTGTAGCCAATTACAAGAACTAACAAAGTTTATGTACTCTGAGAAGGGTATAATTTTGCATCAGCTGAAGTATAAACTTGAACTTATGAAGAGATTTAAGCTGCAAAATTGTAAGGTTGTTGTCACACTGTCATACCCCAAATTTTGACCACTAAAATTTCCCATCATTGTGAAAATCATCATCACAATATGGAGGAACCATAATACTTCATCAGTCTCCCCAAAGATGGGTGAGCATCTACTACAATCAAAATTAGGGTTTCAAGCCCTCTCAGAGCCTTAGACAAAGGATCAATCAAGGAATAACATGATCTTCAAACTTGTCTAACATCTCAAACATCCACAATGGATCAAAAGTACTCCCACTTCAAGGATCAAGCACAAGGCTGCTCCCTTCTAGGTGGATCAAGTCTCAAGATCAACAGTGTCACCAAATTAGGGTTTTGGTCGACCAGGGCCTCCAGATGGAAATTTTTCATCTGGGCACAAGCCAATGATCCAAAACATAACCTAATATACTTCATGGGACCTCATGGACCCAATCATCAAGTCGATTTTTCCTCAGGGGATGCATTCATCAAAAATCAGGAATTATGGTTTCTTGACCTAATTCACCCCTAAGTTGACTTTTGGGACAAATCATGAGCCAAGACCTCAAGAGAGGGTTTGAGGGTCTCTAATGAACTATATTGATCCATTTGGAACAATGGATTAATCCAAGAAGCTTGAGCAACAAGTTTCAATTTCATCTGCACCACAATTAGGGTTTCGCGAGGAAAGTCAACTGTAACTTTGACTTTTGACCAGAACATGCTCCCAAACCCTCAGACATGATTCAATGTACCCTATAACACCCATGTAACATGTCCATCAAGTTTAATTTAGGTCAAGGACATGATTTCCTGAAGAATTGCACAGTTTGGAATTCATCTGATAAAAAGTCAACTGTGCACAAAAGTCAACTTTGACTTTTTGAGATTTTTCACCAAAATGGATTTTTAACCCTAAAATGATGTTAATGTATGATTTGAATCATCATTCATCAAGAAAAATCAAAGAAAGTAGGATAACTTGTAAAAGGGGTAACCATAAAAACTTAGAAAAATTTCTAAGTTATGGAAAAAGTGACACTAATGTGCCAACTTTGGAGGACCATAACTCCTAAACCACAAGGCCATTGTTCCCCATTCAAATCTTGATTTGTAGATCTCATTGCCCTCTACAAAAGCTTCATACTGACCTATGTCCAAATTCCTCATGGATTTTGAGTTATGGAGTGATCAAAATCAAGAAAAGTCACTTTGTTCCAACACTTAGTGAAAATTTCACTAAGTCAGAATCTGCCTTTACTTTTTTCCAAATGTAGGGGGATTTTTCACTTGGATTCAAAAGATATCAAAACCAAACATGTTTAAACAGTTGTTGTATCATGTAAGGGCTTTCCAAAATGGCCAAGAACATTACCAAATTCAATTTGAGTCATGAGATATAACATTGGCAAGTTGCCTTGCTGAAATCTGCCAAGGCAAGGCAGATTTTTACACTTTTGGTCGATTTGCCAAAATCAGCCAAATCCAAATGCTCCTATCCACTTGAACACCTCTGAGGATTGAATCTAAAGGTGACAATCACTGAGCCAAGCCTCCAAAGTCTTTGGAATAAGAAATAGCATGTTGAACCTAGAATTGCCAAAATAGGGACAAGACTCCAATTTTGGATTGGAGCATTCAATGGAAGCATCAAGGTGGTATGGACTGAGCCATTCTCAACTGAATTCAGTCAAGACTTATCCAAGACCAAGGGGACCAGCAGCCTGTGCCCTAACCTTTAGTCAATGGCTAGAGGAGACTTGGATTTTCATTTGCCAACATTGGCCAAACCTACTCAGCAGTTGCCATTCACTATTCCTTGCAAAACAAACTTGCTCTACTATAAATAGAGCTCAATTGTGATCAGTTTGAGTACACCAAAGCCATCAAACAGATGCTTTCCTCAAAATCTCTTCTTTCACTCCAATTTTGCCTTCTAAGGCAAGTCACTATCGGGTTTTGAGTTTGAGAGCTTTTCCAATCAAACCAATCACACACACACCTCATATACATCATATAGAAGTGATCCAAACAATCACATAACATCTGGAACACAGATTTTACAAAATCACCAGCCAATTGCTCAAGTTCTTGACAGATTTGCAGTTAGGGTACCATCTCAAGTTCCAGATCATTTCAATCCATTCTAAGCATTCATACACACTCCATGGCACCTAGGGAAGTTATCCAGGTCATTGGAACCTAGCTGTAACACCTCCAACACAAATCACGATCACTAGCTGCAAGTGGTAAGCGTGAGTTCTTCTAACTCTATGACCCATGCAATTTTTGCTGCACAATAATTTGGCCATATGTTCATAATCATGCATGGAATATTTCCCCTCAATTAATTGCATTGTTTGAATCGTGTGTCAAAAATCCTAGCCTTCATGCAGAAATTAGGGTTCTTGAGGATTTTTCGTGATTTCTTGTTATATGTTTAATTTAAATGAAATTAATTGTCATAGACATGATCATGAGGTTGAAACGAGTTGATTGGTATGTGGATTGCATGATATAATCAAGTATTCAGTGAGATTGGAGAGAAAATGCAAATCAACCAAACCCAGAACACGCGCGTGTTCTTTAGCTGTTCTTGGCGCCATTTTTTTGAAAATTCAAATATTTGAATTTTGTGATTTTATTTAATTGATTCAAAAATTAATTTCTCTCTGAGTTTTAATGATTTTGAGTTGATTCTTTTTTTAATAATTCACAAAAATGTTAAAATATTTTATTTTCCCAAAAAATCCCAAAAATATTATTTATTTTGTATAATTGATATTTTTGCAAAGAATTAATGTTTTAATTGTTTTAACATTTAAAATATTTTTTCCACCTTGATTTTTGCAACTTTTAATGTCTTCTAATTATTTTGTAGGTCAATACTTAATTTTTGAAGCATTAATCCAAGATCACAATTTGTTTTCCATATGTTAAACAATTTTGATCATTTTAATTAAATTTTTATTCAATTAAATACATTTTTGAAAACAAATTAGGGTTTTTGGATTAATTCAACCCTCATAAATCATTTTCAAAACACTTTGGGCCTCTATTAGAGTGTAAGACCCAACCCCCTTGTACAGAAAACTTTTTGGGCCTCATTCGTTGTATAAGTCCCTCTGTACATTTTCAAATAAACGACGCGATCGTCGCCAGTTTAAAATTAACCATTTTGGGCCTCTCCTTGAGCTATAAGACCCATTCAAATCTTTTGGGCCTCTAATAGAGTGTAAGACCCAATCCTTTTTTCACCAAATCATTTTTTGGGCCTCAGTGTATTGTATAAGTCTCGATACCGTCAAAAACAAACGGCGCGATCGTCGCCTTTTGAAAAATAACCTTGGGCCTCTCCTTGAGCTATAAGACACATTCAAAACTTTTTGAGCCTCTTGAGAGAGTGTAAGACCCATCCTTTTGTACATAAAACCTTTTTTGGGCCACAATCACTTGTATAAGTCCCTCTGTACAAATTCAAACAGTGCGCTCACTGATAAAACCCTGGGCCTCTCCTTGAGTTGTAAGCCCCAAATCTTTCTTTTTCAAAGCACTTTCTCCTTTGATTTTGAATATACTGTTGTTTTCAATCTATCTTTGTTGAACAACTAACCAAACAGCATGGAAGCTCTACAACCGAGTAAGTGGTTATTGCTTTCATTTACCGCTTTCATATACATATAACTGTATTGTAGGGCTGTTTCGCTGTAAGTCTTCTTTCATAAACTCATATCAACTGTGTAATAATAGTATAGATATTTAGAGTTTCCCCGACAACTACGTCTAGAACTAGGTGACGCCGTTTCATTTATTCGTAGAAATAGACAACTAGATCCCCAATAGGATCACCAGATACAGTCTTCTCTTCGGCTGTCCTCATTAGGAATTGTCAAGAAACTCTACTCCCAGAGATGAATGTATTCTCCGTGAATGGCATCTTTGAGTTTCTTCCAAATTCTCGAACTTTCCTGACTTGATCTATTCCTTGTGAATAGCTTGCCTTGAATTTCTCAGGGTTTGGGGACCCACGGGCTTCTTAAAAGCATCGGCCTCCTCTTGGGCATCGTACAAGGACCCACATGCTTCCTAAAAGCAACCCCGCCTCCTCTTGGGCTTAGTACAAGGACCCGTCGGCTTCTTAGAAGTATTCACAACCTCCTCTTAGGCTTCGTATAATGATCTCTTCCTCCGGGAATGATAGCCTCCTCTTGGGCTTCGTACAAGGACCCGTCGGCTTCTTAAAAGCTTACAGCCTCCTCTTGGGCTTCGTACAAATTATCCCGACGACCTCCTAGAGGTATAGGAATGGATATTAGTCATCTGCATAGAACAGTCCTTTCAAAGAGTCTACTATTGTTTCTCAAAGCATAGTACAAAAGATGAAACTCTAGACTTGGACAGTCTAATCTCCTTGAGTCTCAAAGACATTCTCAAGTGACCCCTTCGTTAAATAGGAAGAAAACCCGTAGACTCGGACAGTCTCAATACCCTTCGGATTTCCCACTTCCTTAAAGAACGGGAACAACCCTGACCCTCGAATCAAATCCTTGAGTACAGCATTGCTCATATAAGAACTGATTTTCTCTTTCAAAATCAGTATACTGGACCTGTCACTCAACTGAAACAGTAACCATAGCCTCCTCTTAGGCTTTGTATAATGATCCTTCTCCAGTGAAGTTAGCCTCTCTCTTGGGCTTTATACAATGATTCTCCCCAGCGGGGTCAAACAACGTGTAGCCTCTCTCTCGGGCTTTGTACGAGACACATAAGAGACTCCCTCGTTGACTCAATCACCCCCTCCGCCTCCTTCTCGGGCTTTATACGAGATACAAAAAGGTTCTTATTGAGCCAAACAAACAACAGCCTCCATCTCGGGCTTTGTACGAGATACAAAATCACTCTCTTGTTGAGTATAAAAGATCCTCTTGTAGGATCAACCCCTTTTTAGCCTCTCTCTCGGGCTTTGTACGAGACACATATTAGCCTCCTCTTAGGCTTTGTATAAGAAAATCACTGGTTGATCCAATTAACCTTTTAGCATCAAAGTTGTACCTCGTTCATAGTACACAAACATCAACAACTCCTTCCCCTTCATCTAATTGCTGTAAGCGGCAAGCCTCTGGATCATCTACATCTATGCCACTGTCCCTCTTTTAGCATGAGAAATTCCTAAGGAAAGATAGCATTGCTCTACACTGAGTTAAAGTCTTCTCCTTCAGGTTAAAATCCCCTATAAAGGAAATTATGGCATTGTCGGATTCACACATCCCGGTTAAAGTAATTCTCCTTTATAAACAGTTGTGACATACAACCCCCTATTTAGAGATGACAAATTCTCTCTAAAGACAACACCTTTCAGTTTCACATCTTGGGCTTTGAACAAGATACAAATATACTCTTCAGCTTCACATCTTGGGCTTTGAACAAGATACAAACTACCTTTCGCTTCACGTCTTGGGCTTTGAACAAGACACCAAAACAACCATTTCCTCCCATAGAATAGGAGGAACTACGAACGCTCTGATTTCCCTGTTTCGGTAAACGGGAATACGTAGGCATAAGATTAAAATAAAAATCTTAGCGATCCCATACTCTCACATATCTATCAAGAAACATCTGTCCTAACATCTAAACCTCCCACCACTTTTTAAAAAATAAACCCGATAGAGACCCCGAATCTTTGTAGCATCTGTAACCTAACAGACCGCTGTTTAACCTCAGTTTGCAAGTAGGGTTAATTTGAGACATATATTTCCCTTCCTTCATCAGCTTTAATAGGATAAAAAATGAATCGAGCTGTAGACACCAAAGAGCGATAGCGCTTCGCAACCGCGTCCAAAATCGCTCGCTAGACACACCTTCAGAAACCAATCACAAATTTGATTCTGATTTTGAAGGTGAGGATGCGGATGCTACTACCTTGAAACAGTTGGTTGGTTCTCTGAGGTATATGTGTAATACCAGACCTGATATCTGCTATGCAGTTGGAATGGTTAGTAGGTTCATGAGTAAACCTAAGTGGTACCATTACCAAGTTGCTGTCAGGATTCTGAGGTATATCAAGGGAACTCTGAAGTATGGAGCGTTATTCCCTTCTGGAAGAAAGACTAATTTAGAGCTGATGAGTTACTCAGACTCTGATTGATGTGGAGATAGAGTTAACAGGAGAAGTACTTCTGTATACTTGTTTAAGTTTCTGGGAGGTCTTATTTATTGGTGTTCCTAGAAGCAACTTGTTGTTGCATTGTCAACGTGTGAAGTTGAATACATCGTAGGTGTTGTAGCTCCATGTCAAGCTGTATGACTTCTGAATTTGCTTCAGGATCTGAAGATTAAAGTAAACAAGCCTCTGAAGCTAATGATTGATAACAAGTCTGCAATCAATCTTGCCAAGAACCCAGTTATGCATGGGAGAAGCAAGCATATTAAGACAAAGTATCATTTTATGAGAAGTCAAGTCCAGAATTAAGTGCTAGAAGTTATGCACTATAGCACGTAGAAGCAGCTGACAGATGTTCTGACAAAGGCGATCAAGACGGATCAATTTCTCCACTTAAGGGATGGAATTGGTGTTGTTAGTTTTGATTAGGAAATCCTAAATTAAAGATGGTATTGAAGGGTAATTTAGTATTTTAGTATGTTGCCTATGTGACCCTAGTATTTGTGTATAAATAGACTAGTGGTAGCTGTCATTTATTTAATCACCTTTCTTACGGCTTTTGTAGTCGTCATTGCAGAACAATAAATATTCTCTCATTCCTTTTGTTTTCATCACCTTGTGCACTAACAACATCTTCGTCTTCGACATTGGCATAACCGAAAACAACACTTCAAAGTGACATGAAATTTCAGATGTTCAATTTTGGATCTAGATCTTCGTCTCCGGCATCAACATAACCAAAAACATTGTTTGTATTATGATTCTAGTGGTGCGTGGATTATCATTTTGTTACTTTAAGAATTGGGTGTTGCTCATTTAAATTGAGCTTGTTGTTGTTCAAAATTGCAATGCCATGAATTTGTGTGTTTAAAATTTTTCTAATTTTTTTTTGTAGATTTTGAGTGTGCTAAAGAGAAATCTAGGTGTAGATTTAAAAAATGAAGATGATGGATGTGTTTTTTTTTTAATTTAAATTCATTTTCTTTTTATTTAAATAGAATATGTTATATTAGTTGTAAAATAAATAATAGGTTTAAATGCATTTTTAGTTTCACAGTTTGATGATTTTTAATTTATAGTTTACATTTTTAAAAAATTTTGATGGTTTTATCTAATTTTGCATACATGACAATGATGATTGGGATATAAAATTATTTTTTAATAACGTGAAATGACTAGGGGTGGCAAAACGGGTCCGGCCCATTGGGCATGCCCGTTTTACCCGCACTTTAGTGCGGGGTGGGCCAAAGATTTAGGCCCTCACCCTCTAATGTGTCCGCCCCGCCCCGCCTCGTTTTCTTCGCGGGCTTTTGCGGGCACGAGCATTTACATAAAATTTTGTATTTTTAAGTTTAAAAGGTGCAATACCCACGGGTTTTCCCCACCCCGCCCTGACTTTTTTGCGGGGTGGGCCTAAGTTTTAATCCCGCATCCTCAACTATGACCGCCTCACCCCGCCCCGCCCCCTTTTTTTGCTGGCATTTGCAGGACGGGCCTAAACGGGGCGGGCATGCCCGTTTGCCACCCCTAGAAATGACTAACTAGTATAATTTTTTAAGTTCTTTTATTAAATAAATTAATACTTTTAATTAAGATTCTTTTAGAAATTAAAATAAATTTTTGGACTCAAAGCCCATTATGATTCGGCCCAAGCTTAGTATTCAACATGTCAGTGGTTCAAGCATTAAAAAGCTATATAAACACTAGCAATGTTTTTATCCAAAAACAATATGAGACCTATTTAAAACCATTCATTCGCTTAGGATCAACACAAATACACATTCCAACAACAATAAGGTACTACTCTATTCGTTTTAAAATGACCATCATTTAAGATTTTTGTAGATAGATTAAGGAATGCAATAATATTATCATAAAATATTACGTTTTTACTAAATTAATCTTATTAATATGTTATAAGTAGTGTACATAATAATAATTAAATAACATAATTAAAAAATAGCAATTATTATTACATTGAAAAATAAGAATAATATTCATTTTGCAACAAAATTTTTTCTCTAAAACAACAGTCCTAAAACAACAGTTATTTTAAAATTAAAAAAGTATATTATAGTAATCCACTTCTAAATATGTTCTTCAGAATTCTCTATACACAAGTTGTTTCCCTTGTGCACGCAGAGTACCATATTGATTCATGAAGATGGCTATAAAAAGCTAAAATATATTTATCTACAACTTTAAATTGAATTCATTTGACATAGGATAGCTTCCAAATGATCACAATCACATATTAAAAACTACTGTATTTAAACTCAACAATATAGATTGAGCCACAATTCATCAAATAAAGTTTCATGCAAGTCATAAATTCATAAAAAGTTGTTGACCACAAGTGAAACACATACAATCTCACAAGTGAAACACATACAATCTATTAATCTGAAATTTATCGCGTGGAACAAGACAAACATTAGTGAAACACAGTTGAATTGTATAAAAGATACCGACCATGAATTATATAAGAAATCACAAAGCCAATTGAAAAACTCATGAAAAACTAGTTCAATTATAGTAGCTGGAATTTTCCAAGGACATGATATTACCGACAAAGCAAACAACATTTAGCACAACAATGAGTGTGTCTCTCTTTGAAAACAACATTCACCTTCCAAGTATTCTTCTTTCCAAAGTTGGAGATCAAACATTGTTGAAATAAATATGTATTCATATTCTTCTTTCTGCAGCCAATCAAACAAGTTTAAGTAAATGCATCAGAACACAATCACATCCATATATTGATGTTGTGTAGGCAAAGTAATGCAATGTAAGGTGATTACATCTTGCAACAGTACATAGGATGAGTTAGTAAAAGAAGTGGAAAGTTTCAGCTATCGCCCCAAATCTTGAGGTAGCCAAGGATGATGAATCATAGAGAGAACCTAACCACTAAGTCTCACATTGTTTGGTTATAATTGTTGGTGTTTATATATCTTTTACTTACCGGTATTGTATACACTAATATAATAGAGAGATGTTGCAAACTAATCGGCTTTAAGCCCAACAAATATATTTTAATATTTGAATTAGTTAATTTTAAAAAATATTTCTAAATAAACTTAATTAAAGTTAATACCTAATAATTAATTATTAAAAAATATTAATTAATAAATTATCTTAGTAATCAATGTCATATCACTAAAAAATAATAAAAAGTATTAATTTAATTAATAACAAAATATTAAAAATGATAAAAAATAAATAAATTATCATAGTCAGCCATTCCACGTCATTAAAAATAATTTTAAATTCCAATTATCATTGCCACGTATGTAAAATTGAAGAGGACCACGTCATTGCATTCCTGCCATGTCATTAAAATTTGCTCTTAAATTTGGAGGGATTAAAATTCTAAAAAAATTTTAAAAATGGACTAAAAATTCAGATTTTAAAATAGAAGGATCAAAATCCAAAAAAAATAGAGGGATTAAAGTTGAAATTAAGCCTTAATTTTTTAAAAATATTTTTAAAAATGTTAAGAGAATAAAAATTAAAATTAATAGTTTGTGAGCGTGCTTAAGAAATACTCCTTCCATTTCAAAATAATTGTCTTTTTAATAAATTAATTAATTTTTAGCAAGAAAAAATATTTCTGATCTTGACGGTTGATCAGAACCTGAAGTGAGCCAAGAAAGACGTCTATGATGCTGGGTGCGTGAGATGAGGAGGGGGTGTAACTGCAAGGCATTCCGATGCTAAAGTGAGAATCGGGAGAGAAAAAAGGCAAGTACAAAAGTATGTGTTTCTTAGGATGAAAATAGAATACCTGACCCTCTCAAGTGAGAGGGTTTTTATAATGCCCCTAGCGCGTGGCCAACGGTCCTTATTTTCGGGGCGAAATAACTGTTTCCCGAAGAATAGGTAACTGCCAAAAACTAGTCGTTAAAACGGGCAGAAGTGCCTGAAACTAGTCGTTGCCACAGACAAAGACGCAGTTCCGGGCACGGGCGTCGTGGCTGTTTCTGGATGGTAGAGTCGTGCATGATGGACACGAATGCAAAGGAGGAGCATGTGACCCTGTAGGCCCTCTGACCATGCGTGCCCGGTTGAGGGGCATAAAGGTAAATGATGCCTCATATTGGCTGGACATAGGCAATTATACCGTTCTAGAGCAGAAGTGGGTTGGGTCATGCCTTGTCATTGGTCTAGTCCGGAACAGGAGCCCCCCAAGTCGTTGCTCCCGAGCATGGAAGTGATGACTTAAGGATTGCTCACAATACCGGGGAAGTCTGGAAGGGGTTGTTGCTTGTTGGCGACGTGGAGCTGTTCTGTGGTGTCTGGGGGACCTAGTGCCCGCGGGATACGTAACGTTGTTTGATGTGCCCGGCGTACGGGGAGACCAACGGTTGAGGTGACCTGAAGGGATGGGGCGTCACGTGTGCCTCGAGCCTTGTGTTGCATTCAATGCGTCATGATGGCTAGGCTAGGGTCAATGATGATGCCCCTAGCCGCGCGTGCTCGTGCACGTACCTTCAGAGTGCCTATAAATAGAGGGAGAAGCTGCTCATTTGTGCTTTTCGCTTCTCTCTCCTCCTCCATTTTTCTCTTTGAGTTTCCAGTCCGTCGCCGCCATTAGCCACCTTTTCCACCGCCATACAAAGCTCCGAGTAGCATCTTCGACCCTTTAAAGCTTCCCCGACCACGTAAGTTACTCATTTCCAGCTTTTCTGCTTTTGTTTTACTAGAATCCATGCGGTTAGGACGATTATAGGTAGTTACAGTAGCAGTTTCCGGTGACTGTTGGTGGTAGGCGGTGGCTTGGCCACTTTCTGCTGCTGTCGTGGTCGCAGGAGCTTTAGGGAAATGTAGATTTAGGATGTTTCCGACGCCGTTGTGACGATGAGCGAGCGCGTTACCGGTGGAACTTATGAATTCTCCGGCGTTCCTATGAATTTTCCAGTGGGTTCACGAGTTTTCCAGTGAAGCTTCAAACAAAATTATGGGTAGTGACCCAGGGAGAAATTTCCCGTACGCGCAGGAGGGGATGCCCCGGGCATCTCCCCACATGTTACTTTTGTTCCATTTGATTAGGGCTTAGGTCGGGGACATCGTCCTTGGCCCTTTGCGCGCCCTTTCACTTGACTCGCAGTGGAAGGGTGGATTTGATTTTGCCGTCGAATTCACTTTTGTCCTCTGCTTTTCAGGTGAACGAGATAGCCCCCGAACCCGAGAAAGAGATCCTTATAGACTTGTCCGAGGAGAGCTCCTCGGAGAGCAGTGACACTGAAGCTTCAACCGCCCCTAGCGATGTCGGAGATACTCCCCCTGATAGGGCCTCCGCGGAGGAGTGGATGGTTGCAAAGCCTGCCGAACATGCTTCTGTATTCGCTTCATATACCGGGGATGTCTTCACCACCGTGGGGCCAGAAAGGGGAGTGGAAGGTGCACTTCCCAAGTGAGTACTGTAATACCCCAAAATTTGCTCTTCCCTTTTGGCATCATAGCTTGGCATTATCATTTATCATATCATATCCATCTCATTAGCATTGCATTGCATTTAACATAGAAAAATGAAGCATGGCATCCTTCTTACCATCAGGGCATGTGATCAGGTGGAAGGTGGACAATCAAGGGATCATTCAAAGCACAAAAAGGTCAATCAAGTTGGCTCTAGGCAAGCCAAGAGGTCTCTCATGTCTCATACTATCTCAATTGATCTTCCAAAACCTCAAGGAAGTGAGATTCAATGGAAGATTGAAGCACTACATCTTTCACTATGCAAGAGATTCAAAAATTGAAGGAAAACCCTCAAAAGAGATAGCTCATTGATTCAGAATCATTCTCAAGTGGCATTTCTCATCATCCTTTAAGAGGATACACAACATACTCTGAGGAATTTGGATTTGGAAGATGTGCAATTTCCTCCTAACCAAAGGGGGTCAAAACTAGGGTTTCCCATTAAATCAGGGAATCTTTGATTTTTTGGACAAAGCTTGTTGTCATGGTATTCTACATGTTCTTAAGTGTATATGTGTGGAAGATTGCATCTCAATTGGTTTTAGAAGTGGTTCAATTGGAAGAAAGATCAAGAATCAGAGAAATTGGGGCAAAGTCAAATAATCAGAGGAAAAAGTCAACTCTTGACTTTTTGAGGCCAAATTCATGAAATTCATGTTACATATGTCCAATGTACAAAATTTGATCAAGAAACTCCAAAGGAATCATGAAAAAATCAAGATGTGGAAAGTTGCCATTTTTGGATGAAGAAGGGTTACTAAAAATAGCAAGTTTTGGCCATTTTGCATCAGAATTTGAACCAAGGCCATTTAAATTTGGAGCACCAAATGAAAAATCCACTCTGCCTCAATGAAAGATCTTGTTTTAAGCTTCAAATCCATGTGTAGAACATCTCCATTGGATAAAAATTGAGAGAGATATGATTGATCAAAGTTGGAGGAAAGTAGGTTCAAAACTAGGTCATGACCAAGATTTTCAGGTCACGCGCGCAATCATTTTAACAAACAGTTGGTGGGCCAAATGTCCACTCATTTTTCTCATGGTTAAAGGCCTCAAATGAAAAACTTTTCAACATCAAAGTTGTTCCTTGTAGTGTCCTCTTCAATGTTGATGTTGTGAAAATTTTGATTTAACCAAGTTATGAGATAGTTTGGAGGGTTCAAAGTCATGTTGTTTGTGCTGAAATTTTGTGTGCCCAATTGCCTTGCCAGCCAACCTTTTGCCACGCCCACCAACCAGTTGTGAACCATTGTGTTCATAGCTATTTTTAGACATGTTTGAGACCTCATTTCACTTCAATTTTCAAACCAATATTGTTCCCCAATGTACCCTCTTTCAAATGAACCCATAAACTCCCTAAGGCAGTCATTGAGTAGAGAGAAAAACCTCCATAAACCACCATATGTTGACACTGATACATTGATGACATGCTGCATGATTTGGTTCAGTCACACCACAAACACCTCCTCACTTTTGTTTCCTCTTTCAACCAAGCACAAGTTACTTACATAATGCACACTGTCACGTGCCATACATGAGAATAGAAGGAACAAACTTGCTTAGCAAGTTTCTGATGCACAGATTGGCAGCTTCACTCTCCTTTTCTCCCTTCCACCATAACTGTCATGAGCTTGACCTCACCATAACTCAGCCTCAATAACTCGCCCCTAACTAACTTGACTCAGTTAGTTAGGGTGCACTCACTTTAACTCATCCAACTCAGTTAACTCCACTCATTAAACCATGGTTAGTTCATACTATAAATAGAAAACTCACACTCAAATTTCATCCCCAGCCACATTCTCTCAAAAACACTTCAAATTCTTTCCACATTCTCTGATTTTTTCTCCCTCTCTGTACACGAATTTCATCATCATCTCCTACATTTCATCTCCATCTTCATCTTGATTCTACTTTGGAGATTAAGAACAAGAGTGCATAGGTTCAGTTAAAGAAGTTCAGGATCAAGAGAGTTGAAATTCTGGTTGATTCTTTGCACGAATTCAAGCTCTCAAGCCTTTATTTGGCCAAGTGAAGCTCAAGGAAGAAGCATCTCCTTCTGGTATTCTTGTGCATTCCAAGTTTCATCATCATTCAGGTTTGAACTCTTGAAATTACCTTGCACGATCTCTGCCTATTTTTACTTGTTTTTTTTGTGTTTTAAGCTTGCTAGAAGCTCTGCTAAAACCGGCTAGTTGATAGGCCTCCTAAAGGCTTAGTTGCAAAACCTAGGGCTTACTTTAATCTTCTCTGTTCTCTCTGCGTATGTGTGGTATGTGAAAAATAAGGCTGAATCCTTGATCTCCATAATTTCCTCTTCATTTTGGTATGCGGATTGTGTGTTTTGGTGAGAGGCGAAAATTGCAGGCGGTGGCTGTTGGCCGGAGAAGGTGACCGGAAGTCATCTCCGGCCGGTACCTTTGAATGCTAGGGTTTTCTCACGTTTTAATCGGGTCCGTTCATTTTGCGCGATCGTGTGGCTTGAATGGTGACAGCACATTAAAAGGCATGTGCTTGTCACATGTGTATTTTCTGAATCCACTTAAACAGCGTGTGGCATGGTACACGATAGGGAGTGTGGACATTCACATGTGCGCGTTGATGTTGTTTACTTTGACTGGATGTTGACTGTGACTTGATCCAATGGCTTGTGTGGTTTTGACTATTGTTGACTGAAGAGCATGGTAGTTATTGTGGATTGCGTGTGTAATGGACTTAGTCAGATTGATATCCACACCTCCCATGTTTTCAAGCCCAATTAAATTGAACTATGGATTTGCTATGGTTGCACCCCCATTCATATTGCATTTCATATTTTATTTTCATTTTTGCTACACGTTTCATAATTGATTTTTAAAAATATCAAATGATATTGGAAAATTCTACAAAAATTCATGTGTATTCTTAAAACATTTAGGAAATTTTTCATGATTTTATTTTCTGATTTTATGACCATTTTGCCCCTGTTCCATTATTTCTTTTGAATTTCCATTTGCATGCATACTTAATGTGACATGTGATTTTGTGCATTTTTGTTCTTGATCATAAAAAATGATTTTGATGCCTTTCTTTTTGCATTGTGGTCACAATATGTTGAGGTATGTTTGAGATTTATGAGATGATTTTTAAGTCTTTTTTGGATGACTTTTGATGTGTTGCTTTGAGCATGAATGCATGAAACTTCCATGAGACTTTGACCTAATTGTTGAGTGACTTTGGTTCTGATTCATTGCTTGTGGACTTGATATGTTAATGGCATGTGTTTAAGGTGTTTGATTGGTGAAAGTCATAATTTTTGAAGCATGTTTGCTATTTGTTTGAAGCATGAAGTTTAACTTGTTCATTTTGTGGGTGCATGCCTCATGTTTGGTTTGCTTGATCATGAAGGCACTTGTGCCATGAGTTGTGGTTTTGTTGGAGGATGTATAGCATGTTAATTGACTTCTGATTGTGACATTTGGGTTTCATCTTTGCATGTTTGATGTTTATCTTGCACCTTAAGTCACTTGTTTCACAAGTATGAACCACATTCACATCACTTCACCTTTTCTTCTTTGCTTCTTGTTGGATTGAGATTTTGTTTGCATGATTTAGTATGCCCATTTAGGATAACATTAGGTTGTGTAAATATGAGTTACATTCTGACTTGGAAGCATGTATAGCACTTAATCTCATTTTACTTTGTTTGTCAACTTGTTTGAATTTGATTTGTTCATTATATTTTCTTACTTTACTTGTAAGTGATTGTGCTAACCATGTAGGGGCTTTGGTAAGTTTCAATTGAGTGTGGATAAGGAATCCACATTCAACTTCTATCCTTTCTCTTTTACAATTCCATTTTGTGTTTTGTTAAGCACTTATGTGCTTTCTTTTAATAACTCATCACTTTCCCTTTGTGAATTACAATTCATCTTCTACTTTAGAAGTGAATTGTTTAATTCATTCTTTCTTTAGACGTTAGGTTGAAACCTCACAAACCTTAGGATCACTCCCTTAACTAATCAATTAGGATGGAGTCTTAGTCCATATAGATTTTTACCTTTATCCTCTCTTGAGTTTTTCATCTTCTCATCTCAAAGAAAATTCAAAACATATAATAAAGGTAGGCATTTATTGCATTTAGGCCTTTCATATAAAGAAAAGGTTATAAGGGGTCTTCTCTTGTAATCTTAGAATGTGTAGCATATGGCCCATCTTAGGTCAATGTGTTACATATTTGATCTTGTATGAGGGACTTAAATGCAATACTTGCTGAAAGTGCAAATAATAAAAAACACTTCTTCATTTCTTAATCAACAAAACACTTAATAAACACAAGTATGCTAGTGTGTTTGAACCTTGACAATTGGAACTAAGTGTGGGGGTCTTCTTCACTCTTAGTGTGCTTTCTTACCCATTCCATCTTGGAATGTGAGGATGTACACATTCCAATGACTAAGATTCAGATACACTATCATATGCAAACAAATGAAAAAACTCTTAAAAGACAAAAACAAACAATAACGTCTTTCCTTCGGGAATTCTTTTCTCACCTCATTCACTCTCAACGCACGAACGCGCTTCTACTCGTTCTCTTGCAAGATGGTAACGCACTCGGACCAGCGAGCCTGCAACACCTGAGCTAGAACGTCAGCCGTTCTCTAAAAAACACAAACAATTCATCCCTAGTGAGGGGAACTACGTCGCTCTGATTCTCATGTTCCCGATGAGATACGTAGGCAGTGGGGTAGGGCCCATTCGAGCACTTCTTTTATTTTCCCTACATTTGTTCTTCTTTCTCCTTTCTTTCTTTTAGTTCTTTTTTCCAGTATCTTTTCTTTACACCCTTTGATCGAGACAAGCAAGCGTGGATCCCATCGGGTACGATGGACGCGAGGGGGTGCTAATACCTTCCTCTCGCGTAACCGACTCCCTTACCCACTTCTCTTGGTCGCAAGACCATGCTTTTCCTTTCTCTCAGGTTTACGCGGTGTTTCCTTTCCCTCTCTTGGGATAAATACACATTGCTGGCGACTCTGTTTCGGTGCCACTTTCGCGTTTGTACTAGGATGAAAATCCCGGGAGCGACAGCTGGCGACTCTGCTGGGGAGTATTGCGGTTGACCTATTGCTGGTCCATCCCTAAGCGAGTCAATCCTAGCGCTTGTCTGTTTTTCTTTCATTGGGTGTTTACTGTTGTGTTGTATTTACTGTTTTATTGTATGGTTATTTACTGCTTTACTGTACATTACTGTATTTACCGTATTTTAGCATTTTCATTTCATATGATATATTATGCTATACTGGACTGTGTTGTTTTCTGCTTGGCGGGCGGGATTTCTGAGAGATAAGCCCATTACACAGGCTTGAGTATACACTTAGAATTAGAGTGGAGAGTAGTGGGACCTACGTGCCGTTTGGAGTGCGTTGGGTGTTCACGAAATTCACAGCTAGATGAGGCTATCTTGGGACACGTCGTGGCATACGCATCTTGCGTATTCCAGGATGTAGATCTAGAGAGCTGTCGACTCTAGTGACCGATCATGAGGACCTTAGTGGGGATATCCCTTTTAGTGGTGACAATGGCAGACCACATTCTGTGGCAAACCCATTCGCACCCGAGGGCCCACTTTGGAACTTGCATAGGATGACTTTTATTTTCTAAGGGGAGTCAGTGGACGACCTCTTTGATTGGCATAGCATTGTATCCTACGGGCTGAATGTGCTATTGCTTCTCAAACCTCTGAAGCTGACAAGCCTTATTTTCTAAGAACCACATGTGAGTATGGGCGGGATGTTTACAGGTTTGCAGGAAACCCAGCCTCCTACCTACCTTACTTGTGATTCTATGATGATTTCAGACATTGTATCCTATGACAGTGATTTAAGTGTTCATCTCAGATATTGCCAGATTCAGTACAGAGACACAGTGCACACAGTTCAATACAGACACCGACACTTGATTACCTGATCACATGCCCTTTTGCATTGCATTATCATATCATAACAGTTATGTTTGTCATTTTCAGGTGCATAATACATTTCTGATTCCAATCCATGGGTTCAACAGAGATCGTCGCCGAGAGAAAGAACAATGTGTCTTACAAGTTTCCAGATCCTGTCTTGGATTCATTGCTCAAAGTTATAGATATGGCTGGTCCGGGTATTCTTGATAGGTTTCAGAAGAGCTACGGGAATTTGGTTGGGATGGTCCGTACAATCACCAAGTATGAGCATGATGCTTTACACACTCTGCTGCAGTTCTACGAGCCTTCGTTGAGGTGCTTTCTTTTTTCAAATTACATTTTGATGCCAACACTGGAAGAATTCTCATTTATTTTGGGAATTCCGATCACGTCGGCAATACCATTCTTCTCTGGTAGTTCTCCCAGCGTAAAAGAAATTGCTGCTGCTTTACAAATGGATCAGACATTGATAAAGAGCGGTGTGAGCAGTAAAAATGGAGTTAGCGGATTTCATTTAGAATTTCTGGCTGGACAGGCCCAAGAGGCTGCAAGTGCTAAAAATTGGACGGTTTACAATTCCATTCTGGCTCTCTGCATATATGGCCTAGTTTTCTTTCCCAATCAGCAAGACTTTGTGGATATGCAAGCAACGAGAGTTTTTGTCCTTAAAAATCCAGTCCCTACTTTGTTAGGAGATTTTTATCATTCCGTGCATTACAAGAATGAGAAAAGGAGGGGAGGATCTGTTAGTTGTTGCACTCCACTGCTGAGTCATTGGTTTTTCAAACATTTGCCTCAGACAGGTGTCTTTGTGGAAACCAAAGATGTGGCGAAATGGTCTAAACGATTGATGAGTTTAACTGCTGATAACATTGTATGGTTTGATCACCGGTTGTTGAGAATAGAGCTTGTCACAAGATGCGGAAATTTTCCAAATGTGCCTCTGATTGGCAGAAAAGGAGGGATTAATTATAATCCAGTTTTGGCCATCCGACAGTTTGGGTATGCTTCCAGATATCCTCCTACAGAGCAAGATGTGGAAGAATCCTTATTCTTTACAGGAACTAAAGATGCAAAGGTGGTAGAAGTAGTGAATGCTTGGAAAGATAAGCACAAAATTGGAAAAGCAGTTTTTGGAAAAGGAGATTGTAGATCTTATCCTGAATATGACAGGTGGATTGAGACGAAAGTAAAGGAATTGCTTTTACCCTTTTCAAGGGGACCTCTTTTATGTTCAGCACAGCCAGAACAACCCACTATGGTGGCTATTGAAGAATGTGAGAAGTGGAAGAAAATGGTCAGAGAGCTGCAGATAGAAAATTCTGGAATGAGCAGATGTCTTCAGAAAGCTCTAGCTGACAACAAAGAGTTGGAAAAGAGAGCCTTGAAAGCGGAAAAAACCTTGGCTGACAAAGAGGAAGATTTTGATGACCGAGCTCGGTACTTTCGGAAACTTACTCTGGGAGCAGATGACACTAGTCAGGCTCACAAGATTACAAAACAGGCTTTAGCCCGAAGCAAGGATTCATTAGCTCAACTTCGTCAAGCTTGGGATGAAGTCAGAATCGAAAATGCCGAGTTAAAGGATCAGTCGAAGACTAAAGACGAGGAGCTTAAAAAGGCACATGAGCAGAGGAGAAAGTATCGGGAAAGTCTCGATAAAAGTCAAGAACAGTTAGAAGAAGCTAGAAGCCAGTTGAAGAATACCAAGAAAGAGCTTGAAGAAGTCATGATAGAAAGGGAGATACTCAAGACGCAAGCTGGCATAAAGAGACACAAAGGAGTGTGTGATGACGAGGCTCTGATGCTGCATATGGGTTCTTTAACTGAAGCTCTTGAGAAAAGGGATGTCTTGATCAAAGAAATGATTGAAAAGCCGAATCACCAGCGTACCCGTATACTTTTTGAGGAGATCAAATACTCAAGTGATAAGCTGAAGGGTGTGGAATTGTCAGACTGATGTTCTTTTCCTTATATTTTGTTGTTAATGGTTACCATCAGGCTTGTTGATGGATCCATTTTTCCTTGTATTGCATTTGCGGTTGAACCTTTCTTAAATATACTTGATTACTTCGTTGAATGAGTATGAGCAGTTTTATTCAGAATTATTCCTTATCAGATAGCTGCACACAAGCACATGACCACGACACGTCTCTTTATATCACAATTTCTGGTCTTCAGATTTCTGTGGTGGGATTGGAATCAGGGTATAAAGCACCTCGGAAATGACAAACATGGCATTGCATGGCATTGCATATCATTTTGCATTTTTTGTTACTTGCTTTTCAGGTACTCGTTGCGGGGTCTCTAACCTTTATTTGGTTTCAGGCATTATAGCGGAGAGTCATATTCACCGATATTCGACGCGAAGGAATCAAGTAAGAGTCATGGATCAAGTGCAAAGTGATTTGGCTGAAATGAGGGCGCGTATGGACCAGTTCATGACCCTCATGACTGGCATGGCGCAAAATCAGGAGAGACTGAGGCTTCTGGTAGAGCGTCCCGACAATGGGCCCGAAGGTGATCATCATGACAATTCACAGGGACATGGCATTCCTCCCCCCGGTGGTAACCCTCCTCCTGGTGGTAACAATCGGGGTAATGGAAATGGTAGGCATGCTGGTGTTACTCTTGAGGATACTCTGGAAGACCAATTTACTCTGCTGGATGCTGATGTGGGTAATCAAGGTGATCGAAGGTATGATGAGTTATCAGAGAAGATCAGGGCCATAGAATGCAAGAACTCTATGGGTATTGATGTTACCAGCTTGGGGCTGGTCTCAGGAGTCAGAATTCCCCCTAAATTCAAGCCTCCCACTTTCGATAAGTATCACGGCAATGCGTGTCCCCAAACGCATCTTCAAGCTTACTTTGGGAAGATTTCAGCCCATACGGATGACGAGAAGCTATGGATGCACTATTTTCAGGACAGTCTGGCTGGGGCGTCCTTGACCTGGTATATGAAGTTGAATAGAGCTGCTGTGAAGAATTGGAAAGATCTGGCAGAAGCGTTCCTGAAGCAATACCAATATAATATTGACATGGCGCCCAACCGCACCCAATTGCAGGGATTGTCACAAAATGCCAAGGAGAGTTTCAAAGAATATGCACAGAGGTGGAGGGAAATGGCTGCCCAGGTTCAACCTCCCTTATCAGACAGAGAAATGGCAGATATGTTCATGGGCACCTTGCAAGGGGCCTATCTGGATAGATTAGCTGCTTGTCCGTCAACTGGGTTTGCTGATATTGTGATTGCGGGAGAAAGAATAGAAAGTCTGTTAAAGCTTGGAAAGATCCAGGATGTGAGTGGGGCTGGCTCTTCGGGGACGAAGAAACCGTTTGCTAGTAACCAGAAAAGAAGAGAAGGTGATACGAATGCTGTGTTTAGAGGACGAGGCAGAGGGCGTTCTCGAGCTTATTATCAGGTAGATGCTGTGACAATCCCCACACCGTCTGTTCAGAAACAACAACCCCAACAACAAGTTCAACAGCAACAACCTTTTTTCCAGCAAAGGTCTAGACAGAGGGATCGCAAGATGGATCCTCTCCCTATGACTTATGCCGCGCTGTTGCCCCGGCTACTCGAGTTAAAGTTGGTAGAACTCCGTACTATGAAAGCTCCGGTTGCTGGAAACCTGCCACCTAACTTCGATGCTAATGCTCGTTGTGAGTTCCACTCAGGTGCTCAGGGGCACTCCATTGAAAAATGCTGGGCTTTCCATCATAAAGTACAAGATTTGATTGATGCTAAAGCCATCAATTTCTCTCCCGCTCCTAATATTACTCAGCATCCCATGCCTGATCATAGCGCAGCAAATGTGTACGCTATTGAAGATGGGAGGAGATTGAATCTGGTGACAGATATCCGTCAAGTGAAAACTTCTTTGTTGGTTGTAAAAGATCGTTTATTGAAGGGACAGGTGTTCCCGGGCTGTAATCAAGATTGCTTTGAGTGTATGAATCAGGAGAACGGCTGTGATAAGTTGAAGATGGGTTTACAGAATCTGATCGATGAAGGATGTCTACAGTTCGACAGAGTCGTGAAAGACACTGATGAGATATCAACCGTGACCATCTATTACACTCCCGCTGAGATTCAAATGCCGGTCAATGCAGTTCCCGTGGCGGGTGTTGCGCCAGAAGGGCCCAGTCCTGTCACTATCACGGTGCCAGGACCAATTCCGTTCACATCCACGAAAGCTATCCCATGGCACTATGGGGCAGATGTATATTACGAAGGTAAAAAACAGGAAGTTGAGTCATCAGTCAGCCCAAATGTTGATAACGTAGGGGGTGTAGGGGGCTTTACAAGGAGTGGAAGGTTGTTCGCTCCCCCAACCTTGAGAAGTGATAAGGAGGTAGAAGCTGCAGCAAAGGATAAGGGTAAACAGGTGGTTGAAAGTGCACCTACACCTGAAGCAGAGACAAAGATTACTTTTGATAAGGAAATGGAAGAATTTATGAAGATAATCAAGAAAAGCGATTATAAGATTGTGGACCAACTGAATCAGACCCCTTCAAAGATTTCAATCCTGTCACTATTGTTGTGCTCTGATGCGCACCGACAGGCGTTGTTGAGAGTGTTGAAGAGTGCGTACGTGCCACAAGAAATTACTGTTAATCAGCTCGAGGGCGTAATCTCCAATGTTAATGTCAGCCATGGCTTGGGCTTTACAAGTAGAGATTTGACTGTTGAAGGAAGAAACCATAATAAGGCTTTGCATATCACGATGGAGTGTAAGGGCGCAGTGTTATCTCATGTACTGGTAGACACTGGTTCGTCACTCAATGTCTTGCCCAAGAAGGCATTGATGAAGCTGGAAGTTGATGGTTTGATCTTAAGGCCTAGTGAATTGGTGGTCAGAGCATTCGATGGGACCCGACGATCTGTGTTTGGTGAGGTGGAATTGCCCGTACAAATTGGACCACAGGTATTCAAATCCACGTTCCATGTAATGGACATACAACCTGCATATAGCTGCCTATTGGGACGCCCTTGGATTCACGGAGCCGGGGCTGTTACTTCTACTCTACATCAAAAGCTGAAGTATGAGTTTGAAGGGCAGGTTGTGACAGTGTGTGGGGAAGAAGACATCTTTGTGAGTCACTTGTCCACGTTCAAGTACATTGAAATGGATGGGGAAATTCATGAGATGCTGTGCCAATCATTCGAAGCAGTCAATATTGACGATGCACCTGAGTCTTCTTCTGTACCAGTTGGGGCTGGTACCTCCATTTCATCTTACAAACAAGCTGTCGAGGTCGTCAGGGCAGGCAACGCCCAAGGTTGGGGCAGGTTGATAGAGACCCCAATGAAGGAAGACAAATTTGGTATTGGTTATCATCCCTCTACAACTTCAGATGCGGGGAGCAGGGGACCCATTACTTTCAATAGTGGGGGAATTATCTACATGGACTAGTCTTGTGCAGCCACGGAGGATAGTGTTGACAGTGATTGTGACCTGGACAATTGGGTACGCCCTCATGTTCCGGGACAACAAGTGCAGAACTGGTTCGTTGAAGAAGTCATCCGGGTTACTCTTCAGACAGAGTAATTTTTCTTTGTTTTTTCTAACCATAATGCATGACAAAATCTTGCGCTCTGCCCAAGGCGTATAGATTCATTTGTAGGGCCACCATGGTTGCATTTGCAATGTTTAATCATTAATAAAGGACGTTTTGCAATCAAATTTTGTTCTCTGTCTTTCAGTTTTTATTTTTGCACAAAAAATATAAAATGGCAGTGTTTCATTTTCTTTTGTTTCGCTTAAAAATAAATTCTAAAATAAGGCATGAACCCGTTCATGCAGACTTGATCCTCCGGATACCACTGATAACGATTTTGATATGGCCATGTATGACTTTGACAATCCGATTTATCAAGCCGAAGAAGGGGATGGGAAAGATTGTGAACTTTTTGAAGAACTGGCCAGATTGTTGAAACAAGAGGAAAGGGTCATCCAGCCTCATCAGGAGACTGTAGAAATCATCAATATTGGTACCAAGGACGCCAAGAAAGAGATCAGGATTGGTGCCAGCTTGCAAGCAGATGTGAAGCAAACTTTGACGGAAATGTTGCGCGAGTATGTTGACATCTTCGCCTGGTCGTATCAAGACATGCCGGGGTTGGATACAGATATTGTTGTGCACAGGCTGCCATTGAGAGAAGAATGTCCGCCAGTCAAGCAGAAACTTCGTCGGACTCACCCCGACATGGCTTTAAAGATTAAGGAGGAAGTCCAGAAGCAGTGGGACGCTGGTTTTCTTGCTGTGACAAAGTATCCTCCATGGGTAGCCAACATCGTGCCAGTACCGAAGAAAGATGGAAAAGTGAGAATGTGTGTGGATTATCGAGATCTTAATAAAGCTAGCCCGAAAGATGATTTTCCACTACCTCATATTGATGTGCTGGTCGATAATACAGCTCAATTTTCAGTGTTCTCATTTATGGACGGTTTCTCCGGGTACAACCAGATCAAGATGGCACCTGAAGATATGGAGAAGACCACGTTCATTACTCCGTGGGGTACATATTGTTATAAAGTAATGCCTTTTGGGTTGAAAAACGCAGGGGCAACGTACCAGCGGGCGATGGTGACATTGTTTCATGACTTGATTCATAAGGAGATCGAATGTTATGTAGATGATATGATTGCCAAGTCGAGAACAGAAGAGGAACATCTGGTTAATCTGAAAAAGCTGTTTGAAAGGTTGAGAAAGTTCCGTCTGAGATTAAATCCAAACAAGTGCACGTTTGGGGTGCGTTCTGGAAAGTTACTGGGCTTCATTGTGAGCGAAAGAGGAATCGAGGTTGATCCTGCCAAGGTGAAAGCAATACAAGAAATGCCTGAACCGAGAACAGAAAAAGAGGTTCGTGGTTTCTTGGGTAGATTGAACTACATTGCAAGGTTCATATCTCACCTAACAGCCACGTGTGAGCCAATATTTAAATTGTTAAGGAAAGATCAAACGGTCAGGTGGAATGACGATTGCCAATTGGCATTCGATAAGATAAAAGAATACTTGCAGGAACCTCCGATTCTAATGCCTCCAGTTGAAGGGAGACCGCTGATAATGTATCTGACAGTGCTTGAAGGTTCCATGGGTTGTGTTCTCGGTCAACATGACGAGACAGGTAGGAAGGAGCATGCTATTTACTACCTGAGCAAAAAGTTCAATGATTGTGAGTCCCGATACTCAATGCTTGAAAAGACATGCTGTGCGCTTGCATGGGCCGCTAAGCGATTGAGGCAATATATGGTTAGGCACACGACCTTGTTGATTTCAAAAATGGATCCTATCAAGTATATTTTTGAGAAACCAGCATTGACAGGCAGAGTTGCACGGTGGCAAATGGTCTTGACAGAGTATGACATTCAGTACACTTCACAAAAGGCCGTCAAAGGAAGTATCTTGTCCGACTATCTTGCGCAACAGCCGATTGATGATTACCAACCCATGAAGTTTGACTTCCCTGATGAAGACATCATGTTTCTCAAAGCTAAAGACTGCGAGGAACCACTTCCGGAGGAGGGGCCAGACCCTGAATCCAAATGGAGTTTGATGTTTGATGGGGCTGTCAATATGAATGGGTGCGGAGTTGGAGCAGTTCTTATCACGCCGGAAGGTGTTCATATGCCGTTCACCGCCCGAATAACTTTCGGATGCACCAACAATGAAGCAGAGTACGAAGCTTGTATAATGGGGATCGAGGAGGCGATTAATCTACGGATTAAAACCCTTGATATATTTGGTGATTCAGCTTTGGTAATCAATCAAGTGAAAGGGAGTTGGTACACGCACCAAGCAAATCTAGTGCCGTATAGAGATTATACGAGGAGATTGCTGACATTTTTCACAACAGTGAAACTGTACCACATTCCTCGAGATGAGAATAGGTTCGCTGATGCCTTGGCCACTCTGTCTTCCATGATCAAAGTGCAAGGATGGAACCATGTACCTAAGATTGAGGTATCCCGCCTTGACAGACCAGCATTTGTGTTTGCGGTCGATGCAACGTCTGATGACAAGCCATGGTTTCATGATATTAAGTGTTTCTTGAAAAGTCAAGAGTACCCGTCAGGGGCATCGTCCAAAGACAGGAAGACGTTGAGAAGGTTAGCTGGTAGTTTCTTCTTGAACAAAGATGGCGTGCTGTATAAAAGAAATTTTGACACGGTCCTGCTTAGATGTGTGGATAGACATGAAGCAGACTTGTTGATGATTGAAGTGCACGAAGGCTCTTTCGGTACTCACGCCGGAGGGCATGCAATGGCTAAAAAGTTGTTAAGATCGGGATATTATTGGTTGACTATGGAGTCAGATTGTTGTAAATATGCCCGCAAATGCCATAAATGCCAGATCTATGCAGACAAGGTGCATGTGCCTCCAAATCCGTTGAGCATCATGTCGTCGCCTTGGCCGTTTGCCATGTGGGGCATTGATATGATCGGAAAGATTGAGCCTACAGCTTCCAATGGTCATCGTTTCATCTTGGTGGCAATTGATTACTTCACCAAATGGGTTGAAGCCGCATCCTATGCCAATGTTACAAAACAAGTGGTCGCTCGTTTCTTAAAACGGGATATCATTTGCCGATATGGAGTTCCCGAAAGAATCATTACTGATAATGGTTCTAATTTGAACAATAAGATGATGGCTGAGTTATGCCGGGACTTCAAAATCGAGCATCACAATTCTTCTCCGTACCGCCCAAAGATGAATGGCGCGGTCGAAGCGGCCAACAAAAATATCAAGAAGATTGTACAGAAGATGGTTGTCACGTACAAAGATTGGCATGAGATGTTACCATTTGCTTTGCATGGGTATCGAACGTCGGTACGCACGTCCACTGGGGCAACCCCATTCTCACTTGTATATGGTATGGAGGCAGTGCTACCGGTTGAAGTAGAGATTCCGTCCCTCAGAGTCATGATGGATGTTAAGCTAGATGAAGCTGAATGGGTACGAGCCAGATTTGATCAGTTGAGCCTTATTGAGGAAAAGCGATTGGCGGCTGTATGTCATGGGCAACTATATCAGCGCAGAATGAAACAGGCATTTGACCAAAAGGTGCGTCCTCGGGTTTATAAAGTCGGAGATGTGGTACTCAAAAGGATCCTTCCTCCCAATACAGATCACAGGGGCAAATGGACTCCTAATTATGAAGGTCCATTCGTGGTTAAAAAGGTCTTTTCGGGCGGAGCTTTATTGCTTACAACCATGGATGGCGAAGACTTTTCATCCCCTGTCAACTCGGACGTAGTCAAAAAATACTTCGCATGAATAGACCCGCTGGATAATAAAAATAAAAAAATCCAGGCAAAAAAGGGCATCCCGGCGAACCAAAAACAGAATAAGGTTCGGGCAAAAATTAGGGATATAATTGAAAAAATTTTGTACACCCGGTAAGTTGAAAACCCGAAAGGGCAACTTAGGCAAAAAAGGGTATCCTGGTGGATCGAAAACCTGAAAGGGCGGTCCACACAAAAGAGGGATTTAAGCGAATGACTACGGTTTGAGTTATCTGTACCCTATCACCGTTTGAACAACTGACGTTCTGAAGGATAGGAATCGGTCTGATCATTCCTCAGAAGGCAAGGTCGGGGAGTTTTGAAGACATACTGGTCATAACAGAATGGAAACTCAGTGGAATTCCGTTTTCACATTGCCATTAGGATAGTTTCTTTTCTCAATTTTTCAGCAATCACCTCTTTCCAGGGATTGCTTCCAAATGTAATTGCCTATTCTGGGCTCTCAGTCAATAAATTGAATTTCAGTAAAAAGCTTTCTATTTTTGTTTTATTGCTTTGTTTGCAAAAACGTCCTAATTGTTGATAAAACATTGCATTTGAAAACATGGCAGCCTTGCAATAACATGCGCAGAAAAAATATTTGAAATTACTTCGAATGTTGAATACTCCCGGATGGTGGATTCTAGCCACGCAATATTCGGGGCATGTGGGCATATTCTTTTGTTGCAGGTAGCAGGTGCAGATGATTTTAAGCACAAGACCAGCAATAAATCACCCCACGCAAAAGACTGGGGCAATTATGGGTAAGGAGATCGGCGTTCATCGTTCGGTCGACGATTGTTCATAACGGGTCGATATCAGTGAATTAAGTTCAACTGGGTACCGTTGCATCTTATTAAGTCGATTCTCTCATTCAGTACTTCCAACAGCTACAAGCTTTTCTATATCGATAACGGTCACAGGTTCCCCAAAAGAGTGGTCTCGTCGACACCGAAACTGATGGTCATTATCCCCAGCGAAGTCACAAGAGTTTGAAGAGGCTAGATCTTCTGTAAAATCCTCTTGTGACATCCTTTGCGGGGACGAATTGTTGTGTTGTCCAAGCATGGGGCATGATTGTTTCCCCAGCATGAAGTGTTGGTCACCCCCAGTAGAGTTTGAGGACAGTTGGTCTTCTGTAAAACCCTCTCGGAAGGCATTCCCCAACATGAGACGCTTTAAAGCAGTTTTCTCCAGCAGAGTTTGTTATAAACTCGTCATCCCCAACGGAATTGTCCAAAGGGAAAGCTCGCCTAACATGGGGCATTGTGGTACTCATCCTAAGCTTGACAGTCATATTCTTCAGCAGACTACTGTGGATTTGCTTTGGGTTTCCCCAACAGATCTCTAAGGACTCTTTCTAGCAAGTTGCAGTAGAATGTTCTAACCAGGATTTGCATATCCCTGGCAGAGTAGCCCTGATACCCAGCAAGATCGTATCTCTGGTCATGGTATCCCCACAGAGGTCAGCATCGAATCGTGTCAGCAACTTCCAGCTGAGTTGTTGTTCTCTCCGCAGAGGTTTATCAGATCGACAGAATCTATTCCTCAACAAGGATGGTACAGCCTTTCCCTAGCCGGGTCAGAAGGTTGATAATCCCTATAAAGGATCTTGGGTTGAATAAATCCCCAAGCAGAGTTTTAATGGCTCATTTCCCCAGCAGGACGTCATTTAAAAATTCTCATCCCCAGCGGAGTTGCTGTGACCAGAATCCAGCCCCAAACAGATGGAATAATTCCTGCCAGAGTCGTCATTCCCTCAAAGTCCAATTTATTTTTGGCAAGCTTGACAATTCGAAGCAGACGGATTGTTCATCCATTCGCCAGCAGAGATATTATCCTTTCAGGAGTCTCCGAGATTAAATCATTGATTGTGGTTCCTCAGCAGAGTCGGCAGAGATGTCTGGCGCAGAGGCAGAGAGTAATTCGATTTTAAAATTCCAAAAGTCCAACAGTGGATTGGCAAAAGTCCGTCTTCGGGTGGCAAAAGTCCAACAGTGGATTGGCGAAAGGTCCATCTAAGGGTGGCATATTCTAAAAGTCCAACAGTGGATTGGCAAAAGTCCATCTTCGGGTGGCAAAGCAGCTAAAAGTCCAACAGTGGATTGGCAAAAGTCCGTCTTCGGGTGGCAAAAGTCCAACAGTGGATTGGCAAAAGTCCGTCTTCGGGTGGCAAAGCAGCTAAAAGTCCAACAGTGGATTGGCAAAAGTCCGTCTTCGGGTGGCAAAAGTCCAACAGTGGATTGGCAAAAGTCCGTCTTCGGGTGGCAAAAGTCCAACAGTGGATTGGCAAAAGTCCGTCTTCGGGTGGCAAAAGTCCAACAGTGGATTGGCAAAAGTCCGTCTTCGGGTGGCAAAAGTCCAACAGTGGATTGGCAAAAGTCCGTCTTCGGGTGGCAAAGGTCCAACAGTGGATTGGAAAAAGTCCATCTTCGGGTGGCACGAAGCTGCAAAGTCCGCCAGTAGTGTGGCAGGCCAGTAGTCGTCTGGAGTTGCATAAAAGACATTATTAAAGTCCACCAGTAGTGTGGCAGGCCAGTAGTCGTCTGGAGTTGCATAAAAGACATTATTAAAGTCCACCAGTAGTGTGGCAAGCCAGTAGTCGTCTGGCGTCGTTCAAAAAGACAGTATTAAAGTCCACCAGTAGCGTGGCAAGCCAGTAGTCGTCTGGCATCGTTCAAAAGACAGATCTCTCCGACGTTTCATCGAGGACTCAATCCAGCAGTCTCGTTGGGTTTATATCCCTGTTATTCTTCATCATCCAGAGCAAATTTTTGGTTATATTTGGTATTCAATCACTATATACCTTGAAAGTCCGAAAGCAATTGCTTTCAGGCATTCAGGTCTACAGCGCTTGAATAGGGGCAGCTGTAATACCCCAAAATTTGCTCTTCCCTTTTGGCATCATAGCTTGGCATTATCATTTATCATATCATATCCATCTCATTAGCATTGCATTGCATTTAACATAGAAAAATGAAGCATGGCATCCTTCTTACCATCAGGGCATGTGATCAGGTGGAAGGTGGACAATCAAGGGATCATTCAAAGCACAAAAAGGTCAATCAAGTTGGCTCTAGGCAAGCCAAGAGGTCTCTCATGTCTCATACTATCTCAATTGATCTTCCAAAACCTCAAGGAAGTGAGATTCAATGGAAGATTGAAGCACTACATCTTTCACTATGCAAGAGATTCAAAAATTGAAGGAAAACCCTCAAAAGAGATAGCTCATTGATTCAGAATCATTCTCAAGTGGCATTTCTCATCATCCTTTAAGAGGATACACAACATACTCTGAGGAATTTGGATTTGGAAGATGTGCAATTTCCTCCTAACCAAAGGGGGTCAAAACTAGGGTTTCCCATTAAATCAGGGAATCTTTGATTTTTTGGACAAAGCTTGTTGTCATGGTATTCTACATGTTCTTAAGTGTATATGTGTGGAAGATTGCATCTCAATTGGTTTTAGAAGTGGTTCAATTGGAAGAAAGATCAAGAATCAGAGAAATTGGGGCAAAGTCAAATAATCAGAGGAAAAAGTCAACTCTTGACTTTTTGAGGCCAAATTCATGAAATTCATGTTACATATGTCCAATGTACAAAATTTGATCAAGAAACTCCAAAGGAATCATGAAAAAATCAAGATGTGGAAAGTTGCCATTTTTGGATGAAGAAGGGTTACTAAAAATAGCAAGTTTTGGCCATTTTGCATCAGAATTTGAACCAAGGCCATTTAAATTTGGAGCACCAAATGAAAAATCCACTCTGCCTCAATGAAAGATCTTGTTTTAAGCTTCAAATCCATGTGTAGAACATCTCCATTGGATAAAAATTGAGAGAGATATGATTGATCAAAGTTGGAGGAAAGTAGGTTCAAAACTAGGTCATGACCAAGATTTTCAGGTCACGCGCGCAATCATTTTAACAAACAGTTGGTGGGCCAAATGTCCACTCATTTTTCTCATGGTTAAAGGCCTCAAATGAAAAACTTTTCAACATCAAAGTTGTTCCTTGTAGTGTCCTCTTCAATGTTGATGTTGTGAAAATTTTGATTTAACCAAGTTATGAGATAGTTTGGAGGGTTCAAAGTCATGTTGTTTGTGCTGAAATTTTGTGTGCCCAATTGCCTTGCCAGCCAACCTTTTGCCACGCCCACCAACCAGTTGTGAACCATTGTGTTCATAGCTATTTTTAGACATGTTTGAGACCTCATTTCACTTCAATTTTCAAACCAATATTGTTCCCCAATGTACCCTCTTTCAAATGAACCCATAAACTCCCTAAGGCAGTCATTGAGTAGAGAGAAAAACCTCCATAAACCACCATATGTTGACACTGATACATTGATGACATGCTGCATGATTTGGTTCAGTCACACCACAAACACCTCCTCACTTTTGTTTCCTCTTTCAACCAAGCACAAGTTACTTACATAATGCACACTGTCACGTGCCATACATGAGAATAGAAGGAACAAACTTGCTTAGCAAGTTTCTGATGCACAGATTGGCAGCTTCACTCTCCTTTTCTCCCTTCCACCATAACTGTCATGAGCTTGACCTCACCATAACTCAGCCTCAATAACTCGCCCCTAACTAACTTGACTCAGTTAGTTAGGGTGCACTCACTTTAACTCATCCAACTCAGTTAACTCCACTCATTAAACCATGGTTAGTTCATACTATAAATAGAAAACTCACACTCAAATTTCATCCCCAGCCACATTCTCTCAAAAACACTTCAAATTCTTTCCACATTCTCTGATTTTTTCTCCCTCTCTGTACACGAATTTCATCATCATCTCCTACATTTCATCTCCATCTTCATCTTGATTCTACTTTGGAGATTAAGAACAAGAGTGCATAGGTTCAGTTAAAGAAGTTCAGGATCAAGAGAGTTGAAATTCTGGTTGATTCTTTGCACGAATTCAAGCTCTCAAGCCTTTATTTGGCCAAGTGAAGCTCAAGGAAGAAGCATCTCCTTCTGGTATTCTTGTGCATTCCAAGTTTCATCATCATTCAGGTTTGAACTCTTGAAATTACCTTGCACGATCTCTGCCTATTTTTACTTGTTTTTTTTGTGTTTTAAGCTTGCTAGAAGCTCTGCTCAAACCGGCTAGTTGATAGGCCTCCTAAAGGCTTAGTTGCAAAACCTAGGGCTTACTTTAATCTTCTCTGTTCTCTCTGCGTATGTGTGGTATGTGAAAAATAAGGCTGAATCCTTGATCTCCATAATTTCCTCTTCATTTTGGTATGCGGATTGTGTGTTTTGGTGAGAGGCGAAAATTGCAGGCGGTGGCTGTTGGCCGGAGAAGGTGACCGGAAGTCATCTCCGGCCGGTACCTTTGAATGCTAGGGTTTTCTCACGTTTTAATCGGGTCCGTTCATTTTGCGCGATCGTGTGGCTTGAATGGTGACAGCACATTAAAAGGCATGTGCTTGTCACATGTGTATTTTCTGAATCCACTTAAACAGCGTGTGGCATGGTACACGATAGGGAGTGTGGACATTCACATGTGCGCGTTGATGTTGTTTACTTTGACTGGATGTTGACTGTGACTTGATCCAATGGCTTGTGTGGTTTTGACTATTGTTGACTGAAGAGCATGGTAGTTATTGTGGATTGCGTGTGTAATGGACTTAGTCAGATTGATATCCACACCTCCCATGTTTTCAAGCCCAATTAAATTGAACTATGGATTTGCTATGGTTGCACCCCCATTCATATTGCATTTCATATTTTATTTTCATTTTTGCTACACGTTTCATAATTGATTTTTAAAAATATCAAATGATATTGGAAAATTCTACAAAAATTCATGTGTATTCTTAAAACATTTAGGAAATTTTTCATGATTTTATTTTCTGATTTTATGACCATTTTGCCCCTGTTCCATTATTTCTTTTGAATTTCCATTTGCATGCATACTTAATGTGACATGTGATTTTGTGCATTTTTGTTCTTGATCATAAAAAATGATTTTGATGCCTTTCTTTTTGCATTGTGGTCACAATATGTTGAGGTATGTTTGAGATTTATGAGATGATTTTTAAGTCTTTTTTGGATGACTTTTGATGTGTTGCTTTGAGCATGAATGCATGAAACTTCCATGAGACTTTGACCTAATTGTTGAGTGACTTTGGTTCTGATTCATTGCTTGTGGACTTGATATGTTAATGGCATGTGTTTAAGGTGTTTGATTGGTGAAAGTCATAATTTTTGAAGCATGTTTGCTATTTGTTTGAAGCATGAAGTTTAACTTGTTCATTTTGTGGGTGCATGCCTCATGTTTGGTTTGCTTGATCATGAAGGCACTTGTGCCATGAGTTGTGGTTTTGTTGGAGGATGTATAGCATGTTAATTGACTTCTGATTGTGACATTTGGGTTTCATCTTTGCATGTTTGATGTTTATCTTGCACCTTAAGTCACTTGTTTCACAAGTATGAACCACATTCACATCACTTCACCTTTTCTTCTTTGCTTCTTGTTGGATTGAGATTTTGTTTGCATGATTTAGTATGCCCATTTAGGATAACATTAGGTTGTGTAAATATGAGTTACATTCTGACTTGGAAGCATGTATAGCACTTAATCTCATTTTACTTTGTTTGTCAACTTGTTTGAATTTGATTTGTTCATTATATTTTCTTACTTTACTTGTAAGTGATTGTGCTAACCATGTAGGGGCTTTGGTAAGTTTCAATTGAGTGTGGATAAGGAATCCACATTCAACTTCTATCCTTTCTCTTTTACAATTCCATTTTGTGTTTTGTTAAGCACTTATGTGCTTTCTTTTAATAACTCATCACTTTCCCTTTGTGAATTACAATTCATCTTCTACTTTAGAAGTGAATTGTTTAATTCATTCTTTCTTTAGACGTTAGGTTGAAACCTCACAAACCTTAGGATCACTCCCTTAACTAATCAATTAGGATGGAGTCTTAGTCCATATAGATTTTTACCTTTATCCTCTCTTGAGTTTTTCATCTTCTCATCTCAAAGAAAATTCAAAACATATAATAAAGGTAGGCATTTATTGCATTTAGGCCTTTCATATAAAGAAAAGGTTATAAGGGGTCTTCTCTTGTAATCTTAGAATGTGTAGCATATGGCCCATCTTAGGTCAATGTGTTACATATTTGATCTTGTATGAGGGACTTAAATGCAATACTTGCTGAAAGTGCAAATAATAAAAAACACTTCTTCATTTCTTAATCAACAAAACACTTAATAAACACAAGTATGCTAGTGTGTTTGAACCTTGACAATTGGAACTAAGTGTGGGGGTCTTCTTCACTCTTAGTGTGCTTTCTTACCCATTCCATCTTGGAATGTGAGGATGTACACATTCCAATGACTAAGATTCAGATACACTATCATATGCAAACAAATGAAAAAACTCTTAAAAGACAAAAACAAACAATAACGTCTTTCCTTCGGAAATTCTTTTCTCACCTCATTCACTCTCAACGCACGAACGCGCTTCTACTCGTTCTCTTGCAAGATGGTAACGCACTCGGACCAGCGAGCCTGCAACACCTGAGCTAGAACGTCAGCCGTTCTCTAAAAAACACAAACAATTCATCCCTAGTGAGGGGAACTACGTCGCTCTGATTCTCATGTTCCCGATGAGATACGTAGGCAGTGGGGTAGGGCCCATTCGAGCACTTCTTTTATTTTCCCTACATTTGTTCTTCTTTCTCCTTTCTTTCTTTTAGTTCTTTTTTCCAGTATCTTTTCTTTACACCCTTTGATCGAGACAAGCAAGCGTGGATCCCATCGGGTACGATGGACGCGAGGGGGTGCTAATACCTTCCTCTCGCGTAACCGACTCCCTTACCCACTTCTCTTGGTCGCAAGACCATGCTTTTCCTTTCTCTCAGGTTTACGCGGTGTTTCCTTTCCCTCTCTTGGGATAAATACACATTGCTGGCGACTCTGTTTCGGTGCCACTTTCGCGTTTGTACTAGGATGAAAATCCCGGGAGCGACAAGTACGACCGTATTTGTATGGATTACAGGGAGATGTTCCCGATGTACGAGTACGCCTTCAAAGACATAGGACTGAGGCTGCCCTTCACCGACTTTCAGCGGGCTGTCTTCGTACACTTGGACCTGGCCCCGTCACAGCTGCACCCTAACTCTCTGGCGTTCATCCGTGCTTTCGAGCTGACGTGTGAGTTCCTGAAGATAGGAGCCACCCTCCCTTTGTTCTTTACGATCTTTCATCTCCAGAGGCAGGTGTCGGGGAGAAAGTATGGTTGGGTTTCGCTGAAGCAAGCGAAGAAATTATTCAAACCGTTCTCCGAGTCTATCAGGACTTTTAAGGAGAGGTTCTACATCATCGAACCCATGTCAGATAAAGCCCAGGATACTATGTATGCCTGGGAAGTGTCGACGGACGAGGATGATAATGACCTTTACGACGAGCATGGCAAGTTGTTGGCGGACAGAGTGTTCAAGTTTCCCTTTTATTGAAGTAGGAACCATTTCTCCCGGGGCACTGAACATTACCTTGTCCAACCGAAGATGCTAAATGATGATGACAAAGTTGGCTATACAGCGCTGGTAAATTACATTAACAGTTTTAAACTTGCGGAGTGTTGGACCAAGAAAGGGGGCGCGATCTTCGAGGAAGATGGCGGGCAAAAAGTATAATTCCGCTATATCAACACGTAGGGGCTTCTTGAGGGCAAGACTCATGCTGACGCCCTCAAATTACTTGGTAGTCTTTATTTTTTTTAGTTTGTCCGGATTATAGCTTTCCTCGTTTGCTAACGTGCTCGTTATGTCTTAGCAGGTGAGATGCCTTCAGCACACGAAAGGATGGTGAAGAATGCTCTGGTGAAGGGAAAGGCCGGTGCAACGAATCCAAAAAATTGGCTCACTCACGGGTGCCCTCTCCTCAGCTGGCTTCGGGGAGCTCCTCGCCTATTCCTTCATCAGTTCAGGGTTCCCCGGTGCCTGGGACCACAAGGTTCAAGCAGATTCGTCAGAGCAAGGTGGTGGATCTCAGCCGGGTAGGAGAGAAGAGCAAATTTGAGCTTCCTCTCTGCCTTCACGACAAAAGGTTCTTTGAGGGTTCATCCTTGACGGTTCCTCAGGCAGAGTCCCTAAAGCTCGAGGGAATGGACCGCCCGAGCAAGAGGGCGATGTTGGTGCAAGATGCCTCTGCACTGATTAGGGTACTGGAGATGGCGACGGTCTACGCTGAGGAAGACTCCCCTTTCGAATCCAAGCTAAAGAAGGCCTAGGCGACGATATCAGCCCTGGAAGAAAAGGTGAAGAAGGCCAAGGAGGAGGCCAAGGCTACTAATGATGCGAGGAGGAAGTCCCAGGAGGAGGCTGCTAAGTCAAAAAAGGAAAATGACACCTGCTCGCTGAGAAGAAATCTGTCGAAGACTTAGTCGAGCAGATGAGGTCCACACCGGCTCCGGCTGAAGACGAGCCTGACAAGTTGAAGGCGCTAAAGACTCGGGCTGAGCTGGTTACTCGCATTGTGCGAGCAGAGGACGATGTCTGCACCATTGGGGAGGAATCCTTCAACAATACTGTGGCTTAGCTTAAACTTGTGAATCCAGGGGTTTAGCTGTCCACGGAGGGGGCCAGTTTCTGAGTCATGTTGAAGATGGCAAGATTGTCAATCCTGATTACTTCCAGATTGGTGACGAGCATGCCCGTATCCTTGACGAGGAGTCTCAGCTGAGGCAGCCTATCCCTGAGGAGATCGAGCAGATGGAGAAGTGATTTTCTTTTTTTTTGTTGTTGTTGTTGTATCTCTGGCCAGCGTGCCATCTTTTTTATGTAATTTATTATTTTGTGTGGGCCATTGCCCCTTTATCATGTAACAAGCACACTCGTGGTCCTCGTGACCACTAATTATTTTGAAATATATGTGTCTGGCCATCCTGGTCAGTTTTGTATGTTGTATATTCGTGCATGGCTTTATTTGCTTTTATTTTATTCGCTTTTATTTTCACTAAGTGTAGTAACTTTGCTCAATACGTGTGTGTGCCCGTAACAAGGGTCACTTTGACTCGTTTATTGCTTTCGGGATTTGCTCGACTTAGATGTGTTCGACAGTGAGGGGGACTGGTCGAACGACCTGGGTAGCTTTCGGGCATGAGAGCGGAGCTCAGGTCGCGTTTGAGGCCTGAGTTCGCAGCGTGAACCTCCCATCGTGAGCTTGGTGTTTTGCCTATCATGGTAATTTGGCGACGGCGGGCTCGGTTGAGGAACCGCCGTAGGGCAAGGGTCCTGCTCGTTCTTGAGCGGGATCCTGCCTTAGCTGGTATGCGAAAATTGTACCTGGGCGTGCATTGTAGTCAGGATGTTATGTTCGAAGCAATTCAACGATCAGGGCCTTAGTTATAATATTGTTGTAAGCTCTAATGTTTTGAGCAAATTTTGTTAAAACATAAATGTTAACTCAACAAGGAAATCAAGCTAAACAATTCTGCTAAGGGTGTGATGTCAGACAAGATGTCTTAACATGCATCTTGACATCTTGGACTGAATGGCTTAAGTTAGTTTTTAATCTGGTGCAACACTCAAGGAAAATTTACTGCATGGATCAAGGACTGAAGACTGAAGCCCAAGGAAGCAGAAGACACTATAAGTAGAAGGCTTAGACCTAGGTTTGTTGTACCTTTTGTATCGCTTGTAACTTTGTAACCTAGTTCTCTTGTGTTGAATAAGGGTTTAGGGTTTAAGAGTTGTTGGCTCTCTTAGGAGTTGTAAGTCTCCACTCTGTATTATGGGATGCGGGGTGGAAGGCATAGGTACAGGGACACAACCAAAAACCTGTAGGTAATGGTTATTGTATTATTCTTGGACGAAGCTTTGAAACAAGTCCAAGATATCTTGTAGGTCAAGAAACCGCGACTGGTTCTGTATTGGCAGATGACAGAGATATCACAGGTTGTGATTAGGATGTGAGTGGGGTATCTCATATCAGGGTTGTAAACGTTTAAGTTTAGCCTTGGTAAAGATGTTCATAGGATAGATGTTAGGTATGAAGTTGTAAACGGGGGAGTTTAGCTTTGTAACAGTTCTACAGATAGTGAAGTCTTCATCTTGGATTGGTATTCCCCAGATGTAGGTGAATTGCACCGAACTGGGTTAACAATTACTGTCTTATTTTAACATTATGCAATTTACTGTTTTGTTAATGTTCTTGACTGACATGTTGGATCAGATGTCGTGACATCTGTGATGGTGCAGTTCTGATATTCAAGGTATCAGTCTGCTGTTGCACCTCTAAGTTTAAATGATTATACAGCACAATGTCTTGACATGTGCTAGGACATCTGCTGTCTGCATAGGCGAGAATTTCAATTGGTATCAGAGCAGGCATCCCGTCTGGTTCTGGATGAGATCTCTGGGAGATACTTTCTGGCATTTAAACAAGGAGAAGTTTAAAGATCAGATCAATCAACTCAGATATACTCAAGGGTATTAATGGATGAGATGGATGTTCTGGATCAAAGGGGGCAACCCGGAGGTTGTTCATGTTGCTGAGGAGATTCTACAACAACTAAAGGAGAAGTGGCTAGTTCTCTTGTTGGTCTGTCTTATAAGATGTTGTGACATCTTATTAGGGCAAGCAAGATCTGTTCCTTGGCGGTTCTGCTGCATATGTTTCTGATGGAAGAGCTTTAGAATTATGGGATTCTGGAGTTGTTACTGAAGACAGTTGGTGGAAGGTCTCAATCGTCGGCCTCTATATTTGAGGATATCTATATTCTTTTATTCCAAAGTCGGGAGCGATGGAGTGAAGGAAGTTGTGGTCAGATATCTGGTATGATGACTTGGTACTTGGAAGCTTGATTTCCTGGTGCAGTTTGGAGTCAGTTGAAGAGGAGAGGAGTTGAGTTAAAGTTTATCAGGTTCTTGCTCTAGGAGTTTGATAAATGTTTGGTCGGCTAGGTTGTCAAATATACTTGAGCATTCTCTCAAGTCCACTCATAAAGACATCTATGTCATGTATCTGGAGTCTTCTAGTTACTCTTCTGACTAGAAGGTGTTTCCTTGAGACACAATCTGAAGAACATGGAGGTGATTTATTTTCACCATCCAAAAATAGCAAGGAAGGATTCATCTCTTGACCCTAAGAGTGGATCCAATCTGATTGAAGAATTGTTGAGGTAAATAAGATTTGTTCAGAGAAAGTCTTAGTTACTTGAGTCAAGGGTGGCAGCCTTGGTATCTCAACATTGTCATTGAAGAAAATACTTGCAAAAAGATTGAATGCTTCATAGGTATTCATGACATGATCTGGTGGAGCTCAGCTACAGCAGTGAAGAAGGGTTAGTGTACAAGGATTTAAGATCAATTGCTATTTGTGGAATCCACAAGTATTTAATTGATTATCCTTGAAAGTCAAGATTAAGGATGTTCTGTCAGATGTTCTAACATATTTTCATCAGAGGCTTGGAGAATCATGGGAGGGGTTCTACATTCACTCACGAGTCTCCTAGGTGTTGACTTGGGATTATTGGCTTAGCATCTGTTCTTGGAAAGTATTGTGAATGACTTGTCCAAATAGTGATGCTGTTGAAGATGGATATGGAAGACTATGAAGACATCATAATCTTGGTGATTACAACTTGGATCAGTTTATTTCTGATCTAGGTGCTTTGGAGCATAATGTTTGCTCTGGTTGTGAAGGTCGAGGATAAGTGGCAGTTATCTCTGGCTTTCTGCTGACGGCTCTACTAAGGGAAGTGGCATTCTTTGGTATTATTATGGGGTAGTCTTGGACTACTTATTTTCTGAAGATTCAGATGTGGCAGGTTTGAAGTCTTTGGAGTTTCTATGCAGGATGGAGATTGTCTACTCAAACTTGGTTGTTGAATCAAGTCTGTGAGAGCATGGAAATCTGTTTCTGCAAAGGGAGGAGGTTCTTCTAAGTGGCAGAAGGAAGAGCTGAATTCAACAGTTGGATGTCATAATGTTTTGACATCTAGCTTAACATCAGAAGTCTCAGTTGGTGATGTGGCACATCAGCTTAAGATAAGGTGATCTACAAGAGAATTGGAGTGATGGATTCTTCAAAAAGGTCTATCTCATGCAGTTTGCGGGAGCTGTGGATGAGAAGATGTTACATGACTAAGAGGCTTGGTGGATCCAAGATGTCTTGCTATAAGGCAAGTAGTTCGTGTGACTTAAAGATTTGGTTTCATTAGTAGATTAGGGTATCTTGTGGGAATTCTGAAGATGAGTGAGGTCAATCAAAAGGTGGCATTTGATTGGTTTCGCAAAGTGCATTCAAGCAGGATGCTTGAAACTGATTGCTCTTGTGCACAAGAGTAGTTAGTTGAATTTGTTTGAAGGTCCTGGTTCTCTGGAAGCTTGTGTCAGAAGTTCTAGGTTGAGGATGGAAGCATACCGTCTTTGGTGGTTAAGAGTTTATTTCTCTCTGGGTTTCTGAAGTTTTCTTTCTTTAAGCTGGTGGCGCAGTGTTGTTTAAAGATCTTCAGTGTGGATTACTATGTTGATAGTAAGTCCAGTAGTGGAGCATATTAAGAACCATGGTGTGTGGTGTCTGTGATATGCGGAATGTTAGACGATGGCTATGGATCTAGAAGAGGGGGGGGGTTAAATAGATCCCTTGAGTTTTACACGTAAATGGTTTTGAAAATTTAGTTTTAAAAATTGTTTAACAGAAGCTATCACTGGATAGAACGTCTACAACGAACCTTCTACTAAAAGGATCGGATATGCACGAATATATCGAGAATGAGTATGGAAGAGAAAAATTCAGTTTGATTACTACACTTAAAAAACGCAGTCAACAAAATATTGCTTGCTTTATGTTTAATCCAAACCAATGAGGAAAAATGATAAGCAACTAAAAACAATGTGTTCGATTTTTGCATTGAAACAAATTATCAAACACCTAGTGTGCGTAAACACACTAAGTGCAGAATTTCTATGGAATGTAATATAGAGCTGCTCCAAGATGCAATTCAAGGAATTGTATCGATTTAACAAATAGTTTCTCAGCTCAAAATTACACTACGACAAAAATTTCGATAGATTGCGACTTCACAAATTCGAACAAACTGAATTATAAAAAAGTTAAGGGAAAGAGAGAACAAATGAGATTTGATTAGGTAGTTCTCCAATCGTCCTCGCTTTGGGTACCTCTGCCCCCAATTCCATAATTGGAATTGAGATATATATATATATATATATATATATATATATATATATATATATATATATGTGTAGTTGTTGCAAATTGTTTATTACAAGAGAAAACTATGAACATTCAAACCCTCGAACGTCTTCGATCGTTGATGCAGAATTTTCTCTTCCCTTGATTCAAGATGAATCAAGTCCTTCAAATATGGTTGATCCAATTATCTTCCCACGCTACTAAACCGAACTAAACCTCCGTTCTTCGGTTACCTTCACTCGATCAATTGCAATCTACCAAACTTCGAACCCAAACCTCTCTTCTACGATCCTCCGATTACTGCTACTAAACCGAATAATTGCTCCAATCGTCGGTTACCTTCGCCCGGCTGAATCCCTATAGAAAGAAACGGTTTGTGCAAAAACCCCCCAAAATCTTCCCGATTCTTGGAGGAGAAAACCTAGGGTTTTATTCAAGAAACACCTACCAAAATCTCAACTCAGAAATGAAGATCACGCGCTTCCAAAATCTGAACGTTATCACCTTGAAACAATGAACAACTTAAACAAAGATTGTTATGTGTAATTGTTTGTTCACTCAATGTTGAAGATGAAGATGAAGAGAAATGGCATAAATTTTCACGTTTCTTGTTTTTATAAAAAATGAGCTAAAATGATATATATACTATCCTAGACAATACAATAGAAATAACAGAGTTTTGAAATGAATAACACAATAAAATTCTGGTCACATTCAGCGAGCGGTCGACCTATACAGATAATATAGTCGACCTGGGCAATGTCGCGCGTTCACTGTGCAAAACTGCAGGTTATGCGTCGACCGAAGCAGGCTATGAGTCGACTTATAGCTCCCAGTTTTGGGCAAACACGAATGCAGAATGAGTGAGTCGACCGGTAGGTCGACGCGAGCACTCCCGCTGATTATACTAACATATGACACACGTTTAGGTCGACCAATGCAGGGTTGTGAGTCGACTCACACCCTTGGGACATGCAAAAATCCATTTTTGACTTTCCTAAAAGTGTTAAAACATATCTAATGAACCTAGGCCATTTACTAATCATGATCAAACACTCTTAGACCACTTAATGAGCATTTCATATGATGTTTATCACTTGAATCTCTATATTCTAATCATGATAGTTTTGACATCATTAAAATAAAGTACATAGAGAGAATCTTCCCTCACATACGGAAGATGTCCTAACAGATGTTAGAACATCCTTGGTTTGGATATCCTTGGTGAAGGATCTCAGGTTCTGTGATGAACTGGTTACTTGCATCGTGTCCAAGAAATATCTACATGATCATCCGAGAGAATGATGGAGTAGAAGGGTTCCTTGGAAGGACGGTGTAAGTGTTTGTGAAGACTGAAGTGAATCACGTGTTGATTGCTTGGAAGCCTGTTTCCTGAATGCGTTCAGAAGTGGAGATTCACCATAAATCAGAAGTATTCTAGATTATCATACGAGAGAATGATAGGAATGACTGTCTTGGATTGCGGGGTGTTTATCTCTAATGCTGGCCTGGTGAGGTCAGTGGAAAATCTTGCATACGACATTAGAGCCCTTGGAGCAAGTTATGCTAGTCGTGGATCAGTTTAGCAGCTGTGAAGTTCTGGAGCATGCATATGATAGCTGACATCGTGGTAACAAACTAAGGGACCCTGCGTGTCTCTTTGAGGAATGGGAAGCATTCTAATTCAATTGGTTTGTGCCTCAAGCAACGGGATATATATACATGAGAATTCAAGAGGAGTTCGTGAGGTGCATAAGATGGTTGTGGAATGAGGGGGATCAATGAGAGTTTGATCTCAAGCCAAGAGTTTGTTATGATTTGGATACACGTCCTCGTGGGATGCATGACATTGATCATGTGTGAGTGATTATTGTTTTTTGTCAGAGGGAACAATAAAGAGTTAATGGTTGCGTTCAGCAGGTGTGTTAAATAGAGGGTGCGCTCTTGAAGACATGAAGATGCGTCTTATATTTTCCAGTCATTAGCTTGGGTGTTCAGTGGAGGAGCACCAATTACCTTAGTTAGGGGGAGATGTCAAGGAGGATGGCTTAACATTATTGTTGAAGTTCCAGTTTGCATTTGTGCGTCAAGCAAACTGAGATGTCAAGGAGGATGGCTTAACATTATTGTTGAAGTTCCAGTTTGCATTTGTGCGTCAAGCAAACTGAGATGTCAAGGAGGATGGCTTGACATTATTGTTGTAGTTCCAGTTTGCATTTGTGCGTCAAGCAAACTGAGATGTCAAGGAGGATGTCTTGACATTAGAGTATTGTTGCAAGTTGTGGGAAACTTGGCAATGCATACTTGAATGGTTCTTATTGGATGCTTAAGAATCATTGACTGGGTCTGGGGAATTTATTTTTCCTTGCAGGCTGTGATCACAAATCTGTAAAGTTTCCTTTTCAATACAGATTATTTCTTTAACATTGTTGGGTGTGACTTGGTTCATGGGTTGAGGGAGAGCTTTCTGCATCTTCTTTCTCATGTACTTCTTGAAGGTATTTGGAGTCCTCACTGCATGCACCATCGATCTGGGGTTTTAGCCAAAATTTGCCAAAAAGGGGGAGATTGTAAGCTCTGGTGTTTTGAGCAAATTTTGGTAAAACATAAATGTTAACTCAACAAGGAAATCAAACTAAACAATTATGCTAAGGGTGTGATGTCGGACAAGATGTCTTAATATGCATCTTGACATCCTGGACTGAATGGTTTAAGTTAGTTTTTAATCTGGTGCAACACTCAAAGAGAATTTACTGCATGGATCAAGGACTGAAGACTGAAGCCCAAGGAAGCAGAAGACACTATAAATAGAAGACTTAGACCTAGGTTTGTTGTACCTTTTGTATCGCTTGTAACTTTGTAACCTAGTTCTCTTGTGTTGAATAAGGGTTTAGGGTTTGAGAGTCGTTGGCTCTCTTAGGAGTTGTAAGTCTCCACTCTGTATTATGGGATGCTGGGTGGAAGGCATAGGTACAGGGACACAACCAGAAACTTGTAGGTAATGGTTGTTGTATTGTTCTTGGACGAAGCTTTGAAGCAAGTCCAATATATCTTGTAGGTTAAGAAACCGCGACTGGTTCTGTATTGGCAGATGACAGAGATATCACGGGTTGTGATTAGGATGTGAGTGGGGTATCTCATATCAGGGTTGTAAACGTTTCAGTTTAGCCTTGGTAAAGATGTTCATAGGGTAGATGTTAGGTATGAAGTTGTAAAAGGGAGAGTTTAGCTTTGTAACAGTTCTACAGATAGTTAAGTCTTCATCCTGGATTGGTATCCCCCAGATGTAGGTGAATTGCACCGAACTGGATTAACAATTACTGTCTTATTTTAACATTCTGCAATTTACAGTTTTGTTAATGTTCTTGACTGACATATTGGATCAGATGTTGTGACATCTGTGATGGTGCAGTTCTGATATTCAAGGTATCAGTCTGCTGTTGCGCCTCCAAGTTTAAATGATTATGCAGCACAATGTCTTGACATGTGCTAGGACATCTGCTGTCTGCATAGGCCAGAATTTCAATTGTTTTAGTTTTTCAGCATTCCATGATCGAGCAAGTTCTTCCCCGTTGAGGTATTCTAGGTAGTAGGCCTCATTCTCCGCCTTTGCTCGAATGCGATAGGGTCCTTCCCAGATTGCGGCGAGTTTACCTTCTCGAGAATCCTTGTGGTTCCTTCTTAAGACAAGGCTGCCCACTTGGAATTCTCGCCCTATAACCTTGGCGTTGTGCCTGATTGCAATTTTCTGCTTTAATGAGGCTTCGCAGAGAGCTGCTCCTGATCGGACCTCCTCGATGAGGTCGAGCTCTTCCCTCAGTGCCTCGTCATTTGTTTCTTTATCCAAGGGTGATTCAGTCCTTTTGGATGGCACGTGTATCTCGATGGGGATCACTGCCTCAGTCCCATAAGCTAGGCGAAAAAGAGTTTCCCCGATCAAAGAGTGGGGCGTAGTGTGGTAAGCCCGGAGTACGTTATGCAGTTCCTCGACCCAGGCATTCTTTGTTTCGGCCAGCCTTCATTTGAGGCCCCGCAGGATTACTTTGTTTGCCGCTTCGGCCTGCCCGTTGGTTTGGGGATGTTCGACGTACACGAAGTGTTGTTTCGTGCCTAGATGGGCGACGAAGTCCTGGAATTTTCTGTCCGTGAATTGTGTCCCGTTGTCGGTGACTATTGCTTACGGGATGCCGAAGCAGGCAAGGATATTTCGCTTATAGAATAGAAGTATATTGTGGGCCGTTATCTTGGTTAGAGCCTATGCTTCTATCCACTTCGTGAAGTAGTCAACACCGACTATCAAGTACTTGTTCTAATTCGAACCTACGATGAATGACCCCAGGATGTCTAGGCCCCACCATGCGAAGGGCCACGGGGAGGACATAACTTTGAGCTCGTTAGGTGGAGCCAAGTGCATGTCCCCGTGCCGTTGGCATTTGTCGCACTTCTTCGCGTGTTCTTTTGCATCATGCTGCATGGTTGGCCAGTAGTACCCTGCTTGAAGGGCCTTCCTGGCAAGGGATCTCCCCCGAGGTGTTGGGCGTTGATCCCTTCGTGGATCTCGTGCAAGACGTGGGCGACCATCTCTTCCTCGACGCACTTGAGTAAAGGGTTAGAGAACCCTCGCATGTAGAGCTTGTTTTCGACCAGGGCGTAGGAGCAGGCTCTGCGCCTGACTATGCTGGCCTCTTTGGGGTCGGATGGGAGTTCATCCATAGTGAGGTAATTATAAACGGGGGTCATCTAGCAGTTGCTGTCGCCGATGACTTGTACGTCGAGGAGCGTGGAGGTTTTCTCAATGATGGGTCGAGGAAGCACCTCCTGGATGACAGATTTGTTTCCGCTCTTTTTCTTCGTGCTCTCCAATTTAGACAACACGTCTGTGTAGCGGTAAAAATTATGAGTGTAAGCTATTGATTAAATTAACTCATAAAGCAAGAGTCACCACCGTACTTTTATTTTATCCAAAAGGAAAGGAAAAAGAGCGAACAAAACCTAAACAAGTTCTAAAACAAGAACAAACAGAGAATGGGTAAGGGGGTTGGTTACGTTAAGGGAAGGTGTTAGCACCCAAAACGTCTATAGTACTCTATAGGAACCCTTTGAAATATCTACGCTTTTTGGTTTGAAAAGGTTTGTTTGAAAAAAGATTGGGGAGATGAGAAGAGAATTTTTTTTTTAGATTTTTGTGTTTGGAGAAACTTATCGCCTCATGCCTACGTACCCACAAAGTGCAATATAGGATCAAAACCTCGTAGTTCGTGGTACAAATAACAAAAATTATTGGTTATGATTCATTTTATCTTGAAAAGACACCCCTTCATTCTCAAAAGAGAATACTCAACTAATTACCCAAAGATATTGGAAAAAGGCATTTGCATCACATTAAGATGAAGGATTTGCTTGGATTAAAATCAACAAGACTATCACTTCAACATCCAAGTGGAAAATGGCCATACTTTACACAAAATACCATGGTTAGGAACTTTACATCTCATCAAAGAAGATGACTCATGTCTAATCTTTTTGAAAAGTTTAAAAGAAAAAAGGTGCACAAAGCACAAAAAGTTTGAATGAGTTTTGTATTTTTTTAAGTCTTTTTGAAATGGTCAAAGTATGATTAACATTGATTGACATTTATTAGAGAAAACAAAGTTTGAAAATCACTTGACAACGCATCCGTCAGAAAGAAGCCGAGGAAATTGCCCGCCCGCACCCCGAAAGTGCATTTCTCCGGGTCGAAACGCATCTGGTATTTCCTGGCTTGCTCAAAGACCTTTCTTAAATGGGCCATGTAATCGGTTTCCTCGTGGGATTTCACGATCATATCGTCCATATAGACTTCGAGCATGTCGTCGATTTCTCTCCAGAAGACCTTGTTCATCATCCTTTGATAGGTCGAACCAACGTTTTTCAAGCCAAGGGCATTACGTTGTAGTAATACCTACCTGACTCGGTCATGAAAACTGTGTATTTTTTGTCACTTTTCGCCATTGGTATTTGATTGTAGCCCGAATAGGCATCCATGAATGATATCAGTTTAAAACCGGCATAATTATCAACAAGTTTATCTATATTGGGGAGGGGATAAGCATCTTTAGGGCATGCCCTATTGAGATCAGTATAATCAACACACATACGCCACTTTCCATTAGATTTTTTGACGAGTACAACATTGGACAGCGAAGTAGTGTACTTAGCCTCCGAAATAAAGTTTGCCTCGAGTAGGTCTTTTACAGCTTGTTCTGCAGCCTCCGTTTTCTCCGGAGACTGCTTTCTCCTACGTTGTGCTACTGCCTTGGAGGCGGAGTCAATTGTGAGCTAATGACAGACGACAGCAGGATCTAAGCCAAGCATTTCCGCGGCGCTCCAGGCAAACAAGTCTGCATTTTCTCGGAGGAAAACTTTGAGTTGTTTCCTCGCTATGTCGGGGAGGTCGGTCCCTATATTTTTTCCTCGCTGAGGGTCGTCGCCGAGCAGGACAAGTTCGAACTCGCCATCTGGAATCGGGCACATTGGATGGGAGCCGTTGCTGGTCAAAGTTGATGGGCTGCTCGAGCAAGTCTGGGTCTCCTTCTGATCATCTTCGGAGAAGCGGCTGTCGAGGTCGATAGAGTCGATGTGTTGCAGCGGCTTGGCTTCTTCGGAGCTGGTGGCCAAGGCCGGCTTGTTGGAAGTTTTCAGCTTGGCAGCAATGGTGTTGAGTCCTTTGGTGGCCGCTTCGAAGCATCTCTTTGCAGCTTCGATGTCCCCGTGTAAGGTGGCGACCATACCCTTAGAAGTGTAGTACTTCATTTTGAGATGAACAGTCGAGGGCACGACCACCAATTCGGCCAGGGTTGGCCGCCCGAATATGTACTGATAGAGAGACGGGCAGTCGATAACCAGGAATTAGACTTTGATAGATCTGGGCGTCTCTGCAGATGCGAAATTCACGATCAACTCGACATATCCCCAAGGCTTTGTGACCGACCCGTTGAAGCCCTGTAGGTCAGAGCCCATATATGGAGTAAGGTGCGATTCATCTAGCTGGAGGGTTGAAAACAGTTGCGAGTACATGATGTCGACCGAGCTGCCTTGGTCGACTAAGATTCGGCGAACGCCAAAATTTACCATCTGGCCTCTTACGAGCAGTGGAATGCTTGAGTTCGGAGCCCCTCCGAGGAGTTCCTCTCGGTAGAAATAGATGGGAACCGATTCTCCCCGGACCTTGTTGAGTGTTGTACTCTTGTTAGAGCTCGTGCTGAGTAGGTGCTCGAACTTTCTTTTCACGGAGCCCATGGTGACTTTGCTGAAGCCCCCTCCGGAAATGACCATGGCGGAGGGGAAAGTTTTCCACGGGCTATGGGCTGCGGAGTAGGGGGAGCGCTGAGCTCTTCAGGAACATAAAAGTCCTCAGGCCGCGATATGCTCATGGCGACTTGCAGGTTTTTCCCTTCTGAGGAAAGCACCTCTTCCTCGAATTTCTTCGACTCCTGGGCGTCTTACTGGGGAGTTTCTTTCTTCTTCGTGAACTGCTTCAGGTGGTCGTCCCTGATCAGTATCTCTATGGCATCCTTTAGGTGGGTGCAGTCGTCAGTAGTGTGGCCGTGACTTTTGTGGAAACGGCAGTATTTCAACTTGTCAGCGTTCGGCTTGGCTGGTATCTGCTTAGGGAATCGAACCCCTGCTTGTTTGAACTCTGAGTTGGCGCATTCGGAGAGGATTTTCTCCTTGGAGACGTTCAGGGGAGTGTAATCATGGAAGCGGCCAGAGGGCCCTTTATTGTCCCAGGATTCCCGGGGACAATCTTCACGTCTTCTATCTCCCCGACGGGATGTCGAGGGTTCATTGGTTTTGGAGGCCCGAGCAATTTCTTGGTGGCGTGATACCCGGGCGGAGCTGGCCGCCTCTTTCTCCTCATACTGGATATATGATTGTGCCTTGAGGAGGAAGGCATCTAAAGTCCTGGGAGGAGCAATACCAACGGCTTTGGCAAACTCCGGGGGGACAAAACCCTCGCTCGAGCAGGAACTTCTTCATGTCATCGGTGGTGGGGGCCTGCACCGCTTCTTTATTGAACCTCTCGATGTACGCTCGGAGAAGCTCATCTTTCCCTTGAATTATGGCTTCAAGGGAGGCTTCGGTCTTTGGGTGGCGGCGGGATGTCGTGAAGTGTCTGGAAAACATTCTCCCAGTTGTCTCCACGAGGTGATGGACTCATCGGGGAGTTTCTTATACCAAGTCATTACTCCTTTCCGGAGCGTGGTAGGGAATAAACAACATTTGATGGCCCCCCAGACGCCACGATAGTCGAGCAGCGCATCGATATTTTCGATGTGCTCGTCAGGGTCTGTCGTACCGTCGTAAGTGCCCAAAGATGGTGGTTTCTCCAATCCCTTGGGGAGGCGCATAGCCATAATCTCCCCAGACAACGGGCCGCGAGGCTCGTCGTCACTGCTGGTACTGGTCCATGATGGGGAGCGGGTGCTTCGCTCAGGGACAGGGCGGTGACTTCTGCGGGGAGACGGTGTTCGTGCCCGACCCTTCGATTTGACAGGGGGTGAACTTTGGTCTCACCTGGTCCTCTTATTGCATAGGGAGTACTGGTTTTGCGGGGAAATATGGTCACGCTTCCGGACGGCGTGGGAATCTGGCTCCTGTCGCACCCGACGATCAACTTCAAGTCGAGGAGGTGGACTTCTGGATCGTCGACGATCTTTCCTCGGCTGAGGGGATCTTGGTCGGGCAGATTCTTTCAACGCCCCAATCCTCTCATTTTGTTGGAGGATTAAGAGGTTGGTTTTGTTGAGAGCTTCAAGAAGGGCCGCCACGGCCGGGTCGACGTTGGGCGAAACTAGAACGGGCTAGAGGTCCAGAGAAGGTTGATCTTTAACACGATCAGCGCGAGTGAGAGAGGGAGACGCGGTGGCCCCATCCCTTAGATGGTGGGTGTCGCCTCTGAAGAAAGGTGTAATCCCGTCAGTATCAGTCTTACTGATGGAGAGAAAAACAGGGTTGCGAGCGTCACGAATGTGATCTTGGCTTGCCATGATCGGAGTCTTGGACAGAGAGCTGTTTTGGTCTTGAATCTGAGGTGGATGTTAAGACGGGGATAACAGGTTTCCCACAGACGGCGCCACTGATCTTGACGGTTGATCAGAACCTGAAGTGGGCCAAGAAAGACGTCTGTGATGCTGGGTGCGTGAGATGAGGATGGGGGTGTACTTGCAAGGCACTCCGGTGTTAAAGTGAGAATCAGGAGAGAAAAAAGGCAAGTACAAAAGTATGTGTTTCTTAGGATGAAAATAGAATACCTGACCCTCTCAAGTGAAAGGATTTTTATAATGCCCCCAGCGCGTGACCAATAGCCCATATTTTCGGGGAAAAATAACCGTTTTTCGAAGAATAGGTAACTGCCAAAAACCAGTTGTTAGAACGGGTAGAAGTGCCCGAAACTAGCCGTTGTCACGGGCAAAGACACAGTTCCGGGCACGGACGTCGTGGCTGTTTTTGGATGGTAGAGCCGTGCATGACGGGCAGGAATGCCGAGGAGGAGCATGTGACCCTGTGGGCCCTCTGACCATGCGTGTCCGGTTTAGGGACAGAAAGGTAAATGCTGCCTCATATTAGCTGAACATAGGCAATTAGCCGTTCTGGAGCAGAAATGGGTTGGGTCATGCCTAATCATTGGTCCAGTCCGGAACATTTTCATTCTAAAAACAAATAAATTATAAGTCGATCTCAATGGATCCAAGTAAACATGGAGATTAATCTCAAGAAGCAATCAAATACACCTAAACTATCTACTTATCAAACGACTACAATATGCCAATAAACCTTTAACATTTCCTATACATAAAATGGTAAGAGTTGATGGTTCTGAAAAATAAATGAAATTTATTTTAAAATATGTCATTTTGACTCTAAAAATAATAATAATATTTTTAATTGTATTATTCAATTATTATTTTGTATACTATTTTTAATAAATTTATAAGATTAATTAAAAAAAATTATAATATATTATTATATTGTTTAATTTGCTTGTAAACATTTTAAACTATCGTCATTTTAACACATGTGTTTGGCGTGTTCAAAATCGAATCAACTCAAAAAAAATATCAAACTAAACTAAACCAAACTGAAACTGCAAAAAATCACACGTAGTTCGAATATATTTGAGTCATTTTTTAACAAAACTGCACAATTATATATATATATATATATATATATATATATATATATATATATATATATATATATATAATTCAATAAAAATCTTGTAAAAAACTGAATCAACCAAAACTACATTGATTTGGTTCGATTTTATTTCTTAAAGTCAACCAAACCAAACCAAATTTCTCTAACAATTTAAATAATTTTTAGCATCACGTCAAAACCGCCCCTCGTACCTTAGCATGTGTTACTATCGAATAAGAATAGCTCATTAGATTGAATGAAAAAAGAGAAAAGTAAACCGAGGATAATTTGGTCATTCCAATTTTCCATGAGGACCAATGATTATCTTTCTTATAAACCAGCCAATAGAAATCGAACCAGTGATAGTATAAATTGTAAGATCGAGATGAAGAGATTGAAGAGTAAACGGTAGAAACTTTTAGTACCAGAGTTTTGGGAGAGTGAGATGGCACAGTGGTCGTTACTTATCGTTTTGTTCTGCGTCGCCACCGCCGTCGCCGGATTCACCTTCCATGACACCAATCCTATTCGAATGGTCTCTGACGCGGAGGAGCAGTTACTTCAGGTGATCGGAGAAAGCTGTCACGCGGTCTCTTTCGCCCGTTTCGCTAACAGATACGGTAAGCGATACGATAGCGTTGATGAGATGAAGCTTCGGTTTAAGATCTTTTTGGAGAATCTTGAACTTATCAGGTCTACTAATAAGAGACGACTCAGTTACAAGCTCGGTGTTAATCGTATGTGTTGTTGATTTTTCTTTGATTTTGAGTTTTTTCTTTTTTGTTTTGTTAGTTAGGTTTTGCTTGGATTTGATTGAGATTTTTGAGTTGCAGATTTTGCTGATTGGACTTGGGAGGAGTTTAGAAGTCATAGACTTGGTGCTGCTCAAAATTGCTCCGCTACTCTTAAGGGGAACCATAAGATTACTGATGCTAATCTTCCTGATGAGGTATGTCAGCAACAACTACTATCAATTCTATGAAATAGTAACAATGAATTTAAGAAAGTATGGAAATTAAATTGATATAAGTTTCAATTATTGTATTTTATTGAATTATTATCGGTATAGACGTGTCAGGGTAGTATATGTGTATCTGTTAGTGTATGTGTTGGTGCTACTTATATATAGTTCGGACACATGACATACCTTCAATATGAAGTTGATGTTGATGTTATATAAACTCTATTATGTCTATTGTAGCTGTTGTTGGTATTTGATATTAATATGAAATGCTTATTAGGTTAGTTTCAATCCTAACACCAATTAATTTAAATTTTGGTTATTTTGTGATTGGAATCGGTGTTGTCGATGGCAGATAGCGGTCCATGGTGGAGAGCCAAAATCCTGCCATATTGGCTGCTTTGCGGCGCTATTATAGCGGATTATGATTATGGCGAACTTAAAAACAGCCGTGTATATCCGACATAGCGGTCATGGTGCCGCTATTTGATAACACTTTGGAATAAGTGTATCAAGATTAATGAGATGGGTAAAAATGTGATTTTTGATAGAACATTATAACATAGTTTGATTCGTGTAGTCAATTCCACTTACTAGGATAAACTTGGTTGTTTTTGTGATTGGAATGAGTGTATTGTTTGATTATGTGATGTAACAGAGTGTGCGTGTGACCATGGAAGGAGATTGCTTCCTATGTGTTACCATTTATTTCCCGCCATTCAACTGAATTTTCACGTTTCTTTCCTCAATTACTATCGGAGGAGCATTGTATGAATTTGTTTTCTTTTTGTTCCTGTGTGCAGAAAGACTGGAGGAAAGAAGGTATAGTCAGTGAAGTTAAAGATCAAGGCCACTGTGGATCATGCTGGACATTCAGGTTGCTTTCTGACTGTGAGGACCTTTTTTGAAATGATTAGAATCTTTGTTTTGAAAATTCTAAAGACTGAGTGCTGGAGTTGCCATCTTAACTTCTTGAAACCCTATCCTCTGGTCATATAAGCAAGCTGTTATTTTAGAATCAAACAAGCAAACTTAACATTATTTCTTTGGTTCAGTGTCTTTGGTTCACTTTCTTAATTTGTGCATTTAAAATTCAACCCACACGGGCTTGCAAGTAGTTCCATGTTATGATATCTCTAACCGTAACATTGTCCTCTGCAGCACAACTGGAGCATTGGAATCAGCTTACGCACAGGCATTCGGAAAGAATATCTCTCTTTCTGAGCAGCAGTTAGTGGATTGTGCTGGTGCTTTCAATAACTTTGGATGCAGCGGCGGGTTGCCGTCACAAGCCTTTGAATACATTAAATACAATGGTGGCCTTGAGTCAGAAGAAGCATATCCCTACACTGGAAGTAATGGTCTCTGCAAATTTACATCTGAAAACGTTGCTGTTAAAGTCCTTGGCTCTGTCAACATCACCTTGGTAATAATACGTTTGATTATTAATTTATCGTTTGATGTGTGCTAATTCTACTCTAGCTAGCTATGGCTAAGTTAACCACTTAAGTTGGTTAAGCAATTTAGTTTATATTACTGTTAGTTAGAGGTTGATCTGTTGGAAGCAACTCTGAGCACAATGCTCATTTGCAGATTCCCTTTATTTTCGCTATTGTTCACCTATTCGCATTATGTGGTCATATGGATAAATGTAACGTTGCGTTGCATTTGCTCTGAAGAGGCATGGCAGAATCAGATCACTCAAACCTCAACTTCATCTATATATGATTTTCTAATTGTGTTTAATTTTGATTCGGCTGTAGGGTGCTGAGGATGAATTGAAACATGCAGTTGCTTTTGCTCGGCCCGTTAGTGTGGCATTTGAGGTGGTGGATGATTTCAGATTATACAAGAGTGGAGTTTACACTAGTACAGCTTGTGGCAGCACGCCCATGGTGAGTATGCTGCAATAGCAAGATATAGTACCTAATTCTCCTCAATCAAGCGTTTGATTCAATTTTCAAAATAAAATGCTTCGCAACAAGTTTAATGCACCAAAGTTAGCTAAATTTGAATTTGCCGTGCAGGATGTGAATCATGCTGTTCTTGCTGTTGGATATGGAATTGAAGACGGCATACCATATTGGCTCATTAAAAATTCGTGGGGAGGTGATTGGGGTGACCATGGCTACTTCAAAATGGAAATGGGGAAGAATATGTGCGGTAAGGGTCCACCGGATCTGAATTTATACAGCCAAAGATAATCATTTCTCAGTTAGTAACTGGCTTTTGCTAATCCTTTTTGTTTAATTTCAGGTGTTGCTACATGTTCCTCCTATCCTGTTGTGGCCTAAATGGCAAATAGGGTGATGCCCAAAAGGATGCCTTGGTGACTTCCATCTTGCACGTTACCTCTGTAGTTATTAATCTTTAACGTAAAATGCAGTGATATAATGATAAGTCTTTGTTGATGATAATCTGTAAAATAAGTTTGGAATTGAGACTCAATTTCTTCTATTTGCCATATACCACATTACTGAATAAGATTGTAAATTCTGTATCATTATCCCATAGAAACATAATAAACTTCATCTGTTGCATTTCCCTTAGCAATTTAAGGATGTCATGCAGGGTGTTTGTTTATCATTTCATTACTCAATAGTTTTAGGCTCGTTGTGACGATCAATAATTTATGATATCTGAAAATGGTCGAAACACCTTTGATAATATTTATCAAATTTTATTTCTGATATAAGATAAAAAAAAAAGTCTGGATGCATAATGTTAGAACAAAAACGAACACAAAATATGATGCCACATGGTTCATATCAAATACTTTGTACCCTTTCATTCAAAATCATTCAAAAATAAAATATATGATGCCATTGTCATAGTGTGTTGTCATTGTGTGTTTACTTGGTCGTATCCAATTTATTATTGTGCCAGTCTAACAAAATAAACTTGTGCTTTGTCAATATATATGCTTTGTTGAATATTTTACTGCTTATATTTTAGAAAATATATTTTTTTCTCATGTCAAATAATGTTAATAGGACACAATAATCAACAGCTTTCAAAATATATATCTATATTATGCACAAAAAAAACAAAAAGGGTTTCTCATAAAAAAAACAAAAGAGTTGTTTTCATTTATTTTACCATTGACATGAAAAAGGAGTTGTGCACGAATCTCTCTCTCTTTCTGGTCAAGACTCATTTGTCGGTATCTATCTACGAGATATCTTAAACGAAACGTCTCTAAGTGTGTTTGGGTAAGACGTAAAGTCGACTAGGCCTTGTGGCATGAAGCTGAAAGAAACTTCCTCAATCTCTAACATAATTTTGGATATATGCAGTGTAGAGAATATATAAAATTTGCACTCCCTCCGTTCCAAAATATAAGAGAAAAAATTAAAAACACATTTATTAAGAAAAGTAAAAAGTATAATAGTTTGACTAAGATTTTGTTGAAAAAAATTGTTTTGAAATATGTAAAAACAATTTTGATTGGTTGTTAGCTATAGAAAAGATGAGAGAGAAAGCAAATTAAATACAACTTGCATTTAATTTTATCTTAAAAAAGATGAATGTTATTTTTTTCTCTTATATTTTGGGACAAGAAAAATGCACTTTTTTCTCTTATATTTTGGGACGGAGGGAGTATTATTTAGTAGTACTTATAGATTAAATATATCTTCTAAAATTACAAATAATATGTGCAATTTGTTAGACCTTTTTCATTGGACATAGTTTAAGTAATTCTATTTTATGTAGTTTATCTTTTATTTTCTTATGTCACATCATATTTATGTATTTTTAGATTTGGCTCTCAAGTACAATATCACAATTTTTAAGGCATGGATTTTTTTTTAATTTTAAAAAGATCATACTGATGGTCAATATTAGAGACGACAAAATGGATGAATTAGATGAATATGCATTAGATTGTTAATGAATGGATCAAAACAATATGTTTGTCCATTAACAATTCACTAAAAGTTTCTTACAAACATCCAATTCAATCTATCCATTAAAAATAAAATTCATCAAATCCATCAATTAACATATTTTTAGTAGATGAATATTCATCGATGTTTTTATTTTTGAAATAAAAAACATTTTTTTTTTGAAAAATTGATATTTTTTATATTTTAAAAAAATTGATTTTTTATTTTTGAAAATAATCGATTTTTTTATTTTCGAAAAAATCGATTTTTTTTCAAACTTTTTTTATTTTCGGAAAAATTGATTTTTTTTTATTTTAAAAAAATCATTTTTTTTAATTTTCGAAAAAAAGTTGATTTTTTGTATTTTCGGGAAAAATAATTTTTTTTTTGTATTTAAAAAAAATCGAGTTTTTCCATTTTTCAAAAAATCGTTTTCTTTTTACTTTTGAAAAAAAATCAATTTTTTTTTTATTTCGGGATAAAAAGCCAATTTTTTTTTTGAAAAATCCATTTTTTTTATTTTTTTAAAACTAAATAATCCATTGAATTATTAAAATATGTTAGATGGATTGGATCAAACCATCATATAAATGGATGGATTTAGTCCAATCCATTAACCGATGGATTTTTTGTTGAAATTGATCGGATGAATTTTGACTTAATAAATTTAATCAATATTACTAAGAATCTTTTTGTCATCCAAGTTATACTTGACACTTCTAAAAGGATTGTGATCAAGTATTAATCTTTATTACTCTAAATTAACGGATTTTTAAAACTTTTTGTTAAATTCTGGATGTATTATCGGATTTATTGAAAAACCATCAGATATTTTGTAAAATTTTTCATTAATGTTGGATATTTTTAAAATTGTCGATAAAAAATTAAGAAATTTTGGAAAAATTTTGAAGAATTTCTGGAATTTTGATAAATCCGAAAAGTAGTTACCAGATATTTGGAAATAGCCGGAAACAAAATAAACCTACTAGATTTTTTTAAAAATCCAATATGCACTAAAATTTTTGGAAACTTGAAAAGTTCGATAAACAAAAATAAAATTTTTGAAAAATATTTTTTTAACTTTTTAAATAAAGTTAAACGGATAAAACATATATACATATAATGCAAAAATGTTATAATATCATTACAAAACAAATTATGTCGACTTTCTAGCTACTTCTTCTCAGTGCCTAATACGTCCCGCATATGTTGATTTCAATGCTTTTGCCACTTCACTACAATTCTGTCTCCATCGGTCTATGACAAGAGATAAAGGAGAATTGGTTTCAACTTCACCTACACCCGATGATTGTTGTTAACAAAACCAATTGCAATTATTTTGTGTCTTCTTGAAGTTATGCATGGAGCTATCACTAATGGGAAGAATGGGTTGTTAAAGTTCTTGAACAACGATACCAATATAACATTGTATCTAGAAGCAATAGGGCAACCCATATCAGAAATGGTCATCCACTTCTCACGACCCCGCACACCAAAGCCATCAATCCGCCATGTAGTCCTAACTTCCGACATCATATCATAGAACAAATCGGAATACAATTGTTGGTTTTCATAAATTTTAGTATCTAACTGCATCCGAATCAAATGCCAAGACTCTTCGCCCCATCCAAGTAAAGCTGCAATAACCCAAAAATCACAATTTCCATTGTCTCCCACATCAACATTGTCATCAATGTACTGATGCAAGAAAAAAGGAATCAGAGCGTCCGTAGTTCGTGGGACTACGGTATTGTTGGTTCGTTTTATTGAACAATGTTAACATTCGCGTTCTAGCAGTTAAACGTTGCTTGTATGCTCGTGCATGGGAGACTTAAGCATTTGTTTGTATTGCGGTAGAACGGAAGTAACAACTCCTTTTATGGAAATGCTTTTGGAATGCCCTAAGGCGTAAAATTGATGTCACATTCGATTGGTGAAGTTGTTTTTTAGAGAAAATATTTTTTTGAAAGGTGTGAGGCGAGTCTAATTGTAGGTACTTATAGGGAGAAGAGTATCCAACCATAGGCTAAGTACGACCCACAATCAAATACTCGAGAGTTGAGGGGACAATGGTATCCCAACCACTCTTGTTTGCCCTAAGAGGATCAAATTAAACTCTTGTTACGGGTTAAGCGATTTTTGGATGGAAAAGGTGAAGATGACATGGAAAGGTTGATGGATTAAATTAGGGTAGGTAGGTGGCGATGCGCAAGGCAATCGACTTATGGTACATAGATACAAGGCTTGCTTGGTTAAGTGGAATGTAATAGAGTTTGATGTTTTGAGAGAAGGAGAATGAAGGATGGAATCCCTAAAGTGGAGTGTGTGAACACTAAGATTCAATTTATTTGTTTTTGAAAAGAGTAAGACGTTGGATCTAACTTGTTTTTATCTTTGTTTTTGAAAATGTTTTCTAAGCGCTTTGTTTTTATCTTTTCTAACCTATACATGCAAGCATACAATCATACAAACATAAACAAGAAAGTAAAGATCCTAAACTATTACATTATGAATGAGGAGGGGGAAGTATGAGAAACCCATCAAGTGGGGATAAACCTAATCTAAGGCATAATGAATAAATGAGATGAATCATGAATGTTTAACAAAATGAACAAAGTTTCAAATGTCCAAGTGTAAGATATCCTTAAGTATCACCTCACAAAAACAAACAAGAGAGTTAGTATATGAGATGAGGTAATGAATGTATAAGATGTCCAAGATGAAAATCAACACATGAATATTAAAGGTGAACCATAAGATCAAATGGTAAACAAGTATAATCACGGATGAGATGCTCATGAAACATCAAGATAAAATCAAACATGGATAATAAGATCTAAAGGCAAATGATCAATCAAGGAAAGTTCAAAGGAATTATACATGAGATATGAGATAAGAAAAGCTCCAAAACTAGGGTTATGGGGAGAACTAACTAATGTTATCATGCTGGAATAAACATCCTACTATCTTTGATTTAATTTAATCAACTTAATTAAATCAATTAAATTGAACCAAAGATTTTCTAGGGGAACATATGAGACAAACAACAAGTTAACAATATCACAACATCACAAAAATTCAAATAATCAACCAAGAAACATGGCATCGTCATCAAGTGTCATTCCACACAATTTCAAATTCATAAGGATGAAAATAAAGTGTAAAATCAACCAAATAATATCTGAAGGTTCCATGGTTTATGGATTGGCAACAATTTTTGCTAAAACATGGTTCACTACATGATGTCGTGTGTGATGTTGTAACATGCTGCTCAGCTCACCTTGAGAGCAGATGTCCTTACAGAAATTGGAACATGTTCTACCAGAGCATCTATTCTGATTGTTTTAAATCTTGACAGATTTGTTTGTTTTAATTCTATGATATTTCTTTTGGATATATCTCAGTAATATACGCAGGTCAAGATAATGGTATCAAGAACAAGGTTATGTATCTCCAGTTGTACACAAAACGCTAAAATTGGATGATGAGATGTTTTAGGAAACTTTGAAGATTTTTTCCTGCTATTATGGAGAAGATTATGCAGGTGGTTTAAAACTGACAAAATGGGAAGAGTCTAAGCCCATACTACACGAGGCTATAGAAGGAGACTTACTAAACCTAAAATAGGTGTGGAATAATTGCTGAAGAAACCGTGTGTGCAAATAAGGGTTTAGGGTTTGAGTTTCTTTTAGTGTTCTGCTGTATTGTGTCACTCATGTGTCTTCTGATACATTGAGGTAGACTGTTTGTGAGCCATTCATTCATCACCTAGATGCTTGAACTGGATTGATGTTATTGAGTTGTAAGTGTCCACTCTAAGCTTTTAAGCAAGAGTGAATTGTCCTTGATTGAAGCTTTTAAGCAAGATCAAGTATTGTCTCTGAAGTGTGTCTTCTTCTGATGTATTGTTACGTCTGTCATTGCCATTGGTGACTGGTAGGAAGTGAGAGGGGATTTTCATACCTAGGCGAGTCTTAGGTATAAATTGCACTGGGTAGGTATTAAGTGAGAAGTTGTAAACGGGGTTGTTTAGCTTTGAATTAATACTACTAATAGTGGATTTCCTTCCTGGCTTGTGTAGCGAGCGATTTTGGACGCGGTTCTTAAGCGCTGGTTGCTCTCTGCGGTTGAGTTTACTACAGGTCGATTCATTTTTTATCCTATTGTAAGTTGATGAAGGAAGGGAAATAGATGTCTCCAAATAACCCTACTTTGCATACTGAGTTTAAACAGCGGTCTGTTAGGTTACGAATGCTATCAATGTGGGGGGGCCTTTGTACTGGTTATTTGTATTTTTGCCAATACAGTTCTCTTTTCTCTTTCTAGGACTTTATAGCAGGGAACAAGGATTAGGATGTTAGGACTAATGAGAGTATGGGATTTTGGGTTTTTGTTTAGTGTGCTCGCTAAGATCTTTTCTTTCGATCTTATGCCTACGTATTCCCGTTTACCGAAACAGGGAAATCAAAGCGTTCGTAGTTCCTCCTATTCTATGGGAGGAAATGGTTGTTTTTGGTGTCTTGTTCAAAGCCCAAGACGTGAAGCGAAAAGGTAGTTTGTTTGTATCTTGTTCTAAGCCCAAGATGTGAAGCTGAAAAGGTTTGACTTTAGAGAGAATTTGTCATTTCTAAAGAGGTGGGTTGTATGTCACAACTGTTTATAAAGGAGAATTACTTTAACCGGGATATGTGAATCCGAGCAATGCTATAATTTCCTTTATAGGGGTTTTTAACCTGAAGGAGAAGACTTTAACTCAGTGTAGAGTAATGCCATCTTTCCTTAGGAATTTCTCATACTAAAAGAGGGACAGTGGCATGGATGTAGATGATCCAGAGGCTTGCCGCTTACAGCGATTAGATGGAGGGAAAGGAGTTGTTGATGTTTGTGTACTGTGAACGAGGCACAGCTTTGATGCTAAAAGGTTAATTGGATTAACCAGTGGTTTTCTTATATAAAGCCTAAGAGGAGGCTATTATGTGTCTCGTACAAAGCCCGAGAGAGAGGCTAAAAGGTTTTGACTCAACGAGGGAATCTTTTGGTATCTCGTATAAAGCCCGAGATGAAGGCTATTTGACTCAACAAGAGAGTTTTTTGTATCTCGTACGAAGCCCGAGGTGGAGGCTGTTGTTTATTTGGCTCAATAAGAACCTTTTTGTATCTCGTATAAAGCCCGAGGTGGAGGCAAAATGGATGATGGACTCAACGAGGGAGTCTCTTATGTGTCTCGTATAAAGCCCGAGAGAGAGGCTAAACGTTGTTTGACTCCGCTGGGGAGAATCATTGTACAAAGCCCAAGAGGAGGCTGTGGTTACTGTTTCAGTTAAGTGACAGGTCTAGTATACTGATTTTTAAAGAGAAAACCAGTTCTTATATGAGCAATGCTGTACTCGAGGATTTGATTCGAGGATCCAGGTTATTCCTGTTCTTTAAGGAAGTGGGAAATCCGAAGGGGTATTGAGACTGTCCGAGTCTACGGGTTTTCTTCCTATTTAACGAAGAGGTCACTTGAGAATGTCTTTGAGACTCAAGGAAATTAGACTGTCCGTGTCCAGAGTTTCAACAGTAGTAGACTCTATGAAAGGACTGTTCTATGAAGATAACTAAGTTCTGTTCCTATACCTTTAGGAGGTCGTCGGGACAATTTGTACGAAGCCCAAGAGGAGGCTGGAAACTTTTAAGAAGCCGATCGGTCCTTGTACGAAGCCCAAGAGGAGGCTATCATTCCCGGAGGAAGAGATCATTATACGAAGCCTAAGAGGGAGCGGTGAATACTTTTAAGAAGCCGTAGGGTCCTTGTACTAAGCCCAAGAGGAGGCGGGGTTGCTTTTAGGGAGCCTGTGGGTCCTTGTACGATGCCCAAGAGGAGGCCGATGCTTTTAAGAAGCCGATGGGTCCCCAAACCCCGAGAAATTCAAGGCAAGCTATTCACAAGGAATAGATCAAGTCAGGAAAGTTCGAGAATTTGGAAGAAACTCAAAGATGCCATTCACGGAGAATACATTCATCTCTGGGAATAGAGTTTCTTGACAATTCCTAATGAGGACAGCCGAAGAGAAGACTGTATCTGGTGGTCCTATTGGGGATCTAGTTGTCTATTTCTATGAATAAACGAAACGACGTCACCTAGTTCTAGACGTAGTTGCCGGGGAAACTCGAAATATCTATACTATTATTACACAGTTGATATGAGTTTATGAAAGAAGACTTACAGTGAAACAGCCCCACAATACAGTTATATGTATATGAAAGCGGTAAATGAAAGCAATGACCACTTACTCGGTTTGAGAGCTTCCATGCTGTTTGGTTAGTTGTTTAACAAAGAAAGATTGAAAACAACAGTATATTCAAAATCAAAGGATAAAGTGCTTTGAAAAAAAGAAAGATTTGGGGCTTACAGCTCAAGGAGAGGCCCAGGGTTTTATCAGTGAGCGCACTGTTTGAATTTGTACAGAGGGACTTATACAAGTGACTGAGGCCCAAAAAATTGTTTTCTGTACAAAGGGATGGGTCTTACACTCTCTCAAGAGGCCCAAAAAGTTTAAAGAAAAAGAGTGGGGCTTATAACATGAGGGTAGGCCCAATTTGTTTTTCCGTTTGAAATGGCGATCGCGCCGAGGTTTTCTTTTAACGCAGAGGGACTTATACAATAAATGAGGCCCAAATGATTTTGGTTAAAAGGGGGTTAGGTCTTACACTCTATTAGAGGCCCAAAAAGTTTTGAATGGGTCTTATAGCTCAAGGAGAGGCCCAAAAGGTTATTTTTCAAAAGGCAACGACCGCGCCGTTTGTTTTTGACAGTATTGGGACTTATACAATATACTGAGGCCCAAAAATGATTTGGTCAAAAAAGGATTGGGTCTTACACTCTATTAGAGGCCCAAAGTGTTTTGAAAATGATTTATGAGGGTTGAATTAATCCAAAAACCCTAATTTGTTTTCAAAAATGTGTTTTAATTGAATAAAAATTCAATTAAAATGATCAAAATTGTTTAACATATGGAAAACAAATTGTGATCTTGGATTAATGCTTCAAAAATTAAGTATTGACCTACAAAATAATTAGAAAGCATTAAAAGTTGCAAAATCAATGTGGAAAAAATATTTAAAATGTAAAAAATAATTAAAATATTAATTCTTTGCAAAAATATAAATTATATGAAATAAATAATATTTTTGGGATTTTTTGATAAAATAAAATATTTTAACATTTTTGTGAATTATCAAAAAAAGAATCAACTCAAAATCATTAAAACTCAGAGAGAAATTAATTTTTGAATCAATTAAATAAAATCACAAAATTCAAATATTCAAATTTGAAAATATGGCACCAAGAACAAGCTGAAGAACACGCGCGTGTTCTGAGATTCCCAGATTTGCATTTTCTCTCTAATCTCACTGAATACTTAATCATATCATGCAATCCACATACCAAACAACTCGTTTCAACCTCATGATCATGTCTATAACACTTAATTTCATTTAAATTAAACATAAAACATGAAATCACGAAGAAACCTCAAGAACCCTAATTTCTGCATGAAGGCTAGGATTTTTGATACAAGATTCAAACAAAGCAATTAATTGAGGGAAAACATTCCATGCATGATTATGAACATATGGCCAAATTATTATGCAGCAAAAATTGCATGGATCATAGAGTTAGAAGAGCTCATGCTTACCACTTGCAGCTGGTGATCGTGATTTGTGTTGGAGGTGTTACAGCTAGGTTCCAATGATCTGGATAGCTTCCCTAGGTGCTATGGAGTGTGTTTGAATGCTTGGACTTGATTGAAATTGGCTGGAACGATTTGTGGTACCTCAGCTGCAACTTGATTGAAAGTTTGAGCAACCAGCTGGTGATTTTGTGAAATTGGTGTTCCAGAAGTGATCTAAGTGTTTGATCAGCTCATATGTGATGTATGTGAGGTGTGTGAGTGATTGGTTTGATTGGAAAAGCTCTCAAACTCAAAACCCGATAGTGACTTGCCTTAGAAGGCAAAATTGGAGTGAAAGAAGAGATTTTGAGGAAAACATCTATTTGATGGCTTTGGTGTACTTAAACTGAACACAATTGAGCTCTATTTATAGTAGAGCAAGTTTGTTTTGCAAGGAATAGTGAATGGCAACTGCAGCAGGTGTTTGTTCAATGTTGGCCAATGAAAATCTAAGTCTCCTCTAGCCATTGACTAGAGGTTAGGGCACAGGGCTGTGGTTCCCTTGGTCTTGGATAAGTCTTGACTGAATTCAAATGAGAATGGCTCAGTCCATGCCACCTTGATGCTTCCATTGAATGCTTCAATCCAAATTTGGAGTCCTGTCCCTATTTTGGCCATTCTAGGTTCAACATGCTATTTCTTGTTCCATGGACTTTGGAGGCTTGGCTCAGTGATTGTCCCCTTTAGATTCAATCCTCAGATGTGTCCAAGTGGATAGGAGCATTTGAATTTGGCTTATTTTGGCAAATCAAGCAAAATTGCAAATTCTGCCTTGCCTTTGACAGATTTCAGCAAGGCAACTTGCCAATGTCATATCTCATGGTGTAAGTTGAATTTGGTAATGTTCTTGACCATTTTGGAAAGCCCTTACATGATACAACAACTGTTTGAACATGTTTGGTTTTGATCTCTTTTGAATCCAAGTGAAAAATCCCCCTACATTTGGCAAAAAGTAAGGCAAAATCTGACTTAGTGAAATTTTCACTAAGTGTTGGAACAAAGTGTTTTCTCTTGATTTTGATCACTCCATAACTCAAAATCCTTAATGAATTGGACTTAGGTCTAGTTGAAGTTTTTGTAGAGGGCAATGAGATCTACAAATCAAGCTTTGGATGGGGCACAATGGCCTTGTGGTTTAGGAGTTATGGTCCTCCAAAGTTGGTGCATTAGTGGCACTTTTTCATGACTTAGAAAAATTTCTAAGTTTTATGGTTACCCCTTTTACAAGTTATCCAATTTTTCTTAATTTTTCTTGATGAATGATGATTCAAATCATACATTAACATCATTTTAGGGTTAAAAATCCATTTTGGTGAAAAATCTCAAAAAGTCAAAGTTGACTTTTGTGCACAGTTGACTTTTTATCAAATGAATTCCAAACTGTGCAATTCTTCAGGAAATCATGTCCTTGACCTAAATAAAACTTGATGGACATGTTCCATGGGTGTTATAGGGTATATTGGTGCATGTCATAGGGTTTGGGAGCATGTCCTGGTCAAAAGTCAAAGTTACAGTTGACTTTTATCATAAAACCCTAATTGTGGTGCAGATGAAATTGAGACTTGTTGCTCAAGCTTCTTGGATTAATCCATTGTTCCAAATGGATCAATATAATTCATTAGAGACCCTCAAATCATGTCTTGAGGTCTTGGCTCATGATTTGCCCTAAAAGTCAACTTAGGGGTGAATTAGGTCAAGAAACCCTAATTCCTGATTTTTTATGAATGCATCCCCTGAGGCAAAATTGACTTGATGATTGGGTCCATGAGGTTCCATGGAGTATATTAGGTTATGTTTTGGATCATTGGCTTGTGCCCAGATGAAAATTTTCCATCTGGAGGCCCTGGTCGACCAAAACCCTAATTTGGTGACACTGTCAATCTTGAGACTTGATCCACCTAGAAGGGAGCAGCCTTGTGCTTAATCCTTGAAGTGGGAGTCCTTTTGATCCATTGTGGATGTTTGGGAGGTTAGACAAGTTGAAGATCATGTCATTCCTTGATTGATCATTTGTCTAAGCACTCAGAGAGGGCTTGAAACCCTAATTTTGATTGTAGTGGGTGCTCACCCATCTTTGGGGAGACTGATGAAGTATGATGGTTCCTCCATATTGTGATGATGATTTCCACAATGATGGGAAATATTAGTGGTAAAAATTTGGGGTATGACAGCTTGGTAGCCCACAAACGTAGGTGTTGTTATACACTTAACTGGGTTAACAACTCTTTGTGTTTTGTTAGTTTATGTACCTTTAACTTTGTTTACCTTGGTCCTTGTGTTTTAAACAGATATCAGTGTCTCGACATCTCTTAGGACATATGATATCTGCATACCAGAATATCTATATCAATTGTATTAAATCAACTTCCAAACAGAGAATGGATGCAATAAAATGAAAGGAAATTAAATTTCATACAATTTGAAAAAAAGAAAATTTTAAAAATCATTTAAGATGAAAAAATTAAGATTAAATGAAAATAAGGGTGGAAATAGAAACTACGGAGTAATCATGGTCGTCCGATCACACATGTACAGATCTGATGGTTGTCGTTGCACGCACATGGTACACTAAAATGCATGGAATCTGCCTGTTTCATCCTTTTGTGTATTCTATCTTATTAGGCCATGCAGGATCAATGAGACTGCGCCATGTGGCACTAAGAGAAAAAGAAAAAAAATAATTTTGCACGGACACGTGTCGCCATTCTGGGAGTTCTGGTTAATCATTAATTGTTCACTAATTATTTTACACACAATCTTTAATTTTGATCTACTAAAAATTAATAAATAAAAAATTAAATATGCAAATTATATATCACCCAACCCGATTTTTTGCGAGGAATACAAATATGCGATCGGTTTTTCCAAATGAGCCACGAATTTTGAAGAATCGGGCGAAAACGTGAAAAACGAAGTATGTGAAGAATCGATCAATTCCCATTCGTTATAATGTTTCGTAAAAAGGCAATCACATATTAAGAATCGTGACGAAAAACCGATTCTAATGATATATTCACATGCAATTAAAGGTTAAGAATTAAAAATCACTATTTTTAAGATTATGTGTTTTATGTGAGAATAAGTGATTATCCAATAAGCAATATTAAAACAGTAGCTTAAGCTAAATCAATCAACAAGCATCCAACAATTCATGGCAAGAATATGGAGGGGATAAAGAATTACCGACAGAGCGGAGGTTTGCTCAAGTTAGTGTTGAAATTCGGCGTGTCGAAGCATAAACAGAAAACTTCAAGAATAATCTCCACCTAGCTTCCAAGAATTGATTATTAGAAGATGAAAATTAGGAGATGATAGAAAAGTGATCCATGCTTTAATCTTGATGAAATTGTTGAAAATTGATGAATTCTTGAATTGTTAAGTGATGATGAACCTTGAATTGTTGAATGATGATTGTTGAATGTTTGTGGTTAAGTTCCACCAAATCTAGAATTTCAATGTGAAATTCTAGATGGTGATGATGATGAACTTTGGTGTAGGTTATGGAAAATGGTGAAAAGGTTGAAAGTGGTTAACCCCAAAAATTGGGAAAAAAGAAAGTTTATATAGATTCTTTTAGTTAATTGTGGTTCATTGGATTGTGATCCAAGTCATTATTTTATCAAAGGTTAGAAATTAATCCTAGTGTTAGTTGTAGATCACGAATCTTAGCCGTTAGATTAATTGTTATCAATGATTGAGTTTTGATGAAAAAGTCGTTTGGTTTTGTGTTAGTTTGTGAACATTAAGGAAGTCAAAGTTAGTTAGAGGGGTTAAAGGTAAATGGGTAAATGCATGGTTTTGTTTTAAAATAGGTAGTTAAAGGTAGTTAGAAGTAAGACATGTTTGAGTTTAGCATAAGTACCAAGTTTAGGGGTAAGTTGAATGGTCACTTGGTTAGAACTTGAAATTGGCTTGAATTTACTTTGATTTTACTTTGGATTTTTTCCACTTTTCCCATGCCTTTTTTATGAATCAAACTATGGACTTAAGTGCTTTTGGGGAGTGGTCTAGGAAAATTTGGGAATAAAAATCGAGTCGATGGTCAAAAGTTGACCGAAAAGTCAATAGTTGACAAAAAAGTCAACTTTACCAAATTGATGTAATTTTTTATTCTCTTTCCTTGTAATCCATTCTTTCAACTTGTATCTCAAGTAATAAGCATTTACCATGAATTTCCACTAAATGAATGAAATCTTCTTTTTATTTCGACTTTGCCCCTTTTCTTTGAATTTAAGCAAACTTCTGAACTGAGTGACAATCAGTCGAATCTCCTGACTAACCATGAATCTCAAATAAATAGATGATCTACACCAATATGGGAAATAAACCCAGATAATTACCAAATAAGATATGCCTTGAAAATCCACTTGAACCGATTAAATCATCTATTATTAAACTTTGACCTAATGATTGTGCTATGCAAAATGTGATGAATGATATGGTAAATGCATGACCTAATAAAGGGTATGTACATGAGGAATATGAGACGCATAAGCCAAAAGATTTGAATTAGGGGTAGGACAAATTTGGGGTATGACATGAGTGACTCTATTAGTCCAAGCAGTAACAAATCTTTCTTTATATAGACTTCAGTTAATCTAACTACGCATTCGAATCACAAGATGAAACATCCCGTCTGAGGATCAACCACATGCTATTCTTCGCACACATCCTTAAGTGTCGAATTAACTGAACGTAGGACTAGAGGTCATCGTGAAGAAAGGATGGGTTAAAATCAAATTTTGAGCCTTATATCCTTTGTTTCTATAACCATGAACCATACCACGTTACAACCCTCAAAAGACCTAATTGAGGCATGGTTTATGCTGAAAGCATACTATAGCAAAGTTGCATAAACTAACTCCTAAATATTTGCTAATCATATTCTTGCTATATCTTTCACTAGCTAAATCAACACTGTGTTTGGACTATTGGTCAGTTCGCCACACACTGTCATATCATTCCAATAAATGACTTTTTTTTTTCAAATCTTGCATGAGCATCGCATTAAAATTACCATTTGCGAATGAACAATTTTTAGTTGCAAGTCAGTACTTGACATAAATGAAATCCTAACAAGGAGTAATCGAAGAGAACTGGATCATTCAACAAAGTTGATCAGAATCAAGAACACCTCATAACCCTATGGATTAGGGTCATTGTCATATCAACCCGAGGAATCGGTCAGTCTAAAGCAAGTGTCGATGCATCAGTTGATTATGGGGAAAATCATTCAAGAATCGGTTGATCAGAGATAATCATCTCAAGACTTTACCAACCACGAGCAGACCATCCAGAAGTTATTTGATTAAGGGAAAGTCCCTCCAGTGCTTAGTCAGCACAAGTTAAGTTGCTTCAATGCTCGTTCTGGGGCAAGTTACTTCAAGAGTACACTAAAGCCAACCACTCCAAGAGTTGGTTAATCAAGGACGAATCCTTTCATGACACAAAATTTTGGGCAAGCCATCTCGAGGTCATCTCATGGTACAATTGCTTCTAAACTTCCTTTCAAGGAAAAATTCTTCAAGAGACCCAAATTGGGACAAGATAAGCTACAGAGGGGCAAATCCTCCATGATTTCAAAGCTACTCAAGCAAATTCTATTTTTTTACAACTTTTAAGTTCAAGATGAGTGTCGGGGAATCATGTTATCACCCCATCCAGTAACCTTTACTTTCTAACTAACAAGAAGCCTTGCTACAAATGACCTTCCATCCTATACCCACACTGAGGCATTCTTGGAAACCGCTATATCATTGCATAAATCATCCTCATGCATTAGTCATCTCGCTTTGCTCAAGCATAAAGCCATGCATATAATATCATTCATCGGGCCTAACCCCACAACTCTAATCTGACATCAAAAGCCTTGTAACCTAAATAACTTCAAAATACCAGTTCTCGTCTAGAAAATCATCTCAAAATACCAGTTCCCATCTGGTAAACAGATTTTTAACCAGTTTTCATCTGATCACCTTTTCTTTAGCCTACTTTTAAATTCCAGTTCTCGTCTGGTAGTCAATTTTCTTTTTAGAACTAGTTTCTGTCTGATAAAAAATAAGGAGTTAATTCTCGTCTGACAACTTAACCTTTTGCCACCAGTTCTTGTCTGGTAGTATACCCCTTAAAAACCAGTTCCCGTCTGGTGACTTACCCTCAAAATTCACTTAAAAAATCCCTAAAAGTCCAATCAGCATCAATCTGGTCCCATGCCTAACCAAAGCCCAATCATACTTGGCACCCCAAAGACAAACCTATATCACTACTTACAAAGCCCAACCATACTTGGCACAATCATGACCCTTGGATCATATATCCTCATATCCCCAGCAACCCGAGCCTACATCTTCATTTTGCATACATAATCTCATTACATTGCATCTACCAAAGCGTGTAGCATTTCCATTCAATATGGGGCATTACCCCATGGAAAAATTCAAACATGCATACAAAGCATAGGCCAGTTTTGGTACCTTGCACGAAAGCTCGAATCAATCCTCAATCATGATAATAATATATCCCCACAGAGAATGCATAGCCCATTCCCCAACAGATATTTCAACCAATCCCTAAGACAATAGATCTGTCGATCTTACCCTCTATTTACCCTTTATTTCCTCAGTGGAGTCATCTTTCTGTGTACAATTTCTCGGGGTTGTAAATCCGTTGAGTTTATCTCTTGTGTCTAGATCTGTTGATCTTGTCATTTTCTTGGGTTGTAGATCTGTTGATCCAACTTCCTATTTATAGATCCGTTGATCTTAATCCTCTTTCATTTTCCTAGGTAGTAGATTCATTGATCTTACTTCCTATTCCCCAACTTTTGAGTCGTAGATCCGTTGATCTTACTTCTCTCCATCATTTTGGTTATGGATCTGTGATCCTACTTCTTTTCCTTAAGATCCGTTGATCTTCCTTTAAGTCGCAAACCCGCTGATGTTTTTTCTCTTCATTTTGTGGGTTGTAGATCCGTTGATCCTATGTCTTATTCATAGATCCATTGATCTTCCTTTGAGTTGTAAATTCGTTGATGTTATTTCTCTCCATCTTTGGGTCGTGGATCCATTGATCCTATTTCCTGGGTTGTAGATTGTAACGCCCCAGTTTTGTCAGTTTTTATTTAATTGAGTCGTTTTTGAGTATTTTATTATTATATTATTTTATTTCTAACTTTTATGTGAAAGTATGTTATTTTTCGTCGTGAATATATTTCATCGCGTTTTGGGAACATTTGCGAGATATTTGAGTGTATGGGTAATTTGGGCATTTTGATTTATTTTGTTAAGTTAGAATATATAGAAAAGAAAATAGAAAGAGAGAAAATAGTAAGAGAAAGAAAAGAAGAAGAAAAGAAAAGGAGAAGAGAAGAAAAGAGAGAATTTGGAAAACTTGGAAACCAATCAACCGACTTTCTAGAACGCGATTAAATCGGGTAAGGGTGCGAAACTCGATTATATTATGTTTGTGTATGATTATGTATGTGTTTGCTTGGATGTTTTCTTGCCTTTCCATAGCTTTGAGTTCTAGGTTGGAAATGAGAATTTTGTGAGAAATCGATGTTTTCACGGTCGAAAATCGGTGTAAACGTAGTAGAATACTTGTTATCATGATTAGAATAGGTTCTGATTGTCATATGTTGGTTTGGAACTGTTTGGTTTGAGAAAATATCATTTTTGGATGAACTGGTGCGCTGCTGGGTTTTGCTGAAATCGCAGGTTCGCACTACGAATGGCCAGCGAATGGAGTGGCGAGCGTTCGCGTGATGTTCGCATTGCGAACGTTGTAGTATTTTTCATTCTGCCACTGTTCGCTGGAGGGTTCGCACTGCGAATGGGGTAGCGAGAATTCGCTGGGACGTTCGCACTGCGAACGGTGGGAATTTTCTAGGCTATTTTTGCTTCTGCCTTGGTTCGCTGGGACATTCGCACTGCGAATGAGGTAGCGAAGGACTCGCTAGGAGCTTCGCAGTGCGAATGTAGCAGTTTTCCCAATTTGTTTTCTTTGTAACTTTTGAACTGTGTTTCGGTTTGAGGCGTGGTTTGATGCGTTAGAAAGCTTATAAAATGTACTTTCTTATGATGATGGTTTTGAGAATTGTTGGCCGATTAAATTATGTCGGGAATTAGAAATGTGTTGTTTTTGTTGTCAACTTTTGTCGTTTAATTGTGTGCACTTGATGTGTACGTGCAATATACTGTTGGTGTGGATATTGTATGACTTGTGTACTGTTGAGTGATGAAATTGCATGAAATACATATTGTGATGATGGTTGGTGGCCTTACGGCAAGAAAATGCGATGTATGGTAATTGTTGATATATGCATGATTATGGATGTGTATATGTGTGCATATTAACTGTCATGAGTCATTGTATGCCAAGCATCATGATATGCATTGTTGTGACGTCCTGAGTGACAGATTGATTCCAGAGGGAATCTGCTATAACATCGTGCGCCTTAAGAATAAGAGGACCTAAACCGATTTGATATATCGTGCGCCTTAAAAATAAGAGGACCTAAAGCGATGGTTATAGACGATCGTGTGCCCATGTGGGGTGTGAGCGATCGGATTATGCGCCTTATACCGAGAGGACCTAAAGCAATCCATAAACGTCGTGCGCCTTATACCAAGAGGACCTAGAGCGACGGGGAACATCGTAGGCCTGACGGGGTGTTACTTGAGTGATCCTCAGTAACGAGCGATGATTCCAGCAGAGTTCCTGAGTGAACTAGTGATGAGAAATATTGGAAGTCGGTACCGCATGGCATGTGCATAGAGTCGTTGTGTCGGTCTCTGTGCATTTGCATAATTCATGGATTAACTGTGCATGGAATTGTTAATGTGAATGATGAGATAGAATATGTGTAATTGTATTGATGATGATTGTATTGTGTATGATTGATGTGTATTGGTATTTGATACTTGAGAATTGTACTGTGTTGTGTTGTATTTGATTGTGGTGCATTTGTGGTGAGAATGTTTTACTTGTGCATTTCTGTGTTAATATATAATTATATGCAAATGTATTATGATTGTGTTTCTCACCCTTCTGCTGTTTTATAATGCTCTATGAGGCATTGCAGATTAGAGTTGCTGGAGGTCTTTTTGCGAAGCTTTGCGTCTTCATTCTTTTTTCGGTCGGCTCTGATATGTGACACCGGGTAGTTAGGGTGGCTGTTTGTGATTATTTTGTATTATGTAGATGTATCTTTTGGATTGTACATGTATGACTCGATGTATGACAAACTTTCATGATATATATATATATATATATATATATATATATATATATATATATATATATATATATATGTTGATATTCAGTTACGGATTTTCCGCTTTTATTCTGTTTCTGAATTGTGGGTGTAATACTACCTAAGATTGTTGCATATCTGTATGAGCAGGTGTTATATGTTTGTTTCAAATTATTGTGGCGTCTCCAGTCTATGCCGTGCATGTTTTAACTATACTCTGATGAAATTTTGAATTTTTATTTATCGCTTTAATAGCTTTGGGGTATAGATTGGGGGTGTTACAATAAGTGGTATCAGAGCTAGTTCGTGTCAGTCCGTGCTAGTCCGTGTCAGTTCGTGTCTGGTTATGTCAGTCCTGGTATGTGTGGCGTGTGGAGTGAGCTGTTTGTTTAACCATAGTTTCTGTTATTGGAAATGAACAGAATATGGCTGGTAGGAATGATGCTGCTTTGGCTGCTGCGATGCAAGCAATGGCTCGTACTGTACAGGGTGCACCTAATGCTGCTGGTAATGATGAGTTCAGGAAGAACAAACCGCCTGTTTTCAAAGGAAGATATGATCCTGATGGTGCACAGATTTGGTTGAAAGAGATTGAAAGGATTTTTCGAGTTATGGATTGTGCTGAGGACAGTAAGGTGAGACTGGGTACTCACATGTTACAGGAAGAAGCTGATGATTGGTGGGTTAGTACTCGTCAGGTGTTGGAAGCTGGGGATGATGAAGTTACTTGGGAATTGTTTAGCCAGGAGTTTCTGAGGAAACATTTTCCCGAGGATTGTTAGAGGAAAGAAGGAAATTGAGTTCTTGGAACTGAAACAAGGTAGTATGTCTGTTGTTGACTATACTGATAAGTTTGTGGAGCTGGTGCAGTTTTATCCTCATTATGCTGAAGCGACTGCAGAGTTTTCTAAGTGTGTGAAGTATGAGAGCGGATTGCGTCCTGAGATTAAGCAAGCCATCGGTTATCAAAGGATAAGAAGGTTTTCTGATTTGGTGGAATGTTGTAGGATTTATGAAGAGGATAGTAGGGCTCGTTCTACTCACTACAAGAGTGTGAGTGACCGGAAAGGGAAGCAACAGTTTCGTAGTGGTCCGTATGTAACACCAGCGGATAAGGGTAAGCAAAGGGGTACTTTTGATCGAAGGTCAGGTGGAGGAGGTATGTCTAATTCTCCGAGGTGTTTTAAGTGTGGTGAGTTGGGGCATCGTCAGTTTGAGTGCAGGAAAGATGTGAGAAAGTGTTCTAATTGTGGAGGTGTCAGACATGTCGTAGCTGATTGTAAACGGAAGAATGTGGTGAAGTGTTTCAACTGTGGTGAACCTGGACATATTAGTACAAAGTGTCAGAAACCGAAGCAAGCTCCAACTAGTGGGAAGGTATTTTCATTAGCGGGGACTCAGACTTCAAGTGCAGATCGTCTGATCCGAGGTACTTGTTTTATTAATAGTACGCCTTTAGTTGCTATTATTGATACTGGCGCGACTCATTCATTTATTTCGTCCGAGTGCGCTAAGCATTTGAATCTTGTGTTGTCTGTGATGGATGGTGAGATGGTTATTGATACTCCAGTAATGGGGTCAGTAACTACTTCCTTGGTTTGTTTAAGTTGTCCTTTGACCATTTATGGTAAAGACTTTGAGATGGATTTAGTGTGTTTGCCGTTGGAGGGTTTAGATGTGGTTTTGGGAATGAATTGGTTGCAGTTCAATCGGGTTCATATTGATTGTTATCATAAGTTGGTAAGGTTTCCTTCTCTTGAGGAAGACGAAGACTCGAGTTTCTTGTCTACCAAAGAGTTGAAGAGACTTTTGGCGGAGGAAGCTCAGTTGTTTGGGTTGTTTGCGTCGTTGACTGTGGAGAGTCAAGTTTCACTTGATGTGTTTCCGGTTGTGTGTGATTTTCCGGAAGTGTTTCCTGAGGATATTTCGGACTTGCTTCCAGAGAGAGAGGTGGAGTTTTCTATAGATCTAGTTCCTGGTACTAGACCTGTTTCTATGGCACCTTATCATATGTCGGCATCTGAGTTGGTAGAGTTGAAGAAGCAATTGAATGAATTGTTGGAGAAGAGGTTTGTGAGACCAAGTGTGTCGCCTTGGGGCGCTCCAGTTTTATTGGTGAAAAAGAAAGACGGAAGTATGCGGTTGTGTATTGATTATCTCCAGTTGAATAAGGTGACGATTAAGAATAAGTATCCTCTTTCGAGAATTGATGATTTGATGGATTAGTTGGTTGGTGCTTGTGTGTTCAGTAAGATTGATTTGAGATCGGGATATCATCAGATTAGGGTGAAAGAGGAAGATATTCAGAAGACGGCTTTTAGGACACGTTACGGTCATTATGAATATTCTGTGATGTCGTTCGGGGTTTTTAATGCGCCAGGTGTGTTTATGGAGTACTTGAATCGTATTTTTCACGAGCATTTGGATCGATTTGTTGTTGTGTTTATTGACGACATATTGATTTATTCTAAGTCTCGGGAGGAGCACGCGGAGCATTTGCGTATTGTTTTGCAGGTTTTGAAGGAAAAGAAGCTTTTTGCCAAATTGTCCAAGTGTGAATTTTGGTTGTCGGAAGTGAGTTTTCTTGGACACGTGATTTCAGGTAATGGTATTTCTGTGGATCCATCTAAAGTAGAAGCAGTTCTACAATGGGAGGCTCCGAGATCTGTTACTGAAATTCGAAGCTTTTTAGGTTTGGCCGGTTATTATCGGAGGTTTATTAAAGGTTTTTCTAAACTATCACTTCCTTTGACCCAGTTGACTTGTAAAGGGCAAGCGTTCATTTGGGATATTCGATGTGAGGAAAGTTTTAATGAGCTGAAGAGAAGATTGATGACAGCTCCGATTTTGATTTTGCCGAATCCTAATGAACCGTTTATGATGTATTGTGACGCGTCTTTGATTGGTCTAGGGGGTGTACTAATGCAAGAAGGTAAGGTTGTGGCGTATGCTTTGAGGCAGTTGAGAGTGCATGAGAAGAATTACCCTACGCATGACTTGGAATTAGCGGCTGTGGTTTTTGTGTTGAAGATTTAGAGGCATTATCTTTTTGGTGTGAGGTTTGAAGTCTTTAGTGATCACAAGAGTTTGAAATATCTGTTTGATCAGAAGGAATTGAATATGAGGCAACGAAGATGGTTGGAATTTTTTAAGGACTACGACTTTGGCTTGAATTACCATCCTGGTAAAGCTAATGTGGTAGCCGATGCGTTGAGCCAGAAATCGTTGAATATGTCCGCTTTAATGGTTAAGGAGTAGGAGCTTTTGGAATCGTTTAGAGATTTGAGTTTGGTATGTGAAGTGTCGTCGGATAGTGTGAGGTTGGGTATGTTAAAGGTTACGAATGAGTTTCTGATGACGGTAAGTGAGAAACAGAAGTTGGACGTGAAATTAGTGGATTTGATGTTGGTTGACGGAAAAGAGGCGAGTAGTGATTTTCAAGTGGATGTTAATGGTGTGTTGAGGTTCCATGGGCGAATTTGTATTCCGGACGATTCGGATTTGAAACAGATGATTTTGGAAGAAGGACACCGGAGTAATTTGAGTATACATCCGGGAGAGAACAAGATGTACCAAGATTTGAAAAAGATTTTCTGGTGGTCTGGATTGAAAAGAGATGTGGCTCAGTTTGTGTATGCTTGTTTGACGTGCCAGAAGTCGAAAGTGGAGCATCAGAGGCCGAGTGGTTTGTTGCAACTGTTGGATATTCCGGAATGGAAATGGGATAACATTTCCATGGATTTTGTAACAGGGTTGCCGAATACACAGCGAGGGCATAATGCTATTTGGGTGGTTGTTGATAGGCTGACTAAATCGGCTCATTTCATTCCGATTGACATCAGTTTTACTTTGGAACGGTTCGCTGAGATTTATATCAGTGTGATTGTGAAGTTGCATGGAGTTCCGTTAAGTATTGTTTCGGATCGAGATCCTAGATTTACCTCGAGATTTTGGGAAAGTTTACAGAAGGCATTGGGTTCTAAATTGAGGTTGAGTTCGGCTTATCATCCGCAGAAGAATGGGCAGTCGGAGAGAACGATTCAGTCTTTGGAAGATTTGTTGAGGGCTTGTGTTCTTGAACAAGGTGGTGCGTGGGATAGTTATCTTGTATTGGTTGAATTCACGTATAATAACAGTTTTCATTCGAGTATTGGAATGGCACCGTTTGAAGCATTATATGGACGAAGATGTCGAACGCCGTTGTGTTGGCACGAATCTGGTGAGAGAACGGTGGTTGGACCGGAGTTGGTTCAGCAGACTACAGACAAGGTGAAGTTTATTCATGAGAAAATGAAGGCTTCTCAGAGCAGACAAAAGAGTTATCATGATCGGAGACAGAAGGATCTTGAGTTTCAAGAAGGCGATCATGTATTTCTAAGGGTTACGCCGGTAACGGGTGTTGGTCGCGCATTAAAATCGAAGAAGCTTACTTCTCGATTTATTGGTCCTTACCAGATATCTGCGAGAGTGGGTGCGGTGGCTTATAGGGTGGCGTTGCCGCCGAGTTTTTCGAATTTGCATGATGTGTTTCATGTTTCACAGCTTCGGAAGTATGTTCCGGATCCGTCGCATGTGATTCCGATGGATGAGGTTGAGGTAAGGGAGAGCCTTACGGTGGAGGCATTACCAGGGTTTTGGATCGCGAGGTGAAGCGGTTGAGAGGCAAGGATAGTGCACTGGTGAAGGTGGTGTGGGGAGGCGCTGCTGAGGGTAATTTGACTTGGGAGTTGGAGAGTCGGATGCGGGATTCGTATCCAGAGTTGTTCGTCTCAGGTAAGATTTTCGAGGACGAAAATTTCTAAGTGGGGGAGAGTTGTAACGCCCCAGTTTTGTCAGTTTTTATTTAATTGAGTCGTTTTTGAGTATTTTATTATTATATTATTTTATTTCTGACTTTTATGTGAAAGTATGTTATTTTTCGTCGTGAATATATTTCATCGCGTTTTGGGAACATTTGCGAGATATTTGAGTGTAGGGGTAATTTGGGCATTTTGATTTATTTTGTTAAGTTAGAATATATAGAAAAGAAAATAGAAAGAGAGAAAATAGTAAGAGAAAGAAAAGAAGAAGAAAAGGAGAAGAGAAGAAAAGAGAGAATTTGGAAAACTTGGAAACCAATCAACCGACTTTCTAGAACGCGATTAAATCGGGTAAGGGTGCGAAACTCGATTATACATGTTTGTGTATGATTATGTATGTGTTTGCTTGGATGTTTTCTTGCCTTTCCATAGCTTTGAGTTCTAGGTTGGAAATGAGAATTTTGTGAGAAATAGATGTTTTCACGGTCGAAAATCGGTGTAAACGTAGTAGAATACTTGATATCATGATTAGAATAGGTTCTGATTGTCATATGTTGGTTTGGAAATGTTTGGTTTGAGAAAATATCATTTTTGGATGAACTGGTGCGCTGTTGGGTTTTGCTGAAATCGCAGGTTCGCACTGCGAATGGCCAGCGAATGGAGTGGCGAGCGTTCGCGTGATGTTCCCACTGCGAACGTTGTAGTATTTTTCATTCTGCCACTGTTCACTGGAGGGTTCGCACTGCGAATGGGGTAGCGAGCATTCGCTGGGACGTTTGCACTGTGAACGGTGGGAATTTTCTAGGCTATTTTTGCTTCTGCCTTGGTTCGCTGGGACATTCGCACTGCGAATGAGGTAGCGAAGGACTCGCTAGGAGCTTCGCACTGCGAATGTAGCAGTTTTCCCAATTTGTTTTCTTTGTAACTTTTGAACTGTGTTGCGGTTTGAGGCGTGGTTTGATGCGTTAGAAAGCTTATAAAATGTAATTTCTTATGATGATGGTTTTGAGAATTGTTGGCCGATTAAATTATGTCGGGAATTAGAAATGTGTTGTTTTTGTTGTCGACTTTTGCCGTTTAATTGTGTGCACTTGATGTGTACGTGCAATATGCTGTTGGTGTGGATATTATATGACTTGTGTATTGTTGAGTGATGAAATTGCATGAAATACATATTGTGATGATGATTGGTGGCCTTACGGCAAGAAAATGCGATGTATGGTAATTGTTGATATATGCATGATTATGGATGCGTATATGTGTGCATATTAACTGTCATGAGTCATTGTATGCCAAACATCATGATATGCATTGTTGTGACGTCCTGAGTGACGGATTGATTCCAGAGGGAATCTGCTATAACATCGTGCGCCTTAAAAATAAGAGGACCTAAAGCGATTTGATATATCGTGCGCCTTAAAAATAAGAGGACCTAAAGCGATGGTTATAGACGATCGTGTGCCCATGTGGGGTGTGAGCGATCGGATTGTGCACCTTATACCGAGAGGACCTAAAGCAATCCATAAACGCCGTGCGCCTTATACCAAGAGGATCTAAAGCGACGGGGAACATCGTAGGCCCGACGGGGTGTTACTTGAGTGATCCTCAGTAACGAGCGATGATTCCAGCAGAGTTCCTGAGTGACCTAGTGATGAGAAATATTGGAAGTCGGTACCGCATGGCATGTGCATAGAGTCGTTGTGTCGGTCTCTGTGCATTTGCATAATTCATGGATTAACTGTGCATGGAATTGTTAATGTGAATGATGAGATGGAATATGTGTAATTGTATTGATGATGAGTGTATTGTGTATGATTGATGTGTATTGGTATTTGATACTTGAGAATTGTACTGTGTTGTGTTGTATTTAATTGTGGTGCATTTGTGGTGAGAATGTTTTACTTGTGCATTTCTGTGTTAATATATAATTATATGCAACTGTATTATGATTGTGTTTCTCACCCTTCTGCTGCTTTATAATGCTCTATGAGGCATTGCAGATTAGAGTTGCTGGAGATCTTTTTGCGAAGCTTTGCGTCTTCATTCTTTTATCGGTCGGCTCTGATATGTGACACCGGGTAGTTACGGTGGCCGTTTGTGATTATTTTGTATTATGTAGATGTATCTTTTGGATTGTACATGTATGACTCGATGTATGACAAACTTTCATGATATATATATATATATATATATATATATATATATATATATATATATATGTTGATATTCAGTTACGGATTTTCCACTTTTATTCTGTTTCTGAATTGTGGGTGTAATACTACCTAAGATTGTTGCATATCTGTATGAGCAGGTGTTGTATGTTTGTTTCAAATTGTTGTGGCGTCTCCAGTCTATGCCGTGCATGTTTTAACTATACTCTAATGAAATTTTGAATTTTTATTTATCGCTTTAATAGCTTTGGGGTATAGATAGGGGGTGTTACATAGATCCGTTGACCCTACTTCCTATTCATAGACTTGTTAATATTTTCTTTGGAGTTGTAAATCCGTTGATATTACTTTTCTTCACCTTTTGGGTTGTAGATCCGTTGATCCTACTTCCTTTCCATAGATCCGTTGATCTTTTCTTTGGAGTCGTATATCCGTTGATATTACTTCTCTTTACCTTTTGGTTTGTAGATCCGTTGATCTTACTTCCTATCCATAGATCCGTTGATATGACCTCTTTCCACCCCTGGGTTTTAGATTCATTGATCCTACTTCCTATTCTTAGATCTGTTGATCTTCTTTCGAGTCGCAAATTCGTTGATAATGCTTCTCTTTATTTTGTGGGTTGTAGATTCGTTGATCTTATCCCCTATTCATAGATTCGTTGATATTATTTCATCATCCTTTGGGTTGTAGATCCATTTATCATACTTCATATCCAAAGATCCGTTGATTTCACTTTTCCTTTTATATTACCTTCCTTAGCGTTGATACCATTACCCCATTATTGATCACCATTGTTTAACTATACATAAGCCTTTCACCAAAAACATGGGTCTTTCTTGTGTTCGTAACATTGGATATCAAGCATATCATAACATATCATCATAACTGCTCTGTTCCTACTACAGAATACCTTGCATCTCCAGCATACTGTTTTTTTGCATCGCAAGCATATCACTGCATCTATCCCTTTTTTTAATCGGTCAAAATTCTGGATATTCTAGTATTTAATCCTCGTCTACCTCGAATGTCTGAAATTCATTACTATTCATTCCTTCAGGTCCAAGAATATTAAATAGAGGCAGATGTCATACCCCAAAATTTGACCAGACATTTTAAAACTTGCATTCATTTGACTTTATTTTCACTTTGCATCATCTGTATACTATAACATGCTTTTCATCATGCACAATGCCCGAATTATCATCCAGAATATGCTTGTCAGATTTATAGTCAAATCGGTGAAACTGAAAGTCAACTGTGCGAAAAATCAGTGGACGAAAAGTTTTTCAATTGAGCTTGCAGATGTCATTTATTTTAATCTACATTTCGCGTAGTTTAGCTTGGCGTGCTCATTTTAATTTTTGATGACTTTTTTACCACATTTTGATCGGTCTGAGCATTTTTACTAGTCCCGATTTATTTCGAAATTTGACAAAACGCTGTATTTTTCCGAGTGGTTTATTTCATACTGATAATTTTGGTGCAATCGTTTTATATTTTCGACCACTTTGGTACCCGACTATTTATTCGTTTTTTTATCATTTTATTTTAGTTTTTAATTAGAGAATTATTTAATTTTTTTAGTTAATTAGAATTTTATTTTAATTAAGTTTAATTGATTTTTACTATTTATATTTCTTTTTATAATATATAAATATTTTTTTTAATTACTTTTGGTATACTTACTCATTAAGTCTTGGAAAAATGTTTTATTTTTTGCTTCATTTGAAAACCTAATGTGTGCATAGCATGGAGCAAGAGCGGCTGGCATCTCTTCTCTCAGCAATTCAAATCTCAAAAATAAATAAAAGGATAGCACTTTCTTATATATCCTTCCACCACAAACCTCACATTGACCAACCACACGAATATCTCTTTTCTCCATATCACTTCATCTCATAAAAACCACAATATTAAAACAAGATGTTACACCTCATTCAACATCCACACAACAAAGCCTTTTACTTACTACTATTCACTTTCAACTTCCCTGTCCAATTTCTCTGCAACCTGCTTTCAATATACCACTTCTACTTCAACTAACAACCTCCCTCCATCTAATTTTCCATCTCACCGTGGTGCACCTTTTCTACCATAAGTTGCAAGAAAACCTATTGTAGCGTCGGTTTTTGTGACGCGACAACAACCGCTTTTGGTGCTACTTTCTGATTTATGTATTTATCCTATAAAGCTTAAAAGGAAGGGGAAGATATCTCAAACTAACCCTGCGTGCAATTTTTTTCTTTAACAAATGCGAAGAGATCGGGGATCGGGGGTTGGTTATACAAAGGGAAGCTGTTAACACCTAGAGTATCTATAGAAATCTATAGGAACCTTTATTTGAATATGTTTTTACTAATGTATTGCTTGGTTGCTTAAAGCCATTTACTGTGGAATAGGGAAAGTTTCTCCTTTGTGAAGACTGAGGAAATGTTTTTGTTGTTTTTGGGTTTTCTATTGTTTTTGGGAAGATACTGGACCTAAGATTTTTTATTAGTGTGCTCGCTAAGTGTTGCGGTGAAAATCGGATAACAAGCTATTAATTAACTTGCATCATATTTCTTTTACAACCGACTTTGATTTATCCAAAGGAAAGGTTCAAGATCGTTTAAAAACCTAAAGGGGGGAGATCTAAGGTTCGGGGGGTTGGTTATACTAAGGGAAGGTATTAGCACCCTAAGTATCCGTAGTACTCTACGGGAACCTCTTGTTTAGTTTGTGTTATGTTAAAGTTGCTTGCTAAGGAAATAGAAATAGTCTCGTCTTAGTCATGATTTAATCGTGAAAACGATAATCAATGATTCTTGACTTTCATCGACTAAATAATAAATGAAACTGAAATATAAATAAAGTGGTCTCATACTGATCAAAATTTTTTCGCTTTAATGAGATCAATCAAACTATGAAGTTTGTTATATCATCGACCTGAAAATAAAGAAAATGGGCTCGAAATGAAATAAAATTGGTCTCATCTAAATAAAGATTTAGATCCTCATTGACCGATAAAAAATAAAATAAAATGAGATTGAAATGAAACATAAAGTTGGTCTAGTCTAAATTAAGATTTAAAGCCGATAAAATCGATGAATCTTAATTAAACTCTCATTGACCAACAAAATGAAAAATAGGCCTCATATTCATCACAATTTATTAATTCAAGTAAATCAACAAAAATTATGATTTTGATATATCATAGGCCCAAATAAAAATTAATAAGAAAAGCCATGAACATCGCAAATTATTAATTAATCCTAAATAAGCATTTAAGAAAAATTATTAAAGAAATAAATAAAGATTAAAATATTTTTGGGAGTTTTTAGAATAAATGAAAAAAGTTATAAAATAAATGAAATAAAACATTTTTTAGAAAAAGATTTGAATAAAAGAAAATATTTGAAATTAAAAAAGAATTAAAATGCAAGGGAGGTGTAGGAGCAATTCTGGTCAATTAAAAATAACAAAGGAAATAAATGGGCCAGAATATGGGGGTGTGAATAACACAATGGGCGCTAGGCTCAGGTTGGAGAAAGATGTGGCAACAGGAGAAAAAAATAAAAAAATGACCATGGGTTGATCCGCAGGATCGAACCCAGGTCTTAGAGGTGAAAATGTTAATGGCAAGGCAAGGCAAACCGTTGGGACGACGTGTACATCCGGTAAGTAAACGCCTCCATAAAATAGTAAACCAAAGCAAAACATGAAAATGTAAAATAAAACAACACACATCAGAACGTGCTACATGTGATAACAATTGGACAAAATATTTAATGCACAACAAGACAAAATCAATAACAACCAACCAATCAGGAATACGCATGGTGAAAGGAAACATGCAGAATCATAAACATCATCGTGTTTCATGCAAAAAAAAATATTAAACTTCAATCCAATCTAACTTAATCAAAGCTCAACCAATTAACATGGAATAAAATACCAAACTGGGGCATTCTATACATAGAACATATTGAAACCAAAAGCTGAACAAAATAGAGGCTATGTCATGAAAAAAAATCAATGGAAACCCAAGGTTCTAAATGTTGAAAATTTTGATAAAGAAAAGTTAGAAACCTTCTGTTTCAACATGCAAACCAAAAACACTTGTTTTAAACTTGAACCAAAAGCATGTAGCACACAAAACTTACTGAACTACTTCAGGAGTGGAACTTAATGGAGTTATACACGAACCAAAATGTCAGCATGCCATTCGATCATTATTTCAGCAAAACATTCATGATCATGGTGAGTAGAAAAACAAAGGTAAATCATCATTCAAAACGTGAGCATGAACTACAGATAAACCAAACCCGAATCATTATTGAAGCAAAAACCTAAAGCCAAGACATTTAAGGATAGCTACACACATAGACATGCATCCAAGTCACCTCATTTTCAAACTCCACTTATGAGAACAAGTCCTAACAGTGCTATCAAAGGAGCTATCATACTATGATTTTATTAACAACACGACTCACACACAAAGCATTTATAATCACACACATGTTATATAAAATGAATAGTCAAAAGCTCATACATACAAAACTGGTATGGATCATGATCATGCATCCAATGAACGTATCAAAACAGCATGCATTACAAGCAGAATCACAAATATCATGCACATATAGGTTCAGTTTCAAAGATATAAAAGAGAGGTGGCCAAATGCTTGCCTCATCATCACATTCAACAAAGAACTCTTCATAACTCTAACCATACAATATCCATAAAATCCCAATCAGCAAGTGAAAATAAAAGTTGATACACATTATGCTTGTAAAAACAACATGATATCACAGAAACAAATATACGAATATGATAACACTTATAACCACACCAGCCAACGTGTTAAACACAAGCACACAAGATATAAATTCAAGCTTATTAGGGCAATCATGGATAGGTTTGGGTTTTCTCACAACACACTTATCATGAAGTTCAAGATAATATTCATGCCATACCCATACAACATAATATTAAAACAGCAAAGGAAACATTAACTAAAACATGTTTATCTTGGCATGTAAGTAAGCATGGTAAGCACTAAATGGATGTTGAGTGACTTACCATGCTTCCAAGCAAATCGCAAGAGCTTTCTCCTTCTCCCAGCTAGCTCCTCGCTCTCTTTCAGAAGACAAATCTCAGAGTGTTTTTTAGTGTCGTTGTTGATGATTGTGTGTTGATCAAATGGAGAAAAGCCTTCCTTTTATAGCCAAAATGGTTTGGTCTTTGTCTTGAAGGTATGGTGGATTTTGGCTTTGTCTTAAGGAGAAGGAGGTGAGGTTCAGATGCTACACGCATAGCCATCCTTTCCTTTAATCTCGAGCCCAGCAACATGCTTGTACAATAGGATTTGAGCAAGGAGAGAAAGATTACAGACCAATGGATTGGGATGCAAAAGGGTTTACACAATGGTTCCTCTTTCTTCCTTACGGTTACTTTCACATGCCGGCTTGAAGTAGTTGTACTCTTGCTCTCTTTTCACGGGTTCAGAGCAAAAGGTATTGGAAATTGGCAACACCTTTTGAGTGCAGTGCTGCGTATAGGAGAGAAAGAGATTCTTTTTTTTCATTTTGTTTTTGTATTTTTTTAGTACCATAAAAAGAAATCAGAATTTATGAACCTAATTTTTTATGATTTTTCTTTTGTCAGACAAAATATTAATTTAAAAAAAGAGTTAAACTAAAAAAATAAACTTATCAGTAAACTCAAATTATAATTAAATTTAAATTACTAAATCAATAAAAATTAAGCTAAATTAAAATTAATTTAAGTTAAAGTTAAACTACAATACAAAATAAAATTAGGAACTAGACTAAAGCTAGATTAAAAATTAAAATTATACTAAGAATAAATTAAATTCAAAAATATGAAATAAACTAAGAATTAAAGCTTAAACCAAAATTAAAATAAACTATGGATAAACAAAAATTTATGACTAAATTAAATTGAATTTAAGCTGAAGTAAAATATAAACTAAATTTAAAAGAATAACTAAATTGGAAATGAACTAATTTAGAAAAATAATGCATTCAATTTAAACTAAATTAAATTTAAGTAAGTACGATAAAAGTCAAAATAATAAAATAAAACAAAAAGGAAAATGGCGTGGAATGATAAAACCGGCTAAAATGCATGATCAATGATCAATGAAAATGTCTAACTAAAAAAAAAATGCAACAATGGTTGATTTAACATGATATGAAGAAGATCAATGGATCTAAAGGTAAAATTTGGGGTGCAACAGTTGCCCCTATTTAAATATCTTCACCGGATAACAAGGGATATGGAAAGATGGTGAAAGATATTTAAATATAGATAACCGAAAATTTTGCCCTTAGATACGCTGACATGCAATGATATGAACCAAACTAGTCTAGGATGCGGACGCGCCATGAACTTCTAGTATGATGGTATGATGTCATGAAGGTGCAAGGATGCCGACAGACTCCAGAAATAAAGAACAAACCAACACAGATGAGCCTACTGGGGAAGGATAAGGTTAGCATCCATGAGGAAAACTCACTGGGGATACAGACTAACCAACAAAAGACTCACTGGGGAGACTCTGAGGAAAGATTGGGGAAAATAAAAGCACACTCTTTACTGGGCATGGAACCAGAAAGAAGACATGATCTCCACTGGGGATCAATTTGAAAAGAATAGACATCAATAAAAGATTTTCTGGAATTTTCTTATACTGAAGAGTTCAAACGGGATCTTCAAGAAAAACCAGAAAAGACAGAGAAAGAAACATCCGGAAAAACATCAGATGGCAGAAGAAACCAGTCATCCAATAATGGCTATGAATGAAAGGTACAAATCACGATATCTAATAATGGATTTAGATAAAATGAACAAAGACTCGATCTGGAAAAACATCAGAAGGAGAGACACATTCGGATAGGCATCGGATGATGAAAGCAATGTCATTCCGGAAAAACATCAGAATAAACAAAGTGATTATCTGGAAAAAACATCAGATAAGTTATGGAGGAACATCAGAACAAAAGACTCAATCTGAAAAAACATCTGAAAGAGACACATCCAGAAAAACATCAGATGATGAAAGCAATGTCATTCCGGAAAAACATCAGAATAAACAAAGCAAAATATCTGGAAAAACATCAGATAAGTTCTGGAAGAACATCAGAACAAAAGACTCGATCTGAAAAAAACATCAGAAAGAGAGACACATCCGGAAAAACATCAGATGATGAAAGCAATGTCATTCCAGAAAAACATCAGAATAAACAAAGCGAAATATCTGGAAAAACATCAGATAAGTTCTGGAAGAACATCAGAACAAAAGACTCAATCTGAAAAAAACATCAGAAAGAGAGACATAAATGACATCCAAGAACGGCATTGGACACAAAAAGAGGAACAAACATATCCAGAAAAACAATCGGATAAGAAAGGTCATATCTGGAAGAACGTCAGATAGACACTACAATATTTGTTTGGTAGGTGCCAAGTGAGTTGGACTTTGACCACAAGGTGAGACGCGGATAACGACACGACCTCGGGAGAAATGCAAATGAGGATGAAACACTCATGCTATGCATATGTATATGAATTATGCAGATGATATATGATCAAATGCAAATGCAAATGCTGACGACACATCTCGACTCTTTTGTGGAGAAGACAAAACTGGAATACTGATTCCTCAACATGGAGATCACCGCCGTTCTGCTTGGGATTAGAGATGCTAATGTTGAACACATCATTGCCACACTAGTAAACTGTATCAAGTTGATGACCCTTGTAGGAAGGATGAAAAACTGCTTGAAAGTTGCATGGGGATTCTTCAAGTAACTTGCCCCAAATTAGTTGACTGTTGTAGATGAGCCGAACATTGCTTCAACTTGATTGATTCTGGAGATGACTGTTTCATGGTGCTCTTTGGAAAGCTTGCCCCAATCTGAGTCTTGAAAGATGATTGTTTTACTGTACACTGGGAAGGCTTGCCCCAGTACGAGTCTTGAAAAATCTTCTGTATAAACCAATTCTGAGAAGTTGCCATTAAACCACAAATCTTGAACTGATTCGCAACAGGATATGGAAGGAACTTGCCCCTGATTGGATCACCGACCAAGTTTCTTAATTGTTTGAAAATTCCTTGAGATGAAAGCTAGTTTGCAAACAAAAATGTTCATACAAACATAGTAAATGCAAAGTTCATGCAACTTTTGAAATCAATCATTTTTTTGAAAAAGGTGAAGCATATGAGTCATTAGTCAGAACACGGTGGTTCAAGACATTTAGGCGTGAAAAGTTTAAGCAAAAGGTGTGATACCAAAACAAGTGATTTGCAAAAATCTTTAGGAGTCAGGTTACGCGACCTTGCTGTAGTATGCTTGCAAAATAACCTTGCTTCAGTTAGGTCTTTTGAGGGTTATAACGTGGCCTGGTTCACGGTTTAAGAAACAAAGGATAAAGGCTCAAAGTTTATTTGTACCCACCCAATCTTCGTGATGATCTCCAGTCCTATGCTCAATTAACTCAGATTATGCACTCAGGTTCCCAAAGGTTGGAAATTGCACTGATGATAGTAATGATGATGGCTCAGAAGTTAAGAGACTTTGAAATGGCGGTCACTACTTCCTTACAAAATTTTTTGCCATTGAGGACTTCAGGATAAAGGATTTAAAGATTTCCTCCTTTGGTTGTACTACAAACTTTTCTTTCTTATTTTTTCTTCTTTTTTTTTTTTAATGACTGTTTGGCTTAAGGATTACAGTGAATCATCATTGGCGTTTGACTTGAAAGACATCTTCGACACTTGCTTGTTGTGTGTGAAGGAAAATTTGTGAATGCACCCTTTTGTTGAAAGGCGTCTTGAATGCTACTCTTGTATTTGAGTGCACAATCAAGTTAATTGAGAACTACCCTGCCCCAGGTTAAAATTGCGGGTTTTTATTTGCAAAGAAAATAAACTCCTACTTCTAGGCTCAAAGAGGTTGACGAGGGATTAACTTCCTTATTTCTCCAGTGTTTGGGGATTGAAACAATGCCTTACATCGTCAGCAAAGTCTTGATTTGAAAGCATACTAACAACAATTTGGGATAGAACGTTTTCATCATCCTCCCTCCAATCTTTGCATAATCAAAGAGATAAAGTATTTATTGAAAAATAAAGCATGAAGATGTAAATAGCAAACACAAATGAATTGAATCAAAAATTGCAATGCTCATTTCATTAATTTTGAAAGTACAAACATAGTTGAAGCAAATAACCATTACAAAATAAAGAAAGTGCAAACAACAAGAAACAAAGGCCTAGTGACTAATCAAACACAAGGATGAGATGTCCTGTCTTTAAGAAGTAGCTGAGCCGAAGTCGACTGAGGCTTCACTTGGCGTGCCCTGGCAGAGGATTGCTCTGAACATTGGGATTATCCTTAAAGGAGAGGACTTTACTCCTCATCAGCTCTTGTACTCTAGCCTTTAATGCAAAGCATCTTTCCAAGTTATGGCCTGCGCCACCTTGATGGTATTCACAATGGAGATCAGCCCTATAACCGACTGGAAGAGGATTTGGAGGAGGAGGTGGAGGCCTTGTGGTAATCAAATTTTGTTGAACTAAACTAGGATAAAGTTCAGTGTAAGTCATGGGAATGGGATCAAATTGACTCCTATTACGATACTGGCCCTGCCCTGCAGCTGGACGTTGGAAAGCTTGAGTTGGTCGTGGAGCAGCAACCACGGGAGTGACAACAGCAAGTGTAGGGTGAGCAGCATACTGAGGTTGAGGACGAGGCTTTCTCACTTCAACCATTATAGCATTAGTCTGATCTTCCTTCTTCTTCTGAAAGTTCCCGTAGGGTTTCTTCACAGCATTAGAAGATTCAGCAGCCTTGGACACTTTTCCCTTCTTAAGACCTTCCTCTAATCTTTGGCCAATAGTAACCAAATCAGTGAAATTAGAGGAAACACTTCCAACCATTTTCTCCCAATAGAACGGGGACAAGGTATCCATAAACATTCCAGTTAACTCCTTCTCGGCCAGGGGAGGTTCCACTTGGGAAGCCAACTCTCTCCAGCGCTGAGCATACTCCTTGAAAGACTCTTTATCATTCTGAGACATGTTTTGCAGTTGACGGCGATCAGGAGCCATGTCAAGGTTATACTTGTATTGCTTCATGAAGGCATTGGTGAGGGCTTGGAAGCTATGGATAGAGTTTTGCTCAAGACCCATGTACCATTTGAGTGATGCTCCACTCAAGCTGTCTTGGAAACAGTGTATAAGCAACTTTTGATTCTTGGCATGAGCAGTCATCCTGCGAAGATACATGACCAAGTGAGCTCTTGGGCAAGAGTGACCTTTGTACTTCACAAAATCTGGAGTAGTAAACTTAGGAGGTATAACAAGGTCAGACACTAAGCACATGTTGTCAGCGTCCACGTTAAAGAAATCAATACCCTCAACGGTTTTGAGTCTTCTTTCTATGCTTTGAAACTGGTCTCGGACAACTTCGGGTTCAACAAAGTCCTCATGGTCCTCACCTTGAACACTGGAAGCATTGTACTCGTAGAGGGGATTCTCAAAAGGAACTCGAGTATTCTGAACTATAGGTTGAGGCTCGGTGAAAACAGGAGCTTGAAAGACAGGCATAGCAGTAGAAATAACCGGCGGAGAATAGTTGTGTGGTAAACCAAACTCGGGCCAAGTTGAAGGTGGCACTTGAACCGGTGGAGGATCAGCACTTGAAACTTCCTGGATGACAGTTCTTTGGGGTTGCTCTCCCCTAGCAATCAAAACTTAAAGCATCTCAGTGAGTTTAGTCATACTTGATTTGAGGTCATTGATCTCCATTCGGACCTCAGCATTATGTGCCTCTTGCTCTGACATCTTGCGTCTGAAATTAGCTCTAGTCCGGTATCGGTGTCGAGGAATCAGCTTGACGACTCACAGATGACACTGGTAGATAGAGACCACTGGAAATGAGTAACTGGACAGACAGACTTATGCAATGAGACATGCAAAGATGCAAATGATATGCAATGCAATGTAAACCAACTGGTTTCAAGGAACTCAAAAGCAAGTTGCAAACATTTTTTTTGAAAGCTGAAGAGTTTTGCTTTAAAAACCATGATCTTTTTTTTTATCTTTACAAAGGAGAGAGCGCATGAATTCCTTGAAACCGGAGGGCTGTCATGAATGTATGCACAAACACGCATATACAGGTATTCACATATTCACACATATGTACAGGGAAACAAATGAGGGCCTAGGTTTGAAGATCACGAGCATGGAGCCATGGTCTACCCATCCCAAAAGGCGTGTATTATGGGTTTTCATCTGCAGAACAGGGTTCTAAAAAAGTTCCCAGAGTCGACAACCCATCTTTTGGATTTTATCAACTTCCCAATTGCTCGGTGGTCAATAAAATTCTCAAGAGAGTCTCGTCTGAGTGTAGTATCGCGTAGCAACCATTTAGGATTACTCCCTCATAGTCATCGCACTACATCCTAAAAGGCCAAGTGGGGTAAAGGGTAACTAATGGTCATCAGTATCCCTGGCACCAAGGTCGAAAGTAGTAACGCCTTCACGATTGCTCGTTTAGCTTATACCACTTCCAAGAGGGCCTCAACTGAGTGTGGACTTCAAGTCAACTCCTTTGGGATTTCTCCCTCGAAGTCTCCTTGACTATGTCCACGATCCTAATCAAATGTGTACTCTCAAGCCCGAGTTAGGACTTATCCTCACCACTCAAATGTAACAACCCTGCACACAGAAAAACTCAAGCACAATAGGTATACATATATATAAATATACAAATGTACAGGCAAGCAAACATATAAATAACACAAAGACAAACAAGATAGGCTTAACCCTCTTAGGAAAGGACCAACAATAGGTCTAACTTGGTCCCCAGTGAAGTCGCCATTTCTGTTGCGGTGAAAATCGGATAACAAGCTATTAATTAACTTGCATCATATTTCTTTTACAACCGACTTTGATTTATCCAAAGGAAAGGTTCAAGATCGTTTAAAAACCTAAAGGGGGGAGATCTAAGGTTCGGGGGTTAGTTATACTAAGGGAAGGTATTAGCACCCTAAGTATCCGTAGTACTCTACGGGAACCTCTTGTTTAGTTTGTGTTATGTTAAAGTTGCTTGCTAAGGAAATAGAAATAGTCTCGTCTTAGTCATAATTTAATCGTGAAAACGATAATCAATGATTCTTGACTTTCATCGACTAAATAATAAATGAAACTAAAATATAAATAAAGTGGTCTCATACTGATCAAAGTTTTGTCGCTTTAATGAGATCAATCAAACTATGAAGTTTGTTATATCATCGACCTGAAAATAAAGAAAATGGGCTCGAAATGAAATAAAATTGGTCTCATCTAAATAAAGATTTAGATCCTCATTGACCGATAAAAAATAAAATAAAATGAGATTGAAATGAAACATAAAGTTGGTCTAGTCTAAATTAAGATTTAAAGCCGATAAAATCGATGAATCTTAATTAAACTCTCATTGACCAACAAAATGGAAAATAGGCCTCATATTCATCACAATTTATTGATTCAAGTAAATCAACAAAAATTATGATTTTGATATATCATAGGCCCAAATAAAAATTAATAAGAAAAGCCATGAACAAAAGTTTAACAACTTGTCTAAGGATGGAAAGATAAAACGTCTCAAATTATTAATTAATCCTAAATAAGCATTTAAGAAAAATTATTAAAGAAATAAATAAAGATTAAAATATTTTTGGGAGTTTTTAGAATAAATGAAAAAAGTTATAAAATAAATGAAATAAAACATTTTTTAGAAAAAGATTTGAATAAAAGAAAATATTTGAAATTAAAAAAGAATTAAAATGCAAGGGAGGTGTAGGAGCAATTCTGGTCAATTAAAAATAACAAAGGAAATAAATGGGCCAGAATATGGGGGTGTGAATAACACAATGGGCGCTAGGCTCAGGTTGGAGAAAGATGTGGCAACAGGCGAAAAAAATAAAAAAAATGACCATGGGTTGATCCGCAGGATCGAACCCAGGTCTTAGAGGTGAAAATGTTAATGGCAAGGCAAGGCAAACCGTTGGGACGGCGTGTACATCCGGTAAGTAAACGCCTCCATAAAATAGTAAACCAAAGCAAAACATGAAAATGTAAAATAAAACAACACACATCAGAACGTGCTACATGTGATAACAATTGGACAAAATATTTAATGCACAACAAGACAAAATCAATAACAACCAACCAATCAGGAATACGCATGGTGAAAGGAAACATGGAGAATCATAAACATCATCGTGTTTCATGCAAAAAAAAATATTAAACTTCAATCCAATCTAACTTAATCAAACCTCAACCAATTAACATGGAATAAAATACCAAACTGGAGCATTCTATACATAGAACATATTGAAACCAAAAGCTGAACAAAATAGAGGCTATGTCATGAAAAAAAATCAATGGAAACCCAAGGTTCTAAATGTTGAAAATTTTGAGAAAGAAAAGTTAGAAACCTTCTGTTTCAACATGCAAACCAAAAACACTTGTTTTAAACTTGAACCAAAAGCATGTAGCACACAAAACTTACTAAACTACTTCAAGAGTGGAACTTAATGGAGTTATACACGAACCAAAATGTCAGCATGCCATTCGATCATTATTTCAGCAAAACATTCATGATCATGGTGAGTAGAAAAACAAAGGTAAATCATCATTCAAAACGTGAGCATGAACTACGGATAAACGAAACCCGAATCATTATTGAAGCAAAAACCTAAAGCCAAGACATTTAAGGATAGCTACACACATAGACATACATCCAAGTCACCTCATTTCCAAACTCCACTTATGAGAACAAGTCCTAACAGTGCTATCAAAGGAGCTATCATACTATGATTTTATTAACAACACGACTCACACACAAAGCATTTATAATCACACACATGTTATATAAAATGAATAGTCAAAAGCTCATACATACAAAACTGGTATGGATCATGATCATGCATCCAATGAACGTATCAAAACAGCATGCATTACAAGCAGAATCACAAATATCATGCACATATAGGTTCAGTTTCAAAGATATAAAAGAGAGGTGGCCAAATGCTTGCCTCATCATCACATTCAACAAAGAACTCTTCATAACTCTAACCATACAATATCCATAAAATCCCAATCATCAAGTGAAAATAAAAGTTGATACACATTATGCTTGTAAAAACAACATGATATCACAGAAACAAATATACGAATATGATAACACTTATAACCACACCAGCCAACGTGTTCAACACAAGCACACAAGATATAAATTCAAGCTTATTAGGGCAGTCATGGATAGGTTTGGGTTTTCTCACAACACACTTATCATGAAGTTCAAGATAATATTCATGCCATACCCATACAATATAATATTAAAACAGCAAAGGAAACATTAACTACAACATGTTTATCTTGGCATGTAAGTAAGCATGGTAAGCACTAAATGGAGGTTGAGTGACTTACCATGCTTCCAAGCAAATCGCAAGAGCTTTCTCCTTCTCCCAGTTAGCTCCTCGCTCTCTTTCAGAAGACAAATCTCAGAGTGTTTTTTAGTGTCGTTGTTGATGATTGTGTGTTGATCAAATGGAGAAAAGCCCTCCTTTTATAGCCAAAGTGGTTTGGTCTTTGTCTTGAAGGTATGGTGGATTTTGGCTTTGTCTTAAGGAGAAGGAGGTGAGGTTCAGATGCTACACGCATAGCCATCCTTTCCTTTAATCTCGAGCCCAGCAACATGCTTGTACAATAGGATTTGAGCAAGGAGAGAAAGATTACAGACCAATGGATTGGGATGCAAAAGGGTTTACACAATGGTTCCTTTTTCTTCCTTACGGTTACTTTCACATGCCGGCTTGAAGTAGTTGTACTCTTGCTCTCTTTTCACGGGTTCAGAGCAAAAGGTATTGGAAATTGGCAACACCTTTTGAGTGCAGTGCTGCGTATAGGAGAGAAAGCGATTCTTTTTTTTTTTCATTTTGTTTTTGTATTTTTTTAGTACCATAAAAAGAAATCAGAATTTATGAACCTAATTTTTTATGATTTTTCTTTTGTCAGACAAACAAATGAGGACTGAAAATATTAATTTAAAAAAAGAGTTAAACTAAAAAAATAAACTTATCAGTAAACTCAAATTATAATTAAATTTAAATTACTAAATCAATAAAAATTAAGCTAAATTAAAATTAATTTAAGTTAAAGTTAAACTACAATACAAAATAAAATTAGGAACTAGACTAAAGCTAGATTAAAAATTAAAATTATACTAAGAATAAATTAAATTCAAAAATATGAAATAAACTAAGAATTAAAGCTTAAACCAAAATTAAAATAAACTATGGATAAACAAAAATTTATGACTAAATTAAATTGAATTTAAGCTGAAGTAAAATATAAACTAAATTTAAAAGAATAACTAAATTGGAAATGAACTAATTTAGAAAAATAATGCATTCAATTTAAACTAAATTAAATTTAAGTAAGTACGATAAAAGTCAAAATAATAAAATAAAACAAAAAGGAAAATGACGTGGAATGATAAAACCGGCTAAAATGCATGATCAATGATCAATGAAAATGTCTAACTAAAAAAAATGCAACAATGGTTGATTTAACATGATATGAAGAAGATCAATGGATCTAAAGGTAAAATTTGGGGTGCAACACTAAGATTTTGCAATCTTATGCCTACGTATTCCCGTAAAGAGATCTGGGGAAATCAGAGCGTTCGTAGTTCCTCCTATTCTATGGGAGGAAATTTGGTGTCTTGTTCAAAGCCCAAGATTGAAGCTAAAAGAGTATTTATGTCTTATTTAAAGCCCAAGATTGAAGCTGAAAGTTTGTTTGTGTCTTGTTCAAAGCCCAAGAGTGAACCTAAAGGAATGTTTGTGTCTTGTTCAAAGCCCAAGATTGAAGCTAAAGGAATGTTTATGTCTTGTTCAAAGCCCAAGATTGGAACTAAAAGAGTGTTTATGTCTTGTTCATAGCCCAAGATTGAAGCTAAAAGAGTTTTTGTGTCTTTTTCAAAGCCCAAGATTGATCCTAAAGGTTTGATTGAGAGAGAATTTGTCATCTCTAAAGGGAGATATCTCACTTATTCATCACAAACATTGAGGAATTGATTATAAGGGACGTTGCTTTAACTGGGATGTGTGAAATCCAATAATGCCACATCTTTCTTTATGAGTCTTTTCATGCTAAGAGAGGGACATTGAATTGGATGTGTAGAATCCAGAGGTTTGCCACTTATATCACTTAGATGAAAGAGAAATTTTAGCCATGATAAAGGAGGGACTCCAGCTTGGATTTTGGATCAACAAGTGTGCCACTTACATCAATTATCTGGAAAAAGGTTTTTGGTTGTTTGTTTTGAAATGTGATGTATAAAGGAAACATCCTTCTACAGAGAGGACTCGTGGTCTCATCTATGGAGATGTTGATTTTTTTGCCTTAATTAAAGCCCAAAGTTGAAGCTGAAAAAGTTGAAAACTGACTCAACTGAGGGAGTATTATATATGTCTTGTACAAAGCCCAAGATTGAAGCTGGCTGGGGAGAATCATTATATGAAGCCTAAGAGGAGGCTGACTCTTGCTAAGGATTATTTAAATCCAGGAGAGGGTCTAAACTGTTTTAAGGAATCCAAAGGGAAACTAACGCTTGCTGGGGATTGGAGAAGAGTTGAATTATCAGATACCATGAGGCTCTGATACTTTTGGGGATTTGTTGATGTTAATATGGTTCTGGCTGAGGATTTTAAAGATGAAGCCAAACTTGTTGAGGATCAGAAGAGCCTTAAAGGATGAGTTTGAATGCCTTAGAGGTTTTGACTCTCCTAAGGATTGGTGTATTGATAAAGATGACTACGATATATCCTATGCTTTTGGGAAGCCTAGGGGTCCTTGTATGAAGCCCAAGAGGAGGCTAGGGATGCTTCTAGGAAGCATGTGGGTCCTTGTATGAAGCCCAAGAGGAGGCTAACTGTTGAGACTTTCCAAGTCTAGGAAGAGTTCAAGAAAGGTTTCACCGGGAAATAATCCTTTCTTTGTTGAATTGTTCCAGGGTTAAAGGGGTTAAAGAAGAGGTTTCACCGGGAAATAATCCTCTTTTTATTGAAATGTTTCATGGTTGATCAAATTGAACAAGGCCCGAGAGGAGGCTATCTTCTGGAGAGATTCATTGTAGGATGCCAAAGAGGAGGCAATGATGCTTGGATAAAGCCCAAGAGGAGGCTAGGGAACTAGTTCTTTGAACTAAGTTGGGATTGAAGGGATCCTATTGTTTGAACTAGTCTAAACTGAGGATGATTTAAATGCTAAGGGAGACTTAACAAGAAAATATGTACAAGTATATATACAGACATATGAACAAGTATATAGACAAGTATTAATTGAATTGAAAAAAATGGTGGGTCTTATTCTCTGGATAGAGGCCCAAGTGTATTGTGATTGATCAAATGTTTTCTTCAAGATTGGATTAGGGTTTTGAAGAAATTGAAGAAATTTTTGTATTTTTAAAGTTGACTTGATCTCAAGTAAGAGAGAAGCAAAGGTGTTGGGTCTTACACTCTAAATAGAGGCCCAGATGATTATTTGTATCCTGTACAAAGCCCAAGATGAATGATGCTAAAAGATTTTCTATTTACAAGAGGGTGTTAGGTCTTACACTCTATTAGAGGCCCAAAGATTATTGTTTAAAATAAGGTTATGTATAAAGAGATGGGACTTACACTCCTAACAGAGGCCCAAGATTATTGTGAAAATAATGATCGCACAGTGATTTTGAAAAGTGCGATGGGACTTATACTATAACAGAGGCTCAGAGATTGGTTTATTTACAAAGAGGGTTGGGTCTTACACTCTAATAGAGGCTCATTAGAGTTTTGAAATGAAGTTTGAAAGATTAAATACAAATAAAACCCTAATTTCATATTTTTAAAGATATTTTTCAAAGAAAAATCAAATAAAATATATATATAATTTATCAAACAAGATCATTAGTCATGTTATAAATAATGATTAAGGTTTATGAAAAAGGTATTTTATTTACATAAATATTTAAAATCATTTTGGTTTTAAGAATCAAGATAAAGAAATCATTTTAAAAACATTAAAACAATTTAAAATAACATTTTTAAAAATATATCAAATAAAAATATTTTTGTGATTTTTTTGGGTGAATAAAATATTTTAATATGTGAGTGATATTTGTGCAAAAAAAATCATTTTAAAATAATTAAAATTGATTAACAAAAATAATTATTAAAAATAGTATGAAAAATATCAAAAAAATAGTGAAAATGTGAAAAATGGGAAAAAATGGCATGGGTGGGCGTTGAACTCACGCACTCCAACACAAACACACTTGAAAACACACGCTGCAACCACTGGGGTGGTGATACATCCGTGTATCAAACCACCCCCATAAATTAATAAGGGTAAATGTGACCTGAGTCCAGACCAAGGGTGCCATGGCTGACCTGCCCAAGGTTTCAAGTTTGGTCCATTTGCAAGAGGGATCATATCTCCCTCATTTCTCCATGAAATTTAAAAATGTAAAGACCTATCTTGCCTAAAATTTCATAAGGAATCCAATAGTGGTCTTAGATTTGTCTAAAAATTCCTACATTTTAAAACCCGATAGTGGTTTCAAAATAGGTCATGTTTTGCAAGTTCTATGCTACAACTCTATACAATCAATAATAGCATCACAAAATAGTTTAAATACAACAAATATGATATGTATTACATGTTCATGATCAATGTACATCAAAGCAATGCATATTTCACAAAGTTCAAGTTCTTATGCACTTACCTCTTAAAGCTCCACTTGCTAACCTTCAAGATACTTGTGACAGAAGCAAACCAATGCCTTGGACAATCTTAATAGATCCCTTGGAAGCTTTTAGGATGATCAAAATCCAAAGGAAACCTCTGGAACAGAATCTACATCTTTCTTGCAAAATTGACAAAAGGGACCAAAATGGCAACTCTACCAATTGATGTTACAGTTGAGAAAATATGCTTGGAACACCTTAAGGATATATATTAGAGTGTGTTTAAGGTGTTGTTTGGTTTTGAGATGGACTGAATCAAGACATGGCTTGAAAAATGCAGAAAAGTCAAAATTTGAGATTTTGATGGTTGACTTTCTGATTTTGGTGATTTGAGGTAAAGATGAAGGTTTGAACACCTCCAATGGATGATTTGTGATGTGTTTGGATGGTTATTTGAGTGGTTTAGGCTTTGGTTTTAAGAATTCCAAGTTTGATCCTTGAAACTTTAAAATTTGAAGTAAGAGAGGGAAAGTGAGAAAACAAGTATTTGGTATTGTTTTGGAGTAGTTTGAATGATCAGAAATGACCTCTATTTATAGGGGAAGTTTGTTTTTGGAAGAATAGTGAATGGATGAAGGATCACTCTATTACCCAATGGATATGGTTATGTTGCATGACTTGAATGCTAAGGTACCTCAAGTCTCCTCTAGCATAGCTATGCATTGACTCCCCTCAATTTTGCAGGTTTGAAGTCTTCTAATTTTTGGATATGTCTTGACTGATTTGTGTTTGATCCATACCACCTCAATGTATCATATTAATGCCAAATGACAAAGTTAAAATTCAAGGCTTTTTCGATGATGATTCTTCACATGCTAGGCTAGAATTCTTGACTTATTGGACACTATGTAGTAATTCCTCTGCAGAGAACAAGTGCATTGTATCTTTGATGTTGATCTTGTGTGATGACAAGGCTTGCAAAGTTATAAAAATAACAAAATCGTGTGGCATGTGCAAAACTGTCTTGGAAAAATCAATTGTGTGATGCTAGGTTGTGAGGTCCATAACTCCTTGCTCAAGTTGAATTAATGGGAGTTCATGTGCTCTTTGGAAAGATTGTATATCATACTTCAACTTTGATGTTTACATTTGGCCTTGATTCATCTTGGATCATAATGAAAAATACCTCCAAAGTTGGACAAAACATGAGAGATTCTGCCTAAAAAATTCTAAGTGTCAAAGTTCAAATTCTTATGAAACCCTAACTTTATGGCCTTATAACTCAAAATCCATGCATTTTAGCTTTGTATGGAAGAAAATGGTTGCTTGGATCACAAGTTATGGCCTTGCAAAGTTGGGGAAAAAACTATTATTTTTCATAACTTAGTGAAATTTCAAGTTTTTCAAGGTTGCCCCTTTTGCAAGTAACCTCACTTTTATTAATTTTTCTTGATTGATCATGATCCCAATCACAAGTTAACATTGTTTTTTTTACTTAAAGAGGCCATGTTTGTCAAAAAATTCCAAAAGTCAAACTTGGTTTTGATCACAGTTGACCTTTTGTATCAAATGAATCTTAAACTTTGTGATCCTTTATAAAATCAAGTTCTTGGGCCAAATTGAACCTAATGGATGGATTCCAAAGTTGTTTTGAGTGTCTTGAATCATGTCCCAGGGTTTGAGATCATGCTTTGCTCAAAAGTCAAAGGTATGGTTGACTTTTTCTCAGAAACTCTAGTTTGTGGTTCAAATGAATTTGAATCCTTATATTGCTTATGAAACAAGTTCTTTGAATCAATTCAATCTTGTGAATGGATCAATATAATGTATTTTAGGTCCTTAAAGCATATCTTGAGGTCTTGGCTCATGCCTTGCTCCAAAAGTCAACTTAGGGACTGAATTAAGTCAAAACCCTAATTCTTGATTTTTTATAGATGCATCCCCTGAGGCTATTTTGAACTTATGAATGGACTCATGAGGTTCTTTTGAGATTTTTGAATCATATGTTGATGTATTGGCTCATGCCCAGATGAAAATTTCTCTCTGGAAGCCTTGGTCGACCAAAACCTTAATTTGGTGACACTGTTGATCTTAAGGCTTGATCAACTTGAAATGTTGCATTCTTGTGTTAGATTCTTGATGTGGGAGACCTCTTTATCCTTCATGGATGTTTTAAGGGCTTGAAAAGTTAAAGATCGTGTCAATTCTTGATTGATCATTTGCCTGAATGCTCTGAGAGGGCTAAAAAACCCTAATCCTTGGTTGAGGTAAATACTCAACAATCTTTGAAAGGATTAGTGAGGTATGAAAATACACCCATATTTGCACAATGATTTGAAGTCTTATGATCAAAATTTAGGGTATATGCCCCTATTTAATCTTCTTGGACCTGAAGGTGTGAATGACGAAGATATTCAGATGTTCATGGTAAAAGAGGATTAAATATCAGAATACCCGAAATTTTGATTGTGGATGTTAATGGTATCTATTTTTGCTTATCCATCTTCTTTTACTAAGTAATATCACTTAGAAAAAGGTGTAACTTCCCCTCGATCCTGGTCTTCAGCCATGGAACTGATCTTAGTTTCTTTTGAAATAAACCTCCCATCGATCCTAGTCTTCAGCCATGGAACTGGTCTCAGTTTCTTTTGAAATAAACCTCCCCTCGATCCTGGTCTTTAGCCATGGAACTGGTCTCAGTTTCTTTTGAAATAAACCTCCCCTCGATCCTGGTCTTCAGCCACGGAACTGGTCTTTATTTCTTCTTGTCGAGTTCTTTTCTTGACAAGGAATGCTTATCTGTGAGGGTCTTCACCAAGCTTCTCTATGAGGTTTATAGGGGAGATGCCACTTGATGGAAAAACGTGCTTCAACATACTCCTCTTCGAGACTTCTTCGGAGAGATGCCATACGATGTAATTCAATTTTGAGGTGCTGATGACTTCCTTGAAAGTAGGATAAACTTCTCGGGGAGAGACTATTATTTGTTGACTTATCGGAAATTTATGGGGTAAAGACAGGCTTCTTTGTTTGCCAATTGGTAGAGATTTCTTGGAGGATGTGTTGTCCATATTGCCAAGAGTCTTTTGTTGAGAAGCTTCCGCGGGGGGCTTTCTTTAATCCAAGAAAGAAATATCATCTTCAATGGCGAATGGTGAAGTTCCAAAGGTGTATAACCAAATGCCTTCTTGCCTTTCAGAGGTTCAAGTTATCAAAGTGGTCGAGGATCGATTTCAACCCAGAAATAAACTGGTGAAATTCTGGTATCAGATGTGTGATGTTAAGTGCGATGTCACAACAACACACTCTGCTAATATGAACAAGGCAATAACAAGTAAAAAATAACACAATGAATTGTTCACCCAGTTCGGTCTAACTACCTACGTCTGGGGGCTACCAAGCCAGGGAGGAAATTCACTATTAGTAGTATCAAATTACAGACTCAACAATCCCAGTTGACATCTATCTAACTTAATCACTACTCAATGACACTTCTACCTAAGAAACCACTTAGGTATGAGAAACCACTCACTCCCTAAATCACCTCAGTGATACAATCCAATGAATACACTTTAAAACCCACCTTGATTCTGCTTTACAGCTTTGATCAAGATCAACACACTCTTGCTTAAAAGCTCTAGAGTGAATACACTTACAACTCAAAATAGTAACACCAATTCAAACATGAATGGTTTACAAAAACACACACGAAAACTTAAATTGACTCTCAGTCTATGCTCTTTGTCTTCGTTGTCTCCCAACAAGGGTTGAGGCTGCTTTTATAGAATTCTGACTTGAGCTTAGACCGCTTCCAAAAATCTGATTTGATTTGTATTTAAACCAGAATTTAAAATAGATTTGATCTTCAAATCTTTTTAAAATCTTTTTAAAACAACCCTAATGTTAGTTACATGATCTGCTCCATGATCTGCAAATTATCTGATTGAAAATGTCTTCTCCAAGATATTCGCATCCAATCTCTCTAACAGATCTCCTCAAAACAAACTAACACGCGCAACCCTAAAACATCACAACCTGATGTTCTGATGTTCTGATAACTGATGTCAAGACATCAATTATAACATCAGCATATAAAACTTCAACCCTGCAACAACTGATGTTAGGAACCAATGTTATGACATCAACATTGTTCAACATTGTTTTACAAAAATTCCAGCCAATACAAGAACTAACAATCTCCCCCTTTGGCTAATTTTGGCTAAAACAATCTCTGCCATCATCAGAGGTACCCGCAGCAGAAAAACTTCATACTCCTAACATTCCATAACACAACCAGCAACAATCACAATCAAACTTCACAAAGCTAAACTCCCACTCAACACAAGAACCAGCATACCAGCTGTTCAAACATGCACACTCCCCCTCAAGCCTAGAGGCACAAAGGCTAACTCTCCCCCTTTTTAGCCACAATTGGCCAACTACCAAAAAGATATACCCTAACACTTTACAATAGTTAGTCCTACTAGCTCTCCTTGTCAGTCTAAAGTCAGCACCACAAGACAAGACAAATCATAGAACAAACCAAGATAAGCATAAAAGTACTTTTATCCAAGTTACACACCATGCACACAATGTGCAGAAACAAAAAAAAACTACAAACTACAAAAGCAATAAACAGCAAAAGCATCACTTCAATCTTCATTAGCATCAGAACCATCTGCAACATCCTCATCACCTTCCTCTGAACCTGAATCTTCAGTATTGACATTCACCTCATCTTCACCTAGTTCCAAGGATTTGATCATCTGCTCAATTTTCATCTTCCTAGCAGTGCTAGTACTGATAACCATATCAAGATCCTTGCAGGCCGCCTTCAATTCTTCAATCAACTCAGTTTTAGTACTGGCCTTCTTAACACCAGAACTTGATGTTAAAACAATGTCTGGAACATGATTCCCAACAAACAGCTTGGGATGCAAGGATAAAGATGACTCTCTCTTACATGCTACATCTGAACTAGTTAAAATTCCAGGATGTTAATCTAAGATCATTCCACAGACAAGGGAAGGGAATGCTATAGGCATCTTAATGGTATTAGTGGCACCATGCTTCATAACTTGATCAAATATGTAATTTCCATAATTGAACTTGACCTTTTTCCCAACAGCATAAATAAACCTTCCTAATCCCACAGCTATGGTGGTTTTGTGATTAGTAGGTACCCAGTTAGCAGCTCTAATTCTGTGCAAAATAGCATACTTGATACTGAGTTTGCTAGCTGTCAATTTACCTTTCAGTGGCCAAACCTTCACTTGAGTGGCTGTGATCTCTTTACACACATCGTTATCAGTCACTTCCAGTTCACAACCCTCTTGATCATCTCTTCCCAGATACTTATTGATGGTACTAGGAGAGAAATTAATACACTTACCCCTAACAAACACCTTCATGAAGTCCACACTTCTTTTATCAGAAATGTCTATAGGAATGTTAACAACAAATTCCTTAACAAGTCCACCATAGCACTTAGAGAATTTTGTCACAGTCTTCAACAGGCCAGCAACATGAATGAGCTCCATAATTTCTTTCATCTCCAATGCATCTTTGCCCAGCTCTCTTTCTAGAGCTAATCTCCTTTGACACACAAATTTCCACATTGGAGCACTGCTAGCATAATGAAAGGATATATTGTCCACTGGCACTTCAGGAACCTTATCAGAAATTCTTTTCAAAATGGACTTTCTGATAGGGGTGATGTCTTGAACATCTTCCTCAACATCATACTCAGATTCAGATTCTTCTCTAATCTTTCTCTTTTTGGAAGTCACAACAACCTTGCTCCAAGATTTAGTTGGACCAACTACAGATGTCTTTTTCTTCTTGCCTTCAGCTGTCATCTTAGGAGAAGATTCCACAGTCTTTCCTTTTCTAGTCTTCAATCTATTGGCAATACCAGGAACAGCATTACCAATTACTTCATTATCAGATAAGTCAACAACATCCACCACATCAGCATTCTTCTTCCCTCTGGGACTAGGAGTAACATCCCTAGCAGGTGATGTTCCAACATCATGTTAGACATCAACCTCATCTTCAACATGAGTATCCCTTTCTCTTTCAGCTTCAGCTTCAACTTCATCTTCAATCTCAACATCCTCAATGACTGAAACAACTAATCTGTGAAGATTTGTTTCAGAAGTTTCAATGTCACCCTTTTCTCTAACGGATTGATCAGCAGGCAGTTGACTCAGAGGTCTAGATATTCCCTTCACAGAAATCCCTTTCTCAAAAAAATTTGTGATAATCTGATCAATACTTTTGTCCACATTTACCCTTTCTTCAATAACTTGATGAAGAGGGGTGGTAGTCTTAGGAGTAGGTTTGTCTCCAAACAACACACTAGTGACAAACGCTCTACTTTCGCTATCATCAAATTTACTACCCGCAGATTGATGAGAAGTGTTACCTTTTGAAGGCCTCTTAGGTTGATACTTCTCAGGTCTTTTCTTTTCGGAAGCTGGAATCATAGAGATAGGAGCAATGTCCATAGCTTCATCCAAAGATACCTCTTCTGTCGAAACCCTAGAATTTGCATGAGTGGAACTTTTGGACGCAGACTTCTTGGATGGAGATGACACTTGTTTAGACATCGTTCCTGTGTAACAACTGATGAACAAAGGTGTTTTTTAATTTCTGTTCTTAGGGGGGAAGATGAACGGACTTGGAGTGTGGAGATTGACGTAGCGTGTGAGAGTAATAATAGGGAATGATAGCCTAAGGTAAGGGGACTGCTTTTGTTGGTCACTTAAAGGCCAATAAATGTATTTCCCCACCAAAACAAATTTCCTTTTAAATTTTTGAAATTTAATAAATGCACACCATAATTCACTAACCTTTGAATCCTTTTCCACATGCCTAAATTTCTACTTAAGACTTCACAAATTTCAGCACACATATCTTTAGGGAAATCGTCATTACCCTTCATACCTGAATGATCAACCTCTACGACCTTGGTTTCTTCAATATTTCCTCTGAATAGTTGCATAACACTAGGTTGTTTGGTGATCCTTCTAATGTCACATTCAGATGTCATAACATCATCCTTGACATTACATGATAAGCTGGAATCTTGAGGAACCCATAAATAACAGTTATCTATGGATCTAACTCCCCTCATAACGACTTCACTCTTCTCATTAGTCACTAAACATTCATCTTTAGTGTAGCTAACCTTGAATCCTTCATCACATAACTGACTGATGCTAATCAAATTAGCAGTCAATCCTTTGACCAGAAGTACACTTTCAAGATTAGGTCCAGCCTCACAATTCAATTTTCCAATTCCTTTAACTTCCCTTTTTTCTCCATTACCAAAAGTTACATCGTTTGTGGAGTAAGTCCTGATATCCACCAACTGATTCTTGAAACCAGTCATATGCATTGAGCAACCACTGTCAAAATACCAACCATCCATTGTGGCCCAAGGTGAGGGACAACCTTCTTAATTCCAGAAACATGTCCTTTTTCATGCTGATGAGGAATGTTTTGTTTAACCCCAGAAGAACTAGCCTCTGCAGATATCTTCTTCTCACCCTCATATCCTAGACTAGTCTTATCACTTGCCCCTTTTCCAGCTTCAAGTATTTTATCTAGAGTGTCAGTTCCACTATTTAACATTCTGATGGATTTTGACATTTGATCAAGCTGGGATTTTAACAGCAAAACTTCATTCTTAAGTTCAACTTTCTCAGTCTCAAGCTGTACAATAATCGTCTTCTGCTTCTCCCCTTCTTGAAGGACCTCTTCACTTTTCAGACACAGCTCTTGATAAGAAGATGCCAGCTCTTCAAAGGTCAATTCACCAACACTAGATTCTCCATCAGAGGCACATATTCCAATCAATGCCTTAACATGCTTGGCATTCTCTTCTTCACTTTCACTATCTGTATCAGACCAGGAAACAGATAACCCCTTTTTCTGCTTTTTGAGATATGTAGGACATTCTTTCTTGACATGATCATAACCTTCACACTCATAACATTGAACTCCTTTGTCAAGACTGGACTTTTCTTCATCTCTTGTTTTCTTCACTTGATCACTAGACATGTTGGTGTCAGAAGTGATGTTCTTAACATTAGGTCTATAGTTTCTGTCCATTCTCTTTAACACCTTATTAAACTGTCTCCCAAGCATCACAACAGCATTTGACAGTTCCTCCTGAGTTTCAAAATTACACTCCTTCTTACCATCTTCAGTATTAGACACCAAAGTTATGCTTTTGGTCTTCTTTTCAGGCTCCTCATTCAATCCCAACTCAAAGGTTTGAAGAGAACCAATCAACTCATCAACCCTCATCTTAATGATGTCTTAAGCTTCTTCAATAGCAGTCACCTTCATTTTATATCTCTTGGGAAGGGATCTGAGAATCTTCCTTACCAGCTTCTCTTCAGTCATTTTTTCTCCTAAAGCACTAGAAGCATTGGACAGCTCAAGAATATTCATGTGAAAATCATGAATGGTTTCATCCTCCTTCATCTTCAGATTTTTAAACTTTGTAGTCAGCAGTTGAAGTCTTGACATCTTGACCTTGGAGGTTCCTTCATGAGTAGTTTTCAAGACATCCCAAGATTCCTTAGCTACTTCACAAGTGTTTACCAGCCTAAAGATGTTCTTGTCAATACCATTAAAGATGGCATTCAAGGCTTTTGAATTTCCAAGTGCAAGCTCATCTTCTTCCTTTGTCCAATCTTCCTCAGGTTTTAGCTTTGTTGTACCATCCTTTTCAACAATAACAGGTGTTTTCCATTTTTTAAGACAGCCTTCCAAGCCCTGTTGTCTAATGACTTCAAGAAGGTAACCATCCGTGGTTTCCAATAGTCATAATTATAGCCATCTAGAATAGGGGGTCTATTCACAAATCCACCACTCTCCTTGTCCATTGCACCAGAAAGTATCAGCCCTAGATCTCACCCAGATGCAGAGCAAGATGCCTGCTCTGATACCAATTGAAATTCTGGTATCAGATGTGTGATGTTAAGTGCGATGTCACAACAACACACTCTGCTAATATGAACAAGGCAATAACAAGTAGAAAATAACACAATGAATTATTCACCCAGTTCGGTCTAACTACCTACGTCTGGGGGCTACCAAGCCAGGGAGGAAATTCACTATTAGTAGTATCAAATTGCAGACTCAACAATCCCAGTTGACATTTATCTAACTTAATCACTACCCAATGACACTTCTACCTAAGAAACCACTTAGGTATGAGAAACCACTCACTCCCTAAATCACCTCAGTGATACAATCCAATGAATACACTTTAAAACCCACCTTGATTCTGCTTAACAGCTTTGATCAAGATCAACACACTCTTGCTTAAAAGCTCTAGAGTGAATACACTTACAACTCAAAATAGTAACACCAATTCAAACATGAATGGTTTACAAAAACACACACGAAAACTTAAATTGACTCTCAGTTTATGCTCTCTGTCTTCATTGTCTCCCAACAAGGGTTGAGACTGCTTTTATAGAATTCTGACTTGGGCTTAGACCGCTTCCAAAAATCTGATTTGATTTATTTTAAAACCAGAATTTAAAACAGATTTGATCTTCAAATCTTTTTAAAATCTTTTTAAAACAGCCCTAATGTTAGTTACATGATCTGCTCCATGATCTGCAAATTATCTGATTGAAAATATTTTCTCCAAGATATTCGCATCCAATCTCTCTAACAGATCTCCTCAAAACAAACTAACACGCGCAGCCCTAAAACATCACAACCTGATGTTCTGATGTTCTGATAACTGATGTCAAGACATCAATTATAACATCAGCATATAAAACTTCAACCCTGCAACAACTGATGTTAGGAACCAATGTTATGACATCAGACATATGACATCAACATTGTTCAACTTTGTTTTACCAAAATTCCAGCCAATACAAGAACTAACAACTGGAGAGAGATTGTTTAGACGATACATTTCCTGATGAGGAAAGAACTCAAATCGGGATTTTATCCTATCCAAGTGTGGAAAGGAAAACTGACAACTCGAATGGAGAGAGAACATTTATCACTTGGGGGTAGACATGACCAAAGTGATCAAAATATGATACGCAATATGACTATGAATATGAATCAATTATACATGATGTATGAAATGCTTATGCTGACAAAAAAGACATGACATACAGACAGGTGATGAACACAATTGGACACTCGGCCACTCTGGGGGGATAAAAAAGTATCGTTGATCTGTTGAAAGAACAAATTCCTGCTGCTGAACTTTTCATATTATTGGTAGTAACAAAATGCGGCTCCTGAGGAGTGATAGATGGGATACTCCATCTTATCAATCTGAATTAATTGATCATCCACTCGAGACATGCTGATCACACATAATATTTTGATTCTGCATTTTGAAGTTTGATTGCTTTCAGAGAAGCTGTCGGTGTTCCTTCTCGAGTCCATTAATCAAAAAGGAAATTTCCATCTTTATTTTTAAAGCAGAAGTAAATTTGAAAACAAAAGTAAATTCATTTTTGTGTTTCAAGAATATTAATCATATCAAAATGTCATTTTGCAAAGCTGAATAAATAAGAATTGCAAACAAAGGGTATAAGGGCTCAAATTTTCATTGATAGAATGGTAATCAGCCAAATGCGTGATTCCATGGAGCATTACAAAGTTTAGGAAATGGTAATTTAAAGGGAAATGGGCTACATTGAAACATAATGACCACTATCCTTCTACCAACTTTGAAGTATGGGTATTATGAGCTTCCGTTAAAGGTGACTTCTTATTGAGGATTTCTTGACAGATGATGTTGCTTCTGAGGATCCAATCTTAGTCAGATGCAGTTACTTGCCATGAATCCCTAACTTTTTCCTAAATTGCCTTTTTAGGTTTTCAATCCATCGGGATGATTTTTTTTATATGTCTCTAATTTTTGCCTAGACTTCCCTTTCAGGTTTTCAGTCCAACGAGACGTTTTTTTTATTTAGACGAAGTATTTCTTGACTACATCAACATTTGTGGGGTAGGTAAACTCTTCTCCATCCATGGTTGTGAGTATCAAGGCACCTCCAAAGAAGGCTTTCTTAACAACATAGGGGCCATCATAATTTGGAGTCCATTTGTCCCTAGAATCAGTAAGAAATGATTGGATCTTTTTGAGCACGAGGTCGCCTTCTCTGAATACCCGAGGTCGGACCTTTTTGTCAAAAGCTTTCTTCATTCTCGGTTGATATAACTGACCATGGTATAAAGCCGTCATTCTTTTTTCTTTTATTAGGTTTAGTTCATCGTATCTGCTTTGACACCATTCAACTTCTGTTAGCTTCGCTTCCATCAAGACTTTTACTGATGGTATTGTCATACCCTAAATTTTGACCACAAGATTTCCCATCATTGTGCAAATCATCACCACAATGTGGATGTACCTTCACGCCTCATCAATCCTCTCAAGGATTGTTGAGCATTCACTACAATCAAGAATTAAGGTTTTGAGCCCTCTCAAAGTACTCAGACAAAGGATCAATAAAAAATGGACATGATCCTCAACTTGTCAAACCTCTCAAACATCCATGAAGGATCAAAAGGTCTCCCACATCAAGAATTAAGCATGAGAATGCAACACTTCAAGTTAATCAAGCCTCAAGAGCACCAGTGTCACCAAATTAGGGTTTTGGTCGACCAAAGCCTCCAGAGAGAAATTTTCATCTGGGCATGGGCTAATACTTCAAAAAACGATCCAAGAAGCTCAAAGGGACCTCATGGACCCAATCACAAGTTCAAAATAGCCTCAGGGGATGCATTCATCAAAAATCAGGAATTAGGGTTTCTTGACCTAATTCACCCCTAAGTTGACTTTTGAAGCAAGGCATGAGCCAAGCCCTCAAGAAATGTTTTGAAGACCTCAAATATCATATATTGATCCTCTTACAAGTTCAAATGGCCATAAAGAACTTGGTTAATAAGCAATATGAAGATTCAAATTCATCTGGACCCCAAACTAGGGTTTCTTAGGAAAAGTCAACTGTACCTTTGACTTTTGACCAAGACATAATCCCAAACCTTGGGACATGATTCAAGACACTCTAAAACACCTATGGAATCCATCCATTAGGTTTGAATTAGGTCAAGAACTTGATTTCATAGAGGATCACAAAGTTTGAAATTCATCAGACAAAAAGTTAACTGTGCTCAAAAATCAAGTTTGAATTTTTGGATTTCTTGACAAACATGGCTTCCCTAAGTCAAAAACAATGTTAAATTATGGTTTGGATCATCATCCATCAAGAAAAATCAAGAAATGTGGGGTTACTTGCAAAAGGGGCAACCATAAGAAACTTGAATTTTCACTAAGTCTTGAAAAAAAGTGATTTATACCCAACTTTGCAAGACCATAACTTGTGATCCAAGTAACCTTTTTCTTCCATCCAAAGATCAAATGAAAGGCCTCATTACATACTTCAAGATTTTCAACTACAACATGTTCCAAATCCTCATGGATTTTGAGTTATGGATTGATCAAAATCACAAAAAATGGAAAATGACACTTTTTTCAACACTTAGTGAAATTTTAGACAGAATCTGTTTTGCATTTTCACTACCTTTGAAGCCATTTTTCATTATGATCCAAGATGACTCAAGACCAAAGTTAAACATCAAAGTTGAAGTATGTTATAGGGGCTTTCCAAAAAGTACAAGAGCCTCCCATGGTTCAACTTAAGCAAGAAGTTATTAGCCTCCAAAAATGGCATTTTTCACCTTGCCTACACAACAACATGGAAACTTGACTTATGCCACACGATTTTTTCACTCAAGTCTTGCCATTTTTCCAACTTTGTCATCTTCTAAAAACACAAAACATCTGATGACTCACTTGTTTCTTGATCAAGGAGTCAAGAATTTAACTTGGCATGTGCAAAACTATCATGACATGAACTTTAGAATTCAACTTTGGCAAGGTAACATCATTGAAATGCATTGAGGTGTCATGAACCAAGCCATAATAATCCAAACCAGTCAAGATTCAAGGCCAAACTCTAAGCATTCAAACCTGCAGAAATTGAATGAAGTCAAGCTAAGAGAGTCGACTTGTCACTTTGGATTATCCAGGTCAATGGCTACAAGCTACACACTGTGATCAGTTGCCATACATTATTCCTTGCAAAACAAACTCCCTCTACTATAAATAGGGGTCATGTGTGACTGATCAAACCACCCTAAAACATCTGAATTCATGTTTTCTTTCACTTCACTCTCCAAAACCAAATTTTGCTTCTTTTTGAAGTAATTATCGAATTTTCCAAAAGAAAGCAAATCCATCAAAACAACCATCCTAACACCTCACATATGTCATATACAACTGATCCATAACCTCAAAACACATCTGGAATACCAGAACCACTAAGTCATCATCTATTTGCTCAAGCTTTTTGGCCTATTTGCAGTTGGGGTACCACAACAAGTTCCAGGTTGTTTCAATTCAATCCAAGCTTCCAAACAACTTACATAAGGTCCATTGAAGCTGTCCAGATCATCACATAACATCTGTAACACCTCTACATCAGAATTCGATTTCTTCTTGCAAGATGTAAGCCTGAACTCTCAAACTCTATGATCCATGCATCATAAATGTGTTTTCAAGTTACAAACATGTTTCTGCACTTATGTAGAGTGTTTCCCCTCAATCAATTACTTTATAGCTATTGTGTATAGGATTTCATAGTGTTCTTGCAGAAATTAGGGTTCATATGTTCATCACTTGATTTCTCACTCCACACTTAATATAAATGCAATTAATTGGTATCATTGGAATCCTTGTTAAAAAACGAGTGAGATTGATGTTTACAAAAGTCAAAACTATTGAGTAATCAAAGAGAAAAGTGAGGTTTTTCAAATCGTCCATGGCGCGGTCACGAAGAAGAAGGTGACCGTTGGCGCCATAATTTGAATTTTTGAATTTTTGATCATTTTCTTAATTGATTTGAAAAATTAATTTCTCTCTCAATTTTTATCATTTTTTATTGGTTCTTTTTTTTAAAAATTCACAAAAATGTTAAAATATTTTATTCTACAAAAAAATCAAGTTTATATTATTTATTTAATATAGCTTGAATTTTTGTAAATAATTTCATTTTTATTTGTTTTTAAACATTTTAAATGAAAATTCCACCTTGATTTTTCAAATTCAAATGAATTCCAAGTTTTCATGTGATTAAACATGATTTTCCAAAACATTTTTTAAAGTTTACAACTTGTTTTTAATATATTTGATATTTTATATCATTTTTTTAAATTAAAATTAGGGGTTTTCTTAATTTTGATTTTTCAAACTTCATTTGAAACATTTTGGGCCTCTATTAGAGTGTAAAGCCTATCCCCTTTGTAAATACATATTTTTTGGGCCTCAGTCATTGTATAAATCCCAATACGATTTTCAAAATAACGGTGCGATCGTTGTTTTTTTCATCTGGGTATCTCCTTGAGCTATAAGCCCCAACTCTTGTATAAAAATAAAATTTTGGGCCTCTATTAGAGTGTATGACCCATTCCTTCTTGTGCATAAATAATTTTGGGCCTCAATCAATGTATAAGTCCCTCTGTGGTTTTCAAAATCACGGTGCGATCATCGCCTTTTCAAATAAATCATTTGGGTCTCTCCTTGAGTATAAGCCCCATTATTCTTTCTTTACAAACATTTTGTGCCTCTAATAGAGTGTAAGACCCAACCTCTATGTACACAAACAAATTTTGAGCCTCTATTGTAGTATAAGTACTACAGCGTCTTTCAGTATCGTTGTGCGATCAATGTTTTCAAATAAGTCATTTGGGCTTCTCCTTGAATATAAGCCCCAATCTTTTGTACATAAACTTTGTTTTTTAACAATAAACAACCTCCATGGGCCTCTCCATGAGTTGTAAGACCCATACCTCTGTTTTCAAAATCATCTGTCTGTTTTAAACCGGTACTAAGAGGAGCATTATTGCCGGTGAAACTGCTCTTAGACCACTTGGGCCCTCTTTGAGTTATAAGCCCCAAACAAACTTTCTTTTTAAACAAATTTCTTTTTTAATTCAAATTCAAAATTCAAAGTTTTCTCAAAACTTTCATCAATTTCTTGAAACCCTAATCAATCATACAGTTGTAGTCCATATAACAAATCACAATACACTTGGGCCTCCTCTCAGAATGTAAGTCCCAACATCTTTTTCAATGCATATTTGTTTATATACCTGTTAATTTACTCATATGTATATACTTGTGGATATCTGTCTAGAGTTTCCCCAGGCAGTTAGGTCTACACTTAGGTCAAACCAGAGGTTACTTTCTAACTTAGTCAAAACTAGTCCCCTCATAGGAAATCCCCTATACCGTCTACCTCCTCTTGGGCCTATTCAATATGGAACAGAGAAATGCATTATTCCTGGTGAAACTTTTCTAAAGACTGTCAAAACTTAGAAATGTATATCTGTACAAGAAATTCATTTCCCTATAGAGGATTAATTCCCGGTGAAACCTCTTTTGAATTTCTTCAAACCTAAGAGTTGTTCAACATAGAAAGGATTAATTCCCGGTGAAACCTTTCTTGAACTTTTCTTTGGCTTAGACCCACAGGCTTCCTAAAAGCATCCCCAACCTCCTCTCGGGCTTAGTACAAGGACCAACATGCCTCTTAGATGTTCCCTAGCCTCCTCTTGGGCTTAATACAAGGACCCACAGGCTTCCTAAAAGCATAGGATAGAATTTAGTTATCTCTACTAGTTCAATCCCCATGAGAGTCAAAATTCCAGAACATCATACCATTCTAAGGGTTGATCTTTATCCCTTAAACCCTCAGCCTCTTCTTTGGCATCATACAAAGACCCCTCTCCACATCAGAATCTATCTCTTCTTAATGAGACTTGGACAGTCTCATCCCCCTCTTTGGCTTTATATAAATAAGACTTGGAAAGTCTCATCTCCTCTTGGATCTCATACAGAGACCCTCAAGTTTCCTAAAGCACAGGAAAAACCCTGATCATTTTACCAATACACCAGTCTCCAGCAGAGTTAAAACCTCCAAGGTCTTCAAACTCAACTTTAAACTTCCCTGACCCCCAACAAGGTTTAAATTTTCACCTTAAACCTCTTAGTCGGGGTCAATCTACCATCAACAAATCCCCAATAGAATCAGAGCCTCATGGCATCTGATATTTCAACTCTTCCTTGATTCCCAGCAAGAGTAAATCCCTTTGGATCCCCCAATACAATTTGGACCTACTCTTGGATTTCAATAATCCTTAGCAAGAGATAGCCTTCTCTTAGGCTTCATATAAGAATTTTACCCTAGTCAGCCTCACTCTTGGGCTTTGTACAAGACAGATAAAACCCTCCCCATTGGAGTCATTTTCTTTCAGTTTCAACTTTGGATTTTGATCAAGGCACACAAAAATCAACATCCCCTCAGATGAGACCATGAGTCCACTGTGCAGGAAGATACATCTTCTATACATCATATATCGAAACAAACAATCAAAACCTTTGTCCAGATAATTACTATAAGTGGCACACCTGTTGATTCAATATCCAAGCTGGAGTCCTTCCTTTATCCTGACTAAAATTCATCTTTCATCTAACAGCTATAAGTGGCAAGCCTTTGGATCCCTAACATCCAAGCCAATGTCCCTCTCTTAGCATGAAAGATTTATAAGGAAAAAGTGGCATTACTCTACACTGAGTTAAAGTTTTCTTCCTTCATGACGTCACCCTTATAAAGGAAATTATGGCATTGCTGGATTCTATATATCCCAGTTAAAGTAATTTCCCTTATAACCAATTACCTAACATTTGTGATGGATAGATGAGATATCTCTCTTTAGAGATGACAAATTCTCTCTCAATCAAACTTTAGCTTCAATCTTGGGCTTTGAACAAGACACAAATACTCAGTAAGCTTCAATCTTGGGCTCTACACAAGACACCACATATTTTCCTCCCATAGAAATAGGAGGAACTATGATCGCTCTGATTTACCAAATCTCTTTACAGGAATACGTAGGCATAAGATTGTGAAATCTTAGCGAGCACACAAATCAAAATATTTAGGTTCAGTACCTTCCCAAAAACAATAGAAAACCCGAAAACAACAAAAACATTCTTTCAACACTCCCAAAGGAGAAACTTTCCCAATCCACAGTAGATAAACACAAGATAGCATTTCAAGTTAACAGAAAAACATGCAATAAAAGGTTCCAATGGATTACCATAGATACACTGGGTGTTAATAGCTTCCCTTTGTATAACCAGACCCCGATCCTCGATCTCTTAGCATTTGTTAAAGAAAACATTTGCGTGCAAGGTTAGTTTTAGATAACTTCCCTTTCCTTTCCAGCTTCATAGGATAAATACAGAAATCAGAAAGTAGCACCCAAATCCATTGCAGTAAGGTGGCCGCGTAACTGACAAAAATCGTACGCTACAGAAAAATGGCGACTCTGCTGGGGACATTTTTAGGATTAGAGTTCCTAAGAGGTCTAGGCCTTGCTTTGCATTTATTTTTTCTGTTATTTTACTTGCTTTCTCATTATATATATATATATACACACATATATATATATATATATATATAAATATATATATATATATACATATATATATATCATCTGCTGTCATATTATTTAATACCCGTGTTTAAATTACTATTATCTGGGAATGCGATTAATACACGTGTGGTGAGTCCGAGAGAACATTAAGATAAGTGGTGGCGTATCCAGGAAGGCTTATAGGGAGTGAATCCCGACCAAGTTGACTTGGCAGTCCACCGAATCAGTTGAGGTATCCTCGTTGAATTACCAATGTTGAACGAGTATGTCGTGAAAGCATTGTTTTTTCCCGGCTGGATACCCTTGAAACTGAGGATTAGTAGACACTTAACTATTAAACCATTAGGTAGTGCGGTGACTATCTGGAATAGTTGATACGCGATACTACACTCAAAGGAGATTCATATTAGGATATTACAACTCTCTTGAGTCAATTGGCTTGTTGTTAATATCCCTAAGAGGGGTCAATGATTTTGGGAACCTTTGTTAGAACCCGTTCTACAGGTACAAAAATTGACCAATTAGTACACACCTTTGGGGATGGGTAGATCCATGGCTCCATGCTCGTGGCGATGAACCCCTAAACCCATGTTTTCAAGTGTTTTTGTTTGCCGCATTCATGCATCCATGCATTCATTAATAAACCTTTTTCAAAACAAGAAAAAAATATTTTTCTAAAAAAACTAAAATAATTGCAAATATCAGAGAGATTGTGTTATGGATTTCAGAAGAAGAAAAACGCACAAGTTCACCTTCAAGGTTCCAAAACTGGAAGACCTAAGGAAATTGGGAAGAATGATTACTAATCCCGAACCTTTCAGAGCTATGCACGGAGGATTGTTGTCTCTTTTGAAGGTCAACATAGTTGAAGGGATCCCGTCTACACTGGTTCAGTTCTACGATCCGGTTTACCATTGCTTCACTTTCCCGGATTATCAACTTACACCAACACTGGAAGAATACTCCTACCTGATTGATTTACCTATCACTAATCAGGATCCATTTTCTGGACTGGAAGAAATTCCAAAAGATCAAGCCATTGCAAGAGCAAACTCTTTGGATGAGTCAGAAGTCAGGACTCACATGACCACCAAAGGAGGAATCCAGGGTTTACCAGCTAAATTCCTGATGGAGAAAGCTTTATACTTTACCAGTATAGGAAATATAATTGCTTTCGAGGATGTCTTTGTTCTGCTCATATATGGGTTATTCCTTTTTCCCAACATTGACAACTTTGTTGACACCAATGCTATTAAGATATTCTTAATTGGGAACCCGGTCCCAACCTTGATCGCGGATGCTTATCATTTTGTACACTTAAGGAATTTGTACAGCGGAGGAATGATCACCTGCTGTGTACCATTACTCTAAAAATGGTTTGTTTCCGACTTGCCCAAGTCTGCTGATTTTTGGGATCACAAGAGTAATCTGCGATGGTCGCAGAAGATTATGTCTCTTACCAATTCAGACATAGATTGGTACAATCGAATTTACGAAGGGATAAAGATCATCGACAAATGTGAAAATTTCCCCAATGTACCCCTCATTGGTACTAAATGAGGGATCAACTATCTTCCAATTTTACCTCGCCGTCAACTTGGATACCCGATGAAGAATATCCCACATAATGCTCATCTGGAAGGTCTTTTCTTCAAGGAAGGGGAAAATGATAAGACACTAAAGAAAGAAATAGTGCATGTCTGGCAACATATTCACAAGAAAGGGAGAGAGTCCCTAGGAAGGCCAAACTGCATCTCTGCAGAACCTTATCTCCACTGGGTACAAACTAGAGCCATCAAACTAAGGATGCCTTACCCTCGTTAAGAAGTTTTTCCCTTAAAGGAATCTGTCCTTTATTTCATGTCTGATGCGGAAAAACTCTAGATCACTCTCAATAAAGTCCAACGTGAGAGAAACTCTTAAAAGAACAAATACCAGATTCTTAATTTGGAATGTACCAAGATTCAAAAACTGCTAAAGGAAAAGGATGCTCTGATTGAGATATTAGAGCAGCATGCCATAGAAAGTCAGGAGGAACGGAGAAATTTACTCACTCCTTTTACTTGGCAAAGGATCATCGACCTGACAAAGGCTGAAGGAGCCCGATTAAAGAAAAGAAAAGTTCAGGAACCAGCATCTGAGCTCTCCTCAGAGAGAACTCAGGATCCATAGGCCTAATTTTCTTTCTTGCACTTTGTAAAATACTGTACTTTTCCTTGTAAAATACTGCAATATTTTGAGTTCAATAAAAGGGTCTCTCCCGATGTGTGATATTTGCAATATAATTGTTAAGAGTTCTTTTGGAAACAAAAAACTGAAAAATATATCATTCTCTGCATATCATTAATCATTCTCACATAACACATCTTTGTCTTTGAGTCTCACATATGTGTCGCACTCTAGAGTCAAACTGTCTCATTCGTACAATACTCGGGCCAATCGACAAAAGAAAATGGACGATCTCGAGGAAGAGAACAGAGAGCTGAGAGAAGAAATCAACACTCTGAAGGAGAGTTTGGAGAAACTCCACAACGACATGCAATCCCTGGCAGCAGCCCAGGAACAGTAACATCAGAGGACTGTGATCTCAGAGATTACATCCATACCAGCATTTGAGACCCCTGACATTCATCCTCAGTACAACATGCCTAAAGGATTTCCCTGGGGCATGCCTCTCAACTTTATACCTGAAGGATACATCCCACCGATCAATGAAGAACCGGAAGTCGTAGCAAGAACCGCCAGACTTGAAGGTTACAAACTTCAGGTAAGTGAAGATGCAATGGTTACAACAGAAACTCCTGAAGGATACAAACTTCAGGTCACTGAAGCGCCAAGAGTTACAGTCGTAATAACTATACCACAACTAGTAATACACACTATCCCAGAAGGACAGATTCCGCAAGCGATTTCTGGAAGAAACAAAAACGTATATGAAAGGATGAATGAGTTCCAGGAACAATTCTTGGAAATGCAGAAGGAACTGCATGCCATTCGCGGTCAAGACTTATTCGGAAAAGACGTCGCCGACCTCTGTTTGGTCCCTAATGTAAAGATACCGCACAAATTCAAGGTGTCCGACTTTGAAAAATACAAAGGCAACTCTTGCCCTCAAAGTCATTTGGTGATGTACGCTCGAAAAATGTCTACCCAGACAAAAAAACAACAGCTACTAATCCATTACTTCCAAAACAGTTTAACCGGTGCTGCACTCAAATGGTACATGGGTTTAAACCACACAAAGATCATTACTTTCAGAGATCTCGAGGAAGCCTTCGTTCAACAGTATAAATACAACTTGGACATGGCACCAAATAGGGCCTAACTCAGAGCAATGTCACAAAAGGATAAAGAAAACTTCAAGGAATATGCTCAAAGATGGCGTGAAATTGCCGCCCAGATCTGTCCACCCCTCGAGGAAAAGGAAATGACAAAGATCTTCTTGAAAACATTAAGCTCATTTTATTAAGATCGAATGGTTGCTAGTGCACCTAGTGATTTCACTGAAATGGTGAACATGGGAGTACGCCTTGAAGAAGCAGTCCGAGAAGGACGATTGGTCAAAGATGCAGAGCCATCTGGCAATACTAAAAGATACGGTAGTGCTTTCCAAAAGAAGAAAGAGCAAGATATCAATAATATCTCTCTGGCAAAGCAAAGGCGAAGGTATCAACTGGTGCAGCGGTAACTCCCGTTATCAACCCAGCACCAGCTCTGACTTATCAACCTCAGGTTGCTCAGAGCCAACCAAATCAACAATAGTATTAGTAAAGGCTGCAACAACCTCTTCAGCAGGCTCGCCCGCAGTACAATAATAACAATCGTACTACACGACCATCAGGGTTCAACCTTATGCCGATGATGTACGCAAAATTATTTCCACTTATGCTGGCCAAAGGGGCACGTTCAAACCAGGACTCCTCTTACAGTACCAAAAAATTCACCTTTTTTGTTCAAAGCATATCAGACTTGCCCTTACCACCAAGGAGGATCGGGGCATAACATTGAGAATTGTCTCAACTTCAAGTATGATGTACAAAAGCTCGTCAGAAACGGGGATTTATCTTTCAAAGATACTAAACCAAATGTTCAGACAAACCCGTTACCGCAACACGAGAAGACTACAGTGAATTTGATAGAAAGAGAGCCTGGCAGCATTTATCAAATTCATAATGTATGCTTACTGGGAACCAACATGGTAAAGATGCATTGCAGACAGAGCGGGTATGGCCATGTGCCATCTTACAACTATCATCAGTGTGATATCTGCTCCAAGGACAGTCAAGGGTGTGCCATAGTACAAGCAGCTCTGCAAGAGTAAATAGATCTGGGCTGGATTTAGGATCACAGGATTCTTGAAGTAAACATGGCCCATGCACATCCCAACAATGTTCAGAATCACGACATCCATGCAATGAATGTCAATCTAGTGGCAATACATTCAAGACAAAGTCAGTATTACAATTTGTTATTTCGTTGATTTTGTGGTTGGCATTTATTTTGCTAAAACTATTCTAACAGCAAGATGTTGTAACAAGATGTTCTAAGTTGCTGCATTCAACATGTCGAATGAAGATGTCCCATACTGGCTCATAGGACATCGCGTCTGAATTCAGTTTAAAAGAAGATTCTGTTGCTGTTAATTATTACTGAATATTCTGTGAATATTTGGTTATCCTATGTGGCATCCAAAGTATTTTTGGATTGTGTTTTTGTGTTGGTTTTCGTATTTTCAGCGCTTTCTAATTATGGAGACATATTAGGAAACTTTAGATTGAAGACCTATTTTGTTGGAGTTTATTTTGCAGATTTGTGAGCAGTCTCTTTGCTGCGTTTTGAAGCCCAATCCAGTCCATATTTAATACTATATATTGACTGGTGTAAACCTAGTTTAGGTGTGGAACTTACGTGTGTTTTTGTTAGGGTTTTCGAGTGTATTTTGTGAGCCTAACTGGTATCATTCTGATAACAGTATAAGGACTGGTTTTTGTGTTGTAAGTTCTGTCAGTTACTCATAAGCTTTTAAGCATTGAGTTTCTTGTGTGTCAATTCTCATAAGCTTTGAAGTATTGAGAATTGTGTGTTTTGAAAGTGTGACTTTCGTTTTGTTACTTGTGTTGAAAGGAACCAATCACGGGTTGTGGTTGTAGAGGGATTTGAGGAGGGCCTCATACCTAGGTGAGTCTTAGGTAGAAGTCATAGGAAGGGTAGTGATTAAGTAAGCAGATTATAACAGGGTTTGGTTATTGTATGATCTGTGAATTGATACTATCGTATATTGGTTTTGTCCCTAGCTTGGTAGCCTCCAGAGTAGGATTGTTGATCCGAACTGGGTAAACATATAGCTGTGTTCTTTACTTTCTGCACTGTTATTATTGTTATCCTGTTCATTGTGTTGGATATCAGTGTCTCAACATCTGTGTAGGATATCTGATATCTGTGTCAGAATTTCAATTGGCATCAAGAGCTTGCACCCTTGTTTGGTTCTGGGTGAGATTCATGGAAGGTACTTTCGGTACAATGGACAAGGATGGAGGATTTTTGAACAAACCACCTCTGCTTGATGGTTCCAACTATGACTATTGGAAACCAAGGATGATAGCATTCATAAAATCCATGGATGATCAAGCATGGAAAGCTGTTATAAAAGGATGGGAACCCCCAAAGGTTAAAGATGGAAAAGGTACCCCTACTGATGTGGTGAAGGAAGAGAAAGACTGGGATGATGCAGACTACAAAGGGTCCGTGGGAAATTCCAAAGCCATGAATGCATTGTTTAATGGTGTCAATAAGAATATCTTCAGGTTGATTGAACATTGCACCATTGCAAAAGAGGCATGGGAGGTCTTGAAGGTTGCTCATGAAGGGACTTCAAAGGTGAAGATGTCAAAACTTCAGCTTCTCACTAGCAAGTTTGAGAGTTTGAAGATAAAGGAGGATGATAGCATTCATGATTTTCACATGAACATTATTGAGATAGCTAATGCCTCAAGTGCCCAAGGTGAAAAGATGTCTGACAGCAAACTGGTCAGAAAAATCCTCAGATCTCTACCTAAGAGATTTGACATGAAAGTGACTGCTATAGAGGAAGCTCAGGATATAGACAAGATGAAAGTGGATGAACTTGTGGGATCTCTTCAAACATTTGAATTAGGGATCAGTGAAAAGTCTGAAAAGAAGAAGAGCATAGCTTTTGTGTCAAATGCTGGTGACTCAGAAGATGAAGGTGGCCTGGTCAGAGATGAAGGGGTGTCTAAAGATCTGGTATTGCTTGGAAAACAATTTAACAAAGTTTTGAATGTAAGGGATATGGGCACATAAAGACTGAGTGTCCCACGTATCTCAGAAGGCAGAAGAAGGGCTTATCTGTGTCTTGGTCAGAAGGAGAGTCTGAGAGTGATCTTGAAGAAGAATCAGCAAAATTGGTGACAGCCTTGACCGGGATATGTAAGGCTGATGGAGAAACTACTTTTGAGTCTGACTCTGACAAAGAATCTTATATTGGAGAACTCACTAAGGAAGAATTCTTCACCGGGTTCTCAGAGTTGTGTATCAAGAATGAAGAATGGTGCCAGATAATATTAGAACAGAAGGTTCTGATAGCTTAACTAGAAGCTGAGAAGGAAGAACATCTATCAATCATTGTTGATCTGAAAGAGGAGGTTGTATGGCAAAAGTCAAAACTTGACAATATGACCAAATCTATAAGAATGCTGAACAATGGTACCACGCAGCTGGATGAGATTCTTCAGACTGGGAAAGATGCTGGAAATGTGCAAGGCCTTGGTTTTAACAATCAAGCAGAGACCTACAAGAAGCTTGTATTAAAGTTTGTCCCTCAGAAAATAAAGCAAGAAGAGGGGATGTCAAATCACATGTTTCAACATCGGATGAAGCATCAGAAAAGAGTTTGTAGTTCAAAGTATAAACCATGGAGATGCCATTACTGTGGAAAGATTGGTCACTTAAAGTCCTTTTTCTACAAGTTGTACGACTATCCCAAAACTGCTCATCAATAAAATAAAGGACAGAGTTGGGCTAAAGTGAAGAGAAGATGGACTCCTAGAAATATTATGGTCGGTCTCATAGCACATACCTCTCTTAGAGCATCTGCAAGGGAAGATTGGTACTTTGACAGTGGTTGTTCAAGACACATGACTGGTGTGAAGAAATTCTTGTCAGATATCAAGCCTCACTCCACCAATTATGTCACTTTTGGGGATGGATCAAAAGGTGAAATAAAAGGTGTTGGAAAGCTGGACTACACAGGACAACCAAATCTGGATCGTGTTCTATTTGTCAAAGGGTTGACCGCAAATTTGATCAGTATAAGCCAACTGTGTGATGTAGGACTCAAAGTAAATTTCACAAAATCTGAATGTCTAGTAACCAATGAGAAATATGAAGTTGTTATGAAGGGAACCAGGTCTAAGGATAACTGCTATCTGTGGAATCCTCAAGAATCGGAAAGTTTGTCTACCTGTTTGATGTCAAAGAAAGATGAAACCAAACTGTGGCATCAGAAATTGGGCCTCTTACACTTGAAAGGGATGAAGAAAGTTATGTCAAGTGAAGCTGTTAGAGGTATTCCCAAGCTGAAGATTGATGAGGATAGAATATGTGGTGAATGTCAAGTTGGGAAGCAAACAAGGGTGTCACACAAGAGGCTTCAACATCTTACCACAACTTCTAGAGTTCTGGAACTGCTTCACATGGACTTAATGGGACCTATGCAGGTTTAAAGTCTTGGTGGGAAGAAGTATGCCTATGTTGTCGTTGATGATTACTCCAGATTCACCTGGATAAGCTTTATCAGAGAAAAGTCTAAAGTATTTGCAGCCTTCAAAGAGTTGTGTCAAAGGATTCAACGGGAAAAGGATTGTGGTGTTGTTCGAATCAGAAGTGACCATGGGAAAGAATTCGAAAATAGCAGGTTTGAAGAGTTTTGCTTATCTGAAGGAATCACTCATGAATTCTCATCTCCGATCACTCCTCAGCAGAATGGTGTGGTGGAACGCAAGAATAGGACTATACAAGAGTGTGCAAGGGTCATGATTCATGCCAAAAAGCTTCCATATCATTTTTGGGCTGAAGCCATGAATACCGCTTGCTATATACACAATAGGGTGACTATCAGATCAGGTACTTCTGTCACTCTTTATGAGCTATGGAAAGATAGAAAGCTAAATGTGAAGTATTTCCATGTGTTTGGGAGTAAGTGCTATATCTTGGCGGATCGTGAGCAGAGGCGAAAGATGGATCCTAAGAGCGAGGAAGGGATATTTTTGGGATACTCTACAAACAGTAAAGCATATAGGGTATTTAATTCCAGAACTAAGGTGATGATGGAATCCATAAATGTGGTGGTTGATGACTCTGGGAAAGAAGAAGATGTCCCAGATGATGTTGGAGCATGCCTTCCCATGAACAATGAAATCTCACAAGACATTGAGTTCGTAGAAAATAATGCTCATGAAACCGACACTAGACCTGAGAATGAAGAGGTAGAGGATGCTAACAGGGGACCCTCTATAAGGATTCAGAAGGATCACCCTAAGGAATTGATTATTGGAAATCTGAATGAAGGTGTAAGAACCAGAACGAGGGAGGCTGTGTCAAATGCATGCTTTGTTTCAAAGATTGAACCAAAGAATGTCAAAGAAGCATTGACAGATGAGTTCTGGATAAGTGCTATGCAAGATGAGCTTTGTCAATTCAAGAGGAATGAAGTCTGGGAACTGGTACTATGACCAGCAGGAACAAATGTGATTGGAACAAAATGGGTTTATAAGAATAAGTCTGATGAACAAGGAGTTGTTACCAGGAACAAAGCCAGATTAGTTGCTCAAGGATACACACAGATTGAAGGAGTAGACTTCGATGAAACATTTGCTCCTGTGGCTCAATTGGAATCCATCATATTACTGCTAGGAGTGGCATGTTTGTTGAAATTCAGATTGTTTCAAATGGATGTCAAGAGTGCCTTTCTGAATGGCTATCTTAATAAGGAAGTCTATGTTAAGCAGCCTAAAGGGTTTGTGGATCCAAAATTTCCTGATCATGTTTTCAAGCTAAAGAAGGCTTTGTATGGGTTGAAACAAGCTCCACGAGCTTGGTATGAAAGGCTGACTGAGTTCTTAGTCAACCATGGATACAGGAAGGGTGGTATTGATAAAACACTTTTTGTCAAGGAGAAGAATGGGAAACTAATGATTGCTCAGATTTATGTTAATGATATTGTGTTTGGTGGGATGTCGGATGAAATGGTCCAACATTTTGTCAACCAAATGCAGTCTGAATTTGAGATGAGCTTGGTAGGTGAATTGACCTACTTCCTTGGATTACAAGTCAAACAGATGGAAGATTCTATTTTTATTTGTCAGAGCAAATATGCTAGGAACATTGTGAAGAAGTTTGGACTGGATAATGCCAAGCATAAGAGAACTCCTGCTCCTACTCACTTGAAGTTATCCAAAGATGAAAAGGGAGTGAATGTTGAACAAAGTTTATACAGAAGCATGATTGGAAGTCTGTTGTATCTTACAGCAAGTAGGCCAGACATAACCTTTGCTGTTGGCGTGTGTACAAGATACCAAGCAGAACCCAAGGTCAGTCACATCAATCAAGTTAAGAGAATTCTTAAGTATGTGAGTGGTACATGTAATTATGGGTTGTTGTACTCCCATGACTCAAGTCCCATTTTAGTAGGATATTGTGATGCTGATTGGGCTGGAAGTGCTGATGATAGGAAGAGTACCTCTGGAGGATGTTTCTTTTTGGGAAATAATCTTATTTCATGGTTTAGTAAGAAGCAAAATTCTGTTTCTCTTTCTACTACTGAAGCTGAGTACATAGCAGCTGGAAGTAGTTGTGCTCAACTGGTGTGGATGAAGCAAATGCTATCTGAGTATAATGTCACACAAGATGTCATGACATTATTTTGTGACAACCTGAGTGCTATTAATATTTCTAAAAATCCTATTCAACATAGCAGGACTAAGCACATTGATATCAGGCATCACTTCATCAGAGAACTTATGGAGGACAAAGTCATAACTCTTGAGCATGTGAGCACAGAAAATCAGCTTGCTGACATAGTTACCAAGGCTCTGGATGCTGTTCAGTTTAAAAACCTAAGGAGCAGACTTGGGGTTTGTATTCATGAGGAACTATAGCAATTAATGTTCCTTCTGGCTGCCAGATTGGAAAGATTAAAGGAGGTTCTGGTAGTGCAGCGTGTGCATGAGGTTATAAAGGGGAAAATGCTGAAGTTTGTACATGACACTTGGTCGTGTGATGTGGTGGGCATCTACTCTCTGATGTTGTTTATTCTGGTCTATAACTTGACCATTTCTCAAATTTTAATAACTGTTCTACTTGCCTTTGTCATATTTCTGGCTAAAAAGGGGGAGTAGTGTGCTTGTGTGTGTTGTGCTTGTGCTGGTGCTGCAGCTGAGGGGGAGAATGTGGAATGTTTGTGTTGCTGCAGTTGAGGGGGAGTTTTGTGTTTTTTTTGCTGGGGGAGTTTTGTATTTTTTTCGCTGCTTTGTGTTAAAAGGGTGTTTTTTTCGCTGCTTTGCTGGATTTTTTTTGCTGTTGTTTTGTTGTGTGTTGGTTTTTCGCTGCTGTCTCTGATATGGATTTTTTTGCTTGTGCTTCTTTGCAAGATTTATTTGGTGTGTAGTTTTAGCCAAAATAAGCCAAAGGGGGAGATTGTTATTTCGTTGATTTTGTGGTTGGCATTTATTTTTCTAAAACTATTCTAGCAGCAAGATGTTGTAACAAGATGTTCTAAGTTGCTGCATTCAACATGTCGAATGAAGATGTCCCATACTGGCTCACAGGACATCGCGTCTGAATTCAGTTTAAAAGAAGATCCTGTTGCTGTTAATTGTTACTGAATATTCTGTGAATATTTGGTTATCCTATGTGGCATCCAAAGTATTTTTGGATTGTGTTTTTGTGTTGGTTTTCGGATTTTCAGCGCTTTCTAATTATGGAGACATATTAGGAAACTTTAGATTGAAGACCTATTTTGTTGGAGTTTATTTTGCAGATTTGTGAGCAGTCTCTTTGCTGTGTTTTTGAAGCCCAATCCAGTCCAGATTTAATACTATATATTTACTGGTGTAAACCTAGTTTAGGTGTGGAACTTACGTGTGTTTTTGTTAGGGTTTTCGAGTGTATTTTGTGAGCCTAACTGGTATCATTCTGATAACAGTATAAGGACTGGTTTTTGTGTTGTAAGTTCTGTCAGTTACTCATAAGCTTTTAAGCATTGAGTTTCTTGTGTGTCAGTTCTCATAAGCTTTGAAGTATTGAGAATTGGGTGTTTTGAAAGTGTGACTTTCGTTTTGTTACTTGTGTTGAAAGGAACCAATCACGGGTTGTGGTTGTAGAGGGATTTGAGGAGGGCCTCATACCTAGGTGAGTCTTAGGTAGAAGTCATAGGAAGGGTAGTGATTAAGTGAGCAGATTATAATAGGGTTTGGTTATTGTATGATCTGTGAATTGATACTATCGTATATTGGTTTCGTCCTTGGCTTGGTAGCCCCCAGAGTAGGATTGTTGATCCGAACTGGGTAAACATATCAATGTGTTCTTTACTTTCTGCACTGTTATTATTGTTATCCTGTTCATTATGTTGGATATCAGTGTCTCAACATCTGTGTAGGACATCTGATATATGTGCCAGAATTTCACAATTTCCTGCGGTACGATTACAACGCTTGTCCAATCTGCTCAAAAGACAATCAAGGATGCTCTTTTGTACAAGAGGCTCTTTAACATCAAATGGATCTCGGATGGATCCAAGACTACCATGAAAGAAGTGATCATTAAGTCAATATGGTTCAAATCTTTGACATACGCTTAATGAATACCAGTCTAGTAGAATTACATGCTAAGCAGGTCATACTTGGTTTTCTGGCCTCACATGATTATCAAGACTGCAAAGAATGCTACGAAAACGACCAAGAGTGTGCGCTTGTGCAAAGAACTCTTCAACATCTGTTGGACCACTGGTGGCTTCCGATATACCTGGATGAAGACACACAACAAGTTAGCATGACTGATGGGAATCCTGGTAGACATCGAAGTTGTGATGTTTGCTCATTAGAAACAGATCTAGTAAGGATGCACTGCATACAAAGCAGATATGGTCGGGTACCACCTCACAATTGTGAACGCTGTAGAGTATGCTCGAAAAATAACCAAGGATGCTATCTAGTGCGAGCAGCCCTCCAGTATCAGTTAGGTCGAAAAGAGATTCAACCATGTTCGAATTCTGAATCAATCAACATGATACAAGATTACATCCCTTTTCAAAACAAAAACACTGTCATAATCTCCAATCATGGAATAACCAAGGATGTTTGTGCCGTAATTCCTCTGCTCGATGAGTCGAAAGTCTCTCTTGGCAATAAAAGAATTCTAAACTTAAAGCTAATTGAGGTGGCCTATGATGGTCAAAAGGCCTAAAAAGCCCATGTGGTCGTCTACTTGCCAGGTCCAATACCATACAAGTCGGAAAAGGCTATCCCATACAAGTATGGTGCAACGACCATAGAAAATGGAAAAGAAACTTCATTTCCCTCCGTTGTGAACATTGCTGACATCAGTCGAGTTACCCAGAGTGGCCAGATCTTCAACAGAGCAATTAGAGAGCCTACCAAAGAAAAGGAACCTAAATTGAAGTTCCTAACCAACAAGTCGGTCAATCCAGCAATACAGAACCTGTGAAGAACAACGATGAGATGCTAAAGCTCATCCAGAAAAGTGAGTACAAAATTGTGGATCAATTATTGCAAACTCCATCTCGAATTTCTGTACTATCTCTCCTGCTTAGTTCAGAAGCTCACAGCGAAGCTCTGCATAAGGGTTTAGAACAAGCCTTTGTAAAACAAGATATGACCGTGGGTTAATTTGACAGCATCATCTCCAACATCACTTTCTACAACAACTTGGGATTCAGTGACGAAGAACTTCCAGAGGAAGGAAAGAACCATAATATGGCACTCAATATCATAGTCAATTGCCAAGACGATGCTTTAGCCAGCGAACTGGTAGACACGGGTTCATCCTTGAACATCATGCCAAGGTCAACTCTGGTTCGACTTTCTTTTCAAGGAACTCCGATGAGAGGCAGTAAGATCATTGCCAAAGCCTTTAACGGATCCAGAAAATGGTTATCGGCGAAGTCGATCTTCCCATAATCATCAGTCCTCACACTTTCCAAGTCACTTTCCAGGTGATAGACATCCGAGCAGCATACATTTGTTTATTAGAAAGACCTTGGATACACGAAGATGGGGCAGTCACTTCGACACTTCACGAGAAGCTGAAGTTTGTCAAGAATGACAAGTTAATCACGGTATACGGAGAGCAAGCTTTGATCATAAGCAACTTATTATCATTCTCCTGTGTAGAATCATAAGAGGTCGTTGGAACTCAATTTCAAGCGCTCTCGGTGAGCAACTAGAACCACCAAGAAAAAGGAACGTCGATTTCCTCATACAAAGACGCTCTCAAAGTAATGGGGAGCGGTGATGTAAAAGGATGGGGACAAATTGTAATTCCTACTGATAACAAGACAAGAAAAGGTCTTGGTTTCTCTCCGACTTGTACCCAGACTACAAAGAAGGATGAAAGTTTTCGTCCCATTCAGGATTTCTTCCACAGCGGAGGCTTCCTCCACCCAGTATCTCAAGAAGTCCACACCATCGATGGGAATAACTCCTCTGATGCGGATGAGGAGTGGAAATCTTATATCAATAATGAAAGATATATATATCTCAGGGAGAAACGTACATACCATTCTGCTCTCCGAAGCAATGTCCCAGATATATACCAAGATCAGACGTCAGAATGATCTACGGAGATTGTGATCCCGAAGGATGTCGTGCTCCACCCAACTCATTAGAGGAAGACACTCTAATGAAAGACAAATTTTACTATGATTATTATGATCCCCTGGATGACTTTCCTATCTGGAAGTCATACACGGAAGGCTTGGGGAAAAATGTCAGACAGATAATGCCTATCAACTGAGTAATCTTGACAAGAACACCCATGTTCCCACATAGTCATGGAATCCTTACTATGAACATTCCAAAAATGTCCAACACCATATTCATAGATTTGCAAAGGTCGCAGGACAAGAATTCATTAACTACGCATTTCTTGAAGTCAACGTCATTGAGGAAGATGACTCATCTATTCCCACAGAAACCTGGGATACCTTGGGGCAGCCAAGCGGCAAGTACGACTTTCTAGTCAAATACACTGCTCCCGAAAGCTTTCGTATCAGATACAAGGACATCCAACTAACTGAATGGGGAGATCCTCTTGAGAGTGAAAATATTATGGAAGATGCGACAGAAGAGTCCTCTTATGATAACTCTGCATGGGAAGAAGACTCCAATGATCCTACTCCACCAGAAATCAGTGCCTTTTCTGAAGACAAACCAAGAAGGGAAGTACCAGACTTTGTGATTCACAGACGAGTTTGTCGCCATTGGGTTGTAGTCGATGTCCCGAAAGTCGTCCATAAGTCGAAGTAATTACCATCTTTGTTTTGACCTTTCACCTGCCCGGATGAAATGGATGTTTTATAGGGCTTACTTTTATGTAAATGTCCCTCTTCGCTTCGCCCAAAGCAACAGAGTTTTGTTTTATAGGGTTGTGTTTCAAGAATCGACAAATCATGAATAAATAATGTCATTCTGAATTCCCGCATTTAGTGCTGTTTTCACTTTTCGTTTTTCAGAAAATGGTAATCCTTAAAAACAACCCAAAATAAAAACAAGCGTTTAAAAAAAGACACTGCACACACTTTTGCATTCTTTCTGTCTTTTCTAAAAAAAGGAATCATCACGTCATACAGATTGCTTGTTTAAAACCCCATTGAAACATACGATCTAATGCCTTCTCCCAACTTTGAATTCCCGATATTTGAAGCTGAAGAAGAAGAGGGTGAAGAAATTCCAGAAGAGATCTCCCGACTACTCAGACAAGAAGAAAGGTCCATTGAACCTTACAAAGAGACATTAGAAATGATCAATTTGGGTTCAGAAGAAGAAAAGAAAGAAGTTAAGATTGGAGCACTGCTCAGTTCAACTGTCAGAAAAAGCTTAATAAAACTTCTCAAAGAGTTTCCAGATGTATTTGCTTGGTCCTATCAGGAAATGCCAGGGTTGGATACCAGCATCGTGGAACATCACTTGCCCCTGAAACCAGAATTTCCTCCAGTAAAACAAAAACTGAGAAGGACTCATCCAGATATGGCCATCAAAATTAAGGAGGAAGTGCAGAAACAGATCGACGCAGGTTTCCTCGCCACCTCAGAATATCCTCAATGGTTAGCCAACATAGTGCCAGTTCCGAAAAAGGATGGAGAAGTCAGAATGTGTGTGGACTACAGCGATTTGAACAAAGCAAGTCCAAAGGATGACTTCCCCTGCCATACATTGACATGCTGGTAGACAGTACAATAAAATTCAAAGTCTTATCCTTCATGGATGGATTCTCGGGCTATAATCAAATCAAAATAGTGCCAGAAGATATGGAGAAAACTTCATTCATCACCCCATGGGGCACCTTTTGTTACAAGGTAATGTTCTTCGGTCTGAAGAACGCAGGGGCAACCTATCAAAGGGCCATGACAACTCTATTTCACGACATGATGCACAAAGAGATTAAAGTGTACGTCGATGACATGATTGCCGAATCTAAAACAGAAGAAGAGCATGTGGAACACCTATTAAAGTTATTCGAGAGTCTGAGAAAATACAAACTCTGCCTGAATCCTAATAAGTGCACGTTCGGTGTCCGCTCAGGAAAACTCTTAGGATTCATCGTCGGCCAAAAAGGAATTGAGGTTGATCCCGACAAAGCCAAGGCCATTCAAGAAATGCCTTCACCGGAGACTGAAAAACAGGTCAGAGGATTTTTAGGATGTCTGAATTACATCTCAAGATTCATATCCCTCATGACTGCGACATGCGCACCGATCTTCAAACTACTCAGAAAGAACCAAACCTGTGTGTGGACAGAAGATTGCCAAAAAGCGTTCGACAACATCAAAGAATATATTTTGAATCCACCCATTATATCTCCTCCAGTGGAAGGAAGACCACTGATCGTCTACTTAACAGTCTTGGAAGATTCCATGGGCTATGTGCTTGGCCAACAAGACGAGACAAAAAGAAAAGAGTCCGCCATTTATTACATAAGCAAAAAGTTCACGGACTGTGAAACTTGATACAGTATGCTCGAGAAAACTTGTTGCACTCTGGCTTGGGCAGCCAAACGTCTTCGCCAGTACATGATTTGTCACACTACTTGGTTAATCTCCAAAATGGATCCGATGAAGTACGTCTTTGAAAATCCTACTCTCACAGGAAGGATAGCTCGTTGGCAGATGTTGTTATCGGAATACGACATCGAGTACCATGCTCAAAAAGGCGTCAAAGGAAGTATTTTAGTCGATCATTTGGCTCATCAACCGATTGAAGATCAGGAATCAGTCAAATTTGACTTCCCAGAAGAAGATGTGATGTACTTGAAGATGAAAGATTGCGATGAACCTCTACCAAACGAAGGGCCAGAGCCAAGATCCCAATGGGGACTAATATTCGACGGAGCTATCAATGCTTATGGAAATGGAATTGGGGCAATCATCATAACACCTCAGGGTACCCATATCCCTTTCACTTCCAGATTGGCATTCAAATGTACAAACAATGAGGCCGAATACGAAGCTTGTTTCATGGGTCTCGAAGAAGCCATTGACCTAAGGATAAAGAATTTGGATGTGTATGGCGACTCAACCCTAATTGTAAATCAGATTAAAGGAGAGAGGAATACATATCAATCATGATTGATTCCTTACAGGGACTATGCAAGAAGGTTGTTACCATTCTTCAACAGAATCGAGTTTCATCATATCCCTCGTGAAGAAAATCACATGGTTAATGCATTAGCCACCCTATCCTCCATGATTAGTGTGAGTAAATGGAACGACGTACCTAAGATTGACATAATGCACGTTGAAAGGCCCGCTTACATCTTCACAATTGAAGCAGTCATAGATGGCAGACCATGGTATCATGATATCAAGTGCTTCCTTCAAAGACAAGAGTACCCACCTGGGGCATCAAGAAAAGATAGGAAGACTCTCAGAAGACTTGCTGGCAATTTCTTCTTGAATAGTGATACACTCTATAAGATAAACTTTGACATGGTCTTGCTCAGATGCATAGATAGACAAGAAGCAAACATGTAAATGAAAGAGATTCATGAAGGTTCCTTTGGTAGTTATGCCAATGAACACACAATGGCAAGAAAGATTCTGAGAGCAGGATATTATTGGCTGACAATGGAATCCGATTGCTAAAAGTACATGAGGAGGTGTCACAAGTGTCAGATATATGCTGACAAAATCCATGTTCCGCCAACACATCTCAAGGTTCTTTCTTCTTCATGGCCTTTTTCTATATGGGGAATCAACATGATTGGCATGATTGAACCCAAAGCTTCAAACGAATATCGGTTCATCCTGGTAGCCATTGATTACTTCACCAAATGGGTTAAAGCAGCATCATACACCAATGTGACCAGATAAGTGGTGATCCGATTTTTCAAGAACGATCTCATATGCCGTTATGGTGTTCCAAGCCTTATCATTACTGATAATGGATCGAACCTGAACAACAAGATGATGAAAGAATTATGTGATGAGTTCAAAATTGAACACCATAACTCATCTCCCTACCGACCTAAAATGAATGAAGCGGTAGAAGCAGCTAACAAAAATATCAAGAAGATCATTTAAAAGATGGTTGTAACTTACAAAGATTGGCACGAGATGCTACCCTTTGCTCTTCACGGTTATCGTACAACTGTCCGCACTTCAACAGGGGCAACCCCTTTCTCTCTAGTATATGGCATAGAAGCAGTGCTCCCCATAGAAGTAGAGATACCATCAATAAGAGTCTTGATGGAAGCCAAGCTAACAGAAGCTGAATGGTGTCAAAGCCTACACAATGAACTGAATCTGATCGAAGAAAAGAGGATGACAGCTTTATGCCCTGGTCAGTTATATCAGCAAAGAATGAAGAAGGCGTTTGATAAAAAGTTCTGACCCCGTGTCTTCAGGGGAGGGGACCTCGTGCTCAAGAATATACAATCATTTCTCACTGATTCCAAGGGCAAATGGACTCCGAATTACGATGGCCCATATGTTGTTAAGAAAGCCTTTTCAGGCGGTGCCTTGAGACTCGCAACCATGGATGGAGACGAGTTTACCTACCCTACAAATGTTGATGTAGTCAAGAAATACTTCGCCTAAATGAAAAAAAAACGTCTCGGTGGATTGAAAACCCCAAAGGGCGGTCCAGGAAAAAATTAGAGACATAAACAATGATCATCCCGATGAATTGAAAACCCGAAAGGGAAATCTAGGCAAAAATTAGGGATTCATGGTAAGTATCTGCATCCGACAAGTTTGGCTCCTCAGAGGCAACGTCATCTGTTAAGAAATTCTCGATCAAGGTCATCTTCGACAAAAGCTCAGAATGTCCCGAATTCAAAGTTGGTGGAAGGACAACTGTTGTTATGTTTCAATATAGCCCCTTTCCCTTTAAATTTGTAATGTTCCATGGAATCACGCATTAAGCTGATTGTCATTCTATCAATAAAATTTGAGCCTGTGTGCCTTTTATTCGCAATTCTCAATTATTCTGCTTTACAAAATGACATTTTAATATGATCAACGATTCTTGAAACAAAAAATGAATTTTTACTTTTACTTTCAAATTTACTCCTACTTTTAAAACAAAAACGACCATTTCCTTTTGATTAATGAGCACAAAAAGGAATATCGACTGCTTCTTCGATAGTGGTCTAACTTCAAAATGCAGAATCAGAGTACTTCCTGAATAAAGGATCAACTACTTCAGACGGAATGATCCATCTATCATCCCCGACAGAGTTCTCACCTCTGAAAACCAATTGTTGGTTTTTTTCTCCCCAGTAGGGTCCATCTCTGAAAAAACAAGAAATCGAATTTCTATCCCTAGCAGGTTTGTATCTCCTGAAATTGGAACGAATGCAGGAATCCCTATTCCCAAGTAAACGTACAACTTTCAGAGATAATGTCTATTTTGTCAACATAAACATACATACATCATGCATGATTCATTCATATTCATACTCATATCGCATTAATATCACTCTGGTCATATTCATTTCCAAGTGATAAGTGTCCCCTCTTCAATAGAGTTGTCAGTTTTCCTTACCAAGTCAGATAGGACAAAATTCCATTCTAAGTTCTTTCCTCGTCAGGTAAATGTACCGTCTAAACAATCTCTCTCCCGTATATTCCTGGATTAAAATCGGTCCTCTCTTTGATAACTTGAACCTCTGAAAGGCAAGAAGCCATTTGGATATGCACATTTTGGAACATCACTCTTGAAGATGATATTTTGCTTTCCCGGATTAAAGAAAATCCCCAGAGAAAGCCTCTCAATAGAAGAGTCTTGGCAATACGGCAGTTTCTCCCTGAAAAATTATTTTCAATGAAGTCATCAACGCCTCAAAATTAGATTACATCACATGGAATTTCTCCGAAAAGGTCTCGAAGGAAAGTATGATGTAACATCACTAAGCAAAAAGCAATCCCTCAAGAGACTTATTTTCCCCAGTAGGTTGACAAATGGCATCTCCCCCGGAGAAGTTTGCACACCTCTACAAGTTCATACAAATGTTTCTCCCCAGCAAGTCTGACACCAAATCTTTTTCCATCAAATGGCATCTCCCCAGTAAAACTCGGCGAGAATTTTGATGAAGACCGCTACAAATAGCGTTCCTTATCAAGGGAAAAATTCGACAAGAAGAAACTGAGACCAATTCCATGGCAGAAGACCAGGATCGAGGGGAAGTTTATTTCAACAAAAAAACTAAGACTAATTCCATGGCTGAAGACCAGGATCGAGGGGAAGTTTATTTCAGAAGAAAAAAGCTAAGACCAGTTCCGTGGCTAAAGACCATGATCGAAGGGAAGTTTATTTCAAAAGAAACTAAGACCAGTTCCATGGCTGAAGACCAGGATCGAGGGGAAATTTATTTCAAAAGAAACTGAGACCAGTTTCGTGGCTGAAGACCAGGATCGAAGGGAAGTTTTACCCTTTTCTAAGTAACATCACTAAGCAATAGAAGATGGATGAGCAAATAACTACCATTCATAACCACGGTCAAAATTTCGGGTATTCCGATATTTAATCCTCTTTTACCTTGAATGTCCGAACATCTTCGCCATTCATACCTTCAGGTCCAAGAAGATTAAATAGGGGCCTCTGTCATACCCTAAATTTTGACCACAAGATTTCCCATCATTGTGCAAATCATCACCATAATGTGGATGTACCTTCATGCCTCATCAATCCTCTCAAGGGTTGTTGAGCATTCACTACAATCAAGAATTAAGGTTTTGAGCCCTCTAAAAGTACTCAGACAAAGGATCAAACAAAAATGGACATGATCCTCAACTTTTCAAACCTCTCAAACATCCATGAAGGATCAAGAGGTCCCCCACATCAAGAACTAAGCATGAGAATGCAACACTTCAAGTTAATCAAGACTCAAGAGCACAAGTGTCACCAAATTAGGGTTTTGGTCGACTAAAGCCTCCAGAGAGAAATTTTCATCTGGGCATGGGCTAATACTTTAAAACATGATCCAAGAAGCTCAAAGGGACCTCATACACCCAATCACAAGTTCAAAATAGCCTCAGGGGATGCATTCATCAAAAATCAGGAATTAGGGTTTCTTGACCTAATTCACCCCTAAGTTGACTTTTGAAGCAAGGCATGAGCCAAGCCCTCAAGAAATGTTTTGAAGACCTCAAATATCTTATATTGATCCTCTTACAAGTTCAAATGGACATAAAGAACTTGGTTCATGGGCAATATGAAGATTCAAATTCATCTGGACCCCAAACTAGGGTTTTTGAGGAAAAGTCAATTGTACCTTTGACTTTTGACCAAGACATAATCCCAAACCTTGGGACATGATTCAAGACACTCTAAAACACTTATGGAATCCATCCATTAGGTTTAAATTAGGTCAAGAACTTGATTTCATAGAGGATCACAAAGTTTGAAATTCATCTGACAAAAAGTTAACTGTGTCCAAAAATCAAGTTTGACTTTTTGGATTTCTTGACAAACATGGCTTCCCTAAGTAAAAAATAATGTTAACTTATGGTTTGGATCATCATCCACCAAGAAAAATCAAGAAAAATGGGGTTACTTGCAAAAGGGGCAACCATAAGAAACTTGAATTTTCACTAAGTCATGAAAAAAAGTTATTTATACCCAACTTTGCAAGACCATAACTTGTGATCCAAGTAACCTTTTTCTTCCATCCAAAGATAAAATGAAAGCTCTCATTACATACTTCAAGATTTTCAACTACAACATGTTCCAAATCCTCATGGATTTTGAGTTATGGATTGATCAAAATCACAAAAAATGGAAAATGACACTTTTTTCAACACTTAGTGAAATTTTGGACAGAATCTGTTTTGTATTTTCACTACCTTTGAGGCCATTTTTCATTATGATCCAAGATGATTCAAGACCAAAGTTAAACATCAAAGTTGAAGTATGTTATAGGGGTTTTCCAAAAAGTACAAGAGCCTCCCATGGTTCAACTTAAGCATGGAGATATAAGCCTCCAAAAATGGAATTTTTCACCTTGCCTACACGACAACATGGAAACTTGACTTGTGCCACACGATTTTTTCACTCAAGTCTTGCCATTTTGCCAACTTTGTCATCTTACAAAAACACAAAACATCTGATGACTAACTTGTTTCTTGATCAAGGAGTCAAGAATTCAACTCGGCAAGTGCAAAACCATCATGACATGAACTCTGAATTCAACTTTGGCAAGGTAACATCAATGCAATGCATTGAGGTGTCATGAACCAAGCCAAAACAATCCAAATTAGTCAAGATTCAAGGCTAAACTGTGAGCATTCAAACCTGCAGAAATTGAATGGAGTCAAGCTAAAAGAGTTGACTTGGCACTTTGGATTATCCAAGTCAATGCCTACAGGCTACACATTGTGATCAGTTGCCAATCACTATTCCTTGCAAAACAAACTTCCTCTACTATAAATAGGGGTCATGTGTGACTGATCAAACCACGCTAAAACATCTGAATTCATGTTTTCTTTCACTTCACTCTCCAAAACCAAATTTTGCTTCTTTTTGAAGTAACTATCGAATTTTTCAAAAGAAAGCAAATCCATCAAAACCAACCATCCTAACACCTCACATATGTCATATACAAGTGATCCATAACCTCAAAACACATCTGGAACACCAGAATCACTAAGTCACCATCCATTTGCTCAAGCGTTTTGGCCTATTTGCAGTTGGGGTACCACAACAAGTTCCAGGTTTCTTCAATCCATTCCAAGCTTCCAAACAACTTACATAAGGTCCATTGAAGTTGTCCAGATCATTACACAACATCTGTAACACCTCTACATTAGAATTCGATTTCTTCTTGCAAGATGTAAGCCTGAACTCTCAAACTCTATGATCCATGCATCATAAATGTGTTTTCAAGTTACAAACATGTTTCTGCACTTATGTAGAGTGTTTCCCCTCAATCAATTTCTTTGTTACTATCCTGTATAGGATTTCATAGTGTTCTTACAGAAATTAGGGTTCATATGTTCATCACTTGATTTCTCACTCCACACTTAATATAAATGCAATTAATTGGTACCATTGGAATCCTTGTTCAAAAACGAGTGAGATTGATGTTTACAAAAGTCAAAACCATTGAGTAATCAGAGAGAAAAGTGAGGTTTTGCAAATCGTCCATGGCGCGGTCACGAGGAAGAAGAAGGTGACTGTTGGCGCCATAATTTGAATTTTTGAATATTTGATCATTTTCTTAATTGATTTCAAAAATTAATTTCTCTCTCAATTTTTATCATTTTTTATTGGTTCTTTTTTTAAAAATTTACAAAAATGTTAAAATATTTTATTCTACAAAAAAATCAAATTTATATTATTTATTTAATATAGCTTGAATTTTTGTAAATAATTTCATTTTTATTTGTTTTTAAACATTTTAAATGAAATTTCCACCTTGATTTTTCAAATTCAAATGAATCCCAAGTTTTCATGTGATTAAACATGTATTTTCAAAACATTTTTTAAAGTTTACAACTTGTTTTTTAATATATTTGATATTTTATATCATTTTTTATATAATTTCCTTTGAAAAAATGTTTTTTTTAAATTAAAATTAGGGTTTTTCTTAATTTTGATTTTTCAAACTTCATTTGAAACATTTTGGGCTTCTATTAGAGTGTAAGACCCATCCCCTTTGTAAATACATATTTTTTGCGCCTCAGTTATTGTATAAATCCCAAAACGATTTTCAAAATAACGGTGCGATCGCTGTTTTTTTCATCTGGGCATCTCCTTGAGCTATAAGCCCCAACTCTTGTATAAAAATAAAATTTTGGACCTCTATTAGAGTGTAAGACTCATTCCTTCTTGTGGATAAATAATTTTGGGTCTCAGTCATTGTATAAGTCCCTTTGTGGTTTTCAAAATCACGGCGCAATTGTCGCCTTTTCAAATAAATCATCTGGGCCTCTCCTTGAGTATATGCCCCATTATTCTTTCTTTACAAAAATTTTGGGCCTCTAATAGAGTGTAAGACCCAACCTCTATGTACACAAACAAATTTTGAGCCTCTACTGTAGTATAAGTCCTACAACGTCGTTCGGTATCGCTGTGCGATCAATGTTTTCAAATAAGTCATCTGGGCCTCTCCTTGAGTATAAGCCATAATCTTTTGTACATAAACTTTGTTTTTAACAATAAACAACCTCCATGGGCCTCTCCTTGAGTTGTAAGAACCATACCTCTGTTTTCAAAATCATCTGTCTGTTTTAAACCGGTACTAAAAGGAGCATTATTCCCGGTGAAATTGCTCTTAGACCACTTAGGCACTCTTTGAGTTATAAGCCCCAAACAAACTTTCTTTTTAAACAAATTTATTTTTTAATTCAAATTCAAAATTCAAAGTTTTCTCAAAACTTTCTTCAATTTCTTGAAACCCTAATCAATTATACAGTTGTAGTCCATACAACAGATCACAATACACTTGGGCCTCCTCTCAGAATGTAAGTCCCAACATCTTTTTCAATGCATATTTGTTTATATACCTGTTAATTTACTCATCTGTATATACTTATGCATATCTGTCTAGAGTTTCCCCCAGCAATTAGATCTACACTTAGGTCAAACCAGAGGTTACTTTCTAACTTAGTCAAAACTAGTTCCCTCATAGGAAATTCCCTATACAGTTTGCCTCCTCTTGGGCTTATTCAATATGGAACAGAGAAAGGCATTATTCCTAGTGAAACTTTTCTCAAGACTGTCAAAACTTAGAAATGTATATGTGTACAAGAAATTCATTTCCCCATAGAGGATTAATTCCTGGTGAAACCTCTTTTGAAATTCTTCAAACCTTAGAACTGTTCAACAGAGAAAGGATTAATTCCCGGAGAAAACTTTCTTGAACTTTTCTTTGCCTTGGAACCACAGGCTTCCTAAAAGCATCCCAGCCTCCTCTTGGGCTTAGTACAAGGACCAACAGGCCTCTTAGAAGTTTCATAGACTTCTCTTAGGCTTAATACAAGGACCCACAGGCTTACTAAAAGCATATGATAGAATTTAGTTATCTCTACTAGTTCAATCCCCATGAGAGTCAAAATTCCAGAACATCATACCATTCTAAGGGTTGATCTTTATCCCTTAAACCCTCATCCTCCTCTTGGGAATCATACAAAGACCCCTCTCCACATCAGAGTCTATCTTTTCTTAATGAGACTTGGACAGTCTCAGCCCCCTCTTTGGCTTCATACAAATAAGAATTGGAAAGTCTCATCTCCTCTTGGGTCTGATACAGAGACCCTCAAGTTTCCTAAAAGCACAGGAAAAACCCTGATCATTTTACCAATACACCAGTCTCCAGTAGAGTTAAAACCTCCAAGGTCTTCAAACTCAACTTTAAACTTCCCTGACCCCCAACAAAGTTTAAATTTTCACCTTAAACCTCTCAGCCAAGGTCAATTTACCATCAACAAATCCCCAATAGAATCAGAGCCTCAAGGCATCTGATATTTTAACTCTTCCTTGATTCCCAGCAAGAGTAAATCCCTTGGATCCCCCAATACAATTTGGACCTGCTCTTGGATTTCAATAATCCTTAGCAAGAGATAGCCTCCTCTTAGGCTTCATATAAGAATTTTTCCCCAGTCAGCCTCACTCTTGGGCTTTGTACAAGACAAATAAAACCCTCCCCAGTAGAGTCATTTTCTTTCAGCTTCAACTTTGGATTTTGATCAAGGCACACAAAAATCAACATCCCCTCAGATGAGACCATGAGTCCACTCTGCAGGAAGATACATCTTCTATACATTACATTTCTGTAGCGTGATTTTTGTGGTTTCGAATCACTATCGCTTTGGTACTACAGTTCGATTCATTTTTTATCCTATTGAGCTGATTAAGGAAGGGATATAGATGTCTCCAATTAACCCTGCTTGCAAACTGAGTTTAAACAGTCAAAACTGTTGGTTTACAGATGCTATAAAAGGGGGGTTTGTCTTTCAGGGTTATTTTGCCTAAGAACACGGTGTCTGGACTATTTGTGAGGTTTTTTTGGTAAGATGTTAAGTCTGATGCTTTTGATTGATATATGAAGGTACTGGATTTTGGGTTTTTGATTAGTATGCTCGCTAAGATTTTGCAATCTTATGCCTACGTATTCCCGTTTAACGAAACAGGGAAAACTAAGCGATCGTAGTTCCTCCTATTCTATGGGAGGAAAAAGGTTATTTTGGTGTCTTGTTCAAAGCCCAAGACATGAAGCTAAAGGTGGTTTGTATCTTGTTCAAAGCTCAAGATGTGAAGCTAAAGGGTTCGATTAAGAGAGAATTTACCATCTCTAAAGAGGAGTTGTTGATGTTTGTATGTTGTGAGCAAGGCATAAATTTGATGCTAAAAGGTTTATTGACTCAACCGAGGTTTCCTTATACAAAGCCTAAGAGGAGGCGATTGACCCAACAAGAGGGTGCCTTTTATTTGTTGTCTCGTACGAAGCCCGAGATAGAGGCTAAAAGGGCTGACTTAACAAGAGAGTACTAACAAGTGACTGACTCACCAAGAGAGTGCCTTTATGTGTCTTGTACGAAGCCCAAGATGGAGGCTAAAAGGTTTGACTCAACAAGAGATTACTTTTATTTGTCCTGTATAAAGCCCAAGACGGAGGCTAAAAAAAAGGGTTGACTCAACAAGAGAGTCTGTTTGACAGGGGATTGACTCAACAAGAGAGTCTTTTATACTCAACAAGAGAGTGTTTTGTTATCTCGTATGAAGCCCGAGATAGAGGCTAAAAGGAGGTTGACTCAACAAGAGAATCTTTTATACTTAACAAGAGAGTGTTTTATATGTGTCTTGGATGAAGCCTAAGACGGAGGCTAAAAAGGTTGACTCAACAAGAGAGTCCTTTTATCTGTCTTATATGAAGCCTAAGACGGAGGCTAAATATGTTTGACTCAACAAGAGAGTCCTTTATACTCAACAAGAGAGTGATTTAGTGTCTCGTACCAAGCCTGAGATGGAGGCTAAAAGTTTATTGACTCAACAAGAGAGTCTTTTATCTGTCTTATACGAAGCCTAAGACGGAGGCTAAAAAGGTTTGACTCAACAAGAGAGTCCTTTATACTCAACAAGAGAGTGATTTAGTGTCTCGTACAAAGCCCGGGATGGAGGCTAAAAGGTTATTGACTCAACAAGAGAGTCTTTTATCTGTCTTATACGAAGCCTAAGACGAAGGCTAAAAAGGTTTGACTCAACAAGAGAGTCTGAAAAGGTTATCTCTGTTGGGGAGAATCATTGTACGAAGCCCAAGAGGAGGCTGACTTTCCTGAGGAAAGGATCATTATACAAGGCCTAAGAGGAGGCTAACTTCTGCCGCGGATTATTGAGATCCCGAGATAGGTCCAAGTGGGAGAGCCCTCATGAGGGAGGCCGGGTTTCAGAGTGATCGGTGTTTCTTCCTATGTTTAAAAGGAACTTGAGAATGTCTTTGAGACTAAAGGGGGTTTAGACTGTCCAAGTCTAGAGTTTTATCTTTTGTACAATTCCCAAGAGGAGGCACGAACATTAAGGGATGAGTATCAACCCTAAAGTGACCGAAGTTTTGACGCTGGAAAGACTACTCTATCAAAGGATAACTAAGTTCTGTCTTATACCTTTAAGAGGTCGTCTGAGTCCTTGTATTAAGCCCAAGAGAAGGCATGAGAACTTCTAAGAAGCCGAAGGGTCCTTGTACAACGGCCAAGAGGAGGCAGGGATGCTTTTAGGAAGCCTGTGGGTCCCCAAGTCAAGAGAAGTTCAAGAAATTCAATTCACAGAGAATAGATCATTCCAGGAAAGTTTGAGAATTTGGAAGAAACTCAAGAGATGCTATTCACGGAGAATAGATCAACTCTGGGGAGTAGAGTTTCTTTGACAATTTATAAGGGTGACAGTCTGAGAAAAGGTTTACCGAGAATACTGCCTTTCTCTTTGTTCCATATTGTTTAACCCCAAGAAAAGGGAAGATTGTATCTGGAATCCTACGGGGGATCTAGTTTTGTTTGTATTTTAAGAGTGATCAACAAGGCTTTACCTAGTGCTAGACGTAATTGCCGGGGAAAACTCTAAATAACTATACTAGTATTACACAATGGATATGTGACAAGTATATAAAGGGATGTGAAAGAAGACTTACATTGAAGCAGCCCCACAATACAGTTATATACATATGAAAGCGGTAAATGAAAGCGGATAAACACTTACCCATTATAGAGCTTCCATGCTGTTTTATTAGTTGTTCAACAAAGAAAGTTTTTATAACAACAGATATTTGAATTCAAAATCAAAGGAGAAAGTGCTTTGAAAAGATTGTTGGGGCTTACAGCTCAAGGAGAGGCCCAAGTTTTAACGATGATTGCACCGTTGCTTTGAAAACTGTACAGAGGAACTTATATAATATGTGAGGCCCAAAAAGATTTTAGTTTTAAAAAGGGGTTGGGTCTTACACTCTATTAGAGACCCAAAGTGTATTTGTACCAGTGATGGGGCTTACAGCTCAAGGAGAGGCCCGGGGTATTATTTTTGAACTGGCGATCGCGCCGAGATTTTTCTTTTAACGCAGAGGGAATTATACAATATCTGAGGCCCAAAAGGTTTTGGTTAAAAAGGGATTGGGTCTTACACTATATTAGAGGCCCAAAGATGGGTCTTATAGCTCAAGGAGAAGCCCAAGGATTTTTATTAAAAAGGCGACGATCGTGCCAAACTTTTTGACGGTATCGGGACTTATACAATACACTGAGGCCCAAACTATTTTATTTACAAAGGGGTGGGACTTACACTCCATCAAGAGGCCCAAAGTGTTTGAAAAATATTTGTGAGGGTGAAAATCAAAGAAACCCTAATATTGTTTTCCTTTAAAAGTAAATATTTAAAGAAAATCAATAAAAATGATAAAAATACCAAATAAGTTTGAATAAACCACTTGTGATTTTTGTTTAAGGTTTTAAAAATGAGGTTTTAATCACAAGATGATTTAGAACTCATTTGGTTTTGATTTTCAAAATAAATATTCACTTTTAAATGTTTAAAAACAATTAAAAATGAATTTATTCACAAAAATACTAATTATATTAAATAAATAATATAAATTTGATTATTTTGTGGAATAAAATATTTCAATATTTTTGTGATTTTTTGCAAAAAGAACCAATAAAAAATAATTAAAATTGAGGAAGTTATTAATTTTTCAAATCATTAAAAATAATATGAAAAATAATAAAAAAGTGAAAAAACCATAAAAAAAAGGGGTCTGGGGCGAGGGGGATTTGAACCCCAGACCTCTTGTGTGTAGTGTGAGCGCCTTACCACTGGGGTGGTGATACATCAGTGTATTAAACCCCAGCCACAAATATACAAGGCTTGCCTTGTTCTTGGCCTGTCCAAGGCAAGGCAAGGCAAGGTTTTTGGTCAGAAACGTGAAGGCCATAACTTCCTCATTTCTCCATGGATGGAGACAAAATTTATATGCATCTGGCCTAGAATTTCCTAAGGAATCCAATGGTGGTGGTGGTTTTTCCAGAAAATCAATCCTCCTCAAAACCCAATAGTGGTTTTGAAATAGGCCATAATGTGCATTCTCTGTGCTACCTCTTGGTACAACCATGAATTACATGATGAATTGGTTCAAACACAACACATATAACATGTATGAGATGTGCATGATCAGTGGACCTCAAAGCGAGGTATATTTTAAAGAGTTCAAGTTGAGATGCTTACCTCTTTGGGAGCTTTTTGGGCAATATGTCAAGTGCCTTGTTCCAGAAATGTTTTGATGCTTTGAACACTCTTAAATGTTCCCTTAGAAGCTTTTAGGATGATTGGAATCAGCTGGAAACCTCAGGAATGGAAATTGGCCCTTTCTTGCAAAAGGGGCAAAAGTGGCCAAAATAACAACTCTCTCAAATGATGTTCCAGATGTGTGGAACCATTTGGGACAGTTCAAGGATGATATTTGGAGTGTGTTTGAGGTTTTATCTGGTTTTAAAAGTGATTGAATCAAGACATGGCTTGAAAAATGCAAAAAAGTCCAATTTTGAGGTTTTGAGATGGGACTTTGAGATTATGGTGTTACAGGTCACTTGTGAGAGTTTGGACAACTTAGATATGACATATTAGATGTGTTTGGATCATGAGCTGTGATGAAATTGCTCTCTAACTCAAAAACTCATAGTTACCTTGCTAAAGAAGGTATTTTTGCCTAGAGAAAGAGATTTTGAGGAAAGCAAGTGTTGTAGTGCTTTGGTGTACTTAAACTGAGCACAAATGAGCTCTATTTATAGTAGAGCAAGTTTGTTTTGGCTGTAATAATGAATGGCAACTGCAACAGAGGTTTGGCCAATTGGATCATTTTGGAATCACAAGTCTCCTCTAGCCATTGACTAGAGGTTAGAGCACAGGCCTTTGGTTCCCTAGTTCAGAGATCATCCTTGACTCATTCAGTTGGAAATAGCTCAGTTCATGCCACCTTGGTGCATCCATGAATGCTCCAAAACAAAATTGGAGTCTTGTCCCTTCTATAGGGTTTTTTAGGTTTGGCATGCTATTTTTAGTTCCAAAGACTTGGGAGGCTTATGGATCAGTGTTTGTCCCTCCTTGGTCCCTCCCTGAGGTGTTCAGATGGATAAACTTGTTTACCATTTGCAAAAATTGCTCAAATCGAGCAAAATGCACAAATCTGCCTAATTATGACAGTTTGCAGCAAGGCACATTGCCATTGTCATATCTCATGGCTTAAGTGGAGTTTCATGGGGTTCTTGGCCATTTTGGAAAGCTCTCATATGATACAACATATGTGTGATCATAGTTTGTCTTGACACTTTTTGGATCCAAATGAAAAATGCCCCTACATTTGGAAAAAAGTGAAACAAATTCTGACTTAGTGAAAATTTCACTAAGTGTTGGAAAAAAGTGACATTTTCACTTTTTGTCATTTTGGTCACTCCATAACTTAAAATCCATGAGGAATTGGAATGAGGTGTAGTTGACACTTTTAAACTATGCCATGAGAGCTACAAATCCATCTTTGGATCAGCCAAAATGGTTGCTTAGATCTCAAGTTATGATCCTTTGAAGTTGGTACCCTAGTCACTTTGTTCCATAACTTAGAAAATTTCTAAGTTTTTTATGGTTACCCCTTTTACAAGTTATCCCACTTTTCTTATTTTTCTTGATGAATGATTATTCAAATAACACATTAACATCATTTTAGGGTTAGGGAACCATAATTGATCAAAAAATCAAAAAGTCAAACTTTGACTTTTGGGCACAGTTGACTTTTTATCAGATGAATTCCAAACTGTGCAATCCTCTATGAAATCAAGTCCTTGACCTAAATCAAACTTGATGGATTGATTTCATAGGTGTTATAGAGTGTATTTAATCATGTCCTAGGGTTTGGGAGCATGTCTTGGTCAAAAGTCAAAGGCACAGTTGACTTTTTCCGCGAAACCCTAATTGTGGTTCTGAACTTGAAACTTGGGAATCAAGCTTCTTGGATCAATCCATTGTTGCAAATGGATCAATGTGGTGTATTAGAGACCCTCAAATCATGTCTTGAGGTCTTGGCTCATGTTATGTCCCAAAAGTCAACTTAGGGGTGAATTAGGTCAAGAAACCCTAATTCCTAATTTTTTATTAATGCATCCCCTGAGGCTAAATTGACTTGATGGCTGGGTCCATGAGGTTCCATGGAGTATTTTATGTTATGCTTTGAAGCATTGGCTCATGCCCAGAGGAAAATTTCCATCTGGAGGCCCTGGTCGACCAAAACCCTAATTTGGTGGCATTGTCGATCTTGAGGCTTAATCCCCTTGGAATGTTGTAGCCTTGTGCTTAATCCTTGATGTGGGAGTCCTCTTGATACATTGTGGATGTTTGAGAGGTAAGACAAGTTGAAGATCATGTCATTCCTTGATTGATCCTTTGTCTAAGGGCTCTGTGAGGGCTTGAAACCCTAATTATTGATTGTAGTGAATGCTCACCCATCTTTGGGGAGACTGATGAGGCATAATGGTTCATCCATATTGTGATGATGATTTACACAATGATGGGAAATATTAGTGGTCAAAATTTGGGGTATGACAGATGCCCCTATCTAATCTTCTTGGACCCGAAGGTGTGAATGGCGAAGGTATTCGGGCATTCGGGGTGCAAGAGGATTAAATATCGGAATACCCAAAATTTTGAGGGTGGTTAGGAATGGTAGTTCACGCATCCTTCTTCTTTTACTAAGCAATGATGCTTAGAAAAGGTAAACTTCCCCTCGATCCTGGTATTCTGCCAAGGAACTGATCTCAGTTTTCTTTTGAAATAAACTTCCGCTCGATCCTGGTTTCCTACCAAGGAACTGGTCTAAGTTTCTGATGTAAACTTCCCCTCGATCCTGGTTTCCTACCAAGGAACTGGTCTTAGTTTCTGAAATAAACCTCCCCTCGATCCTGGTTTCCTACCAAGGAACTGGTCTCAGTTTCTGAAATAAACTTCCCCTCGATCCTGGTTTCCCACCAAGGAACTGGTCTTAGTTTCTGAAATAAACTTCCCATCGATCCTGGTTTCCTACCAAGGAACTGGTCTCAGTTTCTTTTGTCAATAAACTTTATTGACAAGGGACGCTATTTGTAGCGGTTTTCCTCAAACTTCTCGCCGAATTTTCCTGGGGAGATGCCATTTGATGGAAAAAAAGTTTCGATGTCAGACTTGCTGGGGATCCCATTCGTCTGAGTTGTAGAGGTGTTCAAACTTCTCTGTTGGAGACGCCATTTGTCGACTCTACTGGGGAAAACGAGCCTCTTGAGAGACTGCTTTCGGCTTAGGGATATTACATCATACTTTCCTTCGAGATCTTCTTGGAGAAATGCCATACAATGTACCCTAATTTTGAGGTGCCGATGACTTCAGTGACACTGATTTTCTGGAGAGAAGAACCGTTGTGTTCCTGAGAGTCTTTAGTTGCGAGGCTCTCTTTGGGGATTTCCCTTAATCCGAGAAAGAAAAGATGTCATCTTCATTGGCGAAGAGTGACATTTGTTGATGATATTCTGGTCTTTCAGAGGTTCAAGTTATCAAAGTGGTCAAGGGCCGTCTCCAATCCAGAAATAAACTGGAGGAGAGAGATTGCTTAGCTAATTCGCTTCTTGATGAGGAGAGAACTGACGACTCGATTAACAAGAGGAATTTTATCACTAGGGGATAATACCGACTAGAGTGATAGCGATGCAATATGAATATGAATGCAAATCAATAATGCATGATGTATGTATGTATATGCTGACAAAACTGATGCAACATACAGACTAGTGGATAAACACGATTGGATACTCGGCCACAGTGGGGGATGTAAAGTATCATTTGGTTCAAAATAGAAATTCTGCCTTGCTTAGGAGAGATAGTCCCAGTGAGGAACTACGTTGGTCGGGCTTAGGAGATAAGAACTCTGCCGGGGGTGTCGGACGGAATAGTCGCATCCGACACAGTTGATCCTTCGTTCAGGCATACTGGTTTAGAAGGAGTACTTTGATTCTGCACTTTGAAGCTCGATTACTTCTGGAGAAGCGATCGATGTTCTTTCGATGTTCGACAGTCAAAAGAAATTGCCATCTTTATTTTAAAAGCAGAAAAGTTTGACAAGTAAATTCATTTTTTTTATTTCAAGAATTGTTGATCATATTAAAACATCGTTCTGTAAAGCTAAAACAAATAAGAATTGCAAACAAAAGCACAAGAGCTCAAATTTTATTGATAGGACGGAAATCAGCCGAACGCGTGATTCCATAGAGTATTTATAAAGTTAGAAAATGGTAATTTAGGGGAAAAGGGCTACATTGAAACATAACGACCACTATCCTTCTACCAATTTTGAATTCGGGACATCCTGAGCTTCTGTCGAAAATTACCTTGATTGGAATTTTCTGATGAATGGCATGACTGTTGCTGAGGGATTTGCCCCCTGTTGGACGTAGTTACTTGCCATGAATCCCTAAATTTTGCCTGGATTGTACTTTGAGATTTCCAATCCATCGGGATGATTTTTTTTAATGTGTCTCTAATATTTGCCTGGACCGCCCTTTCGGCTTTTCAATCCACCGATACATTTTTTTTTATTTAGGCGAAGTATTTCTTGACTACGTCAACATTTGTGGGGTAGGTAAATTCCTCTCCATCCATGGTTGCAAGTCTCAAGGCACCGCCCGAGAAAGATTTCTTGACCACATAGGGGCCGTCATAATTCGGAGTCCACTTGCCCCGAGAATCAGTGAGAAATGATTGTATCTTCTTGAGCACAAGGTCTCCTTTCCTGAAGACGCGAGGTTGAACCTTTTTGTCGAACGCCTTCTTCATTCTTTACTGATACAACTGACCATGGCATAATGCCGTTATTCTCTTTTCTTCGATCAGGTTTAATTCGTCGTGTCGACTTTGACACCATTCAGCCTCTGTTAGCTTAGCTTCCATCAATACCTGGATTGATGAGATCTCTACTTCTATGGGAAGTACTGCCTCCATGCCATATACTAGAGAGAAAGGGGTTGCCCCTGTTGAAGTGCAGACAGATGTGCGATAACCGTGAAGAGCAAAGGGTGGCATCTCGTGCCAATCTTTGTAGGTTACAACCATCTTTTGAATGATCTTCTTGATATTTTTGTTAGTTGCTTCTACCGCTCCATTCATTTTAGGTCGGTAGGGAGATGAGTTATGGTGTTCAATTTTGAACTCATCACATAATTCTTTCATCATCTTGTTGTTCAGGTTCGATCCATTATCAGTAATGATCTGGCTTGGAACACCATAACGGCATATGAGATTGTTCTTGAAAAATCGGATCACCACTTGTCTGGTCACATTGGTGTATGATGCTGCTTTAACCCATTTGGTGAAGTAATCAATGGCTACCAGGATGAACCGATGTCCGTTTGAGGCTTTGGGTTCAATCATGCCAATAATGTCAATTACCCATATAGAAAAAGGCCATGGAGAAGAAATAACTTTGAGATACATTGGCGGTACATGAATTTTGTCGTGTATATCTGACATTTGTGACACTTCCTCGTGTACTTGTAGCAATCAGATTCCATTGTCAGCCAATAATATCCTTCTCTTAGAATTTTCCTTGCCATTGTGTGTCAATTGGCATGAGTGCCAAAGGATCCTTCGTGAATCTTTTTCATTAGAATGTATGTTTTGTGTTTGTCCACACATCCTGGCAAAACCATGTCAAAGTTTCTTTTATAGAGCACCTCATTGTTCAGGAAGAAGTTTCTAGCTAGTCTTCTGAGAGTCTTCTTATCTTTTCTTGATGCCCCAGGCGGGTATTCCTGTCTTTGAAGGAAACATTTGATATCGTGATACCATGGTTTGTCATCTATGACTGCTTCAACTGCAAATATGTAAGTGGGTGTATCGAGACGCATTATGTCGATCTTGGGTGTGTCGTTCCATCGATTCACACTAATCATGGAGGATAGGGTAGCTAGTGCATCAGCCATGTGGTTTTCTTCACGAGGAATGTGATGAAAATCAATCTTGTTGAAGAAGGGTAACATCCTTCTTGCGTAGTCTTTGTATGGAATCAATCCTAATTGATATGTGTTCCACTCTCCTTTGATCTGGTTTATAACCAGGGTTGAGTCTCCATACACATCCAAGTTCTTTATCCTTAAGTCAATAGCTTCTTCGAGGCCCATGATGCAAGCTTCGTATTCTACCTCATTGTCTGTACATTTGAATGCTAATCTGGCGTTGAAAGGAATATGGGTACCCTAAGGTGTAACGATGATTGCCCCAATTCTATTTCCATAAGCGTTGACAGCTCCATCGAAAATTAGTCCCCATTGGGATCCTGGCTCTGGCCCTTCGTTTGGTAGCGGTTCATCGCAATCTTTCATTTTTAAGTACATGACATCCTCGTCTGGGAAGTCAAATTTGATTGATTCTTGATTGTCAATCAGTTGGTGTGCCAAATGATCGGCTAAAACACTTCCTTTGACAGCTTTCTAAGCATGGTACTCAATGTCGTATTCTGATAACAACATCTGCCAATGGGAAATCCTTCACGTTAAAGCAGGCATTTCAAAGACATAATTAATCAGATCTATTTTGGAGATTAACCAAGTAGTGTGACAAATCATTTACTGGCGAAGACGTTTAGCTGCCCAAGCTAGAGCGCAACAAGTTTTTTCGAGCATAGTGTATCGAGTTTCACAGTCCGTGAACTTCTTGCTTAAGTAATAAATGGCAGACTGTTTTCTTTTTGTTTCGTCTTATTGGCCAAGCACATAACCCATGGAGTCTTCCAAGACTGTTAAGTAGATTATCAATGGTCTTCCTTCCACTGAAGGAGACAAAATATGAGGTTTTAGCAGATATTCTTTGATGCTGTCAAAAGCTTTTTGGCAATCCTCTGTCCATATATTGCTTTGGTTCTTTCTGAGTAGTTTAAAGATTGGAGTGCATGTTGCTGTCATGAGGAATATGAATCTCGAGATGTAATTCAGACGTCCCAAAAATCCTCTTACTTATTTTTCAGTCTTTGGAGAAGGCATTTCTTGAATGGTCTTGACTTTGTTGGGATCAACTTCAATTCCTTTTTAGCTTACGATGAATCCTAAGCGCTTTCCTGAACGAACACTGAATGTGCACTTATTGGGATTCAAGCAGAGTTTGTATTTTCTCAGACGCTTGAATAGTTTTGACAAATTTTCTACATGTTCTTCCTCTGTTTTAGATTTGGCAATCATGTCATCGACGTACACTTCAATTTCTTTGTGCATCATGTCGTGAAACAGAGTTGTCATATCCCTTTGATAAGTTGCTCCTACGTTCTTCAGACCGAACGACATTCCTTTGTAACAAAAGGTGCCCCATGGGGTGATGAACGAAGTTTTCTCCATGTCTCCTGGTGCCATTATGATTTGATTATAGCCCGAGAATCCATCCATGAAGGAGAATACTTTGAATTTTGTTGTGTTGTCAACTAGCATGTCAATGTGTGGTAGGGGAAATCATCCGTTGGACTTGCTTTTTTTAAAGCCATGTAGTCTACACACATTCTGACTTTTCCGTCTTTCTTAGGAACTGGAGCTATATTGGCTAGCCATTAAGGATATTCTGAGGTGGCAAGGAAACCTGCATCGATATGTTTCTGCACTTCTTCCTTAATTTTGATGGCCATATCCGGGTGAGTCCTTCTCAATTTTTGTTTAACTGGAGGACATTCTGGTTTTAGTGCTAAGTGATGTTCCATGATGTTAGTATCCAACCATGGCATGTCTTAGTAGGACCAAGCAAACACATCTAAAAACTCTTTGAGCAGTTCTATCAAGCCTTCTTTGACAGTTGGACTGAGTAGTGCTCCAATTTTAACTTCTTTTCTCTCTTCTTCTAAACCTAAATTGACCGTTTCCAACGGTTCTTTGTAAGGTTGAATGGACTTTTCCTCATGTCTATGTAATCGAGAGACCTCATCTGGAATTTCTTTGTCTCCTTCTTCTTCGACTTCAAATACCGGGAACTCAAAGTTAGGAGAAGGCATTGGATCGTATGTTTCAATGGGATTTAAAACAAGTAATCTGCATAATGTGATGATTCCTTTTTAGAAAAGACAGAGAGAATGCAAAAGTGTTTGCAGGAGTTCAGAATGACATTCTTATTTATGATTTGTCGATTCTTGAAACACAAACCCTATAAAACAAAACTCTTTCGCTCTGGGCGAAGCGAAGAGGGATATTTACAAAAAAGCAAGCCCTATAAAACATCCTTTTCACCCGAGCAAAGTGAAAGGTCAAAACAAAGACAAGACAATTACTTTGATTTATGAACGATATTTGAGACATCGACCGTAACCCAATGGCGACGAAATCCTCTATGGATCACAAAGATTAGTATTTTTCTTCCAGGATTGTCTTCAGTAATGACACTGATCTCTGGCAAAGTTGGATCACTAGAGTCTTATTCCCATGAACCGTTATCATAAGAGGACTCTTCTATTGTATCTTTAATAGTATTTTCATTTTCAAGAGGACCTCCCCACCCTGTTGGCTGGATGTCTTCATATCTGATGCGAGGGCTTTCGGGAGCAGTGTACTTCACTAGAAAGTCGTAATTGCAGCTTGGCTGCCCCAAGGTATCCCAAGTTTCTGAGGGGATAGATGAGTCATCTTCTTCAATGACATTGACCTCAGGAAATACAAAGTTGATAAATTCTTGTCCTACGATTCTTGCAACTTCATCAACCTGATGTTTGACACTTTTAGAATTTTTTGGGTAAGGTCCCCACGACTCTGGAAAAACAGGTGGATTTTTCTCAAGGTCATTCAGTAAATATGCATTCTCTGGCTGACTCTTTTTCCCTGAATCTTCCATGTAAGATTTCCAAATGGGAAAATCATCCATGGGATCATATGAGTTGTAATCAAAGTTGTCTTTCATCAGAGTATCTTCCTCCAATGGGTTGGGTAGAGCACGACATCCCTCAGGATCGCAATCTCCGTAGATCATTCTGACGTCTAATCTTGGTATATATCTGGGGCTTTGCTTCAGAGAGCAGAATGACATATACATTTCTCTTGAGATATATAACCTTCAACGTTGAAATAGGATTTCCACTCTTCATCTGTATTATAAGAGTTATTCTCCTCGATGGTATGGACTTCCTGAGAAATTGGGTGGAGGAAGCCTCCATTGTAGAAGAAATCTTGAATAGGACGAAAGCTTTCATCCTTTTTTGTAGTCTTGGTAACAGCGGGAGAAAAACCGAGACCTTTTCTTGTTTTGTTATCAACAGGAATCACAATTTGCCCCCAACCTTTTATGTGACTGATTCCCATTATTTGGAGAGCATCTTTGTACGAGGAAATCAAAGTTCCTTTTTCTTGATGATTCTCATTGCTCACAGAGAGTGCTTGAAATTGAGTTCCAACGACTTCTTCTGGCTATAAATATGAGAATGGTGATAGATTGCTCACGATTAAATCTTGTTCTCTGCGTACTGTGGCCAACTTGTCATTCTTGACAAACTTCAGCTTCTGGTGAAGTGTCGAAGTGAGTGCCCCTGCTTTATGTATCCAAGGTCGTCCCAAGAAATAGTTGTATCCTGCTCGGATATCCATCACTTTGAAAGTGTGGGGACCAATGGTTATGGGAAGGTCAACTTCATCGATAACTGTTTTCCTAGATCCGTTAAAAGCTTTGACTATGATCTCACTGCCTCTCATCAGAGTTCCTTGAAAAGATAGCCGTACCAAAGTTGACCTTGGCATGACGTTCAAGGATGAACCTGAAAGCTCCTATGGTTTGACAAAATTTTGGTAAAACATACTGTTGATAAAGATGAAGAAATTTGTCCATGAACAAAGATGTCAAAAAAGATGTCCTAACCTGAAGACACAACATCCTAAAGTAATACACTGATTTAGCAGGTTTTAAATATGGAACAATTCTGCCCAAGAATTAATGCACTTTCTAGGAATGGATCAAGGACCAAAGATATGAAGCCCAAGACTGCTGAAGCCTATATAATAAGAATTAAATCTAGGGTTTTGATATACCTTTTGTAACCTAGTTCTTGTGTGTAATATAAGGGTTTAGGGTTTTGAGAGTCGTTGGCTCTCTAGGCTTTGTAAGTATTCCTTTGTGTCATTTGATGCATTGTGAAAGGCATAGGTATCACACAGATTCAGAAGCCTTTTGGTAATGAATCGTGTATTGTTCTTGGATGAAGCTTTTAAGTAAATCCGAGTTAGCTTAATGGTCAAATATGTTTGATAGAATGCTGTATTGACAGAGATGAATCAGTTACTAGTGATTGTAACTATTAGAGGATCACAGGTTGTGATTAAGGGAAGTGAGTTGTGGTTCTCATATCAAAGAAGATGTCTTTGATAAAGATTTCATTGGGTAGTGATTAGGAGATAAAGTTGTAAACCGAGGAGTTTAGCTTTATGGTAATACTATAGATAGTGGAGTCTTCTTCCTGGATTGGTATCCCCCATAGTAGGTGAATTGCACCGAACTGGGTTAACATATTCTGTGTTATTTTATCATTCTGCAGATTTACTTATTCTGTTAATGTTCTTGATAAACATGTTAGAACAGATGTTGAAACATCTGTCTTTCTGCAATTACTGATATTTTTGGAAATTAGTCTGCAGTTCTGTTTCTTTGTTTAATTATTATGCAGAACAATGTCTTGACATGTGTTAGGACATTTGATATCTGCTACGCCATAATTTCAATTGGTATCAGAGCAGGCATCCTGTCTGTTTCTGATTGAGATCTTTGGGAGATACTTTCTGGCGTTTAAACATGGAGGAGTTTTGGAGATCAGATCAATCAACTCAGACATACTCAAGGGTATTAATGGATGGGATGGATGTTCTGGATCGAAGGTAACAACCCGGTGGTTGTTCATGTTGTTGAAGAGGTTCTACAATAACTGCATGAGAAGTGGCTAGTTCTCTTGTTGGGGTGTCTTATAAGATGTTCTGACATCTTATTAGGGCAAGCTAAATTTGTTCCTTGGTGGTTCTGCTGCATATGTTTCTGATGGAAGAGCTCTAGAATTTATGGGATTCTGGAGTTGTTACAGAAGACAGATGGTGGAAAATCTTAATCTTCGGCCTCTATATTTGAATATATCTGCATCTTTTTATTCCAAATTCGGGAGCGATGGAGTGGAGAGAGTGGTTAGTAGATGTCTGTTATGGTGACTTGGTACTTGGAAGCTTGGTTCCATTGTACAGTTTGAAGTCAGTTGAAGAGAAGGGGAGTTGAGATTAGGTTTATCAAGTTCTTGCTCTAGGAATTTGGTAAATTATTGATCGGCTAAGTTGTCAAAGATAATTGAGAAGTCTCTCAATTCCACTCATAAAAGGCATATCAGTCATGCATCTGGAGTCTTCTAGTTATTCTTCTGACTAGAGGGTGTTTATGTGAAACATAAACCTGAAGAAAGTGGAGGTGATTTATTTTCACCATCCAAAAGTTCAAGGAAGGATTCATCTCTCTTAAATCCTAAGGGTGGTTCCAATCTGAACGGAGATTTCAGAACTGTTGAGGTAAATAGGGTTCGTTCAGAGAGAATCTTAGTTACTTGAGTCAAGGGTAGCATCCTTGGTATCTCAACACTTTGTTTGTCAAAGAAGATACTTGCAAAAGATTGAATACGCGATAAGTGTTCATGGAGGGATCTGTTGGAGTATGGCTTCAACAGTGGAGCAGGGTTATTGAACAAGGATTTAAGATCAATTGTTATTTGTGATATTCACAAGTATTTAATTGATTATCTTTGTATGAGAAGTTCAAGATTCGCGATGTTCAACACGATGTTGAAACATCTCTTCATCTGGTTTGTGCAGAATCATGGAAGGGGTACTGCATAAGCTTTTGGATCTATTTCTCTTGGGTGTTGACCTAAGAATCTGCTTCAGTTTGGTGTGGCAGAAGCATCTAATCTCTGGAGAGTTTCTTGGCAAGAAACAGGTCTAGACAATGGTGATGTTGAATATGAAGAAGAAGATCTCATAATCTTGATGAATAGTTCTTGGATCAGTTTATTTTTTATCTATGAGTATTGAAGTGCAGCAGGTGTGTTCCAGTTGTTACTAGAAGCATCTGATATTTATCTGGAAAGTGTCCTAGCAAGAGACTTGTCCAGAATATGGTGCTGGTGATGGCACAACTTGGGTCAATTTATTTCTGATCTAGGTACATGGGAGCATGTGATCTTGCTCATCTTGGAAGTCAGGGTTACGTGGAAATTATCTCTGACTTTCTACATACTTGTCTACTTAAGGAAAGTCGCATCCTTTGGTATAGTTATGGTGTAGTCTATGACTACTTATCTTCTGAAGAATCAGACTTGGCACGTTGAGTTCTTTGAAGTTGTGAAGCAGATATTCATCAAGGTGTGAGCTTGAATGGAATACATGTGATATGATTAAGCGTGATGGAGGTTGTCTACTCAAACTTGATTGTTGAATCAAGTCTATGAGAGCATGGAACTCTTGTTTTATTAAAGGGAGGAGGTTCTTCTAAGTGGCAGAAGGAGAAGCTGAATTCAGCAGCTGGATGTCTGATTAGATGTCGTGACATTAAGCAGAAACTTCAGGGTCTTAGTTGATGTAGTGGCGCATCATCGTAAGATCAGTTGACCTTCTCAGAAAGAAATGGATTTAATACTTCAAAAAGGTCTATCCCATACAGTTTGTGGGAGCTGTGGAAGGAGAAGATGTTACATGTCTAAGGCTTGGTGGATCCAAGATGGCTTGCTATGAAGCAAGTAGTTCATGTAACTTAAAGATTAGGTTTCATTGGTGGATCATAAGATTATCTAAAACTCTGAAGAAAAGTTAATATGAACAAAACATTGGCATTTGGTTGATCTTTAGTGTGCATTCATGCAGGGTGCTTGGAACTAATTACTCTTGGGCAGAAGGGTAGTTAGTTGAAGACGTAAGGAGGTTCTGGTTCAGTTCTATCTTGGAGCTTGTTGTAGAAGTTCTAAGCTGATGATGGAATATTACCTTCTTTTGGTGGATGAGAGTTTATTTATCTCTTTGGTTATCTAGAGTTCTTATTGATCAAGCTGGTGGCACAGTGCTGTTTGAAGATCTTCAGTTGGATTACTATGCAGATAGTAAGTCCAGTGGTTAAACATATCTAGAACCAGGTTGGCTGGTGTATGTGATATGTGAAGGATGTCCTAACTGATGTTAGAACATCTTCTGGGCGAGTTATCCTTGGAGTAGGATTCTTATTTCACATCTTGTCTAAGAGGTATTTATCTTGTCGTATGGGAGAATGATGGGTAAAGGACTGCCTTGGAAGTCTGATGTGAATGTGACATGCTATAAGTGGATCAGTTTGATGCTTGTGGAGAAAATGGGCTGAGGATTTCTGGAGCATGCGTTTGATGTCCTTCAAGTGAGAAGAACATCTGGGCGAGCTAGCAAACTAAGGGGATTTGTATGTCTCTTTGAGGAATTTGAAGTATTCCAGATTCAATTGGGTTGTATCTCAGGGAACAAGGAGATATATACATAAGAATTCAGGAGGAATTCGTGTAGTGTATAGATGGTTTCTGGACGAGAGGGATAAATGGAGCTTTGGTCTCAATCCAAGAGTTTGTTGGTTATGGTACAAGGATGTGTTCCTGGTACTCTCACTGTATGATCATGAAGTGGTCATGGGATATCATATGGTGATTTTGAGGTGTTTCTTGCTGAAGAAGCATCAGTTGAGAAAGATAGGGGGAGAACTTCTGTCTGCTAAATGTACTGGTGTGGTACATGGTTTGCTTGAGGGTCAAGCATTAGGTGAATGCGTTCAGCAAGTGTGTTGGACAAAGAGTGAGCTCTTGAAGACATGAAGATGTGTGTTATATTTTCCTTTCATCAACATAAGTTTTCATTGAAGGAGCACTGGTTATCTTAGATAGGGGGAGTTGCTCCTTGATCTAGGAAGTATTACTGCATGGGTATAGCTTTGAATCCAGTTTGTTTGGAGGTCAAGGAAACTGTGATTATTTTGAAGATGAGATGTCAAGAAGGATGTTTTGACATTTTACTAATGCTGCAGGTTGTGGGGGTATTGATCAATACATAAGTTTTTGGTAGACAATGTCTGACATGATGTCAGGACATTGTTAAGAACATGCTTTTAAGTAACTGGTCTTTTGGTCGGTGTGCCTTGAATAGTGGAGAACATGTGCGTGCAAAACATGATCATCGTTACTTGCATTATTTTTGGACGGTTTTCCTTGAAGAAGAAACAGTCAAAGCATTCTTGGCCGGTGCGCATTTGTTCTAGTGAAGTTACATCCTTTGATTAATGATTTCATTGAATGGACCATCATTATTTTCAATGGTTCGTTAAATTCGAAGGAAATTTCTTGGGTATTTAAGGGAGTTCTTGGATTAGTCTATCTCAGGCTAAGTTTTCTTTGTTCCAAATGTCTTTTGTTTGAGTCTGGATTAGTATTGGTTGGGTATGGGAATGTCTTGGCTATTTTTGCCAATTTTTGGCTAAAAAGGGGGAGTGTGAGTCACTGGTACAGGGGATGTGTGTGTTGTTCTTGTAGTTGTTTTGCAAGAACAGTTAACAAGGTGTTTGTTTGATCATCTTGTCTATGTTTCCCTTGTGTCTTGTGATTTGAGTTAAAAATCAGGTTGTGTCTTGTGATCTGAGTTACATGCTTTATGTACTCAGAATTACGAAGTCTACAAGTGATCTCTGGAGGGGGAGTATGTTTGATAGGAGTTTTTAGTGTTCTTATGTTTCAAACTTCCTTCTTGTTTCTTTAGGAGTCTCAACTTCCGGACCTTTCTCAACTTCACTCACCCTGGGATTATTCTTCCTCTCTGGTGGGGTTATACGGACTCATGGGAAAGAGGGAGTTTGTGTTATATTCCTCCTCGTGTACACCATCATGAATTCGGTATGCACAATGTTCCAATCATAATCGCCACTCAGACTAAAGATTAAAACAAACTCAGGAGCATCCTGGGTTTATTGTTCAAAAGGAGTTTTAGCCAAAATTTGTCAAAAGGGGGAGATTGAAAGCTCCTATGGTTTGACAAACTTTTGGTAAAACATATTGTTGATAAAGATGAAGAAATCTGGCCTTGAACAAAGATGTCAAAGAAGATGTCCCACCTGAAGACACGACATCCTGGATTAATACACTGATTTAGCAAGTTCTAAATCTGGAACAAATCTGCCCAAGAATTGATGCGCTTTCTAGGAATGGATCAAGGACCAAAGATATGAAGCCCAAGACTGCTGAAGCCTATATAAGAAGAATTAGATCTAGGGTTTTGATATACCTTTTGTAACCTAGTTCTTGTGTGTAATATAAGGGTTTTAGATTTTGAGAGTCGTTGGCTCTCTAGGCTTTGTAAGTCTTCCATTGTGTCATTTGATGCATTGTGAAAGGCATAGGTATCACACAGATTCAGAAGCCTTTAGGTAATGAATCATGTATTGTTCTTGGATGAAGCTTTTAAGCAAATCTGAGTTAGCTTGTTGGTCAAGTATGTTTGACATAATGTTGTATTGACAGAGATGAATCAGTTACTAGTGACTGTAACTGTTAGAGGATTACAGGTTGTGATTAAGGGAAGTGAGTTGTGGTTCTTATATCAAATAATATGTCTTTGATAAATATTTCATTGGGTAGTGATTAGGAGATAAAGTTGTAAACGGGGGAGTTTAGCTTTATGGTAATACTACAGATAGTGGAGTCTTCTTCCTGGATTGGTATCCCCCAGAGTAGGTGAATTGCACTGAACTGGGTTAACATATTTTGTGTTCTTTTATCATTCTGCAGATTTACTTATTCTGTTAATGTTCTTGATAAACATGTTGGAACAGATGTCGAAACATCTGTCTTTCTACAATTACTGATATTTTTGGAAATCAGTCTGCAGTTTTGTTCCTTTGTTTAATTATTATGCAGAACAATGTCTTGACATGTGTTAGGACATCTGTTGTCTGCTATGCCAGAATTTCAGAACCTGTGTCTACCAGTACGCTGGCTAAAGCATCGTCCTAGCAACTGACTGTAATATTGAGTGCCGTGTTATGATTCTTGCCTTCCTCTGGAAGTTCTTCATCACTAAAACCCAAATTGTTGCAGGAAGTAATGTTAGAAATAATGCTGTCAAACTGACCCACTGTTACATCTTGTTCTACAAAGGCCTGTTCCAAGACTTTTTATAGAGCTTCTCTGTGAGCTTCTGAACTGAGCAGGAGAGATAACACGAATATCCGAGAAGGAGTTTGTAATAATTGACCCACAATGTTGTATTCACTTCTCTGGATGAATTTTAACATTTCATCGTTATTTCTCACAGGCTCTGTGTTGCTTGATTGACCAACTTATTGGTTATGAACTTCAGTTTGAGGTTCATTTTCTTTTGTAGGTTCTCCAACTCCTCTGTTGAAGATTCGACCGCTTCGGGTGACCCGACTGATATCAGCAATGTTGACAACGGATGAAAGCGGAATTTCTTTTCCACCTTCTATTATGGTTGCATTGTATTTGTACAAAATAGCTTTTTCTGATTCGTATGGCACCGGGCCTGGCAGGTAGATGACCAAAGGGGTTATTTGGGTCTTTCAACTGTCAAAAGTAACCTCAATTGGTTCTAGCTCGGGACTATTGGAAAATTTTCCACTGTCGAAAGGGATTCCTGAGTGCTTTGGCTCGTTGAGCAGAGGGATTATGGTGAAAACATCCTCGTTAATTCCATAATTAGCAGGCTCTCTTTCATTGAAGACTGTGATGGTTTTTTTGTCCAACAATGCTTAAATCTCATTCTGGACAAAGAGGCAACCATGTCGGCTTTTGCGGCATCTTCTGCAAGTCGAATGATTGTGGTGATTCGGACCAAAATAATCAAGTCCACACAGGCATTTGTGAAATTTGACCAATGATGTTTCAATGTTTTTAACGTCATAAACTGCATGTTGCCATAGGCAAACTTGCACCATATTGATTGATAGAGAATTTAGGCATAGTTGGGTTTCCCCGTGGTCCACTTGATTCTGGAGAGCTGCTCGCACGGTGTAGCACCCTTGACTATTCTCTGAACATATTCGACAGCGTTCATAATTGTGAGGTAGCACCCGGCCGTATCCACTCTGCATGCAATGCATTTTTACCAAATCCATTTCCAGTTAGCGGATGTCACATCTTTGGTGTCTTCCCGAATTTCCATTGGTTATGCTAACTTGATAAGTGTTTTCATCCTGGTAGACTGGGAGCCACCAATGGTCCAACATATGTTGAAGAGTTTTTTGTACAAGCGAACAACCTTGATTGTTTTCGGAGCAATCTTTGCAATCCTGATAATTACGTGGTGACAGATGACCAAGTCTGACTTATTTGGCATGCAACTCTACCAAGCTGGTATTCATTAAACGAATGCCGAAAATCTGAACCATATTGACTTGGTGATTATTACCTCCATGGTAGTCTTGGATCCATCCAAGATCCATTTGAAGCTGAAGTTCCTCTTATACAAAAGAACATCCTTGATCGTCTTTTGAGCAAATCGGGCAAGCGTTGTAGTCGTACAGCAGCAGATCGTGATATTGACTTTGTCTTGAGTGCATTGTTACTATATTGACATTCATTGCGCAGATGTCATGATTTTAAATAATGTTCGGATGTTGATAGGCCATATTTATTCCACGAGCTCTATGATCTTGGATCCAGCCTAGATCTATCTGCTCTTGAAGAGCTGCTTGTACAATGATGCACCCTTGATTATTCTTGGAACAAATGTCGCATTGACGATAGTTCTAGGATGGCACATGGCCATACCCGCTTTGCTTGCAATGCATTTTTACCAGATTTGTTCCTAGTAGGTGTATATCGTGAATTTGATAACTGTCGTCGGGTCCTTCATCTATCAAGTTTACTGAAGCTTTTTCATGTTGTGACAACGGGTTCGTTTGAACATTCAGATTCGTATCTTTGAAAGATAAAACTCCATTTCTGACGAGCTTTTGTACGTCAGATTTGAAGCTGAGGCAGTTCTCAATGTTATGTCCTGGTCCTCCTTGATGATAAGGACAAGATTGATCGGTTTTGAACCAATAAGGGAGATTATTCGACACTGTGAGAGGAGTTCTGGTTTGAACATGCCCCTTGGCTAGAAAAAGTGGGAATAGCTCTGCATATAACATTGGTATAGGGTCAAACCCTGGTGATCGTGGAAAATGATTGTTGTTATTGTATTGCGGGTGAGCCTGCTAAAAAGGTTGTTGTTGCCTTTGCTGGTACGGTTGTTGATCTGGCTACCTCTGAGCAACCTATGGTTGATATGCTGGGATCGGCACGGGACTGACAACAGGAGATACCGTTGCTACCTATCGAGGTCGGTATCTTTGCCTTTGCTTACTCTGCGAGATCTTACTGATGTCCTGTTCTTTCTTCTTTTGGAAAGCACTCTCGTATGTTTTACTAGTGTTGGATGGTTCTGAGTCCTTAACAACCTGGCCTTCTCGGACTGCTTCTTCAAGGCGTACCCCCATGTTTACCATCTCGGTAAAATCACTGGGTGCACTGGCGACCATTCGGTCATAATAAAATGCGCTTAATGTCTTCAAGAATATTTTCGTCATTTCTTTCTCCTCAAGAGGAGGACAAATCTGGGCGGCGATTTCACGCCATCTTTGAGCGTACTCCTTGAAGGTTTCTTTATCCCTTTGGGACATTGCTCTGAGTTGATCTCTGTCGAGTGCCATATCCAAATTGTATTTGTACTACTGAACAAAAGCTGCCCCAAGATCTCTGAAGGTACTGATCCTGGTACGGTTTAATCCCATATACCACTTGAGCGCAACACCGGTTAAATTGTCTTGAAAGTAATGGACTAGCAGCTGTTGGTTTTCAGTTTGGGTAGACATCTTTCGAGCGTACATTACCAAGTGACTTTAAGGGCAAGAGTTGCCTTTGTATTTTTCAAAGTCGGGCAACTTAAACTTGTGTGGTATTTTGACATTTGGGACCAAATAGAGGTCAGCGGCATCTTTTCCAAACAAGTCATGTCCGCGAATGGCATGCAACTCTTTCTGCATTTCCAAGAACTGTTCTTGGAATTAATTCATTCTTTCGTATACTTCTTTATCCCTACCAGGGTGGTCTGAAGGATCTGTTCCTCTGGCATATTATGTATCACAGGTTGTGGTATAGGCATTATTGCACTCTTGGCGCTTCGGTGACCTGAAGTTTGTAACCTTCAGGTACAAGAGTCTTTGTCGTAGCCCTTGCATCTTCGTTCACCTGAAGTTTGTAACCTTCGGGTCTGGAGGTTCCGGCCGTGGCTCCTAGGTCTTCAGTGACCGGTGGGATGTAACTCTCAGGTATGAAAATGAAAGGCATGCCCCAGGGAAAACCTTTAGGCATGTTGTACTGTGGAAGATTGACTGGTATCTCAAATGCTGGTATAGGCACAATTTTTGAGATTGCAGTCTTTTGAGGTGGTTGATCCTGAGCTGCTGCCAGGGATTCAATCATGCTGTTGAGTCTTTCCAGAATTTCCTTCAAAGTGTTGACTTACTCTCTTAGCTCTCTGTTTTCCTCCTCAAGATCGTCCATTTTCTTTTGCCGATTGGCCTGAGTATTGTACGAATGAGACAGTTTGACTCTAAAGTGCGACACATGTGTGAGACTTTAAGACAAAGATGTGTAATGCAAGAATATTGAATGATATGCAAAGAATAAGGATGATCTTTTTGTTTTCAAAAGAACTTTTAACAACTGTATTGCAAATATCAAACAGCAGTGGAAACTTTTTATTGAATTCAAAGGATTACAATATCTTACAGGGAAAAGTACATTATTTTACAAAGTGAAGGAAGGAAAACTAGGCCTATGAATCCTAAGGAATCTCTGACAAAGGTCCAGATGTTGGTTGCTGGTCCACTTTCCTCTTCTTTGATCGGGTCTCCTTAACCGTTGTCGGGTCGATGATCCTTTGCCATGTGAAAAGAGAGAGTAAACTTTTCTGTTCCTCTTGACTTTCCACAGCATGTTGCTCTAGTATTTCAATTAGAGCATCTTTCTCCTTTAGTAACTCTTGAATCTTGGTGCACTCCAAGCTGACAATCTGGTACTTGTTCTTCTAAGAGTTCTTTTCGCGTTGAGTTTTGTTAAAAGCGACCTGCAGTTTCTCGGTGTCATTCATGAAATAGAGGACATATTCTTTTAAGAGAAATACTTTTTGGCGAGGGTAAGGCATTTTTAACTTAAGGGCCGTAGTTTGTACCCATTGGAGATAAGGCTTTGTGGAGATGAAATTTGGTTTTCCCAGAGATTCTCTTCCTTTCTTATGAACATGATGACAGGCATGCACAATTTCTTCCTTGAGTGCTCTGTCATTTTCTCCTTCTTTGAAGAAAATGCCTTCTAGATGAACGTTGTAAGGTACATTCTTCATCGGGTATCCAAGCTGACGACGGGCTAAAATTGGATGATAATTGATTCCTCCCTTGCTACTAATGAGGGGTAGGTTGGGGAAACTTCCACATTTGTCAATGATATTTATTCCTTCATAGACTCAATTGTACCAATCTATGTCAAAATGGGTGAGAGACATAATCTTTTGCGACCATCGCATACCACTTTTGAGATCCCAAAAAGCAGCAGATTTGGGTAAGTGGGAAATAAACCATTTGTAGAGTAATGGTACATAGCATGTAATCATCCCTACGCTGTACAAGTTCTTTAAATGTAATGAGTGATAAGTATCTGCCAACAAAGTTGGGAATGGGTTCCCAATTAAGAAAATCTTGATAGCGTTTATGTCGACAAAATTGTCAATGTTAGGGAAAAGGAATAATCCATAAGTGAGTAAAACAAAGTTATCCTCGAAAGTGACAATGTTTCCTATGCTGGCAAAGTATAGGGCTTTTTCCAACAGAAACCTAGCTAGTAGTCCTTGAATTCCTCCCTTGCTGGTCATGTGAGTTTTGATATCTGATATTTCCAAAGAGGTGACTCTTGCAATAACCTGATCTTTAGGAATTTCTTCCAGTCCAGAGAATGGATCCTGATCAGTGATGGGTAAATCAATCAGATGAGAGTATTCTTCAAATGTTGGTGTGAGCTGATAATTAGGAAACGTAGAGCAGTGGTACACCGGATCATAAAACTGAACCAATGTAGACACGACTCCTTCCACCATGTTGACCTTCAAAAGAGACAAAAGTCCTTCGTACTTAGCTTTGAAAGCTTCCGGATTGGTAATCAACCTTCCCAATCTTCTCAGGTCTGAAAGTCTTGGACTTTTGAAGGTGTACTTCTGGGTTTTTCTTCTACCAAAATCCATAACGCGGTTTATGATATTTGCAACACCCTCTTATTTTAGTTTTTTTTTTTAATTTTTTGAGAAAAAAAAATTTTTTGAAAGCTTTTTATGAATGCAGCAAACACAAATATATGAAAATATAGGTTTAAGGGTTTATTGTCACGAGCATGGAGCCATGGATCTACCCAATCCCAAAGGTATGTACTAGGGGTTCTTTTTTTGCACCTGTAGAACGGGTTCTAGCAAGGTTCCCAAAATCATTGACCCCTCTTAAGAATATTACCAGCAAACCGACTGACTCATGAGAGTTGTAATATCCTTAAGATGAATCTCATTCGAGCGTAGTATCGCGTATCAACTATTCCCGATAGTCACCGCACTACATCCTAAAAGAATGGTCAAGGTTAAATGTTTACTAATCCTCAGTTTCACGGGTGTCCAGTGGAAAAAGTAATGTTTTCACGACTTGCTCGTTTAACATCAATAATTCCAAAAGGGTACCTCCACTGATTTGGTGGACTTTCAAGTTAGCTTGGTCGGGATTCACTTCCTATAAGCCTTCTTGAGTCTGTCACCTCCTATCTTAAAATATGCTCCCAAGCCCACTGAGGACTTTTTGACTCACCACATGTGTATTAATCATATTCCCAGATAACATTAAATTAAACAAGTATGGTAGATAAGCAGATAGTATGATGGAAAACAGTAAATGATATCAAATGAGAAAGCAAATAAAACAGCAAAAATATGCAATGCAAGGCTTAACCCTTCTAGAAAGAGATACGAAATCCCTAGTGGAGCCGCCATTTTTCTGTAGGGTCGGTTTTTGTGACGCGGACACAACCGCTTTTGGTGCTACTTTCTGATTTCTGTATTTATCCTATGAAGCTTAAAAGGAAGGGGAAGATATCTCAAACTAACCCTGTGTTCAAATTTTTTCTTTAACATATACAAAGAGATCGGGGATCGGGGGTTGGTTGTACAAAGGGAAGCTTTTAACACCCAGAGTATCTATAGTAATCTATAGGAACCTTTATTTGCATATGTTTCTACTATTGCATTACTTGGTTGCTTAAATCCATTTACTATGGAATAAGGAAAGTTTCTCCTTTGTGAAGAGTGAGGAAATGTTTTAGTTGTTTTTAGGTTTTCTATTGTTTTTGGGAAGGTATTGGACCTAAGATTTTTTTATTAGTGCACTTGCTAAGATTTCGCAATCTTATGCTTACGTATTCCCGTAAAGAGATATGGGGAAATCAGAGCGTTCGTAGTTCCTCTTATTCTATGGGAGGAAATTTGGTGTCTTGTTCAAAGCCCAAGATTGAAGCTAAAAGAGTATTTGTGTCTTGTTCAAAGCCCTAGATTGAAGCTGAAAGTTTGTTTGTGTCTTGTTCAAAGCCCAAGATTGAAGATAAAGGAATGTTTGTGTCTTGTTCAAAGCCCAAGATTGAAGCTAAAGGAATGTTTGTGTCTTGTTCAAAACGCAATATTGAAGCTAAAAGAGTGTTTGTGTCTTGTTCAAAGGCCAAGATTGAAGCTAAAGGTTTGATTGAGAGAGAATTTATCATCTCTAAAGGGAGATATCTCACATATTCATCACAAACATTGAGGAATTGATTATAAGGGAAGTTGCTTTAACTGGGATGTGTGGAATCCAACAATGCCACATCTTCCTTTATGAGTCTTTTCATGCTAAGAGAGGGACATTGACTTGGATGTGTAGAATCCAGAGGTTTGCCACTTACATCACTTAGATGAAAGAGAAATTTTATCCATGATAAAGGAGGGACTCCAGCTTGGATTTTGAATCAACAAGTGTGCCACTTACATCAATTATCTGGAAAAAGGTTTTTGGTTGTTTATTTTGAAATGTGATGTATAAAGGAAATATCCTCCTACAGAGGGGACTCGTGGTCTCATCTGTGGGGATGTTGAATTTTGTCCCTTGATCAAAGCCCAAGGTTGAAACTGAAAAAAGTTAAAAACTGACTGAACTGGGGGAGTATTATATATATCTTGTACAAAGCCCAAAATTGAGGCTGACTAGGGAGAATCATTATATGAAGCCTAAGAGGAGGCTGGCTCTTGCTGGGGAATATTTCAATCCAGGAGAGGGTCTAAACTATTTTAAGGAATCCAAAGGGAAACTAACTCTTGCTGGGGATTGGAGAAGAGTTGAATTAGCAGATGCCATGAGGCTCTAATACTTTTAGGGATTTGTTGATGGTAATATGGTTCTGGCTGGGGATTTTAAAGATGAAAGCCAAACTTGTTGAGGATCAGAAGAGCCTTAAAGGATGAGTTTGAATGCCTTAGAGGTTTTGTCTCTCCTGAGGACTAGTGTATTGATAAAGATGACTAGGATCTATCCTATGCTTTTGGGAAGCTTGAAGGTCCTTGTATGAAGCCCAGGAGGAGGCTAGGGATGCTTCTAGGAAGCTTGTGGGTCCTTGTATGATGCCCAAGAGGAGGCTAACCATTGAAACTTTCCAAGTCTAGAAAGAGTTCAAGAAAGGTTTCACCGGGAAATAATATTTTCTTTGTTGAACTGTTCCAAGGTTAAAGGGGTTAAAGAAAAGGTTTCACCGGGAAATAATCCACTATTTATTGAAATGTTTCATGGTTGATCAAATTGAACAAGGCCCAAGAGGAAGCTATCTTCTGGAGAGATTCATTGTATGATGCCCAAGAGGAGGCAATGATGCTTGGATAAAGCCCAAAAGGAGGCTAGGGAACTAGTTCTTTGAACTAAGTTGGGATTGAAGGTATCCTATTGTTTGAGCTAGTCTAAACTGAGGATGATTTAAATGCTAAGAGAGACTTAACAAGAAAATATGTACAAGTATATATACAGACATATGAACAAGTATATAAACAAGTATTAATTGAATTGAAAAAGTGGTGGGTCTTATTCTCTGGATAGCGGCCCAAGTGTATTGTGATTGATCAAATATTTTCTTCAAGATTGGATTAGGGTTTTGAAGAAATTTAATAAAGTTTTGAATTTTTGAAGTTTACTTGATCTCAAGTAAGAGAGAAGTAAAGGTGTTGGGTCTTACACTCTAAATAGAGGCCCAGATGATTATTTGTATCCTGTACAAAGCCCGAGATGAATAAGGCTAAAAGATTTTCTATTTACAGAAGGGTGTTGGGTCTTACACTCTATTTGAGGCCCAAAGATTATTGTTTAAAACAAGGTTATGTACAAAGAGATGGGACTTACACTTCTAACAGAGGCCCAATATTATTGTGAAAATAATGATCGCACCGTGATTTTGAAAAGCGCGATGGGACTTATACTATAACAGAGGCCCAGAGATTGGTTAATTTACAAAGAGGGTTGGGTCTTACACTCTAATAGAGGCCCATGAGAGTTTTGAAATGAAGTTTGAAAGATTGAATCCAAACAAAACCCTAATTTCATATTTTTAAAGATATTTTTCAAAGAAAAATCAAATAAAATATATATAATTTATCAAATAAAATCATTAATCATGTTATAAACAGTGATTAAGGTTTATGAAAAAGGTATTTTATTCACATAAATATTTAAAATCATTTTGGTTTTAAAAATCAAGAAAAAGAAATCATTTTAAAAATATTTAAAACAATTTAAAATAACATTATTAAAAATATATCAAATAAAAATATTTTTGTGATTTTTTTGGGTGAATAAAATATTTTAATATATGAGTGATATTTGTGCAAAAAATAATTTTAAAATAATTAAAATTGATTAACAAAAATAATTATTAAAAATAATATGAAAAATATTTTAAAAATAGTGAAATGGGAAAATGGGAAAAAATGGCATGGGTGGGTGTTGAACCCACGCCCTCCAACACAAACACACCTGAAAACACACGCTGCAACCACTAGGGTGGTGATACATCTGTGTATCAAACCACCCCCATAAATTAATAAGGGTAAATGTGACCTGAGGCCAGACCAAGGGCGCCATGGCTAGCCTGCCCAAGGTTTCAAGTTTGATCCATTTGCATGAGGGATCATATCTCCCTCATTTCTCCATGAAATTTAAAAATGTAAAGACCTATCTTGCCTAAAATTTCATGAGGAATCCAATGGTGGTCTTAGATTTTTCTAAAAATGCCTACATTTAAAAACCCGATAGTGGTTTCAAAATAGGTCATGTTTTGCAAGTTCTATGCTACAACTTTATATAATCAATAATAGCATGGCAAAATAGTTTAAACACAACAAATATGATATGTATGAGATGTTCATGATCAATGTACATCAAAGCAATACATATTTCACAAAGTTTAAGTTCTTATGCACTTACCTCTTGAAGCTCCATTTGCTAACCTTCAAGATACTTGTGACAAAAGCAAACCAATGCCTTGGACACTCTTCATAGATCCCTTGGAAGCTTTTAGGATGAGCAAAATCCAAAGGAAACCTTTGGAACAGAATCTACCTCTTTCTTGCAAAATTGGCAAAAGGGACCAAAATGGCAACTCTACCAAATGATGTTACAGTTGAGAAACTATGCTTGGAACACCTTAAGGATATATATTAGAGTGTGTTTGAGGTGTTGTTTGGTTTTGAGAGGGACTGAATCAAGACATGGCTTGAAAAATGCAGAAAAGTCAAAATTTGAGGTTTTGATGGTTGACTTTTTGATTTTGGTGATTTGAGATGAAGATGAAGGTTTGAACACCTCCAATGGATGATTTGTGCTGTGTTTGGATAATTATTTGAGTGGTTTAGGCTCTGGTTTTAAGAATTCCAAGTTTGATCCTTGAAACATTGAAATTTGAAGTAAGAGAGGAAAAGTGAGAAAACAAGTCTTTGGTATTGTTTTGAAGTGGTGTGAACGATCACAAATGACCTCTATTTATAGGGGGAGAAGTTTATTTTTGGAGGAATAGTGAATGGATGAAGGATCACTCTATTACCCAATGGATATGGTTATGTAGCATCACTTGAATGCTAAGGTACCTCAAGTCTCCTCTAGCATAGTTATGCATTGACTCCCATCAATTTTGCAGGTTTGAAGTCTTCTAATTGTTGGATATGTCTTAAATGATTTGTGTTTGACCCATGCCACCTCAATGTATAATATTAATGCCAAATGACAAAGTTGAAATTCAAGGCTTTTTCAAAGATGATTCTTCACATGTAAGGCTAGAATTCTTGACTTATTGGACTCTATGTAGTGGTTCCTCTGCAGAGAAGAAGTGCATTGTATCTTTGATGTTGATCTTGTGTGATGACAAGGCTTGCAAAGTCATCAAAATGACAAAATCGTGTGGCATGTGCAAAACTATCTTGGAAAAATCAGTTGTGTGATGCTAGGTTGTGAGGTCCATAACTCCTTGCTCAAGTTGAATTAATGGGAGTTCTTGTACTCTTTGGAAAGCTTGTATATCATACTTCAACTTTGATGTTTACATTTGTCCTTGATTCATCTTGGATCATAATGAAAAATACCTCCAAAGTTGGACAAAACATGAGACAGATTCTGCCTAAAAAATTCTAAGTGTCAACACTACTACAAAACACGCAAACAACAACGCCAGGCTTACAACGGCTTGACTATACACCGTTGTAATAGATTCGCGCATTTTTTTAATGACGGTTAATATTCAAACCGTGATGAAATGTGAGGCCTTTCACCACGGGTATTTAAAGAACCGTCATTATAGGTAGCGCCTAGTCATGAGTTCAAGTCCCAGCACCAGCATTTATGGTTTTTTTTTTTACATATTTTTTAAAAATACTGACAACCTTTCACCACTGGTATGTTTTCAACCGTCATTATAGCTTATAGTTTAGTTTTAGGTCTTGCACTTCAAAAAAATCGGTTTTAGGGAAAATCGTCGCCTTTTTGAGATCTGTTTCGTGCCTCTGAAGCAGAAAAACCGTGCGGTCATTAGTCCCGTACTCTAGAAGAGTTACGGGACTTCACCCTTAAAACCCCAAATTCAACTTTTTTCTATTTTTAATGAATTTTTTACTGTTTTCATAGTCTCAAAAAATTCTAAAAAAAATTTCAAAATTCTTATTTTACCTAATTAGAATAAATTTCGTGTTTTTAGATTTTTCTGAATTTATTTTAATCATGTTACTTATTTCCTATTTTTTCAAAATGCTGACAGGCCTTTCACCACGGGTATTTAAACCAACCGTTGTAATAGGTAGCTTTTTTTACTTATTTTTTCAAAATGTTGACAGGCCTTTCACCACGGGTAATTTAAACCAACCGTCATTATAGGTAGCATCTTGCCATGGGTTCAAGTCCCATCACCAGCATTTTTGGTTTTTTACTTATTTTTTGTTCTTGTTCTTTTTTATTATTTTTGTTCTTGTTGTTCTTTTTTATTAATCTTGTTCTTGTTGTTATTGTTGTTGTTGTTGTTGTTGTTGTTGTTGTTGTTGTTGTTGTTGTTGTTGTTCTTATTCTTATTCTTGTTCTTCTTCTTGTTCTTCTTGTTGTTGTTATTGTTGTTGTTTTTGTTGTTGTTGTTGTTGTTATTGTTGTTGTTGTTGTTGTTATTGTTATTCTTATTGTTGTTCTTGATGTTCTTGATGTTCTTGTTGTTGTTATTATTGTTGTTCTTGATGTTCTTGTTGTTCTTGCTGCTGTTCTTGTTCTAATGCTGCAATTTTTTTTAAAGACATACAACAACAGGTATTTATAATAACCGTCATTATATGCAGCATTTTTTTTTAATTTTATTAAAAGACATACTACAACGGTTGTGTAATCTAACCGTTGTGAAATAGTGCGCACTTTCTGGAATACAACAACGGTCTCAGGACCGTCATTGTACGTACCGCATATACAACAACGCTCTACATAACAACGCCTTCGCCCGCGTCATTATATGTCATTTCCAACTGTTGTTAAATGGGTTTTTCGTAGTAGTGCAAAGTTCAAAATCTTATGAAACCCTAACTTTATGGCCTTATAACTCAAAATCCATGCATTTTTTTGGGGTACCTCTGCTTGACAATCTTGTTGTATGTAAGAAGAGTTATCATTTGAGCTTCGGATGGAAGAAAATGGTTGCTTGGATCACAAGTTATGACCTTGCAAAGTTGGGAAAAAACCATTATTTTTCATAACTTAGTAAAATTTCAAGTTTCTCAAGGTTGCCCCTTTTGCAAGTAACCACACTTTTCTTGATTTTTCTTGATTGATGATGATCCAAATCACAAGTTAACATTATTTTTGACTTAAAGAGGCCATGTTTGTCAAAAAATTCCAAAAGTCAAACTTGGTTTTGATCACAGTTGACTTTTTGTATCAGATGAATCTTAAACTTTGTGATCCTTTATAAAATCAAGTCCTTGGGCCAAATTGAACCTAATGTATGCATTCCAAAGCTGTTTTTGAGTGTCTTGAATCATATCCCAAGGTTTGAGATCATGCTTTGCTCAAAAGTCAAAGGTATGGTTGATTTTTTCTCAAAAACCCTAGTTTGTGGTCCAGATGAATTTGAATCCTTATATTTCTTATGAACCAAGTTTTTTGAATCAATTCAATCTTGTGAATAGATCAATATGATTTATTTGAGGTCCTTAAAGCATATCTTGAGGTCTTGGCTCATGCCTTGCTCCAAAAGTCAACTTAGGGACTGAATTAGGTCAAAACCCTGATTCCTGATTTTTGATAGATGCATCCCCTGAGGCTATTTGGAACTTATGAATGGACTCATGAGGTTCTTTTGAGCTTCTTGAATCATATGTTGAAGTATTAGCTCATGCCCAGATGAAAATTTCTCTCTAGAGGCCTTAATCGACCAAAACCTGAATTTGGTGACACTGATGATCTTGAGGCTTGATCAACTTGAAATGTTGCATTCTTGTGTTAGATTCTTGATGTGGGAGACCTCTTGATCCTTCATGGGTGTTTGAGAGGCTTTACAAGTTGAAGATCATGTCAATTCTTAATTGATCATTTTCCTGAATGCTCTGAGAGAGCTCAAAAAACCCTAATCCTTGGTTAAGGTAAATACTCAACAATCTTTGAAAGGATTAGTGAGGTATGAAAATACATTTATATTGTGGTGATGACTTGCACAATGATGCGAAGTCTTGTGGTCAAAATTTAGGGTATGACACCTGTCACACCACCTTTCAAAGCTCACATCTGCTTCACTCAACCAAACCTCACTTGAAATCACCATTATCGCCTCACTCTTGTCCTCGCCTGTTTCCTCCTTGAACAACCTCAAAACCACTCAAACATCCACCGGATATACAAACAGATTTACCATATCAGCCACTAGGCATTTTTTCCTAACAAACTACATAACCTTCGGTGTTCATCGCTTTGTAGTTGTCGTTTAATCTTTTTACAGGTTATGCAAGTTCCAAGTTTGTCTATACAAATTGTTTAAGCAGGTGGAATGTTCAAGTCATTGAGATATTGAAGGTTGCATAAAAGATAGAGAAGTTTGGGATTTATCTCCGACTTCATCTGAAAACTGATTCACAACAACAATGTATCATTACCACTCACCACCATCTCACATCGCACAACATCACTGCCACCCCTGTTTTTCGGGGAAGCAAAGAACTGCGGCTCACCATCGTATCTCATAAAATCACCTCAATAGCCTCACCACCATAGAAACCATGTTGTAACTTTATCTCCACCATCTTGTTCGCACCACTTCACAACCAAATATATGACCACTTCCATACATGGATACATTTCATTTTTTGTAACAACAACATAAGCGAACTCCCTCTACACTTGTTTCCTCGCTGCCAAAAACACTCCCTTGTCGTGAACAACAACAACCTGCATCAAAACCAACATAACAAGCATCTTACCTTCTTCACCATAACCCGATTCGCACCAACAACATTGACAACGCAGCAGCAGCCGTCATTTCCCCGCACCGATCCCAATTTCGCCTCCCTTTACTCCACCTTCTAAACCCACCACCACAACACGAATTAACCACCATTTCCGACGTGGTGGATCCGAAACCACCGTGAGAAAGATCGCGAGAGAGAGAGAGAGAGAGAGAGAGAGAAGAGAGAAGAAGCGCGGCGAAAAGAGGGAAGAGATGGACCAGTTCGAGGAAGCAAACAATCAGATAGTTGAAAATCTGAAGATGGAGCATTTGTCGGAAGTTTTGGAAAGAAACATATGTTGTTGTTGATGTTGCAGTATGCGACTATGAAGGGATCGTGAAAAAAAAGTGTGAGGCTAAGTTCTTTTTTAATTTCTACAATTTTATGTTTTTTTTCTTTGAGCTGGTTGGGCTCTTAGGCCCATTCAATGCTTCCTGCACCCTGCGCCCAAGCAGGCACCCCTGGCCTGTTCTTTTTCTTCTTATTTATTTCATTTGGGCTTTTTGAGCCCATGGATTTTCTTATCTACACCCGCATTTCCATTATTTCCCCCTCCATGTTTTTTTTATTTTCTTTTCTTTAAAACTAGTAACTGGCCCATGCATTCGCACGGGCCGGATGGTATGATGGTTTTACGTAATGGTTTGTTAATATGTTAATTATATTGTAATTAGGTATTTTAAAAATGTAGGAATCAGTTATGTTGAAGTAAAAATAGTTGCATTGATATAATAACATTGTATGTAATGTTGAAAAATTGAGAAATTGTTGAAAATATATAATTGATGAAAAAAAAGACAATTCTAATGAGAAGTCATTAAATGATTGATTTTTGATATAATTGAGAAATCATGTGAAGCGTAAGAAAAAAGAAAAGGAAAAGAGTATTGAAAAAATAGTAACTAACCCGTGCGTTCGCACGGGCATGTCTATTCGAGGGTTTTATGTTATGGACGTGTAATTGTTAATCAAATTGAAAAAAGAAATGGTAAAATTAGAAAAATAGATATTATTTAAATTAAAATTTTGTATTGGTAAATATAAGAAATTGTCGAGAATTTTGTATTATTCAAAAATTGAATTAGTAGTCTAGTTGTTCCTGTTTATAATAATAGAAATTGTTTCTGTATATAAAAAATTTGAATCCAATTTAAAATTGTGTCCGTTTATAACATGTATTTTTTTTGTATATAAAAAAATTTGAATAAAAAAAATTTTGTCGCCCGTTGATTACAATAGTATTTGTTTTGTAGATTAAAAAATTGAATAAAAATTATAGTTGCACTCGTTTATAACTATAGTATTTGTTTCGTTTATTAAAAATTTTAGCAGCCTGGTGAAAAATGAAACCAGAAGTCAAACATTTATATGTAAAAGGAAAGTTGATATCATCATCATAATGCATTGACCATGGGACATAATTTTGACGTCCTACATAATTTTATTTCGTGAAATAGAGTATGAACATGCAAAAAAATGCTCAATAAGAAATCTATATACGACTGCAAGGATTTAAGTTGTTTTGTTGTACGAATGCTTAACAACCAATAGCAATATTAAATGAGCCAGGCTGAATATTTACACAACGTTAAAGCCAAACATGAATGAAACTTTAAAACATGACTCGATTGTCCCCCGGGAGTGTGCACACTTTTAAAGCAACACCTATTGCTCCCATGTTTTTAGGCGCATATCTTGCTTCCGCAGCAACATTAGCAAGAGAAAGTCCAACATCTACAATAGCTCCTATAACCTACCTCGCCCAAAACAAAAGTATATTAAACAAACATGTATAAAAACTTGGAACTATTGTAAAATATGTTGTCAGATATATATTTAAATTTCTAATTTCAAGAAAGTCTCCAATATTATGACATGAAAAGGAGTAGTTTAAACTGCTGATAAATCCCGATGTATCACGTCGATTTATCTAATATACAAAAGAATTAAACCGAGGTTAAATTTTTTTGTTGAGACCCTAAAACCAGGTTACTGAAACCCTAAATACCACTCAATCAAACAACTTCACATACTCCCAGTTTTCGTCGTCGACATTCCATCCATTTCTGTAAGTAGTTGATTCAAAACCCTGTCAGCAGCACCACCAACATCTGCAGAACTATTGCCTCTCTACAAGATAAGGCACATATACACCTCCGTGTAGTTATCCTTCTCCAATACTACCTCGACCTGCAGATCATCAGCAACACAAAATTAGACAAAAGAGAAAGTCGAGTAGCAAGAACAAGTGAAATGTACTTTTAACATACATTAAATTGAAATGTTGTCCAGGTAAAAGCAAGAATAAGCTTACTGCAACTCCAGTCCAAAACGTACGTTCACGGTGAGTTTGTACTGCAATTTCCACTCCAGCCCTAACCTTCAATGCTCTACAAATTCAAAGTGAAATATCCAAACAACAAAAAGGAATTCATACATTCAAACAACAAACAACTATATTTGTAAATATGTAAGCAGAAAAGGAAATCAAAATATCAAAACCAATTTCATTCATATGAATTGAAATCTATATCATTCAAAGTGGTCCATTCAGAAACGAAAGTTACGGCATTAAGAAAAATAAAACTCCTAAATGTCAAATCTATAAGGCCTGAAGGACATGAAATTGCTCCAACCGATTGGTGCCAAGTCTTCATCATCTGAATCAAATGTACGTTTCTTCCGTATCCTTCTTGCTCTGTTATATCTCCTCCTCCTTCGTCTTCTTTCAACTGAGACTGACTGTAGCCTCTGAACAGCTTCCTTAGGCTGGACTTGTTGGGTGTGAACAGGTTGTTGAACATCAGAAGTAGGTTTTTGAACATCTGAAGTTGGTTCTTGAACATCTAAACTTTGTTGGGGAAGGACAGAATCATTGGAACTCATGTTCGTTTTTCTTCTTGAATTATGCTGATTGTGTGATACAATGAAGACGAAAACGTTTATATAATGGATTATGTTGAGATTCTAAACGTTTTTTTTTTTGGGTTGTAATTATTGGTTGGGAAGTTCAAAAACCAGTGCTGGTAATTGAATATGAATGGTCAAGTTAATCATTTAATTTAAAATACATAATTATTAAATATGGGGCTTTGGGAAGCAAAACATTGTTTATTGTTATTATGGGCCCTGAAATTCTGGTACCAGATATGTGATGTTACGTGTGATGTCACAACAACACACTCTGCAATGGACAAAGTAAAACAACAGAAAAGGCACAAAGAATTGTTTACTTAGTTCAGTTCAACAACTTAATCTGGGGGCTACCAAGCCAGGGATGAAATTCACTACTTGTAGAATTAATTTACAGACTCAACAACCTAGTTGACAATCTCCTAAACTTAATTTCTACTAATGAACTTTCTACCTAAGAGCCCACTTAGGTATGAGAACACTACTCAATCCCTAAAACCTCTCAAAGATCAAACACTTTGAGAAACACCTTGATCCTGCTTCACAGCTTTGATCAAGATACAAAACTCTCTTGCTTCACAGCTCTATAGAGGACATATTACACTCACCAATTCACACTTGAATGGTTAACACAATACTCGTACAAAGACAATGCTTAACCTCCAGTCAAAGCTCTCTATCTTCTGTCTACTTTCTGTCGTCTTCTTCCTTTGGTTGATGCGCTTTATGTAGCCATCTGAATTGGGCTTGGATCCTTTGCAATATCTGACCTGATTTTTTTATTTAAAATTGAATCTTCAAAATAGATTTTATCCCCAAAATCTTTTTAAATCTCAGTCTTTAAACCTCCCTACAAATCTGCATCAAATCTCTATGCAACAGAGAATATATATCCCAAGATATCCGCAACCAATAAGACTAACAGCTCTCCCAAAATCCAGCTAAAACGCAAACCCTAACAACATCACTAAACCTGATGTTATTAATCTTCTGCAGACCTGATGTCACAACATCGCATGTGACATCAGACATCCAACTTAAACACTTATTATTATCCAATGTTAAGACTCAATGTTAAGACATCACCCATGTGACATCAACATTGAACAACTTTATTTTACCAAAATTCCAGCCAATCCAAGAACTAACAATCTCCCCCTTTGGCTAATTTTGGCTAAAACAATCTCTGCAACATCAGAGACTTCAACAGCGGATCAACATGAATATTTTACCAACCTTTGCAACAACATTTCTTCATAACAGCTTCACGCTGCTTTCAGCATGCTGCACACACTCCAATACTCTGCTACATACTTCAGCACTAACTAGTAGCAGCATTTCTTCAAACAGCTGCACAGACTTCAACACTAATCAGCAGCATAGGGCAAACTCCCCCTCAAAGCAAGAATCAGCATACCAGCAACTGTTCAACAACTCTCCCCCCCAATATCTGCATTTCAGCATCACACTAGTTGCACTCCTTAGCATTGCACAATGACTAATTCTTCTTCTTGGCATTGCAACACCTTGACTAACTCTTGGCTAACTCTCCCCCTTTTTAGCCATAATTGGACAAACTCTGAACTTCCAACCTAGCACCCCAACATACAACTAGGCAACAACTACAAACTCCCCCTCAGAACCAGTACCAGAACCACAATGTCATGACATATTGTCTGACATTAGACCTTCACCAGAGAAATTCCATCACAGACTGCTTGAAGCCACAAACAATCTTGATAAACAACTGCACTACTTCAACACGAAACACTCCAAAAACACCAATGATATCCCATGACACAATCATGATCATATAGTAAGAAAGTGCCAGGATCACATCCAACAAACTCTAGGATTGAAACCAAAATCGCCCTTGATCCCTCTTATCCAGAAACCATCCATACTTCAACAATATCCACAGAAATAATCACAACCTGCACATCATAACATCCAAACACAGTCTTCATCCATCCATTCAGGAATGCTTCACACAATCATCCACAAGTTCTGAAGCACACACACAATACCTTCCACAATTACATCCACCAGTAGTTGTTGATACTAGTGAAGTCTTCAAAATTAGTAGTCAGCTCTACTAAAAACAGGACCAGAATCTAATACACATAGTCAGAAACACCTCTTCTGACACCACATGCACAATCTCAAACATCTTCCAAATATCAGCAATCAAGATGTTACAACATCTCTTCTCATCACATTCAACAACATCTTTTGGGAAATCAGCTTCTCATTACCATTCAAAGGACTTATTTCGCATAGAAGTCCTTCAAGAAGCTCCCAAAAAAAAATAGTCAGAGCAGCTTATTCAGGTTAACATACACACCTGAATGCCAGAAGCTCGCACACCCTCTTTCTAAGTGATTATTTATAACAGCTGGAGAAAACTCAGTACATTTCTTTCTCATATACACTTTTCCAAAATCCCCATCTCTTCTATCAACAATGTCAGCAGGAATGAATTCTTCGACAAGTATCTCATAGCATTTGCAAAAACCAAAAACAGTTTTTATTAGTCCAACAAACTGAATCATTTCCATAACTTCTCTAGTTTCCAGAGCATCTTTACTAAGATCTCTTTCCAAACCAAGCCTCCTTTGAAAAACATACATCCACCTTTTTACACTTTCCACAGAATGAAAATACATGTTTTCTAGTGAAGCCTCAGGAATTTTCTCAGAAGTTCTAATCACCACAGCTTTCATCTCATGAGTGATGTCCTGGACATTATCATCAGGATCCAACTCATCTCTGGTCTTCCTATTTCTGGAAGAGATGGACACTTTACTCCTGGAATTTGTAGTACCAACCACAGATCGTGCGAGATACGTAGGCAGGAGATCGAGCGAGATACGTAGGCAAGAGATCGTGCGAGATCTCTCCGAGCACATTTCTTTCATAACCTTTCTTTATCACCTCTTTGTCTCTTTTCGATCCGTAGGTCGAACTACGACTGCTCTGATTTCCTCTTTCTCGTTCGATTGAGGATACGTAGGCACAAGACAGCGATGTCTTGGCGAGCAACCTCCCCCCTTAGTTCGTGTCCGAACTACGTTGACTCTGACTTTCCCATTGCACGAGGGAATACGTAGGCATAGGACTCCGAGGACGTCCTATCGAGTCACTTCTTTTATTTTCCCTACATTTGTTTCTTTTTCTCTCTCTTTTCCTTTTCCTTTTTCCTGTTCCTTTCCCTTTCCAGTAGCAGTGGAGCTCCAGACGACGACACCCTTTGATCGAGACAAGCAAGCGTGGATCCCATCGGGTACGATGGACGCGTGGGGGTGCTAATACCTTCCTCGCGCATAACCGACTCCCGAACCCAGTTCTCTTGGTCGCAAGACCATGCTCTTTCCTTCCCCTCAGGTTTACGCAGTGTTACCTTTCCCTCTCTTGGGATAAATACACATTGCTGGCGACTCTGTTTCGGTGCCACTTTCGCGTTTGTACTAGGATGAAAATCCCGGGAGCGAGAGCTGGCGACTCTGCTGGGGAAACAAGTCCAGAATCTCTGGTTTCCTTAGCGAGTCAATCCTAGCGCTTGTCTGTTCTTCTTTCATTGGATGTTTACTGTACTTTGCTATATTTACTATTTTACTGTATAGTTATTTACTATTTTTTGCTGTATACTACTGTATATTACTGCATTTACTGTATTTTAGCATTTTTCATTTCATATGATGTATTATGCTGCACTGCTGTACTGTTTTCTGTTTGGCGGGATGGGGGTATTCTGAGAGATAGGCCCAATACACAGGCCTGCGTGCACTTAGGATTAGCGTGTTTCATGTCCTCTCACGTTCCATCTCGGTTCGAGGAGGGAATATGAAACACAATCTGGATGTGGTTCTCTCTAGAGAATTCTGCGTTGTGGATTTCCCAGGATGGTAGAGCTATCTGGAAGAGCTGCTAAGTCTGGATGACCTGTTAGGATGACCCCTCTTTATTTTGAAGTGAATCAGCGGACGACCTCTTTAATTGGTGATAGCATTGTATCCTTCGGGCTGAATGTGCTATTGCTTCTCAAACCTCCGAAGCTGAGGATATTTCGTTTTTGTGAATCAGTTGAGGCCTCCTCGATTGATGATGATGCCAAACCAGAAATGGTGAACGTATCATCATTTCTCGACCTGAGAGCCCGGGATACTGAGGATCTTAGCACCCACATGTGAGAGGGGGGGTTGTTTACAGGTTTGCAGGTAACCTTGACTTTCATCCTACCTGGTATTCTGGTTCTCTTATCAGTGTGTACTTATCAGCTGGGTATCCTGGTATTTTGGTTTTCCTATCAGTGTGGATTTATCAGCCTGGTATTCTGGTATTCTTATCATCCGATATTCTGGTATTCCGGTATTTTCTTCAGAGCAGACCTGTGAACTTATTCAGTCAGCAGCACAGCAGTTATTCAGAATATGTGGAAGCTTTGATCCCATGTCTGCTGCATTCATATTGCATTGCATTTGCATCTTGCACCTTTTTTGCATATCTGTCTCCGGCCCGATCAGAGTGTTCATCCATCCTTTGTCTGAACTGCAGTTGATTTTTAGACTTTCTCATCGGATTTGAATCAGCTTTTGGGGGGATCATCATGAATTCAGGGGAACATACTCAGTTTGTAACTAGGGCTGATGTTGAATTGATGAAGAGTCATTTGGATCAACTTGTGGAAGCTATGACAGCCATGAATAGGGGAGAAGCTCCACCTCTGGTGAACAATGTTGCTCAAGCTCAGCCTGTGCAGATCCCTGTTGAGGATCAAGCTATACACGAGCGTACCATCGTCCGAGATGGACATTCGTCATCTCTTGATGTTGCAGATTATCAGAGTTTTGCCTTCTCTGTGCCAGATGTCGAAGGGGTAGTTTCGAAGGTGAACCCTAAGGATCCACGATCTATTGATGACGAAAGATACCGTGTGTTGGAGGAAAAGATTACAGCCCTGGAGAGGCGTGATACTCTTGATCTGAATGCTTTGAGCATGTGTTTGGTGCCTGGCCTGGTAATGCCTCCGAAATTTGAGATGCCGAAGTTTGAAAAATACAAAGGAGATAGCTGTCCGAGGCTATATTTGGTGATGTTCTGCAGAAGAATGACCTCACACGTCGACAACGATAAGCTCATGATTCACTGTTTCCAGGACAGTCTGAGTGGGGCATCACTGAATTGGTATATGCAGTTGGAAAGTGGTAGCATCCGATCATGGACAGATCTAGCCCACGCCTTTGTGAAGCAGTACGATTATAATCTTGACATGGCTCCCAGCTGAATGCATTTGCAAGACTTGTCTCAGGCAGATAATGAATCATTCCGAGAATATGCTCAGAGATGGAGAGAGTTCGCCGCGCGTGTTCAGCCGCCACTTTCGGATAGAGAATTGGTTGATTTGTTCATGGATACCTTGCAAGGGCCGTACTTGGAAAAGATGATTGCCAATGGGGCAGCAAAATTTTTTGACCTGGTAATGGTGGGAGAACGTATCGAGAGCTTGATCAAGTGTGGAAAGCTCCAAGGTGTCTCAAACTTCCAAGCTAATGAAAATGAATCAGTTGTCAGTTCTCAGGAAGAATTCGAGGAAGAAAATAGTTCCATTCAGGAATCTTCACCACCTCGTTCTCGGTGTTCAAATGTATCAACTATTCAGAGTCAACAATCTTATGGGTCTTCATATCAGGGACAATATTCTTCTGCAAATCAGAGACCTCCTCAGAGTCAACGGTCATATCGCCGTCAGTCGCGTCAGCACGCCCGACAAAGGCCAAGGAAGCCATAGAGGAATTTCGCTCATTTTCCAATGTCATATAGTCAGATGTTGCCGGATTTGATCAGAGGTGGATTGATAGTGCCAAAGGAATTGAAGCCAGTGCCTCTTCCGTACCCACCAGGTTTTGATGTCAACGCCCGCTGTGACTATCATGCTGGGGCACAGGGGCATTCAACTGAAGACTGTAAGGTGCTCAGGAGCAAAGTTCAGACACTGCTTGACTCCAACATGTTCTCATTCACGCCTCAGGGTATTCAGATCCGCGACTCTCCTTCATCCAGTCATGTGGGTTCATCAGTTCACGTTATGGAAGAAGACACTGAGAGCAGTTGTGCAGGTGATTATCAGACTGACTTCGATGAGAGATACTGAAGATAGCTCATTAACAAGTCAAGCTTGGAAAGCCCAGTTCCCCGAAGCTGGTAATCTTTTAGATCATGTCATTTCTTTGCATTTGTAGTTTCTTTTCTGTTAAAGTGCAAACTCATTTGTAAAACTCGTCTGTTTTCAGTTGATAATGATAATGAAATGAATATGCATGTTTTGATTAAATCCATCTGTGTTCACTCATATTTTCTTTATTGATATCTAACCCTTGTTTAAGCAGGATCTGAGGGAGGATGATGAAATTCAAAGACGCATAACTTCTGATTGTATGCTTTTGAACAAAACCCTGCTGATGATGTACAGGCATTGTTTCAACTTCCTAAACATCGGAGATATAAGGAAGATAATCCCTTGTCAACCCCTTTGAGCCTAGTTGTAGGAGTTTCTTTCTAAAAACGAAAAACCCTCAATCTTAACCTGGGGAAGGGTAGGTGTCAGTTAATTTGACCGAGCATTCAAATTTCAAAAGGAGTGTCCCATTCGAGGATCAAATCTATGGTTATCCCTCACCAACCGAAGAGTGAGGCAGTCACATCCCTTTCAAACAAGTCAGACAAGCCAGTGTCACACGATTTGTTCAAAAAAAAAAAGAAGAGAAAAGAATCAAAAGAAAAAAAGAAAGGCCGCTAAGTCGAAACTTGAAAACAAATGGCTTAGGCAAAAGTTAGGGCATCCCGCTGGACTTCGAAATCGAAAAATTCAAAAGAATTCGTCCAGGCAAAATCAGGGAAAGCAAAAGAATAAAAAGCAAAAAAATGGAAAAAGAAAAATCCTCAAATAAAGAACAAGTCGTGTGTTTACAGACGCCAAAGGCAAAAGGGGTGGCTGTCACTCCGAAAACCGTGTGGGTCTTTCTATCCTCCTACCATTCATTAACCTTTTTGATAGGTGAGCGCTTGTGTCAAGTTAGCTGAACGTAGGACTGGAGAACATCAAGGAGAATGGGTGGTTTAAAACAAAACTTTGAGCCTTATATCCTTTCTTTCTCAAACCGTGAACCAAGCCACGTTACAATCTTCAAAAGACCTAATTGAAGCAAGGTTGTTTCGAAAGCATAGTTCGGTAAAGATCGCGTCGAACCTGACTCCTAAAAGGATCTTCTTACCATTTATGTTGGTATCATCGACACTTTGATTAGTGATTCATTCACTATATGTCACAACCTTTTTTCCAGTGAACAGACTTGGATTTCAAAACTGTCATATGCATTGCATTAAAATTGTCAATTTCAAAACGACTTGTTTTACTTGCGAGTAAGTGCTTGATCAGGGAAGTTTCTACAATGAAAAGTTTGATCAATATAAGTGCAGAGTGCCCGAATACTCCGTTGAGCAGGGGCAAGTCATATAAAATGGGCAACTCATTCCAAGATTTAGTTAATCTGGGGCAATTACGTCGAGATCCAAATCTCTCGAAAGTCGGTCAGTTAAAGGTACTCCTTCACAGATCAGCCAGACAGGGGCACAAATCATTTCAAGGCTGGGGCAGGCCATCCCAAGAGCATGAGAAGTTAGTCTATCCATACGAATGGTCAGCCTATACAGGGTTCAGAGTATTGAGGCAGAATATCTCACGGTTATATGAGATGGTTCATGAATCTTCTCGAAGCGAACTTCTAAGTAATCCATACGGTCTGGGGCAGTTACGTCGAGATCCGACGAATCTCTACAAGAGTTTGAGGACATTGAGGTGTTTTGGATGTTAAGTCTTCTGTAAAATCCTCTTGAGGCAATTTCTTTTGGTGGACCATGTTGGTCTGGGGCAAGTGAAAAAGAAAAAAATTGTCATTCACGCATATGCAGTCAGTCAGCCAAAAGGTTTGAAACAATGGGGCATTCCAACCCAAGGCATTTGTGGTCCCCTATTTTCAGCAGGCTTCATAAATCATGCATCAAAACCTTTCTCCCCATCAAGTGATGGTCCGGGGTTGGATTTTCTCAGCTGCAGAAGTCATATCCAGCACGAGGCATACATGCATACCCTTTTGCTTGCAGATAGCAGCCTCATACCAGGCTCAAAAGCAAGATTGAAGCCTTTTCAAGAGCATGAGCCATTTCTCTCCTAGACGAGTATTCACTTGTTCCCACGCAGAAGACTGGGGCAATCATGTTTAGGGAAGGGTTCACTGGTCACCCTTTTGTCGATAACGGTTGCGAATTCCCCAGTAGAGCTGCTTCGCAGACACCGAAGCTGATGGTCAATCCCCAGTGAAATCTTCAGGAGTTTGAAGATGCTTAATCTCCTGTAAAATCCTCTTATGATGTTTCTTCAGGTAAGTCTTGTATCATGGAGCAGGAAGCAAGTTGTTGATCTTCCCAAGCATGGGGCATTTTAAATTTCCCCAGCAGGATATGTTCCCAATCTATTATCCCCAGTATAGTTTGAGGACGTTTGGTCTTCTGTAAAATCCTCTCAAAAGGCATTACCCAGCACGAGACGCTTTAAAGCAGTTTTCTCCAGCAGAGTTGATGATAAACTCATTATCCCCAACGGAATCGTCAAACGGAAAGTTCGCCTAACATGGGGCATTGTGGTACTTATCCTAAGCTCAACAGTCTTATTCCTCAGCAGACTACCATGGAATTGCTTTGAGCTTCTCCAGCAGATATAAGGACTCTCTCCCAGCAAGTTGCAGTGAAATGGTCTAATCATGATTTGCATATCCCCGACGGAGTAGCCTTGATTCCCAGCAAGATCGTATCTCTGGTATTGGTTTCCCCACAGAGTTCAGCATTGAATCTTGTCAACAGTATTCCCCAGCTGAGTTGTTTTGTCCCCATAGAGGCTTATTGAACAGTAAAATCTATTCCTCAGCAGAGTGATAGTATATTCTTGCCCCAGCCGGGTTAGAAGGTTAATTCTCCCCACGAAGGATCTTAGGTTTGGTAGATCCCCAAGCAGAGTTTTAATGACTTTTCTTCCCTAGAAAGACGTCATGCAAAGAAATTCTCATCCCCAGCGGAGTTGCTGTGACCAGAATTCATCCCAGATAGATGAAGTAATTCCTGGCAGATTTATCACTCCCTATATTTCTAAAGTCCAATTTATTTTTGGCAAACTTGACAATTCGAAGCAGACGGATTGTTCATTCATTCTCCAGCAGAGATATTATCCTTTCAGGAGTCTCTGAGATCAAATAATTGATTTTTGTTCCTCAGCAGAGTCAGCAGAGATGTCTGACACGGATGCAGGGAGTAATCCAATATTGGAATTCAGAAAGTCCAACCGTAGATTGGCAAAAGGTCCATCCAAGGGTGGCAAATCATCAGAAAGTCCAACCGTAGATTGGCAAAAGTCCACCTGTAGTGTGGCATCTCAGTTGCAAAGTCCAACCGTAGCTTGGCAAAAGTCCACCTGTAGTGTGGCAAGTCAGTAGTCGTCTGACTCCCGTTAAAAGACCTTAGTAAGTCCACCCGTAGTGTGGCAGGCCAGTAGTCGTCTAGCGTTGTACAAAAGACATTGTTAAAGTCCACCCGTAGTGTGGCAAGCCAGTAGTCGTCTGGCGTTGTACAAAAGACGTTGCTAAAGTCCACCCGTAGTGTGGCAAGCCAGTAGTCATCTGGCGTTGTACAGAAGGCATTGTTAAAGTCCACCCGTAGTGTGGCAGGCCAGTAGTCGTCTGGCGTTGTACAAAAGACATTGCTAAAAAAGACATCCCTTCAGTGTCGTTCTTCCCATCAGAGATTTATTCAGCAAAAGTTCATATTACCGTACAGGATAAGAGTGTTGTGAGTATTGGATTTGTGTTTCCTCAGTTTGCTGTAAAGTTTTTCGTCTCCCCAACAGAATAAGGGTAGAAGGTAGATTCCCAACAGAGGACCAAGTCTGATCTTGTCCCCTAGCAGAGCTGATATCATCAACCATTGTCCCCCAAGCATATTTTTGGGTGGTGGTTAGCGTTCCCCAGCAAGTCGAAGGTTGAGTGTCATTGGCACTTTTCTTCAGCAAGATTCCTGGGATGTTTCCGTCAACAGAAGTTTGTTATTCATACTTTCCTGCAGAGTGGGGGTTTAGTTGGGATCTTGAGCAGTTATGACCCTGAAGGCGATTCAGTTGTTATCCCCAGTGGAGTTGGCCTCTTCTCTTCAGCATTTATTTTGCTGGAGGGGTCCTTTTGCATATAGTAAGCATATTTGCATTTCATCCTCAAACGCGTAGCATTTCCATTTGATATGGAGCATTACGCCAAAATTTAAACATATGCCTAAGAAGCATAAGCCAGATTTGGTACCTTGCGCGAAAGCCCGAATCAATGTTCAATCAAGACAGTGACATATCCCCAGCAGACATTACAATCAACCCCTCTGCTTACCTTTCTTTTGGGTCGTAGATCATACGTCGATCTTACCCTCGACCAGTCATTGTCCATCAACCCCTTGATGACGACATTTCGGTCAGGTTTTGTTTCTGTCATCCCCATGACAATGTGTCTTCTTCGTTCAGGTCTTCTTCCTGTCATCCCCATGACAAGGTGTCTTCTTCGTTCAGGTCTTCTTTCTGTCATCCCCATGACAATGTGTCCCTACGGCAGAATTTTCTCCCTGTCATCCCTATGACAGTGGATTATCTTCAGTCAGGTTTTCTTACTGTCATCCCTATGACAATGTGTTTCCTTCGGTCGAGTCTTATTTCTGTCATCCCTATGACAACGTGTTTCCCTTGGTCGAGTTGTCTTTCTGTCATCCCTATGACGATGTGTCCTTTCAGTCGGGTTCCATTTTTCTTCCCGTCCAACCCTTTTGACGATGTGGTTCGCTGGGTATGTTGTCTTCCCGTCCAATTTCTTTGACGACGTGTGACTGGGCTCCAATTATATTTTCTCCTTGCGGTTAGCAAATTTTGCGGTTCTTTTTGTATTTAATCACCTTGTACCTTGAATGTCTGAAAGCCGTTGCTATCATCCTTTCAAGTCCAAGTCGATTGAATAGGGGCAGCTGTAGCACCCCAAAATTTGCCCTACCTTTTTCTGGCTTATGTTTCTTTTTCATCTGCATTTTTAGGTCATATAGTTCATAATCATACATCGCATTGGTCTTCTAAGACAGGGGATCAGGAATTTCTCTGAGTCAAGGCTTCCTATTTGCCTTGAGATACTTTCATTCAAGTTTGGCAGAGGGTTGGATTCTTATTGTTGTATTTTCACATCAACGTTCATTAAGTATCAAGTGTATCAAGAGACTAGGGTTTCATCACTCCTTTGATTCAAGTTTGTTGGCAAGCTTACATTCAATTGATTCAAAATTCTCACCATGGATAGAAGATCAGGGTTATCAGGGGCCGTATCATCGCTTCAAGTCAAGTGTGTTTATTCAGTTATGATCAGATGGACGTTTGACCTCATCTTGGTTAAACCATCAGGAGCTAACTTCAATTGCAAATTATCTATTTCAGTGGTTGACTGCTCAGACAGTGGGTTTCCAAGGTTGAGTTATGGACTTCATCAGGTTATCAAGCAATGTTTCGTGTGAGGTTGGGTTCAGAAAATCAAGTTCATCAGTGGTGGTTCGTCTGTGAATTTATTTTCCTCATTATAAATTCAATAATCAGCGTAGGGTTTCAAATTGATTCAGATGGCAGTTGTTTCAGTTGCAAGTTGTGGTTGCGTTCAAGGGTTGTCGTAATGTTGTGAAAAGACGAGAATTGGTGTAATGCGGTTGTCTATTCTTTTAACCATTTTTCTTTATCCACTTCTTTTCAACCATATTCATTATCCAAATTTAGTCCATATTCATTTTAGCCTTATTTCCCAATATCCATTCTAAGCCATTTTTCTAAATCCATTTTTAACCACTTCCATGTCCATTTTAGTATTATCTCATTATCCAATATAAATACTCATTTTTCTTTCTAAACCATATCCATTTTCTAATCCATTCTTTTTAATCATAATTTAATCCAATTATCCACATTTTCTATCCATAGTCCCTGTAAATTGTTACAAGTCCGAGTCCATTTGTGCAAAATAAATAAAAATATGAATACTACAATAAACCCATTACACCAAATGCTAAGGAAAAAAACAAAGAAATGAAGCTTGCACAAAACCTTTAGTGCACACAGTTGTTCCAACTTTTCAGCAAAACCACGCACCAACATGAACCGTACTGCACATGCTCACACCAACACAACCCTGCTTTTCTTAATGCCAGCCACCAATGCCCACACTATCAGCTGCTACATGTATGAGCCTGTTCCCACGCAAACATCAAAAAAACAAATTGCCAACCAGTCACCCCACAAAGACAAAAACTCTGCTCTTCATAACAACCTCACTAATTCCTCTGAGTTTTGAGAACCGTAAATCAACCTACAAACTTCTTTCAACCACCCTCCAACCTTTCATAACCATTTCTCCACACTTCGTAAACCCGGTAACAACTCCTCTTCCAACTCTTCAACCAAACATCACAAACCATTCTAAAACAGAACCCAGAAGAAGAGTATGAGAGAGTTTCAACCTTAACCTAACCTCTTCATCAATCACAAACACAAACAGATCACAGAAAAGTAGAAGAAGAGAGTTTGATTTAAACTGCATCATCAACGCATCAACAGACAACTCGCTCATCTTCTGCAAATCGTATTTCTGCAGTAACAACTCAGAATAATTTTTCCTGCATAAACCTTCATCACCAATTTTTGTAGACCTGCAAAATCACAGCCAAACACTTTTCATTACCTTCAATCTGCAACTCTGTATCGATAACAGTTCTGATAACTTGCAAAACCTTCAACAGTATCAACAAGTTGCAACGAGAATTCACAGAAATTTTCAGTCAAATTCTCACAACTTCAACAACGACGAAGCAGAGCCAAGAAGAAGAAGCAAGTTGAGTCAAAGAAGGAGGGTGCGAGATACCTAAACAATAGAATCTGGTTTTCTTTTGTCGCTGACGAAGACGCCATCGGAGCGACTCCGATACGTAAGCTTCTCCTCCTTCCTTAATCATCATGTAAATATTATGTTATTTGTTTATCTGCCTCGATTCGAGTCGTGGTGAGGTTTAAGCTTTTCTCTCGCACTGAAATGTTAAGACGTTGTTGTGGTTACTTTTAGTCTGTGAGAGAGTTGATCAGGCGAGGACGTTGAATATCGAGCTTTGAGGTTGAGACGAATGAGAGTGTTGAGAATAGCAGATATGGAATCGCGATTGAGAAGATGAACTCCGTCGCGGCGTTTTTCTGGCGAGGTGGTTTTTCTTGTTGCGGCCATTGTTGAGAGAAGAAGAAATAGGTGTGGTGGTGATGTTGTAACGGTGAGGGGGGATTTGCATCGCCGGAGATTTGGAGAAGTAACTAGGAAGGGCGAGGTTTGATGGAGGAACGAAGATGATGGTGGAAACGGCGGCGTCGTGAAGAAGAAGAGAGGGATTTGAAGACTAGGGTTCTGCTGATGTTTTGTTGACTTGTATCATCAACCCGTGTTTGGACCAATTCTTAGGCCCACTTGATTTTCATTTCAACACCCCCAAATCCCACTCGCACCCCCCTTTGTTTCATGTTAAGAACCATTGGGCCTAATGTTTGATAGCCCATTCGCCCTATTTCATTTTCACACGCCTAAAACTCTGCTTACACCCCCAGATCTGTCTAACTCTTTTTTTTTATTATTTTTAACTTTTTCTAATTAGTTTTAGATAGTTAATTTTTGTTTAGCTAGTAATTGATTAATTGTCTTAGGATAATTAGATTAGTTATTGTTTAACTTTGGTTTTAGATTGATTTTGGATATTGTTTTTTAATCTTGTTTCTAATTAATTAGATACTAATCTTGATTAACTTTTAATTTTAGTATAATTGTTAACTAACTTTTAATCTTGGTTTAATTTTGCTTTAAGTTTTAGATATTATTAATTGACCCTTAATTTCAATTTTGATTTTCTAATTAGTTTTAATTTTTAGATAAACTCTTTTAATTAGAATTAGATTTTTTACTTAGTTTTAAGTTTAGAACTAGTTTTTTAGAATTAGTTTTAGATTAACTCTTTTTTAGAATTTAATCTTGATTATTAATTGTAGTTTAATTTGCACTTTATCTTGGTTATTTTTTATTAATTGTTGATCTTGATTTTGGTGCTTATCCTTGATTAATTTCCGACTAATTCATGATTGCTCTTTCTTTTTCACTATTTTTCATCCCATGGATCTCAAGACTTGATTAAGTCTTGGATTTTTTTTCCCTTAGAGCTACCTAGTCCAACTTAATTTTTGATTAAGCTTGGAGTAGGATTAGCATTAGGTTTTAGGTAGTCCTTTCTCCTAAGCCTCACTAACTCTAGGATCTCCTTTGCATGATAACTTGTAGGATTCAGTTTCCCCTTTAGACTTTCCGCGAGTCCCGACTCTTTTCTCTCGCACCCGTACGATCGAGACCGATCCCGCTTTCCCAATCCGTGGTCGTACCCACGAACTACGGACGCTCTGACTTCCTCTCTCTCGTCTGACTGAGGATACGTAGGCACGAGGATCCCTATCCTTGGCGAGCACTCTTCTCTCGCACCCATGCGATTGAGACCCTTCCACCTTTCCTTTCTTCCCTAGTGAGGGGAACTACGTCGCTCTGATTCTCGCGTGCGAGCGAGATACGTAGGCAGGAGATCGTGCGAGATCTCTCCGAGCACATTTCTTTCATAACCTTTCTTTATCACCTCTTTGTCTCTTTTCGAACCGTAGGTTGAATTACGACTGCTCTGATTTCCTCTTTCTCGTCTGATTGAGGATACGTAGGCACAAGACGGCGATGTCTTGGCAAGCAACCTCCCCCCTTAGTTCGTGTCCGAACTACGTTGACTCTGACTTTCCCATTGCACGAGGGAATACGTAAGCATAGGACTCCGAGGACGTCCTATCGAGTCACTTATTTTATTTTCCCTACATTTGTTTCTTTTTCTCTCTCTTTTCCTTTTCCTTTTTCCTGTTCCTTTGCCTTTCCAGTAGCAGTGGAGCTCCAGACGACGACACCCTTTGATCGAGACAAGCAAGCGTGGATCCCATCGGGTACGATGGACGCGTGGGGGTGCTAATACCTTCCTCGCGCATAACCGACTCCCGAACCCAGTTCTCTTGGTCGCAAGACCATGCTCTTTCCTTCCCCTCAGGTTTACGCAGTGTTACCTTTCCCTCTCTTGGGATAAATACACATTGCTGGCGACTCTGTTTCGGTGCCACTTTCGCGTTTGTACTAGGATGAAAATCCCGGGAGCGACATGGATGAGCAACCTGCTTAGGTTTAGGATCCTGTCTCTTTGTGTGATGTTGAGACATTGGTTGAGACATCTCCTTCTTGGTTCCTGAAGTACTAGCTTCAGCAGAGATCTTCTCCTCAACTACAAAACCTAGACCAGTCTTGTCATTTGTCCCTTTTCCAGCTTCAAGAATTTTATCCAAGGTGTTAGTTCCATTATTCAGCATTCTAATGGATTTTGATATTTGATCAAGTTAGGATTTTAACAATACAACTTCATTCTCAAGCTCAGATTTATCAGTCTCTAATTGTATTATGACTTTCTTCTGCTTCTCCCCTTCTTGACACACCTTTTCACTCCTTAGACATAACTCTTGATAGGATGCTGCTAACTCCTCAAAAGTTAATTCCTCATCACTAGACTCTCCATCAGAGGCAATTGTTCCAGTTAAAGCTTTGACATGTTTGGCTGACTCTCCTTCACTTTCTCTGTCAGAGTCTGACCAAGAAACTGTCATGCCTTTCTTCTGCTTCTTCAGGAATTTGGGACATTCTTTCTTAACGTGTCCATAACCTTCACACTCAAAGCATTGAACACCCTTGTCTTGAGCAGTCTTCTCTTCATCCTTCTCCTTAGACTTGCTGATGTCAGGAGCGATGTTCTTGACATTAGGCTTGAAGTTCTTGTTCATTCTTTTGAACACCTTGTTGAACTGCCTTCCCAACACAGCAATGGCCTGAGATAGATCCTCCTGGGATTCAGCACTATTCCCTTTCTCTTCTTGAGCATTTGTAACCAAGGCTATACTCTTTGGCTTCTTTTCAGGTTCTTCCTTATTCAACCCAAGCTCAAAAGTTTGAAGAGATCGAATGAGCTCATCAACCCTCATCTGGCTGATGCCTTGTGCTTCTTCAATGGCAGTCACCTTCATCTTGTACCTCTTAGGAAGAGACCTAAGGATTTTCCTTACAAGCTTTTCTTCTGGCATCTTTTCTCCAAGAGCACTGGATGCATTGGACCGCTCAAGAATACTCATGTGGAAGTCATGGATAGTCTCATCTTCCTTCATCTTCAGACTTTCAAACTTAGATGTTAGAAGCTGAAGTCTTGACATCTTAACTCTAGATGATCCTTCATGTGTAGCCTTCAAAATATCCCATGCTTCCTTAGCAACTTCACATGAGTTGATCAACCTGAAGATGTTCTTATCAACTCCATTGAAGATAGCATTTAGGGATTTAGAGTTACCAAGGGCAAGCTCATCTTCTTCCTTGGTCCATTCTTCTTCAGGCTTCAGCTTTGAGGTGCCCTCTTTTTCTTTACCAGCATCATCTTTCTCAACAATAAGAGGTGCTTTCCATTCTTTTATGATAGCCTTCCAAGCCCTGCTGTCCAAGGATTTCAAAAAGGTAATCATCCTTGGTTTCCAATAATCATAATTCGAGCCATCCAAAATAGGGGGTCTATTCACAAATCCACCAACTTCCTTGTCCATCTTTACCAGAAAGTATCAGCCCTAGATCTCACCCAGATGCAGAGCAGGATGCCTGCTTTGATACCAATTGAAATTCTGGTACCAGATATGTGATGTTACGTGTGATGTCACAATAACACACTCTACAATGGACAAAGTAAAACAACAGAAAAGGCACAAAGAATTGTTTACCCAGTTCAGTTCAACAACTTAATCTGGGGGCTACCAAGCCAGGGATGAAATTCACTACTTGTAGAATTAATTTACAGACTCAACAACCTAGTTGACAATCTCCTAAACTTAATTTCTACTAATGAACTTTCTACCTAAGAGCCCACTTAGGTATGAGAATACTACTCAATCCCTAAAACCTCTCAAAGATCAAACACTTTGAGAAACACTTTGATCCTGCTTCACAGCTTTGATCAAGTTACAAAACTCTCTTGCTTCACAGCTCTAGAGAGGAAAGATTACACTCACCAATTCACACTTGAATGGTTAACACAATACTCATACAAAGACAATGCTTAACCTCCAGTCAAAGCTCTCTATCTTCTGTCTACTTTCTGTCGTCTTCTTCCTTTGGTTGATGCGCTTTATATAGCCATATGAATTGGGCTTGGATCCTTTGCAATATCTGACCTGATTTGTTATTTAAAACTGAATCTTCAAAACAGATTTTATCCCCAAAATCTTTTTAAATCTCAGTCTTTAAACCTCCCTACAAATCTGCATCAAATCTCTATGCAACAGAGAATATCTATCCCAAGATATCCGCAACCAATGAGACTAACAACTCTCCCAAAATCCAGCTAAAACGCAAACCCTAACAACATCACTAAACCTGATGTTATTAATCTTCTGCAGACCTGATGTCACAACATCGCATGTGACATCAGACATCCAACTTAAACACTTATTATTATCCAATGTTAAGACTCAATGTTAAGACATCACCCATGTGACATCAACATTGAACAACTTTGTTTTACCAAAATTCCAGCCAATCCAAGAACTAACAGGCCCAAAACATATTTACATGAGAAGTGGTAAATAGATTTCAAAGGCATAAATATAATATGAATATTTCATATCTATATAAGTAAAAATTAAGAAACACACAATTATATTAAACCATGGGATATTAGATGTGCTATTTAAAACAATATAATGTTATGTTGCAGAAAGTACATGTACCTTATCTATCGTCCAAGAAACACCAGTTTTAAGGCCTACTAATCCATAACCTTCATCCAGCATTTTACAGTCACCACACCTTAAGAGATAAATCAAATCAGATAAAATTAAGAATTATAGTATATACTATTTACAACACAAAGATCAAAACAAAGACCTTATGTTTACATATCCATAACCTTCATCCAGCATTCAAATGTTTTTCAGTTAAAAGCAAAACCAACCTTACTGCCTCTTCAGTCGAAAATCTGAGTTCTTACTGCCATTTGCACTCAAGCCCTAACCTGCAATGCTCTATAGATTGAAAGAAATATATCAAAAACACAAATCATCAATAATCCGAGTCCTTTCATTGAGATCTATCTTTCGATACCACAACAACAGTGCGACAACAACTCTCAAAACAGATCCATAACTTGATAGAGAAAAGAGAGAAAGACGAGGAGTAAATCATAGAGAAGAGGATAATATGATTTGAATACACCTTCATAGATTCAACCGGTCTTTCCAAAATTGAAGCATAATGCTGACATTACATCAGCCAAAAGTAATCATACCAAGGTTTCACCAAAACTCCTACACGGTTATTATCGTGACATTAGATGTGGTATTTAAAACAATATAATGTTATGTTGCAGAAAGTAGATTTACAATTGTATAATTTTAGAAGTTGAACATAAAACAAATCATATCATATCATATCAAATACATAAATCACATATGGGGACAACGTGCTTACAATGACCACACCTTAAGAGGTAAATCAAATCATATCTAATTAAGGGAACTGTACTTACAAACTTTATCTTGACTGTAAGTTGAACTTCTAGCTGAGAAATAGCAACCTGCGAAGATTTGAATTCCACAAACCAATATGTTACAACTGTAAGGCGTCATCAGTCATGAAGGCAAGACTGCAAAACATCCAAACTGAAATTGAAATTAATATAAATTAAGACACTTTACAACATACTGTGTTCGTATTTCTCCATTTGCATCATTGCAGCAATTTGATCCACATCACCTTGTTTTTTCTTCCTTTCTTTTCTGTAATCATAAAACAAAACGAATAAATCAAACACATAAACAAAGGCTAACCAAGTTTGTTGATCACAGAAACATAAGAATTACATACCAGTTTGTCATCTCAACACATATACACTTACATAATCTCTCACATATTTTCAAACACATTACATGCTGTGCGGGAACATAAACATTCCTTACCTATTCTCACACCCATAATGAAGCTTTACTGAAATCCTAACTTCATTTTTGTCACAACGAAACCCTAAAATCAGAAAAAGAAGAAAAAGAAACCCTTAAATCTTTAGCACATTTTTGTAGATCTGAAGCACAGTTTTCTCCATTTGCATCATTGCAGCCAATTGAACCACATCACCTTGTTTTTTCACCCTTTCCTTTCTGTAATCACAAAACAGAACGAATATATCAAAAACATAAACAAAGACAACGAATCATCAAACGTAACTTCATTTTTCTCACAACGAAATCCTAAAATCAGAAAAAGAAGAAAAATAAACCCTAAAATCTGAAGCACAGTTTTGTAGATCTAACAGATTTATCAAAAAAACAAACCTTAAAAGCTAAAATCAGAAAAAGAAGAAAAAGGATAAACACATTTATCAAAATAATGACGATTGACGAAGATGCCGACTTACCAGAAACCAAACCTTAACCCTTCCTCTCATATTCTTCTGCTTTTGCTTCCATTTCCATCCACAACACCATCGCACGGACACAGATCCATGAAGAAGACGAAGACAAGAAACGAAGAAAGTGATTTTCACGGTGACAGTGAGAAAGAGAAAGAGGGAAAGAGAAAGCGTGAAAAAGAAAGGAACAGTGAGAAAGAGAAAGAGGGAAAGAGAAAGCGTGAAAGAGAAAGCGTGAAAGAGGGAGACAAGACACCAAAATGTCATAAACAATTAATTAAAATTAACTATTAGAAATGATATAATTGGAATAGAAGTAAATGACATCATCATTTGAACCAATTGTAATCAACAAAGACTTAAAACAATAACTATATAGTTGGATTACAATAATGTGACATTAATAGTTGGATAAAGTAAATTTTGGACACTTTTTGCCCTTAAAATGAGGATGTGGCATTAAAAGAGAAAGGGGCAAATATGTGTTTTCCAATGCCCTTTCTTTTCTTATATTATAGATTTTCAATTAATTATTATTTTGATTTTTAATTATTATTTAAGTTGGTTATTATTTAATCATTATTTAATTTCATGAGTTGTTATATTAATTTTTCATAATTTGTTTTGATATTTGTTTCCTTTTGATTTCTATCAATTTCTCCATATTTGTTTGGAATTTTCTTTTGACTTTAATTTTTCTTGATTTAATTTTGATTAGAGCTTTGTTAATTTTGATTAGTCTTGATGTTAATTGTGGTTTTGTCTTGATATTAATTTTTGTATAAATTCTTGGTATTTATTTTGATTAGGATTCCTTAATAATTGTTGATTAATTCTTGATGCCTCGCCTTGAACTTGACTCTTTAACATGACATGAATTTCACTTTGTGCTTTGCTTAGCTTGATTAATTGTGATGCTTAACTGTTTTATTCTTGACTCCAATTGCATGTTCCTTTAGGATATCCTGATTCGACTTAATTTTTTTATTAAGATTGAAATAGGATAAACATTAGGTTCTTAATCCAAGCATGACAACATTAGGTTAGATTTTCCTTAACTTCAACTATAGGTCCATCTTGCATGATCACATTAAGATATCTTTTCCCTTTTATCTCAACCTTATGACCACTTTGCATGATAACATATAGGATCCAATTCTCCTAGATTTTTCTTTCTTTTGCATCTAAACCTATTTTCTTGCATAAAAATTCAAAAACACTTAATAAGCACAATGGGTGTAGTACGTTACGAGCCTTAAGCACATGGGAAAAGTGGAGCGGGAGTTTTTCCTTACCTCTTCTTAGAGTGTTTTGTACGCGAGACGCTTGGATCGTTTGTACGGAATATTCGCTCCTACTGTCATAGACTTTAGTACAATACGCATCTCAAACTCTTTTCAAAATCCTAACAAAAACACTTCCACAAATGTAAATCATTTTATCCTTTGGGATTTTCTCTTCAAAACCATTTTCAGAAAGGGCATGTTATTTTTGTTCTACCGCAATACAGGTAACACATAAGACTCCACGAGCGAGCGGCAAAACACCTAACTGTTAGAACGCGAACGTTCTCATCGTCATAAAAAACACCAATAAACCATAGTTCCACGAACTACGGACGCTCTGATTCTTCACTTCGTTCAAGTAAAGATACGTAGGCACAAGGACCCTAATCCTTGGCGAGCCACCTTTTCTTTTTTCAACCTTCCCTTTTTTACCGTAGTCCTCTAAACTACGATTGCTCTGACTTTCCCATTGCACAAGGGAATACGTAGGCACATGATTGCTAGATCCTAGAGAGCCCCCTTTTTTGTTTCTCTTTTGTTTTCCTTTTTCATTCATGCATTCCCTTAGCAAGTTAAGCTTTAGATATACACGCCATTTGATTAAAATAACAAGAGTGGATCCCGTTAAGTACAATGAACGCGAGGGGTGTTAACACCTTCCTCTCGCGTAATCGACTCCCGAACCCCGAATTTGGTTGCGAGTTAGATAAGTATCCATCAAGGAGACTTAGATATTCAAATCCAGTTGGCGATTCGACTAACATCTCAGCCATTGGCATTTGATATATATCTTTAGGAGTAGAAGCATTAAGATCTCTAAAGTCTATGTAGATTTGTGTGTATTTGTTGATGTTATATTGCAAAGATAACATGATGACATGATAATTGATGAGAATTGTGTGTATTTGTTGATGTTATATTGTGATGATATTATGATGTTTAATAATATTAATTTTAATTAGTTAAAAATGTAAATGTTGAATATTTATGATGTTGTAAATTGTGATAAGTATGTGTTGTTGAGTGAGCATGATAGTTTTATAATGTTAATGATGATTATGATGTTGTTGTTTATAATGTGGATGATGATTATGATGTTGTTGTGTATGATGTGGATGATGATTATGATGTTGTTGTGTATGATGTTGATGATGATTATGATGTTGTTGTGTATGATGCTGTTGTGTATGTTGTTGATGATGATTATGATATTGTTGTGTATAATGTTGATGATGATTATGATGTTGTTAAGTATGATGTTGACGATGATTAAGATGTTGTTGTGTTATAATGTTGTGAATAATATTGATGTTGTTTATGTGATTGATGTATAGTAGTTCGAGTAGGGAGGGCTATTATTGTTAGGTCAATGCATGCTTTATTTATTGTCGAAAGGGGACTTTAAACATTTTGTTGTTGTTGCATTGACGTGTTTTGACATGCATTTATGATGTCGGTGTTGTTGATGAAATAGGCAAGTTGAAATTCGAGCAGTGTGGATTGGTGACTCGTCCCAAATCTGAGCAGGGTGGATTCGGAGTTCGAGTAAGGTGAACCCGGTTCACTAAGGAACCTTTTGATGATATGGTACCATATGCATATGTATCGAGTCACATCGTCGAGTGGCATTGCATAAATGAGTTGTATGCATGATGATGCTTTGTAAGTGATTGTTGAGTTTTGGCGGACGAATGTGTTCGTGAGATATTGTGATACAATTGTTGTAGAATATGTATATGTGTTGATACTCTACCTTGCACCACTTACTTTTTTGATGTGATTTCTCACCCCCTTTGTTGTTGTAGTTGTGGTATGTGCTCCTCTTCGGAGTACAAACAAGCAAATAACTAAGTAGTGATAAGTGCAAAATGTACCTGTTTTTGTATATATGTTTTGTTGCACTTATCGTTGGTTTTTGTTAAATATCATACGAATAAACCCTGTTTTGTTTATAAATGCGTATAGTTACATTTTAGTGTATATATTGCGTTTCGTGTAAATATCATTGAGTTTAATTGATTTTATCTCATTTTTGTAGGTATTCAAGCAGTGGGATTTTGCCATTGTTGTATAGAGCATTAAATAAGCTTTCCAACGCTTTGAACCGGGCGAAAAACGGAATTACGGTTCAAAAGTTATGAAGAAAACAAGTTTGGATTTTCAAGCATGCTTTGAGCGCGCTGAGCGCGCTCCAAGCCCCCAGAAAGAGCTACTTACAGTAGGTTGCGCGCTGAGCGCGCTCCAAGCCCGCTGAGCGCGCTTTTTAAGGCGGTTTAACTTCAAAAACGCGCGCTGAGCGCCCGTAGCGCGCTGAGCGCGGTCTGCGACTTTGACAGCAATAAATATAGTGAAAAAACACATTTTTTGGGATGGTTTTGGGTATTTTTGGCTCCCAAATCCATCAAACTTCATTTTTCTTGTAGATTAGCTTAGAAAACATCATTGGAGCTTGCATTTGGATGATCCGGGGTGGATTTCTCATCGATCGGCTCCGACAATCCGTGAAGTGTTTGGTTCATTTTCTGATTTTCTTCTTGTCTTTCTTCTTTGTTGGGTTTGTATATGTTTTTACTTTGATCTTATGTATATTTGTTGATCATGGTGTTATATTTAATTTGCTTTATGAATCTCTATTGGTGATTGTTCTTGATTTTTGCTTAAATGCGCGGGGTTTGGGTCGTGTTAGAGATAAACGTCACAAACTTCGATTAGGGGTGATTATCTGTTAGTTTCTGGATGCTAGAGATAGATTTAGAGCTAACAATCCGTATGGGTTTCGAAACTTAATGACGTCCGTGTCTCGAGGCTTCGTGCGCGAGAGTGACGAAGAGAGTGATACGGGTGATTTCTCAACTCAGTGTGCCAGAGATGGACACTGTTGTAAGCGATACCGGGTGATATTGAGGAGTATTGTAAGTTGAGTTTAACTGGTCGGTAAGTTTAAGTCTGTGACGAGTCGAATATATACACGCCTGATAAGTTCGTCTGTTTGAAGAATGAATTAGTTTTTTTTTATGTTTTTATTTACTTTTCTGTTTTACGCTTTAAACCATTTTAAAACCAAACTCATTAACATTGATATTGTCGAACGGCAGTTCAGTAGCACCGATCTCTGTGGACACGATAAATTCCCGGAAAAATACTTCCAAATCTTTTTGCTTGCTTGCCCTGTACCGCAACCAACAAGTAGCTACTAGATTAGAGGATGGCGCGGGGTTGTTCTTCTTTTATTTTTGTTTGGGTCTTAGAATTACATGCTCTGATTTGTAACACTAGGTGGGGCGAACGATGTCTTTTTATTCTATTTATGTTAAATGGAGAGTTCGATGTTATACTCTCTTATAGGCGATACTTATGTTGTTTGGAGAAGATTTTAATCGTATTTCATTTGAGTTTAATAAAATAGATTCATGAGACTTATATGTTTGCAGAGCATGTTTATCTTTATAATTCTGTCGCGATGATACGCTAAGTGAAGGTGAGCATGCGATTACAGGTGTTGAATGTTCATTTTAAATTTAAGTGTTGCAGAGCATATGTGTTTGATGCCGAGTAACATTCTAAGTGTGAATATGTATTTTCTACATGTTTTATTTTATAATCATAAGTGCGGGGTTTTAGGGTGTTACATTCCTTTCCTTATAATTTGATTTTGTAGGTTTGAGTTAGATCCAACCACATTTCTTAATACAGTATCAGAGTCTATCGATCGGACCATGGGCCGCCCACCGTTAATATCCACACGGCAAGGCCAAAAAGAGTTTTGGGTGTAAGGGAGTGTATTAGGAAGATCCTATGTCCCATATTTGTTAGACATAGAGTTTGAAAAAAGTTTATATAGAGTGACACCTCTCACCTTACAAGCCGGTTTCGTAAGGATGCGTTAATCTCTACAAAATTCATTTTATAATTAAAATCTACACAATTATTATTTTGAAAAAATATTTTTTTTAAAATCAAATAGATCTAGGGAGTGAAAATGTCAAGAGATAAACATGTGTTCATGACCAATCAAACATTTATTAGCGTGCAACAACAATGTCTAAGAGATAATCTTATAATATTCTCTCCGTCCTAAATTATAAGATGTTTTGGGTATTTCACACAGTTTAAGAAAAGTAATTAATGTTATATGGGAAAGAGAAATTATGTATGATTTTACACTATTGTTCTTCATTAATTACGAGGAAAGAGAAATTAATAGAATCAAAAGAAGAAAGAGAAATAAATAGTTAAAGACATATTAGAAAAAATATTATTAAAATTATATTGATATTATAAAGTGACTTATAATTTACAAAAAATATTTTTTTTTAAAATAACTTATAATTTAAGAGAGTACTATCTTACATCTCTATTCAACACTTTATTTTTAGTCTATTTCTAAATTTATTACTCCATACTTCACTTTTTCTCTTTCTCATACAATGTGTTTACATCTTACGCGTTGACATAAAAACATGTGGATGTGTATGTGTTACCTTAAACTATGTAAGACACGAGGCAAAATCCATGTGTTTCTTATTCTAAAATGAAGGAAAAGGCCCTGCCGGCCCACTGCACCACAGCCAGCAACGTGCCACCCTACTCTCCTTGTTGTTAATGTTTTCAACTACCTAACTATTAATAGAAGATGCATATTAACACCCTTATTTACCCTTTCATCAAAATTAATTTACACCTAAAAAATACCCTTAATCGTAATTTACTATATACAAAATCATTAACCAATAAAAATATCTCTTTTGTCCAAGTGGCATAACTATTGTCACTACATTTTCAAATTTCAAACATTGCCTCTTTTTTATCTCATCAGTACCTCCCCCCCTCTCTCTCTCTCTCTCTCTCTCTCTCTCATTTTCTCTTCTCTTTCCCGTCACAACCCTCTCCTTCTCCAATTTTCAAACTCAAAACCTCTCATCTCTCACATCAGTGTTTCAAGCTTGAAGAAAATGACCATTTCTTTCATCCAGATCCAACTTATTTTCATTTTTCAATTGTTCCCCATTTTCTTTCGTATGAAAATTTCCTTTGTTCTCTCTCGTCTATTTCTTCCCGACGTTCCAATCATCCAGGTCCAAGATCGACGAAAATTTTTAAAGGTCAGTTCATATCTACTTGTGGGTTCTGGTTTTGATTTGCTTTTTTTCTGCATTTTTATCATTCGAACAAATGGGTTTAAGATTTTTTTTGGGTAAAAAATCGTTTTTGTTTTGTTTTTGTTTGGATGAAAGTTTTGATTTTATTTTGTTTTGAGATCTGATTTTAGTTTATGTTTGAGTTTTATTGTGTTTTGAAATTTTTTTAATTTCCTTGGTTTTTCGATTCTCCCATTGTTGCTTTACACCCTTCTTATTCTCAATGTTTCTTATTCCCGATTCTCCCATTGTTGGATAATGGCTTTTATTTGATTGTGTGTTATGAGATCTGGTTTTAGTATATGCTTGCGTTTTATTGTGAAAATTTGAAAATTTCTTAATGACAGTGTGGTTTTTAGGGGTTTTGATGGTTTTAAAGGCCATGAATGTGCAGTAACATCAATTTCAGTTGAAGCTTCAGGGGAATGGATGACTTCAGGTATGCATTAAGTAGTGGTATCAATTTAGGATAATGTATAGTTCTTATGAAACTAAGAAATTAAACAAACAATTACTACCCATATGAGACACTTTGGTCCTATAATTCTTCCTAAGCCTTTGTTACTATAATTCATTATATGTCCTTTTATTTGTAAAACATAATTATCTTCTGCTGATATGTAAAACGGAAAGCCAACAATAACATATCTCTAACAACATTGATTCTATTTGTGAGTGAGGTCAGTAAGCCCTTACTATTACCTCATACTTGAATCTAATTGTTGTTTTTCTTTACCTTACATAGTTGCACTGCAATTTGAGAATGAAGCATATTACATGATTGATTAAATGTCTTTAGGAGTTTATTAATTCTAATCTCCAGTTTTTGTCATTAAAAGTGGTATGAAATTGTGAACTTTTCAAGATTCAATTGAACCAACCTTATTAAAAAAAATGACTACCATTGTTCAATCGATCTGTTCCACCTTTATGTTTTATTTTTAGTTTGGGTTGGGCTATCAAAACAGTTATTATATCATAATTTGACATCCTGTTTATGTTGTTTTCGCTAGGTGTTGCTCGGATGATACATTCACTAAAAGTGTTTGACCTGCTGGTGTGACATTGCAAATCAATGCTTGAGTTGAAAAAGCTTCATGCTATTGGTAATTCTATACCGAAATGGGAACTAGGCTATTTGTCAATAGTTATTTTTTTTTTCTATTTCACTCATTCATTTATGTTCAATGCATTAATCCCTCAACTTTTCAACATTGCTTCGTTTCATTTTGTAGGACTATTATTTTACACTATAAACGAACAGTTTCAGAGGTTGTTTTTGCCATTCAAAGCACTTGCAAAAGGTGTGTGCCCTCTTCTTTCCTTTCTCACCCTCCATTAACATAGCTATGTTGGTTATGATATTCTATTTTTTAGATTGAGGGTTCTGATAATTGGACATGACATATTTCTAATTTAATCTGACATAAAAGGTTATCGTTGTTTTCGTGTGCTTGCTGCATTGTGTTATTGATTGAAAAGCAATTTGAAACTTAATTTTCTCTCATGTATGGATTTGATTATAATGTAGTTGTTGTGCTACCTCACACGCCTGTGTTCAACTTTTGGTATTTTCCATGTCTTATTTTATTGTCTGTGAAATACAATTTAAGCTCTAATTTCTTATGAGAACTTTAATATTATGTTAAACATTGCAGAGACCAATAACAAAATTCATCCCAGATCGATACATGTTAATTGTAACCAGTGGAGGCTTAAATCAACAAGGAAACAGGGTAAGATAAGCTTCTTTCTCAATGAACTTTGGTATTGGTTTGTTTATGCAATTCTTTTGATCAAGTATATTTATATTCCCCTTAAAAGACAAGTGTTCTGTTTTCATTTATTTCATATTGCTGTCAGCATTTGAGTTTGGAATTCTGCCTAAGAAAAACAAGTATGGAAGCTTTTCAATTTTCGTATTTTCTACTACATGCCAGAACTATATGCAAAATGATTAAGCTTCTCATTGTGTAACCTTAATCTTCTCATAGAATGAAAATATTAAGCTTCATTGATCTTATTGTTTTTATTAATAAATGTATGTTAAGATCTTGTTTAAAATATAGGCTAAACTAGGATGGATAAAAAATTTAGTAGGTAACAGACCTACAAAGCACTAACATACATTTCTTCTACACAAGCTCTCTTTATTTCCAGAATACCTCTACATTTTCATTCAATTTATATTTCTGTTGCACAAACCTACAAAGCACTAACACACATATATCCAGACCATATTTTGTCAGAAAACATGTAAACTTTTTGTTTGTATTAAAGTATGGAGTAGCATAGTGAAACACTTTATGCCTGTCAATTTATCAAAATAATTTAAAGCACTAACATAATATCTATATATTCAATGACAAGAAAATATGAATTTATTTAGAGTTTTCTGCATGTGTTTGGGTGTTGTTGTCTCCGGCAGATGCCGTAAAACTACGTCTTTCCTCACTGGTTGCAGTGATGACTGGCATCCACACATCAGTTGTACAACTCAAGAGAGACCGCACCTGAGGATCAGCTGCCATGGTGGATGATATCATCTCATTAACATCGTCCAATTTTGCTGATAATTTATCCAACCCCTTAGCTATTTCCAATTGTGTATACAAAACAAGAAATTAAAAAAAGGAAAGGAAGAGAATGCCTTTTCATTCCATCAGAGAGATGCAGAGAACCGTTTATTAAGTAATGACTAAACTAAAGAGAAAAAACCACAAGCTGTTTCGTCGATTTTGAAGGAACTTTTGTGACCTCTAATCCAAGAGTTTCAATTTTCGAACGAAGTTCAACTTCTTCTTGATTCGTAAGTGATTCTACCCATACAGTTTACCATTAGATATGCGTGAATATACATAGTAATAATTGGTAAAAGATATGGTAAAAATTGAACTATTGGTGAAATATAGAGAAACTGCATGCATAGTGTTGTTCTATTGTTCGATAACTTCTTAGTCTTAATGCCTAATATTTGAATTATTTACAGAATGAGGGGTATCAAGAGAAACAAAGTGGTTAAATTTTTTTTGTTAATAAGAACAGTGGAAACTGGAAATAAGTTAAATCCTAGATAAATGAAATGGGGGTATAGAATGCTAGGCATGTGTTATGATATTGTTTAAATTAATCTAGCTATTAATAAATGTATGTTATGATATTGTTTAAATTTTGATGACTTTGATATCTACTTTACATTGCAAGATATGAATGTCAACTTTATATCCTTCTTGGACAAAACCTGTTCCAAAATATGAAGCTCAACATTTTGTTATAATACTTTACATCCATTTCCAATACTACAATGTTTTGATATATACTTTACATTGCATCACCTTTAGTTACTACTGATACATTTAAATAGTGTTTTTTACTAATCCTACATTACTTTATCATGCCAGCTTGCTATTGCCTGTTGTACAAACTTCAGCTTGCTTTTTTTTTTTTTTGCATTTTAATAGTCCTTACTAGATGTGACAGTTTCAAAAGTGCTCTGTTTGCAGGTTATTGCATTTCAATAGTAGAACATTATTTGCTCAGCTTGCTATACCTTAATAAAATTACCTTTTCCTTGAAACCCGTGGCATGTCCTGTCACTTTCCTCAGCATTCAAAAGTACTTTATTCAACAAGGTATATCATACATTTATTATTTTTGGTTGTACAGGCTATATATCAACAAATTGAGACTTTTTTACTGTACTACCCCTTTTTGAAATAATATATACCATTATATCCCATTCTGAAAAAAAAATTCCAAGATACCCTATTTTCTGAAGGTGCTCGCCATTTGAAAGTAAGAGCACATGAAGGAAAAATAGTTCAGTAGGTGCTCGCCATCTCAAATGGCGAGCATGTGAAGGAGAAGTTTTTTTTTTCGTTTTTTAATTATTTAATAGTTTATATGTTTTAAATAAATTATTTAATTAGTTTTAATAATATAAATTAATGAAATATTAATATAATAATAAAAAAAATATTATTTTTTTCAGAAAATTAAAAATTTTGAAAAATGTTTTAAAAATGAGTAATGTGAAGGCTATTATTAATTTTTCAATAGTTTAAATGTATTAAAAAATTATTTAATTAATTAAAATAATATAAATTAATTAAATAATAATATAATAATTAAAAAATATTATTTAAAAATGAGTGATACTCGTCGAATGAGTTGGCGAGCAGAAATGTAAAATTTTTCTATAAATAAACATCGTTGTGTATCAACATTAATCATTCCAGCTGGGTATCTGCATATTAAAAAATGTCGGTCAAAACTCTTGTGTTTTATGGGCAAGAAAAAAAAATGAGTGTTTACCTAGATCCATTGTGGAACTTCAGAACCGTGGTTGCAGCAATTAACACAGGTTTTCGCCAGTTGGGTGGTCGTCGCATGAAGGTGAGGAAAATGGAGTATCGTTGTCCGTATATAACGCTGACTGATGCAAGCCCGGAGGGTACGTACATGTATTACATGGATCGTATAGAAAATGATGAAGATGTACAATGTATGTTTTCAGCACATAGTGGAGAAGTTAATAGAGGAGTCGAAGACCCACTTGTGTTGGTTGTTGTTGTGGATTAGCTTGTATGTTTGGTTGTTGTTGTGGATTAGCTTGTATGTTTGGTTGTTGAGTTCGTAATCTTCTAATGTTGTTGTTGATTAGTTGAATTATTTAAATCAAGCATTGTGTTGTTGTTTTATGAATAAGTCGTAGTGTGTAATTGTTTGAAAACGTTGTCTTGAAATATAAATTTGTGCTGGATTACAGAGAAAGCAAGTTCAAGCTACATATAAACCTTAATTAATTAGAAACTTGGATAACAAATAATATTATCTAGTCGGTCGGTTTGACGGGCCGGCAACATTAGGACATTTTCGACGCATATGTCCTATTTCTCTGCAAATCCCACACCTTCTCTTTTCCTTTTCAACGTCGTCCATTTCGGTTCTAATCCTACTACTGGTTGGACGCCCCTTCTTATTTCTTCTCATGGAATCGTCGTGGCAAAGTGTAAATCCTTCATATTTTGGCCAATTGTCTTCGTGGGGTAGTCCCAAGAAGCTCTCCTGGTAGACTTTGAATACGTTGAGAACTGTGAAAACTTCTGGGATGTAAATGGAGTAGTCTTGACGTATACTAGAACATGCTGCGATAACGTGGGAGCAAGGTAAGTGAAACACCTGAAATTTCCCACAGTCACACCACCGATTCTTTAGGTCAACGCCGAAAGTACCTGTGGGACGACCATCGTTATGATTTATTTTTTCCTGCACCATGAAACAAAATCTTTCACGATCAAATTGAATGACATTATGTGTGTTAGCCTTGGCTACCTCATCAGCCATTCCCCTGTTGCAACCATCTGTGAAAACTTTTCCAGAAGCTAGCATTTTGGTCCACTTGTGGCCTCTTTTACCAAAGAGGGAACCCATGCGATAGTAAGTAGATTGGACCAATGCAGTGATTGGAAGGTTTCGAGTTGCCTTTAGGACAGAGTTTATAGCTTCTGCCAAGTTAGATGTCATATGCCCCCAACGACGCCCTCCGTCATATGCTCTTGCCCACTTCTCCCTAGGTATGTTGTATATCCAACGCGAGGCCTCAATGTTTGTTGCCCGGATTTCGCCGCGATAGTAGTTAAATGTAGCCTCCGTCAATGCATAACCTATAATAGAAATGTTATGAAGAAAATAGTAAAAGAACGAAAGCATAGTAAAGCTAACTGAAATGTAATTTGTTACCCATATTAACAAATTGTTTCCGCAACGCTTTATCCTTAATCTCGCGCATGAAGTTTTGAGCAACGTGTCTAATACAGTAGACATGTGTAGAAGGTGGATCTTGCCATCCGTTTTCGGGATTGCTATATGCACTCTTTATTGATTCATGTCTATCTGAGATTAGACACAAATTAGGCTGTGGTGTCACGTGTAACCTCAGGTTCTTTAGAAAAAAGCTCCAGGCTTCCTTTGTTTCACCTTCCACCAAAGCGAAAGCTACTGGGAAAACGTTTGCATTCCCATCCTGTGCTACTGCCATCAAAAGAGTTCCTTTATACTTGCCATATAGCCATGTTCCGTCAATTTGCAAAATGGGCTTACAGTAGGGGAAGCCTCGTATACACGGTCGAAATGCCCAAAACAGACGATTGAAGATTCGCTTGCCAGATATTTGTGTACCTTCATTAGAAATTGCAGGTAAGGTCTGCAACTCGATAATGGTTCCAGGAAGATAGGTTTTCATTACCAGTATCCACTGTGGGAGGTCGTTGTAAGATGTTTCCCAACTACCGTATAGTGACTCTATGGCCTTACACTTTGCGATCCATGCTTTTCTGTAAGATATTATGTACCTGTATTTTTCAAGGATATTTAAACTGGTTGGTGAACGCAAGCCAAGCCTGGACTATTTAAACTGGTTTCGTGCAATTCCTTATGTACACATCGCACCAGACCAATTTTTGAACGACCCTCGTACGCAAGCTTCGTCTTCAACACGACCAACTGCCGCTACAATGACTCAGGATGCACCATCAGTGTACACATCCCAATTTGGGGGACTTGCATCTTCCTCCGCTCAGCACACATACCAACGCACACAAACCACCGAACAACACACGTTCTACTCACCCAACGACCAAACTCACTACACTCAAATACCTCAACAAAACTACCAATACAACTACAGCCAACAATATCAACACCTAACCCCCCATCGACCACCCTTACAGTTCACACCGGTACCACCGCCAAATTTCGACCAATCAAACCCCCAATTTCCACAACACACATTCAACACCTCATTCTCTCAACCCACCTCCACCTTCACGCCTGACGATGTCTACATCCCAACCCTCCAAAGTACCCAACCCAGTACCTACAACCAACCACAACAACCACCACATTCATTCCAACATTTTCTGCTGACGGAGGACCAATTAATGCAAATGCCTGACTTAAACATTTATGACATTCTTGGGGAGCAAGTAACGACACAAGCGGGTCCCCCTACACAGCGACCAGAGCCTTCAACGACACATCACGGTGAAGACATGTCTTCCGATTCTTCTCAATCACCTCCAGATAATGCAAATGAACTTATGGGTAGGGGACATCGACATAAACGGGGCACTAGGTGTGGGACAGGCGGCCATTATTGATGTAACGTTTCTTAGTCTTGAATAGAAAATTTATTGTTTTACTGTATGTATTTTATTAATGTATTATGTTATTGCATTTTATTTTAATATTGTATAAAAAAAATTAATTAATTATTTTAATATTGTATAAAAAAATTAATTAATTATTTTAATATTATTCTTTTAATATATAATATTTTAAATCATTAATTCAATAACATATAATATTTTAAATCATTAAAATTATAATATAAACTATTAAATAATTAAAAAACGAAAAAAAAAATTTCTCCTTCACATGCTCGCCATTTGAGATGGCGAGCACCTACTGAACTATTTTTCCTTCATGTGCTCTTACTTTCAAATGGCGAGCACCCTCAGAAAATAGGGTATCTTAGAATTTTTTTTTCAGAGTGGGGTATAATGGTATATATTATTTCAAAAAGGGGTAGTACAGTAAAAAAGTCACAAATTGAGTACTTTAGTTATATTCTCTCTTCCTCTTTGTATATGTTTTTTATTGGGTACAATGTTACACAGTTATTCAATAAATAATGTTTCTATTTCAATTAATTTGATAATATGTGTTGTCATTTTCTACTCGATCTAAATTACAAAGCCTTTGCTATAATTAGTTAATTGTTTGATTAAGAATATATTAAAGATGCTATAATTATAAATTAAAGACACAATTATAACAAATATATTTTATATTAGAAATGACATAAATAGTATTTTTTGTTATAAATATAGCAATTTTGTTTTTAAAAAATAGTATTAATTGTCTATTCAATTTATGATATATTAATTGCATAATCATTTTGTTTGCAAAATAAATATATGTCAATTAAATTTTTTAATTAAAAATTAAATGCACTTGCACTCACCTAAAAATATAGTTCAATGCTTTACACTTATTTTGTATTTTAAATTTAAATATATTTTTTAATTATGTGCAAGATTTTTATTGATTTAAAATATATTAAAATATTTTTTATTAATTTTAGTCGTACTTAATCTTATTTTTTCAAAATTTGTTGTCATTATAAAAAAAGAAAAGCAGTTGAATATTTTATTTGTAAAAAAGAAAACAACTTAGTAATGTAAAGACAAAAAATTGTGATTTCGAATTTTTTTATATATTTATTATTATTATGGATTTTTTTTTTTTTCGGAATAGAATGGTAACAATGATATTTTATAATAGAAGTGATACAAATAGTATTTTTTTTTTTTGTCTAAAACTTATTTTATTACAGATTAGGCAAGTTTTAAATTAACATTAGTTGTTGATTCAATTTATAACATCATAAATACATGATTATTTTGTCTCTGCAAATTAAATATATATTAATTAAATCTTTTAATTAAAAATTATATGCGCTTGCATTTTGTAATTACATGAAATATGATTTAATGCTTTACACTTATTTGTATTTTAAATTTAAATATTTTTTGTGTTAAAAAATTAAATATTTTTTAATTTTCTGCAAGATTTTTATTAATTAAAAATATATTAAAGTATTATTTTTGGATTAATTTTAGTTGTACTTAATCTTGTTTATTCAAAATTTGGTGTATTTATAATAAAATTAAAAGCAATTGAATATTTTGGAACATTAAATATGAGACTAAAACTGGAGAATTCTAAATAGAGCTATTACATTAAAAAAGTATTGAAATAAAAGTGATATCAAATATCTTATATCTTATCTTATGGATCAAAAGAGTTGGTTTGAGTCAAATCTCAATATTAATTTTGAGATAAATTGTGAAGAAGGGTTGATAGATTGACTATGGATACGATTCAAAATAAAAACAATTGATTATACTATTGATTTATAATAATATTTTTTTAAAATAACTATTGATTTAACCATTTTAATTTGTTATAATATGGTAACATAACATCATAAAATTATATGTGTGGTATTATTTTTTTTAATCAACTAAATATTTATAAATATTTATAATTATTAATGATATTTATAAATATTTATAGTTATTAGACATATTGGATTTATAATGTTGATGATTTATTACATATTTATTTTTTTAATATTGTATAATATCAATTATATATTAAAACAACAACTAAACTTTATCATTCCTTATCAAATGATCTTAAAATATGAATGAATTTACCCGTGCGGACGCACGGGTCTTCTACTAGTTTATATTATAGATTTAGTATTAGTTATTATAAAAATAATAAAATAAATAAGTCGATGCCACATCACAATCACATTATTCCTAATCTATTCAAAAGAATGCTACGTAACTTTAGTTAAAAACAATAATAAGTAGTTTCCTTAATGTTGAAGTGACTATCTTATTAGCATTTTTAATTTACAATCATTAAACTGCTATTATTTAAAATATTGAATTGGCGTTATTTGAGAATTTTATTTTTAGAAAAGATTCTTTAATTATTTTTTATTGATAATGAAGTGGTGAATACACTATAAAAATTAATATTGCTATTTTTATATTTAATGTAGCTATCTTTTATATTTAGTATATACAACCTATCACTATTATAATTTATAAACAACAATTTTTTTAAAAATTTATTAAATAATTAATATATCTGATATATAATAATGATCAAATATATTATTTATTCAATAATTTTAATTTTATTTATTTATAATAGTGATTGCTATTACAAATTAGTGATGATTTAATGGTCTAGAAACTAGTGTATATACATGCACCTGACTATACAATGAAATAAATAAAACAACGATATGGTATATTTAACAAATATAAAATATACTTACATATTCTAACTATTGCATTCAAGCTTTAAATTAGCAAAGTTTATGGCGAGTTGACCGTGAGTATTTGATGGAGGTTTTTTAGGATATGAATTGGTTGTTCCAATGGTTATGTGTGTTTTAGTGAACTAGGAGTCAAGCCCATTCGATAACAGATAGGATTTCAACAATGAGATCTCATCGCCTCTTATCCTTTTATCCTATGTGTTGATTGCCTCTCAATTTTGAATTATCAAATTGAAAAGATAGGAGAGTTGCATGCCACAAAAATTTACATGAACATACATATTATTGCTTATCTTTTTTTAATGTGCATATGATGGGTTTCTTTCTTTGATTTTAAAGAAAATAAATAAATGAGATTGTTACCATGAAGCATATCTATGTTTAGAAATTATACTTGTCAAATTTACACACTATTTTATTAATCTCGAACGCAAAATGTATTTTACCTCAGCTGTAGAGGTAACAAACGGTGGTATAAAAAGTAATATCTTATCACCTTAGTTATTTAAACACCGAGATGTAAATTAATTTGCACATAGTTCAAACTCACCTTATAGAGAATATTTATAAAAAAAAACACAAACCTTACAAGTATTTTTTCTGATATAAAACAAAAAAAAAAAGTCAAAAAAATAAATAATATATAAATAAATAATTTTCTACTCAAATGAATATTTAAAAACACAAACCTTAAACTCAGATAATTTTCTGCACTTGCAATCCATTATAGAGAATTCCTAATGGCAAAAAAGTTGAGGATATAAATAGTTTCAAGCGTTTCATGACGTTTCTTTATCAATTATAAATATCAAAAGACCTTTATAATGGAAATTTTTTAGGTTTCACGCGGATCACCAATGGTAGTGTCTTGAGCGTTGATAATCATGAAATGAACGACAAAGATTTGTTGAAGGACGGAAATCAATATCTAAAATTATCACGCTAAGTTATCCCTTGGTTTTGATAAAAACCGAGGTGAACATGATTTTTTTAAAATTAAATTGTTTACACAAAATATTGAAAAACAATAATACAACAAAACCAAAAATTTTGTGTAAGAAGTTATTTGGTCCAAATATTGCACGCATCCAATTTCCAGAAGTTATCTGGTTCAACCATTGAATGCATCCAACTTCTAAAGGAATTATCTGTTCCAACTATTGAAAAAATATGTTTCTGCACTTGCAATCCATCATAAAGAACTTTTACAAGCTTCTAAATACGACAACAATATCAACACCATTTTGTGAGATGGATCCCAAAAGAATGATGTATTCGAGTTTGGAGCGACTACATATAAGTTAGGATTATGGTAAAATATGTTTAACGAGTTCTTTTATAGTAAACTCTGATTATCTTATCCCTCGGTTATTAAGCAAACCAACGAGATATATCTTTTAATTTACCAAAAAAAAAATTATACTAAGAAAAAAAGTTCCTGAATTATTTTTCTCCTCAGATTTTTTGAATAAACGAGATAATAAGTTGATTATCCCCTCAGTTTTTAAAATTGAGGTAATATGTGGCTTTATTTCTATAAAAAAATAAATCATGGCGCGCATTAGAATCCTATCACTAGAATAGCAATCATCATCCATATTCAAATATATAACACATCTTTTAGATTTTCAAGGAGGCGTTTGAGCTTCTATGATTGTTTCCCTTTCTATTCTCCACTTTATTTAACACCATTCTGTCGCACTTCGAAAATTCATCGAAGATACGACCCTCGCGCGAAAGGCGCGGAACGGTTCGACAGAGTCGCCACCGAACTTTATTTATCCCAAAAGAGAGAAAGGAAAATACCGAGAAAACCTTTAAGGATGGGATAAAAACATGGTCGTCGCAACCACATTCTGGGTTCGGGAGTCGGTTACGTGAGGGGAAGGTACGCGCACCCCCTCATGTCCGTTGTACTCAACGGGAACCTCTTGATTCGAATAGCGATGCTCGTTAGCTAAGTTTGTTTGTTTTCTTCTAAAAAATAAATGCAAAACGGTAAGATAAAAGGGAAAAGATGCTAAGGGGAAAATGGGTGGTTTAAGGATAGAGTGCTCGGCAAGATCATCGCAATCTTGTGCCTACGTATGCTCATTCGGACGAGAATGAGTAATCAGAGCAATCGTAGTTCGACTACGGGGTTTGACGGAAAAAGATGGCAGTGTGCTCGCCAAGATCATCGCAATCTTGTGCCTACGTATCTTTACTCGGACGAGAATAAAGAATCAGAGCAGCCGTAGTTCGTGGTACGCCCACGAAACAAGGGAGAGTTGGTTTGTTTTAAAGGCGTCAATTGCTTACACACGAGTAAGAGAACCCGCACCTAAACAACTGAAGAGAGATTAAAGACTTGAACCCCCATTTTTCACCTCAAAAAGAGTTGTGATAGTGTTAGTCGTTTTTGAGTTTATTTATGAAAATCCGCTTGACGTTGGATCAAGGGTTTATTTGTATGCGAAGAGGTTAGTTTGAAAAGAGTTTGGTTAGAGGTTGATTTGAAAAATGGCTCAACGACGAATCGAGGGTTTGGTTGAAAAAAGGTTTGTTTGAAAATGGCTCGACGATGAATCGAGAATTAGTTTGAAAATGAGTTGTCTATGCTAGTCCCTAGAGGTGCTCCTAGTAAACAAACCACAATCAAAGAAATAACGAATACATACATCGGAATGGGGAGAAGGGTACATGTAAAATACAGAGGATGACATGAAATAAAAGGTCTTATTGTAAGGTATCCCAAGAGGAAGCCGTGTGTGTGCGAGGTGTCCTAAACTAAGCCTTGAGCAAGAGTCGGACAAAACCTCCAAGCAAAGGATAGTAACCAACAGTCCACCAATTAGTGTTTTAGGGTTTCGATAATTGTTAGTGTGTTTTGATTAAAATATGAACAAAGAAAATGGTTAGTTGAACAAGTATGAATATGATGAATAATATAAATATGAACAAGAATATAATCAAGATAATATGAACAAGATATAATATTGACATAAAAGTAAATCAAGATAATATCGACGAAAATGTAAAGTTAGTGGTTAATCGGATGAATCGGGTCCAATGTAGCGCTAAACCATCGTAGCACGATCTATGACGAAGATCGCACTATAGGAGGATGCGCAATTTGATCTTTGTGCTAAAACACGATGGAGAAATGATATTGAGGATCATTCTCCAATTAAATCGTGCCACACGAAAAGAAAAGGTGAAGATCTCGTCTTAATCACAAACTTTCGTCGATTAATCGAAGGTAACCTATCATGATCCCAAAGTATAGAAAGAGATCTCGATGATCACTCACTACAGATTTGAAATAATGAAGGTTAATCGCTTCAACAATCAACATTCGCGAATAGAAAGACTTCATCGATCGAAAATAAGAAAATAGAAGAAGATAATAGAAAATGAAATGGAAATAGAAAATAAATCGAAGTGGTCTCGTCTTAATCAAGATTTAATCGAGAAATTGATAATCAACGATATTTGACTTTCATTGACCAAAAATGAAAAGAAAAGATAGAAATCGAAAATGAAAAGATATAATCGAAAATAAGATGGAAAAGGAAGAAAGGTTTCATCTTTACCAAGATTTTAAATCGATAAATCGATAATCTTTGGTTTTAGATTTTCATCGACCGATAAGAAGAGAAATAAATAAATAGAATATGAAATGAAAAGGAAATCGAAATTAAAATAAAATCGGTCTCGTCTTAATCAAGATCTTAAATCGATAATCGATAAGCTATGATTTTTTACTTTCATCGCCCGATAAAAAAGAAAAATAAATAGGCCTCATATTAATCAATATTTTGAATCAATTTTGAGAAAATCAACTAAATCATGAGTATTGTTATATCATTGGCCCGGATAATAAAATAAAGAATCAATAATGAGATGAATCATGAAAATAGGATTAATATAATTAAATAAGGATTAGTATTATACCAGTAAAAATCATTTAAAAAAATTGTTAAAATAATATGAAAAGCAATCAAAAGAAGATGGAGGGGGCGAGCAGAATATAGAGTATGTATGGACCAAGAATCATATGGGTTTTCTGAGCCCATCATCCTTCTCATAAACTAGCACAATAAAAAAAAACAATAAAAAAAGAGGGACGCAGGGTGGCGTTAAAAAAATGGTGAGTGTGTGATGGTTTAGAAATCAACATGGGCCTCCAAGACTTTCATCACCCCATCATGTCAAAAACCATTAAAAAACAATAATAATAGAAAAAGGAAAGGCACGGTAGGAGACCTAAGCCACAATCTGAAAACGGGTTTTATTTGTAACCTTCTTTCTCTCTTAAAACAAATCAACCTCAATAACTTTTAAAAACACGTTCAACTGAATGAAAAGGTTCAAAACAACAACAACGTTTATCAGGTTTGTGTAGAAAGGAATCAAAACAAAATTGACCAGTATCACAACCTTCGTTTACTCGCGGCTTTAATCACTTGACCCTGCTTCAGGTTTGTGTTGTTGTTGACTCGACACATTTAAATCTCTCTTTGGTTCATCTCCTTCTGCGATTCGGTTTATGGTTTTATGGGTTTCTGATTCGAAGGTCGTGGTTGTTGCTGCGGGTTTGTGTTGTATGAATATTGGAGGTTGAATGGGTTGAAGGGTGATTTACAGGGTGAGATTTTTCTGAGTTATTGTTGGTTGAAGGTGGGTTAAGAGAGGATGTGTGGTTTTTGGATTGAAGGAGTTTGAAAGGTAAGGAAGAATTTTTGCATAGTTTTTTGTTGTTGTCTGGAGCCCCCTCTTAAGAGTGAAGAGGAGTGTGGTTTTATAGGAGGAGATGTAGGGTAGAATGGGAAGAATTGGTGAGAAGGTTGTGATGAAATTGGAATGTCGTTTTGATGTGAATTCGAACCGTTTTTTGGTAGCAGACTGTTGAAGGTGTTGTGGTAGTTTGCAGCGCGCGTATGGACGTTGTGTGGCAATGTTGTGGGGACCAGTTTGTGTCGCGTGATTCTGTGGTTATTTTTTGCTCAGAATTTGTTTCTTGTAGCTGGAAATAAAGGTGTGTGTTGTGAATTGTCGTACGAGTTGTGGTTCCATGAAATTGTTATGCTTGTAAGGAGTACTGGTTTGTCGTGACTTGCGGATGGTGCTGCTGGTTGGCTTTTGTGTTCATTGGTAACAATCCCTGGCTGTTGTTTTGCAGGTGCTTTATGGGAGCAATTTATTGAAGGTTGGCACAAAGTGAAGGCTGGTGGAGTACGCGGTGTAGTGTCGTATGTGACTTTGTGAAGTTGTGTAAAGTTTGCCAATTTTTGTGCAGGTAGCATTTGGTTTAGGTGATGTGCATGGCTGAATATTTCCTTCGCCTGGTGATGTGTGGGGCCAGGATTGCAATGACATATGAGCAATGGTGGTATATGCTGCTGCGTGAATTTGTGGGATCATTATGTTCACATGAGCTTGTTTTATTTATCCTTCCCTTTTGATCATGTGGGGTTTGGGCTTACCCTTTGTAAATAAAAATGGACTTAGCTAATATCATTTATATCATGGGCTTCTCATTTTTTGCATCTCTTGGACTTGTAGAATGGATATTTCTGTAAACTTTTATTGAGGAATGGCCTTTAAATTGTAATGTGAACACGATTTTTTTTCAAGAAAATGAATATGGATGTAAGAAAGAAAAGGTGATTTGATTATTAAAAGGCAAATTGGATTTTTTGGATTTTTGTTTTAAATGGATAAAGGGATAAATGGATAACGAACTAAAAGAGAATGGTTTTATGGATTAGCGGATAAAAAAAATGGAAAACAGAAAGTGGAAGTGAACATGGACATTAGATGGATAGTGGTAATTGGGTTGGATAAAATGAGAATGGAAATGAATGAACTGTCCTTGACATAGCTTCATAACTTGACCACCCATGCAACTTAAACCCTAACCGAAGCTTCACACATACACCATTTGAATCTTGTATACCCTGTATCTGATCTTGCAACAAACCCTTGTCTGACCATTGAACCTCAGTCACTTCAACAACCAGACTTGACATCTTGACTTGAACACTATCTTGAATAACTTGAATGAGAAGAAATGAAGGCAACAACCTATTCTTTTTTTTTTTGAATAATTGTTAGTGGATGGATATACAGATGAAAATTACATACAGGTAGGACAAATTTGGGGTATAACAGATGCCCCTATCTAATTGGCTTGAACCGAGCAAGATGAACTGCTACGGCGTTCGATCTTTCAAGGTAGAAGACAATTAGATATGAACAAGACCACGAATTTGTCCGAAAAGAAAGAGAATGTCTAGGAGGTGGAATAACAGAAAATTCTGACACCAATAGGATGACAGACCTATCACCAAAAGGATGATATTAAACACACGCACACAGAGACCCTTCCACCAAAAGGATGAAATTGAGGTCAAAGCCTGCTATTACCAAAAGGATAATAGGGCACACACACAGATCCTTCCGCCAAAAGGATGAAAATGAGGCCAAAGTCTGCTATTACCAAAAGGATAATATGGCACACACACACAGACCCTTCCACCAAAAGGATGAAAATGAGGTCAAAGCCTGCTATTACCAAAAGGATAATAGGGCACACACACACACACAGACCCTTCCACCAAAAGGATGAAAATGAGGTCAAAGCCTGCTATTATCAAAAGGATAATAGGGCACACACACACAGCTATCTGACACCAAAAGGATGACAGACTAATACAGGTTGCTACCACCAAAAAGATGATAGGAACTTCCCACTTTGCGAGGACCAACACCAAAACGACATGAATGGCTACCACCAAAAGGATGATAGGAAGTTTTAATTGACAGGGTTTGGCTATCACCAAAATGATGATAGTAGGACAATTGACAAAATGTCAAGTTTGCTGGGGATATGATGAGTGAAGCTTATTTGGAGACATCAACAAAAGATTGAAGCAAAGAAGTCACTGAGGAACACCATCCTTGTCAACAAAAGGTTGAAAGGACCAACTCACCGGGGAACATCCAAGGGCTTGAAGGAGATGCCCCTGACTGGGCTGAAGATTGCTTTGAAATCTTGTCTTGAGCTTGGTCAACAAAAGGTTGAACAACTTCGTGCGGAACGCCCACAGTCTTGAAGAAATGCCCCTGGCTGGGCTGGGGATTGTCTTGAGCTTGTCTTGAGATTGATCCTGGATCTTGACTATGCATATGTGAATGCTTGATTTTGTAATGATTTTCAATGCAAATGCTGACGCACGGAGATGCAAGTGTTGGGGGAGTATGATTGGGTTTTGGTATGGACATGATGTAAATGATGCTTATGATATTGAATGTGATGCATATGATACGTATGATGCATATGATTGCAGATGGGTGATCAGATATGTTGTAAAGGTGCCAGCATGGTGGACTTTGGGTAGTTGCCAATGAGGATTGGACTTTTGGACGGCGGGAGAGATTTGATTTCCTCGACACTCAGTTTGTTGAAGATGCCATGATTGAAGCAGATAAAGATGCTCTTGAAGCCTCAAGTTCGATCATTTGATGACTTGTCGTGAGCTCGTTTCTGAGAGAATCCATAACCCTGTACTTGATGGTCAAGATGACTCGAAAATGAGCGTAGCCACGTGATGAGCTCATGAAGACCGTGCTTTTACTCTGAACTTTGATGATTGCCACTGCCTGGCAGGATATGCTTGTCCAATTTGAAGATACAGAGAGGATATGCCTTCTGCAATGGGTCTTGCTCCAGTCTGAACATGGTAATGGTTCGCCCTTGATTAACCAGTTCTTGACATAGTTGGATCTTTGGAAGTCGTACTTTGATATGCTTTGAGATGTCTTGCCCCTGATTGAGGTGTTGAAGGAGTTTGCCCCAGACTGTGGGTTTTGAGGGAGTCTTGCTTCGAGTCATGGCCACTGAGAGCTCAAATTCCTCTTTGATTGCCCCTTGTTGGAATTACATTGATGTCAAACACTGATTTTCAGTTAAAATTGCTCATTCACAAATGGTAATCTTAATGCAATGCTCATGCAAGTTTTGAAAAAGAGTTGTTTATTGGAGTGTCGTGATAGTGAGACGAATGGACCGTTAGCCCAAACGTGTGCTGATTTTGATGGTGTGAAAGATATAGCAAGGAGAATGACATCAATGCTGAAGATTAGCAAATATGGGGAGTCAGTTTATGCAACCTTGCAATAGTATGCTTTCAGAATAAACCTCGCCTCAATTAGGTCTTTCGAGGGTTGTAACGTAGTCTGGTTTACGGTTTAAGAAACAAAGGATAATAGGCCCAAAGTATGATTTGTACCCACCCCTTCTTCGCGATGTTCTCCAGTCCTGCGTTCAGTTAATTCTGCACATGTTTGTCTTCTAAAACGGTATGAAAGTGAAGATTCAAGGTATGCTCTAAATGACAGTCACCTTATTTTTGTTTTTGGATGTCAGTGACCCTTTGGTTTTGATTATGGTGGTCACTGGATTTTATTTTGTTTTTGTTGAGGATTCGAGGGGCTCTTTTGTTTTTGTTTTTGATCCCTAACTTTTGCATGGACGAATTTTGCTTTTTGAGTCCATCGGGATAGCCCTGATTTTTGCCTAAGTCTCCTTTGAGGTGCTCGACTTAGCAGGCTTCTAATTTTTTTATTTTTTATTTTTATTTCGATTTTGTTGGAGGAATGTAACTGCCAAGTCATAGGTTATTGATGAACAACCGACATGTCTTTTGGAGTTTGATTTGTGATTTGGATGTGTAGTTGGATTAACTGAACGTTACCCTGCCACAGGTTGAGTGTAAGGGTTTGAATATCCGAAGGAAACTGCTACTTCTTGGCTCAAAGTGGTTAACTAGGGATTATCTCCTTGTCTCTCCAGTGTTTGGGGATTGAAACAATGCATGTACATCATCGGCGGATTTTATCTGAAATCATGCATTTTGCAATTATGGGTATTTCGTTGTCATTATCCTCCCTCCAATCATTGCTAACAACAGTTTGATATAGAGAGTGAAGTGGATAAATGTGTCGGTGTTTTGCAGTAAATGGAATAAATGAGTGAATACGACATAACTGATTCAAAACATGCATAATCACTACATTAAGAAAACCAAATACAAACGACAATGTTTGAAGCAAACAATACTTGAACAAACAAAGACAAAGTACAAGGATGCGAAATGATGGGATGGCGACATGATTGCCTTCTTCGAGGAACTGAACTTCCTGTCTTGACTTGATTTGATGCTTGAAATGGCTTGTTCAGAGGTGGAGACTATTCTGCTCGTCTTCAGCAACCCCTTCGACAATTGATAGTCCTGTCTGTGTATGTGGCGGCATGGTCTTGTTGGATGTGATTCATCATTCGTCTAATAGTGGCTTGAGCTATGTACTAGTGTCGAGGAAACGGCTTGATTTACTGGAGAAGGAAGGAAGTTGAAGTGAGATTCTGAGGTTGAAAATGCAATGCAAGATGCATAACAGATGCAATGCAATGACATGAGATGCAATGCAAGATGCAAGATCCAGGATCGCAGATCACAGGTTCAGCGGATTCTAAGGTTGGCCAGAGGAACGGGTCAGGAACCACAACTAGGATCAAGAAAGCCCACGGGTAGGTTTCTAAGACGGGTAGGTGCCTAGAGTTATGGATATATTTCGACACATTATAACCAAGACGAAGAGACATCTGATTATAATATCCTCGAAATAATCTCGTCTAGGTGAGGTCTTCGTTTCTTCCCCACGAGAAAGACTCCTCGGAGGTGTCCACTGCACAACTATTGACACACGGGTTCTAAGTAGGGTTCTCAGAATCCTAGATCGAGGTCGAAAATATTACTGTCAGAAAGTAATACGTTCGAGGGATCTCATCTGATTGGGGTGTTCGCATTAACCCACAAGGAGTTAACACTACCAACCACCATGGATAAATAGTTTAACGGTCCTTGGGATCAACGACTCATGCTCGAAAACATTACCATCGCGACGAAGGAACATCGAAATGATAACATCTCCAAGGGAGTCTACTCCAAGCGGGGTTTTCGCTTTGGCTTACGCGGAAGAGACCACGGAAGCCTCCACTACACAACCACCATCCTAATCCTAGGGTTTTTCTTGACTCGGGTGTAGATCCATCTCACAAAGTTCCCAATGTCAGAACAACCCAACAATGTGACAAAAGGTAACACAGATAAGGAAATAGGAAAGCAAGTAAATAAGCAAACGAATAAACGAGGAGAAAATAAACAAACAAAACTAACGAACTCGCGATTCGAATCAAGATAGGCTTTACTCTCTCTTACATGGAGCAAAATTTCCCCAACAGAGTCGCCAGCTGTTGCACCTCGAAAATTCATCGAAGACACGACCCTCGCGCGAAAGGCGCGGAACGGTTCGACAGAGTCGCCACCGAACTTTATTTATCCCAAAAGAGGGAAAAGAAAATATCGAGAAAACCTTTAAGGATGGGATAAGAACATGGTCGTCGCAACCACATTCTAGGTTCGGTAGTCGGTTACGTGAGAGGAAGGTACGCGCACCCCCTCACGTCCATTGTACTCAACGGGAACCTCTTGATTCGAATAGCGATGCTCGTTAGCTAAGTTTGTTTGTTTTCTTCTCAAAAATAAATGTAAAACGGTAAGATAAAAGGGAAAAGATGCTAATGGGAAAATGGGTAGTTTAAGGATAGAGTGCTCGGAAAGACCATCGCAATCTTGTGCCTACGTATGCTCATTCGGACGAGAATGAGTAATCAAAGCAATCGTAGTTCGACTACGGGGTTTGACGCAAAAAGATGGCAGTGTGCTCGCCAAGATCATCGCAATCTTGTGCCTACGTATCTTTACTCGGACGAGAATAAAGAATCAGAGCAGTCGTAGTTCGTGGTACGCCCACGAAACAAGGGAGAGTTGGTTTGTTTTAAAGGCGTCAATTGCTCACACACGAGTAAGAGAACCCACACCTAAACAACTGAAGAGAGATCAAAGACTTGAACCCCCATTTTTCACCTCGAAAAGAGTTGCGATAGTTGTTAGTCGTTTTTTAGTTTATTTATGAAAATCCGCTTGACGTTGGATCAAGGGTTTATTTGTATGCGAAGAGGTTAGTTTGAAAACAGTTTGGTTAGAGGTTGATTTGAAAAATGGCTCGACGACAAATCGAGGGTTTGGTTGAAAAAAGGTTTGTTTGAAAATGGCTCGACGACGAATCGAGAATTAGTTTGAAAATGGGTTCTCTATGCTAGTCCCTAGGGGTGCTCCTAGTAAACAAACCACAATCAAAGAAATAACGAATACGCACATCGGAATGGGGAGAGGGGTGCATGTAAAATACAGAGGATGACATGAAATAAAAGGTCTCATTGTAAGGTAGCCCAAGAGGAAGCCGTGTGTGTGCGAGGTGTCCTAAACTAAGCCTTGAGCAAGAGTCGGACAAAAGCTCCAAGCAAAGGATAGTAACCAACAGTCCACCAATTAGTGTTTTAGGGTTTCGATAATTGTTAGTGTGTTTTGATTAAAATATGAACAAAGAAAATGGTTAGTTGAACAAGTATGAATATGATGAATAATATAAATATGAACAAGAATATAATCAAGATAATATGAACAAGATATAATATTGACATAAAAGTAAATCAAGATAATATCGACGAAAATGTAAAGTTAGTGGTTAATCGGATGAATCGGGTCCAATGTAGCGCTAAACCATCGTAGCACGATCTATGACGAAGATCGCACTATAGGAGGATGCGCAATTTGATCTTTGTGCTAAAACACGATGGAGAAATGATATTGAGGATCATTCTCCAATTAAATCATGCCACACGAAAAGAAAAGGTGAAGATCTCGTCTTAATCACAAACTTTCGTCGATTAATCTAAGGTAACCTATCACGATCCCAAAGTATAGAAAGAGATCTCGATGATCACTCATTACAGATTTGAAATAATGAAGGTTAATCGCTTCAACAATCAATATTCGCGAATATAAAGACTTCATCGATCAAAAATGAGAAAATAGAAGAAGATAATAGAAAATGAAATGGAAATAGAAAATAAATCGAAGTGGTCTCGTCTTAATCAAGATTTAATCGAGAAATCGATAATCAACGATATTTGACTTTCATTGACCAAAAATGAAAAGAAAAGATAGAAATCGAAAATGAAAAGATATAATCGAAAATAAGATGGAAAAGGAAGAAAGGTCTCATCTTTACCAAGATTTTAAATCGATAAATCGATAATCTTTGGTTTTAGTTTTTCATCGACCGATAAGAAGAGAAACAAATAAATAGAATATGAAATGAAAAGGAAATAGAAATTAAAATAAAATCGGTCTTGTCTTAATCAAGATCTTAAATCGATAATCGATAAACTATGATTTTTGACTTTCATCGACCGATAAAAAAGAAAAATAAATAGGCCTCATATTAATCAAGATTTTGAATCGATTTTGAGAAAATCAACTAAATCATGAGTGTTGTTATATCATTGGCCCGAATAATAAAATAAAAAATCAATAATGAGATGAATCATGAAAATAGGATTAATATAATTAAATAAGGATTAGTATTATACTAGTAAAAATCATTTAAAAAAATTGTTAAAATAATATGAAAACCAATCAAAAGAAGAGGGAGGGGGCGAGCAGAATATAGAGTATGTATGGACCAAGAATCATATGGGTTTTCTGAGCCCATCATCGTTCTCATAAACTAGCACAATAAAAGAAACAATAAAAAAGAGGGACGCAGGGTGGCGTTAAAAAATTGGTGAGTGTGTGATGGTTTAGAAATCAACATGGGCCTCCAAGACTTTCATCAGCCCATCATGTCAAAAACCATTAAAAAACAATAATAATAATAATAGAAAAAGGAAAGGCACGGTAGGAGACCTAAGCCACAATCTGAAAACGGGTTTTATTTGTAACCTTCTTTCTCTCTTAAAACAAATCAACCTCGATAACTTTTAAAAACACGTTCAACTGAATGAAAAGGTTATAAACAACAACAACGTTCATCAGGTTTGTGTAGAAAGGAATCAAAACGAAATCGACCAGTATCACAACCTTCGTTTGCTCGCGGATTCAATCACCTGACCCTGCTTCAGGTTTGTGTTGTTGTTGACTCGGCACATTTAAATCTCTCTTTGTTTCATCTCCTTCTGCGATTCGGTTTATGGTTCTATGGGTTTCTGATTCGAAGGTTGTGGTTGTTGCTGCGGGTTTGTGTTAGTATGAATATTGGAGGTTGAATGGGTTGAAGGGTGATTTACAGGGTGAGATTTTTCTAAGTTATTGTTGGTTGAAGATGGGTTAAGAGAGGATGTGTGGTTTTTGGATTGAAGGAGTTTGAAAGGTAAGGAAGAATTTTTGCAGAGTTTTTTTGTTGTTGTCTGGAGCCCCCTCTTAAGAGTGAAGAGGAGTGTGGTTTTATAGGAAGAGATGGAGGGTAGAATGGGAAGAATTGGTGAGAAGGTTGTGATGAAATTGGAATGCCGTTTTGATGTGAATTCGAACTGTTTTGTGGTAGCAGACTGCTGAAGGTGTTGTGGTAGTTTGCAGCGCGCGTATGGACGTGTGTGGCAATGTTGTGGGGACCAGTTTGTGTCGCGTGATTCTGTGGTTATTTTTTGCTCATAATTTATTTCTTGTAACTGGAAATAAAGGTGTGTGTTGTGAATTGTCGTACGAGTTGTGGGTCCATGAAATTGTTATGCTTGTAATGAGTGCTGGTTTGTCGTGACTTGCGGATGGTGCTGTTGGTTGGCTTTTGTGTTCATTGGTAACAATCTCTGGCTGTTGTTTGGCAGGTGCTTTATGGGACAGGTGCTTTATGGGAGCAATTTATTGAAGGTTGGCACAAAGTGAAGGCTGGTGGAGTACGCGGTGTAGTGTCGTATGTGGCTTTGTGAAGTTGTGTAAAGTTTGCCAATTTTTGTGCAAGTAGCATTTGGTTTAGGTGATGTGCATGGCTGAATATTTCCTTCGCCTGGTGATGTGTGGGGCCAGGATTGCAATGACATATGAGCAATGGTGGTATATGCTGCTGCGTGAATTTGTGGGATCATTATGTTCACATGAGCTTGTTTTATTTATCCTTCCCTTTTGATCATGTGGGGTTTGGGCTTACCCTTTGTAAATAAAAATGGACTTAGCTAATATCATTTATATCATGGGCTTCTCATTTTTTGCATCTCTTGGACTTGTAGAATGGATATTTCTGTAAACTTTTATTGAGTAATGGCCTTTAAATTGTAATCTGAACAAGATTTTTTTTCAAGAAAATGAATATGGATGTAAGAAAGAAAAGGTGATTTGATTATTAAAAGGCAAAATGGATTTTTTTGGATTTTTGTTTTAAATGGATAAAGGGATAAATGGATAACGAACTAAAAGAGAATGGTTTTATGGATTAACGGATAAAATAAATGGAAAACAGAAAGTGGAAGTGAACATGGACATTAGATGGATAGTGGTAACTGGGTTGGATAAAATGAGAATGGAAATGAATGAACTGTCCTTGACATAGCTTCATAACTTGACCACCTATGCAACTTAAACCCTAACTGAAGCTTCACACATACACCATTTGAATCTTGTATACCCTGTATCTGATCTTGCAACAAGCCCTTGTCTGACCATTGAACCTCAGTCACTTCAATAACTAGACTTGACATCTTGACTTGAACACTATCTTGAATAACTTGAATGAGAAGAAATGAAGGCAACAACCTATTCTTTTTTTTTTTTGAATAATTGTTAGTGGATGGATATACAGATGAAAATTACATACAGGTAGGACAAATTTGGGATATAACACATTCCTAGTTTCAACGTTTCATTTCCAACTCTTTGTGTCTTCAAACCTAATTTCAAAGTCTTTTCTTTTCTTCAAAAATGTCTTCAACAACCTTAGATGAAAATATTTTGTTCGTTATCAATGAAAATTTGTTGATTTCGATGATTTGAAAGACAAAGGTTTTAATATAAGTAAAATTATTCACAAACAAAAGTTGAATGGTTACTTTGACATTCTTCATGGATCCATTTACATTAATCTCGTTAAAGAGTTCTGGGTAAATGTCTCTGTTAAGCCATCTGGTCATGATATTGAGTCAATCTAGTTCTATGTCAATGACTTTCCTATCATAATTACTCAGTCACTTATTGCTCAGACAATAAAATGTGAAGAGCAACAATGCCTATAAAGATCACCTTCTCCTAATTTATACCAAACTACGATAATCTCAGCATTTCTGCTACTCTGCGACCAGTTGGAAAAGTTTTGTATTAACTTCTAGTGTCAAATCCTCATCCAAGAGAGAAAGAACTGGAAACGCTTACTTAAAATGACAAGCATCTCTTGTTATTCCTTACGAAGAACATCATAGTTAATCTTACTCTTACCTTTTTTAACTTCTTAAAGGAAATGATAATAATCTCTAGGGAGGAAATGACTTTCCTCATACCATATAGAAGAGTTCTTTCTGAACTTTTCTCTCAGTTAGGGATAGTTAATAGTGATATTATTGTTGTTGAGTGGAGTCACAAATTTGAATATGTTGAATAGTTATTTGTTGTCTCGTTTTTAATTAATGAAATATTTTCTTTCATATTATTGCTTATTCGTTTTTATTTATAACAAAAAAATTTGAGAATTACTAATTAAAAAGAAAAAAAAAGAAAAAAAATTGACTAAGAAAAAAAGGGAAGATTGGAAGGTACAAAGTGAGAAATCATCGAAAAAAACTTAAATGCAGCTATAGGGATTCGAAGCGTGCTCCCTAATAGATATGTTACCTCAGTTTTCAAAAACATCGAGGTAATAGGTTTATTATTTTTTCTGTAGAAAATCTTGCGCTTACTTATAGCTATATTACCGAGGGAAAATGTTTTTTTTAAATCAAACATGTCGCTCCCATGACCTATAAACTCGGTTTTTGGCATGTTCGAGGTGAAAGTTTCATCATAAAAAGTGTTGTTTGTAGTAGTGACAAGTATGTGTGTTCCCCCTACAAGGTGAGTGAAACTTAGATGCCTTAATAGGTTTATAACACGATATGGTGGTTAAAGTTTTCCCACGACGATGGGAATCAATGTATGGTGGTGTTTTGAGGTAATTTAGGAATTCTACTCACGTGAGGTGAGAGGCTCTATTGATGACCGGTGAGGCTTGGGAGCAAGCGCACGGTTATGGACAGTCATGTTATTGTGACTTTAGTAAGCAATATGCTCTTTTGAGGGTGCAAACAATGATCTTCCTTTCTCCTGTGTGGGAGATGTATTTGTATAAGCCTTTATGGCCTAGGATTCCCTTGGGAAGGGTCACCACCCAATCAGTCAATGGTGGACTGTTGAATTCCTATTTCTTAGAAAATCATGAGTCAGTTATTAACCCTGACTTCTCTCTACCCCATAACGTCTTATTCTGTGTTTCCCATTACCGGGCGATAGGAATGTCTTGGGGCGATGAAATACCTCCCTTTGGGTGACAATTCTACGTCGCCTCTTATGGGGCGGTTTAAAGGAGTCTTCCTAAGCGAGTTTTGGAGAAAGCAATAACATTCAAAAAATTGAAATGTTCTTTAATGTCTTTGAGGAAAATTAGGACAAGATTGAGAATTTCTGATAATACATTTGGCTTTGGGTAAATGTGCCTTGGTCTCTTTTCTGTTGACTGACAATTAGGCAATAGTCCAAACAATTTTTCTTTATTGGTTCTAGTAAGTTTGATTCTCAAATCTGTTCGGTGATGGGTCATGTTTTGGCCAAATTTAGATCTTTAGGGTCTTAAAAATTGCAATATGGTTTTATCTTACTTGTTGTATTTACGAGTTGTATAAGATATATAAATCCTATTGATAAGCAAAGGGAGAACGTTCTAAAATATTATTCTGAGTTTAGTAACTTTTGGGATTATCAAACGATGTTAGCACATGGGGAAGATCCAATAATGGAGCCTTTACTACTAACTCAGCTTATGAAGCTTTTGCTTATGAAGGAAGAACCAATCAGGATATGTATTGGAAGAAGATCTAGAGCTTAAACGTTTATGAGAGAATTCATGTCTTCATTTGGAAAATACATTGGAAAGGGTTGAAAACCAAGAAATTTCTAGCGCGACGAAAATTATGTGACCTTCTGTGTAATGATTGTAGGGATATTGAAGAAACTATATGCCATGCTTTAAGGAACTATATATCCATAAAGCACATATGGTTGAACATTGTGAAAAGATCCAAACATGCCGTCTTCTTTGATTCGAATTTGGAGGATTGTCTTGGACTCAATATGATAACAACCTAGTAGGAATGAAGAGTTGTAGTGCCAAGAAACCTGGGCCATTGCCTGCCAATGTATTTGGCTTTGGCGAAACAAAATAATTTACAATGATCAATTCATCATGCCTCAAAATACAATGACTCTCATTCAGAATTTGCTACAACAATATGCTAATAGTACTAATTTGATCCGCAAAAGCAGCATGAAGACAATCTCTGTGGTCTACATCAAATGGGAACCTCCATTGCTTGAATGGCTCACTCTCAAAAATGACATGGCAGTTTGGAAGAACTCTAAAGCCAACTCCAGAGGAGTCTTTCGCGATAACAAAGACAACATGATAATCGGTTATACCAAATGTTTGGGAAGATGTAGTACTTTGAATGCTGAACTTTGGGGTATTTTGAAAGGCCTGGAAATGATACAGGACAAAGCCAACATTAAGTTGTGTATTCAAACTGACTATAGGCAGACGGTTGAAGCAATTACAAGAGATAATACGATAGCTGAAATCAGGAAATTTTTGGTACGACTTATTCAAAAGGATTTAAGTAACTTGAATGAAATTCACATCAAGCATATTTTGAGAGAAGTAAATTGTTATGCTGAAGGGGGTGAAATTAGGTGTTAGTCTAAACTTAAGATATCAATTGTATGATAATTGTCTCATATATATCCTTAGAGCATACACATTCATTGTATCTACATGGGTTCTTTAAATGGACCCCACTAAATTTTTAATATTATTTCACATTTTTCAATTATTTAAACAACTCATCTACATTTTATAAACATTTATACAACTCATCAAAAACTTTAAAATGGGCCCCACAAAATACTACAATACACCTTACATTTAATATTATATATATTTTTGATCTAACTTAGGTGAAAGAAACGTTTGTTATTATAGAAACGATTTCAAGTTAAAGAACCATGCTACACAGTCAAACATCCAATGAGCTCTGACATAAATATTTTGGTAACAGTGAAGGAACGTCCAAAATTTGTCAATATTGATGCTCTTAGAATGTTCAAAGATGACTTGGAGCGTGCCTTCAGGAAAAGGCTTATGGTATTGTATTTTTGGCCTTTGGGACTCTTTTCAAAAGACAAAAAAAAAACCTTTATGAGAACCATCTAGTTTTATCATCTAAGAGGTGTTTTAGGGAATTAATATATAAAAAGTATATATCTGTGATGATCATATCATCTACATAAATTAATATAACAATGAAAGTCTTTTTTTTTAACTAGATTTTTTTTTTGTAAGCAAGTTAATTTATTGAAATGAGAACTAAGGGTTCTCAAACCTATTTACAAAAGAAGCGAGTTGAACAACTCGACACAAAAAAGGAAATTGCTAACCAATTGAGCCTACGATAAAAAGTACAACGGATTTGTACAAAAATCGTAAAAATTACAATTGGAGTTAGCAATTTCACCAATAAAAGATCATTTACAAGCCGAAATCTTAATCCTCCATACGATTTCGAGAACATTCCATCCGTGATTTTCAAATAAGATCCTATTTCTAATTATCCAAATGTTCCAACAAATGGTCAGCCAAATAACCCCTGCTCTAACAGATTTCACCTTCTGAGATTTGCAAAATATGAACCAACACCTGAAACCATCTTTGAAAGAAAACAAACTATCCTCACTATTATCAACACTATTATCAACAAAACTAATTAACTCCCTAATTTCTCTCCAAATCAACCTCACAATTCTACAATTCAAAAAAATATGATGTATCGTTTCACCAACAGCAGAACAAAAAGAGCATAAAGATTCGTCGCCGATCAACGCCATACCTCGATAATTAAGCTTTTTTGATGTTGGCAACCTCTTCCAAAAAATGCGCCAACCAAACGCCTTGATTCTCGAAGGAACATTAGATTTCCAAAGCCATTTCCACTCCACCTCTTTCGAACGGTACACCGGACCTGCAACAAGGCTGCCCACCCGATCTGCTACAGCAGAGGGACTGGTCACGGGGCCTTCCGCAGCAGGCCTGCTCGCGACAACCGCGGGAAAGAACACGACAGTTTCTCTTCTGTCATCCAATCTGATAGAGAGTATCATTAGTTATAATTTAATAATTTGGTTTAATTAGAATATCAATTTAATTAGTCTTTTATGTTTAGTGTTATTAGTTATTAGTGTTATTGGGCTATTGTGTAATTGGACACATTTTAGGTATGAATGAAGAAAAAATGTTATCTCTTATTTTATCTCTCTTTAGATAGTTTTTTTTTTATATTTCTTCTCTTTTGTATTGAAACCCTAGTTCTTAGTTTTTGATAGGAAACTTCCTATCAAATTGGTGCTTTCATTTTTGATCTCACTTCCGCTTGACCTCACGACAATAGTATTGTTTGATGGAGAAGATGAAGCATATTGGTGGATTATTTGTTTTGAGAAATTTTTCAAAGAGCATGGAACCCATGAGTCATTGAAGGTGTTGAAAGCTGTTGGAGCTTTGAGAGGTTCTGCTCTCAAATGGTGGATATGGTGGTCTCGTATTCATCGCCGATATAGTTGGGATACATTTACAACAGCTTTGTTATGGAGATTTAAACCGGAATGGAGACCCATTTTACCAATTCAAGATGAGGAGGAGCCAGATCTAGAAGAGGAAATAGAACCCACTTGTGATGATTTTGTGGAGCATGCAACAGTGAAAACAAAGAGCGACAAAAACCCTAAAATACCTCAAAAAAAGAAGCAGCAACGAGAAGAAAAACTGGAAAATCCTAAAATCCTTCCAAAGAAGAAGACCAACACTTCATCACTCTCTTCTTCTTATACTATGAAACCCATGACAGAAGCTTATTTTCATGAAGATTTTCATCCTTCACTCTCCACCATTGTTTTCACTGCCGCAAAACCTATTAACCTAACTACCACTAAACACAACCGCTCAGTCACCATCTCCGCCGCCGCCAACGAAAACTCTCAGTCACTAGATTCCCTCACCGATAACATCAAAGACAAAGCCCTCCGTCACCCTACCACCGCCAACAACTTCACCGCCAAATACGTCCCATTCGGTACCGGTTTCGATTCCGATGAATCCTACTCACTCGACGAAATCGTTTACCGTAGCAAATCCGGTGGTCTCCTCGATGTCCATCACGACATGGAAGCTCTCGCGAAGTTCGATGGCGCGTATTGGCGCAACCTCTTCGACTCGCGCGTGGGGAAACCACGTGGCCTTATGGTTCTGGTGTGTGGAGTAAGAAAGAGTGGGTTCTACCTGAGATTAACGCTGATGACATCGTGAGCGCTTTCGAAGGTAACTCTAACCTTTTCTGGGCTGAACGTTTTGGCAAACAGTTTGTAGGCATGAACGACCTTTGGGTTAAACACTGTGGTATAAGCCATACTGGGAGTTTCAAGGATCTCGGAATGACGATGCTAGTTAGTCAGGTGAATCGTCTCCAGAAAATGAACCGTCCGCTCGTCGGAGTTGGTTGTGCTTCCACCGGTGACACCTCAGCTGCACTCTCAGCTTACTGCGTTGCGACTGGAATTTCTTCCATTGTGTTCCTTCCGGCGAACAAAATCTCCACGGCGCAGTTGATTCAACCGGTTTCAAATGGTGCATTGGTTCTCAGCATTGACACTGATTTTGACGGTTACATGAAGCGTATACGAGAGATAACTTCTGAGTTGCCGATTTATTTGGCGAATTCGCTCAATAGTTTGAGAATTGAAGGACAGAAAACAGCTGCTGTTGAGATTTTGCAGCAGTTTGATTGGCAGGTACCTGATTGGGTGATTGTTCTTGGCGGAAATTTGGGGAACATTTATGCATTTTACAAAGGTTTCAAAATGTGTAAAGATTTGGGTCTTGTTGATAAGATTCCAAGGCTTGTTGGTGCTCAAGCTGCAAATGCAAATCCTTTGTATTTGTATTATAAAAATGGGTGGAAAGAATTTAAAGCGATCAAAGCCGAAACAACATTTGCTTCTGCCATTCAAATCGGTGATCCAGTTTCAATTGATAGAACTGTTTATGCATTAAAGATTTCAGAAGTTGAATTATTGGTTATTGATGAAGCAGTTGTTATTCCGCTGCCAATGATGCAGTCTTTACTTGGCCTATACATGGCCTTTCTGTCTTCTACTGTTAATGGTTATGAATATTTGCTTGATCCAAAGGTGGCTGCGACAATATCCAAAGAAATGCAGAAAGAAACAGTTGATGTATTTGATGTCATTTCCGTTTCAGGTAGTATTTTCTCAAGGCTAGCAATGGGTGCAGTTTATGACCTGTTAGGTCCGCGTTATGGCTGGGTTTTTCTTATTATGCTAATAGCACCAACCGTGTTTGGTATGTCATTTGTTGAAGATGTTGCTGGGTATTTGATTGTTCGGTTTAAGCAATGGGATCCGGGAGTAGGTTTAGAACCTTGAGGACAAGGTTCAAGTGAACCCCGCGACAATGATAGAGAGTATCATTAGGTATAATTTAATAATTTGGTTTAATTAGAATATCAATTTAATTAGTCTTTTATGTTTAGTGTTATTAGTTATTAGTGTTATTGGGCTATTGTGTAATTGGGCTTTTAATTCATTACCCTTTATGAGCATTATATATGTAAGTGTCTTGGACACATTTTAGGTATGAATGAAGAGAAAATGTTATCTCTTATTTTATATCTCTTTAGATAGTTTTTTTTTATATATTTCTTCTCTTTTGTATTGAAACCCTAGTTCTTAATTTTTGATAGAAAACTTCCTATCACAATCCGTCACCTACCATTGGACTGTGATCCGAAACAGCAGGACCAAACCTGCATGCAGCCAACAGATTCGCATAAGAACTTACGGAATATCCATTAACCGGATCAGGTGCCCAAGAAACCCAGTTGTTCCCAATACGAAGAAAAATGGCGAAGAAAAATTTATTGTTAATTGAATATGAGTAAGTACAATCAATTGTTTATATACAAGAACTTGTTTATATACAAGTGTACTCAATCACTAAAAGGTGTAAATAATAGGAAACTAACTATTATTTTTAACTAACAAACTAATCAAACTACCTCTAACTAATTTATAACTAAAAGGAATTATATGATTAACTTGTGTTACAAGTAGCTGAAACTATTAGGTTGAAGTTGTAATTAACTTCTGTAGCTGAAGAGATACACTTGATCTTTTATTTTCTCTTAGGTGGATTATCCGTCAGATAAAAAGACTAAATGATGTGTTAGATTTTGGTTACGTAGATTGTATGCATATATTTTCTCTCGTGTACAATAACTATAAGATTAAGTGTTTTTATTTTCTATATACGAATTATATTTGTCGTAAATTTTTAAATTTTTTAGAAGTTCTGTATAGATTAATCATGGTTTAGCCATGACAAAAGAATATTAGAGATTACATTTAATCATGATTAATTATGATAAATTTTTTATGAATCTTATTTAATTATAATGTAATTATAAAAAATTTAAGACCATATATCGTAATCCTTAGAGATGATTTTGATAAAGAGATGATCCAGACAATAACCATTATACATTCGTATATTTATGTGAAGTTTCGAGTTTAAATCCAAACAATAATATTAAATCTAAATATATTGAAATTGTCAATTGAGTTGAAACTTACAAACACTCTAAAATTAAGTTTATTACTAATGAGAAACAAATAATTGCATCTCTAACTAGCTTTCATTTCTTAATCAATATTATTGCTTAATTAATTTATACTTAAAATAGTGAAAGAGAGGAAGGAATTAAAAAAAAAGGAAGAATCATTACAGGTTGATCTAATTGATAAAATTTTAGTTTTTTTGTTTTGACGGGGATAAAATTTTAGTCTATATCTAAAAAAAAAATTGAGTTTGAATTTTACTACTAATTTTATGATTGATAGATACTATAATTTTTTATAGATGATATATAAATATATTTTATAAACCTTTGTAAATCTTTAAGATTTTTTAGAACTTAATGAAATTTCAAAATTCAATAGATTTGATTTAGTTGTAGTCAGAAATTTTCTACAATCATGTAGTCATGCATTGTTAACAGTCAAATCAAGAGCAAAAGATTGTTATTTAAGTTAAATATTTATATATTATTAAATAAAATATTTTTGTTTATCTTAAAATGTCATATTAATATCAAAATTGGAAGACCTCAAATATTTTAACTGCGTAAGCACACGAGATTCAACTCAATTTCCTTTAGTATTTTCTATTAAAAAAAACAAAAAACAAAAAACAAAACAAAAAAACGGGTGGGTGAGGAGAAAACCATACGTATGGGACCCACTTCAAATCCATTTAAACTTTTAAGGCGATCATTAGACCCATTTTTATTATCTATGAGAAGTCTTAGCTTAACCTATGAATAGAAATAGAATTAAGCTCTTAATTGTGGTTCAAACATTTTCCAAATCTTCTTTTAGCTGCTAAAGAACATTTCGCAAGTATATAGAAAAGATAATTTGTGTGTGGATTTTTTTTTATAGAAATAAGTGTGAGTTTTAAGTCTCACATTATTTAAAAAAGTGGAGGTTGAATACTTTACAAATAAGATGACCCGTATACCTATTACCTTAAGCTTTTTGGTGAATATGTGATTTCATCTCACTTGTTTGGATGAGTCTTTGACTTTTAGATGAGTGTGTGACCAAAAGTGAATGCTTCCCCCTCATGATGACCCATCAGTGGTATTAGAGCCGATGGTTCGAGTAAGAGACCGATTCCTTGTGTCGAAAGTCTTCCTGACATGGGGTCAGGCGGCGTGTTCCGTTGAAGTGCACGTGACGAGATAAGGGTGTCTCTCAACGGCGGTACAAGCATGTGGATGAAAGAGCTTCCGCTTAAAGGGGAGCATAGTGGATGGACTCACACTTGAGGGGGATATTGTTGAGGAATAAATGTGAGTTCTAAGTCCCGCATTGCTTAGAAAAGTGGAGGTTGAGTACTTTATAAGTAAGAGGACTCATACACCTATCATCTTAAGGTTTTGTGTGAACATGGGGCGTCTCTCTCACTTGTTTGAATGAGTCTTTGACCTTTAAATAAGTGTTTAACCCAATATGAATGTTTCTCCCTCATGATGACCCATTATTTTTTGCCAACATAAATCTTATTGTGAATTGATGTCGTCAAGAACAAACCAAAATATAAGAAAAAGATTGAGTTTCTTGAGCAAACACAAGAAATTCTATTAGGTTTTACAAAAAAAAGAGAAGAAGGAAAAAGAATAAGAATTGGTTAAAACTATTTTATTATTCACTTACTCAATAAGGGTTCAAAGATTACAAGTGACTACCAACAATTAACATCTCTCAACGACCTGAAAGAACTAGTCTATTTATAGACTACTAAGCTAACTTAAGCAACAAACAAACTTAAACAATTGGGCTTACAAACAAAGCTCAATTCTTCATGCTAACTTAAACACAAAGATAACAAATTTTGACACCATGCTAGAACAAACTTTGACTATAGCATGCACAGCTCCTGTCGAACCAACAAGCTACCCTTGTCGACACTAGAGTTCGATCCAAATACCACAAATCTCCACCTTAGAAAAAACTCTACACTAAAAAGGGAATAAACTAACTTTCATCATGCAACTTTATCAACTGCATACAGTGGAAAAACTTACTACTTGGCAATGTCTTGGTGATCATATCAGTAACATTGTCATCAGTCGAAACCTTCAGCACTTGGACTTCTTCACGCTCGATTATCTCTCTGACGAAGTGCAGCCTCACATCGATGTGCTTGATTTGCTCATGATAGGATGAGTTCTTCGACAGGTGTATTGCATTTTGACTATCACATTTAACAGTGATAACTCGACCTTGAGGTTTTAGCTCCTTAGGAAAACCTTCAAGCCACAATGCTTCTTTCACAACTTCAGTGAGGGAGATATACTCTGCTTTAGTGGTTGATAAGGCAACAACCTTCTGAAGTGTTGCTTTCCAACTGATTGCTTTGCCAAACATAATGAACACATATCCAGAAATAGATTTTCTGGAATCCATACAAACTGCATAATCAGAGTCGACAAATCCTTAGATTTCAACTTTGCTATCATCACTGCAAGCTCCACTATAAATCAAGACTCTGCTCAGAGACCCATTAATGTACCTAAGAATTTACTTTAATGCTTGCCAATACGCTTTCCCAGGATTGGCCATATACCTGCTTACAAGGCTCACTCCATATGCTATGTCTGACCTCGTACCGACCATAACATACATCAAAGAACCTACTATATTAGCATATGTAATGCTATTCATATATGCTTTTTCTACTTCAACACTAGGACTTTGAGTCGAACTCGACTTATATTGAGGATTAGTCAGTGTTAGAATAAGATTTGAATTTAACATACCAAATTTGCCGAGAATTTTCTTCAGGTATGCCTATTGAGATAAGCATAATCTCGACTGCTTTCTATCTCTCTGGATGCCAATCCCAAGAATTATGGAGGCAGCTCCCAGATCCTTCATGTCGAACTCCTTATCGAGTTCAGCCTTCACCTTCATAACATCTTCGACGTTGTTGCTTGCTATGAGGATGTCATCCACATAAAGCAACAAAATAACAAGTGAATTTCTAGGTCAAAATCTAAAGTAAACACAGTGGTCGAACTGGCTCCTAGTGAAACCAACGTGAGACATGAACTTGTCAAATCTCCTATTCCATTGTCGAGGAGATTGTTTCAAGCCATACAAAGACCTATTTAACTTGCACACATAATCTTCCTTTCCCTTTTCTGCATACCCTTCAGGTTGCCTCATCAGGATTGTTTCATCTAGATCACCATACAGGAAGGCTGTCTTCACATCCATCTGTTCAAGATCTATGTCGAACTTTGCCACCATAGCTAACAACATTCTAATGGATATATGCTTTACAATAGGTGAGAACACATCATTGAATTCGACACCTTATTTCTGAGTGAACCCCTAGCAACCAAACTTGCCTTAAAATGCTTCGACATCACTCTTTCAATTCCTTTCTTAACCTTGAAGATCTACTTACAGATGACTAACCTGACCCCTGCAAGTTTCTCTATCAGCTCCAAAGTGTTATTATCATGAAGAGATTTCATCTCATTATCCATGGCTTTCAGCCATTCAGTCTTGTCTTGACTCCTCATAACTTCCTTATAGTCTCTAGGTTCTTCGTCCAGAATCTCACTTGCAGAGATTAAGGAATAAGCTATAAGATCTGCATAACTAAATCTTTGAGGTGGCTTGATGACTCTTCTAGACCTGTCTCTTACCAGTAGGTAGTCATTATCATTCTTCTCAGCTTCGACAATAACTTCTACATCTTCTTCGACTTCATCTGAGTCATACAATTCAACATCATTATGCTCCACGTCAACATGAATCTCTTCTTATTCCAACTCTTCTTCAGAGATCTTCGAACTTCAACCAATGCCATCAATTTTCTTAAAAGCCATCTCAACTTCATTGAAAACTACATCTCGACTTGTGATACACTTCCTGTGATCTGGCTCTAGGCACCACAACCTATAAGCTTTGACTCCTTTAGGGTATCCAAGGAGCATACTTCTCAGAGCTCTAGGTTCGACCTTGTCTTGCCCAATATGAGCATAGGCTAAACAACCAAATACTCTAAGTCTGTCGAGACTAGGTGGATGTCCCAACCATACTTCTTCAGGTGTCTTCATTCCACAGGCTGTCGAGGGACAACTATTTATCAAATATGATGCAGTTACAACAGATTCTGCCTAAAACACTTTCTTTAATTCTGCACTTACCACCATGCACTTCACCCTTTCTAAAATGGTTAGATTAAACCTTTAAGGCAAACCATTTTGTTGGGGAATACCTGCAGTAGTTATGTGCCTTGCAATACCATATGCATCACAATAGCTGTCGAAAGGCTCATTGTAAAATTCAAGACCATTGTCAGTCCTCAACCTCTTGACCTTCCTTCCCGTTTGGTTCTCGACCAGAGTCTTCCAACTTTTGAAATTATCAAAAAATTTATCCTTGGTTTTTTGGATGAATACCCATAACTTTCTGGAGTAATCATCAACTATGGATAGAAAATACTTTACACTAGAGTGTGAAGGATTCCTTGCAGGTCCCCAAAGATCAACATGAATGTAATCAAGAGATTCATGTGTTATTTGTTTACCTTTGTTAAATGTCACTCTATAGGATTTACCAAATACACAAGGTTCACAAAACTCCAGTTTTTCAACCTTGTCACCCACACGACAGATTTTTTTTCGACAATTCGACCAGGCCTCTTTCATTGACATGGTTAAGTCTCTTGTGCCATAGCTCAGTCATTTACACATGTTTTGTGGATGCCACATCTGCTGAACCACTTACAACCTCAGCTTTGAGGGTATACAAGTCTTGTTTCTTCACGCCTCTCAGTATTTCCTTCGACCCCTTCATTACTCTTAGGATACTTTGATCTCCTTTGAAAACATATCCTTTCTTGTTGACTTCACCAAAAGAAATCAAATTTCTCTTAAGATCAGGTACATACCTAACATCAGTCAATAACCTTATTGACTCATCATGGAGTTTGAATCTCATAGATCCAATCCCAGCAGTACCGATCCACCATCTTGATCATATAATTCCTCAAACACGTATTTGTTTGAAGTCATGCGCTAAGTACACCCTGAATCCATAATCCACTCCTTGCTAGAGTCACTGCTTGAAACCACCAGGACATTAGATGATTCATAACCATCTTGCACAATGGCTGCATTACCATTATTTTTTCCACCATGATTGTTCAGCCGATCAGAGCATACTTTTCTTGTATGACCCTCTTTCTTACAATGATAACACTTAATAGTAGAAACATTACCACCATAAGAATTATGTAGAACTTTACCGTTATTTTTCTTAAACCTACCATATTTCTTCAAGAATTTCCCCTTAACGGACAAACCTTCACCAACAGAAGATGGTTTGTGCTCCTTTCGTTCATTCAAATCTTTAGAGAATAAGGCAGATTGAACTTTTTCAAAGGTCAACGACTCTCTTCCATACAAGAGAGTTTCTTTGAAGTGAGCATGAGACTTAGGTAAATAGCATAATAGCAGCAACACTTGATCTTCATCATCAATCTTGACTACGATATTTTCAAGATCAAGAATCAACTTGTTAAACATATCCAGCTGCTCAACAAGGCTTTTTCTTCACTCATCTTGAATGAATACAAAGCTTGCTTTAGGTAGAGACGATTAACCAGCAATTTCCTCATGTACAAACCTTCAAGTTTCGTCCACACACCAACTGCAGTTTTCTCCTTTGAAACCTGCAGGAGAACCTTATCACCAAGGCTCAATACAATGGCATTGTGGGCTTTTTCGAGCATCGTTGTCTTCTCATTCTCCGATAGGGCAACATCCATCTTCTCTAATCCTTTTAATGCTTCTAACAAACCATGTTGAACAAGAAGGGCTTGCATCTTCAAGCGCCACAAACCAAAATCATTCACACTGGTAAATTTCTCAATCTTATACTTTGTTGACGACATCTTCTCCTCCACGCTCATCGCAGCAGTTTGTTATAAATTGACGACATTAATTCACAACAAATCTCATCTCTAATTCTCTTCAATTGTTTGACTTCATACCTAATACAATTAAAAAAAATATTGTAAAAAATAGACTCGATATGACTTTCTGAAGATTCTCCACTTTTTAAAAATAAAGTGGGGGCGCCAATAGCAGCCCATCCCCCTTAAAAATTAAAGAGGGGGCGCCATTTGAGTTGCAGCCTCTTTGAAAAATAGGAGGGGCGCCAATAGCTGGATAGTCACCTCATGTTGAATAATTCATTTAATTTTTAATAGATATTATATTATATAATATTATAGAATTATTTATTAATTTCATATAATAATTAGATTACATCGACGAATAACATCGTACATTAATTTCTACAACTCAATTGAAATAAATGTCTGCCGATTCCGCATCCTCGAAGCCATATGTCTCTTGCTGCTCTTTGTGGTGGTTCCACATGAGGCATTTCATAAGAAACCATTACCGATGATTGTGTTGCATCAGTTTGAAGAACCTTGCGTATGTAGGCCCATGAAGATGAACTCAAATCGGTAAAGTCGTCTAGATTGAGGGAGTTGCCAATTCCTTCGTAGTTTTGTTGAGTTGGTTATGTTGATGAAGTAATGTTAGTACGGTAGCCGGGTTGGTTGAACAGTGACATTGGTGTGAATGTTTGGGTGGGTAATAACTGATGTGGTGTTTGGTAGTCCATGTTAATTTGTTTTGCATTATTGTAAGAGTATGATTGGTTGGGTGGTTAGGTTTGTTGGTATTGGGAAAGATAAAACGTTTGTTGGAATAGGGGGGGTTGGTATGGGGTATGTTCATGGAATTGTGGTTTGTGAGTGACACGTGTTGTTGATTATGAGTGTAAGTAGTTTGTTGGGTTAGAGGTTGGGTATTTAATGATGAAGCTTGTTGGCGTGGATCAACCAAATATCTTGGATAAGACAAGAAACCAATGGTAACCGATCTATACCAATTAATGTATTGGATATTTGGTTTATACTCGATTGGCAGTATAGTGTCGGTCAGGATTAAATGACGGCGACGCTTCCATTCACGACATTTTGCTTTTGCATATAATGTCCACAGGGTAGTCTCATTGGTCTGAGACTTTACTATCATGGTATTGAGCAAAGCATCTCGAAGGACTTGGAATTTCCTAGAGCATGCCAAATTGAAGTTTCATTCGACCACTGTGGTGCATCTCCATCGTAGTGAACATAATAATCGGTGTTTTTGCACTCCACACGGCAACATCTTGTTGATTCACTTCATGCATGTCTTCTAAACCCATATATGATCTCCAAATAAATTGTTGTATAAAAAAATATAAGTGTATTTTAAAAAAATGTTACTGATAAAGATAACTTAATTTTAAATAAATAGGTTAGTGACAATACATCATTTTGACCCAAATGATCCAATAGGTTTCTATATTGTGCTGTAATGGGGACAATTGTCGTAATTCATCCCATGTGCCGACCACCTACAAAATTAATATAAATTATTTGGTGTTAATAGTATAAATTAAGTAAAAGGATATCATTAGTATAAAATATTTGGTGTAGAATTACCTTGTTGCGTATGGAGATACGAATTCATGGTAGTTGATTAGCGTTAGATTGATCATTCTCGACCAACCTCAAGCTTGAAGCAGAACAATGTAACACCCCTTTTTCCATCGCGAATAAATAACACATTATAAAATCAGAGTAACTAAAAATTTATTTTTTTTCCGACAGAAATAAGGATGCCACATTTGAAGAAATAAAATACAATCTCTGCTCATAAATTTGATACATAGCACAAAATAGAATACTCTCAAAGGGGAAACTTTTTCCAACAAAAGGAAAGGTCAATTATGGAATAAAGCGGAAAGATCCATAACTAACTTGTTTTACAAAATAAATCATTTTAGAATCTCTACTATACATACAAAAGTACTACCAAATACAATCAACAATATATACATACATACATATATATATATATATATATATATATATATATATATATATATATATATATATATATATAATCGTTCCCCGACTCCCGTGCTACGTATCAGAGCAGACACCAAGACCGACAAAAGAACGGAGGACTAAGCTTCACCAAAGACCTCCAGCAACACTAATCTACAATGCCTCATAGAGCATTATAAAACAGCAGAAGGGTGAGAAATAACAACTAAACCAAGATTGCATAATAATATGCAAAAACATATAAATTCACATACATAGTTATTCTCACCACAAGCATCACATATGATACATATAACATACCACATATACTTAACATATTTCTAACATTTCCAACAACATAACATATATCAATTATTCCAACATGATAACATATTCACACATCATGCATATGTTTATACACAAAACATATCATTCATAATTCAAGGCATTTAACACGAATACACCTCAATTCGCAAATGCTATCACCCGCTCAATCACACAATGTCTCCATCCCCAATTGCATATTAATCATGCCCAATACATTTATCACAAATGCATATCACAATGTCTCACACATAATCAACTAAATCATGATTTTCCACATATAACCAATGCAATCATAATTCATACAGATGCAAAGAGACCGACACAACGAATCTCTATGCAAATGCATATGCGGGTACCGACTCCAAGATTTCATATCTCATCACTAGTTCACTCAGGAACTCTGCTGGAACCATCGCTCGTTACATCACTGTAACTCCCCATCGGGCATACGATGTTCACCCACCGCTCACACCTCCACCAAGAGAGGCTCACGGTGTTTATGGATCGCTCACACCTCCACCGAGAGAGGCTCACGACCCGATCGCTCACACCTCCACCAAGAGAGGCTCACGATCGTCTATAATCATCACTCACACCCCACAGGCGGGCACACGACATTATAGTGGATTCCCTCCGGAACCGCCGTCACTCAGTGACGCAAACGGCTATAACCATCGCTTTAGGTCCTCAGGCAATTCACACCTCATATTTTCGAGGCACACGATGTTATAGCTGATTCCCCACCAGAACCGCCGTCACACAGGACGCAACAACAATGCATATCATGATGCTTGACACACAAGAACTCATGACAACCAATGCATCTTCACACATATATGCAACTATAAACATGCATATATAATCAAATACAACACATTGCATTTATTTTCCTTTCGGCCAAAATTCATCACCACAACATACCGTCATGTATATTCACCTCATATAACGGCCCACAAGCTACACGTTACATATTAAAATCATATAGCATGATAACACATCAATCGCACACATTATACGCAATAAAAACCCGACAACCCGACTATTTTCCAAAAACACGAATTAATTAAATCATATTTTACCCTCCAAACCATGTTTAATAGAAGGAACTTTTCATTAGCTTTCCAACGCTTCGAACGGGGGTCAAAACGGACTTACGGATCAAAAGTTACGATCGAAACAATTTTGAAAGAAAACCTACAGCAGGGCTGACACGGGCGCCCGTGTTGTGTGACACGGCTGTGTCACCCAAAACTTCCAAATGGCCGCAAATTGACACGTCTGACACGGCCGCCCGTGTTGTGTGACCCGGCCCGTGTCAGAACCCAGAAAAATGCATTTTTTTTACCGTCGGAAGCCTTCCGGACCTCCGATTTCGATTCTGTAAAAAGCTGTGATCTCAGAATTTAACATACTACAATATTTTCACTATTAAAAAGCCATCCAACACATTTTCCATTTTTGAAATATTTTGAAACATAATTTACTCAGTTTATTCCAATTCCAAACTCGCTCAAAACCACTCGAAAACACACCGATAACCATTCCCGATTAATTCCCATCCTTACCCGATTAAATATCAACCTATACCAATGTTACCAGACATATCCAAACACTTTTACTCGATCACACATCAATTTGCACAAAAACATCAATATATATCAAAAACTCAACAGTTACGAATTCGACTCGATTCAATCAAACGATCACACTAAATCATGACCCAACATCACTCGATTCTACTACGCGATTTATTCTGACTTTCGTCCGTAAAAATATCGATTTCTACTCATTTTAACCATTTCGACCTAAAATGAGAACTATAAGAAAATCTCCAAAACAATCTAAGAAAACATACGCATATACATATACAAGCAAGATATAATTGAAACTTCTCACCCTTACCCGATTAATCGAAATCCAAGCATTGATTTTGATGATTTTCCTCTTCTCCCTTTCCTTCTCCTCTTTCTCCTCTGTTTTTTTTCTTCTTCTTCTTCTAACTCTTTTCTTTCTCTCTCTTTCTAACTAATATATATATATATATATATATATATATATATATATAATACTTATTATATAATATAAATCCAATAGGGTCAAATATCTCCAATTGATATTTTGTCTTCTAATACCAATTGATCAATTATTAGAGTTACCTTAAAATACTCTCTTTCTCTCAAATCTCTATTTATAAAAATATATATAATTTTTCTAAAATATCTAACTAATCAAATGACCATTTTACCCCTCAGCTCAAATATCTCCCAAACGCTCTCAAAATGCGATAAAACATAACCATACCGATGAAATATATTTCGGAAATAAAAGTTGAAAAGAATTTATAATTTATTGCAAATATTTTACCTATCAGAGAAATTATCCAATTAACAGGTAAAACTCATTTAATTTACACAATTCAAAAAAAGGCCAAAAACTCACTAATCTTCCACCAGTGGAAGTTTGTTCAAAATGTGACACATTTATGCCACAAAACTCTCAATGCCCAAACATGATGCATTAACATGAAACACAATAAATCACACAATTCACAAAATTCACATAAATGAAATAAATAAATACAATTAGACAAATTAGGGCGTTACAACTCTCCCCCACTTAGAAATTTTCGTCCTCGAAAATATACTGATACGAACAACTCGGGATACGACTCTCGCATCCAACCAACAAACCAACATGCCCACCAAAGGCACACCACGAATACCACAAACTGACAAACAACCTTGCCAACAGCAGCTACAACAACAACACGACAACGACGACAAGATGCAAAGCCCATACAATGCACTTGAGGACTAACTCACGACTCAAAGGATACCCAAGTTACGAACACACAGGTTCACTCTTGAACCGAAACACAACAAGATCGTTACCATCACCACAGGTAACACTCCCATAATTCACCACAATAATTAGCCACACGCATATACGAATCATGCCACTTCACGCTTCCGTTGCACACTCTGATTACTCGTAACCATCAAAACTACTAATTTCACGTCCAAAGTCTAACTCTTTCTCATATTCACCAAAAATTACTATTCACTTTTAATATACCCAACCTTACACTCTACTGCATTATCTCTCACACCAGATACGAGTCTCTGAACTGCTCAAATAATTCTCATCCATCCAAACAGACATGTATAAAACCTTCGACTTAACTCATCAGGCACGACATTAACTTCACCAATGGGATAATTCCAACTAAAGTCATAACTCATCACAAATTCCAACCATCATTTCTATCTCATACTATATTCCTTCCGACCAAACAAGTACTCAATATTCTTGTGATTACTAAACACTTCGAATCCATAACCAAAAAGATAATACCTCCAAATTATCCAACATAATACAACCGCAACCAATTCCAAATCCTGAATAATATAGATCCTTTTAGGAATCCTCAATGGTCGTAAAGCATAGGCCACAAATTTACTTTCTTGCATTAACACACTACCTAAACTCATCAGAGATACATCTCTATACCTCACAACCGATTTATTAGGATCACACAGAAACAAAACTGAAGCCGTAGACAAATCCTACTTCAGCTCTCTCGAACTTTCCTTACAATGAACATCCAAAGCAAACGACTTACCCTTTGCAAGTTAATTCTCAAACATTCTACTTGTTCTTCCTCTGAGTTTATAACAGATCCGAATATCCTCAATCAAAGCCATTACGAACTTATCCAAATAAATATGGAAAACACGATTCATCTACTCCACAAACATTACTGATTCATTACTAACACCAAGCAACATCACCGTACTTTGTAATGCCCAACCAAATTCCAAAAGATATCAATTTTCAAAGCTTTTGCAAAACCTTGCACTAGGTAACTGGCTACTCACACACAAGCTTAACCAAGTAATTAACAGCCTATTCTGATGATAGCAACATAACCAGTCACATCAAATCGATCAAAGCCTTAACTCACACAATTCACCACTCTTATCCAACATTCCAAACAATTGCAAGTTCACTCAAACTCAGCCAAACCATTCCAGTTATCTATTCCTGAAAGTGGACACTTGTTCTCAATCGTTACCTTATTCAACTATTAGCAATCCATACACAATTTCTTCTCTTTACAGTCCAAATTCCATAAATCCCCACGTGTAGTAACAACCAATCCAAAAGAACTCTCAAATACTACATCCACCCTTAAGGTTTTCTCAAAATTCCCATTAATGCTCTATAATTCCAAAGACTCCAAACCTCTCCAGAACTTTAAGTTTTGCTTTCCATAATCTCAATATCGTTATACTTGTTATTCCGTTCAATCATCCATTCCTTTTTGTTACTAACAAAGCTGGAGCTCTTCTAAGACAACACCTTAATGCTCCATCCAAAAACACATCTGAAAACCGTGCACAACTGACGGCCCATCACTATGACTTCCTGCCAATTTCCCAGAACACTATCATCACAGACAAAACAAACATCTTAGTCCCATCTACTAAGAGTTTCCTACTTACTTAGCAGATATAAACCTCAACTATTCACCTTCGTCCAATTAAGTTCAATCTCTACGCTCTGAGAAGCAGTCCTTAAATAAAACCCAATCATTCTCTCTCAATGACTTCCCAACCTGACCAACATATTAAAACCTCTAATCCGTCTCATCTTCCGATATTAGAATCTTCATCAACTCATCAAAACAACCCGTAACCATTTCCTTAAATTCCAAACAATTCATTTCACACGCTATCAAAGCCGGAAAGACACGTCTATTCCATCCAACACAATTCCCGTCTGCTATCAACAAGAGATTAAGGGTGATCAGTTCCTCAATTTGCCAATAAACAGCCGACAATCATGATGGGGCATAAACCATTTTTACCAAACTATAATAGCATTCCTTACATCCTGCGCACAAAACTACCTAAGGCACAAAACCTTAGTGGACATAAACCTTACCTCCGCATTCCCTCCGGAATCGAGAACCACACTGTCCAAAGAGCACTTACAATCTTGCAATTCACAACACACTGAGCCAACACTCCACCTGAAGCAACTTGGAGAAGTACCAGCTTCTCCCCCACTTATCTCATTCTCACACCTGAAGACAAAGGATTAGAAAAACCAGAAAGTACTGACAGTGCTTCCACACACATATCACGTACTAAAGAACAAATAACAACGACAGCATTCAACTGTCACACCAACTGACTCAACAACTTGGTGTAATACCCCAAATTTTGACCACTTATATTTCCCATCATTGTGAAAATCATCATCATAATATGGATGAACCATCATGCTTCATCAGTCTCCCCAAAGATGGGTGAGCATCCAATACAATCAAAATTAGGGTTTCAAGCCCTCTCTGAGTGCTTAGACAAAGGATCAATCAAGAAATGACATGATCTTCAACTTGTCTAATCTCTCAAACATCCACAATGGATCAAAAAGGACTCCCACTTCAAGGATTAAGCACAGGGCTGCTCCCTTCTAGGTGGATCAAGTCTCAAGATCGACAGTGTCACCAAATTAGGGTTTTGGTCGACCAGGGTCTCCAGATGGAAATTTTTATCTGGGCACAAGGCAATGATCCAAAACATGACCTAATATGCTTCATGGAACCACATGAACCCATGCATCAAGTCAATTTTGCCTCAGGGGATGCATTCATCAAAAATCAGGAATTAGGGTTTCTTGACCTAATTCACCCCTAAGTTAACTTTTGGGACAAACCATGAGCCAAGACCTCAAGAGATGATTTGAGGGTCTCTAATACACCATATTGATCCATTTGGAACAATGGATTGATCCAAGAAGCTTGAGCAACAAGTCTCATTTTCATCTGCACCACAATTAGGGTTTTAAAGGAAAAGTCAACTGTAACTTTGACTTTTGACCAAGATATGCTCCCAAACCCTAATACATGATTGAATATACCCTATGACACCCATGGAACATGTCCATCAAGTTTGATTTAGGTCAAGGACATGATTTCCTGAAGAATTGCACAGTTTGGAATTCATTTGATAAAAAGTCAACTGTGCACAAAAGTCAACTTTGACTTTTTGAGATTTTTCACCAAAATGGATTTTTAACCCTAAAATGATGTTAATGTATGATTTGAATCATCATTCATCAAGAAAAATCAAGAAAAGTGAGATAACTTGTAAAAGGGGTAACCATAAAACTTAGAAATTTTTCTAAGTTAAAAATAAAGTGGCAAAGGTACCAACTTTGGAGGACCATAACTCCTAAACCACAAGGCCATTTTTTCTCATCCAAAGATGGATTTGTAGCCCTCATTATCACCTACAAAAACTTCAACTACAAGTCATTCCAATTCATTAAGGATTTTGAGTTATGGAGTGATCAAAGTGGCTGAAAAGTGAAAATGTCACTTTTTCCAACACTTAGTGAAATTTTCACTAAGTCAGAATTTGCCTTCACTTTTTGCCAAATGTAGGGGGATTTTTCACTTGGAATCAAAAGAGATCAAAACCAAACTTGTTCAAACAGTTGTTGTATCATGTAAGAGCTTTCCAAAATGGCCAAGAACATTGCCAAATTCAACCTACACCATGAGATACAACATTGGCAAGTTGCCTTGCTGAAATCTGTCAAAGCAAGGCAGAATTTGCAACTTAGGTCGATTTCCCAAAATCAGCCAATTCCAATTGCTCCAATCCACTTAGGACACCTCAGAGGATTGAATCTAAAGGGGACAATCACTGAGCCAAGCCTCCAAAGTCCATGGAACAAGAAATAGCATGTTGAACCTAGAGTTGCCAAAATAGGGACAAGACTTCAAATTTGGAATGAGGCATTCAATGGAACCATCAAGGTGGCATGGACTGAGCCATTCTCATCTGAAATCAGTAAAGACTTATCCAAGACCAAGGGGACCAAAACTCTGTGCCCTAACCTCTAGTCAATGGCTAGAGGAGACTTGGATTTTCATTTGCCAACATTGGCCAAACCTACTTACCAGCTGCCATGCACTATTCCTTGCAAAATAAACTTGCTCTACTATAAATAGAGCTCAATTGTGGTCAGTTTAAGTACACCAAATCCATCTAATAGATGCTTTCCTTAAAATCTCTTTCTATTGGCAAAAATGCCTTTCTTAGCAAGGTAGCTATCGGGTTTTGAGTTTGAGAGCAATTCTGCACAAACCAATCACTCACACACCTCACATACATCACATATGAGTTGATCAAACACTCACATAACTTCTGAAACATCAATTTCATGAAATCACCAGCTGGTTGCTCAAATTTTCAAACAAGGTGCAGCTGAGGTACCACAAAATGATCCAGCCAATTTCAATCAAGTCCAACCATCCAAACACAATCCATAGGGTGTAGGGAAGCTGTCCAGATCATCACAACTCATCTGTAACACCTCCAAATCAAAAATCACTCTGAACTTGCTGTCACGGCTTGGAGGTAAGCACATACTTGGTCATCTCTCAATCTATGCATATTTCCTCGCACAATAATTTGGCCATATGTTCATAATCATGCATGGAATGTTTTCCCTCAATTAATTGCATTGTTTGAATCGTGTATCAAAAATCCTAGCCTTCATGCAGAAATTAGGGTTCTTGAGGTTTCTTCGTGATTTCTTGTTGTATGTTTAATTTAAATGAAATTAAAGTACATAGACATGATCGTGAGGTTGAGACGAGCATAATGATATGTGGATTGCATGATATGATTACGTATTCATGGAGATTGGATAGAAAACGCAAATCTGAGAAACCAAGAACACGCGCGTGTTCTTCAGCTTGTTCTTGGCGCCTTTTTTTCAAATTTAAATATTTGAATTTTGTGATTTTGTTTAATTGATTCAAAAATTAATTTCTCTCTGAGTTTTAATGATTTTGAGTTGATTCTTTTTTTAATAATTCACAAAAATATTAAAATATTTTATTTTATCAAAAAATCCCAAAAATATTATTTATTTCATATAATTGATATTTTTGTAAAGAATTAATATTTTGATTGTTTTTGGCATTTTAAATATTTTTTCTACATTTATTTTGCAACTTTTAATGCTTTCTAATTATTTTGTAGGTCAATACTTAATTTTTGAAGCATTAATCCAAGATCACAATTTGTTTTCCATGTGTTAAACAATTTTTGATCATTTTAATTGAATTTTTATTCAATTAAATACATTTTGAAAACAAATTAGGGTTTTGGATTAATTCAACCCTCATAAATCATTTTCAAAACACTTTGGGCCTCTATTAGAGTGTAAGAACCAATCCTTTTTTTTGACCAAAAACTTTTTGGGCCTCACTTATTGTATAAGTCCCGATACCGTCAAAAAACAAACGGCGCGATCGTCGCCTTTTCAAAAATCATCTGGGCCTACCCTCGAGTAGTAAGACCCATTTATTTTTCTTCAAAACTCTTTGGGCCTCTTGAGAGAGTGTAAGACCCATCCCCCCTTGTACAAAAACGTTTTGGGCCTCACTCATTGTATAAGTCCCTCTGTACAAGTAAACGGCGCGATCGTCGCCCGTTTAAAAATAAAAACCATCTGGGCCTACCCTCGAGTAGTAAGACCCATTTCTTTTTCTTTAAAAACACTTTGGGCCTCTAATAGAGTGTAAGACCCAATCCCCCTTTTAACCAAAACATTTTGGGCTTCACTTATTGTATAAGTCCCTCTGCGTTAAAAGAAAACCTCGGTGCGATCGCCATTTTTAAACGAAAAATCATTTGGGTCTACCCTCGTGTTATAAGCCCCTCTCTTTTCTTTAAACTTTTTTTGGGCCTCTTGAGAGAGTGTAAGACCCATCCCTTTGTACAGAAAACCTTTTTGGGCCCCAGTCACTTGTATAAGTCCCTCTGTACAAATTTCAAACAATGCGCTCACTGATAAAACCCTGGGCCTCTCCTTGAGCTGTAAGCCCCAGATCTTTCTTTTTCAAAGCACTTTCTCCTTTGATTTTGAATATACTGTTGTTTTTAATCTTTCTTTGTTGAACAACTAACCAAACAGCATGGAAGCACTACAACCGAGTAAGTGGTTATCGCTTTCATTTACTGCTTTCATATTATAAACTGTATTGTGGGGCTGCTCACTGTAAGTCTCCTTTCATAAACTCATATCTACTGTGTAATAATAGTATAGATATTTCGAGTTTCCCCGGCAACTACGTCTAGAACTAGGTGACGCCGTTTCATTTATTCGTAGAAATAGACGCCTAGATCCCCAATAGGAGCACCAGATACAGTCTTCTCTTCGGCTGTCCTCCTTAGGAATCGTCAAGAAGCTCTACTCCCCAAGATGAATGTATTCTCCGTGAATGACATCTTTGAGTTTCTTCCCAATTCTCGAACTTTCCTGACTTGATCTATTCCTTGTGGATAGCTTGCCTTGAATGTCTCGGGGTTTGGGTACCCACTACGGTCATAATCTTGGACCTTAACTAAGGAACCCTCTTTAAAAGTTAAAAGTCGCTGGATAGTAAACCTCGCACGTTTACCAGTGGTTTTTATCTTTAAAAGAGTTATCTCTCCTAATGGAAAGGAGATGATAGACCCACGGGCTTCTTAAAAGCATCGGCCTCCTCTTGGGCATTATTCAAGGACCCTACGGCTTCTTAGAAGTATTCACAGCCTCCTCTTAGGCTTCGTATAATGATCTCTTCCTTCGGGAATGATATCCTCCTCTTGGGCTTCGTACAAGGACCCGTCGGCTTCTTAAAAGTTCCCAGCCTCCTCTTGGGCTTCATACAAATTATCCCGACGACCTCCTAGAGGTATAGGAACAGAACCTAGTCATCCTCATAGAACAATCCTTTCATAGAGTCTACTACTGTTTCTCGAAGCATAGTACAAAAGATAAAACTCTAGACACGGACAGTCTAACTTCCTTGAGTCTCAAAGACATTCTCAAGCACCCTTCGTTAAATAGGAAGGAAACCCGCAGACTCGGATAGTCTCGATACCCTTTGGATTTCCCGTTTCCTCAAAGAGAAGGAAATATCCCTGATCCTCAAATTAAATCCCTGTGTACAGTGTTACTCATATAAGAACTGATTTTCTCTTTTAAATCAGTATATTGGATCTGTCACTCAACTGAAACAGTTACAATAGCCTCCATCTCGGGCTTCGTACGAGATACCAAAATTCTCCCCAGTGGAGTCAAAACAACCTTTTCGCCTCTCTCTCGGGCTTTGTACGAGATACAAAAACACTCTCTTACTGAGTATAAAAGATTCTCCAACTGAGTCAACTCTTTGCTAGCCTCCTCTTAGGCTTTGTATAACGATATGCCCCACTGGGTCAAAAACTTTTAGCCTCTCTCTCGGGCTTTGTGCGAGACACAAAATAGCCTCCTCTTAGGCTTTGTATAATGATTTTCCTAGCGGAAATTAGCCTCCTCTTAGGCTTTGTATAAGAAAACCACTGGTTGATCCAATTAACCTTTTAGCATCAAAGCTGTGCCTCGTTCACAGTATACAAACATCAATAACTCCTTCCCCTTCATCTAATCGCTGTAAGCGGCAAGCCTCTGGATCATCTATATCCATGCCACTGTCCCTCTTTTAGCATGAGAAATTCCTAAGGAAAGATGGCATTGCTCTACACTGAGTTAAAGTATTCTCCTTCAGGTTAAAACCCTTTCTTCGGAAATTATGGCATTGCTCGGATCCGCGTATCCCAGTTAAAGTAATTCTCCTTCTCCACTCCTTAGAGATGACCAAATCTCTCTAAAGCCGAGACCTTTCAGCTTCACGTCTTGGGCTTTGAACAAGACACAAATAGACCTTTCAGCTTCACATCTTGGGCTTTGAACAAGATACAAACCACCTTTCGCTTCACGTCTTGGGCTTTGAACAAGACACCAAAATATCATTTCCTCCCATAGAATAGGAGGAACTACGAACGCTCTGATTTCCCTATTTCGGTAAACGGGAATACGTAGGCATACGATCGAAAGAAAAGATCTTAGCGAGCGCAATCAACAAAAAACCCAAATCCCATTTCTCCATCAATAAAAAAGCAGTATTTCAAAAGCATCAGTCCTAACATCCTAATCCTTATTCCCCGCCAGAAACCTTTTGCCCAAGCCCTAGAAAGAAAGAACCTATATTGGCGAAATACGAATAACCAGTACAAAAGCCCCCCCCCCCCCCCCACATTGATAGCATCCGTAACCTAACAGACCGCTGTTTAAACTCAGTATGCAAGCAGGGTTAATTGGAGACATCTATTTCCCTTCCTTATTCAGCTCCAATAGGATAAAAAATGAATCGACCTGTAGTTTAAAGCTCAAACCGCAGAGAGCGACCAACGCTTAAGAACCGCGTCCAAAATCGCTCGCTACAGAAAAGTGGCGCCCACCGTGGGGCCCTTGTTTTTCTTTTTTTCTGTTTTCCTTGTAAAATGGCAACTCTGTTGGGGAGTCTTTGCCAAGATCTTTTTGCCTTAGGGCATCATCCCCGTTTTCTACGGAATATGGGAACTCTACCGAAGAGAAAGATTGACCTATGCTGGTCCATCTCTTAGGCAGGGAACCACAGATTGGGGCTTCCGCCGGGGAACCCATTTCTGTCAGGAACTTAGGATTCTTAGCTTTATAAGTCTAGGATTTTTTAGGATAAATATATATACTGCTTTTCCTAAATGAATATGTGTTTATTTTTCTGCTACTGGGAATGCGTGTGATGCCGCATGTGGTGAGATTGAGTATACACTTAAGAAAAGCCAACCTTTTTCGTAGTGCGGAAACTATCGGAAATAGTTGTTACGCGATACTACCCTCATTTGAGGCTGGTGATCTATTCTCGGTGAATGGCACTTACTCTAAGATTGCACACAACTCGCTGGCGATCCGCTTGTTGTCTGCCTTCCTGGGAGGAGCTGATGATAATGAGTACAGGTACAAAAATCACCCTAGTATAAACCTTTGGGGATGGGTAGAGCCTTGACTTCATGACAACGACCCTTTGACCCCATGTTTTTTCTATGTTTTTGTGTGCTGCATTCATGCATTCATTTAATAAAACATTAAAACATTCAAAAAATTTCTCTTCTAGTCTCTCTGTTTTTTAAATTAAACTAAAACTGTGATTGCAAATATCAGAGAAAAAGATTGCATTAATGGATTTTGGTAGAAGGAGAACTCACCAGTATACCTTCAAGGTTCCAAAACTAGGGGATTTGAGAAAGTTAGCGAGGATGATCGTTAACCCAGAGGCTTTCAGAGCCAAGCACGGTGGTTTGCTACCACTGTTAAGAGTCCCTGTGATTAAGGGGATCATGGACGCGCTCATTCAATTCTACGATCCGGTTTATCATTGTTTCACATTCCCGGATTACCAGCTATCACCAACGCTGGAGGAGTATTCTCATCTGACTGATTTACATATCACTGATCGAGCTCCATTTTCTGGATTGGAAGAAATTCCAAAGAATCAGACAATTGCAAGAGCAATTCATTTGGACGAGTCTGAGGTCAGGACTCACATGACTACTAAGGGTGGCATCCAAGGTTTGCCAGCCCAGTTCTTGACAAAAAAGGCTCTATACTTCGCTAGTATAGGGAACGGGACTGCTTTTGAAAGCATCTTTGTCTTGCTCACCTACGGGTTATTTTTGTTTCCCAACATCAATAACTTCGTCGATATCAACGCCATTAAGGTTTTTCTCATTGGAAACCCTGTGCCGACTTTGCTCGCAGATGCGTATTATTCTGTACACTTGGGAAATTTGTACAGTGGAGGGGAGATCACATGCTGTGTACCTTTGCTCTACAAATGGTTTATCTCTCACTTGCCCAAGTCTGCTGCTTTTTGGGATTGCAAGAGTGTCTTACGTTGGTCGCAGAAGATCATGTCTCTCACCAACTCTGATATAGATTGGTGTAATAGGATTTATGAGGGAATCAGAATCATTGACCGTTGTGGAAACTTCCCCAGCGTACCCCTCATAGGAACTAAAGGAGGAATCAACTATCATCCGATATTAGTTCTTCGTCAATTTGGATACCCGATGAGACACATCCCACTGGGTGTTCATCTGGAAGGTCTTTTCTTCAAAGAAGGAGAAAACGACAGAGCACTAAAGATAGAAATAGTGCAAGCTTGGAAACATGCTCATAAGAAAGGACGAGAGTCTCTAGGAAAACCAGACTGTGTCTCGGTGGAGCCTTATCTCTATTGGGTACAAACTAGAGCTCTCAAGCTGAAGATGCCTTATCCTCGTTACGGAATTCTTTCACCGAGGGAAATTGTCATGTACTTCATGACGGAAACTGAAAGGCTTCAGGTTACTCTCAACAAAGTCCAAAAGGAAAGAAGGTCTTGGAAGAACAAGTACCGCACCCTCGACGAAGAATGTATCCAAATACAGCAATTACTGAAAGAGAAAGATGCTCTGATTGAAATTTTGGAGCAGCATGCTGTAGAGAATCAAGATGACCAAAGGAATTTGCTCGCTCCTTTCACCTGGCAAAGGAATGACAACCCGACAACGGCCCAAGCGCCCCGGTCAAAGAAGAGGACTCGGGACCCATTAGTTTAGGTTTCTGTTTCTGCACTTTGTAATCTACTGTATTTCCATTTCTGTAATCCTTTGAATTTCAATAAAAAGGGGTTTCCCCACTGTTTGATATTTGCAATCTAATTGTCGAAGTTTATTTTAATTAAACCTAAAAATAATTAATATAATCATTGCATTCATCATTCTCACATCGCGTATTCTTCTTCCCTACGAATCTCACGTTTGTGTCTCGATTCTAGAGTCAAACTGTCTCATTCATATAATACTCGGGCCAATCGTCAAAAAAGGATGGATGATCTTGAGGAAGAAAACAAAGAGTTGAAAGAAGAGATCGACGCTCTAAGAGAGGATATGAGAAAGCTTCGTAACGACATGCAAGCCATGGCAGAAGCTCAGCTACAAAGAACTGTGATCTCAGAGATCACCTCAACGCTCATCATAGAAAAGTATGATCCTAGGTATCAGATGCCGAAAGATCGTCCTTGGGGCAGGCCTGTTAACTATATCCCGGAAGGATATGTTCCACCGATCACTGAAGATCAGGGAATCGCAACAGAAGCCACTGGGCCTGAAGGTTACAAACTTCGGGAAAGCGAAGATGCTAGGGGCATACTCAAGACTCCTGAAGGTTACAAACTTTGGGAGGCGCCAAGACTTACTGTCGTAATCACGGTACCACCCCTTGTGGTGCACACTGTCCCGGAAGGACAGATTCCACAGACACCTTCTGGTAAGAAGGAAACTATGTTTGACAGAATGGAGGAATTCCAGGAACAGTTCTTGGAAATGCAGAAAGAGCTGCAAGCCATTCGCGGTCAGGATCTATTTGGAAAGGACGCCGCAGACCTCTGCTTGGTCCCAAATGTGAAAGTCCCGCACAAGTTCCAAGTGCCCGACTTTGAAAAATACAAGGGTAACTCTTGCCCTCAGAGCCATCTGGTGATGTACGCTCGGGGGATGTCAGCCCAGACGGAGAATCAGGACCTGCTGATTCACTACTTCCAGGATAGTTTAACCGGTGTCGCACTCAAATGGTACATGGGTTTAAACCGTACTACGATCAGTACATTCAGAGATCTTGGTACTACCTTCGTCCAACAATACAAGTATAATTTAGACATGGCACCCGACAGAGATCAACTCAGATCAATGTCGCAAAAGGAAAAGGAAACCTTTAAGGAGTATGCTCAAAGGTGGCGTGAAATTGCCGCTCAAATTTGTCCACCTCTTGAGGAAAAAGAGATGACAAAGATCTTCTTAAAGACCTTAAGCTCATTTTACTATGACCGAATGATTGCCAGTGCACCCAGTGATTTCACCGAAATGGTCAGCATGGGTGTACGTCTTGAGGAAGCCGTCCGAGAAGGACGTTTGGTAAAAGACACTGGATCAACGAGCGGTACTAAAAAATACGGTAGTGCTCTCCCTAAGAAAAAAGAGCAAGATATTGGGAATATCTCTCTCGGAAAGCAAAGGCGACGTTATCAGCCAGTAGCAGCTGTTACTCTTGCTATCGGCCCCGCGCCTGTTCCTATGTATCAACCTCAGGTTGCGCAGAGCCAACCTGACCAACAAAGGACACACAGCCTCTTCAGCAGGCTCGTCCCCCATATAACAATAATCGTACAACACGACCACTAGGATTTGATCCTATACCCGTGACGTACGCAGAGCTGTTTCCGTTACTGCTAGCCAAGGGGCACATTCAGACTAAGTCTCCCATTTCAGTTCCGGAAAATCCGCCTTTTTGGTTTAAAGCGGATCAAATATGCCCTTATCATCAAGGAGGTTCAGGGCATAACATTGAGACTTGTCTCAATTTCAAATCCGACGTGCAAAAGCTTGTTAGGAGCGGGCTCTTATCTTTCAAAGATACGAACCCCAATGTTCTTACGAACCCGCTGCCTTAACACGAGAAAGATGCAATCAATCTGATTGAGAAAGAGACTAACAATGTCTATCAAATTCACGATGTACTCTCATTGGGGACCAATCTGGTCAAGATGCATTATAGACAGAGTGGATATGGCCATGTGCCACCTCATAATTATCACCAGTGTGATATCTGCTCTAAAGACAACCAAGGATGTTCTGTAGTGCAAGCAGCTCTACAGGAACAAATGGATCTCGGATGGATCCAGGAGCACCGAGTTCGTGGAGTTAACATGGTCTCTACGAATTCTAACGTCATTCAAAACCACGACATCCGTGTGATGAATGTCAACTTGGTGGCGATGCACTCAAGGGAAAGCCAGTATCATAATCTGCCGCGGCACGATTACAGTTCCTGTCTGATTTGCTCGGTAAACAAACAGGGTTGCTCTTTCATACAAGAAGCCCTCCAGCGTCAGATGGATCTTGGATGGATCCAAGACTACCATGATAGGAACTCCTATCAAATTAACATGGTTCAGATCTTTGACATCTGCGTGATGAATACCAATCTGGTAGAGTTACATGCTGAGCAGGTCCGACTCGGATTCTTAATATCACACGATTATCAAAACTGTAAAGCGGGTTGCGAAGACGATCGAGGTTGTACCCTTGTCCAGGAGGCACTTCAGCACTTGTTAAATCACTGGTGGATGCCAATCTATATGGACGAAGATACTCAGCAGATTAGTATCAATAACAGGAATCCTACTCGTCGTCAAAGTCAGGATGTCCGATCAATGGAAGGTAACCTAGTGAGGTTACATTGTATTCAAAGTGGGCGTGGCCAGGTGCCACCACACAACTATGACAGTTGTAGCATCTGTTCGGAAAGTAACCAAGGGTGTTACCTTGTGAGAGCCACTCTTCAGGGTCAGGTCGATCATGGAGAAATTCGTCCATATCCCAGTTCAGGACCCATCATTTGGTCGCCGAACTACCTTGCCGAGCAAGTTGAGGATGTTGTCATGATCTCTGGTCATCACAGGACCAGGGATATTTTTGCCATCGTCCCTCTACTTGACAAATCTAGAGTTCCCAACCGGGAACAGATCAAGGTTACTTATGATGTTCAGAAAAATTAGAAGGTTCCCATAGTCATCTATCTACCGGGACCACTACCGTATGAATCAACTAAGGTTATCCCTTATAAATACGGTGCAACAACAATTGAAAATGGAAAGGAAATTCCATTACCCTCCGTCGTGAATATTACGGACGTCAGTCGTGTAACACGGAGTGGTAGAATCTTCAACCGAGGGGTTGGGGAAGCTAACAAAGAAAAGGAACTTCAGGCGGAAATTCCTGATCCGCCAGTCGGTCAATCTAGTAATCCCGACTTTTCAAAAGACAAAGATGAGATGCTAAAGCTCATCCAAAGGAGTGAATATAACATCGTTGATCAACTGTTACAGACTCCTTCAAAGATCTCAGTATTATCACTGTTACTCAGTTCAGAAGCACACAGAGAGGCTCTACAGAAAGTCTTGGAGCAAGCCTTTGTGGAACAGGATGTAACAATCAGACAATTCGATAGCATTGTCTCTAACATCACTTCCTGCAATAATTTGGGATTTAGTGATGAGGAATTACCTGAAGAGGGTCGCCGTCATAACATGGCGCTCAATATCACAGTTAACTGCCAGGGCGATGCTTTAGCCAACGTACTGGTAGACACAGGGTCAGCCCTGAATGTTATGCCGAAGTACACTTTGATGCAATTATCATTCAAGGGCCCTCCGATGAGAGTCAGCGAGGTCGTCGTCAAAGCATTCGACGGATCCAGAAAAACAGTTATCGGCGAAGTGGATCTTCCCATAACTATTAGTCCTCACACTTTCCAAATCACTTTCCAGGTCATGGACATCCGGGCAACATACGGTTGTTTATTAGGAAGACCTTGGATACATCAGGCTGGAGCGGTTACTTCAACCCTCCACCAAAAGCTAAAGTTCGTCAAGAACAATCAACGTGTCACGGTTTGTGGGGAACAAGCCTTGCTTGTGAGTAACCTATCATCATCTACTTGTGTGGAACCCGAGGAGGTTATTGGAACTTAGTTCCAAGCACTATCGGTGAGCAAGAACAATCAGTTCAAAGAATGAACTTCAATTTCTTCATACAAAGATGCTATCAAAGCGGTCGAGAGTACCGATACGACAGGATGGGGACGGCTTGTCATTCCTATTGACAATAAAACAAAGAAGGGTCTTGGTTTTTCTGCAACCTGTACCCAGACAACTGCTAGCAATGAAAGTCTTCATCCCCTTCAAAACTTCTTCCACAGTGGAGGTTTTCTTCACCCAGTGTCTCAGACAGTTCATGCTATCAATGAGGAAGATCCCTCTGACACAGATGAAGAATGGAAGTCCTACCTTAACAAGGACGACTATATGTCTCAGGAAGAGGTGCCTATGCCTTTTTGCTTTCCTACAGAAAGTCCGAGATTTATACCAAGATCAGATGTCGAAATGATCTACGGAGATTGTGATCCGGAAGGATGCCGTGCTCCGCCAAATTCATTAGAGGAAGACACTCTGATAAAAGACAACTTTGATCACAATTACTATGGCCCGATGGATGGTCTGCCAATATGGCAGCCTTACCCAGGAAACTTGGGGCAAGAAAGTCAGCCGAACAATGAAAATCAGCTGACCGTCATTGAACAGAATACCTGTGTCCCCACCATGTCATGGGATCAACATTCAGGTCATTCGGAAACTACTCAACATGAAGATGAATTCGCAACGTTTGCAGGACTAGAATTCATCAACTATGCTTTTCCTGAGGTCAACGTCATCGAGAGGGATGACTCCTCCAGTTCCAAAGAAGTTTGGGACACTTTGGGACAACCAAGTGGAAAATACGACTTTATGGTCAAGTACACTGCTCCCGAAAGCTCTCGTATCAGGCTCGAAGATATCCAATCAGCTGGATGGGGAGATGTACCTGAGAGCACCAATGCTATGCAAAATGCAACAGAGGAATTCTCCTACGACAACTCTGCTTGGGAGACAGATTCCAACGATCCTGCTCCACCAGAAATCAGCGTCATTTCTGAAGACAAATCAAGGAAGGTGCCAGACTTTGTGATTCACCAAGGAGTTCGCCGCCAATGGGTTGTTGTCGAGGTTCCGAAGGTCGTTCGCCAGTCAAAGTAATTGCCATCTTTAACCTTTCACCCTGCCCAAGTGAAACGGATGTTTTGATAGGGCTCGCTTTCTGTAAATTTCCCTCTTCGCTTTGCCCAAAGCGACAGAGTTTTGTTTTATAGGGCTGTAGTTTCAAGATTCGACTTGTTCATTAATAAAATAACGTCGTTCTGTAATTTCCGCATTAATTGCTGTTTTCTCTTTTTGCTTTTTCAGAAAATGGTAATCCTAAAAAAACAATTCAATCATAAAAACAAGCAGTAAAACAAATACACTGCACACACTTGCATTTTCTCTATCTCTTCTAAACACGAATCATCACGTCATGCAGATTGCTTGTTTTATACCCCGTTGAAACATACGATCCGATGCCTTCTTCCAACTTTGAGTTCCCGGTATTCGAGGCTGAAGAAGAAAATGACGACGAAATTCCAGAAGAGATCTCCCGACTACTCAGACAAGAGGAAAGGTCCATTGAACCTCACAAAGAACCGTTGGAAACGGTAAACTTGGGTTCAGAAAAAGAGAGAAAAGAAATCAGGATCAGAGCACTGCTCAGTCCAACTGCCAGAGAGGGTTTGATAAAGCTTCTCAAAGGATTCCCCGATGTGTTCGCTTGGTCCTATCAGGATATGCCAGGGTTGGATACCAGCATCGTGGAACATCACTTACCGTTGAGATCGGAATGTCTGCCAGTAAAGCAAAGGTTGAGACGCACTCACCCGGACATGGCCATCAAAATCAAAGAAGAGGTACAGAAATAGATCGACGCGGGTTTCCTCGCTACATCTGAATATCCTCAATGGTTAGCCAACATCGTACCCGTTCCCAAAAAGGACGGAAGGGTCAGAATGTGTGTTGATTACAGAGATTTGAACAAGGCAAGTCCAAAGGACGACTTTCCTTTACCACACATTGACATGCTGGTTGACAGCACAACAAGGTTCAAAGTATTCTCCTTCATGGATGGATTCTCGGGCTATAACCAGATCAAAATGGCGCCGAAAGACATGGAGAAAACTTCGTTCATTACCCCATGGGGTACCTTTTGTTACAAGGTAATGTCGTTCGGTTTGAAGAACGCCGGGGCAACCTATCAAAGGGCCATGACTACTCTGTTTCATGACATGATACACAAAGAAATCGAGGTATATGTCGATGATTTGATTGCAAAATCAAGAACAGAGGATGAGCACGTTGAACATCTGTCAAAATTGTTCGAACGTCTAAGAAAATTCAAGCTCCGCTTAAATCCCAACAAGTGCACCTTCGGTGTCCGTTCAGGGAAACTACTAGGGTTCATCGTCAGCCAGAAAGGAATTGAGGTTGATCCTGACAAGGTCAAGGCCATTCAAGAAATGCCTTCTCCGAAAACTGAAAAACAAGTCAGAGGATTCCTGGGACATTTGAACTACATCTCCAGATTCATATTCCTTATGACCGCGACATGTGCGCCGATTTTCAAATTACTCAAAAAGAACCAGGATTGCGTTTGGTCAGAAGATTGCCAAACCGTCTTCGACAGTATCAAGGAATATCTGTTGAATCCTCCGATTCTATCACCTCTAGTGGAAGGAAGACCACTGATCATTTACCTCACAGTCCTAGAGGACTCAATGGGATGTGTACTTGGCCAACAAGACGAAACTAAAAGGAAAGAGTCTGCCATTTACTATCTAAGCAAGAAATTCACCGACTGCGAGACTCGGTACACAATGCTTGAGAAAACTTGTTCCGCTTTGGCTTGGGCAGCCAAACGTCTTCGCCAGTATATGATTCGTCATACTACTTGGTTGGTCTCCGAAATGGATCCAATCAAGTACGTTTTTGAAAAACCTGCTCTCACGGGAAAGATTGCCCGTTGGCAGATGTTACTATCAGAATATGACATAGAGTACCACACTCAGAAAGCCGTTAAGGGAAGTATTTTAGCCGATCATTTGGCTCATCAACCGATTGACAATCAGGAATCAATCGGGTTTGACTTCCCAGACGAAGATGTCATGTATCTAAAGATGAAAGATTGCGATGAACCGCTACCCAGTGAAGGGCCAGAACCAGGTTCCCAGTGGGGACTTATCTTTGACGGAGCAGTCAATCATTATGGAAACGGAATTGGGGCAATCATTGTTACCCCCTCAGGGTTCCCACATTCCTTTCACTGCCAGACTTACGTTCAAATGTACGAACAACGAGGCCGAATACGAAGCATGTATTATGGGTCTCGAAGAAGCGATTGATTTAAGGATCAAAAACTTGGACGTATACGGCGATTCAGCCTTGGTTATTAACCAGATAAAAGGAGATTGGAACACATACCAATCAGGATTGATTCCTTACAAAGACTATGCAAGAAGGTTGTTACCCTTCTTCAACAGAGTCGACTTTCATCACATCCCTCGTGATGAGAATCACATGGCTGATGCATTAGCCACTCTCTCTTCCATGATTAGTGTAGGTCAATGGAATGACATACCTAAGATCGACATCATGCGCCTTGAACGGCCCGCTTACATCTTCGCGATTGAAGCAGTCATAGACGACAGACCTTGGTATCACGATATCAAATGCTTCCTTCAGAAACAAGAGTACCCATCTGGGGCACTCAGAAAAGACAGGAAAACCCTCAGAAGATTGGCTGGAAACTTCTTCCTGAGCGGTGACACTCTTTATAAGAGAAATTTTGACATGGTCTTGCTCCGATGTGTCGACAGACCAGAAGCAGACATGTTCATGAAAGAAATTCATGAAGGATCCTTTGGCACTCATGCCAACGGACACACAATGGCGAGAAAAATTCTCAGGGCCGGGTATTATTGGTTGACCATGGAATCCGACTGCTATAAGTACATGAGGAGGTGTCACAAGTGTCAGATATACTCCGACAAAATTTATGTACCCCCATCACATCTCAAAGTTCTTTCTTCCCCGTGGCCTTTTTCCATATGGGGAATCGATATGATTGGTATGATTGAGCCCAAGGCTTCAAACGGACATCGGTTCATCCTGGTAGCCATTGACTATTTCACCAAGTGGGTTGAAGCAGCGTCATTCGCCAATGTAACCCGACAAGTGGTGGTCCGATTTATCAAAAACAATATCATCTGCCGTTATGGTGTTCCAAGCGAGATCATTACTGATAATGGATCTAACTTGAACAATAAGATGATGAAAAAGTTATGCGCAGAGTTCAAGATCGAACACCATAACTCATCTCCCTACCGACCCAAGATGAACGGAGCGGTAGAAGCGGCTAACAAGAACATCAAGAAGATCGTTCAAAAAATGGTTGTAACCTATAAAGATTGGCACGAGATGCTACCCTTTGCTCTTCATGGTTATCGCACATCTGTCCGCACTTCAACAGAGGCTACCCCTTTCTCTCTAGTATATGGCATGGAGGCAGTGCTTCCCATAGAAGTAGAGATCCCGTCAATCAGGGTATTGATGGAAGCTAAGCTCACCGAAGCTAAATGGTGTCAAAGTCGACATGACGAACTCAATCTGATAGAAGAGAAGCGAATCACGGCACTATGCCACGGTCAGTTGTATCAACAGAGAATGAATAGGGCGTTCGACAAAAAGGTCCGACCTCGTGTCTTCAGAAAAGGAGACCTCGTGCTCAAGAAGATACAATCATTTCTCACTGACTCTCGGGGCAAATGGACCCCAAATTATGATGGCCCCTATATGGTCACGAAAGCTTTCTCAGGCGGCGCCTTGAGACTTGCAACCATGGACGGAGAGGAATTTGCCTACCCCACGAATGTTGATGTAGTCAAGAAATACTTCGCCTAAACTAAAAAAAAAACGTCTTGGTGGATTGAAAACCCGAAAGGGCGGTCCAGGCAAAAGTTAGAGACATGTAAAAAAGAATCATCCCGATGGATTGGAAATCTCATAGTACAATCCAGGCAAAAGTTAGGGATAATGGCAAGTAACTATGTTCAACAGAGGCAAGTCCCTCAGCAGTAGTTACATCATCTATCGGAGGAAATCTTCAGTCAAAGGTCATCTTCGACAGAAGCTCAGGATGCCCCGAATTCAAAGTTGGTAGAAGGATAGTGGTCGTTATGTTTCAACGTAGCCCTTTTCCCTGTAAATTACTGTTTTCTAACTTTGTATATACTCTTTGGAATCACGCGTTTGGCTGATCTCCATCTTATCAATAAAATTTGAGCCCTTGTGCTTTTGTTTGTAATTCTTGCTTGTTTTAGCTTTACAGAACGACGTTGTTTAAACTTAATCAGCGATTCTTGAAATAAAACAAAAATGAATTTACTTGTTAAAACTTTTTCTGCTTTTAAAATAAAGATGGCAATTTCTTTTGACTGTTGAACATCAGAAGAACATCGATTGCTTCTCCCGAAGTAAGCGAACTTCAAAGTGCAGAATTAAAGTACTCTTTCTAAGCCAGTATGCCTGAATAAAGGGATCAACTGTGTCAGAGACCTTGTTTCGTCTGACATCCTCGGCCGAGTTCTCATCCCCTAAGCCCGATCAACATAGCTCCCAACGGGACTATCTCTCCTAAGCAAGGTGGAATTGCTATTTTGAATCAACGGTACTTCTTCGCCCCGCGATGGCCGAGTATCCAATTGTGTTCATCCATTAGTCTGTATGTCGCGTCTGTTTTGTCAGCATATACATACATACTTCATGCATTTTATTTGCGTTCGCATTTCGTATTGCTTCACTATCACTTGAGTCGGTCTTGTCCCCTAGTGATAAACAGTTTTCTCAATCGAGTTTGTCAGTTCTTTCCTCGTCAGGAAGTGTTGCGTCTGCACAATCTCGCCACTAGTGTATCTTTAGATCAGAGTCGGCACTTGGCCACTTTGATAACTTGAACCTCTGAAAGATCAGAGAACCTTCAACAGGTGTCACTCTTCGCCATTGAAGATGATATCCTTGCTTTCCCGGATTAAGGAAAATCCACAGAGAAAGCCTCGTGATCAGAGATTCGGCAGTACATCAGTATTTCTCCGAAAAGTCGTTGATGAAAAGGTCATCGACACCTCAAAATTGGACCCCATCATATGGCGTTTCTCCGGGAAGATCCCGAGAAAAGTATGATGAAAGATCCCAAACGAAAACAGTCTCTCAAGAGACTCGCTTTCCCTAGTAGAATCGACAAATGGCGTCTCCAAAACAGAGAAGTTTGTGTACCTCTACAATTCAGACGAATGGGTTCCCCAGCAAGTCTGACATCAAAACTTTTTCCACTCAAATGGCATCTCCCCAGGAAAATTCGGCGAGAAGTTTGAAGGAAAGCCGCTACGAATAGCGTCCCTTGTCAGTAAAGTTTATTGACCAAAAGAAACCGTGACCAGTTCCTTGGTAAGAAACCAGGATCGAGGGGAAGTTTAAATAAAAAACTAAGACCATTTCCTTGGTAGGAAACCAGGATCGAGGGGAAGTTTAAATCAGAGACTGAGACCAGTTCCTTGGTAAGAAACCAGGATCGAGGGGAAGTTTAAATCAGAGACTGAGACCAGTTCCTTGGTAAGAAACCAGGATCGAGGGGAAGTTTAAATCAGAAACTAAGACCAGTTCCTTGGTAGGAAACCAGGATCGAGGGGAAGTTTATTTCAAAAGAGACTGAGACCAGTTCCTTGGTAGGAAACCAGGATCGAGGGGAAGTTTACCTTTTCTAAGCATCATCGCTTAGCTAAAGAAGATGAATGCGTAAGCTACCATTCATAACCACCATCAAAATTTCGGATATTCCGATATTTAATCCTCTTGCACCCCGAATGCCCGAATCCCTTCGTCATTCACACCTTCGGTCCAAGAAGATTAAATAGGGGCATCTGTAATACCCCAAATTTTGACCACTTAGATTTCCCATCATTGTGAAAATCATCATCACAATATGGATGAACCATCATGCTTCATCAGTCTCCCCAAAGATGGGTGAGCATCCAATACAATCAAAATTAGGGTTTCAAGCCCTCTCTGAGTGCTTAAACAAAGGATCAATCAAGAAATGACATGATCTTCAACTTGTCTAATCTCTCAAACATCCACAATGGATCAAAAAGGACTCCCACTTCAAGGATTAAGCACAGGGCTGCTCCCTTCTAGGTGGATCAAGTCTCAAGATCGACAGTGTCACCAAATTAGGGTTTTAGTCGACCAGGGTCTCCAGATGGAAATTTTTATCTGGGCACAAGGCAATGATCCAAAACATGACCTAATATGCTTCATGGAACCTCATGAACCCATGCATCAAGTCAATTTTGCCTCAAGGGATGCATTCATCAAAAATCAGGAATTAGGGTTTCTTGACCTAATTCACCCCTAAGTTGACTTTTGGGACAAACCATGAGCCAAGACCTCAAGAGATGATTTGAGGGTCTCTAATACACCATATTGATCCATTTGGAACAATGGATTTATCCAAGAAGCTTGAGCAACAAGTCTCATTTTCATCTGCACCACAATTAGGGTTTTAAGGGAAAAGTCAACTGTAACTTTGACTTTTGACCAAGATATGCTCCCAAACCCTAATACATGATTGAATATACCCTATGACACCCATGGAACATGTCCATCAAGTTTGATTTAGGTCAAGGACATGATTTCCTGAAGAATTGCACAGTTTGGAATTCATCTGATAAAAAGTCAACTGTGCACAAAAGTCAACTTTGACTTTTTGAGATTTTTCACCAAAATGGATTTTTAACCCTAAAATGATGTTAATGTATGATTTGAATCATCATTCATCAAGAAAAATCAAGAAAAGTGAGATAACTTGTAAAAGGGGTAACCATTAAACTTAGAAATTTTTCTAAGTTAAAAATAAAGTGGCAAAGGTACCAACTTTGGAGGACCATAACTCCTAAACCACAAGGCCATTTTTTCTCATCCAAAGATGGATTTGTAGCCCTCATTATCACCTACAAAAACTTCAACTACAAGTCATTCCAATTCATTAAGGATTTTGAGTTATGGAGTGATCAAAGTGGCTGAAAAGTGAAAATGTCACTTTTTCCAACACTTAGTGAAATTTTCACTAAGTCAGAATTTGCCTTCACTTTTTGCCAAATGTAGGGGGATTTTTCACTTGGAATCAAAAGAGATCAAAACCAAACTTGTTCAAACAGTTGTTGTATCATGTAAGAGCTTTCCAAAATGGCCAAGAACATTGCCAAATTCAACCTACACCATGAGATACAACATTGGCAAGTTGCCTTGCTGAAATCTGTCAAAGCAAGGCAGAATTTGCAACTTAGGTCGATTTCCCAAAATCAGCCAATTCCAATTGCTCCAATCCACTTAGGACACCTCAGAGGATTGAATCTAAAGGGGACAATCACTGAGCCAAGCCTCCAAAGTCCATGGAACAAGAAATAGCATGTTGAACCTAGAGTTGCCAAAATAGGGACAAGACTTCAAATTTGGAATGAGGCATTCAATGGAACCATCAAGGTGGCATGGACTGAGCCATTCTCATTTGAAATCAGTCAATACTTATCCAAGACCAAGGGGACCAAAGCTCTGTGCCCTAACCTCTAGTCAATTGCTAGAGGAGACTTGGATTTTCATTTGCCAACATTGGCCAAACCTACTTACCAGCTTCCATGCACTATTCCTTGCAAAACAAACTTGCTCTACTATAAATAGAGCTCAATTGTGGTCAGTTTAAGTACACCAAAGCCATCTAACAGATGCTTTCCTCAAAATCTCTTTCTCTTGGCAAAAATGCCTTTCTTAGCAAGGTAGCTATCGGGTTTTGAGTTTGAGAGCAATTATGCACAAACCAATCACTCACACACCTCACATACATCACATATGAGCTGATCAAACACTCACATAACTTCTGAAACATCAATTTCATGAAATCACCAGCTGGTTGCTCAAATTTTCAAACAAGGTGCAGCTGAGGTACCACAAAATGATCCAGCCAATTTCAATCAAGTCCAACCATCCAAACACAATCCATAGGGTGTAGGGAAGCTGTCCAGATCATCACAACTCATCTGTAACACCTCCAAATCAAAAATCACTCTGAACTTGCTGTCACGGCTTGGAGGTAAGCACATACTTGGTCATCTCTCAATCTATGCATATTTCCTCGCACAATAATTTGGCCATATGTTCATAATCATGCATGGAATGTTTTCCCTCAATTAATTGCATTGTTTGAATCGTGTATCAAAAATCCTAGCCTTCATGCAGAAATTAGGGTTCTTGAGGTTTCTTCGTGATTTCTTGTTGTATGTTTAATTTAAATGAAATTAAAGTACATAGACATGATCGCGAGGTTGAGACGAGCATAATGATATGTGGATTGCATGATATGATTACGTATTCATGGAGATTGGATAGAAAACGCAAATCTGAGAAACCAAGAACACGCGCGTGTTCTTCAGCTTGTTCTTGGCGCCTTTTTTTCAAATTTAAATATTTGAATTTTGTGATTTTGTTTAATTGTTTAAAAAATTAATTTCTCTCTGAGTTTTAATGATTTTGAGTTGATTCTTTTTTTAATAATTCACAAAAATGTTAAAATATTTTATTTTATCAAAAAATCCCAAAAATATTATTTATTTCATATAATTGATATTTTTGTAAAGAATTAATATTTTGATTGTTTTTGTCATTTTAAATATTTTTTCTACATTGATTTTGCAACTTTTAATGCTTTCTAATTATTTTGTAGGTCAATACTTAATTTTTGAAGCATTAATCCAAGATCACAATTTGTTTTCCATGTGTTAAACAATTTTTGATCATTTTAATTGAATTTTTATTCAATTAAATACATTTTGAAAACAAATTAGGGTTTTGGATTAATTCAACCCTCATAAATCATTTTCAAAACACTTTGGGCCTCTATTAGAGTGTAAGACCCAATCCTTTTATTTGACCAAAAACTTTTTGGGCCTCACTTATTGTATAAGTCCCGATACCGTCAAAAAACAAACGGCGCGATCGTCGCCTTTTCAAAAATCATCTGGGCCTACCCTCGAGTAGTAAGACCCATTTATTTTTCTTCAAAACTCTTTGGGCCTCTTGAGAGAGTGTAAGACCCATCCCCCCTTGTACAAAAACTTTTTGGGCCTCACTCATTGTATAAGTCCCTCTGTACAAGTAAACGGCGCGATCGTCGCCCGTTTAAAAATAAAAACCATCTGGGCCTACCCTCGAGTAGTAAGACCCATTTCTTTTTCTTTAAAAACACTTTGGGCCTCTAATAGAATGTAAGACCCAATCCCCCTTTTAACCAAAACATTTTGGCTTCACTTATTGTATAAGTCCCTCTGCGTTAAAAGAAATCCTCGGCGCGATCGCCATTTTTAAACGAAAAATCATTTGGGCCTACCCTCGTGTTATAAGCCCCTCTCTTTTCTTTAAACTTTTTTTGGGCCTCTTGAGAGAGTGTAAGACCCATCCCTTTGTACAGAAAACCTTTTTGGGCCCCAGTCACTTGTATAAGTCCCTCTGTATAAAGTTCAAACAGTGCGCTCACTGATAAAACCCTGGGCCTCTCCTTGAGTTGTAAGCCCCAGATCTTTCTTTTTCAAAGCACTTTCTCCTTTGATTTTGAATATACTGTTGTTTTTAATCTTTCTTTGTTGAACAACTAACCAAACAGCATGGAAGCACTACAACCGAGTAATTGGTTATCACTTTTATTTACTGCTTTCATATTATAAACTGTATTGTGGGGCTGCTCACTGTAAGTCTCCTTTCATAAACTCATATCTACTGTGTAATAATAGTATAGATATTTCGAGTTTCCCCGGCAACTACGTCTAGAACTAGGTGACACCGTTTCATTTATTCGTAGAAATAGACGCCTAAATCCCCAATAGGAGCACCAGATACAGTCTTCTCTTCGGCTGTCCTCCTTAGGAATCGTCAAGAAGCTCTACTCCCCAAGATGAATGTATTCTCCGTGAATGGCATCTTTGAGTTTCTTCCCAATTCTCGAACTTTCCTGACTTGATCTATTCCTTGTGGATAGCTTGCCTTGAATGTCTCGGGGTTTGGGTACCCACTACGGTCATAATCTTGGACCTTAACTAAGGAACCCTCTTTAAAAGTTAAAAGTCGCTGGATAGTAAACCTCGCACGTTTACCAGTGGTTTTTATCTTTAAAAGAGTTATCTCTCCTAATGGAAAGGAGATGATAGACCCACGGGCTTCTTAAAAGCATCGGCCTCTTCTTGGGCATTATTCAAGGACCCTACGGCTTTTTAGAAGTATTCACAACCTCCTCTTAGGCTTCGTATAATAATCTCTTCCTTCGGGAATGATAGCCTCCTCTTGGGCTTCGTACAAGGACCCGTCGGCTTCTTAAAAGTTCCCAGCCTCCTCTTGGGCTTCATACAAATTGTCCCGACGACCTCCTAGAGGTATAGGAACAGAACCTAGTCATCCTCATAGAACAGTCCTTTCATAGAGTCTAATACTGTTTCTCGAAGCATAGTACAAAAGATAAAACTCTAGACACGGACAGTCTAACTTCCTTGAGTCTCAAAGACATTCTCAAGCACCCTTCGTTAAATAGGAAGGAAACCCGCAGACTCGGATAGTCTCGATACCCTTTGGATTTCCAGTTTCCTCAAAGAGAAGGAAATATCCCTGATCCTCAAATTAAATCCCTGTGTACAGTGTTACTCATATAAGAACTGATTTTCTCTTTTAAATCAGTATATTGGATCTGTCACTCAACTGAAACAGTTACAATAGCCTCCATCTCGGGCTTCGTACGAGATACCAAAATTCTCCCCAGTGGAGTCAAAACAACCTTTTCGCCTCTCTCTCGGGCTTTGTACGAGATACAAAAACACTCTCTTACTGAGTATAAAAGATTCTCCAACTGAGTCAACTCTTTGCTAGCCTCCTCTTAGGCTTTGTATAACGATATGCCCCACTGGGTCAAAAACTTTTAGCCTCTCTCTCGAGCTTTGTGCGAGACACAAAATAGCCTCCTCTTAGGCTTTGTATAATGATTTTCCTAGCGGAAATTAGCCTCCTCTTAGGCTTTGTATAAGAAAACCACTGGTTGATCCAATTAACCTTTTAGCATCAAAGTTGTGCCTCGTTCACAGTATACAAACATCAACAACTCCTTCCCCTTCATCTAATCGCTGTAAGCGGCAAGCCTCTGGATCATCTATATCCATGCCACTGTCCCTCTTTTAGCATGAGAAATTCCTAAGGAAAAATGGCATTGCTCTACACTGAGTTAAAGTCTTCTCCTTCAGGTTAAAACCCTTTCTTCAGAAATTATGGCATTGCTCGAATCCGCGTATCCTAGTTAAAGTAATTCTCCTTCTCCCCTCCTTAGAGATGACCAATTCTCTCTAAAGCCGAGACTTTTCAGCTTCACGTCTTGGGCTTTGAACAAGACACAAATAGACCTTTCAGCTTCACATCTTGGGCTTTGAACAAGATACAAACCACCTTTCGCTTCACGTCTTGGGCTTTGAACAAGACACCAAAATACCATTTCCTCCCATAGAATAGGAGGAACTACGAACGCTCTGATTTCCCTGTTTCGGTAAACGGGAATACGTAGGCATAAGATCGAAAGAAAAGATCTTAGCGAGCGCAATCAACAAAAAACCCAAATCCCATATCTCCATCAATCAAAAAGCAGTATTTCAAAAGCATCAGTCCTAACATCCTAATCCTTATTCCCCGCCAGAAACCTTTTGCCCAAAAGCCCCCCCACATTGATAGCATCCGTAACCTAACAGACCGCTGTTTAAACTCAGTATGCAAGCAGGGTTAATTGGAGACATCTATTTCCCTTCCTTATTCAGCTCACAATAGGATAAAAAATGAATCGACCTGTAGTTTAAAGCTCAAACCGCAGAGAGCGACCAGCGCTTAAGAACCGCGTCCAAAATCGCTCGCTACACTTGGCCGGACGGACCGACCTGCTCTGATACCACTAATGTAACACCCCTTTTCCCATCGCGAATAAATAACACATTATAAAATCAGAGTAACTAAAAATTTATTTTTTTTCCGACAGAAATAAGGATGCCACATTTGAAGAAATAAAATACAATCTCTGCTCATAAATTTGATACATAGCACAAAATAGAATACTCTCAAAGGGGAAACTTTTTCCAACAAAAGGAAAGGTCAATTATGGAATAAAGCGGAAAGATCCATAACTAACTTATTTTACAAAATAAATCATTTTAGAATCTCTACTATACATACAAAAGTACTACCAAATACAATCAACAATGTATACATATATATATATATATATATATATATATATATATATATAATCGTTCCCCGACTCCCGTGCTACGTATCAGAGCAGACACCAAGACCGACAAAAGAACGGAGGACTAAGCTTCACCAAAGACCTCCAGCAACACTAATCTGCAATGCCTCATAGAGCATTATAAAACAGCAGAAGGGTGAGAAATAACAACTAAACCAAGATTGTATAATAATATGCAAAAACATATAAATTCACATACATAGTTATTCTCACCACAAGCATCACATATGATACATATAACATACCACATATACTTAACATATTTCTAACATTTCCAACAACATAGCATATATCAATTATTCCAACATGATAACATATTCACACATCATGCATATGTTTATACACAAAACATATCATTCAAAATTCAAGGCATTTAACACGAATACACCTCAATTCGCAAATGCTATCACCCGCTCAATCACACAATGTCTCCATCCCCAATTGCATATTAATCATGCCTAATACATTTATCACAAATGCATATCACAATGTCTCGCACATAATCAACTAAATCATGATTTTCCACATATAACCAATGCAATCATAATTCATGCATATGCAAAGAGACCGACACAACGACTCTCTATGCAAATGCATATGCGGTACCGACTCCAAGATTTCATATCTTATCACTAGTTCACTCAGGAACTCTGCTGGAACCATCGCTCGTTACATCACTGTAACTCCCCATCGGGCATACGATGTTCACCCACCGCTCACACCTCCACCAAGAGAGGCTCACGGTGTTTATGGATCACTCACACCTCCACCGAGAGAGGCTCACGACCCGATCGCTCACACCTCCACCAAGAGAGGCTCACGATCGTCTATAATCATCGCTCACACCCCACAGGCGGGCACACGACATTATAGTGGATTCCCTCCGGAATCGCCGTCACTCAGTGACGCAAACGGCTATAACCATCGCTTTAGGTCCTCAGGCAATTCACACCTCATATTTTCGAGGCACACGATGTTATAGTTGATTCCCCACCAGAACCGCTGTCACACAGGACGCAACAACAATGCATATCATGATGCTTGACACACAAGAACTCATGACAACCAATGCATCTTCACACATATATGCAACTATAAACATGCATATATAATCAAATACAACACATTGCATTTATTTGCCTTTCGGCCACAATTCATCACCACAACATACCGTCATGTATATTCACCTCATATAACGGCCCACAAGCTACACGTTACATATTAAAAGCATATAGCATGATAACACATCAATCGCACACATTATACGCGATAAAAACCCGACAACCCGACTATTTTCCAAAAACACGAATTAATTAAATCATATTTTACCCTCCAAACCATGTTTAATAGAAGGAACTTTTCATTAGCTTTCCAACGTTTCGAACGGGGGTCAAAACGGACTTACGGATCAAAAGTTACGATCGAAACAATTTTGAAAGAAAACCTACAGCAGGTCTGACACGGGCGCCCGTGTTGTTTGACACGGCCGTGTCACCCAAAACTTCCAAATGGCCGCAAATTGACACGTCTGACATGGCCGCCCGTGTTGTGTGACACGGCCCGTGTCAGAACCCAGAAAAATGCATTTTTTTTACCGTCGGAAGCCTTCCGGACCTCCGATTTCGATTCCGTAAAAAGCTGTGATCTCAGAATTTAACATACTACAATATTTTCACTATTAAAAAGTCATCCAACACATTTTCCATTTTTGAAATATTTTGAAACATAATTTACTCAGTTTATTCCAATTCCAAACTCGCTCAAAACCACTCGAAAACACACCGATAACCATTCCCGATTAATTCCTATCCTTACCCGATTAAATATCAACCTATACCAATGTTACCAGACATATCCAAACACTTTTACTCGATCACACATCAATTTGCACAAAAACATCAATATATATCAAAAGCTCAACAGTTACGAATTCGACTCGATTCAATCAAACGATCACACTAAATCATGACCCAACATCACTCGATTCTACTACGCGATTTATTCCGACTTTCGTCCGTAAAAACATCGATTTCTACTCATTTTAACCATTTCGATCTAAAATGAGAACTATAAGAAAATCTCCAAAACAATCCAAGAAAACATACGCATATACATATACAAGCAAGATATAATTGAAACTTCTCACCCTTACCCGATTAATCGAAGTCCAAGCATTGATTTTGATGATTTTCCTCTTCTCCCTTTCCTTCTCCTCTTTCTCCTCTGTTTTTTTTCTTCTTCTTCTTCTAACTCTTTTCTTTCTCTCTCTTTCTAACTAATATATATATATATATATATATATATATATATATATATATATATAATATAAATCCAATAGGGTCAAATATCTCCAATTGATATTTTGTCTTCTAATACCAATTGATCAATTATTAGAGTTACCTTAAAATACTCTCTTTCTCTCAAATCTCTATTTATAAAAATATATATAATTTTTCTAAAATATCTAACTAATCAAATGACCATTTTACCCCTCAGCTCAAATATCTCCCAAACGCTCTCAAAATGCGATAAAACATAACCATACCGATGAAATATATTTCGGAAATAAAAGTTGAAAAGAATTTATAATTTATTGCAAATATTTTACCTATCAGAGAAATTATCCAATTAACAGGTAAAACTCATTTAATTTACACAATTCAAAAAAAGGCAAAAAACTCACTAATCTTCCACCAGTGGAAGTTTGTTCAAAATGTGACACATTTATGCCACAAAACTCTCAATGCCCAAACATGATGCATTAACATGAAACACAATAAATCACACAATTCACAAAATTCACATAAATGAAATAAATAAATACAATTAAACAAATTGGGGCGTTACAAACAACGCATCCAATTAAAGTAGAAGTATTTTTGTATGCATTGTTACACAGAGATCGATAGAGCCACGATAAACAACCGGACCCCAACTATATGTTCTTATTTCATCTATATCCTTTAGTAAAGGTAAATACATAATATGAATAGCGTTACCACTTGTATTTGAAAATAAAAATAAACCTATTAATGACATGATATAAAATCTAGTTTTTATTATTTTCTCATGTTTGGGAGAATCTTCGGTTAATTTTATTGTATGATAATTATCTTTGAGACACTTTAATTTAAGTTTTTGGCCCATCACATTTCTTAAGGTCAAGCGTTTAACTAAAAGCTGCTCAGTAATACTTTCATCAATATTTTTTGGACCATTTATCGCCTTACTATTAATTGGTAAACCCAACAACATGTATACGTCTTCAAGGGTAACAGTACATTCACCACTCGGTAAATGGAACATATGTGTTTCTAGTTGCCACCTTTCTTGAAGAGCTAGAATAAACTTTGTATCCATGACATATGTCTTGAATTTTATCAGGTTCCCAAAACCGGCTCACTTTAAATAAGTTCAATTAATTCGTCGTGTGTAACATAATTATGGACACGAGTTCGAAAATCATGAGGGTTCTAAAAAAAATAGTAAGATACAATATAATGAGCAATAATATATATTGAAGTAATGTACTTACATAAGAAGCAATGTTGTTCAATGTTCCTCTATGGTTTTCTCTCATTGTTAAAAGAGCCATTTTTCACTTAGTTGGAATGTGATTAATTAAATTTGTAGTAACAAGAGTATTTGTTGATGAGAAAACAAATGGAAGAATGGTTGCATTTATAGTAACACATAATATGCAGAAGATGACCAAAATTAATGTAGGTTACGTGAGATACATTGATGACATGCAAGAGAAAGAGTAAATTTTCGCAGTCTGCATGCATGCAAAGCTGCATGTAATTTTTCTGACGTAATTAATGGGGGCTGCCCATCAATTGGCGCCCTAATGCAAATTAGAGGAGTGGGTTTCCCAGTAAATGGCGCCCTAGTGCAAAAATAAGAGGGGGTTGCTGATAAGTGCAAAATGTACCTATTTTTGTATATAAGTTTTGTTGCACGTATCGTTACTTTGTGTTAAAATTGGTTGAATAAACCCCACTTTATGTGTAAATACGTTTACTTTATGTTTTCGTGTGTATATTGAGTTTTCTTGTATATATCATTGAGTTTAATTGATTTTGTCTCATTTTTGTAGGTAACTAATAAAGGTCATCTTGCCATATTCTTGTAGAGCATCTAATAAGCTTTCCAGCGCTTCCGACCGTGCGTAAATCGGAGCTACGGTGCAAAAGTTGTGGTCAAATAAGGGACTGGTTTTCTGTCATGTTCGCTTAGCGAGTGTGACAGCGAATGTTCGCTTAGCGAAGGCTGGCGAAGGTCCCAGCGAAGGAGGCCAAAAAGAGGCAGAGGAGAAAGAGACCTAAGTTCGCTTCGCGAACTTCCTAGCGAGCATTCGCTAGGCGAATAAATCGTTCGCTTAGCGAACTTCTGAAGACAGCAAGAGGCGATTTAGCTTTTAGTAGGCACTTAAGTGCCATTTTTGTGCATTCGCCTAGCGAACCTGCGAAATTCTGATTTGTTTATAATTGAATTTTGTAACTTTGTTAGGGATGGTTTTGGGGATTCTTGCTCCAATTCCATCAAACTTCATTTTTCAGTAGATTAGCTTAGAAAACATCATGGAAGCTTGCATGCGGATGATCCGAGGTGGATTTCTCATCGATCGGCTCCGACAATCCGTGAAGTGTTTGGTTCATTTCTTATTTTCTTCATGTCTTTCTTCTTTGTTGGGTTGTGTATATGTATTTATTTTGAACTCATGTATACTTGTCGCCCATGACGTTGTATAAAACTTGCTTTACAAATCATTACTGGTGATTGTCTATGATTTTTGCTTTATGCACGGGGTTTGAGTTGCGTTAGAGATAATCCTCGCAAACTTCGATTAGGGATAATTATCTGTTAGTTTCTGGATTCTAGAGATAGATTTAAGAGCTAACAATCTTCAATAGGCGTCGAAGCTTAATGCATCCGTACCTTGAGCTAGCGTGCGAAAGTATCGGCAATGGTAACACAGTTGTTTTCTCAACTTTGCGTTAGACATAACCTTTGTTGTGAGCGATGCTGGGTGATATTGAGGAGTATTGTAGGTTGAGTATAACTGGTCGGTAAGTTTAAGTTTGTAAGGAGTCGATTATGTGCATGCCGGATAAGTTTGTCTCTGAAGAATGAATTTGTTTTTATGTTTTAATGTTTACTTTTCTGTTTTCTTATTTTAAACCATTTTAAACCCAAACTCATTAACGCGAGAGACTGTCGAACAACATTCTTTCCCTCAAACCGATCTCTGTGGACACGACATAAATCCCGGAGGGAATTCTTTCTGAAAATAAATATTTTTGCTGCTTGCCCTATTCTGCATTCACAAAATGGCGTCGTTGCCGGGGAATCGGTTTTGATATTGAATCGCATTGCGATAGTTTCTTTGTTTTTGAGTTTTGTATATATCGTATATATTGTCTATTTCCATTATGTTTGTTCAAGTGTTGTATACATTTTGTTCCCGTAACGTTTGTTTAAGTGTTTGGTTAGGGCACTTGCTTTTGGATTGCGCGGTGAGGCATCACTATGGCATGAAGGAAGGAAGTACTAGCTAAGCATTGTAAAGGCGTCGAGCTTACGACGTAAAACAAGCATGGTGTATTATTTTCTTTTGTTGTTGTTTTGTTTAGGTAGTGTGGTGAGTATTCATTAAACAAGTTGTACTCAGATTTTTCGTAAATTCTCAAATCTTCACTTTACAACTTGTTTAATGAATTTTCTACCGGTTTTTCAGTTTGTTAATATTAATAGTTTTCGTGTTTGTCAATGAACTTGATTTGAATAGCTTGAGGAAATTTGGTGATGTTCCAAGTTTGATCATTTCAACTTACGGATGTATGGTAATGATATTGTTAAGTTTTGTACACCTCTGAGGTATGTGTTTATCTCTTTTTTGACTTTAGCATATTCATGATACTTATGCTTTTTACAAACTTGCATGCCATTCATTCTTTTGTATACTTGTTCAATTATGAATCACTTTAGTTCCCACCCTTTTTATAAGGAAGCCTTCTATTGTTCATATATGCATGGAGTACCAACATTCTTGTTTCAACTGGATTTTATTATGCTTAATATTTTGTTTGTGTTGATTATATGAAAGCATGAAAAGGATCAAGGCATTTTGTTTCATCTTGAGCACAACTACCTAGCCAAATAGTCATTAACCTTGTGAGTGTGTGAGAATTTGTAACCCCTTTGAGTTTTTTGATCTATGTTTTATTTGAACTTAATGCTTGTCTATGAGTATTTAGTTCATTTATTTTTGAATGGATTTTGTTTTTTCTTGAACCCTCAACTTTGTGTTGTTGTATGAATTTTTGCCTTGCTTTAGAAAGTAGGGAGTATTCACATGATGATGTGGTTGAATTCAAGTTGGGGAGAGAATGATTGTGTACTCATTGGTTGGATTCTATGCGGACGAAAAAGAAAAGAAAAAAGAGAAAAATTTGAAAAAAAGAAAAAAAAAAGTGAAAAAGAAAGAAACAGAAAACCCTTGAAAAAGGAAACAAAAAGAGTTCAAATAATTGTGCTAAATAAGTATTGTGTTTTGTGTAACACTTGGGATTTTGGAAGAAGTTGATTAGAATTTTTGTGTTTGAGTCTTTGTGAGTTGATCACTCCCTTAGGTTTAGGCAAGTTTTTATTTCAATTACCTTTAGAAATTGCCCCTTGTTTGTTTACCCGACCACCTTACAACCTTGAAAGTCCTTGTCATTCTTGCCTTTGTATGTTCAATATGATTTTTGGATGCGTGCATAATTTAGTCTATTGTTTGCATGATTGTTGTGTGAGTGATAAATACCTTATTTTGTGTTTTTCATCTACCGATGATTGTTTTTGCTAGGTGTGATTCACATTTGAACTTGTGTTATTTTAGAATTTTTGGCATGACTTTTGTATTTTGCATTTGTTTCGTGACTATGTTATCGTTGTAGTTTAGTGGCAAGTATTTACTTTGTGTGTACCATTTTTCATTTGAACCATACATTTGTTTTCCGTTTTTCAAAACCTGTTGATTCGTGATTCTTTGGTTTTCACTCGGTTTCGTTGAGTTGTTTGATTCTTGTTTGAGGACAAACAATTGTGTGAGTTGGAGAGAGTTTGATAAGTGCAAAATGTACCTATTTTTGTATATAGGTTTTGTTGCACTTATCGTTACTTTGTGTTAAAATTGGTTGAATAAACCCCACTTTATGTCTAAATACGTTTACTTTACGTTTTCGTGTGTATATTGAGTTTTCTTGTATATATCGTTGAGTTTAATTGATTTTGTATCATTTTTGTAGGTAACTAATAAAGGCCATCTTGCCATATTCTTGTAGAGCATCTAATAAGCTTTCCAGCACTTCCGGCCGTGCGTAAATCGGAGCTACGGTGCAGAAGTTGTGGTCAAATAAGGGACTGGTTTTCTGTCATGTTCGCTTAGCGAGTGTGACAGCGAACGTTCGCTTAGCGAAGGCTGGAAAAGGTCCCAGGGAAGGAGGCCAGAAAGAGGCAGAGGAGAAAGAGACCTAAGTTCGCTTCGCGAACTTCCTAGCGAGCATTCTCTAGGCGAATAAATCGTTCGCTTAGCGAACTTCTGAAGACAGCAAGAGGCGGTTTAGCTTTTAGTAGGCACTTAAGTGCCATTTTTGTGCATTCGCCTAGCGAATGGAATGGTTCGCCTAGCGAATCTGCGAAATTCTGATTTGTTTATAATTGAATTTTGTAACTTTGTTAGGGATGGTTTTGGGGATTCTTGCTCCAATTCCATCAAACTTCATTTTTTCAGTAGATTAGCTTAGAAAACATCATGGAAGCTTGCATGCGGATGATCCGAGGTGGATTTCTCATTGATCGGCTCCGACAATCCGTGAAGTGTTTGGTTCATTTCTGATTTTCTTCATGTCTTTTTTCTTTGTTGGGTTGTGTATATGTATTTATTCTGAACTCATGTATATTTGTCGCCCATGGCGTTGTATAAAACTTGCTTTACAAATCATTACTGGTGATTCTCTATGATTTTTGCTTTATGCGCGGGGTTTGAGTTGAATTAGAGATAATCCTCGCAAACTTCAATTAGGGATAATTATCTGTTAGTTTCTGGATTCTAGAGATAGATTTAAGAGCTAACAATCTTCAATAGGCGTCGAAGCTTAATGCATCCGTGCCTTGAGCTAGCGTGCGAAAGTATCGGCAATGGTAACACAGTTGTTTTCTCAATTTTGCGTTAGACATAACCTTTGTTGTGAGCGATGCTGCGTGATATTGAGGAGTATTGTAGGTTGAGTATAACTGGTCGGTAAGTTTAAGTTTGTGAGGAGTCGATTATGTGCATGCTAGATAAGTTTGTCTCTGAAGAATGAATTTGTTTTTATGTTTTAATGTTTACTTTTCTGTTTTCTTGTTTTAAACCATTTTAAACCCAAACTCATTAACACGAGAGACTGTCGAACGACATTCTTTCCCTCGAACCGATCTCTGTGGACACGACATAAATCCCGGAGGGGATTTTTTCCGAAAATAAATATTTTTGTTGCTTGCCCTATTCTGCATTCAACATTTGCCTAACTATTGGCGCCCCCTGTCAAAGCATCTTTGGCCACCTTTTTTCATGCATATATATATATATATATATATATATATATATATATATATATATATATATAATCTAATGGGTCCAATTTACATGCAGCAACTCATCTATAAAACATTTCATTTGTACCAAATTCACTACAAAAAATCATGTTGTTAATGTTCATATTAATGGAGAGACATATGTCTGATATTTCTGGTTTCGGTTTTTAAAATACCGATGTTACCCAATTTACAATAAGCCGGAAATCAACTTTCTTGCATTTCAAAGAGCCAATAGAGTCAAAGCTAATTTCTGGTCCAATCTCTCAAATTATATATAAAAATCCCGTATTTTTTTTATAATAATCAGGTAAAATATTTCCAGCACAAGGTACGGGATGGCGAAGATGTTCAAAGCATGTTTGAAAGCCATGAACAATCTGGGTTCGACTATATTGGGTTGTATATATTACTCAGTCAACCTCGACAATCCCAAATTTTTGGCAAATCTCAAGTAATAGATCAATCACAAATACTTGACTGATCTCAGATATTGGAACAAGATGAAGTTGATGTTGTTGACGAGGAGGAAGAAGAAAGTGAGACATTGGTTGATTATAGGGTGAATTTGTTTGGGACTGGAGAATACACTGCAAACACTCCAGTTGAAGATGTAGATCAAGATGCATTACCATTAAATTATGTCTATTGTCCTCCCAGCACACGACTAACTTGGATTTGGATGGATACGAGCCATCCTCAGATCTATTATACAATCCTTCTCAACAGATTGAAGGTGTTTTAAAAGTGGGGAACCAGTATCGCACAAAAGCAGAATGTGTGCAAGCTATAATAAAGTTTCACATGGATAATTATGTTGATTTTGAAGTAGATTGAACAAATGCAAAATGTTGTGATAGTTTGTCGTAACAAGCTTTGCAAGTTTCGGTTAACAGTGTCTTATCAAAAGAGAAGTGATTATTGGGAGATAGGTTCGATTGATCCACCTCACAGTTGCACAACCACCATTCTTCGACAAGATCATGGTAAACTAACCTCTCAATTAATATGCCAAGAGATTTTGCATCTTGTTGGCATAGATCCATATGTGAAGGTGAACACAATTATCTCTCATATTGTTGCACGATTCAACTATACTCTATCATACTGGAAAGCTTGGATTGCAAGAACTAAGGCAGTTGAACATGTATATGGTAATTGGGAAAAATCTTACAATCAACTTCCACACTATCTGCTAGCACTTCAAAAATATGTTCCTGAAATCAGTGTAGTTTTGGAGTCGCTTATAGCATATACACCTGATGGAACCTGTGTTGACGGAAGTAGAATATTCTCTCGTCTCTTCTGGGCATTTCAACCGTGCATCAAAGGTTTTGCATTCTGCAAACCTATTATTCAAGTTGATGGAACATGGTTGTATGGAAATACAAAGGAACATTGCTAATGGCAGTTGCACAAGACGGAAACAATATTATATTTCTAATTGCCTTTGCTTTAGTTGAAGGTGAGAGTGACGGAGGTTGGAGTTTCTTCCTTAAGAATCTCATAACACATGTCGTTTCGCATCCTAACTTATGCTTGATTTCTGACAGACATGCGTCTATTGAGAGCGCTTACAATAATCCTGCTAATGGTTGGCATAATCCTCCTTCTGTCCATGTCTACTGCATAAAACACATTGCTCAAACTTTCATGTGGGAAGTCAAAGATAGAAATATTTGTAAAAACTTGTGAACTACCGTGAAGAAATAAGATTGTCAAATGCGTAGGCATTAAGATGAGTGGATAACATTCTAGTGGAGAAGTGGACAAGGGCATTTGATGAAGGACGCCGATGGGGCCATATGACAACAAACCTTGTGGAATCCATGAACGACGTATTTAAGGGCACTAGAAACCTACCCATCAATGCGTTAGTGAGAGCAACCTATTATAGGTTGGGATCACTATTTGCGACCAGAGGTAAAAATTTGAGCGCGGTATTGGAATCAGGACAATTATTCAGTGAAAACTGCATGGAATTTATGAAGGAGGAAACTATTAAAGCGACCTCACACCACATTAGAGGATTTGACCGTCACGATTACAACTTCATTGTTGACGAGACAAAGGATCACAATGAGGGCCGACCAATGGAATACTACTGGGTGGAAATTCATAAAAATTGGTGCAACTGCGAAAAGTTTCAAACATTTCGTATGCCTTATTCCCATGTCATTGTGGCATGTTCCAGTGTTCGTCAAGACCCATTCTTGCAACTATCAGACGTTTAAAAGGTCGTTAACTTATTCAGTATATACAATAATAACTTTCAAAGGAGGATGCAACTCGAATGTCGCCCCCTCTTGAATTTAAAAAAAGGCTGAGCTGTTATTGACGCCCCTCTTTATTTTTAAAGAAGGCTGGGTTGGTATTGGAACCCTGTCACAAATGAATTTTTTTTGTTTGAAACATAAGAATTTTAGAATATATGCTGATGGTTAAATTGGGTAATATTGAAACAAAAGGAGGATATTTTGGTAAAAATGTCAGGTTTTGACATGTAACTATTTTTCTTTTTAATAAATCATCTTGTTCAACAAAGAAAAAAGAACAACTTTGAACCCAATCGAACGGTCCATACTCAACAAATTATCAGCCATCACTAGAAACATCTACTCTCAAAAACAGAACAAAATATTTTTTTTTTCTTCTTTTCCAAACAGACATTATTCAATTATAAATATTAAATTGAATGAGGATAAGATGTCCTGCCACCCACCTCATTTTTATTCTTTAATTATTTCCCACGACAATTCCTATAAATTTAACCCAAAAACTTTAGAATAAAAAACTAATTTACCAATCACTATTTCCTTTAGCTATGGTGGAAAAATTCTGATACCCATGTGTCACTAACCAGATATTTATATCCACAAAACCACAACTCTCTCTCTGTTCTTACTGCCTCTTTTTCCATTCCCATTCGCATAGCATAATCTACAGTTCTTCTTCTCCCTTCCCTTACGCAATCTTTGCTGAAACGATGCCGTTGTCTCTTGAATCCAACGGAAGATCCAGCTTCGCCGATTATGTCTCGATCTGCGATCAGGATTTTCAGGAGGAGGATTCTGATTCTGATTCTTGCGGCTCCTCGCACTCTTCTCTAGGAAGGAACAGTGATTCGTCGGAAGATTGTTCTGACCGGGAACTGGAAGACTCCGGTGAAGTTGAGAAGAAAAGCCCTTTGGATACCATGAATGATTTGGAGGAAGATTTACCGGTGAAGTAAGTTTTTTTTTTTTTTTTTTGGATTATTGATTTTATTAGCATGTGATTTCGTGAATTTATGAATTTACTGTTTTACCCCTGAGGTGTTCGGTAATTTACTTGTTGTTTATGGCAAGTGATGATTGGGTTATGTGTTTTGTTTTAATCAATATCACATGTTGTTGTCCTGTTTCTGTTGGTGTTAAGTTAGTGTGAGAATTAAGGGAAAGAGCATCTAGGTTTTTATTGGACAGAAAAAGAGCATCGAAATTGTGGGGTTACTTTTGGTTAAAATAAGAAAAATTCTATCAAGTTGTGTAACCTCTATATTATTAGAGCCTGAAATATTGTCTCTCGAGTACAAAATAGGGTTTCAATATCCGTGGTTATGGATAAAATATTATGGGAAAAGTTGATCTACATAATCGACCCAGAGATAAGGTTGTATTGTTGTTGTATAATGATGCATTTGCAGAAGACTAGATAATGAAATTTTACAATGTTGTATACCATTATGAATTTGGTTCTAAGTAGGGACAGCTAGTTTTGGACGGCTTGCAAGTGGATCCACTGCATTAATTTTACTCCAACTTTTTCAAGTGTGAGTGGATATGAACGATGGATATCCAACTTGCCCATCCATAGTATTTAATACTACCTTCAATACTATTTATAAAATGTATAATTTACCTTTTAGATATACTTTCTCCGTTCCATATTATAAGCAAAAGTTACTTTTTAGATACATTGAATAATTAATGTATTTGGTCTATATATTAGACCAGATACATTAGTTATTTAATGTATCTAAAAAATAATTTTTGCTTATAATATGGAACAGAGGGAGTATTGAATAATCAATGTACATTGAATAATCAATGTATCTGAACTATATATGAAATAAATACATTAAATATTTAATGTATCTAAGTAAATCGTCTCTTATAAATTGAAACAAAGAGAATAGTATATTTAAGACTTATATGGATTTTTAATTTCCTATTTTAAAAAAATTAAATGTTTTTTGATTCAATTTTTTCTGAGATTCGATCCCACTCTATATTGGGGTAGATTGTGCTGATATGGAAGTGTCCAGGTGGATAAATTTTATATCTATTTAATATTTTAGGGACAATTTTGCTAACCTGCTGTATTAAATTTGTCTGCCTAAACACTGCCCTGCTAGTAAAATTGACTCTAAAATGCGGTTTGGATCAAAACAGATGTAAATTGAAAAACTGAATTAAAAAAAAATAGAGTTATATAAACTTTAATAAAAAAAAAAAACAGATTCAAAGTGCATTTAAACTTAGTTTTTGTTTTTCATTTTGTACGGGAATGTTCTTAAAATACTCTTTGTATATTAATATATCTAATTTAACTTTTCACCTATTATGATGAATGAATACTGAATACTAACTAGTAAGGGACATGTTTAAAAAAAATATATATAAATGTTTAATGTAGTAGTAATTTGTATCGGGACTTATATAAGATACAATTTTTTTTACAAATGAGATTTATATTTGAGGATGTAATACTTTGAAAACGGATGCATCTGGACTCTATTAAATACTTCTCCATTTTCTTCTCCGCCTTTTGTATTTCTCTGGATCAGAGCTGTTTCAAGTTTTTTTGGAGATTCGTGTAGGTTAGTCATAATTTAACCGGGACAAAACAAATAGATGTTCTATTTAGTCACAATTTAATCTAATAAATATTTTATGAGATCTTATTTAGCTATAGTTTAATTTTAATAAATTTAAGACCTTGTGCGGTAGTCCGTCATGCACACTCTCAAAGGCAACCCTGCTCTGGATCAAATGCATATAGACTACTGGATCAAATGCATATAGACTCTTTATGTCCAAATACATTTGATTATTTATTCCTATTGATATGGATATCCAATAAATATGAAAAATTTTACTATATTAATAGAACAGGTCCACACGTTGATATGGTGTTAGCTGCCACATAGATTTGTCATTTGTGTTGGGTTCAATAAATGCAGACAGGTAAACAGAATTTAATCATCTAAAGAACCAGTGCATAGGTCTTTACTCTCCTTACAGCTTGTCTCCTATGTATGAAATGTTAGAATTTATGTTTGGATATATTTAGTAATTTGACCAATAAATAAATACTATAAGGTAAAAATCATGAGAAAAAGTTACAATTTTAGTCAACATTTTTGTTTCAACTTTCACATCTTTCTGTTGTGTAATTCAGGAAAGGCATTTCCAACTTTTATATTGGCAAATCCAAATCATTCACAAACCTAGCAGATGCAGCAGGTGCAACATGTGTTCAAGAGATAGTAAAAGCAGAAGACCCTTATGCTAAAAAACGAAAGGATTTACTAGCAAGAAACATATTAATCGGAAGGAGCCGCAGTTACGCGAATGTTGGTGGAATATCAAACTCGAAGCGAACTTCTAACTTAGGCCGACGAACGTCGTGTCTCAATCTGAGCACCAACGCTGACAGTAGTGATGAAGGGAAGAGTTCGACTTCCAGATCAATATCTCCTCCTTGTCCACTTCCTCCTCGTCATCCACAAGCCGGTAATATGTCCTCTGCAAGTGCTTCGCGTCCTCGTCCTAGTCCTCCGACAAGGGATCTCCCTTTGCGCTCGTATTCTTGGTCTGATCTGAACTCTGTTGCTGAGGGTCATGATATAGCTGGTTTGGCTATTTGTAGTGGAAACAAAGACAATAAAGTTCACTGAATTTTGATAGGAATTTCAATTTTTAGTTGCTAGCAATGGAGTTTATGAATTTGTTTTGTATTTGAGAGTGTTGTCTCTGCGAACTCGCCATAAACATACTACTGAGTAGGGTGTTGTATATTATGAATCTGAAAAGCCTACTTATTAGCATAGACAATTTATGTCAACTTTCTTAATTGCTTTTATTGCTATTCAAATATATTATGCACAACATTCAAAACATGAACGAATTTGATCTTGAAGATAATGGCAATGTGCAAAGTAGCACTTCCTCCTCTATGGTGGTTGAATCTTTCTTGGTTGCAGATTCTTTTCAACTCCCTCTGTCACAAAATAAGAGTCTTTCTAGCATAAAAAATTTGTTTCAAAATAAGAATTTTTTTTTATGTTTTTAAGATAATAATAATTAATTCTTACCAACTTTACTCCTAATAAATATTATCTACACAATTTTTAAGATATCATATCACATTACACTTTTATGACAATCAATAGTAATTAAGGACAATTTTGTAAAATTATTCTATTTGAGACGGAAGGAGTAGTAATTTTCATATCATTAAATTTTCAATAATGTTTTAACTCATTAAGTGATATTAGCGGTGTTGCCAATTGGCTAGTTAAAAAACACCATAAATTTACATTTGAATTGAGAAATGTAATACGTGACAACTCTTTAACGGGGAGGGCTATCAAAGGATTAGAATTGTAGGTTTGTTGTGGTGTTAGAGCGAGCTCACAGAACTCAGTTCCAACAATCGTACCAGTTTGCTAAGCGAGCAACATTTCGCTAAGCGAACTTAGCCTACTGCAGAATTCTTATTGTTTTAACAAAACCATTGTCTGTGTGTTCATGATCTAAGATATGGCTCCCAAGAAAAATGTTGCTTCCAAGAAACACAAAACTACCGGTACATGCTCATCAAAGACACCGCAACCATTTGACAACTTGAGATTTGTAGGACCTGAGCAAAAAGAAAGGTTTCGTGAATTGGGAACTCGAAAGATCTGGTTTTAAAGGAGGTTTAAGAATAACCCTTAAGGAGACTACCGTAGTATTGACGTGACAATAAGAGATTGAAGGTGGGATGTGCTCATTGCTCCCCCCAAACATTTGAACTATGACATGGTTCGAGAATTCTAAGTGAGTACTCTCCTAACAAAGGGCAATCCTTTCACCTTTTCCACCACGATTAGAGGACGTACCATCCACTTCAACAGGGATGCTATTAATGAGTACCTAGGAAACAATTTAGTCGTGCCAGAGGGTCATGCATGTCATTACCAACTATCCTTGAACATTGCCCCAAATGTTACTACAATATCCAACTTAATTCGGATGGAGGGGCGAAGTGCGCAACGTAATGCATCCGGTGTACCAATTCGTTATCAACGAGACGACTTGGCTCCAAAGGCTAAGGTGATTCTCTTGATGATTTTACACAATATCAGGCTAATAAGCCACACCTCGACCTTCACCATGGATACCACACAACTCCTTTATTTCATCCTAAAAGGGAAGAGCGTGGATGTTGCAAGAATTATTGCCAATGAGATGAAACTTGTTGCAGAAAGCAGTAGAGAATCTGGGAGAAGAGCTAAAACTTCTAGTCCTCTTGTCTTTCCTGGCCTAATCACGGGGTTAATCTAAGCTTCACGCATAGTTATACTAAACAATGTGCACTAGACACTATTAGGCACAATCAATTACACATATATCAAAAGGTACTGCTTGGGTAGGAAGACAAGGGAAAGTAGGTAGCCTCCATCCGATGACCTTAATTTTAATGATTGGGATCCAAGATTCTGGACATCTTTTTCTTATACATGGTATCACAACGACGCTAATAACAGGGCATTCTCCTCCTTCCATGACTCCATGTACCGGCTGCAATTGCAAATGGGAAGGCCAAATGAAGCCACTCACTAGATTCTCACCCCAGATGCGTTCCATACTCATGTTGCATGGCCTGAGGTCAGGCCATTTTATCAGGGGGAGGCAGCTGGAGCTGGTGATGGTGATGATGATGAGGAAGAAGTTGGCGATGAGAAGGAGGCTGATGAAGAAGAAGGCACTTTGGAGGGAGAGATAGACTCGGGATCAAAAGCAAGTGAGGAGGAAATGGAAGATGATTAGAGTGGAGAAGCGAGTGAAAGCTCGCCATACATGAGTGAAAATTAGTTAAAGCTTTCAGTCATTTCATTATATTTATATTATGTCTTTTGGTTTAGTTTCTGTTGTTTTAGTTATATCTTTTGGATATTTTGCAACTTGTGACCTTAAGACAGTATGCATACCGTAGCCTGTTTCATGAATAATTTGGAACATCGTTTGTTTAGTTTGTTTAATTAGTAATGACTTTGATTAGTTAATGTGTTGTTTTAAGTTTTTGTTTCTTTCAACAAATTTTTTGTGTTTGTCTTCATCATGGGTCTAAATTGCTTGAAGAAGCAAAGAATTTTCAAATCAAATTTTTGAAAACTCAACAAATGAAATGTAGTGGTGATGATAAGAAATCGGACGAATTGCACAACAAGCAAGATACATGTTTAATGCTTTGTAGAATGTTACCATGAATTTGAATTTTGTGCTTCTTACAAAATCATTTCATGCCTCATTTTTCAAAAACATATTTTCTTGCTTGAATCACTTAGCCAAACCATAAATGTGAGGAAAACTTCTATTGTGTACTTAAATGGTTTAACTAGCTGATGATTCTTGATCTAACTCGTTTGATTCATGTTTAATCTTGCATTTTTTTTAAAATTTTTGTAGAGCATAAAAAGGATCAAGACATTTTTTTTTGTGTTTGAGCAAAACCACTCAGCCAAATAACCTCATCATACCTTGTGAGCGAGTGAGCTTTTGTGAACCCCCTCGAGCCGTATAAAGTCAAGAATGAATCAATGTTGAATACTAAAGAAATCACTAAGAAAATCACTTGGTGAATGTGTAGTTTAGACTCGAAATACAAAGAATTCATTAATGATCCATTCCATTTTCTTTGAAAACAGACACGAAACAAAAATTGTGAATTTCCACCAAGATTGAAAGGGTTAATCTTATGAAAAGAATTAAGAGTCATGTAAGTTGGGGAGATCTTGCTCAATGAACAAAGAAAAAGAAAACAAAAGATGCAATGCAAGAAAGGAAAAGAAAAGAAAGATAAGAGAAACGAAAGAAGAAAAGAAATGCAAAAAACACATCATTGCATCACAAAAGTTTTTAGAGGTGAAAAAGAAAATGAAAAGAAAAGCGAAAGGTTTGAACAAAAGGAGAAATGCTCTTCATTATCTTAGACAAAGTTTGATTTAATAGCCTTAGGAAAATAACCTACACCTTTGAACCTTGGCTAAGTTACAACCATAGCAAGCCCTTAGTGATTTATGCTTGCAAAATTTTCAAAATTTAATTGCATAGATGAATATATGATTTGATCAGGATGTTAGCAAGGTTATTGATGAGACTCTACTTTCCACATGATTGAATTCACAAAGATCTTCATCCATTTTATGAAGAAGAGTGTTAGGGTGATTCAAGTGAAATTGTGTCATTACTTTTGAAAGTATGACCTGATATTTGTATGAAAGAACTTTCTTCATAATCATGCGATGATTCTAAAAGGTAAATGAACACAAATTTCGCATGTGCATCCATCATTTGAACCATAAATTTTCTATCGATTGTTTTGTAAGAACTTCGTTGAGTCTTGACCCTTGATAGAGTCTCTTGCTATGAAAGATTTATGATCTTGATTGAGGACAAACAAGAATTCAAGTTGGGGATAGTTTGATAAATGCCAAAAGGAAAGTGATTCTTTGTACAAAACTTGGCGTTTATTGATTCAACCACTAATGTTTTCTTAAATTCTTCATGGTTTTGCATTAGAATATCGTACTCTTGAAATGTGTTGTTGAAATGTACAAGAACATCCAAAGATCACACCAGATTCATCACAAAAGAAGATTTGTCCTGCAAACTTTGCTTAGCGAAGCTTGGCTCGCTAAGCGAAGCCAAACAAAAGCGAAACACACAAATTTAGCTTGAAGCAAGAGGCAAAGGCAAAAACAACTCCGCTAAGCGAGATGAAGCGAAGAGAAGTAGAAGTAAAAACACACAAGTTTCGCTTAAAGTGAGAGGCAGCGTGGCAATTTCGCTTAGCGAGCCACACTTCGCTATACAAAATAAGGCAGTTTGAAAAGACTTCAGAGTGAAAGGCCACTGCTTATCGATCCCTATTTTGCTAAGAGAAGTTAATTAAAAGTCAGGAAATATAAAAGGGGCAGAAACACATTTTAAAAGAGAGACTTGGTTTTTTTGAAGAGATATCATAGAGACAAAAAGAGAGAAGTGTGACAGTTGAGGATACGAGTTGGATACAAATCAGATAGTCAGGAAATCGCATTTGATGCTCATTCGTCTCTATTCCTTCACAATAATCCAGCTATCATGATGATGGCTAGCTAATTTCTCTCTTGTGTTGGGATTGAATTATAATCCATCGAATCATATGTGTACTCATTGATCATCATATATTATAATCCATTTACTTATATTTATCAGATATGATCTTTGTTTTATCAATTAACTTTATGGATTCAAATCGCTATTGACTAATACTTTTCCAATCCCGATCTAAGATAATATTGTGTTAAACTCAAATCGCTAGACATAGGATTAAAGTATGGCATTCACACGAAGGATCGAAGATTCATACTATCATATTGTTTGATAGATTGAGAAATCATAGATCAAACAATACTTTAGCATTCTTGACAGAGATTTAGAAATAAAACTTGGTGTGAGGATACATGATGATATGATTAAACAATACGATTATATTTGAAAGTGATCGATGAATTCATATGTATTAGGTGGATGGAAATTCAATCCCAACACATTTTATCATCTGTGAATTTTTTTTATCAATTACAGTTTCTTAAATTTTTACATTATCGAACATTTATAATCAAACCGTTTTCTAAATACACTTAAACGACTAATTAACTAGTGAACGATTGTAGTGTCGCACCAGTCCCCGTGGATACGATATCACATACTTACTTTTGATTATTGAACATCAGATATCAATGACAAAGAGGTGGCAGACTACTCTTGTATCTATTCATGGCATATCAGATGTCCCCCAGGAGAAAAAGTCTATGTTCCTCCTTAATAGGGTGACAAATTCTTCCACCTCAAAATCAAATAATAAGGTGTCATACTTGCTTAATTGATGGTCCAAGGGCCCAATCCAAACTTCCTTCATATTCTCTATAGGAGCGAGCCTTTATCTTTTGGTCCCCAAACTAGTGTCCCAACTTTCATCATCTATATCTCGTGCTTCTGGCTTAGGGGAAGCATCGGCAGTGACATACTCCCTTCTCATTTACATGCTGCTCTGATAGCATTCTTGTCCGACCTCCTAGTTCCCCTAACTAATCAAAGTCCCCCATTAGGTAACTGATACTTCAGGCTCAAATTAAGAGTAGACAAGACCGCCCTTAGCAAGTTGAGGTTAGGCCTCTCCAGAGTGGAGTTGTATGAAGACAAGGCTTCCACCATGATATACTTTACTTTAATTGTTCTTGTACTTGTCTCTGAGCTAAACAATGTGTTCAGTGTTATGTGACCCTTTACTTGTACCTATTCGTATGAGAGACCAACCAAAGAACCTTGGAATTCTATGACGTTGTCTGGGTCAAGCTGGAGGTGTTGGAAGACGCTCCAAAATAAGACATATGCTGAGCTTCTAGGTTCAATTAATACTCTCTTTATATCCCAATCATCATATTGCATAGTGATGACCATGAGATCATTGTTATGAGGAAGAATTCCAATGACGTCTTTAATGGAAATGATGATTTTGGATTTTAGCTCGCTCCCCAAGGTTTTCTCATTGTTAACAGGTACAATCTTTGTTAGACATGTGACCTCACCCTCAAAAGGGGGGGGGGGGGGGTGAATTACGTGTTTTTGAAAAATTTGGATTTGAAAAATTCTTAGGATTAAAATTAGAGTTTAAAAACATTTTAGAAAAGTTTTGATTTTATGCACGGAAAAATAAAGAATGCAAAGAAATAAAATGTTAGAATATAAAGAGTTAAGAAAAGAGAGAATACATAAAAAATTATAGAGGTTCGGTCAAAAAGAGAAAAAGACATAATCTTTTCCTGAAGAATTGTTCTTGAGAGTATCAATAAACTTGAGAGCTTTTAGTAGGTATAACTCACGAACCCTCTTATACATGGAAAATGAAGTTCAAGGTTGACTTCCAACCAAACAATAAACTAAGGAATGAAGCGTGAGTCTTCCTTTCAAACAATGAATCAAAGTTGTTATTCTTCTTTCCAAAATAATCAAGGCATCCATCATGATATACTTTAATCAAAGTTATGACCCTCTACTTGTACCTGTTCGCATGAGAGACCAACCAAAGAACCTTGGAATACTCTGACGTTGTCTGGGTCAAGCTGGAGCCCTTGGAAGGCGCTCCAAAATAAGACATATGCTGAGCTTCTAAACAAACATTGGGAGCTTTTAACGTTGGGATGAACACTCGAACCTAAACCTTGCTTTTATACCGGGCTAATAAAAAACTTGTAAGATTTTACCACCGGGGTGATCTCAAACCAAAACAAGCTTTTAACATCGGGCTAAGCTTTAACATAAACTTGGTTTTATCATGGGCTAACCAAGAACCTATGAGACTTGATCACGAATCTAAACAAGAGACTTGATCACACAAGTCCCAACCCTAAGCTTTCCAAGGGTTTAGCTTTGAACCCAAATAAACAATCTTTAAATGGATATAATGTTCAACCAAGGTGTAAAAAAAATTTCCTTGGTGAACTTACAAATCTACCCTTCCAGAATTACTTCTTCCTCACTTGCCAAAAGACTTTCTCGAAAAGCACTTCGACTAGTGATAGAAAGTAAGCAACAGACAAGTTTAGAGAGAGAGAGAGAGTAAGAAGTGAAAAGTGAAAACACGATTCTAGAAGTTTAAAAATAGTGGAAAGGGAACTCTATTTATTGGCTAGAGGTTTGCGCAAAAAAGGAAAAGATTTTAAGACTTGCCAATAGGTTGGTACATTTCCAATAGATTATTTACCCTAAGTTATTCAATTATAAAAGCAAAAATGGAAAGAAAATATACTTAGCCGTTGCTTATCATTAAGAATTTGTCCCAATCGCTTAAGGTACATTTTTAATTTCCTTGATTGATTGGAAGAGTGCCAATCGATTGGTAAATACAAAAAATTCTCCTAGAGCTTTTCTGACAGCTCCTAACTCATCTAGCATGACTTCAAGACATTTTGAAAAAGCTTTGCTTGATAAAAATAAGTTTGAAGACAGTTTTATGTGTGTGTGTGATTTAGCCATGTATTTTTACTAGAATTCCCTTATGTTTTACTATATGTTCACTCAGACGCATCAAGGTAGGCTTTCACATACTTGAATATACTTGAAGACTTGTCAGATGTTTTCTTTCTTGCAAAACCTTTCTTGAGTTAACTTGAGCTGAGGGTTGAGTTAGATTCTATTTGGTTTCCATCATCAGAGAGTTAAGTCCTTCAAAATCTAATACTTTGGTTTGCATCTTTAACCGCTTATGCTTGACTTGTCATTATTGGACATTCAATTATCATCATTAGTTATCATCACAAAAGTTATTGTCTTTATTAAAGGTATGTCACCTAGAAGTAACTTACAAAACAAAGTTCCACATTCTCCCCCCTTTTTGATGATGACAACACATCTCTCAGAGGAGGTAGTAAAAGAATTAACACATATGTGTTTGGAGTAATTGAACCCCCCCTTAATTAAATAGAGAGTACACTCTACTCCCACTCTGTTTATTGTGAAATTTAGTAAACAAAAATAAGTTTGATTTTACTTAAGGGATTAAACTAAAAAAAAATCTCAGGACATATTGTGCAAAAATTATGAGTTTGAAACACATTTGACGTTAAAGTAAAAAATAAAGAAAAAAAACATAAAAATAACTTTTAATGTAGTAAACGACTTAAAAAATAAGGAATTTAATTCATGAAGTGGAACACAAATAAATAAATTTTCAGATCACTTTTTTCTCACTAAACACTTGGGTACTCCGAGTTTGTTGAATTTGTGTGAAATTGTGGACCTCTAAAACTACAGACAAATGCATTACTTATATACTAGTCCTAATGTAACCATCTACAACGATTGACTCAGGAAATTGTGCCACGCTCTCATTACCATGCAACCTTCGTCCGTTCTTGGATAACCGTCTGGTCTTATCGTTTGTGCCTTATTCGACTGCGTGTAGTTTGGATAACTCATCTCATTATTACTCCTATTCTCTAAGAGATCGTGGGTTTGCCATAATTATTAACTTCCATCAACTCCCACTTCTTGAAAAAACGAAACATTTTAACTTAACATGCGCTCGTGACGTGTCCATCATTTTGAGGGCAACTGCTTTTATAAATACCCATTTCACGACCTTATTCAATTTTCTTCTCTCGCTCTTTTTGCCTTATCTAAACATATAATGTAGCTAGCCTTTCCGCATCTAAATTGACCAATTCATCCAAAATCATATTCCAGTAATGTTCGGATGGTATCTCATTTTGTCTTTGAATCCTAGTCGATTGTAGATATATTTCGATAGGTAGGACAACATCATGTCTATAGGTTAGTAAAAAAGGAGTAGTATTTGTTGCTTCCTTAGGGGATGTTCCACATGCCCATAAGACTTGGTCCAAGGTTTTATGCCAACTCTTTTTTCCCCCGAATCTAACGAAATTTCAAGACCAACTATCAAAGCCTCATATTCGTTAGAGCAAGAACAGTTAATTTTTTTTAAACTTTGTCAAAATCTTATTAGGAAAAATTACTAAAATTCTAATGCAAGTTCCATTTTTATGGCTGGAACCATCGAAGTATAATTCCAAGGTTCTAGTTCCAAATAGTTTTGAGGTGCCTCGACTATCGTATGATCTACGATGAAGTTGGCAACCACCTGCCCCTTCATTGCTGTTGGTTCTTGGATTGGCTAGAATTTTGGTAAAACAAAGTGTTCAATGTTGATGTCACATGGGTGATGTCTTAACATTGAGTCTTAACATTGGTTTATGTTAAGTGTTTAGCTTGTTGAAGTTTTGATGTCTGATGTCACATGCGATGTTGTGACATCAGGTCTGCAGAAGATTAATAACATCAGGTTTAGTGATGTTGTTAGGGTTTGCGTTTTAGCTGGATATTGGGAGAGCGGTTAGTCTCATTGGATGCAGATATCTTGGGATAGATATTCTCTGTTGCATAGAGATTTGATGCAGATTTGTAGGGAGGTTTAAAGACTGAGATTTAAAAAGATTTTGGGGATAAAATCTGTTTTAGAAGATTCAGTTTTAAAACAACAAATCAGGTCAGATATTGCAAAGGATCCAAGCCCAATTCAGATGGCTATATAAAGCGCATCAACCAAAGGAAGAAGATACAGAAAGTAGACGAAGAAAGAGAGCTATAGACCGAGTGTCATTTGTGTCTTCGTGTGTATTGTGTTAACCATTCAAGTGTGAATTGGTGAGTGTAATCTGTCCTCTCTAGAGCTGTGAAGCAAGAGAGTTTTGTAACTTGATCAAAGCTGTGAAGTAGGATCAAGGTGTTTCTCAAAGTTTTTGATCTTTGAGAGGTTTTAGGGATTGAGTAGTGTTCTCATACCTAAGTGGGCTCTTAGGTAGAAAGTTCATTAGTAGAAATTAAGTTTAAGAGATTGTCAACTAGGTTGTTGAGTCTGTAAATTAATTCTACAAGTAGTGAATTTCATCCCTGGCTTGGTAGCCCCCAAATTAAGTTGTTGAACTGAACTGGGTAAACAATTCTGTGTGTTTCTCTTGTTGTTTGTTATTGTTCATAGCAGAGTGTGTTGTTGTGACATTAAGTGTGACATCACATATCTGGTACCAGAATTTCAATTGGTATCAGAGCAGGCATCCTGCTCTGCATCTGGGTGAGATCTAGGGCTGATACTTTCTGGTAAGATGGACAAGGAAGTTGGTGGATTTGTGAATAAACCCCCTATTTTGGATGGCTCTAATTATGATTATTGGAAACCAAGGATGATCGCCTTTTTGAAATCCTTGGACAACAGGGCTTGGAAGGCTATCATAAAAGAATGGAAAGCACCTGTTGTGTTTGAGAAAGATGATGCTGGGAAAGATAAAGAGGGCACCTCAAAGCTGAAGCCTGAAGAAGAATGGACCAAGGAAGAAGATGAGCTTGCCCTTGGTAACTCTAAATCCCTAAATGCTATCTTCAATGGAGTTGATAAGAACATCTTCAGGTTGATCAACTCATGTGAAGTTGATAAGGAAGCATGGGATATTTTGAAGGCTACACATGAAGGATCATCTAGATTTAAGACGTCAAGACTTCAGCTTCTAACATCAAAGTTTGAAAGTCTAAAGATGAAGGAAGATGAGACTATCCATGACTTCCACATGGGTATTCTTGAGCTGTCCAATGTGAAATTCTGGTATCAGACGTGTGATGTTAAGGTGCGATGTCACAACAACACACTCTGCACAATGGACAACAATAACAGTAAAATAAAACCAAGAATTGTTGACCCAGTTCGGTTACAACCAACCTACTCTGGGGGCTACCAAGCCAGGGATGGAATTCACTACTCGTAGATATAATTTGCAGACTCAACAACCCGTTGACAATCTCCTAAACTTATACTCTACTAATGACTTTCTACCTAAGAACCCACTTAGGTATGAGAACACCACTCAATCCCTTACAAACTGTCAAAGAAACCACTTTGAGTAACCTTGATCTTTCTTCCTAGCTTCGATCAAGCAAACACTCTCTATTGCTTCACAACTTCTAGAGAGGACAGAAACATAACACCTATTCAAACCCTAGAATAGTGTAATTACAAGCACTCTAAACAAACTCTAGACACTAAGCCTCCAACTCCTGATCTTCTGAATGTTTTCTGTCCCTTTTTCCTTTGGTCTTGTGCGCTTTATATAGCCCCTTGAATTGGTCTTGGACTTGCTACAATATCTCCCAGATTTGTTATTTAAAACTGAATATTTAAAACAGATTTTCTCCTAAAATATTTTTAAATCTTCAACCTTTTAAATCTCATACAAATCTGCACCAGATCTCCTATGCAGCAGCAAATATCTATCCCAAGATATTCGCATCCAAAGAGACAACTTGCTCTCCACAATTCCAGCTAATACGCAACCCTAACAACATCACAGCCTGTTGTTGTTAATTCTGCAGATCTGATGTCACAACATCACCTATGTGACATCAGACATCCAACTTCAGCAATTAAATACTTAACACAACCCAGTGTTAAGACTTCAATGTTGCAACATCAGCACCTTGACATCAACATTGAACATACCTTGTTTTACCAAAATTCCAGCCAATCCAAGAACTAACAATCTCCCCCTTTGGCTAATTTTGGCTAAAACAATCTCTGCACTCTGCATCTTTAGAGACTTTAGCAGCGGAAAAACTTCAATAATTTGAAACTCTTCATCAACAACAGTTTGACAATTTTCATAGTCTTCATCACTTGATCTGCTGCAGCACCATCTTCATAATTGACAACAACCAATTGGTGCTCCCCCTCAAAAATATGAACCAGCATCACAGCTGTTCAGTAGCTCACAATGTGCAGCACTTCACCTCCTTGATGTCTGCTTGGCTGCACTCTTCAAATGCTATGATATCTTCACTAGCTCAAGTCTAAACTCCCCCTTAATAACTGCATCACATTAGCAGCATTTGGCAGTAACACTCTTTGATACTCTTGACTCTCTTGGCTATTTTCTCCCCCTTTTTAGCCACAATTGGACAAACCTAGTCCTATGACACCCTGTACAAAACCATACTTCTTATGTCAAAAATATCCACATTTTGAAAATCCAGACATATTCTTCATCCATCCAGTTATGAAGGCTTCACACAATCATCCACAAGATCTGAAGCACACACACAATGCCTTCCACTGAACTCTAAGTCAACTCCTCACACCAAGAATAACACACACCAAGACAAGTGAACAATCTATTCAAGGCCGTGATTCAATCTTGTCTTCAGACATCTCCTCAGAAGCATGTGCGCACAAGATTCAAACAATTTGCTTCATATGACTAGAACCATTCAAGGTCACACCAAAACACCAATCAACAGCCTAATGTCATGCTATCTGACATTATATCCTCATAAGAGGCAACCAATCTCCACAAGCTTGATCAGCATGCAATCTTCACAATAAATGCACCTTTGCTACACAATCCATAGACAAGTACTCCCCCTGTCAAATGCTCTAGATGGAGATGAACATTTGAGCACATTTTCTGAGTACATGCATTTTGGTACCACTGTCCCTTTCTCCAGAGGCTATCATACAATTCATCTTCACCATCCAAGGCAAACCTTCTACTTCATCATTCTCCCGTATGACTATGTAGATGCTCCTTAGATATAATGTAAGCACTAAGCTTCAGAACCAGAACAAAGACATCCTTCACCAAGGATACTCTTGACATCAGGGTATTACATATGCTCCACTACTCAACACTATGTCACAAACTCCACAAATTCTCAGCTTTACTGAGATCCAGTCTTTTCAAGAGATCACAATTCCTCTATCCACCAGTAGTTGTTAAAACTGGTGAAGTCTTCAAAGAGAGTAGTTATGCTTTACCAGAACAAACTACTAAACATACGACCATAATCTCCACCTCTTCTGACCAAATATGCTAGAGCATCCAACTCCACATGTCCAATCTTAATCATCTTCAGATATAACCACCAGCAAACATGATGTTATAACATCTTTTGGGACATCAGCTTCTCATCACCACTCAAAGGACTCATTGCACAAAGAAGTCCTTCAAGAAGCTCCCAATAAAACACAGTCAGAGCAACTTATTCATACGCACCTGAATACCATAAGTTCCCACACCCTCTCTGAACCATATCCTAGCAAACTCAATCATATCCAGAGTATCTATACCAAATTCTTTTTCCAGAACATACTTCCACCATTTTATGAAAAGCACATGAATGTTATCTAGTATGGCCTTTTGAATTTTCTCAGAAGTTCTAACAACAACGGCTTCCTTCATTTGAGAGATATCCTGGACATTATCATCTGACTTATATCTGATCTTCCTATTTCTAGAAGAGATGAACACTTTACTCCTGGATTTTGTAGTACCATCCACATAGATCTTCTGCTTATCAGTTCTCATCTTTAGAGGTGACTCAATAGTTTTCCTCTTCCTTGATTTCAGTCGTTTAGCAACCCCAGGAACCACTTTTGCAATTAGTTCATCATCACTCTTCTTTATTTTAAGGCTTGAAGTACCTTTCTTGACTTGAGATGTTTTAACATCAGCTCTAACATCTGCATCTTCCAACCTAAGGATTGTCAACTTGTGGAATTTTTCTTCTGAACTATAGGAGTCATTAGTCAGGTTGTCATCTTTCTTGGCCTTGCAAGTATTCAGCTCCCAACACTTCTTAAGGTCACAGCTTTTGATCCTTCCATCAGCATTGTTGACTCCTTCATCTTGCTCACATAACTGACTACTCAAGTTGGCTTTTAACACATCATCCATCTTAGGAGTAACAGCACCATAAGTCATCAATCCAGATTGACTTTTCACCATACTTTCACACTTGATGTCACCATCTGAAGTATCAACCTTAACATCACTAGATAAGCTGTCCACTTGAGGTATCCACTGATAGCAATTATATTTGGATCTTACTCCCTTCATCACTACCTCATTCTGCTCATCAGATACCACACACTCATCCTTAGTGTAGTTTACCTTGTAGCCTTCATCACACAACTGGCTTATGCTGATCAAATTTGCCTTTAACCCACTGACAAACAGAACATTGTCAAGTTCAGGTCTACCATCACCTTTCACTTTCCCAACTCCTGCACCAACACCTTTTTCTCCATTGCCAAACATAACCTCATGAGAGGGACAATGACTGACTTCAGCAAACATGGATCTACATCCAGACATGTGTTTGGAACACCCACTGTCAAAATACCATGTTCCTTCTTTAAACTCTTTGTCAGCCATGTGAGCCAATAAGCACTTCACCTTCTCCTTAGGTACCCATTGTTTAACAACTTTGGGCCTGTACTCTCTCCATCTGTTTAGAGGCTAATGGTATCCATGCAGCTTGTAGCAAGAGTACTGCATATGTCCAAACCTTCCACAATAAAAGCATCTCTCCCTTTCATCTCTGATTCTTCTGCCATGATGAGATTGCTTAGGATGCCATCCATAATGTGGTCTCCTCCTACCATAACTGGTCTGCCTTCTATTATGCTGGTATCTTCTTCCATAAGAAGGCTGAGAATGCTGTTTCCTGGATTGTCTCCCATGATGGTGTGGCTTTCTTCTTCCATAGTAATGAGGCACATCATTGTTGTATCCATATTCATATCCATGCCAGTTTCCTTGATGTTGAGACAACTGATGAGACATGTTCTGCTTGAACCTGGCAGCTTGCATGCTCTGGTGATATTGGGGAGGCATATACTGACTAGCTCCTTGAGGCTGCTTTCTCTTCTGATTAGGACCAGTCTTCTTCTCAATCTTCTTAGGTTGTGAAACATCAGCTTTCTTAGGTGTAGGATCCTGCTTCTTTGGCTGATGTTGAGACAAAAGTTGTGAAACCTCCTCCTTTGCTCCTGAAGTGCTTGCTTCAGCAGAACCCTTTTTCTCAGCCACAAATCTTATCCCAGCTTTGTCTCCAGCAGCTATTTCTGACTGAAGGATCTTATCAAGTGTGTCTGTACCACAGCTCAGCATCCTAACAGACTTGGTCATTTGATCAAGGTGAGCTCTAACTAGTACAACTTCATTTTCCAGATCAGTCTTTTCATTTTCTAGCTGAGCAATTTGTTGCTTGTGGCACTTGTTTTCTTGACAAATCTCATCACTTTTTAAACACAGCTCTTGATAGGTAGATGCTAACTCCTCATAAGTTACTTCTTCATCACTAGAATCATCATCAGAAACAACAGCTCCTGTTAAAGCTCTAACATGCTTTGCTGACTCACCTTCACTTTCACTATCAGAGTCAGACCAGGAAACTGTCATGCCCTTCTTCTGCTTTTTCAAGAAGGTGGGACATTCTTTCTTGACATGTCCATACCCTTCACACTCAAAGCACTGAACTCCTTTATCTTGGGCAGTTTTCTCTTCATCCTTCTCTTTTGACCTGCTGATGTCAGAAGATATGTTCTTGACATTAGGCCTGGAGTTATTATTCATTCTCTTGAATACTTTGGTGAACTGTCTTCCCAACATAACTATGGCCTGAGATAGATCCTCCTGCGATTCAGAACTCTTTCCTTTTTCTTCTGCATCATTTGACACCAAGGCTATACTCTTTGGCTTCTTTTATGGTTCTTCCTCATTCAACCCAAGCTCAAAAGTTTGAAGAGATCCAATGAGCTCATCAACTCTCATCTTGCTGATGTCTTGTGATTCTTCAATGGCAGTTACCTTCATCTTATACTTCTTAGGTAGGGACCTAAGGATCTTCCTAACAAGCTTTTCATCTGACATCTTCTCACCAAGAGCACTGGATGCATTAGCCAGCTCCAGAACATTCATGTGGAAGTCATGAATAGTCTCATATTCCTTCATCTTCAGGCCTTCAAATTTTGATGTTAAAATCTGAAGTCTTGACATCTTAACTCTAGATGTTCCTTCATGTGTAGCCTGCAAAATATCCCACGCTTCCTTGGCAACTTCACAGGTATTGATTAACCTGAAGATATTCTTATCCACTCCATTGAAGATTGCATTTAGAGCTTTGGAATTTCCAAGGGCGAGCTCATCTTCTTCCTTGGTCCATTCTTCTTCAGGATTTGGCTTTGAGGTGCCTTCTTTGTCTTTGCCAGCATCATCTTTTTCATACACAACAGGTGTTTTCCACTCTTTAATAACAGCCTTCCAAGCCCTGCTGTCCCAGGATTTTAAGAAGGTGGTCATCCTTGGCTTCCAATAGTCATAATTTGATCCATCCAAAATAGGGGGTCTGTTGACGAATCCTCCAACTTCTTTGTCCATCTTTACACCAGAAAGTAACTTCCCTAGATCTCACCCAGAGACAGACAGGATGCCTGCTCTGATACCAATTGAAATTCTGGTATCAGACGTGTGATGTTAAGGTGCGATGTCACAACAACACACTCTGCACAATGGACAGCAATAACAGTAAAATAACACCAAGAATTATTGACCCAGTTCGGTTACAACCAACCTACTCTGGGGGCTACCAAGCCAGGGATGGAATTCACTACTTGTAGATATAATTTACAGACTCAACAACCCGTTGACAATCTCCTAAACTTATACTCTACTAATGACTTCCTACCTAAGAACCCACTTAGGTATGAGAACACCACTCAATCCCTTACAAACTCTCAAAGAAACCACTTTGAGTAACCTTGATCTTGCTTCCTAGCTTCGATCAAGCAAACACTCTCTATTGCTTCACAGCTTCTAGAGAGGACAGAAACACAACACCTATTCAAACCCTAGAATAATGTAATTACAAGCACTCTAAACAAACTCTAGACACTAAGCCTCCAGCTCCTGATCTTCTGAATGTTTTCTGTCCCTTTTTCCGTTGGTCTTGTGCGCTTTATATAGCCCCTTGAATTGGTCTTGGACTTGCTACAATATCTCCCAGATTTGTTATTTAAAACTGAATATTTAAAACAGATTTTCTCCTAAAATCTTTTTAAATCTTCAACCTTTTAAATCTCCTACAAATCTGCACCAGATCTCCTATGCAGCAGCAAATATCTATCCCAAGATATTCGCATCCAAAGAGACAACTTGCTCTCCACAATTCCAGCTAATACGCAACCCTAACAACATCATAGCCTGCTGTTGTTAATTCTGCAGATCTGATGTCACAACATCACCTATGTGACATCAGACATCCAACTTCAGCAATTAAATACTTAACACAGCCCAGTGTTAAGACTTCAATGTTGCAACATCAGCACCTTGACATCAACATTGAACATACCTTGTTTTACCAAAATTCCAGCCAATCCAAGAACTAACACAATGCATCCAGTGCTCTTGGAGAAAAGATGTCAGAAGAAAAGCTTGTAAGGAAAATCCTTAGGTCCCTTCCTAAGAGGTACAAGATGAAGGTGACTGCCATTGAAGAAGCACAAGACATCAGCCAGATGAGGGTTGATGAGCTCATTGGATCTCTTCAAACTTTTGAGCTTGGGTTGAATGAGGAAGAACCTGAAAAGAAGCCAAAGATTATAGCCTTGGTTTCAAATGCTCAAGAAGAGAAAGGGAGTAGTGCTGAATCCTAGGAGGATCTATCTCAGGCCATTCCTATGTTGGGAAGGCAGTTCAACAAGGTGTTCAAAAGAATGAACAAGAACTTCAAGCCTAATGTCAAGAACATCGCTTCTGACATCAGCAAGTCTAAGGAGAAGGATGAAGAGAAGACTGCTCAAGACAAGGGTGTTCAATGCTTTGAGTGTGAAGGTTATGGACATGTTAAGAAAGAATGTCCCATATTCCTGAAGAAGCAAAACAAAGGCATGATAGTTTCTTGGTCTGACTCTGACAGTGAAAGTGAAGGAGAGTCAGCCAAACATGTCAAAGATTTAACTGGAACAGTTGTTTATGATGGTGATTCAAGTGATGAGGAACTGACTTTTGAGGAGTTAGCATCCACTTATCCAGAGCTTTGTCTGAAGAGTGCAGAAATCTGTCAAGAAAGTGAAAAACAGAAGAAACAGATTGTTCAGCTTAAGACTGCTAAAGCTGATTTGGAAAATGAAGTCTTATTGGTCAAAGCCCAACTTGATCAAATGACCAAATCTGTTAGGATGCTGAACAGTGGTACAGACACACTTGACAAGATCCTTCAGACAGAAAAGGTTGCTGGAGATAAGTCAGGCATAGGATTTGTGGTTGAGGAAAAGGTATCTGCTGAAGCTAGTACTTCTGGAACCAAAAAGGACATGTCTCAACAATTGCCTCAACATAATAGAAAAATACATATTCCTAAACCTAAGCAGGTTGTTCATCATCATCTGCCTCAAAATTCTGGGAAAGGACATGCTCATGTTCCTCATGGGAAGGCACAGGTTTCTGGAGCTAAGCAGTATATGCCTCCACATTACCATAGGAGTATGTAGGCTTCTAGGTTTAAACATAACATGTTCCATCAGATGTCTCAACATCAAGGGAATATGTATGGCTATGGGACTAATAATATTGCTCCTCATCATTATGGCAGAAGAAAGCCCCATCATCATGGGAAAAGACAGCATCATGGTAGAAGACAACATAATAGGAGGGGACAACCTCATCAGTAAGGGAGAAGACAACATCAGTATTATGGCAGAAGATAAACTCAACCTCAATGGAGTAGACAACCTCATTATCAGACAAGACAGTCTCAATTCTATAGACAACCTCAATATGTTGACAGAAGGAATACTCAGCAGTATCATCAAGAGAGAAGGCATGTTAATTACTTTAGAGAGGAGATTCAAAGAGTAAGATGCTACTATTGTGGAAGAATTGGTCATATACAATCTTCTTGTTTCAAACTGCATGGTTATCCCAAATCTGTCCCTCAACCTAAACAGAATCAGAACAGGCCTAAAATTAGTAAACAATGGGTTCCAAAGACTGTCACTACTTGTTTGGTAGTTCATATGTCTCTAGGGGGTTCTACCAAGAAGGATTGGTATTTTGATAGTGGTTGCTCTCAACACATGACATGCGAGAAGAATTTGTTGGTTGAAGTTGAACCTTATTCAGGTTGTGTAACCTTTGGTGATGGTGTTCAAGGAAAAGTCAAAGGTATGGGAAATCTGAATTGTGCAAGTGCTCCTAGATTAAAAGATGTATTACTGGTCAAAGGTCTGAAAGCCAACTTGATCAGTATCAGTCAACTGTGTGAGCAAGGACTTACAGTTCACTTCACTCAAGCTGAATGTATTGTCACTAATGAGGAAGGTGAAGTTTCCATGAAGGGTGCTAAGTCCAAAGACAACTGCTATTTATGAGTTTCTCTTGAATCAGGCTCTTACACATGTGATGAGATCAAAATATGGGATCAAAAGGTGGAACATATGGAGGGTAATCATAGTATGATTGATCACAATGTCAAGAGTGATGTCATGACATCTTGCTATGACATCAGAAGGATCATCAAACAACCTAGTGTTATGAATTCATTCAGAGGAAATCTTGAGGAAAATAAGGTCATAGAGGTTGATCATACAGAAATGAAGTGTAATGACAATTTGTCTAAAGATGTGTGTGCTGAAATTTGTGAAGTCTTAAGTGGAAAACTGGGCATATGCGAAGAAGTCTACAATGTTGATGGAAGGATCAAAAGTTGTGACCTTAAGAAGTTTTGGAAGCTGAAAGATGATAAGCAGACTGATGACTCACAAGACAACCGTCACAGGTTGGCAATCTCTGTTTTGGAAGATGCAGATGTTGGAGCTAATGTTGAAACATCTCCTATCCTTAAAATAAAGAAGAATGTTGAAGTGGTTGATGTGGATGATCTGTCTGACAAGGAGTTGATTGCAAAAGTGGTTCCTGGGGTTGCTAAAAGACTGAAATCAAGGAAAGGGAAAGCTATTGAATCACCTTCAAAGGTGAGAACTGATAAGCAGAAGACCTCAGTGGTTGGTCCTATAAAATCCTGGAGTAAAGTGTCCATCTCTTCCAGAAAGAGGAAGACCAGAGATGAGTCTGATTCTGATGATAATGTCCTAGACATCACTCATGAGAAGAAAGCTGGTGTGATTAGAACTTCTGAGAAAATTCCTGAGGTGCCACTAGATAACATTTATTTTCATTATGTGGAAAGTGTAAAAAGGTGGATGTATGTTTTTCAAAGGAGGCTTAGTTTGGAAAGAGATCTTAGTAAAGATGCTTTGGAAATTAGAGAAGTTATGGAAATGATTCAGTTTGTTGGACTAATAAAAACTGTTTTTGGTTTTTACAAATGCTATGAGATACTTGTCAAAGAATTCATTCTTGCTGACATTGCTGATAGAAGAGATGGGGATTTTGGAAAAGTGTATATGAGAAGGAAATGTACTGAGTTTTCTCCAGCTCTTATAAATAATTACTTAGGAAGAGGGTGTGCGAGCTTATGGTATTCAGGTGTGTATGTTAACCTGAGTAAGCTGCTCTGACTGTGTTTTTTTGGGAGCTTCTTGAAGGACTTCTATGCGAAATAAGTCCTTTGAATGGTAATGAGAAGCTGATTTCCCAAAAGATGTTGTTGATTGTGATGAGAAGAGATGTTGTAACATCTTGATTGCTGATATTTGGAAGATGTTTGAGATTGTGCATGTGGTGTCAGAAGAGGTGTTTCTGACTATGTGTATTAGATTCTGGTCCTGGTTTTAGTAGAGTTGACTACTAATTTTGAAGACTTCACTAGTATCAACAACTACTGGTGGATGTAATTGTGGAAGGTCAAGGAGTTAGTTGTGATCATTTCTGTGGATATTGTTGACAGAAGAAGTATGGATGGTTTCTGGATAAGAGGGATCAAGGGCGATTTTGGTTTCAATACTAGAGTTTGTTGGATGTGATCCTGGCACTTTCTTACTATATGATCATGATTGTGTCATGGGATATCATTGGTGTTTTTGGAGTGTTTCGTGTTGAAGTAGTGCAGTTGTGTATCAAGATTGTTTGTGGCTTCAAGCAGTCTGTGATGGAATTTCTCTGGTGAAGGTCTAATGTCAGACAATATGCCATGACATTGTGTTTCTGGTGCTGGTTCTGAGGGGGAGTTTGTAGTTGTTGCCTAGTTATATGTTGGGGTGCTAGGTTGGCAGTTCAGAGTTTGTCCAATTGTGGCTAAAAAGGGGGAGAGTTAGCCTTAGCATATGTGTTGCCTAGTTGTCTGGAGTGGCTCTAGGCTTAAGGGGGAGTGTGCTTGATTGAACAGCTGTGAGCTGGTTCTTGTTTTGAGGGGGAGCTTGCCCTATGCTGCTGATTAGTGTTTGAAGTCTGTGCAGCTGTTTGAAGAAATACTGCTACTAGTTAGTGCTGAAGTATGTAGCAGAGTATTGGAGTGTGTGCAGCATGCTAAAAGAATTTTGAAGCTGTTATGAAGAAATGCTGCTGCAACGGTTGGTAAAATATTCATGTTTATCCGCTGCTGAAGTCTCTGATGTTGCAGAGAGTGTTTTAGCCAAAATTAGCCAAAGGGGGAGATTGTTGGTTCTTGGATTGGCTAGAATTTTGGTAAAACAAAGTGTTCAATGTTGATGTCACATGGGTGATGTCTTAACATTGAGTCTTAACATTGGTTTATGTTAAGTGTTTAGCTTGTTGAAGTTTTGATGTCTGATGTCACATGCGATGTTGTGACATCAGGTCTGCAGAAGATTAATAACATCAGGTTTAATGATGTTGTTAGGGTTTGCGTTTTAGCTGGATATTGGGAGAGCGGTTAGTCTCATTGGATGCAGATATCTTGGGATAGATATTCTCTGTTGCATAGAGATTTGATGCAGATTTGTAGGGAGGTTTAAAGACTGAGATTTAAAAAGATTTTGGGGATAAAATCTGTTTTAGAAGATTCAGTTTTAAAAGAATAAATCAGGTCAGATATTGCAAAGGATCCAAGCCCAATTCAGATGGCTATATAAAGCGCATCAACCAAAGGAAGAAGATACAGAAAGTAGACGAAGAAAGAGAGCTATAGACTGAGTGTCGTTTGTGTCTTCGTGTGTATTGTGTTAACCATTCAAGTGTGAATTGGTGAGTGTAATCTGTCCTCTCTAGAGCTGTGAAGCAAGAGAGTTTTGTAACTTGATCAAAGTTGTGAAGCAGGATCAAGGTGCTTCTCAAAGTGTTTGATCTTTGAGAGGTTTTAGGGATTGAGTAGTGTTCTCATACCTAAGTGGGCTCTTAGGTAGAAAGTTCATTAGTAGAAATTAAGTTTAGGAGATTGTCAACTAGGTTGTTGAGTCTGTAAATTAATTCTACAAGTAGTGAATTTCATCCCTGGCTTGGTAGCCCCCAAATTAAGTTGTTGAACTGAACTGGGTAAACAATTCTGTGTGTTTCTCTTGTTGTTTGTTATTGTTCATAGCAGAGTGTGTTGTTGTGACATTAAGTGTGACATCACATATCTGGTACCAGAATTTCAATTGCCTTTAAAGGAACATATGTCAAGGAATATTCAGTTAGGGCAAGAGCCCACTTTCCAATTTGACTATGCAAAATTGACATAGATAACATGTGCTTAATGATATCGAAATGCGAAAAGACGTAAACATCAACGGGTTTTATAAATGCTTTAATTTCATACACGAGAAATACAAACATATACACATTTTTTATATTAGGCTATACCTAGTTTCTGCAGCATTCAAGACTTGACTAAGGTAATAAATGGCTTTTTCAATGCCATTATCGTCCTCTTGTGCTAACATGCTTCCAATGGTCGAGTCTGAGGCAGAAATATGCAATCTCATGCACTTATTCGTAACACGAGGATACAATATTAAAGGGTGCACCAGGTACTCCTTTATTTCGTAGAAAACCTTTTGATGTTCTTATTGCCACTTAAACACTTTCTTTTTTAGGCGAAGTAATTGCGAGAATGCTCGAGTCTTACCACTATGGTTCGAAATAAACCTCCTCAAAAAATTTATCTTCCCTAATAAAGATTGAAGCTCTTTCTTGGTCGAAGGAGGTCGAGTCTCCATGATGGCTTTAGTCTTATTTTGGTTTAACTCGATGCTTTTTTTTTGACAATAAAACCAAGGAAATCTTCAGCCTGCACACAAAAATCTCACTTAAGAGGGTTCATTTTTATCCCATATTTTTTCATTCTTTCGAATGATTGTCGGAGATGGTCAAGATGACCCTTTCCCGACACAGACTTAATGACTATATCATCAATGTGTACTTGCATAAAAGTTTCGATATAGTCATGGAAAATCAAATTCAACACCCTTTGGTAGGTTTCCCCAGCATTCTTTAAGCCAAATGGCGTCACCACCCATCCATAGGTGCCTAAGGCTTCTGGATATCGAAATTCCATTTTTGGCTCATTCTCATCTACAACAAATATTTGGTTATAACCAGAGTAACCATCAAGCATACTAAGATAATCGAAACCTACTGCTGGGTCGACCAACATTTCGACGACAGACATTGGGTATTCGTCTTTTAGGGTTACAACATTTAGGTATTTGAAATCTATGCTAACCCTCAATTTTACATTCTTCTTAATAACCAAAACAACATTTACGAGCCATTATACATACCTTGTTGTCCTTATGAACTTGCTTTTTAGGAGTCTTTCTATCTTTTATTTTATTTTTGACATAATTTCTGGTGCGAACCGTCTTGGCATTTACTTGATCGGCTTTTTTCCAGCTTTATTAGCAACTTTAGTTCCACCAAATCTCTGCTTAAACCTGGCATTTCACTATAATCCCTAGAAAAATAATCTTTATATTCCTAAAGTAAATTAATTACCTATTTCCTCAGACCTGGGTCAATGTTGGCACTGATGTGCGTTAGCCTTTTATTGGTCCCTTCACCAAAGTTGATATCCTCTAAGGGATCCTGGGGCTACATCTTTGTTGTTGATGCGACAAGATCCTTCTCGAAACCTAAAGGCTCATAGTCATAGATACAACCGAGCTTTTGACCTTCTACGCCGCCGTTTTCCATGGTTGTTGATTGGAGCTCGTCGAGTGGTTTCGGCTCAATATTTATTCTTTGGACCACGTTTAATATTTCTAATTCATTGGCTTCGACATCCATATGTTGTACTTTGGTATCTAAGGCCAATTTTAATCTATTTTCAGCTACATAAGCCTAAATTCGCTTCAAAGCTTTTAACTCAGACATCATCTTCGAATTCATCACCTCAACCAGTCGGCTGGATTATGTATAAGCTCCCCCCTCCCATAAAATCTCTATCCTATATAAATCCATGGGTTGGATGAAGCTTGAAAGAATAAAATTCCTCCTCTAGAGGCACATATACAGATCCTGCTGGGGAGCAAGGTGCAATGTTGGCTAGGTTTTTATCAAAATTTCTTCTATCAACGTGATTCACTTTTTCCATAAAATAGCCCTGATCTGCCTCTATGTTTTCCATAATCCCATCATTCCTCCAAATTGTAAGTCTCTGATGGAGCGATGATGGCACAACCCCTATGCCATGGATCCACTCCCGACCTAGGAATAAATTGTAACTTGCCTTCGATGCTATCACCATAAAAACAATGGGCCTAGTTATTGACCCAACTGTCAAGTCGACCTATATCACACCTATAATATGCCCCATATTGCCTTCATAATTTGATAACACCATGTTGTGTGGCCTTAGATCGATATCATACTTTCCTATTTTATTTAACAAGAAATGAGGCATTAATTTAACTATAATACCTATATCAATCACAATCTTATTAACTGTGGTATTCTCGACTATGACCCTTATGAATAAAGTTTTTAAGTGACTCTTCATAACCTCGTCTAGCCTCTCAATGAAATCATTTTACCCTTAATACAACCTTTATTCATCATAAAGTAACACACAAGTTGATGTTTCGCCATCTCCTTTTCGTCGTGATCTATCGGTTCCGTTATCTTTGTGATACAATCATATTTAATTGGAAGCATTGAAACTACATTACATATGACGTCGAAGTCATCCTCTGACCCCGAATCAAAATTATTTTTTCACCATCTCGCTGTCATTAAGTGGTGCCTCCTCTTTCGCTTTCCCTTTCGCCTTGACCTGCATGGGGGAAAATATTTGCCTTCCTACTGGTTTCTTGACTTGATCATTAACATGGTTTTAATATGGTTTGTTGCTACTCGACTCATCAGCCTCATTTTCTACTTTCTTCTTTCATTGGAACCTCCTTCATTGGGTCCTCGACATTTGATTTTTATTCTTTGTAATTATTGGAGACTGAAGCTAGCAAGAATATACCTGAGTGAATCTCACACTCAAAGATACAACATAGCCTCCACCGAACTTTATTTAGTCCCAGAGAACAGGTAAAATATCGATAAAACCCAAAGGGAAGAGAAACGGGTAAGGGGGTCGGTTATGGGAAAGGAAGGTACTAGCACCCTACGCATCCGTCGTACTCGACGGGAACTATTTTGCTTGCTTCTAGGCTTGGATGGGTTATCTATCTAAAGGCTTCTAGCTAAAAAAGAGGAAAGAGAAGAGACGAAGAAAGAGAGTGCCCGAGGAGGATTAGGGCCAACGTGCCTACGTACCCACATAGTGCAATAAGGAAATCAGAGCTCCGTAGTTTATGGAACCAGGGAAAAGGAAAAGGAAGGTGGAGGAAGGTGGCTCGCCAAGATTTCGCAATCTCGTGCCTACGTATCCTCATAGTACAATGAGGAATTCAGAGCCTACGTAGTTCGGGGAACAAAGACAGGAAAGGAAAGGAAAATGGTGTCAAAACCAAGAGCAAGAGAAGTAGAAAAGAATTGGTGTCAAGACTAAGAAGATAAAGGAGTAAAATAATAATAGTGACTCTACCGAGGAATAAGCAAAGGGGTTGGTGTCGAAAATGAGAGAAAAAAGAATGAAAGAGAACACAGCGACTATGCTGGGGGTCAGAGGGTTAGCGACCCTACTGAGGACCAAACAAAGGGGACGATGTCGAAACCGAGAGAAAAAAAATTCGGTATGTTAACTGAGTGGCAATGGTTAATCGAAGAAAGAGAATAAGGCTCTATGAAGAGCAAAGTATTTAGTGTTAACAAGCAGGCTATGATGAACCAAAAAGAGAGTACTGAACCAAGAGCAGGTGTTTGACTCTGACGGGATTTTGGTATATTATTTGATAAACAGTGGTTAACCGAAAGAACGGGAGTAGAACCAAGCAGAGGTTGTGACCCAAAGGACGGGTGTGGAACCAAGAAAAAGTTGTAACCCAAAGGATGAGTGTGGAACCAAGCAAAGGTTGTGACCCAAAGGATAGGTGTGGAACCAAGCAAAGGTTGTGACCCAAAGGACGAATGTGGAACCAAGCGAAGGTTGTAATCTAAAGGACAAGTGTGGAACAAAGCGAAGGTTGTAACCCAAAGGACGAGTGTGGAACCAAGCGAAGGTTGTAACCCAAAGGACAAGTGTGGAACCAAGCGATGGTTGTGACCCAAAGGAAGGGTGTGGAACCAAGCGAAGGTTGTGACCCAAAGGACGAGTGTGGAACCAAGCGAAAGTTATGACCCTAAGGACGGGTGTGGAACCAAGCAAAGGTTGTGACCCAAAGGACGAGTGTGGAACTAAGCAAAGGTTGTGACCCAAAGGACGGGTGTGGAACCAAGCGAAGGATATAACCCAAAGGACAGTGTAGCGAGCAATTTTTATCGGTGACGCGACCACCTTATCGCTGAAGTTTGGGTTTTCCTCCTCAAGGAGAAAGGGTGCTACTTTCTGATTTCTTATTTATCCCATGAAGCTGGAAGGAAAAGGGAAGCTATCTAAAACTAACCTTGCACGTGAATGCTTAACTGAACAAACGCTTAAAAGAGATTGGTGGGGTCCGGGGTCAGGTTATACAATGGGTAGTTGTCAATTACCCATCCTATATATGGTTATCCACATGATATTAGCTTTAGGGTTTCGCTTTGTAATTGATGGTGTTTATCTGGTAATGGGTTGAGAAAGTTTCTTGGGAAGTATGAGTGAGTGAGTGAGATTTTGTTTGTGTTCGGGTTACTCCCGATGTTTTTTTTTGGTAAGGTACTGGACCTAAGCTTTGATTGGTATGAAGGTACTGGACCTAGAGTTTTTGATTAGTATGCTCGCTAAGATTTTGCAATCTTATGCCTACGTATTCCCGTTTTAAACGAAACAGGGAAATCAGAGCAATCGTAGTTCCTCCTATTCTAAGGGAGGAAAATGAAGTTTTGGTGTCTTGTTCAAAGCCCAAGATTAAAGATAAAGGGTATTTGTGTCTTGTTCAAAGCCCAAGATTGAAGCTAAAAAGTTATGGCTGAGAGAGAATTTGTCATCTTTAAAGAAGGATTGTTGATTTTTGTGTGCCTTGATCAAAGCACAAGGTTGATGCTAAAAGGTTAATTGACTCGGCTAGGGGATTTCTTTATACAAAGCCTAAGAGGAGGCTAGAAGTGACCCACTCAACAAGAGAGTGTTTTATCTGTCTTGTACAAAGCCCAAGATTGAGGCTAAAAAGAGGCCGACTCTTTGGGGATATCATTATACAAAGCCTAAGAGGAGGCTAAAAAAAGGGTTTTGACTCTGTTAGGGAGGTTTATAGGTGTCTTGTACAAAGCCCAAGATTGAGTCTGAAATGGGAAATTTAACTGACTCTGGTGAGGATATTTTTTATGTGTCTTGTACAAAGCCCAAGATTGAGGCTGCAATGAGTTTGACTCTGCTTGGGGAAATTATTCCTCAAAGCCTAAACGAAGGCTGAGAGGAAATGACTTAGCTGGGGAAGGTATCTGTCCCCAGCTCAAGAGAGGGAAATTTACGTCTTGTACAAAGCTCAAGATTGAGACCAAAAGGGTTGACTCAACAAGAGGGTCTGAAAAGGTGATTGACTCAACAAGAGAGTCTGAAAGTTGATTGACTCAATAAGAGAGTCTTTTATACTCAACAAGAGAGTGATTTGTTGTCTCACACGAAGCCCGAGATTGAGCCAAAAAGGGTCTTGACTCAACAAGAGAGTCTGGAAAGGTTAACTCCGCTGGGAAGAATCATTTGTACAAAGCCCAAGAGGAGGCTGACTTCGACGAGGAAGGATCATTATACAAAGCCTAAGAGGAGGCTAGCTTTCTGCTGAGGAAAGGTCCTTATACAAAGCCTAAGAGGAGGCTATCTTTTGCCGGGGATACTTGAGATCCCCAGGTAGGTCCAAGTGGGGAATCAACTCTTGCTGAGGGTTACAGAAGAGTTGAGATGTCAGATACCTTGAGGTTCTGATTTGAGGTAGTGTTGACCCTGGTTGGGGAACTCTCATGAGAGAGACTGGGTTTCTGCTGGAGATCTATCCAGAATGCCCAGGGTTTTTTCCTATAGTTGTAAGGAACTTGAGAATGTATTTGAGACTCAAGGGGATTAGACTGTTCAGGTCTGCTGGTGTGGAGGAGTTTTATCTTTTGTATGATGCCTCCAAAAGGAGGCAAGGGCATTAAGGGATGAGAATCAACCCTAGAGTGGCCTGAGGTCTGACACTGGAAAAACTACTCTAGCAAAGGATGACTAAGTTGTGTCTTATACCTTTAAGAGGTCGTCAGGGTCCTTGTATTAAGCCCAAGAGAAGGCATGAGAACTTCTAAGAAGCCGAAGGGTCCTTGTACAACGCCCAAGAGGAGGCGGGAATGCTTTTAGGAAGCTTGTGGGTCCCGAACCAAGAGAAGTTCAAGAAATGCAATTCACAGAGAAGAGATCATTTCAGGAAAGTTCGAGGTTCGAAGAAACTCAAGAGATGCTATTCATAGAGAATAGATCAACTCCGGGGAGTAGAATTTATTTGACAATTTCTAGGGGTGACAGTATGAGAAAAGGTTCACCGAGAATACTGCCTTTCTCTTTGTTCCATATTGTTTAACCCCATGAGAAAGGAAGACTGTATCTGGAAATCCTATGGGGGATCTAGTTTTGTTTGTATTAAGAGTGACCAACAGGCTTTACCTAGTTCTAGACCTAGTTGCCGGGGAAAACTCTAAATAACTATACTAGTATATATACAATTGATATATGACAAGTATTTTAAAAGAATATGAAAGAAGACTAACCATGCGCAGCTTCCCACAATACAGTTATATATATTTGACGTATATTTAAAAGAATGAAAGAAGACTAACCATGCGACGCTTCCCACAATACAATTATATGTATATTAAAGCGAGTAAATGAAAGCTGTTAAAACTTACAGGTGAGCGAGCTTCCATGCTATATTGTTAGTCGTTCAGAGAAATTAAATAAATTTTTGATAACAACTGTATATTTGAACCTAAATCAAAAGGGAGTTGTTTGTGAAAAAAAAATGTTGGGGCTTATACTCAAGGAGAGACCCAAAAAGTTTCCTATACAAAGGGATGGATCTTACAACTCAAAGAGAAGCCCAAAGTTTATTTTAAGAAAAGAAATGGGACTTACAACACAAGGGTAGGCCCAGTTAAAAATGGTTTGAAAACGACGATCTCGTCGGAGTTTCTGAAACTGTATCGGGACTTATACAATACACTGAGACCCAAAAAGTTTTCTTTTACAAATAGGGGTTGGGTCTTACACTCTATTAGAGGCCCAAAGAGTTTGAAAAATGAATAAAATCGAGTCTTATAACTCAAGGAGAAGCCCAATTGATTTTGTTAAAAAGGCGACGATCGCGCCGTACTTTTGAAAATATACAGAGGGACTTATACAATGTGTGAGACCCAAAATTGTTTATTTACAAAAGGGGTTGGATCTTACACTCTACTAGAGGCCCAAAAAGTTTTTTTTTAAAAAGGGACTGTGACTTATAGCTCGAGGAGAGGCCCAAAAAGGTTTATTTTAAACCGGCGATCGCGCCGAGATTTTTGAAAGCACCGTGGGTCTTATACAATGACTGAGGCCCAAACTATTTTGGTTTCACAGAGGGATTGGGTCTTACACTCTATTAGATGCCCATGAGTGTTTGAAAATTAAAAATCGGGAAGAAACCCTAATTTTTGAATTAACATGGCATTTTTCAAAGGTAATTTAAATAATAAATGATAAAATATCAATTATATTCAAAAATAAGTTGTACACTTTGGAAAATCAAGTTTAATCATATGAAAGCTTAAAATCCAATTAATTTTGAAATATCAAAGTGAGAATTCCATTTAAAAAATGTTTAAAAATAATTAAAATGAAATTAATTACAAAAATTCTAATTATATTAAATAAATAATATAAATTGGATTTTTTTGTGGAATAAAATATTTTAACATTTTTGTGATTTTTTGCAAAAAGAACCAATAAAAAATAATTAAAATTGAAGGATAAATTAATTTTCCAAATCATTTAAAATATAACAAAATATATAAAAAAATGGAAAAAAGTGGTAAAAAGAGGATCTGGGGCGAGGGGGATTTGAACCCCAGACCTCTAGGGTGCAGCGCGCGCCTTCTGCCACTGGGGTGGTGATACATCCGTGTATCAAAACCACCCCATGAATATATGAGGCATGCCTTGTTTTTGCCCTGGCCAAGGCATGACAAGGCAATGTTTTGGCAAAAAACGTGAAGCTTGTAACTTTCTCATTTCTCCATGGATTGAGACAAAATTTAGGTCTATTCTGCCTAGAATATCACAAGGAATCCAATGGTGGTGGTGGTTTTTTCAGATGAGACTCCTATTTTAAAACCCGATGGTGTTCTTGAAATAGGCCTATAATTGCATTTTCTATGCTACCTCTTGTTACAGGCATGAATTACATGATGAATTGGTTCAAACACAATATATATAACATATATGAGATGTGCATAATCAGTGGACTTCAAAGCAATGCATATTTCAAAGAGTTCAAGTTGTGATGCTTACCTCTTTAGGAGCTTTTTGGGCTATCTGCCAAGTTTCTTGTGCCAGAAGTAATTTGATGCTTTAGACACTCTCAATTGATCCCTTAGAAGCTTTTAGAATGGTTGGAACCAGCTGGAATCCTCAGGAACAAGTTTGAGCTCTTTCTTGCAAAAAGGGAAAAAGTGACCAGTATGGCAACTCTCTCAAATGGTGTTCCAGATGTGGGGAACCATTTGGGACAGTTTGTAATACCTCAAAATTTACCTTCATGTTTTCTCAATAATTGGTCTATGCTTTACTCTTTTTGCATTCCATAGTAGGTCATAGATTGCATAGCATGGCATTCAGCATAGGGCATGGGATCAAGGTACTTGGTCCATATTCTCAAGTCTCAAGCTTCAAGGTGGCTCATGGGATTCATCACATCATCACAAGATCAAGCATGGCAAAATATTGCAAGTGGATCTCTCCCTCCTAACCAGAGAGACCAATTAGGGTTTGTGAATCAAAAGGACTTCTTGGAAAGCTTTGTGTGTTCAAGCATGATGCTATGATGTCTATATGCTCACATGTATCCATAAGATGAGAGTTTGGTTGATGGTTTATGGTGAAGAATGTTCAGTGGATCAATTGCTTGTGAAGTAAGCAAAAGTCATCTGTAAAGCAAAAGTCAACTGTAAAGGAGAAAGCCAACTGTGGAATTTTGAGGTTCTTTTCATGGTTTTTAAGGTATCACATCCTCATATGGTCTTCAGTTGTCAAGATTCATGCCATTCATCAAGAATCAAGAGTTTGTGCAAAAGTTACTAAATTTGGAAAATGACCTATAATGAGAACTTTCCATTTTTGGCAGTTTTTCACCACATTCAACTTGACTTTTCATCATCAAGGAAGCTTCAAATGAATTTTCCTCCAACATGAAAGTTGAAGATCTTTCTCTCCCATTTCCAAAAAGTACTAGCTTGTCTCCATATCATTTGTGGTTCCCAAGTTATGGTCAAAACAATGCAGGGTGCATTTCATGGATTCCTTATATGTCAAATTTTCCACCATTTGTATTTTCACTCAAAAGGACTTGTAATGTTCCCAATTGCTTCATGTCACATTACAACATCAAAATACAAGTCAAGAGGATCATTTTTGGCCTTTGAATCAATTCATTCCATGACTTATTTTTCACTTATTCAACAAAGTTCAAAAATGCAAATTGATTCAAAACTCACTAACCAAGACATTTCAAGGCCCAATTCCATTTCATTTGTGATCAGCATGGAAAGTGTGAGTGGTTTATCGTGAGAAGCAAGGGATTGCACGTGAGAATTAGTGGCTTAAGCACAAAATGCAAAATGGCAAAATCACTCCAATCTCACTAACCAAAGGATTAACCACTTGCTAATCACAATCAGTGGACTAATGGAGAGTATATAAGCTAACTCATGCCTCCAAAATTAGGTCATGCACTCTCATTTGCTCAGAATTTCAAAACTCACTCTCACTTTCTCTCCTTCGAATCTCTCATTCCTTGAGGGTTTTTGAAAATCTCTTGGCATATTCTTGATCAGTGAGTTGAAAGGAGCACGAATCATTCATTGTTTTGAGCTTAGAGTGAGTTTTTCATCAGGTTGGTTTCAAGAGGGATCATCTTCAAACTTCTAGATCTAGCCAGATTCAAGCCTCTATTTGCATTTATTTTGCAAATAGAGTTCTAAAGAGGAAGATCTGCAGTTTTTGGAGGGATTTCTTGGTGGATTTCAAGTTCTACAAGGTTCAGGTTGGTGTTGATTTCATACTCATAGAACTCAGTTTTCTTGTGTGCATTATGATCTATGATGTTCACTGATTATTCTGATCTATTTTGTTTGAAATTTGGACGTGTGAATTGTGTGTAATGTGGATTTAAAGTTTTAGATCTAAAATTGTTTTCATTCGATTTGCATTGTGTGCTTGTTATCTGATGAAATGGTTTGGATATTTGAGTTCCTTGTGGAAATCTGGTTCGAATGGTATATTCATGAGCATTTTCTGGGGGTTTTGACGTTGAAGCTCACCGGAGAGGGTGACCGGAGCCCTAGCTCCGGCGACTGGTGCATTTTTCCGGCCAGCCAAGGTTTAAGGGAAGAAGACGAAGTCTCAACCGTTGATTCGTTTGATCCAACGTTCCTCCGCTTGCCACGTTTCTTTTCATTTCTAATTTTAATTTGATGTTGCGTGTTTGTCAGTCCATGCTTGTTAACGTATGCCTTAGATCCTAGCCTTTGATTTTGTTTGATATTTGAATTGGTGATTTAATCTGGTGCGTAGGATCAATCTTGTGAATGAGATGGTGACAGCACATTAAAAATTCATGTGCTACTCACGTGGTTCCCTATGGTATTCTGAATGTTTGGGTGTGTGCGTGTTCACTTTATTGTTGTGTGCATGTGAATCTGAACCATTGATCATGACTGCTTTTTATTTGGATTGACCAAGTGGTGAACTTGAGATTAATCCATTGGTTGTGATTGAATCTGATATTGACTGAAGTCCATTGTTCTCTTTTGACGTTCGCTAGTGGACCATTGGCCTTGGGCCTTGCTATTTGAACCCTCTCCTCAGGCCCATTTATCCTTTCCAACGTGTTCTCTTGCTGTATGCACCCCTTCCAAGTTTATTTCTTTTTTTATTTTCTTAATTGTTGTTTTTGCATTTTAATTTTCTAAAATCATTTTAATGCATCTAAAAATCATAAAAAAAATTCAAGAAGCTTGTTTTTTGTTTTATAAAATTTTTCCATATTTTATTTTCTTATTTTATTTTATTTTTGGCATATAGATTAATTAATTGTTTAATTTCTTTTTGATTTGTTTCACATGTGCGCACTTAAACTTGCTGAATTTATTTCTCATCATCTATACATGATTTTGAATTCATTCTTTTTGAATTTGTTAGATGACATTCTGAAGTGCATAAAAACATTTTTATTTCATTTTTAAAACTTTTTCATATTGCATTGTGGTCCCTCTCTTTTGCATATTGATGCATGTTTCTCACTTGATCTTTGATTAATTGTTTGGGTGGCTTAACTTGTGAATTTTTGTGAGATATTTTGGCATGTGATTGTATTCTGACCTAAGTCATTTGAGTTTAAATTTCACAATTGTTGAATGTAATATGATACATGTTTACTTATTTATGCTTAAGTGACTTATGTATGATCATCTCTTGACATCTCTTTACACAAGTTGATTTGCCATGCTTAATTGATTGGGTTCCTTTGTGATTCTTTGAGTGAGATTTTGATATGATGTCTACCCCTGATTGAGGTCCTTTGAGACTAATTTTTTGCAATTTGTGGATCATGTTTGGATCATGTTTGAGTATGCCTAACTGTTGGAACTTTGTCCTCTTTTTGTAGTTTGCTTTGGTGCATGTTTTGAAGTTGTTGATTGATGTTTGAACTTGTATGACTTGAGTTTGGTTTTGATATGATATTGATGCATATGCTACTGCCTCTTGAGTTCTATACTTGGTTTTCCTGTTACTTGAGCATAGTTGGATGTATTTGGTTTGAATTGTATGATGAATATCATTACCTTTCCTTTTGTGAACTTCTTTGAATCATAATGTTTTGAATCACTTTTGCACACATGAATTGTTGATGATAATATGATATTGGTTCTGACTTGTACTCATCTTCATCTTGCCTTTCTCATTTCATTTTGATATGAAGTCCGTGTATGCTTAATTGTGCATTTCATACAAGTATGCTTGCATTCTTTCATGTTTATCTTTGCATGTTTACTTAAATTGTTTTGCATTGATCTTTGAAACATGTTGATGGATTTGAGTTGGACATTTATGATATGATGTGCTTGCTGCCACTTATTGTATCTCATCTCCCTTCTTCTTCTTCTCTTTTCTTCTCTTTCACTCTTTCTCATCCCATGAATCTCAAGACTTGTTCAAGTCTTGGATTCTTTCCCTTTAGAGCTACCTAGTCCAACTTAATTTTTTATTAAGTTTGGAGTAGGATTAGCATTAGGTGTTATGTAGTCCTTTCTCCTAAGCCTCACTGACCATAGGACATCCATGCATGATAACATTAGGACTCTTAGTTTCCCTTTAGAGTTTCCTTTGTGTCGTCTCTCTTCTCATCTCAAAACTTCTTCAAAACACGTAATAAAGGTTAACGTGTATTGTGCTTCTATGTGGGAAGTGGGGAACGAGAGGCTTCCTCTCATTCTTCTAGGATACCTAGTGTACGTCCTGTTAGGGACGATGCGCGAAGTATTCGTTCCTGTATTTAAGACTTTGGTTCAATGCAAGTTACAAATAACCGTAAAAAACACTTCTTGCTTAAAAAACTCCAAACAAACAATAACGTCTTTCCTTCGGGAATTCTTCTCTCATCTCACTCCCTCTCAACGTATGAACGTGCTCCTACTCGTTCTCTTGCAAGACGGTAACACCTAAGTCTCCATACAGCGAGCTGCAACACCTGAGCTAGAACGTAAGCCGTTCCCTAAAAAACACAATCCACCCCTAGTGAGGGGAACTATGTCGCTCTGATTCTCATGCTCCCGATGAGATACGTAGGCAGTGGGGTAGGGCCCATGTGAGCACTTCTTTTATTTTCCCTACATTTGTTTCTCTTTCTCTCTCCCTTCCTTTTCCGGTTCTCCAGCTAGCAGTTCCTTTTCCTTTCCAGTAGCGTCAAGGCTCCAGTTGACGACACCCTTTGATCGAGACAAGCAAGCGTGGATCCCCATCGGGTACGATGGACGCGTGGGGGTGCTAATACCTTCCTCGCGCGTAACTGACTCCCGAACCCAGTTCTCTTAGTCGCAAGACAATGCTCTATCCCTTCCCTCAGGTTTATGCAGTGTTTCCTTTCCCTCTCTTGGGATAAATACACATTGCTGGCGACTCTGTTTTCCGCGCCACTCTCGCATTTGTACCGTTGGATGCGAATCTTTCGGGAGCGACAGCTGGCGACTCTGCTGGGGACCTGGTTGACCTCTTTCCGGTCCATCCCCTTTAGCGAGTCAATCCTAGCGCTTGTCTGTTTCTTTTCATTGGGTGTTTTTGTGGTGCTTTGTTTTGTTGTATATTACTGTATTTGCTGTTTTATTTGTTTTACTGTATTTACAGTTTTTATTGCATTACATTGCATTTTATTACTGTCATACTGGATATTACTGTACTGTGCTGCCTGGTTTTCTGTTTTGCGGGTTGGGATGTTCTGAGAGATAAGCCCACTACCCAGGCTTGAGTACACACATAGGTTTTAGAGTGGATAGTCGTGACGCTTGCATGGGGGTGGCCATGTATTGTCGTTCATGAGACCCACAACCAGACGAGGTTCTATCAGGAGCTACCTGCTACTGTGCGTTGGTACAGGCCAGTAGGTATTCTCTTGAGGGATTGTCGACTCTGGAGACCATTCTCGAGGACTCAGTTGCGGCACTCCTCCCGGGACGTGACAGTGGCAGACCACGTTCTGTGGCAAACCCATTGCACATTCTCGATCAGAGGACCCAATGCTGGGAACTTGCTATAGGTTTTCCCTTTTGAAGTGAATCAGCGGACGACCTCTTTGATTGGCGATAACATTGTATCCTTCGGGCTGAAAGTGCTATTGCTTCTCAAACCTCTGAAGCTGAGGATCTTTCATTTTGGAGAATCAGTTGAGGCCTCCTCGATTGATGATGATGCCAAACCAGAAATGGTGAACGTATCATCATTTCTCGACCTGAGAGCCCGGGATACTGAACATCCTAGTACCCACATGTGAGAGGGGCGGGTTGTTTACAAGTTTGTAGGTAACCGTGACCTTCTACCTACCCGTTGTTTTTGGATTCTTTGTCTCTACAACCGTATCAGTGTGGTTATTCTGTTATCCTGGTTTGACTCAAGAGTTTGTACAGAGCCTCAAGATTGTCCAGCCAGTTCAGTACAGATGCTTGATGCCTTGATCCCATGTCTGTTGCATTTGCATCATCATTCTTGCATACATGTTCTTGTATTTCCAAGGATATAATTGTTGAGGCTCTCTGTTGAACATTTATTACTTGTGGTTCTTCTGTAAAGTATTGCGTTAAAACAGAATGATTCCTTGGAAATATTCGAACATGGCATTTGCATTGCATAATCATAAGCATTTTTACATAACAGGTACTTGTTGCAGGAGCTCTCTAACCTTTATTTGGTCACAGGCACAATAGCTGAGTCTCCCATTCACCGATACGCAACCAGACGAAACCAAGCTAGAGCTATGGATCAGGTACAGACAGAGTTGGCTGAGTTAAGGATACACATGGAACAATTTATGAATCTGATGCAGAGGGTTGCTCAGGGGCAACAGGACCTGAGAGCAGGGCAAGAAGACATGAGAGCTACCATCCAGAGGTTGGAGACTGAGATTTCTACGGGTGATCACGTTAATCCCCCTAGGGTTAACCCTCCTGTGGTCAATCCTCCTGTGGTTACTCCTTCTCCAGTTGGAGTTAATTTGGGTTTTGCTCCTGGCAACAACGGGCTGGTGGAAGATCGTCAAGATGACCAGTTTTCCGTACTTAATGCTGATATGGGATTCTACCATGATGAAAGGAAATACGAGGGATTGGCTGAGAGGGTGAAAGCTATAGAGAATCAGAATCCTTTGGGAATTGATGTTGAGGATATGGGACTAGTACAGGGTGTCAAGATTCCCCCGAAGTTTAAACCTCCTACTTTCGACAAGTACAATGGTATCACTTGTCCCAAAACTCATCTCCAGGCTTACAACCGAAAGATAGCAGCTTATTCTGATGATCAGAAGTTATGGATGTATTTTTTCCAGGACAGCTTGTCTGGAGCCTCACTGGAATGGTACATAAAGTTGGACAGGGCCCGCGTCAGAAGCTGGAAAGAGTTGTGCTTGGCTTTCTTAAAGCAATACCAGTATAACATCGATATGGCACCGAATCGCACTCAGTTACAAATCATGACACAGGACCCTAAGAAAGGTTTTAAGCAGTACGCCCAGAGGTGGCGTGAACTTGCTGCTCAGGTGCAACCTCCGTTGGCAGATAGAGAAATGGCGGACATGTTCATGAATACCTTGCAAGGTCCGTATCTTTAGAGGCTAGCCGATTGTCCATCTACTGGATTTGCTGACATAGTAATTGCTGGAGAGAGAATCGAGAGTTTGTTAAAGATGGGGAAAATTCAGGACGAAAGTGGTACAAGTTCAGCTCCTGCAAAGAAGTTTTTTGGTAACAATAACAGAAAGCGTGAAGGTGACGCTAATGCTGCATATTCACAAGGGGGAGAGGTAGAGGACAACATGGTACATATCACCAGGCAGCATCTATAACCATTCCAACTCCGGGTAATGAGGCTCAACCTGCAGCTCAGAGGCAGTATCGTTCAAGACAGAGAATGAATGACCGACAGTTTGACGTTTTCCCTATGACATGTTCACAAATGTTACAGAATTTACTCCGATTGAATTTGGTACAATTGAGGACTTTAGCTCCCCCAGTGGGCAAGCTCCCCTTTGGATACGATGCAAATGAAAAGTGTGAGTTTCACTCCAATGCACCAAGACACAATGTGGAAAACTGCAAGGCTTTCAAGCATGTAGTGCAAGACCTTGTTGATTCAAAAGCTATTAATTCAAAATCCCATGCCTCCGCATGGTGGACTGGGGGTGCATGCCATTGAAGAAGATAGAGGGCTGAATCTGGTGAGGGACATTAATGATGTCAAGACTCCGTTGAAAGTTGTGAAGGAACGCTTGCTGAAAGGGGCTGTATTTCCTGGTTGTTCAGAGAGTATGAAGATTACTTGATTGCTGATAATGGTTGTGTAAAGTTGAGAAATAGCCTTCAGAGTATGATGGACAAAGGATGTTTACAATTTGATCAGTTGAAAAAGAATGATGATGAAGTTTCTACTATTACAATCTACATTGACCCTGTAGAAATTCCGGTGCCTGCTCTTGTACAGATATCTGCGCCTGAACGAGTAGCTCCTATAACTATAACTATTCCCAACTATGCCCCAAATGAGAACAAGGTTGCTATCCCGTGGTACTATGGGACTAATAGTCAAGGACAGAGGCAGGAGGTGCAGACTCCTAAGGAAGGTGGTTCAAGTATCGGAAATGTTGGAGGATTGGGAGGTTTCACTCGCAGCGGAAGGCTTTTTGCTCCCCAGACACTCAGGAAAGACAATACTGAAGCATTAGAGAGGGCCAAAGGGAAGCGGGTAATAAATGATGAACCAACGCCAGGGGCTGAACAGGTACCAGAGGCAGAATCTGACAAGTCATTTGAGTGAGATGTTGAAGAATTCATGAGAATAATCAGAAAGAGCGATTATAAGATCGTTGACCATCTACATCAAACTCCTTCTAAGATCTCCATATTGTCATTGTTGCTATGTTCCGAAGCTCATCAGAATGCTTTGCTCAAAATTTTGAATATGGCGTATGTGCCGCAAGAAATATCAGTGAACCAGCTTGAAAGTGTGATCTCCAACGTTAATGCTGGTAACGGTCTAGGGTTCACAGATTTTGACTTAACGCCAGAAGGAAGGAATCACAATAAGGCTCTACACATATCAATGGAATGTAAAGGTGCTATGTTATCCCATGTATTGGTGGACACTGGCTCGTCTCTCAATGTATTGCCTAAGAAAGCATTAGCCAAGCTGGATGTGGAAGGGGTGATACTCAGACCTTGTGATCTGGTAGTGAAAGCGTTTGATGGTTCAAAGAGATCAGTGTTTGGAGAAGTAGAGTTACCTATCCAGATAGGACCCCAGGTGTTCAATACAGTGTTTTATGTGATAGACATCCAACCGGCCTATAGTTGTCTATTGGGTTGTCCCTGGATCCACGTTGCTGGGGCCGTATCTTCAACCTTGCATCAGAAGATAAAATTTGTAGTTGATGGTCAAGTTGTTACGGTATGCAGAGAAGAAGATATTTTTGTTAGCCATCTGTCATCCTTCAAGTACGTGGAGATGGACGGATAAATCCACGAAACTCTCTGTCAGGCATTTGAAACTATGAATATGGTGAAAGATTCTCCGTCTGGTGAGGCAAGAGTGGGAACCTCTATGACTTCATATAAGCAGGCTTTGGAGGTGGTGCAGTCTGGTCATACCGAAGGTTGGGGACAAATGATTGAGATACCTTTCAAGGATGACAAGAGCGGAATTGGTTATAAACCTCCTCGGGTTCCACTACAGGGTCAAGAGCGCCAAGGGCCAGTTTTCTTCTCAAGTGGAGGGGTCATATATCCAAGCCATACCTGTGCAGCAATTGAAGACGGTGAAGATAGTGACTGTGACCTTGACAACTGGGTGCGCCCATGTGCCCCAGGAGTGAAGCTGACCAATTAGTTTTCGGAGGAGCTCATCCAAGTTACTCTGCCAAATAAGTAAATTTTCTTTGTTTTCTTTCATTAAGCATGCAAAAGTCCTATGCTCTGCCCAAGGCATAGTGACTTCATTGTAGGGCCCCCATTTGTTTTCATACAAGTTTTTATCATTAATAAAAGGACGTTTTGTATTCAAATTATGTTCCTTGTCTTTCTTTTTTATTTTTATTAGATAAATAAAAATGGCAATGTTTTCTTCACAATTTTCTTGCATTTTTTCCTTTTTCCTTTCGAAAAGCAGTTTCTAAAGGCATGAATTATCATTCATGCAGAAGTAATTCTCTGGATCTCATTGATGACGACTCTGCTATGGTTTATTATGACTTCGATAATCCAATATACCAAGCCGAAGAGGGGGACGAAGAAGACTGTGAACTTCCTGAGGAGTTGGCTAGATTATTGAAACAGGAAGAAAGAGCCATTCAGCCTCATCAAGAAGATATAGAAGTTGTCAATCTTGGTACTGAAGAGGTAAGGAAAGAGGTTAAAGTAGGGGCAAGCCTGGCTGAGAATGTTAAGAAAGAGCTGATTGAGATGTTGCGAGAGTATGTCGATATCTTCGCCTGGTCTTATCAAGATATGCCGGGGTTGGATACAGACATCGTTGTGCACAGATTGCCGCTGAAAGAGGGTTGTTTTCCTGTCAAGCAGAAGCTTCGGAGAACCAAACCTGAGATGGCCATCAAGATCAAGGAGGAGGTGCAAAAGCAGTTGGATGCGGGGTTTCTAGCTGTTACTAATTATCCGCCGTGGGTCGCTAATATTGTGCCTGTATCGAAGAAGGATGGCAAAGTCAGAATGTGTGTGGATTATCGAGATTTGAACAGGGCAAGTCCAAAAGATGATTTTCCGTTACCACACATTGATGTGTTGGTGGACAATACGGCTCAATTCTCTGTGTTTTCTTTCATGGATGGGTTTTCCAGATACAACCAGATTAAGATGGCGCCCGAGGATATGGAGAAAACTACATTTATTACCCCTTGGGGCACATTCTGTTATAAGGTGATGCCGCTTGGTTTAAAGAATGATGGGGCTACATATCAGCGTGCCATGGTGACGCTCTTCCACGATATGATTCACAAAGAAATTGAAGTTTATGTGGATGATATGATTGCCAAATTACAAACGGAAGAAGAGCACTTGATACATTTGAAAAAGTTGTTTGAACGGTTGCGACATTTCAAGCTGAGGCTGAACCCGAATAAGTGTACTTTCGGGGTAAGATCTGGTAAGCTTCTGGGCTTTATCGTCAGTGAAAAGGGAATCGAGGTGGATCCAGCAAAGGTAAAAGCCATTCAAGAAATGCCGGAGCCGAGAACTGAAAAACAAGTTCGTGGGTTTTTGGGAAGGTTGAATTATATTGCAAGATTTATATCTCATCTTACTACAACCTGCGAGCCGATATTCAAGTTACTGAGAAAACATCAATCAATCCGGTGGAACAATGATTGTCAAAAGGCCTTTGATAAAATAAAAGAATACTTGCAAAATCCTCCGATTCTCATGCCTCCAGTTCCTGGGAGGCCACTGATTATGTATCTCACTGTACGTGATGGATCAATGGGTTGTGTTCTCGGTCAATATGACGAGACAGGTAGGAAAGAGCATGCTATATATTACCTGAGCAAAAGGTTCACCGATTGCGAGTCCATGTATTCGATGCTTGAGAAGACATGTTGCGCACTAGCATGGGCTGCTAAGCGATTGAGACAATACATGTTGACTCATACAACCCTACTGATTTCAAAAATGGATCCAATCAAGTACATCTTTGAAAAGCCGTCTCTTAATGGAAGGGTCGCTCGGTGGCAGATGGTTTTGACTGAATATGATAAACAATACACTTCCCAGAAAGCTATCAAAGGGAGTGTGTTGTCTGATTATCTTACCGAGTCGCCTATTAATGATTACCAGCCAATGAGGTTTGATTTTCCCGATGAAGACATTATGTTTCTCAAGGCTAAGGATTGTGAAGAGCCTCCGGTTGACGAAGGACCGGATCCTGATGACAAATGGAAACTGATGTTTGATAGGGCCGTTAACATGAATGGAAGTGATGTTGGGGCAGTCCTTATTACTCCGAAAGGATCACACATACCTTTCACTGCCAGGTTAACGTTTGATGTTACTAATAACGAAGCGGAATATGAGGCATGTATCATGGGTATTGAAGAAGCCATTGATTTGAGGATCAAGACTCTTGAGATATTTGGTGATTCCGCTCTAGTGATCAACCAGATCAACGGAGATTGGCATACCAACCAGCAGAACTTGATTCCTTACAGAGACTACGCGAGAAGACTGTTGACTTTCTTTACAACAGTAAAATTGTACTATATCCCTTGCGACGAGAATCAGATGGCTGATGCTTTAGCTACATTGTCTTCCATGATTCAGGTGAATTGGTGGAACCATATCCCAAAGATTGATGTGATGAGGCTAGACAGACCCGCTCATGTGTTTTCCGTTGATACGACGACTGATGATAAACCCTGGTATTTTGATATCAAGCATTTCTTGAAGAGTCAAGAGTATCCAGCTGGGGCATCAAACAATGACAAAAAGACTCTGAGGAGGTTGAGAGGAAGCTTCTTTTTGAATGAGGATGTGTTATACAAGCGAACTTTGACATGGTCTTGCTCAGATGCATGGATAGACACGAAGCAGACCTGTTAATGCAGGAAGTACATGAGGGATCTTTCGGTACCCATGCTGGTGGGCATGCTATGGCGAAGAAATTACTACGAGCAGGGTATTATTGGCTAACTATAGAGGCTGATTGCTTTAAGTATGCCCGAAAATGCCACAAATGCCAAATCTATGCTGATAAGGTGCATGTGCCACCAAACCCCCTGAATGTGATGAGTTCTCCATGGCCCTTTGCTATGTGGGGCATTGATATGATAGGGAAGATTGAGCCTACAGCTTCCAACGGACACCGATTCATTCTGGTGGCTATTGATTACTTTACCAAGTGGGTAGAAGCTGCCTCTTTTGCAAATATTACCAGGCAGATGGTAGCCCGATTCATTAAGAATGAGATTATCTGCAGATATGGGGTGCCTGAAAGGATCATTACTGACAATGGTTCTAATATCAACAACAAGATGATGAAAGAGCTATGCCAGAGCTTCAAAATTGAACATCACAAGTCTTCTCCTTATCGCCCTAAGATGAATGGAGCCGTCGAGGCAGCCAACAAAAATATTAAGAAGATTGTGCAAAAGATGGTGGTGACATATAAGGATTGGCATGAAATGCTACCTTTCGCTCTACATAAGTACCGTACTTCTGTTCGTACATCTACTGGGGCAACCCCGTTTTCGCTTGTATACGGTATGGAGGCAGTGCTACCGGTTGAAGTGGAAATCCCTTCTTTAAGGGTCATGATGGATGTTAAACTTGACGAGGCTGAATGGGTTCGAGGGAGGTTCAATGAGTTGAGTCTCATCGAAGAAAGACGATTGACTGCAGTTTATCATGGACAACTGTATCAGAGGAGAATGAAGCACCCTCAGACTTACCAGACGGGCGACTTGGTTTTGAAAAGGATTCTTCCTCCGAATACAGATCACAGGGGCAAATGGACGCCTAATTATGAAGGTCCATATGTTGTTAAGAAGGTTTTCTCGGGCGGAGCCTTGATGCTTACAACAATGGACGGTGAGGATTTTTTGTCCCCTGTGAACTCAGACGCAGTTAAAAAATACTTCGCATAAAGAGACCCGCTGGACAGTAAAAAGAGAGTCCAGGCAAAAAAGGGGCATCCCGGTGAACCATAAAAAAAAAAAAGGTCCGGGAAAAAATTAGGGATAAAATAAAAAAAAGAAGTACACCCGGTAACTTGAAAACCCGCAAGGGCAACTTAGGCAAAAAAGGGTATCTCGGTGGATTGAAAACCCGTAAAGGGCAATCCAGGAAAAAGAGAGATTTAGCGAAAACTGCGATCTGAGTGATCTGTATTGCCTCGTCTCAATCAGCAAATACTCCAAAGGTCAGGAACCAGTTCAATCGTCCCCCTTTGAAGGCAAAGCAGTTGGAGAATCTTGAAGATATATGAACCATAGCAGGGTTGAAACTCAATGAAGTTCCATTTTCACATTGCCATTAGGACAATTTCTTTTCTGTTTTGGCAATTACCTCTTTCCAGGAATTGCTTCTTGATGTAAATGCCTTTTTTCAGGCTCTTCAATCAATAAATTGTCGTTATTCAGAATAATTCTATCTGTTTGTTTTGTTTTTATATTTGCTTTGTTTACACAAACGTCCAATTCTTTTTTATAAACATCTGCATGTGAAAACGTTGGGGGGTCTACAATAATGCGCATAAAGGAGAAAACATTTAAAATTACTTTAAATGACGGGTGTGCTTTGGTAAATACTACCAAAACCCGTATTATTCTGGGACATATGTGCGCATTCTTTTGTTTGCAGGTGGAGATTTCACTGGATAGCTATGCAAAGATGTATGGCGTCTTCAAGCCAAAATCCTTTACAGAGCGCAAATGATCATTCCTCCCCAGGCAGAGAGGGCTTCTCAGCAGGAGAGTTATTCTTGGAGGTAGTCATCCCCAGCGTATTTACAAAGCTTCATAATCCCCCGACAACGTTGTCAAATCGATTCTCTCATTCAATACTTCCAATAGCTACAAGCTTTTTCTGTGTCGATAACGTTTGTAAACTCCCCAGTAGAGTTGCTTCACACGCCTTATAGTTAATGTTCAAGACTCAGTGAGTGTCCAGGAGTTTGGAGATGCTGAATCTTCTGTAAAATCCTCTTGGGACGTCTTCCCCAGATCAGACTTGTATCTTGGGGCAAAATCAAGTGGTTGACCATCTCAAGCATGGAGCATCATGAAATTCCCCGGCAGGAGTATTCCAGATCTATTATCCCCCAACGGAGTGGCCTCCCAACTACTGCATCCTAGCTCAAGTCTCGGTATTAGTTTAAGAGTTGGAAGATGTTGGATCTTCTGTAAAATTCTCTTAAGGAACATTCCCTGGCATGAGACACTTTGAAGTGATTCTCCCCAGGAGAGTTGGTTGTAAGCTTATTTCCCCAGTAGAGTTTGAAGAGGCATGGTCTAAAATCCTCTCAGGGGACATCTCCCCAGCAGAGTTTGTTGTAAGCTCATTAATCCCCAGCGGAGTTCTATGGTTGTAGTTATTCCCTAAACAGACTGGTTCAGATGATGCCTCCCCAGTAAAGTTATCATTTCCTACAGTAGCCTTAACAGGTTTGTCAGGTCAGTGCCCAGATCAGGAGGTCAGGCCAATTTGTCTTCTCCGGTATGGTTTGCGACCGCGAAGTCAATCCAGCTAGTTATCCCCAGCGGAGTTTCCTTCCTTTCCTCAGCATTTATTTTGCTGAGGACCTCTTTGCATTTTGCATATAGTATGCATAGCATCCTCAAAAGGCGTAGCATTTCCATTGAGATGGAGCATTACGCCATGGAAAAATTCAAACATATGCATGTGAAGCATAGGCCAGTTTTGATAACTCGTGCGAGAGCCCAAAACTTTGTTCCTTATGTCATTGACAAAGCCAGAAAGAATGCCTAGTTCATTCCCCAACAGACATTTCAAAGCAGTACAAGGGTTTCATCATCTTTCTCCCCATAGAGTCATATCACTCAGCTTACAAGTTCTTGGAACCATTCCCGATAGGATTCCTTTAGCCGTTCCCGACAGGCGCCCTTTAAGTTTTAAACCTGGCAGTTCCCGACAGGCCCATTTACCATTCTCGATAGGTAAGCCATAGGTTTTCAACTTTAGCCATTCCCGACAGGCGCCCTTTAAGTTTTAAACCTGACCGTTCCCGACAGGCCCATTTACCATTCCCGATAGGTAAGCCATAGGTTTTCAACTTTAGCCGTTCCCGACAGGCGCCCTTTAAGTTTTAAACCTGACCGTTCCCGACAGGCCCATTTACCATTCCCGATAGGTAAGCCATAGGTTTTCAACTTTAGCCGTTCCTGACAGGCGCCCTTTAAGTTTTAAACCTGACCGTTCCCGACATGCCCATTTACCATTCCCGATAGGTAAGCCATAGGTTTTCAACTTTAGCCGTTCCCGACAGGCGCCCTTTAAGTTTTAAACCTGACCGTTCCCGACAGGCCCATTTACCATTCCCAATAGGTAAGCCATAGGTTTTCAACTTTAGCCGTTCCCGACAGGCGCCCTTTAAGTTTTAAACCCGACCGTTCCCGACAGGCCCATTTACCATTCCCGATAGGTAAGCCATAGGTTTTTAACTTTAGCCGTTCCCGACAGGCGACCTTTGAGTTTTAAGCCTAGCCGTTCCCGACAGGCCTATTTACCATTCCTGATAGGTAAGCCATAGGTTTTCAATTGACCGTTCCCGACAGGCCCATTGACCGTTCCCGACAGGCACATTGATCGTTCCCGACAGGTAGTTCACCTGTCCCCGACAGGTTTCCTATGGGGTCCAATGGTTCCAATTTCTCTCTCATAACTTTTTTTCCTTACCCTTACTTCATGTACATCATTTTCTCTAACCACAGTGCAAATTTTCTCGGTTATTTTTGTATTCAATCCCTATGTATCTTGAATTCCTGATAGCCGTTGCTTTCATCCATTCAGATTCACAGTTGATTGAATAGGGGCAGCTGTAATACCTCAAAATTTACCTTCATGTTTTCTCAATAATTGGTCTATGCTTTACTCTTTTTGCATTCCATAGTAGGTCATAGATTGCATAGCATGGCATTCAGCATAGGGCATGGGATCAAGGTACTTGGTCCATATTCTCAAGTCTCAAGCTTCAAGGTGGCTCATGGGATTCATCACATCATCACAAGATCAAGCATGGCAAAAGATTGCAAGTGGATCTCTCCCTCCTAACCAGAGAGACCAATTAGGGTTTGTGAATCAAAAGGACTTCTTGGAGAGCTTTGTGTGTTCAATCATGATGCTATGAGGTCTATATGCTCACATGTATCCATAAGATGAGAGTTTGGTTGATGGTTTATGGTGAAGAATGTTCAGTGGATCAATTGCTTGTGAAGTAAGCAAAAGTCAACTGTAAAGCAAAAGTCAACTGTAAAGGAGAAAGCCAACTGTGGAATTTTGAGGTTCTTTTCATGATTTTCAAGGTCTCACATCCTCATATGGTCTTCAGTTGTCAAGATTCATGCCATTCATCAAGAATCAAGAGTTTGTGCAAAAGTTACTAAATTTGGAAAATGACCTATAATGAGAACTTTCCATTTTTGGCAGTTTTTTCACCACATTCAACTTGACTTTTCATCATCAAGGAAGCTTCAAATGAATTTTCCTCCAACATGAAAGTTGAAGATCTTTCTCTCCCATTTCCAAAAAGTACTAGCTTGTCTCCATATCATTTGTGGTTCCCAAGTTATGATCAAAACAATGCAGGGTGCATTTCATGGATTCCTTATATGTCAAATTTTCCACCATTTGTATTTTCACTCAAAAGGACTTGTAATGTTCCCAATTGCTTCATGTCACATTACAACATCAAAATACAAGTCAAGAGGATCATTTTTGGCCTTTGAATCAATTCATTCCATGACTTATTTTTCACTTATTCAACAAAGTTCAAAAATGCAAATTGATTCAAAACTCACCAACCAAGACATTTCAAGGCCCAATTCCATTTCATTTGTGATCAGCATGGAAAGTGTGAGTGGTTTATCATGAGAAGCAAGGGATTGCACGTAAGAATTAGTGGCTTAAGCACAAAATGCAAAATGGCAAAATCACTCCAATCTCACTAACCAAAGGATTAACCACTTGCTAATCACAATCAGTGGACTAATGGAGAGTATATAAGCTAACTCATGCCTCCAAAATTAGGTCATGCACTCTCATTTGCTCAGAATTTCAAAACTCACTCTCACTTTCTCTCCTTCGAATCTCTCATTCCTTGAGGGTTTTTGAAAATCTCTTGGCATATTCTTGATCAGTGAGTTGAAAGGAGCACGAATCACCCATTGTTTTGAGCTTAGAGTGAGTTTTTCATCAGGTTGGTTTCAAGAGGGATCATCTTCAAACTTCTAGATCTAGCCAGATTCAAGCCTCTATTTGCATTTATTTTGCAAATAGAGTTCAAAAGAGGAAGATTTGCAGTTTTTGGAGGGATTTCTTAGTGGATTTCAAGTTCTACAAGGTTCAGGTTGGTGTTGATTTCATACTCATAGAACTCAGTTTTCTTGTGTGCATTATGATCTATGATGTTCACTGATTATTTTGATCTATTTTGTTTGAAATTTGGACGTGTGAATTATGTGTAATGTGGATTTAAAGTTTTAGATCTAAAATTGTTTTCATTCGATTTGCATTGTGTGCTTGTTATCTGATGAAATGGTTTGGATATTTGAGTTCCTTGTGGAAATCTGGTTCGAATGGTATATTCATGAGCATTTTCTAGAGATTTTGACGTTGAAGCTCACCGGAGAGGGTGACCGGAGCCCTAGCTCCGGCGACTGGTGCATTTTTCCGGCCAGCCAAGGTTTAAGGGAAGAAGACGAAGTCTCAACCGTTGATTCGTTTGATCCAACGTTCCTCCGCTTGCCACGTTTCTTTTCATTTCTAATTTTAATTTGATGTTGCGTGTTTGTCAGTCCATGCTTGTTAACGTATGCCTTAGATCCTAGCCTTTGATTTTGTTTGATATTTGAATTGGTGATTTAATCTGGTGCGTAGGATCAATCGTGTGAATGAGATGGTGACAGCACATTAAAAATTCATGTGCTACTCACGTGGTTCCCTATGGTATTCTGAATGTTTGGGTGTGTGCCTGTTCACTTGATTGTTGTGTGCATGTGAATCTGAACCATTGATCATGACTGCTTTTTATTTGGATTGACCAAGTGGTGAGCGTGAGATTAATCCATTGGTTGTGATTGAATCTGATATTGACTGAAGTCCATTGTTCTCTTTTGACCTTCGCTAGTGGACCATTGGCCTTGGGCCTTGCTATTTGAACCCTCTCCTCAGGCCCATTTATCCTTTCCAACGTGTTCTCTTGCTGTATGCACCCCTTCCAAGTTTATTTCTTTTTTTATTTTCTTAATTGTTGTTTTTGCATTTTAATTTTCTAAAATCATTTTAAAGCATCTAAAAATCATAAAAAAAATCATGAAGCTTGTTTTTAGTTTTATAAAATTTTTCCATATTTTATTTTCTTATTTTATTTTATTTTTGGCATATAGATTAATTAATTGTTTAATTTCTTTTTGATTTGTTTCACATGTGCACACTTAAACTTGCTGAATTTATTTCTCATCATCTATACATGATTTTGAATTCATTCTTTTTGAATTTGTTAGATGACATTCTGAAGTGTATAAAAACATTTTTATTTCATTTTTAAAACTTTTTCATATTGCATTGTGGTCCCTCTCTTTTGCATATTGATGCATGTTTCTCACTTGATCTTTGATTAATTGTTTGGGTGGCTTAACTTGTGAATTTTTGTGAGATCTTTTGGCATGTGATTATCTTCTGACCTAAGTCATTTGAGTTTAAATTTCACAATTGTTGAATGTCATATGATATATGTTTGCTTATTTATGCTTAAGTGACTTATGTATGATCATCTCTTGACATCTCTTTACACAAGTTGATTTGCCATGCTTAATTGATTGGGTTCCTTTGTGATTCTTTGAGTGAGCTTTTGATATGATGTCTAACCCTGATATAGGTCCTTTGAGACTAATTTTTTGCAATTTGTGGATCATGTTTGAATCATGTTTGAGTATGCCTAAGTGTTGGAACTTTGTCCTCTTTTTGTAGTTTGCTTTGGTGCATGTTTTGAAGATGTTGATTGATGTTTAAACTTGTATGACTTGAGTTTGGTTTTGATATGATATTGATGCATATGCTACTGCCTCTTGAGTTCTATACTTAGTTTTCCTGTTACTTGAGCATAGTTGGATGCATTTGGTTTGAATTGTATGATGAATATCATTACCTTTCCTTTTGTGAACTTCTTTGAATCATAATGTTTTGAATCACTTTTGCACACATGAATTGTTGATGATAATATGATCTTGGTTCTGACTTGTACTTATCTTCATCTTGCCTTTCTCATTTCATTTTGATATGAAGTCCGTGTATGCTTAATTGTGCATTTCATACAAGTATGCTTGCATTCTTTCATGTTTATCTTTGCATGTTTACTTAAATTGTTTTGCATTGATCTTTGAAACATGTTGATGGATTTGAGTTGGACATTTATGATATGATGTGCTTGCTGCCACTTATTGTATCTCATCTCCCTTCTTCTTCTTCTCTTTTCTTCTCTTTCACTCTTTCTCATCCCATGAATCTCAAGACTTGTTCAAGTCTTGGATTCTTTCCCTTTAGAGCTACCTAGTCCAACTTAATTTTTGATTAAGTTTGGAGTAGGATTAGCATTAGGTGTTAGGTAGTCCTTTCTCCTAAGCCTCACTGACCATAGGACATCCATGCATGATAACATTAGGACTCTTAGTTTCCCTTTAGAGTTTCCTTTGTGTCGTCTCTCTTCTCATCTCAAAACTTCTTCAAAACACGTAATAAAAGTTAACGTGTATGGTGCTTGAGCCTTCTATGTGGGAAGTGGGGAACGAGGGGCTTCTTCTCATTCTTCTAGGATACCTAGTGTACGTCCTGTTGGGGACGATGCACGAAGTATTCGTTCCTGTATTAAAGACTTTGGTTCAATGCAAGTTACAAATAACCGTAAAAAACACTTCTTGCTTAAAAAACTCCAAACAAACAATAACGTATTTCCTTCGGGAATTATTCTCTCATCTCACTCCCTCTCAACGTATGAACGTGCTCCTACTCGTTCTCTTGCAAGACGGTAACGCCTAAGTCTCGATACAGCGAGCTGCAACACCTGAGCTAGAACGTAAGCCGCTCCCTAAAAAACACAATCCACCCCTAGTGAGGGGAGCTACGTCGCTCTGATTCTCATGCTCCCGATGAGATACGTAGGCAGTGGGGTAGGGCCCATGCGAGCACTTCTTTTATTTTCCCTACATTTGTTTCTCTTTCTCTCTCTGTAGCGAACGATTTTGGACGCGGTTCTTAAGCGTTGGTCGCTCTCTGTGGTTGAGTTTACTACAGGTCGATTCATTTTTTATCCTGCTTTGCATACTGAGTTTAAACAGCGGTCTGTTAGGTTACGAATGCTATCAATGTGGGGGGGCCTTTGTACTGGCTATTTGTATTTTCGTCAATACGGTTTTCTCTCTTTCTTGGATTTTCTGGCGGGGAACGAGGATTAGGATGTTAGGACTGATGCTTTTGATAGATACATGAGAGTATGGGATTTTGGATTTTTGTTTAGTGTGCTCGCTAAGATCTTTTCTTTCGATCTTATGGTTACGTATTCCCGTTTACCGAAACAGGGAAATCAGAGCGTTCTTAGTTCCTCCTATTCTATGGGAGGAAATGGGTGTTTTTGGTGTCTTGTTCAAAGCCCAAGACGTGAAGCAAAAGGTGGTTTGTATCTTGTTCAAAGCCCAAGATGTGAAGCTGAAGAGTCTATTTGTATCTTGTTCGAAGCCCAAGATGTGAAGCTAAAAGTGTTGACCTTAGAGAGAATTTGTCATCTCTAAAGAGGGGGTTATATGCCACAACTGTTTATAAAGGAGAATTACTTTAACCGGGATGTGTGGATCCGGCAATGCCATAATTTCCTTTATAGGGGATTTTAACCTGAAGGAGAAGACTTTAACTCAGTGTAGAGCAATGCCATCTTTCCTTAGGAATTTCTCATACTAAAAGAGGGACATTGGCATGGATGTAGATGATCCAGAGGCTTGCCGCTTACAGCAGTTAGATGGAGGGGAAGGAGTTGTTGATGTTTGTGTACTGTGAACGAGGCACAGCTTAGATGCTAAAAGGTTAATTGGATCAACCAGTGGTTTTCTTATACAAAGCCTAAGAGGAGGCTATTATGTGTCTCGTACAAAGCCCGAGAGAGAGGCTAAAAGGTTTTGACTCAACGAGGGAATCTTTTGGTATCTCATATAAAGCCCGAGATGGAGGCTATTTGACTCAACAAGAGAGTTTTTGGTATCTCGTACGAAGCCCGAGATGGAGGTTGTTGTTTGTTTGGCTCAATAAGAACCTTTTTGTATCTCGTATAAAGACCGAGATGGAGGCGAAAGGGGTGATTGACTCAACGAGGGAGTCTCTTATGTGTCTCGTACAAAGCCCGAGAGAGAGGCTAAACGTTAACTCCGCTGGGGAGAATCATTGTATAAAGCCCAAGAGATAGGCTAACTTCACTGGAGAAGGATCATTATATAAAGCCTAAGAGGAGGCTATGATGACTGTTTCAGTTGAGTGACAGGTCCAGTATGCTGATTTTGAAAGAGAAAATCAGTTCTTATATGAGCAATACTGTACTTATGGATTTGATCCAAGGATCCGGTTTATTCCTGTTCTTTAAGGAAGCGGGAAATCCGAAGGGTATTGAGACTGTCCGAGTCTACGGGTTTTCTTCCTATTTTTGAAGGGTGCTTGAGAATGTCTTTGAGACTCAAGGAGATTAGACTATCCAAGTCTAGAGTTTCATCTTTTGTACTATGCTTTGAAAAATAGTAGTAGACTCTTTGAAAGGACTGTTCTATGCAGATGACTAATTTCTGTTCCTATACCTCTATGAGGTCGTCGGGACAATTTGTACGAAGCCAAAGAAGAGGCTGGAAACTTTTAAGAAGTCGACGGGTCCTTGTACGAAGCCCAAGAGGAGGCTATCATTCCCGGAGGAAGAGATCATTATACGAAGCCTAAGAGGAGGCTGTGAATACTTCTAAGAAGCCGACGGGTCCTTGTACTAAGCCCAAGAGGAGGCGGGGTTGCTTTTAGGAAGCCTGTGGGTCCTTGTACGATGCCCAAGAGGAGGCCGTTGCTAGCCGATGGTCCCCAAATCCTGAGAAATTCAAGGCAAGCTATTCACAAGGAATAGATCAAGTCAGGAAAGTTTGAGAATTTGGAAGAAACTCAAGAGATGCCATTCACGGAGAAAAGATCATCTCTGGGGAATAGAGTTTCTTGACAAGTGCTTTTAAGAAGCCGATGGGTCCCCAAACCCCGAGAAATTCAAGGCAAGCTATTCACAAGGAATAGATCAAGTCAGGAAAGTTCGAGAATTTGGAAGAAACTCAATAGATGCAATTCACGGAGAAGAGATTATCTCTGGGGAGTAGAGTTTCTTTGACAACTTCTACGAGTGACAGTCTATGAAAGGGTTCACAGAGAATGCTGCCTTTCATATCTCCATATTGTTTAACCCCAAGAGGAGGGAAGACTGTGTCTGGTAATCCTATGGGGATCTAGTATTGATTATTTCTAAGAGTGATCAACGGGCTTAATGCTAGACGTAGTTGCCGGGGAAACTCTAAATATCTATACTATTATTACACAGTTGATATGAGTTTATGAAAGAAGACTTACAGTGAAACAACCCCACAATACAGTTATATGTACATGAAAGTGGTAAATGAAAGCAATAACCACTTACTCGGTTATAGAGCTTCCATGCTGTTTGGTTAGTTGTTCAACAAAGAAAGATTGAAAACAACAGTATATTCAAAATCAAAGGAGAAAGTGCTTTAAAAAAGAAAGATTTGGGGCTTACAGCTCAAGGAGAGGCCCAGGGTTTTATCAGTGAGTGCACTGTTTGAATTTATACAGAGGGACTTATACAAGTGACTGAGGCCCAAAATGTTTTCTGTACAAAGGGATGGGTCTTACACTCTCTCAAGAGGCCCAAAAGGTTTAAAGAAAAAGAGTGGGGCTTATAACACGTGGGTAGGCCCAGATGATTTTTCCGTTTAAAATGGCGACCGCGCCGAGGTTTTCTTTTAACGCAGAGGGGCTTATACAATATCTGAGGCCCAAAATGTTTTGGTTAAAAGAGGGTTGGGTCTTACACTCTATTAGAGGCCCAAAAAGTTTTGAATGGGTCTTATAGCTCGAGGAGAGGCCCAAAAGGTTATTTTTCAAAAGGCGACGATCGCGCCGTTTGTTTTTGACGGTGTCGGGACTTATACAATACACTGAGGCCCAAAAATGGTTTGGTAAAAAAGGATTGGGTCTTACACTCTATTAGGAGCCCAAGTGTATTTGAAAATCAATTTTGAAAGTTGAATTAATCAAAAACCCTAATTTTAATCTTTAAAAGTAAATACTTAAAGAAAATCAAACAAAATACAAAATAAACTTGAATAATCCATTTATGATTTTGTTTAAGGTTTGAAAAAAAATGAGGGATAATCACAAGGAATATTTAAACTCATTAGGTTTTGATTTTCAAAGTAAATATTCACTTTTAGAATGTTTAAAAACAATTAAAAATGAATTTATTCACAAAATACTAATTATATTAAATAAATAATATAAATCTAATTTTTTTGTGGAATAAAATATTTCAACATTTTTGTGAATTATTGCAAAAAGAACCAATAAAAAATGATAAAAATTGAAGGAGTTATTAATTTTTCAAATTATTAAAAATAATAATATGAAAATAAAATAAAATAAACAAGTGATAAAAAGAAGTCCGGGGCGAGGGGGATTCGAACCCCATACCTCTCGCTTGCCAATACACACAAAACCAGCTGATGAACCGTTGGGGCGCAATGCCAATTCAAATATAACATGGCAAGTGAAAAATATATATCAAACTTAGTTGGAAAACCTGAAGAATGGCGCCATGGCCATCTTCTTCCTCGAGCTCGTGCATGAAGCACCATATCTCACTCATCTCTCAACCATTGGACATCATTCAAACACCAAACTCATGCGTTTTTTCACAAGGAAGAAAATGGCAATACCCAATTTTATTCATTTTCAGTGTATAACAAATTATATCATTGTGGCCGTATGAACCCTAATTTTGCAAAAGCAATCGAGTAGGCATGATTATGAGTGCAATGATCAAATTTTCTGAGGGAAAACAATCAGCATATGATGGCAAGCAATTGGTAAAAATATCATGCGAGGAAATATGCATGGATCATGGAGTTTGAGTTTTGAGGCTTACCTTGATGCAAGCTGAAATGGAACTCTGCACAAACTTTGTTCCAGTCGTGAATTAATGATCCCTACAGGTTCAATGGATGTTATGGAGTGTGTTACAAGCTCTGGAACACTTTGAAACTCTTTGGATCAAGCTGGAGACCTCCACCTGCATAATTGAGGCATAATGGCTTGGTTGAAGGGTGATTTTGAGCCTGAGGTGTTACAGTTAGTGTTTAAGTGTTTGGAAACCTCAAATACATCATATGTGATGTGTTTGAGCAATTGGAATTGATTGCCTAAGGCTGCAACTCAAAACCCGATAGTGGTTACTCAATAAGCCAAAAAACTTGAGGTTTAAGGAAGAATGAGAGAAATCAGTGTTGTAACTGGCTTTGGTGTGAGTTGAATGATCCATTGGGACCTCTATTTATAGGTGATCAACTTTTGTTTTGGAGGAATAGTGAATGGCTGCTGGATCAGATCACATTTGCATGGATTGGCTTGGAGGATTTCTTCTCAAGCAAGGCAAGCTAGCCATTCCCAAGAGCAGGGCTATGCCTTGACCAAAATCACATTCCTCAGATGTTTTTATTGTTGTTTAATCAGAGAATTTGACTGAGTAGGGTAGCTACCTTGACAATGCACTATTCCACATTAATGCACTTTGAATTCAAGGCAAAATGTGCCAAAGTGGATGAATTTCAAGTTGGAAGATTCCTTGGCTTTTTGACTCAGATTTATCAGTTGGATTAGATGTAATGTGATTGGTTTGAATACATGTGGCATGCTGATCCTCAGTTTTTGGTTCAAAATCGTGTGTGGCAAGCAAACATGCAAACCGATTTTTCCAAAACAGCTTGCAGCAGCATGACTTTGGGCATGGATTTCTCTTGGCTCAAGTTGAATCAATTCATGCTGTTAGGCTCTTTGAATTCTTGGCAACATATGCAACAACATTGATGTTTAACTTTGGATTTGATTCAGCTTGCATCTATGTGAAAAGATCTCACAAGTTTTGGTGTTTCAACAAAATCTGTCTTGGGCAGAATTTTTTCTAAGTGTTGGAAAATGGTGTACTTTCATATTTTCAGCCATTTTGGCTCACTCATAGCTCAAAATCCACAATGAATTGGAGTTAGGTCTAGTTGAAGTTTTTGTAGAGGGCAATGAGATCTACAAATCAAGCTTTGGATGGGAAAAAATGGCCTTGTGGTTTAGGAGTTATGACCCTCCAAAGTTGGTACCCTAGCCACTTTATTTTTAACTTAGAAATTTTTCTAAGTTTTTATGGTTACCCCTTTTACAAGTTATCCCACTTTCTTTGATTTTTCTTGATGAATGATGATTCAAATCATACATTAACATCATTTTAGGGTTAAAAATCCATTTTGGTGAAAAATCTCAAAAAGTCAAAGTTGACTTTTGTGCACAGTTGACTTTTTATCAGATGAATTCCAAACTATGCAATTCTTCATGAAATCATGTCCTTGACCTAAATCAAACTTGATGGACATGTTCCATGGGTGTCATGGGGTATATTGAATCATGTCTTAGGGCTTGGGAGCATGTCCTGGTCAAAAGTCAAAGTTACAATTGACTTTCCTCGCGAAACCCTAATTGTGGTGCAGATGAAATTGAGACTTGTTGCTCAAGCTTCTTGGATTAATCCATTATTCCAAATGGATCAATATAGTTCATTAGAGACCCTCAAACCCTCTCTTGAGGTCTTGGCTCATGATTTGCCCTAAAAGTCAACTTAGGGGTGAATTAGGTCAAGAAACCCTAATTCCTGATTTTTGATGAATGCATCCCCTGAGGTCAAATTGACTTGATGATTGGGTCCATGAGGTTCCATGGAGTATATTAGGTTAGGTTTTGGATCATTTGCTTGTGCCCAGATGAAAAATTTCCATCTGGAGGCCCTGGTCGACCAAAACCCTAATTTGGTGACACTGTCGATCATGAGACTTGATCCACCTAGAAGGGGGCAGCCTTGTGCTTAATCCTTGAAGTGGGAGTCCTTTTGATCCATTGTGGATGTTTGAGAGGTTAGACAAGTTGAAGATCATGTCATTCCTTGATTGACCCTTTGTCTAAGCACTCAGAGAGGGCTTGAAACCCTAATTTTGATTGTAGTGGATGATCACCCATCTTTGGGGAGACTAATGAAGTATGATGGTTCCTCCATATTGTGATGATGATTTTCACAATGATGGGAAATCCTAGTGGTCAAAATTTGGGGTATGACACTCTCCTTTCCTTTTCCGGTTCTCCAGCTAGCAGTTCCTTTTCCTTTCCAGCAGCGGCAAGGCTCCAGTTGATGACACCCTTTGATCGAGACAAGCAAGCGTGGATCCCATCGGGTACGATGGACGCGTGGGGGTGCTAATACATTCCTCGCGCGTAACCGACTCCCGAACCCAGTTCTCTTGGAATCTCAAGTCTCCTCTAGCCATTGACTAGAGGTTAGAGCACAGGCCTATGGTTCTTTGGTTCTGAGCTTATCCTTGACTCATTCAGTTGGAATATGCTCAGTTCATGCCACCTTGGTGCATCCATTGAATTCTTGGAAACAAAATTGGAGTCTTGGCCTCTTTTAGGCTTTTTTAGGTTTGGCATGCCACTTGTAGATTCATGGACTTTGGAGGCTTGGAGATCAGATCACCCCCCTTGGATTTGATCCTTAGATGTGTACAAATTGATGACAAGGCTTGGATTTATCATATTTGATCAAATCGAGCAAAATACATCAAATCTGCCAAATCTGTCTTGGAAAAATCAGTTCATGAGGCCATGTTTCAAGGGTTGTATCTCCTTGCTCAAATGGAATTTGGAGATGATCTGGTACTTGTTAGAAAGCCCTCATGGCATACTTTAACTTTGATGTCCATCCCTAGACCTGCTTTGACTTGGATCAAGGTGAAAAATGTCCCTACATTTTGGAAAAAGTAAGGCAGCTTTTGACTTAGTGAAAATTTCACTTAAGTGTTGGAAAAATGTCATTTTCATGTTTTTAGCCATTTTGATCACTCCATAACTTAAAATCCATGAGGAATTGGAATGAGATGTAGTTGACACTTTTAAAGTATGCCATGAGAGCTACAAATCCATCTTTGGACCATCTAAAATGGTTGCTTGGATCTCAAGTTATGATCCTTGGAAGTTGGTACCCTAACCACTTTGTTCCATAACTTAGAAAAATTCTAAGTTTTTATGGTTACCCCTTTTACAAGTTATCCCACTTTATTTGATTTTTCTTAATGAATGATGATTCAAATCACATATTAACATTGTTTTAGGGTCAAGGAACCATAATTGTGAAAAATTCCAAAAAGTCAAACTTGACTTTTGTGCACAGTTGACTTTTTATTAGATGAATTCCAAACTGCGCGATCCTTGGTGAAATCAAGTCCTTGACCTAAATCAAACCTAATGGACATGTTCCATAGGTGTTGTAGGGTGTATTTAATCATGTCCCAAGGTTTGAGAGCATGTCCTGGTCAAAAGTCAAAGGTACAGTTGACTTTTTTCTCAAAACCCTAATTGTTGTCCTGATGAAATTGAAACTTGTTGATCAAGCTTTTTGAATCAATCCATTATTGCAAATGGATTAATATGGTTTATTAGAGATCCTCAAATCATGTCTTGAGGTCTTGGCTCATGTTTTGTCCCAAAAGTCAACTTAGGGGTGAATTAGGTCAAGAAACCCTAATTCCTGATTTTTGGTGAATGCACCCCCTGAGGTCAAATTGACTTGATGATTAGGTTTATGAGGTCCCTTGGAGTATCTTGGGTTATGCTTTGAAGCATTGGCTCATGCCCAGAGGAAAATTTCCACCTGGAGGCCTTGGTCGACCAAAACCCTAATTTGGTGACACTGGCGATCTGGAGGCTTGATCCACTTGGAAAGTTGCAATCTTGTGCTTGATTCTTGATATGGGAGACCTTTTGATCCTTTATGGGTGTTTGAAAGGTAAGACAAGTTGAAGATCATGTCATTCCTTGATCGATCCTTTGTCTAAGCTCTAAGAGGGCTTAAAACCCTAATGCTTGTTAGTAGTGAATGCTCAACAATTCCTTGAGGAGATTGATGAGACATGAAAATACATCCATATTGTGATGATGATTCGCACAATGATGGGAAATCTCAGTGGTCAAAATTTGGGGTATGACAGACAGGTGTGGAACCAAGCGAAGGTTGTGACCCAAAGGACGGGTGTGGGACTAAGCAAAGGTTGTGACCCAAAGGACAGGTGTGGAACCAAGCAAAGGTTGTGACCCAAAGGACGGGTGTGGAACCAAGCAAAGGTTGTGACCAAAGGACAAGTGTGGAACCAAGCAAAGGTTGTGACCCAAAGGACGGGTGTGGACCCTGGTGAAGGTTGTGACACAAAGGACGAGTGTGGAATCAAGCGAAGGTTATGACCCAAAGGACGGGTGTGGAACCCAGCGAAGGTTGCTAATTGCTGGGGATTTGGTATTAACAGAAAGACTGTTATTAACCAAAAAAAGAAATGAGTAATTAACCAAGAGAAGGTGATTAACTCAAGAGAAGCTCAGTATTTAACATACGAACTGTGGTTAACTGAGAAAAAGTACAAATTGGTGTTTTAACTGACAGGCAGTGGTTAACCAATCAAAATGGAGGAAGAACCAAGAGAAGGTTGTGAACTCTGCTAGGGTTTTAGTTTTAAAAGGAACACTGTGTTTAACCGAAGAAAACCGAGCAAGAATTTGCTGGGGAAGACGAGCGTTTGATTTTAACATAATGACTCTGATTAATCAAAGGAACAAATGATCATGACTCTGGTGGGGAATCAATGGACATTGTTTCACCAGAAGAAAGGTGTTTAACCAAAAGACGGTTGTTAACCCAAAGTGACAAAGATCTTTAACCAAGAGAATGGTGATTGATCAAAAGAGAGATTGAAAGGGGCAAGAGTGATTAAGAATCGACTCGACTGGGGATTGGGATACGCTATAGTATGGAGATAGAGATGATTATTCCAGGCACAGGGTCATTTGTCCTCTACCCAAACTAATTAAGATGAGTGTAGGAATTCTCCACTCTCATCCCTTCTCTAGCACTCAGAGTATAGTGCGGAAATTAAAACCGACAGAGTGACAGTGCTAACTTGTATAGTGCTCCAGTGCGTCGTGAAGACCTCCAACTCAGCAGGGGATAAAGAAAAACAAGGCTCTAAAGAATCCTAAAGAGAGAAGGGGGGAAGATTGACTCATCGAAACAAGGTTTCGATCAATCGATCAAGGGAAATGGTCAAGCCTACAACTTCCAGAAGGATCGGAAGATCGTCAAAGCAAACGTGGGAATTATTGATTATACAAGATTGAATTAGCTCAAGAAAGAACAAACTCAATGTGATCAAGAAGAAATTGCAAGGCAGTACCAAATGTAAAGTAGGATGTATCACTAATCATGTTATCATGTGAACAAAGATGTACAAGAATCAACATGATCATATAATGTCAAAAATGCAAACAATTACAAGAATCTATAACTCGTGCATCGAACGTTTGCATACATGCTTCAATCAGAAGTTAAACAGCTCATAAAACATCCATACATATAGTGGTAATCGATTACCACTATGCAGGTAATCGATTACCTGCTTGAAAACTGCAGAAATTGTGAAAAACAGGGTAGGGTAATCGATTACCCACATATAGGTAATCGATTACACTATGACAGTGGCAAAAAACAACTTTTCAAAAAGCACTTCCAGCAACTAATCACTTATCCAATCCACCACATGTTATGGCATACATTTATGCACGAAAATTACATCAATTAGGAGAAATTAATCATCAATTGAAAGCATTAAACATGAAAATCAAAGATCAAACAATCACATGATGAATCAACACCGAAAAGCTATCGAAACTACATCGTAAACGCGCGAAAGTGATCGAAATAGTAGACTGAGTAAGAGTTACCAACCTACAAGGCGGAGAATTTCCTTGGTCATTGTTGAGAGTAAAACGTAGTAAGAATAAGCCAAGAAAACCAGAGGATTCCAAGCTTGTGATCAAATCATAGAGAAACCGGTCAAAACGCGATAAAAGCTTTGAAGTCAAATTTGCACCGAAACGATTGAATCGATCACTCGAATTGAAGTAGAACTTGCTGTAATTGCAGAGATCCAAGAAGAAATGCAATTTGATGAAGGTTTAAGCTCAAGAGAAAGCAATTTCAATGTGAAATTTGCTACTCTTCAATGGTGGAATATATAGCTCTAGTGTGGTTTTGGGAAGAAGATGAAGATGAATGTGAAGAAGTTGCAGAAAATGTAGAGAGAATTGAGAGAAATGAGAGAGTGAGAAGTGAAGAATTGTGAAAATAATTGAAGGTTCAAGGATCCCTTGTGAAATGGTGGAGATTTGTTTATATAGAGCCTAGCTTAGGAGTAGGCTAGGTTTGGAATGTGCTTTGGAGCTTGCTTTGGAATTAGTTATACTTAACTCACTGAGTCAAAAGTTGACTCAGTTAGTTAGTTGGTTAACTCAGTAGAGCAATCCCAATGCAAGTCCAAATCAAATGGTCCCCATGCTTGGAAATGAAGTCACATGGTATTCTTGATTCAAAGTGATGTATTGGAATAAATTCCTTGAAGTGTCTTGAAAGGTCTTGAACTGTTGTTGGAGCGGTAAAGCGGCAAGCAACAAAAAGATTTGGAAGTATTTTTTCGGGAATTTATCGTGTCCACAGAGATCGGTGATATTGAACTGCCGTTCGACAATTTAAATGTTAAAGAGTTTGGGTTTAAAATAGTTTCAAACATAGAAACAGAAAAGTAAATATCAACATAAAATGAATTCATTAATCAGAGAGAAGAAACTTATCCAGCATGCATATAATCCACTCGTCACAAACTTAAACTTACCGACCAGTTATACTCAACCTACAATAATCCTCAATATCATCCAGCATCACTCACAACAGTGTCCATCTCTGACACACTGAGCTGAGAGAACAACCGTGTTACCCTCGTCGAAACTCTCGCACCCAACTCGAGATACGGAGGCATTAAGCTTCGACACCCATAAAGATTGTTAGCTCTAAATCTATCTCTAGCATCCAGAAACTAACAGATAATCATCCCTAATCAAAGTTTGTGATTTTTATCTCTAACACAACCCAAACCCTGAGCATAAAGCAAAAATCAAGGACAATCACCGATAAAGATTTGTAAAGCGGATTTTATACAACGCCATGGGCGACAAATATACATGAGTTCAAAGTAAATACATATACAAACCCAACAAAGGACAAATACACAAAGAAGAAAATAAATAAACCTAACATCTCACGGTTTGTCAAACGCCGGTCGATGAGAAATCCACCCCGGATCATCAGTGTGCAAGCTTCAATGTTGTTTTCGAAGCTAATCTACTGAAAAATGAATTTGATGGAGTTGGGAGCAAAAAACTCCTAAACCATAACCTAAAAAATGACTGAAATGACTTAAATAGTATTTCAAAATACGTCAAGTTCGCAGTGCAAACTTTTATTCGCAAAGCGAACTCCAAAAATTGGCACTTAAGTGCCTCAGAACAGCTAAACCGCCTCTGCAATTCTGCAAAAGTTTGCAAAGCGAACTTTCTGGCGAACATTCACTGGAAAGTTCGCAAAGTGAACTTTGGTCCCTTTTTCTACTGCCATAAGTCTGGGAGCATTCGTTGGGAAGTTCGCAAAGCGAACATTCGCTAGAAAGTTCGCAAAGCGAACTTGACAGTAAACCAGCCCTTATTTTGACCACAACTTCTGAACCGTAACTCGGATTGACGCACAATCGGAAGCGCTGGAAAGCTTATGAAGGTGCGAGAAAGACACAAGAAAGGGGGGTTTGAATTGTGAATTTACTCTTTTCAATACTTTTTGCATCTTGTTAAAGAGACGCTCAAGAACCTTCAAAGTTCGTTGAGAGATTCTGATTTCTTAACTATGGAGCATGAGAACCATATAGGTTCTGATCATAAGATATGATACTCAGAACTTGCAGTGCGGAAGCTTATCAGAGATAGGCTGCAAGGTTCTGACTTTGCTTAATATGAGGTTATGATATTCAATGCAGAAACATAAATAGAGATACTAAGCAAGAGAGTAAAGGACACACGATATATCCTGGTTCACCACGCGGGCTAATCCAGTCCACCCTCCTCAGGTGATTTCGCCTTGAACACAAGGTCTTAATCCACTATAACCAAATCATGATTACATTTGAACGGGCCACGCCGGTGACTAACAACTTGCACAGCCGCACTGTGATTAACAACTTGCACAGCCGCACTGTGACTAACAACCCAATGAACCGTTCAGGGATCCAACAGGATATAACATTCATTGACCGAGCAGACCCACTACTGGGATTTCACAGCTTGCCGTTCAGGGATTCATCACAATGAATATAACGCTACTGACCATATTTCAGGATTTTCCACAATGACACCCAGCCATTGTCATCTCAAGTATCTGATCACCACGTGATCTACTCAAGGGCCTCAACTCACAACTGAACCGTTCAGGGGTCCCATCAGGATATAACATTCACTTGAGGAGTCTCAATTCATTTAGTTGAATTGGCAAACTGGAGATTACAAATTATGCTTCTTAATAAGCAAGTTTCTCCTAAGTTTAAGTACAAAGAACATACACATGTGTTCAAGCAAGATTTGAGCAACAACTCTTTGCTATCCTAAGAAACTACAAGAGTGTATCTAGATATTACAATGGTTGACATATTGTAGATCTTCTTCTTCTTCGTCTTCTTGGTTGAGCAAGCTTTGACAGCAACTCCTTGCTTCAGATCTTCAATGTAGTCCTGACGAGAAGGTAGGTTGATGACTTGACAGAACTTCAATGTTGTCTTCTTCATCAACAACTTCTGTTCTTGATTGTTGTTGTTGTGTTGATTTGTCTTCTTGAGTTTCAACAACAATTTCCATTAGTGATATAATGATAGATTTGAATATGTTAAGTGTTACAACGAGAACTCATCGTTGTTGCTATCTTCACACAATGACTTGGTCAATTTTGTAAATGAACATTCAGTTCATGATTCTACAAGTGATCGACACATCAGAAGCAAAAACTCTTTCCATTAAATAACCAGTAGAAATATAGCCGTTTGAGAATACTGTTGGCTGTTTGGAAAAGAGACGTTGTGATATAATGAGTTGTAACGATTGTGATTCTTCCTAACTAGATTATGATTCTTCCTAACTAGACTAGATTATGATAGCTATTTATAACGCCCACAAGTTTTATTAGTTCCAAGGCTAGCAGTAAATGTGTTGACGGTACAGTTGAAAAGACGTATTAGAATTTTAACTCGCTCTAGACCTAAGGTTAGAGTTATGGACACTGACACACGGAATTATGATTATTTAAAAAAATGTCTAGCTTAAATCCTGTACGTTCAGACTTTTATATGAATTAGGAAAGATGCTAATGAAGAAAAGTAAAAGTCCATACCTTAAGGATGCATAACTTTTTGACGAGAATCTTTTAGCTAACTCTTTTCGTGAAAGCATTCCTTTCTGAGTCTTTGAGCATCTTTCTGATTCTGCCTATTTCCGAGTAAGCTGCAGAGATTTCTTGGGTTTTTCAAGATACGCTTGTGTTCTGACTTCTGAGGAAAATGAATATTTTCTTGGAATGTGATCCTGGTTGAATTACAGCTTTCTCTATTTTCTTGTTCAACCTTGTCCATCAACTCTCTAGGTTATAATAACCGAGATTAAGACTTAACATGATCAGAGTGACCACTTCATCTGAACTTAGCCAATTACATGCAATCCTTTTGGTAAGGCGATGTAATGAATGTTCTGAAGGAAAATTGACACTCATATGCTTGGGAGCAGTACTGAGTGAACAATAAATTCTATTTGATGACCCCATTCATAAGCAACAAATTACATCTGTTTTTGATAGCTTCTCACTTCTCATTTCCTTGATCCATATAACCTGTTTGGTTCCGATACAGTTCTTAAGTTATGGATCTGAATCTTAAACGACAAACTTTGAGAATTTGGTTGAGTTCTCCTTTCATAGCCTGAATTCAGTTTGCGTTTGTGAGAATTTATTTTCTTCGAAAGATGGTTGATTTCACAAGATTAGTGAGAACCTTTGAGAGGTTATACAAAGAAGAATTAACATATCATCTTCTGACTTTGTTCCTCAAGGTTGTTTTAGAACTTGTTTAGAACAAAACCATCATCACGCAACACATGTGTACATCACTAGACATGGTTTGCATGAAACTTCTTGTTCTCACAATGTTGATCAACTTATTTGGGGTTGGTCACGCATATCTATGAGTTAACTGATTTCTTCAAAAGAACATCATTAACGTCATCTTTTAAGACATCAGTTAGAGAATCTAGATGTCTGGATTGATAGCTTCTAATTTCATAGCTCAAGTGGTTCTGAGAACACTTGAACTGGCAAAAATCAGATTATCAATAATTGGTTCTACTAGGATAGTCTTTGTTGGAACTTGATTTTTGAACCAGTTAAAACTTAAAAGTTCGATCAGGATCAAGTATTTACTGAATCTTTGGGATTTAGTTCTTCATTGGATCTTTTGATCTTTTCAGATTCTGATATTGAATCATTTCTAATAATTTGAATTTTTCAGATCCTGACTTCAACAGAAATTTTTATGAATTTCAAAGTCTTAGAGCAGCAATCTTTCTTCTTTACATGAAGAGATTCAGAATGAGTTTCAAACGAGAAGGTCAAGGGTGGACCTAATCCGTTTCTTGAAAACATCTAAAAAACTCATAAAGAATTAATCTTCAACAAACAAGATTTCTTGCTTTCTGATGATTCATCTTTTAAGCATATACGTGGTTTTATCCACACGTATTTTCCAGGATGAGCATTCAACAGATACAGTTTCTTATTTGATGAATTTATCTTATCAGCTGATTCTTTAATTTTTAATGAGACTTCATCTAGAATCAATGAATTTCTCAAGAAGTAATCAGATTGATTACAATTTTGTACACAGTCAACTGCTGAACTGTTACAGAAATTGTAAGTGGATTTCAATATCACCCAGAGTACTTCTATGCACCACATCTGGATCTTTTTCTGACACTGTTAAGTGTTTGATGTAAATCAATAACAGAACCGGAGCTCTGATACCAATTGAAGGTGCGAGAAAGACACAAGAAAGGGGGGGTTTGAATTGTGAATTTACTATTTTCAATACTTTTCGCATCTTGTTAAAGAGACGCTCAAGAACCTTCAAAGTTCATTGAGAGATTCTGATTTCTTAACTATGGAGCATGAAAACCATATAGGTTCTGATCATAAGATATGATACTCAGAACTTGCAGTGTGGAAGCTTATCAGAGATAGGCTGCAAGGTTCTGACTTTGCTTAATATGAGGTTCTGATATTCAATGCAGAAACATAAATAGAGATACTAAGCAAGAGAGTAAAGGACACACGATATATCCTGGTTTACCACGCGGGCTAATTCAGTCCACCCTCCTCAGGTGATTTCTCCTTGAACACAAGGTCTTAATCCACTATAACCAAATCATGATTACATTTGCATGGGCCACGCCGGTGACTAACAACTTGCACAACCGCACTGTGACTAACAACCCAATGAACCATTCAGGGATCCAACAGGATATAACATTCATTGACCGAGCAGACCCACTGCTGGGATTTCACAGCTAGCCGTTCAGGGATTCATCACAATGAATATAACGCTACTGACCATATTTTAGGATTTTCCACAATGACACCCAGCCATTATCATCTCAAGTATCTGATCACCACGTGATCTACTTAAGGGCCTCAACTCACAGCTGAACCGTTCAGGGATCCCATCAAGATATAACGTTCACTTGAGGAGTCTCAATTCATTTAGTTCAATTGGCAAACTGGAGATTACAAATTGTGCTTCTTAATAAGCAAGTTTCTCCTAAGTTTAAGTACAAAGAACACACACACATGTGTTCAAGCAAGATTTGAGCAACAACTCTTTGCTATCCTAAGAAACTACAAGAGTGTATTTAGATATTACAATGGTTGACATCTTGTAGATCTTCTTCTTCTTCGTCTTCTTGGTTGAGCAAGCTTTGAGCAGCAAATCCTTGCTTCAGATCTTCAATGTAGTCCTGACGAGAAGGTAGGTTGATGACTTGACAGATCTTCAATGTTGTCTTCTTCATCAACAACTTCTGTTCTTGATTGTTGTTGTTGTGTTGATTTGTCTTCTTGAGTTTCAACAATAATTGCCATTAGTGATATAATGATAGCTTTGAATATGTTAAGTGTTACAACGAGAACTCATCGTTGTTGCTATCTTCACACAATGACTTGGTCAATTTTATAGATGAACATTCAGTTCATGATTCTACAAGTGATCGACACATTAGAAGCAAAAACTCTTTCCATTAAATAGCCAGTAGAAATATAGCCGTTTGAGAATACTGTTGGCTGTTTGGAAAAGAGATGTTGTGATATAATGAGTTGTACTGACACATCTCCTTTTTGCAGAGGGAGAAGTGACCGAACAACTTTTCTTGGGCAGTGTGTACATTTAACTCACAACGGTAATATTTAGACTTCAAAACTTCAGTGGCTTCTGATGTTAATTTCATGAAGCATGAGTAGAGTCTTCTTAGCAGAATATCTGATGCTTCAAGTCTTCAGTCGATTGAAGAAGTCCATTAGGAATCAGTCTTTAGAACTTCAGCACTTGGTCTTTAAGAACGTTATTCTTTTCTGCTTGAAGTCTTCTGAATCTTCAGAATCTGTCTTCAGAGTCTTCAGAACTTGATATTTGAAACCTTGATCTTCAGAACTCATAAGTCTTCAGATTCTTTCTGCACTTGGTCTTCAGCGCCTTCAGCCATCAGAACTTCAAGTCATAGGAGTCTTCCGCACTTTGGTTCTTTCAGAGTGTACTTCTTCAGAAGCTTCACTATCTTCAGAATCTCAATCACTTTCAGAGAGCATACACAAGAGCATTGCAACAGCAATCTTGGCATCCTTGGATCTGCATGATCGTGACTAGATAAAGAAGCGTTCTTGCTTCTCGCGACTTTAGTCACACACAGTAACTTTTCATATGTATATATTCAATCATAGTACATCTAGCTGGTGCATGTTGGTTCTGATGTCTTTAGTTCTTATGATCTGCACACAACACACGTTAGACCAAAAATGGTTCTTTCACAAATACTTATTGTTATCATCAAAACATAGATTGACTTGTAGAGACAATTCTACCTCTCACAGCTTATTCAATGCTCTATACAACAATGGCAAAATATCATTGCTTGAATACCTACAAAAATGAGAAAAAAATCAATTAAACTCAATGATATTTACACGATACACAATATATACACTATAACATAAAGTAAACGTATTTACAAACAAAGCGGGGTTTATTCGAACGATATTAACAAAAAGTATCGATAAGTGCAACAAAACTTATATACAAATATAGCTACAATTTACACTTATCAAACTCTTCCCAACTTAAACTTGTTTGTCCTCAAAAAGGAATCAAGCGACTCAAAGAAACAGAGTAACAACCAAAGAATCACGAATCAATAGGTTTTGAAAAACGGAAACAAATGAATGGTTCAAATGAAAAACGGTACACACAAAGTAGATACTTACAACTAAACTACGACGATAACATAGTCATGGAACAAATGCAAAATACAAAAATCATGCCAAACTTCCTAAAACAACACAAGTTCAAACGTGAATCACACCTAGCAAAAACAATCATCGGTAGATGAAAAACACAAAATGAGGTACTTTTCACTCACGTAACAATCTAGCAAACAAAAGACTAAATTATGCAATCATCCAAAAATTCACATTGAACATACAAAGGCAAAAATCACAGGGGGTTTTCAAGGTTGTAATGTGGTCGGGCAAACAAACAAGGGGCAATTTCTAAAGGTAATTGAAACAAAAACTTGCCTAAACCTAAGGGAGTGATCAACTCACAAAGACTCAAACACAAAATTCTAATCAACTTCTTCCAAAATCCCAAGTGTTACACAACACACAATACTTATTTAGCACAATTATTTGAACTCTTTTTGTTTCCTTTCTCAAGGATTTTCTTTTTCTTTCTTTTTTTTTATTTTCTTTTCTTTTCTTTTTCATATTTTTCTCTTTTTTTTTTCTTTTTCAACCTCATAGAAACCAACCAATGAGTAAACAATCATTCTCTCCCCAACTTGAATTCAACCACATCATCATGTGAATATTCCCTACTATCTAAGGCAAGGTAAAAATTCATACAACAACACAAAGTTGAGGGTTCAAGGAAAAACAATCAATCAAAATCCATACAAAAAGTGAATTCAATACTCATAGACAAGCATTAAGTTCAAACAACATGGATAATGATAGAAATGCACAAAGGGGTTTAACAAATGCTTACACACTCACAGGGTGAATTGACTATTTGGCTACGTAGTTGTGCTCAAAATGAAACAAAATGCCTTGATCCTTTTCATGCTTTCATATAATCAACACAAACAAAAGATTAAGCATAATAAAATTCAGTTGAACAAGAATGTTGGTACTCCGCGCATATATGAACAATGGAAAGCTACCTCACAAAAATGGTGGGAACTAAAGTGATTCACATCAAGAACAAGTATACAAAAGAATGAATGGTCTGGAAGTTTGTAAAATGCCTAAGTATCATGAATATGCTAAAGTCTAGAAAGCGATAAACACATATCTTGGATGTGTACAAAACTTAACAATATTATTACCATACATCCGCAAGTTGAAACAATCAAACTTGGAACATCACCTTAAATTTCCTCAAGCTACTCGAAACAAGCTTTTAAACAAACACCAAAACTATTAATATAAACAACTAAAAGACCGAGTGAAATTGGATTCAACAAGTTGTAAAGTGAAGATTTGAGAATTTTACGAATAATCCGAGTACAACTTGTTTAATGAATGTTCACCACACTACCTAAGCTAGAATGAAAAAGTAGTAACGAAACAAAAAACGATAAAACATGCTTGTTTTACATCGTAAGCTTGACACCTTTACAGTGCTTAGCTAGTAACTTCCTTCCTTCATGCCATGGTGATGCCTCACCGCGCAAACCGAAAGCAAGTGTCCTAAACAAACACTTGAACAAACGTTACGGGAACAAAATGTATACAACACTTAAACAAACATAATGGAAAATAAAAGCAAAACAAGTATCTATACAAGCATATATAAAATATAAACAATTATGTACAAAGCTCCAAAACATCAAAACTATCGCAATGCAACTCAATATCAAAACCAATCTCCGGCAACGGCGCCATTTTGTTGGAGCGGTAAAGCGGCAAGCAACAAAAAGATTTGGAAGTATTTTTTCGGGAATTTATCGTGTCCACATAGATTGGTGATATTGAATTGCCGCTCGACAATTTAAATGTTAAAGAGTTTGGGTTTAAAATGGTTTCAAACATAGAAAGAGAAAAGTAAATATCAACATAAAAAGAATTCATTAATCAGAGAGAAGAAACTTATCCAGCATGCATATAATCCACTCGTCACAAACTTAAACTTACCGACCAGTTATACTCAACCTACAATACTCCTCAATATCATCCAGCATCACTCACAATAGTGTCCATCTCTGACACACTGAGATGAAAGAATAACCGTGTTACCCTCGTCGACACTCTCGCACCCGACTCGAGATATGGAGGCATTAAGCTTCGACACCCATAAAGATTGTTAGCTCTAAATCTATCTCTAGCATCCAGAAACTAACAGATAATCATCCCTAATCAAAGTTTGCGATGTTTATCTCTAACACAACCCAAACCCCGAGCATAAAGCAAAAATCAAGGACAATCACCGATAAAGATTTGTAAAGTGGACTTTATACAACGCCATGGGCGACAAATATGCATGAGTTCAAAGTAAATACATATACAAACCCAACAAAGGAGAAATACACAAAGAAGAAAAGAAATCAACCAAATATCTCGCGGTTTGTCAAATGCCTATCGATGAGAAATCCACCCCGGATCATCCATGTGCAAGCTTCAATGTTGTTTTCTAAGCTAATCTACTGAAAAATGAATTTGATGGAGTTGGGAGCAAAAAACCCCAAAACCATAACCTAAAAAATGACTGAAATGACTTAAATAGTATTTCCAAATCCGTCAGGTTCGCAGTGCGAGCTTTTATTCGCAAAGCAAACTCCAAAAATTGGCACTTAAGTACCTAAAACAGCTAAACCGCCTCTACAACTCTGCAATAGTTCGCAATGCAAACTTTCTGGCAAACATTTGCTGGAAAGTTCGCAAAGCGAACTTTGGTCCCTTTTTCTACTGCCATAAGTCTGGGAGCATTCGCTGGGAAGTTCGCAAAGCGAGCATTCGCTAGAAAGTTCGCAAAGCGAACTTGACAGCAAACCAGCCCTTATTTTGACCACAACTTCTGAACCGTAACTCGGATTGACACACGGTCGGAAGTGCTGGAAAGCTTATTCAATGCTTTATACAACAATGACAAAATATCATTGCTTGAATACCTACAAAAATGAGAAAAAATCAATTAAACTCAATGATATTTACACGATACGCAATATATACACTATAACGTAAAGTAAACGTATTTACAAACAAAGCGGGGTTTATTCGAACGATATTAACAAAAAGTATCGACAAGTGCAACAAAACTTATATACAAAAATAGCTACAATTTGCACTTATCAACTGTCTAGAACATTCCACACAATGTTAGAACCAAGTATACCACAAGAGAAAAGAGAGTGAAAAGTTGTTGTCGTGAAAATGAAGCAGAAATCTGCCATTTTACACAGGGTAATCGATTACCCTACTTTGCCAAGCAAAGTGGTAATCGATTACCACGGGCAAAACTTGCCCAAATTGCTTAAAAACAAGTGTTATGGCCCCGGTTCTGATTTTCAACCTCTTGCTTTGATGAATAGGCATGTAAACCCTTATTTTTCTTGTGTTGATGATGTGATGTCTAACACCCCAAACCCCCGCGACAATTTAATCGTAATTTATCAAAGTAAAATAGAACACATGGATTTAGGATGCTACTTCTACTACTCAAGTTAACATGTACACAATAGTATTACGGTGATATTAAATTAAACATAGCATTTCAATAGTTATGCACAGCGGAAAAGTCAACGCAAAAGAAACATGTTTGGTTACACATAAGATCCTTAATGAAAACAGTAATAACATATAACAGGAATTAAAAGACTCTAGCGTTCCCACACCCCCGGTGTTACAAACTCAGAGCAGACGCGATTCGATAACTCGCACCAGAAGACCTCATCTTCTCCACTCCACCTGCGAACTACTCCTGCTTATCTGCACGTTACCCACGTAGAGGTAACATTCAAACAGAAGGGGTGAGATTCTTAAATCAACGAAAAGGAGAGATGATATAAATAGAAAAGCATGCATCATCAAGTTATTCACCATATCATAACATCCAACAAGAATCACACACCTCAAATTATGCACAAACAATCATCGATAATTATACCAACCATCATGCAACACAACCAACAACAGAATGCAAAGGAGACTTGACTAGACTCAATGCATGTGGTACCAAAATCGACCCCTGTTTCATGATTACAGTTCCCGTCGGAACTCGCGACCCCTGTTTCATGGTCAAGTATGACCCCTATTTCATGATCACACCAACGACCCCTATTTCATGGTCACACCAACAACTGTGATTGCTTACACCCCATCTAGGCACACAATCACGCCAACAACAACGATTCCATCAAGGAATTCGGATAGACGATAACACCCCACCTGGGCACGCCATCCCACAACTATGCACATGCCATGCACCATCAATGACAACATGCAACAACGACTCATGCATACACATAGTATACTCATTTTCATACCAACACCATTTAACAATCAACATGCATTCATCGAAACATACATCATTGCACCAATACAACAACTACACATCTTTGTATCATTCAATCATGCATTTCACATTATCACATCAACATCAACATCAACAAAACAAGCACATAACCCCTCAATACAGGCCCACCATACAACAGCAACAACACATCATCAATATAATGTAAAACAGATATTTTCCATGAATTTTAAGTAATTAAAATAATATTTTTTTTCAGTCCAAGGTCGCTCTAAGCGCGTCCCTATCCGCGCTAAGCGCGATACTCACTGCCTCGAAGAGGCAGAATTTCTCCAGACCGCGCTAAGCGCGCTAGACTGCGCTAAGCGGGCTCTGCGATTTTGGCAGAAAAACCATGCGATAACAGCATCTCCCAACTGCAATTTTCTGCACTCAAACATTTTTTTAACAGCAATTGTTCATAGATTTTTCACCAATAGCCTATATCTAACATTTGCAATTCAACCAAACAAATCATACAAGGCTAATTCATTAGTTCCAATCATATTATCACAAACTCTTCCTAAAACCCTCACTCAACCCTATGGATTCTAACTTAGTGATTTCTACTTCAATACCTACATCATTTAACCCTTGAGAGATGAAAGAAATCCCACCCTTACCTTAGGATTCTTGATTTCTTCTTCCACAATTTCTCCTTCTCTGACCTAGCTTTCTCTGCTCTTCCTTTTCTTTTCAAAACACGTACTGACCACCTCTTCTTTTCCTAACCATTTTCTTTTATATTTTCCTTATTATCCAAATATTATTTTCTAATATTATTATTACTATTATTTAGATATTATTATTATTATTATTATTATTATTATTATTATTATTTCCCCGACTCAAATAATAACAACAATATCCTCAATAACTCAAATAATAATATTAATCAAGTAACCCTTCATCCAACACCTTATCCTGCATAATTCTAAGGGTACTACCCCCACCCTAAAGGTACCCCAACTTGGCCAAAATACACCAACACACAATACATACAAAAATATTCAATTTAATCACGAAAAATAATTAAATTAAATCGGGGTGTTACAACTCTCCCCCACTTAGAACATTTTCGTCCTCGAAAATTTACCTTAAGCGAACAACTCCGGATACGACTCTCGCATCCTGCTCTCCAATTCCCAAGTCATGTTCCCACCGGCAGTACCTCCCCATACTACCTTCATATGAACAATCTCCTTGCCCCTCAACTGCTTCACCTCGCGATCATCAATACGTTCTTGCAAAGCCTCGACTGTGATATTATCTCTCACTTCCACATCATCCATCAGAATCACATGCGACGGATCCAGAACATACTTCCGAAGCTGCAAAACATGGAACACATCATGAAAATTTGACAAACACGGCAGCAACGCCACTCTATATGCAACAGGTCCAACTCTTGCAGATATCTGATACGGACCAATAAACCGAGGAGTAAGCTTCCTCGACTTCAACGCACGACCAACACCGGTCACTGGAGTAACTCACAAGAACACATGGTCTCCTTTTTGAAAGTCAAGATCCTTCTTCCTCTTATCATGGTAAATCTTCTGCCTACTCTGCGAAGCTTTCATCTTTTCCCGGATCAACTTCACCGTTTCAGTAGTTTGCTGAACAATCTCAGGTCCAAGCACCACACCCTCACCAGATTCGTGCCAACACAAAGGCGTCCGACATCTCCGACCATACAACGCTTCAAAAGGTGCCATTCCAATACTGGAATGATAACTATTATTATAAGTGAACTCAATCAACAACAAATGACTATCCCAAGCACCTCCTTGTTCAAGCACACAAGCCCTCAACAAATCTTCTAAAGACTGGATAGTTCTTTCCGTCTGACCATCCGTCTGCGGATGATAAGCCGAACTCAATCTCAGCTTTGATCCCAAAGCTTCCTGCAAACTTTCCCAAAATCTGGAAGTGAACCTTGGATCTCGATCCGACACAATACTCAACGGAATTCCATGCAACTTCACAAGCACCTGAATATAAATCTCTGCCAACTTATGCAAAGGAAAACCGATATTAATCGGAATGAAATGTGCCAACTTTGTCAGTCTATCCACTACCACCCAAATAGAATCATGTCCTTTCGGCGTATTAGGCAACCCTATCACAAAATCCATAGAAATACTGTCCCACTTCCACTCTGGAATATTTAACGGTTGCATCTTACCAGCAGGTTTCTGGTGTTCCACTTTCGACTTCTGACAAGTCAAACAAGCATACACAAACAGAGCCACATCGCGTTTCAATCCAGGCCACCAAAATATCTTCTTCAAGTCTTGATACATCTTCGTAGCTCCTGGACAGATACTCAAACTACTCTGATGACCTTCTTCTAAGATCATTCTCTTCAACTCCGTATTATCAGGAATGCAAATCCTGTCACGGAATCGCAACACACCTTGTTCGTCCACCCTGTACTCATTACCTTCTGCTTGGTTATCTCCAATCATTAAATCCACTAGCTTCACATTCAACTTCTGACTGTCTCTGATATTATGAAGAATTTCATTATTAATCGTCGGCATACCCACCATTACACTATGCGGTGTCTGTTCACAAACCAAACTCATATCTTTGAATTGTTCAATCAATTCCAACTCTTTAACCATCATAGCAGACATATGCAAAGATTTTTGACTCAGAGCATCAGCCACGACATTATCTTTGCCGGGATGATAGTTCAAGCCAAAATCATAATCCTTCAAGAATTCTAACCATCTTCTTTGCCTCATATTCAATTCCTTTTAATCAAACATGTTAGTTCTTGGATTGGCTGGAATTTTGGTAAAACAAAGTATGTTCAATGTTGATGTCAAGATGCTGATGTTGTAACATTGAAGTCTTAACACTGGGCTGTGTTAAGTAAGTAATTGCTGAAGTTGGATGTCTGATGTCACATAGGTGATGTTGTGACATCAGATCTGCAGAATTAACAACAGCAGACTGTGATGTTGTTAGGGTTGCATATTAGCTGGAATTGTGGAGAGCAAGCTGTCTCATTGGATGCGAATATCTTGGGATAGATATTTGCTGCTGCATAGGAGATCTGGTGCAGATTTGTAGGAGATTTAAAAGGTTGAAGATTTAAAAATATTTTAGGAGAAAATCTGTTTTAAATATTCAGTTTTAAATAACAAATATGGGAGATATTGTAGCAAGTCCAAGACCAATTCAGGAGCTATATAAAGCGCACAAGACCAAAGGAAAAAGGGACAGAAATATAGAGAGAAGATCAAGAGCATAGGCTGAGTGTCTTGAGTATTTTGTACGAGTTGTGTAACCAGAATTCTAGGGTGAATTGCTGTGTCGTATTCTGTCCTCTCTAGAAGCTGTGAAGCAATAGAGAGTGGTTGCTTGATCGAAGCTGTGAAGTAAGATCAAGGTTACTCAAAGTGGTTTCTTTGAGTGTTTGTAAGGGATTGAGTGGTGTTCTCATACCTAAGTGGGTTCTTAGGTAGGAAGTCATTAGTAGAGTATAAGTTTAGGAGAATGTCAACGGGTTGTTGAGTCTGTAAATTATATCTACAAGTAGTAAATTCCATCCCTGGCTTGGTAGCCCCCAGAGTAGGTTGGTTGTAACCGAACTGGGTCAACAATTCTTGGTGTTATTTTACTGTTATTGCTGTCCATTGTGCAGAGTGTGTTGTTGTGACATCGCACCTTAACATCACACGTCTGATACCAGAATTTCAATTGGTATCAGAGCAGGCATCCTGTCTGTCTCTGGGTGAGATCTAGGGAAGTTACTTTCTGGTGTAAAGATGGACAAAGAAGTTGGAGGATTCGTCAACAGACCCCCTATTTTGGATGGATCCAATTATGATTATTGGAAGCCAAGGATGACCACCTTCTTAAAATCCTTGGACAGCAGGGCTTGGAAGGCTGTTATTAAAGAATGGAAAGCTCCTGTCATGTGTGAGAAAGATGATGCCGACAAAGATAAAGAAGGCACCTCTAAGCCTAAGCCTGAAGAAGAGTGGACCAAGGAGGAAGATGAGCTTGCCCTTGGAAATTCCAAAGCTCTAAATGCCATCTTCAATGGAGTGGATAAGAATATCTTCAGGTTAATCAATGCCTGTGAAGTTGCTAAGGAAGCGTGGGATATTTTGCAGGCTACACATGAAGGAACATCTAGAGTCAAGATGTCAAGACTTCATATTTTAACATCAAAATTTGAAAGCCTGAAGATGAAGGATGATGAGACTATTCATGACTTCCACATGAATTTTCTGGAGCTGGCTAATGCATCCAGTGCTCTTAGTGAGAAAATGTCAGATGAAAAGCTTGTAAGGAAGATCCTTAGATTCCTTCCTAAGAAGTATAAGATGAAGGTTACTGCCATTGAAGAATCACAAGACATCAGCAAGATGAGAGTAGATGAACTCATTGGATCTCTTCAAACTTTTGAGCTGGGGTTGAATGAGGAAGAACCAGAAAAGAAGCCAAAGAGTATAGCCTTGGTGTCAAATGATGTAGAAGAAAAAGGAAAGAGTTCTGAATCGCAGGAGGATCTATCTCAGGCCATAGTGATGTTGGGAAGACAGTTCACCAAAGTACTCAAGAGAATGAATAATAACTCCAGGCCTAATGTCAAGAACATATCTTCTGACATCAGCAAGTCAAAAGAGAAGGAGGAAGAGAAACCTACCCAAGATAAAGGAGTTCAGTGCTTTGAGTGTGAAGGGTATGGACATGTCAAGAAAGAATGTCCCATCTTCTTGAAAAAGCAGAAGAAGGGCATGACGGTTTCCTGGTCTGACTCAGATAGTGAAAGTGAAGGTGAGTCAGCAAAGCATGTTAGAGCCCTAACAGGAGCTGTTGTTTCTGATGATGATTCTAGTGATGGAGAAGTAACCTATCAAGAGCTATGTTTAAAAAGTGCTGAGATTTGTCAAGAAAACAAGTGCCACAAGCAACAGATTGCTCAGCTAGAGAATGAAAAGACTGATCTGGAAAATGAAGTGGTGCTAGTTAAAGCCCACCTTGATCAAATGACCAAGTCTGTTAAGATGCTGAGTTATGGTACAGACACACTTGACAAGATCCTTCAGTCAGAAAAAGCTGCTGGAGACAAAGCTGGGATAGGTTATGTGGCTGAGGATAAGGGAACTTCAGAAGAAAGCACTTCAGGTTCAAAGAAGGAAGTGTCACAACTTTCATCTCAACATCAGCCAAAGAAGCAGGATCCTACCCCTAAGAAGGCTGATGTTTCACAACCTAAGAAGATTGAGAAGAAGACTGGTCCCTATCAGAAGAGAAAGCAGCCACAAGGAGCTAGTCAGTATATGCCCCCACAATACCACGAGAGCATGCAAGCTGCTCAGTTCAAACAGCACATGTCTCATCAGGTGTCTCAACATCAGGATAACTGGTATGGTTATGGATATGGATACACCAATGCTGTTCCTCATGGAAGAAGAAAACCACACCATCATGGGAGACAATCCAGGAAACACCATTCTCAGCCTTCTTATGGGAGAAGATACCGGCATAATAGATGGCAGGGTAGTTATGGTAGGAGGAGACCACATTATGGATGGCAGCCTAAGCAATCTCATCATGGCAGAAGATTCAGAGATAAAAGGGTGAGATGCTATTATTGTGGAAAGTTTGGACATATGCAGTACTCTTGCTACAAGCTGCATGGATACCCTCAACCTCAAAATAGATGGAAAGAGTATGGGCCCAAAGTTGTTAAACAATGGGTACCTAAGGAGAAGGTGAAGTGCTTATTGGCTCACATGGCTGATAGAGAGTTTAAAGAAGGAACATGGTATTTTGACAGTGGATGTTCCAAACACATGTCTGGATGTAGATCCATGTTTGCTGAAGTCAGTCATTGTCCCTCTCATGAGGATATGTTTGGCATTAGAGAAAAAGGTATTGTTGCAGGAGTTGGGAAAGTGAAAGGTGATGGTATACCTGAACTTGACAATGTTCTGTTTGTTAGAGGTTTAAATGCAAATTTGATCAGCATAAGCCAATTGTGTGATGAGGATCACAAGGTAAACTACACTAAGGATGAGTGTGTGGTATCTGATGAGCATAATCAGGTTGTTATGAAGGGTGCCAGAACCAAAGATAACTGCTATAAGTGGATTTCTCTTGAAGGAAATTTAACTATTGATGTTCAAGTTGATGTTATAACATCAGACTATGACATCTGGATGCTGAAAGGTCACTCAGAGTTAATGAGTTCTGATGTGAATCCTTTTAAATTTTTAAAAGGAAAGTCTTTATGGAGGGAAAACATTAGTGATTGGACTTTAAGAGGTACCCAAAATCAGGCGCCTTACCATATTGATTCTACATCAAGATTTATCAAAGGGCTCTCATCTCAACGATTCGTCTCCCTCAACATAATAGAAAAACTCTCTCTAAACCTAGTCTGTTACAAAGGAACGATGTCTTTCCCTTCCAAGAACTCTGAGCAGGTACGAACTAGGGGTTCTTCCGAAAAAGAACTAGTTAACGAAGAACACATTTCTATTGCTCTTTCCGAGTCAGGTAACCCTAAACCCTCAACCACGGTGAATAACACTGAAGCTAGGTCATCATCCTCTCAAGCTGTTGAGGAGAAGTTTGATGTAGACATGCATTTGGAACAACTTGCCACCAAAATCCTTGAGAAGGGGATACATGTGAAAGGGATTTCTGTCCCTTTAAGGCAAATGCCTGCTGAACAGGTCGACTCTCAAGGTGGGGACAAAAATCTTCAAAGACAGGCCCTGAGTCAAGAAGCTGAAGGTGAAGATCCTGATGACACTGATGTCAGCTTTGATGTCAGAACATCGTCCCCTAGGAATGAAAGTCACAGGAGTAAAGGGAAGGAACAGGTTGAGGTTATAGAGATTGAGGACTCATCTGATGATGATAGAATTGGAAGGAGGAAGGATAAGAAAAGGACCTCAGTTACAGACTCTCCCAAGTCGTGGACCAAAGTTGCCAGGTCTGGCAAGAAGAGGAGAATCAGGGAAGAGTCAGATTCTGAGAGTGATGCTCAAGACATCAACCCAGCTACTAATCAAGCACCTAATCACATCTCATCTCACTGTGCATCCATGTGGAATTGTGTGAGCCAAAGAAGGATAACACTGGAAAGAGAGGTAGTAGCAGAAGACTTAGAGTCTACTGAAATTGTAGACCTAATTAAGGCTGCTGGTCTCATAAGGACTATGTCAGGGTTGACTAATTGCTATGATAGACTGGTCAGAGAATTCATAGTTAATATCCTTGAATCTATAAATGACAGCAAGAGCCTAACCTTCAGAAGAGTTACCATCAGGGGTAAGTGTGTCTGGTTCTCTCCTAAAGTGATCAATGCCTACTTAGGAAGAAGTGAGGAAGATTATGGAGAATTAGAAGTGTCCAACAATGTTATATGCAAAGAAATCACTGGTGGTCAGGTAGATGTTTGGCCCGAAAAAGGAAAGTTGTTAGCCAGTTTGTTGAGTGTCAAATATGTTATTCTGCACAGAATAGGAGTTGTCAACTGGGTTCCTACTAGTCACAAGACCACAATTTCTGCTGGACTGGGGAAGATAATTTATGCAGTTGGGACAAAGCAAAGAATTGACTATGGCTCCTACATCTATGATCATACTATTAAGCATGCTGCTACAAATGCTGTGAAGATGCCCATTGCTTTTCCCTCTCTCATTTGTGGGATTATCTTGTCTCAACATCCTGGAATTCTACAGCATTCAGATGTTGCTTGCAAAAGGAAGTCTGCCTTGTCAGTCCATTCCAAGTTGTTTGAAGTGAAACATGTTCCTGACAGTGTCAAGACATCTGCTTCAACATCACAACAGTCACCAGCCAAGACTGGGTTGGTTACAGAACTAGAGGAGGCTTGCAAGGAGTTAGATGAAGTCATAAGAGTTAGTACTGAAAGGAAACAAAAATTTGAAAGACTTGTCATAACACTGAGATTGGCAGCAAAGGAAGGTGAAACAGCCAACACAAGGAAGGATGTTGATGATAGACCTGGTGATGAAGAAGATAATGATGATCTCAGCTCAGATAATTCAAGCTTTTAATGTTCGACTTCGTATTTAGTAGTGTTAGCTTTATTTTCTGTCTTTATTTCAACACTGAATGTGCTTGGTTATGTAATTTGAATATTGTGCTGTTTTTTTTGCACCTGTTTATGTTTTTAGTTTCCTTCTATGATTTGTTTTGCCTGGTTGCTAACTGTGAGGCTAACAATGAGAGCTAGGGTGTACTGACTATAGTTTATAGGGCTTCTATCTGAAGTTTGTCTAATTGTGGCTAAAAGATGGGAGAAAGAGCCAAGAGAATTGCTGCTAATATGATATTAAGGGGGAGATAAATTGATGCTGCTAAAAGTAAAAGCTGCTGATGCAGTTATTGAGGGGGAGTTTTAACTGAGCTAGTGAAGGCATTTGAAGAGTGCAGCCAAGTAGACATCAAGAAGGAGAAGTGCTGCACATTATGAGCTACTGAACAGCTGTGATGCTGGTTCATATTTTAGAGGGGGAGCACCAATTGGCTGTTGTCAATAATGAAGATGGTGCTGCAGCAGATCAAGTGATGAAGACTATGAGTATTGTCAAACTGCTGCTGATGGAGTTTCAAATTATTGAAGTTTTTCCGCTGCTGAAGTCTCTGAAGATGCAGAGTGCAGAGATTGTTTTAGCCAAAATTAGCCAAAGGGGGAGATTATTAGTTCTTGGATTGGCTGGAATTTTGGTAAAACAAAGTATGTTCAATGTTGATGTCAAGATGCTGATGTTGCAACATTGAAGTCTTAACACTGGGCTGTGTTAAGTAAGTAATTGCTGAAGTTAGATGTCTGATGTCACATAGGTGATGTTGTGACATCAGATCTGCAGAATTAACAACAGCATGCTGTGATGTTGTTAGGGTTGCGTATTAGCTGGAATTGTGGAGAGCAAACTGTCTCATTGGATGCGAATATCTTGGGATAGATATTTGCTGCTGCATAGGAGATCTGGTGTAGATTTGTAGGAGATTTAAAAGGTTGAAGATTTAAAAAGATTTTAGGAGAAAATCTGTTTTAAATATTCAGTTTTAAATAACAAATATGGGAGATATTGTAGCAAGTCCAAGACCAATTCAGGAGCTATATAAAGCGCACAAGACCAAAGGAAAAAGGGACAGAAATACAGAGAGAAGATCAAGAGCATAGGCTGAGTGTCTTGAGTATTTTGTACGAGTTGTGTAACCAGAATTCTAGGGTGAATTGCTGTGTCGTATTCTGTCCTCTCTAGAAGCTGTGAAGCAATAGAGAGTGGTTGCTTGATCGAAGCTGTGAAGTAAGATCAAGGTTACTCAAAGTGGTTTCTTTGAGTGTTTGTAAGGGATTGAGTGGTGTTCTCATACCTAAGTGGGTTCTTAGGTAGGAAGTCATTAGTAGAGTATAAGTTTAGGAGAATGTCAACGGGTTGTTGAGTCTGTAAATTATATCTACAAGTAGTAAATTCCATCCCTGGCTTGGTAGCCCCCAGAGTAGGTTGGTTGTAACCGAACTGGGTCAACAATTCTTGGTGTTATTTTACTGTTATTGCTGTCCATTGTGCAGAGTGTGTTGTTGTGACATCGCACCTTAACATCACACGTCTGATACCAGAATTTCAAAACAGATACCTCAAGCTCTTATGATCACTGTACACTTCAAATCTGGAACCATAGAGATAATGCCTCCAAATCTTCAATACGAAAACCACTGCAGCTAACTCTAAATTATGAGTCGGATAATTCCTATCATGTACTCTCAATTGTCGTGAAGCATAAGCCACAACCTTACCATCCTGCATTAGCACACCTCCTAGCCCCATCAAAGAAGCATCACAATACACCATGAATGGTTCATTTGGTTCAGGTAGAACCAACACTTGAGCCGTAGTCACCCTCTTCTTCAGCTCAACGAAACTCTTCTCACAATGAACATCCCATACAAATGCTTTCCCCTTGCACGTCAATTGAGTTAACGGAAGTGCCAACTTCAAAAACCCTTCAATAAACCTTCGGTAATAACCAGCCAAACCCAAGAAACTTCTAATCTCGGTCACCGACTTCGGAGTCTCCCATTATAGAACAACGTCTACCTTGGATGGGTCTACAGCAATACCATCACCAGAAACAACATGACCAAGAAAACTTACCTCTCTCAACCAGAATTCACACTTAGACAACTTAGCGTAGAGCTGCTTCTCTTTCAGCACTTGCAACACAATCCGCAAATGTTCCGCGTGTTCTGCTTCTGACTTGGAATAGATCAGAATATCGTCAATAAAGATAACCACAAACTGATCCAAGTACTCATGAAAGATACGATTCATATATTCCATGAATACACCAGGTGCATTAGTAACTCCGAACGGCATCACCACATACTCATAATGTCCATATCGAGTTCTGAAAGCCGTCTTCTGAATGTCTTTGTCTTTTACCCGTATCTGATGATAACCTGACCTCAAGTCAATCTTGCTAAACACACGAGCACCCACTAACTGGTCCATCAAGTCATCTATTCTTGGAAGCGGATACTTATTATTAATTGTTACTTTATTCAGCTGTCTGTAATCGATGCACAACCTCACACTACCGTCCTTTTTCTTTACCAACAACGTTGGATCTCCCCAAGGCGATACACTTGGTCTCACGAATTTCTTCTCTAACAAGTCTTCCAGTTGCTTCTTCAGTTCTGACAATTCTGATGCCGACATCCTGTATGGTGCCATAGAAATAGGTCCGGTACCAGGGACAAGATCAATAGCAAATTCTACTTCCCTCTCTGGTGGCACATCAGCAATGTCATCCGGAAACACTTCCAGGAATTCACGCACTACTTGCCATTCATTAATCACTGAATTACTCTCTACTGACAAAGATGCAAACAATACGAGCACCTGAGCTTCTTCTTCCAAGAGCTCCTTCAACTCTCTAGCATACAGAAAACCATCTTCTCCCTCTTGCTCAGGAGCAAGAAATCGAACCGACTTATTAAAACAGTTAATATGAACATGGTTGAACTCCAACCAGTTCATACCCAAAATCATGTCGAGACCTCCCAACGGTAAACAAATCAGATCCACACTGAAGTCCTTACCAAAGATTGACAATGGACAATTCATACAGACTAAAGAAGTAGTCACCGATCCCTTAGCAGGGGTTTCGATAACCATCTCTCCCTTCATAGGAGAAACAACAAGGCCTAGCCTCCTTACACAATCAGCAGCAATAAAAGAGTGAGTAGCACCAGTATCAATAATAGCAATCAAAGGCGTATTATTAATATAACATGTACCTCTGATCAATATGTCCTCGCTGGAAGTCTGAGTCCCTGTCAAAGCGAACACTTTTCCTCCAGTCGAAGCTTGCTTTGGTTTCTGACAACGAGTACTAATATAGCCATGTTCCCCACAATTGTAACAAGTAATCACATTAGCCTTGCAGTCAGCAATCAGATGCCCTACCTGTCCACATTTGAAGCACTTCTTCACATCGCTCGTGCACTCACTGACACGATGCCCCAACTCGCGACACCTGTAACACTTCAGAGGAGAAGAAGCACCCCCCCCACTTGGCTTCTTGCCATCCGCATGTTTCTGTTTACCTTTATCAGCTGGAGCTACATAAGGCTTCCCACGATTCACCGGTTGTTTCCCTCTTCTCTCGACCAACCCCTTATAGTGAGCCGATCGAGCCTTGCTATCCTCCTCAAATATCCTGCAACAGTCCACTAAATCAGGAAATCTTCTGATACGTTGATACCCAATTGCCTGTTTGATCTCAGGCCTCAAACCGTTCTCAAACTTGACACACTTCGAGAACTCTGCAGTTGCCGCACTATAGTGAGGATAAAACTTAGCCAAATCTGAGAATTTAGCAGCATACTCTGTAACTGTCATATTACCCTGCTTCAGTTCCAAAAACTCAATCTCCTTCTTTCCTCGGACATCTCAGGGAAATACTTCCTTAAGAACTCTCTACTGAACACAGTCCAAGTAATTGCCTCACCTGCTGCTCCCAACACTTGACGAGTACTAACCCACCAGTCATCAGCCTCCTCAGCCAACATATGAGTACCTAACCGCACCTTCTGCACTTCAGGACACTCAATAACCCAGAAGATTCTCTCAATCTCCTTGAGCCAAGTCTGCGCTCTATCCGGATCATATCTTTCCTTGAAAGTAGGCGGGTTGTTCTTCCGAAACTCATCATTCTCGTTAGCACGCAGCGGATTCTGTACTGCTTGAGCCATAGCTTGCAAAGCAGCAGCAAGAGCATCATCGTTCCTTCCAGCCATTCTAAATCTATCACACACCAACAACAGAACACAATGGTTAAGGAACCGACACCGACACTAAACAACTAGCACACTACAACGACTCGACAACTTGGTCGGACGGACATATCTGCTCTGATACCACTTTGTAACACCCCAAACCCCCGCGATAATTTAATCGTAATTTATCAGAGTAAAATAGAACACATGGATTTAGGATGCTACTTCTACTACTCAACTTAACATGCACACAATAGTATTACGGTGATATTAAATTAAACATAGCATTTCAACAGTTATGCACAGAGGAAAAGTCAACACAAAAGAAACATGTTTGGTTACACATAAGATCCTTAATGAAAACAGTAATAACATATAACAGGAATTAAAAGACTCTAGCGTTCTGACACCCCCGGTGTTACAAACTCAGAGCACACACGACTCGATAACTCGCACCAGAAGACCTCGTCTTCTCCACTCCACCTGCGAACTACTCTTGTTTATCTGCACGTTACCCACGTAGAGGTAACATTCAAACAGAAGGGGTGAGATTCTTAAATCAACAAAAGAGAGAGATGATATAAATAGAAAAGCACGCATCATCAAGTTATTCGCCATATCATAACATCCAACAAGAATCACACACCTCAAATTATGCACAGACAATCATCGATAATTATACCAACCATCATGCAACACAACCAACAACAGAATGCAAAGGAGACACGACTAGACTCAATGTATGTGGTACCAAAATCGATCCCTGTTTCATGATCACAGTTCCCGTCGGAACTCTCGACCCCTGTTTCATGGTCAAGTATGACCCCTATTTCATGATCACACCAACGACCCCTATTTCATGGTCACACCAACAACTGTGATTCTTACACCCCATCTGGGCACACAATCACGCCAACAACAACGATTCCATCAAGGAATTCGGATAGACGATAACACCCCACCTAGGCACGCCATCCCACAACTATGCACATGTCATGCACCATCAATGACAACATGCAACAACGACTCATGCATACACATAGTATACTCATTTTCATACCAACACCATTTAACAATCAACATGCATTCATCGAAACATACATCATTGCACCAATACAACAACTACACATCTTTGCATCATTCAATCATGCATTTCACATTATCACATCAACATCAACAAAACAAGCACACAACCCCTCAATACAGGCCCATCATACAATAGCAACAACACAACATCAATATAATGTAAAACAGATATTTTCCATGAATTTTAAGTAATTAAAATAATATTTTTTTCAGTCCCAGGTCGCGCTAAGCGCGCCCCTATCCGCGCTAAGCGCGATACTCACTGCCTCGAAGAGGCGAAATTTCTCCAGACCGCGCTAAACGCGCTAGACCGTGCTAAGCGGGCTCTGCGATTTTGGCAGAAAAACCATGCGATAACAGCATTTCCCAACTGCGATTTTCTGCACTCAAAATGATTTTTAACAGCAATTGTTCACAAATTTTTCACCAATAGCCTATATCTAACATTTGCAATTCAACCAAACAAATCAAACAAGGCTAATTCATTAGTTCCAATCATATTATCACAAAATCTTTCTAAAACCCTGACTCAACCCTATGGATTCTAACTTAGTGATTTCTACTTCAATACCTACATAATTTAACCCTTGAGAGATGAAAGAAATCCCACCCTTACCTTAGGATTCTTGATTTCTTCTTCCACAATTTCTCCTTCTCTGACCTAGCTTTCTCTGCTCTTCCTTTTCTTTTCAAAACACGTACTGACCACCTCTTCCTTTCCTAACCCTTTTCTTTTATATTTTCCTTATTATCCAAATATTATTTTCTAATATTATTATTACTATTATTTAGATATTATTATTATTATTATTATTTCTCCGACTCAAATAATAACAACAATATCCTCAATAACTCAAATAATAATATTAACCAACTAACCCTTCATCCAACACCTTATCCTGCATAATTCTAAGGGTACTACCCCCACCCTAAGGGTACCCCAACTTGGCCAAAATACACCAACACACAATACATATAAACAATATTCAATTTAATCACGAAAAATAATTAAATTAAATTGGGGTGTTACATGATGACCTTGTGAGAATATGATTAATCGGGTCTTGAAAACCTGAATATTCATGCAACAAAACCACAGAGAAAAAAATGCTAATGCATATGCCAGCGATGCGAATGCACATGCTCATGCAAAAAGGCAAAAGGGGAGGTCAAATTTCAGGTTACGGCAGAGACATAGGAACGCTTCTCCGACACTTGAAATTTCTCTAGATAAGTTAGTGAGGAACCTCTACCCATCTCAAAACTCTTCCATTTCTGGTGGCTGGATCCATCTTTTCCCGTAGGCCACACCTGATTCCCTTGGGGAGCGTTGGATGTCGAAACATAGGTGATATGTTTGTTCCTATAATGAATCGGGAATAATTGTCTCTTCTGGGAGACTCTCCTTTTGTCAAAGTAGAACTGAGATTTGTTATTCTTCCATTTCCCCTTCTACTGCGCCTGTCGAGCATTCTCTACCTCCTTAGTAGCCTTCTTATCAAAGACTGCACTGCATCTTGGGCAAAGCATCACCTCTGACTCTTTAGCCTTACATTGGTGAAGGAAGTCAACCAGACCTTCCTTAGTTTTGGGATAAACACATTTCATTTGATTTTCGCTTCTTTCGAGAGCATCTTATTCAGCCTCCATGTTGAAATCTTTTGTAATTTCGACCATGTTAATCTCTACTGGTTCAACATAGTGGGCTTCTTCGACTTGTAGTGGATCAGAATCAATCTTTATAGGTGCCTTACTCTTGTTAGCAAACTTCAGCCTTCCATCATTCAAAGCATTTTGGACAAGATCCCTGAAAAGAAAATATTGTGAAAAACTGGTGGAACAATATCTTTGAAGCATGATATAACCGGTAGAGGCTGGAACAATATCTTTGAAGTAGGATATAACCGGTAGAAACAATATCTTTGAAGCAGAGGCGGGGAGAACCAAATTAATGTTCTTCAATGGAGGAATATATAGTTTCAATTTGGAGGATTTTCTTAGGGATTTTGTGGGTGTATTGGGCTACTTCTAGATTTTAGATATTAGTATGACATTTTTTATTATATTTGTTGGGTTATTGTTCTATGATAAATTTCATTTTGGGAGACTTGAATGTTTCAAATTGGGACTAATGTTTCCTTTGATTATTGATGCTTAGAATGAATGATGTTGTTTAATCAAAATATTCAATGGTCTGAACTATATGGTTCAGGCGACTTTCCTTCACTGCAAGATTTTGTTGCAGCTTCATCTGTTTGGAACCTAAGTTCTATACTTGTTTTTTATTCTCTATTTTGTACAAAGTTTTGTACTAATGATTATCACTATCTTAAGATATATGTTACCTATGAAGCACAGACTCCGACACAGACATGAGACATGGCACGGATACAGACACTCCGATACCGAAAATGTAAAAATATAGAACACCGACACCGCTACATATATGATTGTATTTGAATTTCTTTTTTTCATCAATTTTTTAAAAAGTTAAAAATATATTAATTAAAATTAACGTCTTTAATTTTTCATTGATAATATTGCTTTAGTATATGCTTAATCCTTTTTTATCTGAGGGGGATTTGTTAAACAAAAATAAGTTGTGTTGAAATAAAAAAAAACACATTTTTTAATAAAATATTTGTATAAATTGTTAGACATGTGTGAATTTTTTTTTAATATAACTTGTTTTTTCAAAAAAAAAAAAAACTAAAAAAACAAGTTTTTCAAAAAATTTTCCAAAATGGCATGGTTTGGTCGGGACTCATAAGGGTGGTGCCATATGGGATGACGCCTCAGTTAGAGGCCATGAGCCATCTTATATGGCCCCTCAGGTGTAAAAAAATTTGGAAAAAAACCAACTGAGAGTCGCTATCCCAGATGGCGCCTCAGTTCAAAGTCTTTTTTTTTTCTTTTTTTTTAAATTTTAAAATGTTTACTATTTTTTTTTTAAATTTTAAAACGTTTACTATTTTTTTTTTTTTTTTTAAAACGTTTACTATTCATTCACATGCCTCTAGACTGATGAATTTGCAGCCCTATAGTCTGCATCTACTATTCATTCACATGCCTCTAGATTGATGAATTTGCAGCCCTATAGTCATGCATATACTAGTCTGTAAATATTATGTATCTCCCGTTGTTGTTTAACATTAACAGTGTGCACGACTATAGTTGGGGTTCAGCTGTCCTGGCACATCTGTATAGTGCACTTTGCAAAAATGCCTAAAAAAAGTGTGTACATTTTATGGTTGCGCCTATCTCCTTCAGGCGTGATGTTGGTCGAGAATGCCAACACTAGCTCCAATAAACCGGAACGCCTTCACATTCCCATACGCATTAAGGTAAGACTATACACATCCATGCACCTATACTGATATGTTCAAATGTAACTAATTCATTTTATAACTACATTTTCAGGTGGGCAGTTCCGAAAATGAGCTACGATAGAAACCCCCGGAACGCCATAACAGTCTACCGCAACCTGCTAGACCACATTGGCCCTGACGACGTATATTTTCCTACAACTTTTGTAACATTTCATCCATAGATATTTCTAACATTTTGTATACTTACTCATTAAACAATTTTTTATTGTAGTTTATCTGGAGGCCTTACAACGATCTCGACCACCAGCCCAACGCAAATGATGCTGCTGTGTGGACTTCGAAAACACCAATAATTCGGTTCACAACTGTTGAGATGCACCAAAGCGACCGAGTGAAACTACAATTCGGTATGCATCAGGATATTCCGGTGGATCCTACCAACTTGGGAAAGTGGCACCTGCGCAGAGTCGACACGCAGTGGAAGGATGGTGTGTGGACCAACTTTGCAGCATCGTTGTGTCACCAGTGGGAGATGCGACACCAGCTCGTCTTAACAGACCCCGTTGTACAACCTACTCGGCCAACAGAACTATATATGAGCTGGTTTAGGTCTGTTACCACACCACAACCTTTCCTCTCTCAACCGACGTATCTAGTTGACCTCGCCAACGTGCATCTTCCTCCCAGCAATATGCCCAACATCATTCACCAACCTCTCCACCACAACAACAAAACCCTTACTATAGCCCTGACGAGTCATTCGAACCTACCGAAGCACACCAAAGCCCCCCACAAATGAGCCCCCCACAAATGAACCCCCCACAAATGATGACCCCATCCTCCTACCACTCAGAACCACAATCATCATACACCCAACAAACTCCCCCCCCCCTCTTTTCAACTATTAAACCCCACATCAACCACTACATCAATACAAACACCCATCAATGCATCATTTTGGCCAACCATACCGTATGGATCCAACCCAACCCCCTCATACAAATTACATGAACATGGGCATGCAGCTGGATTATGGAAGTGCTGTCGGCGGCAACCCCCCGGCTATTGGGGACAGATGCTGCAGAATTTGTCTCATGCTCCAGGGCCATCGTCTGATGCGACGGGGCCATATGAACAAACACAGAGACCAGCCACGCCTCAACAACTTCGTGGTGCTAGACAGAGACTTCAAACAAGAGCCCCTGATTGTGGCACCGGTGGTCGATTAAATAGGCACAATCATTGATTTTCTTTTTGTATCCAACTATTGTACTATTGTACTAAATATTAAAAAAAAATTAATGTTGTTTTTTTTTTATTTTCCATTCTTAAAATAAAATAAATTAAAAAAAAAGGGAAGCATAACTAAGGCGCCATCTGGGATGGCGCCACCCTTAAAAAAATTTTGAAAAAAATTAGGGCATTTTTGAATGGCCTGAGGCGCCATATGAGATGGCTCCTGGCCTCTAACTGAGGCGTCATCCCATATGGCGTCACCCTTATGGGTCCCTACCAAACCATGCCATTTTAGAAATTTTTTTGAAAAACTGGTTGTTTTAGTATTTTTTTTTAAAAAACAAGTTATATTAAAAAAAACCCGACATATGTTGTATGAGAGTAATATAAGTGTCAGATTTCGATTTAAAGAGTGTCGAATCAAAGAAAATAACTATTTTTTTTAGGACACTAGGCTGCTATGTTGCTGTGTTGATATGTGTGTTTCTGATGTGTTTTTATTTGGATTCATACTCGTTTGTTCGTATGGCATATAGGAAGGTAGCATAGAATAAAACAGGTTTAACCAATGTTACCGCAGTCAAGAATCTCAGTTCTATTGAAGTGTTTATTGTCCTTTGCTACTAATTTGTCATATTAGAAAGAGAATAATAACCATCTTGGCAAAACTTCATCTTCTCAAGTTAGTGCTTCTGTTGGTGATTGGTACAAAGATGAAAAAGGGATAATAAATTATTTGGGTATTCAGCTCCAAAGTTCACAAAACACGAAGGCACTGAATAAGTGGAATTGCTTCAGGGTATGTATCTTATTCACCGTAGTCAAGATCGAATGCTGGGTCTTAAGATCTTACAATCTTACGTGTTGAAGTTGTCTTTTAGTGCTACGATCTGAGGAAAAAAATTTGTGTGCAATTTGTGGTCAAGATTGAGTGCTGGATTTTAAGATTTTACGATCCTACGTGCTGAAGTTGCCTTTATATAACTATCCTGATATGAATACATAATATCTTATATGATTAGACTTGCTTGTTAGGTTTATGTTTCTTGAACTACTTATTTTGAACAAAGTCTTCTAAATTTGTTAAATTATGGAATGTTGTTTATGAGTTATTGATTAAATTGGTTGAATTTATGATTTATAGGTTATTTTGTCTATGTATTATATTTGTCATGATTACCATTTTGTCCTTTAGTAAGATCTTAAATGCTGAGCTACGATTCTAGTTTTACGATCTTTTACAGACCGTCTGATCCAACTTAAGATCTCGTGCTTGACTACTTGATCTTACCCACACACACCCACACGCGCGCACAGACACACCCACACGCACACGCACACGCACGCACATCTTTTTTAACTGTTTTAGATTTTGTAATTGTAGCCATGAGAGACATGCAAAGCAAATGTTACAATTCATATTATTAAACACCACGCACCACCAACTTTTCTGGATAAAATGGCTTATTGAACTGTTAAGAGACTTAGGTGCCCAACATATCTCTTTTTCCAAGTACCTACTATTTCAATATGTATCTTTTCAGATTTGGTAGGAGGAATGCTACTTCACTGCAACTAACTACATTGATTCAAGCACAATGGTGGATGGATCAAAGCATTGCTAGAAGAAGCCGAGAACAAGCGAATGCCTCTAATGACATTCATGGAAGTTGCGAAACCAAAGTGGTATGAGCGTGCTATTGTCATAACTACACAATGTGTTTTCTTCAATGCTTATTTCTTAGGCTATTTTGCGTCACCGAAATTTGCACAGCTTATGGTTTGTTACTTTTAGGTAGAAGCTATTCACTCTTATACTGAGTTTCTCAAGAAGCTTGATAAAGGAAATATAGAAAATGTTCCTGCTCCAAACATTGGTTTTGACTATTGGCATCTTCCACCAAACTCTATTTTAAGCGATATTGTTATGCTTGTCAGAGCCGATGAAGCGCATCATCGCGATGCCAAACACTTTGCATCCGATGTACATTACAAAGGAAGAGAGTGAAGAGAGGTTGCTGCTCCAATTGGTTATCACTAGAGTCCAATTTGATTGCCTATTTTGGTGCTGAAAAGTCAAAGTTTTAAGACTCAAATTCTAAGTGATTTTGGCTATAAAAAACAGATAAAGTACTTGGTCACAATTAGTATTAGTTTTTATTGATTTGTGTGATGATGGCAATGTAAAAAAATAGGCTGGGATCTTTATTGATTTGAAGCCATGAGTGATTGAATTCTACTGTATGATAATATTCCACAAGATTGAATGTGTAGGTTGTGTTCGATGCTGCAATCAAGGTTGTTTTGCAGTCTGCTTAGGAAAAGAAAAAAACGATAGACTAAAAGATCATGTGTTTTCCTTTAAATACTATTCATTCGTGTTTGATTTTTTATTATATGCTAGTTGATATCTATATTCATTAGTGTTTAATATTTTATACTTATGAGCAATATTACTGTAACATAATATCTATATTTAGTATTTCATTCATGAAAGCCTTCAGTATTTCAATTTACAGGGATGATGATATTATTAGTTTTGCATTAATTTTTTTTTTAAATATATGACAATTATAGGGGTTCTCACTACCACAATTTGCTATTATTTTATAAAAAAAATTATGAAATTTGTGTCGGTTATAAATAGGGGTGGCAAAATGGATGGATTTGATGAATATGGATTGAATTGTTAATGGATGGATCAAAACAATCCATTAGTCCATTAACAATCCACTAAAATTTTCTTAAAATTATCCAATCCAATTCATCTGCAACACTCTGATGGTAACTAATCAACTCAACATCAATATCACCGGCCATCGTATAAGCAAGAAGTGGAGGTGCTACTGCCTGTATCCAAACTGACGCATACATCTGTCAGGCAAGTACGGAACAATAATGTCACCCCACCTCAGACACCCCCTATACAGACACAACTCATCAAACTGCCGCCATGCTCTATGGTTCTCAAATGGGCGCCATATGACATTGTCAGGTGTCAGCTCGTCCAGAATAGGTCGCAAGTCATCCACCTTTAGGACACCTTGCTTATAGGACCATCTCATTGCTCGAGGGAGACCAACATTAGTAGCTGGTGTCCAATTCTCTCATTTTTTTCCAAGTGTTGGAAAATACTCATGAATCCCGCACTGTTACAAAATTAATACTATTAGTTAATATAAAATAATTAATTATAACATAATAAACTAGAAAAATAAAATTAATATACTAAATAAAACTAATTAAAAGAAAATAAACTAAATTAAAATAAATACCTGTAGGAGAGTCGGATAACCACCAAGCTGCTTACAACTGAACATGGAAGCATCTCCGAGATGTCTATAAAGGGTAGCCAACGCAACTGCTCCCCAACTGTATCCTGATAAGCCCCCTAAGTCCATAAATAGTGCAAGGTATCGTGCCTCCACAAGCGTAAAGGTCTTGTCCGCAAAAATCGTGGAACCCACTAACATCATCAAATAAGCTTTAGTCGCATATGCCCAACTAGAAGCGGCTTTGTGCTCGACGAATAGATCGTATAACCACTCCAACTTATAATAACAACTCCTGCAGTCACAGACTTGTTTTTGTGCATCTCTCCGTGAAACTCCTAAGTAATCAACAACCCAGTCAATAGCAAGCCCTTCTCTGATATCTTGAGGGCTCCAGAAGACTCCCCTGATGGGCAAGTGAAGCAGACAAGTGACGTCATCCAGAGTAATCGTCATCTCACCAAATGGCATGTGAAATGAAGATGTCTCTAAATGCCATCTCTCCACAAATGCAGATACCAGGTTCGTATCTATCTTCGACATACTGGTTCTCTGAAGTGAAGCTAAACCAGAGTGAGCTATCAAATTCTCCATCTCTCTAGGAAGCTGCTGTGGAACCCTCTGAATCAGCTTCAACCCATGTCCTGCTACCTCCAACTCTTTCTTCGGACCCCTATCCTAAAAACAATTAAAAGTAAATATATTATAAATTACAACATAACAAATTCAACTTTTATTCAATATCAAATAATTGTGGTTTATTTACCTCACCGAACCATATATGTCTAGCAATATGATGTTCGTACTTAACCAAAAGAGAGGTATCGTACGGTCCTCCAGGATATCCAACAGGTTGTGCTGCTGAAGCAGATGCACCAATATGCTCTTCCTCAGCCATTCACGATGATTCGCCCCGTCCTAGACCGTGATTAGGGATCTTACCGTCATTGCCTCATGTGCGCGCCACTGTCAAAATAAAAACATAAAAAACAAATATTAAAAAAAAAGCGTTCCGGAACACTTCATGAAAGAGTTCCGGTTTGATTTTTTTTGGAAAAGAACCGAAACACTTCATGTAAGAGTTCCGGTACAGAAACTGAAAAATTCAAAGTACCTGAAGACTTTTTCCATGACTTCCCGTACGTACCAACTTCCGGAAGACTTACTTTATGTGTTCCGGTATTGATGTAATGAACCGGAAGACTTTGTCAATGTGTTTCAGAATGAAATGTGTGAACCGGAAGACTTGATGTAAGTGTTCCGGTATACAATTGGCAAAAGTTCTCTCTCGGAAGACTTCAAGAATGGAACGTGAAAATGAAATTTTTTTAAATTTTAACTATTTATACAAAGGTATTTTGGTCATAAAAAATTTACTGTAGGAGTCTGGATAAAATTGTAGGAGTATGGGGTAAAATTTTCTCAATCCATCCATTAACATATCTTTAATGAATGGATATCCATTCATCCATTTTTTTATATTTTGAAATACAAACTCTTTTTTTTTTTTAAATATTGTTTTTTTTTTTATAAAAAATTAATTTTTTGAGAAAATTTGACTTTTTGTATTTTTCAAAAAATCGATATTTTAATTTTTAAAAAAAATCGTTTTTTTTTTAGAAAAAGAAAGTCAATTTTTTTTCGAAAAAATAGTCAATTTTTTTTTAGAAAATTGACTTTTTGTATTTTTCAAAAAATTGATATTTTAATTTTTAAAAAAATCGGTTTTTTTTTAAGAATAAAATTCAACCGTTGTCGTGTTGTACTAACAACCACGAAGTACATTCAATTTCCAAAAAAGAATTAAATAAAGCATGTCGATTGCCGTGTAACAACCACGTTTTTGACTGACATAAACTTTGCAAGACTTTTATAAACTATAGACTTTTATGCTTGTTCGGAATATATAAAGTCTATATTTATTTTAAGTAAAAAACCTTCCAATCAATAGTTAAATAATTCTTCTAACATAAAAAAAGTTATTCACTAGGTTGGATTTTGGATTTTATCCCGCTAGTAAAAGTTTATTTATTTATTTATCTTTTATTTTAATTTAAAAATATTTACTTCACTTGTCGAATTCAATTGAAATATTTCCACAAACGTAATAATGCAAATTACTTTATAATTTAATTGACAAACACTAACACTAAAGATATTTGTGATGATTTAACTTTCATTTTAAAGTTTATCTATAAATTAAAGTTTATCAATTTTTTTCAGGAAAAATAGACTTTTTGTGTTTTTTAAAAAATCAAATTTTTAATTTTTGAAAAAAAACGGTTCTTTTTTTTGAAAAAAGTCATTTTTTTTCGGATAAAAAATTGGGATTTTTTATTTGGAAAAATTCGACTTTTTGTATTTTCTAAAAAATCGATATTTTAAATTTCGAAAAAAATCAGTTTTTTTTTTCGCAAAAAAAGTCGGTTTTTTTTTTTGAAAAAAATGTGAGTTTTTTTGGGAAAAAGTCGGTTGTATTTTCAAAAAAATTGATATTTTAATTTTTTAAAAAAATTGGTTTTTTCAGAAAAAAAATCGTTTTTTCTTTTCGGAAAAAAAATCGGTATTTTTTTAGGAAAAAAAAAAGTTTTTTTTAGGAAAAAAAATTTTGATTTTTTTTCGAAAAAAAATCAATTTTTTTTCGGAAAAAAATCAATTTTTTTTAAAGCCATTTTTAATTATTTTTTAAAAAATAAATCTAATGGAGATAAAAATAATCCATTGGATCCTTAAAATATGTTGGATGGATTTAATCAAATCCATTAACTTATTTTTTATGCGGTGAATGGATTGGATGAATTTTTTGGTGGATGGATTGAATGGATTTTGCCTTAATGGATTCAATTGCCACCCCTAGTTATAAATGTCATTATTTACAAATAAAAAACCTCTACTTAACAATTAAATATATTACGGCGGTTTGTATGGTGACTAAGGAAAACCCGTCAGTATTTACTTAGCGACAGAAAAAAATACTGTGTTATTGAAAATGCCATTTTTGTACATTACGGTGGTTCAAGCTAACATAATTGTACAATTTTAACTGTCACAATTCACTCCATTTTTTGTAGTGAACAAAATTCTAGAAACCAAAATAGATCTTTTATGACTGATTTATCTCACAAGTCAAACTCAATTTTTTAAGAGTATTAAACAAATAGCACTATCACTTACAAAATCTTCCTCACATGCAAAGTTTCACTCAAAAGCAATAAGACAACTTAAATGACAAAGAAATATTTTTAGAGAGAGAAAGATAACAATTAGAGAGATGAATTCCCAAGAAAATGCAAGGCTTTGGAAAGTAGCGTGAAATGAAAAAGAGTCGAGTCTCCTTTATATAGGAGTTAGAAAATTCGAAAAGGAAAAAATTCATGGGCAGAATTAATGAGCTAATCAATTGACTTAATGCCTAAATGATTGGATGGTGTAGAGCGATTTTTGTCAGTGACGCGACCACCTTATTGCTGGGTTTTCCTCACCGCAATGGTAGGAGGGGGTGATACTTTCTGATTTCTTATTTATCCCGTGAAGCTGGAAGGGAAAGGGAAGTTATCTAAAACTAACCTTGCACGCAGATGTTTAACTGAACAAACGCTTAAAAGAGATTGGGGGGTCCGGGGTCAGGTTATACAATGAGGTGTTGTCAATTACCCATCTTATATGTGGTTATCCACATGATATTAGCTTTAGGTTTCGCTTTATACTTGATGGTGTTTATCCGTTAATGGGTTGGGAAAGTTTCTTGGGAAGTATGAGTGAGTGAGTGAGTTTTTGTTGATGTTCGGGTTTTTCTGATGTTTTTGGTAAGGTACTGGACCTAATTTTTTATTGGTATGAAGGTACTGGACCTAGAGTTTTTTATTAGTATGAAGGTACTGGACCTAGAATTTTTTATTAGTATGCTCGCTAAGATTTCACAATCTTATGCCTACGTATTCCCGTTTAAACAAAACAGGGAAATCAGAGCAATCGTAGTTCCTCCTATTCTAAGGGAGGAAAAAGATGTTTTGGTGTCTTGTTCAAAGCCCAAGATTGAAGGTAAAAGGGTATTTGTGTCTTGTTCAAAGCCCAAGATTGAAGCTAAAAGGTTTATTTGACTGAGAGAGAATTTATCATCTCTAAAGAGGGATTGTTGATTTTAGTGTGCCTTGATCAAAGCCCAAGGTTGAAGCTAAGAGGTTGATTGACTTCACTAGGGAAGTCCTTATACAAAGCCTAAGAGGAGGCTGGAAAAGACCGACTCAACAAGAGAGTGTATATATGTCTTGTACAAAACCCAAGAGGCAAAAAAGAGACTGACTCTTTGGGGATATCATTATACAAATCCTAAGAGGGGGACTAGAAGTTTGACTTTTCCGGGGAAATTATTCTATCTGTCTTGTACAAAGCCCAAGTTTGAGGCTAAAAGGGATTTTGACTCTATTGGGGAGGGTTTGTATGTGTCTTGTACAAAGCCCAAGATTGAGGCTGAAATGGGAAATTTAACTGACTCTGGTGAGGATAGTTTATGTGTCTTATACAAAGCCCAAGATTAAGGCTGAAATGAGTTTGACTCTGCTTGGGAAATTATTCCTCAAAGCCTAAAAGAAGGCTGGGAGGAAATGACTTCACTGGGGAAGATATATGTCCCAAGCTTAAGAGATGAAAATTTATGTCTTGTACAAAGCCCAATATTGAGGCTAAAAGGGTTTGACTCAACAAGAGAGTGCTTTTATCTGTCCTGTACAAAGCCCAGGATTGTGGCTGAACAAGCTGGAGAAATTATTCTACACAACTTGAGAGGAGGCTAGCTCCGGCTAGGGGAAATCTTTATATCAAGCCTAAGATGAGGGGGGAAAAGATTGACTCAACAAGAGAGTATCTTTATCTGTCTTGTACAAAGCCCAAGATTGAGGCTGAAAAAGGTTGACTCAACAAGAGAGTCTGAAATGTGATTGACTCAACAAGAGAGTCTGAAAAGTGATTGACTCAACAAGAGAGTCTGAAAAGGTGATTGACTCAACAAGAGAGTCTGAAAAGGTTAGCTCCGCTGGGGAGAATCATTGCACAAAGCCCAAGAGGAGGCTGACTTTATTGAGGAAAGGTCATTATACAAAGCCTAAGAGGAGGCTAACTTTCTGCTGGGGATTATTGAGATCCCGAGGCAGGTCCAAATGGAGATTCAACTCTTGCTAAGGTTTATAGAAGAGTTGAGGTATCAGATACCTTGAGGTTCTGATTTAGGATAGTGTTATACTGATGATAAACTAACCCTGGCTTGGGGATTTTTAGGAGAGAGACTGAGTTTTAGAACCCCTGGGTTTTAACTCAGCTGGAGATTTATCCAAAATGACCAGGGGTTCTCCTATGTTTATAGATAACTTGAGAATGCCTTTGAGACTCAAAGGGATTTATACTATCCAAGTCTATTGGTGTGGAAGAGTTTTATCTTTTGTTTGATGCCCAAGAGGAGGCGGGTGTTTTAAGGGATGAGAATCAACCCTAAAATTGGTCAGAGGTTTGACACTGGAAAGACTGCTCTAGCAAAGGATGACTAAGTTATGTCTTATACCTTTAAGAGGTCTTCAGGGTCCTTGTATTAAGACCAAGAGAAGGCATGAAAACTTCTAAGAAGCCGGAGGGTCCTTGTACAAAGCCCAAGAGGAGGTGGGGATGCTTTTCGGAAGTCTGTGGGTCCCAAACCAAGAAAATTTCAAGAAATGCTATTCACTGAGAATAGATCATTTAGTGAAAGTTCTGAGGTTTGAAGAAACTCAAGAGATGCTATTCACCGAGAATAGATCAACTCTGGGGAGTAGAATTTCTTTGACAATTTCTAACACTGGCAGCCTGAGAAAAGGTTCACGAAGAATACTGCCTTTCTCTTTGTTCCATATTGTTTAAGCCCAAGAGAAGGCAAAACTGTATCTGGAAATCCTATGGGGATCTAGTTTTGACTGTATCCAAGAGTGACCAACTGGCTTTACCTAGTTCTAGACCTAGTTGCCGGGGAAAACTCTAAATAACTATACTAGTATATATACAGTTGATATATGACAAGTATTTAAAAGGAAATGAAAGAAGACTTACAGTGCGCAGCTTCCCACAATACAGTTATAGTTATATGAAAGCGAGTAAATGAAAGCTATTTAAAACTTACAGGTGAGCAAGCTTCCATGCTGTAATGTTAGTTGTTCAAAGAAATTAAAGAAAGTTTTGATAACAACATGTATATTTGAATCTAAATCAAAAGAGAAGTTCCTTCTGAAAAGATTGTTGGGGTTTATACTCAAGGAGAGGCCCAAGGTTTAACAGTGATTACACTGTTGTTTTGAATATCGCATTGGGACTTATGCAACGACTGAGGCCCAAAGAGGTTTACTTACAAAAGGATTGGGTCTTACAACTCAAAGAGAGGCCCAAGTTATTTGAAAAGGGAAAAGAAATGGGACTTACAACACAAGGGGAGACCCAAATGAAAATGTTTTGAAAACGGCGATCGCGCCGAGATTTTGAAATCACAGTGGGTCTTATACAATAACTGAGGCCCAAGTTATTTTGGTTTCAAAAAAGGTTTGGGTCTTACACTCTATTAGAGGCCCAAAGAATTTGAAAATGAATAAAGATGGGTCTTATAGCTCAAGGAGAAGCCCAATTGGTTTTGTTACAAAGGCGACGATCGCGCCGAACTTTTGAAAACATACAGAGGGACTTATACAATGTGTGAGGCCCAAAATTGTTTATTTACAAAGGGATTGGGTCTTACACTCTATTATAGGCCCAAAGAGTTTTGAAAATTTAAAATCAAGAGGGAACCCTAATTTTAAATAAAATGTCATTTTTCAAAGGTAATTTAAATAATAAATGATAAGATATCAATTATTTTAAAAAACAAGTTATACACTTTGGAAAATATCTTGAAAAATCATGTTTAATCATATGAAAGTTTAAAATTCAATTGATTTTGAAAGATCAAAGTGGGAATTTCATTAAAAAATGTTTAAAAATAATTAAAATGAAATAAATTACAAAAAATTCTACTATATTAAATAAAAATAAAAATTGGATTTTTTCGCAAAATAAAATATTTAAACATTTTAGTAAATTTTGAGAAAAAGAATCAATTCAAAAACATAAATATTCAGAGAGAAATTAATTTTTGAATCAATTAACAAAAATAACAAAATATTCAAATATTCAAAAATTTGAAAAAGGGCGCCAAGAACACCAAGTTCTTGCCCGCGCCCTCTGTTTTTTTAGATTTGCATTTTCTCACTTTTCTCCACGATTTCTCAATGGTTTTGCACGATTCAAGTACCAATCTTGCTCGTTTTTGAACAAGGATCACAACCATATAGATTAATTGCATTTATTTTGAGTATTGAGTGAGAAATCAGAAGAAAATCTCAAGAACCCTAATTTCTGTATGAACACAATGAAATCTCACACACGATTGATTCATGACAATTGATTGAGGGTTATTGCTCCATACAAGATTAGGAACATATGACAAAATTATTGTGCAGTAAAATATGCATGCATCATGGAGTTTGAAGAGTTCATATTTACCTCTTATAGCCGGTGATCGAGTTCTAGGTTGGAGGTGTTACAGCTTGGTTCCAATGATCTGAACAGCTTCCTTAGGTGCTATGGAGTGTGTCTGGATGCTTAAAGTGGATTGAATCGAGCTGGAACTTGATTTGGCACCTCAACTGCAAATCTGTCAAAGGCTTGTGCAGATGGCTGGTGATTTTGAGAAATTGATGTTCCAGATGTTATGTAAGAGTTTGGATCACTTCTATATGTTATATGTGAGGTGTGTGTGATTGGTTTGGTTGAAATTGCTCTCAAACTCAAAACCCGGTGGTGGCTTGAGTTAGAAGGCAAAATTGGAGTGAAAGAGGTGATTTTGAAGAAAGCATCAGTTTGGGTGCTTTGGTGTACTCAAACTGGGCACAAATGAGCTCTATTTATAGTAGAGCAAGTTTGTTTTGGCAGCAACAGTGTGTGGCAACTGCAGCAGGTCTGTGGCCAATGGTGATCAAATGGAATCTCAAGTCTCCTCTAGCCATTGACTTGAGGTTAGAGCACAGGCCTATGATCTTTTGGTTCAGAGATAAACTTGGACTGAATTCAGTTGGAATAGGCTCAGTTCATGCCACCTTGGTGTATCCATTGAATGCTTGGAAACAAAATTGGAGTCTTGGCATCTTTGTAGCCTTTTTAGGTTTGGCATGGCTATTGTAGATTCTTGGACTTTGGAGGCTTGGAGATCAGATCACCCCCTTGGATTTGATCCTCAGATGTGTCCAAGTTGATGACAAAGCTTGGATTGATCAGATTTGGACAAATCGAGCCAATGTGCACAAATCTGCCTTGTAAAAACCAGTTCAGGATGCCATGTTCCAAGGGCCGTATCTCCTTGCTCAAATGGAATTTGGAGATGATCTGGTACTTGTTGGAAAGCCCTCATGGCATAATTTAACTTTAATGTCCACCCCTAGACCTGGTTTGACTTGGATCAAGGTGAAAAATGTCCCTACATTTGGGAAAATGTAAGGCAGATTTTGACTTAGTGAAAATTTCACTAAGTGTTGGAAAAATGTCATTTTCATGTTTTCAGCCATTTTGATCACTCCATAACTAAAAATCCATGAGGAATTGGAATGAGCTGTAGTTGAAGCTTTTGTAGAGTGTAATGAGAGCTACAAATCCAGCTTTGGACCATCTAAAATGGTTGCTTGGATCTCAAGTTATGATCCTTGGAAGTTGGTACCCTAGCCACTTTGTTCCATAACTTAGAAAAATTCTAAGTTTTTTATGGTTACCCCTTTTACAAGAAACCTCACTTTCTTGATTTTTCTTGATGAATGATGATTCAAATTACATATTAACATTGTTTTAGGGTCAAAGAACCATAATTGTGAAAAATTCCAAAAAGTCGAACTTGATTTTATGCACGGTTGACTTTTTATCGGATGAAATCTAAACTGTGCGATCCTTTGTGAAATCAAGTCCTTGACCTAAATCAAACCTAATGGATATGTTAAATAGGTGTTATAGGGTGTATTGAATCATGCCCCAAGGTTTGGGAGCATGTCTAGGTCAAAAGTCAAAGGTACAGTTGACTTTTTCCTCGAAACCCTAATTGTGGTACTGATGAAATTGAAACTTATGGATCAAGCTTCTTGGATCAATCCATTGTTGCAAATGGATCAATGTAGTGTATTGGAGACCCTCAAATCATGTCTTGAGGTCTTGGTTCATGTTTTGTCCCAAAAGTCAACTTAGGGGTGAATTAGGTTAAGAAACCCTAATTTAGGGGTGTTCGCGGGCCGGATTGGTTCGGTTTTTAGAGAATCCGATACCCAAACCGTTCAAAAATATATGGATTGGTTTGGATTGGATTTACACAATTTTGTGATAAAGCCCAAACCGAACCAAACCAATAAACAACGGGTTGGTTTGGGTTGGATTAATTGGGTACATTAGAAATAAATGTGCAAAAATATTTTTAAAAAATATTAAATTATATCAACTAATTTTCCAAAATAATATAAAATTCTTAATTTTATTGTTTCTCCATATTGGTTGTGCATAACACAGATGACGTTTCATTTTTTTTTTCTTGAAGTTGAATATGTCATTCTAGTTTCCATGATAATGATGATATATATTTTACTAATTAATTATGATTGGTTCGGGTAGACGGGCTCGCGGGTAGAATTTTGGAAATCCGTTGCCCGAACCAATTAACATTGGGTTTCATTGGTTTGATTCGGTTTTTACCCGAACTAAAAAAATGCCCGAACCAAACACAATGGTTTGGTTTGGATTCCGGTTTGGTTCGGATTTGCCCGAACCAATGAACACCCCTACCCTAATTCCTGATTTTTGGTAAATGCATCCCCTGAGGTTAAATTGACTTGATGATTGGGTTCATGAGGTCCCTTGGAGTATCTTAAGTTGTGCTTTGAAGTAATGGCTCATGCCTAGAGGAAAAATTCCATCTGGAGGCCTTGGTCGACCAAAATCCTAATTTGGTGACACTGGCGATCTTGAGGCTTGATCTACTTGGAATGTTGCAACTTTGTGCTTGATTCTTGATGTGGGAGTCCTCTTGATCCTTTATGGGTGTTTGAGAGGCTAGAGAAGTTGAAGATCATGTCATTCCTTGATTGATCCTTTGCCTAAGGCTCTGAGAGGGCTTGAAACCCTAATTCTTTGATTGTAGTGAATGCTCAAACATCTCTGAGAATATTGATGAGGCATGATAGTTCATCCATATTGTGGTAATGATTTGCACAATGATGGGAAATCTTGGTGGTCAAAATTTGGAGTATGACAGATTACCTGATTTTAATCAATTTCCTTTCCCAATATGGAAATATTTGATAGAGAGTTGTTACAAGTCATTAAAGTGATGTCTTAATCGTTTGCTTAATCATTTAGGCTCTCTTCAATCGATTGGCCGGCTAAAAAAAGTTTTCTCAATCATTTGGCTTGAGTCCCAAATTGATTGGTTAGTTTAAAAATACTTTTAAATAATAGTCAACATCTTCTTAATCACTTAAATTGGTTTTGAAAACATTTTAAATATGTAAAGCGATTAGAAAAAATCTTTTAAGTGTGCGTCTGAGTTTGGCTTAGAACTTAAGAGCTACTTCGTTACTTTTACAAAACTCTGGTCACTTAAAGAGACACAACCTGGTGAGCTTTCACCCTATATCCGAGGCTTAAAGATTTTTTTCTAGATGCATCGGTTATAGAAGCACTTAAATCTTGATTCTCTTTTCTTGATAAGGTTTTGATATGTTTTATTAGTTAATTCACCATCATCAGATTTTAAAACCATTTTAACAAAATATAAACAGCGAAAAATAAAATAAGTGGCGGAAAAAAAGAGGCAAAGGAAAAGAGGAACACTAAAATTATAGAGGTCTAATCAAAAACAAAATGACCTACTCCTCTTCCTAAGAACTGATCTTGAGAGTTTCCAATAATACTTTGAGAGCTTTTAGCAAGAAAGACTCATGAACCCACTTATACAAGGAAATGGTGATTGATCTTCAATCACAATATACAAGATGACGGTTGTCGACGTTTGCGTCTTTTCCTCATAGTAAGCTTGAGAGTGAATGGGGAAAATCTTCCTTCCCAAACGATGGACTGAAGCGGTTAGTCTTTAAGTTTCATAACCTTTGAGCTCAATACCTTGGTTTTAACCAGGCTAACTAAAAACCTGTGAGATTTTAACACCGGGATGATCTCAAACCTGTGAAACTTTTAATTACCGGGTTGAGCTTCAACATATCTTAGTTTTAACACTAAGCTGACCAAGAACCTAGGAGATTTTATATGGCCTAATCTCCAATTTACATTAGGACTGAAATACCCAATTCCAAACATAAGCTTTTTATAGGTTTAACTTTAACCCAATCAAATCCCTAATTTGACAGTATTCAACCAAGGTATACACAAAAGGTTCTCTTGGTGAATTTTACAATTTACCCATCCCATAATTACAAAAATGATGTCACTCACAAAAAAGACTTTTCTCACAAAAGCACTTAGGCTAAAAACATAGTGAGAGAAAGTTAAAGAAATGTTTAGAAAGAGAGAGAGAGAGAGAGAGAGAGAGAGAGATGAAAATGACAAAATAGGATTTTGGTTGCTTTGAAACGAAAAAATGAAACCTTTATTTATAGGCCTGAGGTTGGCTCAAAATGGAAATTTCATAAAATGCATTTTGTAACGATCTAGTAGATTAACACCTATGTTTAATCGATTAGAAGATGTAAATAATCGTTTATAAGTTCTAAAAATGGAAGTTTAAAATTTCTAGTCATTGCACAAAATCAAGGCGCCTTCAAGATAGCTTGGACTTTAAGTTTGAACATTTCTAATCGATTAGACAAATGTTTTAATCGATTAGCTAAGTCAAAAAATTGCATGTAGCTATTTTTACTACTCCTAATTCATCTAACACAACTACAAATGTTTTTCAAAGTATTTTCTTTTGGTAAAGTTTTTTGAAAAGGGTTTAGTGTTTGTGTACTTTGAGCCTCATACTTTTAAGATAAAGTCCTTTTCCTTTTACAAACGTTCACTCATTACTAAAATAGAGGATCACTAATGCTAAGTTAGGAGATCACCAAATATTTATTCAAGCCTTTATGGGATACTTCTCTTTATCTTGACACGTGCTTGAGTGGCTTTAATATGATGCTATAGATTATTCTTTGTTTGCCATCATCAGATCATCAAGTTTATCAAACCCTAAAGATAGGTTTCACTACTACGAAAAACCCATTTAACAACGGTTGAGAATGACATATAATGACGCGAGCGAAGGCGTTGTTATGTAGATTGTCGTTGTAAGTTCGCTGTTTCTACAACAGTCTGGAAACCGTTGTTGTATTATGGAAAGCGCACGTTATATTGCAACGGTTAGGTATTTCAATTGTTGTAATATATATTAACTATCACAACGGTTATGAGTCTCAACCGTTGTGGAATGTACCCTTAGTTTATTAAATAAAAATGTATATTGCTTGTTTTACCATACACCTAATTAAAGAAATACAACCATTAAAATTAGTAAAGAACTATATAATCTGAAAATTAAATTGTTCTTGAAAACAAACTTAAACACACCACTGTTTTCCAAATTGCATCCATTTCATTCAGCACATTTTATGTTCCTTAACATAAAATTTATGGTTCAATGGTCGGTTTCCTTCAATCCATCGATATCTTTTATTATAGTTTACCTCATCATCGCCACAAATCATCGTCATTTTATCATCATAACAATCATGATCTTAACAAACAAGATGATTAGTGACGACGATAAGGTAAAGTAGAATCGTAGATATCGATGAATTGAAGCAAACGGACCATTGAACCATAAATTTTATGTTAAGGAACATACAATGTGCTGAATGAAATGGATGCATTTCGGAAAACATTGACATGATAAAGGTTGGTTTTCAAATACATCTTAATTTTCAGATTATAAGTTTCTATATCAATTTAACTAATTGCATTTTCAATAAAAGGATAGTGAAACAAATAATATACATAATATATAATAAACAAAATTTCATATACAATATCAGAATGAATTCATATATATGTACCTTATCAGAATGAATTCATATATATGTACCACCATCATCATCACCATGTGAAACAAACCTTAAAAAGCGGGAAGCAATGAAGAAAATTAGTTAGTATTCAATTTAACTATATACAATAATATACATAGTATATAATAAACTAATATTCTATATCAATTTAACTGATTGCATTATCAATAAAAGGATAGTGAAACAAACAATATACATAGTATATAATAAACTAAATTTCATATACAATATCAGAATGAATTCATATATATGTACCACCATCATCATCACCATGTGAAACAAACCCTAAGAAGTGGGAAGCAATGAAGAAAATTAGTTAATATTCAAAACAAAACAAGCAAAAGTTGAAACAAAACCCTAAGAAGTGGGACTGTACCATAACAATGAAGTTCACCTTGTTTGTGAAGCATTGAAGTCGAATCTGCACAAAACGAGAATAATCAACAAAAACAACATGAAGCAAACGACATAATGAGAACTATCTAACAAAAAGATTGAAGTAGAAGAATACCTTATTTTCCATAAACAATATGTACATTACGCTTGCTACCGCCAGCATCATCACCATGTTCATCTAGTTTTAGATTCTGCAAGAAGAAATACAAGGAGGAAGAAGCTTAAATCAAAAGCTTTATACTTCTTGTATTTCTTTTTGCGGATTCTAAAAAAAGATGAAGTTTGCTGCCAAAAATGTAGAGAAAAAATGGGTGCTAGGGTTTCGCTGTGAATGAAACGGCGCTACTGTCAATAAGGGAAATTTAATTCCCTTATATAGGTAAATATTTCACAACGGTTTTCTAAATAACTGTAATGATAAGTATATATATTATTTTAATAATATCACAACGGTTAGTTATATTAACCGTAGCGATACCCATTATACTTGGTACAAGGTTCGACTCCAGGCAACAACATTTTTCTATAATTACGTAAAATAGAAAAATGTTGTTGCCTGGAGTCGAACCTTGTACCAAGTATAAGGGGTATCGCTACGGTTATTATTACTAACCGTTGTAATATTATAACCCTTGCTCTTCCCGGAGTAGAGAACACTATGGCCAAGAATAATAATGATTTAAAATTTTCTCCGTTTTCAAAAAATATCGTTCCAGAATATCAACCATTTACAAGTTATCATCATTGCAAGCATTAAACTATCAGACTTTTCATCTTCAACCTCACCTATAAATAGACAATTTTACATTTCTTCATAACATATTCTTCGTAACAATGAGTTCTACAAATGAGAATGCTAGAAACATCACCAATGAGGGCACAAATGAACAACGTCAACGGCCAAATGAGGAGGTCCAACCAGCGGCCAACGTCAGGGATGCGTTAAGGGTAAGGAAGGAGAAGAAGAAGAAGATCAAGAAGCTGAAGAAGAAAAAGAAAAAGACGAAAAGGAGGACTGTTTATTATGATTCCGATGAGGAAAGTGAGGAGAGAGTCCTGGATTATGAAGATGCATTTGCAGCTATGGGCTCTGACATTGATAAATATATGTAATATATGATTATCAATGTACTCTTCTTATCTGGAATCTTAAAAAAGTTTTCTTTTATATATTATATATTCTGTTTATTTTTAAAGAAGTTTTCTTTTATTTTTATATATTCTCTTGCACTTAAAAATAGAAAAACAAAGATGAATTTTGAGTTTTGAGGATAAATCCTCGTAACAGTAACAAAAGAAATAAAATATATGTTTAAAATCTAAAAATATGGAAAAAAATGTAGTTGCTGGGAATCGAAGCTAGTTACACATCATGTATTACAACGGTGTTTTAATACAAGCGTGTTTAAAATGTAAAAATATGGAAAAAAATGTAGTTGCTGGGAATCGAAGCTTGTTACACACCATGTATTACAACGGTTTTTTAATACGACCGTCGTTAAATATGTCGTTATAAATCAGCTGCAAAATTTTTAACCTATTACAACGGTGGGATACGAGTCCATTGTAAACATGGTGTCGTTAAATGGGTTTTTCGTAGTAGTGTTTGTATCTTTATCTGTTTAATCATTCATGCTTGACTTATCGTAATGCTTTAGTTGTCATCATCAAAAGCTAATGTCCTTCTTTAAAGCATATCACCTTCAAAACAAGGTTCCACACCTACTTCCTCCGGGCTTTTACCCTCCTCATAACCTAAATGTTCCCAGGATAACACGAGATCCTTCTTCGGTAACTCTTCTTCTGGAGAAAGTTTGTCATCACCAAAAGAGTACTTAAGAGGCGTTACTTGAAATAGTTCCAATACAAATACTTCCTAACTTTTTCCTGTCATAGACAAGAAAAAGAGAGGGAGGTTAGAACCTCTTGATCAACTTTATATAAAATTGAATGAGCCCTTGGGCTTAAGGAAGTTAATAAAATATAGTAGTCCTTGAAGTTCTTCTAGCTATCCATATATATGCCAAACATCTTGTTTGATTGACGAATATAAATGATCCTCTGACCATGAATATAGTCTTTCAAAGTTCAGTTATGAGGAACAAATTTAAAATGATTCAAACAGATGGATTAACCCGTTGATACTCACGTCAATACTGGAACACCTTTGCGAAAGACAATCCAGACAAATGAAGTTAGGAAGTAGATATGGCTACATGGTGTAGTAAACCCTCCTCGAAAGTAGTAAAGGGTGGCCTTAATTTCAATCGGGTTAAAAGATACTCCAAAAAAGGAATAGTACACCCGTCATAACGACTGTTGATTTGTTTACCATCACAAATATGGGAAACAGCCTAATGAGAAGACATAACTACCTCTATGCGAGCGTCAACCACTTTCTTTGAATGACCATATGCGAAGATAATCCCTACTATCTCAGGATCAACCCAAGGATAGAGTCCCGAATTAGAAGGCTAAACTAAGACCGTTCATCCCCGCTTAACCATGTGGTCCCAACTATCACATAAAAGATAACGGGGATCAGAGTAAGGATTGTCGTTCCTATAGAGGAAATGTTCCTTAACTTCTTCCTCTATAGGTTCCCTGCCACTAGTGGCGGAGAAAGTCTTTGAAAAGCAACGAACCTTTGCTTTATTTTGAGAAACAATGACCGTCTTCATTTCTTCATGATAACGAGTGGAAAAAGTCAGGCATGCAACAAACTCTAAGTAAACTGGATGTTGGGAGTTTTCCTCCTCATTCTCGTTATAAGGGATAAGAGGATGGGCCACCTCCACTCTCAACAGAACCTCCTCTTATCCCAAAACTATAACTAAGATTGATTAAATTAGGAATGAGATCGTTGACCTCAAAAGGTTCGTCATTAGGGATGTTAGGGGTTCCTATAATGGCTTATATGGGAGAATCACCCCACTATCTTCATTTATGTTCAAGGGGATACCCCCTTAGATTATCCAAAAACACAACAAAAAAGAAAAGGAGAGGCAATGAAGTAATGGTACCTGGAGAAAGAGGTTGAATAGAGTAAGTTGTGTGAATACAAAGTAGTAACAACACTAAAACTCAACCAGGAGAAGAAACTACTAGAAACAAAGGAGGATCATGAAAGTGAGAGCAAAAGAGAAAATAGGGAAACCAATAAGTTCTAAAATAAATCCATAACAAAGATTATATAAAGAGGGGAAACGTTACAAAATAATGGTATGACGTTAGCATAATGATCTAACGGCTCATATGCCTTCTGGGCTAGATCAAGGCCCAAAAGATAAATATCAATATGGACCACTTTTTCCCAACTTATAAATACCACCTCCCTGGTGCCCACAGGAGGTACGAAACTCATTTCTCAAAACTTCATTTTATTATGAATTTCCCTTCTAACTTACTTGAGTGTTAGCGTGCCAAATTTTTAGATTGTCAACCTTTCAGGTTAGCTTCGTCCACTGTATCAGAATCGAAGCCATGTCGTAACTTATAGCTCAGATTAACTTCTCTGGTATGTTTCTAGTACATAACAAATGGTATTAATGGTGTAGTAATTTTTTTACAAAAAGTTTGCATTGATTGATATCATTTACTCATGCAACTATCTATATATAAACAATCTCAAAGTTGGAAAGTGCTTTATTCTATACGGAATTGAATTCTAAGGAGACTTTTGATAAATAAATTATTCAATTTTGATGTGTATATGGTTTGCATAAAAATTATAAGTATAAGAAAATATGTATTTTATTTAATTTTATTTAGCATAATCAAATCCAAGAAAATGTGTATTTAATTTAATTTTATTTAGCATAATTAAATCTATGCACTTTTCTCAACAACATAAAATCTAAGTTTCTTTATTATGTTTTGACTTGAAGTATCTATTAGGCTATGCTTGGATAATTTAAAATTATTGGAACGGAGCAGAGCGGAATGGAATGGAGCCGAGTGGAACGGAATGGAAGATAAACTTCATTCCACCGTTTGGATATTTTACAACGGAGCGAAACTAATATTTCATTCCACTGTTTGGAAATTGGAAGGAGCGGAAAGACATTATAATTTTGTATTCCATTTTTACCCTTAAACACTTAACACTTACGATAAAGAATGCTACAATAAAATAATATATATAATCATACAAAAATATCAACTTAACATTTGAAAGAAAGGGAAACATATTGTCATAAATTTGAAATTTCATAAATAGAACATGGTTATTATAACCTGAAATTGCAAAGATCAAGTGCACAAGTTTTTCTCAACACCATACTTGGTAATCATGGTAATTAATAAATAAAATCAAGTCTTGCTAAAATTAAAAGATAAATATAGGTCTATTAAAGATAATGATATCAAGTCTTGCTAGAACAAAAGACAAATATAGGGCCATTATAGATACTTACTCTCTTCTTTAAGTATTCCACAAAACCTGTAAAAATACATAAAATAAATTAGACTAAATTTAATTTGTTAAAGATTAAAAAAAATACATAAAAGTGATAAATTAATATGTTACCATTAACAAAAAGAATAGTCTAGAACAATGAGACGTAACATTTTCTTGCGCTTATTGATTATAATTCCATTAAAAGCTTTCAATGCATCAAGATTCTTAATAAGGTACATGTATACAAGAGGCAAAGAACTTTTTTCAACGCCAATCTCGACCACTTCATCCCCAATATCTCCACCATTAGCATTCGTACTCTGTTTAACCAACTCCATTGTGTTTATTTCAAACACATGAGCCATTTTTTTTTTAAAGTTTTGGAAATTTCAATCATGCTTGTATCATCTTCAATAGCCTTCTTTACTCGCTTCTTAGTCCTAGATGATGATGCATCTTGAGAATTGGTAACAGAAGGTCTTGTAGGATAATTTTTGGAATGGTGTTCATCATCATCAAATCTATCCAAAATAACTTCATTGGTTTCAACTAGGTGGTCTATATCTTTGATGGTTGTGCCACAACTTTTTTTCAACATTTGTAGCCTTTTTTGCTCTCAGTTCAGCAACTATATTTTCATGCTCTTCCATTGCTCGATCTTTTCCAAAAAAAATGTCAATTTATCATAAAATAATATTGCCTTTTTTTTTTTCATTCAACAACTTCAGATTTTACCCACACCATAATAAACGAAACAAGGCATCACTAAATTTTTTTTATGAGTGAAATCAAATAAAAATAATTTGGTAAAACAATTATAGTGAATAGTACCTTAATTAGCTTGTTCCAAACTTCATCTTCAACAATCCGCATATTTGTCGTTAAATCCCATCCAAACCCACTCAAGCCACTCTGGAAAAGGCCGTAACAAGAATTGAATTTTGTTTTGATATGTTTCATGTGATCTTTTATCTTTTCTTTGAAAATTAGTTTGTCCGGAAAGTGAATCTTCAATTCTTTAAGAATGTTATCCATAACACTTGTTGTCATACTATTACCATTTTTATTTCCCAATGTTTGTTGATGCAAATATGCATTAATCAAAGTTTCATCCATAGCAATTGTTCAATTGCATGTTTCTAGACTTTTCTTTGGCCTCTTAAAATTTTCTTCCATGTCTATTACTAAAAAACACAATAAAAAATATAACATTTTATGTGCAAATTAAAATGTAAAGATTCAAAACACTAAAATTCAATCCACATATTACAAATAAAAAAGACTTAATTGCAATTTTGGTCCCTCTATTTTGTCTTTTTTTTAGTTTTGGTCCTCCCATTTTGAAAACTACAATTTTGGTCCCCTTTTAAAGTTTTGTGTTGGATTTTGGTCTCTTTTTAGGGACTAAAATCCAACACAAAAACTTTAAAAATGGACCAAAATTATGGTTTTTTAAATGTGAGGATCAAAATCCAAAAAAAAGTAAAATAGGGGGACCAAAATTGCAATTAAGCCAATAAAAAAATTCCACCCACAAATTACAAATACAAAATTAAATCCAAATAAAATTCTTCAGAGCATCGTTCATAAGAGTAATAATTCATTACGAATAATTTTAATAATCTAGCCACATAGAACCAACAACATTATCTCTAATTCGCTCTCCACTAATCATATCATCATTTACTTCTCTTTGATCCTGATGAACCTCTTGAAAACCTCTTTCATTTTCAAGCTCATCTTGCACCTCATCTATTAGAGTTTGATTGGGGTCTTTACCCATCAAATAATTGTGTAAAATGCAACAAGCAATGATGCTTTTATTTTGAGCTTTAATACAAAATATAGGCTCTATTGGAATTTGTAAGATTGAAAATCTTTTCTTAAACACTCTAAATGCACATTCAGTCGACATTCGTAGTGAGGAATGTCGATGGTTGAATAACTTATGAGGGTTTCAAGGTGGATTTCTAGAGTATTCTTGTAAGTGGTATCGTTGTCTCCTATACAGTGTGATGAGACATGCTTTTAAAGGAAATCCTGCATCACCCAGATAATATTTTCCTAAAAAAAGTTATTAGTTTATTAGTTTATCTAATCTAAATACTTATACTGATATTTTTTTAATGATTTTTTATTACCTTATGGAACTTTAAGAGGGTATGCACGTGGTAATGCACTCTTAACTATTCTTGAGTCAGATGTCGTTCCTTCCTATCCAACAAGACATATGTAAATTTCAAGTTAAATGAGCATGTGTGTATTCAATTGCTCCAATACAGGTTCGAGTGTCGTAACCCAAAATTTGACCTCCCTCTTTTGCCTTTTGCATGAGCATAAGCATTCGCATCGTTAGCATACGCATTCACACTTTTCTTTGTGTGTTTCCTGTTGCAGGATATTCAGGTTTTCCAAGCCCGATTAATCATATCCTCAGAAGATCATCCCACCATCAAGACAAGCTTAAAATAAAGGTTTCTATGCCTACTCATCAAATCAAGAGGTAGAAAATCGGAACCGAGACTCCAGTATCACTTCCTAAGCAATTTGGGCAAAAATTGACTGAAGTAACCGGTTAATGCCTGGTGAGTAACCGGTTACTCAGTGCAAATTTGCAGTTCCTGCTGCATTTTTGGGACAGCAGCCATGCACTCTCTTTGGTCATTGATTCTACTTGATTCTAGCAGTGTGTGGAATATTAAAGACATCTCTAGACATTTCAAGACAGTCCAAGTGCATTTATTCCAATGCTTCACTCTAATTCAAGTGCACCATGTTCCTTATTTTCCAAGTAATGTGAATCCTTGGATGTTGGAGTTCACCTTGAGATTGGCACCAAGTTGGGTCTAACTAACCGAGTTAACCACCTTGACTCAGTGAGTCAAGTGTAACTAACTCCGACCCTAACTCCAAACCTCCCAAAGCTAAGTCCAAAGCTAGCTCCAAACCTCTCATATTCCAAACCTAAAGTCTATATAAACTCACCTTCACTCATTTTCAAGGACCTTCAACCATTTTTGCACAATTAACTCTCAATTCTCTCACATTCTCTCTGATTTTTTCTGCTACATCTTCATCTTCATCCCAATTCTCTTCCAAAAACCTCACCAAAGCTCATTTCTACTTTGAAGGATAATCACTTTTACATCAAAAGTGATTATTTCTTGAGCTCAACCTTCATTAATTTTGCAATTCTACTTGGATTTCTGGAGTTATTTCAGCTTGTGGAATTATCTCAAGTATTTGCTTCAACATTCAACGGTTCGAATTCGCATTTTGGAGCTTTATCGTATTTTGCTTGATTTTGACACGTTTCGTCACCGAATTGAAGATTCCTCTGGTTTTCTTTAATTTTCTGCATCAAGGACACTTTGCAACAATTACCAAGGCACATCTCCGCCTTGTAGGTTAGTAGATCTATCTTTGCTAACTGTTTCGATCGTTTTCGCGCATTTACGATGTAATTTCAATCGTTTTCGGTTCGATTTGTTACGCATTTGCTTGATCTTTAATCTCCATGATTGTTGCTTGTGATGTGTGTTAATTGCACTTACATGATATAATTTTCGTGCACAAATTCTTGATCTAGCATGGATTGGTTGGTATAAGTGATTAAGTGCTGAAAATAACTTTTGGAAAGCTGTTTTTTCTGTTATTTTTGCCACTGTCACAGTGGTAACCGGTTAACACATGGTGAGTAACCGGTTACTCAGTGCAATTTTCACCAAAATACACAAGTTTCAAATAAGTAACCGGTTAACGCGTGGTGAGTAACCGGTTACCACTGTACAAAATGGCCATTTTCTTGCATTTTCAAGCTTGTTTGCCATCCTTTCTTCATTTTAACTTCCATTGATTGTCATGCTTGATTTTATGGATGTTTTAAATGTCATTTAACTTCTGGTTGAGGCATATTCATGAACTTTTGTTGCACACTTTCAATTATTCAAATTGTTCATGTTTTGGCATCATGTGAATATAATCATTCTTGCATTTCTCTTTGATCACCATAGCATGACTTTGTGTTGCATATTTGTTGGTCATTTGGTACTGTTTTGTACTCCCTTCCTTGGTTTTGCATTAAGTTTCATTCTTCATGGATGAGCTTAATTTTGTATAATCAATAATTCCCCCTTTTGCCTTAATGATTTTTCATCCCCTTTGGAAAATTACTGGCATGGCTTTCCCTTTCGTTAATTGATCGAAACCATGTTTCGATTAGTTGATCTTCCCCTTTCTTCTCTTTAGGCTTCCTTTAGAGCTTTCTCTCTCGATTCCCCGTGGAGTTGGAGTTTCGCGCTACGCCTTGTATCGGAGCACTGTACAAATTGAATTTGTTACGCTGTCCGTTTCTCCACGCAGGAGCACTGTACAAATTGGAGCTGTTACGCTGTCCGTTTCGATTTCCGCACTATACTTTGAGTGCTAGAGAATGAATGAGGAGGGAGTTGTCCTACCCTCATTTTGACTTTTTCTTGGGGAAGGGCGTTAGCCCTCTCGCTGAGAATAGTCACCTCTATCCTTAAACCGTAGTGTTCCTCCATCTCCGGTTGAGTTGATCCCTGATCACTTTTATCTTTTTCAATCTCTCTTTTGATCAATCACCATTTCTCTTGGTTAAAGATCATTGTCTCTTGGGTTAGCACCCAACTCCTACCCTACTCTTTTCTTGCAATCATTGTTCTTCTGAATCCCCTGGAGAGTCTCTTTCCTCTTTCTCCGGTTAAACACAGTTTTCCTGTTAAATACCGAAACCCCTGCGGAGTTCGCGACCTTCTTTGGGTTCTTCTCCCTTTGTTTGGTTAATCACTGCCTGTCAGTTAAAGCACCAATATTTGCACTCTCTTTTCCTCAGTTAACCATAGTCCTTCTGTTAAAATACTGATGTTCCCTCCGAGTCAAACACCTTCTCTTGGTTCATCACTCTCTATCTTGGTTTATCACTGTCCGTCTGTTGACACCAGCCTTTTTTCCCCGCCAGGGTCTTATTTTCTTTCTTCGGTTAACCACTGCCGGCCAGTTAATACACCGAGTCTCACTTTTCTCTTGGTTTTCACCACTATCCCTTTATTTGGATCCCCAGCGGATTCTTTTCTATACCCTTTGCTCTTACTTTCTTGGTTTCGACACCAATTTCTTTCTGTTATCCCCAGCGGAGTTTCTTCCCTTCTTGGTTTTGACACCATTTTCCTCCTAGTCTCTTGTGCAATCGCTCTTACTGCGTGGTCTTCCCAAGTAGAGTTTTTCTTTCACTCTTGCTCTTGGTTTTGACACCACTTCTTTTGTTTTCCTGTTTCTTTCTTGTTTTGTTTTCTGTTTAGTTCCCCGAACTACGGAAGCTCTGATTCTGCATTCTTTTGAATGTCAGATACGTAGGCACGAGACGCGATGTCTTGGAGAGCACACTTCCACCCTTCTTTCCTTCTCCCTTCTTTTCTGTCCCCTGGTTCCATGAACTACGACGCTCTGATTTCCTCATTGCACTATGAGGGTACGTAGGCACGAGGGCCACAATCCTCCGCGAGCACTTTCTTTCTTTTCTTTCTTTTTCTTCTTTCTTCTCTCTCTCTCTCTCTCTCTCTCTCTCTCTCTCTCCTCCTTCTCTTAGCTAGAAGCCTTTAGATAGATAACCCATCCAAGCCTAGAAGCAAGCGAAATGGTTCCCGTCGAGTACGACGGATACGTTAGGTGCTAATACCTTCCTTTCGCATAACCAACCCCCCATTCCCGTTTCTCTTCCCCTTGGGTTTTATCGATATTTTCCCTGTCCTTTGGGACTAAATAAAGTTCGGTGGCGACTCTGTTGTATCTTTGAGTGTGCGATTCACTCAGGATGTAAACCAGCCATCTTCAGCTGGCAACTCTGCTGGGGACAGATTGACCTCTTGTTGGTCCATCCCTTAAGGGGTTTAGCCTAGTTTTGTTTGCTTTCTTGCTCGTTTGGATGTTTATCTTTTGCGCTTTACTCGCTTTATTTTACTTGCTTTAGCTTTTTGGTTATTTACTGCTTTTCTTTACTGCTTTAAATATTCATATGCTGTATATTCTGGATGTCTGCTGTTTTCTTTGCTGTTGTTGGTTGGGTTGCTACTTGAGAGATAAGCCCACTACCCAGGCTTGAGCATACACATAGGTATTAGCGTGGGCAGGCGTGACGCTCCCGTGGTGTTGGCCACGTCGGGTGTTCACGAGACCTACAGCCAGACGAGGTTCTATCGGGAGATATCTGCTACTGTATGTTGATACAGGCCAGTAGTTATTCTCCTGAGGAGCTGTCGACTCTGGTGACCATTCCCAAGGACTCAGTTGAGGCACTCCTCCCAAGGAGCGATAATGGCAGACCAGAAATGGCAAACCCATTACGCTTCTTGATCCGAGGACCCAAAGCTAGGAACTTGCCATAGGACCTTTTTTTGGGGGGAATCAGTGGACGACCTCTTTGTTTGGCGATAGTATTGTACCCCGAGGGATGAATGTACTATTGCTTCTCAAATCGAGAATCCGAAACTGAGAATCCGGCTTTCTATATCATACCTGTGAGGGGGATATTGGGTTTTTCTGCAGGAAACCAAGACTCTTCCTACCTTTGTTCTCTCATTGCGTCAGATCTCGCACCAACACAGCGCCACCTTTGCAGATGTTCAGATTTGACTATTCAGACTATGCTAGCTTGTTGATTCTGGTGTTGCATATCATCTCATCGTGTCAAATTAATTTTTGCATAAGCATTTTAAAACTTTATTTTTGCATGCATATCATACATTCATTTGCACGCATATGCACGTCCCTTCATCCGAAACCGTTGGTCATCCTTGTCCGCCTTCCTTGTAGCAAGACGATGACTCGACATCGGTATTTCACTCGCTCAAGCAAATCTAGGATCATGGCTGACTTTGAAGCTGAGAACGCTGCTTATAAGGAAACTCTGGCTCAATTCCAAGGTTGGATGGATCAGTTCCAGACGAATATGGATGTCATCATGGAACTCCTTCGTGCTCGGAGGGACGCCGCTGCTGCTGCCACTGTTATTGCAACCCTTACTGATGCAACTGTTGTCACTCCTATCGTGACTGTTCCTCTTATTGTTACGGTTATTCCTGCTGTTGTTGTTCCTTCTTCCGCTATGGTTAAGGTACCAGTTGAGCCTGTGAATCAGCCTATTGTTCAACCCGGTTTAAACTAGATTTCAAATAATGGTAGTGCCTTCATGCCATATCAACCTTTTGTTGCGCCCATGCCTAATGGGAATGCTGCCGCATATTCATGGGTTATGCCTACTCCCGTCCCACCTCTAGTGTTGAATGATGATCCTGAGAATCTTCAGGTTCGAACTCATCAAACTTCCAGGTTGGCTGACGCTGAAACTCTTGACGAAGAAGAGCATGTGTACAAAGGTCCTCCTATTCATGTTCCGGTTTCATCTCAAGCTGCTCAAACTGTTGTTCAAAATGTTCATCCTGGGATGTTCTACCCTTGGGCATCTTCCTCAGCTGCTGGGGTACCTCCTCCGAATTATCCGTATGGTGTTCCAATGGGTCAGAATGCTGGTCAGGTGATTAATCCGGGTTTAGTATATCCTTCTCAGTTTTCTACTCCGCAAGTGAATGCTCCTGCCTCTTCTCAGCTGCCAAATCCTCAGGTTCTTGTCAGGCTTGTTAATCAAAGTAGACCTGTTGACTACAAGTTATTGGAAGAACGTATCAGAGCTATTGAAGGGTTTTCTGCTTTTGGCTTGGAGGCCAAAGATTTGTGTCTGGTTTCAAATGGTGTGCTGCCGCAGAAATTCAAGATACCTGATTTTCCAAAGTATAAAGGTTTAAGCTGCCCGCGTAGTCACATCACTATGTACTGCAGGAAGATGGCATCCCATATCGATAATGATGAATTGCTCGTTCATTGTTTTCAAGATAGTTTGTCCGGGGCTTCATTGGATTGGTACATGGGCCTGGAGCGCAGTAAAATCCGTACTTGGAGGGATCTATCTGAAGCGTTCGTGAAACAATACAAATATAACCTTGATCTGGCGCCAACTAGATTGCAATTGCAGAATCAGTCTCAGTGCTCAGCTGAAACATTCAAGGAGTATGCACAATGATAGCGTGAGATGGCATCTCGTGTGCGACCGACTCTCTCTGACAATGAGTTGGTTGACATCTTTATGGGTACCTTACAAGGATCTTACTACGAGAAAATGGTGGGTAGTTCTTCGTCGAACTTCGCTGATGTTGTAACGATTGGTGAACGGATTGAAAACGGTTTGAAGACTGGAAAGATTCCTGGAGCTGCTTCCCAGCAGTCGACCACTCGGAAATCTCATAACAGTCAGTCCAAGAAAAAGGATGGTGAAGCCAACGCTGTGACAGCTCAAGTTTCTCCTCAGTATCAAGCTCCCATGGCTCCCATGCCGTATTATCCATATCCATACATTGCTGCTGCACAGTATCAATAACCTCCATATCAGTATCATCCACAACAACCAGTTCAGAATGCTCAGAATCAGTAACAGACTCAACAGAACAAAAATCAGCAGAATCAGAACCGTCAGAACAACAATAATCAAGGAAACCGTAAGCGTCCGAATTTCGACAGAATTCCGGTGTCATACACGGAATTATTTCCTTACTTGGTTCACCAAGGGGCAATTGTCCCCAAACAGATTGCGCCTGCAATTCCTCCATTTGGCCTGAAGCATAATCCAAATGCGTCCTGTGCTTTTCATGTTGGATACATAGGACATGCAACAGAGGACTGTTTTGTTTTCAAAACCAAAGTTCAGGAACTCATTGATAAAAAGGTTCTGACTTTCGCTGAGGAAGGACCTAACATTCAGAATAATCCGTTGCTGAATCACGGTGGACCTACAGTTAACATGATTGGGGATAGTTCAAGGGCTGAATTGATCACAGATGTTGACGAAGTAAATACTCCGATGGCTGTGGTTTTCAAGAGGTTGAATGAACACGGGTTGTTGAAAGGATTGCATGGTAAGTTTCAGATTTGTGACGATAATCCTAACCAGTGTCGAAGGATGAAGGGCTGTGTTCAGATTCTGATGAACCGTGACGAAGTGCAATTTGCCAGATCTAAACTTGTTGAGGAAGTTGCTGCCATTGAGCCATTCACCATTGTCTATAGGAAGGTTCCAGTTGAATTCCCTAAGCATAAGAAGGTGCAGCTCATCGTTGTTTGTCCGACGAAGCCGTTTCCGTATCAGAATTCTAAGGAGGTACCTTGGAAGTACGGGTCTACCATATTTTCTGGAGGTCAAGAGATGAGGTTCGCCGAATCTGAGATCGTAAATGTTACAACCGGTGGAGGTATGACTCGTAGTGGATGAGTGTTCGCTCCGAAGGTCACTACGAAGCCTGTGCAAACACTACTACAAAACGCTAAAACAACAACGCCAGGCTTACAACGCATCCTTTTATGCCGTTGTAATAGGTTAAAAATTTCGCGCCCATTTAAAAGCTGAGTCATTTAATGACGGTTGAATGAAACCACCGTAGTAATAAATAAAATGTATCAAGCTTCGATTCTCTGCAACTACATTTTTTCCATTTTTTAGAGTACATTTAGCGTGTGTCAATTAAGTCCATTATTTATAAAATAAATTGTAAATTATTTTACAACGGTTAAGATGAGCAACCGTAGTAATAAATGAAATGTATCAAGCTTCGATTCCCTGCAACTACATTTTTTCCATTTTTTAGAGTACATTTAGCGTGTGTCAATTAAGTCCATTATTTATAAAATAAATTGTAAATTATTTTACAATGGTTAAGATGAGCAACCGTAGTAATAAATGAAATGTATCAAGCTTCGATTCCCTGCAACTACATTTTTTCCATTTTTTAGAGTACATTTAGCGTGTGTCAATTAAGTCCATTATTTATAAAATAAATTGTAAATTATTTTACAACGGTTAAGATGAACAACCATAGTAATAAATGAAATGTAACAAGCTTCGATTCCCTGCAACTACATTTTTTCCATTTTGTAGAGTACATTTCACTTAAGATTCCACTACAGTTTGTTTCTCCACCGAGATTAAAAGGTTTACTGGTAAATTAAAACAAAACTTATTATGTATTTCTTTCATAAGACGCCCTAATCGAACAAGTAAGCCAGCGACGCCCTAACCTTTACACTCTTCAACGTCTTCATTCCTTTTTTCTTGGTTTATGCTCAAATATTGACCGTCTTCATTCATTTGCTTCTTCAGCTTCAAAGTAAGGTTCTCTTCAACATCTTCATTCCTTTTTTCTTGGTTTATGCTCAAATATTGACCGTCTTCACTCATTTGCTTCTTCAGCTTCGAAGTAAGGTTCTCTTCAACATCTTCATTCCTTCTTTCTTGGTTTATGCTCAAATATTGATCGTCTTCATCATTCATTTGCTTCTTCAGCTTCGAAGTAAGGTTCTCTTCAACATCTTCATTCCTTCTTTCTTTGGTCATATTGTATATGCTCAAGTCAGAATGAGATGTTTCATATGCTTTACGTTTAGTATTAGAGTACATCTTCATTGATTTTTTCTTTATTCATATTGTATATGCATATGCTTGAGTTTTTGGATTAGATTTTGGTGTGTCATTCACATTATTATACATGTATAAATTTCAGAAGTTGTAATGGATCGTAGTTGGATGAAAGCCAATAGATTAGATCCGGTTTAGGAGAACGGAGTTTGTGAATTCCTTGAATACGCTGATAAACATCTTCCCGGCAATGATGGTATCTTTTATTGTCCTTGTGTTGTTTGCGCTAATATCAAAAAGGGTACAAAGAAAGAAACACACAATCACCTTTGTTGTGATGGTATATGTCAAAATTATATAATATGGGCGTGGCATGGTGAGGTGGATAATAAGGAAAGTCGGGCGCCACAAAGTTAAAGAGTGGAGGAATATGAATATATGGAAGATCACCTAGAGGATATGTTCCGTGGTATTGGGGAATCTTCTTTTATGAATGCTCATATTTATGATAATTTATGTAGTGATAAAGACACCCCTTTATATAAGGGATGCACAGAGTTCACACGATTGTCGGCGGTGTTAAAGTTGTTTAATCTGAAGGCAAAAAATGGATGGTCGGATAAAAGTTTCACGGAATTACTTGAATTGCTACAGCAAATGTTACCAGAAGATAACAAATTGCCGAATCGTTGCTATGAGGCCAAGAAGATATTGTGTACACTGGGTCTGGAGTATATCAAGATACATGCTTGCCCTAATGATTGCATATTATTCTGGAAAGAGTATGAAGACTTGTTTCTCTTAGTGATGAAAATACATTCCTCTTAGTGATGAAAGTCTTGATATTCCGTCCACACCTTCTTACACAACAAAAGTTCCTACCTCATATCATGAAGTTGATGGAGATGCCGTGCATGCTATACGACTCGATCATGAAGAAGGCATATGGGAAAATTAACAAGTACGTAATTTATTATTTATTCATAATATATTAATTGTATGTTATAGTTTAGAAGTATTTTTACTAACAAGTATAATTATTTGAAATCATGGGTATTTTGAGTCCAGACACCAGGCCAGGAGACAAGACACCAAGAGACAAGATACCAATACGCCAAGTTACAATTATGTGAAGTTATGTAATGTGTGTAAACTGTAATATGGTATATGTGATATTTTATTTATGTAGGTTGTTTGTTCTGATAAACTGTAAACTGGTATATGTGATATTATGAATATGACACGATTAATATTATTATGAAAACTGTATCACAAAATGTGAATTGTATTTTTCTGCTGTGTTGAGATATGGAGAACAATAATACAGGTAAAAAATGGGATTAATTATAAAAGCAGGATGATATTTGTTAATTTTGCTGAAACTTTAGCGACGGTTATATTTCCGAACAGTTATAATATCTGGCGCGCTGGCCAGCAAAAAATAAATATCAAAACTGTGCTGCTGGGAATCGAACCGAGGACAATTATATTTATTACAACGGTGTAATGTAAAACCGTTGTGATAGTTAGTGCACTTTCCTCATTATTACAACGCTACACAAGGCCGTCGTTGTAAGTATCATATATACAACAACAATCTACATAACAACGCCCTCGCCCGCGTCATTATATGTCATTCTCAACCGTTGTTAAATGGGTTTTTCGTAGTAGTGAAATTCCAACCGTTGTTCCTCCCAAGGAGACACCTGCATCTACAACCCCTATTGTTCAACAAGGGGCGTCATCTACTGCCATTCCCGTACCGACTATCCCGTCCGAGGATGTTTCAAAGAACAAAGAGACCCTTGATGATCAAGTGTTCCTTAAGTTGATCAAGAAAAGTGACTTTAAGATTATGGATCAGCTGGGTCAGATTCCCTCGAGGATCTCAATTTTGTCCTTACTTATGAGTTCGCCTGTGCACAAATCAGCTTTGTTGAAAGTCTTGAACAGTGCCCATGTCATGCAAGATATATCTGTCGTCGAGTTGGATGATGTAGTGGCCAACATAACTGCAAGTCGGTATTTGGGATTTAATGAATCAGAATTGCCTCCTGAAGGAACTACCCACAATAAAGCGCTGCACATATCTGTAACCTGCACAGACGCCCTGTTGTCTCGTGTTCTAGTGGATACCGGTTCTTCCCTCAATGTGATGCCTAAGGGCACATTGAGTCAATTACTGGTGGAAGGAAACGAGATGAGACCAAGTGCCTTAGTTGTCAGAGCCTTTGACAGGTCTCGAAGGCAAGTCATTGGAGAAGTGGACTTACCCATCAATATTGGGCCGCATTTGTTCACCATTACCTTCCAGGTGATGGATATCAATCCAACATACAGTTGCCTACTGGGTCGTCCATGGATTCACGCCGCAGGGGCAGTTACCTCCACTTTGCATCAGAAGTTGAAGTTCATGTTGATGATCAGCTCGTCATCGTCTGTGGTGAAGAGGATTTGATTGTAAGTGAGTTATCATCTTTTCGATACGTCGAGACCGAGGAAGGCATAGCTGAGGTGCCATTGCAGTGTCTCGAGTTCGAAGATGTTAGCTCTGCTTCAACTAGTCAAAGTAGATCACCACAATTGACTTTAGCGTCCGCTAAAAGTACTAAGGAGACTATCCAGAAAGGTGCTTTGTCCGGTTGGGGGCATGTGATTGATGTGGTTGAGAAGCATAATCGTTTTGGATTGGGTTATCGTCCTGGTTGTCAATCTAGTTCCTCTGGTTAAAAGCAGTGCAATTTAATCAAGTTCCATAGCGCGGGTTTCCAGCAAGGTGACATCGTGGCAGCTACTGATGATGCTGGTCCTAGTAATCTGACTTCAAGCTTTGTGCGCAAGTGTCCGCTGGGTTTCAAGCTCAACAATTGGACATCTACCGTGATTCCTGTGGTTTTCCCATATAGCATGTAATGCATTTTGCTTTCTCATTCCCTCGTCCTCGCCCGAGACGAGTGGATAGCTTGTAAAGGGCCTCACGTTTTTACAATATTATGTGATCAATAAATAAAAGTTTTTTTGCATTCAAAATCATGCTCTATTTTCTTTCTTTATTTTACTTTTTCACAAACAAATGGCAAAAGTTTCTTTTTCTTTTCGCTTTTCAAAATAACTCATTCTATTCATAAACATGCAGAAATAATAAAAGCATTGATAACAACATGGCAAACATCCATTGTAATTCTGGAATTCCAATTAACCAAGCCGAAGAGGATGGTGAGAAAGATTGTGAATTACCGGCTAAACTAGCAAGGCTCCTTGAGCATGAGCATAGAGAGATTCAGCCACATAAAGTGCCAGTGAAAGTTGTCAATCTTGGTACTGATGAGGTCAGAAGAGAAGTCAAGGTTGGCGCATCCCTCGCAAAGCATGTACACTCTGAGTTGGTCAAGTTGTTGAAAGAGTATGTTGATATCTTCGCCTGGTCCTATCAAGATATGCTTGGGTTGGATACCAACATCGTTGAACATCACTTACCACTTAAGCCTGGATGTCCTCCTATCAAGCAGAAACTCAGAAGGACCAGACCCGACATGGCACTCAAAATCAGAGAAGAGGTAAAGAAACAACTTGATGCTGGGTTCCTAGCCACTTCCGAATATCCTGAATGGATTGCCAACATCGCCCCGTTTCCTAAAAAAGATGGTAAAGTCAGAATGTGTGTGGATTATCGAGATCTCAACAAGGCAAGCCCGAAGGATGATTTTCCTTTGCCTCATATTGATGTCTTGGTAGACAACACAACGCAGTTCTCTGTCTTTTCCTTTATGGACGGTTTCTCAGGATATAATCAGATCAAGATGTCCCCAGTTGATATGGAGAAGACTACTTTCATCACGCCGTGGGGTACATATTGTTACAAGGTCATGCCATTCGGTTTAAAGAATGCAGGGGCAACATACCAACATGCCATGACAACCCTCTTTCACGATATGATTCATAAAGAGATTGAGGTTTACGTGGACGATATGATTGCCAAGTCCAAAACTGAGGATGATCACCTGGTTCATTTGAAGAAACTGTTTGACAGACTCTGGAAGTTTAGATTGCAGTTGAATCCTGTGAAGTACACCTTCGGAGTCCGATCTGGTAAACTATTGGGCTTTATCGTGAGTCAGAAGGGCATTGAAGTTGATCCTGATAAGGTTCGGGTAATTCAGAACATGCCGCCTCCCAAAACAGAAAAAGAAGTCCGTGGATTTTTAGGCAGACTCAATTACATTTCAAGGTTCATTTCCCATCTGACGGCTACCTGTGAACTAATGTTCAAATTACTGAGAAAAAATCAATAGGTTGAATGGAACAATGATTGTCAAGAAGCATTTGATAAAATAAAGTAATACTTGCAAGAACCACCGATCTTAGTACCACAGGTTCCTGGTAGGCCTTTAATCATGTATCTCACCGTTCTCGATGAATCAATGGGATATGTATTGGGTCAACATGATGACACTGGCAGAAAAGAGCATGCAATATACTATCTGAGAAAGAAGTTCACTGATTATGAGACCAGATACTCACTCTTAGAGAAAACTTGTTGTGCTCTGGTCTGGGCTGCTCGACGCCTACGACAATACATGATTTTCCAGACTACTTTATTGATATCCAAAGTGGATCTGATAAAGTATATATTTGAAAAGCCTGCTGTCTCTGGAAGGATTGCTCGGTGGCAGATGTTGTTAACCGAATATGATATCCAACATGTTACCCAGAAAGCAATAAAAGGGAGTATCTTGTCTGACTACCTTGCCCATCAACCTGTAGAGGGTTATCAACAGATGAAGTTTGACTTTCCCGATGAGGATGTTCTATTCATCATAGATTATGAGACTCCAGACCCCGACATAGGACCCGAACCAGGGGAGCGATGGACGCTCGTGTTCGATGGTGCCTCTAATTCTAAAGGTCGTGGAATCGGTGCTATCCTTATCTCTCCAACAGGTTTTCACCTTCCCTTCACTGCTAGATTATGCTTCGCATGCACCAACAACATGGCTGAATACGAAGCATGCATCTACGGTATTGAAGCGGCTATCGACAAGAGAATCAAGATTCTTGAGGTCTATGGAGATTCTTCCTTGGTCATCGGTCAAGTCAGGGGGAATTTTGTGACTCGGGATTCCAAGCTGGTTCCGTACCAACAACACATTACGAAGTTGATTCCTTACTTTGATGAGATTTCTTTTCATCATATCCCCAGAGAGGAAAATCAACTAGCTGGTGCTCTTGCCACTCTAGCATCCATGTTCAAGGTCAAGTGGAAGAATAAAGCTCCTCATATCCGCATTGATCACTTGAACGAACCAGCACACTGTTTGGCAATCGAGGATGAGTCTGATGACGAGCCTTGGTTCTACAACATTAAAAGATATATGAAAAAACAGGAATATCCTGAGGGTATCACTATCACTGATAAGAAAGCTCTTAGGCGGTTTTGCGCCAAATTCTTCTTAAGTGGTGGTATACTGTACAAGAGGAATTATGATTCCGTGTTGCTCAGATGCGTGGATAGACACGAAGCAAACACGATCATAAGGTCCATACATGAAGGCTGTGAGGGTGTACATGTTAAAGGTCCTGCTATGGCCAAGAAGATCCTTCGAGTTGGGTATTACTAGACGATAATGGAGGTAGATTATTACAACTTTGCCAAAAGATGTCACAAGTTCCAAATCTATGGAGACAAGATCAATGTGCCTGCAACTCCATTGAATGTTTTGACTTCACCTTGGCCATTCTCCATGTGGGGTATAGATATGATTGGAATGATCGAGCCGAAGGCTTCCAACGGTCATCAATTCATTCTGGTTGCTATCGACTACTTCACCAAGTGGGTTGAAGCTGCTTCTTATGCAAACGTTACACGACAAGTGGTTGTCAGATTCATCAAGAAAGAGATAATATGTCGTTATGGTATTCCTAGCAACATTATCACGGACAATGCAAGCAACCTGAACAACAATATGATGAAGGAGTTGTGTCAAGAATTTAAGATCGAGCACCACAACTCTTCACCATATCGGCCCAAGATGAATGGCGCCATTGAAGCAGCAAACAAAAACATTAAGAGGATTGTCTAGAAAATGGTCAATTCTTACAAGGATTGGCATGAAATGATTCCCTTTGCACTGCATGGCTACCGAACTTCAGTTCGCACCTCTACTGGGGCAACTCCGTATTCTCTAGTGTATGGTATGGAGGCAGTTTTACCCATTAAAATCGAAATTCCTTCACTCAGAGTCATCATGGAAGCAGGTCTTGACGAAGCTGAATGGGTTCAATCCAGATACGACCAGTTGAATCTCATTGAAGAGAAGTGCCTTACAGCCGTTTGTCATGGTCAATTGTATCAGAGACGCCTCAAACGAGCTTTTGACAAGAAAGTTCTTCCTCAGACATTCTATGAAGGTGAACTCGTGCTCAAGAGATATTCACCTGTTCACTCGGATCCACGAGGCAAATGGATTCCCAATTATAAAGGACCCTTTGTTGTCAAGAAGGCCTTCTCAGGCGGAGCCCTGATCCTCACCACCATGGATGTGGAGGAGTTGCCGTTGCCCGTGAACTCCAATACAGTCAAAAAATATTATGCCTGAAAAAAATGGATAAGAGTTCGCTAGATTGAGATCTGCAAGGATAATCTAGGCAAAAATGGACGTCCCGATGGACCAAAAAAAAGAGATGTCCATGCAAAAGTTAGGGACAGTAGAAAAAAAACAATAAATAGCCCGCTAAGTTGAAAACCCGAAAGGGCGACTTAGGCAAAAATGGGTATTCTGGTGGACGAAAAAAAATAATATAAAAACATGTCCAGGCAAAAATTAGGGATAAAGGCATTAACTGTGAACATTGAGCCTCTCTTCATCATAGCTAGACCTCAGACGGTAACAGAACATTCCAATCATCATCAACAAGTGCAAGGCGTTGGAACCTAGACTTACAGTGCATGGTGGCCAATGTTGTAATCAATGCAAAGCATGATTTCCCTTTGCCATTTACACTTGTTTTTCAATTTTATTGCAAAATTCCTCATCAAGGATTTTGCATCCTTGTACACACTTTATGTACAAAATTTTACATTAAATAAAATGCATTCTTTGTTATCTCAATTTGTTTTCATTCCAGTATTTTGTTTGCAAAATAAACAATTATTTGTGATCACATAATACTATAAAGCATTGAGAACAATAAAAAGCTGAATCAATCGGGAAAGCATTATGCATTGCATGTGTTACTGGTAATTCCTGCAGGATAATCGGTAATATCCATTGGTAAGCCTAACGCCTGGCCGGCAGTGTGATGGTTCTATGAAGAAGTTGTTGTTGCCTCAGCAGTTCCTCAGCAGGGTCATCATTCTCCCCAGCAAGCGCCATTATGATTTTTCGAAAAGCTTGTTTGTTTACATATCTTTTCTTCGACAGATTTGTAATGCCTCTAGGCAGGTTGCCGAAGTGTTCCCAGCAAAGACACTTTGCTCTCTTTTCCCCAGCAAAGGTTGTACATCCTCTCCAGTAATTCGAAACTATCTGTCTCCAGCAGCAGTGGGTTCTCCTCAGCAAAGTTAACATGATTTGGAAAGCTGGATTTCCCCACACAGAGCCAGTCTTGGTAGAAAGGATCAAATTTGATCCCCAATAGGGACAGCCATGGTGACTTAGAAACCTGAGGTGTTCTCGGTTTCTTTCCCCGACGGAATCATCATCCTTTATGAACTCTCTTCTCCAGCAGAGTTTGTCTTCATCTATGGGTCCCCTCCCCAACCGAGGGTGTCGAAGTTGTTTTGCTACGATTTCTGCCTAACCACTTCACATTATGCCTTACCTTGCGCCTTTGCATTGCATGGTATCAAGCATCGTGTAGAAACACATACATAGCATATGCATCGATCATACTCCCTCTCTTTTTACCTGACTTATCTCCCAGCAGATTTTTCAGCAAACTTTGCACTTATCTATTCTTTCTTAACACTCTTCTTTTGTCGCCGTCGGCCAAATTCTCGAGCTACTCTTTTATTTAATCCCCTTTTACCTCGAATTATCGAAAAGCTGGGGCAATTCGTACATTCAGGTCCAAGCGGATTAAATAGGGGCAGCTGTCGTAACCTGAAATTTGACCTCCCTTTTTTGCCTTTTCCATGAGCATAAGCATTCGCTTTGTTAGCATACGCATTCGTACTTTTCATTGTGTGTTTCCTGTTGCAGGATATTCAGGTTTTCCAAGCCCGATTAATCATATCCTCACAAGATCATCCCATCATCAAGACAAGCTTAAAATAAAGGTTTCTATGCCTACTCATCAAATCAAGAGGTAGAAAATCGGAACCGAGACTCCAGTATCACTTCCTAAGCAATTTGGGCAAAAATTGACTGAAGTAACCGGTTAACGCCTGGTGAGTAACCGGTTACTCAGTGCAAACTTACAAAAGATCACTAAGGACTTCAAGGTTGTAGCTTGGTCGGGTAGACAAAAAAGGATATTTCTAATGGCCATTGAAACGAAATTGCTGATGCAAAAGAACATTAACTAAACACCATATTCACACATCTCAACTTCATTCACTAATTTTTGTATCACGCCTTCTTAAACTACCGTGCACAATTATTGAATCTATTTTTTTCATTCAAGCAAGCATTTTCTCATTTGTACAACATATTCATAACTCTTATCTTTTCATGCTTGCTTGAATTTTTTCAAACTATTGAGTAATGCACCCATCTTCTTTTCACTCTCCCCAACTTATTTTCGACTCAACCTAAAGTGAATGTTCCTTGCTTTTTAAGGCAAGGAAGTCAATTTAAACAACGGTTCAAAGGTCCAAGAAGAAAATATGTTAGAAGCTCTTAAAAATTCAATGATGAACTCGACTTTTCAAATATGTACAATCCATAGTTCATCACTAAAAGAGATCTAACAATTTTGGCACAAAGGGGCTAACAAATCCTCGCTCCTCACGGGTGAATTACTATATGGACATGGTTGTGCTCCTTTCAACAAGTGCCTTGATCACTTCTAATACTTCCACAAAATCACATACATCACAAGATAAGGCATGAATTAAAAGTATAAAACAACATTTATCATCAATCCTTAGCATATAGTAAAACTTGGAGGCTTCTCACTTTAGTGATTTTTGAACCTAAATGACACACGCATTCAAAGAGAGTTGTAACATGAAACAACATTTTCAATCGCACCAAGACACAAAGTTCTAATACATACTAAATTCTCGAACTAGGTAACGATGTACCTTGTCGCAACAATATGCTTAAAGTACTATCATAGCCATCACATCTTGGAGGAATCTTCCTTTAAAATAAAGAGTCTCCAACCTAAACTTCCAAAGTTTCATCAATAAAAGAAAGAACATTAAATATTCACATGCATACCAACATAAATTGATAAAAAAATATTAACAATTTAAGAGTTGAACATTCGTAAACTGAAGAATTCAACTCTTAATAACCCTTAACAAAAAAAAATACACATTTAAGTGTTGAGCATTCGTAAACTGAAGAACTCAACACTTAATACAATAATTAAAAACCAACAAATTAGTAAAAGCGACACAGAAAATTTTACTGAAAACAACTAACATTACTCATAATAATAATAATGTGCTTGGTGTAGAAACACCTACATAGTCAAAAACTACCTCAAGGGTACGAGTACATCAATATCGAAAATATACCACCATGTGGATAAAATAGACTAGTAAAAGCTAGAAAAAAAACTGAATACAAGAAAACTTCACTTTGGTGACCAAAGGAAGTACAAAAGTCTGGACCACAAAATCAGTCCTCATCGGACTTTGCTCGAGGACCTCGGTCACCTGCTCATCATCATCACCCTCTTCAAAACCAGAAACCTCCACATTGTCGCCATCACCCTCCATATCATCACCATCTCCCTCCTCATCGGCATCATCACCAGCAGGACCAGCTGAATCCTCTCCCCCTTCGAAGACTGGCCTGGCCTCAGGCCAACCAGCGTACGGGAGGAACTGCTCCCTCGACATCAAAGACTGCTCCGCAGCGGGATCCCGAATCTGCAGTTGAAGTACCTGCATAGAGTCATGTAAATCTAACATGGCGCGCTGAGAAGCGGCCATCCAATCCCAGTTATACTGCCAAGTCTCCTGCTGATAAGGATAGAAATTTTTCGACCCAGAAGTATCACCCCCACTCGTACCGGCCTCAGCACCAGCACTAGAAGACTCAGCCCTAAATCCTTTTAGTTTGCAAAATTTGTCGACGTATCGATCATCGATAGCTGACGGAATGGTAACCTGACGCCGAGAAGGCAGCACTACGCCAGCTTCAGCACACAATGTCATGATCAGACAAGGAAATGCGAGAGGGGCATTCTTCCTTGAAGCATTACCTCCTAAACCACTCTCCATAATTGCCCTTATCTCATCGGCAATTATTCTCGCGACATCAATCTCCACATTGGTAAGGATGCTATGGACTAAGTGAGCAAGGGGAATCGGGACTGTTGAGGAATGCAACTTTGGTTTTATATTGGTGACAACCAAAAGCAATACCAGCTGGGCCAAAGGCAGCATGTGCTCCCGGTGATACCTGACGGGAACCCCAGAATGGTTGAGTTCAACAGTCTTACCAGGGCGCAACAGATCGGTGGTCATTTGGGTGATATCACGGTTGCAGTTAAGATTCCTATGGTATGCATCCTCCTGACTGGTACGTAACGGAAGAGGGTCTCCAAGAACCAAATTTATTGTCCTTCGATCAAATCTCACTGTTTTTCCCCCAACCACAGTTGTCCAAGTAAAAAGGTCACCCTCATTCGGGAGGGCATTTGCATAGAACTCCCTGACTATCTCCACATTATACCAATCAAGTGGAGTTATCAGTCGATCCCATTTTTTTGCATTCAAGAGAGCAGCAACAGCACGATAACTCCCTTGATCATTCAAATTAAACCGCTTCTCCGCAAGGATGGTCCTTTTTTCCAGAACTGCATATCTCTCAGCCTGCCTAGGACCTTTGAACCGAGTATCGTTGAAATGGATTGGTACTTGTCTTGATGTAGATGCTTTCCTTTTCTTGGCAAGATTAGTCTTAGGACCCATCAGCACATATCACAAACAAACCACACAAAACACCAAGACAATTCATTAAAGATCAGAAATCAAACAACATAAAAAATAAAATGTAACTCTGTTCGCTGCAACACTCGCACTGTGAATCCTAGCAAACATTCGCCCCAGATTCGCACTGCGAAGGGGCCAGCGAATGCACGAAAATTTTGAAAATTTTTGCAGCCCCCCACAGTTCACAGCAGAGCAACATCAAAAAGTCCTATGTACACTAACATTGCAGAAAATTCAACATGCATCACATTCAAACCTTACAATAGAGATTAAACCCTAACTTCCTACATGCCTCTAATGCTCAATACAATCCAAACAAAAATTTCAGAAAGCACAAAGAAAAGAGAATCAAACCTGGTTTGGAATATGGAATTGCTGGAGAAAAAATTTGAAATTAGGCCAGCCCAAATACGTGAGAGAGAAAGAGTTCAAGAGTGTTGTTTTTTTCTTCTTTTGGTTTGAATGAGAGAGGCACCATGTGACTAGGGTTTTTTTCTCAAGTCCTCAGGACAACATGGGTCATGGGCCTAAGTGCGGGCCCACCCCTTTAATTAAACCCCACATTTTATGAGGTGGCAGCAAAAAATACATGACCTGTCTCGCTGGGTTCGCAGTGCGAATGGCTGGCGAACGTTCGCCCCAGACTCGCAATGCGAATAAGCCAGCGAATGAGACAGTTTTTTCAAATTTTGGTGCTTCTGTCATGCTGCCACAATGCTTCTCATTCACACATGTAAAATGACTTAAAACAGCAAATAAAAGCAGAAAATACTTACAATGTTGGGGTACCTCCCAACAAGCGCTTGTTTAACGTCGGCTAAGCTCGACGGTCCACCGCAACCTCAAGGATCGCGAAAAGGAACAACTGCGGGATTCCGCTCGAAATCTCCTCCAAGATACACTTTTAATCTTTGCCCATTAACAGTCCAATTTTCCTTTGATGTTGTGTCTTCAATTACAATTGCTCCATAAGGCTTGATTTCTCGAATCCGAAATGGACCCGACCATTTAGACCTCAATTTTCCTGGAAACAATTTCATCCGGGAATTGAAGAGCAGGACCAGCTGTCCTACTTCAAACAGTTTGATCACAATTTTCCTGTCATGGTATTTCTTTACACGCTCTTTATACAGCTTATTGGATTCATACGCCTGGAGGCGTAATTCATCCAATTCGTGCAATTGCATTTTTCTTTTATCACCGCTAAGAGTTGGATCAAAGTTTAAAAATTTTAAGGCCCAAAACGCCTTATGTTCCAACTCAACCGGCAAATGGAAATTTTTACCATAGACAATTTTAAACGGCGTGAGACCAATCGGAGCCTTAAAACCCGTCCGATAAGCCCACAAAGCATCATCAAGTTTGTTTGCCCAATCTTTCCTTGAGGCTGAAACAGTTTTTTCCAAAATGCGTTTTATTTTACGATTTGACACCTCCGCTAGCCCGTTAGCCTGAGGATGATATGGTGTGGCAACCTTGTGCTTCACACCATATTGCTCCAGAGCTTTGTCAAGCTGAGTGTTACAGAAGTGGGATCCTACGTCACTTATCAACACTCGCGGAGTACCAAAACGCGCAAAAATGTTTCTTTTCAAAAATTTCACTACGGTTTTTCCATTGGCTTTAGCACATGCTGTCGCCTCAACCCATTTAGAAACATAATCCACAGCGACCAAAATGTATTCGTTAGAAAATGAAGATGGGAATGGACCGACAAAGTCGGTCCCCCAACAATAAAAAACTTCAATTTCTAACATATTTTGCAAAGGAATTTCATTCCGCCCTGAAATTCCTCCACTCCTCTGACATTTGTCACAACTTAGGGCATGCGCATGCGCATCTTTGAATAACGACGGCCAATAAAAGCCCGCTTGAAGGACTTTTGTGGCCGTTCTTAACCCATTGAAATGGCCTCCATACGGAGAGTTATGACAATGCCACAGAATGTTCGTGGCTTCCTCTACCGACACACATCTTCTTAAGAGGTAGTCGACACCAAGTTTAAACAAATGAGGTTCATCCCATACAAAGGACTTGGCATCCGACAAATTTTTTTTTTGATGGTGCGTTAAACCGTCCGGTATCAATCCGGCGGCTTTGTGGTTAGCCATGTCGGCAAACCACGGTCTAACCTGCACCCTAAACAATTTTTCATTAGGGAACTCCTCTTTGACTTCACATTCTTTCTTGGTCACGTCAACGTTCACCAGGCGGGATAAGTGATCCGCCACCAAATTCTCGGATCCTTTTTTGTCACGAATTTCTAGATCAAATTCCTGTAACAAAAGGATCCAACGAATAAGCCTCTGCTTAGAATCAGGCTTGGTGAGCAGATACCTTATAATCGTGTGGTCCGTGTAAACGATGACTCGCGACCCAATCAAATAGGAACAAAATTTCTCCAACGCATACATTATGGCAAGCAACTCTTTCTCAGTTGTTGCATAGTTAATTTGACCCTCGTTTAAAACTTTGCTCGCATAATTTATCGCATGAAAAACTTTCGTTTTCCTCTAACCCAAAACAGCCCCTACCGCATAATCACTTGCATCGCACATTAGTTCAAAATCCAATTTCCAGTTAGGTGCAATGATTATCGGTGAGGTAGTTAAACTTTGTTTTAAAAAATTAAACGCGAACATGCAAGACTCGTCAAAGTAAAAAATCTTACCTTTAATGAGCAAATTGCTCAATGGCTTTGCGACCTTTGCGAAGTCCTTGATGAATCTCCGGTAAAACCCGGCGTGTCCAAGAAAGCTCCTTATGCCTTTTACATTCATCGGTGGTGGCAATTTCTCAATAACGTCCACCTTGGCTTTATCCACTTCAAGGCCCTTTGAAGAAACTTTGTGACCGAGCACAATTCCTTCGTTCACCATAAAGTTGCATTTTCCCAATTAAGCACCAAATTGGTTTCCACACACCGTTCCAACACTGTATCCAAATTTTTAAAACAAATATCGAACGATTGTCCAAAAACCGAGAAGTCATCCATAAAGACCTCAATTGTCTTTTCGATCAAATCCGAGAATATCGCTTGCATACACTGTTGAAAAGTCGCCGGTGCATTACATAATCCAAACGGCATTTTCCTATAAGCAAAGATTCCAAACGGACATGTAAAAGCGGTTTTTTCATGATCCTTCGGGTTCACAATAATTTGGTTGTAACCCGAATAACCATCCAAAAAACAATAGAATTGTTGACCGGAAAGCCTTTCGAGCATTTGATCCATAAACGGGAGAGGGAAATGATCTTTCCTCGTAGCTTTGTTTAGCCTACGGTAATCTATGCACATTATCCACCCGATCACGGTTTTTGTTGGAATGAGCTCATTTTTCTCGTTTCGGACCACCATTAATCCGCCTTTTTTCGATACCACATGCACCGGACTAACCCACGGGCTGTCAGAAATGGGATAAATCATTCCGGCATCTAACATTTTTACCACTTCCTTCCTAACCACCTCTTTCATGATAGGATTTAACCAGCGTTGCAGTTGAGCAACCGGTTTAAAATCTTCCTCCATAAATATTTGGTACATGCAATATGAAGGGCTTATGCCATTGAGATCGGACAAAGTCCATCCCATTGCATCCTGATTTTTTCTCAACACTTGAATTAAGCGGCTCTCCTCGTTTTCAGATAAAATACTGCTTATGATCACCGGTTTATTACCACCGTCATCGAGAAAAGCATACTTCAAGGTTGAAGGCAACACTTTCAGTTCAAGCTTGGATTTTTCATCATTCACCACTTTTTTTAGAATTTCCTCTTCATGCTCCCAAGGTTGTAATTCTTCCAAAGCTTCAAGCTCCAACAAACACTCTTCAAGAGCTTGCTCTTCTTCAACTGAGAATACTTCCAAGGAATCATCCAAAGCTCTTTGTAAAGGGGTAATGACATGAATTTGCTTTGTAACATCAATACTCGCCTCCTCCGTTGCATCGATTCTGAAACAATCACCTTTATCCTTCTTGTGCTTCATGGCATCATAGAGATTGAAACACGCCTCTTCATCTTGGACTCTCACTTTCATGAGACCATCGTCCATGTCAATTGCCATTCAGGCAGTTTTCATGAAAGGCCTTCCAAGAATCAAAGGAGCATCCTCATCCTCCTCCATTTCAATGACCACAAAGTCTATCGGAAACAAAAATTTGTCCACTTTGACCAACACATCTTCCGCTACACCGTGAGGACGGGTAGTGGATTTGTCTGCGAGTTGCAACGTCATTTGAGTGGACCTCAATTCCATGTGTCCTAACCGTTTCACAATCGACAAAGGTATAAAATTGATACTACAGCCCAAATCAATCAATCCGTTGCCCACATAGATATTTCCTATAGTAACCGGCAAGGTGACTCGTCCCGGATCACATTCTTTCCGCGGGAGAGTACGTTGAATGATAGCGCTATAGCTAGCATCTACCATAATGGTCTCTTGATCCGTATACCTCTTCTTTTTCGTGAGGATATCCTTCATAAATTTCGCATATTTAGGCATTTGCTCCAAAGCCTCGGAAAATGGGATATTTATTTGTAATTGTTTGAAAATATCCATAAACCGAGAATAGTGCCTCGCACTATCTTTCTTTGTAGGAGCATGAGGATATGGTAAATGTTGGATCGGAATATTGTTCACCGGTTCTTTTCCCTTCCTAGTTCTCTTCACTTTTTCTTCTATCTCTCATTTTTTCTCATCCTCACTTTTTCCCTTCTCATTTTCAACTAAAACACCCTCAACATTTTTTTCTACTTCAATCTCATCACTATCTTTTTCTTTTTCAACTATAACCTCCTCCTCCACTACACTTTTACCTACACCCATGTCAATCTCTCTTCCACTTCTTGTTAGAATTGCTTTGCAATCTTTAGGATTTGGAAGCGTATTTGCCGTAAAGTGCCCTTTTTGTTGGTCGGCCAATTGTTTTGATAATTTCCCGACTTGTGTTTCAAGATTCCTTATGGCCGCATCGGTATTCTTCTGATTGGATATTGCCATTTGCATAAATTGCGTGAGAGTGGCCTCCATCTTCGTATTTCCAACGGGAGCTTGTGGAGGTTGAGTGTAATTTTGGTATTGTTGACGGTTTGATGGTCTGGCTTCTTGCGGTCTCCACGGTTGTTGATAACCTTGGTTGGGCCGTTGTTGGTAACCTTGGTTGCCTTGTTGATACGGAGGTCGGGGTTGATATCCTTGATTTCCAACATAGTTTACCTCCTCCACAACTGGAGGACAATAACCGGTCGGATGGTCGCCTCTACAAAGTTCACAAACCAAGACTTGTACATTTTTACTCGAGGAGTCATGAATTTCTTTGAATTGTTGAGGAAGTTTAGACATTTGTTTCGTCAACAACTCAACCTGCTGGGATAATAACTTGTTCTAAGCAAGTATAGCATCGCTTGTTCCCAATTCTAGAACTCCAGGAGTCCTCTGAGAAGGTCCACGGTTATGACTACCTTGATGGTCGTTCAAGGCCATCTTATCAATAATAGTTGTGGCTTCTGCTGCGGTTTTACTTAACAAGGATCCACCCGCAGTGGCATCCAACAAGGTTTTGTGTACAAGCTGAAGTCCATTTCGAAATATATGAATTTGTGACAATTCATCAAAACCATGGCCCTTGAACTTTCTCAACATTGATTTGAATCTCTCCCAAGCTTCATTGAGAGATTCATTGGCTCCTTGTGTGAACATCGCGATGGCAGTCTTTGCCTCCATAAACCAAGTGTGAGGGAAAAATCTCTCCAAAAATTTCTGTTCCAATTCATTCTAATCCGTCATTATGGCCGTTGACTGATCAAGATACCATTCATTTTCCTTCCCAATGAGCGAATGCGGGAATAGTTTCTTAAACAGAGATTCCTCTTCAGCTTCGGGCGCACCAGTCGCTCCCGCGATTTCATAGAATTTTGTCAGATGGGTAAAAGGATCTTCATGATCCATACCCGTAAATGGACTTTGATATAGTAGTTAGAGAATACCGGTCTTCATTTCGGAATGACGACCGTTCTGTGCATGGCGAGCGAACTGGGCATTGTGTCTCGGACTGTTTGTGCAAGGTCTAGAAGCAGGTGGTGGTGGTGGTGGTGGATCTGCCTCCATAACTGGAAGTATCTGTGGAAGTGGTGGTGGTGTAGAAGTAATTTCCTCTTGTTCTCGCTTCTGTCTTGCTAGCTGTCTCCTTCATCTAGTACGGCTGTTGATTCTACGCGCGGTTCTCTCAATCTCAGGATCGAAAAGAAGTTGGTCCGCCGGTAGTTTCCCTCGCATAAACCAAGTCTGCACACTAAACAAAGCAAATTAACAAGTTCAAGAAAAAAAATTAACAAGCTTAAAACAGCAAAACTATCGCAATGCTTGCAATATCACTAAACAATCCCCGGCAACGACGCCATTTTGTTAATATAGTAATAGGGGGTGTTTTTATCGTCTCCACAGGGATTGCCTGATATTTGATGCTTACCGTTCAATAGTTACACCGTTTTAAGTTCAAAGGTTTCAATTGGTTCTCAATTTCGTTTAACATCAATTGTTAGCAAAGAGTAATTTTTGACAAAGAGTTTGAAAGGTTTTTATAAAAGCATGTCAAGGTCAGGTTTCGCTAATCCTTTTCACATATATACGATTAATCAAGCATATGAACTCAGTTTCCGACCAATACAACCGCGTATCCTCCCGACTAAGTTTATGTCTAAAGCAAAGTCGTGAGTATCGTTGTTTAGACCGTCAGATGATGTCTCACGCTAACAATCTAAACAACAATCGTTAAGATCAACACAAAGCGAATAGCAAATCCCAAATCTATGTCTAGAGTTTGGTTTTTAAGAGATGAATTTATTAGGTCATGATTTGTAGAATCTATGTCTAGAGCAAGACAAATCACACATAAAGCATTAATAGAAAATAACTTCATCTATATTGATCGAAGACTTTGTTCATATACAACAGATCAAAAGCAATACATATAATCAAGACCAACTACTTCTAACCTCAACATTGAGTGTTTAGCTACACATTCCCATGGTAGCTATGATGACAAGTAAAAAGAGGAGATGAATGAACATCCACGTCGAATAATCGAGAATGGATGTGACTTCAGCTTCTCAAAGTGAAATTACACTCTTAGATGATCAAAATGCAGAAAAATATGATTTTGGGTGAAAATGAGCAAAAGATCCTTTACAAACAAAGTGAAAATCTATTTATACACACCAGAATTCTGCAGCATTCGCACTGCGAGTGAATCATTCGCACAACGAATGAGAGAAAATGGCACCTTAAGTGCCTCTGAGACTTAAACCGCCCAATGCTGATGTCGTGGGTTCGCACTGCGAACAATCCATTCGCACTGCGAATGAGAGAAAATTTGCCACAAAACCTTACTGCCACCCTTCGCCAGGACCTTCGTACGGCGAACCACCCAGCGAGCCTTCGCTAGGAGTTCGCAGTGCAAACTTTGGGATATTTTCCCAGAAAAACATTATGCCACCATTCGTTGGAAGCCTCGCTGACGTTCGCAGTGCGAACCTTTGCCAGCTCCTTCGCACTACGAATACCCTGTTACAGCTACAACTTCAGTGTCAACTTACATCTACTCATTGTGTCTCACAATCTTGATCCTTTTATGCCTATTCCTGCACACTACCACACAAATTACAAGCACCACAGGTGTATTCCAATGTATGCACAACAACACAATTCACCACTTAAATCTACAAATTACACATGGAAAAAAATGGAAAATGTCAAGTATTGCATACAAATATATAACATGTTTGACATCTAACAAACTCTCCCCAACTAACTCTTTGTTTGTCCTCAAGCAAAGTATGCCTCTCAAGAGGATTTGCTCGAGCATTCAATTCAACCAAGACACGATAAACGGCTCAACTAAACAACGATCACAACAAAGCAATAATTACACAATCCAAGAACCTACAATGGAAAAGAACTTGAATCTTAAACAACTTTCAAACAATGTTTCAAGAGACAACTAACTTATCATGCACATGCCATTCTAACACTCCTCTTCGAAAAAGGATTGAAGGAAAACGTGCATACAAGTACGGGACAATTACACTCAAATGACAAATGATGCACATACTAAGCAATTCATACAATATCTCAATGATCACAAAAGAAATCATGGAAGCAAAAGATCACTAAGGACTTCAAGGTTGTAGCTTGGTCGGGTAGACAAAAAAGGATATTTCTAATGGCCATTGAAACGAAATTGCCGATGCAAAAGAACATTCACTAAACACCATATTCACACATCTCAACTTCATTCACCAATTTTTGTATCACGCCTTCTCAAACTACCGTGCACAACTATTGAATCTATTTTTTTCATTCAAGCAAGTATTTTCTCATTTGTACAACATATTCACAACTCTTATCTTTTCATGCTTGCTTGAATTTTTTCAAACTTTTGAGTAATGCACCCATCTTCTTTTCACTCTCCCCAACTTATTTTCGACTCAACCTAAAGTGAATGTTCCTTGCTTTTTAAGGCAAGGAAGTCAATTTAAACAACAGTTCAAAGGTCCAAGAAGAAAATATGTTAGAAGCTCTTAAAAATTCAATGATGAACTCGACTTTTCAAATATGTACAATCCATAGTTCATCACTAAAAGAGATCTAACAATTTTGGCACAAAGGGGCTAACAAATCCTCGCTCCTCACGGGTGAATTACTATATGGACATGGTTGTGCTCCTTTCAACAAGTGCCTTGATCACTTCTAATACTTCCACAAAATCACATACATCACAAGATAAGGCATGAATTAAAAGTATAAAACAACATTTATCATCAATCCTTAGCATATAGTAAAACTTGGAGGCTTCTCACTTTAGTGATTTTTGAACCTAAATGACACACGCATTCAAAGAGAGTTGTAACATGAAACAACATTTTTAATCGCACCAAGACACAAAGTTCTAATACATACTAAATTCTCGAACTAGGTAACGATGTACCTTGTCGCAACAATATGCTTAAAGTACTATCATAGCCATCACATCTTGGAGAAATCTTCCTTTAAAATAAAGAGTCTTAAACCTAAACTTCCAAAGTTTCATCAATAAAAGAAAGAACATTAAATATTCACATGCATACCAACATAAATTGATAAAAAACATATTAACAATTTAAGAGTTGAACATTCGTCAACTGAAGAATTCAACTCTTAATAACCCTTAACAAAAAAAAATACACATTTAAGTGTTGAGCATTCGTAAACTGAAGAACTCAACACTTAATACAATAATTAAAAACCAACAAATTAGTAAAAGCGACACAGAAAATTTTACTGAAAACAACTAACATTACTCATAATAATAATAATGTGCTTGGTGTAGAAACACCTACATAGTCAAAAAGTACCACAAGGGTACGAGTACATCAATATCGAAAATATTCCACCATGTGGATAAAATAGACTAGTAAAAGCTGGAAAAAAAAACTGAATACAAGAAAATTTCACTTTGGTGACCAAAGGAAGTACAAAAGTCTGGACCACAAAATCAGTCCTCATCGGACTTTGCTCGAGGACCTCGGTCACCTGCTCATCATCATCACCCTCTTCAGAACCAGAAACCTCCACATCGTCGCCATCACCCTCCATATCATCACCATCTCCCTCCTAATCAGCATCATCACCAGCAGGACCAGCTGAATCCTCTCCCCCTTCGAAGGCTGGCTTGGCCTCAGGCCAACCAGCGTACGCGAGGAACTGCTCCCTCGACATCAAAGACTGCTCTGCAGCGGGATCCCGAATCTGCAGCTGAAGTACCTGCATAGAGTCATGTAAATCTAACATGGCGCGCTGAGAAGCGGCCATCCAATCCCAGTTATACTGCCAAATCTCCTGCTGATAAGGATAGAAATTTTTCGACCCAGAAGTATCACCCCCACTCGTACCGGCCTCAGCACCAGCACTAGAAGACTCAGCCCTAAATCCTTTTAGTTTGCAGAATTTGTCGACGTATCGATCATCGATAGCTGACGGAATGGTAACCTGGCGCCGAGAAGGCAGCACTACACCAGCTTCAGCACACAATGTCATGATCAGACAAGGAAATGCGAGAGGGGCATTCTTCCTTGAAGCATTACCTCCTAAACCACTCTCCATAATTGCCCTTATCTCATCGGCAATTATTCTCGCGACATCAATCTCCACATTGGTAAGGATGCTATGGACTAAGTGAGCAAGGGGAATCGGGACTGTTGAGGAATGCGACTTTGGTTTTATATTGGTGACAACCAAAAGCAATACCAGCTGGGCCAAAGGCAGCATGTGCTCCCGGTGATACCTGACGGGAACCCCAGAATGGTTGAGTTCAACAGTCTTACCAGGGCGCAACAGATCGATGATCATTTGGGTGATATCACGGTTGCGGTTAAGATTCCTATGGTATGCATCCTCCTGACTGGCACGTAACGGAAGAGGGTCTCCAAGAACCAAATTTATTGTCCTTCGATCAAATCTCACTGTTTTTCCCCCAACCACAGTTGTCCAAGTAAAAAGGTCGCCCTCATTCGGGAGGGCGTTTGCATAGAACTCCCTGACTATCTCCACATTATACCAATCAAGTGGAGTTATCAGTCGATCCCATTTTTTTGCATTCAAGAGAGCAGCAACAGCACGATAACTCCCTTGATCATTCAAATTAAACCGCTTCTCCGCAAGGATGGTCCTTTTTTCCAGAACTGCATATCTCTCAGCCTGCCTAGGACCTTTGAACCGAGTATCATTGAAATGGATTGGTACTTGTCTTGATGTAGATGTTTTCCTTTTCTTGGCAAGATTAGTCTTAGGACCCATCTGCACATATCACAAACAAACCACACAAAACACCAACACAATTCATTAAAGATCAGAAATCAAACAACATAAAAAATAAAATGTAACTCTGTTCGCTGCAACACTCGCACTGCGAATCCTAGCAAACGTTCGCCCCAGATTCGTACTGCGAAGGGGCCAGCGAATGCACGAAAATTTTGAAAATTTTTGCAGCCCCCCACAGTTCACAGCAGAGCAACATCAAAAAGTCCTATGTACACTAACATTGCAGAAAATTCAACATGCATCACATTCAAACCTTACAATAGAGATTAAACCCTAACTTCCTACATGCCTCTAATGCTCAATACAATCCAAACAAAAATTTCAGAAAGCACAAAGAAAAGAGAATCAAACCTGGTTTGGAATATGGAATTGCTAGAGAAAAAATTTGATATTAGGCCAGCCCAAATACGTGAGAGAGAAAGAGTTCAAGAGTGTTGCTTTTTTCTTCTTTTGGTTTGAATGAGAGAGGCAACATGTGACTAGGGTTTTTTTCTCAAGTCCTCAGGACAACATGGGTCATGGGCCTAAGTGCAGGCCCACCCCTTTAATTAAACCCCACATTTTATGAGGTGGCAGCAAAAAATACACGACCTGTCTCGCTGGGTTCGCAGTGCGAATGGCTGGCGAACGTTCGCCCCAGACTCGTAATGCGAATAAGCCAGCGAATGAGACAGTTTTTTCAAAATTTGGTGCTTCTGTCATGCTGCCACAATGCTTCTCATTCACACATGTAAAATGACTTAAAACAACAAATAAAAGCAGAAAATACTTACAATGTTGGGGTGCCTCCCAACAAGCACTTGTTTAACGTCGGCTAAGCTCGACGGTCCACCGCAACCTCAAGGATCGCAAAAAGGAACAACGGTGGGATTCCGCTCGAAATCTCCTCCAAGATACACTTTCAATCTTTGCCCATTAACAGTCCAATTTTCCTTTGATGTTGTGTCTTCAATTACAATTGCTCCATAAGGCTTGATTTCTCGAATCCGAAATGGACCCGACCATTTAGACCTCAATTTTCCTGGAGACAATTTCAACCGGAAATTGAAGAGCAGGACCAGCTGTCCTACTTCAAACAGTTTGATCACAATTTTCCTGTCATGGTATTTCTTTACACGCTCTTTATACAGTTTATTGGATTCATACGCCTGGAGGTGTAATTCATCCAATTCGTGCAATTGCATTTTTATTTTATCACCGCTAAGAGTTGGATCAAAGTTTAAAAATTTTAAGGCCCAAAACGCCTTATGTTCCAACTCAACCGGCAAATGGAAATTTTTACCATAGACAATTTTAAACGGCGTGAGACCAATCGGAGCCTTAAAACCCGTCCGATAAGCCCACAAAGCATCATCAACTTTGTTTGCCCAATCTTTCCTTGAGGCTGAAACAGTTTTTTCCAAAATGCGTTTTATTTTACGATTTGACACCTCCGCTTGCCCGTTAGCCTGAGGATGATATGGTGTGGCAACCTTGTGCTTCACACCATATTGCTCCAGAGCTTTGTCAAGCTGAGTGTTACAGAAGTGGGATCCTCCTTCACTTATCAACACTCGCGGAGTACCAAAACGCGCAAAAATGTTTCTTTTCAAAAATTTCACTACGGTTTTTCCATTGGCTTTAGCACATGCTGTCGCCTCAACCCATTTAGAAACATAATCCACAGCGACCAAAATGTATTCGTTAGAAAATGAAGATGGGAATGGACCGACAAAGTCGATCCCCCAACAATCAAAAACTTCAATTTCTAACATATTTTGCAAAGGCATTTCATTCCGCCGTGAAATTCCTCCACTCCTCTGACATTTGTCACAACTTAGGGCATGCGCATGCGCATCTTTGAATAACGACGCCCAATAAAAGCCCGATTGAAGGACTTTTGTGGCCGTTCTTAACCCATTGAAATGGCCTCCATACGGAGAGTTATGACAATGCCACAGAATGTTCGTGGCTTCCTCTACCGACACACATCTTCTTAAGAGGTAGTCGACACCAAGTTTAAACAAATGAGGTTCATCACATACAAAGGACTTGGCATCCGACAAATTTTTTTTTTTATGGTGCGTTAAACCGTCCGGTATCAATCCGGCGGCTTTGTGGTTAGCCATGTCGGCAAACCACGGTCTAACCTGCACCCTAAACAATTTTTCATTAGGGAACTCCTCTTTGACTTCACATTCTTTCTTGGTCACGTCAACGTTCACCAGGCGGGATAAGTGATCCGCCACCAAATTCTCGGATCCTTTTTTGTCACGAATTTCTAGATCAAATTCCTGTAACAAAAGGATCCAACGAATAAGCCTCTGCTTAGAATCAGGCTTGGTGAGCAGATACCTTATAATCGTGTGGTCCGTGTAAACGATGACTCGCGACCCAATCAAATAGGAACGAAATTTCTCCAACGCATACATTATGGCAAGCAACTCTTTCTCAGTTGTTGCATAGTTAATTTGACCCTCGTTTAAAACTTTGCTCGCATAATTTATCGCATGAAAAACTTTCATTTTCCTCTAACCCAAAACAGCCCCTACCGCATAATCACTTGCATCGCACATTAGTTCAAAATCCAATTTCCAGTTAGGTGCAATGATTATCGGTGAGGTAGTTAAACTTTGTTTTAAAAAATTAAACGCGAACATGCAAGACTCGTCAAAGTCAAAAATCTTACCTTTAATGAGCAAATTGCTCAATGGCTTTGCGACCTTTGCGAAGTCCTTGATGAATCTCCGGTAAAACCCGACGTGTCCAAGAAAGCTCCTTATGCCTTTTACATTCATCGGTGGTGGCAATTTCTCAATAACGTCCACCTTGGCTTTATCCACTTAAAGGCCCTTTGAAGAAACTTTGTGACCGAGCACAATTCCTTCGTTCACCATAAAGTTGCATTTTTCCCAATTAAGCACCAAATTGGTTTCCACACACCGTTCCAACACTGTATCCAAATTTTTCAAACAAATATCGAACGATTGTCCAATAACCGAGAAGTCATCCATAAAGACCTCAATTGTCTTTTCGATCAAATCCGAGAATATCGCTTGCATACACCGTTGAAAAGTCGCCGGTGCATTACATAATCCAAACGGCATTCTCCTATAAGCAAAGATTCCAAACGGACATGTAAAAGCGGTTTTTTCATGATCCTCCGGGTTCACAATAATTTGGTTGTAACCCGAATAACCATCCAAAAAACAGTAGAATTGTTGACCGGAAAGCCTTTCGAGCATTTGATCCATAAACGGGAGAGGGAAATGATCTTTCCTCGTAGCTTTGTTTAGCCTATGGTAATCTATGCACATTATCCACCCGATCACGGTTTTTGTTGGAATGAGCTCATTTTTCTCGTTTCGGACCACCATTAATCCGCCTTTTTTCGATACCACATGCACCGGACTAACCCACGGGCTGTCAGAAATGGGATACATCATTCCGGCATCTAACATTTTTACCACTTCCTTCTTAACCACCTCTTTCATGATAGGATTTAACCGGCGTTGCGATTGAGCAACCGGTTTAAAATCTTCCTCCATAAATATTTGGTGCATGCAATATGAAGGGCTTATGCCTTTGAGATCGGACAAAGTCCATCCCAATGCATCTTGATTTTTTCTCAACACTTGAATTAAGCGGCTCTCCTCGTTTTCAGATAAAATACTGCTTATGATCATCGGTTTATTACCACCGTCATCGAGAAAAGCATACTTCAAGGTTGAAGGCAACACTTTCAGTTCAAGCTTGGATTTTTCATCATTCACCACTTTTTTTAGAATTTCCTCTTCATGCTCCCAAGGTTGTAATTCTTCCAAAGCTTCAAGCTCCAACAAACACTCTTCAAGAGCTTGCTCTTCTTCAACTGAGAATACTTCCAAGGAATCATCCAAAGCTCTTTGTAAAGGGGTAATGACATGAATTTGCTTTGTAACATCAATACACGCCTCCTCCGTTGCATCGATTCTGAAACAATCACCTTTATCCTTCTTGCGCTTCATGGCATCATAGAGATTGAAACACGCCTCTTCATCTTGGACTCTCACTTTCATGAGACCATCGTCCATGTCAATTGCCATTCGGGCAGTTTTCATGAAAGGCCTTCCAAGAATCAAAGGAGCATCCTCATTCTCCTCCATTTCAATGACCACAAAGTCTATCGGAAACAAAAATTCGTCCACTTTGACCAACACATCTTCTGCTACACCGTGAGGATGGGTAGTGGATTTGTCTGCGAGTTGCAACGTCATTTGAGTGGACCTCAATTCCATGTGTCCTAACCGTTTCACAATCGACAAAGGTATAAAATTGATACTAGAGCCCAAATCAATCAATCCGTTGCCCACATAGATATTTCCTATAGTAACCGGCAAGGTGACTCGTCCCGAATCACATTCTTTCCGCGGGAGAGTACGTTGAATGATAGCGCTACAGCTAGCATCTACCATAATGGTCTCTTGATCCGTATACCTCTTCTTTTTCGTGAGGATATCCTTCATAAATTTCGTATATTTAGGCATTTGCTCCAAAGCCTCGGAAAATGGGATATTTATTTGTAATTGTTTGAAAATATCCATAAACCGAGAATAGTGCCTCGCACTATCTTTCTTTGTAGGAGCATGAGGATATGGTAAATGTTGGATCAGAATATTGTTCACCGGTTCTTTTCCCTTCCTAGTTCTCTTCACTTTTTCTTCTATCTCTCTTTTTTTCTCATCCTCACTTTTTTCCTTCTTATTTTCAACTAAAACACCCTCAACATTTTTTTCTACTTCAATCTCATCACTAGCTTTTTCTTTTTCAACTACAACCTCCTCCTCCACTACACTTTTACCTACACCCATGTCAATCTCTCTTCCACTTCTTGTTAGAATTGCTTTGCAATCTTTAGGATTTGGAAGCGTATTTTCCGTAAAGTGCCCTTTTTGTTGGTCGGCCAATTGTTTTGATAATTTCCCGACTTGTGTTTCAAGATTCCTTATGGCCGCATCGGTATTCTTCTGATTGGATATTGCCATTTGCATAAATTGTGTGAGAGTGTCCTCCATCTTCGTATTTCCAGCGGGAGCTTGTGGAGGTTGAGTGTAATTTTGGTATTGTTGACGGTTTGACGGTCCGGCTTCGTGCGGTCTCCACGGTTGTTGATAACCTTGGTTGGGCCGTTGTTGGTAACCTTGGTTGCCTTGTTGATACGGAGGTTGGGGTTGATATCCTTGATTTCCAACATAGTTTACCTCCTCCACAACTGGAGGACAATAACCGGCCGGATGGTCGCCTCTACAAAGTTCACAAACCAAGACTTGTACATTTTTACTCGAGGAGTCATGAATTTCTTTGAATTGTTGAGGAAGTTTAGACGTTTGTTTCCCCAACAACTCAACCTGCTGGGATAATAACTTGTTCTAAGCAAGTATAGCATCGCTTGTTCCCAATTGTAGAACTCCAGGAGTCCGCTGAGAAGGTCCACGGTTATGACTACCTTGATGGTCGTTCAAGGCCATCTTATCAATAATAGTTGTGGCTTCTGCTGCAGTTTTACATAACAAGGATCCACCCGCGGTGGCATCCAACAAGGTTTTGTGTACAAATTGAAGTCCATTTCGAAATATATGAATTTGTGACAATTCATCAAAACCATGGCCCTTGAACTTTCTCAACATTGATTTGAATCTCTCCCAAGCTTCATTGAGAGATTCATTGGCTCCTTGTGTGAACACCGCGATGGCGGTCTTTGCCTCCATAAACCGAGTGTGAGGGAAAAATCTCTCCAAAAATTTATGTTCCAATGCATTCTAATCCGTCATTATGGCCGTTGACTAATCAAGATACCATTCATTTGCCTTCCCAATGAGAGAATGCAGGAATAGTCTCTTAAACAGAGATTCCTCTTCAGCTTCGGGCGCACCAGTCGCTCCCGCGATTTCATAGAATTTCGTCAGATGGGTAAAAGGATCTTCATGATCCATACCCGTAAATGGACTTTGATATAGTAGTTGGAGAATACCGGTCTTCATTTCGGAATGACGATCGTTCTGTGCATGGCGAGCGAACTGGGCATTGTGTCTCAGACTGTTTGTGCAAGGTCTAGAAGCAGGTGGTGGTGGTGGTGGTGGATCTGCCTCCATAACTGGAAGTATCTGTGGAAGTGGTGGTGGTGTTGAAGTACTTTCCTCTTGTTCTCGCTTCTGTCTTGCTAGCTGTCTCCTTCATCTAGTACGGCTGTTGATTCTACGCGCGGTTCTCTTAATCTCAGGATCGAAAAGAAGTTGGTCCGCCGGTAGTTTCCCTCGCATAAACCAAGTCTGCACACTAAACAAAGCAACTTAACAAGTTCAAGAAAAAAAATTAACACGCTTAAAACAGCACAACTATCGCAATGCTTGCAATATCACTAAACAATCCCCGGCAACGGCGCCATTTTGTTAATATAGTAATAGGGGGTGTTTTTATCGTCTCCACAGGGATTGCCTGATATTTGATGCTTACCGTTCAATAGTTACACCGTTTTAAGTTCAAAGGTTTCAATTGGTTCTCAATTTCGTTTAACATCAATTGTTAGCAAAGAGTAATTTTTGACAAAGAGTTTGAAAGGTTTTTATCAAAGCATGTCAAGGTCAGGTTTCACTAATCCTTTTCACATATATACGATTAATCAAGCATATGAACTCAGTTTCCGACCAATACAACCGCGTATCCTCCCGACTAAGTTTATGTCTAAAGCAAAGTCGTGAGTATCGTTGTTTAGACCGTCAGATGATGTCTCACGCTAACAATCTAAACAACAATCGTTAAGATCAACACAAAGCGAATAGCAAATCCCAAATCTATGTCTAGAGTTTGGTTTCTAAGAGATGAATTTATTAGGTCATGATTTGTAGAATCTATGTCTAGAGCAAGACAAATCACACATAAAGCATTAATAGAAAATAACTTCATCTATATTGATCGAAGACTTTGTTCATATACAACAGATCAAAAGCAATACATATAATCAGGACCAACTACTTCTAACCTCAACATTGAGTGTTTAGCTACACATTCCCATGGTAGCTATGATGACAAGTAAAAAGAGGAGATGAATGAACATCCACGTCGAATAATCGAGAATGGATGTGACTTCAGCTTCTCAAAGTGAAATTACACTCTTAGATGATCAAAATGCAGAAAACTATGATTTTGGGTGAAAATGAGCAAAAGATCCTTTACAAACAAAGTGAAAATCTATTTATACACACCAGAATTCTGCAGCATTCGCACTGCGAGTGAATCATTCGCACAGCGAATGAGAGAAAATGGCACCTTAAGTGCCTCTGAGACTTAAACCGCCCAATGCTGATGTCGTGGGTTCGCACTGCGAACAATCCATTCGCACTGCGAATGAGAGAAAATTTGCCACAAAACCTTACTGCCACCCTTCGCCAGGACCTTCGCACGGCGAACCACCCAGCGAGCCTTCGCTAGGAGTTCGCAGTGCAAACTTTGGGATATTTTCCAAGAAAAACATTATGCCACCATTCGTTGGAAGCCTCGCTGACGTTCGCAGTGCGAACCTTCGTCAGCTCCTTCGCACTGCGAATACCCTGTTACAGCTACAACTTTAGTGTCAACTTACATCTACTCATTGTGTCTCACAATCTTAATCCTTTCATGCCTATTCCTGCACACTACCACACAAATTACAAGCACCACAAGTGTATTCCAATGTATGCACAACAACACAATTCATCACTTAAATCAACAAATTACACATGGAAAGAAATGGAAAATGTCAAGTATTGCATACAAATATATAACATGTTTGACATCTAACAAACTCTTCCCAACTAACTCTTTGTTTATCCTCAAGCAAAGTATGCCTCTCAAGAGGATTTGCTCGAGCATTCAATTCAACCAAGACACGATAAACGGCTCAACTAAACAACGATCACAACAAAGCAACAATTACACAATCCAAGAACCAACAATGGAAAAGAACTTGAATCTTAAACAACTTTCAAACAATGTTTCAAGAGACAACTAACTCATCATGCACATGCCATTCTAACACTCCTCTTCGAAAAAGGATTGAAGGAAAACGTGCATACAAGCACGGGACAATTACACTCAAATGACAAATGATGCACATACTAAGCAATTCATACAATATCTCAATGATCACAAAAGAAATCATGGAAGCAAAAGATCACTAAGGACTTCAAGGTTGTAGCTTGGTCGGGTAGACAAAAAAGGATATTTCTAATGGCCATTGAAACGAAATTGCCGATGCAAAAGAACATTCACTAAACACCATATTCACACATCTCAACTTCATTCACCAATTTTTGTATCACGCCTTCTCAAACTACCGTGAACAATTATTGAATCTATTTTTTTCATTCAAGCAAGTATTTTCTCATTTGTACAACATATTCACAACTCTTATCTTTTCATACTTGCTTGAATTTTTTCAAACTTTTGAGTAATGCATCCATCTTCTTTTCACTCTCCCCAACTTATTTTCGACTCAACCTAAAGTGAATGTTCCTTGCTTTTTAAGGCAAGGAAGTCAATTTAAACAACAGTTCAAAGGTCCAAGAAGAAAATATGTTAGAAGCTCTTAAAAATTCAATGATGAACTCGACTTTTCAAATATGTACAATCCATAGTTCATCACTAAAAGAGATCTAACAATTTTGGCACAAAGGGGCTAACAAATCCTCGCTCCTCACGGGTGAATTACTATATGGACATGGTTGTGCTCCTTTCAACAAGTGCCTTGATCACTTCTAATACTTCCACAAAATCACATACATCACAAGATAAGGCATGAATTAAAAGTATAAAACAACATTTATCATCAATCCTTAGCATATAGTAAAACTTGGAGGCTTCTCACTTTAGTGATTTTTGAACCTAAATGACACACGCATTCAAAGAGAGTTGTAACATGAAACAACATTTTCAATCGCACCAAGACACAAAGTTCTAATACATACTAAATTCTCGAACTAGGTAACGATGTACCTTGTCGCAACAATATGTTTAAAGTACTATCATAGCCATCACATCTTGGAGAAATCTTCCTTTAAAATAAAGAGTCTCCAACCTAAACTTCCAAAGTTTCATCAATAAAAGAAAGAACATTAAATATTCACATGCATACCAACATAAATTGATAAAAAACATATTAACAATTTAAGAGTTGAACATTCGTAAACTGAAGAATTCAACTCTTAATAACCCTTAACAAAAAAAGATACACATTTAAGTGTTGAGCATTCGTAAACTGAAGAACTCAACACTTAATACAATAATTAAAAACCAACAAATTAGTAAAAGCGACACAGAAAATTTTACTGAAAACAACTAACATTACTCATAATAATAATAATGTGCTTGGTGTAGAAACACCTACATAGTCAAAAAGTACCTCAAGGGTACGAGTACATCAATATCGAAAATATTCCACCATGTGGATAAAATAGACTAGTAAAAGCTGGAAAAAAAACTGAATACAAGAAAATTTCACTTTGGTGACCAAAGGAAGTACAAAAGTCTGGACCACAAAATCAGTCCCCATCAGACTTTGCTCGAGGACCTCGGTCACCTGCTCATCATCATCACCCTCTTCAGAACCAGAAACCTCCACATCGTCGCCATCACCCTCCATATCATCACCATCTCCCTCCTAATCAGCATCATCACCAGCAGGACCAGCTGAATCCTCTCCCCCTTCGAAGACTGGCCTGGCCTCAGGCCAACCAGCGTACGCGAGGAACTGCTCCCTCGACATCAAAGACTGCTCTGCAGCGGGATCCCGAATCTGCAGCTGAAGTACCTGCATAGAGTCATGTAAATCTAACATGGCGCGCTGAGAAACTGCCATCCAATCCCAGTTATACTGCCAAATCTCCTGCTGATAAGGATAGAAATTTTTCGACCCAGAAGTATCACCCCCACTCGTACCGGCCTCAGCACCAGCACTAGAAGACTCAGCCCTAACTCCTTTTAGTTTGCAGAATTTGTCGACGTATCGATCATCGATAGCCGACGGAATGGTAACCTGACGCCGAGAAGGCAGCACTACACCAGCTTCAGCACACAATGTCATGATCAGACAAGGAAATGCGAGAGGGGCATTCTTCCTTGAAGCATTACCTCCTAAACCACTCTCCATAATTGCCCTTATCTCATCGGCAATTATTCTCGCGACATCAATCTCCACATTGGTAAGGATGCTATGGACTAAGTGAGCAAGGGGAATCGGGACTGTTGAGGAATGCGACTTTGGTTTTATATTGGTGACAACCAAAAGCAATACCAGTTGGGCCAAAGGCAGCATGTGCTCCCGGTGATACCTGACGGGAACCCCAGAATGGTTGAGTTCAACAGTCTTACCAAGGCGCAACAGATCGGTGGTCATTTGGGTGATATCACGGTTGTGGTTAAGATTCCTATGGTATGCATCCTCCTGTCTGGCACGTAACGGAAGAGGGTCTCCAAGAACCAAATTTATTGTCCTTCGATCAAATCTCACTGTTTTTCCCCCAACCACAGTTGTCCAAGTAAAAAGGTCGCCCTCATTCGGGAGGGCGTTTGCATAGAACTCCCTGACTATCTCCACATTATACCAATCAAGTGGAGTTATCAGTCGATCCCATTTTTTTGCATTCAAGAGAGCAGCAACAGCACGATAACTCCCTTGATCATTCAAATTAAACCGCTTCTCCGCAAGGATGGTCCTTTTTTCCAGAACTGCATATCTCTCAGCCTGCCTAGGACCTTTGAATCGAGTATCGTTGAAATGGATTGGTACTTGTCTTGATGTAGATGCTTTCCTTTTCTTGGCAAGATTAGTCTTAGGACCCATCTGCACATATCACAAACAAACCACACAAAACACCAACACAATTCATTAAAGATCAGAAATCAAACAACATAAAAAATAAAATGTAACTCTGTTCGCTGCAACACTCGCACTGCGAATCCTAGCAAACGTTCGCCCCAGATTCGCACTGCGAAGGGGCCAGCGAATGCACGAAAATTTTGAAAATTTTTGCAGCCCCCCACAGTTCACAGCAGAGCAACATCAAAAAGTCCTATGTACACTAACATTGCAGAAAATTCAACATGCATCACATTCAAACCTTACAATAGAGATTAAACCCTAACTTCCTACATGCCTCTAATGCTCAATACAATCCAAACAAAAATTTCAGAAAGCACAAAGAAAAGAGAATCAAACCTGGTTTGGAATATGGAATTGCTAGAGAAAAAATTTGAAATTAGGCCAGCCCAAATACGTGAGAGAGAAAGAGTTCAAGAGTGTTGTTTTTTTCTTCTTTTGGTTTGAATGAGAGAGGCAACATGTGACTAGGGTTTTTTTCTCAAGTCCTCAGGACAACATGGGTCATGGCCCTAAGTGCAGGCCCACCCCTTTAATTAAACCCCACATTTTATGAGGTGGCAGCAAAAAATACACGACCTGTCTCGCTGGGTTCGCAGTGCGAATGGCTGGCGAACGTTCGCCCCAGACTCGCAATGCGAATAAGCCAGCGAATGAGACAGTTTTTTCAAAATTTGGTGCTTCTGTCATGCTGCCACAATGCTTCTCATTCACACATGTAAAATGACTTAAAACAGCAAATAAAAGCAGAAAATACTTACAATGTTGGGGTGCCTCCCAACAAGCGCTTGTTTAACGTCGGCTAAGCTCGACGGTCCACCGCAACCTCAAGGATCGCGAAAAGGAACAACGGCGGGATTCCGCTCGAAATCTCCTCCAAGATACACTTTTAATCTTTGCCCATTAACAGTCCAATTTTCCTTTGATGTTGTGTCTTCAATTACAATTGCTCCATAAGGCTTGATTTCTCGAATCCGAAATGGACCCGACCATTTAGACCTCAATTTTCCTGGAGACAATTTCAACCGGGAATTGAAGAGCAGGACCAGCTGTCCTACTTCAAACTGTTTGATCACAATTTTCCTGTCATGGTATTTCTTTACACGCTCTTTATACAGCTTATTGGATTCATACGCCTGGAGGCGTAATTCATCCAATTCGTGCAATTGCATTTTTCTTTTATCACCGCTAAGAGTTGGATCAAAGTTTAAAAATTTTAAGGCCCAAAACGCCTTATGTTCCAACTCAACCGGCAAATGGAAATTTTTACCATAGACAATTTTAAACGGCGTGAGACCAATCGGAGCCTTAAAAGCTGTCCGATAATCCCCCAAAGCATCATCAAGTTTGTTTGCCCAATCTTTCCTTGAGGCTGAAACAGTTTTTTCCAAAATACGTTTTATTTTACGATTTGACACCTCCGCTTGCCCGTTAGCCTGAGGATGATATGGTGTGGAAACCTTGTGCCTCACACCATATTGCTCCAGAGCTTTGTCAAGCTGAGTGTTACAGAAGTAGGATCCTCCGTCACTTATCAACACTCGCCGAGTACCAAAACGCGCAAAAATGTTTCTTTTCAAAAATTTCACTACGGTTTTTCCATTGGCTTTAGCACATGCTATCGCCTCAACCCATTTAGAAACATAATCCACAGCGACCAAAATGTATTCGTTAGAAAATGAAGATGGGAATGGACTGACAAAGTCGATCCCCCAACAATCAAAAACTTCAATTTCTAACATATTTTGCAAAGGCATTTCATTCCGCCCTGAAATTCCTCCACTCTTCTGACATTTGTCCCAACTTAGGGCATGCACATGCGCATCTTTGAATAACGACGGCCAATAAAAGCCCGATTGAAGGACTTTTGTGGCCGTTCTTAACCCATTGAAATAGCCTCCATACGGAGACTTATGACAATGCCACAGAATGTTCGTGGCTTCCTCTACCGACACACATCTTCTTAAGAGGTAGTCGACACCAAGTTTAAACAAATGAGGTTCATCCCATACAAAGGACTTGGCATCTGACAAATTTTTTTTTTGATGGTGCGTTAAACCGTCCGGTATCAATCCGGTGGCTTTGTGGTTAGCCATGTCGGCAAACCACAGTCTAACCTGCACCCTAAACAATTTTTCATTAGGGAACTCCTCTTTGACTTCACATTCTTTCTTGGTCACGTCAACATTCACCAGGCGGGATAAGTGATCCGCCACCAAATTCTCGGATCCTTTTTTGTCACGAATTTCTAGATCAAATTCCTATAACAAAAGGATCCAACGAATAAGCCTCTGCTTAGAATCAGGCTTGGTAAGCAGATACCTTATAACCGTGTGGTCCGTGTAAATGATGACTCGCGACCCAATCAAATAGGAACGAAATTTCTCCAACGCATACACTATGGCAAGCAACTCTTTCTCAGTTGTTGCATAGTTAATTTGAGCCTCGTTTAAAACTTTGCTCGCATAATGTATCGCGTGAAAAACTTTCGTTTTCCTCTAACCCAAAACAGCCCCTACCGCATAATCACTTGCATCGCACATTAGTTCAAAATCCAATTTCCAGTTAGGTGCAATGATTATCGGTGAGGTAGTTAAACTTTGTTTTAAAAAAGTAAATGCGAACATGCAAGACTCGTCAAAGTAAAAAATCTTACCTTTAATGAGCAAATTTCTCAATGGCTTTGCGACCTTTGCGAAGTCCTTGATGAATCTCCAGTAAAACCCGACGTGTCCAAGAAAGCTCCTTATGCCTTTTACATTCATCGGTGGTGGCAATTTCTCAATAACGTCCACCTTGGCTTTATCCACTTCAAGGCCCTTTGAAGAAACTTTGTGACCAAGCACAATTCCTTCGTTCACCATAAAGTTGCATTTTTCCCAATTAAGCACCAAATTGGTTTCCACACACCGTTCCAACACTGTATCCAAATTTTTCAAACAAATATCGAACGATTGTCCAAAAACCGAGAAGTCATCCATAAAGACCTCAATTGTCTTTTCGATCAAATCCGAGAATATCGCTTGCATACACCGTTGAAAAGTCGTCGGTGCATTACATAATCCAAACGGCATCCTCCTATAAGCGAAGATTCCAAACGAACATGTAAAAGCGGTTTTTTCATGATCCTCCGGGTTCACAATAATTTGGTTGTAACCCGAATAACCATCCAAAAAACAGTAGAATTGTTGACCGGAAAGCCTTTCGAGCATTTGATCCATAAACGGGAGAGGGAAATGATCTTTCCTCGTAGCTTTGTTTAGCCTACGGTAATCTATGCACATTATCCACCCGATCACGGTTTTTGTTGGAATGAGCTCATTTTTCTCGTTTCGGACCACCGTTAATCCGCCTTTTTTTGGTACCACATGCACCGGACTAACCCACGGGCTGTCAGAAATGGGATAAATCATTCCGGCATCTAACATTTTTACCACTTCCTTCCTAACCACCTCTTTCATGATAGGATTTAACCGGCGTTGCGGTTGAGCAACCGGTTTAAAATCTTCCTCCATAAATATTTGGTGCATGCAATATGAAGGGCTTATGCCTTTGAGATCGGACAAAGTCCATCCCATTGCATCTTGATTTTTTCTTAACACTTGAATTAAGCGGCTCTCCTCGTTTTCAGATAAAATACTGCTTATGATCACCGGTTTATTACCACCGTCATCGAGAAAAGCATACTTCAAGGTTGAAGGCAACACTTTCAGTTCAAGCTTGGATTTTTCATCATTCACCACTTTTTTTAGAATTTCCTCTTCATGCTCCCAAGGTTGTAATTCTTCCAAAGCTTCAAGCTCCAACAAACACTCTTCAAGAGCTTGCTCTTCTTCAACTGAGAATACTTCCAAGGAATCATCCAAAGCTCTTTGTAAAGGGGTAATGACATGAATTTGCTTTGTAACATCAATACTCGCCTCCTCCGTTGCATCGATTCTGAAACAATCACCTTTATCCTTCTTGTGCTTCATGGCATCATAGAGATTGAAACACACCTCTTCATCTTGGACTCTCACTTTCATGAGACCATCGTCCATGTCAATTACCATTCGGGCAGTTTTCATGAAAGGCCTTCCAAGAATCAAAGGAGCATCCTCATCCTCCTCCATTTCAATGACCACAAAGTCTATCAGAAACAAAAATTTGTCCACTTTGACCAACACATCTTCCGCTACACCGTGCAGACGGGTAGTGGATTTGTCTGCGAGTTGCAACGTCATTTGAGTGGACCTCAATTCCATGTGTCCTAACCGTTTCACAATCGACAAAGGTATAAAATTGATACTAGAGCCCAAATCAATCAATACGTTGCCCACATAGATATTTCCTATAGTAACTGGCAAGGTGACTCGTCCCAGATCACATTCTTTCCGCGGGAGAGTACGTTGAATGATAGCGCTACAGCTAGCATCTACCATAATGGTCTCTTGATCCGTATACCTCTTCTTTTTCGTGAGGATATCCTTCATAAATTTCGTATATTTAGGCATTTGCTCCAAAGCCTCGGAAAATGGGATATTTATTTGTAATTGTTTGAAACTATCCATAAACCGAGAATAGTGCCTCGCACTATCTTTCTTTGTAGGAGCATGAGGATATGGTTAATGTTGGATCGGAATATTGTTCACCGGTTCTTTTCCCTTCCTAGTTCTCTTCACTTTTTCTTCTATCTCTCTTTTTTTCTCATCCTCACTTTTTTCCTTCTCATTTTCAACTAAAACACCCTCAACATTTTTTTCTACTTCAATCTCATCACTAGCTTTTTCTTTTTCAACTACAACCTCCTCCTCCACTACACTTTTACCTACACCCATGTCAATCTCTCTTCCACTTCTTGTTAGAATTGCTTTGCAATCTTTAGGATTTGGAAGCGTATTTTCCGTAAAGTTCCCTTTTTGTTGGTCGGCCAATTGTTTTGATAATTTCCCGACTTGTGTTTCAAGATTCCTTATGGCCGCATCGGTATTCTTCTGATTGGATATTGCCATTTGCATAAATTGCGTGAGAGTGTCCTCCATCTTCGTATTTCCAGCGGGAGCTTGTGGAGGTTTAGTGTAATTTTGGTATTGTTGACGGTTTGACGGTCCGGCTTCTTGCGGTCTCCACGGTTGTTGATAACCTTGGTTGGGCCGTTGTTGGTAACCTTGGTTGCCTTGTTGATACGGAGGTTGGGGTTGATATCCTTGATTTCCAACATAGTTTACCTCCTCCACAACTGGAGGACAATAACCGGTCAGATGGTCGCCTCTACAAAGTTCACCAACCAAGACTTGTACATTTTTACTCGAGGAGTTATGAATTTCTTTGAATTGTTGAGGAAGTTTAGACATTTGTTTCGTCAACAACTCAACCTGCTGGGATAATAACTTGTTCTGAGCAAGTATAGCATCACTTGTTCCCAATTCTAGAACTCCAGGAGTCCGCTGAGAAGGTCCACGGTTATGACTACCTTGATGGTCGTTCAAGGCCATCTTATCAATAATAGTTGTGGCTTCTGCTGCAGTTTTACTTAACAAGGATCCACCTGCGGTGGCATCCAACAAGGTTTTGTGTACAAGTTGAAGTCCATTTCGAAATATATGAATTTGTGACAATTCATCAAAACCATAGCCCTTGAACTTTCTCAACATTGATTTGAATCTCTCCCAAGCTTCATTGAGAGATTCATTGGCTCCTTGTGTGAACACCGCGATGGCGGTCTTTGCCTCCATAAACCGAGTGTGAGGGAAAAATCTCTCCAAAAATTTATGTTCCAATGCATTCTAATCCGTCATTATGGCCGTTGACTGGTCAAGATACCATTCATTTGCCTTCCCAATGAGAGAATGCGGGAATAGTCTCTTAAACAGAGATTCCTCTTCAGCTTCGGGTGCACCAGTCGCTCCCGCGATTTCATAGAATTTCGTCAGATGGGTAAAAGGATCTTCATGATCCATACCCGTAAATGGACTTTAATATAGTAGTTGGAGAATACCGGTCTTCATTTCGGAATGACGACCGTTCTGTGCATGGCGAGCGAACTGGGCATTGTGTCTCGGACTGTTTGTGCAAGGTCTAGAAGCAGGTGGTGGTGGTGGTGGTGGATCTGCCTCCATAACGGGAAGTATCTGTGGAAGTGGTGGTGGTGTAGAAGTACTTTCCTCTTGTTCTCGCTTCTGTCTTGCTAGCAGTCTCTTTCATCTAGTACCGCTGTTGATTCTACGCGCGGTTCTCTCAATCTCAGGATCGAAAAGAAGTTGGTCCGCCGGTAGTTTCCCTCGCATAAACCAAGTCTGCACACTAAACAAAGCAAATTAACAAGTTCAAGAAAAAAAATTAACAAGCTTAAAACAGCACAACTATCGCAATGCTTGCAATATCACTAAACAATCCCCGGCAACGGCGCCATTTTGTTAATATAGTAATAGGGGGTGTTTTTATCATCTCCACAGGGATTTCCTGATATTTGATGCTTACCGTTCAATAGTTACACCGTTTTAAGTTCAAAGGTTTCAATTGGTTCTCAATTTCGTTTAACATCAATTGTTAGCAAAGAGTAATTTTTGACAAAGAGTTTGAAAGGTTTTTATAAAAGCATGTCAAGGTCAGGTTTCGCTAATCCTTTTCACATATATACGATTAATCAAGCATATGAACTCAGTTTCCGACCAATACAACCGCGTATCCTCTCGACTAAGTTTATGTCTAAAGCAAAGTCGTGAGTATCGTTGTTTAGACCGTCAGATGATGTCTCACACTAACAATCTAAACAACAATCGTTAAGATCAACACAAAGCGAATAGCAAATCCCAAATCTATGTCTAGAGTTTGGTTTTTAAGAGATGAATTTATTAGGTCATGATTTGTAGAATCTATGTCTAGAGCAAGACAAATCACACATAAAGCATTAATAGAAAATAACTTCATCTATATTGATCGAAGACTTTGTTCATATACAACAGATCAAAAGCAATACATATAATCAGGACCAACTACTTCTAACCTCAACATTGAGTGTTTAGCTACACATTCCCATGGTAGCTATGATGACAAGTAAAAAGAGGAGATGAATGAACATTCACGTCGAATAATCGAGAATGGATGTGACTTCAGCTTCTCAAAGTGAAATTACACTCTTAGATGATCAAAATGCAGAAAACTATGATTTTGGGTGAAAATGAGCAAAAGATCCTTTACAAACAAAGTGAAAATCTATTTATACACACCAGAATTCTGCAGCATTCGCACTGCGAGTGAATCATTCGCACAGCGAATGAGAGAAAATGGCACCTTAAGTGCCTCTGAGACTTAAACCGCCCAATGCTGATGTCGTGGGTTCGCACTGCGAACAATCCATTCGCACTGCGAATGAGAGAAAATTTGCCACAAAACCTTACTGCCACCCTTCGCCAGGACCTTCGCACGGCGAACCACCCAGCGAGCCTTCGCTAGGAGTTCGCAGTGCGAACTTTGGGATATTTTCCAAGAAAAACATTATGCCACCATTCGCTGGAAGCCTCGCTGACGTTCGCAGTGCGAACCTTCGCTGCACCTTCGCCAGCTCCTTCGCACTGCGAATACCCTGTTACAGCTACAACTTCAGTGTCAACTTGCATCTACTCATTGTGTCTCACAATCTTGATCCTTTCATGCCTATTCTTGCACACTATCACACAAATTACAAGCACCACAAGTGTATTCCAATGTATGCACAACAACACAATTCACCACTTAAATCAACAAATTACACATGGAAAGAAATGCAAAATGCCAAGTATTGCATACAAATATATAACATGTTTGACATCTAACACTGTCCCCTGGTTCCATGAACTACGACGCTCTGATTTCGTCATTGCACTATGAGGGTACGTAGGCACGAGGGCCACAATTCTCCGCGAGCACTTTCTTTCTTTTCTTTCTTTTTCCCCTTTCTTCTCTCTCTCTCTCTCTCTCTCTCTCTCTCTCTCTCCTCCTTCTCTTAGCTAGAAGCCTTTAGATAGATAACCCATCCAAGCCTAGAAGCAAGTGAAATGGTTCCCGTCGAGTACGACGAATGCGTTAGGTGATAATACCTTCCTTTCGCATAACCTACCCCCCATTCCCGTTTCTCTTCCCCTTGGGTTTTATCGATATTTTCCCTGTCCTTTGGGACTAAATAATGTTCGGTGGCGACTCTGTTGTATCTTTGAGTGTGCAATTCACTCAGGATGTAAACCAGCCATCTTCAGCGAGTTCTATTGAAACTTTAACACGCACATGTGTGCATTCAATTGCTCCAATACAGTTCTGACATTCAGTTTACATATTAAAAGTGTATAACAAAACTAATCAATATTTGTATAAGACACAATTTTTGTTTACCTTAAAATACGGGTAAAATCTATGATTGTTAAGTATTTGCGGAGGCACTTGTGTTCCATCAGGTTGCTTTAAAAAGTTTCCCTCCACCTCTTTCAAAGCATTTAGCACTCTGAAAATGACGACTAATAGTTTCACTTGAACGTCTAAAAAAGATGGGCATCACACGATTTTTGAGATGATGTCCTACTCTGTGAAGAAATTTTGATACTTGTTCCTCGATAGACATTGTTCGTGTTGTCATACCCCAAATTTTACCCTAAATTCGTCTGATCATTGGCATATCATCATAGGTCAGCTTTTGCATTTGTAGTTAAACATCTCATTAATCAACTTTTAGTCATTTTTACCATCCTATTTTAGATTCATTTCTATTACCTTAAAATTTATCTAGAATTGATTTTAATTTAATTTCAATTTAATTTATTATTTTTTTTAATTTAGTTTATTTATAATTTTAATTTATTTGTAATTTATTTTAATTTTTAGTTTAGCTTGTTACTTTAGTCTAGTTTAAATTAGATTGATTTTATTTTAGTACTCTTAATTTTAGTCTAAATTTAATTAGTCTAATTTTTGTTAATTTAGTTTAATTTTATTTTCTTTTTAATTTTATTTTCTTTTTAATTTTAATTCTTATTACAGTTTTATTTCCATTTTGATTTTCAAGTTTAATTTAATTTAGTTATTTAATTAAGTTTCAAAGTTTTACAAAATACAAAAAATAGCAATTAAAAAAAAGGACTTTTGATCCCATAACACTACATGCATCCTCCTAAGACCTACAAACATGAAATGCCACAACACCTCAAACCAAACGTTACGGCAAAATAGAAGAGTTTTTTACTGTTCTACCCCAGTCTGAAAAAATAAATACCAAACTACCCTCTTTTGAAAAAAAATTACTAGGGTACCCTAGTTTCTATGGATGCTCGCAGTCCCAGATCACGAGCACGTGAATGGATACGTGTGTTGTGTGTGCTCGTGAACCCGGTTCACGAGCATGTGAAGGGTTGTTTTTTTTTTTTGTTTTTTAATTGTTTTATTAATTAATATGGTATAATAAAATGATTTAATGGATTTTAATAATATATATTAATTAAATAGTAATATAATAATTAAAAAATTATTATTTTATAAATAAATTTTAATTTTTAAATTTTTTTTTTAAAAATGAATGATGCTCGTTGAATGAGTTTGCGAGCAGAAACGTTTGTTTTTTCTATAAATAAATGTCGTCTTGTATCAACATTCATCATTCCAGTGTGGCATTTGTGTATTAAAAAATGTCTGTCGAAGCTCTTGTGTTTTATGGGCAAGAAAAAAAATCAGTGTTTACCTAGATCCAATGTGGAACTTCAGAACCGTGGTTGCAGCAATTAACACAGGGTTTCGACAGCTGGGTGGCCATCGTAGGAAGGTGAGAAAAATTGAGTATCGTTGTCCGTACATAACGCTGACTGATGCAAGTCTGGAGGGTACGTACATGTATTACATGGATCGTATAGAAAATGATGTAGATGTACAATGTATGTTTTCAGCACATAGTGGCGAAGTTAACAGAGGAGTCCAAGATCCACTTGTGTTGATTGTTGTTGTGGATTAGGTTGTATGTTAAGTTTGTTGAGTTTGTAATCTTCTAATGTTGTTGTTGTTGTTTAGTTGAATCATTGAAATCTTCGGTGTGTTGTTGTTTTAAGAACAAGTCTTATTGTCTTAATTGTTTGAAATATAAATTTGTGTTCGATTACAGACAAAGCAAGTTCAAGATACATACTTTATTAATTGATTACCTTTGAAAAGAAATACTATTATCTAGACGGTCGGTTTGACGGGCCGGCAACATTAGGACATTTTCGATGCATATGGCCTATTTCTCTGCAAATCCCACACCTTCTCTTTTCCTTTTCGACACTGTCCATTTCGGTTCTAATCCTACTACTGGTTGGACGTCCCTTCTTGTTTCTTCTCATGGAATCACCGTGGCAAAGTGTAAATCCTTCATATTTTGGCCAGCTGTCTTCGTGGGGTACTCCTAAAAAGCTTTCCTTGTAGACTTTGAATACGTTAAGAACAGTAAAAACCTCTGGGATCTGAATGAAGTAGTCCTGACGTATACTAGAACATGCTGCGATGACGCGGGAGCAAGGTAAGTGAAATACCTGAAATTTCCCACAGTCACACCATCGATTCTTTAGGTCAACGCCGAAAGTACCTGTTGGACGACCATCATTATGATTAATTTTTTCCTGCACCATGAAACAAAATCTTTCACGATCAAATTGTATGACATTATGCGTGTTAGCCTTGGCTACTTCATCAGCCATTCCCTTGTTGCAACCATCCGTGAAAACCTTTCCAGTAGACAACATTTTGGTCCATTTGTGGCCTCTTTTACCAAACAGGGAACCCAGGCGATAGAATGTAGATTGAACCAACGCAGTGATTGGAAGGTTCCAGGTGGCCTTTAGAACGGAGTTCATGGCTTCTGCCAAATTAGATGTCATATGCCCCCAACGCTTCCCTCCGTCATATACTCTTGACCACTTCTCCCTTGGTATGTTGTCTATCCAACGCGAGGCCTCAATGTTTGTTATTTGGATTTCGTCGCAATAGTAGTTAAATGCAGGCTCAGTCAAAGCGTAACCTGTAACAGAAATGTTATGCAAAACATAGCAAAAGAACGAAAAAATAGGTAAGTAAGCGCATAAATGTAATACAATACTCATGTTAACAAATTGCAAGTGTAGTGCATTGTCCTTAATCTGGCGCATGAAGTTCTGAGCAATGTGTCTAATACAATAGACATGTGTAGATAATGGATCCTGCCATCCGTTCTCGGGATTGCTATATGCACTCTTTATCCATTCATGTCTATCTGAGATTAGACACAAATCAGGTTGTGGTGTCACGTGTAACCTTAGGTTCTTTAGAAAAAAGCTCCAGGCTTCCTTTGTTTCACCTTCGACCAAAGCGAAAGCTAATGGGAAAATGTTTGCATTACCATCTTAAGCAACCGCCATCAATAGAGTTCCTTTATACTTGCCGTATAAAAATGTTTCGTCAATTTGGATAACGGGCTTACAGTAGGCGAATCCACGTATACAAGGTCGAAATGCCCAAAACAGACGATGGAAGATGCGTGTGCCAGATATTTGGGAACCGTCATCTGAAATTGCTGGTAGGGTTTGCAACTCAATAATGGTTCCAGGAAGATAGGTTTTCATTACCAATATCCACTGCGGCAAGTCATTGTAAGATGTTTCCCAATTACCGTACAGTGACTCTACGGCCTTGCACTTGGCGATCCATGTTTTCTTGTAGGATATTATGTACATGTATTTTTCAAGTATATGGGCAATGATGACATTCACCTTTAATGAAGCGTCACGGTTGACAAGCTCTCTGATGCCGTGGCTGATCATTTGTGAATTCAGCTTCCTATGGTCCTGTGCCATAGACGTGGCAGTGCATGTGTGAGGCCCAGACAGCTTACCAATCTTCCATTTGGAGTTCTTTTTTCTTTTGGAAGCCCTGCATTTGAAATTGCAGTCTTGTTTCTTACATTTAATGACATACCGTACATTGTCGGATTGGTAAACCCAATAGTCAACATTGTGTCTAATATGCCAGTGTTGCAGAGCGAGAATGCAAGCTTCCTTGTTTTCAAACTCCATCCCAATCTCAATTTCGTCAACAATATGGTTTGGTAGGACACGTCAAAACACGGAGATTGGTTCAGCGTCTTCCATGCATATATTCTGCATATGTGCAGGTGGATTGTACAAGCTAATTGGTTTTGCGCGAATTGCCGGGATAGACGCGACTATCAAATCCTCATCTTCCTCGTCATCGCTATTACCAAAAATGTCTTGCATCCGGACCTCCTGAAGTTCATCCTCACTAGCTTCCCCAACCTCTTCATTTGGTAAGAAAGGTTCGTTGTTTTGTGTTGGTTCGTCGTCAGATGTTTGGCTCATTCCATAATGGTGTGAATGTGTCTCTTGCGTCGGAAATGTTTCAACATTATCGTGTAGACGAACATATAACTCAATCGTGGACAATTGATCATACAACAAGTGGCATTGAAACATTGCTTTCACGTCTTCATCATTTGTGATCGGCTTCATCAAGTAAAAAATCGTACCATCATCCCCGTTAAGTAATGGATGACGATAGATAATCTCCTCGACAAACCGTGCTAGTTTTTTTTCCACCCTCTCTTTGAAGTGAATGAAATCGGAATTTACATGAATTTTGAATGCATAGGTGTCTGTGTTGCTAAATGAGAATCCAACAATTCTACTGTGAAACATTACCATTAAAGTGACAGGTAACAATTATATTGTTCTTAGCCATTATCAATGAAATTGGTATGTGGTTGTGATAGTAGAAATGAAGGAAACAAGTGTTATATAATGTAGTAATGTAATATAAAAAAATAAAGAAAAAATACACGCTGCATGTGCTCGTGAAATGGGAAAACGAACATTGGTGGATTCTTCACGTGCTCGTGGAATGGGAAAGCGAGCACACACATTTACTTCGCATGCTCGTGGAATGTGACAACGAGCATACATGTAGTCTGATTTTTGTGCAGCCTATCGTATAGCATAGCATGCATGCAAGAAGAAGTAAATGTGACTTCCAATGCCATGCAGTGTGTAGTCTCTTCAAAATTATTTATTGCTACAATTAATTACACATGTTACCCTATAAATTTGCGTCAATTTCCTTTCCTCTTGCACAATTTCCTTTCCCTCAGCAAGTCACATTTTCTTCCTCTCACATTCAAAAATGTCTCTGTTGTGGTTGGGCGAGAATCACTGTGGTACACAAGATAATGTGCTAGCCAGTGTAAGTTTCTTAGAAATGCCTCTCTAGAAAATTCTTAAAAATGTGCTTGTGTTGACTATAATTTCTTGCTTTTTCAGGACAATGTAAAGTTAAGAGTAAATGCACATTCTCACGTGAAAGCAAGTGATAGAATAATGCCTTATTTAGAGGTAGCAGGTTTTGCTCATTTCGCACAAATAAATCATCTCCCACTTGACACTAGCCTAGTTCAGGCTCTGATAGAGAAATGGAGACCGGAAACACACACATTCCATTTACCAACCGGTGAATGTACAATAACTTTAGAAGATGCTAACATGTTGCTCGGTTTTAGAGTGGATGGAAAAGCTGTTAATGGTCCTACAGAGGTAGGTAACGAGGTCTATATAGAGAATTTAGGGGTTGAACCGACAGCATCTGATAGAAATAGAGGGTCCGTCAAAATTATTTGGCTAGAGAACTTATATGCAGATTTAAACCGTGACCCTAACCTAACCCTAGAACGTATAATTTTACAAGCAAAAGTTTATATTTTGCTTGTGATTGCAACTATTCTGTTTCCCGACAAGAGCCAAAATCTTTTGTATTCTTCGTGGATTCCTCTCGTAGGGGATCTAGAAAAATGCAACAAATTTAGTTGGGGTTCTGCTTGTCTAGCAAAACTGTACAGAGAAATGTGCAAGGCATCAGTCAAGGATGTAAGGAGCATGAGTGGTTGTGTCCTACTACTCAAGACTTGGGCATTCACACGTATACCCTTGGTTGCTCCTATTAGTAATATGCAGCCGTCATTTCCATACGCGCAAAGGTATTACTTATATTAACATGTACTTTATTATCATCTTACTCTACTATAACTAATAGTCATAATTTTTTTTCAGATGGACCTAGAGACGAATGGATTACGCGAGCAATCCGCGGTTCCATGTACAGGGGTATGAAAACGCACTTGATCACATGCAAGAAAGAGACATAAGTCTGAAAGCATAAAACCTACATGTTTCATATACATCCTTACTTTATTCTAATAATTTTTTTTCCAGTTTATATGGAGGCCGTTCATTCACTTTCAAGTGCCAAATCAAAGAGACGCCTGAATCTGGAGTTCTACGCCTTATCTTATCTATTTCCATATAGTTGAAATGCATCAAATAGATAGAGTCAAACTCCAGTTTGGTTTTGAACTATATGGCGTAGAACTCCAGATTCAGGCGTCTCTTTGATTTGGCACTTGAAAGTGAATGAACGGCCTCCATATAAACTGGAAAAAAAATTATTAGAATAAAGTAAGGATGTATATGAAACATGTAGGTTTTATGCTTTCAGACTTACGTCTCTTTCTTGCATGTGATCAAGTGCGTTTTCATACCCCTGTACATGGAACCGCGGATTGCTCGCGTAATCCATTCGTCTCTAGGTCCATCTGAAAAAAAATTATGACTATTAGTTATAGTAGAGTAAGATGATAATAAAGTACATGTTAATATAAGGAATACCTTTGCGCGTATGGAAATGACGGCTGCATATTACTAATAGGAGCAACCAAGGGTATACGCGTGAATGCCCAAGTCTTGAGTAGTAGGACACAACCACTCATGCTCCTTACATCCTTGACTGATGCCTTGCACATTTCTCTGTACAGTTTTGCTAGACAAACAGAACCCCAACTAAATTTGTTGCATTTTTCTAGATCCCCTACGAGAGGAATCCACGAAGAATACAAAAGATTTTGGCTCTTGTCGGGAAACAGAATAGTTGCAATCACAAGCAAAATATAAACTTTTGCTTGTAAAATTGTACGTTCTAGGGTTAGGTTAGGGTCACGGTTTAAATCTGCATATAAGTTCTCTAGCCAAATAATTTTGACGGACCCTCTATTTCTATCAGATGCTGTCGGTTCAACCCCTAAATTCTCTATATAGACCTCGTTACCTACCTCTGTAGGACCATTAACAGCTTTTCCATCCACTCTAAAACCGAGCAACATGTTAGCATCTTCTAAAGTTATTGTACATTCACCGGTTGGTAAATGGAATGTGTGTGTTTCCGGTCTCCATTTCTCTATCAGAGCCTGAACTAGGCTAGTGTCAAGTGGGAGATGATTTATTTGTGCGAAATGAGCAAAACCTGCTACCTCTAAATAAGGCATTATTCTATCACTTGCTTTCACGTGAGAATGTGCATTTACTCTTAACTTTACATTGTCCTGAAAAAGCAAGAAATTATAGTCAACACAAGCACATTTTTAAGAATTTTCTAGAGAGGCATTTCTAAGAAACTTACACTGGCTAGCACATTATCTTGTGTACCACAGTGATTCTCGCCCAACCACAACAGAGACATTTTTGAATGTGAGAGGAAGAAAATGTGACTTGCTGAGGGAAAGGAAATTGTGCAAGAGGAAAGGAAATTGACGCAAATTTATAGGGTAACATGTGTAATTAATTGTAGCAATAAATAATTTTGAAGAGACTACACACTGCATGGCATTGGAAGTCACATTTACTTCTTCTTGCATGCATGCTATGCTATACGATAGGCTGCACAAAAATCAGACTACATGTATGCTCGTTGTCACATTCCACGAGCATGCGAAGTAAATGTGTGTGCTCGCTTTCCCATTCCACGAGCACGTGAAGAATCCACCAATGTTCGTTTTCCCATTTCACGAGCACATGCAGCGTGTATTTTTTCTTTATTTTTTTATATTACATTACTACATTATATAACACTTGTTTCCTTCATTTCTACTATCACAACCACATACCAATTTCATTGATAATGGCTAAGAACAATATAATTGTTACCTGTCACTTTAATGGTAATGTGTTCACAGTAGAATTGTTGGATTCTCATTTAGCAACACAGACACCTATGCATTCAAAATTCATGTAAATTCCGATTTCATTCACTTCAAAGAGAGGGTGGAAAAAAACTAGCAAGGTTTGTCGAGGAGATTATCTATCGTCATCCATTACTTAACGGGGATGATGGTACGATTTTTTACTTGATGAAGCCGATCACAAACGATGAAGACGTGAAAGCAATGTTTCAATGCCACTTGTTGTATGATCAATTGTCCACGATTGAGTTATATGTTCGTCTACACGATAATGTTGAAACATTTCCGACGCAAGAGACACATTCACACCATTATGGAATGAGCCAAACATCTGACGACGAACCAACACAAAACAACGAACCTTTCTTACCAAATGAAGAGGTTGGGGAAGCTAGTGAGGATGAACTTCAGGAGGTCCGGATGCAAGACATTTTTGGTAATAGCGATGACGAGGAAGATGAGGATTTGATAGTCGCGTCTATCCCGGCAATTCGCGCAAAACCAATTAGCTTGTACAATCCACCTGCACATATGCAGAATATATGCATGGAAGACGCTGAACCAATCTCCGTGTTTGGACGTGTCCTACCAAACCATATTGTTGACGAAATTGAGATTGGGATGGAGTTTGAAAACAAGGAAGCTTGCATTCTCGCTCTGCAACACTGGCATATTAGACACAATGTTGACTATTGGGTTTACCAATCCGACAATGTACGGTATGTCATTAAATGTAAGAAACAAGACTGCAATTTCAAATGCAGGGCTTCCAAAAGAAAAAAGAACTCCAAATGGAAGATTGGTAAGCTGTCTGGGCCTCACACATGCACTGCCACGTCTATGGCACAGGACCATAGGAAGTTGAATTCACAAATGATTAGCCACAGCATCAGAGAGCTTGTCAACCGTGACGCTTCATTAAAGGTGAATGTCATCATTGCCCATGTACTTGAAAAATACAGGTACATAATATCCTACAGGAAAGCATGGATCGCCAAGTGCAAGGACGTAGAGTCACTGTACGGTAATTGGGAAACATCTTACAATGACTTGCCGCAGTGGATATTGGTAATGAAAACCTATCTTCCTGGAACCATTATTGAGTTGCAAACCCTACCAGCAATTTCAGATGACGGTTCCCAAATATCTGGCACACGCATCTTCCATCGTCTGTTTTGGGCATTTCGACCTTATACGTGGATTCGCCTACTGTAAGCCCGTTATCCAAATTGACGGAACATTTTCATACGGCAAGTATAAAGGAACTCTATTGATGGCGGTTGCACAAGATGGTAATGTAAACATTTTCCCATTAGCTTTCGCTTTGGTCAAAGGTGAAACAAAGGAAGCCTGGAGCTTTTTTCTAAAGAACCTAAGGTTACACGTGACACCTCAACCTGATTTGTGTCTAATCTCAGATAGATATAAATCGATAAAGAGTGCATATAGCAATCCCAAGAACGGATGGCAGGATCCACTATCTACACATGTCTATTATATTAGACACATTGCTCAGAACTTCATGCGCCAGATTAAGGACAACGCACTACGCTTGCAATTTGTTAACATGGGTATTGTATTACATTTATGCGCTTACTTACCTATTTTTTCGTTCGTTTGCTATGTTTTGCATAACATTTCTGTTACAGGTTACGCTTTGACTGAGCCTGCATTTAACTACTATCGCGACGAAATCCAAATAACAAACATTGAGGCCTCGCGTTGGATAGACAACATACCAAGGGAGAAGTGGTCAAGAGTATATGACGGAGGGAAGCGTTGGGCGTATATGACATCTAATTTGGCAGAAGCCATGAACTCCGTTCTAAAGGCCACCCGGAACCTTCCAATCATTGTGTTGGTTCAATCTACATTCTATCGCCTGGGTTCCCTGTTTGGTAAAAGAGGCCACAAATGGACCAAAATGTTGTCTATTGGAAAGGTTTTCACTGATGGTTGCAACAAGGGAATGGCTGATGAAGTAGCCAAGGCTAACACGCATAATGTCATACAATTTGATCGTGAAAGATTTTGTTTCATGGTGCAGGAAAAAATTAATCATAATGATGATCGTCCAACAGGTACTTTCGGCGTTGACCTAAAGAATCGATGGTGTGACTGTGGGAAATTTCAGGTATTTCACTTACCTTGCTCCCACGTCATCGCAGCATGTTCTAGTATACGTAAGGACTACTCCATTCACATCACAGAGGTTTTCACTGTTCTTAACGTATTCAAAGTCTACAAGAAAAGCTTCTTAGGAGTACCCCACGAAGACAACTGGCCAAAATATGAAGGATTTACACTTTGCCACGATGATTCCATGAGAAGAAACAAGAAAGGACGTCCAACCAGTAGTAGGATTAGAACCGAAATGGACAGAGTCGAAAAGGAAAAGAGAATGTGTGGAATTTGCAGAGAAATAGGTCATATGCGTCGAAAATGTCCTAATGTTGTCGGCCCGTCAAACCGACCGTCTAGATAATAATATTTCTTTTCAAAGTTAATCAATTAATAAAGTATGTATCTTGAACTTGCTTTGTCTGTAATCGAACACAAATTTATATTTCAAGACAACGTTTTCAAACAATTAAGACAATAAGACTTGTTCTTAAAACAACAACACACCGAAGATTTCATTGATTCAACTAAACAACAACAACATTAGAAGATTACAAACTCAACAAACTTAACATACAACCTAATCCACAACAACAATCAACACAAGTGGATCTTGGACTCCTCTGTTAACTTAGAAGATTACAAACTCAACAAACTTAACATACAACCTAATCCACAACAACAATCAACTCAATTTTTCTCACCTTCCTACGATGGCCACCCAGCTATCGAAACCCTGTGTTAATTGCTGCAACCACGGTTCTGAAGTTCCACATTGGATCTAGGTAAACACTGATTGTTTTTTCTTGCCCATAAAACACAAGAGCTTCGACTGACATTTTTGAATACGCAAATGCCACACTGGAATGATGAATGTTGATACAAGACGACATTTATTTATAGAAAAAATAAATGTTTCTACTCACAAACTCATTCAACGAGCATCAATCATTTTTAAAAAAAAATTAAAAAAATTAAAATTTATTAATAAAATAATAATTTTTTAATTATTATATTACTATTTAATTAATATATATTATTAAAATCCATTAAATCATTTTATTATACCATATTAATTAATAAAACAATTAAAAAACAAAAAAAAAAAACAACCCTTCACATGCTCGTGAACCGGGTTCACGAGCACACACAGCACACGTATCCCTTCACTTGCTCGTGATCTGGGACTGCGATCATCCACAGAAACTAAGGTACCCTAGTAATTTTTTTTCAAAAGAGAGCAGTTTGGTATTTATTTTTTCAGACTGGGGTAGAACAGTAAAAAACTCACATAACAAGGCCAGTAACAACCATCCTGATACAACACACTGCTACACTTTAAGCCTGCTACAAGCAGCGCACAACACTCTAAGACCTGTACCAATCGTACATCGCTTCCTGCACAATCTGTCCCACACAACAAAACAAAAAAGGTAAATTCTTATCTACCCAACTTAAAAAGTTGGATAAGATTACATTCAGTGTAAAATGCTTTGAAAACGACAACAATTGTACTATTTAATAAATAATTAAATGTGTTAAAATTAAATGGTATCATGTGATTGGTTTTATTGATGGATAGAGAAATTGTCCCAAAAAAAATAGTATTTGCACCAAAACGCGATTCTGCTACCTGCAACACATATAACATGTACCACGTTTTGTACCTGGTGAATACTTCAAAACATTTTCCCCAAGACAAAGACCTCACAAAGCAAAAATCTTGCACAACACTGCCATTACAAACCAAACTCTACACAACAACAATCCAATAAAAGCATGTTTAATCTTGCTGTTTGACCTCGGCAACACTAGCCATGAAATAGACGTGATAATAACGGCAAGAAAATAAGAAGAGGAGTTTAAAAAAAACCTTGACTAAGCCTTCACTTCCGGACCTCCTTGAATCCGGTTTTTCCATCCTAACAGAACAACAAAAACCGTCTCACAAAAGACAAGAACAAAACCGTACCCCCTCTAATACCATTCACCACCATAGCAGCCTCTGCAAATTTCTAATTCCGACCACCAACTCCTCAATACTCCAACATTGAAGCTGAACCACGCCTCAGAAAAAACCACCAGAACCATAACACGGACTCTGTTTCTCATTGGCAATAAACCGTTCACCTTCAACACATTCAACCTCCCTCACTTGTTGTGAACAACATCGACAATCTGTTCCTTCCATCTTCTCCAACACCATCAACCTTTCCACTCCCTCAACACCCATCAATCAGATTACTCCTCCATTCCCTTCCTCCTTCTCACCTCCACCTTCAAATCTCCTCTGTAGCATCAACAACAACTAGAAGACGCACCCATACTTTCCTGATTCGGTACCCCTTTTCTTTTTCCTGATTTTTGTCATTGTTTGTTTTTTTTCTTGAGCAATTGAGAGCGAGAAGAGAGAGCATGATGCGTTTCAGAGAGATCAATGACAGAGATTGGAGAAATTTAGAAAGATGAAAGGAGAAAGATAATGAACAACGAAGGAGAGAGAGATTACAAAAGTTGAAGGAGGAAGGGAGTGGATCGTGAGACGCAGACGAGTATTTTTGTTTTTCCCTGAAATGCATTTTGGTAGCTGAAGTCGTGCGTGTGTTTTGGTTTAGGTCATCTTCTTCTATGATGGTGAAACCGGGTTTGGGTCATAATATTGACCCGCCCAGGATCTATTTCCAGCACCAGTTTGGGCCTCAATCACACCAGCCCTATTCTATTTTGTTTTCTTTTCTCCTGGCCCATCGTTTTCTGAATAGGTTTCAACTTTTAGAATTTAAATTCTTAGTCTTTAGAATTAATTCTTTATGATTTAGTTTTAAGGATTTAGTTCTTTAGTGTTCTTAGAATTAGTATGTAGTTACAATTAAATTTTGATTATTTAATATTAACTAGATTTTAATTTTTTTTTTATAATTTAGTTGAATTAACCTTTTATTAGGATTGAGTTCATTTTTTTAGATTTTTAGTTTAATTAGACTTAATTAGAATTTAATTCAATTAATTTTAATTAGAAATTAACTTATTCAATTTTCAATTAGAATTTTAGCTAATTAGTATAAATTAGATTTTAATTTATTTAGTTTTGTTGGATTAGACTTAGTCTAGTTAGAATTAGTTTTTTAATTTTAATTGATTAATTTTAGAATTTATTTAATTAGCTTTGTAATTAGATTTTGGTTTGTTTAGACTTTATTTGTTTTTAAGTTAATCTTGACATTTAATTCTTGTTATATTTGCTGTATATATTGTTGTTTATCATACACTTGTTACTTGAGGTTTTCCTCTTCGTTCCTCTGTGTCTTATATCTCATTCCAAAGGAAAGAGTCATTCCCATTGACTGTCATGTCATTTAGGATAGCCTTGTTCATCATTCCCTTATCTCACGCTGTCGCGCGATCAAGACTTGCCTTCCCTTTTTAACCTAATCTTAGGTTTAGAGTCTCCGTGCTCTATTTAGGTGTTCCGCCGTGGACACTTCTTTCCATGTTTTACATAACCTTAGGTTTGGAGTCGCCGCACTTCATGTAGGTGTCTTGCCATAGACCCTACTTTCCCTTGGAACCTTGACCATAGTCAATAGTTCCTCATCCCCGTTGAGGGGAACTATGGACACTTTGATTTCTCAAGTTCATCTTAAGAATACGTAGGCATAGGATTGCGAGATCCTAGCGAGCTACCTTTTTCTTTTTCCACCTTTCTATTTCTCACCCTTTTACCCCGTAGTGAGGGGAACTACGAATGCTCTGATTCCATTCCCGTCAGGATACGTAGGCACATGATGCGATGTCTTGGCGATCATACTTAGTGTACATACCCTAGGTATTTACCTTAGCACTTTTCCCTTAGTAAGCAAACTTTAGCATAACACAAATACTAACAAGAGGTTCCTGTAGAGTACTACAGATACTTAGGATGCCAACACCTTCCCTAGGTATAACCAACCCCCGAACCTTAAATCTCTAGCTGTGTTCCTATATAGCGCACTTAGGGTTTTTCGATCTTTACCCTTTCCTTTGGATAAATCAAAGTTCGGTGGTGAATTGCATGATTTGTGATTCAAGTTAACTAATTGCTTGATATTTGATTCTCACTGCGACATGTGTATGTGTTAGTCCACCTTGATTTTGTAATAAGGTGCACAAGTTTAAGAAAGCTTTGGGAACCCGTACGAATGATATCATAACATCGCTCACTTCCTACAATATGTTTCATCAACTCATTTCTACCTTTCTCTCTTTTTGCGCCGTTATTCTATAAGGTATTTGGGATCTTCTACGCTTGTTTTTTAACGAACATATTAGAGCAATAATAATAGATACTTGAAGAATTGTCATTTGAATCAATTTCATATACTTGATTCTTATGTCTTCGTTAGTCATCTATAACAAATTAAACAATAAAATTTACTTTAATTATAAATCTATATATAAATAAATCAAATTAAAATATTTATTACAAATCAAACACATCATATCAAAATCAGAACAATTCAATTAAGAATTTTCATAACAAATCAAATACATAATTTCAAACTCAAATGAATTAAGAATCTTTATAGCAAATCGATAATTTATATTACTAATAATTCTTTTTTTATTGTGTTACATAATATTATTAGCCAATTTGTATAGTACTGTAAATAATTTTATTTTTTTCTATACAATGTAAATCCAATTTTTATAGCAAGTATTTTACTATTAAGTTGTAGTCACTGATTGAAAAAATGTGGTTTTTTTGGAGGTTTTGCTGAGAAAGTATGATATTTTTTGTTTGGTTGATGAGGAAATGCGATTTTATTGAGGTTTGTTTTATTAAAAAATATGACTTATTTTAGTTTGATTGATGTGCAATTACAGTATTCTTGTTTTGTTAGGTGGCTACGAAAATGTGATTTTATAGTACTAACTAGCAATGTAAATCATGAAGAAAAGCAGTCCGTGAACAGTAATGGTAGAAAAAGACAAGCAACAGTAAGAAAAAGCCACAAGAAGTACACAAGAGTACCATACCTAATTTCTAAAAATTGAAATACTCATGAACATGAAAATAAATCGATTGAACACACATATAAATAGGTGAAAAAATAAGAAGAAATATGACATACCTTGTAAGGTAGAAGAAGAGGAAGGTATGGGAAGGAGAAGAGTTGCAATGAATGAATAGAAAAATACCACGTGAAATGAAGAATAATACGTTTAATAAAATTGAAATTTTAGAGGACACAATTGTAATTGTGTTATTAATTGATTCCATTCCATTGGATACACTCCAATTTGAGGGGAATGAAAAATGGGTTAAAATAGTGGTATTGGATGAAATTAGTTCCATGACACTCCATTCCATTCCATTCATTTTTTGCAAAACCAAACAATATAATATAACTTCATTCCACTTTATTCCACTTCATTCCATCCATTTCCATTAATTCAAACAAACATTACTACAAATAACGCTTTTCATGACGAAGTTTTCACCTCGAACAATAGAAAACTGAGGTATAAAGCCAATATGCGCTATTTTTTTATTATTTTAAAAAATAAATAACCATGCATTCCATTGGCTTTTCATAACACCGAGGTGAAAAAATAACTCAGTACAAGCTTCATTTCCCAGCTATCGCAGTTCATGATTTTATTTGTTTATATGTGTAAACAAAATGTTCTAACCCTTCGATTTTCTATTTAACTGAGGCATAAAATAATAAAATTTTACTATAAAAGCATTCGTTAAACATATTTTACCCTAATGGTGTTGATGTTTTCGTTGTTGTATTTTTGGAATAACCTTTAGTTAAAGAAGGAAGCTCAACCTTTGAAGATTACTTAGTTTATAGATTGCAAGTGCAGAAAATCATTCTTGTTTCAAAAAAAATTGTTTTAAAGCGTATGCAACAAAATTTGGATATCACCGAAAAAAATTTCTCTTGGTTGGAACAAATAACTCCTCTGGGTTGTTCTCCAAGAATCCATTGTCAAACTCTTGATTTGTTTAAGTAATTTTTTTTAATATTCTGTGTAAACAGTATAAATATAAATTAAAAAAAATGTTTTTCCCTTTGGTTTTTAACAGATACCGAGAGGTATGTGGCTTGGGATTGAACATATTTTATTTTATTTTATTTAGAAAGAAACAAAATTTACCTTAGTTTTGAGTGATAACCGAGGAAAAATATAAGCGTGTTTTTTCAGTTTTTTCACCGTCCTTAAACAAATCTTCATCATCCATTTAACGACTATCAACGCTCAAGACACTGTCATTAGTGATCCTCGTGAAGCCTTAAACGCTCATTATAAAAGCATTTTGAATTTTTAAATTTGATAGTAGTGAATCTACAAGAAACACAAATGTTTTTGTGAAACTCTCTATGCTTAATTAGAGCGCCGTGAGATTTTACAAAATAAAAGTATCACTGTGATAGATTGTAAGAGCAGAGAAAAATTAGGTTTATTTAATATGTGGCTGGTGAGAGTGTATTTACTTTGCCAAAGATTTATGAGATGGATTACAAGTGCAGAAAATTATCATGGGTTCAAGGTTTATGTTCTTAAATAATCTCATAACTGAATATTTATTTTATTTAGCTAAACTTTTTTTTGTTTTTGTTTTTTATTATAAACAAATGAATGCAAGTCATAGAGAATATATTGCATTTGATCTATGAAACAAGGATCCCCAACATCTGATCTTCTCCAAAAAATCTAGTATATGTTCTTCACCGACAACGATGACGATGAAGAATAACATTTTTACTTTAATATTCTGTGTAAACAATGTAATATTTTGTGTAAACAAATTAATTTATTAATATTCTGTGTAAAAAATGTTATGAGTTTTATTAAAAAAAAAACTATCTAACCCTCGGTTTTTAAATAAACTAAGAGATATGAGGCGTTGTTTTTGTAAGTAATTAAAATGCAGACGATGAGGTTCGAACTCATGATCATATAAATTTTGTTGGGAAACAAGTGTGAATTCTAAGTTCCACATTGCTTAGAAAAGTGGAGGTTGAGCACTTTATAAGTGACATAACCCATACACCTATCACCTTAAGGTTTTAGGTGAATATGTGGTGTCTCTTTCACTTGTTTGGGTGAGTCTTTGGCCTTTAGGCGAATGTTTTACCCAATGTGTATGTTTCCCCCTCATGATTACCCATCAGTGGTATGAGAGCTCGGTTCCAGTAAGGGACCGGCTCCTTGTGCCGAAAGTCTTCCTGACATGTGGTCAGGCGGCATGTCTCGTTGAAGTGCCCATGACGAGACAAGGGTGTAAGTCCCACATTGCTTAGAAAAGTGGAGGTTGAGCACTTTATAAGTGACAAACCCATACACCTATCATCTTAAGGTTTTAGGTGAATATGTGGTGTCTCTCTCACTTGTTTGGGTGAGTCTTTAACCTTTAGGTGAATGTTTAACCCAATGTGTATGCTTTCCCCTCATAATTACCCCTCAAATTTACCCCTCAGTTTTTCATTAACTGAGGTGTTAAGTGGCACCTTTTCATGTCACCCTTTGTTACGACGCATTGATAGTCGAGGTTACATCTCTTTTTCATGCGACATTATAAGTGTTATTTGTAGTAGTGAGACCTTTAGATTCCTTAAGTTGAGTACATGTTGACTCTCGGAAATGACAAATGAAAAAATATTCATGCAGCAACTCGATTCTCGTAAGGACCTAAACAACCATGTACATATTTAAACGACACTATTAAAAAAACTCTTTTTACCTTGGCTGAAAAATGGATTTTATATCGGTTTTATAGACGAGGTAACAAATGACAACATGAAAACTCATCACTTTAGTGATATATATATATATATATATATATATATATATATATATATATATATATATATATAAGAACTTCCGGTGCGACAGATACGAGGTTGACCTACATGGTTAGCACTCCAACGGTCAAGTCAGTATATGATTGAGAATAATGAATTGAAATTGAATTCAAAACCTAGTGCATAAATTAGTGCCTTCTCTATATATAGTAGAGAGGATATATGTTGGATATACTTGAACTTTAGATCCTTTGTGCTCATTGGCATGATGGTTCTTGTGTGTTGTGAAGATTCTAGAAGGATTGCAGCTCCTTTAAAGTGGTCTGTCGGGGTTGATGTGGTCGGCCTAGAACATTTTCCCCAAGCTCTTTCTTATGCGTGGCAAAGCAAGGTTTTGTCATTTTTTCCTCGACAGCCAACCGCTTTCTCATTTGTCTTAGGAGAGCAATAATGGACATTTCAGTTTCCTGAGAATTTGTGCTTTTAATGCTTCGTGATTCAAACGCCTTTTTTGGAGGTTCCTCATTATGACTCTTGGGAATTGAAACACTCGAGTGTTGTATCCAAGTAATTTGACATGTTTGATAGAGTCTACTTTCTTTTGCATACTAGTGTACGGTTCTTGAAGAGTCAATGTTGCATTTCTTTGAGTCGTTTTTTACTTTGTCGTTATCCTTCTTTATCCTAATATTTTTCTTTCCCGTATCTAGAAAAGTTAGTGCATTATGGGTAAAAAAATCATATAAGAGTGTTCTAAAATCCCAGAAGAATGTTCAATCTTCTTGGGTGGATTTTGTTTACTCTTCAATTAATTATACCTTTGCTAAAGAAGGTCATCTTAATGGGACCTTTCTTGAAGTTGGTCCATCTTCAAATTGGGGTGTCTTGACCCCTAACGAGAATGAAAGGATATGCATTGACTATGGCGATTGCGCCATTACTTTTTATGAGTGCACTTTCTCAATTTTGGGTCTTCGTCTTCCCTTTACTACTTTTGAGATGAAAATTCTTAAGCATTTGGCCATGGCTCCGTTGCAACTTAATCCAGCAAGCTAGACGTATGTGAAGTTTTTTAAATATTTGTGCCAATACTTGAAAGGAAAGCCTTCTGTAATCCTTTTCTTTCATCTCTTCTGGTGCTAACGTGGACATGTGACTCGGACGCGAAGTAGATTATTAATTTCTATGGTGCAAAAGCATCCATATTTTTGGGGATTTTTATGAGTAGCAGCCTTTCAAGGATCAGTTCTTTATGGTTACTCATATCCATCTAGAGGCCCATACAATGATTTGCGCTGTTGGAAACAAAGTGGGGGTAAATTTGATGAGTTGTTTCCCAAGTACTATACTAAGATTCATTTTCTCATGGGAAATAGGGTGTAGGTATACACATAGGAAGACCTTTCTACAGAAGATCTATATCAGAAGAAGCGATTATTGAGCTTCATTAGTGACATGGGTTACCTTCGGATGGCATTTTCCAAGACGAGGCTTACCAGAAACGTCTGGAGTGCATCATTGATACCAAATTGATGATAAAGGCATGTTCCCAGGAAGAAAGAAAGGTTTTTTTTGGTATATTTTAGAATATCTTGGCTTTTTTAATTTGATTATTCTTGACGCATTGGCTTTAAAAATGTTTGAGTGCATATTTGATAAAGGATGAAGTACAACTCCAACACTTAAGGCGGGGAATATGGTCGGTAGGGACAAAGCATGCCCTTGTACTACTTTGTATCCTTCTAGAAGTGTTTATATTTTGATTTCTCTTCAAAGGTCACAGATTGCTTCAAGGTTAGGCCATTGCTCCTCCAAAGAACATCTGTCTTCTCCACCAAAAAAAGATTTCTCATATCTAGCCAATCTATTTGGACATGCTCTGGAGGAAGAATTGGAAACTCTGACTTTGTATACTTTGCCAGCCTCTACTGTTTTGGCCCATCTGTGGATCCAATCACTGGGGCTCTCTTTGGTCCGACCAGCAACGTAAGGAAAAATATTGGTTGGAAAGAAGTGTTTACAGTCGGACGCTTCAGCGGGATACATACCTACAGGAAATATAAACAAATTCCAATTCACCTACAGGAATAAAGGACATTGTACTCCCTCTTAACCTTCCCGGTTCTCCTACCTACCAAATGAACCATCTAGTAAGGACGGTGAGAGGAAGAACCAGGCTTTTGTTTCTGCTCGGGGGAATTTATCATCTACTAAAGCATCTCTTTCAGCAGCTCATGGAGAGTTAGAGTCTTTATGCCTCGAGAATGCTTCTTCTTGGTAGAATATATAACCGTTAACCTTGGGGTGGTTTTGTAGTCGTTTGAGAATGCTTTATAGCAGGTGTAGCATTTTCACCTTCTCTGCGTATCTCAAGGGAGAAGGTCCGATAAGATCAAATGCTCAAAGATGGGGAGATATTCTCCTTACTAGAGTAGCCCTGTTAGCCACTTATTTTTTTTGTACTATATGAAAATACTTATGTAATGTAAGAATATATGTGCATATTTGTAATGAAGCTTTATGTTACCTGTCTGAGGTATATTTGTGAGATCCTGAGTGCTGAGCTCTAGATTTTGTATGAAATTACGAGGTCTTCTCTCGAAGTTTATTAGACGTCTTTAGGGTCCTTCACGACCAAAGGTTGGATCCCCTTCCCTTGTCCGGTGAAAACCCTGTATGTGGTCAACGTGTGACATACCCACATTTCCCTTTGGAGTAGCTAGCTGCCATAAGGGGTAGGTTGGTATTGCTTGTGTTGAATTAATTTTTGTAGTCGCATGAGCTAGGCGTTAGCGGTAACACCCTTGAATTTCGGTGGAGAATTTATTCTTATAGTCGAACGTGCAAGGTGTATGCGATAGAACCCCTGGCTTTCTGTGGCAATTTGATTGTTGTGGTTGCACACGCGATGCATTGCGACAACACCTATGGATTTTGGTGGGGAGTTGATTGTTGTGGTCGCATGTGAGAGGCATTTGTGATAACACCCATAGCTTTTACAAGAGAATTGATTGATATGGTCGCACACACGGGGCGTTTCCGAGATCACCCTTGGATTTATTTGTGTGTGCTTTGTTCAATGGGGATTTGATCACTTTGGTTGTACCTCATATTTAGTGTTATTGTACACAATCACAAATAAACAAATATATCAAACTTGCAATGTTCCTGTTATATTTGAGAATTACCCTTGCATAAGGGGAGAGTAAGTATACAGACGTAATGTGTGATACAAATAGTAAGAAAACATAATCGGGCGGGCTAGCCGCTTATTCTCCGTGTCTGCTTTCTTATAGTTTAGCCATGTTTTGGTGGGAGGATGTTTGGGCTTCAAAGCTTACTGGTCGGGGATGCCACATTGATCTCCATGGCTAAAGCCCATGCTTGGTCTCACTGGAGTGCTTGATAGCTTCTTTATTCCCTTTCAAGATGGCATTGATGATGGTCGGTTCCCCTTGGAGACTATGGTACTTGAGCTAGAGGTGGACCGGTGAGGCTACAATGTCCTGTGTGGTTGCGAAGGGTCTTTCCATATTGCAATTGTAGACGCTCCTACAAGGGATGACAAGAATTTACGAATTGAATGTTTGAATGTCTTTTCCTTTGCCTGCTAAAACCATTAACTTGACATACCCCCACAGACGGGTAGTTGTTCTGTTGAATACCTGCAAGTATGAGACTTCATATGCCCATAAGCTTCCTATTTTCATGCTCGTTTTTTCAAACAACTTAGAATACATGATGTCACAAGAGCTACCCATTGTCAATAAGGATTCGAAAGATGTGAAATTGACCAATTTAAGTTGTAATCACAAGGGGAAAATTTTCTTTAGGAATGTCATTCACCTTCTCGAATCTCATCATAGGCTGATCACGAATCTTCACCAATGTACTTCCATCCTTTTTATGGTTGGACAACATTTCAGAGATCTTCCTCTTCATGGTTCCCTTAGATAAGAGGTTTTCCCAGGGTGCTCCTCTTGTGATGACGGTGATATATGAGTGTTTTCTTTTGCTGGCCTCCTTGCTCTCGCCACATGTTCATGCTTCGACAATTTTAGAGGAAGATTTTCCCTTGGTGATTCCTCCCTTTCTCTTTTTCCTCGTTACATACACTCGGTCAACCTACCTCTTTTGATCAATCTTTTAATGGCATCCTTTAGCTAGATACATTCGTCAGTGTTATGGTTGTGCCCTTTATGAAAGCAGCAGTACTTTGACTTGTCAGTCCAGGACGACTCTCTAATAGGAAAAAATGGTATGATTCCTCCTCTTTAAAATTATATATTAGCATAGTTCTACTAGATCTTCTCCCGAGATACGCTCAGTGGTGTGTACTTGTCATACCATCCATGAATTCCTTAGTTGGACCCATCCTTTCGAAGATGATAACCTCTCCCGATTGGACGACTAGAGTTGGCATTGGCGGAGACGAGATTGTTGAACTGCATATTCAATTTTCCGTCCAAGATCATATAGGACTGAGTCGTGCTTAGCATTTCCTGAGTAGTTTTCACTCTCTTCCTTCCTATTTTCAACCTAAAGGGATGGATGCACAAAAGGTTATTCTTAAAGATCCAGCACTTAAGGCCTTTTTTGGATCCCTTAACTTCAATAACAACACAAGTAAATCAGACGATATAAGACCATAATCTCACATTCTTCACTTGAACGATCCTGTTCAAGGCAACTGCTACCACAAGTTACCTCTTATGAGCGATAAAGTGTGCACAGAACCATTTGAAAAAATCCATCCATGATTCAATTTTCTTGTCTAGTCGACCATTTAACTACAACATGACAAGGTCGGCCTGAATTAATTCAAATATCTTGCCTTTAGGGGCTTCGTCAGTACTAAAGTAATTCAGACGATCGTTGACGAGATGTACGTGCTCGTTCGGATCTCCCTTTCCATTGTACTTTTCCATCTTGGGAGGTTTCTCCATGGATTTTGGTATTTTGTTGTCCAAGATTCAGGCGCACATATCATACTTCAGTTGATTCTTCACTTCATCCACAAGAGGAGCATGTGTGCCTCGGTCTTCCTTGGGAATTTGATGAGGACTTTGGGGCTTATTAGTCCTCTAAAGATTCTTTTACTTAGAAGCTTCATGTTTCTTCGTCGCAGTTGAAATTTTGGCATATGCAGACAACAGATGTCCTAGCACATGTCAAGACATTGTGCTACATAGACATTTAAACACAGAGGCACAACAGCAATTTGATACCTTGAATATCAGAACTGCAGGATCACAGATGTCTCGACATCTGATCCAACATGTTTATCATGAACCCTAACAGAAAACGTAAATATGCAGAATGATAAAGAACACAATAATTGTTAACCCAGTTCGGTGCAATTCACTTACATCTGGGGGATACCAATCCAGGAAGAAGACTTCACTATCTGTAGAACTGTTACAAAGCTAAACTCCCTCATTTGCAACTTTATCCTAACATCTACCCAATGAACATCTTTACCAAAGCTAAACTCTAACGTTTACAACTCTGATATGAGATACCCCACTCACTTCCCTTAATCACCAACTGTGATTTCTACATCATCCTTATCAATACAGAAATCTATCAAGCTTTCTTGACAAACAAGCTAACTTGGATTTGCTTAAAAGCTTCATCCAAGAACAATACACAATCCAATACCTCAAGGCTTATGGATCTGTGCGACACCTATATCTGCCACAGTACATCAACTTATATAAAGGGAGACTTACAACCTAGAGAGCCAACGACTCTCAAAACCCTAAACCCTTGTTTCTTACACAAGAGAACTAGGTTACAAAAGGCATATCAAAACCTAGGTCTAAGTCTTTTATTTATAGAGTCTTCTGCTTCCTTGGGCTTCAAATATTTTGTTTGCTGATTCCTTGATCCATGTTCTGATTGCTTCCTTAAATCTTGCAATAGATTTAGAAACATCCTGCAATATCAGATAAAGATGTCGAGACATCTGTTAGGACATCATATCTGACCAGTCTTCTTTCATTAGACTTCTTCATGTTTAAACATATCTTTTGACATTCTGTTTTTCCCAAAAATTTGCTCAAATCAGCAGAGCTTTCAATCTCCTCCTTTTGACAAATTTTTGGTTAAAACTCCTTAGGTAGAAAAAGAAAGTCCGGCGTTTGGTAGATATGATCGGAACACTTCTGAGACTGCTTCTTATCCCTGAAATTCCCTGCTGAATATTGGTGTACATGAGGAAGAGTGCATAGCACACTCCCCCTCAAACTTGTACTTGCCACAGAGGGACAAATCTTCCTCTTAAGAGGCATAAGAGAACCCGTAAGAAAGTTCAGTTGTATCATGCGTAACATTGAATCCATAGAACATGTAACTCAGGTCACAAGACACAACCCGCTTCCTAACTCAGATCACAAGGCAAAAAGGAAAAGATTCTGATAGATTCTGATAGACTGTTAGAACATCCCCTCCAACGTCCTTGCAAAACCAGCACCATAGATGTATGTTGAAAGACCCACTCACACAACCATTCTCCCCCTTTTTAGCCAAAAATTGACAACAGAAGCCAATGCAGTTCCATATCCATATGTTACTTATCCAAACACGAATGAAAGACATGATGTATCAACCCACAATCTGGAATTCCTCAAACAGATGCACTCTTTAAATACCTAAACATTTTCTCTAGATAACCACGGTCCAAAGAAGTTATCGCTGAACAATTGAAGGAGAAATAAATTTAGGTAGGTAAATTCAACATTAATAACTATGCACCGCCCAACTAGGATAAGACTGTTCAAACTTTTAAGAGTAACCGTCCAAAAAGTAACACTTGTAACAAAACACATGTTACCCATGCCTTCTCTTAGGAAGCACTCCCCACCTTTCAAAATAGCCAGTTAGGACCCACCCTCAGGTCTTAAATAATATCCTGACATCATAGTCACCATTCTGTTGATGAGTCCCAAATATAATCCTTTTAACCAGAAAAGAAATAGAACAGACCAAGAAGTTAAGATATTTCTTCAAACATCTCCCAGTTAGCACCCAAGATACTTCTGTATTGATCAATAACTTCACAGTCTTAAAATCACAGTCTGCAGAGAAAAATAAATTCCCCTAGACTCAATCAATGATTCTTAAGCATCCATTAAGAATCATGTAACTTGCACTGCCAAGTCTCCCCCAACTTGCAACAATACAAATGTCAAGACATTCTTCTTGATATCTCATCCTCCCATGATGGACACATAATCACAGCTTGCTTGACGCACAATATAAGCTGGAACTTTAACTGCACCCTCGCAGTAATACATCTTAGATCAAGGAGCAACTCCCCCTATCTAAGATAACCAGTGCTCCTTCATAGAACACTAAGATGATGAATGGAAAACATAAGACGCATCTTCATGTCGTCAAGAGCGCACCATCAGTACAAACGACCTGCTGAACACAATCATCAACCCTCTTATTGCATCTTCTGACGAGAACCAATAATCACTCACACATGAACAACATCATGCTACCCGTGAGGACATATCAGGATCACTATCCTACCATAACAAACTCTTGGATTGAGATAAAAGCTCCATTGATCCCTCTCTTCCAAAAACTATTCATACACCACACGAATTCCTATTGAATTCTCATGTATAGACCTCCTTGTTCCCTGAGACACAACCCACTTGAATCAGAATGCTTCACATTCCTCAAAGAGATGCACAGGGCCCCTTAGTTTGTTATAACGATGTCAGATATCATATACATGCTCCAGAACTTCTCAGCTTGCCAAGCTAATCCACTACTAGCATGACTTGCAGCAAGGGGCAGTATCCCCTTCACAAGATTTTCCACTGACCTTACCAAGGCCAGCAACTGAGATAGACACCTCATAATCCAAGATAGTCATTCCTTCATCATTCTCCCGTATGATAACCTAGAATACTTCTGATCAACTGGTGAATATCCACTTCTGAACGCATCAGAATCTAGACCTTCATGCAATCAACCCATGATCCACTTCAGTCTTCTCTACACCATCCTCCCAAGGCAGTTCTTCTACTCCATCATTCTCCTGTATGATAAGATAGATACTCCTTAGACATGATGTAGCCAACAAGTTCCTAGACCAGAACTTGAAATCCTCCTCCAAGGATAACCAACCCAAAAATGTTCTAACATCAGTTAGGACATCCTTCACACATCATAGACACCATACACCATGGTTCTTGATATGCTCCACCACTGGACTTACTATCTGCATAGTAATCCAAACTGAAGATCTTCACACAACACTGCGCCACCAGCTTGAACAAAGAGAACTTCAACCAAAAGAGGTAATCTTCCATAACCTGAGAACTTCTGCCACGGGCTCTAAGAAAGAACCAATACCTCCTCACGTTTTCAACCAACCACCCTTCTGCCCAAGAGTAATCAGTTCCAAGCATCCTGCTTGAATGCAGACTATGAAACTAACCAAATGCCACCTTTTGATTGATCTCACTCTTCTTCAAAACTCCCACAAGATACACTGATCCACCAATGAAATCAGATCTTTAAGTTACATGAACTAGTTGCACCATAGCAAGACATCTTGGATCCACCAAGCCTCTTAGACATGTAACATCTTCTCATCCACAGCTCCCGCAAACTGCATGAGATAGACCTTTTTGAAGCATCCATAACTTCCATTCTCCTGTAGATCACCTTATCTTAAGCTGATGTGCCATATCACCAGCTGAGACTCTGATGTTAAGCTAGATGTCAGAACATTCTGATAAGACATCCAACTGCTAAATTCAGCTCCTCCTTCTGCCACTTAGAAGAACCTCCTCCCTTTGCAGAACAAGAGTTCCATGCTCTCATAGACTTGATTCAACAACCAAGTTTGAGTAGACAACCTCCATCCTGCTTTAAAACTCCAAAGACTTCACACCTGCCACGTCTGAATCTTCAGAAGATAAGTAGTCCTAGACTACACCATAGCCATACCAAAGAATGCCACTTTCCTTAGTAGAGCAGACTATAGAAAGTCAAAGATAACTGCCACTTAACTTTGACCTTCAAGCTGAGCAAAATCCCATGCTCCCAAGTACCTAGATCAGAAATAAACTGATCCAAGTAGTAACCATCAAGATTATGATGTCTTCATCTTCATCTTCAACAACATCAAAGTCCAGACCAGTTTCTTGCCAGGAAACTCTCCATAGAACACATGTTGCTGTCACACCCGACTGAAGCCCATTCTTAGGTAAACACCTAAGACTAAAACAGATGATAAAGCGTATGCAGTACCCCTTCCATGATTCTGCACAAACTCTGATGATGAGATGTTCCAACATCTTATTGAACATCAGCAATCTTGACTTTTAAGGATAATTAATTAAATACTTGTGAACTCCACAAATAGCAATTGATCTTAAATCCTTGTCCAATAACCCTTCTTCACTATTGTAGCTAAGCTCCACCAGATCTCTTCATGAACACTTATCAAGTATTCAATCTTTTGCAAGTATCTTCTTTGGCAAACAGTGCTGAGATACCAAGGTTACCACCCTTGACTTAAGTAACTAAGATTCTCTCTGAACGAACCTTATTTACCTCAACAATTCTAAAAGCTCCAATTAGATTAGATCCACCCTTAGGGTTAAGAGAGATGAATCCTTCCTTGCTGTTTTGGACGGTGAAAATAAATCACCTCCATTTTCTTCAGATTATGTTTCAAAGAAACACCTTCTAGTCAGAAGAATAACTAGAAGACTCCAGATGCACGACTGAGACGCCTTTATGAGTGGACTTGAGAGAATTCTCAAGTATCTTTGACAACCTAGCCGATCAATAATTTATCAAACTCCTAGAGCAAGAACTTGAAAAACTTAAACTCAACTCCTCTCTTTTTCAACTGACTTCAACTGCACCAAGAAACCAAGCTTCCAAGTACCAAGTCACCCTACCAGATATCTTCCAACAACTCCCTCATTCCATCACTCCCGACTTTGGAATAAAAGAATGTAGACATCCTCACATATAGAGGCTGACGATTGAGATTTTCCACTAACTGTGTTCAGTAACAACTCCAGAATCCCATAATTCTAGAGCTATTCCATCAGAAACACATGCAGCGGAACCACCAAGGAACAGATCCTGTTGCCCTAATAAGATGTCAGAACATCTTATAAGACACCCCAACAAGAGAACTAGCCACTTCTCTTGCAGTTGTTGTAGAACCTCCTCAGCAACATGAACAACCAATGGGTTGTTACCTTCGATCCAGAACATCCATCCCATCCATTAATACCCTTGAGTATGTCTGAGTTGATTGATCTGATCTTCAAAACTCCTCCTTGTTTAAACGCCAGAAAGTATCTCCCAAAGATCTCATCTAGAACCAGACAGGATGCCTGCTCTGATACCAATTGAAATTCTGGCATATGCAGACAGCAGATGTCCTAACATATGTCAAGACATTGTGCTACATAGACATTTAAACACAGAGGCGTAACAGCAGACTGATACCTTGAATATCAGAACTACAAGATCACAGATGTCTCGACATCTGATCCAACATGTTTATCATAAACCCTAACAGAAAACGTAAATCTGCAGAATGATAAAGAACACAATAATTATTAACCCAGTTCGGTGCAATTCACCTGCATCTGGGGGATACCAATCCAGGACGAAGACTTCACTATCTGTAGAACTGTTAAAAGCTAAACTCCCCTGTTTACAACTTTATCCTAACATCTACCCAATGGACATCTTTACCAAAGCTAAACTCTAACGTTTACAACTCTGATATGAGATACCCCACTCACTTCATTTAATCACCAACTGTGATTTCTACATCATCCATGTCAATACATAAATCTTTCAAGCTTTCTTGACAAACAAGCTAACTCGAATTTGCTTAAAAACTTCATCTAAGAACAATACACAATCCAATACCTCAAGGCTTATGGAACTGTGCAAAACCTATATCTGCCACAATGCATCAACTGATACAAAGGGAGACTTACAACCTAGAGAGCCAACGACTCTCAAAACCCTAAACCCTTGTTTCTTACACAAGAGAACTAGGTTACAAAAGGCATATCAAAACCTAGGTCTAAGTCTTCTATTTATAGAGTCTTATGCTTCCTTGGGCTTCAAATCTTTTGTTTGCTGATTCCTTGATCCATGTTCTAACTGCGTCCTTAAATCTTGCAACAGATTTAGAAACATCTTACAATATCAGATAAAGATGTCGAGACATCTGTTAGGACATCATCTCTGACCAGTCTTCTTTCATCAGACTTCTTCATGTTTAAACATATCTTTTGAAGTTATGTTTTTCCCAAAAATTTGCTCAAATCAGCAGAGCTTTCAGTAGTCATATTGAGGACGACAATGTGAGTTCTTCTAGATACGTCCTCTTGAACAGTTTCCCTTGTTGAGGCGTGTTGTGGAGACTCTCTTAAAGGCAAAGCAACATTTCTTCTATCGCTTGTGAATTTTGCTGTTGAACAATGTTGTACATGATGTTCAATAGCTCGTTAGTTCCATGAAGTCTAGGTTAGCTTGATGTAGCTAGACGCTAGGTAATGCTTCTAATTGTGAGTCTAGATATGGAATCGAAGGTGCGACCGAAGAAACTTTGACAGATTCACCTACCTGAGGAATTTGGACCAGATCTAGATGTGATAGAACTTTTTCTCCCAAATTTGCAATTCCTTGTGGAGAGTTAGAGATGGTTGATCATTATTCCTCCTAAGGACACATACATATGAGTCTATGAGTGAAGCCGCCTAGTGATGAGAAACTAAGGGTTCTCGCGTAGAAGACAAACAGGAAAGTATTCTAACTTGACATAAGCATTTTTGTGTATTTGTATTAATATAAATATACTTTCCTATTTGTATTATATGTGGGAACCCTTAGGTGTGTAAGCCCAAGAAGCCTGGGGGTCTTGGTGTCCGTGATCTGCATTTAGTTAACCTGGACCTTTTGGGTAAGTGGATATGGAAATTGATTTTGGGTGATTCAGGTATTTGATGGGATATTCTATCTACTAGATATGGAGTTACTTCAATTTCTTTTGTCTTAGGAGATAAAGCTTCATGTCTTTGCTCTATGTCTCCTTGGCGGAGATGGGTGTCTCTCCTAGGAGTTAAAGAGGAAGATCCCTCATACTGGTTTTAGTATTGAAGGGTTAATAAAGTTGGATCTTGTCTCTTCACTGCATTTTGGAGAGATCCTTGCATTTTTTATCTTGTTCCCTCGACTATTTTCTATCTCTGAGCAGAAATATTGTTCTGTGGGGGAGGTGGGTATGTGGGAGGGTTAGGCTTGGGTTCGAGATCTTAAGTGGAAAAGAGTGTGTATTTTTTAGCATGAGAAGGTGTTGATATTTGACATTTTCTTGGTATTTATTGATTTTATCCCTTCCTCTCATACTGATAAATGGTGGTGGCTTCATTCTAAAGACGAATCTTATTTTATGGCATCCGTGTACTCTTTCCTTCTCACCCATGAGTTTCCAAGAGGTTGTCAGGTCTCGTCAGTGGAGTTGGTTCATTCTAGTATATGGAGTAGCTAATCCCTCTCTAAAGTAATTATTTTCTACTAGCATCTCATGCAGGGCCATATTCCTACCATATAGAACTTACTTAAGAGGGGGATCTCCATTGGTTCACGGGTGCCTCTTACCCTTTTTGTTCAGAGATGCTTGAGTCGTCCTCTTATCTTTTTGTGACTTTTGACATAGTGGTATTTGTCTAGTACATGATTTCCAGATGTTTGGTTGGTATGTAGTTTTACCCGGAGAACCCCTGGCCTTCTTTCAGATGTTTCCCCCTCTTGGTGGTTTGTCTGGGCTAAGGGGGTGTCTTGTGATTTGACATGTTATGGTTTGGTCAATTTGGAAATCTCAAAATGATATAGTCTTCTTATGAAAATTGATGACAACGAAATATGTGGAAGGCATGAGCATTCGTTTGGCATGGAAATGGAATATTGGTAGGTCCATAGGGAACTCTTGTGCTTTCTCGGTCTAGCTCAAGAATCATATCCTGGATTTAAGCTAGTAGCGACATGAGTGTCTTTTTCCTCCCTTTGGTGTGTTCTTGTTGCTCTTGTGAAGATCGGTATCATTTTTACCACTTGTCATTTGGTTGGGGAGCTATAGATTTTGTCTTCTTTTGGTACCTTTGTTTTGGCCTCCCTATGGGCTTTTCCTCTCTTTTGTATTGATGATTATTGTTATTGGTTTTTTTGTTCTATTTCTATTTTTATTCCTATTTGATACCTGTTGATCCTTTTTTATCCTATCGTTATGTACTTTTGGTCTTTTGTGCTTCAATTCAATCTATATATTATACTTGCTTTTAAAATACATGTATATACTTATTTATTTATGTAGTTTAGGAGAGTCAAAATCGTGTCCATCTGAATGACTCTCTGGCATGTTTAAAGTAAACAATCATATTCATTTGTAATCAATTACTCTAAATATAAAATTGAACTCAAATCTTGAAAATCCCATATTATAGGTTAAATACTTTAAAATCCCCATTCAAATAAAATGCAATATCCTAATTAAAACACACAATATTAAAAAAGAAAATTGTTCTAGGCCAGTGTTGAATGCCAAATATGACTTAAAATGAACCATCTTTCTTGGCATTTTTCAACTCATTCCTTAAGCCTTCATTGATTTATTCCATGTTCTTATGTGATTCTTCAATATAATTGTTGTTACCTTTGGATTCCTTTATGTGTGTGTTATTGTGTAGGAATTAGGTTTGATTATCAAGGAACAAGGCACAATTGAACGGACAAGGAAGCCAAAGAAATGATGAAGAATCCAGCAAGTTCGCAGTGCGAGCAAGTAGCGAAGGCAAAGCGAGCTCACAGTGCGAGCTCAAAGTGAGCCAAAGCGAACTGGAAATTTTGGATGGCAGTAGCTAAACGCCTCACTGAACACAATGCAAAGGCCTGGGCGAAAAAGTTTGCAGTACGAACTTGAGCTCGCAGTGCGAGCTTAGATATTTTCTCAGGGGCGATTTAACTGTTCAGAGGCACTTCATGTACCTAAAAGTAGACTTCGTTGTGCGAACGAGACATATTTTGTAATACTGTTTATGTACTTTTCTTGCTTTTTAGAAACATAACTTTGATTTTCGGAGATAGAACTTTATCTCTCTTCATTCCAAATATTTTTTAGAGAGAGAAACACAAAACCCTAAAAGGGAGAAGTCAAAATACAAGAAAATCGGAGTTTGATCTTCGAATAAGTACTTCGATCTCTTGTTGGGGTTGGATGTAATCTATTGACACCTTATGTATTTCTTCTAATCTATGTATTTCTGAACTAGTTTTGATTCAAAATCGGAGCTTGACCTTATGTATCTCTTGTTGTCTTTGATTTCATATTATTGGGTTTGAGATATTCATCTATCAATGAGCAAAATCTAGACATAGATTGGTGAGTTGATATTCACTAGTATCAAGTTTTTATTGTGTTGATTGTTAGCATGAAACATCATCTAGTGATTAATACGGTAAAGCCTACGATAACTCTTTAGACATAAACGATATTGTGAGGATGCGTGATAATAGAGATGAAGAACTATGTTCACATACATAAATTAGTTGAATACATGTTAAAAAGGGTTAATTGTATGTACATATTTTGATCATGGTATTTTATATGAATCAATCATTTATCTTATATGGATGTTATCTTTGTTTACTTGTTTACACATTGATTTAACATTCGCGTGAGTATCAGTTCTTATTGCCCTATGTTGTGAGTTGCGTGAGACATCACCAATGAGACAATACGGTTGTTCTCTCGACTTTACATTGGACATAACCTCAGTTGTGGGTGATACGTGAGGGTATTAGACGAATGATTGATTTGTGTTTAACTGGTCAGAAGAATGCATGTGTTATCGATTGATGAAATTCCAATCCCAACAAGGCTCTGTTATTTTAAGTCTTTACTTTATATTTCCTGTCTTTATATTTTTCGCTTTTATCTATTGTACCTTGAATCTTTCAACCATCCACAACAAACTTAGAAACGTAGAGTCTGTTGAACGACGTTCTTTCCCTCGCACCGTTCCCTGTGGAGACAACAAAATCGGGAACTCAATATTTTTGCTTGCTGCTTTACCGTGCGAACAACCAACCATATTAATCTCAACCGACTATTCTGAAGGAGTTACAATCCTTCTAGAATCTTCTCAGCGCACGAGAACCATCCCAATGATGAATACAAAGGATCCAAATTTCAGGTGCACCCAACAACTCTCCGCAAACCACTCCTAACAAATAGCAAGTTGGTTATTTCCTCCCTACTATATATATAGAGAGAGAGCGCGCCAATTCAAGTATTCTGTTTGAAATTTAATTTCAATTCACTTTTCTCCCTCACATACTAACTTGAGTGTTGCAGTGCTAACCTTACAGGTCAGTCCCCTCTCCACTGCACCAAAGCTCAGATCTTCCATTACCTCTGATTATGGTTCCAATACGGAATAGTGTCACCATAAGTGGGAAACGGCTTATGATTCCTGCATTTTCCACACTTTCATGTTCGCTATTTGATTCATCACTTTGAAACCTTCTCAGGTCATTAAATTGAAAGCACTTGAAATCAAACATGAAGATCTGTCATGTTCGATCCAATCAAGTATCATTTCAACTCTGATTTGCTGAACTTCCAGATCTATGATTACTACGCTTAAAAGTAATAGCGGGATCCAAAACTACTTGATCTGCAGTTACGCTAGAAGTCACCGTTTCCGCAGCTCAAGCAATGATCAATCAACCACCTCCACCTCCTCCGCAAGGCATTGTGAATCCATGAACAAAGGTTTCATTGCATGAGGATCTAGTCTAGGCTTCTAAAATAGTTAGATTTTTCCAACTACCACTAATTAGACCTCTGATTCCGCCTCTAGCTTCACACCCTGAAGCCTTATCTGGCTTCCAAATACTGCGAGCTACCCTTGAATTTCAAGGCATCAATGAGTTGCTAAACAGCATGTACAACATCATTCGGCAACAAAAATCGCAAGCAATAAAGGAAAGGTTGCTATGCCTTAAATAAAACCTCCCGCAATGAACCTCTAAAGGGGAACACCCTTCAAGAGGTTGTATGAATGAGAACTCAAAGTTTTGTCCCCGAGTTGACCATTACGAAGAAAGATGAATATTCTAAGTCAAAGAATTAGGAGAGGAGCAAAACGCACCAAAGTCCTCCCCAAAGTCCCGAGGGAGATCGAGGAAACCACGCTCCTCCCCCGGATTAGGTTGAGAATCATCCATTGAAGAGTCATTAGAAGCATCTTTTGTGCTCGCAGATTTTGGAAAGAAAAATACCAAAATCCATGGAGAAGCCTCCCAAGTTGTGCGAGTACAATGGAAAGGAAAATCCCAACGAGCACATGCAACTCATCAATGATCGGCTCAATAATGTTAGTGTTGACGAAGCCTCCAGATGTAAGTTATTTGCTTTGAGTCTGGTTAGGTCGACCAGGCTATGGTTTAATGGGCTGCCGAATGAGATCATTAAATTATGGACGGTTTTCTTCAAACAATTATTTACGCACTTTATCATTCAGAAAAAATAGCTGGTGATGGTGGTTGCTTTGAGTAGGATCATTCAAGGGAAGAAGAAGAGCGTGTGGTCTTACATCGACTGATTTACACCAATTGTTGAAATGGAAGGATCCGAAGAAGGACTTAAGTGTTGGATCTTCAAAAATGACCTTCTGCATGATAATCCCTTCATGTTAAAGATAGGAAGGAAAAGGGTGTGAATCACTTAGTAAATATTGAGAATGGCTCAATCTTACATGATCTTGGAGGAAAAACTGAACATATTATTTGACAATCATGCTTCTGTCAATACCAACTCTAGTCGTTCAGCTGGGAAGGAGTTTCACCGTCAGAATGATGAGTCCAACCGAGGAATACCGAGATGGTACAATGAGTACACTCTATTGAATGCCTCTTGGAAGAAGATCTAAATAAGACTATGCCAACCTTGAATTCCAAAAAGGATGAACACGGCCCCATTTTTCCATCAGAGAGTCATCCCAAATAGACAAGTTGAAATATTTTCTCTTTCATAAAGGGCATGACCACAACACGGATGATTGCATCCACTTGAAGGATTCCATTGAAGGGTTTATCAAGAGAGGTTGACTATCCAAGCATGTGAAAGAGGGAAAAAGAGAAAGGGAGGTATCGCCTAAGGGAAAATATTCTTCTAAAACTACGGAACACGGGACAAGTGGCAATGAAAAAGAGGCCATCAAGGTAAGCTCCCGTATATTACCGCCATCACTAGAGGAGTTCCTCGAGAAAACCACATATCTAATGGAACCCTGAAGAGAAAGATTGTTGAGATGTTGATCATCCATAAAAGGATGCAACTACATCGGTGAATATCCCTAATCGGCCTATGCTAGGATTCCGAAACTTTGAGAAGGTGGGAGACATTCCTAACAAAATCTCTCCTGGTGATTACAACATCATTAGGAATTTTGATGTCTCCCAAATCTTGATCAACGGTGGTAGCTCTTGTGATATCATGTACTTGGATTTGTTTGAAAATATGGGCTAAGAAAAAGGAAGCTTATAGTCATATGAAGACTCAGACTTGTATGAATTAAATGAGACGTCCATACAACAGTGGAGCATGTCGAGCTGATGAAATCGGTAGGAAAAGGGAAAGACGTTCGAACAGCCAGTTCCTAATTCATCGTTGTCCCTTGGTGTTACATCTATAATTTCATTTTTAGAAGACCCTTTGCATCCACCCTGAATGTCGTAGCCTTGTCAGTGCATCTTAAACTCAAGTACCATAATCTTCAGGGAGAATCGGTCCCCATTAATGCAAATACCAAAGGAGAAAAAAGAATCTATTAAGCACTCCAAATAGACCAGGATGAAGGCTTGACCATGGAGATTAATGTGGCTACCCTAACCGTCCAAATCAGAAGCATGGGCATTTTCCCCCCAAGAAGCGGCTAGACAAATGAAAAAACAGGGAGAATAAGCGGCAACTAGTCTGTCTGGATATGTTTTCTTTCCTATTTATATTAAATGTTATGCCTATATAATCACTCTCCTCATGTACAAGGGTAACTCTCAATTATGAATGAAATGTGACAAGTTCTAGAATATTCGTTTCTTTGTGATTATACATAATAACAGTGAGTTTGGAGTATGACCAGTGAGATCGAGGCCCCACACAAAGAAATTCAGGGGTGTTGACGCAAATGTCTCTCGTGTGAGACTACAAAAATCAACTCCCCTTAGTCATGGGGTGTTATCGTAAACAGCTCGCGGGTGCTACTATAACAATCAATTTCCCACAGCGCAAAGCACACACAACAAAATTTAGGGGTGTTATCGCAAACGTCTCATGCATGCGACTACAACAATCAATTCCCCACATTTAGGGGTGATATCATAAAGCCTCGCGACTAAAATAATTAATTCCTCACATAAAATAATGGTCTGCCCCCTCTGGTAGATAGCTACGCGGGAGGTTGGCCACAAGTCTACCTCAAACTAGGTTTCACCTGGGCGGGGAGAAGGGGAACTGAACTTTGGCAGAGAAAGGCCCCGGTGATGTCCCATAAACTTTGAGGGGATACCATGTAAATGCAAATAGATTTCGGAGCTCTATACTCAGGATCACACAAATACACCTCATGTAGGTAAGAGACATTTCATTCCAAAAAATATATACACATATTTTTCCATTACAAAAGTATCTTGCATACAATACACGAAAAAAAGTACAAGGCTACCCCAGCAGGGAGACGATCTTCCCGTCTTTGAAATTTTGATTTGGCCAAACCTATTCTCTCGAAACACGCAGGGGATAGTGAAAATGATCCACTTGCTACAAGGCATTCTCAAATGACTATGAAACCACCCCAAGGCTAGCGGTCATACTATCAGCTAAACGTTGAGTCAAGGAAACATTCTCAAGGTGTAGAGACTTTATTCCCCTCTGAGCTGCTGATAGAGATTCTTGGGCAGATGATAAATTTCCCTGAGCAGAAACTAGAGTCTGGTTATTCCTCGCCACGGTCCTTACTAGATAGGTCAGCTGGTCGATAAACGAACCAGGGAGATTAAAGGGGAACAGAGCATCCCTTATCCCAGTGAGGGAGGTAGAAGCTGTATGTATTTCCTCCAAGTACGTATCCCGCTAGAGCATCAAATTGCAAATATTTTCTTTCAAGCAATGCTTTTACTCACATTGCTGGACAGCCCAAAGAGAATTCCAATGACAGACTCCACCGAGGGCGAAAGTAGTATAGGTGAACCAAGTATACCAAGCCAGAGTCACCAATTCTTCCTCCAGGGTCGGCCGAATATGTTGGATTGATACGAGCGATACTCATTCGGAGGAGGAGCCTAACGTTCTCTACAAGAGCAAGGACCTGGCTCCAAAGCGCTCTACGAATGCTAAAGAGAATTCAAAGCAACAACACTCCCAGAAGGGTTTGCTTTAGTTTCTTTTGGCCATTTTTCTCGCCCCAAAAGACGGAGCATTACTTCATCTGTCATCGAGACTACAAGGATAAAACAATAATTAGCAACGCAAACATGCCATGAGTAAGCGAATTGAAGGCAAAGAAGCCAAGAACTTTCAGAACATACCAAAATTAATTTCCCTTTCTTCTCAAGAGCAGGCCTCCACCAGTAAGTGGATATCAATGAGACGTTTCATACGTTTCTATTTAGCCTCATCTTGGGGAATGCCACCCCTAAGGTAACCCAGGTCATTAATGAAGCTCATCAGTTGCTTCTTATGATACATATATTCATGAGAAGGTATTCCTCTTTATACATACACCATATTTCCCATTAGGAAATGATTTTCAATTCAGTACTTGGGGAACAACTCAACACAACCGCCGTGTTGGCCTCTGGGCAAGTAAGAGTATTAAAAAAGAATCGGTCTTTGAACTTTTGCAAGCTCTTAGAAAAAGCCCTGAAATCCTGGATGGTCAGCACCAGGGAAACTAATCCTCTACTCTGCGTCTAAGTCCCAAGGCCACAATGACATCGAAAGAAATGAAAGAAAAAGGTCAGAGAAGGTTTTCCCCTCAAGTATTTTCACCAGTACTAGAAAACTTTCACATGCGCCCAACTTCCTGGATGAAGTTGCGACAGCGCCATTACCAAATGCTTAAGAACTCACATCTCAAAAGCCAGGAAGGGCAGGAGAACGCCTAAGACTGAGAAGGTGCATTCATTAAAAAAATTTCTCAATCTCCATACTCACTTCATATTCTATCATTCTCGCTATGGGTCAAGACGCCCTAATCTGAATATGGATCCACCTTAAGAAAGGCTCCATCAAGATTACCCTATTTAACAAAGAAAATAAAAATAGTTGAAGAATAAACAGAGTCCACCCACGAAGATTGAGCATTCATTTGGGACTTTTGAGCACTCTTATGTGATTATTTTACCTATGATGTACTAAATTTTCTAGATACAGGAAAATAAGTTATCAGAAGAAAAGAGGATAATCGCAAACTAGGAAAGATAACTCAAAGAAATGCGAAGAAGACTCTTCAAAAATCGCGTGCTAGCATGCAAAAGAAAGTAGACTCTATAAAACGTTTCAAATTACTCATATGTAACACTAAAGTGTTTCAGCTCTCAAGGGTCATAATTAGGGTATCTCTGGAAAAAAAATTAAAGTATGGAGCATTAAAGGCTCGAATCTCCAAGAAACTGAAATGTTCACTTTTGCTCTTCCAAAGAAAAATGAGAGAGTGGTCAGCAACCAAGGCTAATACGACAAACTCTTGCCTTTTTGGCAACTATTTTGGATGGCCGACCACTTTGAAGGAGTTGAAATCCTTTCAGAATCTTCTAAGCGCACGAGAACCATCATATCGATGAATACAGAGGATCCATACTTTAGGTGCACCCAACGGCTCTTCGCAAACTACGCATAACAAATAGCAAGATGGTTATTTCCTCCCTATTATATCTAGAGAGAGCGCGTCAGTTCAGGTACTTGGTTTCAATTTCAATTTCAATTCACTCTTCTCCCTCACATACTGACTTGAGTATTGAAGTGCTAAACTTGCAGATCAATCCCCCTCTTCACCGCACTGAACGCTCAGATCCACCATTACATTTATAAATAAAAAGTAATGTTAGAGGAGCATTAAATCAAGTAATATTTTACTAAAAGGATTTTTTTAATGGTGTAAAATGTTATTCAATTAACTAATTATTAAAAGAAATCCATCCACTTAAATTGGCAATACTTCAAATGTTATATTTTGTATCAATAGTTTTTTTTCTTTTTTTATATATTTCTTAACTAACTAAATCCTCTTGATCTATAATCCTTAGCAAAACTCATGCAAATCTTGCCAAACTTAGATGCTTTTACAGTTACATATATGATTGCGCATTGTTCATGCTGCCAGTGACTTGTTGGATCCCAATGATAGATAATGTGATATAGACACTACTAACTTAAACCAATATAATATGATGACAATGAAGAAATATGTTTCAAGTCTAATTTTACATCAGTCTAAAACGGTACTTTTTTTTTTTTTATCTATCTTTTGCTAATTTTGCATCAAATTCACAACAAATTATCAGTTTTTGTGACTCTTGTTTTTTTTACCAATGTACCTCACCTTTTTCTCGCTAAATATGCATTCTAGATAATATTTCATGAGTTGGCAAACCCTGGAAGTCTGGGTCTAAAGTAGAAAAGTAACTGTAACTGAAATTTTTAGTTATTTTGTAGTAATGACTAATGAGTACACTTGAAGTTTTATTACCCGCTAACACTCACAAAACACGTCTTTGTTTGATGCATGAACATTTCTCATGTGATCAATAGTCATGACTCTCACACCTTTTCATTTTCTTCTTCACATATGATAATTCCAAGAGCCCTATTTACTACACTATATAAACAAACAAAGTTTCCCAAATTGAACATATCCACTTTATCATTCCATATTTGTTTTCATCATGAATTCTTCTTCTTCTTTGTCGTTGTCGCCGACTTCTTCTTCTCCTTCGACTCTTGTCAGTGTTTCCCAAGAGGATTTCCTTCTGTTCCACAAAATGGACAGAGACCTCTACACAATCCTTGTCACCAACCTCTCTCGCGACCCTTCTGAGTCCATGCATTTGCTTGCTATGTGGCTTTGGTTGGAAAAATTTGGTTTTCATAACGTTGTGAAGAAGATTATGACTTTGCCTGTCATTTTGATCAATGAAGTTGCTGATGAATCAATCATATGTTTCACTTGTTTTAACACCAACGCGAACAACAATGCTTACCTAGTGGCATTAGCATCGGCGTCTTCATCTTCGTCTTCGGGCGAATCCAATGATATCCCGCTTCTTCAAAGCCTGCTTGAAGAAGAAATCTCTCTGAAATTCTTCTATGACTTTCGCCTCGAAGCCGCTCGAGGAATAGAGAGAACAAGACAAGAAGTTTGCTCGAGAGCATTGACTGACATCATGCAACAAGCCATGATGAGGAACTCGGCGGAGAGAATGGTGGAGAATAGTGTCTGGTTTGGTTCGATTGGACCGGCGAATCTGCAGTTCGGTCCTGTTGGGATTGCTAGCGCAATGGCACAAGTGCAACAACCGTCCAACAACGCTGTTGCTGTTGTCGGAGGAGGAGGAGAAGGCGGAGGAATTGTACCAGCGGACGCTCGGACGTTGTTTGTGACATTTTCGAAAGGATACCGAGTGGAGGAATGGGAAGTTAGGGAGTTTTTTACTATGGCTTATGGAGATTGTGTTGAGGCTTTGTTTATGCAGGAAACTCCACCAAATGAACAAGCACTTTTTGCTAGAATAGTTTTTCGAAAGGCGAATACTATTGATATGATTCTGAGAGGGGCTTCTAAAGCCAAGTTTTCCATCAATGGAAAACATGTTTGGGCAAGAAAGTTTGTTCCTAAGAGAGGAAATGCTGGTAGGGTTATGGTTTCTGGAGAGACTTCTGGTTTCGGAAATTCTGGATTGGGGGTGTAAAACGTGGTTTGAGAATAGTTGGTGATGTTGTTATACATATTCGTTGTTCATTTTCATGAAAAAAATCGTCTGGTTTTTATGAAATCAAATCTATAGATGTACTTTTTGTTAATTGTTGTGCAAGTTAATTAATCATGGATTGTGGTATGAAGATTTTCGATGGGGTGCCTTGCCCTAAAATTAGGGTTTGATTAGTCTTTATGTTTTCATCGTCTGTGTATGGTCAAACTAAGGTCATTGAATAAATGGTTAATGCAGTTTTCATGGGGTTTCTTGAGATTTTTGTTAGTAAGAAATAGTAATTGTCTCTAGTATGTAGTACAAACAACGGCACTAATTAGCACAAAGGGATACGATTTTAAAACGACTATGTTTTGAAAAATGATTTCCCTCTCATGGTTCAAAATTAAGAAAACTAACCAATTGCATACAAAATACAACACCACAAACTTTATGTAATAAGAGATGCATGTTCATGTTGCAACAAGACCTCGTATGAGCACAAATAACATAAATAGCATGATCAATAGTACAAAGATCACAACCTTTTTTATCCAAAGATCAAGATCAACCAAACTCAACTCGTTTTTTACTTTTTTTTTTTTTTTTGGATAAGCAAAGAACCATTCATTAGAAGGGGAAGGGAGCAATAATGCAACCCAAAGTCAACAAATTACATAAATACAACATACCCCCAAACCCCTACAGAAAAGTAAATCATTCCCACAAACAGTCCTTCATAAAAAGTCTAATGGATGCTTAGACCAATCATAGAAAGAACATACAAAGTCCTTAGGAGACCCTATCGTTAACCATAACCATACCATCTTCATAATTCTATGCACAAGGTCGATTTCGCGAGCAATACCGTTGTTGAATATAACTTGGTTCCTAGCCCACCAAATATTCCAACAAACAAAAAACCATACTAAATTCGCCATCCGTTCAGACGAACTCCTAGTTAAAACTCCAAACCATTCCATGAATAGGTTTCTACAATCAGAGGCATAAACCCTCTCAACTCCTAACCACTCCGAAATATCAAACCAAAGTCTCCTAATCTTCGGGCATGTCACCATTACGTGGTCGAGTGATTCGATGTCGTTAAAACAAAAAACACAAACTAATTCATGAAGGTTAGAGATTACCGCCCTGGCCGCCAGATTATAGCGGGTAGGAAGTCTATCCAATAGTAGACGCCAGCCAAACAGCTTAACCTTCATTAGAATCTTCGATTGCCATAATATGTCAAAAGCGGTCTTGGAACTAATATCCACCCCATGGGACACCCGATTCTGCAGCAATGTGTTGTAACACGTTTTGATGGAGAAAACATTATTCATGGAACCTGGCTAGCGACAAACGTCAACCTCAAACTGAATTGGGCATTTCTCCTGCAACGTAACCATCAGAGCATCGCGTTGCTGCTGCACTACGTCGTTCTAGGCCTGCGTTTCCCATGCGATGCGCCATTCCCACTCACCATTAACCCACGCTCCATGGTCCAAAACTGAGCCCTGTTGCAAACCAGACAACATATATAGTTCTGGAAATGAAAAGCAAAGAGCAGTTTTATCAATCCACCTCGCGTGCCAAAACGAAACAACGTCACCCATCCCTAATTTCCACGACACTAAGCTGAGGAATGAATCTGAATTCGCAGGTAACCCCAACTTCAATAAATCTCTCCACCACGGCGATTTATAACGATTCGAACCAGAGTCCTCTAATAAGCAGAAAATTTCCCTACAGCAGCCATATTTTTCCCTCAAGAACTGTTTCCATAAGCAATCCTCCTCTGAAACCAACCTCTACACCCATTTCATCATTAATGCCTTATTGAAAATCTGGATATCTTTAACTCCTAACCCTCCCAACTCCCTAGGCTTACACACATCAGTCCAACGTACCCAAGCAATTGGCCTTCCATCCGCTAAACCAGCCCAGAGAAAACTTCATTGAATGGATTTAAGTTGATTCACAACTGACAGGGGTGCAAGGAAGAACGACAGGTGGTGCACCGGGAGATTAGTTAGGACAGAATTTAAAAGCGTTATACGGCCCCCCATGGACAACGACCTCCCATGCCATGAGGAAAGCCGAGCTTTAAAACAATCAATAACCGGTTTCCAAAACTTGAGCCTCATGTGATTCCCTCCTACTTGTAAGCCCAAGAACTTGAACGGTAATTTGCCTTCCCTGCATAGAAGGAAACTGGCTGCTGCACTCAAAAACTCGTCAGGAACACTTATACCGTAATTAATGCAACTCTTCCATAAGTTAATACGAAGCCCCGACACTAGTTCGAAGCCTCTAAGGATAGCCTTAATACCCCACACACTATTCCAATCCGCTTCACAAACAAGAATAGTATGATCTGCAAACTGAACTAGTTTAAAATCATCCTCATCATTCAATCTAAAGCTAGAATACAACTGATTCAAAACAGCCCTCTTCACTAAACAAGCAATGCCTTCAGCCACGATTGCGAACAAATACGGAGACAAAAGGTCCCCTTGTTTTAACCCCCGTGTGGCTCTGAAATCATTCGTCGTCCCTCCGTTTACAATGACAGACATGAAACTATTGCAAACACCCTCTTTAATCCACTTCAACCATTTCTCGCTAAAATTCATTGCTTCTAAAATTCGAATCATAAACCCCCAATATACACAATCATAAGCCTGCGCGAAATCCACTTTAAACAACAAACAACTTCTCTTCCTTCGAGTTGCCAAATCGATTAACTCATTAATAGCCAACACACCATCTAAAATCTGCCTACCGGGAATAAATGCCATTTGGCATCCTGAAACGAGCTTCCCAATTACCTTACCCAACCTTGCAGCCAAAATCTTAGAGATTACTTTATGGATACACCCAACAAGGCTTATAGGCCGATACTCGTCAAGCCCTTGAGGGTTGTTACTCTTCGGGATCAGCGCTATGAAGGATGACACCAAGGACTTAGGAAGAATTGCTGTCTCATGAAACTCCTGAATGCAACCCATGACATCCTCCTTAACCATGTTCCAGCAGCGTTTTAAGAACTCCAGGTTAAACCCGTCGGGGCCTGGACTTTTAGATCTGTCACAGTGACTAATAGCTTCAAAAATTTCCTCTTCAGTAAACTTCTCATCCAACAATACTCTATCTGCCATTTCCAACTTAGAGCAGTCCCTAAAGTCAAGCAGAGGCCTACTATAATCTGGCTTCCTAAACCTTAATGAAAAAGCATAAAAAATGACCCTCTTAATGGTCACAACATCTTCAACCATATGCTCTCCCAATTTAACGCAAGATATGGAATTCCTTCTAGTTCGCGCATTTATAACAGCATGGAAATACTTCGAATTAATATCACCTTCCCTCAACCAATTAGTTCTTAATTTCTGCCACAACATGCTTTCCTTGATCCTCATATTACTCCACAAATCAGTTATTACTTGCGATCTTTCCTGAAGTATGCCTTGGTTCCCACTACCATTATCACAAACCAAACTTTCTTCCAAAGCATTTAACGATACTATAACATTATCAATTTTGAGATCCATCCAACCAAAGATGTTCTTATTCCACCATCTTAACTTTTCACGCAGAAACTTGAACTTATTGGCCAAAACATGAGCTTTGCTTCCTAAGACTGGCATGGAAGCCCATTCCTGCTTAATATAATCCATAAAATCAGGATGTCCAAACCAACACACAAAGAATTTGAAGGGTTTAGGCCCCCAATTGTTGTTGTTAGGTTTCAACCATATAGGTCTATGGTCAGACACGTCACGATTGCCCACATATTGTGCTACCACCTTCCACTCACGGATCAAACCCTCCGATAATAACATTCTGTCCAGTCTGCTACTAGACTTTCCATTGGAGTTCACCCAAGTGAACTTATGCCCAACTGTCGGTAAATCTATAAGCTCCATGGTATCAATGAACACTGAGAATTCATTTAATTCTGCCAAGCTTGTCCTACCCGATCCTTTCCTTTCATCCTCCTCCTTAACAGCATTGAAATCACCCTCTACCAACCACTCTCCCTTAGGCATCCTCGATTTGGTTTTAATTAATTCCTCCCAACACCTTCTTTTTTTCGACAATTCTGCACGGAGCATACACATTCACAAGGTAGAAATACTCCTCGTTCTTCACACAAGTAACACCCAGAAAGCCCACCTCTTTAAAGCTACAGACCACCTGCACAGACTCAATGTTCCATATAGTAATAAGCCCCCCGACAGCCCAATCGAGTCTACAGCTGACCATCCGCAATTGGTTCTCCCCCATAACTTATTTACCTCTGAATCCGTTGTCGATTGCAACTTCGATTCCTGTAAGAAACACATATCTATATTCTCATTAACTAATAATTGCCTGAGTCTTCGTTTTTTTACCGAAGAACCACACCCTCTGGTGTTAAAAGACATCACATTCATGGTACACTAATTTCCACCCCCTTCTTGCCTTCAAAGACCCTGCGATCTCTTTCTTCCAGTTCCCTGATTACACTCTCAAAATACTCATCATCCTCCTGCCCCTCCACCCCCATGGCTTTGATCATTTTCCAAACCCTCACTGGAACATCTTCCTCAGACCCACAGATTCTCTTATTGCCCTGGATTATGTCTTCATCGCTAACCGAGTCGCAGCAGAGGATTGAACCTCCTGAGAAAAAAGAACTTGAATCCTTACTCTCACTTGCCAAGCCTACTCCAGAACAGGTCATCCCACAATTCACCGTTTTAGCCTTCTTGTCACTCCGAAGTAAGGATGAATAATACGAAGGGGAAAAGGAATCTTTAAGTCATCATAAATTTCCTTTAGAGGTTTTAATTTTTTGCTCTTCTCGAATTGAGTTGAGAAAAGAAAAGAATTTTTAAAGGAAGAACACCTAGTGAAGTATCACTACTTTAAAAAAAAAATCAAATAAATGATTTTTTATCATCAGTATTCAGTCCACTGGACCCGCCTAATCTAGTTCGGGGTCAGTTCTGACATCAAGTAGTTCCAACCACCTCTCGATCGTAGATCGAACCATGGTTCTCCCTACCGAATTCAGCGTCAATCACCATTGAACCAACTAACGATTGATAATCAAATAAATGATTATATTATACATATTTTGTTGAAAGAATCAAACATTTGTTAGAATTATTTACATTTTTTATTGAGGAATATTTGTAAACATTCTATCATTTATTTATAGAAATTTCTTAATACACCCTATATATTATTTACGCACCACACGAAAATATTAAAATGTTTTTCAATTTCTAGAGATGTATCTTCGAACACACCCAATACACACTCAACGCATGTCATTCTGAGTGACGCCATGTAAGTTAGGTTTTTTTAATACCAAAGATACATCTCTGGGATATTTTCATAGATACATTTTTGTAACGCATACAAAGTAGTAGTAGAGGCAGACACCTAAAACATGTAATTTTCCAAAATAAAATTAACATTCATAAAATAAAATAAGTATTACATAGATGATTTCAATATAAAATGCAGCATTACACTTCAATATCTAGGTGAACACTTTAACATCTTCACAATATCTTCGTCCGATCTTGAAATCGTCGCTTCCAACCCGAGCGGAACTTTTGTTTAGAAACGGAAAAACGTATTCCACATAGCCCTTACATCTGCACCCGTCTTGAGCTCAAAGTTGTTGAACTCAATCTTCCCTCTGTTGTCAATCAGCGATTAACAGTACTCGAGCTTCACAAGTTTTTTATTGTCTCTGTAAAGTAGGAGATTATGGACTTCGTATTTTAGATCTGTGAGAGAGATGTACTCTGTGAGTTAAAACTTTCTCTCGGGTGCGCTAGAGACACTACAACAGATAAGACCTTAGACAGCGTTTTTTTTGCCCTTAGACAGCGCTTTTAAGCGCTGTCTAAACCTGCGCTGCTATAGGTTTAGACAGCGCTTTGGGTAAAACCAAAAGCGCTGTCTAAAGGGGGGTATATTTAATGAAAAACGCTGTCTATGGTACCTTTAGACAGCGCTTTTTGACATTTTTTTGGTATACCTTAGACAGCGCTTTCTCCAAAAGCGCTGTCTAAGGTAAACCTTTTTGAACTTTTTTAGGTATACCTTAGACAGCACTTTTGGTAAAAGCGCTGTCTAAGGTCTACCTTAGACAACGCTTTTGTCAAAAGCGCTTTCTAATCCCCACCTTAGACAGCGCTTTCACCAAAAGCGCTGTCTAAGGTATACGAAAAATTTTATATAAATTTTTTTAAAGCACAATTTTTACCAGGTTTTTTCAACCAGAATTTGACCTGTTTTTCAACCAGCAATTTTTTTCAGAAAAATACCACAATTTAGAGATTCAAATCAATCCAATTTATCCTATTTAAATGTACCAATTTACACCAAAATTATATATCCAAAACAATTGGCAATTCAAACCAATATATATATTTAAAATTACAAACCAAAATTATATATACACCTATTTATAATTACAAATCATTACATTTTTTCTACAAATGCACATATTACTTATACTAGTACTTTTGCATCCAACCAAAGCATTGCTTCAAATCTACATTATAGGTCCTGAAAACACAAAGATTGTAATTCAATTAAAAGAATACATAAACAAAGTTACACATATTTAAATTCTCATCAATTAAAGTAAGAGTACAATATTATACCTTGTAAAATTCCGATCTCCATAATGTATTGACACCAATCCTCTTTAATTTCATCCAATTGAGAAATTGAGTAATGAGCATACTTGCATTCTTCAAAGTACTACATAATAATATAACATAGTTTGATTTAGTTTTAACTATTTCATTAGACATGAGAGATATGTGTTAATATTAAAATAACTCATAAGTTGAATAGAAATATAATAAAGAAATCAAGTATATAACAAATTTTACCTCTTTCACTAACATCTCTTTCTTTTCTTGGTTGGAATATGAATTACTTGTTTCTTAGCAATGCGGACGGATGAATGGATCCAAATTCCCTCGTTATGGTCATTTCTGATATATGACTCATCCGCTATAAGATCCTCATCTTGATCATTTCTATTCAACTCATTTCGTCTAATGCATGAATCATTCTCAACATCAATATCACATTGATCTACACCGCTATCATCAACCACTTTGTTAGATAGAAGCACTATAGACCATATCGTACTCGTTGGGTCAGTGACATAGAACACTTGTCTAGCTTGAGATGCTAGAATAAAAGGCTCATCTTTGTACCCCACCCTATTAAGATCTACTTGCAAAAATCCAGACTTATCCATTCGTATGCCACTACTATTTACCCACTTGCAACCAAAGATTGGAATCTGAAACTTCTCGTAATCAAGCACCCAAATGTGCTCAATAACTCCAAAATATGACAGATTTGCATATTTGGGGTTTAAGTCCTTCATACTTGATATGTGCATTGCTTCAGCTAGGACGGTGACACCACTATTTTGCATAGTACTTTTATCGTCTTGTTCTTTGGTATAAAATGTGTATCCATTAATTGCGTATGCGCTATGAGAATACACATGCAAACTTGGACCATATGCCAAACATCTCAACCTTTCTGTTACTGAAGCAGGATCTGAAGAGCGCTTCGAATAAATATGATCCTTTAACCATCGTATGAAACTTTGATTGTGCTCTCGTACTATCCAATTTTCATTTCTGTTCTGATTTAACCTTCGGAGTACATCCTTGTGCATCTCAACATATGGCTCAACCTCATTATCATTGTGCAAAACATACAAATGCACTTGATCCCGTTCATCCCTTGACACTGTCACAATTTTATTTCCAATTAATTTTTTACCATCCTTTTTTTCAAAAATATGAGCTTTGGGGAGTCCAATCGACTGAACATTGGACAAATATTCAGTACAAAACTCAACCGCTTCTTCAACAATGTATCGTTCAACAATACACCCCTCTGGTCGACTTCGGCTTTTCACGTACCCTTTTAATATTTTCATATAACGTTCAGCAGGGTACATCCATCTCATATAAGCTGGTCCACACAACTGTGTCTCTTTCACAAGATGAACAACTAGATGTACCATTATGTCAAAAAAAGAGGGAGGAAAATACATTTCAAGCTCACACAAGGTAATAACTATCTCTTTTTGTAGTGTTGGTAAGATATCGGGATCGATTACCTTACTACAAATTGACCTAAAGAAAAAACACAAACTAGTTATGGCGCTTCTTATTTTCACTGGCAAAATAGAACGTATACCTATTGGTAGAAAGTGTTCCATTATAACATGGTAGTCGTGTGTCTTTAAACTCTTCAACGTGAGGTCTTTCATAGACACAAGTCTTCTGACATCTGAAGAGTATCCTTCTGGAACTTTAACTCCACTCAGAAACTTACACAATATTTTCTTCTCCTTTCTAGACAGAGTAAAAGCAGCAGGTGGTAGATATGTTCGTCTTCCTTTCTTCACGGGTGCTAATTCAGTTCTAATCCCCATCGCTACCAAGTTTTTTCTTGCTTTAAGGCCATCCTTAGTCTTTCCTTTTATATTGAGTAACGTACCAATAACACTTTCAAATACATTTTTCTCAATATGCATAACATCGAGAAAATGTCTCACATACAAAGACTTCTAATATGGCAATTCAAAAAATATCGACCTCTTTTTCCACCCACCTTTGACAACCTTATGTGCAAAAGGTTTGCCAAACTCAGTACGCATATCTTTCACCTTTTTAAAAACTTGGTCACCTGACAACATAGGTGGAGCTCTACCTTGTTCGGTGTCTCCATTGAATTCTTGTCTCCACCCACGGTAGTGATGTTTGGCATTTAAGAATCTACGATGACCGAGAAAGACATTCTTATGACCAAACTCCAATCGCTTCGAAATTCTTTTATCTTCACAAATAGGACACGCTTTTTCACCTTTTATGTTGTACCCTGATAGATTCCCGTAAGCTGGAAAATCATTAATTGTGCCAAACAACATCGCCCTCAAATTGAAACTTTCTTTCCTATATCCATCATAAACCTCCACACCGTTCTCCCACAATATCTTTAAATCTTCGATCAAAGGTGTCAAGTATACGTCTATGTCATTCCCTGGTTGTTTAGGCCCAGAGATTAACATAGATAACATCATCTACTTACGCTTCATGCATAGCGACGGAGGTAGGTTATAAATCATAAGAATCACATGCCATGTGGTATGTGAGATACTTTGAAGACCATGCGGGCTCATTCCATCAGTAGATAATGCCAAGCGAAGGTTTCTTGCTTCTTCTCTAAAGTCAGGATAATCATTATCAATTTTCGACCACTGTGGTGAATCAGCCGGATGTCGCAACTTTCCATCAATAATTCTTTCATCTGCATGCCAAGTCAGGTGTCTTGCATCGGTTTCACTACGAAACATGCGCCTAAATCTCGGTATTATAGGAAAATACCATAAGACCTTGGCTGGAGACAATTTTTTCTTATATCGAGACAAACCGCATTTAGGGCACTCAGTTAACGATGCATATTCGTTTCGAAACAAAACGCAATCGTTTGGACAAGCATGTATCTTATCATAGCTCATGCTAATAGAGCACAACATTTTTTTGGCCTCATAGGTTCGATTGGGAAGAACATTATCCTCCGGTAGCATTTCTCTCAAAAGGGCCAACAACTCTGTGAAACTTTTATCCGACCATCCATTGCCCGCCTTTAAGTTGTACAACTTCAATACCGCAGACAGTCTTGTGAATTTAGTGCAACCTTGATAGAGCGGTTTCTCTGCATTGCTTACCAACCTCTCAAACATTTCGGGACAATCATGAAGATCTTCTACAACTGCTTCTGCAATCTCTTCGACTCGATCACAATCGTATGTTTCCGTGTCTTTGTCATCTGAAGCATAGGTCGTATTACTTTTCCCCGTCGGTTCAACATTCTCGTTAATTTTCTCACCATGATGTATCCAACACTTATAACTTCGATCAATTCCATTCATCAGTAAATGCGATTTCAATCCATCTGCGTCAACCCTACCCACATAACAACAACCCAAGCAAGGACATTTTATTCGATTGAGCTCTTCAGCGTCAGCGTGTTGAACAACAAACTTAATGAAATCCAATACCCCATTCTCGTACTCTTTGGACAATCGATCGGCATCCATCCATTTTTTATCCATGGTTTTCCTACTTAGTAAGGTCAACAAAATAACATTAATTCAACCATATTAATCAAGAAATGAACAAGTTTGATAGTGTTTGATATGTAACTGGTTGAATTTCTTATGTTTTAATGACAAAGAAGAATATATAAATAATCCTCCTAAAGAAGAAAGAGAGTTTACATACCGCTAGCATCATCAGTTTCAAAACGAGTAAATAATATTGTTTAGTATATGATCCTAAAGTACATCATTAAAGTCTTTATAGAGAAATCAGACCACAGTCAAATCAAAGTCAAACCAAGCGCAAGAGGTATTACCAATTTATGAGCATATATTGCATAAATGATACACTGATTTAAAAGTAAAATTGTAAATGAAATATAGTTAAATGGTTTTTATCAAAATCCTAAAGTTTTATTTTTTTTATGATAACAGTGCAGGCGATACCAGTAATCAGAGCTTCATGTGAATAATATATTCACATACTTTATATTTTGAGCAAAGAAACTATTGGTTTTCTTCTTCATTTCATGTTATCCGTACGGAATAGTGGACGTGAAATTGAAGCAACAGAATATGGAGTAGAAAGAAAAGTTGTGTTGAAATCGTTGTAAAGAAATAGTGTAAAGCAACAAAACTTCATTAACAAAACTCATCAAACATACTCATTCACTACAACATTGTATAGCAACAAAACCCTACAACAACAATGCAAAGCAACAAAACCCTATTCTTCACAACAACGACGTACCTTTAACGACGGTAACAACGGCAATGCAAGAACGAAATGTATCAGTTACAAAGAGCAGAAACGAACGACGGCAATGAGTTCGCAACGGACGGCAATACAACGACGGCAACGGACGGACGGCAACAACGAACGACGGCACGGTGGAGGACGGTTGACGATGAAGGTTTAAGTTCGCAAGGGTTTTGAGCTCAGTTCGCAAGGGTTTTGAGCTCAGTTCGCAAGGGGAGAAGAAAGAGCGGAAATATGAAAATGAATACTGACTATTCATATATTTTAATTTAATTAGACCTTAGACAACGCTTTTCATAAAAGCGCTTTCTAAGGTGGATCTTAGACAGAGCTTTTAAAAGCGCTTTCTAAGGTTGGCCTTAGACAGCGCTTTTGATTTTTTTTTTTTTTAATTTTTAAGACCTTAGAAAGCGCTTTAAAGGAAAGCGCTGTCTAATATTTTTCTTTAATTTTTTTAAAAAAATTAATAAAACTTTAGAAAGCGCTTTTTACCGAAGCGCTCTTTAAGGTCTTATATTTTTTTTAAATTTATAAGACCTTAGAAAGCGCTTTTAAATAAAGCGATGTCTAATATTTTTCATTTAATTTATTTTTAAAATTTATAAGACCTTATAAAGCGCTTTTGACCCAAGCGCTGTCTAAGGTCTTATATTTTTTTGCGCTTTTATTTTTTTAAATGACTAGTTTCCTTGTTTTTAACTTATAGCAGCGCTTTTGTATTAAAGCGCTGTCTAAGGGGCGATGTTATAACTTACTTTTGTTGTAGTGAGAATGAGACATTTGTGACATACCAAGTGATGTTGATTTGTGACATTTGAGACATTTTGTGTTTGTGTGAAATAATAAAACCATGGCCCATAAATTTATAGAAGATGTAGAAAAATATGGACCATTCAAAACCTGGCATGCTGATTCTAGAGACTTATCTCCGGTTCCGCATCCTATTATCTGAAGGTAGAGAAAAATACAAGAAAGGGGGTTTGAATTGGGGTTTTGAAAACTTTTTCAGAGAAATGCTTTACACACACAAACAAGATATATAAACCAAGGAAGAAAGTGGCACATTTGGTTTATACAAGTTCGCGTATAACGAGGCTATATCTTGTCCACCCGCCAAGGTGATTTCACCTTCAATAAGGACATAATCCACTAATCTTGAAAGATTACAAAAGTTCGTCTAAGTGTTAGAAAATACCTTAGCCTTCTCAAATATACAGACTAACACTTAGTCACTTTAGGAAAAAATAATTCAAAGAGATTACAAAGAAAGTGTTTACAATGGTGCTTCTAAAAAAAGTGAATGAAACAAACAAAGAACAATACACAAATATGAGCAACAACTTTTTGTGTTTAAGAATATTTAGACTTGGTGTTTTCACTCTTGCAGTGTTGTTCGTTGTTGTGATTTGTAGTGAAGTAGTGACTCCTTTATATAGGCTCAATGGTTGGAGGTATAAATGTCACTATCAGTGCCAGCTGCCATAACGGTAATCCAAAGATTGTGGGAGACATGAGTAGTAAAGTCTCACAAACATTCCTTATCAATATTGGCGCACAATCACTTATTTCCAATTTGGGATTGTATTGTTGTACAATTTCTTTCTGTATAATTTTTGTATTGATCTTATCTTTTGATGGAACTTATTTGATGTGAAGTGATGATGAGTCCAGAAGATAAATGTACTGAGAAGTATCAAAGTCTTCAGAGTCAGAAGTTGTCTTCACTTAAATCTTCTTAGAATGATTCAATCAGAGCCAGAAGCTTGATTATCAGAAGAGAGTAGACAGATCTCTAGAACCCAGAACTTTGACTCCAGAGCTGGAAGTGAAGCTTATCTGAGAAGCACATAACTTTCTTTTTCTTCAGAGACATTCAGCATTCATCAGAACTGCTGATGTTTCTTCAGAAGCGTTCGAATTAGTTTCTTGAGGCATCCCAGAATTTGATTATGATGAGATTTCTTAGAGAATTATCCATAATCAATTTAAACCTTGTGTTTGCACACTTCAGAAAAATATTAGAGTACAAAATTGTTTCATATAAAATATATGCATTGTTATCATCAAAACTAGAGATTATATGCAGAACTAAAATCTTGTTCTAACATCATCTTGTTCCGGAGATGCATCTCCGCAACCTCTCCTGAACAGGTTTGAAAATAGAAACTTTAAAACGAATTTTTTTTTTGTACAAACGAACAAATGTTGTTTTGGGAAAGATAAAAAATGTATTAAGACACAATATGACAAATTGTATATATTACACTTCATTAATATTGAGACACAATTACATACACTTATTTTTCCGGCAAAACACGAAATTAAATTAAATCTAAACATTTGTCGCCGGCTAAATCTATGGATGGTACCCCCCTTTGACTCTTGTGAATTTGATTCTCTTTCAATGTTGCTTAATTTCTCGAACTCTTGCATCCTTTCCTAAAATGGTCCGCCCAAGTCTCGCTTTTTGTTGTTGAATGAGTCATTCACTCTAGTGATGTTAGTGGTATAGGGCATCATGTTTTCAAGTAAACTTGAACAAAATGTCGTGATTTTGAAAGCCACTCAATACTCATAATACGATCATTTGTATTTTGAGGTGGGGCAGTCCACAGTGGGAAAAAGGTTTCCGAAAAACCATATCGTGTTAAATCAACACACACTCTATCATACGGACATGCTATGAGGTGGCCCATTTCAGGGAAGCCCATCCATTTTGCCTCCGGTCCCGGTCTGCTAAGGTAAGGAACAAAAGACTCATAAACTTCATCGAATTTTTCTTTCTTTCCATACAGTCGTGTGTATGATTCTTTATGAGTCCTCAACTCTTGGATAAGTTGATGATGGACAAGTGTATGATTATCATCTCCTTTACCGAGTAAATCTGAAATAGTCTGATAACCGCAATTACCGTCCCCCTCAACATTGACGATTCACTCGATGTATTTGTGCATAAAAACAGGCATCTCGTCAATGAATGTAATATTTAGCGAAGACGATGAAGGAGGTGGTTTGCTAATGTAAGCTTCTTTGACAACACTTTTTTTAGATTTTGGAGTTAGTGAGTCCGGAAAAAACATTGTCAACATGTTCAAAATATGAAGGAGACTATATTGTCAGACTGTCATTCGATGTAGGCTTGAGTTTCTTTGGAGCACCTTTTATTTTCACCGGCTGAGAGGGTAGTTTTAAGTTGGTGATTTCTGGATAAGCAATCTTCCTCAATTGTTCTTTGATGTGTAGTTTCATGTTGCCATCGGCTTTCAAAAAATCTCTCTTGTATCAGTTCCCATTCGGTCAAAATAGAGATATTAGATTTACCGTCTTTCATGACACCATCATCATCAAACCTAAGCCTTCCAATGAGTACAAACCTCATCCGAAGATACATTTCCGAAAAAAACACACGTTTTTTCAGACAAAAAACATGATTAATGTGAGCAATAAAGCTTGAAATAAATGATCTTAACCTGAAATTCTAACTTCTTTTGCTCCCTTTGGTGTGATGAACCACAAGATTGGAGATTTGGAGTCAAAATGTGGATTGGGAATTGAAGGGTTTTTGGCGAGGGTTTGTAAAGAAAAACATTAATGGATGTGTGATCATGCAGCTGTGTATTTTATCAAATTATTTCAGAGATGCATCTCTGGAAATATTTGACATACAAAGGTGACAGCGAATTTCAAAATCCCGCCTTAACTTTCGAAGATGCATCTCTGAAATTTTCACTAAAGTGACCAATTATGAATATATTTCTTGAAAAATTCTGAAGATGCATCTCCGGTATTAAAAAACCCAACTTATAAGGTGTCACTAAGAATGACCTACGTTGAGTGTGTATTGGGTGCGTTTGGAGATGCTTCTCCGGAAACTGGGGGGCATTTTAGTATTTTTACATGGGCCATAAGTAACATATAGGGTGCATTAAAAAATTCCCTTTATTTATTTATCTGATTATGTTTTGGACCGACCAAAGACCTAATACAAGTGAGATCTAAGTGATAGGCCCAATAAGGTAAGACCCAATCAAATTATCCATCTTATATAACTAGCATATGTAACACATAAGGAACACACTCTCTCATCTCATACTTACACGTTTACTCATCTTGGACTTTGAACTGACTTGGATGTGGAGTAATAACATTGCAAGTCCACCCTCCGTTGTCACGTCAGAGTTCCATACTGTCGCACCCTAATTTTTGACCCTAAGATCCCCGCTTTTCTTTTCGTGTAACATATTAGGCCCATCATTCGTGCATGACTAACCGCTTTATCTAGCTTTGTGTGTTTGTTTCTCTTTTAAGGACAGATGCTGCTGCAGAAGATTCAAGGTCTCGAAGGCGGTATTGTGTGTATGTTTGTGGAGGTTCTCTGGTCTTTGCAAGATGTGTGTTGGACTCCTGTGTGACTGTGCCCCTTCCCTCTCTAGTCTCTAAACCACTACCAAGCTTTCCTTCCTTCAGACTCCTCAGTATTCCTCCCCACAGAATGTTAAATCCTTATACCCTCTGATTTTGGATTTGGTCCCTCAAGACTGGTTATTGGCTGTGTATTACGTTGTATCATAAGTTGGCATCTTTCCCCCTTGTCTGCTCCTCAAGATTCAAGAATGGTGTTTGCTTAGTCATGTTATGTTCTTAAGTAATGAAAGTTCAATTTGGAAAGAATCAGAAATTTGGAATTCAAAGTGCAAATTCAAGTCCTTTGTGTCACAAGTTTACAAGCTTAGATTGAAGTTCCTACAATTCTATGCCATATGATTCAAGTGTGAGGCTCGTGCCATGATTTCAAAAAAGGATATTTGTATTCTTAAAATTGTCAGGTACTCTTCAAGTGATTTTGAAGGTCACTGGAAATTAAAATGATCAAGATAGTTTGACCATTACTGGAAGTTTGAAAGCCTCACAATTCCTTAAGTTTTGCATTTTACCATTGTTAGTGAAGAAGTGGTTGCTTTAGCCGGGTTTGATTATGGAATATTTAGTCCATCAAGCTATTACAAGAGGTTTAATTCACGAACTTTCCAAAGCTCTTGGAAATACATAAAATTTTGTTATAAAGCTCAGGTTCCAAGTTGGATTTCCAAATCCAAGTTATTATTTCAAGATTTTGGTTCAAGTCACATTCACCTAGTTTAAATTCATTACAAGTCATACAAGAGAATCTTCCTAAATAGAAGGAGACTTCTTCAGAGGACGTGTCTTTCAAGCAAATTTCTATTCATTCGAAGTTATCCAAGTAGCAACATTTTTATACATATTCAAATTTCAAGTCTCATAAGTACAAGTGTACCACCTCAAGTAAAATGGCAAGGAATTATATATTGAAGTTCATCACGTCCAACCATCTGGAACCCATATTTCAAAGTTCAGACAAAGTGCACAAGGATTAGTACAAAACTCAAAAGTTCATTACAAGTTGGAAATTCACAAATTATTTTCAAAGAGGCAAACACAAAAACCTACAAATGCTTCCCTTTACTCGAAGAACTTGATAATATCGTCGTCGAAAAGTTCGGTAGGTTTATCGACGGGTCTGAGGTGCTTTCATCATTGCTTTTCAAACTCCGCAAGCTTGATCTCTTTGAGCGCTTTTATATCAATGGAATTAGGAGTATACCCTTCACTAAAGTCTCTCTATTTGCCATACAATTCATAGCTGATTGAGGAAATCATCATAATGTTTGTTTCTGTTCTCCCCAATTTGCATCTGCTTGATTTAGAATAAAAAGAGCACATCTCAAGAAGATATTATTCAATTTTAAAAGAGATGTCATAAGATAAGTCATTTGAATTTATCATTCTGTAACTTAAGTTCAGAACAAAGCTATTAATGTAAGGTCATTTGAGGCGAAAGTTCACCAAAGCTCAAAGGATGTTAATGAGTTTAGAAACGAAATACGGAGAGATTTGTTAATAAGCGTGGGTCTGTCTCTGTTTTGGGTCATGAAACTTTATGTTCAAGTAGTGATGCCTAAGATTCAACGTCAAGCCCATCACCAAGTTCAAAGCATTGGAAAGTCCACAACAATATAAAAATTCAAAAGTCATTTATAATACAAGTACAATTCATTTCCATAACAAGGCCACAAGATACAAGTTAGGGGGCCAATGTAATTCAAGGAATGCAAATGGAACGTTTAAGTTGATTCTTAACTCTAATTTTAAATTCAAAAAGACTTTGTGTAGCATTACAATTTACTCAAGCCTCTGATCAACAACTCAATAAATTGGAGCCTTGTTCTTGTTATCAGCCGCAACAGTTTTACCAAGTATTGGTGAAGGCTCTAACAAAATTCCACTAGTGCTAATGTTGATCAAGCTTTATCCTATGGGATAGTTCCTCTAACAAAAACCACCTTCATTATTCTGCCTTATGGCTCTTCCACTTGTGGGCTGTAACTTTTCAATATATCAGAAATACCCCTACCAGGTTAAGAAGAGTGGAAGTTGGACGAAGCACAACGAAAAGGCAAAGGTCCTGATTATGTTCGTCGTGTCGTCGCACAAGGCAGCTGCGAAACCGAAGTTCAAGGTGAAGCCAGCAAAGATTTGCAGAGCCACCTGCAACCACATTAAAAAAACCATCAGACATTTCCAAAACCAAAAACGACAAGTTCATGAATCTGCTATCAATATGACATTTCGAAATTTGGAAATATCATCACCGGAAATCACGTGTACAGCAGGTTTTCATTGAATCAAAACACAGCCAAGCGTAATGAATTGAACGAAGAAAATTCAAGTGTATTCGGATGTGCTCGAATCGAAATGGAAGTAGGTTATCATCATAAAGTTACATCCCTAGCAGATCATGTTTTGCCAAAACAAGTACCAAACCCAGTACAATATTTTTATTTTAGAGAAACAAGGAGAAGGGTATGAACTACTTGTGTTCCAGCATACAATATTGAACTAATGTGTCACTCTCATCAGTTACATCCAGTTTATCAAAGTAAAGACTTCAATGAGGCACTTGAAAATATTGGAACATAATGATATTGACTAAGACAGAACTAAAGGAAAGAAACTGGATGTTGGATTTTCTGGACTCACCAAACAGTGGGAGGACGTATCTGAATCTAGAATGAAAAATGTTGTATCTTTCCAATGTGAACCTACTAGAGAACTTCTTTTTGAACTCATGTCCCATTCTTCTTCAAAGTTATCATTCAGAGAATCATCAAAGACACTGGTTTCTACTATGTTCTCTATGCAAGACTATCTCGATCCGGTTTCAAAGCTCTCCACTGAGAAATGGTTGGAAATGGTGTCAAGCTCTCGTACTATTAGCACAAAGCCAGTCCTGTTACGAGTGCCATCTTCCAAGAATGCGAAGAAAATACACGGCAAACCGAAACTTGCCATTCCTGCCTACATGATAAATCAAAAAGGAAAGTTCATCAAATTATGAATCATCAAAGTTAATCCGTTTCTTTCAAAAGCAATCAAGCGTATCAGTTTGAAAACTGAAACAAATAAACCTCAATTAAAACCATTCCAAAGTCAGAAAAACAAAGTTAAGGAAATTATCGTCATAAAAACCACAAGAATCAGCAGCCCAAACACCAATCCGGATATCATCGAGAATTTCCAAATCAGAAAAGAGACATTTATCAGACAATCTCAAAAGCATTCCAAAACAGCAATAGACGTTGGTAAAAAGTTTCCTAAAACCAAGACCAACACTTAAGGAAAAATCAAACCATATCAATTAATAAGGAAGGCTTCCAGATTTTTGAGGAACCTCATTATGAACTCCCAAAACAACAAAATCAGACGGCTATCAATTCCAAAATCATGGAGTTATTTCTCTTGGCCTATTTAAACTCGCACGCACAAACAAACAGGGGACGAAAAAAATTTCAAGAAACCTTACAACCAATTCATATCAATACAACTCACAAAAAACCCAAACCACTCGTCGGAATCACACATATCCATACAACAAGCAAGGCCAAGATCACACTTTCACACGAACATCACACACAAAGCAACACAGAGTAAATCAACAAACAACACAAAAAAAGAAGAATTCATCAAAAGGAGGAACGCGACTTATCTTCGACGGAGGTTTCGCTTGAGGTCTCGACCGCTTCTCCTCACCGTCAACAACCGACGACCGGGCTTCTTTTTTTTTTTCGTTTTCGCATTTTATTTTGCTCCGTTTGTAACGTGTAATCATCAGTTATAATGAGAATGATGGGGGCTGGGAATCGTGGGGTTTGGGTTGATTGATTGTTTGATTCGAGAGAGAACGAGAGGTTGAGGTGCGAGAACGAGAGAGGAATTGTGAGATCGAGAGAGATTGGAGAGAAATCGAGAGAGAAGAAAGGTTAACGAGCGGCGAGAGCGGCGGCGGGTTTTTTAGGGTTCCTTTTCCCCCCCCCCTTTGAGAGAGACGACCGAGAGGGAGGGAGACTCTCGTTTCCTTTTTTTTGCAAATGAACTTTTTAGTTAAATAAAAAAAAAAACTTTCTTTTATAACTAAGTTTTAATTTAATCGAAAACTTTTTTATAACTAAAACCAAAAACCTTTTATAATTAAACTCTTTTTTAATAATCGATTTCATTTTTTTTTTCTTTTAAAATGATAATTAAAATTTTTTTCTTACATAAAATTAAGCTTTTTTTTTATATAATAACAATTAATCTAAATCCCTTTTATAATAATAATCATGTTTAAAAATTTTAATAGTAATCCAAATTCCTTTTCATTACAATAAGTAAATTTGAGTTTCTTAATTTTAAAAAACCTTTTATTTTTTAATATTTAAAATTTGTAATAATGATTAATTTAAAAATCCTTTTATAATCAACCTAAATCTTTTCTTATAATAATTAACACTAAAATTTTAATAATTAATTTAAACCTTTTTTATAATTAATCTAATTCCTTTTTGTAATAAAATTAAACCTTTTTTTTAATAAAATTTATAATTAATTAAATCTAGAGTTTTTTTTTATAATAACTAATTCAAAACATTCTTCCTAATAACCACTGAATCTAAAATCCCTTTTATAATTAAAAACCTCCCCAGCCTCCTCAAATAAATAAATAATAATAATCTCAAACAAATCAAATAATTAAGTTTAAAACCAAACCTTTAGATCGTCCTCATTTTAGAATCTCCCTTTGTGCTAGATCGTAGATTCGTGAGCGGCTGTTTGATTTGCTTGATTTGTTTGTGCTTTTATTTTGATTTATGTTATTATGTCTAAACCCTTTCAAAAACAATAAAAATCCTCGATCCAACGTCGAGCCAATTTTCTACCCATGTAAGTCGATCGCCTTAGGGCATCGCATTCGACCTATTGATCACTGGACACAAGTCTAGCATCACTTTGCTAGCACACTCGCCTAAATAATATAATTAACCGCATAAATATCCAAGGGAAAATCCCATGCATGATAACCATGTTATTGTGCATGGTGCATATCATTTGCATCATAATCGACACCTTAAGATAAGACTATTAGATAACTTAAGATAGATTTCCTAGGTTAGTCCCCCTACAATTTTGATTTTTCAAATCAAACTTTAGCCCACCTAATTCTCCACACAAGAGAATTAGATGTTAATCATCTCAATGAAGGGACATACAATCCCATACCCCACAAATACAAACATTTTCAAAGAACTGTGGCGGTTTTCTTAAGATGATGAATCATCTTCCTCTCCTAAACCTTTAAAACATTTAGTACCCTTAATAATAAGGAACTACACGTGCTCTAATTCCCTCCTGACAGGATATGTAGGCACAAGATGTGATATCTTGTCGAGCACACTTAGGAATAAAAATAATAAATCACCTACCCTTAAACCCTTAGCAAAACAATAACAGATAACATAAAATGAATCAAGAGGTTCCTGTAGAGTACTACAGATATCTAGGATGCTAATACCTTCCCTAGGTATAACCAACCCCCGAACTTAGAATCTTAGTGCATTTGCATTGCATTGTGGGTATTCGGTTTTTCTCCCTTCCCTTGGATAAAATCAAAGACCGGTGGTGACATTAAAAATGCGATCCTAGTTAACAAATAACTACGGTATCCAATTTTCACCGCGACAGAAATGGCGACTTCACTGGGGAGCCTCATAAAAGGGTTCCCCCTAACTTGAATCTTTTATCTGTTATATATATTTGTTTTGCTGTTTGCAGGGTTACCTTTGAGTGGTGAGATAAGTCCTAACCCGGACTTGAGAGCACATATAAGATAGGATCGTGGGTATAATCGAGGAGATTTCGAGGGAGTAATTCCAAAGAAGTCGATTTGATTCCACACTCAGTTGAGGCCCTCTCGAAGGTGGTATTTGTTGAACGAGCTATCGTGAATACATTACTACTTTCGACCTAGGAGCCCGGGATATTGAGAACCATAGTTACCTTTAACCCAACTTGGCCTTTTAGGATGTAGTGCGATGACTATGAGGGAGTAATTCCAAAATGGTTGATACGCGATACTACACTCAGACGAGATTCTCTTGAGAATATTGTTGACTACCAAGTAATTGGGAAATTGATAATATCCGAAAGATGGATTGTAGACTCTGGGAACTTTGTAGAACCCGTTCGGCAGGTACATTTGAAACCATAGTACACACCTATTGGGATGGTTAGACCTTGGCTCCATGCTGTGACCTTTCAAACCTAGGACCCTTGTTTGTTTGCTTTGTGCTTGGTGTTTGCATCCTTGCATTGCATAAGCATCATATCATAAAGATTCATGGAATTTAGTCTTGTTTATAAACATCATAAGGATATCATGGACTCTGAAAAAAAAATTTAAAGAAAAAAACGGTGAAGTACCTTTACAAGAGTCATAACTTGGACGATCTAAGGGGATTGAAGACCTTATTGACGGATAAAGAAGGGTTCAAGACTTGATATGGGGAAACTCTTATCGATAAGGAAATATTATCTACTCTATTCCAGTCCATTACTATTGGTGACAACTCTTGAAGAATATCCTCAGCTGATGGAGTCACTTATTCAAGACAAGAATCCATTTCCTATCTTCGGTTAATATTCAAGCTAAGATGACTACAAAAGGAGAATTTCAAAAAACTGCTACCTATTGCAAGAAACGGAAAGCTCAAGGCGTCTTATCCCATCAGTCAACACTTCGTCGACAAGCTTATTTTAGTAGAAGCTCAGTTGGAAGAAAGAAGTCAAAGGATTCAAGAAGATCGTTGGAAGAGTCTCCTTAGATCCATCATTATCAGCTTTTATTTAGCTTTTCCGTTATGACTTTTGGAAAGTGTATCGACGCGTTATTAATAAATCTGTTTTAATATTCCGGATATTGATTATCGAAACCATTTTAATGTTTTTTAAATCGAGTCTCTTGATGTTCCAAAATGATTATAAATAGCTAAGTTTCCATGAATCTTGTTGCATAGCATTCGCATTTGCATTTGCATTCCTTTGTGTTCCAGGTTCTTATCTGTGTCTCCTTTCAGAAGACAAGCTGAGTCATCGATACAATACTCGAGCTAGTCGCAAGAAAAGAATGGATCAACTCGAGCAGGAAAACAGAGCCCTCCGGGAAGAAGTTTCTACACTGAAAGAAAGCCTAGAGAAGATCAATGGGATGATGGAAGCTTTGATGGCTGCTCAGAATCAGCCATCACATAGTACGACATCACATAACACCGTTATCTCTGAGATAATATCAGCACCGATCCCAGTGGTGCCCATTACAAATGAAGTTCAGTATTCTATGCCTCCTGGTTACCCGTGGGGTATGCCCCCCAACTTTACTCCAGCTGGATACCGCCCACTTGTTTCGCAAGTAATTGCCACGACTGCTGTAATGACTGTGCCACCGCCCGTGGTAAATACTACTCCTTTTCATCTGGAAGAACCTGTGTTTCATGCCGCTCCTAGTGAGAGTGTTGGAATGGAAGAACGAATGGATGATTTCCAGGACCAATTTTTAGAAATGAAGAAAGAAATCAAGGCCCTTCGTGGGAAAGAGTTGTTTGGGAAGAGTGCCTCTGAGCTATGCTTGGTTCCTAATGTTAAGGTTCCTTTAAAATTCAAACTCCCTGATTTGGAGAAGTATAAAGGGAATTCTTGCCCACATAGTCACATAGTTATGTATGCCCGAAAAATGTCTGTTCATAAGGATAATGATCCGCTATTGATACATTACTTCCAGGATAGTTTGACCGGGGCAGCCCTCAAGTGGTATATGGGGCTAGATAGTTCAAAAGTCTGCAGTTTTAATGACCTCTGTGAGCTCTTTATCAAGCAATATAAATATAATGTCGACATGGCACCAGATAGAGACCAATTGAGAGCCATGGCCCAGAAAGAAAGAGAGAACTTTAAGGAGTACGCCCAACGTTGGCGTGAATTAGCTGCTCAAGTTACGCCACCTCTGGAAGAGAAGGAGATGACCAGAATTTTTCTGAAGACACTTAGCCCGTTTTTCTATGAGAGAATGGTGGCAAGCGCTCCTAGTGATTTTACTGAAATGGTCAACATGGGAATGCGATTGGAAGAGGGCGTCCGTGATGGAAGATTGGTGAGGGAAGGGAGTGCTTCTAGCAATGCCAAGAAATATGGAAGTAATTTTGGGAAAAAGAAAGAACAAGAAGTGAGTGTTGTGCATCATGGACGACAAAAAGGGAAGTATCATCCACGCCCATGCGTTGCTGCTGTGACCCCAATTAGCAATGCTCCAGCTTACCAACCACAGTTTGCACAACCACCTCAAACTCCACCTGCTTCACCACAACAGCAGTATCATCAGCAAAATCAGAAACCTCCTCAACAAGCCCGACAATCGTTCAACAACCCAAGTCGTGCACTGAGGAAACCTAACTTCGACCCGATTCCCATGTCATATGCAGAACTTTTCCCGGTATTGTTACGCAAGGGCCAGATCCAGACTAAGTCCCCACCAGCGGTGCCTAAGAACCCTCCTTTCTGGTATAGAGCTGACTTATTCTGCCCTTATCACCAAGGAGCGCCAGGTCACAATATTGAAAGTTGTTATGGGATGAAAGCCGACGTTCAGAGATTGGTTGAAAGTGGAATCCTAACTTTCAAAGATTCAAACCCAAATGTGCAGAACAACCCTTTACCACAACATGGGGAGTCAATGCGAACATGATACAAGAATGCCCTGCAGGTGAAGACTAGAGAAGGTCCAAGCCGGTGAAATCAAGAGAAGAGCATGTTCCCGAGCTCATCAGGCTGTTTACTTATTTGCTTGCATTTATGACTATTTCTTTGATTGTAAAAGTTTGGTTTGCATGCAAGAACTTGTTATTTTGAATAATTAATGCAATAAGCATGTTTGTCATGAAGAAATCCATTTGTTTCACTCTTTTTAAAAAAATGCTCTTTCTATTTTATAATGTCAATGCTGCCCAATCTCTTACCTTGGCAGAGATTCGAATGGAGGATGATGAAATCTCAAACGCAAGATCTCTTGTTGTATGCTTTTGAAATAAAACTCTGCTGGTGATATAAGGCATTATTTCAAAAATCCCTAAACACTGGAGGTATAAGGGAGATAGACCCTCGTTAACCCTTTTGAGCCTTTGAAGTAGGAGCTTTCTTCTTTCAAATCAAAAACCCTCATTCTTAACCTGGGGCAGGGTAATTTTCAGTAAAAAAAAAATGGAGTGAACATTACGAAGATTGGGCTAGGCACAAAAACTTTGAGCCTTATATCCTTTGTTTCCTAAACCGTGAACCAATCCATAGTACAACCCTTAAAAGTCCTAATTGAAGCAAGGTTTATTTCAAAAGCATACTCATTGAGATATCGTTTCCTGACTCCTATGAGCTATGCTCAAATTCGTGTTGGCATTATAAAATCGGTAATTCGACCACCAAAAATAATTTTTAAATAAACTTCAAGACAAACGTTTGTCGCATTATCTGTTTCGGAATTAACATTTTCTGCTTGCTAACACTGCTTGACATCATAGAAGCTAGCATACGAGCATCAAGCGATGAGCTAAACCTTTTGAGATTGGAAACTCTGATGAGTAAATGGTAGATTATTTCAAAAGGATGATCATACACAGGGGCATGTTGCCTAAAGACTTTTCTGAGCAGGGGCAAGTTGTTTCCCAGCTGTTTCTTTCACCGTCTGACCTCAAGGAACAAAGTTTGAAGACTCAGAATCCCGTCAATCAGGGGCAGTTACGTCGAGATTTGATAAATCTCTCCATGTTCGAAGACTCAGTGTATAGAATACCATCAATCTGAGCCAGTTATGTCGAGATTCGACGAATCTCTCCAAGTTTGAAGACTCGATTATATGTAACACAATCAATATGGGCCAGTTACGTCGAGAATCTCTCCAAGAGTTGGAATACATTGGAACACCTCGAATACCAAGTTTTCTGTAAAATCCTCTTGGAATGACTTCTTCTCATAAACCATGGGATCTGGGGCATTCGAGAATTGAAGACCTTCTTCCATTCACAATAACTATTATTCAAAATGGCGACTACTATACAATTCCAGTGCAGAGTTCTCATCCTTCATCCACGCCTAAGGAGCTTTTGACTCAAATACTGTGACGACTCCCCAGTAAGTCTTTACTTCAGGTAGTCCCGACCATTCCCCGGTGGATCTCTATTTTAAGAAGTTATGGCATGTTTGACGCAAGATTTCTCTGGTCGACGACCTAAGAATCCTCAGCGGATTTTCTTACAACTTCAACTTTCCCCCAGCAAAGCGAGTGTTTATTTCACTCCTCATTGGATTTCATCATTATCTCAATCTTCACCAGTAAAGGAGGATGTTTATTTCATCCCCTCGAAGTTTTATCTTCGACATCTTCAACCGCTATATTGTTGTCTTCAAGTTTCCCCGATGAAGTGGATATTTATTTTATCCGGTTACAACTTTCATTCAGACTACGTCAGTTCACAGTGGATATTTATTTTATCCCCCATGAAGTCTTTTCGATCATGAGTTTGATTCGTTCCCAGTGAATCTTTCGCATTCCCAACAGAATCCAAGGTTCATCTTGGCAATCCTAAGTGAAGTCACGACGTTCATATCCCAAGTGGAGTGCTCTCTTTTTCCCAGAGAAGTTCGAAGCTGTGAAGTGGGACTTGTTCCATATATATGGCTCCCCTTTCATCCCCAGTAATGCTTCTATCTTGCGAAGATTGGCCGAGTATCCATATCGAGATGCTTTTTTTCATCTCCAGTTTTCTTCTCTTTGTTTGTTTTGTCAGCATAAGCATAGGCATGGCATGACATTCTTTCACGTAGATTCATGGCATGTGCGCATTTTGCATCTTGCATTCCTTTGTGTTTGTTTGTTTGTTCTTTCACTTTGGTCGTGTTTATCTCCAAGTGAATGAGTTCGTCTGCTCCCTTCAAGTAGAGTCGTCAGCCCTAGGCAGAAAAAGCACATACCTTCTAATTCCCCACTGAGTTCGATCATCGTGGAAGATGGTTGCTTTAGTTTCCTTTTCCATGTTTGGACAAAGATAAACCCGTCGAGTTCAGTCCTCAATGGATTGGTTCTTGTTTGACCGTTTCTCTCCAGTTATTTCTTGGATTGAACTTTGGTCCCTGACAATCACAATTTTGGATATTTCTGAGATGTTGAGCCTGGACTAAGCGTGCATTTATTTTGCACTTTGTCTCCCCAGGAAGGGTTTACTTAAAGATCTCTATGGAAGATGTAAATTATTTCTCCAACAATGATTACTAAATTTTTCAAGGGATTATCAGGATGACGAATGGAAATCTCTTCAAGACATTTTGTCTATCCCCAGTGAAGTTGTCAAGATTATCAGCTTATTTTCCAGAGAAAGTTGTCGAAGACATTACAAACATTCTCTTTATTTGAGAATCCTTATTACAAGAATGTTATCGCTTCAATGAATCTCATTTACAGCAATACTATTTCTCGGTGGTATTCTCCCTAGTGAGCCCACAATCCAACTTGCTTCCGTCAAATGGCATCTCTTCGAGAAGTTTGATGAAGACTCAGACGATCTTTCTCTTTTATTTGAAAAGACATATCCTACAAGCCAGCCGACCTGCATCTCTTTTGAAGATCCCCGGTTGAAACTTCCAAATCTCCAACAAGTTATGGATTCTAGCTGAAGTCACAGGAACTCCAGTGAAATCCCAACCCCTGTGAAGTTACCTTTCCAGGAGGAGTTCAAGACTTTTGCTCGAGGCAGGCAACCTCGTAGCGTTTTACTTCAAGATTGTGCTAGAGGCAAACAACCTCGTAGCAGTTATTTCAAGATGCATGCGAGGCAAACAACTTCGCAGTATCCAATTTCAAATTTTGTTCGAGACAGACAATCTCGCAACACTTATTTCAAGACTTTGGTTCGAGACAGACAATCTCGTAACATTCTATTTCAAGACTTTGGTTCGAGGTAGACAACCTCGTAGGTTTCAAGATTTTGGTTCGAGGCAGACAACCTCATAGTATTCAGTTTCAAACTTTTTGTTCGAGGCACACAACCTCGTAGCATTATTTCAAGACTTTGTTCGAGGCAGACAACCTCGCATCATTTATTTCAAGACTTTGCTTGAGGCAGGCAACCTTGTAGTACTCAATTTCAAACGTTGTTGTTTGAGGCAGACAATCTCGTAGCATTCGATTTCAAGATTCTGTTCGAGGCAAACAACCTCGTGGTATTCAATTTCAAGATTTTGGTTCGAGGCAGACAACCTCGTGGCATTCAATTTCAAGCTTTGTTGCTCGAGGCAGACAACCTCATAACATTCAATTTCAAGCTTTGTTTCTCGAGGCAGACAATCTCATAACATTCAATTTCAAGCTTTGTTGCCCGAGGAGGACAACCTCGTCGCATTCATTTCAAGAGTATACACAATAAATTGAACCATACCGAGAAGCGTGTTTTGCTTGCCATCTTCGCAACATACACTTTTGTTTTCACTGGAAGACACCCAACTGCTCAAAGTACCTTGTGATTGTCAGATTGGTAGTCTCTTTCCCCAGTGGAGTTATGTCTTTCCCCGTGGAGTCTTATCTCGCTGAGTCGTCCTCGTCGGGTCTTGCTCTTTGTGTTTTAGCCTCGGTTATCCCCTATGACTTGTTTCCTCATAGGATCTCTGTTTTGCATATCATATCATCTCATGTCATATCATGTACATTTTGTGGCATCTTAGGGCCAAAAATTTGTGCATGTTTGTATTTAAGTCCCTCCTATCTCGTCGAGACGAAGATTTTCAATCTCCATATCTCCGAATAGGAGAAACTTAAATAGGGGCATCTGTCGCACCCTAATTTTTGACCCTAAGATCCCCGCTTTTCTTTTCGTGTAACATATTAGGCCCATCATTCGTGCATGACTAACCGCTTTATCTAGCTTTGTGTGTTTGTTTCTCTTTTAAGGACAGATGCTGCTGCAGAAGATTCAAGGTCTCGAAGGCGGTATTGTGTGTATGTTTGTGGAGGTTCTCTGGTCTTTGCAAGATGTGTGTTGGACTCCTGTGTGACTGTGCCCCTTCCCTCTCTGGTCTCTAAACCACTACCAAGCTTTCCTTCCTTCAGACTCCTCAGTATTCCTCCCCACAGAATGTTAAATCCTTATACCCTCTGATTTTGGATTTGGTCCCTCAAGACTGGTTATTGGCTGTGTATTACGTTGTATCATAAGTTGGCATCTTTCCCCCTTGTCTGCTCCTCAAGATTCAAGAATGGTGTTTGCTTAGTCATGTTATGTTCTTAAGTAATGAAAGTTCAATTTGGAAAGAATCAGAAATTTGGAATTCAAAGTGCAAATTCAAGTCCTTTGTGTCACAAGTTTACAAGCTTAGATTGAAGTTCCTACAATTCTATGCCATATGATTCAAGTGTGAGGCTCGTGCCATGATTTCAAAAAAGGATATTTGTATTCTTAAAATTGTCAGGTACTCTTCAAGTGATTTTGAAGGTCACTGGAAATTAAAATCATCAAGATAGTTTGACCATTACTGGAAGTTTGAAAGCCTCACAATTCCTTAAGTTTTGCATTTTACCATTGTTAGTGAAGAAGTGGTTGCTTTAGCCGGGTTTGATTATGGAATATTTAGTCCATCAAGCTATTACAAGAGGTTTAATTCACGAACTTTCCAAAGCTCTTGGAAATACATAAAATTTTGTTATAAAGCTCAGGTTCCAAGTTGGATTTCCAAATCCAAGTTATTATTTCAAGATTTTGGTTCAAGTCACATTCACCTAGTTTAAATTCATTACAAGTCATACAAGAGAATCTTCCCAAATAGAAGGAGACTTCTTCAGAGGACGTGTCTTTCAAGCAAATTTCTATTCATTCGAAGTTATCCAAGTAGCAACATTTTTATCCATATTCAAATTTCAAGTCTCATAAGTACAAGTGTACCACCTCAAGTAAAATGGCAAGGAATTATATATTGAAGTTCATCACGTCCAACCATCTGGAACCCATATTTCAAAGTTCAGACAAAGTGCACAAGGATAAGGCAAAACTCAAAAGTTCATTACAAGTTGGAAATTCACAAATTATTTTCAAAGAGGAAAACACAAAAACCTACAAATGCTTCCCTTTACTCGAAGAACTTGATAATATCGTCGTCGAAAAGTTCTGTAGGTTTATCGACGGGTCTGAGGTGCTTTCATCATTGCTTTTCAAACTCCGCAAGCTTGATCTCTTTGAGCGCTTTTATATCAATGGAATTAGGAGTATACCCTTCACTAAAGTCTCTCTATTTGCCATACAATTCATAGCTGATTGAGGAAATCATCATAATGTTTGTTTCTGTTCTCCCCAATTTGCATCTGCTTGATTTAGAATAAAAAGAGCACATCTCAAGAAGATATTATTCAATTTTAAAAGAGATGTCATAAGATAAGTCATTTGAATTTATCATTCTGTAACTTAAGTTCAGAACGAAGCTATTAATGTAAGGTCATTTGAGGCGGAAGTTCACCAAAGCTCAAAGGATGTTAATGAGTTTAGAAACGAAATACGGAGAGATTTGTTAATAAGCGTGGGTCTGTCTCTGTTTTGGGTCATGAAACTTTATGTTCAAGTAGTGATGCCTAAGATTCAACGTCAAGCCCATCACCAAGTTCAAAGCATTGGAAAGTCCACAACAATATAAAAATTCAAAAGTCATTTATAATACAAGTACAATTCATTTCCATAACAAGGCCACAAGATACAAGTTAGGGGGCCAATGTAATTCAAGGAATGCAAATGGAACGTTTAAGTTGATTCTTAACTCTAATTTTAAATTCAAAAAGACTTTGTGTAGCATTACAATTTACTCAAGCCTCTGATCAACAACTCAACAAATTGGAGCCTTGTTCTTATTATCAGCCGCAACAGTTTTACCAAGTATTGGTGAAGGCTCTAACAAAATTCCACTAGTGCTAATGTTGATCAAGCTTTATCCTATGGGATAGTTCCTCTAACAAAAACCACCTTCATTATTCTGCCTTATGGCTCTTCCACTTGAGGGCTGTAACTTTTCAATATATCAGAAATACCCCTACCAGGTTAAGAAGAGTGGAAGTTGGACGAATCACAACGAAAAGGCAAAGGTCCTGATTATGTTCGTCATGTCGTCGCACAAGGCAGCTGCGAAACCGAAGTTCAAGGTGAAGCCAGCAAAGATTTGCAGAGCCACCTGCAACCACATTAAAAAAACCATCAGACATTTCCAAAACCAAAAACGACAAGTTCATGGATCTGCTATCAATATGACATTTCAAAATTTGGAAATATCATCACCGGAAATCACGTGTACAGCAGGTTTTCATTGAATCAAAACACAGCCAAGCGTAATGAATTGAACGAAGAAAATTCAAGTGTATTCGGATGTGCTCGAATCGAAATGGAAGTAGGTTATCATCATAAAGTTGCATCCCTAGCAGATCATGTTTTGCCAAAACAAGTACCAAACCCAGTACAATATTTTTATTTTAGAGAAACAAGGAGAAGGGTATGAACTACTTGTGTTCCAGCATAAAATATCGAACTAATGTGGCACTCTCATCAGTTACATCCAGTTTATCAAAGTAAAGACTTCAATGAGGCACTTGAAAATATTGGAACATAATGATATTGACTAAGACAGAACTAAAGGAAAGAAACTGGATGTTGGATTTTCTGGACTCACCAAACAGTGGGAGGACGTATCTGAATCTAGAGTGAAAAATGTTGTATCTTTCCAATGTGAACCTACTGGAGAACTTCTTTTTGAACTCATGTCCCATTCTTCTTCAAAGTTATCATTCAGAGAATCATCAAAGACACTGGTTTCTACTATGTTCTCTATGCAAGACTATCTCGATCCGGTTTCAAAGCTCTCCACTGAGAAATGGTTGGAAATGGTGCCAAGCTCTCGTACTATTAGCACAAAGCCAGTCCTGTTACGAGTGCCATCTTCCAAGAATACGAAGAAAATACACGGCAAACCGAAACTTGCCATTCCTGCCTACATGATAAATCAAAAAGGAAAGTTCATCAAATTATGAATCATCAAAGTTAATCCGTTTCTTTCAAAAGCAATCAAGCGTATCGGTTTGAAAACTGAAACAAATAAACCTCAATTAAAACCATTCCAAAGTCAGAAAAACAAAGTTAAGGAAATTATCGTCATAAAAACCACAAGAATCAGCAGCCCAAACACCAATCCGGATATCATCGAGAATTTCCAAATCAGAAAAGAGACATTTATCAGACAATCTCAAAAGCATTCCAAAACAGCAATAGACGTTGGTAAAAAGTTTCCTAAAACCAAGACCAACACTTAAGGCAAAATCAAACCATATCAATTAATAAGGAAGGCTTTCAGATTTTTGAGGAACCTCATTATGAACTCCCAAAACAACAAAATCAGACGGCTATCAATTCCAAAATCATGGAGTTATTTCTCTTGGCCTATTTAAACTCGCACAAACAAACAAACAGGGGACGAAAAAAATTTCAAGAAACCTTACAACCAATTCATATCAATACAACTCACAAAAAACCCAAACCACTCGTCGGAATCACACATATCCATACAACAAGCAAGGCCAAGATCACACTTTCACACGAACATCACACACAAAGCAACGCAGAGTAAATCAACAAACAACACAAAAAAAGAAGAATTCATCAAAAGGAGGAACGCGACTTATCTTCGACGGAGGTTTCGCTTGAGGTCTCGACCGCTTCTCCTCACCGTCAACAACCGACGACCGGGCTTTTTTTTTTTTTTCGTTTTCGCATTTTATTTTGCTCCGTTTGTAACGTGTAATCATCAGTTATAATGAGAATGATGGGGGCTGGGAATCGTGGGGTTTGGGTTGATTGATTGTTTGATTCGAGAGAGAACGAGAGGTTGAGGTGCGAGAACGAGAGAGGAATTGTGAGATCGAGAGAGATTGGAGAGAAATCGAGAGAGAAGAAAGGTTAACGAGCGGCGAGAGCGGCGGCGGGTTTTTTAGGGTTCCTTTTCCCCCCCTTTGAGAGAGACGACCGAGAGGGAGGGAGACTCTCGTTTCCTTTTTTTTGCAAATGAACTTTTTAGTTAAATAAAAAAAAAAACTTTCTTTTATAACTAAGTTTTAATTTAATCGAAAACTTTTTTATAACTAAAACCAAAAACCTTTTATAATTAAACTCTTTTTTAATAATCGATTTCATTTTTTTTTTCTTTTAAAATGATAATTAAAATTTTTTTCTTACATAAAATTAAGCTTTTTTTTTATATAATAACAATTAATCTAAATCCCTTTTATAATAATAATCATGTTTAAAATTTTTAATAGTAATCCAAATTCCTTTTCATTACAATAAGTAAATTTGAGTTTCTTAATTTTAAAAAACCTTTTATTTTTTAATATTTAAAATTTGTAATAATGATTAATTTAAAAATCCTTTTATAATCAACCTAAATCTTTTCTTATAATAATTAACACTAAAATTTTAATAATTAATTTAAACCTTTTTTATAATTAATCTAATTCCTTTTTGTAATAAAATTAAACCTTTTTTTTAATAAAATTTATAATTAATTAAATCTAGAGTTTTTTTTTATAATAACTAATTCAAAACATTCTTCCTAATAACCACTGAATCTAAAATCCCTTTTATAATTAAAAACCTCCCCAGCCTCCTCAAATAAATAAATAATAATAATCTCAAACAAATCAAATAATTAAGTTTAAAACCAAACCTTTAGATCGTCCTCATTTTAGAATCTCCCTTTGTGCTAGATCGTAGATTCGTGAGCGGCCGTTTGATTTGCTTGATTTGTTTGTGCTTTTATTTTGATTTATGTTATTATGTCTAAACCCTTTCAAAAACAATAAAAATCCTCGATCCAACGTCGAACCAATTTTCTACCCATGTAAGTCGATCGCCTTAGGGCATCGCATTCGACCTATTGATCACTGGACACAAGTCTAGCATCACTTTGCTAGCACACTCGCCTAAATAATATAATTAACCGCATAAATATCCAAGGGAAAATCCCATGCATGATAACCATGTTATTGTGCATGGTGCATATCATTTGCATCATAATCGACACCTTAAGATAAGACTATTAGATAACTTAAGATAGATTTCCTAGGTTAGTCCCCCTACAATTTTGATTTTTCAAATCAAACTTTAGCCCACCTAATTCTCCACACAAGAGAATTAGATGTTAATCATCTCAAAGAAGGGACATACAATCCCATACCCCACAAATACAAACATTTTCAAAGAACTGTGGCGGTTTTTTTAAGATGATGAATCATCTTCCTCTTCTAAACCTTTAAAACATTTAGTACCCTTAATAATAAGGAACTACACGTGCTCTAATTCCCTCCTGACAGGATATGTAGGCACAAGATGTGATATCTTGTCGAGCACACTTAGGAATAAAAATAATAAATCACCTACCCTTAAACCCTTAGCAAAACAATAACAGATAACATAAAATGAATCAAGAGGTTCCTGTAGAGTACTACAGATATCTAGGATGCTAATACCTTCCCTAGGTATAACCAACCCCCGAACTTAGAATCTTAGTGCATTTGCATTGCATTGTGGGTATTCGGTTTTTCTCCCTTCCCTTGGATAAAATCAAAGACCGGTGGTGACATTAAAAATGCGATCCTAGTTAACAAATAACTACGGTATCCAATTTTCACCGCGACACATACCACCGCATCAGGAGTCCAGCATTGCAAACCAATCATAATTCTTGTTCTAGAATAGAACAGTGGCATTGTCTGTGTGAATTAACAATAGGTTCCCGCGAAATTTCATGATTAGATACCCTTAGATCCAAATCCAAATCGCCATTAAATTGCATGAGAAAGGAGAAATCCGTCCCCAATCACGTGCCAAGAAGATCTTTCGAATCTCCCAATCCAACATCGATTTTGATCTATGTAATTAAGATCGGGAAGAGAATGATGTAATAAGTAACAATATTTAACTACCATATCTCATCATATTAGAAAGATAAACTGAAAAAATCATGAACCAATGTTATCACGACAGAGAAAACGTACCTCGAACTTGAAATTCAAATTTTATCCATATCATCGCGATAGGTCAGACCATGCTATAATACTCAAACTGGTGTGGAAGCTTGACTAATTCAAACATAGTTCGAAGCGTGTGTGAACATGAATTTCGAGTGTGTGGCCGAGGAGATGTAAGAAGAGAAAACTTCGTGTATCCAGCTAATTTGCCAACATTCTACGAAGGATGCCATACATCCTGGATTTTTTTCTAATGTAAATGATAAGGAAATTTCTGACACACATTTCATTAATAATCAGTTTAGAGATAACCTTATCGGCAGGCAATGGAAATCATCCTTGGATCTCCTAGAGAGAGAACACCTGAAGGGAAACGATAAAGTAGCTACCAATCAAGTCAAACTATTAAAATATACAGTTACTCAATAATGAAGCCGAGATATTCCTGCAGCCAAGGCAATATAGGGGACAACCGGGAAAGAGTTTATGAAATCCACCTCGACGGTTCGAAAGAGTAGAAACTCGAAGGAAATTCTAAGGTCGTGGTATCTGGAAAACATCGAGCATGAGAGTCTATACAAGTCAAAACCCCTGACTTAGTGGCGAAGAAGGCGACCCTTAAAGAACTCAAAACTATTACCTGAGTAGCTCCGGGACCATGCCCCTAAAGTTCACTGTCAATACCTTATCAAAGACAAAGTCGACTGACAAGGGAGCATGTACAAATCCTAACAAGAAGCAAGATAAGTAATCTTTGAGGTTCTTCAAAAATATTATAAATGAATCACTTCTTTAACACAATACATTCAATACAAATAATATTATACTTCCTGCTAATGTGACATAGATTATCTTTGTGAAATATAGTCCTACAAGACAAAAACGCAATAGGACGCAACTTGCACACCCCCACCTAGGAACTAGCCACTCTATGAGTGTAGGAAGTGGAGCCCAGAAGGCATCCACCTCAAACCAGGACAAAAACCTAGGGCTAGAGACGAGAACTGTAACACCCTAAATCCGAAACCCTTGATTTTTAAAAATAAAACTTATAATTTTACACAACATCGGTGTTGCACATTCACAACATGCATCTTTCTTCAATTATAACATATATTAAATAGCAACAAATAAAACATTAATTTTGTCTCAACATAAGTACTTAATAAAATAATTCAATCATCTCAAGAAACACATCATGTAACAAAGCAACACGTCCCAGTGTTACAGATTTGAGCTAAAAAAAACTAAATAACATGCAAAAATAGTAAATAAATTAAGAGGCCTCAACGCCATCTTTCAACTTAAACATCAGCTACTCGTCTGCTTAATTATCTACACTCCAAGAGAGTACAAAACACCACAAATAAGTAAACATGGGTGATAATATGCTTAAAATATGTTAACGGTTCAAAAGATAACAAGGGCAACATCATACATAACAATCATCAATGTATGAATTATTCACAACAACACCAATTTACTCATATCTCAACCGAGCACAACCAACAAGTCACCAATTCATGAATATCATTCACACAACAATAATAATAACTCGATCTTAAAACAGGTATGTATGCAATGCATCAACTCTTTGGATCTATATGCATGTGGTACCAATTTGGACGTCAGAGGTATATTATTAACTCAGTCCACTCACCAATGGCCCTCCTTCAAACCATACACGTCATTGATCCCCCTTCTGAGTCAGGACTCGTCACTGATCCCTCCTTTTAAAGCAGCATGTAAGAATAATGATACAAATAGAAGTGGTAATATATTGATTCCGTCATTGGAGGTGCCGCAAGGGCGAGCAACCAGACAGTAAAATGGAGGATTCGAGTTGATGGGAGTCAGCAAGAAAGATGAAAGCACATCAACCAAGAGCTCGAATAGGCCATTCCTTTAATTCTGGGATATCGATAATATTTGAGGAATTCTGAATGAGATATTTACTCTGGTCATAATAGCCTTGGTCACCAACTTCGACGTCTTTAGATAACTTATCGATAGTGGCAACTCCCATGGCATCATGTACTCAGATCTCTTTAAGAATATATAGTTGAGGAGGGAGAAGTTACGGCCATATGAAGGGTCCGACCTACAAGCCTTTAACGACAATGTAACATGTCCATAAGGGTCTACCAAAGGGTCTATCCCTTCATCCCTATAACTACTCAGATAAGCTAAAAAGAACTTATGGAGGATGCTGCTTGGTGAACAAAGGATAAGTTGCTACTTCCACCCTTCAAGTAGTTATAGCTTCCTTATCCATTTCTTTAGAATCTACAGAAATAATTATCATAATCATATTCTTCAGAGTTTTACCAATGAAGAATTTTCCAACATCAGTATGAATATCCTGAGTAAGCCCTAAATCTACTAGATCTTGACCAACTGACTTTCCACCAACACGTCAAAAATTAATCTCCCAAGGGGAAACCATTTTCTGGGTTTAAAGCCATCATCTCTTGAATCCCTAATACTTTTCCAGAGATATCTGAAAAAGAATGGAAGGAAGATTCATCTTGGTTCTTTTTTCCAGATAGTAGAGCATGAACTTCTGGTCCTAGTTTATCTACTCAGGTGAGTTATTGTAGGGTATATGATCAATGCATGCCATGATGTTTTTTTGCCCAAATCCTCAAATTTGGCCTGAGATCATTCACTTTGGTTGAGGTTTTGATATCTATTTTGAAAATAGTGGGACCCACCTCTTTGACTCTTTCTCCGTTCGAAGATATGTTGTAACATCTCCTTCCAAAACTGTTTTGACTAATCACTTTTGCAATAGAATGTTCTGTAATGGAAATGGTAACACCATAATTTCCAGACTTGCAAAATAATACAAAACATTAGTTTCTTTTGTGTTATTATGTAATGAACAGTTAGTCAGCTAGTATGTTTGAGTTTGTAATAAGGCTCTGGTATTATGAAATCGGGATCGGGATTCACTTTTAATTTCCATGTTTGAACAAGTATTCATAATGAGATGTGTGATATTATTTTGAGTTGATGTGTTGGAATGTTTATTATATTAAATAAATATTCCACAAATCACACTTTATAAAAAAAGAATTTGGGTTTTAGAGTGTCACACTTATTTGAGGGTTTAATCGAACTCCCGCCTAAGGGGCTCAATGTAATAGCCTAAACCTCGACCCTTAATATAAAAGAGAAAATAGCCCATGTTTAGGAATGTTACTTTAAACAAATCATTCATTTCATGAAAATAGTTTCAAACTCGTAGCAAAAAATCAAGTAATCCTCAGAAGCATCAATAACATAATAAACCACCAAATAACAAAAATAAAAATTCAACAAAACTCTAAAATAAATAACGCGTCTGTTCGCATTGTTACAGATCAGAGCAGACGGCAACCAACTAAAAGAGATAAAGGAAAGTAGTCTCCTACTAACAAGTGACTACTCTTGCTCAGTATATGTACATCAATTTTCACTTAGCCAACAAAACAAATAAGAAAGGGGTGAGAAACATCTTACAAATATTAATGGTGAAATTCAGCAACAAGATAGTAATCATGAGTTCATAAATAAATCATTCACACCCAAAAGCATAATCAAATAAATAACAAATACAAATGCAAATGCTAATTCCACCAACTTCTCCTTAAAATGCATGAAGTACCAAGTTTCTAGGATCAGAGGTATGTTACTAATTTTCTCATGTCTCTGGTTCCTCTCTGAATTGTGTCCCTATTTGGATGTGATACCGCCATAGTTCCTCTCTAAACCAGGCCATCACTAGACCAAAGTCCCATCTAACTCTGAAATAAATGCATGAATGGTCATGAACAATGTAAACATTCAACATTATCAAAATCATAGCATCATAAAATCATAAACATCAAAAAATCATAAAAAAAGGTTCCACTCTTGAATCTTTATGTCGCCAATCACAGGCCATCACTGTAATCCCTCCAAATTACTATAGTATACTTAAAATCGCCAATTAAGATCGACATTATAATCCCTCTGGATTACTATACTTAAAATCTCCAGTTAAGGTCATCATTGTAATCCCTCTAGATTACTATACTCAAAAATATGTTTTTAAAATAATTTTAATCATTTTTCATCAAAAAGGGTAAAGTTATGTTATTACCCCAAACCTTTAACTTATCAAAAAAATTGTTGGGAACTCAAAATGCCTCAAAACTCATCATTCTAAAAAATAACCCTCGAGTACCCCAAAAGTACTCTAAAGTACCTAAATGCTCTAAGGGTATAGGTTCATGGGTGATAACTCTAGTAAGGATGAAACGGGACAGTTTTACTCAAATTGCTCAAAACTCCGAACCTAACTCTAAAATTGTCTCACCTCAAAACAGCACCAAATATTATAGAGTTATGATAAAATTATGAAACTCTCCAATTTTAAATTTCTTTAAATCCTCTTTCAAACGCACTTAACCACGCCTCATGCAGAGTTAGGAAACTCCAATTCTATTCGTTTCAGTTCAACCCAATTGTGAGAGTTCCTGCATAAGCTCTAAAATAGAATGTTTGGCTTCAAAATAAAATGAAACATTATATACTCATGATAAAATTATGAAAGACGTAAGTTTGAAAGATAATTTAATCCCCTTTCTAACATAACTGACGACATCCCAAAAAGACGTACGAAACTCAAGTTACGCATGAAACATGATGACCAGCGCAAGACTGAAATTGACTACACCTCTGGTATAAAAACCAACAAACTGCTACTGTTGTAGCACTTTTAGACTTAATTTCTCTACTTCTAAAGAAGTATTATTGCGTCAGGTTTCCAATGCAATTGTCGGCGCCTCAAACCGACATACGAAACTCAAGTTACACATGAAACAATACGATTAATCCCTTTCTATATCTACTTGCGATTTTATACATTTTTCTCTCTATTGAACAAATTCAAAACTCGTCTATTTGAATCTCAACCGCCCCCAAACGCTCAAAAAAATTGATTTATGATTTTTCATGAAAAAAGTCTCATTTAAAAAAAAGTGTTGTGAAAAACGATGCATTTGCACAAAGTATTAACGGTTTCTTGTTTGCAAGAAACTCACAAGGGTTAGGGTTAGCGGAGAAACAAGAAGGAAAAGCAACAAGGATTAAGGCAAATATTTTTTATTTACTATTCATTTTCTCATTTAGGGTTACAAATGATTACAAGTGAATACCACAATTTGCCACACTCAACAAACTGAGTGTACTAGCCTATTTATAGACTAACTAGATAACTTGCAGCCCAAGCTACCGAAACAATTGGATCCTTAACACAAGACCCAATTCGACAAACATTTCGACAATACATATTAGAACAGACTTTGACTACAATATTTACCATTTGACTACAACATGTGACCCAGTTTCGACTTCATGCTTGTCTCCTGTCGAAATACATGAAAGCTTTCCCTCGACACAACATGAGTTCAACCCAATAGTCTCACAAATCTCCACCTTGGATCTAACTCAACAACCAGGGAATCAACTAGCTTTCATCATACAGCTTTATCAACTGCATACAGTGGAAAAACTTGCAACTCGGCAACGTCTTGGTGATCATATCAGTAGCATTGTCTTTAGTCGAAACCTTCAGCACCTGGACTTCACCACGCTCGATTATCTCTCTGACGAAGTGCAACCTCACATCGATGTGCTTAGTTCGCTCATGATAGGCTGAATTCTTCGACAGGTGTATTGCACTTTAAGTATCACATTTAACAATGATACTTCAACCTTGAAGTTTTAGTTCATTTGCAAAACCTTCAAGCCACAATGCTTCTTTCACAGCTTCAGTGAGGGCAATATACTCTGCTTCAGTAGTTGATAAGGCAACAACCTTCTGAAGCGTTGCTTTCCAACTGATTGTTGTGCCAAACATTGTGAACACATATCCAGAAATAGACTTTCTAGAATCCATACAACCTGCATAATCAGAGTCGACAAATCCTTCGATTTCGACTATGTTATCACCACCACAGGCTCCACCATAAATCAAGACTCTTTTCAGAGACCCATTTATGTACCTGAGAATCCATTTTACAGCTTGCTAGTGTGCCTTTCCAGGATTGGTCATATACCTGCTCACAAGGCTCACCCCATATGCTATGTCTGGCCTCGTACAGACCATAGAATACGTCAAAAAACCCACTACACTAGCATATGGAATGCTACTCATATAGATTCTTTCAGCTTCAGTACTCGGACTTTGAGTAGTACTAAGCTTAAACTGAGGATTTGTAGGTGTTACAACAGGCTTTGAATTCGACATACCAAACTTTTCGAGAAGCTTCCGTAGGTATGTCTCTTGAGATAAACACAACTTCGACTGCTTTCTATCTCTCCGGATGTCAATCCCAAGAATCCTGGCGGCAGCTCCCAGATCCTTCATTTCGAACTCCTTACAGAGTTCAACCTTAACCTCTATTACATTCTCAACACTGTTGCTAGCTATGAGGATATCATCCACATAAAGCAACAAAATAACAAGTGAGTTTCCAGGTCGAAATCTGAAGTAAACACAGTGATCGAACTGACTCCTAGTGAAACTAATGTGTGCCATGATCTTGTCGAATCTCCTGTTCCACTGTCAAGGAGACTGTTTCAGGTCATACAAAGACCTATTCAGCTTGCACGCATAATCTTCCTTATCCTTTTCGGCATACCCTTCAGGTTGACGCATCAGGATCATTTCATCTAGGTCACCATACAGGAATGTCGTCTTCACATCCATTTGCTCAAGTTCCAAATCAGACTTTGCCATCATCGCCAACAATATTCGAATGGATCTATGCTTTACAACAGGTGAGAACACATCATTGAAGTCGACACCTTCTTTTTTAGTGAATCCCCTAGCAACCAGCCTCGCCTTAAAGCGCTTCGACATCACTCATTTTATTCCTTCCTTGACCTTGAAAAGCCACTTACAACTGACTAACCTTGCTCCTGCAGGTTTCTCAATCAGCTCCCAAGTGTTATTATCATGAAGATATTTCATCTTGTCATCCATGGCTTTTCGCCATTCAGTCTTGTTTCGACTCCTTATAGCTTCCTTGTAATCTCTAGGTTCTTCCTTAAGCACCTCACTTGCAGAGATTAAAGAAAAACCTATAAGATCTGCATAACCAAGTCTTTGAGGTGGCTTGATGACTCTTTTCAACCTATCTCTTACCAATAGGTAGTCATCGACAGTTTCCCCAGCCTCTTCAGCATCTTGCTCTTCTTCTTCGACTTCATCTAGGCTATACACTTCAGCATCAATACGCTCTACCTCAACAGGCATCTTTACCTGTTCCAGCTCCTCTTTAGAGATTTATGCACTTCGACCAACATCACCAGTTTTCTTGAACGTCATCTCGACCTCATTGAAAACTACATCACGACTTGTGATACATCTTCTGTGACCTGGTTCTAGGCACCACAACCTATAACCCTTGACTCCCTCAGGATATCCAAGGAACATGCATCTCAGAGCTCTAGGTTCGACGTTGTCTTACCTAACGTGAGCATAGGCTAAACAGCCAAATACTCTTAGTTTGTCGAGATCTGGTGGATGACCCGACCAAACTTTTTCAGGTGTCTTCATTCCCAGGGCAGTCGAGGGACATCTATTTATCAGATAAGTTGTTGTCAAAACAACCTCTGCCTAAAACACTTTATTCAATCTAGCACTAACCAACATGCTTCTAACCCTTTCAAGGATTGTTCGATTGAATCTCTCAGCTAAGCCATTTTGTTGAGGAGTACCTGCTACAGTCTTATGCCTTGCAATCCCAGACTCAACACAGTAACTGTCGAACACTTTGTTGCAGAACTCAAGGCCATTGTCGATTCTCAGCCTCTTAACCTTTCTGCCAGTTTGAGTTTCAACCAGAACCTTCCAACTTTTGAAATTCTCAAAAGTTTCATCCTTCGTATTCTGAATGAATACCCATAACTTCCTGGAATAGTCATCAACGATGGATAGAAAATACCTTGCACCTGAGTGTGAAGGATTCCTTGCAGGCCCCCAAAGATCACCATGAATGTAATCCAGGGATCCATGTGTCCTTTGTTTTCCTTTGTTAAACTTCGCCCTACAGGATTTTCCAAGTACACAAGATTCACAAAACTCCAACTTTTCGACTTTGTCACCACCTAGCAGGTTCTGCTTCCCCAATTCGACCAAGCCTCTTTCGCTGACATGATCCAATCTCATGTGCCATACTTCTGTCTTCGACACAGGTTTCATGGATGCAATATTTGTCGAACCACTTACAACCTCATCCTCAAGGGTATACAAGCCTTGTTTCTTCACGCCTCTCAAGATTTCCTTCGACCCCTTCATGACTTTCAGGATACCTTGCTCTCCTTTGAAGACATATCCTTTCTTGTCAAATTCACCAAGAGAAATTAAAATCCTCTTAAGGTCAGATACATACCTAACCCCAGTCAATAACCTTATTGACTCATCATGGAGCTTAAATCTAACAGATCCAATACCTGCAATCTTGCAAGCTTTATTGTTCCCCATCAGCACTGATCCACCATCTTGATCACATAATTCTTCAAACACATTCTTGTTTGGAGTCATATGTCAAGTACATCCAGAATCCATAATCCACTCTTCACAAGAGTTGCTGCTCGAAACTACAAGGACATCAGATGATTCATAATCATCTTGCACAATAGCTGCATTCCCATTGTCCTTACCTCCATGATTATTCAGGTGCTCAGGGCACACCTTTTTTGTGTGACCCTTCTTATTACAATGATAGCACTTGATACCAGAAATATCACCACTACAAGACTTCTGCTGAGCCTTACCTTTCTTCTTGTCAAACCTACCAGCTTTCTTTGACGATCTCCCCTTCACGGACAACCCTTCGCCAACTGTTGATGATGATTTCTGCTCCTTTATTTTGTTCAAATCCTTTGAATACAAGGATGCTTGAACTTCTTCAAAGGTCAGGGACTCTCTTCTATACAAGAGGGTTTCTTTGAAGTGAGCATGAGTTCTGGGCAAAGCACACAGCAGCAACAGGGCTTGATCTTCATCATCGATCTTTACATCAATATTTTCAAGATCAAGAATCAACTTGTTGAACATATCCAGCTGCTCAGCGAACGCTTTATCTTCACTCATCTTGAATGAATATATGGCTTGCTTTAGGTAGAGTCGATTCACCAAATATTTGGTCATGTACAAGCTTTCAAGCTTCACCCATAACCCAGATGTCGTCGTCTCCTTTGATACCTGCCGAAGAACCTTATCACCGAGGCTCAACAATATTGCGTTGTGGGCTTTCTCGATCATGGCCGTCTTTTCTCTTTTTGTTAATGCATCGTCCATAACTACCATTCCCTTCAACGCTTCCAAACAACCCTGTTGTACCAGTAGGGCTTTCATCTTCAAGGGCCACAGACCGAAATCGTTCACTCCGGTGAACTTTTCAATCTCATACTTTGTTGAAGACATCTTCTCCACGCTCACCGCACCAATTTGTTGTGAAAAACGATGCCTTTGCACAAAGTATTAATAGTTTCTTGTTTGCAAGAAACTCACAAGGGTTAGGGTTAACGGAGAAACAAGAAGGAAAAACAACAAGGATTGGGGCAAATATTTTCTGTTTACTATTCACTTTCTCATTTAGGGTTACAAATGATTACAAATGAATATCACAATTTGCCACACTCAACAAACTGAGTGTACTAGCCCATTTATAGACTAACTAGATAACTTGCAGCCCAAGCTACCTAAACAATTGGATCCTTAACACAAGGCCCAATTCGACAAACATTTCGACTATACATATTAGAACAGACTTCGACTACAATATGTACCCTTTGACTACAGCATGTGGCCCAGCTTCGACTTCATGCTTGTCTCCTGTCGAAACACATGAAAGCTTTCCCTCGACACAGCATGAGTTCGACCCATTAGTCTCACAAAAAGGTTTATTGCATTTGGTAAATTTTTTCAGAAAATGATCGATTTAGAAAAAATTAGAGAAAATAGAGCAGGGTCATCAACATCACAAATTTGGGAAATCAAACGACCCAAACAGAGTCCTTTGAATTCCTGGGACAAAATCCCAACTCTATAGCAAAAATCAACAAGACAAGGAAAATAATTCATACAATATCATCATCGTCATCATCAATGACATGGTTTATAAACCTAGAAACAACAACACTTATAGAGACCGTATGAGATTTATCCCAAATCCCCTTTTTGGGTCTCAAAACAATCATATATAAAAACATTTTCATTAGTAGGACCAATAAGGTTTTCCCAAAATTTATTTGGACAATTTTCACAGATCGTGAGAAAAAGGGAAAATTAGGGAAAAACCATATAAACCCAAGGCGCTTATATGAGGGTGAAGCTAGCGGGAATTTACCCGAGCGCATTGCACACTCGACGTACAACATAATCGCCACCGAAATTTATTTATTCCAAAAGGAAAGGGAAAATATCGATAAAAACCAAGGGGAAGAGAAACGGGTAAGGGAGTCGGTTATGCGAGAGGAAGGTATTAGCACCCCACGCATCCGTTGTACTCGACGGAAACCATTCTGCTTGTTTCTAGGCTCGGATGGGTGATATATCTAAAGGATACTCGAGAAAGAGGGAAAGGAAAGGGACAAAGAGAGTTCTCATGGAGGATTGGGCCATCGTGCCTACGTATCCTCATATTGCAACGAGGAATTCAGAGCTCCGTAGTTCATGGAACCAGGGAAAGAAAAGAAAAAGGTGGCTCGCCAAGATTTCGTAATCTTGTGCCTACGTATCCTCGTAGTGCAATGAGGAATTTAGAGCCTACGTAGTTCGGAGAACAAAGAGAGAAAAAGAGAGAGGTGGTGTCAAACCAAGAGCGAAAAATAAAGAAATGGTGTCGAAACCAAGGGAGAGGAATTAAGAGTTAAAAGTAAGAAAAAAGGCAAGGAACAGTGAGCTATGAGACAAAGGGTAGGGACAAAAGTGCTTTAACTTAGACTCGGTGGTTAACCCACTGGAAAAGGAAAGTTGGAACCTGCTAGGGAAAAAGACGTTGACCTTGGCTGGGGGAAAGAAAAGGAATTGATATTGATGGGGATAAAAGAACTCGGTATGTTAACTGACATGCAGTGGTTAACCAAGAAAAAGGGTTTGACTCTGCTGGGGAGAAGGAAAAAATAATAGTCTCTACTGAGGAAGAGGATAATGGGTCTTTTAACTGACAAGCAGTGGTAAACCAAGAAAGAAAAATGGTGTTTTAACCAACAGGTGGTTAACCCAGCAAAGGTTCGGTATTTTAACAGACGGACTGTGATTAACAGAAGAAAAGAGAGTGGTTGGTCTTTTAACTGATTGGCAGTGATTAACCAACGATAAGGAGGTTGGAACCAAGAGAAGGTTGCTTACTCCACTGGGGATTTGGTATGTTAGCAGACGGACTGTGGTTAACCGAAGAAAGAAATGATTGCAACTTCGCTGGGGAAGAAGAAGATTGGTGTTTTAACCGAGGGACGGTGGTTAACCAAAAGAACGGGTGTTGAGCCAAGAGAAGGTTGCTAACCCAAAGAGGAAGATCAGTTTTAACATATAGACTGTGATTAACCAAAAGAATGGGTGTTGAACCAAGAGAATATTGCAAACCCAAAGAGGAAGATTGGTTTCGGGGCAGGAATGAGTGATCAAGGTTCGACTCAGGAGACACTGCGATTTGGGGATAGAGATGACTACTCTAGGAACGGGGTCATTCTTCCTCTACCAGGAATAGTCAGAATGAGGGTAGGAATTCTCCATTCTCATTCCTTCTCTAGCCCTTAAAGCATAGTGCAGAAATTGAAACCGACAGAGTAACGATGCAATTTATACAGTGCTCCAATTTGTTGTGCAGACGTCCGACTCAGCAGGGGATCCAGAAAGAGAGAAAAGCTCTAAAGAGATCCTAAAGAAGAGCGGGGAAATCAATCAATCGAAACGAGGTTTCGATCAATTAATCAAAGGGAAGAAACATGCCAATAATCTTTCAAGCGAGTCGAAAGATTATTAAAGCAAGTGTGAGAAATAACGTTGAACGAGATTAGGTTTACTCAAGTAAGAATAAGTCTAATGCATCACATTGAAGTTGCAAATCATTAACAAGGACAAGCTAGCATGCATTACTAAGCATAATCATGTTAACACATAAGCAAAAATGTGCACCAAGTGCTACAAACATGTGGTCAAATTGAAAAATAATCAAGAAAAATCATGCAATTAATCAAGCAAGAGTTATTGCAAGTAGGTACTGACCTAAAATAGTGGCATTGACATGAATATAAGTAGGCATGGGAAATTACACAAGAAAAATATGTAAAACAATCCCAAACAGCAAGATTTTTGCAAAAGTTGTCAGGTGTAATCGATTAACATCCTACTGTTAATCGATTAAACAGTGCCAAAACTGAGTTCTGAGGCACATGCAAAGGTGTAATCGATTACACTATAGGTGTTAATCGATTACCACTATAAAAATAGCAAAAACAGAATTTCGAAAATCATTTTTCAGAATCACTTAACGCATTTAATCGCAATGGATTATAGTATGGGAGTAGATGCAAAATTCATGTTAATTCATAGCAATGAAGAGCTAATGGAATCAAACATGCAAAGCAATTATTCAAGTAGCAAAGCATAAATTAAGAACTACATTGTGAAAACGCGAAATCGATCGATAGCGATAAATTAAGCGAGATTCACCAACCTACAAGGCTGATATTTGCCTTGGTAATTGTTGTAATGAAAATGTGATGAAGAGAAACTTAGAAAACCAGAAAAAACAGAGATCTCTAGCAATCCGTAGCGAGAAAATCGAAAATAATGTGATAATTGCTTCGGATCCAAATTTGCACCAAAAATCCTTCAATGATCAACTTCCAAAGCTTGAATTGAAGTAAATGATGATGTTGCTGCAAAATTCAGAAATAAAATGGATAGGAATGGAGGTCTAGGTCAAAGAATAACAAGCTTCAATGCAAAGCTTACTAAGCTTTAATGGAGGTAGAGCTTTTGTGAGGTTTAGAGAAGAAGATGATGATTGAGAGAGAGAGTGCTGCAGAAAATTCAGAGAATGGAGAGTGAAATTTCAAAGCAAAAATGGGAGAATGATCAAGGATCCTTTACATCAATGTGAGGATTTTCTTATATAAAGCATAGGCTTGGATTGAATGGAGGTTTAAAACTTAGTATGGAGGTAGTTAAATGAGGTTTGGCATTTGGTTTGGAGTTTGTTAGACCCAACTCACTGAGTTAGGGTCTAACTCAGTTAGTTATTAGTTAACTCGGTTGGAGAATCCCAATGCAACTCAATTAATCAAGTGGTTCAAATGATTGGTAATGAGGGTGCATGGTGAGCATTAATGATAGTGAAGTAGTGTAGCAAATGTAACTTATATTTTCTGGTGTAATCACATGTCTAGAACCTTCCACACGATGTTCGAATGATGTAGACCAAAGGAGAATAGTGGTAGAAGCTGCAATGCTGTGAAACAGCTGAAAATCAACAAACAAAACAGGTGTAACCGATTAACCATATCTTGTTAATCGATTAACACAGGTAAAGTTTCACTTTTTTGGCTTGATGTGGTGTGTTTTGGCCATGGTTCCGTGTTTAGACCCCTTGCTTTGATAAATAGGCATATAAATCATTTTGTTTTGCCTGTATTGATGTTGTGATGACTTTGTGGGGAATATAATCATAGCCTAGAGATTCTGTGGGGATTTGAATATATACCTGCAATAAATTCACAGATAAAGATGTTGATGCGTATGTCGGGAATGCGAGTGCAGATGCTTATGCAAAAAGGAAAAAGGGAGGTTAAATTTTGGGTTACGATAGAGGGTAAGGAACCCTCACTATCCTACATGCCTAAATCACCCAAAAGAAGACAACTCCCTATTACCTTGAAATTGCAGAGTCCAGTGGTGAAGTTTATCTTTTTCTTCCTAATGTTCTCCATTAGGGTTCCTTGTAGACGCTCTCCAACTTTTCTCAGTTCCACATGAAAATGTTTTCCAAATCTCAACTTTTTTATATTTATATAAGGTTTATTCACAATTTGTACCCACAACACTCCAATATTACAACTTAGCCCCACAACTTCTCTAAAAATTCAACTTTTTCCCCCATTATCAAATTTTCATAAATTGTTATTTAAATTAAGTAAATATTTAATTTAAATAAATATTTAATTCAAATAATTGTTTAATCAAGATTTCTATATTTTCTTCTCTTCTCACCTATTATAAAATAATTAAATCTGTCTAATTATCCGTAATAACCTCAATAATAATACTTTATTTTTCTGCTCTAAATCTCATAACTTCGGTCATTATTAAATTACCAAAATACTCATACACACTGAAAAACACCGAAATTCAAGTATGATGGATAACATACACCAATAATTAAATAAAATAATCTATTTAAAAGTTGGGGTGTTACACTTAACATCTCACTTGAGGGATTTGGAGTCTCATCAGTTAGGCTCAACATATAATCTAGTAGGAAGGATTGAAAGCCCCATGAAACAGACTTATTTAAATTCCCCTCTTGAGTAACTGGGAGTTTCCTCAAGTGGGATCAAACCTAAAGTCCCGCCCAAGGGACGCGACTGAAGTCTAGCACAAGATACTTTAATGTATTTTTTGAAGGTTTGATCGAAGTCTTGCCCAAGGGGCTCACGCCTCACTTGAGAAACTTTGAGTCTCATTAGTCAGGCTCAACATATAATCTTGTTTGAGGGACAGTGAGTCCTATCAAACTGATTATCTTAATGCTCGCCTGAGTAACTTAGATTTTCCTTAGGCGAGATCTAATTTAAAGTTCGGCCCAAGGGGTGCGACCAAAGTCTAGCTCAAGAGACTTTAAGTAAATTCTTGTTTGAGGGCTTGATAGAAGTCCCACCCAAGGGGCTCAACTCCTTGCCTAAGGAATTAGAGTATCATCATCTAAGGCTTTCCATATAATCTCTCTCGAGGGACTAAGAGTTCCATCAAACAAGCTTATCTTAACGCCCCGCCTGAGAAACTTAGAGTGTTCTCGGGCGAGATCTAACTTAAAGTTTAGCCTAAGGGGTGCGACCGAAGGCTGGCACAAGAGAATTTAAGTAAAGTCTTGTTTGAGGGTTTGATAGAAGTCCCTCCCAATGAGCTCAACTTTGTCTGAGGGACTTGGAGTCTCATCAACCAAGGTGCAATATATAATCTCGCATGAGGGAGTAAGAGTCCAATTAAACAGGCTTATCTCAATGCCCCACCTGAGTAACATGGAGTTTTCTGAGACGAGATCTAACTTAAAGGTCCACCTAATGAGTGCAATCAAAGAATAGCTAAAGAGGCTTTAAGTAAAGTCTTGTCTCAGGGCTTCATAGAAGTCCATTCCAAGGGGCTCAACACCTCGTCTGAGGGACTTGGATCCCCTCAGACAGAATCCCTAACGCTTTGTTATTTAAAGCATTTCACCCATTATCAAAACCCTTGTGATTTAGGGACTTTGTAGTGATATATTTGTAAAAGACTCATTAAGGGAGGGGGAGTGCCAAATGCTTTTAAGGGGTGACTCTTATCTGCTGTCTGCCATTAGGGACCGCCTCGCCCTTCAGTAGTTCCTACTCGCCCACTTGGTTGGAAAAGACATTCCTCAGTCAGAGAGAAGTCAATGTCAACAGTCTAACCCCTATCTCCCTAGAAAGTGGGGGTTCAACGATTCATCATTGACTGAATAGACGATTATCCTTCATATGGAAACCCTAGGTCCAATGAACACATATAAATACACTAATCTTAGGGTTGAGGAACATGTCATACCCAACATAATGCATAAATACAAAGCCTTTCACCTCACGTGAATAAACTATCTCTCACCACCATAAACACCACCAAACAAGGCCTCTCTCCATCGCGGACAAGTCCTAACCATAAAAAAACCACTAAGCCGCGTGGTCGTCCTTACTAGCTTAGGGGTACCAACATTTTTGTACTTTTTGACAAGTAAAATTTCCCTAATATCTGGATTAGAAACATGGTAATAGAGGATGACTAGTTATTTCTCAAATCGTGAAGGAGATGATTTTATCATTGTATGATAAATGAAATCGGTTATAGATTTCAGTTCATTACTGTGGCAATTGCTGTTGTTATTTTTGTTGGCTTGTACTATTTTTTTTTTGTAAAACAATAATTGTGTATAAATGAAAGAGTATATAAAACAATAATAAATAATTTTATTAAGTGGGCAAAGAGAGAATAGTACATAAATAATTTTATTACATAATTTTGTCAATATCGGAACAATATCCCCTAGTAGCAAAGGAATTTTCATAATCTATGACTCTCTCCTCACTACCCTCGTCAGAATCATAGTAACAAATCTTCATGAGAACCTTTTTCTTCTTCTTTAGCTTCTTCTTGTTGGCCTTCCTAACCCTCAGTGTATCCTGACAACAGTCGATCCAGATGGCTGGACCTCCTCAGTTGACTGCTGATCATGGTGTTGTACTGTGGTGACTTTAGTTGAGATATTTCTATTAGCATTCTCAATGGAGAACTCATGTTGTTAAATGAAGTTAAGAAGAATAATTTTGAAGAAATAGAAATTCTTTATATGAAACTCTGCCTTTATAGAAGAGGTTGAAGATTAAGCATCTCATGCTTTAATGCTTGCAATGATTACTTCTATGGTTGATATTCTTGAATGACATTGTGACCGTCTTGAAAAATGAAGAAAATTTTCAATCATCATTATAGTTGGGAATAACGTTTCTCTCTTTCGAAAAGAGCAAATTTTGTACATATAATATTACAACAGTTGCATATTAAATCCGTGATTAAATAATCTTCAATTTTTTATTTATTTATGAACTTAAGTGACACACACTTTTTGTAATAGAAAAAATAGAAAAAATGTAATTACCAAGATTCGAACCTTGTATCACTCACTTTATCACCACGGTTGTGTCTATCAACCGTGGTTAAATAACTTTGAAAAAAATAAATAAACATTAGATGCATCGAGTCTTAAATATTACAACAGTAAAAGGTATGACCATAATAATATTATGTTACCGAATGTGTATTTTGTAATATTGACATTTACTTTAGCCGATGCTTTTGAGTGTATAAGGTGCAAGTAACGACAAATAAAATGACTTTAACAAATAAAAAAATAACACATCAAATATAATGGAGTGTGATCATCATTTTCTTATATGTCATTTTGTACTCTAAAATAGGACATATTAAATATTTTTTAGATATTAATATAAATTGAAATTTTTATTTAAAAAGAGATTATTAAAAAAAAAAACTCTCATAAATTGACATCATATTTTAAAATTTTCAATGAAATTTACATAGAGAATTTTGAATTCTTTGAAAAATTTATATTATCTTGAAACATCCTTCTATCTAAAAACTCTAAGAGAGTAATTTATAATTAAAAAAATTGGATAACTAAATTAAATCTTAAAATTTTACAATAAAAAAATCTTGAAATATTATTTCCTTCCGACTCTTACAAATTCCACAAAGAGAAGTGATTTGGACATTTATGAGCGGCTTGAAGAGCATCACTAGCATTGGGACTCGTTACTCGTTAGCGAGATTCCTTAATTCTCTTTTCTTCCCCTTCATCTCCTCTCTGCAATTTTTGATTTCAATTTTAGGGATAAGAGAAATTTTAGTTTGAAACAATGGATTCGGAACCGAACGTGGAGGAGCCAAGTTCTTGGGATGAATTATACAACATCAATTTGATGCCTTCGGAGTTGTTTCTCAAGTTCCGTAAAGAAGTTCAGGGTGTTCGTGTTGCTCTCAATATGGAGGTTTTTCTTCTTTTCGCTCTTTTTCGTTTCTACTTTTGAATTCATGTTTGCACTTGTTTGGAATGGTTGCATGTTAGTTAATTTCATATTTGTTGGACCATAATTAGAATCTAGGTATACTCTCATATTTTTTCCCTCCAAATTGTTGTTTCTAGAGTTAATTTGTTAGAATGATTTGAATTTGGGGGTGATGTTTTAAGATTACAGAGGTTGTTACTGTGTAAATCAGTGTATTGTTATCAAACCCTCAATCTTGTAGTGTTGTTGTCAATCGGGGATTGCAGAAATAGCAGTTTGATAAAATTCAGATACCTGTGCGGCCATAAGTGTTATTTGATGGTATTTTGTACTAAATAACATGCATTGTGAAACAAATTGTGGAACAATAGTGGTTTGTTTAAATTCCACTACGCAATTGCGATATAGGGCCGCTATAGCCTATGAAGCACGAATACCTCTAAGAGTAGGTGTGTTGCGGTGTCTGATATGTGTCATTGTCTTACACTTGTATGACACCCGTACAACACGTGTCGAAAAAGTTAGACAATGTCCCCAAAAAAGAGTTAAAACAATAGTTAAGGGCGTTTTTGATAAAATAATAGTTAATGTTACACTGAACTTTGAAAATGATAAATAAAGAGGAACAAGTCCTTTCACAAAGGTGACAGATAAAAAGGAACTGAGGGAGTAAATACTAATGGTTCATTAGTTCATCATTCATGGTGCATACACTAGATTATTCTTTGTTTCTAATTGCACTATGGCCAAATGGTTAGATATTGTCTTGTTTTCCTGTTCTTTGGTTAAACTCGCTTGTTCTTTGGATACAAGAAGATTCAAAGAGAAATCTAGATTAATAGAAGTGCTTCTCTAGGAAGTTTAACTTTTTATATTGTTGGATCTCTTCAGTTAATAGGTTTATGCTGTGTTGTGGGGTTTGTTTCCTTGTCAAATTTTCTGATATGGTATGGTGACTATTACTTATGGGAGATCAATTTTGTGTGTATGTGTGCAGATCTATAATGCTCCTATCAATGAGTGTCAAGCAAAGCTTGTGTTTAAGCCTTTGACACCTGAATGGAAATGGAAGTTCATTTATGAACCCATTCAGCATGATGTTCGCATTCTCTCAAAAAAGATCCCAATTACCAAATTTCTGAATCTTCAGGTTTGACAGTGTTTGATTCTTTTGTTTTTTTAACCATGACATGGTTATGATGTTTATATTGACATTGCAAAAATGTGTAAAGATAGTAATGAATGAAGCTTTTATTAATTGCCTGTATGTGTTAATTTCACGGTGTTATTGTTGTTGTCACGACTCATGATAAGTTGATCTCCCGCTTTCTGTTAAATTTCGTTTGAAGTCATTCACACTGACATGATCAGCACAGGTTGGTGTAGGACACAGTTTTAAAATGCATGCTACTGGTTGGAAATGGAAGCTCACCACATGTTTGGGTGGAGATAATGTATCCCGAATCCGAAACAAGACATCGGTTGGTTTGTTCCCTGGATTTGATTTACGGTTTGGATGGAGGGCAGAATATGTTCTTCCTGAGCTTACTGGGCAAGTTTTGAATTTTTTTTCACCACTTCTAAGAAAGTACTCAATTTGGTCTCGAATATAAGCAATTTTTTTTTATTTGGCGGTCTCAAATATAAGCAAGTTTATCTACTTTTACTCTATTAAATAAGGTCATTCATAAAATCCCCTCATTTAATATAAATTTTATTTTCCAATGGCTTCTTTATTTACATGGAACAAGTTCCTATGGTGTATTTTGAGAAAACGCTTAATTTTTATTGTGCTTAACTAAATTCTTAATAAGTGTGACTACTTTTTCTTATAATCAAGACCGGAGGGAGTATGCGCTTAAGATAGTTGATTTTTTGTTGAGGTATTATTTTTAGTTAGTGATTTTTCGATGTACGTGTGATACATGCTGTATTTGTTTTCTGTTGTGCAATTATTTCATAAATGATTGACTAACTTAATCTTTAAACAGGGGTCTAGGTACCGGCGAGCCAATGTTAAACATGCAGTCGGGCCGTCTACAAGCATCACTTGATAGAGTTGAGGCCATCATAACCCACAGTGATGCTAATTGATTTGGTAAAAGTTTACAATAGAAGAGAGTGTAAAGAAGGTAAAACCTTCAATTCCCTTTGGAAGAAGTTTTACAGTGGTAAAAAAAAACTGTGAACATGATAAATGAATAATTCTAAATGTTTTCTGAATTCTGAAGATATCATTCCTTATTTCAATTTGATTTCTCTTTTAAATGAATTATATCTAGAATGATGATTTATCAGCACTGGAGTTTATCGATCAGTCTGTTTTTCTAGTAATTTATGGATTTATAATATTCCGCGGATACTGAATCTGAAACTGTTATTGATAAGAGAAATACACCTGACTATTTAAGTATAAACCTTTATTTTCTTCCAAGCTTACGCAGATATTGCTGTTTCTGTATTCTTTTTCTCAGAACACTTTGTTTTTTACCCGTAAAATATATTGGACTGGTAGTGGTTAGAAATAGGGAGAGGCAAGAAAGTCATGAGTGGATTGAAGCTTATCTGGCTAGCTGTTTTTGTGGTTGATTTGGAAGTTGTGGAATGATTCTTTGTTTAACATTAAGGTGGAGGCGGCAAAGGAGGTGGCAAAGGAGGTGGTGGACAAAGTAAAAATTATGGCCTGGCGTTGGTATCTACTAAGGCTACCTAACACCCCGACTCTTTTTTATAAGTGGAATTGTGATCCTTGACTAGCTTGGCTAGTTGATTTCGTTTGCGTTTTTTCTGGGCCGTTGGTAGTAGATGTTGTTTCAGTATGGGTGCGGTTGAAGTGTGGAATGTGCCAGGTTTTCTATTAAAGCTGTGGTGTGGTGCATTTTTGTTGTAGTGGGTTAAGTTGTACTTCCTTGTATGTGGAGGTTAGTGTTCGAGGTAAACGCTGGGGGTGTGCTGCAAGCCAATTTAGCTCGAGACTTTGGTCTGTTGGTTAGTTGGTTTCCTGCAGTCTTGTTCCTTAGGTACCATAGTGTTATAATTTTTTGATTTCTTTGTTTTCGTGCTATACTGGCTGGGCACATGTTGGTGCAGTTCATTTGTATTATCCTTCCTGGGTTCCATACATGCTTTGTGTGGGGTTGCGAAGTTATTAATAAATATTTTGCTGATAGTGGTAGTAGGTTTAGGTGACAATAAGTTATATAGCTCCATAATGGGCTTCTTTTTACTTAAAAATGGTCGGCTTTTCTAATCCAAGTATAGTTTCTGCAGGATGTCAAGTTAACTTTTGAAGTTTGTCACTGCCTATTTGAAATGCTTACAAGACTCAAGTGGAGTTAAGGTAATACCGGTAAGGTTTTGAATTTTGTGGCATGGCCCTCAAGTATGAAACTATGGAGCAATTGATGGGAGAAAACTAACTCACTGTAGCCAAACGGCTATTTGCTTTGTGCATACATTAGTGTAACAGTCAAGTTTCATAATGTGCTTTGCCGGTTTGATGATTTGTATATGTGGCTATAGTTAGTTTTTTTCCAAATCCAAATCTTTTTTTTGTCAATAGACAAAATGATAATAACTAAAAATTCACACGCATAACTGCGAGTACGTGGGTTAGAACACTGGTGGAGTTCAACCTAGTAATATCGGCTTCTATCTGTTGAGTTAAGATTTACGGTCTTTCCATATCCAAATCTAAGATACTCCTAATTGCTTCCTTACTCCACATATTAGATGTCTTCAAACTAAAATTTGGCTAAAATGACTTATATCTGTCTCGAAGAAAAATGGTCTACATAATCAATTAGGGTTGAGTCTAGTAGACATACAATTTTTTAATATAAGTATGATTTACTCTCTCTTGAGGTAGACAAAAACACATCTATAATCTTTGCTGAGTAAACCAATTTTGGCCAACTCAGATGAGAGATTTTTTTATTTTTATTTTTAAAATTGATAGGTAAAAGATAAAAAAAATTGGGTTTGGGGCTCACACCATCATAGACAGCTATGAAATGATGAATTCATGCTGTCAATATAATCGTTCAATCAAAATTAAACGGTTCATATTTAAAATTACTTTTTATTAAAAAGGTTCATATTTAAAATTACTTTTTATTAAAAAGTTAAATATGCTTTATATTTGAACCGTTCTATTATGATCTAACAATTGTAAATACCGTGATTGCTTGATTGCGGCAAAGGGTGACCCCAACGGATCCAATTTCAAGATAAATTGACAAAATAAATTGTTTATAGGGACATATTTTATAAAATCAATTAATAATTAAAATGATTTTTTATTATATCTTTAAATGTTTATTATTTTCCTTTTTATAAAATTATTAATTTATTTTTCGCATACACTTAATACAAGGAAACTTTATATATATTTTTTAACTTCTCCTTTTCATACCATAACTATATTTATTAATAATACTCATGAAAGTGTCAAAATGACTAATAAAAAAATGAAGTAATAGTTATAAAAGATTTTTACATTTGGACAATGAGAATTGAGTAGTTGTTTTAGTGAAATATGAGTTCCATTCTTACACGTTGAAACAACCTTCGTTACCATGCATATTTTTAAAAATGTTTTGAGTTTAAAATTATTAGATAAGTTAAATATAATTGAATTGAAATGTTCCATAAAATTAACCGTTAATATTTAAATTAACTAATAAAGATAATATAATAAAAAGATATATTAATTAATATTAACATTGATTAACAACTCTATTTTGATTTATTAAATTATTATATGCTACTCCCTCCGTCCTAAATTATAAGTCACTTTGCTAAAAAAATTTGTCTCAAATTATAAGTCACTTTACATTCCCAATGCAATATAAATGACATCTTCCCCATTATACCCTCAAATATTTATTATTATTTATTCTTTCAACTCTTTTAATTTCTCTCTCCTATATAATTATGAGGGGCATTACTGTAAAGTTATACATAATTTATCTTTCCCATAAAGTAATAATTAAGTTTCTTAATTTGTGTGAAAAGCCCAAAACGTCTTATAATTTGGGACGGAGGGAGTATAAATTAAAGATTTGATCTATGCGTAAAAGTGAGTTACTGTTACAACTTGGCTCCAAATATGATTGAAATGATTCCCAATCATCACCTTATTCGAGGTAGTTTGTTTTGAATACCTGCGGAGGGAATATATCAAGTGGGGTCTGCCTTATGCGTTAGCCGTTACATTTTACATTCATCTTTAACGGTACAATTCAACCTTGCTTTATAAATTCAATTTCTTCACCGTTTTTCAAACATCACACATCCTCCAAAACCACCAAAATGGCTTCTTCAAAACTCAGAAAACCATGTTCCTTCACAATCCTCGTCCTCTCTTCTCTAAATTTCACACTTTTCATCCTTTCCGCCGCATCATTCGCACCAACCATTCTCCTCAAAATGCCACCAACTTCATTTGGCACGGCCTTCCTAATGGTTTCCACCATCTCACTTTTCTCATCTTTCGTTGGTTTCTATTCCCACCTCACACACTTATGTTTCCTCACTCACATTTCCCTTACACTAGCCTCACTGACAGGACAAATCCTCACCATATTCGCCTTGTTCACCAAAGAGAAAGCGAGCCTCAAGATGCTAAACTCGTCAAGGGACCCAAAAGAAGCTAAGCTTTTGGTGAGACTTGAATGTGGGGCGTTGATGGCTATGTGTTTGTTGCAGTTTGTTGTGTTGGTGTTGAGTTGTTTGGTGCATACTTGTGTGGTGAAGAGTTACGAGGAGCTTGAAGCAGAGAAAGAGGCTATTGCGAGGAGGAGAAGTAGAAGGATTGCGAAAGTGCAAGAGGAATCGACTGCGAATGTGGCTAAGATTGGTGAGGTAAAAGATAAGGAGTTTGATGAGAAAATGAAAAGCAAATATGGACAGTGGGTGAAGACTGATTTTGAACCATGAGACTAATTCTAAACATCTTGCTCTATCTATATATATTTGCATGATTGATTTTCAGTTGTTTTCATTTACTTGTTATTGTTGGTTGGGGTCACTCTGGTGTGGCTTTTGAATTTGAATTTGAATTTGAATGTGGGAGCATATGAGGTAGAATTGTAATATGGGGAATTTCTATTGCGTTTGTGACCATCCATCATGTTATTATTAATTAACAATATGTTTGTAGTTCCCATTTCTACACTTCTTTGTTGCTCTCCATTTTCATCTACTCATATTTTCTTAGTAGGGTTTGAAGCCTCACTTTGATTTCTTTATCAACATGTATATACCCTTTTTTTATCTATTTTTGTTGGAGGTATTTTTTATAAGATTATTTTGGTTTCATTTTTGTTCTTGAGTTTTATTTTACATGTACTCTTTATTTTAGCTAGTATTTTGCTTTTGTAGTCAAGATGATTAAGCACTCTTGTGATGCTCTCATCATTTTGTAATCCTTCCCACACATTAGAAATCAATAGTTTTTACTTCATAAGGGGAACCATTTATAGTAATTTTTCCTATAAAAAATGAGGAGGGTTGATACCTTTTTAAAATTCAAAATTATCCTTCAAAATTTTACAAATATACTTTCGTACACACCCCATATTGTTTATCGTTATTTTTGATAAATTAAATCACAAATTTTCATTCACTTATAGGATAAAACTCGAACAAATTTTAGGACATATTGTGCAAAAGATTTGAGAAAGTATGTTTATGCTTTGAATATTAATATTTGAATGTTGAAAGTTTGAATATAAACTCTAATTGAAATAATGCAGAATTGCTTTGAAAATAAAAAATAAACAAGGGACATAAAAGATCATTCAAGTAAATGCTTCAAATTTAAAGATCAAGAGAAAATGGTGCAGATTCATACATCTTCTCACAAACTGTTTTCTCTATGTGACTTGGATACTTAAGTTCTATTGAGAATGCTTAAGTTCTATAGAGAATGACTTGAATACTTAAGTTCTATAGAGAATGCTTTATGAATTTTTGTGACCTCTATTTACATGACTCAACTTGTCTTTTATACTATGACAATATTAACAGTCGATAACAACTATTTTTGCAGGATTCGACACATACTCCCTTATGTGGGCTTCAGCCTTCAAGTCTGTTTCCACGTGTCTTCTACATTTGAACCTTTTTTAACTTCTCTTGTTGTTTCAAACTCCTCCTTTTAAATCTCTTAATTGCTTATGTTGAAGGTTTTTTGTGTCGAACCTTGAAACATAGTGTCGAAATAATTAGCTACTTGTACTTAGTCCGGGAATTTATCTCATTTATACTTCTATTACATATGCCAAATCATCATAAACCTTTTTGAAATTCTGAACATGTTTTGAAGAGAGAGTGATCCTATTCTTGTGGATCTGTTCTTGATATTCTTCAAAATCAGGCTTTTCAGGCTTCCACGTTTTCTAAACCTTGAACTCAAAATATACTAAGTCCCAAACATTTGATAAACGATTCGAACATGCCTTTTCAGTTGAAGGTGAGGAAGAAAGAGAAGAGGATCCTATAATAAACAAGAAACCAAAATGCCCAACGCCAATCATTCTTGACGAGAATTCAGAAAGCGCAGACTCAAGCCCTAGCTTTAAGGCTTCTGTGGTACTTTGAATTTCAATCTCTATCTCATTTTCAATTTATCTCTTACAACCTTCTTATATGGTTCGACTCTTTCTTTACATGAGAAACCTATTTCTATTGTACTTCCTACAACAAATGCTGATTCGAGCATCCACTAGTTGGTTCCTTTAACAATAAGTTTGCCATTAGTTCAACCAATAACAGTTGTTAATTCGGTCGAAGGGGAAACTGTTGATCATCCATAAAAGATATTCGAGCAAATCATTGTTGAACTATCTAACGAGGTGGATGAAGACCAACATCTTGACCAATCATCTGATAGACCAGATAACCTAAACTTCAAACAACCTTCAACTGATTATGAGGATTTTAACCCTGTCCATCAATTGAATGGTGCAAACCAAAGTTCCATAACACCAGAGAAACCATATCACATTGGTCAATCACAAAGGAGTCAAGATGATGGTCCAACACAAGGGAATCCAGATTTTGGTCGAAACTCAGAAAACCAATGCCCAAATCAACCTCCTTCTATTGTGGTTTTTGATTTTGGGGATAAGAGTCACAAAGTAAGGGGAAAAGCTATAGAGAAGTGATGCAAACCTACGAAACTCACCAAACAAGAGCCCTAAATCACCCATATTCAAAACCCAAAAGCTTTTGAAAAAAATAAAAAGGTAAAACCATTAGGATCCAAACTCTCATTACCATCACACTGAGAGATAACCCATTCAATCTCCTCTAGCAAAAAGGGAGTGGTCAAGGCCAAGTCATCCTCCCTAGACAAGGAACAGATGGACTCATCATCAAGTATGAGTTGATCAACATTCATGTCTATAAACTTTTCAAAGAAATAACAAAAGACCTCTTGACGAATACTAGCTACCCCCTCAACCCAACCATCACCCACCTTAAGGGCTAGAATTTAACTTCTCATGCTTTTACTTTTAACTGAAACATGAAAGGAACCAGAGTTTGCATCCTCTTTCATGAGCCATATAGTATTAAACCTTTGGAACAGTTGAGAATCCTCCACTCTAAGCAAAGCCAAGAGTTTAAACGGGGCTTTACACAAAGACTCCACATCCTTAACAAAAAGGGGCCTTTGGTCGGCCAACAAGTCCAGATCCCTAATCACTTAACTAAGAGTCTTAATTTGGTAATGTAGGTTACCAAACACTTTATTGTCAAAACCTTTTAGATCATCTTTTATGGATCTAAGCTTTCTCAAAAGAACAAAATCCCTTCAACCTAGATAGGGAGAAAATGACCTAGAATCGAGGACCAACAGAAAACTCATGGTGGGATAACTAGTGATTATTGAACCAAAAAGGTTTAGGATCCCATAAGAAAAACAAGTAAATGATTAGAGACATCTCTAGGGAGATCCCACTGAGTCCTGATCCCTAACAGTCCCACCAACCCTATAAACTCAGAATTAGATAAAGTATACTAACCTCCCTTCCACAAGGCTGGAACTGTGTAAACTTCTTACCCAAATGTGGAAAAACCAAAAGTTTCATCTTGGAATTAAAATAAGACAATTTAGCGCATTCTAAATTACTAGAAGTGTTAGAATATCCATCACTTACTCTCCCATCGCTAAGCGAGAAATGAAGTTGAAATCTTCTAAGATACACTAAACAACACCCCAAAGATTGGACTTGCGGGAATAGAGCTCAACCCATATGGATCTTTTGTCTGCTAACGTAGATTTGGAATGCACATTGAAAACAAAACAGACCGGTTTAGAACTTCCTCATTCTAAACAGATATCTAAATAACCTAGGCCTGTGAAAGAGAAAAGGGACCTCACTTTGTCACTACACCAAATAGATATCATTATTATCATCATCAAGTTTAAAGCTCCAATCACAGAAAGAATTCCCCCAAAGGGAATGAATTAGAGAATCATAAATTTCTTGGAGTTTTGTCTCTCTAATGACCACAAACTCCAAAGAATCAGCTAGAATAAGCTTATGCACCTTCCTCTTTTTAATTATACCATAACCACTTATATTTAAAGAGAAAACTAACATCTACCCGTAGACCTAGACATCTGGGATGCTCTTTTCTTTCTATCTTTCCTTTCCAAATCCATCAACTTCATCAACTCAACCTCATCACTCAATATATATTCACAACCAAATATTTTGTAACCCTTAAAAGTTTAGAGGCTACAACACTATCAACATCCTTAGAAACCCTATATAAAAGCTTCACAAAGGACAACAAACATGAAGGAGAAGGAAAATAAGAGCCATACTCTGGCAACAGAGTAGGAACACTATCTTGCAGTAAGACACCAATAGAAGAACTAGGTTAAATATAAGAGAATGCCATACTTGACTCCTGAGGAGGAGTGGGGAACACATGATTCAAATGATCCAAAATAGGAGTTGATCCTGAGTCTGGTGCCTATAATTCCTCATGAGAAATTGATGGAAAATAAGCCAAATTAGAAAAATATGATTGACCCGAAGAATATGAATTTGATTGATACGATAAAGGCGGAGTAAAGAAGGATCTGTTGGAGAAGAAAAAAGACGAATGACAACTAAATCACCCTTTAGGACCATCTCCAAGGGCGGAGGAAAAGGAAAATCCAAATCAACTATAAGAGGTGAACACCTAGGAGAAACAATTCCATTTTGATTTGAAATTCTGGTACCAGATATGTGATGTTACGTGTGATGTCACAACAACACACTCTGCAATGAACAAAGTAAAGCAACAGCAGAGAACACAACGAATTATTTACCCAGTTCAGTTCAACAACTTAATCTGGGGGCTACCAAGCCAGGGATGAAATTCACTACTAGTAGAATTAATTTATAGACTCAACAATCTAGTTGACAATCTCCTAAACTTAATTTCTACTAATGAACTTTCTACCTAAGAGCCCACTTAGGTATGAGAACACTACTCAATCCCTAAAACCTCTCAAAGATCAAACACTTTGAGAAACACCTTGATCCTGCTTCACAACTTTGATCAAGTTACAAAACTCTCTTGCTTCACAGCTCTAGAGAGGACAGATTACACTCACCAATTCACACTTGAATGGTTAACACAATACTCGTACAAAGACAATGATTGACACTCAGTCTATGTTCCCTCTCTTCTGTCTACTTTCTGTGCTTTCTTCCTTTGGTTGATGCACTTTATATAGCTATTTGATTTGGTCTTGGACCTGCTACAATATCTGACCTGATTTGTTATTTAAAACTGAATCTTCGACAGATTTTCTCTCTCAAAATCTTCTTAAATCTTCAACCTTTAAACACTCCTACAAATCTGCATCAAACCTGTTTGTAACAGAAAATATCTCGTCCAAGATATTCGCATCCAATTACTCTGCCAGCTCTTCCAAAATCCAGCTAAAACGCAAACCCTAACAACATCACTAAACCTTATGTTATTAATCTTCTGCAGACCTGATGTCACAACATCGCATGTGACATCAGACATCAAAACTTCAACAAGCTAAACACTTAACATACACCAATGTTAAGACTCAATGTTAAGACATCACCCATGTGACATCAACATTGAACACTTTGTTTTACCAAAATTCTAGCCAATCCAAGAACCAACAATCTCCCCCTTTGGCTAATTTTGGCTAAAACAATCTCTGCACTATCAGAGACTTCAGCAGTGGATAAACAAGGATATTTTACCAACCTTTGCAGCAGCATTTCTTCATAACAACTTCACAATGCTTTCAGCATGCTGCACACACTCCAATACTCAGCTAGTAGCAGCATTGGGCAAGCTCCCCCTCAATATCTGCATTTCAGCATCACACTAGCTACACAATGACTAATTCTTCTTCTTGGCATTGCAACACCTTGACTAACTCTTGGCTAACTCTCGCCCTTTTTAGCCACAATTGGACAACCACCTACTAACTACCAGTTAGTACTAAGCTAGCTCTCATTGTCAGTCTAAAGTCAGCATGCAAGACAAGACAAATCATAGAACATAAAAATATAAATAATGCATAAACATGCACAATATTCAAATTACATATTAGGCACAAAAAAAATAAAACTAAACTACTATCTAGAAAAAACAGCAAGGAAACTAGTCTTCATCAGAGCTGGCCCCATCTTCATCATCTTCAGTTTCTGAATTTTCAGTATTGACATTAGCACCTTTATCACCATCACCTTGTTCCAAGGATTTTATCAGCAGTTCTATCTTCATATTTCTTGTTGTGCTGGTACTAATGACCTCATCAAGATCTTTGCAAGTGGCCTTCAGTTCTTCAAGTAATTCAGCCTTGGTACTCTTTTTGCCACCAGCATCTGATGTTACAACAATGTCTGGAACATGATGTCCAGCAAACAACTTAGGATGCAAGGACAAAGCTGACTCCCTCTTGCAAGCTATATCTGAACTTGTTAAAGTTTCAGGATGTTGCTCTAAGATGATTCCACAAACAAGGGATGTGAATGCTATAGGTAATTTGATAACATTTGTTTCAACATGTTTCACCACTTGCTCAAAGATGTAGCTTCCAAAGTCAAACTTGATCTTCTTCCCAACAACATAGATAAACCTACCCAATCCAACAGCTATTGTTGTCTTGTGGTTTGTTGGCACCCAGTTGGCTGCTCCAATTCTGTGAAGAATGGCATACTTGATGCTAAGTTTACTAGCCTTCAACTTCCCTTTCAATGGCCAAACCTTTACCTGACCAGCTGTAATCTCCTTGCAGACATCATTATCAGCGATTTCAAGCTCTGTAAACTCTTTTTCTTTTCTTCCTAGGTAATTGTTGATAACCTCAGGAGAAAATCCAATACATTTTCCTCTCACAAACACCTTCATGAAATCTCCACTCCTTTTGTCATAGATATTTATAGGAATGTTGACCATGAATTCCTTAACCAGACTGTCATAACACTTGGAGAACCTACAAACAGTCTTCACCAATCCAGCAACCTTAATCAGCTCCATAATATCCTTCATCTCTAAAGCTTCTTTCCCAAGCTCCCTCTCTAGGGCTAGTCTTCTTTGACCTACAAATTTCCACATTGATGCACTGCTGGCATAATGAATGGAAATGTTGTCAACTGGAACTTCAGGGACTTTGTCAGAGATTCTCTTCAAGATTGACTTTCTCACAGGAGTGATGTCTTGAACATCATCCTCAACATCAAAGTCAGAATCAGAATCTTCCCTGATCTTCCTCTTTTTGGAGGATGTAGCAACCTTGCTCCAAGGTTTTGTAGGACCAACAACAGCAGTTTTCTTCTTGCCTTCAGAAGACTTCTTTGGAGAGGATTCAACAGTCTTTCTTTTCCTTGTCTTCAGTCTCTTAGCAATACTTGGAACAACATTTCCAATGACTTCATCATCAGATAAATCAACCACATTGATCACATCCTCATTTTTTTCTTCACCAGGAGTAGTTTCAACAAGTGATGTTTTAACATCTGCCTTAACATTAGTTTCCTCATGCACATCATCTTCTTCCACTCCCATTTCAGAATCTTCAATAACAGACATAACAAGTCTATGAAGATCTGAATCAACTCCTTGCATGTCTACCTTTTCTGTAGGCATCTGATTCAAAGGTACAGAAATTCCTTTCACAGGTATACCTTTGTCCAGGATTTTGGTGGCTAGATTACCCATTCTCTTGTCAACATCAAACTTTTCTTCAACAGTTTGAGAAGTGGATGACCTAGGTGCTGTTTTATCGCTAAAAAGTACACTAGTGACTAGCCTCTTAGTCTCATTATCATTAAATTTAGTTCCAGCCCTTTTGGGTTGAAGTTTGGAAGGTCTTGACATACCAGATTCAGGAACCATCATGGAGATGGGTTCTACATTCAAAGCTTCTCCTGCAGACCCCTCTTCTGTAGAAACCCTAGCTTTATCTCGCGAAGAGCTTTGAGAAACAAATTTCTTTGATGGAGAAGACATCTGTTTTGACATGGTTCCCTTGAGGCAGTATAGGTTCTGAGACAGATGATTCTTCTTGTTGAAGGAGATGAACAATCGGGATATATGAGCTTTGATGAAACGTGATATTGCTACAATAGGGAATGATGGTCTAAGGTATGGCGCCTGATTTTGTGTATCCCTTAAAGACCAATCAATGAGTTTCTCCCTCCAAATTAACTTTCCTTTTAAAAGGATTCACATTAAGAGTAATTAACCCTAATTGACTTTTCAGCAGACTTTCCCACTTGTTGTCACAATCTGTTGTTACAACATCAACCTTAACATCACCTGATAAGCTGTCCACTTGAGGTACCCATTGAAAGCAATTATCTCTGCATCTTATTCCCTTCATCACTACCTCATTCTGCTCATTTGTCACTACACACTCATCTTTGGTGTAGCTGACCTTACATCCATCATCACAGAGCTGACTTATGCTAATCAGGTTAGCACTCAAACCTTTGACAAGTAACACATTGTCAAGATCAGGTCCATCATGACACTTCACTTTTCCAACACCTTTTACCACCCATTTCTCTCCATTTCCAAAAGTAACATCAATTGATGAGCAAGAATTGACATCCACCAATTGGTTTTTGAATCCAGTCATGTGCTTTGAACAACCACTGTCAAAGTACCATCCATCCTTAGCAGAGTGTCCATCTGAAAAGTGAGCCAATAGACATTTAACCTCTTCTTTAGGAACCCACTGCTTAACAACCTTGGGCCTGTTCACCTTCTGTCTGGGTTGAGGGTTAGACTTGGGATAACCATGTAGCTTGAAACAAGAAAACTGCATGTGTCCAAATCTTCCACAGTAAAAGCACCTAACTCTGTCTTCTCTGAAGTGGTTAAACCTTCTTCCACCTTGATGATGATACTGCTGTGGCTGCCACCCATAATGCTGTCTTCTTCTCCCATAGTTTGACTGTCTTCTATGGTAAGGTTGCTGTCTTTTTGGCTGTCTTCTATGCTGATGAGGCTTCCTTCTTCCATAATAATAAGGCACATCATTATTATATCCATAGCCATACATGTTTCCCTGATGTTGAGACATCTGAAGGAACATGTTCTGTTTGAACCTAGAAGCCTGCATGCTCTTATGATATTGTGGAGGCATATACTGCCTAGCTCCAGAAACATGTGCCTTCCTTTGATCATGCCTCTTCCCAACATTTTAAGGTTGTGGATGAGCTACCTGCTTAGGTTTAGGATCCTGTCTCTTTGTGTGATGTTGAGACATTGGTTGAGACATCTCCTTATTGGTTCCTGAAGTGCTTGCTTCAGCAGATACCTTTTCCTCAACCACAAATCCTATGTCTGACTTATCTCCAACAACCTTTTCTGTCTGAAGGATCTTGTCAAGTGTGTCTGTACCACTGTTCAGCATCCTAACAGATTTGGTCATTTGATCAAGTTGAGATTTAACCAACAAGACTTCATTTTCAAGATCAGATTTGACAGTCTCAAGCTGAACAATCTGTTTCTTCTATTTTTCACTTTCTTGACAGATTTCTGCACTCTTCAGACATAACTCATGATAGGAGGCTGCTAACTCCTCAAAATTCAGTTCCTCATCACTTGAATCACCATCAGAAACAACTGTTCCAGTTAAAGATTTGACATGTTTGGCTGACTCTCCTTCACTTTCACTGTCAGAGTCTGACCAAGAAACTGTCATGCCTTTCTTCTACTTCTTTAGGAATGTGGGACATTCTTTCTTAACATGTCCATAACCTTCACACTCAAAGCATTGAACACCCTTGTCTTGAGCAGTCTTCTCTTCATCCTTCTCCTTAGACTTGCTGATGTCAGAAGCGATGTTCTTGACATTAGGCTTGAAGTTCTTGTTCATTCTTTTGAACACCTTGTTGAACTGCCTTCCCAACATAGCAATGGCCTGAGATAGATCCTCCTGGGATTCAGCACTATTCCCTTTCTCTTCTTGAGCATTTGAAACCAAGGCTATACTCTTTGGCTTCTTTTCAGGTTCTTCCTCATTCAACCCAAGCTCAAAAGTTTGAAGAGATCCAATGAGCTCATCAACCCTCATCTGGCTGATGTCTTGAGCTTCTTCAATGGCAGTCACCTTCATCTTGTACCTCTTAGGAAGGGACCTAAGGATTTTCCTTACAAGCTTTTCTTCTGACATCTTTTCTCTAAGAGCACTGGATGCATTGGACAGCTCAAGAATACTCATGTGGAAGTCATGGATAGTCTCATCTTCGTTCATCTTCAGACTTTCAAACTTTGATGTTAGAAGCTGAAGTCTTAACATCTTAACTCTAGATGATCCTTCATGTGTAGCCTTCAAAATATCCCATGCTTCCTTAGCAACTTCACATGAGTTGATCAACCTGAAGATGTTCTTATCAACTCCATTGAAGATAGCATTTAGGGCTTTAGAGTTACCAAGGGCAAGCTCATCTTCTTCCTTGGTTCATTCTTCTTCAGGCTTCAGCTTTGAGGTGCCCTATTTATCTTTCCCAGCATCATCTTTATCAAACACAACAGGTGCTTTCCATTCTTTTATGATAGCCTTCCAAGCCCTGCTGTCCAAGGATTTCAAAAAGGTGATCATCCTTGGTTTCCAATAATCATAATTAGAGCCATCCAAAATAGGGGGTCTATTCACAAATCCACCAACTTCCTTGTCCATCTTACTAGAAAGTATCAGCCCTAGATTTCACCCAGATGCAGAGCAGGATGCCTGCTCTGATACCAATTGAAATTCTGGTACCAGATATGTGATGTTACGTGTGATGTCACAGCAACACACTCTGCAATGGACAAAGTAAAGCAACAGCAGAGAACACAACGAATTATTTACCCAGTTCAGTTCAACAACTTAATCTGGGGGCTACCAAGCCAGGGATGAAATTCACTACTTGTAGAATTAATTTACAGACTCAACAACCTAGTTGACAATCTACTAAACTTAATTTCTACTAATTGTCGCTACTCGAAAAATAGTCGACCGGAGGCGAAAGAGAAAGAAACAGGAGAGTCGCCGTCGAACTTTATTTATCCCATGAGGGGAAGGGAAAACATCTAGAAAATCCAAAGAAGAAAGGATAAGACGGTCTCGCAACCAAATTACGGGTTCGGAAGCCGGTTATGCGAGGGGAAGGTATTAACACCCCTCACATCCATCGTACTCGATGGGAACCATTTGCTCGTCTATGTGTAAGGATGTTTGCTAAAGGATATTACTTTCTAAGAGTGTTCTAAAGAGGGAGAGAGGAAGGTGAGAACCGAAGAATGTGAAAGAAAAAGATAAAGGAAAAGGTAGGGAAAAGAAAAAGGAGACTCGATAGGACTTCACGATCATATGCCTACGTATTCCCTTGTGCAATGGGAAAGTAAGAGTCAACGTAGTTCGGAGGACTACGGGTGAAGAAAATGGAAGGGGGCTCGCCAAGATCGTTGCGATCTTGTGCCTACGTATCTTACATTCGGACAAGAATGAAGAATCAGAGCAATCGGAGTTCGACCGACTACGGTTGGTTGGTGTTTTTTATGGACGATGTTAACGTGCGGGTTCTAGCAGTTAGGTGTTTTGCGGCTCGCTTGTGGAGTCTTATGCGTTACCTGTTTGCGGTAGAACGGACGTAACATGTCCTTTTTTGAAAAGGTTGATTTTCGCCATCAAGGAAAGATGTCTCATTTGATTTGTGAAGGTTAATTTTAAGGGCGAAATAAGTCCTCGGATAGGAACCCCTTCGGGTAGTACCCAATTCTTTATCTCAAAAGATTTGTTATGAAAATGGTGTGGCGAATATAGTCACGTCTTCGTATTGAAAGACGAGTATCGAGACCACACACTATAAAGTGAGCATCCTAATACTCGAAGAGGAAGAGGCCTTCACCTAATCCCCTATCTTTAGTTCAATACAAAGAGAACTTTATTCTCTTATTAAAGGTATTTTGAATTAGATGGTAAGTGCTTCATGACAGTGAACCCTAAAGGTAATGTCAAGCACTCGGGATAGGAGAAGGCCTTCGCCTAACCACTCCACGACCATCTAGTTTATTAAGAAAAGGTTTGAAAATGCACTTGGTACAAGACCAAGGTTTTTAGACACAAGGAGATGAAATAAAGAGAGAAAAAGATTTTTGAAAGAATGGGTGGTGAATATAGTCACGTCTTCGTATTGAAAGACGAATATCGAGACCACACACTCTAAAGTGAGCATCTTAATACTCGAAGAGGAAGAGGCCTTCACCCAATCCCCTCTCTTTAGTTCAATACAAAAAGAAGTTTTGAAAATGAGCACTTGGTACTAGACCAAGGTTTTTTGACTTTAGAAGAGAATGAAAATGAGAAATGAAATAGAAACCGAAAAGAAAATGGCCTCATATTGATCAAGATTTTGAATCGATTGAAGGAAATCAAGTAATCATGATTTTTGTTATATCATTGGCCAAAGATAAAATCAAAAGGAAAATCGAAGATGAAAATCAAGGCGGGAAATGAGAAGTAAATCAAGACATAACATCTAAATAATAAATAAATAAATAAACTTGAAATCAATCAAAACCTAATTAAATTCTAGAAATAAAATATTTGTCTTTTTAATATTTATCAGTTTTTGGTTATTTTTTATGAATAAGTAAAATAAAGTAGAATTAAAAATTAATCCTAAAATCTAAGTTACTAATCCTAAAAATTGTCTTAAAATTAATCTTAAAATTAAAATAACAAAACATTTAATATTAATCCTAAGATTAAAATTAACTAAACCTAATATGAATCCTAAAATTAGAATACTAATCCTAATATTACTAATCAAAAAGGTTAAAAAGAAACTAATCTTAAAAGTTAAATAACTGAATCTAAAAATTAAAACACCGAACCTAAAGTTTGAATTAATAAATCTAAAATTTCAAAATACTAAACCTAAAAGAAAATAGGAAAAAGGGTTGAAAATTTAAAAAGTGAAACAAACCGGGTCGGACCCCTTGGATCCAAACCCGATCCGGCCAAGCTTAAAGGAAGGGTTAACGAGAAACCCTGAAGCCAGCAGTTTGCATACGCGAATGGAAAATAAAATAAAATTAAAAAATGCATACGTTCAGATAATGACCCAAAGAGAATCATCCTCATTGCATCTCTCTTTCTCTCCTCTGGTTCGTTCATGTCTTCAAGAAAATCGATGGCTCACAAGAAACACGCATACTCTCTCTCACAAAGTAACAACGACAACATCAAATCCCAGGTTAAAACATCATCAAGCAACACGGTTGTGAACGATCGATCTTGCTCACTCCCGGTTACGATTCCGTCTTCTTGCTTCGGTCTAAATTCCAGGTGCGAGTGATTTTGTGTTCGGGTCTGCAGTTTCGCTTTGAACTCTCTGCTTCATCTCATTTTCTTGTTCTATGTTGTTTTGAGTGGGTTGTGGTTGGCTCACAGTGGCAGTTGCGGTGAAATGAGGAGTATTTCCGGCGACGGCGACGGGGGTATATGAATCGTAAGGAGGGAGATGGAATGAAGGTTGTTGATGAAGGTTGTTGTAGGATGGAAATGTGTTCTGCAGAGAAAAAAAGGTTGAGGTGAGAAGATGAACAGGGTCAGGGAGACTTAAGAGTTTTGTGAAGGTGAGAAACACGGTGGTTGTTTGGTGGTTTTCGGTTGAGGGGTGTTTATGAGGTAAATGGTGGAAAGCGGCGCAGGAGAGATGATTTGTTTGGTTTTCCGAAATCGAAACAGAGGCGGTTGTTATGTCGCCGGCATGAAGAGTTTGGGTCTTGTTGGTTTCTGTAGAATTAAAAAGAAAATGATTCCAGGTTAGTTTTTTTTTCGCCCCCTCTCCAAATCGTTCTCTCCTCTTTTTATGAACCAGTTCCCCCTCTTCAAATTCTGAGGTTCCCCCTCTTATGTTATTGCTCCCTCTTTTGTATGTCTTGTTATTGACATGTCATTTTCAAAATTGCAGGTCTGCTGTTGTTGTTGGCAGCAGGTTTTGGCCTGGTGTGCATTAAGGAAGTTGCAGGATCTGTGTTTGTAACATCATTGTGCAAGTTTTGGAAGGTTAGTGTTTTTTGGTGTAAACGGCTAGTTGGCGTGGAGGTTTTAACGCAAGGTGTTACCTGTTTGTTGCAAGGATTGCTGATGCATTGAAAAGCAATTGGTCTTTGGCTTATTTTGAGTATGATATTTTTCTTTAGCCGTGTTTGACCGGGCCTTGTAACAATTATTTTTGAATTAAAAGGACTCACAAATTGTAATGATGTTTTTGAAGTATAATGGACTTTGAACATGGGCTTTCTTTGGTAAGATTTAAAATGGACCCTTTATGTAAATTTTGGTGATGGAATGTGGACTTTTGGAACATGAAATTATGATTTTTTATTAGATTATTAATTTATGAAAATGGTTAGAAAGAAAGTGAATATTAAAATGGATAAGTGGTTTGGATGAAATGGATTTAGAAAATGGTTAGAATAAAATGGATTTAGAAAATGATAAAATGGTTTAGAAATGGATTTGGACAAATGGATATGGATCAAATTGGAAATGGTATTTGGATATGAAATGATGGACTTGGTTAATGAAATGGACATGAAAATGGATAGTCGAATGAAAATTTGGAGTGAAAAATGGGTAAATAACAAAATGGTTACGGGAATGGATATGGATAACGGTAATGTGCCTCCACATTTGATCAACACTCAAAACCTCTGACAAACGAAACTTGCATACCACAATTCTTGAGTTAAGTCGAAGAAGATCCTTCTTGAATCAATTTTTAATTAATGACACCACAATCTCGAATCCGTCTTAACATGGTTTTGATTGAACAATAAATCTGACGAATCCTGGATCAATGACAAAGAACTTGAACCACACATTCAATACTTGCACACAACTTGATAACTTGATCCACACACAGATAATCTGAATAGGCACAAAAACCATGATTGAAGCTTCAGACACAAACACTTGAATCAATCACACCCAGGCCTTGATCTTGAAACAAAACTTTGGTTGAACAAGATTAGGTCAAACCATTGAAACTCTAACAGTACTGTCTTTGCGCACCTGACATGACAAGCCTGATGAATCTTGATGAGGAGTTAAGACAATTAGAACTCAACCCTTGCTTCAGACTTGAATGAAAGAACCTCAGAGCAAATAAGAAACCTTGATTCAAAGGACCTCCTGATCCCATGTCGTATGATATGAGTTAATGGGATGCATAGATATGCAAGGTTAGGGTTAGGGTGAAAATGAGGGTGTGACAGATGCCCCTATTTAATCTTCTTGAACTTGAAGGTGAGAATTGTAAATGCTTTCTTACAGTCAAAGTACAAGGGGATTAAATATAAGAATATCCAAAATTTTCAGCCGGAAAGGAGTTGAATGAAGGTGATGAGTCGGTGGGATGGCTCGGAAAGGCATATGTCAGTGGGAAAAGGTAATTGGTTATGAGGGATATGATGATATGCCTGAGATGAAATGAGAAATGAACATGAGTGTTAATGATGCGGAAATGTATGCAAAATGTTGGGGATATGAAAATGTGAGAGTCTGGACTTTGTTGGGAATAATGGTAGATCAACTCAGGGGTTGAGACTAACAGACAGACAATCGACTCGGGGGTCCTGAACAAATCAAAACATCAAGTCAACTCAGGGGTTGAAGAAACAAAGAGATAAACTGTCATCAACTCAGGGATTGAAAAAAGGTAAAGGTAACAACATCGACTCGGGGGTCAGAAAGATAAAGACAATATCGACTCAGGGGTCAAGAACAAAAATAAGGTATCAACTCAGGGGTTGTGAAAATAGTAACACTGATATCGACTCGGGGGTCAAGAATGTAAAGACAACATTAACTCAGGGAAGAAAACAAATCAGAGTATCAACGCAGAGGTTGAGGGAGGACAAAGACAATGATATCGACTCGGGGGTCAAGGAAATAAAGACAACATTGACTCAGGGGTCAAGAGAATAAAGACAACATTGACTCAGGAGTAAAAAACAAATCAAAATATCAACGCAGGGGTTGAGCAAGGAAATTGATTGGGTTATATATGCATATGGGTCATGTTAATTGTATGTGATGCATATGTGGATGTAAGCAGGTGATCGGTTTTATGAAGGTGCCAATGGGGTGGGCTTTTGGAGACGGGGTGCCAAGGAAGGTTGGGCTTTTGGTATGTGCCAAGCAGGGTTGGACTTTGGTTTCGGGGTGCCAAGGAAGGTTGGGCTTTATTTGGTGAAAGGATTTGACTTCCCGACACTCGGTATTTGACGGTGCGATGATCAGAAGACAGATGTGGGTGCTTCTGGTGCTCCAAGCTTGATTATTTGCAGTAGTTGCATGCTTGTTCTTGAGAGAACCTCGCTTCTAGCTAATGTGTCATAATGGCTTGCAAAACGTAGTGGAGCGTAGCGACTTATCCAATGTATGTTGGTCGTGTTTTTACTCTGCCCCAAGGCCTTTTGACACTTGTTGAACTCCAAGGTTGCTTAGTGTATGGCATGGTCAGCTTGGCCAACTTGAAAGTATGGAGGGAAACTGTCCCTTTGCAACCTGTCTGCCCCTAGTCGGTAGGGTATTTGAAGGTTTCTTCCTGGAAAGGTTTATGCCATGACATAGTCTGAGAAGATTTGCCCCAGTGTCTGAATCTTGCAGTGGTCTGCCCCCATTCTCGGCCTTTGAAAAACTTGCCCCAGATCCACAGGGTCACGAGAAAGTCTTGATTCATGTTAGCACCAACAGATGTTCAAGTTCCTCTTTGATTTTATTGGTTGGAATTTCCTTGATGTCAAGTACTGATTTGCAACTAAAATTGTTTATTCAAAAATGGTAATTTTAATGCGACATTCATGCAAGTTTTGAAGAGTCATTTATTGAAATGATGTGAAAGTGTGTGACGAGTGGACCATTAGTCCAAACGTAGTGCTGATTTAGCTGGTGTGAAAGATATAGAAAGAATATGACACCAATGCTAAAGATTAGCAAATCTGTGGGGAGTCAGTTTACGCAACCTTGCTATAGTATGCTTTTAGAATAAACCCCACCTCAATTAGGTCTTTTGAGGATTGTAACGTGGTCTGGTTCACGGTTATTGAAACAAAGGATATTAGGCTCAAAACTTATTTTGGTACCCACCCCTTCTTCATGATGATTCTCCAGTCCTACGTTAAGTTAAATTGACACACACATCTAGAGTTTGACAGTGTAAGAGTGAAGATGATGATTCAATATTGACAGTCACCTTATTTATTTTTGTGGATGGATATCAGTGACCTTTTGATGGTGATCACTGAATTTTATTCTGTTCTGCTCGAGGATTTGAGGGCCTCTTTTGCTTTATTCATTTTTTGATCCCTAACTTTTGCCTAAGTCGCGCCTTTGGGTGGTGGACTTAGCGGGCTTTCTTTTTTTTCTTTTTTTTTTGGGAGGGTTTGTGACTGCCAAATCTTCGGTCATTGAAGAACAATCGCCATAACAGGAGGTTTCATCTTGAAAGTATGTTTAATCAGGATAACTGAACACTACCCATGCCCCAGGTTAAGCGTAAGGGTTTGGAAATCCGAAGGAAACTACTACTTCTAGGCTCGAAGTGGTTGACTAGGGACTAACTCCTTATCTCTCCGGTGTTTAGGGGATTTGAAACAATTCCTGTACATCATCAGCAGGATTTTATCCGGAAGCATACAGTTTGCAATTATGGGTATTTTGTTTTCATCATCCTCCCTCCAATCTTTGCTAAAACGACAGTCGATAAAGGGAGTGAAATGTAGAAATATTTTTGTGATTTTTTTTTAATAACTGAGAAAAGACGAGTGAATACGAATGAACTTGTTCAAAAAAAGCATGCTCATTACATTAACAATATCATTAATAAACAACAATGTCTTAAAAGCAAATAGCACTGAACAAAAGAAACTACAAATGCATAGTAAAGACATGATCTAAAAATTTCCAGCATTGGGGACTGAGCTTTTCTTTCTTGAGTTGCTGTTGAGCTAGCTCTCTTGCTCATCGATACCAGTATGATAGCCTTCTTCACACCTACTCTCAGCAACTTCTTCCATGACATAGGCTGACGGACCCGCCTGATCAAATGAAGAATTGATGTTGATTTGAAAACCTTGAGGTGTAAATGAGATTAGCTTAGACTCAATCAAATCTTGGATCTTGTTTTGGAGTTGTTTGCAATCTTCGATTGAATGCCCCATTGCCCCAGCATGATAACCACATCGTGCATTGGCGTCAAAGCCTGGTGGGTATGGAGGGATCACAGGGTCCAAGTCCTTTGGCACTATCAGCCCACTACTGATCAAGCATGGTAGTATATGACTGAATGGCATTGGCAATGGATCAAAATTCCTTTTTGGATTTTTATTATAGTAGCGTCGGCATTGTGGATCATGCTGCCGTGCAATCTGTTGTTGATGAGGGGGACCTCTATTGACAGGAGGATATTGACCATGTGGAGAGGATGGAGTCACACAGGTAAACCCATAGGATTGCTGACTTTGAACAGATGAGATACTTGGGTGATAAGGTAATGGAGGTGGGACATGTGGAGCTTCCCAAATGGAGTTAATTTCACCATCCTCTTCTTCCTCTTGGGAACTGACAATTGATTCACTTTCGCTAGCTGGAATATTCAAGGCACTTTGGATTTTTCCACTCTTGAGGATGCACTCGAGGCGTTCTCCAGCAATTACTAGATCAGAAAAGTTTGATGTCCCAGCGCCAGCCATCTTTTCCAAGTATGGACCTTGCAAGGTATTCAAGAACATGTCAACCATTTCTCTATCTAAGATAGGTGGTTGAATGCGGGAAGCTACCTCTCTCCATTTCTGAGCATATCCTCTGAAGGATTCGCCGTCCTCTTGAGATAAGCCTTGCAATTGTATGCGACTGGGAGCCATGTCCAGATTGTATTGGTATTGCTTTACGAAGGCACTGGCTAGGTCCAACCATGATTTGATGTGGTTGCTCTCTAGATGCATATACCAACTCAGTGATGCCCCACTCAGACTGTCTTGGAAATAGTGAATCATAAGTTTGTCGTCGTGGACATGCGAGGTCATTCTTCTGCAAAACATCACCAAATGTTGCTTTGGACAACAATCCCCTTTGTACTTCTCAAAATTTGGCATCTTGAATTTTGGAGGTATTACAAGGTTGGGCACCAAACACATGCTTGCAGCATTAAGATCCAAAGTATCACGACTCTTTATGGCTTTAAGCTTCTCTTCCAGCACTCAACACTTTTCCATAAGCTCAACAGCTCGCGGAACCTTGGTTCTCATCACAGGGACTGCCCCTTGGGGATTTGGATCAGAGAATGCAAAACTATGATATTCCATGGCATCAAGAGAAGAAGAACTTCCATCTTGGACAATGGTATGTTCGCGTATAATAGGATCCTCAACGGGGATATGCGCGGGCTGAGCTTGAGCAACATTGTTCACTTGAGGTGAAATGACATTTCCAGTGGCTGAAGTCCTTTGAATGTTGCCATCTTTCCTTGCCAAGGTTGTCATAGCTTCCACAAGTTGGTCCAACTGACTTTTCATCAATTCAACATCTTCTCTTGTCACAAACTGGTTCTGCTCTTCGGAAGCCAAGATCCTTCAAAAGCTACTTCAAGTCCAATATGGGCTTCAGGAAGTCAACTGCGGGTTATGGACAAAGGATGGACGAGTTCTCTGGTTTAAGGTTGGAGAAAGATATGCAAAATGATGCAAAAGATGCTGATGCAAAAGAAATGTTATGAATGCAATAAGACATGGGATCAAAGTTCGCCAAATCAGGGGTTCGCAACAGGTATCAAGGTCACAGATTCTGCAGGACAACACAACAAGATATCCCTCACCTCGGGTAGGTTATCTATTGGGTTATAACAGGGCATTCCAAGGGTTTTCAAACAAGGTCCCATGCACTAACCCTCAAAAGTTTTCCATTATAACGACGATTCGTAAGACGGTAATCCCTTCAAAGGATGAACACAGAGTTATGCCTTAGTAACCTTTGGAATTGGGTTCTAAAAAGGTCTTCAGAATCACGGACTCCCAGGTCAGAAACAAAGACGCCATTACGACTAATCATAAGACATAATCATTCCCAAAGGGGCCTCATCTGAGCGGTGGAAGTCAAACCAACTCGACGAGTCCTAAGTCTCGCAAATCAGTAAGCAACCACCTCCTAGCTTAGTGTATACTCGAAAAGCTCGGGTAGAAAGCCTTTCTCCTCACAAACCATCCCCGATATACCCAACAGATAAGAGAAACACAAGATAATAAAGCAATAATAAAGCAAACAAAAATACACATATGATAAACAAACTAGGCTTGGCTTGCTTAGGGATTTTCCACTCCCCAGTGAAGTTGCCAGCTGTCGCTACTCGAAAAATAGTCGACTGGAGGCGAAAGAGAAAGAAACAGGAGAGTCGCCATCGAACTTTATTTATCCCATGAGGGGAAGGGAAAACAACAAGAAAACCCAAAGAAGAAAGGATAAGATGGTCTCGCAACCAAATTACGGGTTCGGAAGCCAGTTATGCGAGGGGAAGGTATTAACACCCCTCACATCCATCGTACAAGATGGGAACCATTTGCTCGTCTATGTGTAAGGATGTTTGCTAAAGGATATTGCTTTCTAAGAGTGTTCTAAAGAGGGAGAGAGGAAGGTGAGAACCGAAGAATGTGAAAGAAAAAGATAAAGGAAAAGGTGGGGAAAAGAAAAAGGAGACTCAATAGGACTTCGCGATCCTATGCCTACGTATTCCCTTGTGCGATGGGAAAGTCAGAGTCAACGTAGTTCGGAGGACTACGGGTGAAGAAAATGGAAGGGGGCTCGCTAAGATCGTTGCGATCTTGTGCCTACGTATCTTACATTCGGACAAGAATGAAGAATCAGAGCAATCGTAGTTTGACCGACTACGGTTGGTTGGTGTTTTTTATGGACGATGTTAACGTGCGGTTCTAGCAGTTAGGTGTTTTGCGGCTCGCTTGTGGAGTCTTATGCGTTACCTGTTTGCGGTAGAACGGACGTAACATGTCTTTTTTGAAAAGGTTGATTTTCGCCATCAAGGCAAGATGTCTCATTTGATTTGTGAAGGTTAATTTTAAGGGCGAAATAAGTCCTCGGATAGGAACCCCTTCGGGTAGTACCCAATTCTTTATCTCAAAAGATTTGTTATGAAAATGGTGTGGCGAATATAGTCACGTCTTCGTATTGAAAGACGAGTATCGAGACCACACACTCTAAAGTGAGCATCCTAATACTCGAAGAGGAAGAGGCCTTCACCCAATCCCCTCTCTTTAGTTTAATACAAAGAGAACTTTATCCTCTTATTAAAGGTATTTTGAATTAGATGGTAAGTGCTTCATGACAGTGAACCCTAAAGGTAATGTCAAGCACTCGGGATATGAGAAGACCTTCGCCTAACCACTCCACGACCATCTAGTTTATTAAGAAAAGGTTTGAAAATGCACTTGGTACAAGACCAAGGTTTTTAGACACAAGGAGATGAAATAAAGAGAGAAAGAGATTTTTGAAAGAATGGGTGGTGAATATAGTCACGTCTTCGTATTGAAAGACGAATATCGAGACCACACACTCTAAAGTGAGCATCCTAATACTCGAAGAGGAAGAGACCTTCACCCAATCCCCTCTCTTTAGTTCAATACAAAAAGAAGTTTTGAAAATGAGCACTTGGTACTAGACCAAGGTTTTTTGACTTTAGAAGAGAATGAAAATGAGAAATGAAATAGAAACCGAAATGAAATCGAAAAGAAAATGGCCTCATATTGATCAAGATTTTGAATCGATTGAAGGAAATCAAGTAATCATGATTTTTGTTATATCATTGGCCAAAGATAAAATCAAAAGGAAAATCGAAGATGAAAATCAAGGCGAGAAATGAGAAGTAAATCAAGACATAACATCTAAATAATAAATAAATAAATAAACTTGAAATCAATCAAAACCTAATTAAATTCTAGAAATAAAATATTTATCAGTTTTTGGTTATTTTTTATGAATAAGTAAAATAAAGTAGAATTAAAAATTAATCCTAAAATCTAAGTTACTAATCCTAAAAATTGTCTTAAAATTAAAATAACAAAACATTTAATATTAATCCTAAAATTAGAATACTAATCCTAATATTACTAATCAAAAAGGTTAAAAAGAAACTAATCTTAAAAGTTAAATAACGTAATCTAAAAATTAAAACACCGAACCTAAAGTTTGAATTAATAAATCTAAAATTTCAAAATACTAAACCTAAAAGAAAATAGGAAAAAGGGTTGAAAATTTAAAAAGTGAAACAAACCGGGTCGGACCCCTTGGATCCAAACCTGGTCCGGCCAAGCTTAAAGGAAGGGTTAACGAGAAACCCTGAAGCCAGCAGTTTGCATACATGAATGGAAAATAAAATAAAATTAAAAAACGCATACGTTCAGATAATGACCCAAAGACAATCATCCTCATCGCATCTCTCTTTCTCTCCTCTGGTTCATTCATGTCTTCAAGAAAATTGATGGCTCACAAGAAACACGCATACTCTCTCTCACAAAGTAACAACAACAACATCAAATCCCAGGTTAAAACATCATCAAGTAACACAGTTGTGAACGATCGATCTTCCTCACTCTCGGTTACGATTCCGTCTTCTTGCTTCGGTCTAAATTCCAGGTGCGAGTGATTTTGTGTTCGGGTCTGCGGTTTCGCTTTGAACTCTCCGCTTCATCTCATTTTCTTGTTCTATGTTGTTTTGAGTGGGTTGTGGTTGGCTCACAGTGGCAGTTGCGGTGAAATGAGGAGTATTTCCGGCGAGGGCGACGGGGGTATATGAATCGTAAGGAGGGAGATGGAATGAAGGTTGTTGATGAAGGTTGTTGTAGGATGGAAATGTGTTCAGCAGAGAAAAAGAGGTTGAGGTGAGAAGATGAACAGGGTCAGGGAGACTTAAGAGTTTTGTGAAGATGAGAAACACGGTGGTTGTTTGGTGGTTTTCGGTTGAGGAGTGTTTATGAGGTAAATGGTGGAAAGCGGCGCAGGAGAGATGATTTGTTTGGTTTTCCGAAATCGAAACAGAAGCGGTTATTATGTCGCCGGCATGAAGAGTTTGGGTCTTGTTGGTTTCTGTAGAATTAAAAAGAAAATGATTCCAGGTTAGTTTTTTTTTCGCCCCCTCTCCAAATCGTTCTCTCCTCTTTTTATGAACCAGTTTCCCCTCTTCAAATTCTGAGGTTCCCCCTCTTATGTTATTGCTCCCTCCTTTGTATGTCTTGTTATTGACATGTCATTTTCAAAATTGCAGGTCTGCTGTTGTTGTTGGCAGCAGGTTTTGGCCTGGTGTGCGTTAAGGAAGTTGCAGGATATGTGTTTGTAACAGTATTGTGCAAGTTTTGGAAGGTTAGTGTTTTTTGGTGTAAGTGGCTAGTTGGCGTGGAGGTTTTAACGCAAGGTGTTACCTGTTTGTTGCAAGGATTGCTGATGCATTGAAAAGCAATTAGTCTTTGGCTTATTTCGAGTATGATATTTTTCTTTACCCGTGTTTGACCGGGCCTTGTAACAATTATTTTTGAATTAAAAGGACTCACAAATTGTAATGATGTTTTTGAAGTATAATGGACTTTGAACATGGGCTTTCTTTGGTAAGATTTGAAATGGACCCTTTATGTAAATTTTGGTGATGGAATGTGGACTTTTGGAACATGAAATTATGATTTTTTATTGGATTATTAATTTATGAAAATGGTTAGAAAGAAAGTGAATATTAAAATGGATAAGTGGTTTGGATGAAATGGATTTAGAAAATGGTTAGAATAAAATGGATTTAGAAAATGATAAAATGGTTTAGAAATGGATTTGGACAAATGGATATGGATCAAATTGGAAATGGTATTTGGATATGAAATGATGGATTTGGTTAATGAAATGGACATGAAAATGGACAGTCGAATGAAAATTTGGAGTGAAAAATGGGTAAATAACAAAATGGTTACGGGAATGGATATGGATAACGGTAATGTGCCTCCACATTTGATCAACACTCAAAACCTCTGACAAATAAAACTTGCATACCATAATTCTTGAGTTAAGTCGAAGAAGATCCTTCTTGAATCAATTTTTAATTAATGACACCACAATCTCGAATCCGTCTTAACATGGTTTTGATTGAACAATAAATCTGACGAATCCTGGATCAATGACAAAGAACTTCAACCACACAATCAATACTTGCATACAACTTGATAACTTGATCCACACACGGATAATCTGAATAGGCACAAAAACCATGATTGAAGCTTCAGACACAAACACTTGAATCAATCACACCCAGGCCTTGATCTTGAAACAAAACTTTGGTTGAACATGATTAGGTCAAACCATTGAACCTCTAACAGTACTGTCTTTGCGCACCTGACCTGACAAGCCTGATGAATCTTGATGAGGAGTTAAGACAATTAGAACTCAACCCTTGCTTCAGACTTGAATGAAAGAACCTCAGAGCAAATAAGAAACCTTGATTCAAAGGACCTCATAATCCCATGTCGTATGATATGAGTTAATGGGATGCATAGATATGCAAGGTTAGGGTTAGGGTGAAAATGAGGGTGTGACAGATGCCCCTATTTAATCTTCTTCAACTTGAAGGTGAGAATTGTAAAGGCTTTCTTATAGTCAAAGTACAAGGGGATTAAATATAAGAATATCCAAAATTTTCAGCCGGAAAGGAGTTGAATGAAGGTGATGAGTCGGTGGGATGGCTTGAAAAGGCATATGTCAGTGGGAAAAGGTAATTGGTTATGAGGGATATGATGATATGCCTGAGATGCAATGAGAAATGAACATGAGTGTTAATGATGCGGAAATGTATGCAAAATGTTGGGGATATGAAAATGTGAGAGTCTGGACTTTGTTGGGAATAATGGTAGATCAACTCAGGGGTTGAGACTAACAGACAGACAATCGACTCGGGGGTCCTAAACAAATCAAAACATCAAGTCAACTCAGGGGTTGAAGAAACAAAGAGATAAACTGTCATCAACTCGGGGATTGAAAAAAGGTAAAGGTAAAACATCGACTCGGGGGTCAGAAAGATAAAGACAATATCGACTCAGGGGTCAAGAACAAAAATAAGGTATCAACTCAGGGGTTGTGAAAATAGTAACACTGATATCGACTCGGGGGTCAAGAATGTAAAGACAACATTGACTCAGGGAAGAAAACAAATCAGAGTATCAACGTAGAGGTTGAGGGAGGACAAAGACAATGATATCGACTCGGGGGTCAAGGAAATAAAGACAACATTGACTCAGGGGTCAAGAGAATAAAGACAACATTGACTCAGGGGTAAAAAATAAATCAAAATATCAACGCAGGGGTTGAGGAAGGACATTGATTGGGTTATATATGCATATGGCTCATGTTAATTGTATGTGATGCATATGTGGATGCAAGCAGGTGATCGGTTTTATGAAGGTGCCAATGGGGTGGGCTTTCGGATACGGGGTGCCAAGGAAGGTTGGGCTTTTGGTATGTGCCAAGCAGGGTTGGACTTTGGTTTTGGGGTGCAAAGGAAGGTTGGGCTTTATTTGGTGAAAGGATTTGACTTCCCGACACTCGGTATTTGACGGTGCTTCTGGTACGTTAATGCACTTTATATAGCTATTTGATCTGGTCTTGGACCTGCTACAATATCTGACCTGATTTGTTATTTAAAACTGAATCTTCGATAGATTTTCTCTCTCAAAATCTTCTTAAATCTTCAGCCTTTAAACACTCCTACAAATCTGCATCAAATCTGTTTGTAACAGAAAATATCTCCTCCAAGATATTCGCATCCAATTACTCTGCCAGCTCTTCCAAAATCCAGCTAAAACGCAAACCCTAACAACATCACTAAACCTGATGTTATTAATCTTCTGCAGACCTGATGTCACAACATCGCATGTGACATCAGACATCAAAACTTCAACAAGCTAAACACTTAACATACACCAATGTTAAGACTCAATGTTAAGACATCACCCATGTGACATCAACATTGAACACTTTGTTTTACCAAAATTCTAGCCAATCCAAGAACCAACATGATTAAAAGGAGAACTAAATAAATTATGAGAAGGGGTGTCAATATACTAATCTGGGGGTGAGGATAAGGAATAAGGTCACAAAAACATAAATGGGCTTTGAAGCCCTCAATTGGGCCATCACAAATTCCAAATTCCTTGGAAACATGTGTCACATACTTAGGGGGGAGAGAGAACATAATTTGGGGGTTACTTCTACCATCTTAAGTGGTGGATAAGTACTCTATAGAAAATTTAAAATGCCCTTGTAAATTAAGAAAGCTGGGTGCACCCGAAGATGTACTTCTGGATTAACACTTTCGGAAGTACATCTCCTTGAGACACACTCTTAAAGGTACTCGCATTAGCAAACCGTCTCTTACACCACCTATAAAAAAAATCAAATACATTGAAGAGATGTCAGTTTTTATGCACAAATACAATGATTGAATTGTGAAAGTTGAGGGTGACAGTAACTGCGGTTATTGAGCTATTTAAGCTTTGATCGATAAAGGGAAGGAGAATCAGACACTTATTTGCCAATAACTTATCAAAGAGTTGAAGGTGCATAAAGAATCATACACAGTGATATATGAGAAAAGGAATATTTTGATGTAATTTATGAATCTCTTATTCCTTGTGTTAGAGATTCGGCATTAGAGGAAAAATGAACGCCTTCTCTAAAATGGGCTATCTTATAACAAGTGCATATAATAGGGTGTGTATTAATCTGACAAGATACAGGTTCTCGAAAACATTTTTTCCACTTCAGAGTGCCTCACCTCAAAATCTAATCGAATGCATTATGTGTATTGGGTTGCTCTCAAAATCGTTATATTTTGTTCAAGTTTATTTGAAACTGGGATGCCCTATACCACAAACATCACCGAAGTGGATATCTCATTCAACAAAGGAAGCATAAATTTGGCCAGATCTTTTTTTTTTTGGATAGGATGGAAGAATTCACCAAGTTGAGCAAGATTGAAAGAGAATAAAATCAACAAAATTCAAATGTGGAACCACCCATAGATATAGATTTAGGTGGTGACACATGTTTTGATTCATTTTAGTATTGTATGTAATGTTGGATTGATATTAATGATGTAAAATGTATACATTTTCATACATTTTAAACATTTTTGTGTTTCTTGACAGGTTTTGTTTTTGTAACCGACTTTGTGTGGGGTTAATTCGGAAATACATTTGCGAACACACCCCAAAATTTTAAAAAATACTAATGCTTGTAGTAACAACTAATTAACTAACAAGAACACTTCCGGTCAATTCTTTTTTCATACAATTGTAATATATAGCATGTATGAATTTAAGCTGCATAGTTTTTTATCTTTTGCATAAATCCCACATTATAATAACATGCAACCACAATTTTTTTGAGGCGTATATTATATATGTCACTCAAAATATTGTTTCTACTTTATGACCCTTTGTGAGAGTTGCATGGAAATGCTAATAGTAAAAAGAGTACTTCAATAGATCATGTCTAATAATGATTGAAAATCTGAATTGTATATACTGATAATGAACTATTGGCTAGAAAATTTATTTACCTTACTCTATTTGATGGATCACATCAAGGTCCTCTTCACAAAATAGGGTGAGTGATTTTCCTTTCAACCAATCTTGCATGCAAACAATCGCTTCCACCATTTTAGGAGTTAGACATGTGCGATAATCACTAACAACCCTTCCATTAGTGCTGAAAGCAGATTCTGAAGGTACAGTAGAGGTGGGAATAGACAACACTTCTCGAGCTATACTTTCCAAAATAGGATATCTAGTTAAGTTAGCTTTCCACCAACCTAAGATGTCAAACTCAACTGCTTTAATGTATGGTACCCGTGTTTCTTGTAGATATGCACTACTACAGAATACCCCTTTAACAACGGTTGAAAAATGCATATAATAACGCAGATCAAGTCGTTGTTATGTAGAGTATTGTGGTAAATGCGTTACTTATAATCATGGCCCTGAGACCGTTGTTGTATTCTGGAAAGCGCGTGGTATATCACAACGGTTATGCTTAACAACCGTTGTGATACATAAGGTACTGGGTTCGAAACCCAACAACAACAAATTAATTACATTAGATGATGGTTAATATAGACAACCGTCATGGAAAGTACCCCTAGTTTATTATATACAAATGTATACTGCTTAGTTTACCATACACCTATTTAAAGAAATACAACCATTCAAATTAGCAAAGAAATATATAATCTGAAAATTAAACTATTCTTGAAAACCAACTTAAACACACCAATTTTTTTCGAATTGAATCCGTCTCATTCAGCATATTTTATGTTCCGTAACACATAATATACGATTCAATGGTCTGATTGCTAATTGATATAGGTTGGTTTTCAAATACATCTTAATTTTCAGAATATAAGTTTCTATGTCAATATAAATTATTGCATTTTCATTAAAAGGTAAGTGAAGCAAACAATATACATAGTATATAATAAACTAAACTTGTCAACCTATATAAGATTTTAAAGAACAAAACATTGCTAAGTCACAAGAAGCCTCTATCTTGTGACTTAGCAATGTTTTGTTCGTGTTTTAAGAAAACTTGTCAACAACAGCAACATACAACAAATTCATGCAACACAATAAAAAAACATACATTATTTAAGCAACAAAACCCCAAGTGGGACTGTAACAAATCAAGATACATTGAGTCAATAACGCACCTTTTATTGAAAATAATCATGGAACTGTAAACAAATTAAGATATATCAAGTTCATCTAGTTTGTGAAGCCATGAAGAAGAAATATAAGGTGGATGAAGTTTATACAATAACTTCATACTTCTTATATTTTTCTTCATGGCTACAAAAATCATATGAAACTTCACCATAATATACGCTTGCTACCACCATATGCTTGCTACTACCATCATCACCGTGTATCTACAAGGAAACACAACAAAAATCAAACTTAACCCTAAAACATCAATAACATAATGTTTTCCACAACATCCTAAAACCAAACCCTAAAACAATAATCTTAAATTCTAAACATCCACAACATCCAGAAGAAGAGTAGAAAGAAGAGAGCAGGAGAACATACCATCTTCGCCGCCGTAGGAGTTTGCGCCGGACGTTGCTCCCGTCAGATATTCTTTAAGCTTCTTTTCTCCATTCACTTGTAACAGTATTGGTTAAGATTCATGAGAGGAGAGATTTGTGTTAGGGTTTCCTTTAGAGAGAAATGGGCGTTATGAACTGGGCAACAGATAGTTTCATTTATATATTAAAAAATATCACTTTTCGTTACGGTTTAAAACTATAACCGTAATTATATTTTATATTTTAAAATAATAGCAAACTATATCACGACTGTTACTCGTAATAACCGTAGTGATATTCCTTATTTAAAAATAAATAAAAAGAAAGGAACGCCTTAACCTTAAATGAATTTTTTTTTGCCACAACTGAGGTTCGAACCCATGAAAGATTGATTCTATCATATCGGTTACACTCACAACCGTTGTTATACCCTATAAATTTTTAATTAAAAAATATAATATAAAGTTAGCGCATGAGTTTAGAGATATCACCACGATTTTTGGAAGAACCGTGGTGACTTGGGCGTTGTTGTTTGTGTGTTTTGTAGTAGTGATGATTCAATTTCGGTCATAGGATTAGACTTATACCCAGTTTCTTGACTATAGTGACAGAAAATATCATCATCATCCTCATTCGGTGGTGTGTCTAGTTGGCTAGATTGAGAGTCGTCAAAACCTCAATATTAAATATAAATTTTTGTAAGAGAAGACTTCATGTTTTTCTTTAAATCATCAACTTTTCCAGTGTTAGCATATAAAAGATCAATATAAAATTCCGCAATAGACAATTTCATACTTGGATCAAGAACAAAAATAATCAATAGTAAGATGTTTATTGTGTCAGGATCTCCCTTATATTTGTTGAATTTACCTTTCTTCTTACTAGCCGTATTTTTGATGTGCTCATTATTACTCTTTAAATGCTTATTAATCCTATTGTAATTGTATTTCTGTGTGTCGAATATGATCACACTTGATGTATATTTATAGATAAAAGAGATATACACAATAGGTAATGTTATAATTTACACTTATGACTAATTGAATAATAATCAATACTAATTGATTATATACAGATTCTCAACACTCCCCCTCAAGTCGGATCGTATATATTGTATGATCCGAGCTTGTTACAAATATAATTCACTCGAGAACCCTTGAGAGACTTGGTAAACATATCAGCCAATTGATCTTCAGATTTGACAAATTCTGTGGTTATTTCTCCTGACAGTACCTTGTCTCTTACATAGTGATAATCTATTTCTATGTGTTTGGTCCGTTCATGAAAAACCGGATTGGATGCAATATGAAGTGCTGCTTGATTGTCGCATATGATTTTTGTGGCCTGAAGGTCTCCCAACCTAAGTTCTGAGAGCAAATTCTTCAGCCATGCAAGTTCCTTCGATGCTGCTTCCATAGCACGATATTCAGTTTCAGAACTCGATAATGCAACTGTGTTTTGCTTCTTACTCCTCCATGAGACCATATTTCCTCCAATAAAAACACAATATCCAGAAGTGGATCTCCTATCTGACGGTGATCCTGCCCAATCTGCATCTGAATAACCCTTGATTTTAGCATCGCCCTTATCTTCATATAATAGACCTCTTCCTGGTGCATTCTTTATATATCTGAGAATCCGAATGACTGCATTCCAATGAGTATCACATGGAGCATTCAGGAACTGGCTCACAATACTCACTGTAAAAGTAATATCCGGTCTGATGACGGTAAGATAATTGAGTCTACCCACTAAACGTCGATATCTTCCCGGGTCTTTCAACAACTCCCCCTGACCCGGAAGAAGTTTGATGTTGGGATCCATAGGGGTATCAATCGGACGACAGTCAAGCATATCCATTTCAGTTAGGATGTCTAATGCATATTTACGTTGATTAATTGCAATGCCTGATGAGGAATGAGCAACTTCAATACCTAAGAAGTATCTGGGTGGATCCAAATCTTTTGTTTGAAAGTTTTTGAAAAGATGAATTTTGAGTCGCTGGATACCTTCCGTATCGTCTCCAGTAATAACAATGGCATCAACATAGACCACAAGAAAGATGCACTGTCCGGTGGAGGAATGAAGGAAGAAAACAGAGTGATATGCTTCACATCTAGTCATACCAAACTGTATCAAGGCAGAACTGAAGCGGCCAAACCAAGCACGTGGAAATTGTTTCAGCCCACAAAGAGAATGATGAAGCCGACAAACAAGTCTTAAGTTGCCAGGAATTGTAAAACCTGGAGGTTGATCCATATACACTTTCTCCTCCAATTATCCGTGTAAAAAGGCATTTTTAATTTCCAACTGATGAAGCGACCAATGATTAATAGCAGCCATTGCAAGGAAGAGACAGACTGAACTAATCTTGGCCACTGGAGAAAAAGTGTCACCATAATCAAGACCAAATATCTGTGTGTATCCCTTGGCTACCAAACGAGCTTTGAAACGATCAATCTGACCATCCGGTCCAACTTTCACTGTATAAACCCATCGACATCCCACTGTAGTTTTGTCTGAAGGTAAAGTAACAATGTCCTAAGTTTTATTTGAATGCAATGCAGCCATTTCTTCCACCATCGGCTGACGCCAATTGGGATCAGTCATAGCTTCACCTGTAGACTTAGGAATAGACACAGAATCCAAAGCAGACACAAAAGAAACATAGGAAGTAGAAAGACGGTCATAATTTAAAACACAGGCATATTTAGGATTTGGAGTATAAGATCGAATACCTTTTCGTAATGCTATTGGGAGGTCAAGTTCAGGTGACGTAGCTGGAGGAACATTTGGAGCAGGAGGTGGTGCTGGTCGATTAATATCATCTTTAACTTCCGATGGACGGGGTGTTCGTCGTTGGTAAACCTGCAATGGGGATTTAATGGGTGTGGGGATGACAGAAGGGACATCTTGAGCATCTAAGTTACAAGTCTCATCGGGTGACACAGAGGCAGAGAAAAATGGGGAACCTTCAAAGAATGTAACATCAGAGGAAACAATGTACCGTTGAAGTTGAGGACAAAAACACCGTGAGTAGCCTAGAAAAATACATTTTAGAGATTTGAACGAGAAGGTACATTGTGGTGAAGTAAAAGAGTCCGTGCGGTTTCAACTAAATGACGATTCTTCTGTTCAGCAACATCGTTCTGTTGTGGTGTATGAGCGCATGATGATTGGTGAATAATTCCCTGTGATGTTAAAAAAGATTGAAACTGGGATGACATATATTCACGAGCATTATCAGTGCGTAAAATTTTAATGGAAGTGTTAAACTGGTTTTTAATTTCAGCATAAAACTCTTGGAATATAAGGAAAACATCTGAATGATTTTTCATTAGAAATAACCAAGTACATCGTGAAAAATCATCGATGAAAGTTACAAAATAGTAATATCCTAAGGTAGACTTCACACGAATAGGACCCCAAATATCAAAATAAACTAAAGCAAAAGGTGATGCAACACTTTTATTTACTCGTTGAGAGTAAGTACTACGAGTATGTTTGCCTAATTGACAGGACTGACACTCAAAAGATGAAAGCTTAGAAAAACTGGGAACTAAAAGACGCATTTTATTAAGACTAGGATGACCCAAACGTTGATGTGTGAGGTCTTGAGAAGTAATAGAAGCACATGCCACCGGTTGAGATAGATGATATAATCCTCCAGATTCACTCCCTGCTCCAATCGTCCGTCCTGTATGTCGATCCTGAACATAAACAGATTTATCATTAAAAAGAACAGAACAATCAAGAGTACGAAGCAACTTGTGAACATATATTAGATTAAAAGGATAACTAGGAATGTAAAGGACAGACTCTAGAGACAAGTTTGGAAGTGGATGTGCCTGACCAAGACCATGAACTTTGATTTTAGAACCATCCGCCACAGTGACAGAAGGCAAAGAATCAGAATAAGACAAGTGAGATAAAAGAATTTTATTGCCAGTCATATGATCAGAGGCACCAGAGTCAAGGACCCAAGGGCCAAGAGAAGATGTAGAGACAAAAGCTACAGGATTACCCGACTGAGCAACAACAACAGATGATGATGATTGTTGGGCTGCTTTGAATTGAAGGAAATCATTGTAATCAACAGTGGAAATAATGACATCTTTAGAGATATTCGGTTGAGCAACATCAGCGACCCGTGGTTGTCGTTGTTGGTCTCTTACCTTTGTACGACAATCAGCTTCAATATGACCGTAACGATTGTGTTGTACCCCAAATTTTACCCTCCGATATTCTGATCATTTGCATATCCTTTTCATTGGTCTCTGTTTTCGCATTTTAGTAAACATATCAATAATCATGCATTTTTTGTTAGAATTTAATTTGTTTTATTTCTTTTTTTCACTAACTATTTTCAATTATCTTTTTTATTATTTTTAGTTTTATTATTATTATTTCTTTTTTATTATTATTATTATTAATTTTATTATTATTAGTTTTATTATCATTATTAGTTTTATTATTATTAGTTTTATTATTACTAAGCTTTATTATTATTATTATTATTATTACTTTTATTTTGTTTATCTTCATGGTAAGTGGGGACCACTCAATCATTCTAACACTTCACATGGATTGCCAACTTAGATTTATCAATGACCAAAAATCATTCTCACACTTCACTCATCAATGGCCAAGAATCATTCTCATAAAGTCACATGGATTGCCACATCAACACTCCCACTTTATTCACACTATAAATAAGATATCTCTTTCTCTCATTTGACACACAAGATTCACCCCACACAAAGGCTGAATACTCTCTTAATTTTCTCCCTCAATTATTCTTGCAAATTTTCTAGAGAGAAGGCTCGTCTTCATTTTCCATAACTTGTGTCATTGAAGAAGCAGTGGACCGTCTCCACTAGGTAACATTCACCTCTTTTATTTCTTCATTTTCAAAGTACCATGATCATTTATCTATGTTGTTATCAAGTTCATTAGCATGTTAATCTTTTTCTGGAAAAAGTATTGTAATATCCTATAATTTTTGTTTGGTTTTATTATGATTGATGTTTAAAAGATAAGATAAAAATTCAAAAAGACAAAAAACATGCTTCATCACCACCCTTTTATTATTTCATACTATTTTTATTTTATTTTCCATTTATTTCTTAATTTTGTTTCTCTAGTTTTTATTTTAGGAGCACTTTGAATTTTTAGTTTCAATTTATCATGTTATTTCTTGAATTCATAACTTTTTCTTTCGAATTTTGTTTTGATTTTTATTTTTCGCTTACGATCTTTATTTCGATTTTTAGGGCCAATGATATTACAAAATCATGACTTAGTTGATTTATGCAAAATGAATAAAAAGTCTTGATATGTATGAGGCTCATTTCTTTATTTTTGTTGGTCAATGAAAGTCGAATATCAAAAGATTATCGATCCTCCGATTAAATCTTGATCAAGGTGAGACTAACTTTATTCCTCATTTCGAGTCCATTTTCTTTACTTTAGGCCGATGACATTGCACAAATCTTGACTTTGATTATTTCAAATCAATAAAGTCTTGATAAATATGAGACCACTTTTTACTTATTTTTATTGGTCAATGAAAGTCAAAAATCTAAGATTATCGATTTATCGATTTAAATCTTGATTAAGACGAGACCAACCTTATTTTTTTCATTCCAGTTTCATTATCTTTATTTTGGTCGATGACATAACAAACTTCATGGTTCGGTTGACTTCATTGAATCAACAAAACTTTGACCAATATGAGACCACTTTCTCTTTATTTCAGTTTCATTCACTTTTTAGCCGATGAAATTCAAGAATCATTGATTATCGATTCCTCGATTAAATCATGATTAGGACGAGACTAATTCTATTTCGTGTTCTTAGCAAGCAAACATAACATAACACAAACTTAGCAAGAGGTTCCTGTAGAGTACTACAGATACTTAGGGTGCTAATACATTCCCTTTGTATAACCAACCCCCGAACCTTAGATCTCCCCCCTTTAGGTTTTTTAACGATCTTGAACCTTTCCTTTGGATAAATCAAAGTCGGTTGTAAAAGAAAATGATGCAAGTTAAGTAATAGCTTGTTATCCGATTTTCACCGCAACAGAAATGACGACTTCACTGGGGATGCTTCCCTAAGAGGGTTAAGCCCACCTTGTTTGAATTTGTGTTATCTTACATGTTTGCTTGTTTGTATATCTGTACATATTCATATTTGTATGTATATCTGCTTGTGCTTGGCTTTTTCTGTGTGCAGGGTTGTTACTTTGCGTGGTGAGGATAAGTCCTAACCCGGACTTGAGCGTACACATATGATAGGATCGTGGACATAGTCAAGGAAACTTCGAGGGAGAAATCCCAAAGGAGTTGACTTAAAGTTCCACACTCAGTTGAGGCCATCTCGGAAGTGGTATATGTTGAACGAGCAATCGTGAATGCATTACTACTTTCGACCTAGGTGCCAGGGATACTGATGACCATTAGTTACCATTTACCCCACTTGGCCTTTTAAGATGTAGTGCGATGACTATGAGGGAGTAATCCTAAATGGTTGCTACGCAATACTACGCTCAGACTAGACTCTCTTGAGGATTTTATTGATCACCGAGCAATTGGGAAGTTGATAAAATCCAAAATATGGGTTGTCGACTCTGGGAACTCTTTAGAACCTTGCTCTGCAGATACAAGAACCCTAGTACATACCCTGTGGTTGGTTCTTTACCTGGACTTCATGCTGTGATCTCGAACCCTTGATCCTGTTGCATGTGTTTTGTATCCTGTTTGCATTGCATTGCATATCATTTGCATCTTTGCATGATTCATTGCATGCGTCTGTTTACCCAGCTACTCATTTCCAGTGGTCTCTATCTTCCAGTGTCATCTGTGAGTCGTCAAGCTGATTCCTCGACACCGATACAGGACTAGAGCTAACATCAGACGTAGAATGTCAGAACAACCCTCTACCAGGGCAAGTGAAGCTTCAGTCGACTTCAGCTCAACTACTTTTCGAAGACAGGACAACTCATACTTGTAGTTGAATAGTCATTAGACCTTGTTTCTTATTGTTTGCATTTTCCTTTGTTTTATACTAGCTGTTTGCTTCCAAATTATGTTTGTACTTTCATGTTAATAAAATAAGCATTTGCAACTTTTTGATTCAATTCATTTGTTTTTTCTATTTACTTCTTAATGCTTCCTCTTTCATGAAAAAAAAAAAATTCTCTTGTCTACTTTCTTTTGATTGTGCAAAGATCGGAGGGAGGATGATGAAAACGTTATACCCATAATTGTTGTTGGTATGCTTTTAAATCAAAACTTTGCTGACGATGTAAGGCATTGTTTCAGTTCCCTAAACACTGGAGAAATAAGGAAGTTAACCCCTCTTTAACCCCTTCGAGCCTAGAAGTAGGTGTTTCTTTCTTTACAAATAAAAACCCACAATTTTAACCTGGGACAGGGTAGTTCTCAGTTAACTGGGTTGTGCATTCAATTACAAGAGCAGCATTCAAGACGTCTCTCAACAAAGTTCACAAATGTTCCTTCGCACACAGCAAGCAAGTGTCGAAGATGTCTTTCAAGTCAAACGCCAATGATGATTCACTGTAATCCTTAAGCCAGACAGTCACTAAAAAAAAAGACAAAAAAAGAAAAGAAAAGAAGAAAGAACAAGCTTGTATGACAACCAAAAGTTGTAGGGAAGCAGTGATCGCCATCTCAAGTCCATTGAATTTTGAACCTTTATCGCTATCATCAGTGCAATACCTAACTCATGGGAATTTGAGTGCATAGTTTGAGTTAACTGAGCATAGGACTGAAGTTTATCACGTAGATTGGGTGGGTACAAATAAACTTTGAGCCTTTATCCTTTGTTTCTTAAACCGTGAACCAGGTCACGTTATAACCCTCAAAAGACCTAACTGAAGCAAGGTTATTTTGAAAGTATACTACAGCAAGGTTGCGTAAACTGACTCCAAAAGATCTTTGCAGGTCACCTATTTTGGGTATTACACCCTTTGCTTAAACGTTTCACTTTAATGTCTTGAACCACCGTGTTCTGACCAGTATCCCATATACTTTGCACCTCTTTCAAAATGATTTTGATTTCAAAAGTTGCATGAACTTTGCATTTACCATGTTTGTACAAATACTTTTGTTTGCAAACTAGCTTTCTTCTTAAGGAATTTTCAAACATTTGAGAAACTTGGTCGGTGATCCAATCAGGGGAAAGTTCCTTCCATATCCTGTTGAGAATCAGTTCAAGATTTGAGGTTTAATGGCGACTTCTCAAAATCAGTTTATACATAAGCTTTTTCAAGACTCATACTGGGGCAAGCTTTCCCAGTGTACAGTAAAACAATTATTTTCAAGACTCATACTGGGGAAAGCTTTCCCAGTGTACAGTAAAACAATCATTTTCAAGACCCAGACTGCGACAAGCTTTCCAAGAGCACCATGAAACAGTCATTTCCATAATCAATCAAGCCGAAGCAATGATCAGCTCATCTACAGTCAGCTAATCTGGGGCAGTTAACCTGAAGAATCCCCAAACAGCTCTTCATCCTTCCTATAAGGATCATCACTAGATACAGTTTATTAGTGTGGCAAAGTTGTGTTCAGCAGAAGCATCTCTAGTCCCAAGCAGAATGGCAGTGATCTCCGTGTAGAGGAATCAGTTTTCCAGTCTTGTCTTCCCAGAGAGTCGAGCCATGTCGTCGACATCTGCATTCGCATTTGATCATATATCATCTGTATAATTTATACCATATGCATAACATGAGTGTTTTATCCTCATTTACATTTCTCCCGAGGTCGTGTCGTTATCCACGTCTTACCAAAACGTTACCTGTCCTTTTCATTCAGTGTCATTCCTGAATGTTGTCATTCTCTTGCGCATCTAATTTTGTTGATAGATATTGGTCTTCTCTCATTCCAATGCTATTCCTGGATCTTTATATTCTCTCACTCCAGTGCCATTCCTGGATGTCTGTCTCTTGTAATCTCCAGTGCCATTCCTGGATGCTTGTCTCTTGTGATCTCCAGTGCCATTCCTGGATATCTTGTTCCCCTTGTTTCTCCCAGTGATATTCCTGGAAGTTTTGCCTCTCTTTTGTAATCCTCATCAAATTTGCTTGGATATCTTTCAGTGCCATTCCTGAAAGTCTTTTTTGTCCATTCAGTTCCATTCCTGGATGAGTTTTATCCTTTGCATTCAGTGTCATTCCTGGATGTCTTTCTCACTATCATTCGATACCATTCCTGAATATAGTGATCTACCTTTTATTTCAGTGCCATTCCTGAAAGTTCATAGTCATCCAATGCTTTCTTGGATTTCACCTTTGTTCACATTCATTCAATGCTGTCTTGAATACTGTGGTTCCTTTTGTCCAATGCTTTCTTGGATTTCTATCTTGTTCACTTTATCTAAATCCGTTATTAGATATTGTGATCTATACCTTTCATTCAAAGCCGTTATTGGATGTCTGGTTTCTCTACCATCCGATGCCTTTTCGGATGTGTGTCTTTTTCTGATATTTTACCAGATCGGGTCTTTGTTCACTTTATCTAAAGTCGTTATTAGATATTGTGATCTATACCTTTAATTCAAAGCCAGTATTGGATGTCCGGTTTCTCTACCATCTGATGCCTATCCGGATGTGTCTTTCTTTCTGATATTTTTCAGATAGAGTCTTTGTTCACTTTATCTAAAGTCGTTATTAGATATTGTGATTTATACCTTTTGTTCAAAGCCATTATTGGATGACTGGTTTCTTTGCATTCAAAGCCATTCTTGAATGTAGTCTCTGTTCACATTCATCTAAAGCCATTATTAGATATTATGATTTGTACCCTTCATTCACAGCCATTATTGGATGACTGGTTTTTTTTGCCATCTGATGTTTTTTTGGATGTGTCTTTCTCTGTCTTTTCTGGTTTTTCTTAAAGATCCCGTTTGAACTCTTCAGTATAAGAAAATCCCAGAAAATCTTTTGTTGGTGTCTATCCTTTTATTCCAAATTGATCCCCAGGGAAGATCATGTCTTCTTTCTGGTTCCATGCCCAATAAAGAGTGTACTTTCATTTTCCCAGTGTCGTCCGGTCACCTATAAACCTGTCGTCCATCTCCTTGGACTTTTCCCTAGTGGAGAGCCCCTCTCTGGCTCCCATCCCCAGTGAGGGCCTGTAGGATTTCCTCTTTATTTTTCTATCCCCGGTGCATCCTTAGAGTCTCCCCAGTGAGTCTATCGTTGGACAGTCTGTATCCCCAGTGAGTCTTTCTCGTGAACGCTAACCTTATCCTTCCCCAGTAAGCTCACCTGTGGCAGATTGCCCTTTATCCTTGGTGTTTTGTTTGTCTGCCCCGTTGCATTTAGCATTCCATCATTTTCATCATATTAGAGTTCATTGCATGTCAGCATTTTTGTCCATAGCATTGCATGTCAGTGCGTCTGAGGGCAAAATTTTCGGTTATCTATATTTAAATACCTTCCACCATGATTTCATGAAGACTATCATCACTCATGTCATCCGGTGAAGATATTTAAATAGGGGCAACTGTTGTACCCCAAATTTTACCCTCTGATATTCTGATCGTTTGCATATCCTTTTCATTGGTCTCTGTTTTCGCATTTTAGTAATCATATCAATAATCATGCATTTTTTGTTAGAATTTAATTTGTTTTATTTCTTTTTTTCACTAACTATTTTCAATTATCTTTTTTATTATTTTCAGTTTTATTATTATTATTTCTTTTTTATTATTATTATTATTAATTTTATTATTATTAGATTTATTATCATTATTAGTTTTATTATTATTAGTTTTATTATTACTAAGCTTTATTATTATTATTATTATTACTTTTATTTTGTTTATCTTCATGGTAAGTGGGGACCACTCAATCATTCTAACACTTCACATAGATTGCCAACTTGGATTTATCAATGACAAAAAATCATTCTCACACTTCACTCATCAATGGCCAAGAATCATTCTCATAAAGTCACATGGATTGTCACATCAACACTCCCACTTTATTCACACTATAAATAAGATATCTCTTTCTCTCATTTGACACACAAGATTCACCCCACACAAAGGCTGAATACTCTCTTAATTTTCTCCCTCAATTATTCTTGCAAATTTTCTAGAGAGAAGGCTCGTCTTCATTTTCCATAACTTGTGTCATTGAAGAAGCAGTGGACCGTCTCCACTAGGTAACATTCACCTCTTTTATTTCTTCATTTTCAAAGTACCATGATCATTTATCTATGTTGTTATCAAGTTCATTAGCATGTTAATCTTTTTCTGGAAAAAGTATTGTAATATCCTATAATTTTTGTTTGGCTTTATTATGATTGATGTTTAAAAGATAAGATAAAAATTCAAAAAGACAAAAAACATGCTTCATCACCACCCTTTTATTATTTCATACTATTTTTATTTTATTTTCCATTTATTTCTTAATTTTGTTTCTCTAGTTTTTATTTTAGGAGCACTTTGAATTTTTAGTTTCAATTTATCATGTTATTTCTTGAATTCATAACTTTTTCTTTCGAATTTTGTTTTGATTTTTATTTTTCGCTTACGATCTTTATTTCGATTTTTAGGGCCAATGATATTACAAAATCATGACTTAGTTGATTTATGCAAAATGAATAAAAAGTCTTGATATGTATGAGGCTCATTTCTTTATTTTTGTTGGTCAATGAAAGTCGAATATCAAAAGATTATCGATCCTCCGATTAAATCTTGATCAAGGTGAGACTAACTTTATTCCTCATTTCGAGTCCATTTTCTTTACTTTAGGCCGATGACATTGCACAAATCTTGACTTTGATTATTTCAAATCAATAAAGTCTTGATAAATATGAGACCACTTTTTACTTATTTTTATTGGTCAATGAAAGTCAAAAATCTAAGATTATCGATTTATCGATTTAAATCTTGATTAAGACGAGACCAACCTTATTTTTTTCATTCCAGTTTCATTATCTTTATTTTGGTCGATGACATAACAAACTTCATGGTTCGGTTGACTTCATTGAATCAACAAAACTTTGACCAATATGAGACCACTTTCTCTTTATTTCAGTTTCATTCACTTTTTAGCCGATGAAATTCAAGAATCATTGATTATCGATTCCTCGATTAAATCATGATTAGGACGAGACTAATTCTATTTCGTGTTCTTAGCAAGCAAACATAACATAACACAAACTTAGCAAGAGGTTCCTGTAGAGTACTACAGATACTTAGGGTGCTAATACATTCCCTTTGTATAACCAACCCCCGAACCTTAGATCTCCCCCCTTTAGGTTTTTTAACGATCTTGAACCTTTCCTTTGGATAAATCAAAGTCGGTTGTAAAAAAAAATGATGCAAGTTAAGTAATAGCTTGTTATCCGATTTTCACCGCAACAGAAATGACGACTTCACTGGGGATGCTTCCCTAAGAGGGTTAAGCCCACCTTGTTTGAATTTGTGTTATCTTACATGTTTGCTTGTTTGTATATCTGTACATATTCATATTTGTATGTATATCTGCTTGTGCTTGGCTTTTTCTGTGTGCAGGGTTGTTACTTTGCGTGGTGAGGATAAGTCCTAACCCGGACTTGAGCGTACACATATGATAGGATCGTGGACATAGTCAAGGAAACTTCGAGGGAGAAATCCCAAAGGAGTTGACTTAAAGTTCCACACTCAGTTGAGGCCATCTCGGAAGTGGTATATGTTGAACGAGCAATCGTGAATGCATTACTACTTTCGACCTAGGTGCCAGGGATACTGATGACCATTAGTTACCATTTACCCCACTTGGCCTTTTAAGATGTAGTGCGATGACTATGAGGGAGTAATCCTAAATGGTTGCTACGCAATACTACGCTCAGACTAGACTCTCTTGAGGATTTTATTGATCACCGAGCAATTGGGAAGTTGATAAAATCCAAAATATGGGTTGTCGACTCTGGGAACTCTTTAGAACCTTGCTCTGCAGATACAAGAACCCTAGTACATACCCTGTGGTTGGTTCTTTACCTGGACTTCATGCTGTGATCTCGAACCCTTGATCCTGTTGCATGTGTTTTGTATCCTGTTTGCATTGCATTGCATATCATTTGCATCTTTGCATGATTCATTGCATGCGTCTGTTTACCCAGCTACTCATTTCCAGTGGTCTCTATCTTCCAGTGTCATCTGTGAGTCGTCAAGCTGATTCCTCGACACCGATACAGGACTAGAGCTAACATCAGACGTAGAATGTCAGAACAACCCTCTACCAGGGCAAGTGAACCTTCAGTCGACTTCAGCTCAGCTACTTTTCGAAGACAGGACAACTCATACTTGTAGTTGAATAGTCATTAGACCTTGTTTCTTATTGTTTGCATTTTCCTTTGTTTTATACTAGCTGTTTGCTTCCAAATTATGTTTGTACTTTCATGTTAATAAAATAAGCATTTGCAACTTTTTGATTCAATTCATTTGTTTTTTCTATTTACTTCTTAATGCTTCCTCTTTCATGAAAAAAAAAAAAAATTCTCTTGTCTACTTTCTTTTGATTGTGCAAAGATCGGAGGGAGGATGATGAAAACGTTATACCCATAATTGTTGTTGGTATGCTTTTAAATCAAAACTTTGCTGACGATGTAAGGCATTGTTTCAGTTCCCTAAACACTGGAGAAATAAGGAAGTTAACCCCTCTTTAACCCCTTCGAGCCTAGAAGTAGGAGTTTCTTTCTTTACAAATAAAAACCCACAATTTTAACCTGGGACAGGGTAGTTCTCAGTTAACTGGGTTGTGCATTCAATTACAAGAGCAGCATTCAAGACGTCTCTCAACAAAGTTCACAAATGTTCCTTCGCACACAGCAAGCAAGTGTCGAAGATGTCTTTCAAGTCAAACGCCAATGATGATTCACTGTAATCCTTAAGCCAGACAGTCACTAAAAAAAAAGACAAAAAAAGAAAAGAAAAGAAGAAAGAACAAGCTTGTATGACAACCAAAAGTTGTAGGGAAGCAGTGATCGCCATCTCAAGTCCATTGAATTTTGAACCTTTATCGCTATCATCAGTGCAATACCTAACTCATGGGAATTTGAGTGCATAGTTTGAGTTAACTGAGCATAGGACTGAAGTTTATCACGTAGATTGGGTGGGTACAAATAAACTTTGAGCCTTTATCCTTTGTTTCTTAAACCGTGAACCAGGTCACGTTATAACCCTCAAAAGACCTAACTGAAGCAAGGTTATTTTGAAAGTATACTACAGCAAGGTTGCGTAAACTGACTCCAAAAGATCTTTGCAGGTCACCTATTTTGGGTATTACACCCTTTGCTTAAACGTTTCACTTTAATGTCTTGAACCACCGTGTTCTGACCAGTATCCCATATACTTTGCACCTCTTTCAAAATGATTTTGATTTCAAAAGTTGCATGAACTTTGCATTTACCATGTTTGTACAAATACTTTTGTTTGCAAACTAGCTTTCTTCTTAAGGAATTTTCAAACATTTGAGAAACTTGGTCGGTGATCCAATCAGGGGCAAGTTCCTTCCATATCCTGTTGAGAATCAGTTCAAGATTTGAGGTTTAATGGCGACTTCTCAAAATCAGTTTATACATAAGCTTTTTCAAGACTCATACTGGGGCAAGCTTTCCTAGTGTACAGTAAAACAATTATTTTCAAGACTCATACTGGGGAAAGCTTTCCCAGTGTACAGTAAAACAATCATTTTCAAGACCCAGACTGCGACAAGCTTTCCAAGAGCACCATGAAACAGTCATTTCCAGAATCAATCAAGCCGAAGCAATGATCAGCTCATCTACAGTCAGCTAATCTGGGGCAGTTAACCTGAAGAATCCCCAAACAGCTCTTCATCCTTCCTATAAGGATCATCACTAGATACAGTTTATTAGTGTGGCAAAGTTGTGTTCAGCAGAAGCATCTCTAGTCCCAAGCAGAATGGCAGTGATCTCCGTGTAGAGGAATCAGTTTTCCAGTCTTGTCTTCCCAGAGAGTCGAGCCATGTCGTCGACATCTGCATTCGCATTTGATCATATATCATCTGTATAATTTATACCATATGCATAACATGAGTGTTTTATCCTCATTTACATTTCTCCCGAGGTCGTGTCGTTATCCACGTCTTACCAAAACGTTACCTGTCCTTTTCATTCAGTGTCATTCCTGAATGTTGTCATTCTCTTGCGCATCTAATTTTGTTGATAGATATTGGTCTTCTCTCATTCCAATGCTATTCCTGGATCTTTATATTCTCTCACTCCAGTGCCATTCCTGGATGTCTGTCTCTTGTAATCTCCAGTGCCATTCCTGGATGCTTGTCTCTTGTGATCTCCAGTGCCATTCCTGGATATCTTGTTCCCCTTGTTTCTCCCAGTGATATTCCTGGAAGTTTTGCCTCTCTTTTGTAATCCTCATCAAATTTGCTTGGATATCTTTCAGTGCCATTCCTGAAAGTCTTTTTTGTCCATTCAGTTCCATTCCTGGATGAGTTTTATCCTTTGCATTCAGTGTCATTCCTGGATGTCTTTCTCACTATCATTCGATACCATTCCTGAATATAGTGATCTACCTTTTATTTCAGTGCCATTCCTGAAAGTTCATAGTCATCCAATGCTTTCTTGGATTTCACCTTTGTTCACATTCATTCAATGCTGTCTTGAATACTGTGGTTCCTTTTGTCCAATGCTTTCTTGGATTTCTATCTTGTTCACTTTATCTAAATCCGTTATTAGATATTGTGATCTATACCTTTCATTCAAAGCCGTTATTGGATGTCTGGTTTCTCTACCATCCGATGCCTTTTCGGATGTGTGTCTTTTTCTGATATTTTACCAGATCGGGTCTTTGTTCACTTTATCTAAAGTCGTTATTAGATATTGTGATCTATACCTTTAATTCAAAGCCAGTATTGGATGTCCGGTTTCTCTACCATCTGATGCCTATCCGGATGTGTCTTTCTTTCTGATATTTTTCAGATAGAGTCTTTGTTCACTTTATCTAAAGTCGTTATTAGATATTGTGATTTATACCTTTTGTTCAAAGCCATTATTGGATGACTGGTTTCTTTGCATTCAAAGCCATTCTTGAATGTAGTCTCTGTTCACATTCATCTAAAGCCATTATTAGATATTATGATTTGTACCCTTCATTCACAGCCATTATTGGATGACTGGTTTTTTTTGCCATCTGATGTTTTTTTGGATGTGTCTTTCTCTGTCTTTTCTGGTTTTTCTTAAAGATCCCGTTTGAACTCTTCAGTATAAGAAAATCCCAGAAAATCTTTTGTTGGTGTCTATCCTTTTATTCCAAATTGATCCCCAGGGAAGATCATGTCTTCTTTCTGGTTCCATGCCCAATAAAGAGTGTACTTTCATTTTCCCAGTGTCGTCCGGTCACCTATAAACCTGTCGTCCATCTCCTTGGACTTTTCCCTAGTGGAGAGCCCCTCTCTGGCTCCCATCCCCAGTGAGGGCCTGTAGGATTTCCTCTTTATTTTTCTATCCCCGGTGCATCCTTAGAGTCTCCCCAGTGAGTCTATCGTTGGACAGTCTGTATCCCCAGTGAGTCTTTCTCGTGAACGCTAACCTTATCCTTCCCCAGTAAGCTCACCTGTGGCAGATTGCCCTTTATCCTTGGTGTTTTGTTTGTCTGCCCCGTTGCATTTAGCATTCCATCATTTTCATCATATTAGAGTTCATTGCATGTCAGCATTTTTGTCCATAGCATTGCATGTCAGTGCGTCTGAGGGCAAAATTTTCGGTTATCTATATTTAAATACCTTCCACCATGATTTCATGAAGACTATCATCACTCATGTCATCCGGTGAAGATATTTAAATAGGGGCAACTGTTGTACCCCAAATTTTACCCTCTGATATTCTGATCGTTTGCATATCCTTTTCATTGGTCTCTGTTTTCGCATTTTAGTAATCATATCAATAATCATGCATTTTTTGTTAGAATTTAATTTGTTTTATTTCTTTTTTTCACTAACTATTTTCAATTATCTTTTTTATTATTTTCAGTTTTATTATTATTATTTCTTTTTTATTATTATTATTATTAATTTTATTATTATTAGTTTTATTATCATTATTAGTTTTATTATTATTAGTTTTATTATTACTAAGCTTTATTATTATTATTATTATTACTTTTATTTTGTTTATCTTCATGGTAAGTGGGGACCACTCAATCATTCTAACACTTCACATAGATTGCCAACTTGGATTTATCAATGACCAAAAATCATTCTCACACTTCACTCATCAATGGCCAAGAATCATTCTCATAAAGTCACATGGATTGCCACATCAACACTCCCACTTTATTCACACTATAAATAAGATCTCTCTTTCTCTCATTTGACACACAAGATTCACCCCACACAAAGGCTGAATACTCTCGTAATTTTCTCCCTCAATTATTCTTGCAAATTTTCTGGAGAGAAAACTCGTCTTCATTTTCCATAACTCGTGTCATTGAAGAGGCAGTGGACCGTCTCCACTAGGTAACATTCACCTCTTTTATTTCTCCGTTTTCAAAGTACCATGATCATTTATCTATGTTGTTATCAAGTTCATTAGCATGTTAATATTTTTCTGGAAAAAGTATTGTAATATCCTATAATTTTTGTTTGGTTTTATTATGAATGATGTTTAAAAGATAAGATAAAAATTCAAAAAGACAAAAAACATGCTTCATCGCCACCCTTTTATTATTTCATACTATTTTTATTTTATTTTCCATTTATTTCTTAATTTTGTTTCTCTAGTTTTTATTTTAGGAGCACTTTGAATTTTTAGTTTCAATTTATCATGTTATTTCTTGAATTCATAACTTTTTCTTTCGAATTTTGTTTTGATTTTTATTTTTCGCTTACGATCTTTATTTCGATTTTTAGGGCGAATGATATTACAAAATCATGACTTAGTTGATTTATGCAAAATGAATAGAAAGTCTTGATATGTATGAGGCTCATTTCTTTATTTTTGTTGGTCAATGAAAGTCGAATATCAAAAGATTATCGATCCTCCGATTAAATCTTGATCAAGACGAGACTAACTTTATTCTTCATTTCGAGTCCATTTTCTTTACTTTAGGCCGATGACATTGCACAAATCTTGACTTTGATTATTTCAAATCAAAAAAGTCTTGATAAATATGAGGCCACTTTTTACTTATTTTTATTGGTCGATGAAAGTAAAAAATCTAAGATTATCGATTTATCGATTTAAATCTTGATTAAGACGAGACCAACCTTATTTTTTTTCATTCCGGTTTCATTATCTTTATTTTGGTCGATGACATAACAAACTTCATGGTTCGGTTGACTTCATTGAATCAACAAAACTTTGACCAATATGAGACCACTTTCTCTTTATTTCAGTTTCATTCACTTTTAAGTCGATGAAAGTCAAGAATCATTGATTATCGATTCCTCGATTAAATCATGATTAGGATGAGACTAATTCTATTTCGTGTTCTTAGCAAGCAAACATAACATAACACAAACTTAGCAAGAGGTTCCTGTAGAGTACTACAGATACTTAGGGTGCTAATACCTTCCCTTTGTATAACCAACCCCCGAACCTTAGATCTCCCCCCTTTAGGTTTTTTAACGACCTTGAACCTTTCCTTTGGATAAATCAAAGTCGATTGTAAAAGAAAATGATGCAAGTTAAGTAATAGCTTGTTATTCGATTTTCACCGCAACAGAAATGGCGACTTCACTGGGGATGCTTCCCTAAGAGGGTTAAGCCCACCTTGTTTGAATTTGTGTTATCTTACATGTTTGCTTGTTTGTATATCTGTACATATTCATATCTGTATGTATATCTGCTTGTGCTTGGCTTTTTCTGTGTGCAGGGTTGTTACATTGCGTGGTGAGGATAAGTCCTAACCCGGACTTGAGCGTACACATATGATAGGATCGTGGACATAGTCAAGGAAACTTCGAGGGAGAAATCCCAAAGGAGTTGACTTGAAGTTCCACACTCAGTTGAGGCCATCTCAGAAGTGGTATATGTTGAACGAGCAATCGTGAATGCGTTACAACTTTCGACCTGGGTGCCAGGGATACTGATGACTATTAGTTACCATTTACCCCACTTGGCCTTTTAAGATGTAGTGCGATGACTATGAGGGAGTATTCCTAAATGGTTGCTACGTGATACTACGCTCAGACTAGACTCTCTTGAGGATTTTATTGATCACCGAGCAATTGGGAAGTTGATAAAATCCAAAAGATGGGTTGTCGACTCTGGGAACTCTTTAGAACCTTGCTCTGCAGATACAAGAACCCTAGTACACACCTTGTGGTTGGTTCTTTACCTGGACTTCATGCTGTGATCTCGAACCCTTGATCCTGTTGCATGTGTTTTGTATCCTGTTTGCATTGCATTGCATATCATTTGCATCTTTGCATGATTCATTGCATGCGTCTGTTTACCCAGCTACTCATTTCCAGTGGTCTCTATCTTCCAGTGTCATCTGTGAGTCGTCAAGCTGATTCCTCGACACCGATACAGGACTAGAGCTAACATCAGACGCAGAATGTTAGAACAACCCTCTGCCAGGCCAAGTGAAGCTTCAATCGACTTCAGCTCAGCTACTTTTTGAAGACAGGACAACTATACTTGTAGTTGAATAGTCATTAGACCTTGTTTCTTATTGTTTGCATTTTCCTTTGTTTTATACTAGTTGTTTGCTTCCAAATTATGTTTGTACTTTCATGTTAATAAAATAAGCATTTGCAACTTTTTGATTCAATTCATTTGTTTTTGCTATTTACTTCTTAATGCTTCCTCTTTCATGAAAAATAAAATAAAAAAATTCTCTTGTCTACTTTCTTTTGATTGTGCAAAGATCGGAGGGAGGATGATGAAAACGTTATACCCATAATTGCTGTTGGTATGCTTTTAAATCAAAACTTTGCTGACGATGTAAGGCATTGTTTCAGTTCCCTAAACACTGGAGAAATAAGGAAGTTAACCCCTCTTTAACCCCTTCGAGCCTAGAAGTAGGAGTTTCTTTCTTTACAAATAAAAACCCGCAATTTTAACCTGGGACAGGGTAGTTCTCAGTTAACTGGGTTGTGCATTCAATTACAAGAGCAGCATTCAAGACGTCTCTCAACAAAGTTCACAAATGTTCCTTCGCACACAGCAAGCAAGTGTCGAAGATGTCTTTCAAGTCAAACGCCAATGATGATTCACTGTAATCCTTAAGCCAGACAGTCACTAAAAAAAAAGACAAAAAAAGAAAAGAAAAGAAGAAAGAACAAGCTTGTATGACAACCAAAAGTTGTAGGGAAGCAGTGATCGCCATCTCAAGTCCATTGAATTTTGAACCTTCATCGCTATCATCAGTGCAATACCTAACTCATGGGAATTTGAGTGCATAGTTTGAGTTAACTGAGCATAGGACTGAAGTTCATCACGTAGATTGGGTGGGTACAAATAAACTTTGAGCTTTTATCCTTTGTTTCTTAAACCGTGAACCAGGCCACGTTATAACCCTCAAAAGACCTAACTGAAGCAAGGTTATTTTGAAAGTATACTACAGCAAGGTTGCGTAAACTGACTCCAAAAGATCTTTGCAGGTCACCTATTTTGGGTATTACACCCTTTGCTTAAACGTTTCACTTTAATGTCTTGAACCACCATGTTCTGACCAGTATCCCATATACTTTGCACCTCTTTCAAAATGATTTTGATTTCAAAAGTTGCATGAACTTTGCATTTACCATGTTTGTACAAATACTTTTGTTTGCAAACTAGCTTTCTTCTTAAGGAATTTTCAAACATTTGAGAAACTTGGTCGGTGATCCAATCAGGGGCAAGTTCCTTCCATATCCTGTTGAGAATCAGTTCAAGATTTGAGGTTTAATGGCGACTTCTCAAAATCGGTTTATACATAAGCTTTTTCAAGACTCATACTGGGGCAAGCTTTCCCAGTGTACAGTAAAACAATTATTTTCAAGACTCATACTGGGGCAAGCTTTCCTAGTGCAGTAAAACAATCATTTTCAAGACCCAGACTGCGACAAGCTTTCCAAGAGCACCATGAAACAGTCATTTCCAGAATCAATCAGCCGAAGCAATGATCAGCTCATCTACAGTCAGCTAATCTGGGGCAGTTAACCTGAAGAATCCCCAAACAGCTCTTCATCCTTCCTATAAGGATCATCACTAGATACAGTTTATTAGTGTGGCAAAGTTGTGTTCAGCAGAAGCATCTCTAGTCCCAAGCAGAATGGCAGTGATCTCCGTGTAGAGGAATCAGTCTTCCAATCTTGTCTTCCCAGAGAGTCGAGTCATGTCGTCGACATCTGCATTCGCATTTGATCATATATCATCTGTATAATTTATACCATATGCATAACATGAGTGTTTTATCGTCATTTACATTTCTCCCGAGGTCGTGTCGTTATCCACGTCTTACCAAAACGTTACCTGTCCTTTTCATTCAGTGTCATTCCTGAATGTTGTCATTCTCTTGCGCATCTAATTTTGTTGATAGATGTTAGTCTTCTCTCATTCCAATGTTATTCCTGGATCTTTATATTCTCTCACTCCAGTGCCATTCCTGGATGTCTGTCTCTTGTGATCTCCAGTGCCATTCCTGGATGCCTGTCTCTTGTGATCTCCAGTGCCATTCCTGGATATCTTGTTCCCCTTGTTTCTCCCAATGATATTCCTGGAATTTTTGCCTCTCTTTTGTAATCCTCATCAAATTTGCTTGGATATCTTTCAGTTCCATTCCTGAAAGTCTTTTTTGTCCATTCAGTTCCATTCCTGGATGAGTTTTCTCCTTTGCATTCAGTGTCATTCCTGGATGTCTTTCTCACTATCATTCGATACCATTCCTGAATATAGTGATCTACCTTTACTTTCAGTGCCATTCCTGAAAGTTCATAGTCATCCAATGCTTTCTTGGATTTCACCTTTGTTCACATTCATTCAATGCTGTCTTGAATACTGTGGTTCCTTTTGTCCAATGCTTTCTTGGATTTCTATATTGTTCACTTTATCTAAAGTCGTTATTAGATATTGTGATCTATACCTTTCATTCAAAGCCGTTATTTGATGTCAGGTTTCTCTACCATCCGATGCCTTTCCGGATGTGTGTCTTTTTCTGATATTTTACCAGATCGGGTCTTTGTTCACTTTATCTAAAGTCGTTATTAGATATTGTGATCTATACCTTTCATTCAAAGCCAGTATTGGATGTTTGGTTTCTCTACCATCTGATGCCTATCCGGATGTGTCTCTCTTTCTGATATTTTTTAGATAGAGTCTTTGTTCACTTTATCTAAAGCTGTTATTAGATATTGTGATTTATACCTTTTGTTCAAAGCCATTATTGGATGACTGGTTTCTTTGCATTCAAAGTCATTCTTGAATGTAGTCTCTATTCACATTCATCTAAAGCCATTATTAGATATTATGATTTGTACCCTTCATTCACAGCCATTATTGGATGACTGGTTTTTTTTGCCATCTGATGTTTTTTCGAATGTGTCTTTCTCTGTCTTTTCTGGTTTTTCTTGAAGATCCCGTTTGAACTCTTCAGTATAAGAAAATCCCAGAAAATCTTTTGTTGGTGTCTATCCTTTTATTCCAAATTGATCCCCAGGGGAGATCATGTCTTCTTTCTGGTTCCATGCCCAGTAAAGAGTGTACTTTCATTTTCCCAGTGTCGTCCGGTCACCTATAAACCTGTCGTCCATCTCCTTGGACTTTTCCCTAGTGGAGAGCCCCTCTCTGGCTCCCATCCCCAGTGAGGGCCTGTAGGATTTCCTCTTTATTTTTCTATCCCCGGTGCATCCTTAGAGTCTCCCCAGTGAGTCTATCGTTGGACAGTCTGTATCCCCAGTGAGTCTTTCTCGTGAATGCTAACCTTATCCTTCCCCAGTAAGCTCACCTGTGGTGGATTGCCCTTCATCCTTGGTGTTTTGTTTGTCTGCCCCGTTGCATTTAGCATTCCATCATTTTCATCATATTAGAGTTCATTGCATGTCAGCATTTTTGTCCATAGCATTGCATGTCAGTGCGTCTGAGGGCAAAATTTTCGGTTATCTATATTTAAATACCTTCCACCATGATTTCATGAAGACTATCATCACTCATGTCATACGGTGAAGATATTTAAATAGGGGCAACTGTTGTACCCCAAATTTTACCCTCTGATATTCTGATCGTTTGCATATCCTTTTCATTGGTCTCTGTTTTCGCATTTTAGTAATCAAATCAATAATCATGCATTTTTTGTTAGAATTTAATTTGTTTTATTTATTTTTTTCACTAACTATTTTCAATTATCTTTTTTATTATTTTTAGTTTTATTATTATTATTTCTTTTTTATTATTATTATTAATTTTATTATTATTAGTTTTATTATCATTATTAGTTTTATAATTATTAGTTTTATTATTACTAAGCTTTATTATTATTATTATTATTACTTTTATTTTGTTTATCTTCATGGTAAGTGGGGACCACTCAATCATTCTAACACTTCACATGGATTGCCAACTTGGATTTATCAATGACCAAAAATCATTCTCACACTTCACTCATCAATGACCAAGAATCATTCTCATAAAGTCACATGGATTGCCACATCAACACTCCCACTTTATTCACACTCTAAATAAGATCTCTCTTTCTCTCATTTGACACACAAGATTCACCCCACACAAAGGCTGAATACTCTCTTAATTTTCTCCCTCAATTATTCTTGCAAATTTTCTGGAGAGAAGACTCGTCTTCATTTTCTATAACTCATGTCATTGAAGAGGCAGTGGACCGTCTCCACTAGGTAACATTCACCTCTTTTATTTCTCCGTTTTCAAAGTACCATGATCATTTATCTATGCTGTTATCAAGTTCATTAGCATGTTAATATTTTTCTGGAAAAAGTATTGTAATATCCTATAATTTTTGTTTGGTTTTATTATGAATGATGTTTAAAAGATAAGATAAAAATTCAAAAAGACAAAAAACATGCTTCATCACCACCCTTTTATTATTTCATACTATTTTTATTTTATTTTCCATTTATTTCTTAATTTTGTTTCTCTAGTTTTTATTTTAGGAGCACTTTGAATTTTTAGTTTCAATTTATCATGTTATTTCTTGAATTCATAACTTTTTCTTTCGAATTTTGTTTTGATTTTTATTTTTCGCTTACGATCTTTATTTCGATTTTTAGGGCCAATGATATTACAAAATCATGACTTAGTTGATTTATGCAAAATGACTAAAAAGTCTTGATATGTATGAGGCTCATTTCTTTATTTTTGTTGGTCAATGAAAGTCGAATATCAAAAGATTATCGATCCTCCGATTAAATGTTGATCAAGACGAGACTAACTTTATTCTTCATTTCGAGTCCATTTTCTTTATTTTAGGCCGATGACATTGCACAAATCTTGACTTTGATTATTTCAAATCAATAAAGTCTTGATAAATATGAGGCCACTTTTTACTTATTTTTATTGGTCGATGAAAGTCAAAAATCTAAGATTATCGATTTATCGATTTAAATCTTGATTAAGACGAGACCAACCTTATTTTTTTTCATTCCGGTTTCATTATCTTTATTTTGGTCGATGACATAACAAACTTCATGGTTCGGTTGACTTCATTGAATCAACAAAACTTTGACCAATATGAGACCACTTTCTCTTTATTTCAGTTTCATTCACTTTTAAGTCGATGAAAGTCAAGAATCATTGATTATCGATTCCTCGATTAAATCATGATTAGGACGAGACTAATTCTATTTCGTGTTCTTAGCAAGCAAACATAACATAACACAAACTTAGCAAGAGGTTCATGTAGAGTACTACAAATACTTAGGGTGCTAATACCTTCCCTTTGTATAACCAACCCCCGAACCTTAGATCTCCCCCTTTAGGGTTTTTTAACGATCTTGAACCTTTCCTTTGGATAAATCAAAGTCGGTTGTAAAAGAAAATGATGCAAGTTAAGTAATAGCTTTTATCCGATTTTCACCGCAACAGATTGCAATAGTTACAACGAATACCATGATGATGTCCACCCCGTCCTCCAGTTCGTCCACCACGACCATGATGGTGGGAAGCAAGAGCAGATGATTCAGTAGGAGATGGGGTAAAAACTGGTCCAAAAGCATGAGGGGTAGCCAAGCGCAACAGTTGTTCACTAACTGCTTCATAGTTAGGATCATTGGATCCTGATAAAATTTGGTTCTGAACGGAATCAAGTTCGGATGGTAGTCCGGCAAGTGCCATGATCATAAAATACTTACTTTGTTGTTCAGCATATGTTGTTGCATCTTTTGTAAAAGGCATTAGGGTTGTAAAGTTTGCCTTTAACGTGTCAAGCTTACTCAAATAGGCTTGCATATCCATATTCTCCAATTTCAAAGAGTTGAGCTTGGTGATGACACTATAAAGATTATGGACATCATTAGAGAAGACTTTCTTAGCCTTTTCCCAAACCTCATAGCAAGTGGTAAAGGCTTGGTACTGTGCTTGGAGATTAGTAACTATGGGCAACCATAACACAGTGCATAAAGAAGCGTCAGTTTGTTTCCACTTATCGCGTTTGGCGGCGGGAATACTATCAGATTTTGTAGTCAAGTGATCCTCATAGCCTTGACCGTGAAACCACATTTTGACAGCACCAACCCATATGTTGTAGTTGGCTGTTCCGGTTAATTTTTCGCACGAGATAAGTAGAACCTTAGTGACCGTGCCGGAGTCGGTAGCTCCCATGATTTTTGATGACTTAGAAAGGAAAAACGAGAGCAGATCTAGGAATAGCTCGGGAAGGCGGTGTCGGCGGAGTGAACGGTGACGGAGGACGCGGTGGGACGCGCTGCTAGAAGGGAGGCGCGTGAGATCGCGTCGGGCGGCAGAAGACGGCAGGATTTTCGGATCCCGACCAATCGGAGGAAGACGAGTCCAGTGGTGTGATTATGTCGCCGAAAAGTCTTCGGGAGCGGTGGCGCTCGGAACACTGTCGTAGATGGCGGGAAAAAAAATTTCGGCAGAAAATTAAAAAAAAAAATTGTGGAAGACAGTAGGTCAACCAGCTCTAGTTACCATATTGTAATTGTATTTCTGTGTGTCGAATATGATCACACTTGATATATATTTATAGATAAAAGAGATATACACAATAGGTAATGTTATAATTTACACTTATGACTAATTGATTAATAATCAATACTAATTGATTATATACAGATTCTCAACAGATCCCTTTTTTAATGATGAATACCTCTGCCATATATGAAGCACTAGTGACATATAATGATCCAGACAAACGATTTGTAGATTATAGAATATCTCAAGCAAGGGAAACACTGATGCAATATATGTCCAATCCTCTTTCTTAACTACCTGGTTTGTTTTGTCCATTTTTTAGCGAAATGTCTTATCTTGTGCATAGAGCAAGTCAAAATATTTTTGATACTGTAAGACAGCCTTCAATATTGAATAAGTTGAATTCCATCTAGTTTCAACATCAAGGATAACAACACCTTTGTATGTAACTTTTTCCTGCTGAAATTCTGGTACAGATGTGTGATGTCATTGTGCAATGTCACAACATCGCAATCTGCTGAACAAGGCAATCATAGAAACAATAACACACTGAATTGTTCACCCAGTTCGGTTTAACAACCTACATCTGGGGGCATACCAAGCCAGGAAGGAAGTCCACTATTAGTAGTATCAAATTACAGACTCAACAGACCAGTTGACAATCTACCTAATTTAATCACTACCCAATGACCCTTCTACCTAAGTCCTCCCTAGGTAAGAGACTCCATCTCACTTCCTATCTTCACTATGATGTCTAGCAGTTAACTACACTGTCACTCCATCAACAACTTGATTACCATTAACTGTACAACCATGGAAGACACCCTTCCATGACACCCTTTGGAGTTGCTTCAAAGCTTCCTCCAAGAACAACACCAAACTCATCACCTACAGGTTTCTGAGTTAAACACAGTGACCATCTCACAACCCAAGTGGTTCACTTAGACAAAGCCCTAATGATCTACATCTTGGACCCATACCTATTCTAGGTTACAAGCATTCTATTTATAATGTAATCCAACTGGATTTGGGCCTTCAAATCATATCATATCTTCTGTAACAAATCTGCTTCTGAATAGATCATATCTTCAATTAAATCTTCAATTATTAACTCTGAATATTCTCCATATCTTTATGCTTTAAATGCGCAACAAACTGATCTTCATAACTGATTGTAACAGAATATATCTCTCCCTTGATCTTCGCTTATATTCTCTGATCTCTTTAGTAGAATTTCTCATTCACATCAGAAACACGTGCAGCCCTAATCACATAACTGTCTGATGTTTTAATGTTCTGGTATAGTGATGTTAAGACATCGCATGTGACATCACTCTTCAGTACTTTAATTCTTCAACAATAAACCAGAATGTTAGCTATACTGTTAGAAGCTCATGTTGCAACATCAATCATGACATCAACATTGTTTTAACAAAATTTCAACCAATTACTAGAACTTACAATCTCCCCCTTTGGCTAATTTTGGCTAAAACAAATATATAACCATTACAACTTAAATTACCGCAGTAATTACAACTCTATACTACTGTCAGTAGTTAACAGTAACCACTGAACCTATCAGTAACCATCAGTAGCTACTGTGCGCAGTAATCCTGGAGAACATCTTCTAGGGAATAGTTGAATGATGTTAAGACATCATGTCTGACACCTTCTTTTGGCAGCACAACCCACCACAATCACTTCAGGCAGCACATCAGGAGGAAGAAGTAGAAAGTCCCGAAGTTGTGCACTCAGATTACAAAGATCTGGTGTACATGAGGAAGAAGATTTTAGACACTCCCCCTTGATGTAGCACATTTCTTTTTCCTTTCAACTCAGACCTGGAATCATTGTGGAAGACTCCCCCATAAAAGAAGTGTGTGTCTATTCACCAAAGACCAATTGTGGCATGAGAGAATTCTGCACACCTTCTTTGATCAGACCCCCTGGTCAATCTGTGGCATAACATGACACGTTGAGAAGTGTCATTCTACCAGCCCAGATAACTCAGAACACAGGTCACAACTGTGTTCATAACTCAGGACACAAGTCACAAAGACTCAACATCAACTCAAGGATGTACCATCCTCTTCTGCTGCATCAGGAATTATAGGTTCCAAGCATAACCACTGCACAACCCATATAGACCATCTCTCTCCTTTCTCCCCCTTTTAGCCACAAATTGGCAAAGGAAACCCTCACAAAACCAGACCCAAGAAGTGCTTACCCAAACACGAATAAAAGCCATAAGACTTATGAGATACAAACACTCACTGGCTGAAGGAGAACAAACTAACCCCTATAAATAGCTGACCAGTAACTTAGAAATTAATGAGCCTTGAATATGTCAATGTTCTTGGTCAAACAAATGCTATTTTAGGTATCAAAAACTGCATTCAAATTCAATGCCTACCTTCCAAAAACTGCCTTGACTGCCTTAAATAATTCACAACTGAATCTTACCATAAATTAGGCCAATAACGCTCTATGCATATTCGAAGCCACGTGTTTCACTTTATCCTAACACCACCGTCCAAAATACTTCCCTGTTTGGCTCAAGAAAAACATGTCATATATCATGTTCTGACATCACTTCAGACATTGCCTGCTGGCTCATTAACCAAACACATCTTCTTATCTAATGGGTGTAGGTGCATCTTCTCACAAATTTTTCTAGAATACTTCCAACCATCAGCCAAGTACACCAATTTTTTAATTAGATCTCTCCTGCATAGGTACTATCTTCACACAGCTATGATAGGTCCCATCAACACACTGCACAAGCTTGACCACCACACATGCTGCAATAGGCTATAGTTAACAGTCTTACATACAATGCCTTTTTTTGATATCCCACTACTAATGCCTCATTCCTTATGGGGATTTTAGATATAAGGTCTGCCAAGTCCAAAAGACAAAGGCCCATTTGATTGGAAATATCTCACACAAGATAAACACCTTTCTGTCCTTACATTCACCAGCTCCTAATGAAGTCTTCAACATGAAAGTAGCCATGTATTTCCTGAACTACTTACCATCAAGATTAGAATCTACCCATTCTAATCCACACTATGTCAGAACTGCCACTTCAGACAATAATGCTGCTTCTTCAAACTCCATAAGTATGGTACCTACCCAACCAACATGTAGGACATCAGCACGTGACAAAAGACCACCCCACTTAATCAGCACCAGTAGTTATACCATCAGACAACTAGACAAGACCTAGCTTCATCCTACTAGGTCCACTTCCACCTAGGCACCAAGCACGAAGTTCTGGTAACCAATATGTTAAGAAAAGCAGATTCCCAAGAAGAGCAGATTCCCACACCAAAGACTACTCTGACTGGTTAGGCGATACAAACAATGCCATATACTCTATTATAAATACCAAACCCCCTTGCTCCTATCAGCACACGAAGGAAGGAAACATGAGTCAGTCTAACATGAATGCAGCAAGGAGACACATGCAAGAGGACAAGAAGCCAGATCCTCAGAAGTTGTAGGACACAAGACTGTCCAAAGCCGGAGCATCTTCTGGAGCAACAAGAACACACAAGACATCAGAAACCAGGATGAAGACTATCAAGAAAAACCAAGTGCAGCATCAAGCCTCTGATGATGAATGGGATGAAGATTGGAAAACTTTTCTTGATTCGGGGGTTGGGATAATCTTTAGACACTTTGTCTGTTGTTTTTACTAATCTTGTAACCTTTCATCAATGCAATAAATTTCTGTTTTACTTCTATTCCACTTACACCTCTGTACAAGACACTGAATCCTCATGTAAACAACTTTTCAATTTACTTTAACCTAAGTGTCAACACCAAAAGCTCCCATAATATCATTCTCCCCCTAAAAAGACCACCTTCCATCAACACAAACCCCTACTGAGTTCTTCCAAAACTTGCATAGAAACGCAAATTTTTCACAACCAAAGTTGTCCTTCAGACTCCTCCTCAGAAACATGTGCACATATGATTTAAACAATTAGCTTCACAAGGGTAGAACCATTTATGTCCACAACAACATGCCATCCAACAGCCTAATGTCATAACATGTTATCCGACATTATCTCCTCTTCACAATCAGCATGCAATCTTTATATATACCTTTGCAGCCAAAATCCATAACCAAGTATTCTCCTTGTCATGGTTAACTAATGCTCTAGATGAGGATGAACATTTGAGCATACTTCTGAGCACATGCATTTTGGTACCACTGTCCCTTTCTCTCAAGGCAGTCATTCTCTATTAACCTCTTCATCTAAGGCAGACCTTCTACTTCATCATTCTCCCGTATGATTATGTAGACGCTCCTTAAGCATGATGTAGGCATCAATCTTCTAAACCAGGGCATAATCTTCCTCTCATCCTTCTTCAAGAAGAATAGTTTCCTTGAGTCTTTCACTCATTGCCCTACTGCCCAAGAGTAACTCAAACTCATCCCTGACACATTGGATGATACTCCATAGTCATCAATCAACCCCACCAGTTGACTCATCTCCAAAGTGCTTAACCCTTGAAAATACTTCTCAACACTTCTGCAGTCCTGCACTTTAACCTCAGACAAATATAAAGTCTCCCTAATCAGACAAATATGCAAGATACAACATTTTATCTGGTCTGACATCCTTTTCCTGCAGACTTGAGGCACTGGTTGATCCTTCTCTCGCTAATCCACACCACTGATCACTTTACATTAGGTAAGTGGCTTGACCTGATACTTTACGTGAGCATAACAAACTTCCTTTGGAAGAGAAGGCAAAGACTGAAATAATGTTTCAACATCACCAATGAACCAGCATCTTCTAATATTTCAAGAATCTTCAAACTTTTGATGCCATCCTCATTAAGGTACCACAACTAAGCTTAAGAGATAACTTATCAAGATCTTCACTCCCGCATGAAAACTTTGACAGTGAAACTCTTTTGCTTTGGCTCTCCCTTCTTCTTTCAACATCAACAAGGATGAAGGAGTCACAGTACTGAACAGATGGTCTTCTTCTTCTGATCCTTCCAGACATAAGGCTAATGCAGACACCAACTCCAATTGACCAAAAGCTGCTTGACATAATACACTCAGCTTCTTTCTTGATGAATCTTCACACAGCCCAGATGCCTCCTCTTCCAAGTCAGGAGTAGGTTCCAAACATATGTGATCAACACATTTGTTTAGCCCCCCAAGCATCTGTTATGTCACAATCTCTTCACACCAAAAGATCCTTTAACACAAACCAGAGATTGATCATGCAAGGTTTTCTTCAGACCTCTTTTCAACATGCTTATATAAGAGATCCTTTATGAGTGGACTTGGGATGAACAAGCTAGTTGAAGATGTCCTCACAAATCACCATATCTTCAGAGGAGAGCAGAATGTTGCAGTCTTAACTCAACACCACCAGGAATTTTCCATCAGATATATATATGCAGCGGAACATACACAAAAAAAAACTCCTCTACTACCTTCAGGCATAATAACCCTTGCCCAACACTCCAAGTGCACTAGGTCATCATAGGTTTGAAAATAAGTCAAATCACACAGCAACAGGCCTGATAACTCCATTCTTCACTCCAAGGGATAATACAAAATACTCTGACTATCTTCCTTGCTCATGAACCAGAAAGTATCTTCCCTAGATCTCATCCAGAAATAGACAGGATGCCTGCTCTGATACCAATTGAAATTCTGGTACAGATGTGTGATGTCATTGTGCAATGTCACAACATCGCAATCTGCTGAACAAGGCAATCATAGAAACAATAACACACTGAATTGTTCACCCAGTTCGGTTCAACAACCTACATCTGGGGGCATACCAAGCTAGGAAGGAAGTCCACTATTAGTAGTATCAAATTACAGACTCAACAGACTAGTTGACAATCTACCTAATTTAATCACTACCCAATGACCCTTCTACCGAAGTCCTCCCTAGGTAAGAGACTCCATCTCACTTTCTATCTTCACTATGATGTCTAGCAGTCAACTACACCGTCACTGCATCAACAACTTGATTACCATTAACTGTACAACCATGGAAGACACCCTTCCATGACACCCTTTGGAGTTGCTTCAAAGCTTCCTCCAAGAACAACACCAAACTCATTACCTACAGGTTTCTGAGTTAAACACAGTGACCATCTCACAACCCGAGTGGTTCACTTAGACAAAGCCCTAATGATCTACATCTTGGACCCGTACCTATTCTAGGTTACAAGCATTCTATTTATAATGTAATCCAACTGGATTTGGGCCTTCAAATCATATCATATCTTCTGTAACAAATCTGCTTCTGAATAGATCATATCTTCAATTAAATCTTCAATTATTAACTCTGAATATTCTCCATATCTTTATGCTTTAAATGCGCAACAAACTGATCTTCATAACTGATTGTAACAGAATATATCTCTCCCTTGATCTTCGCTTATATTCTCTGATCTCTTTAGTAGAATTTCTCATTCACATCAGAAACACGTGCAGCCCTAATCACATAACTGTCTGATGTTTTAATGTTCCGGTATAGTGATGTTAAGACATCGCATGTGACATCACTCTTCAGTACTTTAATTCTTCAACAATAAACCAAAATGTTAGCTATACTGTTAGAAGCTCATGTTGCAACATCAATCATGACATCAACATTGTTTTAACAAAATTTCAGCCAATTACTAGAACTTACACCTGCACTTCACATTTCATAAATGTGGCTAGTCTACTTGGAGAAGATTTGACATATTTAACCACATGACAGATTTTTTTATGCAACTTTTATGCTCTTTCAATCCCCATTTTACAATTAAATTCAAGATATGCGTACAACAACGCATGTGGACAAATTCCTAACTCAAAACAAGATTACTCCAAGACCTCATCCTTATGTTGAGATACTTAATCATAGTGGTGTTTTCCGAAGCATTGTCAACCGTTATGGTCAAGATTTGACTCGACCCCCAACTTCTTAAGTAATCGTCAACATATTTCCCAATCATGTGTTCCGAGTGCCCTGTGATTTGACAAAATTTGATAATTTTCTTATGCATCTTCCACTCACTATCCACAAAAAGCACAGTCCAACTCATGTAACTTAAGTTTTGAGTTGAAGTCCAAGTGTCAGTGGTCAAACAAACTCTTCCACAGGTAGAGCGCCCAAATATCACGCCTCAATATAGATCGTGATGGGATATAAAACCGAGGCTGCAAGGTGATTAATAGCTTTTTAAATTCTTCATTCTCCACAAAACGAAATGGAAGCTCAGCACACACAAATGTTTTCACAAGTTGCGCTCGACATGCCTCTTGATCAAACTTAGAATAACTTTGCGAACAAACTACTTGCCCTTCTATGGTTTTTCTCCTTTTGTTTGGTTGGGTTGCTTGGGTTTTATTATGATCATAAACAATGCATCTACCTAGATGAGTCCGCATACCACTTGTTCCATTACTATACTTAATTAAGACTCCACAATATTCACATTTAGCCTTTTTCTCATCACCTTCCACCATGGTGAAGTGGTTCCACATATCACACTGCAATTGGCGCTTTTTTTCATTGGGATGTGGTGGCAATATAACTTCATCATAAGGGTTAGCTGAAGTTGTAAGACTTGTATATTCTACCTCATCTGCCATCTATTTAATAATAAAAAATCAATAGCAAAATTAAAACTATAATGAGAATATAAATTGAAGTATGCATGGCTAAATTTTTCCACAAGAAAGACAAGAACCACAATAGATTATGAAAATATCATCAACTAACTAGAAATTTTTCCACAGTGCAAATTAAGATATAACACACATTACAATCATGCCACTTTCATAAGTGAACATCAACTAACCAGAACTATGTTACTATCCAGCTATTATTCAAGGGCAACGGTTATAAAAATTACTATAATCTTTGATAATCAATGCATATTTCCTAAACAGATTGGTAACATTTCGGTAACAATCCAATATTCTTCAACAAAAAATATCATCATATAAGATGCACATAAAACAATAATGGCTTAAATATTTTTACTTAACTCATTATATCAATTTTCACAACCATTCAAAACATATTATTTCTGTATTTCACAACAATTCAAAACATACTAAGTTTTAGAAGACATGCTCGCACACACCAGGGCAATAGCTACTTAAAAGCATATCACATTCATGGAGGAACATTTTTTTGACTTTTTGACACGATAAAAGCACCGACAAAAGAAGAATATGAAAGCAATGCAACCACTTGGTAATTAGTAAGAAATAGCCTAGTTATTTCAGGTCTTAGTTGGGTTTTCTGGCTTGTTTCAAATCATCCTATTATTGAAGCTAAAATTATTCAAGAGATTAAAGACAGTTGTCCAACACACGAGAAGAAACTGATCACTAGTTTATGGAACTGGTTGTGATGAATCGAGTATTCCATTTCTTTCTAAGCTTAGCCTATACAAAGCAATATAAAGGTACTAACTTGCACATAACATATAAAGTGCTTTATAATTAGTTCGTTTATTAGTGGGCAATATAAAGGAAGAAAATAAAGCATTTTCACAAAACAAAAATACTATGCTACACAACTCAAGTTCAATTCAGTGATTAAAATGTTCCAAATAGGACTTTGTAATAATCTTGAAGAACAAGCAACAGTATTATACATCTCAATTCAGTGATTCAAATGTTCCAAATAGGACTTTGTATCTTTCTTGAAGAACAAGCAATGGTATTATACATCTCAATTCAGTGATTCAAATGTTCCAAATGGGACTTTGTTTTCTTTCTTGAAGAGCAAGCAACAGTATTATACATCTCAATTCATGAAATATATCTTGCTCCAAATGGGGTTCAACTTCAACCCAATGATCCGAATCTCTGAGTTTGCGCGTCGTCTGAGAAAAGCATCTGTTAACTGCAAAAAGAAAGTATATAACAGTCAAAATATTGTCCAACAAATCAGCTTATTTCTTCACATAAAGACTCGACGAAATCATGTTTATATATTTATTCGCGACTAGATGATGAAGTTGATAGCTAGAAATGCCTGTTGGAGTTATTTACCTGCGAACATCCAACAAGTTTAAGTGTCCTCAGCGACAAGCAGCGATCGACAATCAAACCTAAATCATTGTCGGTGAGATTTCGACAGTGTGATAGATCCAATGTATGCAGATTTTTGGCATTCCTTGCAAGTGACAAGGCTGTCAAATGGCCAACCTGGATTAAACCAAAATGTCACAGACACAAAAAATAAATTGATATAAGTTTAATTCAAGAATCGATTAAATTGATATTGTAAATACCAATCATAAGAGTTGGTTATGAAATCAATCCTTGACAGATAAAGATAAAACAAATTGCAATTGAGAGATATTAGGCTTGAAAATATGTAAAACATTATTACCTTTTCAATGCTATTAAGTGAAAGTTCTTTCAAGTTATTGCCAGCAATCTCCAAAAAAGCAGCAATTGCCTCATCACTGTATTAAGATCAAGATTACATGCCGTAAGCACTCTGAAACATCATCCAAAGAAACCTCAAAAAGTATAACTGAGACCACCTGAATGGACTGCGCCCGAGCTTCAAAGTACTCAATTGTCGAAATCTATTCTTAAAAAATACTAGAGATGAATCTGTCAATTTGCACAAATTCGTAATATCAAGCACATTCAACGTACAAGAAAAATCAGCAATGAACCTCATCGATAGATTCGTTAAATTTCTGCACAACAAGAAATTTAAACCAGTAAGCCTAACTGAGAAGTAACTTTTCGCAATATATGAGAGAATAATGAATCACACTACACTTACACGCAGTCCTTTAAAACAAGACCCTTAATGTTGCGACCGCATGCCATGATGTAATCCTTGATAAACTCATGAGAAAGATCTCGAATACCAGCTAGTGACAGCACTTGTAATTGTTTGAATCGCTTCAAGGCTTGCAAAATCCCTTTAGTATTAAAGAAATTGAAGCCATCAATATACAAGTCTTTCAGGGTTGATCCAAATGAATCAGCCAAAATGTCAAGACCAGCGGCAGTCAGACGGACACATTTGGTTAGATTTACATATGTAAGTGCTTTTACAGAAGAAACAAGTAACTCCAATCCTCTATTATTGAGTTGGTATGCACCACTGATGGATAGACTCGTTAGTTTAGACAAGGAGTTATATGGTTTTGCTAAAGTTTCAGATACTGTTTCATCAGTTATAATGGAACCACACTTGTCAAGTTGTAGAACCTATTCCAGAAAATAAGAATGTGTTAAAGAAAGAAACATGTTGAATTGTAACAAGAATGGAAGAGTTGAATATAATGAACGTACCTCTAATTCAGAAGTGACCAAAGTTGGAAAATATTTGAGAAATTCTACTCTTGTCAACCAGGAACAGTTTCTAAGCTGAATATGAGTAGGAAAACCACTGAGAAGTAGTGCAAGAAAGCGACCATTCATTTCTCCTGAGTAACACAGCAAATTGCTAAGCTTTTGTTTCTGCTTATGGCTAACACGAGCAAATAAAGCAAATGGATTAGAATGGTTATCGAGAAGTTTAAGAGTACTGAGTTGTTGCAATGATGAAACACGAGGCTTTGTTGTGGTGATAGGGATGTAGAGATTGGTATGAGTGTCTGGTTCTGCAAAATTATACAAGTTTATGCGTTGAGAAGAATGATGAGGAGCTTTTTGATGCAAAAGATGCCAGTTCAGAAGTTGAGTGAATGCATCATCTTGTTGATGCAGAAGTTGAGTGAATGTATGATCTTGTTGTTGTAGATCAAGAAGTTGAGTGAATGTTGGTTGGTCGCTTGGATTTTGAAAGGCAAGGATGGAAGAAATTTCATCGTCAGAAGGAAGAGGAGAAGAATAAGAACTAGGTTCCATTTTGTGTGTTTGTGTTATGTTCTTGTTTTCAGAACTAAAACTAATGTCAATATATATTCAAATTGTTGGAAAACTATAACGGCTTTTGGGTTTCTTTTCTTTGTTTAAGTTAGTTATATATTTTGTTTTTACTATTTGTGAAGAGTGAGGCTTTGTTCTGAAACAATATTTGCAATAATGTTTTTTTTTAACATCTTCACACGTTTATTTTTTTTTAATTAAACTAGTTTTATATTTTAATTTAGTAATAATTAGATATTTTTGTTCACTTGTAAACTTCTTAAGAGGTTTACACAAATTCTTGATAGATTTGTGGTCCACCACTTGATGAGAAATATTTTTGGGAGGTTTGCCTTGATTATGCATGTTAAGTAATTTATAGCCAAATGGATTATTAACTTTTTTTTTATTTTGGAATAAAAGATTTTATTAAATCCTAAAAAACAATATAAAGTACGGCGATCAACGATCCAGCCAAGGACAAACAAAGAAAACCAATTCAACTAACTTAGGGAAGCAATAATTTGCCAATATGATTTCTAAGACTATAGCTCACCCAATACCTATTCACTACAACATCTATGATTTTGGGCCCTATGGTTCCAACATCAACTTTATTCCCAAAGCTATGACTATTTCTAACATTCACAGTTTCATAAACCGTCTCTGTGAATGCACACTTCAGAATCTTAACCTTCCACCCCTTACCTTTGCTATTATTCTAAATCCAATCTAGCTCTTCATTCCAACCAAGAGGAGCATGATTGATGTTAAGCCATTGAAGCACATAAAGCCAAATCCTATTCATTGTACCACAAGAGAATAACAAGTGTTGCAAAGATTCAACACTGTTACAGAAATAGCACCTGGTGGGATCGATGAAACCAAAACGCTGCATTATATCCTTAGTCTCCAGCCTACCATTACAAGCCATCCACAACGTAAACATTGCCCTCGGTCTCGCCAGATTGTTGAACCAAAGATTCCTCCAAGGGACCTGAGCCTGAATCGGTTTGATGGCCAAGTAAATGCGCCTCATGGTGATACTATTCTGGTTCCTAATTGTGATCCAATCTCGAGGAGATATTTTGTGGCTCTGATTAAACATTTATGGCACATGCTCTGATTAGTTGCGCATATGCGTCATTCATCATGACGCATGCATATACCTGTCGCTACTACAATTGGCACTATCGTCATGTGAAGTGAAGTACATAACTATTTTCCTCTGTGCATGTCAAGCAACATGGATGGTGAATTTGATCGAAGAGATTACAGGGAAAGATCATGGAGCAATTACGATGAAGATCGACAGCATGTCTGCTATCAATCTGGCGAATAATCCGATAGCACTTGGAAGAAGCAAGCACATGGAAATAAGGTTCCATTATCTTCGAGAGAAAGTGGCAAAAGCAAAGATGAAATTGAAACACTACAGAACTGAGAGTCAGATTGCAGATATCATGACGAAAGGAGTGCGTGTCGAAGTGTTCAAGAATTTAAGGTTTATGATGAACATAGATAGCTTAGACATAATGGATTAGATAATGTTTTGAATTGTCATTCTTTGTTCAAAGCATATTGCTTGACAAGAACAAGGAGATGTCAAAAAGCTATATGTGTCGATTTGTATTAGCTATCGAAATGTCGAAAGAAGTGTGTCTTTGACATATTTGTTAAACTTAGATTTATTGTTTTAAAGCTGAGTTAGTTAGTTTGTTAGAGATTGCTTGGAGTGCAAGCAATTCAGTCTATAAATAAGGAGGTACCATATTATTGATTGTAACACAACACAGAAGTGCAATTGCACAGTTGAATAGAAAATCTTAATTTGAGAGTAGAGAGAAACTCTGCAGAATTCACAACTCTTCTTCTTCCCTTTTCGCGTTGAAACCCTAATTCCCTTTCTTCCCTAATTTCATCTTTTATTTCTTCTTTCAATTATCAATTGTGCAACGAAGTTCTCTATAGGTCTTGGTAAATTTCCAACAAAGTGATCTCAACTTTCCTCTTAATAATCTCATTTAGAACATTTTAAAGGAGATGCAATAGTTATTAAAAATTCGAACAATGATTATATGATAGTATTGATAGCTATATATAATAATTTTAATGGGGGCACAAATAATTTCTTTCATTGGAAGAATAGTGTTAAAAAAGTTGAAAATATTCTTCAATAATTGATGCATTGTACGAATAATTAAGAGTGCATTTGGATAAGGTAATTAAATTATTTTAAGGAAGTTAAAATTAAATTCTTTTGGATAGAGAATTAAAATAATTCATTGTTATTTTTTGGGTCATTTTCATAAATTATAAAATTTTGGGTCAAATTTAAAATTTGAAAAAAAAATGACCAATTTGCAACGTTAACAAATTTTAAGGGACTAAATTGTAAGATCTTAAAATTATTAAGGACCAATTTGCAAATTTTTAGAGTCAATTTTAAAATTTTGAAAAATATGAGGATCAATTTGCAAATTTTAAAACAATGATAAACCATTCACATTCTCTATGGATGTAAAAGAGAACATTTAAATTATTTGATTTTAGATATCATTTCAAAATCATTAAATTGAATTTGGATAAATACTACATAGATTTCCATCATTTTAACAATTCTTCCAATTTTTTTATCAAAACAATGCATTTTGTCCAAATCATTTTAAATTCTTTCAAAACATTACATTCTCCCGTTAAAACGACTCATCAAAATACACTCTAAATGATTTTTATAAATGTTATTAGCAAATGGTTTCTCACTGTTTTCTTCTTCTTTATTTTCATTAATTGAGGGCCTTAGGAGAGTCTCGGCGGTGGGATCCATGTAGGGCTGGAAAACGAGCATGTCAGCCAAAAAATGGGGCGAGGCGGGACGGGTATAGTTGAGGGTGTAGCCTAAAACTTTGGTTCGTCCCACAAAAATGTGAGGGTAGGGCGGGACTGGCCCATGAACAGTGCACCTTTTAAGCTTAAAATTGCAAAAAAAAAAAAATTATGTTAATGATCGTGCCCGTAAAAGCGCGCAAAAAAATGGGGCGGAATGAGGCGGACACACTAGAGGGTGCAAGTCTAAACCCTTTGCCTACCCGACACTAAAGAGCAAGCAAAACGGACATTCCCAATGAGCCGAGTGCGTTTTGCTACCCCTAGATCAGTGGGGGTTGTAGAGTTTCTTTTCAAGTATTTTTTTCTTATTCACTTGCAAATTATATTACAACTCAAATTTAATTGAATATACAAATGTCTAACGTTGGATTAGAATACATGACTTTCCTCTTAATTATTGGAGATCGCGAATTCTTTTTTCAATTGCGAGAGCTATCATAACATGTTTGGTTTGACTTTTCGAAGAAACAAAAGCAATTCTAAATGTGTAGAATTGATTCTATAGTGATTTTGAGGTGATTGGTCCTACTAAAGTAGAATTGATTCTGCGTTCGGAATTAATTATATTTGAAGTTAGAATTTGTAGTTTCTGAGTTTAAACATGATTTTTACACTGAAATTTGTTATTCAACTCACTATTACCTAAATATATCTGATGACTTCGAAGATTATTTTTTTAACAATATCTCTATCACTTACTCTTTTATTGGGTGAAACACATGTGGATTCTTCACTTTAGAAATGGGTCTCACATAAAGTGGTAAAACCCACATGTGTTTTACTCGATAAAAAATGTGATTGAAATAGTGTTGAAAAAAGAGTGTTACTAGCATTCTTCATGTATCAAAACATAATTATACCCAATTCTATTAAAATCAGTTCTATCCAACTCAATTATGTCAAATCAATTATGTGCATCTCCGATTCAAACCCACACTTAATATCTCTTTACTCCTGGATAAAGCAACTAGCACTAAAAACTTAGGATCCGATTAATTTGATTTTGTAAAATTTTTAAAATTCTCTTTTAGTTTTAAAATTTTAAAATTAATTAAATTTATTTGGTAACTTAATTGTGCAAAACAATTTTTAAAAATTATTTTCTATTGAAGAGTTTTAAAAACTAAAATAGATTTTAAATTTTTTGGTTTTTGAATTTTAGTTTTTGAAATTAGGAAGAGGAAAAAAAGTGATACACTTTTTATGGCTTAAATAATGTTTTCGTCCCTGTAAGTTGGCGAGTTTTTGGTTTTCGTCCCTGAATTTTTTTTTTGTTTTAGTCCTTATATCTTACTTTTTGTTGGTGTTTAGTCACTACAGAGGTTTCCTGCGAATTTTTCTGCGGATTTTCCTGCGAATTTTGGTTTTAAGGAAAATCCGCAGGAAACCTGCGGATTTTGGCTTTAGGGACTAAACACCAACAAAAAGTAAGATATAGGGACTAAAACCGAAAAAAAAAAGATTTAGGGACGAAAACAAAAAACTCGCCAACTTACAGGGACGAAAATATTATTTAAGCCTAATTATTAATGGTAAATTTGTATATTATATAACTTTAAAGTAATTTTTAAAAATATGATTACCAACATTTTTTTTCTTTAAAGCTACTTTTTAAAATTGAGTTACAACATTATTTTAAAAAATTAATAAATAAAACTCATTCAAACAACCTCTAAAACTCATTTAAATAAACCCTTAGTGTCAAACATTTCCGGCTATCTCTTCTCCCTCTTCTCTCTAGAAAAGGGGATAGGGTTGGCTACCCCACCATGATTGATGGGTCATCTCACCTCAGAGAAGGCTGTGAAGACGGGAAGAAGAGGTCGTTTAGACATTGGAAACCATTGTGGGACACTCACCCGGCCGGAAGAAGATATTTGAAGGAAGACGATGCCAGCTTGACGACGGTGTATTTCTCGGAATTTCCAGAAAGATGCAAAGCGTTAGATTTCTTCGAGATCTTCGGGTGCATTGGGGATACGGTAGAGGTTTCAATTTCTCCAAGAAGAAACAGATTTGGGTTTGCCAGGTTTAAGGAGGTGGCGGATGCGACGATGTTAGCGATTAAGCTGGACAATGTCATGATTGAAGGGAAGAAGATACATGAAAATTTGCCGAGATTTGCGAGAATCTACGATCAGGGAGGCAGTATAGTTAGGAGGGAGATGAAGGTGGGATCGAAGACAGAACAAATTAGGCAACAGCAAAGGAATTGGGGTGGAGACTTATCTAGAAGAAACACAAGGTCATTTGCAGATGTGGTAGCACGCAGGGAGATCAATCCAGTTAATGGGGAGAAAGAATCTTTGGCTTTTTCATCGAAGGTGGAAGATTTGTCGAGACTTCACAGAGCTTATGTTGGGTAGGTAATCATCCCTGGCTCTGCCTACAACATACAAACGTTCTTTGAAATGGAGGGCTACTATGCGATTAAAGCTTCACCGATGGGTGCAAACTTGTGCCTACTCAAAGAAACGGAGGAAGGTTTTATTGAAGATCTAATTGGGGAGGGAGAAGATTAATGGAAAAAAATGGTTCAAGGAGATTCAGAGGTGGAGTGAAGACGAGGTAGACAAAGGTAGGATGCTTTGGATAAGGGTGTTCGGGATTCCCGCACACGCTTGGAACGACGAATTCTTCGTAGAATTGGCCAATGTTTTGGGCTCCTTTGTTTGCATAGATGAGACTACTGCAAAAGGAAATAAACTTGATATGGCAAGACTTTTGGTGAGAGTAGATTTGACATTCAAGCTACCTGATAAGTTGAGTGTGAAGATTGATGGAAATTTGTTCAACCTGATACTAAGGGAATAATCTTATGGTCCAATGCGTACTAACACATGTAACTCTTTATTTAAATTACTGCTTCTTCATCTTCTGTTTAAGAAGATGGTTGGTCGATTGAAAATTTTGATGGGAAAATCGAGCAGACAGGATTGAGGAATTCTCAGCTCACAAAGAATTGTTGGTTGAGGGTCACAACTTATGTGATACTGAGAATATGGAGGATACTGGTTATAGTCACAGGGAGCTTGAAATGGAGGAGCTTGTTATAAACAGGAGTTCGGGAACAGGGGCAGTGTTGGGCTCTTTCGACAGCGCCCTTGTTAATGCTAATAGTAAGAAGAAAATCATGGCGTCTAATGTGATAGCAGGAACTCAGATTTCTGCTAGTGCTGGGGAGGATATTTCTGTAGTTAAATGTTCTTTGGCTGTATCGCATAGAAGGAAACGTTTCAAGAAGCTGAAATTCCTGAATTTGGCGGAAGAGGGTTATGGTAATAATCTGAAACTGTTGAGGAATTTGAAGAAATTTAAAAGAAGGGGGAAATCTACATCTTTACCGAAGGGAGTTTCAAAATCTGTTTCGGTGCCAAAGCTTCCTGAGCCAAAAAGAGGAATACACTATTTCATCTCAGTTTCGGCTGGTAAACAGGTGTGGAGTCCGGATGTTTTCCATGAAGATCAAACAAAGAGTTCGGATATCTGTAGAAACAATGGGAGACAATGGGAATACCTTGACTGTAATGTTGGAACGAATCTTTGGACGGCCATTGAAGCATTGGGGGTAGTGAATGTGGAATGCCGGAATAATTTTGTCAATAGATTGGAGAAGTTGGAAAGGGTGGATAGAGATAAAAAGGAGGGTCGGAAGGGAGACTAAAAAGGGTGTGCCATTCTGATTGGATCTATGAATATTAGAGGAGGAGGTAATTCCCTTAAAAGAAGAAGGATAAGTTCTTTAATTAAAAAGGCCAGAGCGGACATCTTTTTTATTCAAGAAACTAAACTATCAAATATTCAAGAGTCTTTAGTAAATAGCTTTTGGAGTAATACGGAGATTGGTTACTCTTTTTCTAACTCGACGGGTTCGTCAGGAGGTTTGTTAACCTTATGGAGAGAGGGTGTAGGGGAGGTTTTGAGTAGCTTTAGTGGTGATGGTTTTTTAGGCATAAAAATGGTGTGGAAGTCAAACTTTTACTATGTGGTGAATGTTTAATCTTCGTGTGTTTTCATCAATAAGAAAACTTTGTGGGGCAAGTTGTTAGAGTTAAAGGAAAATTTCACGGATGGAGAATGGATCATTGGTGGTGACTTTAATGCGGTCAAGAATAATAGAGAAAGGAAAGGGAGGACGGAGGTGGGGAGTAACAATGAGATGAGAGCTTTTGCGAAGTTCATAAATGATAGTTTGTTGGTGGATGTCCTGTGTACAGGTAAAAAATTCTCTTGGTATAGCGGAGATGGCAAGGTGATGAGTAGAATTGATCGAATCATTTTGTCGGACGTTATTGTGAATAGGTGAGGGTGATAGGTCAATTGATCGGCTCTAATGATTTATCGGATCATTGCCCGATTTGGCTTGTCATGGATGATATTAATTGGGGACCTAAACATTTCAAGTTCAACAATGAATGGTTATCTTTTAATTCATTTATTCCTTTTGTGGAAAAGGAATGGAAGGAGATCAAGATAGAAGGAAAAGGAGATTTTGTCTTAAAGGAAAAGTTAATACTTTTTAAAGAAAAACTTAAAGGGTGGAATAGGGAAGTGTTTGGAAGAATAGATCTGGAGGTAGAGGAGGGAGTTGGGGAAATTAATGTCGGAGATGATAGAGCGGAAGTGAAAGATGTTAGTTTAAACCCCGATATCGTAATAAATAGGAAGGAAACGACGCGCGAGTCGTTTTTGGAGGAATTTGAGGATAAAAGAAAATATGCTTGTACAAAAATCGAGAGTGAAATGGCTTAATGAGGGAGATTCTAATAGTGGTTTTTTCCATAAGGTGATGAAGGAGAGAAGGAGACATAATCATATAGGTCCCATTCTAACTTCAAGAGGCGTGGTGGATTCGGTTTTGGAGGTAAAGGAGGAGGTTCGGTATCATTTTTCAAACAAATTTGTTGAATTGGAGAAAGAGAGGCCTTTGTTGGAGGGGATTCAATTTAAAAGCATAAGTGTGGAGGAAAACTTGTCTCTTGAAAGACCTTTTCAAGAGGAAGAGATCAAAGAGGCGATTTGGGGGTGTGGTGGTTCTAAAAGTCTGGGTCTGGATGGTTTCACTTTTCTTTTCTTTAAAAAGTGTTGGTTCTTCCTCAAAGAATATATCATTCGGTTTTGCAATTGCTTTCATATAGGAAATGAAGTTTCTAAAGCGGTTACCTCTTCTTTTTTGACATTGGTTCCTAAATCCCTGAATCCGGTAACTTTGGATGATTATAGACCAATTTGTTTAGTAGGATGTATTTACAAGGTGATTGCTAAAATTTTGGCGGGAAGATTGAAACGGGTCTTGAATTCTATTATTTCTCCGTGTCAAAGTGCTTTTGTTCCGGGTAGACAACTTCTTGACGGAGTTTTGGCGGCTAACGAAGTTATTGATTATGCTAAGAAGAAGGGTAGGAATTGTCTTCTTTTAAAGTGGATTTTGAAAAGGCTTACGATAAGGTGAGCTGGAATTTCTTAAGGTACATGTTGATTAAAATGGGGTTCGGACCATTATGGAGGAAATGGATGGAATTATTGGTTTTTCAAAGTAAGATGTCGGTGCTTGTTAATGGGAGTCCCACTAAGGAATTTGTAGTTGAAAAAGGCTTGAGACAAGGAGATCCATTATCGCCTTTTCTTTATGTTTTGGTGGCGGAAGGTTTGGCGGGTTTGGTTAGAAAATTTTGTGAGATTGGAGAGTTTGGTAGTTTTGTTATTCACGGGAAATGCATGGTTGATATTCTTCAATTTGCGGATGACACTTTGTTAGTGGGAAAGGGGAATAGGAATAGGAAGCACGTTTGGGCAATAAAGACGGTTTTGCGAGCTTTTGAACTTGTTTCGGGACTTGGCATCAATTATCACAATAGTATGTTGATTGGTATTAATACTAATACCAATTTTTTGGAGGCGGTCTCTTATGCTCTATCGTGTAAAGTGGAAGATAGTAAATTCATTTTTCTTGGCATACCTATTGGTTTCAACCCAAGGAAGTTTTCTACTTGGAATCCACTTTTATTGAAAATGAAAAAGCGGCTTCCGGGTTGGAAAAAATGCTTCCTTAATCTTGGAGGTATGTCTTTCTACAAAATGCCTTCGAAAGTAGTTAAAGAATTCACAAAGATACAAAACAATTTTTTATGGGGTGGTGTGGAGGAAAAGAGGAAGATCCATTGGGTTAGTTGGAAGGATGTTTGTTTACCTTTTGAAAAAAGGGTTAGGAATCAAAAACATGGTGGACTTTAACTTAGCCCTTCTTAATAAATGGAGATGGAGAATCCTTCGAAGAGATGATACTCTTTGGTTTAATTTGTTGAGAGCTCGGTATGGAGATAATTCTACTAAGGTGCTTTGTGGTGAAGTGGATAAAAAAGTTTCTTCCTCTCATTTTACTTGGTGGAAGGACATTACTTTGATAAGTCACAATTCTTACATTGATCCTATTGCTACTAATAGTAGGTTCAAGGTTGGAAATGGTTTTACCACTCCTTTTTGGGAAGCTAAGTGGTTGGAGAATAAGATTGTGAAGGAGGAATTTCCGATTTTATATGAGGCTTCTTGCTTGAAGAGAGTCTCGATAGCGGCTATGAGAAAGGGGGGGGGGGGGGGGGGGTGGCGTGATGGTAGATGGATTTGGGGTGATTTCGGGTTATCTGGGACAATGGAGAATGATGTAAGGATGGCGGCTGGGTTGGTTTTATTGAAGGCAAGATTAGATGCTCAAGATATTAAAGAGGAAGGATTGGATTGTGTTTCTTGGGAGCTCAACTCCAAAGGTGTTTTTTCGGTGGCGTCATGTTATACCTATTATGTTTTTTTCCGAACACCGTATGGCCCTAATAATAGGTATGATGTGGCGTTGGGTTTGATTTGAAAGATGGATGTTCCCTTTAAGATAAAGGCGTTTGGTTGGAGACTTTTTGTGAATAGACTTCCAACAAAGAACCTTTTGGCTTGTAGAGGTATTAATTTTCATATTGATTCTTTAAAGTGTGTCTTTTGCGGGTTAGAGTCGGAAAGTTTGAAACATTCCTTTTTTTTTTCTTGTGTTGTGGTTAAGAGAATATGGAGGGAAATAGCCATGTGGATAGGTAAATCGGAAGATAAGGAGGAAGAGTGCCTAACGAATTTTATGGATGGGTACTTGTTTTGCCGTGTAAAAAAAGTTAAACAGGGCAAATTAGGGATTGTTTGGCTTGCTACCACTTGGAAACTTTGGTTATTAAGGAATGGAGATTGTTTCCGATCGGAGGAGTGAAACATTAACAATACGGTGTGGTATATAAAAACATTGGTTTGGAAGTGGTCTTTTTGCGGAGAAATTACTCACTGTAATTATAATTTTTACGAGTTTAATAAAAATCCTTTACTATTTTTTTCGTAATCTAATTGGTTTGTAATATCTTTTTTTTTGTCGGTTTTTTTTTGCCCGATTTATGTGTAAAAGGTTGGAGAACCATTAATTTTTCCCTTTAATGAAATCTTGCTTAAAAAAAATCCTTAGTTATTGTTTAATTTATATAAAATATAGAGAAAAGAAAACTTTCGGTAAGACATGCTAATTTGAATGAGTTTTTGTTTTTAATTTATTAAAAACGATTTTGTAAATTAATTTTAAAAAATAGTTTTGAAGAGAAAAAAATTAAAGAATAATATTTTTTACTTTTAAAACTGTTTTAAAGTTGTATGGTATTATAAATTTATTATTAATAAAAAGTTAATTATTTTTTTAAATAAATATACATGCTTGAAATCAAATAAATATTTATTGAGATTTTTTTATACTAATTTTTTAGTAATGTTGCGGAAAAAAAAAAAAAAAAACGTAAGAAGTTTCTCTTATGGGCAAAACTCTCTTGTTCTCTTTTCTTTCATTTTGCTACGATTCCAAATTCTCAAGCTAGTTTGTAGCAAAACCGTTTATATTATTCTTTCTTTCCGCAACAAAACCCGTCAACATTTTAACATTCTAGTCTTTGATCTATCAATCAGAATGGACCCAATCAATCAGAATACTCAAGAACAAGAACAACCATCTTCTTCTTCTTCTTCTCTTCGCAAGAGGTTACTTGAACGGGAAGATGATACTGATGCATATTACCGCGGTCTTTTACCTCCAGAAGCTTATCACAATTCCAAACGCATCAAAACGTACGATTACTCAGCCACTTTCGACGAACCAAAACGCGAAACCATGGTTATATCTGACAGTGATGATAAAGAAGTTCAAGATGACAGTGAAAGTGAAAGTGATGATAAAGAAGTTCAAGATGACAGTGAAAGTGAAAGTGATGATGATGATAGAAGCAATGCCGCGCAGATTCTCACATTATTTCCTAGAAACCAGCAAGAGGAGCATCACAAGAATATTGATGATGATAGAAGGAATGCCGCACGGACTCTCACATCTTCTTCTTCTTCTTCTTCTGCTCTTCACAAGAAATTACTTGAACAGGAAGATGATACTGATGCATATGATACTTCCAAACGCACCACAACGTACGATTTCTTAGCCACTTTCGACGAACCAAAACGCGAAACCATGGTTATCTCTGACAGTGAAAGTGATGATGATGATGATAGAAGCAACTCTGCATGGACTCTCACACTATTTCCTAGAAACCAGCAAGAGGAGCATCACAAGAATATCGCAAGGAGATATGCAGCCCAAATTCACAATGCCTCGGAGGATAAAAACAACGATGTTGTGAGCAATGCGGCTGATAAAATGGATGATGATGATGATGTGGAAGATGAAGTTGACGATGATTCTCCTACTCCATTCTCCGAAGCAATCAAAGCTTTTCAAGAATGGGCCCAGAGAAACGAGAAAAGAGGGATTGTTGAAGAACCTCCTGTATGGATTCCAAAAAGGAATGAAAAAGATTCGGTTAGGAGAAGGTCCTATGTTTCCTCATTGCAAGAACTGTCTCTTAGCATTCTTGCTCGGCATTCCGATGCAATTGCTTCGCTCGACCGTGTCATCGACGAGCTCAAACAAAGGCTTAGTAATCTGCTGTGTGATTCAAGAAAAATGAACTATCACTATCTTGAACTACTTCCTGGTGTTCCAACTCAAATTCGGCTTTCAGACTGTTCCTGGTTGACAGAAGAAGAATTTACTAATTATTTTCAAACACTCGTCACTTCCGAATTAGAGGTATGTTCATTAATTTTGCTACAATTCAACATGTTTCTTTCCTATTCGAATTCGTGTTTATACGTTTATTTGTCAAATAGGTGCTGCAACTTGACAAGTGTGGAAGAATTATGAATGAATACACATTACCCGCTACATTGGCAAAGTCACCAAACTCCTTGTCTAAATTAACCATTCTATCGCTCACTAGTGCATGTCGTCTTACGGATGAAGGATTGCGGTTACTAGTTTCGTCTGCAACAGAACTTAGATCTATAAACCTAAGCCAATGTTCCCTTCTCACTTGGGCTAGTCTTGAAATTTTGGCTGATTCATTAGAATCAATTTTGAAAGAGTTGTATATTGATGATTGCATACTCATTGATGTTGCGCGGATTTTACCGGCCTTGAAGCGATTCAAGCAATTACAAGTGTTGTCACTAGCTGGTGTTCCAACTGTTTCTGATAAATTTATCGAGAGTTATTTCATCCCGTGCGGTCATAACATTAAGGATCTTGTTTTAAAGGACTGCGTGTAAGACGGTTTATTAGTAAGATTCGTTATTCTTTTGTATAATGCTAAAAGGACTGTGTTTAAGTACATATTATATTTCTTCTTGTGCAGAAATTTGACAGATGCGTCGATGAGAGTCATTGCTGAACATTGTCCTGGTTTGCGCGTGCTTGATATTATGAATTTGGGAAAATTGACGGATTTATCTATTGGTTATCTTGCAAATAGTTGTTGCGGATTGCGTACACTGAAGCTCTGCCGCAATCCATTCAGGTTGAATTTTTGTACTTTTTGATGTATTGCTTTTGCTATCCTAAACTTCTATTGCTTAATAATAATTTTAAGGTTTTTCCGTTATAGCGATGAAGCAATTTCGGTATTTTTGGAGTTAGCTGGCAAAACCTTGAAAGAACTTTCACTTAATAGCATTAAAAAGGTAATGCAGTACACATTTTCTTGCCTAATATCTCTTTGTGCTAAGTTAAATTTTTTGAGTGTCTGTTACATTTTGGTTTAATCCAGGTTGGCCTACTGACAGCCACATCACTTGCAAAGAATGGCCAAAATTTGCATACCTTGGATCTATCATGGTGTCAAAATCTGTCTGACAATGAGCTCGGTTTAATTGTCGATAGCTGCTTGTCACTGAGATCACTTAAGCTTTTCGGATGCTCGCAGGTATACAACTCTCTCCAAGGTGTTTTTAGTGATCAATTTGACGTAGTCTTTAGACGAAGAAATAAGCTGATTTGTTAGGGGAAGATTTTGAATGTTATGTACTTTTCTTTTGCAGTTGACAGATATGTTTTTCAAAGGACACTCAAACTCAGGGACTCGGATCATTGGGTTGAAGTTGAGTCCTTTATTTCAGCGTTTTGAAGAGCCTAATCATAACGAAGGCAGATTGTGTTAGTCATCAGTCTCGCAGAAAACTTTGATATAAATTAGATATGTAGAAGGTGATATTTGGCATAGCTTGTTTTCTGAAGAGATGTGAAAATTACTCTATTGTCCGTTTTCGACTTATGCTTCAGTGATATGTTTATAGACCGTAGTCGAGTTGTAACTGGAAAAGATGGCCTTTTTCCATTTTGAAAACATTTAGACAAATACTTTAGCAGATTTTCAATGCACACAGGATATTATTTTTCTTGAATTGAGATGCATTATACAGTTGCTTGTTCTTCAAGAAAGAAAACAAAGTTCTACTTAGGTATATATATATATATATATATATATATATATATATATATATTAGCAAGTCACAAACTTTTGCTATGGTATTATTTAGCACAATTATCAACCACACAAGTGTCAATCGTATAAGTGGCTTGTTGATGTACTCATTGCCTTCCATAACCGAAACATAACAAGCCTGGAACTCTACTTTCAATTATAAATTGACAAGATCTAACATTGTGGTTAAGAATCAATGTACTACAAACAATTCAAAGAATTGAAAAGTTTACACGCCAAAGTCAAGTAAAACCGAATGGACATTAACTTTTTCTAACAAAGCCCCGAGTTCCTGATGCATCTTCAGTATTCTAAGTGTTTGAATATGCAGAAGCATTATTGAGGTTTAACATGCATGAACCATAATCATCTAGTCGTAACCCTAAAACACCAATAGTTCTAATCATGATACACATGGCTAAACGAACTCTTCAAATAGTACTTTGTATCTTTCTTGAAGAACAAGCTTCAGTATTATACATCTCAATTCATGAAAAATATCTTTCTCAAAATAGGACTCAGCTTCAGCCCATCGATCCAAATCCCTGACTTTGCGTGTCCTCTGGGAAAAACACCTGTTAACTGCGAAAAGAAAGTATAAAGACTCGATAAAGTCATGTTTATATATCTATACATGACTAGATGAAATCGATCACTAGAAATGCCTTTGTTAGAGTTATTTACCTGGGAACATCCAACAAGTTTAAGTGTCATCAGCGACAAGCAGCAATCTACCGTCAAACCTAAATCACTGTTAGATTTCACACTTGTTTAAGTTAGTTAGGTTAATTATATATTTTGTTTTTACTATTTGTGAAGAGTGAGGCTTTGTTCTAAAACAATATTTGCAATAATGCTTTTTTGCTTTTTTTTTTTACATCTTCACACGTGTTATTTTGTTTTTTTTATTATAATTAAATTAGTTTTATATTTTAATTTAGTAATAATTAGATATTTGTCACCTGTAATAATTAGATATTTCACACGTGCGATTCATGCTGAGTTTTTGGGTGCGATTATTGCCTTGGAAGTCGCTTTGGATAGGAATTGGACTTTCTTGTGGTTGGAATCTGACTCTTCTTTGGTTGTCTTTGCGTTTAACAATTCGGTTGTTCCTTGGAGAATTAGAAGCAGATGTGATTTATGTTTGTCTAGGATTCGTCATTTTAAGTTATTTGCTTCCCACATTTTTCGGGAGAGGAATTCTTGTGCAAATAGATTAGCTAACATTGAGTTTTCGGTCAACTCTTTTACTTAGTGGAATGAGGTTCGTCCGGAAATTCTAGCTGACTTTAACAAAAACAATTTAAGATTACCTTTCTTTAGAACTAGATAGGTTTGAGGTCAGGTTTTTTGCCCCCCTCATTTTTGTACCTATTTTCTTTTATATATTTGATTTTTCTTTAAAAAAAAATTATATTAAAAAAAAAAATTCTTGATAGATTTGTGGTCCACCATTTGATGAGAAATATTTTTGGGAGTTTGCCTTGATTATGCATGTAAAGTAATTCATAGCCAAAAGGATTATCAACATTATTATGAGAAATGATAAGAGAGCTTACTTACCTGAGTTATAATCTTAAAATATGGGTCATTTGATATTGGGAAGGGCTAGTCTCGGTTTTAACTTTCATAGAGATCCTTTGAGTTTGAGGATTCTCTTAGGAAGCCTCGTCAAATATTGTATTAATTATTTTAATGGAATCTATACTTATATATAGAGGGGATAGAAAAAAATGGACAGATCTATTTTTCTACCAAATTTACCCTTTAATTATATTTATATTTACTTAGAATTCTCATAAAAAATAACCGCTGGAGATTATAATTACAATTATTGAAAACCTCATAAAAAATACTTAGAATTCTCATAAAAAATAACCGCTGGAGGTAATAATTACAATTATTATAATGTATTTTTAAATTTTTAAATTTTTAAATTTTTAAATTTTTTAATTTAAAAGAAAAACGGGTATATAAATTCATATTTTTAGGCCTATTTTTTAAATTAAATAGGGTCTCTGGATTAATTGGGCAAGTCTTGTTTATTATTATTCACGGAGGTATTAAGCTTCGACGCCTATTGAAGATTGTAAGCTCTAAATCTATCTCTAGAGTCCAGAAACTAACAGATAATCATCTCTAATCAAAGTTTGCGAGGTTTATCTCTAACACAAACCAAACTCCGGGCATAAAGCAAAAATCAGAGACAATCATCAATAAAGATTTGTAAAACAAATTTCATACAACGCCATGGACGATAAATATACATGAATTCAGAATAAATACATATACACAATCCAACATAGAAGAAAAACACAAAGAAGAAGAAAAATAAACCAAACATCTCGCGGTTTGTCAACGTCGGTCGACGATCAATCCACCCTGGTTCATCCGTATGCAAGCTTCCATGTTGTTTTCTAAGCTAATCTAAAGTTTGATGGTGTTGGGAGGAAAATTCCCCAAAACCATACCCTAAAAAGTGACAGAAATCTCTTAAATACAATTACAAAATTCGCGCATTCGCTAAGCGAACGTTTTACTCGCAAAGCGAGCTTAAAAAAATGGCACTTAAGTGCCTCTGAAATGCTAAACCGCCTCTGCAAAATTCCAGAAGTTCGCAGTGCGAACGATTTATTCGCAAAGCGAATGCTCGTTGCATAGTTCGCAAAGAGAACTTTGGTCTCTTTCTCCCCTGTCCAATTCTGGAAGTCTTCGCTGGGACCTCGCCAGACATTCGCAAAGCGAACATTCGCTGGAAAGCTCGCAAAGCGAACTTGACAGCAAACCAACCCTTATTTTGACCACAACTTCTGAACCGCAACTCTGATTTACGCACGATCGGAAGCGCTGGAAAGCTTATTCAATGCTCTAAATGAATATGGCAAGATATCCTTGCTTAAATACCTACAAAAAATGATCCGATTGCATGCATTAAATTCCTAGTATTAATGTTATTAGTAATATATTGGTTAAACAAAAGAAAAAATTAGTATTAGATATATATATATATATATGAGATTGTTAATTAATAAATCATGAAAATAACAAATTAAAATAAATGGTTAAATAGAATAAAGGGTTAAATAAGTATTAGGTCCCTGAAAATAACCCAACATTCAAGTTTGGTCTCTGTCTGGTCAATGAAATAAAACACAGTTGGCAAGGAATGTTAGTACACATGGCATGCCATGTCATCCTCCGTTAGTGAAAACTAACGGGAGGGACTACAGTTGGAAACAGAAAAGGTTGGGGGGACCAAACCTTGAAGAAAATATTTATAGGGACCAAACTTGAATGTTAGGTTATTTTCAGGGACCTAATACTTATTTAACCCTTTATTTTTTTTCTATTATATACCATCAATTTCTTTCTTTATTTTTTATTTAATTCTATTTGTTGTTTTGTTTAGAAATATGGTAAATATATACTAAGATCAATATTTAAATTGCACAAACATTTCAACATAAAGTAAACACACATTCAATAATACCAGCTTGGTGTTTTGCCTCATTTCTTTTCTGGATTAAACTGAAAGAATACCCTCTTCTTCCAAATGAGAGAGAGAGATATTTTTATAAAAATTATTACACAAATAATTTAAATTAAAATCAAAATTAAAAAAAATACAGATTTATATTTTAACGTGTTAGTGCAGTAAAAAAAGCGGACAAACGGGCACGAGAGTGCCCGTTTGGACGCTAGTAATAATAATAATAATGATGATGATGATCCGTGTCGACGGATGCAACTGGTGGAGGGACTCTCGCCATTGTGTTTCACAAACTGGATCTTTATCTGACACGGTGAAGTGTTTGATAAACAATCAATACTAGAACCGGAGCTCTGATGCCAATTGAAGGTAACAAAAACACAAGAAAGATGGGGGAGGGGGGGGGGGGGGGTTGAGTTGGGTTTTTAGAATGAAATTCTTTTGCTACCCAAAACAACAAAAAGATAACTAAGAATAAAAATAATGAACACAATTATTTTTATCCTGGTTCGATGTTAACAATATGTTACGGGCGGATGCAACTGGTGGCGGGACTCCTACTTTTTTTTTCATGCCACCATGCTCCTCTATTCTAATGGACTCTACTAATAAGTTACATTGTGGTTGTGGAACAAAGGCACCTTCATTGGCTTTTTCAACCAACGAATCCTACAACACAAATAAAAGTTTATCACCAAAGACTTGCAATTAATATTCTTAGCAAAAGAATCTACTTACAGTACTTTAAGTAACTATGCGTGTAACCTCTAATGTTAACTCTCTTCCTGGTGTTTTTCGTGCTCTCTTCCATTTTTCATAGTGTGATGGGGGAGATGAGTTGCAGTCAAGGCTTAATGACACATCTTTCATCTATGGTGGTCTCTATTTTCTTTTTTCATTAATCATTGTCTCCTCCATTTATCATATCCTCCACGAGACAATCCATGTGGATATATATTTTTAGCCCTATTTTCCTTTCCTTTTTAACTCTTAGTCTGTTATAATCATAGTGGAAATTTCAATTCATAGGGTTGTATCTAAAAAGGACAAGCACAACACAAGATTATACTTCACAACATAAGATTACTACTAACATGGAATTCAGGGGATTATGAGACTCGACAAACTTATCCCAAATATCCTGATCAAGATAAATATACATTTTAGCTGGATAAACAATGTTATGTTTGGGATTTGTAATGTAATTTGCTATGATTTGTGTCTTAAATTCTCTCCAATGCTCACTAGCATGTGAAATTAATCTTTTATTCAACTTATTACCATTTGGAACCTCAAAAACACCTTACATTTACATCAAAAAAGTTGGTATTAGTATTTAACAAAAAATAAATGGTCATATATACTAACTAATACTATAACATCGGCCCATATACTTTCTTTCACTTCAGGTTCTACCTGGCCTCAATCTTGTATCAAAATACTCATAATTCTTCGACCAAGTAATGTCACATATCTCCTAAATGTCGTAGCATGTTCACCATAACATCTCTCGCTTTTAAAATCAAACTCAATCTGCATCTTAACACATGTGTTTCAGACTTTTGTTAATGCTGCCATCATTGTGGCACTTCTAAAATTTATTATTTGTTTATCCTAATAGAAGAACTCACATTTGTAGGAGGTGTGTGTAGCGAGTGATTTTGGACACGGTTCTTAAGCGCTGTCGCTCTTTGGGGTTTACTACAGGTCGATTCATTTTTTTATCCTATTGTGAGCTGACTAAGGAAGGGAAATAGATGTCTCCAATTAACCCAGCTTACATACTGAGTTTAAACAGCGGTCTGTTAGGTTACGGATGTTATATGGTAATGGGGCCTTTCTTTCTTCTTACTTCATTAAGGTGGAAAACTGGGACTATTCATGGGGAATTTGTCAGATTGGGTGGAGATATGGGACTTTAGGTTTTTTGATTAGTGAGCTCGCTAAGATTTTTCTTTCAATCTTATGCCTACGTATTCCCGTTTACCGAAACAGGGAAATCAGAGCGTTCGTAGTTCCTCCTATTCTATGGGAGGAAATGGTGTTTTGGTGTCTTGTTCAAAGCCCAAGACGTGAAGCGAAAGGTGATCTATATCTTGTTCAAAGCCCAAGATGTGAAGCTAAAGGTGGTTTGTATCTTGTTCAAAGCCCAAGATGTGAAGCAGAAGGGTCTATTTGTATCTTGTTCGAAGCCTAAGATGTGAAGCTAAAAGGTGTTGTCTTTAGAGAGAATTTGTCATCTCTAAAGGGGGTCTGTTTGTCACAACTGTTTATAAAGGAGAATTACTTTAACCGGGATATGTGAATCCGGCAATGCCATAATTTCCTTTATAGAGGGTTCCAACCTGAAGGTGAAGACTTTAACTCAGTGTAGAGCAATGCTATCTTCCTTAGGAATTTTTCATGTTAAAAGAGGGACAGTGGCATGGATGTAAATAATCCAAAGGCTTTCCGCTTACAGCGATTAGATGAAGGGGAAGGAGTTGTTGATGTTTGTTCACTGTGAACGAGGCACATCTTTGATGCTAAAAGGTTGATTGACTCAACCTGGGTTTTCTTATACAAAGCCTAAGAGGAGGCTATTGGCCCAACAAGAGGGAGTTTTTGTGTGTCTCGTACGAAGCCCGAGAGAGAGGCTAAAAGGGTTGACTCAACAGGAGAATCTTTTATACTCAACAAGAGAGTGTTTTTTGTATCTTGTACGAAGCCTGAGATGGAGGCCAAAGATGGTGACTCGCCAAGAGAATCTTTTATACTCAATAAGAGAGTGATTTTGGTATCTCGTACGAAGCCTGAGATGGAGGCTAAAAGTTTTGACTCAACAAGAGAGTCTTTGTATCTCGTACGAAGCCCGAGATGGAGGCTAAAAGGGTACTGTTTCAGTTGAGTGACAGGTCCAGTATGTTGGTTAAGAGAAAATCAGTTCTTATATGAGTAATGCTGTACTCATGGATTTGATCTGAGGATCGGGATTATTTCCTGTTCTCTAAGGAAACGAGGAATCCAAAGGGTATTTGAGACTGTCCAAGTCTGCAGGTGTTTCCTTACTTGAGAATGTCTCTGAGACTCAAGGAAATAAGACTGTCCAAGTCTAGAGTTTTATCTTTTGTACTATGCTTAAAGAAACAGTAGTAGTACGTTCACGGTAGAAAGATCTAGACTCTTTGAAAGACTGTTCTATTAAGATGACTAATTTCTGTTCCTATACCTCTAGGAGGTCGTCGGGACAATTTGTACGAAGCCCAAGAGGAGGCTGGAAACTTTTAAAAATCCGAGGGACAATTTGTACGAAGCCCAAGAGGAGGCTATCATTCCTGGAGGAAGAAATCATTTATACAAAGCCTAAGAGGAGGCTGTGAATACTTCTAAGAAGCCGACGAGTCCTTGTACAACGCCCAAGAGGAGGCGGGGATGCTTTTAAGAAGCCTATGGGTCCCCAAACCCCGAGAAGTTCAAGACAGGCTATTCACAAAGAATAGATCAAGCCAAGAAAGTTTGAGAATTTGGAAGAAACTCAAAGGATGCAATTCACGGAGAAGAGATCATCTCTGGGCGTAGAGTTTCTTGACAATTCCTAAGGAGGACAGCCGAAGAGAAGACTGTATCTGGTGCTCCTATGGGGGATCCAGTATTGTCTATTTCTAAGAATGATCGAAACGGCTTTACCTAGTGCTAGACGTAGTTGCCGGGGAAACTCTAAATATCTATACTATTATTACACAGTCGATATGAGTTTATGAAAGAAGACTTACAACAAAACAGCCCCACAATACAGTTATATGTATATGAAAGCGGTAAATAAAAGCATATAAACACTTACTCGGTTGTAGAGCCTCCATGCTGTTTTGTTAGTTGTTCAACAAAGAAAGATTGAAAACAACAGTATATTTCAAAATCAAAGGAGAAAGTGCTTTGAAAGGAAAGATTGGGGCTTACAGCTCAAGGAGAGGCCCAGGGTTTTAGTAGTGATTGCACTGTGATATGAGTTTGTACAGTGGGACTTATACAAGTCACTGAGACCCAAAAAGTTTTCTGTACAATGGGAATGGGTCTTAGACTCTCTCAAGAGGCCCAAAAAAATGATTTAGAGAAAATAAGCAGGTCTTACTACGCGAGGGTAGGCCCATATGATTTTGTTTAAAAATGGCGATCGCGCCGAGGTTTTGGAAACACCGTGGGACTTATACAAGTGATTGAGGCCCAAAATTTTGGTATTTACAAAGGAATTGGGTCTTACACTCTATTAGAAGCCCAAAGGTTTAAAAATGAAAAGAAATGGGACTTATAGATCAAGGAGAAGCCCAATAGTCTTTTTTGTTAAAAGGCGACGATCGCGCCGAACTTTGTAAATGTACAAAGGGACTTATACAATGTCTGAGGCCCAAAATATTTATTTACAAAAGGGATGGGACTTACACTCTATTAGAGGCCCAAAGTGTACTTTAGGAAAAGAAATGGGGCTTACAACACGAGGGGAGGCCCAGATGATTTTCAATTTGAAAAGGGCGATTGCGCCGAGATTTTTAACGTATCGGGACTTATACAATAACTGAGGCCCAAAATATTTTTGTACAAAAAGGGTTGGGTCTTACACTCTATTAGAGGCCCAAGTGTTTTTGAAAAAAGATTTGTTATGGTGAAAATCAAAGAAACCCCAATTTCAATTTTTTAAGGCATTTTTAAAAAAAAATCAAGTAAAAAAAAAGATAAAAATATCAAATAAAATCATTAATCATGTTATAAACAATGATTAAAGTTTATGAAAAAGTATTTTATCCACATGAATATTTAAAATCATTTTGGTTTTAAAAATCAAAAAAGAAATCATTTTAAAAGCATTTAAAATAATTTAAAACAATATTTTTGAATATATTAAAAATATATCAAATAATAATATTTTTTTGTGATTTTTTGTGGATTAAAATATTATGGAGTATGAATAAGAAGTGTGTAAAACAGAATTGGAAAATGATGATTTTTGCTATGTAAAAGAATTGGTTGAGTTTTGAAGATAAACTAAGAAAAAGAGGAAAGATGTCACAACATCACATTCGACATCTCTCATGAGTTTTGAAGATAAGAGAAAAAGGGAAGATGTCACAACATCACATTTGACATCTTAAAAAAAACCAGAACTGCACCGTGGTTTTCAACATCTTTGCTTATCAAACTTCAAACATTCATAACTCTCTCAATTTTTAACGAAATTAAAATCCGTAAGAACCTATCTTGATTGATTTTTCGCAAGGAATCCAATGGTATCACTCATACATACTGAAACTTAATGTACAACACACACAAGGCAAAAAAACCAGAACTGCATGTTTAGTTCTAGACGTATTTTCTCGTCAAACTTCCAACACGCATAACTCTCTCAATTTTTAACGAAATTCAAATCCGTAAGAGCCTATCTTGACCAATTTTTCGCAAGGAATCCAATGTTATCACTCATAGATACTGAAACTTAATGTACAACACACACAAGGCAAAAAACCAGATTTGCACCTTAAGTTTAAAACAACATAAACTCCACATATAAACATGTTAAAGTGCAAACAGTAGGAGGATCATAACATACACATTCAGGACTACATTTTTGCTTCAAGAATTGTTCAATATGATGCATGTATGTGGACATCAAAGGAAAGCATGATTCAAAGAATTCAAGTTGTGAATTTTACCTTTTTTTTGGAGAATTTGTGCAACCTACCAAGTGCTTTGTTCCAGAAATGATTTGATGCTTTGGACACCCTCAAATGACCTCTTAGAAGCTTTTAGGATGGTTGGAATCAGCTGGAACCTGCAAAAACACAAACTGGCCCATTCTTGCAAAAGGGGTTAAAGTGGCCAAAATAGCAACTCTCTCAAATGGTGTTCCAGATGTGTGGCACCATTTGGGACAGTTCAAGGATGATATTTGGAGTGTGTTTGAGGTTTTATCTAGTTTGGAAAGTGACTGAATCAAGACATGGCTTGAAAAATGCAAAAAAGTCCAATTTTGAGGTTTTGAGAGGTGACTTTGTGATTTTGGTGTTACAGGTCACTTGTGATAGTTTGGATCACCTACATATGATGTTTATGAGGTGTTAGGATCATGAGCTGTGATGGAAATGCCCTCTAACTCAAAAACTCTGAATTTCCTTACTAAAGAAGGCATTTTGGAGTGAAAGAAGTGATTTTGAGGAAAGCATCTGTTTGATGGCTTTAGTGTACTCAAACTGAGCACAAATGAGCTCTATTTATAGTAGAGCAAGTTTGTTTTGGCAACAATAGTGAATGGTGGCTGCAGCAGAGGTTTGGCAAATGTTGGCCAATGAAAATCCAAGTCTCCTCTAGCCATTGACTAGAGGTTAGAGCACAGGCCTTTGGTTCCCTAGTTGTTGGAGGAATCTTGACTGAATTCAGTTAGAGGAAGCTCAGTTCATGCCACCTCTAAGCATCCAATAAATGCTCCAAACCAAAATTGGAGTTTTGTCCCTCTTTTAGGGTTTTTTAGGTTTGGCATGCTACTTGTGGAATCTTGGACTTAGGAGGCTTATGGATCAGATCACCCCCCTTGGATTTGATCTTCAGATGTGTCCAAAATGATGACAAGGCTTAGAAATTCGTGTGGCACAAGAAATGTGCAAATCTGTCCTGAAACATGTCTTAAAAATCAACTGCAACAAGCCTTGTTGTAAAATCCATAACTTCTTGCTCAAGAATGATAAATGGTCGTTCTAGGACTTTTTGGAAAGCTGAGATGACATACTTCAACTTTGATGTTTGACCCTAGACTTGGTTCAACTTGGATCATGGAGAAAAACATCCTTGAAGTTGGGACATTCTTGCTGGAAAATTATTAATGATGTCCCATGAAATGTTGAAACATTTGACAACTTTGATCATTAATAATTCCAAACTTTAATCACTTGTATCTTTTAATCCACTATGATATTTTGAGTTAAATTTAATTGCACCTTTGATGATTGTCCTGCATGGTGACAAAGCTTGAAAATTGTGTGGCACAAGAAAAAGTGCACAAAATCTGTCCAAAAAAACAACTGTAGCAAGCCTTCTTATAAAGTCCATAACTTTCTGCTCGAGTATGATAAATGACGTTCTACAACTTTCTGGAATGCTGAGATGACGTACTTCAACTTTGATGTTCAAGGTTTGTGAAGATAAGACTTGTAAAGTTATCAAAATTGACCTTGAACTTGTGTGATCAAATCTGTCCTAAAAGCTGTCATGAAAATTCTGTTTTATCAATGCCTTTTGCAGAGACCATAACTTTCTGCTCGAGAATGATAAATTAGCCTTCTAGGACTTTTTGGAAAGGTGAGATGACGTACTTCAACTTTCATGCCCAGGGTTTTTCCTAAATCAACTTGGATCATGGAGAAAAACATCCTTGAAGTTAGGACATTCTTGCTGGAAAAATATTAATGATGTCCTATGAAATGTCAGAACATTGGACATTAAGAATTCCCAACTTTGATCACTTATATCTTTTAATCCTTATGATATTTTGAGTTGATTCCTTCTACAATGTTGAAGTATCAAATACCCTATTTAAAAGTAGCTCTTACGCAAAATCAATGGATGCTTGGACCAATAGTTACAACCTTGAAAAGTTGTGCACTTGAACATGATTTTAACTTAGAAAAAATTTCTAAGTTTCCTTCAATTTGATCAATTTTCCAATTTTGCATGATTTCTTGATTTAAATTTGATCAAATTAAATCATCCATCATATTTTCTTGAGTAATGGCTTGTGAAGCTCAAAGTTGACCAAAAGTCAAACTTTGACTTTCTGCGTCAGTTGACTTTGTATTAGATGAACTTGAGGCTTGATCCACTTGAAATGTTGCACTCTTATGCTTAATTCTTGATGTGGGAGTCCTCTTGATCCTTTGTGGGTGTTTAAGAGGTTAGACACGTTGAAGATCATGTCACTCCTTGATTGATCATTTGTCTAAAAGCTCTGAGAGGGTTTGAAACCCTAGTTTGATTGTAGTGAATGCTCACCCATCTTTGGGGAGACTAATGAGGTACAAAGGTACATCCATATTGTGCTGATGATTTGCACCATGATGGGAAATCTTAGTGGTCAAAATTTGGGGTATGACAGATGCCCCTATTTAATCTTCTTGGACCCGAAGGTGTGAATGGCGAAGGTATTCGGGCATTCGGGGTGCAAGAGGATTAAATATCAGAATACCCGAAATTTTGATGGTGGTTATGAATGGTAGCTTACGCATTCATCTTCTTTAGCTGAGCGATGATGCTTAGAAAAGGTAAACTTCCCCTCGATCCTGGTCTTCAGCCAAGGAGCTGGTCTCAGTTTTCTTTTGAAATAAACCTCCCCTCGATCCTGGTTTCCTACCAAGGAACTGGTCTTAGTTTCTTTTGTCAACTTCCCCTCGATCCTGGTTTCCTACCAAGGAACTGGTCTTAGTTTCTGATTTGTGAACTTCCCCTCGATCCTGGTTTCCTACCAAGGAACTGGTCTTAGTTTTTGAAGTAAACTTCCCCTCGATCCTGGTTTCTTACCAAGGAACTGGTCTCAGTTTCCGAAATAAACTTCCCCTCGATCCTGGTTTCCCACCAAGGAACTGGTTTCAGTTTCTTTTGTCAATAAACTTTCTTGACAAGGAACGCTGTTTGTAGCGGTTTTCCTTCAAACTTCTCGCCGAATTTTCCTGGGGAGATGCCATTTGAGTGGAAAAAGTTTTGATGTCAGACTCGATGGGGAACCCATTCGTCTGAGTTGTAGAGGTGCACAAACTTCTCTATTGGAGGCACCATTTGTTTATTCTACTGGGGAAAGCGAGTCTCTTGAGAGACTGTTTCCGCTTGGGGGTGTTACATCATACTTTTCCTGAGGTCTTTTCAGAGAAATGCCATACGATGTACCCCAATTTTGAGGGGCTTTCTCTGGGGATTTTCCTTAATCCGGGAAAGCAAATATATCATCTTCAATGGCGAAGAGTGATATTTGTTGAAAGTTTTCTTGTTTCTCAGAGGTTCAAGTTATCAAAGTGGTCAAGGACCGTCTCTAATCCAGAGATAAACGGGAGAGAGATTACTTAGATGATTCACTTCCTAACAAGGAAAGATCTGACAACTCGATTGAGATGACTTTTATCACTAGGGGATAAGACCGACTAGAGTGATAGTGATGCAATATGAATATGAATGCGAATCAATAATGCATGATGTATGTATGTATATACTGACAAAACTGATGCAACATACAGACTAAAGGATGAACACGACTGGATACTCGGCCACAGTGGGGCATGTAGAAATATCGCTGGTTCAAGATAGCAATTCTGCCTTGCTTAGGAGTTGGTCGGGCTTAGGAGATGAGAACTCGGCCGAGGGCATCAGATGGGAAAGCCGCATCTGATACAATTGATCCTTCGTTCAGGCGTACTGGTCTAGAAGAAGTACTTTGATTCTGCACTTTGAGGTTCGAACACCTTTGGAGAAGCGACCGATGTTCTTCTGATGTTCAACAGTCAAAAGAAATTGCCATCTTTATTTTAAAAAAGCAGAAAAAAATTTATCAAGCAAATTCATTTTTGTTTTATTTTCAAGAATCGTTAATCATGTTAAAATGTCGTTCTATAAAGCTAAAACAAGTAAGAATTACAAACAAAAGCACAAGGGCTCAAATTTTATTGATAGGATGGAAATCAGCCGAACGCGTGATTCCATAGAGTATTTACAAAGTTAGAAAATGGTAATTTACAGGGAAAAGGGCTACGTTGAAATATAACGACCACTATCCTTCTACCTACTTTGAATTCGAGACATCCTGAGCTTCTGTCGAAGATGACCTTGACTGGAGAATTCCTGACGGATGGCATGACTGCTGAGGAGCTGAACTGATCAGACGTAGTTACATGCCATTAATCCCTAACTTTTGCCTGGATTGTATTGTGATGTTTTCAATCCACCGGGATGATTTTTGATCATGTCTCTAATTTTTGCCTAGACCGCCCTTTCGGATTTTCAATCCACCGAGACGTTTGTTTGTTTGTTTATTTTAGTTTAGGCGAAGTATTTCTTGACTATGTCAACATTCGTGGGGTAGGAAAATTCCTCTCCATCCATGGTTGCAAGTCTCAAGGCGCCGCCTGAGAAAGCTTTCTTGACCACATAGGGGCCGTCATAATTCGGAGTCCACTTGCCCCGAGAATCAGTGAGAAAGGATTGTATCTTCTTGAGCAGTTTGAAGATCGACGCGCATGTCGCGGTTATGAGGAATATGAATCTGGAGATGTAGTTCAAACGTCCCAGGAATCCTCTGACTTGTTTTTCAGTTTTCGGAGAAGGCATTTCTTGAATGGCCTTGACCTTGTCAGGATCAACCTCAATTCCTTTCTGGCTGACGATGAACCCTAGCAGTTTCCCTGAACGAACACCGAACGTGCATTTGTTAGGGTTCAAGCGGAGTCTGTATTTTCTCAAACACTCGAATAGTTTTGACAGGTGGGTCACATGCTCCTCTTCTGTCTTATATTTGGCAATCATGTCATCGACATATACCTCGATTTCCTTGTGTATCATGTCATGAAACAGAGTAGTCATGGCCCTTTGATAGGTTGCCCCGGCATTCTTCAAACCGAACGACATTACCTTGTAACAAAAGGTACCCCATGGGGTGATAAATGAAGTTTTCTCCATGTCTTTCGGTGCCATTTTGATCTGGTTATAGCCCGAGAATCCATCCATGAAGGAGAAAACTTTGAACTTTGTTGTACTGTCTACCAGCATGTCAATGTGTGGTAAAGGAAAGTCGTCCTTTGGACTAGCCTTGTTTAGATCTTTGTAATCTACACACATTCTGACATTTCTGTCCTTTTTTGGAATGGGTACGATGTTGGCTAACCATTGAGGATATTCAGATGTAGCGAGGAAACCCGCGTCAATCTGTTTTTGTTCTTCCTCTTTGATTTTGATGGCCATGTCCGGGTGAGTTCATCTCAACCTCTATTTTACTGGCGGAAATTCCGATCTCAAGGGTAAATGATGTTCCACGATGCTGGTATCCAACCCTGGCATGTTTTGATAGGACCAAGCAAACACATCGGGAAATTCTCTGAGAAGCTTTGTCAAACTTCTTTGGCAGTTGGACTGAGCAGTGCCCCAATCCTGATTTCTTTTCTCTCTTTTTCTGAACCCACGTTGATCGTTTCCAACGGCTCTTTGTGAGGTTCAGTGGACCTTTCCTCTTGTCTGTGTAATCGGGAGATCTCTTCTGGAATTTCGTTGTCAACTTCTTCTTCAGCCCCAAATACCGGGAACTCAAATTCGGGAGAAGGCATCGGATCGTATGTTTCAACGGGGTTTAAAATAAGCAATTTGCATGACGTGATGATTTGTGTTTAGAAGAGATAGAGGAAATGCAAGAGTGTGTGCAGTGTATTTTTTTACTACTTGTTTTTATTTTTTGAGTTATTTTTTAGGATTACCATTTTCTGAGAAAAGCAAAAAGAGAAAACAACAATTAATGCGGAAATTACAGAACGACGTTATTTTATTAATGAACAAGTCGACTCTTGAAACTACAGCCCTATAAAACAAAACTCTGTCACTTTGGGCGAAGCGAAGAGGGAAATTTACAGAAAGTGAGCCCTTTAGAAACATTCGTTTCCCCTGGGCAGGGTGAAAGGTTAAAGATGGCAATTACTTTGACTGATGAACGATCTTCGGAACATCGACAGCAACCCACTAGCAGCGAACTCCTCGGTGAATCACAAAGTCTGGCACCTTCCTCGATTTGTCTTCAGAAATAACGCTCATTTCTGGTGGAGCAAGATCATTGGAATCTGTCTCCCAAGCAGAGTTGTCGTAGGAGGATTCCTCAGTTGCATTTTGCAGAGTATTTGTACTCTCAGGCAGATCTCCCCATCCAGTTGGCTGGATGTCTTCGAGCCTGATATGAGAGCTTTCGGGAGTGGTGTACTTGACCATGAAGTCAAATTTTCCACTTGGTTGTCCTAAGGTGTCCCACACTTCTTTGGAACTGGAGGAGTTATCTCTCTCGATGACGTTGACCTCGGGAAAAGCATAGTTGATGAATTCTAGTCCGGCAAGCTTTGCCAATTCATCGTCGAAATATTTTCTAAATGACCTGAGTGTTGATCCCATGACATGGTGGGGACGCAGGTATTCTTTTCAATGATGCTCAGCTGATTTTCATTGTTCGGCTGACTTTCTAGCCCCAAGTCTCCTAGGCACGGCTGCTAGATAGGCAGGCCATCCATCGGGCCATAATAGTCGTGGTCAAAGTTGTCTTTCATCAGAGTGTCCTCCTCTAATGAGTTTGGCGGAGCACGGCATCCTTCCGGATCACAATCTCCATATATCATTTCGACATCTGACCTCGGTATAAATCTCGGACTCTGTGTAGGAAAGCAAAAGGGAGTCTGCGTTTCGCCCTGAGACATATAACCGTCCTCGTTGAGATAGGACTTCCATTCTTCCTCCGTATCGAAGGAATCATCTTTATTAATGGTATGCACGTCTTGAGTCACTGGTTGAAGGAAGCCTCCACTGTGGAAGAAGTTCTGAATGGGATGAAGACTTTCACCGTTAGCGGCAGTCTGGGTACAGGTTACAGAAAATCCAAGACCTTTCTTTGTCTTGTTATTCGTAGGAATGACAAGATGTCCCCATCATGTTGTATTGGTATTCTCGACCGCTTTGATAGCATCTTTGTATGAGGAAATCGAGGTTCCTTTCTCTAATTGATTCTCATTGCTCACCGTAAGCGCTTGGAACTGAGTCCCAATAACCTCCTCGGGTTCTACACCAGTAGATGATGATAAGTTGCTCACGAGCAAGGCCTGTTCTCCACAAACTGTGACGAGTTGGCCGTTCTGGACGAACTTTAGCTTTTGGTGGAGGGTTGAAGTGACCACCCCAGCCTGATGTATCCAAGGTCTTCCTAATAAATAACTGTACGTTGGCCGGATGTCCATGATCTGGAAAATGACTTGGAAAGTGTGAGGACCAATAATTATGGGAAGATCAACTTCACCGATAACCGTTTTTCTGGACCCGTCGAATGCTTTGACGATGACCTCACTGGTTCTCATCGGGGGTCCTTTGAAGGATAATTGCGTCAAGGTGGACTTCAACATAACATTCAGGGCTGACCCTGTGTCTACCAGTACGCTGGCTAAAGCATCGTCCTGGCAGTTGACTGTAATGTTGAGCGCCATGTTATGACGACGACCTTCTTCAGGTAATTCCTCATCACTAAATCCCAAGTTATTGCAGGAAGTGATGTTAGAGACAATGCTATCGAACTGTCTGATTGTTACATCCTGTTCCACAAAGGCTTGCTCCAAGACTCTCTATAGAGCCTCTTTGTGGGATTCTGAACTAAGTAACAGTGATAATACCGAGATCTTTGAAGGAGTTTGTAACAGTTGGTCAACAATGTTGTATTCACTCCTTTGGATGAGCTTAAGCATCTCATCATTGTTTTTTTGAAAGGTCGGGATTACTAGATTGACCGATTGGTGGATCGGGAACTTTTATCTGAGGTTCCTTTTCTTTGCTGAGTTCTCCAACTCCTCTGTTGAAGATTCGACCACTCCGTATTACTCGACTGATGTCTGCAATATTCACGACGGAGGGTAACAGAATTTCCTTTCCATTATCGACTATTGTTGCACCGTATTTGTAAGGGATAGCCTTAGTTGATTCATACGGTAGTGGTCCCGGTAGATAGATGACTATGGGAGCCTTCTGATTTTTCCGACCATCGTAAGTAATCTCGATTCGTTCCTGGTTAGGTACTCTCGATTCGTCAAGTAGAGGGATGATGGTACAAACATCCTTGTTTCTCTGATGATCAGAGATTACGACAACGTCCTCGATTTGATCAACGAGATAGTTGACTGATCCAGAACTTGACCATGGTTGAATCTCTTTGTGGTCCAACTGACTTTGAAGGGCTGTCCACACGAGGTAGCATCCTTGATTATTCACCGAACAAACTCCACACCGCTCATAGTTGTGTAGTGGCACCTGGCCGCGTCCGCTCTGAATACAGTGTAGCCTTACTAGGTCAGTTTCCACCGACCGGACATCCTGACTTTGATATCTAGTAGGATTCCCATTAGTGATACTAATTTGCTAGGTGTCTTCATCCATATAGATTGGAAGCCACCAGTGGTTCAACAAGTGCTGAAGTGTTTCCTGGACAAGGGCACAACCTTGATCGTTTTCGCAACCCGCTTTACAGCTTTGATTATCATGTGATACCAGGAATCCGAGACGGACCTGTTCTGCGTGTAACTCCACCAGGCTGGTATTCATCAAGCGAATATCGAAGATTTCAATCATGTTGATCTGATAGGGATTCCTATCATGGTAGTCCTGGATCCATCCAAGATCCATCTGACGCTTGAGGGCCTCTTGTATGAAAGAGCATCCCTGTTTGTTTACCGAGCAAGTCAGACAAGAACTGTAATCGTGCCGCGGCAGATTATGATACTGGCTTTGCCTTGAGTGCATTTCCACCATGTTGACATTCATCGCACGGATGTCGTGGTTCTGAATGATGTTGGAATTCGTATAAACCATGTTAACTCCACGAACTCGGTGCTCTTGGATCCATCCGAGATCCATCTGTTCCTGTAGAGCTGATTGCACCACAGAACACCCTCGATTGCTTTTAGAGCAGATATCACACTGGTGATAATTATGAGGTGGCACATGGCCATATCCACTCTGTCTACAATGCATCTTGACTAGATTGGTCCTTAACAAGAGTACATCATGAATTTGATAGACGTTGTTAGACTCTCCCTCTATCAGGTTGACTGCAGCTTTCTCGTGTTGAGGCAGCGGGTTCGTGAGAACATTGGGATTTGTATCCTTGAAAGATAAGACCCCGCTCTTATCAAGCTTTTGCACGTTAGATTTGAAATTGAGACAGTTCTCTATGTTATGCCCCGGTCCTCCTTTGTGATAAGGGCATGTCTGGTCCACTTAAACCAAAAAGGTGGATTTTTCGGTACTACAAGAGGGGATTTAGTCTGGACATGCCCCTTGGCCAGTAGTAACGGAAATAGTTTTGCGTACGATACGGGTATATGATCAAATCCTGGTGGCCGCGTTGTACGGTTGTTGTTGTATGGAGGACGAGCCTGCTGAAGAGGATGTTGTGTCCTTTGCTGATTAGGTTGGCTCTGCGCAACCTGAGGTTGATACGTAGAAAGAGGCGTAGGATTGATAGCAGGAGTCATGGCTGCTACTGGTTGATAACGTCGCCTTTGCTTTCTGAGAGAGATATTCCCAATATCCTGCTCTTTTTTCTTAGGGAGAGCACTACCGTATCGTTTTGCACTACTTGATGATCCAGTGTCTTTAACTAAACGTCCTTCCCGGACGGCTTCCTCAACACGAACCCCCATGCCCACCATCTCGGTGAAGTCATTGGGCGCACTGGCAACCATTCTGTCGTAGTAAAATGAGCTCAAGGTCTTTAAGAAGATCTTTGTCATCTCTTTTTCCTCAAGAGGTGGAGAGATCTGAGCGGCAATTTCACGCCATCTCTGAGCGTACTCCTTAAAGGTTTCCTTGTCCTTTTGTGACATTGATCTGAGTTGATCTCTGTCTGGTGCCATGTCCAAATTATATTTGTACTGTTGGAGGAAGGCAGTGCCAAGATCTCTGAAAGTGCTGATCGTAGCACGGTTTAAACCCATGTACCATTTTAATGTGGCACCGGTTAAACTATCCTGAAAGTAGTGAATCAGTAGGTCATGATTCTCTGTCTGAGCTGACATTCGCCGAGCGTACATCACCAAGTGGCTCTGAGGGCAAGAGTTACCCTTGTACTTTTCAAAGTCGGGCACCTGGAATTTGTGCGGGACTTTCACATTGGGGACCAAGAAGAGGTCTGCGGCGTCCTTTCCAAATAGATCCTGACCGCGAATAGCTTGCAATTCCTTTTGCATTTCCAGGAACTGTTCCTGGAACTCGTTCATTCTTTCAAACATGCTTTCATTTCCACCAGAAGGTATTTGGGGAATCTGTCCTTCCGGGACACTGTGTACCACGGGTTGTGGTATAGTCATTATGGCCGAGACTCTCGGTGCCTCCCGATGTCTGTAACCTTCAGGAGTTGCTGTCATGCCCCTAGCATCTTCGCTTTCCCGAAGTTTGTAACCTTCAGGCCCGGCGGTTCCTGCAGTGATTTCCTGATCATCAGTGATCGACGAAACATATCCTTCAGGGATATAGTTAACAGGCATGCCCCAGAGACGATCTTTCGGCATTTGATACCTAGGATCATACTTCTCCACTATGGGCATAGAGGTGATCTCTGAGATCACAGTTCTTTGTAGCCGAGCTTCTGCCATGACTTGCATATCATTACGAAGCTTTCTCATATCCTCTCTTAGAGCGTCGATCTCTTTTTTCAACTCTCTGTTCTCTTCCTCAAGATCATCCATCTTTTTTTGACGATTGGCCAGAGTATTGTACGAATGAGACAGTTTGACTCTAGAACAAACGTGAGATTCGTAGGTAAGGAGAATACGTAACGTGAGAATGATGAATGCAATGATTATTTTAATTTTTTTTTGTTTAATCAAAATAAACTTCGACAATTAGATTGCAAATATCAAACAATGGGGAAACTCCGTTTTATTGAATTGAAAGGATTGTGGAAATGAAAATACAGTAGATTACAAGGTGCGGAAACAGAAACCTAAGCTAATGGGTCCCGAGTCCTCTCTGAGGAGAACTCGGGTGCTGATTCTGGTACTTTCCTTTTCTTTGACCGGGGCTCTTGAGCCGTTGTCGGGTTGTCATTCCTTTGCCAAGTGAAAGGAGCGAGCAAATTCCTTTGGTCATCCTGATTCTCTACAGCATGTTGCTCCAAAATCTCAATCAGAGCATCCTTTTCTTTCAGTAGCTGCTGTATTTTGGTACACTCCATGTTGAGAATGCGGTACTTGTTCTTCCAAGACCTCCTCTCCCGTTGAACTTTGTTGAGAGTAACCTGAAGCTTTTCAGTTTCCGTCATGAAGTACATGACAGATTCCCTTGGCGGAAGAACTCCGTGACGAGGATACGACATTTTTAGCTTGAGAGCTCTAGTTTGTACCCAGTGGAGATAAGGCTCCACCGGGACACAGTCCGGTTTTCCGAGAGACTCCCGTCATTTCTTATGAACATGTTTCCAAGCGTGCACTATTTCCATCTTTAGTGCTCTATCATTTTCTCCTTCCTTGAAAAAAAGACCTTCCAGATGAGCATTACGTGGGACATGCCTCATCGGGTATCCAAATTGACGACGAACCAATATCGAATGGTAGTTGATTCCTCCCTTAGTTCCTATAAGGGGTACGTTAGGGAAGTTTCCATAACGGTCAATGATCCTGATTCCATCATAAATCCTATTACACCAATCTATGTCAGAGTTGGTGAGAGACATAATTTTCTGCGACCAGCGTAAGGCACTCTTATGATCCCAAAAAGCAGCAGACTTAGGCAAATGGAAGATAAACCATTTGTATAGCAGGGGCACACAACACGTGATCTCTCCTCCGCTGTACAAATTCCCTAAGTGTACAGAATGATACGCATCCGCGAGCAAGGTTGGCACAGGGTTTCCAATGAGAAAAACCTTAATGGCGTTGATATCGACGAAGTTATGAATGTTGGGAAATAGAAATAACCCGTAGGTGAGTAAAACAAAGGTGCTTTCAAAAGCAGTCATGTTCCCTATACTAGCGAAATACATGGCCTTCTTTGTCAAGAACTGGGCCGACAAACCTTGTATGCCACCCTTAGTGGTCATGTGAGTCCTGACCTCTGAGTCGTCCAAATAAATTGCTCTTGCAATGATTTGATCCTTTGGAATTTCTTCCAGTCCAGAAAATGGAGCTTGATCAGTAATGTGTAGATCAATCAGGTGATAGTACTCCTCCAACGTTGGTGCGAGCTGGTAATCCGAAAATGTGAAACAGTGATAGACCGGATCGTAAAACTAAACGAGTGCATCCATGATTCCTTCAATCACATGGATTCTTAACACAGGTAGCAGACCTCCGTACTTGGCTCTGAAAGCCTCAGGGTTAGTGATCATCCTCGCTAACCTTCTCAAATCCTTAAGTTTTGGAACCTTGAAGGTGTACTTATGAGTTCTCCTTCTACCAAAATCCATGAGCGCAATCTTTTTCTCTGACATTTGTGTCATACCCCAAATTATGACCACTAGGATTTCCCATCATTGTGAAAATCATCATCACAATATGGAGGAACCATCATACTTCATCAGTCTCCCCAAAGATGGGTGAGCATTCACTACAATCAAAATTAGGGTTTCAAGCCCTCTCTGAGTGCTTAGACAAAGGATCAATCAAGGAATGACATGATCTTCAACTTGTCTAACCTCTCAAACATCCACAATGGATCAAAAGGACTCCCACTTCAAGGATCAAGCACAAGGTTGCTCCCTTCTAGGTGGATCAAGTCTCAAGATTGACAGTGTCACCAAATTAGGGTTTTGGTCGACCAGGGCCTCCAGATGGAAATTTTTCATTTGGACACAAGCCAATGATCCAAAACATAACCTAATATACTCCATGGAACCTCATGGACCCAATCATCAAGTCAATTTTGCCTCAGGGGATGCATTCATAAAAAATCAGGAATTAGGGTTTCTTGACCTAATTCACCCCTAAGTTGACTTTTGGGACAAATCATGAGCCAAGACCTCAAGAGAGGATTTGAGGGTCTCCAATAGGCCATATTGATCCATTTGGAACAATGGATTGATCCAAGAAGCTTGAGCAACAAGTTTCAATTTCATCTGAACCACAGTTAGGGTTTCGCGGGGAAAGTCAACTGTAACTTTGACTTTTGACCAGGACATGCTCCCAAGACCTATGACATGATTCAATATACCCTATGACACCCATGGAACATGTCCATCAAGTTTGATTTAGGTCAAGGACATGATTTCATGAGGAATTGCACAGTTTGGAATTCATCTGATAAAAAGTCAACTGTGCACAAAAGTCAACTTTGACTTTTTGAGATTTTTCACCAAAATGGATTTTTAACCCTAAAATGATGTTAATGTATGATTTGAATCATCATTCATCAAGAAAAATCAAGAAAAGTTGGGTAACTTGTAAAAGGGGTAACCATAAAAAAACTTAGAAAATTTTCTAAGTTAAAAATAAAGTGGCTAAGGTACCAACTTTGGAGGACCATAACTCCTAAACCACAAGGCCATTGTTCCCCATTCAAAGCTTGATTTGTAGATCTCATTTCCCTCTACAAAAACTTCAACTAGACCTAATTCCAATTCATTGTGGATTTTGAGTTATGGAGTGATCAAAATCAAGAAAAGTCAATTTGTTCCAACACTTAGTGAAAATTTCACTAAGTCAGATTTTACCCTACTTTTTGCCAAATGTAGGGGGGTTTTTCACTTGGATTCAAAAGAGATCAAAACCAAACATGTTCAAACAATTGTTGTATCATGTAAGGGCTTTCCAAAATGGCCAAGAACATTACCAAATTCCATTTGAGCCATGAGATATGACATTGGAAAGTTGCCTTGCTGAAATCTGCCAAGGCAAGGCAGAATTTGCACTTTTGCTTGATTTGCGAAAATCAGCCAAATCCAAATGCTCCTATCCACTTGGACACCTCAGAGGATTGAATCTAAAGGAGACAATCACTGAGCCAAGCCTCCAAAGTCTTTGGAACAAGAAATAACATGTTGAACCTAGAATGGCCAAAATAGGGACAAGACTCCAATTTTGGATTGGAGCATTCAATGGAAGCATCAAGGTGGCATGGACTAAGCCATTTGCAATTGAATTCAGTCAAGACTTATCCAAGACCAAGGGAACCACAACCCTGTGCCCTAACCTCTAGTCAATGGCTAGAGGAGACTTGCATTTCCATTGGCCAACATTGAACAAACACCTGCTGCAATTGCCATTCACTGTGGATCCCAAAACAAACTTGCTCTACTATAAATAGAGCTCAATTGTGATCAATTTGAGTACACCAAAGCCATCAAACAGATGCTTTCCTCAAAATCTCTTATTTCACTCCAATTTTGCCTTCTAAGGCAAGTCACTATCGGGTTTTGAGTTTGAGAGCTTTTCCAATCAAACCAATCACTCACACACCTCACTTACATCATATAGAAGTGATCCAAACACTCACATAACATCTGGAGCACAGATTTCACAAAATCACCAGTCAATTGCTCAAGGTTTTAACCAAAGTGCAGTTGAGATGCCATGAAGTGATCCAGCCATTCTCAGTCAAGTCCAAGCATTCAAACACACTCCATAGGGTGTAGGGAAGCTGTTCAGATCATCACAATTCATCTGTAACACCTCCTACTCAGAAATCAATTTGCTCTTGCTGTCACGACCTAGAGGTAAGCCTAAACTTGGTCATCTCTCAATCTATGCATATTTCCTCGCACAATACTTTTGCCAAATGTTCATAATCATGCATGGAATGTTTCCCCTCAATTAATTGCTTTGTTTGAATCGTGTATCAAAAATCCTAGCCTTCATGCAGAAATTAGGGTTCTTGAGGATTTTTCATGATTTCTTGTTATATGTTTAATTTAAATGAAATTAAATATCATAGACATGACCGTGAGGTTGAAACGAGTTGATTGGTATGTGGATTACATGATATGATTAAATATTCAGTGAGATTGGAGAGAAAATGCAAATCTGGGCCAAGCTGAAACACGCGCGTGTTCTTCAGCTGTTCTTGGCGCCATTTTTCATAAATTCAAATATTTGAATTTTGTGATTTTATTTAATTGATTCAAAAATTAATTTCTCTCTGAGTTTTAATGATTTTGAGTTGATTCTTTTTTTAATAATTCACATAAATGTTAAAAAATTTTATTTTCCCAAAAAATCCCAAAAATATTATTTATTGTATATAATTGATATTTTTGCAAAGAATTAATGTTTTAATTGTTTTTAACATTTAAAATATTTTTTCCACCTTGATTTTGCAACTTTTAATGCTTTCTAATTATTTTGTAGGTCAATACTTAATTTTTGAAACATTAATCCAAGATCACAATTTGTTTTTCCTATGTTAAACAATTTTAATCATTTTAATTGAATTTTTATTCAATTAAATACATTTTTGAAAATAAATTAGGGTTTTTGGATTAATTCAACCCTCATAAATCATTTTTAAAACACTTTGGGCCTCTAATAGAGTGTAAGACCCAATCCTTTTTTTGACCAAAATCATTTTGGGCCTCAGTGTATTGTGCAAGTCCCGATACCGTAAAAAACAAACGGCGCGATCGTCTCCTTTTGAAAAATAACCTTTTGGGCCTCTCCTTGAGCTATAAGACCCATTCAAAACTTTTTGGGCCTCTAATAGAGTGTAAGACCCAATCCCCTTTTAACCAAAACATTTTAGGCCTCACTTATTGTATAAGTCCCTCTGCGTTAAAAGAAAACCTCGGCGCGATCGCCATCCCAAACGGAAAAATCATCTGGGCCTACCCTCGTGTTATAAGCCCCATTCTTTTTCTTTAAAACTTTTTGGGCCTCTTGAGAGAGTGTAAGACCCATCCATTTGTACAGAAAAAAATTTTTGGGCCACAGTCACTTGTATAAGTCCCTCTGTAAAAATTCAAACAGTGCGCTCACTGATAAAACCCTGGGCCTCTCCTTGAGCTGTAAGCCCCAAATCTCTCCTTTTCAAAGCACTTTCTCCTTTGATTTTGAATATACTATTGTTTTCAATCTTTCTTTGTTGAACAACAAACCAAACAACATGGAAGCTCTACAACCGAGTAAGTGTTTATCTGCTTTCATATACATATAACTGTATTGTGGGGCTGTTTCACTGTAAGTCTTCTTTCATAAACTCATATCAACTGTGTAATAATAGTATAAATATTTAGAGTTTTCCCGGCAACTACGTCCAGAACTAGGTGACGCCGTTTCATTTATTCGTAGAAATAGACAACTAGATCCCCAATAGGATCACCAGATACAGTCTTCTCTTCGGCTGTCCTCATTAGGAATTGTCAAAAAACTCTATTCCCAGAGATGAATGTTTTCTCCGTGAATGGCATCTTTGAGTTTCTTCAAAATTCTCGAACTTTCCTGACTTGATCTATTCCTTGTGAATAGCTTGCCTTGAATTTCTCGGGGTTTGGGGACCCATCGGCTTCTTAAAAGCATCGGCCTCCTCTTGGGCATCGTTCAAGGACCCAAAGGCTTCCTAAAAGCAACCGCGCCTCCTCTTGGGCTTAGTACAAGGACCCTAAGGCTTCTTAGAAGTATTCACAGCCTCCTCTTAGGCTTCGTATAATGATCTCTTCCTCCGGGAATGATAACCTCATCTTGGGCATCGTACAAGGACCCATCGGCTTCTTAAAAGTTTCCAGCCTCCTCTTGGGCTTCATACAAATTGTCCCGACGACCTCCTAGAGGTATAGGAACAGAACTTAGTCATCTGCATAGAACAATCATTTCAAAGAGTCTACTACTGTTTCTCAAAGCATAGTACAAAAGATAAAACTCTAGACTTGGACAGTCTAATCTCCTTGAGTCTCAAAGACATTCTCAAGTGACCCCTTCGTTAAATAGGAAGAAAACCCGTAGACTCGGACAGTCTCAATACCCTTCGGATTTCCCAATTCCTTAAAGAACAGGAATAGCCCGGATCCTCGAATCAGATCCTCGAGTACAATGTTACTCATATAAGAACTGATTTTCCCTTTGAAAATCAGTCTACTGGACCTGTCACTTAACTGAACAGTCGCCACAGCCTCCTCTTAGGCTTTGTATAAAGATCCTTCTTCCGTGAAGTTAGCCTCTCTCTTGGGGTTTGTATAATGATTCCCCCCAGCGGGGTCAAACAACGTTTAGCCTCTTTCTCTGACTTTGTACGAGACACATAAGAGACTCCCTCGTTGAGTCAATCACCTCTTTCGCCTCCATCTCGGGCTTTATACGAGATACCAAAAGATTCCCTCGTTGAGTCAAAACCTTTTAGCCTCTCTCTCGGGCTTTGTACGAGACACATAATAGCCTCCTCTTAGGCTTTGTATAAGAAAACCACTGGTTGATCCAATTAACCTTTTAGCACCAAAGCTGTGCCTCGTTCGCATTACACAAACATCAACAACTCCTTCCCTTCCATCTAATTGCTGTAAGCGGCAAGCCTCTGGATCATCTACATCCATGCCAATGTCCCTCTTTTAGTATGAGAAATTCCTAAGGAAAGATGGCATTACTCTACACTGAGTTAAAGTCTTCTCCTTCAGGTTAAAATCCCCTATAAAGGAAATTATGGCATTGTCGAATTCACAAATCCCGGTTAAAGTAATTCTCCTTTATAAACAGTCGTAACAGACAAACCCCTCTTTAGAGATGACAAATTCTCTCTAAGGTCAATACTTTCAGCTTCACGTCTTGGTTTAACTTCACATCTTGGGCTTTGAAAAAGATACAAATCACCTTTCGCTTCACGTCTTGGGCTTTGAACAAGACACCAAAACACCCATTTCCTCCCATAGAATAGGAGGAACTACGAACGCTCTGATTTCCCTGTTTCGGTAAACGGGAATACGTAGGCATAAGATTGAAAGAAAAATATTAGCGAGCACACTAAACAAAAACCCAAAATCCCATACTTTCATATATATATTCGTCCTAACATTTCAACCGATAGCCTAAAGCACCCCTCGTCAACAAAATAAACTTTGGAGAAACCCCGAATCTTTGTAGCATCTGTAAACCAACAGTTTTGACTGTTTAATCTTAGTATGCAAGCAGGGTTAATTGGAGACATCTATTTCCCTTCCTTCATCAGCTTTAATAGGATAAAAAATGAATCGAGCTGTAGTACCAGAGCGATCGTGCTTCACAACCATATCCAAAAATCACTCGCTACAGAAAAATGGCGACTCTGCTGGGGAGAATTATTCTTTTTTTTCCCTTATGTAGAAACCTTGACGTCATTAGGATCTTAGGTCAAAACGCCGTTAATTTGGAATGAAACCACAGATTGGTGACTCCGCCGGGAAACCATTTTCTGTCAGGAACTTAAGATTCTTAGCTTTTAAAAGTATAGTATGATTAGGACAAATATATATACTATTTTTCCTAATTGCTATACGTGTTTATTTTTCTGCTAATGGGAATGCATGTGATGCCGCATGTGGAAAGATCGAGTATACACTTAAGATAAGTGATGGCGACGAGGTCGACCATCAACCTCAGTGGAGGCTGACCAATGCAACCCATTCTCTCACCTAGACAATGGGCCGATTGTGATGTCTGAGAAGCTGAGGAGTCAAACCCTTTTGTAGTGCGGAAACTATCGGGAATAGTTGTTACGCGATACTACCCTTATTTGAGGCTGGTGATCTATTCTCGGTGAATGGCACTTACTCTAAGATTGCTTTACAACTCGCTGGCGATCCGCTTGTTGTTTTGCTTTCCTGGGAGGAGCTGATGATAATGAGTACAGGTACAAAAATCACCCTAGTATAAACCTTTGGGGATGGGTAGAGCCTTGACTTCATGACAACGACCCTTTGACCCCATGTTTTTTCTATGTTTTTGTGTGCTGCATTCATGCATTCATTTAAAAAACATTAAAAACATTCAAAAAATTTCTCTTCTAGTCTCTCTGTTTTTCAAATTAAACTAAGACTGTGATTGCAAATATCAGAGAAAAGGATTGCACTAATGGATTTCGGTAGGAGGAGAACTCATAGTTACACCTTCAAGGTTCCAAAGTTAGAGGATTTGAGAAGGTTAGCAAGGATGATCACAAACCCAGAGGCTTTCAGAGCCAAGCACGGAGGTTTGCTACCACTGTTAAGAGTCCATGTGATTGAGGGAATCATGGACGCGCTCATTCAGTTCTACGATCCAGTTTATCACTGTTTCACATTCCCGGATTACCAGCTCGCACCAACGTTGGAGGAGTATTCTCATCTGATCGATTTACATATCACAGGTCGAGCTCCGTTTTTTGGACTGGAAGAAATTCCAAAGAATCAGACCATTGCAAGAGCAATTCATTTGGACGAGTCTGAGGTCAGGACTCACCTAACTACCAAGGGTGGCATCCAAGGTTTTCCAGCCCAGTTCTTGACAAAGAAAGCCCTGTATTTTGCCGGTATAGGAAACGTGACTGCTTTTGAAAGCGTCTTTGTCTTGCTCGATATTAACTCCATTAAGGTTTTTCTCATTGGAAACCCTGTACCGACTTTGCTCGCAGACGCGTATCATTCTGTACACTTGGGAAATTTGTACAGTGGAGGGGAGATCACATGCTGTGTACCTTTGCTTTACAAGTGGTTTATCTCTCACTTGCCCAAGTCTGCTGCTTTTTGGGATTGTAAGAGTGCCTTACGTTGGTCGCAGAAGATCATGTCTCTTACCAACTCTGATATAGATTGGTGTAATAGGATCGATGATGGAATTAGGATCATTGACCGTTGTGGAAACTTCCCCAACGTACCCCTCATAGGAACTAAAGGAGGAATCAACTATCATCCGGTGTTGGTTCGCCGTCAGTTTAGATACCCGATGAGACACGTCACATGGGGTGTTCATCTGGAAGGTCTTTTCTTCAAGGAAGGAGAAAACGACAGAGCACTAAAGATGGAAATAGTGCACGCTTGGAAACACGTTCATAAGAAAGGACAAGAGTCTCTAGGAAAACCGGACTGTGTCTCGATGGAGCCTTATCTCCATTGGGTACAAACTAGAGCTCTCAAGCGAAAAATGCCTTATCCACGTTACGGAATTCTTCCGCCGAGAGAATCTGTCATGTACTTCATGACGGAAACTGAAAAGCTTCAGGTTAATCTCAACAAAGTTCAAAAGGAGAGAAGGTCTTGGAAGAACAAGTACCGTACCCTCGACGTAGAGTGCATCAAAATACAGCAACTACTGAAAGAGAAAGATGCTCTGATTGAAATTTTGGAGCAACATGCTGTAGAGAATCAAGACGACCAAAGGAATTTGCTCACTTCTTTCACCTGGCAAAGGAATGACAACCCGACAACGGCCCAAGAGCCCCGGTCAAAGAAAAGGAAGATACCAGAATCAGCACCCGATTTCTCTTTAGAGAGGACTCGGGACCCATTAGTTTAGGTTTCTGTTTCTGCACCTTGTAATCTACTGTATTTCCATTTCTGTAATCCTTTGAATTCAATAAAAAGGGGTTTCCCCACCGTTTGATATTTGCAATCTAATTATCGAAGTTTATTTGGATTAAACCAAAAAATAATTAATATAATCATTGCATTCATCATTCTCACATCAAGTATTCTTCTTCCCTACGAATATCATGTTTGTGTCTCGGTTCTAGAGTCAAACTGTCTCATTTGTATAATACTCGGGCCAATCGTCAGAAAAAGATGGATGATCTTGAGGAAGAAAATAGAGAGTTGAAAGAAGAGATCGACGCTCTGAGAGAGGATATGAGGAAGCTTCGTAACGACATGCAAACCATGGCAGAAGCTCAGCTACAATGAACTGTGATCTCAGAGATCACCTCAACGCCCATAGTAGAAAAGCATGATCCTAGGTATCAAATGCCGAAAGATCGTCCTTGGGGCATGCCTGTTAACTATATCCCGGAAGGATATGTTCCGCCGATGACTGAAGATCAGGGAATCACAACAGAAGCCGCTGGGCCTGAAGGTTACAAACTTCGGGAAAGTGAAGATGCCAGAAGCATACTGAAGACTCCTGAAGGTTACAAACTTCGGGAGACGCCAAGACTCAATACCGTAGTCACGGTACCACCCCCTATGGTGCACGCTGTCCCGGAAGGATAGATTCCACAGACACCTTCTGGTAAGAAGGAAACTATGTTTAACAGAATGGAGGAATTCCATGAGCAGTTCTTGGAAATGCAGAAGGAACTGCAGGCCATTCGCGACCTGGATCTATTTGGAAAGGACGCCGCAGATCTCTGCTTGGTCCCAAATGTGAAAGTCCCGCACAAATTTCAAGTGCCCGACTTTGAAAAGTACACGGGTAACTCTTGCCCTCAAAGCCATCTGGTGATGTACGCCCGGCGGATGTCAGCTCAGACGGAAAATTAGGACCTACTGATTCACTACTTTCAGGATAGTTTAACCGGTGCCGCACTCAAATGGTACATGGGTTTAAACCGTGCTACGATCAGTACATTCAGAAATCTTGGCACCGCCTTCGTCCAACAATACAAATACAATTTGGACATGGCACCCGACAGAGATCAACTCAGATCGATGTCGCAAAAGGACAAGGAAACCTTTAAGGAGTATGCTCAAAGGTGGCGTGAAATTGCCGCTCAAATTTGTCCACCTCTGGAGGAAAAAGAGAAGACAAAGATCTTCTTAAAGACCTTAAGCTCATTTTACTATGACCGAATGGTTACCAGTGCGCCCAGTGATTACCGAGATGGTTGGCATGGGTGTACGTCTTGAGGAAGCCGTCCGAGAAGGACATTTGGTAAAAGACACTGGATCGACGAGCGGTACTAAAAAATACGGTAGTGCTCTCCCTAAGAAAAAAGAGCAAGATATTGGGAATATCTCTCTCGGAAAGCAAAGGCGACGTTATCAACCGGTAGTAGCTGTGACTCCTGCTATCAACCCTGTGTCTATTCCTACGTATCAACCTCAGGTTGCGCAGAGCCAACCTGATCAACAAAGGACACAACGGCCTCTTCAGCAGGCTCGTCCTCCATATAACAACAACCGTACAACACGGCCACCAGGATTTGATCCTATACCCGTGTCGTACGCAGAGCTGTTTCCATTACTACTGGCTAAGGGGGCACATTCAGACTAAATCTCCTCTTACCGTACCGGAAAATCTGCCTTTCTGGTTTAAGGCGGATCAAACTTGCCCTTATCATCAAGGAGGTCTAGGGAATAACATAGAAACTTGTCTCAATTTCAAGTCCGACGTGCAAAAACTTGTTAGGAGCGGGGTCTTATCCTTCAAGGATACAAATCCTAATGTTCTTACGAACCCGCTGCCTCAACATGAGAAGGCTGCAGTCAATTTGATAGAAGGAGAGACTAATGACGTCTATTAAATTCACGATGTACTCTTGTTGAAAACCAATTTGGTCAAGATGCATTGTAGACAGAGTGGATATGGCCATGTGCCACCTCATAACTATCACCAGTGTGATATCTGCTCTAAAAACAATCAAGGATGTTCTGTGGTGCAAGCAGCTCTGCAGGAACAAATGGATCTCGGATGGATCCAAGAGCACCGAGTTCGTGGAGTTAACATGGTTTACACAAATTCTAACATCATTCAGAACCACGATATCCGTGCAATGAATGTCAACTTGGTGGCGATGCACTCAAGGCAAAGTCAGTATCATAATCTGCCGTGGCACGATTACAGTTCATGTCTGACTTGCTCGGTAAACAAACAGGGATGCCCTTTTGTACAAGAGACCCTCCAACGTCAAATGGATCTTGGATGGATCCAAGACTACCATGATAGGAATTCCTATCAGATCAATATGGTTCAAATCTTTGACATTCCCGTGATGAATACCAACCTGGTAGAGTTACGTGCTGAACAGGTCTGACTCGGATTCCTAATATCACATGACTATCAAAGCTGTAAAGCGGGTTGCGAAAATGATCGAGGTTGTACCCTTGTCCATGAGGCACTTCAGCACTTGTTAAATCACTAGTGGATGCCAATTTATATGGATGAAGATACTCAGCAAATTAGTATCAGTAACAGGAACCCTACTCGACGTCAGAGTCAGGATGTTCGATCAGTGGAAGCTAACCTAGTGAGGTTACATTGTATTCAAAGTGGGCGTGGCCAGGTGCCACCACACAACTATGAACGTTGTGAAGTCTGTTCGGAAAGTAACCAAGGGTGCTACCTTGTGAGAGCAGCTCTTCAGGGTCAGATAGATCGTGGAGAGATTCGTCCATCTCCAGGTTCTGGACCCATCAACTGGACGCCGAACTACCTTGCCGATCAAGTCAAGGATGTTGTCGCAATCTCTGGTCGTCACCAGACCAGGGATGTTTTTGCCATTATCCCTCTACTTGACGAATCTAAAGTTCCCAATCGGGAATGGATCGAGATTAATTATGATGGTCAGAAAAATCATAAGGTTCCCATAGTCATCTATCTGCCGGGACCACTACCGTATGAATCAGCTAAGGCTATCCCTTACAAATACGGTGCAACAATAGTAGAAAATGGAAAGGAAATTCCATTACCCTCCGTCGTGAATATTGCAGACATCAGTCGTGTAACACGGAGTGGTCGAATCTTCAACCGAGGGGTTGGGGAACTTAACAAGGAAAAGGAACTTCGGACAGAAGCTCTCGATCCACCAGTCGGTCAATCCAGTAATCCCGACCCTTTGAAAAATAATGATGAGATGCTGAAGCTCATCCAAAGGAGTGAATATAACATTGTCGATCAACTGTTACAAACTCCTTCAAAGATCTCGGTATTATCATTGTTACTCAGTTCAGAAGCCCACAGGGAGGCTCTACAGAAAGTCTTGGAGCAAGCCTTTGTGGAACAGGATGTAACAATCAGACAGTTTGATAGCATTGTCTCTAACATCACTTCCTGCAATAATTTGGGATTTAGTGATGAGGAATTACCCGAAGAGGGTCGCCGTCATAACATGGCGCTCAATATTACAGTTAACTGCCAGGACGATGCTTTAGCCAGCGTACTGGTAGACATAGGGTTAGCCCTGAATGTTATGCCGAAGTCCACTTTGATGCAATTATCATTCAAAGGCCCTCCGATGAGAATCAGCGAGGTCGTCGTCAAAGCATTCGACGAATCCAGAAAAACAGTTATCGGCAAAGTTGATCTTCCCATAACCATCGGTCCTCACACTTTCCAAGTCACTTTCCAGGTCATGGACATCCGGGCAACGTACAGTTGTTTATTAGGAAGACCTTGGATACATCAGGCTGGAGCGGTCACTTCGACCCTCCACCAAAAGCTAAAGTTCGTCAAGAACGATCAACTTGTCACAGTTTGTGGAGAACAAGCCTTGCTTGTAAGTAACTTATCATCATCTACTTGTGTAGAACCGGAGGAGGTTATTGGAACTCAGTTCCAAGCACTGTCGGTAAGCAAGAACAATCAGTTCCAAGGAGGAACCTCGATTTCCTCATACAAAGATGCTATCAAAGCGGTCGAGAGTACCGATACAACAGGATGGGGATAGCTTGTCATTCCTATTGACAATAAAACAAAGAAGGGCCTTGGTTTTTCTGTAACCTGTACCCAGATAGCTGCCAACGATGAAGGTCTTCATCCCCTTCAAAACTTCTTCCACAGTGGAGGTTTTCTTCACCCAGTGTCTCAAGCAGTGCATGCTATCAATGAGGAAGATCCCTCCGACACAGATGAAGAATGGAAGTCCTATCTGAATGAGGACGGTTATATGTCTCAGGAAGAGGTGCCTATACCATTTTGCTTTCCCGCACAGAGTCCGAGATTTATACCAAGGTCAGACGTCGAAATGATATATGGAGATTGTGATCCGGAAGGATGCCGTGCTCCGCCAAATTCATTAGAGGAAGACACTCTGATGAAAGACAACTTTGACCACAATTACTATGGCCCAATGGATGGTCTGCCAATGTGGCAACCTTATCCAGGAGATTTGGGGCAAGAGAGTCAGCCGAACAACGAAAATCGGCTGACCATCATTAAACAGAATACCTGTGTCCCCACCATGTCATGGGATCAACACTCAGGTCATTCAGAAACTACTCAACATGAAGATGAATTTGCAACGTTTGTAGGGCTTGAATTCATCAACTATGCTTTTCCTGAGGTTAACGTCATCGAGAGAGATGACTCCTCCAGTTCCAAATAAGTTTGGGACACCTTGGGACAACCGAGTGGGAAATACGACTATATGGTCAAGTACACCGCTCCCGAAAGCTCTCGTATCAGGTTCGAAGACATCCAACCTACTGGATGGGGAGATACAGCTGAGAGCACAAATGCTATGCAAAATGCAACTGAGGAATTCTCCTACGACAATTCTGCCTGGGAGACAGATTCCAATGATCCTGCTCCACCAGAAATCAGCGTCATTTCTGAAGACAAATCAAGGAAGGTGCTAGACTTTGTGATTCACCGAGGAGTTCGCCGCCAATGGGTTGCCGTCGAGGTTCTGAAGATCGTTCATCAGTCAAAGTAATTGCCATCTTTAACCTTTCACCCTACCCAGGTGAAACGGATGTTTTGATAGGGCTCGCTTTCTGTAAATTTTCCCTCTTCGCTTCGCCCAAAGCAGCAGAGTTTTGTTTTATAGGGCTGTAGTTTCAAGGATCGACTTGTTCATTAATAAAATAACATCGTTCTGCAATTTCCGCATTAATTGCTGTTTTCTCTTTTTTCTTTTTCAGAAAATGGTAATCCTAAAAAACAATTCAAATAAAAACAAGCAGTAAATTAAATACACTGAACACACTTGCATTTTCTCTATCTCTTCTAAACATGAATCATCACGTCATGCAGATTGCTTGTTTTAAACCCCGTTGAACCATACGATCCGATGCCTTCTCCCAACTTTGAGTTCCTGGTATTCGAGGCTAAAGAAGAAGATGACGACAAAATTCCAGAAGAGATCTCTCGACTACTCAGACAAGAGGAAAGGTCCATTGAACCTCACAAAGAGCCGTTGGAAACGATAAACTTGGGTTCATAAAAAGAGAGAAAAGAAATCAGGATTGGGGCACTGATCAGTCCAGCTGTCAAAGAGAGTTTGATAAAGCTTCTCAAAGAATTTCTCGATGTATTCGCTTGGTCCTATTAGGATATGCCAGGGTTAGATACCAGCATCGTGGAACATCACTTACCATTGAGATTGGAATGTCCGCCAGTAAAGCAAAGGTTGAGACGGACTCACCCTGACATGGCCATCAAAATCAAAGAGGAAGTACAGAAACAAATTGACGCAGGTTTCCTCGGCACATCAGAATATCCTCAATGGTTAGCCAACATCGTACCCGTTCCCAAAAAGGACGGAAAGGTCAGAATGTGTGTCGACTACAGGGATCTAAACAAGGCAAGTCCAAAGGACGACTTCCCTTTACCACACATTGACATGCTGGTAGACAATACAGCAAAGTTCAAAGTTTTCTCCTTCATGGATGGATTCTCGGGCTATAACCAGATCAAAATGGCGCTGAAAGACATGGAGAAAACTTCGTTCATTACCCCATGGGGTACCTTTTGTTACAAGGTGATGCCGTTCGGTTTGAAGAACGCCGGGGCAACCTATCAAAGGGCCATGACTACTCTTTTTCATGACATGATACACAAAGAAATCGAAGTGTATGTCGATGATATGATTGCAAAATCTAAAATAGAGAATGAGCACGTTGAACATCTGTCAAAATTGTTCGAACGTCTAAGAAAATTCAAGCTCCGCTTGAATCCCAACAAGTGCACCTTCGGTGTCCGTTCAGGGAAACTACTAGGGTTCATCGTCAGCCAGAAAGGAATTGAGGTTGATCCTGACAAGGTCAAGGCCATTCAAGAAATGCCTTCTCCGAAAACTGAAAAACAAGTCAGAGGATTCCTGGGACGTTTGAACTACATCTCCAGGTTCATATTCCTTATGACCGCCACGTGTGCGCCGATTTTCAAATTACTGAAAAAGAACCAGGATTGCGTTTGGACAGAAGATTGTCAAACCGCCTTCGACAGTATCAAGGAATATCTGTTGAATCCTCCGATTCTATCACCTCCAGTGGAAGGAAGACCACTGATCATTTACCTCACAGTCCTGGAGGACTCAATGAGATGTGTACTTGGCCAACAAGACGAAACCAAAAGGAAAGAGTCTGCCATTTACTATTTGAGCAAGAAATTCACCGACTGCGAGACTCGGTACACGATGCTTGAGAAAACTTGTTGTGCTTTGGCTTGGGCAGCCAAACGTCTTCGCCAATACATGATTTTTCATACTACTTGGTTAATCTCAGAAATGGATCCAATCAAGTACGTCTTCGAAAAACCTGCTCTCACGGGAAGAATTGCCCGTTGGCAGATGTTGTTATCAGAATATGACATAGAGTACCACACTCAGAAAGCCGTTAAGGGGAGTATTTTAGCCGATCATTTGGCTCATCAACCGATTGACAATCCAGAATCAATCGGGTTTGACTTCCTAGACGAAGATGTCATGTATCTAAAAATGAAAGATTGCGATGAACCGTTACCCAGTGAAGGGCCAGAACCAGGTTCCCAATGGGGACTTATCTTTGACGGAGCAGTTAATCATTATGGGAACGGAATTGGGGCAATAATTGTTACCCCTCAGGGTACCCACATTCCTTTCACAGCTCGACTTACGTTCAAATGTACGAACAACGAGGCCGAATACGAAGCATGTATTATGGGTCTCGAGGAAGCAATTGATTTAAGGATCAAAAACTTGGACGTATACGGCGACTCATCTTTAGTTATCAATCAGATAAAAGGAGATTGGAACACATACCAATCAGGATTGATTCCTTACAAAGACTATGCAAGAAGGTTGTTACCCTTCTTTAACAGAGTTGAGTTTCATCATATCCCTCGTGAGGAGAATCACATGGCTGATGCATTAGCCACTCTCTCTTCTATGATTAGTGTAGGTCAATGGAACGACCTACCTAAGATCGACATAATGCGCCTTGAACGGTCCGCTTACATCTTCACGATTGAAGCAGTCATAGACGATAAACCTTGGTATCACTATATCAAATGCTTCCTTCAGAAACAAGAGTACCCATCTGGGGCACTCAGAAAAGACAGAAAAACCCTCAGAAGATTGGCTGGAAACTTCTTCCTGAGCGGTGACACTCTCTATAAGAGAAATTTTGACATGGTCTTGCTCCGATGCGTAGACAGACCGGAAGCAAACATGCTTATGAAAGAAATTCATGAAGGATCCTTTGGCACTCATGCCAACGGACACACAATGGCGAGAAAAGTTTTAAGAGCAAGGTACTATTGGTTGACAATGGAATCCGACTGCTACAAGTACATGAGGAGGTGTCACAAGTGTCAGATATACTCCGACAAAATTCATGTACCGCCATCGCATCTCAAAGTTCTCTCTTCCCCATGGCCATTTTCGATATGGGGAATTGACATGATTGGCATGATTGAGCCCAAGGCTTCAAACGGACATCGTTTCATCCTGGTAGCCATTGACTATTTCACCAAGTGGGTCGAAGCAGCGTCATTCGCCAATGTAACCCGACAAGTGGTGGTCCGATTTATCAAAAACAATATCATCTGCCGTTATGGTGTTCCGAACCAGATCATTACTGATAATGGATCTAACTTAAACAACAAGATGATGAAGGAGTTGTACGCTGAGTTCAAGATCGAACATCATAACTCATCTCCCTACCGACCCAAGATGAACGGAGCGGTAGAAGCGGCCAATAAGAACATCAAGAGGATCGTTCAAAAGATGGTTGTAACCTACAAAGATTGGCACGAGATGCTACCCTTTGCTCTTCACGGTTATCGAAAATCTGTCCGCACTTCAACAGGGGCAACCCTTTTCTCTCTAGTGTATGGCATGGAAGCAGTGCTCCCCATAGAAGTAGAGATCCCATCAATCCGAGTATTGATGGAAGCTAAGCTCACCGAAGCTGAATGGTGTCAAAGCCGACACGAAGAATTGAATCTGATCGAAGAAAAGAGAATCACGGCACTATGCCATGGTCAATTGTATCAGCAGAAAATGAAGAGGGCGTTTGACAAAAAGGTCCGACCTCGCGTCTTCAGGAAAGGAGACCTCGTGCTCAAAAAGATACAGTCATTTCTCACTGATTCGCGAGGTAAATGGACTCCGAATTATGATGGCCCATATGTGGTCACGAAAGCTTTCTCAGGCGGCACCTTGAGACTTGCAACCATGGACGGAGAGGAATTTGCCTACCCCACGAATGTTGATGTAGTCAAGAAATACTTCGCCTAAGCTAAAAAAAAAGTCTCGGTGGATTGAGAACCCGAAAGGGCGGTCCAGGCAAAAGTTAGAGACATAAAAAGAAAAAATCATCCCGGTGGATTGGAAACGTCACAGTACAATCCAGGCAAAAATTAGGGATAATGGCAAGTAACTATGTTCAACAGAGGCAAGTCCCTCAGCAGCAGCAGTTACATCATTCGGCAGAAAACTCCAGTCAAGGTCATCTTCGAAAGAAGCTCACGATGTCCCGAATTCAAAGTTGGTAGAAGGATAGTGGTCGTTATGTTTCAACGTAGCCCTTTTCCCTGTAAATTACCATTTTCAAACTTTGCATATACTCTTTGGAATCACGCGTTTGGCTGATCTCCATCTTATCAATAAAATTTGAGCCTTTGTGCTTTTGTTTGTAATTCTTATTTGTTTTAGCTTTACAGAATGACGTTTTAATATGATCAACGATTCTTGAAATAAAACAAAAATGAATTTACTTGTTAAAACTTTTTCTTCTTTTAAATTAAAGACGGTAATTTCTTTTGACTGTTGAACATCAGAAGAACATCGGTCGCTTCTCCAGAAGTAATCGAACCTCGAAGTGCAGAATCAAAGTACTCCTTCTAACCTAGTACGCCTGAATGAAGGGATCAACTGTGTCAGAGACCTTGTTTCGTCTGACACGCCTCGGCCGAGTTCTTATCTCCTAAGCCCGACCAACATAGCTCCCAACAGGGACTATCTCTCCTAAGCAAGGTAGAATTGCTATTCTGAACCAACGGTACTTCTTCGCCCCGCGATGGCCGAGTATCCAGTCGTGTTCACCTGTCAGTTTGTATGTCGCGTCAGTTTTGTCAGCATAAACATACATACATCATGCATTATTGATTTACATTCACATTTCATATTGCATCGCTATCACTCTAGTCGGCCTTGTCCCCTAGTGATAAAAGTCCTCTCAATCGAGTTGTCAACCCTTTCTTCGTCAGGAAGTGTTACGTCTGAACATTCTCTCTCCTCCAGTTTTATTTCTAGATTGAAGTTGGGTCCTCGACCACTTTGATAACTTGAACCTATGAAAGACCAGAGAGCCCTCAGTTAACATCACTCTTCGCCATTAAAGATGATATCCTTGTTTTCCTGGGATTAAAGAAAATCCCGAGAGAAAGCCTCCTAAATCAGAGATTCGGCAGTACGGCAGTTTTTCTCCGAAAAACCCACTGATGAAAAGGTCATCGGCACCTCAAAATTGGATCACATCATATGGCATTTCTCCGAGAAGATCTCTGAGAAAAGTATGATGTAAAGACCCCAAGCGAATGCAGTCTCTCAAGGGACTCGCATTCCCTAAGTAGAGTCAATAAATGGCATCTCCAACAGAGAAGTTTGTACACCTCTACAACTCAGACGACTGGGTTCCCCAGTAAGTCTGACATCAAAAATTTTTCCACTCAAATGGCATCTCCCCAGGAAAATTCGTCGAGAAGTTTGAAGGAAAGCCGCTACGAATAGCGTCCCTTGTCAGTAAAGTTTATTGACGAAAGAAACTGAGACCAATTCCTTGGTAGGAACCCAGGATCGAGGGGAAGTTTACATCAGAAACTAAGACCAGTTCCTTGGTAGGAAACCAGGATCGAGGGGAAGTTTACATCAGAAACTAAGACCAGTTCCTTGGTAGGAAACCAGGACCGAGGGGAAGTTTATTTTAGAAACTGAGACCAGTTCCTTGGCTGAAGACCAAGATCGAGGGGAAGTTTACCTTTTCTAAGCATCATTGCTTAGCTAAAGAAGATGAATGCGTAAGCTACCATTCATAACCACCATCAAAATTTCGGGTATTCCGATATTTAATCCTCTTGCACCCCGAATGCCCGAATACCTTCGTCATTCACACCTTCGTGTCCAAGAAGATTAAATAGGGGCATCTGTCATACCCTAAATTTTGACCACTAGGATTTCCCATCATTGTGAAAATCATCATCACAATATGGAGGAACCATCATACTTCATCAGTCTCCCCAAAGATGGGTGAGCATTCACTACAATCAAAATTAGGGTTTCAAGCCCTCTCTGAGTGCTTAGACAAAGGATCAATCAAGGAATGATATGATCTTCAACTTGTCTAACCTCTCAAACATCCATAATGGATCAAAAGGACTCCCACTTCAAGGATCAAGCACAAGGTTGCTCCCTTCTAGGTGGATCAAGTCTCAAGATTGACAGTGTCACCAAATTAGGGTTTTGGTCGACCAGGGCCTCCAGATGGAAATTTTTCATCTGGGCACAAGCCAATGATCCAAAACATAACCTAATATACTCCATGGAACCTCATGGACCCAATCATCAAGTCAATTTTGCCTCAGGGGATGCATTCATCAAAAATTACGAATTAGGGTTTCTTGACCTAATTAACCCCTAAGTTGATTTTTGGGACAAATCATGAGCCAAGACCTCAAGAGAGGATTTGAGGGTCTCCAATAGGCCATATTGATCCATTTGGAACAATGGATTAATCCAAGAAGCTTGAGCAACAAGTTTCAATTTCATCTGAACCACAGTTAGGGTTTCGCGGGGAAAGTCAACTGTAACTTTGACTTTTGACCAGGACATGCTCCCAAGCCCTATGACATGATTCAATATACCCTATTACACCCATGGAACATGTCCATCAAGTTTGATTTAGGTCAAGGACATGATTTCATGAGGAATTGCACAGTTTGGAATTCATTTGATAAAAAGTCAACTGTGCACAAAAGTCAACTTTGACTTTTTGAGATTTTTCACCAAAATGGATTTTTAACCCTAAAATGATGTTAATGTATGATTTGAATCATCATTCATCAAGAAAAATCAAGAAAAGTTGGGTAACTTGTAAAAGGGGTAAAAATAAAAAAACTTAGAAAATTTTCTAAGTTAAAAATAAAGTGGCTAGGGTACCAACTTTGGAGGACCATAACTCCTAAACCACAAGGCCATTGTTCCCCATTCAAAGCTTGATTTGTAGATCTCATTGCCCTCTACAAAAACTTCAACTAGACCTAATTCTAATTCATTGTGGATTTTGAGTTATGGAGTGATCAAAATCAAGAAAAGTCAATTTGTTCCAACACTTAGTGAAAATTTCACTAAGTCAGATTTTACCCTACTTTTTGCCAAATGTAGGGAGACTTTTCACTTGGATTCAAAAGAGATCAAAACCAAACATGTTCAAACAGTTGTTGTATCATGTAAGGGCTTTCCAAAATGGCCAAGAACATTACCAAATTCCATTTGAGCCATGAGATATGACATTGGAAAGTTGCCTTGCTGAAATCTGCCAAGGCAAGGCAGAATTTGCACTTTTGCTCGATTTGCCAAAATCAGCCAAATCCAAATGCTCCTATCCACTTGGACACCTCAGAGGATTGAATCTAAAGGGGACAATCACTGAGCCAAGCCTCCAAAGTCTTTGGAACAAGAAATAGCATGTTGAACCTAGAATGGCCAAAATAGGGACAAGACTCCAATTTTGGATTGGAGCATTCAATGGAAGCATCAAGGTGGCATGGACTGAGCCATTTGCAATTGAATTCAGTCAAGACTTATCCAAGACCAAGGGAACCACAACCCTGTTCCCTAACCTCTAGTCAATGGCTAGAGGAGACTTACATTTCCATTGGCCAACATTGAACAAACACCTGCTGCAGTTGCCATTCACTGTGGATCCCAAAACAAACTTGCTCTACTATAAATAGAGCTTAATTGTGATCAGTTTGAGTACACCAAAGCCATCAAACAGATGCTTTCCTCAAAATCTCTTCTTTCACTCCAATTTTGCCTTCTAAGGCAAGTCACTATCGGGTTTTGAGTTTGAGACCTTTTCCAATCAAACCAATCACTCACACACCTCACATACATCATATAGAAGTGATCCAAACACTCACATAACATCTGGAACACAGATTTCACAAAATCACCAGTCAATTGCTCAAGGTTTTAACCAAAGTGCAGTTGAGATGCCATGAAGTGATCCAGCCATTCTCAGTCAAGTCCAAGCATTCAAACACACTCCATAGGGTGTAGGGAAGCTGTTCAGATCATCACAATTCATCTGTAACACCTCCTACTCAGAAATCAATTTGCTCTTGCTGTCACGACCTAGAGGTAAGCCTAAACTTGGTCATCTCTCAATCTATGCATATTTCCTCGCACAATACTTTTGCCAAATGTTCATAATCATGCATGGAATGTTTCCCCTCAATTAATTGCTTTGTTTGAATCGTGTATAAAAAATCCTAGCCTTCATGCAGAAATTAGGGTTCTTGAGGATTTTTCATGATTTCTTGTTATATGTTTAATTTAAATGAAATTAAATACCATAGACATGATCGTGAGGTTGAAACGAGTTGATTGGTATGTGGATTACATGATATGATTAAGTATGCAGTGAGATTGAAGAGAAAATGCAAATCTGGGCCAAGCTGAAACACGCGCGTGTTCTTCAGCTGTTCTTTGCGCCATTTTTCATAAATTCAAATATTTGAATTTTGTGATTTTATTTAATTGATTCAAAAATTAATTTCTCTCTGAGTTTTAATGATTTTGAGTTGATTCTTTTTTTAATAATTCACAAAAATGTTAAAATATTTTATTTTCCCAAAAATCCCAAAAATATTATTTATTGTATATAATTGATATTTTTGCAAAGAATTAATGTTTTAATTGTTTTTAACATTTAAAATATTTTTTCCACCTTGATTTTGCAACTTTTAATGCTTTCTAATTATTTTGTAGGTCAATACTTAATTTTTGAAACATTAATCCAAGATCACAATTTGTTTTTCCTATGTTAAACAATTTTAATCATTTTAATTGAATTTTTATTCAATTAAATATATTTTTGAAAATAAATTAGGGTTTTTGGATTAATTCAACCCTCATAAATCATTTTCAAAACACTTTGGGCTTCTAATAGAGTGTAAGACCCAATCCTTTTTTGACCAAAATCATTTTGGGCCTCAGTGTATTGTGTAAGTCCCGATACCGTAAAAAACAAACGGCGCGATCGTCGCCTTTTAAAAAATAACCTTTTGGGCCTCTCCTTGAGCTATAAGACCCATTCAAAACTTTTTGGGCCTCTAATAGAGTGTAAGACGCAATCCCTTTTTAACCAAAACATTTTGGGCCTCACTTATTGTATAAGTCCCTCTGCGTTAAAAGAAAACCTCGGCGCGATCGTCATTCCAAATGGAAAAATCATCTGGGCCTACCCTCGTGTTATAAGCCCCACTCTTTTTCTTTAAAACTTTTTGGGCCTCTTGAGAGAGTGTAAGACCCATCCCTTTGTACAGAAAACAATTTTTGGGCCACAGTCACTTGTATAAGTCCCTCTGTACAAATTCAAACAGTGCGCTCACTGATAAAACCCTGGGCCTCTCCTTGAGCTGTAAGCCCCAAATCTCTCCTTTTCAAAGCACTTTCTCCTTTGATTTTGAATATACTGTTGTTTTCAATCTTTCTTTGTTGAACAACTAACCAAACAGCAAGGAAGCTCTATAACCGATTAAGTGTTTATCCGCTTTCATTTACCGCTTTCATATACATATAACTATATTATGGGGTTGTTTCACTGTAAGTCTTCTTTCATAAACTCATATCAACTGTGTAATAATAGTATAGATATTTAGAGTTTTCCCGGCAACTACGTCTAGAACTAGGTGACGCCGTTTCGTTTATTCATAGAAATAGACAACTAGATCCCCAATAGGATCACCAGATACAGTCTTCTCTTCGGCTGTCCTCATTAGGAATTGTCAAGAAACTCTATTCCCAGAGATGAATGTATTCTCCGTGAATGGCATCTTTGAGTTTCTTCCAAATTCTCGAACTTTCCTGACTTGATCTATTCCTTGTGAATAGCTTGCCTTGAATTTCTCGGGGTTTGGGGACCCATCGGCTTCTTAAAAGCATCGGCCTCCTCTTGGGCATCGTACAAGGACCCACAAACTTCCTAAAAGCAACCGCGCCTCCTCTTGGGCTTAGTACAAGGACCCTACGGCTTCTTAGAAGTATTCACAGCCTCCTCTCAGGCTTCATATAATGATCTCTTCCTCCGGGAATGATAGCCTCCTCTTGGGCATCGTACAAAGACCCGTCGGCTTCTTAAAAGTTTCCAGCCTCCTCTTGGGCTTCATACAAATTATCCGGACGACCTCCTAGAGGTATAGGAACAGAACTTAGTCATCTGCACAGAACAATCCTTTCAAAGAGTCTACTACTATTTTTCAAAGCATAGTACAAAAGATAAAACTCTAGACTTAGACAGTCTAATCTCCTTGAGTCTCAAAGACATTCTCAAGTGACCCCTTCGTTAAATAGGAAGAAAACTCGTAGACTAGGACAGTCTCAATACCCTTCGGATTTCCCAATTCCTTAAAGAACAGGAATAGCCCGGATCCTCGAATCAGATCCTCAAGTACAGTGTTGCTCATATAAGAACTGATTTTCCCTTTCAAAATCAGTCTACTAGACCTGTCACTTAACTGAACAGTCGCCACAGCCTCCTCTTAGGCTTTGTATAAAGATCCTTCTTCCGTGAAGTTAGCCTCTCTCTTGGGCTTTGTACAATGATTCCCCCCAGCGGGGTCAAACAACGTTTAGCCTCTTTCTCGGGCTTTGTACGAGACACATAAGAGACTCCCTCGTTGATTCAATCACCTCTTTTGCCTCCATCTTGGGCTTTATACGAGGTACCAAAAGATTCCCTCGTTGAGTCAAAACCTTTTAGCCTCTCTCTCGGGCTTTGTACGAGACACATAATAGCCTCCTCTTAGGCTTTGTATAAGAAAACCACTGGTTGATCCAATTAACCTTTTAGCGCCAAAGCTGTACCTCGTCCGCAGTACACAAACATCAACAACTCCTTCCCCTCCATCTAATTGCTGTAAGCGGCAAGCCTCTGGATCATCTACATCCATGCCAATGTCCCTCTTTTAGTATGAGAAATTCCTAAGGAAAGATGGCATTACTCTACACTGAGTTAAAGTCTTCTCCTTCAGGTTAAAATCCCCTATAAAGGAAATTATGGCATTGCCGGATTCACAAATCCCGGTTAAAGTAATTCTCCTTTATAAACAGTCGTAACAGACAAACCCCTATTTAGAGATGACAAATTCTCTCTAAGGTCAATACTTTCAGCTTCACGTCTTGGGCTTTAAACAAGATACAAATAGACCTTTTAGCTTCACATCTTGGGCTTTGAACAAGATACAAATCACCTTTCGCTTCACGTCTTGGGCTTTGAACAAGACACCAAAACACCCATTTCCTCCCATAGAATAGGAGGAACTACGAACGCTCTGATTTCCCTGTTTCGGTAAACGGGAATACGTAGGCATAAGATTGAAAGAAAAATCTTAGCGAGCACACTAAACAAAAACCCAAAATCCCATACTTTCATATATATATTCGTCCTAACATCTCAACCGATAACCTAAATCACCCCTCGTCAACAAAATAAACTTAGGAGAAACCCCGAATCTTTGTAGCATCTGTAAACCAACAGTTTTGACTGTTTAATCTCAGTATGCAAGCAGGGTTAATTGGAGACATCTATTTCCCTTCCTTCATCAGCTTTAATAGGATAAAAAATGAATCGAGCTGTAGTACCAGAGCGATCGTGCTTCGCAACCACATCCAAAAATCACTCGCTACAATTTGCAATCATTGTCTTAGTTTAATTTGAAAAAGAGAGACTATAAGAGAAAATTTTTCTTTGATGTAATGTTTTTAAGATGAATGCATGAATGCAGCACACAAAAACATAGAAAAAACATGGGGTCAAAGGGTCGTTGTCATGAAGTCAAGGCTCTACCCATCCCCCAAAGGTTTATACTAGTGATTTTTGTACCTGTCTCTCAAAATCATCAGTTCTTGTCGAGAAGACACCAGCGGGCCGGGAACCATGCTAGGTGATGTTTTTTCGAAGAACCTTCAGAAGAGGGTGGTATCGAATGACAACCATTTCTGATAGTTTCCGCACCACTAAAAGAGGTTTTTCCTAGGTGTACTCAATCTTTACACATGCGGCATCACACGCATTCCCATTAGCAGAAAAATAAACACATATATCAATTAGGAAAAGCAGTATATATATTTGTCCTAATGTCCTAGACTTTTAAGAGCTATGAATCTTATGTTCCTGACAGAAAATGGCTCCCCGGTGGAGTCGCCATTCTGTGGTACCTTCCTAATTTAAAGGTTTTTGACCTAAGATCCTAGTGAAGTCAACAAAAGTCTCATCCCAGTGAAGTCACCATGACTTGTCCAAGGTAATTGTAAGAAAGAACGTGAACTGCTCCACAGTGGGCGCCACTTTTCTGTGGTGGCCACCGCCATGAGAATGACTGGTCAAAGGATTAAAGCTGTAAGAAAGAACGAGAAGGCCCCACGGTGGGCGCCACTTTTCTGTGGTGGCCACCGCCATGAAAAAGATTTGTCCAAGGTTTTCACCTTAAACGTTAAGAAAGAATGAGAGGCCCCACGGTGGGCGCCACTTTTCTGTGGTGGCCACCGCCATGAAAAAGATTTGTCCAAGGTTTTCACCTTAAACGTTAAGAAAGAATGATCAAGCCCCACGGTGGGCACCACTTTTCTATGGTGGCCACCGCCATGAAAAAGATTTGTCCAAGGTTTTCACCTTAAACGTTAAGAAAGAATGATCAAGCCCCACGGTGGGCGCCACTTTTCTGTAGCGAGCGATTTTGGACGCGGTTCTTAAGTGCTGTCGCTCTTTAGGGTTTACTACAGGTCGATTCATTTTTTATCCTATTGTGAGCTGACTAAGGAAGGGAAATAGATGTCTCCAATTAACCCTGCTTGCATACTGAGTTTAAACAACGGTCTGTTAGGTTACATATGCTATATGGTAATGGGGCCTTTCTTTCTTCTTACTTCATTAAGGTGGAAAATTGGGACTATTCATGGGGAATTTGTCAGATTGGGTGGAGATAGGGGACTTTAGGTTTTTTGATTAGTGTGCTCGCTAAGATTTTTCTTTCAATCTTATGCCTACGTATTCCCGTTTACCAAAACAGGGAAATCAGAGCGTTCGTAGTTCCTCCTATTCTATGGGAGGAAATGGTGTTTTGGTGTCTTGTTCAAAGCCCAAGACGTGAAGCGAAAGGTGATCTATATCTTGTTCAAAGCCCAAGATGTGAAGCTGAAGGTGGTTTGTATCTTGTTCAAAGCCCAAGATGTGAAGCTGAAGGGTCTATTTGTATCTTGTTCGAAGCCCAAGATGTGAAGCTAAAAGGTGTTGTCTTTAGAGAGAATTTGTCATCTCTAAAGGGGGTCTGTTTGTCACAACTGTTTATAAAGGAGAATTACTTTAACCGGAATATGTGAATCCGGCAATGCCATAATTTCCTTTATAGGGGGTTCCAACCTGAAGGAGAAGACTTTAACTCAGTGTAGAGCAATGCTATATTTCCTTAGGAATTTTTCATGCTAAAAGAGGGACAGTGGCATGGATGTAAATAATCCAGAGGCTTGCCGCTTACAGCGATTAGATGAAGGAGAAGGAGTTGTTGATGTTTGTGTACTGGGAATGAGGCACAAATTTAATGCTAAAAGGTTTATTGACTCAACCTGGGTTTTCTTATACAAAGCCTAAGAGGAGGCTATTGGCCCAACAAGAGGGAGTTTTTGTGTGTCTCGTACGAAGCCCGAGAGAGAGGCTAAAAGGGTTGACTCAACAGGAGAATCTTTTATACTCAACAAGAGAGTGTTTTTTGTACCTCGTACGAAGCCCGAGATGGAGGCTAAAGATGGTGACTCACCAAGAGACACTTTTATACTCAACAAGAGAGTGATTTTAGTATCTCGTACGAAGCCCGAGATGGAGGCTAAAAGTTTTGACTCAACAAGAGAGTCTTTGTATCTCGTACGAAGCCCGAGATGGAGGCTAAAAGGGTACTGTTTCAGTTGAGTGACAGGTCCAGTATGTTGGTTAAGAGAAAATTAGTTCTTATATGAGTAATGCTGTACTCATGGATTTGATCTGAGGATTGGGATTATTTCCTGTTCTCTAAGGAAACGGGGAATCCAAAGGGTATTTGAGACTGTCCAAGTCTGCGGGTGTTTCCTTACTTGAGAATGTCTCTGAGACTCAAGGAAATTAGACTGTCCAAGTCTAGAGTTTTATCTTTTGTACTATGCTTAAAGAAATAGTAGTAGTACGTTCACGGTAGAAAGATCTAGACTCTTTGAAAGACTGTTCTATTAAGATGACTAATTTCTGTTCCTATACCTCTAGGAGGTCGTCGGGACAATTTGTACGAAGCCCAAGAGGAGGCTGGAAACTTTTAAAAAGCCGAGGGACAATTTGTACGAAGCCCAAGAGGAGGCTATCATTCCCGGAGGAAGAAATCATTTATACGAAGCCTAAGAGGAGGCTGTGAATACTTCTAAGAAGCTGACGGGTCCTTGTACAACGCCCAAGAGGAGGCAGGGATACTTTTAAGAAGCCTGTGGGTCCCCAAACCCCGAGAAGTTCAAGACAGGCTATTCACAAAGAATAGATCAAGCCATGAAAGTTAGAGAATTTGGAAGAAACTCAAGGGATGCAATTCACGGAGAAGAGATCATCTCTGGGGCGTAGAGTTTCTTGACAATTCCTAAGGAGGACAACCAAAGAGAAGACTGTCTCTGGTGCTCCTATGGGGGATCTAGTATTGTCTATTTCTAAGAATGATCGAAACGGCTTTACCTAGTGCTAGACGTAGTTGTCGGGGAAACTCTAAATATCTATACTATTATTACACAGTCGATATGAGTTTATGAAAGAAGACTTACAGCGAAACAGCCCCACAATACAGTTATATGTATATGAAAGCGGTAAATGAAAGCATATAAATACTTACTCGGTTGTAGAGCTTCCATGCTGTTTTGTTAGTTGTTCAACAAAGAAAGATTGAAAACAACAGTATATTTCAAAATCAAAGGAGAAGGTGCTTTGAAAGGAAAGATTGGGGATTACAGCTCAAGGAGAGGCCCAGGATTTTAGTAGTGATTGCACTGTGATATGAGTTTGTACAGTGGGACTTATACAAGTGACTGAGGCCCAAAAGGTTTTCTGTACAAGGGGAATGGGTCTTACACTCTCTCAAGAGGCCCAAAAAAATGATTTAGAGAAAAGAAGCGGGTCTTACTACGCGAGGGTAGGCCCAGATGATTTTGTTTAAAAATGGCGATCGCGCTGAGGTTTTGAAAACACCGTGGGACTTATACAAGTGATTGAGGCCCAAAATTTTGGTATTTACAAAGGAATTGGGTCTTACACTCTATTAGAAGCCCAAAGGTTTAAAAATGAAAAGAAATGGGACTTATAGCTCAAGGAGAAGCCCAATGGTCTTTTTTGTTAAAAGGCGACGATCGCGCCGAACTTTGTAAATGTACAGAGGGACTTATACAATGTCTGAGGCCCAAAATATTTATTTACAAAAGGGATGAGACTTACACTCTATTAGAGGCCCAAAGTGTATTTTAGGAAAAGAAATGGGGCTTACAACACGAGGGGAGGCCCAGATGATTTTCAGTTTGAAAAGGGCGATTGCGCCGAGATTTTTAACGTATCGGGACTTATACAATAACTGAGGCCCAAAATATTTTAGTACAAAAAGGGTTGGGTCTTACACTCTATTAGAGGCCCAAGTGTTTTTGAAAAAAGATTTGTTAGGGTGAAAATCAAAGAAACCCCACTTTCATTTTTTAAGGCATTTTTCAAAGAAAAATCAAGTAAAAAAAATGATAAAAATATCAAATAAAATCATTAATCATGTTATAAACAATGATTAACGTTTATGAAAAAGTATTTTATCCACATGAATATTTAAAATCATTTTGGTTTTAAAAATCAAAAAAGAAATCATTTTAAAAGCATTTAAAACAATTTAAAACAATATTTTTGAATATATTAAAAATATGTCAAATAATAATATTTTTTTGTGAGTTTTTGTGGATTAAAATATTATGGAGTATGAATAAGAAGTGTGTAAAACAGAAATGGAAAATGATGATTTTTGCTATGTAAATGAATTGGTTGAGTTTTGAAGATAAACTAAGAAAAAGAGGAAAGATGTCACAACATCACATTCGACATCTCTCATGAGTTTTGAAGATAAGAGAAAAATGGAAGATGTCACAACATCACATTTGACATCTTAAAAAAAACCAGAACTGCACCTTGGTTTTCAACATCTTTGCTTATCAAACTTCAAACATTCATAACTCTCTCAATTTTTAACGAAATTAAAATCCGTAAGAACCTATCTTGACCGATTTTTCGCAAGGAATCCAATGGTATCACTCATACATACTGAAACTTAATGTACAGCACACACAAGGCAAAAAAACCAGAACTGCATGTTTAGTTCTAGACGTATTTTCTCGTCAAACTTCCAACACGCATAACTCTCTCAATTTTTAACGAAATTCAAATCCGTAAGAACCTATCTTGACCAATTTTTCGCAAGGAATCCAATAGTATCACTCATACATACTGAAACTTAATGTACAACACACACAAGTCAAAAAACCAGATATGCACCTTAAGTTTAAAACAACATAAACTCCACATATAAACATGTTAAAGTGCAAACAGTAGGAGGATCATAACATACACATTAAGGAGTACATTTTTGCTTCAAGAATTGTTCAATATGATGCATGTATGTGGACATCAAAGGAAAGCATGATTCAAAGAATTCAAGTTGTGAATTTTACCTCTTTATTGGAGATTTTGTGCAACCTACCAAGTGCTTTGTTCTAGAAATGATTTGATGCTTTGGACACCCTCAAATGACCTCTTAGAAGCTTTTAGGATGGTTGGAATCAGCTGGAACCTGCAGAAACACAAACTGGCCCTTTCTTGCAAAAGGGGGTTAAAGTGGCCAAAATAGCAACTCTCTCAAATGGTGTTCCAGATGTGTGGCACCATTTGGGACAGTTCAAGGATGATATTTGGAGTGTGTTTGAGGTTTTATCTGGTTTGGAAAGTGACTGAATCAAAACATGACTTGACAAATGCAAAAAAGTCCAATTTTGAGGTTTTGAGAGGTGACTTTGTGATTTTGGTGTTACAGGTCACTTGTGATAGTTTGGATCACCTACATATGATGTTTATGAGGTGTTAGGATCATGAGTTGTGATGGAAATGCTCTCTAACTCAAAAACTCAGAATTTCCTTACTAAAGAAGGCATTTTGGAGTGAAAGAAGTGATTTTGAGGAAAGCATCTGTTTGATGACTTTGGTGTACTCAAATTGAGCACAAATGAGCTCTATTTATAGTAGAGCAAGTTTGTTTTGGCAGCAATAGTGAATGGTGGCTGCAACAGAGATTTGGCAAATGTTGGCCAATGAAAATCCAAGTCTCCTCTAGCCATTGACCAGAGGTTAGAGCACAGGCCTTTGGTTCCCTAGTTGTTGGAGGAATCTTGACTGAATTCAGTTAGAGGAAGTTCAGTTCATGCCACCTCTAAGAATCCATTAAATGCTCCAAACCAAAATTGGAGTCTTGTCCCTCTTTTATGGTTTTTTAGGTTTGGCATGCTACTTGTGGAATCTTGGACTTGGGAGGCTTATGGATCAGATCATCCCCCTTTGATTTAATCCTCAGATGTGTCCAAAATGATGACAAGGCTTGGAAATTCGTGTGGCACAAGAAATGTGCAAATCTGTCCTGAAACATGTCTTAAAAATCAGCTGCAGCAAGTTTGTTGTAAAATCCATAACTTCTTGCTCAAGAATGATAAATGGTTGTTCTAGGACTTTTTGAAAAACTTAGATGACATACTTCAACTTTGATGCTAGACCCTAGACTTGGTTCAACTTGGATCATGGAGAAAAACATCCTTGAAGTTGGGACATTCTTGCCAGAAAATTATTAATGATGTCCCATGAAATGTTGAAACATTTGACAACTTTGATCATTAATAATTCCAAACTTTAATCACTTGTATCTTTTAATCCACTATGATATTTTGAGTTAAATTGAATTGCACCTTTGATGCTTGTTCTGTATGGTGACAAAACTTGAAAATTGTGTGGCACAAGAAAAAGTGCACAAAATCTGTCCAAAATAACAGCTGCAGCAAGCCTTCTTGTAAAGTCCATAACTTCCTGCTCGAGTATGATAAATGGACGTTTTACAACTTTCTGGAAAGCTGAGATGACGTACTTCAACTTTAATGTTCAAGGTTTGTGAAGATAAGACTTGTAAAGTAGTCAAAATTTACCTTGAACTTGTGTGATCAAATATGTCCTAAAAGCTGTCATGAAAATTCTGTTTTATCAATGCCTTTTGTAGAGACCATAACTTTCTGCTCGAGAATGATAAATTAGCCTTCTAGGACTTTCTGGAAAGGTGAGATGACGTACTTCAACTTTCATGCCTAGGATTTTTCCTGAATCAACTTGGATCATGGAGAAAAACATCCTTGAAGTTGGGACATTCTTGTTGGAAAAATATTAATGATGTCCTATGAAATGTCAGAATATTAGACATTAAGAATTCCCAACTTTGATCACTTATATCTTTTAATCCTTATGATATTTTGAGTTGATTCCTTCTACAATTTTGAAGTATCAAATACCCTCTTTAAAAGTAGCTCTTACGCAAAATCAATGGATGCTTGGACCAATAGTTACAACCTTGAAAAGTTGTGTACTTGAACATGATTTTAACTTAGAAAAAATTTCTAGGTCTCCTTCAATTTGATCAATATTGCAATTTTGCATGATTTCTTGATTTAAATTTGATCAAATTAAACCATCCATCATATTTTCTTGAGTAATGGCTTGTGAAGCTCAAAGTTGACCAAAAGTCAAACTTTGACTTTCTGCGTCAATTGACTTTGTATTAGATGAACTTGAGGCTTGATCCACTTGAAATGTTGCACTCTTGTGATTAATTCTTAATGTGGGAGTCCTCTTGATCCTTTGTGGGTGTTTAAGAGATTAGACAAGTTAAAGATCATGTCACTCCTTGATTGATCATTTGTCTAAAAGCTCTGAGAGGGTTTGAAACCCTAGTTTGTTTGTAGTGAATGCTCACCCATCTTTGGGGAGACTAATGAGGTACAAAGGTACATCCATATTGTGCTGATGATTTGCACCATGATGGGAAATCTTAGTGGTCAAAATTTGGGGTATGACAGGGTGTTAGATGAATTTTCCATATATGTGTTTAAACAAAAACAATAAAATAAAAAACATTAACATTAAACCTTCAATCTTAACAACAACAACAACATTAAACCTTCAATCGCAATAACAACTAAGGGTGGCAAAACGGGCCGTGGACCACCGGGTCGACCTGCGTACCCTCCAAAAAATGGCGGGTTGGGTTGGGATTTTGATCCCGCTGCCCACCAAAGTTCGCCCCGCTAAAGACCGCCACCCACCAAAGCCCGCTCTGCCAAAATTTGCAGCCAGCAAAAACCCGCCGCATCTATTCGTTCAGCTTGTCCCACCTTAAATCCGCCCTTTTTTATTTATTTCTAGTAATTCCAATTCATGATGGTTATATTTTTTGAAGTAAAATTTGTTAAAAAGATGCTTTATAAAAATTGTCCTAAAAAATAAGTGAAATATCTAATTGAAATGTAAAAATAAGTCTATTAATCTATTAAAAAAATGAAAAATAAAAATAAATAAGTAGGCGGGCAAGCCCGCCGCCCGCCAACCTGACACCTTGGTGGGACGAGCTAGATTTTTATGTCCATTTCAACTTGGCGGGCTTTCCTGTCCCGCCTTTCTTTTTGCGAGCTTAAGGCAGGGTGGGGCGGAGCGGGGCGGGCAGCCTGTTTTGCAACCCCTAATAACAACAACAGTAAAACTTTTAATTAAAACAAATCAACAACAAAAACTTACTTAACTAAGTTAAATCAAGGGATAAAGTGATTTACGTACCAGAAACTTTAATCTCAATAAAAAGTATAACATTAAACCTTTTACTTAACACAACATCAACTACAACAACTAATTGAGATTTCCCCATTTACTCGTCAAATGCATGGTTACATTAAACCTTTTACTCCCAACAATAACAAAAACATATACCATATATAAACTTTAAATCGCAATATTAAATATTTTACAACGAAAAAAACTAACATTTCTAAGTTACATGCATGAATAATGTGATTTATATACCAAAAATGTGATGAAGAAGAAATCGCCAATGGTGGAGGAAGCTTCTTTCAAGTTTCATTTTCTTTTACTTGTTTCAAAGTTTCGTTGGTGTGATCTTCAATAGAGTTAATGGTGTCGAAAGGAAGAGAAGAAGTTTTGAACACGTATGTGTGTTGGAATAGATGAAGTTTTGTAACATGTTTATGAAAACCGAGTTTCAAATTTCGTTTAAGGCGTTTTGATAGAGAAGATGATGAAAATCTTATAGGGTGTTGGTGCACAAGGTGAAAAAGATGAAGATGAAGGAAGCGAGAGAAGAGAGAGAGAGAGCGAGAGAGAGAGAGAGAGAGAGAGAGAGAGAGATAATAACAAATTCTAACAAACTTCCACTACTCTACTAAAACGGTTACAACAAAATGGTTGCACAGAAACTGTACTACAATAATCAGTGGATACAACTTTTGACAGCTAAAGTACTATATACACACAAATAAAAGTGGCACTAGGCAAAATAATAAAATACTGAATTACCCTTCAAAACCATCCCTTAATTCAGGATTTAACTAATCAAAACTAATAACATCAATTCCATCCCTTAAGTGGAGAAATTGATCAGTCTTGATCGCCTTCGTTAAAACATCTTCCAGCTGCTTCTGGGTGCTATAATGCACAACTTCTAGCTCTCCATTATGGACTTGACTTCTCAGGAAATGATACTTAGTCTTAATATGCTTGCTTATCCCATGCTACACTGGGTTCTTTGCAAGATTGATTGCAGACTTGTTATCAATCATTAGCTTCAAAGGCTTGTTTACCTTGTTCTTCAGATCTTGCAGTAAATTAGAACCCAAACAGCTTCACATGCAATTACAACACCTAGAATGTATTCAACTTTACAGGTTGACAAAGCAACAACTGGTTGCTTCTTGGAACACCAAGAAATAGGACCTCCCATATACTTAAACAAATATCCAAAAGTACTTTTCTGTCAACTCTGTCTCCACAACCATCAAAGTCCGAGTAACACATCAGCTCTGAATTAGCCTTTCTTCCAAAAGGGAACAAAACTCCGTACTTTAGAGTCCCCTTAATATACCTCAGAATCATGACAGTAACTTGGTAATGAGACCACTTCAATTTACTAATGAACCTACTAACCATTCCAACTTCATAACAAATGCCAGGTTAAGTATTATACAAATACCTCAGAGAGACAACCAATTGCTTGAAAGTTGTAACATCAATATCATCACTTTCAATATCAGAATCCAATTTGTGATTTGCGTATGACGGTGTGACAACAGCCTTACAATTTAGCAACTCGAATCTCTTCAGAAGCTCAAGTTCATACTTCAGTTAATGCAAAATGATACCCTTCTCAGAGTACATAAACTCCATCCCTAGGAAATATGTCATTTTTCCTAGATCAATCATCTCAAACTCATTCATCAGTACCTTCTTGAATTAGCTATCTCATGTTCACAACTTCTTATTATCAATATGTCATCGATATACAGACACACTAGAATCATATTGCCTTCAGAAGTATGTTAAACATAAATGCCATACTCCATCTCACACTTTCTGAATCCTTGACGCTTGAAAAATGAATTAATTTTCAGAATTCCAAGCTCTAGGAGCTTGTTCCATTCCATACAATGCTTTATGTAACTTGTATACCATCTCTTCCTGATTATTTTTCTCAATTCCAGGAGGTTGTGACATGTATACCGCTTCTTGCAATGGACAATTTAGAAATGCAGATTTCACATCTAAATGCCTCAAAGGCCAATTCCTGTTAGCAGCTATTGCAATCACCAGTTTGATTGTCTCGTGTCTCGCTACAGGAGCAAACACTTCAAAGTAATCTAACCCAAAACCTCTTGCTACTAACCTTGCTTTGTGTTTGCCAATTGATCCATCTGGTTTCAATTTCTCCTTGAAAACCCATCTGACGCTGATGGATTTCTTGTCCTTTGGAAGCTTAGTCAATTTCTAAGTGTTGTTTCTTTCTATAGCCTCAAGTTCTTCTTTTGTGGACTTCATCCATACTTTCTTCTTGAGCGCTTCTTCAACACTGACTGGTTCAGAGTCTACTAACATGGCACACTAAATGACTTCCCCTTTACAGTCTACTTCAGTATCTTGCAACATGTCAAACTCCACAAATTTCCTTGGTATGTTTCTGATTTTTTGTGGCCTCTGAACTTTTTCAGAATCGTCTTCAGATTCTTGAACAGTATTAGATGCTAGAACCCCAGAAGTACCACCTTCAGGGTCTGGAACATTTCCAGAGTTTGAATCACCATTAGAATCTGAATCACCATCAGAATCTTGATCAGAATCAGATTCACCTTCAGAGTCTTCTTTAGCTTCAGAGTCCCCTTCAGACTCACCTTCATAATCATCTTTTGATTCTGACTCATCTTCAGAACCTTCAGATTCTGAAGTTTCTTCAGAAGTTAACTCAGGTGTTAACATCGCACCAGAGTTGGATTGAGATTCAGTCCAATCCTAAGCTTCTGATTCTTTCACAACGACGTCTCTGCAAAATTCAACCTTGTTAGTGACAAAAAAATTAATCTTATAAGCACCTGTACTGTGGTACCGTACAAGCAGCACGACTCTGCTTCTGTCATCCAACTTACTTCTCTTAGCATTTAGAACATGTTTGTAACAAACAAAACCAAATACCTTCAGATGTCTCTCACTTTGTTTATCTCCAGTCCACTTCTCTAAAGGAAAAATTTCCTTCAACTTCTTAGTTGGACACCTGTTGAGCACATATGCTACAGTGGCAACAACTTCTCCCCACAAAGTGTGAGGTAGCTTCTTCTCTTTCAGCATGTTCCTTGTCATATTAAGAAAAGTTCAGTTTCTTCTTTCAGCAAGACCATTGTGTTAAGGAGTGTATGAAGCAGTCACCTCATGCTCGATTCCATTCTTCTCACAAAACTTTCTGAACTCGATAGAGTTATACTTACCTCCACCATCAGCTTTGAGAATCTTCAGAGTCTGACCACTCTGATTCTTAGCCTTGTTTCTGAATTTCTTAAATTCAGCAAATACCTTGTATTTGAACTTTATAAGGGATACCCACGTCATTCTTGTGAACCCATCCACAAATGACACAAAATATTTATTCCCTCCAAGTGATGCTATTTGAAATTGTCCACATACATCAAAATGCACTACTCCTAAAGCATGCTTTGCTCTTGGGACTACTTCTAATGCAAATGGAAATCTTGGTTGCTTCCCTCTCATGCACACATTGCATGACTTCTCTGGCTTCTTAATTGCAGGAATTCCATGTACCAACTTCTTTGAATTCAAATTCCCTAAGCTTTTGATATTCAAATGACCAAATCTTTTGTGCCACAACTCACTTTCCTTCACATCACTTGTTGCACTAAGGCATTTAGAGTCTATAGTTTTAACATTCACTTTGAATGTTCTATTCTTCCCTTGTTCTGACTTCATAATCAGCTTCTGATTACAGTTATATAGCGTCAAAGGATTTTCCTTCATGGTAACTGAAAAGCATTTCTCAGTTAATTGGCCTACACTCATCAGATTGCTTTTCATGCCAAGTACATACCACACATTCTGAATCAATGTTGCTTTACCATTGTTCAGAACTACTCTGACATTTCCCATACCTTCAGCATTGAGGTATTTATCATCAGCACATCAGATCTTTGTCCTCTTTCTAGAGTCAAAGTCAATCAACCATTTCTTATTTACAGTATGATGATTTGAGCAGTTAGTGTCCATATACCACCAGTCTGTCAAATATGCATCATCAGATTCAGAAGCCATCAATAGCACTGATTCATCATCAGACTTTCTTCTGGATACATTTTCTTATTCTGACTTCCTTTTCTTGTTTGACCAACAGTCGGCAGTGAAGTGGCTAAACTTCTTACAACTGTAGCACTGAACCTTTCTCTTGTCATACTTCTCATTCTCCTTCTGAGCACTATTCTGCCTTCTAAAAGTTGAGGTTTTCTGACTTCTGAGACCTACCATGTCTTTTCTTGGCCTCTGACCAAGACTGCTTTTGGTCCTTCTTTACAAAAGAAGCTTTCAAAGCCTGCTCTACCTCTCTCTCAAAGGTTCTTCCAGTCAGTCGCAACTCTTGTGTCTTTAGACTGGTTTGCAGCACTCTAGAGATTTAGTCAGGTACCTTCTCATTGTTCTTCATGCTGAGATTCTCATACTGCTTACGTAGAGACTGAAGCTTCACCTTCTTCACAGATGCATCACCGCCGTAACACCCTACCAGTGTGTCCCACGCAGCCTTCGCCGTCGCCGAATCAATGTTCTTCTCAAACACGTTCATATTCATATACTGATGGATATAGAACAACACCTTCTGATCATTCTTCCTCAGATCACGCTGAACATTCCTCTGCGCATCCGTTGCATTTTCTAAAAGTGCAACCGAAACGTAACCGTCGTGTCATACCCCAAATTTTGACCACTAAGATTTCCCATCATTGTGCAAATCATCATCACAATATGGATGAACCATCATGCCTCACCAAATGCCTCAAGGGTTGTTGAGCATTCACTACAATCGAAATTAGGGTTTTAGGCCCTCTCTGAGTGCTTAGGCAAAGGATCAATCAAGGAATGACATGATCTTCAACTTGTCTAGCCTCTCAAACATCCACAATGGATCAAAAGGACTCCCACTTCAAGGATTAAGCACAAGGTTGCTCCCTTCTAGGTGGATTAAGTCTCAAGATTGACAGTGTCACCAAATTAGGGTTTTGGTCGACCAGGGCCTCTAGATGGAAATTTTTCATCTGGGAACAAGCCAATGATCCAAAACATAACCTAATATACTCCATGGAACCTCATGGACCCAAGCATCAAGTCAATTTGACCTCAGGGGATGCATACATCAAAAATCAGGAATTAGGGTTTCTTGACATAATTCACCCCTAAGTTGACTTTTGGGACAAATCAAGAGCCAAGACCTCAAGACATGATTTGAGGGTCTTTAATATACTATATTGATCCATTTACAACAATGGATTAATCCAAGAAGCTTGAGCAACAAGTCTCATTTTCATTTGCACCACAATTAGGGTTTCGCGAGGAAAGTCAACTGTAACTTTGACTTTTGACCAGGACATGCTCCCAAACCCTAGGACATGCCTCAATATACCCTATGACACCCATGAAACATGTTCATCAAGTTTGATTTAGGTCAAGGACATGATTTCCTGAAGAATTGCGCAATTTGGAATTCATCTGATAAAAAGTCAAATGTACACAAAAGTCAACTGTGCACAAAAGTCAACTTTGACTTTTTGAGATTTTTCACCAAAATGGATTTTTAACCCTAAAATGATGTTAATGTATGATTTGAATCATCATTCATCAAGAAAAACCAAAGAAAGTGGGATAACTTGTAAAAGGGGTAACCATAAAACTTATAAATTTTTCTAAGTTATGGAAAAAGTACCACTAATACACTAACTTTGGAGGGTCATAACTCCTAAACCACATGGCCATTTTTTCTCATCCAAAGATGGATTTGTAGCCCTCATTACCCTCTACAAAAACTTCAACTAGACCTAAGTCCAATTCATTAAGGATTTTGAGTTATGGAGTGATCAAAATAAAGAAATCACACTTTGTTCCAACACTTGGTGAAATTTTCACTAAGTCAGATTTTGCTTCACTTTTTGCCAAATGTAGAAGGATTTTTCACTTGGAATCAAAAGAGATCAAAACTAAACTTGTTCAAACAGTTGTTATATCATGTAAGGGTTTTCCAAAATGGTCAAGAACATTGCCAAATTCAACTTACCCCATGAGATATGACATTGTCAAGTTGCCTTGCTGAAATCTATCAAAGGCAAGGCAGAATTTGCATTTTGGCTCGATTTTCCAAAATCAGCCAAATTCAAATACTCCTATCCACTTGGACACATCTGAGGATTGAATCTAAAGGGGACAATCACTGAGCCAAGCCTCCAAAGTCCATGGAACAAGAAATAACATGTTGAACCTAGAATGGCCAAAATAGGGACAAGACTCCAAATTTGGATTGAAGCATTCAATGGAAGCATCAAGGTGGCATGGACTGAGCCATTCTCATCTGAAATCAGTCAAGACTTATCCAAGACCAAGGGAACCAAAGCTCTGTGCCCTAATCTCTAGTCAATGGCTAGAGGAGACTTGGATTTTCATTTGCCAACATTGGCCAAACCTACTTACCAGCTACTATTCACTATTCCTTGCAAAACAAACTTGCTCTACTATAAATAGAGCTCAATTGTGATCAGTTTGAGTACACCAAAGCCATCTAACAGATGCTTTCCTCAAAATCTCTTTCTCTTGGCAAAAATGCCTTTCTTAGCAAGGTAGCTATCGAGTTTTGAGTTTGAGAGCAATTCCAATCAAACCAATCACTCACACACCTCATATACATCACATATGAGCTGATCAAACACTTAGATCACTTCTGAAGCACCAATTTCACAAAATCACCAGCTGGTTGCTCAAATTTTCAATCAAGTTGCAGCTGAGGTACCACAAATTGATCCAGCCAATTTCAATCAAGTCCAACCATTCAAACACACTCCATAGGGTGTAGGGAAGCTGTTCAGATCATCACCACTCATCTGTAACACCTCCAAATCAAAAATCACATTGCACTTGCTGTCACGGCTTGGAGGTAAGCATATACTTGGTCATCTCTCAATCCATGCATATTTCCTCGCACAATAATTTGGCCATATGTTCATAATCACGCATGGAATGTTTTCCCTCAATTAATTGCATTGTTTGAATTGTGTATCAAAAATCCTAGCCTTCATGCAGAAATTAGGGTTCTTGAGGTTTCTTCGTGATTTCATGTTTTATGTTTAATTTAAATGAAATTAAGTGTTATAAACATGATCGTGATGTTGAGACGAGCATAATGATATGTGGATTGCATGATATGATTACGTATTCAATGAGATTGGATGGAAAACGCAAATCAGCCAAACCCAGAAAAACGCGCGTGTTCTTGCTTGTGTTCTTGGCGCCTTTTTCACAAATTCAAATATTTGAATTTTGTGATTTTGTTTAATTGATTCAAAAATTAATTTCTCTCTGAGTTTTAATGATTTTGAGTTGATTCTTTTTTTAATAATTCACAAAAATGTTAAAATATTTTATTTTATCAAATAATCCCAAAAATATTATTTATTTCATATAATTGATATTTTTGCAAAGAATTAATATTTTAATTGTTTTTGACACATTAAATATTTTTTCCACATTGATTTTGCAACTTTTAATGCTTTCTAATTATTTTGTAGGTCAATACTTAATTTTTGAAGCATTAATCCAAGATCACAATTTGTTTTTCACATGTTAAACAATTTTGATCATTTTAATTGAATTTTTATTCAATTAAATACATTTTTGAAAACAAATTAGGGTTTTTGGATTAATTCAACCCTCATAAATCATTTTCAAAACACTTTGGGCCTCTAATAGAGTGTAAGACCCAATCCTTTCTTGACCAAAACATTTTGGGCCTCAGTGTATTGTATAAGTCCCGATACCGTCAAAAACAAACGGCGTGATCGTCGCCTTTTGAAAAATAACAATAGGGCCTCTCCTCGAGCTATAAGACCCATTCAAAACTTTTGGGCCTCTAATAGAGTGTAAGACCCAACCCCCTTTTAACCAAAACCATTTGGGCCTCACTTATTGTATAAGTCCCTCTGCGTTAAAAGAAAACCTCGGCGCGGTCGCCATTTCAAAACGAAAAAAATCAGCTGGGCCTACCCTCGTGTTATAAGCCCCACTCTTTTTCTTTAAACATTTTGGGCCTCTTGAGAGAGTGTAAGACCCATCCCTTTGTACAGAAAACATTTTGGGCCACAGTCACTTGTATAAGTCCATCTGTACAAATTCAACAGTGCGCTCACTGATAAAACCTTGGGCCTCTCCTTGAGCTGTAAGCCCCAAAACTTTCTTTTTCAAAGCATTTTCTCCTTTGATTTTGAATATACTGTTGTTTTCAATCTTTCTTTGTTGAACAACTAACCAAACAACATGGAAGCTCTACAACCAAGTAAGTGGTTATTGCTTTCATTTACCGCTTTCATATACATATAAACTGTATTGTGGGGCTGTTTCACTGTAAGTCTTCTTTCATAAACTCATATCAACTGTGTAATAATAGTATAGATATTTCGAGTTTCCCCGGCAACTACGTCTAGAACTAGGTGACGCTGTTTCATTCATAGAAATAGACACCTAGATCCCCAAATAGGATCACCAGATACAGTCTTCTCTTCGGCTGTCCTCATTAGGAATTGTCAAGAAACTCTACTTCCAGAGATGAATGTCTTCTCCGTGAATGGCATCTTTGAGTTTCTTCCAAATTCTCGAACTTTCCTGACTTTGATTTATTCTCGGTGAATAGCATTGCCTTGAATTTCTCGGGGTTTGGGGACCCACGGGCTTCTTAAAAGCATCGGCCTCCTCTTGGGCATCGTACAAGGACCCACAGGCCTCCTAAAAGCAACCCCACCTCCTCTTGGGCTTAGTACAAGGACCCTACGGCTTCTTAGAAGTATCCACAACCTCCTCTTAGGCTTCGTATAATGATCTCTTCCTCCGGGAATGATAGCCTTCTCTTGGGCTTCGTACAAGGACTCATCGGCTTCTTAAAAGTTTCCAGCCTCCTCTTGGGCTTCGTACAAATTGTCCCGACGACCTCCTAGAGGTATAAGAACATAACTTAATCATCTGCATAGAACAGTCCTTTCATAGAGTCTACTACTGTTTCACAAAACATAGTACAAAAGGTGAAACTCTAGACTTGGACAGTCTAATCTCCTTGAGTCTCAAAGACATTCTCAAGTGACCCTTTCGTTAAATAGGAAGGAAACCCGTAGACTCGGATAGTCTCAGTACCCTTCGGATTTCCCGCTTCCTTAAAGAACAGGAAATATCCCTGACCCTCGAATCAAATCCTCGAGTACAGTGTTGCTCATATAAGAACTGATTTTCTCTTTAAAATCAGTATACTGGACCTGTCACACAACTGAAACAGTAACCCTAGCCTCCTCTTAGGCTTTGTATAATGATACTTCTCCAGTGAAGTTATCCTCCTCTTGGGCTTTGTACAAATGATTCTCCCCAGCGGAGTCAAACAACGTTTAGCCTCTTTCTCGGGCTTTGTACGAGGCACATAAGAGACTCCTTCGTTGAGTCGATCACTCTTTCGCCTCCATCTCGGGCTTTATACGAGATACAAAAAGGTTCTTATTGAGCCAAACAAACAATAACCTCCATCTCGGGCTTCATACGAGATACCAAAAGATTCCATCGTTGAGTCACAACCTTTTAGCCTCTCTCTCGGGCTTTGTACGAGACACATAATAGCCTTCTCTTAGGCTTTGTATAAGAAAACCACTGGTTAATCCATTTAACCTTTTAGCATCAAAGTTGTGCCTCGTTCACAGTACACAAACATCAACAACTCTTTTCCTTTCATCTAATCACTGTAAGCGGCAAGCCTCTGGATCATCTATATCCATGCCACTGTCCCTCCTTTAGCATGAGAAATTCCTAAGGAAAGATGGCATTGCTCTACACTGAGTTAAAGTCTTCTCCTTCAGGTTGAAAAAAAACCCCTTCTAAGGAAATTATGGCAATGCTAGGATTCACACATCCCGGTTAAAGTAATTCTCCTTTACAAACAGACAAACCCCCCTTTAGAGATGACAAATTCTCTCTAAAGTCGAGACTTTTCAGCTTCACATCTTGGGCTTCGAACAAGATACAAATCACCTTTCGCTTCACGTCTTGGGCTTTGAACAAGACACCAAAACAACCATTTCCTCCCATAGAATAGGAGGAACTACGAACGCTCTGATTTCCCTGTTTCGGTAAACGGGAATACGTAGGCATAAGATTGAAAGAAAAATCTTAGCGAGCACACTAAACAAAAAAGCCAAAATCCCATATCAAAAGCAGTAATTCAAAAGCATCAGTCCTAACATCCTAATCCTTGTTCCCCGCCAGAAACCTTCTGTCTAGAAAGAAAACCGTATTGGCAAAAATACAAATAACCAGTACAAGGGCCCCCCACATTGATAGCATCCGTAACCTAACTGACCGCTGTTTAAACTCAGTATCCAAAGCAGGGTTAATTGGAGACATCTATTTCCCCTCCTTATTCAGCTCACAATAGGATAAAAAATGAATCGACCTGTAGTTTTAAGCTCAAACCGCAGAGAGTGGCCAGCGCTTAAGAACCGCATCCAAAATCGCTCGCTACAGTAAAAATGGCACCCACCGTGGGACCATTCTCTGTTTTTCTTTTCCTTTTCTTCTCTTATGAGAATACCACAGATTGGGGCTTCCGCCGGGGAACCCATTTTCTGTCAAGAACTTAGGATTCTTAGCTTTATAGGTCTAGGATGATTAGGACCAATATATATTGCTTTTCCTAATTGCTATACATGTTTATTTTTCTGCTAATGGGAATGCGGGTGATGCCATATGTGGAAAGATTGAGTATACACTTAAGATAAGTGATGGCGACGGGGTCGACCATCAACCTCAGTGGAGGCTGACCAACGCAACCCATTCTCTCACCTAGACAATGAGCCGGTTGTTAAGTCTGAGAAGCTGAGGAGCCAAACCCTTTCGTAGTGCGGAAACTATCGGAAATAGTTGTTACGCGATACTACCCTCATTTGAGGCTGGTGATCTATTCTCGGTGAATGGCACTTACTCTAAGATTGCCTTACAACTTGCTGGCGATCCGCTTGTTGTTTTGCTTTCCTGGGAGGAGCTGATGATAATGAGTACAGGTACAAAAATCACCCTAGTATAAACCTTTGGGGGATGGGTAGAGCTTTGACTTCATGACAACGACCCTTTGACCCCATGTTTTTTCTATGTTTTTGTGTGCTGCATTCATGCATTCATCTAAAAAACATTAAAACATTAAAAAAATCTTCTCTTCTGGTCTCTCTGTTTTTCAAATTAAACTAAGACTGTGATTGCAAATATCAGAGAAGAAGATGGCACTAATGGATTTCGGTAGAAGGAGAACCCATAGGTATACCTTCAAGGTTCTAAAGCTAGAGGATTTGAGAAGGTTAGCAAGGATGATCACTAACCAAGAGGCTTTTAGAGCCAGGCACGGAGGTTTGCTACCACTATTAAGAGTCCATGTGATTGAGGGAATCATGGATGCGCTCATTCAGTTTTATGATCCGGTTTATCACTGTTTCACATTCCCGGATTACCAGCTTACACCAACGTTGGAGGAGTATTCTCACCTAATTGATCTGCACATTACAAATCGAGCTCCATTTTCTGGACTGGAAGAAATTCCAAAGAATCAGACTATTGCAAGAGCAATTCATTTGGACGAGTCGGAAGTTAGGACTCACCTAACTGATAAGGGTGGCATCCAAGGTTTGCCAGCCCAGTTCTTGACAAAGAAGACCATGTATTTCGCCAGTATAGGAAACGTGACTGCTTTTGAAAGCATCTTTGTCTTGCTTACCTACGGGTTATTTTTGTTTCCCAACATCAATAACTTACTTGATATTTATGCTATTAAGGTTTTTCTCATTGGAAACCCTGTGCCGACTTTGCTCGCAGATGCGTATCATTCTGTACACCTGAGAAATTTGTACAGCAGAGGGGAGACCACGTGCTGTGTACCTTTGCTTTACAAATGGTTTATCTCTCACTTGCCCAAGTCTGCTGCTTTTTGGGATTGCAAGAGTGCCTTACGTTGGTCGCAGAAGATCATGTCTCTCACCAACTCTGATATAGATTGGTGTAATAGGATTTATGAGGGAATCAGAATCATTGATCGTTGCAGAAACTTCCCCAACGTACCCCTTATAGGAACTAAAGGAGGAATCAATTACCATTCGGTATTGGTTCGCCGTCAATTTGGATACCCGATGAGACACATCCCGCTGGGTGTTCATCTGGAAGGTCTTTTCTTCAAAGAAGGGGAAAATGACAGAGCACTAAAGATGGAAACAGTGCACGCTTGGAAGCATGTTCATAAGAAAGGACGAGAGTCTCTGGGAAAACCAGAATGTGTCTCGGTGGAGCCTTATCTTCACTGGGTACAGACTAGAGCTCTCAAGCTAAAAATGCCTTATCCTCGTTACGGAATTCTTCCACCAAGGGAATCTGTCATGTACTTCATGACGAAAACTGAAAAGCTTCAGGTTACTCTCAACAAAGTTCAAAAGGAGAGAAGGTCTTGGAAGAACAAGTACCGCACCCTCAACGTAGAGTGCATCAAAATACAACAATTACTGAAAGAAAAAGATGCTTTGATTGAAATTTTGGAGCAACATGCTGTAGATAATCAAGATGACCAAAGGAATCTGCTCGCTCCTTTCACCTGGCAAAGGAGTGACAACCCGACGACGGCCCAAGAGCCCCGGTCAAAGAAAGGGAAGATACCGGATTCAACACCTGATTTCTCTTCAGAGAGGACTCAGGACCCATTAGTTTAGGTTTCCTGTCTCTGCACTTTGTAATCTACTGTATTTCCATTTCTGTAATCCTTTGAATTTCAATAAAAAGGGGTTTCCCCGCCGTTTGATATTTGCAATCTAATTGTCGAAGTTTATTTTGCTTAAACCATTAAACAATTAATATAATCATTGCATTCATCATTCTCACATCGCGTATTCTTCTTCCCTACGAATCTCACGTTTGTGTCTCGATTCAAGAGTCAAACTGTCTCATTCGTATAATACTCGGGCCAATCGTCAGAAAAGGATGGATGATCTTGAGGAAGAAAACAGAGAGTTGAAAGAAGAGATCGACGCTCTGAGAGAGGATATGAGAAAGCTTCGTAACGACATGCAATCCATGGCAGAAGCTCAACTACAACGAACTGTGATCTCAGAGATCACCTCAACGCCCATAGTGGAGAGGTATGATTCTAGGTATCAGATACCGAAAGATCGTCCTTGGGGCATGCCTGTTAACTATATCCCGGAAGGATATGTTCCGCCGATCACTGAAGATCAGGGAATCACAACAGAAGCCGTTGGGCCTGAAGGTTACAAACTTCGGGAAAGCGAAGATGCCAGGGGCATATTGAAGACTCCAGAAGGTTACAAACTTCGGGAAATGCCAAGACTCACTACCGTAGTCAAGGTACCACCCCCTGTGGTGCACACTGTCCCAGAAGGACAGATTCCACAGACACCTTCTGGTAAGAAGGAAACTATGTTTGACAGAATGGAGGAATTCCAGGAGCAGTTCTTGGAAATGCAGAAGGAACTGCAAGCCATTCGCGATCAGGATCTATTTGGAAAGGACGCCGCAGATCTCTGCTTGGTCCCAAATGAGAAAGTCCCGCAAAAATTTCAAGTGCCCGACTTTGAAAAATATAAGGGTAACTCTTGCCCTCAAAGCCATCTGGTGATGTACGCTCGGCGGATGTCAGCCCAGACGGAGAATCAGGACCTACTGATTCACTACTTCCAGGATAGTTTAACCGGTGCCGCACTCAAATGGTACATGGGTTTAAACTGTGCTACGATTAGCACATTCAAAGATCTTGGTACTGCCTTCGTCCAGCAATACAAATACAATTTGGACATGGCACCCGACAGAGATCAACTTATATCAATGTCGCAAAAGGACAAGGAAACCTTTAAGGAGTATTCTCAAAGGTGGCGTGAAATTGCCGCTCAAATTTGTCCACCTCTTAAGGAAAAAGAGATGACAAAGATCTTCTTAAAGACCTTAAGCTCATTTTACTATGACCGAATGGTTGCCAGTGTGCCCAGTGATTTCACCGAAATGGTCGGCATGGGTGTACGTCTTGAGGAAGCCGTCCGAGAAGGACGTTTGGTAAAAGACACTGGATCGACGAGCGGTACTAAAAAATACGGTAGTGCTCTCCCTAAGAAAAAAGAGCAAGATATTGGGAATATCTCTCTCGGAAAGCAAAGGCGACGTTATCAACCGGTAGCAGCTGTAACTCCTGTTATCAGCCCAGCGGCTATTCCTACGTATCAACCTCAGGTTGCGCAGAGCCAACCTGACCAGCAAAGGACACAACAGCCTCTTCAGCAGGCTCGTCCTCTATATAACAACAACCGTATAACACGGCCACCAGGATTTGATCCTATACCCATGACGTGCGCAGAACTGTTTCCGTCACTACGGGCTAAGGGGCACATCCAGACTAAGTCTCCTCTTATAGTACCGGAAAATCCGCCTTTTTGGTTTAAGGTGGATTAGACATGCCCATATCATCAAGGAGGTTTAGGGCATAACATTGAGAACTGTCTTAATTTCAAGTCTGACGTGCAAAAGCTTGTTAGGAGCGGATTCTTATCTTTCAAAGATATGAATCCCAATGTTCTTACGAACCCGCTGCCTCAACACGAGAAAGCTGTAGTCAACCTGATCGAGAAAGAGTCTAACAATGTCTATTAAATTCACGATGTACTCTTATTGAGGGCCAATCTGGTCAAGATACATTGTAGACAGAGTGGATATGGCCATGTGCCACCTCATAACTATCATCAGTGTGATATCTATTCTAAAGACAACCAGGGATATTCTGTAGTGCAAGCAGCTCTACAGGAACAAATGGATCTTCGATGGATCCAAGAGCACCGAGTTCGTGGAGTTAACATGGTTTACACGAATTCTAACGTCATTCAGAACCACGACATCCGTACAATGAATGTCAACTTGGTGGCAATGCACTCAAGGCAAAGCCAGTATCATGATCTGCCGCGGCACGATTACGGTTCTTGTCTGATTTGCTCGGTAAACAAACAGGGATGCTCTTTTGTACAAGAGGCCCTCCAGCGTCAGATGGATCTTGGATGGATCCAAGACTACCATGATAGGAATCCCTATCAGATCAATATGGTTCAGATCTTCGATATTCGCGTAATGAATACCAACCTGGTAGAGTTACATGCTGAGCAGGTCCGACTCGGATTTTTAATATCACATGACTATCAAAGCTGTAAAGCAGGTTGCGAAAACGATCGAGGTTGTACCCTTGTCCAGGAAGCACTTCAGCACTTGTTAAATCATTGGTGGATGCCAATATACATTGATGAAGATACTTAGCAGATTAATATCAGTAATAGAAACCCCACTCGGCGTCAGAGTCAGGATGTCCGATCAGTGGAAGCTAACCTAGTGAGGATACATTGTATTCAAAGTGGGCGTGGCCAGGTACCACCACACAACTATGACAGTTGTAGCGTCTGTTCGGAAAGTAACCAAGGGTGTTACCTTGTGAGAGCAGCTCTTCAGGGTCAGGTCGATCGTGGAGAAATTCGTCCCTACTCGGGTTCTGGACCCATCAACTGGACGCCGAACTACCTTGCCGGGCGAGTTGAGGATGTTGTCACGATCTCTGATCATCACAAGACCAGGGATGTTTTCGCCATTATTCCTCTGCTTGACGAATCTGAGGTTCCCAACCGGGAACGAATCGAGATCACTTATGATGGTTAGAAAAATCAGAAGGCTCCTGTAGTCATCTATCTACCAGGACCGCTACCATATGAATCAGCTAAGGTAATCCCTTACAAATACGGTGCAACAACAATTGAGAATGGAAAGGAAATTCCATTACCCTCCGTCGTGAATATTGCAGACGTCAGTCGAGTAACACGGAGCGATCGAATCTTCAACCGAGGAGTTGGAGAACTTAACAAGGAAAAGGAACTTCAGGCAGAAGCTCCCGATCCACCAGTCGGTCAATCCAATAATCCCGACCTGTCGAAAAACGATGATGAGATGCTGAAGCTCATCCAAAGGAGCGAATATAACATTGTTGATCAGCTGTTACAAACTCCTTCAAAGATCTCGGTATTATCACTGTTACTGAGTTCAGAAGCCCACAGGGAGGCTATACAGAAAGTCTTGGAGCAAGCCTTTGTGGAACAGGATGTAACAATCAGACAGTTCGATAGCATTGTCTCTAACATCACTTCCTGCAATAATTTGGGATTTAGTGATGAAGAATTACCTGAGGAGGAACGCCGTCATAACATGGCGCTCAACATTACATTTAACTGCCAGGACGATGCTTTAGCCAGCGTACTGGTAGACACAGGGTCAGCCCTGAATGTTATGCCGAAGTCCACTTTGATGCAATTATCATTCAAAGGACCCCTGATGAGAATCAGTGAGGTCGTCGTCAAAGCGTTCGACAGATCCAGAAAAATAGTTATCGGCGAAGTTGATCTTCCCATAACTATCGGTCCTCATACTTTCCAAGTCACTTTCCAGGTCATGGACATCCGGGCAACATACAGTCGTTTATTAGGAAGACCTTGGATACACCAGGCTGGAGCGGTCACCTTGACCCTCCACCAAAAGCTAAAGTTTGTCAAGAACGATCAACTTGTCACGGTTTGTGGGGAACAAGCCTTGCTTGTGAGTAACTTGTCATCATCTACCGGAATAGAACCCGAGGAGGTTATTGGAACTCAGTTCCAAGCACTGTCGGTAAGCGAGAACAATCAGTTCAGAGGAGGAACCTCGATTTCCTCATACAAAGATGCTATTAAAGCGGTCGAGAGTACCGATACAACAGGATGGGGACAGCTTATCATTCCCACTGACAATAAAACAAAGAAGGGTCTTGGTTTTTCTGCAACCTGTACCCGGACAGCTGCCAACGATGAAAGTCTTCATCCCCTTCAAAACTTATTCCACAGTGGAGGTTTCCTTCACCCAGTGTCTCAGACAGTTCATGCTATCAATGAGGAAGATCCCTCTGACACAGATGAAGAATGGAAGTCCTACCTTAACAAGGACGGTTATATGTCTCAGGAAGAGGTGCCTATGTCTTTTTGCTTTCCTACAGAAAGTCCGAGGTTTATACCAAGATCAGATGTCGAAATGATCTATGGAGATTGTGATCCAGAAGGATGTCGTGCTCCGCCAAATTCATTAGAGGAAGACACTCCGATGAAAGACAATTTTGACTACACCTACTATGGCCCAATGGATGGTCTGCCAATGTGGCAACCTTACCCAGGAAACTTGGGGCAAGAAAGTCAGCCGAGTAATGAAACTTAGCTGAGCATCATTGAACAAAATACCTGTGTCCCCACCATGTCATGGGATCAACACTCAGGTCAGTCAGAAACTACTCAACATGAAGATGAATTCGCAACGTTTGCAGGACTTGAATTCATCAACTATGCTTTTCCTGAGGTCAACGTCATCGAGAGAGATGACTCCTCCAGTTCCAAAGAAGTATGGGACACTCTGGGAGAACCAAGTGGAAAATACGACTATATGGTCAAGTACACCGCTCCCGAAAGCTCTCGTATCAGGCTCGGAGATATCCAGCCAACTGGATGAGGAGATACAGCTGAGAGCCCAAATACTATGCAAAATGCGACAGAGGAATTCTCCTACGACAATTCTGCCTGGGAGACAGATTCCAATGATCCCGCTCCACCAGAAATCAGCGTTATTTCAGAAGACAAATCAAGGAAGGTGCCAGACTTTGTGATTCACCGAGGAGTTCGCCGCCAATGGGTTGCTGTCGATGTTCCGAAGGCCGTTCACCAGTCAAAGTAATTGCCATCTTTAACCTTTCATCCTGCCCAGGTGAAACAGATGTTTTGATAGGGCTCGCTTTCTGTAAATTTTCCCTCTTCGCTTTGCCCAAAGCGACAGAGTTTTGTTTTATAGGGCTGTAGTTTCAAGATTCGACTTGTTCATTAATAAAATAACGTCGTTCTGTAATTTCCGCATTAATTGTTGTTTTCTCTTTTTGCTTTTTCAGAAAATGGTAATCCTAAAAAACAATTCAAAAATAAAAACAAGCAGTAAAATAAATACACTGCACACACTTGCATTTTCTCTATCTCTTCTAAACACGAATCATCACGTTATGCAGATTGCTTGTTTTACACCCCGTTGAAACATACGATCTGATGCCTTCTCCCGACTTTGAGTTCCCGGTATTTGGGGCTGAAGAAGAAAATGACAACGAAATTCCAGAAGAGATCTCTCGACTACTCAGACAAGAGGAAAGGTCCATTGAACCTCACAAAGAACCGTTGGAAATGGTAAACTTGGGTTTAGAGCAAGAGAGAAAAGAAATCAGGATTGGGGCACTGCTCAGTCCAACTGCCAAAGAAAGAGTTTGATAAAGCTTCTCAAAGAATTCCCCGATGTATTCGTTTGGTCCTATCAGGATATGCCAGGGTTGGATACCAACATCGTGGAACATCATTTACCGTTGAGATCGGAATATCCGCCAGTAAAGCAACGGTTGAGACGGACTTACCCGGACATGGCCATCAAAATCAAAGAGGAGGTACAGAAACAGATTGACGCGGATTTCCTCGCCACAGCTGAATATCCTCAATGGTTAGCCAACATCGTACCCGTTCCCAAAAAGGACGGAAAGGTCAAAATGTGTGTTGATTACCGAGATCTGAACAAGGCTAGTCCGAAGGACGACTTTCCTTTACCACACATTGACATGTTGGTTGACAGCACAGCAAAGTTCAAAGTATTCTCCTTCATGGATGGATTTTCGGGCTATAACCAGATCAAAATGGCGCCGAAAGACATGGAGAAAACTTCGTTCATTACCCCATGGGGTACTTTTTGTTACAAGGTAATGCCGTTCGGTTTGAAGAACGCCGGGGCAACCTATCAAAGGGCCATGACTACTCTGTTTCATGACATGATACACAAAGAAATCGAGGTATATGTCGATGATATGATTGCAAAATCAAAAATAGAGAGTGAGCACGTTGAACATCTATCAAAATTGTTCGAACATTTGAGAAAATTCAAGCTCCTCTTGAATCCCAACAAGTGCACCTTCGGTGTCCGTTCAGGGAAACTACTAGGGTTCATCGTCAGCCAGAAAGGAATTGAGGTTGATCCTGACAAGGTCAAGGCCATTCAAGAAATGCCTTCTTCGAAAACTGAAAAACAAGTCAGAGGATTCCTGGGACATTTGAACTACATCTCCAGATTCATATTCCTTATGACCGCGACATGCGCGCCGATCTTCAAATTACTCAAAAAGAACCAGGATTGCGTTTGGTCAGAAGATTGCCAAACCGCCTTCGACAGTATTAAGGAATACCTGTTGAATCCTCCGATTCTATCACCTCTAGTGGAAGGAAGACCACTGATCATTTACCTCACAGTCCTAGAGGACTCAATGGGATGTGTACTTGGCCAACAAGACGAAACCAAAAGGAAAGAGAGTGCCATCTACTATTTGAGCAAGAAGTTCACCGACTGCGAGACTCGGTATATGATGCTCGAGAAAACTTGCTGTGCTTTGGCTTGGGCAGCCAAACGTCTTCGCCAGTACATGATTTGCCACACTACTTGGTTGATCTCAGAAATGGATCCAATCAAGTATGTATTTGAAAAACCTGCTCTCACGGGAAGGATTTCCCGTTGGCAGATGTTATTATCAGAATATGACATAGAGTATCACGCTCAGAAAGCCGTTAAGGGAAGTATTTTAGCCGATCATTTGGCTCATCAACCGAGTGACGATTAAGAATCAACCGGATTTGACTTCCCAGACGAAGATGTCATGTATCTAAAGATGAAAGATTGCGATGAACCACTACCCAGTGAAGGGCTAGAACCAGGTTCCCAATGGGAACTTATCTTTGACGGAGCAGTTAATCATTATGGAAACGGAATTGGGGCAATCATTGTTACCCCTCAGGGTACCCACATTCCTTTCACCGCTCGACTTACGTTCAAATGTACGAACAACGAGGCCGAATACGAAGCATGTATCATGGGTCTCGAGGAAGCGATTGATTTAAGGATCAAAAACTTGGACGTATACGGCGACTCAGCCCTGGTTATCAATCAGATAAAAGGAGATTGGAACACATACCAATCAGGATTGATTCCTTACAAAGACTACGCAAGAAGGTTACTACCTTTCTTGGACAGAGTTGAGTTTCATCATATCCCTCGTGATGAGAATCACATGGCTGATGCTTTAGCCACTATCTCTTCTATGATTAGTGTAGGTCAATGGAATGACATACCTAAGATCGACATAATGCGCCTTGAAAGGCCCGCTTACGACTTCACGATTGAAGCAGTCATAAATGATAAACCTTGGTATCACGATATCAAATGCTTCCTTCAGAAACAAGAGTACCCATCTGGGGCACTCAGAAAGGACAGAAAGACCCTTAGAAGATTGGCTGGAAACTTCTTCCTGAGCGGTGACACTCTCTATAAGAGAAATTTTGACATGGTCTTGCTCCGATGCGTAGACAGACCAGAAGCAGAAATGCTGATGAAAGAAATTCATGAAGGATCCTTTGGCACTCATGCCAACGGACACACAATGGCGAGAAAAATTCTAAGAGCAAGGTACTACTGGTTGACCATGGAATCCGACTGCTACAAGTACATGAGGAGGTGTCACAAGTGTCAGATATACTCCAAAAAAATTCATGTACCGCCATCACATCTCAAAGTTCTTTCTTCCCCGTGGCCTTTTTCCATATGGGGAATCGACATGATTGGCATGATTGAGCCCAAGGCTTCAAACGGACATCGGTTCATCCTGGTAGCCATTGATTACTTCACCAAGTGGGTCGAAGCAGCGTCATTCGCCAATGTAACCCGACAAGTGGTGGTTCAATTTATCAAAAACAATATCATCTGCCGTTATGGTGTTCCAAGCGAGATCATTACTGATAATGGATCTAACTTGAACAATAAGATGACGAAAGAGTTGTGCACAGAGTTCAAGATCGAACATCATAACTCATCTCCCTACCGACCCAAGATGAACGGGGCGGTAGAAGCGGCTAACAAGAACATCAAGAAGATTGTTCAAAAGATGGTTGTAACCTACAAATATTGGCACGAGATGCTACCCTTTGCTCTTCATGGTTATCGCACATCTGTCCGTAATTCAACAGGGGCAACCCCTTTCTCTCTAGTATATGGCATGGAGGCAGTTCTCCCCATAGAAGTAGAGATCCCGTCAATCAGGGTATTGATGGAAGCTAAGCTCACCGAAGCTGAATGGTGTCAAAGCCGATATGACGAACTGAATCTGATCGAAGAAAAGAGAATAACGACACTATGCCACGGTCAGTTGTATCAACAGAGAATAAAGAGGGCGTTCGACAAAAAGGTCCGACCTCGTGTCTTCAGAAAAGGAGACCTCGTGCTCAAAAAGATACAATCATTTCTCACTGATTCCCGGGGCAAGTGGACTCCGAATTATGATGGCCCCTATGTGGTCACGAAAGCTTTCTCAGGCGGCGCCTTGAGACTTGCAACCATGGACGGAGAGGAATTTGCCTACCCCACGAATGTTGATGTAGTCAAGAAATACTTCGCCTAAACTAAAAAAAAAAAAAACGTCTCGATGGATTGAACACCCGAAAGGGCGGTCCAGGCAAAAGTTAGAGACATGAAAAAAAAATCATCCTGGTGGATTGGAAATCTCATAGTACAATCCAGGCAAAAATTAGGGATAATGGCAAGTAACTATGTTCAACAGAGGCAAGTCCCTCAACAGCAGCAGTTACATCATCGGAAGAAAACTCCAGTCAAGGTAATCTTCGACAGAAGCTCAAGATGCCCCGAATTCAAAGTTGGTGGAAGGATAGTGGTCGTTATGTTTCAACGTAGCCCTTTTTCCTGTAAATTACCATTTTCTAACTTTGTATATACTCTGTGGAATCACGCGTTTGGCTGATCTCCATCCTATCAATAAAATTTGAGCCCTTGTGCTTTTGTTTGTATTTCTTATTTGTTTTAGCTTTACAAAATGACGTTTTTTAACATGATTAACGATTCTTGAAATAAAAAAAAATGAATTTACTTGTTAAAACTTTTTCTGCTTTAAAATAAAGATGGCAATTTCTTTTGACTGTTGAACATCGAAAGAACATCAACCGCTTCTCCAGAAGTAAGCGAACTTCAAAGTACAGAATCAAAGTACTCCTTCTAAACCAGTTCGCTTGAATGAAGGGATCAACTGTGTCAGAGACCTTGTTTCATCTGACACGCCTCGCCGAGTTCTTATCTCCTAAGCCCGATTAACGGTATTCCCCGCAGGGATTATCTTTCCTAAGCAAGGTGGAATTGCTATCTTGAACCAGCGATATCTCTATACGCCCCGCGATGGCCGAGTATCCAGTCATGTTCATCTTTTAGTTTGTGTGTTGCGTCAAGTTTTGTCAGCATATACATACATACATCATGCATTATTGATTTGCATTTACATTTCATATTGCATTGCTATCACTCTAGTCGGTCTTATCCCCTAGTGATAAAAGTCCTCTCAATCGAGTTGTCAGACCTTTCCTCATTGGGAAGAGAATCATCTAAGCAATCTCTCTATATCAGAGTCGACACTAGACCACTTTGATAACTTGAACCTCTGAAAGGCCAGAGAACCTTCAACAGATGTCACTCTTCGCCATTGAAGATGATATCCTTGCTTTCCCGGATTAAAGAAAATCCCCAGAGAAAGCCTCTTAAGCAAAGATTCGGCAGTACAACAGTGTTTCTCTGAAAAACCGCTGATGAAAAGGTCATCGGCACCTCAAAATTGGGTCGCATCATATGGCATTTCTCTGGGAAGATCCCGAGAAAAGTATGATATAATATCCCCAAGTGGAAATAGTCTCTCAAGATACTCGCTTTCCCCTAGTAGAATCGACAAATGGCGTCTCCAACAGAGAAGTTTGTGCACCTCTACAACTCAGACGACTGGGTTCCCCAGCAAGTCTGACATCAAAACTTTTTCCACTCAAATGGCATCTCCCCAGGAAAATTCGGCGAGAAGTTTGAAGGAAAGCCGCTACGAATAGCGTCCCTTGTCAGTAAAATTTATTGACAAAAGAAACTAAGACCAGTTCCTTGGTAGGAAACCAGGATCGAGGGGAAGTTTAAATCAGAAACTAAGACCAGTTCCTTGGTAGGAAACCGGGATCGAGGGGAAGTTTAAATCAGAAACTAAGACCAGTTCCTTGGTAGGAAACCAGGATCGAGGGGAAGTTCATTTCAGCAACTTAGACCAGTTCATTGGTAGACAACCAGGATCGAGGGGAAGTTTACCTTTTCTAAGCATCATCGCTTAGCTAAAAGAAGATGAATGCGTAAGCTACCATTCATAACCACCATCAAAATTTCGGGTATTCCTATATTTAATCCTCTTGTACCCCGAATGCCCGAATACCTTCGTCATTCACACCTTCGGGTCCAAGAAGATTAAATAGGGGCATCTGTCATACCCCAAATTTTGACCACTAAGATTTCCCATCATTGTGCAAATCATCATCACAATATGGATGAACCATCATGCCTCACCAAATGCCTCAAGGGTTGTTGAGCATTCACTACAATCAAAATTAGGGTTTTAAGCCCTCTCTGAGTGCTTAGACAAAGGATCAATCAAGGAATGACATGATCTTCAACTTGTCTAGCCTCTCAAACATCCACAATGGATCAAAAGGACTCCCACTTCAAGGATTAAGCACAAGGTTGCTCCCTTCTAGGTGGATTAAGTCTCAAGATTGACAGTGTCACCAAATTAGGGTTTTGGTTGACCAGGGCCTCCAGATGGAAATTTTTCATCTGGGAATAAGGCAATGATCCAAAACATAACCTAATATACTCCATGGAACCTCATGGACCCAAGCATCAAGTCAATTTGACCTTAGGGGGTGCATACATCAAAAATCAGGAATTAGGGTTTCTTGACCTAATTCACCCCTAAGTTGACTTTTGGGACAAATCAAGAGCCAAGACCTCAAGACATGATTTGAGGGTCTTTAATATACTATATTGATCCATTTACAACAATGGATTAATCCAAGAAGCTTGAGCAACAAGTCTCATTTTCATCTGCACCACAATTAGGGTTTCGCGAGGAAAGTCAACTATAACTTTGACTTTTGACCAGGACATGCTCCCAAACCCTAGGACATGCCTCAATATACCCTATGACACCCATGGAACATGTTCATCAAGTTTGATTTAGGTCAAGGACATGATTTCCTGAAGAATTGCACAATTTGGAATTCATCTGATAAAAAGTCAACTGTGCACAAAAGTCAACTTTGACTTTTTGAGATTTTTCACCAAAATGGATTTTTAACCCTAAAATGATGTTAATGTATGATTTGAATCATCATTCATCAAGAAAAACCAAAGAAAGTGGGATAACTTGTAAAAGGGGTAACCATAAAACTTAGAAATTTTTCTAAGTTATGGAAAAAGTACCACTAATACACTAACTTTGGAGGGTCATAACTCCTAAACCACATGGCCATTTTTTCTCATCCAAAGATGGATTTGTAGCCCTCATTACCCTCTACAAAAACTTCAACTAGACCTAAGTCCAATTCATTATGGATTTTGAGTTATGGAGTGATCAAAATCAAGAAATCACACTTTGTTCCAACACTTAGTGAAAATTTCACTAAGTCAGATTTTGCTTCACTTTTTGCCAAATGTAGAAGGATTTTTCACTTGGAATCAAAAGAGATCAAAAACAAACTTGTTCAAACAGTTGTTATATCATGTAAGGGCTTTCCAAAATGGTCAAGAACATTGCCAAATTCAACTTACCCCATGAGATATGACATTGTCAAGTTGCCTTGCTGAAATCTGTCAAAGGCAAGGCAGAATTTGCATTTTGGCTCGATTTGCCAAAGTCAGCCAAATTCAAATACTCCTATCCACTTGGACACATCTGAGGATTGAATCTAAAGGGGACAATCACTGAGCCAAGCCTCCAAAGTCCATGGAACAAGAAATAGCATGTTGAACCTAGAATGGCCAAAATAGGGACAAGACTCCAAATTTGGATTGAAGCATTCAATGGAAGCATCAAGGTGGCATGGACTGAGCCATTCTCATCTGAAATCAGTCAAGACTTATCCAAGACCAAGGGAACCAAAGCTCTGTGCCCTAACCTCTAGTCAATGGCTAGAGGAGACTTAGATTTTCATTTGCCAACATTGGCCAAACCTACTTACCAGCTGCCATTCACTATTCCTTGCAAAACAAACTTGCTCTACTATAAATAGAGCTCAATTGTGATCAGTTTGAGTACACCAAAGCCATCTAACAGATGCTTTCCTCAAAATCTCTTTCTCTTGGCAAAAATGCCTTTTTTAGCAAGGTAGCTATCGGGTTTTGAGTTTGAGAGCAATTCCAATCAAACCAATCACTCACACACCTCATATACATCACATATGAGCTGATCAAACACTTAGATCACTTCTGAAACACCAATTTCACAAAATCACCAGCTGGTTGCTCAAATTTTCAATCAAGTTGCAGCTGAGGTACCACAAATTGATCCAGCCAATTTCAATCAAGTCCAACCATTCAAACACACTCCATAGGGTGTAGGGAAGCTGTTCAGATCATCACCACTCATCTGTAACACCTCCAAATCAAAAATCACATTGCACTTGCTGTCACGGCTTGGAGGTAAGCATATACTTGGTCATCTCTCAATCCATGCATATTTCCTCGCACAATAATTTGGCCATATGTTCATAATCACGCATGGAATGTTTTCCCTCAATTAATTGCATTGTTTGAATCATGTATCAAAAATCCTAGCCTTCATGCAGAAATTAGGGTTCTTGAGGTTTCTTCGTGATTTCATGTTTTATGTTTAATTTAAATGAAATTAAGTGTTATAAACATGATCGTGAGGTTGAGACGAGCATAATGATATGTGGATTGCATGATATGATTACGTATTCAGTGAGATTGGATGGAAAACGCAAATCAGCCAAACCCAGAAAAACGCGCGTGTTCTTGCTTGTGTTCTTGGCGCCTTTTTCACAAATTCAAATATTTGAATTTTGTGATTTTGTTTAAATGATTCAAAAATTAATTTCTCTCTGAGTTTTAATGATTTTGAGTTGATTCTTTTTTTAATAATTCACAAAAATGTTAAAATATTTTATTTTATCAAAAAATCCCAAAAATATTATTTATTTCATATAATTGATATTTTTGCAAAGAATTAATATTTTAATTGTTTTTGACACATTAAATATTTTTTCAACATTGATTTTGCAACTTTTAATGCTTTCTAATTATTTTTTAGGTCAATACTTAATTTTTGAAGCATTAATCCAAGATCACAATTTGTTTTTCACATGTTAAACAATTTTGATCATTTTAATTGAATTTTTATTCAATTAAATACATTTTTGAAAACAAATTAGGGTTTTTGGATTAATTCAACCCTCATAAATCATTTTCAAAACACTTTGGGCATCTAATAGAGTGTAAGACCCAATCCTTTCTTGACCAAAACATTTTGGGCCTCAGTGTATTGTATAAGTCCCGATACCGTCAAAAATAAACGGCGCGATCGTCGCCTTTTGAAAAATAACAATAGGGCCTCTCCTCGAGCTATAAGACCCATTCAAAACTTTTGGGCCTCTAATAGAGTGTAAGACCCAACCCCCTTTTAACCAAAACCATTTGGGCCTCACTTATTGTATAAGTCCCTCTGCGTTAAAAGAAAACCTCGGCGCGGTTGCCATTTCAAAACGAAAAAAATCATATGGGCCTACCCTCGTGTTATAAGCCCCACTCTTTTTCTTTAAACATTTTGGGCCTCTTGAGAGAGTGTAAGACCCATCCCTTTGTACAGAAAACATTTTGGGCCACAGTCACTTGTATAAGTCCATCTGTACAAATTCAACAGTGCGCTCACTGATAAAACCTTGGGCCTCTCCTTGAGCTGTAAGCCCCAAAACTTTCTTTTTCAAAGCACTTTCTCCTTTGATTTTGAATATACTGTTGTTTTCAATCTTTCTTTGTTGAACAACTAACCAAACAGCATGGAAGCTCTACAACCGAGTAAGTGGTTATTGCTTTCATTTACCGCTTTCATATACATATAAACTGTATTGTGGGGCTGTTTCACTGTAAGTCTTCTTTCATAAACTCATATCAACTGTGTAATAATAGTATAGATATTTCGAGTTTCCCCGGCAACTACGTCTAGAACTAGGTGACGCCGTTTCGTTCATAGAAATAGACACCTAGATCCCCAAATAGGATCACCAGATACAGTCTTCTCTTCGGCTGTCCTCATTAGGAATTGTCAAGAAACTCTACTCCCAGAGATGAATGTCTTTTCCATGAATGGAATCTTTGAGTTTCTTCCAAATTCTCGAACTTTCCTGACTTTGATCTATTCTCGGTGAATAGCATTGCCTTGAATTTCTCGGGGTTTGGGGACCCACGGGCTTCTTAAAAGCATCGGCCTCCTCTTGGGCATCGTACAAGGACCCACAGGCTTTCTAAAAGCAACCCCGCCTCCTCTTGGGCTTAGTACAAGGACCCTACGGCTTCTTAGAAGTATCCACAGCCTCCTCTTAGGCTTCGTATAATGATCTCTTCCTCCGGGAATGATAGCCTTCTCTTGGGCTTCGTACAATGACCCATCGGCTTCTTAAAAGTTTCCAGCCTCCTCTTAGGCTTCGTACAAATTGTCCCGACGACCTCTTAGAGGTATAGGAACATAACTTAATCATCTACATAGAACAGTCCTTGCATAGAGTCTACTACTGTTTCTTAAAACATAGTACAAAAGGTGAAACTCTAGACTTGGACAGTCTAATCTCCTTGAGTCTCAAAGACATTCTCAAGTGACCCTTTCGTTAAATAGGAAGGAAACCCGTAGACTCGGATAGTCTCAGTACCCTTCAGATTTCCCGCTTCCTTAAAGAACAGGAAATATCCCTGACCCTCGAATCAAATCCTCGAGTACAGTATTGCTCATATAAGAACTAATTTTCTCTTTAAAATCAGTATACTGGACCTGTCACTCAACTGAAACAGTAACCCTAGCCTCCTCTTAGGCTTTGTATAATGATACTTCTCCAGTGAAGTTAGCCTCCTCTTGGGCTTTGTACAAATGATTCTCCCCAGCGGAGTCAAACAACGTTTAGCCTCTTTCTCGGGCTTTGTACGAGACACATAAGAGACTCCCTCGTTGAGTCGATCACTCTTTCGCCTCCATCTCGGGCTTTATACGAGATACAAAAAGGTTCTTATTGAGCCAAACAAACAATAGCCTCCATCTCGGGCTTCATACGAGATACCAAAAGATTCCATCGTTGAGTCACAACCTTTTAGCCTCTCTCTCGGGCTTTGTACGAGACACATAATAGCCTTTTCTTAGGCTTTGTATAAGAAAACCACTGGTTAATCCAATTAACCTTTTAGCATCAAAGCTGTGCCTCGTTCACAGTACACAAACATCAACAACTCTTTTCCTTTCATCTAATCGCTGTAAGCGGCAAGCCTCTGGATCATCTATATCCATGCCACTATCCCTCCTTTAGCATGAGAAATTCCTAAGGAAAGATGGCATTGCTCTACACTGAGTTAAAGTCTTCTCCTTCAGGTTGAAAAAAAACCCCTTCTAAGGAAATTATGGCATTGCTAGGATTCACACATCCCGGTTAAAGTAATTCTCCTTTACAAACAGACAAACCCCTCTTTAGAGATGACAAATTCTCTCTAAAGTCGAGACTTTTCAGCTTCACATCTTGGGCTTCGAACAAGATATAAATCACCTTTCGCTTCACGTATTGGGCTTTGAACAAGACACCAAAACAACCATTTCCTCCCATAGAATAGGAGGAACTACGAATGCTCTGATTTCCCTGTTTCGGTAAACGGGAATACGTAGGCATAAGATTGAAAGAAAAATCTTAGCGAGCACACTAAACAAAAACCCAAAATCCCATATCAAAAGCAGTAATTCAAAAGCATCAGTCCTAACATCCTAATCCTTGTTCCCCGCCAGAAACCTTCTGTCTAGAAAGAAAACCGTATTGGCGAAAATACAAATAACCAGTACAAGGGCCCCCCCCACATTGATAGCATTCGTAACCTAACAGACCGCTGTTTAAACTCAGTATGCAAAGCAGGGTTAATTGGAGACATCTATTTCCCTTCCTTATTCAGCTCACAATAGGATAAAAAATGAATCGACCTGTAGTTTTAAGCTCAAACCGCAGAGAGTGGCCAGCGCTTAAGAACCGCGTCCAAAATTGCTCGCTACACGTCGTTGACAAGATTAAGAACATCTTGAGCGCCAAACAACACACGCATCTGAATCATCCAACGATTCCAGTTATTGCCATCGAACACTAAAAGCTTGGTAGTCAGATTACCGTTTCCGTTCATCTTTGACCTTGTGTCGTTCACTTAGATCTCACCAAACACTAGTGTTTCTCAATACTGCAGAATCAAGAAATGTGATTATGTTACGATTCTGATCAAGAAACTCAACACGAATTCAAGAAACCAAATCAATCACACAACGCCTCGCCGTTCACTCGTGTTTTCCTATGGATCTGAACCGGAGCTCTAGATACCAATTGTTGCTGCACAAGTTGAAAAAGATGGAGATATAGGAAGAGAGAAAAGAGAGATAGATTGACAAACTCTAACAAACTTCCAGTACTCTGCTAAAATGGTTACATCAAAATGGTTGCACACACATTGCACTACAATTCTCAGTGGATACAACTGTTGATGGCTACAAAACTATATATACACAAATAAAAGCGCCAATAAACTAAATACTAAAATACTGAATTACCCTTTAACATAAGGTATCGTTCGATTTATGGACCGTTCAATTTTGTAGGAGAAATGAAGATGAAAATCAAAGTTACAAAGTTGGGGTTTCCTCTCGGTTAAAGTTCCCGATCAAAAAATAGATAAATTAATAATAAATAAAAATATGAAAAAGACGTCAATTGAAAAACAAAATAAAAATATGAGAAAGACGTCAATTGAAAAACAAAATAAAAATAAAAATGTAAAATGTGAGATTCGAAGCGTGGTCCTTGAGTGATATTTTCAATTGGTTGGTTTCTCAACTTCCTGAATAACTTTTTTTTGTTGATTTAGAAATAAAAAAAAAAGGCGTGGATTGAAAAAAAAAATAATAATAAAAACTATAAGAAATACTTAGAATTTGAAGTGTGGACGTTGAGGGATCTTTTCCATCGGGTTGGCGAACGAATAGATGATATATTTAAAAAAAAATAAAAATGTGAAACGCTTAAGGATTATAATCAATTGTTTGTTGGCTGAAGTAAAATCTTTATCATAAAATATATTATTATTGAAGTTAATGGATTTTCACGCTTATTCATAGATTATTTAAAATCTTTTCACTAGCTTTATATATGTGAAACATATCTTAGAGAATAGAACTGTTGTCTTACCTCTTATTATTATCAAAATTAAAACTCACCATCAATTTTAGTTCAATAGTATTATGCATCTAAAGTTGACCATTACATTCTACAAACATATCACTGAAACAAACTAAAAATGGATGATAGAATAATTTGGAACTACCTACCAACAAATAATGCCAAATCTCACCATCTACATATCAAGCAATTGGAATTCAAGATACACATATGGTTACAGAAAGCATTTCACGCAGACATATTTGATTACTTGTAGCTCAAGAAACATGTTGAACTGTATCGATATTACAAGAAAGATCAACTGATATATGAAACAGAAGAATTCTTCAACCTGAAACAGAAGATTTCCTGTTATTTCTTTCGTTTGATTATCTTCCTGACTGGATCCCTGACCCTTTTGTCAGAGACAGCGATCTGGTAGCTATTTGAATTGTCGCGAGGTTCTAAAAAGTCGTACATTCTTATCGGTTTAGAAGAATCACAAGGCTCTTGATGCAAAAGACCTGGGTAGTAATAATCTTCATCTTCTGTCTTGCGAAGGGGTTCGATATACGTTCTTTGATCTCTTTGAATGTGACTGCCAAAGATGTTAGAAATTTCATAGCTGGTGAAACCGTGCTCCTTTAGTCGTTGTATGGTAGAATCTACGATATCGCGTTCTGAAGGTAGAGGAGAAGAAGAACAGGTTTCTTGTTTTTCTTGATGTTGTTCTTGCGGTTTTTCTTGTTGCTGTTCTTGTTGCTTCTTTTGATCAGTTGAGTCCATTCTGTTTTCTGTTTTCCTGCGTGAAACTGGTTGACTGATAAGTGTTCACTGGTTTTGTGGCTGGAAAGAAACAAGGGTTTTGCTACAAACGAGTTTGAGGATTTGGAATGATAGCAAAAAGAAAGAAAATAGCATGAAATAGTGTGATTGTGTGCGTAAGAAAGAGGGAGGTTATTTATACAACTCAGTTATAGCAAAAAGTGACCAAAGAATGTGATTGAACAAATTTTAGTTTAGATTGAACAAAGTTTAAGTAACCTCCTCACACTAAAATCTAAATTAAATTTTGCATTAATATATAAAATTTATAATTGAAATAATATAATTTGAATTTATCAAAATGCATTTAAAAAAAAAAAGAGAATATATTTTAAAAATAAATTAAATTATCAAAAAAAAATTTTAATCACACACTTCATAACACAAATAAGTCATAAAAAATATATTAAAACTCTTTAAACGTTAAAATAAACTATTTGCATAATAAGCATGAGAAATTTAAAAATTTAAAACCGTTTTCAATTGTCATTATACTCGTCCAAAATTTTCACATATATGTTTTATCAAGTTTTGTTGAAAGCGTTAATAAATTGTTGTCACGAAACATCAAATATTCTATCTAGAAACTCTTACAAATTAATATTAAAATCATTTGGTAGTGTTGTCGGGTCATAACCTAATATAATCAAAATAGTCACCATATGTGGCACTTTCATCTTAAACAATCATATTGTGCAATAGGATGCATGTATCTATTATACGTCCCTATGCATCCGAAAATCATGATCGAGTTGAATTATGTATGATTACAAATAAGTATTGTAGAACTCTAATTGCTCATTTGATAATTTTCCCTTATCCACTTATGGTATTGAGATGCTTTCAACAAATGTATTTCATTCATGATAAATGTCATCTGACAGATAATAATCAAGGTTGCATTCAGTGTGATTGACTATATAATAGACTTCAAGAGCCCCCATTTGCATAACATCATTGAAAACATTGGATTAATTCAACGCATTGATATCTTTATTTGAACACACCACTCAAGAATAAGTGTCAAAACATAAGTCCGACAAAGAAAATGCTTTGAGCATAATAGTGGGGTTATCATGATCACCTCGAACAAACTATACTTTCAAAAATTAATGACAATTTTTCAATTCCCAATGCATACAATCAATGCTTCCTATCATACATAGAAATCCACATGCCTCCCACATCTGCAACAAGTGTTCTATGTCTTCGCTCATTTGTGGAACTATGTGCTTCAGGTATAATCAAGAAGTGACCAGAGCTCATAGATAAGCAAGAAATGCGTGACCCTGATAATGTCATAGTTTTGATGATGACAACACCTGAAGTGGTAACAATTTTTTAAGTGATGACAACAACGCATAAAGACAAGTAAGTACTAAAGTTGGTTCAAGCAGTCAAAGATGCACAAAATGATTGGTCAAGATATTTCTCAAAATCAAGAAAATGAATTAGGGTTTATGATCACCAGTGATATCTTTGCTTTCTGTTGATGATGACTAACTTAAATATATCTTATGCCTCGAGAAGAGTCAAATGCGTAGAGTCAGGTGAATCACTTATTTGATTGGTACATCCACCAAAAGAACTTGAAGCTTTAGAGTGTGAATGAGAGAAAGTGAGAAAGTTTGCATGATCGTGTTTGGCAAAGGGATCAGAGTATTATAAAAACACAAAGGCATTTCTGGAAGTATTATGACTAACACACACGTGCGCGCGCGCGTGTAAAAGTATTTTTAAGCCTATATTTTTAAATAAAATCACCAATAATGTTTTTAGAGCTTAATCGGTTGTTTGGAAACTGTCAAATTAATTAACACTATGCCAAACAAGACATTAGACAGCGCTTTTTTAGGCCTTAGACAGCCCTTAAAAGCGCTGCCTAAGGTAGCGCTGTCGTAGGTAAAGACAACACTTTTGATTTATGGAAAAGCGCTCTCTCAAGTATACATTAGACAGCGCTTTTTCCTTAAAAAGCGCTGTCTAATGTATACGTATAAAATTTTAATGAATTTTTTTATATACCTTTAGAAAGCGCTTTTTCAGGAAAAAGCGCTGTCTAATGTATGCCTATAATTTTAGTTATCAATTTTTCTATACCTTTGGAGGGCACTTTTTAGAAAAAGCGCTTTCTTTTGTGAACTATAGACAGCGCTTTTTCTAGAAAGCGTTGTCTTTTCTCTACGTATAATTTTAATGATTTTTTAAAAAAATCCCATTTTCACCATTTTTTTATGCAGAAACCTGTATAATTCAAGCCATTTCAATAAACCTGTATATTTCACATTTCCATTAACAATTTCTAGTATGGTTCATTAACCATTTCCACTAATCCCATAAATCACATAAACCACATAAACCATTTCCATTATAATTCAAGTTATTTACATTAACTATTCACAAAACTATACAATTACAATCCAAAAACACATAAAGGGCATAAACCATTCACAAAACTATACAATCCCATAAAACAAACCATTCACAAAACTATACATTCACATAATCCCATAATCCTATACCTTATATAGGATTCTTTTTTCAATAAGGTATTCACATAATTCCCCCTTAATTTCTTGCAATTTATCCTTCGTGTAATGAGAACACGCGTATTCATCAAAGTACTACATAACAAAACAAAATATGCATGATTTAGTTAAAAATAATAAATTATATGACATATCCGATAAATATTAAAATAAATCCTAAGTTATAAATCCATGCATACCGTAATAGGAATCTCTAATCGATCCATTTGACTGATTTCTCTCATAAACCTCAAAACGAAATACCCGCAGTCTATGCCATTACGCTGACGAGGGCACTACACATAGACAAACAAATAAGAATTAATATATAGTTGTTTTGTGTTATCAAGTAGCATCACTAATAAGCAACATTGTGAAAATTAATATACCTCCACTTTGACCCATGTAACGTTGGTTGCTTTAGCCTGTGCTACTCGAGATTCTCTTTGTGCTCGGTATACTTCTCTTGTAGGATTAATGGCAACCAACAAACAGTGTCCACTGTAAAATATAACAAAAGTTTAGATGGATAATTTTTACGCAAAATATACAAATTAAATATTAGAATGAACTTAGAATGAAAATCTTAGTACATTTTTCACTAACGTCTCTTTCTTTTCTTGGTTGGAATATGTTCTACCCGTCTCTTAACAACACGGACGGTTGGATTGATCCAAATACCCTCATTATGATCATTTCTTGTATATGATTCATTCGCTATAATATTTTCATCTTGATCATTTCTAGTAAATGATTCAATATCAACATCAATATCACCTTGATCTCCAATGTTTTCATCAATTACTTTGTTAGATAAAAGCACTATAGACCATTTTGTACTTGTCGGATCAGTGACATAGAACACTTGTTTAGCTTGAGAAGCTAGAATAAAAGGCTCATCTTTGTACCCCACCCTATTAAGATCCACTTGCAAAAATCCTGACTTATCCATTCGTACGCCATTATTATTTTCAACCCACTTGCAATGAAATACAGGAATCTGAAACTTCTCATAATCAAACACCCAAATGCGCTCGATAACCCCAAAATATGACAGATTTTCAAATTTGGGGTTTAAATCTTTCACACTTGAAATGTGCATTGCTTCATCTACCACGGTGACACCACTATTTTGCATAGTACTTTTATCATCTTGTTCTTTGGTATAAAATGTGTATCCATTAATGGCGTATGCGCTATAAGAAAACACAACCAAACTTGGACCATATGCTAAACATCTCAACATTTCTGTTATTGAAGCGGGATCTGAATAATACTTTGAATAAATATGATCCTTAAACCAAGGTATGAAACTTCGATTGTGCTCTCGTACTATCCAATTCTCATTTCTATTCGGATTTAAACCTCGGAGAACATCCTTGTGCATTTCAACATACGGCTCAACCTCATTCTCATTGTGCAGAACATACTAATGCACTTGATCCCGTTCGACCCTTGATACTGTCACAACTTCATTTCCAATTAACTTTTTTCCTTCTTTTTTTCGACAATATGAGATTTGTGGAGTCCAATTTATTGTACATTGGACAGATATTCAGTACAAAACTCAATCGCTTCTTCAACAATGTATCGTTCGACAATACAACCCTCTGGTCGACTTCGGTTTTTCACATACCCTTTTAATATTTTCATATAACGTTCAGCAGGGTACATCCATCTCATATAAGCCGGTCCACACAATTGTGTATCTTTCACCAGATGAACAACTAGATGAACCATTATGTCAAAAAACGAGGGAGGAAAAATCATTTCAAGATCACACAAAGTAATAACTATTTCTTTTTTCAATGTTAGTAAGATCGCAGGATCGATCACCTTACTGCAAATTGACTTGAAGAAAAAACATAATTTAGTTATTGCGCTTCTTACTTTTTCTGGCAGAATAGAACGTATACCTATTGGTAGAAAATGTTCCATTATAACATGGCAGTCATGCGTCTTTAAACTCTTTAAATTGAGGTCTTTCATAGACACAAGTCTTCTAATATCGGAAGAGTATCCTTCTGGAACTTTAACTTCACTTAGAAACTTACACAATACCTTTTTCTCTTTTCTAGATAGAGTATAAGCAGCAGGTGGTAGATATGTTCGTGTTCCTTTCTTCATGGGTCCTAATTCATTTCTTATTCTCATCGCTACCAAGTCCTTTCTTGCTTTAAGGCCATCCTTAGACTTTCCTTGTATATTGAGTAACGTACCAATAACACTGTCAAATACATTTTTTTCAATATGCATAACATCGAGAAAATGTCTTACATACAACGACTTCCAATATGGCAGTTCAAAAAAATTAACCTCTTCTTCCACCCACTCTTGACAAGTGTATGTGCAAAAGGCTTTCCAAACTGAGTAATCACATCTTTCACCTTTTCAAAAATTTGATCACCTGTCAATATAGTTGGAGCTCTACCATGTTCTGCCTCTCCATTGAATGCTTTTCTCCACCCACGATAGTGATGATTAGAATTTAAGAATCTACGATGACCGAGAAATAAATTCTTCTGACCAAACTCCAATCACGCCCAATCTGTTTTATCTTCACAAATGGGACACGCACATTGACCTTTTATGCTGTACCCTGATAGATTTCTGTATGCTGGAAAATCATTAATTGTGCCAAACAACATCGCCCTCAAGTTGAAACTTTCTTTCCTATACCCATCATAAACCTCCACACCGTTCTCCCGCAAAAACTTTAAATCTTCGATTAAGGGTGCCAAGTATACGTCTATGTCATTCCCTGGTTGTCTAGGCCCAGAAATTAACATAGATAACGTCATGTACTTACGCTTCATACATAGCCATGGAGGTAGGTCATAAATCATTATGATCACATGCCAAGTGCTATGTGAGATACTCTGAAGACCGTGTGGGTTCATTTCATCAGTAGATAATGCCAAGCGAAGGTTTCTTGCTTCTTTTCCAAATTCAGGATAATCATCATCAATTTTCATCCACTGTGGTGAATCTGCCGGATGTTGAAACTTTCCATCAATAATTCTTTCATCTGCATGCCAAGTCAAGTGTCTTGAATCGGTCTCACTACGAAACATGTGTCTAAATCTCGGAATTATAGGAAAATACCATAAGACTTTTGCTGGAGACAACTTTTCCTTATATCGAGAGACACCGCATTTAGGACACTCATTTAACGATGCATACTCATTTCGAAATAAAACGCAATCGTTTGGACAGGCATGTATTTTATCATAGCTCATGCCAATAGAGCACAACATCTTTTTGGCCTCATATGTTCGATTAGGAAGAACATTATCCTCTGGAAGCATATCTTTCATAAGGGCCAATAACTCTGTGAAACTTTTATCCGACCATCCATTGCCCGCCTTTAAGTTGTACAACTTTAATACCGCAGACAATCTTGTGAATTTGGTGCAACCATTATATAGCGGTTTCTCTGCATCGCTTACCAACCTCTCAAACATTTTGGGACAATCCTTAAGATCTTCTTTAAGTGCTTCTGCAATCTCTTCGACTCGATCAGAATCGTATGTATCTGTGCCATTGTCGTTTGAAGCATAGGTCGTATTATCCCCTGGTTCAAAATTCCCGTTAATTTTCTCACCATGCAAATTCCAAAATGTATAACTTCTATCAATTCTACTCCTCATTAAATGCGATGCCAACTGAACCGCGTCAACCCGACTCCCAAAACAACAACCCAAGCAAGGACATCTCATTCGACTAGGGTCTTTGGCGTGCGCAACAGCAAACTTAACGAATTCCGATACCCCATTCTCGTACTCTTTCGACAATCGACTTGAAGTCATCCATTTCTTATCCATAGTTATACTAATTAAACTAAACAAAAACAAAAATAAAAAATATTTACCTGTAGAGATGTAAACAACTTTTAGACCCACACAATGTCCAGATAGGTTAGAATTACCAAGATCTCTCTGTACACGTATCATAAAATGAAATATCATTAATTGACCAATTATGAGTCATAACTTGATAAGTGGCAACATGTAATCACAAACAAGCAACAATTAGAGGTAAACACCTACATAGTGGCCTCAAAAGTAAGTACTCTTTCTCAATATATATAGTCACTATATAATAGCAATGTTGTGATTGGTTTCATAACACAAGAGGTGGAATTCAAAGATATTAACAAGGCTTTTGATTATCTCCAACAAGGAAAGAGCATTCGTTGCACTATAAGGATGGATCATTAACAAACTACACAACATTTTCTTTTAATTAATCTTAAAACTATGTCTTTCTTTTATATCCAATATATGATAGTAAACTACACAATATATGATAGTAATCCATGATAGCAATGTTGCTAACCACACAACAAGACCCGCCAGAGAACTGGGCTTGCTGTTAGCGGCTAGAGCAGCAGCAGAAAAAGAATCAATACAAGTTAGTCCAAGAAAAATGCCTAAAGCGAACCAAACAACAAGAACAACAATGACGGAAAAAGTATCAACAACGACGGAAAAAGTTTCAATGGTAAGACGCAAGAACAACAACAAGAACGTACCTCTTCGTTTTCGTCTTCTCCTTCACGAATGCGAGGGTTTCAGAACGGCGGCAACCGTGACGGAAAAAGTATCAGAACGACGGCAACTGTGACGGAAAAAGTATCAGAACGAAGACAATGGCAAGGTTTCAGAACGCATGCAAGAATGGTTGAAAGCAAGGGTTTCAGAACGCATGAAAGCAACGGTCGAGAGAAGAAAATGAAAAGAGGTTTCTGAAAATGAATAGAAATTGTTTTATAATTTAATTCATAATTGACCTTAGAGAGCGCTTTTCATAAAGCGCTTTCTTAAGTGCTACATATAAGAGCGCTTATCTGAAAGCGCTTTCTAAGGTTAATACCTATAACAGCGCTTTTCCAAAAAGCGCTTTCTAAGGTGGCTACCAGTTAACAGCGCTTTTAAAAAGCGCTTTCTAAAGTCTGTCTTTTACAGCGCTTTTTTTAGCGAAATTTTTTTATTCTTTTTAGCAACGCTTTATGCAAAAAGCGCTTTCTAAGGTGGCTTCCATTTATGGCATTTAACAGCGCTTTTAAAAAGCGCTTTCTAAAGGCTGTCTTTTACAGCGCTTTTTTTTAGCGAAATTTTTTTATTCTTTTTAGCAGCGCTTTTTGATAAAGCGCTGTCTTTTTAGTGCTGTCTAATCCTATTTTTGGCGTAGTGTAAAGACATATTTTGAATTGTCTAATCGATTAGATTAAATACCTAATCAATTAGATGAGGGTGAATCAAGTCCATAATAAATTATGACAATGTCATGAAGAATGGTAACCGATCTCTACCAAAAAATTTTAATTTGGACAACAATAATTTGATTATTGCAAGTATCTAATCAATTCGGCCATTTATTTTACCCATGAATTGTTTACTAAAATGAACCATCTCTTGGCTTATAAGTAGAGGATTCCCCTTTCATTTTAAATCATCACAGAAAAATGTGAATATCTCACTTTTCCACTTTCTCTTAATCTCTCTAAAATAATTTCTTTTCTCTCACTTTTTTAGCCATATTGCTTTGAAAGCATTCTTGAGTTTAGTGAGAAAATTGTTCTAGATAAGTGAATTGTTGTAAATTTACCAAGATTTATTTTTCCTCTTGAGTATAATATTCTTCCTTAGAAAGTGTTTCTTTTGGTTTGGAGCTAAACCAATATAAAATATCTTTGTAGAATTAGTTTCAATTTGGTTCATGAACTCTGCCACTTGAAGAAAATCTCTCTTTTTGGATTCCTGAAAAATAACAAGTGAAAAATCTTCACATAGATTCTTGATCTAGACCCTGTATAAAAGCTCTATAGGTTTGAGATTAGCCTGGTAAAATCTAGGTTCCGTTCGTGGTCAGCCTGTGTAAATCCGCGATCCGATTTGAAGGATAGCAAATTAAAAACTCCAACTAAGTTCAAGACCAGCCTGGTAAAAATCTCAGTTTGATTCGTGGTTAGCCTTTGTAAAATCGTGGTTTAGTTCAGAGGATAGCCAATTAAAAACTCCAACTTGGTTCAAGATCAACATGTACAAATCTTAATTTGGTTTAGAGACTATCTGCTCAAAGTTTTGTTTGTTGTTTGGCGTGAAGACTAACCACATCATTCCTCAGTTCGATAATTGATTAGAAGTTAACCTAAAACTTCACTTTTCTTTTATAAGGGGGTTCGTGGGCTTACCCTTATAAATTCTATAAAGCATTATTTGATACTCCGAAGATCAGTTCTTAGGGTGAGGAGTAGATCATTTCTTTTATACCGAATCTCTATAAATCTTTGATGTTATCTCTCTACCCTTAACTCTTTAATCTACCGCTTTATTTATGTTGCACTCTCATACGCTTTTATTAAAATCTTTTTAAACACTATTTTAGAAGATAGTTTTGTTTCAAATTAACATTTTTCAAACCTCCACATTTCACCCTCCTGAAGTTGCTTTACCCTCTATGACTTCAGTTTTGCTGCTTGTCTCGTTTATTATCGTTTATCATTTATTACCTTTGTAATTAAGTCTTTTATCATTCTATATACAAAATTATTTTTTTAAAAATGTCAAATATTTCTCAATAATTTTTTAAAAATTCTTTTCCGAAGTTCTCCGTTCCCTCCCCTCCAAACTCTCAAATAAAGTCGGAAAATGTATTTTTGAATTCTCCTTCTCCTCCCTAGATCAATTGGTTCATGGAATATAAATTCTAGTCTTCTTAAAGTTTTTTTCCTAGAGACTTCAATCCTAACTTGCAAAAATAATCAATTTCTCAAATTTGGATTTTTGGCCTATTGAGAAATATTAGAGACCCAAAATCTTGTTTATCATTGTAACTAGCATTGAGACTCACATCTAACTTGGTTGCTCATATGCCTCAACAAAATAAGGATTTCCCTCCGGAATCACAAGTGGTTTCCAAATAGTAAAAAGAAGTAGAGAAGTGATCATGATGCCGTAAATTTGGCCAAATCACCATATCAAAGGTTGGACCCCTAAGCTTTAATGCTGAAGTGTTTGTATTGAACATAAGCGTAATAACTAATTACCCATCAAAATTAGCTCTTAAAAGACATGTATTGCTATTGAAGCGTGTATTTTACCTGATAGTTGAAACTAGGATGGAAATTTCTCTTTTTCCTCATACCTGGTTGAACAGACTGAATCTCAAGCTTTTTTTGTCAGTAGTATTGGCAAATGAATTCCTTATCTACGATATCTTTGTTGTTTGCACCTTGACCTCTTGACTATTGTAATAGATGAACAACTAGTTTCTTTCTTGATTAAGGAAAGTGAACATGAAATTGGGATCTCTGCAGTGTATGTCTTTGCAAATTACATCTCTAAAAGAAATCTTTGGTATGGCTTAACCAAAAATCTTCACCCGTATAAGGTCCTTGGTACCTAATAGGAGACTTCAACACCATTTTGGGTGCTCATGACCATAGAGGCGCCCACCCTTCAACTAACCTTCCAATGTCTGACTTCTTTAACTGGTCAGATATCAATAACATGGTTCACATCCCAACAAGAGTGACAACTTTCACTTGGAATAATGGAAGAAGAGGTATTCAACATACTTCCTCTTCTCAAAATAAGACTCTTTCTAGCACAAAAATTTTGTCCCAAAATAAGAGTCTTTTTATGTTTTCAAGACAATAATAATTGATTTTTACCAATTTTACTCCTAATAAATATTATCTACACAACTTTCAAGATATCATATCACATTACACCTTTATGACAACCAATAGTAACTAAGGACATTTTTGTAAAATTGTTACATTTAATTCTTCAATCATTACTTTTCTTAATCCATGTGTAACAACCTTACAAGACTTTCATTTTAGGACGGAAGGAGTACTCAAAAAAACTAGATAGATCAATTTGTAATCAACAATGTATTGGTACTTGCTCCTCCTCTATACCTTGTTCCACTTTAACTAGAACTAGATCTGACATAAACTTAAGAGACTAAAAGAGTAGTGTAAGGAAATTTTTAGGAATGTGCACTCTTGAGTCAAAAATGTTGAAAGCAACTTAAACATTCTCCAATTTCAACTTGATGTGGAAGGATACTCTAATCATTTAATGGAATAAGAGAAGAAAGCTAGGCCAAAGCTTGAACAAGCTTTGATGGTTGAAGAAATATTTTTGAAAGAAAAAGTGTAGAAAGATTACAGAGATATACTACCTCTGTTCCAAATTATAAGTTACTTTGATTTTATTAATTATTTATTTCTCTTTATTCTTTTGATTCTATTAATTTCTCTTTTTTCTGTAATTAATGAAAGACAATAGTGTAAAGTCATACATTATTTCTTTTTTCCATACAATATTGAATATTTTTCTTAAACCGTGTGAAATGCGCAAAACGTCTTATAATTTGAAACGGGAAAGATTCTCTAAAGCGTGACGAAACTGTCATAACTGATTCTAAGGATATAGAGCCTCCCACCTAGTCATCTATTTCACTTAACTTTTCAACAATAATAATGATTACAAAGATAATGGCATGGTTGAAAATGTGATTGTTTCTTTGGTTACTGAAGAAACCAACCATTGGCTCACCATGACTCCTTTAATTGATGAAATTCAACATGATATGTTTGCTCTAAACACAAATGATACCCTCACTTTTTTTTCTTTTTTTTTTTAATTTTAAGTTGTCCTTATTAGAATATTGTATGGAATTTTTCTTCGTCGCGTTAATATTATCTTCATTTTTTTTTCATTTATTAAAGTTTATTTTTTTACGCCAACTCCATTATAAATAAATAATGATTCAACTTTCTTTTTATGTGTTTTATTTTCTCCTTTTAAATAATTATTTTGTTTGTATAACTTAATTGTTTTATAAGTTGTTGTGTTGTATTATATATTTATATATAATTTTAGTATTATAAGTGATATATTATATTAAATTTAATTTTATAAATATTTATGTGATTAGATGAACCATCAAGATCAAAAAATAGTTCATTTGATCATCAATAATACAATTATTTTTGGATTTTTAAAAAAATTTATTTGTAATTTAATATATTTTTGAATATTTAAAAAATTGAAAATTTTGTGTTTGATTGTTTGTGTTATTTGTAAATGGACTGTTTATTTTTATGGTGAAGTTTACTTAAAGTTGTTTTTATTTTATTTTATTTAACACGAGTGTTGCATGATTTTAAGTATAAAAAGGTAAATTATTTTTAAAATCCCCCTCTCCTAATGAACCAAAAATATATTAAAATTTGATACTCCTTTCCGCAACCCATTTTTTTTAACTAAACATATATTCTTTTTTTAGTAAGCAAGAAATTTATTAAAGCGAGAACAAAGGGTTCTCGAACCCGCTTACAAAAAAACGAGACGAAGCTCGACATAAGAAAATTACGACCAATTAGTCCTTAAGATAAATAGTACAGGAGAAGCATACTAAAATCATAAAAGCTATAATTGGAATTGGTAATTTTCCCAATAAAAGACCATCTCCAAATGAGCAACTTGACACTCTACACCACATCCATAATATTCCACTCAACATTCCTAAAAATAATGCCATTTCTCAACAACCATAAAGACCAAACCGTTGCCATCCAAATTACACCTTCGTTTCCACTCTTCACCTTATTCCTTTTTGTCATACCCCAAATTTTGATCACTAAGATTTCCCATCATTGTGCAAATCATCATCACAATATGGAAGAACCATCCTATTTCATCAATCTCCCCAAAGATGGGTGAGCATCCACTACAATCAAAATTAGGGTTTCAAGCCCTCTCTGAGTGCTTAGACAAAAGATCAATCAAGGAATGACATGATCTTCAACTTGTCTAAACCTCTCAAACATACACAATGGATCAAAAGGACTCCCACTTCAAGGATTAAGCACAAGGATGCTCCCTTCTAGGTGGATGAAGTCTCAAGATCGACAGGGTCACCAAATTAGAGTTTCGGTCGACCAGGGCCTCCAGGTGGAAGTTTTCCTCTGGGCATGAGCCAATGCTTCAAAGCATAACCTATGATGCTCCAAGGGACATCATGAACCCAATCATCAAGTCAATTTTGCCTCAGGAGATGCATACATCAAAAATCAGGAATTAGGGTTTCTTGACCTAATTCACCCCTAAGTTGACTTTTGGGACAAATCATGAACCAAGACCTCAAGATAGGGTTTGAGGGTCTCTAATGAACTATATTGATCCATTTGGAACAATGGATTAATCCAAGAAGCTTGAGCAACAAGTCTCAATTTCATCTACACCACAATTAGGGTTTCGCGAGGAAAGTCAACTGTAACTTTGACTTTTGACCAGGACATGCTCCCAAACCCTAGGACATGCCTCAATATACCCTATGACACCCATGGAACATGTCCATCAAGTTTGATTTAGGTCAAGGACATGATTTCCTGAAGAATTGCACAATTTGGAATTCATCTGATAAAAAGTCAACTGTGCACAAAAGTCAACTTTGACTTTTTGAGATTTTTCACCAAAATGGATTTTTAACCCTAAAATGATGTTAATGTATGATTTGAATCATCATTCATCAAGAAAAATCAAGAAAAGTTGGATAACTTGTAAAAGGGGTAACCATAAAAACTTAGAAAATTTTCTAAGTTAAAAATAAAGTGACAAAGGTACCAACTTTGGAGGACCATAACTCCTAAACCACAAGGCCATTTTCTCTCATCCAAAGATGGATTTGTAGCCCTCATTACCCTCTACAAAAACTTCAACTAGACCTAACTCCAATTCATTAAGGATTTTGAGTTATGGAGTGATCAAAATGGTTGAAAAATGAAAATGTCACTTTTTCCAACACTTAGTGAAATTTTCACTAAGTCAGAATCTGTCTTCATTTTTTTCCAAATGTAGGGGGATTTTTCACTTGGATTCAAAAGAGATCAAAACCAAACATGTTTAAACAGTTGTTGTATGATGTAAGGGATTTCCAAAATGACCAAGAACATTGCCAAATTCCATTTGAGTCATGAGATATGACATTGGAAAGTTGCCTTGCTGAAATCTGTCAAGGCAATGCAGAATTTGCAACTTTGCTCGATTTTCCAAAATCAGCCAAATCCAATTGCTCCTATCCACTTGGACACCTCAGAGGATTGAATCTAAAGGGGACAATCACTGAGCCAAGTCTCCAAAGTCCATGGAACAAGAAATAGCATGTTGAACCTAGAATGGCCAAAATAGGGACAAGACTTCAAATTTGGATTGGAGCATTCAATGGAAGCATCAAGGTGGCATGGACTGAGCCATTCTCATCTGAAATCAGTCAAGACTTATCCAAGACCAAGGGAACCAAAGCTCTGTGCCCTAACCTCTAGTCAATGGCTAGAGGAGACTTGAAATTCCATTGGACAACATTGGCCAAACCTACTTACTAGTTGCCATTCACTATTCCTTGCAAAACAAACTTGATCTACTATAAATAGAGCTCAATTGTGATCAGTTTGAGTACACCAAAGCCATCTAACAGACGTTTTCCTCAAAATCTCTTTCTCTTAGCAAAAATGCCTTTCTTAGCAAGGTAGCTATCGGGTTTTGAGTTTGAGAGCTTTTCCAATCAAACCAATCACTCACACACCTCACATATATCACATATGAGCTGATCAAACACTTAGATCACTTCTGAAACACCAATTTCACAAAATCACCAGCTGGTTGCTCAAATTTTCAATCAAGTTGCAGCTGAGGTACCACAAATTGTTCCAGCCATTTTCAATCAGGTCCAAGCATTCAAACACACTCCATAGGGTGTAGGGAAGCTGTTCAGATCATCACCACTCATCTGTAACACCTCCAAATCAAAAATCACATTGCACTTGCTGTCACGGCCTAGAGGTAAGCACATACTTGGTCATCTCTCAATCTATGCATATTTCCTCGCACAATAATTTGGCCATATGTTCATAATCATGCATGGAATGTTTCCCCTCAATAAATTGCATTGTTTGAATCGTGTATCAAAAATCCTAGCCTTCATGCAAAAATTAGGGTTCTTGAGGATTTTTCGTGATTTCTTGTTGTATGTTTAATTTAAATGAAATTAATTCACATAAACATGATCGTGAGGTTGAGACGAGCATAATGATATGTGGATTGCATGATATGATTACGTATTCAGTGAGATTGGATGGAAAACGCAAATCATCCAAACCCAGAAAAACGCGCGTGTTCTTGCTTGTGTTCTTGGCGCCTTTTTCATAAATTCAAATATTTGAATTTTGTGATTTTGTTTAATTGATTCAAAAATTAATTTCTCTCTGAGTTTTAATGATTTTGAGTTGATTCTTTTTTTAATAATTCACAAAAATGTTAAAATATTTTATTTTCCCCAAAAATCCCAAAAATATTATTTATTGTATATAATTGATATTTTTGCAAAGAATTAATGTTTTAATTGTTTTTGACATTTGAAATATTTTTTCTACATTGATTTCGCAACTTTTAATGCTTTCTAATTATTTTGTAGGTCAATACTTAATTTTTGAAGCATTAATCCAAGATCATAATTTGTTTTTCATATGTTAAACAATTTTGATCATTTTAATTGAATTTTTATTCAATTAAATACATTTTTGAAAACAAATTAGGGTTTTTGGATTAATTCAACCCTCATAAATCATTTTCAAAACATTTTTGGGCCTCTTGAGAGAGTGTAAGACCCAATCCTTTCTTGACCAAATCATTTTTGGGCCTCAGTGTATTGTATAAGTCCCGATACCGTCAAAAACCAACAGCGCGATCGTCGCCTTTTCAAAATAACCTTGGGCCTCTCCTCGAGCTATAAGACCCATTCAAAACACTTTTGGGCCTCTAATAGAGTGTAAGACCCAATCCCCTTTTAACTAAAACATTTTGGGCCTCACTTATTGTATAAGTCCCTCTGCGTTAAAAGAAAACCTCGGTGCGATCGCCATGTTTAAACGAAAAGTCAACTGGGCCTACTCTCGTGTTATAAGCCCCACTCTTTTTCTTTAAAACTTTTTGGGCCTCTTGAGAGAGTGTAAGACCCATCCCTTTGTACAGAAAACTTTTTGGGCCTCAGTCACTTGTATAAGTCCCTCTGTACAAATTCAAACAGTGCGCTTACTGATAAAATCCTGGGCCTCTCCTTGAGCTGTAAGCCCCAAATCTTTCTTTTTCAAAAGCACTTTCTCCTTTGATTTTGAATATACTGTTGTTTTCAATCTTTCTTTGTTGAACAACTAACCAAACAGCATGGAAGCTCTACAACCGAGTAAGTGGTTATTGCTTTCATTTACCGCTTTTATATACATATAACTGTATTGTGGGGCTGTTTCACTGTAAGTCTTCTTTCATAAACTCATATCAACTGTGTAATAATAGTATAGATATTTCGAGTTTCCCCGGCAACTACGTCTAGAACTAGGTGACGCCGTTTCGTTTATTCGTAGAAATAGACAACTAGATCCCCAATAGGATCACCAGATACAGTCTTCTCTTCGGTTGTCCTCATTAGGAAATGTCAAGAGACTCTACTCCCCAAGATGAATGTATTCTCCGTGAATGGCATCTTTGAGTTTCTTCCAAATTCTCGAACTTTCCTGACTTTGATCTATTCTCGGTGAATAGCATTGCCTTGAAATTCTCGGGGTTTGGGGACCCACGGGCTTCTTAAAAGCATCGGCCTCCTCTTGGGCATCGTACAAGGATCCACAGGCTTCCTAAAAGCAACCCCGCCTCCTCTTAGGCTTCGTACGAGGACCCTACGGCTTCTTAGAAGTATTCACCGCCTCCTCTTAGGCTTCGTATAATGATCTCTTCCTCCGGGAATGATAGCCTCCTCTTGGGCTTCGTACAAGGACCCGTCGACTTCTTAAAAGTTTCCAGCCTCCTCTTGGGCTTCGTACAAATTGTCCCGACGACCTCCTAGAGGTATAGGAACAGAACCTAGTCATCTGCATAGAGCAGTCCTGTCATAGAGTCTACCACTGTTTCTCAAAGCATAGTACAAAAGATAAAACTCTAGACTTGGATAGTCTAATCTCCTTGAGTCTCAAAGACATTCTCAAGTGACCCCTTCGTTAAATAGGAAGGAAACCCGTAGACTCGGACAGTCTCAATACCCTTCGGATTTCCCGCTTCCTTAAAGAACAGGAATAACCCGGATCCTTGAATCAAATCCATGAGTACAGTGTTGCTCATATAAGAACTGATTTTCTCTTTCAAAATCAGTATATTGGACCTGTCACTCAACTGAAACAGTTACATGGCCTCCTCTTGGGCTTTGTACAATGATTCTCCCCAGCAGAGTCAAACATCGTTTAGCCTCTCTCTCTCTCAGGCTTTGTACGAGACACATATGAGACTCCCTCGTTGAGTCAATTACCCCTTTAGCCTCCATCTCGGGCTTCGTACGAGATACAAAAACACTCTCTTGTGGAGTATAAAAGATTCTCCTGTTGAGTAAACCCTTTTAGCCTCTCTCTCGGGCTTTGTACGAGACACATATTAGCCTCCTCTTAGGCTTTATATAAGAAATCCACTGGTTAATCCAATCAACCTTTTTGCATCAAAGTTGTGCCTCGTTCACAGTACACAAACATCAACAACTCCTTCCCTTTCATCTAATCACTGTAAGCGGCAAGCCTCTGGATCATCTACATCCATGCCACTGTCCCTCTTTTAGCATGAGAAATTCCTAAGGAAAGATATCATTGCTCTACACTGAGTTAAAGTCTTCTCCTTCAGGTAAAAACCTCCTTTAAAGGAAATTATGGCATTGCTAGGATCCGCGTATCCCGGTTAAAGTAATTCTCCTTTATAAAAACAGTTGTGACAAACAACCCCCTCTTTAGAGATGACAAATTCTCTCTAAAGTGGAGACCTTTCAGCTTCACATCTTGGGCTTTGAACAAGATACAAATCACCTTTCGCTTCACGTCTTGGGCTTTGAACAAGACACCAAAACACCCATTTCCTCCCATAGAATAGGAGGAACTACGAACGCTCTGATTTCCCTGTTTCGGTAAACGGGAATACGTAGGCATAAGATTGAAAGAAAAATCTTAGCGAGCACAATCAGCAAAAAACCCAAATCCCATACTCTCACATTCAAAAGCATCAGTCCTAACATCCTAACACTTGTTCCCCGCCAGAAGATCCTAGAAAGAAAGAAGAACCGTATTGGCGAAAATACAAATAACCAGTACAAAGGCCCCCCACATTGATATCATTCGTAACCTAACAGACCGTTGTTTAAACTCAGAATGCAAGCAGGGTTAATTGGATACATCTATTTCCCTTCCTTATTCAGCTCACAATAGGATAAAAAATGAATCGACCTGTAGTTTAAGCTCAAACCGCAGAGAGCGACCAGCGCTTAAGAACCGCGTCCAAAATCGCTCGCTACAGAAAAATGGCACCCACCGTGGGGCTCTTTTTTGTCAAACCTTTTTCTCCTTTTTTGTGAATGCCACAGATTGGGGCTTCCGCCGGGGAACCTATTTTCTGTTAGGAACTTAGGATCCTTAGCTTCAAAGGTCTAGGATGTGTAGGACAAATATATATACTGCTTTTCCTAATTGCTATACATGTTTATTTTTCTGCTAATGGGAATGCGGGTGATGCCGTATGCGGAAAGATTGAGTATACACTTAAGATAAGTGATGGCGACGGGGTCGACCATCAACCTCAGTGGAGGCTGACCAACGCAACCCATTCTCTCACCCAGACAATGGGTCAGTTGTTAAGTCTGAGAAGCTGAGGAGCCAAACCCTTTCGTAGTGCGGAAACTATCAGAAATAGTTGTTACGCGATACTACCCTCATTTGAGGCTGGTGATCTATTCTCGGTGAATGGAACTTACTCTAAGATTGCACTACAACTCGCTGGCGATCCGCTTGTTGTTTTACTTTCCTGGGAGGAGCTGATGATAATGAGTACAGGTACAAAAATCACCCTAGTATAAACCTTTGGGGATGGGTAGAGCCTTGACTTCATGACAACGACCCTTTGACCCCATGTTTTTTCTATGTTTTTGTGTGCTGCATTCATGCATTCATCTAAAAAACATTAAAACATTCAAAAAATCTTCTCTTCTGGTCTCTCTGTTTTTCAAATTAAACTAAGACTGTGATTGCAAATATCAGAGAAGAAGATGGCACTAATGGATTTCGGTAGAAGGAGAACCCATAGGTATACCTTCAAGGTTCTAAAGCTAGAGGATTTGAGAAGGTTAGCAAGGATGATCACTAACCCTGAGGCTTTTAGAGCCAAGCACGGTGGTCTGCTACCACTATTAAGAGTCCATGTGATTGAGGGAATCATGGATGCGCTCATTCAATTTTACGATCCGGTTTATCACTGTTTCACATTCCCGGATTACCAACTCGCACCAACGCTGGAGGAGTATTCTCATCTAGCTGATTTACATATCACTGATCGAGCTCCATTTTCTGGACTGGAAGAAATTCCAAAGAATCAGACCATTGCAAGAGCAATTCATTTGGACGAGTCTGAGGTCAGGACTCACCTGACTACTAAGGGTGGCATCCAACGTTTGCCAGCCCAGTTCTTGACAAAGAAAGCCCTGTATTTTGCCAGTATAGGAAACATGACTGCTTTTGAAAGCATCTTTGTCTTGCTCACCTACGGGTTATTTTTGTTCCCCAACATCAATAACTTCATCGAAATTAACTCCATTAAGGTTTTTCTCATTGGAAACCATGTGCCAACTTTGCTCGCAGGTGCGTATCATTCTGTACACTTGGAAAATTTATACAGTGGAGGGGAGATCACATGCTGTGTACCTCTGCTTTATAAATGGTTTATCTCACACCTGCCCAAGTCTGCTGCTTTTTGGGATTATAAAAGTGCCTTACGTTGGTCACAGAAGATCATGTCTCTTACCAACTCTGATATAGATTGGTGTAATAGGATTTATGAGGGAATCAGGATCATTGATCGTTATGGAAACTTCCCCAACGTACCCCTTATAGGAACTAAAGGAGGAATCAACTACCATCCAGTATTGGTTCGCCGTCAATTTGGATACCCGATGAGACACATCCCACGGGGGGTTCATCTGGAAGGTCTTTTCTTCAAAGGAGGAGAAAACGACAGAGCACTAAAGATGGAAGTAGTGCACGCTTGGAAACAGGTTCATAAGAAAAGACGAGAGTCTCTGGGAAAACCGGATTGTGTCTCGGTGGAGCCTTATCTCCATTGGGTACAAACTAGAGCTCTCAAGCTAAAGATGCCTTATCCTCGTTACGGAATTCTTCCGCCAAAGGAATCTGTCATGTACTTCATGACAGAAACTGAAAGGCTTCAGGTTACTCTCAACAAAGTTCAAAAGGAGAGAAGGTCTTGGAAGAACAAGTACCGCACCCTCGACATAGAGTGCATCAAAATACAGCAATTACTGAAAGAGAAAGATGCTCTGACTGAGATTTTGGAGCAACATGCTGTAGAGAATCAAGATGACCAAAGGAATTTGCTCACTCCTTTCACCTGGCAAAGGAATGACAACCCGACAACGGCCCAAGAACCCCGGTCAAAGAAAAGGAAAGTACCAGAGTCAGCACACGATTTCTCTTCAGAGAGGACTCGGGACCCATTAGCTTAGGTTTCTGTTTCTGCACTTTGTAATCTACTGTATTTCCATCTCTGTAATCCTTTGAATTTCAATAAAAAGGGGTTTCCCCACTGTTTGATATTTGCAATCTAATTGTCGAAGTTTATTTTGATTAAACAAAAAAAAACAATTAATATAATCATTGCATTCATCATTCTCACATCGCGTATTCTTCTTACCTACGAATCTCACGTTTGTGTCTCGATTCTAGAGTCAAACTGTCTCATTCATACAATACTCGGGCCAATCGTCAGAAAAAGATGGATGATCTTGAGGAAGAGAACAGAGAGTTGAAAGAAGAGATCGACGCTCTAAGAGAGGATATGAGAAAGCTTCGTAATGACATGCAAGCCATGGCAGAAGCTCAGATACAACGGACTGTGATCTCCGAGATCACCTCAACGCCCATCGTGGAGAAGTATGATCCTAGGTATCAAATGCCGAAAGATCGTCCTTGGGGCATGCCTGTTAACTATATCCCAGAAGGATATGTTCCGCCGATCACTGAGGATCAGGGAATCACAACAGAAGCCGCTGGGCCTGAAGGTTACAAACTTCGGGAAAGCGAAGATGCCAGGGGCATACTGAAGACTCCTGAAGGTTACAAACTTCGGGAAACACCAAGATTTACTGTCGTAGTCACGGTACCACCCCCTGTGGTGCACACTATCCCGGAAGGACAGATTCCACCAACACCTTCTGGTAAGAAGGAGGCTATGTTCGATAGAATGGATGAATTCCAGGAACAGTTCCTGGAAATGTAGAAGGAACTGCAAGCCATTCGCGGTCAGGATCTATTTGGAAAGGACGCCGCAGATCTCTGCTTGGTCCCCAATGTGAAAGTCCTGCACAAGTTCCAAGTGCCCGACTTTGAAAAGTACAAGGGTAACTCTTGCCCTCAAAGCCATCTAGTGATGTACGCTCGGCGGATGTCAGCTCAGACGGAAAATCAGGACCTACTGATTCACTACTTCGAGGATAGTTTAACCGGTGCCGCACTCAAATGGTACATGGGTTTAAACCGTGCTATGATCAGCACTTTCAGAGATCTTGGTACTGCCTTCGTCCCACAATACAAATACAATTTGGACATGGCACCCGACAGAGATCAACTCAGATCGATGTCGCAAAAGGACAAGGAAACCTTTAAGGAGTATGCTCAAAGGTGGCGTGAAATTGCCGCTCAAATTTGTCCACCTCTTGAGGAAAAAGAGATGACAAAGATCTTCTTAAAGACCTTAAGCTCATTTTACTATGACCGAATGGTTGCCAGTGCGCCCAGTGATTTCACCGAAATGGTGGGCATGGGTGTACGTCTTGAGGAAGTCGTCCGAGAAGGACGTTTGGTAAAAGACACTGGATCATCGAGCGGTACTAAAAAATATGGTAGTTCTCTCCCTAAGAAAAAAGAGCAAGATATTGGGAATATCTCTCTTGGAAAGAAAAGGCGACGTTATCAACTGGTAGCAGCTGTGACTCCTGCTATCAGCCCTGCGCCTATTCCTACGTATCAACCTCAGGTTACGCAGAGCCAACCTGATCAACAAAGGACTCAACAGCCTCTTCAGCAGGCTCGTCCCCAATACAACAACAACCGCACAACACGGCCACCAGGATTTGATCCTATACCCGTGACGTACGCAGAACTGTTTCCATTACTGCTAGCCAAGGGGCACATTCAGACTAAGTCTCCTCTTACAGTACCGGAAAATCCACCTTTTTGGTTTAAGGTGGATCAGACGTGCCCTTATCATCAAGGAGGTCCAGGGCATAACATAGAAACTTGTCTTAATTTCAAGTCCGACGTGCAGAAGCTTGTTAGGAGCGGGCTCTTATCTTTCAAAGATGCGAATCCTAATGTTCTTACGAACCCGCTGCCTCAACATGAGAAAGCTGCAGTCAATTTGATAGAGGAAGAGATTAACAATGTCTATCAAATTCACGATGTACTCTTGTTAAAGACCAATCTGGTCAAGATGCATTGTAGATAGAGTGGATATGGCCATGTGCCATCTCATAACTATCATCAGTGTGATATCTGCTCTAAAGGTAACCAAGGATGTTCTGTAGTGCAAGCGGCTCTACAGGAGCAAATGGATCTCGGATGGATCCAAGAACACCGAGTTCGTGGAATTAACATGGTTTACACGAATTCCAATGTCATTCAGAACCACGACATCCGTGCAATGAATGTCAACTTGGTGGCAATGCACTCAAGGCAAAGCCAGTATCATAATCTGCCGCGGCACGATTACAATTCCTGTCTGACTTGCTCGGTAAACAAACAGGGATGCTCTTTCATACAAGAGGCCCTCCAGCGTCAGATGGATCCAAGACTACCATGATAGGAATTCCTATCAGATCAACATGGTTCAGATATTTGACATTCGCGTGTTGAATACCAACCTGGTAGAGTTACATGCTGAGCAGGTCCGACTTGGATTCTTAATATCACATGACTATCAAAGCTGTAAAGCGGGTTGCGAAAACGATCGAGGTTGTACCGTTGTCCAAGAGGCACTTCAGCACTTGTTAAATCACTGGTGGATGCCAATCTACATGGATGAAGATACTCAGCAAATTAGTATCAATAACAGGAATCCTACCCGGCGTCAAAGTCAGGACGTCCGATCAATGGAAGGTAACCTAGTGAGGTTACATTGTATTCAAAGTGGGCGTGGCCAGGTGCCACTACACAATTACGACCGTTGTAACGTCTGTTCGGAAAGTAACCAAGGGTGTTACCTTGTGAGAGCGGCTCTTCAGGGTCAGGTGGATCGTGGAGAAATTCGTCCATATCCGGGTTCTGGACCTATCGACTGGACGCCAAACTACCTCGCCGATCAAATTGAGGACGTTGTCACAATTTCTGGTCATCATAGGACCAGGGATGTTTTTGCCATCATTCCTCTACTTGACGAATCTAAAGTTCCCAACCAGGAACGGATCGAGATTACTTACGATGGTCAGAAAAATCAGAAGGTTCCCATAGTCATCTATCTACCGGGACCACTACCGTATGAATCAACTAAGGCTATCCCTTACAAATACGGTGCAATGATAACTGAGAATGGAAAGGAAATTCCATTACCCTCCGTTGTGAACATTGCAGACATCAGTCGAGTAACACGGAGTGGTAGAATCTTCAACCGAGGAGTTGGAGAACTTAACAAAGAAAAGGAACTTCAGACAGAAGCTCCCGATCCACCAGTCGGTCAATCTAGTAATCCCGACATTTCGAAAAATGATGAGATGCTGAAGCTCATCCAAAGGAGTGAATACAACATTGTCGATCAACTGTTACAAACTCCTTCAAAGATCTCGGTATTATCACTGTTACTCAGTTCAGAGGCTCACAGGGAGGCTCTACAGAAAGTCTTGGAGCAAGCCTTTGTGGAACAGGATGTAACAATCAGACAGTTCGATAGTATTGTCTCTAGCATCACTTCCTGCAATAATTTGGGATTTAGTGATGAGGAATTACCTGAAGAAGGTCGCTGTCATAACATGACACTCAATATCACGGTTAACTGTCAGGACGATGCTTTAGCCAGCGTACTGGTAGACACAGGGTCAGCCCTGAATGTTATGCCGAAGTCTACTTTGATGCAGTTATCATTCAAAGGCTCTCCGATGAGAACAAGCGAGGTCGTCGTCAAAGCATTCGACGGATCCAGAAAAACGGTTATCGGGGAAGTTGATCTTCCCATAACTATTGGTCCTCACACTTTCCAAGTCACTTTCCAGGTCATGGACATCCGGGTAACATACAGTTGTTTATTAGGAAGACCTTGGATACATCAGGCTGGAGCGGTTACGTCAACCCTCCACCAAAAGCTAAAGTTCGTCAAGAACGATCAACTTGTCACAGTCTGTGGAGAACAGGCCTTGCTCGTAAGCATCTTGTCATCATCTACTGGTATAGAACCCGAGGAGGTTATTGGAACGCAGTTCCAAGCATTGTCGGTGAGCAAGGATAATCATTTCAAAGGAGGAACCTTGATTTCCTCATACGAAGATGCTATCAAAGCGGTTGAGAGTACCGATACAACCGGATGGGGACCGCTCGTCATTCCCACTGACAATAAGACAAAGAAGGGTTTTGGTTTTTCTGCAACCTGTACCCAGACAGCTGCCAATGATGAAAGTCTTCATCCACTTCAAAACTTCTTCCACAGTGGAGGTTTCCTTCACCCAGTGTCTCAGGCGGTACATGCTATCAATGAGGAAGATCCCTCTGACACGGATGAAGAATGGAAGTCCTATCTCAACAAGAACGGTTATATGTCTCAAGAAGAGGTGCCTATGCCTTTTTGCTTTCCTACAGAAAGTCTGAGATTTATACCAAGGTCAGACGTCGAAATGATATATGGAGATTGTGATCAGGAAGGATGCCGTGCTCCACCAAATTCATTAGAGGAAGACACTCTGATGAAAGACAACTTTGATCACAACTACTATGGCCCAATGGATGGTCTGCCAATGTGGCAACCTTATCCAGGAGACTTGGGGCAAGAAAGTCAGCCGAACAATGAAACTCAGCTGACCGTCATTGAACAGAATACTTGTGTCCCCACCATGTCATGGGATCAACACTCAGGTCATTCGGAAACTACTCAACATGAAGATGAATTCGCAACATTCGCAGGACTTGAATTCATCAACTATGCTTTTCCCGAGGTCAACGTCATCGAGAGAGATGACTCCTCCAGTTCCAAAGAAGTGTGGGACACCCTGGGTCAACCAAGTGGAAAATACGACTTTATGGTCAAGTACACTGCTCCCGAAAGCTCTCGTATCAGGTTCGAAGATATCCAGCCAACTGGATGGGGAGATACAGCTGAGAGCACCAATGCTATGCAAAATACAACTGAGGAATTCTCCTACGACAATTCTGCCTGGGAAACAGATTCCAACGATCCTGCTCCACCAGAAATTAGCGTTATTTCTGAAGACAAATCGAGGAAGGTGCCAGACTTTGTGATTCACCGAGGAGTTCGCCGCCAATGGGTTGCCATCGAGGTTCCGAAGGTCGTTCATCAGTCAAAGTAATTGCCATCTTTTAACCTTTCACCCTGCCCAGGTGAAACAGATGTTTTGATAGGGCTCGCTTTCTGTAAATTTCCCTCTTCGCTTAGCCCAAAGCGACAAAGTTTTGTTTTATAGGGCTGTAGTTTCAAGGATCGACTTGTTCATTAATAAAATAACGCCGTTCTGTAATTTCCGCATTAATTGTTGTTTTCTCTTTTTGCTTTTTCAGAAAATGGTAATCCTAAAAAACAATTCAATAATAAAAACAAGCAGTAAAATAAAACACTGCACACACTTGTATTTTCTCTATCTCTTCTAAACACGAATCATTACGTCATGCAGATTGCTTATTTTAAACCCCGTTGAAACATACGATCTGATGCCTTCGCCCAACTTTGAGTTCCCGGTATTCGGGGCTGAAGAAGAAAATGACAACGAAATTCCAGAAGAAATCTCCCGACTACTCAGACAAGAGGAAAGGTCTATTGAACCTCACAAAGAATCGTTGGAAACGGTAAACTTGGGTTCAGAAAAAGAGAGAAAAGAAATCAGGATTGGGGCACTGCTCAGTCCAACTGCCAGAGAGGGTTTGATAAAGCTTCTCAAAGAATTCCCCAATGTATTCGCTTGGTCCTATCAAGATATGCCAGGGTTGGACACCAGTATAGTGGAACATCACTTACCATTGAGGTCGGAATGTCCGCCAGTAAAGCAAAGGTTGAGACGCACTCACCCGGACATGGCCATCACAATCAAGGAGGAGGTACAGAAACAGATTGACGCGGGTTTCCTCGCCACATCTGAATATCCTCAATGGTTAGCCAACATCGTACCCGTTCCCAAAAAGGACGGAAAAGTCAGAATGTGTGTTGATTACAGAGATTTGAACAAGGCAAGTCCAAAGGACGACTTTCCTTTACCACACATTGACATGCTGGTAGACAGCACAGGAAAGTTCAAAGTTTTCTCCTTCATGGATGGATTTTCGGGCTACAACAAGATCAAAATGGCGCCGAAAGACATGGAGAAAACTTCGTTTATTACCCCTTGGGGTACCTTTTGTTACAAGGTTATGCCATTCGGTTTGAAGAACGTCGGGGCAACCTATCAAAGGGCCATGATTACTCTGTTTCATGACGTGATACACAAAGAAATCGAGGTATATGTCGATGATATGATTGTAAAATAAAAAACAGAGAGCGAGCACGTTGAACATCTGTCAAAATTGTTCGAACGTCTAAGAAAATTCAAGCTCCGCTTGAATCCCAACAAGTGCACCTTCGGTGTCCGTTCAGGGAAACTACTAGGGTTCATCGTCAGCCAGAAAGGAATTGAAGTTGATCCTGACAAGGTCAAGGACATTCAAGAAATGCCTTCTCCGAAAACTGAAAAACAAGTCAGAGGATTCCTAGGACGTTTGAATTACATCTCCAGATTCATATTCCTTATGACTGCCACTTGTGCGCCAATCTTCAAATTACTCAAAAAGAACCAGGATTGCGTTTGGTCAGAAGATTGCCAAAGTGCCTTCGACAGTATCAAGGAATATCTGTTGAATCCTCTGATTCTATCACCTCCAGTGGAAGGAAGACCACTGATCATTTACCTCACAGTTCTAGAGGACTCAATGGGATGTGTACTTGGCCAGCAAGACGAAACTAAAAGGAAAAAGTCTGCCATTTACTATCTAAGCAAGAAATTCACCGACTGCGAGACTCGGTACACGATGCTCGAGAAAACTTGCTGTGCTTTGGCTTGGGCAACCAAACATCTTCGCCAGTACATGATTTGTCATACTACTTGGTTGGTCTCCGAAATGGATCCAATCAAGTACGTTTTCGAAAAACCTGCTCTTACGGGAAGGATTGCCCGTTGGCAGATGCTGTTATCAGAATATGATATAGAGTACCACGCTCAAAAAGCCGTTAAGGGAAGTATTTTAGCCGATCATTTGGCTCATCAACCGATTGACGATCAGGAATCAATCGGGTTTGACTTCCCAGACGAAGATGTCATGTATCTAAAGATGAAAGATTGCGATGAACCGTTACCCAGTGAAGGGCCAGAACCAAGTTCCCAATGGGGGCTTATCTTTGACGGAGCAGTTAATCATTACGGAAATGGAATTGGGGCAATCATCATAACACCCCAGGGTACCCACATTCCTTTCACTGCAAGACTTACGTTCAAGTGTACGAACAACGAGGCCGAATACGAAGCTTGTATTATGGGTCTCGAAGAAGCGATTAATTTAAGGATCAAAAATTTGGACGTATACGGCGATTCAGCTTTGGTCATCAATCAAATAAAAGGAGATTGGAACACATACCAATCAGGATTGATTCCATACAAAGATTACGCAAGAAGATTGTTACCCTTCTTCAACAGAGTCGAGTTTCACCACATCCCTCGTGATGAGAATCACATGGCTGATGCATTAGCCATTATCTCTTCCATGATTAGTGTAGGTCAATGGAATGACATACCTAAGATCGATATAATGCGCCTTGAACGACCCGCTTACATCTTCATGATTGAAGCAGTCATAGACAACATACCTTAGTATCACGATATCAAATGCTTCCTTCAGAAACAGGAGTACCCATCTGGGGCACTCAGAAAAGACAGAAAGACCCTCAGAAGATTGGCTGGAAACTTCTTCCTGAGCGGTGACACTCTTTATAAGAGGAATTTTGACATGGTTTTGCTCCGATGCGTCGACAGACCAGAAGCAGACATGCTTATGAAAGAAATTCATGAAGGATCCTTTGGCACTCATGCCAATGGACACGCAATGGCGAGAAAAATTCTAAGAGCAGGGTACTATTGGTTGACCATGGAATCCGACTGCTACAAGTACATGAGGAGGTGTCACAAGTGTCAGATATACTCCGACAAAATTCATGTACCGCCATCACATCTCAAAGTTCTCTCTTCCCCATGGCCATTCTCGATATGGGGAATCGACATGATTGGCATGATTGAGCCCAAGGCTTCACATGGACATCGGTTCATTCTAGTAGCCATTGACTACTTCACCAAGTGGGTCGAAGCAGCGTCATTCGCTAATGTAACCCGACAAGTGGTGGTCCGATTTATCAAAAACAATATCATCTGCCGTTATGGTGTTTCGAGCCAGATCATTACTGATAATGGATCTAACTTGAACAATAAGATGATGAAAGAGTTGTACGCAGAGTTCAAGATCGAACACCATAACTCATCTCCCTACCGACCCAAGATGAACGGAGCGGTAGAAGCAGCTAACAAGAACATCAAAAAGATCGTTCAAAAGATGGTTGTAACCTATCAAGATTGGCACGAGATGCTACCCTTTGCTCTTCACGGTTATCGTACATCTGTCTGCACTTCAACAGGGGCAACCCCTTTCTCTCTAGTGTATGGCATGGAGGCAGTTCTCCCCATAGAAGTAGAGATCCCGTCAATCCGAGTATTGATGGAAGCGAAGCTCACCGAAGCTGAATGGTGTCAAAGTCGGCACGACGAACTAAATCTGATTGAGGAAAAACGGATAACGGCACTATGCCACGGTCAGTTGTATCAGCAGAGAATGAAGAAGGCATTCGACAAAAAGGTTCGACCCCGAATCTTCAGAAAAGGAGACCTCGTGCTCAAGAAGATACAATCGTTTCTCACTGACCCTTGGGGCAAATGGACCCCAAATTATGATGGCCTCTATGTGGTCACGAAAGCTTTCTCAGGCGGTGCCTTGAGACTTGCAACCATGGACGGAGAGGAATTTTCCTACCCCACGAATGTTGATGTAGTCAAGAAATACTTTGCCTAAACTAAAAAAAACGTCTCGGTGGATTGAAAACCCGAAAGGGCGGTCCAGGCAAAAGTTAGAGACAAAATAAAAAAAAATCATCCCGGTGGATTGGAAACATCATAGTACAATCCAGGCAAAAATTAGGGATAATGGCAAGTAACTATGTTCAACAGAGGCAAGTCCCTCAGCAGCAGCAGTTACACCATCCATCGGAGAAAACTCCAGTCAAGGTCATCTTCGACAGAAGCTCAGGATGCCCCGAATTCAAAGTTGGTAGAAGGATGGTGGTCGTTATGTTTCAACGTAGCCCTTTTCCCTGTAAATTACCATTTTCAAACTTTGTATATACTCTTTGATCACGCGTTTGGCTGATCTTCATCTTATCAATAAAATTTGAGCTTTTGTGCTTTTGTTTGTAATTCTCATTTGTTTTAGCTTTACAGAATGACGTTGTTAACATGATTAACAATTCTTGAAATAAAACAAAAATGAATTTACTTGATAAATTTTTTTCTGTTTTTTTAAAGTAAAGATGGCATTTCTTTTGGTTGTTGAACATTGAAAGAACGTCGATTGCGTCTCCAAAGGTGTTCGAACTTCAAAGTGCAGAATCAAAGTACTCCTTCTAGGCCCAGTACGTCTGAATGAAGGGATCAACTGTGCCAGAGACCTTGTTTCGTCTGACACACCTCGGCCGAGTTCTTATCTCCTAAGCCCGATCAACGATAGTCCCCAACCGGGACTATCTCTCTTAAGCAAGGTGGAATTTCTATTTTGAACCAGCGATATTTCTATACGCCCCGCGATGGCCGAGTATCTAGTCGTGTTCACCCGTCAGTTCGTATGTCGCGTCAGTTTTGTCCGCATAAACATACATACATCATGCATTTTTGATTTGCATTCACATTTCATATTGCATCACTATCACTCTAGTCGGTCTTGTCCCCTAGTGGTAGAAGTTCTCTCAATCGAGTTGTCAGTTCTTGCCTCGTCAGGAAATACTGTGTCTGAACAACCTCGCTTCCAGTTTATTTCTGGAAAGAAGTTGGTCCTTGACCACTTTGATAACTTGAACCTCTGAAAAGCCAGAGAAAACTTTCAACAAGTGTCACTCTTCGCCATTGAAGATGATGTCTTTGCTTTCCCGGATTAAGGAAAATCTCGAGAAAAAGCCTCCTAATCAGAGATTCGGTGGTACAGCAGTTTTTCTCCGAAAAAAAAAACTGATGAAAAGGTCATCAGCACCTCAAAATTGGATAACGTCATATGGCGTTTCTCTGGGAAGATCCCGAGAAAAGTATGATGTAAGCTCCCAAGCGAAAACAGTCTCTCAAGAGACTCTCTTTCCCCAGTAGAATCGACAAATGGCGTCTCCAACAGAGAAGTTTGTGCAACTCTACGACTCGGACGATTGGGTTCCCCAGCAAGTCTGAATTTGAAACTTTTTCCGTCAAATGACGTCTCCCCAGGAAAATTCGGCGAGAAGTTTGAGGAAAACCGCTACAAATAGCGTCCCTTGTCGATAAAGTTTATTGACAAAAGAAACTAAGACCAGTTCCTTGGTAGGAAACCAGGATCGAGGGGAAGTTTATTTCAGAAACTAAGACCAGTTCCTTGGTAGGAAACCAGGATCGAGGGGAAGTTTATTTTAGAAACTAAGACCAGTTCCTTGGTAGCAAACCAGGATCGAGGGGAAGTTCATCTCAAAAGAAAACTGAGACCAGTTCCTTGGCTGAAGACCAGGATCGAGGGGAAGTTTTACCTTTTCTAAGCATCATTGCTTAGCAAAAAAAGATGAATGTGTAAGATACCATTCATAACCACCATCAAAATTTCGGGTATTCCGATATTTAATCCTCTTGCACCCCGAATGCTCGAATACCTTCGTCATTCGCATCTTCGGGTCCAAAAAGATTAAATAGGGGAATCTGTCATACCCCAAATTTTGACCACTAAGATGTCCCATCATTGTGCAAATCATCATCACAATATGGAGGAACCATCCTATTTCATCAATCTCCCCAAAGATGGGTGAGCATCCACTACAATCAAAATTAGGGTTTCAAGCCCTCTCTGAGTGCTTAGACAAAAGATCAATCAAGGAATGACATGATCTTCAACTTGTCTAAACCTCTCAAACATACACAATGGATCAAAAGGACTCCCACTTCAAGGATTAAGCACAAGGATGCTCCCTTCTAGGTGGATCAAGTCTCAAGATCGACAGGGTCACCAAATTAGGGTTTTGGTCTACCAGGGCCTCCAGGTGGAAGTTTTCCTCTGGGCATGAGCCAATGCTTCAAATCATAACCTATGATGCTCCAAGGGACATCATGAACCCAATCATCAAGTCAATTTTGCCTCAGGGGATGCATACATCAAAAATCAGGAATTAGGGTTTCTTGACCTAATTCACCCCTAAGTTGACTTTTGGGACAAATCATGAACCAAGACCTCAAGATAGGGTTTGAGGATCTCTAATGAACTATATTGATCCATTTGGAACAATGGATTAATCCAAGAAGCTTGAGCAACAAGTCTCAATTTCATCTACACCACAATTAGGGTTTCGCGAGGAAAGTCAACTGTAACTTTGACTTTTGACCAGGACATGCTCCCAAACCCTAGGACATGCCTCAATATACCCTATGACACCTATGGAACATGTCCATCAAGTTTGATTTAGGTCAAGGACATGATTTCCTGAAGAATTGCATAATTTGGAATTCATCTGATAAAAAGTCAACTGTGCACAAAAGTCAACTTTGACTTTTTGAGATTTTTCACCAAAATGGATTTTTAACCCTAAAATGATGTTAATGTATGATTTGAATCATCATTCATCAAGAAAAATCAAGAAAAGTTGGATAACTTGTAAAAGGGGTAACCATAAAAACTTAGAAAATTTTCTAAGTTAAAAATAAAGTGACAAAGGTACCAACTTTGGAGGACCATAACTCCTAAACCACAAAGCCATTTTCTCTCATCCAAAGATGGATTTGTAGCCCTCATTACCCTCTACAAAAACTTCAACTAGACCTAACTCCAATTCATTAAGGATTTTGAGTTATGGAGTGATCAAAATGGTTGAAAAATGAAAATGTCACTTTTTCCAACACTTAGTGAAATTTTCACTAAGTCAGAATCTGTCTTCATTTTTTTCCAAATGTAGGGGGATTTTTCACTTGGATTCAAAAGAGATCAAAACCAAACATGTTCAAACAGTTGTTGTATGATGTAAGGGCTTTCCAAAATGACCAAGAACATTGCCAAATTCCATTTGAGTCATGAGATATGACATTGGAAAGTTGCCTTGCTGAAATCTGTCAAGGCAAGGCAGAATTTGCAACTTTGCTCGATTTGCCAAAATCAGCCAAATCCAATTGCTCCTATCCACTTGGACACCTCAGAGGATTGAATCTAAAGGGGACAATCACTGAGCCAAGTCTCCAAAGTCCATGGAACAAGAAATAGCATGTTGAACCTAAAATGGCCAAAATAGGGACAAGACTTCAAATTTGGATTGGAGCATTCAATGGAAGCATCAAGGTGGCATGGACTGAGCCATTCTCATCTGAAATCAGTCAAGACTTATCCAAGACCAAGGGAACCAAAGCTCTGTGCCATAACCTCTAGTCAATGGCTAGAGGAGACTTGAAATTCCATTGGACAACATTGGCCAAACCTACTTACCAGTTTTCATTCACTATTCCTTGCAAAACAAACTTGCTCTACTATAAATAGAGCTCAATTGTGATCAGTTTGAGTACACCAAAGCCATCTAACAGATGCTTTCCTCAAAATCTCTTTCTCTTGGCAAAAATGCCTTTCTTAGCAAGGTAGCTATCGGGTTTTGAGTTTGAGAGCTTTTCCAATCAAACCAATCACTCACACACCTCACATACATCACATATGAGCTGATCAAACACTTAGATCACTTCTGAAACACCAATTTCACAAAATCACCAGCTGGTTGCTCAAATTTTCAATCAAGTTGCAGCTGAGGTACCACAAATTGTTCCAGCCATTTTTAATCAGGTCCAAGCATTCAAACACGCTCCATAGGGTGTAGGGAAGCTGTTCAGATCATCACCACTCATCTGTAACACCTCCAAATCAAAAATCACATTGCACTTGCTGTCACGGCCTAGAGGTAAGCACATACTTGGTCATCTCTCAATCTATGCATATTTCCTCGCACAATAATTTGGCCATATGTTCATAATCATGCATGAAATGTTTCCCCTTAATAAATTGCATTGTTTGAATCGTGTATCAAAAATCATAGCCTTCATGCAAAAATTAGGGTTCTTGAGGATTTTTCGTGATTTCTTGTTGTATGTTTAATTTAAATGAAATTAATTGACATAAACATGATCGTGAGGTTGAGACGAGCATAATGATATGTGGATTGCATGATATGATTACGTATTCAGTGAGATTGGATGGAAAACGCAAATCAGCCAAACCCAGAAAAACGCGCGTGTTCTTGCTTGTGTTCTTGGCGCCTTTTTCATAAATTCAAATATTTGAATTTTGTGATTTTGTTTAATTGATTCAAAAATTAATTTCTCTCTGAGTTTTAATGATTTTGAGTTGATTCTTTTTTTAATAATTCACAAAAATGTTAAAATATTTTATTTTCCCAAAAAATCCCAAAAATATTATTTATTGTATATAATTGATATTTTTGCAAAGAATTAATGTTTTAATTGTTTTTGACATTTGAAATATTTTATCTACATTGATTTTACAACTTTTAATGCTTTCTAATTATTTTATAGGTCAATACTTAATTTTTGAAGCATTAATCCAAGATCACAATTTGTTTTTCATATGTTAAACAATTTTGATCATTTTAATTGAATTTTTATTCAATTATATACATTTTTGAAAACAAATTAGGGTTTTTGGATTAATTCAACCCTCATAAATCATTTTCAAAATATTTTTGGGCCTCTTGAGAGAGTGTAAGACCCAATCCTTTCTTGACCGAATCATTTTTGGGCCTCAGTGTATTGTATAAGTCCCGATACCGTCAAAAACCAACGGCGCGATCGTCGCCTTTTCAAAATAACCTTGGGCCTCTCCTCGAGCTATAAGACCCATTCAAAACACTTTTGGGCCTCTAATAGAGTGTAAGACCCAATCCCCTTTTAACCAAAACATTTTGGGCCTCACTTATTGTATAAGTCCCTCTGCGTTAAAAGAAAACCTCGGCGTGATCGCCATGTTTAAACGAAAAGTCAACTGGGTCTACCCTCGTGTTATAAGCCCCACTCTTTTTCTTTAAAACTTTTTGGGCCTCTTGAGAGAGTGTAAGACCCATCCCTTTGTACAAAAAACTTTTTGGGCCTCAGTCACTTGTATAAGTCCCTCTGTACAAATTCAAACAGTGCGCTTACTGATAAAACCCTGGGCCTCTCCTTGAGTTGTAAGCCCCAAATCTTTCTTTTTCAAAAGGACTTTCTCCTTTGATTTTGAATATACTGTTGTTTTCAATCTTTCTTTGTTGAACAACTAACCAAACAGCATGGAAGCTCTACAACTGAGTAAGTGGTTATTGCTTTCATTTACCGCTTTCATATACATATAACTGTATTGTGGGGCTATTTCACTGTAAGTCTTCTTTCATAAACTCATATCAACTGTGTAATAATAGTATAGATATTTCGAGTTTCCCCGGCAACTACGTCTAGAACTAGGTGACGCCGTTTCGTTTATTCGTAGAAATAGACAACTAGATCCCCAATAGGATCACCAGATACAATCTTCTCTTTGGCTGTCCTCATTAGGAAATGTCAAGAGACTCTACTCCCCAAGATGAATGTATTCTCCGTGAATGGCATCTTTGAGTTTCTTCCAAATTCTCGAACTTTCCTGACTTTGATCTATTCTCGGTGAATAGCATTGCCTTGAAATTCTCGGGGTTTGGGGACCCACGGGCTTCTTAAAAGCATCGGCCTCCTCTTGGGCATCGTACAAGGACCCACAGGCTTCCTAAAAGCAACCCCGCCTCCTCTTGGGCTTCGTACAAGGACCCTACGGCTTCTTAGAAGTATTCACCGCCTCCTCTTAGGCTTCGTATAATGATCTCTTCCTCCGGGAATGATAGCCTCCTCTTGGGCTTCGTACAAGGACCCGTCGGCTTCTTAAAAGTTTCCAGCCTCCTCTTGGGCTTCGTACAAATTGTCCCGACGACCTCCTAGAGGTATAGGAACAGAACCCAGTCATCTGCATAGAGCAGTCCTGTCATAGAGTTTACCACTATTTCTCAAAGCATAGTACAAAAGATAAAACTCTAGACTTGGACAGTCTAATCTCCTTGAGTCTTAAAGATATTCTCAAGTGACCCCTTCGTTAAATAGGAAGGAAACCCGTAGACTCGGACAGTTTTAATACCCTTCGGATTTCCCGTTTCCTTAAAGAACAGGAATAACCCGGATCCTTGAATCAAATCCATGAGTACAGTGTTGCTCATATAAGAACTGGTTTTCTCTTTCAAAATCAGTATATTGGACCTGTCACTCAACTGAAACAGTTACATGGCCTCCTCTTGGGCTTTGTACAATGATTCTCCCCAGCGGAGTCAAACATCGTTTAGCCTCTATCTCGGGCTTTGTACGAGACACATATGAGACTCCCTCGTTGAGTTAATTACCCCTTTAGCCTCCATCTCGGGCTTCGTACGAGATACAAAAACACTCTCTTGTGGAGTATAAAAGATTCTCCTGTTGAGTAAACCCTTTTAGCCTCTCTCTCGGGCTTTGTACGAGACACATATTAGCCTCCTCTTAGGCTTTATATAAGAAATCCACTGGTTGATCCAATCAACCTTTTAGCATCAAAGTTGTGCCTCGTTCACAGTACACAAACATCAACAACTCCTTCCCTTTCATCTAATCACTGTAAGCGGCAAGCCTCTGGATCATCTACATCCATGCCACTGTCCCTCTTTTAGCATGAGAAATTCCTAAGGAAAGATAGCATTGCTCTACACTGAGTTAAAGTCTTCTCCTTCAGGTAAAAATCTCCTTTAAAGGAAATTATGGCATTGCTAGGATCCGCGTATCCCGGTTAAAGTAATTCTCCTTTATAAAAACAGTTGTGACAAATAACCCCCTCTTTAGAGATGACAAATTCTCTCTAAAGTGGAGACCTTTCAGCTTCACATCTTGGGCTTTGAACAAGATACAAATCACCTTTCGCTTCACGTCTTAGGCTTTGAACAAGACACCAAAATTCCCATTTCCTCCCATAGAATAGGAGGAACTACGAACGCTCTGATTTCCCTGTTTCGGTAAACGGGAATACGTAGGCATAAGATTGAAAGAAAAATCTTAGCGAGCACAATCAACAAAAAACCCAAATCCCATACTCTCACATTCAAAAGCATCAGTCCTAACATCCTAACACTTGTTCCCCGCCAGAAGATCCTAGAAATAAAGAAGAACCGTATTGGCGAAAATACAAATAACCAGTACAAAGGTCCCCCCCACATTGATAGCATTCATAACCTAACAGACCGGTGTTTAAACTCAGTATGCAAGCAGGGTTAATTGGAGACATCTATTTCCCTTCCTTATTCAGCTCACAATAGGATAAAAAATGAATCGACCTGTAGTTTAAGCTCAAACCGCAGAGAGCGACCAGCGCTTAAGAACCACGTCCAAAATCGCTCGCTACACTTTTACTAAAAAAGAACCACCTTAAGAAACTCTCCTTAATGACAAAATTTCCCCCCTCCTTAAAACCAACTCACTCCGCCACCTCCTTCCAAACCAATCTAGCCACCGTACACTCAAATAAAATATGATTTAAATATTCGGTTCCGCACACGCAAAGAAAGCACTTTAAATCATTATTCGAAAAAACACAACCTCTTAAAAAAAGTGAGTCCTTTGTAGGGAGCCTATCTAGAAAACACCTCCAACCAAAAGCTTTAATTTTTAAAGGAACTACCCCCGAATAAGAGTTCGAAGTGTGGATGGGCCACCAAACCGAATCCGCCTCCGGAAAAATAGGTCGGGAATCTTGAACAACCGACCGCAACTCCATTAATTCGGAAACCACACCATCCTCAATGACACCTCTTATGTCAAAATCCCCCCAATACCAACCATCGCTTCTATAACCACCCATGCAAGCTACCGAAACTTCTTTAAGGCTAGAAAGATCATAAAGAATGGGAAATTTGTCCTTAAGACTCATGTCACTACACCAACAAGAATGCCAAAAAGAGGAAGAATACCCATTTCCAATTTTAAATCTACAATTAGAGACAAATAAAATTTCCAACAAACCTTTGTCCAAGCCGATGATATCCCTCCACCAAAAGGAACACTTTATCTTCTTATTGATACACTTACCGGAATCCACAACCCTCAAATTAATATCGCCATACATCTCCTTTAGAACTTTGTACCATAAAACATTTTTTTTCCAAGAGAATCCTCCATCTCCATTTATTGAGGAGAGCCAAATTAAAGTCATCCACCTTACGCAAACCCAAACCCCCTTTTTTCAATCGGGAAGCACACCTTCTTCCAACTCACCCAATGAATTTTCCTCACACCCTCCTTTCCTCCCCATAAGAAATTATTTTGGATACTAGTTATCGCCTTAAGGATCTTCACCGGAGCTTTATAGAAGGATAACTTAAAAATCAACAAACTAGAAAGAACCGATTTTAATAAAGTTAACCTCCCACCAAAACTAAGAAACCGGTTATTCCAACAAGAAAGCCTCCTTTTCATTTTGACCAATAAATCCGACCATAAAGAGATATAATTAGATTTGGAGCCAATAGGGATACCAAGAAAATTGAATGGACAATCCTCCCTCCTACAAGAAAGGGAGAAAGAGGCCAAATCCATGAACCGATCACTAATGTTAATACCAATGAGTTTGCTCTTGTGGAAGTTAATGCCCAAGCCGGAAACCAATTCAAACCCTCTTAAGACCGCTTTAATAGCCCACACTTGCTTCCAACTTCCTTCCCCTATAAGTAAGGTGTCATCCGCGAATTGAAGAATATCAATAAAGCACCTCTTTAAGTTAAAACCTTCGAACTCCTCATTCTCCACCGACTTTGAAACCATACCCCTCAACCCCTCCGCCACAATCGCGAAAAGAAAAGGAGAAAGGGGATCTCCTTGTCTCAAACCTCTCTCCACCACAAACACCTTAGTAGGACTACCATTTACCAAAACCGACATTTTACTATTAAACACTAAAGTTTCCATCCACTTCATCCACAACTCCCCAAAACCCATTTTCCTTAACATAAATCTAAGGAAATTCCAACTAACCTTGTCGTAAGCCTTCTCGAAGTCAACTTTGAAGAGCAAACAACTTCTTCCCTCCTTTTTAGCAAAATCCACCAATTCATTAGCCACCACTACACCATCTAACAATTGTCTTCCCGGAACAAAAGCACTTTGAGAATCCGAGATAATCAAATTCAAAACCACTTTAAGTCTAGCCGCCAAAAGCTTAGATAAAGCTTTATACACACAACCCACGAGACAAATAGGCCTATAATCATCCAAACATAACAGATTCGATGATTTAGGCACTAGAGTCAAGAAAGAGGAAGCAAAAGCTTTAGAAAACAAAGCTCCGGAATGAAAGCTTAGGGAACAACCAATAAACTCCTCCTTCAAGAAATTCCAACACTTCCTAATAAAAAAGAAAGAATAACCATCAGGGCCCAGACTTTTGGATCCCTCACAATTCCAAATCGCATCCCTAATCTCCTCTTCCGAAAAAGAACCCTCCACAAAAAGATCGATCCATTCCACTAATGCTCTTGAACATAAGACCACCAAGAACGGGTCTCTCAACATCCGGCTCAATAAACTTCGCCGCAAAATGGCTCCTAACCTCCTCCTTAACCTCCTCCACTTTGTCTATGTTAGTTCTTGTATTGGCTGGAATTTTGGTAAAACAAAGTTGAACAATGTTAATGTCATGTGTCTGATGTCTTAACATTGAGTCATAACATTAGTGAATGTTAAGGTGTTAAAGAGTTAAAGTGCTGAAGAGTGATGTCACATGCGATGTCTGGACATCACTGTACCAGAACATTAGAACATCAGGTGGTGATGTTTTAGGGCTGCGCGTTTAAGTTTGATTTGATCAGATCTGTTAGAGATTTAGTGTGTGAATATCTTGGGAGAAATATTTTCTGTTGCAATCTGATTTTGTGCAGATTTGTTGCTGTGTTTAAGGGCTGATGATTTAAAAAGATTTGAAGATAAAATCTATTTTTAAATTCAAATCAAATCAGATATTTTTATGGAGAAGATCTTGCAGCTGAATTAAAAAGTGAAGATTATTGAAGATTAGTTTGTTACTAATTTAGTGCAAAAAAGATATGGAGAATAGTTTGTTACTATTTTAGTGCAAAAAGATATGGAGAATAGTTTGTTACTATTTTTGTGCAAAAAGATATGGAGAATAAATAGTTCCAATTATGGAGATAAATTAGGAAGAGTTGATTGAAGACCAATTTTGTAGGAGAATCTTTTGCAGATTTGTAGCAGCTGATATGCTGTGATTTGAAGCCCAAATCCAGTTGGGTATAGGTTATAAATAGGGTCTTTGTAACCTAGAAATAGAGGCCAGCCATCATGTAAATTATAAGGGCTGTGTTGGTTGATGAACCACCCGGTTTGTGGGATGGTCATCGTGTTTATCTCGAAGCCTGTAGGTAAGAGTTTTGTATTGTTCTTGGAGGAAGCTTTGAAGCAACTCCAAGGTGAGTCATAGAAGTGTGACTTCTACTCTTCTATGTGTTTGGAGAGTTTGTTTTTGAAAATCAAGCTGTTGATGCAGTGGCGGAGAAGTTGACTGCTAGACATCATTGCGATGATTAGAAGTGAGATGGAGTCTCTTATCTAGGGTGGACTTAGGTAGAAGGGTCATTGGGTAGTGATTAAAATTAGGTAGATTGTCAACTGGTTTGTTGAGTCTGTAATTTGATGCTACTAATAGTGGAGTTCCTTCCTGGCTTGGTATGCCCCCAGATGTAGGTAGTTAGACCGAACTGGGTGAACAAATCCTTGTGTGTTGTTTATGCGTTTCTGTTACTGTTATTACCTTGTTCTTACAGCAGATTACGATGTTGTGACATTGCACGAGACATCAAACATCTGTACCAGAATTTCAATTGGTATCAGAGCAGGCATCCTGTCTGTTTCTGGATGAGATCTAGGGAAGATATGTTCTGGTTCATGAGCAAGGAAGATAGTTTTGCTGAGATGGTGTATTGGACCTGTCTATTATTATCAGGCTTGTAGCTTTGGTGGTGAGCTGCTGTGTGGTTTGACTTATATTCAAACCTATGTTGATCTAGTGCACATGGAGTGTCGTGTTTTCCTGAAGGTTGTAGAGGAGTTTTCTGGTGTGTGTTTCGCTGCATATATATATCTGATGGAAAATTCCTGGTGGTTTTGTGTTAAGGCTGCAACATTCTGTTCTCCTCTGAAGATGTATCACATGGTGTGGTGATACTTGAGGATATCTTCAACTAGCTTGTTAGAGTTGCCAAAGATACTTGTGGTTCATCCCAAGTCCACTCATAAAGGAACTCTTATATGAGCTTGTTGAAAAGAGGTCTGAAGAAAGTTAGAAGCAATTTATTCTTGCCTCCAACCTTACAAGGTCAATCTCTGAGTTGTGTTAAAGGATCTTTTGGTGTGTTTCTTGTGAAGAGAACTTATGTCCTACCAGTTGTTGGAACATAAAACCAGCAGATTGTGCAGAATCGTGTTGGATAAAGGTATGACATAACAGATGCTTGGGGGCTAAACAAATGTGTACTGATCACATCTGTTTGGAACCTACTCCTGGCTTGGAAGAGGAGGCATCTGAGTTGTGTGTCTAAGAAGTTTCCTTCAAGAAACATGTCTTAGATATGTATGTTGGTCAAGAGATGATCAATTTTATGTCACTCATTGGATTAGTGTATTGCTGACCCAAGTGAGTAGGTGTTCATAGGTTGTTTGTCTTTGTGGAGGTCAAGCTCAAATGTCAAGGACATTTTCTCTGATATCTGAAAGTTCCTTCTGATCAAAGCAGCCAGGTTTTTGCAGTCTTGTTTATGGCCATGGAGCAGATTCTGTTTGAAAGGAGTTATATGTGTGTACCAACCATAGGATGAGCATTTCAGATTTGTGCAAGGAGAAGTTGGGGTTTTCTACCAAAAGGATTATGGTTCCCTGGTATCTGCATGAGAAGTTTCCTCTGAAGCTGGAGTTCAGTTATGTTGTGTCCTCACATAATGGAACATCTTTTTGTAAGGATTGAAGGGCATCCTTGTAGGTTGAAGTGTTAGGAGAAGCATATTTGTCTATGTACATGCTGTTTGTGAGGGAATCTCCTCCTTAGGTGCAGAAGGATGGCATTCAACATCTTAAAGACAGACAGAAGGTCTGAACATTAGAAGTTTGAGAAGAAGATTCTTGAGATGTAGAGTATGCAGGTTCCTGCTTGTGGTTTGGTTTTGAAGGTTGAGCAGACACTGTTGGAAGAAATGTGTGTGGATTACTGTGGTTGTTGTCTCAAAAGCCATAGTAGATGTTTAATGTGATTTAGACTGATGTTGGAACTGATGTTGAAACAACATTTCAGTTCTTTGCTTTCTCATCCAAAGAAATTCGGGTGTTCTCATGGTGGAGTATCAGGTCAAGCCACTTACCTAATCTAAAGTGATCAGTGGTGTGGATAAGTAAAAGAGGGATCAGCTAGTGCCATAAGTGTGCAGGAAAAGAATGTCAGGCCAGATCAATTGTCGTACCTTGTGTGAGAAGGTTACCTTATCACATATGATAAATAGCTTGACAATAGTTGAGTATTTGTCTGCTTTTGATAAGGTTGTGCATCTAACCGATAGTGAATACTCTGACGGGAGCTGAGTGTTTATCTAAGTTGTTGTGCATTCAACTAATGACAATATACATTGACGGGAGACTATGTATGTGTTTGATGTAAAAGTGCAGGACTGCAGAAGTGTTGAGAATTTACCTTACTCTATGAGGCTGTATGTGATGACCTGGGATTATTGCTTAGCATCTGTTCCTAGTAAGTATTGTGGTGGTGATGTTGAAGATGAAGATGGAATACTATGAAGACATCATAATCTTGATGGTTACAGCTTGGATCAGTTTAAGTGGTTTGGAGCATGGTGTTGGCTCTGGGTGTGAAGGTCGAGGATAAGTGGCAGTTATCTTTGGCTTTCTACTGACAGCTCTACTAAGGGAAGTGACATTCTTTAGTATTGCTATGGGGTAGTCTTGGACTACTTATTTTCTGAAGATTCAGATGTGGTTGGTTTGAAGTCTTTGGAGTTTCTAAGCAGGATGGAGGTTGTCTACTCAAACTTGATTGTTGAATCAAGTCTATGAGAGCATGGAAATCTGGTTCTGCAAAGGGAGGAAGTTCTTCTGAGTGGCAGAAAAAGGAGTTGAATTCAACAGTTAGATGTCATAATGTTCTGACATCTAGCTTAACATCAGGAGTCTCAGCTGGTGATGTGGCACATCAGCTAATGATAGGGTGATCTTCAGGAATGAACAATAGGATGCTTCAAAAAGATCGTTCTCATGGCAGTTTGCGGGAGTTGCAAGAAGGAGAAGATGTTACATGACCATGGCTTAGGGAGTCTAAGTGTGTTTGCTTTTGAGTAAGTGGAACATGTGACTTGAAGATCAAGTTTCCTTGGTGGATCAAGATATCTTTGTGAGAGTTCTGACAAATATGAGGATTCATGAATGAGGTGATCAAACTGAGGCATTTGGTTGATCTCAGAAGTGAATTCGAAGAATCAAGATAATCAGAGTGTGGCAGTTGGTTATTATTGAGGATTGTCTTGGAACAAGTTACTCTTGGGCAGAAGGGTGATGAGTTGAAGACTCAAGGAGATTATTCTTCTTGAAGGTGGACGAGAGTTTAATTCTCTAGTTCTTTGGATTACTATGCAATAGTAAGTCCAGTTGGTGGAGCATATCAAGAAGCATGGTGATGATATCTTGGTGTATAGCAGAAGTGTTAGGACGGATATCCTTGGTGAAAGATGATTTTGCTCTGGTTCAGGAGCTTGGTGCATACATTATGCCTAAGGAGCATCTACGTAGTCATACGGGAGAATGATGAAGTAAAAGGCCTGCCTTGGATGGAGAATGTAGAGAAGACTGAAGTAGATCAGATTTTGGAATTACTTTGTGAGGGTCCTTATTGATGGGAGAGGTCACACTTGTCTTGGTGTGTGAGTTCAGTGGAAGGCATTGTGTATGAAGACTGTGTTTGGTTTCTCCAAATGTTATGATCAAGGAGTTCATTGTGATCATTCTTGTGGATATTACAGAGAGAAGTTAATCAGCTTGGCAAGATGTGAGATTCGGAGCTTGAGAAGATAGCAAACCAAGAGGGAATCTTGTGAGTTTTGGTATTTGGATTGTTTGAGGATCAAGCATTAAGTGAATGCATTCAGCAGTTGTCAGACAAGATGTTACTGGTGAAGTTCATGGTGTTCTTGACAGTTTGGACCTGGTTCTATAGATTTGTGTGTCAATGGATTGAATCCGAAGTATACATTTACCCCAATGTTTGTCAATTGTTGGCCAAAAAGGGGGAGAGAATATTCAGTAGTAGCTGTTGCGTCTGGATCCTGTTCTGAGTATGTTGGTTGGCAGATTCAGAGTTTGTCCAATTATGGCTAAAAAGGGGGAGAGAGTTGCCAAGGTGTGGTTGTGAAGCCTTTTATGATATGGTGCAGCAGCTGTGAGCTGGTTCTTGGTTTGAGGGGGAGTTCGCCCTATGCTGATGTGAAAGTGAGGTTATGCAGCTTGTTGGTTTTTGCTGCTGATGTTAGCTGAGATTGTTTTAGCCAAAATTAGCCAAAGGGGGAGATTGTTAGTTCTTGTATTGGCTGGAATTTTGGTAAAACAAAGTTGAACAATGTTAATGTCATGTGTCTGATGTCTTAACATTGAGTCATAACATTAGTGAATGTTAAGGTGTTGAAGAGTTAAAGTGCTGAAGAGTGATGTCACATGCGATGTCTGGACATCACTGTACCAGAACATTAGAACATCAGGTGGTGATGTTTTAGGGCTGCGCGTTTAAGTTTGATTTGATCAGATCTGTTAGAGATTTAGTGTGCGAATATCTTGGGAGAAATATTTTGTGTTGCAATCTTATTTTGTGCAGATTTGTTGCTGTGTTTAAGGGCTGAAGATTTAAAAAGATTTGAAGATAAAATCTGTTTTTAAATTCAAATCAAATTAGATATTTTTATGGAGAAGATCTTGCAGCTGAATTAAAAAGTGAAGGTTATTGAAGATTAGTTTGTTACTAATTTAGTGCAAAAAGATATGGAGAATAGTTTGTTAATATTTTAGTGCAAAAAGATATGGAGAATAGTTAGTTACTATTTTTGTGCAAAAATATATGGAGAATAAATAGTTCCAATTATGGAGATAAATTAGGAAGAGTTGATTGAAGACCAATTTTGTAGGAGAATCTTTTGCAGATTTGTAGCAGCTGATATGCTGTGATTTGAAGCCCAAATCCAGTTGGGTATAGGTTATAAATACGGTCATTGTAACCTAGAAATAGAGGCCATCCATCATGTAAATTATAAGGGCTGTGTTGGTTGATGAACCACCCGGTTTTTGGGATGGTCATCGTGTTTATCTCGAAGCCTGTAGGTAAGAGTTTTGTATTGTTCTTGGAGGAAGCTTTGAAGCAACTCAAAGGTGAGTCATGGAAGTGTGACTTCTACTCTTCTATGTGTTTGGAGAGTTTGTTTTTGGAAATCAAGTTGTTGATGCAGTGGCGGAGAAGTTGACTGCTAGACATCATTGCGATGATTGGAAGTGAGATAGAGTCTCTTATCTAGGGTGGACTTAGGTAGAAGGGTCATTGGGTAGTGATTAAAATTAGGTAGATTGTCGACTGGTTTGTTGAGTCTGTAATTTGATGCTACTAATAGTGGACTTCCTTCCTGGCTTGGTATGCCCCCAGATGTAGGTAGTTAGACCGAACTGGGTGAACAAATTCTTGTGTGTTGTTTATGCGTTTCTGTTACTGTTATTACCTTGTTCTTACAGCAGATTACGATATTGTGACATTGCATGAGACATCACACATCTGTACCAGAATTTCAGTCTACATATCCATTATTCGTAACAATGGAACCTAGAAAATTACGCCTCCTCCTTTCCTTCATTACTCTATGAAAAAATTTACTATTAGTATCACCATCACTTAACCACTTAAGTCTCGACTTTTGAATAATCATGTTTTCCTTAATCCTAATATTAAGCCAAAACTTCCCACTCGCCAACTTCTTCTTATCCAACAACTCCTTCACACCCTCCGCATCCCCGAAATCCACTTCCGTATCATCAACGACGTTTAACTCCCTCACTCCCTCCTCCATCTCCAAATTGATCCTACCAAAAACATTAGAATTCCACCACTTAAGCCTTTCTTTCAAAAGACGCAACTTCTCCTTGAGAACAAAATCTTTTCTTCCCTCCACAACAAGGTTCTTCCAAACATTTTCAACAAAAGGATAGAAACGCCTATCGGAGAACCATTCATTATTCACCTTAAAAGGTTTAGAACCCCAATCCGCTTTGTCCACCACCAACCAAATCGGACAATGGTCCAAAATATCTCTCGGCCCAATCAATTGACCCACCACTCCCCAGCTCTCAATAATACCGTTCGTAACCAAAAAGCGGTCAATCCTACTTTTAGCCTTACCATCCCCCCGTACCAACTAAACTTCTTCCCCTTACAAGGAAGATCCACAAAGCTACCATCTTTAATAAACTCTTCAAATTCTTTCCACTCCATCCTCGAATTAAAAGCCGTTCTCCCACTCCGCTCTTGAGCCGAAGTGACTGCATTAAAATCCCCACCGACTAGCCACTCTCCATCCGTCGAAGCCGCCTTTAAATCCAATAAACTCCTCCAAAGATTTCTTTTAAGCTCAAGGGAGCAAGGCGAATAAATATTCACAATATAAAACAAACTATTTTTCCATCTAACTTTAACACCCAAAAAACCAACACCTTTAAAACTACAAAGAACCTCAACCGAGTTGACTTTCCAAAGAATTAGCATACCTCCCGATAAACCTTCCGAATTAGAAAACGAATATTCGACGTCTTCGCTCCGCCAAAAACTCCGCGCCACCTTATCGGATAACTCTTGAATCTTAGTCTCTTGAAGCAAAAAAATATCCGCCTTGCCTTGTGAAATTATTTGAGAGATGTGATTTCTTTTAACTCTACTCCTTCCCCCTCTAATATTCAAAGATCCCACAATCATCAAAACAAATTAATTTCCTCCTTCCTTCCTACCATTTTAGCCTTATCTCTTCTTTCACTTTCAACAATTCTCTTTTGAAAGTCACCCTTGGACTCCCCCATCTCAACACCCAAATTAGCAATTGCATTACAAAGTTTCACTCCCAAGTTAGAATCAAGATTCTCCCTAATTCTTTGGTTACACCTGTCCATTCCAGAAACATCGGATTGTTCTCCATGAAAAAAATTTGTCGGGACTGAGTCAGGAACAAAAGAGCAATCAAAAGCATCAGACGGAGAAATAGAATTCCCCCCATTGGCGTTTTCAATAGACGGACATACTGTAATCTTCTTAACCCTCATATTATTCTTAAACTTAGAAATGCCTCTGTGGGTCCCTCAAATTCCATATAATTGTTTCAATTTAATACACTTCAAAATTTTCCTTCTTTTATCACTCCCCTTCCCGTCCATATAATGGCCCACCTTAGTACCATTCTTATCAAAAGAATGTGTTGCTTCAGCATTATGTTTCAAAGAACATGGAACTAACGTAGCCGCAGAGTGACTACTGACGGATCCACCAACCCTACAAACTTTTGACTTATCCTTTTGACAAGAAACACCTTTTTGAGCTAAAAAAGTCGTACCACAGTCCCCCCTTCTGATTCACTTTCTAAATCTTCACAATTGTCACACTCAATGTCAGAAACATTCAGCTTCGCCGGAGAAACTTGGTTATCCGATGTGCAAAAAGCCGTACCCATCTCAACGTCGAACATCCCATTATCCCCTCCCTGAAACGCCGGTGAGATAACTTTGTTGCAAGAACCTTAAAACACCGCAATGGATTCGTCTTCGAACTCCGAGTTAAAAGAACTTCCATCTTCGTTCTCAGAGCCTTGATGAGGAGATCTCGGATTCACCAAGAAAGAACTGTTCACCTTCTTCTTAAACAGACCTACGTTGTCTTCAATGACATTAATCACAAACCTCAGATTATCAATCATGGCATGTATTGACTCAACCACAGCTTTAGAACGCGGAATCTTCACCCTCAACCTAGCTGCATCTTTACACGACCCCTCCATCGTTGCCTCGTCAACTTCAATAAAATCACCAATCACATTAGCAATTTTCTTAAAGGAAGACAAGCTTCTCCTTGGTGCCACCAAGCTTCAATAAAATCAACTTCAATAAAATCACCAATCACATTGGTGCCACCAAGCTTCTCCTTCCACAATCAGTTCATGGATGGCACCCTCCAAATCTTCCTCAAGCAAACAAAGATTGGGGGCGAGGGGCGTGGTATTAATGAAAAAATGCCCTTCCGCTTCAAGTTTCAGCTGAACCTCATTACCAGTCCCCGGTGAACTCAGGACGCCGATGAAAGCTTTACGGAGCCTCTCTAAATCCCTAACTTCTGAGACATACTCCACCACATTCAAATTACTTTCATTAAAAACCTTCTGCTTATACCCTGCATCCTTACGTACAGCTTCTACATACGACTTTGAACCTTTTCCCAACAAAAAACGAACGCGACTATCAGCAGCTAAACCTGAACGAGAATGACAATTATCCTTGTCCCTAAACCCACTACTAACAACATTGTTCTCAGCATGTTTCCCTCTAAAGAACCTGGGAATATTGGCATGGATTTTTACTCCGTCGATCCTAACGTTATCAAGCTTAATCGCAAGCAATCTCTCGTCATCCACTCCCCTAAACCTTACGAAACCGAATCTCTTCCCAAACTTGTTCCTTCTAGGAGAAATGACCACCTCAACCACCTCGCCGAAGCCCCCGAACAGAGCTGAAATATCCTTCGCCTTAGTCTTATCCGAAATTTCCGAGAAGAAAAACGACGACAATGAATCTCTGTTGACGACCCTCGAAGCTCCTCCGACAATACAAGAGTCCCATTTAGGCGCCAAGCCCCTAAATCCTTTTTACGTCACCCTTTTCCAATCCATCATGAACACAACTAGAACAACAATTTTCAAAACCCCGTAAGCACCGAGGAACCAAAACGAGCACAGATCAAAACCCAGAAAACTCAAAACGTGAAGGTCCCTATTTCGAAAAATAGGAATTTAAACCAAACACCCTTCAAGTCTCCGAATTGAATCCATGAAACAATCAACCTCAGATAAAAACGAACCAACGGAAACAGGGCAAAACGCACTAAACATATATTCTATTAAAATATCTCCCCCATCTTCCATCTCTTTTATTAAAATATATTTCTTCTCTTTGCATCCGTTCAACCAAAAAGAACCTAGTTAAGAGGCTTTGGTTTGGTTCCTCTCCCATTTTATCTCTTGAATATCTTGTTTTTTTATTTTTATTATTTAGTGTTTATAAAAAACTTGGCTAGAATAATACATTGTTCATAAAAATTAAAATACTCACATCAAAATTTATTATAAATGTTATAATGATATAAAATAAATAAATTTAAAATATGAAAATAATTTTTTAAAAGTTATGGTTTATAGAGAAATTGTTAGAACATACACAAAAATAACTTGGTGAATTAATGGAGAAAGGTGAATTAGAGAGGATGAAGATAAGAATTGAGAGAGATTAGAGAGAGAGATATTGAGGGTGACTAAGAATTGGCATTAACAATAATAGGAGCATTACAAGGCCTTATATATGGCAAGTCCAACTAATGTGGGGTATTACAAAATAGCTTATTTCAATAAGCTGAAACTGAAACACAACTAAAACAAAAAAACTTTGTGATCTGCTGTATCAAACCAAGATGTCATGACATCTTCTTTCGACATCATGTATGACAGCAAAACAACAATACAACTGAAATGCCAAAAACAGAATTTCAACACACCACCTCATTTCAGTTGTTCCAAGTCCAGCATGCTCAAGCTTTTCCTCAATCTCTTGAACACTTCATTTGTCACCCCTTGGTCAACAAATCCGCTACTTAGTCTTCGCTCCGACAATATCCCAATCGCAACTTGCCTTCACTCACTAGCTCCCTCAAATAATGAAACCGCATCTCTATATGCTTGCTCCTTCCGTGTGCAATCGGATTCTTCGCAAGATTAATAGCAGAAACATTATCCACCAGAAGTGTAGTAGCCTCACCCTCATTGCTACCTAACTCCTTCAATAGATTCATAAGACGAGAGTGCCACCACCGATTCCTTCTTCGAACACCAAGAGATTGGTGTACTACCAAACATAAAGATGTATCCAGTCGTTGACTTTCTATCATCCTTATCACCACACCAATTGGAAACGGTGAAACCAAGTCAATTGCATTTTTGCCCCGTATCCGATGCGGGAAAGAGAATTCCGCAGCCAAGAGTCCCTTTAACATAACGAAGGATTCTCTTAACTGCTGCCAAGTGAGATGTCTTTGGTCTCTCCATGAATCTACTAGCAATACCGATACTAAATCCCAAGTTCGGTCGCGTATTGCACAAATACCGCAATGATCCAATCAACCCCCTATATTGAGTTGGATCCACATCTTGCTCATCTTCACTTTTGGACAACTGTAGTCTTGCTTCACATGGTGTAATTAATGGCAGCATTACAATGCTCAATTCCACATTTCTTCAAGATCTCAAGAGCATATCTCCTTTGATGCATGAGCAGTCTCGTTTTTTACTTTTGGAACTCTATGCCAAGGAAATATGTCAGTATGCCGAGATCCGTTATCTCAAACTCAGCCATAAGTTCACTCTTGAACTTTGATATGCTCTTCTCACAGCCGTCGGTAATCAACAAATAATCCACATATAAGCAAAGAATGATCATACCATCATTTGTATCCGATCTCACATAAACACCATGTTCGGACACACACCGCTTAAAACCAATGTCAACAAGAAAGCCATCAATGCGTTTGTTCCAAGCTCTTGGAGCTTGTTTCAAACCATATAATGCTTTATACAATTTGTAGTACTTCATTTCTTGGTTCTGTACTACAAATCCGAGGGGTTGCTCTACATAAACCTCTTCATCAAGTGGACCGTTCAAAAACGCAGATTTGACGTCCATTTGAAATATGTTCCAATCGTCATTGTTTGCAATCGCAATAATCAATCGGATGGTTTCAAGCCTAACCACAGGTGCAAACACTTCTTCAAAGTCTATTCCTTCACGTTGCAAAAATCCCTTCGCTACCAATCGAGCCTTGTGCTTGATTACTTCGCCTTTGGGATTTGCCTTCACTTTATAGACCCATCGTACACCTATTGGCTTCTTTCTAAGTGGTAAATCGGCCAACTCCCAAGTACCATTCTTCTCAATAGATTCCAGCTCCTCCTTCATTGCACAAATCTACTTTGGATCGCTTAGAGCCTCTTCTGTGTTAACCGGTTCGGATTCAACCATAAGCGGAAAGTGAACAAAATCACCATCATCATTGATTTCGTTATCCCAGAATACTTCATAATCTTGAAGTCTTTGAGGCAAACCTCTTTGCCTTGTTGGCCGTCTACTACTTTCTCCGCTTTCGGTTCGAATCTGCTGCTGTACCGCACTTTCAGGAGGATGGAAATTCAAATTTTCTCCCAGGAAATCGATTCCTGCCTCTGCATTTTGACTTCCGGCAGCTCCAGGAGGCAAAATATCGTGTGGGAAATCAATTTCCTGAACTGATATGGCAGTTTTTCTGCTGTCAAATTGCCGTATCTCATCCTCGATCACATCTCGACTTATCACGGTCTTCTTGCTACTCATATCAAACAACTTGTAGCCTCCGTCGGATGATAACCAACAAGCAACAACATTTCACTCTTGTCATCTAGCTTCTTTCGAAGTTGTCCCAGAATGTGTCGAAACGATATCAAACCGAAAACCTTTAAATGATTAAAGCTTGGTTTAATTCCAGACCATACCTCTTCTAGAGTTACTCTATCAAGCCTCTTTGTAGGACATCTATTCAACAAATATGCAGCTGTAGAAATAGCTTCTCCCCAAAGTTCTTTCGGCAAATTTTTCCCTTTCAACATGCTACACACCATGTTCATAATAGTTCGATTTTTCCTCTCGGCAATACCATTTTTTGTGGCGTATAGGGTGGTACAACCTCATGCACTATACCCTCATCATCACAATAATTCCCGAATTCACTCGAAGTAAATTCACCTCCACCATCGATTTTGAGAATTTTGAGCTTATAGCCGCATTGCCTCTCCACCATGGATTTAAATCATTTGAACACTTCAAATACCCCATCCTTCCTCTTAACAAGGTAAATCCATAGTTTCCTACTAAAATCATCAATAAAAGTCACAAAGTACCTATTGCCACCAACGAGTTGACTTGCATTGGTCCGCACACATCTGAGTACACCACCTCAAGATGAACCTTGGTCCTATGACCCGCATCCTTGCTGAAACTCTTCTTGTGCATCTTCCATTGCACACACTCTTCACATATCTCATCAGGAATATTGATGTGTGGCAGCCCGGTAATCATACCATTCCTTTGCAATGCGTTGAGGTCTCGAAAATTTAGGTGACCAAGACGGTAGTGCCACAACCATTCTTCACGACTTGCCGCTGTAGCTAAGCACCTATGCTCCATCACTTTCAACTCAATCTTGAAAGTCCTATTTGCAGCCATAGGAGCTTTAAGGATCAAAATATTGTTTTGGTCCAAAACGCGCAAAACCTTATTTTCCATCCGAATCAAGTAATCCTTCTCAAGCAATTGGCCAATACTCAAGAGATTACACTTGATTCCTGGAATGTACAGCATATCCTTGATCAAGGAATGACCACCATCCCTTCTCATGATCAAAACATCATCGACACCGCCGGCTGCTAAAGTAGTGTCGTCTGCGAATTTAACTCTACTTCGCATGGCTTGATTGATCTTCACGAACCAATCCTTTCTACCCGTCATATGAGTTGAACAACCTGAATCCAAGTACCAATCATCACTCCCTTGGACTCCATCTCGAACGGTTACCATTGTGTTTTTCTCTGAATGCGTTTTGTCAACTTTTTCTGCACTGCAGTAGCTGTTGTCCAGCAACTTTCTACTGTCATAGTTGCTATCCAACACCTCTCTAATGCCATGATTCTCTTCTGTAATCACTAGAAGCAGCGTGTTATCATCATCCACATCTTGCCTAGCAACCTTGGCCTCATCCGCATGAGTTTCTCTTCGTTTCACGTAGCAATCTTTTGCAAAATGCCCAAGCTTCTAACAATTGTAACACTTCACGCTACTTTTGTCGAACAACTTGTTGTAGTTGCCTTGACTACCTTCTTTGGAGTTTCCCTTACCTTTTTGCCCCATTGAACTCTTTGAATTTTGTGGATCTTTTCCACCAAAATTCTGAAAATTCTTCTTTCCTCTAGAAGACCATTTCCCTTTCAATCTCGTATTCTTCTCATTGAAACGCGCTTGTAAAACAACCTCCGCTTTAGCCTTATCGTTTCCTCTTTCGTCCATCCTTTGTTCATGAGCTTCTAAGGAGCTTTGAAGTTCTTCTTTCGTCATCGTCTTGAGGTATATGCAGCTGGGTTATATGTAAAATAACCGTGGTTAAAAGCTTTCACCACGGTTTGGCCACGAATAAGCGACTGTGGGATATGCAGCCGTGGCCTAAAGAATAAGCCGCGGTTTTCGTGTTTGTGCCACGTTTTATATACATTCGTGGCTTGAATAGGCCACGATTTAGGTATCTAGGTTAAGGCCGCGGTTTATCATGCGCCGCGGTTCTTAACAGTGGCCGAATCTAGCCACAGTTCTTATTTAATGTATAGGGTTTTAATTTATGGCCACTAATTAAAACCGCGGCTACATTTTGCTCATGGTTTTACACCACTTAAGTAGGCCAAGGTTTTTTTTTGTGCCGCATAGTTGTAACCATGTTGGATTTGTATAGATTTCATATTATTACAAATCCAAAAACACAAAGTTGCTACAATGAGGGACTATAATTGATAACAAGAAATTGGATCACAATTGCCAAGCATTTCCTAGTACAAAGAGTATCACATGAGATACATTGCCTAGAACTATGAAGAGGATCAAAATGTTAAGCCTAAAAGTACATTTCCTAAAGCTCAAGAAAGCTCTAAAACTAAATCTAAAGTGGTAAAGTTGCAGCAGCTTCTGCTCCAATCAGTGATGTTGCTCAACTCTTTACTAGGAGCAGCCCTCCAAAATTCCCCAAGTAACCAGACCTGCTACCAATGATCTCCAAGTTTCCTCATCATCGTTATGAGCACATGAAAAAGAAAAAAAGAAATGGTTAGAGGACTGCTGCGGATAGAAAATATATGAATAGCTAACACACAAATCACATCAAAATTCATAGTACGAGATTTCCACAGCAGGGTCCATGACAACAGTAAACATACAAGAATAACAGGGTAATATTAAACCAACATGGCCATACACATTCGAATAACAAAGGATTAGCAGGAACCATTACATTTAGATCAAAAGCAACACAATCTATGATCACAACATCTCAACATGAGAATCAACACAACCAAGCTCAAGACCACACCACAAATCCAAGCCAAAAGTTCTTAACAGAAACAACACAAGAATACTAATATGCTACCAGACCTACCAAGTAAGCAAATCGAGAATACTGAGCAAACAACATTGGCAGTGTTTGTGAATGTTCTTTTCCTTTCTCAATGGAAATGGCCTGTTCATACAAAGAGAAGGCATCCTCAAACAGTTGGGTTTTCAACAGCACAAAACTAGAAATGGCTCTCTAATCTATCCCTTGCAGTTGCAATACTCTTAAACAAAGCGTCTAAGTAAAAGCATATCAAACTCTCATTGTTATCTACGGCCAAATAAACACTATGAAAAGGTTATCATACCAAGTTGAGTTCGGCATCTTTTGCCATTTGAAATGCTTGATCAAGAGACACAATTCCAACCTACAAAAAACTAAAACATCTTCATATCACAATATTACTCAGCCAAACATGTGTCAAAGTTTTAATGGTCTTGGTAATATAGTCTTGTGACTCATCCTGTGTATCAAACATTCATGTCTAAGACAAATTTTTAAAAACCATATATATAATAAGTAACTAATCTTTATTCTACATTGCAGCAAAAGATAAAATGTTTGACGTAACATACCACAGGTTCGAGTAATTCTTCTATGATTTCCTGAGTCTGTCTGAGCCTTAAGTCAACAACATTAGCAGGTAATTCAGTAATGATTTCCAGGCACAATATTCTCTTCACAGTGAAGGAACTAGGACTTGAAGGTGCACATTGCTAGTCTATATTCATTCCAGGGGGTCCAATTAATCTCTGTTTTTCCCAATAAAGTAATGTTAGTGAATGTAAGTTGAAAGTAACCATGTAAATGACAAGAAAAAATAAAAATAAAAACCAACATTGGTTGTGCACAAATATTCAGTAGCTTTTTATACCTCAGATTCTCTCTTTAATGGTTTTTTGCTTGTCGCTTTCAAAACCTATCTCAATCTCAGTTCATCCAATTGTGAATGTTCTTTTCCTTTCTCAATGGAAATGGCCTGTTCATACAAAGAGAAGGCATCCTCAAACTTCCCCTGCAGTATCATGGATGTGAAAAGCTGTAAATTTAATTAAATATCAAGTCACAATCGATGAACACTTTTCTAAGTCAGCATACCAATCGATGTTTGATTATTGCTTCAAGAAGGCCAGGAGAAATTTCAGTGTGCACATGATACGCCGCTCTAGCACCCAGTATATCTCCCGCCTGCTCCTTGAACCGAGCACAAAAAATATGTATCTCAGGTTGTCTCTGCATTATGACAAGCAAAAACTGATAAAGCAGCTTTGCGACATAATATCAAAGTCTCCATGAAAAGAAAATGAGTAATTAAATCACTATCGAGTGCCACCTCAAGGTGGCAGCCACAACCATGACTATAACCACATTTTCATTCATAAAAAAGACCAAGGTTTTCTGATTGGCAGACTACCTGCAGTTTTTCTCTGATACACCAAGCTTCTGCAATGCACAATATATAAATCATATTCAGTCAGTTGGGATAGAAAAACTCACAAGTGCAGAATTTAGATAAATCATTCGACGACAATTACTTCTTGGATTAAGATATAACATGATAGCTTCCATGAAATCGCACGCGTCAAGAACAGCCACGCACGGAAACACGCAAAAATCCAAAGCATATCACAAGAGAAGCAACAAACGGCAATCACACGAATTGAAGAACCACACCACGCATCAACAACACAAAAAATTAAGAGCATCAATACATACAAGTAGCAGCAATCTAAAAGAGAAAAGGAGACTTATCTGCGAACCACCGCGTCGATCTTCTTGGAAGAACTACACACGGAAATGAAGGATTCGCGTAACTCCACAGTGGACAACCTTGTTCTTTTACTTTTCTTTGCACTTCTAATATTTATGTATTTGTAATCATCAAAATCATAATGAATTGGGGTTGGGTTTTTTGGGGGTTTAGGTTTTCCTTAGGGTTCTCTCTTCGTCGCGATTGAGAGAAGATCAGATAGAGAGATGATACGAGAGCGTGAGTTGATGGAGAGATGAAGAGCGATCAGATTCAGGGAGGTTGGTAATGGCAGGTGGCGGCGAGTGGTTGTTAGGGTTTTGAAACCCATTTTTTGAGAGTGAGACCAACGAGAGATTCTAAGGGAGAGAGGAGAGTAGCAGCGTAGGACCCCCCTGTGTTTATTTAATAACCAAAATCTGTTTTTTAATTAATTTAGTCCTTTTTTTATAACTAATTTTTCTTAATAAATAATCATAATTTTATTTTAAAATAATCTTTTTTAACCTTTTATAAAACAATATTGTTATTAAATTTAACTTTTTTATATTAAAACATAACCTTTTTTCTATGTATTAAAAATAAACTTTTATAATAAAACTTTTTATAATAAAAATAAACTCTTTTATGATAAAAGATAAAGCTCTCTCTCTTTAAATTTAAAAATAAATTTATAATAAAAATCAACTTTTTTTTATTAGTAGAAGTAAAATCTTTCAAATTATATAAAACTTTTTTTTCTTCTTCTAAACCTAACTAAAAAATGATAATAATAATTTGATTTCCCTTTTAATAATAAACACAAGATAATAATTTTTTTTCTTTTTTTAATCTAAAAAAAATAAAAAATAAAATAATTAACGAGAGGGAAACTAAAAAACGAGAGGGAAATTCTGGCGGAGTATATTTTTTTGGGCTTAGGCCACAGTTTGAAATGAAAATTATAATTCCGCGGTTTTTCTTTGTGGCTTAAAATATCTACAGTTTGTTGACCGTGGCTTAAATATAAGTGTCATTTTGTAACCGTGGCAATTGAAGAAAAGGCCACAGTTTCACACTCCGGATTCAATGTTTCTAAACATATGTCTACGATTTGAAAACCCTGGCCAAAGCTTGTATGTGGCCACAGTTTTTGAGTTGTGGAAAAATTTAGCGTGGCCGTAGGCCATTTTTCTTGTAGTGTTTCCATCCGAATCAAGTAATCCTTCTCAAGCAATTGGCCAATACTCAAGAGATTACACTTGATTCCTGGAATGTACAGCATATCCTTGATCAAGGAATGACCACCATCCCTTCTCATGATCAAAACATCACCGACACCGTCGGCTGCTAAAGTAGTGTCGTCCGCGAATTTAACTCTACTTCGCGTGGCTTTATTGATCTTCACGAACCAATCCTTTCCACCCGTCATATGAGTTGAACAACCTGAATCTAAGTACCAATCATCACTCCCTTGGACTCCATCTCGAACGGTTACCATTGTGTTTTTCTCCGAATGCGTTTTGTCAACTTTTTTTGCACTGCAGTAGCTGTTGTCCAGCAACTTTCTACTATCATAGTTGCTGTCCAACACCTCTCTAATGCCATGATTCTCTTCCGTAATCACTACAAGCAGCGTGTTATCATCATCCACATCTTGCCTAGCAACCTTGGCCTCATCCGCATAATTTTCTCTTCGTTTCGCGTAGCAATCTTTTGCAAAATGCCCAAGCTTTTGACAATTGTAACACTTCACGCTACTTTTGTCGAACAACTTGTTGTAGTTGCCTTGACTACCTTCTTTGGAGCTTCCCTCACCTTTTTTCCCCATTGAACTCTTTGAATTTTGTGGATCTTTTCCACCAAAATTCTGAAAATTATTCTTTCCTCTAGAAGACCATTTCCCTTTCAATCTCGTATTCTTCTCATTGAAACGCGCTTGTAAAACAACCTCCGCTTTAGCCTTATCGTGGGGATCATATTCTAAAAAGAATTTCCAGGAGAAGACAATGACTTTAAAAGGAGCTCAACTACTCCATATGATAGGTAGGATTAATCTGACGATCGATAGGAACCTTAGAAACAATTATTGGATGCAAGTGTGAGCGGTTAAATTCCCACATTGCCTATGAATGGGTGGAATGTTGGATTTATAAGAGAGATGACCCATTTACCTAACCTTAAGGTTTTAGGTTGAGATGTGGCATCTCCCTCTCTTGTGCTCCTAGAACATTAGTCCCATTAATGCTCTCGACTCTCCCGAACTCCCCAATAGTGGTATCAGAACCGTGGTTCGATTTTGTGGGGAGCTGGAGCTGGATCTGGTGTTGGATCTTGTTATAGGATGTGGGTGACTCACACTTGTGGGGGGTGGGGGGGAATGTTGGGTGCAAGTGTGAGTGATTAAAGTCCCACATTGCTTTATGAATGGGTGAAATGTTGGATTTATAAGAGAGATGACCTATTTACCTAAAACCTTATAATTTTATGTTGAGATGTGGTGTCTCTTTCTCTTGTGGTCCTGGAGCATTAGTCACATTGGTGCTCCCGACACTCCCAGACTCCCCTACAATCTCATAGGTGCTCAACAATTTTTCATCTTTTACTTACAATGTTTGGTGTGTCTCTCACAAGATGTGTTGCTCATAAAAGAAAAATCCCCAAGAATGAAAAATACTCCCCCATGTTCAACCCCCTGAATTAATGTCCCAACAACAATGACATAGGAAAAGGTTGAAGCCACAAAATAGGAATTATACTTAACATGATGTCGTCACCTCCACATATCACCCTCTACCCTCTGAGAAAGAAATGGGGTAAATATTGGATTTATAAGAGAGAGAATTCATTTACCTAACACCTTGTGGTTTTAGGTTGAGATGCGGCGTCTTTCTCTCTTGTGGTCCTCGAGCATTAGTCTCAAATAGGTACTCAACATTTTTTCCTCTTTTACTTTCAATGTTTGGTGTGTCTCTCACAAGATGTGTTGCTCATAAAAGAAAAATCCCCAAGAATAAAAAATGCTCCCTCATATTCAACCCCCTGAATTAATGTCCTATGAAGCACGAACACATCTAGAAGTAGACGTGTCGCGGTGTCCGACACTTGTATGACACTCGTACGAAGCGTGTCGGAAAAGTCAAAGAAGTGTCAGAAAAGTCAGACAAGTGTCCACTAAAAAAATGGTTATTTTCTTTGTTTCAACACTCTTCGAATCATTGGTTGACACCTGTATGACACTCGTAACACATATGTTAGACAATTCAGACAAGTATTTCAAACAAAAATTTGTTTTTTTTCTTTACTTCAACACACTTCTATACACATTCTGGACAAATCTCACACAAATTTAAAATTGTTAAACGTGTATTTAATCAATGTTATCAATAAATAACTAAAGAAATTAATTTTTATTAGAATATTTTCAATTTTTTTAATCATAGACAGATAAATAAAGATGAAATAATCTCTTATATATAGCAGTGTCGGTGTCCTATATTTTGACATTATTGGTGTCGGAGTGTCCTAGTGTCTGTGTGAGAGTTCGTGCTTCATAGTTAATGTCCTAACAACAATGACGTAGGAAAATGACGAAGCCACAAAATAGGAATCATACTTAACATGATGCTGCAACCTCCACACATCACCCTCGGAGAAAGAAATGAGGTAAATATTATATTGGGTTAAATATGTTTGTGATTCTCCTAAATATCCAAATTTTAAGTTTTAGTCCCTCAAAATATTTCCTTCAAAGAATGGTCATCCTATGATTTTTCATCCACACTTTTGATCCCTCTTGCAAATTAGCGACGGTTTTTACAACTTAGCGACATAATTAACGACGGTTTTAGAGACGATTTATAACTTAGCGACAGTTTTAGCGACGGTTTTAGTATTAGGGACCAAAAGTGTGGATGCAAAATTTTAGGAGGACCATTCTTTGAAAGAAATATTTTGAGGACTAAAAACAAAATTGAAATATTTAGAAGGGCCATAAATATATTTAACCCTATTGGATTTATAAGAGAGAGAAATCATTTATCTAACACCTTATGATTTTAGGTTGAGATGCGATGTCTCCCTCTCTTGTGGTCCTGGAGTATTAGTCTCATTGGTGCTCCAGACTCTCCCGAACTCCCCAACAATATTATAGGTACTCATTTTTTCATCTTTTACTTTCAACTAGTGGGATACCCGTGCGGACGCACGGGTTCCGCTGCGGACCTTTGAAATTGGACCAATATAGTTTGACAGGGATTAATTTAAATTCACAATTTTTAAAGGATTGTGTTAATAAAAAAAATGTAATATCAAATATTGATAAGTCACAAAAGGTTAGACAGAAAAAAAAATTCAAATTATGAAGATAAAAGATGTTAGGTATATGAAGGCATTAAGAAAAAAAAAATAAGCACAGAAGAAAATAAGATATTTACTATAAATCGTAAAAACAGTAGTGGACTGCGGAATTGTCACAAGTTAGATTATGAAATTCAAATAATAAATAGAAAATATTTAAATTTAATTTAAAAAAAATAACATAAAGTAGTAAAAGAAAAAAATATAAGTGAATCTAAGAAAAATATTAAAATGAAAGACATATTTTTAAAATAAAATAAAATGAATCAAACTTTGAATTTCTAAACAAAAGACATGAGTAATATATATTTTAATTATTCATATATTATATTTAAAAAAATTGTATGTTAAATTATAAATCATTTCAAAAAAACAATATTAGATATCAATGCATTTACACGGAACTCGAGTACCTGCCCCGTGGGTTCACAAAAAATTTACCCGCAGCGGAACCCGTGCATTACCACACGGTACAGATGTGTTACCCGTGCATTTGGTATGGATACCCGTGCGTTCACACGGTATTGGTATATTATCCGTGCGTTGACACGGTACCGGTGTGTTACCCGTGCGTTCACAATTATTTTAGTCAGGTTACCCGTGCACTCATATGGTACAGGTGTGACCCGATCCTTCGCACGGGTTCCGCTGGGGACCTTTGAAATTGGAATAATATATGTTGACAGAGAAAAATGTAAATTCAAAATTAAAAATAATTTCAAAAAAACAATATTATATATCAATACGTTTACACCGATTTTGCCCCGGTCGTCACCGGGTTTACATGGTACTCGTGTACTACCCGTGCGTTCACAAAAAATTTACCTGCAGCGGAACCCGTGCATTACGACACGGTACTGATGTGTTACCCGTGCATTTGGTCTGGATACCCGTGCGTTCACACGGTATTGGTATATTATCCGGTACGGACGCTTGTGTTTTGAAAATATAATTAAATTGTTAAATAGAAAAGCAAATTAATTATGTATAAAAGAAAGTCAATTTTTGAATAAAATATATATTTATAAAAGAAAGTCAAAGTCTTAATTATATATAGTTAAGAGTTGAGTTCTTAATAAAATATAGTATTATTTATAAAAGAGAAAATTAAAATGCTGCTTAGTCTTCATCTGTATATAAATATATCTTAATCAACAATTTATAAAAAACATATATAAAAGAAAGTCAAATTGTTAATAAAATATAGTTAAGAGTTGAGTTCATGGTGTTTTCTAAGATTCAAATGAATGTATCATTAAGAGTTGAGTTCTAAATATATCGACATCAACAATTTATAAAAATCAATAATCCATGGCTGCTAAAGATCATAAAAAAACAACTCTGGTTTTTCAACAGCTTAGAGATGTAACGGAAGTATCAATTGTATCTATCTATGACATTGCAAACACAAAATTGATAGAAAATGACATCAAAGAAATTGAAAATAAATTTGCAAACTTAATCAGAATCTATAATCTCCAGGCAGACATAGAGTTCTCCCATGTATAGTCCCGCTCATCGTCATCGTCAGAATTAACCGGTTCGTAGTTGTGCTCTTCGGCTTCATCAGAATCATGAAATGTACATTTCCTCATATATCTGGATGCTTTTGTTTTTCTTTTCCTCTTTCGTCTGTTACGTACCACACGAGGGGCATGTACCTTAAGAAGGAAAGCAGTTTATCAAATTTATAAACAGTCAAAAAAGAATGGACCTTCGGCTAACATCAAAATAAACGCTTAGTGAGTAGAAATCTGTTCCGGTCGCACCTGCAGAAGTGGTTGAAACTGGGGAGGCTGTTGGTCGGGTTCAGCAGGGGGTAATTCCGTAGGTGGCTGGTTGTCAGGAAGGGGTTGATTGTCGACCGAAGGTTGAATATCTTGTTGGATCTGTTCATGTTATGTACAAAAAGAGTTATTGATAAAGAAATGCAGAGAAAGAGATGTTGATGAACAAAACCTGCAGAATACGAAAAGGCCAAACCTATAGCGCCGGTTGGTCATTGACAGACTGATTGCCACCGTCTTCCTCTTGCAAATGGGGTGAAGGTTGCTGCTGAGGCGGGGTCTGGACGTGGGAAGGGTCTGGTGGCGGTGTCTGAACATCAGTTTGGTCCGACGCATTGATAATCTGGTTGGATGCCATTGAAAATCTGCAGTCTTGTTGAACTTTGGTGTGGTATATAGAATATAGGAGGCATGAATATATAGTGAGGTTTCTGACTCTCAACCTTCCCCCTACATAGGAAATGAAAATGAGTTAATACTTTAGTAACTGTGCAGTAGGAAGATTGAGAGGCAAATTAATAATGAGGCATGATTGGAAAGTGAACCATGTGGAGTATCTGTGCCAGTTTGAGTTAGCAGTTATAGTATCTGAAGATCAGTGGGCAATATCATACAACAAAACAAATTCAAGTGATAAAATGCAAGCCACGGAAGTCAGATGTAGATCAAGCCAAGTCATAACCTCTAGCATTTATCCATTGATGCGGCTAAAATTAGAAACAATAACCAAGTTCAAATTGAAGATATATCCATATCAGCATTGTTAGTTATGCAGTTGTACGAAATCATCCTTGACTATAAACATCAGAAGAACATGAGTAAGGAAAAATATTTAAGAAACAAAATATCAATACAAGTGAAATTCAATGCAAATAAAATATAAGAAAGAGTAGCACGAACGGATTACTCACGGCTAGAAGTGCTAACACCTGTAACCATTAAAATTGAATGGTCCATAAAAGTACAAACATGCCCTTTAGCACCAACACACGTCAGATGCTGATACCAACATGTGTGAGGTGTCCGTGTCTGTGTCAAAAAGGACCATTTAATGATTGTTAATTGTTTGATTATAAAAAAATGAAACTACAGCAACATAAACACTTAAAACAATAATGAAAGTCTATTCTTGCACGATGTTATTTTACCTGAGTAAACTATTGCCTGTAGGCCGTAGAACCTGCAAGTTGCCGGAAAAAAATGGAAATACTTAAAAAAGGGAAATATAGTATTAAGTAGAACCTGCAAGTAGTTTACAAACCAAACATAAACTAATAAGAACCATAACAATTAGTTCAGCAGGTTGCCGGACCAAATTATGATTTACTTTATCCAACAATATGTTCATGTCCAGCACCATAAAGAACAAATCTGTTATACGCAACATGATAAGGCTAGCAAGGTCTTTCACAGGTACTGAAACCACAACAATTAGTTCAGTATCAGTTAAAAAATCTAAACAGATCATCTTTGATTCATAGAAATTAATTTTGATTCATACATTCATAGGACCAGCACGTAAACCATGTCCAACACCATAAGGAACAACTCTGTTATACACAACATGATAAGAAACAATACCTTTGGTTGAATGGATAAAGCAGAAGACTCAATAACAACTGTAACAGCACCAACCATGTTTGATGAACCGTGTATATTTTGATGTCTGCTTCCAGCCCCAACCTGCACTCAAACACCGACAATGAGAGAAATCAACAGAGTTTGCAAACACTACAGATCAAACATTCATAAAGGCTCATTTTCAGACATGACCTAAATTTCATTTCCACAGATATATTCAGCTGTAACAGCACCAACCATGTATCATGAACCCTGGTTCCTTTAGACTCTGCTTCCAGCCCCAACCTGCACTCAAACAACCAGCCCCAACCTGATTCCTTTCCCCTTTATACATGAACGTAAGAATTCAAATAACACAAATACCCCAGGACCTGTCATAATTACATTATTTTGACAAATTGGAAGGTAACACATCTACCAAACAACATGAGATGATGACAATGCCGGTGTAGTCCCTAAGCCATCACTGATGGAAGGCACTGACTCACTTCCAATAACAGACATACTGAAAGGCCAGCAAGGTCTTTCAGAGGTACTGAAACCACAATATTCTGCAGATGAAACAATGATAAAGCCTCATATTGAATACTTGCCTAAATTTCATTTCCATAAATATCGAAAAACAAAAGACCTTCGTGGTAAGGAGTCCATTCTGCTCCAATAATTACAACCTTCATGAAATTCGTATTTCATTCATATAATCGAACGTGTACTGAATCTATTGAGTAGAACCTGCAAGTATTTTACAAACCAAACATAAACTAATAAGAACCATAACAATTAGTTCAGTATCAGTTAAAAAGACTAAACAGATCATCTTTGATTCATAGCAATTAATTTTGATTCATACATTCATAGGACCAGCACGTAAACCATGTCCAACACCATAAGGAACAACTCTGTTATACACAACATGATAAGAAACAATACCTTTGGTTTAATGTATAAAGCAGAAGACTCAATAGCAGCTGTAACAACACCAACCATGTTTGATGAACCGTGTATATTTTGATGTCTGCTTCCAGCCCTAACCTGCACTCAAACACCGACAATGAGAGAAATCAACAGAGTTTACAAACACTACAGATCAAACATTCATAAAGGCTCATTTTCATACATGACCTAAATTTCATTTCCACAAATATATTCAGCTGTATCATGATAATATGAACAAATACTAATAGCAGAAAATTGTAAACTTCATATGAAGATGAAAACATTAAAAAACACCAAATGAGTTTCCAACCCTAACAAAACATAACATAAAAAAGGAACCCCAAATCATAACAAATCAGTCCAACCTACAAAACATAAAAAAGGAAAACATTAAAAAATATTATGGAGGGATCTTACAGTATAAAATACAGCGACAAACTTTGATAAACCCTCTTCTATATACCTGCAATAGATCTGGAACTACAATGAAGCTACACCGTCCACAAATGATTCAAAAATGGGTATACGTTTCAACAATTGCCTTAGCTTCCAACAACGGAACGGATAGAAACAACAACTTTCAGAAGGGAAATGACAAGTTTGGAGCTACGATGTTGGTAAAACTCATCACATATTCCGATTCCAATCACCACACCCTCGCCGCTGAAAACGCGTTGCCTCCAACACAGGTATACCATTCCTGTTCAACCAGACAGCATAGAAGACGAACCTGAAGAAAGAAGAGAAAGAGAGAAGTTCGGAGAAGAGGAACAGTGACATGAGCATCGAGAGAGAGAAAGAAGGAAACAGTGAGGTAGAATAGTGATGTACGTGTATTAGACATTGGTAGTAGGGAAAAAACAAAAAAATTGAATAGAATTGGTTAGTTTGTAACCAAAAAGGAAGAGACAATATTATTCTAACATAATCAATTGGTTACAAATGAAAAAGGAGTACATTTAGTTAGGAAAAATAAATTGTAGACATCAATTTCCCTCATTTTGGACACATGGCAGATAGAAGTATGAGGGCCAAATTGGAATTTCCACAGCCTTCATTTTTCTTATATAGTAAGATATTTAGTGTGTCTCTCACAAGATGTGTTGCTCATAAAAAAAATTTCCAAAAATAAAAAATAATCTCTCATGTTGAACCCCAAATTAATATCCCAACAACAATGACACAGAAAAAGTTCGAAACCAGGAATTATACTTAACATGATGCCGCCGCCTCCACACATCACTATCTGAGAAAGAAATGTAATCCATAATTCCCACACAAAAAAAAATCATCAATAAGACTCTCTCATGGGCTAAGAGGAAAGATCTCTCTCATGGGCTAAGAGGAAAGATCTCTTCCACTTTAGCTCCCAAATTGAAATCTCTCTCCCACCTATCAACTTCTCTCATACCCCTTTACATACCAACCTCTCCCACATAAAGATAAAAGATTAGATTGAACTAAGAGTCTCAAATATTTAATTCTAAGAGGAGTGCTCTCAACTCTGAAATCTTCCCGAAAGGAAGTGAGGGGCCTCAGATATTTTACTATATTAATTATAATTTGGCACTTAAATACAAATTAATTTTTATCTCTCAATAGTATAACTTATATTTATGAACTTTCTAATTTTCAATTTTACCATTTCCAATTTTATATATTTAATATTTTTCTTTTTGTACGATTAAATTTTTTTCTTTTTAGTTTAATAAAAATTGACAAATAAACATACATGTTTTCAGTTCTTTCATAGGCTCTGCTTTATAATAATATGAGCAAATAAATTAAAATATAAAAATAACTTTTTTAAAAACTTATATTTCATTAAAAAATTAAATATACCATTTTAAAACTTAAAATAATTTAGTTTTTATGATAATAAATTAACTCGGTTTGAATATGTACTCTTAGAGAAACTAAAATATTCTGATCAAATAATTTACTTTAAATATTATGTGTAATTTTTATTTATTGTTTGATGTTAAAAAAATTAACTCATATTATTCAATCTTGCAAATGGTATTTTTATAAATCAATAAGAAAACTTATTTTTGCATTCTTTTTAAGTCCAAACTTTTTAGATATTCCTTATTTGTCTAAAATATATTTCACATTCATTTGTTAATTAATAATCATAATTGTAAATTATCAGTTACATTTTGCCATTGATGTCGAAGTTTTATAAATACATAATAAATGATATTAAAGTTATAAAATCGCATTAATTTATTATTAAGTAGTACTCAATTCTCTTTTATAAACTAATTTTAACTTTTAAATTTATTAAATAAATAATATATTTGGATTATATATAGATATGAAATATAAATTATTTAATAATTTAAAAGTCAAAATTTTTATTTATAAAATAGAATAGAGGGAATACAAGATGGTAGAAGGAAAAAATAAGATAAATTCTTAGGTACCCAAATGGATATCGGTGCATTAAATGTAAATTAATTTAAATTTTTTATGTTTTTAAAAAACAAAATTATAATATAAAAAGATTATGTGATATTTAATATTATTATTTGATTCAATAAGAGCTGAATTTAAGAGTATTGTTCACCAAAAACTAATATCTCATTATTCTCTATTTCTTTTCTTTCTTTTTTTTCTTTCCACCAACAGAACTACTGTATATTTTTTATGAATCAATGAGTTTCATGCAGAGAATGTACGTAACTAGTAGAAATATTCAAAATGAGCAACAACAACGACATTGTTTTTCTTATGGTCTTCCATCAAACGCCGATGTAGCTTCTATCATGCAACAACTCAACGGTCACGGTTTTACCAACCATGGAATTTCCATCATCCTTGCCGATTACATTCTAAGAGACCAAAGAACATATAGTGTCTGTCCCCTTCGCAAGACAGAAATTGAAGATTGTTATTATCCGGGTCTTTTTAGTAGACAACCTTGTGATTCTTCTGAACCCATAATATTGTACAATTTTTTAGATCACACTGTGGTTGTTATCACAGACAGAGATCGAGTCATGAAGATAGTACGAGGAAAGAAATAACAGGAAATCAAACTCTTGACTTTTGATATTATTATGAAAGTGAAAGTTGTTAATTATTGTTTCTCCGAGATTCATGTGAGGTTTTAGTTGTTTTGGTGACTGATATCTCTTTTTTTACATTCAGCATTATCAGTTTTCTTTGCAGACCCGGTTGATCATGAATGTTCAAGAAATTGATCGTGGTGTCTATTAGAAATTACAGACAATAATGTAGAGTGTAAGCGGATTAAAAAAACCAATTGAACGGACAACCCAAATCAAACTAAATCGAAATAAAAAGTGATTGTTTTTTGTTTGTTTTTAAAACCAAACCGAATCAATGAACATCGATGTGGTTTGATTCGTTGGTTTTAGTTTTTATGTACCGCCAAATCAATGATGGAATCAATGGATATAATTACGCACTAAATCTTTTATTCATTGAACTGTTGCTCTCAGTGTCCGCCACAACTGTTGTTCCCTCTACCATCGTTCTGATATGTTATGGTTTCTTTTTTTCATGTTCAAGTTCTCTTCGTTAATTTTTTTTTTTTTTTTTTTTTTTTACCTTTTTTATGTATTCTTCTTCAACAAAATTCATTTTAGTCTTGTTACAAAATAATTTTTTATGTGTGTTTGAGGTGTGAAACATGTTAATTGACGGGTGATTTGTTGTGTTCAATCTACCATATAAGAACTCTTTAGCCTCTGGAAAAGGCCTCACTATCCTTGCTTCCCTACCCTCCACATTCCCACTTTACCATCACTTCTTGTCTTTTGTTACCCTTACCATAACTATCTGACTATGTTTACTTTTACCAATTGTGCCATTCTGCTTCTTTTCAATACAATGTGCATTCTAACAAACTAATTCAATGAAATCTCCAACTACATCTCTCAAACACCCTTCAACAGTAATGCTGTACACGCTTCCCCATCTGTCCACTCACATCTAATCTCTGTTTTCCTTTGTCGAAACCCACTGTCTCACTTGACTTCGTTTCCTCTGCCGAAACCCACTGTCTCACTTGATTTCATTTTTACTCTTCCACTTCCTCTTCTTTGTCTTTCTTTCCTCCCCGCCATCTCTTTTACCATTTATGTCTCAAACTCTCTATTTTATCGCTCTCTCTCACGACCTTCCAATGAACCAGAAAAATGATCATTTGTATTGCATATTAGGGTTTATCAACAAAAGCTTTCTCTTTTTTTTCTGCTTGCTAATATTTTTCCTTTTTTCTTCAGGTTTTGCTTCGATTTGAAACGGCTTTGGCGAATTTGATATTGGAACAATCAGATCTGAAATTGAATGGTATGTAAACATTCTATGGAGCGTTTATGGTTCAATTTATGCTTTTTGATTTATGGGTTCAGTTCATACTTTTTTATTTTATGAGTTCAGTTTATGCATTTTGATTTTAATGGTTCAATTTATGGGTTGATTTTATGGGTTTGATGGTTCTTCTAGCATTTTAATTTTTTGCTCTTATTTTGATATTTTATTTTATCCTTTCATTTCATGATAACAAATTAGAAATCTACAAATGAATTGGAAATCTAAAGTGATTTGCTTAATATAATTTCAGCTTTTTTTGTTTGATAAGGTATGACCTAAAGTGATTTGCTTAATATAATTTCAGTTTTTTTTTTAATCAAAAGATGAACAATTATTTAGTCGTGTTTATATTTTTCTTCTTGTCTCAATTGTTCAGACACAATCAACATGGAAGGTGACAGGCTCGAATGAGAAGGGTTGCGGGAAACAAAGACTTGTATCTTGGTACATTTAGTAAGTTCTATACGATCCCTCACTATCAAATATTACTTATCCTAACATAGTTACAGATTGTAGCATGCTGCTTTCCATAAACTACAAGATGCAGTAGTTGTTGCTAGCTCAGCTGCTGCAGAGATATATGGCTTAAATATACTTGCTCAAGACATCCAGGATTGAGTCTGTGTTACTCTGTTTTAAATGACATGGTAGACAATTTGTGTTTATCTTGGATTTGATGCCTGATGGATTTGCATTGGCAGGATGATAGTGATAATATCACTTAATTTTTAGTGTTGGCGCGAGAACCTATACTTCCAGGCACAAATAGGCCATTTAAGGTATCTCAACTAGCATAAATAGTTTAATGATCATCTGAAGAGTGTGCATTATTCTGCTGGTTTCTTGAATAATCATTATGTCAAGGTCTCTATCAAGGTAACACGTCTTATTCTTTTATTAGATTGTTTACCATAGAGTGTGCATTTTCCCTGGTGTTCCCACATTTGAAAGAACTGTTGTGATACTGCAGAGAGATGTTGTTGGATGGTAAAACATACAAATTATTGATTGTTTATCATGGGAACACACTCCACGGTAACTTTCTGATAATGATTTCTTATTGTATGCTTATAATGATTCATTATTATGTAGAATATTTTATGTTTGGAACCAGAGAAAGAGTACGGTTCAGATTCGAAGTCATGCTCAGAAGTTTTTCTCTATGTCCATTTATATTTTGCAGTTGTGGAGTGAGAGTTGTGGTTGGTTCTAGGGACATGAAAAAAGCTATCAAAACCAGAGAAAAAAAATCAAAGAGGATAGTCCTCTGTAGAGAGATTTTGTTCTGAGTTGTGGTTAGGTGCTTTTTTTCATTCTTATTTGAAAGGAAAAATATTCAAATTCTTCCTCGTCGTCTTGCTGCCTCTTAATGCGATAGATTTAAAAGCAAGCTTGTGGTTGTAGGCTACGTCGTAGAATTCTTCCCTGACGCTAGTGTTGTTAATTTCTTCGCTTCTTTCAGCTGGTCAATTCCTTCTGGTCTTCCTGGTATGTCTCTTATTCTCTTCTCATTTTGTTTTTATCATATACACTGTTAATTTAATCATGCGATTCCGAAAATGAAAGGGCTTTTGAGTGTTCAACCCTGTCATTTAGAAAAACAATATGTGTTGCCGTGAAAATCACCGCAACAAAATCGTATAGGCATCTTCCGATATTATTCACAGTTTTGATGATAAAGAACAAATTGTGATGACCGCAATCACCGGTTTGTAAATTTCTTCCTACTTGTTTGTTGTAAAGCTTTTCTGCACCTTTAGATGATTGATTACACACGGTTGTTCTGCATTGTAGACAACATGAATCATGTAGTTGTAGCTGATGGACTTCATCAGTTTGAATTAAAAGAGCAGCCTGAATCTGATTCAGAAATTGGTGGATGCAAAACTGGGAATAAGACTTGCAGTAGTTTGATTTTGGAACAAGACAAAAAAATTCACCTGTTGCACCGTGTGATGTCTGTTGCGTTGAATCTAATTTTGCCGCGAATGTTGCTGCATTCTTTGTTACAAAACGATGTATTCAACTTATGGTGGCTATAGTTATATCATGTGCAAGGTAAAACTAGGTGCTAACATTTGTTGAACAAGTAACTCATGAAATTCATGTAATTGGTCTCACTTCCATTAGCTAAACTCATATAAATTAAGTAGTGCCTAAACTAATATTAATACAATTTAGCTTAATACATAATTTTACATTATATTCACATAAGATCTTCACTGTCAAGATGAAATATGAAATATGATGTGCGTTGAAGTGTCAAGGAAAGAGAGATATTTTCAGAGATATATGTTATGATGAGGATTTGGAAATCCTTTTATTATGATGAAGATATTTGTTTTGAAAGAGAGTTATCTTTTAAAAAGAGAGTTATTAAAATTGCTCTCCCATGTAAGTTTATGACTGGATACAAAAAGAAAATCATTCCACAAGTGTGTGTGTATATATATATAAGTGTGTGTGTGCGTGCGTGCGTGCGTGCGTGTGTGTGTGTGCGTGTGTTAAACGATGGCTAGGAGCTAGAAGGGGGTTGAATAGATCCCACAATTTTATACACGCAAATGGTTACCAAAAATTGGTTTTAAAAGTTTTTCCGGAAGAAACCACTGAATCACACGTCTACAACAAACCTCTATTAAAAGGATCGGATATGCACGACAATATTAGGAATGAAATAACGGATGAGAAAAATTCAGATTAATCCACAAAATTTAAACGCAATCAACCGTGTTTTGTTTGCTTGATGTTAATCCAATTCCAACGAGATAGGTTGACAACAATTAATTGCAAATGCATTCGATTTTACGTTGAATTAAATTATCGAACACTTGGTGTGTGCAAACACACTAAGTGCAGATTTTCAAATAATGTGAATGTTAAGCTGATTCTAAATACAATCCAAGGAATCGTATCAATTTTACAAAACAATTTATCAGCTCAAAATTACACTATCTCAGAAATTTCGATCAATTAATACTTCACAAATTCGAATACTATCGAAACGCAAAAGAGTAGGGAAAGAGAAAACAAACACGATTTGATTAGGCAGTTCCCCAATCGTCCTCGCTATGGGTACCTCTGCCCCCAATTCCACAAATGGAATTGAGATATATATAAATTGTCGTTTGCAAATTGTTTATACAAGAGAAGAACAATGAACATCCAAACCCTCAAACGTCTTTGATTGTTGAAGCAGAGTCTTCACTCCCCTTGATTCAAGATGAATCAAGTGCCTCGAATCTGGTTGAACAAATCACCGTCTCACACTACTAAACTGCAAGAACCCACCGTTCTTCAGTTACCTTCACTCGGTCGATTTCGATCTTCCACAATTCAATCCCAAATCTTTCTTCTACAATCCTCCGACTGTAGCTTCTAAACCGAACGAACACCCTGTTCTTCGGTTACCTTCGCACGGCTGAATCCTTTGTAGAACGAAACAATTTGTGCAAAAAAAAAACCCAAAATCTCCTTGATTCTTGGAGGACAAAATCTGAGATTTTATTCAAGAAACACCTACCAATTCTCAACCCAGAATAGAAGATCACAACACTCATAATTCTGAACGTTATCACTTCGAAACAATTGGCGACACAAACAAAAATGATTATGTGTAATTGTTTGTTTACTCAAGGTTGAAGATGAAGATGAAGAGAAAGATTGGTATATATTTTCAAGTTTCTCGTTATGTTTAAAAAGTGAGTTGAACCAACTATATATAATGAATAAAATGATCAACAATATGAAATAACAGAAATAACAGAAAAATTAAATGCAGAAAAAAATAGCTCAGGCAGCGTGCGGTCGACCGCCCCACATATAGGGGTTGGCGTGAGCTAACCCGTGGAAATGACTACGCAAAATATACTACCATGCGTCGACCCATCAACAGCTTGCGTCGACGCAAGCATGTTGATTTTGCAAAAAATCAAATGCCCAGAAGCATGCATCGACCGCATGCAACAGGGAGGTCAGCGTGCGCTTACCCGAACATTTCACAAAAATTGTTCAAAACAGCATGAGTCGACTCATGCTTACCTTGGGTCACCCAAGACCTGCAGATTTTCAGAAAATCATTTTCTGCGCATTTTTGTTGACCAAGACTCGAAACAAGTATACCAAACATCAATATTATGATCATCCACATGTAGAAATTATGTAGACCTCTTCCTATATGTTTAGACACATGAAAATCGATGGTTAGATGTAATTTTCCCGACAATGAAGTGATACCGCTCAAATTACAATCTAATGACTATCTTATTTATTGACATCATTAAAACTAAAATAGATGAAAGACCTTAGCCCTCACATACTTCCCCTTTTTGATTAAGGCAACACTGTCTGTCTTTCTCTTGATTTGTAATTTGAGGACGGAAAAACTCCCCATATCTTTAACACTTTAATATCTGCTGCTTTAATATTTTCTGCTGCTAGTATCCTTCTCCCCCTTTGACAACATCAAAAAGAGGAAAAGAAGGTGGTCAAAGAGATAGCATCATAACAAGTAATGGTTCATTCACAAATTTGCAAAACTGCGACACTAACAAGCATCCACATATGATACAGTTAATGCGATACTATAAACGGATAAATACGGAACACAAAAAGCAAACACAATTTATTCCATAATAGTTCAAACTAAAGAAACATAGTTCAAATTAAAAGTAAACTGAAACAGTCATGCAATCAAAGAACACAACAAACAATCAAAAACACAAAGACTATCTTGCACTCAAAATGGTCCTAATCTCAATGTCTCCTCCCCCTAAATGGGTGACCTCTTCCCCGATAATGGTGGCCTGGTGGTGGCAGCTCCTCGAGGGAATGATTCAACTCGATCACAGTGATGTTGAGAATGCCTAGACTATTGGTCAGATTTTGAGTATGAATTTTCATGGAATTTTCCAAATGGGTAAATCTGGTCATGAAGGCATCAGTAAACCTAGTAAAGTTCTATGTATGAGCAGCCAACTGATCTGACAGAGAGGTGAGCCTCTCCTCCTGAGCAGTGTATCTCTGTTCTTGTAATTGCTCTTGTTCGAGGTTCATCTGGTTCAGCATGGCCAGAATTTCTTCAGAGTCTTGGAAGGCTTGTTGTGACTGGTGCTGTAGAGTTGGAGGTGCGGGATAGTCAGGCTGATGCCAGTCATACTCACCATAGGTAGGAGGTACATATGCATCCCCGAGAGCAGTCCAACTATTGTATTGCCATTGTCCCCAACCTTGATTATCATTAGTCTCCTCTGGTTGAGAATAACCCATCCATGCCTCATTATCTTCGTCAACCATATTCACATCAGCATTGTTACCAACTTGGTTTTCATTCACATGTCCTTCCGCAATATCTTGGTCGTCAGGGACATTAGGAAGAGGCTGAGTTGCTTTAGCTCTGTATTTGTACTCATTTGCAACCGGATCCCAAATGTACCCCATCATGGATAGAGTCTTTTGATGAAATTGATGCTCAGTTAAAATATTGAGATAACGAATATTTTGAACCTGAATCCCAGCCTTACTCAGAATACATTGGATACACGAAGCATAGCATAAAGACGTACCCCTTGTAGATTCTCGCAGTGTAAACATATGATAGGTGAAGTAATAGGGTCAGTTGATAGGAATTCACTCCCTCAGCAAATATATTAGGTGAACCTCGACTTGATCAACTCTAGAGAAGCCACATTTCATAGGTCGCAATATGTGTGCGACAATCCATTGTAAGATGCGCTCAACAAATTTCAGATGGCCCGTTGTGACGGTTTTGGGAAACAAATCACTTGCCACAACAGCATCCGAATACGGCTCATGCAACATGGAATTCAAAGCAGTTTTAAACTCATATCCATGGACAAATTTTGCGTCAGTTACTTCAGGAAGATTTAGGGTTTCCAATTTGAACAAGCTATGCCAGACAGCATCATTCATAGAATAAGATTTGTTATTCATAGAATAAGTAAAATTTGTACCTTGGAACTTATCCTGAATGCCAGTATAAAACAATCGAACCAAATCAGTATTGTACTTATCATCGCATTCCAGAAATTCACCAAATTTCTGAACAGCCCGAATTTCGCTAATCTCTGAGAGATGATAATCTAGAGCCATCAATGGGTAATATGCATATTGTCGAATGACATAGCGGATACGAAAATCTTCATTATAAGACTCAGATAATTCATCAGATACATAGCCAGAGCATTTACCAGAATTGAAGAGGTGTCGGCTCTTGATGTTGAAGCTCTTGTGGTCCGTTTACCAGTTGCACGTTGAGAAGCCATTGTTGAAGAATGGTGAGGGAGATGATGAAGAATAGCGATGAACAGTGTGTGAATGATGAAGAATAACATAGCTCTTGCTTCCAAATACCTTGTGAAACCCCTTTCTTGAAAACCTTGTGAATCCAATTAATATGGGTTTTGATTCTTAAAAGCTTTGATGGAGTTTTGAGTGAGAGGTATGAAAGGGTAGGAGAGGAGAAGACCCAAGACTAGACTTAATGACATGCAAACATAAAAATTAAAGTGTATTGATATGCTGCAGTGACTTTTTGAGACACCCAGGCGGCGCACGCGTTCCCAAGAAAAGAAGATTCTGGGTTCGCCGACCATGCGTCGACTTATGGTAGGCGCGCGCTAACCCGGTATTTTTTTTGAAAGATTATCTGCTCATGAGTCGACCCATGGCATTCTTTGGTCGACTCATCCAAGTGAAAAATGGAAAAATTTATATTTTTGCATACAAAGGCCCCAAAATAGGATAAATAAACATGCTAACACATAAATCAAACATCCAAATGAATAATATATGCTTAAACGCGTAATAAACATCATTTAATCACTCAACATGGTACATATATTAAAGAAAACTTATGAAGCGGAACGATATTACCTTGATCATGATTGATGATGAGAGCCCTCACATGTAGCTCAATAACTCTCGGCATAGTTAGTCAAAACCATAAACAAGCATATATATATGTGAAGAGCTACTATCCTAAAGGATTATTAAACACGATCCGAGATGTCGAGAACGCCTAGTTCCTACGGATGTGAAAGAAAGGCTCTGTAGCTAGTGGTTTTGTAAAGATGTCAGCAAGTTAATTTTTAGTATCAACATGCTCAAAGACCACATCACCTTTCTCTACATGATCCCTAAGGAAGTGATGACGTATTTCGATATGCTTGGTGCGTGAATGTAATACGGGGTTCTTAGTTAGGTTAATAGCACTAGCGTTATTGCACAAAATGGGAATACGCTCAAGTTTTAAATTGAAATCAAGCAATTGTTGCTTAAGCCATAGGGCTTGAGCACAACAACTGTCGGCGGCAACGTATTCCGCCTCGGCTGTTGACAAGGCAACGGAAACCTGTTTCTTGCTATGCCAACTCACCAAGGAATTTGCGAAAAAGTGACATGTGCCACTAGTGCTTTTCCTATCCGATTTGCACCCGAAAAAGTCGGAATCGGAATAGCCAACTAAGGAACAAACACTACCTTTAGAATACCACAACCCATAATTTGGAGTACCAGAAAGGTATCGAAGTATGCGTTTAACTGCTTTTAAGTGAGATTCTTTGGGACGTGCTTGATACCTCGCACACATGCATACACTGAACATAATGTCGGATCGTGATGCGGTAAGATAAAGAAGAGATCCAATCATACCTCGATACTTCTTTACCTCTACATCCTTACCATTTTCGTCACGATCAAGATTGGCCCAAGTAGGCATAAGAGTATCTATTGCCTTGCAGTTTGGCATGTCGAAACGTTTGAGAAGCTCAAGACAATATTTTGTTTGACTCACAAACGTGCCCTCTTCGAGTTGTTTGATTTGCAATCCGAGGAAATAGTTGAGCTCCCCCATCATGCTCATTTCAAACTCCCCCTGCATCAAACTAGAAAACTCCTTGACCAAGGTCATGTTAGTAGACCCGAAAATGATATCGTCAACATAAATTTGTACCAAAATTAAGTGTTTTCCTTGACATTTAATAAAGAGGGTTGTGTCAACCTTCCCTCTTGAATACCCTTGATCAAGTAAAAATTTTCTTAGACGTTCATACCAAGCCCTAGGGGCTTGTTTAAGTCCGTACAAAGCACGTTTAAGTTTGTAGACATGATCAGGATATTCATGGGATTCAAAACCCGGAGGTTGGCCTACATAAACCTCTTCATTGATGTATCCGTTAAGGAAAGCACTTTTAACGTCCATCTGAAATAGTTTGAAATTTTTAGTGCAAGTATAAGCAAGTAAAAGGCGTATAGCCTCGAGTCGGGCAACCGGTGCATAAGTTTCCTCGTAGTCGATCCCTTCCTCTTGGTTATAGCCTTGCGCTACAAGTCGCGCTTTGTTTTGTGTTATAACTCCATTTTCATCAAGTTTATTCCTAAACACCCATCGGGTGCCGATTACTCGATGTCCTCGGGAGGGGGGACGAGGTCCCAAACCTCATTTCTCCTGAATTGACTTAGTTCATCTTGCATTGACAAAAACCAATGCTCATCGAGTAACGCCTCCTTTGCGTTTTTAGGTTCAACTTGTGACACAAAAGCGGAGTAATAACAGAAGTTACCAAGTTTAGAGTGGGTGGTTACTCCCTTAGAGATGTCACCGATGATGTTGTCAATTGGATGGTCTTTGGAAGACTTCCATGCTGGAGGAAGGTCATCTTCATTAGTTGGATGATCCTCCTCACTCTTTATAGGTTGGTGATCCTTTTCCTCCTCAATACACACTGCTTCGGGCTTATCAGTTCCTTTATCAGTGTCCTTAAGTATGTCTTCTGAAGATACACCTGCACCATGAAAAGAACTACCTTCTCCGACATTTTTCGGATAAGACTCATCAAAAGTAACGTGTACCAACTCTTCAACAATTCATAACCTTTTATTATAAATTCTATAAGCTTTACTTGACTGAGAGTATCCAAGAAAAATACCCTCGTCGGCCTTGGCATCAAACTTACCAAGTGTCTCTTTCCCATTGTTTAACACGAAACACTTGCAACCAAAGACATGAAGGTGAGAGATATTTAGCTTACGCCCTTTTAAAAGCTCATACGGTGTCTTGTTTAGAATAGGTCGGATGAGCAACCTATTCAAAACGTAACAAGCCGTACTGATGGCGTCGGCCTAAAATTATTTTGGAAGTCCACTTTCATTGATCATAGTTCTTCCAAGTTCCTCCAAAATTCTATTTTTACGTTCCACCACCCCATTTTGTTGAGGGGTACGTGGTGCGGAAAAGTTATGATCAATTCCATGGGATTCACAAAATACTTCAAACAAATGATTTTCAAACTCACCCCCATGATCACTTCTAATTGACACAATGTTTGTGTTTAACTTGTTTTGAGATAACTTAGCAAATTTTTCAAAGGCCGAAAAGGTATCACTCTTATTTGCTAGGAAAATAGTCCAGCAAAACCTAGAAAAGTCATCGACTATTACAAAACCATAATAGTTACCACCTAGGCTTTTAACCCTAAATGGTCCAAAGAGGTCCATATGGAGGAGCTCAAGGGGTCTCATAGTTGAAACGATGTTTTTAGATTTGAATGAGATCCTTGTTTGCTTCCCCATTTGACAAGCATCACAAAGATGATCCTTTGTGAATTTGATTTTGGGCAAACCGATGACTAGGTCTTTAGAGACTATTTTGTTAAGCAAATCAAAATTGATATGAGCCAACCGTCTATGCCACAACCATGAATCTTAATTCATAGTGACTAGACACTTGTCTCCATTCAACGATACCTCATTTAAGTCTAGCATATAGATATTATTCACCCTCAAGCCCTTAAACACATCCTTTTTGTCACTATCTTCAACTATGCAACAATCTTTTGAAAATGATACTTTATAATTCTTGTCACATAGTTGACTAATACTTAAAAGGTTGTGTCTAAGGCCTTCCACAAGCAGCACATTAGAGATAGTAGTAGATGAGGGGTTGCCTACACTACCTTTGCCGAGAATCTGTCCCTTTTTGTTATCTCCGTAGGTGACAAACCTCTTTTTCTTCGCCACAAAGTCGATGAAAAGAGATATGTCTCCTGTCATATGTCTTGAGCAGCCACTATCCAGAACCCATCTTCTTTCAGTGGTCTCAAGAATTTGTACCTACAAAATAATCAAGGGAGAGTAGGTACCCAATTCTCATTGGGTCCTTTACGGTGAGTGAAACCAAGATCGCACTTGGGCAACCATTGATAAATGCCTTTCGGAACAAGAAATCTTCTAAAACGACATTTAGCAATAGTATGACCAGGCTTGCAACAATATAGACAATCACGGTTCATTTGGAATTTACCTTTGCTATCCCTATCTCGAATCACATACGTATACTTTTGATACGGATTATTCATACTTTCTCAATAATGTGATCGATTAATAGCAAACGTAACTTTAGGCTTAATAGCCTTGTTTAATTTGGCCTTAAGGGTTCTCACCTCTTTTTGCCAAATATGACAAGTATCACAGCCCCCAAACTTAAACCATGAAGACTTATTCTCATCAATCTTAGCTTTTGATGCATCCACCATGGAGTTTTTAAGAGCTTCAAATTCCTTTTCGGAATCGGAAATCTTTTCCTCCAAATATGAAAAAATCTTTTTGTTCGAGGCTAAGCGTTGAAAAGCTTCCTTAGCCTCTTGGTGCAACATATCAAAATCCTTTTATAATTCTAAATGAGACATACTATTATAATGGTCATATTTAGAGTGTTTTACCTCTTTCTTCTTGTTTTGACGTGCCATAAGACATAGATTAACGGATTCACTTTCGTCACTTGGGTTGTCACCTTTTTCCGACTCGTTATCGCTCTCCCAAGCGATGTATGCTCATCTAGATTTGTTTGACTTTTTGTGTTGACGACTCTTATCCTTATCCTTATCCTTGTCTTTCTTAAGTGATGGACAATCTGGCATGTAGTGCCCGGATTTTCCACAGTTGTAACACGTTCCTTTAACCTTGCCATTCTTATTGCCTTCATTTCTAGATTGCCTCCTAAATTTGATTAGATTTTTGTCCGAGTGTTGAATCTCATTCTTCCAAACATATCTATTGTATCTCTTCACAAATAGGCTCATGTCATCATCAGAGTCATCATCTTCGTCATTGTTGGTTTCATTATCACTTTGCTCTTGAGATGTGGACTTTGAATAAGAAGTCTTAAGAGCAATCGACTTCTTTTTTGTATCTTTTGTTTTCTCCTTCTTTATACTCTTCTCATGTTTTTCAAGGCTAATGAGCACTTGCTCATGCTCATCGAGTTTGCCAAATAATGTGGTGAGGTCTAGAGTAGCTAGATTATTGGCCTCCTTGATCGCAGTGACCTTCGGCTGTCATTCCCTGTTAAGACACCTCAAAATCTTATTAGTAGCAACCTCGTTTGGAATTGGTTTACCAAGTACATGCAATTTATTGATAATGTAAGTAAATTATTTTTGCATATCCGCAATGGTTTCCCCTTGCTTCATGTAAAAAAGATCGAACTCTTGCGTTAGTGTGTTGATACAGGCCATTTTAACATCATTAGTGCCTTCGTGGGCTACTTGTAAAGCATCCCACATGGTTTTGGCCGTTTCACAATGAGAGACTCGATAATATTCGTCAACTCCCAAAGAGGAGATCAACATATTTCGAGCCTTTCAGTCATAATTGTACTTTTTCTCGTCCTCCTCATCCCATTGAGCTTCGGGTTTGGGAACGACAACGCCTTCAGCATTGGTCATTGTAATTTCCATAGGACCGTTTAAAATTACGTTCCAAACCTTTCGATCCATGGAATTTATATGGACGTGCATACAATCCTTCCAGTAGCTGTAATTCTCGCCTGTAAAAACTGGAGCTCTATTATAAGCCCGTTTAGGTTCGTTCGCCATATTCCAAGAAGTTTTACCGAAGCACCAGATAAACCGGAGCTCATGATACCACTTGTTAGACGATGACTAGGATCTAGAAGGGGGGTTGAATAGATCCCACATTTTTATACACGCAAATGGTTACCAAAAATTGGTTTTAAAAGTTTTTCCGAAAGCAACCACTGAATCACACGTCTACAACGAACCTCTACTAAAAGGATTGGATATGCACGACAATATTAGGAATGAAATAACGGATGAGAAAAATTCAGATTAATCAACAAAATTTAAACGCAATCAACCGTGTTTTGTTTGCTTAATGTTAATCCAATTCCAACGAGATAGGTTGACAACAATTAATTGCAAATGCGTTCGATTTTGCGTTGAATCAAATTATCGAAGACTTGGTGTGTGCAAACACACTAAGTGCAGATTTTCAAATAATGTGAATGTTAAGCTAATTCTAAATACAATCCAAGGGATTGTATCAATTTTACAAAATAATTTATCAGCTCAAAATTACACTATCTCAGAAATTTCGATCAATTGATACTTCACAAATTCGAATAATATTGAAACGTAAAAGAGTAGGGAAAGAGAGGACAAACACGATTTGATTAGGCAGTTCCCCAATCGTCCTCGTTATGGGTACCTCTGCCCCCAATTCCACAAATGGAATTGAGATATATATAAATTGTCGTTTGCAAATTGTTTATACAAGAGAAGAACAATGAACATCCAAACCCTCAAATGTCTTTGATTGTTGATGGAGAGTCTTCTCTCCCCTTGATTTAAGATGAATCAAGTGCCTCAAATCTGGTTGAACAAATCACCGTCTCACACTACTAAACTGCAAAAACCCATCGTTCTTCAGTTACATTCACTCAGTTGATTTTGATCTTCCACAATTCGATCCCAAATATTTCTTCTATGATCCTCCGACTGTAGCTACTAAACCGAACGAACACCTTGTTCTTTAGTTACCTTCGCACGGCTGAATCCTTTGTAGTACGAAACGATTTGTGCAACAAAAAAAAACCCAAAATCTTCTTGATTCTTGGAGGACAAAATCTGAGATTTTATTCAAGAAACACCTACCAATTCTCAACCCAGAACAGAAGATCACAACACTCTTAATTCTGAACGTTATCACTTCGAAACAATGGGTGACACAAACAAAAATGATTATGTGTAATTGTTTGTTTACTCAAGGTTGAAGATGAAGATGAAGAGAAAGATTGGTATATATTTTCACGTTTCTCGTTATGTTTAAAAAGTGAGCTGAACCAACTATATATAATGAATAAAATGATCAACAATATGAAATAACAGAAATAACAGAAAAGTAAAATGCAGAAAAAAATAGCCCAGGCATCGTGCGGTCGACCGCCCCACATATAGGGGTCGGCGTGAGCTAACCCGTGGGAATGACTACGCAAAATAAACGACCATGCATCGACCCATCAACACCTTGCGTCGACGCAAGCATGCTGATTTTGCAGAAAATCAAATGCCCAGAAGCATGCGTCGACCGCATGCAACAGGGAGGTCAGCGTGCGCTAACCCGAACATTTCACAAAAATTATTCAAAACAGCATGAGTCGACTCATGCTTACCTTGGGTCGACCCAAGACCTGCAGATTTTCAGAAAATCATTTTTCTGCGCGTTTTTGTTGACCAAGACTCGAAACAAGTATACCAAACATCAATATTATGATCATGCGCACGTAGACCTCTTCCTATATGTTTAGACACATGAAAATCGATGGTTAGATGCAATTTGCCCGACAATGAAGTGATACCGCTCAAATTACAATCTAATGATTATCTTATTTGTTGACATCATTAAAATTGAAATAGATGAAAGACCTTAGCCCTCACTATATATATATATATATATATATATATATATATATATATATATATATATATATATATATATATATATATATATATGAGAATATCATTTTTATGTGAGAACATGAGAATGAATCTGAACCATTAGATTTTAAAATAAATTGTGGAAATTATGTGTCAGTTTTTTTTCTCTCTCCTCCATCATTTATTTTAATAATGGATGAGAGAGGAAAACAAAAGCCACAATAATCTCTACCATTTATTTTAAAATCTAATGATTCAGATTCATTATCATGTTTTACATAAAAAAAGACATTCTCATAGGATATATATATATATATATATATATATATATATATATATATATATATATATATATATATATATATTATGAGGTTAAAATGATAAAAATCAAACATTTAAAAATGTACAATAACAATAAAAATTAATAATAATAATAATAATAATAATAATAATAATAATAATATAAACTAAAAAGAAAAATGGAAAAGAAAAAAAAAAAGAAACTAGAAAAAATAAAATGGGGGTGATGAGACCTTGTAACTGAAATAAAGAGATACTTGTTTTTTTTTTTAAATGAAACCACGTTAACAAAATGACAAGCGGCATGGATTTAAATAATAATAATAATAATAATAATAATAATAATAATAATAATAATAATAATAATAATAATAATAATAATAGGAAAAAATAGAAAGAATAAATATATATATATAAAAAAAATTTGGAATGAAGAGAGTGGGGAAACGTTGCATTGTATATTTAAAGTTTATGTCACATGTATTTGTTCATTTAAATGGTTTTTGAAAGTCTATGTCACATGTATTTGTTCATTTAAATGTTTTTTATTACAATTATTTAAATGTTATTTTAAAATCACTTAGTTTATAATTATCATTTAAATTATTTAAAGTCTATGTCACATATATTTGTTCATTTAAATGGTTTTTTAAAGTCTATGTCACATGTATTTGTTCATTTAAATGATTTTTATTACAATCATTTAAATGTTATTTTAAAATCATTTAGTTTATAATTATCATTTAAATCATTTAAATTTTCACATGATAGTATTATAATTATCTTTAAAACAAATACATGTGACATTAAAATGTATTTATTTTTTGCATAACCAACAATTAACTTGAACTGCATTAAAATATTTATAATAAACAATATTAACTTATTGTTTTTAATTTATTTTTTTATTTAATAAAATTAAATGATAGAAATAAGTAACAATTTGTTATAATCTTAAAAATCATGATAAATAAAAATCAATACGAAAAATGTAATTATAATATTTGTATTAGGGAAATCCATGAAAGTTTTTTTTTTTACGGGAGTTTTTCAAAACACGCCTATGTGGCAGGGAAAAATAAGTATTAACCCTAATTTTTATAAGCAGTTTTCAAATTTCTCACTTTTAAAAAGGAATTAATATATAAGAAAGTTTTAATGTTTTAATGTTATAGAAAGTTTTAATGTTTTAATGTCATAGTAATTAATATATAAGAAAGTTTTAATTTATTCTTTTAAAGATGAAATTGAGAAATAGAGAGAACAAAAATGCATATGGTACTGATATTAAGCTATTGATTTAAATATTAAATAATAACGAGAATAATTTTACTATTAATTTAAATATTTTATTTATTTATGTTACTAATATTTATTTATATAATTAAGATAATATTTTCAAATACTATGTTATTAATTGATATTTATAAAACTAAATGATAGCATATATTTGAAATTATTTTTAATTTAAGATACAATTTTTTTAACTTAATATATGAAAAATTGAAATATATATTATTGATGTAAAACAATTTTGGTAAAACAATTTTGTTATTTTTTTAAAAATATGTATTTCTTTTAAAAATAATAAACAATTTTGTTTTTCTTATTTACATTTTTATTACATTTTAAAAACAAAAGCGTGTGTATCACACAAGTATCGAGGGGAACACACAGATACTGATATGATACATGCATAGGGTACTGATATTAAATATTTATGCTCCAAATATAAATAAAAATATGTTCTTTTTTTAAAAATAAAAAACTTTCTCGGTAAAATAATTTTATATTCTTTTTTATTTTAATTTTTTTTATTCAATAAATACGCGTCACCAACTGGTGCCAGTATGTATTAATTTTATCTTTTTTTAAGTTTAAATTTTACTTTTTTTATTTACAAATTTTATTAATTATATTTTATTTTATTGTTTTCTAAATTTTAATTGTATACAAATGTGCATCACCGACGGGTACCCGTGCAAAGGCACGGGTATCCCGCTAGTTAAGCTTTTAAATTTTTTTCAACCTTCTGATGTCAGTGTCAAATTTTATATTTGATAGTGAATTTATTTCATATGATGCAATAGAAATCATGTTACTGTTTCGTATGGATTAATAACTTTTAATTTGTTTGAAAAAATAGAGAATGAAATAAATTACATGAAATGTAATATTTTAAAAAATAATAGTATAAAATATACCGAAAACTCCGATAGTGGAAAATACACTAATGCATATAATATTTGAAAAAAATATACTAGAAATCGATCAAGCAAACCGAACCAAACCAGATAGTTTAGTTCGTTTTCATTTTTGAAAAATGTTAAAAACTAACCCAAACCAATCGATAGAGATATCATCAGTTCAGACCTTTTTTGACCAAAAATTGATTCAAATCGAACCGATTACACCCTAACCTCATGTGTCTTGGTCTTTTAGATTTGCAACATTAAAAAATAATAGCAAAATTATCAAAATATATAAATGTCAATGTCAAGTGTATGTATATTTAAAGTCTTTGTTGTAATTTACAAACATACAATATGCATCATCATATAATTAAATCAATTATTTTAAGATAACTTTATTTTTGTCATCAACTCCTAACCAAAGCATGCGTGATACAAATGAGTGATCTTTTATTGTTGGTTAGTATATTGACATCTTTATGTTGGTGATAAATTAGGCATAAGTAGAAAAAAAAAATTAAAATAATATGAAAGACTTCAAACTGAAATATAGACTAAAAAGTATTGTTGTAAAAAAAATTAGTAAAATAATTCAAAACAATTAAGAAGAATTAGGAAGAGTTTAAAAATACACCAAAAATTAAATGTGTGAGAGACAAAGAACAATGATAACCAAAATAAATTGTCTAAAGCAACAAAAAAAATTTGAAAAATTGAAAGCAAAACCACAACAATCCAAAATAAGATAAAAGACAAGAACACCGTAACTTGTTTATCCAATTCGGTTAAATGATCTACTTTGGGGGAGGACAGCCCCCTGACTCACTATACTTTCGAAAATTGTTAGAAGAGATTATGAATGAGTTTTCAGGAAACACACCTGTAGAGTTCCCATAAATTAAATCCTATTTGTACCCAAGTTTTTTTCAACCTCTACAACTCTCAATATGTGAATCACACAAGCTCAAGGTGTTTAGAAGTGTTTCTCAATTCCCTTATGTTCGAACTGCAGTATAGCGACAAGAAGCAAAAGATTTGGAAGAATTCCCTCCAAGTTTTTATCGTCTACACAGGGATTGTTGCGAGGAAAAGAATGTCGTTCAACAATCTCTATCTCTCTAAACTTGGGTTTAAATGGTTTGAAAAGAGTAAAAAGTGGAAAGTAAAAGACATTAACAAGTAAATAAAGTACGGGAAATAATTCATCAGGAGTTGTATTTCATTATACCCATCAAGTACTAAAAAATCTACCGATCAATTGTACGTCACCTAAATCACTCGTCAATATCATCACGTATCGCTCACAACAGAGGTTATGTCTAACGCAAAGTTGAGAGAACAAATGTATTGCCTCTTCGGTGATGTTTCACACAACTCAACAACACGAAGCATTAAGAACTGATACCCACACGAATATTATACCTAAATCTAACAGATGCTCATCTTAGATCGAGTTTGAACCGTATATGTCTATAGAAATCTAAACCCATTAAGATAAATATTGAAATCAAAGATAAACATCAATAAAGATTTGTAAATGAGATTTTATACAACGATCAATAAATGTACATACGATCAAAGTAAGCATACATACAACACCCCAACAAATAGAAAATACATAGAGAAGAAGGAAGAAGAACAAATACCTCTCGGTTTGTCAACGTCGATTGAAGCAAATCTGACTCCGGATCGTCAAGATGCACAATCTAATGTTGTTTCTGAGCTTATTTCCACAAAGAATGTTGGCGATGGAGTTGGGAGCAAAAAATCCCCAAAACCATACCCTAAAAAATCTAAATGAATGGTATTTATACAACTCTCAAAATCCCAGGCGCGCTAAGCGCCCTCAGATCGTGCTAAGCGCGATCCAACTTAAAGTACTATCAAATTGACATAAAACGCACTAAGCGCGGCCGGGTCCCGCTATGCGCGATCAGTAAATCAAAAACACTGCCTCTGTCATCCAATTCCCGCAGCGTGATAAAAGTCGCGCTAAGCGCGAATGACATAATTTTGTTGGTCAAAACTGCATTTTGAAGCATCCTTCTTGGCTAAAATGGGTCCATACTTCAACCATGCATTATTGCCTATAAAAACAGATGAAAACTATCAAACTCAATGATATGTACATGATAACGCAATGTATACAACAATGTATAAACTATACAAAATGTACACAAAACGGGGGATTATTACCAGAAAACAAACGAATAAAGCTGTTGAGTGTTAATTATTCACACTCAAATTAACAATAATTTATCACTCAACAAACTCTCCCCAACTTAAACTTGTTTGTCCTCAAACAAGAATCGATCAACTTAAAGAAACAAAAGCGATTATCAAGAAATCATGCTCAACAATTCTTTACAAATGGAAAACAAATGTATGGTACACAAATCAAAAGTACGCGCAAGGCGATGCTTACCACTAAACTACAATAACACAAACAAATATGAAACAAAATTTAAGAACAAAACACTTGTCAAAAATTTTAAAGCAATACAAATGTTCAAGAATGAATCACACCTAACGCACAACTTCATGAATGGATGAAAAACAAACACGAGGGAAAACTCACACCCAACAATCATGCAAACAACAATTCAAATTATGCATTCATCTAAAAAACTCATATTGAAAGTATAAAAGCAAAAATCACAAGGGCTTTAAGGGTTGTAAAGTGGCTTGGGTAACAAACAATTGTTTTTCTCAAGGTAAAAGAAACAAAAACTTGCTTAATCAAATAAGAGTGATCATTTCTCACAATCACAAACATTCACAAATTCCAATCACCTTTTTCTCTTTTCCAAATTGTTACATCATTCCACACAACTTATTAGCATAACATTATTTTATTTATTTTTTCTTTTTTAAGTCTTTTTACTTTTTTTTTCTTTTCTTTTCTTTTTCTTTTCTTGTTCAATTTTTTTCTTTCTTTTTCAATGTTTTTCTTTTTCTCAACCATTTGTCAACCAACCTTTCTTCTCCCCAACTTGAATATAACCAATCATGTAAACTGAATGCTCCCAAACTTAATAGGCAATGGTAAAAACTCAAATAACAAGTCATGGTTATGGTTCAAGAAAAATATTAGAATCCATATAAAAAGTAAACTCAACACCAACATAGATTCTAACAAAGGCTCAAAGGGGTAAGCAAATTCTCACTCACTCACTCACAAGATAGATTGACTATTTGGTCAAGTGGTTGTGCTCAAAATAAAACAAAATGTCTTGATCATTTTAGTGTTGTCATACAAATCAAGACAAATACAAGATTAAACATAATTCAAATGAGTTAAACAAGAAAGTTGGTCTCCATACAATTTAGTAAACAATGGAAAGGTTCCTCACATTGAGCTATGAACTAAAGTGATTCAAAATTGAACAAAAATTGCAAAAGGATAAATGTCATGTAATTTTTACAAGGCCTAAGGTTCATAAACATGTTATGTTCTAGAAAAACAATAAACACAAACCTTAGCAATGCAACTCTCTTTAAACGTTTATTACCACCACACATTTCCTTGTTGAAACACTCAAACTTGAACAATCATAAAAGCATCCTCAAGCTAATAAGAAACAAGCTTAAGAACAAACACAAAAAATTTCTAAAAACTAATAAAATCAAATGAAATATACTAAACATATACTAACAAAATTGGGTGAAAGTGGATAGGAGAATGAGAGATTTTTCCACACAAAGTAGGGGGCGCTAAACGCCCTCTGCACGCGCTAAGCGCGAATAGGAAAATTTAGTTTTTTCAAAATTAATTATTCTCTCATGCAATCCATACATTCTCACTCTATACTAACTATACTACTAAATATAAAACTGTACAAACTCAAAAACCATTGGGTTGCCTCCTAACAAGCGCTTGTTTCACGTCGTTAGCTCGACACCTTATTTACGTACAAGCTCCTCCATGTTGCTTCGTTCACCAGTAGATACCAAGTAAACATGTGCAACACTTGAACAAATGTAAACGAAAAACAAAAATATGCACAAACACATACACACACATGATGGACAACACACATATACAAGGATGGAAAACAAAAGCAAAACAAGCATATACACAATTATGTACAAAGCTTAGAAATATAGAAACTATCGCAATGCAATTCAATATCAAAACACCAATCCACGGCAACGACGCCATTTTGTTTGAACTGTAGTATAGCAGCAAGAAGCAAAAGATTTGGGAGAATTTCCTCCATGTTTTTATCGTCTCTGCAGTGATCGGTGTGAGGGAAAAAATGTCATTCAACAATCTCTATCTCTCTAAGCTTGGGTTTAAATGGTTTGAAAAGAGTAAAAAGCGGAAAGTAAAAGATATTAACAAGTAAATAAAGTATGGGAAATAATTCATCAGAAGTTGTATTTCATGTTACTCATCAAGTACTAAAAAATCTACTGATCAATTGTACGCATCCTAAATCACTCGTCAATATCATCACGTATCGCTCACAACAGAGGTTATGTCTAACGCAAAGTTGAGAGAGCAACAATATTGCCTCATCGGTGATGTCTCACGCAACTCAACAACACGGAGCATTAAGAACCGATACCCATGTGAATATTAGACTTAAATCTAACAGATGTTCATCTTAGATCGAGTTTGAACCGTATATGTCTATAGTAATCCACACCTATTAAGATAAATATTGAAATCAAAGATAAACATCGATAAAGATTTGTAAAAGAGATTTTATACAACGATCAATAAATGTACATACATACAACACCCCAACAAATAGACAATACATAGATAAGAAGGAAGAAGAACAAACATCTCTCAGTTTGTCAACGCCGATTGAAGCAAATCTGGCTTCAGATCATCAAGATGCACAATCTAATGTTGTTTCTGAGCTTATTTCCATAAAGAATGTTGGTGATGGAGTTGGGAGAAAAAAATCCCCAAAACCATACCCTAAAATATTTGAATGAATGGTATTTATACAACTCTCAAAATCGCAGGCTCGCTAAGTGTAATGCCCTGTATAATATATACCTAGAATAATACAATACAAGCATTTTATTTGGTACTGACACCATCATAAGTGCCTAATGGCGTAATTCACACACTTGACCATTTCTAAAAACATAAAACGTACAAGCTATGGAAACTAGCCCAAAAATATAAAATCTAAGAATAATATATAATATCCTCAATTGCATACAACAAATACACAGCGGAATAAGCTCAACTAAGCTTCTCTTGAAACATCCAAGCATCGCTCCACTTGTAAATCAAACCTGCAAACCACACCTGAAATATAGCAACTATAGTGGGGTGAGATACATCAAATCTCAGTGAGTTCCCTATCTTATAGATTCTCTCGGCTTTATAGGGATCTAATAATCCTAACTCAAGTCAAGGGGAAGGGAAAAATGACTTTGAGTTCACAATCTCACACTATATGGAAACATGTCATGAGTCTGTTAACTCATAAATCCTTACGAATGGAAAATATGTCCTGAGTCTGTTAACTCAAGAATCTCACTAATCGATAACTTGTACCAAGGAATCCCCTTTTCCCGTCCGCTTCTACGTCTAGAAGTCGACCCGAGTCATGGATCCTTGTAGTTACTTGACATACGAAATGGATTTGGGATCATCGGCCTATTAACCATCACAAGTCTCTTTACCATATAGGCTTCATTCGTACTACACGCGGGAATCAAACCTGCCAAGTAATTGTGCATACGTTTCAGAGGAGGAGCTCGAGTCTCATGAAACTACACCTCAAGATAAAGGGTTACGATTACGTGATCATATACACAAATGTGATTGTATTCGACAATCACAAGGCCATATTAGCCTTAAGGCCTCTCTTGCCTTTTTTCATAAGTCACAATGGTTCACACATGTTCCATACTAGTGTTTACTCTCTCCTAGACCAATACTCGTCACGGATGCACCGTTATACATCAAGTGCCCGAGCATCGCCATCTAGGTTATCTACTCCAGGCCAGAACTCGTCAGTGGATGCACGAGCGTCGCCATCCAGAGTTTCTATCACAAATCTATCCACAGCCTAGAATCATAACAATCTTAAATATGCCATTTGTTTTGGGGTAAGGTTTCCTCACTCTTCCTAATTCATATTTTAAAAATGCATATTTCTTTCATTCACAATTCACAATTAGATAGACATGGTAAAATCACAAATATTACAAGTAACACATATAATAGCATAACGCTTAAAACATCACTTTCGGGTTCCCTCCGATTCATTTAATCGGGTATCGAAATCAATACTTTTCACTTTTATCCCGTAGGATATTTTCACAGCTTCACATCGGCTATAATTATGCCTCGATCAGATTTACGATCCAAAAGATATGGATTTCAACATAACACGTAACATTGTTATCATTCAAATGCCACTAATTAATTTATCCCAAGAGGGTCGTCATAGCTTTCTAATGACCCCAAGAACGTCCCGATCCGAGTTACGGAACAAAAGTTATGAAGGAAACAAAATGGGAAAAGCTGTCATGTTCGCTTTGCGAAGCTCCAGCGAGCATTCGCTTTCCTCCTTCGCAGTGCGAAGCTCTAGCGAATCAAGTCAGAAAGAAAAGGGCACAAAGTTCGCTTTACAAACACCTGGGGAACCTTCGCCTTGCCATTCGTACTGTGAAGCTCTGGCGAACCTTCGCCTTCCTCTTCGCTATGGGTTCGCTTTGCGAACCAGCAAAAACTGGGTTTCCCAGCAGCGTAACAACAGGTCTTTTGGGGCCAAAATCCAACATTCCTTCAACCAAAACTCATCCAAATCATACCTAAACATGTTCCAATCATACAAGAAGTATTCCACACATTTTATATCACGTTTCATCCGTTAGATTTCATCGATTTATCCGTTTAATCATTTTCTCTCAAATCTAACCTAAGTTCTAAATCCTTAATTCTCGAACTTAGAGCATCTAACTAGAACCCACCTGATAATCGAAGAGGAGTTTGAAGAAGATGATGATCCATGAGTTTCTCTCCTTCATCTTTCTCCACTTTCTCTTCTCTTTTTCTTTCTCTCCATTTCCTTCTTCTTCTTCTTTTCTATCTTTCTTTCTCTTTCCAAATATATATATATATATATATATATATATATATATATATATATATATATATATATATATATATATATATAAACCAATATTATATAATATAATCCAATAGAGTAAAATATTCCCAATTGATATTTTGTCGTCTCAACCAATTGATCAATTATTAGAGTTACCAATAAATCCTCTCTTGAACTAATAATTATTGATCTCTTCAGAGTTCATTAGTTGGTATATTGTTCCCAATCGATAATACTTAAAGCACTTAGAGGATTCCATTAATCCAATTAACCAAAGATAGAGTACATAGATGCTTATCTGATCTCATCTGATATCCAATTGAGCATTTAAATAATACGGGGTATTACACTAAGCGCCCTCAGATCGCGCTAAGTGCGATCCTACTTAAAGTACTATTAAACCGATATAAAATGCACTAAGCGCGACCTGCTCCTGCTAAGCGCAATCAGTAAATTAAAATCACTACCTCTGCCATACGGTTCCCCCAGCGCGCTAAAAGTCGCGCTAAGCGCGAATGACAGGATTTTGTTGGTCAAAACTGCATTTTGAAGCATCCCTCTTGGCTCAAATGGGTCCATACTTCAACCATGCATTATTACCTATAAAAACAGATGAAAAACTATCAAACTCACTAATATGTACACGATAACGCAATGTATACAACAATATGTAAACTATACAAAATGTACACAAAAACGGGGGATTATTACTGGAAAACAAAATGAATAAAGCCGTTTAGTGCTAATTATTCACACTCGAAATAACAATAATTTAGCACTCCACACCTTAGATACCTTCAAAGGTTCTCAAAATTCTAAGAAATCCAATAAATTTCAAACCTCGCCTCTCTAAGCTTACCGAGGATTCCTTACCCTTCTCTCTGACATCAGTTGATAAAGCTATAAAAATTGTGTAAACAAGAATGATAGATACACAATTTATAATGATTGAAATTCAACAGATCCTTAATGTGCCCAACTTATAGCCCTATCTATTGTTAGAATAAAATATTATAAATATATTATATTATCTTTTATATTAATTTAGAGTATATTAGAGTATATTCAAATTAATATTCTAATATTAATGCACAATTCCAAGAACTGAACCTATTAAACGCGATATTTGTGAACCGCTCAAATCAGATAGCTTTTCGACTTTCCTGATTTTTAAAAGTCTAGAAATGTGTTTTATTTTTCTATTCAACACTTAAGGTTTTAAGCCATATTTCAACTGTCTTCATCTTGACTTAAAACCATGGTGATGCCAATTTATCCATTAATTCCTTGGTGTTCTCTACCAAATTTAAACACTATTCAACAACTTTGATCAAGTTCAAGCCACACTTGAACCTTAATCCTACCACTTGTATTCACTTACTTCTAATCACCTTTTTCTTCTTAGGTAATCTAACAAACATCATATTCAAAGTTCCTTCATAGTATTGGACATTTTCTCTTTATACAACAAATTTCTTTTTTTGTGAGGGATTGATGAGACTGGAATAGAACTCTTTCACCCATTAAGTTGTTGGTGCAGAATAGCGGCAAGCAACAAAAGTTTTGGAAGTATTTTTTCGGGAATTTATCCTGTCCACAGAAATCGGTGCTACTGAACTGTCGTTCGATAATCTCTAAGTTTATGAGTTTGCATTAAAATGGTTTGGAATTGTAAAACATAAAAGTAAATATAAACACAAGAAAATTCATTCATCAGAGAAAAAAGACTTATCAAGCATGTATATATTCCACTTGTCACAAACTTAAACTTATCAACCAGTTATACTCAACCTACAATACTTCTCAATATCATCCAGCATCACTCTCAATAGTGTTCATCTCTGACACACCGAGCTAAGAGAAAAACCGTATTACTCTCGTCGACACTCTCGCACTCGACTCAAATAACACGGAGGCATTAAGCTCCGACACCCATACGGATTGTTAGCCCTAAATCTATCTCTAGAGTTCAGAAACTAACAGATAATTATCCTTAATCGAAGTTTCTGAAGTTTATCTCTAACACGACCCAAACCTCGCGCATTTAAGCAAAAATCAAGAACAATCACCAATAAAGATTCATAAAGCAAATTAAATATAACGCCATGGGCGACAAATGTACATAAGATCAAAGTAAAAACATATACAAACCCAACAAAGAAGAAAGACATGAAGAAAATCAGAAATGAACTAAACACTTCACGGGTTGTCAGAGCAGATCGATGAGAAATCCACCCCGGATCATCCAAATGCAAGCTTCTATGATGTTTTCTAAGCTAATCTAATGAAAAAAATGAAGTTGATGGAGTTGGGAGCAAAAAACCCCAAAACCAGCCCTAGAAAAATCTGTTCTTTTCCTATTTAATGACTGAAAGAATCGCAGACCGCGCTAAGCGCGCCCTCATTTATTGTTAAACCGCCTTAACACCGCGCTAAGCGCAATCGGACCGTGCTAAGCGGGCTACTTGCTGGAATTTTGTCCATCCTTGGGCTAGGAGCGCGCTTGTAGTATGCTTTAAAAATGCTCCTTTTTATTGGTTCAAATGGCACATCTTGGAGCCTTTATTTGCTCATTGCTTCAACAATGCTTTATCACCTACAAAATGAATGGAATACTGTCAATTGTTACACAAATGAACCAAAAACACAAATATATACTAACCACGCATTTATACACAAAGTGGGGTTTATTCAAACGATATTTACCAAAAACTCTTGATAAGTGCAACAAAACTTATATACAAAAATAGCTGCAATTTGCACTTATCAACTCTCCCCAACTTACATAATTGTTTGTCCTCTAACAAAAATCAAACAACTCAAAGAAACAAACGCAATAACCAAAGAATCACGAATTAACAGGTTTTGAAAAACGGAAACGAATGCATGGTTCAAATGCAAACGGTACACACAAAAAGTAAATATTTACCACTAAACTACGACGACAACATAATCACGAAACAAATGCAAAATACAAAAATCATGCCACGCATCCTAAAACAACACAAGTTCAAACGTGAATCACACCTAGCAAAAATAATCATTGGTAGATGAAAAACACAAAATGAGTTATGTTTCACTCACACAACAATCTTGCAAACAAAAGACTAAATTATGCAATCATCTAAAAATTATGCTGAAAACACAAAAGCAAGAATCAAAAGGACTTTCAGGGCAATAATGTGGTCGGGTGAACAAACAAGAGGTAATTCCTAAAGCTAATCGAAACAAAAACTTGCCTAAACCTAAGGGAGTGATTAACTCACAAAAGCTCAAACACAAAATTTCAATTAAACTTCTTCCAAAATCCCAAGTGTTACACCAAACACATAGAACTTATTAGCACAACATTATTCTACTCTTTTTGTTTTTCTTTTTCAAAGTTTTTTCAATGTTTTTTCTTTCTTTTTATTTTCTTTTCTTTTCTTTTCTTTTTCTTATTTTCCTCTTTTTTCTTTTCCTTTTCAACCTCATAGTAACCAATAACATAAGTGAGAAAACATTGCTCTCCCCAACTTAAATTCAACCACATCATCATGTGAATACTCCCTACTTTATAAGGCAAGGTAAAAATTCATACAACAACACAAAGTTGAGGGTTAAGAAAAAAACAACAATCAAGATCCACACAAAAAATGAATTTGACACTCACAGACAAGAATCAAACTCAAACAACATGGATAATGATCAAAGGCTCAAAGGGTTTACAAACGATCACACACTCACAAGGTGAATTGACTATTTGGCTAAGGTAGTTGTGTTCAAAATGAAACAAGTGCCTTAATCCTCTTCATGCTTTCAAATAATCAACACAAACAAAAGATTAAGCATAATAAAATTCAGTTAAAACAAGAATATTGGTACTCCGAGCATATATGAACAATGGAAGGCTTCCTAACAAAAAGAGTGGGAACTAAAGTGATTCACATACGAACAAGTATATAAAAGAATGAATGGCATAGAAGTTGTAAAAAGCCTAAGTATCATGAATATGCTAAAGTCTAGAAAGCGGCAACAGCGCCATTTTGTTGGTGCGGAATAGCGGCAAGCAACAAAAGTTTTGGAAGTATTTTTCTGGGAATTTATCGTGTCCACAGAGATCAGTGCTACTGAACTGCCGTTCGATAATATCTAAGCTTATGAGTTTGGATTAAAATGGTTTGGAATTGTAAAACAGAAAAGCAAATATAAACACAAGAAAATTTATTCATCAGAGACAAAAGACTTATCAAGCATGTATATATTCCACTCCTCACAAACTTAAACTTATCGACCAGTTATACTCAACCTACAATACTCCTCAATATCATCCATCGCTCTCAATAGTGTTCATCTCTGACACACCGACCTGAGAGAAAAACCGTATTACTCTCGTCGACACTCTCGCACTCGACTCAAATAACACGGAGGCATTAAGCTCCGACACCCATACGGATTGTTAGCTCTAAATCTATCTCTAAAGTTTAGAAGCTAACAGATAATTATCATTAATCGAAGTTTGTGAAGTTTATCTCTAACACGACCCAAACCTCGCGCATTTAAGCAAAAATCAAGAACAATCACCAATAGAGATTCATAAAGCAAATTAAATATAACGCCATGGGCGACAAATGTACATAAGATCAAAGTAAAAACATATACAAATCCAACAAAGAAGAAAGACATGAAGAAAATCATAAATGAACCAAACACTTCACGGGTTGTCAGAGCCGATCGATGAGAAATCCACCCCGGATCATCCAAATGCAAGCTTCCATGATGTTTTCTAAGCTAATCTAATGAAAAAAATGAAGTTGATGGAGTTGGGAGCCAAAAAAAACCCAAAACCCATCCCTAGAAAAATCTGTTCTTTTCCTATTTAATGACTGAAAGAATCGCAGACCGCGCTAAGCGCGCCCTCATTTATTGTTAAACCCCCTTAACCCCGCGCTAAGCGCAGTCAGACCGCGCTAAGCGGGCTACTTGCTGGAATTTGCTCCATCCTTGGGCTAGGAGCGCGATATGCGCGCTCGTAGCATGCTTAAAAAATGCTCCGTTTTATTGGTTCAAATGGCACATCTTGGAGCCTTTATTTGCTCATTGCTCCAACAATGCTTTATCACCTACAAAATGAATGGAAAACTACAATTGTTACACAAACGAACCAAAAACACAAATATATACTAACCACGTATTTATACACAAAGTGGGGTTTATTCAAACGATATTTACCAAAAACTCTTGATAAGTGCAACAAAACTTATATACAAAAATAGCTGCAATTTGCACTTATCAACTCTCCCCAACTTACATAATTGTTTGTCCTCAAACAAAAATCAAACAACTCAAAGAAACAAACACAATAACCATAGAATCACGAATCAACAGGTTTTGAAAAACGGAAACGAATGCATGGTTCAAATGCAAAAGGTACACCAAAAAAGTAAATACTTACCACTAAACTACGACGACAACATAATCACGAAACAAATGCAAAATACAAAAATCATGTCACGCATCCTAAAAAAACACAAGTTCAAACGTGAATCACACCTAGCAAAAATAATCATCGGTAGATGAAAAACACAAAATGAGTTATGTTTCACTCACACAACAATCTTGTAAACAAAAGACTAAATTATTCAATCATCCAAAAACCATGCTGAAAACACAAAAGCAAGAATCAAAAGGACTTTCAGGGCTATAATGTGGTCGGGTGAACAAACAAGGGGTAATTCCAAAAGCTAATCGAAACAAAAACTTGGCTAAACCTAAGGGAGTGATCAACTCACAAAAGTTCAAACACAAAATTTCAATCAAACTTCTTCCAAAATCCCAAGTGTTACACCAAACACATAGAACTTATTGGCACAACATTATTCTACTCTTTTTGTTTTTCCTTTTCAAAGTTTTTTCAATTGTTTCTTTCTTTTTCTTTTCTTTTCTTTTCTTTTTCAACCTCATAGCAACCAGTAACATAAGTGAGCAAACATTGCTCTCCCCAACTTGAATTCAACCACATCATCATGTGAATACTCCCTACTTTCTAAGGCAAGGTAAAAATTCATACAACAACACAAAGTTGAGGGCTCAAGAAAAAACAACAATCAAGATCCACACAAAAAATGAATTTGGTACTCATAGACAAGCATCAAACTCAAACAACGTGGATAATGACCAAAGGCTCAAAGGGTTTACAAACGATCACACACTCACAAGGTGAATTGACTATTTGGCTAAGGTAGTTGTGCTCAAAATGAAACAAGTGCCTTAAGCCTTTTCATCCTTTCAAATAATCAACACAAACAAAAGATTAAGCATAATAAAATCCAGTTAAAACAAGAATATTGGTACTCCGAGCATATATGAACAATGGAAGGCTTCCTCACAAAAAGGGTGGGAACTAAAGTGATTCACATACTATCGCTCCCAGGATTTTCATCCAGGTGCAAACGCGAGAGTGGCGCGGAAAAACAGAGTCGCCAGCCGTGTAAATTTATCCCAAGAGAGGGAAAGGGAACACTGCATAAACCTGAGGGAGAGGGAAAGGAATGGTCATCGCAACCATAACCCGGGTTCGGGAGTCGGTTACGCGAGGGGAAGGTGCTAGCACCCCACGCGTCCATCGTACTCGATGGGATCCACGCTTGTTGTCTATTCTAATGGTGAGTTATACTATCATCTAGAGCTGTACTAAAACTGAGAGGGAAAGACAAAGACTGACTCGGTAGGACGTCGACGTCCTAGGCCTACGTACCCCTCTTGTGCAATGGGGAATTCAGAGTCAACGTAGTTCGGACCAAGTTCTTTTTGTGTTTTTTATGAACGACGTTAAGTTCGCGTCCGACAGTTAGGGTCGATGCCTGTTTGCGACTCAGACGGAAGGTAACGTGCCCTTTTTGAAAATAGCCTTTAAGTTGAAGGTCCCGAAGGACAAAAAGGTTTGAAGTTGGTTTGTGTTTTTTTAGGACAGAAATGGCTTAAGTTAGTTCCTAAGTTGCATTGCACCAAAGTCTAGGGCACAGGGGCGAATACTTAACGCATCGTCCCAAGACAGGACGCTCGCTAAGCACTCTAGAAAGATGAGAGGAAGCCCCTCATTTCTCATTCCCCATACTTAAGGCTCGTGCGCAATACACCTTATTATTATTAAGTGTTTTAAAGAAATTTGAGATGAGAAGAGAGAAGACACAAGGGTAACTCTAAAGGAGACTATGAATCCTAAAGTTATCATGCATGGGTGACCTACGGTTAGTGAGGTTTGACGACAACCTAAATCCTAAAGGAAAGAGATGAGAGAAGGAGAGAATAGTAAAGGTGAATATGGATGCTTATCCACACCCTTAAAGAACTTACCTTAGACCCTGCATAAAAGATTAGTACAGAATAGACATAAGTAAGAGAGATGAGGTGAATGACAATCAAACAATGGAAAACAACAATGATTATCATCCAAACATGAATCAAAGAAACAAAGAAACAGCCCCAAAACAAATGGCACAAATGCCTTTTCAAACAGGTAATCATAAAGGTCAAGGATGCGCCTGCAAGAAAATCTCAAGTGAAAACAAATCAGATAATTAGAAAAATAACTCCTAAAATTCCCAAATTAAACATTAAGGTTCCTCAACCAGAGGCAAACAACATATCAAAAGTCCCTGCAAAAAATCAAGATATTAGTCATTCAAATAATTAGGCAGAGTTCAGGTGGGAATTAGGGCTCAGTGTGCCGAAGGACAAAAATGTAATATGGAATGATTTTAAAAATGATGAAAAAATATTTTAATGTATTTTGGAATGTTAGTGAACAAATGCAAAAAGAACGGATAAAAAATATTTTATGATTGTAGAGAAATAAAATAAAGAAATTTAAGTATGCAAGGTATGGATAATTCAAAAAGAAAATAGATTAAACAATTAATTTAAATGATAAAAATAAAGGAAAAATAAAAAATAAAATTTGTAAAATTTTATTAAAATGATGAAAATGATGCATGAATTTTTTGGTAATTTTTAAATGCCAAAATGTATTTTTTTAAATAAAAAATGAAATTATTATGAATAAAATAAAAATAAAATAGAAAATAGGATGGGGGTGTAAACAGTAAGAAAATACATTGAAAATGGAATTGGGCTGAAGAGTGGGGGGTGCGTATAGCAACCCAGCCCATCAGCAAAAAAATAAAATAAAAAAGACCACCGTGGGGTGCCATGTGACTGGCACATGCGCATTTTGATGCGCTGTCTTGATCCTGTTCGAACGATTCATCAAACGGCCAATGGTTAGTCAACGCAATAGAAAGTAAGCAAAAGGGAATAACATAATTGGGTGTGCATGGTAACTGCTGTGGGTGAATAAACACTGGATCCGTAATAAAAATTCAGAAGAAAAAAAATAAAAGAACCAACACGTGGACCGCTGATGACCGCACGATGGAGGAAACGGACGACTGGGAGTCATCTTCAACCTTCCTTCGCCGGAACCCTCACAGCCGCCGGAGCTAGGGTTCCGGCCGCCGTCCTCCGCCACCTGCAACCTGAAAAGTGCCCAGAAAATACCAAACCATATACCGTTCGAACCAGAATTTTGCAAGGGTTCCAAATCTCTCATCCAAAATCACAAATGAACAACATATAATAAAAAACGAATGGATTAGTGTTAGGGCATAAAACTTCAAATGCACATAGCAAGCAATATACACATCCATATTAAAAACCAATTATATCAGCATGATCAGCAGACATCACACTTTAATATAGACATAAAAAAAGAGAGTTTTGGGAGCTCAAAAAATTCATCAACCTGAGATGGTACAGCTCCAATCCTTGCTTTTGGCTGCAAATTGTGGTTGAGTTGTGTTCTAGAGATCTCCAAGAGAAGTTTTGTGGAAGAAACTTGAAGAAACTCTTTGTAATTCGTGAGATCCAAGGAAAGAAAACTTTAGGGTACAAGTTGTTGTTCTCCAAAATATCACGTGTATCTAAACCTAACCAGTGCATGATTGAGCTTATATAGACTAGGGTTTTCTACTGAATATCAATTGGGCTTGGGCAATCCTTGGTTTAATGATTTTTTGAATTATTTTGGAGTTTTGTATTATGTGGAATATACCTCTCTTCATGCATGTTCACTTAAAAATTCCATGATGGATCACTTGCATTTGGATTGATAATTACACCCCTATGGAACTTGGGCCTTGAAAATAATTGGTTCATGAGCTTTAAATAATTTGGGAGTTTTGAATAATGGGGAATAAATGAAGAACAAACCATGGAATTGCTTCATTCTTGGGCCCAAAATAATCCTCAAGGAATGTCTTTTAATATTGTAATGTGGCATGAAGCAATATAATTGATTATAGGCCATTATGCCCAAAGTTGTGAAAATGGGATCACGAGAAACCCTAAAAACCACTTTGCCTTATTTTGATCATAACTGGAGTTTCACAAATGATATGGAGACCCACTAGTACTTGTTGGAAAGAGGAGAAAAAGATATTCAAATTTGATGTTGGAGAAAAATCCATTTGAAGCTTTCTTGATGATGAAAAGTCAAGTTGAATGCAGTGCAGGAACTTGCCCAAAAAGGAAACTTTTCATTATAGGTCACTTTCCAAATTTAGAAACTTTGCCCCAACTCCTGATTCCTGACAAATATGTATGAAACTTGACCCCTGGAGACCATATGAGGATATGAGATCTTAAAATCCCTGAAGAGAACCTCAAAATTTCACAGTTGACTTTTCTCCTTTCACTGTTGATTTTCCCCAAATTCAACTGATTTTCAATCCATTGGCTAATTGAACTTCTCCTGAACCAAGCTGATGGACAATCTTCCACCCCTAGGTATTTAGGGACCCAAGGAATACCATGGAATCAAGTATTGCCCAAAAAATCAGAAATAAACTGACTTTATAGCAAACCCTAGTTTTAGTACCCTCAGTCTAGGAGGAAATAACACAGTCTCCAAATCCAAATTCCTCTGAATATGATGTGTATCCTCTCCAACAAAGATAAGATATGCCATTTGATGATGATAAAAACCCAAGGAGCTTGCCCATTGGACCAATAAACCCAAAAATCTCAAATCCCTAATCTATGCACTGGTTAGGAGAGGATGATCCACCTGAGCTCTCTTGGACAATACCAGGGCTCTTGCTTGACCCTCTGAAGCACTGCCTCAGGCACCTTGACCCCATGCTAAGAACCAATGATATGCACACATGATAATGCAATGCAACATAAGCCAGTTAGTAATAAAGTAAGGAGAGCAAATTTTGGGGTGCAACAGCTGCCCCTATTCAATCAACTTGGTCCTGAAGGTGTGATAGCAACGGCTCTCAGACATTCCAGGGTACACGGGGATTGAATACCGAAAGAGCCCCGGATATTTGCTAATGGTAAGAATAACGAGATAGAGTGTGCTGAAGAATAAGGAATATAACCTCAACCATACCCATAAGGAAAAAACAAAATACGACCTTAATCGTACCCAAAAGACGAATACAACCTCACTTGCACCCGCAAAGGAAGACTGACCTCGATCACTCCACCCACGAAGAAAACACGAATATGACCTCAATCGCACCCACAAAACGAATACAACCTCAATTGCACCCACAAAGGAAGACTGACCTCGATCACTCTACCCACAAAGAAAATACGAATACGACCTCAATCGCACCCACAAAACGAATACAACCTCAATTATACCCGCCAAGGAAGACTGACCTCAATCACTCTACCCACAAAGAAAATAAGAATACGACCTCAATCTCACCCACAAAACAAATACAACCTCAATTGCACCCACAAAGGAAGACTGACCTCAATCGCACCCACAAAACGAATACAACCTCAATTGCACCCACAAAGGAAGACTGACCTCGATCACTCTACCCACAAAGAAAAACGAATACGACCTCAATCGCACCCACAAAACGAATACAACCTCAATTGCACCCACAAAGGAAGACTGACCTCGATCACTCTACCCACAAAGAAAAACGAATACGACCTCAATCGCACCCACGAAACGAATACAACCTCAATTATACCCGCAAAGGAAGACTAACCTCAATCACTCTACCCACAAAGAAAAAAAACGAATACGACCTCAATCGCACCCACAAAACGAATACAACCTCAATTGCACCCACAAAGGAAGACTGACCTCGATCACTCTACCCACAAAGAAAAAATGAATACGACCTCAATCTCACCCACAAAACGAATACAACCTCAATTGCACCCACAAAGGAAAACTGACCTCGATCACTCTACCCACAAAGAAAAACGAATACGACCTCAATCGCACCCATAAAACGAATACAACCTCAATTGTACCCTCAAAGGAAGACTGACCTCAATCACTCTACCTACAAAGAAAGAACGAATACGACCTCGATCGCATCCACAAAACGAATACAACCTCAATTGTACCCTCAAAGGAAGACTGACCTCAATCACTCTACCCGCAAAGAAAACACGAATACGAATACAACCTCAATTGCATCCACAAAACGAATACAACCTCAATTGTACCCACAAAGGAAGACTGACCTCGATCACTCTACCCACAAAGAAAAACGAATACGACCTCAATCGCACCCACAAAACGAATACAACCTCAATTGTACCCTCAAAGGAAGACTGACCTCAATCACTCTACCTGCCAAGAAAGGACGAATACGACCTCGATCGCATCCACAAAATGAATACAACCTCAATTGTACCCTCAAAGGAAGACTGACCTCAATCACTCTACCCGCAAAGAAAACACGAATACGAATACAACCTCAATTGCATCCACAAAATGAATACAACCTCAATTGTACCCTCAAAGGAAGACTGACCTCAATCACTCTTCCCGCAAAGAAAGGACGAATACGACCTCGATCGCATCCACAAAACGAATACAACCTCAATTGTACCCTCAAAGGAAGACTGACCTCAATCACTCTACCCGCAAAGAAAACACGAATTCGACCTAAATCGTACCCAACATAAAGTGGACTTCACTGGGGATAACGTGAAACAAGACTCACAAAAGAAAAAGGCCAAAATGAGGCAAACAAAGACAAACTTCTGACGGACTCCTGATCCACAGATAAGATGACTCCGTTGGGGAAGGTGAAGTCTAAATACAAGACTCTGCCGGGGAGCACAAGTATGAGGAACGCATCCCTCCAAAATCTCCTGAGTTATGCCATCTCTGCTGAGAAAGAGAACTGGCAAGGAAAGTATCAAACCTGGCTTATGCTTTGGAATGCAAATGTTTGAATTTTGCCGTAATGCTCCACACGAAGTGGAAATGCTACGCGTTTGAGGATGCAATGCAAATGCTTATGATATGCAAAAAGGGTCCCTCCAGCAAAATAAATGCCAAAGAGAAAAGATCAATTCAGCCGGGGATGACAAAAATAAATTGTCCTCTGAACCTAGGAACTCTGCTGAGAAGGATCACACTGATCGACTCCTTGGATCAACAATTTTTGCTGGGGATGAAGTCCCAAAAGAATATCCACACTACCGGGGATTATACCTGTCCTCTACTGAAGGTAACATCCAAAACCTGAGATTTCCTCTCTGCTGGGGGAGTTGAGAATGAACGCCAATAACGGAACCGGAAGTTTGTTGCCGAGGCTTGCCAATAACAGACGGGCTTAAGACCTGCTGGGGGATACCAACCCATAATACCATCTGCTTCGGGATACTTCTGAACTGCTGAAGGGGAGAATGACTTTACTCCCACCTTGCCGGGGATTAGAATATGACATCGTCGGTGAAAGTACACTTCCTGACTGGGGGAAGTGAGCACCCTGATTCTATGGGGAATAACGCCTTGATCCGGAGAAAATACTTTCCAAGCCTTCTGCTGGGGAAGGTCTGCTCTGCTGAGGAAAGTTTGTCCTGCTGGGGAAGGAGCAATCTCAATGCTGGGGAGAGCCAACTGCTGGGGATGTACAATCTGTTGCCCTGCAACCTGACTTGTCTTTATGGTCATAAGCGGCTCTTTGAACTTTTCATCTCAAGAGGATTTTACAGAAGATCGGGCGTTCGTACTGCCCCAGGGTCTTCAAACTCTTGGAGAGATTTATCATATCTCGACATAACTGCCTCAGTCTTCATAATCCCTGACGTACATTACCTCGAAGGGGATCATAATGACTTGACAATACTCTGTTTTAGCATCTTGAACCTTGAGGAGGTGTTTTCAATTAACCATTTTCAAGAGTAGACGTTTTCTCATGCCCTAGAGGTGGCCTGCCCCAAGTCTTGAAGAAACTTTGCCCCGGATCCTAGAACGAATGCCCCAGAATAACTGAATTTCGAAGAGATTTCTCGACGTGACCGCCCCAGATTGGCTACATCTTAACACAACTTACTGAGGAGAGCCCACTCTACACTGAGTCTCTTGGCAGCATGCCCTTTGATATGATTGTCTTTCAGAATTTTCAAGCATCTCAACTTGGAAGGATCAAGCTTCTTGACTGACGCTCACTGTGTAAGTTGCCATTGATGTTTAGGCACATGTATGCAAACAAAACAAGTTATTTATGAGAATGATAATCCTAATGCAACACTCATGTTAACCTTGAAGTTTTTATTGAAAATGCGTCGCCAAGCCTTGTGAACGAATCACTTGCTGGGATGCGACCTTGATTTTTGAATGGCAAAAACAATGCGCACATGCAATACCAACCAATCTTATTAGCACAACTCATAGGAGTCAGGAACGCTATCCTGTTGAAGTACGCTTTCGGAATAAACCCTGTTTCAATTAGGACTTTTAAGGGTTGTAACGTGGTCTGGTTCACGGTTTCAGAAAAAAGGATTTATGGCTCAAAATTTATCGGTGCCCACCCACTCTTCACGATGTTCTCCAATCCTATGTTCAGTTAATCTGACACAAACGCTCATCTCTCCGAAGGTTTATGATCTTCAAGGAGTCCATGCAACTAATGGTTTGACACCTAAGGAGGTTTTGGAATGACAGTCACCCCTTTTTGTGTCTGTAATCACACGAGTTTGTTCTTATAGAGGATTTTCTTTTGTAACGCTTTTCGCCTTTTCTTTTGCTTTTTCGATCCCTAATTTTTCCTGGACTGACTCTTTTGAGTTTTTTAATTTTGAAGTCCAGCGGGATGCCCTAACTTTTGCCTAAGTCAAGTTCCGACTTAGCGGGCTTTCTCTCCTCTTTTTTATTCCCCTTTTGAACAAAGCGTGTGACGCTGGTTGTCTTATTTGCTTGAAAGGGTCGTGACTGCCTCACTCCTTAGTTGTTGACGGATAACCATCAGGGTTTCACATCTCTTGCCGGTGGGATAGAAGGTAATGGATCCTCAGATGCACACTTTCCTCGAAATTCGAACGCTTGGTCAAACTAACTGACGCCTACCCTGCCCCTGGGTTAAGTATGTGGGTTTTTTCGTACGAAAGAAACTCCTACTTCAAGGCTCAAAGGGGTTAACGAGGGTCTATCTCCTTATCTCTCCAGTGTTGATGGGTTTGAAACAATGCCTGTACATCCTCAACAGGGTTCTATCTAAGAGCGTACCATTAGAAATCTGCGTTCTTATTTCGTCATCCTCCCTCAAGAGTTCTAAACAAAGAAAATTGGTATTGCAGTGCATAAAAACATTTAAGAGTGAATACGAATGGATTACTTCAAGGAAAACATACTCATTGCATTAATATCGTCATAAAAAAACAAACAAGTCTTGCATACATACGATGCTTTAACAAGAAATGAAAACTACAAATGAAAATGCAGTAAAGAAGCTGAAGATTGCCATTGCTGAGGAAGCTTAATTCTGTCTGGACGTACTTGCAGACTGTGTGTTCATTCGAGGAAGAAGGCTTCCATTAATGTACATATCATCTTCAGTGAATACAATAATTTCTGAGTCTACCAGGTCTTGCACCTTGTGCTGGAATGCCTTACACTCATCAATCGTATGCCCAAACGTTCCCGAGTGGAACTCACACCTAGTAGTCATGTCATAATCCGGAGGAATTGGGTACGGTACTGGCGCGGTACCCCTTGTTTGAATCAGAGACTTCTTGAGCAGACGCGTAAACAGCTGACTATAAGGGATAGGAACAGGATCAAATATCCTCCTAGGCCCTCTTGGTCTTGGTTGCCCCTGCTGCTGAAAACTCTGCTGTCGGTGCTGATTTGGACGCCTCACCTGCGCTTGCACTTTCCTTTCCACATTTGGTTGAGGCACAAATAAAGGTTGTTGATGCAAAACTTCTGTAGCAAGAGGCTGTGGAGAAAGTCCATTGTATGAGGTGGATCCTGCAAAGAGGGGAAGAGCCTTCACTTCTTCTGCAACAATTGGGGTAACATCACCTTGTACATTCACGCCGCCCGACGTGAACTCAATTTCCCCTGCGTCAATCAAATCCTGTACTCGGTGCTGAAAGACCCTACATTCCTCCTGGTGCCCCAGAATGGAAATCACAATGGGCTCTTGCATCATAGCCTGGTGGAGGATTGCCGGTGAGAGGAGCCAAAGTCCTTTTCTGTACCAGTTGAAACTGAATGAGATGCGGCAATAGTTGAGAATATGGCATAGGGAGCGGACGAAAAACTCTTTCAGACTTCTTCTGCCCTTATGTATACCTTTTGCCCTTGGGCTTCTCTTGAGAGCCAAGACCTAGCTGCTGTTGGGAGAGTTCTGGAACTTTCGCTTGCGGAAGAGACTCCCGAGGTAGTCCATGATTTAAATCAAATTCCAAAGAGATGAGAGGAGTAAGGATCTCTGTTGTGGAAGCGGGCACAGGGTTGTCTTCCTTATTCAACACTGTTTTCAAAATCTCTATAACCAAACCCATCTGAGCCTTCATCTGAATGATCTCCTCCCTCAGCATCCTCTGCTCCTAGAGCATGTCTTCCCCAAATTACCTCATCTGAACCTTCAGTTCACTTAACTCATCTTGGACTCGTTCCATGATCAACTCTGCAATTCTGAGATTATAACAAGATAAGAATACCGGAGATAAACACCTGTCATGCAAAATGATTATGCAAAATGATTATGAATATGCAAATGCAAATGAACATGTTTGAATATTAGCAGGGAGATCCACCCCTTGATTCTAGTTTAATAACAAGATATAATGGAACTTCTGCTCATATATTAAGAAAACCAGAGAAAAGCCAAATGTCAACAATCACAAATCTGAGATAACAAGTCTGAATATAAAAACCATAGGTCCCAACCAACAAGCCTGGTAGTGATCCACATGCAATGAAAGAGAACAGAAAACTATGGCATATCATCAAAGTCCATAAGTGTCAATCCCCCACATCCATTATGCTTTCTGCACCAGTCTTGAATCTCCTTGAACAACTTTCTGGTATCGGGATGCTTCGGCCTCTGAATTAGCCCTTGAATGAGAAGGTCTCTCCTGTGTATGATCCCATCCAAGTATCGGCAATGTAACTCCCAAGCGTCTTCTCCAGAAACACCATCCATGCTAGGACCCTCATGTCTAGGTTTCTTCACTTCAGCTTGGACTTTCAATTCTTTCATGGAGGCTATGGCTTCATTGAGTCGACACTCGACTACTTGTCTCTTGAATATCCCTGATAAGATCTCGGCGTCTTTCTTCTTGAGCATCGACCTCAACTGATCAATCTTAGCTATGTAGTCGTCTTCCTTTCTCTTATTCTCAGCCATGGCAGTTTCTTGGTGATCATTGAACCTGTGAATCTTCAACAAAGCCTTGCCTAATTCTTCCTCCTTGGACCTGAGAACGTTACTGATACCATCCAAAGCTTGTTTCATTCTTTCTCTGGATGCGACCATGTCAGCAAGCTCTTTTTCTGCTTTAGCAAGGAGCTCTGTCTTCAACTTGGCGGTATGAACGGCTTCACCCCGCTCATGCTTCCACTGATAAATTTCTCTCTTTAGCTCACTATTTTCTTCCCGCAACCTTTCCTTTTCAGCCCATAATTTGTTATACTTCTCCAACTCAACGGTGGTAGGAGGCTCGATCACCAAAGGATACAAAGGTGGTTCCACCAGGAATGGAAGAAGCTCATCTTCTGCTCTCTTCTTAATCCACTCTTTATAGGGAGGGAAAGCCCGATTGTTACTTTTCCCTAATGGAATCTTAGCCTTCTTAGTCACCTGTTTCCAAGCATTCACAACTTTCCTTATCAACCCTTGATCCTCAATACCATTGAAGAACAAGGACTCACAAACATCTCGCTCTTCGGGTGGACCTTTCAAAGGATAGCCAAACTGTCTGATAGCTAGGGAGGGATTATAGTTAATTCCACCTTTCCTCCCTATCAAGGGAACATTAGGGAATTCTCCGCATTTGCAAATAATCTCCATTCCTAGCAAGTCACGATTAATCCAAGCAATGTTGTCAGCAGTCAAGCCCATAACCCTCTTTGACCACTTCAGAGAATCTTTCGTATCAACGAAAACGCCAGATTCGGGGAGACGACTCAGAAACCAAGTAGCTAAAATCGGTGCACAACAACTCACAGTTTTCCCATGCCTATTCTCATTCTTGTAGTGAACTGGGTGATACACATCACCTAGCAAGGTAGGTATAGGATTCTTCGAAATAAAGATCCTGACGGCATGCATATCCACCAGATCAGGAATATTCGGAAACAAAATAATCCCGTAGATACACATAGCCAAAATAGCTTGGAAAGCAGTCCAGTTCTTCTCTTTGACATGTATGCAAGCCTGATCAAACAAGAACTTCAACAAGAAACCCTTAACTCCTTGTTTTTCTGCAATATTACTGTTAAGAACGGATTCATCAATATGAAGAGCAACAGCCATATCTTTCACCCCGGGGTGTTCTTCAGAAAAGAAAACTATATCATGACTAATAGGAATTCCCAAAATAAATGAGAACTCCTCCAACGTTGGGGCCAGGATGTAGTCCGGGAAAGTGAAGCAACGCAGAGACGGATCGTAAAACTGAAGGAGTGTGTGAATGGCATCCTTCTCATATTGGGAGATATTATAGACAAATTTCAGAAGTCTTCCATACCTTCCACTGAACTCTGTACGAACTCCGGAACCAGCCATATTAATCAGCTTATGAATCAGTGTCAAAGTCGGTTCTAGGAACGAATAGGCAACCGTCTTCTTTCTCTGAACATCCATGCTGAAGTAACCTCAGAAAACCGGAATCAAGAGTAAGATGCAAGCCCTGAAAAATGTTGAACATGTCAGAATGCAAGAAAAATGATATGCTCATGCAAACATGGGGTCAAGGCACACTGCTGGATGTGTTGTGCTGTTAGCTGAACGAGAAACCAGAAAACCAGAACTCTGAACCACTGAGATACCCAAATAATCAGACATTGATGAGAAATCCAGAAAACCGGGTAGGTTGAAAGTCTCGGTTACCTGCAAACCTGCAAACGCCCATCCCCTCTCACATGTGGGTACTAGGATGTTCAGTATCCCGGGCTCTCAGGTCGAGAAATGATGATACGTTCACCATTTCTGGTTTGGCATCATCATCAATCGAGGAGGCCTCAACTGATTCTCCAAAGCGGAAGGTCCTCAGCTTTGGCACTGAGGTCGAGAAATAATAGTACATTCATCCCTCGGGGTACAGTACTAAAGTCAATCGAGGAGTGCCTCCACTGATTCTCTTCAAAACGTAGGGGCCATCCTATGCGAGTTCCAAAGCGGGCCCTCAGGTGCGAATGGGTTTGCCACAGGATGTGGTCTGCCACTGTCACCACTAAAGAGGGATGTTTCCACTAAGGTCCTCAATGATCGGTCACCAGAGTCGACAGCTCTCTAGATCAACACCCCAACATGCGCAAGACACGCACGTTAGAATGCGTCCCAAGATAGCCTCGTCTGATTATGAATTTCGTGAACTCACAAACGTACCAAGCGGGCACGTAGGCCCCACTACTCTTCACACTAGTCCTAGGGTATACTCAAGCCTTGGTATTGGGCTTATCTCTCAGACCCACCCAACCTGCAAAACAAAGACAGCCAGCACAGCACAGCAGCATGACAGTAATAAAAAATGAAATGTGGAAAATGCGGTAAAAATAAAATAAAATACAACACATAAAGCAAAACAAACACAAAACACCCAAAGAAAACAAAGACAAGCAACCGCTAGGATTGACTCGCTTAGGGATGGACCAGCATAGGTCAACCAAGTCCCCAATAGAGTCGCCAGCTGTCGCTCCCAGGATTTTCATCCAGGTGCAAACGCGAGAGTGACGCGGAAAAACAGAGTCGCCAGCCGTGTAAATTTATCCCAAGAGAGGGAAAGGGAACACTGTATAAACCTGAGGGAGAGGGAAAGGAATGGTCATCGCAACCATAACCCGGGTTCGGGAGTCGGTTACGCGAGGGGAAGGTGCTAGCACCCCACGCGTCCATCGTACTCGATGGGATCCACGCTTGTTATCTATTCTAAGGGTGAGTTATACTATCATCTAGGGTTGTACTAAAACTGAGAGGGAAAGACAAAGACCGACTCGGTAGGACGTCGACGTCTTAGGCCTACGTACCCCCCTTGTGCAATGGGGAATTCAGAGTCAATGTAGTTCGGACCAAGTTCTTTTTGTGTTTTTTATGAACGACGTTAAGTTCGCGTCCGACAGTTAGGGTCGATGCCTGTTTGCGACTCAGACAGAAGGTAACGTGCCCTTTTTGAAAATAGCCTTTAAGTTGAAGGTCCCGAAGGACAAAAAGGTTTGAAGTTGGTTTGTGTTTTTTTAGGACAGAAATGGCTTAAGTTAGTTCCTAAGTTGCATTGCACCAAAGTCTAGGGCACAAGGGCGAATACTTACGCATCATCCCAAGACAGGACGCTCGCTAAGCACTCTAGAAAGATGAGAGGAAGCCCCTCATTTCTCATTCCCCATACTTAAGGCTCGTGCGCAATACACCTTATTATTATTAAGTGTTTTAAAGAAATTTGAGATGAGAAGAGAGAAGACACAAGGGTAACTCTAAAGGAGACTATGAATCCTAAAGTGATCATGCATGGGTGACCTACGGTTAGTGAGGTTTGACGACAACCTAAATCCTAAAGGAAAGAGATGAGAGAAGGAGAGAATAGTAAAGGTGAATATGGATGCTTATCCACACCCTTAAAGAACTTACCTTAGACCCTGCATAAAAGATTAGTACAAAATAGACATAAGTAAGAGAGATGAGGTGAATGACAATCAAACAATGGCAAACAACAATGATTATCATCCAAACATGAATCAAAGAAATAAAGAAACAGCCCCAAAACAAATGGCACAAATGCCTTTTCAAACAGGTAATCATAAAGGTCAAGGATGCGCATGCAAGAAAATCTCAAGTGAAAACAAATCAGATAATTAGAAAAATAACTCCTAAAATTCCCAAATTAAACATTAAGGTTCCTCAACCAGAGGCAAACAACATATCAAAAGTCCCTGCAAAAAATCAAGATATTAGTCATTCAAATAATTAGGCAGAGTTCAGGTGGGAATTAGGGCTCAGTGTGCCAAAGGGAAGGACAAAAATGTAATATGGAATGATTTTAAAAATGATGAAAAAATATTTTAATGTATTTTGGAATGTTAGTGAACAAATGCAAAAAGAACGGATAAAAAATATTTTATGATTGCAGAGAAATAAAATAAAGAAATTTAAGTATGCAAGGTATGGATAATTCAAAAAGAAAATAGATTAAACAATTAATTTAAATGATAAAAATAAAGCAAAAATAAAAAATAAAATTTGTAAAATTTTATTAAAATGATGAAAATGATGCATGAATTTTTTGGTAATTTTTAAATGCAAAAATGTATTTTTTAAAATAAAAAATGAAATTATTATGAATAAAATAGAAAATAGGATGGGGGTGTAAACAGTAAGAAAATACATTGAAAATGGAATTGGGCTGAAGAGTGGGGGGTGCGTATAGCAACCCAGCCCATCAGCAAAAAAATAAAATAAAAAAGACCACCGTGGGGTGCCATGTGACTGGCACATGCGCATTTTAATGCGCTGTCTTGATCCTGTTCGAACGATTCATCAAACGGCCAATGGTTAGTCAACGCAATAGAAAGTAAGCAAAAGGGAATAACATAATTGGGTGTGCATGGTAACTGTTGTGGGTGAATAAACACTGGATCCGTAATAAAAATTCAGAAAAAAAAAATAAAAGAACCAACACGTGGACCGCTGATGACCGCACGATGGAGGAAACAGACGGCTGGGAGTCATCTTCAACCTTCCTTCGCCGGAACCCTCACAGCCGCCGGAGCTAGGGTTCCGGCCGCCGTCCTCCGCCACCTGCAACCTGAAAAGTGCCCAGAAAATACCAAACCATATACCGTTCGAACCAGAATTTCGCAAGGGTTCCAAATCTCTCATCCAAAATCACAAATGAACAACATATAATAAAAAACGAATGGATTAGTGTTAGGGCATAAAACTTCAAATGCACATAGCAAGCAATATACACATCCATATTAAAAACCAATTATATCAGCATGATCAGCAGACATCACACTTCAATATAGACATGAAAAAAGAGAGTTTTGGGAGCACGAAAAATTCATCAACCTGAGATGGTACAGCTCCAATCCTTGCTTTTGGCTGCAAATTGTGGTTGAGTTGTGTTCTAGAGATCTCCAAGAGAAGTTTTGTGGAAGAAACTTGAAGAAACTCTTTGTAATTCGTGAGATCTAAGGAAAGAAAATTTTAGGGTACAAGTTGTTGTTCTCCAAAATATCACGTGTATCTAAACCTAACCAGTGCATGATTGAGCTTATATAGACTAGGGTTTTCTACTGAATATCAATTGGGCTTGGGCAATCCTTGGTTTAATGATTTTTTGAATTATTTTGGAATTTTGTATTATGTGGAATATACCTCTCTTCATGCATGTTCACTTAAAAATTCCATGATGGATCACTTGCATTTGGATTGATAATTACACCCCTATGGAACTTGGGCCTTGAAAATAATTGGTTCATGAGCTTTAAATAATTTGGGAGTTTTGAATAATGGGGAATAAATGAAGAACAAACCATGGAATTGCTTCATTCTTGGGCCCAAAATAATCCTCAAGGAATGTCTTTTAATATTTGAATGTGGCATGAAGCAATGGAATTGATTATAGGTCATTATGCCCAAAGTTGTGAAAATGGGATCATGAGAAACCCTAAAAACCACTTTGCCTTCTTTTGATCATAACTGGAGTTTCACAAATGATATGGAGACCCACTAGTACTTGTTGGAAAGAGGAGAAAAAGATATTCAAATTTCATGTTGGAGAAAAATCCATTTGAAGCTTTCTTGATGATGAAAAGTCAAGTTGAATGCAGTGCAGGAACTTGCCCAAAAAGGAAAGTTTTCATTATAGGTCACTTTCCAAATTTAGAAACTTTGCACCAACTCCTGATTCCTGACAAATATGTATGAAACTTGACCCCTGGAGACCATATGAGGATATGAGATCTTAAAATCCCTGAAGAGAACCTCAAAATTTCACAGTTGACTTTTCTCCTTTCACTGTTGACTTTTCCCCAAATTCAACTGATTTTCAATCCATTGGCTAATTGAACTTCTCCTGAACCAAGCTGATGGACAATCTTCCACCCCTAGGTATTTAGGGACCCAAGGAATACCATGGAATCAAGTATTTCCCAAAAAATCATAAATAAACTGACTTTATAGCAAACCCTAGTTTTAGTACCCTCAGTCTAGGAGGAAATAACATAGTCTCCAAATCCAAATTCCTCTGAATATGATGTGTATCCTCTCCAACAAAGATAAGATATGCCATTTGATGATGATAAAAACCCAAGGAGCTTGCCCATTGGACCAATAAACCCAAAAATCTCAAAACCCTAATCTATGCACTGGTTAGGAGAGGATGATCCACCTGAGCTCTCTTGGAGAATACCAGGGCTCTTGCTTGACCCTCTGAAGCACTGCCTCAGGCACCTTGACCCCATGCTAAGAACCAATGATATGCACACATGATAATGCAAAATGCAATGCAACATAAGCCAGTTAGTAATAAAGTAAGGAGAGCAAATTTTGGGGTGCAACACATACGAACAAGTATATAAAAGAATGAATGGCATAGAAGTTGTAAAAAGCCTAAGTATCATGAATATGCTAAATTCTAGCACGCGATAAACACATACCTTGAACGTGTACAAAACTTTAAACACTTTCATTACCACGCATTCTCAAGTTGAAACACTCAAAATCAGAAAATCACCGAATGCTATTTCAAGCTATCGAACCAAAATTTGAGTCCAAACAATCAACAAAAGAATTAGAAAAATTACTAATAATTACTAATATATAAGCCCTTGGTGGAAGTGGGAAGAAGGAGGAACCAAGTGTACAATTAAAAGAATTCACTGGCTCAGCACAGCAGAGCGCGCTAAGCGCGCAGGCCCACGCTAAGCGCGCTACACCAGAACCAGAAAAATCAGTACAACAACAAGGTTCTGGTGTAGGCCTCCACTTAACACCTACACAATCTCATATACAAAAATTGATCTACAACTTGTTTAATTCAGTTTCACCACACTACCTACGCTATAATGAAAAAGTAATAACGAAACAAAAAAAACGATAAAACATGCTTGTTTTACGTCGTAAGCTCGACGCCTATTATTTATACACACTTCTCCAAGTTGCCTCTTTACACGGTTAGTGCTCACCGACGACGAAACCTAACCAAACACTTAGCAAACGTGAAGAGAAACAAACATATATACTAAATTTACAAGTATGGAAAACATGTAAAATTCACAAATATGGTAAACATATACAAGTATCAATATAAACAAGTGAAAATAGACAATATATACGATATCTATAAAACTCAAAAACAAAGAAACTATCGTAATGCAATCCAATAAAAACACCAATCCCCGGCAATGGCGCCATTTTGTTGGTGCGGAATAGCGGCAAGCAACAAAAGTTTTTGGAAGTATTTTTCCGTGAATTTATCGTGTCCACTAAGATCGGTGCTACTGAACTACCGTTCGACGGTTTAATTGTTAATGAGTTTGGGATTAAAATGGTTGAAACATAAAAACAGAAAAGTAAATATTAACACAAGAGAATTCATTCATCAGAGAGAAAAGACTTATCAAGCATGTATATATTCCACTTTTCACAAACTTAAATTTATCGACCAGTTATACTCAACCTACAATACTCCTCAATATCATCCAGCATCGCTCTCAATAGTGTTCATCTCTGACACATCAAGCTAAGAGAAAAACTGTATCACTCTCGTCGACACTCTCGCACTCGACTCAAATAACACGGAGGCATTAAGCTCCAACACCCATACGGATTGTTAGCCCTAAATCTATCTCCAGAGTTCAGAAACTAACAGATAATTATCCTTAATCGAAGTTTGTGAAGTTTATCTCTAACACGACCCAAACCCCGCACATTTAAGCAAAAATCAAGAACAATCACCAATAGAGATTCATAAAGCAAATTAAATATAACGCCATGGGCGAAAAATGTACATAAGATCAAAGTAAAAACATATACAAACCCAACAAAGAAGAAAGACATGAAGAAAATAAAAAATGAACCAAACACTTCACGGGTTGTCAGAGCCGATCGATGAGAAATCCACCCCGGATCATCCAAAGGCAAGCTTCCATGATGTTTTCTAAGCTAATCTAATGAAAAAATGAAGTTGATGGAGTTGGGAGCAAAACAAACCCAAAACCCATCCCTAGAAAAATCTGTTCTTTTCCTATTTAATGACTGAAAGAATCGCAGACCGCGCTAAGCGCACAGCACCACGCTAAGCGCGCCCCCATTTATTGTTAAACCGCCTTAATACCGCGCTAAGCGCAGTCGGAACGCGCTAAGCGGGCTACTTGCTGGAATTTGCTCCATCCTTGGGCTAGGAGCGCGCGTAGCATGCTTCAAAAATGCTCCTTTTTATTGGTTCAAATGGCACATCTTGGAGCCTTTATTTGCTTATTGCTCCAACAATGCTTTATCACCTACAAAATGAATGGAAAACTATCAATTGTTACACAAACGAACCAAAAACACAAATATATACTAACCACGTATTTATACACAAAGTGGGGTTTATTCAAACGATATTTACCAAAAACTCTTGATAAGTGCAACAAAACTTATATACAAAAATAGCTGCAATTTGCACTTATCAGATGTCTGTAGAATTTTCTCCACTTATGGCCTATGATGACATGCCTAAACTCATTAGTAAGGCCTAGGTTTTGCTCTTTCATGAAGCCTTTTTTAATGCAAGGCTTTGTGTGCAACAGTACTCACAAATCTCTTACGTGCATCACTACTTACAAAAATCTTCAAATTAGAAAGGGTATGAATCAGAGTACTCATTGAACGGTGATGTGTTATTTATAGCATAAGTTTTTGTTAATTTGAATGTTCCCACCTATTTTGGCGCAATGGTTATCTGTGTAAGAATAAGATGATAATTGTAGAATATGTAGTTTTGAGAGATATATGGTTTTGATTAAGGGGTGGTTTAAGTTTGTGTGTGTGTGTGTGTGTGTGTGTGTGTGTGTGTGTGTGTGTGTGTGGGGGGGGGGGGGGGGCATGCGTTGAACATCTCTAGTTTTTTTTTTGTATTTCCTCACTTCCTAAGGCGTGGTAAATGATACTTTTATCATTCCTAATTTGAATTTCAAATTTACCCTGTCTTTTATTCTTATGATTATAAAAAAATTGTACCTTACTCTCTCACGCACAGTTTCAAAAGTTCAAAACCTAAAAAGAAAAATGACATATCTCTCTCTCTCTCACACACACACACACACAGATATATATATATATATATATATATATATATATATATATATATATATATATATATATATATATATATATATATATCCTATGAGAATGCCATTTTTATGTGAGAACATGAGAATGAATCTGAATAATTAGATTTTAAAATAAATTGTGGAGATTATGTGTGATTTTTGTTTTTCTCACTCCTCCATTATTAAAATAAATGATGGGGGAGAGAGAAAAAAAACAGACACATAATCTCCACAATTTATTTTAAAATCTAATGGTTCAGATTTTCATTCTCATGTTCTCACATAAAAATGACATTCTCACATAAAAATGACATTCTTACACAAATAACAAAGGCTCCAAAGCAAGAATGAACATCATTATAGAACATTTCCATTTCTATTACGTAGTATAAATGTAGATTTGTTATTTCCTACATAATTGTAGGAATTTCATCTATAATTTGGTCTATTTATTGACCATATTAATGAAATTTGAGTATTAAAAAAAAAGAATGAACATTCAAAATAAAAAAACTTATGCTAGAAAGAACACATCACTACCAAGGTTGTTAAAATCGCGATTTAAAACTTAAACTCTTAGATTTTACGCTTTTAGGTTGACATTTAGTGTTAAATCGCATGTAAAATCATTTTTAAATAAAATCGTATACTTGAACGATTTTACAAGATTTAAATCTCTCTGAAATCTACAAAATCGTGTAAAATCTTTGGATTTTACTCTTTGACTTAATGTTACCTTTTTTTTTTAATTTTAAAAAGCACAGCCCAATAAAACTTCTCTCACTTTATTATTTTATTCACTTTAAATAACCTCTGTTTTCATTAGACATTAGTCTTTTCATTTACCAGAGCAATGAAAAGTAAAAACTTTTGAACTCTAACGTCACTTCACTTGTATGACGCCGAACCGGAACTTCAACGACAATATTATGTGAGCTTTCTTCTTTGATTGGTAAGTATCTAAAAAGTGAGTCTTCTTCACAAATAAAAAACAGAACAATGTTATGTTACTATGTTATTGTGGGATTGTATTTAACTTTGGTTTGTTAATATGTTTGTTAAAGTGTTGCAAGTTTTTCTATTCAGTGTCTTTGAATGCTATAATGGTTTATAATATAGGTGATTGTTACAATGTTTTGCTATTTTTATTATTTTAATATATCAACTTAATAGAAGTTAATTTGATTTATTGCGTATGTTTTTGACAAACATGCTTCAGTGTTTTACTCTTTTAGATAAAATTTATTGTTTAAATTTGATTATTTTTTCTTTGTTAGATTCACATAAATGGCTAAGATTGAGACTAGTGATGGAGGGTATGGTTCTTGTTCATTCAGAAAAAAAGGGAGAAAAAATATTATAGGTAATAGGACTGATATTGGGTGGAATTATGGGATAGATGTTTTTGGCGATGCTAAAAAAGTAAAATGCCGTTATTGCTAAAATATCATTAGTGGGCAATTTTCAGATCCAAACATCATCTTCCGGGGACTAGCGAAGGTTTTGAACTGTGTGTACAAATTCCATATGATGTGAAATTAATAATGCTAAATGTAGTTTCTACAAGTAAAGAGACATAGGTGAAAAAAAGAAAAATGGATGAAATTGTTAAGGATGGGAAAATTCCAACATTTGAGATACACAACACTAAACAAAAAGGAAAGGAGATTCAATCAACAATTAATCAAATGATGAAAGAATCACTAAAGGAGGAACAATTTTTCTCTATTCATTATACACGTTTGATATTTCTAAAACAACTGATAAATATAAACACATACATTAATTTTATGTATTAAGTCACGTAGTTAGAGCAAATATATATATATATATATATATATATATATATATATATATATATATATATATATATATATATATATATATATAACTCTACGATTTTACGTTTCGATTTTACCTAGTCAAAACGAGTCAAAGTAAAAATTCGATTCTGACAACCTTGATCACCACTCAATGAGTACTATGATTCAGACCTTTCTAATTTGAATAATTTTGTAAATAGTGATGCCCGTAAGAGATTTGTGAGTATTGTTGCAAACAAAGCCCTGCATTTAAAAAAAGGCTTCATTTTTAATATGGAAGAGAAAGACCTCGGCCTTACTCATGAGGTCAGGCATGTCATTATAGGCCATAAGTGGAGAAAATTCTACAGACATCCAACATCATACAACACTTAATGGGTGAAGGAGTTCCATTCAATCTCTCACAAAGAAAATTGTAAGTTGTTGTAAGAAGAGAAAATTTCAAATACTCTGAAGGAACTTTGAATATGATGCTTGTGGACTTTTTAGATTATCTAAGAAGAAAAAGGTGATCAGAAGTAAGTGGATGCAAGTGGCAAGATTACGGTTCAAGTGTGGCTTAAACTTGATCAAAGTTGTTGAATAATGATTCAATATGGTAGAGAGCACCATGGCAATTAATGGATAAATTGGCATCACCATGGTTTTAAGACAATGTGGAGATTGTTGAAATATGGCTTAAAACCTTAAGTGATGAATAGAAAGAAAACATGTTTCGAGATTGTCGAAAAACAGTCCGATCTGAGCGGTTTACAAATATTGGATTTAATAGGTTCAATTCGTGGATTTGTGCATTAATGTTAGAATATTAATTTAAAAATACTCTAATATACTATAAATTAATATAAAAGATATTATAATGTTTTTATAATATTTTTATTCTAACAATTGATCGAGTTATTAGTTGGGCACATTAAAGGTATGTTGAATTTCAACATTTATAAACATGTGTATCTATTATTCTTGTTTACACAATAGTTAGAACTTTATCAGCTGATGTAAGAGAGAAGGGTTAGGAATCCTCAGTAAGCTTAGATAGGCGAGGTTTGAAATTTATTTGATTTCTTAGAATTTTGGAAACCTTTAAAGATATGTAAGGGAATAGGGAAACACTTCTAAACACCTTTAACTTGTGTGAATCACATATTGAGAGTTATAGAGATTGAAAAAAACTTGAGTACAAATAATGTTTAAGTTGTGGTAACTTTAAAGATTTTTTCCTGGTAAACTCATTTATAAGCTCTGCTAACAATTTTTGGAAGTATAGTGGGTCAGAGAGAGAGCTGTCATTTTTTAAAGTAGATCGATTGATCGAACTGAATATACAATTTACGGTGTTCTTGTCTTTTATCTTATTTTGGCATTAATGGTTTTGCTTTCACTTTTTCAAGATTATTTTGTTGCTTTAGACCATTTATTTTGGTTATCATTGTTCTTTGTCCCCACACATTCAATTTTTGGTGTATTTTTAAACTTTGCCTAATTCTTCTTAATTGTTTTGAATTATTCTATCAATTTTATCAACAATACTTTTTAATCTACATTTCAGTTTTTAATCTACATTTCAGTTTGTGGTCTTTCATATTATTTTAATTATAATTTTTTTTCCACGTATGCCTAATTTATCACCAACTTAAAGATGTCAATATACTAACCAACCGTAAAAGATCACTCATTTGTATCAACCATGATTTCTTGATTAGGAATTGATGACAAAAAATGTATCTTCAAAAAATTGATTTAATTATACGATGATGCAATGGTGTATGTTTGTAAATTACAACAAAGGCCTTATATATACTTGACATTTATGTATTTTGATAATTTTGCTATTATTTTTTAATGTTGCAAATCTGAAAGACCAAGACGCATAAGGTTAGGGGTGTAATCGGTTCAATTTGAATCGATTTTTGGTTAAAAAAGGTATAAACCGATGATATTTCCATCGACTTGGTTTGGTTTGATTTTTAACATTTTTCAAAAATACCAAAGTTTGGTTCGGTTTGGGTTATTTGTTTTCAATGTTTTTTTTAAAACATTATATTCATCAGTGTATTATCCACTATTGGGTTTTTCGGTGTATTTTATGCTAATATTTTTTTAAATGATATATTTCATGTAATTTATTTCATGCTCTATTTTTTCAAACAAATTACAAGTTGCTCTTAATTCATACGAGATAGTGTTAAGATAAAAGTTGTTTCACATATAAAAGTTGACACTTGGCATCAGAAGGTTGAGAAAGTATTTGAAAGCTTAATGGAACACAAGAAAACACACATTAATCAAACACACATCAAAACTATTTTTTAACAAGACTATAAGGAATTTTGTTAAAGAATAAGACACAAAAAAAAAATGAAATTAACGAAGAGAACTTGAACATGAAGAAAGCGACCATAACAAATCAAAATGATGGTAGAGGGATCAATAGTTCTGGCGGACAACGAGAGCAACAGTTCAGTGAAAGCAATTTTTTTACTTATGGTTTCTACTTTCTATATTTTGGAGTTTGGTTCTAGAAGCGAGTTTACTTCCAACCAAGAGAATTTTTTCCTTTACTTACAATCCATCCCAGAGAGATTTCATTATCTTGAGCAAATATTTTCATGGCAAATGCTTTCACGTAAAAGAGAACAAAATGATTGTGTTTAGGAATAAATTTCTCAATGTTGTCAACCGAGGAAAACAATAAATTTCTCAATGTTTTCGTTGATTGACAATATAGGAAGGTTATTCCAAAAATACAACAATAACATTAACACCAATATATTAGGATAGATTGCAAGAGTAGAAAAAATGTTTTGTTCAAGATAAAAGAACATTGAAGATTTTTTCTATCTTGCAATCCATCTCAAAGAATGATGTTATGAGTTTGGAGCGGCTACATCTAAGTTAGGTTTAGGGTAAAATATGATTAACGAGGGATTTTATAGTAAAATCTGATAATCTAATCCCTTGGTTATTAAATATATCCAAAGAAATAAATCATTAATTAAAAAAAAAAAAGACACCAATTTTAAAGAAATAAAAACATAAACTGCTATTGGTGGGATTCGAAGCATGTCCTGGAGTATTTTTCCTCTTGATTATATTTTGAAACTGGGGGAATATGTGATATTTAATAAATAACTAAATAAAACATGACGCATCTTGACATTTTACCTCGATTTTTGGTTGGGTGAGGTGAAAGTTTTGTCATGAAATGTATTATTTATAGTAGTGGTAAATCCTAAATGTAAAAATCAGCAGATTTTGCCTAATAAAAAGAAAAGGGTTAAATATGTTTGTGGTCCTCTTAAATATCTCAAATTTTGTTTTTAGTCCCTCAAAATATTTCCTTCAAAGAATGGTTCTCCTAAATTTTTTCATCCACACTTTTGGTCCCACGTGCAACTTAGTGACGAATTTCACAACTTATCGACTGAATTAGTGACAGTTTTAGCGATAGTTTATTACTTAGCAACTGAGTTATCGACAGTTTTAGCAATGGTTTTAGTATTAGGGACCAAAATTGTGGATAAAAAATTTTATGAGGACCATTCTTTGAAGAAAATATTTGGAGGGACTAAAAACGAAATTTGAGATATTTAGGAGGACCACAAATATATTTAACCAAAAAAAAAAACCGGTAAAAATGATATGTTAAGTATAAATCCTATGCTGAGGAAATAAAAAATAAGAACGAGATAGAAAAACAGAATCATAAATAAAGTCCAGGTTCAAATTCCATAGATAATATAGATGACTAGGTTGACCTTAAAAATTCAATCATTGAAATTTTAAAACAACTGAATTTATTGGATGATACCAAGAAAATCCATTATTAATTTACATTTATTATTAAATATTAATACATTTATTATTAAATATTAATAAAATTAACTGATCAACTTGCTATGCTATCGAACATTTTTTCTTAATTTCATTTTTTAAAAATGGATATTTTTCAATATAACAATAACTCCTCCCCTTTCCGATACTGAGGTTTCTGCACTTAAAAACAAAAATCTAGGGTGTATCACGCAAATAATCAGTCCGGTACTCAGTGTAGTTTTTCCACCAGGGAAGATGCCTTATATTGACAACGCTCTGATAGTTCAATGTGAGATATGGTTGGCCAACAAATTCACGTAACTCTTGAAGTACACCAATTATTAGAAAATAACTGAATTAGAGTTGTAGCTATGAGTGCTATAGATGGTCTAAAGAAAGGAATGGAAGTGATTGACACTGGAGTTGTTATAAGTGTTACAGATGGTCTAAAGAAAGGAATGAAAGTATTTGACACTAGAGTTGTTCTAAGTGTTCCAGTCGACGAAGCAACCCGAGGCCAAATTTTCAACGTCCTTAGAAAGCCTATTGATAATTTGGGTCATATATGATTGAGAATTCGTTTTACCTTTTAGGTTATGAACTTTTGAAAGTGTGGGTGAGAGAGTAATGTACAATTTTTTTTTTTATAATCATATGAATAAAGACAGGGTAAAATTGAAATTCAAATTAGGAGTGATAAAAGTATCATTTACCACGCCTCCGAAATAGGGGAAATACAAAAAAAAAAAATCCTAGAGATGTTCAATAGCCTTTAGGTATCTATCTCATTAGCTGAACCATTACAATAATTTCCAAATTACGCAAAGATTATGAAGGAGCTTCTGACCAATAAAAAATACCCTTAACAACGAGTAGTTTACTCAGATAATCGTTTTCTTGCTAATAGGGCCAAAAAACATATGTGTAACAATGCCAATTATGATTAAAGCACTAGGACTCAATTTGTATTGGTGTAGAATTTCAATTTCAAATGTATTGTTGATGATAACACGCATATTGTGAGTTTCGGTTTTCCCAAGATACATATGTAAATGGATCACACTACTACAAAAAATGTTTGTTACCTCGGATATGAAATGCATATTACCTCGACTATATAAGCGAGGTAATGGAAGGCGATATGATAACTCGCAACTTATCACCTCGGTGTTATTAAAACCGAGATTTAAAGTTAAATGCACATGGGTTCGAACCCCAACAACAACACTTGTATTATTTTCAAAACTAGCGTATATTTAATCTCGGTTTATCTTGAAAATCGAGGGGTTTGATAATTTTTTTTTAATTGTTACATTGTTTACACAAAATATTACCCAGAATATTACATTGTTTACACAAAATATTACATTGTTTAAAATAAAAGTAAAATTCTCTAGAGAACAAGGTAAAAATCAAATTCCCCGAAGATCTAGGTTTTAGATCTTCGAATTATTGAGTCTTGTGGAAGATCAAATGTTGGGTGCAAGGTTTGTATCTTCGGATCCTGCATGCATTTGATTTTGAAGCAAAAAAATAATAAGGGTTAGATAAATAAAATCAATATTCAAATATATGATTTTGTGATCAAATAAATATATAAGAAAACAAACCTTAAACCCAAGTAATTTTCTGCTCTTCCAATCCATCTTAGGGAACTTTTTCAAACGTCTTTATGTTTCAAGCGCTTCATGTTTCATTTAGGTTAGATTTTCAATATTCAAGATGGTTTTATAACGGATGTCCCTTAGATTTCACGCGGATCACTAATGGCAGATTCATGAGCGTTGATAAACATTAAATGGACGGCAAATATTTGTTTAAGGGCGTTGAATATAGTAAAAAAACACTTAACTATACCTTCGACCAAGAAGAAAACCGAGGTGAATAAGTTGTTTTTTTAATTACATTGTTTATACAGAATATTAAAAATACATTGTAAAATATGTAGTAGCAACTTATGATAGAAATGGACGTTGGTGAATCTTTTCTCTCTTTGGGGCGGCTACATATAATTTAGTATTAGGGTAAAATCTGTTTAACGAGTGTTCTAAAAGTAAAATATGCTTACTAAACACCTCGATTTTACTATAAAATCGAGATTTTATATTAACTATCACCTCGGTGATAAAGAAAACCGAGGTGACTTGTTATTTATTTATTTTTTAAATACATTGTTTACACAGAATATTAAAAAACATTGTTTTCAACAAATCTTCGGTGATATCCAAATTTTGTTGCATACCCACTAAAACAATTTTTTTGTAAAACTAGAATGATTTTCTGCACTTGCAATCTATCAACTGAGTACTCTTCAAAGGTTGAGTTGGTTTCCTTCTTTGTTGGTTAAGATCCATTCTTTGTTTAACTTGAAGTAAGAACGATTTTCTGAACTTGCAATCTATCAATTGACCTCTTTTCAAAGGTCGAGCTTACATCATTGTTGGTTAAGCTCTTTTGTTTGGCTAACTTGAAGCAAGAATGTTTTTCAGCACTTGCAACCTATCAACTGAGTACCTTTTTTAACTAAGGATTATTCCAAAAAAAAATACAACAACGACAACATCAACACTATTATATGAGATAGATATGTATGGGGAGCTCTTAGATATGAAGGTGTACGTTGATCTTCTATTAGTCTCTTGATATCTTGGTCCAGTGTAAGATGTGCATCTGTAAACACTTACTCACTTAAGTTAGTGACTATCGTATATAGAGGTATAGAGTTAGAAAGTATGAACTTGAAATTAAGGTCTCCATCTTCCTTTTATATTTACATTCAAGAGTTTTAGGTTGCTAGATCCTTAGATCCTGAAAAATCTTCCCTTGAAGGCTTGGATATGTTTTTTTTTTGTAAGCAAGGGATATATTAATGGAGTACAAAGGGTACTCAAACCTGATTACAAAAGAACGATACAGAACTCGACAAAAAAATACGAGAAATTACCCACCAATTGAACCTAAGACAAAAAGAACAAAGGGTCTTTGTTGAATTCGTAAAAGTTGAAATTGGAATATGTAATTTCTCCAATAAAAGCCCATCTCCAAACCGTATATTTCACCTTCCAAACTGTATCAACAACATTCCAGCCGATGTTCCTAAATATAATATCGTTCCTAAGCAACCAAATATTCCAACAGATCGTCAGCCAAAACACACCTTCTCTCCCTTTTTTATTCTTCTTGGATTTACAAAAGGAGAACCAATCCAAAAATCTCCCCTTAAAATCCTCCCCACCTATCTCTCTTAAACCAATCCAAATAGCCACCTCCATCCACACTAACTTGGCCACCGAACACTCAAGAAAATAGTGCTTCAATGATTCCGAATGAAGACCACAAAAAACACACTTAACATCACTATCAGCTAGAATAATGTTCCTTAATAACAAAAGATCCTTGGTCGGGATTCTATTAAGGAAGCATCTCCACCCAAACGCTTTGCATTTCAAAGGAGCAATCATTTTCCATAACAACGTAAAAGCCTCATCATCACGATCAGCCAGACCGAAAGGAATGTGAAAAGAATTAGAACTTTTGTAAAAAGAACTAACCGAAAACTTTGAATTAACCTCCAACTTCCAATCCAAACTATCCTTCACAGCATAGTCCAGAGTTGAATTCGACAAAGCCAGGCGCAAAGCCCCCGACACATCTGCACCTGCCTGATCCGGGGCGGAAACGTCGGTTGCCTGAAAAGAGCTCAGGCGAGAGCCCTCCAAATGGTCCGGATGCGAATGAAAAACATTGACAGGATAATCTACATTCGCAGCAAGAAAATTACCGACCCCTGCTTCAAAGCTATTAGCACCAGCAGCATAAAACACTACAGACGCATCAATTCCTGCATCTAAACTGCCAGCCACAAAACTATCTGCAGCAGTATCGACATTATCGGTACCTGTAACAGAGCTCAGAAAAGAATTAAACAAGCCAATTTCCATAGAGAACTGCTCATATCCAGCAGCATCAGCAGTTGCTGTAGGAGCAGCAATTTGAACACTAAAATTTCCCCACCTCCAAACACCCCTCGTCCAGCCCCCCATACCACCCACCGAAACATCTTTTAAATGAGATAAAGAGAACAAAAACGGGAATAAATGCTTCAAACTTCTGATTCCGGTCCAGTTTGCATGCCAAAAGGATGTAGTGAAACCATTTCCCACCCGAAACAAGGTATTAGATAACATAATATCCGTAGGATAATGCTTCGGTAGAGAAATTAGATCTAGCCACCAAGAAGATTGGGATCTCCTACCAACACAAGAACCATCACAACCCGCCATTTGGAGACTAATATCACCATAACGCGCCTTCAAAACCTTGAACCACAAATCCTCCGAGCCTTATAAAATTCTCCACCTCCATTTATGAAGAAGAGCCACATTGAAATCATCTATCCGCTTCAGATTCAAGCCCCCTTTCTCTAACGGAAGACAAAGAGAATCCCAACTCAACCAATGTGTCTTCCTTTTCACCTCCGAGCTACCCCAAAGGAAACCTCTTTGAAGTTTAGTAATGGCCTTTCGAATTTTTACCGGCACCTTGTAGAAAGAGAGTTGAAAAATCGAAATGCTACTAAGAACCGATTTGAGAAGAGTAATTCTTCCTCCGAAACTTAAAAACCAATTTTTCCAACTAGATAACTTCTTCTCCATCTTGGTAACCAAGGTTGTCCAAGTGGAAACTCTTCTAGGGTTGGATCCTATAGGAATACCGAGGAAAGTGAATTCTTTTCTCTCCGTTCTACAAGCAAGAAATAAAGTGGCCGCTTCAAGAGAACTAGGCGAAAAGTTTATACCGACAAGTCTACTTTTATAAAAGTTGATACCAAGACCCGAAACTAGGTCAAAACCTCTTAAAACTGTTTTTATAGCCCATAAATGTCTCCAACTCCCATCTCCCACCAAAAGAGTATCATCCGCAAATTGAAGAATGTCAATGAAACAACTTCCCTCAATAAGAGTCCCCGAGAATTCTCCCAAAAGAACCGATCTCTTAACCAATCTCGTCAATCCTTCCGCAACCATAACAAAGAGAAAAAGGAGATAATGGGTCACCTTGTCTCAATCCTCTTTCCACCACAAACTCCTTAGTAGGACTACCGTTCGCCAAGACCAACATCTTACTTGAAAATATAGTTTCCTCCATTCACCGCATCCACAAGTCACCAAAACCCATGGATCTCATCATAAATCTAAGAAAACCCCAACTTACTTTATCATAAGCTTTCTCAAAATCGACCTTAAAAAGCGACACAACCTTTTTCTTCTTTACCGCATAATCAACTACCTCATTAGCCACCAACACTCCATCGAGCATTTGCCTTCCCGGGACAAAGACACTTTGGCAATTAGAGATAATGGAATTCAAAACCAACTTTAATCTAGCTGCCAAGAGTTTTGACAAGGATTTATATAGACATCAAACCAGGCAAATGGGTCTATAATCATTAAGACCCAAAGGATTCTCGCTTTTGGGGACTAAGGAGAGAAAAGAGGACACTATAGACTTAAACAAAATAGCCCCGTTATGGAAATCATTGAAGAAGTGACAAAAATCATGTTTAAGAAAATGCCAACATCTCTTAATGAACAAAGAGGAATACTCATCCGGTTCCGGACTTTTGAAACCACCACAACTCCAAACCGCCTCTTTAACTTCATCTTCGGAAAACGGTCTCTCAAGAGAAGCCCTATCCATGTCACTAAGCTTCTACAAAGAGTCATCCTCCAAGATAGGTCTATTACCACCCGGCTCCACGAATTTACGAGCAAAATGGTCTCTAACCTCCTTAACCGACGCAAGGACCCCCTATCCATGGTAATGGAACCAATATAGTTACGCCTTCTTCTTTCCTTCATAACACAATGAAATTAACGGGAGTTGTTGTCACCATCATTGAGCCATTTAACTCTTGATTTTTGAATGATGATGTTCTCCTTAATTCTCAAGTTTAACCAAAAACTACTAGATGCTATCTTGCGATCCAAAAAGAAGTCACCCGATTCAGAGGAATTACACGCCTCAACCTTAACATCCCCCTCGTTAATCTCCTTCACACACTCTTCAACTTCTAAATCGAACCTCCCAAAAACTTCACAATTCCACCTTCTAAGTTTTCCTTTAAGAATTCTAAACTTCTCTTTTAACACAAAATCACCTCTACCTTCTATCTGAATGTTATTCCACTCCTTTTCAACAAAATGAATAAAGTTCTTGTCTTGAAACCATTTGTTATTAGTTTTAAACGGATTCGGTCCCCAATCCGATGAGTCCACCACCAACCACATAAGACAATGATCCGAAACATCTCTCTTGCCAACAAACTGACCGACCACTCCCCATTTTTCAATAGTTTCTTCAGAAAGTAAGAAGCGATCGATCCTACTCATAGACCTCTCGTCCCCGCTATACCACGTAAAATTCTTCCCTTTACAAGGAACGTCGATTAAATCACAACTATCAATAAATTCGTTAAATTCTTTCATCTCCGAGTTACGAGAATCTGTACCTCTACCCTTCCTTTCTCTAGATTTTTTAATTGCGTTGAAGTCCCCTCCGATACATCATTCTCCAACCGCAAAACGGTCCTTAAGATCCCTTATCTTCCTCCAAAGAATTCTTTTCAACTCCAACTCACAAGGAGAGTACACATTGACCACATAGAAAGTATTCTCCATCCATCGAACTTTAACACCAATAAAACCGTCACCTTTGAAGCTATTAATGACTTCCACCCTCCCTTCCTTCCACAAGATAACTAACCCTCCAGATAATCCCGAAGCACTGGAAAAAGACCAACCAATATATTCCCTGTTCCAATAACTCTTAGAAATACCCTCATTAATAATATGCAACTTGGATTCCTGGATCAAGAACATGTCCACATTTCCTTTCTTAATAATATGATAAATCCTCTTCCTCTTAACCAAACTACCTCCCCCTCTTATATTAAAAGAACCTATAATCATCGAAATGGTTTTAATTTCTCCTTCCCTACCTCCATTCTTTCCTTATCTTTTCTTTCCATTTCTTCTATCCTGCTCTTATAGTCCCTCCTAGAATCGATATCAACCACCCCAAGTTTGGATATAGCCTCCCAAAGCTTTCCTCCTGCAAATGGATCCAAATTGTTCCATAATCTAAAGTTGTTCCTGAATATGTCGGACTCCGCCGAATTGTTCCCATGGCATGTCGAATCCTGGGCGCGTGATCCCCACCCTTAGAATTCTCTTCGTTACCCAAAGAGCATCTAATGATAGCTCCATCTGAGCCAGAAACATTGGAAGGGAGAGTTTGAGGTACCACACCTGGCTTACTATTAGAGGAAGGACAAAAAGTAACTTTTGCTCTTTCTAATTCCTTATCAAAAGACCCGCTAAACTCCTGCTCAACTGTACCTATGTTCTGAACCCTATTAGGGGCATCATGATTTCTTTCTGAACACGTCTCCAAGTCAGCTTTTTGTGACTCCGGTTTGTCAGTGTCTGAGGAAACAACACCATCGTCGTCGGAGCAAAACAGATCTCCATCCCCGACGTCTTCTTCCTGTTCCAACCAACCTATGCTCGTATCAGAGGAAGAGGGGCTCCTCTTCTTAGTTAAAGAGGTAAACATTGTCGCACGGAGAGGTCCATAAGAATCTTCTCGGAGTAATATGACAAACATTTTTCCATCGATTTCAACCTTGATTTTCTCCGGAAGAATGAAAGAAGATGAAACTCGCACTAAAATCCTTGCTACATTGTTGATTGCAGAATAGGGCAAGGAAGCAAAAATATTTATTTTCGGAAGAATTCCCTCCGGGATTTATGTTGTGTCCACAGAGATCGGTTAGAGGGAAAGAATGCCGTTCGACAGTCTCTCGCGTTTATGAGTTTGGTTTTGAATGGTTTCAAACAAGAAAATAGAAAAGTAAACATTAAAACATAAAAACAAATTCATTCTTCAGAGACACACTTATCAGGCACTGCATACAATCGACTCCTCACAAACTTACCATCCCTAATCGGAGTTCGCTAAGGTTATGTCTAACGCAAACCAAACCCCGCGCATAAAGCAAAAATCAGAGACAATTACCAATAGAGATTTGTAAAGCAAGTTTTATACAACGCCATGGGCGACAAATATACATGAGATCGTAGCAAATACATATACACAACCCAACCATACAGAAAAACACAAAGAAGAAAAGAAATGAACCAAGCATCTCGCGGTTTGTCAACGTCGGTCGACGATCAATCCACCCCGGATCATCCGTATGCATGCTCCATAGTTGTTTTCTAAGCAAAGCAATGAAAAATGAAGTTTGATGGAAGTGGGATCAAGAAACCCCAAAACCATCCCTAAAAAATGCTGAAAAATGAACTATATACATTGCAAATTCTGCATGGTTCGCAGTGCGAATGACTCAAAAAATGGCACTTTAAGTGCCTCTGATCACCAAACCGCCTTTGCTTTCCTTCGTTGGTTCGCAGTGCGAACGAACCATTTGCAGTGCGAATGCTCGCTGACTGGTTCGCAGTGCAAACATTGGCTTATTTCTCTTTTGTAACTCACTGCCAGCCTTCGCTGGGACCTTCGCTGGACCTTCGCAAAGCGAACATTCGCTGCCAGTTCGCAGTGCGAACAAGACAGAAAACCAGTCCTTATTATGGCCACAACTTCCACACCGAAACTCCGATTTACGCACGGTCGGAAGCGTTGGAAAGCTTATTCAATGCTCTTCAAGAATATGGCAAGATAGCCTTTATTTACTTCCTACAAAAATGAGATAAAAATCAATTAAACTAAGTAATATTTAAACAATACGCAATATATACACTAAAACGTAAAGTAAACGTATTTATAAACAAAGTGGGGTTTATTTGAACCGATATAGACAAAAAGTACTGATAAGTGCAACAAAACTTATATACACAAATAGGTACAATTTGCACTTATCATACATCCAGATTGATATGTTTCACCGTTGAGTCGTCCGAACCGAGATACGAACCAAAACTATTAGCAAGCTTCTCGAAAAAATCAAGATTCCATCCATGTCAAGGGACTCCATGAACTCTAATCCAAACGACTCTCTCATCATCTATATCATCCTCCTTCCACTTCCTTATATCACAGAACCATTGCTTCCACCAGTTCGAACCTTCCGCGATCAGGTCGACGATTGCCCCTTCTTCAGATTCTTCCAACAAACAGAGTTTAGAACCCAAAGGTGTCACCTTTATAAAGAAAATGCCCTCGGATTCGAAGCTCTGTTGAACATTGTACGCCATTTCCGCACTATGAGTAATTCCGACGTAAGCTTTCTTAAGCCGACCCAAATCATCCAAACAAGATGAATAGCTAAGACAAATACGGTCGTCTGACACATCCTTACTATTGCGCAAAACCTCCACGTAAGATTTACTTCCATCGAACGTTTTGAAATCCTGAGCTTTCCTCAACGTCTCCCTCAAAGGATTAGAGAGAGTACCCCTTCTAACAGAGGCTACGTTCCTAACTCCATTAAACATAGCGACACTCCTTTCAAATCTGGGCGGGTTTGCATGTATCTTCTTCCTGTCAATCATAACATTGTCCAGTTTGATCCCTAACAAATTAATATCTGCCACTTCCCTGAATCTAGAAAAACCAAATCTTTTCCCCAGTTTACTCAATCTCGGAGAAATCGCAACCTCAACTACGTCCCCGATACAACCGAACAAGACAAAAATATCCCTTGCTTTGATATAATTAGGGAACTCGGAGAAGAAAAAAGACGTGATACCCACTTCACCCCTTCCCCACACTCCCTTGCTAAAAGGAAAAACATCCCACTTCACAGCAGATGAAGGAGATGCTCGTTTCCTACCACCCACCTTGGTCCACTCCATAAAAACTAAAAACTGCAACGTTCTCGCCGAGAAAAACCTGAACAATACACACCTCAACCAAGGCCCCTAACCCTAAGGTTAGAAGTTTAAGCCAAACATTAAGATGAGATCGTCTAGACTATCACGGTAAAACGCCAGCCAGAGCGCACAAACTTTACACAAGGAAAAAATCTTTTTCGAATCTATGCGCCCCAGTTGATTTATCCTTTACGACCTCACTGGTTGTTTTAGCACCTACCCCAAAGAGGCAAAAATATCATCAAAGTATGAAACTTAAATTCTCTCAATATCTTTCTCCCTCCCCCAAACACCATTTTCATCCTTTAAATTTGTGATGGAGTTTGTTTTTCTTTGTTAGCTTGCTTTCCCATATGGAAGAACTGTGTTTTTGTTTGAGTTTTTTGTTTTTGTTTTGATGTAAGGCTTGGATATGTTGATCCTTCTCTTTAATCTAATGACTAGATATTTTGAATAATATTTTGGGTTATTTTCATTGCGGGTCACTGGGCTGATTGAGAGATCAATCTAGTATTTTTGCTCAGAAATGAACAAGAATTATTAAAAGTTTATAGAAGACATTACATGTGATTGAGTGATTACCTTATAAATACTAGAGTGATTACCTCATATGTATGAGTGACTGATTTTGGAAATAATTTTTACTCTTAAATGACTTTTTCCTTTTGAATGACTATTGTTATGTTATTTATATAGTATTTGTTCGAAATGTTTTTTATTGGCTAATCACCAACCGAAATAATTTATGATTTACTGTGACAATGATAATAAAATTAGTAAATACTTTAAACTAGATATTCTTGAAACCTACCTATTCTTTTTACATAATCAAATCAAGATGTCCAATGGTTAATTATATCTCTCTCGCTAATTTGTGTAAATCTCAGAAGTTTGCAAGTGAACAAAAAAGTTTATATTATTAAAATATTACATTAACATAAATCTCAACGAATTTAGGACTTTTAAATGTTAAAGACAATATAGTTTATATGGTTAAATATATTTGTACTTTCTTAAAATAATTTTTTTTAAATGATCGTTTTAAAAATTCTCATTCACATTTTTTGTCTCTAATACTAAAACCATCACTAAAATTGTCACTAATTCAGTCGCTAAGTAATAAATTGTCCATAATCCAGTCGCTAAGTTGTAAAAACCGTTGCTAATATGTAGGAGAGTCCAAAAGTGTAGATGAAAAATTTTAAGAGACCTATTCTTTTAAATAAATATTTTAAGAGATTAAAAATGAAATTTGAGATATTTGAGAGAATCACAAATATATTTAACCCAAATTTATATTATTAATTGTATATTTTCTTTTATTTTAAAAAATATTTCTAAATAATGTATATAGTAAATAATATCGTATTCGAAAATGTGCAAAACGGACTATCATACAAGGTTTCAAAATTTTCACATTAAATCATGACTAAATATAATCTTATAAATCTTATAAAATGTGAATAAATATTGCGTCTAATTATTTTGTCATGATGATTAACTCGGTTGGCTCAAACGCTCTCATCTCTCTCTAAAAGAGGATTAGGGTTGGCTCAAACTCCATGAACGGTGGGTTCTCTCACCGTCGGGATGGCTGGGAGGAGGCAAAAAAGAGGAACTTCAGACATTGAAAGCCTAATTGGGACACTTTTCCGGTAGGAAGAAGATTAGAGAAGGATGATTCAGCAAGCTTAACGTCGGTGCACTTCTCGGAGTTCCCGGAAAGATGCAAAGCTAAAGACTTTTTTCGAGATTTTCGGATGCATAGGGGAGATGGTGGAGGTGTCAATTTAACCAAGAAGAAACAAAATTGGGAAAAATTTGGATTCGCTAAGTTTAAAGAGGTTGGGATGCAAAGATGTTTGTGATGAAGCTAGATAACATCTTGATCGAAGGGAAGAAGATCCACGCCAACTTACCAAGGTTTGAGAGAGGAATTGCACAGATAGGAAGAAAGTTTAGAGGGGAGTTGGAATTGGGGACGATGGTGGACCAATTCGGCCCCCCTCAAAAGAGCAGTGACGGGAATTTTAAGAGGAGGGAGGTTAGTTCGTTCGCGGATGTTGTCGCTAGCAGGGAGAAAGATTGGCTAAAGAGTGGCTAAAGTATTCTTCAAAGGAGGAAGACTTAGCAAGACTTCAGAAAGTGTATGTGGGTTAGGTAATTATTCCTGGCTCTTCATACAATATCCAGACTTTTTTCAAGATGGAAGGTTATAACGCGATCAAAGTATCACCGTTGAGAGCAAAACTATGTCTGCTAGAAGAATCAGAGGAAGGAGTCATTGAAGATCTAATTGGGGAGGGATAAGCTTGGTGGAAACAATGATTTAATTTAAGGAGATACATAGGTGGAGCGAAGAGGAGGTGGACAACGGAAGAATGGTTTGGATAAGGGTTTTTGGTGTTCTAGCACACGCTTGGAATGGTGATTTCTTTGTAGAGTTAGCTAATTCTTTAGGGGGTGGAGTTAGCTAATTCCGGATTTATATGAGGCTTCTTGTTTGAATAGAGTTTCGATAGCGGCCATGGGGGTGGTGCGATGGACGATGGAAATTGGGAGATTTCGGCTTAATTGAGGCGGTGGTTCTTGATCCGTCGGTAGCGGCCGGGATGGTTTCCTTGGAGGCTAGGCTTGATGATAGTGGCATTAAGGAGGAAGGCTTGGATTGTATATCTTGGGATCTAGAATCCAAAGTGGGATTTTCGGTGGCTTCTTGTTATGCCTCTTACTCTTTTTTTTTTTCGTATTCCTTTTGGTCCTATTAATAGGTACGATGATGCTTTGGCTTTGATTTGGAAGATGGATGTTCCCTTTAAGATAAAGGCTTTTGGTTGGAGACATTTTGTTAATAGACTTCCAACAAAGGACCTTTTGGCATATAGAGGTATAAACTTTCATATTGATTCTTTGAAGTGTGTCTTTTGTGGGATAGATTCGGAAACTATGAAACATTCCTTTTTTACTTGTTATGTGGTTAAGAAGATTTGGAGGGAAATAGCCATTTGAATAGGTAAATCGAAAGAAATGGAGGAAGAGTGCCTATCGAATTTTATGGATTGGTACTTGTTTTGCCGTGTAAAAAAAGTCAAAGAGGGCAAATTAGGGATTGTTTGGCTAGCCATCACTTGGAGCTTAGGGTTATTAAGGAATGGAGTTTGTTTTTAGATGGAGGAGTGGAATATTAACAATACGGTATGGTGTATAAATTCATTGGTTTGGAAGTGGTCTTTTTATGGAGAAATTACTCATTCCAATTTTAATTTCTACGAGTTTAGTAAAGATCATTTACTATTTATTTCGTAAATCTAATTGGTTTGTAATCTCTCTTTTTGTCGGGTTAATCCCGTTTTCAGTGTAATCAGGTTGGAGAACCCTTAGTTCTCCCTTATATAATATCTTGCTTACACAAAAAAAACAAGTCTCTCAATAGATTTAAGAGAACTTTGATTGTAAATGTTCTTTGAATATTTTCATATAACTTTACATTTGATTATATATATATATATATATATATATATATATATATGTGTGTGTGTGTGTGTGTGTGTGTGTGTGTGTGTGTTTTGGACTGGGCCAGAGGCTGCCCCACTGTCGGGCACAGCCCAATCCACATCCCCTGTCGGGGAGGGCCCAATGAAGGACCATTTCGTCAAGCCACATGAGGAGCGCCCACACGTCTCCCCCATGGTCTCCACGTGCCCCTCACGCGGGAACACGTCATCAGGTAACTACTCGCGTCCTGAAGAATAGGTCAACCCACCATCCGAAGATCGCGGGGCAGTTAACTCAGGGCGAAGACTACGTGCTGATCTTCCCTATGCCACGTAGACCCTGGCAGTTACTTGTATTGGGCCTAGCAATCCAACCCAGTGCAAAGTAACCGTTGGCCTAGCGCTGGGGGCTCATTATAAATACCCTCTACCACTAGAGGGTTAGGTATTCTATTCTCTACACCTTTTCTCTGTACTTGCTTTCTCTCTTGCTGAAACTTACTTTGGCATCAGAGTACCTTGCAGGTACACCCCCTCCTTTTCTCTACCACCGATGAACGAATGAGCTCACGACATGTGTTGACTGCTGATCCTTTTCTGATCCAGTAAGATCAATGGTGCCTTCTGTGGGAACCCTTGCTTCCCCTTTCTTTCTACCATAGAAACTCAAGAACCAAAGCAGTTTTAAATCTTCGTCGATCATGGCCAGCCCACGCACTAACGCTCTAGAAACTGCCTTCACCACGTTCACCAATGACGACGATCACGATCCCAATGCAACCGTTCACGTCGAAAAAGGTGATCCTAGGGACTGGTACACTGCCTCTCCATCCCCTGACGAAGAGGCCTTCAACGCCGCCTGACGCTTTGACAGCCTGACTGTCTTCCAGCTAATCCATGTGTCGTCCAACGCTGACCCGACCATGGTGGCTTTGTTTGCGGCGATCAATCAGATAAATTTGATGATCTTCCAACAGAACGAGCAGATCGGGATACTCAAGAGGGAGCGACAATCACGCTCTCCCCCGAAGAAAAATCGTCGCCCAGTTTCTCGCAGTCTTTCCCCGCGACGATGGGAGACTTATCCTTCCCCTCCCCGCGGAGGCCACGACATGATGAGTCTCGGAGCCCTTCTCTGCGACAGCTTGGGCGTCGTCCACACTGGAAAGGCCTCAGCCCATGGCCACCCAGAAGCGTGACCGCTCTCCTCCCCAGAAGGAGCGACGCTCCCGGCTCACAAGAGGAACAAAGTCGACGGATATGCTGAGAAGACGACGGGCCAGCCAAGAGGTCCTCCCCACCGAGGTAGGAGCCCTCGATGTAACTTGTCCCCGTCGCGGTCACCCGTCAAGAGCGACGAGGAAGACCAACGCACGCCGCTGTCTAGAGCAATCATGGAAACTCGCCTGCCCGTCGGGATGGAAAATCCCTCGGCCTTGGCGACCTATGATGGTACGACCGACCCGGATAACCACATTGAAAGTATCGATGCGATGCTCGACTACTGGAACGTCCGGGGAACCATCAAGTGCAGGCTCTTCCCCATGACCCTGAGGAAGGGTGTAATGGGGCGATACAAGAGCCTCGAGCCCGAGTCCATCGCCTTCTGGAAGGATCTGAAGAGGCAGTTCTCCAGGAACTTCACCGCTTCCAGGTGCCACCCGAAGACGAAAGCATCCCTAGAAGCCATCATCTAGGGAAAAGAAGAATCTCTCTGGGACTACATAGAGAGGTTCAACCGAGAAGCTTTCCAGGTATCCACCTCGAACAACATGAAGAGATATTTGATCGAGCGCGGACTGCGACCTCACACCGAGTTCACCAAGGCAATCAGTATTGAAAGGACCAACACCTTAGACGAGCTCCTCCACAAGGCCTAGGCATACATCCAGTATGAGGAGATAGAGGTCGCCAACTACGCCCACGACTCGCGAAACCATGAGGGTGCCAGGAGTTCCAGGCACGAAGATTCTGCTGCAACCCGACGAGGCGGGGAGAGAAGAAGAGAAGACCGGCCCCGGGACTCCCGAGAACAAAGGGGACTAGCAGGCCGCTTCACTGAGTATACGCTACTCAAAGGTCCCCGCGAGCGCATCCTAGCCGAGTGCATCAACTCGGAGTTTCAACGAGGCGGTGCCCACTTCCCGAAACCGACACCCCCAAGCCCAACGTCGATAATTCCAAGTACTGTCGGTTCCATAGGAGCCACATGCACGTCACGGAGGATTGCATCCGCCTCAAGGATGCCATGGAAATCCTGATTAAAGAGGGGAACCTGAAGCAGTACACCAAGAGAAGCGAAGCCTCTTGACAGGAGGCCCAGAAGACGAAAAAGGTCGAGGAAGCGACCCCGTCTTGCGGCGATAACGGGCTGCAAGTCGCTATGTGTTTCACCCGGCCAGAGGACTTCTACTTTCCCTACGAGCCCGACACGCCTGTGACTACTCGTTGCCCATGGGAAAGCTTCCCCGCCGCCATGGTCATATCCGGCGGGGGGTTCAACAAAGTCTCTGTAGGGTCGGTGAAACGGAAGTTCTAAAAATTGATAGAGGCGAGCTCGGCATAGAACGCCACCTTCGAGAAGGTCCAGGGAAGGTCAAACCCCATCACCTTCTACCTCAAAGAATTACTGGGCGGCGCCCCTAACTCCAACATCCCTCTCCTGATCAAGGCACAGATGGCAAGCTTTGACGTCCGCCGCATCTTTGTCGACCAGGGGAGCTCAGTGGACATCATGTATGCCCACCTGTTCACCACCATCTAGCTCGACGAGACGCATCTGACCCCGTATGTCGGCTCCGACCTGCAGGGCTTCAATGGCACCACCATAAGGTTGTGGTGCTACTTCGAGCTAATGGTCACCTTCGGGAACGACGAGACTGCTCGACAAGTCAAGGTCCGCTTCCTGGTGATAGAGTATCTTCTATATACCAGTGCATTATAGGGGGGCCGACCCTGGCCGAACTCACAGTTGTAACGTCTATATTCCACCTGAAGATGAAGTACTACACGATGAAGGGTCGTGTCGTCGCCCTCCACGGGGACATTGCGGCCTCCAGGAGATGTTTCGAGGCTGGTACCAAGGGGTTGAACTCGATCAACATCAAGTCCAAGACCGCGGGAAAGTCAGCACAGGACGAGGAGTATAAGCCACTCTCGCGCGTCAACACGGTCGACCTCGACAGCCACTTCCCCAGCAAGCAAGAGCAGAATGAGGTAGCGGATCACACTCCTCCAGCTGATGGCAATGGGCAGCCTCTTCACTCCATGCGCCCCATTCCAGACGGAGACTTTGAGCTCATCACGCTCGGCGATGACCCGGACAGGAACGTGAATACTGGCACGGGGCTCCCTGACTTGGCAAGGAAGCAGCTGAAGGCCTGCCTCGGGGAGAATGTTGACCTGTTCACGTGGAGCGCTGCAGAGATGCCCGACCTCGACCCAGAGTTGGCCTGCCACCAGCTCACAATAGATCTGGCCATTAGGGCTGTAGTACAACGTATGGGTAGGCAGTCTCCCGAGAAAGCGGAGGCTGCTGAAAAAGTTGTAAAAGACCTCTTAGAGGGAAATTTTATTTCGGAAGCCCAATACACAACCTGGTTGTCTAACGTTGTTCTCGTTAAAAAGACTAATGGAAAATGGTGTATGTATGTTGATTATACCAATCTTAACCGGGCATGTCCCAAAGATGCTTACCCATTGCCAAACATTACTGGTCAATAATTCTATAGGTTTTAAACTACTGTCGGTCATGGACGCATACTCGGGATACAATCAAATCCCCATGGCGAAGGACGACAAGTAATACACGACTTTCATGACCGAGTCAGGCAACTATTACTATAACGTAATGCCCTTCGGTCTGAAAAACGTCGGCGTGACCTACAAACAGATGATGAACAAAGTCTTCCGGGGAGAGATCGAAGACATGCTCGAGGTCTACATGGACGACATGATCGTGAAATCAAGAGAAGAGATCAACCACACTTCCCACCTCAGAAGGGTCTTCGATACGACAAAGAGATGCAGAATGAGGTTCAACCCGGAGAAGTGCACCTTCGGTGTCTGAACAGGAAAGTTCCTCTGCTTCTATTTGACAGAACGAGGAATCGAGGCAAACCCCGACAAGTGCATGGCATTCTCCGAGTTCCCAACGCCGAACTCGAAGAAATCGATCCAATCGCTAAACGAGATGCTCACCTCACTATCCCGCTTCGTGGCCAAATCTGCCCAGCACACACTCCCATTTTTTAAGCTTTTGTGCAAAGAGGGCACGTTCGAGTGGACCGAGGAGTGCGAGCAAGCCCTCCTCCACCTCAAGCAACTCATGTCGCATCCCTTTGTCCTCTCACGCCCAGAAAATGGGGAGACTTTGTACTTGTACCTCGCCTTAGCAACCAAGGCGGTCAGCGCGGTTCTTTTCTGGGAAACCCTAGAGGGACAGAAGCCGATATACTTCACCAATAAAGCCCTCTAAGGTCCCGAGCTTAGGTACCAGCAGATTGAGAAGGCCGCTCTGGCCCTCGTCACTGCGGCAAGAAGGCTACGACACTACTTTCTGGCCCACGCGATCATGGTAAGGACGGACCAACTCGTGAAGCAGCTGCTCGGCCGTCCCGACATGGCAGACATGATGCTCAAGTGGTCGCTCAAACTCTCCAAGTTCGACGTCCAATACGATGGTAGGAAGGCCTTGAAGGCTCAAGTACTAGCCAACTTCGTCGCAAAAATGACCACCACGGTCTCCTTGTCCGACGCATCTCAGAAGTGGACAATCTACGTCGACGGGGCTTCCAGCTCGACCGGCAGCATTGCGGGCATCATCCTAGAAAACAAAGAGGGCATAGTGATCTAGGTCTCCCTTACCTTATCCTTCCCGACATCAAGCAACCAGGCTGAGTACGAGCCTTTCCTCGCCGGGCTACGCTTGGCCGAGGACCTCAGTGCAAAGAAGGTAAAAATATTTACCAACTCCCAGCCCGTGGCCTCCCAGGTACGGAAGAGTACTAAGCCAAGAATCAAAACCTCATCCAGTACTTGGCCCTGGTGAAAGAGAAGATGAAAAAATTTGACTCGGCAGAAGTAAGTCACGTCCAGCACGAACACAATACCCGGGCAGACATCCTATCCAAACTGGAAAGCACGAAGGAAAAAGGCGGGAACAAGTCTGTCATCCAAGAGGTGCTTCCCCGACCAAGCATCGAGAAACCCACCTCGACCGTCAACGTAAACGCCATTGGCGATGCCCACTGCTGGATGACCCCGGTATACGAGTACCTCAGCACAAGGAAACTGCCCGATGACTCCAAGGAGGCGAGCATAGTCAGGCAACGACCCTGGTCGTACGTCCTGTTCGAGGACAAATTATACCGGCGGGGTTTCTCCACCCCCCTCCTCAAAGGCCTCTAGGAGTCCAAGGTCCCTAGCATACTCTAGGAGATCCACAAAGGGATTAACGCGCAGCACCTCGGCAGACGATCCCTCGCCTGTAAGGCGTTGTGAGCAGGATACTACTGGCCCACTATATAACAGGACGCCAAGGAGCACGTCAAGAAGTGCGACAAGTGCCAGCGACACGGGGATATGCACCTAGCGCCACCCAATGAGCTCAAAACGCTCTCGTCCCTGTGGCCTTTCGCCTGGTGGGGTATGGACATCCTCGGGCCCTTTACCATAGGATCGTACTAGAACAAATATCTAATAGTCAGTGTCGACTACTTTACCAAGTGGAAAGAGGCCGGATCCCTGGCCAAAATCATGGTGCACAACAAACTCCATTTCTACAAAAGGAACATACTTGCCCGGTTCGGCGTACCCCGGGAGATAGTCACCGACAACGAGACATAGTTCACCAGCAATAACTTCCAGGACTTTGTCACCAAGCTGGGCACGAAGCAACACTTCACATCTGTCGAGCATCCGAAAACCAACGAGCAAGCCGAAGCTGCGAATAGAGAGATCCTGCGAGGCTTGAAATAGAGACTGGGCGAAGCCAACAAGAGGTGGGTCGAGGAGCTACACAACATGCTCTGGCCCTACAGAACGACCCCACACTCGACCACCGGGGAGACCCTATTTCGACTGACCTAAGGAACTGAGGCAGTGATTCCGATAGAAATAAGGGAACCCTCCAAGAGGACTGAATCCCCCTTCGACGAGAAGACAAACAATGAGGCCCTAAGGGAGGAGCTCGACCTAGTCTTGGAGATCCGCTCGGGGGAATCCCTCCTCGAGGACTCACTCAAGCAGAAGATAACTTTGTGGAATGACAACAAAGTCATTAAATATGAATTCCAGGTAGGCAGCCTAGTCCTACGAAGGAACTAGAAGGATTCGTGCGAGGGCAAGCTCGCCACGAACTGGGAGGGCCCCTATCGCGTCCGTGCGAAAATGCGGACCGGAGCCTACTACCTAGAAAACCTGCACGGGGAAGAAATTGCTCAACCATGGAACGCTGAGAAGCTTAAATAATACTACAGTTAGACATTGCCCGAGATGCACCTGGTTCGACCACGACGAAGGGCATTTTCGTTCCCGCAAAGGTTTGTAGAGCGCTTTAGGTATCGATTAGAATCTAATTGGTTTTCAAAATAGGTTTTCTAATTAAAACGGGCGAGCGAGAGCAAAATCCTGTGGTTAGGAGACGTGGTTGTAGTCAATAGCGCGAGAGTGTGAGGAGGAGTCTTTACATTAATATTTTTTACGGAACATAAGTAAATTATCGCCAACCAATTACAGAGTGCCTGAGGTACACGGAATCCACATTCCGGTCTCTCTTTTCTGTTATATTTGCTTAGTTTTATTTTAGTTCTAGTCTTAGTTTCCCTTTTATTGAATATCATTAGCCTTAGCTTTACAAAGCGACGATAGTGTTGCGGTGAGAATCGGATAACAAGCTATTAATTAACTTGCATCACAAAACTTTGAAGTTCACCACCGACTTTGATTTATCCAAAGGAAAGGTTCAAGATCGAGAAAAACCTAAAGGGGGAAGATCTAAGGTTCAGGGGTTGGTTACGCCTAGGGAAGGTATTAGCATCCTAAACGTCCATAGTACTCTACGGGAACCTTTTGTTTTAAGTTTGTTATATCTTACTCGCTTACTCATGGTGCTATGCTAAAGGTTGAAACCCTAGGGGTTAATATCTAAGTATACTCGACAAGATATCGCATCTCGCGCCTACGTATCCTGACGGGAGTGGAATCAGAGTATCCGTAGTTCACCAATCTAAGGGTGAAGGATAGGAACCATTGACTATGGCCAAAGTTCCAAAGGGAAATGAGTATGAGCTCATTTTAGAGTTCACGATAACTCTCTAAATCTAAGTTATAGGGGGAAAGAGTGAGTTCTCATGATGATGAGAATCACATAGAGTTCGAAACTCTAACCTACTTCTAAATTATGATTTCATTGGCTCTCTTGAGGCCAAGAAATAAGGGTAAACCTAGAAGGATAAGGTAGGGTGGTTGTTTAGTGACTTCAAGAGTCAATTTAAGGAAGGTCTCCCTTTGGAATGAGGGGGAAAGATAACAGTTGTAAAATTACTAAAAGATAACAAGTTATAATTCAAATATGATGATGTAAAAGACATGAATAAGATATGAGATGAAACAAAATTATGATGTCAATGCAAAGTTAGAATCATACATGTTGGACAAAGATCAAACATGATAAATGGAGATAACATGGCAAGATGAATAAGGAAGTGCAATAAAATCCTAATAAGTATTTCTAATCTTATCTTGAATAAAGGCCTCAAGATTAAATATTTTTATCAATTTTCTTTTTATATATAAAAAGTAGATTTAATTAGAAGAATATAGCAAAAAGAAGGGAAGAAAAAGGATGAAAAATAAGCAAGTTATGAAAGTTGGAAATTTAAGCATAAACTTGAAGAAAATAAAATAAATAGAAACAACTAAGTGCTAAAAAGAAAGGAAAGGGCGCCCCTGGGGTTTGAACCCAGGACCCTTCGCCTACAACTCAAAATCAACACCACTAGGGCAACGCGCACATCTGAACATATGGTGAGAACACACATACATATATAAAAGAAAGCAAAAAAAAAAGAAAACACAAAAGGACTGGGGCGAGGGGGATTCGAACCCCAGTCCTAGAGGTGGTAAGGCGTGTGATTGTGTGTGCTTGCCACTGGGGTGGCTGTTACATCCGGTGTTATATTCACTTCAATAAACATATAAACCAAACATGCACGCATATTCCAAATAAACAACAACCCAATCAAAAACGCAAACTGCTCATGACAGCCATGTTCAATACCATGCTATGCCATACTATCCAGCATCAAATGAGAAACAGAGACAGGATTGCCCATTCAAAACCAATAAATACTATACGTATCAAATGCCAAGTAAGTATCTATCCTACAAATTGGACATCTAAACAAACATTCAAATGAGTGAAGCCATAAAATCACACACAATCAAAGCAGCAGGCCTACAACACGTTCAAAGGAGGTTCAATGAAATGGCAACACCTTGGAATGCAATTAATAGACAACATACAGATACAGACCAGCATGACAAAGAGGTTAATTCATGTATATCAAAAATATATTCAAGACTTAGCACACTTAATGGAGAGTAGCAAGGATGTTTTAGGGTTAAAACCACATGATTGACAAAGTAAAGAGTTCAAAATGCAAGCAAACAAAAGGTAGGTTAGGGCATGATGCAACCAGTTCAATGGATATTCGTTCAAAGTCCAAATAGAAACTCAAATATGTCACAATGAGTGGTTAAAACAAGGACAGGGCAGATCAAGATAATTATAGATTCCTAACTATTAAATGAAAATTCATGGATATAAATAAAGGCAACAGCATCAACAACATTAAGCAGTTAGTAGCAAAAGCAACATGTTATCAGGGCAATTACAATTCACAAAGTGATTAGCTCTCAACAACCAACAATGCTAGCACCAACAAGACAGCAAGATTCAAAAGGTAAGGTCCATAAGTTATCAAGCACTGCAGCAAATAGTTTCACCAAGATACAAGCAAAGTACACGATGTAGAAGGCATGGTGATAAAATCATGAACCAAAGTTAGGTTAAAGGTACACCAGTTCATACAATGTCAAAGCAAGCTACTTAGGTTCATAGCACTCAGCACTTCATGAAGCAAAGATCAAACAGAATTGTATATACATGGTATCATCCAAGTCATGTAGCAGTTAGGCATAATCAACAGATACACAAGAAGCTACACTTATCATGTTGACACAAGCATAAAATCAGTCATGTTTACAGTGATAAATACACAAACATCATGATGGTTAAAATTCTCACATGTGTTCAAGAATAGGGCATGTTACAAAACAGCATAACAACCATATTCAAATTCAATCAAAAGTATCACTTTAACACAGACAAAAGCATGGGATTTGGTGGAAACCAAGTTAGGCAACATCAAGCAAGCACACTATCACACATATATGGATTAGGTTCAAGGTGGTTTAGTAAATGTTAAAGGCACATAGAGGTAACAAACATCCATAAACTAAAACATATTAAGGCTAACACATATCATGAACATAATGTTGACATAAAGAACAAGATCATGATATCATAAAAGTATAACTTCTGAGTTCAACAGTTTGAATGGAATGGCCTCACATGTACAAGATGGCATAACATAATATGACAAGTCACAGAACATTGGAGGTACATGATTATTAGCAACACATCTCTTACCCTAAACTTCACATTTATGATCACAACCCTTAATCACGCACTACCACTATAAAACCAAAGGATTGCAATACAAAAAACTGAATCACTAAGTATCAGAACAGTTTAAAACATCAAGCTCAAGCACATGGTCAACCAAAATCAGTGTCAAGGCAAAGTGGTACATACAAAAGTATCCAGGATCCACAACAATAGAGTTCAAAACCACCACTTGAGAGCACAAAGTAAACAAAGAGGATGGTGACAGAAAAAAGTCAGTGCTACTTGACAAAAGCAAACTTAATTAAGCCAACAACAAAGATAGACAAGTCCAAACATCTCAAGACTTAGAAGTATAATAGAACTATATAAAGAAACTAAGATTCAAGAGTCCTTTGTTTCAAAATCACATTCAAGCACATATGATGTCCAAGTGTTTTAACAAAATCAAATATCAAAACTTGTCAATACAATACCACAATGAAGACTTACAATTGCAGCCACTCAATGAACAAAACCAGAGACATTGTAACTCATTACAAAAATATACATGTGTAGCATATCAATGAAGAACATCATTTTATTTTATGAACTCAAGTCATGAGCAAACAAACGACATATTCAAGCATATATCAACCAGGTACGCATGTAAGGAACAATGAAATGCATATGGCAAAGATAATATCAAATGAGCATTATTAACAAAAGGACGAGAATACAATACCAAGTAGAGTAATGTCCCTATCTTCAAGTATGATGACTGCCTTCCCTTCCAAAGCAAACTCCAAAGCCAACTTCCAACTTGCTTGCTCGAAACTTATGGAACTTCAGAGGATTTTTGAGTGCTTTGTGAGAGTTGTTCGTCTTGATGTGTAGAATTAAGCCCCTTTTATAGGCTGAACCCAAGGGTTGTGTGAGTCCAAAATACAAACACTTGGAGTGCTGAGTAGAAGCCAAGGTTACAACGTCTCTTTTGAATTCAAAAACGGTTCACTCCTTGGAGACAAATGCGCTTCTTATGCTGCTAAAATCTCAGAATTGCAGGGTCAATTCACCACTTCATGTATTGCTTCAGAGCTCATCACCTGATGTCATTGGGAGGGGTATCAAATGAGGCAAAGGTTGGGGATGGCATGAAGAGGTTCGCAAACGAGGACAGATTGTATGCTGAAACTAGCACTTCTCTGAACCACTTTAAATGAACTAAGCAGTTGAAAGCTGAAACGGGAATGGTCTTGGAGAATTTAAATTGAGCAAATAGCGCGCCAAGGATTGAGGTTGAAACGGTTTCTTTGAATGAATTGATATGCTCATGTTTTGAATTTCTTCTCCCAATCTGAATTTCGCAAGCATGAACGAGGAAGAAGAGCAAACTTGGTTGATTTTGGTTTCTTGTATGCCACATGTCGCCTTTTCATTGGTTGGCAATTGAGTTGAAAAGTCAACACAACAGAGCTTGATCCTTATTGGTCCTTGGTTAAGAAATTTAAATCCAATATAGTTTGCAATACATTTTTGTACGTTGGGCCAATCATGTGGGCTTATGAATAAAAATTAGAAATGGTTTTTTTTATCTTTTGTTTATAAAAGAAAAATGAAAGATTAGGAAAACAAATAATAATGGTGGATTTGGCAATTGATTAGGGTTATAGATATGGTTTAGGAGAATTAAAATTGACAAATTGGATAAAATTGGTTAAATGAAGGGCAATTGAAATAGGTTTGGAATTGAAGGTGACAATTGAGGGTAGATAAGGTGGGTAGAAATTTGGTTATGGAGAGGATCATGAATAGGGTTATGGAGACAATCTCTTTGAAATGAGAAACTTGCTTGATTTAATGCTCCATCCAAAAATCTTGATTAATCACCTCTTGAATCTCCTTAAGATAACACCTAATAAAAAAAGAAACAAACACAAACAAAAACCTGATAAAAGGGTTAGCTATGCAACATAATTGACCTAAAATGACATGCAAGAGATCAATGGATCTAAGGGTAAAATTTGAGGTACAACAGATAGATTACGGTAGGTTGACATTGGTCTCTGTGGGTTCGACAATCTTTTATATTACATCGATATTTTCGTGCACTTGCGGACGCATCAAGTTTGCGTCCGCAAGTGTACGGAAATATCGAAGTAATATAAAAGATTGTCGAACCCACAGAGACCAATGTCAACCTACTGTAATCTATCGTCGCTTTGTAAAGCTAAGGCTAATGATATTTGATTAAAGGGAAACTAAGACTAGAGCTAAAATAAAACTAAGAAAATATAATAGAAAAGAGAGACCGAAATGTGGATTCCGTTTACCTCTGGCACTATGTAATTGGTCAGCGTTAATTTACTTATGTTCCGTAGAAAATATTGATCTAAAGACTCCGCCTCACACTCTCGCGCTATTGACTAAAGCCACATCTCCTAGCCACAGGATTTTGCTCTCGCTCGCCCGTTTTAATTAGAAAACGTATTTTGAAAATCAATTAGATCCTAATCTATACCTAAAGTGCTCTCGCTGTTTTTAGAATCAATGCCCCGTTCCCACTATCTGGTTCGACCCCCACACTCTCGCAGTGCCGGCTCTAACCTTTACTTGCTTCTCACTCTCGTGACAAAACAGTGTTAAATAACCTCTCACTCTCGTGACAAAGCTATTTAAATTAAACTTGGAAACAAAGACCAAAACATAATTTATTATAGGTTAACGCTAAACTAATTACCGAGTCCCGTCGGAACGACGGTCCTCACATACCGGACTCTAAACAATTTAGTCGGACATGGAATGGAAAATAAACAGGCTATTGTGATGGATTAATATAAGGCAAGGCATACTTAAGCAATTAATTGAAAACAGTAAGGCAAGCAAATAAAGTAAAACCTATAATTAAATGGAAACTGGAAGCAAAAACTTGACTGAATTGTAATACGCCGACAAGCTTTAATCAGATACAAAAATTAAATGACAGAAATAAATCCTAAAACTATATTGGGAATAGTCCCCCGATGTGGAGAACTATTCCTTTTACATGGTGAATGAAAACTGCTAAGAACTAAAGAAATAAAATCTGGCCAAGAGAAGGAGACGCAGCCCAAAAAAAAAGAAGAAGCCCTCACGTTCTCAACTGCATTCAATTTATAGTACTCAGCAGGTTTAGTGGGAGAGAAAAATTAGGAGATGGAAGTTTGAGTCGATGAAATCGGAGTGACTTGGTTGAGTTGAGAGATTTTTGAGAGACTTGAGACTGGGTTGAAACGTGGGATCGGTTACTGAGTGGTCCACGCTGTCAAAATTAAATTCGTAAAATAAGTTGTGTCGGTCGCCACGAACTAAAGATGCCTGTGACGGGCGTCACATGGGTGTTATGGGCGCCACAGAAGGTGTAACGGTCGCCACACTCTTCTGTGTGCAATTCTCTATTTTTTTCTCTGTCTTTTGTCTTCTATTTCCTCTTTCTTTCCTCATTTCCTCTTCTTTTCTCATGCAAGCTTTGTGAAATGAAATACCTGAAAATAGCCTTGAACACTTGCAAAATAAAACGTAAATAACGAAAAATGATAAAATAATTCATGCAAGGTAATTCAATTTAGCAATATAATTTCGCGTTATCAAACTCCCCCACACTTAAACCTTTGCTTGTCCTCAAGCAAACCATGACTCGCGAGAAAAATAGTGAATATAGATACTCATCCTAGGCTACCAACTCTACTTCGGTTAAGTTGGTGTCGATAGGTACTTGCTCACACACTAAGGGTATCGTAACAACACGATTTTGCTTTTGCGGTCATCAACCTCCCTCCTATACAAACCAATCTGAATTATGTCATTATAACTAAACCTAACTCACTCATCCTTCTTTTATCCCTTTTCATTCTGACGCAATCACATTAAGCCCGATCCTTTCACACTCATGGTAGGATAGTCTGTTAGTGACTATGATCTCATTATCATCATTTTTTCCTTTTTGCACAATGGTTAAATATCAATAAAATAAAGAAGTTTGCACCGTTGAGCTAAATGATTGGGTGAGGATCACCTAACTTAGAAGGAGAATTTCTTTTCATTCATTCATTTTTTTTCTTAGTTTACCTTTTTAAGCCTGAGATCATACACTTATTTGCATCGGCTTCCTACTTAGTGCGTGCTTAGGATGGTGCTGACTGCTAAATAAACTACTTAGGGACTACTAAAGGGGTGAGAACTTAAGGCTATGGGATAACAAGTACTCAAATTGATTTCCATAATTTAGAGGTTCACGGTGTTAAAACGATACCGATCTTGCGGAATTTTCCCAAGTCTCACAATCTAACCTCAATTTCGTCTGTAACCTAAGATTTTCAAAACAAACACTATTTTTAACTAAAATATTTTCAAGATATTTGGTATGGCTCAAGAGAATGGGGAAATCGATAGACAACATAAAATCACGCATAAAGATTCAACAACACATGCACAGACGCACGAAATATTAAAACAGAAAAAAAATTTAAAATCATGCTAGAAAATAGTAAATCTAACTAGAAAGCGGTAAAATGAAAGCGGTAAAGTTCCTCCCCCATACTTAAACCAAACATTGTCCTCAATGTTTTGATAAAAGGTGGTAAAGGAAGGATAGAACCTGTATGAATGCCATGACCAAATTTGCTCTAATTCTTCCCATGTTGTCCCTGTCTTCGCTGGCTACTTCTACTCCGGTGTCTTGTACTACGATTTATCTGAATTTGCTGATACTTCACTTTACTGAAGCCGCTCATCATACTATCTGTTTCCGAAGGAGGTACCTGCAAAAAATGTTAGAAAAATATGGTGTGGTGTGTGCAGGTGGAACCTGACCATGCGAAAGGACGAGGAGAAGGTGAGTCACGAACAGGAGAGATATGCTCTCTCCTATCATACTCATCATCGGTGTCACCACCAGCAGCGGAATTTGTAGGAATGTCCGTGGGCACTAGGTCATTTTAAGGGATTGTCATCCAGATATCTTTCGCCTAAATGCAGTTGAGACGTGACAAGCGATACAATTCTTTATTTTCTGCAAACACAAATAGTAAAACATTAAATTAAAAGCTCGTGGGTTACCTCCCACGCAGGGCTTTGTTTAACGTCGATAGCTCGACGGCTAATAATTTTCGGTTTCCATGGCCACTTATCAAGCCATCTCACATATCCCTCACCCTTTCTTTTCTTCCTTCTGTGGGGTGGTTCATTCTTTTTAACTTGCGGTGGTGGTTCAGGATCTAACCTAACTATTATTTTTTCAAGTTTGGGCTTAGTTATTTCATCCATCACCTCAAAGTTTAACCTTACCCTCTTAACAGTAATGATATCCCTAGTTTCATGGTCCTCGAATTTTGTCTTTTTATGCGTGACCTCAAACAAAGATGCATCGGTGTGGATATTTTCCAATACCTCCACATACGTTTTGGATTGGGATTCTACCTTATCTTCCACAAAACTTTGCGAGAAGGGAAATGGTGGGGTATATGGAGGAGCAACAACAATAGGTGATTTCCTCTCTACCTTTTCGGCAACCTCCCTTTCGGTTGGTGTCGGTGGATTTTTCTCAATCTCTACTCTTTCCTTACCAAAACTCTCCTCAAACTCGTCATCACTCTCCTCAACCTCATTATCACTCTCTTTAGGATTTTCAATTTGTTTTTCACGACTGGTTGTTACAACATCCATATGTCTCTCAAGGCAGGGTCCTATAGGTGTCTGTGAAAGCAGGGAGATTTGAGTCTCCAATGGCTCAGTGTGAGTCGCGAGGGACTCGACTATAGTGTTTATTTGCCTAAGGGTTTCATAAGTATCGAGATGTTGTCTTCTAAGCTCTTCATTCTGGAGAGTTTGTGTCTCCACAAAGTGCTCCATCATAGATTCTAACCTAGAATTAGTTGTTGTTTCAATGAAATCCTCCATTAATTTTTCGAGGTTGGAATTAACAGATTCTTGTGGTTCCTCAAAATATTGGGAGTGGTAATCATAGAGAAAATTTGGGTGAGGTTCCTCAAAATACTAGGAGTCTGGCAGTTGGTAATCATAGAGAAAATTTGGGTGCGGATCCTCAAAATTTTGGGAGTGGTCATCGTAGAGGAAATTTGGGTGATACATAGTAATTTAGAGATAAGAGTGCCTTAGTCTATACGGTGTAACAACGGAATCACAATATTGACTGCTGGTCCCCGACAAAGGCGCCAAAAACTTGATGCATTCGCAAGTGCATGAAAATATCGAAGTAATATAAAAGATTGTTGAACCCACAGAGACCAATATCAACCTACTGTAATCTATCATCGCTTTGTAAAGCTAAGGCTAATGATATTTGATTAAAGGGAAACTAAGACTAGAGCTAAAATAAAACTAAGAAAATATAATAGAAAAGAGAGACCGAAATGTGGATTCCGTGTACCTCTGGTACTCTGTAATTGGTTGGCGTTAATTTACTTATGTTTCGTAGAAAATATTGATCTAAAGACTCCGCCTCACACTTGTCGCATCTGCGAAAATCAACTGGCGGAAAAGAACAGAAGAGTCGCCACCGAACGTTATTTAACCCGACGCAGGGAAAGGAAACGATCGAACAAAACCTCAACAAAGGGAAAGGAATGGTCATCGCAACCATAGCCTGGGTTCGGGAGTTGGTTACGCGAGAGAAAGGTATTAGCACCCCCTCGCATCCATCGTACTAGATGGGATCCACACTTGTTGTTATCGATTAAAGGGTGTAGGGTATCTGAAACTCAACTGCTAACTGGAAACTGGAAACAAAAGGTGAGATGGAGAAACGGGGGAAAAAGAGAAAAAAGACACAAAGGACTCGCAAGGATCGTCACAATCCTATGCCTACGTATCTTCATTAACCAATGAAGAATCAGAGTCAATGTAGTTCGGACTACGGATTAGGGAAGGGTGAAAGGATTGTGCTCAGAGAGATCTCGCACGATCTCCTGCCTACGTATCTCGCTCGCACGCGAGAATCAGAGTGACGTAGTTCCCCTCACTAGGGATGGCTTCGCTTTGTTTATGTTTTTAACAGAAGACGCCAAGGTTCGCGTTCTAGCAGTTAGGTGTCGCAGCTCGTTGTACGGAGTCTTAAGCATTTACCTGTTTGCGGTAGAACGGAAGTGACACATCCATTATGAATGGAGTGAGGAAGATGATAAGAGAATTGTTGTTTGTTTATTGATTTTTAAGTAGAAGTGTTTTGATTTATTGTATTTGTAACTCATATTGCACTAAAGTCTATGACATAGGAACGAATGCATCGCATGGTCGTCCTAACAGGACGTATGCTACGCACTCTAGAAAGACGAAGGGAAACCCTCCTCCTTTAATTTCCCATGTACTTAAGGCTCATGGCATACAATACATGTTGTTTTTATTACATTCTTTTGATTTTTGTTTTGAGATGAGAAAGAGAGACTCAAAGGGTAAGAGAAAATGGAAGTTAGTTGTTAGTGTGCTAGGTGATTAATCTCGATCGCACGGGTGCGAGAGAAAAGGGGAGTTAGTTGTTAGTGTGCTAGGTGATTAATCTCGATCGCACGGGTGCGAGAGAAAAGGGGAAGTTAGTTGTTAGTGTGCTCGTCGAGATATCGCATCTCGTGCCTACGTATCCTCAATCTGAAAAGAAGGAGGAATCAGAACATCCGTAGTTCACGCTACTACGGGTGAACAGGAAATATGATCTCGATCGCATGGGTGCGAGAGAAAAGTGAGACTCACGAAGGTCTAAGGGAAACTAGGTCCTACAAGTCAGCACGTAATGATGGTCCTAAGGTCAGGATCAAGGGAAGTCTACCTAATGTTGTCATGCATGGATTGTTATCCCAATGTCTCTCCTACAGGATCATGTTATCAGACAAGTAAACACAGGATAAATCAATCACAAAATGAACTAAAAGCAACAAAAGAGTAAACAATGTCAGTCAGCAATAGTATCACATAATAAAATAAGAAAATGGAAAGCTTTAGCCAAGGGGTCATATCAACCAAGGAAAACAAGCTAGTTATGGGAAATAATGGTACTCACCCAATGGTATCGAGAACCATGGAGAGCAGAGTGAGGAAGGGGAAGATGTCAATCAGATCACATAAGCATCAGCATCGGTCAATGCGAGTTATAGACAAGGTGTGCGGGTTTGATTGCTAAACCCTTCTTCCACTTGACGGGCTCGATAACAAGAGTGAGTTATGTTCACAGCATCAACATGAAATGCGAGTTAAGAACGACCTGGGACTAGAAATGGCGGGAGTCGATTGTGGACTCTTATTCCGCCTGATGCTTTCTTTGAGGTCTTACAAGGAAATACGGGAATGGGATGCCTCTTTGGAGGTCTTAGGCACAATATTAAACAATCACAAACAGAGCCTCCTTTGTGGACTTCCAGAATTTCCGGCCAAGTAGAATGGACTCCCAATCCTACTTCTCATGGCATCGAAAGGAAAAATGCGGAATTAGTAAAAGAGAAGAGAAGTAATACCGTACGGATATAGATCCGTAGCAAAGCGAAGTGGTTGCGACTTTCTGAGTCTAACGGTTACTAACTGCAAACGCACAACCTATCTCGTAGTAATAAAGATATCGATCCCACAGGGACTTAATAATCAACCTAGTGTTACGGTTTGCTACTATGTTTAGCTAAGGCGAAGGTGTTTTAGTTTTAAGTTCAAATGGGAAACTAAAGGGAATCTAAAATTTAAAATAAACTAGTTGATATTAGGATATCGGTACGTAACTTAGTGTACCATCGTGGATTCAATAAAACCTAAGCGTATAAAAATAAGTCACATTATATTTCTGTAGAAAATATCAGTTTAAAAGCCCTCACCTCACACTCTCGTGGTTATTGGTTCGGACTATATTCTTAAATCATAATGTCTGCTCTCGCTAGCCCATTTGAGTTTAAAAATACTTTTTGAAAATCAATACAATCTAATTAACTTTAAAACGCTCTCGCTGTTTTTAAAACCAATGCCCGATTTCAGCTATCGGGTTAAAATCTCACACTCTCGTGGTCTTAATCCTAACCTTTGCTACCTTTTTACTCTCGTAACAAAAGTCCAATTTTAATTAAGAAATCGCAGCCAGAAATTAAGTTGTTTGTGGTTTTAGCTTATTTTTATCGAATCCATTCCGGTTAACTTAATTACATACCGATAAATCGGATTTAGCTAGACATACTAATTAAAACAAGGGTTAATACCTATTTTCCCCCTGCCATATGGGGGTGTTTTGAAAAACCCCCCTGCGAAAAAAAAAGTTGCAAAACTGACCTTAACAAATTTTAAAAGTTTTGATTTAAACCTTTGTCAGGCCACATCATCAAAAATGCTTATGTGGCATCCATTTTTTTAATTTTTAATTAGAATATATTGCCACATCAGTTAATGAGAACATGCAATGACTATTTTGCCCTCAAACACTTTTCTTAAAAAAACCCTAACCCATCATCTTCTACATTTACCATATTCTCCCTCACAAAAAACGTATCATCGTCTCCCATTACAAACCACCGGACATTCTTCATCCCGACCCGCACCGTCTCCGACACAATCCTTGATATCCTTATAGCTGACCTATGACCCTTGGAGTTTTTGTACTTGAAACTCGTTATGTCTTCGGAGATCTTCAGGATCGGTAAGAGGTCTTTATCTTTGGGATCTGGTTTCACTTTCTGTTCTAGCCAAACAATGCCGCGCATCTGGTTTCACTTTTTGTTCTAGCCAAACAATGCCGCGCATTTGGTTTGGTTTGTACCAAAGCTTGATGTACTCTTTTCGCTTTTTCCATAGCTTCGCTGATGCGCCTATTCCGAACACTATGTGAGAGATGTTGGTAGGTGTTTCTAGTTCTTGAAATGGGTTTTGTGGTTGTGGTTGGAAATTTGTGTGGCTGTTAAGAATAATGGGTATTATTTCGGGGTTTTGAAGAGTTTGGTTGTTACCACAATCATAGCTATGCGTAACGAATCTGAGGGAGTAGAAAAGGTATGAGATTGAGATTAAGAGGAAGAAGAAAGTTATTAGCTTAGAGAAAGTTATGGATGAGTGAAGATTGTTGTGATCTGTGTCTTTGAAAGTGTGAAAGTGTTCTTCATGGTTTAGAGAAAATGGGTTTGTGTTGTGGTTGTGTGAGATTTGGGAAAGTTTGAAAGGTTGAAATGAAAGTAACCCAGAGAATAAAGGGACATGGGAATTACGAGAAAGCCTTTGGAAAAGTGTGATATTTTGTTAAGAAAAGTGTTGAGGGTAAAAGAGTCATTGTAATTTTTAATTAATTGATGTGGCAATATATTCTAATTAAAAATTAAAAAAATGGATGCCACATAAGCATTTTTGATGATGTGGCCTGACAAAGGTTTAAATCAAAACTTTTAAAATTTGTTAAGGTCAGTTTTGCAACTTTTTTTTTCGCAGGGGGGTTTTTCAAAACACCCTCATATGGCAGGGGGGAAAATAGGTATTAACCCTTAAAACAAACATGCATAAATATAAACTACGAAACAATAAATTAAACATGACATTGGGAAAACAATAATGCTATTATTAAAGTAATGATAAAAACCTGATAAACAAGCGATAATTTGGTTCTAGCAATTCCTCCACAAGTCGGTAGGCTTTTGCTCGATCGTAACGGAACAATGAATGATGAAGGCAAGAAAATAAATTCTAACTATGGTGCAATAGCTCCTCTATGTGAGAAACTATCATTATTTCAGGTAATGGTGAACAAGGAATTAAAAAGGGAACAAACAAGAACGAAAATAAATTCTGCAGCAATTCAAGGTAAAATTCTCTAGGTCGTGTGTGTCTTTTGCTGTTCTATCAATGCTGTATTTATATCCCAAGCCTTGCTTTACGTTAGAGAGAATATAGGAGCATTACTTTCGGTTGTTGAGAAATCCAAGGAAGACGGGGCTCATGTGCTGAAGTCTAGAGAATTTAGGAGGAAATGTTGAACGTGCATGACTGCATTGGTCTCCCGTGTCCACGTCTGTGTTCTAGACGTTATAACCATTTTGGGCGTGTGACGGTCGTGGTGAGTGTGACGAGCGTGATGTGCCTTTTGAATTGTGTGAAGGTCGTGGTGAGTGTGTGACGGTCGTCACACACGCCACTTTCCATTTTCTGTTTTTTTCTTAGTCAATTCTTCCTGTTTTTTTCTCATTTTTCATGTCTTTCTACTTTGCTCCTTTTTAGCTTGAACAATGAAATACCTGCGAAAATACTAGAATACTCGCGGAATAATCGGAACTTAAGCTGAAATAACGTAATTATTAGATGTAAATCAAGGCAAATATATGATACATTTTCGTGTTATCAAACTCCCGTACACTTGAATCTTTGCTTCTCCTCAAGCAAATAGTCAGTAAAAACGAGGACAAGTTTTATCAAACCACACACATGACATACCTTTGGTTTTGAAAATGTTTGTAAGACATTTTGTTAAGATGACAGATACTCAAGTAAAACACTAAAGATACATTAGTGACACAAGCAACAAGCATAATCATAGGCCTCCCCTCTATACAAGCCAGTTCTAATCATTCTATTATAGATCAACCTAAAGTTTCTCGTAGTTATTTCACCCGGTTTCATTCTAGCGCAATCACATTAAGCCCTTTGCCTTTGCACGTACGTAGTGGAGTAGCCGGTTTGTGACTTTGATCCTTTCTAGCATGGGGTCTGGTACACAAGTGTGGTAACCCTTTATATACATCCTAATCGTAAGTTGTGGGGGATCGAACCGTGGTTCGCCGTACCGAGTTCAGAACCAGGTCCTCTGAACCAACCAACAATGGATTCTTTCTTTTCTTTTGTAATACTATTGCAACCGTAGGTTTGGTGCATTTTTTTTCTATTTTTCACAACAGCAAAGAATACGAAAGATATTTAATGATTCGACATCAAACACTTATCTTCATAGGCTCTCCACGTGGTTCGTGTTTAAGACGGTACTGACCGCTAAAATAAACTACTAGGGGTTACTATAGAACTAGAACTGAAGGTATCGGTATAACGGGTATTGAAACTGATCTTGCATATGCGAGAGGTCTAAGGTGTCAAGACGGTATCAATCTTGTTAGATTTTTGGTGATTTCCCAACATAGCCTATGTTTTGGTATGTTAAGTTATGCATTGATCATAGAAATTTTTTGTTATAGCTAAATAAAGTGGGGAAATTTGACATGAACGAAATTTCATATAAAAGCTAGTTTATTTGAAAGGATGGGGAAATTTGCGATAGAAGTTACAATACCTCAGAAGTAGAAAGGTTTAGAACCTCTAGCACAGTTGGCGTAGATGTGAGCTAGTAGGAACGGAGCTGCATTGATTGGTTCGGGAAGAAGCACACAGCGAAGGAAAAAGAGCTCCTTGGAGTTGACTTTGTGGTTGCTGTCCCTCGCGAAGATTGTGTGTCCCAAAACTCTGTGAAAATATCGTATCGCTGGGTTATGAATATATGTTGCGTTGAGGTTGTCCCAGCTTGTAGCAGCTACACCTGTAAGTTGATTCCAAAGGTCAAAACCTTCCTGGAACCAGGCATCGTTAGGAAAATGGCAGTGGACATTCGCACCATGATGGAATCCAAGCATTTGGGCAAGTCGGTTTTGGCCCACCGAATACTCAGAACCAAACATTCGGAATGTAGCTACACCAGAAAGTTGGTTTGTGTCTCCCGGAGGTGTAACATAAGCGAATGAACTCAGAAATTCCAGAGTCAGAGCTTCGTAGGTAGGCTGCCCTTGTGTACATAACTGCCATAAACCGGCATTTTGAAGCATCCAACGTACACCCTCAAGCATACCCAACTCTTCAAGGCTAGCCGTGTTGACGTACCTCGTCGGTTGGAATGAGCGTTGGTAGAAGCTGATGTAACTCGCCCTTTGGCGGTCACCAGATTCTCCCTCTCTGAATGTAACAGCGGAAAGGTCAGGAGCTTGTCTGGTGCGTCTAGCCATGGTGCATGCAAAGTGAAATAGGTTGAATGGAGGAAGTGGGTATGAGTAAGAGTTGTTATGTGAGAATGAGAATGCTTCGTGTGGTTTAAATAAGAGAGTCTGGGAATATGCAGTGATGGAAAGAAATTGGGATTTAATGTGAGGGTTTTATGGAGAGTAATGGGTTGTGGGACGGTTAAGGAAGTGAAAAGAGAGTGGGACGTTTGAAGAGAAAGTGAAGAGAAAAGAAGATGAAGAGAAAGGGTCTCTGTTATAAAACAGAGGGCACGTTAAAAATCCGTGTGACGTTCGTCATGAACCTGTCACGGTCGTAAGCCGTGTGACGGTCGTGACAAGGGCGTTACGCCCGACATGGTCACAAAGTTTGCATTCTCTCAGAAAGCTTAATAGAAACTGGCACATAACATATATTGGAAAATTGCAATTATTAATAGCAGTAAAACACTTGATAAATGTCAGAATAAATATGAAATGATAGAAATAAACGAAAATAAACAGGAACATTATATCATTAACAACACAACTACTAGCAGTGAATACGAATTGAATACTTTATTAAAGAAATTAGGAAACGATAGCAGTGTATCCAAAGTATAAATGCAGTAGAATTTTAAAGTTGAAATTTAACTGAAATAAACTTGTTCCTTGATATTAAAAAGAAAATGACAGTAAAGTGAATTGTTCTAAAAATATTAAAAGCAAAGCAATAAAATGGAAAAAATGCAGTGTGACAATATTAGCCGCGTTGTTTCTTCAAGGATTCCACAGCCTGGTTCAGATGATGCAGTTCCTCGATGGTGGTATCCATTAGGCCGACAACGTCAAGACGGATAAGTTGAAGTTCATCTCTCATATCTTGAAGTGCAGTGCGGAAAGCTTCAAGTGTGGCATGGATGTTAGCAGGGGGACAGTATCAGTATTATTCATGGAATGCTCAGGTAAATCATGATAGTGAGGAGGAGTTTCAGGGTCGGTTTCAGCTTCGGAGATAATATCATCATAATACTCATAATCTTGTGGTGTCTCAGGAGGTGATAATGGAGTGTTCTTAAGTTCACTCAACTCATAAAGCCAATTATTATGGTTATGGACACTTGTTCGCTCATGGTTCGGTAAAGTGAATAGGTGGACAACCTTATTAGCAATTAAGTAGTCAAAGGGAGCAGGTCCTAGGTTTCCAATGATGCGTTGGTTAAAACAGAACTCCAAGTTCATAGGACGAATGGTACCTAAGGGTGTAAGTCTGTTTAGCGGGTACCTAAGTCCAATGGCGTTCGCAATCATAGTAACTAAGCCTCCTATTATGATTGGAGTATTAGGTTCCTGTGCAATGCAAATAAAGGTTTCCATCATGAAGGTGACTGCATTAACATGACGGCCTTGGGAAGCACAGTATAAGATGAATAGTTCATCCTTTGACACTACAGTATTGTTCTCTTCTTTTCCAAATAAGGTGTGCGCTGGAATGTTGTGAAAATAGCGAATGGCAGGGTTGTGTATTTCATCAGAATGTATGTCATTCGGCTCAGGATGGATGTTTCCAGTTAGACTACCCCAAAAGTAATTTAGTTCAATATCCATGAGTTCTTCTTGGGTGGCTGTAAAGACAGACGGGCCACTAGGAAATCCTAAAAGGTCAGCTAAGTCTATATGGTTATAATTGTAATCAATACCAAACAACCTAAAACAAATCAGCCCCTTATTAGACCCGAAACCATGATCAGGTAGGTAAACTAGGGAGCTAAGAAACTCAAGTGTAAGCTCACGGTAGGTAACAAATCTCCTTCTAGTAGCAGCATTCTCCCAACCCAATTGGCTGAATAAAAACAAAACACTATCGTGGATACCTAGGCTATCCATGGTAGGTCCATCATAATACAAAGTCATTGCCATGCTTCTCTTGGCCAAAACTTCAAATTTCTCTCTCTGAGCTCTACCTCTGAATATAGTTTCCATAAAATCTACTTGTTGCATGATGAATACTAGTGGAGAAAATCAAATCAGAGGGAAAAGGAGAAGGTAGAAAGACTTTAAAATCCGGTAGCATGTAATTATAAGATCAGCACAGCAGTTTCCATAAAAAATTTTAAATTTTGAGAAAATAAATGAAAATGAAAAAGCAATGGAAATAAGATTAAGAAAATAAAAGGGAATGAAAAGAAATGAAAATAAAGTTAAGAAAAATGTAAAGAAATTAAAAAAAAATGAAAATAAAAGCAAGTTAAAGGGAAAGAAAATAATCTCGTGGGTTGCCTCCCACTAAACGCTGTTTTTAACGTCGTAAGCCTGACGAAAGCTTAGTGATAATTCAGTTATAGGGATGAGCGGGCAGCTCTAAAAGTCTTAGACTATTCAAATAGTCTCTGTTTGCAATATTATGATAATGTTTTAAGCGTTGCCCGTTTACTATGAATGGTTCACTATTTCTTCCTTTTATTTCTATCGCTCAACTTTGAAAAACTTTAGAAATTTCAAAGGGTCCGGACCACCTAGATCTAAGTTTTCCTAGAAAAAGCTTAAGTCTCGAATTAAATAGGAGCACGACGTCTCCCACACTAAATTCTTTTCTAGATAAGTGCTTATCGTGCCATCTCTTAGTTCTTTCTTTATATATGCGGGCCTTCTCATAAGCATCTAGTCTTAGTTCTTCTAATTCGTGCAAATCTAAGATTCGTTTTTCTCCTGCGGCAGCGTAATTTAAATTAAGGGTTTTAATAGCCCAATAAGCTTTGTGCTCTATTTCTACCGGCAGATGACGAGATTTTCCATAGACTAACTTAAATGGAGTGGTTCCTATGGGGGTTTTGTAAGCGGTTCTATAAGCCCATAAAGCTTCATTAAGTTTAGTTGACCAATCTTTCCTAGAGGTAGCGACAGTCTTTTCTAAAATTTATTTTATTTCTCTATTTGAAGCCTCGACTTGTCCGCTGGTTTGTGGATGATATGGTGTTGCCACAGATGTTTGACTCCGTATTTTGATAGCAGTTTATCGAATATTTTAGATATGAAATGGGAGCCGCCGTCACTAATGACGAGTCTTGGCACACCAAATCTAGGAAAAATTATGTTCTTAAAGAGCTTTATCACTACTCGTGTGTCATTTGTAGGAGAAGCTACAGCCTCGATCCATTTGGAAACGTAATCGACAGCGACAAGTATGTACTTGTTACCAAAAGAGGACGGAAATGGTCCCATAAAATATATTCCCCACACGTCAAAGACTTCTACTTCTAGAATGCCCTACTGAGGCATTTCATCGCGTCTAGAGACGTTACCAGTGCGTTGACACCGGTCGCAATTTATAACCGCGATATGGACATCTTTCCATAGAGTAGGCCAAAAGAGGCCAGCTTGCAAAATCTTAGCACAAGTCTTTGAAGTGCTTGCGTGCCCACCATAGGGCGCGGAATGACAATGAGAAATTATGTCTTCCACCTCGTCTTCGGGTACACAACGACGGAAAATACCATCGGCGCCCCTCTTGAAGAGAAGTGGTTCGTCCCAATAATAGTGTTTAAGGTCGTGGAAGAATTTCTTCTTTTGTTGATAGGTTAGATCAGGTGGCAGTACTCCAGCTGCTAGATAGTTGACAAAGTCAGCATACCATGGCAGCGTGGTCTTAGTGTAAATAGATTCTACCACTTCATTAGTTTCTGTATCAGTATAGGTCAAAGATTGTTCAATTGTATTGCTTTCTAACTGGGCTAAGAGTCTTTCATAAGGGAAATCGTCATTAATAGGTACTTGTTCTGGTTGGATGTTCTCCATTCTTGACAGGTGGTCAGCTACTACATTTTTAGTGCCTTTCTTGTCCTTGATTTCCAAGTCGAATTCTCGTAGGAGTAGAATCCACCTCAGAAGCCTTGGTTTGGCATCCTTTTTGCTTAATAGGTACCTGATTGCGGCGTGATCGGTGTAGATGATTATTTTTGCTCCTACTAGGTAGGAACAAAATTTATCCAATGCGAACACGACAACCAAGAGTTCCTTTTCTGTGGTAGCGTAGTTCATTTGTGCATGATCCAAGGTTCTACTGGCATAGTAGATTGCGTGAAGCTTTTTGTCCTTTCTTTTTCCTAGGACTGCACCTACAGCATAATCACTCGCGTCGCACATGATTTCGAATGGTTCATTCCAATCTGGGGGTTGCATAATGGGTGCTGATATTAAAGCTTGCTTGAGTGTTTGAAATGCGTCCAAGCATTTGTCATTAAAGACAAATTCAGCGTCTTTCATTAACAGCTCATTTAAGGGTTTGGTTATCTTAGAGAAATCTTTAATGAAACGTCGATAAAAACCGGTGTGTCCTAAGAAACTTCTTATTTCTCTAATGGTTTTCGGTGGCTGGAGATTTTCTATAACTTCAATTTTTTCTTTTTCGACTTCGATTCCTCTGTCGGATACTATATGTCCTAGCACGATTCCTTGTCGGACCATGAAATGGCATTTTTCCCAATTGAGCACTAAGTTGACACTTACACATCGTTCAAGCACCATTTCGAGGTTTGATAGACATCCTTCAAAACTTTCCCCACAGACAGAGAAATCGTCCATAAAGACTTCCATTATACCGTCTAAGAAGTCAGAGATGATGAACATCATGCATCTCTGAAATGTTACGGGTGCGTTACATAATCCGAAGGGCATTTGCCGGTAGGCAAAGATTCCATAGGGACACGTGAAAGTAGTCTTTTCTTGGTCGTCAGGATGGATAGGAATTTGGAAGAATCCTGAATATCCGTCTAAATAGCAAAAATGAGAGTGTTTAGCCAGTCGTTCAAGCATTTGATCTATGAAGGGTAAAGGGAAATGATCTTTACGAGTGGCTTTATTTAGTTTCCTGTAGTCGATACACATTCTCCATCCGGTTTGAGTACGTTATGCTACAGACTCGCCTTTTTCATTATTGATGACTGTAACACCTCCTTTCTTGGGTACCACATGAACTGGGCTAACCCATTCACTATCTGATATTGGGTATATGATTCCTGCTTCTAATAGCTTTTGCACTTCTCTCTTAACGACATCACTCAGAATGGGATTGATTCTCCTTTTATGTTCTCTAGAGGTTTTACAGTCTTCCTCAAGCATGATGCGATGCATACAGATAGAGGGACTTATTCTTTTCAAATCTAAGATGTTATAGCCTAAGGCAGCCGAGTATTTTCTCAGGACATGCAATAATTTCTCGATTTCTATTTGTCCTAAATCTGCGTTGACTATAACTGGTCATTCGAGTTCTGTATCTAGGAATTCATACCTTAAATCTTTGGGCAATGTCTTTAGTTCTACAGTTGGTTTCTTTGGGCAAGGCATAGGGTCAGGAGTGAGTGCGAGACATTCACTTAGATTATTATCTTGGTATTCACCACGCCAATTATCTTCTTAAAAAATTGGTGGCATCGGAAATCTCAGCACTTCAGAACATGTGTTTTGGTGTTTTTCCATTTCTTTAACGCATTCATCAATTACATCTAGGAAGTAGCACGAGTCTTCTATAGCAGGTGCTTTGAAGAATTGTGAGAGGATAAATTCTACTTTCTCTTCACCAACCTCGAAAGTTAGTTTTCCTTTTTTCACATCTATGATGGCTCCGGCAGTAGCTAGGAATGGTCTTCCTAAAATGATAGGGATGTTTGAGTCTTCCTTGATGTCCATGATTATGAAATCTGTAGGAATATAGAATTGTCCTATACGTACTGGAACGTTTTCTAGCATTCCTAGAGGAAATTTCACCGATCTATCAGGTAGTTGTACAGACATTCTTGTTGGTCTCAGTTCTCCCATGTTGAGCCTTTTACAAATAGATAGGGGCATTAAGCTGATGCTGGCTCCTAGATCGCACTGGGCTTTGTCTATGACAGACTTTCCAATCACACATGGTATAGAGAAACTACCAGGATCTTTTAGCTTATGAGGCATGTTGTTTTGGATTATAGCGCTACATTCTGCAGTAAGCATAACGGTTTCAGTATCCTCGAGCTTTTTCTTATTAGTTAATATTTCTTTTAAGAACTTAGCGTATGAGGGCATTTGTGTGATTGCTTTTGTAAAAGGTATTGTGACATTCAATTGTTTCAGAAGTTCAACAAATTTCTTAAATTGCCCTATGTTTTTAGATTTAACGAATCTTTGGGGATACAGGATAGGTGGTTTATAAGGCGGCGGAGGCACATATGGTTCTTCTTTCTCTTCGGCCTCTTTGCCATTATCTTCCTTCTCGTTTTCCTTTGGTTCGCCTTCCTTTTCAGACTCCTTACTAGGCTTTTGGTACATGGCTGGATTTTCGATTCTTGGGTCAGTGGGTCCTTTTAGTTCTGTTCCACTCCAAAGTGTTATAACGTTTGCATGTCCCTTCGGATTAATTTAAGTTTGACCTGGAAGGTTCCCAGCTGGGGCAGCGGTAACTACTTGTTGTTGGGCCACTTGTGAGATTTGTGTTTCTAACATTTTGTTGTGAGTGGCTAGAGCGTCAACCTTGTTGGCTAATTGTTTGATTTGCTCACTGGTGTGAACATTCTGGTTAAGGAACTCCTTGTTTTGTTGAGCTTGTACAGCAATGAAGTTCTCCATCATAATTTCAAGGTTTGACTTCCTAGGAACGTTGGGAACGTTAGCAACGGGTTTTTGATATCCTGGTGGCACAGCAGGTGCTTGGCCAGGTGCATACAGAGCGTTATTATTCTTGTACGAAAAGTTTGGATGGTTCTTCCAACCAGGATTGTAGGTATTTGCATATGGGTTTCCTTGAGCATAATTCCTTTGATCAGCAGAGACTCCTGCTAAAATTTGGCATTCGGGGGCAGCATGTTCGGGTACTCCGCATAATTCGCAGTTTGGAGCTACGGCAGCCACGGTGGCTGCGGGTGTTATGGTCAAGTTGTCTATCTTTTGAGCAAGGGCATCTACCTTAGCATGGACGTGATCAAGACTACTAACTTCGTACATTCCACCTTTCGTTTGAGCTTTTTCCACTGGCGTTCTTTCACCTCCCCATTGGTAATGGTTTTGAGCCATGCTTTTGATGATTTGATAGGCTTCGGTATAGGGTTTGTCCATAAGTGTACCACCAGCGACGACATCTATTGTCATTATTTTATTGTACAAGAGACCATTGTAAAACATATGGATGACTAACCAATCTTCAAGACCGTGATGCGGACACATCCTCATCATGTCTTTGTATCTCTCCCATGCATCGTAAAGAGACTCAGTATCTTTTTATCGAAATCCATTAATTTGGGCTCTCAGCATAGCTGTCTTGCTTGGTGGGAAATATCGTGCTAAGAACACCTTTTTCAACTCATCCCACGTAGTGACAGAATTTGATGGCAAGGATTACAACCAAGCCCAAGCTCTGTCTCTTAATGAGAAAGGAAAAAGACGTAGCCTTATCGCGTCTGCAGTCACACCATTCGCCTTCACTGTGTCTGGGTACTGCACAAATTTGGTCAAATGTTCATTAGGATCGTCCGTAGGATTTCCAGAAAATTGATGTTGTTGTACGGCTGACAACAATGAGGGTTTCAACTCAAAATCGTTTCGGTTGATTGCGGGGGCAGCAATGTTGTTATGTGGTTCTTGCTCAGATGGGGTAGCATAATACTTAAGAGGACGGTTATGTGGTCCTTCGGCCATGTTTCGTTCTTTGACTAGTTCAGGAGTATTAGCAAGAAGGTCAGGAATATTATACTTGCGTTGATACTCTAGTATTCTGCGTCTTAAATGTAAGAAGCACTCTAATTCGGCGATTGGTGGTTGCAAGTTTTCGCTTTGTGAGCGAGTACTTGGCATACAATAGAGAAAAGAAAAAAAGAAATAAAATTTGTTGCCTTAGTCTATACTGCGCAACAAAGAATCACACTATTGACTAAATCAAAGTCTCCGGCAACGGTGCAAAAACTTGGTCGTGACTTTCTGAGTCTAACGGTTACTAACTGCAAGCGCACAACCTATCACGTAGTAATAAAGATATCGATCCCACATGGACTTGATAATCAACCTAGTGCTACGGTTTGCTACTATGTTTAGCTAAGGCGAAGGTGTTTTAGTTTTAAGTTCAAACGGGAAACTAAAGGGAATCTAAAATTTAAAATAAAGTAGTTGATATTAGGATATCTGTACGTAACTTAGTGTACCATCGTGGATTCAGTAAAACCTAAGCGTATAAAAATAAGTCACATTATATTTCGGTAGAAAATATCAGTTTAAAAGCCCTCACCTCACACTCTCGTGGTTATTGCTTCGGACTATATTCTTAAATCATAATGTCTGCTCTCGCTAGCCCATTCGAGTTTAAAAATACTTTTTGAAAATCAATACAATCTAATTAACTTTAAAGCGCTCTCGCTGTTTTTAAAACCAATGCCCGGTTTCAGCTATCCGGTTAAAATCTCACACTCTCGTGGTCTTAATCCTAACCTTTGCTACCTTTTTACTCTCGTAACAAAAGTCCAATTTTAATTAAGAAATCGCAGCCAGAAATTAAGTTGTTTGTGGTTTTAGCTTATTTTTATCGAATCCATTCCGGTTAACTTAATTACATACTGATAAATCGGATTTAAGTAGACATACTAATTAAAACAAACATGCATAAATATAAACTACGAAACAATAAATTAAACATGGCAGTGGGAAAACAATAATGCTATTATTAAAGTAATGATAAAAACCTGATAAACAAGCGATAATTTGGTTCTAGCAATTCCTCCACAAGTCGGTAGGCTTTTGCTAGATCGTAACGGAATAATGAATGATGAAGGCAAGAAAATAAATTCTAACTATGGTGCAATAGCTCCTCGATGTGAGAAACTATCACTATTTCAGGTAATGGTGAACAAGGAATTAAAAAGGGAATAAACAAGAACGAAAATAAATTCTGCAGCAATTCGAGGTAAAATTCTCTAGGTCGTGTGTGTCTTTTGCTGTTCTATCAATGCTGTATTTATATCCCAAGCCTTGCTTTACGCTGGAGAGAATATAGGAGCATTACTTTTAGTTGTTGAGAAATCCAAGGAAGACGGGGCTCATGTGCTGAAGTTGAGAGAATTTAGGAGGAAATGTTGAACGTGCATGACTGCATTGGTCTCCCGTGACCACGTCTGTGTTCTAGACGTTATAACCATTTTGGGCGTGTGACGGTCGTGGTGAGTGTGACGAGCGTGATACGCCTTTTGAATTGTGTGACAGTCGTGGTGAGTGCGTGACGATAGTCACACACGCCACTTTCCATTTTCTGTTTTTTTTCTTAGTCAATTCTTCCTATTTTCTTCTCATTTTTTCATGTCTTTCTACTTTGCTCCTTTTTAGCTTGAACAATGAAATACCTGCGAAAATACTAGAATACTCGCGGAATAATCAGAACTTAAGCTGAAATAACATAATTATTAGATGTAAATCAAGGTAAATGTATGATACATTTTCGTGTTATCACGAAGCAAGCAAAAACAACGTAAGCACCTGTTAATGTTAATGAACAAACAAGTTAGAAATGAGCATTTACAAAGTAAGCAAACTACGTCATTCCTGGAGATTTCCTTGAAGCACCTTGCACAAATCAATAAATGATTTTGAAATCACAAGGAAAAAAACAACAATGAAACAACCGAAGGAACAAGGCCTTAGTTTGTAAACACCTTTGGTTAAATTCTATCCATGTTAATGGACCAAAAGAAATCAAACAATTACAAACGATAGCAAAAGCTAAAATCTACTTCAAAGTCAATTGTAAACTACAAAAGAAAGCCATTATAAGTTAGATGAATTGAATTAAAACGTGAAAATGGACCAAGGTCAGAAGTGAAACACCTTATACGCATGCTTAAAACCAATCTCAAAGTGTCACAGAGGTTTGCATTAAACTCTCTCTCCAAAGTCAATTCATTCCATGAGCGAAATCACATTTAAACTTCTCATACAAGTATGTAAAATTGTCACTCAAGTAAGGCAAATGAAATGACATGGTAAGGAAATGTTAAAGCTCACACACCAGAGTCAAATGACCTATAAAATTTCCTAATTGAATCCCAAAAACAATCATGCCATTATACATTTAATTGGTGTCAAAGATGTAGGCAAAGTGGAAGCATCATCCGAGTTTCGTACACACAAAGTAAGCATCATTTAAGGCATATGAAATGATCAAATGCAATACTCAAGCATGTCTCAATTGTGCATCAAAATACAATTAATAATGTGCTAAAACTCATATTCAAAGTTGGCTCAAAGTGTCCTCATACAAGTCCTAAACATAACCCATCTCCATGCTTACACATAATATGTTCATATTGGAAAATTTGTGAAGAATAGCAAAAAACCTTTGAAAATTATGGGTAATTAACCAAATCATTCCAAGTCCAGTAGGTAATCACATGCAAAAGATAGGGTTCACATCATGCACCAAAATCCCTCAAATAATTGCAAACGTAGCACAAACGTCAATGATGATCATACGAATTAAGGCTCAAAAGATTAACTTCAAAAGTATCCCAAAACTCAAGTACAATGCACCAATAAATCATCATGATGTTAAACAATCAAATTCCTAAATGTACATAAAAAATTAAGTCCAAATCGTCAAGGGAAGATCACATTCTATGACCTACATCACAAGGCATACCAAAATGAACACATTCCATTCCAAAATCCAAGAAAATATCAAACAGCACCTAAAATGGAATTAAAAATATCCAAAAATTAATTAACACCTCCCAGAATATACATGAATTTTATTAGAATTTTCTGAGGTACGAAACTATTTTTAATATCAAATTATGAAACGTGTACGAAAAGAAAATTAAAAGAAAACATGGAAGAACAAGGGGGTGTACCTAAGTAAAAGCTTCAGTTCAAATTCTTCATGGGCTTAATAAGGAGGGTGCAAATAGCAGAAAAAGGATAGGCCCAAGGAACTTTGGGCCTGGGGCGCACGGTAGTCCCTCATGATCTAAGACTTCATCTGAGTTGTTGGATTAATCTCAGGAAATCCATTTAAGAGTCCAGATGCGTGGGCACATGGTAATGGCCATGGGGCTGCATGCGTGTGATTTAATCAGGACCTACCGGACGGTGACAAGTGTCACTTCCAGAGTGGACCACCACCACCAAACCTTATCTCTTAATGTTTTTACATAAGAATTACATGGATCAATAGCTCTCAAACGTCTCTCAATCTTTCTCAACCGTCCCTCTCTCTTTCTCTATGAACTCGCCTGAAAACCTAATTCGGTCGGAGAAGGCCGGTGGCCAGGGGCGGCGCCACCGTCTTCTTCGGCGACCTACCACCACCAATCAAGCAATAACAAACACTAACTCCTACTCAATTTTCGCCCTTATTCCAAATCCGGCGACGGTTTTCTCAAAAGATCAATCAAACGGCAAGATCGAAACGAAATCCAACGAAACAAAATCAACAAAAACTGAAGGCAATAACATTAAATCACAACTGATTATGAATCCGAGGCCGCAGCTAAAGACGGAGATGAGGAAGTCGTACCTTGAAGACGACGAGGCTAACGGCGACGCGATAGGTACTTCGTTTCTCCCTTTTTCTACTCAAATTCATGCTCTGACGATGCCGTTGTTGTGTGTTACGGGATTGAATCCTTGCGTTGTTACGTGAATCATGGTTGAATTCTTGCGTGTGAGTGAGTTGAGAATTGGTGATGATTCATTGTGTAATGTGGTTACAGATCATGAATTGGTTCATTCTTGAATTTGCAGGTACTTTTGCAGAGAATTGAAGAAGACGAATTGAGGATGATGTGGAGGAAATCGAAGACTGAAGATGTTGATTGAAAGTCAAAGATCGAAGACAATTTTTTATGGTTTCTGGCTGTTGAAAATCGAAGATTGAAGCAATTTATTACAATTCTGTTATGGTTTTTTGTGAGCTTTTCTTGAGGAGGTTATGGAGATTAGAAGCATGGAGGTGAGAGTGATGAAGGTTATTGATTGATGATGGAGGTTGCAGGGTGATGGAGGAGATTGAAGGTCCGTTCGTGGAAGATGGAGATGAAGGTTTTTGAGGATGAGATAGTTTTTCTGAGCATTTGGTTAGGTTCTGTTAGAAGTTAGTTAGGGTGGAGTGAAAACTGGTTGGTTAGATTGTAACTGAAATTTGGAAGTATGGATTATGTTGATGTCATGGAGCTTTTTCCGCTATGAATTTATTCCAATTTTTGTTATGTATTATATTTTTCTGAACTGCTGCTAGAATGAAAAAAGTCTGCTGAATTCCTTTAAGTTAATAAAACCTGAGATATCCTTCATGTCGACATCCGTAATACATTTACAGCATCTGATATTAAGAAACTCGAGCTTTTTTAGACATTTAAAATGAACAAATCCTCCATGAATGTATGAACACCTCTCAAGGTCCAACCTCTCCAAATTAACCAAGTTAGAAAAGACTCACATTCCGTCAGGTGTGACAGCACAGCTCTTCCTGATGCTCAATGATGTCAAGTTTGATAGACCATTGATGTGCTTGAGTCTGTGTTCAGAAAATTGATCACAGTAATTAAGGGTCAATGCTTGGATATTTGAGCACTTCTTTAAGAGTTGTAGTCCAATGTCTCGTTAAGAGTTGTAGTCCACTGTCTGTCACATTGGTTCATGCTTTGAACCGAAGGCCAAGGTTATGTCATGGAACCGCAGGGACGTTACATGATGATTGTGACGACTTTGGAATTGGCTATGGAAAGTAGTTGATTAAAAATGAAATTGGGATTTTTAAATTGAAAAAATGGATTTGAAATTTGAAAATGGACATCAAAAATGGTTTTAAAGTGGATATTAACATGAGAAATGGTTATTAAATTTTGAGAAATGATTTCTAAAAGTGGAACGGTTTAAAGTGAATATGGATGTTAGCGTGAATTGAAAGTGGATATGGATGGTTAGGAAGAATCATGTTAACGTGAATTGAAATAGACCTTGAAGCTTGAATTACAAGAAATCCACACGACCAATCTTAAGATGCTTAAACCTTGATAAATCAACACTCACATCCAGATTAAAACTCAAATACATAACGAATTCCCGACTCCAATCGATTTCCATATCAACCCTCATTAACTTGTGTTACAAGCAACGAACCATAAGCAACTGAGAGAATAACACTGCCCTGACCATAATATAAATCCACAACTGGAACTCATGTTAAGATGCCTTCGCTATAGACCCTAACCGCCATCTTCAATTGATGAATATCAACCGACTTGCACAAGAGAGAAGAAACCTTGATCCCACGCCTTAAGAGCACAATGCAAATGAATGAATGAGTATGACCTAATGGATGTACAGATGAGAGCGAAGCGAAAGCCAGAAAAAGGTCAAAAAAGGTAGGGCGAATTTTGGGGTGCTACAGCCGCCCTATTCAATCAACTTGGACCTAAAAGGGTGATAGCAACAGCTTTCAGACATTCAAGGTAGAAGGTGATTGAATACAAAATGAACCACAAAATTTGTTAACTGCGAGGAGAGAAAATATAACTGGAGCCCAGTCACACGTCGTCAAAGGAATTTGACGGAAAGACAACTACCTAGAGAACCACATCGTCAAAAGGGTTTGACGGAAAGAAGATGGAACCCAAAGAATACTCGTACCGAGTGGACACATCGTCAAAGGGGTTTGACGGAAAGAAGACTCGACCAAAGGAAGCACGTCGTTAAAGGGGTTTGACAGAAAGAAGACTCAACCGAAGGAAGCACATCATCAAAGGGGTTTGACGGAAAGAATACTCGACCAAACGAAGCACATCGTCAAAGGGGTTTGACGGAAAGGCGACTAGACCAAAGGAAGCACATCGTCAAAGGGGTTTGACGGAAAGAAGACTCGACCGAAGGAAGCACATCGTCAAAGGGGTTTGGCGGAAAGAAAACTCGACCTAAGGAAGCACATCGTCAAGAGGGTTTGACGGAAAGAAGACCTGACCAAGGGAACATATTTTTATAGGGATGACATAAAGAAGACTCGACCAAAGGAATCACATCGTCAAAGGGGTTTGACGGAAAAAAGACCTGACCGAGGGACCACATTGTCATAGGGATGACAGAAAGAAGACTCGACCAAAGGAATCACATCGTCAAAGGGGGTTTGACGGAAATGAGACCTGACCGAGGAAACACATTGTCAAAGGGGTTTGACGGAAAGAAAACCTGACTGAGGGAACACATTGTTATAGGGATGACAGAAAGAAGACCCGACCGAGGGAACACATTGTCATAGGGATGACAGAAAGAAGCCCAGACCGAAATGTCGTCATCAAGGGGTTGATGGAAAATGACTGGTCGAGGGTAAGATCGACGTATGATCTACGACCCAAAAGAAAGGTAAGTAGAGGGGTTGATTGTAATGTCTACTGGGGATATGTCACCGTCTTGATTGGGAGTTGATCCGGGCTTTCGTGCAAGGTACCAAATCTGGCTTATGCTTCGCACGCATATGTTTGAATTTTCTTTCTATGGCGTAATGCTCTATACAAAATGGAAATGCTACGTGATTTGAGGATGCAATGATTACTATATGCTAAAATTCAATGTATGCTCGGGCTATCGGGGAAAGAAGGATGTGCTGAGTAAAATTTAACTTTGCTGGTAAAGATAGGTGAAACCTAATGGTGATTTATTTTTCGAAGGCGAAATCTTTCTGGGTACCAATGGGGATTGGATTTTGAATGAAGTGCCAATAGGGATTGGACTTTTGGTGATCGCCAACAGGGATCAGGCTTTTGGATTTAAGAATGTACCAGCAAAGTGGGCTATGGATGGAGGTGTCGAGCAAGGTTGGCCTATAGATTTTCTGTTTGGTTTTACAAGGCTTCATGATATGCTATGCGAATGATATACATGGTAATGATTATGCAACAATGTTTATGATATGCAATAGGAGCACTCCAGCAAAATAAATGCTGAAGAGACGAGGCCAACTCGGCTGGGGATAACAAACTGAACCGTCTTCAGGGTCATGAACCCTACTCGAGATCCCGACTAAACCGCCATTCTGCAGGAAAGTATGAATAACAAACGTCTGCTGGGAAACATCCCAGGAATCTGCTGAAGAAAAGTGCCAATGACAAGTCTTTGAATTGCTGGGGAAAGCTAACCACCACCCAAAAATATGCTTGGGGACAATGGTTGATGACATCAACTCTGTTAGGGGACAACATCAGACTTACTCCTCTGTTGGAGACCTACCTCTTACCCTTACTCTGTTGGGGAGACGGAAACAACTTTACCACACTAGGGAAGCACAAACCCAACACTCTTATCCTGTACAGGAATATGAACTCTTGCTGACGAGCAGTAAACTTCACCAACCTGGATAAGGGATAGCTAACTCCTAAATTCTTGTTGGGGAAAATAATCACCATCTTCATAATGCTCTGCTGAGTGATAAAACTTCAGCTATCTTTGCTGAGGAGAGAAACTCTACTGGGGACATCGCGTGTCAGCTATTAACATGAGCCTTGCAGATGTGATATGGCCAAAAGAGGTGTCCAGATGAAGCAGAACCCATAAAGGAACCTGTCTTTAGAATGTCTCGTGAAGATCCGACATAGATTGCCCCCTGACTTTTGATTAACCGTCCTCTAGAGGGAATAACCTTTTGTGCTTTTGGGGTGGCCTACCCCAACTTTGAAATGATTTATTTCCCCTGACTGACTGATATGTGAAGGAGTTCCTCTAGCTGACTAACCTTCGAGACATTTTCTAAATCTCGACTTGATTGCCCCAGATTCTCAACATAATTGCCCCAGATTAACCGAACTGCAGAGATATTTCACAATGTAACTGCCCCGGATTGACAACTTCTTAGCACGAATTTTCGTGAAAGCCCACACTCGACAGAATCACTTGGTAACATGTCCCTTGTCACTCTCATCCCTCGGAGTTTTCAAGCATCTCACTTTGGCGGGATCAAAAATCTCGACTGATGTTCACTTTGTAAGCCTTACTGGTGTCAAATACATGTAAGCAAGCAGAAAATATTTATTCCAGGAATGAGAATTATAATGCAACACGTATATTAATATAGAAGTGTTTATCGAAAAGACATCGCCAATATCTGTAAACGAGTCACTAGTTAAGATGCAACACAATTTTTTTTAATGGAAAATAGCATGCACATGCAATACCAACAAAGGTCTTTTAGCACAACTCATGGGAGTCAGGAACGCTATCTCATTGAAGTACGCCTTCAGAATAAACCCTATTTCAATTAGTACTTTTGAGGGTTGTAACGTGGCCTGGTTCGCGGTTTAAGAAAAAAAGGATTTATGGCTCAAAATTTTGTTTGTACCCACCCATTCTCCTTGATGTTCTCCAGTCCTACGTTCAGCTAACTCGACACAAGCGCTCACCTTTCGAAAAGATTAATGAATGGTATGAGGATGGTTAAGGAACCCACACGGTTTGCAGAGTGACACTCACCCCTTTCGTATTTGGCGTCTGTATTCACACGATTTGTTTTTTGCTCGAGAATTTTTCTTTTTGTCATCCTTCTGTTTTTCGTTCTTTTCTTTTTCGAAATCCCTGATTTTTGCCTGGACTGATTCTTTTGAATCTTTCAATTTTGAAGTCCAGCGGGATGCCCTAACTTTTGCCTAAGTCACTTGTTTTCCAGTTTTGACTTAGCGCGCTTTCTTTTTTTCTTTTGATTCTTTTTTTTTAACAAATCGTGTGACACTGGCTTGTTTGACTTGTTTGAAAGGGTTGTGACTGCCTCACTCTTCGGTTGGTGAGGTATAATCCTCATGTAATGGATCCTTAGATGCACATTCCTTTTGAAATTTGAACGCTCAGTCAAATTAACTGACACCTACCCTGCCCCAGGTTAAGATTGAGGGTTTTTTCATTTTTAGAAAGAAACTCCTACTTCTAGGCTCAACAGGGTTTGACAAAGGTTTCACTCCCTTATATCTCCGGTGTTTAGGAATTTGAAACAATGCCTGTACATCCTCAACAGGGTCTTATTCAAAAGCATACACCCAAAGATTTTGCGGTTTTACTTCATCATTCTTCCTCCAAGAGTTTAAACAAAAAGGTTAGTATTGCAATGCATACAAACATTAAATGAGTGAATACGAATGAACTTCTTCGAGAAAACATACTTATTGCATTAAAATCATCATTCCAGAACAAACAAGTTTATTACATGCAAACATTAACCGATAAGGAAAATTACAAATGAAAATGCAGTAAAGAAATTTGATGTTCGCCATTGCTGAGGAGACTTGGCTCCGACTGGACTGATTGCTTCAGGAGATGTCTTTGCAGTCTCAAGTGCTCACTTGGGAAGCTTCAGTTAACGTATAGACCGTCTTCAGTGAAAATGATAAACCCAACATCAATGAGATCTTGCACCTTGTGTCTGAATACCTTGCAATCTTCAATGGCATGCCCCTGTGTCCCCGAGTGGTACTCGCATCTAACACTCTTGTCATAATTTGGAGGAAGGGGATACGGAACAGGAGAAGCTTCCTTTAGCTTGATCAAAGAGTCTTGAAGTAAACGAGTAAGCAAATAACTGTAAGGAACAGTAATGGGGTCAAACTTCCTCTCCTGCCTTCTGGACTTTTGTTGACTCTTCATATAATAGCTCTATTGTCGATACCGACTTGTGCCTTCCTCTCGTTTGGGCGCTTTCCTCCTTAGAATTGGCTTAGGAACAGGCAACAATTGAGGACGAGAAGGTTCTAAAGCCATAGGTTGCAAGAAATGCCTCTGACTTGGTGCAACTTCAGGAGGGACAACAGGGATATTCATTTCTCTTGTAGCAACAGGAGTAAGACCACCTTGTACGCTTACGCCGCCTGACGTGAATTCAATTTCCTTCGTATCGATCAGATCCTGGACCACATGATGAAAGGCTTTACATTTTTCCACATTATGCCCCGGCGCACCAGAGTGAAAATCGCAATGGGTATTTGCATCGTAACCGAATGGGAGCTTTCCACGAGGAGGATTTATCGTCCGAAGTTCAACCAATTGGAGCTAAAGTAGATACCTCAACAGCTGAGCATAAGACATAGGAATCGGATCATAGATTCTATCAGCCTTATTTGAATTTAGTGGGTACTTCTTAGCCTTGGGGTTGTCTTGGGAGACGAGAGGTAACTACTGATGAGGAAATTCCGGAACCCCATGTTGTGCAGAAAATCTGTGAGGTAAATCACTCTTTGGGATAGATTCTACAGGCAATGGTGGAATGACAATTTTTTTTATAGCCTCAGATGTGGGATTATCATCCTATCTGAGCACATTTCTCACAACTTCCATGACCAGACTCATTTGAATCTTCATTTGATTGACCTCTTCCTTCAACATTTTCTGGTCTTGAATCAGAGCTTGCATGTCCCCCATAAACTGCCCCATTTGGCTTCGCATTTCTCTCAACTCTGCTTGAACTTGATCCATGGTCAACTTCTGAATGGCTTGAGCAGTTAAGTCTGAAATTCTGAAGAAAACCAGATCAGGATAAGAATAACCAAGCATCGAACACCTGTTATGCAAATGAGTATGCAAATGCAAAGCAATGCTATGAATGCAATAAGACATGGGATCAAAGTTTCCACATAATCTGAATAATCACGGTGCTGTGCTGATGTCTGAATAAGTTCATGGGTCTATTCTGAAGAGAATACCGGAATGCCAGAATATCCGACTAATCAGAATACCATTATACCAGGCTGATAAGTTCACACTGATGAGGAAAACCAGAATACCGGGTAGGTTGAAGGTTAAGGTTACCTAAAAACCTGTAAACACCCGCCCATTCTCACATGTGGGTACTAAAACCAAGGTTCCTCAGTTTCGGATTCTCGATTTGGGAAGCAATAGTACATTCATCCCTCGGGGTACAATACTATCGCCAAACAAAGAGGTCGTCCAGTGATTCCCCCAAAAATAAGGTAATCCTATGCAAATTCCCAGTTTCGGGTCCTCATATCGAGAATCATAATGGGTTTGCCATTTCTGGTCTGCCATTATCGTTCTCGGGAGGAGTGCCTCTACTGAGTCCTCGGGAATGGTCACCAGAGTCGACAGCTCATACAGGGATATTTAATGGTCTGCATAACATGCAATATCAGATACCACCTATATGGGCCTCGTCTAGCTGTGGATCTCGCGAAGACTTAACGTGATAACACCACGCAAGCGATCGACTATCCACTCTAAATCCCATGGGTATGCTCAAGCTTGGGAAGTGGGCTTATCTCTCAGAAATCCCTGCCCACAAAACAGAAAAACCAGCACAGTCCAGCACAGTATAATATATATGGCAACAGTAAATGAAAAGCAAGTAAACGTAATAAAATAGTAAACATGCAACAATGCCATAAATAAAGCGAGTAAAGCAAAAGATAAACACCCTAAAATCAAAAACAGGAAAGCGCTAGGATTGACTCGCTTAGGGATGGAAAAGTCCCCAGTAGAGTCGCCAGCTGTCGCATCTGCAAAAATCAACTGGCAGAAAAGAACAGAAGAGTTGCCACCAAACGTTATTTATCCCGACGCAGGGAAAGGAAACGATCGAAGAAAACCTCAACAAAGGGAAAGGAATGGTCATCATAACCGTAGCCTGGGGTCGGGAGTCGGTTACGCGAGAGGAAGGTATTAGCACCCCCTCGCGTCCATCGTACTCGATGGGATCCACGCTTGTTGTTATCGATTAAAGGGTGTAGGGTATCTGAAACTCAACTGCTAACTGGAAACTGGAAATAAAAGGTGAGATGGAGAAACGGGGGAAAAAGAGAAAAAAGACACAAAGGACTCGCAAGGATCGTCGTAATCCTATGCCTACGTATCTTCATTAACCAATGAAGAATTAGAGTCAACGTAGTTCGGACTACGGATTGGGGAAGGGTGAAAGGATTGTGCTCGGAGAGATCTCGCACGATCTCCTGCCTACGTATCTTGCTCGCACCCGAGAATCAGAGCGATGTAGTTCCCCTCACTAGGGATGGCTTTGCTTTGTTTGTGTTTTTTAACGGAAGACGCCAAGGTTCGCGTTCCAGCAGTTAGGTGTCGCAGCTCGTTGTACGGAGTCTTAGGCATTTACCTGTTTGCGGTAGAACGGAAGTGACACATCCTTTAGGAATGAAGTGAGGAAGATGAGAAGAGAATTGTTGTTTGTTTATTGATTTTTAAGTAGAAGTGTTTTGATTTATTGTATTTGTAACTCATATTGCACTAAAGTCTATGACATAGGAACGAATGCGTCGCATGGTCGTCCTAACAGGACGTATGCTACGCACTCTAGAAAGACTAAGGGAAACCCTCCTCCTTTCATTTCCCATGTACTTAAGGCTCATGGTGTACAATACATGTTGTTTTTATTACATGCTTTTGATTTTTGTTTTGAGATGAGAAAGAGAGACTCAAAGGGTAAGAGAAAATGGAAGTTAGTTGTTAGTGTGCTAGGTGATTAATCTCGATTGCACGGGTGCGAGAGAAAAGGGGAGTTTAGTTGTTAGTGTGCTAGGTGATTAATCTAGATTGCACGGGTGCGAGGGAAAAGGGGAAGTTAGTTGTTAGAGTGCTCGCCGAGATATTGCATCTCGTGCCTACGTATCCTCAATCTGAAAAGAAGGAGGAATCAGAGCATCCGTAGTTCACGCTACTACGGGTGAACAGGAAACAGGATCTCGATCGCATGGGTGCGAGAGAAAAGTGAGACTCACGAAGGTCTAAGGGAAACTAGGTCCTACAAGTCAGCACGTAATGATGGTCCTAAGGTCAGGATCAAGGAAAGTCTACCTAATGTTGTCATGCATGGATTGCTATCCTAATGTCTCTCCTACCTCCGACTTAATCAAAAATTAAGTGGAGTGAGGAATCCTACGGGATCATGTCATCAGACAAGTAAACACAGGATAAATCAATCACAAAATGAACTAAAAGCAACGAAAGAGTAAACAATGTCAGTCAGCAATAGTATCACATAATAAAATAAGAAAAGGGAAAGCTTTAGCCAAGGGGTCATATAAACCGAGGCAAACAAGCTAGCTGTGGGAAATAATGGTACTCACCCAATGGTAACCAGAACCATGGAGAGCAGAGTGAGGAAGAGGAAGATGTGAATCAGATCACATAAGCATCAGCATCGGTCAATGCGAGCTATAGACAAGGTGTGGGGGTTTGATTGCTAAACCCTTCTTCCACTTGACGGACTCGATAACAAGAGTGAGTTATGTTCAAAGCATCAACATGAAATGCGAGCTAAAAACGACCTGGGACTAGAAATGGCGGGCGTCAATTGTGGACTCTCATTCCTCCTGATGCTTTCTTTGAGGTCTTACAAGGGAATACGGGAATGGGATGCCTCTTTGGAGGTATTAGGCACAATATTAAACAATCACAAACAGAGCCTCCTTTGAGGACTTCCAGAATTATCGGCCAAGTGGAACGGACTCCCAATCCTACTTCTCATGGCATCAAAAGGAAAAATGCGGAATTAGTAATAGAGAAGAGAAGTAATACCGAACAGATATAGATCCGTAGCAAAGCGACGCAAGCAAAAACAACGCAAGCACCTATTAATGTTAATGAACAAACAAGGTAGAAATCACAAGGAAAAAAACAACAATGAAACAACCGAAGGAACAAGGCCTTAGTTGGTAAACACCTTTGGTTAAATCCTATCCATGTTAATGGACCAAAAGAAATCAAACAATTACAAACGATAGCAAAAGCTAAAATCTACTTCAAAGTCAATTGTAAAGTACAAAAGAAAGCCATTATAAGTTAGATGAATTGAATTAAAACGTGAAAATGGACCAAGGTCAGAAGTGAAACACCTTATACGCATGCTTAAAACCAATATCAAAGTGTCACAAAGGTTTGCATTAAACTCTCTCTCCAAAGTCAATTCATTCCATGAGCGAAATCACATTTAAACTTCTCATACAAGTATGTAAAATTGTCACTCAAGTAAGGCAAATGAAATGACATGGTAAGGCAATGTTAAAGCTCACACACCAGAGTCAAATGACCTATAAAATGTCCTAATTGAATCCCAAAAACAATCATGTCATTATACATTTAATTGGTGTCAAAGACGTAACCAAAGTGGAAGCATCGTCCGAGTTTCGTACACACAAAGTAAGCATCATTTAAGGCATATAAAATGATCAAATGCAATACTCAAGCATGTCTCAATTGTGCATCAAAATACACTTAATAATGTGCTAAAACTCATATTCAAAGTTGGCTCAAAGTGTCCTCATACAAGTCCTAAACATAACCCATCTCTATGCTTACACATAATATGTTCATATTGGAAAATTTGTGAAGAATAGCAAAATGCCTTTGAAAATTATGGGTAATTAACCAAATCATTCCAAGTCCAGTACGTAATCACATACAAAAGATAGGGTTCACATCATGCACCAAAATCCCTCAAATAATTGCAAACGTAGCACAAACGTCAATGATGATCATACGAATTAAGGCTCAAAAGATTAACTTCAAAAGTATCCCAAAACTCAAGTACAATGCACCAATAAATCATCATGATGTTAAAAAGGCATACCAAAATGAACACATTCCATTCCAAAATCCAAGAAAAATATCAAACAGCTCCCAAAATTGAATTAAAAATATCCAAAAATTAATTAACACCTCCTAGAATATACATGAATTTTATTGGAATTTTCTGAGGTACGAAACTATTTTTAATATCAAATTATGAAACGTGTACGCAAAGAAAATTAAAAGAAAACATGGAAGAACAAGGGGGTGTGCCTAAGTAAAAGCTTCAGTTCAAATTCTTCATAGGCTTAATAAGGAGGGTGCAAATAGTAGAAAAAGGATAGTTCCAAGGAACTTAGGGCCTGGGGCGCACGGTAGTCCCTCATGATCTAAGACTCCATCTGAGATGTTGGATTAATCTCAGGAAATCCATCTAAGAGTCCAGATGCGTGGGCGCATGGTAATGGCCATGGGGCTGCACACGTTTGATTTAATCAGCACCTACCAGACGGTGACAAGTGTCACCGCCGGAGTGGACCACCACCACCAAACCTTATCTCTTCTTAATGTCTTTACATAAGAATTACATGGATCAATAACTCTCAAACGTCTCTCACTCTTTCTCAACCGTCCCTCTCTCTTTCTCTATGAACTCGCCTGAAAACCTAATCCGGTCGGAGAAGGCCGGTGGCCGGGGGCGGCGCCACCGTCTTCTTCGGCAACCTACCACCACCAATCAAGCAATAACAAACACTAACTCCTACTCAATTTTCGCCCTTATTCCAAATCCGGCGACGGTTTTCTCAAAAGATCAATCAAACGGCAAGATCGAAACGAAATCCAACGAAACAAAATCAACAAAAACTGAAGGCAATAACATTAAATCACAACTGATTCTGAATCCGAGGCCGCAGCTAAAGACGGAGATGAGGAAGTCGTACCTTGAAGACGACGAGGCTAACGGCGACGCGATAGGTACTTCGTTTCTCCCTTTTTCTACTCGAATTCACGCTCTGACGATGCCGTTGTTGTGTGTTACGGGATTGAATCCTTACATTGTTACGTGAATCGTGGTTGAATTCTTGCGTGTGAGTGAGTTGCGAATTGGTGCTGATTCACTGTGTAATGTGGTTGCAGATCATGAATTGGTTCATTCTTGAATTTGCAGGTACTTTTGCAGAGAATTGAAGAAGACGAATTGAGGATGATGCGGAGGAAATCGAAGACTGAAGATGTTGATTGAAAGTCGAAGACCGAAGAGGATTATTTATGGTTTCTGGAAGTTAAAAATCGAAGATTTAAGCAATTTGTTACAATTCTGTTATGGTTTTTTGTGAGCTTTTCTTGAGGAGGTTATGGAGATTAGAAGCATGGAGATGAGAGTGATGAAGGTTATTGATTGATGATGGAGGTTGCAGGGTGATGGAGGAGATTGAAGGTCCGTTCATGGAAGATGGAGATGAAGGTTTTTGAGGATGAGATAGTTTTTCTGAGCATTTGGTTAGGTTCTGTTAGGAGTTAGTTAGGGTGGAGTGAAAACTGGTTGGTTAGATTGTAACTGAAATTTGGAAGTATGGATTCTGTTGCCGTCATGGAGCTTTTTCTGCTATGAATTTATTCCAATTTTTGTTATGTATTATATTTGTCTGAACTGCTGCTAGAATGAAAAAAGTCTGTTGAATTCCTTTAATTTAATAAAACCTGAGATATCCTTCATGTCGGCATCCATAATACATTTACAGCATCTGATATTAAGAAACTCGAGCTTTTTTAGACCTTTAAAATGAACAAATCCGCCATGAATGTATGGACACCTCTCAAGGCCCAACCTCTCCAAATTAACCAAGTTAGAAAAGGCTCACATTCCGTCAGGTGTGACAGCACAGCTCTTCCTGATGCTCAATGATGTCAAGTTTGATAGACCATTGATGTGCTTGAGTCCGTGTTCAGAAAATTGATCACAGTAATTAAGGGTCAATGCTTGGATATTTGAGCACTTCTTTAAGAGTTGTAGTCCACTGTCTGTCACATTGGTTCATGCTTTGAACCGAAGGCCAAGGTTATGTCATGGAACCACAGGGACGTTACATGATGATTGTGGCGACTTTGGAATTGGCTATGGAAAATAGTTGATTAAAAATGAAATTGGGATTTTTAAATCGTACAAATGGATTTGAAATTTGAAAATGAACATCAAAAATGGTTTTAAAGTGGATATTAACATGAGTAATGGTTATTGAATTTTGAGAAATGATTTCTAAAAGTGGAACGGTTTAAAGTGAATATGGATGTTAGCGTGAATTGAAAGTGGATATGGATGGTTAGGAAGAAGCATGTGAACGTGAATTGAAATAGACCTTGAACCTTGAATTACAAGAAATCCACACGACCAATCTTAACATGCTTAAACCTTGATAAATCAACATTCACATCCAGATTAAAACTCAAATACATAACGAATTCCCGACTCCAATCGACTTCCATATCAACCCTCATTAACTTGTGTTACAAGCAAGGAACCATAAGCAACTGAGAGAATAACACTGCCCTGACCACAATATAAATCCACAACTGGATCTCATGTTAAGATTCCTTCGCTATTGACCCTAACCGCCATCTTCAATTGATGAATATCAACCGACTTGCACAAGAGATAAGAAACCTTGATCCCACGCCTTAAGAGCACAATGCAAATGAATGAATGAGTTTAACCTAATGGATGTGCAGATGAGAGCGAAGCGAAAGCCAGAAAAAGGTAAAAAAAGGTAGGGCAAATTTTGGGGTGCTACAACACTCTCGCGCTATTGACAAAAGTCACATCTCCTAACCACATGATTTTGCTCTCGCTCGCCCGTTTTAATTAGAAAACGTATTTTGAAAATCAATTAGATCCTAATCGATACCTAAATCACTCTCGCTGTTTTTAGAATCAATGCCTCGTTCCCACTATCTGGTTCGACCCCCACGCTCTCGCAGTGTCGGCTCTAACCTTTATTTGCTTCTCACTCTCGTGACAAAACAGTGTTAAATAACCTCCCACTCTCGTGACAAAGCTATTTAAATTAAACTTGGAAACAAAGACCAAAACATAATTTATTATAGGTTAACGTTAAACTAATTACCGAGTCCCGTCGGAACGACGATCCTCACATACCGGACTCTAAATAATTTAGTCGGACATGGAATGGAAAATAAATAGGCTATTGCGATGGATTAATATAAGGCAAGGCATACTTAAGCAATTAATTGAAAACAGTAAGGCAAGCAAATAAAGTAAAACCTGTAATTAAATGGAAACTGGAAGCAAAAACTTGACTAAATTGTAATACGCCGACAGGCTTTAATCAGATATAGAAATTGAATGACAGAAATAAATCCTAAAACTATATTGGGAATAGTCCCCCGATGTGGAGAACTATTCCTTTTACATGGTGAATGAAAACTGCTAAGAGCTAAAGAAATAAAATCTGGCCAAGAGAAGGAGACGCAACCCAAAAAAAAAAGAAGAAGCCCTCACGTTCTCAACTGCATTCAATTTATAGTACTCAGCAGGTTTAGTGGGAGAGAAAAATTAGGAGATGGAAGTTTGAGTCGATGAAATCGGAGTGACTTGGTTGAGTTGAGAGATTTCTGGGAGACTTAAGACTAGGTTGAAACGTGGGATCGGTTACTAAGTGGTCTACGCTGTCAAAATTAAATTTGTAAAGTAAGTTGTGTCGGTCGCCACGAACTAAAGATGCCTGTGACGGGCGTCACATAGGTGTTATGGGCGCCACAGAAGGTGTGACGGTCGCCACACTCTTCTGTGTGCAATTCTCTATTTTTTCTCTGTCTTCTGTCTTCTGTTTCCTCTTTCTTTCCTCATTTCCTCTTCTTTTCTCATGCAAGCTTTGTGAAATGAAATACCTGAAAAATAGGCTTGAACACTTGCAAAATAAAATGTAAATAATGAAAAATGATAAAATAATTCATGCAAGTCAAGTCAATTTAACGATATAATTTCGCGTTATCACATCCCAACCACATGAGCGTGCTAAGGTACAAGTGCGACCCCTAAACTCCAGACAAGACGACAATGGCCCGCTACTGTGTGTGCAAGCGAACCCTTGATTTGGCGGGGACGCCTCAACCGAGCTCCACCATTGTCGTACCAATTAGGCAGAATGTCCAGCTCGCGATGGGAAGTTCACGCCCCGAAGCAAAGACCTCGATCGAGCTTTTAGCTTCACCGAAGGTCGAAATCTGACTCCGACCCCTCGAATAGTTCCCTACACGGTCGAGGAACAATCACGTCGAGCAAAGGCCCCAATTCATAAAAATTACTTCATAAAAATAAGCAACGCGATATTGCGTATTCACGAGGAAAAATAAGCAGTACTCGACATACAATAACACACACAAAATACCAACATATCAAACAAAGAGAACTATGCATTAAGAGGGACAAAGCCCGTTGTCCAAATATTACAAAACACGCGGCACGCAGGCCAGGAAAAATCAGATTACAAAATCATGGCACGCAGGCCGAGAAAAACATCAATGAAAATGTGGCGCACAGGCCAAATAGCTAAAACTAGACAACAACTTCCTCTTTGGGACGGGGCTCTCCGTCGCCTTACCCGGCTTCATTGTCAGGGGTCGGAGGGGAAACTATTTGCCCGTCAACCACCTGATGGAAGGCGTTGATCCAGTCGGTAACAAGCTGGACCAGAGGGTTGACGATTTGAAGCTGCTCCATGACCATGTTGAAACTGAGTTCAAAAGTCCCCAGGCAGTCCTGCTCGAGCTCCCTGGCCCGGGAAACTAAGTCACCTCGAGTCTCCAAGGCCTTTTCCTCATCAGTTTCATCCTCGGAGGGCCGGGCAACAGTCTCCAACTTGGCCACCCTCGCTTGGAGCCGCTCCTGCTCTTCGGCGGCCTTGCCCATCTTCTCCCGCAATGCATCCACCTCACGGAGGAGGCCAACCTGGATCTCTTACTTTGACTTGTAGTCGAGGAAATCATTATCCGCTTTGTTATTTTCTGCCCAAAGAATGACATTCTCATCTCGCAGCTTCTTCAGCTCAGAAGTGGGGCTGGTTTCGTCGTTGAGGACTAGAGTCGTCTCGCAAATCCTCAACATGGCCGCCATATCCTCGCACAGGGCCTTCCTCCGACTCACCTTGTCAACCCTTATGATCACCTTGGACTCTGCCCTGGGTACGATCAGAGACTTGTCCCCGTTGAAGAGCTCCCGATGGAGGTGGTAGGGGGCAGCACAAATCTGTCCCCGACAATGCCCTCCAGAAGGTCGACGGGACTAGACTCCTCGGTATGTTGCTTCTTGGCCGGATGTTCTTGAGAACCCGAGGACTGACTTCTACGGGGAGAGGAGGTAGAGCCCCCGGGTTGCTGATCAGCCTTCGCGACCTGCTGGATCTGAGATATATGACCCTTAAGGGAGCCTTCTTCCCGGTCTTCGTCACCGCCAGCCTCAGCACGCGCTCTTGAAGGTTCGACATCTGACCTTCAACACAGAAAGATAGAGTCAAAATAAAAATGATAAACGAGAAGTCGAGCAAACAAAAACCTTCATTACCTAAGAGCGTCAAATCCTCCTTGTTGGAACCATACTCGAGGAGCGCCTTGGTATTTATTAAACGGGCCTCGACGAAGATGTCCCTGTTGGCCTCCCTGGCGTAACTCCCGTCTTTATGCACACACTTAGCAAGGGTGAAGTTGTTGACGAAACCCACAATCTTGTCATAGGAAATCTTATTATCCTCGTCTAAGTCTTGGGGCTTCGCGATATAGCTCTCAATCCCCTTCTTGAAGTGGTTGTTATGCCATTCTAGAGGAAACTTAGCCTCCAAGGTCACTTCCAGCTTCCCGTCAACGATCGTCCCCACGCGCTCGAACAATGAGTCGAGGGCGGCATGGGTCACCGACTTCACAAAAAAAAACCTATCCTTAAAGGAACGGATAGAGTCCAAGTACACCTTGAACAACCTCCTCGGTTGCTTTAGATACACCAGCTGTGTCGACCATGTTGAGTTTGCCGCTGCAAATGGAAGAGGCCGAAGAACAAAGGGAGCATGGCCCCAATGCCGAGGTGTCAAAAGACGAGCTCATATTCCCGCATAAACACGATGGCATTGGGGTGAATCTACGAAGGCGCCAAGTCTAGCCACTAGAAAACCGCAACTTAAAAGTCAGTGAAAGGCATGCGGAGACCCACTCCCCGGAAGACGAACTCATACATGGGAAAAAGTTTACCTTCATATCTCGATCAGATCCGGTCGGTTTCTTTAGGCCGAATAACCTTCCAGTTAGCTGATCCCCCTCAACCCGGTTCTCGATGATAGCAAATAACTCTGATTCATCATGGACAAACTGCGAGACCGAGGACAAAGGTTCCAGCCCGACCCAGGTGGAAAGTGGCTCATCGTTCACAGTAGAGGGGGCTCATCGTTCATGTCCCTGGCGCTGTTTTTGACATCCTCGACAGCAACAGCAGCATTGACGGCCTCTTCGTCGAGCATGACAACGTCCTCGGACTTGAGATCCATTTAACATGAAAAGCAGAAAGGAACAGTGAATTCGACAATAAGATCAAATTCACCCTTCCACCGTAAATCAAGTGAAAGGGCGAGGATATGTTCAACACACATCCTCGACCGGACCCCTGGCCGACAAGCGTGTGGTCGCGAGGAAAACCCCCTCGACACGAGTCCTCCTCGACGAAAGATGCCCCTCAGTACTCTCGCACCATGGGGAGATATGTTCCCGACGTCGGGACCTCGTGAGGGGCTCACAGCCTTCATCCAGAACACTCATTCCTTTTCCAGAACCTTTATGACGTTCCCGGAATCCTCATCGGAAACTTCATAATCATGCCGGGAACTTCGTGAAGTCGCCGAAAAATTCATGGGTTTCCCAGAAATGTCGTCGAAAACCCCATAAGATCCCAGAAAACTCATCCCAGATTCAAGACAACCCCCGAAAAATTCATAAGCTGCATAGAACTTGGAGAAAGAGACGAAGAACTTACTTGAAAGGGGAAGAACTCTGGGCGGTGGAAGAAGGTTGATGATGGAGGCGACGACGGACTTGCTTTAGGGAGCAGAGGATGCCTTGGGAAACTTAAGTGAAATTATGAGTTAGAATAGAGGGAGAGTCAAATGAAAGGACTCCCCCTATTTATAAACCCTGGCACGGGAAGCGAAGCATCACTAGGCATTCAAGTACCTTTACGCCTAGCCGCCCTAGACATTCATTACTTCTGAAACGTGGCCCTAGAGGACGCCACGCGTGTCCTTTCAAGTACCTTTTTTTCCCGAAGCCAGACATGCCCGATCCTTTCTGTCTCCATCACAACGTCGGCAACAACGCCCGACCCTTTCGCTATCGGGAACGTCTCCCCGGGAGAAGCAGAAAAAGAGTTGTGACTGTACCTGGCGGGCAGGCCTCCCCACAAATGAACACCTGGTCGACCATGCTCGAGCAACCCTCGCTCTCGGCATGCTCGATGCCCCCTCCAAGCATCCCTTACGTCTCTCCTCGATGCTAGAACAGAATCTTAAGTCATTACTCCTCTGCTTCGGAGCAACGACTTGAGGGGCTACTGTTCTGGTCTGGGCCAGAGGCTGCCCCACTATCGTGCACATCCCAATCCACCCCCTTGTCGGGGAGGGGTCAATGAAGGACCAATCTGTCAAGCCATGTGGGCGCTCCCCCACAGTCTCCACGTACCCCTCACGCGGGAACACGTTGTCAAGTAACTACTCGCATCCTAAAGAATAGGTCAACCCACCATCCAAAGATTGCAAGGCAGTTAACCCAGGGCGAAGACCACGTGCTGATCTTCCCTACGTCCCGTAGACCCTGACAGTTACTCATATTAGGCCTAGCAATCCAACCTAGTGCAAAGTAACCGTTGGCCCAGCGTTGGGGGCTCATTATAAATACCCTCTACCACTAGAGGGTCGAGTATTCTATTCTCTACACCTTTTCTCTGTACTTGCTTTCTCTCTTACTGAAACTTACTTTGGCATCGGAGTACCTTGCAGGTACACCCCCTCCTCTTCTCCACCACCGACGAACGAAGAAGCTCACGACATGTGCTGGCTGCTGATCCTTTTCTCATCCTGTAAGATATATATATATTGTTCCAGACTTGACCAATGGCTAGGCATGGCCCAATCCATTTCTGCTCCCAGAACGGCCCAATTGCCTAAGTCCAGCTGAGGAAGGGCATCATTTACCTTTCTGCCCCTCTACCGGGCACATGTGGACAGGTGAAGTACAAGGTCATCTGATCCTTCCCGGCATTCCTGCCCGTCACGCACGGCTCCACCATCCAAGAACGGTCATGGCGCCTGTGCCCGAAACTATGTCTTTACCTGTCGCAACGGCTAGTTTTGGGCACGTCTGCCCGTCATAACAGCTAGTTTTTGGTAGTTACCTATTCTTCAGGATACGTTTATTTCGTCCTGAAAATAGGGACCGTTTGCCACGCGCTGGGGGCATTATTAAAACCCTCTCATTTAAGAGGGTCAGGTATCAAAAAATCATCCTAAGAATTCATACTTTGTACTTGCCCTTTTCTCTGACCTTTTCTTACTTGAGCGTCGGAGTTCCTTGCAGGTACACCCCCTCCTCATCTCACACCCAACATCGCAGTTGTTCTTCTTGGCCCATCACAGGATCTGATAAGCCTTCACGATCAGTGGCACCGTCTGTGGGAACTTGTTGTCCCCGTCTTAATATCCACCTCAGATTCTAAGACTAAAACACATTCTCTGTCCAAGATTATGATCATGGCATCCCAAGATCACGTCAAAGGTGCTCACCATATTTCTGTCCTCCCCGTCAACAAAACTGATGCTGACGGACCTTCATTCCTACTCAGAGGGGACACCCGTCATCCGAAAGACGGGGCTACCGCGTCTTCTTCCCCCACTCTTACTGATCGTGCCGACGACCAGCCCTTGTTGGCCCTCCAGTCTGTTCCAGCGCCGCCCAACGCCGACCGGGCCGTGGTGGACCTCCTTGAAGTGATCAACAAGACTAACCTCCTGATCCTCCAACAAAACAAGAGGACCGGGCGTTGGAAGAATCTTCCCGTCCGAGACCCCCCAACCAAGAAAGAATCAACGATGATCCAAGAGTCCGCAACCCCGACGGGAAGCCGATCATCGGGGGTGCCAAGAGCCAGAACCCCACGCTGTTCGGAAACCTGATCATATTTCCCCGCGAAACCAACCTTCCCCGAGCCACAAGAGAACCCAAAGGAATCAATGTTCACCCCCGGTCAGACCAAAGGGCCGGGCTCGTACACCATCACCCTGAAGAAGTCACCGTCACGAGCGAATCATCTGCTCCCCCTCCCAGACTAGTTCCAGCAGCGACGATGAGCCGCACGTCCCATTGTCCCAAGAGATACTGGCTACACACCTCCCCAAAGGCTTGGAGAAACCCCGATCTTTGGGCTCTTACTACAGAACGACTGATCCAGAGGAGCACATCGAGAACATCGATGCGCTGTTAGACTACCATGGCATCCAGGGCGCCATCAAGTGTTGTCTCTTCCCAAACACGCTCCGAAAAGGGGCAATGACATGGTACTAACAACTGCCCGAGGAGTCCATCACTTCGTGGAAGCAGCTGGGCAGGATGTTTTCCAGGCACTTTACGACATCACGCCGCCACCCCAAGACTGAAGCCTCCCTTGAGGCCATAATTTAAGGGAAGGATGGACCTCTCCGAACATATATTGAGAGGTTCAATAAAGAAGCCGTACAAGTCCCCACTACTGACGACCTGAAAAAATTTCGGCTCGAACGGGGACTTCGCCCGCACTCAGAATTTTCCAAAGCCGTTGGCCTTGCACCATCAAGGACCCTGGACGCCTTCCTCCTCAAGGCGTAGTCGTATATTCAATACGAAGAAAAGGAAGCGGCCAGCTCCGCCCGAGCCTCCCGCCATCAGGAGAATGCCCGGGCCTCTAAAGAAGATGAGCCCTCGACATCCCATCGGGGGGAAGGAAGACGTGAAGATCGTCCAGGTACAACAAGGGGCCCTCCGGCCGGTTCCACGACTACACTCCCCTAACTGTCTCCAGGGAAAAGATTCTCTCTGAATGCGTTAATTCGGAGTTTAAACAGGCGGGAGTCCGGTTCCCCAAATAGACACTGGCCAAGCCCAACGTCGATAAATCAAAATACTACCGTTTCCATAAGAGTCACGACCACACCACTGAAGACTGCATCCACCTGAAGGATGTCATAGAAATACTGATCAGGGATGGCCACCTGAAGCAGTTTACAAAAAAGAAAGATGCTCCCCGGAAAGACGCCCAGGAGTCAAATAAAGTAGAGGAAGGGGTGCCTTCCTCAGAAGAAACCAACCTCCAAGTCACCATGTGTATATCACGACCGAAGGATTTCTACATTCCATATGAGCTCAGCACCCCCGCGTACTTTGCGGCCCACAGCCCGTGGGAGACTTTCCCCTCTGCAATGGTCATCTCCGGAGGGGGCTTCAACAAAGTCACTGTGGACTCCGTGAAGAGAAAATTCGAGCACCTGATCAGCACGAGCTCCAGCAAGGTGACAACGCTCGACAAGGCCTAGAAGGGATCAATCCTTATCTCTTTCTACAGAGAAGAGCTCCTCGGAGGATCCCCGAACTCAAGTATCCCTCTGCTTGTTCGAGCCCAGATTACCAATTTTGATGTTCGCAGGATTTTAGTCGACCAAGGCAGCTCGGTCGATATTATGTACTCACAGCTTTTCTCGACTCTCCAGCTGGACGAATCACACCTCACCCCCTATGTGGGTTCCGACCTCCAGGGTTTCAACGGGTCGGTCACGAAACCCTGGGGGTACGTTGAGTTGATCGTGACCTTTGGATATGCAGAGATAGCCAGATCCATTAAAGTTCAGTTCCTGGTAATTGACTGCCCGTCTCTCTATTAGTGCATATTCGGGCAGCCAACTTTAGTTGAACTGGTAGTCGTGCCATCAACCGTCCATCTTAAGATGAAGTATTACACTTCAAAAGGTATGGTCGCCACGTTGCACGGGGATATCGAAACTGCGTGAAGATGCTTCGAAGCGGCCACCAAGGGACTCAGCGCCATCGCTTCCAAGCCAAAGACGTCTAACAAGCCAGCCTTGTCCAGCAGCTCAGAGGAAGCCAAGCCACTGCCACGCGTCGACTCCGTCGACCTCGACAACCGCTTCGCTGAAGATGACTAGAGGGAGGACCAGGCCGGCCTGAGCAGCTCATCTGTCTCGACCAAAAACAACTCTCATCCGATGCGCCATATCCCGGATGGTGACTTCAAGCTCGTCCTGCTCGGCGACGATCCTCAGCGGGGAGTAAAGATAGGGACCGGTCTCCCCGACATCGCACGGAAACAACTCAAAGCCTGCCTTCAATAAAACGCAAACTTGTTCGCCTGGAGTGCCGCGGAGATGCCCGACTTGGATCCCTCCGTCGCCTGCCATCAACTCACGATTGACCTCGTCGTCAAAGCAGTAGCACAACATGGAAGGAAGCAGTCTCCGGAGAAAACGGAGGCTGTAGAACAAGCTGTAAAATACCTCCTCGGGGCAAATTTTATCTCGGAAGCCAAGTACACCACTTGGATGTCCAACGTTGTACTCGTGAAAAAATCTAATGGCAAATGGCAAATGTGTGTTGATTATACCGATCTTAATAAGGCATGCCCAAAAGATGCCAACCCCCTCCCCAATATTGATAAACTTGTTGATAACTCTGACGGTTTTAAACTATTATCATTCATGGACGCCTATTCAGGCTACAATCAAATACCAATGGCATTGAGCGATAAAAAATACATGGCCTTCATGACGGAATCGGGCAACTATTTCTACAACATAATGCCCTTCGGCCTGAAGAACGCCAGTGCGAACTACCAGAGGATGATGAACAAGGTCTTCCGGGGAGAAATAGGTGACATGCTCGAAGTCTATATGGACGATATGATTGTAAAATCCCATGAGGAAACCGATCACACGGCCCATTTAAGAAAAGTCTTCGAACATGCCAGGAAATACCGGATGCGGTTCAACCAAGAAAAGTGCACGTTCGGAGTTCGGGCGGGCAAGTTCCTCGACTTCTATCTAACAGAATAAGGAATCGAGGCCAACCCCGACAAGTGCAAGGCATTCTCCAAATTTTCAACGCCCAACTCGAAGAAATCCATCCAGTCCCTTAACGGGATGCTCGCGTCCTTGTCTCGTTTCGTGGCCAAGTCTGCCCAGCATGCCCTGACCTTCTTCAAACTCCTCCGCAAAGAGGCGGCATTTGAATGGACGAAGGAATGCGACCAGGCTCTCCTCCACCTAAAACGGGCACTATCAGAACCACCAGTCCTCTCTCAGCCAGACAACGGCGAAACTCTGTACCTGTATCTCGCCGTGGCAACCGAGGCAGTACGCGCCGCCCTTATCTGTGAAACGCCTGATGAGCAGAAGCCCATATATTTCACCAGCAAAGCATTGCAGGGACCAGAGTTGAGATACCAGCAGATAGAGAAGGTAGCGCTGGCCCTCATCAATGCTGCGAGAAGACTTAGGCACTACTTCCTGGCCCACACGATCGTGGTTCGGACAGATCAGCCCGTAAAGCAACTGCTGGGCCACCAGATATGGCCGACAGAATGCTCAAATGGTCATTAGAGCTATCCGAATTTGACATTCAATATGAAAGAAGGAAGGCCCTCAAAGCTCAAGCTTTGGCCGACTTCGTAGCAGAGATGACGTTCACAGATTCCCCTACCTGCGGGGCACACAAGTGGACCATTTTCGTAGACGGAGCGTCCAGCTCGGCAGGGATGGGGGCAGGCATCATAATGGAGAATGGTGAGGGAATCATTGTAGAAGTATCACTCACCTCGTCCTTCCCCACATCTAATAGCTAGGCTGAGTACGAGGCCTTCCTCGCCGTCCTGCGCGTGGCCAAAGATCTAGGGGCAGAAGAGGTTGTCATCTGCACAGACTCGCAACTCGTGGCCCTTCAAGGCCAAAAACGACAGCCTGTCCGAGTACTTAGCCTTGGTTAAAGAGAAGATGACGAAGTTCGCTGCAGTAGAGGTGAAACATGTTCCCCGCGAACATAACTTCACAGCAGATGTATTATCTAAACTAGCAAGCACGAAGAAAAAGGGCGGAAACAAGTCCGTCATCCAGGAGATGCTTCCCCGACCCAGCATCGAGAAGGCATCTTCGACCCTCGACGTACAGGTAATCGGCGACAACAACTGCTGGATGACCCTCGTTTACAACTACCTCGATAGGGACGAACTTCCATCTGACCCCAAAGAGGCCAGCGCAGTCAAGCGCTGAGCCTGCTTCTACGTCCTAGTCGAAGATAAACTCTACAGGCGAGGGTTCTCCATCCCATTACTCAAATGCGTCGAGGAGGGGATGGTTGCCCGCGTCCTGCGCGAGATCCACGAAGGAATCAATGCCCAACATATCGGAGGGAGATCCCTCTCCCGGAAAGCCCTTCGAGCAGGGTACTACTGGCCAACCATGCAGCAGGATGCTAAAGAGCACGTGAAGAAATGCGACAAATGCCAACAGCACGGGGACATACACCTAGCTCCACCTAACAAGCTCAAAGCTATGTCCTCCCCGTGGCCATTCGCCTGGTGGGGATTGGACATCCTAGGGCCATTCGTAGTAGGATCATACTAGAACAAATACTTAATAGTGGGCATTAATTACTTTACAAAGTGGATAGAAGTGGAAGCTCTGGACAAAATAAAGGCCCTCAACATACTTCGTTTTTACAAACAAAACATCCTCGTACGCTTTGGCATCCCCTAAGCGATAATCACGAACAACAGGACACGGTTCACGGACAGGAAGTTTCAGGATTTCGTCGCTCAGCTAGACACGAAACAACACTTCGCATCCGTCCAACATCCCCAGACTAACGGGCAAGCCAAAGCAGCAAACCGAGTAATCCTTCGAGGCCTCAAGTGAAGGCTGGACGAAACGAAGAAAGCTTGGGTCGAGGAGCTGCACAGCGTCCTATGGGCATACCGCACGACCACACACTCTTCAACCGGGGAAACTCCTTTTCGCCTGGCCTATGGGACCGAGACTGTCATCCCCATTGAAGTACACGTACCGTCCAGGCGGACCGAGTCGCCCCTGGACGAGGAAATGAAAGACGAGGCACTGAGAGAGGAGCTCGACCTCATCGAAGAGGTCCGATCAGGGGCAGCCCTCCGCGAAGCCTCGTTAAAACAAAAAATTGCCATCCGGCATAACGCTAAAGTGATACGACGAGAGTTCCAAGTGGGCGTCCTTGTCTTGAGAAGGAACCACAAAGACTCTCGGGAAGGCAAACTCGCCGCTAACTGAGAAGGACCCTATCGCATCCGAGCAAAGACAGGCAATAGGGCCTACTACCTAGATTATCTCAATGGGGAAGAACTTGTTCGACCATGGAACACCGAAAAGCTAAAACAATACTATAGCTAAGGCCCTAACTGTCGATTTGCTTCGTCATTCACGAACATAACATCCCGACCACGATGCGCTCCCAAGTACAAGCATTGCATGCCAGCCAAGGCAGGACCCCACTCAGGATCGAGCTGGGTCTCTGCCTGACAACGATTCCTCAATCGAGCCCGCCGTCGTCAAAGTACCATGATAGGCAGAACACCCATCTCGCGATGGGAGGTTCACGCCGCGAACTCAGGCCTCAAACGCGACCCAAGCTCCACTATCTTGCCTAGAAATTCCCAGGCCGTTCGACCAGTCCCCCTCACTACCGAACACATCTAAATCGAGAAATTCCCTGAAACATTAAACAAATCAAAGAGATCTCTATCACGGGCACACACATGTACCGAGCAAAGGTATAACACTTAGAAAAAATAATCATAAAAAGCCACACACAAACATACAAATCCGGCCACCATGACCGGATACATACATTTAATTAAAGTGGCCACAAGGGCCACAAATGTGCATATTACAAAGCAAAGGGGCCACGCCCCTGCCGAAAAAAATACCACCAAACAAAATAAAATTACATCAACAGTGGCACGCATGCCAGGTACATTACAACAAAACAAAGACAAATCACTCCTCCATCTGGTCGTGCTGCTCCTGGTTAGGCTCAGGCCGCTGGGTTTCCTCGTTCAAAAGCTGGGCATGCTCATCACCAATGTTGAAGAATTCCGGAGCAACTATCTTGCCATTCTCAACATGGCCCAAGAAGTTAGTACCCTCCGTGGATATCTGGACCTCTGGGTTCACCAGCCGCAGTTTGGCCACGACGTTGTTGAACGACTCTTCCCCAATGGCAATAACGTCATCTTCTGCCCGTAGAAGACGAGCAACAAGCCCAGCTCTTGTCTTCAATGCCTTCACCCCCTCAGGCTCATCTTCACCCGGGCCCGCCGCAGCCTTCACCTGTTCAACCAGATCCTCAGCTGCTTTCTTCTCCGCAAACAGAGCGCCATTGTTCCCCCTCAGCCTGACAGCCTCCTCGTCTGATTTCCTCCTCGCGTCGTTGGCAGCCTTGGCCTCCTCCTTGGCCTTCTTCACCTCCTCCTCCAAGGATGATATCGTCGCCTGGGCCTTCTTGAGCTCGGACTCAGAGGAGGAATCCCCCTCAGCGTACACAACCGCCATCTTTAGGACACAAACCAACGTAGAGGCATCCTGCGCCAGCATGGCCCTCTTGCTTGGACGGTCCATGCCTTCGAGCTTAAGGGACTCTGCCCGAGGAACCACCAGGTACGTCCCCTCGAAAAAATTCTTATCATGGAGGCACGTGGGAAGTTCAAACTTGCCTTTCTCAGCCGCCCGGTTGAGGTCCACTAGGTCATTTGCCCTGGTCCGCATGAACCTTTAGGCCAGGGGCACCGGAGACCCCTGTGCAAGCGACGGGACTGGCGAGGAGCTCCTCGCAGTAGGTTGGGGAGGAGGCACATGTTGTGTAAACCGGGACTTAGAGGTGGCCGCACCAGCCTTACCCCTCGCCCTGGCATTCTTCACCATCCTTTTGTGGGCAGAAGGCATCTCACCTGCAAAAACATAACAAACATGTCAGCCATCGAGGAAGTTATAATTCGAGCAAGTTAAAAAGGGCTAGAACTACCAAGTAGCTTAAAAGCATCCGCGGGGGTCTTGCACTCCAGAAGCGCCTTCGTGTTTATGTAACGGTACTCCACTTTCTGCCCGCCATCTTCCCCAAAGATTGGGGCACCCTTCTTTGTCCAACACTCGACGGGCCTGAAAGAGTTAACGTATTTGACCAGCGTCTCGTAACCGGCCACGTCCTGCTCGTCCAGCATATCCGGCTGGGCAAGATAATGGCCAGTACCCCGAGTGAAGTTGCTCCCACTCCAGCAAAAAGGGAACTTGAACACTCTATCCGCCAGCAGTTTACCTTCCTCGTCATACATGTCGTTGCCCTCCTCGTCCGTCGAAACTGCCCAGGATACGTGGTATCTTGGGCCTTCTCGGACACAGGTTCTATGACATAGAACCTCTCTTTGAAGGTCCTGATCAACTCCGAGAAAGGCTTAAACAACTTTCTTGGTTGCTTCAACGAGACCCAGCCATACCTCTTCCCCGCGACCTGCCTTTGAAGGTGGAAGATGGTGAAAAACAAAGGCTTCGTAGCTCCTATCTTCAGGAACTTGCAAGTCAGCTCGAAGGTGCGGATAAACGCCAACGAATTCGGGTGCAGTTGTGACGGGGCTAAATCCAGGTGAACGAAGATAGATAGCTGGAAGTCAGTAAAGGGCAGCCTCAGCCCTATTTCCTTGAAAGCGTACTCATACATGGAGAACCTCTCCCTATAATCCATGCATATCCGATCGTCTTGGCTGGGGAAGTGTATCTTCCACCCCCCCCTCCGGCCCCACGTCCGTAAAGACATCTCCGGTATATAATGCGAAAGTGGACGCGTGCTCGGCGGGCTCCGTTACAGTCCATTCCTCCGCTGAATCTTGCTCTTGCTCCTCCCTGGCTTCGGCGGGGGCATTCAAAACCTCAGTATCGCTGCTCTCCGAGGAGCTCTCCTCGGACGAGTCTTTGAGAATCTCTTGCTCGGGCTCATGCGCCATCACGATCACCTGAAAAGCAGAGGATAAAAGTGAATTCGACTGCAAAATCAAATTCACCCTTCCACTGCTAGTTAAGTGAAAGGGTGCGCGGAGGGCCGAGGACGGCGTCCCCGACCTAAGCCCTAAATCAGATAACACAAGAGTCTCCCACGAGGAAATGCCAGGGGGCAACCCCTCATTCGCTACGAGGAACCTCCCCGACCAATATACTACCCAGTTTCCGTTTGAAGCTCCACCGGAAAATTCATATGTTCATCAGAAAATTCATCAGAACATCAGAAAACCGGGTAACTTCACCAACTACACCTGCGCCGTCGTCGCGATAGCGCCGGAAACGGCCTAATTCTAGGGCTTCTAGGGAACTCCGGCGACCACACTAACAGTAGGGGATGGCCAAGCCACCGTCTACCACCAACAGACGCCAGAAAAACGCAACAATCTCACCTAAGTCAACCTAACCGCATGCATTCTAACTAAACGGAGGCGAAAAAGCTAGAAGAGAAAGGGAAAACAGGTAACTTACGTGGTCAAAGAGAGTGTGGAGATCCGAAGAAGCTGCTCGAAGCTACGTACGGCGGCTGACACGGCGGTCGACAAAGAAAGAGCTCTGAGAAGGACGAAGAAGGAGAGAGAAGTGAAAAACGCAAATGAGCAGCTCTCCCTCCTATATATACAGTCTAGAAGCACGTGCACGAACACGCGCGGCTATGGGTATCATCATGACCCTAGCCTAGCCATCATCGCACAGTTATGGCTGCACAAGGCTCGAGGCACACGTGGCGTCGCGTCTCTTCAGAGTACATCAACTGTTGGTCTCCCCGCGTGCCAGGCATCCCGAACAACGTTATGTATCCCGCGGGCACCATAACCCCCGGGCACGCAAGGACAATCTCGTCTCGTCGACAAACAACGACCTCTCCAGAGTTCCCCAGGGCTTCGAGTTATCCTTAAGTCATCACTCCCATGCTCGGGAGCAACGACTTGGGGGGCTCTTGTTCCGGACTGGACCAATGGCTAGGCATGACCCAATCCACTTCTGCTCCCAGAACGACCCAATTGCCTAAGTCCAGCTGAGGAAGGGCAGCATTTACCTTTCTGCCCCTCTACCGGGCACGTGTGGACAGGTGAAGTACAAGGTCATCTAATCCTCCCCGGCATTCCTGGCCGTTACGCACGGCTCCACCATCCAAGAACGGTTATGGCGCTTGTGCCCGATACTATGTCTTTGCCCGTCGCAACGACTAGTTTTGGCACGTCTGCCCGTCATAACGGCTAGTTTTTAGCAGTTACCTATTCTTCAGGAAACAGTTATTCTGCCCCGAAAATAGGGACTGTTGGCCACGCGCTGGGGGCATTATAAAAACCCTCTCATTTGAGAGGGTCAGGTATCAAAAAATCATCCTAAGAATTCATACTTTGTACTTGCCCTTTTCTCTGACATTTTCTTACTTGAGCGTCGGAGTGCCTTGTAGGTACACCCCCTCCTCATCTCACACCCAGCATCGCAGATGTTCTTCTTGACCCATCACAGGATCTGATCAGCCTTCACGATTATATATATATATATATATATATATATATATATATATATAATGGGTTATTGGCTATGAATTACCTTACATGCATAATCAAAGCAAACCCCCCACGGAAATATTCACATGAAATGGTGGACCACATATCAAGATATTCAATTGTTAATTATATATCTATCTAGAATTTGTATAAACCTCTTGATAAGTCTGCAAGTGAACAAAAAGACCTAAATTAAAATATAAAATTAGTTAATAAAAAATAAAATGGAACGTGTGGGAAGTTAAAATACGGAAGAAAAAAAACATTATTATATTAATTTAGAACAAAGCCTCACTCTTCACAAATAGTAAAAACAAAATATATAACTAACCTAACTAACTTAAACAGGAAAAAAGAAACCCAAAAGCCGTTATAGCTTTCCAACAATTTGAATATATATTGACATTAGTTTTAGTTCCGAAAACAAGAACATAACACAAACACACAAAATGGAACCTAGTTCTTATTCTTCTCCTCTTCCTTCTGACGATGAAATTTCTTCCATCCTTGCCTTTCAAAATCCATGCGACCAACCAACATTCACTCAACTTCTTGGTCTGCATCAACAAGATCATACATTCACTCAACAAGATGGTACATTCACTCAACTTCTGAACTGGCATCTTTTGCATCAAGAAGCTCCTCATCATTCTTACAATTTTACAGACCCTGATAGCCATACCAATGTCCATATCCCTACCACTACAACAGAGCCTAGTGCTCCATCATTGCAACAACTCACTCTTAATGTTCTTAATAACCATTCTGATCCACGTGCTTTACTTGCTGGTGTTAGTAATGACCAAAGACAAAGACTTAGCAATTTTCTGTGTAATTCAGGAGAAATGAATGGTCGCTTTCTTGAACTACTTCTTACTGGCTCTCCTACTCATATTCAGCTCAGAGATTGTTCCTGGTTGACAAGAGTAGAATTTCTCAAATATTTTCCAACTTTGGTCACTTCTGAATTAGAGGTACGTTCATTAAATTCAACTCTTCCATTCTTGTTACAATTCAACATGTTTCTTTCTTTAACACATTCTTATTTTCTGGAATAGGTTCTACAACTTGACAAGTGTGGTTCCATTATAACTGATGAAACAGTGTCTGATACTTTTGCAAAACCACAAAACTCCTTGTCGAAACTGACGAGCCTATCCATCAGTGGTGCATACCAACTTAATGATAGAGGATTGGAGTTACTTGTTTCTTCTGTAAAAGCACTTACATATGTAAATCTAACCAAATGTGTCAGTCTGACTTCTACTGGTCTTGATATTTTGGCTAATTCATTTGGATCAACTCTGAAAGAGTTGTATATTGATGGTTTCAATCTCTTCAATACAAAAGGGGTTTTGCATGCCTTGAAGCGATTCAATCAATTACAAGTGTTGTCACTAGCTGGTATTCAAGATCTTTCTCATGAGTTTATCAAGGATTACATCATGGCATGCGGTCGCAACATTAAGGTTCTTGTTTTAAAGGACTGCGTGTAAGTGTAGTGTGATTCATTATTCTTTCTTATATTGCGAAAAGTTATTTCTCAGTTAGGCTTACTGGTTGAAATTTCTTGTTGTGCAGAAATTTAACGAATCTATCGATGAGGTTCATTGCTGATTTTTCTCGTACGTTGAATGTGCTTGATATTACGAATTTGTGCAAATTGACAGATTCATCTCTAGTATTTTTTCAGAATAGATTTCGACAATTGAATACTTTGAAGCTCGGGCGCAGTCCATTCAGGTGGTCTCAGTTATACTTTTTGAGGTTTCTTTGGATGATGTTTCAGAGTGCTTACTGCATGTAATCTTTATCTTAATACAGTGATGAGGCAATTGCTGCATTTTTGGTGATTTCTGGCAAAAACTTGGAAGAACTTTCACTTAATAGCATTGACAAGGTAATGTTTTTTACAATATCGATTCAACCGATTCTTGAATTAAAGCTATATCAATTTATTTTTTGAGTGTCTGTGACATTTTGGTTTAATCCAGGTTGGCTATTTGACAGCCTGGTCGATTGGAACGAATGCCAAAAATCTGCATACATTGGATCTATCACACTGTCGAAATCTCAAAGACCGTCATTTAGATTTGATTGTCGAGGGCTGCTTGTCGCTGAGGACACTTAAACTTTTTGGATGTCCGCAGGTAAATAACTCTAACAAAGGCATTTCTAGCAATCAATTTCATATAGTCATGAATAGATGTATAGACATGATTTCGTCGAGTCTTGAAAAGAAATAAGCTGATTTGTTGGACAAGATTTTGAATGTTATATACTTTCTTTTTGCAGTTAACAGGTGATTTTCTCAAAGGACGCGCAATCTCAGAGATTCGGATCATTGGGTTGAAGTTGACTCCTGTTCCGCGCAAAATATATTTCATGAATTGAGATGTATGATGTTACTGTTGCTTGTTCTTCAAGAAAAAAAACAAAGTCATATTTGGAACATTTTAGTTACTGAATTGAACTAAAGTTCTGTAGTATTTTTGTTTAGTGTTGCTTGTTCTTCAAGAAAGAAAACAATGTCCTATTTGAAACATTTTAATCATTGAATTGAAGTGGAGTTGCATAGTATGTTTGTTTTGTGAAAATGTTTCTATTCATTAGAAACTATATCTTTACATGCGATATTATTATTGTTGTCGGATTACATGTGAATATAAACTTTGTTGCAATGTAAACCTTCTCATTATTGTAGTAGAAACTTAACTATGAATGCAAAATTTGCATGCCCAAAACACATTCGTGCAAATCATGCGACAAACCTGTCGTATTTTATAGCACTATTCAAAAATAATATATTTTAAACCTACTCCTGGACAAAACCAACTACATTGTCATTTATTTTAAGGAGATTTTTAACCAATTTTAATTAATATTTTTTAAATCAATTGCCGAACAAAATTAGCTTCATATGTGTTCAAGTAAAAATACTAGTTGAATAACTTTCTGATGCCGATAGGAAAGAACGAAAGTATGTGATTTCTTCGTATGAATTGAGTCTGTCATTTTGATTTGAAATATTGTATCTTTTATAATGATTTCCTTCGGTATGATTTGTGTTAAGGAAATATGTATGGATATGCTGACATCTTGTAATAACTGTCTATAAATACTTATTTTGGATATCCCGACCTTGACGCGGCCTATGTCTCGCCTAGACCAGAAAAATAGGTCATGCTTGATTCAGTCCGCCAATCTTGTAGTCGCCCGCCATTCCATAATGTACACATTCTCTCAAGCATGAGGTTTGGAGGGGTGATGTCCTTACAAGCAAAGTCATCCGAGTTAATCCGACCATGTTACTCATCGACCCGTCAACCTCGTGGTTACTCGACAATTCCGATGTGTACACATTCCCCCAAGTACGAGGCCTAGAGGGGCGAAGTGCTTAATAGCGAAGTCATCCAAACTAATTCGACCATGTTACCCACCCAACCCACCAACCTTGCGGTTATCCCACAATTTGGGGGCGTACACAGTTCCCCACGCATAAGGCCTAAAGGGGTGAAGTTATTAAGAGTAAGGCAATTTGGACTAATCTGACCATGTTACTTGATAACTCATTATTTACGAGAGAATCAACCTTATTACTTGACTTTATTATGGTGATTAACGAATTTTATTAAGTTAATTTAAGTTTATTTTGTTGTTATTATTCATTTTGTGTAAAGCACAATAGGTGCTCTCTTTTGTGAGTTTTATGTGTTTGTCACTTGTGTAGGAATGTTTTATGATAAGTTCTAATACGACAGAACTGAAGTATCACTTCAACCTTGATTTCTAGCAAGTCTTAGAAGCCAACAAAGTTATAAGGAATGAAGGTCCTTGGCATTAGGGCAAACATGACAACAATATTGTAAAGATTGAAGTGGTAGTAAGCTAAAAATTTGAATGGATAAGATCAAACACAACAAGACAAAACTCTGCAAAAGTTGTTGTGCACATAATGACACGCATTGTTGTCTGTTTGCGCAATAGACCTCCACAGGACGTGTTGTCCCCTACATGCTAGAATTGTACTACCTGAAGCTGACTTGAAGAAAATGACGAAGGTTTCACCCTCGAACATGCCAAAAACCGAGTTTATAGGTCTTGGGAACAAGATTACTAGTCTCAAAATTGATGGAATTTGACATTTTGAAGACGAGAATTTAAAGAGGGAAGCCTCTAATTTTTTCAAGAAGTTATTTTAAGTTAATGCTCAATGTGATCCACAAAGCTCTTATTCTTCACGATACTCTTTTACAACTGTTATTTTGAAGGGAAGTCAAGGATGTTGTCTAGTCTATGTCTTCGTACAAAGAACAAGACTCTAATGGATTCCAACCCATTTTATTTATTACATACTTACATATTATAGGAGGTGATGTTTGGAAATTAGTGTCTGATGCTATTTCTTTTGGCCGCATCCCGGATGATCTTGTTGAGACCCTTATCATTCATATTCCTAAAATTGACAAACCATAAAGTCTCAGTGATTTTATACCCATTAGTATATATAATGTTCTCTTTAGGCGTTCTTCTAAGGTCTTGGTTCAGTGTATTATACCTCGTTTGGAAATCCTCATTGGCCCTCTTCAAAGTAGCTTTATCCCCAATCGAGGCATTGCAAATAATGCTCTTATACCTCAAGAGATTGTTCACTACATGCATCCCAAGAAAGGTAAATCAGATTTTATTATTTATAAAACTGATTTTGATAAGGCATATGATAATGTGTATTAGATTTTTTGAAAATTACTTTAGAAAATTTTGGATTTTAGCACTAACAATTGATCTTATTATGAGTTGCACCACCTTTTTATCCCTGTCTCTTAAGTGGAATAATGAGAAGCTTGATAATTTTTCTCCTACTCGTGGTCCTTGATAAGATGTTGGAATTAACCCAAAACCTTTTGAAAATTCCTAATCAATCTTGATGAACAAGATTCAATCAATTTGATCGAAACCCTTGTTCTTCACTCTTCACTTGAGTGAAAACAATCACACCATGATTGCATGAAAGATTATGCGCAACAACTGTTAATGAAGAAGAAAGAAAGATTGAAAAGAATGAAAGTTAGGGTTTGAAGAAAATTGAAGAAGATGATGAAATTCTGCAGAGTTTCTCTCTGTCCATAAACTGTGGAAATTCTCTTATTCACTTTGCAACTGCAAAATTTCTGTGAATTCAATTTATTACAAAATAGGGGTTACTCCCTCTATTTATAATAGAAGAAAGCCCAAAAATACTATTTTGGTCTAAGTCGAAATCCTGTGTCAAGCAACCTGCTTCGACACTTCGACATCTAAACAACTCGACAGACACACATTAGGCTAATTTTGACTAATCCTTGTTTCTGTCTAGCTACACTGCTTCGATACTAGGAATTGCAATTTCAACACAACACCTAATTCATTGTGTCTAAGCTATCTACATTCATCATAGACCTTAACTTCTTGAACGCTTCGCCTTACACTCATTTCGTCATGATATTTGCAATCTGATTCTCAGTTCTGCACTATTTCAAGTTCATCATCCCTTCTGCTACCTGCTCTCGAAGATAATGAAACCTCAACTCGATGTGCTTGCTTCGTCCACGTGCTATTGGATTCTTCGTCAGATTGATAGCTGACATGATGTCTATCTTCATGGTAATTACTCCATGACTCTTTTCTGTAATCTCTTCGACCAGATTCACCATCCATTTTGCTTGACATGAACAAAGACAAACAATTATGTATTCTGCTTCGCATGACGACAATGCCACTACTGGTTCCTTTCTCGAACTCCAATCAACTGGTGCACCACCTAGCATAAACACATGCCAGCTATGGATTTTCTATCCTCAGCATCACTACACCAACTTGAGTCAGTGTATCCCACTAACTTGCATTATTTTCCTTTATCAGCTGCAGGAAACAAAATACCGTAGTCGAGAGTTCCTTTCAGATACCTTAGTATCCTCTTCGTCACTGCTAGGTGTGATACCTTTTGATTCTGTGTGAATCTACTTACCATACCCACACTGTATGCTAATTCAGGCCTTGTGTGACAAAGGTATTGAAGTGACCCAATAAGTCTTCTATATTGGTTTTGTCGACATCATCTTCATCTGAATCTTTCGACAGTTGAAATCTGGGCTCAGTTGGAGTTGAAGTTGGGTTGCAATCTTGCATCTCAAATCTCTTGAGTATTTCACCAGCATATCTTCTTTGGTGCATCATCAAACCTTTACCACTTTTGTAGAATTCGATGCCAAGGAAATATGTAAGATTTCCCAAGTCTGACATTTCAAAAACTTCACTTAGGTCATGTTTGAAATCTTTGATCTCCTTCTTGCAACTTCCTGTTATCAACAAGTCATCGACATAGAGACATAGTATAAGCAATTCACTATTGCTTCTCCTTACATATACTCCATACTCAGTCGTGCACTTCACAAATTCTTTCTCCCTTAGAAAGTTATCAATCTTCTTATTCCAAGCTCTTCGAGCTTGCTTAAGTCCATACAGGGCTTTATGCAGCCTGTACACCTTTCTTTCTTCGCCTTGTTTCACAAACTCAGCTGGTTGTGCAACATAAAATTCTTCATCTAAGGGGTCATTCAGGAATGCACATTTCACATCCATCTGACATGTGTGCCAATTTTTCATGTTTGTTAGACCAACAACCAACCTGATTGTTTCGATCCTAGCAACGGGGGCAAAAACTTCATCGAAGTCAATTCCTTCTTTCTGAAGAAATCCGTTTGCTACAAGTTTTGTCTTGTGTCGAGTTACTTCTCCTTTGGGATTCAACCTCACCTTGTATACCCACTTCACATCGATTTCTTTCTTGTCTTAAGGCAATTCGACAAGTGACCAAGTGTTGTTGACTTCGATGGACTCTAGTTCCTGATTCATTTCTTTCACCCACTTCGAATCTTTCAATGCCTTAGCTGCATTGACTAGTCTATGTCTGCATTGAAAGCATAGTGTACTAGCTCACCTTCTTGATTGACCACATCATCTGATGTAATCACACATTCTTGCAGCCTTGCAGGCATGCGTCTTGTTCGTTGATGTCTGCTTGGACCAACTTCACCTTGTACTTCTTCTTGTCGACCTTCTCTTTCGACTTCACTAGCTGGTTCTTCACATAAGATTCCCACTAAATCCTTCTTAACATTCTCAGTCCAATCTCATTCCTTAAGCTCATCTATGATCACATCCCTGCTGATCACTACTTGCTTGTTCACTGGGTCGAACAACTTGTATCCTCCAGTCGAATGATATCCTATTAGGATTATTTGACTCGACTTATCATCAAATTTTCTTCTCAAGTGATCTGGCACATGTGTATGCGTTATAGATCCAAACACCTTCAAATGACTTATGCTAGGTTTGACACCAGACCAACATTCTTCTGGTGTAATTCCTTCTAGCTTCTTCGTCATACATCTATTCAAGATGTATGTTGTAGTTGACACAACTTCTCCTTATAATTCTTTGGGTAGATGCTTGCCTTTCAACATGCTTCTCACCATATTCATGATGGTTATATTCTTCCTTTCTGCAGTTCCATTTTGTTGTGGAATGTAGGGTGGCACCACCTCATGCATAATCCCTTCTTTCTCACATAATGCATCGAAATCATTTAACACATACTCTCTACCACCATCAGTCCTCTGAATCTTTAGCTTTCGAACACTTTGTCTTTCGACCTTAGATTTAAATTTGGCAAATACCTCAATCACTTCACTTTTCTTCTTGATCAGGTAAGTCCACAGTTTTCGACTAAAATCATCTATGAACGTAACAAAGTATTTGTTTCCTCCAATCGAATCCACCTGGATAGGACCACATACATCAGAGTATATGACTTCAAGAATTGCCTTCGACTTGTTTCCTGCATCCTTGCTGAAGTTGTTCTTGTGTTGTTTCGCCTGAACACATTCTTCACACACTTCGCTTGGAATGTCGATTTTTGAGATGACCAAGTCGATAATGCCATATCCATTCATCTCTGCTGGCTGCAGTTGCAAGAACATCTGCTCCATCACATTAAGTTCAATCTTCAAGGTTCTATTCTAAGACATTGGAGCCTTTAAGATTAATTTACCACCTGAGTCGAGAACTCTCATAATCTTGTCTTCGATCGATACTTTGTAGTTCTTTTCGACCAACTGCCCTATGCTGAGCAAATTACTCTTCATGTCTGGTATGTACAATACATTAGAAATTACTGACCTCTTGCCAACTTTCCTCATAATCAGAACATCACCAATACCTTCAGCTGCTAGAGTATTGTCATTTGCAAATTTAACCATGTTTTTCATCGATGGCATTATGTTGACAAACCAATCTTTCCTACCAGTCATGTGTGATGAACATCCTGAGTCCAAGTACCATTGGTCCTGGAATCTTTCTTCATCTCTTGTTGTGACCATCAACAACATCTCTTCTTCTTCATGTTTCGCCAGCTTTGCATCAGTTTCTTGATGCCTCTGCTTTTCTGGACAATTACTAAAATAGTGACCATACTTCTAACAATTATAACACTGAATGTGAATTTTGTCAGTTTTTGACCGCCACCTCTTCCTCTACCTGTAACACCACCTCTTTGGTTACCTTGGTTCTAGGGTTTTCTCTGATTCGACCAGTTTCCTTCTTGCTGATTTTGACCAGTCGAATTGTTGTAGCCCCTTCTGCCTCTGTTGCCATTTCAACTTCCTTTGCTTTTCTTTTCTTTTTCTGACTGCGCCTCACAGATATATCACTATTCAACTTTTCTGCAGCTCTTTCAGCCATCATTTGTTCATGAGACTCAAGCGTCCCTTGAAACTCTTCCTTCGTCAATGTTGACAAGTCTTTCGACTCTTCTATGGCTAATACCACGTGGTCAAACTTTGGAGCCAATGACCTCAAGATCTTTGCAACAACTAATCTTGATGTCAACGTTTTTCCACATACCTTGATTTGATTCACCAATTTAGTAACCCTAGTGAAGAAATAAGTTATGCTCTCACTTTTTTCCATCTGAACCAATTCATTCGTTCTTTTGTGAGTTTGTAACCTCACCTCTTTCACCTTCTCTGCGCCTCTAAATGATTTCTCCAAGATTTCCCATGCTTCTTTTGCTGATTCTACATCACTAACCTTTTCAAATTTATCTGGATCAACACATTGATGAATTATAAAGAGAACTTTATAATCTTTCTTCTTCAATTCTTTGTATGCAACCTTTTCTTGATTCGTCGCATTTTCTGCAAGCGGTGCTACTCCTCCCTTCACAAGATCCCAAAGATCTTGATAATAGAAAACCACCTTTATTTGCTTGCACAAATTCTTATAATTACTATTCTTGAGAATTGGAAGGTTCGCCGAAAAATTCCCGTTTGAATGATTCTGAGCCATCGTGATTTTCTTCCCTCGAATCACAACCGGAGCTCTAGATACCAAATGTTGGAATTAACCCAAAACCTTTTGAGAATTCTTAATGAATCTTAATGAACAAGGTTCAATCAATCTGATCGAAACACTTATTTTTCACTATTCACTTGAGTGAAAACAATCACACATTGATTGCAAGAAAGATTATGTGAAGCAACTGTTAATGAAGAAGAAAGAAAGATTGAAAAGAATGAAAGTTAGGGTTTGAAGAAAATTGGAGAAGATGATGAAATTTTGTAGAGTTTCTCTCTGTCTACAAACTGTGGAAATTCTCTTATTCACTTTGCAACTGCAAAAATCCGGTGAATTCAAATTATTACAAAATAGGGGTTACTCCCTCTATTTATAATAGAAGAAAGCCCAAAAATCACAAAAGCCCAAAAATACTATTTTGGTCTAACTCGAAAATTTGTGTCAAGCAACCTGCTTCGATACTTCAACATCTAAACAACTTGACATACACACATTAGGCTGATTTCGACTAATCCTTGTTTTTGTCGAGCTATACTGCTTCGACACAAGGAATTACAATTTCAACAGGTGACCCTATATCTCCTTACCTATTCTTGATTTGTTTGGAGAAATTGACCCTTCTTATTTAAGAAAAATATAATCTAATAATTGGTTCTCCATATGCATCTCTAAGATATTTGATTCAAATCATGCATAGTGTGACTCGAATTATGAAGTCTTTTGAAAGTTGGAAATTGGTCTTGTCTCATTTGAGTCAAATAATAGAGAAGTGTGATTCTAATCAAAACTCTAGTTGACTCGAATCATGGCTTATTTTCTTTCTTTCCAATTTTTTATTCAAGTGGTTGTTTATTTGGTTTGAATCATTACTTTATGATTTAATATAAACCCACTGTCTTTGTTGTTTTTTGAGTATAAATCTTTTGTGATATTATGTCTACCCTCTAGCACCATATTTTTCTCTAAATTCCATTTTCTTGTCTATGATATCTAGTAACACCAAAAGTGTATGTTTTTGAAGTAGAAGAGAGAGAGAGAGAGAGAGAGAGAGAGAGAGAGAGAGAGAGAGAGAGAGAGAGAGAGAGAGAGAGAGAGAGAGAGAAAGAGTTGATCAATTAAGTGGAAGAATTGATCAATCTCTGAACAATCACCAAAACCAAGAAACTCATTTTTGCCAAGTATACTGAGAGAACCAAAGTTTGTGTTCTTCATTCACCAACACCTATCTCCATGTTGATACCATGTGATTAACCTCCTAGAATGTGGATCTTGTGAGAATTAGTTGGCTGCGTGTGAGAGATTATTCGTATACTTCTTCCGTCCCAAATTATAAGACATTTTAGGCATTTCACACGAATTAAGAAATTTAATTATTACTTTATGGGAAAGACAAATAATGTATGACTTTACACTAATGCCCCTCATAATTACACAGAAGAGAGAAATTAAAAGAGTTGAAAGAATAAATAATAATAAATATTTAAGGGTATATTGGAGAAAATGTCATTAATATTGCATTGGAAATGTAAAGTGCCTTATAATGTGGGACAATTTTTTTTAGCAAAGTGACTTATAATTTGGGGACTGAGGGAGCATTATTAATCATCTTTAACCTTTGTCAAGAACCATTGTTTTGGATCTCCAACACTAAGGATTGAGTGTGAGAGGTAGACTAAAGGTACATTAGGGAACCTAATATTTTTCTTTGAAGTTATGTTTTTGTGTATCAGGTGGATGAATTGTTTCTTAGACTAAAGGTACATTAGAGAACCAAAATCAACATTTATCTCGAATTTAGTTAATTATTGGCTTAAATATTTCTTTTATTCATCAACTTCATATGTCAGATATTTATCTCAAATTTTGTTAATATATAATTCAGCTTAAAGTATATATTTTTACTCAACATCAATGCGATTTTTGTAGACCTTTGATCTTTTCTCTGAGAATCAAACCCTAGGTTTTCTTAGACATTTGATTTTTTTCTTCGAGTTATTGTAAGACTGTCTTTCTACCATCCTTTGTTGGGGTCTTCTGTCATATTTATAGCTATGTTTTTGTTATCTGTTTCAAACAAAACGTCCATGAAGCAACACTAGATATCCATGTTTATGGTTTTGTTTAGCACTCACTGCTATAAAAAGTATCTACTACACACCTGTTTTACCACAGTTTTTTGAAGAACTGTGGTGATATCTCTAAAATCAAGTGCCACCATTTTTATTTATTTTTAATTAAAAATAGTTCACATATTACCACGGTTGGTCATAGAAACCATGTTGACATTTAGTCATGGAGACATTTAGTAATATTCATGGGTTCGAATCTTAACATTAGGAAATTGTGAATTTCAACACCTTTCTTTTTTATTTATTTTAGGAAATTTGTGAATTTCAACACCTTTCTTTTTAATTTATTTTAAAATAAAATATAATTAGTATTTCACTACGGTTGTATATACCAACCGTGGTGATATGTTGGTTGGATATCTCATTTATTTACCTCTCTTTTTTTATAATGGTGTCTTTCTTTTTTATTTTTTAATAAAAAATTTATCAAGATTTCACTACAGTTGTCTAACCAACCATGGTGATATATTTTCCTTTTTTAATTTTAAAATGGTTAAAAACTGACGCTTTTTATGAAATTAAATAAAATAAATGAGATATCACCATGGTTAGTTTAAACTACTGTGCTGAAATGTTTTATTATTTTTCAAGAAACACAGGTTAGCTGATCATGTCTATTTAGTTTTTGTTGCCTTATGAAACACAAACTCAGCATTTAGAAACCATTTGAACCCTAATAATTTTTCATCTCCATTAACGAAAAGAACCATCAATATTGTTTCATCCTCAACTCGTTCAACATTATTTATTTACCATTAATATCATTCTTCAGTGAACATGGAAAATATACCATCAATTATCGTTCTTGACCAAACATTTCCGATACACGAAAAATGTAGGAAAAACAAAAGAGGAACTCGAAGCAACTTGCAAAAAGGAAGGACGAAACTCAATTATTTAGCTTTTTGACTTCTTCATCACGTTTCTGGTACGTAAAATTTCCCTACCATGCATGTACGGTAAAATATTGTTCCTGGATGTTGTTGTTATTGTTGTTGAATGATTAACTTGTTATTGTTGAATCTTTATGTTGTTGTTGAATATTTATGTTGTTGTTTATGTTGTTGTTATAGTTGAATATTATTGTTGTTGTTGTTGTTGTTGTTGTTGTTGTTATTATTGAATATTGTTGGTGTTGTTGGATGTTTATGTCGTTGTTGTTGAATGTTTTTGTTGTTGTTGAATGTTTATGTTGTTGGTGTTGTTGTTGTTGTCATTGTTGTTAAGGAACAAACCAATGAACATAGACTTAGGTAAGAAAATGATGTTATAGGGTTAGAGATAGAGCTGGATTCCTTTGATTTTTACTGAGTTTAGATTTGATCAAAGTGGTTATAGAGTTGAAGATAATAGGTTCTTGACATGTCTGCAAACTTACCTTGTTGGAAGAGACTTGGATATTTTCTTAGAGAATGTTAATGAATGTATTGTGCCTATATTGTTGTTGTTGTTGTTGTTGCTAATATTTAGTGCCTAAATCCTAGAGGTTTATTTATTATTGTTAGTGAGATTGTTTAGTTATGTTGTTGCATGAATGTTTGAGGATAATATATGTTTTCGTATGTTGTTGTTAAGATTAGTTTAATATTATGGTGTTGTTTTTCTTTTATTGTTGTTTTGAACATAGACTGAATATTTATATAGTGACGAAACTCATACAAATGAATCGCAAACTAAAGAGGGAAAAAAATAAGGAAAACAAAGAGGTGTTACAATGATGGCTAAATTAACAAAAATCCACAACTTGGATGACAAAATGCCGATTGAGTTTAATGTTGCAACTTAGACTTATTATGGTCCGGAATTTTCACATTTTAGGAGTTATGTTGCGTTCCTTGGACGTAGAAAAGTGAATATTTTGATAGGTGATTGGACTTAAGTATCAAAATATGTGAAATAAAGCATATAGACAAACGTTTAGGTATTAATTTTAATTTATATTATTCGATAGTATTTTTTTATAATTATTAATACATATTTATTGATGAAACTGTAGTCGACTTTTGAGTTTACTGATGATGATAATTGAAGAAAAAATGGATGTTTTATGTTGGTGAGTGTTGGATAGGCTTTAAGCCACAACTCACGTGTGATTACATTAGGAAACCTAAGTCTGATCGCGAGCATCCAACTGTGAAATATAATTTTATTGAAAAGGTTTTGGCGAAGTTTGCCAAGTCTCGTAGTTCTGTTGATTTCTTGTTTAGTAGTAATCATAGTTTATGATAATTTTATGCTTATGCTTTACAGATACAACCATGCAAATTAATATTTGGCTTAAATAATGTTTTCGTCCCTATAAGTAGGCGAGTTTTTGGTTTTCGTCCCTGTATCTTTTTTTGTTCGGTTTTAGTTCCTATATCTTACTTTTTGTTGGTGTTTAGTCCCTAAAGCCAAAATCCGCAGGAAAATCCGAAGGTTTTCCTGCGGATTTTCCTAAAAACCAAAATCCGCAGGAAACCTCTGTAGGGACTAAACACCAACAAAAAGTAAGATATATTGACTAAAACCGAAAAAAAAAAGATACAAGGACGAAAACTAAAAACTCGCCAACTTACAGGGACGAAAACATTATTTAAGCCTTAATATTTTCACTATATTTATAATAGGTTAAAAGTGAATCGGGAAAGTTAAACAAGGAAAAAAATAAGTACCTCCATAGATTGTCTCGTGGGGGTTACAGGAAACTTGAGGAAATTTTGATAAATGAAAAAAAAATCAATTGGGAGATGATGACTCCATGAGTTATGATCACAGCTCATCTCTATCATCACGACATGAGAAATCGAAGAGGACTTGAATAAGACCAACTAAAGAGTTAACTTCAGATGTCTCACGTGCAGTCGCGAAGAAAAATATAAGTAGATTTTTCGTCAATTAGAATATTAAATGTAAGATTTGTTGACAGCATCTTATTCTCCATGCTCACCGCACCAGTTTGTTGTGAATTGATGTTGTCAAGAACAAATCAAAATATGAGAAAAAGATTGAGTTTCTTGAACAAACACAAAAAATTCTATTAGGTTTTACGAAAGAGAGAGAAAAAAGAAGGAAGAAGAAGAATTAGGGTTGGTTATAATTGTTTTACTATTCACAAACTCAAATAGGATACAAAGATTACAAGTGAATAACAACAACAAATCTGTCTCTCAACAACTTGAGAGAAGCTAACTTATGCGATTGGTCCAACAGACTGAGCCAATTCAACATGCTAACTCAAACACCAAATTAACATATTTCGACAAACTAATTAAGACATCTACATACAAGAATAGATTTCGACTACAGCATATACATCTTCTTCTGAGAAAATTTACTGCAATCTCATTCTTCTCTTCAAATAAAAATATAAAGATAAGAATAGAATTATTTGCCATTTGAATAATTTAAAGATATTTATACAATATTTGATCATGCGTCTAAGGAGAATCATCAAATTCAAAAGGTCTCTATGAAAGTTGAATCTGTGACTAGCCGTCCTAAAAAAACTTGAAGTAATGGAACCCTTCCTCTCCCCCAGTACTCAATGACCCATCTCCTAAGAAGTTTGCAAGTAAACATTTCTAATAGTGTTGATAATTCTATTGACTATGAATTACTTATATGCATACTCAAATTAAGATATTCAATTGTTAATTATATCTCTTTCACTAATTTGTGTAAATCTTTTAAGAAGTATACAAGTGAACAAACATATTTATTTATTACTATTTTAAAATATAAAACTAATTTAATAAAAAATAAAATGAAATCTATAAAGAGGTAAAAAAATGCAAAAAAAAAAAAAAATTATTGCAAATATTATTTTAGAACAAATCCTCACTCTTGTTGAACTTATCTTAAAGTTAAATTTCATAAAGTGACTTAAACAAATAGTAAAAAATAAAATATAACTAACCTAACAAACTTGACAATAGTGAAGTTATTGTTAACAAAAAGAAAAAACCAAAAGCCGTTATTGTTTTCCAACAACAAACTCATTGAATATATACTGCATCCATTTCAGTTCGGAAAACAAGAACATAACAGAAACACAAAATGGAACCAACCAGTCCCACCCAACAACAGCAACATATTTTTTGAGCGTCAATGACATTTTTTTGCTTAATCCAGGTTGGCCACTTGCAAGGAATGCCAAAAATTTACATACATTGGATCTATTGCACTGTCGAAATCTCACCGACAATGATTTAGGTTTGATTGTCGATCGCTGCTTGTCGCTGAGGACACTTATACTTGTTGGATGTTCGCTGGTAAATAACTAACAAAGGCATTTCTAACAATCGATTTTATCTAGTCATGAATAGATATATAAACATGATTTCGTGAATTGAGATGTATAATACTGATGCTTGTTCTTCAAGAAAGATACACAGTACTATTTGGAGAGTTCGTTTAGCCGTGTGTATCATGATTAGAACTATTGGTGTTATAGGGTTACAATTAGATTATTATGGTTCTGCGTATTCAAACTCTTAGAATACTGATGAAAAGTATGTTTCCCCTCCTTAAAATGAAGTTTCATTGAACATCAACAAGCCACTTATGTATATATATACCATAGTAGAAATTTGTTTTCTTTCTTGAAGAACAAGCAACTGTATAAATCTGCTAAAATATTTGTCTAAATGTTTCCAAAATGGGAAAAGGTCATCTTCTCCATTTACAACTCTCTACGGTCTATAAACATATCACTGAAACAAAAGTCGAAAACAGACAATAGAGTAATTTTCACATCTCTTCAGAAAACAAGCTATGCCAAATATCACCTTCTACATATCTAATTTATATCAAAGTTTTCTGCGAGACGGATGACTAACACAATCTGCCTTCGTTACGATTAGGCTCTTCAAAACGGTGAAATAAAGGACTCAACTTCAACCCAATGATCCGAGTCCCTGAGTTTGAGTGTCCTTTGAAAAACATATCTGTTAACTGCAAAAGAAAAATACATAACATTCAAAATCTTCCCCTAACAAATCAGCTAATTTCTTCGTCTAAATACTCACGAAATCATGTTTATACATTTCTTCATGACTACATGAAATTGATCACTAAAAACTCCTTTGAGAGAGTTATGTTACCTGCAAGCATCCGAAAAGTTTAAGTGACCTCAACGACAAGCAGCTATCAACAATTAAACCGAGCTCATTGTCAGACAGATTTTGACACCATGATAAATCCAAGGTATGCAAATTTTGGCCATTCTTTGCAAGTGATGTGGCTGTCAATAGGCCAACCTGGATTAAACCAAAATGTCACAGACACTCGAAAATTTAATCAAATAGAAATTTAACTTAGGAAAAAAACTGTGTAATACATTACCTTTACAATGCTATTAAGTGAAAGTTCTTCCAAGGTTTTGCCAGCTAACTCCAAAAATACCGAAATTGCTTCATCGCTATAACGGAAAAAAGTTAAAATTATCAAGCAATAGGAGTTTTAGTATAGCAAAAGCAATATATCAAAAATTACAAAAATTCCACCTGAATGGATTGCGACAGAGCTTCAATGTACGCAATCTGCAACAACTATTTGCAAGATAACCAATAGATAAGTCTGTCAAATTTCCCAAGTTCATAATATCAAGCACGCGCAAACCAGGACAATGTTTGGCAATGACTCTCATTGACGCATCCGTCACATTTCTGCACAACAAGAAATTTAATCCAAACTTTTAGCAATATGCGAAAGAATAACGAATCTGACTGATAAAATGTACTTACACACAGTCCCTTAAAACAAGATCCTTAATGTTGTGACCGCACGCGATGAAATAACGCTTGATAAATTTATCAGAAACAGTTGGAACACCAGCTAGTGACAACACTTGTAATTGCTTGAATCGCTTCAAGGCCGGTAAAATCCGTGCTACATCAATGAGTATGCAATCATCAATATACAACTCTTCCAAAATTGATCCTAATGAATCAGCCAAAATGTCAAGACTAGCAAAGGTGAGAAGGGAACATTGGCTTAGGTTTATGGATCTAAGTTCTGTTGCAGACGAAACTAGTAACCGCAATCCTTCATCCCTAAGACGACATGCACCAGTGAGCGATAGAATGGTTAATTTAGACAAGGAGTTTGGTGACTTTGCCAATGTAGCAGGTAATGTGTATTCATTCATAATTCTTCCACAGTTGTCAAGTTGCAGCACCTATTCGACGAATAAACCTATAAACACGAATTCGAATAGGAAAGAAACATGTTGAATTGCAGCAAAATTAATGAACATACCTCTAATTCGGAAGTGACGAGTGTTTCAAAATAATTAGTAAATTCTTCTTCTGTCAACCAGGAACAGTCTTTAAGCCGAATTTGAGTCGGAAAGCCAGTAAGAAGTAGTCCAAGAAAGTGACAATTCATTTTTCTTGAATCACACAGCAGATTACTAAGCCTTTGTCTGAGCTCATCGATGACAAAGTTGAGCGAAACAATTTCATCAGAATGCTGAGCAAGAATGCTAAGAGACAGTTCTTGCAATGAAGAAATATAGGACCTTCTCCTAACCGAATCTTTTTCATTCCTTTTTGGAATCCATACAGGAGGTTCTTCAACAGTCCCTCTTTTCTGGTTTCTCTCGGCACGTTCTTGAATAGCTTTGATTGCTTCAGAGAATGGAGTTGGAGAATCATCATCAACTTCATCTTCCACATCATCATCATCATCCATTTTATCAGCCGCATTACTTCTATCATCATCATCACTTTCACTGTCAGAGATAACGATGGTTTCGCGTTTTGGTTTATCGAAAGTGGCAAGAAAATCGTACGTTTTGATGCATTTGGAAGTATGATAAGCTTCTGGAGGCAAAAAACCGCAGTAATAAGCATCAGTATCATCTTCCTGTTCAAGTAATCTCTTGCGAAAAGCAGAAGAAGAAGAAGAAGAAGATGGTTGTTCTTGTTCTTGAGTATTTTGATCGTACATTTTGATGCGTTTGGAAGTATCATAAGTATCATCTTCCTGTTGAAGTAATCTCTTGCGAAGAGCAGAAGAAGAAGAAGAAGGTTGTTCTTGTTCTTGAGTATTTTGATCGGTTGGGTCCATTCTGATTGATTGATTGATCAAAGACTAGAATGTTAAAATATTCACGGGTTTTGTTGCGGAAAGAAAGAATAATATAAACGATTTTGCTACAAAATAGCTTGAGAATTTGGAATCGTGGCAAAAAGAAAGAAAAGAGAATAATATAAACGATTTTGCTACAAAATAACAGAAACTTCTTTCGTATTTTATAATTTTTTTTCCGCAATAAATATTAGTATAAAACAATTAGTATAAAAATTTATATTTATTTGATTTCATGCATTTATATTTATTTGAAAAAATTTTTTTTTTTTATTAATAATAAATTTTTAATATTTTACAACTTTAAAACAGTTTTAAAAGTAAAATATATATTTTTCATTATTTTTTTCTCTTCAAAACTATTTTTTAAAATTAATTTACAAGATCATTTTTAAAAATTAAAAACAAAAACTCATTCAAACTAGCATTATTTTTTCACTAAATTCTTGATTTCATTTCTTACCGAAAGTTTTCTTTTCTCTACTTTTTATATAAATTAAACAATAATTAGGGTTTGTTTGAATGAGTTCTATAGAGCTTGTTTGAATAAGTTTTAATTATTAATTTTTTTAAATTATTTTGTCAATTAATTTAAAAAAATAATTTTAAAGAAAAAAACATATTTGATAATCTTATTTTTTAAAATTACTTTAAAATTGTATAATATTATTAATTTACCATTCATAAAAAAGTGTATCAATTTTTTTTTCTCTTCCTAATTTCAAAAACTAAAAGTCAAAAACCAAAAATTTTAAAATCTATTTTAACTTTTAAAACTCTTAAATAGAGAATAACTTTTAAAAATAGTTTTGTAAACTTAAACTACCAAAGAAATTTAATTATTTTCAAATTTTTAAAACTAAAAAATAATTGTACAAAATTAAATTAAGCAGGACCTAAGTTTTTAGTGCTAGTTGCTTTATCCAGAAGCAAAGAGATATTAAGTGTGTGTTTGAATTGACGATGAATATAATTGATTTTAATATAATTGAGTTGGATAGAATTGATTTTGATATAATTGAGTTAGATAAAATTGAGTATAACCTAATTGATTTATATTTTGATACATGAAGAATGCTAGCAACAATCTTTTTTCAACACTCTCTTAAACACTCATTTTTTTAATGAGTGAAACACATGTGAATTCTACCATTTTATGTGAGACTCATTTTCGAAGTGAAGGATCCACACGTGTTTCACCTAATAAAAGAGTAAGTGTTGGAGAGACTATTAAAAAAGTGTTCTTCGCATTCATCAGATACATTTAGGTAAAAGTGAGTTGAACAACAAATTTCAGTGTAAACATCACGTTAAACTCAGAAACTACAAATTCTAACTTCAAATAAAATTAATTTTGAAGGAATAATCAATTCTACTTGAGAATGACCAAACACCTCAAAATCACTATAGAATCAATTCTACACACTTAGAATTATTTTGTTTCTTCGAAAAGTCAAACCAAACATGCTATGATACCTCTTGCAATTGAAAAATGAATATGTGATCACCAAAAATCAAGAGGAAAGTCATGTATTCTAATCCAACATTGGACATTTGTATATTCAATTAAATTTGAGTTGTAATATAATTTGCAAGTGAATAGGAAAAAAAATATTTGAAAAGAGACTCTACAACTCCCACTGACCTGGTGGCAAAATAGACTCGGTACATTGGGCATGTCCGCTTTGCTCGCTCTTTAGTTTTTGGTAGGCTAAAGGTTTAGACTCGCACCCTATAATGTGTCCGCCCCATTCCGCCCCATTTTTTGTGCACTTTTACGGGCGCAGACATTAGCATTTTTTTTTGCAATTTTAAGCTTAAAAGGTGCAGTGTCCGTGGGCCTGGGCCAACCCGCCCCGCCCTCACATTTTTGTGGGGCGAGGCAAAGTTTTAGGCCGCACCCTCAACTATGCACGTCCTGCCTCACCCTATTTATTTGCAAATTTTTGCACGGCGAATCTAAACAGGGCAGACATGCCCGTTTTCCACCCCTACACCTACCCCACCGCCCAGACTCTCCTAAGGCGTTCGATTAATGAAAATAAAGAAGAAGAAAACATTAAGAATCCATTTGCTAATAACATTTTTAAAAAATCATTTAGAGTGTATTTTGATGAGTTATTTTAATGAGAGAACTAGATTAAGACATGTGCGATGCACGAGCTAAAATGAGTTTTTCAGATAATATTATAAAATATAGATTTTAATTTTGTGTATTATAAATTTTTTCTAATTGAGATGATAAGATAATTTTTTTATTGAGTTATTTGAAAATTGATTAATTTAGTTGTTTTATCAAGTTATTGGAAAAATGATTAATTTAGTTCTTTTATCGAGTTATTTGAAAATTGATTAGCTTTTTTTTTTACAGAGAGTACGCTTGCGTAATAGAAAATAGAAAATAGAATGAAAGTTTAATAGTTTGAGTTTTGATTAATGATGAATATATAATTTATACGTGTAAGTAACTTATAATAATATGTGTTTTGATGTAACATTATATATGAAATGAAGATGCAAAGGAAATAAATCAATGGGTATAATAGATTTTAATTTAGAGGAATAAAAGAAGATGACTCATGGAATATCAAAATAGAAATCTTTTAATTAAATGTGATTTATACATGAAATGTTACACTTATTTCTACAATGAATTAGAAAAGGTTTAGAATATTGTGCTTGTGCCAAATAGAATTTTTAATGATGTGGCAAATTAAAGAATGAGTTGTAACAAAATAGTTTGTAAATTATTTTATTTGTTTTTATTGGATTTAAATATTCTGTTCTGGACTGGACCAATGGCTAGGCATGACCCAATCCACTTCTGCTCTCAGAACGGCCCAATTGTCTAAGTCCAATCCACAAAGGGGCAAAAGTTACCTTTCTGCCCCTCCAACCGGGCAAGGACTGTACCATTCCTCCCCGGAACCGCTGCCCGTTCCGCATGGCTCCTTCTGTCCCCGAACAGCTAAGGGCATGTGCCCGAAATTATGCATATGCCCGACATAACGGCTAGTTTTGGGCACCCTGCCCGACATAACGGCTAGTTTTGGGCAGTTACCTATTCTTCGGGAAAACAGTTATTTTGCCCCAGAATTAGGACCGTTGGCCACGCGCTGGGGGCACTATATAAACCCTCTCGCTTAAGAGGGTCAGGTATCGAATAATCATCCTAAAAACTCACTCTCTGTACTTGCCCCTTTTCTCTGACCTTTACTTACTTGAGCGTCGGAGTGCCTTGCAGATACACCCCCTCCTCATCTCACGCCCAGCATCTCAGACGTACTTGGTGGCTCACTTCAACAGGATCTGATCCAACCTTCATGATCAGTGGCGCCGTCTGTGGGAACTCTGTTCTCCCCATCTTTCTTTCCTCGGAAACCAAAGATCAAAGCAAATTTCCAAGATCATCATCATGGTCTCTCAAGATCACGCCAAAGGTGTTCTCCAATCTGCTGTCCTCCCTGTTAACAAGACTGACGTTGACGATCCATCTTGCCTCCTCGGAGATCCTCGTTTTCTAAGAGATGGAGCCATAACCTCTCTTTCCCCTACTCCAGCCGATCGCGAAGACGACCTGCCCTCGCTGGCCATCTAGTCCGTTCCTGCTCCACCCAACATCGATCCGGCCGTGGTGGCCCTTCTGGAGGAGATCAACAAAACGAACCTCCTGATCCTTCAGCAGAACAAGAGGATCGGGGCACTGGAAGAATCTGCCCATCCAAGATCCCCCCTCCGAGGAAAGGTCATCAGCGTTCCAAGAGCCTGCAAGCCTGGCGAGAAATCGACCGAAGGCTGCGCCAAGAACCGGAATCTCATGTTGTTCGGAAACGCGACCAAGTTTCCCCGCGAAACCAGCACTCTCCTGGTCACAAAAGAACCCGAGGGGACACACAGTCACCCTCGGTCAGGTCAAAGGGTCGGGCCCGTACACCTTCCCTCCGAAGAAGTCGTTGTAACGCCCCAATTTTGTCTGTTTTATTTAATTGAGTCGTTTTGATTATTTTATTATTATATTATTTTATTTTTGACTTTTATTTGATAATGTGTTATTTTCCATTGTCGTGTTATTTTATCGCGTTTTGGGAACGTTTGTGAGATATTTGAGTGTAGGGGTATTTTGGTCTTTTCATTTATTTCTTAAGTTAGAAAGTATAAGAGAAAAGAAAAGAGAGAAAATAGTAAGGAAGGAAAAGGAAAAGAAGAAAAAGAGGAAGAAAGAAAAGAGAAAGAAAGAAGAAAAGAGAGAAAACTTGGAAAGGAAGAAAATCAATCAACCGACTTTTAAAACACGATTAATCGGGTAAGGGTGCGAAACTCGATTATCTTATGATTGTGTATGATTATGTATGTGTGTGTTGGAATGTTTATTGTATTTTCATAGCTTTTCAATTCTAGGTCGGAACGATGGAAATCGATGTTTTCGCGGTTGAAATGTGATGTAAATGTTGTAGATTACTTGTTACCATGATTGGGTTATGTTCTGATTGTTATGTTTTGGTTTGGAAGAGTTTTTGGGTGAAAAATATGGTTTTTGGGCTTCAAACAGCGCTGCAGAATTTCTGGGTTTTCCTGGGTTCGCCTAGCGAACCTGGGGCGAAGCAGTAGCGAATGATTTTTCGCGGGTTCGCCTAGCGAGCCCGTTAGCGAAGGTCAGCGAATGTTCGCTAACGTTGTTCGCCTAGCGAACTTTGTATCTTTTTAGTTCTGGTTGTTGCTGCCTGGGTTCGCCAAGGGGTTTGCCTAGCGAACTTTGTGTCTATTTTTATCTGATAGTGGATTCGCTGGACATTCGCCTAGCGAAGGTGGTAGCAAATACTCGCTAGAGGGTTCGCCTAGCGAACATGGAAGTTTGTGCAATTTTGTTTTCTTCATAACTTTTGATCCGTAAGTCGGATTGGGGTGCGGTTGGGTGCGTTAGAAAGCTATTGAGTTGTTCTTTCTTACAAAAATGGTTTTGAGATTGTTGGCCGATTTAATTATGTCAGGAATTTGGAATAGTGTCGTTTTGTCGACTTTTATCGTTTGAATTGTGTGGGATTGATGTGTTATCATGCAATGTGCTGTTATATGAGGTGAATGCATGGGTTTAAATGTTGTGATGATGGTCGGTGGCCTTATGTAAAATAAATGCATTGTTTTGGGCTTGAGTGCAAAGCATGATTATTGTTGATTGGAGTGATTGCATCTATGTGTGCATTTGAATGTCATGAGTCATTGTATGCTAAGCATCATGATATGCATTCTTTTGATGTCGTGTGCCCTTGTGGGGTGTGAGCGATGAAATGATTCCAGAGGGAATCCGCTATAACATCGTGTGCCTTATACAAAGAGGACCTAAAGCGATGATTATAGACGGTCACGTGCCTTATGCAAAGAGGACCTAAAGCGATCGGATCGTGTGTCTTATCCAAAGAGGACCTAAAGCGATCCATAAACGTCGTGTGCCTTATACAAAGAGGACCTAAAGCGACGGGGAACATCGTATGCCCGACGGGGAGTTACATTAAGTTACGAGCGATGGTTCCAATAGTTCCTGAGTGAACTGATGTTGAGATGATGAATGTTGGTACAGCATTGCATTGCATAGAGTCGTTGTGTCGGTCTCTGTGCATTTGCATGAATCATGAATGGATTGATTTTGTGTGGAATGGTGAATGGAATTGATGAGTAGATATATATATATATATATATTTGTGTTGGTGATAAATGTGAGAATATGTGTACTTTTGTGCTATTATATAATTGTATGCAATTATATTATGATTGTGTTTCTCACCCCTTCTGCTGTTTTAAATGCTCTATGAGGCATTGCAAATTAGATGCTGGAGGTCTTTTTGTGAAGCTTAGGTCTTCATTCTTTTGTCGGTCGACTCTGATATGTGGCACCGGGTAGTCGGGGTGATCGAGTGTGATTATTTTGTATTATGTATATGTATCTTTGGGATTGTACATGTATGATACTTTTATGGTATTTATATATGAGATTCAGTTACGGATTTTCCGCTTTTATTCTGTATCTGAATTGTGGGTAGTAGGAACTAAGTTCCTCTGTTATTTGCTACCAGATTGTTGCATATTTATATAAGCAGGTTGCGATATGTTTGTTTCAAATTGATGTGACTCCTCTGTCTATGCCGTGAATGTTTTAAATATACTCTGATGAAGTTTTGAAGTTTATTTCTCGCTTTGTTTATTGGGGGTATAGATTGGGGGTGTTACATTAAGTGATATCAGAGCTAGTTCGTGTCAGTCCTTGTCGGTGTTTGTGTTTGGGTAAGCTGTTTGTTTAACCATAGTTGCTGTTATTGGAAATGAACAGAATATGGCTGGTAGGAATGACGCTGCTTTAGCTGCTGCGATGCAAGCTATGGCTCGGGCTGTGTAGGGTGCACCTAATGCTGCTGGTAATGACGAGTTCAGGAAGAACAAACCGCCAATCTTCAAAGGAAGATATGATCCTGATGGTGCTCAGATTTGGCTGAAAGAGATTGAAAGGATCTTCCGAGTGATGGATTGTGTTGAGGATCAGAAGGTGAGACTGGGTACTCACATGTTGCTAGAAGAAGCTGATGATTGGTGGGTTGGTACTCGTAATGTGTTGGAAGCTGCAGAGGAGGAGATTACTTGGGTCGTGTTTAGCATTGAGTTTCTGAAGAAGTACTTTCCTGAAGATGTAAGAGGAAAGAAGGAAATCGAGTTCTTGGAGTTAAAACAAGGTAATATGTCTGTTGTTGATTATACTGCTAAGTTTGTGGAGCTTGTGCAGTTTTATCCACATTATACCGAAGCGACAGCGGAGTTTTCTAAGTGTGTCAAGTTTGAGAACGGGTTGCGTCCTGAGATAAAGCAGGCAATTGGTTATCAGATGATAAGGAGGTTTTCTGATTTGGTGGATTGTTGTAGGATTTATGAAGAAGATAGTAAAGCTCGTTCTACTCACTATAAGAGTGTGAGCAAGAGGAAAGGGAAGCAACAGTTTCGTAGGAGTCCTTATGTGTCACCAGCTGATAAGGGTAAACAAAGGGGTACTTTTGATCGAAGGCCAAGCGGAGGAGGTGTGTCTAATTCTCCGAGATGTTTTAGGTGTGGTGAATTGGGACATCGTCAGTTCGAATGTAGGAAAGATTTGAGGAAGTGTTCGAATTGTGGAGGTTTAGGGCATGTTGCAGCTGATTGTAAAAGGAATGTGGTGAAGTGTTTCAACTATGGTGAAACTGGGCATGTTAGTACGAAGTGTCCGAAACCGAAGCAAGCTCCAACTGGTGGGAAAGTTTTTGCATTGGCGGGAACTCATATTTCTAGTGCAGACCGTCTGATCAGAGGTACTTGTTTTATTAATAGTACACCTTTAGTTGCTATTATTGATATCGGAGCGACTCATTCGTTTATTTCGTCTGAGTGCGCGAAGCGTTTGAATCTTGTGTTGTCTTCGATGGGTGGAGAGATGGTTATTGATACTCCACCAATGGGGTCAGTAACTACTTCTTTGGTTTGTTTAAGTTGTCCTTTGACCATTTATGGTAAAGATTTTGAGATGGATTTAGTGTGTTTGCCGTTGGAGGGTTTAGATGTGGTTTTGGGAATGAATTGGTTGCAGTTTAATCAGGTTCATATTGATTGTTATCATAAGCTGGTAAGATTTCCTTTTCTTAAGGGAGACGAGGACTCAAGTTTCTTATCTACCAAAGAGTTGAAGAAACTTTTGGCGGATGAAGCTCAGTTGTTTGGGTTGTTTGCATCGTTGACTGTGGATAGTCAAGTTTCACTTGATGTGTTTCCAGTTGTGTGTGATTTTCCGGAAGTGTTTCCTAAGGATATTTCAGATGTTCCACCAGAGAGAGGTGGAGTTTTCTATAGATCTAGTTCCTGGTACTAGACCTGTGTCTATGGCACCATATCGAATGTCGGCATCTGAATTGGTTGAGTTAAAGAAACAGTTGAATGAATTGTTGGAAAAGAGGTTTGTGAGGTCAAGTGTGTCGCCTTGGGGTGCTCCAGTTTTATTGGTGAAAAAGAAAGATGGAAGTATGCGATTTTGTATTGATTATCGCCAGCTGAATAAGGTGATGATTAAGAATAAGTATCCTCTTCCAAGAATTGATGATCTGATGGATCAGTTGGTTGGTGCGTGTGTGTTTAGTAAGATTGATTTAAGATCAGGGTATCATCAGATTAGGGTGAAAGAGGAAGATATTCAGAAGACGGCTTTTAGGACACGATACGGTCATTATGAATATTTTGTGATGCCGTTCGGGGTTTTTAATGCGCCAGGTGTGTTTATGGAGTACATGAATCATATTTTCCACGAGCATTTGGATCATTTTGTTGTTGTGTTTATTGATGATATCTTAATTTATTCTAAGTCTCGGGAGGAGCACGCGGAGCATTTGCGTATTGTTTTGCAGGTTTTGAAGGAGAGGAAACTTTTGGCCAAATTGTCCAAGTGTGAGTTCTGGTTGTCAGAAGTGAGTTTTCTTGGGCACATGATTTCAGGTAAGGGTATTGTTATGGATCCATCTAAAGTAGATGCAGTTCTACAATGGGAGGCTCCTATATCCGTTACTGAGATTTGAAGCTTTTTGGGTTTGGCCGGATATTATCGGAGGTTCATTGAAGGTTTTTCTAAGCTAGCACTTCCTTTGACCCAGTTGACTTGTAAAGGCAAAGCGTTCATTTGGGATATTCAGTGTGAGGAAATTTTTAGTGAGCTGAAGAGAAGATCGACGACAGCTCCGATTTTGATTTTATCGGATCCTAATGAACCGTTTGTGGTGTACTGTGATGCGTCTTCGATTGGGCTAGATGGAGTGTTGATGCAAGAAGGTAAGGTGGTGGCTTATGCTTCGAGACAATTGAGGATTCATGAGAAAAATTATCCTACTCATGATCTTGAGTTAGCGGCTGTGGTTTTTGTGTTGAAGATTTGGAGGCATTATCTCTACGGTGCAAGATTCGAAGTCTTTAGTGATTATAAGAGTTTGAAATATTTGTTTGATCAGAAAGAGTTGAATATGAGGCAACGGAGATGGTTGGAATTTTTGAAGGACTACGACTTTGGCTTGAATTATCATCCTGGTAAAGCTAATGTGGTGGCCGATGCGTTGAGTCAGAAATCGTTGCATATGTCGGCTTTAATGGTTAAGGAGTGGGAACTTTTGGAATCGTTTAGAGATTTGAGTTTGGTATGCGAAGTGACGTCGGATAGTGTGAGGCTTGGAATGTTGAAGGTTACTAATGACTTTCTGTTGACGGTTAGTGAGAAATAGAAGTTAGATGTGAAATTTGTGGATTTGATGACGGTTGGTGATCAAAGTGTGAATGAGGACTTTAAAGTGGATGATAAAGGTGTTTTGAGGTTCCGTGGTAGAATTTGTATTTCAGACGATTCGGAGTTGAAAAGGGGATTTTGGAGGAAGGACACCGGAGTAATTTGAGTATACATCCGGGAGCTAATAAAATGTACCAAGATTTGAAGAAGATTTTCTGGTGGCCTGGTTTGAAAAGAGATGTGGCTCAGTTTGTGTATTCCTGTTTGATGTGTCAGAAGTCGAAGGTAGAACATCTGAGGCCTAGTGGATTGTTGCAACCGTTGGATATTCCTGAGTGGAAATGGGACAACATTTCTATGGATTTTGTAATAGGGTTGCCGAATACTCAGCGAGGACATAATGTTATTTGGGTGGTTGTAGATAGGCTGACTAAATCGGCTCATTTCATTCCGATTGACATCAATTTTCCTTTGGAGAGGTTGGTTGAGATTTACATCAGTGTGATTGTGAAATTGCATGGTTTTCCGTTAAGTATTGTTTCTGATCGAGATCCGAGGTTTACTTCGAGATTTTGGGAAAGTTTGCAGAAGGCGTTGGGTTCTAACTTGAGATTGAGTTCAGCTTATCATCCGCAGACGGATGGATAGACGGAGAGAACGATTCAGTTGTTGGAAGATTTGTTGAGGGCTTGTGTTCTTGAACAAGGTGGTGCGTGGGATAGTTATCTTGCGTTGATTGAATTCACGTATAACAACAGTTTCCATTCGAGTATTGGAATGGCACCGTTTGAAGCGTTATATGGACGAAGATGTCGAACACCGTTGTGTTGGCACGAATCTGGTGAGAGTTTGGTGGTTAGACCGGAGTTGGTGCAACAGACTACGGAAAAGGTGAAGCTAATTCGCGAGAAAATGAAGGCTTCTCAGAGTAGGCAAAAGAGTTATCATGATCGAAGAAGGAAAGATCTTGAGTTTCAAGAGGGCGATCATGTATTTTTGAGAGTTACGCCGGTAACGGGTGTTGGTCGTGCATTGAAGTCGAAGAAGCTTACTTCTCGGTTTATTGGTCCTTACCAGATATCCGCGAGAGTGGGTGCTGTGGCTTATAGGGTGGCGTTGCCGCCGAATCTTTCGAATTTGCATGATGTGTTCCATGTTTCACAGCTTCGAAAGTATGTTCCGGATCCGTCGCATGTAATTCCGATGGATGAGGTAGAGGTAAGGGAGAACCTTATGGTTGAGGTATTACCAGTGAGGATTTTGGATCACGAGTTGAAACGGTTAAGAGGCAAGGATATTGCACTTGTGAATGTAGCGTGGGGAGGCGCTGCTGAGGGCAATTTGACTTGGGAGTTGGAGAGTCGGATGCGGGAGTCGTATCCGGAGTTGTTCGTCTCAGGTAATATTTTCGAGGACGAAAATTTCTAAGTGGGGGAGAGTTGTGACGCCCCAATTTTGTCCGTTTTATTTAATCGAGTCGTTTTGATTATTTTATTATTATATTATTTTATTTTTAACTTTTATTTGATAATGTGTTATTTTTCATTGTCGTGTTATTTTATCGCGTTTTGGGAACGTTTGCGAGATATTTTAGTGTAGGGGTATTTTGGTCTTTTCATTTATTTCTTAAGTTAGAAAGTATAAGAGAAAAGAAAAGAGAGAAAATAGTAAGGAAGGAAAAGGAAAAGAATAAAAAGAGGAAGAAAGAAAAGAGAAAGAAAGAAGAAAAGAGAGAAAACTTGGAAAGGAAGAAAATCAATCAACCGACTTTTAAAACACGATTAATAGGGTAAGGGTGCAAAACTCGATTATCTTATGATAGTGTATGATTATGTATGTGTGTGTTGGAATGTTTATTGTATTTTCATAGCTTTTCAATTCTAGTTCGGAACGATGGAAATCGATGTTTTCGCGGTTGAAATGTGATGTAAATGTTGTAGATTACTTGTTACCATGATTGGGTTATGTTCTGATTGTTATGTTTTGGTTTGGAAGAGTTTTTGGGTGAAAAATATGGGTTTTGGGCTTCAAACAGCGCTGCAGAATTTCTGGGTTTTCCTGGGTTCGCCTAGCGAACCTGGGGCGAAGCAGTAGCGAATGATTTTTCGCGGGTTTGCCTAGCGAGCCAGTTAGCGAAGGTCAGCGAATGTTCGCTAACGTTGTTCGCCTAGCGAACTTTGTGTCTTTTTGGTTCTGATTGTTGCTGCCTGGGTTCGCCAAGGGGTTCGCCTAGCGAACTTTGTGTCTGTTTTTATCTGATAGTGGATTCGCTGGACATTCGCCTAGCGAAGGTGGTAGCAAATACTCGCTAGAGGGTTCGCCTAGCGAACATGGCAGTTTGTGCAATTTTGTTTTCTTCATAACTTTTGATCCGTAAATCGGATTGGGGTGCAGTTGGGTGCGTTAGAAAGCTATTGAGTTGTTCTTTCTTACAAAAATGGTTTTGAGATTGTTGGCCGATTTAATTATGTCAGGAATTTGGAATAGTGTCTCTTTGTCGACTTTTATCGTTTGAATTGTGTGGGATTGATGTGTTATCATGCAATGTGTTGTTATATGAGGTGAATGCATGGGTTTAAATGTTGTGATGATGGTCGGTGGGCTTATGGCAAATAAATGCATTGTTTTGGGCTTGAGTGCAAAGCATGATTATTGGTGATTGGAGTGATTGCATCTATGTGTGCATTTGAATGTCATGACTCATTGTATGCTAAGCATCATGATATGAATTCTTTTGATGTCGTGTGCCCTTGTCGGGTGTGAGCGACGAAATGATTCCCGGGATTTTCATCCAAGTACAAACGCGAAAGTGGCACTGAAACAGAGTCGCCAGCAATGTGTATTTATCCCAAAAGAGGGAAAGGAAACACTGCGTAAACCTGAAGGAAAGGAAAGAGCATGGTCTTGCGACCAAGAGAACTAGGTTTGGGAGTCGGTTACGCGCGAGGAAGGTATTAGCACCCCCACGTATCCATCGTACCCGATGGGATCCACGCTTGCTTGTCCCGATCAAAGGGTGTAATGAAAGGGTACTGGAAAAGGAACTGCTAACTAGAGAACTGGAAAAGGAAAGGAGAGAGAAAGAAAAACAAATGTAGGGAAAATAAAAGAAGTGCTCGCATGGGCCCTACCCCAGTGCCTACGTATCTCATCGGGAGCATGAGAATCAGAGCGATGTAGTTCCCCTCACTAGGGGTGGATTGTGTTTTTTAAGGAACGACTAACGTTCTAGCTCAGGTGTTGCGGCTCGTTGTATGGAGACTTAGGCGTTACCGTCTTGCAAGAGAACAAGGAGAAGCACGTTCGTACGTTGAGAGTGAGTGAGATGAGAAAAAGAATTCCCGAAGGAAAGACGTTATTGTTTGTTTGAAGTTTTTAAGCAAGAAGTGTTTTTTACAGTTATTTGTAACTTGCATTGAACCAAAGTCTTAAATACAGGAACGAATATTTCGCGCATCGTCCCCAACAGGACGTACACTAAGTATCCTAGGAGAATGAGAGGAAGCCCCTCGTTCCCCACTTCCCACATAGAAGGCTCGAGCGCAATACATGTTATCCTTTATTACGTGTTTTCAAGAAGTTTTGAGATGAGAAGAGAGACGACACAAAGGAAACTCTAAAGGGAAACTAAGAGTCCTAATGTTATCATGCATGGATGTCCTATGGTTAGTGAGGCTTAGGAGGAACGACTACCTAAAACCTAATGCTAATCCTACTCCAAGCTTAATAAAAAATTAAGATGGACTAGGTAGCTCTAAAGGGAGAGAATCCAAGACTTAAACAAGTCTTGAGATCCATGGGAGGAAGAGAGTGAAAGAGAAGAAGAAAAAGGAAGATGAGATACAATAAGTGGAAGCAAGCACGTCATTCATAAATTTCCAACTCATGTCATCAAACATGTTTCAAAGATCAATGCAAAACAATTCAAGTAAGCATGCAAAGATAAACATGAAAGGATGCGAGCATGCTTGTATTAAATGCACCAATGAGCATACATGGGTTTCATAACAAAATGAAATGAGAAAGGCAAGATGAAGATGAAGACAAGTCAGAACCAAGATCATACTATCATCAACAATTCATGTGTGCAAAAGTGATTCAAAACATGAAGCATTAAGATCCAAAGAAGTTCACAAAAGGAAAGGTAATGATATTCATCATACAATTCAAACCAAATGCATTTAACTATGCTCAAGTAACATGAAAACCAAGTATAAAACTCAAGAGGAAGTAGCATATACATCAATATCATATCAAAAACAAACTCAAGTCATACAAGTTCAAACATTAATCAACAACTTCAAAACATGCACCAAAGCAAACTACAAAAAGAGGACAAAGTTCCAACACTTAGGCACATTCAAACATGATTCAAACATGATCCACAAGCTGCAAAATTTAATCTCAAAAGACCTCAACTAGGGGTAAACATCATATCAAAAGCTCATTCAAAGAATCACAAAGGAACCCCATCAATTAAGCATGGCAAATCAACTTGTATAAAGAGATGTCAAGAGATGATCATGCATAAGTCACTTAAGCACAAATAATCAAACATGTATCATATTACATTCAACAATTTTGAAATTAAAACTCCAATGATCTAGGTCAGAAGACAATCACATGCTAAAAGATCTCACAAAAATTCACAAGTTAAGCAACTCAAACAATTAAGCAAAGATCAAGTAAGTACCATGATTCAATATGCAAAAGAGAGGGACCAAAATGTAATATGAAAAAGTTTTAAAAATGAAACAAAAATGTTTTTATGCACTTCAGAATGGCATCTAATAAATGCAAAAAGAATGAATTGAAAATCATGTATAGATGATGAGAAATAAATTCTACAAGTTGAAGTGTGCACATGTGAAACAAATAAAAAAGAACATCAATTAAACAATTAATTAAGACACCAAAAATAGAATAAAATAAAAAAATAAAATTTGGAAAAAATTTATAAAACTAAAAACAAACTTCATGATTTTTTTTATGATTTTTTAATGCATAAAAATGATTTTAAAAAATAAAATGCAAATGCTACAATTAACTGAAATAAAAAGAAATAAAAGAACAAGCAGGGTGCAAACAACAAAGAAATCACGTTGGAAATGATAAATGGGCCTAAGGAGAGGGTTTAAATAGCAAGGCCCGAGGCCAAATTCCATTAGCGAATTCAATGAGGAACAATGGAATCAGTCAAACATTCTGATTCAGTATCAACCAATGGATTAATCTCACGCTTCACAACAGTCAATGAACTCAACAAGTAATCATGATCAATGGACTTGATTCACATGCACATCATAATCCATATATACACGTGCACACACAATCATTCAAAACACCATACAAACTCACGTGACAAGCACATGCACATTTTAATGTGCTGTCAAAATTCTAACCACATGATGCATCAGACGCTTCATATTAATTCAACAATTCAAATATTAATCAAGATCAATGGCTAGGATCTGAGGCACATATTAACAAGCATGGGGTAACCAATACGCAAACATTAAATTAAATTCATAAATTAAAGAAACATGGCAACGTAAGGAACGATAGATCAAGCAAATGGACGGTTGGATTGTGTCTTCCTCCTCCAAATCTCCTCGCCGGACTGAACAAGACCAGTCGCCGGAGCTAGGGCTCCGGTCACCCTCTCTGGTGAGCTGCTACGTGAAAAACTCCAGAAATTGCTCATGAGTATACCATTTTGATCAGAAAATCATGAGGGTCAAGAATATCATGCTTATTTCCACAAACAATCACCATACAAAGCAAATCGAAGGAAAGAAAGTTTGGATTCAAAACTTCAATCACCAAATACTCTCATAATACACGTCCAAACTTAAAATAAAATAGATCATCATGCTCAGCACACATCACAGATCATTATGCACACTTAAAATCCAAGTTCTAAGAGCATGAAAAATTCACCAACCTGAACCTTGTAGAACTTGAAATCCTCCAAGAAATCCATCCAAAAACTGCAGATCTACTCCTTGGAACCTCTAGTTGCAAAATAAATGCAACTAGAGTTTGAAATCACGCTAGATCTTGAAGTTTGAACTTGAATCCCCTTGAATGGAACTTGGTGAAAACCTCAGTATGAGCTCCAACTAGTGATTGATTCTTGCTTTATTCTCTTCACTGATCAAGAATGTGAAGAGAAATCTCAAAGAAATTCCATGGAGAGTGAGTTTCGAAGAGAGGAAGTGTGAGAGCAAAAAATCAAAACTGAGCAAATGAGAGTCTCTGACCTAGCTGTGAGGGTATGAGTAAGCTTATATACTCTTGATTATTCTACTGATTAGGATTAGCAAGTGATTAGAACCTTGGTTAATGAGATTTGGATGAATTTACAAAAATGCATTTTTTAGTTGTATCCACTAAACCACACGTGCTAAGTCCTTGTAATCAGCATGATTCACCTCCAATTTACTTATTGATCACTTCTGAATTCAAATTGGGCCTTGTTGTTGATTGGTTCATGAGATTTGGATGAATTTGCATTTTTGAACTTTGTTGAATAACTGAGATATAAATCATGGAATGAATTGATTCAAAGGCCAAAAATACTCCTCTTGACTTGTATTTTGAAGTTGTAATGTGGCATGAAGCAATTGGGAACAATACAAGTCCTTTTAAGTGAAAATGCCAATGGTGGAAAATTTGACATATAAGAAATCCATGAAATGCACCTTGCATTGTTTTGACCATAACTAGAGTTCCACAAATGATATGGAGACAAGCTAGTACTTTTTGGAAATGGGAGAGAAAGATCTTCAACTTTCATTTTGGAGGAAAATTCATTTGAAGCTTCCTTGATGATGAAAAGTCAAGTTGAATGTGGTGAAGAAATTGCCAAAAATGGAAAGTTCTCATTATAGGTCATTTTCCAAATTTAGTAACTTTGGCACAAACTCTTGATTCTTGATGAATGGCATGAATCTTGACAACTTAAGACCATATGAGGATGTGAGACCTTGAAAACCATGAAAAGAACCTCAAAAATCCACAGTTGACTTTCTCCTTTACAGTTGACTTTTCTTGGTTCACAAGCAACTGAACCATTGAACATTCTTCACCACAAACCATCAACCAAGTCTCCCTCCATGAACACTTGTGAGCATATGGAATACCATAAGAACATGCTTGAATCTGTAAAGCCCTTCAAGAAGTCCTTTTGATTCATAAACCCTAATTGGTCCCTCTGATTAGGAGGAAAAGATCCACTTGAAATCCTTTGCCATGCTTGACCTTAAGAAGATATGATAACCCCATGAGCCACCTTGAAGCTTGAGACTTGAGAAAATGGACCAAGTACCTTGATCCCATGCCCTATGCTGAATGCCATGCTATGCAATCTATGACCTACTTTGGAATGCAAATGAGTGAAGCATAGACCAATTATTGAGAACACAGAAGGTAAATTTTAAGGTATTACAGCTGCCCCTATTCAATCAACTGTGAATCTGAATGGATGAAAGCAACGGCTATCAGGAATTCAAGATACATAGGGATTGAATACATAAATAACCGAGAAAATTTGCACTGTGTGGACAAAGAAAAAATGTTGTAAACGAATCAATGGTAAGGAAGAAATGTTGTGAGAGAGAAATTGGCACCATTGGACCCCATAGGAAACCTGTCTGGAATCGGTGAACTACCTGTCGAGAACGGTCAATATGTCTGTCGGGAACGATCAACGTGCCTGTCGGGAACGGTCACTGGGCCTGTCGGTAACGGTCAATGTGCCTGTCGGGAACGGTCAATGTGCCTATCGGGAACGGTCAATGTGCCTGTCGGGAACGGTCAATGTGCCTGTCGGGAACGGTCAATGTGCCTGTCGGGAACGGTCAATATGTCTGTCGGGAACAGTCAAAGGAATCCTATCGGGAAATGTTCCGGTGTGCCTGTCGGGAACTGTCAATGTGCCTGTCGGGAACGGTCAATGTGCCTGTCAGGAACGGTCAATGTGCCTGTCGGGAACGGTCAATGTGCCTGTCGGGAACGGTCAAAGGAATCCTATCAGGAATGGTTCCGGTTTGCCTGTCGGGAACGGTCAATGTGCCTGTCGGGAACGGTCAATGGAATCCTATCGGGAATGGTTCTGGTTTACCTGTAAGCTGAGAGATATGACTCTGTGAGGAGAAAGATGATGAAACCCTTGTACTGCTTTGAAATGTCTGTTGGGGAATGAACTAGACATTCTTTCTGGCTTTGTCAATAACATAAGGAGAAAAGTTTTGGGCTCTCGCATGAGTTATCAAAACTGGCCTATGCTTCACATGCATATGTTTGAATTTTTCCATGGCGTAATGCTCCATCTCAGATGGAAATGCTACGCGTTTGAGGATGCTATGCATACTACATGCAAAATGCAAAGAGGTCCTCAGCAAAATAAATGCTGAGGAAAGGTAAGTAACTCCGCTGGGGAAAATGAGTCCTCGCCAAACTCTGCTGGGGAAAACCACTTCAGGGCGTCTCGTGTCGGGGAATGTTTCTTAAGAGAATTTTACAGAAGATCCAACATCTTCCAACTCTTAAACTAATACCGAGACTTGATGCAGTAGTTGGGAGGCCACTCTTCTGGGGATAATAAATCTGGAATACTTCTTGCTGGGGAATTTTCATGACACTCCATGCTTGGATTGGTCTACCACTTTATTTTTCCCCAAGATACAAGTCTGATCTGGAGAAAACGTCCCAAGAGGATTTTACAGAAGATTCGTCATCTCCAAACTCCTGGACACTTATCGAGTCTTGAACATCGGTTGCGAGGCCACTCGGCTGAGAGTTTGCAACCGTTATCGACACAGAAAAGCTTGTAGCTGCTGGAAGTACTGAATAGGAGAATCAACTTAATAAGATACAGCGTTACCCAGTTGCACTCGACTTGTCAATATCGCATTGTCATGCGCGATCGTCAGTCAGACGATGGATTCAATCAGTAAACATTGCGACAAAAGAAGGACATTGGCATCACTATTTGACAATGCTGTTGGGGATCATGAAGCTCTGTAAATACGCTGGGGATGATTGCCTCCAAGAATAACTCTCCTGCTGAGAAGCCCTCTCTGCCTGGGGAAGAACAATCATTTACACTTCGTAAAGGATTTTGGCTTGAAGACGTCATACATCTTTGCCTAGCTATCCAGGGAAATCTCCATCTCTGCAAACAAAAGAATGTGCATATATGCCCCCAGGGTATTCAAACTCTCGGAGAGGTTTCTAGATCTTGACATAACTGCCCCAGACTGCATAGTGTACGAAAGAATTTGTCTTGACAAGATTCGTAGAGATTTGCAACACTCTGCCCCGGTACTGAATCTTGAAGAGGTACTTTTGATTAACCGTCCTTTGGAGTAGGATAGCTTCTCGTGCTCTTGAGGTGACCTGCCTCAATATAATCCTTGCAGTGATTTTGCCCTTGACTGATTGATCTTCGAGAGATTTACCGAATCTCGACGTGATTGCCCTAGTTTACATGCTTGTGTAGAGATCTACCGGATCTCGACATAATTACCCCAGTTCAAAGAAATTTTCTCAACATGAATGCCCCATCTTGGCTACATTTTGAAGAGATTTCCCGGTGTGATTGTCCCGGATTGGTTACATCTCAACACGAATGGCTGGGAACGCCTTTTTCACACATAATCTTTCAACAGCACGTCCTCTGGAATCTCAGGCACCTTAACTTGGTCAGTTTAAGTTTCTCGACTGATGTTCATCGTGTAAGCTTCTTTGATGTCAAACACATGCAAGCAGAAAGTGTTTATTATGAGAATGACAAATCTAATGCAACACTCATGTTATCCTTGAAGTCCTTATTGAACATATGTCGCACAACCGAGTTACGACACTTATTTTTGAAAGGAAAGCAATACGCACATGCAACACCAACAAAAAATCTTATTAGCACAACTCATGGGAGTCAGGAACGCTGTCTCGTTGAAGTACGCCTTCAAACTAAACCCTGTTTCAATTAGGACTTTTGAGGGTTGTATCGTGGCCTGGTTTACGGTTTTTGAGAAAAACGGTTTATGGCTCAAAGTTTAGCAGTGCCCACCCACTCTTCGTGATGTTCTCCAGTCCTATGTTCAGCTAATTTGACACAAGCACTCGTCTCTCAGAAGGTTTCCCGATTTCTAGGGAATCCATGCAACTGGTGATTTGACACCTGACGAGGTTTTGGACTAACAGTCACCCCTTTTGTCTTTTGTGTCTATAGTCACACGACTTTGTTCTTATCGAGGATTTTTCCCTTTGTAATCCTTTTGGCTTTTCGCTTTCTCATTCTTTTGCTTTTTGTTCCCTAATTTTTGCCTGGACTGACTCTTTTGAGTTTTCAATTTTGAAGTCCAGCGGGATGCCTTAACTTTTGCCTAAGTCACCTGCTTCCAAGCTTTTCGACTTAGCAGGCTTTTCCCTTTTTTTCTCTTCTTTTTTTTTTCTTTTTTTTTTTGAACAAGTTGTGTGACCCCGTTTTGCCTGACTTGTTTGGAAGGGCTGTGACTGTTTCACTCTTCGGTTGGTGAGGAGTAACCATCGTGGTTCTACACCTCTTAGCCTCTTGATATGGAATGGAAGGTAATGGATCCTCAGGTGTACACTCCTTCTTAAAGTTGAACACTTGGTCAAACTAACTGACGCCTACCCTTCCCCTGGGTTAAAATTGAGGGTTTTTCGTTTTCAAAAAGAACTCCTACTACTAGGCTCAAAGGGGTTGACAAAGGTCTATCTCCTTATCTCTCCAGTGTTTGTGAATTGGAAACAATGCATGTACATCCTTAACAGGGTTTTATCCGAAAGCATACCATTAGAAATCTGCGTTCTTATTTCGTCATCCTCCCTCCAAGAGTCTAGACAAGAAAGGTTGGTATTACAGTGCATATAAACATGCCATGAGTGCATAAAAGTAAGATACTTCAAGAACAGCACATCATTGCATTAAAATCAACATTCAAGCTCAAACAAGTTTTTTCATGCAGACAATGTTTAAACAAACAAAGGAAAGCTACATATGAAAATGCAATAAAGAACCTAATGATTGCCATTGTTGAGGAGACTTGACTCCGTCTAGACTTATCGCTTCAGGAGATGCCTTTGTGGTCTCAAGGGCTCACTTGGGGAACTTCAGTTAACGTACAGACCCTCTTCAGTGAAAATGATAAACCCTACGTCAATGAGATCTTGTACCTTGTGTCTAAACACCTTGCAATCTTCAATGGCATGCCCCTGTGTCCCCGAGTGATACTCGCATCTAGCGCTCTTGTCATAATTCGGAGGAATAGGATACGGAATAGGAGAAGTTTCCTTTAATTCGATCAAAGAGTCTTGAAGTAAACGGGCAAGCAGATACCTGTAAGGAACAATAATGGGATCAAACTTCCTCTCCTGCCTTCTGGGCTTTTGTTGACTCTTCATATGATAGCTCTGTTGCCGATACCTACTTGTGCCTTCCTCTCGTTCGGGCTCTTTCCTCCTTAAACTTGGCTTAGGAACAGGCAACAGTTGAGGACGAGAGGATTCCAAGACCACAGGTTGCGAGAAATGCCCCTGACTTGGTGCAACTTCATGAGGGCAAACCGGGATATTCGCTTCTTTCGCAGCAACAGGAGTAAGACCACCTTGTACGCTTACGCCGCCCGTCATGAATTCAATTGTTTTCAAGTCAATCAGATCCTGAACCACATGATGAAAGGCTTTACATTTTTCCACATCATGCCCCGGTGCGCCAGAGTGAAAATCACAATCGGGATTTGCTTCGTAATTGAATGGGAGCTTTCCACGAGGAGGATTTACCGTCCGAAGTTCAACCAATTAGAGCTGAAGTAAATACCTCAACAGCTGAGCAGAAGACATAGGAATTAGATTAAAGATTCTGTCAGCTTTCTTCGACTTTGGTGGATACCTATTAGCCTTGGGGTTGTCTAGGCAGACGAGAGGTATCTGCTGACGAGGAAATTTCGGAAACCCGGGTTGTGCAGAAAACATGTGAGGCACATCATCCTTTGGGAGGGATCCCTCAAACAATTGAGAGACAATTCCAGCCACGGCCTCAGGCCTGGGAGTATTATCTTTGCTTAACACACCTCTCACAACTTCCATAACCAGACTCATCTGAATCTTCATTTGGTTGACCTCCTCCTTCAACATTTTCTGGTCTTGAATCAGGGCTTGCATGTCGCCCATAAATTGCCCCGTCTGGCCTCGCATTTCCCTCAATTCAGCTTGAATTTGCTCCATCACTCTGCTTTGATTAGACTTGGTAGAATACCGATGAGTTGGTTGATCAATCCTGACTGAGAAAAAGTGAGAGCATAAGAAAACTAGAGAATCCGAGATAACCTGCAATGCAAAAATGATTATGATTATGCAAATGCGAATGCAAAATGCAAACAAACATATTTGAACATTTCCAGGACATATCCACTTTGATTCCATTCCATGAAATCGGGCAAGGGATTAGACACACTATCGGAAAATGAATCCGAACCCAGAAATACCACCGGATCAAACCACAGGGACAAACCCTCTCTGAAAACCAGAACTGCTAGAGCACAGATAATTAAACCAAATATTCCACTACTGAAAACAAAGTAGTTCTTACAGACAGATTCAAGCATAATCAAAGGTGATTCCATCAACAATCTTGATGGTAATCCCGAAAAAAGACAAACAACAAAATCAACTACAAATCAATTCCAAACAAACCAGCTTCAACTTCCATAAGAAGGTTCACAGTGTCAGGATGTGTAGGTTGCTGCATCAGCCCTTTGATTAACTTGTTCCTCTTTGCAATCTCTTGGTTCAACTTAACAATCTGCTCTTCAGCGTTGTTGTCCTCACACTTCGACTTCTTGACCTCGGCTTGCAACTTGAGCTCTTCAACTTCCTTCTGTGCTTCTTTCCATTTGGCAAAGTAACGATCTTTCCTTGCCTTCACTACCCGAAGTTCCTCTTTCAGTTCTTCATTCTCAATCTTGGCCTCCTTCCACATATCCTGATACGTGGCAAGCTTGTCTTCTGCTTTAGTCAAAAGCTTCTCGTTTTTCCTTTTAGCTTTGCCTGACGATTCAGCAGCCATACTGACCTTTTTGAAGTGTTGAGCTCTATCGGCAAAATCCCTCTCTCTTTTTTTAGATGCGCAACCATGTCTTGAACTTTCCATTTCAACCCCAAGTTGTCTTGTAGAGCATTCTGTAGCTGACTACTCATATCAGAGTTTTCCACCCTCAGATCAGATACCAACTTACGCTGCTTGTCGAATTCTTCGAATGGCACAGTGAGTCTCTCTTCCACAATCTCTGGATATAAGGGAGGCGCCCGATCAAAAGGCAAATAGAACTCTTATACCCTCTTCTTCACCCATTCAACATATGGAGCGAAAGCTTGATTATTGGGCTTACCCAAGATAGTTTTACCTATCTTTTGTCTGCTGAGCCAAGCTTGAGAAGCTTCTTGTGCAATAGCCTCACCATCAGTCATATGAAAATACAAAGATTCTTCCAAATCTTTTCCAGCTGGAGGATCCTTTAGAGCGTATGCAAACTGCCTGATAGCCAAAGACGGGTTGTAGTTAATACCTCCTTTTCTTCCGACCAAGGGTATATTAGGATACTTGCCACAGCTATGCAAAATATCAGTCCCCACCAATCCCTTGTCCACCCAAAGAATATCTTTAGCAGCTAAGCCCATCAGACGCTTACTCCACTCTAAAGAAGTCTTTGAATCAATAAAAGCACCAGATTGGGGCAAACGTTTGGCAAACCACTTGTAAAAGAGAGATGCGCAACAACAAACCACCTCACCTCATCTTTTCTCATTCCTATTGTACAGGGCGTAGTGGAGATCACCTAACAAAGTCGGCATCGGATTCTGAGCTGTAAATATCTGAATAGCATCCGTATCGACGAAATCAGACTCATTAGGGAATAACACAATGCCATATATACACGGAGCCAAAATTGCATTGAAAGCCATCCACATTTTCTCCTTAGCTTCTTCTTGAGCCCTCTTCACTAAGTACTCCAAGTGATAGCCTCAAAATTTTCCCTTCTTAGAAAAGTCAGCCTCCACTGTAGATCTGCTCAAATAAAGAGCCTCAGCCACTGCTTAGAAATCACAATCTCCTCGGGAACCACAGAAAGGAACACCTTCTTTGACAGGAATCCTCAAAATGTTTGAGTACTCCTCCAGGGTAGGAACCAACATATAATCTGGCATCACAAAGCATCTCAAGGAAGGATCATAAAACTGCATCAAGGTGTGTAGCCCGTTGTATTCATATTCACTGAAAATCCGAACCAGGGATAATATCCAACCATACTTCTCTTCAAAGGCTCCTAAAACTTCTGGACCAGCTATACTCTGCAAACTGTTCAACGGGCCAAGAGTGATCTTCGGGAACTTGTAGACGATGATGTGCTTCTTACCCCTTTTAGTGTCCATCCCTATGAATGCCCTCTGACTGGAATCAAAGACTAGATACTACCTGAAAATGCACAAACATGAATGTCAGAAAAATGGAATGCAATGCAGGGCATGGGATCAAGGTATCCACACAAACTGGCTGCACTGCGCTGACTGAACAAATCAAGGCTCTGTACCAAAACTCAGAACAACCACCATAGTGATAAAACCAGAAAACCAGGTAGGTTGAAAGTCACAGTTACCTGCAAACCTGCAAACACCCATCCCTCTCACATGTGGGTACTAAGATCCTCAATATCCCAGGCTCTCAGGTCGAGAAATGATGATACGTTCACCACTTCTGGTTTGACATCATCACCAATCGAGGAGGCCTCAACTGATTCACAAAAACGAAAGATCCTCAGCTTCAGAGGTTTGAGAAGCGATAGCACATTCAGCCCGAAGGATACAATGCTATCGCCAATCAAAGAGGTCGTCCGCTGATTCACTTCAAAAGAAAATCCTATAGCAAGTTCCCAGCATTGGGTCCTCGAATCGAGAATGTGAAATGGGTTTGCCACAAAGGGTGGTCTGCCACTGTCACATCTCGGGAGGAGTGTCGTTACTGAGTCCTCGGGAATGGTCATCAGAGTCGACAATTCCTCCAAAGAATAACTACTGGCCTGTATCAACATACAGTAGCAGATAGCTCTGGATAGAACCTCGTCTGATTGTAGGGATCGTGATCACCCGCACGTGGCCAACACCACGGGAGCGTCACGCCTGCCCACGCTAAAACCTAGGTATATGCTCGAGCCTGGGTATTGGGCTCATCTCTCAAAACCTCCCACCTGCCAAACAGAAAAACAGCACAGCGCAGCACAGTCCAGCATACAATGATATGTAATGCAGTAAAATGCGATAAATACAGTAAAGCGGTAAAACAAAAATACAGTAAACAGCAATACAGTAATATACAACAACACAAAGCACCACAAACAAAACACCCAATGAAAAAAACAGACAAGCGCTAGGATTGACTCGCTAAGGAAACCAGAGATTCTGGCTTATTTCCCCAGCAGAGTCGCCAGCTGTCGCTCCCGGGATTTTCATCCAAGTACAAACGCGAAAGTGGTACCGAAACAGAGTCGCCAGTAATGTGCATTTATCCCAAAAGAGGGAAAGGAAACACTGCGTAAACCTGAAGGAAAGGAAAGAGCATGGTCTTGCGACCAAGAGAACTGGGTTCGGGAGTCGGTTACGCGCGAGGAAGGTATTAGCACCCCCACGCGTCCATCGTACCCAATGGGATCCACGCTTGCTTGTCTCGATCAAAGGGTGTAAGGAAAGGATACTGGAAAAGGAACTGCTAACTAGAGAACTGGAAAAGGAAATGAGAGAGAAAGAAAAACAAATGTAGGGAAAATAAAAGAAGTGCTCGCATGGGCCCTACCCCACTGCCTACGTATCTCATCGGGAGCATGAGAATCAGAGCGACGTAGTTCCCCTCACTAGGGGTGGATTGTGTTTTTTAAGGAACGGCTAACGTTCTAGCTCAGGTGTTGCAGCTCGCTGTATGGAGACTTAGGCATTACCGTCTTGCAAGAGAACGAGGAGAAGCACGTTCATACGTTGAGAGTGAGTGAGATGAGAAAAAGAATTACCGAAGGAAAGACGTTATTGTTTGTTTGAAGTTTTTTAAGCAAGAAGTGTTTTTTACAGTTATTTGTAACTTGCATTGAACCAAAGTCTTAAATACAGGAACGAATACTTCGCGCATCGTCCCCAACAGGACGTACACTAAGTATCCTAGAAGAAGGAGAGGAAGCCCCTCGTTCCCCACTTCCCACATAGAAGGCTCGAGCGCAATATATGTTATCCTTTATTACGTGTTTTCAAGAAGTTTTGAGATGCGAAGAGAGACGACACAAAGGAAACTCTAAAGGGAAACTAAGAGTCCTAATGTTATCATGCATGGATGTCCTATGGTTAGTGAGGCTTAGGAGAAACGACTACCTAAAACCTAATGCTAATCCTACTCCAAGCTTAATCAAAAATTAAGATGGACTAGGTAGCTCTAAAGGGAGAGAATCCAAGACTTAAACAAGTCTTGAGATCCATGGGAGGAAGAGAGTGAAAGAGAAGAAGAAAAAGGAAGATGAGATACAATAAGTGGCAGCAAGCACATCATATCATAAATATCCAACTCATGTCATCAAACATGTTTCAAAGATCAATGCAAAACAATTCAAGTAAGCATGCAAAGATAAACATGAAAGGATGCAAGCATACTTATATTAAATGCACCAATGAGCGTACATGGGTTTCATAACAAAATGAAATAAGAAAGGCAAGATGAAGATGAAGACAAGTCAGAACCAAGATCATACTATCATCAACAATTCATGTGTGCAAAAGTGATTCAAAACATGAAGCATTAAGATCCAAAGAAGTTCACAAAAGGAAAGGTTATGATATTCATCATACAATTCAAACCAAATGCATTCAACTATGCTCAAGTAACATGAAAACCAAGTATAAAACTCAAGAGGCAGTAGCATATGCATCAATATCATATCAAAACCAAACTCAAGTCATACAAGTTCAAACATTAATCAACAACTTCAAAACATGCACCAAAGCAAACTACAAAAAGAGGACAAAGTTCCAACACTTAGGCACATTCAAACATGATCCACAAGCTGCAAAATTTAATCTCAAAAGACCTCAACCAGGGGTAAACATCATATCAAAAGCTCATTCAAAGAATCACAAAGGAACCCCATCAATTAAGCATGGCAAATCAACTTGTATAAAGAGATGTCAAGAGATGATCATGCATAAGTCAATAAAGCACAAATAAGTAAACATGTATCATATGACATTCAATAATTGTGAAACTAAAACTCCAAGGATCTAGGTCATAAGCCAATCACATGCTAAAAGATCTCACCAAAATTCACAAGTTAAGCAACTCAAACAATTAAGAAAAGATCAAGTAAGTACCATGATTCAATATGCAAAAGAGAGGGACCAAAATGCAATATGAAAAGTTTTAAAAATGAAACAAAAATGGGTTTTTGCACTTCAGAATGTCATCTAACAAATTCAAAAAGAATGAATTGAAAATCATGTATAGATGATGAGAAATAAATTCTACAAGTTGAAGTGTGCACATGTGAAACAAATCAAAAAGAAAATCAATTAAACAATTAATTAAGACACCAAAAATAGAATAAAATAAGAAAATAAAATTTGGAAAAAATTTATAAAACTAAAAACAAACTTCATGATTTTTTTTATGATTTTTTAATGCATAAAAATGATTTTAAAAAATAAAATGCAAATGCTACAATTAACTGAAATAAAAAGAAATAAAAGAACAAGCAGGGTGCAAACAGCAAAGAAATCACGTTGGAAATGATAAATGGGCCTAAGGAGAGGGTTCAAATAGCAAGGCCCAAGGCCAAAGTCCATTAGCGAAGTCAATGAGGAACAATGGAATCAGTCAAACATTCAGATTCAATATCAACCAATGGATCAATCTCACGCTTCACAACAGTCAATGAACTCAACAAGTAATCATGATCAATGGACTTGATTCACATGCACACCATAATCCATATATACACGTGCACACACAATCATTCAAAACACCATACAAACTCACGTGACAAGCACATGCACATTTTAATGTGCTGTCAAAATTCTAACCACGTGATGCATCAGACGCTTCATATTAATTCAACAATTCAAATATTAATCAAGATCAATGGCTAGGATCTGAGGCACATATTAACAAGCATGGGGTAACCAATACGCAAACATTAAATTAAAATCAGAAATTAAAGAAACGTGGCAACGTAAGGAACGTTAGATCAAGCAAATGGACGGCTGGATTGTGTCTTCCTCCTCCAAATCACCTCGCCGGACTGAACAAGACCAGTCACCGGAGCTAGGGCTCCGGTCACCCTCTCCGATGAGCTGCTACGTGAAAAACTCCAGAAATTGCTCATGAGTATACCATTTTGATTAGAAAATCATGAGGATCAAGAATATCATGCTTATTTCCACAAACAATCACCATATAAAGCAAATCGAAGGAAAGAAAGTTTGGATTCAAAACTTCAATCACCAAATACTCTCATAATACATGTCCAAGCTTAAAATAAAATAGATCATCATGCTTAGCACACATCACAGATCATTATGCACACTTAAAATCCAAGTTCTAAGAGCATGAAAAATTCACCAACCTAAACCTTGTAGAACTTGAAATCCTCCAAGAAATCCCTCCAAAAACTGCAGATCTACTCCTTGGAACCTCTAGTTGCAAAATAAATGCAACTAGAGCTTGAAATCGCGCTAAATCTTGAAGTTTGAACTTGAATCCTCTTGAATGGAACTTGGTGAAAACCTCAGTATGAGCTCCAACCAGTGATTGATTCTTGCTTTATTCTCTTCACTGATCAAGAATGTGAAGAAAAATCTCAAAGAAACTCCAAGGAAAGTGAGTTTCGAAGAGAGGAAGTGTGAGAGAAAAAAATCAAAACTGAGCAAATGAGAGTCTCTGACCTAGCTGTGAGGGTATGAGTAAGCTTATATACTCTTGATTATTCCACTGATTAGGATTAGCAAGTGATTAGAACCTTGGTTAATGAGATTTGGATGAATTTGCAAAAATGCATTTTTGAGTTGTATCCACTAAACCACACGTGCTAAGTCCTTGTAATCAGCATGATTCACCTCCAATTTACTTATTGATCACTTCTAAATTCAAATTGGGCCTTGTTGTTGATTGGTTCATGAGATTTGGATGAATTTGCATTTTTGAACTTTGTTGAATAAGTGAGATATAAATCATGGAATGAATTGATTCAAAGGCCAAAAATACTCCTCTTGACTTGTATTTTGAAGTTGTAATGTGGAATGAAGCAATTGGGAACAATACAAGTCCTTTTGAGTGAAAATGCCAATGGTGGAAAATTTGACATATAAGAAATCCATGAAATGCACCTTGCATTGTTTTGACCATAACTAGAGTTCCACAAATGATATGGAGACAAGCTAGTACTTTTTGGAAATGGGAGAGAAAGATCTTCAACTTTCATGTTGGAGGAAAATTCATTTTAAGCTTCCTTGATGATGAAAAGTCAAGTTGAATATGGTGAAGAAATTGCCAAAAATGGAAAGTTCTCATTATAGGTCATTTTCCAAATTTAGTAACTTTTGCACAAACTCTTGATTCTTGATGAATGGCATGAATCTTGACAATTGAAGACCATATGAGGATGTGAGACCTTGAAAACCATGAAAAGAACCTCAAAAATCCACAGTTGACTTTCTCCTTTATAGTTGACTTTTCTTGGTTCACAAGCAACTGATCCACTGAACATTCTTCACCACAAACCATTAACCAAGTCTCCCTCCATGAACACTTGTGAGCATATGGAATACCATAATAACATGCTTGAATCTGTAAAGCCCTTCAAGAAGTCCTTTTGATTCACAAACCCTAATTGGTCCCTCTGATTAGGAGGAAAAGATCCACTTGAAATCCTTTGCCATGCTTGACCTTAAGAAGATATGATAGCCACCTTGAAGCTTGAGACTTGAGAAAATGGACCAAGTAACTTGATCCCATGCCCTATGCTGAATGTCATGCTATGCAATCTATGACCTACTATGGAATGCAAATGAGTGAAGCATAGACCAATTATTGAGAACACAGAAGGTAAATTTTGAGGTATTACACTTCGTGTGCCTTATACAAAGAGGATCTAAAGAGATGATTATAGACGATCGTGTGCCTTATACAAAGAGGACCTAAAGCGATCGGATCGTGTGCCTTATCCGAAGAGGACCTAAAGCGATCCATAAACGTCGTGTGCCTTATACAAAGAGGACCTAAAGTGACGGGGAACATCGTATGCCCGACGGGGGAGTTACATTAAGTAGTGAGCGATGGTTCCAATAGTTTCTGAGTGAACTGATGTTGAGATGATGAATGTTGGTACCCGCATTGCATTGCATTGCATAGAGTCGTTGTGTCGGTCTCTGTGCATTTGCATGAATCATGAATGGATTAATTTTGTGTGGAATGGTGAATGGAATTGATGAGTAGATATATATATATATATATATATATATATATATATATATATATATATATATTGTGTTGGTGATAAATGCGAGAATATGTGTACTTTTGTGCTATTATATAATTGTATGCAATTATATTATGATTGTGTTTCTCACCACTTCTGCTGTTTTAAATGCTCTATGAGGCATTGCAGATTAGATGCCGGAGGTCTTTTTGTGAAGCTTAGGTCTTCATTCTTTTGTCGGTCGGCTCTGATATGTGGCACCAGGTAGTCGGGGTGATCGAGTGTGATTATTTTGTATTATGTATATGTATCTTTGGGATTGTACATGTATGATACTTTTATGGTATTTATATATGAGATTCAGTTACGGATTTTCCGCTTTTATTATGTATCTGAATTGTGGGTAGTAGGAACTAAGTTCCTCTGTTATTTGCTACCAGATTGTTGCATATCTATATGAGCAAGTTGAGATATGTTTGTTTCAAATTGATGTGACTCCTCTGTCTATGCCGTGAATGTTTTAAATATACTCTGATGAAGTTTTGAAGTTTATTTCTCGCTTTGTTTATTGGGGGTATAGATTGGGGGTGTTACATTAAGTGGTATCAGAGCCAGTTCGTGTTAGTTTGTGTCAGTCCTTGTCGGTGTTTGTGTTTGAGTGAGCTGTTTGTTTAACCATAGTTGGTGTTATTGGAAATGAACAGAATATGGCTGGTAGGAATGACGCTGCTTTAGCTGCTGCGATGCAAGCTATGGCTCGGGCTGTGCAGGGTGCACCTAATGTTGCTGGTAATGACGAGTTCAGGAAGAACAAACTGCCTATCTTCAAAGGAAGATATGATCCTGATGGTGCTCAGATTTGGCTGAAAGAGATTGAAAGGATCTTCCGAGTGATGGATTGTGCTGAGGATCAGAAGGTGAGACTGGGTACTCACATGTTGCTGGAAGAAGCTGATGATTAGTGGGTTGGTACTCGTCATGTGTTGGAAGCTGCATAGGAGGAGATTACTTGGGCCGTGTTTAGCATTGAGTTTCTAAGGAAGTACTTTCCTGAAGATGTAAGAGGAAAGAAGGAAATCGAGTTCTTGGAGTTAAAACAAGGTAATATGTCTGTTGTTGATTATACTGCTAAGTTTGTGGAGCTTGTGCAGTTTTATCCACATTATGCCGAAGCGACAGCGGAGTTTTCTAAGTGTGTGAAGTTTGAGAACGGGTTGCATCCTGAGATAAAGCAGGCAATTGGTTATCAGAGGATAAGGAGGTTTTCTGATTTGGTGGATTGTTGTAGGATTTATGAAGAAGATAGTAAAGCTCGTTCTACTCACTATAAGAGTGTGAGTGAGAGGAAAGGGAAGCAACAGTTTTGTAGTGGTCCTTATGTTTAACCAGCTGATAAGGGTAAACAAAGGGGTACTTTTGATCGAAGGCCAAGTGGAGGAGGTATGTCTAATTCTCCGAGATGTTTTAGGTGTGGTGAATTGGGACATCGCCAGTTCGAATGTAGGAAAGATTTGAGGAAGTGTTCGAATTGTGGAGGTTTAAGGCATGTTGCAGCTGATTGTAAAAGGAATGTGGTGAAGTGTTTCAACTGTGGTGAAACAGGGCATGTTAGTACGAAGTGTCCGAAACCGAAGCAAGCTCCAACTGGTGGGAAAGTTTTTGCATTGGCAGGAACTCAGACTTCTAGTGCAGACCGTCTGATCAGAGGTACTTGTTTTATTAATAGTACACCTTTAGTTGCTATTATTGATACCGGAGCGACTCATTCGTTTATTTCGTCTGAGTGCGCGAAACGTTTGAATCTTGTGTTGTCTTCGATGGGTGGAGAGATGGTTATTGATACTCCAGCAATGGGGTCAGTAACTACTTCTTTGGTTTGTTTAAGTTGTCCTTTGACCATTTATGGTAAAGATTTTGAGATGGATTTAGTGTGTTTGCCATTGGAGGGTTTAGATGTGGTTTTGGGAATGAATTGGTTGCAGTTTAATCGGGTTCATATTGATTGTTATCATAAGCTGGTAAGATTTCCTTCTCTTGAGGGAGACGAGGACTCGAGTTTCTTATCTACCAAAGAGTTGAAGAAACTTTTGGCAGATAAAGCTCAGTTGTTTGGGTTGTTTGCATCGTTGACTGTGGATAGTCAAGTTTCACTTGATGTGTTTCCAGTTGTGTGTGATTTTCCGGAAGTGTTTCCTGAGGATATTTCAGATGTTCCGCCAGAGAGAGAGGTGGAGTTTTCTATAGATCTAGTTCCTGGTACTAGACCTGTGTCTATGGCACCATATCGAATGTCGGCATCTGAATTGGTTGAGTTAAAGAAGCAGTTGAATGAATTGTTGGAAAAGAGGTTTGTGAGGCCAAGTGTGTCGCCTTGGGGTGCTCCAGTTTTATTGGTGAAAAAGAAAGATGGAAGTATGCGGTTGTGTATTGATTATCGCCAGCTGAATAAGGTGACGATTAAGAATAAGTATCCTCTTCCAAGAATTGATGATCTGATGGATCAGTTGGTTGGTGCGTGTGTGTTTAGTAAGATTAATTTAAGATCAGGGTATCATCAGATTAGGGTGAAAGAGGAAGATATTCAGAAGACGGCTTTTAGGACACGATACGGTCATTATGAATATTCTGTGATGCCGTTCGGGGTTTCTAATGCGCCAGGTGTGTTTATGGAGTACATGAATCGTATTTTCCACGAGCATTTGGATCGTTTTGTTGTTGTGTTTATTGATGATATCATAATTTATTCTAAGTCTCGGGAGGAGCACGCGGAGCATTTGCGTATTATTTTGCAGGTTTTGAAGGAGAGGAAACTTTTTGCCAAATTGTCCAAGTGTGAGTTCTGGTTGTCAAAAGTGAGTTTTCTTGGGCACGTGATTTCATGTAAGGGTATTGTTGTGGATCCATCTAAAGTAGATGCAGTTCTACAATGGGAGGCTTCTAGACCCGTTACTGAGATTCGTAGCTTTTTGGGTTTGGTCGGATATTATCGGAGGTTCATTGAAGGTTTTTCTAAGCTAGCACTTCCTTTGACCCAGTTGACTTGTAAAGGCAAAGCGTTCATTTGGGATATTCAGTGTGAGGAAAGTTTTAGTGAGCTGAAGAGAAGATTGACGACAACTCTGATTTTTATTTTATCGGATCCTAATGAACCTTTTGTGGTGTACTGTGATGCGTCTTCGATTGGGCTAGGTGGAGTGTTGATGCAAGAAGGTAAGGTGGGGGCTTATGCTTTGAGACAATTGAGGATTCATGAGAAAAATTATCCTACTCATGATCTTGAGTTAGCGGCTGTGGTTTTTGTGTTAAAGATTTGGAGGCATTATCTCTACGGTGCAAGATTCGAAGTCTTTAGTGATCATAAGAGTTTGAAATATTTGTTTGATCAGAAAGAGTTGAATATGAGGCAACGGAGATGGTTGGAATTTTTGAAGGACTACGACTTTGGCTTGAATTATCATCCTGGTAAAGCTAATGTGGTGGCCGATGCGTTGAGTCGGAAATTGTTGCATATGTCGGCTTTGATGGTTAAGGAGTGGAAACTTTTGGAATCGTTTAGAGATTTGAGTTTGGTATGTGAAGTGACGTCGGATAGTGTGAGGCTTGGAATGTTGAAGGTTACTAATGACTTTCTGTTGACGGTTAGTGAGAAACAGAAGTTGGATGTGAAATTTGTGGATTTGATGATCGTTGGTGATCAAAGTGTGAATGAGGAATTTAAAGTGGATGATAAAGGTGTTTTGAGGTTCTTAGGTAGAATTTGTATTCCGGACGATTCAGAGTTGAAAAGGGTGATTTTGGAGGAAGGACGCCGGAGTAATTTGAGTATACATCCGGGAGCTAATAAAATGTACCAAGATTTGAAGAAGATTTTCTGGTGGTCGGGTTTGAAAAGAGATGTGGCTCAGTTTGTGTATTCATGTTTGACGTGTCAGAAGTCGAAGGTAGAACATCTGAGGCCTAGTGGATTGTTGCAACCGTTGGATATTCCTGAGTGGAAATGGGACAACATTTCTATGGATTTTGTAACAGGGTTGCCGATTACTCAGCGAGGACATAATGCTATTTGGGTGGTTGTAGATAGGCTGACTAAATCGGCTCATTTCATTCCGATTGACATCAGTTTTTCTTTGGAGAGGTTAGCTGAGATTTACATCAGTGTGATTGTGAAATTGCATGGTGTTCCGTTAAGTATTGTTTTTGATCGAGATCCGAGGTTTACTTCGAGATTTTGGGAAAGTTTGCAGAAGGCGTTGGGTTCTAACTTGAGATTGAGTTCAGCTTATCATCCGCATACGGATGGACAGACGGAGAGAACGATTCAGTCGTTGGAAGATTTGTTGAGGGCTTGTGTTCTTGAACAAGGTGGTGCGTGAGATAGTTATCTTGCGTTGATTGAATTCACATATAACAACAGTTTCCATTCGAGTATTGGAATGGCACCGTTTGAAGCGTTATATGGACGAAGATGTCGAACACCGTTGTGTTGGCACAAATCTGGTGAGAGTTCGGTGGTTGGACCGGAGTTGGTGCAACAGACTACGGAAAAGGTGAAGCTAATTCGCGAGAAAATGAAGGCTTCTCAGAGTAGGCAAAAGAGTTATCATGATCGAAGAAGGAAAGATCTTGAGTTTCAAGAGGGCGATCATGTATTTTTGAGAGTTAAGCCGGTAACGGTGTTGGTCGTGCATTGAAGTCGAAGAAGCTTACTTCTCGATTTATTGGTCCTTACCAGATATCCGCGAGAATGGGTGTTGTGCCTTATAGGGTGGCGTTGCCGCCGAATCTTTCGAATTTGCATGATGTGTTCCATGTTTCACATCTTCGAAAGTATGTTTCGGATCCGTCGCATGTAATTCTGATGGATGAGGTAGAGGTAAGGGAGAACCTTACGGTTGAGGTATTACCAGTGAGGATTTTGGATCGCGAGTTGAAACGGTTAAGAGGCAAGGATATTGCAGTTGTGAAGGTAGCGCGGGGAGGCGCTGCTGAGGGCAATTTGACTTGGGAGTTGGAGAGTCGGATGCGGGAGTCGTATCCAGAGTTGTTCGTCTCAGGTAATATTTTCGAGGACGAAAATTTCTAAGTGGGGGAGAGTTGTAACGCCCCAATTTTGCCCGTTTTATTTAATCGAGTCGTTTTGATTATTTTATTATTATATTATTTTATTTTTTACTTTTATTTGATAATGTGTAAGGGTATTTTGGTCTTTTCATTTATTTCTTAAGTTAGAAAGTATAAGAGAAAAGAAAAGAGAGAAAATAGTAAGGAAGGAAAAGGAAAAGAAGAAAAAAAGGAAGAAAGAAAAGAGAAAGAAAGAAGAAAAGAGAGAAAACTTAGAAAGGAAGAAAATCAATCAACCGACTTTTAAAACACGATTAATCGGGTAAGGGTGCGAAACTCGATTATCTTATGATTGTGTATGATTATGTATCTGTGTGTTGGAATGTTTATTGTATTTTCATAGCTTTTCAATTCTAGGTCGGAACGATGGAAATCGATGTTTTCGCGGTTGAAATGTGATGTAAATGTTGTAGATTACTTGTTACCATGACTGGGTTATGTTCTGATTGTTATGTTTTGGTTTGGAAGAGTTTTTGGGTGAAAAATATGGTTTTTGGGCTTCAAACAGCGCTGCAGAATTTCTGGGTTTTCCTGGGTTCGCCTAGCGAACCTGGGGCGAAGCAGTAGCAAATGATTTTTCGCGGGTTCGCCTAGCGAGCCAGTTAGCGAATGTTCGCTAACGTTGTTCGCCTAGCGAACTTTGTATCTTTTTGGTTCTGGTTGTTGCTGCCTGGGTTCTCCAAGGGGTTCACCTAGCGAACTTTGTGTCTGTTTTTATCTGATAGTGGATTCGCTGGACATTCGCCTAGCGAAGGTGGTAGCAAATACTCGCTAGAGGGTTCGCCTAGCGAACATGGCAGTTTGTGCAATTTTGTTTTCTTCATAACTTTTGATCCGTAAGTCGGATTGGGGTGCGGTTTGGTGCGTTAGAAAGCTATTGAGTTGTTCTTTCTTACAAAAATGGTTTTGAGATTGTTGGCCGATTTAATTATGTCGGGAATTTGGAATAGTCTCGTTTTGTCGACTTTTATCGTTTGAATTGTGTGGGATTGATGTGTTATCATGCAATGTGCTGTTATATGAGGTGAATGCATGGGTTTAAATGTTGTGATGATGGTCAGTGGCCTTATGGAAAATAAATGCATTGTTTTGGGCTTTAGCGTAAAGCATGATTATTGTTGATTGGAGTGATTGCATCTATGTGTGCATTTGAATGTCATGACTCATTGTATGCTAAGCATAATGATATGCAATCGTTTAATGTCGTGTGCCCTTGTGGGGTGTGAGCGACGAAATGATTCCAGGGGGAATCTGCTATAACATCGTGTGCCTTATACAAAGAGGACCTAAATCGATGATTATAGGCGATCGTGTGCCTTATATAAAGAGGACCTAAAGCGATCGGATCGTGTGCCTTATCCAAAGAGGACCTAAAGTGATCCATAAACGTCGTGTGCCTTATACAAAGAGGACCTAAAGCGACGGGGAACATCGTATGCCCGACGGGGAGTTACATTAAGTAACGAGCGATGGTTCCAATAGTTCCTGAGTGAACTGATGTTGAGATGATGAATGTTGGTACCGCATTGCATTGCATAGAGTCGTTGTGTCGGTCTCTGTGCATTTGTATGAATCATGAATGGATTGATTTTGTGTGGAATGGTGAATAGAATTGATGAGTATATATATATATATATATATATTTGTGTTGGTGATAAATGCGAGAATATGTGTACTTTTGTGCTATTATATAATTGTATGCAATTATATTATGCTTGTGTTTCTCACCCCTTCTGCTGTTTTAAATGCTCTATGAGGCATTGCAGATTAGATGCTGGAGGTCGTTTTGTGAAGCTTAGGTCTTCATTCTTTTGTCGGTCGGCTCTGATATGTGGCACCGGGTAGTCGGGGTGATCGAGTGTGATTATTTTGTATTATGTATATGTATCTTTGGGATTGAACATGTATGATACTTTTATGGTATTTATATATGAGATTCAGTTACAGATTTTCCGCTTTTATTCTGTATCTAAATTGTGGGTAGTAGGAACTAAGTTCCTCTGTTATTTGCTACCAGATTGTTGCATATCTATATAAGCAGGTTGCGATATGTTTGTTTCAAATTGATGTGACTCCTCTGTCTATGCCGTGAATGTTTTAAATATACTCTGATGAAGTTTTGAAGTTTATTTCTCGCTTTGTTTATTGGGGGTATAGATTGGGGGTGTTACACGTTGTGTCGGTCTTTGTGCAGTTGCATGAATCATGAATGGATTGATTTTGTGTGGAATAGTGAATGGAATTGATGAGTATATATATATATATATATATATATATATATATATATATATATATATATATATTGTGTTGGTGATAAATGCGAGAATATGTGTACTTTTGTGCTATTATATAATTGTATGCAATTATATTATGATTGTGTTTCTCACCCCTTCTGCTGTTTTAAATGCTCTATGAGGCATTGCAGATTAGATGCTGGAGGTCTTTTTGTGAAGCTTAGGTCTTCATTCTTTTGTTGGTCGGCTCTGATATGTGGCACCGGGTAGTCGGGGTGATCGAGTATGATTATTTTGTATTATGTATATGTATCTTTGGGATTGTACATGTATGATACTTTTATGGTATTTATATATGAGATTCAGTTACGGATTTCCCGCTTTTATTTTGTATCTGAATTGTGGGTAGTAGGAACTAAGTTCCTCTGTTATTTGCTACCAGATTGTTGCATATCTATATGAGCAGGTTGCGATGTGTTTGTTTCAAATTGATGTGACTCCTCTGTCTATGCCGTGAATGTTTTAAATATACTCTAATGAAGGTTTGAAGTTTATTTCTCGCTTTGTTTATTGGGGGTATAGATTGGGGGTGTTACAGTCGTCGCCATGAGCGAGTTGTCTGGTCCCCGTCTCTAACCAGTTCCAGAAGCGATGATGAGCCTCACGGCCCATTATCCCAAGAGATCTTGGCAACACGTCTCCCCAAGGGCCTGGAGAAGCCCCTAGCATTAGGCACGTACGAAGGTACAACTGACCCCGACGAGCACATCGAGAACATCGATGCGCTGCTAGATTATCGTGGAGTCTGGGGCGCCATCAAGTGCCGACTATTTCCGACCACGCTCTAAAAAGGAGTGATGACCTGGTACAAGCACCTGCCCAAAGAGTCTATCACTTCGTGGAAGTAACTAAGCAGAATGTTCTCCCGGCATTTCACAGCGTCGCGCTGCCACCCCAAGACTGAAGCCTCCCTTGGGGCCATAATCTAAGGAAATGACGAACCTCTCCGGGCGTACATCGAGAGGTTCAACAAAGAAGCAGTACAGGTCCCTACAACGGACGAGATGAAAAAATTTCTGCTCGAGCAGGGACTCCGCCCGGGCTCAGAGTTTTCTAAAGTTGTCGGCCTCGCACCTCTAAGGAACCTGGATGCCCTCCTCCTCAAGGCATAGTCGCACATTCGATACAAGGAGAAGGAAGAGGCCAACTCCGTCCGAGCCTCCCGCCACCAAGAGAACGCTCGGGCCTCCAGAGGCGAAGAAGCCTCGACATCCCGTCGAGGAGAAAGGAAGCGCGAAGACCGTCCTCGGGACTCCCGCGACAGTAAGGGACCCTCCGGACTGTTCCACGACTACACCCCCCTGATCGTCTCCAGGGAGAAGATACTGTTCGAATGCGCGAATTCGGAATTCAAGCAAGCAGGGGTCCGCTTCCCCAAACAAATATCGGCCAAACCCAACGCCGAAAAATCGAAGTACTTCCATTTCCATAAGAGTCACAGCCACACTATCGAAGACTGCATCCATTTGAAGGATGCAATCGAGATACTAATCAGGGATGGGCACCTAAAACAGTTCATGAAAAAGAAAGACGCTCCCCGGCAAGACGCCCAGAAGTCCAAGAAGGTGGAGGAAAAGGTGCCTTCCTTGGAAGAGGCCAACATCCAGGTCGCCATGTCCGTATCACGACCAGAGGACTTCTACGTCCCAGATGAGCTCAGCGCTCCTGATTACTTCGCAGCCCACAGCCCGTGGGAAACGTTCCCCTCTGCCATGGTCATCTCAGGCGGAGGCTTCAATAAAGTCACGGTAGACTCCGTAAAAAGGAAATTTAAGCACCTAATCAGCACGAGCTCCAGCAAGGTAACCACGCTCGACCAAGCCCAGAAGGGCTCCATCCCCATCTCCTTCTACAGGGAAGAGCTCCTCGGGGGATCTCCAAACTCAAGCATTCCCCTGCTCGTCAGAGCTCGGATGGCAAACTTCGACGTTCGCAGGATTCTCGTCGACCAAGGCATCTCGGTTGACATTATGTACTCCCTGCTGTTTTCAACGCTCCAGCTGGACGAATCACACCTCACTCCCTATGTGGGTTCTGACTTGCTAGGATTCAATGGATCAGTGACCAAACCCTGGGGATACCTCAAACTGATCGTAAATTTTAGGTCAGCAGAGACGGCCAGGTCCGTTAAAGTACAGTTTCTGGTAATCGATTGCCCGTCTCTGTACGAGTGCATCTTCGGAAGACCAACCTTGGCCGAGTTGGTAGCTTTGCCTTCAACCGTCCACCCCAAGATGAAGTACTACACTTCAAAGGGGATGGTAGCCACACTCCACGGCGACATCGAAGTCGCACGACGATGCTTCGAAGCAGCCACGAAGGGACTCAACGCCATCGCGTCCAAGCCAAAAGTATCTAACAAGCCAGCCTTGCCCGACAGCTCCGAGGAAGCCAAGCCGCTGCCTCAGGTCAACGCCATCGACCTCGACAGTCGTTTCCCCGAAGAGAACCAGAAGGAGGACCATGCAGCCTCGAGCAGCTCATCTGCCCTGACCAGCGGTAACCCCCATCTGACGCGTCCCATCCCAGATGGCGACTTCGAGTTCGTCTTGTTCGGTGATGACCCCCAGTGGGGAGAAAAGATTGGAGCGGATCTCCCCGACATCGCAAGAAAGCATCTCAAAGCCTGCCTCCGTGAGAACGCCGATCTGTTCGCCTGGAGTGCCGCCGAGATGCCCAACCTGGACCCATCCGTCGCTTGCCATCAGCTCACGATTGACCTGGCTGTCAAAGCAGTAGCACAACGTAGGAGAAAGCAGTCTCCGGAGAAAACAGAGGCTGTAGAAAAAGCTGTAAAGGACCTCCTCGAGGCCAAATTTATCTCGGAAGCCAAGTACACCACTTGGCTATCCAACGTTGTACTTGTGAAAAAATCTAATGGCAAATGGCGAATGTGTAATGACTATACCGATCTTAATAAGGCATGCCCGAAGGATGCCTACCCCCTCCCCAATATTGATAAACTTGTTGATAATTTTGCCGGTTTTAAACTTTTATCATTCATGGACGCCTACTTAGGCTATAATCAAATACCAATGGCACTGAGCGATAAAAAATACATGGTCTTCATGACCGAATCGGGCAACTATTACTACAACGTAATGCCTTTCGGCCTGAAGAACGTCGGTGCGACCTATCAAAGGATGATGAACAAGGTCTTTCAGGGAGAGATAGGCGACATGCTCGAAGTCTATATGGATGACATGATCGTTAAATCCCATGAGGAAACCGATCATACTGCCCATCTGAGGAAGGTCTTCGAACAGGCCAGGAAATACCAAATGCGTTTCAACCCGGAGAAGTGCACGTTCGGTGTCTGGGCAGGCAAATTCCTCGGTTTTTACCTAACAGAGCGGGGAATCAAAGCCAACCCTGACAAGTGTCGGGCATTCTCCGAGTTTTCAACGCCCAAGTCGAAGAAATCCATCCAGTCTCTCAACAGGATGCTCGCGTCATTGTCTCGTTTCGTGGCCAAATTTGTCCAACACGCCCTACCATTCTTCAAACTCCTCCACAAGGAGGCAGCGTTCGAATGGACCAAGGAATGTGACCAGGCTCTCCTCCATCTGAAACTAGCACTCTCAGAACCACCCATTCTCTCTCGCCCGGACAACGGTAAAACTTTGTACCTGTATCTCGCCGTAGCAACCGAGGCAGTGAGCGCCGTTCTTATCCGCAAGGCACCTGACGGGCAGAAGCCCATATATTTCATGAGAAAAGCACTGCAGGGACCGGAGCTGAGGTACCAGCAGATAGAAAAGGTGGCACTGGCCCTCATCAACGCATCCAGAAGACTGAGCCACTACTTCCTAGCCCACACAATCATGGTTCGAACGGATCAACCCGTGAAGCAGCTGTTAGGACGACCGGACATGTCCGGTAGAATGCTCAAATGGTTGCTAGAGCAGTCTGAATTTGACATCCAGTATGAAACCATAAAAGCCCTCAAGGCCCAAGCTCTGGCTAACTTCGTCACAGAGATGACGTTCGCAGACTCCCCCACTTGCGGAGCACGCAAATGGACCGTTTTCGTAGACGGGGCCTCCAGTTTAGCGGGAAGCGGGGTAGGCATCATACTGGAAAGCAACGAGGGAATCATCATTGAAGTATCACTCACCCTGTCCTTCCCTACCTCTAACAACCAGGCTGAGTATGAAGCCTTCCTCGTCGGGTTACGCTTGGCCGAAAACCTTGGCGCAGAAAAAGTCGTCATTTGCACATATTCACAACTCGTGGCCCTTCAAGTCGGAGGAGAATATCAAGCCAAAAATGAAAACCTGACCGAATACTTAGCCCTGGTCAAGAAGAAGATGACAAAGTTCACAGCGGTAGAGGTAAAACATGTTCCCCGCGAACACAATGTCCGGGCAGACGTTTTGTCCAAACTAGCCAGCACGAAGAAGAAAGGCGGAAACAAGTCCGTCATACAGGAAGTACTTCCTCGACCCTGCATGGAGGAAGTTTGAACTTCCCCTTTTCTGGCGCCTGGGTGAGATCTACCCCTTCAGTGGCCCTAAACTGCTTGGACCGCGAGGTCAGAGGCAAGGGAGACCCCTGGGGAGGAGTAGGCGAGGAGGTCCCTGCATCAGGTAGAGGAGGAGTAGGAGCACGTTGGGCTAATCGAGTCTTGGGAGCAGCAGCACCGGGCTTGTTCCTTGCGATAGCATTCTTTACCATTCTTTCATGAGCGGAAGGAATCTCACCTGCAAAAACAAAACAAACATATTAGACGAAGAAGGAAGCATAATTCGGGCAAGTTAAAATGACTAAAACTACCAAGCAGCTTATGAACTTCCACGGAAGTCTTGCACTCCAAAAGCGCCTTGGTATTAATAAAATGATACTCCACCCTCTGGCTACCATCCTCCTCGAAGATCAGGGACCCCTTCTTCGTCCAGCATTCAGCGAGCCGAAAAGAGTTAACGTACTTCACCAGTTTCTCATAGCCAACCGCATCCTGCCCGTCCAGCATGTGCGGTTGAGCAACATATTCGTTTGGCTCCTAGGAGAAGTGGCCAGGTCCCCAGTGAAAGGAAAACTTGAACTCCCGTACTACAACCACCTTCCCTTCCTCGTCGTGCAGGTCGTTGCCGTCCTCGTCAACGGACACCGCCTAGACGTACGTACTGTCCTAGGCCCTCTCCGACACAGGCTTTATGATATAGAACCTTTCTTTGAACATCCGAATTGACTCTGAAAAGAGCTAGAACAGGTTGCGGGGTTGTTTCAACGAGACCCAACCATACCTCCTCCCAGTTAACTGTCGTTGAAGATGGAAGACAGTGAAAAACAAAGGAAGAGTAGCCCCTATCTCCAAATACTCGCACGTCAACTCAAATGCCCAGATAAACGCCAGCGAGTTCGGGTGCAGCTGCGTCGGAGCCATATCCAGATGCACGAACACTGACTGCTGGAAATCGGTGAACGGGAGCCTCAATCTCAGCTCTTTGAACGCGTACTCGTACATGGCGAAACGCTCCCCAAAATTAGTGCAGACCCTATCATCCTCGGAGGGAAAGTGCACCTTCCACTCCCCCTCTGGCCCGACGACCGTGAAGACATCCCCTAGATATGTCGCGAAGATAGACACATGCTCGGCAGGCTCAGCCACCGACCACTCCTCCGTTGATTCCTCAACAACTTCCTCCCCGACTTCACTGGGGACAGTTGAGGCCTCCGTACTACTGCCCTCCGAGGAACTCTCCTCGGACGAGTCTCTCACAATCTCCTCGTCAGGCCTCGTCGCCATATCGATCACTTGAAAAGCAGAGAAAAAAGTGAATTCGACGAAGAATTAAATCCACCCTTCCACCACTAGTCAAGTGAAAGGGCGCAAAGGGCTGAGGACGACGTCCTCGACCTAAACCCTAACATCAAATGAAAACTCAAGAGTCTCCCACGAGGAGACGCCAAGAACGAACCGCTTTCGTACGGGGAAATTCCTCGAGCCACTTCACCAGAAACTGCAAAGCTTCACCGGAAACTGCAAATGCTCAACCAGAAACTTCATCAATACGTCGGAATCTGAGCAACCGTGACGGTTACGCATGTATCATCATCGCGACGACGCCGAAAACCGCCCTGCTCAAGAGATATCCTAAAAGCCCCAGCGACCTCATCGGCGGCGGAGGTTGGCCTAAAACACCGTCCACCACCAACAACCGCCAGAAATGAAGCAATTCATCCTCTAAACCTAAACTTAACCACATACAATCTAGAAATAACCATAGAAGAAACAAAGGAGCACGAAATCATCAAACTTACTTGGTTAAAAAGATGAAAAAGGTTGCTCAAAGCTAGGTACGGCTGCCGAAACAGCGAACGGCGGTAACAGACAGATGCTCGGAGGAAGACGAAGAGAAGAGAAAAGCGAAAAGTTCCAAATGAACTGAGTCTTCTCCTTTTATACTGAGGGGCACGTGCGGTGGCACGCCCTTGTAGGTCATAATGGCTATCGACTAGCCATCATTGCCTAATAACTACGGCACAAGGCTCGAGGCACTCGTGGCACCCTAACGTTTCAATTCCTCCTAACCGTTGGTCTCCCCATATGACGGGCAATCCAGACACGGACATGGATCTCACAAACACCAAGGGTCACGGGCACCACAAGACAACTCCCTCCGTCACCAAACGACGACTCCACGCTAGTTCCCCGGAATCATGGGCTGTCCTTAAGTCATCACTCCCATGCTCGGAAGCAACGACTTAAGGGCTCCTGTTCTGGACTGGACCAATGGCTAGGCATGGCCCAATCCACTTCTGCTCCCAGAACGGCCCAATTGCCTAAGTCCAATCCACAAAGGGGCAAAAGTTACCTTTTTTCCCCCTCTAACCGGCAAGGACTGTACCACTCCTCCCCGGAACCGCTGCCCGTTCCGCACGGCTCCTTCTGTCCCCGAACAGCTAAGGGCATGTGCCCGAAATTATGCCTATGCCCGACATAACGGCTAGTTTTGGGCACCCTGCCCGACATAACGTCTAGGTTTGGGCAGTTACCTATTCTTCGAGAAAATGATTATTTCGCCTCAGAAATAGAACCGTTGGCCACGCGCTGGGGGAACTATATAAACCCTCTCGCTTGAGAGGGCCAGGTATCGAATAATCATCCTAAAAACTCACTCTCTGTACTTGCCCCTTTTCTCTGACCTTTACTTACTTCAGCGTCGGAGTGCCTTGTAGGTACACCCCCTCCTCATCTCACTGATAAGTGCAAATTGTACCTATTTTTGTATATAAGTTTTATTGCACTTATCATTACTTTGTGTTAAAATTGGTTGAATAAACCCCGCTTTATGTGTAAATACGTTTACTTTACGTTTTAGTGTATATATTGCATATTGAGTAAATATTACGTAGTTTAATTGATTTTTATCTCAATTTTGTAGGTAGTTAATAAAGGCTATCTTGCCATATTCTTGAAGATCATTGAATAAGCTTTCCAACACTTCCAACCGTGCGTAAATCGGAGTTTCGGTGAAGAAGTTGTGGTCAAAATAAGGACTGGTTTTCTGTCATGTTCGCACTGCGAACTGGCAGCGAGAATTCGCATTGCGAAGTCCAGCGAAGTCCACAGCGAAGGAGCCCAAAATGGGGCAGGGGCGAAATAAGCCAAAGTTCACGCTGCAAACCAGTCAGCGAGCATTCGCATTGCGAATGATTCGTTCGCACTGCGAACCAACGAAGGAAAGCAAAGGCGGTTTAGCAATCAGTGGCACTTAAAGTGCCATTTTTTGAGTCATTCGCACTGCGAATGATCTGTTCGCATTGGGAACAGTGCAGAATTTGAAATGTTTATAACACATTTTAGTCACTTTTTATGTTATGGTTTTGGGGTTTCTTGATTCCATTTCCATCAAACTTCATTTTTCAGTTCTTAGCTTAGAAAACAACTATGGAGCATGCATACGGATGAACCGGGGTGGATTGATCGTCGAACGGCTCCGACAATCCGCGAGATGTTTGGTTCATTTCTTTTCTTCTTTGTGTTTTTCTTTATGGTTGGGTTGTGTATATGTATGGACTATGATCTCATGTATATTTGTCACCCATGGCGTTGTATAAAACTTGCTTTACAAATCTTTATTGGTGATTGTCTCTGATTTTTGCTTTATGCGCGGGGTTTGGGTTGCGTTAGACATAACCTTCGTAAAATTCGATTAGGGATGATTATCTGTTAGTTTCTGGATTCTAGAGATAGATTTAGGGCTAACAATCTTCAATAGGCGTCGAATCTTCATGCCTCCGTGTCTTGACCTAGCGTGCGAGAGCATCGGCGATGGTAACACGGTTGTTCTCTCAACTTTACGTTAGACATAACCTGTGTTGTGAGCGATGCTGCGTGATATTGATGAGTATTGTAGGTAGAGTATAACTGGTCAGTAAGTTTAAGTTTGTGAGGAGTCGATTATGTGCACGCCTGATAAGTTTCTTGTCTCTGAAGAATGAATTTCTTTTTATGTTTTAATGTTTACTTTTCTGTTTTATTGCTTTAAACGATTTAAACCCAAACTCTTAAACGCGGGAGACTGTCGAACGACATTCTTTCCCTCGAACCGATCTCTGTGGACACGACATAAATCCCGGAGGGAATTCTTTCCGAAAATAAATATTTTTTCTTGCTTGCCCTATTCTGCAACCAAAAAAATGGCGTCGTTGCCGGGGATTGGTTTTGATAATGAATCGCATTGCGATAGTTCTTTGTTTTTGAGTTTTGTGTATATCGTATATACTGTCTGTTTCCATTATGTTTGTTCAAGCGTTGTATACATTTTGTTCCCGTAACGTTTGTTTAAGTGTTTGGTTAGGACGTTTGCTTTTGGTTGCGCGGTGAGACATCACCATGGCATGAAGAGAGGAAGTTTCTAATTAAGCATCGTAAAGGCGTCGAGCTTACGACGTAAAACAAGCATGTTTTATAGTTTTTCTTTTCTAATGTTTTGGTTGTTGTTTGCTCACGAGTCTTGGTCGACTTATTTGAGGATGCTTTTGTGATTTTCCAAGTTGGTTCGTTTCAACTTACGGATGTATGGTAATGATTTTGTTAAGTTTTGTACACGTCTGAAGTATGTATTTATCGCTTTCTATACTTTAGCATATTCATGATACTTAGGCATTTTACAAACTTCCATGCCATCCATTCTTTTGTATACTTGTTCTATTGTGAATCACTTTAGTTCCCAACCTTTTTGTGAGGTAGCCTTCTATTGTTCATATATGCACGGAGAACCAACATTCTTGTTCTAACTGGATTTTATTATGTTGAATCTTTTGTTTGTGTTGATTATATGAATGCATGAAAAGGATCAAGGCAATTGTTTTATTTTGAGCACAACCACCTTAGCCAAATAGTCAATTCACCTTGTGAGGGTGTGAGAATTCGTAACCCCTTTGAGCTTTTTGATCCATGTTTCTATTTGAACTTAATGCTTGTCTATGAGTATTTAGTTCACTTATTTTTGAATGGATTTTGTATTTTTCTTGGACCTCAATTTTGTGTTGTTGTATGGATTTTTTCCTTGCCTTAGAAAGTAAGGAGTATTCACATGATGGTGCGGTTGAATTCAAGTTAGGGAGAGGATGATTGTATACTCATTGGTTGGATTCTATGAGGATTGGAAAAGAAAATAAAAAAGAGAAAAATTTGTGAAAGAGAAAAAGAAAGAAAAAAGAAGAAAAAGAAAATCTTTGAAAAAGGAAAACAAAAAGAGTTCAATAATTATGCTAAATAAGTATTGTGTGTTGTGTAGCACTTGGGATTTTGGAAGAAGTTGGTTGAAATTTTGTGTATGAATCTTTGTGAGTTTTCACTCCCTTAGGTTTAGGCAAGTTTTTGTTTCAATTACCTTTAGAAATTGCCCCTTGTTTGTTTACCCGACCACGCTACAACCTTGAAAGTCCTTGTGATTCTTGCCTTTGTATGTTCAATATGAATTTGTGGATGTATGCATAATTTAGTCTTTTGTTTGCATGAGTGTTGTGTGAGTGTAAAATACCTTATTGTGTGTTTTTCATCTACCGATGATTGTTTTTACTAGGTGTGATTCACTTTGGAACTTGTGTTGTTTTAGAATTTTTGGCATGATTTTTGTATTTTGCATTTGTTTCGTGACTATGTTGTCGTCGTAGTTTAGTGGTAAGTATTTACTTTTTATGTGTACCGTTTTCATTTGAACCATTCATTCGTTTCCATTTTTCAAAACCTGTTGATTCGTCATTCTTTGGATATTTCTTGTGCATTTTCAAGTTTGTTTGATTCTTGTTTGTGGACAAACAATTATGTAAGTTAGGGAGAGTTTGATAATTGCAAATTGTACCTACTTTTGTATATAAGTTTTGTTACACTTATCATTACTTTGTGTTAAAATTGGTTGAATAAACCCCACTTTATGTGTAAATACGTTTACTTTACGTTTTAGTGTATATATTGCGTATCGAGTAAATATTACGTAGTTTAATTGATTTTTATCTCAATTTTGTAAGTAGTTAATAAAGGTTATCTTTCCATATTCTTGAAGAGCATTGAATAAGCTTTCCAACGCTTCCCACCGTGCGTAAATCGGAGTTTCGGTGAAGAAGTTGTGGCCAAAATAAGGACAGGTTTTCTGTCATGTTCGCACTGCGAACTGGCAGCGAGCATTCGCATTGCGAAGACCAGCAAAGTCCACAGCGAAGGAGCCCAGAATGGGGCAGGGGCGAAACAAGCCAAAGTTCACGCTGCGAACCAGTCAGCGAGCATTCGTATTGCGAATGTTTCGTTCGCACTGCGAACCAACGAAGGAAAGCAAAGGCGGTTTAGCAATCAGAGGCACTTAAAGTGCCATTTTTTGAGTCATTCGCACTGCGAATGATCTGTTCGCATTGCGAACAGTGTAGAATTTGAAATGTTTATAATTCATTTCAGTCACTTTTTATGTTATGGTTTTGGGGTTTCTTGATTCCATTTCCATCAAACTTCATTTTTCAGTTCTTAGCTTAGAAAACAACTATGAAGCATGCATACGGATGAACCGGGGTGGATTGATCGTCGAACGGCTCCGATAATCCGCGAGATGTTTGGTTCATTTCTTTTCTTCTTTGTGTTTTTCTTTATGGTTGGGTTGTGTATATGTATTGACTATGATCTCATGTATATTTGTCGCCCATGGCGTTGTATAAAACTTGCTTTACAAATCTTTATTGGTGATTGTCTCTGATTTTTGCTTTATGCACGGGGTTTGGGTTGCGTTAGACATAACCTTCGTAAACTTCGATTAGGAATGATTATCTGTTAGTTTCTGGATTCTAGAGATAGATTTAGGGCTAACAATCTTCAATAGGCGTCGAATCTTAATGCCTCTGTGCCTTGAGCTAGCGTGCGAGAGCATCGGCGATGGTAACACGGTTGTTCTCTCAACTTTGCGTTAGACATAACCTGTGTTGTGAGCGATGCTGGGTGATATTGATGAGTATTGTAGGTAGAGTATAACTGATCGGTAAGTTTAAGTTTGTGAGGAGTCGATTATGTGCACGCCTGATAAGTTTCTTGTCTCTGAAGAATGAATTTCTTTTTATGTTTTAATGTTTACTTTTCTGTTTTATTGCTTTAAACGATTTAAACCCAAACTCTTAAACGTGAGAGACTGTCGAACGACATTCTTTCCCTCGAACTGATCTCTGTGGACACGACATAAATCCCGGAGGGAATTCTTTCCGAAAATAAATATTTTTTCTTGCTTGCCCTATTCTGCAACCAACACTCACGCCCAGCATCTCAGACGTATTTGGTGGCCCACTTCAACAGGATCTGATCCAGCCTTCACGATCATATACTAATAAATTATTTTGAAAAACCTGATTACTAAATTTATATTACAATAATTTATTGAGTTATAATTAAGACAATTATATGAATTAATCACATATAAAGAGATAAATTTTATTTGAAAGGAAAATACATATTTGTAAATTGAGAATGACATTCGTAATAAGCTTTGCAAATTTAAATAACTATAAAGTATTTTTTTTATTTCCATGCATTTTTAGTAATTACCTTTGATTTGTATATTTAATTTTAAATGGTTAAAGATTTTTATTCTCAGTATTAAATAAAATTAAAAGTTTATTTGAAAATATTATCAAATAAAACTTTATTAGCTTTATAAAATTGATATATATTTTTGTCAAACTTTAGTTATCTAATGAATAAAGAGTTGAAAATGCTAGTTTTTATAGTAGCTTAATTGTTTTTTAAATAATTATTTTAATTTAGTAATGTGATTGTAAAAATTTATCTAATTTTTCTTTAATAAATATAAGTGTTCTTTTTTTAAAATATTATTCTCAATATTTTTATTATACTCTCTATGGTCATATGTCTATTTGAAATTTAGAGGAATAAAGATAGTTGCAATAATAATTGCCTTGTTAAATCATTTTTGCTAAATATGAGAATTTGTTTCCGTCTTTTCCAAGGTTTAAAACTCATGACCTTTAATAGAGAATAAATATTGTATTTTTCTATTTGAAAAGTGAAAATAAAATTTTAGAGGCGCCAGATAGGACTATGAGACGACGTGGCACAAATGGAATATAATTATTAGCATGTGTCGTAATATAACATGCCGCTTTATATTTAATATATTATATTGATATTGAATAGAATTATTAGCATATGTTGTAATATAACTGTAGCGCGGTTTTCGTGACCGCCCACATCCGCCTGCGGATGGGATTGGGTTTGGGTGCTACTTTCTGATTTCTTATTTATCCTGTGAAGCTGGAAAGGACAGGGAAGTTATCTCAAACTAACCTTGCACGCAAATGTTTTCTTTAACAAATTGCTAAGAGATTGGGGAGTTCGGGGTCAGGTTATACAATGGGGAGTTGTTAACTACCCATCCTATACATGGTTATCCATGGGTTGTTAGCAATTTTCCTCTGTTCTACTTACTAGTGTTTATTTGTAAATTGGGAAAGTTTCTCCATTGGGAAGGTTGAGAGATGTTGAAAAGATATTATTGTTGTTTTCGGGTTTTTTGATGTTTTTGGTAAGGTACTGGACCTAAGGTTTTTTTTTGTTTAGTGTGCTCGCTAAGATTTCGCAATCTTATGCCTACATATTCCCGTTAAAGAAAACAGGGAAATCAGAGCAATCGTAGTTCCTCCTATTCTAAGGGAGGAAAAAGATATTTGGGTGTTTTGTTCAAAGCCCAAGATTGAAGCTAAAAGGTTGTATTTGTGTCTTGTTCAAAGCCCAAGATTGAAGCTAAAAGGGTGTTTGTGGGAATTGATTTGAAAGAGTGAAAAGATTAAAGATTGAGATATAAATATCCGGGGAAAAACATCGGATGAAAATAGAAGGAATATCCGGGAAAGCGTCGGACAAAAAGAAAAGGAATATGCGGAAAAGCATCGGATGTTTAAAAAGAGGAAAGGGTTTTTCCTATGTTTAAGGAGATAAAAAGGGTTCTTTGAAATCCAAGAGGAAATGAGACTGTCTGAGTCTACTAGGTTAAAAAGTTTTTTCTTTGTATGATGCCCTAGAGGAGGCTGATGTTTTAAGGGATGAGAATCAATCCTAAATTGGTTTGATGTTTTGACTATAGAAAGACTGCTCTAGCAAAGGATGACTAGGTTCTGTTCCTATACCTTTAAGAGGTCGTTGGGTCCTTGTACTTAGCCCAAGAGAAGGCATGAGAACCTTTAAGAGGCCGGAGGGTCCTTGTACAATGCCCAAGAGGAGGCGGGGATCCTTTTAGGAAGCATGTGGGTCCCCAAACCAAGAGAAGTTCAAGAAATGCAATTCACAGAGAATAGATCATTCCAGGAAAGTTTGTGGGTTTGGAAGAAACTTAAGAGATGCTATTCACGGAGAATAGATCAACTCTGGGGAGTAGAATTTCTTTGACAATTTCTTTGACAACAGGGCTTTACCTAGTTCTAGAAGTAGTTTTCGGGGAAAACTCTAAGCAGATACAAGTATATATACAGTGGATATATGACAAGTATTTAAAGAGGGTATGAAAGAAGACTAACCATGCGCAGTTTACCACAATACAGTTATATATATGAAAGCAATAAATGAAAGTGGATAAACACTTACCCGTTGTAGAGCTTCCATGTTGTTTTCTTAGTTGTTCAACAAAGAAATTAAATAAAGTTTTGATAACAAATATGTATTTGAATTTAAATCACAAGGAAATTTGTTTTGAAAAGGAACGATATGAATATCCGGGAAAACATCGGATCGGATTGCAAGAGATGATGAAAAAAAGAAAAGGTTGCAGATATCCAAGAAAACGTCGGATTGAAAGAGATAAAATAAATAAGAGTTTGAAAATACGAATATCTGGGAAAACATCGGATTTAAAGAGATAAAAATAAAAAGGTCGTTAGCTAAGACTTTGCAGTCTTATGCCTACGTATTCTCAAACGGGATCTTGAGAAATCAGAGTGGTTGTAGTTCACCCCTACGGGGCACGAACTACAGAAGATAAAGTTTAAATCGCACGGCAGCGAGAGGGGAAATTTAACCTAAAGTTATCATGCTTAGTTGAATATTCTAATGTTTGTCTCTAATAAAAAATTAAGTTTGAACTAAGAGATCCTAAGGGAACATGCATACGTGGCAAAACATCACGGAATAAATGAATACACAGCAAAGCATTGTGGAATAAATGAATACACGGCAAAGCATTGTGACAGATAAAATATACACGGAAAAACATCCTGGTAACTAACAGATATAATATACACGGAAAAACATCTGGAGATTAAAAGCATATACACGGCAAAACATCGTGTGTGAAACTGAATATATGGAAAAACATCATGTGATAAAATATACACAGCAAAACATCGTGATATCATGGCAATTGAAAATATACACGGAAAAGCATCGTGTGAATTAAAACATGGATAATGAGTTCAAGAAAACTTACCTATTGGGGCAAGGTCCAATGTCTCTTCTCAAGCTTCCAGAAGCAAGATAATGATCCTCAAAGTATCATATAAGAACTCCTGCGTCAGGTAAAAGACAAAGCAGAGAAAACCAGAGATCATAGAGAAATTCCCTAAGTCTTATCAAGTGGTTAGAATCGAATTTGAACATTTAATTAATTATTTACAAAAGTTTTACTTGAAAATAATCCTAAGAATAAATTACCAAATAATTGAATAAAACAATTTAAACAATTAAATGATTAATTACAAATTAATTAAATCAAATTTAATAACTTAGAAATTATTAACATATTTTAGAATATTTAATTAAGATTAACTAAACTAAAAAAATAAAGTTGTATTAAAAAGAAAAAATGGGCCACAAGAAGAATTATCAATTAATTTAAATATTAATATTTAATAAGATTAATTAATAATTTAATTAATCAATATTAAATAAAAATATCTAAATTAATTCATAATTAAACAATATTTACCTAATTAAAACTAGAAATAAGAAAATAAAAAATAAATAATGAAAGAGAGAAATATATGTGTGGGAGAGAATGGAGAGAAAAACAAGCATGGAAATTGTTTTTGGGGTGAGAATTATGTGAATATGTCTATGCTATTTATAGGAAAAAAAAATTGCTTGGAGAACAAGATAACAAGCTTAAAAATTAAGCTAACTTAATTTTTAAGCTAACTTAAATATCTATATAATAGAATAATATAAAAACAAAATTGTATTAAAATCAAAAGTTTTTTACAACAAAATATATAAAAAAAACAAAAATTCATAAAAAACAAAAAATATATAAAAAAACAAAATATATGAATTTTAAAAATAATATAAATATATATATATATATATATATATATATATATATATATATATATATATATATATATATATATATATATATATATACATATACATATAAAAAAACATGAAAAATATATAAAAAATAAAAAGACAAAAAAAACAATATATATATATATATATAAATATGGAAATTTATATATATATTATTATTATATTATTATTATTTTATTATTTTTATTTTCATTTTTATTTTATATATGTAGAAATAAAATAAAAATGAGAAATCGATTAAATCGTGCGAAAGATAGATGAATAATGAACATTTGTAAATTTAATTGAAAAACATGTTCGTTCATTGATTTTTCGCATAATTAACCAAAAAAGACAGAAATTTCAACGTATATATTCTGACTGAAAATTCAAACAATATGCATGATAGAAAAAGATGATATGATATGCATATGACACGAAGTGAAAACACAATCGGGTTTTGATAATCGGGTGGTCAAAATTTGGAGTTTGACAGATGCCCCTATTTAATCTTCTTAGACCTGAAGGTATGAATAGCGAAGAGTTTTAGACATTCGAGGTATAAGAGGACTAAATATCAGAGTACCTAGAATTTTGACCGTGAATACAGATGAAATGATATGTGGTGAATGGAAGACTTTTGAACACTATGGGGAATGATGTCACAGGAGACAGGCCAACAGAATTTTCTTGGGATATAAGATATTGTGGAAATTTGCCGATGCGACAAAAGTATCCAGCAATATTTAGAAAGAAAGGGATAAAACCTGGAACAAAGATACATACATCCGGAAAAACATCAGATGCGAAAGAAGTAACACACTCTGGAAAACATATCTGCAACATCTAGAAAAGCGTTAGATGTATTAAAAAAATAACTTTGAAGGTAAATCTGAAACATTTAGAAAAACGTTAAATGTACAGGAAAATATTTTAGAAGATTGGCAGAATGACGGACATATCCGGAAAAGCATCAGATAAGCACATCAGAACAAAAGTTACATCTGGAAAAACATCAGATGAGAAAAAGTCATATCCGGGAGAGCATCAGATAGACATTAAAGGAGTTTCTGGAAGAGCACCAGAATAAAAGAGACATATCCGGAAGAGCATCGAAGGAACACAAAGAAAGTTCTGGAAAAGCATCAGAACAGACAGACATATCCGGAAGAGCCTCGGATAGAAACAAAGAAAGTTCTGGCAAAACATCAGAACGGGTTTTGGAAAAACTTCAAAACCAAAAGATACATCCGGAAAAACATCGGGTAAACACAGAGAAACGTTCTGGAAAAGCATCAGAACAGATAGACATATTCGGAAGAACATCGGATGAAGAAAGAAAGTTATATCTGGAAGAACATTAGATAAGACATAAAAGTATTGGTGCCAGATAAGTTGGACTTTGTAGAAAGGTAAGATGTTGATAATAACACGACCACTGATGAATGAAAGTGAGGATTAAAACACTCTTAAATGCATAGTATATGAAAATGTTATAATGTATGATTAAATGTATGTGACGCAAAATGAAAATGCTGACAACAAGTTTAGACTCTTTGAGGAGTGGAAATCAACAAGTTTATACTCTTTTGGGGAGTGACAGACAAGACTGATTTCTCAACATAAAGATCACTGCCATTGTTGAGGGACTGAAAATGTTGTTTGTTAAACACCTCTTTGTCATACTGATAAACTATATCAAGTTTATAATCCTTGGAGGAAGGCTGGATAACTTGCTAGGGGATTTTTCCAAATAAATTGCCCCAGACTTACGGACTGTTGTAGATGAACTGATTATTGCTTCAGCTTGAATAATAATGATGTATGTTGTATACTAGGACGACTTGCCCCAGTAATGAGTCTTGAAAGTTTTCTGAATAAACCAATTCTGAGAAGGACTTGCACTGAACAAATCTTGAACTGATTCTTAACAGGCTCTGGAAAGAACTTGCCCCGGATAGGATCACTGACCAAGTTTCTAAACTGTTTTGAAAATTCCTTGAGAGGAAAGCTAGTTTGCAATAAAAAATGTTTATTTAAACATGGCAAATTTAATGCAAGGTTCATGCAAAAATTTTGAAAACAAAATCATTGTTTAGAAAAAGCACAATAATATGGATTACTGATTAAAAACAGGGTGATTTAAAACATTTTGAATGAAAAGTAAAACAGAGGTATAATACCAAAACAAATGATTTGCAAAAAATGATTTTGGAGTCAATTTATGCAACCTTGTTGTAGTATACTTTCAAAATAACCTTACTTCAATTAGGTCTTTTGGGGGTTATAACGTGGCCTGGTTCACGGTTTATGAAAGAAAGATAAAGGCTCAAAATTTGTTTGTGCCCACCCCAACTTCGTGATGTTCTCCAGTCCTATGCTCAGTTAAACTTAAATTATGCATTCAGGTTCAAAAAGGATTCTGAATTGTACTGATGATAGTGATGACGATGGTCCAGAAGTCTTCAGACAGCAGCTACTGCTTCTTTACAACATTTAGTTGTTTTTCGTCTTTGTGGATTTCTTGAAGATCGAGGATTTAAGGACCTCTTCTCTGTATTATCCCTAACTTTTACCTGAACTATATATTTTTTTTTTTTTTTAAATTTATAGTCAGCGGGATGCCCTAGTTTTTGCCCTAAGCTTTTTGACTTAGCGGGCTTTTTCTTTTTAATTTCTTCTTAGAAAGAAAGTGACTGCTTGATTTAATGATTATGACGGACCATCACTGGTTTTTTATTTGAAAGACGTTTTTAGCATCTGCTTGTTGTATGTAAACTTTTTGAACTTGAATACACAACCCAAATTAAACTGAGAACTACCCTGCCCCGGGTTAAAATTGCGGGTTTTTTTATAAAGAAAGAAACTCCTACTTCAAGGCTCAAAGGGGTTAACGAGGGATTATCTTCCTTATATCTCCAGTGTTTGGGAATTGAAAAAAAAATGCCTTAAATCGTCAGCAAAGTTTTTTATTCGAAAGCATACCGACAGCAATTATGGGTATTATGTTTTCATCATCCTCCCACAAATATTTGCATAGTCAAAAATTTGAAAAAGTGGTGTATTTTTTTTTAAAGTTTTTTTTTAATGTTTTTGTTTTTTGAAAGAGAAAGCATAAAGATGCGAATAAATAGATGATTTGAATCAAAATACTGTACATGCTCATTTCATTAAAACTGACATTTAAAGATAAACAAGTTGAAAGCAAATATGATACAAACAAGGAAAATGTAAAATAGACAGAAACAAGGTCAGTGACTAATCAGACACAAGGATGAGTTATCCTGTCTTTGGGAAGTAACTGAGCTGAAGTTGATTGAAGTTTCAGTTCTTAGGTTCAGGCAGAGGATTGCGCTGGACATTAGGACTAGTGTCATGAAAGCTGAGGAGGTTGTCTCTGATCAGATCCCGCACTCTAGCCTTTAGTGCATATCATCTTTCCAAATCGTGACTCGCAGCTCCTTCATGGAATGCGTAATGAAGGTCAGATCTGAATCTAGGTGGAAGTGGATTTGGAGGAAGAGGTGCTGCCTTAGTAGTAATCGCTCCTTTTTGAACCAAAATAGGGTACAGTTCAGTGTACGTAATAGGAATAGGATTAAAGTGAGTCCTATTATAGTTCTGGTTTTGTCCAACAGCCGGACGTTGAGGAGCTTGAGCTGGTCGAGCAGCCAACAGAGGAGTAATAGCAGCAATATGAGCTTGATTAGGCTGCTGAGGTCTGTAATGAGGTTTCCTATCCTCAACCAAGACAGAATTAGTCTGATATTCCCTCATCTTTTAGAAGTTCCCATAGGGTTTCTTTACAACGTTAGAAGATTCAGCGGTTTTAGAGACCTTTCCATTTTTAATGCCTTCTTCAAGTCTCTGGCCAATGATGACCAAGTCTGTAAAGTTTGATGAAACACTGCCAATCATCTTTTCCCAAAAGATGGGAGACAAAGTATCTAAGAATATTTCGGTAAGCTCTTTCTCAGCCAAAGGGGGTTCGACCTGAGAAGCTAACTCTCTCCAGCATTGAGCATACTCTTTGAAAGATTCTTTCTCGTTCTGAGTCATGTTCTGGAGTTGACGACGGCCTGGAGTCATGCCCAGGTTGTACTTGTACTGATTCATGAAAGCATTGATAAGATCCTGCAAGCAATGAATATTGCTTCATTCAAGGTTCATGTACCACTTGAGTGAATTTCCACTTAAGCTATCTTGAAAGCAGTGGATGAGCAACTTCTGGTTTTTGGTGTAGGCAGCCATCTTACGAAAGTACATTACCAAATGAGCCTTTGGGCAGGAGTCGCCTTTGTACTTTATAAACTCATGGGTCTTAAATTTGGCTGGCATGACGAGGTTAGACACAAGACACATGATGTCTGCATCAACATTGAAGAAGTTATTTCCTTCTACAGATCTGCGTCTTTTCTCCAAAGTTTGATATTGTTCATTGGCATCTTCAGGCTCAATGTCCACATTTTCCTCACTTTGAGCACTAGCATTGTAATCAAAGTTAGGATTCTCAAAGGGAATTCTGGCAGTCCGTACCAGAGGTTTGGGTTCTGAGATAATAGGGATTTGAAACTATGGTCTTGGAGCTTGACCGACCAAAGTGGTAGTGACCTGTTATGGAATGAAGTCGTGAGGCAATCCAAATTACGGACATGTAGATGGTGGCATCTGAACAGGCGGAGGCTCAATAGCAGCACTTGTGGTTTCTTGGATGACAGTCCTCTGAGATGGCTCTCCTCTGGCAATTAGGACCTGAAGCATTTCCATTAAATTAGTCATGCTTGACTTTAGATCGTCTATTTCCATCCTAATCTCTACATTATGAACTTCTTGTTCTGACATTTTGCGCCTGACGTTAGCTCTAGTCTCGTATCGGTGATGAGGAATCAGTTTGACGACTTACAGATAACTGAAAGAAAGAAGGCTGGAATGAATTGACGATGACCCGGACGTATGTATGAAATATGCAAGGGATGCAAATGCAACGCATGGATGCAGCACATAAAAACATAGAAAAAAACATGGGTTCAAAGGTTCGGTGTCATGAAGTCATGGCTCTACCCATCCCCAAAGGTTATACTGGTGATTTTTTGTACCTGTCATCAAAATCATTGACCCCTCTTGGGATAACAACAGCAGGCTGGTTCACCCGAGCGAGCTGCAGTATCTTAGAGTAGTCTCAAATGAGGGTAGTATCGCGTGACAACTATTTCCGATAGCTGCCGCACTACAAAATGGTTTCAGTCTACTAAAATCCTCAGCTTCTCAGATAACCCAATGGAACAATCTGCTTTCAACAACCGAAGTTGTAACACCCCAATTCTCATCTAGCGAATAAATAATAAATAATTAAATCAGAGTGAATAAAAAAAAATTTCGACAGAAATAAGGATGCCACATTTGAGAAAAACATCATTCACCTGCTCATAACTTCGATACATAACACAAAATAGACTGAATAATAACGGGAAACTTTTTCCAACAAAAGAAAGGTTCAATTATGGAATAAAGCGGAACGATCCATAATTGACTCATTTTACAAAATAAGGTGTTTCATAACATCAAAATATATATTTACACACATAAACATAAATAGCACAAGCGTTTCCCCCGACTCCCGTGTTACGTATCAGAGCAGACACCAAAGATCTAAGAAAAATGAAGATCTAATCTCTCCACTTGCCTCCACGCCTCTACAGCGGCTAATCTGCACTATGCCATAAAAGCATATTCCAGCAGAAGGGTGAGAAATAAAAATTAAATCAAGATTGCATAGTAATATGTAAACATAAAATTCACGTATATTATTCAACTCACCCGCACACCACATGTTAACACATATAACATACAAAGAGATCATATATTCATATACACAACCCATGATATACAGAGATATATATAAACACACACCAGCACATCACATATATTCATGTTCACAGATATGACTTATAGGTCTCACACCAAAACACAACATATATTCATATTCATAGATATGACATATATGTAACACACAGTCACGACATACTTGTCGCTTCCATTTACGATCCACCAACCACATAATAATCACCATCATGACACACTTATCATTGTCCATCATAATTCAATAAACACAGACCAAGTAGTGCAACGTGACTCAATGACACAATGCAATGCAACTCAATAACACAATGAAATATTTAAATTGTAACAGCCAGGCCGGGACTCCCCCACAGACACCATGCACTGTTACACACAGACAGTGACACAATGCAATGCAACTGGTACCACACACATAGTTCATTTAATTGAACCCGATTCATAAAGAATCCAGATAAATCACATACACTCCCACTGAGCAATGATTTATCTCCATACAACTCCGCATTGGAGTCCGGACAAATCACATACACTCCCACTGAGCAATGATTTGTCTCCATAACAACTCCACATTGGAGTCCGGATAAACCACATACACTCCCACTAAGCAATGATTTATCTCCATACAACTCCGCATTGGAGTCCGGACAATACTAGGCACCCATCATGAATTCCCACCTAGCTGTCTCCACCAGACACATCATGAAATGCACAACACAAAATATGCATAAAACATAGGTATAATAACAACTATACCTCTTCACGATCCCAATGATCACACTATCATTACACACAAAAACTACTCACAACATACATTGGTATTCATTTATACAATATAATTTTCCATAAGGCCACACACAACCACAACTATTATTATCACCTGCACCAAAATACCATTCACTAGGATTCACGCCACAAAGGCTACCCACAGCAACATCAATATGATATCATACGTCGAAATTCATTTATTCAATACCTTCGCGCCACAAGGCCATCATTCAATAGCCCTGTTTGATATCAAGATTCAACATCATATAAATAGCCTAAAAGCTTCACATTTATATGACAATAGCATAACACACGGTAACACACCAACTGCATGCATTTTACGCGATAAAAATCTGACAACACAACACTTTTACAAAACCACGACTTAAATAAATTGTCTAGTGTCCTCCAACCCATTTTTAATAGAAAGAATATTTTACTGGCTTTCCAACGATACTAAGAACGTATCGATCCGAGTTACGGATCAAAAGTTATGAATTTTTAAAGAAAAGAATTTAGTGAAAAACTGCCAGATTCTCCTGGCGAATTAGAATTTGGACTGGCGAATCCCTCTTGGCCAGCACTTCGCCTGGCGAAGCTGCAGCGAAACGTCCTTTTTAAAAATCCAAAAGTTCCTGTAGCTGAACCAAGTTCTGTCTCGTGAATTTCGCCTGGCGAATTCCTCGTCGCCAGCACTTCGCCTGGCGAAGCTGCGGCAAGACCTGATTCGCCTGGCGAATTTTGATTTGCCTGCCGAATTTTGATTCGCCTGGAGAATCGCACCAGAACCAGAATTCTGTTTCTGCGCTCCCCATGGCTTCCAAACCCCAAAATTTAACTTTTCCCAACCAAAACGTTTTCAATCAATCAAAACAAGTATCAACAATGTTCATACGTATAATACGATCATACTACGTGATTTATATCGATTTCCAACCGTGAAAACATCAATTTCTCCTCAATCTACCATTTATATCAAATGTTAAACCCTAACATTTTCAACTAAAAACAAACCAAACAAACACATACATATACATATACAATCGAAATATAATCAGAACTTCTCACCCTTACCCGATTAATCGCGATTGAAACGGAGGTTCTTCCGATTTTCCTCTTCCTCGTCTTCTCTCTTTTCCTTCCCTTCTTTTCTTTCTCTTCTTTCCTTTTTCCTTACTAACAAATATATATATATATATATATATATATATATATATATATATATATATATATATATATATATATATATATATATTTATATAATCCAATATTATATAATATAATCCGATAGGGTAAAACATCTCCAATTGATATTTGTCATTTCAACCCAATTGATCAATTATTAGAGTTACCTTAAATACTCTCTTGAACTAACAAATATTAATTTGTCTCTTTAATAAAATAATTGATCTCTTCAGAGTTCTCTAGTTGCTCTCTATCTCAGGCAAAATATTCTTCTTTCTTCCTTTCCTACCACTAAACATAATAATAATAATAATAATAATAATAATAATAATAATAATAATAATAATAATAATAATAATAATAATAATAATAATAATAATAATAATAATAATAATAATACTAAGGTTAGACACAATAATAATAGTATTCCTCGCACTATTATTATTAAATGTGTCCCCATATTATTCATTATTACTTTATTATTATCCCGACATCTCTATTTATTTCCGATCCGTTAAGGACACTACGCCTACGCGCTCAACTACACACACCCTAGACAGCCAAACAAATAAAATAACACACCACGATTAAATAAATTAAAATGGAGTGTTACAATTCTCCCCCACTTAAAATATTTTCGTCCTTAAAAATATAACTGAGACGAACAACTCTGGATACGACTCTCGCATCCGACTAACCAACTACCCTACCAACACTAGGCACACCACGAATAACACAAACTGACAAACCACCTTGCTAACAACCACTACAACAACGACAAGATGCAATGCCCACACAATTCACTTGACGACTAACTCACGACTCAAAGAATACCCAAGTTACCAACACGTAGGTTCACTCTAGAACCAGAACACAACGAAATCGTCACCCTCACCATAGGTAACACTCCACTAACTCCCCACATTAGAATTAGCTACGCGCACTCGAACCATCACGATGGAAACGAGGCAACAACAAAAACAAGAACATAAAGTTCCACGACATAACATTATTACAACAATGCTACGATTCACCAATCGAACATATAACCAAAAAATCCATCTACATAGTAGCCCAAGAGTAATATTTAAACCTTTCACCTAACACTTTGTAGCACCCCAAAATTTGCCTTTTCTTTTTCTAACCTTTTTCTGGCTTTTGTTTCGCTTTCATTTTGCATCTTCATTAGGTCATAACTTATATCATACATTGCATTGATCTTCTGAGACATGGGATCAAAAGTTTCTTCGAATCAGGGTTTCCTATTTACTTTGAGGTACTTTCATGCAAGTTTAAAGCAAGGGTCTGATCTCACAGCATTGTGAGTGTATTTCTATCAATGTTCATCCAGTTACAAGGCTTTCCTCTGCCGAGATTCATCAGGTTGTTTTCTTCATCAGTATGCACCCAAAGCGTGGAGATTAGGGTTTCTTATCCCTTTGTTGTTTGAGAAGATGTGTCGATCACTTGAGTTTCATTTGAGATTATCAGTACGAGTGTGTGTGCTCAGTGACGGTTGAAGACCCGTTAGGTCTGACCTAATCTTGGTCAGACAAGTTGCGTTTCAGGATCAAGGTCAGGATATGCATAATATGGAATGGTGTATGTCTGGAGTCCCAGTTAGAGTTTCTGAGAGCTCATTTTGTGTGTGGGTCAGGTTATCAGGTTGTGCTAAGTTCAGTTATTTCATGATGGAGAATCATGTGGAACCCGTGCTTTTTAATCAGGGTTTTTGGTGCAGTTGTAATGCAGTCGTTTGTTTCTTATCTGGTTCATGGCAAAAGATTGGTTTATTGGTGAAAGAGGCAAAATTCAAAGGATTAATTCAGAGGTTGATTCATGGCCGGTTCTATTTCTCAAGGTTAATTCAAATTGCATCCATTTCAAATAAGAAGTTGAGAATTTGGAATTTAATTGGAATATCAAGATTTAGTGGTCATGAGTTTAATCAAAGAATTCAAAGTTTGGAATGTGCAAGATTAATACAAATTAGAAAAGCTCAATCCTAATTCATAGTTTCAAGACTCAAGTTTCAACTTTTATGACAAGTTACAAGTTCTATCCAAGACCAAATTCATGTCAATTTGCCAATTTTCGATTCAAGATTCACCATTCAAATTCACTTCAAGTTTCAAGTTCATAATCATCATTTCAAGCTTATTCTAATTTTAAGGTTCAAAGTTCAAGTTTTGTTTATTTTAGTTCTCAAGTGAGCAGTTAAAGCACAGTCACGCACAAGTCTTGCGACGAAACTAACCTACAATTCGTGTCGGCCACGATTCCAAAACGTTACACAAGTAGTACGCACCAGCATCAACCTTTTCCAAACCATAACCAAAACAAACCGTACTGTCTCCCACACTGCCAAACCATACGCAACACACTCCCACTCCACAACTTAGCCCCACACCTTGTATAATTCCCACACTATACCACTGTGCAAAACGTAAAACCAACCCCTACCCATTTCACGCCAGACCACAAGACAAAAACAGCAGCGGTCGTACAAAATTTCACAAGCCATAAACCACGTAATTCACAGCAGGCCATAACAGGTGCAAAACTACAAAAAGTGAGAAAAGTTTCTAACAGAATTTCAATTCAAAAACCTATTCTACCCTACCCCAATTCCTGTATAAAATAAGCTGCAACAAATCTTCAGGGATGACACACATTTTTCTGCATCAGTTTTCTTCTGCATAATCTGCAGAGACACTCCACCACCTTTATCATCTTCATCCACCTTCAATAAATCTTGCAGAAACTCCACCTTCCATTTCAACAATCTTCTGCAACTCATCAACAACCTGCAACTCGTACTCCTCAGCCCACAAACCTGTAGAATCAGTAAACACAGCAACAACTCTCGTGCCCCAACAATTCAAAACTCATAGAACCTACAGAAGATCATACAACCACAATAATGAAAGCAGTGCTCAGAAGAAGAAGTAAGAAGAGAAGGAATTCTGACTCGTGGTGGAAAAGAGAAGAACAAGAAGCAAATTATACCAGAAGATTCGTTACCGCTATCGCATCAAGCTGAGGTATCTTCCTCCATCATTATCGTCTTCGAAGCGCCATCGGAGCGACTCCGATAGGTACGTATCGATTTCTGTATTACTCAATGTGTATTGCGATTTCGTTTCGAATTGAATGATGAGTTTCTAAGCTTTCTCTCGTGTTAAGTTGTTGCGGTTCGCACTCCGCCGTCGCCGGCAACGGGCCAAGGTGCGGCGGATATTTATTTGCTGGTTTGAGGGAGAACGGAGGGTAGACGATGTGAGTCTCTTTGCTGCCACTGGTAGAGCCATGGCGCAACATAGATTTTGTTTCCGGCGTCGTTTTTGTGAGTTGAGAATGACGAAAGTGTTGAACTGATGCGTGAGGAGATGATGAATGTTGAGTGATGAAGGTGATGTTGATGGCGTGCGAGGGAAGGAAAGGTTATGGCGAAGCGAACGAAGACGATGATGAGGTCGCAACCGAAAAGCTTGAGACGTGAGAACAGAACAAGACGGGGGAAGGATGTTACGACGACGTGTTAACGAAATGAAGGCGAGGAAGAAGACGGCTGAGATTATTGTTTAGTAAGCTAGGTTTTCTGGCATTGTGGTGTTGGATTGGGCTCATAATCCCATTTGAATTGCTGTCCGTAACCCCGTTTTTTCGTGCACCTCCTTTGGTTTCCTTTTGAAATCATTGGGCCTGCGATGTGAGCCCACTCGCCCAAATTTCTGGCTACACCTCTAGAATCCATTCGCACACCCCCTAGATTCACAATATAGTCATTGGGCCTGAAACCTTGAGCCCAGCGCCTGAATCTAATTTTTCACCCACAGATCATTTCTGCACCCATCTTTGTTTATTTGTTTTTATTTGAATTTTTTATTAATGGTTTGTTTTGAGTAATTGGGTTTTTTTTAATTTTTTGTTAACCTTTAATCATAGATTTTTATTAGTCTAATTAGATATTAGATTTAGACATTAGTTTTTTTAAATTAGTTTATAATTTTAGAAATAGTTTAGTTTAAATTTAGAAATTTAATTTAGTTTTAGAATTAATTTTCTTTAGAATTAGTTCTTATTTTTAGAATTAGATTTTGAATTAACTTTAAGTAATTCTAGGTTTAGACATTAAATGACTTTAGGCTAATTGGTGACTAACTGTTAACCTTGATTTTTAATCCTCGTTTAATTTACATTTTAATTTTAACTTGGATATTTTGATTAATTGTTGATCTTGATGTTGATGCCTATCTTGATTAATTTCTGATTAATTCTTGATTTTCTCTTTGTACTTGAGTTTCTCCTAACTTGGTTTCGTATTTGATTTTCTCTTTGTGATTGAGTCGTCTGGTGTTTACTTGTTGATTACTCTGTAGTCACATGCTCCCTTAAGGCTCCTAGTCCGACTTAATTTCTGATTAAGCTCGGAGTAGGATATACATTAGGCTCTCAATCCAAGCATGACAACATTAGGTTAGCTCCCTTCTAATCCTGACCTTAGGGCCATTGTGTATGATAACATGTAGGATTCAGTTCCCTTAGATCTTCCGTGCGTCTCCCCCTTTTCCTTTGCTTCAGTGTGATCGAGACTTGTTAATCGAACCCTTTCTCTCGCCCCAGTGCGATCGAAACCTTTTTTCACCGACCCGTGGGTCGAACTACGACTGCTCTGATTTCCTCTTTCTCGTCCGATTGAGGATACGTAGGCACAAGACGGCGATGTCTTGGCGAGCAACCTCCCCCCTAGTTCGTGTCTGAACTATGTTGACTCTGACTTTCCCATTGCACGAGGGAATACGTAGGCATAGGACGAGAGATGTCCTATCGAGTCACTTCTTTTTCTTTTCTTATTCGTTTCTTCGTTCCTTTCTGCTCCCGTTCCTTCCTTTCCAGTAGTAGTGGAGCTCCAGATGACGACACCCTTTGATCGAGACAATAAGCATGGATCCCATCGAGTACGATGGACGTGTGGGGTGCTAACACCTTCCCTTCGCGTAACCGACTCCCTTACCCATTTCTCTTGGTCGTGAGACCATGCTCTTTCCCTTCCCTCAGGTTTATGCAGTGTTTCCTTTCCCTCTCTTGGGATAAATACACATTGCTGGCAACTCTGTTTTCCGCGCCACTTTTCCGTTTGTACCATGAATGCAAATCCTCGGGAGCGACAGCTGGCGACTCTGCTGGGGAATAGGTTGACCTCTTGCTGGTCCATCTTTTTTTGCGAGTCAATCCTAGCGCTTGTTTGTTTATTTTCATTGGGTGTTTACTGTTGTGCTTTATTTTGTTGTATATTACTGTATTGCTGTTTTACTATATTTACTGCATTTATTGCATTGCATTTCATTATTATGCTAAACTGTGCTACGTTGTGCTGGTTTTCTGTTTGGCAGGTTGGGAGGTTCTGAGAGACAAGCCCACTACCCAGGCTTGAGCATACACATAGGTATTAGTGTGAGCAGGCGTGACGCTCCCGTGGTGTTGGCCACGTGCGGGTGATCACGATCCCCACAGTCAGACGAGGTTCTATCGGGAGATATCTGCTACTGTATGTTGATACAGGCCAGTAGTTATTCTCTTGAGGAACTGTCGACTCTGATGACCATTCCCGAGGACTCAGTAACGGCACTCCTCCTGAGAACGATAATGGCAGACCAGAAATGGAAAACCCATTACGATTCTCGACCCGAGGACCCAATGTTGGGGACTTGCTATAGGATATCCTTTTTGAAAGAGAATCAGTGGAGGCACTCCTCGATTGGCGATAGTAATGTACCCCGAGGGATGAATGTACTATTGATTCTCGACCTCAGTGCTAGAAGCTGAGGACCTTTCATTTTGGAGAATCAGTTGAGGCCTCCTCGATTGATGATGATGCCAAATCAGAAGTGGTGAACGTATCATCATTTCTCGACCTGAGAGCCCGGGATATTGAGGATCTTAGTACCCACATGTGAGAAGGATGGGTGTTTGCAGGTCTGCAGGTAACCGAAACCTTCAACCTACCCGGTTTTCTGGATTTCTCATCAGTGTACTGTTGTCATCTTGATATTCTGGCAGTTTAAATGGGCCGTTATTCTAGATTTCTGGGTTTCTGATATTCTGGGTCCTATCCATGCAGCAGCACAGCAGTACAGAGCTTTATGGAAGCCTTGATCCCATGTCTGTTACATCTGCATCATCATTTTTGCATATATATTCTTGTATTTCCAAGGGATATTAATTTTGAGACTAGATGCAGAACATTTCCATCTTTTTCTTGTGGTTTGTACGGAAAAAACTTGAGGCAAAACAGAATGATTCCTTGGAAATATTCGAACATGGCGTTTGCATTGCATAATCATTTGTATAATATGTGTTCGAAGCTTGGTTATTCTTGTCCTGGTCTGGTTTTCTTCAGAATTTCAGACTTAACTGCTCAAGCCACTTAGAAGAATTATGGAGCAAATGTAAGCTGAGATGGCCGTCATGCAAGCTCGCATGGCCCAATTCATGGAATTGATGCAAGGTGTTGCCCAAGGGCAAAAGCAACTGAGGACTCTGGTCCAACCTTTAGTGGCAAGGTTGGATGAAGACGGGGTTCTTCATGAAGGAATCCATAATGGCGTCGATGGCAACAGTACTCAGGGAGGACCTGCGGGCGTAGAGATCCCTATTCCTGGTGTTATGATCCCTCTGGGCGGAGGAGAGCAGCTTGTGATTCCTTCTGTTGTGGGAGGAGGAAGTGTTTGTGCTGTTCATGGTTGTCGTTTCGAAGACCAACAAGATGACGTTTTCTCTATGCCAGGCGGGGATGCTGGTCCTCAGGCCGACAATGATCAAAGGTTCAGATTGATTGAAGAACAACTAAGGGGTGTGGTGAATCAGAATTCTGTAGGTATGGATCTGGAGGATTTGGGGCTGGTTCCTGGAGTTGTAATTCCGCACAAATTTCAGGTGCCCACTTTTGCGAAATACAATGGTACCACCTGTCCCAAGACGCATGCCAGGGCATACGCGAGGAAGATGGCCGCGTACTCTAAAGATGAGAAATTCCTGATGCATTTCTTTCAGGACAGCCTATCTGGGGCATCCTTAGAATGGTATATGCAATTGGAGAGATGTCATGTCCGTAATTGGAGGGAGCTAGTGGAGGCCTTTATCAAGCACTACCAATATAATACTGATATGGCTCCCAATCGGACCTAGTTACAGAATATGTCTCAAAAGAGCAATGAAAGCTTTAGAGAGTACGCCCAGAGGTAGCATGAATTGGCTTCCCGAGTTCAACCTCTGATGTTGGAAAGAGAGCTCGTTGATATGTTCATGGATACGCTTCAGGGGCATTATTATGAGAAATTGGTTGGATGTTTGTCAGTCGGATTTTCAGGTCTTGTATTGGCAGGAGAAAGAGTCGAATATGGCATCAAAACAGGAAAAATTTGAATTGCTGCTGAAGATGCAAAGAAACCTTATGATGGGTCCTCCAAGGGAAAGGAAGGAGAAGCTAGTGCTGTGTATATTCCTCCTGTTGTGCAACGGCCTGTTCAGCATCAGCGACCTTATGTTCCTTAGCAACAGAGGCAACAAAGATCACGAAGGCCTGCGAGAAGGTTCGATCCACTCCCTATTCCTTACAGTGATGTTCTTGCCCGTCTACTTGAGAGTTCTCTGGTTGAACTAAGGGATGCCAAGCCTGTCCCTGACCCCATTCCTCCTGATTATGATCTGGATGCTAGATGCGAGTATCACTCAGACACACCGGGTCATTCCATTGAAGATTGCAACGTGTTCAAGCACAAGGTGCAAGACCTGGTGGACTTAGAGATCATTGCATTCACTGAAGATGATATGTACATCAATTGAAGCCTCCTGTCTCAAGTAAGCACTCAGTTTGAAAGGACGTCCAGACAGAATCAGGCCTCCTCAGCGATGGCGATATTCAGTTTCTTTACTGCGTTTTCATTTGTAGTTTTTCATTTCTTGTTAAAGCATTGTATGCCTAAAAAAGCTTATATGTGTTCTGAATGATGTTTTAATGCAATGAATTTGTTTTTTTCTTGAATTAATTCATTTTTATTCATTCATATAATGTTTCTGTGCATTGCAATACCAGCCTTCTTGCTTTAACTCTTGGAGGGAGGATGATGAAGTGAAAACGCAAAGTCTTTAGTTGTATGCTTTTGGATAAAACCCTGTTGATGATGTACAGGCATTGCTTCAAATTCCCAAACACCGGAGATATAAGGGAGATAGACCCTCGTTAACCCCTTTGAGCCTTGAAGTAGGAGTTTCTTTCTAGAAACGAAAAAACCCTCAATCTTAACCTGGGGCAGGGTAGGCGTCAGTTAGTTTGACCGAGCGTTCAAATTGCGAAAGGAGTGTGCATATGAGGATCCATTACCTTCTATTCCACCACCAAGAGGTCAAGAGATGTGAAACCACAATGGTTATCCGCAATAATCAAGTAATGAGGCAGTCACAACTGTTGCACCCCAAATTTTTCCCTTAGATGCAGTGTTCGTCTGCACATCATCTTAGGTCGATCATTTGGCATGCTAACCTTCCTGTGTATGGTTGTTTCGTGTGTTTTTTTTTTCATTCGTGTCACAGGTTGGATTCAAGGCCGTGCATTTGGTGCGTTTGGTTTGATCAAAGGGTCATGGACCTCTTTTTGGTAACACATTTTGCAGTGCGGGCTTGGAAACCCAATTAATGGCCCAAAGGACTTACAATAGACATTACGGTACCAATTTGGATCATTATGGTTACTCGAAGAGTAGGGTTAGATTTTTGATTGAATTTGATTTTGGGTTAGATCTTCAAGGACGGTTTAAGGGATTATTTTACAAGTTTCACTCCATATGGGACTTCCAAGTTTAATTCAATTTTGAAAGTTCAAGTTGCTTTCTATTTTGGATTCAATTTATTTCCTTGTTGGACTTACAAGGGTTTCAAGAGAAATAACGACTTGCATTTGGAATTAAGGACTATTCATCTAGATCCAAAAGGTCTTAAAGAATATTCAAAGAATGCAAATCTTTTTTTAAGAATCTATTTCAGGAGATACCAACATACAAGTCAAGGTATAGTCAAAAGGAGTTTGGAACCATTTATGTGGGAGTTCTGTAATCGAAGTTCAATGCTTAAGGATTTAAGTGCCATTTATAAGGTCAAATATGTCTTACGGGGGTTGGATTGGAAAGTTCGAAGGCCACTTCATTTTCAAAAACAAGTCTAGTTACAAATTACAACTTTCAAGGTAACGCCCTAGCTCTATCTACAAAAGGACTAAGTGCAAGCCTTATGAGTCCCCACTAACCCAGTGAGGACTTAGCAAAAGTCTTGATTTAGTTTGTTTCATTAGAAAAGTTTATATTTGGAGATTTTGAGGTTACAGTTTAATTGAGCATTAAATGTAACAACGTATGCCACAATACTATGGCTACTACACATGATCGTGCTCACGCTACCACCATATCACCTAAACAACCTCTAGCAATTCTCCACCCAGTATTCTTGTCACAATATCTCAAGATCATCATTCCAAACAATCAAATTCAAGCATAAGAGTCCAACGTTCAAAGTTTTTTTGCCAGATCAAATTCCAAGTTTAAACTTAACATGCTACAAGTATTCAGTATTACATTGTACAAACCTCTCTTTACATAAGGGATCCGAATTGTAAGAACAAGAAGCATTTTGATTAGGGCATCGTTAATGGTTCCCATCTATACTAACAATTAAAAAGAAGATTGTTACGTCACGTCAAGAAATCTCTTCCACTCGCTCCATCAGATTTAGGTCACTGTACAAGACTCCACCTACCCCTAAATTGGCACTACCTATCCACGCCGTTATCCATCGACTCAACTTCAGGCATGGCGTTAATTGTTGACAGCAGGTTCTATGCATCATTCAAGCGTACTCCCCAGTTTCCTAGACAAACACAGAAATAGTAAAATGATTAGCAAGGAAGAATACGACAGCCATATAAATTATATGTCAAAATCCACAAAATATCGCCAAGTTCTAGCAATACATTTGAAATCCAACATTCTCGCAACGATCATTAATTTACTGAACGTGGTACTCGAGGCAAAGTTCTAAATTTACGCAGAAGCAATATCGGGGTTGCACATCGGGCTCGCACAACATTAGTTACTAGCCAGTGAAATCACTAAAAGCTTGTACTTACGCCAGATATTTTGATAAAGCCTCTGCATCAGGATTTGTACCAAAAGTTATCTAGGGTGAACTGAATGGAGACAATAAGAGCAAATTGTCACAATCATCGTCATTAAACAAGCGACATCTCAGGCTCAGCTGTTCTGCTTCCCCGCTGTTCATCGTAGCCTACGCATCCAGCAACGCCGCCCGCTTCCATGCCTTTCCTTTCGCACCTCCAAATTAGCAGTTGCTATGAGTATGGGGAGGCATGAAACAGAGACTGTTGATACTGAAACACAAAAGTCATTAAGTTATGCAGATGATAATTCAAAAAGGATTTGGAAGAAGATAATACCTAGCCACGCCCCTTTGTCATCACTATCACGAATTCACCAATTTACCAAATAACCTGGCCATAAAACAATCAAATTCAAGAGTAAGTCATTTTTTTTTTACCAAAAGTACAAGAAGAGAAAAGAGGAAGAAGCATTTGGGAGATTTAATACCAGTATGGAACTCTACCGTCTGCAGCAGCCTTATTTGTAGCATCGGGTGTTGGAACTCGCCCAAGTCCTTGAATCAACCTGACAAAGCCTAAATAAACTGCTTCCGAAACTCTGTAGCTATGAGACCTTCTCGTGCCCTTGCTTATCCGCTTGTCAATATCCTCAAATTTGCGCCGTAAGATCTATAGTTGTGTTGTTGCATCTCCTACATCTGATGGTTCACCGACTCCTTGAGAAGTTCAACCTGCAGACGATGATAGAATAGCAGGCAGTTAACACCCGCAGCCAAACGCACGTCACTCAAGTGATTGTCATACATTTCAAGTTTGTAAGAACTAGTCCAAGCTGTTTTCAAAATCAAAATTCCTCACAAGTCATGAAATCACCCGTACCAAATAAAGTTTAAACATTCCAAAACCGTCAGAAAATCACAATTCAATCCATTTCCGTACCAGTAAAAGCAAACCAAATAAGTTTTCAAGAGAAAAAAAAGGAAGTTATGGATATTGAATGGGAAGAGAAATAATGCGCAGGATTTGTTATCAAAGCAACTTTATCATGTTTCAAAGAGAATCAATAGGCCTCAGATATTATGAATCAGAAATCTTCTTCACGTTCAAAAGGAAATTAAGGGCAGTATCGTAAACAGACACTACCAGCAAGATTTCCCAAAACCGAAATCGGATAACATTCAAAACTATCAAGATTTGAACGCAGGCAACATTTCCAAACTTTCCAAAATAGAAAACATCAAGGAATAAAAGCTATTGAAAACCAATCACACCAAATCATATCGCATCAAATTCCAACATTCAAAACTTTCCGAATCAAGCAATCCAAATCAAATCGGTAATGATTGGAAATATTGACAATAAACACACATTTAAACATTCCAAAATCTCATAATTGGCCATCAGCTATAAAAAGGACACTTTGCATCAGAAAAAGGGACGGAAAAAACCAGAGAGAAACCTATACGAAAAAATTCAAGAGAGGAAAATCACAAAAATCCCAAATCAACAATCACCAAAAACTTTCCAAACCCACCGACCTAGGCTCAGAACACCGGAGGTGACCATCATCGCCGCCACATTCAGAGCAAAAGAAGCAAAGCCACGACAAACCGAATTCGCAAAGGAAAAAGGTAAAGGAGGAGGTTTCTTCCCCGATCGAACCGATCGCCGCCGTCGAAGCTCCACTTCCTTTCATTTCGCCAGTGATAAATATTTGTATATGTAACCTGAAATATATAATGAAATGGGGCCGGGATTATGGGGGTGGGGTATTTTTTGCTGTTTGTGTGTTGATCGGAGAGAGCGAGGACGATACTGCCACCGCCGCCGCTAGGGTTCTTGAAACCCTAAGGTTTCGTTTAGAGAGAAATAGAGGAACGTGTGCGAGAGAGAAAGAGTGAGTTATCCGTGCGAGATCCCTCCGCTTTGTTCCTTTCCCCCTTTTGCTTTTTTTTTTCTTTTTTTATTAACCAAAAATCCTTTTTATAATTAAACTATCAATTTTACTTTTTAGAAAATAATTTAACTATGTTTCATAACTACCAGTAAGGTTTTTTTTAATAAATCTTAATCAGAACTTATTTTATTAAAACACTAAGGCAAAACCCTTTTTTATTAAGCTCTTAATAATTTTAAAACTAAATTAATTTTTTTTTAAATTAGTATAAAAAAAAACTTCCTTTTTCTTTATGATGAACTTTTACTATAAGATACTAAAATGAAAACCTTTTACTAATAAAATGCTGCAACCTTTTATATTAATAATTAAGCATAATTCTAAAATAAAACTCTTAAACAATTTTTTTTATAAGAAACTCTAATTAAATTAATCCTTAATACAATTTCTCACTATAATAAATCTAAAAAAAATCAACTCTTTTATAAGACTAACTTTATTAATTAATTTTCCGTTAATAATTAAAATTCCTTTTATTAATGTTAATACTTAACTTTCTCAGTAAAATAAATCTTTAGGTATAATTCTAATTTAACCCCCCTCCTTTTCAAAACAATTAAAACTTGGTAGAAACTTCTTTTTAGTCAATAATCTTCAAGCATAATTCTAAGTACAAAATAAATAACTTTTATCAATAACCTTAAAATCGACCCTTTCTCATTAACCTTAAAGCTAAATCAACTCGCTAGACTCGCGCTTGAGTGAATCGCTTGTGTGTGCTATTTTGTGGTTATTTTTTTACTTAATGTTAATGTTTACTTTCTATTGTCTAAACCCTTTTCAAAAATACTAAAAAACTCTCGATCCAACGTCGAGCCACTTTTATACCCATGTAAGTCGACTACCTTCGGGCGTCGCATTCGACCTTCGATCACTATACACAATACTAGCCCACCTCGCTAGTGCGCACAACTAAATGAACTCTTAAGTTAATTGCCCCCTCGACATTCCAAAGGAAAGGTTATTAATAATTGACTCAACCGTCATAGGACTAACGCTTTTAGAACCTTGGCCTTAGGATTCGGAGTCGTCGTACTCCACGTCTCGCCGTAGACACTTAGAACCTTAGCCTTAGGATTGGAGTCGCCGAACTCCAAGTAAATGCTCCGCCGCGAACATTTACAATCCTACCCCTCTTAAACCAACCTACAACTTTAGAGTCGCCGCACTCTATGTAAGGTCTTGCCCAAGACTTTACTTCCCCTTGGAACCTTGACCCCGTCAAGAAGTTCCTCTTTTCAGAACTACGCATACTCTGATTCTACTCCCGAGGATACGTAGGCGTAAGGTGCGATACCTTATCGAGTATACTTAGATACTAACCCCTAGGGTTTCAACCTTTAGCATAGCACCCTTAGCAAGCGAATGAGAGATAACATAATACTAACGAGAGGTTCCCGTAGAGTACTACGGACGTTTAGGATGCTAATACCTTCCCTAGGCGTAACCAACCCCCGAACCTTAGATCTTTAGGTTTTTTCGCTTTTGAACCTTTCCTTTGGATAAATCAAAGACGGTGGTGAACATTTAAAGAAATGTGATCCTAGTTCATTAATAACTATGGTATCCAATTCTCACCGCAACAGAAATGGCGACTTCACTGGGGAATCGTCATGGGTTTCCCCTATCTTGTTTTTCTTATTGTTATCCTTCTTTATTTGCTTATTATCTGTTGTGCTAGGATACTTGTGTGGTGAGACAAAGTCCTACACCCGGACTAGAGTGACAATTATGATAGGAACGGTGAGAATTCAAGGATACTTTGAGGGAGTCGATTCCTGAAAAAGTTGAATTGAGACTTCACCACTCAGTCTAGGCCCTCTCGAATTTAATTTTGCCCAACGAGTCAATTCGTGAAGACGCTATTATTTCGAACTAAAGGCCATCGAGACTGGGGACCGTAGTTACCTTTAACCCAACTTGGCCTATAAGGATGTAGTGCGGGGACTATGCGGGAGTCTATTTCTGCAATAGTCGCTACGCGATACTACACTCGGACGAGATTCTCTTGAGAATATTATTGACTACCAAGTGATCTGGAAAATCGATAATATCCGAAAGATGGATTGTAGACTCTGGGAACTTTTAGAACCCGTTCGGCAGGTACATTTGAAACCATAGTACATACCTTATGGGAGGGTAGACCCTTGGTTCCATGATGTGACCTTTCAAACCTAGGACTCTTTTGCTTGTGTGTGCTTTGTGTTGTGTGCCATGTGTGTTGCATACATTCATAAGCATCATATCATAAAGATTCATGGAACTTGACTATATTTATAACCTTTGTAGGGATACTATGGATACCGAAAGAAGGAACACAAAGAAGTACACTTTTCAGATTCCTAACTTGGATGATCTAAGGAGGTTAGGAGCTTTGGTAAAAGATGAGGATAGTTTCAGAGGCAAATATGGAAGACTTCTATATGTGATGAATACAAAGGTTGATGAAGGACTACTTTCTACCTTACTCCAGTTCTATGACCCGCTGTATCACTGCTTCACCTTTCCAGATTATCAGCTGGTACCTACACTTGAAGAGTACTCTCAAATAATTGGGTTACCTATTCAGGATAAGTATCCTTTCCCTATCTTCGCAAATAAACCTGATGAAAAAGAAATCGCTAAACATACCCACCTGGATTTAGCTGACATTCAAGCCAATATGGTTTCAAAAGGAGGAACTTCCGGTTTTACTACGGACTTTCTGGTGGCCAAAGCCCGACATTATGCCACTCAACAGAATAAGAACGCTTTCGAAGCAGTTTTCGCTTTACTCATCTATGGTGTTTTCCTATTTCCAAGTTTCAAAAATTTTGTGGACCTCAATGCCATTAAAATTTTCTTGAAGAAGAATCCTGTACCGACCTTGTTAGCTGAAGCCTACTATTCTGTTCATTCAAGGAGCGCTCGTGGGAAGGGAATGATTACTTATTGTGTCCCTCTATTGTACAAGTGGTTTATTTCGCACTTGCCCAAAGCACATGATTTTTGGGATATCAATAAGGGATGGTGGTCGCAAAAGATAATGTCTCTCACCCATTCTGACATCGATTGGTACAACTGTGTTTATGATAAGGTAGTCATCATAGACAGTTGTGGAAATTTCGGTAATGTACCTCTCCTCAGCATTAATGGATTAATCAGCTATAATCCGGTCTTGGCCCGCAGACAGTTAGGTTTCCCTCTGAAAGACAAGCCTGCCAGCGCCCATGTGGAAGCCATCTACTTTGAAGGAGAAAAATTAAGTAAGGAGTTAAGAGATCAGGTTTTGGACGCATGGGGTCAAAAGATCAAGAAGGACAAGAGTAATTTAGGGAAGCATAATTGTGTTTCTCTAGAACCTTATCTCCAATGGGTCCGAAAAATAGCTATCGAGTGGAAGATGCCTTATAAGCGCCAAGATCCAATGGTCCTAAAAGCAAGACCAGTTTTATACTTCTCATCTGACGCGGAAAAGTTGAAAATTGCTTTGGAGAAATCTCAACAAATGGAAGAGGTTTGGAAGAACAAGTACCAGATAGTCGTGGAGGAGAATGCAGAGCTTCAACAGCAACTCAAAGCAAAGGATGAAGAAATCACTTCTTACAAAAAGAGGAAAACACGAGAAGAGTTACCTTCCTCTAGCTCCCAATCAACACATCAGAATTCGGTCGTCAACAAGCTCATTTTGGAGAATAGTCAGAAGGAGGCAGAAATCAGGAAGCTCAAGACAAGGCTTTTTGGAGAATCTCCTTAGATCTTTCTTTATTAGCTTTTATTTAGCTTTTTCGTTACGAATCTGGAAAAGTGTGTTGTTGCTTTATAATAAATTTTTGTTTTAATTTACAGTTTCATCTTTCGGTATCCCAGACATTAATTTCTTTTTGTAACCGACTTTTATGATTAATAAAATGCGTGTTTCATTATCCCACGATGATTATAAATAGTCGAGTTTCCATGAATCTTGTTGCATAGCATTTTCATTTTGCATCTCTCTCTATCAAGGAACTTGAAATCTTGTATTGCAGGCATTGTATGATGGATTACGGAAAAAAGGGAGTTGTGTCGTACACCTTCGAAGTTTCGGATATTGAACAACTGAGGGAACTAGGAGATCAGATCAAGGATCCTGAGGCGTTCACTGAGAAGTATGGAAATATCCTCCCGTTGTTGCAGACTCGAGTAGCCGCTGGTTTATTGGAAACGTTGGTTCAACTTTACAGCTTGATTTACCATTGCTTCATCTTCCAAGATTTCCAACTGATGCCTACGTTGGAAGAATACTCTGCTCTGTTGGGGATCCCAGTCAAAGACTCACCTCCGTTCTCTGGTGGAGAAGGGAGACCCAGCCAGGAAGACATTGCAAGAGCAACCCGCATAAAGCTGCTAGAGATCCAAACTCATATGACGTTCAGAGGAGGAATTGATGGCTTACCGGCCCAATTCTTGTTCGAGAAGGCTCGTCATTTTGCTAGTGTAGGGAACACTGGAGCGTTCGAGCACACCTTCGCGTTGCTGGCCTACGGTTTGTTCTTGTTTCCGAATGTTGAAGACTTTGTCGACGTCCATGCCATAAGGATTTTTATGCTCAAAAATCCAGTTCCGACGTTGTTAGCCGATGCCTACCACGCTATTCACTCGAAGACCCTGAAGGGAGAAGGTCGAATTACCTGTTGCACCGCTATCCTCTATAGGTGGTTTATTTCGCACCTACCGAGGTCTACTGCTTTTTGGGACGTAAAAGATGGTTCAGAATGACCGGTGAAGCTCATGGCTCTTACTCACTCGGATATCGTTTGGCATGACCCGACGTATGGAGGAATCCCCATGATTCACAGCTGTGGAGATTTTCCCAATGTACCTCTTCTTGGTACAAAGGGATGTATCAGCTATAATCCTGTACTCGCCCGTCGTCAGCTGGGGCACCCAATGGAAGAAATACCTGATCCTGAAAACCTGACCAGAATTTTCCTCTATCAAGGACAGGATCTTGGGTTGAAGACTAGAATTGTGTTTGCTTGGCGTTGCATCAATCGCCAAGGAATGATAGCGACAACAAATCCTGATTGCTCAGTTACTGAAGAATGTCTAGCATGGGCGCGTGAAAGGGCTCTGACCTTGAGGATGCCTTATCCCCGTCCCAAGCTTCCCGTGGTCCAATCAGATGAAGTTTCGAAGTTGAAGGCTGAAATAGAGAAGCTGACTCTGGACAAAGCAAGGATGCAGGACCAGATCGATAGGCTGATGGAAGAACTCCATGGAAGACGAGGGGCATCATCCAGTGGATTAAGCTCCTAGTTCCTTTACGTTTATCTATGTAATAAAACTCTGGAGGTGTACGAGCTCTTGAAATTTTAATAAAATGTTTTATTTGCAATATCTACAATAAATGCAATATGGTTTTAGTTCCTTGATAGTTGCATTGCATTCGCATTCCATATCAGCTGCATGTGCATGTTTCGTCCTTTTTCTTATGTCCTTTGTTTTTCTCTTCAGTTTCGTCACCCTGAATCCTCTGCACCGATACAACACTAGAGCTCAAGCTCGAAGAAGGATTATGGAACACAATTAGGAGCTTGATCGTGTCAGTAACGAGTTGGAAGACCTACGCGGGAATGTAGGACAGATTATGGAAGTGCTGAATGTCATACGTGCGAAGATGGATACCCAAGCCACCGTTGTCTCTGAGATTACCAACACAGTTGTGGATGCTCAACCTACTGCTGTTACTACTGCAAATGTACCCCCGTACGGCTTACCGTTCGGATTTGTGCCTCCACCAACCGCCGGTCCTGTCATTCAACAAGTGCACCAGGCCATTCCTGTAATCACTGAAGCTCCTCAGGTGATCCCTACATTTGCTCCAGCTGCTGTGCACACTCATGTACAACCTTATTTTAATGAGAATCAGCAAGTTTATGATGGCCCTGACATGTCTGAAGATGGGGACGAGAACCATGAGAAACTCAGGGAGAATATGGTTACTCTTGACAAGAGATTAAGGGCAGTAGAAGGTGATCAAGTATTTGGCACTCTCGCCAGAGAAGCATGTCTGGTATCTAGTTTGGTCATTCCTCAGAAATTCAAGACTCCGAAATTTGACCTGTATGATGGAACCACGTGCCCAAAGAGCCACTTAATCATGTATTATCGAAAAATGGTTGCGCACGTCAAAAATGATAAGCTAATGATCCATTGTTTTCAGGATAGTTTGAAGGGTGTTTCATCAAAGTGGTATATGAGTTTAGATCAGTCTCGCGTGAAGTGTTTTCAGGATGTGTCAGATGCTTTTGTCAAGCATTACAAGTATAACATCGATCTAGCCCCTAATCGAAGGCAACTCCTAAGCATGTCACAGAAGAACACTGGAGCGTTTAAGGAATATGCCCAGAGGTGGAGGGAAGTTGCTTCACAGGTAGAACCCCCCTTGTCTGATAAAGAGCTAGCTGAGTGGTTTGTTGACACAGTTCGCCCAGAATTCTTTGAAAGGATGGTCGGGAGCATAACGGCCAATTTCTCTGACATTGTTGTTGTAGGTGTGAGAATAGAAGCTGGTATGAAAAGTGGGAAGATGCCTACCCCTGCTAGTAGCCCAAGTGCCAATAAGGACCATGTTAGAAAAGTTTTCAGTAGTCCTCACAAAAAGAAAGAAGGTGAGACCAATGCTGTGATGACTGATGGAAAGAGAAGTCAACCTCGGAAACATCAACCAGTTTTTAATCCACAACAAGGTTACCCTGTCCAGTTTGCACAACAACCCTATGTGGCCGCTGTCACCCCTACCTACCAGACGATTCAACCAGCTCCGGTCTACCAACCTTTTGTTAATCAACAGCCTCCTGCATATCAGCCAGTCCCTGCATATCAGCCAGTCCCTGCATATCAGCCAATTCCCGCTTATCAGCCAGCTCAAACTCCACCAAATTATCAACGAGCGCCCGACGCTCCCAATTATCAACGAGCGCCCAACGCTCCTCGTCAGAATACTCCAGCCAGAAGACCTCACCGACCTCATCCTCCCATCCCGATGACCTATACAGAGTTGTACCCTTCTTTGGTCCAGAAAGGCTTGATAACTACCAGAGCTTTGGGTCCACCTCCAAATCCACTTCCACCTAACTATAATCCCAATGCCCACTGTTTGTATCATGAAGGAGCTCCCGACCATGATTTGGAAGGTTGTTATGTCCTGAAGAATCTTGTCAGAGATTTAATAGAAAAGAATATTTTAGCCTTCGACGACGCTCAGCCGAATGTTAAGAGTAACCCTTTACCCAATCACGGAAGTGCCAACGCTATTGAAGAAGCATCTGAGGAAAATCCAATTCTGGATGTGACAGAGATTAAAACCCCTCTCCAAGTCTTTCATTCAAAGTTGTTCGAAGCCGGTATCGTGAAGGTTTGCCATAGAGATTGTGAAGATTGTGAGATTAGTGTCCGGGGATGTCAGACGGTTCAAGATGATATTCAGACTCTGATTGACAATGGGTTCTTACGGATGAGTGGTAAGAATAAGAAGAATGAGGTCGCTGTGGTTGAGCCTATATTCAATCTACCAGACCAAAGTGCCAAAGTTCCCGTTTTTAACTTGCCTGAATCAAGTCCTACAGTGGTTATTTCCAGCAAGCCAAAGCCAATCTTCAACATACCGAACTCTGCTACTACAGTTTTAGTTGGGTCGCCAAAGACTGTGATTATTCAAAAGCCTTGCCCTTCCCCTCTCAAAGATTTTACAACAGTACCCTGGAAATATGGTAAGGATTTCAGAAAGGTTTGTCCGAAAGAAGAAGTGAAGAGTGCTGACAGAGAAGTAACTAATATAGCTGGGGCAAGCAGGATGACACGGAGTGGTCGTATTTACACACCCCATTTCAGTGAAGCTCCACCAAAAGAAACAGTCACGACCGTTCCTGCCAACAACAAGGGCAAAGAACAAGAAGTTGTTACTAATGACGAAGACGCTGAGTTCTTGAGAATCATCAAAAGAAGTGATTATAAAGTCGTTGACCAGCTCCATCATACTCCTTCAAAAATCTCTATTTTGTCTTTGTTGATGCATTCACCTACTCACTGAGCTTCATTGCAGAAATTGTTAGCTCAGGCTCATGTTGCACAAGACATCACCACTGGCCAATTTGATAGCGTGATTGCTAACATTACTGCTTGTAACACCCTCAGTTTCAGTAACGAGGAGCTGCCGAGAGAAGGTCGGAGCCATAATCGAGCTTTGCATGTATCTGTGAAATGTCAGGAAGATACGCTGGCAAGAGTGCTTGTAGACACTGGTTCTTCCTTAAATGTGATACCCAAGAGGACTCTTAACAAGTTGGCTTACAAAGGGGCATAATTGAGACCTACATCTCTTATAGTCAAAGCTTTCGATGGCTCCCGAAGGACTGTAATGGGAGAAGTTGATTTACCAATCTTGGTGGGACCACATGTTTTCAATATTACCTTCCAGGTGTTGGATATTAACCCCGGTTATAGTTGCCTACTTGGAAGACCCTGGATCCATGCCGCCGGTGCCGTAACTTCGACCCTACATCAAAGAATGAAGTTCGTGATTGATGATAAACTGGTAATCGTTCATGGTGAAGAAGACCTTATGGTCAGTAATTTGTCTTCATTTCGCTATATAGAGGCTGATGAGGATGCCTTGGAAACTTCTTTCCAAGCACTCGAGATATCAAACGCTGTTATGTTGGAAGTTGAGGAAACAACTGGTAAGGGTAATCCATCTTTCGCATCTTTCAAGAGCATCAAGTCTACCATTGAAGAAGGTGTGCCTGAAGGTTGGGGCCAGATCATAGAAGCTACAGCAAATCCAGATCATCAAGGGTTGGGTTACAAACCAATAAAGGTCAACAATCAACATTTGTCGCCAGTTATCCGAGAATAATTCGTGAAGTGTTCATCAGTGGAGGTTATCAAGTTAACGCTATTGGAGATAATCATGAAGATGAAGACTCAAGTGACTTTGTGTTCAAAAATGCTGCTGCTCTTAACAATTGGGAAGCAGTAGAAATCCCAGTGATCATTCCTTTGTCAAAGTAACTTGTCACCTTTTATTTTGTTATTTTAATAAATCCATAGCTCCGCCCAAGGCTATTGGATCATGTTTGTGGGCCACCATTTCCACTTTTGAATAAATATCAATGAATGCATTTTATCATTTGTGTTTGTTTTATTCATGAGTCATTACTTTAAGAAATTGGCAATAAGTAAAAAGGTTTAATCTGCACTGTCCTTTGTGCATCTTAATAAGACAAATTATTTTAAAACTTGCAGATTGAATTTAAATCACATTGAATCCAACGACCCTATCGTTATCCCTAACTTTGACTCACCCATCTATCACGCTGAGGACGAGGATGAAGAAGATCCCGAAGTTCCCAATGAACTGGTCAAGTGGGCAGAGTATGAGTACACTGAACTTCAACCACACAAAGAGCAAGTGGTCTTGATTAATATCGGCTCCGAGGAAGACAAGAAAGAAGTTAAGATTGGTACTACACTTGGGGCAGATGTCAGACAGAGGTTGGTCAAGTTACTAGGAGAGTATGTGGACGTATTCGCCTGGTCATATCAGGACATGCCTGGCCTAGACACAGATATCGTTGTTCATAAATTGCCACTTAAACCAGAGTGCCCACCTGTAAAGCAGAAGCTTCGGAAGACTAGACCCGACATGGCTCTGAAGATTCGAGATGAGGTTAAGAGACAACTCGATGCAGGTTTTCTGACAGTAGCAAGATATCCAGATTGGTTAGCCAACATTGTGCTGGTGCCAAAAAAGGACGGTAAAGTCAGAATGTGTGTGGATTACAGGGATTTGAACAAAGCAAGCCCAAAGGACGATTTCCCTTTGCCGCACATCGATACACTTGTGGATAACACGGCCCGTTTTGGAGTGTTCTCTTTTATGGATGGTTTTTCCGGTTACAATCAGATCAAGATGGACCCTGCAGATAGAGAAAAGATTGCTTTCATTACTCCTTGGGGTACTTATTATTATAAAGTCATGCCTTTCGGTCTGAAGAACGTCGGGGCAACATATCAAAGAGCGATGGTCGCTCTCTTCCATGACATGATGCATAAGGAGATTGAGGTATATGTGGACGATATGATCGCCAAATCCCAGAATGAAGAAGACCATTTGGACCATTTGTTGAAGCTGTTTGAACGATTAAGGAAATATCAGTTGAAGTTGAATCCCGCTAAGTGTACTTTTGGTGTCAGATCCGGGAAGTTGCTTGGATTTATTGTTAGCCAAAGAGGAATTGAAGTGGATCCCGATAAGGTCAGAGCTATCCAGGAGATGCCTGCTCCACAAACTGAATTGCAAGTCAGAGGATTTCTTGGGCGTCTGAACTACATCTCCAGATCATTTCTAATATGACTGCTACCTATGAACCAATATTCAAACTACTCCGTAAAGATCAGACCATTGAATGGAATGCTGATTGTCAGCAAGCATTTGAGAAGATCAAGGGTTATTTGCGAGAACCTCCTATTTTGATTCCTCATGTGCCTGGAAGACCTCTGTTTATGTATCTGACTGTTCTTGAGAAGTCCATGGGTTGCGTTTTGGGGCAACATGATGAGACTGGACGAAAAGAACACGCCATTTACTATTTAAGTAAGAAGTTCACAGATTGTGAAAGTCGGTATTCGCTGTTGGAAAAAACTTGTTGCGCGCTGGCATGGGCTGCTAGACGTCTTAGACAATATATGATCTGTCATACCACAATGTTGATATCAAAAATGGATCCCATAAAGTATATTTTTGAGAAGCCTGCTCAGACTGGAAGATTGGCACGTTGGCATATGTTATTATCTGAATATGACATACAGTATATGACTCAGAAGGCTATTAAAGGAAGCATTCTATCGGACTATCTTGCTAACCAACCGGTTGAAGACTATGAACCTCTGAAGTTTGACTTTCCTGACGAAGACATCATGTTAGTAAGAGATTATGAAGAGCCCGGTCCCGATGAAGGCCCTGAGCCAGGCTCCCGTTGGAAGATGATGTTTGATGGTTCCTCCAATTACAGTGGACATGGCATAGGCGCAGTTTTGGAGAACCCAGATGGTGGATACACCCCATTCACAGCAAGGTTGGATTTTGAATGTACAAACAATATTGCAGAGTATGAAGCCTGTATTCTAGGTCTTGAAGCAGCTATCGACCTCCGGATCAAGATCCTCGAGGTAATTGGAGATTCAGCTTTAGTGGTCTATCAAGTCAAGGGTGAATGGGAAACTCGAGATGAGAAGTTAATTCCGTATCGTGCTTACATTGTGGACATGATCCAATACTTTGACGAAGTCACTTTCCGACATGTTCCGAGATCTGAGAATCATGTGGTTGATGCTTTAGCCATGCTAGCCTCAATGTGGAAGGTCAGATTTGTTAATGAAGCTACTCTCATCCGAATCGAACGAAAGACTGAGCCCGCCTACTGTCAGCTAGTGGAAGAAGAAACTGACGACAAACCCTGGTTCCATGACATTAAGAACTACTTGCTGAAGCAAGAATATCCTGCTGACGCTACAAACCTTGACAAGAAGACTCTAAGAAGACTAGCATCCAAGTTCTTTATCAGTAATGATGTATTGTATAAGAGGAACTATGATATGGTCCTACTTAGATGTGTTGATAAACATGAAGCAGATATGTTACTTCAAGAGATTCATGAAGGGACCTTCGGGACTCACGCCAACGGCTATGCTATGTCAAAGAAACTTCTGAGAGCTGGGTATTATTGGTTAACTATGGAGTCAGATTGCATACAGTACGCCAGAAAATGCCACAAGTGTCAGATCCATGCGGACAAGATGCATGTATCCCCTACACAGTTGAATGTCCTATCGTCACCATGGTCGTTCTCAATGTGGGGCATCGACATGACTGGGGCAATTGAACCTAAAGCCTCCAATGGTCACCGTTTCATTTTGGTCGCCAACGACTATTTCACTAAATGGGTGGAAGCCGCTTCTTATGCCAATGTGACCAAGCAGGTGGTAGCCCGCTTCATCAAGAACAATATTATCTGCCGTTATGGGATGCCAAGCCGAATCATAACAGACAATGGAACCAATCTGAACAACAAGACTATGAAGGAGTTATGTGAAACTTTCAAGATTACTCACCATAATTCTCCTTACCGTCCTAAGATGAATGGGGCCGTGGAAGCTGCAAACAAGAACATCAAGAAGATTCTGAGGAAGATGGTGAAGACGTACAAAGACTGGCACGAAATGCTACCTTTCGCATTGCATGGATACAGAACCTCAGTGCGAACCTCAACAGGGGCTACCCCTTTCTCGCTAGTTTATGGAATGGATGCAGTCCTCCCGTTTGAAGTAGAGTTACCATCTTTAAGGGTAATGAGGGAAGCCAAACTGGATGAGGCAGAGTGGATCCAAGAAATACTTGATCATTTGAATCTCATTGATGAAAGGCGCTTAACTGCGATGTGCCATGGTCAGTTATACCAGAAACGGATGAAGAGAGCCTTTGACAAGAAGGTTCGAGTCAGGGAGTTCCGAGAAGGAGAACTGGTACTTAAGAAGATTTTGCCTGTTCATAAAGATATGCGTGGAAAATGGGCACCCAATTATGAAGGCCCATTTGTCATGAAGACAGTCTTCTCAGGAGGATCGTTGATGCTCACCACAATGGATGGAGAAGAGCTTGCCCATCCAGTCAATTCTGATGCCGTCCGAAAGTATTATGCATGAAGAGTCCGCCGCGACCAGAGCATAGTTTTGGGGTCTTAGTTGTAGGGTTAATAAGTGGCGTGGGATTCAATGTAACCTTACGCTATTGCCAATTTCAATTGTAACGCTCCTTGAAGCTTTTCACTGTGTACAACTATTATTTTGAATAAAATCATACTTTTACTTTTGTCTCTTTGTTTTGACCTATTCATTGATGATAATTTTGAAAGTGGAAAATTTTCAAACTTAACTTTTTCCGAAATTTCCGATAATATAAATTGCTTTGACTTATGGAATGATCTTAAAGAGCTCATCACTCCCCAGTAAGCCGCTACTGCAGGAAGTCCTGACGATTCCCCAGTGAATCCTTCTTTCAAACAATTATGACAGGATCAGTACAAGAATGCAGCATCTGGTTGACCTAAAGATCCCCAGTGAACTTCCTCGGTCATCAATCTTCGTCAATAAAGCAGTGGATATTTATTTTTATCCCCATTCAAAGTTGATATGAAGGCAGGTTTGATCCGTGCCCAGTGGATCTTTCTCATCCGAATAACCGGATTCATCTTGGCGATCCTCTAGGTGAAGCCACGATACTGTATCCCCGAGTGGATTGTTATTTCCCCAGAGAAGTTTGGACGTTGGAGTTTAACTATTGAGTGCTATCTTTGGATTTCTACAGAGCTTGACAGACGTATCTCTCGTGCAGAGGATGGACGGGATTCCTCTTTGTTTTGTTTTCCTCTTGCTTTCTTTTCTCGTTTTGTCAGCATGAGCATAAGCATCGCATGGCATTCGTTTGCATTCGCCTCCGTGCGTGTTTTCTTTTGTTTGCTTCTTGTCGCTTTATCTCGATATTTGTTTGTGTTTACGCCAGTTTTGGGTTTGTCTGATCTCTCCAAGTAGGTCGTCAACCTTAGGCAGAAAGTGCTATCTATCTCTAAGTTTCCCCACAGAGTTCAACCCTCGTGGATGATGGTTATTTCGGTTATCTTTTCCTTGCTTGGATAAGATAAAATCGTCATTTGAGTTCATGTCTCAATGACGGGTCTTGTTTGACCGTTTCATTCTAGTTTGATCCTAGATTGAACTTTGGTCTTTGACAACTTGCCTTCCAGGCGCCTAGCAAAGTTTAAGCGTGCACCTACATTTTGAGTCGCTGTGCTCTATATTTTAATCTTGCCTCACCTTGTTTTCTGTTTCGAGCCGCCGTGCTCCTTGTTTTTCTTTTTGGTGTCGAGCCGCCGCGCTCCTTGTTTTTTCTTTTGGTGTCGAGCCGCCGCGCTCCTTGTTTTTTCTTTTGGTGCCGAGCCGCCGCGCTCCTTGGTTTTCTTTTGGTGTCGAGCCGCCGCGCTCCTTGTTTTTCTTTTTGGTGTCGAGCCGCCGCGCTCCTTGTTTTTCGGTGTCGAGCCGCCGCGCTCCTTGTTTTTCTTTTTGGTGCCGAGCCGCGCGCTCCTTGTTTTTCCTTTTGGTGTCGAGCCGCCGTGCTCCTTGTTTTTCTTTTTGGTGTCGAGCCGCCGCGCTGCTTGTTTTTTCTTTTTGGTGTCGAGCCGCCGCGCTCCTTGGTTTTTCTTTTTGGTGTCGAGCCGCCGCGCTCCTTGTTTTTCTTTTTGGTGTCGAGCCGCCGCGCTCCTTGTTTTTTATTTTTGGTGTCGAGCCGCCGCGCTCCTTATTTTTCTTTTTGGTGTCGAGCCGCCGCGCTCCTTGTTTTTGTTTTTGGTATCGAGCCGCCGCGCTCCTTGTTTTTCTTTTTGGTGTCGACCCGCCGCGCTCCTTGTTTTTCTTTTGGTGACGAGCCGCCGCGCTCCTTGTTTTTATTTTTTGGTTTCGAGCCGCCGCGTTCCTTGTTATTTGTGTTTCGAGCCGCCGAGCCCCATATTTTTTTAGTGGTGTGTAAGTCCCGTGCAACGATAAGTCGCAGGGCATTTTCCCTACGAGGTCCATTTACTTGGCATACAGGAGAGTTTTTATAACCCTGTTCCTTTTCTCGGTGGTTCCTGAAGATCCCGCCGCGCTCCTTGTTTTTCTTTTTGGTGCCGAGCCGCCGTGCTCCTTGTTTTTCCTTTTGGTGTCGAGCCGCCGTGCTCCTTGTTTTTCTTTTTAGTTTCGAGCCGCCGCGCTGCTTGTTTTTTCTTTTTGGTGTCGAGCCGCCGCGCTCCTTGGTTTTTCTTTTTGGTGTCGAGCCGCCGCGCTCCTTGGTTTTCTTTTTGGTGTCGAGCCGCCGCGCTCCTTGTTTTTCCTTTTGGTGTCGAGCCGCCGCGCTCCTTGTTTTTTCTTTTTGGTGTCGAGCCGCCGCGCTCCTTGTTTTTCTTTTTGGTGTCGAGCCGCCGCGCTCCTTGTTTTTTCTTTTTGGTGTCGAGCCGCCGCGCTCCTTGTTTTTGTTTTTGGTATCGAGCCACCGCGCTCCTTGTTTTTCTTTTTGGTGTCGACCCGCCGCGCTCCTTGTTTTTCTTTTGGTGACGAGCCGCCGCGCTCCTTGTTTTTATTTTTTGGTTTCGAGCCGCCGCGTTCCTTGTTATTTGTGTTTCGAGCCGCCGAGCCCCATGTTTTTTTAGTGGTGTGTAAGTCCCGTGCAACGATAAGTCGCAGGGCATTTTCCCTACGAGGTCCATTTACTTGGCATACAGGAGAGTTTTTATAACCCTGTTCCTTTTCTCGGTGGTTCCTGAAGATCCCGTTTGATCTCTTCACTTTAAGGAATTTCCAGGTTTTATTTGTTTTTGTTCGCATGATCCTACCGCAGTGTGGATCCCTTCTTATCTTTTGTATCTTAGATATCAACTGGTCACGCTTAAACCTGTTGGGTCGTCATTTTCTTTTCCCCAGTATAGCTTCTGTTCCCCGGTGCGTCTGGCCGTCCCCAGTGAGTTTGTTGCTCTTGGTGTTCGTCTTCCGCTCTGTGTTCGCTTTTATTTTCGTCTGCATCTCTTGCATTTTATCATCCCATCATTCTCATCATGCTAGAGTTCATGGCATGTCAGCATTAGGTCTAGTTTGTCCATAGCATTGCATGATCATTGTATCTAAGGGCAAAATTTCCGGTTATCTGTATTTAAATATCTTTCACCATGACTTAATGACGACCTTCATCGTCCTGTCATCCGGTGAAGATATTTAAATAGGGGCAACTGTTGCACCCCAAATTTTTCCCTTAGATGCAGTGTTCGTCTACACATCATCTTAGGTCGATCATTTGGCATGCTAACCTTCCTGTGTGTGGTTGTTTCGTGTGTTTTTTTTTTCATTCGTGTCACAGGTTGGATTCAAGGCCGTGCATTTGGTGCGTTTGGTTTGATCAAAGGGTCATGGACCTCTTTTTGGTAACACAGTTTGCAGTGCGGGCTTGGAAACCCAATTAATGGCCCAAAGGACTTACAATAGACATTACGGTACCAATTTGGATCATTATGGTTACTCGAAGAGTAGGGTTAGATTTTTGATTGAATTTGATTTTGGGTTAGATCTTCAAGGACGGTTTAAGGGATTATTTTACAAGTTTCACTCCATATGGGACTTCCAAGTTTAATTCAATTTTGAAAGTTCAAGTTGCTTTCTATTTTGGATTCAATTTATTTCCTTGTTGGACTTACAATGGTTTCAAGAGAAATAACGACTTGCATTTGGAATTAAGGACTATTCATCTAGATCCAAAAGGTCTTAAAGAATATTCAAAGAATGCAAATCTTTTTTTAAGAATCTATTTCAGGAGATACCAACATACAAGTCAAGGTATAGTCAAAAGGAGTTTGGAACCATTTATGTGGGAGTTCTATAATCGAAGTTCAATGCTTAAGGATATAAGTGCCATTTATAAGGTCAAATATGTCTTACGGGGGTTGGATTGGAAAGTTCGAAGGCCACTTCATTTTCAAAAACAAGTCTAGTTACAAATTACAACTTTCAAGGTAACGCCCTAGCTCTATCTACAAAAGGACTAAGTGCAAGCCTTATGAGTCCCCACTAACCCAGTGAGGACTTAGCAAAAGTCTTGATTTAGTTTGTTTCATTAGAAAAGTTTATATTTGGAGATTATGAGGTTACAGTTGAATTGAGCATTAAATGTAACAACGTATGCCACAATACTATGGCTACTACACATGATCGTGCTCACGCTACCACCATATCACCTAAACAACCTCTAGCAATTCTCCACCCAGTATTCTTATCACAATATCTCAAGATCATCATTCCAAACAATCAAATTCAAGCATAAGAGTCCAACGTTCAAAGTTTTTTTGCCAGATCAAATTCCAAGTTTAAACTTAACATGCTACAAGTATTCAGTATTACATTGTACAAACCTCTCTTTACATAAGGGATCCGAATTGTAAGAGCAAGAAGCATTTTGATTAGGGCATCGTTAATGGTTCCCATCTATACTAACAATTAAAAAGAAGATTGTTACGTCACGTCAAGAAATCTCTTCCACTCGCTCCATCAGATTTAGGTCACTGTACAAGACTCCACCTACCCCTAAATTGGCACTACCTATCCACGCCGTTATCCATCGACTCAACTTCAGGCATGGCGTTAATTGTTGACAGCAGGTTCTATGCGTCATTCAAGCGTACTCCCCAGTTTCCTAGACAAACACAGAAATAGTAAAATGATTAGCAAGGAAGAATACGACAGCCAAATAAATTATATGTCAAAATCCACAAAATATCGCCAAGTTCTAGCAATACATTTGAAATCCAACATTCTCGCAACGATCATTAATTTGCTGAACGTGGTACTCGAGGCAAAGTTCTAAATTTACACAGAAGCAATATCGGGGTTGCACATCGGGCTCGCACAACATTAGTTACTAGCCAGTGAAATCACTAAAAGCTTGTACTTACGCCGGATATTTTGATAAACCTCTGCATCAGGATTTGTACCAAAAGTTATCTAGGGTGAACTGAATGGAGACAATAAGAGCAAATTGTCACAATCATCGTCATTAAACAAGCGACATCTCAGGCTCAGCTGTTCTGCTTCCCCGCTGTTCATCGTAGCCTACGCATCCAGCAACGCCGCCCGCTTCCATGCCTTTCCTTTCGCACCTCCAAATTAGCAGTTGCTATGAGTATGGGGAGGCATGAAACAGAGACTGTTGATACTGAAACACAAAAGTCATTAAGTTATGCAGATGATAATTCAAGAAGGATTTGGAAGAAGATAATACCTAGCCACGCCCCTTTGTCATCACTATCACGAATTCACCAATTTACCAAATAACCTGGCCATAAAACAATCAAATTCAAGAGTAAGTCATTTTTTTATTACCAAAAGTACAAGAAAAGAAAAGAGGAAGAAGCATTTGGGAGATTTAATACCAGTATGGAACTCTACCGTCCGCAGCAGCCTTATTTGTAGCATCGGGTGTTGGAACTCGCCCAAGTCCTTGAATCAACCTGACAAAGCCTAAATAAACTGCTTCCGAAACTCTGTAGCTATGAGACCCTCTCGTGCCCTTGCTTATCTGCTTGTCAATATCCTCAAATTTGCGCCGTAAGATCTATAGTTGTGTTGTTGCATCTCCTACATCTGATGGTTCACCGACTCCTTGAGAAGTTCAACCTGCAGACGATGATAAAATAGCAGGCAGTTAACACCCGCAGCCAAACGCACGTCACTCAAGTGATTGTCATACATTTCAAGTTTGTAAGAACTAGTCCAAGTTGTTTTCAAAATCAAAATTCCTCACAAGTCATGAAATCACCCGTACCAAATAAAGTTTAAACATTCCAAAACCGTCAGAAAATCACAATTCAATCCATTTTCGTACCAGTAAAAGCAAACCAAATAAGTTTTCAAGAGAAAAAAGGAAGTTATGGATATTGAATGGGAAGAGAAATAATGCGCAGGATTTGTTATCAAAGCAACTTTATCATGTTTCAAAGAGAATTAATAGGCCTCAGATATTATGAATCAGAAATCTTCTTCACGTTCAAAAGGAAATTAAGGGCAGTATCGTAAACAGACACTACTAGCAAGATTTCCCAAAACCGAAATCGGATAACATTCAAAACTATCAAGATTTGAACGCAGGCAACATTTCCAAACTTTCCAAAATAGAAAACATCAAGGAATAAAAGCTATTGAAAACCAATCACACCAAATCATATCGCATCAAATTCCAACATTCAAAACTTTCCGAATCAAGCAATCCAAATCAAATCGGTAATGATTGGAAATATTGACAATAAACACACATTTAAACATTCCAAAATCTCATCATTGGCCATCAGCTATAAAAAGGACACTTTGCATCAGAAAAAGGGACGGAAAAAACCAGAGAGAAACCTATACGAAAAAATTCAAGAGAGGAAAATCACAAAAATCCCAAATCAACAATCACCAAAAACTTTCCAAACCCACCGACCCAGGCTCAGAACACCGGAGGTGACCATCATCGCCGCCACATTCAGAGCAAAAGAAGCAAAGCCACGACAAACCGAATTCGCAAAGGAAAAAGGTAAAGGAGGAGGTTTCTTCCCCGATCGAACCGATCGCCGCCGTCGAAGCTCCATTTCCTTTCATTTCGCCAGTGATAAATATTTGTATATGTAACCTGAAATATATAATGAAATGGGGCCGGGATTATGGGGGTGGGGTATTTTTTGCTGTTTGTGTGTTGATCGGAGAGAGCGAGGACGATACTGCCACCGCCGCCGCTAGGGTTCTTGAAACCCTAAGGTTTCGTTTAGAGAGAAAGAGAGAAACGTGTGCGAGAGAGAAAGAGTGAGTTATCCGTGCGAGATCCCTCCGCTTTGTTCCTTTCCCCCTTTTGCTTTTTTTTCTTTTTTTATTAACCAAAAATCCTTTTTATAATTAAACTATCAATTTTACTTTTTAGAAAATAATTTAACTCTGTTTCATAACTACCAGTAAGGTTTTTTTTAATAAATCTTAATCAGAACTTATTTTATTAAAACACTAAGGCAAAACCCTTTTTTATTAAGCTCTTAATAATCTTAAAACTAAATTAATTTTTTTTTAAATTAGTATAAAAAAAAAAACTTCCTTTTTCTTTATGATGAACTTTTACTATAAGATACTAAAATGAAAACCTTTTACTAATAAAATGCTGCAACCTTTTATATTAATAATTAAGCATAATTCTAAAATAAAACTCTTAAACAATTTTTTTTTATAAGAAACTCTAATTAAATTAATCCTTAATACAATTTCTCACTATAATAAATCTAAAAAAAATCAACTCTTTTATAAGACTAACTTTATTAATTAATTTTCCGTTAATAATTAAAATTCCTTTTATTAATGTTAATACTTAACTTTCTCAGTAAAATAAATCTTTAGGTATAATTCTAATTTAACCCCCCTCCTTTTCAAAACAATTAAAACTTGGTAGAAACTTCTTTTTAGTCAATAATCTTCAAGCATAATTCTAAGTACAAAATAAATAACTTTTATCAATAACCTTAAAATCGACCCTTTCTCATTAACCTTAAAGCTAAATCAACTCGCTAGACTCGCGCTTGAGTGAATCGCTTGTGTGTGCTATTTTGTGGTTATTTTTTTACTTAATGTTAATGTTTACTTTCTATTGTCTAAACCCTTTTCAAAAATACTAAAAAACTCTCGATCCAACGTCGAGCCACTTTTATACCCATGTAAGTCGACTACCTTCGGGCGTCGCATTCGACCTTCGATCACTATACACAATACTAGCCCACCTCGCTAGTGCGCACAACTAAATGAACTCTTAAGTTAATTGCCCCCTCGACATTCCAAAGGAAAGGTTATTAATAATTGACTCAACCGTCATAGGACTAACGCTTTTAGAACCTTGGCCTTAGGATTCGGAGTCGTCGTACTCCACGTCTCGCCGTAGACACTTAGAACCTTAGCCTTAGGATTGGAGTCGCCGAACTCCAAGTAAATGCTCCGCCGCGAACATTTACAATCCTACCCCTCTTAAACCAACCTACAACTTTAGAGTCGCCGCACTCTATGTAAGGTCTTGCCCAAGACTTTACTTCCCCTTGGAACCTTGACCCCGTCAAGAAGTTCCTCTTTTCAGAACTACGCATACTCTGATTCTACTCCCGAGGATACGTAGGCGTAAGGTGCGATACCTTATCGAGTATACTTAGATATTAACCCCTAGGGTTTCAACCTTTAGCATAGCACCCTTAGCAAGCGAATGAGAGATAACATAATACTAACGAGAGGTTCCCGTAGAGTACTACGGACGTTTAGGATGCTAATACCTTCCCTAGGCGTAACCAACCCCCGAACCTTAGATCTTTAGGTTTTTTCACTTTTGAACCTTTCCTTTGGATAAATCAAAGACGGTGGTGAACATTTAAAGAAATGTGATCCTAGTTCATTAATAACTATGGTATCCAATTCTCACCACAACAACAACCCTTTCAAACAAGTTAGACAACCAGTGTCACACGATTTGTTCAAAAAAAAAACAAAAACAAAAATGAAAAAAGATATGATCAAGAGAAAATCCTCGATAAAGAACAAGTCGTGTGATCATGAAACACTGAAGACAAAAGGGGTGACCGTCATTTCAAAAAACCTCGTGGGTCCCTTAACTGTCACTCGTCATGGAATCCTTTTGGGAGATGAACGCTTGTGCCAAATTAACTGAACATATAACTAGAGAACATCAAGGAGAATGGGTGGGTACAAACAAAATTTTGAGCCATAAATCTTTCTATCTAAAAAACCGCAAACCAGGCCACGTTACAACCCTTAAAAGTCCTAATTGAAACAGGGTTTATTCTGAAGGCGTACTTCAACGAGATGGCGTTCCTGACTCCCATGATTTATGCTAATAAGATTTTTGTTGTTATTGCATGTACGTATTGTTTTCCATTCAAAAATCAATGTCGCATCCCAGCTTGTGATTCATTCACAAATCTCGGCGACGCATTTTCAATAAAATTTCAAGGTTAACATGTTTGTTGCATTAGAATCATCATTCTCAAACTTGTTCTGCTTGCATACATGTGCCTAAGCATTAAGGAAGCTTACACAATGAACATCAGTCCAGAAGCTTGATCCTGCCGAGTTGGGATGCTTGAAAATTCTGAAGGACAGTCATATCAAGGGGCATATTTCCAAGAGGCTTTGTGAAGCATGGGCTGTCCCCAGTAAGTCGTGTTAAGATGTAGCTAATCTGGGGCAGTCACGTCGAGAAATCTCTCTGAAGTTCAGCTATTCTGGGGCATTCATTTGAAGATCAGGAGAAAAATCACTTCAAAGCTCATATCGAGGTAGGCCACCTCCGGAGCATGAGAAGTTATCCTCTCCAGAAGACGGTTAATCAGGAGCACCTCTTCAAGGTTCAAAACACTGAGACAGAGTATTTCAAGTCGCTACGAATCCTCTCGAGGCAAATTCCTTCATAGGTCATACAGTCTGGGGCAGTTACGTCGAGATCGAATAAATCTCTCCAAGAGTTTGAAGACCCTGGGGCAGTGTGAACGCCCGGTCTTCTATAAAATCCTCTTCAGATGATTTCTTCCAGTAGATCCAGTGTTCTGGGGCAAGTTGAGAATTAAAAGAACCGTGGTTCACTCCTGACAATCAGTATGCAGTTGATCAGCAGAAACTTGAAGTACTAAGTCTCTCCCTCAGCAAAGAGCCAGAAGGTATCCTTCTAGCGAGGTGTTGGAAATGATATTTTTCCCCAAGCAGAGGGTCATCCTCAAATCGAAAAGGGTTCTTTGTGAAGATTTCTTACCCCCAGCAGGATAGGTGGATTCCTCATCCTCAGCAGGGTAAGACGATGGAATATTTTCAAACAGTTTGAAGACGGTGAGAAGTCAGAGTATTTCTCTTCCCCAAAAGTCAGAGTCCAATAGTTATTGGCATTCTCAGCATTTCAAAGTCTAATCTTTATTGGCATCTCCCCAACAGAGACTACAATTCAGCTTGCAGTTCCCCGACAGAGTTTGCATCGCCAGTAGTTATTGGTGGTACAGTTGGTTATCTCCCCACGGGAGATCAGATATTGGTGATCCCTTCCTCAGTGAAGTCTACTTGTTCTATTCTGCGCATTCCATGGTGGAGTGTCTTCTCATTCTTGCATGTAGTAATCATCATTGAATTACATCCTCAAACGCGTAGCATTTCCATTTTGTATGGAGCATTACGCCATAGAAAGAAAATTCAAACATATGCATATGGAGCATAAGCCATATTTGGTACCTTGTGTGAAAGCACAGATCAACCCTCAATCAAAACAGTGATCCCAACCTCAGAGTTGACGCTTATTTTGTCCAACCTCAGATTTGTCGCCTTTCTCCAACCTCAGAGTTGTCGTACATCTCTTTCTTCCCCAACCTCAGAGTTGATGCCCTCCTTTATCCAACTTCAAAGTTGTCGTATACCTTTTCTCGACCTCAGAGTTGATGAAATATCCTTTCTTCCCCAACTTCAAAGTTGTCGTATACCTTTTCTCGACCTCAGAGTTGATGAAATATCCTTTCTTCCCCAACTTCAAAGTTGTTGTATACCTTTTCTCGACCTCAGAGTTGATGAAATATCCTTTCTTCCCCAACTTCAAAGTTGTCGTATACCTTTTCTCAATCTCAGAGTTGATGAATATTCCTTTCATCCCCAACCTCAGAGTTGATGCCTTTCTCCAACCTTAGAGTTGTCGTACATCCTTTCTTCCCCAACCTTAGAGTTGACGCCTTTCTCCAACTTCAAAGTTGTCGTATACCATTTCTCGACCTCAGAGTTGATGAAATATCCTTTCTTCCCCAACTTCAAAGTTGTCGTATACCTTTTCTCGACCTCAGAGTTGATGAAATATCCTTTCTTCCCCAACTTCAAAGTTGTCGTATACCTTTTTTTGACCTCAGAGTTGATGAAATATCCTTTCTTCCCCAACTTCAAAGTTGTCGTATGCCTTTTCTCGACCTCAGAATTGATGCCTTTCCTCCCCAACCTCAGAGTTGGCGCCTTTCTCCAGCCTCAGAGTTGTCGTACCTCATTTCTTCCAGCCTCAGAGTTGACGCTTGTTTTCACCAACCTCGATGTTGTTGTACATCTTATCTCCAACCTCAGAGTTGACGCCTTTTCGTCCCCAACCTCAGAGTTGACGTCCCTTTGCCCAACCTCAGAGTTGACGTCCCTTTGTCCAACCTCAGAGTTGACGTCCTGTTGCCCAACCTCAGAGTTGACGTCCCTTTGTCCAACCTCAGAGTTGACGTCCCTTTGTCCAACCTCGGAGTTGACACCCCTCTTTACCAACCTCAGAGTTGTCGTATATTGTGGCATGTCTCCAACCTCAGAGTTGACGTATATCCTTCTTCTGACCAACCTCAGAGTTGATGTCTACCTTGTCCTCAACCTCAATGTTATTATTTACTTCAAATTTTCTCAATCTCAGAGCGAATGCCATTTTTCCTTAACCTCAGAGTTGATGGTCTACCTTCTTATCCCCAGCGGAGTCATCTTTGTAGGTCCGTTGATTCTACAAACCTTCGGTTGTAAGTCCACATTCGGCTGGCAATCACTATGTCATTTCTCTCCCCACAGTTTGCAAATTTCTGGGTTCTTTTGATATTCAATCTCCGTGTACCTTGAATGTCTGAAAGCCGTTGCTATCACCCTTTCAGGTCCAAGTCGATTGAATAGGGGCAGCTGTAGCACCCCAAAATTTGCCTTTTCTTTTTCTAACCTTTTTCTGGCTTTTGTTTCGCTTTCATTTTGCATCTTCATTAGGTCATAACTCATATCATACATTGCATTGATCTTCTGAGACATGGGATCAAAAGTTTCTTCGAATCAGGGTTTCCTATTTACTTTGAGGTACTTTCATGCAAGTTTAAAGCAAGGGTCTGATCTCACAGCATTGTGATTATATTTCTATCAATGTTCATCCAGTTACAAGGCTTTCCTCTGCTGAGATTCATCAGGTTGTTTTCTTCATCAATACGCACCCAAAGCGTGGAGATTAGGGTTTCTTATCCCTTTGTTGTTTGAGAAGATGTGTCGATCACTTGAGTTTTATTTGAGATAATCAGTACGAGTGTGTGTGCTCAGTGACGGTTGAAGACCCGTTAGGTCTGACCTAATCTTGGTTAGACAAGTTTCGTTTCAGGATCAAGGTCAGGATATGCATAATTTGGAATGGTGTATGTCTGGAGTCCCAGTTAGAGTTTCTGAGAGCTCAGTTTGTGGGTGGGTCAGGTTATCAGGTTGTGCTAAGTTCAGTTATTTCATGATGGAGAATCAGGTGGAACCCGTGCTTTTCAATCAGGGTTTTTGGTGCAGTTGTAATGCAGTCGTTTGTTTCTTATCTGGTTCATGGTGAAAGATTGGTTTATTGGTGAAAGAGGCAAAATTCAAAGGATTAATTCAGAGGTTGATTCATGGCAGGTTCTATTTCTCAAGGTTAATTCAAATTGCGTCCATTTCAAACAAGAAGTTGAGAATTTGGAATTTAATTGGAATATCAAGATTTAATGATCATGAGTTTAATCAAAGAATTCAAAGTTTGGAATGTGCAAGATTAATACAAATTAGAAAAGCTCAATCCTAATTCATAGTTTCAAGACTCAAGTTTCAACTTTTATGACAAGTTACAAGTTCTATCCAAGACCAAATTCATGTCAATTTGCCAATTTTCGATTCAAGATTCACCATTCAAATTCACTTCAAGTTTCAAGTTCATAATCATCATTTCAAGCTTATTCTAATTTTAAGGTTCAAAGTTCAAGTTTTGTTTATTTTAGTTCTCAAGTGAGCAGTTAAAGCACAGTCACGCACAAGTCTTGCCACGAAACTAACCTACAATTCGTGTCGGCCACGATTCCAAAACGTTACACAAGTAGTACGCACCAGCATCAACCTTTTCCAAACCATAACCAAAACAAACCGTACTGTCTCCCACACTGCCAAACCATACGCAACACACTCCCACTCCACAACTTAGCCCCACACCTTGTATAATTCCCACACTATACCACTGTGCAAAACGTAAAACCAACCCCTACCCATTTCACGCCAGACCACAAGACAAAAACAGCAGCGGTCGTACAAAATTTCACAAGCCATAAACCACGTAATTCACAGCAGGCCATAACAGGTGCAAAACTACAAAAAGTGAGAAAAGTTTCTAACAGAATTTCAATTCAAAAACCTATTCTACCCTACGCCAATTCCTGTATAAAACAAGCTGCAACAAATCTTCAGGGACGACACACATTTTTCTGCATCAGTTTTCTTCTGCATAATCTGCAGAGACACTCCACCACCTTTATCATCTTCATCCACCTTCAATAAATCTTGCAGAAACTCCACCTTCTATTCCAACAATCTTCTGCAACTCATCAACAACCTGCAACTCGTACTCCTCCGCCCACAAACCTGCAGAATCAGTAAACACAACAACAGCTCTCTTGCCCCCAACAATTCAAAACTCATAGAACCTACAAAAGATCATACAGCCATAATAACGAAAGCAGTGCTCAGAAGAAGAAGTAAGAAGAGAAGGAATTCTGACTCACAGTGGAAAAGAGAAGAACAAGAAGCAAATCATACCAGAAGCTTCGTTACCGCTATCGCATCAAGCCGAGGTATCTTCCTCCATCATTATCGTCGTCGAAGCGCCATCGGAACGACTCCGATAGGTACGTATCGATTTATGTATTACTCAATGTGTATTGCGATTTCGTTTCGAATTGAATGATGAGTTTCTGAGCTTTCTCTCGTGTTAAGTTATTGCGGTTCGCACTCCGCCGTCGCCGGCAACGGGCCACGGCGCGGCGGATATTGATTTGCTGGTTTGAGGGAGAGCGGAGGGTAGACGATGTGAGTCTCTTTGCTACCACCGGTAGAGCCATGGCGCAGCATAGATTTTGTTTCCGGCATCGTTTTTGTGAGTTGAGAATGACGAAAGTGTTGAACTGATGCGTGAGGAGATGATGAATGTTGAGTGATGAAGGTGATGTTGACGGCGTGCAAGGGAAGGAAAGGTTATGGCGAAGCGAACGAAGACGATGATGAGGTCGCAACCGGAATGCTTGAGACGGGAGAACAGAACAAGACAGGGGAAGGATGTTACGACGACGTGTTAACGAAATGAAGGTGAGGAAGAAGAAGACCGAGATTATTGTTTAGTAAGCTAGGATTTCTGGCATTGTGGTGTTGGATTGGGCTCATAAGCCCATTTGAATTGCTGTCCGTAACCCCGTGTTTTTGTGCACCTCCTTTGGTTTCCTTTTGAAATCATTGGGCCTGCGATGTGAGCCCACTCGCCCAAATTTCTGGCTACACCTCCAGAATCCATTCGCACACCCCCTTGGATTCACAATATAGCCATTGGGCCTGAAACCTTGAGCCCAGCGCCTGAATCTGATTTTTCACCCACAAATCATTTCTGCACCCATCTTTGTTTATTTGTTTTTATTTGAATTTTTTATTAATGGTTTGTTTTGAGTAATTGAGTTTTTTTAATTTTTGGTTAACCTTTAATCATAGATTTTTATTAGACTCATTAGATATTAGATTTAGACATTAGTTTTTTTTAATTAGTTTATAATTTTAGAAATAGTTTAGTTTAAATTTAGAAATTTAATTTAGTTTTAGCATTAATTTTCTTTAGAATTAGTTCTTATTTTTAGAATTAGATTTTGAATTAACTTTAAGTAATTCTAGGTTTAGACATTAAATGACTTTAGGCTAATTGGTGACTAACTGTTAACCTTGATTTTTAATCCTCGTTTAATTTGCATTTTAATTTTAACTTGGATATTTTGATTAATTGTTGATCTTGATGTTGATGCCTATCTTGATTAATTTCTGATTAATTCTTGATTTTCTCTTTGTACTTGAGTTTCTCCTAACTTGGTTTCGTATTTGATTTTCTCTTTGTGATTGAGTCGTCTGGTGTTTACTTGTTGATTACTCTGTATTCACATGCTCCCTTAAGGCTCCTAGTCCGACTTAATTTCTGATTAAGCTCGGAGTAGGATAGACATTAGGCTCTCAATCCAAGCATGACAACGTTAGGTTAGCTTCCTTCTAATCCTGACCTTAGGGCCATTGTGTATGATAACATGTAGGATTCAGTTCCCTTAGATCTTTCGTGCATCTCCCCCTTTTCCTTCGCCTCAGTGTGATCGAGACTTGTTAATCGAACCCTTTCTCTCGCCCCAGTGCGATCGAAACCTTTTTTCACCGACCCGTGGATCGAACTACGACTGCTCTGATTTCCTCTTTCTCGTTAGATTGAGGATACGTAGGCACAAGACGACGATGTCTTGGCGAGCAACCTCCCCCCTAGTTCATGTCCGAACTACGTTGACTCTGACTTTCCCATTGCACGAGGGAATACGTAGGCATAGGATGAGAGATGTCCTATCGAGTCACTTCTTTTTCTTTTATTATTCGTTTCTTTGTTCCTTTCCGTTCCCGTTCCTTCCTTTCCAGTAGCAGTGGAGCTCCAGATGACGACACCCTTTGATCGAGACAACAAGCGTGGATCCCATCGAGTACGATTGACGTGTGGGGTGCTAACACCTTCCCTTCGCGTAACCGACTCCCTTACCCGTTTCTCTTGGTCGTGAGACCATGCTCTTTCCCTTCCCTCAGGTTTACACAGTGTTTCCTTTCCCTCTCTTGGGATAAATACACATTGCTGGCCACTCTGTTTTCCGCGTCACTTTCGCGTTTGTACCATGGATGCAAATCCTCGGGAGCGACACACTTCCATTCTAAAACGTCCAATGGTCTCATCATCCCTACATGTTTCCAATGTTCCACCTAAGAACTCTTACAAGTCACACTCGCATATACGAAATGTGCCACATCACACTTTCGATGCGCACTCTGATTACTCGCAACAATCAAATCTACCAATTCCATATCCAACTTCTGACTCTCTCTAGTATTCACCAGAAAAATCATAGTTCATTTCTAATATACCCAACCTCACACTCTACTGTGTTATTTCACGCATCAGACACAAGTCTCTGAACTGCTCAAATAATTCTAATCCTCTGACCATCAAAACAGACAGGTAAAAAAACTTCCGACTTAACTTCACCAATAGGATAATTCCAACTAAAGTCATAACTCATCAGGAATTCCAACCATCCTCGTTGTCTCATACTCTATTATTTCCGACCAAACAGGTACTCAATATTCGTGTGATTACTAAACACTTCGAACTCAAAAGCATAAAAATAATACTTCCAGAATCTCAACACAAAAGTAACCACAGCCATATTGAAATCATGAATCCTCAATTGTCGTAAAGCATAAGCCACGACTTTACCATCTTACATTAACACACTGACTAAACTCATCATAGACGCATCTCAATACCTCACAAACGGTTTATTAGGGTCACGCAGAATCAAAACTGGAGCCGTAGACAAAGTCTACTATAATCCTCTAAAACTTTCCTCACCATGAACATCCAAAGCAAACGACGTACCCTTTGTAAGTCCACTGAAATAACGAAAATGCTAACTTGGAAAAGCCTTCCACAACCTCCGGTAATAACCAACTAAAGTCGAAAAAGTCTCTAATCACCTTAACCGACTTCGGAGCCTCTCGTTGTAGAACTGTATCTACTTCCGATGGATCCATAACAAGACCATCATCAGAAATCACATATCCAAGAAAACTAACCTTTTTCAACCAAAATTCTTACTTGAATAACTTAGCATAAAAATTCCTTTCTTGTCAACGCTTGCAACTCGATTCTCAAACACCCTACATACTCTCCTTCTGATTTTATAATAGATCAGAATATCCCCAATGAACACCACTCCGAACCTATCCAATTAAATACAGAATATATGATTCCTATACTCCACAACTATTCCAGACGCATTACTAACACCGAACTACATCGCTGAACATTGCCATGCCCAACCAAATCAACCTCATCCAAACCTGTCCAGACTCACATACAAGCTTAATCGAGTAAATAACAGCTTATTTCGATGATAACAAACATAACCAGTCACAGGAAATCGATCCCAGCCTCAACTCACAAAATTCACCACTCTCATCAAACATTCCAAACAGTTGCAATTTCAATCAAACTCAACCAAACCATTAATCATCCATCCTTCTTGTTACTAACAATACTGAAGCTCTCTAAGGTGACACACTTGGTCTCACAAATCTCTTTTCCAGTAAATCTTCCAACTGCTCTTAGAGTCCGGGTAATTCTAACGCTAACACCCAATATTCCATCCGAAAACACACCTGGAAATCACGCACAACTGGCAGCCCTTCACTGTGGCTTTCCTGTCAATTCCAAAACACTATCATCACAAACATCTTAGTCTCATCTTCTAAGAGTTTTCTACTTACTTAGCAGATATAAACCTTAATTATTCACCTTCGTCCAATTTAAGTTCACTCTCTACTCTCTGAGGAGCAACCATCAAAATGCCCGATCGTTCTCCCACAGAGACATCCTGACTTGACCAATATACCAAAGCCTCAAATCCGCCTCATCTTACGACATAAGAATCTTCATCGACTCATCAAAACAATCCATAATCATTTCTTAACTCCCAATAATTCATTACACACACTATTTAAGCCGGAAAGACACGCCTATTCCATCCAACATAATTTCGTCTACTATCAACAAGAGATTAAGGGTGATCAGTTCCTCAATTTGTCAATAGACTACCGACAATCATGATGAGGCACAAACCATCGTTACCAGACCATAATAGCATTTCTTGCATCTTGTGCACAAAACTACCTAAGGCACAAATCCTTAGTCGACATAACCTTACCTCCACATTCCCTCTGGAATCGGGCACAACACGGTCTAAACAACACTTATAATCTTGCAAACAAAGACACACTAAGCCAACGCTCCACAACTGAAGCAACTTGGAGAAGCACCAGCTTCTCCCCACTTATCTCATTCCCAACCTACAAATGGAAAACAAAACAAGCACCGACAGCGTTTTCACACACATGTCGCCTACTAGGGAACAACACAATTAGACAATCTGGCCGGACGGACCAACCTGCTCTGATACCAATTGTAACACCCCAATTCTCATCTAGGGGATAAATAATACATAATTAAATCAGAGTGAATAAAAAAAAATTCGACAAAAATAAGGATGCCACATTTGAGAAAAACAGCATTCACCTACTCATAACTTCGATACATAACACAAAATAGACTGAATAATAACCGGAAACTTTTTCCAACAAAAGAAAGGTTCAATTATGGAATAAAGAGGAATGATCCATAATTGACTCGTTTTACAAAATAAGTTGTTTCATAACATCAAAATATATATTTACACACATAAACATAAATAGCACAAGCGTTTCCCCCGACTCCCGTGTTACATATCAGAGCAGACACCAAAGATCTAAGAAAAATGAAGATCTAATCTCTCCACTTGCCTCCACGCCTCTACCGTGGCTAATCTGCACTATGCCATAAAAGCATATTCCAGCTGAAGGGTGAGAAATAACAATTAAATCAAGATTGCATAGTAATATGTAAACATAAAATTCACGTATATTATTCAACTCACCTGCACACCACATGTTAACACATATAACATACAAAGAGATCATATATTCATATACACAACCCATGATATACATAGATATATATAAACACACACCAGCACATCACATATATTCATGTTCACAGATATGACTTATAGGTCTCACACCAAAACACAACATATATTCATATTCACATATATGACATATATGTAACACACAGTCACGACATACTTGTCGCTTCCATTTACGATCCACCAACCACATAATAATCACCATCATGACACGCTTGTCATTGTCCATCATAATTCAATAAACACAGACCTACTAATGCAACGTGACTCAATGACACAATGCAATGCAACTCAATAACACAATGAAATATTTAAATTGTAACAGCCAGGCCGGGACTCCCCCACAGACACCATGCACTGTTACACACAGACACTGACACAATGCAATGCAACTGGTACCACACACATGGTTCATTCAATTGAACCCGATACATAAAGAATCCAGATAAATCACATAAACTCCCATTGAGCAATGATTTATCTCCATACAACTCCGCATTGGAGTCCGAACAAATCACACACACTCCCACTGAGCAATGATTTGTCTCCATAACAACTCCACATTGGAGTCCGAATAAACACATACACTCCCACTAAGCAATGATTTATCTCCATACAACTCCGCATTGGAGTCCGGACAATACTAGGCACCCATCATGGATTCCCACCTAGCTGTCTCCACCAGACACATCATGAAATGCACGACACAAAAGATGTACAAAACATAGGTATAATAACAACTATACATCTTCACGATCATAATGATCACACTATCATTACACACAAAAACTACTCGCAACATACATTGGTATTCATTTATACAATATAATTTGCCATAAGGTCACACACAACCACAACTATTATTATCACCTGCACCAAAATACCATTCACTAGTATTCACGCCACAAAGGCTACCCACAACAACATCAATACGATATCATACGTCAAAATTCATTTATTTAATACCTTCGCGCCACAAGGCCATCATTCAATAGCCCCATTCTATATCAAGATTCAACATCATATAAATAGCCTAAAAGCTCCACATCTATATGACAATAGCATAACACACGGTAACACACCAACTGCACGCATTTTACGCGATAAAAATCTGACAACACAACACTTTTACAAGACCACGACTTAAATAAATTGTCTAGTGTCCTCCAACCCATTTTTAATAGAAAGAATATTTTATTGGCTTTCCAACGGTAGTAAAAACGTATCGATCCGAGTTACGGATTAAAAGTTATGAATTTTCAAAGAAAAGAATTTAGTGAAAAACTGCCAGATTCGCCTGGCGAATTAGAATTTTGCCTGGCGAATCCCTTTTCGCCAGCACTTCCCTGGTGAAGCTACGGCGAAACGTCCTTTTTGAAAATCCAAAAGTTCCAGTAGTTGAACCAAGTTCTGTCTCTTGAATTTCGCCTGGCGAATTAGAATTTCTCCTGGCGAATTAGAATTTCACCTGGCAAATTCCTCTTCGCCAGCACTTCACCTGGCGAAGTTGCGGCAAGACCTGATTCGCTTGGCGAATTCTGATTCGCCTGGAAAATCGCACCAAAACCAGAATTATGTTTTTGCGCTCCCCATGCTTCCAAACCCCAAAATTCAACTTTTCCCAACCAAAACGTTTTCAATCAATCAAAACAAGTATCAACAATGTTCATACGTATAATACGATCATACTACGTGATTCATATCGATTTCCAACCGTGAAAACATCAATTTCTCCTCAATCTACCATTTATATCAAATGTTAAACCCTAATATTTTCAACTAAAAACAAACCAAACAAACACATACATATACATATACAATCGAAATATAATCGGAACTTCTCACCCTTACCCGATTAATCGCGATTGAAACAGAGGTTCTTCCGATTTTCCTCTTCCTCCTCTTCTCTCTTTTCCTTCCCTTCTTTTCTTTCTCTTCTTTCCTCTTTCATTACTAACAAATATATATATATATATATATATATATATAATCCAATATTATATAATATAATCCGATAGGGTAAAACATCTCCAATTGATATTTGTCATTTCAACCCAATTGATCAATTATTAGAGTTACCTTAAATACTCTCTTGAACTAACAATTATTAACTCATCTCTTTAATAAAATAATTGATCTCTTCAGAGTTCTCTAGTTGCTCTCTATCTCAGCCAAAATATTCTTCTTTCTTCCTTTCCTCCCACTAAACATAATAATAATAATAATAATAATGATAATAATACTAAGGTTAGACACAATAATAATAGTATTCCTCGCACTACTATTATTAAATATGTCCCCACATTATTCATTATTACTTTATTATTATCCCAACATCTCTATTTATTTCTGATCTGTTAAGGACACTACGCCTACGCGCTCAACTACACACACCCTAGACAGCCAAACAAATAAAATAACACACGACGGTTAAAGAAATTAAAATGGGGTGTTACAGAAGTCGTATAGGCATTGAATCCGCAAAGGGCATCTCCACTGATTTGATGGTCGACCGGGACCTCTTATCTGGGATTCACTCCCCGTAAGATTACCCGTATAATGACATCCCTTATCTTAGGTTTATACTCAATCTTTCCACATGCGGCATCACACGCAGTCCCATTAGCAGAAAAATAAACACGGATATCAAGTAGGAAAAGCGATATATATATATATATATATAATGTATAGAAAAATTTCTAACAACCTAGACCTCTTAGAAATTCTAATCCTAGTTTGCATCCCTAGCAGAGTCGCCATTTTTCTGTAGCGCGGCTTTCGTGACCGCCCAAATCCACCTGTGGATGGGATTGGGTGCTACTTTCTGATTTCTTATTTATCCTATGAAGTTGGAAAGGAAAGGGAAGTTATCTCAAACTAACCTTGCACGCAAATGTTTTCTTTAACAAATGCTAAGAGATTGGGGAGTTCGGAGTCAGGTTATACAATGGGGAGTTGTTAACTACCCATCCTATACATGGTTATCCATGGGTTGTTAGCAATTTTCCTCTGTTCTACTTACTGTTGTTTATCTGTAAATTGGGAAAGTTTCTCCTTTGGGAAGGTTTAGAGATGTTGAAAAGATATTTTTGTTGTTTTCGGGTTTTTTGATGTTTTTGGTAAGGTATTGGACCTAAGGTTTTTTTGTTTAGTGTGCTCGCTAAGATTTTGCAATCTTATGCCTACGTATTCCCGTTAAACAAAATAGGGAAATCAGAGCAATCGTAGTTCTTCCTATTCTAAGGGAGGAAAAAGATATTTGGGTGTCTTGTTCAAAGCCCAAGATTGAAGCTAAAAGGTTGTATTTGTGTCTTGTTCAAAGCCCAAGATTGAAGCTAAATGGGTGTTTATGGGAATTGATTTGAAAGAGTGAAAAGATTAAAGATTGAGATATAAATATACGGGAAAAAACATCAGATGAAAATAGAAGGAATATCCGAAAAAGCGCCGGATGAAAAGAAAAGGAATATCCGGAAAAGCATCGGATGTTTAAAAAGAGGAAAGGGGTTTTCCTGTATTTAAGGAGATAAAAAAGGTTCTTTGAAATCCAAGAGGAAATGAGACTGTCCGAGTCTACTAGGTTGAAAAGGTTTTTCTTTGTATGATGCCCAAGAGGAGGTTGATGTTTTAAGGGATGAGAATCAATCCTAAATTGGTTTGATGTTTTGACTCTAGAAAGACTGCTCTAGCAAAGGATGACTAGGTTCTGTTCCTATACCTTTAAGAGGTCGTCGGGTCCTTGTACTAAGCCCAAGAGAAGGCATGAGAACCTTTAAGAGACGATGAAAAAAGGAAAAGGTTGCAGATATTCGGGAAAACGTCGGATTGAAAGAGATAAAATAAATAAGAGTTTGAAAATACAAATATCCGGGAAAACATCGGATGTAAAGAGATAAAAATAAAATGGTCACTCGCTAAGACTTTGCAGTTTTATGCCTACGTATTCTCAAACGGGATCTTGAGAAATCAGAGCGGTCGTAGTTCGCCCCTACGGGGCACGAACTACAGAAAATAAAGTTTAAATCGCACGACAGCGAGAGGGGAAATTTAACCTAAAGTTATCATGCTTTGTTGAATATTCTAATGTCTGTCTCTAATAAAAAATTAAGTTTGAACTAAGAGATCCTAAGGGAACATGCATACGTGGCAAAACATCACAGAATAAATGAATACAAAGCAAAGCATTGTGGAATAAATGAATACATGGCAAAGCATCGTGACAAATAAAATATACACGGAAAAACATCCTGGTAACTAACAGATATAATATACACGGAAAAACAACCGGAGACTAAAAGCATATACACGGCAAAACATCGTGTGTGAAACTGAATACATGGAAAAACATCATGTGATAAAATATACACGGCAAAACATCGTGATATCATGGCAATTGAAAATATACACGGAAAAGCATCGTGTGAATAAAAACATGGATAATGAGTTCAAGAAAACTTACCTATTAGAGCAAGGTCCAATGCCTCTTCTCAAGCTTCCAGAAGCGAGATAATGATCCTCAAAGTATCATATAAGAACTCCTGCGTCAGGTAAAAGACAAAGCATAGAAAACTAGAGATCATAGAGAAATTCCCTAAGTCTTATCAAGTGGTTAGAATCGAATTTGAACATTTAATTAATTATTTACAAAAGGTTTCCTTGAAAATAATCCTAAGAATAAATTACCAAATAATTGAATAAAACAATTTAAACAATTAAATGATTAATTACAAATTAATTAAATCAAATTTAATAACTTAGAAATTATTAACATATTTTAGAATATTTAATCAAGATTAACTAGACTAAAAAAATAAAGTTGTATTAAAAAGAAAAATGGGCCACAAGAAGAATTATCAATTAATTTAAATATTAATATTTAATAAGATTAATTAATAATTTAATTAATCAATATTAAATAAAAATATCTAAATTAATTAATAATTAAACAATATTAACCTAATTAAAACTAGAAATAAGAAAATTAAAAATAAATAATGAAAGAGAGAAATATATGTGTGGGAGAGAATGGAGAGAAAAACAACATGGAAATTGTTTTTGGTGTGAGAGTTATGTGAAGATGTCTATGCTATTTATAGGAAAAAAATTGCTTGGAGAACAAGATAACAAGCTTAAAAATTAAGCTAACTTAGTTTTTAAGCTAACTTAAATATCTATATAATAGAATAATATAAAAAAAAAATTGTATTAAAAACAAAAGTTTTTTAGAACAAAATATATTAAAAAAAACAAAAATTCATAAAAAAAACAAAATATATATAAAAAAACAAAATATATGAATTTTAAAAATAATATAAATATATATATATATATATATATATATATATATATATATATATATATATACATATAAAAAATATAAAAAATATATAAAAAATAAAAAGACAAAAAAACAAATATATATATATATATATATAATACGGAAATTTATATATATATTATTATTATTTTTATTATTTTTATTTTTATTTTTATTTTATATATGTAAAAATAAAATAAAAATGAGAAATCGATTAAATCGTGCGAAAGATTGATGAATAATGAACATTTGTAAATTTAATTGAAAAACACGTCCATTCATTGATTTTTCGCATAATTAACCAAAAAAGACAGAAATTTCAACGTATATATTCTGACTGAAAATTCAAATAATATGCATGATAGAAAAAGATGATATGATATGCAGATGACACGAAGTGAAAACACAATCGGGTTTTGACAATCGGATGGTCAAAATTTGGGGTATGACAATAACATGTCACTTTAGATTTAATATATTATATAAATGTACTGTTTTGAGAGAATTTAAAATGATTTGGACAAAATTTATTGTTTGGATAAATAATTGGAAGAATTGTTAAAATGATGGAAATCTATGTAGTATTTTGTCCAAATTCAATTTAATGATTTTGAAATGATATCTAAAATCAAATAATTTAAATTTTCTCTTTTACTCCATAGATAATGTGAATGTCAAATTGATTTTATAATTATTTTAAAATTTGCAAGTTGATCCTCATATTTTCGAAAAATTTAAAATTGACTTTAAAAATTTGCAAATTTGCCCGTAACAAATTTAAAATTTACAATTTAGTCCTTTAAAATATGTTAATGTTTGCAAATTGGTGTCTATTTTTCAAATTTTAAATTTGACCCAAAATTTTTATAATTTATGAAAATGACCCAGAAAATGTAACAATGAATTAGTTTAATTCTCTATCCAAAATAAAAAACAATTAAAAATGAATGAATTTCATTTTAAATTCCTTAAAAAAAATTAATTACCTCAGCCAAATGCGCTCTTAATTATTCGTACAATGTATCTGCAAACCCCCCCCCCCCCCCCCTTTTAAAATTATTATATATAGCTATCAATACTATCATGTAGTCATCGTTCGCATTTTTAATAACTATTGTATCCCCTTTAAAATGTTCCAAATGAGATTATTAAGAGGAAAGTTGAAATCACTTTATTGGAAATTCACCAAGACTTATAGAGAACTTCGCTGCATGATTGATAATTGAAATAAGAAATAAAAGATGAAATTGGGGAAGAAAGGGAATTAGGGTTTCAACGTGAAAAGGAAGAAGAAGAGTTGTGAATTCTGCAGAGTTTCTCTATATTCTCAAACTGAGATTTTCTATTCAACTGTGCAACTACACTTTTGTGTTGTGTTACAATCAATAATAGGGTACTTCCTTATTTATAGACTGAGATTGCTTGCACTCTAAGCAATCTCTAACAAACTAACAAGCTCAGCATTAAAACAATAAATCTAAGTCTAACGAATATGTCGAAGACACGCTTCTTTTGAATTTTCGATAGCTATTACAAATCGACACATATAGATTTTCGACATCTCCTTGCTTCTATTTAGCAACATTCTTCAACACAAGGAATTACAATTCAAAATCTAAGAGTCCAAACAACATACATTGGACCCCTTCACAAAGAAAAATTGAAGATGATGTTCAATATTACCAGCGTCTTCTGTATCAAAAAGCTCATGATTCTTCTAAAGTTCAATCATTGTAAGAACTGACCCTTAAAGTTCTTGACAGGCATTTTGATACTTTGGAAAAACCACGAAACTCCTTGTCGAAACTGACAAGCCTATCCATCGTTAGTGCATACGATCTTAATGATGAAGGATTGGAGTCACTTGTTTCTTCTGTAACAGCATTTCAACATATAAATCTAACCAAATGTGTCTGTCTCACTTCTACTGGTCTTGACATTTTAACTTATTCATTTGAATCAAATCTGAAAGATTTGTATATTGATGGTTTCAATCTCATTAATGCTAAAGGGATTTCGCAAGCGTTAAAGTAACTGAAACAGTTACAAGTGTTATCACTAGCTGGGATTCGAGATCTTTCTGATGAGTTTATCAAGGATTGCATCATGGAATATGGCCGTAACCTTAAAGGTCTTGTTTTAAAGGACTGTGTGTAAGTGTAATGTGATTCATTATATTATTTCATTTATTGCTAAAAGTTACTTCTCGATTAAGTTTATTGGTTTAAATTTCTTCTTGTGCAGAAATTTGACGGATCAATCGATGAGATTCATTCCTGATTTTTCTCTGTTGTGACAAACTATACCAATTAACAAATTCTTGATTGAGAAATAGAGTTTCTTGATGAACAATGAAACTGTTAGGTTAATAGAGAGAGAGAGACAGAGAGAGAGAGAGAAAAAAGAAGGAGAATAGGATTAGGGTCAAACTATTTTTCTATTCACTTACTCAATTATGGTACAAATGATTACAAGTGAACAACAACAATTGACCTCTCTCAACAACCTGAGAGAACTAGCCTATTTATAGGCTACTAAGTTAACATAAACAACAAGCTAACCTAAACAATTGGATCCAAACATCAAGGCCCAATTCAACATAATATTTCGACATTACATACTAGAACTAACTTCGACTACAACATGTAACACTTCGACATCAGCATGTGAACCAGCTTCGACTTCATGCTTGTCTCTAGTCGAAATATGAAAGCTTCCCCTGCCGACAGCACTAGAGTTCGATCCAATATCTCACAAATCTCCACCTTGGGACAAACTCTACAATAACAGGGAATAAATTAGCTTTCATCATGCAGCTTTATAAACTGCATACAGTGAAAAAACTTGCAACTCGGCAATGTCTTGGTGATTATATCAGCAGCATTGTCATCAGTCGAAACATTCAGCACTTGGACTTCCCCACGCTCGATTATCTCTCTAACGAAGTGCAGCCTTACATCAATATGCTTGGTTCGCTCATGATAGGCTGAATTCTTCGACAGATGTATTGCACTTTGACTATCACATTTAATAGTGATAACTCGACCTTGAAGTTTCAGCTCCTTTACAAAACCTTCAAGCCACAATGCTTCTTTCACAACTTCGGTGAGGGAAATATATTCTGCTTCAGTGGTTGATAATGCAACAACCTTCTAAAGTGTCGCTTTCCAACTGATTGATGTGCCGAACATAGTGAACACATATCCAAAAATAGATTTTCTGGAATCCATACAACCTGCATAATCAGAGTCGACATATCCTTTGATTTCGACTTTGCTATCATCACCACTGGCTCCACCATAAATCAAGACTCTATTTAGAGACCTGTTCATGTACCTAAGAATCCACTTCAAAGCTTGTCAGTGTGCCTTTCCCAGATTGGCTACATACCTGCTTACAAGGCTCACTCCATACGTTATGTTTGGCCTCGTACATACCATAACATACATAAAAGAACCTACTATACTATCATATGGAATGCTACTCATATAGATTCTTTCAGCTTCAGTACTCGAACTTTGAATAATACAAAGCATAAACTGAGGATTTTTTGGAGTCACAATAGGCTTTGAATTCGACATACCAAAATTGTCGAGAATCTTCCGTAGGTATGTCTCTTAAGATAAGCACAATTTTGACTGCTTTCTATCTCTCTGGATGTCAATCCCAAGAATCCTGGTGGAAGCTCCCAGATCCTTCATTTCGAACTTCTTTCTGAGTTCAGCCTTCACCTTCATTACATCCTTGACATTGTTGCTAGCTATAAGGATATCATCCACATAAAGCAACAAAATACCAAGTGAGTTTCCAGGTTGAAATCTAAAGTAAACACAGTGATCGAACTAGCTCCTAGTGAAACCAATGTGTGCCTTGAACTTGTCGAATCCCTTGTTCCACTGTTGAGGAGATTATTTCAGGCCATACAAAGACCTATTCAGCTTGCACACATAATCTTCCCTATCATTTTCTACATACCCTTCAGGTTGCCGCATCAGGATCCTTTCATCTAGATCACCATACAGGAAGATTGTCTTCACATCTATTTGTTTAAGTTCCAGGTCGAACTTCGCCACCATGGCTAACAAAATTCTAATGGATCTATGCTTTACAATAGGTGAGAACACATCATTGAAGTCGACACCTTATTTCTGACTTAATCCCCTAGCAACCAACCTTGCCTTAAAGTGGTTCGACATCACTCTTTTGATTCCTTCCTTGACTTGAAAATCCATTTATAACTGACTAAACTGGCTCCTGTGGGTTTCTCAATCAGCTCCCAAGTGTTATTATCATGAAGAGATTCCATCTCGTCATCCATGGCTTTTCGCCATTCAGTCTTATTTCGACTCCTCATAGCTTTCTTGTAATCTCTAGGTTCTTCCTCAAGTACCCCACTTGCAGCTAAGCCATTTTGTTGAGGAGTACCTACTACAGTCTTATGCCTTGCAATCCTAGACTTGACACAGTAGTTGTCGAAAGCTTCATTGCAAAATTCAAGGCCATTGTCGGTTCTCAACCTCTTGACCTTTCTGCCAGTTTGAGTGTCGACCAAAACCTTCCAACTTTTAAAATTCTCAAAACTTTTATCCTTATTCTTCTGAATGAATACTCATAACTTTCTGGAATAGTCATCAACTAAGGATAGAAAATACCTTGCACCTGAATGTGAAGGATTCTTTGCAGGCCCCCAAAGATCAACATGAATGTAATCAATGGATCCATGTGTTCTTTGTTTACCTTTGTTAAACTTCACCCTACAAGATTTTCCAAATACACAAGCTTCACAAAAACTCTAACTTCTCAACTTTGTCACCACCTAGCAGGTTCTGTTTCCCCAGTTCGACCATGCCTCTTTTACTGACATGGCCCAATCTCATGTGCCATAATTTTGTCTTCGACACAGTTTTCATGGATGCAAAATTGGATGAACCACTTACAACCTCAGCCTCAAAGGTATACAAGCCTTATTTCTTCACGCCTCTCAAGACTTCCTTCAATCCCTTCACGAATTTCAGGATACCTTGCTCTCCTTTGAAGACATGTCCTTTCTTGTCAAATTCACCAAGAGAAATCAAATTCCTCTTAAGATCGGGTACATACCTAACACCATCAATAGCCTTATTGACTCATCATGGAGCTTGAATCTCTCAGATCCAATACCTGCAATCTTACAAGCTTTATTGTTTCCCAACAGCACTGATCCACCATCTTGATCACATAATTCTTCAAACACATTCTTGTTTGGAGTCATATGCCAAGTACATCCTAAATCCATAATCCACTCTTTGCAAGAGTTGCTGCCCGACACCACAAGGACATTAGATGATTCATAATCATCTTGCATAATAGCTTCATTTACATTGTCCTTACCTCTATGATTATTCAGGCACTCAGGACACATCTTTCTTGTGTGACCCTCCTTCTTTCAGTGATAACACTTAATACCAGAAATATCACCACCATAAGACTTCTGCTGAGTTTTACCTTTCTTCTTCTCAAACTTACCATCTCTTTTCGAGAATTTTCCTTTAACGGACAACCCTTCGCCAACTGATGATGGTTTATGCTCCTTTCTTTCGTTCAAATCCTTAGAATACAAGACTGCTTAAACTTCTTCAAAGGTCAGGGACTTTCTTCCATACAAGAGGGTTTCTTTGATGTGAGCATGCGACTTAGGTAAAGAACACAACAATAACAACGCTTGATCTTCGTCATTGATGGTAACATCAATATTTTCAAGATCAAGAATCAGCTTGTTGAACGTATCCACCTGCTCCGTCAACGCTTTATCTTCATTCATCTTGAGTGAATGCAAAGCTTGCTTTAAGTATAAACGATTCACCAAGGACTTTGTCATATACAATCCTTTGAGTTTCAGTCAAACACCAGTTGTCGTGGTCTCCTTCAAAACCTGCCTGAGAACCTTATCACCAAGACTCAGAACAATGGCATTGGGGGCTTTCTCGATCATCGTTGTCTTATCCTTCTCCGTCAATGCAACATCCATGGCTTCTTCTCCCTTTAACGCTTCTAGCAAACCCTGTTGAATAAGAAGGGCTCGCATCTTCAAATGACATAAACCGAAATCATTAACTCCAGTGAACTTCTCAATTTCAAACTTTGTTGACAGCATCTTTTGCCACGCTCACTGCACTCGTTTGTTGTGACAAACGATACTAATTAATAAATTCTTGATTGAGAAACGGAGTTTCTTGATAAACAATGAAACGGTTATGTTAACAGAGAGATAGATAGATAGATAGATAGATAGATAGATAGATAGAGAATGAGAGAGAGAGAGGGAGAGAGAGAGAGAGAGAGAGAGAGAGAGAGAATAGGATTAGGCCAAACTTTTTTTCTATTCACTTACTCAATTAGGGTATAAGTGATTACAAGTTAATAACAACAATTGGCCTCTCTCAACAACCTGAGAGAACTAGCCTATTTATAGGCTACTAAGTTAACTTAAACAACAAGTTAACCTAAACAATTGGATCCAAACAACAAGGCTCAATTCGACATAGTATTTCGACATTACATATTAGAACTAACTTCGACTACATCATGTAACACTTCGACATCAGCATGTGAACCAGCTTCGACTTCATGCTTGTCTCTAGTCGAAACATGAAAGCTTTCCCTGCTGACAACACTAGAGTTCGATCCAATATCTCACATTTTCGTATGTTGAATTTGCTTGATATTTCGAATTTGCGTAAATTGACAGATTCATATATAGTATATTTTAAGAATGGATGTCAAGAATTGAATACTTTAAAGCTCGGTCGTAATCCATTCAGGTGGTCTTAGTTATACTTTTTAAGGTTTCTTTGGATGATGTTTACTGCATGTAATCTTGATCTTAATACAGTGATGGGGCAATTTGACCGATTCTTAAATTAAAGTTATATCAATTTATTTTTTGAGCATCTGTGACATTTTTGGTTTAATCAAGGTTGGCCATTTGACAGCCTTGTCACTAGCAAGGAATGCAAAAGTTCTGCACACATTAAATCTATCACACTGTCGAAATCTAACTGACATTGACTTAGGTATGATTGTCGATCGCTGCTTGTCGCTGAGGACACTTAAACTTGTTGGATGTTCACAGGTAAATAACTCTTACAAAGGCATTTCTAGAGATTAATTTCATATAGCCATTAATAGATATTTAAACATGACACTATCGAGTCTTTATACTTTCTTTTTGCAGTTAACATGTGTTTTTCTCAGAGGACGCGCAAACTCAGTGTTGTGAAAAACGATGCCTTTAAACAAAGTATAAACGGTTTCTTTATGATCAAGAAACACACAAGGGTTAGGGTTAACGGAGAAACAAGAAGGAAAAACAACAAGGATTGGGGCAAAATTTTCTGTTTACTATTCACTCTCTCATTTATGGTTACAAATGATTACAAATGAATATCACAATTTGCCACACCCAACAAATTGAGTGTATTAGCCTATTTATAGACTAACTAGATAACTTGCAGCCCAAGCTACCTAAACAATTGAATCCTTAACATAAGGCCCAATTCGACAAACATTTCGACAATACATATTAGAATATACTTAAACTACAATATGTATCCTACAACTACAACATGTGACCCAGCTTCGACTTCATACTTGTCTCCTTTCAAAACACATGCAAGCTTTCCCTCAACACAGCATGAGTTCGACCCAACAGTCTCACAAATCTCCACCTTGGATCTAACTCAACAACCAGGGAATCAACTAGCTTTCATCATGCAGCTTTATCAACTGCATACAGCGGAAAAACTTGCAACTCGGCAACGTCTTGGTGATCATATCAGCAGCATTGTCTTCAATCAAAACCTTCAGCACCTGGACTTCACCACGCTCGATTATCTCTCTGACAAAGTGCAGCCTCACATCGATGTACTTAGTTCGCTCATGATAGGCTGAATTCTTCGACGGGTGTATTGCACTTTGAATATCACATTTAACAGTGATACTTCGACCTTGAAGTTTCAGCTCTTTTGCAAAACCTTCAAGCCACAATGCTTCTTTCACAGCTTCAGTGAGGGCAATATACTCTGCTTCAGTAGTTGATAAGGCAACAACCTTCTGAAGCGTTGCTTTCCAACTGATTGATGTGCCAAACATTGTGAACACATATCCAGAAATAGACTTTCTGGAATCCATACAACCTACATAATCAGAGTCGGCAAATCCTTCGATTTTGACTATGCTATCACCACCACAAGCTCCACCATAAATCAAGACTCTTTTCAAAGACCTATTTATGTACCTAAGAATCCACTTTACAGCTTGCCAGTGTGCCATTCCAGGATTAGCCATATACCTGCTCACAAGGCTCACCCCATAAGCTATGTCTGGCCTCGTACAGACCATAGAATACATCAAAGAACCCACTACACTAGCATATGCAATGCTACTCATATAGATTCTTTAAGCTTCAGTACTCAGACTTTGAGTAGTACTAAGCTTAAACTGAGGATTTGTAGGTGTCACAACAGGCTTTAAATTCGACTTACCAAACTTGTCGAGAAGCTTGTGTAGGTATGTCTCTTGAGATAAGCACAACTTCGACTGCTTTCTATCTCTCCGGATGTCAATCCCAAGAATCCTGGCGGCAGCTCCCAGATCCTTCATTTCGAACTCCTTACTGAGTTCAGCCTTCACCTCCATTACATCCTCAACACTGTTGCTGGCTATGAGGATGTCATCCACATAAAGCAATAACATAACAAGTGAGTTTCCAGGTCGAAATCTGAAGTAAACACAGTGATTGAACTGACTCCTAGTGAAACCAATGTGTGCCATGAACTTGTCGAATCTCCTGTTCCACCATCGAGGAGATTGTTTCAGGCCATACATAGACCTATTTAGCTTGCACACATAATCTTATTTACCCTTTTCTGCATACCCTTCAGGTTGACGCATCAGGATCATTTCATCTAGGTCACCATACAGAAATGTTGTCTTCACATCCATTTGCTCAAGTTCCAAGTCAAACTTTGCCACCATGGCCAACAACATTCGAATGGATCTATGCTTTACAACAGGTGAGAACACATCATTGAAGTCGACACCTTCTTTCTGAGTGAACCCCCTAGCAACCAGCTTCGCCTTAAAGTGCTTCGACATCACTCCTTTGATTCCTTCCTTGACCTTGAAAATCCACTTACAACTTACTAACCTTGCTCCTGCAGGTTTCTCAATCAAATCCCACGTGTTATTATCATGAAGAGATTTTATCTCGTCATCCATGGCTTTTTGCCATTCAGTCTTGTTTCGACTCCTCATAGCTTCCTTGTAATCTCTAGGTTCTTCGTCAAGTACCTCACTTGTAGAGATTAAGGCAAAAGCTATAAGATCTGTATAACCAAGTCTCTAAGGTGGCTTGATGACTCTTCTCGACCTATCTCTTGCCAGTAGGTAGTCATCGACAGTTTCCTCAGCCTCTTCAGCATCTTGCTCTTCTTCTTCGACTTCATCTGGGCTATGCACTTCAGCATCAATATGCTCCACCTCAACAGGCGTCTCTACCTGTTCCAGCTCCTCTTCATAGATTTCTGCACTTCGACCAACATCACCAGTTTTCTTGAACGCCATCTCGACCTCATTGAAAACTACATCACGACTTGTGATACATCTTCTGTGACCTGGTTTTAGGCACCACAACCTATAACCCTTGACTCCCTCTGGATATCCAAGAAACATGCATCTCAGAGCTCTAGGTTCGACCTTGTCTTGCCTAATGTGAGCATAGGCTAAACAGCCAAATACTCTCAGTTTTTCGAGATCTGGTGGATGACCCGACCAAACTTCTTCAGGTGTCTTCATTCCCAGGATAGTCGAGGCACATCTATTTATCAGATAAGCTGTTGTCGAAACAGCCTCCGTCCAAAACACCTTCTTCAATCCAGCACTAACCAACATGCATCTAACCCTTTCAAGGATTGTTCGAACAAATCTCTCAGCTAAGACATTTTGTTGAGGAGTACCTGCTACAGTCTTATGCCTTGCAATCCCAGACTCAGCACAGTAACTGTCGAACGCTTTGTTGCAGAACTCAAGGTCATTGTCGGTTCTCAACTCTTAACCTTTCTGCCAGTTTGAGTTTCGACCAGAACCTTCCAACTTTTGAAATTCTCAAAAGCTTCATCCTTCGTCTTCTGAATGAATACCCATGGCTTTCTGGAATAGTCATCAACGATGGATAGAAAATACCTTGCACCTGAGTGTAAAGGATTCCTTGCAGACCCCCAAAGATCAGCATGAATATAATCCAGGGATTCATGTGTTCTTTGCTTGCCTTTGTTAAACTTCGCCCTACAGGATTTACCAAATACACAAGATTCACAAAACTCCAACTTTTCGACTTTGTCACCACCTAGCAGGTTCTGCTTCCCCAATTCAACCAGACCACTTTCGCTGACATGGCCCAATCTCATGTGTCATAATTCTGTCTTCGACACAGGTTTCGTGGATACAACATTTGTCGAACCACTTACAACCTCAGCCTCAAGGGTATACAAGCCTTGTTTCTTCACGCCTCTCAAGACTTCCTTCGACCCCTTCATGACTTTCAGGATACCTTGCTCTCCTTCGAAGACATATCCTTTCTTGTCGAATTCACCAAGAGAAATTAAATTCCTCTTAAAGTCAGGTACATACCTAACCCCAGTCAATAACCTTATTGACTCGTCATGGAGCTTGAATCTAACAGAGCCAATACCCGTAATCTTGCAAGCTTTATTGTTCCCCAGCAGCACTGATCCACCATCTTGATCACATAATTCTTCAAACACATTCTTGTTTGGAGTCATATGCCAAGTACATCCAGAATCCATAATCCACTCTTCGCAAGAGTTGCTGCTCGAAACTACAAGGACATCAGATGATTCATAACCATCTTGCACAATAGTTGCATTGCCATTGTCCTTACCTCCATGATTATTCAGGCGCTCAGGGCACACCTTTCTTGTGTGACCCTCCTTCTTACAATGATAGCACTTGATACCAGAAATATCACCACTACAAGACTTCGGCTGAGCCTTACCTTTCTTCTTGTTAAGCCTACCATCTTTCTTTGACGATCTCCCCTTCACGGACAACCCTTCGCCAATTGATGATGATGGTTTCTGCTCCTTTCTTTCGTTCAAATCCTTCGAATACAAGGTTGCTTGAACTTCTTCAAAGGTTAGGGATTTTCTTCCATACAAGAGGGTTTCTTTGAAGTGAGCATGCGTTCTGGGCAAAGCACACAACAACAACAGTGCTTGATCTTCGTCATCGATCTTCACATCAATATTTTTAAGATCAAGAATCAGCTTGTTGAACGTATACAGCTGCTCCGTTAACGCTTTATCTTCATTCATCTTGAATGAATATAATGTCTGCTTCAAGTACAAACGATTTACCAAAGATTTGGTTATGTACAAGCTTTCAAGCTTCACCCATAACCCCGATGTCGTCGTCTCCTTTGATACCTGTCGCAGAACCTTATCACCAAGGCTCAACAATATTGCGCTGTGTGATTTCTCTATCATGGTAGTCTTTTCTTTTTCCGTTAACGCAGCGTCCATGGCTGCCATTCCCTTCAACGCTTCCAAACAACCCTGTTGAACTAGTAGAGCTTTCATCTTCAAGCGCCACAGACCGAAATCGTTCACTCCGATGAATTTTTCAATCTCATACTTTGTTGAAGACATCTTCTCCACGCTCACCGCACCAATTTGTTGTGAAAAACAATGCCTTTAAACAAAGTATAAACGGTTTCTTTATGATCCAGAAACACACAAGGGTTAGGGTTAACGGAGAAACAAGAAGGAAAAACAACAAGGATTGGGGCAAAATTTTCTGTTTACTATTCACTCTCTCATTTATGGTTACAAATGATTACAAATGAATATCACAATTTGTCACACTCCACAAACTGAGTGTACTAGCCTATTTATAGACTAACTAGATAACTTGCAGCCCAAACTACCTAAACAATTAGATCCTTAACACAAGACCCAATTCGACAAACATTTCGACAATACATATTAGAACATACTTCGACTACAATATGTATCCTACAACTACAGCATGTGACACAGCTTCGACTTCATGTTTGTCTCCTGTCGAAACACATGAAAGCTTTCCCTCGACACAGCATGAGTTCGACCCAACAGTCTCACACTCAGGGATTCGGATCATTGGGTTGAAGTTGAGTCCTATTTGGAGCAAGATATTTTTCATGAATTGAGATGTATTATACTGTTGCTTGTTCTTCAAGAAAGATACTAAAATGAATTTTTCATATATTTCTTGTTAGTAGTTTTCTAAAAATTAATGTTCTTTATGTTCCATTCGGTTTTACTTGACTTTGGCACATATAAACTTTCCAATTCTTTGTAAACTTTCGAATTGTAATACAACGAGTCTTAACCACAATGTTAGATCTTGTCTGAGAAATCTCTTTCAATTGAGTGTCAGTTTACAAGTGAAAGTACAGTGCCAGGCTTGTTACGTTTCGGTTATGCAAGGCAACGAGTACATCAACAAGCCACTTATGTGGTGTATACAATACGTTTCACTTGTGTGGTTGATAATTGTGCTAAATAGTTAATTTTCAGAAAATGAGATTATTAAGAAGAAAGTTGATATCACTTGGTGCTAATCCTCTATTTTGCTATATTAATAATACCATAGCAAAAAGTTAGTGACTTTCTGGTATATATATACCTGAGTACAACTTTGTTTTCTTTCTTGAAGAACAAGCAACAGTATCACGCATCTCAATTCAAGAAAAATATCCTGTGTGCATTACAAAATCTGCTAAAGTATTTGTCTGAATGTTTCCAGAAATGGAAAAGGTCATCTTCTCCCGTTACAACTCGACTACGGTCTATAAACATATCACTGAAACAGAAGTCGTAAACTGACAGTAGAGAAATTTTCACATCTCTTCATAAAACAGCTTACTAGATATACCAACAAGTTATGCCAAATATCACCATCTATATATTTTATTTCTGTTTCTAGTTCTAATTTATATCAAATTTTACAGCGAGACCGATTCGAATTGCTGAAATAAAGGACTCAACTTCAACCCAATGATTCGAGTCCGTGAGTTCGAGTGTCCTCTGAAAAACATATCTGTTAACTGCAAAAGAAAAGTACATAACATTCAAAATCTTCCCCTAACAAATCAGCTTATTTCTTCGTCTAAAGACTACATGAAATTGATCACTAAAAACACCTTGGAGAGAGTTGTATACCTGCGAGCATCCGAAAAGCTTAAGTGACCTCAGTGACAAGCAGCTATCAACAATTAAACCGAGTTCATTGTCAGACAGATTTCGACACCATGATAGATCCAAGGTATGCAAATTTTGGCCATTCTTTACAAGTGATGTGGCTGTCAATAGGCCAACCTGGATTAAGCCAAAATGTGACAGACACTCAAATATTTAATCAGATAGAAATTTAACTTAGGTCAAAGCGATATTAGGTAATAAAATGTGTAATGCATTACCTTTCTAATGCTATTAAGTGAAAGTTCTTCCAAGGATTTGCCAGCTAACTCCAAAAATACTGAAATTGCTTCATCGCTATAACGGAAAAAAGTTAAAATTATTAAGCAATAGGAGTTTAGGATAGCAAAAGCATCAAAAAGTACAAAAATTCCACCTGAATGGATTGCGACAGAGCTTCAATGTACGCAATCTGCAACAACTATTCGCAAGATAACCAATAGATAAATCTGTCAATTTTCCCAAGTTCATAATATCAAGCACGCGCAAACCAGGACAATGTTTAGCAATGACTCTCATTGACGCATCCGTCAAATTTCTGCACAACAAGATCCTTAATGTTTAGCAATATGCGAAAGAATAACGAATCTGACTGATAAAATGTACTTACACACAGTCCTTTAAAACAAGATTCTTAATGTTATGACCGCACGCGATGAAATAACGCTTGATAAATTTATCAGAAACAGTTGGAACACCAGCTAGTGACAGCACTTCTAATTGTTTGAATCGCTTCAAGGCCGGTAAACTTCGCACAACATCAATGAGTATGCAATCATCAATATGCAACTCTTTCAAAATTGATCCTAATGAATCAGCCAAAATTTCTAGACTAGCAAAGGTGAGAAGGGAACATTGGCTTAGGTTTATGGATCTAAGTTCTGTTGCAGACGAAACTAGTAACCGCAATCCTTCATCCATAAGACGACATGCACCAGTGAGCGATAGAATGGTTAATTTAGACAAGGAGTTTGGTGACTTTGCCAATGTAACAGGTAATGTATATTCAGTCATAATTCTTCCACACTTGTCAAGTTGCAGCACCTGTTCGATAAATAAAAGTATAAACACGAATTCGAATAGGAAAGAAACGTTGAATTATAGCAAAATTAATGAACATACCTCTAATTCGGAAGTGACGTGTGTTTGAAAATAATTAGTAAATTCTTCTTCTGTCAACCAGGAACAGTCTTTAAGCCGAATTTGAGTCGGAACACCAGTAAGAAGTAGTTTAAGAAAGTGACAGTTCATTTTTCTTGAATCACACAGCAGATTACTTAGCCTTTGTCTGAATTCGTCGTTGACACAGTCGAGCGAAGCAATTGCTTCAGAATGCTGAGCAAGAATGTTAAGAGACAGTTCTTGCAATGACGGAATACATGACCTTCTTCTAACCGAATCTTTTTCATTCCTTTTTGGAATCCATGCAGGAGGTTCTTCAACAATCCCTCTTTTCTGGTTTCTCTCGGCGCGTTCTTGAATATCTTTAATTGCTTCGGAGAATGGAGTTGGAGAATCATCATCAACTTCATCTGCCACATCAACATCATCATCATCATCGATTTTATCAGCCGCATTGCTCACAACATCGTTGTTTTTATCCTCCGAAGCATTGTGAATGTCTGCTGCATATCTCCTTGCGATATTCTTGTAATGCTCCTCTCGCTGGTTTCTAGGAAATGATGTGAGAGTCCGCGCGGCATTGCTTCTATCATCATCGATATTCTTGTGATGCTCCTCTTGCTGTTTTGTAGGAAAAAATGTGAGAGTCTGCGCGGCATTGCTTCTATCATCATCAGCACTTTCACTGTCATCTTGAACTTCTTCATCGTCACTGTCAGAGATAACGATGGTTTCGCGTTTTGGTTTGTCGAAATTGGCTAACAAGTCGTACGTTTTCAAGCGTTTGGAAGTATGATAAGCTTCTGGAGGCAAAAGACCGCAGTAATATGCATCAGTATCATCTTCCTGTTCATGTAATCTCTTGCGAAGAGCAGAAGAAGAAGAAGAAGATGGTTGTTCTTGTTCTTGAGTATTTTCATTGGTTGGTTCCATTCTGATTGATTGATCAAAGACTAGAATGTTAAAATATTCACAGCTTTTGTTGCGGAAAGAAAGAGTAATATAAAGGATTTTGCTACAAACTAGCTTGAGAATTTGGAATCGTAGCAAAAAGAAGAAAAATAGGGTTGTTCCTGTTGCCCATAACAGAAACTTCGTACGTATTTTATAATTTTTTTTCCCGCAACATTACTAAAAAAAATCTCGATACATATTTATTTGATTTCATGCATTTATATTCATCTCATCAAATCACTCAATGATACTACTTCTTTTAGATTATCATAAAAATATCTCAATTAATATTTCTTAATTAATATTTAGGTTAAGGGTCATGCCCCCGGGCACTGGTTAAGAATTCTAAATATAAAAAATATTATATCTACAATGTATTAAATATCTTTTAAAAAAGTTACTTATTTATTTAATAAGTGCATTGAATATATATATTTTTAAAAAAAACATATAATTTTAGTTTATTAAAGAATGTTTAACTTTCCTATTTAATCTCTTAACTAGTGTCCCAGGGGCACTCGTTAGCATTTCCCTTAGGTTAATTTTAAAAATATTGTTGTTTAGATTAGATTTAAAATTATCTCAATGAATATCTATTTGAGATAATTTGATTAAATATATTTCTTAAATTGTTTTACTTTGTTAAGGTATAGATATTAATTGAACGCGTGGTTGGCCCAAATCAACCTATATAAGAAAATCTAAGGCTCTGGAAACATCAATTCTACCCTCTATCTACCATCTTCCACGTTACCCATTTTGGCTCAAAAGTGGTCTTTTGGTTGCCCTTATGTAACTGAAACCAACTCTAACCAGAACTTTAGATCAATTTGCTTATTTGATTTAACATATTTGTGGTATGTAGTACAACATGAACCAAACCGTCTCAATCAATATTTACAATTTTGAATTTCTTTTTGCACTGTAGCCCTGGAAACCCACTGATCAATGCCTTTAACAACTCATTTCAACTACTCCTACAAGCAAAGGATATTGTTCAGAACTCTTTCTCTTCTCCTTATCTCATTGTCTTCCAACCCTCCATATCCGTCCAACTTCGCCTCTCCCACGTCATGAGATGGGACACCGTCTACAAACGATTCAACAATGGCCATACCTTTCAAACTCAACAACGATATCAATGTCCGCAAAGAGTTATGGAAGATCCCTGTTAAGATACATTTAGATCTGGGGTCGTCGCAACGGGTTTTCGACGACGAGTGTGGTGGTGGGTGGTGAAAATGGGATGCTGGCGATGACTGTGGTGGTGGTATGATTCGAAAATGTTTCTCTTTGACATTTTCAATTTAGGTTTTGTTATTAACTTATTCTATTGTATATGATCTGTTTAGGTTTTTTAACTAATACTGAACTAATTGTTATGATTCTTATTAGTTTATGTTTGGTTTGTCAGATAATGAAGGTGAAGGTAAAGTTTAACTGTATAAATCCGAAATTGGTCCTTCAACTTGCAAGTTCTACAGGCTACAGGCAATAATACCAAAGTTCCAGTTCGCATAGTTTTATGTTGATTTTTCATCATTATGTTACTTTCATGTCATATGGCAATTATTATTGTACTGGTCTTATTGAGTATTATTTTGAGCAAAGGTGTAATAAGGAAATGAGGAATGTGTTTCAAATAGGTGTTTCTTTAAAATCTGTAGTGTTTTTAAAATCTGTTGATTTCTCTCTTTGTCGGTGTTTGACTGCAGGTTGGGGCTGGAAGTAGAGTCTAAAGGATTCAGGGTTCATGATACATGGTTGGTGCTGTTACAGCTGCTTTTGAGGCTTCTGCTTTAGTCATTCAACCTTAGGTATTGTTTCTTATCATGTTGCGTATAACAGAGTTGTTCTTTATGGTGCTGGACATGGTTTACGTGCTGGACCTATGAATTTATGATTCAGAATTAATTGCTATGAATTAGAGTTGATCTGTTTAGGTTTTTTAACTGATACTGAACTAATTGTTATGGTTCTTATTAGTTTATGTTTAGTTTGTCAGATAATGAAGGTGAAGATAAAGTTGAACTGTATAAATCATAATTTGGTCCTTCAACTTGCAGGTTCTACAGGCTACAGGCAATAGTTTACTCAAGTAAAATAACATGTTGCAAGAATAGATTTTCATTATGGTTTTAAGTTCTTTTCTTGTTGTAGTTTCATATTTTTTATAATTAAACAATTAACCATAATTAAATGGTCTTTATCTTTTACTTGTCTCAAATTTTCAGACACAACAAAAGGCTTGGCCTTAGAAGATATTGAATCCAAAATCTTGAAGTGACAGCAGAAACTACCTTTTGATGTGAGTGCATTATAGTTTATAACCTTTTCTATATCTTAGTCACTTCCATATGGCTTTCATGCCAAATCATATGAGTACACGTTTTCCAACTTATCATTAATCTTCCCTATGGCTGCTTATTAATCGACAACTGTTTGTGGTTTAAATAACAGTTTTTTTCATTCATGTTTGTATAACATGTTGTAATTTTCAATAACAGTTAGGACGTTTCTTTTGTCATTTGTTTTCTAACTAAGGTTTTGCAGTTTTGAACCACGGTTAAGACATTACCAAATATTATTAACTCATTCAGTTAATGATTACAAAATATAAGTCTGTCATTCTCATCAAGCAAGGAGTTGAGCCTGTAAGTTTGAATGACCTTTCTAATTATTGAATAGATATACAGATGCCTGTTATGCATATTGATTTTTAGTATCTCTGCTGGAAAATATATTTTTGATGAAATTGCTCCTATGTATCTTTTTTTAGGAAGTATAACCTATCATCTTTGTTTAATGCTGCAAAATCACCTGAAGAAACAGGAGGCGAAACCATTCTAAAGGGATGTTACTAAACTAAACCATCCAATTAGAGATTTTGTTTCATTCACAGTTACTTTGTTTTTGCATTTCGATTACATTAAGCTTTCAAATCTGTTAATTTGAGTATTCTTATGTTTTTAGCTCATCAGCCATACTATCTTTGTCAAATTACAACTGAATTTCAATTCACCTCACGTTCCCATTGAAGATGGTTGGTTTCTACCTGAGTGAATTGTACACTCAATGATACAACAGAGTCGCCATCGAACTTTATTTAGTCCCAAAGGACAGGGAAAACATCGATAAAACCCATGGGGAAGAGAAACGGGAACGGGGGGTCAGTTATGCGAAAGGAAGGTATTAGCACCTAACGCATCCGTCGTACTCAACGGGAACCATTCCGCTTGCTTCTAGGCTTGGATGGGTTACCTATCTAAAGCTTCTAGCTAAAAGAAAAAGGAGAGAGAGAGAGAGAGAGAGAGAGAGAGAGAGAGAGAAAGGGGAAAAAGAAAAGAAAGAAAGAAAGTGCTCGCGGAGGAACGAAGTCCTCGTGCCTACGTACCCTCATAGTGCAATGAGGAAGTCAGAGCGTCGTAGTTCATGGAACCAGGGGACAAAGAAGGAAATAAGAAAGGAGGAAGACGGGAGAAAGGTGGAAGTGTGCTCGCCGAGATCATTGCGATCTCATGCCTACGTATCATACATTCGAAAGAATGCAGAATCAGAGCTTCTGTAGTTCGGGGAACTGAACGGAAAACAAAACAAGAAAGAAACAAGGAGCTGAAAGGGTGGCGTCTGTAAAGCCCACATATATATATATATATATACATACATCAAAGCATATATCATACATGAATAATACGTTTGATACTGAAATACATAAGTTCCTAGTAACACAGTATACATATAAATGCCCAAAATCCTAATACAACCCCTGGCATGTTATATATACAAGATGTTCCAAAAGATAAAACTAAGAACTAGATCACTAAGGATCTCAAAAACTTCACAACGGAAGCAAAGCCATCAGATAAGCAAGGGTAATCACACAGCCTTATCCTTACCCTTCGCGGAACCTGCAGTACCTGTGATGTAAACAACAACAATGGGGTGAGATACATCAAATCTCGGTGAGTTTGCTATCTTATAGTCCTCTCGGCTTTACAAGGTTCTAACAACCTAACTCAAGTCAAAAAGGAAGGGAAGTGACTTTGAGTACACGCACAACATATATGTATCCCCACTCGTGAGCCTGTTAACTCACACTAGTACAAAAGTACGTCCTGAGCCTGTTAACTCAAGAATCTCACTAATCAATAACCATACCAAGGCATCCCCTTTTTTCGTCCGCTTCTACGTCTAGAAGACGACCCGAGTCATGGATCCTTGAAGTTACTTGGCATACGAAATGGATTCGGGATCATCGGCCTGTTAGCCATGAACCGTCACTTCTCACGGCCTGTTAACCATCACAAGTCTCTTTACCATATAGGTTTCATTTGTACTACACGCGAGAATCAAACCTGCCAAGTAATTGTGTATACGTTTCATAGGAGGTGCTCGAGTCTCATGAAACTACATCGTAAGATAAACTGGTTATGATTACTAGACACACGCCTCGGCCTTTCATGCACAAGCGTTGTCACTATGTCATTTCACACTTTCCGACATGTTTATGGTAAGTCCTCACTCTGCCTATTTCGTATTTTAACATGCATATAATTTCAAACATGTTTAACAATAAGAGTATTGGAAAATAATCATCAATCGCACACTGGAAACACATAATTCAACATATCACACATTACACCTATTTATTTAATTAGGAAATAACCAGATATTTTTCACTTTCATTAGCTAGAGGATACTCATAGCTTCACAACGATACCAAGAATACTCACATCGGATAAACGAGTCAAAAGTTATGGAATTAACAAGAAATGGTATCGCGAAAAACACAATTCTGCACTTCCATTGGCCGTACGCGTATTGCCTTGTGTCGTACGCGTACTGCCCAGCTGGCTCGCCCAACCATACGCGTATTGCCCAAAGTGATACGCGTACGGGCAGAGGCTGATTTCCCTTCAAAATTTCATTTAAACCTCCAATACGCGTATTGCCTCAAACCATACGCGTATTGCCTCCTCCCATACGCGTAACGCCCAAAATCCTTCATTTCCATATGCGTATTGCCCAACTCAATACGCGTGTTCCCTTGCATGATACGCGTATGGGCAGAGGAAACCCAGAATTTTTCCTGCAGAAAAGTTCTGCTACGGGTTGATAAAAAAAAACCCCAAAATTCCATTTTTCTCAATCAAAACACACCAAAACATGTTATAATTATAACAACCAGTATAACACACAATCAATTATCGAATTTCAGCAGTTAGATTATGATTTTATTGTAAAATTTCACATTTTCTCACAATATCAAAACTAACTCTAAACTCAATAAAACTCTATTCTAAAGTATCTAACTAGAACCCACCTGGATTACTAGATGAGGATGTTGTAGCTGAGATGAAAAGATGAAGATTGGTTGATGATTCTAATCCTGGAGCTCTTGAGAAAATTTTCCTCTTCTTTTCCCTTCCTTTTTCCTTCCCTCTTTTTCTTTCTCCAAGTTACTATCTTTATCAAATAAGGGAAAGGAAAAGAAAATAGACATAGGAAACATTAATTGGTAATACTACTAATTATCCAAATTATCTCAATTGCACCAATTAATAAAATTCCAAGTTAAATAGTATTAATCTAATCCGTCCGAGTTCGTCAGTTTACTCTAATTATTTTATCCAATAATTGCTCAGAGTACTCTGGAACCCAGTTGATCATAATAATATTATCCAAAACGTTCAAAATTTTACGGGGTATTACATCCTTCCCCCTTAAATAGAAATTCGCCCACGAATTTAAAACAATAACCTGAAAAGATGAGGATAGACCTCCCGCATCTCCGATTCCAATTCCCAAGTTGCATCGCCCGGATGTGTCTCGTCCCACTGGACCTTAACAAGAGGAATCTCTTTATTCCTTAACACTTTAGTTTCTCTTCCTGTGATACGACTCTGTTGAGGCTCAAATGTCAAATCAGCTTCTACCTCAATTGTATCTGGTAAAATTGGTTGAAGAGGATCTGGATAAATTTCCGAAGCTGAGACACATGAAGAACGTCGTGCATCTCTGACAGAGAAGGCGGTAAGGTCAATCTGTAGGCTACTTCACCAATTCTTTCCAAAATCTAATACGGTCCCACGTATCTTGGACTTAACTTTCGCGATTTAAATGGTCCTTTCAATCTCAATCTCGGAGTGACCTTCAAAAATACATGGTCCCCCTCATCAAACTCCAACGGTCTCCTACGGTTGTCCGCATAGCTTTTCTGACGATCTTGGGCTTGTTTAATCTTTTCCCGAATCATTCTAATCTTTTCCGTGGTCTCGTGAATAATCTCGGGTCCCAAAATCCTATCGTCGCCAACCTCCGTCCAACACAATGGCGTTCTACACTTCTTACCATATAACGCCTCATAAGGTGCCATACCAATACTTGCATGATAATTGTTATTATAAGAGAACTCGATCAACGGTAAAAGTTCTATCCAATTCCCTCCACTTTCAAGCACACAAGCTCTCAACATATCCTCCATGGTTTATATTGTCCGTTCCGTCTGGCCGTCCGTTTGCGGATGATTCGACGTACTCAAACATAACCTCGTTCCCATGGGTTGTTGAAAAGCTCTCCAAAATCTGGAAGTAAATTTTGGATCTCTATCCGAAACGATACTAGTAGGAATACCATGCAATCTCAGTATCTCTGAAATGAACAACCTTGCGAGATGATTCGCCTTGTAGGTAGTCTTCACAGCTAAGAAATGCGCGGATTTCGTTAACCGATCCACAATTACCCAAATCGAATCATAACCACCTTGCGCACGGGGTAATCCCACTGCGAAGTCCATCGAAATACTATCCCATTTCCACATCGGAATTTCTAAAGGTTGCAACAAGCCTCCCGGCCTTTGGTGCTCAATCTTCACTTGTTGGCACATTACACATTCCGACACATACACCGCAATATCCTTTTTCATCCCGGACCACCAATAGTCCCTCTTTAAATCTTGATACATCTTTGAAGCACCAGGATGTATAGTAAAAGCACCCTTATGCTCTTCTTCCAAAATCCTTCATTTTAACTCCGCATCATCCGGAACACAAACTCTTTGGTTAAACAAAATAATTTCGTCGGTAGCTCGCACAAAACCCGGTTGAGTCAACATCTCTTGTAACTTCTCATCTAACCCTTGCTCTTGTTGGATTTCTTCCCTAAGAGTAGAGATGATATTCAAATTTCCCATAATCACACAATCAGGAGTCCAATTAAATTAAATATTTAGATCTCGAAATTTTTCCAATAACGTATACTCTAGCATCATCAACTCGGCACTATGCAACACTTTCCTGCTTAAAGCATCCGCCACCTTATTCGCTTTACCCGGATGGTACTTTAGTTCCAAATCATAATCCTTCAAATACTCCATCCACCTCCTTTGACGCATGTTCAATTCTTTCTGATCAAATAAGTACTTTAAGCTCTTGTGGTCGCTAAACATCTCAAAACGTACACCATACAAGTAGTGACGCCACACTTTCAAAGTAAAAACAACCGCCGCCAATTCTAAATCATGCGTTGGGTAATTCTCTTCATGGACTTTCAACTGTCGTGAAGCATAAGCCACTACATGTCCATCCTGCATTAACACTCCACCTAAACCCTTCTTCGATGCATCACAATATACCTCATACGACTTGCTAGGATCAGGAATAACCAAAACAGGAGCGGTCGTCAATCTCTCCTTCAAACTCCTAAAACTTCTTTCACAAGCCGAATCCCACTCATACGAATAATCCTTCTGAGTAAGTCTTGTCAATGGTAAAGCCAATTGCGAAAATCCCTTGATAAACCTTCTGTAGTACCCTGTCAATCCCAAGAAACTTCTAACTTCGGAAGCATTCTTCGGTCTCTCCCAATTAATCACTGCTTCAACTTTTGATGGATCGACCGCCACACCTCCCTGGGATATGACATGACCAAGGAAATTAACCTCAGACATCCAAAACTCACACTTACTTAACTTAGCAAAAAGTTGCTTCTCTTGTAAGATGGATAAAACGATTCTTAGGTGTTCTCCGTGCTCTTGAGGATCATGAGAATAAATAAGAATGTCATCAATGAAGATCACCACAAATTGGTCCAGGCAAGGTTGAAATATCCGATTCATATAATCCATGAAAACTGCCAGAGCATTTGTCACACCGAAAGGCATTACCAAAAATTCATAATGACCATAACGGGTTCTAAACGCGGTCTTTGGTACATCTGAACTCTTCACAAGAATCTGATGATAACCCGACCATAAATCAATCTTCGAGAACACACAGGCTCCTTTCAATTGATCTAACAGGTCGTCTATCCTTGGTAATGGGTATTTGTTCTTGATGGTGACCTTATTCAACTGACGGTAATCAATACATAACCGCATCCCACCATCCTTTTTCTTTACCAATAACACTGGAGCTCCCCATGGCGAAACACTGGGTCGAACAAAATGCTTAGCCAACAATTCTTCCAACTGATCCTTTAATTCCCTTAATTCAAGTGGTGTCATCCGATACAGAGAAACGGATATTGGAGTCGTTCCCGGTATCAGGTCAATAGAGAATTCCACTTCCCGCTCCGGAGGAAGATAAGTGATATCCTCGGGGAAAACTTCAGGAAAGTCGCAAACTACCGGAATACTTAAAACTGGAATGCTACTACTCTCCTCCTTAGTAAGAATCAAAAGAACAGACTTTTCCTCCTCAAACAAGAAATTAATCATTCCAACCGTACCTTCTAAAATAGTAGTTAACACATCCTTCGGAGTGGCCTCGGTAGATGGGATAATTATTAACTTCTCTTCACAACCGATAAAAACCGAATTAGCAGAAAGCCAATCCATTCCCAGAACAACATCCACTTTCTTAAGCGGCAAACAAATAAGATCAATCTGGAAAACTATTTCTTTCACCAATAATACATAATTTTCACACATCAATGGTGTTTCAACAATTTCATCTATGGCAGTAGTAACCACCATAGGAGGAAGCAAAGGAATAGCTTGCAACCCAAGTCGCTTCACACATCGCGTTGACACAAAAGAATGTGTTGCCCCACAATCAAATAAAACAAAACAAGGATGTCCATTTACGAAACATGTACCCGCAATCAAAGAGTTATCATTCTTTGCTTTCCTTGCATCCAAGGTATACACTCGGCCGGTATTCCTCCCTTGTGTCTGATTCCTACCCTGAGGACAATCCCTCGATATATGGCCTACCTTATTACACTGATAACACCTTATTCCCTCCAAACTGCACCTACCATAATGATTCTTTCCACAAGTACGACATATCGGAGGCACACTAGTCCTAGAACTCTGAACTTGCTTCCCTTTGAATGATTGCTGCCTTGGTCTAACTTGTTGATTCGGTCTCCCTCGATCACTTTGATTCATCCTACTCAAATCTCCTTCCATTTGTACCTTCTTCAAACTATTCTCCGCCACATAACACTGTCTTAACAATTCAGAATAACTAGTGAATTCCCGCTGAGACACGCTATGTGAAATTTCAGCCCTTAAACCAAACAGAAACTGATCAATCTTCCACCTCTCATCAGGGGCATACATGGCTTGTCTAGAATAAGCAGCCATAGTCTCAAATTTCTCCGCATAAGAAGCCACAGTCAAGTTACCTTGTCTCAATTGTTGAAACTCGAATTCCTTCTGAGACCTCAAGGAACTTGGAAAATATTTCTCCATAAAAGTTACCTTAAACTGCTCCCATACCTTCGGTACCTCTTGAATTGTCATTAAGGCTGAAGCGCTCTCCCACCACCTCATGGCAGGACCCTTCAACAAGTGAGAAGCGAAGACCACCTTGTTTTCCTCACTGCACTGAACTATTAAGAAAATCCGTTCCATACCTGATATCCATTCCTGAGCCTTTACTGGATCTAACCCTCCCTGAAATTACGGAGGATTCATACGAATGAAATCCCTAAAGTTTCCTCCTGCAACTTCAGGAACAACCACTGGAGGATGTAGACCATCTTCCATCTGATGAACCATTTGTTGCACAAACTAATTTTGTTGTTACTGCATCTGCTGCATGAATTGATACAAAGGGGCATTCCCCTCGCCACCTGGCAGATTTGTCCCTGCTGGAGTAGTCCTTGGTCTACCACGGTTGTTTCTGCGCCCGTCAGCCATGTTCCTGAATGTCATACAGATAGAATTAAGTTGATCAGGCTCAATACCATAAATATAACACGTAAGACCAATGGCAACACACCACATATGAAACGGAAAGAAAATACTCATACTATTTCATGGCTAGGTCGAGGATACGACCTACTCTGATACCAACTGTAAAGCCCATATATATATACATACATCAAAGCATATATCATACATGAATAATACGTTTGGTACTGAAATACATAAGTTCCTAGTAACACAGTATACATATAAATGCCCAAAATCCTAATACAACCCCTGGCATGTTATATATACAAGATGTTCCAAAAGATAAAACTAAGAACTAGATCACTAAGGATCTCAAAAACTCCATAACAGAAGCAAAGCCATCAGATAAGCAAGGGTAATCACACAGCCTTATCCTTACCCTTTGTGGAACCTGCAGTACCTGTGATGTAAACAACAACAGTGGGGTGAGATACATCAAATCTCAATGAGTTCGCTATCTTATAGTCCTCTCGGCTTTACAAGGTTCTAACAACCTAACTCAAGTCAAAAGGCAAGGGAAGTGACTTTGAGTACACGCACAACATATATGTATCCCCACTCGTGAGCCTGTTAACTCACACTAGTACAAAAGTACGTCCTGAGCCTGTTAACTCAAGAATCTCACTAATCAATAACCATACCAAGACATCCCCTTTTTTCATCCGCTTCTACGTCTAGAAGATGACCCGAGTCATGGATCCTTGAAGTTACTTGGCATACGAAATGGATTCGGGATCATCGGCCTATTAGCCGTGAACCGTCACTTCTCATGGCCTGTTAACCATCACAAGTCTCTTTACCATATAGGTTCCATTCGTACTACACGCGGGAATCAAACCTGCCAAGTAATTAAGCATATGTTTCAGAGGAGGTGCTCGAGTCTCATGAAACTACACCGTAAGATAAACTGGTTATGATTACTAGACACACGCCTCGGCCTTTCATGCACGAGCGTTGTCACTATGTCATTTCACACTTTCTGACATGTTTACGGTAAGTCCTCACTCTGCCTATTTCGTATTTTAACATGCATACAATTTCAAACATGTTTAACAATAAGAGTATAGGCAAATAATCATCAATCGCACACTAGAAACACATAATTCAACATATCACACATTACACCTATTCACGGTTCCCTCCGATTTATTTAATCGGGCAATAACCAGATATTTTTCACTTTCATTAGCTAAAGGATACTCATAGCTTCACAACGATACCAAGAATACTCACATCGGATAAACGAGTCAAAAGTTATGGAATTAACAAGAAATGGTATCGCGAAAAACACAATTCTGCACTTCCACTAGCCATACGCGTATTGCCTTGTGCCGTACGCGTACTGCCCAGCTGGCTCGCCCAGCCATACGCGTATTGCCCAAAGTGATACGCGTACGGGCAGAGGCTGATTTCCCTTCAAATTTTCATTTAAACCTCCAATACGCGTATTTCCTCAAACCATACGCGTATTGCCTCCTCCCATACGCGTAATGCCCAAAATCCTTCATTACCATACGCGTATTGCCCAACTCAATACGCGTATTGCCTTGCGTGATACGCATATGGGCAGAGGAAACCCAGAATTTTTCCTGCAGAAAAGTTCTGCTACGGGTTGATAAAAAACAACCCCAAAATTCCATTTTTCTCAATCAAAACACACCAAAACATGTTATAATTATAACAACCAGTATAACACACAATCAATTATCAAATTTCAGCAGTTAGATTATGATTCTATTGTAAAATTTCACATTTTCTCACAATATCAAAACTAACTCTAAACTCAATGAAACTTTATTCTAAAGTATCTAACTAGAACCCACCTGGATTACTAGATGAGGATGTTGAAGCTGAGATGAAAAGATGAAGATTGGTTGATGATTCTAATCCTGGAGCTCTTGAGAAAATTTTCCTCTTCTTTTCCCTTTCTTTTCCCTTCCCTCTTTTTCTTTCTCCAAGTTACTATCTTTATCAAATAAGGGAAAGGAAAAGAAATAGACATAGGAAACATTAATTGGTAATACTACTAATTATCCAAATTATCTCAATTGCACCAATTAATAAAATTCCAAGTTAAATAGTATTAATCTAATCCGTCCGAGTTCGTCAGTTTACTCTAATTATTTTATCCAATAATTGCTCAGAGTACACCGGAATCCAGTTGATCATAATAATATTATCCAAAACGTTCAGAATTTTACGGGGTATTACAACGTCGAAACCAAGAACAAGAATGAGAGAAAACTCTACTGGGAAAGACCCCGTAGTAAGAGCGTTTGCACAAAAGAATAGGAAAAGAATGGTGTCAAAACCAAGAATGAAAGAAACTCCGCTGGAGATAGCAAAGAGAATTGGTGTCTAAACCAAGAAAGTAAGAGCAAGGGGAATAGGAAGGACTCCTCTAGGGATCTGAATAAAGGGATGGTGTCATAACCAAGAGAAAAAAGAGACTCGGTATATTAACTAGCTGGCAATGGTTAACCGAAGAAAAGAGAATAGAAACCTGGCGGAGAAAAGAAGCTGGTGTCAACAGACAGACTGTGATAAACCAAGATAAAGAGTGCTGAACCGAGAGAAGGTGTTTGACTCTGAAGGGACCTCGGAATATTAACTGGTAAACAATGGTTAACCGAGGAAAGAAAGGACTGCAACTCTGTGGGAATAGAGAAGCATTGGTTTTAACAGAGAAAATTGTGATTAACCAGAAGCACGGGTGCAGGACCGAGTAAAGGTCGTGACCCAAAGGGGTTCGGTAAACTGACTGAACAAACAGTACTCAACCGAAGAAAGGGTATTTGAACCAAAGACAGGTTATTAACCCAAGGGTGCAAGTATTCGAACCAAGAGGAGGTTGCCAACTGCAGGGGATTCGGTGTTTACAGACGGACTGTGATCAACCGAAGAGAAAAACGAGTGATTAACTAAGAGAAGGTGATTAACTCGAAAGAGTTCAGTATTTTAACAGACGGACTGTGGTTAACTGAAGAGACGGGTGATTAACCAAAGATAGGTGATTAACCCAACAAAGCTCAGTATTTTAACAGACAGGCTGTGGTTAACTGAAGAAAAAGGTGATTAACCAAGAATAGGTGATTAACCCAACAAAGGAGAAGAACCAAGAGAAGGTTTTGAACTCCTGGGAAAAATGTGGTCATGACAGGAAAACTGTGTTGGACCAAAGAAAGAGAATTGAGACTCTTCAGGGGAATCAAAAAGCAATGATTAATTACAAGAAGAAATGAGTAATGGAATAAAGAGAGATTGTTAGCGCAAGAATAATGATCTTAACCAAGAAGGGATGGTGATTGATCAAAAGGAGAGATTGAAAGAGATAGGAGTGATCAAGGATCAAAAGAGATCGCAAAGAGAGAAGAGTGATCAAGGATCAACTCGATTGGGGAAAGAAAGCACATCACCGCCTGGAGATAGAGATGACTAAGCCAAGCACAGGGTCATTCATCCCCTACCTTAAGTAGTCAGAATGAGAGTAGGAATTCTCCCTTCTCATCCTTTCCCTAACACACACAGGGTGTAATGCGGAAGTTGAACCGGACGGCATAACAACTCCAAGTTGTACAGTGGTCCTGCGTAGAGAAACGGACAACATAACGGTGTCAATTTGTACAGTGCTCCGATGCAAGGCGCAGCGCGAAACTCCAACTCCACGGGGGAACGAGAGAGAAAACTCTAAAGGAATCCTAAAGAGAGGAAAGGGGAAGATCAACTAATCGAAACGTGTTTCGATCAATTAATCAAGGGAGAAATATGCTAACAACTTTCCAAAGAGGATGATAAGTCATTGAAGCACAAAGGAGTGAATTATTGATTACACAAGATTAAGTTTATCCATGAAGAATAAACTTAATGCAAACTGAAATGGAAGGTACAAAATAGTGCCAAATGATCATCAAAGTGCCACACAAAATCATGTATCATGTGAACAAAGATAGTGCAAGAAGGATTATGTTCATACAATGCTAAAAACATGAAACAACATGAATAATCAAAAATGTGCATCGAAAGTTCATAAATATGCCTCAACCAGAAGTGAAATGACATTTAGAACATCCATAAAATCAAGCATGATAATAAATGGAAGTAAAAATGAAGAAAGCATGGCAAACACACTTGAAAATGCAAGAAAATGGCCATTATGTTCAGTGGTAACCAGTTACTCACCATGCGTTAACCGGTTACTTGCTTGAAAATTAGCGTTCTGGGTGAAAATTGCACTGAGTAACCGGTTAACCACCATACGTTAACCGGTTACCACTGAACAATGGTGAAAAAATAGTAAAAACAACTTTTCAAAAGTGATTCTCAGCATCTATTCACTTATGCAAACTACCACATGCTAGGAACTGAAATTGTGCACGAAAATTAAACTTGAAAACAACAAATAAACAGTGATAGAATCAACTAACACAATAGGATCATGGATCAAACAAATGCAAAACCAAATCACACACAACAATTATCGACTACATTGCGAACGATACGAAAATGCGCGAAACGGTAAAATTAGTTAGATCTACCAACCTACAAGCCGGAGATTTGGCTTGGTAAATGTTGCAAAGGATTTTTGATGCAGAAAATTAAAGAAAACCAGAGGAATCTTCAACTTGTAGACAAACCGTGTCGAAATCGAGCAAAATACGATAAAGCTCCAAAATGCGAATTCGAACTGTTGGAAGTTGCAGCAAATACTCAAGATTAATCCAAAAGCTGAAATAACTCCAGAAATCCAAGTGTAATAGCAAGAATGGTGAAGGTTGAGCTCAATAAATAATCACTTTTGATGTAAAAGTGATTATCCTTCAAAGTAGAAATGAGTTTTGGTGACGTTTTGGAAGAGAATTGAGATGAAGATGAAGATGTAGTAGAGAAATTCAGAGGGAATGTGGGAGAATTGAGAGTGAAATGGAGCAAATGGTTGAAGGTGAGTTTATATAGATTTTAGGTTTGGAGTGTGGGATGGTTTGGAATTTGGTTTGGAATTATCTTTGGGTTTGGAACTAGGCTAGGAGATAGTTGAACTTGACACACCGAGTCAAGGCGGTTAACTCGGTTAGTTAGAACTAACTCAGTAACAATCCCAAGGTGTATTCCATCATCCAAAGGTTGATATACTTGGAAAACAAGGGACATGGTGCACTTGAATTAGAGTGAAACATTGGAATAAATGCACTTGGAATGTCTTGAAATGTCTAGAGAAGTCTAGAATGTTCCACACACTGCTAGAATCAAGTAGAACCAAAGACCAAAGAGAGTGCATGGTTGCTGTCCCAAAAATGCAGCAGGAATTACAAATTTGCACTGAGTAACCGGTTACTCACCATGCGTTAACCGGTTACTTCAATCAATTTTTGCCCAAATTGCTCAGGAAATGATACTGGAGTCCCGGTTGTGGTTTTCCACCTCTTGTCTTGATGAATAGGTATGGAAACCTTCATTTTGTGCTTGCTTTGATGACGCGATGATCCTGTGAGGATATGATTAATCGGGCTTGGAAAACCTGAATATCCTGCGACAAGAAACACACAGAGAAAAGTGCGAATGCGTATGCTAATGATGAGAATGCGCATGCTTATGCAAAAGGCAAAAGAGGGAGGTCAAATTTTGGGTTACGATAGCTGACCCTATTTAATCCTCTTGGACCTGAATGTACGAATTGCGCCAGCTTTTCGATGATTCGAGGTAAAAGGGGATTAAAAAAAAGAGTAGCTCGAGAATTTGGCCGACGGCGCCAAACAGATTGGTGTAAAGGTAGAAAAGATAAAGTGCAACGTTTGGATGAAAATCTGCTGGGAGATAAGTCAGGCAAAAAGAGAAGGAGTATGATCGGTGCATATGCCATGTATGCTTTTCTACATGATTCTTGATGTCATGCAATGTAAATGCGCAAGATAAGGCACAGCAAGGCGGTTAGGCAAAAATCGTAGCAAAATGACTTTGACACCCTCGACCGGGGAGAGGACCCGCAGATAAAGATAAACTCTGCTGGAGAAGATAGTCCACGAAGGATGATGATCCTGCCGAGGAATGAAACCGAGGACATCTCAGGTTTCTAAATCACCATGGCTGTCCCTGTTGGGGATGAAAGAACCAAGTCAATCCTTTCTACCAAGACTGGCTCTGCACGGGGAAAAGAGATTCCCGAATCATGTTGGCTCAGCTGAGGAGAAACCACTGCTGCTGGTGACAGATAGTTCCTAATCATTGGAGATGATGCACAACCCTTGCTGGGGAAAAGTGAGCAAAGCGTCTTTGCTAGGAACACCTCGGCATCCTGCCGGGGAGAACGATGACTCTGCTGAGGAACTGCTGAGGAGACAACAACTTCTTCACAGAACCATCGCACTGCCGGGCAGGCGTTAGGCTTACCAATGGATATTATTGATTATCCTGCAAGAGTTACCAGTAACACATGCAATGCATAATGTTTTCTCGATTGATTTAGCTTTTTATTGTTCTCAACGCTTTTTAGTATTATGTGATCACAAATAATTGTTTATTTTGCAAACAAAATACTAGAATGAGAACAAATTGAGATGACAAAGAATGCATTTTATTGAATGTGAAAATTTTGTACATAAGGTGTGTACAAGGATGCAAACCCCTTGATGAGGAACTTTGCATTAAAATTAAAAAACAAAAGTAAATGGCAAAGGGAAATTATGATTTACATTGATTACAACATTGGCCACCATCCACTGTAAGTCTAGGTTCCAAAACTTTGCACCTGTTGATGATGATTCGACTGCTCTGTTACCGTCTAAGGTCCAGCCGTGATGAAAAGAGGATCAAGTGTTCACAGTTAAATGCCTTTATCCCTAATTTTTTCCTGGACATGTTTTCACATTTTTTTTCGTCCACCGGGATGCCCATTTTTGCCTAAGTCGCCCTTTCGGGTTTTCAACTTAGCGGGCTACTATTGTTGTTTTTTTCATTGTCCCTAACTTTTGCATGGACATTTCTATTTTTTCGGTCCATCGGGACGTCCATTTTTGCCTAGATTGTCCTTGCGGATGTCAATCTAGCGGACTTTTATCCATTTTTTTCAGGCATAATATTTTTTGACTGTAACGGAGTTCACGGGCGATGGCAACTCCTCCCCATCCATTGTGGTGAGGATCAGGGCTCCGCCTGAGAAGGCTTTCTTGACAACAAAAGGTCCTTCGTAATTGGGAGTCCATTTGCCTCGTGGATCCGGGTGAACAGGTGAATACCTCTTGAGCACGAGTTCGCCTTCACAGAATGTTCGAGGAAGAACTTTCTTGTCAAAAGCTCGCTTGAGGCGTTTCTGATATAATTGACCATGACAAACGGCTGTAAGGCTCTTCTCTTCGATGAGATTCAGCTGGTCGTATCTAGATTGAACCTATTCAGGTTCATCAAGACCTGCTTCCATGATGATTCTGAGCGAAGGAATTTTGACTTCGATGGGTAAAACTGCCTCCATACCATACACGAGCAAATACGGAGTTGCCCCAGTAGAAGTGCGAATTGAAGTTCTGTAGCCATGCAGTGCAAAGGAAAGCATTTCATGCCGATCGTTGTAAGTCTTGACCATTTTCTGGACAATCCTCTTAATGTTTTTGTTTGCTGCTTCAACGGCGCCATTCATCTTGGGCCGATATGGTGAAGAGTTGTGGTGCTCGATCTTAAATTCTTGACACAACTCCTTCGTCATATTATTGTTCAGGTTGCTTGTATTGTCCATGATAATTTTTCTAGGAATGCCATAACGACAGATTATCTCTTTCTTGATAAATCTAGCAACCACTTGTCGTGTGACATTTGCGTAAGAAGCAGCTTCAACCCACTTGGTGAAGTAGTCGATAGCAACTAGAATGAATCGATGACCATTGAAAGCCTTCGGCTCGATCATTCCAATCATATTTATACCCCACATGGAAAATGGCCAAGGTGCAGTCAAGACATTCAATGAAGTTGGAGGCACATGGATCTTGTCTCCGTAGATTTGGCACTTGTGACATCTTTTGGCAAAGTTGCAACAATCTACCTCCATTGTTGTCCAGTAATACCCAGCCCAAAGGATCTTCTTGGCCATAGAGGGACCTTTAACATGTACACCCTCGCAGCCCTCATGTATGGACCTTATGATCGTGTGTGCTTCGTGTCTATCCACGCATCTGAGCAACACGGAATCATAATTCCTCTTGTACAGTATACCACCACTTAAGAAGAATTTGGCGCAAAGCCTCCTAAGAGCCTTCTTGTCAGTGATAGTGATACCCTCGGGATATTCCTGTTTTTCCAGATATCTTTTGATGTCATAGAACCAAGGCTTGTCATCAGACTCATCCTCGATTGCTAAACAGTGTGTTGGGTCGTTCAAGTGATCGATGCGGATATGAGGAGCCTCATTCTTCCACTTGACCTTGAACATGGATGCTAAAGTGGCAAGAGCATCAGCTAGTTGATTTTCCTCTCTGGGAATATGATGAAAAGTGATCTCATCAAAGTAAGGAATCAACTTCGCCATGTGTTGTTGGTACGGAACCAGCTTGGAATCCCGAGTCACAAAGTTCCCTCTGACATGACCGATGACCAAGGTAGAATCTCCATAGACCTCAAGAATCTTGATTCTCATGTCAATTGTCGCTTCAATACCATAGATACATGCTTCGTATTCAGCCATATTGTTGGTGCATGCAAAGCATAATCTAGCAGTGAAGGGAAGGTGAAAACCTGTTGGAGAGATGAGGATAGCACCGATTCCACTACCTTTGGAATTGGAGGCACCGTCGAACACGAGCGTCCATTGCGCCCCTAGTTCGGGTCCTATATCAGGGTCTGGAGTCTCTTAATCTCTGATAAACAGAATATCCTCATCGGGAAAGTCAAACTTCATTTGTTGATAACCCTCTACAGGTTGATGAGCAAGGTAGTCAGACAAGACGCTCCCTTTTATTGCTTTCTGGGTAACATGCTGGATATCATACTAAGTCAACAGCATTTGCCACCGAGCAATCCTTCCAGAGACAGCAGGCTTTTCAAATATGTACTTTATTGGATCCATCTTGGATATCAATAAAGTAGTATGGCAAATCATGTATTGTCTTAGGCATCGAGCAGCCCAGACCAGAGCACAACAAGTTTTCTCCAAGAGTGAGTATCTGGTCTCACAATCAGTGAACTTTTTGCTCAGATAGTATATTGCATGTTCTTTTCTGCCAATGTCATCATGCTGACCCAATACACATCCCATTGATTCATCGAGAACGGTGAGGTACATGATTAAAGGCCTACCAGGAACCGGTGGTACTAAGATCGGTGGTTCTTGTAAGTATTGTTTGATTTTGTCAAATGCTTCCTGACAATCATTATTCCATTCAACCGATTGATTTTCCCTTAACAATTTGAACATTGGTTCACAGGTAGCCGTCAAATAAGAAATGAATCTTGAAATGTAATTGAGTCTGCCCAGAAAGCCACGAACTTCTTTTTCTGTTTGGGGAGGCGGCATGTTCTGAATTGCCCGAACCTTATCAGGTTCAACTTCAATGCCCTTCTGACTTACAATAAAGCCCAACAGTTTACCAGATCGAACTCCGAAGGTGCACTTCGCAGGATTCAACCGCAGTCTAAACTTCCAAAGTCTGTCGAAAAGCTTCTTCAGATGAACCAAGTGATCATCCTCGGTTTTGGACTTGGCAATCATATCGTCCACGTAAACCTCAATCTCTTTATGAATCATATTGTGAAAGAGGGTTGTCATGGCACGCTGGTATGTCGCCCCTGCATTCTTTAGACCGAATGGCATGACTTTGTAGCAATATGTACCCCATGGCGTGATAAATGTAGTATTCTCCATATCAGTTAGGGACATCTTGATCTGATTATATCCTGAAAAACCGTCCATGAAGGAAAAGACAGAGAACTGCGCAGTGTTGTCTACCAAGACATCAATATGAGGCAAAGGAAAATCATCCTTCGAACCCGCCTTGTTGATATCTCGATAATCCACACACATTCTGACTTTGTCGTCCTTCTTAAGAACCGGGACAATGTTGGCAATCCATTCAGGATATTCGGAAGTGGCTAGGAACCCAACATCAAGCTTCTTCTTTACCTCTTCTCTGATTTTGAGTGCCATGTCAGGTCTAGTCTTCCTGAGCTTCTGCTTGACAGGAGGACATCCAGGCTTGAGTGGTAAGTGATGTTCAACGATGTTGGTGTCCAACCCAGGCATATCTTGATAGGACCATGCGAAGATATCAACATACTCTTTCAATAACTTGACCAACTCGGAGTGTACATGCTTAGCGAGGGAGGCGCCAACCTTGACTTTTCTTCTGACCTCATCAGTACCAAAATTAATAACTTCCACTGGCTTTTTGTGTGGCTGAATCTCTCTATGCTCGTGCTCAAGGAGCCTTGCCAGTTCAGCCGGTAATTCACAATCTTCCTCACCATCTTCTTCGGCTTGGTTAATTGGAATTCCAAAATTACGATGGATGTTTGCCATGTTGTTATCAATGCTTTTATTAGTTCTGCATGTTTATGAATATGTTTAGAATGAGCCATTTAAAAAATGAAAAAGAAAAGAAAATTTTTCCATTTGTTTTTTATGAAAAAGTAAAATAAAGAAAGAAAATAGAGCATGATTTTGAATGCAAAAAAACTTTTATTTATTGATCACATAATATTACAAAAGCGCGAGGCCCTTTACAAGCTATCCACTCGTCTCGGGCGAGGACGAGAGAACGAGAAAGAGAAATGCATTACATGTTATATGGGAAAACCACAGGAATCACGGTAGATGTCCAATTGTTGAGCTTGAAACCTGGTGGACATTTCCGCACAAAGCTTAAAATCTGATTACTGGGACCAGCATCATCAGCAGCTACCACGATGTCACCCTGCTGGAAACCCGCGCTATGGAACTTGATCAAGTTGTACTGCTTCTGATCAGAGGAACCAGATTGACAACCAGGACGATACCCCAATCTAAAACAATTATGCTTCTCAACCACATCAATCACGTGCCCCCAGCCTGACAAAGCGCCTTTCTGGATAGTCTCCTTAGCACTCTTAGCAGATGCTAAAGTCAATTGTGGTGATCTACTTTGACTAGTTGAAGCAGAGCTGACATCTTCGAACTCGAGACACTGCAACGGCACCTCAGCTATGCCTTCTTCGGTCTCGACGTATCGAAAAGACGATAACTCGCTTACAATCAAATCCTCTTCACCACAGACAATGACAAGCTGATCCTCAAACATGAACATCAACTTTTGATGTAAAGTGGATGTAACTGCCCCTGCCGCGTGGATCCATGGACGACCCAGTAGGCAACTGTACGCTGGATTAATATCCATCACTTGGAAGGTAGTGGTAAACAAATGTGGCCCAATATTGATGGGTAAATCCACTTCTCCAATGACCTGTCTTCGAGAACCGTCAAAGGCTCTGACAACTAAGGCACTTGGTCTCATCTCGATCCCCTCCACTAGTAATTGACTCAACGTGCCCTTATGCATCACATTGAGAGAAGAACCAGTATCCACTAGAACACGAGATAACAGCATGTCTGTGCAGGTTACAGATATGTGCAGTGCTTTATTGTGGGCAGTTCCTTCAGGAGGCAATTCCGATTCATTAAAACCCAAATACCGACTTGCAGTTATGTTGGCCACTACATCATCGAATTCGACAACGGCCGAACTCATGAGTAAGGATAAAATTGAGATCCTCGAGGGAGTCTGACCCAACTGATCCACGATTTTAAAGTCACTTTTCTTGATCAACTTAAGGAACTCTTAATCATCAAGGGTCTCCTTGCTCTTTGAAACATCCTCAGACGGGATAGTCGGTACCGGAACTGCAGCGGAAGATGCCCCTTATTGAACAGCAGGGGTTGCAATTGCAAATGTTTCCTTGGGATGAACAACAGTTGGAACTTGAACAGGCTTTGTAGTGACTTTTAGAGCGAACACACATCCACTACGAGTCATACCTCTACCGGCTGTAACATTCACGATCTCGGATTCGACGAACCTTATCTCTTGACCTCCAGAAAACACAGTAGACCCATACTTCCAAGGTACCTCCTTAGAATTATGATATGGAAACGGCTTCGGCGGACAAACCACGATGGGTTACACCTTCTTCTGCTTAGGGGATTCAACTAGAACCTTCCTATAGACGATGGTAAACGGCTCAATAGCAACAACTTCCTCAACAGGTTTAGATCTGGCGAATTGAACTTCACCACGGTTCATCAGAATCTAGACGCAACCCTTCAGCCTTCGACACTGGTTGGGATTATCGTCACAAATCTGACACTTACCATGCAAACCCCTCAACAACCCATGTTCCTTCAATTTCTTGAAAACCACAGACATCGGAGTCTTTACTTCGTCAACATCCATGATTAATTCAGCCCATGAATTATCCTCAACCATGTTAACCGCAGGCCCACCGTGATTCGGCAACGAATTACTCTAAATGTTGGGTCCTTCCTCAACAAAAGTCAGGACTTTTTTATCAATGAGTTCCTGAACCTTGGTTTTGAAAACAAAGCAATCCTCTGTTGCATGTCCTATGTATCCAGCATGATAAGCACAGGATGCATTTGGGTTATGCTTCGGGCCAAATGGAGGAATCACGGGCGCAATCTGCTTGGGAACAATTGCCCCTTGGTGAACCAAGTAAGGAAACAGTTCTGTGTATGACACCGGAATTCTATCAAAATTCGGACGCTTACGGTTTCCTTGAGTGTTATTGTTCTGACGGTTCTGATTCTGCTGACTTTTGTTCTGTTGATTCTGTTGCTGATTCTGAGCATTCTGAACTGGTTGTTACGAATGATACTGATATGAAGGTTGTTGATACTGTGCAGTAGCAATGTACGGATACAGATAGTACGGCAAGGGAGCCATGGGAGCTTGATACTGAGGAGAAACTTGAGTTGTCACAACATTAGCTTCGCCCTCTTTTTTCTTTGACTGACTGTTCTGAGACTTCCGAGTGGCTGGCTGCTGGGAAGCAGTTCCAGGAATCTTTCTAGTCTTCAAACCATTCTCAATCCGTTCACCAATGGTTACAACATCAGTGAAGTTCGATGAAGAACTACCCACCATTTTCTCATAGTAAGATCTTTGCAGTGTACCCATAAAGATGTCAACCAACTCACTGTCAGAGAGAGTCGGTCGCACACGAGATGCCATCTCACGCCATCTTTGTGCATACTCCTTGAATGTTTCAGCGGAGCGCTAGGATTGATTTTGTAATTGCAATCTAGTTGGCGCCATATCAAGGTTATACTTGTATTGTCTTACGAACGCTTCCGACAAATCCCTCCAAGTACGGATTTTGCTGCGCTCCAGGCCTATGTACCAATCCAATGAAGCACCAGACAAACTATCTTGAAAACAATGAACTAGAAATTCATCATTATCAATATGGGATGCCATTTTCCTGTAGTACATAGTGATGTGACTACGCGGGCAGCTCAAACCTTTATATTTTGGCAAATCAGGTATCTTGAATTTCTGCAGTAGCACAACATTTGGAACCAAACACAAGTCTTTGGCGTCCATACCAAAAGTAGAGAACCCTTCGATAGCTCTGATACAGTTTTTCAACAACTTGTAGTCAACTGATCTATTCTGATTAGTGGGTCTGACAAGAATCTGAGGATTTGGCAGCTGAGAAGCGGCAGGAGCATTCACTTGTGGAGTAGCAAACTGGGAAGGATACACCAAACCCGGATTAACCATCTGACCAGCATTCTGACCCATCGGAACACCATACGAATAATTCGGAGGGGGTACCCCAGCAACTGAGGAAGAGGCCCCAGGGTAGAACATCCCAAGATGAATATTCGAAACAGCGGTTTGAGCAACTTGAGATGGAACCGGAACATGAATAGGAGGACCCCTATACACATGCTCTTCATCATCAGGAGTTTCAGTGTCGACCAATCCGGCAGTTTGATGAGTTCGAGCCTGAAGATTCTCAGGATCATCATTCACCACTGGAGGCGGGACTGGAGTAGGCATGACCCATGGATATGCGGCAGCATTCTCGTTACGCATGGGTGCAACAAAAGGCTGATATGACATGAAGGCACTGCCATTATTTGCAATCTGAGGAGTGTAATTCTGAGGCACGCCCCAAGGTAAACCACCGGACATCTGGTTCAAACTGGGTTAAACAGCAGGCTGATTCACAGGCTCAACTGGCACTTCAACTCTAGCAGGAGAAGGAACAACAACAGCAGAAGTAGCCGTAACAACAGGAGGAACAATCATAGGAGTGACAACAGTTACATCGGTAGTAGTTGCAACAACAGTGGCAGCAGCGGCGGTGTCCCTCTGAGCACGAAGAAGCTCCATAATGACATCCATGTTCATCTGGAACTGATCCATCCGACCTTGGAATTGAGCCAAAGTTTCCTTGTAAGCAGCGTTCTCAGCTTCGAAGTCAGCCATGATTCTGGATTTGCTTGAGCAAGTAAAATACCGATGTCGAGTCGTCGTCTTGCTACAAGGAATGCGGATAAGGATGAGCAACGGTTTCAGATGAAGGGACGTGCATATGTATGCAGATGAATGTATGATATGCACGCAAAAATAAAGTTTTAAATTCCAGGAATTCTCAAACTTAGCTTTGTTGACAAAATCATAAAGCATACAAGTAAAGGCGTAAAAGATAGAGTGAGCAAGCATCTTCATTCATTCATTCAATAAAGAAAAGAAGTACAAGTCGAATACAAGTCAAACATTTGCCTTTTGGGCTACAACAAAATCCGTACGGATCCTATCAAATACCACCCTACACGCAGATAAGAAGTGAAAACTTGCCCAAGGAAGCCGATGCGGCAATGCATCAGCATATGCATCGCTCAACAACCCTGGTAGGTCCTTCAATGCATACTCAACAAATCTGGCTAGACGGCCATGCCTCTCATTCTAGTACTTCGCATCCTTCATGAGGTTGCGCAGCAAAGAATGATTAAGTCCCTGAAGCATGTCCTGAAGAAAGGCCTCTTTCTAATCCAGGAGGTTCTGTAGATGACGGCTTTGATGCTCCCAGTGAGTGCTCTCTATGTTGAGCTGACTAATCTACTCTTGGCTCTGATGTGCTTGATCTTGCAGCTTCTGAATCTCACCGAAGACTTTGTCGAGCTTAGCTTGACATTCAGAAAAGTCCTTCGCTAACTGATTAGCACGGTCTTGTTCACTTTGCCACTTTGCCTTGAACTCGATAACTTCCCTCGAAGCTCTTCAAGTTGCTTGTTGTAGCTTAGCTCCTCTTTGTAGGCTTGATAATGAGCATAAGCGAGTTGTCTCTTCTTTGAAGCAAGTCCCTCATATGTGCTCTTCAAAGCATCAACCACCTTCCTACACTTGTTCTGTTCAACCTCCACCTCTTTGAGCATATGCTCGCGCTTCTGATGGAGTTCAATATGTAGGCTATCCTTCTTGGAAGTGACTCTATCAAGGTTGAGACAAAGATCAGCATTCTCCTTCTTCAACTTCTTAACAATCAGCTTGAGTTGATCGACTTCAGATGGAGGAACAATGGCAAGTTCAGGAAGCTTGGCATTCATGGAAGGCTCAGGAGAGAATGGCAACAAAATCTCTTTGACGCGCTCTTTGACCCAAAGTGTGTAAGCTTCCTTGGCTACACAATTCTTCTTACCCAAATCGGCTCTTCCTTCGAGATGAATCTGAGTCCAAGCGGCACTAAACCTCTTCAGCAAACCCATGTCATCAACCCCTTCATGAAAGATGAACTCTTCCACTACCTCAGGACCAGGTTTGTCAACCATAGGGTATCCCAACTATTGGAAAGCCATTCTCGGATTGTAGTTAATTCCACCCTTTGTACCCAAAAGAGGCACATTGAAGAATTTCCCACAATGAAGAATGATCGGAATGTCGTCGAAGACTCGAGAATACTAAGAAATATCATCAGCGGTAAGAGACGTGATTCGTTGAGACCACTTGAGATTATCCTTATTCTCAACAAAGGGACCCTTCTGTGGAAGGTGAGACATGAACCATCGGTACAACAAAGGAGCACAATAGACAATGGTTCCTTTCTTCTTTTCATTCCCAGAATGAATAGAATGGTAGGTATCAGCAAGAAGCGTCAGAACAGGGTTCTTGGACAAGAAAATGCTGATGGCAGCCTGATCTACGAAATCCTCCATGTTCGAAAACAAGACAATCCCATATACCAGCAAAGCGAGAATGGCATTGAAAGCCTTCCAGTTTCCATCCTTAGCAAACGTAGTGGCCTTGTCAACCAAGAACTTCGAAGCAAACCCTCGAATACCTTTCCCTTTGGTCTTGAGATTATCCTCGACATCTTTCTTACTAATGCAAAGCGCATCATCAATAAGATGAAACTTCGGACAACCACTAGTGTAAACATAAGGAACCTGCTTCTCGATCTCAACCCCCAGAATATAAGCATACTCCTCAAGTGTAGGTGCTAGCTGATAATCCTGAAATGTGAAGCACCTATATGGCGGGTCGTAGAGCTGAACCAGAGTATGAATAGCAGTGATGTTGACTTCAGTGTTGAGGATGGTCAACATATTACCATAAGTACCTATGAAAACCCCTATGTGATCTCCAACCAACAAAGATGCCAAACCTCTCAAAACACCCAGCTTAGGCTCCACAAACTTGTAACTGAAGATGCCATGATGACCAGTACTCATCTCCATGATAATGTCAACAAAAGATAAGCCCTTGAAAACCTAGAAATGCATATGCAAAAATTAATTTACATGATGAAATGATATGCAACACAGCAACAAGAAGCCAACAGTGTCCGAATAATCAAATCCTGAATAATCCGGATATCTACATATAATTTGTGTCAGTGCAACATAATCTGATGTGTCGGTGAGGAAATCTGGCGTGTGTGAGAACAAGGGTGTGAAGTGGCCTATTTTCGTGCAAAAACCCATGCCCCTTACAGGTGTGATCTAGACACAACAAGGTGGTCCCTAGAAAGGTCGCCCAAACCATAGGACTCAGGATGAAAACCCCCCGCCGTAGTGAATTCTCACAGGACGGAAGTATTCTCAAACGAATCACGATCTGGGATGTGGGTCTCGTGATATCCCAACGCGCAAAACGCATGCCTCACGACTACCCACATTCTAGCCTATGTGTATACTAGGCCCGATGTTAGGACCTTTCTCTCCAATAATATCTACCCGCCCCAACAACAGCAGAAAACAACAGATATCCAGAATATACAGCATATGAATATTCAAAGCAGTAAAGAAATGCGATAAATAAACATAAAGTTAAAGCAAGTAAAGCGAGTAAATACGCGAAAGATAAACACCCAAACAAGCAAGAAAAAGCAAACAAAACTAGGTGAGACCCCTCGAGGGATGGACCAGCAATAGGTCAACCAATCCCCAGCAGAGTCGCCAGCTGAAGATGGATGGTTTCTACCTGAGTGAATCGCACACTCACTCAAAGATACAACAGAGTCGCCACCGAACTTTATTTAGTCCCAAAGGACAGGGAAAATATCGATAAAACCCAAGGGGAAGAGACACGGGAACGGGGGGTCGGTTATGCGAAAGGAAGATATTAGCACCTAACGCATCTGTCGTACTCGACGGGAACCATTTTGCTTGCTTCTAGGCTTGGATGGGTTATCTATCTAAAGGCTTCTAGCTAAAAGAAAAAGGAGAGAGAGAGAGAGAGAGAGAGGGGGGGGAAAAGAAAAGAAAGAAAGAAAGTGCTCGCGGAGGAACGAAGTCCTCGTGCCTACGTACCCTCATAGTGTGTTGTACCCCAAATTTTACCCTCATTTTTCTGCTAGTTGATGTTTTATTTATTGTTCTCTATTTTAACTTAATATTCATTTTAATATCTTTATCTGTCTTTATTTTAATTTATATTCAATATGGCATACTTTTATTTCATTTATATTTAAGTTGTTTTATTTTTATTAATTTAAATTAATCTTAATTTAAGTTAATTTTAATAATTAGTTTTAATTAATTAGATTAATTATTCATTTAGTTTTTTTTTTCTAACTAATTTTATTTAGAATATTTAATTTGTTTTATTTTTATTTTATTAATCATATTATTAATTTCAAATTAAGAAAAGAACTCTTCCATTTCTATTTTCACCAATAGGCCCACCGTGACAATTCATGTGACATTGTTGGAAAATTTCATTAACCATCAACCAATAAGAACCAAGTATGTCTGCTTTGACTTTTCAACTTTGGCCACAACCAATGGACAAGTGACGTGTGGCATTTGAGGAGAGGAACACAACCAAATATCTTTTTCTTCCTCTGTCGTGTAGCTTGTTTGCAAAAGAAGAGGAAAATTTCATCTTGTCTCAAACTCTTTTCAATTTTCGAGCCGTTGGCGCATACGACCTGCCAGCCTGCTCACCGTACGATCCCTCTGCAACCGTGAAAGCAACTACACAATAAAGTTCAAAAATTCAAATAAAATTAAGAACAATTGCTGTTTTTCTGGGAGTATATATATAGCAGAAGGAGGAGAGAACCAAAAAAAAAAGGCCGAACCTGCCGCAAAAAATGAAAACACCACAACTCAACTCACCTTTTCAACCTCACCCGCCACTCTTCAAACCTCTGTGCCCAACTACTTCATAACCTTCGGCTCACCAATCGCCTTGCACATATTCGCAAACCCTCCTTTATCGTGTAAAAATCACCATCGTGTTGAATTCTGAGCTCCGCCTGTAGCTGCCATTATTACTCACCGAACAACTCATAAACCTCATGAACACAACCCAACCTCCATCACTCTTTGCTCCGATCTGCATACGACACACTACAACGTCAACAACTCGCTGCAACAGAAGCTTTGAGCAGCAACAACGTCAACAACTTGTCTTTCCGCTCACAGCTTACAACCACATCAAAAGCAACTCAATGATCATGTGTTCATGTTCATATAGAATCGTCTTTGAATCGTCACCCGAATCTTTTCTTCAATCTTTACTCACCTTCAACCAAATCCACAAACCTAGAAAATACAGACACGAATCAGAAAGAGGAAGAAGAGTAAATTGATTTGAAACTCAATCCCTTCTTAAATCCAAACAGAACCAAAATCGGGAGTAAAATAGAAAAGTAGCAGAATCAACACGTACCTGATTGTTTGTGTGAGTGTTGAATCCGAGTAAGAGTTTCTGTTCCAATTTTGTTTTGTATGAGTAGATTCATTGTCTCTTTCATGTTATAGCTTGTTGTTTCGATTCCTTGCTTGTATGTCGGATTCGCGAGCGAGGGAGAAAGAATTGAAACATGGCGAAACGTGTGAGGGGGAGAACTGAGAGAACTGTAGCGAGAGATGGAGGTGGGTTGGACACAGCCTTGCGCTTGCCGTCGCCGACCGTTGGCCATGGCGTGGCGAGTTTCTTCTTTACGGCCAGTGATGTTTGATTGAGAGAGAAGGCAGATGGAGAGAATAAGGTTTGAGGATGGATCGCTTTGAATTTTGTTGAGCGTGGTTTCAGAGTTTGGGAGGATTGAATCGTGTGAACAAAGAGAGCAGTCGTTTTAGTTTGTTTAGGGTTTTCTTGTGTTGTTATCTCTCCTTTCCATTTAAGCCATCCAAGTTGGGTTTGGGTCCTTTGACCCGACCCGCCTGCAAACCCAGCGCCCCATTCTTGCTTGGGCTCACCAATCATCCTTGGCCCATGCTCAATGCTTCTATCGGCACCCTTGTCGCTTGGTTTCTAAGGAAGACATGATTCATGTCTTTAGTTAATTCATTTAATTTAGTTTTTATTTTTAGTTAATAAATAAGTTTTAGCTAGATTAATAAATTGGTTTCTAGTTAATTTTAGGTAGAAATTAGCAAAATAGTTTTAATTAGATTTCAATTTAATTTATTAATTAGTTTAAAGTAGAAATTAGTAAGTTAGTTTCTATTTAGATTTTAATTTGATCAATAAAATTAGTTTATAGTTAGATTTTAATTTAATTTGTTAATTAGTCTCTAATTGGATTTTAATTTAATTTGTTAATTAATTTCTTAATTAGATTTTATTTGATTCTTAAATCAATCTTGACAATCCTCATTTTCATTTTAGCTAATTCTAGATGTTCAATTTTATTCTTGATGCATTTAGCTATGATTAATCTCCGGTCTTTGATGCCTATTCTTTTGTAGCTTTTGGAACTATATTGATTTTCCTGTTTACTTCATTCCAAAGGAAGGTGAATTAGGTTGACTCTTAAGTCATAACCCCCACCTTAACCTTAGCAGCCTCATAAGAGCTGACCCTCATTTCTTGGCCTCATGAGAGCTATGAAATCACAACTAGCTTTAGGAGAGAGTTTCTAAACTCTTAGTGATATTCATCATAATGAATCATCACTTTTCCTTACTAACTAAAACATAACATAGGTCCATTACAACTAGATCTAGAGAGTTCTTAAACTCTACAATGAGCTTGTACTCATTTCCCCTCTGAATATTGACCATAGTCAATCATTCAGTAGAAGTAGAACTACGCATACTCTGATTCTATTCCCGAGGATACGTAGGTGTAAGGTGTGATGCCTTATCGAGTATACTTAGATACTAACCCCTAGGGTTTCAGCCTTTAGCATAAAACCTTTAGAAAACATAAGATAACATTAAAACAAGAGGTTCCCGTAGAGTACTACGGACGTTTAGGGTGCTAATACCTTCCCTAGGCGTAACCAACCCCCGAACCTTAGATCTCCCCCCTTTAGGTTTTTCTAACGATCTTGAACCTTTCCTTTGGATAAATCAAAGTCGGTTGTAAAAGAAATATGATGCAAATTAATTAATAATTTGTTATCCGATTTTCACCGCAACAGAAATGGCGACTTCACTGGGGACAGTTAGACCTACAGCTGGTTCTTTCCTAAGAGGGTTAAGCGTATCTTGTTTTATGTTATTCATGTTTGCGTATTTACTTGTATATGCTTATGTCTGTCATATTTGCTTATATACTCGTATCTTTGTTCTTGCTTCATTATCTGTTCTATGGGTTGACATGGTATCTATGAGTGAGATAAGTCCTAACCCGGACTTGAGAGAACACATATGTTTAGAAACCGTGGACATAGTCAAGGGAACTTCGAGGGAGAAATCCCAAAGGAGGGAACTTGAAGTCCACACTTAGTTGAGGCCCTCTCTGAAGTGGTATATGTTGAACGAGCAATCGTGAATGCGTTACTACTTTCGACCTAGGAGCCAGAGATACTGATGACCTTTAGTTATCCCTTTACCCCAACTTGGCCTATTTAGGACGTAGTGCGAGGACTGTGAGGGACCAATCCCAAATGGTTGCTATGCGATACTACACTCAGACGAGACTCTCTTGAGAATTTTATTAATCACCAAGCAATTGGGAAGTTGATAAAATCCGAAAGATGAGTTGTCGACTCTTTTTTAGAACCTTGTCTTGCAGGTGAAAACCATAGTACATACCATTGGGATGGATAGACCTTTGACTCCATGCTCGTAACCCCTAAACCTAGGACTTGTGTGCTGTTGTATGTGCATGTTTGTGTTTTTGTGTGCCCGTGTTTTGTGCATTGCATACATCTCATGATAACCATTTGGTTTCAATGAACTCAGACGTTCTTTTCTTTGCAAAGATCAATAGAGATCAGGGATTTTAAAACAAAAACTCTTTAATTTTCCAAAAAAAGTTTGCAACTCGCCTTTGAGTTCCTTGAAACCATTTGGCTTGCATTAGCATCTCATTTTCATCATGTCATAGCATGTGCATTCTTCCTTGTCCTCTTCTCATGTCGCCGTTTTCCCTTCAGAATCGTCTTTGAATCGACACCACAAGCCAAACTCGACAAAGGATGTTTGAACAATACTGCGAGATGGACAGAGTCAATAATGAATTGAGTGAGCTCCGAGAAGGAATGAGGTAGATCATGGAAGTTTTGAATGTTGTACTAGCAAAGGTGGATACGCGGGTCACCGTAGTCTCAGAAGTCGTTGCTACAACTGTAGAACCTCCCGTTACTATTGTGAACCCCACTATGGGTATGCCTTTTAACTTTATACGTGCTCTGGCCGTCACTTCCACTCAACAAGTTGTTCCTTTGGTTAATGAGGCATTCAAGTTATTCCTACCTTCACTCCAGCAACAGTGCAAGCCCAGATGCACCCAGTTTTTCAGAATCTACATCCGGTTCATGATCATGTCAATAGGTCCGAAGAAGGGGATAATCGACATGAAAGGTTAGAGGAAAGTGTAGAGACAATGCGGAGGAAATTGGAAGCAATGGAGAGGAGCAATGTATCTAATACTAATGTTAAAGACATGTGCTTAGTCTCAGGCATGGTAATCCCACCCAAGTTCAAACTACCCAGTTTTGACCTATACTCAGGAGCGACCTGTCCTACATCGCATTTAGTCATGTATTATCGACGAATGGCTGCATTTATGGATAACGATAAGTTGATGATCCACTGCTTCCAAGATAGTTTGAAAGGGGCTGCTGCAAAGTGGTATTTGACTTTGGATCAATCTAGAGTTCGTTGCTTTCAAGATGTATCTGATGCTTTTGTAAAGCATTATAGATATAACATGGACCTCGCGCCAGATCGTGGACAACTATTGAGCATGTCACAGCGCGATACCGAGTCTTTTAGAGAGTATGCACAGAGATGGAGAGAGATGGCTTCACAGGTAGAGCCACCTTTATCTGAAAAAGAGCTAGTTGATTGGTTTGTCGACATGGTGAGACCGGAATTCTACGAAAGGATGATCAGTAGCGTGTCCGCTAATTTTTCCAATATTATGGCTGTGGGGATTAAAGTAGAGCTTGGTCTGAAGAGTGGAAAAATGACCAAGAGAGATGATAGTTCGAGCGACAATGCCAAGATATCCCTCAAAAGGGAAGGAGATACCAATGTGGTGATGACAAACAAAAAGAAGAAAAATCAGTTCTGGGAACGTCAGCAGCAACAACAGTGTTATTCTGTTCAGCAACCTTATGTGGCCACCATTACGCCAACATTCAACCACCGAGCTTCTGGTTATCAGTCTGTTCCTAAACCACCAATGTATCAACGAGCGCCCAACACTCCTGCTTACCTACAAAGGACTCAAGTTTCTCGTCAGAATATTCTCGGTAAAGGAAAGGGTGGAAGGCCTCGGATTCCCCTCATTCCTATGACGTATACAACATTGTATCCTGTTTTGGTGCAACAAGGATTAATAACTACAAGGTCATCAGGCCCACCTCCTAATCCGCTTCCACCTTCTTACAATCCCAATGCTCATTGTGCATTCCATGAAGGTGCACCAGGCCATAATTTAGAAGGTTGCTTTGCTTTGAAGCATATTGTGAAGGACTTAGTGGAGAGAAACATTTTGTCTTTCGACGGCTCCCATCCTATCATCAAGAACAATCCTTACCCGCTCATGAGATAAGTAATCCTGTGGAGGATGTATCAAGACAAAGATGGACTGTGATTGAGCTCCTCTTTGATTTTCTGTATTTGATTCCCTAAAGCTGGCAATCTTTTGGCTATTTCAGCAATTTTTATTGCATTTCCTTTGCACTTTGAATTTGTATTTGCTCATAAGCTTTATTGTTTTTCAAGTTGGCAAGATTAATGAAATGTTTGTGCATCTTTTGGATTAAGTCCATTCGTTTCACTCGTTTTATCTTCATGAAAACAAAATATATCTTCATCTTATTTCTTTTCCCTTTTTCAAACTTTTGTTAAAGCAAAGATTGGGGAGGATGATGAAAACCTCATGTTCATAAGTGTTGTGGTATACTTTCAAATTAACCTCGCCAAGGATGTAAGGCATTATTTCAATTAATCCCTTGTTAACCCTTCGAGCCTAGAAGTGGGAGTTTCTTCTTCACAAAAAAACCCTTAAATCTCAACCTTGGGCCAGGGTAGTTCTCAGTTTAACCCGTATGCATTCAAACACGAGCGCTTCATATAAGGCACCAGTCAGCTTTCAAATCAAGTGACTTCCTATTTTTGGAGATTTGAACGTATATCTTGAGTTAACTGAGCGTAGGATTTGAGCCTTTATCCTTTGTTTCATAAACCATGAACCAGGCCACATTACAACCCTTAAAAGACCTAATTGAGGTAAGGTTGTTTTGAAAGCATACTACAGCAAGGTTGATTAACCTGACTCCTAATAATCTTTGTATTTTGCGTGTGTTGATCACTTCCAATGACTTGATTCACCTTGTTTTTTATTTAATCACTTCACTGTGTGCGTTTCATCAATAAAACTTGATTTCAAAGGCTTGCATGAACTTTGCATTGAGATTGCCAATGTTTGATGAACAATACTTGTTTGTAAAAATAATTCAATATCAAAGAAATCCCACCAAATACAGCCAGTTGGGGGATTCGACTTGATAAAGGAAGCTCAGTCAGGGGGAACCCAGTGGAAGGATTTGCCAATCTACCGAATCAGGGGCAGAACTCGTCAAAGTTCAAAATATTGGGGCAAGTCTCCCTGAGGTCATCTTATGACAAGTATGGACTCCAGTGACCTGCCGGCAGGGGCAAGTTTTGTTCCACCAGTCGTTTCTACTACAGTTTGAGTATTACGAATACAGTTGAACTGGGGCAATCATGTCTAAGTTCATTTCTTTTCAAAAGTTTGAAGACATTGGAGCATCTGGTATATCAATTCTTCTGTAAAATCCTTTTGATGACTTACCCTCACTTATCAGTTAATCAGAGGCAGTCAAGTCGAGATTCGGTAAATCTCTAAAAGGTCGAACCTGCCGCAGAAAATGAAAACACCACAACTCAACTCACCTTTTCAACCTCGCCCCCCACTCTTCAAACCTCTGTGCCCAACTACTTCATAACCTTCGGCTCACCAATCGCCTTGCTCATATTCATACACCCTCCCTTATCGTGTAAAAATCACCAACGTGTTGAACTCTGAGCTCCGCCTGTAGCTGCCATTATTACTCACCGAACAACTCATAAACCTCATGAACACAACCCAACCTCCATCACTCTTTGCTCCGATCTACATACGACACACTACAACGTCAATAACTCGCTGCAATAGAAGCTTTGAGCAGCAACAACGTCAATAACTTGTCTTTCCGCTCACAGCTTACAACCACATCAAAAGCAACTCAATGATCACGTGTTCATGTTCATGTAGAATCGTCACCCGAATCTTTTCTTCAATCTTTACTCGCCTTCAACCAAATCCACAAACCTAGAAAATACAGACACGAATCAGAAAGAGGAAGAAGAGTAAATTTATTTGAAACTCAATCCCTTCTTAAGTCCAAACAGAACCAAAATCGGGAGTAGAATAGAAAAGTAGCATAATCAACACGTACCTGATTGTTTGTGTGAGGGTTGAATCTGAGTAAGAGTTTATGTTCCAATTTTTTTTCGTATGAGTAGATTCATTGTCTCTTTCATGTTATAGCTTGTTGTTTCGATTCCTTGCTTGTTTGTCGGATTCGCGAGCGAGGGAGAAAGAATTGAAACATGGTGAAATGTGTGAGGGGGAGAACTGAGAGAACTGTAGCGAGAGATGGAGGTGGGTTGAACACGACCTTGCGCTTGCCGTCGCCGGCCGTTGGCCATGGCGTGGCGAGTTTCTTCTTTGTGGCCAGTGATGTTTGATTGAGAGAGAAGGCAGATGGAGAGAATAAGGTTTGAGGATGAATCGCTTTGAATTTTGTTGAGCGTGGTTTCTGAGTTTGGGAGGATTGAATCGTGTGAACAAAGAGAGCAGCCGTTTTAGTTTGTTTAGGGTTTTCTTGTGTTGTTCTCTCTCCTTTCCATTTAAGCCAGCCAAGCTGGGTTTGGGTCCTTTGACCCGACCCGCCTGCAAACCCAGCGCCCCATTCTTGCTTGGGCTCACCAATCATCCTTGGCCCATGCTCAATGCTTCTATCAGCACCCTTTTCATTTGGTTTCTAAGGAAGACATGATTCATGTCTTTAGTTAATTAATTTAATTTAGTTTTTATTTTTAGTTAATAAATAAGTTTTAGCTAGATTAATAAATTGGTTTCTAGTTAATTTTAGGTAGAAATTAGCAAAATAGTTTTAATTAGATTTCAATTTAATTTATTAATTAGTTTAAAGTAGAAATTAGTAAGTTAGTTTCTATTTAGATTTTAATTTGATCAATAAAATTAGTTTATAGTTAGATTTTAATTTAATTTGTTAATTAGTCTCTAATTGGATTTTAATTTAATTTGTTAATTAATTTCTTAATTAGATTTTATTTGATTCTTAAATCAATCTTGACAATCCTCATTTTCATTTTAGCTAATTCTAGATGTTCAATTTTATTCTTGATGCATTTAGCTATGATTAATCTCCGGTCTTTGATGCCTATTCTTTTGTAGCTTTTGGAACTATATTGATTTGCCTGTTTACTTCATTCCAAAGGAAGGTGATCAATATGTTGACTCATAAGTCATTGACCTCCCACCTTAACCTAAGTAACCTCTTAGGAGAAAACTTCATTTCTTGGCCTCATTAGAGCCATAGAAATTACAATTAGCTTCAGGAAAGAGTTTGTAAACTCTTAGTGATATTCATCATAATGAATCATCACTTTCCCCTACTGACTAAAACGTAACATAGGTCCATTACAACTAGATTTAGAGAGTTCTTAAACTCTACAATGAGCTTGTACTCATTTCCCCTCTGAATATTGACCATAGTCAACAGTTCAGTAGAAGTAGAACTACGCATACTCTGATTCTACTCCCGAGGATACGTAGGCGCAAAGTGTGATGCTTTGTCGAGTATACTTAGATACTTACCCCTAGGGTTTCAACCTTTAGCAAACATAAAATAACAGTAGAATGAGAGGCTCCCGTAGAGTACTATGGACGTTTAGGGTGCTAATACCTTCTCTAGGCGTAACCAACCCCCGAACCTTAGATCTCTCCCCTTTAGGTTTTTCTAACGATCTTGAACCTTTCCTTTGGATAAATCAAAGTCGGTTGTAAAAGAAATATGATGCAAATTAATTAATAATTTGTAATCCGATTTTCACCGCAACAGAAATGGCAGGGGAAAAAGAAAAGAAAGAAAGAAAGTGCTCGCGGAGGATCGAAGTCCTCGTGCCTACGTACCGTCATAGTGCAATGAGGAAGGCAGAGCGTCGTAGTTCATGAAACTAGGGGCAAAGAAGGAAGAAAGAAAGGAGGAAGACGGGAGAAAGGTGGAAGTGTGCTCGTCGAGATCATTGTGATCTCATGCCTACGTATCATACATTCGAAAGAATGCAGAATCAGAGCTTCCGTAGTTTAGGGAATTGAATGGAAAACAGAACAAGAAAGAAACAAGGAGATGAAAAGGGTGGTGTCAAAACCAAGAACAAGAATGAGAGAAAACTCTACTGGGAATGACCCCGTAGTAAGAGCATTTGCACAAAAGAATAGGAAAAGAATGGTGTCAAAACCAAGAATGAAAGAAACTCCGCTGGAGATAGCAAAGAGAATTGGTGTCGAAACCAAGAAAGTAAGAGCAATGGGAATATGAAGGACTCCTCTAGGGATCCGAATAAAGGGATGGTGTCATAACCAAGAGAAAAAACAGACTCGGTATATTAACTGGCTGGCAGTGGTTAACCGAAGAAAAGAGAATAGAACCCTGGTGGGGAAAAGAAGCTAGTGTCAATAGACAGACTGTGATAAACCAAGATAGAGTGTGCTGAACTGAGAGAAGGTGTTTGACTCTGAAGGGGCCTTGGTATATTAACTGGTAAACAGTGGTTAACCGAGGAAAGAAAGGACTGCAACTCTGTGGGAATAGAGAAGCATTGGTTTTAACAGAGAAAACTGTGATTAACCAGAAGCACGGGTGTAGGACCGAGTAAAGGTCGTGACCCAAAGGGGTTCGGTAAACTAACTGAACAAACAGTACTCAACCGAAGAAAGGGTATTTGAACCAAAGACAGGTTATTAACCCAAGGGTGCAAGTATTCGAACCAAGAGGAGGTTTCCAACTGTGGGGGATTCGGTGTTTATAGACGGACTGTGATCAACCGAAGAGAAAAGCGAGTGATTAACCAAGAGAAGGTGATTAACTCGAAAGAGTTCAGTATTTTAACAGACAGACTGTGGTTACCTGAAGAGACTGGTGATTAACCAAAGATAGGTGATTAACCTAACAAATTTCAGTATTTTAACAGATACGTTGTGGTTAACTGAAGAAAAGGGTGATTAACCAAGAATAGGTGATTAACCCAACAAAGGAGAAGAACCAAGAGAAGGTTGCGAACTCCTGGGAAAAATGTGGCCGTGACAGGAAAACTGTGTCGGGCCAAAGAAAGAAAATTGAAACTCTTCAGGGGAATCAAAAAGCAATGATTGATTACAAGAAAAAGGAGTAATGGAACAAAGAGAGATTGCTAGCGCAAGAAGAATGATGTTAACCAAGAAGGGATGGTGATTGATTAAAAGGAGAGATTGAAAGAGATAGGAGTGATCAAGGATCAAAAGAGATCGTAAAGAGAGAAGAGTGATCAAGGATCAACTCGATTGGGGAAAGAAAGCACATCACCGCCTAGAGATAGAGATGACTAAGCCAAGCACAGGGTCATTCGTCCCCTACCTGAAGTAGTCAGAATGAGAGTAGGAATCCTCCCTTCTCATCCCTTCCCTAACACACACAGGGTGTAATGCGGAAGCTGGACCGGATGGCACAACAGCTCTAAGTTGTACAGTGCTCCTGCGTAGAGAAACAAATAACATAACTGCATAAATTTGTACAGTGTTCTGATGCAAGGCGCAGTGCAAAACTCCAACTCCATGGGGGAACAAGAGAGAAATCTCTAAAGGAAGCCTAAAGAGTGGAAAAGGGAAGATCAACTAATCGAAACATGTTTCGATCAATTAATCCAGGGAGAAATATGCTAACAACTTTCCAAAGAGGATGATAAGTCATTGAAGCACAAATGAGTGAATTATTGATTATGAAATTCTGGTACCAGATATGTGTGATGTCACACACGATGTTACAACAACACACTCTGCGCAATGGACACAATAAACAACAGAAGAACACACCAAATTGTTAACCCAGTTCAGTTCAAACAACCTAATCTGGGGGCTACCAAGCCAGGGATGAAATTCACTACTTGTAGAATTAATTTACATACTCAACAACCCAGTTGACAATCTCCTAAACTTAATTCCTACTGGTGACTTCCTACCTAAGAAACCACTTAGATATGAGAACACTACTCAATCCCTAAAACACTCAAAGAACAACCTCTTTGAGAAACCTTGATCCTGCTTCAGAGCTTTGATCAAGTTACACAACTCTCTTTGCTTCACAGCTTTAGAGAGGACAGAACTCAACTCACTAATTCACACTAGAATGGTGTATACAAAGACACGCACAAAGATAATGTTTAACCTCCAGTTAAAGCTCCCTATCTTTTGTCTGTTTTCTGTGTCTTCTTCCTTTGATTTATGCGCATTATATAGCCACCTGAATTGGGCTTGGACTCCTTGCAATATTTGATCTGATTTGTTATTTAAAACTGAATCTTCAAAACAGATTTTATCCCAAAAATCTTTTCAAATCTTCAACCTTTTAAATCTCCTACAAATCTGCATCAAATCTCTATGCAACAGAGAATATCTAACCCAAGATATTCGCATCCAATGAGACTACCAGCTCTCCACAATTCCAGCTAAAATGCAAACCCTAACAACATCACTAAACCCGATGTTATTAATTCTACAGACCTGATGTCACAACATCGCATGTGACATCAGACGTCCAACTTAACTCTTAACATAACCCAATGTTAAGACTCAATGTTGTGACATCACCCATCTGGCATCAAACAACTAACAGCTTCACAACTTAACACAGCCCAGTGTTAAGACTCAATGTTGAAACATCACCACCTTGACATCAACATTGAACAACCTTTGTTTTACCAAAATTCCAGCCAATCCAAGAAACAACAATCTCCCCCTTTGGATAATTTTGGCTAAAACAATCTCTGCATCTTCAGAGACTTTAGCAGCGGATAAAAATATGATTTTTCCAACCTTTGCAGCAGCAGCACAGTCTTCACAAACAACTACACTTCACAATGCTTTCAGCATGCTGCACAAACACTCCAATACTCAGCTGTACACAAACTTCAACACTAACCAGCAGCATGGAATAAATCTCCCCCTCAAGGCAAGAACCAGCATACAAGCTGTTCAACAACTCTCCCCCTCAATATCTGCACTTCTGCATCACAACTAGCAACACTCTTCGTCATTGCAGCACCTCTTGCATCTTGATTTCTCCCCCTTTTTAGCCACAATTGGACAAACCTCAACAAGTAAGTCCTATGACACCTTGTACAAAACCATACTTCTTATATCAGCAATATCCACATTTTGAAAATCCAGACATATTCTTCATCCATCCAGTTATGAAGGCTTCACACAATCATCCACAAGATCTGAAGCACACACACAATGCCTTCCACTGAACTCTAAGTCAACTCCTCACACTTAGAATAACACACACCAAGACAAGTGTACAATCTATTTAAGGCCATGAATTAATCTTGTCTTCAGACATCTCCTCAGAAGCATGTGCGCACAAGATTCAAATAATTTGCTTCATATGACTCGAACCATTCAAGGCCACACCAAAACACCAATCAACAGCCTAATAACATGCTATCTGACATTATATCCTCATACGAGGCAACCAATCTCCACAAGCTTGATCAGCATACAATCTTCACAATAAATGCACCTTTGCTGCAAAATCCATAGACAAGTACTCCCCCTGTCATGATTAATAAATGTTCTAGATGGAGATGAACATTTGAGCACATTTTCTGAGTACATGCATTTTGGTACCACTGTCCCTTTCTCCAAAGGCTATCATACAATTCATCTTCACCATCCAAGGCAAACCTTCTACTTCATCATTCTCCCATATGACTATGTAGATGCTCCTTAGATATAATGTAAGCACTAAGCTTCAGATCCAGAACAAAGACATCCTTCACCAAGGATACTCTTGACACTCTTGACACCAGGGTATTACAAATGCTCCACTACTGGATTTTCTATCAGCAAAATAATCCAAACTCAACACTGTGTCACAAACTCCACAAGTTCTCAGCTTACTTATAAGCTTTACTGAGATCCAGTCTCTTCAAGAGATCACAATTCCTCTTTCCTTACATCCACTAGTAGTTGTTGAAACTGGTGAAGTCTTCAAAGACAGTAGTTATGCTTTGCCAGAACAAACTACTAAACACATGACCATAATCTTCACCTCTTCTGACCAAAAATGCTAGAGCATCCAACTCCACATGTCCAATCTTAATCATCTTCCATATATAACCACCAGCAAACATGATGTTATAACATCTTTTGGGACATCACCATTCAAATGACTCATTGCACAAAGAAGTCCTTCAAGATGTTCCCAATAAAACACAGTCAGAGCAACTTATTCATACACACCTGAATACCATAAGTTCCCACACCCTCTCTGAACCATATCCTAGCAAACTCAACCATATCCTGAGTATCTATACCAAATTCTTTTTCCAGAACATACTTCCACCATTTTATGAAAAGCACAGGAATGTTATCTAGTATGGCCTTTTGAATTTTCTCAGAAGTTCTAACAACAACGGCTTCCTTCATTTGAGAGATATCCTGGACATTATCATCAAACTTATCGCTGATCTTCCTATTTCTGGAAGAGATGAAGACTTTACTCCTGGATTTTGTAGTACCATCCACATAGATCTTCTGCTTATCAGTTCTCATCTTTGGAGGTGACTCAATAGCTTTCCTCTTCCTTGATTTCAGTCGTTTAGCAACCCCAGGAACCACTTTTGCAATTAGTTCATCATCACTCTTCTTTATTTTAAGGCTAGAAGTACCTTTCTTGACTTGAGATGTTTTAACATCAGCTCTAACATCTGCATCTTCCAACCTAAGGATTGTCAACTTGTGAAATTTTTCTTCTGAACTATAGAAGTCATTAGTCAGGTTGTCATCTTTCTTGGCCTTGCAAGTATTCAGCTCCTAACACTTCTTAAGGTCACAGCTTTTGATCCTTCCATCAGCATTGTTGACTCCTTCATCTTGCTCACATAACTGACTACTCAAGTTGGCTTTTAACACATAATCCAACTTAGGAGTAATAGCACCATAAGTCATTAACCCAGATTGACTTTTCACCATACTTTCACACTTGATGTCACCATCTGATGTTACAACATCGACCTTAACATCACTAGATAAGTTGTCCACTTGAGGTATCCACTAATAGAAATTATCTTTGGATCTTACTCCCTTCATCAGTACCTCATTCTACTCATCATCTACCACACATTCATCTTTGGTGTAGCTTACCTTGTAACCTTCGTCACAAAGTTGACTTATGCTAATTAAATTAGAACTCAACCCTTGAACAAGGAGCACATTATCAAGAGTAAGACCATCATGATTCTTCACTCTTCCAACTCCTGCAACTACACCTTTTTCATCATTGCCAAAAATAACCTCATGTGAGGGACAATGACTGACTTCAACTAACAAAGTTTTGAATCCAGTCATATGCTTTGAACATCCACTGTCAAAGTACCATGTATCCTTATCAACCTGTCTATCTGAGGTGTGGGCTAAAAGACATTTCACTTTCTCCTTAGGAACCCATTGTTTAGCAACTTTGGGTCTGACCTCCTTTAGTTTGGTTTGAGGAGCATATTGTGGATAACCATGCAGTTTAAAACACGAGTACTGCATATGTCTAAACCTTCCACAATAGAAGCATCTGACCCTATCATCTCTGAAGTGGTTATTTCTTCTGCCACTTTGATGATGATATTGTTGGTGCTGCCACCCATAATGATGTCTCCTTCTACCATAGTTGGCCTGTCTTCTATGGTGCGGTTGTCTTCTCCTGTACTGAGGATGCTGTCTCCTAGGCTATCTCCTATGGTGATGAGGCTTCCTTCTTCCATAGTAATGAGGCACAACATTGTTGTATCCATATCCATATCCATACCAGTTTCCCTGATGTTGAGACATCTGATGAGACATGTTCTGTTTGAACCTGGCAGCCTTCATGCTCTTGTGATATTGAGGTGGCATATACTGACTAGCTCCCTGAGACTGCACCTTCTTCTGATGATGAGCATTCTTCTTCTCAACATTCTGAGGTTGTGGATGAGTAACCTTCTTAGGTGTAGAATCATGTCTCTTTGTTTGATGCTGAGACATTGGTTGGGACACCTCCTTCTTTGTTCCAGAAGTGCTTGCTTATGTAGAACTCTTTTCCTCAACCACATATCCTATACCTGATTTATCTCCAGTAACTTTCTCTGACAGAAGAATCTTATCAAGAGTGGTTGTACCACTATTCATCATCCTAACAGATTTTGTCATCTGATCAAGTTGAGATTTAACTAGTACAACTTCATTTTCCAGATCAGCTTTTACATTCTCAAGCTGAGCAATCTGTTGCTTGTGACACTTGTTTTCTTGAAAAATCTCAGCACTTTTTAAACACAGCTCTTGATAAGTAGATGCTAACTCCTCATAAGTTATTTCTCTATCACTATCATCATCAGAAACAATAGTTCCTGTTAAGGCTCTAACATGCTTTGCTGACTCACCTTCACTTTCACTATCAGATTCAGACCAGGAAACTGTCATGCCCTTCTTCTGCTTCTTCAAGAACGTGGGACATTCTTTCTTGACATGTCCATAACCTTCACATTCAAAGCACTGAACACCTTTCTCTTGGGAAGTCTTCTCTTCATCCTTCTCTTTTGACTTGCTGATGTCAGAAGAGACGTTCTTGACATTGGGCCTGGAGTTATTGTTCATCCTCTTGAACACCTTGTTGAACTGCCTTCCCAACATAGCTATGGCCTGAGATAGATCCTCCTGGGATTCAACACTGTTCCCTTTCTCTTCTTGATCATTTGAAACCAAGGCTATACTCTTTGGCTTCTTTTCTGGTTCTTCCTCATTCAACCCAAGCTCAAAAGTTTGAAGACATCCAATGAGCTCATCAACCCTCATCTTACTGATGTATTGAGCTTCTTCAATTGCAGTCACCTTCATCTTGTACCTCTTAGGAAGGGACCTAAGGATCTTCCTTACCAGCTTTTCTTCTGACATCTTTTCTCCAAGAGCACTGGATGCATTGGACATCTCAAGAATACTCATGTGGAAGTCATGGATAGTCTCATCTTCCTTCATCTTCAGACTTTCAAACTTCGATGTTAGAAGTTGAAGTCTTGACATCTTAACTCTAGATGTTCCTTCATGTGTAGCCTTCAAAATATCCCAAGCTTCCTTAGCAACTTCACAGGTATTGATCAACCTAAATATGTTCTTATCCACTCCATTGAAAATTGCATTTAAAGCTTTGGAATTTCCAAGGACAAGCTCATCTTCTTCCTTGGTCCATTCTTCTTCAGGCTTCGGCTTTAAGGTGCCTTCTTTATCTTTCCCAGCATCATCTTTCTCACACACAACAGGTGCCTTCCATTCTTTAATAATGGCCTTCCAAGCCCTGCTGTCCAAGGATTTCAAGAAGGTGGTCATCCTTGGCTTCCAATAATCATAATTGGAACCATCCAATATAGGGGGTCTGTTGACAAATCCTCCAACTTCTTTGTCCATCTTTACACCAGAAAGTAACTTCCCTAGATCTCACCCAGAGACAGACAGGATGCCTGCTCTGATACCAATTGAAATTCTGGTACCAGATATGTGTGATGTCACACACGATGTTACAACAACACACTCTCCGCAATGGACACAATAAACAACAGAAGAACACACCAAATTGTTAACTCAGTTCAGTTCAAACAACCTAATCTGCGGGCTACCAAGCCAGGGATGAAATTCACTACTTGTAGAATTAATTTACAGACTCAACAACCCAGTTGACAATCTCCTAAACTTAATTCCTACTGGTGACTTCCTACCTAAGAAACCACTTAGATATGAGAACACTACTCAATCCCTAAAACACTCAAAGAACAACCTCTTTGAGAAACCTTGATCCTGCTTCACAGCTTTGATCAAGTTACACAACTCTCTTTGCTTCACAGCTTTAGAGAGGACATAACTCAACTCACCAATTCACACTAGAATGGTGTATACAAAGACACGCACAAAGACAATGTTTAACCTCCAATTAAAGCTCCCTATCTTCTGTCTGTTTTCTGTGTCTTCTTCCTTTGATCTATGCGCATTATATAGCCACCTGAATTGGGCTTGGACTCCTTGCAATATTTGATCTGATTTGTTATTTAAAACTGAATCTTCAAAACAGATTTTATCCCCAAAATCTTTTCAAATCTTCAACCTTTTAAATCTCCTACAAATCTGCATCAAATCTCTATGCAACAGAGAATATCTAACCCAAGATATTCGCATCCAATGAGACTACCAGCTCTCCATAATTCTAGCTAAAACGTAAACCCTAACAACATCACTAAACCTGATGTTATTAGTTCTGCAGACCTGATGTCACAACATCGCATGTTACATCAGACATCCAACTTAACTCTTAACATAACCCAATGTTAAGACTCAATGTTGTGACATCACCCATCTGACATCAAACAACTAACAACTTCACAACTTAACATAGCCCAGTGTTAAGACTCAATGTTGAAACATCACCACCTTGACATCAACATTGAACAGCCTTTGTTTTACCAAAATTCCAGCCAATCCAAGAAACAACAGACTACACAAGATTAAGTTTATCCATGAAGAATAAACTTAATGAAAACTGAAATGGAAGGTGCAAAACGGTGTCAAATGATCATCAAAGTGCCACACAAAATCATGTATCATGTGAACAAAGATAGTGCAAGAAGGATTATGTTCATACAATGCTAAAAACATGAAACAACATGAATAATCGAAAATGTGCATCGAAAGTTCATGAATATGCCCCAACCAGAAGTGAAATGACATTTAGAACATCCATAAAATCAAGCATGATAATCAATGGAAGTAAAAATGAAGCATGGCAAACACACTTGAAAATGCAAGAAAATGGCCATTCTGTTCAGTGGTAACCGGTTACTCACCATGCGTTAACCGGTTACTTGCTTGAAAATTAGCGTTCTGGGTGAAAAATTGCACTGAGTAATCGGTTAACCACCATACATTAACCGGTTACCACTGAACAATGGTGAAAAAAAATAGTAAAAACAGCTTTTCAAAAGTGATTCTGAGCACCTATTCACTTATGCAAACTACCACATGCTAGGAACTGAAATTGTGCATGAAAGTTGAACTTGAAAACAACAAATAAACAATGATAAAATCAACTAACACAATAGGATCATGGATCAAACAAATGCAAAACCAAATCACACATAATAATTATCGACTATATTGCGAACGATACGAAAATGCGCGAAACGGTAAAATTAGTTAGATCCACCAACCTACAAGCCGGAGATTTGGCTTGGTAAATGTTGCAAAGGATTTTTGATGCAGAAAATCAAAGAAAACCAGAGGAATCTTCAACTTGTAGGCAAATCGTGTCGAAATCGAGCAAAATACGATAAGCTTCAAAATGCGAATTCGAACCGTTGGAAGTTGCAGCAAATACTCAAGATTAATCCAAAAGCTGAAATAAATCCAGAAATCCAACTGTAATAGCAAGAATGATGAAGGTTGAGCTCAAGAAATAATCACTTTTGATGTAAAAGTGATTAACCTTCAAAGTAGAAATGAGCTTTGGTGAGGTTTTGGAAGAGACTTGAGATGAAGATGAAGATGTAGTAGAGAAATTCAGAGGGAATGTGGGAGAATTGAGAGTGAAATTGAGAAAATGGCTGAAGGTGAGTTTATATATATTTTAGGTTTGGAGTGTGGGATGGTTTGGAATTTGGTTTGGAATTAGCTTTGGGTTTGGAACTAGGCTAGGAGTTGGTTGGACTTGACTCACTGAGTCAAGGCGGTTAACTCGGTTAGTTAGAACCAACTCGGTAACAATCCCAAGGTGCATTCCATCATCCAAAGGTTGATATACTTGGAAAACAAGGGACATGGTACACTTGAATTAGAGTGAAATATTGGAATAAATGCACTTGGAATGTCTTGAAATGTCTAGAGAAGTCTAGAATGTTCCACACACTGCTAGAATCAAGTAGAACCAAAGACCAAAGAGAGTGCATGGCTGCTGTCCCAAAAATGCAGCAGGAATTGCAAATTTTCACTGAGTAACCGGTTACTCACCATGCGTTAATCGGTTACTTCAGTCAATTTTTGCCCAAATTGCTCAGGAAATGATACTGGAGTCCCGGTTGTGGTTTTCCACCTCTTGTCTTGATGAATAGGTATGGAAACCTTCATTTTGTGCTTACTTTGATGACGCGATGATCCTGTGAGGATATGATTAATCGGGCTTGGAAAACCTGAATATCCTGTGGCAAGAAACACACAGAGAAAAGTGTGAATGCGTAGGCTAACGATGCGAATGCGCATGCTTATGCAAAAGGCAAAAGAGGGAGGTCAAATTTCGGGTTCCGACACCCATTATTGTTAACATTATGCTGTACATGTAAGTCCACGAAAATGTTTATCTATTTTTTTCTCATTTGTTATTTATATCTCATGTTATGTTACAAATTAATTTTTCATGGATACTTTTCATTTCCTTTAATGACCAATAATTCTATATATTGTATTTGCAACTACATGGTACACTTTACCATCAACCCTCATTATTAATTTGCCTCTTAATATTCCAACTTTACAGTTTCTAAAGTATTAATTAATTTACATTTCCAATGTAGGGGGAAGGTGCAGAGTCAGAACCCTCATTATATATTCATGCCTCCTATACTCTATATAACACACCAAACTTGAAGAAGACATCAGATTTTCTATGGCATCCAACCACAATATCAATGTACCAGAGCCTACTGATGTCCAGACACCGCCACCAGAGCCTACTGATGTCCAGACACCGCCTCACCTACAACCTTCACCCGATTTGTAACTACCCGACGGTCACGATCATTGTGTCGACGGGCAACCACCTTTACAGGTTTTCCCTTTACAAATTATGCATGTTTTGTTCATCACTATATCTTTCTCTGCATTTCTTAATCACTAAATCTTTCTGTACATAACATCAACAGACCCAACAAGATATCCAACCTGTTGTCCACAATGAACCCCTTCTTGACAACCAAACACCTTCGGATGTCCAACCACCTACGGATTTCCCCCCGCTGAACCCCACTAACAGCCTTCCCAGTCTCAACCACTTCTGCATGTGCGACCGGTACATATTTCTTTTGCATGGATGTTTTTGCACTTTCTTAAATTGCATGAACAACACCCCATTTGCCTTTTCATGTTACTGAACGTTAATGTATTATGTTGATGTTAGCAGACGGTCCCTTATTTTTTTGAATGTTTACAATTTTCATAAACTACTTTTCTTCTTAAGGTACATGCCCCTCCTGCGCAAAAACACAGAAGAGGAAAAGAAAAACAAAAGCATCCAGATATCTGAGGAAAGTAACATTATATGATTCTGATGAAGACGACGAACGCAACTACGAGCCAGTTGATTCTGACGATGACGATGAGCGGGACTATACATGGGAGAACTCTATGTCTGCCTGGAGATTTAGACATACTGATTAAGTATGCAACTTATTTTTCAATTTCGTTAAGGTCATTTGTTATGTTTTATGTGTTTGCAATGTTTAGACTGCTACAACTTGATTCACCATATATAATTTCCATTGCAAATTTTTCTCCATTTCATGTTTATTATTATATTTGTACTTTTTGATAATAAAATATATTTTTAAATGCGAAAATTAGATTTTTTTTAATTTACGTCAAAAACATCAATAATATTTTTAATTATTCCTTTTACAAAATATTTTTGTTTTTTCTATTAAAAAATATTAATATATCATCTAAAAATTCAAATACTATAACATATTAAATCAAAATCAATGATATTGAAATTTATTTATGATAAATTAAAATATAACAAAAATATTTTCATTATTTAAATATGTTTATGTTATAACAAAAAGAAAGAGTCTTTCATTGCTTGATGTGTAGGTAGTGTAGGCTTGTGGGCAGTATTTGTACGTGGGGGACCACCTCTGTCCTGGTGTGAATGTATTATCTAACATTGTTTTATGTATGAACTTATTTGACAAATCTATTGTTTTTGTAATGATGCTTCGCTTATTGTATAAAATTGTTATGTATTCAAATATTACAAAAATCTATTGATATTAATAAATGAAAATTTGTATAGACAGAAGTTTCCGTTTAATGTGTGTGGATGTTATAATCTATAACGATGTTTCAAATAAAAAATTTAGCATGGTCTGTATGAAATAGAACTTTCTATTTAATATTGTTTAGTAACAAAGTTAAGGTAGTTTGTTTTTTTTTCCCCCAAACAGCGTGTATTTTGGACATCAATATAAATGTAATTACTTTATGGTTTCATTTTCTGTAAAAACATTGTATTAATAAAAGGTCAATTTAAAACTGATTTATTAAAAACACAAGCGTGTGTACCACACCAGTATCGTGCGAACGCACGGGTCACACCAGTACAGTATGAGCGCACGGGTAACCAGACCAAAATAAGTGTGAACGCACGGTAATACACCAGTACCGTGCGAACGCACGGATAATACACCAATACCGTGTGAACGCACGGGTAACACATCAGTACCGTGTGAACTCACGGATAACACACAGTACTATGTGAATGCACGGGTAGCCAGGCCAAAATTATTGTGAACGCACGGGTAGTACACGAGCACCGTGTAAACGCAGTGACGACCGGGGCAAAATCGGTGTGAACGCATTGATATCTAATATTGTTTTTTTTATAATTATTTTTAATTTAAGATACAATTTTTTTTAAGATAATATATGAATAATTGAAATATATATTATTGATGTCTTTCTTTTAAAAATTGGAAATTTGATACAATTTTTTTTATTTTAAAAATTTGTCTTTCATTTAAATATTTATCTTTGATTCACTTATATTTTTATCTTTTACTACTTTATGTTATTTTTCTTTTTTTTTTAATTAAATTTAAATATTTTCTATTTATTATTTGAATTTCATAATCTAACTGGTGACAATTCCACAGTCCACTACTCTTTTTACAATTTATAGTAAATATTTTATTTTCTTCTGTGCTTTTTTATTTTTCTTAATGCCTTCATATACCTAACATCTTTATCTTCATAATTTGAATTTTTTTCTGTCTAACCTTTTGTGACTTATCAATATTTGATATTATATTTTTTATTAACACAATCCTTTAAAAACTGTGAATTTAAATTTTTCCCTGTCAAAATATATTGGTCCAATTTCAAAGGTCCGCAGCGGAACCCGTGCAGACGCACGGGTATCCCACTAGTTATAAGATGGTTGAACAATCATAAACTTTTACTAGTTTGTATTGCTTCAAAATTCAAGATGTTATGTTGATATGCTCTTGTTTTATTTTATTTATAAAAATTAGACTTATAATTTGTATCTCTTCTATTTTGGTTTTGAAGTGATCAACCCTCAATCTTACATTGGTGATCGGAAACTCTCTTGTGCATGAGTGTATGTGAAAGTGTTCAACAAACTTGAACTCCCAAAAGAAAATCAAACATCAGATTTGTGTTCCTCATCACAAATTCTTTCTACTATATTAGGTATTTAAAGTGTAGTAGAGAGTATTATTAATTAGATATTTTAATTATTATTTTAATATAATTAATTAGTATTATTTTAGAAGTTTCTTAGATTTGTATCATTGTGCCACTTGGATGGTTAAGATATGTTTAGAGTAGTATTTAAAGTGTAGTGTTCTATTTGTATTGCAATGAATGAAATCAAATATCTCTTTTATTTTATTTAGTTTGTCTTTCTTTTATTTTCTAGCAAATTAAGTTTAGCTTCCTATCAATTGGTGCTCTCATCTTGAACTTCAATCCATATTACTATTCCTACACCCCATACACTCCATATATTCCATATCAACAATAACAACAACAACACATAATTTCTACTTCGCCTCAACAATCGTCTTCCACCTTCCATGAACATTCAAGTTACCATAGCTATCAACCTCAATCTCAATATTTCTATTCACAACTAGAAACTCTAAAACAATATTTGATTGAAACTTAGAAAATCGAAAATGAATATAGAGAAAAATTAAAGGAATTGATTCAAAATTTGAGTTATTCTCTCAAAACTTCGTCACAAGAGTTTTCTAATACCCTAAGAAAATGCACAAAAAAGTTACAACAATTTATTGTTGAAAAAACAACAGAAGAACAACAGGAAGAAGAAGAAAAACATTCGGATTCACTAAAACCGTCTCCGAAGCTAACTCCGATAGAGTCTACGCCGTCATTTCTGGTGATACCTCTGACGGCACATTCTAAGACATCTCCAAGGATATTTCCGGCGAAGTTTTCGACTCGGGCAACATCTCCGGTGTCTTCTCCGGTGAAATTTTCGGCGGGATTTCTGACATCTTCTCTGGAAGCAGCTCTGAATTCTTCTTCAGCTACTCCGACGTCACTTCCGACAATTTTTCCGACTATAATATTAACACAAGAAACACAGAAACAAACATGTTTTTGCAACCACTAAAGAAGCCACCGGATTTGCAACAACCATTGTTAGAACCTTCAGATATATCATCATTCATCAATCCACAGCTTCGACCACCATTAAAACCACCGGATCTACAATCATTTTCACCGTCAAAACCGCCATCAAAATTACCATATTTGCATTTTAATCATTTTCATGTTTAATTATTTTTATTTTTGTTTGAAAGAAAAAAAAAAGATATAATGAAAGAAAGAGAAGGAAGAAAAGAAACAAGAAAAGAAAATAGAAGTAGAAAGAGAGGAGAGCGAGAGAGAGAGAGAGAGAGAGAGAGAGAGAGAGAGAGAGAGAGAAGAGAAGTGAGAAAAAAGAGAGAGAGAGAGAGAGAGAGAGAGAGAGAGAGAAAGAGAAATGAGAGAATAAAATACTAGTGTTATCAATTATCATATGCCATACGATTCACTTTTTCTCATGCCACCTAATACAAATGTTCCAACCTCACTCTTTAATTACTCTGCTACAACCATCCACACAGCTTTCAAATCCACTTGCATGTGATACCTTGACAGCAACATATCAACTTGTTGTCCCCCACCCACACAGTTTGCCATCTCTTTTTTTTACACCATCCACTCACATGCCACATGAGCAAATTCTTCTTGGGATAATTTTTGGTTTATTACAAACTTTGAGGATAAAGTTTTATTTGTACCGGATAGTAATGATAGAGAGTATTATTAATTAGATATTTTAATTATTATTTTAATATAATTAATTAGTATTATTCTAGAAGTTTCTTAGGTCTTGGTGATTGTGCCACTTGGATGGCTAAGATATGTTTAGAGTAGTATTTAAAGTGTATTGTTCTATTTGTATTGCAATGAATGAAATAAAATGTCTCTTTTATTTTATTTAGTTTGTCTTTCTTTTATTTTCTAGTAAATTAGGTTTAGCTTCCTATCAAGGTGGTAGCCTAAATTTTCAAACTACTCCAATTTAAAAATAAATTGATGGGTTTTTGTAGAGGAGTGAAAAACCAGATCAGTGTTAGTGGTAATGGTTACAAATGTGAAACAATAGTAACTTTTTCAACATGTATTCTTTTAATTAACATCAATATCTCCACTTTGATTAAAAATCATGCATTCTCTTTTGTTGCATCATTGACATTCTGAGTTCAAAGAAATAGCATATTCCTTCATAAAGAGTTTACTTCTCTTGAAGGTAAACCACAACCATATTTTTCATATTATCTTCACCAATAATTATAGTTCAAAAGAATTATCATACTCCATTATAAAGAGTATATTTCATTAAAAGTTAAGTCATTCGAATAATTTTTACATTGTATTCACCAATGATCAATAACTTAAAAAGAACTGAAATATTTCACCAGAAGAGTATAACCACCTGAAACTACATCACTTCAAGGAGAAATTTTCTTACTCTGAGCCTTTAAGGCCAACCCTAGAAGGGGTATCTCTTCCATGTCTCTCTTTAGTCAATTCATATTCATTTTCTTTTATATTTTTGCATTCATAAGTGGATGTAGTGGTTGTTGAGATGAATGGTTCTAAGAGCCCGGATCCTGATGGTTTTAATTTCTCTTTCTATAATAAAAATTGGGGGTTAGTCAAGGAAGGGGTGTATGTAATGTTTGACTATTTCTTTCAGAACGTTGTGTTGCCTAAGAGTTTGACATCTTTTTTCGTCACTCTTATCCCGAAGGTCGAATCTCCGTTGGAGTTGAAATATTTTAAACCTATTTCTCTTCATGGTTCCTTGTATCATTTTGTGGCAAAGGTATTGGCGGCTAGGAAGTCACGATTCATGGGGAAGTTGATTTCCCCAAAGCAATCGACCTTTCTCAAGGGGAGGCAATTGGTGGATGATGTAGTTGCTAAGAATTAGGGGTGGCAAGAAGGTCCCAACCTGCCTGTTTTTTTCGTACTTTTTTAAGACATGCCGAGGTTTTAGACTCACACCTTCTAATGTGTCCACCCACTCCATTTTTTGAAGGTTTTTTTGGAAGCGGACAGTAACATATATTTTTTTCATTTTTAGGCTTAAAAGGCTCAATATTCCCCATCTCATGCTTATTTTTTGTGGGACACACCAATATTTTAAGCCCGCGCCCTCAACTATGTATGTCCCGCCTTGCCCCATTTTTTACAGGCTTTTGTAGGACGAGTCTAAATGGGGGCGGGATACCAGTTCACCACACCATACTCTGAATGAGGTTTTAGACCTGGATAAAGTGTCTAAACGAGAGTTTTTTGTATTTAAAGTGGATTTTGAGATGGCTTATGACTTAGTTAGCTAGTCTTTCCTAGAGTATATGTTAAGGAGATTTGGTTTCGGTGATAGGTGGAGGGCTTGGATTTGAGCTTGTATTTTTTTAGGTAGTTTTTTGTCTTGGTGAATGGGTGACATTTAGAGGAGATTATTTTCCAAAAGTGGTATGGAACAAAGATACCATTTAGCACATTTTCTTTTTCTTCTAATGGTAGAGGAGCTCAATACTTATTTGAAGAAAATTATCTTAGTTTGTGTGCTATAAGGTTTTAAACTGAGTTTGTGAGGGTTTGAGGTGACTCATCTTTAATATACAGATGATACAGTGTTGTCGGGGTACTGTTTATTGAGAATCTTTTTACTATAAAGGCGGTTCTCAAAAGGTTCTAGAGCTCTGTGAAGGCTTTCAGCATATTAAGGTGGGTGATTTCCCTTTCAATTATTTAGGGATTCTTGTTGGTGCTAACCCAAAGAAGGAAGTTCGGGAGCCTTTATGAAAGCTTGTCTCTAAGAGATTAGCCTCCTGAAGGAACAAATTTGTGAGTTTAGGTGGTAGAGTAGTTCTATTGAGTTCAATGTTGAATGATATTCTGGTATTCTTTTTGTCTTTCGCAAAGATGCTAATCTCGATTCGAAAGAAGTTGGTTAGTATGAAAAGGTGTTTTCTCTAGGGAGGTTCCAAATGATGAGCTAAGGTTGTTTAGGTTAAGTGAGAGAATATGTGTAAGGAGAAAGGGGATGGTGGTTTAGAGGTGAGAGGTCTTAGACTAGTAAATTTTGATTTGTTAAGTAAGTGGAGGTTGAGGATTCTCTAACATTTGATGTCTCTTTGGGGAGGTTTATGAAGGCTATGTATAGGTCTCAATGTTTTGGTTCTCCTTTGGGTGGCAAGGTTTGAGTCCTTAAAAGGGTACCTCCTTGGGTTTCCTCTATACAAAGACTTGGGCTATTTTTCCTTATTGTATGCTATGTTGATCGGGGATGCCCAAAAGACAAGTTTTTTGCAAGATATATGGGTGGGGACTAGCCCCTTTGTGTGTCTCTTTTGAGAAGTTATTTCTTATGTCAGAGCAGAAATCTTACTTTCTGGGATCTTTGGGTGCTTATGTTAGGAATGTTTGAGTTTGGAGTTTTAGGTGGCGGCGGACTTTTCTAGTTTGGGAGGAGGAGCTTTTTGAGGGTTTCTTTAATCTTATTTCAGGGGTAGGTAGGCTTAATTGGAAGATGTTGGGTATGAAAGCCATATCCGTCTAGAGGTTTCTCGGTTAGCTCATCTTATAGTATCCTTTTGGCTTTGTCTGGGGTTATAGAAGGCGTTTATAAAAAGGTTTGGTGGGGTCTTGCAAGGATTTAGAAGAGTTGGAATTGTCAAAAGTGGTTGTCTTATCTTGGCACTTGATTTAAAATAGACTGTCGACCATACATAATCTTCTAAGGCATCAAATTGTGTTTTGATATAGGAATGTGGGTTATGTTGTGTATGTGAGGCATGTAGAGTTGACTGATCATTTATTTTTTTCTGTGTGAGGTTGCTTCGACCATCTAGAATATAGTTTTTAGGTGGATGGGGTGGAGAAGGCATGTGCCACCCTCGATTTTATGGGTGTTTGAGCTGTTTTAGGGTTTTGGTATTTGAAAACAGATATCTTTAGGCTTGGTCTCGATCTAGCATTCGACGGTCTGGATAATTTGGAAAATGTGGAATAAATTATTTTTTATCAAAAAAGCTCTTCTATGAATCATTGGATGTCCGTGATTATTAGCTTGGTGTGGAAGTGGGTTCAAGCTCATGCTTAGGGTTTTGTTGTTTCTCTAGTTAACTAGGAGTGAGACCCTCTTAAGTGACTAGACATTTAGGGGTGTGTTTGGTGGCCAACAACCCTCCTTTGTGTTGTGTTTGTGTATAGGTGGTCGTGTCACCCTTCCTCTAGCTTCCTATCTTTAAGGGTCGGTTTGTCCGAAGTTTCAGCTTTATTTTTGGTCAGCTTCGATATTTTCAACTATGTCATATTTTTTCCAGTTGGCAACCCTCTGATGCAGAGTCGAATGTGTTAGAACAAGATTTGCTCATGACATATATCCTTTGGGTTTTGATGATAACAAAGTGTTGAAATAACAATGGTGTTATCTAAAGTGTGTTCTAAGTATGAGGTCCTAAAGCTTAAGAAGAAACCGTTCAGAATCTGATAGAAGAACGCATTTAAGAGAAGCTAAGTTATTGGCTTCTGATGGCGGACAGACTCTAGAGACAAGTTTGGAAGTGGATCTCCTATCCGACGGTGATCCTGCCCAATCTGTATCTGAATAACACTTGATTTTAGCATCACCCTTATCTTCATATAATAGACCTCTTCCTGGTGCATTCTTTATATATCTGAGAATCTGAATGACTGCATTCCAATGAGTATCACACGGAGCATTCAGGAACTGACTCACAATGCTCACTGCAAAAGTAATATTCGGTCTGGTAACGGTAAGATAATTGAGTCTACCCACTAAACGTCGATATCTTCCCGGGTCTTTCAATAACTCCCCCTGACCCGGAAGAAGTTTGATGTTGGGATCCATAGAGGTATCAATCGGAAGACAGTCAAGCATACCCGTTTCAGTTAAGATGTCTAATGCATATTTACGTTGATTAATTGCAATGCCTAATAAGGACTAAGCAACTTCAATACCTAAGAAGTATCTAAGTGGACCCAAATCTTTTGTTTGGAAGTTTTTGAAAAGATGAATTTTGAGTCGCTGGATACCTTCCGTGTCGTCTCTAGTAATAACAATGTCATCAACATAGACCACAAGAAAGATGCGCTGACCGGTGGAGGAATGAACGAAGAAAACAGAGTGATCTGCTTCACATATAGTCATACCAAACGTATCAAGGCAGAACTGAAGTGGCCAAACCAAGCACGTGGAGATTGTTTCAGCCCATAAAGAGAATGATGAAGTCGACAAACAAGTCTTGAGTTGTCAGGAATTGTAAAACCTAGAGGTTGATCCATATACACTTTCTCCTCCAATTCTCCGTGTAAAAGGCATTTTTAATGTCCAACTGATGAAGCGACCAGTGATTAATAGCAGACATTGCAAGGAAGAGACAGACTGAACTAATCTTGGCCACTGGAGAAAAAGTGTCGCCATAATCAAGACCAAATATCTCTGTGTATCCCTTGGCTACCAAACGAGCTTTGAAACGATCAATCTGACCATTCTGTCCAACTTTCACTGTATAAACCCATCGACGTCCCACTGTAGTTTTGTCTGAAGGTAAAGTAATAATGTCCCAAGTTTTATTTGAATGCAATGCAGCCATTTCTTCCACCATCGCTTGACACCAATTGGGATCAGTCATAGCTTCACCTGTAGACTTAGGAATAGACACAGAATCCAAAGCAGACACAAAAGAAACATAGGAAGTAGAAAGACGATCATAATTTAAAACACAGGCATATTTAGGATTTGGAGTATGAGATCGAATACCTTTTCGTAATGCTATTGGGAGGTCAAGTTCAGGTGACGTAGCTGGAGGAACATTTGGAGTAGGAGGTGGTGCTGGTGGATTAATATCATCTCTAACTTCCGATGGACGGGGTGTTCATCGTTGGTAAACCTTCAATGGGGGTTTAATGGGTGTGGGAATGACAGAAGGGACATCTTGAGCATCTAAGTTACAAGTCTCATCGGGTGACACAGAGGCAGAGAAAAATGGGGAACCTTCAAAGAATGTAACATCAAAGGAAACAATGTACCGTTGAAGTTGAGGACAAAAACACCGATATCCTTTTTGTACGCGTGAGTAGAATAGAAAAATACATTTTAGAGATTTGGCAAAGAGTTTGTCTTTACCTGGACTAAGATCATAAACAAAGCATGTGCAACCAAAGACGCGAAGCGGAATGGGGTAGAGGTCATGTTGTGGATTCAAGATAGAGTATGGAATCTGATCTTGAAGGACTGATGAAGGCATTCGGTTGATAAGGTGACAAGCTGTGAGGAGAGCATCACCCAAAAAACGAGAAGGTACATTGTGGTGAAGTAAAAGAGTCTGTGCGGTTTCAACTAAATGACGATTCTTCCGTTCAACAACACTGTTCTGTTGTGGTGTATGAGCACATGATGATTGGTGAATAATTCCCTGTGATGTTAAAAAAGATTGAAACTGGGATGACATATATTCACGAGCATTATTAGTGCGTAAAATTTTAATGGAAGTGTTAAACTGGTTTTTAATTTCAGCATAAAACTCTTGGAATATAAGGAAAACATCTGAACGATTTTTCATTAGAAATAACCAAGTACATCGTGAAAAATCATCGATGAAAGTTACAAAATAGTAATATCCTAAGGTAAACTTCACACGACTGGGACCCCAAATATCAGAATGAACTAAAGCAAAAGGTGATGCAACACTTTTATTTACTCATTGAGAGTAAGTACTACGAGTATGTTTGCCTAATTGACAGGACTGACACTCAAAAGATGAAAGCTTAGAAAAACTGGGGACTAAAAGGCGCATTTTATTAAGACTAGGATGACCCAAATGTTGATGTGTGAGGTCTTGAGAAGTAGTAGAAGCACATGCCACCGGTTGAGATAGATGATATAATCCTCCAGATTCACTCTCTGCTCCAATCGTCTGTCCTGTACGTCGATCCTGAATATAAATAGATTTATCATTAAAAAGAACAGAAGAATCAAGAGTACGAATCATCTTGTGAATAGATATTAGATTAAAAGGACAACTAGGAATGTAAAGGACAGACTCTAGAGACAAGTTTGGAAGTGGATGTGCCTGACCAAGACCATGAACTTTGATTTTAGAACCATCCTCCACAGTGACAGAAGGCAAAGAATCAGAATAAGACAAGTGAGATAAAAGAGATTTATTACCAGTCATATGATCAGAGGCACCAGAGTCAAGGACCCAAGGGCCAAGAGAAGATGTAGAGACAAAAGCTACAGGATTACCCGACTGAGCAACAGCAGCAGATGATGATGGTTGTTGAGCTGCTTTGAATTGAAGGAAATCATTTTATCCAACAGCGGAAATAGTGATGTCTTTAGAGATATCTGGTTGAGCAACAACAGCGACCCGTGGTTGTCGTTGTTGGTCTCTTACCTTTGTACGACAATCAACTTCAATATGGCCGTAACGATTGCAATAGTTATAACGAATACCATGACAATGTCCACCCCGTCCTCCAGTTCGTCCACCACGACCATGATAGTGGAAAGCAAGAGCAGATGATTAAGTAGGAGATGGGGTAGAAACTGGTCCAAAAGCATGAGGGGTAGCCAAGCGCAACAGTTGTTCACTAACTGCTTCATAGTTAGGAACATTGGATCCTGATAAAATTTGGTTCCGAATGGAATCAAGTTCGGATGGTAGTCCGGCAAGTGCCACGATCATAAAATACTTATTTTGTTGTTCAGCATATGTTGTAGCATCTTTTGTAAAAGGCATTAGGGTTTTAAAGTTTGCCTTTAATGCAACATATCGCGTCGGGCGGCAGAAGACGGCAGGATTTTCGGATCCTGGACAATTGGAGGAAGACGAGTCCGGTGGTGTGATTATGTCGCCGGAAATTCTTCGGGAGCGGTGGCGCTCGGAACAGTGCCGTAGACGGCCGGAAAAAAAAATTTCGGCAAAAAACCGAAAAAAATTTTGTGGAAGACAGTAGGTCAACCAGCTCTAGATACCATATTGTAATTGTATTTCTGTGTGTCGAATATGATCACACTTGATATATATTTATAGATAAAAGAGATATACACAATAGGTAATGTTATAATTTACACTTATGACTAATTTATTAATAAACAATACTAATTGATTATATACAGATTCTCAACACACATTATTAAGTGAAGTATGATGATATAAGTTTGCGTAGACTCTAAAGTTGAATGTATCAGAATCAGAAGAGCAATATATTGTCTCTACACTTAATGAATGTATCAGCTTCCAGTGATCTTTCAGAACCATCAACTAAGCTAAGTTATTCGTACTGTAGAAAGCAAGCTACAATGTCAAATCAATTTGTCAACTAGAGTCTGTGTTCACATGGCTAAAGAAGAGTTGACATGCTTTACATATATCTACTCTCAACAGATCTATAGTACAAGATCACAAGGAACACTTTGGTTAAACATGTTACATAATGGATAAAGATCTTTTGGTGTATCTATCTTCAACGTTTCTTAGTACAATGGAGTAACAAAGACACTTGTACAAGTTATCTCTTCCAATGAATATTCTTCTAAAACTTCTACATAAGTAGCTGAAGATTCAATCTGGAATTAACAACAAGGAAAATAAAGAAAGAGAGCCAAGAAGAAAAGAAGCATTCCACGCTTCTATCAAAATGGATGAATAACAAGATAAACAATGGCAACACAATCGAGTATGCAAAATTTATGTTATATGTTGTAAATTGTACAAAGCCTTAAGATTTCTTAAACATCAAATATCTTAGAAATCTTAAGTGTTGTGATCTTTGTTATGGTTATTTACCTTGTACCTCTTATTGAATATCAAGTATACCTTGTTCTCTATTCTGCTAAACAGATTGTTTAGTAGTTTAGAAATAAAGTCTCTTGCTATGTGCTTGAGCATCAAAGTCTCTTGTTGTGAGCTTGAGCCAAGTAAGTATCTTGCTATGTGCTTGAGATTCGAAGTCTTGATCACTTGTTGATTGAGCAAGGAAGTCTTGGACTGTAGGTCTAAGCAGAAATCTTGAATCTGTGGGATTTGAGCAGAAGTCTTGAACCTAAGGGGTTTAAGAAGGAGTCTTAAATTTATGGGATTTGAGCAGAAGTCTTGAACCCTGGGGGTTTAAGCAGAAGTATTGAATTTGGAATTTTAATCTTTGACTGTGGGATTTGAGCAGAATTCTTGAACCTGAGGGGTTTAAGCAGAAGTCTTGAATCTGTGGGATTTAAGCTGGGAAGTCTTGGACCACGGGTCTGAGTAGAAGTCTTGAACCTGAGGGGTTTAAGCAAGAAGTCTTAGATTCATGGAATCTAAGCAGGAAGTCTTGGGCTGAGGGTCTAAGCAGGAAGTCTTGAACCTGAGGGGTTGAAATAGGAAGTCTCGGGCTGAGGGTCTGAGCAGAAAAGTCGCATGCTTGAGGGCATAAGCAAATGCAATCATGTTTTGGTTATAGTGGAAAATATTTTGTGTTGCATGTTGAAAAGTATTTCAGTGGGGGTTTTTGTTATCGTATCCGCAAAGATTATGCGATATTACCGTCGTTCTACTATTGGAATCATTTTAAACTTAAGGTAACAAAGAGTTTGGTTGATTGGTAACGAAACGTTTGCATGAAAAGTTAATAACAACGGTAAAGAAATTGGTTTTAAAACGTTTGGTAAAAGCATGCCAAGATTAGGGTTCAATAATCTGTTTCATACGTATTTACTCGATAAAGTATGTGAACCTGTTAACAATGAATATAATCACATATCCTTTCAACATGTTTATCTCTAACACATGTTGTGAGATTTACAGTATTGATCCTTAGATGATCGCTCGCTCTAACTATCAATATGATAACATTAAAAGGTCAATATTATGAACACCAACTCTCAAAACTATCTCTAGCCTCATGATTGTTGATGGATTAAAACTTAGGTCAAGTCTTAGAACATATTTCTCAATCATGAACCAAAACAAAGTATAAATCATACAAACAAAGTTTTTCACCATATATTAATCATCAACAAGGTTCACAAACTATCTATCAAGATCAATACATGCAAAATAGAGGATTACCTACCACTAATCTTGACACAAAAGGTGTTTAGCTACCCATTGACATGGTAGCTTGATCAACAAGTAAGAAAAGAAGCTTTGATAGCATCAAAGTCGAAGAATCGAGTATTGATGCTCCAAAGTTTTGATTCTCACTTCTCCTTGAAATCCTAAGGATTTTTTGACCTAGAAACCATTTTTTCTCTCTTAGATATGCTGAAAAGTATAAAGTACAAGTTATGAGAAAATATCTTCAAGAGAAGATAGTTATAGCAAGTGCATGTGGTGCAGTAAGTGGCACCGCGCTTAGCGCCATCAGGAGCGCGCTAATCGCGATCAGCAGAAATGAAGGCAATTGCCCAGAAAGCGCGCTAAGCGCGGGTGGCAACCCAATTAGTGTGGTTTGAGACTTTAGCTACTAGAATCTGATGAAAAAGCACGCTGAAAATCCCGCTTAGCGCGGTCTTGAACCCTTTGCTACTGGAATTGCAGAATGTGCGCACTGAAAAGCTCGCTTAGCGCGCCTTGTCGACACGAACTCTTCAAAAATGCTCGTTCAGGCTTCTTTCTTTCACCAATTGTTCCCAACATCCAATACAAGCGAGAGTACCTGTTAAAGAGCATCAAAATGATGATAATATACAATATGTACAATAAAATCAAGAGTTAGCATAAATATACTAAAACTACTAGATATTTTACCACATTATTATCAAGGAAACCAATTGAAATGACCATAAAATATAGTCAAAAGTATGCACAATTTGGCCCTTAACAACTTTTCCCAACTTATTATTTTGTTTTTCCTCAAACAAAATTGTCTCGAACTAGAAACGAACATGAAAACCTGAACAAGAATTCAGAATTAACTCAATAGAACAACGACAATTTTATGGTTCAAAAAGTAAAAGTAACAACAAGATAACTTATCGAAGTCTAAACAAATCATGAAGATGAAACTATTACTAGGTGCAAAAAACACACATAAAAAATTCTTGAGCAATACAAGTTCAAATTTGAATCACACCTAGGCACACATTCATCAATGGATGAAAACAAAATGAGGTTTTATCACTCATCAAACAATCATGCAGACATCCGGAACCAATTATGCATTCAACAAACAACATGCATTAAAGAGTGAAAAAAAAGGAATCACAAGGTCTTCTAAGGTTGTAACTTGGCTTGGCTACAAGGAAAGGTCATTTATCAAAGTCATTGAAACAAAATTGCCTATTCCTAAAGAGCATTCCACACTTAATATCAAAGTACTTCAAGACCTTAACCTTCTTGTTTTCTTTGGAGGCATCATTACAACTTTGAGCTTTTTGTTGGCAATTCATGCCAAATTTCCTTTATTTTTCACTTGTTTCTTTCTTTCAAGCTCTATCATCATTTAAAACCACATTATTATACTTTCAATTTTTTTTCATGATGTCTCAATCTACCTTTTTCTCTCCCCAACTTAGAACACAACCAAACATGATAATTAGGAATGCTCTCACACATCTAAGGCAAGAAACAAACTGCGCAACCATACTTAAGGTTGGGGTTCAAAAAGTTTCACAACAAAATTCCAAGATCCCTTTCAAAATTTATGCACAATATTTACACATTTCAATTATTCACACGGATCTTGTAATTAAGGCTCAAAAAGGGGTTTACAAATACTCACTCACTCACTCGGTAGATTGATCATTCTTATTTAGTCAAGTGGTTTTTCTCAAAATACACAAAAATTGCCTTGATCTTTTTCTTCCTTTTTCACAATTTAATACACATGCATGATTTCAACATAATCAGAACGATTCAAACAAGAATGTCGATATCCAACATATATTCTACAATGAAAGCTTCCTCACAATGGCAATGTTCTAAATGATTCAAAAATGAACAAGTATTTCAAAAGAAGTAATGACTACAAATTACACTCATCTCAAGTTTCATTTCTATGCTTAGTTTAGAAAGCGATAAAAATGTACCTTGCGCGGTACCTTTACTCGATCTTATCATTACCACTCAATTGCATATTGATTCATCACTCTTGACATTAGTTCATAAGTTCCTTCAAGTTTTTCAACTAAGGAACAAACAAAATCAAAAAATTTCTACTAAACTAATAATTGCATAAAAACTACTAAAATTACCAACATAATAATATAATTGCAAAATTTGCGACAACCAAACAATTGTGCCGCATATGTGTTCCTCATCCTATAAAGGATGGTACAAAATACTCCACAAGTACAATAAAAACATAACACTAATATCCAAAAGGTTCAAACATAATCATAAACATAAAACAACAAAAGATAGAATAACCAATTGCCACTAATCGGATCTGGCCTCAGAGTCCTCCTCCTCCCAAATAGTCTCTCCACTATCATCATCGTCATTTGCTGCAGCCATATCCTCATCTACGCCAGCACCATGTCCCACCGCCTCAGCCTGCGGTATCTGAGCTTCCTCCTCAGGTGGAACCTGCCCCCTCTGATAATGATAAGGTCTGTCCCCAGGCCATGCAACATAAGCGTCGAAATCCTCCTGAGAAGGAAAAGGGTGTTCCATCTGCGGCTCTCGTAACTGTAAATGTAATGCCGGCATGGATGAGTGTAAAAATGAAAAAGCCATTTGATGAGCCATATGCATGTCCCAAGTATACATGCATGCGACCCGCTCATCAAAGGGTTGGTCTGCCAGTGGAACCTCGCTGTGTTGCTGCTGTTGCTGTGGGTGTGGGTGGGCAGGTGGTGGTGGTGGCGGTGGATGATCTACTATGGGCATGCAATGGCTCTGAATCCATGTATCAGTCACAATCCCCTTAATGGTCTTGTGGACCACGCCTGGGATCGAGACTCCTGCTCTAGTGCACAACCCCATAATCAGCCCCGGGAAAACCAAAATAGAAGGGGTTTTAGAACCCAAACGATGACCACTAGCTGCTATAGCTCGGATCTCATCAGAGATGATCCTTGCTACATCAATCTGCCTCTCCTCCATGATATAATACCGCATGCAAGCGATGTCCACAGGAATGGAAGAGGCGTGACTCCTTGGCATGATGTTGTGTAGTGTAACACCCCAAATTTATTAGAATATTTATTTAATTTATTTAAGTATAATATTTGTGAATTTTCGGTGAATTTAGGTGGTTTGTGTCGATGTCGGTATTTTGGTGGAGTTTTGGTTATTTTAATTAAATAATAGTATATAATATGAATATATTAGTATTATTATTAATTTAAATAATATTAGAGGAATTAAGGGTAAGATGGGCTTTTGAGGAGGATTAGTGAGGGTATTATTGGGAAAGCCCATTTTGGAAGCCCAAGGGTTTAACAAAAAGGACTTGGGAAGAATAGGATTCATTCTGTTAGATCGTGAAAAGAAGGAAAAAGTGCAGAGCTCTGAGGAAAGAGGGAAAAGCCTAGGATTCGAGAAGGTTTCCAAGAACTCAAGAGAGAAAGCTTGGAATCGACAATCTAAGGTATGGGGAGTATTGTCTTTCATTGTTTTCAATATAGAGATTCGATGTATTTTAAAGTGGATTTTGAGGTTTTTGGGGTTTTTGAAGGGTTTATGAGTTATTGATGACTTAGGGGTATTTCTGAGGATCGATGATGGATTATTAAGGGTTGAATTGATTCGGGTAAAAATAAGCCTTCGAGGCTAAACCTTTTTTATGATATGTGGGATCTTGTATGAGAAAGGGATTTATGGGGTTTATGAGAATCTTGAGGGTTTGTGAAAGTTTAGGTAATTTTGAGTTAGGATAGTGGAATTAATCGACCTAAATGTCGTAGGTTTCATGCCTTTGATTGCCATGATGTCTTGGGAATGTTTTGGGTGAACTGAGGTTGAATTCGTAAGGTATTTTGGGTCTGTCATACTACTGATGCGTAGCAGCAATTGTAGAAATCGCTAGTTTGCAAAGCGAACAAATCCTTTGCAAGGCGAATACTCGCCCAGACTCGCAAAGCGAGCAGCGCAGTAAATGCGCGATGATTGTGTGATGATACTGAGATGAACTCTAGGAGGTGACTTTTGGGGCTCGCAAAGTGAACGTCCCAGCGAAGGGCTTCACCAAGCGAATAGAGGTAGCGAGGGGAGACAGAAAGGGGTACTCTCTGGTTTTTGTATGGGGTTAGGGATTCGCTATCAGCTTCGCAAAGCGAACGCCAAAGCAAACAGGTTCGCACAGCGAACTCTGGAGCAAATGCCTGCTGTTCGCAAAAATTGTTTCATGATGTTGTGCTGTCTTGATGTTTTGATGCTGTGATTTTTCTGATGATTTACTATGATGTTATTGATGATCATGTGATGATGATTTTGTGATGTTTTAATGAAATATTTGATGATATGAATTACCGTGATGTATATTGATGATTATGAGCTGTTTATATATGATGTTTGATGGTTAAGTGATGATATGAATTACCATGAGTGTATTGATGATTATGAGCTGTTTATCCTGATGTTTGATGATTAAATACTGATGTGAATTACCATGAGCTATATTGATGATTATAAGATGATGATGCATGATGTTTTGATGAATAAATGACGACATGACGAATATGAGATTTTGATGAATGATGATGCACGTAATGACTTTATTGATGATGATGATTATGACGTTGTGCATCATGCATTCATATCATTTCAGTGATGGTGTTAGACTTCGGTCTATTGTGGCTTCCATCCCATTGTGTGGATGTGAAGTGGTTTATGACGTGCTCCAGTTGTTGTGTGGAACCGATCCTAATGACGGGGATCTTTGGAGGGTGATGGCCTAAGTGTCCATCGATTGTGACGATTGGTACCACATGCATGAGTCTTATTGTGCATTGCATTTATGTGGCATTTGTTGATATTTATGATGTTGTGTTTTGATGTTGGCCTTGTGATGACTCTGATGATTTTGTATATGATGATGATGCCATTTTATGCATATCTTATTTTATATTGATTATAATGAATTATGATTACTCACCCTGCCTGTTTGGATGTTGCCTCCAGGTGGGTAACGTGCAGGTTATCAGGATTAGTCGTGGGTACTTCGAGGAACTTTTGGTGTTTATTGGCATTTGGTCGATGTAGAGGGTCTTGCTCTGATAGTGTAACATCGGGTTGGGTCGTTGAGTCAAACCATGTTGAGTTTTATTTGGCTATTATTTTTTTGTTATTTGATGATGATGGTTTTATTTTAAAAACCCTTTTGTGGGATTTTGTGGTTATGGTGGTTCTGCTGCCCGTTGAAGTCATTTTGAGTTATTTGAGGAAACCCGTTGTTTACGGAGCATATTTTGTTGATTTGAGGAATGTGCACCCTTTGAGGTGATTCTGATTTTTCCTTGATTTTATGTTTAATCCGCTGCGATATTTGTAGGGTAGAAAATGGTGTTATATTAGTGGTATCAGAGCAGGTCGGGCCGTCCGGCCAGGTTGTCTAATGTTGTCTAGTCTCTAGTGTGCGACATGTGTGTGAAAACACTGTCGATGCTTGTTTTGTTTTCCATTTGCAGGTTGGGAATGAAACAAGTGGGGGAGAAGATGGTGCTTCTCCAAGATGCTTCAAGTGTGGAGCGATGGCTAAGAGTGGTGTTGGACGCTACAATAATTTGGTAAGATAGTTTGTACCGCCTCATGATAGTCGGTTATTATTGACAAATTGAGGAACTGATCACCCTTAATCTCTTGTTGATAATAGACGGGATCGTGTTGGATGGGATAGACGTGTCTTGCGAGCTTAAGGGGTGTGAGCAGTGAATTGTTTGGAGTTAAGACAAGTGCTTACAGATGGTTTTGATGAGTCGATGCAGGATGGTGCTGATGTTTAAGTTGAGGATAACTTGGAGTATTAGTGAAGGTGGAGAAGTGGGTGTTTTGCCTGGTGTTTGTGAAATTTCAGAAGTGTTTCCTGATTACGTAAGTGATTGGCCTCCAGAGCGTGAGGTAGAGGTTGTGGCGGATTTGATACCAGGTATGAGTCCGGTGTCAATGGCTCTTTACCGGATGTTTGCATCTGAGTTACGAGAATTGAAGAAACAATTAGAAGAGTTGCTTGGGATGAAGTTGTCGACTAAGTGTTTCTCTGTGGGGTGCTCCAGTGTTATCGGTGAAGAAGAAAGATGGTACTATGAGATTGTGTGGGGATTATAGATAGTTGAATAAAGTAACGATCAAGAATAAGTATCCACTTTCGAGGATTGGTGATTTGATGGATTAATTAGTAGGTGCATGTGTGTTTAGCAAGATTGATTTGAGGTCTGGTTATCATCAGATTCATGTTAAGCCTGATGATATTCCAAAGACAGCTTTCAGGACGAGGTATGATGAATATGCGTATGTTGTGATGTCGGTTGACGTATCTAATGCACCTGGTGTTCGTGGAGTATATGAATCGGATTTTTCATAAGTATTTGGATAAGTTTGTGGTGGTGTTTATCGATGATATCTTGATATATTCTAGATCTGAAGAAGAGTATGCTGAACATTTGAGGACTATGTTGCAAGTGTGGAAAGAGAAGAAGTTGTATGTGAAACTGTCAAAGTGTGAGTTTTGGTTGAAGGAAGTGAATTTTCTTGGCCATGTGATTTCAAGTGGTGTAATTGTTGTAGATCCTTCCAAGATTGATGTTGTGTTACAGTTGGAGACTCCGAAGTCTGCTACTGAGATACAAAGTTTTTTGGGATTGGCGGGTTATTACCGCAAGTTTATCGAGGGGTTTTCTAAGTTGGTTTTACCTTTGACTCAGTTGACTCGAAAGGGTCAAGCTTTTGTGTGGGATATAGCTTACGAAGAGAGTTTTGTGGAATTGAAGAAGAGGTTGACGACCGCTCCAGTGGATTTTGCCTAATCCGAGCGAATCTTTTGTGGTGTATTGTGATGCGTCAAAGATGGGTATTGGTGGAGTATTGATGCAGAATGGAAAGGTTGCTGCCTATGCTTCGAGACAATTGCGAGTTCATGAGAGGAATTATCCTACCCATGACTTAGAATTGGCCGCTGTGGTGTTTGTGCTGAAGATTTGGAGACATTATCTGTTTGGCTCTAAGTTTAAAGTGTTCAGTGATCATAAAAGTTTGAAGTACTTATTTGATCAGAAGGAATTGAATATGAGGCAGAGAAGGTGGTTAGAGCTATTGAAGGATTCCGAGTTTGATTTGAGTTATCATCCGGGCAAAGCAAATGTAGTGGTTCAAAACCAGGGTTAGTGAAAGAATTAAACTTAGGATTTTTCAAAAACCCATCATTGGTCCTGGTTCAAAACCAGGCCAACCAATGTATTTGACTGAAGAAGAGGATGGCATTCTGACTCAAGAAGGACAAGGAAGGCAAGTTACAAAGAAGGCCACAATGAAAGCAAAAAGGGAGTAGAACACTTTGTTATAATGTTTATGTATGGTTTTTATGTACACTTTTGGTGCTCCTTTTGTAATGAATCTAATGCATACTGTAAGTGCTCATTTTGTGTTAACTCCAATGCACACTTTTGGTGCTCTTTTGTATTGACATAAATGCACACTTTTGGTGCTCTTTTGTATTGATAGAAATGCACACTTTTGGTGCACTATTGTATTGACAGAAATGACTTCAATGCATATTTTGTGTTATTAAGCTTATAATTATACTTCAACTTAATTACAGTAACAACATTTCATTGATAAAATTCAAACTTTTCGTTGATAAAATTCAAACTACAACAACATTACATAAACTTCAAACTTTTCATACATAAACTTCAACAAAACTTCAACAACTTTAACAACATTACAGTAACAAATCAACCCAACCTAACATTTTATACCCTTGAACAACATTACGATAATAACCCAAGATAAAATAAGTGACATCTTCAACTTTAAATTGATCTTTCTTTGGACTTCAACCTTCATCTCCACTCTATCTAACTTCTGCAACGTGGCCTCTAATTTCACTTCACCTATCTCACACTTTTGACAATATGCTTCACTCTTAAAGTTCCCCTTCAAAGAATCTCCCATTTCATCATCCCACAAAAATAGGTCATAGCCAGTACCATTCTACATCAACATTGAACATGTAAAAAATGGTTAACACAAACAACAACATTTTCCTACTTAACCCAACATATACCAAACCAAAATTCTTACCGATGCGTTTCTACATCTCCAAAACTTCCTATTGCTATTTTGAGCTGTGTTAGAGACCCACATCTTCATCGCACTGTTGCATCCACATCTGGGTAACCCATGAAAATCGATTGAACTTGTGTTACTGCTTAAACTGCATTTGCTTCCAAACATGTGAAGAAAGTAAAGAAGAAGAAGTGAACCCTAGATGAAGATGGCGTAGGTTTGTTGAAGAAGGAGAAGAATGAGAAGTGAGCCCTAGATGAAGATGGCGCAGGTTTGTTGAAGAAGGAGAAGAAGGAAAAGTGACCCCTAGATGAAGATGGCGCAGGTTTTTTTAATTTCTTTTAGCATTTACAACAATTTGGAATTCAGTCAGCAAATTAATTCCAACTCAACCATGCATTCCATGCCACATAGGAAGATCCCATGGAACAGTCAGCATGAGGGGTGTGGGAAAAAGGGATCTTGATTTGTTGAGGGGGGGATAAAAAAAAACTTCAAGGGGGCAAAAACAAAACTCGCTACTTTGGCAGGGGGTAAAGTATATTTATCCCTAAAAGTAATGAAATAATAGTAAAAAAAAATGATAGATTTTAATAAGAAAAAAAAAAGAAATAATGATAATAATAATAATAATAATCATAAATAAACGAAATAAATAAAAAAAGAAAACTATAATAATAATAGAAAAATGAAATAAAATAAATAAATAAATAAAAGATGTGATAAAATAATAATAATAATAATAATAATAAAATAATAGTGATGGCATAATGATAAAATAATAAATAAATGAAAATAAATGATATAATGAAATTATATTAAAATAATAAATAATAAATAATAATGATAATAATAATAATAATAACAAAAATAATAGTAATAATAATAACTGATGATAATGACCAATAACTAATAATAATAACAATATAACAATAACTAATAATAATAACAAAAAGAAATAAATTTGATGATTAAAAGCAAAAAGAGAAATGATTTTAACTGCATTAGTAATTTAAAAAAATAATACGTAAATAATCCTAAATTAAAATAAAAAACTAAAAATCCTAAAACAGAGATTGAACTTGAAGACTACGCATGACTAATGATTAAATGGCTACACGACTACGAATGCGAAAATGATTGACCTAAAATGATATGAAAAATGATCTGAGGATAAAATTTGGGGTATGACAATATGCACTTGCGTAAGTTCATCTAAACCGTGTCCTTTGTATTTTCTTAGCATGGATTTGAATCTCTCCCAAGCTTCGTTGAGGGATTCATTTCCACCTTGTGAGAAAACCGCGATTGCCGTTTTTACTTCCATAAAACGATTATGTGGAAAAAATCGTTCTAGGAATTTTTCTTCCAACACGTTCCAATCCGTCATAATCATAGTCGGCTGATCAAGGTACCATTCTTTCGCCTTCCCTATCAAGGAATGAGGAAAGAGTCTCTTGAACAACGACTCCTCTTCAGCTTCAGGTGCTCCAGTTGCACCCGCAATTTCGTAAAATTTTGTAAGATGAGTGAAGGGATCCTCATGATCCATACCGATGAATGGATTTTGGTATAGAAGAGCAAGGATGTCGGTCGTCATTTCAGAGTGCCTCTTGTTGCGGGCATTGCGTGCAAACTGAGCTGTGTGCCTCGGACTGTTAATGCATGGCGTTGAAGCAGGTGGTGGTGGACGTGGTGCTACCATAGTTGGCGTAAACTGTGGTGTTGGTGTATAAATAGAACTTTCTCCTCTTTCTCGTCTTTCTTTGGTAAGTTTCCTCCTTCGTCTAGTTTTGCTATTCAACTTACGTGCAATTCTCTCAATCTCAGGATCGAAAAAAAGTTGATCTGCAGGTAACTTTCCTCTCATAAGCAGAGTCTGCAAAACTTAACCAAACAAATTAAGAAGCTCAAGAAGAAGTTATACAAGCTTAAAACTTAACAACTATTGCAATACTTGCAATATCAAACAACAATCCCCGGCAACGACGCCATTTTGTTGAAAAGTATTTCAGTGGGGGTTTTTGTTATCGTATTCGCAGGGATTGTGCGATATTGCTGTCGTTCTACAGTTGGAACCATTTTAAACTTAAGGTAACAAAGAGTTTGGTTGATTGGTAATGGAATGTTTACATGAAAAGTTAATAACAACGGTAAAGAAATTGGTTTTAAAACGCTTGGTAAAAGCATGCCAAGATTAGGGTTCAATAATTTGTTTTATACGTATTTACTCGATAAAGTATGTGAACTTGTTAACAATGAATATAATCACATATCCTCTCAACATGTTTATCTTCAACACATGTTGTGAGATTTACCATATTGACCCTTAGATGATCTCTCACTCTAACTATCAATATGATAACATTAAAAAGTCAATATTTATGAACACCAACTCTCGAAACTATCTCTAGCCTCATGATTGTTGATGGATTAAAACTTAGGTCAAGTCTTAGAACATATTTCTCAATCATGAACCAAAACAAAGTATAAATCATACAAACAAAGTTTTTCACCATATATTAATCATCAACAAGGTTCATAAACTATTTATCAAGATCAATACATACAAAATAGAGGATTACCTACCACTAATCTTGACACAAAAGGTTTTTAGCTACCCATTGACATGGTATCTTGATCAACAAGTAAGAAAAGAAGCTTTGATAGCATCAATGTCGAAGAATCGAGGATTGATGCTCCAAAGTTTTGATTCTCACTTCTCCTTGAAATCCTAAGGATTTTTTGACCTAGAAACCCTTTTTTCTCTCTTAGATGTGTTGAAAAGTATAAAGTACAAGTTATGAGAAAATATCTTCAAGAGAAGATATTTATAGCAAGTGCATGTGGTGCAGTAAGTGGCACTGCGCTTAGCGCCATCAGAAACACACTAAGCGCGATCAGTAGAAATGAAGACAATTGCCCAGAAAGTGCGCTAAGCGCGGTGGCATCCCGCTTAGCGCGGTTGGAGACTTTAGCTACTGGAATCTGATGAAAAAGTGCGCTGAAGGCGCGTTGAAAATCCCGCTTAGCGCGGTCTTGAACCCTTTGCTACTGGAATTACAGAATGTGCGCGCTGAAAAGCTCTCTTAGTGCGCCTTGCCGACACGAACTCTTCAAAAATGCTCTTTCAAGCCTTCTTTCTTTCACCAATTGTTCCCAACACCCAATACAACCAAGAATACCTGTTAAAGAGCATCAAAATGATCATAATATACAATATGTACAATAAAATAAGGAATTAGCATAAATATACTAAAAATAATAGATATTCTACTACAATATCAAGGAAACTAATTGAAAGAACCATAAAATATAGTCAAAAGTATGCACAATTTGGCCCTTAACACTGCAAGGGGACTAGACTACTCTCAGTTTGGGAGGAACCAGGAAAAATATTTCTGTGTTTTTTTGTTATTTATTTTCTTCTGTTATTATTCCACTGTAACTTATTAATCAGAATATGAACATTACTTTAGAATCTAAACTCTCTCAGAAACAAAATAAAAAGGGATAACACAATTAAACCCCCCGTTCTTGTGTATTTTTCTCACCTTCAGAAGGAGTTGCACCTATCCCGGGAATTCATTCACGCCTAAGGAGTAAGTTGTAGTTGGCATTGGACGTGATCACCATGAATAATGTTAGCCTTATGGTAGAGCCAACTGATAACTCAACTTGAATCACACCTAAGATGTGATTGGTCTTGCCCTCGTAGTTCAACAAAACCATATTATGGGGTTGAAGGTCAACGTCCATCTTCCCAATATTTTTAAACATAGAATGCAACATCAGATTGACCGTTGCCCCTCCATTAACAAAAACTTTTTTGACGGCCATACCGTCCACCTTCTCCCTGATGAACACTGGCTTAAGATGGTACATCATTCCAAAGTCTGGGCTTTCGAAAACGGTATGCTACTCTTCAACGACACTGTTGTTCATAACATAGTAACAAAAAGGCTTTTGATTTATAGCCTCATCTTGTAGGTAGTCTTCCTCAGCCTCAGACACCTCTGATACCCTATCATACTCAGCAGGAAGCATAATGGCTCTACCGCAATTGATTTGTAGGTTATCTTCAGATTCTACATCAAAATTGTCTTTGAGCATCTCGTCGTTCAACTGAGGTGTGTATTATGGATCCTTTTTCTCAGGTTGAGGAGTGTACTCAGGGACCTCCTCCTCAGGTTGAAGAGTGTACTCAGGGACCTCGTCCTCTGATTGAGGCAAATATTTAGGAATTTTCTCCCTCGCCATGGACCCTTATTTGTCCAGATGGGCTACCTTCAAGGATAGTCTCTAATTGGCTCTTTCCTTGTCTTCCTCGTTCAGTTTCTTCGAGTAAGGCTTCCTCCGAGCCTTCGAAACAACCATGGTATGCTTCGCCTCAAGGGTTTCGTGCTTAGTTGTAAAGTTTTCTCTTTCATCCTTCTTTTTCCTCTAGTGACGCCTCCACTGAGTCTGCATCATCGAGTTGTTTCCTTTGTAAGTTAAAGGGATATGTGATTGTCCCTTTGACACCTTATGATTCTTTTGATCTGGCACCCCTACCTAGGGGTCGATCATTTTCCACTTAGGCTGGTTTGCCCCCTTCTGGTTTAGGGGCTTCACCCACTTTTCCTTAGGTACATTTGCTGATGGACGAAAAGTTCTCTAATGAGGCTGTCTGAACTTCCTTCTATATTCCTCATTCCTACGAGGGCCACCTCTGTTGTTTAAGGCGAACCTCGCAACCTAGTTTCCTCCTCAACTTCTTTTAGGATTGTACCTCTTTGTGTTTTCATGTTTCTTCGTCGCCTCTTCATCAAAAACAGTGCTACACCTTGGGCATAAGATTGTCTTATAGTCATTCAGATTGCAGTGTTCCATAAAATTGATGAACCCCTCCCCAGCTTAAGGGTACACCATTTCCATATCAGAATCAGTAATTGCGGAGATTTGCTCACCTTTGTCGACTTCCATGTTGAAGCCTTCAGTAGCTTCGACCATTCAGATTTCAACAAGCTTAATGTAGTGAGCGTCCTCAGTTTGCATTGGGTCAGAATCCACCTTCATCGATGCCTTTGGCTTCTCGCCAAATTGCAATTTGCCTTCTTTCAAAGCTTTTTGCACTAAATCCCTGAAAAGCACACATTGAGAAGTTTTATGACCTAGGAAATTATGGTACTTACCAAAACATCTTTTTTCTTTGTTTTAATGTGGGAGCTTTTAGGCCTAGAGGCACTATAATCTATCCATTTGTGACTAACAAATCAAATATTTTGTCACACTTTATTATATCGAAAGTATAAGTCCTTGTGGCGAACTTGTCATTCTTGCTGGGCTCGACAGGATTTTCCCCATTCGATGGCTTCAGCAACTTGCATACATAAGGAGCACCTGGCTTAAGTTCAGACACATTAACCTTACTTTCTTCAACACATTCGTTGCCTAGGTCTGAGAGGTAATTGTCTGCCTCTACATAAGCAACTTTTTCTTTTTTATGATACTTATTTGTTCAGAATTTTTCAGCTTTCAAGTGTTCGATCTGGCTAACCCTATCTTCCAACTGTGCCATGTCCATAAGGTATTGAGTATATAACTTCTTCCTAATGGAATAATCAAGGCCCCCTACAGCCATTTTGACTAACTTATGTTCAGGAACTTGAGTAAAACACATTTCCTTAAGAAGTCTAAACCTATTTAGGTAATCATCAATAGACTTTGGAACTTTCTGCCTAACATTAGCCAACTCCTTCAAACTTATTTTTGACTATCCTATGTAAAATTGTTCATGGAACAATATCTCCAATTGATTCCATGTTTGAACAGAGTGTGGAGGGAGTGTTGTAAACTAGGTAAAGGCATTTTTTTAGAGAATTTGTAAAATACTTCATTTTCAAATTCTCATTATTCGCGATGTCGCTAGCCTCAGTTTGATACCTGGTAACATGTTCGACTGTTGACTCAATATTGTCTCCAACGAACTTAGTAAATTTTTGGACTTTCTAACCCTTGAGCAACTTTGTTTGTCGAACGTATTTTTGAGAAATGAGATATGAAGTTAGGTATATATAGTCCCACATTAAGGCCGTTTTGGGCCGGAATTTATTTGACCACATTTGCTGTATTATTATGCCCCCCAAAATTGTTTTATTGGACATGTCTAAGCACCTGGTCAACGTCTTGGTTTGTTTAGATTACCAAAGGTCTAAGGTTACGCTAACCTATGTGTTCTTCCTCTTCCCTATTTAGGGGAGGTTCTGGTGGTCGAAATCCTTGGTTCTGACCTACATTAGCATTGGCCATCCCGTTTTTCAGGCGTCTTGACTTGTCTAATGTTTGATATTTGAGGAGTCAGACGTGCCTGAACTTGAGGTGTTCCATAGAAGTCAGCAATTCTACCCACCTGATTAGCTAACAACTCATAGATTTGGTTTGTGTTTGAAATCAAGGGTTAAATATGGTTTCCATTTGTTGGGTAAGAGTATTAAATAATTCTAAGTTACTATCATCCATCTGTTGCCTCATAACCATCATAGAGGTGGTATTAAAAAATGGCATTATTTGAGGAATGTAGCTTATCCCTCATAGTCGAACCATATTGTTAAAGGTCAAAGCCGAGGCGTTATGTGGATTGTATGATGGCCCAGTGGCCATTGCGTTGTCACTAAAAGTTGACATATTAGTATGAAGGTCATCCATCATCGATGTTGGCATACCATAAGGGTAATCTTTATTGTTCATTGGCATTGAGAACCCAAATAAGGGTCTCACAACTACAGGGTTAAAAAGAGTATTCCCTGGCTGCGGTGGGGATGTTGCTTCTTGTGATGGCATTGGTGCGTCTGTTGTCATTGACACCACCGAGGTAGTTGTCCTAACGGGTGTTGAAATAATTGTCTCTTCAACCGTCGATCTGACTGGTTGTTCTAATACATTTTGAGATTGTTATGTGAATTGATGGTATTTATAGGAGGACAATTCATGTATGGAATAAATTCATACAAACTACTCAGAACTACTCATAACAATTCATGTATGCAGAACAAATTTATAAGAGAAAACTATGAATATCTGTAAAAAAAATTAGTAATGTCCCACTGGGCGTGCCAATTTGTTTACACTGAAAATTGGTAAACAACCGCTAGTCTCTTATTAAAGGTTACTTGCAGGATCAACTAGAGAAACCTAGGGCATAGTGCTAAAAAATTTACTTTATAATTTTGGTTACAAGGAAAAAGATTTCGACTTGGTTGAAATGATGGTGAAAAAAAGTGTAATAATGCAACTTCGACAACGTTTAAAAGGTGAAAATCTTGTATGTCAAAGATAAAGAAATAATGCAGTGATAATAAAGATGAAAGTAACTGGGCAAAGATCATAAAATGGAATAAAATCTTTGCATTGAAATAAAAGTGGTGTTTCAAGGTTCATACATTCTCTCTGTGAAACTCTTTTCTCTAACGCTGGTACTTTGAGTATAAGTGAGATTTTGTAATGAATGGACACCCTGAATCCTAACAATAGAATCGATATTTTACTAGTATGAAATAACTGCTTCCTAACGTTTACTTCTTTAGCTTTTGCCTCATAGACTCCTGCATGTACTTCGCTTCTACATTCCCTCCACGTGTCCTTCAGGATAAAACTAAAAAATAGTTATTTATTTTGAACAAAATATCTTTGCGCACCAAAATAACTACCAATCCGACGCGCCTGATGCTGTCGAAAAATGTTGATGTCAAAATGTCTCCCAAAACATTCCTGAAAAATACTAAGTCTCATTTTCCTTTACTCGAGACTTCAACAATATATAGCTCATCAAATGTCCAGTTACCCTTAACTTTGACTTATGCTGAGATTTGCCCTTGTCGAAAAATCCCAACTAACATCAGTACAAGTGGAAGTTCCTGAGAATTAGAAGTCGATTTCCAAAGACAACGCTATTGTTCTGGTCACAGAATGAGAGATCAATTATATGGAGGGAGTGAGTCATTCTAGTGCGGTGAATTGGGGGTGAATTTCCAAGGTTGACACTCTAACACTAAAGTCAATGAGGCCATAGATGTGTAACTTACGAGAGTGAGAATGAGATCATCCCTGTTTTAACGCGTGGAAGGCTTATATAAGGTAAACAATTAAAATTGTCTCAATTTGACTAAACATCGTCGCAGAGAGTCGTTTAATCAATTTTGATTGCGGATAATGGATTTATAGCTTAGATTAAATGTAAAACTTTTTTAATGAGGTTTCACTTGTTCACTAGCCTTCCACGATTGTGTTTACGATTGAATCATTGTAATTAAGTATGTGTTACAGAAGAAAATTTTACCTCATACCCGCACACTTGTCCCTCTACCCCTACATTAATTTTTTTTGGACCAAAATGCCCTCATATAAAAAGTTAATTTGTTTTATGATAATTTATTTTAAAACAATTATCATACAGGAACACTTTTTAGAAGTGTTCCGGTTAGGTATAGTACTAAGACACCGAAATACTTTTTGAAAGTGTTTTGGTTAAAAAAATTGCTAAATGAGTTTCAGCAACAGTTCAAAACCGTGGCCTAAAGTAACGAAAAAATTATCATACCAAAACACTTTTTTGAAAGTGTTCCGGTTAAAAAAATTGCTAAATGAGTTTCAGCAACGCTTTACAAACGTTGTATATTTACTTTAGGCATCGTTTTAACCTATTGCCTAAACTAATTTAGTAAGAAAAATTCTATCCGAAACACTTTTATAAAGATGTCCGGATTTTATAATATACTTAACCAGAACACTCTTAAAAAGTGTTTCGGTATGACTTTTCTTTTTGAATTTTTGAAAGATTACCAACCGGATTTTTGAAAATTTTTTAAACACAAATATTATTCAACCGGAACACTTTTATAAAGTGTTCCGGTATGATAACTTTTTTCTGTATCGGAATTTAGAAACATAAATGATGGAAAGGTGAAAAAATAAAACAAATTCTTTTTATATGAGGGTATTTTGGTAAAAAAAAATCAATGTAAGGATAGAGGGATAAGTGTGGGGGTATGAGGTAAAATTTTCGTTACAGATCTTTTAGTGATCCGAAATAATATTTAATGACTTAAATAGTTAAATATGCGTTACAAAATTTTTAGTGATCTGAAATAATATTTAATGACTTAAATAGTTAAATCGTCCCTAAAAGTTAATGAGTTTTTTTATTTTCGTTCTTATATTTTTTTTAAATAATCTTTGAATGTTAAAATTTTTTTGGAATTTGTCCTTAAAAGTTAAAATTCGCAAAATAAAAATAAATCATTTTTCTTATTGATTTTAACTTTAGAGACTAATAAAAAAAATTAACATTTAAGAAAAAATACAAAACTAAAACCAAAAATTCAATATTTACCTACTTAAGTCATATTTAATTAAGTAAATAGATCAAATAAACTTTAAAATATAGTATGAACGAACTTATTCTCATTTCTAAGTATTACTAGTTGGAGACCCGTGCATTCGCACGGGTATTGGTATGGTACGCGCATTTTTTCCAAATTAAAATTAAAAAAATTTAAATTTTCAACAAAAAAAAATTATTATTTTTAAAAGATATAATAATTTAGTGGGTATAATCAATAACGAATTTGAACCCGTATAATAACATAGACTGGTGTGTTACACAGATTAGTTTTTAAAATGTAATAAGAATGAAAAAAAATAGAAAAACAATTTTATTTAACCAATAAAGTTAAATTTTTGAATTAAAATAATATTTTTATTTATATTTGGAGCATAAATATAGTTTTCTCCTATGTTAATAAGTTAGAAAGAACGGTATATTTGGAGTATAAATATTAATTTATTTTGAAATTATTGATAAAACTATTAATGTGATTATTCAGTATTTGTAAATTAACGTATTTTAATTAATTATATTTGTCCACCGTTTATAATTTGTGTTAACTTATAAAAAGGCTTAATAATTTTTAGTCTCGTATAAATATTAAAAGTATGGTACGCGCATTTTTTCCAAATTAAAATAAAAATAAAAATAAAAAATTTAAATTTTCAACCAAAAAAGTTATTATTTTTAAAAGATATAATAAATTAGTCTTATAATCAACAACGAATTTGACTCCGTATATAAATATTAAATTTGTTTTGACATTACTTATAATATTTGAATCTAGTGGGAGACCCGTGCATTCGCACTGGTACTGATACATTTTCAACAGGATTACTTAGAAAGGAAACATAATTACCGGCACATTTTCAACAGGATTGGTCCATGAGTATGTCAAAAGAACATACTGATACATTAGTATATATTTTAAACTAAGATATTATACTAAGAAATCTCATAACCAATCAATTACTTGAATATTCCATCAAATGGTTCCACAAGGGGTTCCCATTCCTCTAATTGTGCATTGAAGGTTGATGCAACAATGGAAGAAATAAGCAATGCATTCATCCGATGCCTCTAATTTGTTCTTGAGATAAGCATTGTATCATTATTTAAACCATTACGATTTTCTGTTAAGTTAACTTGAGATTGTTATGACAGTGTGTAGATCACACTTTTGCTATATGTAAAGCAAGAATTGTTCATAATGGAAAAGGATAATCACATTATTGTTATTTAACTTCATAATAAACCAAGCTTGCTTGTTGCATATGAAGATGAAACACACAAGTAGCTGAAAAGAAGCTTCTTTGAGAGCTGTATAATTATAACCATTGAAGGAGAGAAAAATGATGCAAAATCTACACTTTCCAAGGTATTTTGGTAACTTTGTCACATAGACAAATTGATCCCATCCCAATTTCAGAACAGCACCATGAGTCTTCTTTCAAAGTTCAACCTCACAAATTTTGTAAAGTAAAAACAATTAATAAATGAATGAAAATAAACTGGCAAGGCCTGCTTTTGAGAAGAATTCATAAACACATTGTACTATATCTATTAACAAACACCACATTAGTATACACTGAAGCTCCTGACAAAAGAATACACCCAATCAACATGTTCAAAATCTCAATGAATCACATCTAACAAAACCATGCAGAAATCACAACGCTTACAAAAGAACTTTAAGTAACAAATGCACTAAAATTACATAGTAGTTTAATTAATGACAGATTAAGGAATGAAGTATTTATATACAATTAGAAAACCACTATTTACCGAACACTTCTCCATTTACCGAAAACTTATATGACAACGCCGAACTCTATGATTTTGGAGAGAAGACACGTCGGCTGATGAGAGAAAGAGGTTTAAAGAGAAGTCCCGGGCAGTGCTGGATGGAGATAAGAAGCAGAGTTCATCATTTCTCAGCAGGAGACAAGATTAATGATGAGATTAATGAAAAGCTGGAGTTTCTTACAACTAAATGTAGGAATAGAGGGTATCAATATTAAGAGAATGAAGATAAGTTATACCAGTCAGAGCAATTGGCAGTTGCATATGGTGTTCTTAATGTACCAGTTATGGCTCCAATACGCATATAGAAGAATTCACTGGTCTGCCCTCACTGCCATACTTTTATAATGCTTTCCACCAAAGTGGTTGGTAGGGAGATAATTGTGAGGGATAGGAAACGATTCCATTTCTTTAAGGATGGCTAGTGTTCTTGCAGAGGTCACCCCTGATGCAGAAACAGTTCCTTATCGTTTGTGCATTAATTTGTTATAGGCTTATAGCAATGTAAATAGAAACCAAGAAAGGTTGTTGAGTCATATAACTGGACAAATGCCATGGTATCTTGGAAAAGAATTGGATGAGCAGAAATTTTTGTAACAACTATTAAGACAGATCAGACATGAAACCTGCCAACAAAGCAACCTAAAAATAACACAAAAGTCCCGTGCATATGCTGTTGCATTCGCACAGTTGCACAAACAAAAAGCAAGGCAATTCAATTATTCATAGAAAAATGATACTGCGGTAATTTCTCTATTGAGGAAAAGGTCAAAATACAAAAACAATAATAAGAATGAAAAACAATCTTTAACTGTTAAAAAGGCTACAGTTTAAATACCTGGAATCGATGTCAAGAGCAGTAATACAATGATAGCTAGAACCAATGTAATAGCGAAAATGGTCCTCCAAATGCGTCCCAAAATACAACCGCTGTAGTAAGAGCAGTAACAGTAGCTAAATGAGAAGACGACATTCCACCATATCCAATCAATTGTTTCGGATCCCATATACTTTCCTTATACCTAAAACAATTCACAAAATTCACAAACCATTAATCAATAACACTCTTCATTTAATCAAACACCAAAAACATAAAATATTTATTAAGACAATGAATTTTCAATGGGATATTGTGTCATGACCAACCAAGTAAGATATTGTAGTTGGTTTTCATGGTAAGTTTTTCACACAAAATTATGAGTTGTACTTTGGTAAATGTGACAAATTCGTAGTCGGATTTATCCCCCGTAAGTGTTGGTAATCTGTGAACATGTACCTCTCTATTCCTCCAGCACTGTGAACATGTACCTCTCTATTCCTCCAACACCATAAATTTGTAGTCGGATTTATCTCCCGTAACTGTCATGTTCCACCATATCAGCCACAATAGCTTGCCTTAATTCCGTTGGAATTTTGACACCAACATTAGTTAAACACCGAGATCCATCAATCCATATATCTATTTGGTTTCCTTTAAAATAGTCTGTACTGAGTAATGCAGGAAAATAAAGGCCAATTAAAGCATAGGAAGCTATTTTGTTTTGGTTACATGCAGAATTATGGCATATCCATTAGAACATGTACTAAATTAGAGAACCAACATACACCAAAAAGTAGAAAACAATAGCAAAAATTGGAAGAGCTTTTATCAAGAGGAGATAATTAGAAATGACAGACACCAAAGAATGTGCATTTTGAGAACTTCTTTTTCAGCATGAATATGTTGAATTTGTTGTTTTTCATCACTATTCAATTCAGCAGGATATTTGCAATTGAAACCATAATGTGGATAACTTGAAGCAAAAAAAATAAGCATCACAATAGCCTTATGCCTCATCTACCCCTACAACATACGGGATCTAAGAACATTTCAACCTAAGCTCACTAAATAGAGGATGTACCTTGTAGGATAATTAGATACAACCTACAATATTCTAACCAATAATATAGAAAAAGAATAGTAAAAGTTTAAAAACTACTACGTGACACAATATAAATAGATTAATCTTGCTTGCAATAATCCATGGAATGTGAAAATGTGTTATAGTAGTATGCTGTGAAGATCTTTTTCTATTTAAACACACATATCATATGTAGCAGCATGTTAGCATGTTGTAAAATAAAATATGGTACTGTTAGTATTTTCTGGTTTGCTTACTTTATAGCAATGAAATGGTTTGCTTACAATCCTTTACAAAATCCAAAGCACGAAAAGAAATAACAGCATGACATCGAAACCAAATCACCCATTTGATATACTAAAACGACATGCATGATGATATCATAACAGAAAAGAAGATTCAAGAGTTATCGCCGACAGATAATTACCGTGGCTATTCAATTGCTATGAAAATGCATTGAACTTCTAATCTTCCTGAAGCAACTTCATTGCACATCCTTAGAATCCTGTTAAACATGAAAACAAAACCGCACAACAAATCGTCGAGAGAAATAACACTGTCAATATTCAATATTCAACTTCATCTTAGAAATCTAACAAAGTATCTTAGCATTCCTGCTGAAATTTAGTATGCTCACTGAGTGATTTTAGTAACGGTATCGGTAATGCCGAAAACAGAAATGCACAGTAAAAAACAAATAACACATCCATTAAGTGTACTGAGTCAATCAAGTCATGTACTTCAACTACTATAAACATGGGCATCCATTCCAAACCCCTTTACATAATCCTAGAATGAAAAAATGTAGATACTTGTGTACAAAGCCAAAAGACTAACCACACCAATTTTTATGGATTCATATGTTATGACAAAGTGCTTGTAGAGTCCTAATTGTGAAAAGTAGTTGTAAACTTGTAACAATATCAGCAACTATCCATGAATAGGGTGGCAGAACTGAGAATATGGGCAGTGAGAAGGGGATCAATATCAACAATATCATTTGTTACCATAAGAACACTCAACAGTATTAATATTAATAAAACAACTTCAATATCCTTACTTACTCAACTCACTCACAGAATGATAAGAAACTAATGTATAATATAGGAAGTATCCTAAGTTGTGAGAAGTGAAAACCCATATCAGACAAAAGGGCAACTGAGAGTTGAGACAAGTAACTTCCAACACCAAATAAAAGGAGGAAAGATGTGGCAGGAGAAGAACCATAACCACAACCAGGGGCTTATCTAAAACATTTCCATCTAGAACTTCCATCCCCAGCCAACACACAACCACAATCCTTCCCAAGAGTTGTTCCCACAATCATTTAGGATATATGCTTACCATGACATCCAGGATGCTTCTTCATAATAACAACAAAATCAATCATCTGTTCTAAGGCCATTGGACTTTGATAAATGATCCAGGAAGCTCCAACAATTTCTGCCAACAATTATGCTTACCAACCCATCCAGGAAGCTCCAACAATTTCTGCCAAATGATTCCAAGAGCTTGATGTTTGTATCAATTGTAGTAACGACACTGATTTAAATTATGAGTTTAGTTCTGTGCAAATTATATGAGGGTATAAGAAAGCAAACTTACATTTCCTTCCCTTTCGGCCAAAAGACTGCACCAAATATTATTGCCGCAACAATCATGAACATAAACCGTATTAAATTGCACTCATGACTTCTCCAATAGGACAAGTGTTGCTTCCATAAGCATGCCATAAACGGTGCCAAGTTATTTTGTAGGAAGCGAGTTGAAAAATGCAAGTCTTTTGAACCTGGCTCGGGTTCACTTATCTGTCTCACCAATTCAAGGGTATCCCTACAAATAGAAATAGTGATAGCAGGAACTGTCTTAGTTCTTGGTTGTGCATATATCATGTAGAAAAGAAGATCTAATCACCATGGTAATATACCATCATGATAAATTCAAATTATACTCAAATGCTGTTCAACATATTCGTACAGACAATTAGAATCATACTAATTCGTGGCTTTCAAATAAATCAGCAATAAACTAGAATGACAACGCAATTGGAGAACTGTCACAAGTTAAACTCCAATAGCTATTACTATTTAATTTTGGCGAACTTGCAACGACAACAAACAACTAACCTGGCTTCCATATGATGCACTCAAAACACTGGGATCTTTCATTATGATGAGTTTTCCCCGCTATCGCAGTGCTCTCAACCGCGTGTCGTGATCAAAATGGTCACAATAATGTCCCGCAGTAGAGGAAGACCCTATTTTTCCTTTCAAATTATATGAACATCGTAAATATATAAATTCAGCAGCAAATATACATGTGGTTGTGTTTGAATGATACAAATCTTGTTGATATTAGACAAAAAAATACCAGAATTCGCAAAACCAGCAACCTGTTGTATCTCCTCTTCGTTTGTTTTCAACATTACTGATCTCGTGTCATCATGGGCATAGGTACAAAGAATGGATCTGAAAACTCAACAGAGTCAAGAGTGATGCATAAACTATTGCAAACAAAATTTGGTGCAGTAAATGTTGCCTTGTGCCTTTGCCATAGCCACCGTCGGATGGTCTGTACCACAACAACATAGAAAATCATATATTATCACTCAAAATCATCAAATGAAATTTCTATTCTGAAAACGGAAGCTACCAACATCATGGCAAAGGTTATGAAATTTCTATCAGAACATCAAGCAACAATGTAAATATAATAATGAAAATTACCATTTACAAATATTCAGAAGAGTGAAATCATATTCTCCATTTTCATGAAAAAAACCAAAAATATTGAAAACCTAAACATGGAAATGCTACAATCACACAAATAATGAAAATCGAAAACCTGGAATTGCTCTTAATACTTGATTCCTAAAAGGATGTCGCCATCTCAAAGGGTGTCGCCAAAACCCAAAACCTGCCATTTTTTCAGTTGCTGTCCGTGGAAATTGAAATGTAGAGAAGGGTTTATGATGGAGACAGAGAAATTTCTGAAGAAAGGAGAAGATAAGGAGAAGAGAAATTGAAAAACTTTGAATCGTAAATCTCAGTAAATCGTCGCAGAACCCTATAGTTTTTGTTGAAAAAAAGGAGAAGAGAAGAAACAAGAGGAAGAAGAGAGATGCATCGGAAGAAAGAAGAAGCAAAAAGAGGAAGAGAGAGAGCCAGTAGCAGAGACAAGTGGAGAGGAAGATTTGAAGCAGAGGAAGTGAAGAGGAAGATTTGAAAATTTGAAAAAAAGGAGACATGGAATTTTGTGGGAATAGCAGGGCAAAATGGTCATTTCCAGAGCCATCTAAGTTCTTATATTATAGATTACCTCCATCTTATAATTTTAATAAAATATCAATATTTAATTTTTCATCGTACTATTCATTATTCTATTTTCTTTCAATTATATAAAATTTCCTTCTAATATTAACTATTAAAGTCATCCAAAAATCAACTATCTTACTTAAACTATGAAATATCCAAAACCAAGCGTCGATGAAGTTGACTCATTTATCCAATCTACTACTGGATTGCTATAAACCAACACCAAATAACGCGGACTCACATTTACAGCGTCGTTTTATTTGACTGAAAATTTACAACTTCGCCACCTAAACAAAAACCTATACAACTGTTCTTTTACTTCCTAAACAACTTACTCTAACTCTGATAATTAGTACCTTTAACACCGATAATCAATCATAATCAAAATTTCAAAAAGAAAACAGCAAAACACAGCACAGACACGCAATTTTTGACCAGTAGCTATAGATACACCGTCTAGTTACATTTATAAGCAAATTTATTTATGTGGTACATTTGACTATTAATGTATCTAGTTCATATATGGATTAGATACATTAATAATCAAATATACCACAAAATAATAAATTTGTTTATAAATATAACTGGAGAATGTATCTTTTATAATACCGACACTTTTAAAAAAAAATCGATTAATATTAATTCAGAAACCGAATCGGACAGTTATGATTATATTTAATTAATTTATTCTTTAAATTATTATCGATATTTACCTATGGTAAGTATCCGTGTAAATGTTTTGAAATATCAATTTATCAGTGTCGATGTCAGTGTCATGTTTGTGGTTTCTATAGGTATAAATACATGATTCAACATAATCATTGAGATTTAGAGAGAAATAGAAAATGAAGTAGAATTAAGAAAATTAGTAAGAGGTATACTACAAGTACAGTAGTAACAAGATAAAAAGTACTATTCTTCTTCTGCATCTGTATCTATTCTGTAAAACTAATGTCTACATTCGAATCCAATTCCGATGGCGTTTCTCAGCGAGTCAACAGTCCGCGTTTCTCCGGTCCGATGACTCGCCGTGCTCACTCCTTCAAACGGAATAGTGCCAATACCACCGCCGTCAGCGGTGGTTCTCTCACTACACATAATGAGGTTGAGCTTCAGATTAATTCTAATTCTCCGAGATCGGAGGAAGTTTCGGAGGCGGTTTTGGAGAGGAAACACGGTGGTCATCATCATCATCAGAATTATGTTTCGCAGAGAGTTCATGGTGGAGTTGTGAAGGGTTTTCTTAAGAGACCGCTTGAATCTATTGCTGCGGATTTGGGGTTTAGGGAAAGGAAAAAGATTGGGCATTGGATGTTCTTGGTTTTTTGTGGGGTTTGTTTGTTTATGGGGGTTGTTAAGATTTGTGCTACTGGTTGGCTTGGATCTGCCATTGAAAAAGCTCAATCTCATCAGGTTTTTTTGAATCATATCTTACACGGCCAAGTGTTAATTAGGTTTTTGAAATATTTAATTTTGTTTAATTTAATCTTTAGGAAAGTTAAGTTTTGTAATTAGTGTGTGGAAGTTTGTCCAAAGTGGAACCTTTATCCACCATAACATCATGCTTTCTGTGGATCTATTTTTATATATTTGATTTGATTTTGTCATCTGATTGTTGTTTTTTTGTTTTGGATTTTTGGGTATTCTGAAAAGAGTCGTCTCAAGTTTTTTTTTAAGCTTTATGTATGTAGTTGCCGTTTAACTTTGAGAAAAACAATTAGAGGTCTTATTTAAGCGTGATATAACCATGACTGTATTTTACGAGGCTCTATTTAATCATTGTTTAGCCATGACAATTTTGAGCTCTTTGTGGTAGTCTGCATCCGCCTTGCACGCCCTCAAAGACGGTCCTGATTCTGAATAAACAATCTTTTCTATTTTGAAGTGTAGAAATTTTCCTTGTCTTAGTTAAATGCATACAAAGTTGAATTTGCATCTTGAGAAATGTAAAATTTGTTATCCAGTTATTAATCTTTGAGTCAACGTGCGAGAACCAATGCCAGTGCCAACCTTTTAATTTGTAACATTTTTGAGCTTATGCTTTTATGCAATCAACTAGGTTATTAGAACAATGTAGGAATTACTTGAATTTCTTGTCTGTTGCAGTGTATTATATCATTTGTATGCCGTAGCTACCTTTAGAAGCCGCCTTATTGCATCAAAATGTGAAAAATCCCATATGGTAGTGTTGAGCTGGGGTGGATTAGAAGTAGGTGAATCATTATCTGATTTGACATGTCTCAACTGATAATTTTTAGCTGATAGCAACCTTACCAGCTTTAATATGGTGGACAATTCAATCAAGAGTTTTTGTTTCTCGATCTTTATGTATTGATGTTTACCAAAGACAATCATATTACACCAAATTGTGAAAAATACCCAACGGCAGGGAGTTGGAATTGATTAAGAATTAGATCGATGATTATGTAATTTGACAACTATTTGCATTTTGTTTTCCTTGTTTTACTTTCTTTTGTTTGGGGATTGGAAGGGGGTATTTGCTTCTCTTAACCTACTAAGTAAAATATTTTACCTTTTATCAGGAACTATCTAACTCCAATGGTATAGATAATCTGAATCTAATGGACCAAAGATCTGTTGGTTATGCATATAGGAGTCAACAAGGAGATGTTGAACGAACTCTGAAGATGGTAGAAACAAGAGGAGTAGGAAGCCAGACTGCTAAAGTGAGAAAACTCAAATCTATATCTCGAGTTTGTGGACTTAATGTTGTTTGGTTCTCAATACAGGCCTATATTCAGAAATATCTTTGCCTTTTCATTAATCAAAGTTTGTTTTTCATTTCATTCAGGAATCAGATGTCTGGTCTAAACCCAACAGTGAAAACTTCACGCAATGTATTGATCTGTCTAAAAATCATAAAAGTATGAAAATTTGTATGAAGTTTACTCCTTTTCCTGTTTGCAGTTGATTACTCCATGATTTCCCTCCTCTCATTTTCAATATATTTTTTGACAGAGCTAGATGCTAAGACCAATGGATATATTCTTGTAAATGCTAACGGTGGCCTGAATCAGATGAGATTTGGGGTATGCTGTGTTGATTTCTGATGCTATGTTAAAAGGAAGGCAAAATGCATAATCTAATGTCTAAATATATTTTGATTGCAGATATGTGATATGGTTGCTGTTGCTAGAATTATGAAGGCAACACTCGTTCTTCCTTCTCTTGATCATACCTCGTACTGGGCTGATCAGAGGTTGGTTTACAACTATGTTACCCATCTACTTTAGATTTGGATAATTGGATCTCTTAGTTAACATTTTCTGCAAGCATGAAATTCGTTCAGTTTCAGTCGACGCCGATTATCCACACATTAGTTGACTTAAGATTTTTAGTGATAGACTTGTTCAAAGCATGGCATAGTACATAACTTCCTGTAGCATGTATATGACTTTTGTTTCAATATATTTGCAGTGGCTTTAAAGATTTGTTTGACTGGAAGCATTTTATTGATACACTGAAGGATGATATCCATATAGTTGAGACATTACCACAAGCCTATACCGGAATTCAGCCTTTCTCAAAAACTCCTATATCTTGGTCTAAGGTAAACATAACTTGTATACTCAAATATACTTGATTAGTTGATTTACCACATTCTTGTTGATGTCAGCCATCCATCCATCTCATCTTTAGGTAACTAGTTAGTTGTTAAGAAAACAAAAGTATCACTATCATATAATGGCCTTATAGTTTTCAAGATCGAGATCTTGTATAAAATCGGAAATGGTAGAAAGATCTTAAAACATAAGATCGTAACTAAGATCGGAAGATCCTACCCAATTTTATTTTGTAAGATCGAAAGGGAGTGACAAGATCATAAAACATAAGATCGTGACAAAAGTTGCAAGATCCTACTAAAACAAAAAATAATACTATATATTTGAGGTATTTTTACATAATATTTTGGTATTTTGGTAGGCAAGTGTGTTAGGAGGAAATGACCCTCTTTCATATTACTTAGACATGTAAGATTGTGTTTTATACTTTATTACCATTTTCTGCAGATAACATATGTTAGACATTAGGGACAAAGTTGACCTATTACTTGCAGCGATCTTACTGCAGTACATGATTTTACATATTGATTGTTGGGGTTAGTGAGATGGTATAGTCTAAGATTTTAAGATCTAGATCAGAATCTTGACAATTTGTCACATTAGTTCATTAAGTCGCCTTATGTCAATGCCAAAATATTTTGCACATCATATAATTGCACCCCCTTTTAACAATGCTTCAGATTACAGTCAATGAATGTGGATAATGCGCTTATTCACAGGTTCCTTATTACAAGACCGAAGTTCTTCCCCTCTTAAAGCAGCACAAAGTGATCTATTTCACTCATACTGATTCCCGGCTTGCTAACAATGGCATTCCAAGATCCATACAGAAACTAAGATGCCGTGTAAATTACAGAGCATTGAGATATTCAGCTCCAGTTGAAGAATTCGGAAACAAATTGGTATCTAGAATGCAACAGAATGGAAATCCTTATCTTGCCCTTCATTTAAGGCAAGTTACAATTTCAACTTGTAATACAATTGAATCTATATGGATTTATAATGAGTCCCAAGCACTTTAAGTAACTGTTCCACTTCTAATCACCTTATTATATTCTTGTCTTTAACAGATATGAGAAGGATATGCTTGCGTTTACCGGCTGCAGTCACAATTTGACTGCAGAAGAAGGTGAAGAACTGAGACAGATGCGATATGAAGTCGGTCACTGGAAGGAAAAAGAGATTAATGGGACTGAAAGGAGGTTGCTTGGAGGTTGTCCGTTAACTCCGAGAGAAACTTCCCTACTACTTAGAGCACTTGATTTTCCATCACACACCAGGATCTACCTTGTAGCTGGAGAAGCATATGGAAAAGGAAGTATGAAATATCTCGAGGATGATTTCCCCAATATTTTCTCTCATTCTTCCCTGTCTTCCGAAGAAGAGCTGAACCATTTCAAGAATCATCAAAACATGTTGGCCGGTATTGACTATGTTGTTGCCCTTCAAAGCGACGTATTTCTTTACACTTACGATGGAAATATGGCAAAGGCTGTACAAGGTCATAGGCGCTTTGAAAATTTCAAGAAGACAATCAATCCAGACAAGTAATAAATTCATCATCTATATCTTCTATATCCCTTCTACCATGCTGGTTTCACGATACACACAATTTCAATTCATTGTGAAACTGTTTTGTTCATTCTCGGTATATAAACTGATTGTGATTTCAATGGTCGATGCAGGATGAATTTTGTTAAACTTGTCGATCAGTTGGACGAAGGAAACATTTCCTGGAAAAAGTTCAGCTCCAAGGTAAAAAAAATTCATAAAGACTCTATCGGTGCTCCATATCTAAGAGAACCGGGAGAATTCCCAAAGCTGGAGGAAAGCTTTTATGCAAATCCTCTGCCAGGATGTATTTGTGAAACAAGAAAAGAGCAGATACTCGGTCTCGGTGCCTTATAAGAGTTGCTATCATATCGCGTTGTGTTTGACAATTCTTTCTTCTGGAGATGGCAATATGATGATTGTCCAAAGGCTGGATTATCTGATGCCATTGCCATATATTGTTTGGATGGTTGGATAAGATTACAATTGGCCATGATTTGGTAAGGAAACTAAACTACCCAGATGCAGTTTTAAAGGATCAAGTTTGGGTTGGCCAAAGTATACTGCTGTCAATACATGTAATAGATGCTAAACACCATAGCTTATTAAGAAAACCTCATTCTAACCACACTTTTTAATAATTTTTTTCTTCCTCATTATTTTATTCCATACTTGTATTAATTTCAAGAAAAAGGGGTGGGTCTGAATAAGCTGTATTCTTGTTGTACTAAATAATATATGAAAAGAATTATTCCAAGTTTCTTTGCATCTGTAATTTTTTTTGGATCAATTATGCATTTGTAATTCTCTTAAGCAGGTTTGTTACAATAAGTCATCCCATTTGATCATTAATTAATAGAACACAATTTTCAGCCCTTAATTATTGTGATTAGAATATTATATTAAAATATAATAATAATAATATGTTATTTATATTTTTTGAAAAATTATTATTAATCATATCAGCTTTATAAGTTTGAGTATCACCTAAAATATTTGTTGAAAGATTTAATGATTGGATCTTTATAAGTTTGAGCTTTATAAGTCTCAAACAAAGTTTGTCTAATAAATAAGATTAAAAACACTTAATGTGGGCTAGCCGGCTAGGTGAGTTATATGAATCTAGTTGACTATTTGACATTCCAAATTTTATTTGAGGAACACTAATGCTACCTAAATCCTATTTATGGGTGCGTCTCACGTTTTTGAAAAATTCAAAAAAAATTTTATTGATGTCTAGAGATGCATCTTCGAACGCACCTAAAATCAAAGCAGTCCTCAAAATTTAACCACACACTCCATTTTGTCAAAATATGGTACGAAGATGTATCTTCGTAAATTTTTAAGGTGGATCCGGGGATGCATAGAATTCAATTTAAGCTATTGGAAGCATATATAATAGAGGATATTTCGGAGATGCATCTCTAGAAAGCTCCCTAAATGTTGTTTAGACAGCAACATTATCAAAACTTTGTTATTTTTTGAAGCCAAGTTATATTTTAGGCCATAAATTAGAAAACAAACATTAATTGATTCAAACATACTACCCATACATTAAAAAGTCATACATAAATTAAAGTAAATTCAAAATGTATCGACCATACATAACTTCTTCCAAAAATACTAAAAATAATACAACCAAACATAAACTATTGTCTGTCTCTACCCCCCGACTTCTCCACTTGTACTGCAAGACATTCTGTGCCTCGACAATAATGTCTTCTATAGGGACCGACTATGGACTGCCTTCCTGGAAAAAAAACTCCCGCCTTTAAGCCTGATCTCACCATATCCATAACACGCTGACAGACATTGTATACGTCTTGGGCGTGACCATCCCTAGCCCCCAGTACCTCTGATTAGATGGCATAGGTGGTCTTCCGAGAGTGTTTGGTGTCATGATAGGATGTGACACCCTATAGAATCATGCGATGTAGTCGTTTGTATAAGTCCATTGTATAGGAGCTAATACCCTATGATAGTCCTCTAGTACCAAATGACTCTCAAGATACTCAAGTATGACATCAAGATCTCTGTGGCGGACAGTGGGAGGAGCAGACTCTAAGGGGTATCTCAGAATATCATGCAAATACCCAAACTGGCGCATCACTCACTCGGAAAGGTACTTATACATCAGACATGACCCACAAGTCATCCATCTAGAGTATAATGAAATAACGTCCAACTGAGGCGTCTAGGTGAACTCCGTATAGGCAGAAGGTAATGTCATCTACCACATAACAGTCAAGATACACCGAAAGGGCACAATCGCATGATTCCCTCTGTACGGGTAGAAGGCGACAACATGTGGTCAATCCTCAATGTTCAGGTTCCCACCCAGAGATGCAAGGAAAATGAGAGATGATTCATCCTTGAAAATGGTTCAGATATGAATAGTGACCTATCAGTGTCACCTTGGTCCATGCACTTTGACTAGCTCAGGTTTTGAACAAAATCAGACTTCTCCAAAGTCTGGTCTTCGGAGGCTGACTGAATAATGACCTCTTCAGAAGATGACTTCTTTAGAGTTTAGTCTTCAGCCTTTGATCCATTAGAATTTGATCTTCACGCTTCTCATTGAATGTTCACAGTCAGAACCAATAGTTGGATTTTATATGACATTTTAGTCTATAGTCCTACACACTTGAACAAACATTAATAAACCCAATTGGTCTTTAAATATTTTGTTATCACCAAAACCTAAGGGATAAGGGACAAACCAATTTTGTTCCAACAGATTTTTTGTCAGTGAAGCATCCTGCCCAAACCGAATCTATGTAAACTTTAACGCCACTTTTTGAGTTTTTCTTGAATTGTAGACCTCAACCTGGTACGCCTTTAAGGTATTGGAGGATTATGTTCACAACTTTCATATGGCCCTCAATTAGATTGTTTACATGTACTGGCTAATCAAACTTACTTCAAATGCAATGTCATGCTTAATATGAGTTAGTTAGATTAGTTTTCCACCCAGGCTTTGATATTTATCTTTATCAGCTGATGGGATTTTATCCTCACTCCTTTTTACTGGTTTTATGGGAGTATTGGTTACCTTGCACCCAAACATTCCAGTTTCTTGAAGTAAATATAGAGTGCATTTTCTGTGATATATATATATATATATATATATATATATATATATATATACCAATTTTTGTTCGAGCAACTTCATTCCCTAAAAAATAATTGAGTTCTCCCAAGTCTTTGACTTCAAATTCCTTGGCTAAGAGTCTGTTTAGATGATCAATTTGATCATAATCATTTCTTATGATAACAATATCATCAACATGAACAATAAACATATTTACTTTTACTTCTATTAAGTGTTTGACAAACATAGTGTGATTTGATTGACATTGGTTGAACCCATCTTCCTTGACAACTCGAGTTAATCTATCAAATCACGCCCTCGAAGCTTTGTTGAGGCCATATAGGAATTTTCTGAGCCATCACACCATATTTGAGGGGCTAGTTGATTCAACCAAGGTTTGAATCTCTTAGGCTACAGTTGATGCCCGTTCAAAATTTTGGAGTACCCCTTGAATGTTCCTTGGAATATATGTGTTGTCAAGAATTGCCACAAATGTCTTATAATTTTGTGACAATTTTCCATAGAATACGTACCTTTCAATGGGGTGTTTAGTACAAACTCTTTATCCTTTTCTTAAGGCAATAGAAACATCAATATCATTAACATTACGAAGTTAGAAATATTACTTGAGGGAACATCATTTTTTAGAGTTTGGTTGGGTTCATGGTTTTGCCTTGGAGTTGTGTAGGATAGGGGTGGAAAACAGCACGTTTGTCCCGTTTCGACCCGCCCCGCAAAAGCCCATAAAAACAGAACTGAACAGAGTGAGCATAATTGAGGGCGCAAACCTTTTAAGTTTAAAAATACAAAATTTTATCTTAATGTCCGCGTCCGCAAAAGCCTGCAAAAAACAAGGCGGACACATTAAAAGGTGTGGGCTTAAACCCTAGGCCTGTCCCACACTAAAGTGCTTGCAAAATGGGAATGCCCAACGGGCCGGGTCCATTTTTCATCCCTAGTGTTGGACTCTATTCCCTTCCTTCTCTTCCTGAAATACAATAGCAAGTTGTCTCGGTGCATTTCCTGTTGTGTGTTGTGTAGTTTCTTTTGTATTTTCTGCATTTTCCACTGCATTTTCCTCTCCATTTCCAGCATCTTCCACTATAGTTTCCTCTGCATTTCTTGTATTTTCAACTGTAGTTTCTTCTAGTTCAGATCTGGACTTTGTTGCTTCTACATCTTGGGTGAATTCGGTTAGCTCAAATTTCAAAAGTTGAAATTTTGACACTTTGGTATGATAGAGTTGTCCTCCCTGAATGCTAACTTTGGGGTAGTAAGATTGATTATCGCTGAAGGTCACATCTATAAAAAAAATTGTTTTGAGGTGAGTAGCATATGTATCCCTTACGTTTCTCCTTTTGCTGAATTTACATTCCATATACTCTGTCTTACTTCTGCTAAGGCGAAAGTCATGCGTTTCTAAAGCTTGTCTTCAAGTCTCCAACCTCATGTAGATCTTCCTTCGACTCTCTAAATAAAACATGTATCTGAAAAAAAAAACATGCATCTTAGTGTTAATTCTTGGATGTGTTGACATCCAAAATTAAAATAAAGATAATACTACCTTCGGCCTTATTTATAAGAGAAAATTTATTTTTTAAGTTCATTAAATAATTGATGTATCTAGACTGTATCATCGATCAGATATATTAATTATTCAATAAATCTAAAAAAAAATTCTCTCTTAAAAGTAGTTTAGAATTGAACCTATATAGATATAAATCAAAAGACATCATATTTGACTTTAAAAAGACTATTCTCAAAGTAGCATTCGTTATTAATTTATGACAATGTAGTGTGTGGTTTGCTTTATATGACAAGGAAATGCAATGTTGAAGGTAGCTTTTATGAAATATTAGAACTATACGTTCTGAATATCCCCTCCGATGCAAGCAAACTAATACAGAAAGGAACTACAAGTAGCATCCATGTTATGTGAAAAAGGACCAGAATTTTGGATCCCCTCCGATGCAAGCAAAATTCTTAATTTCTATAGCTATAATCTCACCTAGGTACAAATTATACATATTTAGTATCCATCATAGCCTCGGTGAGATTGCATTCATAATAACACCATTCACTTAAGATTTTGAGACTCTATTTGTTCATGTAACAAACTCAAAATGATGAAGCAAAAATAACAATCAAAGGCGAGCATTTAGCTCGATCCCGCTTCCTTTGCTAAGAAAAGGATAATCTGTGTAACCTATAACAGGATCCTGTGTGTAAAATGTCTTCCTGTTATACTTATTCAAAGGTGCATTAACCTTAAACCTTAAGACCAAATCAGGATTAGAGATGAAAAAACGACCAAACGATATCAAATCAGCGTCGCCTCGAGCTACATCTTCCATTCCTAACTTCCTATTGTATCCGCCACTGCACATGAATGTTCCATCATAGGCTTTTCTTAGTTTCCTTGTCAAATGAACTCCGTCTTGGTCTTTTTTACTACCATGCTCGGTTTTGCCATAAGCTGTATACCGAGGTTGAGTTACATGGAGATAGGCAAGTTTTTTGCCAAGCTCTTTCTGGAGACTGTTTAGTCTTTCAATCACTGCTAAGCCTAATCCGAGTGGATCAGAATCAGTAGCATCAAGGTGATCAATTGCTGGTGATATTCTTACACCAACTCTTTCCGCTCCTATAGCAGAAACCACGGCTCGAACCACCTGAAGTAAGAATCTGCATCGATTCTCAAGTGATCCACCGTATTTATCTGTTCGATCATTGATCCCGTCTTTCAAGAATTGGTCAATCAGATAACCGTGTGCGCCGTGAACTTCAATTCCATCAAAACCTGTATGCATATCTCATTTCAATTATCATGCATATTTCATCTTTAAAAGCACGAAAACATGAAATTAATCCATACCCGTGCAGCATCAGCACGGGTATGGATCAATTTTATTACGAAACAACTCGCAATCAAAAATTAATAAGCTAAACGAATTCATTTAAGAGATGTAAACAGATATAGAACCTGCTCGAACTGCATTAATAGCTGATTGGCGATACTGTTTAACGATTTCTAGTATCTCAGAAGTGGTAAGTGCATGAGGATCCGAGTACGGGCCAAAGGAGCCATCTGGCTTGAGAATTGTCCACCTCTTCGAAAGGGGTTTGGCCGTGGACGAAACGGGCGCAGCACCACCAGGCTGATACACTGCCTCCAAACTTAACCAGTCAGTGAAAATAATTGCAAAACAAGTAAATCTAACAAACAACAGATACTGCTAAATTTGATGCATTTAGGATAGTGAAAGGTGTTACCGGAATGAGAAGCACGGCCAACATGCCATAGCTGACAGAAGATAATGCCGCCTTTAGCATGAACAGCATCCACAACATTTCTCCATGCCTCAACTTGCTCCTCGGAATATAGTCCAGGTACATGGGGAAACCTGCAACAAACCAAAATAATCCTCATCTATAAAGTACGGAATCTGAACGGACACATGGATAGAGATACGTTATAGAGACACTCTGACATCGATAATATAAAAAGCCTAGGACTCTGACACCGTTACATATATAATTAAAACATTGAAAAAGGAGAGAATGGAGTACCCAGGAGCAGAGGGAGAGATGATGGTTCCTTCAGAGATGAGAAGTCCCCCTGAACTTGATCTTTGACTGTAATATTCAGCAAGAGCATCATTTGGAATTCCATTCAAGGCTCTGCATCTTGTCATCGGAGCCAACACCACTCTGCATCAAATCACAAATTCATCATTATATAAAACATTGAAAGTGGAAGATGAAAAAGTGTTGACGTTGAGTACCTATGAGATAAGTTGAAGTTTGCAAGCATGTAAGGAGAAAAGACGGTTGTTGTTGGAGTTGAATTATCAGCCATGGATAAATTTCCTCTTCTAGAATTGCAGAATTATGATGATGACAATTGAAGATGTTCACAATGTGGTAACTTAGTATATGTACTTTTTCTTTTTCATCCTTTGAATGGGTGGGTTTTAAACACGTGATTCAATGTTAGAGATTTGTTATGAAACGTGATTTGAAATTTGGACGGTGGTCATAAATACAAAAAAAATATCATTGGCCAATATAATTGCAAGGTACTAGCTCCATAAAAATATCCTATTTAGACATGAGTAGAAGTGAAAAATAAAAATAAAAATAATATTTATATTATAAAGGGATAATTATTTTAAAACAGAAAAAAATGCAAATAAGACCTTTATGAAAAAAAAGTAATATCTAACAATGGTATTGTTTTTTTTTGTGTCAAGAACAATGGTATTTGTTTTATTTAATATAATTGTAATATGATTATGTATATTAATTTAATTAATTATAATTTTCTTTTTTTATCAGTTTAATAGAAATATTAATTTATTTAAGAGAATACATTTATATTCATGTTATAAGACTACAATAAAATCTGTTTTTTATATAAATTTATTTAAATATTACCTTCATGTTTTTCTTGGAAAATGATTTTTTTTTAAATAATATGTGTTCTAAGAAAACTGTGGTCATTAAACCAATGTTTTAAAAAACTGGACCAGTCATCAAATTGGTGAAGATACTGATTGCTGGTTCATTGGTCGAATCACTGGGTCACTGGTCGAACCGCATGATAAAACCGGATTAAACCAGATAACTCGGCTAAATAAATCGGTCTCTATAAAATAACTATATATTTAATAAATCGGTCGAACCAGATGACTCGGTCTCTAAAAAATATTATGATACCTACAAAATTTTAAAATATCATAATTTCACAAGTTCATTTTTTAAATTTAAACTCTTGACGTAGTCGGCACACACGACAAAATAGTACAAAATACAAATCCAAATAAAGTTTAAACAATAATTGGTTACAAACGAAGAAAAATTGTTTCAAATAAGTTTTGAATAAAGTCTACTTATATTTTAATTTTATTTAAAAAAATTAAATTATCAAAACGGCGTCGTTTTTATGAAGAAAAAAAAGACATGCATTTAAACCGCCAGTTTCCAAAACCGTCAGTTCACCGGTTTTTAGCGGTTTTGGCCGGTTCTCACCGGTTCAATAGCATATCCGATCCAACAATTAGACCAGACCGGTAACCTCTCCGGTTCCCGGTTCGACCGGTTCGACCGGCCGGTTTGGTCCGATTTTTTAAAACAATGCATTAAACACATTTAAATTAGGAAATTTATTTTCTAAAGACGTTTATGGTTGTCTCTTAATTATTATTTTTTATATATTTGTTTTAAAAAATTTTAATTTAATTTTTTAAAGTTTAAATCTAAGAGTGAAAATTGTAATTTCTTGTGTCGAAGCAGGTTGTTCGACAGTGATAAGGAAGTTTGAATAGCCTAGCGTGTCTGAGTCGAAATTGTTTTGTTATCGAAGTGTCAGAGGAGTAGCCTCGACATGGATTTTGCACTTGAGTTTAATTTTGTAGTGTTAGCAAAATTAGGTATTTAGGCTTTGCTTAGGGAGCAAGCAAACCCAATCTATAATTAGGGAGTAACCTCTATTATTGTAAAGTGATTCACTCGATTAAAATTGCAGTTTTGAGAGCAGAGAGTTTCTCTGCAGAAATTCTTCTTCTTCCCCTATTTTGTTTTGAATCCTTAATTTCATTTCTTCCCTATTCAGTTTTGTTTTCTTCTTTTCCATTATTGTTGTGCAGCAGAATTATCTTGCAATCAAGGTGTGATTTATTCACTCGAGTGAAGAGTGAAGAACAAGAAGAGAATTCAATCGGTTGATTGAATCTTATTCATCAAGATTGATTCAGAATTACTCAAAGTCTTGGGTTTAATTCCAACATCTGGTATCTAGAGCACTGGCTAAGAAAATTGTGGGAAGCAAAACACGATAGAATGACGATGAATCATCCGAATGGACATTTTCCAGCGAGTCTCCCAATTCCGAAGGGTCAGAATTACGAGAATTGGTGTAAATAGATGAATGTGGTTTTCTGTTGTCAAGATCTTTGGGATCTTATGAAGAAAAGAGTAATATATCACTTGCAAAAAACGCGTCGGATCAAGAAAAAGCTGCATACCAAGAATTAAAGAAGAAAGATTATAAAGCTTTCTTTATAATTTATCAATGTGTTAATCCAAGCAATTTCAAAAAGGTCATTGATGTAGAATCAACGAAAGAAGCATGGGAAATCTTGGAGAAATCGTTTGGAGGCGTAGAGAAGGTTAAAGAGGTGAGACTACAAACTCACAAAAGAACGTATGAATTGCTTCAAATGGAAGACAATGAAGCATAACATATTTTTTCACTAGGGTTACAAAACTGGTGAACAAATCAAGGTATGTGGAGAAGTGTTGACATCAAGATCAGTTATTGCAAAGATCTTAAGGTCATGGGCTCCAAAGTTTGGCCACATGGTAGTAGCCATAGAAGAGTCGAAAGATTTGTCAACATTGACAAAGGAAGAGCTTCAAGGGACACTTGAATCTCATGAACAAAGAATGGTTAAAAGAGCTGCAAGCAAGTTGAAAGGTGATGTGGCTTTGTCGGCGCAATCAACAAGAGAAAAGAAAGAAAAAGGGAAGTGGTTCGACAACAAAAGTAGAGGAGGCTATAACAATTCGACTGGTCGAAATCAACAAGAAAGAGGCTATTCAAATTAGAGAAAGTCCTCATACCAAAGCAACCAAAGAGGTGGTGCTACAGGCAGATGAAGAGGTGGTGGTTGAAAACCTGACAAAATGACAAAAGTCACATTCAGTGTTTCAATTGTCAGAAGTATGGTCACTACTCTACTGATTGGCCTGAAAAACAAAAGAATCAAGAAAATGATGCAAAGTTTGCAAAGCATGAAGAATAAGAGACGTTGGTGATGGTCACAACAAGAGATGAAGAAAGATTCTAGGATCAATGGTACTTGGACTCATGATGCTCATCACATATGACTGGTAGGAAGGATTGGTTTGTCAACATAAAACCCTCAATGAAGAACATGGTGAAATTTGCAAACGATAATACTCTAGCAGCTGAAGGTATTGGTGATGTTCTGATTATGAGGAAAAATGGCAAGAGGTCAGTAATTTCTAATGTAACTTCCAAAGTGTTGATTGGAGATAAGATGATGAGTTCTCGACTCAGGTGGAAGGTTAATCTTGAAGTCACTTATGTCTCAAAATAGAACCTTCAGGATTGAACTTAATCTGATGGAACACAAGTGCCTTGCAACTACAGCTAGCAGGGATGAATGGATATGGCACTACATACTTGGTCATCTCAACTTTAAAGACATTAGAGATCTAAAGAGAAGAAATATGGTTTCAGGGTTACCAGAAATTGACATTCCAAACAAAGTGTATGAAGAATGTGTGTAGGCAAAGCAACACAAGAACAACTTCAGCAAGGATGCAGGAAGCAAGTCGAAGACAATTCTAGAATTCAAATACTCTGATGTATGTGGACCTATCCAGGTGGATTCAATTAAAGGTAACAGATACCTTGTCATGTTCATAGATGATTTCAGTTGAAAATTGTGGACTTACCTGATCAAGAAGAAAAGTGAAGTGATTGAGGTATTTGCCAAGTTTAAATTTATAGTCGAAAGACAAAGTGGTCGAAAGCTCAAGATTTTTAGGTCTGATGGTGGTGGAGAATATGTGTCGAAAGACTTTGACACATTATGTGATAAAGAAGGGATTGTGCATGAGGTGGTTCCACCCACTCCACAACAAAATGGAACTGTAGAAAGGAAGAAAAGAACCATCATTAATATGGTGAGAAGTATGTTAAAATTCAAACATCTATCTAAAGAATTATATGGAGAAATTGTGTCGATTGCAACATATATACTGAACAGATGTCCGGCGAAAAGGCTAAAAGGAATTACGCCAGAAGAATGTTAGTATGATGCCAATCCTAGCTTAAGTCATCTGAAGGTATTTGGATCTATAGCATATAGACATGTTCCAGATCAGTTGAGAAGAAAACTTGATGACAAGTCAAGTCAAATTATCCTAATAGGATATCATTCGACTGGAGGATACAAGTTATTCGATCTAGTGAACAAACAAGTAGTGATCAGCAGGGATGTGATCATAGATGAGCTTAAGGAATGAGATTGGACTGAAAATATAAAGAAAGATTAAGTGAGAATATTATGTGAAGAATGATGCATCCGCAAGTGCATGGAAATATCGAAGTATATAAAAGATTGTCGAACCCACAGAGACCAATGTCAACTTACCGTCATCTATTGCTGCTATGTAAAGCTAAGGCTAATGATTACTTGGTTTAAACAAAATTAAAATGAAAACTAAAATGAAACTTAGAAGATATAACAATAAGGAGAGGCTGGAATATGGGTTCCGTGTTCCTAAGGGACTCTGTAGATTTTAGGCACTCTAACACTCTCGCGCTATTGACTAAAAGTCACACTCCCTAACCACAGGATTTTGCTCTCGCTCGCCCGTTTTAATTAGAAAGCGTATTTTGAAAATCAATTAAATCCTAATCAATACCTAAAGCACTCTCGCTGTTTTTAGGACCGATGCCTAGTTTCCACTATCCGGTTCAATCCTCACACTCTCGCGCTATCGGCTCGAACCTTAGTTTGTTCCTCACTCTTGTGTCGAAATAGTAAGACTTACAATTAGAAACTAAAACCAAAACATAATTTATTTAATGTTTCACACCTATTATTTTCTACCGAGTCCCGTCGGTAACGACGATCCTCATACGCCGGACTCAGACAGAATTTACCAAGACATTAATTCAGATGAAAATAACATGAACATAAAATTGAATTCAAGGACAACATACTAACGAAAATAATAATGCAATAATGATAAATAATTTAAAGCGATAAAAACCTGTAAAACGGTAATGAAAACGATACTTGAACGTGTAAACAAACTTCTATTAATTCTGGCAAGATTGTTGATTCAAGAGTACAAGAAACAAACACGAAAAAAAATTGTGACAATCTCTCGATGTGAGTGATTATCACTTTTACAAGTGTTTTTCTGCCTAAATCTAGGAAGCAAATTTGACAGAGCTTCCGCACATCTTGGATGCCTCAGAAACACCCCTCTAGGTTTTATTTATAGAGAAATATCCCATTGTAACTTCCATTGGTCGTGTCAGCAAGTGGAGGGAAAAAGGGTTGAAAAACTATTTGAAAACTGCCCACTTTCATAGAACTGGTGTCTGCAGCGTAATGACGAACGCCGTAAGGAAATGGCGAACGCCATTTACTCACGGCGAACACCATATCAGTAAATTGGCAGATTTTTCTCTTTTTCTTCATTTTCTTGCTCTTTTCCCGGTTTTTTTTGCACGGACGCTCTTATTCGATATATACCTAAAACACAAACATAACACGGCATAATAATACGAAAAACAAGTAAAACAACATTAAATTGCATGCGAATCGAGTCTAAATAAACGATATATTTTCACGTTATCAACACCCCACACTTAAACCATTGCTTGTCCTCAAGTAATCAACCAACACGGTAAAAAGAAATAAGCACAGTTCAAAACATAGGCACAACGAGACTCTAATCATACGTGGCTGCTAGGCTAATGTTAGATCAATAGCTACTAAATATCAATACCAAGGATACCGTAATGACACAATTTCAAAAACTCCATCCTTATGCAAACCAATCTGAATCATGTCATTATACCTTAACCTATATCTCTTGCTCTTTTTCACCCCATTTCATTCTAGTGCAATCACATTAAGCCTGTTATCCATACACATTCATGGTAAGTAAACCTGTTAGTGACAATGATCTCATTGCTATTTCATTTTTTTTCCGGCAAATATGCTTAAGCATAAATTAAACTTAAAGAGTTTGTACCATTGGACTAAGTGATCGGGTGAGGACCACCTAACTTAGAAGGAACATATCTTATCATTCATTTTTCTTCTTCTTAATTTCTCATTTTAAACCAGAGATCATACACTTATTTGCATCGGCTTCTTACTTAGTGTGTGCTTAGGATGGTGCTGACTCCCTAAATAAACTACTTAGGGATTACTTTGAAAACTAGAATTTAAGGTCTCGGCATAATGGGTACTCAAATTGATTTCGCATATTTAGGGGTTTTAGGGTGTCAGGACGGTATCAATTTTATCGAAACTTTTCCAAGTCTCTCTGACACAGCCTAAATTAAAAATAACCTATATACTTTCAGAGTGTCGTGCAATGAATCGAAACAAAAAATAGTTGGAGGCTAAAATATTTTTAAGGGTTAAATATACAACACCCCCCTGTAATGTTACCGATTTTTGCTTTTAGTCCCTGGTAAAGTTTTTTTTTTAAATCCCCCTCGCAATTTCCAGATTCCCTTGGATACCCCCCTGTGCAGAAAAGATTTCAATTTTTAGTGACTTGGCTGTCCAACTGGATTTTTATTTTATTTTTATTTTTATTTTTAAATGCCACGTAGACTTTCTTTATTTTTTAATTTAATTTAATTTATTTTTTAAATATTAAATTTTTTTATGTTATTTTTTTTACGTTTTCTTTTCTTAAATTATTTTAATTAATTAATATTTTTTATGAATTATTTTTTTAAAGTATGAAAATATTATAATTGGGCCTTCTCAAACATTCACAAGCCCATTATTAACTTAACAGGTTTTACATTTGTACTTTTGGGTGTGAGTTATATAAACCCCTAAAACATTTGTTTCCCAACCGATGTGGGACTTCTTCACTAAAAACCCTTTTGAAACTGCAACTGCTTTGAAACTGCAACTGCTTTTGTCATAAGATTTGATATTGTTGCATCTGCTTTTGCTTTGGAACTGCAACTCACTTTCCCTTGAACCAACAACGATATCCACCATGAGCATTCATCAATTCTTCCTTCTCAACCAGTGATGGAAGCGGCGATTTGTTGTGCTACGGAGTAGTTGTGGGGGTTTCATTTCATCCGACCATTGTGCACAGGTTGAAACCCAATGTGAATCACCGCTACAAAATCGTTCCGTGAGTGAAATTTTAGTGATGCTCGATTGTAAGGTGTTCATGGCAAGATGAATGGTGGATTTCACTACGTGGTTGGTGCGATACGTGGCCAAGGGTTTGAAGGGTGATGTATTTTTTGGGAACAAGATGGTGAGTCATGGTAGTTAAATTGTGAGGTGATGATGTATCTGAGGTTTTGTAGGTTCTTCTTTCTGATTTTTCTTTTAAAGAGATTTGAGGAAGATGGTTTTATCATGTTCTTAATGGGTTCCGGCGATGGAAGTATGAAGCTCGTTCGTTGTTGTTGGTGTCGAAAGATGGTTGAGTGGTTTTGGACGAGAAACCGTGGGTAGAGGGATGGTGTGTTTGGTTTGAGTTATGTGGAATGTTTTTGTAGCAGGGTGGTTGTTCGTGAAAAAAGGTTGTTACGTTGTAGTATGGTGTAGGTGTTGGAAAGAGAGTGACAATGGTTTTATGGTGGAGTTTCAGATTGTGTTGTTGTGGTTGTTGGTGGTATGGTGGAAACAATGAAAGTTATGGATCTGTGCTTGTGGTTTTTGTAATGGTATTTGATGGTGTTTTTTGTGTTACATGGCGGCGGTTTGTGTGAGTATAGTGGTTGCACGGTTTTGCTAGCATGGGGGAGGATACCAAGTTGAGGAATGAGAGAGTTGGGTGGTCACATGGAGGGGGAAAAGATGGTTTGATGATTGTTACTTTGATGGAGATGGATGTGGGAGAAGATGAATAGTGGGGCTGTTAGAAGTGAGAGTTTATGGTTTTTTGGTATCTATTTGTTGGAGAATGAAATCCTTGTGTGTTCATGAAGTCCCACATCGAAATGTGTAAGAGAAAAATAAGTGTTTATATACCTCTTTTGCATACCACAATATAGAACTTGAGTAATGGGTTGATCTGAAAATGCTATTGGGTCTAAAAAATTATGGGAAAGCCCAATTGAAATTTTAATATATTTTCATAAAAAAAATATTAATAAAAATAATAAAAAAAATAATACGGAAAAAAATTTAAAAAGTAAAAAATAAAGATTAAAAAATTAAAAAATAAATATAAAAATCCACGTGGAATTTAAAATTAAATAAAAAATGCCACGTGGACTGCCACGCAAGCAATAGGAAAGAATCTTTGCTGCAATGTGGCAATCAGGGGCCTAAGTGAGGGAATCTGGATATTAAGAGGGGGTTTTTAAAAAAAAATATTACAAGGGCTAAAACCAAATATCTCTAACATTACAGGGGGGTGTTGTATATTTAACTCTATTTTTAAAATTTCAGGGAAATTTAATAACAAGTGAAAACCACGCATAAAGACTCGACAACACATGCAAAGACTCGACAAAACATTAAAAACAGATAAAAGTCCTAAAAAAATGAAATAAACTAGAAAATGATAAACCAAACTAGAAAGCGGTTAAATCAAAGCGGTAAAGTTCCTCCCCCTACACTTAAACCAAACATTATCCTACATGTTTTGATAAAAGGTGGAAAAAGGAAAGATAGAACCTGTGTGAATGCTACTGCGTGCCAAATCCTCTCTGATCCTGCTCTTGTTCTCCATGTCTTCACTGACCACTTCTGCTTCGGCGGCGGGCATTTTTAGATACCTTTATTTGTTTGAGCTTGTGATGCTTGCATATGTTGCGTGTAGCCTCATCATCATTCTTGAACCAGCTTATCATATTGGCCGCTTCCAGAGGAAGTACCTGCAAAAGTGTTAGAAAAATATGGTGCGGTGTGTGCAGGTGGAACCTGACTATGTGAAGAGCGAGGAAGAGGTGAGTTACGGACGGGACAGACATGCTCTCTCCTATCATACTCATCATCGGTGTCACCACCAGCAGCGACATTCATAGGAATGTCCATGGGCACCCGCTCATTTCCAGGATCGCCATCCAGAGAATTTTTGCCTAGATGTAGCTAAGACGTAACAAGCGATACATTTCTTTATTCTCTGTAAATTCAAACAAACAAACATAGAAACTTAAAATGAAAACCCCGTGGGTTGCCTCCCACGCAACACTTTGTTTAACATCGATAGCTCGACGGCTAAGGAGTGCAAGCACTCATGATGGTTCTTTCGAGGATGGTTCCTCAATCGAACTTTTAATATTCTTAGGTTTCCATGGCTACTTATCAAGCCATCTCTCATATCCCCCACCTTTTCTTTTCTTCCTTCTGTGGGATGGTTCATTCTTTTGAACTTGTGGTGGTGGTTCTGAATCTATCCTGAGTATTAGTTTTTCAAGTTTGGGTTTATTTCTTTCATTCACCACCTCAAAATCTAACCTTCCCCTCTTAACACTAATGATTTCCCTAGTTTCATGGTCCTTGAATTTTCTCTTTTTATGCAGGACCTCAGACAAAGGTGCATTGGTGTGAATATCTTCCAATACCTCCACATACATTTTGGATTGGGAGTCTACCTTAGCTTCTACAAACCTTTATGGGAAGATAATTAGTGGGGTATAGGGAGGAGGAACAACAACAGGTGCTTCCTTCTCGACAACCTCCCTTTTGGGTGGTGTTGGTGGATTTTTCTCAATCTCTACGCTTTTCTCACAAGAACTCTCCTCAAATTCATTATCACTCTCCCTAGGATTTTCTATTTGTTCTTCACTATCGGTTGTCACAACATCCACATGTCTCTCAAGGGAGGGTCCTATAGGTGTCTGTGCAAGCAGGGAGATTTGAGTCTCCAATGCCTCATTGTGAGTCGCGAGGGACTCGACCACAGTGTTCATCTGCCTAAGGTTTTCATTAATTTGGAGTTGTTGTTTTCTAAACTCTTCATTTTGGAGAGTTTGTGTCTCCACAAAGCATTTCATCATAGATTATATCCTAGAGTGAGTAAGTGTCACATTGAATTCCTCCATTAGTATTTCGAGTTTGGATTTATGAAAATCCTGTGGTTCCTCAAAATACTGGGAGTGGTAATTGTAGAGGGAATTTGGGTGATAGTGAGTTAGTGTCGGATTAAAATTATCCATTAATATTTTGAGGTCGGATTTAGGGGACTCTTGTGGTTCCTCAAAATATTGGGAGTGGTAATTATAGAGGAAATCTGGGTGATACATAATAATTGAGATAAGAGTGTCTTAGTCTATACGGTGCAACAACGGAATCACAATATTGATTGTTGGTCCCCGGCAACGACGCCAAGAACTTGATGCATCCGCAAGTGCACGGAAATATCGAAGTAATATAAAAGGTTGTCGAACCCACAAAGACAAATGTCAACCTACCGTTATCTATTGATGTGATGTAAAGCTAAGGCTAATGATTACTTAGTTTAAACGGAATTAAAATGAAAACTAAAATGAAACTTAGAAAATATAACAATAAGGAGAGGCTAGAATATGGGTTTCGTGTTCCTAAGGGACTCTGTAGATTTTAGGCACTAATTATAATTAAACTACATTCTGTAGAAAATATTGACTTAAAGACTCCGTCTCACACTTTCGCGCTATTTACTAAAGCCACACTCCCTAACCACAGGATTTTGCTCTCGCTCACCCGTTTTAATTAGAAAGCGTATTTTGAAAATAAATTAAATCCTAATCGATACCTAAAGCGCTATCACTGTTTTTAGGACCAATGCCTAGTTTCCACTCTCCGGTTCAATCCTCACACTCTCGCGCTATCGGCTTGAACCTTAGTTTGTTTCTCACTCTCGTGTCGAAACAGTACGACTTACAATTAGAAACTAAAACCAAAACAAGATTTATTTAATGTTTCGCGCCTATTATTTTATACCGAGTCCCGTCGGTAACGACGGTCCTCATATGTCAGACTCAGACAGAATTTACCAAGATATTAATTCTGATGAAAAGAACATGAATATAATAATTGAATTCAAGGACAACATACTAACAAAAATTATAATGCAATAATGATAAATAATTTAAAGTGATAAAAACCTGTAAAACGGTAACGAAAACGATACTTGAAAGAGTAAACAAACTTCTATTAATTCCGACAAGATTGTTGATCCAAGAGTACAAGAAACAAACAAGAATAGAAATTGTGACAATATCTCGATGTGAGTGATTGTCACTTTTATAAGTGTTTTTCCTGCCTAAATCTGGGAATCAAATTAGACAGAGCTTCCACACATCTTGGATGCCTCAGAAACACTCCTCTATGTGTTATTTATAGAGAAATATCCCCTTGTAACTTCCCTTGGCCGTGTAAGCAAGTGGAGGGAAAAACGGTGAAAAATTGCTTGAAAACTGTACACTTTTGCAGAACTGTTGTCTGCAGCGTAACGTCGAATGCCGTAGGGAAATGGAGAACACCATTTGCTCACGGCGGATACCATATTAGTAAATTGGCAGAATTTACTCTTTTTCTTCATTTTCTTGCTTTTTTCCCGGTTTTCTCTCACGGACGCTCTTATTCGATATATACCTGAAACACAAACATAACACGACATAATAATATGAAAAACAAGTAAAACGACATGAAATTGCATGCTAATCGAGTCGAAATAAACGATATATTTTCACGTTATCAAAGAACAAGCAAGTGAAATGAAGAAGTTTTTGTTGCATAACTGTAAGACCCTAATTTTTACCCCTAAGATTTCGCACATCTCATTTGCATCTCATACCACAAACAAGATCACAATATTTGTATCTCCTGAGTATCTGTATATTATTCTTACTTGTTTCGGTTTACTAACCTCTAACCAAAATACCAAAAATATGTTGCAGTTTGCCTGTTCTTCTCTCTCTGTGCTTCCAGGGTTTTGCAGGTTTGTCAAAGCAATGGCCTAATTTCAAGTCAATTGTGGTTGTTCAGCCTTGATCCAGTTCAGATGGATGTTTGACCTAATCTTGGTCAAATTATCAAGCAATTGTTTCAAGTGCAAGTTGTCTGCGCTAGTGGTTTATTTCTCAAGCAGTGACTGCCAAGTTGTTGTGTGGTGATATTCATCAGATTCATCTGAGTTCATCAGTCCAGATTGTGTCCCTCCGTGGATTTATTTTCCCATAAATTGTTCAAAGTGGTTCAAGATTCATTTGATCAGAGATTCATAGGATGACAGATTCAAATGGCCGTTGTTTCAGTTATAGTTTGTTCAGTGGTGGCTTGTGTGCATTTCAATCAGATGCTTTATGGAAAATTTCAAGTTGGATTTGGATTAAAATTGAGGTTTCATGGTCGTGTTGTTGGAAAGTATTGATGTAGGCGCATAATCCATTTGCTAATCATTTTCTTATCTTTTTTTTTCATATCCAAATATCACATCCATTGTTCCAATCCATTTTTCCAAAAGAATTCATTTCCAAATAGTCATTTTTTTAGCCCATTTGATTTGGATATCCAATTCAATTTCTAAATCCATTTCAAACCATTTCTTTCAAATCCATAATTTATATCCATATTCCAAAATTTCTTTATTTAAAAACCATTTAATTACCATCCAAATAACCCAAAAATTCATTTTTCATCCAATCCATATTACACTATCCATATCCAAATTCCATTTTTTGTTTTCCTATCCAAAACCATTTTGCAATTATCCAAGTTATTATCCAACCATTTTTTACAAAAAAAAAAGGGAAACTACTAGCTATACACAAAAATCAGCTGGAATGTAAGACACAAGCTGAAGCACAAGCCATCAAGTTGCCTTAGTGACATCACACAACACAAACTGTTACTCTCCTAGCCGTGACATGAGCCTTCCAAATTAGCTACAGCAAACATGAATAAAACAAGCCACTTTATGCTATTTCCCAAGCCTTGAAGCCATAAAATAAATTGATGCCTTCTATCTACACTAAGTTGTCCCCACACATACATCAGCTGCTTTAACACATACTGCAAATGCAACACAAAACCAGTACAAAAGAAATTAGCCAAGCTGAATCAACATGCCAAGAGGTCGCCACTTCAAAACAAACCATAAGCCATACAAAGCCCAGCTGTGCAAAACATGCAAAGCAATTACAATACACTTGAAACCAAGCTGCTATTTCTTCAAGCCAAGACCCACGCCGTCACGAGGTACACACGAGCTACAGCTGATACATAGAAAACCAAAACGGCATCGCGCAGCAAAAGCAAAACGCACCAAGTTCGTACATCAAAACGGCATTGCACATCAGAAATAAGTCACGCGAAAACTCAAATTCAAAATGCAGCAAAAAACAATTCAAACGAAAATTCAAAAACAACACACCAATTATACCTCGCTTCATCTATAAATATGACTCGTATTCCACTCTTTTCTCTAAGCTTGAAAGCCAAAAAACCTCTGCAAAAAATTCACCAATACACATCTTCAAGCTTCAACCAAATTACCTCCTATTCCTTCTTTCAATTCATCACAAACCATAAACAATTCCATAACCAAAACCTGAAAAAAAACTTCAACAACTCAGAACAAATTATTCATCACTTCCACCAATTCAAAACAAAACGCAAACCTGCAAACACAACTCAAGATACAATTCACGTCTCACAACTCCATTTCGCGAAATCCGTAACCCATACGCAACAACGAAATTCACCAACTCTATTCCATAATTTCTTTCAACAACAACACGGAAGTCCAGAAGAAGAGGAGAAGAGGAATTCGTTGGATTACTCACCATCTTCGAAGGTATTGGAGCTTTTCTGACTAACTTTTGTCTCTGAAATTCGTTGCATACGTACTCTGTCGGTTGGAATCGTTTGTATATTTGGATTTACCTTGCAATTCTGATCAAGACGAGACCACAACGGAGCTCCACCGCTCCGATTCGCTGGAGCTCCGAATTTGCTAGCGTGAGATGTACAGTGACGGCGAGAAGATGAAGAAGATAATGCTAGCACGTTTTTCTTTCTGATCTTATATTTTGTTTTCTCTTTTTGATTTCTCATTGTTGGTTATTGGTGGATCATAAATATTAGATCCACTTTTCTTCATCTCTTTTCTTTTGATCGATGAAAGTCTTATGGATCTTGGAATTCCTTTGTTGAATTTTGATCAAGACTAGATCGTTACCATTTTTCTTTTCGTGCGGTATTGCTTTCGGATGACGATTTAGATATCATTCATCTAGCATGCATTAGTATAAAGATCTATTGACCGGCCTCATTGTAAGGTAATTACTCCGTAAATTACTCGGCGATTGCTTAACATAGCGCAACATTATGTCCCTTTCTTGGAAACAATAAAAAATTATTGATTATTTGTCTTTTGGTTCAACACTTATGAGACTTGTTGTTAGGAGGCTTTGGTCTTATCAATCCACTAATGAGTTCTCATTAACCTTGACCTAAGTGCAATTATTCAATTATTATTGATCACTTACTCTAACAACTAACAACTAATCACTAACTTCTAGAGAAATGATGCAAGTTCTGCTTGCTAGAGGTGAACCACATCAGAGGACTGTGATCTCTGAAATGTTACCTGTTGCTGTTGACCCTTCACTAACTCAACAACCAGCTTCTACTTGGCCAGAATTTGGGTTACCTCCGAATTACTCGCCACCCTTTGCAACTACTCCTGTGTTTGTCCTGTCTGTACTGCCAGTATCTTTAGCCCCATTATTCACTGAACTTCAGCCTGCTTTGCATTCTATTGCTCAAGTTATTCCTGAGAATCCTCCTTTCATGTACCATGATGCTGGTCCACAATCTGAAAGTCAGGGAGAACCTGGATACATTGAAGAAGTTAGAGAGCAGTGGCAAACTCTAGACAAAATGATAAGAGTCGTGGAAGGAAGGGATGTCTTTAGTGTTGCCGTAATGGACATGTGTTTGGTTTCAGACTTGGTTATACCTGCAAAATTCAAAACTCCTGATTTTGAGAAATATAAGAGGCACACCTGTCCCAGAAGCCACTTGGTGATGTACTGCCGAAAGATGGCTGCTCATGCCAAAAACGACAAACTACTCATTCACTGTTTCCAAGACAGCTTGAGTGGGGCTTCAATGAAATGGTATATGGGACTTGAGAAGAACCGTATCCAAAGCTGGAAAGACTTGGCTGATGCTTTCTTAAAGCAATATAAGTACAATCTGGACATGGCACCTGATCACCGTCAATTGCAAAATATGTCTCAGAAAGAAAAAGAATGCTTTAAGGAGTACACTCAGCGTTGGAGAGAGCTAGCTGCTCAGGTGGAGCCATCATTGGCTGAAAAGGAATTGACTGGTTTGTTCATTGACACTCTTCAGCCACTCTTTTGGGAAAAGATGATAGGCAGTGTATCATCTGGTTTTGCTGACCTAGTCACTATTGGAGAAAGACTAGAAGAAGGTATCAAGAAAGGAAATATTACCAATGTTGAAGCCTTTAGTGGTGCTAAAAAGTATGTTGGGAATTTTCAAAAGAAGAAGGATGGTGATACCCATGCTGTTTCAGTTGAAGGTAAACCTCATCGCAGACAACAACAATATGTAGCTGCAGTTGCTCATGTTTTCAATGCTCAACCAATTCAAGCTCCTCGCCAGTCTGTTAGACAAAATCAGAATCACAATAGGGTTAGCTTTGATCCTATCCCGATGTTCTACACTGAGCTATATCCATGTCTTGTTCAGAAAGGTTTGATTACAATGAGGGATCTACCTCCTTCTCCAAATCCTCTCCCAGCCGGCTATAGGGCTGACTTCACTGTGAGTTCTATCAAGGTGGGGCAGGCCATAACTTGGAAGGTTGTTATGCATTGAAAGCTAGAGTACAAGAATTGGTGAACTCAAATATTCTGACTTTTCTTGATGATAATCCCAATGTTGTTAACAATCCTTTGCCATAGCATGCCAAGTGAAGTTTGAGTCAGTTCAAACGGATCATCTCCTAAAGCCAGTGTTTCAGACAGGACAACTCATCCTTGTTGCTGATTAGTCACTAGGCCTTGTTTCTTCCTGTTTGCATGTTTCTTTGATTGTATTGACTGTCTGCTTTCGAACTTTATTTGTACTTTCATGGTAATTTCAATGAAATGAGCATTGCAATGTTTTGATTCAATTCATTTATATCCACTGTGTGCATCTTTATGCTTTCTTTTTCACAAAACAAAAATATATCTCCTGTTCACTTTCTTTATCAAGCTTTTGTTTATGCAAAGATTGGAGGGAGGATGATGAAAACGAAATACCTAAAATTACTAAACTGTATGCTTTCATTTAAAACTTGGCTGATGATGTACAAGCATTATTTCAACTTCCAAACACTGGAGAGATAAGGAATTTAATCCTTTGTCAACTCCTTTGAGCCTAGAAGTTGGAGTTTCTTTCTGTACGAAAAAACTCGCAATCTTAACCTGGGGATGGGTAGTTCTCAATTAATTTGACTGTGTATTTAAACACAAGAGAATCATTGCAATCACAAGCTTTCCTTCACACACATCAAAGAAGTGTCGAAGATGTCTTTCAAGTTAAAAGCCAATGATGGTTCACCGTAATCATTAAGCCAGCCAATCACTATCTTTCAACAAAAAAAATGAATAAAAAAAAATCAAATGAAAAGCCCGCTAAGTTAAAACCTATGAAGGAGACTTAGGCAAAAATTGGGGAATCCTGCTGACTGTAAGCTCAAATGACACAATTCAGGCAAAAGTTAGGGATACCAAAAAAAAAATCCAGAGATTACCAAAATCCTCAAAGACAAAAATGAGTTGACAAGGTCCTCATCAAAGACAACAAAATGTCGCAAGAAAGAGTGACTGCCATCTCAAAAATCTCTTGAGTCATCATCATAACAGTGTTGCAATTCCAAAATCGTTTGGAACCTGAATGCATAGTTTAAATTAACTGAGCATAGGACTATAGATCATCAAGAAGAATGGGTTGGGTACAAATAAACTTTGAGCCTATATCCTTTGTTTCGAAAACCGTGAACCAGACCACGTTACAACCTTCAAAAGACCTAATTAAAGCCAGGTTTCTTTTGAAAGCATACTACAGCAAGGTTGGGTAAATTGACTCCTAAGATTGTTACCAATCATTTGCTTTGATGTCATACCTTTGCTTTCTCTTTCATTTTTGAATGTCTAAACCGCCGTGTTTTGACAAGTGATTCATTTTGCTTTACATCAATAATATCATTCCAAAAATGATTTTTGATTTCAAAATTGCATGAGCTTTGCATTAAAATTACCATGTTTGTTTGAATGATTTTATTTGCAGGCAAACTTTCCTCATCAAGAATTTTCAATTAGTTGAGAAACTTGGTCAGTTATCCTATCAGGGACACATTACTTCCAGATCATGTTCCAGATTTGTTGCTCAATGCAAGTTATTCTCTGAATTGGTTAACCAGAAGATCTCTTTCAAGACCCATACTGAGTTTAGCCTTCTCAACAGACATTTCAAGAACTGAAGCCATGATCAGTTCATCCCCAACAATAGCCAAGCTGAAGCCATGATCAATTTATTCTCAGCATTCATTTCAGCAACTGAAGCCATGATCAGTTCATCCCCTGCAATAGTCAAGCTGAAGCCATGATCAGTTTATCTTCAGCATTCATTTCAACAACTGAAGCCATGATCAGTTTATTCTCAACAGTCTTTTCAAGAATTGAAGCCATAATCAGTTCATTTTTCCCTGCAGCAGTCAAACTGAAGCTATGATCAGTTTATTTTCATCAGTCAATTAATCTGGGGCAGTCTTCTTCAAGAATCATCAAGATGTCTTTCCTCAAAAGACCATCAGCCTGATATAATTCATAAGTGTGACAGAGAGATGTGTTCAACATTTTCTCTCCAAGCAGAGTGGGCAGTGTTCCCTGTGTTGAGGAATCAGAGTTCCCTTTCTTCCCTCACAAAGGAGTCTATCTCTGAAATTCTGGTATCAGATGTGTGATGTTAAGTGTGATGTCACAACAACACAATCTGCTAATATGAACAAGGCTATAACAACAGTAAATCAACACAATGAATTATTCACCCAGTTCGGTCTAACTACCTACGTCTAGGGGCTACCAAGCCAGGGAGGAAATTCACTATTAGTAGTATTAAATTACAGACTCAACAATCCCAGTTGACATCTACTAATCTTAATCACTACCCAATGACACTTTTACCTAAGAGACCACTTAGATATGAGAAACCACTCACTCCCTAAATCACCTCAGTGACACAATCCAAAGATTACACTTTAAACCACACCTTGATCTTGCTTAACAACTTTGATCAAGAACAACACACTCTTTCTTAAAAGCTCTAGAGTGAATACACTTACAACCCAAAATAGTAACACCTATTCAACCATGAAAGGCTTACAAAATACACACGAAAACTCTAACTTGACTCTCAGTCTTTGCTCTCTTGTCTTCGTCCCCTTCCAACAAGGGTTAAGGCTGCTTTAAATAGAATTCTGACTTGGGCTTGGACCTCTTCCAAAAATCTGATTTGATTTGTTTTAAAAACAGAATTTAAAACAGATTTGATCTTCAAATCTTTTTAAATCAAACAACCCTTAAACATAGCAACAGGATCTGCTCCAAATCTGATTGCAACTGAAAATATATTCTCCAAGATATTCGCACACAATCTCTCTAATAGATCTTCTCAAACCAAACTTTCACGCGCAACCCTAAAATATCACAGCCTGATGTTCTGATGTTCAGATAACTGATGTCAAGACATCAAGTTTAACACCAGCATATAAAACTTCAACCCTGCAACAACTAATGTTAGGAACCAATGTTAAGACATCAGACATATGACATCAACATTGTTCAACTTTGTTTTTCCAAAATTCCAGCCAATACAAGAACTAACAATCTCCCCCTTTGGCTAATTTTGGCTAAAACAATCTCTGCCAACATCAGAGATACCTGCAACGGAAAAACTTCATACTCCTAACATTCCAAAACACAACCAGCATCAATCCCATCCAAAATCTGCTAAACTCCCCCTCAAAACAAGAACCAGCATACCTGTTCAAACATGCACACTCCCCCTCAAGCCTAGACCCACAACATACAACTAGGCAACATATAGGCACATAGGCTAACTCTCCCCTTTTTTAGCCACAATTGGACAACTACTAACCAGTTATACCCTCACACAACTAACACTTACAACAGTTAGTCCTACTAGCTCTCCTTGTCAGTTAAAAGTCAGCACCACATGACAAGATAAATCATAGAACAAAAACCAGATAAGCATAAAAGTACTTTTATCCAAGTTACACAACATGCACACAATGTGCAGAAACAAAAAAAACTACAAACTACAAAAGCAAGAAACAGTAAAAGCAGCAATTCAATCTTCATCAGTAGAACCGTATGCATCCTCCTCAGTCTCAGTTGTTGAATCACCTTTATCAGAACCTGAATCTTTAGTATTGACATGAACATCATCATCATCCTTACTTACATTGACTTCCTCACCTTCTTTTTCTGCCATTCTTAGAGTCAAAATTAGTCTTTCAAATTTTTGTTTCCTTTCAGTACTAACTCTAATGACTTCATCTAACTCCTTACATGCTTCCTCCAGCTCAGAAATTATTCCAGTCTTGGAAGTTGGCTGGTGCGATGTTGAGGCAGATGTCTTGACAATGTCAGGAACATGCTTTCCTTCAAATAACTTGCAGTGAATTGACAGAGCAGACTCCCTTTTACATACAACATCAGATTGATGTAGAATACCAGGATGCTGAGACAAGATGATCCCACAAATAAGAGAGGGAAAAGCAATAGGTAATTTCACAGCATTTGTAGCAGCATGCTTAATTGTCTGATAAAAAATGTAGGAGCCATAATCAAATATTTGCTTTGTCCCAATAGCATAAATCATCTTTCCCAATCCAACAGAAATAGTGGTCTTGTGATTAGTAGGGACCCAGTTGGCAGCACCTATCCTGTGCAAAATAGCATATTTAACACTTAACAAACTAGCTGACAACTTTCCTCTTAAAGGCCAGACCTTCACTTGTCCTGCTGTGATTTCTTGGCACACTGCATTATCAGTCACTTCCAACTCTCTATACTCTTTCTCATCTTTTCCTAGGTAAGTGTTAATGATCTCAGGAGAAAAATTAACACACTGACCTCTTACATATACCTTTCTAAAATCCACACTTCTGCTATCATTAATAGCCACAGGAATGTTTACTACAAATTCCTTGACTAACCCATCATAACATTTGGACAACCCAGAAACAGTCTTTATTAGCCCAACAAATTTGGTCAACCCCATAACTTCCTTAATTTCCAGAGCATCTCCACCAAGCTCCCTTTCCAGGGCTAATCTCCTTTGACACACAAACTTCCACATGTGAGCACTGCTTGCATAGTGAAAGGATATGTTGTCAACAGGCACTTCAGGAACCTTGTCAGAAATCCTCTTCAAAATTGACCTTTTGACTGGAGTGATGTTTTGAACATCATCATCAACATCAAACTCAAATTCTGATTCTTCCCTCTACTTCCTCTTTTTGGAAGTCACAGCAACCTTGCTCCAAGTCTTAGTAGGACCAACCACAGTTGACTTCTTCTTTTTGTTCTCAGGTCTCTCCTTAGGTGAAGAATCTGCAGACTTCCCTTTTCTAGACCTTATTCTTTTGGCAATACTAGGGACAGCTTTACCAATAACTTCATTATCTGATAGGTTAACCACATCCACCACATTAGCAATCTTCATTCCTCTAGGACTAGGAACAACATTCCTAGTAGGTGATGTTCTGACATCAGGTTCAACATCAACCTCATCTTCAACATGAGTATCAATATCTTCAACTTCAGCTTCTGCATCTTCAATGACAGAAACAACCAATCTGTGAAGATTGGTTTCAGAAGTTTGCATGTCACCCTTTTCTCTAACAGATTGATCAGCAGGCATTGACTCAGAGGTCTAGATATTCCCTTCACAGAAATCCCTTTCTCAAAAATTTTGTGACAATCTGATCAACACTTTTGTCCACATCTACCCTTTCTTCAACAGCTTGAGGAAGAGGGGTGGTAGTCTTAGGAGTAGGTTTGTCTCCAAACAAAACACTAGTGACAAACGCTCTACTTTTGCTATCATCAAATTTCTTACCCGCAGATTGATCAGAAGTATTACCTTTTGAAGGCCTCTTAGGTTGATACTTCTCAGGTCTTTTCTTTTCTTTTCTGAACCTGGAATCATAGAGAGAGGCGCTATGTCCAAGGCTTCATCCATTGAAACTTCTTTCATCGAAACCCTAGATGTTGCATGCGAAGAGCTCTTTGAAGCAGACTTCTTGGAGGGAGATGGCCCATGTTGAGACATTGTTCCTTTGAAACAGTTGATGTACAAGGATATGTTGTGTCTTCCGATCTTTGGTGAGAAGATGAACAGACTTGGAGTGTGGAGATTGATGTAGCGTGTGAGAGTAACAATAGGGAATGATAGCCTAAGGTAAGGGGGCTGCTTTTATTGATCACTTAAAAGCCAATGAATGTATTTTCCCCACCGAAACAAATTTCCTTTTAAATTTTTGAAATTTACTAAATACACACCATAAGTCACTAACATCAGATGACTTTTCCACATGCCCAAATTTCTACTTAAGACTTCACAAATTTCAGCACACATATCTTTAGGGAAATTGTCATTATACTTCATATCTGAATGATCAACCTCTATGACCTTAGTTTCCTCAAGATTTCCTCTGAATAGATGCATCACACTAGGTTGTTTGGTGATCCTTCTAATGTCACATTCAGATGTCATAACATCATCCTTGACATTACATGATGAGCTGGACTCTTGAGGAACCCATAAATAACAGTTATCTATGGATCTAACTCCCCTCATAACGACTTCACTCTTCTCATTAGTCACTAAACATTCATCTTTAGTGTAGCTAACCTTGAATCCTTCATCACATAACTGACTGATGATAATCAAATTAGCAGTCAATCCGTTGACAAGAAGTACATTTTCAAGATTAGGTCCAGCCTCACAATTCAATTTTCTAATTCCTTTAACTTCCCCTTTTTCTCCATTACCAAAAGTTACATCATTTGTGGAGTAAGTCCTGATATCCACCAACTGATTCTTGAAACCTGTCATATGCTTTAAGCAACCACTGTCAAAATACCAACCATCCATAGTTGGGGTTTTAACAGATGAGTGAGCTAATAGATATGTGACAGCATCTTTAGGAACCCATTGCTTAACAGTTTGAGGCCTGTTCTGCTTCTGTCTAGGTTGAGGAACAGATTTGGGATAACCATGCAGTTTAAAGTAAGAAGATTGTATATGGCCAAATCTTCCACAATAGTAACATCTCACTCTTTGAATCTCTTCTCTGAAGTGATTGAAATGTCTGCCACCTTGATGATGATTTCTGTCATACTGCTGAGGCTGCCATCTGTCAGAATATTGATGTTGTCTTCTCCCATAATTAGGTTATCTTCTATAATGATGAGTCTGTCTTTTGTAATGATTAGGCTGTCTTCTACCATGATGATGAGGCTTTCTTCTGCCATAACAATGAGGCACAACATTATTAGGTCCAAAACCATACATTTTCCCTTGATGTTGAGACATCGGATGGAACATGTTATGTTTGAAACTAAAAACCTGCATACTCCTATGGTATTGAGGAGGCATATACTGCCTAGCTCTAGAAACCTGAGGCTTTCCTTGAGGTTGAGGCAAAAACTGCTTAGGTACAGGACCATAACCCTTTCCATTATTTTGTGGCCCAAGGTGAGGGACAACCTTCTTAATTCCAGAACCATGTCCTTTCTCATGATGATGAGGAACGTTCTATTTAACCCCAGAAGAACAAGCCTCTGCAGATATCTTCTTCTCACCCTCATATCCTAGACCAGTCTTATCACTTGCCCCTTTTCCAGCTTCAAGTATTTTATCCAGAGTGTCAGTTCCACTATTTAACATTCTGATGGATTTTTCCATTTGATTAAGCTGGGATTTTAACAACAAAACTTCATTCTCAAGTTCAGCTTTATCAGTCTCAAGCTGGATTATAATTTTCTTCTGCTTCTCCCCTTCTTGACAGACCTCTTCACTTTTCAGACACAACTCTTAATAAGAAGATGCCAGCTCTTCAAAAGTCAATTCACCATCACTAGATTCTCCATCAGAGGCACATATTCCAGTCAATGCCTTAACATGCTTGGCATTCTCTTCTTTACTTTCACTATCTGTATCAGACCAGGAAACAGATAACCCCTTTTTCTGCTTATTGAGATATGTAGGACATTCTTTCTTGACATGACCATAACCTTCACACTCATAGCATTGAACTCCTTTGTCATGATTGGACTTTTCTTTATCTCTTGTTTTCTTCACTTGATTACTAGACCTGTTGTTGTCAGATGTGATGTTCTTAACATTAGGTCTATAGTTTCTGTCCATTCTCTTTAGCTCCTTATTAAACTATCTCCCAAGCATCACAACAGCATTTGACAGTTCCTCCTGAGTTTCAAAATTACACTCCTTCTTACGATCTTCAGTATTAGACACCAAAGCTATGCTTTTGGTCTCTTTTCAGGCTCCTCATTCAACCCCAACTCAAAAGTTTGAAGAGAACCAATCAACTCACCAACTCTCATCTTGCTGATGTCTTGAGCTTCTTTAATAGTAGTCACCTTCATTTTATATTTCTTGGGAAGGGATCTGAGAATCTTCCTTACCAGCTTCTCTTCAGTCATTCTTTCTCCTTAAGCACTAGAAGCATTGGACAACTCAAGAATATTCATGTGAAAATCATGAATGGTTTAATCCTCCTTCATCTTCAGATTTTCAAACTTAGTAGTCAACAGTTGAAGTCTTGACATCTTGACCTTGGAAGTTCCTTCATGAGTAGTTTTCAAGACATCCCAAGCTTCCTTAGCTACTTCACAAGTGTTTACCAGCCTAAAGATGTTCTTGTCAATACCATTAAATATGGCATTCAAGGCTTTTGAATTTCCAAGTGCAAGCTCATCTTCTTCCTTGGTCCAATCTTCCTCGGGTTTTAGCTTTGTTGCACCATCCTTTTCAATAATAACAGGTGCTTTCCATTCTTTTAAGACAGCCTTCCAAGCCCTGTTGTCTAATGACTTCAAGAAGGTAACCATCCGTGGTTTCCAATAGTCATAATTAGAGCCATCTAGAATAGGGGGTCTATTCACAAATCCACCACTCTCCTTGTCCATTGCACCAGAAAGTATCAGGCCTAGATCTCACCCAGATGCAAAGCAGGATGCCTGCTCTGATACCAATTGAAATTCTGGTATCAGATGTGCGATGTTAAGTGTGATGTCACAACAACACAATCTGCTAATATGAACAAGGCTATAACAACAGTAAATCAACACAATGAATTGTTCACCCAGTTCGGTCTAACTACCTACGTCTGGGGGCTACCAAGCCAGGGAGGAAATTCACTATTAGTAGTATTAAATTACAGACTCAACAATCCCAGTTAACATCTACTAATCTTAATCACTACCCAATGACACTTCTACCTAAGAGACCACTTAGATATGAGAAACCACTCACTCCCTAAATCACCTCAGTGACACAATCCAAAGATCACACTTTAAACCATACCTTGATCTTGCTTAACAACTTTGATCAAGAACAACACACTCTTGCTTAAAAGCTCTAGAGTGAATACACTTACAAACCAAAATAGTAACACTTATTCAACCATGAAAGGCTTACAAAATACACACGAAAACTCTAACTTGACTCTCAGTCTTTGCTCTCTTGTCTTCGTCCCCTTCCAACAAGGGTTGAGGCTGCTTTAAATAGAATTCTGATTTGGGCTTGGACCTCTTCCAAAAATATGATTTGATTTGTTTTAAAAATAGAATTTAAAATAGATTTGATCTTCAAATCTTTTTAAATCAAATAGTCCTTAAACATAGCAACAGGATCTGCTCCAAATCTGATTGCAACTGCAAATATCTTCTCCAAGATATTCGCACACAATCTCTCCAACAGATCTTCTCAAACCAAACTTTCACGCGCAGCCCTAAAACATCACAGCCTGATGTTCTGATGTTCAGATAACTGATGTCAAGACATCAAGTTTAACATCAGCATATAAAACTTCCACCCTGCAACAACTAATGTTAGGAACCAATGTTAAAACATCAGACATATGACATCAACATTGTTCAACTTTGTTTTACCAAAATTCCAGCCAATACAAGAACTAACAATCTCAGTTGCCCCTATCATCTGCATTGCTTGCATAAATCATTCACATACCATACATAGAAATATTTTCATAGCTCGAAGTGTGCTTCGCGCTCATATGCATTTCCTGAGGTCCTGTTGCTTTCAACATCTTACCTTGTGATCAAAGTCCAACTTACTTGGCGCCTACCAAAACTTTTACCTGCCTTCTCATTCAGCGTCATTCCTGAATGTTGTCATTTACTTTTCTTCTTTCATTCGAGTGTTATTCCTGGATGTCTTGTTTGTCTTCTTTCTTTCCAATACCATTCCTGGATATTGTCGTTTCCCTGTGCATCTATTACTGTTGTTGGATCTTTGTCTTCTTTCATTCCAGTGTTATTCCTGGATCTTTATATTCTTTCACTCCAGTGCCATTCTTAGATGTTTGTCTCTTTTGATCTCCAGTGCCATTCCTGGATACCTATCCCTTTTGATCTCCAGTGCCATTCCTGGATGTCTGTCTCTTTTGATCTCCAGTGCCATTCCTGGATATCTTGTTCCTCTTGTTTCTCTCAGTGCTATTCCTGGAAGTTTTTTCTCTCTTCTAAAATCCCCATCATATTTGCTTGGATATCTTTCAGTGCCATTCCTGAAAGTTTTATCTATTCATTCAGTGCCATTCCTGGATGAGTTTTCTCCTTTGCATTCAGTGCTATTCCTGGATGTCTTTCTCACTATCATTAAATGCCATTCTTGAATGTAGTGATTTACCTTTACTTTCAGTGCCATTCCTGAAAGTTTTATCTGTTCATTCAGTGTCATTCCTGAATGAGTTTTCTTCTTTACTTTCAGTGCCATTCCTGAAAGCTCTTTCTCATTACCATTCAGTGTCATTCTTGGATGTAGTGATTTACCTTTACCTTTCAGTGGCATTCCAGAAAGTCCCTACTCTTCTTATCCAATGCCATTCTTGGATATTGTGATTTCTTCTGTCCAATGCCATTCTTGGACACCTTTTCCCCAACCAAGTCCAATGCTATTCTTAGATATCTCTAATATTTAACTTTGCCATCCAATGCCATTCTTGGATGCCCCCAATGAAGTTTTTAAATAGGGGCAGCTGTAAGACCCTAATTTTTACCCCTAAGATTTTGCACATCTCATTTGCATCTCATACCATAAACAAGATCACAATCTTTGTTTCTTCTGAGTATCTGTATATTATTCTTACTTGTTTTGGTTTACTAACCTCTAACCAAAATACCAAAAATATGTTGCAGTTTGCCTGTTCTTCTCTCTCTGTGCTTCTAGGGTTTTGCAGGTTTGTCAAAGCAAGGGCCTAATTTCAAGTCAATTGTGGTTGTTCAACCTTGATCCAGTTCAGATGGATGTTTGACCTAATCTTGGTCAAATTATCAAGCAATTATTTCAAGTGCAAGTTGTCTGCGCCAGTGGTTTATTTCTCAAGCAGTGATTGTCAAGTTGTTGTGTGGTGATATTCATCAGATTCATCTGAGTTCATCAGTCCAGATTGTGTCCCTCCGTGGATTTATTTTCCCATAAATTGTTCAAAGTGGTTCAAGATTCATTTGATCAGAGATTCAGAGGATGACAGATTCAAATGGCCGTTGTTTCAGTTATAGTTTGTTCAGTGGTGGCTTGTGTGCATTTCAATCAGATGCTTTGTGGAAAATTTCAAGTTGGCTTTGGATTAAAATCGAGGTTTCATGGTCGTGTTGTTGGAAAGTATTGATGTAGGTGCATAATCCATTTGCTAATCATTTTCTTATCTTTTTTTTTCATATCCAAATATCACATCCATTGTTCCAATCCATTTTTCCAAAAGAATTCATTTCCAAATAGTCATTTTTTTAGCCCATTTGATTTGGATATCCAATTCAATTTCTAAATCCATTCCAAACCCTTTCTTTCAAACCCATCATTTATATCCATATTCCAAAATTTCTTTATTCAAAAACCATTTAATTACCATCCAAATAACCCAAAAATTCATTTTTTCATCCAATCCATATTACACTATCCATATCCAAATTCCATTTTTGGTTTTCCTATCCAAAACCATTTTGCAATTATCCAAGTTATTATCCAACCATTTTTTACAAAAAAAAGGGAAACTACTAGCTATACACAAAAATCAGCCGGAACGTAAGACACAAGATGAAGCACAAGCCTTCAAGTTGCCTTAATGACATCACACAACACGAACTGTTACTCTCCTAGCCGTGACATGAGCCTTCCAAATTAGCTACAACAAACATGAATAAAACAAGCCACTTTATGCTATTTCCCAAGCCTTGAAGCCATAAAATAAATTGATGCCTTCTTCTACACTAAGTTGTCCCCACACATACATCAGCTGCTTTAACACATACTGTAAATGCAACACAAAACCAGTACAAAAGAAATTAGCCAAGCTGAACCAACATTCCAAGAGGTCGCCACTTCAAAACAAACCATAAGCCATACAAAGCCCAGCTGTGCAAAACAAGTAAAGCAATTACAATACACTTGAAACTAAGCTGCTATTTCTCCAAGCCAAGACCCACGCCGTCACGAGGTACACACGAGCTGCAGCTGATACAGAGCAAGCCACGCGAAAAACTCAAATTCAAAATGCAGCAAAAAACAATTAAAACGCAAATGAAAATTTAAAAACAACACACCAATTTTACCCCGCTCCATCTATAAATACGACTCATATTCCACTCTTTTCTCTAAGCTGGAAAGCCAAAAAACCTCTGCAGAAAATTCAGCAATACACATCTTCAAGCTTCAACCAAATTACCTTGTATTCCTTCTTTCAATTCATCACAAACCGTAAACAATTCCAAAACCAAAACCTGAAAAAAAAAACTTCAACAACTCAGAACAAATTCTTCATCACTTCCACCAATTCAAAACAAACCACAAACCTGCAAACACAACTCAAGATACAATTCACGTCTCACAACTCCATTTCGCGAAATCCGCAACCCATACGCAACAATGAAATTCACCAACTCTATTCCATAATTTCTTTCAACAACATGCAAGTCCAGAAGAGGAGGAGAAGAGGAATTCGTTGGATTACTCAACATCTTCGAAGGTATTGGAGCTTTTCCGACTAACTTTCGTCTCTGAAATTCGTTGCATATGTACTCTGTCGGTTGGAATCGTTTGTATATTTGGATTCACCTTGCAATTCTGATCAAGACGAGACCACAACGGAGCTCCGCCGCCCCGATTCGGTGGAACTCCGAATTTGCTAGCGTGAGATGTACAGTGACGGCGAGAAGATGAAGAAGATAATGCTAGCACGTTTTTCTTTCTGATCTTATATTTTGTTTTAAAATTATTTTCCATTTATGAATGAATGGGATGGGCCGTGTCTTTTTTTAATTACTATCCATCACCACCGGCCTTTGTATCACCACCTCCCTCTCTCTCTCTCTCTCTCTCTCTTTTTTTTTTTAATTTTCTTTTAATTTTCTATTTCAAATTTATTTTTCCATCCAATTTCTTTTAGATATTATTGTTTCTTTTCTTTTCTCTTTAATGTTTTTTTTAAACTCTTAGAAAATATTTCAAAAAATACATTTAGCTTTATTTTTACTTTATCTTAATTCTTGATTTTATTTTGTGTTCTCTTTTTGATTTCTCATTGTTAGTTGTTGGTTGATCATAAATGTTAGATCCACTTTTCTTCATCTCTTTTCTTTTGACCGATGAAAGTCTTATGGATCTTGGAATTCCTTTGTTGAATTTTGATCAAGAATAGATCGTTACAATTTTTCTTTTCGTGCGGTATTGCTTTCGGATGACGATTTACATATTATTCATCTAGCATGCATTAGCACAAAGATCTATTGACCGGCCTCATTGTAAGGTAATTACTCCATAAATTACTCGGTGATTGCTTAACATAGTGCAACATTATGTCCCTTTATCGGAAACAATAAAAAATTATTGATTATTTGTCTTTTGGTTCAACACTTATGAGACTTGTTGTTAGGAGGCTTTGGCCTTATCAATCCTCTAATGAGTTCTCATTAACCTTGACCTAAGTGCAATTATTCAATTATTATTGATCACTTACTCTAACAACTAACATCTAATCACTAACTTCTAACTTTTACTTTTACAATTCCTTCTCGCTCCCTATCTCTCTTTTACTTTTATGCTCCATTATTATCATTATCATATCATGTTTATGCTTCCGCAATCTTTCCTTTGTCCGTTGGACACGTGTTTATGCTTCCGCAATTTTTCCTTTGTCCGTTGGACACATGTTTATTCTTATTCCCTTTTCTCTTTGTCCACTTGGACCAAAAACATTAATAAAGGACAAAACCTCTAAAAAACTTGTGCTTCTAATCTTGGACTAAGGTTACTATCCTTTGCAATGGACATGGAGTTTTACACCTAGACCTTGGACATCCAATGCAATTCTTGGAACCTTGGACTTAGAACTATGACCTTTTCCCTTTGCTTTGGAATTATGGTTCGAAGACTATGGAGCTTACTTGTGTGGTTAGACTATTCTTATCCTTAGCTTTTACTTTATACTTTAGGATAGTCACTTCTTCTCCTCCCCATTCTTCAATTTTCAAAACTCTCTCTCTTTTTTAAAATCTTCTTGATTTCAAACTTTCACCTCTTTCATAATCAAACCTTGACTTTGTCAAGTGATTTTACTATTTTCTTTTCATTTCTTAACAAATGCTAAACTACATAAGCATACCGACACCTTTTTCAAAAGACTTAAAAAACATCAAACTCATCACTCTCTTTTTGTGCCCTCGTGCACTTTTTCCTTTAACTTTTTCATAAGTTTAGACATGATCCATTTCTTTAAGCGGAATTATTCGCTTGGAAATGAAGACTTGTCTTTACATTTAAAATCAACCAAAACAAACCAATTTCATTCTTTGTACCACGAACTACGGGATTTTGATCCTACATTGCACATCGTGGGTACGTAGGCATGAGATGACAAGTCTCTCCAAACACAAAAATCTATAAAAAAAAATTCTCTTCTCATCTCCTCAATCTCTTTTCAAACTTACTTTTTCAGACCAAAAAGTGTAGATATTTCAAAGGGTTCCTATAGAGTACTATAGACATTTTGGGTGCTAACACGTTCCTTTAATGTAACCAACCCCCTTACCCAGTCTCTGTTCACTTGTTCTTGTTGTAGAGCTTGTGTAGGTTTTGTTCGCTCTTTTTCCTTTCCTTTAGGATGAAATAAAAGTACGGTGGCGACTCTTGCTTTTCGAGTTAAGTTAATCAATAGCTTACACTCATGATTTTGCCGTTACAGAAAAAGTGGCGACTCTGCTGGGGATCTTCCCATGAGGGGTTTAGCCTACTTTGATTTATTTATCGCTTTTTGTCTGATTTGTTTGTTATCGATTGTTCTGTCAGGGTGCTTGGTGATCTGTGTGGTGAGATAAGCCCAATACACAGGCTTGAGTATACACCTAGGACTAGGGTGGAGAGTAGTGGGACCTACGCACCATCTTGGTACGTTTGGTGTTCACGAAATTCACATCCAGACGAGATTTTCTTGGGAGATATTCTGACGTGCGCATTTTGCGCATTTCGGGGTGTTGATCTAGAGAACTGTCGACTCTAGTGGCTATTCCCGAGGACTCAGTTGAGGCACTCCTCCCAAGAGGTAGTAATGGCAGACCAGAAATGGCAAACCCATTATACTTCTTGGTCCGAGGACCCGGAACTGAGGACTTTAGAACCCTTAACCCATCTTGGCCTTATTAGGACGTGGTGCGGTGGCTATTTAGGTGCAGATTTGAATTAATTGTTATGTGATATCACACTTAGACGAGACTCTCTTGAGAATATTATTGACTACAAAGCAGTTGGGAAATCGATAATATCCGAAAGATGGGTTGTATACTCTGGGAACCTCTTTAGAACCTTGTTCGGCAGGTGTTATACCCTTAGTACATACCTTTGCGGGTTGGTTCTTAACCTCGACTCCATGCTCATGACTCGGACCTTTGAACCTGTGTGCTTTGAGTGATCTTGTTTGTGGTTGTTGCATTCATGCACTCTTGCATCCATGAGCATACATCTGCATTCTTCCCAGTTATCTTAGAAACTCATTTCAACTGTCTTCCTCTTCAGTTATCTGTTCACCGTCAAGCTGTTTCCTCAACACAACTACGGAACTAGAGCTGCTGTCAGATTGAGAATGGAAAACCAAGAATAACACAACGCCGAAGTCAGAATGGAAATTGATGAGTTGAAGGCCGGCATGACCAAACTCACAGAAATGATGCAAGTTCTGATTGCTAGAGGTGAACCACATCAGAGGACTGTGATCTCTGAAATCTTACCTATTGCTGTTGACCCTCCATTGACTCAACAACCAGCTTCTACTTGGCCAGAATTTAGGTTACCTCTGAATTACTCGCCACCCTTTGCAACTACTCCTGTGTTTGTCCCGTCTATACTGCCAGTATCTTTAGCCCCATTGTTCACTGAACTTCAGCCTGTTTTGCATTCTGTTGCTCAAGTTATTCCTGAGAATCCTCCTTTCATGTACCATGTTGCTGGTCCACAATCTGAAACTCAGGGAGAACCTGGATACATTGAAGAAGTTAGAGAGAAATGGAAAACTCTAGACAAAATGATAAGAGTCGTGGAAGGAAGGGATGTCTTTAGTGCTGCCGCAATGGACATGTGTTTGGTTTCAGACTTGGTTATACCTGCAAAATTCAAAACTCCTGATTTTGAGAAATACAAGGGGCACACCTGTCCCAGAAGCCACTTGGTAATGTATTGCCGCAAGATGGCTGCTCATGCCAAAAATGAAAAACTGCTCAATCACTGTTTCCAAGACAGCTTGAGTGGGGCTTCAATGAAATGGTATATGGGACTTGAGAAGAACCGTATCCAAAGCTGGAAAGACTTGGCTGATGCTTTCTTAAAGCAATATAAGTACAATCTGGACATGGCACCTGATCGCCTTCAATTGCAAAATATGTCTCAGAAAGAAAAATAATCCTTTAAGGAGTACGCTCAGCGCTGGAGAGAGCTAGCTGCTCAGGTGGAGCCACCATTGGCTGAAAAGGAATTGACTGGTTTGTTCATGGACACTCTTCAGCCACTCTTTTGGGAAAAGATGATAGGCAGTGTATCATTTGGTTTTGCTGACCTAGTCACTATTGGAGAAAGACTAGAAGAAGGTATCAAGAAAGGAAAAATTACCAATGCTGAAGCCTTTAGTGGTGCTAAAAAGTATGCGGGGAATTTTCAAAAGAAGAAGGATGGTGATACCCATGTTGTTTCAGTTGAAGGTAAACTTCATCGCAGACAACAATAATATGTCGTTGTAGTTGCTCCTGTTGTCAATGCTCAACCAGTTCAAGCTCCTCTCCAGAATGTTAGACAGAATCAGAATCACAATAGGGTTAACTTTGATCCTATCCTGATGTCCTACACTAAGCTATATCCATGTCTTGTTCATAAAGGTTTGATTACAACGAGGGATCTACCTCCTTCTCCAAATCCTCTCCCAGCCAACTATAGGGCTGATCTTCACTGTGGGTTCTATCGAGGTGGGGCAGGCCATAACTTGGAAGGTTGCTATGCATTGAAAGCTAGAGTACAAGAATTGGTGAACTCAAAGATTCTGAATTTTCTTGATGATAATCCCAATGTTGTCAACAATCCTTTGCCAGAGCATGCCAAGTGAAGTTTGAGTCAATTCAAACGGATCATCTCCTAAAGCCAGTGTTTCAGACAGGACAACTCATCCTTGTTGCTGATTAGTCACTAGGCCTTGTTTCTTTCTGTTTGCATGTTTCTTTGATTGTATTGATTATTTGCTTTCGAACTTTATTTGTACTTTCATGGTAATTTCAATGAAATGAGCATTACAATATTTTGATTCAATTCATTTATATCCACTGTGTGCATCTTTATGCTTTCTTTTTCACAAAACAAAAATATATCTCCTGTTCACTTTCTTTATCAAGCTTTTGTTTATGAAAAGATTGGAGGGAGGATGATGAAAACGAAATACCTAAAATTGCTAAACTGTATGCTTTCAATTAAAACTTGGCTGATGATGTACATGCATTGCTTCAACTCCCAAACACTGGAGAGATAAGGAATTTAATCCTTTGTCAACCCCTTTGAGCCTAGAAGTTGGAGTTTCTTTCTGCACGAAAAAACCTGCAATCTTAACCTGGGAATGGGTAGTTCTCAGTTAATTTGACTGTGTATTTAAACACAAGAGAATCATTGCAATTACAAGCTTTCCTTCACACACATCAAAGAAGTGTCGAAGATATCTTTCAAGTCAAAAGCCAATGATGGTTCACCGTAATCATTAAGCCAGCCAGTCACTATCTTTCAACAAAAAAAATGAATAAAAAAAAATTAAATGAAAAGCCCGCTAAGTCAAAACCTATGAAGGAGACTTAGGCAAAAATTGGGGAATCTCGCTGACTGTAAGCTCAAATGACACAATTCAGGCAAAAGTTAGGGATAACAAAAAAAAATCCAGAGGTTACCAAAATCCTCAAAGACAAAAATGAGTTGACTAAGGTCCTCATCAAAGACAACAAAATGTCGCAAGAAAGAGTGACTTCCATCTCAAATATCTCTTGATTCATCATCATAACAGTGTTGCAATTCCAAAATCGTTTGGAACCTGAATGCATAGTTTGAATTAACTGAGCATAGGACTGGAGATCATCAAGAAGAATGGGTTGGGTACAAATAAACTTTGAGCCTATATCCTTTGTTTCGAAAACCGTGAACCAGACCACGTTACAACCTTCAAAAGACCTAATTGAAGCCAGGTTTCTTTTGAAAGCATACTACAGCAAGGTTGTGTAAATTGACGCCTAAGATTGTTTCCAATCATTTGCTTTGATGCCATACCTTTGCTTTCTCTTTCATTTTTGAATGTCTAAACCGCCGTGTTTTGACAAGTGATTCATTTTGCTTTACATCAATAATATCATTCCAAAAATGATTTTTGATTTCAAACTTGCATGAGCTTTGCATTAAAATTACCATGTTTGTTTGAATGAGTTTATTTGCAGGTAAACTTTCCTCATCAAGAATTTTTAATCAGCTGAGAAACTTGGTCAGTGATCCTATCAGGGGCACATTACTTCCAAATCATGTTCCAGATTTGTTGCTCAATGCAAGTTATTCTCTGAATTGGTTAACCAGAAGATCTCTTTCAAGACCCATACCGGGTTTAGCCTTCTCAACAGACATTTCAAGAACTGAAGCCATGATCAGTTCATCCCCAACAATAGCCAAGATGAAGCCATGATCAGTTTATTCTCAGCATTCATTTCAGCAACTGAAGCCATGATCAGTTCATCCCCTGGAATAGTCAAGTTGAAGCCATGACCAGTTTATCCTCAGCATTTATTTCAGCAACTGAGGCCATGATCAGTTTATTCTCAACAGTCTTTTCAAGAATTGAAGCCATGATCAGTTCATTTTTCCCTGCAGCAGTCAAGCTGAAGCTATGATCAGTTTATTTTCATCAGTCAATTAATCTGTGGCCGTCTTCTTCAAGAATCCTCAAGATGTCTTTCCTCAAAAGACCATCAGCCTGATACAATTCATAAGTGTGACAGAGAGATGTGTTCAACATTTTCTCTCTAAGCAGAGTGGGCAGTGTTCCCTGTGTTGAGGTATCAGAGTTCCCTTTCTTCCCTCACAAAGGAGTCTATCTCAGTTGTCCCTATCATCTGCATTGCATGCATAAATCATTTATATACCATACATAGAAAGATTTTCATAGCTCGAAGTGTGCTTCGCGCTCATATGCATTTCCTGAGGTCCTGTTGCTTTCAACATCTTACCTTATGATCAAAGTCCAACTTACTTGGCGCCTACCAAAACTTTTACCTGCCTTCTCATTCAGTGTTATTCCTAAATGATGTCGTTTACTTGTCTTCTTTCATTCGAGTGCTATTCCTGGATGTCTTGTTTGTCTTCTTTCTTTCCAGTGCCATTCCTGGATATTGTCATTTCCCTGTGCATCTAGTGCTGTTGTTGAATCTTTGTCTTCTTTCATTCCAATGCTATTCCTGGATCTTTATATTCTTTCACTCCAGTGCCATTCTTGGATGTTTGTCTCTTTTGATCTCCAGTGCCATTCTTGGATATCTATCCCTTTTGATCTCCATTGCCATTCCTGGATGTCTGTCTCTTTTGATCTCCAGTGCCATTCCTGGATATCTTGTTCCTCTTGTTTCTCCCAGTGCTATTCCTGGAAGTCTTTTCTCTCTTCTGAAATCCCCATCATATTTGCTTGGATATCTTTCAGTGCCATTCTTGAAAGTTTTATCTATTCATTTAGTGCCATTCCTGGATGAGTTTTCTCCTTTACATTCAGTGCTATTCCTGGATGTCTTTCTCATTATCATTCAATGCCATTCTTGAATGTAATGATTTACCTTTACTTTCAGAGCCATTCCTGAAAGTTTTATCTGTTCATTCAGTGCCATTCCTGAATGAGTTTTCTTCTTTACTTTCAGTGCCATTCCTGAAAGCTCTTTCTCATTACCATTCAGTGTCATTCCTGGATGTAGTGATTTACCTTTACCTTTCAGTGGCATTCCTGAAAGTCCCTACTCTTCTTATCCAATGTCATTCTTGGATATTGTGATTTCTTCTGTCCAATGCCATTCTTGGACACCTTTTCCCCAACCAAGTCAAATGTTATTCTTGGATATCTCTGATATTTAACCTTGCCATCCAATGCCATTCTTGGATGCCCCCAATGAAGTTTTTAAATGGAATTTTGTTTATATCCAATGTGTTAGTTCTGCAACTATGCAGTATTTGTGTTGGCTAAATTTTGTTAAAACCTATATGATAGCTTTATGACACTAAAGTTGTTTTAACATGTTGTTTTGTGTATCTGCCATAATAGTTTAGTTGCAGGTTGTGAAATGTCAAGGAGGATGTCTTGACATGTTGTGCTGCACTAAGCTGATATGAGTGCATGGTTGTTTTAAAGTGTTGCTATTTTGCTGTCATGTGCTGGTTAATCAAGATGTTCTAATTTATTGCATTCAACATGTCGGATAAAGATGTCCCATCCTGGCTCATAGGACATCGCGTCTGTTATTGGATTAAAAGGAAGATTCTGTTGTTATTTGTTTCTGAATATTCTGTGAATATTTAGTTACCCTATGTGGCATCCAGGTTAATTGAGTTGAGATTTTGTGTTGGTTTTCAGATTTTCACTACTTTCTAAATATGGAGACATATTAGGGAATATTTGATTGAAGACCTATTATGTAGCAGAAGTTTCTGCTGATTTGTAGCAGCTTATTTGCTGCGATTTTGAAGGCCCAAATCCAGTTGGGAATAGGTTATATATAGATACATTGTAACCTAGAATTGTAACTCAACCAAAGATGTAAAAGTTCTATTATTCGGGTTGGTTCCTGTACCACTCGACATGTGAGTTGGACAGTTTGTTAAGTGTGATCCTCGAAGCTATTAAGTAAGAGGAGTATTGTTTTTGGAGGAAGCTTTTAAGTAACTCTAAGTTGTGTCTTGGAAGTGTGTCTTCCTTGTTGAATTGTTGTATAGGTAAAGAGCCGTTGATGCAGTGGTGGAGTGTTGACTGCTAGACATCATTGCGATGATTGGGAGTGAGAAGGGTTTCTCATATCTAGTGAGGATCTAGGTAGAAGGGTCATTAGGTAGTGATTAAGTGATAAGCTGTAAACTGGGAGTTTAGCTTTGAATTGATACCGCTGATAGTGGACTTCATCCCTGGCTTGGTAGCCCCCAGAGTAGGTGTATTAGACCGAACTGGGTTAACAATTCTGTGTGTTTTGTTTTTATCTTTTCAGTACCGTGCTCATTGTTATATACCTTGCCATGTGTGTTCATGTCAGACCGGATGTCGAATGATATGTTATAGGACATCTGAATTCTGCACATGTACCAGAATTTCAATTGGTATCAGAGCAGGTCATTCTGTTCTGTATCTGGATGAGATCCTAGGGAAGATACTTTCTGGTCATGGGCAAGGTAGGTGGTACTTACTGAAAAGGTGTTTGAACTTGGAAAAGTTCATAGTGTTGTTCGAATGGTCCCTAGAAGTGGAGGATGGACTGTTCATGACATGGTGTGTCTGTAGCTTTGGTGGTGAGTTGCTGTATGGTTTGATTTATTTTCAAACCTATGGATTGTGGTGTTTGTGCAAAGGTATTAAGTTTTTCCTGAAGGATGTTGAGGGGTTTTCTTCTTCTGTGTTCTGCTGCTTATGTATCTGTTAGAAAACTCCTGATGGTTTTGGTTGCAACACTCTGTTCTCCTTTGAAGGTGTATCACATGGTGTGGTGATACTTGAGGATAATATTGACTGACTTATTAAAGTGACCAAAGATACTTGAGGTTTGACCCAAGTCTACTCATAAAGGCATTTTCAATAAGTATGTTGATAAGAAGGATGCAATTTATTTTTGCTCTCTTCTCTGAAAGACCATCCACAGGTCTAAATTGAAGGATCCCATGGTGTTGTTCTTGAATGATGTTCTACCAGTTGTTGTGACATCAAACTAGCAGAGTGTGCAGAATCTAGTGGATAAAGATTTTGCATTGCAAATGTGTTTGGAGCAAGGAGGAGTTGGTGTTCTTTTGAACCAAAAGATTATGATTCCCTGGTATTGGCATGAGAAGGTTCTTCTTAAGCTGGAGTTTAGTTATGTGGTGTCCTCACATAATGGAACATGTTTTTGCAAGGATTGAAAAGCATCCTTGTAGGAAGAAGCATATTTTATTTAACAATCTGTTTGTGATGACCAGTCAATATTTTTTTTGCTCCAGAAACCTGTTAGAGGGAATCTCCTCTTTAGGTGCAGAAGGATGGCATTCAATATCTCAAAGACAGACAGAAGGTCTGAACATCAGAAGGTTGAGAAGAAGATTCTTGAGATGTAGAGTATGCAGGTTCCTAATTGCGTGTATGGTCTGGTTTTGAAGGTTGATCAGATGCTGATGGTCGATCCTCTTGTGTCCCTTGTAAGAGATGTGTGTGGATTACTGTGGTTGTTGCCTCCAAAGCTATAGTAGATGGTTAATGTGATTTAGACTGATGTCAGAACTGATGTTGAAACATTATTTCAGTTCATTGCTTCCTCATCCAAGGAAGTTTGTTGTGCACATGGTGGAGTATCAGGTCAAGTCACTTACCTAATCTGAAGTGATCAGTGGTGTGGATTAATAAACGAGGGATCAGCTAGTGCCATAAGTGTGCAGGAAAAGAATGTCGTACCTTGTGTGACAAGGTTACCTTATCACATATGATAAATATCTTGACAGGAGTTGAGTATTTGTCTGTTTTTGATAAGGATGTGCATCTAACCGATAGTGAATACTCTGACGGGATCTGAGCGTTTATCTAAGATGTTGTGCTTTCAACTAATGACAAAATACATTGACGGGAGACTATGTATATGTCTGATGTAAAAGTGCAGGACTGTAGAAGTGTTGAGAATTTATTTTTCTCTATTTGGTGTGTGACGACCTGAATTATGCTGTTGAAGATGGAGATGGAAGACTATGAAGACATCATAATCTTGATGGTTGGATCAGTTTATTTCTGATCTAGGTGCTTTGGAGCATGGTTTTTTTGTGAAAGTCAAGGATATGTGGCTGTTATCTCTGGTTTTCTACTGACGGCTCTACAAAGGGAAGTGGCATTCTCTGGTATAGCTATGGGGTAGTCTTGAACTACTTATCTTTTGGAGATTCATATGGGGTAGGTTTGAAGTCTTTGGAGTTTCTGAGCAGGATGGAGGTTGTCTACTCAAACTTGATTATTGAATCAAGTCTATGAGAGCATGGAAATCTGTTTTTGCAAAGGGCGGAGGTTCTTCTGAGTGGCAGAAGGAAGAGCTGAATTCAACAGTTGGATGTCATAATGTTCTGACATCTAGCTTAACATCAGAAGTCTCAGTTGGTGATGTGGCACATCAGCTTATGATAGGATGATCTACAGGAATGAACAATAGGATGTTTCAAAAGATCGTTCTCTTGGCAGTTTGCGGGAGCTGCAGGAAGGAGAAGATGTTACATGACCATGGCTTAGGGAGTCTAAGTGTGTTTGCTATTGAGCAATTGGAACATGTGACTTGAAGATCAAGTTTCCTTGGTGGATCAGGATACCTCTGTGAGAGTTCTGACAAACGTGAAAAAGATCAAAATGTGGCATTTGGTTGTTTTCATATGAGGATTCATGAATGAGATGATCAAACTGTGGCATTTGGTTGATCTCAAAAGTGGATTCGAAGAATCAAGATAATCAGAGTGTGGCAGCTGGTTATTATTGAGGATTGTCTTTGAACAAGTTACTCTTGGGCAGAAGGGTGATGAGTTAAAGACTCAAGGAGATTATTCTTCTTGAAGGTGGATGAGAGTTTATTTCTCTAGTTCTTTGGATTACTATGCTATAGTAAGTCCAGTTGGTGGAGCATATCAAGAATCATAGTGATGATGTCTTGGCGTGTGTTCTAACTTGGTGTTGGAACATTATTTGGGTTGGATTTCCTTGGTGAAGGATGATTGTGGTCTGGTTCAGGAGCTTGGTGCTTAAGGAGCGTCTATGTAGTCATACGGGAGAATGATGAAGTAGAAGGTCTACCTTAGATGGAGAATGAAGTAGATCAGGTATTGATTAATTGGAAGTCTGCAGATGAAGAGTATGATAGGGAATGACTGCCTTTGGAAAGTTGGGGGATCTATGTGACCTTGATCTTTATCTAACAGTTTGTTTGAAGGAGGATGGTGATCCTTATGTTCCTCACGAATAGCCAAATTGTAACTTCATGTGTGAGTGACTGTTGTTTATTGTCAGAAGGGATTGTGGTGCCAAAATGAATGTGCTTCAGTAGGTGGCTGGACTGGGAGTGAGCTCTTGAAGACATGAAGATGTGTCTTATGTTTTCCATTCAGGTGCACTAGTTATCCACGTCAGGGGGAGTAATACTACTATTTTTTTCCTGCTTCTGGTTGATTTCCCTTAAATGCATAGTTGCTTGGTTTGGCATATTATGGCTAAAAAGGGGGAGAAGTAAGTGTCCTTGGTTGTTTCCTTGAGGGGGAGCTGGTTGTGTTATCCAAAGGTTGTATGGATATTGCTCTGGTGTGCTATAGCTTTGACAAATATGGCTAAAAAGGGGGAGAGTGTGTGATTGCATGATGTGCTGATAGCTGATGTCCCATATGATGTTCTAACATTTATGTGTGATTACTAGTGTGAGTGGTGAGCTAGTTGGTAAATGTTGTTATGAAGTTGCTGCTGTGTGAGGTCGTGTATGTGTGCAGATGAAGATTGAGTGCTGATCTGCTTGTGTATATGTTGCAGTGCTGATAATTGTCTTATCTGCTACTGATGTGTGTGACTATCTTCTGCTGCTGATATATTTGATATGATATGATGGTTTTAGCCAAAATTTACCAAAGGGGGAGTTTGTTAGTTCTGCAGCTATGCAGTATTTGTGTTGGCTAAATTTTGTTAAAACCTATATGATAGCTTTATGTCACTAAAGTTGTTTTAACATGCTGTTTTGTGTATCTGCCATAATAGTTTAGTTGCAGGTTGTGAAATGTCAAGGAGGATGTCTTGACATGCTGTGCTGCACTAAGCTGATATGAGTGCATGGTTGTTTTAAAGTGTTGTTATTTTGCTGTCATGTGTTGGTTAATCAAGATGTTCTAATTTACTGCATTCAACATGTCGGATAAAGATGTCCCATCCTGGCTCATAGGACATCGCGTCTGTTATTGGATTAAAAGGAAGATTCTGTTGTTATTTGTTTCTGAATATTCTGTGAATATTTAGTTACCCTATGTGGCATCCAGGTTAATTAAGTTGAGATTTTGTGTTGGTTTTCAGATTTTCATTACTTTCTAAATATGGAGACATATTAGGAAATATTTGATTGAAGACCTATTATGTAGCAGAAGTTTCTGCTGATTTGTAGCAGCTTATTTGCTGCGATTTTGAAGGCCCAAATCCAGTTGGGAATAGGTTATATATATATACATTGTAACCTAGAATTGTAACTCAACCAAAGATGTAAAAGTTCTATTATTAGGGTTGGTTCCTGTACCACTCGACATGTGAGTTGGACAGTTTGTTAAGTGTGATCCTCGAAGCTGTTAAGTAAGAGGAGTATTGTTCTTGGAGGAAGCTTTTAAGTAACTCTAAGTTGTGTCTTGGAAGTGTGTCTTCCTTGTTGAATTGTTGTATAGGTAAAGATTCGTTGATGCAGTGGAGGAGTGTTGACTGCTAGACATCATTGCGATGATTGGGAGTGAGAAGGGTTTCTCATATCTAGAGAGGATCTAGGTAGAAGGGTCATTGGGTAGTGATTAAGTGATAAGCTGTAAACAGGGAGTTTAGCTTTGAATTGATACTGCTGATAGTGGACTTCATCCCTGGCTTGGTAGCCCCTAGAGTAGGTGTGTTAGACCGAACTGGGTTAACAATTCTGTGTGTTTTGTTTTTATCTTTTCAGTACCGTGCTCATTGTTATATACCTTGCCATGTGTGTTCATGTTAGACCGGATGTCGAATGATATGTTATAAGACATCTGAATTCTGCACATGTACCAGAATTTCACAATGCTATTCTTAGATGCTTCTAATGCTTGTTATTACCCCATCCAATGCCATTCTTGGATGTCCCCAGTGAAGTTTTCCAAATGGAAGTCTTGTTCCCATCCAATGCTATTCTTGGACGACTCTGATGTTTGTTGTTGCCTCATTCAATGCCATTCTTGAATGTTGTAGTTTCTTTTATCCAATGCCATTCTTGGATATCTTATCCCCAATAGAGCGTTTTTCACCTCCATCCAATGCTATTCTTGGATGACGCTGCTGTTTTAACAGAAACTTTCTTGTTGCTTGTCCAATGCTATTCTTGGACGTCTATTGGCATACCTTTGTCTCGTTTGTAGTTTCCATCCAATGCCATTCTTGGATGTCACTACTTGTCTTCCAGGGTCTTGTCCCTCTCTTACCAACTATTGATGGATACTTCTTGTCGCCTTGACAGATCTCCATAAATAGCTTGTGTTCCCCGATGTGTCTTTTCACGTCTTCTCTCTCAATGTACCGTAAATCCCTTGTTTCAAGTTTTCCCGCGGTCTACTTCATCCTTTGCATTCATATCATTTTATGACATCTTATGGCTAAAAATTTGGATTTCGGTATTTAAGTATCTTCAATCTTGTCGAGACGAAGTTTTCAACCTTCATATCTCCTGATAGAAGAAACTTAAATAGGGGCAGCTGTAAGACCCTAATTTTTACCCCTAAGATTACGCACATCTCATTTGCATCTCATACCACAAACAAGATCACAATCTTTGTTTCTCCTGAGTATCTGTATATTATTCTTACTTGTTTTGGTTTACTAACCTCTAACCAAAATACCAAAAATATGTTGCAGTTTGCATGTTCTTCTCTCTCTGTGCTTCCAGGGTTTTGCAGGTTTGTCAAATCAAAAGCCTAATTTCAAGTCAATTGTGGTTGTTCAACCTTGATCCAGTTCAGATGGATGTTTGACCTAATCTTGGTCAAATTATCAAGCAATTGTTTCAAGTGCAAGTTGTCTGCGCCAGTGGTTTATTTCTCAAGCAGTGATTGTCAAGTTGTTGTGTGGTGATATTCATCAGATTCATCTGAGTTCATCAGTCCAGATTGTGTCCCTCCGTGGATTTATTTTCCCAGAAATTGTTCAAAGTGGTTCAAGATTCATTTGATCAGACATTCAGAGGATGACAGATTCAAATGGCCATTGTTTCAGTTATGGTTTGTTCAGTGGTTGCTTGTGTGCATTTCAATCAGATGCTTTGTGGAAAATTTCAAGTTGGATTTGGATTAAAATCGAGATTTTATGGTCGTGTTGTTGGAAAGTATTGATGTAGGGGCATGATCCATTTGCTAATCATTTTCTTATCTTTTTTTTTTCATATCCAAATATCACATCCATTTTTCCAAAAGAATTCATTTCCAAATAGTCATTTTTTTAGCCCATTTGATATGGATATCCAATTCAATTTATAAATCCATTTTAAACCATTTCTTTCAAACCCATCATTTATATCCATATTCCAAAATTTCTTTATTAAAAAACCATTTAATTACCATCCAAATAACCCAAAAATTCATTTTTCATCCAATCCATATTACACTATCCATATCCAAATTCCATTTTTTGTTTTCCTATCCAAAACCATTTTGCAATTATCCAAGTTATTATCCAACCTTTTTTTACAAAAAAAAAGGGAAACTACTAGCTATACACAAAAATCAGCTGGAACGTAAGACACAAGCTGAAGCACAAGCCTTCAAGTTGCCTTAATGACATCACACAACACGAACTATTACTCTCCTAGCCGTGACATGAGCCTTCCAAATTAGCTACAACAAACATGAATAAGCCAAGCCACTTTATGCTATTTCCCAAGCCTTGAATCCATAAAATAAATTGATGCCTTCTTTCTACACTAAGTTGTCCCCACACATACATCAGCTGCTTTAACACATACTGCAAATGCAACACAAAACCAGTACAAAAGAAATTAGCCAAGCTGAATCAACATGCCAAGAGGTCGCCACTTCAAAACAAACCATAAGCCATACAAATCCCAGTTGTACAAAACGTGCAAAACAATTACAATACACTTGAAACCAAGCTGATATTTCTCCAAGCCAAGACCCACGCCGTCACGAGGTACACACGAGCTGCAGCTGATACAGAGCAAACCAAAACGACATCGCGCAGCAAAAGCAAAACGCACCAAGTTCGCACATCAAAACGGCATCGCACATCAGAAATAAGTCACGCGAAAAACTCAAATTCAAAACGCAACAAAAAACAATTCAAACGCAAATGAAAATTCAAAAACAACACACCAATTTTACCCCGCTCCATCTATAAATACGACTCATATTCCACTCTTTTCTCTAAGCTTGAAAGCCAAAAAACCTCTGCAGAAAATTCACCAATACACATCTTCAAGCTTCAACCAAATTACCTCGTATTCCTTCTTTCAATTCATCACAAACCGTAAACAATTCCAAAACCAAAACCTAAAAAAAAAAATTCAACAACTCAGAACAAATTCTTCATCACTTCCACCAATTCAAAACAAACCACAAACCTGCAAACACAACTCAAGATACAATTCACGTCTCACAACTCCATTTCGCGAAATCCGCAACGCATACGCAACAACGAAATTCACCAACTCTGTTCCATAATTTCTTTCAACAACAACATGCAAGTCCAGAAGAAGAGGAGAAGAGGAATTCGTTGGATTACTCACCATCTTCGAAGGTATTGGAGCTTTTCCGACGAACTTTCGTCTCTGAAATTTGTTGCATACGTACTCTGTCGGTTGGAATCGTTTGTATATTTGGATTCACCTTGCAATTCTGATCAAGACGAGACCACAACGGAGCTCCGTAGCTCCGATTCGGTGGAGCTCCGAATTTGCTAGTGTGAGATATACAGTGACGGCGAGAAGATGAAGAAGATAATGCTAGCACGTTTTTCTTTCTGATCTTATATTTTGTTTTAAAACTAGTAAGAAACCTGTGCTATCGCACAGGTTCCGTATGGATTCACATCACATGTCTATCAAACTATCATTTGTAAAGTTTGAATTCATTCTTCAATTGGTTCGTACTTACAATAATATGCTAATAATTTGCACCAAATTTTAAGCACTGAATTGTACTTACAATAAATCGTACAACCGATTCTCTAACTTCAATTATATAAAACAGCAGCAAGAGAAATATTTAAAAGATGGACATTAAAATGAACAGTCTACAGCTGGTATCTCATAGATACGTTTACATTTACCCGTGAATCCAGATGAGTTAACAAAACGAATCGAGATGAGTTAATTTTAAAACTACATATTTGAATAGAATCATTTTTCCAATTCAAATAACATTACCTTTTAGATATTAGTCAATTTTTCAAAACCTAAAATTGATAACAACTTCTCTTCAAATAGCAGTTTTAAATCCTTCTAATTATATCATATTTACAATTTTTACAAACCTACAATATATATGACAACTCCCTATCAAATTTCAGTTCTAAATGAATATCTACACTCCATGGTATCTTGAAATTTCAGTTCTAAATAAATATTTTATCTATCTTTTTCTCTAGGAGAATTTCATAATAGAAGTTTAACTCTACAAAATTTTTAAACTTTTGTAAATTTTAAAAAATATATTTAGTATATTTTTGACAAAAATATTATTAAACCTATTTTAAATATATTTTGGTATCACTTTTTATCATAATTAATTATATTTAATTCTAAAAATTTATTAAAATATATGACAGCTCCCGTCAAATGCTTAAAAGTTTCTACGTTTAATATATATATATATATTATTATTATTATTATTATTATTATTACAATTATTACAATTAATGTATATTATTTTCTACGTTTTTATAAAGAGACAAAACTTACTTTTGATGCGGTGATAAAATTTTATGTTATGTATACTAATTAAATAAAATGATAAAACATAATTGTAGAAATGTAAAAAGAATGATAAATTTATCTTTTTCATAACAAATTTTTGTATTTTTCTATCATAATTGTCTCATGTTCTTTTATCATACAAAAAATATTTATAACATTTTTTTTAGTATAAATGATAACGTTTTATTGTTAAATAAACACTAACATTTTTTTATAAATTGAAATTTTAATATAATTTATTATATTTTAATAGTAGTTTTAATTATAGTTAATATATTACTAAAATTTTAAAATTTTGTAACAATTTTCTATATCAATAAATTTTTTCTCATTATAAAAAAGACAAACTTAATAATACGATATAATATAAGAATTATTAAACCATATATAAAGTTATCATTAATGATTTATTCTCTTTTATATTTAGAGTGAGATCTTCAAGTTAATTAATATTATTTTCTTGAGAAAACAATCGAACATGTGAAAAATTGCTCAAAGAAAAGAAAAATTTATTATTAAAAATAATGCAAAATTATTATAATTTAATACAAATCTTAAATTGTAGATAAATAAAATATATTAATAATATATTTATTATAATAGAAATTAAAATTAAGAATTACAGTTGTTATTATTTTTACCTTTTATAGAATAGCAAAGGTTCTTAATCCTATATATCTTTAAACTATTATTTTATAGGTATTCTGCAACTATTATTTTATACGTATTCTGCAACTAAACTATATATAAAGTTATCATCAATGATTTATTCTCTTTTATATTTAGAGTGAGATCTTAATATTATTTTCTTGAGAAAACAATCGGACATGTGAAAAATTGGTCAAAGAAAAGAAAAAATTATTATTAAAAATAATGCAAAATTATTACAATTTAATACAAATCTTAAATTGTAGATAAATAAAATATATTAATAATATATTTATTATAATAGAAACTATGGATTCATTCTCATATAGTCCCTAAACTATAAGAATATAATAAATACTCTTTAAACTATTACTACGAATCCTATATATCCTATATAATCCCTAAACTATAAGAATATAATAAATACTAATTTAGACTATGAATTCTTTTATCTTGAGAAGCTTTCAGCAGCAGCCGCAAAAGTTGTTGAAATTCACCCAAAACAAAGGCCATGCACAAACAAACCTTGTGAGCTGCAAATTTGAAAAATACCATAAATTATAGATAAAAACAGTACTACATTTTGATAAACATATGTTAATAATAAATAATATCTTAAATATGCAGCTTATTCCTAATTTCCTATAGCAAGAATTTAGATTTTAATCCCAGTAAAATATATTTTTTGTTTGATATTCTGTAAGCAACAACTCACTGGGGTGATGATTAACTGAAGGTACTTGATGTTCACTGCAAAACCAACAGAAATGATAAGTGATTTCAAGAAGAAAATATAACTATTATACATGCCTAAAAAGGGAAAATATAAAGAAACACAAAAAGATCCTAGTGGTGTATATAATCAATTACCTTCATCTCAGATTCAGATTCAAAAAGAACAAATTTCATGGCAAAGCAAGTATCATCTTCACATAAGAAATGCTGCTGTTGGAAGTGGATCTGCATCATAGGACATTTGTCAATAAAAATACTATCTGCCTTTACTTCCAAGATCCTTCTTAGTACCTTACAAAAATATTTACACATATATATTTTAACCCAAAAGATGCATACATAATTTCTATTAGTAAAAGCATATACACAAATATAAACAACAAAATCCAAATATGGGAACAATTGTAAAATACCTTCTCTGTTGAGGGTTGAGGTGGGAATATTTACAGTCCCAACTTCCTCAACTTTAAAGGGCTCATCAATCATTGTAGAGTCCATACAGAAGTTTCTCCCATTAATTGACACAACAAATGCGCTTCAAAGTAAGAAAATGGAACACGTGATTCAATGAATAATAATCTAAAATCACTATAATATGTTCAACAAATGAGATATTGCAAAATTGAAACTTCAAAGTCATACATCAAATAAATCAGGTTGAGTCACAATAAGCCAGAAACGCCGAAAGCCGTTATTTGTGTGCATGTTTAAAGCTATTCTTACCAACCAAAAATATGGAGAAGCCTTTCAACTCAGGGGATACATCTGTTGCTTTCTTCTGAATCAAGGGTTAACAGTTAAAATGTGAGTTTTGATTCGGAGAGACTGTAAATCTCAGGGTCAATTACGTATAGCAGTTTTCCTAGATTGGTTTTAAGAGAGCTTTTCATCAAATAAATTACCTTCATCAAATAAATCAGGTCGAGTCACAATAAGCCAGAAACGCCGAAAGCCATTATTTGTGTGCATGTTAAAAGCTATTCTTACGTATAGATAAAAACAATAATAATAAACCCAGGTATGGTTGTGAGTCGAACACTAAGCGTAATCTCACCTTGACCGCAAGAGATAAATCGATGGCAGCAACCTTAGTCCCTGTAACTAAATGAGCAGAATAAAGTAAGAACGTCAATTTCTACATTACCACTTTGAAATGGATCCTGATAATGGTCAATAATTCAATAATTCAACAAACCTAAATGTAAAATTAAAAACTGACCAAATGACACAATATATGCTCCATACTTCTTTTTGGATCAGCAAGTTGAATATGTATGTATGTAACTTACAGATGGAAGGTTTGTGGCTATTACTGTATCATGTCTGCAAGAAGCAAAGCCATGTATGAATACGACCTTCTTGCTGGCTGATTGTCTTGGAACACCATAATCTTTGTAAGCCAAATGTCTTCCATCTCTCAGCTTTATCCTTGCTGCTGTTATGGGTGGACCACCTGGTGAACCACATCTTCTTGGGGCTGGATGTTTAATGGCCTTGTAGGATAAACCTGTACTCCCAGTTGTTAATAGGTGGTTTGAAACTAAAAAAAACTATAAAATAATACAGAAACAAATAATCATCAATTTTCTTTTATCACTTGTGCACAAAATCAAAACTAATGCTAAATAGTGTAACCAAACCAAACTCAAATCAGCCGAATACCGAGTTGATTCGAAGCCAATACTCTGTGAATCAGAAGCTCATAAAAACCCGACCTTGTTGCTTCGAAGACTGATAAGTTAAAACTCATATGAAGTTAACGCAACAAAATCAATGGTTAATACAAAGAAAACGATAAAAACAGAGACAGAGATGAAGCATCACGGTGAAATAATACTGAAGGATAATGTTAAAAGGGGATGAAGCATGAAGAAGACGAAGAAACATGTAAAAATAAAACTTTGAAAGCTTTTGAATCTAAGAAACCATAGAGTGATCAGAAGATAAATTGTTCAAAATCCAATTGAAGCGTAGACAAAGGAGAAAGGGGGCGGCGGATGTATAGGGTTTTGAGGGGAAAGAGAGATGAGAAAAAATGGGTGAGGGAGAAAGAGAGAGAAGTTACTTTTTATCAATTTAGGGTTTACCGAAAATTGGTACAATTAAATGGATATGGGAAGTTGTGATTGTAGGCATATGAAAAGTGTCTTTTCTAATTCTGAAGTTATACATGAACGTGTAATAAAGACATGGAGATAAGGTTAGATGTTTAAAATGCTGCATTAGTGGAGCAATTAAAGTAAAAAAAACGATTAAAATAAATAAAAAATGTATCAAAATGTTATGTGATGACACATCAACAATATTAATTGCCAAAAGAATATGGTGATAGTGTGGTACAAAAAGCCTAATCTACCCTTGAAATTAGATAAGTTTTTAATTGTAGTTAGAGGGGTAATTAGTGCATTTCCAGGTACTATTCTTTTTATAATAGTATATTGATTATTTTCCACTTATGATTGAATTGGTTGGGCCGTGTCTTTTTTTAATTACTATCCATCACCACCGGCCTTTGTATCACCACCTCCATCTCTTTTTTTGTTTTTTTTAAATTTTCTTTTAATTTTCTATTTCAAATTTATTTTTCCATCCAATTTCTTTTAGATATTATTGTTTCTTTTCTTTTCTCTTTAATGTTTTTTTAACTCTTAGAAAATATTTCAAAAAATACATTTAGCTTATTTTTACTTTAACTTAATTCTTGATTTTATTTTGTTTTCTCTTTTTGATTTCTCATTGTTGGTTGTTGATGGATCATAAATGTTAGATCCACTTTTTTTTATCTCTTTTCTTTTGATCGATGAAAGTCTTATGGATCTTGGAATTCCTTTGTTGAATTTTGATCAAGACTAGATTGTTACCATTTTTCTTTTCGTGCGGTATTGCTTTCGGATGGTGATTTACATATTATTCATCTAGCATGCATTAGCATAAAGATCTATTGACCGGCCTCATTGTAAGGTAATTACTCCGTAAATTACTCGGCGATTGCTTAACATAGCGCAACATTATGTCCCTTTATCGGAAACAATAAAAAATTATTGATTATTTGTCTATTGGTTCAACACTTATGAGACTTGTTGTTAGGAGGCTTTGGTCTTATCAATCCTCTAATGAGTTCTCATTAACCTTGACCTAAGTGCAATTATTCAATTATTATTGATCACTTACTCTAACAACTAACAACTAATCACTAACTTCTAACTTTTACTTTTACAATTCCTTCTCGCTCCCTATCTCTATTTTACTTTTATGCTCCATTATTATCATTATCATATCATGTTTATGCTTCCGCAATCTTTCCTTTGTCCGTTGGACACATGTTTATGCTCCCGCAATTTTTCTTTTGTCCGTTGGACACATGTTTATGCTTATGCCTTTTTCTCTTTGTCCACTTGGACCAAAAACATTAATAAAGGCCAAAACCTCTAAAAAACTTGTGCTTCTAATCTTGGACTATGGTTACTATCCTTTGCAATGGACATGGAGTTTTGCACCTAGACCTTGGACATCCAATGCAATTCTTGGAACCTTGGACTTAGAACTAGGACCTTTTCCCTTTGCTTTGGAATTATGGTTCGAAGACTATGGAGCTTACTTGTGTGGTTAGGCTATTCTTATCCTTAGCTTTTACTTTATGCTTTAGGATAGTCACTTCTTCTCCTCCCCATTCTTCAATTTTCAAAACTCTCTCTTTTTCAAAATCTTTTTGATTTCAAACTTTCACCTCTTTCATAATCAAACCTTGACTTTGTCAAGTGATTTTACTCTTTTCTTTTCATTTCTTAACAAATGCTAAACTACATAAGCATACTGATACCTTTTTCAAAAGACTTAAAAAACATCAAACTCATCACTCTCTTTTTGTGCCCTCGTGCACTTTTTCCTTTAACTTTTTCATAAGTTTAGACATGATTCATTTCTTTAAGCGGAATTATTCGCTTGGAAATGAAGACTTGTCTTTACATTTAAAATCAACCAAAACAAACCAATTTCATTCTTTGTACCACGAACTACGGGGTTTTGATCTTACATTGCACATCGTGGGTACGTAGGCATGAGACGACAAGTCTCTCCAAACACAAAAATCTAAAAAAAAATTCTCTTCTCGTCTCCTCAATCTCTTTTCAAACAAACTTTTTCAGACCAAAAAGCGTAGATATTTCAAAGGGTTCCTATAGAGTACTATAGACGTTTTGGGTGCTAACACCTTCCCTTAACGTAACCAACCCCCTTACCCAGTCTTTGTTCACTTGTTCTTGTTGTAGAGCTTGTGTAAGTTTGATTCACTCTTTTTCCTTTCCTTTTGGATGAAATAAAAGTGCGGTGGCGACTCTTGCTTTTCGAGTTAAGTTAATCAATAACTTACACTCATGATTTGGCCGTTACAATAACCAACTGGGTTTGTGAAACAAGGCAAAGAAAACAAGGTATACAGGTTGCATAAAGCCATGTATAAACTTAAGCAAGCTCCAAGTGATTGGAATAAGAAGATAGATAACTTTCTATAGGAGAAAGAATTTGTGAAGTGTACAACTAAGCATGAAGTATATGTAAGAAGAAGCAATAGTGAATTTCTTATACTATGTCTCTATGTTGATGACCTATTGATAACAAAAACTTGCAAGAATGAGATCGAAGATTTCAAACATGACCTAAGTAAGGAGTTTGAAATGTTAGACTTGGGAAATCTCTCATATTTCCTTGGCATCGAATTCTACAAGAGTGGTAAAAGTTTGATTATGCACCAAAGAAGATATGCAGGAGAAATACGCAATAGATTTAAGATGCAAGATTGCAACCCAACTTTGACTCCAGCCAAGGGCGTCTTTGAGGGTGTACAAGGCGGCCCACAACACAGGACCTCATATTTTTTCATGATTAAGCTATGTAAAAAACTGTCTCCATACAAATATTTCACAGTTAATTTACAATTAAATAGGGCCTCATAAGAAATTACACGACTTAATTGAAGTTAACTTCAACTTCTTACATATGGCCTCTCAAAAGATTGAGACGACTCTGACTCCAGCTAAGCCTGGAATGCAACTGCCGAAAGACACGGATGAATATGATGTCGTCCCAACGCTGTACAGAAGACCCATTGGATCAGTTTGATACCTTTGTCACACAAGACCGGTCTAGCATACAATGTAGATATAGTAAGTAGATTCATGCAGAAGCCAAAAGTATCACACCTAGAAGCGAAGAAGAGGATACTAAGGTATCTCAAAGGAACTTTCGACTATGGAATTTTGTTTCCTACAACCGATGAAGGAAAAGAATGCAAGCTAGTGGGTTACACAGATTCAAGTTTGTGTAGTGATGTTGAGGATAGAAAGTCCATATCTGGTTATGTGTTTATGCTAGGTGGTGCGCCAATTGCTTGGAGTTCAAGAAAAGTACCACTTGTAGCACTATAATAATGTGAAGCAAAGTACATAACTGCTTCTCTTTGTGCATGTCAAGCAACGTTGATGGTGAATCTGGTCGAAGAGATTACAGGGAAGGATCATGGAGTAATTACCATGAAGATCGATAACATGTCTACTATTAATCTGGTGAAGAATCTGATAGCACGTGGATGAAGCAAGCACTTCAAAATGAGGTTCCATTATCTTTGAGAGCATGTAACAAATGGGAAGATGAATTTAAAACACTTCAGAATTGAGAATCAGATTGCAGATATCATGAGAAAAGAAGTGCATATCGAAGTGTTCAAGAAGTTAATGTCTATGATGAATATAGATAGCTTAGACAAAATGAATTAGGTGGTGTGTTGAATTGTAATTCCTTGCGTCAAAGTAGGTTTCTCGATAGGGGCAAGGAAGTTGTTGAATAGCCTAGTGTGTGTGTGTGTGTGTCGAAATTATTTTGTTATCGAAGTGTCGGAGGAGTAACCTCGACATGGATTTTGGACTTGGGATTTTCTTAGGGAGCAAGAAAACTCGATCTATAAATAGGCAGTAACCCCTATATTGTAAAGTGATTCACTTGATTAAAGTTACAGTTTTGAGAGCAGAGAGTTTCTCTGCGGAAATTCTTCTTCTTCCTATATTTTGTTTTGAATCCATAATTTCCTTTCTTCTCAATTCAGTTTTGTTTTCTTCTTCTCCGTTATTGTTGTGCAGCAAAATCATCTTACAATCAAGGTGTGATTGATTCACTCGAGTGAAGAGTGAAGAACAAGAAGAGAATTCAATCGGTTGACTGAATCATGTTTATCAAGATTGATTTGGAATTACTCAAAGTCTTGAGTTTAATTCCAACAATTAGACACCCACAAAATTTATGGGTAGGGTAAAACGTGATAAAATGGATTCAAGCATGAACACAAATAATTATTCACTAAAATAAGATGGTATGAGTGCAGGTACAAGTACTTTAGTAGTCACACCTCCTCATACTCCAAGAGTAAGTTTTTTTTTAACTTACTTCAAATTACTACAAATCATAGCCTTTAAATTGAATTTAATATAATGGTTGATATTTTTATTTAATTATAATTATCATTTTTACTTAATTAACCATTTCATTCAATCTAATTTAAAGGCTATGATTTAGAGTAAGATAAAAAAACTCACTCTTGGAATAAGTTAAACCCTACTTTTATATATATATATATATATATATATATATATATATATATATATATATATATATATATATATATATATTAGTTTTATAAAATACATTATCAATAAACTTGTACGTATTTTAATAAAAGTGTTTATTTATTTATTAACTCAATAATAACATCCTTAATTTCTTTTATATTATTTATTAGAAGAGTAGTTCAAGATTACATCTTATACTTTAGCACATGATATATTACATCAAGCTCGTGTATATTTGTATTCTTAAGCATTTGCAAACTTTGATATATATATATATATATATATATATATATATATATATATATATATATATATATATATGTGTGTGTGTGTGTGTGTGTATATATATATATATATATATATATATATATATATATATATATTAATTTTATAAAATACATTATCAATAAACTTGTACGTATTTTAATAAAAGTGTTTATTTATTTATTAACTCAATAATAACATCCTTAATTTCTTTTATATTATTTATTAGAAGAGTAGTTCAAGATTACATCATATACTTTAGCACATGATATATTACATCAAGCTCGTGTATATTTGTATTCTTAAGCATTTGCAAACTTTGATCATCATACACGTGTGTAGAAGGATATTTGCATGGTGACATAAACTCTCCATGTAGAAACTCTTATAAGTATTAGAGTACTATGACTTGTAAACTTAACTCATTAATGCACAATGCTAGATGAATTTCACACATTTTATCATGGTATCATTCACATAGCTCGATCTCTTTTGATCTCTAAATAACTCTCATTCGGTTGTAACTAGCTTTCACATGTTTCAAGGATTGCAACTTCATCTTCTTCGCCCTTGCACTCATCACTATGACCGAATTAACTCAAGCTACAACAGTTGGAAGTCTGGCTCATAATTTCTAGGTAATACAACCAATGGCTCTGATTTATCTTAATTGCATAACTTTGGTTTAAAGCTTTCATTCAAACTTCAAGACAAGAACTATGTCATGTGGAATCACCAAGTTGATGGAGTCATATTCACTCAAAAAGTGCACAAGATAGTAGTAAATTCTCAAATTCCAAAGAAAGTCAAATCTGAACAATATCACATTGAAGACAAAGTGTCTAAAGAGTATAAAGCTTGGATTGTGCGGGATCAAGTTGCGTTCATCTGACTTCTATCTACCTTATTTGAATTTGTGTTATCTTGAGTGCTATCTTGCAAGCATGCTTTTGAAGTATAGGACAAGATTCACAAATACTTTAATTCTCACATGAAGACACGAGTTAGACAACTTTGTGTTGAGTTTAAATCCATGAAGAAAGGCAATATATCCATTACTGAATAGGTGCTTCAAATTAAAGTCATTTCCAATTCTTTACTTGCTATTGGAGACTCGGTCTCAAAACAAGATCATACTGATTTCACCCTTGATGGATTATCAGAGGAGTATAACCTATTTATTTTAAAAATGTATGGCAATCCAGAGATTCTAACACTCTTTTATGTTAAAGCACTTCTTTATGTTCAAGAAGCTCAACTTGACAAGTTCAAGAAGAAATTGGCTATCTCTAGTGTGATTGCAAATGTGGCTCACACAAATTAACAAATAGGTGGTGTGCTGTTGGAAGCGGAATAGCGGCAAGCAACAAAATTTTTTGGAAGTATTTTTCTGGGAATTTATCGTGTCCACAGAGATCGGTGCTACTGAACTGCCATTCGACAATTTAAATGTTATTGAGTTTGGGATAAAATGATTTGAATAAAAGTGGAAAAGTAAATATCAACATAAAAAAAATTCATTCTTCGGAGAAAAGAAACTTATCAAGCATACATATAATCCACTCGTCACAAACATAAATTTATCGATCATTTTCACTCTACTACAATACTCATCAAAATCATCCAGTATCGCTCACAACAGTGTCCATCTCTGGCACACTGAGTTGAGAGAGCAACCGTATCACTCTCGTTGTCGCTCTCACGCACGATGCCTCGAAACACAGAAGGCATTAAGTTCCGACACCATAAAGATTATTATCTAAATCTATCTCTAGCATCTTGACAAAAGATATCCATCCCTAATCAAGATTCATGATGTTTATCTCTAACACAACACAAATCTAAACATAAATACAAAAAGATCAAGGAAGACATCGATAATGATTTGTAAAGCAGATTTTTTATAATATTATGATCAACAAAGATACATATGTTCATAGTAACTATACAACACCCAACAAAAAAGAAAACACAAAGAGGAAGAGAAATGAACCAAACATATCGCGGTTTGTCAACGCCGGTCGATGAGAAATCCACCTCGGATCATCTGTATGCAAGCTTCAATGTTGTTTTCTAAGCTAATCTTACTAAAAAATGAAGTTTGATGAAGTTGGGATCAAAAAATATCCAACCCATCCCTAAAAAATGTGTTTTTACCCTTATTTATTGCTCTCATCATCGCAGACCCCGCTTAGCCCGGTTTTGGGCGCTAAGCGCGCCCTTATTAATGTTAAACCGCCTTAAAAGCCCGCTAAGCGCGGTCAGACGCGCTTAGCCCGATCTGCTCGGGAATGAAAATTTTCTGCACTTGTTTTCTTCATAACTTTTGAACCGTAACTTCGTTTTTCGCCCGGTTCAAAGCTTTGGAAAGCTTATTCAATGCTCTATATAACAATGTGTTAGACGGTGTGGCTAGTGATCGAGAGGGGGGGTGAATAGATCACCTCCTTGAAATTCAAGGATTTAAAAGTAAATCAGAGTTAGCGGAAAATTATGATCCTGAATCGACTTCCGTCTATTCTGGACCAGCTACTAGAAAACCGGACACACGAGTTTATGCTGGATTTATTAGGATGACAAAGATTTATTAACACCAGATTAGAATCAACTCAAATGCACTTATCATACAAAGGCTATTTCCAATGAACAAAAACACAGCAAACAATTTTGTCAAACACTTGGCGTGTATGCATTCAACGATTAACAATAATGGTGATTTTGACAAAGGTTTTCGTACCACTATTGTATCTTGAAACTTTAATACACAACACACCAAACGAATCACAAAATTGTTGAAAACGTAAAGAGATAAAGATAGAATACGATACGCAAAGATTTGGTAAGGAAGTTCCCCACTTTCGTCCTCGCGGGTGGGTACGTCTCCCTCTCAATTTAAAACTGAAATTGAGACCTGTTATATCAATAATGCTGAATTCGTTGTTTACAAGGTTACAATACAAATCCAGAAATCTAAACCCCAAGATCTTCCTATTGTATGAACCTTCACTTGATCTGAGCTTGATCAAGAATTTACCCTGCAAGAAATGCAAACAATTCACCGGTTCCACGACCTGTTTGCGAAATATCCAAATTTCTAAACCTCTACGCTGCGGCTGAATATGTTCTGCAATAGTGACTAACAAACCCTCAAGAACACACCCGTTCTTGAAGGACAAACCAGATGGTTTTTCCTCAAAACCCCCTTTGAATCTTCAACTCAGCTAGATCCTTGATCGTACCACTGAACGTTATCTCAAAGATCCTTTAATTCGAAGAACAAAAATGATTATGTGTTGATGTTCTTGAATTAAAGAGATTGAGAAGATGATGAAGACAAAGTATCTTTCAGGTCTCTAAAGCTGCTCACAATTGATGCACACCAAACTTGCCTTTTGCTTTGATTGCTCAATTTTCACACTTGCGAATTCTCATAATCAAACTGAACTGTCATGACACTTATATATGAAAACAGAAAACGTTAAAAGCAACAAACAGCTTTATGTATCGATACCAGAGTCGTATGCGTCGATGCATAGTGAGTATAATACATACATGAGTCGACACATGGTTGTATGCATCGATGCATACTGTAACTGTTAAATTCCAGAATGTGAAGTAAATCATGCATCGATACATGATGCGTATGAGTCGATACATAGCCCATTTACAAAGGAGCATGTGTCGATACAAGTGTCGTATGAATCGATACATAGCCCAATTACAAAGGAGCATGTATCGATACAAGTGTCGTATGAATCAATACATACTGAAGCAAAATTGTTTTTGTGAATATACCAAAGGAATGTGTTGATGCAAGGCATACATGTATCGATACATACATAAGGAAAATTGTTTTATGATTTTAATGATGATATGTATCAATTTGCCTTGTCTTTTAAACATAGTATAGGTATGAAATCATATGTATATACCAACTAACCATGCATATCACACAATTTGCATTTATAACATAATTTGCTATCATACAAAAACTTAAAGGCTTGCTCACAAACTCCCCCTTTTTGATGATGGCAAATTGCAAGATGTGTGATTGAACACTCCCCCTGAGTTTGTCCATGCTGTCAAGATGTGCTGTCAACATCTTGTTGTCTTTCTTCTCCCCCTTTGTCAACATCAAAAAGAAGAAACATACAGTCCCAAAGCAATACAGGAAAATTGGTGTAACAATAGACAGCAATATTGATATAGAAGCTCACAATCACCAAGAAAGAGGCTTAACATATAAGAATCATTCACAAAGAATGAACAGTAAAGGGCAAAACTAACACAAGTAAACAGAACTAAAAAAATAAGCATTAAATTGTTAAGAAAGTACATAAGCAGAACCAAGACATATGAAGTTTGAACACTTTAACAAGGAAACTGAAGCAACATGATGATGAAATGAAATGTAATGCAATGACATGATGCTAGCTTAAAACGGGTTATGGCCTTCACAGGACTCCTCATCATCTCTGTCAGGATCTCTGAAGCTTGGTGGAGGCGGCGGAGGAGGCATCTCATCAGGATTATGGCCCATGAAACTGTATCGCCGGAACCAGTTCTGAACTTCAACACTTCTGAATCTGTCCATGATACCAGGATTTGCACGACAATCGTCCATAAAACCAGACATTTCATTGTAAAAGACTTGATGTCATTTAACCAAGTCCGTGTGCCAAGCATGCTGATTATGATACATCCGTGTGTGTTCATCATGCCACTCACGATGCTCCTTATGCCACTCATTTTGCTGATTATGCCAAGCAAGCGCCTGTTCATGACGGGCTTGATTAGCAAGCTTCATTTGCTGAAACATTTGAGTCAAGTACTCAGGAGCAGTTGAAGAGGAGGCAGCACCAGAGAACGGAGGAACACGTGGACCTGGTTCATAATTTGTTGGAGACCACCTTTGTGGTACCCAATCACCCCAGCCAGCATTAGCATTTTCTTCAGCCTGATTTTCTTCATTGGCATCATTCATTTCTTCATCCATTTGATCTTCATTCACAAACACTTGTTCAGAAGGGACATCAAAATTATACACCCTTGTTTTAGAGCCTCGTTCCAGAAAATAAAAACATTGACGCTCCGTATCCCACCGGTATCCCATATGAGATAAAGTGGCCGTGTTGAACTCTTGAGCATACGAGGGAGATATGAGTGGTACTAAGGGTATGGTTATATTCCAGTATTTGATGATTCTCATTATCTGGGCAGCATATCCAAGTGTAATGTTCTTCGCACTATTACGCATAAGAAACATGCGTTTCACAAAATAGTTTGGCCAATTTAATGAAACCTTATTGTGAAGAAGATACACAAGGTGAATATCTGATCTATCAAACCTAGAATGACCACCAGCCTTTGGACACAAAATATGCGAGACAATCCAGTGAAGTATTCTAGGAACGCTTGTGATCATACCAGAGGTTAGTGGTTCATCCTCACCCAGAGGTCTATCCAATTTTGAGATTGATGCCACATATTCCCTTATCTTAAAGTCTGTGTCAAAACTCTGGTCATGCCAGGTCTTCAGTCCAGGCAACCCAAAGGGAATTTGAAACACCTTGTCCCAATCAGTGGCCTCAAAAGTGTAAGTTTTAGTGCCAATAGAGCATTTGAACATATACCCTCTACCAGATTGCAGACCAGCATAAAATATACGAATAAAATCCTCATGATAATCATCATTTATGGCTAAAAATGTACCAAGGTTTTGTGCAGACAATAAATCAACAACATCTTTGAGATGGAGGTCAGATGCATCAGTTTTATTGAATACATGGGGTTTCATAACTAACCTCGTCTTAAAAGAGGCCTCAAACTCCTCAGCGATGGCAGGATGAAGAAGAGTGAGAGCACTAGGAGGGATTTCTGGAGGTTGTAGAGACTGACGAGACGTCCCAATGGGTTCCTTTCCTTTTCCTCTTCCTCTTTGTCTAGCCGGGATAATTCTTGGAGGCATTATGATGAAGATGATTTGAAGGATAGGGAGGGAATTAGGGTTTTGGAGATGAAGATGTTTGAAGAGGTTAGGGTTAGCCGTGTGGGTATGAGAGAAGAGAAGAGTCTAGACTGAAATAACCCTTTAAAATTTGCTGATGTGTCGATCCACAACTGTATTTAACATGCATTTATTGTAAAAGTATCAGTATGTGTCGACACAAGGGGATATGGATCGATTCATTTCACGACTTAATTGGTTTTGAAAATGTCCTATGTGTCGACACAAAGCACGGATGCATCGACACATACTGAAACAATTTTTGAAAAATTTGAAATCAAAAGACATGAATCGACACATATCACGAATGTATCGACCGGAAACTCCAATGTGTCGACACATGCACTTGTTGCATCGATACATACTGATGCTAAACTCTGGTTTAACTAATTTGTGACTACCTGTTGAGCATAGAAACCTGTTAACAGCTCTTGAGTCAATGCAGTATGAATTATGTCATGATGATGATGCTCAAGTATAATTCATGAATCAAAGGTTAATGTTCAAACAACATATGCAATGAAATACATATAAACGATCTTAAAGAATTTGTTCTACCATACACTAATTACAAAGTTCCAAAGAGATTTTAGAAAGGAATAATATTACCTCTGTTGACGTAACCTTATGAAGTCTGAGTGAGGTCTAAAAACAAAGCTTAACAACCAACGTGAGACATATATAAATAAGGACCAACATGCTTAAGACATCGATGAGGAGAGATCTAAAATCCCCAATTCACGACGAATGTTGAAGAACGGTTCTGTTGCTAATGGTTTAGTAAAAATGTCAGCAAGTTGGTTTTTAGTATCAACATGCTTAAATACAACGTCCTCTTTTTCAACATGATCGCGAAGAAAGTGATGCCTAATCTCTATGTGTTTAGTGCGTGAGTGTAAAACAGGATTCTTAGTAAGATTTATAGCCCTAGTCTTGTCACACTTTATTGGAATACGTTTGAGTTGGATATCAAAATCTTGTAGTTGTTGCTTTAGCCACAAGATCTGAGCGCAACAGCTACCGGCTGCAACGTACTCAGCCTCAGCAGTTGACAATGCGACAGACACCTGTTTCTTGCTATGCCAACTGACCAAAGAGTTTGAAAATAAGTGACATGTACCACTAGTACTTTTCCTATCTGATTTGCAGCCAGCAAAATCAGAATCGGAGTAACCTACTAAGCTATAATCGCTTCCTTTGGAATACCAGAGCCCATATTTAGATGTTCCATGAAGATATCTAAATATGCGCTTGACAACTTTTAAGTGTGACTCCTTAGGATTCGATTGATATCGTGCACACATGCAGACACTAAACATGATGTCAGGTCTTGACGCAGTAAGATACAAGAGAGACCCAATCATACCTCTATACTGTTTGACATCTACACTCTTACCGTGCTCATCTTTATCTAGATTTCCGTTGGTAGGCATAGGTGTGTCTATTGATTTTGAGTCGTTCATTCCAAAGCGCTTGAGCAGCTCTCTGCAGTATTTTATTTGACTCGCAGCTGTACCCTCATCAAGCTGCTTTATTTGGAGACCGAGGAAGAAATTTAGCTCCCCCATAAGACTCATTTCAAATTCACCCTGCATAACTTTTGAAAACTCTTCGACCAAGTGTATGTTAGTTGAACCAAAAATTATATCGTCTACATAAACTTGAACTAAAAGAATGTGTTTTCCCTTGTGTTTAATGAAGAGGGTGGTATCCACTTTACCTCTTGAATATCCATGATCAAGTAGGAATTTGCTAAGTCTTTCATACCAAACCCGAGGGGCTTGCTTAAGACCGTACAAAGCTCGTTTCAATTTGTAAACATAATCTGGATATTCAGCATTCTCAAAACCAGGAGGTTGTGAGACGTATACCTCTTCATTTAGGACACCATTTAGAAACGCACTCTTTACGTCCATTTGGTAAAGCTTAAAATCTCTAGAACACGCATAAGCAAGCAAGACACGTATAGCTTCGAGGCGAGCAACTGGAGCATAAGTTTCCTCATAATCTATGCCCTCCTCTTGGTTATACCCTTGTGCCACTAAACGTGCCTTATTCCTAGTTATCACTCCGTTTTCATCAAGCTTATTTCTAAAAACCCATTTAGTACCTATGATATGATGATCTCGCGGACGAGGAACAAGTTCCCAAACGTCATTTCTTTTAAATTGATTAAGCTCTTCTTGCATGGCCATTAGCCAAAATTCATCAATCAAGGCCTCTTTGGCATTTTTAGGTTCTACTTGTGAAACAAAAGCGAAGTGAGAGCAGAAATTACTTATCCTAGAACGAGTCATTACTCCCTTTGAAATGTCTCCCAAGATGTTGTCAGTAGGATGGTCTTTTGAAGATCTCTAAGCTGGTGGAAGATCATTCACTTCAGCTTGTCCTTCTTCCTTATCTTTTACATGACTGGTATCTTCCTCCTCCTCATTGTCTTCTGTTTTGGACTGATCAATTTCTGAAACAGCTTCTTTGAGTATGTCTTCTGTAGATATACCTGTGTCATCAAAAGAAATACCTTTTCTGACATTTTTCGGATAAGACTCATCAAAAGAGACATGAACAGATTCTTCAACAGAAAGTAAACGCTTATTATACACTCTATATGCTTTACTTGATTGTGAATAACCAAGAAAAATACCTTCATCCGCTTTTGCATCAAACTTCCCAAGTTTTTCCTTACCATTATTCAAAACAAAACACTTACAACCGAATACGTGAAGATGTGACAAGTTTGGCTTTCTTCCTTTTAAAAGCTCATAAGGGATTTTATTTAAAATAGGGCGAATTAGAATCCTGTTTAGAACATAACAAGCTGTGCTAACTACATCAGCCCAAAAATATTTTGGTAATCCACCCTCATTTAGCATTGTTCTTGCCAGCTCTTCTAAAACGCGATTTTTGCGCTCCACAACGCCATTTTGTTGTGGGGTTCGAGGAGCTGAAAAGTTATGCTCAATACCATACTTATCACAGTACTTATCAAAGAGATAGTTTTGAAATTCTCCTCCATGATCGCTTCGAATTGTAACTATTTTAGAATTCATTTTATTTTGGGACAGTTTTGCAAAACTCTTAAAAGCGGAAAAAGTTTCATCTTTGCTATGAAGGAATATAGTCCAAGTGAATCTAGAATAGTCATCAACGATTACTAAACCATAATAATTTCCACCTAGACTCTTTGTCCTAAAAGGTCCAAAGAGATCCATATGGAGAAGCTCAAGGGGACGTGAAGTTGAAATTACATTTTTGGATTTAAAAGATATCCTTGTTTGCTTTCCCATTTGGCACGCGTCACATAGGTGGTCTTTTGAAAATTTTATTTTTGGAAGACCGACTACTAGATCCTTAGATACAACCTTGTTAAGCAAATCGAAATTAACATGCGCTAAGCGTCTGTGCCAAAGCCAAGAATCATCATTCAAGGCAACTAGACACTTAGAGCTTGTTGAAGGTACATCAAAAAAATCAAGCATATAGATATTGTTTACTCTTACACCCTTAAACACAACATTCTGTTCAGTATGTTCAATTATGCAGCAAGTTTTGTGAAAGAAACCTTGTAACCCTTGTCGCACAATTGACTAATACTTAACAAATTGTGTTTAAGCCCCTCTACTAGATGGACATCAGAAATAGTAGTGGTAGAGGGATTACCTACACTACCTTTGCCAAGTATATCTCCTTTGTTATTGTCTCCATAAGTAACATATCCCTTCTTCTTTGCGTTGAAGTCTATAAAAAGCGATATGTCACCCGTCATGTGCCTTGAGCACCCGCTGTCTAGAAACCATCTTCTATTTACGGATGCAAGACACTCATCCTACAATATCAAAAGAGAGAAACAGGTACCCAATTTTCATTGGGTCCATGTGGGTAAATGGTAACATGGTTGCCTTTAGGAACAAGAAATCTCCTAAACTTGCATTTTTCAATGGTATGACCAGCACGACAACAATAGTGACATAAGCCATGATGATGCATTTGTTTATTTTTGGTCATTAAATCCTTTGGAATAAAAGAGTATTTTGCATATGGTGGATTTAATGATTTCTTAAACAACCTAGAATCAACGGCATAAGTAACCTTGGGTTGTAAAGCTTTATCCAATTTGACTTTAAGAGTTTTAACCTCTTGTTGCCAAATATGACAAGCTTCACAATACCTAACTTTACTACATCCGTTAAAATTAATATCTTTTGAATTTTCTGCAATACTAGCTTTCAAGCTTTCTAAATCTTTTTCAGCTTTGTATACTTTACCTTCCAAGAATGAAAAAATTTGTTTATCAGAAGATAATCTTTTAAAAGCATCTACAGCTTCGTTATGCAGTTTTTCAAAAGCTATTTTCAATTCAGAAAAAGACATAGAAGAAACATTACTATAGTAGGCTTGTCTTACTTTCTTATCGTTGATTTTCTTCTTGTGGTGGGACTGATTTTTGGTGTGAGCCATAAGACACAAATTTGGTGTCTCATCACTATCATTTGAACTTTGTGAGCTTGATGAATCACTATCACTTTCCCATGCAATATAAGCTCTTCTTTGTTTATTTGACCTTTTTGGTGGAGCTTTTCCTTTGTCCTTTTTCTTCATAGGACATTTTGTTTTATAATGTCCAAATTTCCCACAATTAAAACAAGATCCTTTTACTCTATGCTTCTTATTCTCTTCCTGTTTTGACTCTATAGATTGTCTTCGAAACTTAATGAGATTTTTGTCGGAATGCTGGATTCCATTCTTTCGAATGAATCTATTATATCTCCTAACAAAAAGTCCCATTTCTTCATCACCCGAATCTTTGTTACTACTTGAATCATTGTCGCTTTGCTCTTTTTGTGAGGACTTTGAGTTAGAGGCCACAAGAGCTATTGGCTTCTTCTCACTCTCTTTGTCTTTATTCTTTTCCTTTTTACTCTTTTTCTCAAATATTTCGAGACTTTCCAGTTCTTGCTGATGTTCTTCCAGCTTGCCGAATAAAGTTGTAATCGTAAGCGTCGTGAGGTCGTTGGCTTCCTTAATAGCTGTTACTTTAGGTTGCCATTCCCTGCTCAGACATCTCAGAATTTTATTAGTAGCTATTTCATTGGAAACAGGTTTTCCAAGTGCATTCAACCTATTTATGAGATGAACGAATCTCTTTTGCATGTCAGAGATAGATTCTCCTTGTTTCATGTGAAAGAGCTCGAACTCTTGATTAAGTGTGTTAATACGGGACTATTTTACTTCAGTAGTACCCTCATGGGCAATTTCTAAAGCATCCCACATTTCTTTAGCTGTCGAGCAATGGGATACCCTGTAATACTCATCAGCACTAAGTGCTGAAATTAGCATATTTCGAGCTCTCCAATCACTCGACCACTTTTTCTCATCTTTCTCATCGTAATCATCTTCTGGTTTAGGAACTATGGCGCCAGCCTCATTTCTCATAGTAATTTGAAAAGGACCATTTTGAATGGCAGCCCACACATTCCTATCCACAGAATTTATATGAACTCGCATGCAGTCTTTCCAGTAGCCATAATTTTCACCGTTGAAAACAGGTGCTCTATTATACGCCCCCCTTTGGTTCAGAATCCATATCGTTACAAGCAGCCACAAAGCACCAGCGAACCGGCGCTCTGATACCACTTGTTAGACGGTGTGGCTAGTGATCGAGAGGGGGGTGAATAGATCACCTCCTTGAAATTCAAGGATTTAAAAGTAAATCAGAGTTAGCGGAAAATTATGATCCCGAATCGACTTCCGTCTATTCTGGACCAGCTACTAGAAAACCGGACACACGAGTTTATGCTGGATTTATTAGGATGACAAAGATTTATTAACACCAGATTAGAATCAACTCAAATGCACTTATCATACAAAGGCTATTTCCAATGAACAAAAACACAGCAAACAATTTTCTCAAACACTTGGCGTGTATGCATTCAACGATTAACAATAATGGTGATTTTGACAAAGGTTTTCATACCACTATTGTATCTTGAAACTTTAATACGCAACACACCAAACGAATCACAAAATTGTTGAAAACGTAAAGAGATAAAGATAGAATACGATACGCAGAGATTTGGTAAGGAAGTTCCCCACTTTCGTCCTTGCGGGTGGGTACGTCTCCCTCTCAATTTCAAAATTGAAATTGATACCTGTTATATCAATAATGCTGAATTCGTTGTTTACAAGGTTATAATACAAATCCAGAAATCTAAACCCCAAGATCTTCCTATTGTATGAACCTTCACTTGATCTGAGCTTGATCAAGAATTTACCCTGCAAGAAATGCAAACAATTCACCGGTTCCACGACCTGTTTGCGAAATATCCAAATTTCCAAACCCCTACGCTGCGGCTGAATATGTTCTGCAATCGTGACTAACAAACCCTCAAGAACACACCCGTTCTTGAAGGACAAACCAGATGGTTTTTCCTCGAAACCCCCTTTGAATCTTCAACTCAGCTAGATCCTTGATCGTACCACTGAACGTTATCTCGAAGATCCTTTAATCCAAAGAATAAAAATGATTATGTGTTGATGTTCTTGAATTAAAGAGATTGAGAAGATGATGAAGACAAAGTATCTTTCAGGTCTCTAAAGCTGCTCACAATTGATGCACACCAAACTTGCCTTTTGCTTTGATTGCTCAATTTTCACACTTGCGAATTCTCATAATCAAACTGAACTGTCATGACACTTATATATGAAAACAGAAAATGTTAAAAGCAACAAACAGCTTTATGTATCGATACCAGAGTCGTATGCGTCGATGCATAGTGAGTATAATACATACATGAGTCGACACATGGTTGTATGCATCGATGCATACTGTAACTGTTAAATTCCAGAATGTGAAGTAAATCATGCATCGATACATGATGTGTATGAGTCGATACATAGCCCGATTACAAAGGAGCATGTGTCGATACAAGTGTCGTATGAATCGATACATAGCCCAATTACAAAGGAGCATGTATCGATACAAGTGTCGTATGAATCGATACATACTGAAGCAAAATTGTTTTTGTGAATATACCAAAGGAATGTGTCGATGCAAGGCATACATGTATCGATACATACATAAGGAAAATTGTTTTATGATTTTAATGATGATATGTATCAATTTGCCTTGTCTTTTAAACATAGTATAGGTATGAAATCATATGTATATACCAACTAACCATGCATATCACACAATTTGCATTTATAACATAATTTGCTATCATACAAAAACTTAAAGGCTTGCTCACACAATGCTCCAATATCAATGCTTTAATACCTAAAAAAATAAATGGAAAACAATTAAAATCAATGATATTTACACGATAACACAATACATACACTATAAAGTAAAGTAAACGTATTTACAAACAAAGCGGAGTTTATTCGAACGATTTTAACAAAAAGTATCGATAAGTGCAACAAAACTTATATACAAAAATAGATACAATTTGCACTTATCAACTCTCCCCAACTTACATAATTATTTGTCCTCAAACAAAGCCAACATCTAAAGGAACAAAAGCGAAATCCAAGAAATCACGCAACAACAAGTTTTTACAAACAAAAACAAATGCAATGGTTCAATCGAAAATGGTACACACAAAGTAATACTTACCACTAAACTTCAACGATAACATAATCACAAAACAAATGCTAAATTCAAAAGTCATGCCAAACATTCTAAAACAACACAAGTTCAAATGTGAATCACACCTAGCAAAAACAATCATCGGTAGATGAAAAACATAAAATGAGGTATTTTTCACTCACACAACAATCTTGCAAACAAAAGACTAAATTATGCAATCATCCAAAAATCATGCTGAAAACACAAAAGCAAGAATCAAAAGGACTTTCAGGGCTGTAATGTGGTCGGGTGAACAAACAAGGAATAATTCCTAAAGCTAATCGAAACAAAAACTTGCCTAAACCTAAGGGAGTGATCAACTCACAAAAGTTCAAAAACAAAATTTCAATCAAACTTCTTCCAAAATCCCAAGTGTTACATCAAACACATAGAACTTATTAGCACAACATTACTCTACTTTTTTTGTTTTTCTTTTTCAAAGCTTTTTCAATTTTTTTTCTTTCTTTTTCTTTTCTTTTCTTTTCTTTTTTTTTTCTTTTTCTCTTTTTTCTCTTTTTTCTTTTCTTTTTCAACCTCATAGCAACCAATAACATAAGTGAGAAAACATTGCTCTCCCCAACTTGAATTCAACCACATCATCATGTGAATACTCCCTACTTTCTAAGACAAGGTAAAAATTCATACAACAACACAAAGTTGAGGGTTCAAGAAAAAAAACAACAATCAAGATCCACACAAAAAATGAATTTGACACTCATAGACAAGAATCAAACTCAAACAACATGGATAATGACCAAAGGCTCAAAGGGTTTACAAACGATTGCACACTCACAATGTGAATTGACTATTTGGCTAAGGTAGTTGTGCTCAAAATGAAACAAGTGCCTTAATCATTTTCATGCTTTCAAATAATCAACATAAACAAAAGATTAAGCATAATAAAATCCAGTTAAAACAAGAATATTGGTACTCCGAGCATATATGAACAATGGAAGGCTTCCTCACAAAAAGGGTGGGAACTAAAGTGATTCACATACGAACAAGTATATAAAAGAATGAATGGCATAGAAGTTGTAAAAAGCCTAAGTATCATGCATATGCTAAAGTCTAGAAAGCGATAAACACATACCTTGAACATGTACAAAACTTTAAACATTATCATTACCACGCATTCACAAGTTGAAACACTCAAAATCAAAATATCACCGAATGCGACTTCAAGCTATCGAACCAAAATTTGAGTCCAAACAACAACAAAATAATTAGTTATACTACAGTTATGTACTATATAAAGCATAGGAGAAAGTGGGAAAAAGGAAGGCAAGTGAAACAAAAAGAATTCACTGGCTCATCTCAGCAGAGCGCGCTAAGCTAGCACACCCGCGCTAAGCGCGCTACACCAGAAGCAGAAAAACGGACAGCAAAAATGCATTTCATGCTACCTCCACTATCACCTACACAACTCAATTACAAAACGTATAATATTTACACATACAAACTTTCTCAAGTTAAACACGACAAGCTTGAGGAAAACAAAACTTAACACCTTAACACGAACTACCATAAACATACTAAAAGAATGGGAGAAAAAAACATTAGAAACTAACAACAATAAAACATGCTTGTTTTACGTCATAAGTTCGACGCCTATTATTTATAAACTAGCACATTACTTCGGAAGAGCCAAATGCTTTCACTCCCGCCTTTGCTCTCATCTCTTCGAGCTCTAACCGGAACTACACATCTAACCACACTTTTGGCAAACGTGAAGAGAAACAAATATATACATTATATTCACAATTATGCAAAACATGTAAAATTCACAAATATGGTAAACATATACAAGTATCAATATAAACAAGTTAAAATAAACAATATATACGATATCTACAAAACTCAAAAATAAAGAAACTATCGCAATGTGATCCAATAAAAACACCAATCCCCGGCAACGACGCCATTTTGTTGGAAGCGGAATAGCGGCAAGCAATAAAAGTTTTTGGAAATATTTTTCCGGGAATTTATCGTGTCCACAGAGATCGGTGCTACTGAACTGCCGTTTGACAATTTAAATGTTATTGAGTTTGGGATAAAATGGTTTGAATAAAAGCAGAAAAGTAAATATCAACATAAAAAGAATTCATTATTCGAAGAAAAGAAACTTATCAAGCATACATATAATCCACTCGTCACAAATATAAATTTATCGATCATTTTCACTCTACTACAATACTCGTCAAAATCATCCAGTATCGCTCACAACAGTGTCCATCTCTGGCACACTGAGCTGAGAGAGCAACCATATCACTCTCGTTGTTGCTCTCGCGCACGACGCCTCGAAACACGGAAGACATTAAGTTCCGACACCATAAAGATTATTATCTAAATATATCTCTAGCATCTAGACAATAGATATCCATCCCTAATCAAGATTCACGATGTTTATCTCTAACACAACACAAATCTAAACATAAATGAAAAAAGATCAAGGAAGACATCGATAATGATTTGTAAAGCAGATTTTATATAATATTATGATCAACAAAGATACATATGTTCATAGTAACTATATAACACCCAACAAAAAAGAAAACACAAAGAGGAAGAGAAATGAACCAAACATGTCGCGGCTTGTCAACGTCGGTCGATGAGAAATCCACCTCGGATCATCCGTATGCAAGCTTCAATGTTGTTTTCTAAGCTAATCTTACTAAAAAATGAAGTTTGATGAAGTTGGGATCAAAAAATATCCAACCCATCCCTTAAAAATGTGTTTTTACCCCTATTTATTGTTGTTATCATCGCAGACCCCGCTTTGTCCGGTTTTGGGCGCTAAGCGCACCCTTATTAATGTTAAACCGCCTTAAAAGCCCGCTAAGCGCGGTCGGGCGCGCTTAGCCCGGTCTGCTCGGGAATGAAAAATTTCTGCACTTGTTTTCTTCATAACTTTTGAATCGTAACTCCGTTTTTCGCCCGGTTCGAAGCGTTGGAAAGCTTATTCAATGCTCTATCTAACAATGCTCCAAATCAATGCTTTAATACCTATAAAAATAAATGGAAAACAATTAAACTTAATGATATTTACACGATAACATAATACATACACTATAAAGTAAAGTAAACGTATTTACAAACAAAACGGGGTTTATTCGAACGATTTTAACAAAAAGTATCGATAAGTGCAACAAAACTTATATACAAAAATAAATACAATTTGCACTTATCATGTGTGTGAAATTTTTGCAGGAAATCAAGGCAGGGGACACATGACTCGTGGTGGAGGTCGTTCCACTTCGGGCAATCAACTTGTAAATTTTGTGGGAAATATGACCACGTTGTTGCTGAATGTTGGTATAGGTTTGATAAGTCCATCACACCTACACGAGCTTAGTCATTTGACATAATCTTAAGGTACATATAATGACAAACATGAAGAACAAAAACTCTGAATCTCAGGCCATATCTATGATGGCCACAACTCATGAGTATTCCTTACTTGAGGAGCTAGAAAAACAAGCCTAATTTACTGACTCAGTCACCTCTCACCATCTTACTTCTTATGCTTATTTCATGCATACCAAGAAACCTTATGCAGGTCAAAGTTGTGTGTGTGCATACGCGCGCATGCACGCACGCGTGTGTCGCTAATAATTAGCCCTTATCTATTAATTGAGTAAGGTCTTCTTCTGTGCTTCCCAAATCCAACCATATCAGTCTTATTGCTTTTTAATTATATATTATGTGCCTTGCATAACCACGTAGTACCCCAATTTTCCCCTAACAATTAAATCTTTTCCAAAAAGATATGAATATAGCCTTTATTTTATTCGTTAACGTCTTCTTTTCAATTTTAAAGCCCTATATTCATTGGCACCCGAGTCATTTACTTTTCAAAACTCAATATTCATTGGCACCAAGTCATTTACTTTTCAAAGCCCAATATTCATTAGCACCAAAGTCATTAACTTTTCAAAAACCAATATTCATTGGCACCAAGTCATTTACTTTTCAAAGCTCAATGTTCATTGGCATCTAAGTCATTTAATTTTTAAAGCCCAATATTCATTGACACTAAGCCATTTAAATTTCAAAACCCAATATTCATTGGCACTAAAGTCATTTACTTTTCAAAGTCCAATATCTGTTGGCACCCCAAAGCCCAAACTTCATTGGCATATACTCCTGAAGCCCAATCTTCATTGGAATATACCTTAAGCTCAATCTTCATTGTCACCTCCTTAAGCCCAACCACAATTGACACCATCTTTTACCTCATATAGCCCGAATTTAAATCGGCCTCATAGGTCTGTCTTTCACTAACATCCAATATCCCACATACATTGATAATCATCATTAAACTTTCATTATAGACTAAAAGCCTAATATTCATTCCCAATAACCCGAAACCAATAATCAAGCTAAAAGTACAAGAAGCACATCAGACTTTGGGCATGTAAAGTTCGTTGTTGTCATCTATATTACCTTGGAGTGTTTCAAATCATGAGTGTCCTAAAATCAAGAAACTAACATGTTACATACATTGATCAGTAATCACACTTCATCCAAATTCGCATTCTTATCCATATTATATCTCCTTATTTGGCGTACTATGCCAAGCATCCTGAAATTCTGTTCAGGAAGGGACAGTTGTCTGACCAAATGTCTGGGACATGGTATACCAGAAAAAACTAGTTTGCTAGACAAATAACAAATAACAATTAAAGCAATAAATACCATAGAAGAATTGGTAACCTAGTTTAGTGTAATCCCACCTACGTCAGGAGGGCTTTCAACCTAAGAAAGAAAATCCACTATTTCTAATTAGTACAATTAGTCCTATAGGAACAATAATCCTTGTTGTTCAATGCCTCTTCCTAATCCTAGTGACTTTCTATTTAGGACTCTCCCTAAATATGAGAACCCCTATCGCTTTCTCTCAATCACTAATCTCAAGTGATCACTATAATAATTAGAATAAGATTGTTGAATTATAACTCAACTAAATAAACCAAACTCTATGCTTTAAAATATGAATGGAAGGGCTAGAGTGGTCCACAAATAATAACACAAAAAAGACTCAAAACATAAACCCTAAATTAAGAAATCTTCAATACTTGCATACTTCAAACATTAGGTTTGAGTATACTTAAATAGCAATGCAAACTCTGCGCTTTTCCAATGGGCAATAGATCACGTCCAGAATTGTAGGATATTCTGTTAAAATTTATTTTTCAAATATCCTCTAAAAAGATTTGATTTGATTCAAATCTAAATCACCATTTAAACTGATATGATCACATCCAATTTAATCAAACAAATATACATAATTGAATTGCTAAATATAGCAACAAATAGAAACAAATGTGATTGAGATCCAATCATAAAATACGCTCCAAACAACATCCTTCACGACCTACTAACAAGGGTCAGATGCTGCACACATATTGGAACATTCAGTTCGACATTTGTCCACGTGACATAATTCTGAATCTTGAACAATCCAAATAAAATGTTTACTTTATATAAATCACTATTCCAACTTCTCAATTAAACGATTCAGAATAAATCTTTTGCTAAAATTGAACCACACTTCTAAATCTTGGATTTAGGATCTTCTAATTAAGTGCAAATCCACATCTTATAATTAAAACAAATCCCATTAAATCTCATCATGGAATATTTGTTTAATTAAGTCTTCAGCACAATCTTAGATAAAACTGAACCAAATATATCTTCAAAACATATCCAATTAAATATTTTCTTCAATGCAAGTCCAATTAAATCTTCTTATTTAAACCAAAGTTCAGAGTTATAGTTGAAAATAAACCTTGAAATAAGTAAAACATTAATATATATATATATATATATATATATATATATATATATATATATATATATATATATATATATATATATAGTTTTAATTACATGTGGCGAATTTTATTATTATTTTATTGTTTGAGTGTTAAAGTATTAAACGTTAAAAAATTAGAAATTAGTATTTATTTAAGTGTTAATAGTATTTATTTATGTAATAGTATTTATTTAAACCATTTATTTATTAAATATGTAAAATTGATTTTAAAATTTATTATTTAATAGTATTAATTGAAATGTTGTAATATATATATTTGATGCAAACAATTAATCAATAAAAGCAAGTAGTCAATGATAGGGCGTCTCTTGCATACAATATGTCATGGGTTTAAGTTTTGACATTTAACTTTTTAACACCCTAACAAAGTAGTGCCACGTCATTCTGTTGACTAAATCTACTAATGGACTAAAATAAATGAATCTTCAAATAACACGGATAAAATTTGTGTTTTTTTACATGATCCTTTTTCAAAATTTCACGGAATGGTAGTGGGCAAAAGGTATATTTATCCTTTATTATATTCATGTGTATTGAAATTTGTGCCACACTTAAAATCAAATTTAATAGCTACATCCTTTAGTCACTATTATAAGCAACAAATGTTTTTTTAGATTTATTGAATAATTAATGTATTTGATATATAATAATATTCAGATACATCATGTATTTAATTAATCTAAAAATTTTTTGTTGATTATAATAGTGATCGGAAGATGTATGTACAATTCTGGTATCATTATAGCATATCTCCAAATTTTTTTATTAAAAGAGTTCCACTAATAATTCTGTATCATTAGATTTCATAACTAAATGATAAAGTATCCTATCACATTTTTCTCTCTAAATGGAGCATGTATTACAATACCAATGCTTATCTATATCTATCTAATATCGACATCAATACTCATTGGGGCCAAAGCCAACGTGGAGTATTTTGTGTTACATAATTTACTACACTTTGTTAACAAAAGAGAAATTGATTTGATGGAATAGTCATTACTACTACTACCACACAACCCAAACCAAACACAGCTATGAGAAAAAGAATCTTAGAATTTCATCAGTGTAGTCAGACAGCTAGTATCAACGGCCAAAACAAAACCTGAAAGAAGGAAAGCGTGCTAAATAAGAAACTGCCTCTTCCTCTCTTCAATTTTCCTCTTTCTAAAAGGTAACTTCACTTTCCTTTTTTCTTCATTTTTTTTTCTTTTGCTTTAATGATAGTTAGATTAGGGTAACTAATTATTATCTAACTACAATTTTTAAGAAGGATCAAATGACTGGAATGGAAAAAGAACAAGATGTTCATAGAGCTGATGTTAATTCTCAGTTGCATTCATCAAAAGATGATAACAATGGTAGCCAATTTCAAAGGCTGCAGTATCAAGTTACAAAATTGTTCAAGGGCTTTTCAAGTCCACCTGATGTTGAAAATGAAAACAAAACTTACAATCCTGAGATTTTGACTAGTCTCAAGCGAGAATGGGCTGCAAATTTTCAGTTGAAGTATATGGTATGATGCATAATTTACAAGATTTATATGTTCCTTATTTATAGTATGCGAGTCTATCTCGATTTGATACGAAATTGAAACAAGTTGATATGAATTCTTTATGAGCATCTCGATTTGAGTCTTATTGGTTTCACAGGGTCATAGGTCTTTCAAGAAGCCCTCGCAACTGTTTGAGAGCATAGTGGTTGTTGGACTTCACCCGAATTGTGATGTTCAGACACTACATAGACAATTTGTTGATAAAAAGTTTGAAGAATCTGCTAAATTGAGAAGTGCACTTGGTTGTCAGAATCAATCTCTTGTAGAACCCAATATTGAACCTCAGGTTGTGATTTTCGGTATATATTTTTCTTATTGCCAATGACACAAGTGCTATTGCTAATTGTTACAAATTTACTTCAATGGTGACCTGAACGTTTTTTGATTACTATCTTTTTTATCAATTTTTTCCAGGTCTTGTTTGTTTATCCTCCAGAAAAACCTATGCCTCTTAAATGCAAGGATCTTCTTTCTTTCTGTTTCCCTGGAGGCTTGGAGGTTAGGTGTATGTTTAATGAACTTATAAGCATGTTTAATTTCTTGAAATTGGCAGTAGTTTATCTCGGTATAATGCATGCGCAGATATATAGTAAATCGGCAGCAAAGTCAGCCACATACTTGTCTGTCTTGTCTAACATTTCTTTATTTTCATATCTGAGTAACTTTGTGGAGCTTCTAATTTTTTTTCCGATATATTTTTAGGTTCGAGCTGTTGAGAGAACCCCTTCCATGAGTGCGTTGAATGAAATTTTTTACGGACAGGTATTTTTGGCTATGTTTTTTGTTAAATCTCGACTACCTTTTCTTTTGATACAGTTGGAGGATCTAAAATGATAAATACTGATGACTAAGTGTCTGTCTGATATTGCAGGAACACCTTAAACAAATGGATCTGTCATTTGTATTCAGGTTACAGGTATTTGTACCAATTATTATTGTCAATTTAGCTTCCAGATCTATCTTACCTAAGTTGATTTTTCAATATTTAGATTGCTCTGAATTCTGACTCAAATGTTCATTTGTATTATTTTGTTTGACTTTGTAGGGTTCTGACAATTCAACACTTTATGGGTGTTGTGTTTTGGTTGAAGAACTAGTGCAAAAGCCCTCTGGATTGCTGTCTCTGATTTCTGACAAGCAACCGTCTTACTCTTCTTTAAGACGTTATGTGTTAACCACTCAGAGATGTTACTGCATCCTTTCAAGGCTTCCATTTTTCGAACTGCACTTTGGTGTATTAAATAGGTAGGCATTCGTAAGTCATCTGATGTAAGTGGGACGTTGAAGTTATTTGCTACATTTGTGTGCATTAATTGCATTAAATTTTGAAAGGACTCGGCGAACAGTAGGTTTGTCCTGTTATCCTTGTATGTGTCAAACAAAATAGTACCATGGAGAAGAATATTTAATAGAAAGTTAACTTAAATACTTGCCTACTAACCCCAAGGGTTGGACTAGTGGTGGAGGTTTGGGTCTTAAGAGTATGCTCCTCTCAAGGTCGGTTCGAATCAAGCTTTGCTCTGGTTTTAAACGGGACCCCGCTAGTGGACGGTGGGATTGGTCCTCTTGGAGATACCAAGATTTCGAAAAAAAAAAAAACTTAATATTTGCCTACTTGGAGAAACAAATAATATGTTGTCAGTCTTAGAATTTGGGTTGGGCCTAACTCATCCCTATAAACCGGCTTGTAAGAGAAAGATTGCCCCCCACTTATTATTGAGGCCATATATTGTCTGATGCAGGACTCTTAACTGTTGGAAAGTAATTAAATGGTACTAGCTCCCCATGGATGTAGTTTGTCGTGACAAAATTTTGGTATTGTGTAATAGGAGTTATCTGTTGTTTTCTTTCTTCTGCCCTACCGAGTCATATTTCAAATGCACCATATTATCAGTCAGTCTCTTTTGGTAGGATTTCTCAGATGAAGTAGGTTTCTACATTGGAAGATTAAGTTCTATATAGAGGAACTTAAACTGAAAGTTTTATCCTGACATTTGTGCGTGCGTGTTTGTAGACAGTGTGATGTATATTACCTGTCTATTAGGCTGAAATAATTAGTTACAGATGATATATGCTTCCACATTGTATTCTTATGTATGAACTTAAAGCTGTTTACATCACGGCATGCTAGTTTATGTTATATTTTTATGTTTTTTTTTTCTCATTTTATTGTGCTGATATTTCTGTAGCATCTTCACTCAAGAAAGGTTAGAGAAGTTGACGAAAAGTGTTGAAGATTCAAATTTAGAATTTGTTGAAGGTATCTATGATAAAGAAAACTCAGAGGGAAATTCAGAAAATGTGTTGGTGAGCAATGAAATCATAGAACACGGATTTCATGAAAATTCATTGATTTCTCAATCAAGATTAATAGCATCTACATCTGAAAACATTGTTGGTGATGGTCACCCAGATAGCCTAATGGTTGATGGAGAGCTGCAGTCATACAAGGAGAGAATCAATTATGACAGTGTTGTACCTACTGAGCATGAAACTGATAGGACAACAGCCAATGAAGAATATGGCCCTACAATTTCTGAAGAGAGTGATGGTCACCCAGAGAACCTAATAGTTGATGGAGAGCTTCCGGGGAAAATTGATAACAACAGCGCTATGCCTACTGAGCATGAAACTGATACAACAGCAGTCAAAGAACAATCTGACCCTATAATATGTGAAGACAGTGATGATAATCCGGAGAACCTAATGGTTGATGGAGAGCTGCAGTCTTATAAGGAGAGAATTGGTTATGACAGAGTTGTGCCTACTGAGCATGAAATTGATAGGACAGAAGTCAAAGAAGAATCTGGCACTACAATTTTTGAAGATAATGATGGTCTCCCTAAGAACCTAATAGTTGATGGAGAGCTGCAGTCTAATGAGAGAACCGATTATGACAGTGTTATGCCTACTGAACATGAAAATGATAAGACTGCAGCCAAAAAAGAATTTGACCATAAAATTTCTGAAGATAGTGATGGTCACCCAGAGATATTGGTTGATGGAGAGCTGCGGTCTTATAAGGAGAATATCGATTATGACAGTGCTGTGCCTACCGGACATGAAACTGATAGGAAAACAGCCAAAGAAGAATCTGGCTCTACAATAACTGAAGATAGTGATCAGTATGGAGATGGTTTTGCAACCAATAAGGAATTAGAAGATAGTAATTTTCCCAATTCTATTTTGCCCCTCCTGCATTCTTGCCAGTATGAAAGCACTGAATCATCCTGCAGGTTCGTGGCTCTTAAACATAAATGTGTTATAAAAAAATATAGGCTGCTTTAGGTCTGGTCTATTTGCTATCTTTTTTTTCCTAGTTGATAGTGTTTTTCTCTTTTGGTGGAGTAAGAATGGAGTGAAATGCGTAGTTTCTTTAAATAAAAATATTTGAATCCCATGCTTGCTTTTGTTGCACTCTCTTTTGAGGTTCCTATGTGTCTTATGGAAGTTTCCTTGATAGACTTGTAGAGGGATTCAAGTGATCTCTTTTATTGATATCTTTGCTTTGTTTTGTTGATTTTTATCTCATCTGGTTGTTTAGTCTGAAGTGAATTGCTTATTTTTCTTTCCGTTTTTCATTGCATTCCTTATTTCATTTGCAACTCTTTTTCTTAATTTTTCTAGGACTGTAGAACAGCCCTGAAACCACACTACTGATACCATGTAAAATATGTAAATTCTATGTGTCTTTAGTTAAATCATACAATAAAAACATTGAAGATTAATGAATAAGCACTAGCCTAGGAAGTTGTATAGTCTAGGAATACTAACAATCAAAGTTAGAATGTTTACAATCTTAATTAATTCTAACAAAATCAATTATGTTGTTTTTGATATATCCTTATAGGGAAATAGTTTGTTCGCAAATTGTTTTCCCCTTTCATTTAAATTATGAATCTTCGACATACTTTATGCAGTTTTCAAGGCTCACCTTGTGAAGACAGAAATTTCAGGAGGGATATTGATGATAATGAGACAGAAGATGCATCTTTTTCTGGCAAAGACAAGTTAAATGACTTAAATGATATTCTTGAATGGGCCATGGTTTGTAGTTTAAGAAGCATCCATATCTGTTATTCTCCTTGTCTAAGGAGACAATTTTTATAGTTAGTGGTATTTACCAATTTTCAGGAAAACGATCATGGACCACTACAAATTATATGCGAGTATTACCGGCTAAATTGTCCTGCCAAGGGTTCAGCACTTACATTTCATCCTTTGGAGCACCTGCATCCCTTGGAATATCATCGACCAGCCGGAACAGTACCATGTCGTACTGGTTCAATATTTGATTTAAAAAGTTGCAGTACCGGTTCAGAGTTAGCTGATGTATGCTATCATAGTAACTTTTGAATGGATGAGCTTGTTTTTATATTAGTTCAGATTCAAGATTTCATTGTTGTTTGTTCCTCAGGCACATAACACTCCCATGGTAGAAGAGGCAACTTCGTTATCTGTATGGACTATAGCTTGCTTATGTGGTACCTTAAGACTTGAAAATGTATGTTTTATGCTCTGTTATCATCTGTTAGAGTTTGATAACTATGAACTAGTGTAACGAATTGTTTGTCCGTTTTGAATTCTGCAGGTATTAACATTCTTAGCAGGAGTTCTGCTGGAAAAGCAGATAGTTGTTGCCTGTTCTAATTTGGTATGTCTGGCACCTCAGATTAAGTGTAACGATATTGTGTCGATGAATATTTAGAATATTTTAATGTTGAGGTTGTGGCATTGCTGTGGGTTATATGAGTAAATGGTTATTATATATTGTTTTTTCCTTTGGAAGCATTCTTGTTCCCTTATTGATATGTTTCCACACGCTGTATTCGGAACAATAACAATTATATTTTGATTTTGATTTCTTCTCATCGTTGTCTTGTCCCTGGCTATGTTTTAAAAGTTTATAATCTTTCTTTCATGACCAGGGAGTCCTATCTGCTTCAGTTTTATCAGTTATTCCGCTAATCCAGCCCTACCGATGGCAAAGCCTGCTAATGACAGTTTGAGTTCTTTCTCTTTTTCTATACTAAAGTGAACGCGTTTACTCATGTTATTAAAATATATTTTTTTTTCATCTTACGGTGTCTGATAAGAACATGATCTACCAGGTTTTACCAAATGACATGCTTGATTTTTTAGATGCACCTGTTCCTTACATAGTGAGTATTCTTATCATCTGTTTTCTTTTCTTCTTTTTTTCCGAATGGTGTATTCTTATCTTAAGTTCAACCGACTTTATATTACTATCATCTTAACCACCATTTAGTAATACCATTGCTGGCGTCTCTGATTGCCTAAAAAATTAATCTTCTAGGTTGGTATCAAGAACAAGATCAGTGAAGTCCAGTCGAAGTTTACCGATGTTATTGTGGTTGATGCCAACAAAAACCAGGTTTGTGTTCTTAATACTTATTAGCCATGATTGTCTAGTGTTCGATTAAACATGATATTCATTGAACATTCAAATTTTGTTCAAATATACATGCTTAAATATACATGATTTTCGTTAATATGTTTTTCATGTACTTATCTTATAATTTGTTGCAATAGGTGAAGTCGCCAACGCTACCACAACTGCCAAGACAAAAAGAGCTAATATCTTCTTTACGCCCTTATCACGACACTCTCATAGGAGAAAGTTACTTGGGAAAGAGAAGGCCAGTTTATGAATGCACAGAATCGCAGGTGTGCCCTGAAAGAAAAATTCAAGCGCATCCTCCGAAAGATTCAAGTAGTATATCTGATTTCTTACAGTTGTTCTTATAAGCGTTAGTGTCTCTACAGATTGGAGCTGCCAAGGGGTTCCTTTCAGTGTTGCGGTCTTATCTGGATTCTCTTTGCTATAACATCCGTTCTCACACAATTACCAATGTACAATCAAACGACGATAAGGTCTGTATTTCATTCTCGGCAGCAAATGAAGTTAGATATGTGATGTTAATTTGTAGTTTTTGTATCTTTAGGTATCTTTGCTTTTGAAGGAGAGTTTCATCGGCTCATTCTCATATCGCGATCAACCTTTCATGAAGGTTTATTTCTTTACCTTACATCATTCTTTATGCTAACTATGTAAACAATTTTACTTTTTCTGTAAAGATTTTCTGTTCTGTTTTTGTATTAAGACGACTAATGCAGATTTATTAAACTTCGTTGCTTTGTGCTAAACAGCTTTTCGTCGATACGCAGCTTTTTTCTGTACACACAGACATTATGCTCTCTTCTTTACAGAACGAATAGAGCAACCATGCAAAACATTCTGGAAATATCGTTGTATTGTTTCAAGCGTGAACAACGTAAGCAAGGTTGTGAAAATCACGATCTAGATCTTAAAATCTTGAACGAAAGTTCATTGTTGTATAATTTTTTTTATTGGGTTAAATTTTTCTCCCTTAGGGGCACTTCACTTGTAAATAATTATTATTTGAATTACATATTCAATCCTAAATTACATAGTAAAGTTAAATAATAAGAGCTATGGAAAGACTTGTATATCATGGTTCAATTGGTTCAATTCAATCACCGGAGAATCGATCGGTTCAAGTTCAACCGGTAACACTGTTTGGTTCAATCCGTTTCTGACAAAACTGTATTTCATGGTCATAATCATAATCATGTTAGGGGAAAAAAAAGCTACTTCATCTCATTAAGTGTTGTTACTGACAGTCTGTGTTACAAAGGTACGGGTACGTACCCAGTAACTGGTACGGGTACTGATACGGAATACGTCATTTTTAAAAAAACTAACGTACGGGTACGCGAGTATAAATTCATATGTACTCTGATTTTTCTCAACAGAAAATGAAGAACTTGGTTGTGCGAGGTGTTTTAATGCAATGAATTGAAGTTTAACGATTGAAGATCTATGAGTTATCAACCATTCTTTTGGTTTCAAGATCCACCGATCTTGCAACGAATCACATTGGTCAAATTCTACATCAGCACTTGAAAAACCCATTAAAAAAAATATAAAACTATACCATTAGAAGAAAAAAATTGAGTTCGCGTACCACATATGTACCTAATATGTACCCGTTGGAGTACCAACTTAAAAAACAATAAATAAAATGTAGGTACGGTGTCGGTACGTACCATACGAGTACCGTACGCGTACCGGTACCCGGTAAATACCCAGTACTGATACTTTATCCAAAATGGAGTACCCATACTTCACAGCTGACAGTGGCGTTTGAGATCAGAGACAACATGGTTTGAATTGGAAGGTTGTTTGTTTGTTTAAATGGTTTTGTTTATTGCTCCTGTCCCCTTTTTTTTTAATATAGAAAATGGATATTTTTGTCTAGTTAAGTTACCCTACTTGAAAGTACAATTTAAAAAATTATTAGTTTTATTTTAGAAATAGAAAAATAATATTTTTCATTTTTTAAAATTTATTAGTGACATTTATTTTAATTAATTTATTAAGTTAGTGTATTATACTAATTTTTTAAAATATTTTTAAACGAAATACATCAAATTTTTAAATATTAATTATATTTATATTTCATGTGGAATATCTTTTTAAAAAAATATTATAAAAATAATAATTTTTGTAAAGGACAATGACAAAAGAACTGAAAAGACTAACAACAAAATAAGTACAATAACATATTCAAATCACTCAATTGTATTTGTACCATAAAAATACAACATTAAAATTTAAAATGTTGAAGATACTCTTGCTGGCATTACAGAATGAAACAAAGATTGAGGAGTACTGTTTAATGTCTACTTGGTGTGATTGCAATAGCACAAGTTGAAGACATGATCACACTATTTGTGTGGAATCAAAAGTGTGGTGGTCCATGTTGTAATGTAACAAACAGTAGTTGTGGTTGATTTTAAAACCAGAATGCTTCAGCAAAGATACCGGGGTTTTCCCTTCTGGCTGTTACATTAATGGAAACATTTTATGTGTCCTTCTTGTCTGGGACAGTTTTTTCTTCTTAAATGCTCTACTCTTTTGAGTAATTTGGTAGTTTTGTTTTGATTAAGTGTTTGTACTTTAAGTTGATTGATTGCCAAATATAATTGAGGTGCATGCACGCTTTATCAGGGACCAATGTTATGCCACTGTGCTTTCATAAAGTTGAACATGTAGTATAGTGGAAGGGTACAGTTGTTTGTTGCTTCCACTTTTTCCTTATCAACTTTTGTTTTGTTTGTAAGATTATTTATCAACGTTTTAAATCATCCAAAATATGGGGGGAGTATTTTGTAGCACCAATTGCCTCCACTTTATATGATTAGTAAAGACTATTGTAGTCCAACAATGGCAACCACATATACTACAATGGCAACGACATATACTCAAAGAACAATTTAGGGGAATGGATCTCAGATCCACTATAAAAAGTTGTAATAAGATGTAGCAAAATATATTTGCAAAGAACCCACCAACGGCGAGGCGAGGGGACTGTGCCACCAGTAAGGGGCGGCATTCTTATCCTGCCGCAATTGGGACTACTTTGCCTTAAACATTCTCCAACTAATTCTAAGAAAGGGTGAGAAATGACATATCTATTGGATTTGAGCTCCCTTCCTATGTGGAGAAAGACCCAAATATGAATAGTTTATTTGTCTCACTTATTTAAGTGGAGATGATCAATTTAGGGTTGAGAGATATAGAGAAAAATAAGGATTCAAAAAAAGAGAAAAAAGAAGAGAAACTCATTCTCGTTTTTCTGCAACCAGTCTCACTAAATCAACTATCCCCGATTCTTTAACTGTTGGATCGAGCTCAAATTTGGTGGGCAGGTTTGTAACACATATATATAACTTTTGACCGTTCAGATTTTCAAAACAACGTCTGAGGTGAAAGTTATTTGCTTCCCACTGAAGCTGCAAATTTGGGAAAAAATTTCAGCATTTTGATTCTTATTTGTAAGGTAGTTTGCTTTGTGATTTGCGGTTGTTAGCACTAGTTTGTGAATCACTTTAAGACTCTCTTGTACCCTTAATTGATTATAGTGGAGTTATTTCTTTGGTCTGGACGACTCGTGGTTTTTACTCTCATATTGAGGGGTTTTCCAAGTTAAAAATATCGGTGTCTTTTGTGCCTTTATTTTGTTCGATTTGCCGTCTTATATTTGTTTTTTATCCTCAAGATTTCTACAAGTATGGGGGAGTTTTATATCCGCTACGTATTGGTCTATTATTATGTCTTAATTTCCCATCAGAGTGGCATCAGAGCTCTTGGTTAAGGGCTATTTTACTTGTTTGAAGGATGGAGTCAAATACAAAGATGAAGATGATTTTGTTGAATGGTTTTAATTATCATTTATGGAAGGAAAAGATGAAAGACTTACTATTTGTGAAGAAATTGCATTTACCGGTTTTTAGTTCTGCAAAATCGGATTCTGTGTCTGATGAAGAATGGGAGTTTGAGCATCAACAGGTATGTGGTTTTATTCGACAATATGTAGAAGATAATGTTTATAATCATATTGTTAATGAGACACATGCTAAAACTTTGTGGGAGAAGATAGAGTCCTTATATGCCTCTAAATCAGAGAATAATAAATTGTTCTTACTGAATAGCTTCATAAGTTTGAAGTATAAAGAGGGGACTTCTATTTCAGATCACTTGAGTGAATTTCAAGGCCTCCTTGATCAGATGTCAGGAATGAGTATCAAATTTGATGATGAACTTTGGGACTATTTCTATTGCTATCTTTACCAGAGTCTTGGGAGACATTTCGGGTTTCTATCACAAGTTCTGCTCCTAGAGGTGTTGTTTCTTTGGAAACGGCTAAGGGCGGTATTCTTAATGAGGAGATGAGAAGGAAGGCACATGGTTCTTCATCTCAACCCAGGGTACTTGTCACTGAAAATAGGGGGATAAGTCATAAAAGGAACCGAAAAGTGGAAGAGAGAATATCAGAAGCAAGTCCAAGCCGCGATACAAGAATCTGGGGTGTCATTATTGTCACAAAACAGGACACGTACAGAAGTATTGCTATTAGTGGAAAAGAGATAACAAAGGCAAGAAGAGTAAGTATAAACAAAGAGACCATGAAGATCATGATGATGATCGTGTTACTACTGCTACTAGTGATGATCTTGTTATTCTTCGTGATCATGAGTTTTTTAATCTTGTATCAGAAGAAAGCATGTGGATAGTTGACAGTGGTGCTACATTGCATGTTACACCAAGAAAGGATTTCTTCACATCTTATACTTCTAGTGATTTTGGAGTATTGAAGATGGGTAATGATGGTGTATCTAAGGTAATTGGTGTTGGTGATGTTTGCTTGCGAACCAACATGGGAATGCAATTGTTGCTTAGAGGTGTCAAACATGCTCCAGATGTCCGCTTTAATTTGATATTTGTGCATATGCTAGATGATTGTGGTTATGATAATCACTTTGGTTCTGGAAAGTGGAAACTCAAAAAAGGTAACTTGGTTGTGGCTAAAGGGGAAAAGCTTTCTAAATTGTATTGGACAAAAGCTTTGGTTGCTAGGGACAGTGTGAATGCTATAGGCATAGAAGCATCTTTGTGGCACCGAAAACTTAGTCATATTAGTGAAAATGGGTTGAATGTTTTGGCCAAAAAGGATGTTCTTCCTGGATTAAAGAATGTAAATTTGGAGAAGTGTTCTCATTGCATGGCTGGTAAACAGACTAGAGTATCTTTCAAGAGACATCCTCCTTTAAGAAAGTCAAAGTTGTTTCAATTAGTACATTTTGATGTTTGTGGTCCATTGAAGGTAAAATCCTTTAGCGGTGCACTTTATTTTGTTACCTTTATTGATGATTGCTCCAGGAAACTATGAGTTTATGCCTTGAAGACAAAAGACCAAGTTTTGGAAAAGTTCAAAGAATTTCATGCTTGGGTTGAGAGGCAAACAGGCAAGAAACTGAAATGTGTTCGTTCAGATAATGGTGGAGAGTATTGTGGACCATTTGATTCCTATTGCAAGCAACATGGTATTGCACATGAAAAGACTCCTCCTAAAACTCCTCAATTGAATGGTTTAGCAGAGAGGATGAATCGAACACTAATTGAGAGAGTAAGATGTATGCTCTCTGAAGCTAAGTTGCCTAATCATTATTGGGGCGAGGCACTATACACGGCAGTGCATGTTCTTAATCTCACTCCTACTGTTGCTTTGAATAGTGAAGTTCCAGACAAAATTTGGTTTGGAAAGAATGTCAGGTATGATCATTTGAGAGTCTTTGGTTGTAAGGCTTTTGTGCATATTCCAAAGGATGAAAGGTCCAAGTTGGATGCAAAGTCAATGTATCTTCATTGGATATGGGCAAGATGAGTTTGGCTACAGGTTGTATGATCCCGTAGGGAAAAAGCTTATTCGAAGCCGCAATGTGGTGTTTATGGAAGACCAAACTATTGAAGATATTGATAAGGTAGAGAAGACTACACCCAAGAAAGATATTAGTTTGTCTAATGTTGATCCAGTTCGATTACCTAGCCATAATATGAATGCTATATGTGGTGATGATCACAATGGTGAGCCATATGATTATGTTGATGATCAACAACTTGGAGATGAGGTAAATATTCCAACTAACGATGGTGAAGGGGAGAGCGATTTGTCACAAGATGAAAATCTTGGTGAAACTCCATAATCATCTCAAGTTCAACCTTGGAGGTCTAACAGGCAGAACAACCTTCTACAAGGTATAATTCTGATGAGTATGTGACCTTGACTAATGAGGGTGAACCCGAGTGTTTCCAAGAGGCCATGGAAAGTGATGAAAATTAAAAGTGGATGGATGCAATGCATGATGAGATGAAATCATTGCACGATAATCACACTTATGATTTAGTGAAGCTGCCTAAAGGAAAAAAGTCTTTGGAAAATAGATGGATTTATAGAGTTAAACATGAGAGCAACTCTAAGTTTCTAAGATATAAAGCCAGATTAGTAGTGAAAGGTTTCCGTCAAAGAAACGGTGTTGATTTTAATGATATTTTCTCACCTGTTGTAAAGATGTCATCTATTAAAACCATGTTGAGTTTGGCTGCTACTCTTGATTTAGAGGTTGAGCAAATGGATGTGAAAACGGCTTTCCTTTATGGTGATTTGGAGGAAGAAATCTACATGAAACAACCCGATGGTTTTCAAGTTAAAGGTAAAGAAGATTATGTGTGTAGATTGAGAAAGAGTTTATATGGGTTGAAGCAAGCTCCAAGGCAGTGGTACAAGAAGTTTGAGTATGTTATGTGTGATCAAGGATACCAGAAGACTACTTCAGATCACTGTGTCTTTGTTAGGAAATTTTCTAACGATGACTTCATAATCCCGTTGTTATATGTTGATGATATGCTTATTGTAGGGAAAAGTATTTCTAACATTAACATGTTAAAGAAGCAATTGGGAGAGTCATTTGCCATGAAAGACATGGGAGCAGCTAAGCAGATTCTTGGAATTAGAATCATGCGTGACAGAAAAGAGAAGAAACTTTTGATGTCACAAGAAAATTATATCGAAAGAGTGCTGCAAAGGTTCAATATGGAAAGTTCTAAGGTGGTAAGCACTCCTCTTACTACTCATTTCAAGTTGAGTTCTAATCAAAGTCCTTCAAGTGAAGATGAAGCGTTTGATATGAATCATGTTCCTTATGCATCTGCTGTGGGTAGTTTGATGTATGCAATGGTGTGTACAAGACCAGATATAGCACATGTTGTTGGTACAGTCAATAGATTTTTGTCAAATCCAGGTAGAGAGCATTGGAATGCTGTAAAATGGATTTTAAGATATCTTCATGGTACTACTTCTATGAGGCTTTGTTATAGAGGAGATAAGCCTACTCTAGTGGGGTACTCTGACTCTGATATGGCTGGAGACATTAATTCCAGAAAGTCCACTTTGGTCTACATGATTAAATTTTCAGGGGGAGCTGTTGCTTGGCAGTCCAGATTGCAAAAGTGTGTAGCACTATCTACAACAGAGGCTGAGTTCATTGCAATTACTGAAGCATGCAAAGAGTTACTATGGTTGAAGAAATTTTTGCAGGAGCTTGGTTTTGTTCAAGACAAATATGTGTTATTTGTTGATAGTCAAAGCGCTATTCATCTTGGTAAGAATCCAGTTTTTCATAATAGGCACATTGACGTGAGATATCATTGGATACGTGATGTTTTGGATGCTAAGGTGTTGGAGTTGGCTAAATTTCATACAGATGATAATGGTTCTGATATGATGACTAAAGCATTACCAAGAGGGAAATTTGAAGTTTGTTGTGATATCGCCGGTTTGGCGATTTCCTCCACATAGTTGTGAGGGGGAGATTTGTTGGGTTTGGGCTCTCTTCCTATATGGAGAAAGACCCAAATATGAATAGCTCATTTGTCTCACTTATTTAAGAGAGAATCAATTTAGGGTTGAGAGAGATTGAGAAAAATAAGGATTCAAAAAGAGAGAAAAGAGAAGAGAAACTCATTCCCGTTTTTCTGCAACCAGTCTCACTAAATCGACGATCCCCGATTCGTTAACCGTTGGATCGAGCTCAAATTTGGTGGGCAGGTTCGTAACATATATTTCTAACTTTTGATTGTTCAGATTTTCAAAACAACGTCTGAGGTGAAAGTTATTTGCTTCGCACTGAAGCTGCAAATTTGGGAAAAAATTTCAGCTTTTTTATTCTTATTTGTAAGGTAGTTTGCTTTGTGATTTGCGGTTGTTAGCACTAGTTTGTGAATCACTTTAAGACTCTCTTGTACCCTTAATTGATTATAGTTGAGTTATTTCTTTGGTCTGGACGACTCGTGGTTTTTACTCTCATATTGAGAGGCTTTCCACGTTAAAAATACAGGTGTCTTTTGTGCCTTTATTTTGTTCGATTTGTCGTCTTATATTTGTTTTTTATTTGTGTGAGGTAAAATAACCACCCGCTACACCAATTGATCAATTTAGGCAAACCCATTAATTTTCGGATTGGGCTGGGTAGAGTTGTGGGTTGCCCAAATAATGTTACTGTTTTATTAATATTAAATGACTAAATAACGAGTAATCATGTTTTTTCATAAAAATTACTCTACATTTTTATTTTCTTAAAAGAATTAGATAACTACTTTTAAAATTTTTTTAGCATTATAAACTAATAAATGATAACATAAACAAATAAAAGTTATCATAAAATAGTAACAACAAACTAAAGTTGCATGACATAAAAATTGTATTAATATCAAAATAACAAAATAGTGAAATATCCAAAATTAGTTAGTCATGGTTCACTAAAATAGTAAATGTTCAAGAGACTAAAATTGCAACAACTAAGTTAATATTCATCAAAATCATTAAAATTATAATAACAAATGTTTAATTTTTGGATCAATAGATTTTTTTTTTTTGGTTTAGGTCCGGTTTTATCCGAAAAATGAGTCTTTTAATTTTTAAACCTATATCCACCCAATTACCCGACTCAAGCTACTTTTTTGATTTTTTTTTGGTGGGTTTGATCGGGTTTTGTGGGTTGATCCAACCCATGTAAACCACTACCTTAAACCACCAAAAATCTTAAGATCCTCTAGCCACCCCTACAAGCATAGGGGTGTCCTGCATTTATACTTTTTTGACAAGTAGAATGAAGTCCACCGTGGGGCCCTAGTAAAACTAACCTTGGTCACACCTTTCATCATCATTTCCATTTTCACTGGCTTCTCTTGAAATGGCTAAGAAAGATTAAGATTTCATGGTTAACACAATAGTCAGAGGTTTCACCGGCAGAGAAAGTTCCACCTCGTCCAAAAGGAAATACGCTAGACAGATGCTGACTGTAAACTTAATATCCCCAGGTATCTCCAAAGCTAAGCAGAGAGGACCAGGGACCAACACCACTTTATCTGGCAGTGATGCCATCAGAGTATTCATCATTACAACAACCCCGTAGTTATCATTATGCAACACGGTAATTGGGATATCAAGCGATTCATGATAGTCCCAAGAAGCTTAACCGACATCTTATTCAGGAACACCTTTCAGAAACTCCAACTTGATCCTGACAACATTAAGGTGTTCCAGGGTTCGCTAGTAGGTTTTTTATGTGAGCAAGTACAAGTAAGGGATCACATAACCCTAGAGATAACCTACGACATGGGAGAAGATTCCAAGGCGATTGAAGTCAACTACCACATTGTGGACACTTTATTTCTCTATAACATCATCCTTGGTAGGCCAACCATCAACTTATTAGGGGCAATTATATCCATCCAGTACCTAGTCCTAAAATACTTGCTCCCCAACTAGCGAGTCGAGATGGTTCGAGGAGACCACGTAAGCGCCCAAGAATGTTACCTGATAAGTCTGGCCATGGGGAGGGAGGATCCTGATCACTAGCCTTCCCCATTTCCAGACGCACATGACATAGACACTACGAGTTGGGACCCCATACTGTGCGTGGAAAACAAGAGGCTCACGCCCATAGAGGATTTGAAAGAGGTTCAGATAGGCCCTCTAGCTCACCAGGTGACGAAGATAGGCGCCTTAGTTTCTAAACAAGAAGAGAGCAAACTAGTATACTAACTCATTAGAAATGTTGTCTTGTTCGTCTATGCTTTTTCTGACATGTCAGGGATAGATACTAGAGTGGTGTGTCATCATCTCGCCACCAACCCTTCTATGAGACTAGTGTCACAAAAAAAGCAGAAATTTGACGAGGAGAACGGATCTGCCATCGGCGAGAAGGTAAATAAGCTGGCAAGCTCCAATTTCATCATAAAAACAAAATAACCAACCTGGTTAGCCAATGTAGTGTTGGTAAGAAAAGCATCAAACAAGTGGTGCATGTGAGTGGATTTCACCAACCTCAATACGTCGTGTCCCAAGGACCCTTATTCCATGCCTGATATTGACTTCCTGATTGATGGGTCCTCAGGTTATTGCATGTTGAGATTTATGGATGCCTATTCGGAGTACAACCATATTAAGATGGATCCCCTTGACACGTCCAAGATGGCATTCATGCCAAAACTATGGTAACTATTATTATAATTTCATGCCCTTAGGCCTCAAGAATGCAGGTGTTACCTACCATCGATTCATGGATGTTGTATTCTCCCACTATATAGGGAAAAACTATATGTCTACATCAACGACACGATAGTAAAGACTGCATAAAAGCATATCCATGAAGCAAACTTGGAGGACGTCCTGCAATCAGTCACAAAGTACAACATGCACCTAAATCCTGCCAAGTGCTCATTCAGGGTGAGGTAGAAATGTTCCTTGGCTACATGTTAGCAAAGAGGAGCATTGAGACAAACCCTGATAAATGTCAGGCTGTAATTGACATGAGAAGCCCCTCTAACATCAGAGAGGTTCAACAACTAATTGGCCGCCTCACAGCTTTATTTCACTTCCTCTCCTGTGTGTGCATCAAATCTTTTATGTTTATTACTGTGCTGAAAAACAAGGAGAAGTTCGAGTGGACAGGGGAACGCGTGGAGGTGTTCTCAATGTAACTATGAGATGCAATTTAAGATAGAGGGGTGAATTAGGATTTCCGATTTTTCTCATTTTTGCGCAATAATTCTTAACTTGTTATTTTTTCGAAAGTTATGAATGTGATATATTCTTACAGTGACTTTAAAGTGAATAAAGTAAAGTGCATATAAATAAATGACACAAGGCAATTATATTAGCTCGTCTTATAACCAAGGGTACATCTAGTCCCTCTACACCTTAGAGGATTTTCCACTATGTTTATATCTTTGTACAAGTCTCACACCAAGACCTCTTTTACAATCTTCTAACACATACACAAGAAATAACATTACTTCCTTGATTACACAACAAACTTCGAACCCTATGGTGGGCTTTAAATCACCCGAATTCAAATAGCCTTATTCACCAAAACCAAACAATATGGTGGATTTTGAATCACCCCAATTCAAAGAACCTTTTTCTCCAACACCAAAAACTATTATGGACTTTGAATTACTCCAATCAAAGAAACTTTTTCCAATAAATTATCACCACAAACTTGATGATTAAGTCATAACACACACGCGCGCGCGCACACACACACACACACTTTGAATAATCTTGAATATGCTTGATCTTTGTTTGACTTTAAGTAGAACAATTTGTTCCTCTCTTTCACAATATTACAGTCTAAACTAATGTACTTTAAGTGCTTAGAATATGGTATGAAATTTTGAATGATTTGAAAGATATGCACAAAGTTTCAATACTTAAAGATATATGAGAACTTTATAAAATGTGTGTTCAATTGATAAAAATGATTCCAAGAAAGAGGTACTTTGTATTTCTGATGTATATTCCTTTATATACATCCCTGGACACCTCTTTATGAAGATATATGAGTTTGAAATCGATCCATGAATCCTTGTATCATTTTACATCAATTGTGTTTTGTAAAGGTGAAACTTTTGAACTCGTAATCGATTACGACTTTGCACTAATTGATTACGACTTGCAAAGTTTCATAAAATTTGAAATTTGAACACTCGCAATCAATTACGACTTTGCTGTAATCGATTACGACCAATCGAGAATTGAAAAATACATTTTTCTATGGCTCAGCTTCATGTGTTTTCATGCATAAAGAGATAAGAAGGTTTTATATGAAGTATTCATGAGTTTTTGAGCATTTAAAGTATTGTGTCATGAATTGTAATGAACCTTAATCATAATCAATCATCTTTATTCTTTACTTGAATATCATTGTTTTACCTTTTTTATTTGCTTCATTATTGATCAATACTTTTCATCAACCCCTTAGACTTTTTCTTCTTTGATAAACTTTGTCTTCATCAAAACTAAATTATATAGAGGAAGGATATATTCTTCACACTCAATAATAAAGACCTTCCTCACATCGCCGCTTATCCTTACTCATCCAAAAGAGGGGTAACCTTTGTTGCTCTACCTTTCAGTCATGGACCAGGCGATAAGTTCAGTACTCGTCTTGGAGATAGACAAGAAAAAGCGGCCAATGTATTTTGTAACCAAAGTGTTCAAAGTCGTTGAGGCACGCTATCATAAGATCGAAAAGCTAGCTATGATCGTCATCATCTTGGCGAGTAAGCTCCAACTCTATTTTCAAGGTCATAAAGTGCTCGTAAAAAGCAACTACCATGTCCAGTAAGTCCTCAAGAAGCTTGACCTGGAAGGAAGGATGGCATCTTGGGTGGTAGAACTTTCAGAGTATGATATCTAATATGTCTTAATAGGAAGTATCAAATCCCAGGTTCTGGCATATTTTTTTGCGGAATTTAGTTTGCCAATAGATGATGAGGCAGCCTTAGAATAGACACTGTCAGTCAATGGAGCCTCAAATGTTAAAGGGAGCGGAGCCAAGAGTGTGTTAGAAGAACCGATCGACATACTAATTGAACAACCATTGAAATTCGATTTAAGAGCTTGCAATAACTAGGCCGAGTACGAAGCTCTCATCGGCGACATGGTCCTCGCCCTGGAAGCTGGTGCCTCGAGGTTAAAGGCAAAAAGTGATTCTCAGTTGGTCACTAATCAATTCGTCAGGGAGTACTTGGAAAAAGAACCAGGACTCATAAGATATCTCCACAAGGTATGAAGTTTATCAACACATTTTAAATATTTTAAAGTAAAGTACGTGCCTCGAGAAAAAAACTTCCAAGCATGCCTTCTCTCTAAACTCGCCAACACTAAAATGACAGGGTTTAATCAAACAGTAATACAAAAGACTCTCTCCGCCCTGTCACACCCTAATTTTTGACCCTAAAATTTGGTACTTTTTCATGACGTATATTTCGTATCGATCATTTTAGTGTACTCGATTTATTTTTTTTCGATCACTTGGGCGTCCGATTTTATTTATTTGGGATCTGCTTATTTTTAATTTTAGCATTTTAGTTTTAATTTTATTTTTAATAGTTATTTTTTATTTTAGATTTAACTAATGTTAAAAATTATTATAGTAATTAGCATTTTATTTTAATTTTATTTTAAATATTTATTTTATTTTTAGATTTAACTAATAATGTTTAGAATAAATAATAGGATTTTTATTTTAGTCTTAATTTTAATGTTATTTTGGGCCTCAAATTAGATATTAGGGACATTATTGGCAACTAAAAGTTAACCCTAGTTTTAGTCCCTATATATATTTGTGTTGCTAAATGAAAAGGGGAAAAGAAAAAGAAAAACAGGAGAAACATATACGCAGCCGGATCCACTTTTCTCAATTTAGCGAACAGTAAACACTACTTTTTTTTTTCCGATCCCTTCTAACTACCGTCTCATACTTCCTGCGACTTTCTTATATCTACTTAATATAATAACTGTGCATCATATTATATGCACTACCGTTACTATTACTAACACATATTTTCTCTGCATAGCAAATCAAATGCCACGGATCGTATGTATGCCGCTATCATATATGTTTTGTTGAACTTAAATATAATTTTTTTTATAATATATAAATCTGCTAACACGCTAGGTTTTAGGATATATATATATATATATAGTTTGTAAAAATTTCTCTACGGTTAACTTATTTTATATATATATATATATATATATATATGGAAGGGATCATTTGACACCGGTGTCAAAATATTAACTTTGACACAAAATCTTACCCCTTTATAATTATTCATTCAATGGTTAAGATATATTCACTTAAAACTAACACAGAAGTGTTTTAAGAGAATTTATCTTAACCATTATATGAATAATAATAAAGGGGTAACATTTGGTGTCAAAGTTAATATTTTGACACCGGTGTCAAATGATCCCTTCCCTATATATATATATATATTGTTAATACGATTTTTATTTATGCTTCGGTTATGTTTTCGGATCGAATTATGTCGATGCGCTGTTTACATATAGACGTGTATAATGCGAGACATTTTTTTTATTCGATCCGGTTGCGATGACCGCACTTTCGCGTTAGCAACATTGTTGAGTTTTTACCACATTTAATTTTTTTTTCTTTTAATAGACTTAGATCCGCACGATTTGGATCTGGATTGCGATGATCACATTAAGTGTAGCAAGCTATTGAGTAATTTCATCGGTTTATGTACGGTTTTTTATATTTACTCTTTTTAATTAATAATCCTTGTATTTCGATTTTACACGCGTCCGATGGTTTAGCCTAGCGGAAATCCGCTTTTTATGCGCGACCTATTCGCATTGCGATTTGCAATTTGTGATTTTATTTAATATTTTTTATCTTGTTGATTCTTGATTCGACTTGCGATGACCGCTTACGCGGTAGCAATTTGCGTTTTTTTTTGTTTGTTAATTCTTTTTTTATTAGATTTTTCAGATCGAATGGTGTCGATACGCTGTATGTATATTTATGTACGTGGTGCGTGACATTCATGTTTAATTTGATCCGGTTGCGATGATCGCAATTCTTGCGTTAGCAACATTATTGTTTTAAAACTTTTTTATTAATTTATTTTTCTATGCATTTTTTTATTTTTTAATTTTTAGATCCGCACATTCTTAATCCCTATTGCGATGATCACGTTAAGTGTAGCAAGGTAATTCGATTTTCATCGGTTTTTATGCGGATTTATATTTGTTTATCGTTGCATTTCGATTTCGGAGTTAAAATCTAATTTAACTTTCGAGAACCGTTTGAGTGCTTATAGTCATTTGCTCGGCTTCTCATAGAGTGAGTCCTACATGAATCCACTCTTGGTTAGCTGGAAAGCTAAATTTAGTTGCCATTCGATTTCGGTTGGTTTCGGACCCACATTTGCTTGTTTGGTTGTGTAGTATTTCGATCATTTTCTTACTTCCCATTGATAAAATGTATCCCTCACCCTCATGTGTAATTGTCATTTGTTTTTACCGCCTCTTTTTCTTTAGATAGATAATTAATAAATAAATAAAAAAGAACAAAAAATAAAATAAAATCAATCCTTCATAAAAAATCAAAGAATTTGGTCAACACCAAGTTCCATTTTCAAAAATATTGGTCAACACCAATTGAACAATCAACCCAAGCATCCTTGATCCATATATCAAGTCATACCCTTAGCAAGCAAACAAATAACATAACATAAATAATAACAAGAGGTTCCTGTAGAGTACTACAGACGTTTAGGATGCTAATACCTTCCCTAAGCGTAAACAACCCCCGAACCTAGATTCTCTTATTAGGATTTTTGATCTTTAACCCTTTCCTTTGGATAAAATAAAGACCGGTGGTGAATATTAAGATTTGTGATCCTAGTTAACATAATAGCTATGGTATCCGATTCTCACCGCGACAGAAATGGCGACTTCACTGGGGATTTTTCGAGGGTTTCCCCTAACTTGTTTATATCTATGTTATTTATTTGCTTGTTTGCCTATATATCTTTATATTTGTATATATATACCTGTTCTACTTGGGTTTTCTGTGTGCAGGGTTGCTACTTTGTGTGGTGAGATAAGTCCTACACCCGGACTAGAGTGAAAAATATGATAGGACGGTGAGAATTCAAGGATACTTTGAGGGAGTCGATTCCTGAAGAAGTTGAATTGAGACTTCACCACTCAGTTTAGGCCCTCTCAAATTTAATATTGTTCAACGAGTCCATTTGTGAAGACGATATTATTTCGAACTAAAGGCCATCGAGACTGGGGACCGTAGTTACCTTTAACCCAACTTGGCCTATTAGGATGTAGTGCAGGGACTATCCGGGATTCTATTTCTGCAATAGTCGCTACGCGATACTACACTCAGACGAGATTCTCTTGAGAATATTATTGACTACCAAGTGATTTGGAAAATCGATAATATCCGAAAGATGGATTGTAGACTCTGGGAACTTTGTAGAACCTGTTCGGCAGGTACATTTGAAACCATAGTACACACCTTGGGAAGGGTAGACCATGGCTCCATGCTCGTGATCTTCAAACCTAAGCTTTGGCTTGTTTACCTGTATATGTGTATATGTGTATACCCATTCATGCATTCATGAATAACCATTCGGTTTCAAGAAACTCAATTGTTCTTTCCCTTGCAAAATCAATAAAAAATCATGGATTATAAAATGAACCCTTTTTTTTCCGAAATGTTTGCAACCTACTTTTGAGTTCCTTGAAACCATTGCACCGCATTGCATATCATTTGCATCTTTGCATGATTCATTGCATGCGTCCGTTTGTCCAGCAACTCATATCCAGTTGTCTCTATGTTCCAGTGTCACCTGTGAGTCGTCAAGCTGATTCCTCGACACAGATATCGGACTAGAACTAACTACAGACGCATAATGTCAGAGCAAGAAGCACACAATGCTGCCAGATCACAACAAGTGCAGCTTCAGTCGACTTCAGCTGACTATCTTCTAAAAAGCCAGTGTTTCAGACAGGACAACTCATCTTTGTTTCTGATTAGTCACTAAGCCATGTTTCTTGCTGTTTGCATTTTCCTTTATTTGTATTAGCTATTTATATTCAAACTGTGTTTGTACTTTCATGATTAATGTAATAAGCATTTGAAACTTTTGGATTCAATTTATTCATGTGTGCTATTTATATCTTTCCGCTTCCGAAAAAAAAACAAAAAACAAAAAAAATATTCTCTCTTTTCCACTTTCCTTTCAATTACGCAAAGATTGGAGGGAGGATGATGAATACAAAATACTCATAATTATTGTCGGTATGCTTTCAAATTAAAACTTTGCTGAGGATGTAAGGCATTGTTTCAATTCCCAAACCGTGGAGAAATAAGGAAGATAACCCTTTTGTCTACCCCTTTGAGCCTTGAAGTAGGAGTTTCTTTTATTTACAAATAAAAACCCGTCATCTTAACCTGGGGCAGGGTAGTTTTCAGTTAGCTTGATTGTGCATTCAAATACAAGAGTTTCATACAAGACACCTTTCACATAAAGGTTGCATTCTCAAATTTTCCTTCGCACATAACAAGCAAGTGTCTAAGATGTCTTTCAAGTCAAAACGTCAATGATGGTTCACCGTAATCATTAAGCCAGGCATTCACAACCTTTCGACTCTTCCAAATTATAAATGTTGTACAAGTTGTTCCTAAAGTGATAAATGAAGAAGGATCGTCAAGAAATTCTTATTCAAAGAATGAGCCGAGTCCTTTTTGAGGCAAAAGCTAAGAAAGATGGGAAGCTCATGACATTACCTTATTCAAAGAATGAGCCGAGTCCCTTTTGAGGCAAAAGCTGAGAAAGATGGGAAGCTCACGACCTTACCTTATACAAAGAGAAATAAGAACAAGCTTGTATGACAACCAAAAGTTATAAGGAAGCAGTGACTGCCATCTCAAGAGTCCCTCGACTTCTGAACCATCATCATTATCATCAGTGCAATTCCTAACCTCTTAGGAATTTGAGTGCATAGTCTGACTTAACTGAGCATAGGACGGAAGATCATCACGGAGTTTGGGTGGGTACAAATAAACTTTGAGCTTTATCCTTTGTTTCTTAAACCGTGAACCAGGCCACGTTATAACCCTCAAAAGACCTAATTGAAGCAAGGTTATTTTGAAAGCATACTACAACGAGGTTGCGTAAACTGACTCCTAAAGATATTTGTGGATCATTTATTTTGGCATTACACCTTTTGCGTAAACTTTTCACTTTAGTGTCTTGAACCGCCGTGTTCTGACCGATGACTCATTGTGCTTTGCATCTTTCTAAAAATGATTTTGATTTCAAAAGTTGCATGAACTTTGCATTTACTATGTTTGTATGAACACTTTTGTTTGTAAACGGGCTTTCTTCTCAAGGAATGTTCAAACAGTTGAGAAACTTGGTCGGTGATCTAATCAGGGACAAGTTCTTTCCATATCCTGCTGAGAATCAGTTCAAGATTTGTGGTTCAGTGCAAGTCCCTCTCAGAATTGGTTTATTCAGAAAATATTTCTAGACTCAGACTGGGGCAGGCTTTCCAAGCGCACAGTAATTCAGTCATTTCCAGCGTCAATCCAGCTGAAGCATTGAATAGCTTACCTACAACAATCAGCTAATCTGGGGCAGTTTACTTGAAGGATTCCCAAGCAGCTCTTCATCCTTCCTACAGGGATCATCAATTTGATACAGTTTACAAGTGTGGCAGAGTTTGTGTTCAGTAGCAGCGTCTTTAGTCCAAAGCAGAATGACAATGATCTCCGTGTTGAGGAATCAGTCTTCCAGTCTTGTCTTCTCCACAGAAGAGTCGAGCCGTGTTGTCGACGTCTGAATTTGCATTTGATTATATATCATCTGCATAATTCATATACGTATGCATAGAAAGAGTGTCATTCTCATTTGCACTCATTTGCATTCTCCATGGGTCGTATTGTTATCCACGTCTTACCTTGTGGTCAAAGTCCAACTTACTTGGCACCTACCAAAAAGATTTTGTTGTACCTATCTGATGCTCTTCCGGATATGTACTGTTTGTTCTGATGTTCTTCCAGAACTCCCTTGTGTCTATCTGATGTTCTTCCAGATACGACTTTGTTTCTGACGTTTCTCCAGAAACTCCTTTGTACTTATCTGATGCTTTCCCGGATATGTATACTTGTTCTGATGTTCTACCAAAACCTTCTCTCTGTCTATCTGATGTTCTTCCAGATATGACGCTGCGTCTGACATTTTTCCAGATGTGTCCTTCGTTCTGATGTTCTTCCAGAATCTATTTGATGTTCTTCCAGATATTACCTTTGATTCTGATGCTTTTCCAGAGTCGCTCCGATGTTCTTCCGGATATGTACTTTTGTTCTGATGTTCTCCCAGAACCTTCTTTATGTCTATCTGACGTTCTTCCAGATACGACGTTGCGTCTAACGTTTTTCCAGATGTGTCTCTTGTTCTGATGTTCTTCCAGAACTTATCTGATGTTTTCCCAGATATACCCATTGATTCTGATGTTTTTTTGGAATCTATCCGATGCTCTTCTGGATGTGTCACTCTTTCTGATGTTCTTCCAGATTGAGTCTTTGTTATCTGATGTTCTTCCAGATATATCACCTTGTTTATTCTGATGCTTTTCCGGAATGACCTTGCTTTTACCATCTGATGTTTTCCCAGATGTGTCTGCTCCCGATGTTTTTCCAGAGCCCCTTTATGTCTATCTAATGCTCTTCCGGATATGACCTTGTTTATCTGATGTTTTTCAAGATATGATGTTCCTTATCTGACGTTCTTTCGGATATGACCTTGTTTATCTGATGTTTTTCCAGATATGATGTTCCTTATCTGACGTTCTCTCATATATGTCTTCAAATCTTTACTCGTACATTTAATGATTTTCTAAATGTTTCGGTGTAACTTTTGGATCTCTGTCTTTCATTTCATATCATATCATAAGGCATCTTAGGGCCAAAAATTGTGCATGTTTGTATTTAAGTCTCTCCTATCACGTCGAGACGAAGATTTCAATCTTCATATCTCCGAATAAAAGAAACTTAAATAGGGGCATCTGTCACACCCTAATTTTTTACCCTAAAATTTGGTACTTTTCCATGACGTATATTTCGTATCGATCATTTTAGTGTACTCGATTTATTTTTTTTCGATCACTTGGACGCCCGATTTTATTTATTTGGGATCTGCTTATTTTTAATTTTGGTATTTTAGTTTTAATTTTAATTTTAATAGTTATTTTTTATTTTAGATTTAACTAATGTTAATAATAATTATAGTAATTAGCATTTTATTTTAATTTTATTTTAAATATTTATTTTATTTTTAGATTTAACTAATAATGTTTAGAATAAATAAATAGAATTTTTATTTTAGTCTTAATTTTAATGTTATTTTGGATCTCAAATTGGATATTAGGGACATTATTGACAACTAAAAATTAACCCTAGTTTTAGTCCCTATATATATTTGTGTTGCTAAATGAAAAGGGGAAAAGAAAAAGAAAAACGGGAGAAACATATACACAGCCGGATCCACTTTTCTCAATTTAGCGAACAGTAAACACTACTTTTTTTTTTCCGATCCCTTCTAACTACCGTCTCATACTTCCTGCGACTTTCTTATATCTACTTAATATAATAACTGTGCATCATATTATACGCACTACCGTTACTATTACTAACACATATTTTCTCTGCATAGCAAATCAAATGCCATGGATCGTATGTATGCCGCTATCATATATGTTTTGTTGAACTTAAATATAATTTTTTTTATAATATATAAATTTGCTAACACGCTAGGTTTTAGGATATATATATATATATATATATATATATATATATATATATATATATATATATATATAGTTTGTAAAAATTTCTCTACGGTTAACTTATTATATATATATATATATATATATATATATATATATATATATATATTGTTAATACGATTTTTATTTATGCTTCGGTTATGTTTTCGGATCGAATTATGTCGATGCGCTGTTTACATATAGACGTGTATAATGCGAGACATTTTTTTTATTCGATCCGGTTGCGATGACCGCACTTTCGCATTAGCAACATTGTTGAGTTTTTACCACATTTAATTTTTTTTTTCTTTTGATAGACTTAGATCCGCACGATTTGGATCCGGATTGCGATGATCACATTAAGTGTAGCAAGCTATTGAGTAATTTCATCGGTTTATGTACGGTTTTTTATTTTTACACTTTTTAATTAATTATCCTTGTATTTCGATTTTACACGCGTCCGATGGTTTAGCCTAGCGGAAATCCGCTTTTTATGCGCGTACCTATTCGCGTTGCGATTTGCAATTTGTGATTTTATTTAATATTTTTTATCTTGTTGATTCTTGATTCGACTTGCGATGACCGCTTACGCGGTAGCAATTTGCTTTTTTTTTTTTGTTTGTTAATTCTTTTTTTATTAGATTTTTCGGATCGAATGGTGTCGATACGCTGTATGTATATTTATGTACGTGATACGTGACATTCATGTTTAATTTGATCCAGTTGCGATGATCGCAATTCTTGCGTTAGCAACATTATTGTTTTAAAACTTTTTTTTAAAATTTATTTTACTATGCATTTTTTAATTTTTTTAATTTTTAGATCCGCACATTCTTAATCCCTATTGCGATGATCACGTTAAGTGTAGCAAGGTAATTCGATTTTCATCGGTTTTTATGCGGATCTATATTTGTTTATCGTTGCATTTCGATTTCGGAGTTAAAATCTAATTTAACTTTCGAGAACCGTTTGAGTGCTTATAGTCATTTGCTCGGCTTCTCATAGAGTGATTCCTACATGAATCCACTCTTAGTTAGCTGCAAAGCTAAATTTAGTTGCCATTCGATTTCGGTTGGTTTCGGACCCACATTTACTTGTTTGGTTGTGTAGTATTTCGATCATTTTCTTACTTCCCATTGATAAAATGTATCCCTCACCCTCATGTGTAATTGTCATTTGTTTTTACCGCCTCTTTTTCTTTAGATAGATAATTAATAAATAAAAAAAAGAACAAAAAATAAAATAAAATCAATCCTTCATAAAAAATCAAAGAATTTGGTCAACACCAAGTTCCATTTTCAAAAATATTGGTCAACACCAATTGAACAATCAACCCAAGCATCCTTGATCCATATATCAAGTTATACCCTTAGCAAGCAAACAAATAACATAACATAAATAATAACAAGAGGTTCCTGTAGAGTACTACAGACGTTTAGGATGCTAATACCTTCCCTAAGCGTAACCAACCCCCGAACCTAGATTCTCTTATTAGGATTTTCGATCTTTAACCCTTTCCTTTGGATAAAATAAAGACTGGTGGTGAACATTAAGATTTGTGATCCTAGTTAACATAATACCTATGGTATCTGATTCTCACCGTGACACGCCCCCAGTATTAAGGTACACGAAAGCGATACCCTAGAAGTCACCCCTGATTCAAGCTGGATGTCGCCTATACTACACTATCTACATGAGGACAAACTTCCTCAGGATGAAAGGGAGGCAAAAAAAGGTTCGGAAGAAAACCGCTGAGTAAACTCTCTTGGAAGGGAAACTCTCTAAGATGGGAAGAGCCTACCTAATGCTATTGTGTTTAGGGGAGCATGAAACTGTCTTAGTCGTTAGTAAAGTTCATCAAGGAACATGTTGTAGCCATATTCACGACAGGGTTCTCGCCCACAAACTACTTATAGCAGGCTACTGTTGGCCCGCCTTGTTAAAATTCACTACAGAGCTTGTCAAGAAATGTGACCAATGTAAAAGACACTCCAACCTACATCATGCATCAGTTGAGCCCCTCCACTCCATGACATCGCCTTGGTCTTTTTAACAGTAGGAAGTGGACATTCTAGGACTCTCTCTGGAAATTGGGCAACTAAAATTATTGATCGTGGGGGTCAAATACTTTCCAATGTGGATAAAGGTGAAGGCCATCGCCAATATTACAATAGAAAGAGTTCATTGTTTCTATTGGCAGAAAATCATGTGCAGGTTCGAGTTAACAAGCATCATCGTCTCCACCAATGAAACACAATTCACCAGCACCACAACCACCGACTTTATCTTCGAATTCGGTGTAAAAACAAAGTTTGTTTCTATCGTCCATATCCAAGCCAATGGACAAGCAGAGTCGATGAACAAGGTGATCTTAAAGGGATCAAAAAGAAGTTGGATGTTGCCAAGGATTTTGGGTTGAATTACTCCATGAAATATTATGGTTGTACCATACCACACCCCAGTTAAATACTAAGGATACTCCCTTCACCATGGTACACGTGGCAGATGACATGTTGTATGTAGAGATTGACACACACTCATGGCGGTGTTTTCATTTCAACCGAGAAGTGAATGATACCAGACTAAAGTGTGTTGTTGATTTGATCAATAAAGTAAGATACATTGTCCACATTAGGGATTTCACCGCCAAAAAAAGAGAGGCTAAAAGATACAACTATAAAGTAATGCCAATGGAAATGTAGGAGAGCGACTTGGTGCCAGGGATATTGGTTTTGCTTGCGCAACAGGGAAAATTGCAACCCAACTAGGAATGACCATTTCGCATATCTTAAAAACTGCCAAAACTTGGAACTCCATATGTTTAAAATATTATTACATTAAAATTATTTGTGAAATTTAAAAGGGGGCATGTCGCCCGCCTATATGTAAGTTTTTGAATATTTATGAGCAAGAAGAATGTTTCGGTTTTACTATTATACATGTTGGGTTTCCACAAGAAGATCCTTGCCACCTTTCAAGGCAATATGAATATGTTAAACTTCTAGTGGAAAATCCTTTCCGCCTCTCAAGGAAAAATGAATATGCTAGATTTCCACAGGAAGATCCTTGTCGCCTTTCAGGGCAATACAAACATGTTAGAATTCCACAAAAAAATCCTTGATTCCCTTAGGGACAATACGAATTCACTATACAATGTGGATTACCTCATATTAACGCCTCGCATAAGGTACTTCAAATCTCCAAATACAGGATGCAGAATAAGGTCTTGCATAAGGGACTCGGCCAAAGTCTGAACCAGAGAGACATAACTTAAAAGTCTTGCCTAAGGGTTTTGACCAAAGTCTTCCCCGAGAGACTCAATACCTCATCTGAGGGACTTAAAGTCTCATCAGATAAGCTCAATGTATAATCTTGCTTGAAGGATTTATAACCCCGCCAAATAGGCTCACCTAAATGCCTCACCTGAGGGACTTTAAGTCTCCTTAGATAGGATTAAGCCTAAGGTTTTTCCTAATGGACTCGACCTTAGTTTGGTCTGAGATACTTAACCTAAAAGTTTTTCCCGAGGGTTTTAATAGAAGTCTTTCCAGAGAGACTTAACGCCTCACATGAGGGACTTAGAGTCTTATTAGAAAATATCAACGTATAATATCGTCTGAAGGACTTAGATTCTTGTCAAATAGGCTCACCTAAATGCCTCGCCTGAGGAACTTGAAGTCTTCTCAGACAGGATCCATCCTAAGGTCTTGACTAAAGGACTCAACCTAAGTCTGGCCCGAGAGACTTAAATTAAAAGTCTTTCCTGAGGGTTTCGACCGAAGTCTTGACTGAGAGGCTAAAAGCCTTGCCCGAGGGACTTATAGTCTAATCAAACTAGCTCAACGTATAATCTCGCCTAAAGGACTTAGAGTCCCATAAAACATGATCACCTTAACACCGTTCATGAGGGACTTGACGTCTCCTCAGATAGGATCCAAACTAAGTTCTCTTCTAAGGACTCAACCTAAATCTAGTCCGAGATACTTAACTTAAAATACTTTCCTGAGAGTATCGACCAAATTCTTTCCCGAAAGACTCAAGGCCTCGCTTGAGTGAGTTAGAATCTCATCAAACACACTTAATGTATAATCTCGCCTAAAGGTCTGAGATTCCCGTCAAACTGACTCATCTTAACGCCCTCCTGAGGGAGATAAAGTCTTTTCGGAGATGATCCATCCTAAGGTTTCGCCTAAGGGACACGACCTTAGTCTGGCCAAAGTGACTTAACTTAAAATTCTTGTATGAGGGTTTCAGCGAAAGTCATTACTAGGAGAATTAACGCCTCTCCAGAGAGATTTAGAGTTTCATCAGACATGCTCAATAAATAATCTCGTCTGAAAGACTTAGAGTCCCATCAAAGAGGCTCACCTAAACACCTAGCTAGATGGACTTAAAGTCTTCTTAGACAAGATCTAACCTAAGGTCTCACATAAGGGACTCGACTTAAATATAGCTGGAGAGACTTAATTTAAAAGTCTTGCCTGAGGGGTTTGACTGAAGAATTGCCTGAGAGACTCAACACATTGCCTGAGGGATTTAGATTATCATCAGACAGACTCACCATATAACCTCTCATAAGGGACTTAGAGATTAAACGTACAATCTCTTTCGAAGGGTCCCATCAGGCAAACACCCCTGATGCATATTCGATTAAAGCACTTCGCCATTTATCAAGCCATTATGCTTGTGGGACATTATACCAATATATTTGCGAGAACCCACCATAGGTGAGGGGACTGTGTCGGTAGTAAGGGGCAACATCCTTATACCGCCCCACAATTTGGGTAACCTCGCATTAAACACTCCTCAACTCGCCAAATTCTTGGAAAAGGTGGGAAATGCCATGTCTTCGTTAGAGAGGATTCATATTCAAGAGATTGAACCGTATCTTCCTAGTAAATAGGGATTCAATGGTCCAGTACCATTACTAGGTAGGAAGTTGTCATTCCCGAGAAACTCTAACATCAGGCCCATAAGCCTCTTTAAATACCCTAAGAATACAAACCTTTTCACCTCATGTGAGCTTGCATTCTCCATATCCAAAAACACCATCGAATATTGTTTCTCACCACCTTGAGCAAGCCCTAAACCACCAAAAATCCTTAAAGCCTCTAGCCACTCATACTAGCATAGAGATGCCATGCATCTGTACTTTTTGACATGTAAACAAGAGTTACAAAAAATTTATAAGAAATCATCTTCTCATATACTTTAAGAATAATATATAATTTTTACCCCTTACAATTCTCACTCAACCCATAAGAAGATCCTAAGAGAAACAAGAGAGAAAGCTTAGATCATTCCTTTAATGAAATCTCACTAAGAAATATGTTTGTAGTGTGTTTCACAACCCAAAGTATTTATTCCCAAAATTACTCAATCCTTAATTTTGATCCCTAAAAATCCCATGTTTTAGCCACAGAAGATTAACCATAAAAGAATAAAGTGAAAGTTTATATTTGGTTTAAAGATCAATTTCATCCACCTCATGCTTGAAACTAGGTGATTTGCGCCTTAGTCCATCCGCCACACGGATAAGGGAAAAAAATCCTAGAACAAAATATTTGTCACTCGCCTCACAACCCCACATTGTTCAGTAATTCCCAACTCTTCAATCATACCTTTCAACCACACAACTTCTTTCACGCCTTCAACAAAGGTAATGTACTTTACTTGAGTTTTAGATAATGTCACAATAGATTATTGATTTGTCTTCCAAATAATAATTGTTTTAAACATTGTAAATAAAAACCTATAAGGATTTCTTAATGCCCAGATTTTTAGTATACTATGCAGCTACACATCCCTCTAACGTGTCTTCCTCTTGAGTTATCCTTGTGTATTTCATATCTCTTTTCTTCTCATCTTTAGATTGAGGATATTGCATGATCTAAAGCTTTGTGTGATAGCCCAAATGAGTTCTAATGGACTTAACATCACTCATCTTAAGCTAATCCACCATTTTCTTCGACTATCCATACTGAGATAAGAAGAATTCATCATTTTTCCAATTTTTCAAGATATTAATTCCAATTATCTGTTGGTTGCAGAATAGGGCAAGCAGCAAAAATATTTATTTTCGGAAAGAATTCCCTTCGGGATTTATGTCGTGTCCACAGAGATCGGTTCGAGGTAAAGAATGTCGTTCGACAGTCTCTCGTGTTTATGAGTTTGGATTAAAATGGTTTAAAACATAAAAATAGAAAAGTAAACATTAAAACAAAAAGAACTTATTCTTCAGAGAGAAAAACTCGTCCGACAATGCATATAAATCACTCCTCACAAACTTAAACTTACCGACCAATTATACTCCACCTACAATATTCCTCAATATCACCTAGCATCGCTCACAACAAAGGTTATGTCTAACGCACAGTTGAGATAACAACCGTGTCACTCTCTTCGTCACTCTCGCGAGCGAAGCCTCGAAACACGGAAGGCATTTATCTTCGACGCCTATTGAAGATTGTTAGCTCTTAAATCTATCTCTAGAGTCCAGAAACTAACAGATAATCATCCCTAATCAAAGTTTGCGAGGATTATCTCTAACACAACCCAAACCTCGCGCATAAAGCAAAAATCAGAGACAATTACCAATAAAGATTTGTAAAGCAAGTTTTATACAACGCCATGGGCGACAAATATACACGAGTTCAGAATAAATACATATACACAACCCAACATAGAAGAAAAACACAAAGAAGAAAAGAAATGAACCAAACATCTTGCGGTTTGTCAACACCGATCGACGATCAATCCGCCCCGGTTCATCCGTATGCATGCTTCCATGTTGTTTTCTAAGCTAATCTATCAAAGAATGTGGTTGATGAAGTTGGAAGAGGAAAAATCACCTCCAAACAACATTCCCTCAAAAATGAAGTAAAATGAACTAATATACAAAATTCTGGTTTAGACCCACCGCCCGGCGGCGCCCACTTGTTCTCTCACACAAGCTGTGTACGTAAACAGGCTGGCAATAAATATCTAGCACCGCCCGTCGCTGGAAGTATCGCCCGACGCTAGCCCAAAAATATGGCACGCTCCTGTAAGTCTCTTATTTCAAGTCTCTTATTTCCTCCGCCGCAGCACCGCCCGGCGCTCAAAACACACCGCCCGGCGCAGCAAAATATACCGCCCGGTGCAGCAGAGGCGCAGCTGACAGCAACAGGGAAAATCCTGCACTGTTTTATTCTTAACTTCCGAACCGTAACCCCGTTTGACGCACGGTTTGAAGCGATGTAAAGCTTATTCAATGCTCTTTATGAATATGGCCAGACATCCTTGATTGAATACCTGAAAAAAGAAATGTAAATCAATTAAACTCAATGATATTTACACTATACGCAATATATACACTAAAAAGTATCGTAAACGTATTTATAAACAAATCGGGTTTTATTCGCACGATATTTACCACAAAGCATTGATAAGTGCAACAAAACATATATACAAAAATAGGTACATTTTGCACTTATCAACTCTCCCCAACTTACATACTTGTTTGTCCACAAACAAGAATCAAACAAACTTGAAAACACAAAAGCGATATCCAAAGAAAGATGAATCAACAGGTTTTGAAAAACGAAAACGAATGAATGGTTCAAATGAAAACGGTACACACAAAAAGTAAATACTTACCACTAAACTATGATGACAACATAGTCACGAAACAAATGCAAAATACAAAAATCATGCCAAACATTCTAAAACAACACAAGTTCCAAAGTGAATCACACCTAGTAAAAAAAATCATCGGTAGATGAAAAATACAAAAATGGGGTACTTTACACTCACACAACACTCATGCAAACAAAAGACTAAATTATGCATACATCCACAAATTCATATTGAAAATACAAAGGCAAGAATCACAAGGACTTTCAAGGTTGTAACGTGGTCGGGTAAACAAACAAGGGGAAATTTCTAAAGGTAATTGAAACAAAAAACTTGCCTAAACCTAAGGGAGTGATCAACTCACAAAGGCTCAAACACCAAATTCCAATCAACTTCTTCCACAATCCCAAGTATTACACAACACACAATACTTATTTAGCACAATTATTGAAACTCTTTTTGTTTCTTTTTTCAAGGATCTTTCTTTTTCTTCCTTTTTTCTTTCTTTTTCTCTTTCACAATTTTTGTTCTTTTTTCTTTTCTTTTTCAATCCTCATAGAATCCAACTAATGAGTATACAAATATCCTCTCCCCAACTTGAATTCAACCGCACCATCATGTGAATACTCCCTACTTTCTAAGGCAAGGGAAAAATCCATACAACAACACAAAGTTGAGGTCCAAGAAAAAACAAAATCCATTCAAAAATAAGTGAACTAAATACTCATAGACAAGCATTAAGTTCTGTCATTACCCAAATTTTACCCTTAGATTCTTTGATATCTCGCATATTATATAGGTCAATCATATTGCATAACTAACCAATTTATCAGCCTTTGCTGTGTTTTGTTTCACTTTTGAATCAGGGTTTGTTTTAAGAGACTCCAGGATTGGCAAACCAGGGTTTTAGGATGGGTCACCAACCAATCAAGTTCTCGTACTCTCAAGAATTCAGTGAAATTTGGTTTCATCACAAGTTCTCTGAGGTTCAGATTTTTGTAGGACTAAAGCAAGGGTCAGGCAAAGTTATCATGGCAAAAAGGTCTATGCGGTGTGGTCTGAGATTCAATGGAATTTTGGCCTAATTGTGCTAAAAAATGTAGTTGTTTCAGTATCAGGTTATCAAGATGTCAGGCAGGGGCTGTCAGATCAGTTGTGCAGGCAGTATTGATTGAGGTTCATCTGTTTGTGACTTAGTATTGGTCAGGCAAGTTTGGGTTTCTTGATCAAGGCTAGGGAACATTGATTCAGGAGGTGTGTGGTTGAGGATTCAGTTAGGTTTTATGTGCCTATTCAGGTTAATTATGTATGCATCGAATTATCAGAACATGCCAAATTATCAGTGCTTCATGACCAAGGATTGTCAAGATTCAATCAGGGCCATTTATTTTGATTAATTTGAAGGCAAGGGCAAGAAGTGTCACATTGATTGCTTTGGTTCATCGAAGTTCAAAGACTATTTGTTCGAGGTCCATTCATTTTGTTATTTTGTCCAAGATCAACATAGAAGATTCAAAATTCTAATCATGGATCAAGATTTCAAGGTGCTCGCGGATTAATTTGTTTTTTTCAAACATTATTCAATAATTGAAATGGAGGTGCGAAGGGTCCAAACTCAAGTTCAAATCTAATGTCAATCTCTAACCTTCAAGTTAAAACTCATTCAATCTCTTTTCAAGCTATTAAGTTCATGTTTCATTCCAATTCAAATCAAGAGTTCAAATTACAAGTTTCTTCCAAGATTCAATTTCATAACCAATGCTCAATATTCAATTACATGTCCAAGTTGCTGAGTACATTTCAAGTTCCAATTTTACAAAAGCCCATTTGTATATAGGTTTATTTGTTCCAAATGAAAAAGTTGATGTTTCAAGTCAAAATACTGATACGCATAAGCCAATTCAAAAGGGAAAAAGTTGTTTGTCCTTGAAGCCAATGCTTTGAGTATGCCAGCTACCACCACAACTCCCAAGCTGCGACTTGCTACACGATATCAAGATAGCAACCACATACATCACCTTGCATACTGCTACGAATCCCTGCACATCACCATGCTGCTATAGTCACCAAAACGGGATTCTGCTCCTACCATGCCAAGCTATTACAACAATACAACAATTATGCACTACCCAAGATAACTTCCAAGACTACTACACGCCATATCCTGCTATGCTGAAAGCAACCCAAACAACCTTCTTCATCATCTCAATACCAAACAAAACCTGATGCATCTGGCAAGTTGAGAGGGACTGGTCAGATAGAAGCTTTTGAAAGAAGAGGAGAGAACACGATAAAAAAGAAAAGAGGGAAGAAAACCTGGGCAATATAAGAACTCACCCTTCATTATTTCAAAGGGGGCTCGGTTTTTCATCGTGACGACCCCAAACTTCTTCAATCTCGCCCTTCAGCATTCTTCAACACTTCTCCCTCCATCAAATACACCGCCCTTTTTCATTCACACAACCTTCATCAACATCAACAACAACCAAAAATAAACTGACAACCTCAAAACCCAATCGACCTTCCTCCAACCTTTTTTTTTCAACATTTTTCCTTCAAACGACAATAACAGTACCCAAACTCAAAACTCAGAGAACGAAACAGAGAGAACAAGGAGATGAATAGAAGTTGAGAATCAAAATACAACTCTAAATCCGAATCAAACCTGAACTGAGGAAACGAAGCTCGAACGAGAACTGTGAGAGAGGGGAGACAAGCGGAACAGGATTCACATTCGAGAGAGGTTGGACGCGTGACTCTTTTTTTCAAAATCGTTTTGATGTTGTCAAACGAACGTAGTTGCGTTTTGTGCATGGCTGAAGCTTTTGTTCGAGTTTGATGGCAAGCGATGAGGAAGAAGACATTGTTTTCTGAGCTTGATTTCGTAACCATGGCCGCCGTCAAAACTTTTTGAGGACTGATGACGATTCGTTATCTGGGTCGCATCCTGTTTTGACTCGTTTCATTGCCTGGCTGATATGTTACTTAAACCTATTTTGAACCGTGAACTAATTCTTTTTTCTTTTGCTTTTATTTTGGCCCCTTTCATTTCTTAAAAAAAAAAGAAAAACAAATTTTTTAATAACATGTTTGAAGGCTGGCGGGTTCTTGGGCTTTTGGAGCCCGATTGATCTTTTTCATTCCCCCTTTAATTTCACCCCACTTCTTGTTTGGTCATTCCTTTTAAGAAAAAATATAGAAAATTTGTCTTAATAAATTTCTATTTTAAAAATGTTGTTAAAAGAAAAATATTGTTTCTTAGAGTTTTAATCTTATCCATTTTCTTTCTTTCTCTTAATTTCAATTTTATTTTATTGTGGGCCAATGATATCGCAAAAATCTTGATTTATTGATTTATTTAAGTCACTAAAAATCTTGATTAGTATGAGGTCCATTCTATTTTCCATTTTTATTGGTCAATGAAAGTCTAATCAAAAGATTATCGATTTCTCGATTAAATCTTGATTTAGACGAGACCAAATTTATTTTCATTTCGATTCGATTTTCTTTATTTTGGTCGATGATATAACAAACTTCATGGTTTGGTTGATCTCGTTAAAGCGAAAAAACTTTGATCAATATGAGACCACTTTCTTTTCATTTTTCAGTTTCATTCCTTTTTTTAGTCGATGAAAGTCAAGGATCATGGTTGTCAATTTCATTGATAAGTTACGATTAAAACTAGACCAATTTCAAAACTTCTCTCAATTAATACTAAGCTGATTAAAGTCTTATCAAGCACTTTTCTCATAAAAACGAAAGAAGAGGACCGTTGGAATCTAGCATTCTAGCGGAAACCTCGAGCAAATGGTCTCAAGTCTCGCACTTTGGGGTAGCCATTCATTCACTCTTTCGCTCCTCAAAAACATCTAATTTTAATTCGAACGAATAAGAGCCGTCAAGATCTAGCATCTTGCGACAACTCTTCGAATAATTAATTTTTCATCAAGCTTTCATTGTCCATCGAACAACTTTTATATTAACTTGGACGAATAAGGGCCGTTAAGATCTAGCATCTTTACATAACCCTTTTGAGCGATTGATCATCGTCAAAAGCTCGTTGTCCTAAAAACAACTTAATCATAACTTGGACGAATAAGGGCCGTTAAGATCTAGCATCTTGACATAACCCTTTAGAGTTTTTTCATCATCAAAAGCTCTTTGTCCTTAAAACATTCTTAACCATAACTTGGGCTAATAAGAGCCGTCAAGATCTAGCATCCTGACACAACTCTTCGAACAATTGGTTTCCATCAAGCGTTCATAGTCCGTTAAGCAATCTTCTCATTCAAATCGAACGAATAAGAGCCGTCAAGATCTAGCATTTTGCCACAACTCTTCGAACATTTGATTTTCATCAAGTGTTAATAATCCATCGAATATTTTTCATTATCAACTTGGATGAATAACAGCCGTTAGAGTCTACCACTCTAACATAACTCTTTGAACATTTGATCAAATGTTCGCCATTTACTTAAAATACCTCAACCAATAACCCGTAGTAATCAGAACTACAGACGCTCTGATTTCTCATTCTTCAATGAGAATACGTAGGCACAAAGATCATAATTCTTAGCGAGCCACCTTTCACCTTTTTCTGTTCCACCTTCCACCTTTTGCCACCTCTTACCTTTGTCAATCGTCATCTCAAGAATCCATCCTTCTTTAAGGATATCAATACTTCAAAGTACATCAAATCTTTTTTCGAAATAAACTTGAAAGAAAAGGATTGTTAGAATCTAGCATTCTAGCATAACCCTTTGAAAGATTGGTCTCAAGTCTTGCACATTGAGCTAGGCAATCATTTCTTTCTTTCATCCTTAAAACACTTAATAACGATTTGGACTAAGAGACATTAGAATCTATCATTCTAACACAACTCTTTGAACCATTGATCTTTATCAATGTTCGTTGTCCAACAAACAATTTTCTCAAACCAATCTTGAATGATAGAGAGTGTTAGAGTTTAACACTTTAGCATAAACTCTTTGATCATTTGATGATAATCATTCTTAAAATACTTCCAATCATACTCAAAACTCCATTTTATGGAAAAATCTTTATTCTCATCAAGGAACCAAAACATCTTCAACCCTTGACCTCAAAGTCATAGGATGCCTACTTTTCCCGATGGTCTCATAGTCATTCAATCCCATTACAACTTAGAATTAGAGAGTTCTTTAACTCTATGTGAGTATCATGATCATGAATACTCATTCCCCCCTGGAACTTTGACCATAGTCAATGGTTCCTCACCTTAGTTAGGTGAAATACGATTGCTCTGATTCCATCCTCATAAGGATACGTAGGCACGAGACTCAGAAGTCTTGGCGAGCACCCTAGTAATAAAACCTCTTTAGGTTCTCCCTCTCTGATTAATAATTTCCCTATCTATCCTTTCCCATTCTAAGTAGAAGACTAGAAACAATACTTAAGCTAACACTCTTTTAACCTTAACTAAATGGTTCCCGTTGAGTACAACGGACGTGAGGGGTGCTAATACCCTCCCCTTGCGTAACCGACTCCCGAACTCAGACAATGGTTGCGATGACCATATCTTATCCTTTCTTTTTAGGGATTTTATTCGATATTTTTCCTTTCCTTCTATGGAATAAATAAAGATCGGTGACGACTCTGTGAAGTCCATCCCGCGGGCGTGCGATTACGCTTCGCGAGGTCGTTCTCATTTTTCGAGGTACGACAAGTTCAAATAAAAACATGGATCAAAAAGCTCAAAGGGGTTACAAATTCTCACACACTCACAAGGTGAATTGACTATTTGGCTAAGGTGGTTGTGCTCAAAATAAAACAATTGCCTTGATCCTTTTCATGCATTCTTATGCACAATCATAAACAACATATTCAACATAATAAAATCCAGTTAGAACAAGAATGTTAGTTCTCTGCGCATATATGAACAATGGAAAGCCACCTCACAAAAAGGTTGGGAACTAAAGTGATTCACAATAGAACAAGTATAAAAAAGAATGGATGACATGGAAGTTTGTAAAATGCCTAAGTATCATGAATATGCTAAAGTATAGAAAGCGATAAATACATACCTCAGACGTGTACAAAACTTAACAAAATCATTACCATACATCCGCAAGTTGAAACGAACCAACTTGGAAAATCACAAAAGCATCCTCAAATAAGTCGACCAAGACTTGAAACCAAACAACAAACAAAACATTAGAAAAGATAAACTATAAAACATGCTTGTTTTACGTCGTAAGCTCGACGCCTTTACGATGCTTAATTAGAAACTTCCTCTCTTCATGCCATGGTGATGTCTCACCGCGCAACCAAAAGCAAGCATCCTAACCAAACACTTAAACAAACGTTAATCTACAAGTATCAGTATAACAAATGAAAATATACAATATATACGATATCTACAAAACTCAAAAACAAAGAAACTATCGCAATGTGATTCAATATCAAAACCAATCCTCAGCAATGGCGCCATTTTGTTGGTTGCAGAATAGGGCAAGCAGCAAAAATATTTATTTTCGAAAAGAATTCCCTCCGGGATTTATGTCGTGTCCACAGAGATCGGTTCGAGGTAAAGAATGTCGTTCGACAGTCTCTCGGATTTATGAGTTTGGATTAAAATGGTTTAAAACATAAAAACAGAAAAGTAAGCATTAAAACAAAAAGAACTCATTCTTCTGAGAGAAAAACTCGTCCGACAATGCATATAAATCACTCTTCACAAACTTAAACTTACCGACCAGTTATACTCCACCTACAATACTCCTCAATATCAACCAGCATCGCTCACAACAAAGGTTATGTCTAACGCACAGTTGAGATAACAACCGTGTCACTCTCTTCGTCACTCTCACGAGCGAAGCCTCGAAACACGGAAGGCATTAAGCTTCGACACCTATTGAAGATTGTTTGCTCTTAAATCTATCTCTAGAGTCCAGAAACTAACAGATAATCATCCCTAATCAAAGTTTGCGAGGATTATCTCTAACGCAACCCAAACCTCGCGCATAAAGCAAAATGAGAGACAATTACCAATAAAGATTTGTAAAGCAAGTTTTATACAACGCCATGGACGACAAATATACATGAGTTCAGAATAAATACATATACATAACCCAACATAGAAGAAAAACACAAAGAAGAAAAGAAATGAACCAAATATCTCGTGGTTTGTCAACACCGATCGACAATTAATCCACCCCGGTTCATCCGTATGCATGCTTCCATGTTATTTTCTAAGCTAATCTATCAAAGAATGAGGTTGATGAAGTTGGAAGAGGAAAAATCACCTCCAAACAACATCCCCTCAAAAATGAAGTAAAATGAACTAATATACAAAATTCTGATTCAGACCCACCGCCCGGCGCTAGAAAGCACCGTCCGGCGGCGCCCACTTGTCCTCTCACACCAGCTGTGTACGTAAACAGGCTGGCAAGAAATATCTAGCACCGCCCGGCGCTGGAAGTACCGCTCGACGCTAGCCCAAAAATATGGCACGCTCCTGTAAGTCTCTTATTTCCTCCGCCGCAGCACCGCCCGACGCTCAAAACACACCGCCCGGCGCTCAAAACACACCGCCCGGCGTAGCAAAATATACCGCCTGGCGCAGTAGAGGAACAACTGACAGCAACAGCAAAAATCTTGCACTGTTTTATTCGTAACTTCTGAACCGTAACTCCATTTGACGCACGGTTTGAAGCGATGTAAAGCTTATTCAATGCTCTTTATGAATATGGCCAGACATCCTTGATTGAATACCTGTAAAAATAAATTTAAATCAATTAAACTCAATGATATTTACACTATACGCAATATATACACTAAAAAGTATCGTAAACGTATTTATAAACAAACCGGGTTTTATTCGCATGATATTTACCACAAAGCATTTATAAGTGCAACAAAACATATATACAAAAATAGGTACATTTTGCACTTATCATTATCTTCTTAGGAAAACCAAAATCCTTCATCTCAAATTCACTATTTATTTTCTCGTTGAGTATGTTAATCTCATACTTGTTAGAACTTACCATCAAAGTATCGTCCATACATAGAAGTAGGTATATAATGACTTTCTATTCATCTATACTAGGTCAAAACAATATTCATACCCATTTCTCACCATTTTATGGTTTAGAATCCTTTTATGAACCCCTTGAAGGAGTTTCATCACTTTTCTCTTATGTATATGCCTCTACGTGCAACAAGGATCCGATGCATGAAATTCATTGTGGATCTATGTGTTATGTATGTATAACCTTCATTTGGCTTTGATGACAATAACTATCATATGGTTTAAAAGATGATAACTCTATAAGTCAAACAATGTTAGGTGTTAATTATGTAAAAAGTTCTTCGTGACAACTGTTGAAGGGGGAGTTGATTACAAATATCAATTGGTTTCCGATGATAGAATCCAAACAAGATATTATAAGCCTCATATTTCAAATATATAAAGCTTTAGTTGGAAGTGTTAGACATTATTAAATCAATCAAGGGACAAGAGTAAGTCTTGAATCCGTGAAAGTGTGAAAATCTCGCATGGTCCTTATCTTAGGTTTTTTCCTATTCTTTATCAGTTTATTGTAAAGGGGACAAGAGTAAGTCTTAAGGTGCTAAGGCAACACACACACACATGCATGCATGCACACATGCACACACGCATGCACGCACAAATGTACAGACGCACGCACGCACACACACACATGTATGCAAATTCCTTATTTGTTCTACCTTTAAACATGTGTGAGTAGTTCCATTAGGACTAAGGGTCATGAGGATTATCTCATGACAAACCTCGAGTGAAACCTCTATCTTTTTATTATGAGAAACAAATTTAAAAGTTATTCTAGAATTCTAAGTTTTTATCGCAAATATCATTTACGAAAGTAAAGATGAATTAGGTACTTATCATACATTGGAAGGGTATGTATCGGTACTCGTAATTAGAATGCTAGACAACTAAGTACGAGACATCGAAAGTGTCTCGAACGCAGTTGAGAAAGCTCCATTTTTATAGTTGCTCAAAATCAATCTTAACAAATAATTGGGGCCGACGAAAGTGGGTTGATTACTTGTCTAAGACAAGATAACACACTGACGAAAGTAGGTGTTGTCCAATTTTATTTATTTTCTATAACATTGGTTTGTTTCTCGTAATAGAATAAGAGGTTCGCAAGAGTTTTCTTAGCAAAAAAATCATGTACTCTATAGGTCATGCTTTTTATTATAATTTTATCTGTTTATCTGTTTCAAACTCAAATCTAATTTCGATTTCTTTAGCTACACAATGATATGGTAGAATCTAGTACTCGAATAATTGTTCTTTGTGGTTCGACAACCATTTTACTACTTTGATATTGATGTATACTTGCGGCGTGTTTAGTTTTTGGCACCTTTTTCCTGGACCAATTTTATTTGGTATCAAAATTTTTTGTTACCATAGTATAGACTAAAGAATATTATTTTTATTTCAATTATTCTCCCTACGATCTTTTGCGAAGTTCTCACAGTGTAGAAGATCTTATTGAGTCTGTTAATGAAATCAAGTGTTTCTTACACGAGAGATGTCGATTACTTAGACAACGGTAAGAAATGGATGTAGAGTATAATAGACCCCTAAAGGACTATGTAATTCCCACTGATGAGGAACCGAGAGATGTCGATCAAGTGTCTCATTGTCCACACCTTTTATAATGGTCTCCTTTACTCCACAAGGATGACCCTTGACGTGACTGTTGAAGACGCCCTTATGAATAACTCTAAGGACGTATCCTATAATATTATTTAGGAAATGGCGAAAAACCACCACTCATGGGGAAACACCTTTGAACTCATTACAAAATCCCCTAAAAAGGTGGATTTTATGAAGTAAGTCCTTTTGACCACATGACTGCTAAGGTAGATGCCATTTACCAAAAGATATAAAATCTAAGCATCATCCATGCAACTCCTATATTCGTTGCTACCCACGTTGTTCTATCTTGTGAACTTTGCAAAGTAAACGGACATACCGCTAATGATTGTCAAATGATCCTCGTCGGGGGAACCATATAAGATAATATTAACTATCTTAATAATAACCAGTGTGGTAATCTATACTCAAACACATATAACCCAGGGTGGAGAAATCACCCTAATTTTTCTTGCAAGAACAATAACACCCAACCAGCTATGGGACCACCCGGGTTTCCAAAACAACAGTTGTTGCCCCTAAGAAATCTTATCCAGAACTGATGATGGAGAATTTTGTATTGAGTCAAACTTTCCAAAATGAAGAATTTAGGAACCAAAATCTCCATACCAATGAGGTCCTTAGGTAATTATCCACTAAGGTAGATTCCATTGCAACCCATAACAAAATGTTGGAGACTTAAATTTTGCAAGTTGTATAATACAAGCTTTATTGTCTATCCCTCCCGAATCCTTTTTTGGACAACCTAAACAAAATCCCAAGGTACATATAAACGTTGTAACAACTAGGAGTGGTAAGTAAGTGGAGTGGCCTAGTGAGAAAAGTAAGGAAGTGAAAAAGACTGAGCCAACACCACCTAAAAAGGAGGTTGTTGAAAAGGAAGATAAGGAGGACCATATGTTGTTCTTCCTCCCTATAAGCCACCAATCATGTTTTCGCAATGGTTTGCAAAGGCAAAGATTGAATCCTAATTTAATAAATTTGTATAGCTACTAAAAAAGCTACAAATTAATGTCCCTTTAACCGAGGCTCTATCCCAAATGCCCACCTATGATAAATTCTTAAAGGATGTCCTTTTGAACAAGCGAAAGTTAGAGGATAATGAGCCACCATATCTTAAGGATCTAGGGAGTTTATTAATACCATGTGTTATTGGAATGATGAGTTTCGAGAGGGAATTAGGTGATTTAGGGGCCAGCATTAGCTTGAGCCCTTATCAGTATGTAAAAAGATTTATGGAACCTTGTTTTGAAGGTTAATTTTAGGTAACATGCCTTTAATAAGGACAAAACTTTTGATGATGACATATAATATCTAATGATGATAAATAGTCCTTAATGACAAGTCAAGCATACGTGGTTAAGCGGTTAAAGATGCGAACCAGATATTAGGGTTTGATGGCCTTACCTATCCGATGATGTCAACCAAATGGAATATAACTCAAGCCTTATCTCAAGTGAACTCAAGCAAGAGTCTACATGAAAGAAAGCATTTGACAAAGTCTTGAAGTATTAGAAAGCATTACCTCGATTAGTATGAGTGAAAACATTGTAAAACATAAGGGTATTTTCGTAAAAGTCCATGGTTAAATCACACACACAAAAACAAATTTTAAACAAATTTTCTCAAGAAAACATTTTCAAAAATGTCTTGAATTTGTCCCAAAGGAGTTGGAAGATGTCTAAAAAACTCTAGGCAAACTTTTGTCTTTGTCAATCGATTGACACATTGAACCAATCGATTAGTTCGGCTAAAAAATGTGTCCTAAGTGATTAAGACAATATCTTAATGAGATATAAAAGATAAATATCTTTTATTTCCATTTTTACCTTGGAAATCGATTAATTTAATGAAACAATCGACTCGTATATGTTGCCAATCGATTGATAAGTCATAACTTGACCTTAAAATAATTTCCTCTTTAAACCAACCTCTAGCCTATAAATAGAGGCTACTTTCCACTCTTTTCACATCTAGAAACATGTTTCATTTCATACTTCTCACACTCTCTCTAAATTTTTCTTTAGTTTACTTTCTCTCACTAAGAATTTAGCCGAAGTGCTTTTTGAAAAAGTCTTTTTACTAGTGAGGAAGTTGTAATTCTTTAAGGGTAGATTTGTAAGGTCACACAAGAACTTTTATTTATACCTTGGTTGAGAATTTTATCCACTTAGGGTTGTTTGTTTGGGTTCTAAGGTAAATGCGTAAAAAGCTTAGATTTGATATTTGTATGATCAAGTCTCTTGTTTAGGTTCGAGATCAGCTCGTGGTAAAATCTCACAGGTTCTTGGTTAGCCCATGATAAAACCAAGTTTACTTTAAAGCTTAGTCTATTATTAAAAGCTTGTTTAGGTTCTTGGTTATCCCTTGATAAATTTAAGATTACGTTAAAGCCTAGCCGATATTGAGAGTTTGTTTTGGTTCGAGGTCAGCTCGGTCGTAAAATCTCACAGGTTATTTGTTAGCCCGGTATAAAACCAAGGTTTAGGTTCAAGAGCTCATCCCGGTGTTAAAAGCTCCCAAATTTTTGTTTGAAGCTTGAAGATTAACCGATCCAAGATTCTTGTGAAAAGGAGATTAAGCTCTTCGATCCGTTGTTTCGAAGGAAGACTCACTACTTCTCTCTCGTGTTTGCTGTTTAGTTGGAAGTTAGCTATAAACTTCATTTTTTATTGTATAAAGGATTTGAGAGTTTAACCTACTAAAGGTCATAAATTTATTGGATACTCTCAATAATAATTCTTGGGGAGAGGATTAAGTCTTTTTCTCTTTTGAAGGAACCTTTATAACTTCCGATGTTTTCTCTTTTCCCTTAACTCTTTAATTTCTGCACTATACTTTCTGCAATTTTTTTTTCTGCTGCATAACTCTAAGTTTTTCTAATAATGTTTTCTAACTCTAATTTTAATCCTAAATTTTTTTCAAAACCATGTTTTTTTAAAACACACAATTCACCCCCTCTTTTGTGTGCAGAGTCACGTGTCCAACAAGCTGTATCAGAGCCTAATATTGTTTAAGGACTAATCGTCTTACGAGGAAGATGACTTCCAACAAGAGTTTGTCTCTAAACACACCACCACTTTTTAATAATATTAGATATGATATTTGAAAGATAGGTTTAGATTTTTTATTCAAAGTATAAATAATGAATTATGAGAAACTTTCATCAATGGTCTGTTTACCCCTACTTACCAAGTAAATGGAAAAGTAGTAGGTAAACCTGATTTGTTTGGATTGAAGAGGAAAAGAGAAAGGTTGAGATAGATTTAAAAACTAAAAGTTTTATAGCAATGTCTTTAAATGATAGTAAATTTTTCTATGTTCATCAGTGTAAAACTGTCAAGGAAATGTGGGATACTCTTGAGATGATATATGGAGTTTCTCGAAGTATAGAACACAAGGAGATGAACACACAAGGCAAAGAAGATGAAGATACAACCTTTAGATATTTTTCAAAATTTAGAAATATTATAAATTATATTGGAATGTTTGTTACTAACCAATGTCTAAGAGTTAAGACTTAAAAGTTTAATCTAATCCTTAAATCAAAATATGGGAGCTTTCATGAATTTCAAGAAAAATCTAGAAAGACAGAGATCATAAAGAAATTGAACTAACTAGTTCAATTACTCAAAGATGAAGAAACAAAATCCAAAGAATCGTCAACTTCATCATACTCCTATCATATAACTCTGGTAGAATCCTTCGAAAAATTATATTCAATAATCGAACGATCCTCGAAAGATTCAACATCAAACTAAGGAACCTCATATTCAAGAAATGGTGAAGAAGAATAAGTTTCTTCAATATTCAAACATAGAAAAGGAGAAGAAATATTAACCTCAAGGAAAAACATGAAAGAATGAAGTTTTCTTAAAGGAAACCTACGAGGTAGATATTGTTCGATCAACTAAACCATCTTACAAACAATTGTTTAGAATTAGTGGTCAGTTAGTGGAAGATAATAATAAATTGAGAAAACGAAACCTAGGTCATAAAAAGTATTTAAGATATCTTGAGGAAATTAATAAACCATTCAAGATAAAAATACCTAAGATCATAAATTCAAAATAAACACGTGAGAGGTGTGTCTCACTAAAAAAGGAAGTAATTTCCTTATGTAAGACCCTAGGCAAGTTCACCCAAGGGCGAAAACTTGACTTGATCTTATCAAGTCAAAGGCCCTTCCTAAACAAAGATGTAATAGGATTCAAAAAAGATAGAAAACCTAGTAAAAGCATAGATCACAAGAAAAAGGATCGTCCAGTTTATAAATGCACACATTGTAAAAGAGTTGGCCACTTAGCACCTTTTTGTTTTGAAAAATTAGAAATATCTAAAGGCAATAACCTTAGATCTTTTGAAACTAATGCACATGGGCCCAAGAAGTTAAGGGCACTAAGGGTGAAACCTTAGTGTTTTGCAGGTATGCTTTGAAGCTTGAAGCATTAAGAGAATTGTCAATGGAGTTGTACAAAGCAAGAGTATTCTTCTGAGTTACAATTTTTATAAAGTCTCTGATCCAAGAATGTATGATGATGGCAAATATCAATTACAATGATTAAAAGCAAGTGTTCTTGAGAATATCTCAAGGTGTATGATCCTTAGTGATTAGTTGAGTGGATATGTCTATAATAGACATATTCATCTCATGGTTTTTTTTACCAATTCTCGCATCCAACGACGTGTAGAAAAGGACACACCATAATATGTTTTATGTTTCTCTTAAGGAAAGTGTTTTTCAAGAAATCTTGATATAAGAGGTATACATTATTTTAAGACCAAATGAATTAGATAACTCTGATTAATCCTTAAAAATCGTGAATTTAATTTTGCTCATATCAATAAATATTTTTCTAACCCAAACAGATGAGTTTTCAAATGTCTTATAGAAAAAGGTGCAAATAAGCTTAACGAGGAGTGCACAAAACTAATTAAATTCAACACAAGGCCTAAAAATGCATCAAGGAGGTTGAACAATGAAAACCCAGTCGGTTGACACTGCGTCAATCAATTAGAGAAGCTTGGAGCGCCTATTTTCAGTTCAAATCCAAGCCAAACTTGCTCTGTAATCAACCGAAATCTCAGCATTGACGATAAACGTACAAAGTCTTGAGAGATTTAATTTAGCAATTAATTTAAGCTCTTAGCCAATCGATTAACACCTCTATTTTGGAAAAATTTCGCCTTGATTTTCAATCAACATTATTTCCATTGATTTCTTTCTAGAAATAAACGATTAAATAATTAGATGGCACACTATAAATAAGTATGCTCTCTCACTTTTCTTGCATCTCAAAATTCATACCTTCTAGCTTCTTTTCTTGTGTGAGTTCTTCTACCGTAAGCATCACCATGGCCTTCTCAAGCAAAAAACCCAGAGAAACACAAAAAAGAAGAGAAGATAAACGAAATTAATAAATTGCAAGCAATAAGAGAAGATGACGATTCTAGCAGAGAAGGTAATTCAGCCTTGGTACATGAAGCCAAGCCTATTGAAGAGTCACAAGCCTTACCACTAAATTTGTCAAGCTTCCCTCAAAGATTTCTTCACCCAAATACTGGATAGGTCCTTCCTAATCCTAGTAATTCTACCTAAACCTGAGACTTATAGGAACCTCTTTGAAAACACCTACAAGAGGAGTGGAAATTGATCTTCACAAAGACAAATTTATGACAATTTTGGAGGTGCCTACTATAGGAACATCTTTCACCCTTGATAGAACCCTAAGTCTTAGAAAATTCAAACATTCCATATCCATTAATACTATTGTTAGGGAGTTTGATTACTCCAAATTCTTTTATTTGTTTCCTTTACCACATCCTTGAGAGATGCGTTATCATCATTAAAAAAGGGGAGAATGTGGAACCTTGTTTTGTAAATTTCTAGGTGACATGCCTTTAGTAAGGACGACAATTTTTTATGATGACAACTAATGTCTAATGATGAGATCTAGGCATTAATGACAAGTCAAGCATAAGGGATTAGAGATGCAAACTAGGATAGTAGGGTTTGATGGACTTTCATATATGATGATGGCAACCAAATGCAATATAACATAAGCCCCATCTCAAGTGAACTCAAGCAAATGTCTATAATAAAGAAAGCATTTGACAAAGTGTTGAAGGATTAGAAAGCCCTACCTCGGCTAGTCTTAGTGAAAACATTGTAAAGCATAATGGCATTCTCATAAAAGTGCATGGCTAAATCACACACGCATGAAAACAATTATTAAACTGATTTTTCTCAAGAAAAAAGTTTCAAAAATGTCTTGAAGTCGTGCCAGATGAGTTGGAAGTTGTCTGAAAAGCTATGGGCAAATTTTTGTCTTTGGTAATCGATTGACACATTGAACCAATCGATTGGTTCATTTAAAAAACGCGTCCTAAGCAATTAGTAGAGCATCTTAATGAGTTGTAATAGCTAAATATATCTTCTTTCCATTTTTAACTTAATAATAAATTAATTTGGAGGCAACCAATCGATTGGTATATGTTGCCAATCAATTGGCAAGTTATAAATTTCCCTTAAAATAATTTTCTTTTTTAGCCAAACTATAGCCTATAAATATAGGTTCTTTTACACTCTTTTTCACATCCAGAAACACGTTTCATTTCACACTTCACACACACACACACACACATACCCTCTCACTCTGTCTAAACTTTTCTTTTGTTTACTTTCACTAAAAATTTAGTCAAAGTGCTTTTCTAGAAATTCTTTTTGTGAGTGAGGAAGCCGTAATTCTAGAAGAGTGGATCTTTAAGTTCACCAAGGAACTTTTATTTATCCATTTAGGGATTGTTTTTTTTAGGTTCGAAGCTAAACTCGTAAAAAGCTTAAGTTTGAGATTTGTGTGATCAAGTCTCTTGTTTAGGTTCGAGATCAGCCCATGGTAAAATATTATAGCTTCTTGGTTAGCACATGATAAAACCAAGTTTAGGTTCAAGATTATCCCGATATTAAAAGCTTATATAGGTTCTTGGTTATCCCGCGATAAAACCAAAGAAGTAGGCTCTGATGTGATCAGGCTCTAAATAGTGAAGTCTGAAGAAAGTTAACCTCAGAAGTAGAATCTCTTAGACTGATGGAACTCTGACAAGCTCAAATACTTTTTGATCATGTGAAAAATTAAGGAAAAATATATTCTTTGTTGTCTGAGCTTCAATGGATAATTATTCTTGTAGAAAGGTGCTTTCTTGATGTATCTAATCAAGTATAAAGATAGCCAAACCGTTTGGTGAAAGTCTTCAACATCACTTTTTCTCTTCTCTATATAAGGAACTGCAGGTCGAAAGAAGAAGACTACTCCACTAAAATACAACACTGCTACAGACTCTGAATCTTGATAATCAAAGAGAAACTACTATTTCAAATTTGTTAGACTTAGAACATCTTAACACTTTTATATTTTATAAGTTCTTAAGTCTTAGAGTCTTTCCGAGTTGTATTTTGTCTACACCTCTAATCGTATACCAAGTGTAGGCTTTACCCAAATCTATTAACAGATTGTTATAGATTCAGAAGTCTCTTGCTTTAGTGCTTTAGTGTTTAAAGACTCTTGCTTGTGTGCTTGAGCAAATGAAGTCTCTTACTTGTGTGTTTGAGCAAAGGAAGTCTCTAGCCTGTGTGCTTGAGCATTGAAAGTCTCTTGCTTGTGTGCTTGAGCATTTGTAATCAATTTGGTTATAGTGTAAAACCCTTGGAAGTGCAAGGGGAATGGACTACTCTCAGGTTGTGAGGGAAACCCATGATAACTGGTTGGGTCTCTTGCATTACTTTACTTGCTTCTGAACTATATTCCGCTACTATCATTTTTTACCTCTGAGTCAGATTCTGTTGCAAAATCTAATAAAGATATTTAGGAGATCAAACTCTAAGTGACTTTGATTCATACTCTGAACTGAAGGTTTAGACTCTGATTAAGATCTATCAGAAGCAGAAGAAGAAAAAGTTTGAGAAAATCCGACACAATTCAACCCCCCTTATTATGTGTTTTCTCACCTTAGTTGGCATCAGAGCACGATCTTTGCTAAACACTTAAAAGTGATACAAAAAGGATCCTGAGAAAATTACATATTCTTCATGGATGATGAATATGGAATATCTAGTTCAGGAGGGGGTACTCATAATCCTCTTGGTGTTGTTAATCATGATTATTGTCCCTTTGAGAGAAACATTTATATAGCTAGACCTCAAACCTTTAGTGGAGACTCTAGTGAGTTTTAATGGTGGAAGATCAAGATGTATACTCATATAATAGGTCTTGATGATGAGTTGTTGGATATTTTGGAAGATGGCATTGATATCCAAGTCAATGGAGTTAGAATGGTGTCTATAGAAAATCTCTCACACCTGCTCAAAAAAAGATTTACAGAAAACACCATAGAGTTAGAGGTATCTTAGTTGATGCTCTGCCTCATTCTGAGTACATTAAAATCATTTATAAATCTACTTCTTAGACCATTTTTAAATCCATATGTGCTACTTATGAAGGGAATCAATAATTTAAAGAAGCCAAGGTTAACCTTCTAGTTCAGCAGTATGAGCTCTTCAGAATGAAGGAGGATGAGGATATTGAAACCATGTTTTCTAGGTTTCAAATTCTTGTGTCGGGACTTTAGGTTCTGAACAAGAGCTATACTACCTTTGATCATGTCAAAAATATTCTTAGGAGTCTTCCTGTCAGATACAAACCCAAGGTAACAACAATCCATGAGGCTAAAAACTTAAACACATTAAGTCTTGAGAGTCTTATCAGCAATCTCCAGAGTCATAAGATGGAGCTCAACGGATATGATCCTGCCAAAAATCCAAAGTCCCTTGCTTTGAAATCTTCTGTAAAATCTGCAAAGGCTCATAAAATCAGGAACCTTGAAGAAGCTTCTCAATTAGAAGATTCTAAAAGAGACTCAGATGATGAGGAAATAACCATTATCATTAAAAGATTTCAATACTTGGCCAAGAAGAACAAAAGATTATTTGGTAAAAGCAGTGGCTTCAGAGGATCAAGCTCAAGAGATAAAAAGGATGATAAGAAAGGGTTGCTTAAACTACAAGAAGTTTGGTCACTTCATTGCTGAATGTCCAGAGCTGCAAAAGGACAAGCCAAATAAGGAAAGCTTCCAGAAGGACAACTTCAGAAACAGATTCAAGAAGAGTCTCATGGTAACATGGGATAAACTCAACTATGAAGAAGGTGCTAAGAAAGATGAAAAATATACCAATCTATCTTTGATGGCTCTTCCATCTTCTGAAGCAGAATCTGACTCAGAATGTGGTGCAGAATCTGAAGAGGATGAGGTATTTCAAACTATCTTGTTCTAATTTGATTACCTTTATTCAAGATCTTATAATTAGATGTCAGGAAAAGGCTAGACACATGAAAATATTAACAAAGTAACATGATCTTTTGAAAGAAGAAATAAAATTTGTTCAAAACAAAAATGAAGTTCTTGAGAGAGATCATATTTATCCTATTAAAGATGTGTTTGATAAAACTCTTAATGAGCATGAATAGCTCTTCAATCATTTATCTCATCTAGCCTTAAGAGAACCAAACTTACATCCATGATCTATGGTGTAAGCAGAAGCAGAGGAGATGGTTTGGGCTACTGTAAAAAAGCTTTTAATCCAAGGACTGAAACCTTGATTTAGCCTTCAGATCTTTCCTCTTCTAAATATACTTAGAAAGGGTTAGACTTTTATTTTGTACCTGATTCTAAAACTGCAAAGGTTCTGAACTAATCAGAATCTAAAAATTTTGAGTCAAGGTCTCTAAAGAAATTAGAACTTAAGACTCTAAAGTCAAAGGTTCTGAAGTCAAAGGTTTTGAAGAAACCAGAACCTAAGACATCAGGTCACAAGGTTCTGAAAGGTTCAGAACCAAAGGTCAAGATTCATTCAAGGCAACAAACTTTCAAATCAAAATTCTTGAATAATTCTAAGCCTTTCCATACGAGAAAAAGGATATAAAATAAGAGAAAACCTGTCAGAACTAATACTGAAGGACCCATAATACTATGGGTACCTAAATCTAAAATTATTTTTGCTACAAATATGCTTCAGGGGAGAAGTAAAGCAGCAGTCATGGTACCTGGACAATGGTTGATCATGACATATGCCAAGAGAAAGGTTTATGTTCCAAACTCTCACTCTGAAAGAGGAAGGAACTGTGGGATTTGGAGGAAACCAAAAGTAGAAGATCATTAGTACATGATACTCTAAGCACTCTTAGGCATACAGGGTGTATAACTTTTAAACCATAATGGTTGAAGAGTCTATACATATCAAATTTGATGACAAAGAGTCTGACAGTAAAATGTTAGAGTTGGTTGAGAACTTTGTAGAATTTCATATATCAGAAGTCTCTCTAGAAGTTGGTGGATCAGAAGTCATTATTCCTTCATAAGGTGAATGTTCAAGAGCTAGAGGATTAAATGTTAGATCTTCAGAAGTCTGTGGTACAGAACCAAGTCCAACTTCTAAAACACAACTAGAGGAAGAAAGTTTTTAATAAGCTCTCCATGATTCTCAAGAAGCTGCACAATACAGAAAAACCTTCAAGTACAAGTCTTCACATCCATAAGAGTTAATCAGTGGAAACAAAGATAGTCCTCTAAAAACAAGATCTACATTCAGAGAGTATCACTCAATGTTGGGAGTTATCTCCATGATAGAACCAACTTATGTTGATGAATCCTTATCAGATGATGGATGGATTGTAGCAATGCAAGAAGAACTAAACTAGTTTCAAAGAAATGATGTATGGGATCTGGTACCCATACCTCATCAAAAGAACATCATTAGAACAAAATGGGTGTTCAGAAATAAGCTGAATGAGCAAGGAGAGGTGGTAAGAAACAAATCTAGACTAGTAGCTCAAGGCTACAATCAGCAAGAAGTTATATATTTCTCTAAAACCTTTCCCCAGTTGCAAGGTTAAAGGGAATCATACTTCTTCTCTCTTATGTTATTAATCATGATATTGTTTTATATCAAATGGATGTCAAGAGTGATTTCTTAAATGGAGTCATTTCTGAAGAAGTGTATGTCAAACAACCCCCAGGGTTTGAGGACTCAGTCTACCCAGATTTTGTTTTTACACTTAAGAAATCACTTTATGGACTCAAAGAGCTTCGTATGAGAGACTAAGTAATTTCTTGTTAGAAAATGGCTTTCAAAAAGGGCAAGTTGACACTACACTATTTAGAAAAACTCTGAATAAGGAAATCTTAATTGTCCAAGTGTTAGCCAGGAGATTTCGACCAAACATGAAAAGTGAAGAAATGGTGAAAAAGCCAAGCAAGTGGGTCGACGCCAGGAGAAAGGATAGTGAGGAAGCCAAATCTGGGTCGACATAAGCAAATGGTGCATCGGAAGGAAGCAGCCGAACAAGGTCGTCGAAGGGCGTCACTTGGTGGCCCATGAAGCCAACACAAAGCTGATAGGTTTTTAGCGGGAAAAGTTTGAAAGCCAAGAACATGGGAAGTTAGAAAGATAATGGGGTGACACGTGTCATAGCTAGGACAAATCTTGGGAGATGAATAATTATTTTTTCAGCCTATTTAAAGCAATAGTTATTTCCATTTTGGTGGTCGCATTTGTAACATTGAAAAGGGAAAACACTCAAAGTACCGAGCGTTAAGAGAAAAGAGTTCACTCCCGCAGAAATGTATGATAGCGTCCACACTTGTTATTTTAGTGCAATTTATATGATTAGAGTTAAATTATTTTGTCATCTATTTGTCTGCTTGTTTTTTTTTACTTCGTTTTATTTATCAACCCGAAACCCTTTTATTTGTTCAAGTTTCTTACAACTCCTCTAAACAAAAAACCCTCACATCAACAAAGCGTACACTTCAGCCAATTGTTCTGGGATTTTGTGGCTGATCCCGCGAGTAAACCTGCGGTAGGAGGCCAGCGGTTATTCTCACGAGAATTGTGTGCGAACAAATTGGCACACCCCGTGGGACCCATTTTAGTTGAGTGTATGCATTTGCGCAGTGGTAAGATGGTGACACCACGTCCGAACGAAGAACCGTCTTCGACAGAAAGTACAGTTGTAACGCAAACAACTGACGTTGGCTCTGGGACCATGTCTGCGATTTCAACCGCTCCTAGTGGGCCAACCGCGACATCACGTCGATACGACCCAAGGCCGACAATGGCAAGGACTACAGGCCAGCATGTGCCTAGTGTCACAATGCCCATCCCTCGATTGTTTGGGATGCCGACAGAGATCATGTCGAGTCTACATTCTAGTGGTCCGGTGTTTGATGAAAGTTCATCCCTAGTTTTCTCACCATACCAAGGCTTAGGGGCTTTGGCAAATCAAGTCACTCGGCCCCCAGGTTTTAGTCTATTATCCCAATCAATACCCACGTTTACGTCAAGTTCTGTTGCGGTTATGAGGCAGCAGATGGATGAGAGTAATCACGAGATGGTTCATATGTTGACTCAACAAATAGGCACCATATTGAGACCATTAATACAAGATTCTACCCAGAGTTACCAGCAATTAGCAACTCAGATGACACGGATAGGTGACTTCCTAGGCGCCCCTAGGGCAAAGGGTCGATAGACTCCTCCGCCCCGACCGGAGACACCCATTCGTCAAGATGAGGTCTTTGACTAGACGATTGACCAACCTCACAAGTTTGAACAAACCCTTGGAAGGGCCCAAAGGCCTCATGTTGTGATGGTTCATAGGAACCAAGATCCCGACTATGTGGTCAGACAAGTTCGACACGATGCTTTGGTTGGTGAACCAAACTTGGAAGCCATGGTCGAACGTATCATGGTCCGAAATAGGGCAAATCCAGGCCTTCAACGGCCAACGTACACGTCCTCATTACCAGATTTTGTCTTATAGACAGAATTACCTAGGGGTTGGAAAGTGCCAAAATTCACCAAGTTCGTCGGTGAGACTGAGGAATCCACCGTCGAACACGTCGCCAGGTATCAAATCGAAGTCGGAGACAGGGAATAACGAGGACTTGAAAATGAAGTATTTCCCAAGTTCCCTCACGAAGAATGCGTTTACATGGTTTACCACGTTGCCCCCTCAGTCTGTCCACACCTGGGCACAATTAGAAAGATTGTTTCATGAACAGTTTTACATGGGACAATCGAAAATTAGTTTGAAAGAATTGGCCAGTGTCACACAGAAGGCCACGGAGTCGGTGGACCAATATCTTAACAGGTTTAGACTTTTGAAAGTATGATGCTTTACTCAAGTCCCTGAACATGAGCTAGTCGAAATGGCAGCTGGCGGTTTAGACTATTCCATCAGGAAAAATCTGGACACGCAATATCTCAGGGATATGGCGCAGGTGGCTGACCGAGTCCGACAAGTCAAACAGTTGAAAGCTGAAAAAACTCAGACTAACAGATACCGTAAGAAATAAAAAGTGTTGTATGTTGCCGCTGACGAATATTCTTCTGACGACGAAGAAATCATCGACGAAAGTGAGGTCAGCGTGGCTGAACTCAAGCCAGGGCCCCCATACACATGAAAATTACTAAAACCATCAAACGGGAAAAATCCCGTCGAAACTGGAAAAATAGATAAATACGTTGCTAAAACTTATACGTTTGATGTGTCTAAATGTGACGAAATATTTGATTTGCTGGTTAAAGATGGTCAAATAATTGTTCCTCCTGGTTTAAAGGAGCCCCCTTTAGAACAAAAGAAGACAAGGGGATTTTGTAAATTTCATAATTTCCTTGGTCATAAAACAGCTCAATGTGTTCTTTTCAGGGATTTGGTGCAAAAGGCTTTGAAGGAGGGTCGACTTCAATTTGGGGAAAGGCTAAAGACGCAGGTTGATACCGACCCGCTGAAGGTCGAAGAGGCTTTGTATTCGGAGCTGTACGAGTGTATGATGGTTGAGGCTACTGAGGGTCTCAGCAAACAATTGACAACTGAATTTGTGGAATGCTTGATGGTCGAAGCCACTGACGGTTCCGACAAAAGAGCTGAGGAGGAACTCGAGGCAGTTTACCCTCAAGCTGGCAAAAGCTGGGTATATTTCCAAGAAAAATGCAGGGTAAGTGGGTGAAAGGCGGCGTTATGCCCTAGGTACAATGTTGTTTTTTATGAGAAATCTACTGAGAGATACGAGGCGGGCAAGAAAGAAATGCCGCGAGAAGATAAGCCACTTGTCCCAAGGTTTTTATTCGACCGGAACGGTGCTCCTCGTCGAAACGAGGAATACAGGAATTTGTTCCAAGAGGCACGACCCAAGACTTTTGTGCCATCGTCGGACACCCCACAGGAGAAATGGATGGCACCGGTAAGCCAAAAAGGGAGCAAAAGGATGAAATGGAAAGTATTGGATTTGGAGAAGGAAGCAAAAGTCTCTGACAAAAGAGTCGAACCTAGAGGCTATGCGGTGTCCCCCAACTATAAAGGGAAGAACCCTATGACTAGGACTCAGTGGAGATGCTATCAATGAAATAAGAAAGCTGAGAAAAAGGCTTCTACTTCACAACTGAAGCCTGTCGGAACTTCTGGACAAAAGCGACAACACCCAAGAGGAAGATGGGTAGAAAAGGAAAAAGTTATGACAAATCAAACCATGGCAGTAACTGTGGAAGCCTCGGGAGAGAATGGGGTAGTTTCGACCCAAAGCTCAAAATCTACTTCGGTGATCAAAAGCAAGAAAGAACAAGAATACACTCCTCATTCAGATGAGGAAGAGCCAAAGTATTCTCCTCAGTCGGACGAAGAGTATACCCCTTCACCAGATGGAGACTTCGAAGAAGACATGTACAATGACACCAATGATGACACCTACGGTGAAGACTTCGTCTTAAACTGTGGTATCGTGTCGATATTGCCATCCGAATACGATATAGTGTTGGAAGTCTCTAAAGCGGAAGAGGATTTTGTACCAGATGAAAATGTGGAGGACAAACCGCTATATTATTATGTGATGAACAATGGTGTGGTTGAGGAACAAACAGCCATGTTTGAGAGACCTAGTCCTGGGATGATGTACCATTTGAAGCCGCTATTCATAAAAGCGAAGGTTGACGGAGTGGCGGTCAACGAAGTATTTGTGGATGGAGGGGAAACTATCAATCTGATGCCTCACAACAAATTCAAAAAGATTGGAAAGACGGAGGCTGACCTCCGACAACACAACATGGTTTTATCCAACTACGAAGGAAAGACCAACAACATCCTTGGAGTTGTCCAAGTGGACTTAGCAGTGGGTACGACCAATAGATCAACACTCTTTACGGTTATCAACTCAAAGGCAAATTTCAACTTGCTGTTGGGCCGGGAGTGGATTCATGGAATAGGGACAGTGTCGTCGACACTACACCAGAGGTTAAGCATTTGGAGAAAAGATGGCATAGTTTAGAACATTGAGGCTGATCAAAGTTATTATAAGATCGACGAAGCTAAGGGAAGTAAGAAGTCTTTTGATCAGCACCTAGCAACTGTGGCTCCTTGTGATGACGAGTCGGGGTCCTATACTTTCGTCGACACGGGTCGCGTCCTGAACTTAGATCCTGACTATGGGTTTATCTGGGTCGGTGAGAATGACTACTCAATCAGAAAGCATGACTCGAATTTCGGCCTATCTGGCTGAAAACAAAAGAATGTCGGCACTAGAAGCAGAAGAACACAAGATAGTTAGCAGAGCCGACTGCGAAGCACAAGCAAATGGCCCACAGGGCCAGACAGCAGCTTTAAAAATCCAGGGGCTTGATTGTATCTATGACAATGAGCCTTTAGGGTTTGAGAAAGACCCAAACAGTGAGCTGTAAAGAATGCAAGCGTAGGACCCACTCGAAGAGGTTGACTTAGGAGATGGGGTTACTAAAAGACCTACCTATGTGAGCACCAAAGTTGGGTAAAAAATGAAGGCTAAACTGATTAAGGTATTAAAGGAATACAAGGACTGCTTCGCCTGGGATTATGGCGAAATTCCTGGTCTGAGTCGAAGTGTGGTGGAGCATTGACTTCTAATTCAGCCAGGTAAAAGACCAGTAAAGCAGCAGCCTCGAGGATTTGCTCCAGAGGTTACCTCGAAGATCAAGCAGGAGATTGAGAGACTGCTCAAAAGCCGGTTCATCAGAACTACAAGGTACGTCAAATGGATAGCTAACATAGTGCCTGTTATCAAGAAAAATGGAACCCTTCGAGTCTGTATAGATTTTAGGGATCTGAACAACGCTACCCCAAAAGACGAATATTCGACGCCTGTGGTGGAGATTCTTGTAGACTCAGCGGCAAGTTTCGATTATTTGAGCATGCTCGACGGTTATTCTGGCAATAATCAAATTCTAATAGCCGAAAAAGATGTTCCCAAAACTGCATTTCGATGCCCTGGAGCTTTGGGAACATACGAATGGGTTGTGATGCCATTTGGTTTAAAAAATACTGGGGCAACCTATCAAAGAGCTATGAATGCTATATTCCATGACTATATTGAGAATTTTATGCAGGTGTATATTAATGACATTATGGTAAAATCCTCATCGGAGAATGGTCACCTAGACCACCTTCGACGTTCATTCGAGAGAATGAGAAAATATGGATTAAAAATGAATCCACTAAAATATGCCTTTGGTATTCATGCAGGGGATTTCCTGGGATTCGTGGTCCATAAGAAAGGCATCGAGATAAAGCAGAACAAGATGAAAGCGATCTTGGATCTCAAGCCTCCTTCGACAAAGAAGCAGCTCCAGTCTTTGTTGGGGAAGATAAACTTCTTGAGAAGGTTCATATTGAATCTAAGTGGCAAGACGAAGGTATTCTCGCCATTGCTCAAAGCCAAGAAGAAAGGTGAGTTCCATTGGGGACGGGAGCAGCAGAAGGCTTTCGATGCTATCAAGGAATATCTTATAAAGCCTCCAATTCTATTGCCACCTGGTATAAATAAAAACATGAAGTTGTACATTGCAGCGTCGGATATGACCATATGAAGCATGTTAGCACAAGAGGATAGTAGTGGCGTCGAAAGACCCATTTATTACCTTAGTAGAATGTTAATAGATGCTGAAACTAGGTATACTATGATTGAAATTTTGTGCCTATGCCTGTATTTCTCATGTATGAAATTAAAGCAATAAATTAAACCAGTTGATGTTTATGTTTCGTCGCATTTTGATGTTATTAAGCATATGTTGTCCAAACCTATTCTGCATAGTCGAATTGGGAAATGGGCACTAGAATTGACTGAGTTTTCCCTGACATACGTTCCTCTACAGGCTATGAAAGGTCAAATAGTGGTAGAATTTATTGTCGACCATGCAGTAGTCGAACCATCGATATGTAACATCGACATTGCCCCGTGGAAGTTATACTTCGATGGGTCGAGCTATAGAAACAGGGCAGGCATTGGGATTCTAATAGTATCCCCGCAGGGTACTCCAACTAAGTTCAAATACAAGGTTGACGGGAAATGCTCCAATAACGAGGCAGAGTATGAAGCCTTAATCATTGGCCTCAAAATACTTAAGGACTTGGGTGCCAAGGAAGTTGAAATAAGAGGAGATTCGAAACTGGTGATTAAAAAAATCACGAAAGAATATAAGTGCGTCAAAGAGCATCTTTTGATTTACTTCTCAATGGCGAAGCGCCTTTTGGAGCACTTTGAAGTTGTCAGCATTACGCATGTGCCCAGAATAGAAAACCAAGAGGCTAATGAGCTAGCACAGATCGCCTCCGGATACAAGGTGTCGGAAGGAAATCTGAAGGACTTCATTGAAACTAGGGAGAATATGGTGTCGAACATACGCCCACCACCAGGTTGGTCAATCTCAAAAACAGTGGGGGCTAATGCCTCGTTAGAAAGCTTGATCGAAGGGTTGGAAAGTTGCGAGGTTTTCACTATCAGCAATCTATCGTCAACAGATTAGAGAAGACCAATCATCGAGTATCTGGAGAATCCGGTGGGTAGCGCTGATAGTAAGACTAAATATAGAGCGCTAAGTTATGTACTGATGGGAAATGGGTTGCTAAAAAAACTCTGGAAGGAGTATTGCTCAAATGTCTAGGGGACACAGACACCTACTTTGCAATTTCTGAAGTTCATAGTGGGACATGTGGAGCTCACCAAGTTGGCCACAAGATGAAATGGTTACTGTTTCGACAGGACATCTATTGGCTAAGCATGCTCAAAGATTGCATGGACTATGCAAAGGGATGCCAAGACTGTCAGAAACATGCAAACATTCAGCATGTGCCAGCCAACGAATTAGACACCATCGTCAAACCATGGCCCTTTCTAGGTTGGGCATTGGATGTCATAGGGGAGATTCGACCAGCCTCGTCGAAACAACAAAAATTCATCCTCGTAGGTATAGACTATTTTACCAAATGGATAAAGGTTGTGCCCCTAGTGAAAGTAGATCAAGAGACTGTGATCGAGTTCATCCAGAATCATATTTTGTATAGATTCGGGATACCTGAAACCATCACGAAGGACCAAGGCTCTGTGTTCGTGGGCAAAAAAATGTAAGAGTTCGCAGCATAAATAGGTTTTAAGTTGGTCACTTTGACACCATATTATGCTCAGGCAAATGGGTAGGTCGAAACAGCTAATAAAATGGTAATTGGGCTCATCAAAAAACACGTGGCCAAAAAACCAAAAAATTGGCACAAGACGTTGAATCAAGTTTTGTGGGCTTGACAAACATCCCCCAAAGAGTAAACAAACTCGACTCCGTTTCGTTTGGCTTTTAGGCACGACGCTGTGTTACCAACAGAAATATGCTTGCAATCAATTAGAGTGCAACGACAACATGAAATTCTGTCGGAGCAATACTGGAATATGATGCTGGATGAGATCATGGACTTAGACGAGAAAAGAATGGCAACTTTGAATGTTTTATTACGTCAGAAGGCACGAGTTGCCAAAGCATATAATAAGAAGGTCAGAAAGAACACCTTTGCAGTTAACGACTATGTGTGGAAAGCAGTGTTGCCCATGGATCAACGACATCGAACATTTGGGAAATGGCCACCAAATTGGGAGAGACCATTCAAAGTGATCCAAGGTTTCAGCAACAATGCATACGAGGTTCAGGAATTAGGAATGGACCAACGAATCTTAAGGGTAAATGGGAAATATTTGAAAAAATAAAAACCTATGCTACAAGAGATTCAAGTTAAAAAGTAATTTTTTCATTGATAAGTGGCCAAAATAGGCTAGGGTTGCCAAGATGGCTTACAAAATATCTGAATAAAATTACAATTGTATGACATGCATATTAAGAAGAAGCGGGGAATCTAGACTTAAAGTCTTCAAAAATGGTCTTCTCATGAACAACCTTGCTTTCGAGGGGAGTTTTTCTTTTCCGCATCTGACCAATGGTATCTTTTATCTTGAGAGCCGCTTTGACGTGAGCAATCCCTTGAGTGACTTCTTGATCGATTGCCTCTTGAGTAGGCAAAGGTTCAGCGGAATCCAAAGATGCCTTCTGTTTTTCGACCTCAGCAATTTTTCTGGTAAGTTCAGCTATCTGAGCTTGATAATCAGATATCTGTTGGTAAAAAACACGATGCTTGTCGGAGCGCTTTGCTTGGTGGCCTTGAAGTCCTTAATTTTCTTCTCACAGAGTGAGCTGAGATACCACTCACGGCCCATTTCATTGCGTTTCTGCCTGATTTGAGCATCGGCTTGTTTGCACCTAGTAAGGTCCTTAGCCTGTTACGTAAAGAAGGCTTCAAATTCAATTAAGTATGAGGCCATGGGGTCTGGAACTTGAAATTCGGCAAGTTCATCCAATATCTTGAACACATCACGAGCCACAGCAGGCTCCTCTGTGACGACCGCCAGAAATTTATCGTCAAATATGTCTTCAATTGTTGAAACTTGAGGGCAAAAGAGGCATCTGTTTTTTAGGTTGGTATAGCCGTCGAACTCGTGAGTTGAACGTCCCCAGACTCTTGGTGAAGCTTGTGCAGTGCCTTCAAAGCCGCCGCTGGATTTGTTTGTTTTGTCGCCAGGATCTCCTCTGGGGTGAGAGCTTTGTCAACATTAGGTGTTGGCAGGTTGCAACCATCTTCAGAAGAAGCTTTAGGGTTCACATCGACCTCAGCAAAAGCAGCAACAGTCAAAATATTTTCATCATCACCAGTGGTTGCACCGTCCTTTCTAGCCTTAGTGGTGGTTTGTTGAACTGGAGGCTTTGTTTTCACTAAGTCCTCTTCGGTCGAAGTCACTTAGAACTCGTCGACGGTTTAAGGACTAAACATAGTTGTTGTCTCAGGCAGAGTTACAATGATAGCCGCTACAATGTCATTCTCTTCAACAGTGGTTGAAGTGGCCACAATTTCCTGGAATAGAAGTTTCAGTGAGGAAAAATCTAAATACTATACGAAGCAATAAAGCAAGGATGATGAATACCTCAACAGGTTGTTTTGGAGGAGGGGCTTCAGCCTAAACAGGCTCGAAGACTGAAATTCTGGTATCAGACGTGTGATGTTAAGGTGCGATGTCACAACAACACACTCTACACAATGGATAGCAATAACAGTAACAAAGCAACACAAAGAATTGTTCACCCAGTTCGGTTTAACTACCTACGTCTGGGGGCTACCAAGCCAGGGATGAAATTCACTACTTGTAGAATTAATTTACAGACTCAACAACCCAGTTGACAATCTACTAAACTTAATTCCTACTAGTGACTTTCTACCTAAGAACCCACTTAGATATGAGAACACTACTCAATCCCTAAAACACTTCAAAGATCACACACTTTGAATACCACTACTTGATTCTGCTTCACAGCTTTGATCAAGAACAACTCAAAATCACAATGCCAATTCACTCTCGAATGGCTTACAAAACATGCACGAAGACACAAAACGACTCTCAGTCTTTGGCTCACTTTCTTCGTCACTTTTCTCTAGTACTGGTGCGCTTTATATAGCCCCTTGAATTGGTCTTGGACCTGCTACAATATCTAACCTGATTTGTTATTTAAAACTGAATATTTAAAATAGATTTTCTCCTAAAATATTTTTAAATCTTCAACCTTTTAAATCTCCTACAAATCTGCACTAGATCTCCTATGCAGCAGAAAATATCTATCCCAAGATATTCGCATCCAATGAGACAGCTTGCTATCCACAATTCCATCTAACACGCAAACCCTAACAACATCACAACCTACTGTTGTTAATTCTGCAGATCTGATGTTACAGCATCGCCATGTGACATCAGACATCCAACTTCAGCAATTACATACTTAACACAGCCCAGTGTTAAATCTCAATGTTGCAACATCAGTACCTTGACATCAACATTGAATATACTTTGTTTTACCAAAATTCTAGCCAATCCAAGAACTAACAATCTCCCCCTTTGGCTAATTTTGGCTAAAACAATCTCTGTACTCTGCACCTTCAGAGACTTCAGCAGCGGAAAAACTTCAATCAATAATCTTGAAACCTCCAATCAGCAGCATCAGCAGTAACATCTTTTCTTCACAAAAATCTGCTGCTAAAAAAAAACTTCAGCATGTATCATTATGCTGCAAACAACTACAATCTTCAAACAGCTGCACATATTATCTTCAACTATGTTGCTCCCCCTCAATCATGAACCAGCATGGCAGCTGTCAATTACTCCCCCTTAATATCTGCATCACTTTAGCAGCATTTGGCATTTTTTGATACTCTTGACTCTCTTGGCTATTTCTCCCCCTTTTTAGCCACAATTAGACAAGCTTTAATCAGAAGCCCTATGAACTACAGTCATTACACCCTAGCTCTCATTGTTAGCCTCACAGTTAGCAACCAGGCAAAACAAATCATAGAAGGAAACCAAAAACATAAACAGGTGCATATAACAGCACAGAATTCAAATTACATAACCAAGCACATTAAGTGCTGAAACAAAGACAAAAAATAGACTAAAACTACTAGACGCAAGAGAAATAATACAAGCATTAATCATCTGAGCTGAGATCATCATCTTCTTTTAGACTTTCATTGTCAGACTCATCTGTCTTATCCACAACTACACTCTCTCTTTCTTTTTCCTTCATCTTCAGGGACATAAGTAATTTTTTAAACTTATCCTTCCTTTCAATGTTTACTCTGATGACTTCCTCTAGTTCTTTGCAGGCTTCCTCCAGTTCAGAAATCATATCAGTCTTAACATGAGTATAATTAGTAGATGTTGAGGCAGATGCTTTGACATTATCAGCAACATGTCTTCTTTTAAACCGCTTCTGATGAAATGACAATCCAGGCTTCCTTCTACTCACACTATCATCCTGATTAAGAATCCCAGGATGCTCAGATAGAATTATCCCACAAATGAGGGATGGAAATGCAATAGGTAATTTCACAGCTCTTGTCGCAGCGTGCTTGATAGTCTGATTATAGATGTAAGAGCCATAATCAATTAGTTTCTTTGTTCCAATGGCATAAACTAATTTTCCCAGTTTAGCAGAAACAGAGGTCTTGTGGTTAGTGGGAACCCAGTTAACCGCACCTATTCTATGAAGTAGAGCATATTTCACACTCAATAAACTTGCAGACAACTTTCCTCTTGAAGGCCAAACTTCAACCTGACCAGCTGTGATCTCTTTGCAGATAGCATTATTAGACACTTCTAATTCTCCATCATCTTCCTCACTTCTTTCTAAGTAGGCATTGATCACCTTAGGAGAGAACCAGACACACTTACCCCTGACGGTAACTCTTCTGAAGGTTAGGCTTTTGCTGTTATCAATAGACTCAGGGATATTCACTATAAATTCTATGACCAGTCTATCATAGCAACTAGACAATCCTGACACAGTCCTTATGAGACCAACAAACTTAATTAAATCTACAATTCTAGTAGACTCTAAGTCATCACCTACTAGCTCTCTTTCCATAGCTATCCTTCGTTGGCTCACACAGTTCCACATGGATGCACTTCTGGCACAGTGAAATGAGATGTTATCAGGTACTTGATCAGCAGCTCCTTTCATCACAGGGTTGATGTCTTGACCATCACACTCTGAATCTGATTCTTCCATGATTCTCCTCTTCTTTCCAGACCTGGCAACGTTGCTCCACGACTTGGGAGAGTCTGCGACTGAAGTCCTTTTCTTATCCTTAACCATATTTTCATTATCAGGTGAGTCCTCAACATCTATAACCTCAACCTGATCCTTCCCTTTACTCCTGTGACTTTCATTCCTAGGGGACGATGTTCTGACATCAAAGATGACATCAGTATCTTCAAGATCTTCTCCTTCAACTTCTTGAATTACAGACAAGGCCAGTCTTTGAAGATTTTTGTCTTCACTTTGAGAGTCCACCTATTCAGCAGGCATTTGCCTTAAAGGGACAGAAATCCCTTTCACACGTATTCCCTTCTAAAGGATTTTGGTGGCAATCTACTCCAAATGCATGTCTACATCATACTTTTCCTCAACCTAATGAGAGGATGATGACCCAGTTTCAGTTCTATTCATCTTGGTTGAGGGTTTAGAGTTACCTGACTCGAGAAGTGCCATAGGAATGTGTTCTTTGTCAACCAGCTCTTTGTCCGAAGAAACCCTAGTTCGTACATGTGCAGTTCTTTGAGAACCAGAGTTCTTGGATGGGGAAGACATCGTTCCTTTGTAACAGACTAGGTTTAGAGAAGGTTTTTCTATTTTGTTGAGGGAAACGAATCGTTGAGACGAGAACCCTTTGATAAATCTTGATGTAGAATCAATATGGTAAGGCGCCTGATTTTGAGTACCTCTTAAAGACCAATCACTAATGTTTTCCCTCCATAAAGACTTTCCTTTTAAATTTTTAAAAGGATTCACATCAGAACTTGTTAACTCTGAGTGACCTTTCAACATCCTGACATCATAGTCTGATGTTATAACATCAACCTGAACATCATTAGTTGAACTACCTTCAAGAGAAATCCACTGATAGCAGTTATCTTTGGTTCTGACACCCTTCATAACAACTTGATTTTGCTCACCAGATACCACACACCCATCTTTGGTGTAGCTGACTTTGTAACCTTCATCACACAACTGGCTTACGCTGATCAAATTTGCATTTAAACCACTGACAAACAGAACATTATCAAGTTCAGGTCTACCATCACCTTTCACTTTTCCAACTCCTGCAACTACACCTTTCTTGTCATTGCCAAATATAACCTCATGAGTGGGACAATGACTGACTTCAACTATCAAAGTTCTGAATCCAGTCATGTGCTTTGAGCATCCGCTGTCAAAGTACCATGTATCCTTATCAACTTGGCTACCTGAGGTGTGGGCTAAAAGACATTTCACCTTCTCCTTAAGAACCCATTGTTTAGCAACTTTAGGTCTGACCTCCTTGGGTTTGCTTTGAGGAGCAGATTGTGGATAACCATGCAATTTAAAACAAGAGTATTACATGTGTCCAAACCTTCCGCAATAGAAGCATCTTACTCTGTCATCTCTAAAGTGGTTAAATCTTTTGCCACTTTGATGATAATGTTGTGGCTGCCACCCATAATGTCTTCTTCTTCCATAGTTAGAATATCTTCTTCTGTACTGATGCTGTCTTCTAGGTTGTCTCCTATGGTGATGAGGCTTCCTTCTTCCATAGTTATGAGGCACAACATTGTTGTATCCATATCCATACCCATACTAGTTTCCCTGATGTTGAGACATCTGATGAGACATATTCTGTTTGAACCTTGCAGCTTGCATGCTCTTGTGATATTGGGGAGGCATATACTAACTAGCTCCTTGAGGCTGCATCTTTCTCTGATGGGGACCATTCTTTTTCTCAACATTATAAGGCTGAACAACCTTCTTATGGGTAGGATCCTGTCTCTTTGTTTGAGACATTGGTTGAGACACCTCCTCATTTGCTCCTGAAGTGCTTGCTTCAGCAGAAACCTTTTTCTCAGCCACAAATCCTATACCTGACTTATCACTAGCAACCTTTTCTGTCTGAAGGATCTTATCAAGTGTGTCTGTACCACAGCTCAGCATCCTAACAAACTTGGTCATATGATCAAGGTGAGCTTTGACCAGTACAACTTCATTTTCCAGTTCAGCTTTTTCATTCTCAAGCTGAGCAATTTGTTGCTTGTGGCACTTGTTTTCTTGACAAATCTCAGCACTTTTTAAACACATCTCTTGATAAGTAGAAGCTAACTCCTCATAAGTTATTTCTCCATCACTAGAATCATCATCTGAAACAACAGCTCCTGTTAAAGCTCTAACATGCTTTGCTGACTCACCTTCACTTTCACTATCAGAATCAGACTAGGATACTGTCATGCCCTTCTTCTGCTTTTTCAAGAAGGTGGGACATTCTTTCTTGACATGTCCATACCCTTCACACTCAAAGCATTGAACTCCTTTATCTTGGGCAGTTTTCTCTTCAACCTTCTCTTTTGACTTGCTGGTGTCAGAAGATATGTTCTTGACATTAGGCCTGGAGTTATTATTCATTCTCTTGAACACTTTGTTGAACTATCTTCCCAACATAACTATGGCCTGAGATAGATCCTCCTGGGATTCAGAACTCTTTCCTTTTTCTTCTTCATCATTTGACACCAGGGCTATACTCTTTGGCTTGTTTTCTGGTTCTTCCTCATTCAACACAAGCTCAAAAGTTTGAAGAGATCCAATGAGCTTATCAACTCTCATCTTGTTGATGTCTTGTGCTTCTTCAATGGCAGTCACCTTCATCTTGTACCTCTTAGGAAGTGACCTAAGAATCTTTCTTACAAGCTTTTCATCTGACATCTTTTCACCAAGAGCACTGGAAGCATTAGCCAGCTCAAGAACACTCATGTAGAAGTCATGAATAGTCTCATCTTCCTTCATCTTCAGACTTTCAAACTTCGATGTTAGAAGTTGAAGTCTTGACATCTTAACTCTAAATTTTCCTTCATGTGTAGCCTGCAAAATATCCCATGCTTCCTTAGCAACTTCACAGGTATTGATTAACCTGAAGATATTCTTATCCACTCCATTGAAAATTGCATTTAGAGCTTTGGAATTTCCAAGGGCAAGCTCATCTTCTTCCTTGGTCCATTATTCTTCAGGCTTTGGCTTTGAGGTGCCTTCTTTATCTTTGCCAGCATCATCCTTCTCACACATGACAGGTGCTTTCCACTCTTTAATAACAGCCTTCCAAGCCCTGCTGTCCAAGGATTTTAAGAAAGTGGTCATCCTTGGCTTCCAATAGTCATAATTGGATCCATCCAAAATAGGGGGTCTGTTGACGAATCCTCCAACTTCTTTGTCCATCTTTACACCAGAAAGTAACTTCCCTAGATCTCACCCAGAGACAGACAGGATGCCTGCTCTGATACCAATTGAAATTCTGGTTTCAGACGTGTGATGTTAAGGTGCAATGTCACAACAACACACTCTACACAATGGACAGCAATAACAGTAACAAAGCAACACAAAGAATTATTCACCCAGTTCGGTCTAACTACCTACGTCTGGGGGCTACCAAGCCAGGGATGAAATTCACTACTTGTAGAATTAATTTACAGACTCAACAACCCAGTTGACAATCTCCTAAACTTAATTCCTACTAGTGACTTTCTACCTAAGAACCCACTTAGATATGAGAACACTACTCAATCCCTAAAACACTTCAAAGATCACACACTTTGAATACCACTACTTGATTCTGCTTCACAGCTTTGATCAAGAACAACTCAAAATCACAATGCCAATTCACTCTCGAATGGCTTACAAAACATGCACGAAGACACAAAACGACTCTCAGTCTTTGGCTCACTTTCTTCATCACTTTTCTCTAGTACTGGTGCGCTTTATATAGTTCCTTGAATTGGTCTTGGACCTGCTACAATATCTGACCTGATTTGTTATTTAAAACTGAATATTTAAAACAGATTTTCTCCTAAAATCTTTTTAAATCTTCAACCTTTTAAATCTCCTACAAATCTGCACCAGATCTCCTATGCAGCAGAAAATATCTATCCCAAGATATTCGCATCTAATGAGACAACTTGCTCTCCACAATTCCAGCTAACACGCAAACCCTAACAACATCACAGCCTGCTGTTGTTAATTCTGCAGATCTGATGTTACAACATCGCCATGTGACATCAAACATCCAACTTCAGCAATTACATACTTAACACAACCCAGTGTTAAATCTCAATGTTGCAACATCAGTACCTTGACATCAACATTGAATATACTTTGTTTTACCAAAATTCCAGCCAATCCAAGAACTAACAAAGATGTCGGCAAGGTTTCTGGGAACAACATGTTTGATGGTCGAAGCAACCGTCTTAGAAGGAGTTTTCTTGATTGGGGCCCTCTTTTTCCTCACCAACGGAGTAGCTGGAGGAGATGATGGAGCTTCAGTAGGAAAAATCCAGGATTGGCTACTTGCATCCGACCCGTCTTCCTCAGGAGATGGTATCTTTTCAGAAGGCTGGAAAAACAACAAAGTCAGATAAACCTGCAAAAAGCCGATGCGAAGTAACACTGCGACAGGTTATACCTATGGTTTCAAAGTCTTTGGTTTCTTAGCAGGCCTGGCGGAGGTCGAGGCAGCAGCTGGTTCCTTTTTTCGACCATGGGAAAGAAGCACCAGTGATTAGTTAGAGACGATTAATGAAATAAACATAAAGAGTCAGGAGTTGCCTTCTGTGGTGGGTTTTCTGTGGCACCGATTTCTTGGGCGTCCTCGACAGGTAGAACAATTGCCGGGTTGGGAACCTCACCAGCAAGAGTGGCAAAAGCATCGACCATGTTTGACAGGAAGAGGTCACGTTGGAAAATCTGATTCTGGTATTCTAACCACCAGACGTCAAAGTCTTCTGTGGTAAACGAAGAAGGTTGGAACGCAAAGACAGGAAACCCAAGATGTTGTGTCGACTTGATAAATATAAAGCAGGCTTTATAACCCACCAGGTTCATCCGTCGACCAGCCTGTACAATATCAGAAGGATGTTTCACCAGGGATTTTGGTAACATCTGGCTCAAGCCAAATTGACGGGCCACCAAGTTAGGCTGGTAATTCATGAACCCATAACATGTGTTCCCCGTCTTAATCAGAAAGGATAGCATGGTGGGGGTCAGGAATGCCCTCCATATTGAGTTCAATTGTGCTGCCGCTTTGGGGGAAACACCAGGAAACAAATTTTTGAACCATGTTGGACCAAATTGTTGAGCCACAAAGGGCGCCATGTTAGGGACGAAAGACGTGGTCTCCGTAAACATATTGAGATACTTCGTGAAGAGGCCTTTGTTGGGGGTTTCTTGGGTGGTCATCCGGGAGTGTCGAAGGCCCTCTACGGAATGCTCTTTGTTCAGACGCTCCATAGTGGCAGAGGCAGGATAGCCTAGTTGGTGCTTGAGGGTGGCATTGAGCCAATGTTGCAACAACCACACAGGCTCTGAGACGTTTAAAGTTTTGGTAGTCACATGCAAAAGTTTCAGCTGCAGGACTGACAGACCAAGAGAATGATAAAGGGAGGCTAGTAAAAGCTTACCCAAAGATACCTGTCGACCTTCATGAATCTGGATCGCCAGGCTGATGTAACTTTTGGCTATTTGCAGAGCGCCAGGGCAGAATAGATAATACGACAGCCATAGAGTTAAAAAAGCAATGTGTTCCTCGTCGGACACTTCTTTGGAGGCCTTGTCGTGATGATCTTCGATGTAGTTTTGGAAACTGGCATGCTCAAATTCAAAGGTGTGATATGTTTCTAGCGTCGGGTCAAAAGTCTCGCCCAAGGGTGATAGACCAGTGATAGCCGCCACATCAAAGAGTGTTGGCGTGAACATGCCACAAGGGAAGTGGAATGTGTTGGTCGATCCCTCCCAAAAGTACATCGATGCAAGCAGTAAACAAGGGTTGACCCTGTGAGCGTTTCTTGAAAGTTGAATGGCGTCGAAGATGCAAGCGTTTTGCCATTGCTCCTTGCACTGGCCTTTGACCTTATTGAGCCAAGAAATTTATTCTTTATTGCCAGGTGCAGGCATCGATCTAAAGACCCTAGCCTTGGGTTCCATGAATTTGAGGTCCAAAGTTTCACCTTTCTCAAAAGCTGGTGGTATAGTAGGAGCAAAACAGGGGAAGAATTCTTGAAGCTCTTGATGACTTAGATTTTTATCCGAATATGGGCCATGAAAAGCATCGAGTTTACCAGCCACCACGAAAGGGATGACCATCTGATGTCACCAGTTTGCCACCACCGCTTCATCAGCAGATGATGGTTGAGGGAGAGGCCTGAGTGATTCCTTCTCAGAAAGGACGAAGGCGATAGGTTTGTTCTCGGTGGTGTGAGTGACGGGAGCAGTAGCAGTTGCAGAGGATGCCATTGAAATGGAGAGTTTTTTGGGAGAAAGAAAACTTGAAGGAAGAAGAAGCTGTGAGAAAATGGCAAAAAAACAAACGAACGAGTTCTGGAAGTATTTATAAGAAAAAATGCATGCAACCGAAGAGCCAAGAACTGTTCAAATTCTGCAGTTAGTGGGGGTGGTTTCGAGACCCATAACTTAGGACGAGACTAGCCATCATGATGTTTCTTGGAAATCATGGCACAGAAATGTGCCATCATCACATCAGACTGCGGGTGACACATGGCAAAGATTCGACAGAAGATAGAACGTTGGGGAAATCAAAACTCCAGTTTTCTCAGTTGACATATGGCTCAGTCGAAACTGGCCTTTTGGGGGGCAATTTGTTAGCCAGGAGATTTCGACCAAACATGAGAAGTGAAGAAATGGTGAAAAAGCCAAGCAAGTGGGTAGACGCCAGGAGAAAGGATAATGAGGAAGCCAAATCTGGGTCGACATAAGCAAATGGTGCGTCGGAAGGAAGCAGGCAAACAAGGTCGTCGAAGGGCGTCACTTGGTGGCCCACGAAGCCAACACAAAGCTGATAGGTTTTTAGCGGGAAAAGTTTGAAAGCCAAGAACATGGGAAGTTAGAAAGATAATGGGGTGACACGTGTCATAGCTAGGACAAATCTTGGGAGATGAACAGTTATTTTTTTAGCCTATTTAAAGCAGTAGTTATTTCTATTTTGGGGGTCGCATTTGTAACATTAAAAAAGGAAAACACTCAAAGTACCGAGCGTTAAGAGAAACGAGTTCACTCCTGCAGAAATGTATGATAGCGTCCATACTTGTTATTTTAATGCAATTTATATGATCAGAGTTTAAATCATTTTGTCATCTATTTGTCTGTTTTTTTTTTTACTTCGTTTTATTTATCAACCCGAAACCCTTTTATTTGTTCAAGTTTCTTACAACTCCTCTAAACAAAAAACCGTCATATCAACAAAGCTACACTTCAGCCAATTGTTATGGGATTCTGTGGCCGATCCCGCGAGTAAACCTGCGGTAGGAGGCCAGCGGTTGTTCGCGCAAGAATCGCGCGCGAACACCAAGTTTATGTTGATGACATAATTTTTGGTTCTACTAATACATCTCTTTGCAAAGAATTTTCTAAGACTATGCAGGCTGAATTTGAGATGAGCATGATGGGGGAATTGAAGTTCTTCCTTGGAATTCATATCAACCAAACAAAAGATGGAGTTTTTGTTAATCAATCTCAATAGATTAAATATATTCTAAAGAAGTTCAAGCTTGGAGACTTCAAAGTTATGAACATTCTTATGCATCCAACATGCAATCTGAACAAAGAAGAAGAAAGCTCCAAAGTCTGTTAGAAGTTGTATAGAGGTATGATTAGTTCCTTAATCTACTTAAGAGCTTCTAGGCCGGATATTTTGTTCAGTGTATGTGTGTGCAAGATTCCAATCAGATCCCTGGGAGACTCACATAACTACTGTTAAGAGGATCTTTAGGTATTTGAAGGGAACAACTAATCTAGGGCTGCTTTATAAAAAATTCCTAGAATACAAGCTAGTTGGATTATATGATGATGACTATTCTAGGGATATAATTGAAAGGAAATCCATTTGTGGAAAATTTTAACTCATGGTGAAAACCAAATATCCTGGGCTAGTAAAAGACAAGCAAGTATTGTTATGTCCACAACATAAGAAAAATACATCTCAGCTGCTAAATGCTTCACACACCTCCTCTGGATGAAATATCAGTTGGAAAATTATCATATGTTTAACTAAAAATCCAGTTGAACATTCCAGAATCAAGCACGTAGAAATAAAACATCATTTTATTAGAGACTATGTTTAGAAAGGTGTAATAGATATATAGTTCATTGATACAGATCATCAATGGGATAATACATTTACCAAGCCTCTTACAATAGAAATATTTGATTTCATCAAAAATAATTTGAACATGCATTTTATGGAAGATTAGTGCTTATTTCTGAATGGAGGATCAGAGTCTGGAATGATCAGAAGCACTGTACCAGCTTCTAATGTATGGAAGCTTCTGAAGTATCTCAGCCTCTGATGCTCAAAACCTAATTAAATGTTTGTGATGGCATATGATTGGTTTTTCTATTAAAATTATGTTATGACCACTTATGTGTCACAAATCTGAAAAGATATGTTGACTTGGTCTTATATATGTTATGTTTTTTAGTTTGTTCTCATTGGCTCATACTCTGAGCTATATTAAATGTGGAAAATATTTATATGATAAAATAATAGCATGTTTTGACAATCTCCTTGGATATCAGTCGGTTTTAATATGTGCAAATCATTTTTTTAATTCACTACACACACATGACTATTTGTGGTTGAAAAGAAATTCAAACAAAAATTATGAGACAAAGATCTGATTTGATTCAATGGAAAAGGATTACATGATTCTAATTAAAAAGGGCAATAAAGGAAGTTACTTTGATCCCTTGTTACCACTTCACCCTAGTGACATTTGGTAGCTCTTTTAGTCCTCATCCCACTCATCATCATCAGATAAGTCAATGACTTCCTTCTTAAGGTTCCCCTTGGACCTCTCCATCTTGGTCACTGTAGTCCTTCCAACTCTTGATGCCCCACTAGAAGTTCCAGCACTTTTTAAAGAACTGATTCTGTCATCCTTCTGGTTTTTCATATCTTTCTTCACTTCTTCAGCAGAACCTTTCTTGGAGTTTTCTCCTGAGTTACTCATTCTGATCAAAAAGTAAGTTTTAGAACGAAAGAGTGATGTATTTTATGCCTGCCCCAATTGGATTTTATAGGGAAAATGGAAACAAGTCAGACCTGTCTATTTTAATGTGCACCAATGGAATCAAGAGAAATATGCAGGCTTGGTATTCAGGCTCTTTTTCCAAGGCTTAACTGACATATCTCATTGGCCTAAGAAGAAGGTTGAAATATCTCGTATTTTATAGCATCTTTTCTAACCACTCAAGTCATTTATTGTCATCACATTTTTTTACTTGCAAGTTTTTTTACTGATGAGAATGGAGAAGAAAACCTGATTATTAATTGTTTTTACTCAGATCTGATTGTTTTTCATTCATTTATTTTTTATTTGGTATCTTTTCTTTCCCTTATCTTTTTGTTGATGACAAAAGAGGGAGAGATAGAGAGTATTAAAGCATCTGAATCTGATGATTAGTTTTATTGTGCTTAATTTCTAAAGATAAACATTATGGTGCTTTTAGAGGAATTTAATTAACTTGGATAGGACTTAGGGGGAGTTTACAAACCTCACCCTCTGGACTATCAGACTCAGGGGGAGCTTACAAACCTCAGACCCTGAAGTCAACACGTTAATTAAATTGACAACCATTGTTCTTTAATACTTATGTTTGTCATCATTAAAAAGGGGGAGATTGTTGGAAAAAAAATTGTTTGATACCACATCCCTTGGGTTTTGATGATAACAAAGTATTCAAAGAGCAATTAGGCTTTCGGCCATCCGTTTATAGTATGCATGATTATATGATTAAGAACAGATAAAGATTTGCTTGAGGAATCTGAATCTGAAGATCATACTCTGGCTCTGAAGACAACTTCTAAAGACTCTGGCTCTGATGGAAGATCCAGACTCTGAAGCAGGCAACTCTGAAGAAAGTCAACCTCTAGTGACGCAGACTTAGAAGCTTTAGAAGCCAAAGAAGTAGACTCTGAGGTTATCATCCTCTAAAGAATGAAGTCTAAAAGAAGTCAACCTCAGAAGCATAATCTTTTCAACCGAGGCAACTCTGACAGGCTCAAAGACTTTTTAATCACATGAAGACTTAAGTAAAATCTCTTATTTGTTGTCCGAGCTTCAACAAATAATTCCTCTTGCAGAAAGGTGCTTTCTTGATGTGTCTAATCAAGTACAAAGCTAGCCTAACCTTTTGGTAAAAGTCTTCAACGTCTCTTTTTCTGCTTTTTATATAAGGAGCTGTAGACCTGAAGATGAAGACTATTCCACTAAAATACAACACTGTTACATACTCTAAATCTTGACAATCAAAGAGAAGTTACTCTGTCAAATTTGTTATACTTAGAACATCTTAACACGTGTAAATTTTAGAAGTTCTTAAGTCTTAAGACTCTTTCTAAGTTGTATTCTGCCTACACCTCTGATTACATATCAAGTGTAGTTAGTGTCGTAACCCAAAATTTGACCTTCCCTTTTGCCTTTTGCATAAGCATGTGCATTAGCATCGCTGGCACACGCATTCGCACGCTTTTTCTCTGTGGTTTTTCGTTGCAAGAATATTCAGGTTTTCAAGACCGATTAATCACATCCTCACAAAGATATCACATTATCAAAACAAGCATAAAATAAGGGTTTCCATGGTTATTCATCAAAGCAAGAGGTTGAAAATCGAAACCATGGCCACAACACAATTTTTCAAGCAAATTGGGGCAATTTTGGCCTGGTTAATCGATTAACCATTTGCAGTGCAAATGTGTTAATCGATTGACACAGGCAAAATGGGCAGAATCTGCTGCTTTTTCATGACAACAACTTTTTCTCCTCATTTTGGGATTCTACTTGGTTCTAGCAGTATGTGGAACATTCTAGACATCTCTAAACATTTCAAGACCATTCAAGATACTCCACTTACATTTATTCCAATGCTTCACTATAATTTGAGTGCACCATGTTCCTTGATTTCCAAGTATGTGAACCTTTGGATTTGAAGCTTACATTGGGATTGCTACCGAGTTAACTTCCTAACTAACTGAGTTAACCGGTGACTTGGTGAGTCAAGTGTAACTAACTCCTAGCCTAATTCCAAACCACCCTAAGCTAGCTCCTAGCCTAATTCCAAACCTCTCACACTCCAAACCAAAACTCTATATAAACAAAGGTTCACTATTTTCACAAGGACCCTCAATCATTTCTCAACCATTTCACATAATTTCTCACACTTCACTCTCAATTCTCTCACATTCTATCTGAATTTTTCTGCAAACTTCTTCATCTTCATCTACATTTTCGTCCCAAACCTCACTATAGCTCTTCACCATTGAAGAATAATCACTTCTACATTGGAAGGAATTATTTCTTGAGCTTAACCTTCAACACTTTGCAATTATACTTAGTTTTCTGGAGTTTTATAAGCTTTTGGATTCATCTCAAGTGTTTGTTTCAAGATTCAACGGTTCGAATTCGTATTTTAGAAGTTTCGTCTCAATTTGCTCGGTTTCGGTGCGATTCGGCTACGATTGAAGATTCCTCTAGTTTTCTTTGATTATCTTCATCAAGATCACTTTGCAACAACATCCAAGGCACATCTCAGCCTTGTAGGTTGGTATCTCTTTACACATTTTACTATTTCGAACATTTTCGTATCATTCGTGATGTAGTTTCAATACTTTTTTTGTGAGAATTTATTATGCCATTACTTGATCCATGATCTTGGTGATTTAATTGATTCCTTTGATGATTATTTGTTATTGTTAAACTTGATTTTCGTGCATAATTGTTTGCCCTAGCATATGAGTGATTACACAATCCATAAGTGGCCAAAGGCACTTTTGAAAAATCAATTTCCAGCCACTACTTCGGTGTTAATCAATTAACACTTTTGCACTGCAAAGTGTTAATTGATTAACACAACATTTTTCAGCAAAAATCTGCGTTTCTGCAAGTGTTAATCGATTAACACTTTGAAGTGCAATAAGTGTTAATAGATTAACACTGCTCCATATTTCCATTTTCATTCTTTTTCAAGTGTGTTTGCCATGCTTTCTTCCTCTAACTTCCATGGATTGATATGCTTGATTTTTATGGATGTTTTAGGTGTCATTTAACTTCTGATTAAAGCATGCTCATGAATTTTTGATGCACGATTTCAATTATGCAATTGTTCACATTTTTGGCATTGTATGAACATGATCATTCTTGCACTTTCTTTGATCACATGATATATGATTTGTGATGCATACTAAATGTCATTTGGTACTGTCTTGCACTTTCATTCATGTTTGAATTAAGTTTATTCCTCAAAGGATAAGCTTAATCTTGTACAATCAACAATGCACCCTTTGCTTTAATAGTTTTTCAATTCATTTTTGAAAATTATTAGCATTTTCCTCCCTTTTGATTAACTAATTGAAACTTCATTTCGATTATTAATCTTCCCGGTAGCGTTTCTCTTTAGGCTTCCTTTAGAGCTTTCTTTCCCTCTTCCCCGCAGAGTCAGAGCTTTCATACGACACTGGAGCACTGTACAACTTGATGCTATTATGCTGTCCGTTTCAACTTTTGCACTGCACCCTGTTTGATAGAGAAGGAATAAGAATGGATAATTCCTACTCTCCTTCTAACCACTTCAGGTAGGGGACGAATGACCCTGTGCCTGGCTTAGTCGTCTCTATCTCCATGCGGTAGTGTATTCTTTTCCCCAGTTGAGTCGATCCCCGATCACTCTTATCTCTCTCAATCTCTCTTTTGATCAATCACCATCCTTTTTGGTTAAGATCATTGTCTTGGGTTAGCATCCCTCCCCCTTGTCTCAATATTCTTTTCTTGTGGTCAATCATTGCCTTTTGATTCTTCTGAAGAGTCTCAATTCCTTCGGTTAAACACAATCTTCTTGTTAAACACCGAAACCCTTGCGGAGTTCGCAACCTTCTTTTGGTTATTCTCCCTTTGTTTGGTTAACCACTGCCTGTCACTTAAAACACCAAGTTGCACGTCTTCTCAGTTAACCACAGTATATCTGTTAACATACTGAGTTCCTCTTGGGTTAATCACCTTCTCTTGGTTAATCACCCATTTTTTCAGTTAATCACAGTTTATCTGTTAAAATACTGAGCCCCTTTCGAGTTAATCACCTTCTCTTAGTTAATCACTCGTTCTTTTCGGTTAATCACAGTCTTTCTGTTAAAACCGAATCCCCGACGGTTAGTAACCTTCTTTTGGTTCAAATACCCCTTTCTTCGGTCAAGTATTGTCTGTTCAGTCCGTACCGACATCCCCTTTGGGTCACGACCTTCGCTCGGTCCTACACCCGTTCTTCTGGTTAATCACAGTTTATCTGTTAAAACCGTTCTCCCCGCACAATTGCGATCTTTGCTTTCCTCGATTTACCACTGTTGATCAGTTAATATACCGAAACCCCTTCAGAGTCAAACACCTTCTCTTGGTTCAGTACTCTCTCTTTTGGTTCTTCACAACCTGTTTGTTGACACCTAACTCTTTTTTTTCATACATAGTCTTAATCTCTTTTTCTTCGGTTAACCACTGCCAGTCAGTTAACATACCGAATCCTTATTTTCTTAGTTTCAGCACCTTACCTTTGTTTTTCCCCCAGTAGGGTCGCTACCTTCTGGTCCCCAACACTTTTCTTTGTTCACTTACTCCCCAGTGGAGTCTCTTCCGTTCCTTTTGCTCTTTTATTTTCTTGGTTTCTACACCATTCTTGCTCGTTATCCTCAACACAGTTACTATCTTTCCTTTTTGCACTCCTTTCTTGGTTTTGGCACCATTTCTTTGAAATCCCCAGCAAAGTTTCCTTTCTTTCTTTTGCTCTTGGTTTTGACACCATTTCCCTTTCTTTTTTCCGTCTTAGTTCCCCGAACTACGGACGCTCTGATTCTTCATTCATTCGAATGTAAGATACGTAGGCACAAGATTGCGATGATCTTGGCGAGCATATTTCCACCTTCTCTGCTCCTTCCTCTTTCTTGTCCTTGGTTCCATGAACTACGGCGCTCTGATCTCTTCATTGCACTATGAGGGTACGTAGGCACGAGGGCCCTAATCCTCCGCGAGCACTTTCTTTCACTTTCTTTCTTTTCTTCTCTCTCTTCTCTCTCTCCTCTTATTTTAGCTAGAAGCCTTTAGATAGATAACCCATCCAAGCCTAGAAGCAAGCGAAATGATTCCCGTCGAGTACGGCGAATGTGTAAGGTGCTAATACCTTCCTTTCGCATAACCGACTCCCGTTCCTGTTTCTCTTACCCTTGGGTTTTATCGATATTTTCCCTGTCCTTTGGGACTAAATAAAATTCGGTGGCGACTCTGTTGTATCTTTGAGTGTGCAATTCACTCAGGTATAAACCAACCATCTTCAACTGGCAACTCTGCTGGGTAAATCTTGCGCTTGCAAGTTGGGGTCTCGCCTAGTTTTGTTTGCTTTTCTTGCTTGCTTGGGTGTTTATATTTTGCGCTTTACTTGCTTTATTTTACTTGCTTTATCTTTATGTTTATTTACTGCATTTCTTTACTGCTTTGAATATTCATATGATGTATATTCTGGATATCTGCTATATTTTCTGCTGTTGTTGGGATGAGTAGATTTTATTGGAGAGAAAAGTCCTAACACCGGGCTTGAGCATACACATAGGCTAGAACGTGGATAGTCGTGAGGCCTGTGTTTTACACTATGGGTTACCACGAGAGCCACATCCCAGATCGTGATTCAATTGAGAATACTTCCGTCTTGCGAGAATTTGCTACGGTGGGGGGTTTTCACTCTGAGTCCTATGGTTTGGGCGACCTTTCTAGGGACCACCTTGTTGTGTCTAGATCACACCTGTGAGGGGGATATGGGTTTTTGCAGGAAACCAAGCCACTTCATACCTTTGTTCTCTCACACACATCATATTTTGCACCGACACAAAATTATATGCAGATATCCAGATTGTTCAGACAGTGCTGGTTTCTTGTTCTTGTGTTGCATATCATGTCATCATGTAAATTAATTTTTGCATGTGCATTTCCAGGTTATTCGAAGGCTTATTCTTTGTTGACATTATCATAGAGATGAGTACTGGTTGCCGAGGCATCTTTAGCTACAAGTTTGTGGACCCTAAGTTGAATACTTTGAGAGGTTTAGCATCCCGTGTGGTTGAAGATAACAGGGGGGTTTTCAAAGACAGTTATGGAAATATATTGACCATCCTCAACACTGAAGTTAACATCACTGCCATTCATACCCTGGTTCAGTTCTATGACCCGCCACTTAGGTGCTTCACATTCCAAGATTATCAGCTAGCACCTACACTCGAGGAGTATGCTTATATTCTGAGGGTTGAGATCAAGAAATAGATTCCTTTTTTCTACACTACTGGTTGTCCGAAGTTTCCCCTTATTGCTGATGCTCTTTGTATTAGTTAAAAGGATGTGGAAGCTAATCTCAAGACCAAAGGGAAAGGTATTCGAGGGTTCGCTTCAAAGTTTCTGGTTGATAAGGCTATGTCCTTTACTATGGATGGAAATTGGAAGGCTTTCAACGCCGTTCTTGCCTTGCTGATATATGGGATTGTCTTGTTTCCGAACATGGAGGATTTCGTAGATCAGGTTGCCATCAGTATCTTCTTGTCCAAGAACCCTGTTCCGACGCTCCTTGCTGATACCTATCATTCTATTCATTCGAGTAATGAAAAGAAGAAGGGAACCATTGTCTGTTGTGCTCCTCTGCTGTACCGATGGTTCATGTCTCACCTTCCGCAGAAGGGTCCCTTTGTTGGGAATAAGGGTAATCTCAAGTGGTCTCAACGAATCATGTCTCTTACTACTGATGACATCTCTTGGTATTCTCGAGTCTTCGATGATACTAAGATCATTCTTCATTATGGGAAACTCTCCAATGTGCCTCTCCTGGGTACAAAGGGTGGAATTAACTACAATCCGAGACTTGCCTTCAGATAGTTGGGATATCCTATGTTGGCCAAGCCAGATCCTGAGGTAGTGGAGGAGTTCATCTTTCATGAAGGGGTTGATGACAAGGGATTACTGAAGAGGTTTAATGCCGCTTGGACTCAGATTCACCTCGAAGGAAGAGCCGATTTGGGTAAGAAGAATTGTGTAGCCAAGGAAGCTTACACATTTTGGGTCAAAGAGCGCATCAAAGAGATCTTGTTGCCATTTTCTTCCGAGCCTTCCATGAATGCCAAGCTTCCTGAACTTACCATTGTTCCTCCATCTGAAGTCGATCAACTCAAGCTGACTATTGAGATGTTGAAGAAGGAGAACGCCGATCTTCGTCTCAACCTTGATAGAGTCACATCCGAGAAGGATAACTTACAGATTGAGCTCCACCAGAAGCCTAAGCGCATGCTCAAAGAAGTGGAGGTTGAACAGAACAAGCGAAGGAAAGTGGGGATGCTTTGAAGAGTACCTATGAGGTACTTACTTCAAAGAAGAGGCAACTCGCCGACACTCAATATCAAGCCTACGAGGATGAGTTGAGCTACAAGAAGCAACTTGAAGAGCTTCAAGGGAAGTTATCCGAGTACAAGACAAAGTGGAAAAGTGAGCAAGACCGTGCTAATCAGTTGGCAAAGGACTTTTCTCAGTGTCAAGCTAAGCTCGAAAAAGCCTTCGGTGAAATTCAGAAGCTGCAAGATCAAGCACATCAGAGCCGAGAGCAGATCAGCCAGCTCAACACAGAGAGTACTCATTGGGAGCAACAAAGTCGTCATCTACAAGTTCTCTTGGATTAGAAAGAGGCCTTCCTTCAGGATATGCTTCAGGGACCTAACCATTTTTTGTTGCGCAACCTCATGAAGGATGCGAAGTATTGGAGTAAGAGGCACGGCCGTCTAGCCAGATTCGCTGAGCATGCACTTGAGGACTTACCTGGGTTGTTGAGAGATGCATATGCTGATGTATTGCCACACCAGATTCCTTGGGCTATTTTCCACTTCTTGTCTGTTTGTAGGGTGGTCTTTGATAGGATCCATGCTGATCTTGTTGTAGCCCAAAAGGCAGATATTTGATTTGTACTTAATTTGTACTTCTTTCCTTTATTGTTGAATAAATGAATAAAGCTTCTTGCCAGCTTTATCTTTTGCACCTTTACTAATATTCTTTACGATTATTGTTAACAAAGATAAGTTCACGAATTCCTGGAATTTAAAACCTTATTTTTACATGCATAGCATACATTCATTTGTACACATATGCACGTCCTTCATCCGAAAAACCTTTGCTTACCTTGTCCATCTCCGCTTGTAGCAAGACGATGACTCAACATCAATATTTCACTCGCTCAAGCAAAACCAGAATCATGGCTGACTTCGAACAAGAGAACGCTGCTTATAAGGAAACTCTAGCTCAATTTTAAGGTTGGATGGATCAGTTTCAGACTAACATGGATGTTATTATGGAAATTCTTCGTGCTCAGAAGGATGTTGCCATTGCCGCCACTGTTGTTGCAACTGTCACCGATGCAACCGTTGTCACTCCTGTTGTGACTATGTCTCCTGTTGTTACGGCCACTCCTGCTGCTGTTCCTTCTCCTGCTACCGTCGAAGTGCCATTTGAGCCTGTGAATCAGTTAGTTGTTCGTCCATCAAATTCTCAATCTGGTTTGAACAAGATGCATGCTACTTTTCCTTGGGGCATGCCTCCAAATTTCACTCCTTAGATTGCAAATAATGGTACCTTCGTACTATATCAGCCATTTGTTATGCCCGTGCCTAATGGGAATGCTGCTGCATATCCGTGGGGTATGCCTACTCCGGTTCCATCTCTGGTGGTGAGTGATGATCTTGAGAATCTTCAGGATCGTCAGACTCCTGGGTTGGCTGGCATTGAAACTCCTGGTGATGATGAGCATGTGTATAGGGGTCCTCCTAGTCATGTTCCAATTTCATCCCAAGCTGCTCAAACTGCTATTCAGAATGTTCATTCTGTAATGCCCTACCCCGGGGCATCTTCAACTGTTGTGGTACCTCCTCCGATTTATCCGTTTGGTGCTTAGATGGGTCAAAACACTGGTCAGATGGTTAATCATGGACTGGTATATCCTTCTCAGTTTGCTACTCCACAAGTGCATGCTTCGGCTGCATCTCAGCTGCCAAATCCTCAGATTCTTATCAGGCCTGTTAATCAAGATAGACCTGCTGGTTACAAGTTATTGGAAGACCGCATCAGAGCTATTGAACGTTTTTCTTCTTTAGGCATGGAAGCTAAAGACTTATGTTTGGTTCTAAATATTGTACTGCCGTAGAAATTCAAGATACCTAAACTTCCAAAGTATAAAGGTTTGAGTTGCCCACGTAGTCACATCACTATGTACTGCAGGAAGATGGCATCCTATATTGATAATGATGAATTGCTAGTTCATTATTTTTAAGATAGCTTGTCCGGTGCTTCATTGGATTGGTACATGGGCTTAGAACGCAGCAAAATCTGTTCTTGGAGAGATCTGTCTGAAGAATTTTTGAAGCAATACAAATATAATCTTGATCTAGCGCCTACCAGATTACAGCTGCAAAACCAGTCTCAGCGCTCAGCTAAAACATTCAAAGAGTATGCACAAAGGTGGCGTGAGATGGCATCTCGTGTACGACCTGCTCTCTCTGACAATGAGTTGGTTGATATCTTTATGGGTACATTGCAAGGGTCCTACTATGAGAAAATGGTGGGTAGTTCTTCTTCGAACTTTGCTGACATTGTAACAATCGGTGAACGGATTGAGAACGGGTTGAAGACTGGGAAGATTCCTGGAGCTGCTTCCCAGCAGCCAGCTAACAGAAAGTCTTAGAATAGTCAGTCAAATAAAAAGGAAGGTGAAGCCAACGCTGTAATAGCTCACGTTTCTCCTCACTATCAAGCTCCCATGGCTCCCCTGCCATACTATCCATATCCGTACATTGCTGTTGCACAATATCAACAACCTCCGTACCAGTATCATCCACAACATCCAGTTCAGAATGTTCAGAATCAGCAGCAACCGCAACGTCAGCAACAGACTCAGCAGAACAACAAAAATTAGTAGAATCAAAACCGACAAAACAACAACAATCAAGGAAATTGTAAGCGTCCGAATTTCGACAGAATTCCAGTGCCATATACTGAATTATTTCCTTATTTGGTTCATCAAGGGGCAATTGTTCCCAAAGAGATCGCACCTGCAATTCCTCCATTCAACCCAAAGCATAATCCAAATGCGTCTTGTGCCTATCACGCGGGATACATAGGACATGCGAAAGAAGACTGTATTGTTTTCAAAACCAAGGTTCAAGAGCTCATTGATCGGAAGATCTTGACTTTTGTTGAGGAAGGTCCTAACATTCAGCATAATCCGTTGCCCAATCATGGTGGACCTGCGGTGAACATGATTGAGGATAATTCAAGGACTGAATTGATCATGGATGTTGACGAGGTAAAGACCCCGATGACTGTGGTTATCAAGAGATTAAATGAACATGGGCTGTTGATAGGGCTGCATTGTAAGTGTCAGATTTACGATGATAATCCCAACCAGTGTTGAAGGCTGATGGGTTGTGTCCAAATTTTGATGAATCGAGGTGAAGTTCAATTTTTCAGATCAAAACCTGTTGAAGGGGTTGCTACTATCAAGCCATTCACCATTGTCTATAGGAAGGTTCCTATGGAATCCCTTAAGCAGAAGAAGATACAACCTATTGTTGTTTGCCCACCAAAGCTATTTTCGTATCAGAATTCCAAGGAGGTACCTTGGAGGTATGGATCAACTGTGTTTTTTGGGGTTCAAGAGATAAGGGTTGCCGAATCTGAGATTATGAATGTTACCACCACTGGAGGTATGACTCGTAGTGGACGGGTGTTTGCTCTGAAGGTCACTACGAAGCCAGTACAAGTTCCAACTATTGTTCCTCCCAAGGAGAAGCTTGTAACTGCACCCCTATTATTCAACAAGGGGCATCTACTGTTATACCAGTGCCAAGTATTCCGTCTCAGGATGTTTCAAAGAACAAGGAAAATATTGATGATCAAGAGTTCCTTAAGCTGATTAAGAAAAGTGACTTTAAAATTATGGATCAGCGAGGGAAGACTCCCTCAAGGATCTCGATTTTGTCCTTACTCATGAGCTTGCCCACATACAGATCAATTTTGTTGAAAGTCTTGAACACTGCCCACGTGATGCATGATATATCCGTTGTCGAGTTCGATGATGTAGTGGCTAACATAACAGCAAGCAGATACTTGGGTTTTAATGAATCAGAATTGCCTCCTGAAGGAGCTGCACACAATCGAGCGTTTCACATATTCGTAACTTGCATGGATACCCTATTATCTCATGTCCTAGTGGATACCGGTTCTTCTCTCAATGTGATGCCTAAGGGCACATTGAGCCAATTACTGGTAGAAGGGAGCGAGATGAGGCCAAGCACCTTAGTTGTCAGAGCCTTTGATGGATCTCGAAGGCAAGTCATTGGAGAAGTGGATTTACCCATCAAGGTTGGACCGCATTTATTCACCATTACTTTCCAAGTGATGGATATCAATCCTGCATACAGTTTCCTATTGGGTCGCCCGTGGATTCACGCCGCAGGGGCAGTTACTTCCACTTTACATCAGAAATTGAAATTCATGTTTGACGATCAGCTGGTCATCGTCTGTGGTGAAGAGGGTCTGATTGTGAGTGAGTTATCATCTTTCCGATACGTAGAGACCGATGAAGGCATAGCTGAGGTGTCGTTGCAGTGTCTTGAGTTCGAAGATGTCAGCCCTGCTTCAACTAGTCAAAGTAGATCACCGCAAATGACCTTAGCATCTGTCAAGAGTGCTAAAGAGACCATCGAGAAAGGTGCCTTGTCTGGCTAGGGGCATGTGATTGATGTGGTTGAAAAGCATAATCGTTTTGGATTGGGATATCGTCCTGGTCGAAAAGCAATGCAACTTGATCAAATTCAATAGCGCGGGTGTTCAAAAGGGTGACATCGTGGCTGCCATTGATGATGTTGGTCCTAGTAACCAGATTTCAAGCTTTGTGCACAAGTGCCCGCCGGGTTTCAAGCTCAACAATTGGACATCTATCGCGATTCCTGTAATTTTTCTAACAAACATGTAATTGATGCGTGTTATCCGCAAGTATACGGAGTACGTCAGAGTAATATAAAAATTTTATCGTTCCCACAGAGACCAATGTCAAATATATCGATTACTATTGTTACGGTGTTTATCTAAGGCCAAACGAAATCTGAGTACAAGCTTTAACTGAATGAAAATAGAAATTAATCAGATAAATAAATATGCTGGAATGTAATTCACATCAATCAAACAATACTCCTATCTTCTAAATAGTAACACTTACGGGGCAATGTTTCCTTCTTTGAAATAGAGTTAATTAAAAAGGATCCGCCGCGTTAGCGTGATCGGAAACAGACCTAACCTTTAATCTATACCAGCCGCTCACGCTGCACCGGTCGCTCCTTGCGTTAAAGTGTTGAAAGTCCTTTTTTATATAATTACCTCTAAGACTTAGTTAAAAAGTGCTTTCGATTGAAAATATTTTATACCAAAGGGTTTCCGGCATATGCTCGGTCAACCGGATCCTAAATCTATAAACGCGTCCGAAAATAGTTTTAAAACCTCTTTCTAATAATATAAAACTTTCCTAGTTAATCAATAAAGTGCTTCCGCTGTATTTATCAATTAACTACTAACAAACTCTTTTCTAAAATGTCGGACGGCTTTCGATCTTACCTGATCTAGTCACAATCATTACGCAAACAGAAACACGGTCTCATTTACGTAATGATCGATCTATTTAAGTTCAGATTTAATTAAAATCAAAAACAGCCCCTAAAGTATTTCTAAAGAGAAGTGTAGCGAGCGATTTTGGACGCGGTTCTTAAGCGTTGGTCGCTCTCTGCGGTCTGAGCTTTGACTACAGGTCGATTCATTTTTTATCCTATTGTGAGCTGAATAAGGAAGGGAAATAGATGTCTCCAATTAACCCTGCTTTGCATACTGAGTTTAAACAGTGGTCTGTTAGGTTACGGATGCTATCAATGTGGGGGGGCCTTTGTACTGGTTATTTGTATTTTCGCCAATACGGTTTTCTTTCTTTTAATCTAGGCAAAGGGTTTCTGACGGGGAACAAGGATTAGGATGTTAGGACTGATGCTTTTGAATTACTGCTTTTGATTGATGGAGATATGGGATTTGGGTTTTTTTGTTGATTGCGCTCGCTAAGATCTTTTCTTTCGATCTTATACCTACGTATTCCCGTTTACCGAAACAGGGAAATCAGAGCGTTCGTAGTTCCTCCAATTCTATGGGAGGAAATTGGTTTTTGGTGTCTTGTTCAAAGCCCAAGACGTGAAGCAAAAGGTGATTTGTATCTTGTTCAAAGCCCAAGATGTGAAGCTGAAAGGTCTATTTGTGTCTTGTTCAAAGCCCAAGACGTGAAGCTTAAAGACCTCGACTTTAGAGAGAATTTGTCATCTCTAAAGAGGGGAGAAGGAGAATTACTTTAACTGGGATACGCGGATCCGAGCAATGCCATAATTTCTGAAGAAAGGGTTTTATCCTGAAGGAGAAGACTTTAACTCAGTGTAGAGCAATGCCATCTTTCCTTAGGAATTTCTCATGCTAAAAGAGGGACAGTGGCATGGATGTAGATGATCCAGAGGCTTGCCTCTTACAGCGATTAGATGAAGGGGAAGGAGTTGTTGATGTTTGAGTACTGTGAACGAGGCACAGATTTGATGCTAAAAGGTTAATTGGATCAACCAGTGGTTTTCTTATATGAAGCCTAAGAGGAGGCTAATTTGTGTCTCGTACAAAGCCCGAGAAAGAGGCTAAAAGGGTTCGACCCAGTGGGGCATATCGTTATACAAAGCCTAAGAGGAGGCTAGCAAAGAGTTGACTCAGTTGGAGAATCTTTTATACTCATTAAGAGAGTGTTTTTGTATCTCGTACGAAGCCCGAGAAAGAGGCGAAAAGGTTATTTTGACTCCACTGGGGAGAATTTTGGTATCTCGTACGAAGCCCGAGATGAAGGCTATTGTAACTGTTTCAGTTGAGTGACAGATCCAATATACTGATTTTAAAAGAGAAAATCAGTTCTTATATGAGCATCATCGTACTCAGGGGTTTGATTTGAGGATCAGGGATATCTCCTTCTCTTTGAGGAAACGGGAAATCCAAAGGGTATTAAGACTGTCCGAGTCTGCGGGTTTCCTTCCTATTTAACAAAGGGTGCTTGAGAATGTCTTTGAGACTCAAGGAAGTTAGACTGTCCGTGTCTAGAGTTTTATCTTTTGTACTACGCTGTGAGAAATAGTAGTAGACTCTATGAAAGGACTGTTCTATTAAGATGACTAGGTTCTGTTCCTATACCTCTAGGAGGTCGTCGGGACAATTTGTACGAAGCCCAAGAGGAGGCTGGAAACTTTTAGGAAGCCGACGGGTCCTTGTACGAAGCCCAAGAGGAGGCTATCATTCCCTGAGGAAGAGATCATTATACGAAGCCTAAGAGGAGGCTGTGAATACTTCTAAGAAGCTGTCGGGTCCTTGTACGAAGCCCAAGAGGAGGCTATCATTCCCGAAGGAAGAGATCATTATACGAAGCCTAAGAGGAGGCTGATGCTTTTAAGAAGCCCGTGGGTCTATCATCTCCTTTCCATTAGGAGAGATAACTCTTTTAAAGATAAAAACCACTGGTAAACGTGCGAGGTTTACTATCCAGCGACTTTTAACTTTTAAAGAGGGTCCCTTAGTTAAGGTCCAAGATTATGACCGTAGTGGGTACCCAAACCCCGAGACATTCAAGGCAAGCTATCCACAAGGAATAGATCAAGTCAGGAAAGTTCGAGAATTTGGAAGAAACTCAAAGATGCCATTCATGGAGAATACATTCATCTTGGGGAGTAGAGCTTCTTGACGATTCCTAAGGAGGACAGCCGAAGAGAAGACTGTATCTGGTGCTCCTATTGGGGATCTAGGCGTCTATTTCTACGAGTAAGTGAAACGGCGTCACCTAGTTCTAGACGTAGTTGCCGGGGAAACTCGAAATATCTATACTATTATTACACAGTTGATATGATTTTATGAAAGGAGACTTACAGTGAGCAGCCCCACAATACAGTTTATAATATGAAAGCAGTAAACGAAAGCGGGTAAACACTTACTCGGTTGTAGAGATTCCATGCTGTTTGGTTAGTTGTTCAACAAAGAAAGATTGAAAATAACAGTATATATTCAAAATCAAAGGAGAAAGTGCTTTGAAAAAGAAAGATTTGGGGCTTACAGCTCAAGGAGAGGCCCAGGGTTTTATCAGTGAGCGCACTGTTTGAATTTGTACAGAGGGACTTATACAAGTGACTGGGGCCCAAAAAAAAGGTTTTCTGTACAAAGGGATGGGTCTTACACTCTCTCAAGAGGCCCAAAAAGGTTTAAAGAAAAGAGTGCGGCTTATAACACGAGGGTAGGCCCAAATGATTTTTCGTTTAAAAATGGCGATCGCGCCGAGGTTTTCTTTTAACGCGGAGGGACTTATACAATAAGTGAGGCCCAAAATGTTTTTGTTAAAAGGGGGATTGGGTCTTACACTCTCTCAAGAGGCCCAAAGTTTTGTAAATGGGTCTTATAGCTCAAGGAGAGGCCCAGATGATTTTTATTTTTAAACGGGCGACGATCGCGCCGTTTACTTGTACATAGGGACTTATACAATGAGTGAGGCCCAAAAAGTTTTTTGTACAAGGGGGAATGGGTCTTACACTCTCTCTCAAGAGGCCCAAAGTGTTTTGAAAATGATTTATGAGGGTTGAATTAATCCAAAAACCCTAATTTGTTTTCAAAATGTATTTAATTGAATAAAAATTCAATTAAAATGATCAAAAATTGTTTAACACATGGAAAACAAATTGTGATCTTGGATTAATGCTTCAAAAATTAAGTATTGACCTACAAAATAATTAGAAAGCATTAAAAGTTGCAAAATCAATGTAGAAAAAATATTTAAAATGCCAAAAACAATCAAAATATTAATTCTTTACAAAAATATCAATTATATGAAATAAATAATATTTTTGGGATTTTTTGTGAAAATAAAATATTTTAACATTTTTGTGAATTATTAAAAAAAGAATCAACTCAAAATCATTAAAACTCAGAGAGAAATTAATTTTTGAATCAATTAAACAAAATCACAAAATTCAAATATTTGAATTTCTCAAAAATGGCGCCAAGAACAGCTGAAGAACACGCGCGTGTTCTTGGTTTCTCAGATTTGCATTTTCTATCCAATCTCCATGAATACATAATCATATCATGCAATCCACATATCATTATGCTCGTCTCAACCTCACGATCATGTCTATGTACTTTAATTTCATTTAAATTAAACATACAACAAGAAATCACGAAGAGACCTCAAGAACCCTAATTTCTGCATGAAGGCTAGGATTTTTTATACACGATTCAAACAATGCAATTAATTGAGGGAAAACATTCCATGCATGGTTATGAACATATGGCCAAATTATTGTGCGAGGAAATATGCATAGATTGAGAGATGACCAAGTATGTGCTTACCTCCAAGCCGTGACAGCAAGTACAAAGTGATTTTTGATTTGGAGGTGTTACAGATGAGTGGTGATGATCTGAACAGCTTCCCTACACCCTATGGATTGTGTTTGGATGGTTGGACTTGATTGAAATTGACTGGATTATTTTGTGGTACCTCAGCTGCACTTTGGTTAAAACCTTGAGCAACCAGCTGATGATTTCATGAAATTGATGTTTCAGAAGTTATGTGAGTGTTTGATCAGCTCATATGTGATGTATGTGAGGTGTGTGAGTGATTGGTTTGTGCAGAACTGCTCTCAAACTCAAAACCCGATAGCTACCTTGCTAAGAAAGGCATTTTTGCTAAGAGAAAGAGATTTTGAGGAAAGCATCTGTTAGATGGCTTTGGTGTACTTAAACTGACCACAATTGAGCTCTATTTATAGTAGAGCAAGTTTGTTTTGGGATCCACAGTGAATGGCAACTGCAGCAGGTGTTTCCTCAATGTTGGCCAATGGAAATGCAAGTCTCCTCTAGCCATTGACTAGAGGTTAGGGCACAGAGCTATGGTCCCCTTGGTCTTGGATAAGTCTTGACTGATTTCAGATGAGAATGGCTCAGTCCATGCCACCTTGATGGTTCCATTGAATGCCTCATTCCAAATTTGAAGTCTTGTTCCTATTTTGGCCATTCTAGGTTCAACATGCTATTTCTTGTTCCATGGACTTTGGAGGCTTGGCTCAGTGATTGTCCCCTTTGGATTCAATCCTCTGAGGTGTCCAAGTGGATTGGAGCAATTGAATTTGGCTGATTTTGGCAAATCGACCAAAGTTGCAAATTCTGCCTTGCCTTGACAGATTTCAGCAAGGCAACTTGGCAATGTTGTATCTCATGATGTAGGTTGAATTTGGCAATGTTCTTGGCCATTTTGGAAAGCTCTTACATGATACAACAACTGTTTGAACAAGTTTGGTTTTGATCCCTTTTGATTCCAAGTGAAAAATCCCCCTACATTTGGCAAAAAGTGAGGCAGAATCTGACTTAGTGAAAATTTCACTAAGTGTTGGAAAAAGTGACATTTTCACTTTTTAGCCACTTTGATCACTCCATAACTCAAAATCCTTAATGAATTGGAATGACTTGTAGTTGAAGTTTTTGTAGGTGATAATGAGGGCTACAAATCCATCTTTGGATGAGAAAAAATGGCCTTGTGGTTTAGGAGTTATGGTCCTCCAAAGTTGGTACCTTTGCCACTTTATTTTTAACTTAGAAAAATTTCTAAGTTTTATGGTTACCCCTTTTACAAGTTATCTCACTTTTCTTGATTTTTCTTGATGAATGATGATTCAAATCATACATTAACATCATTTTAGGGTTAAAAATCCATTTTAGTGAAAAATCTCAAAAAGTCAAAGTTGACTTTTGTGCACAGTTGACTTTTTATCAGATGAATTCCAAACTGTACAATCCTTCAGGAAATCATGTCCTTGACCTAAATCAAACTTGATGGACATGTTCCATGGGTGTCATAGGGTATATTCAATCATGTATTAGGGTTTGGGAGCATGTCCTGGTCAAAAGTCAAAGTTACAGTTGACTTTTCCCTTAAAACCCTAATTGTGGTGCAGATGAAAATGAGACTTGTTGCTCAAGCTTCTTGGATCAATCCATTGTTCCAAATGGATCAATATGGTATATTAGAGACCCTCAAATCATCTCTTGAGGTCTTGGCTCATGGTTTGTCCCAAAAGTCAACTTAGGGTTGAATTAGGTCAAGAAACCCTAATTCCTGATTTTTGATGAATGCATCCCCTGAGGCAAAATTGACTTGATGCATGGGTTCATGAGGTTCCATGAAGCATATTAGGTTATGTTTTGGATCATTGCCTTGTGCCCAGATGAAAATTTCCATCTGGAGGCCCTGGTCGACCAAAACCCTAATTTGGTGACACTGTCGATCTTGAGACTTGGTCCACCTAGAAGGGAGCAGCCTTGTGCTTAATCCTTGAAGTAGGAGTCCTTTTGGTCCTATGTGGATGTTTGAGAGATTAGACAAGTTGAAGATCATGTCATTTCTTGATTGATCCTTTGTCTAAGCACTCCGAGAGGGCTTAAAACCCTAATTTTGATTGTAGTGGATGCTCACCCATCCTTGGGGAGACTAATGAAGCATAAAGGTACATCCATATTGTGATGATGATTTTCACAATGATGGGAAATCTAAGTGGTCAAAATTTGGGGTATTAAAAGAAGACATGTGGAGTACCGTCGGAACGACGATCCTCACATTCTAGCACAAGGGATTTAGCTAGACATAGTAATTAAAGACATAATAATAAATTGGTTTGCAAACGAAAACATTTATAAGATAAAAAAAATGTGCGAAGTGTGATAGTGTACTTTAAAAGGGTGAACACAAGTGTCACGCTTAAGTTCAGTTCCAAAATATAACAAATCACACAGATAAATAAAATAACAAAGTAAAACAGAGACAGAAAATAAATGAATATAAAGCAGTGCGAGAAAATAAATAATATAAAGGCGATGCGAAATATAATAAAATGCGATTTATAAATAAACCTGCTCCAAAGCGGAGATTGAATCTGGTACAAAGCTGGAAATTAAACTGCTGGAAAGTAAACAACTTCTAACTACAATGCTCCAATCGAACCAACAACTATAGTGCAATAACCCCTCGATGTGATGGATTATTGCTTTACAAGAGAACTCTATGCCTAAGGTTGAAACTAAGATTGAATGATCTAAAAAATGAAAATACAAGGCTTATTTATAGTGGCCATGAAGCTGTAACTGCTGTACGACATTATGGAAAGCGTTTTAAACAATAATTCCTTCGTGTGTAACTGCCTCTACCGTTTTCAACCGTTTGCCTATTTATAACTGTCGGCGCCCGCCGACCCCTGCTCCGCGTCCGCTGAGCGTGGTTTTGGAGGAGAAACACCTTTTGTGACTGTTGGCGTGGGGGTGAAGTCATAAGGCCAACGGTGTCCTCCTTGGCGCTCGCTAAGTGAAACGGCCAGTGTACATTTTACACAAGAAATCCTCATTTTTGCTCCGTTTTGCTTTGTTTTCTCTTTGTGGGCTCAAATCAGGAAATAAATCTGAAAGTAAAACAAAATACCATAATAGCAAAGGAAAATAACAAATAAACAACTAAAATCATGTAAAATCAGAGCCAAATGTACAGTATATTTTAGTGCTATCAAAATCTCCCACACTTAAACCTTTGCTTGTCCTCAAGCAAACTCTGATAAGTAAACCAAAGAAAAACAGTAAACATGAACGAAACTGATTTGGGCTAAGAACTTAAGTTTGATCAATAATACATCAGTAGGTACAAACTCATGAATCAAGGGTATCGTAATGACACTTTCCGCGATTTGCGAGCATAAGTTTCTCTCCTATACAAACCAATCCAAACTATGATATTATACTTAGGCCTATCTTACTCATTCCTTTCTTACCCCTTTTCATTCAAGCGCAGTCACATTAAGCCCGTTGTCTTTCACTCGCATGGTGAACATAACCTGTGGTAATCCTGATCCTTTTTATCAATGATTTGACACTTTTTACCAATTTTATGTATTTTTTCTTGCAAAATTTTTTTTCTGAAGATACTTGAACATCTTCTTGAAAATTTTTTCTTTTTTTTTTTCTTTTTCTTTGGCCGGATCTTACCTATTTGCATCGGTTTGTCACTTAGCGGTAGTTAAGATGGTGCTGACTGCTAAAATAAACTACTTAAGGGTTAGAGATGAAGGGTGAGATTTTAAGGCCACTGTATAATAAAAATCTAGATAAGCTCCTATAATTGAGAAACTTACGGTGTAAAAACGATATCGATTTTTCAAATAGTTTTCCCATGCCTTTGCAATTGATCTTACTTGTCCTAATAGCCCAAATTATCAAAAAAATAATGCTGTTTCTTTGTTAAAAAATTTTGTTAAGGCTCAAGAATTGGAAGAATAGATAAACTACACAAAATGACTCGTAAATCACATTTTTAAAACAAACTAAACTACACTAGAAAACAGTAAATAAATAAATACTAAAAACAGTAAATATCTCCTCCCACACTTAAACCGAACATTGTCCTCAATGTTTCAATAAAAGTGAGAAAGGAATAGGTGAAACCTGGTACTCAATCGTGTCGGCCACTGGGGCCATCTCCACCATGCTCTGGGCGTCTGGGACGACGGCTCCTACTGCGGTGTCGGGTAGTAGATGACAGCTCCATCTGCTCAATCCTCTCAATTAGAGAGGCATTTTGATCTCTAAGTGTTTGGAAACTCTCAAGAGTTTATTTCTGTGACTCCCGCATAAAGTCCATCATCTCCTGCTGTTGTTGGTACATGGCATAGAATAAGCCATCTCGCTCTTCTTCTCTGGCTTGTTGTGCTTGCCAGATTTCTTGAGTGATGTAAAATCCGGAAGAGGTACCTGCAGGATGGTTAGTAACAGGTGGGGTGTGTGCAGGTGATACATGAATGGGGGACTGCTCCATATGCTCATATTCGTCATCTGTCTCATTTCCTTCGTCCTCAGGGACGTTTGGAAGTAGTGGGCCTAGAACAGGAGCAGCCTTCAAATCATAGAGCCAGTTTTCTCTTTTGCGCACATCTGTGCGTGCTGAACAAGGTAGTGCGACACTCGGGATGGCAGCATTGTGAACCATGAGGATATATCCTCCTTCCGACCTCGTTTTGCATAAACGCATATCTCGCAGAAATTTTAAATCAATGGTGCGAGGAGGAAGTGGTTCCAATGTGGCCAACTCAGCGTCCAGGTGTAGGGCTCGTGCAATGAAGGTAATCAACCCTGCAAATGACACGGTGTTGCCCTTTTTCTCAACTGCCCTCATATGTGATAACATAAATGGCACAGGATTTAATCTTCTTTTGAGTAGAGCAGCCTGTAAAAATATGAATTCTTTGGAATTCATTTTGTTAGAGTTTTCACGGGAAAAAATAGTATCAGCTACTAAAAGGCGGAATACCCGTATGGCCGGGTTATGAATGTCAGAAGCTAAATTTCCATCAAAGGAGCAAGTGGTTTGGCCTGAGATGTTTCTCCACATTTGAAAGGCTTCAGTTGACCAACTTGTGTCTATGGGCGCCTCACAGGCCGCACCATTCCCAAAATGGAATCCTAATAACTCAGCAAGTGCATCAATGGTATAAATGTATTCGGCATTAAACATCCTAAATCTCACTGTGCCTACTGTGCTGGCAGTGTTTTCTCTGACAGTGTACTCCAAAGAACTCAAAAATTCGCGGGTTAGCCTTTCGTAGGTTGGCTCATTGCGAATAAAAATATTCTCTAATTTCAAATTTTGTAATAAATAAAATACGCTAAATCTTATACCAAGGCTATAGAGACAAGTATCATTAACGTACCTCGTCGCAAGAATGTTGCATGTCCGAAGCCGGTCCCATTTTTCCCATTGCTTGACTTCATCATCTCCATCACGAAAAATGATGTTTTCTTGGTTCTCCGCTGCCATTGTTGGAATAAAATGAAGGTTTGGTGATGGAGTAAATATATTATTGTTTTTGTAGATTTTGGTGAAATCTATGGATTTTATAGAGATAATGGGAAATGGAAGGTGTAATGGTAGTGGGGAAGTTATGAAATGATGGATTTTAATAGTTTAATGGGGTTTTATGGTGGTTGAATTCGCAGTTTATGGAGGTAGGAGATGAAGAGAGTTGGGAAAAAATGGGTTTTCTAATTCTGGTTCGTTTTAGAACCCAGAACGCTTCCGAGTCCGCCGAGGAGGGGTCCGCGTCCGCGGACTGTAAAAAATGGGCTGGCACGGATTTGGGCCTTGGTTGGTTCAATATTCTTGCCTTGGGGTGTCTACAACATACTGGTACATGAAAGAAACATAAAGAATATTTTATTTATATTTTATATATTTGTAAATGTTTTATTTAAATAACAGTTATTTTTATTTTTATTTTTATTTTTATTTTATTTTATTATTATTATTTTTTATTATTATTATTATTTTTTTAAATAAAATGAATGAACGGAAATTAAATATAAACAATAGATTGTAATGAAGTAGATATTTATTATAACTTGAAATAAAATAACACTCTCAAAAACATAAGGTTGCCATAATTCTAATAACCATGGAAAATAAAATCTACTAATAGTCTGATAATAATGACAATAACAATAAAGATAGTAGTGCAGTAAAGGTAAAAATAAACGATCAAAACAAGCATGAGGTAAGTCTCCTCCACACAAAGTATGAGCAATGCTCCAGGGCTCCTGAATATCTCCTAAGAAGACTGATGACGGACACCCTGAGTCATGTGAGGACAAGGTGTCCGTGCCTCTGCAAGCTGGCGCTTGAGATCACAAATCTCCTGCTCCAAAAGATCATATGATGAAGCGTTTGTCGCGTCTGCGATCTCTATCTGTAAGGTAAGCTCGGCGCATTCTTCGCGAAGAGAAATGATCTCCTTGCGCATAGCGTCAAACTCTGAATATATGTTCCTGCGTTGCAGATTAACGTTAGAGGAATAAACGGTAGTCCTTTCAGGATAAGGTGAAGGGTGGTTCTCAGGCACAGGGTGGTTTCTTGGTTTGACTGGTGTCTCGTCCTGGCCTTCCAAAGCGTATGACCAGTTAGCTCTATCATGGACACTTGTTCTGGTATGGTTTGGCAGACCAAAGTGGTGAATGACTTCGTTGTCTATTAGGAGCTTAAAGTTATCTGCACTAAAGAATGCTCTCCTAATAAGACCACGGTCAAGACAGTGAGGAATGTCAATCAAGGTATATCCACAATGGGATGTAAGATGAGTCAGCTTGTTGGCTAGACCTAGAGCATGAGCTATGTGTGTGATCGTACCGCCCGCATGGATGGGTCCTTTGGAAGATGCATCAATCAAATATAGGTTATACATCAGAAAATTACCACTGGCTAATGGTCGTGACTCAGCAGTACAAAAGAGCATCAGAATCTCTTCTGCAGTAACTTGGTTCTCGGTTTCACTTCTACCAAAGAAAGTCTCAGCTAGGATCATTTGGAAATAACGGAAAGCTGGGTTGTGGATTTTGTTTGCCAATTGGGTGGAAGGATCAGGTCCTCCTCCACCGGTGATTTTGCTCCAGAATATGTCAAGTTCATCTTGCATAACATTGGTTTCATGCATAAAATGGATTGCATCCAAGCCACATTGAAAACCAAGTATTCTAGCAAAATCTCTATCGTTCAGGGTATACTCATTTCCAAATAGTCTGAATCTTATGCTTCCACTGTTATAATCTCTTCCACTATAAGGGTCATAAATGAGTGAGCTGAGGAACTCTAAGGTCAGATGCTTATAGGTTACATTCATAGCTTCAGAATACTCATCCCACTGGAGCTGGTGACAAAGGTACCTCACACTGGCCTCAATACCTAAGGGTGTTAGGCAGTTTGGGTCAGGGTACCTAGTGGGTAGGATTGGTCTCTCAGAAAGGACTACGTATTTCTTCCTCTGTTCGTCATCTCTGAACGCAATGTGCATGTCATCATAGCTCTGCATCCTGCAAAGAAAGTTAGTGTGGAATGTCTGAGATGATGTGATCTGTAACCTGTAAACATAGACATTGCATAAGTTAATCACTTTAGAAAAATAATATAATATAATTAATAAAATATTTTTTCTTTTTCCGAAATAAATTCCATGCATAAATAAAAACAAGGAAAAGAAAATCGTGGGTTACCTCCCACGCAGCGCTTGTTTAACGTCGTTAGCTTGACGACTGAAAAACTTACGTTATGGATGTTGCTATAGGTGGGTCTATCAGAGTGTGACTTGAGTAGTAAGTAGGGATGTCCCCTCCATAGTAGGGTTTCAATCTTTGTCCATTCACTAGAAAGGGACTACATGAATGATTTGCAATTTCAAATGCTCCAGATTTCAGGACTTTGGTGACCTCATAGGGTCCAGTCCATCTTGAGCATAACTTACCTGGAAACAATCGTAATCTAGAATTGAAAAGAAGTACAGGATCTCCTATGTTGAACTCTTTTTTGATAATCTTTTTGTCATGCCATGCTTTGGTTCTCTCTTTATAAATTATGGCATTTTCATAAGCATTTCGGCGTAATTCTTCTAATTTATGAATATCTAGAATTCATTTGTCTTCGGCCGTTAAGTAATCTATATTAAGGGTTTTTATGGCCCAGTAGGCCTTATGTTCAAGTTCAAAGGGTAAATGGCAAGATTTTCCGTAGACTAATTGATATGGGGTTGTTCCTATAGGGGTTTTGAAAGCGGTCCTATAAGCCCACAAGGCTTCTTGTAGTTTTAAGGACCAATCTTTTCTAGAGATTGATACGGTTTTTTCTAAGATTTGTTTTATTTCCCTATTTGAGACTTCAACTTGTCCACTAGTCTGTGGATGGTAAGGTGTGGCTACTCGGTGTTTCACTCCGTATTTCTTTAATAGTTTCTCAAATATCCTAGATATGAAGTACGATCCCCCATCGCTTATAACCAATCGAGGTACTCCAAACCTAGGGAAAATATAGTTTTTAAATAGTTTAATGACTACACGAGTATCGTTGGTGGGTGCAGCTATGGCTTCAATCCACTTGGATACATAATCAACGGCTACTAAGATATACTTGTTTCCCATCGAAGATGGAAAAGGTCCCATAAAATCTATACCCCAAACATCGAAGATTTCCACCTCCTGAATATTTTTCAAAGGCATTTCGTCCCTCCTTGAGACGTTCCCAAGGCGTTGGCATCTGTCACATCTTACAATGTAGGCATGCACATCGCGCCATAACGTTGGCCAGAAAAGACCTGCTTGAAGTATTTTAGCGCATGTTTTGGACGAGCCTAGATGTCCACCATAAGGTGAAGAGTGACAATGTTTAATTATATTTTCAACTTCTTCTTCAGGGACACAGCGACGGAAAATGCCATCTGCGCCTCTCTTGAATAGAAGCGGTTCGTCCCAATAGAAGTGTTTTACGTCATGAAAGAACTTCTTCTTCTGTTGATAATTTAGATCAGGGGGTATGATATCAGCTGCTAAATAATTAATAAAATCTGCATACCAAGGTACGGTTGTCATTGCGAATGCTTTTTCAATGTCTACTTCTAAATAAGGGTCAGGATAATCATCATGGATGGTTCTCACTGCTCATACTAATCTATCGTACGCGAAATCATCATTGATAGGAACAAGATCTGGTTTTAAATATTCAACCCTTGAGAGGTGGTCTGCGACCACATTTTCAGTGCCTTTCTTGTCTCGAATTTCTAAATCGAATTCTTGAAGCAAAAGGATCCAGTGTAGTAATCTAGGCTTAGCGTCCTTTTTGCTTAATAGATATCTTATCGCAGCATGATCAGTGTAGACTATGATTTTCACTCCTACTAAATATGATCGGAATTTGTCGATTACAAAGACTACTGCCAGGAGTTCCTTCTCGGTTGTGGCATAATTTAGCTGAGCCGCATCCAAAGTTCTACTGGCGTAGTAAATTACATGGAGTTTTTTATCCTTCTTTTGTCCCAAAACAGCGCCTATAGCGTAATCACTAGCATCGTACATAATTTCAAAAGGTTGATTCCAATCAGGTGGTTGAATTATAGGTGCGGAAATTAGTGCTAGTTTTAGGTACTTAAAAGCTTCAAGACATTTATCATCGAATTTGAATTCGGCGTCTTTCATAAGTAAGTTGGTTAATGGTTTAGTTATTTTGGAGAAGTCTTTAATGAAGCGTCGGTAGAAACCGGCGTGTCCAAGAAAACTTCAGATTTCCCTAATGGTTTTGGGTGGTTGAAGGTTTTCTATAACTTCTATTTTAGCTTTATCAACCTCAATGCCTCTTTCGGACACTATGTGTCCTAGTACTATGCCTTCAGTCACCATAAAATGGCATTTTTCCCAATTTAGAACAAGGTTGACTTCTACGCATCTTTCCAGGATTTTCTCGAGGTTTGTTAAATAGTTTTTAAAACTAGATCCACATACCGAGAAATCGTCCATAAATACTTCCATGATCTCATCAAGGAAATCTGCGAAGATTGACATCATACAGCGTTGGAAAGTAGCTGGGGCATTGCATAGTCCAAATGGCATTCGTCTGTAAGCAAATGTTCCATAGGGACATGTAAAGGTTGTTTTCTCCTGATCGTCAGGGTGAATGGGTATTTGAAAAAATCCTGAGTATCTGTCTAAATAACAAAAGTAAGAATGCCTAGCTAAACATTCGAGCATTTGATCAATGAATGGAAGCGGGAAGTGATCCTTCCTAGTTACCTTATTGAGTTTTCTGTAATCGATACACATTCGCCAACCATTTTCCACACGTTTGTCTATTTGTTCTCCTTTGTCGTTTTGTACAACTGTGACACCTCCTTTCTTAGGTACCACATGTACGGGGCTTACCCATTTACTATCAGATATTTGGTATATTATTCCAGCCTCTAACAACTTCAACACTTCCCTTTTTACAACGTCACTCATTATAGGATTTATCCTTCGTTGATGTTCTCTGGAGGGTTTAGCGTCCTCCTCCAGCATAATTCGGTGCATACACACAGAAGGACTTATTCCTTTGAGATCAGAAATTTTATAACCTAGAGCTGAGGGATATCTTCGTAGAACATCTAAGAGTTAATTGGTTTCAGGACCATCTAACGTGGCACTGACTATGACTGGGCGATTTAATTCTTCATCTAAGAACTCATATCTTAAATTCTTAGGTAGCTCCTTAAGCTCTATTGATGGTTTTTTCTGACATGGCATATGATTTGGGGTGAGTGCCAAGCATTCATAAAGACTGTTATCTATATAAGGTTTAGGTAAGTGTTCGAATTCATCGTCCTCCATTATGGGGATGGAAGGTAGTTTTATGATTTCTACTGGATCTTCTTCATCTAATTCTCGTATGCATTCATCAATTATATCAATGACATAACATGAGTCATCTATGTTCGGTGCATTTAAGAATTGGGATAGTATAAATTCTACTTTTTCATTACCCACCTCGAATGTCATTCTTCCTTTCTTGACATCAATTATAGCTCCGGCCGTTGATAAGAAGGGTCTACCTAAAAGGATTGGGATCTCATCGTCTTCTTTAATGTCCATTACTACGAAATCGGTTGGAATATAAAGTTGACCAAGTCTAACTGGGACGTCTTCCAAAATGCCAATTGGATATTTAACTGATCTGTCAGCTAATTGGAGAGACATCGTAGTTGGTTGTATTTCTCCTAGGTTTAACCTTTTACAAACGGCTAAAGGCATTAGGCTTACACTTGCTCCTAAGTCCAGAAGTGCTTTATCTATAACTTGGTTTCCCAAAATACAAGGTATAGAAAAACTTCCTGGGTCTTTCTCCTTCTTAGCAAGCTTATTCTCAGCGATTGAATTACATTCTATAGGTTTAGGATCTTCTAATCTTCTTTTATTGGTCAGAATGTCTTTAAGGAATTTGGAATAGGATGGTATTTGGGTAATAGCTTCGGTGAATGGAATCTCTACATGGATTTTCTCAATCACTTTTATGAATTTCTAATATTGGTTATCGAATTTGGTTTGTTTAAGTCTTTGTGGGTATGGAATCGGAGGTTTGTAAGGAGGAGGTGGTACATAAACTTTTTCATTCTCTTCTCTTTCCTTCTCCTTAACTTCCGTATCTTTAGATTTCTCAGGTTCCACTGATTTCTCAACTTCTTTCTCAGGTGTGGTCACAACCTTTTTTCTAGGAGGTTCTGGATTATTCAACCTAGGGTTTTTAGGCCCATCGTAAGTGGTCCCGCTCCTTAGGGCTATAGCATTAGCATGCCCTTTAGGGTTAGGTTGAGGTTGTCCAGGGAATTGCCCTCCAGGTGTAACACGAGTAGATTGTTGTTGTGCTACTTGAGAGATTTGGGTTTCAAGCATTTTGTTATGAGTAATTACAGAATCAAGTTTAGTACCCAACTGAGTAATTAGTCCATTTATGTGAATGTTTTGATTCATGAACTCCTTGTTCTGTTGTAATTGAGCTGAGATGAATTCGTCCACCTTTTTCTCAAGATTTGACTTCTGAGGAGCATATGTTGCAGATTGGTTGGGTCTTTGAGTTTGGAAACCGGGGTGGTCTTTGAGGTGTCGAATTTTGAATGGGGTTATTATTCTTATAGGAAAGATTTGGGTGATTCCTCCATCTAGGGTTATATGTGTTTGAATATGGGTTTCCTTGGGCGTAATTAACCTGATCTGTGGGGTTGATGTTAGGTTTTCTACTTTTTGGGCTATAGCGTCCATTTTTGCGTTCATATGGTCAAAACAACTTACCTCATACACACCTCCTTTGGTCACTTTCTTCTCTACTTGTGCTCGTTCAGTCCCCCATTGGTAATGGTTTTGTGCCATATCCTCAATGAGAGCGCTAGCTTCGGCGTAGGGTTTGTTCATTAGAACACCACCAGCGGCAGCGTCTATGGTCATCTTGGTGTTGTACATGAGTCCATTATAAAAGGTATGGATAATGACCCATTGTTCTAAGCCATGATGTGGACATGCTCTTAATACATCCTTGTATCTCTCCCAAGCGTCGAAAAGTGATTCTCCCTCGCTTTGGGTAAATCGGGTTATTTGGTTTCGTAAGACAGCGGTTTTACTCGGTGGAAAGTATCTAGCAAGGAAGACTTTCTTTAGGTCATTCCAAGTGGTTATAGAGTTTGCTGGAAGGGAATCTAACCATGATCGGGCTCTATCTCTAAGGGAAAATGGAAATAGTCTTAGACGTATTGCCTCAGGAGGAGCCCCGTTCGCTTTTAAGGTATCAGTTAGTTGAATAAAGACTTTAAGATGTTGGTTCGGGTTTTCCGTAGGAAGACCGACGAACTGGTTCTGTTGCACTAATTGTAACAGAGATGGTTTTAATTCGAATTTATTGGCTGGTATAGCTGGGTTAACTATACTAGAATGAGGTTCTTCGTTAGAGGGTAAGGCGAAATCCTTAAGAGGTTTAGCGTTTTCTTCTTCTGCCATTGCTCTTTTAAGTTTTCGAAGTAAAAGACGAGCTCGGGCGTAACGTTCAGGTTCTTCTAATGGATCAACTAAGTTTCCGGTACTGCGAGTTCTTCGCATTTACCGACTAAGGTATGCCTTAGTCTAGACGGTGTAACAACAGGGTACGAAATTTTGACGAAATTGGTCCCCGGCAACGGCGCCAAAAACTTGATGCGTGTTATCCGCAAGAATACAGAGTACGTCAGAGTAATATAAAAGATTTATCGTTCCCACAGAGACCAATGTCAAATATATCAATTACTATTGTTACGGTGTTTATCTAAGGCCAAACGAAATCTGAGTACAAGCTTTAACTGAACGAAAATAGAAATTAATCAGATAAATAAATATGCTGGAATGTAATTCACATCAATCAAACAATACTCTTATCTTCTAAATAGTAACACTTACGGGGCAATGTTTCCTTCTTTGAAATAGAGTTAATTAAAAAGGATCCGCCGCGTTAGCGTGATCGGAAACAGACCTAACCTTTAATCTATACCAGCCGCTCACGCTGCACCGGTCGCTCCTTGCGTTAAAGTGTTAAAAGTCCTTTTTTATATAATTACCTCTAAGACTTAGTTAAAAAATGCTTTCGATTGAAAATATTTTATACCAAAGGGTTTCCGGCATATGCTCGGTCAACCGGATCCTAAATCTATAAACGCGTCCGAAAATAGTTTTAAAACCTCTTTCTAATAATATAAAACTTTCCTAGTTAATCAATAAAGTGCTTCCGCTGTATTTATCAATTAACTACTAACAAACTCTTTTCTAAAGTGTCGGACGGCTTTCGATCTTACCCGATCTAGTCACAATCATTACGCAAACAGAAACACGGTCTCATTTACGTAATGATCGATCAATTTAAGTTCAGAAGAGTTTAATTAAAATCAAAAATAGCCCCTAAAGTATTTCTAAAGAGAAGACATGTGGAGTACTGTCGGAACGACGATCCTCACATTCTAGCACAAGGGATTTAGCTAGACATAGTAATTAAAGACATAATAATAAATTGGTTTGCAAACGAAAACATTTATAAGATAAAAAAAATGTGCGAAGTGTGATAGTGTACTTTAAAAGGGTGAACACAAGTGTCACGCTTAAGTTCAGTTCCAAAATACAACAAATCACACAGATAAATAAAATAACTAAGTAAAACAGAGACAGAAAATAAATGAATATAAAGCAGTGCGAGAAAATAAATAATATAAAGGCGATGCGAAATATAATAAAATATGATTTATAAATAAACCTGCTCCAAAGCGGAGACTGAATCTGGTACAAAGCTGGAAATTAAACTGCTGGAAAGTAAACAACTTCTAACTACAATGCTCCAATCGAACCAACAACTATAGTGCAATAACCCCTCGATGTGACGGATTATTGCTTTACAAGAGAACTCTATGCCTAAGGTTGAAACTAAGATTGGATGATCTAAAAAATGAAAATACAAGGCTTATTTATAGTGGCCATGAAGCTGTAACTGCTGCACGACATTATGGAAAGCGTTTTAAACAATAATTCCTTCGTGTGTAACTGCCTCTACCGTTTGCCTATTTATAACTGTCGGCGCCCGCCGACCCCTGCTCCGCGTCCGCCGAGTGTGGTTTTGGAGGAGAAACGCCTTTTGTGACTGTTGGCATGGGGGTGAAGTCATAAGGCCAACGGCGTCCTCCTTGGCGCTCGCTGAGTGAAACGGCCAGTGTACATTTTACACAAGAAATCCTCATTTTTGCTCCGTTTTGCTTTGTTTTCTCTTTGTGGGCTCAAATCAGACAATAAATCTGAAAGTAAAACAAAATACCATAATAGCAAAGGAAAATAACAAATAAACAACTAAAATCATGTAAAATCAGAGCCAAATGTACAGTGTATTTTAGTGTTATCAGTAATGCATTTTGCATTCTCAATCCCTCGTCATCGCCCGAGACGAGTGGATAACTTGTAAAGGGCCTCACACTTTTGCAATATTATGTGATGAATGAATAAAAGTTTTTTTTTGCATTCAAAATTATGCTCTATTTTCTTTCTTTATTTTACTTTTTCACAAACAAATGGCAAAAGTTTCTTTTATTTTCACCTTTTCAAAATAGCTCATTCTAAACATATTCATAAACATGCAGAACAAATAAATGCATTGATAACAACATGGCAAACATCCATTGTAATTCTAGGATACCAATTAACCAAGCCGAAGAAGATGGTGAGGAAGATTGTGAATTACCGGCTGAACTAGCAAGGCTCCTTGAGTACGAGCATAAAGAGATTCAACCGCACAAAGAGCCAGTGGAAGTTGTCAATCTTGGTACTGATGAGGTCAGAAGAGAAGTCAAGGTTGGCATGTCCCTCGCTAAGTATGTACACTCCGAGTTGGTCAAGTTATTGAAAGAGTATGTTGATATCTTCGCCTGGTCTTATCGAGATATGCCTGGGTTGGATACCGACATCGTTGAACATCACTTGCCACTCAAGCCCGGATGTCTTCCTGTCAAGCAAAAATTAAGGAAGACTAGACCCGACATGGCACTTAAAATCAGAGAAGAGGTAAAGAAACAGTTTGATGCTGGGTTCCTGGCCACTTCCGAGTATCCTGAATGGATCGCTAACATCGTCCCGGTTCCTAAGAAAGACGGGAAGGTCAGAATGTGTGTGGATTATCGAGATCTCAATAAGGCAAGCTCGAAAGATGATTTTCCTTTGCCTCACATTGATGTCTTGGTAGATAACACTGCGCAGTTCTTTGTCTTTTCGTTCATGAACGGGTTTTCAGGGTATAATCAGATCAAAATGTCACCGGCTGATAGGAAAAAACTACTTTCATCATGCCATGGGGTACATATTATTACAAAGTCATGCCATTTGGTTTGAAGAATGCAGGGGCAACATACCAACGTGCCATGACAACCCTCTTTTACGATATGATCCATAGAGAGATTGAGGTTTACGTGGACGATATGATTGCAAAATCCAAAACTGGAGATGATCACTTATCTCATCTGAAGAAACTGTTTGTAAGACTCCAGAAGTTTAGACTGCGGTTGAATCCTGTGAAGTGCACCTTCGGAGTTCGATCGGGTAAACTGTTGGGCTTTATTGTGAGTCAGAAGGGAATTGAAGTTGATCCTGATAAGGATCGAGAAATTCAGAATATGCCGCCTCCCAAAACAGAAAAAGAAGTTCGTGGCTTTCTGAGCAGACTTAATTACATGTCAAGGTTCATTTCCCACTTTACGGCTACCTGCGAACCAATGTTCAAATTACTAAGAAAAAATCAATCAGTCGAATGGAACAATGATTATCAAGAAGCATTTGACAAAATAAAACAATACTTGCAAGAACCGCCGATTTCGGGTAGGCCTTTAATCATGTATCTCACTGTTCTACACGAATCAATGGGATGTGTATTGGGACAACATGATGATACTGGCAGAAAAGAACATGCAATTTACTATCTGAGCAAGAAGTTCACTGATTGTGAGACCAAATATTCACTTTTAGAGAAAACTTGTTGTGCTCTGGTCTGGGCATCTCGACGCCTTAGACAATACATGATTTGCCATACTACTTTATTGATATGCAAAATGGATCTGATAAAGTACATATTTGAAAATCCTGCTGTCTCTAGAAGGATTGCTTGGTGGCAGATGTTGTTAACTGAGTATGATATCCAACATGTTACCCAGAAAGCAATAAAAGGGAGTGTCTTGTCTGACTACCTTGCTCATCAACCTGTAGAGGGTTATCATCAAATGAAGTTTGACTTTCCTGATGAGGATGTTGTGTTTATTAGAGATTATGAGACTCTAGATCCTAACATAGGACCCAAACCAGGGGTACGATGGACGCTCGTGTTCGATGGTGCCTCCAATGCTAAAGGCCGTGGAATTGGTGCTATCCTTATCTCTCCGACAGGTTTTCACCTTCCCTTTACTGCCAGATTATGCTTTGTATGCACCAACAATATGGCTGAATACGAAGCATGTATCTACGGCATTGAAGCGGCAATTGATATGAGAATCAAGATCCTTTAGGTCTATGGAGATTCTACTTTGGTTATCGACCAAGTCAGAGGGAACTTTGTGACTCAGGATTCCAAGCTGGTTCCTTACCAAAAGCACATCGCGAAATTGATTCCTTACTTTGATAAGATCTCTTTTCATCATATTTCCAGAGAGGAAAATCAACTAGATGATGCACTTGCCACCCTGGCATCCATGTTCAAAGTCAAGTGGAAGAATGAAGCTCCTTCTATCCGCATTGATCATTTAAACAAACCAGCACACTGTTTAGCAATTAAGGACGAGTCTGATGACAAGCCTTGGTTCTATGACATCAAAAGATATATGGAAAAACAGGAATATCCCGAGGGTGTCACTATCACTAACAAGAAAGCTCTTAGACGGCTCTGCGCCAAATTCTTCTTAAGTGGTGGTATATTGTACAAGAGGAATTATGATTTCGTGTTGCTCAGATGCGTGGATAGACACAAAGCAAACACGATCATAAGGTCCATACATGAGGGCTGCGAGGGTGTACATGCTAAAGGTCCTGCCATGGCCAAGAAGATCCTTCGAGCTGGGTATTATTGGACAACAATGGAGGTAGATTGTTACAACTTTGCCAAAAGATGTCACAAGTTCCAAATCTACGGAGACAAGATCCATGTGCCTCCAACTCCGTTGAACGTTTTGACTTCACCTTGGCCATTCTCTATGTGGGGTATATATATGATTGGAATGATCGAGCCGAAGGCTTCCAACGGTCATCGATTCATTCTAGTCGCTATTGACTACTTCACTAAGTGGGTTGAAGTTGCTTCTTACACAAACGTTACACGACAAGTGGTTGCCAGATTCATCTAGAAAGAGATAATCTGTCGCTATGGCATTCCTAGCAACACTATCACTGACAATGCAAACAACCTAAACAATAAGATGATGAGGGAGTTATGTCAAGAATTCAAGATCGAGCACCACAACTCTTCACCATATCTGCCCAAGATGAATGGTGCCGTCGAAGCAACAAACAAAAACATCAAGAGGATTGTCCAGAAAATGGTCAAGACTTATAAGGATTGGCATGAAATGCTTCCCTTTGCACTACATAGCTACAGAACTTCAATCCGCACTTCTACTAGGGCAACTTCGTATTCGCTTGTGTATGGTATGGAGGTTGTTCTACCCATTGAAGTCAAGATTCCTTCGCTCAGAGTCATTATGGAAGTAGGTCTTGATGAAGCTGAATGGGTTCAATCCAGATATGACCAACTGAATCTCATTGAAGAGAAGCGCCTTACAGCCGTTTGTCATGGTCAATTGTATCAGAAATGCCTCAAGCGAGCTTTTGCCAAGAAAGTTCTCCCTCGAGCGTTCCAAGAAGGCGAACTCGTGCTCAAGAGGTATTCACCTGTTCACTCAGATCCACGAGGCAAGTGGACTCCCAATTACGAAAGACCCTTTGTTCTCAAGAAGGCCTTTTCATGCGGTGCCCTGATCCTCACCACCATGGATGGGGAGTGTAACACCCCAAATTCCGTAAGAATATTTATTTAATTTATTTAAATATAATATTCGTGAATTTTTGTGAATTTTGGTGGTTTGTGTTGATGTTGGTATTTTTGTGGAGTTTTGGTTATTTATTTAAATAATAGTATATAATATGGAATATATTAGTATTATTATTAATTTAAATAATATTAGAAGAATTAAGGGTAAATTGGACTTTTAAGGAGGAGTTAGTGAGGGTAATATTGGGAAAGCCCATTTTGAAGCCCAAGGGTTAGGTTTAACAAAAAGGATAATTTTGGGAGGAATAGGATTCATTTGGTCAGAACGTGAAAAGAAGGGAAAAGGCCAGAGCTCTGAGGAAAGAGGGAAAAGCTTAGGATTCGATAAGGTTTCCAAGAACTCAAGAAAGAAAGCTTGGAATCGACAATCGAAGGTATGGGGAGTATTGTCTTTCATTGTTTTCGATATAGGAATTCGATGTGTTTAAAGCTGATTTTTGAGGTTTATGTAGGTTTATGGGTTTTATGAGTAAACTGGTGATTTAAGGCATTTTGTGGATTGATTATTAAGGGTTGAATTGAATCGGATAAAAGTAAACCTTCGAGGCCAATTTCTGTTGATGTTGTTTTGACCATGTGGAAAAAAGGATTGTGAGGGCTATAAAGGTGATTGAGGTTTTGTGATGGTTTATGTGATTTTGAGGTTTAGGATAGTGTAATAAATCGGCCTAATAGTCGTAGGTTTTGTACCCCGGTTGCCATGATACCTTAGGAATGTTTTGGGGATGTGGTTGAGGTAAAAGTAGGTTGAATTCGTGAGGCTTTTGGGTCTGTTATGCTACTGATGCGTAGCAGCGATTTCCTGATATCGCGAGTTCGTAAAGTGAACAATTCCTTCGCAAGGCGAACATTCGCCCCAGATTCGCAAAGCGAGCAATGCAGCGAATGCGCGATGATTTTATTTGATGATACTGAGATGAACTCTAATTGTGATTTTTAGTTCGCACGACGAACTTCCCAGCGAATGACTTTGCAAAGCGAACAGAGGTAGCGAGGGAGACATAGTAGGGTTCTCTGGTTTTTGTATGGGATTTTGGGGATTCGCTGGCAGCTCGCAAAGCAAACGCCGGAGCGAACGAGTTCGCAAAGCGAACATTCTAGCGAACGCCTACTGTTTCGCGAAATTATGTTGTGATTCCTGTGTTGCCTTGATGTTTTGAGCTGTGATTATTTTGATGAATTACTATGTTCATATTGATGATTATGAGATGAGGATTCGTGATGCTTTGACGAATAAATGATGATATAATTAACATGAGATTTTGTTGAATGATGATGCACGTAATGACTTTTATTGGTGATGATGATAATGATGTTGTGTATCATGCATTCATAGCATTTCAGACTTCGGTCTATGGTGGCTTCAATCCCATTGTGTGGATGTGAGGTAATTTTGGCGTGCTTTGGTTCTTGTGTAGAATCGATTCTAATGACGGGGATCTTTGGAGGGTGATGGCCTAGTGTCCACTGACTATGACGATTGGTACCACATGCATGAGTCTCGTTGTGCATTGCATTTATTTGGCATTGATGTATTTTATGATGTTGTGATTTTGATGTTTTCCTTGTGATAACCCTGAAGATATTGTATATGACGATGATGTCATTCTATGCATTTCATGTTTTTATATTGATTATAATGAATTGTGATTAGTCACCATGCATGTTTGAATGTTGCCTCCACGTGGGTAACGTGCATGTGATCAGGCTTAGTCGTGGATGCCTTCGAGGACTTTTGGAGTTTATTTGCTTTTGGTCGATGTAGAGGGTCTTGCTCTGATATTGTAACATCGGGTTGGGTCGTTGAGTCGAACCATGTTGAGATGTTATTTTTGTTGTTATTTGATTATTATGGCTTTTAATGAAACCCTTTTGATTTTGGACTATTGTGGTTATGGTGGTTCCGCTGCTATTTGATGGCTTTTTTATTATTTTGAGGAAAACCCGTTGTTTACGGAGCAAATGTTTTATTTTGAGTTTATTGAGAAATGTGCACCCTTCTGAGGTGATTTTTACTCTGATAATTTATGTATTTTGCCGTGTATATTCGTGGGGTAGAAAAGGGTGTTACATTAGTGGTATCAGAGCAGGTCGGTCCGTTCGACCAGGTTTTTACTTGACGCCAGTCCCCTGTCAGTCGACGAGTGTGTGTACACTGTCAATGTTTTGTTTCTTCTAACCTTGTTGGTGGTGTGTAGGATGGCTGGAAGAAATGATCGTGCTATTGCTGATGCGTTGGAATCGGTTACTCAAGTAGTGGCTCAGCTAAATCCGAATGGTGGAGCTCCAGATGAGTTTCGTGCTTTGGGGAAGTTTCAGAGGAATAATGCGTCGACTTTTGTGGGTACTCATGATCCAGGAAGTGCACACAAGTGGCTGAAGGCGATCGAGAAGATCTTTTGGGTGATGGGGTGTACTGATGAGCAACAAGTTCAGTTTGGAACGCATATGCTGGAAGAAGAGGCCGAGGATTGGTGGGATAAGCAAGAGTTTCTGGAAAAGTATTTTCTAGAGGATGCTCGTGGCAAGAGAGAATTGGAATTCCTTGAACTGAAGCAAAGAGACATGATTGTGGCAGAGTATGCCGCAAAGTTCGAGGCACTGGTGAAGTTCTGTCCGCACTACAACCGTATTGATGCTGAGATGTCCAAGTGTCTCAAGTTCAAGAATGGGCTGAGACCGCAAATTAAGCAGGGTATTGGGTATCAACAGATCCGCAGGTATGCTGAGTTGGTGGACAAGAGCAGAATTTACGATGATGATAGCCGAGCTCGATCTGCTCACTACAAGCAGTTGAGTGAGAAGAAAGGGCAGTATAGGGGGAAGCCTTATACAACTTCAGCTGATAAAGGGAAGCAGAAGGCTTCAGAGGAGAAAAATATAAGTGAGGGAGGAGCAGCTCCCACTTCTGGGAAGTGTTATAAATATGGCGAGCAGGGCCACCGGGCTGATGTGTGCACCAATAGTGTGTTGAGGTGCTACAGATGTGGTAAGAAGGGTCATAGAGCTACTGATTGCAAGGATGATGGTCCAACCTATTTCAATTGTGGTGAGAAAGGTCATATCAGTACCCAATGTCAAAAGCCGAAGAAGACCGCTACTGCCGCTCAGACCAGTGGCCGAGTGTTTGCTTTGAGTGGTGCAGAAGTGCCAGAAAAGGACAACCTGATTCGAGGTACTTGTTTTATTAATAATATCGAGTTGATTGCTATTATTGATACTGGTGCTACTCATTCTTTTATCTCGCTTGAATGTGCTAATAGATTGGGTTTAAAGTTGTCTGATATGAATGGGAATATGGTAATAGAAACTCTAGCTAATGGTTCTGTTACTACTACCCTTGTGTGTTTGAGATGTCCCTTGATGATTTTTTGGAAGAGTTTTGTGATGGATTTGGTGTACTTACCCTTGCACAAAATTAATGTAATCTTGGGAATGAACTGGTTGGAGTTTAACCGTGTTCACATCAACTGTTATAATAAGACTGTGGAGTTTCCTGAGTTTGGTGATAGTGGAGAGTTAATGTTCTTGTCTGCTAAGCAAGTAGACGAACTTATGGAAGACGAAGCCCTGGTGTTTGCAATGTTTGCATCATTGCAGATTGATCGTGAAGCTGCAAGTGTCGACTTACCTGTTATGTGTGAATTTCCAGATGTGTTTCCAGATGACATCAGTGATTTGCCTCCAGAACGTGAAGTAGAGTTTGCAGTGGACTTAATACCAGGTACGAGTCCAGTGTCAATGGCTCCTTACCGGATGTCCGCTTCTGAGTTAAGTGAACTGAAGAAACAGTTGGAAGAGTTGCTTGAGAAGAGGTTTGTTCGACCAAGTGTTTCTCCGTGAGGTGTTCCTGTGTTGTTAGTAAAGAAGAAAGATGGTAGCATGGGGTTTTGTGTTGATTATCGGAAGTTGAATAAAGTGACTATCAAGAATAAGTATCCACTTTCGAGAATCGACGATTTGATGGATCAGTTAGTAGGTGCCTGTGTGTTTTGCAAGATTGATGTGAGGTCTGGTTATCATCAGATTCGTGTTAAGCCTGATGATATTCCGAAGACGGCTTTCAGGACTAGGTATGGTCACTATGAATATATTGTGATGCCATTTGGTGTATCCAATGCACCTGGTGTGTTCATGGAGTACATGAATTGGATCTTTCATTAGTATTTGGACAAGTTTGTGGTGGTGTTTATCGATGATATCTTGATATATTCTAGATCTGAAGAAGAACATTCTGAGCATTTGAGAACTGTGTTGTAAGTACTGAAGGAGAAGAAGTTATATGCAAAGCTGTCCAAGTGTGAGTTTTGGTTGAAGGAAGTGAGTTTTCTTGGCCATATGATTTCAAGTGGCGGGATTGTTGTTGATCCCTCAAAAATTGATGTCGTGTTACAGTGGGAGACTCTGAAGTCTGCTACAGAGATACGAAGTTTTCTGGGAATGGTGGGTTATTACCGTAAGTTTATCGAAGGCTTTTCTAAGTTGGCCTTACCTTTGACTCAGTTGACTCGAAAGGGTCAAGCTTTTGTGTGGGATGTAGCTTGCGAAGAGAGTTTTGTGGAATTGAAGAAGAGGTTGACGACCGCTCCAGTGTTGCTTTTGCCTAGTCCAAGTGAATCTTTTGTGGTGTATTATGATGCATCGAAAATGGGTCTTGGTGGAGTATTTATGCAGAATGGACAAGTTGTTGCCTATGCTTCGAGACAATTACGAGTTCATTAGAGGAACTATCCTACACATTGTGAGAGCAAGAGTTGTCTCTATAAGTCGTCTCTATGTTTAGATGATAACAATGGTATTTGTAAAAGAACCATTTTATGTTCTAACGTGTGTTGTATGCAGATCATAATCATAGAAGATATCAGATCCAACAAGCACCAGCCAGATGTGCGTAATTGATTATATGCGAAGTTACTATGTGTGACACATGTCGCAAGAAGCAAGTATGCTTCTGTATCTGATCATGATCAGTCAGATCCAAGGATGCTGATATTGCTGTTGCAAAGATCTTGTGGATGCTCTCTGAAAGTGGTTGTGATTCTGAAGATTGTGAAGCTTCTGAAGAAGATAATGTTATAGAGAACTGAAGTGCTGAAGATTCCAATGACTTGAAGTTCTTAATGTTGAAGGCTCTGAAGACCAAGTGCAGAAAGACTCTGAATACTTATGCATTCTGAGGATCATGGTTCCAAAACTCAAGTGCTGAAGACTCTGAGGAAGGATTCCTAATGGACAGTTCTGAAGTTTCGGAAGAGTTGAAGCAGTAAAGGACAACGGATTTAAAGACAAGTGCTAAAGTTCTGAAGGCCGATTCCTAATGGACGACTTCGAAAGACTGAAGACTTGGAGTTTCAGATATCCTGTTAAGAAGTCTCTACTCATGCTTCAATTAATTACCATCAGAAGCCTCTGACATTTTAAAGACAAATGTTACCGTTGTGAAAGATTGTACACTGCACCCAAGAAGATATATCATGTCACTTCCTCCATAGTAAAAAGGAGATGTGTCAGTACAGCTATATCATTACACAACGTCTCTTTTCTAACAGCCAAATTCAAACGGATATATTTTACTGGCTATTTAAAGAAAGGAGTAAACGCTTCTGAAGGCATCGATTGGCTGTATCATTTACAGAATCGATCAAGTCATTGTGTGAAGATAGAAACAACGATGAGTTCTCGTTGTAACACTTAAACATCCAAAGCTATCACCATTTACACATGGCCATTGTTGTTGAAAACTCAAGATCATAAATAACACAACAAGAATAAATTGGTACAGAAGCTGTTGATGAAGAAGACAACATTGCAAATCAGTCAAGTCATCAACCACCTTCTCGTCAGTGCTACATTGAAGATCTGAAGCAAGGAGTTGTTGCTCAAAGCTTGCTCAACCAAGGAGACGAAGAAGAAGAAGATCTACAAGATGTCAACAACTGTCAAATCAACATACATCTTTGTAGTTTCTTAAGATATCAAGGAGTTGTTGCTCACATCTTGCTTGAACACTTGTGTGTTCTTATGTACTTAAACTTAGGAGTAATCTGCTTGTTAAGGAGCATCCTTGTAATCTCCTGTATAACTAATTCTTGGTGAATTAGGATTCCTTGAGTGGTTAATGTGACCGGAGACTCGAGAAGACAATGGCTGAGTGTCATTGTGGTAAATCCTGAAATAGGGTCAGTAGGTGTTATATTCATTGCGATGAATCACTGAACGTCTAGCTGTGAAATCCTAGCAGTAGATCTTGTGAGATTGGAACCTGCAGGTCAATGTTCATTATATTCATTCAGTTGAATCCCTGAACGGTTCATTGTGTGTTAGTCACCGATGTTAGCCCGTGCACCTGTAATCAGTTGGATTATAGTGGATTAAGACCTTGTGTTCAAGGCAAAATCACCTGAGGAGGGTGGACTGGATTAGCTTGAGAGTTGCCTAGGTGAACCAGGATATATCGTGTGGTATGTACTCTTATTATGCCTTATGTTATTGTTTATGTTTCTGTATTAAGTATCAGAACCTTGCAACTTAACTCTGATAAGCTTCTGCTCTGCAAGTTCTGAATGTTGCATATAACGTTCAGACTCTTATTGGTTCTCATTCTTTATGCATAGCCAAGTCAGAATGTTTCTTCGCAGGTCAGAGTCTCTCAATTAACTCTGATGTTATCTCAGGGCCTTAACAACAAGAAGAGAAAAGTATTTAAAAGAGTAAATACACAATTCAAACCCCCCCTTTCTTGTGTCTTTCTCGCAGCTTCAATTGGTATCAGAGCTCCGATTCTGTTATTGATGGATATCAAAACACTTAACAGTGTCAGAAAAAGATCCAGATGCGGTGCGTAGAAATACTCTGGGTGAGATTTCAATCCACTTACAATTTCTATAACAGCTCGGAAGATGACTGTGTACAAAATTGTAATCAATCAGATTACGTGAGTAAGTCACTAATTCTGGAAGCTTTGTAGTTATCCAACAACTAAATCTTACTTTCTAAAGTCTTGATGAAGATTGAAGAATCAGCTGATAAGATAGATTCATCAGATAAGAAGTAGTATCTATTGAATGCTTATCTTAGAAGATACGTGTGAATAAATCACGTATTTGCTCAAAGATTGAATCATCAGAAAACAAGAAGTCTTGTTTGCTGAAGATTAATTCTTTATGAGTTTTTGAAATGTTTTCAAGAAACGAATTAGGTCCACCCTTGACTTTCTCGTTTAAAACTCATTCAGAATCTCTTCATGTAAAGAAGAAAGATTGTTGTTCTATAATTTTGAACTTCAGAATGAAGTTTGTTGAAGTCCGAGATCTGAAGTTTTCAAAACTCTTAAGAAATGATTCAACATCTGAATCTTGACTGATCAAGAAGTTAAAAGATTCAACTGAATATTGTTTTCCTGGGAAGTTATGCAAAAAACTGAAAGAATATTCAGGAAGAATAATTTCAATGTTTCATCAAGTACCTAATTAAGAATCAACTCTACGTCTTGATTGAATTAACTCAGATGCTTGAGTTCTGATTAATCATGAGGTTCCATCTTAGCGGAATAAAAATGTGATTGGACAAATATTTATCTGATAAGTTTCTCATAACTTCATAAAATTTGGACTCAGAAGATGCCCTATTAAATGCTGAACAAAGACCGGTCGTAAGTTCTTCCATACGTCACTCCTGTTAGACACTAGAGAATTCATGGAAAGATCTTGGTGAAGAATCTCTGCAAAAATATTTCAGTATCTCTAAGGTATGGTTCCCTTTATTCTTGATTATTTTTAAAACAATAACAATTTGTTTAATCACTGATCATTTACTATCACCTTAAGCTTATAAGAGTTATTAAAAATAGAGTTAGATTCTCATGCATTTATGATTAGACAATTTTTAAGAAATAAATAAACAGTTATGATTACGTTGTGTCAGCTACTACTCTACTACCCATAGGTATAGACGATTTAGTCTATCTCATGTCTTTTCAAATGACTGCCACAGCTATTCATAGCTTGTCTCAGAAATGACGACCTCGCATACTCCAGCTTGATAAATACCTATCATTCCTTAGTTCTCCTCACAACATTATCCCTTCTCTAAAAGAAATCACTATCCAACTATCTTGTAGCTTAGAACCTCCTTCCTCAACTAAACTGCTCAAAATGTCTTCCCACAATATCAGAGGAGAAATCGCTGATCTTGAACTCCTAATGGAATACACTCTTGACTTAAACCATCTGCCCCAACTCAACAAAAAAAGTATTCTCTCTGGAAATGAATTTCAGAACTAGGAGAATTATTTCTCCATGCTTGTTGGACCTGTCTTTCCTGAACTTGTGACTGAGTTCTGGGCAAATGCTATATCACTAGAATATGATTTTGGCAAAGACGTTATTTTATCAATGGTTGCTAGTTGTCCAATCATGATCAACCCTACTATCATAGCTAAATCCATTAGGTGTGTTGAAGATGGTGTGACCGTGGAAAGAAATATCAACAACCATAGCTTTGACAGGCATATGCACGTCATTTTTGAAACTGAAGGGCGTCCCACTCAACCATGTACTCTCTCTCCCATTTCTAAAGATTGGTACAAGCTAATGGTAACTAATTTAAGACCAAGAGAAAGAGGAGCAGGATGGTTATTGGACAAGGAAATATTATTTATTTTCTTCTTGGTGTCTAGGATCAAAATAAACCTACCCAAATCCATGTATAAACATCTAAAGGAAGAAATTAATATGTCTAGGGAAGATACAGTCTACCAAGTTCGCTACTGAATGATTATCTCCTATATTCTTGATCTTCAAGGAATAGTTAGTCATTGCATGAGAAATGGAATGACTGAGAAAATCCTTCTCGAGTTTTGTCAACCTATGACCTTCTTAGTCTAAGATAGGAAGTTAGTTTTTCTTCGGATCACAAGTTACTCAAGGTCCTTTTCTGTCTGTCCTTATGTTCCAAACTTGATATGTATCTTCTTGATCAATTACTGAAGTATCCCTAATTGAGAAGTGCTTATCCTTTTTGAATGACTAATTTTATGTTCATGATGCCTTCATTAAATATAAATTTCATTAATTATTAATTGAAATAAAATAATTAGGCATTATAAGTGAATCACATGAAAAGTTTTAGGACTATCTAGAAACCACAATACCTCTTTAGGTCATAATTGTGCGACGGTTATCATCGCCACTCATAAAGATATCAGTTATGATTCTTGATCGAATAAACTCCCCTCATTAAGGAAATTAGTCATTAACTCTCTTTCCCACGTTCTTTAACCTATCTAGGAAAGATCAACTGTTACCCTCTCAAAGTCTCAATAGTCGTACTTTACTCATTCATCTATAAAAAGGCTTAACCCAAAATCATTTGTCACAGCTCTCACACTTTCCAAATTGTAAGAAAAATCTGTCTAAATATCTTCCACCCTCTTCATCATCTTCTACAATGGCTTTCGTCTCCCAAAATGCCTTAACTCCGATAACCACACCGATTCCAGTTGACAGTCTCATCGTCATGTCAGAAACAATTGTGAACCTTAACAATCTAAAATCAAATGGATGTGATATTACTCCTTCGATGGAAACTCAAGGTTGGACTAACTATTTCAAGAGGTTGGAAGGACCAACCTACGGTTATCTGGTTAAGGATTTCTGGATTCATGCGAATGCAGGGAAAACTCTCATTGGCCCTTCGGTTTTTGGAAGGAGAATCTTCATATCTGAGAAGGCTATTGCAGATCTCTTAATGCATGACAACAACGGATTCAGAATCACTAAGGATCTACTTAGTGAGGAAAGAGAGGCTAAGGTCATGGCTTCTATCTTCAGAGAGGGAGTGGCAGTTGAGAACCAAATATTCTCAAATCTGAATGAACCACTACAAGTTTGGTTCAGAATCCTACAAGGAAGCATTTTTCATCATCTTCCTTCAAATCAACTTAATGACACTCAAAAGTGTGTCCTGTTCATTCTCCTTAAAGGAATTAAGATACATCTTCCTTCCGTCCTCTTCAAACTTCTGAAGGAAGCTATAAGAAACTCCAGAACAGGTTCTGACGCGGAAGTCAGACATATTCCATATGGAAGACTCATATCCGATGTTTTTGTTGAATCAGGAGTAGTTAATGATATTCTAATCGATGAGGAAGAATCAAGAAAGCTACTTAAAAGCGCAGGAAAGATTCTAAGATTTAAGGATCTTAAAAGAGAGGACGCTGCTCTCGATGATACGTCATTTAGGAAATTGATGTTGGCCACAAGGGTTCCTGTTGAAGGTTTTCCAAAATTTTCAACACATAATCAAGCAGATATAGGGAATTACCTACAGCAATTTAAGGAAGACGACATCAATATTTGGATTAATATGAAGAATATTACTGATGTGCTTCAAGAACTCTCTGGATGGAAGAGAATGAGAAAGAAGCAAGTAAGTGCTGATGATGAGGAACCTTCCTCAAAAAGGGCAAAAACTGTAAATGATGCATTAACATCCTTCAAGGATAATGCCATCACAAGAATTCAAAGCCTAGTAGATGCTTCCAGTTCAAGCATAGATCCCTTAGAAATGAGAAAAATCTGGACTGATTTCCATGAATGGATCTCAGAGGAAATTGTGAAGAGCAAGAATTAGCTATCACACATGCAGAAGAAAAACAACTGCATGCCTTAAGAACTGATGGGTCTGAAAACTCGTCTTCATCCTCTTCCTCATCATTAGGCACCTCTTAATCTAGCTCCTAGGAACTTAATCTCACTAGGTCTATATTTTGTTTGTTTTGAACTAATTAGGATTAAGATCAACCTATGCTTTGAATTTAATTCAGTTTGAAACTATTTTGTGTTGTCCTGTGTTGCTATTTCCATCTTTTTATTAATTAATGAAAATGCTTTGATTGATCTTTAAAGATGTATCATATTGATCTTAATAATTCCTAAATGATCAAATGCTCTAATCCTTTTTTATGATGTCAAAAAGGGGGAGAAATAGAAATATGATTTCGATTAAAAGGAAAAAGAATGCAAACTCAAACAAGTAATCAATCATATAAAATGCGTTACTACTAATGTTTAGTGTTTGAGGTTTAACCAAGGAACTCTGAACAAGTTCACTAGGCATTCTCAGAACAGGCTAAGAAAAGAAGAACTTTGTTAAAAGTTCTTATGAACTGTTTGTTCATATGATTGAAGTTGTACACTTCATGAACATGTGTTCAGAATCAGATCTACCCTGTACTGTTCAGAAGTTGAGAACTTTCTGAAAGTCAAAGTTATTGTGATCTCTGGTTCACTTGGTTCAGAAGCTGTAAGCTGTCTAAGAATATGATATTCAGAACATAAGAATCAGAAGAAGGAAAACTCTGAAAGCAGTCAAAGTTAAGTCTACATCTCATGATGCTTTTTAGAAGAACTGTGTAAATCAAAAGTCAAGGATTGTCTGAAGATCCGAATTGAAGATCCAAGAAGACGTAGTTCTGATTTAACCAAGAACCAATTAAAAATAAAATGATTTGGTATTAGACTAAATCAACAATTGGTAATCAGACTCTATATATAAAGATTGGTATCAGACTCAGTCTATAGTGATATCAATCAGAGCTAAGCTGTGAAATGTCTTCAATACCTTCATTGGTATCAATATCAGCACACTAAGGAAATACCTTTCAATTGGTATAAGAATACCTTCAGTTGCTATCAAACTCAACATACTTTGGTATCTGACTAAGAATCAAATCACATTGGTACCAGATTCATAATCAAACGTTGATTGATCACTAAATTAACATTCTTTTGGTATCTGATCAAGAATCAAGCTTTGATGAACCACTGAGTTGTGACAGTAACAAGGTTCTGAGATGAAGGCCTGTGTTCAAAGTCAAACTCTGAAAATTCATGATCTTATTGGTAATTTAAAATTAATATTTCTGAATTACGATTCTGAAGATCCCAATATTTGACTTGTGGAAACTAAGGGGAGACTACCCAGAAGATTCAAATGTTAAAATCTATAATCTTCACCAAGTCTGAAACTCAGGGGGAGTTTCTTAAGACATTGTCTGTTTCTGATAAATAGCGAGGCTATGTTATTAGATAAGAACTGTTCTATTTCTGTGCTAAAATGATTATGCTGAAAAGTAGAAAATGCTTCAGATGACTCTGAAGATTATGAGCTCTGATATGACGTTAAAAGGAACTAAGTTCTAAAGATCTGAAGATGGAAGTTCTGATGAACTAGTCCAGATGCTGAAGACTTTTTGTCTCCTTAAAGACAAGATAGAGAAGTATTCCTTTTCTATTCTATGTTCTGGTAACTCAAATTGTTATTTTGTGAGTCTTTGGATCATATGAGATTCTAGATGATCACAGATAAAATTTTGGGGATATCATATTCAGGGGGAGCTGCTGTTCTGGACTCTGAATATGTTTAGTTTTGGTGATTACCTTGTATAAAATGTTCAATCAAAATACATGGTTTTGTCATCATCAAAAAGGGGGAGATTGTGAGAGTAAGAGTTGTCTCTATAAGTCGTCTCTATGTTTTAATGATAACAATGGTATTTGTGAAAGAACCATTTTATGTTCTAACGTGTGTTGTGTGCAGATCATAATCATAGAAGATATCAGATCCAACAAGCACCAGCCAGATGTGCGTAATTGATTATATGCAAAGTTACTATGTGTGACACAAGTCGCAAGAAGCAAGTATGCATCTGTATCTGATCATGATCAGTCAGATCAAAGGATGCCGATATTGTTGTTGCAATGCTCTTGTGGATGCTCTCTGAAAGTGGTTGTGATTCTGAGGATTGCGAAGCTTCTGAAGAAGATAATGTTATAGATAACCGAAGTGCTGAAGATTCCAATGACTTGAAGTTCTGAAGGCTGAAGGCTCTGAAGACCAAGTGTAGAAAGACTCTGAAGACTTATGCGTTTTGAGGATCATGGTTCCAAAAGTCAAGTGCTGAAGACTCTGAAGACGGATTCCTAATGGACAGTTCTGAAGTTTCAGAAGACTTGAAGCAGTAAAGGATAACGGATTTAAAGACAAGTGCTGAAGTTCCGAAGGCTGATTCCTAATGGACGACTTCGAAAGACTGAAGACTTGGAGTTTCAGATATCCTGTTAAGAAGTCTCTACTTATGCTTCAATTAATTACCATCAGAAGCCTCTGACGTTTTGAAGACAAATGTTACCGTTGTGAAAGATTGTACACTGCACCCAAGAAGATATATCATGTCACTTCCTCCACAGTAAAAAGGAGATGTGTCAGTACAGCTGTATCATTACACAACGTCTCTTTTCTAACAGCCAAATTCAAACGGATATATTTTACTGGCTATTTAAAGAAAGGAGTAAACGCTTCTGAAGGCATCGATTGGCTGTATCATTTACATAATCGATCAAGTTATTGTGTGAAGATAACAACAACGATGAGTTCTCGTTGTAACACTTAAACATTCAAAGCTATCACCATTTACACGTGGTCATTATTGTTGAAAGCTCAAGATCATAAATCAACACAACAATAATAAATTGGTACAGAAGCTGTTGATGAAGAAGACAATATTGCAAATCAGTCAAGTGATTAACCACCATCTCGTCAGTGCTACATTGAAGATCTGAAGCAAGGAGTTGTTGCTCAAAGCTTGCTCAACCAAGAAGACGAAGAAGAAGAAGATCTACAAGATGTCAACAACTGTCAAATCAACATACATCTTTGTAGTTTCTTAAGATAGCAAGGAGTTGTTGCTCACATCTTGCTTGAACACTTGTGTGTTCTTATGTACTTAAACTTAGGAGTAATCTGCTTGTTAAGAAGCATCCTTGTAATCTCCTGTATAACTAATTCTTGGTGAATTGGGATTCCTTGAGTGGTCAGTGTGACCGGAGACTCGAGAAGACAATGGTTGGTTGTCATTATGGTAAATACTGAAATAGGGTCAGTAGGCGTTATATTCATTACGATGAATCCCTGAACATCTAGCTGTGAAATCCTAGCAGTAGATCTTGAGAGATTGGAACGTGCAGGTCAATGTTTGTTATATTCATTCAGTTGAATCCTTGAACGGTTCATTATGTGTTAGTCACCGGTGTTAGCCCGTGCACCTATAATTTGTTGGATTATAGTGGATTAAGACCTTGTGTTCAAGGCAAAATCACCTGAGGAGGGTGGACTAGATTAGCTTGAGAGTTTCTCAGGTGAACCAGGATATATCGTGTGTTCTTTACTCTTATTATGCCTTATGTTATTGTTTATGTTTCTGTATTAAGTATCAGAACCTTACATAAGCAAGTTAGAACCTTGCAGCTTAACTCTGATAAGCTTCTACTCTGCAAGTTCTGAATGTTGTATATAGCGTTCACACTCTTATTGGTTCTCATTCTTTATGCATAGCCAAGTCAGAATGTTTCTTCGCAGGTTAGAGTCTCTCAATGAACTCTGATGTTATCTCAGCGCCTTAACAACAAGAAGAGAAAAGTATTAAAAAGAGTGAATACACAATTCAAACCCCCCATTTCTTGTGTCTTTCTCGCACCTTCAATACATGACTTGGAATTGGCCGCCATGGTGTTTGTGTTGAAGATTTGGAGACATTATATGTTTGGCTCTAAGTTTGAAGTGTTCAATGATCATAAAAGTCTGAAGTACTTATTCAATCAGAAAGAATTGAATATGAGGCAATGGAGGTGGTTAAGGCAGTTGAAGGATTTCGATTTTGATTTGAGTTATCATCCGGGCAAGGCAAATGTAGTGGCCGATGCATTGAGCAGAAATACATTGCATATATCGATGCTTATGGTGAAAGAATTATAATTAATTGAGCAATTCCGGGATTTGAGTTTGGTATGTGAAGAGACCTCTGACAGTGTGAAGTTGGGAATGTTAAAGTTGACTAGTGGTATTCTGGAAGAAATCAGAGTGGGACAACAATCTGATTAAAAGTTGGTTGACCGATTGACTTTGATTAACCAAGATAATGGAGGAGAATTCCGGATTTATGAGAATGGTGTGATGAGGTTTCGAGATAGAGTATGTGTTCCAGATGTTCCAGGAATCAAGAAGAGCATTCTAGAAGAAGGACACTGAAGTAGGTTCGGTATTCATCCCGGTGCTACGAAGATGTACCAGGATTTGAAAAAAGTTGTTTTGGTGGCCGGGTATGAAGAAGGATGTCGCAGAGTTCATTTATGCGTGTTTGACGTGTCAGAAGTCGAAGATTGAGCATCAGAAGCCTTTAGGTATGATGCAGCCGTTGAATATTCTAGAATGGAAATGGGATAGCATTTCCATGGACTTTGTGTCGGGGTTGCCAAGGACAGCAAAAGGGAATGATTCAATTTGGGTGATTGTGGATAGATTAACTAAATCGGATCATTTCTTGTCGATGAAGATTAATCATTCCATGCAGAAGTTATTCGAGATGTACATTGAAGAGATTGTGAATTGCATGGGATACCTTCGAGTATTGTGTCAGATAGAGATCCGAGATTTACATTGAGGTTCTAGAAGAGTTTGCAAGATGCTTTGGGTACTAAGTTGAGGATGAGTTCTGCCTATCATCCACAGACGGACGATCAGACAGAAAGGACTATCTAATCCTTAAAGGATTTGATGAGGGCTTGTGTGTTGGATCACGGAGGATCTTGGGATAGCCATTTACCGTTGATTGAGTTCACGTACAATAATAGTTTTTATGCCAGTATTGGAATGGCGCCCTATGAAGCTTTGTATGGGAGAAGATGTAGGACTCCTTTGTGTTGGTATGAGTCAGGCGAGAGTGTTGTACTCGGACCTGAGATTGTGTAAGAGACGACTGAGAAGATTAAGATGATCCAAGAAAGGATGAAAGCGTCGCAGAGTCGTCAGAAGAGCTATCATGATAAGAGAAGGAAGACACTTGAATTCCAAGAGGGAGATCACGTATTTTTGAGGGTGACGCCAGTAACTGGTGTGGGTCGAGCTTTGAAGTCTAGAAAGCTCACTCCATGTTTTGTTGGTCCATATTAAATCTTGCAGAGGATAGGGGAGGTAGCCTATCGAATTACTTTACCGCCGTCACTTGCAAATTTTCATGACGTGTTCCATGTGTCTCAGTTGAGGAAGTACATTCCAGATCCGTCGCATGTGATTCAGATGGATGATGTACAAGTGAGGGATAACCTGTCAGTGGAAGCATTACCGGTGCGAATTGATGGTCGAGAGATGAAGCGACTGCGGGGTAAAGACATAGCTTTGGTGAAGGTATTGTGGGGTGGACCAGCTGGCGAAAGTTGGACTTGGGAACGTGAAGATTAGATGAGGGAGTCGTATCCGACTCTATTTCCTTGAGGTAATTTTTTAGGGCGAAAATTCTTTAAGTGGGGGAGAGTTGTAACACCCCAAATTCTATAAGAATATTTATTTAATTTATTTAAATATAATATTTGTGAATTTTTGTGAATTTTGGTGGTTTGTGTTGATGTTGGTATTTTTGTGGAGTTTTGGTTATTTATTTAAATAATAGTATATAATATGGAATATATTAGTATTGTTATTAATTTAAATAATATTAGAAGGATTAAGGGTAAATTGGACTTTTAAGGAGGAGTTAGTGAGGGTAATATTGGGAAAGCCCATTTTGAAGCCCAAGGGTTAGGTTTAACAAAAAGGAGAATTTTGGGAGGAATAGGATTCATTTGGTCAGAACGTGAAAAGAAGGGAAAATGCCAGAGCTCTGAGGAAAGAGGGAAAAGCTTAGGATTCGAGAAGGTTTCCAAGAACTCAAGAAAAAAAGCTTGGAATCGACACTCTAAGGTATGAGGAGTATTGCCTTTCATTGTTTTCGATATAGGAATTCGATGCGTTTAAAGCTTATTTTTGAGGTTTATGTGGGTTTATGGGTTTTATGAGTAAACTGATGATTTAGGGCATTTTGTGGATTGATTATTAAGGGTTGAATTGAATCGGATAAAAGTAAGCCTTCGAGGCCAATTTCTGTTGATGTTGTTTTGACCTTGTGGAAAAGAGGATTGTGAGGGTTACAAGGGTGATTGAGGTTTTGTGAAGGTTTATGTGATTTTGAGGTTTAGGATAGTGTAACAAATCGGCCTAACAGTCGTAGGTTTTGTACCCCTGTTGCCATGATACCTTAGGAATGTTTTGGGGATGTGGTTGAGGTAAAAGTAGGTTGAATTCGTGAGGCTTTTGGGTCTGTTATGCTACTGATGCGTAGCAGCGATTTCCTAAAATCGCGAGTTCGCAAAGCGAACAATTCCTTCGCAAGGAGAACATTCACCCCAGACTCGCAAAGCGAGCAATGCAGCGAATGCGCGATGATTTTGTTTGATGATACTTAGATGAACTCTAATTGTGATTTTTAGTTTGCACGACGAACTTCCCAGCGAATGACTTCGCAAAGCGAACAGAGGTAGCGAGGGAGACAAAGTAGGGTTCTCTGGTTTTTGTATGGGATTTGGGGGATTCGCTGGCAGCTCGCAAAGCAAACGCCAGAGCAAACGAGCCCGCAAAGCGAACATTCTACCGAATGCCTGCTGTTTCGCGAAATTATGTTGTGATTTCTGTGCTGTCTTGATGTTTTGAGCTATGATTATTTTGATGAATTACCATGTGTATATTGATGATAATGAGATGAGGATTCGTGATGCTTTGACGAATAAATGATGATATGATTAACATGAGATTTTGATGAATGATGATGCACGTAATGACTTTTATTGGTGATGATGATAATGATGTTGTGTATCATGCATTCATAGCATTTCACACTTCGGTCTATGGTGGCTTCAATCCCATTGTGTGGAAATGAGGTAATTTTCACGTGCTTCAGTTCTTGTGTAGAATCGATCCTAATGACGGGGATATTTGGAGGGTGATGGCCTAGTGTCCATCGACTGTGACGATTGGTACCACATGCATGAGTCTCGTTGTGCATTGCATTTATTTGGCATTGATGTATTTTATGATGTTGTGATTTTGATGTTTTCCTTGTGATAACCCTGAAGATGTTGTATATGATGATGACGTCATTCTATGCATATCTTGTTTTTATATTGATTATAATGAATTGTGATTACTCACCCTGCCTGTTTGAATGTTGCCTCCATGTGGGTAACGTGCAGGTGATCAGGCTTAGCCGTGGATGCCTTCGAGGACTTTTGGAGTTTATTTACATTAGGTCGATGTAGAGGGTCTTGCTCTGATATTGTAACATCGGGTTGGGTCATTGAGTCAAACCATGTTGAGTTGTTATTTTTGTTGTTATTTGATTATTATGGCTTTTAATGAAAACCCTTTTGATTTTGGACTATTGTGGTTATTATTGGTTCTTGGATTGGCTAGAATTTTGTTAAAACAAAGTTGTGCATTGTTGATGTCACATGGGTGATGTCTTAACATTGGGTTATGTTAAGTGTTTAAGTTGGATGTCTGATGTCACATGCGATGTTGTGACATCAGGTCTGCAGAAGATTAATAACATCAGGTTTAGTGATGTTGTTAGGGTTTGCGTTTTAGCTGGATGTTGGGAGAGCTGTTAGTCTCATTGGATGCGGATATCTTGGGATAGATATTCTCTGTTGCATAGAGATTTGATGCAGATTTGTAGGGAGGTTTAAAGACTGAGATTTAAAAAGATTTTGGGGATAAAATTTATTTTGAAGATTCAGTTTTAAATAACAAATCAGGTCAAATATTGCAGAGGATCCAAGCCCAATTCAGATGGCTATATAAAGCGCATCAACCAAAGGAAGACGACACATAAAGTAGACAGAAGATAGAGAGCTTTGACTGGAGGTTTGACATTGTCTTTGTACGAGTATTGTGTTAACCATTCAAGTGTGAATTGGTGAGTGTAATATGTCCTCTCTAGAGCTGTGAAGCAAGAGAGTTTTATAACTTGATCAAAGTTGTGAAGCAGGATCAAGGTGTTTCTCAAAGTGTTTGATCTTTGAGAGGTTTTAGGGATTGAGTAGTGTTCTCATACCTAAGTGGGCTCTTAGGTAGAAAGTTCATTAGTAAAAATTAAGTTTAGGAGATTGTCAACTAGGTTGTTGTGTCTGTAAATTAATTCTACAAGTAGTGAATTTCATCCTTGGCTTGGTAGCCCCCAGATTAAGTTGTTGAACTGAACTGGGTAAACAATTCTGTGTGTTTCTGTTATTGTTTGTTATTGTCTATAGCAGAGTGTGTTTTTGTGACATTAAGTGTGACATCACATATCTGGTACCAGAATTTTAATTGGTATCAGAGCAGGCATTCTGCTCTGCATCTAGGTGAGATCTAGGAATGATACTTTCTAGTAAAGATGGACAAGGAAGTTGGTGGATTTGTGAATAGACCCCATATTTTGGATGGCTCTAATTATGATTATTGGAAACCAAGGATGATCACCTTTTTGAAATCCTTGGACAGCAGGGCTTGGAAGGCTATCATAAAAGAATGGAAAGCACCTGTTGTGTTTGAAAAAGATGATACTGGGAAAGATAAAGAGGGCACCTCAAAGCTGAAGCCTGAAGAAGAATGGACCAAGGAAGAAGATGAGCTTGCCCTTGGTAACTCTAAAGCCCTAAATGCTATCTTCAATGGATTTGATAAGAACATCTTCAGGTTGATCAACTCATGTGAAGTTGCTAAGGAAGCATGGGATATTTTGAAGGCTACACATGAAGGAACATCTAGAGTTAAGATGTCAAGACTTCAGCTTCTAACATCAAAGTTTGAAAGTCTGAAGATGAAGGAAGATGAGACTATCCATGACTTCCACATGAGTATTCTTGAGCTGTCCAATGCATCCAGTGCTCTTGGAGAAAAGATGTCAGAAGAAAAGCTTGTAAGGAAAATCCTTAGGTCCCTTCCTAAGAGGTACAAGATGAAGGTGACTGCAATTGAAGAAGCTCAAGACATCAGCAAAATGAGGGTTGATGAGCTTATTAGATCTCTTCAAACATTTGAGCTAGGGTTAAGTGAAGAAGAACCTGAGAAGAAGTCCAAGAGTATAGCCTTAGTTTCCAGTTCTGATGAAGCCAAGAAAGGGAAAGAGGATGATTCTCAGGAGGAGCTGTCTCAGGCCATTGTTATGCTGGGAAGACAGTTTAACAAGGTTTTCAAGAGGATGAATCAGAACCACAAACCTAATGTCAAGAACATCTCCTCTGACATCAGCAAGTCAAAGGAGAAGGATGAAGAGAAGACTGCTCAAGACAAAGGGATTCAATGCTTTGAGTGTGAAGGTTATGGACATGTTAAGAAAGAATGCCCCACATTCCTGAAGAAGCAGAAGAAAGGCATGACAGTATCTTGGTCAGACTCTGACAGTGTAAGTGAAGGAGAGTCAGCCAAACATGTCAAAGCTTTAACTGGAACAGTTGTTTCTGATGGTGACTCAAGTGATGAGGAACTGACTTTTGAGGAGTTAGCATTCACTTATCAAAAGCTTTGTCTGAAGAGTGCAGAAATCTGTCAAGAAAGTGAAAAACAGAAGAAACAGATTGTTCAGCTTGAGACTGCTAAAGCTGATTTGGAAAATAAAGTCTTATTAGTCAAAGCTCATCTTGATCATATGACCAAATCTTTTAGGATGCTGAACTGTGGTACAGACACACTTGATAAGAACCTTCAGACAGAAAAGGTTGCTGGAGATAAGTCAGGCATAGGATTTGTGGTTGAGGAAAAGGTATCTGCTGAAGCATGCACTTCAGGAACCAAGAAGGAGATGTCTCAACCAATGTCTCAACAGCACATAAAGAGACAGGATCCTAAATCTAAGCAGGTTGCTCATCCACAACCTCAAAATGTTGGGAAGAGGCATGCTCATGGTCCTCATCAAAGGAAGGCACATGTTTCTGGAGCTAGGCAGTATATGCCTCCACAATATCATAAGAGCATGCAGGCTTCTAGGTTCAAACAGAACAAGTTCCATCAGATGTCTCAACATCAGGGAAACGTGTGTGGCTATGGATATAATAATGTTGTGCCTTATTATTATGGAAGAAGGAAACCTCATCACCATAGAAGACAGCCAAAAGGACAACATCCTTACCATAGAAGACAGTTAAACTATGGGAGAAGAAGACAACATTATGGGTGGCAGCCACAGCAGTATCATTATCAAGGTGGAAGAAGGTTTAACCACTTTAGAGGAGACATAGTTAGGTGCTTTTACTGTGGCAGATTTGGACACATGCAGTTTTCTTGTTTCAAGCTACTTGGTTATCCCAAGTCTAACCCTCAACCCAGACAGAAGGATAACAGGCCCAAGGTTGTTAAGCAGTGGTTTCCTAAAGAAGAGGTTAAGTGTCTATTGGCTCACTTTTCAGATAGACACTCTGCTAAGGAGGGTTGGTACTTTGACAGTGGCTGTTCAAAGCACATGACTGGTTTCAAAAACCAATTGGTGGATGTCAATTCTTGCTCCTTAATTGATGTTACTTTTGGTAATGGAGAGAAAGGGGTGGTACAAGGTGTTGGAAAAGTGAAGTGTCATGATGGACCTGATCTTGACAATGTGCTACTTGTCAAAGGTTTGAGTGCTAACCTGATTAGCATAAAGCGGCTCTGTGATGATGGATATAAGGTCAGCTACACTAAAGATGAGTGTTTGATAACAAATGAGCAGAATGAGGTAGTGATGAAGGGAATAAGATCCAGAGATAATTGCTATCAATGGGTACCTCAAGTGGGCAGCTTATCTGGTGATGTTAAGGTTGATGTTGTAACATCAGATTATGACAACAAGTGTGAAAGTCTGCTGAAAGGTCAATTAGGGTTAATTACTCTTAACGTGAATCCTTTTAAATTTTTAAAAGGAAAGTTAATTTGGAGGGAGAAACTCATTGATTGGTCTTTAAGGAATACACAAAATCAGGCGCCATACCTTAGATCATCATTCTCTATTGTAGCAATATCACGTTTCATCAAAGCTCATATCTCCCGACTGTTCGTCTCCTTCAACAAGAAGAATCATCTGTCTCTGAACCTATACTGCTTCAAGGGAACCATGTCAAAACAGATGTCTTCTCCATCAAAGAAATCTGCCTCACAAAGTTCCTTGCGAGATAATGCTAGGGTTTCTACAGACGAGGGGACTGCAGAAGAAGCGTTGAATGTAGAACCCATCTCCATGATGCTCCCAGAGTCAGGTAAATCTAGACCTTCTAAACTTGTTTCAAAAAGGGGTGCGACTATCTTTAGAGATAATGAAACAAAGAAGCTTGTTACTAGTATTCTATTTAGTGATAAAACAGCACCTAGGTCATCCAATTCTCAAACTGTTGAAGAAAGGGTAGATGTTGACAAAAGCTTAGGTCAGATTGTCGATAAGATCTTTGAGAAAGGGCTTCCTATAAAGGGTATATCTAGACCACTGAGGCAAATGTCTGCTGAACATTCTGATAGGGAAAAGAGTGACATGTAAAGTGCAGCTATAAATCTTCACCGACTGGCTATGTCTGTCACAGAAGATTCTGAAGTGGGAGTGGAAGAAGATGATGTGCATGAGGAAGCTAATGTTAAAGGGGATGTTAGAACATCACATGTTGAAGCTACTCCTGGTGAAGAAAAGAATGAGGATGTGATCAATGTGGTTGATTTATCTGATGATGAAGTCATTGGAAAAGTTGTTCCAAGCATTGCTAAGAGACTGAAGACAAGGAAAGGAAAGACGGTTGAATCCTCTCCAAAGAAGTCTTCTAAAGGCAAGAAGAAAACTGCTGTTGTTGGTCCTACAAAACCTTGGAGCAAGGTTGCTACATCCTCCAAAAAGAGGAAGATAAGGGAAGATTCTGATTCTGACTTTGATGTTGAGGATGATGTTCGAGACATCACACCTGTCAGAAAAACAATTTTGAAGAGAATCTCTGACAAAGTCCCTGAAGTACCAGTTGACAACATTTCCTTTCATTATGCCAGCAGTGCATCAATGTGGAAATTTGTATGTCAGAGAAGACTAGCCATAGATAGGGAGCTTGGGAAAGAAGCTTTATAGATGAAGGATATTATGGAGCTGATTAATGAGGCTGGGTTGGTGAAGACTGTGACCAAATTTCCTAAGTGCTATGAGGGTCTTGTCAAAGAATTTGTTGTCAACATTTCTGGAAAAATTGCTGATAAAAAGAGCATTGATTTCATGAAAGTCTATGTGAGAGGAAAGTGCATTAATTTCTCTCCTAGTACTATCAACAAGTATATGGGAAGAGATGATGAAGAGTATAGTGAACTTGAGATGACTGATAATGAAATATGCAAAGAGATTATAGCTGGTCAAGTAAAGGTTTGGCCATTGAAAGGGAAGTTGAAGGCTAGTAAACTTAGCATCAAGTATGCCATTCTTCACAGAATTGGAGCAGCCAACTGGGTGCCAACAAACCACAAGACAACAATAGCTATTGGATTGGGTAGGTTTATCTATGTTGTTGGGAAGAAGATTAAGTTTGACTATGGAAGCTACATCTTTGAGCAAGTGGTGAAACATGCTGAAACAAATGCTATCAAGTTACCTATAGCATTCCCATCCCTTGTTTGTGGAATCATCTTGGAGCAACATCCTGAAACTTTAACAAGTTCAGATATAGCTTGCAAGAGGGAGTCAGCCTTGTCCTTGCATCCTAAGTTGTTTGCTGGACATCATGTTCCAGACATTGTTGTAACATCAGATGCTGGTGGCAAAAAGAGTACCAAGGCTGAATTACTTGAAGAACTGAAGGCCACTTGCAAAGATCTTGATGAGGTCATTAGTACCAGCACAGCAAGAAAGATGAAGATAGAACTGCTGATAAAATCCTTGGAACAAGGTGATGGTAATAAAGGTGCTAATACTGAAAATTCAGAAACTGAAGATGGTGGAGATGGTGCCAGCTCTGATGAAGACTAGTTTCCTTGCTGCTTTTTCCAGATAGTAGTTTAGTTTTATTTTTTATTCTGCACTTGATGTGCCTAATATGTAATCTGAATATTGTGCCTGTTTATGCACTATTTATGTTTTTATGTTCTATGATTTGTCTTGTCTTGCTTGCTGACTTTAGACTGACAATGAGAGCTTGTTTAGGACTAACTGTAGTGAGTAGGACCTACATGTTGAGGTTTGTCCAATTGTGGCTAAAAAGGGGGAGAGTTAGCCCCTGCCAAGTTGTGCATCTAGTGTGATGCTGAAATGCAGATATTGAGGGGGAGAGTTGTTGAACAGTTGCTGGTACGTTGATTCTTGCTTTGAGGGGGAGCTTGCCATATGCTGCTGATTAGTGTTTGAAGTCTGTGCAGCTATTTGAAGAAATGCTGCTACTAGTTAGTGCTGAAGTTTGTAGCAGAGTATTGGAGTGTGTGCAGCATGCTAAAAGCATTTTGAAGCTATTTAAAGAAATACTGCTAACTGTTAACTGTTTTAAAAATTTTTCCGCTGCTGAAGTCTCTGATGTTGCAGAGATTGTTTTAGCTAAAATTAGCCAAAGGGGGAGATTGTTGGTTCTTGGATTGGCTAGAATTTTGGTAAAACAAAGTTATGCATTGTTGATGTCACATGGGTGATGTCTTAACATTGAGTCTTAACATTGGGTTATGTTAAGTGTTTAAGTTGGATGTCTGATGTCACATGCGATGTTGTGACATCAGGTCTGCAGAAGATTAATAACATCAGGTTTAGTGATGTTGTTAGGGTTTGCGTTTTAGCTGGATATTAGGAGAGCTGTTAGTCTCATTGAATGCAGATATCTTGGGATAGATATTCTCTGTTGCATAGAGATTTGATGCAGATTTGTAGGGAGGTTTAATGACTGAGATTTAAAAAGATTTTGGGGATAAAATCTGTTTTGAAGATTCAGTTTTAAATAACAAATCAGGTCAGATATTGCAGAGGATCCAAGCCCAATTCAGATGGCTATATAAAGCGCATCAACCAAAGGAAGACGACACAGAAAGTAGACAGAAGATAGAGAGCTTTGACTGGAGGTTTGACATTGTCTTTGTACGAGCATTGTGTTAACCATTCAAGTGTGAATTGGTGAGTGTAATATGTCCTCTCTAGAGCTGTGAAGCAAGAGAGTTTTGTAACTTGATCAAAGCTGTGAAGCAGGATCAATGTGTTTCTCAAAGTGTTTGATCTTTCAGAGGTTTTAGGGATTGAGTAGTGTTCTCATACCTAAGTGGGCTCTTAGGTAGAAAGTTCATTAGTAGAAATTAAGTTTAGGAGATTGTCAACTAGGTTGTTGAGTCTGTAAATTAATTCTACAAGTAGTGAATTTCATCCCTGGCTTGGTAGCCCCCAGATTAAGTTGTTGAACTGAACTGGGTAAACAATTCTGTGTGTTTCTGTTATTGTTTGTTATTGTCCATAACAGAGTGTGTTGTTGTGACATTAAGTGTGACATCACATATCTGGTACCAGAATTTCAGTTATGGTGGTTCCGCTGCTATTTGATGGCTTTTTTATTATTTTGAGGAAAACCCGTTGTTTACGGAGCAAATGTTTTATTTTGAGTTTATTGAGAAATGTGCACCCTTCTGAGGTGATTTTTACTCTGATAATTTGTGTATTTTGCCGTGTATATTCGTGGGGTAGAAAAGGGTGTTACAGGGAGGAGTTGCCATCGCCCGTGAACTCCGATGCAATAAAAAAATATTAAGCCTGAATAAAATGGATAAAGAGCCCGCTAGGTTGACATCTGTGTTGTACCCCAAATTTTACCCTTAAATTCTTTGATCTTTTGCATATCATTCCATGTCAATTCTGATTTTAATAATTATTATTTTTTTATATTAAATAGTTACCATAGTCTTTTTTTAGGATTTATTTAGCTAATTTCAATATAGTTTATCTTTTACATGATTCATATTTAATCTAATTTATTTTTAATTATAGTTTTTATTTTAAACTTAACTTTATTTTTATTTTAAGTGTAGCTCATTTATTTTAGATTAATTTTATTAATTTAGGTTTGGTTTAATTTTTAGTTTTATTCCAATTTAAGCTTAGTTTTTAATTAGTTTTCATTTCATTTTTTTATTAGTATTTATTGATTATTATTATTTTTACTATTTTATTTTATTTCATTTTTTATTGATTATTATTATTATTATTTTAGTTATTATTATTATTAATATTATTATTTGTTGTTATTACTCCAAGAGGCCAAAAGCAGCTTCCACAAGCGTACAAAAAAACACTGTCAAAACCAAAGTCTTGCACTCCACAAAATAAAACCCACACACTTTGCCCAAACTTTGACCAAAACTATTGCTCCCATCCGACCGAACCGCCTGCGACATCCTATGCAACCAATGCTACAATCCAAATTTTAAACCCTACAACATTCCTCCAGGAAACTCTGCTACAAAACTTGTGCAGGACCAAAAGTATCACAAACAAAATCTGCTAAAGCTGCTTGCCTCCTTGCACCAAAATAAGCCTGAGTGATCTGTATCACTTGGCTCAACACAACACAATGCCAAAACCATCCAAAGGCCTGCGTTGAAACCTGTTATGCTTATACCCTACAAGCTCCCTGCTTCAAGCAACAACAACCCTTCAATGACACTCATAAAACTCCAAAACAAGTTCTGAAACAAGGACCACAGCCTGCAAAATGAAAAAGAACAATCAACAGAGAAAGTTTGAATTTTGTTTTAAAAGAGAGAGGAGAGGAACGATTGAAATGGGGGATCAGAATATCAAAAACTCAGTCCTCACTTCACTCCAACAAACCATTAAAACCTTGCTTAAACACACTTCATCCATATCTTAGTAACAAACCAACTCACCACTTTGACCACAACCTCATAACTGTTTCTGACCCTTCTCAAAAGAGCAAGCCTCTTCAACCATCAATCAATAAACCTTAAAACAAACCTCCAGTTCAATAACTCATTCAAACCTCATTCAACCGAAACACAAAAACCGATCAGAAATTGGAAAAGAGAACAAAAAGTATCTCCTCCCATAAAGCTCTGCGTACCTACCTTTCACCACCAATACTCAACCTTTAACTCTCCACAAATCTCTTGTTCTTCATAAACCAAACACGGCTCCTCATTTTCTTCATCATAGAAATAAAATTTCACTTAACCTTCAACTTCCATCATTAACTCTTCATCAAAAACTCCACAATCTCAACCATCTTGTTAGTCTTGATTTTGCCGACAATAAGCTAACAGAAACATTTGTCTGGAAAAGTACCTTCTGAAATAACTAAAGGACCCGGAACTCACCACCATCATTCAAAGATTCTGTATCCTTCGCCATCAATCTCGATTCGAGCCACCTTGCTTCACCACGTTCACGGAGGTATCTGACCTTTTCATATTTATTGTTATGTTTTCATGTTGTGCGTTACCTGTTGTTGGTTGTGTATACCATACGTAGTTTGTCGTGTGTATCATGTATAGTTATTAGCTTGTGGTGTATCATGTGTAGCTCATCTTTATCATCGTGTGCGTTCATGAGTGTTGTTGTTGTTTTTTCGTGCTAATAAAACATTTTGAACATAGATGTTAGCAGCTTTTTTCGGTCGCATACCGCATAGCTTCACGTTCGCATCATTGGACTGGAAAAAAGGAGCCACGTGCTCCTAGTGCATGACTTCAACATTTCTTTTTTAAAACTTATTTTAGAATAATAATAGTTGAATAAGGTAGCCTTATTTAAGAAATGTTATCAGTAAGTTTTCATAAATATACAAGTCAGCTTAGTTTAAAATATATAATAGTCAGTAGTTTAAAATATACATTAGTTAGTAGAAAATGTATATAATAACTTTAGCTTAAGAAATATAATGTAAATATTAGCTTTAATTAAATACAAGTTAATTATTTAGTTTAGAGTTAGAGCTTAGTTTAATGAAATTTTAATTTAATTTAGTTTGAATAGACTTAGGTTAGTTTTAATTTAACTAATTATTCTAGTTAGAATTAGTTCTTAAATTTAATAAATTAGTTTTTTTTAGAGTTTAGTTCATTTGTTTTTAGAGTTAGTATTTGGTTTTTATTAATTTTAGTTAATTAATTTTAGAACTTATCTATATTAGTTTTAATTGGATTTTTGTTTACTTAAATTTTAATTAATTCTTAATCTTATCTTGACATTTTCGTATTTTTCATTTTTTTAGTTGATTCCTAATATTCATTTTAATTTAATCTTTGATGCATTTGCTGTACATATATTGCTATTCATTTCACTCCCGATGCCCGAGGTTTTCCTCCTTGCTCCCTCTGTTTTCCTGTTTCTTATACCTCATTCCAAAGGAAAGGGTCGTTCCCGTTGACTGCCATGTCATTTAGGATAATCTTGTTCGTCATTCCCTTATCTCACGCCGCCGTGCGATTGAGACTTACCTTCCCTTTTAACCTAGCCTTCTCAAGAGATAGCCATTAATCTCTATAACCCTTAAATCCTTCTTTAACATAAATAAGAGATAGCCATTAATCTCTTCTCCTTCACCAACTTTTAACCCTTCACAATCCTTTCACAAGAGATAGCCATTAATCTCTTCTCCTAACCAATCAATCCTCACAAGCTTTGCTTTCAAGCTTTTCACCCTACTTTCCCTTGGAACCTTGACCACAGTCAAGAGTTCTTTACCCCCGTTGAGGGGAACTACGGACACTCTGATTTCTCAAGTTCACCTTGAGAATACGTAGGCATAGGATTGCGAGATCCTAGCGAGCTACCTTTTTGTTTTTCTACCTTTTTCTTTTTCCACCTTCTTCTTTTTTCCACCTTTTCTATTTCTTACCCTTTTACCCCGTAGTGAGGTGAACTACTACGGTTGCTCTGATTCTTTAGTCAGATACGTAGGCACAAGATGCGACGTCTTGGCGAGGATACTTAGTGTACATACCCTTAGGTCTTTACCTTTACCTTAGCACATTTCCTTTAGCAATCGAACATAACATAACACAAATATAAACAAGAGGTTCCTGTAGAGTACTACAGATACTTAGGGTGCTAATACCTTCCCTTAGTATAACCAACCCCCGAACCTAGATTCTCTTATTAGGGTTTTCGTTCTTTACCTTTTCCTTTGGATAAATCAAAGCTCGGTGGTGAATTTCATGTTTTGTGATTCAAGTTAATAAATAGCTTGATATCCGATTCTCACCGCAACAATCCGCAAGGACAATCTAAGCAAGAATGGGCGTCCCGATGGACCAAAAAAAGAAATGTCCATGCAAAAGTTAGGGACAATGGAAAAAAACAACAACAGCCCGCTAAGTTAAAAACCCGAAAGGGCAACTTAGGCAAAAATGGGTATCCCGGTGGACGAAAAAATATTAAAAAAACGTGTCCAGGCAAAAATTAGGGATAAAGGCATTTGACTGCGAACACTTGAGCCTCTCTTCATCATAGCTAGACCTCAGACGGTAACAGAGCAGTCAAATCATCATCAACTGGTGCAAGGCGTTGGAACCAAGACTTGCAGTGGATGTTAGCCAATGTTGTAATCAATGCAAAACATGATTTCCCTTTGCCATTTACATTTGTTTCTCAATTTTATTGCAAATTCCCTCCTCAAGGATTTTTTCATCCTTGTACACATCTTATGTACATACTTTTCACATTCAATAAAATGCATCATTTGTCTTCTCAATTGTTTTCTTTTCAGTATTTTGTTTGCAAAATAAACGATTATTTGTGATCACATAATACTATAAAGCGTTAAGAACAATAAAAGGCTAAATCAATCGAGAAAGCATTATGCATTGCATATGTTATTAGTAATTCCTACAGGATAATCGGTAATATCCATTGGCAAGCCTAATGGCCGACCAACACCATGATGGTTCATTGTAGAAGTTGTTGTTTCCTCAGTAGAGCCATCATTTCCCCAGCAATCGCCATTGTGGTTCTCCCGAGAAGAGACACGATTGTCCCTTTTCCCAGCACGGGTCGTGCATCATCCCTAGCATATCGAAACTATCACGCACCAATGGCGGTATGACTTGGTTCCTCATCTTCCCCAAGCGGAGAAGATCCTCCGGACCTTGGTAACTCCCTGCAGCAGAGTCATGGGCAGCTTAGAAATCGGAGTTTTTCTGAGTTTATTCCTCAGTTAGAATCAGTCATGGTTAGAAGATCGACCTGATTCTTACATCCCCAGCAGTGTCAATGGTGATAGTCTGAAATTTGAGACTTCTCGGTTTCTTCCCCAGCGGAGTCGTCACCCTTTAGGGACCTTTCTCCTAGCAGAACTTGTCTTTATCTGTGGATTTTCTCCCCAACCGAGGATGTCGAGTTCGTTTTATTACAATCTCTGCCCAACCATTGCGCATTGCTTTAACCTGCACCTTTGCATTGCATGATATCAAGCATCATGTAGAATCGCGCATACATAGCATATGCATCAAGCATGCTTTCCTTTGGCCTGATTCATCTCCCCATCATATTTTCAGCCAAACTCCGCACCCAATCAAACTATCTACACTTGCACCTCTCTTTTTGCCGCCGTCGGCCAAATTCTCGAGCTACTCTCTTATTTAATCCCCTTCTACCTCGAATCATCGAAAAGCTGGCGCAATTTGAACATTCAGGTCCAAGAGGATTAAATAGGGGCAGCTGTCGTAACCCGAAATTTGACCTTCCTTTTTGCCTTTTGCATAAGCATGTGCATTCGCATCGCTGGCATACGCATTCGCACGTTTTTTTCTCTGTGGTTTTTCGTTGCAGGAATATTCAGGTTTTCAAGCCCGATTAATCACATCCTCACAAAGATATCACATCATCAAAACAAGCATAAAATAAGGGTTTCCATGGTTATTCATCAAAGCAAGAGGTTGAAAATCTAAACCGTGGCCACAACACCATTTTTCAAGCAAATTGGGGCAATTTTGGTCTGGTTAATCGATTAACCATTTGCAGTGCAAATGTGTTAATCGATTAACACAGGTAAAATGGACAGAATCTGCTGCTTTTTCATGACAACGACTTTTTCTCCTCATTTTGGGATTCTACTTGGTTCTAGCAGCATGTGGAACATTCTAGACATCTCTAGACATTTCAAGACCATTCAAGATACTCCACTTACATTTATTCCAATGCTTCACTATAATTTGAGTGCACCATGTTCCTTGATTTCCAAGTATGTGAACCTTTGGATTTGAAGCTTATATTGGGATTGCTACCGAGTTAACTTCCTAACTGAGTTAACCGCTGACTCGGTGAGTCAAGTGTAACTAACTCCTAGCCTAATTCTAAACCACCCTAAGCTAGCTCCTAGCCTAATTCCAAACCTCTCACACGCCAAACAAAACTCTATATAAACAAAGCTTAACTATTTTCACAAGGACCCTCAATCATTTCTCAACCATTTCACACAATTTCTCACACTTCACTCTCAATTTTCTCACATTCTCTCTTAATTTTTCTGCAAACTTCTTCATCTTCATCTACATTTTCTTCCCAAACCTCGTTATAGCTCTTCACCATTGAAGAATAATCACTTCTACATTGGAAGTGATTATTTCTTGAGCTTAACCTTCAACACTTTGCAATTATACTTGGTTTTCTGGAGTTTTATAAGCTTTTGGATTCATCTCAAGTGTTTGTTTCAAGATTCAACCTTTCAAATTCGTATTTCGGAAGTTTCGTCTCAATTTGCTCGGTTTCGGTACAATTCGACTACGATTGAAGATTTCTCTGGTTTTCTTTGATTATCTTCATCAAGATCACTTTGCAACAACATCCAAGGCACATCTCAGCCTTGTAGGTTGGTATCTCTTTGCACATTTTACTGTTTCGAACGTTTTCGTATCATTCGCGATGTGGTTTCGATACTTTTTGTGTGAGAATTGATTATGTCATTACTTGATCCATGATCTTGATGATTTAATTGATTCCTTTGATGATTATTTGCTGTTGTTAAACTTAATTTTCGTGCATAATTGTTTTCCCTAGCATAGGAGTGATTGCACAATCCATAAGTGGCCAAAGGCACTTTTGAAAAATCAATTTTCAGCCACTGCTTTAGTGTTAATCGATTAACACTTTTGCACTGCAAAGTGTTAATCAATTAACACAACATTTTTCAGCAAAAATATGCATTTCTGCAAGTGTTATTCGATTAACAGTTTGCAGTGTAAAAAGTGTTAATAGATTAACACTACTCCAGATTGCCATTTTCATGTTTTTTTAAGTGTGTTTGCCATGCTTTCTTCCTCTAACTTCCATGGATTGATATGCTTGATTTTATGGATGTTTTAGGTGTCATTTAACTTCTGATTGAAGCATGCTTATGAACTTTTGATGCACGATTTCGATTATGCAACTGTTCACATTTTTGGCATTGTATGAACATGATCATTCTTGCACTTTCTTTGATCACATGATATATGATTTGTGATGCATACTAAATGCCATTTGGTACTGTTTTGCACTTTCATTCATGTTTGAATTAAGTTTATTCCTCAAAGGATAAGCTTAATCTTGTATAATCAATAATGCACTCTTTGCTTTAATAGTTTTTCAATTCATTTTGGAAAATTATTAGCATCTTCCTCCCTTTTGATTAACTAATTGAAACTTCGTTTCGATTATTAATCTTCCTGGTAGCGCTTCTCTTTAGGCTTCCTTTAGATCTTTTTTTCCCTCTTCCCCGCGGAGTCGGAGCTTTCATGCGACACTGGAGCACTGTACAACTTGGAGCTGTTATGATGTCCGTTTCAACTTCTGCACTGCACCCTCTGTGATAGAGAAGGGATGAGAATGGAGAATTCCTACTCTCATTCTGACCACTTCAGGTAGGGGACGATTGACCATGTGCCTGGCTTAGTCATCTCTATCTCTAGGCGGTAGTGTATTCTTTTCCCCAGTTGAGTTTATCCCTGATCACTCTTATCTCTTTCAATCTCTCTTTTGATCAATCACCGTCCTTTTTTGGTTAAGATCATTGTCTTGGGTTAACATCCCTCTCCCTTGTCTCAGTATTCTTTTCTTGTGGTCAATCATTGCGTTTTGATTCCCCTGAAGAGTCTCAATTCCTTCGGTTAAACACAATCTTCTTGTTAAACACCGAAACCCTTGCGGAGTTCGCCACCTTCTTTTGGTTCTTCTCCCTTTGTTTGGTTAACCACTGCCTGTCAATTAAAACACTAATTAGCAAGTCTTCTCAGTTAACCACAGTCTATCTGTTAATATATTGAGTTCCTCTTGGGTTAATCACCTTCTCTTGGTTAATCACCCACTTTTTCAGTTAATCATAGTTTATCTGTTAAAATACCGAGCCCCTTTCGAGTTAATCACCTTCTCTTAGTTAATCACCTGTTCTTTTCGGTTAATCGCAGTATTTCTGTTAAAACCGAATCCACGGCGGTTAGTAACCTTCTTTTGGTTCAAATACCCTTTTCTTCGGTCAAGTACTGTTTGTTCAGTCCGTACCGGCATCCCCTTTGGGTCACGACCTTCGCTCGGTCCTACACCCGTTCTTCTGGTTGATCACAGTTTATCTGTTAAAACCGTTCTCCCCGCACAGTTGCGATCTTCGCTTTCCTCGGTTAACCACTGTTGATCAGTTAATATATCGAAACCCCTTCAGAGTCAAACACCTTCTCTTGGTTCAGTACTCTCTCTTTTGGTCCTTCACAGCCTGTTTGTTGACACCTAACTCTTTTGTTTTCCCACAGAGTCTTAATCTCTTTTTCTTCGGTTAACCACTGCCAATCAGTTAACATACCGAATCCTTATTTTCTTAGTTTCAGTACCTTACCTTTGTTTGTCCCCCAGTAGGGTCGCTACCTTCTGGTCCCCAACACTTTTCTTTGTTCACTTACTCCCCAGTGGAGTCTCTTCTGTTCCTTTTGCTCTTTTATTTTCTTGGTTTCTACACCATTCTTGCATGTTATCCTTAACACAGTTACTATCTTTCCTTTTTGCACTCCTTTCTTGGTTTTGGCACCATTTCTTTGAAATCCCTAGCAGAGTTTCCTTTCTTTCTTTTGCTCTTGGTTTTGACACCATTTCCCTTTCTTTTTTCCGTCTTAGTTCCCCGAACTACGGACGCTCTGATTCTTCATTCATTCGAATGTAAGATACGTAGGCACAAAATTGCGATGATCTTGGCGAGCACATTTCCACCTTCTCCGCTCCTTCCTCTTTCTTTTCCTTGGTTCGATAAACTACGGCGCTCTGATTTCCTCATTACACTATGAGGGTACGTAGGCACGAGGGCCCTAATCCTCCGCGAGCACTTTCTTTCACTTTATTTCTTTCTTTTCTTTTCTCACTTCTCTCTCCCCTCTTCTTTTAGCTAGAAGCCTTTAGATAGATAACCCATCCAAGCCTAGAAGCAAGTGAAATAGTTCTCGTCGAGTACGAAGGATGCGTAAGGTGCTAATACCTTCCTTTCGCATAACCGACCCCCGTTCCCGTTTCTCCTCCCCTTGGGTTTTATCGATATTTTCCCTGTCCTTTGGGACTAAATAAAGTTCGGTGGTGACTCTGTTATATCTTTGAGTCTGTGATTCACTCAGGTATAAACCAGCCATTTTCAGTTACCCAAATCTCTTAACAGTTTATTATAGAGTCAAAAGACTCTTGCTTTAGTGCTTGAGTATTTGAAGTCTCTGGCTTGTGTGCTTGAGCAAAGGATGTCTCTTACTTGTGTGTTTGAACAAAGGAAGTCTCTAGCTTGTGTGATTGAGCATTGAAAGTCTCTTGCTTGTGTGCTTGATCATTTGTAACCAGTTTGATTATAGTATAAATCCCTTGGAAGTGCCAGGGGACTGGACTACTCTCAGGTTGTGAGAGGAACTAGGATAACTTCTTGTGTCTCTTGATTTACTTTACTTGCTTCTGAACTATATTCCACTGCTATCAATTGTTTACCTCTGAGTCAGATTCTATTGCAGAATCTGATAGAGATATTCAAGAGTTCAAACTCTGAGTGACTCTAATTCAAACTCTAAATTGAAGGTTCCGACTCTGATTAAGATCAATCAGAAGTAGAAGAAGAAAAAGTTTGAGAAAAGCCAACACAATTCAACCCCTCTTCTTGTGTTTTTCCTCACCTTTAGTTAGGTTTTTCTCTCTTTTTACCAAACATCTATAATTTTCAGTGTCTTCTCTTTTCCCTTAACTCTTTAACTTCTTCACTTTACTTTTTGTAAATTTATTTTTCCGCTGCATAACTCTGAGTTTTTCTAAATATATTTTCTAACTCTAATTTTAATCCTAAAAGTTTTTCAAAACCTTGATTTTTTGAAACACACAATTCACCCCCCTTCTTGTGTGCGAAGTCACATGTCCAACAAGATTGAATTTGGTGAGATAAAGTCCACCAATATTTCTTTGCAACTAGAATATAAGTTAGTGAAGTACCTAGAGAGGATAATGGAGGATGTGCCTGTAAGGATTAGGTAGTTATTTATACCCACTAATTTTGTGATCATGGAAATAGAGGATGATTTTTATATCCCTATCATTTTAGGTAGACCTTTCCTACCCATAACTGGTGCTATTATAAATGTAAAATAAGGAAAGATCGCCTTTGAAGTAGGGGATGAGAATACGAGTTTGTTTATGCCAAATCAATGAAAAATCTCTCCTTTAAAGACTCTTATTTTAGTCTTAACACAACTGATCAAGATGACAAAGAGGATAAGACCGGTGGTATATTGTTAGATGAAAATCCTACCCTCTACTCTAAAGTGCTAACACACCATAGCTCAAACATGAAGCCCTCACAAAAGAAAGAAAGAAAAGGGTATAGAGTTTGGGAAATGGTCGAAAATGTTGAAATGGATCCCTAAAGCTGTTAAGAACAATGTTAATGATTCAAGCTTGAAGGAAGCATCCTCTTGATCATGAAGGTCAAACATTCTAGTTGAATGGCTTTAAACAAAGTGCTACACGGGAAAAAAATGAAAAAAAAATTGAAAAACCAGGTGAGGGTTACCCAACTTAGTAGGTGGCTTAGCCTTTTACTTTGAACGACTTTAATATGTTTTTTTTCTGATTTATGTTTTTTTAGGTGAATAAAAGACTCACAAGGAGAGGAAAATTTAAGATAAGGATTCTTATTTGCCAATGTCCAAATGATGGAGCAACAGCTGAAGTGGCGATTCCCACCTCCTTAGTGAGGTTCTTTGTGAGTCCACCCCTTCTACTTTTACTAAAATATTAAGGATAATGTTTGGTTTAATTTTTTTTTTTTGGAGGGGGGGTATTTCCTTTATAGTATTTTTATTTTACTTTTGTTTGCTTTGTATGTTTGTTTTGGTTTAAATGTTCACCATTGTTAAATTCATCACGAATTAGAATTATTTGAATTAAAAAAAACATTTGGATTATGATTCCACTGAAAAAGTATATAGAACCCGAGGGATGAGAAGCTATTTTTAAGGATCCCTGGAAATTTGATAAAATAGGTATTGTCTCAACACTTTAAATTTCCCAAATAGGATGTTGATTTAACTCGTTTTGTACTATAGACTTTGAATTTCTGAAAAGTATTTTCTAAGTAGTTTATTTAAAACAATCCAAATACCTTTGATTCACATACTATATTTGGTTCATTGAGGAAAAAATTGAAAAAAAATGAAGAAAAATAAAAGTAAAAGGCAACTCCACTACTAAGTTGGATAACCCTAACCCGGTTATTCAATCCAATAGTGGTTGATCCCTAATGCCAAAGAAAAAATGTATGAATTTATCTGTGTGAATAAAAAGCAGCTAGTCATGCTCTCCCTAAAAAATGCGCTCATCCAAAACGCTAGTTCTCTCATGTGTTGTGACACCACAAGAAAGTTTGTCGTTATTCAGGGCCAATAGCCCTCAATAACAGGAAAAAGTCGTGGGTAACTTAAATTACAGAGGACTTGGCGAGGACCTGCAAGACGTGGGTAAAATCCTCCTCGGTAATGTTTACCGACAACCATATTGACCCACGGTATTATCTGCGGCTGCACCGTGGTCATTGCATGGGTAAAATAAATTGTCACAACGAATTATTCGTCAATTAGCATCATGTGTATACGATGATTATCATTTTATTGTTGCCTTAACATGATTGTTTTGAATGAAAGGAAATGAAAATCGAATGAAGAGACTTAGGTACAAATGCATAGTTGAATTGGTATCTAAAGAGAGAGACTTTGGTCCATATTTTTACGGTTTGTGTTCTTACAATGCCTTTAGTGTCAAACTAGTACATGGAGAATTGATCCTTAGTCGATCTGAACAAAGGTTCACAAATGAGTACCAGTGGTTTCGTTTTCATAAACTTTTACACGTAGATTCACTTTGTCTAAATTTTGTCTATGCAAGCCAAGTTGCTTGGGGACAAGCAACAATATAAGTTTAGGGAGTTTGATAAGCGTTTTTTCACCAGTTTGTTAGTTATTTTCATTCGCTTTTATCCTTTTTAAATCCTTGTTTTTATCTACTTTTATGCGTGTTTGTGTGTTTTCTCTGCCTTTTAGGTGATAGGGACCTTATGAGACAAACCAGGAGTAAAGGAATCAAATAATACTTATAAAAAGAATCGTCCATTACAAATTTCCAACATCCAACAGGGGTGGGCCGTGTCCATCATCATCACATGTGTTGACTACCAATCCTTTCCTAGTAGAAATTCTAGACAACAACACCACCCAGTAGTGTTAATCAACACATGCAGTGTTACACAACACTACTCCCCGTGTCCATCAACACCACCCGTGTTGGCCTCAGTTCTAATTACAAACTTTTGTGATTTCATAACGCTTTTCGGCCCTTTTCAGTTCCTAACTGTCCCAAGACCTGAAGGAAAGTTTCTTGATTGATCACTATGCGAAACTATGTTGATATTCATGATATAAAGATTATAAAAGGCACGAGATTCATAGGAGAAAGACACAATCTATGTCGTAGCTTTATTTTTACTAAGTTTATTTCCTTTCCAATTTTATTTTTATTAAGTTTTGTACTCAAGATTCCACTGAAGTTATTTTATTCAAGTCTTTCTCGTTTGCAGTTCAGGTTTTTATTTACTTAACATTGTCATTATTATTTTCTTTCATCATGTATACAAATGCCTTATTTGTTTTACCGTTAACATTTGTGAGTAGTTCCTTAAGGATTAAGGGTCATGAGGATTGTCTCATGACAAACCTCAAGTGAACCAACCCTCTATCTTTTTATGACAAAAAACAAATTTAAAATTTATTCTAGAATTCTAAATTTCTATCGCAAATATAATTTACAAAGTAAAGATGAAGGTACCAATTATACATAGAAAGGGTATGTTTCGGTACTCGGAAGTAAAAGGCTAGACAACTAAGTACTAGACGAAGAAAGTGGATTTGTTGAGACAAGACAAGCTGGCGAAAGTAGGTGTGATCCAATTTTTTCTATTTTCTATAACATTGGTTTGTTTGTCGTAATATAATAATAGGTCCGCAAGAGTTTGCTTTGACAAACATGTACCCTATGTCCTGCTTTTTATTATAATTTTTATCCATTAAAATTTTATTTGTTTAAACTCAAGTCCAATTTCGATCGCTTTAGCTATACAACGATAAGGTAGAATTCGATACTCAGATACTTGATCTCCGTGGTTTGACAACCTTTTTACTACATCGATATTGTCGTATACTTGCGGCATGTCAACAGACTTAGTTACAAACTAACTTACATAACTACATACCCGCATTGATGTATAGTAACTCCTTCTCTGAACTATATATCCACGTAAGTGTATAGTATAACTACTCGATCGAACTATATACATGTTTATAGTATAACTACTTCCTTGAACTATATATTATACATATATATATAGTATAAATGGAAATGATATGTTTAGGAATTAACAAACAACAATCCCCATATATTTTGTCAAGTTTACAGATTAATTGATCAATATTTTTACTAAATCTCTCAAAATCTATCGAGTTGAGTACAATGATAACAGATTCGATTCGACTCATATGACATATATAATCTGCCTTGAAGGGAGTGTTAAAAATATAAATAATTAGAGACTCTAATTAATAATGTAATTATTAAAATTGATTGGATTGTTTTATTTTATTTGTACATCTGACTTGATTACAAATCTACACTGAGTGGTTTCATCACACACAACAGTAGCATATAGTTTTTACAAACAATCAAAAGTTATAGATTATGTATTGTCATGTAAAGTTATTTTACATTGATATTTAACCCCGCTCCTTGAATGTCAATCATATTCAATACTTTTTAATTAAAAACAGTAGTGTAATTTTCTATTTTGTTTGCAAGTTGTAATCTATAGTCAATGTAAATTAAGTTTAGTGCATTGTCTTAAATCTCACAAAGTTAAAACAAAAATATGGATGAAGTTAAATTAAGATATGATATAATGTAAAATTTAATGATATATATTCACTTATGAAAAAAATAAAACACACAGGTGTACACACATTTATGGTCAGATGAAGTAAGGTGTTATGCAAGTACAAAGGTAAATACTCTCTCAATTTAAAAATGAGTATCGTTTTAGAGAAAAAAGTTTGTTGCAAAATGAATACTTCCCCGTTTTAAAATAAAAATCTTTTAAGATTCTTGCATATAAATTAAGAAAAGTAATGATTGAGTAATTAAATGTAATAATTTTACAAAATTACCTTTAATTACTATTGGTTGTTTGAAAAGTGTAATGTGATGTAAGATCTTGAAAGTTGTGTAAATAATATTATTTATTAGGGGTAAAATTGATAAAAATTAACTATTGTTGTCTTGAAAACGTAAAAAAACTTTTATTTTGGGACAAATTTTTTTAGTTAAAAAAACTCTTATTTTGGGACAGAGATAGTATCATTCACACTTTTCAATGTATGTATGATTGCTATTTTTTCTTTTTTATCTCTTAATTATTACTCTATACACAACTTTTAACATATTAATAAAGTTAATTCAGTAAAAATACAATACTTTTAAACAATATTATAATAATTTTTTAATTCTTATGCAAAAACTTTAAACTAGATTCATTTTTTTAAAATAGAGGACAGTATATGATTTGATAAATGGATCTTATAGGCAATGAAAATTGTGCTACTAAAAGAGTGTACAATAACTTCACTGCCAAACACACTATGCAATAATAGCACAAATTTCAACGCAACCAAACAGCATAAATAGTCCTGCCAGTCTATGCTCTCATTTACTCATTTGCCCCTGTAGACTCTGCTTGAATTGAATTGGTTTGTAACTTAGTCCCTATTCATTCGTTTGCCTACTCTAACAACATTGATCAGCTTTTTGTTACACTGTTATTATTATTCTATTGCTAAGAAAGTAAACATTTGGTCACTATGGTTCTTAGCTAGCACATGATTTCTGCAACTTCATGTTGATTAATTAATTCATATTACAGTAGATATTACTCCCTCCGTTCCTTTTTAAGTGTCACTTTTAGAATAATTTTTTGTTTCTTTTTAATTGTCACTTGCTAAGTTCAAGGAAGTATTGATTGCACTTTTATCAAAATTACCCCTAAGTATTTATTGAAGAGAGAGAAAAAGTAAAATAAATGTAATAAATAAGTAGGGGTATTATAGGTAAAAAGATAATTATTGTATAAAAAGTAGTAATGTTGATTAGCTTTCTTTGTATGTGTAAAAAATCAAAAAGTGACACTTAAAAAGGAACGGAGGTAGTAGTATTGAACTATGAAACACGGACATTCGAAATACGATTCTGACACTGACACAGTAATATAGATAATAATTTTAAAAAATAAATAAATTAAATATAATCACATGTGTCGGTGTAAGTGTATGACACAGACACGAACACGAACACGTCTTTTTAAAAAATGTCAGTGTTACTTAGGTTGTGAATTGTGATACCCAAACTATCAAACTTTCTGCCGGATTGTATACTTAAACATGTGATTTATCATAGTATCATGCATGTCTCATTTTAAGGACAGATCTAGCTATAGTTTGGTATTTACAATGTTTCTGTTAAGAGAATGATCTTCAATCTCAAGGATAAACACAAGTTCTATTATCATGACACTAAATAATTGTCACATAGCACTAACCATTATTAAAGGGCATTAAAAAAATATTTGGTTAAAATAATATTCTTGAATCTGTGAATTTTTTACCTATATACCCATATTTTCAAGCCTAATATTCCAATATACCCATGTTTCCATCAATTATACCAAAATACCCAAGTTTCAAAAAAAAAACGTGAGTTTAAATGGGGGCGCCGTTTGCTTTGGAGTCACCCTTATATTTAAAAGGGGGGCGCCGTTTGCTTTGGAGTCACCCTTATATTTAAAGGGGGGCGCCATTCCATTTGGAGTCACCCTTATATATAAAGGGGGGCGCCATTGGGCTTGGAGTCCCCTTAGACAACGATTTTTTTTTATTTTTTAAATAAAGTAACAATAAATACATAAATAATAATAATACATTAATAATATTTAATTTTTTTAATAAATAATTCTCATACTAAATATTTTTTTTTAATAAATAAAAATTGCATAGGCGAAAAAATAACATAGTACATTAATTTTGTCGACGAGGTCGAGACAAATTTCCGCCCGTACCACATCCTCGATGACGTACTTGTCTTCGTTCTCTTCGCGGTTGTGGTGGCGTTGGGTCCACAGGGACGGAAGTGTTCTACAATCCTTCTCAACAAATGAAAGGTGTCTTAAAGGTGGGGAACCGGTCCCGCACAAAAGAAGACTGCATGCAAGCTATAATACGGTTTCACATGGAAAATTTTGTCGATTTTCATGTAAACCGCAACGACTCAAATCGATAGGTCGTAGTCTGTCGAAACAAACTTTGCAAGTTTCGATTAGCAGCGTCCTATCGGAAGAGAAGTGGTACTTGGGAGATAGGTTCAATTGATCCACCCCACACATGTACAACTAACATTAATCGGCAACAACACTTAATCCATTCGAAAGAGAAGTAAGAATGTAGCCTTTCAATACTTCTAATTCTTTCACCATCTGCAATGTCTCTTTCTAACCATCGATTCAAATTCCTTGTTAGTTGCTCTAAGCTTTGAATGTTCCAGAACAGCATCCTTATCGGCGGCTAGGGATGGCAGGCAGACCAAAACCCGCGGGGTCCACCCGCACCCGAACCCGAGACCCGAGTCAACGGGTGAAAACCCGAGTTGACTGGGTTCGGATTCGGGTGCCACCCGATATTTCGGGTGTGGGTTTGGGTAGTGTAAAACCCGTGCCCGAAACCCGAAACCACACCCGCTATATATATATATATATATATATATTTTTTTTTTTTTTTGAGTTTTTGCTACGGGTTCGGGTTTGGGTGAAAAAACCCGAACCCAACGGATGTGGCCGTGGGTGTTATTTTACCATCCGAATAGCCTTTGAGTTCGGGTTCGGGTGGTGATTTCAGGTGTGGGTTTGGGTAGTGTGAAACCCGCACCCGACCCGACTCATTGCCATCCCTATCGGCGGCTTCGTTCTTGAAAAAATAACATGACCGTATCTTCTGAGAAACATGATTGAATCTGCTAAAATTTTAAGACACAAAGAAAATTTTGTGGTGAATGAATGTACAAGAGTGTCATCTATTTATATAAGAGTTGTATGAAATAAATTAATATTTCATAAAAAATTAATATATTAAATATTATTAAAAAAAAATCATTTTATAAGGGGACTCCAAGCCCAATGGCGCCCCCCTTTATATTTAAAGGGTGACTCCAAATTGAATGGCGCCCCCCTTTAAATATAAAGGTGACTCCAACAACAATGGCGACATGTCACAATTTTATAGAGTGACTCCATTGACTTTGGCGCCCTCTTTTAAACTCACGTTTTTTTTTTTGAAACTTGAGTATTTTGGTATAATTGATGGAGATATAGGCAAATTGGAATATTAGGCTTGAAAACTTGGGTATATAGGTAAAAAATTCTGAATCTGTAACTTTATAATAAAAAATATTTACAGGAGAGAAAAATTTAGGATATTTTTTGATACCTGCACTGCATCTCTCATTTTCCAAGTCTCAGAAAGAGAAAAAGGTCAAATAAATTTTGTAAGTGGTGTGTGTCCTGAGACAGAGTTCTGAGGCTGGGTGAAGTAAAGGAACAGAAAAAGTAAAATGAGTTAGTAGCAGTAAAAGCTTCAACCGTACAATCTTTCTGAGACAGAGGCATTACCAACTCTCTTTATTTAGTTTTCATATTACAATAATACTAATAATAACTATTTCCTCTTTTGTCTTTACCAACTTTACTTTTTCTCTCTCTCACTCTCTCTCTATCTCTCTCTTTTATTTTATGGATTTCCGTAAATATGTCAGAGACAAGAGATGCCAGAGATGCAGAAGCAGCAGCAACAGAGGAGGTGCAGTCATAATAAGAGCTCAGAGAAAAAAATAGAAAGAGAAAAATAGCATTAGCATGCAGCACTGTAATCAGAACCATTAGTTCATATATTATCATATACATGTACACAAGATTCTGCAACAACACAATGGCCCCTCAAATAAATATACCTACTCTACTACTACTCTCCTCTCAAGTTTCATCACTCTAACTCCTCCTCCTCTCAATAATACTTTTTACTCCTACTCTTTTTTCTGCAAGAACTAGCTTTGTTTCTTTGATTCCTTTTCTACCCATTTTCTTATGATGAATGGAAGAAACAGGTATCCTTTTACTCCTTCTCAATGGCAAGAGCTTGAACATCAAGCTCTTATCTACAAATACATGGCTTCAGGTATCAACATTCCACCTGATCTTCTCTTCACTATCAAAAGAAGCTACTTAGACTCAACAAGGCTCTCACCTCACCAGTCTCAACACTGTAAGTAGTACTATCCTATGAATCTGTGATATCAATATGTGTATGAATAGTTTTGTTTGACTTTGACACAAAAATGGGTTTTTGTGTTTTGTGTGCATGCAGTTGGATGGAACTATTTGCCAATGGGGTTAGGAAGAAAAATAGACCCAGAGCCAGGGAGGTGTAGAAGAACAGATGGAAAGAAATGGAGGTGTTCAAAAGAAGCATATCCAGATTCAAAGTACTGTGAGAGACACATGCATAGAGGTAAAAACCGTTCAAGAAAGCCTGTGGAAGTTTTGAAAACAACAAACACAGATTCTGTTTCTGCTGTTGCTGTTGCTACTCCATCAATCTTATCAATGACTAAAAATAGCACTAGTCTTGATACTGATAATAACACTGCAGCACTCACCCCAACCTCTCGTCATGATAGTACTACTTACCATTATCCTCAACAGAACTCTTCTTATGGTTCTTCTCATCTTCAACACTCTTTCCTCTACAACAATAACCCTCCATCTTCAAGGCCTAGTTTCTCATTTCAAGACATCAACACTAATGCTCCCATGTTTCTTGACAGTTCTGGTTCTTCCTCTCACAATAACAACACTGATTGCAGGTTTGTATAATCACTTAATTAGCAGTTTATGACAGAAGCACTTTTCATACATGTAGTTTAAAGTGTGTGTCGTGAGAGATTCTCTTTCTGGTTATTTTTTAAGGAACAGGTATGTTTATGGACTGAGAGAGGAGGTAGATGAGCATGCTTTCTTCACTGAACCATCTGGAACTATAAGAAGTTTATCAGCTTCATCTATGGATGATCAATGGCAACTCACACCACTTACTATAAGCTCATCTTCCACTTCAAAACAGAGGAGTTGCTCTGGTTTATCCAATGATCAGAATGAGTACTCTTATTTGCAACTTCAAAGCCTCACTGACAACATGAACAACAACAACAGCAGCAACAACTCAAAACAAGCACAGCAAGATCAAAGTTGTTACATCTCAGGTAATGAAGAAACATTCATGAAAGATGGGAAAGAAGAACCTCAAAAGATTTTTCATCGATTTTTCGATGAATGGCCACCACAAAGCAGCAGAAACTCATGGCTTGATTTGGATGATAAATCATCCACCACTCAGCTTTCAATTTCCATTCCAACATCATCTCATGATTTCACAACTTTCAGTTCCACTAACCAAAGAGGTAATTAAATTAAATGGCTTCTCTTAAAACTCTATTGTCTTTGAAGCATTAACACAAACACATACAAGACACTAACTTGCATTTGATTTTGCAGATGGTTGATTTGAGGTTGGATTTCAATAATGGGTGGGACCCTTATAATTGAATCTTAGGGCAGTAATAATAATGTTGATTCATATTTTGTGTGAGATTTGGTTGAATTGTTCTAAATGCTCTTACATGTGTTGTTGTTGAAGTGGATTTGTGTCTCCATGGAGGGATCCAATGTTTGGTATTGTTGTTTTTACAAGTTACTTAGGTTGTGTTGTTTGTGGCAAACATGGTTTCAGAATTCAGAATCTTGCAGTTATTTGGCTGTGAGTGTTTATGTGGTTTAGGGTTATATTGAAAGACACATAACGTATGTTTGTATGTGGTGAGTACAATATTGGATGCTAGCTTGATGGCCCTGCCATGGGATTTGTTTCTTTCTTTGTCATATTCTCAACTCTCAATAGATTATTTTTTTAAACAAATTTTCTTTTAATAAATAATTTATACTATGTGGCTTGGGACTATGATTGGACTATATGAAGAAAAATGTGTTTTAAGAACTTTAATTTCTTATCATTCTTTAAAAAAGTTATGTGTCTATCAATATAAAAAGAGTTTTTAGCCAAAGTTTATAGATTAAAAGAAATAAATTGTTAGAAATTCTTTTTGAAGACTAATTTATTAAAGATATTTATTTTAAACACGTGTATTTGGCCTAACTCATTAATACTACTCCTCGGAAGCATTGTGAATAAGTCGGTCCGATTGACATGGACCTATAACTTAGTTGTTGTGAATCGATGTTGTCAAGAACAAATTAAAATATAAAAAAGATTGAGTTTCTTGAACAAACACATGAAACCCTATTAGGTTTTACAAAAGAGATAAGATGGAAGAAGAAAAACTGTAATTGGTTTAAAATATTTTATTATTCACTTACTCAATAAGGGTTCAAAGCTACAAGTGAAAAACAACAATTAACCTCTCTCTCAACAACCCTGAGAGAATTAGTCTATTTATAGACTATTAAGCAAACTTATGCTACAAGCTAACTTAACAATTAGATTTACAAGCAAGAGCCAATTCGACATGCTAACAATCCTAGCATTTTGACTACTACATGCTTGAGCATACTTCGACTACAGCATACAGGATCAGCATGTGAATAGACTTCGACTACATGTTAAACCTTTGTCGAACCATGAAGCTATCGCTGTCGAGACTAGAGTTTGATCCAAAATACCGCAAATCTCCACCTTGGAACAAACTCTACACTAACAAGGGAACAAACTAGCTTTCATCATGCAGCTTTATCAACTGCATACACCGGAAAAACTTACTACTTGGCAATGTCTTTGTGATCATATTAGCAACATTGTCATTAGTTGAAACCTTCATCAGTTGGACTTCTCCACGCTCGATTATCTCTAACAAAGTGCAGTCTCACACCGATGTGCTTAGTTCGCTCATGATAGGCTAAATTCTTCAACAAGTGTATTGCACTTTGACTATCACATTTAACAGTGATAACTCGACATTGAAATTTCAGCTCCTTAGCAAAACCTTCAAGGCACAATGTTTCTTTCATAGCTTCAATGAGAGCAATATATTTCGCTTCAGTGGTTGATCAGGAAACAACCTTCTGAAGTGTTGCTTTCCAACTGATTGTTGTGGCAAACATAGTGAACACATATCCAAAAATAGATTTTCTAGAATCTATACAACCTGCATAATCAGAGTCGACAAATCCTTCGATTTTGACATTGCTATTAACACCACAGACTCCACCATAAATCAGGACTCTACTCAGAGACTCATTTATGTATCTTAGAATTCACATCAATGCTTGCTAATGCGCCTTTCTAGGATTGACCATATACATGTTTACAAGGCTCGCTGCATATGATATGTGTGGCCTCATACAGACCATAGCATACATCAATAAACCTACTATACTAGCATATGGAATACTATTCATATAGGCTCTTTCGACTTCAGTACTAGGACTTTGAGTCGTACTTAACTTGTATTGAGGATTAGCTTGAGTTAGAATAAGCTTTGAATTCGACATACCAAACTTGTCGAGAATCTTCTTCAGGTATGTCTCTTGAGATAAGCATAATTTCGATTGTTTTCTATCTCTCTGAATGTCAATTCCAAGAATCCTAGAGGAAGCTCCTAGATCCTTCATGTCAAACTCCTTCTCGAGTTCAGCCTTCACCTTCATAACATCCTCGACACTGCTTTTTTCTATAAGGATTTCATCCACATAAAGCAACAAAATAACAAGTGAATTTTCAAGTCGAAATGTGAAGTAAACACAGTGGTCGAATTGGCTCCTAGTGAAACCGATGTATGTCATAAACTTGTTGAATTTCCTATTCCATTGTCGAGGAGATTGTTTCAGGTCATACAAATACTTATTCAGCTTGCACACATAATCTTCCTTTCCCTTTTCTACATACCCCTCAGGTTGTCTCATCAGGATTGTTTCATTTAGATCCCATACAGGAAGGCTGTCTTCACATCCATATGTTCAAGTTCTATGTCAAACTTTGCCACCATGGCTAACAACATTCTAATGTATTTATGCTTTACAACAAGTGTGAACACATCATTGAAGTCGACACCTTCTTTTTGAGTAAACCCCCTAGCAACCAACCTTGTTCTTAATTGCTTCGACATCACTCATTTGATTCCTTCCTTAACCTTGAAAACCTATTTACAACTGAGTAACCTGGCTCCACATGGTTTCTTGATCAACTCCCAAGTGTTATTATAATGAAGAGATTTCATCTCATCATTCGTGGCTTTCAGCCATTTAGTTTGTCTCGACTCCTCATAACTTCCTTATAGTCTCTAGGTTTTTCATCTAGAACCTCACTTGTAGAGATTAAAGAAAATGCTATGAGATCTGTATATCCAAGTCTCTAAGGTGGCTTGATGACTCTTCTCGACCTGTCTCTTGCCAGCAGGTAGTCATTATCAGTCTCCTCATCTTTATCAGCAACTTTTGCATATTCTTCGACTTCACCTGGGCTATGCAATTCAGCTTCATTGAAATCCATCTCAACTTCATTGAAAACTACATCTCGACTTGTGATACAACTCTTTTGACTTGGCTCTAGGCAACACACCCTATAAGATTTGACTCCTTAAAGGTATCCAAGGAACATACATCTCAGAGTTCTAGGTTCGACCTTGTCTTTCCTAATATGAGCATATGCTAATTACCAAATACTTTAAGTCTGTCGAGACTGGGTGGATGTCCCGATCAGACTTCTTCAGGTGTCTTCATTCCCAAGGCAGTTGAGGGAAATCTATTTATCAGGTATGCTACAGTTGTAGCAGCCTCGGCCCAAAACACCTTCTTCAATCCAGCACTAACCAGCATGCATCTAACCCTTTCCAGAATGGTTCGATTAAAACTTTAAGCCAAACCATTTTGTTGGGGAGTACCTGAAGTAGTTTTGTGTCTTGCAATATCAGACGCAACACAATAAGTGTCGAAAGCCTCATTGTAAAATTCAAGACCATTATCAGTCCTCAACCTCTTGACCTTCTTGCCAATTTGGTTTTCGACCAGTGTCTTCCAACTTTTGAAATTTTCAAAAGTTTCATCCTTAGCCTACTGTATAAATACTCATTACTTTATGGAATAATCATCAACTATGGATAGGAAATACTTTGCATCTGAGTGTGAAGGATTCCTGGCAGACCCCTAAAGATCAGCAAGAATGTAATAAAGGGAACCATGTGTTCTTTGTTTATCTTTGTTAAACTTCACCCTACCTGATTTACCAAATACACAAGGTTCACAAAACTCCAGTTTTTCGACCTTGTCACCACACAACATATTTTGTTTCGACAATTCAACCATGTTTCTTTCATTGACATGGCCAAGTCTCTTCTGCCATAGCTCAGTCTTCGACACATGTTTTGTGGATGCCACACTGAAACACTTACAATCTCATCCTTAAGGGTATACAAGCCTTGTTTCTTCATGTCTCTCAAGAATTCCTTCGAACCCTTCATTACCCTTAGGATACTTTGCTTTCCTTTGAAAACATATCCTTTCTTGTCAAATTCACCAATAGATACCATATTCCTGTGAAGATCAGGTACATACCTGGCATCAGTCAATAGCCTTATTGACTCATCATGGAGCTTGAATTTGACAGATCTAATTCCTACAATCTTGCATGCTTTATTATTTCCCAGCAGCACTGATCCACCATCTTGATCACATAATTCCTCAAACACTTCCTTGTTTGGAGTCATGTGCCAAGTACAACCTGAATCCATAATCCACTCCTTGCTAGAATTGCTGCTTGAAACCATTAGTGAAGGTGAGAAAAGTACACAAGAATGGGGTTGAATTGTGTTTTCCATTTTTTAAATCTGCGTCTGATCAGAGTTCAGAATCTGAACTGGTGTTCAAATTCTGATTATACTTAGCAGCAGTGTTAACAGAAGTAAATAAATAAAAATAGAAGACACAAAGATTTATACTGGTTCCCCTCCAACTGAGAGTAGTCCAGTTCCCTTGCTTCACAAGAGATTTTCACTATAACCAAATCATGATTACAATTGCTTATGCATTCTGCATAAGTCTTTTACACTACTCAGACCCTAGGTCCGAGACTTCTTGCTTAAGTCCTCCAGACTCAAGACTTCTGCTCCAAGTCCTATGAAACACGCATCCTTGCTTGAACCCCTCAAATTCAAGACTTATTGCTCCTAATTTCATGTACCGAGCCAACCTGCTCAAGCCACACTGGCCTAAGACTTTGCTTATGTACCCACGACACAAGACTTCTACTCAATTAATCCAGTTGATTAAGACTTTTATTGCTCAAGCACATAGCAAGAGACTTACATGGCTCAAGCATCTTGGCGAGAGACTTCCTTTCTTGTATTCCAATGATACAAGACTGTTACTCAATTAATCAACTTGATTAAGACTTTCAATGCTCAAGCACATAGCAAGAGACTTACATGGCTCAAGCATCTTGGCGAGAGACTTAATCTAAACTGCTAAACAAGTTCAGCAGAATAGAGAACAGGGTGTACTTAATACTAATATCAGAGGTACGGGAAATCACCAATAACAAAGACCTAATGCTCTTAAGATTTCTAAGATATTCAATGTGTAAGAAATCTTAAGGCTTTTACAATTAAAACCTACAACATAAAATCGGGATAAACTATAGAGTTGATAATTGCTGATCTTGTTACTCCATCTTCTTGTCAATCCTTGTTAAAGATTCAGTTTGAACCTTCAACCACTTATATAGCAGTTGTAGCAGACTAGTCGTTGGATGAGATAACTTGATCAATGTCTTTGCTTTACTCCATAGTATAAGAGACGTTGAAGATAGATACACCAAAATATCTTGATCCATTGTGTAACATGTTTAACCGTTGAGTCTTCAAGAAGATCTTGTACTATAGAGCCATAGGAGAGGATATCCGTAAAGCATGTCAACCTTTCTTGAGCCTTGTGAACTCAGACCCCAGCTGACAAACTGATTTGACAATGCAGCTTGCTTTATGCAGTACGGACAACTTCAGCTTTATCACCAACTCCGAACGATACCAGAAGCCAATTTACATTCACCAAGTGTAGAGACAATTATGTTGCTTATCCGAAGTCGCAACGTGGTGTTCATGGAAGACCAAACTATTGAAGACATTAATAAGTTAGAGAAGGCTACACCTAAGAAAGATATTAGTTTGTCTAATTTTGATCTAGTTCGGTTACCTAGTCATAATCTGGATGTTATTTGTGGTGATGATCAGAATGGCGAGCCATATGATTATGTTGATGATCAACAACTTGGAGATGAGGTAAATATTCCAACTAATTATGGTGAAAGGGAGAGTGATATGTCACAGGATGAGAATCTTGGTGAAGCTCTAGAATCATCTCAAGTTAAACTTAGGAGGTCTAAGAGGCATAAACAACCTTCTATAAGGTATAATTATGATGAGTATGTGACCTTGACTGATGAGGGTGAACCTGAGTGTTTTCAAAACGCCATGGAAAGTGATGAAAATCAAAAGTGATTGAATGTAATGCATGATGATATGAAATCATTGTATGATAATAACATTTATGATTTAGTGAAGTAGCCTAAAGGCAAAAGGGCTTTGGAAAACAGGTGGATTTATAGAGTTAAACATGAGAGCAACTCTAGTTCTCCAAGATATAAAGCCAAATTAGTGGTGAAAGGTTTCCGTCAAAGAAAGGGTGTTGATTTTAATGATATTTTCTCACCTATTGTAAAGATGTAATCAATTAGAACTATGTTGAGTTTGGTTGCTACTCTAGATTTAGAGGTTGAGCAATTGGATGTGAAAATGACTTTCCTTCATGGTGATTTGGAGGAAGAGATTTACATGAAACAACCCGATGGTTTTCAAGTTAAAGGCAAAGAAGATCATGTGTGTAGATTGATAAAGAGTTATATGAGTTGAAGCAAGCTCCAAGGTAGTGGTACAAGAAGTTTGAGTATGTTATCTGTGATAAAGGATACCAGAAGACTACTTCAGATCAACACGTCTTTGTTAGAAAATTTTCTAACGATGACTTAATTATTATGTTGTTATATGTTGATGATATGCTTATTGTAGGGAAAAATATTTCTAACATTAACAGGTTAAATAAGCAATTGGGAGAGTCATTTGCCATGAAAGACACAGAAGCAGCTAAACATATTCTTGGCATTAGAAAAATGCGTGACGAAAAAGAGAAGAAACTTTGGATGTCACAAGAACATTATATCAAAAGAGTGCTACAAATATTCGAAATGGAAAGTTCTAAGGCGGTAAGAACTCCTCCTACTATTCATTTCAAGTTTAGTTCTAATCAAAGTCCTTCAAGTGAAGATGAAGCATTTGATACGAAATATGTTCCTTATGAGTTTGTTTTGGATAGTTTGACGTATGCAATGGTGTGTACAAGACTAGATATAGCACATGATGTTGGTATAGTCAGTAGATTTTTGTCAAATCCAGGTAGAGAGCATTGGAATGCTGTAAAATGGATTTTAAGGTATCTTCGTGGTATTACTTCTACAAGGCTTTGTTTTGGAAGAGATAAACCTACTCTAGTGGGGTACTCTGACTCTGATATGGTTGGAGACATTGATTTTAGAAACTCCACTTCGGGCTACATGATTAAATTTCCAGGGGGAGTTGTGGCTTTGCACTCCAAATTGAAAAAGTGTGTAACATTGTCTACTACAGAGACTGAGTTCATTGCTATTACTGAAGCATGCAAATAGTTAACGTGGTTTAAGAAATTTTTGCAGGAGCTTGGTTTTGTTCAAGAGAAATATGTGTTATTTGTTGATAGTCAAAGTGTTATTCATCTTGGTAAGAATCCAACTTTTCATAATAGGTCTAAACACATTGATGAGAGGTATCGTTGGATACATGGTGTTTTGGATTCTAAGTTATTGGAGTTAGCTAAAATTCATAGAGATGATAATGGTCCTGATATGATTACTAAAGCATTACCAAAAAGGAAATTTGAAGCTTGTTGTGATATCGTTGGTTTGACAATTTCCTCCACATAATTGTGAGGGGAGAGTTGTTGTTTTGGGCTTCTTTTCTATGTGGAGAAAGACTCAAACATGATTAGTCCATTTGTCTCACTTATTTAAGTGGAGAGGATCAATTTAGAGTTGAGAGAGATAGAGAGAAAATAAGGATTCAAAAGCGAGAAAGAGGAGAGAAACCTATTCCTGTTTTTCTGCAATAATTCTCACTAAAATGAAGATCTCGGATTCGTTAACAGTCAGATCGAGCTCAAATTTTGAGGGCAGGTTCGTAACACCTCTATCTAACTTTTAACCATTCAGAATTTCAAAAACAAGGTCTGAGCTGAGAGATTTCTGCTTCGCGCTGAAGTTGTAGATTTGGGTCTTTTTTTAACTTTTTATTCTTATTTGTAAGCTAGTTTGTTTTGTGATTTGTGGTTACTAGAAGTAGTTTGTAAATCACTTTAAAACTCTCTTGTACCCTTAATTGATTATAGTTAAGTTATTTATTTGGTTTGGACGACTCATGGGTTTTACTTTCATATTGAGGGGGTTTCACGTTAAAATTTTGTCGTTCTTTTGTGCATTTATTTGTTTGATTTGTCGTCTTATATTTGTTGTTCATCCTCAAGGTTCTTACAAGTGTGGGGAATTTTATATCCTCTGCATATTGGTCTTTTATTGTGTCTTAATTTCTCATCAAGCGCGCCATTTTCAGGTATGATTTTCACCCTCCATTTGAGATTACACTATTTATTTCTCTCATCGGCTTGAGCGTTGGAGTGCTAACCTTGTAGATTAGTCTTGTCTACTGCATCAGAACTCAGCTGCACCACGATATATCAAGCAATTCTATCTCTCCGATCAACATTTTATTCTCAAACAAAACAGTTTTTCTTATTATTACAAGTAAAAATCTATTAAAGATGGACACCATTTCTTTTAACTTTAATTTCCTTTCGTCTCATAAAGTGTATTTTGACTACATGACTCAAACTTTCCTGATGAGTGTGATAAAAACCCATTAAGTTTAAGTGTCATTCTTTCTATAAGAAAAAATCTCATAAAGACATCTTGTCTGACCTTATAACTTAGATATATGAGATTTCCTTTCGCTTATTCGTGAGTTTATCTAAGATTATATAACTATGCATTTGTAGGAATGAAATTTGAAAAGACCTATTCAAATTTATCCTTTAAATTTTTTCACTCGATTAGGTCTTATGGTTCTAATAACGGACTTTCGCTTTTACTACTTCACTAGATTATTTATAATAATGCAAAATATGTATTTACAAGAATGAATAATGATAATACTGGATTAATTTCAATAATAATGACAACTAACAACAATTTATAACAGACTTATTATCGAAGTCCCTACTATTCCAAGATGAGGGGCTAATCGAACAAGATGAAATTAAAACAAAGCAAATAAAAAAAACATAAAATAAAACAAGTAAATAAATAATTTAAAAGAATTTGAATTGTATTAAGAAGAAACATAATTATAAGAAGTTAAAACTTAGAGAAATGAATATTGATATTAAATGGACTTTTCAGAAGAAATTTAGGCTATGTTTGGATTGATGGAAAATAACGGAACAGGGCAGAGCGGAACATAGTGGAGCGGAATGAAAGCGGGGTGAAATATAGATCCCATTTCATTGTTTGGTTATTTTATTAAAAATATCTCATTCCATCACATATGTAACAACCCGATTTTGATATTTCCATTTTCGTGTTGATTGATTCTATTTGGTTGAGTCTTTTATTTAATTTGGGCAATAATTATGTTATTGTGAAATTGGTGTTTTAATCCGATATGTTGGCGTGTTATATTATTTTACCGTTTTTGAGAGTTTTCGGGGGAAATTAGATTGGAGGGTATTTTAGATATTTCATAATTATTGTTAAATTATATATTTTTAAGTGAGAAAATGTATTATTAGATATTTGTGAGATATTTTGGTTAATTATTATAGAGGATATATTTTAAGAAAAGTATAAAAAAGAAAGAAAAAGAATAGAAATAGAAAGTTAGAGGTGAGAAAGAGAGAAAAACAGAATTTTGAGAGCAAGAGAGAAAAAGAGAAGAGAAAAAGAAGGAAAGCTACAAATCATCAAGATCAAGCTTCCAAGAATCGAGAAATCGGGTAAGGGTGTGAAACATTGTTATTATAACTTTGTGTATGATTATGTATGAGTTTTGTATGAATGTTTTGGGTGGTTTTTATATGTTTCCGTTTATGCCGTATTGGACGAAATCGATAGAAACCGATGTTTCTGCGGTCGGAAAGTCGTATAAATACATGTGTTGGTTGGTTATATGTATGTGAGCTGCTGTTTGAAGTTTCATTAAGTTTGGTTATGTTTCGGTTAGTTTTCGGTATGGTTCCGTTGTTGTTTCCGTTTAGGTCGAATTATAGGAAATTGATAGAAAACGATGTTTTCACGGTTAGAATTCGAAATAAATTACGTAGTTGTATCGAGGAAGGTTAGGTCGTCGTATGTCGTGCTTTTTATTCGATTTGGTGAAGTTTAAAAATTCTGGTTTTTGAAAGGTTGAAATTTAATCGAAAAATCGAACGTCGTAGAAATTTCGTTTATGTGTTCTAAATTGTTCTTATGTATTTGGTGGTTGCGCGTATATGTTTGTTTCAGTGAAAATGTTCGATTTAGTCGAGTTTTCGGGGATTCGGGAAAAGGACAGCAAAGTTGTAATTTGAAAAATCTGGTTTTTTGTGAAAAACAGGGTTAGGGATCGATACATAATCCCAGGGATCGATCCCTACTGTGAAAATTGAGAAAAATGGAATTTTTACTACAGCAGGGATCGATACATGCGAGTTAGGGATCGATACATGAGGTCTTTATGTATCGATACATAAAGCCTATGTATCGATACCTACTGTGCTGAAGCAGAAATTCTGGTTTGTCGGGGAAACTTCGGAAATTCATATCTCTTGAACCGTAAGTCGGTTTTGATCCCCGTTTGAAGCGTTGGGAAGCTAACGAGATGTTCTTTCTAGGAAAAATAGTTTTGGGGTCTGAACTTGGTCCAATCGGTACAGTTTTTACGAACCGTTTCGTAGTGTCGGGCGTCCGGTTTATGTTTTTGCGTTAGTTTGAAATATTCATAACTTGTTCGTTGTTTATCGGATTTGAGAGTTCTTTATATCGAATTGAAGGTATTGATATGTACTAATTGATGGTGATAAGAAATTATATTTTTAGCTGACTTTTCACCAACTTTTCCAGTAAACCGTAAATCGAATTGTTTGGTTATTTGTGAAAACGTTCGGTTGCCGTTTGGCACAATTGATGTGAATATATGTGGATTGTGTGTGATGAATGCATGACTATATTGTGGATATGTATGCATGTCAAAAGTGTCATGAGTCATGTTGTATGTGAAGCATCATGATGTGCATTCTTGCATTGTGGGGTTCTAAGATGAACCCGTTGTAACGTCGTAAGCCTTTTGAGAGGTGGGAGCGATGATTACAAACAATCGTGAGCCTTATACAAAGAGGACCGAAAGCGATCGGATTGTGAGCCTTATACAAAGAGGACCGAAAGCAATCCATAAACATTGTAAGCCTTTTGAGAGGTGGTAGCAATGGGTGAACATCGTATGCCCGACGGGGAGTTACGTTAAGTAACAAGCGATGGTTCCAATAAGTTCTTCAATTGAACTTGAGATGAAATGAGTCGGTACCGCATTGCATTTGCATAGAGTCGTGAGTCGGTCTCTATGATTTGCATTGGTCATCTTTGTATATGTGCATTGGTGAATAAACATGAATATATGTGTTTATGTTGAATGATAAGCATTGTGATGACTATGCTTGGTTTTGTGTATATATATATATATATGCCTTGCGATGTATATTGAATGAGATGTGATGAATTGTGATAAGAATTGTATCGTTGTAATGATGCATTGAAGAATGAATATAATATGTATGTTATGTGGAATGGTAGAATGGTGAGGATGTGTTGTGTGTATACTCTTGTGTTGAGATATATAAATATATGCAACGTTATTATGATAATATTTCTCACCCTTCTGCTGTTTTATGATGCTCTATGAGGCATTGCAGAGTAGGTATGCTGGAGGTCTTTTTGGTGAAGCGTGTCTTCATTCTTTTGGTCGGTTGGCTCTGATATGTAGCACCGGGTAGCTAGGATGTATATTATTCTTTTGTGATACATTTGTATATGTATCTTGTGGATAAATGTTTATGTAAACATGAAGTGTGTTGATGAAGCATACATATGTATATGTATGTATATATATTTTGATGTATTTCAATGTTTGGATTTTCCGCTTTAATTCTAAATATTGAGATGTGGGTGTAAGGACAAAGTTCCTCTGTAGCAAGTTACCCCACTGTTGCATATCAATGTTTTGAGCAGGTGTTGTATGTTTTAATTTCAAGCATAATGTGACATGCCTTTTTATGCCATGCTTTAATTGTACTCTGGCGAACTTTTAGAATATGTGCCTAAATGATTTAAATGATTATTTGGGGGTATAGAAAGGGGGTGTTACATTAAGTGGTATCAGAGCCAGAGTTGAGTCAGTTGTGTCTGTCTTGTAGTTGTGTTGGTTGAACTGTTGTTTAACCTTTGTTGTTATTTTTGGGAATGATCAGAATATGGCTGGTAGAAACGATAATGCGATGGCTGCTGCTATGGAAGCATTGGCTAGGGCGGTGCAGGGTGCGCCGAATGTAAATGCTAATGAAGAGTTCAGGAAGAATCAACCACCGGTCTTCAAAGGAAGATTTGATCCCGATGGAGCTCAAAATTGGTTGAAAGAGATTGAAAGAATCTTCAGAGTTATGGACTGTACGGAAAAGAATAAGGTGAGGCTTGGATCTCACATGCTGAGGGAAGAAGCCGATGATTGGTGGGTCGGTATGCGCGAAATTCTTGAGGTGGATAATGAAGAGGTAACTTGGGAATTGTTTCGTACCGAGTTTTTGCTGAAGTATTACCCTGAAAGTGTGAAAGGGAAGAAGGAGATGGAATTCCTGGAATTGAAACAAGGTGGTATGTCAGTGGTGGACTATACTGCTAAGTTTGTGGAATTGGTTCAATTTCATTCTCATTATGCCGCGATTACTGCTGAGTTCTCAAAGTGTATTAAATATGAGAATGGTTTGCGTCCTGAGATTAAGCAAGTTGTGGGATATCAAAGAATTAGGAGGTTTTCGGATTTGACTGAATGTTGTAGAATCTTCGAGGAAGATAGCAAAGCTCGTTCTACACATTACAAGAGTTTGAACGAGAGGAAGGGAAAACAACAAGCTAGAAGTGGACCTTATGTGACACCCGCTGATAAGGGTAAATATAAGGGAAACTTTAATAAGAGATCTGGAGGAGGAAGTTCGGGGTTCATTAAATGTTTCAATTGTGGTGGAATGGGTCATAAAGCAACTGAGTGTAGGAAGCCCGTTGGAAAATGTTCTAACTGTGGAGGAATTGGGCATTATACTGCTGAGTGTAGGAGGAATATGGTGAAGTGTTTTAATTGTGGAGAAGTGGGTCACATTAGTACTAAGTGTACTAAGCCGAAACAAGCTCAAGCGGGCGGTAAGGTGTTTGCATTGGCGGGGACTCAGACCACTAGTGCAGACCGTTTGATTAAAGGTACATGCTGTATTAATAGTACACCTTTAGTTGCTGTTATTGATACGGGAGCGACTCATTCGTTTATTTCTTCGGAGTGCGCGATGCGTTTAAATCTTGTGTTGTCTTTGATGGGTGGTGAGATGGTTATTGAGACTCCTGCTTCAGGGTCGGTAACTACATCTTTGGTGTGTATGAGTTGTCCTTTAACCATGTATGGTAAAGACTTTGTTATGGATTTAGTGTGTTTGCCGTTGGTGGGTTTGGACGTAATCTTGGGTATGAACTGGTTGCAATTTAATCGAGTTCATATAGATTGCTATCACAAGTTAGTAAGGTTTCCTTCTTTGGAAGATGATGAATTTGAGAGTTTCCTATCCACTAAAGAGTTGAAGAAACTTTTAGCGGATGAAGCTCAATTGTTTGGTTTGTTTGCATCATTGTCGGTGGAAAGTAAAGTTTCACTTGATGTGTTCCCAGTGGTGCGGGAATTTCCAGAAGTGTTTCCGGAGGATATTACGGATGTACCGCCGGAAAGAGAAGTTGAATTTTCTATTGATCTAGTTCCGGGTACTAGACCGATTTCGATGGCACCGTATCATATGTCGGCATCGGAGTTGGTAGAATTGAAAAAGCAATTGAATGACTTGTTGGATAAGAAATTTGTAAGACCAAGTGTTTCTCCTTGGGGTGCTCCGGTATTGTTGGTAAAGAAGAAGGACGGGAGTATGCGATTATGCATTGATTATCGACAATTGAACAAAGTGACGATTAAGAACAAGTATCCGCTTCCAAGGATCGATGATTTGATGGACCAATTGGTTGGTGCGAATGTTTTTAGTAAGATTGATTTGAGATCGGGATATCACCAAATTCGTGTGAAAGGAGAGGATATTCAAAAGACGGCATTTAGGACACGGTATGGTCATTACGAATATTCCGTGATGCCATTCGGGGTTTCTAATGCGCCGGGTGTGTTTATGGAATACATGAATCGTATTTTTCATGAACAGTTGGATCGTTTTGTGGTTGTGTTCATCGATGATATTTTGATTTACTCTAAGTCTCAAGAGGAGCATGAAGAGCATTTGAGAATTGTGTTGCAAATTTTGAAAGAGAAACAATTGTATGCTAAGTTGTCAAAATGTGAATTTTGGTTGTCGGAAGTAAGTTTCCTTGGACATGGTATTTCCGGTAGTGGTATTAGTGTTGATCCATCCAAGATAGATGCGGTGATGCAATGGGAGGCTCCTAGGTCGGTTACGGAGATTCGAAGCTTTTTAGGCTTGGCGGGTTATTATCGGAGGTTTATAGAAGGATTTTCGAAGTTGGCACTTCCTTTAACGCAATTGACTTGTAAAGGAAAGGCGTTCATTTGGGATATTCATTGTGAAGAGAGTTTCAATGAGCTAAAGAGAAGGTTGACAACGACTCCGATCTTGATTTTGCCTAATCCTAATGAACCATTTGTTGTGTATTGTGATGCTTCATTGACAGGTTTAGGTGGTGTTTTGATGCAAGATGGAAAAGTTGTGGCATATGCTTCACGACAATTGAGAGTGCATGAAAAGAATTATCCTACGCATGACTTGGAGTTAGCGGCCGTGGTGTTTGTTTTGAAAATATGGAGGCATTATCTTTATGGTGCGAGATTTGAAGTTTTTAGTGATCACAAGAGCTTGAAATATTTATTTGATCAAAAGGAGTTGAACATGAGACAACGAAGATGGTTAGAGCTTTTGAAGGATTTTGATTTTAGTTTGAATTACCATCCGGGTAAGGCGAATGTGGTGGCCGATGCCTTAAGTCGAAAGTTGTTACATATGTCCGCATTAATGATGAAAGAATGGGAACTTTTGGAGGATTTCAGAGATTTGAGTTTGGTTTGTGAAATGACGCCGCGAAGTGTGAGACTTGGTATGTTACATGTTACGAATGATTTTCTTGCAACGGTTAGTGAAAAGCAAAAATTGGAGTTGAAGTTCGTTGATTTAATGTTGAATGAGAATGAGGATTTCAAGGTTGATAATTTTGGAGTTTTGAGATTCCGTGGTCGTATTTGTATTCCCGATGATGCGGAGTTGAAAAAGATGATATTGGAAGAAGGGCACCGAAGTAACTTAAGTATTCATCCGGGAGCGAACAAAATGTATCAAGATTTGAGGAAAATCTTTTGGTGGTCCGGATTAAAGAGGGATGTTGCTCAATTTGTATATGCATGTTTGACTTGTCAAAAGTCGAAGGTGGAACATCAGAAGCCTAGTGGTTTGTTGCAACCGTTGGATATTCCGGAATGGAAATGGGATAGTATATCGATGGATTTTGTTACGGGATTGCCGAATACACAAAGAGGTCATAATGCTATTTGGGTGATTGTTGATAGGCTTACTAAATCTGCTCACTTTATTCCAATTGATATTAGTTATCCTTTGGAGAAGTTAGCCGAGATTTATGTTCTTGTGGTGGTGAAGTTACATGGAGTTCCTAAGAGTATTGTATCCGATAGAGATCCTAGATTTACATCAAGGTTTTGGGAGAGTTTACAAAAGGCTTTGGGTTCTAACCTAAGATTGAGTTCGGCTTACCATCCGCAAACAGATGGTCAAACCGAGAGGACGATTCAATCGTTAGAGGATTTGTTACGTGCTTGTGTGCTAGAGCAAGGTGGTGCTTGGGATAGTTATTTAGCGTTGATTGAGTTCACCTATAATAACAGTTTTCATTCGAGTATTGGTATGGCACCATTTGAGGCTTTGTATGGTCGGAGATGTCGAACACCTTTGTGTTGGCATGAAACCGGCGAGAGGACGATAGTTGGACCGGAAATGGTACAACAAACGACGGAGAAAGTGAAGCTTATTCGGGAAAGGATGAAAGCTTCTCAAAGTAGACAAAAGAGCTATCATGACAAGAGAAGGAAAGATCTTGAGTTTCAAGAAGGCGACCATGTGTTTTTGAGAGTTACACTGGTTACGGGTGTGGGTCGTGCCTTGAAGTCGAAGAAGTTGACTTCTCGTTTTATTGGTCCGTATCAGATTATTGCACGTGTTGGCGATGTGGCTTATCGGGTGGCATTGCCTCCGAATCTTTCGAATTTGCATGACGTATTCCATGTTTCGCAACTTCGGAAATATGTTCCGGATCCGTCACATGTTATTCCTATGGACGAGGTGGAAGTGAGAGATAATCTTACGGTTGAAGTTTTACCGATTAAGATTTTGGATCGCGAAGTTAAGAAGTTAAGAGGTAAAGATATTGCGCTTGTGAAAGTGGCGTGGGGAGGCGCTTCAGAAGGCAATATGACTTGGGAATTGGAAAGTGGGATGCGCGAGTCGTATCCGGAGTTGTTTGAATCAGGTAATATTTTCGAGGACGAAAATTTCTAAAGTGGGGGAGAGTTGTAACAGCCCGATTTTGATATTTCCATTTTCGTGTTGATTGATTCTATTTGGTTGAGTCTTTTATTTAATTTGGGCAATAATTATGTTATTGTGAAATTGGTGTTTTAATCCGATATGTTGGCGTGTTATATTATTTTACCGTTTTTGAGAGTTTTCGGGGGAAATTAGATTGGAGGGTATTTTAGACATTTCATAATTATTGTTAAATTATATATTTTTAAGTGAGAAAATGTATTATTAGATATTTGTGAGATATTTTGGTTAATTATTATAGAGGAGATATTTTAAGAAAAGTATAAAAAAGAAAGAAAAAGAATAGAAATAGAAAGTTAGAGGTGAGAAAGAGAGAAAAACAGAATTTTGAGAGCAAGAGAGAAAAAGAGAAGAGAAAAAGAAGGAAAGCTACAAATCATCAAGATCAAGCTTCCAAGAATCGAGAAATCGGGTAAGGGTGTGAAACATTGTTATTATAACTTTGTGTATGATTATGTATGAGTTTTGTATGAATGTTTTGGGTGGTTTTTATATGTTTCCGTTTATGCCGTATTGGACGAAATCGATAGAAACCGATGTTTCTACGGTCGGAAAGTCGTATAAATACATGTGTTGGTTGGTTATATGTATGTGAGCTGTTGTTTGAAGTTTCATTAAGTTTGGTTATGTTTCGGTTAGTTTTCGGTATGGTTCCGTTGTTGTTTCCGTTTAGGTCGAATTATAGGAAATTGATAGAAAACGATGTTTTCACGGTTAGAATTCGAAATAAATTACGTAGTTGTATCGAGGAAGGTTAGGTCGTCGTATGTCGTGCTTTTTATTCGATTTGGTGAAGTTTAAAAATTCTGGTTTTTGAAAGGTTGAAATTTAATCGAAAAATCGAACGTCGTAGAAATTTCGTTTATGTGTTCTAAATTGTTCTTATGTATTTGGTGGTTGCGCGTATATGTTTGTTTCGGTGAAAATGTTCGATTTAGTCGAGTTTTCGGGGATTCGGGAAAAGGACAGCAAAGTTGTAATTTGAAAAATTTGGTTTTTTGTGAAAAACAGGGTTAGGGATCGATACATAATCCCAGGGATCGATCCCTACTGTGAAAATTGGGAAAAATGGAATTTTTACTACAGCAGGGATCGATACATGCGAGTTAGGGATCGATACATGAGGTCTTTATGTATCGATACATAAAGCCTATGTATCGATACCTACTGTGCTGAAGCAGAAATTCTGGTTTGTCGGGGAAACTTCGGAAATTCATATCTCTTGAACCGTAAGTCGGTTTTGATCCCCGTTCGAAGCGTTGGGAAGCTAACGAGATGTTATTTCTAGGAAAAATAGTTTTGGGGTCTGAACTTGGTCCAATCGGTACAGTTTTTACGAACCGTTTCGTAGTGTCGGGCGTCCGGTTTATGTTTTTGCGTTAGTTTGAAATATTCATAACTTGTTCGTTGTTTATCGGATTTGAGAGTTCTTTATATCGAATTGAAGGTATTGATATGTACTAATTGATGGTGATAAGAAATTATATTTTTAGCTGACTTTTCACCAACTTTTCTGGTAAACCGTAAATCGAATTGTTTGGTTATTTGTGAAAACGTTCGGTTGCCGTTTGGCACAATTGATGTGAATATATGTGGATTGTGTGTGATGAATGCATGACTATATTGTGGATATGTATGCATGTCAAAAGTGTCATGAGTCATGTTGTATGTGAAGCATCACGATGTGCATTCTTGCATTGTGGGGTTCTAAGATGAACCCGTTGTAACGTCGTAAGCCTTTTGAGAGGTGGGAGCGATGATTACAAACGATCGTGAGCCTTATACAAAGAGGACCGAAAGCGATCGGATTGTGAGCCTTATACAAAGAGGACCGAAAGCAATCCATAAACATTGTAAGCCTTTTGAGAGGTGGTAGCAATGGGTGAACATCGTATGCCCGACGGGGAGTTACGTTAAGTAACAAGCGATGGTTCCAATAAGTTCTTCAATTGAACTTGAGATGAAATGAGTCGGTACCGCATTGCATTTGCATAGAGTCGTGAGTCGGTCTCTATGATTTGCATTGGTCATCTTTGTATATGTGCATTGGTGAATAAACATGAATATATGTGTTTATGTTGAATGATAAGCATTGTGATGACTATGCTTGGTTTTGTGTATATATATATATATGCCTTGCGATGTATATTGAATGAGATGTGATGAATTGTGATAAGAATTGTATCGTTGTAATGATGCATTGAAGAATGAATATAATATGTATGTTATGTGGAATGGTAGAATGGTGAGGATGTGTTGTGTGTATACTCTTGTGTTGAGATATATAAATATATGCAACGTTATTATGATAATATTTCTCACCCTTCTGCTGTTTTATGATGCTCTATGAGGCATTGCAGAGTAGGTATGCTGGAGGTCTTTTTGGTGAAGCGTGTCTTCATTCTTTTGGTCGGTTGGCTCTGATATGTAGCACCGGGTAGCTAGGATGTATATTATTCTTTTGTGATACATTTGTATATGTATCTTGTGGATAAATGTTTATGTAAACATGAAGTGTGTTGATGAAGCATACATATGTATATGTATGTATATATATTTTGATGTATTTCAATGTTTGGATTTTCCGCTTTAATTCTAAATATTGAGATGTGGGTGTAAGGACAAAGTTCCTCTGTAGCAAGTTACCCCACTGTTGCATATCAATGTTTTGAGCAGGTGTTGTATGTTTTAATTTCAAGCATAATGTGACATGCCTTTTTATGCCATGCTTTAATTGTACTCTGGCGAACTTTTAGAATATGTGCCTAAATGATTTAAATGATTATTTGGGGGTATAGAAAGGGGGTGTTACAACATACACCCAAAATTGGATGGAACCAAAAATGGGGATTTGGATGGAATGAATTCCATCATGTTCCATTCCATTCCGTCAATTATTTTCATATCCAAACAATGAAATCCCATTAGTTACCATTCCACTCCATTCCATTTCATCCCATACCACAAATCCAAACATACCCTTAGTGTCTTTTTATAACCGAAGATCCATAAATACAAAATTAATCTAACGCAGCTGCATTAAGCAGTGTTAAGACGACGTACACTGTCATGTTGCTCAAAATTATCTGATTGTGTTGATAACTAGAATGCCCTTTTCTACTCTAGTTTTTGGGTTTCTTCATTAGAGAACCCAAATTTCTGGCTTTTGTTTCTCTGTTTGGCCCTAAACATTTAGCAGCTTGGCCTCAATATTCCATTTGTTTGTCTTTTGCGTTGAGAATACTCATTTTTTTTTTCATGAATAGCAAAATTAAAAGATATAAAAAAAACTCTTAAAACTAAATCAATTATAGCAATTTTGCCTAAAAATCAAAGATTTAATAACAATTATTTCACATGTCATCGTTCAATTTGATTTAAATAAAATATATTTGAATGAGAGAGCAATTTTCTAATTCATTATAAATAAATTTTTACTAGAATTACAAAAACATTACAAAAAATTAACTTTCAATGTTCTTCGAGAACAATCTATAATTTCTACGCTTACTATAATATCCCTCAAACCACGAGAAAATCTTAAGAGAAAACTTAGATCATTTTTCCAATGAAATTTCTCTTAAAAAAAAGGTGTTTATAATGTGCTTGTCAATCCAAAGAATTTTTCTCATAAGCACTCAACCATTATCCATTAATTTTTCAAAAAATTACCTCTTTGGGTCTCATAAGATTTTTCATAAATAAATTAAATAAAAGTTTATTTATGGCTAAAAAATGAGACAGACGTCTTCCCCAGCCGCCTCGCACCTACCGCCAAAAACTCTCTAAAACACTATAAAACATTTTGAATATCCGCCTTGCAACCTTAGTTTGCTGCCTTGCGAGTATGGTAGTTTGTGACCCCAAAAATTTCATTCATCCTTTACATAAAGAGATTTTAAAACATTCGCAACACACTCCAATCACTAGTGTGTTTTGTTTAAGGAAAAAAAATTCCTTTTATAATATTTAGTAAACTTAAAAAACGAATGGAAAGGAGACGTTAACCATTCTATGATTTATCTCCAAAATTGAAGAGATCAATAATTTGTTTATCCTAAGTTTATAACCACAAAACTAAGTCTGAAATTAAATAATAAGTAACATCCGAAGAAAAAAAAAACCAATTATTTTATTCTTTCTAAAACCAAATTAAAAAATATATATATATTGCTTAATGCTATCTCCAATTCTATTTATAAAAAAATTAATATTTTAAATTTATTAAATAATCAATATATCTAATCTATTATATACTTCAGATACATTTATTATTCAAAAATATAAAAAGTAAAATTTTTGAGAGAATATTAAGAAGAAAATAAACTTAAAAAATGTCATTCTCTTCTGAAGCTAAAAATGAGAGAAATAGAATTAGCATTATTTCTACTATCTGTAATGATAAAGAAGTGTCACGGTCATTAATTACTTAGTAGCGTGGTGATAGAAATAAAAGCAAAGACCTACCTATAAGGCACGTATTTGGGTAGTGTCCAATTCTGCAGCTTTGATTCTGATGTTTGGTTTTGGTCCAAAAAGAGAGTAACGAACAGATAATTTCTGACTCTCATCTCAGTCACATAATTAACATACATGGAAGAAGAAATAGAGATAGGGAAAAAAGGTACAGTAATTTAACCTTTGCAGGAGTAATTTAATTTAGGAGTGAAAATAGGCTAGGTTAGGCTAGGTTTATAAGATCTGGGTCTGACTTACGATAAAAAATAATTATTTAGAATTTTTTTTAAACAATTTTTTGTTCAGAAAAATAATTATTTAAAAAAAATTCAGATTTTTTTTATTTACGAAAATAATTATATTCGATTTTTTTTTCAAAAAAAAATATTATTATTTTCTGAATAAAAAATATTATTTTTTTAATTTTAGTAGAAAAATTCTTTTTATAAAAATTTAGAATTTTTTTTAAACAATTTTTTGTTCAGAATTTTTTTAATTTTTGGAAAATTTTATTTTTTTAAAAGTTAAAATAAAAAAATTTTATGTTAAAATTTTTTTTATTAGTCTAATATGATAAAAAAATAATTTCAATTTAAAATTATTTTATACTGATATAATACATCTTTTTTGTCCAAAATTATAACCGAACTAAACTTACTAACAAGCATTTTCACAAATATAAAAACTATAACTCAAAAAATTGTACAATATCTTTATTTTTTTATAAGCAAAAAAAATTATATAGACAAAAGGGTACTAGGGGTACCCCAACCCGATTACAATATACAATCGATATAAATAAAACAAAAGGTCAAAACATTAAAGCATCAAAGAAAACGCCAAGGATGTTTGCACCAGTCGTAGTAACTACACTTAAATGATTGATTATGCGACTTGCAAAACCACCCCCAAGAATTTAGGATAATCCTATGAGAAATAGTTTATGTATCACTAATTTCATCATTGAATATTACTTGGTTTCTAGAAAACCAAATGGACCAACAAACAATAGACCATAGACCGATCGCATTACACTTTGACATCTTGGAACTTACTTTGTCTAACCAAGTTAACAAGTGATCCTCACCCTCTGTTGAATGAAATATCTCGATTTCCAGCCATTTGAACATATTCCTCCAAATCTCTTTAGCTTTAATACAAAAAAAAAAAAAATCTGTTTAACATCTTCATCACACTCAAAACAAAAACGCATCGTCTTTCGTGAGGATTAATAATAATTCCACGACGCAAAAGATTAATACGAGTAGGTAATCTATCTAAGATCATCCACCACACAAAAACTTGGATTTTTACCGGACAATTAGCTTTACAAGCCAAATTTATAGCATGAAGAATACAAGCATCAATGCTGCAGCCACCTCTGGTTTGTAAAAGGATTGCATAACAGGATTTCACGGAACAAAATTTGTTACCTGAATAAGGCCAAATGATAACGTCCGGCCCATTGTTGATGAGGCTAGCTTGGCATAATAAGATCTGCAGTTCACGGAATTCTGAATGTGCCAACCACAAATTCGACTCTTCCAGTACCTCCCACTTCCAAATCCAACAGTCATCCTCCCAACCTCCAAATTGATTCACAGTCCAGAATTTCGAGTAAGAAATTGAGAACAAATTTGGAAAATTATACCTTAAAGGTTTATCGCCCAACTATTTCGAAAACCAAAACAAAGACGACTGACCGTCTCCTACATGATGCGAGAGAAGGCTGATAAAGTTGCTAGCATCTTCCTCCTCAAGAACTGACAAAACATCCTTCCACCACAGTGAAGAATTTTTGTGGCAGTTAAGGAAACCTTTGGATATAATAGAAATTCTGTAATTATCGTACCGATATTTGAAAATCTCCTTCCATATCGCCTCTTGGTCTGAGAAAAATCTCCAAAGCCATTTGGAAAGTAATGCTTTATTGAAGAGACCAATATCTTTTACGCCTAAACCGCCTTCTTTCATAGGCTTGCAAATATCTCTCCACTTAATCCACGAAATACCATGCGAGTCCTTCACGCCATTCCACAAAAACCGACTTTGAATAAAGTTCATCAACACCTGCACCTTCTTAGTACAATATCTAATAACAAGTAGGGGTGACAAAGCAGGCGGCCCGTCCCATGTAGGTTCGTCCCATTTAAGCCCGTCCAAAAGTGGGACACGTCGGCTCAAAAGTCAAGCCCGCCCCGTTTACTAACGAGTTGGTTTACAATATAATTTACAAAATTGTTAATCATTATCAAAGAGACTGACTAATTTTAACAATGCATAGTAAAACTTTAACAAGTCTTAATGTAAATATCATATTTTTCAACATAAACAAAAAAATGTAACTATAATACCAAAAACTTAAAACAAACACACTAAAATCCCAAAATAATCCTTTTGGTTCAAAAAATCAACAAGCACAACTTAGTTAAGGACATTTAGGGACACAAATAAAAAAAACAAACTAGCACAAGCTAAATAAAGACAACTAAAAACCAATAACGAAAAACCAATCTCAAATACTCCATGACAAACACTTCATCAATCATCATCTATGTCGTGAACATACGAAGCTTTAAATGATATCGTAGTCATTGGATGAAACCTTCCACCATCTCTCTCCTTATCGTTACCCACTATTTAATAATTATCAAGATCAACAACATCAAAATCACTAGATTTATCAATGGAAGCAGCTCAAAAATAAATCAATCTAAGAAAAATCAGAGCATCATTATTTAAAAATCATCAATACAAATAATAAGCACTTAGTTGAGCATTTTAGTGTCAAAAAATAATAAAATGAGAATTCAAATAGAATAAAATACAAATCAAAACTTTAATATCCTACTCAGAAACAAACTCATATGTGCAAAACTTACGTTATTTTGTAAAAAATATTTTTCCTACTATGGGTGAAAATAAAGAAAGAAGAATGAGGTGTTTATGGTTATGTGAAAAATGAACATTAGGATTTGAAGAAATGAGGGTTGTTTTAAAAGTATGTCTACTTCAAACTATTTCAATATTTTTTAATTCCAAGTTGTTCCGGACTGGGCCGCGGTCTGCCCAACCGTCGAGCAGGCCCAATTCAGTAATGGGTCAGCCCAACATGATCCTTCCAATGGCCAGTGCCGAGCACAGCTTCGCAGGGACGAGGACCCTGCGTGTCCTTCCCTCGCTAGCCACCTAGCAAACACCTATGTCGGGCACAAGCTTATAGTCGGGGAGAACCTCGACTATCCTCGACCTCTACGTGCTCCTCCCCGCGAGGACACATTCTCTTGTAACTCCCCACTCCCGAAGGAATCGGTCTGCCCTACTTCAAGAGATTTAGGGACCGTTACCCTAGGGCGAAGACCACGTGCTGGTCTTCGCTACGCCACGTAAGCCCTGGCAGTTGCTTGGATTGGGCCTTGCAATCCAGCCCAATGCAAGTAACCGTTGGCCCCGCGCTGGGGGTTCTCTATAAATACCCTCACATGTGAGAGGGTCAGGTTACGATACATTCTAACTCTCACACTTGTTCTTTTGTACTTGCCTTTCTCTGACCGTTATCTTACTTGAGCGTCGGAGTACCTTACAGGTACACCCCCCCCGGCCGTCTTTCAACATCACCGGAGTTGAAGTCCATACGACGTTACTTCCTAGCCCACACTGTCGTCGTAAGGACCGAACAACCTATAAGGCAACTCCTTGGACGACCAGATATGGCGGGGAGGATGCTCAGGTGGTCGCTCGAACTCACCGAGTTTGACATCCAATACGAGAGAAGGAAAGCCCTGAAGGCTCAGGTATTGGCCGACTTTGTGGCGGAGATGACCGTCCCGGAACCTTCGACCAACGGATCCCAAAAATGGACGATCTATGTCGACGGAGCATCCAACCTAAAGGGAAGCGGGGCGGGCATTATCCTCGAAAACGAGGAAGGCATCCTGATCGAGGTATCTCTCGAACTATCCTTCCCGACGTCGAACAACCAAGCAGAGTACGAGGCTTTCCTCGCCGGGCTTCGGCTGGCCGAGGACCTCGGCGCCAAGGAGGTCAAAATCTTCACCGACTCCCAGCTCGTGGCCTCGCAGGTCCGAGGAGAGTACCAGGCCAAGAACGACTGCCTCATCGAATACTTAACCTTGGTGAAAGAAAAGATGAAAAAATTCACCTCCGCGGAAGTAACCCACATCCCTCGCGAGCACAATGCCCGAGCAGATGTCTTGTCCAAATTGGCAAGCACAAAGAAGAAAGGCGAAAACAAATCCGTCATACATGAAGTGCTTTCCCGCCCGAGCATCGACAAGCCTGTTCCAGCGACGGACGTGAACGCCATTGGGGACAACAATTGCTGGATGACCCCGGTATACGAATACCTCACGACGGGCAGGCTACCCGAAGATCCCAAGGAAGCAGGGATGGTCAAGCGGCGGGCGTGCTCATACACGATAGTCGAGGATAAGCTATACCGGCGAGAGTTTTCTATCCCCCTACTCAGGTGCGTCGAGGAGACCAAGGTCCCCAGTAAGGCACTTCGAGCAGGGTATTACTGGCCCACCATGCAACAGGACGCCAAGGAACACGTCAAGAAGTGCGATAGATGCCAGCGGCACGGGGATATGCACCTCACGCCCCCTAACGAGCTCAAAACATTGTCCTCCCCGTGGTCATTCACGTGGTGGGGAATGGATATCCTCAGACCCTTCGTCGTGGGATCGTATCAGAATAAGTACCTCATTGTCGGGGTGGATTATTTTATGAAATGGATCGAGTCAGAAGCGTTGGCCAAAATCACGGCCTTCAATATACTACGTTTCTACAAGAGGAACATCCTCGCCCGATTCGGCGTGCCCCAAGCTATTGTCACCGACAACGGAACACAGTTCACCGACAGGAACTTCCAAGACTTCGTCACCAAACTAGGCACGAAGCAGCACTTCACGTCGGTCGAGCACCCACAAATGAACGGGCAGGCCGAAGCGGCGAACAGAGTAATCCTCCGAGGATTGAAATGTCGATTAGGCGACGCCAAACAATGGTGGGTCGAGGAGCTACACAACGTCCTATGGGCCTACCGAACAACCCCACATTCCACGACCGGGGAGACCCCCTTTCGTCTGACCTACAGAACGGAAGCGGTGATCCCCGTGGAGATAAGGGAGCCCTCGAGGAGGACGGAAGCCCCCCTCGACGGAGACGCGAACAACGAAGCCCTGAAGGAAGAACTCGATTTTGTCGAGGAGACGCGTTCGGGCGCTTCTCTCCGAGAAGCTTCACTCAAACAAAAGATAACTTTACGTTATAACAACAAAGTTATCAAGCGTGATTTTCAGGTAGGCACCATCGTCTTACGAAGGAACCAGAAAGATTCGCGAGAAGGTAAACTCGCCGCGAACTGGGAGGGCCCGTACCGCGTGCGCGCAAAAAAGGGGACAGGAGCCTACTTCCTTGAAAATCTGCACGGGGAAGAACTCACTCGACCATGGAATGCTGAGAAGCTTAAACAGTACTACAGTTAAGCACTGCCCACGACACACTAGCATCGCGGTTATGGGGACGCACTAAGGTACAAGCGCGACACCCCTATACAAAACACGATGATCAAGGGCGCCGTTGTGTGTGCGCGACCATTTTGATCCGACGAGGACACCTTGATTGAGCTCCTTCGTCATCGTACCAATTAGGCAGAACACCCAGCTCGCGATGGGAATTTCACGCCACGAAGCTAAGACCTCGACCGAGCTCTTAGCCTCGGTGAAGGTCGGAATATACTTCCGGCCACTCGACCAGCTCTCCACGCAGTCGAGGAATATCAAAGTCGAGCAAGCCCCAAAATCCCTATTACTTAGACAAAAGCAAACAAAGTATAGCAAACACAATAACATCACACACATACAAACATCGCACGCGCAGATACGCTAAAATTAATGCATTAACCGGGCATAAACCCATTGTACAAATATTACAAAATATCAAGAAACCCTTGGCTCGCAGGCCGGGCAACGATCATCACAAATGAAACGCAGGCCAAACAAAAGACCAAAAAAGCTGTGGCACGCAGGCCGAACAAGCAAAGGAACTAAACACCGATCTCCTCCTCGAACCGGTCGACGCTCTCCTCCTTTGGCAGGTCTAACTTACCATCGATCACACGGACAAACGGGTTAATTCTGTCGAGCGCAAGCGGGACACCTGGATTTTCGGCTTCGACCTGCTCCACAACATTTTTGAAACCTATCTCGAGAGCCTCCAAACTGTCCTGCTGAATCTCCCGAATCTTAGCGATCAAATCCGCACGGCTGGCAAAACCTTTTTCCTCGGCCGACTCATTTTCTGCAGGGCGGACAATATCTTCCAACTCAGTAATTCTAGTTTGAAGGCGGTCACGCTCCTCTTGAGCCACCTTCAGCGCAGCGTTGGCCTGGTTCAGCTCATCGAGGACACGGGCGTGTTCCTCGCACTTTGTCTAGGCCTCTCGCAAGTCAACCTCAATTTTGTCCTTCTCCTTCTTAAGGGCAGTGTATTCATCTTTTATCTTCTGCAGTTCAGAGGCAGAGGGGGCCTCATCGCTTAATATCAAGGCCATCTCAAAGACTCGAATCATCGCCGCCAGGTCCTCGACAAGCGCTTCTTTCCTGGCCGCTCTATCCATTTCCAGAACTGCATTCACCTCGGCCGCAGCGACGACGAGAGGGCTTCCCCCGAAAAAGTTCCACTAGAGATGGAAGACGGGCAGAAGAAACTTCCCCGTGGCGGCGGGCTCCTCGAGGTCCACGAGGACGTGCCCCTTAGTCCTCGCCCTTTTGGCAGGGGTGCGCTCCGGATGAGGAGACTGGCTGCGATGTGGGGAAGACGAGCTGCTCGTCATTCCGATCGGCACCACTGTCTGGATAACGTCTAGAACCCGACCCTTAGATCGTTTGGGAACTCGCTCAGCAGCCAGCTTCATGATGCGCTCGGTGGCGTTCGACATTTGAGCTGCAAGGGAAAACACGACACAGGTTAGAATAAGGAAACAATACTAAGTGCACACACGAACAGAACAATTGGTTCCTACCTAAAAACCTCTTGGCCTCATCGAGGGACTTGCACTCAAGGAGAGCCTTGGTGTTTATATAACGGGCCTCGGTCTTGACCCTTTCCCGGGAGTCGAGGATAGACTTTCCATCCCTGGTTATACACACCGCCCGACTGAAACCGACGACGTACGCGACCAACTTTGCATACGCTTCTTTATCTTCCTCCGACAGCTCGCCAGGTTTCACGAGGTATTCGTCCGTACCAAGCGCGAAGTGCGCATCCTCCCACTCAAGAGGACACTTGGACACGAACCTCTCCTCCTCGGAACTGTCGGTCACGATGTCATAAAGCGTGCCCACAGCATCGTGCTTCGCGGGCATGACATAGTAGAACCTATCTTTAAAATTCCTGACCGAATCCGAGTACGGCTTGAACAGCTTCCTCGACTGTTTGAAGGAGACCCAACTATGTCGCCCCTGGTCCGTTGAATGTTGGAGGTGGAAGACGTGGAAAAAGAGCGTGAGGGTGGTCCCGACGTTGAGGTAGTCGCACACAATCTCGAATGCCCGCATGAAGGCGAGCGCATTAGGGTGGAGCTGAGACGGCGCCAAGTGCAGCCGGTTGAACACCCCCACCTGAAAGTTGTTGAAGGGGAGACGAATACCGACCTTTTTAAAGGCAAACTCATACATGGGGAACCTTAACCCACGGTAATTCGAGCAGATACGGTGGTGTGCCCGGGGCTAAAAGACCGCCACTTCGCCTGCTCGCCCTCAGGGACGTCCTCGAAGAAGGCCAAAACGCCCGTGTCGTCGGCAGCGAAACGTGATTTTATGCGTAGAGGCTCCTCGCCGGCCGGACGCACGAGCTCCTCCCCAGGGATCTGCGCGGGTCCGTCCACGTCGGGTTCATCGTCTATCTGCATAATCCCCGGAAGCCTCACAACCATTTTTACCTAAAAAGTAGAGTAAATAGGTGAATTCGTTGGCCACAACCAAATCCACCCTTCCACCGCCGATCAAGTGAAAGGGCAGCGAGAGCACGGGAGATGCTCGGGACACGGCGAGTTACCCGATACCGTTACCCCTGGACCTTCTTCAGGTTTCTGATCCTCTCACCTCTCTTCCCCGGGACATTCATCGCATATCCTCGGGACATTCATCACATATCCTCGGGATATTCATCCCAATCCTCCGCCAAATCTGACGGAACCCTAGAAACGTACTACCATTTCTTGCCGGAGGCTCCACAGTCGTGCCGGAAACATTACCGGTTGGCCAGAAAACTACTAAAGGAAACAAAAACAGAACAGAAAAGGATTAAGAGCTTACTTGAAACGGTAGTTGAGAGCGGACCGGAACGGCGAAAACAGCGGCGCACGGTGGTGTACGGAGGTGGAGCAGCGACGTGAATAGAAGAGAAATCCGGAGCGAAAAAGGTGGGAACGTGCAAATAGCACGAACTCAATCCTTTTACAGGCCCCTCACGGGACTCGAGGAGTCCCTAGGCTTTTGAGTGCCCTAGGCCTAGCCGCCCCTAGGCATTAATGACAGACGACACGTGGCACACGCGTTCTCACGCTTACCTCTTCACCTGCCTTGCTCCTCGACCTCCCAACCGTCCGTCTTCCACGCGTCACCACCCTCGCGAGTCAAGCAGAGCCTCAGATACCTGCCTGCTTAACATCCCGTGCTCGTGGCCTCCTCGCTGCGTTTAACTCGAATACACTTCATCGTCGCCACCCCGGACGGCAGAAGGTACCGAAGGAATTCGAACGAGGAGCCTCGCGTCGACCCAATCCTAAAGTCATTACTCTGGCATCTCGGAGCAACGACTTGGGGGGCTCATGTTCCGGACTGGGCCGCGGTCTGCCCAACCGTCGAGCAGGCCCAATTCAGGAATGGGCCGGCCCAGCATGATCCTTCCAATGGCCAGTGCCGAGCACAGCTTTGCAGAGACGAGGACCCCGCGTGTCCTTCCCTCGCTAGCCACCTAGCAAACACCTATGTCGGGCACAAGCTTATAGTCGGGGAGAACCTCGACTATCCTCGACCTCTACGTGCTCCTCCCCGTGAGGACACGTTCTCTTGTAACTCCCCACTCCCGAAGGAATCGGTCTGCCCTACTTCAGGAGATTTAGGGACCGTTACCCCAGGGCGAAGACCACGTGCTGGTCTTCCCTACGCCACGTAAGCCCTGTCAGTTGCTTGGATTGGCCTTGCAATCCAGCCCAATACAGGTAACCGTTGGTCCCGCGCTAGGGGGCTCTCTATAAATACCCTCTCATGTGAGAGGGTCAGGTTACGATACATTCTAACTCTCACACCTGTTCTTCTGTACTTGTCTTTCTCTAACCGTTATCTTACTTGAGCGTCGGAGTACCTTGCAGGTACACCCCCTCCCCCTCCCCTCCGCGCGCGCAGTCTTTCAACATCACCGGAGCTGAAGTGCATATGACGTTGCTGGCCACTGAATAACTGTCTGATTCAGGTACGATCACAAGTAATAAATCATTTTTTAAAACAAAAAGTCTGTGGGCAAAACCTGCCCCCCCCCCCTCATTCCGCTTTAAAAGTAGGTTAGGCAGGGCGGACCAACTTAAGTCACCGAGCCAAAAACCTCGCCCCGGCCCGCCAAAAATAGTGGGTTAAACGGGCGGGCCCGACGAGCCTAACCCGTTTTGTCACCCCTAATAACAAGAGTAAGAAAAAGTCTCATACAGATTAGAGACAAACAAATATTCATTGTTAGAGTATTGTCATCTGCTAAAATACAAAGCAATTAACTCATTTAATATAAAAAAATTCAGCTTTTTATTTATTTTTTAGAATAATTTTTTTTTATAATTTTTTTAATTTTCAGTTTTTTATTTCATTTTCAAAATAATTTTTTTATTTTCAGTTTTATTTTTCAGAATAATTTTTATTTCAATTTTTTATTTTTAGCTTTTTTTTAAAAAAATGTTTTTTGAAATTTTTTTAATTCTCAAAGATAAAATATTTTAAAAACTCATCAAATTTGTTTAAGTATTTAAATTTAAAAATTGAAATAAATTTTTAAAAAGTAAAATTTAAATTTAAATTTAATTAGATAATTTGGATTAAACTCAAAACCCATTTAGAACCAATTTTAAACCGGTTATGAATTTCAAACTGGTTTTTGTGACAAATGGTTTGGTTTATAAACCATAACCATAAAAATGGATTGATTCATATTAAATGGTTATCCATGCACACCCCTAATTACATCAAATCAATGATTTTACGATTTTTTTTATAATTTACTACAAATTCTCCATACGATTAATATTGTTTGGAGTGAGTGAGATATTGACAATGACAGCCTTGTTTAAGAGTACAATACAAAGTGTTACTTGAGCTACAAATTAACCCTACTAAGGCTCTGTTTGGTAAAACTAGCTGATAGCTGATAGCTGGTAGCTGATAGCTTATAGCTGGAAGCTGATAAGTTAATTTAACTATTTGGTAAATTAGCTGTTACACTAGCTGATAATTACAAAATGACTTAAAAGGACATTTTTAATTAAGACATTTATGATTTCATTATCTTATTATATTATATTATTAAATTAATTTTTATTCGATAAAAGTAAATGCATTAATAATAACATGCAAAACAATTTTAATATATATGAAAATTTAAAGATATCATCAAAATATATAAATTTGTATAAAATTTTTATGGACTTTGCTATTTAGTATGAATATATTGACAGCAAAATTCAATGGAAAAATCATATTCTTCAAAATCTCCCTAAATTCTTCTATCACATTCTTCAAAATCTCCATAAATTCAATCTTTTAAAATTAATTTTTTAATAGTATATATATATATATATATATATATATATATATATATATATATATATATATATATTGTTAAAATAATAAGGGTATAATTGAAATAAAAAGTCATAAGCTAAAAGCTACAAGCTCAAAAGCTAAAAGCTAGTTAAAAAACTAAAATGCATTACCAAACAGAGCTTTTTAATTAAAATGAGTTGAAAAGCTAAAAGTTACAAGGTAAAAGCTCTTTTTATGGTCTTACCAAACAGACTCTAAATTGCAAGGAGTAGGGGTGGACAGGACCCGTTGGACCGAAATAAACCAGTCCACCCGCGCAGTTATTTTTTCAATTGGGCGAGTTTAAACGGATAATCGGGTTCAGCGGCCCAGAAATCAGTTTCACATGGGTTTGGATGGCCGAGTACAGATCAAAATATTCAAATCGTCGGCAATCAAACCCGTCCAGGAAGTTGATATAACGATGTCGTTTTAAGCATTTTAGGGTTAGATTAAACGTAATCCTCATTATCTCAGTCTAAAAACCCTAAAATAGTAAAGTTTTTCTCTACGTTGTCGCCTCCCACCGTCACTGGATTCCAAATCTCATTATCTCGTTGTCTACTTCTGATTCTCATATCATAACCCAGATCTCTCTCTCTCTCTCTCTCTCTCTCTCTCTCTCTCTAAAATACTATGGATTTTAATCTTGCCTCACAATCTCCACCTCCATCAAAGTTGTTGCCGCAACCCTTCTCAATGTTGTTACATGACTTCTTTCAACGTTGTTTACTCACTTACTTAAAAAGGTTAGTCATTTAAAAAAATTTCTTCATTTTCTATATGTGAACTTGATTTTGGTTTCCATTTCTATCTTTTTGTTTTGTTTTATGGTTTGATCTTCTAAGTTTTATGATTTTGTTTGTTTCTGACATTTTTGTTGTTCTTATTTGTTAGGATATTCAAATGTGGTTATACAATTTTCCAAATCTGTGACATGAAGGTGTGTTTTATTTGATTCATATTCTATTTTGTCTCTTCAATTTTTGTTTTTAATTTATTTTTCTTTATATATTGTTATCATATATTTAAATCAGTTATCTATGTTCTAGCTTCAGATTTACAAGGTGACTTATTTTTATTCAGGTTTTGTTTTCTTTTGTATTTGATTTAGGTTCTGTTTTCTATTTTCTGTCTTGATGGATTTTTTAACATTGTTGTTTTGTGTTTATGATTTGTTCTTTGACTCTCCATATCAGTGTTCCACCTCTGCAATGTGAGTGCTATATATAATTGCTTTAGTTTCAATTTTTATGTTATGTTTTATTTATTTAATTCTTTTACAACATTTGTATTGTTTTTGCTTTATTATTTATTATATGGAGTAACAATGTCTTTTCATTTCAGCTCAATTATGTAAGGATTAATATCAGGTGATTTAATTTCACCTTTTTATCATTTTCAGTTTTGGACTCGTGTGTTTTTAATTTATTTTTGTTGAATTAGTGTTGTGTTTAAAGGAATAAAAATAGAGACAAAACAATGTATTATTTTATCTAAACACCGGCCTTTGACATCATCAATCATATTTTCAAAACTTCTTCTAAAAGAAACCATTAACTTATTTTCAAGTTGTGATCCAAAATTATTCCAATTTGTTTCCAATTTCCAATTTGCATTTTACATGTTGGATATTTATGTTTAATATAATGTAGTATTTTAGATGCATGTTATTTTGTCTTTATATGTTTGAGAGTGACATGCTACCAAAAAAGAATGGATAGTAAACTGGTGTTTATATGTGGAGTCAGTTAGTACTATAATACTTTATATTGTAGCTTGATTACCTCCCATATACCATTGCTTGATTTTATAAAAAATTCAATTTCTTTTACTTATGATGTTTAGTTTTGATAATAGGTTACCAATATTTAGAATTAATGTTTGTATGCTACTACACTTCTTGATTCACATCATAACATGAGATAAACAAATTTAAAATATAAGTCCATTTGAGTATAAGTCCATTTGACTGAAGTGTGTAAGCTTATCAAAATTAATATACAGATTAGCTACTGCATTTTGATAGAAGGTGAATAATTTTATAGTGAGTTATTCTAAATTCTTACAAAATCAAGTCACTATTTAGTGTTGGATAGCTTGAAATATTGTTTATATTATTTATTTAAAATTGCTCATGTTTTAAAAATTTTGTTACTAACCATTTATTCTGAAATTGCAGGTCTGATGTTGGCTTGTTGATTTATTTTCTTTCATATTTTGATAAAATTGTACTAATTTGTATTTGGTTTGGTATTTTATATTTATGAAAACTTGTGGATGAACTAATAGATATATTTATTCCCAATATAATTTACATAATGTATTTATTCCTTAGTTGATGCATTTGGCCAAATTGTTTGGCTGAAAATAAAATATATTGCAGTGATCCAAAATTAATTAAAAGAGTAATAATTTGACTTGATCCAATAACCCGGATTAACGGACCATGTTCACCCGCAGCCCGATTGAAGTCAACGGGTCAAAACCGACCTAAAATTTGGGCGGAATTAGATTTACTATCTCAAACTGTAGTTTGGATTGGGTGATGTTTTTGGGCTCGAACCCGTCCAACTCGGCCTGTCGTCCACCCCTAGCAAGAAGAAATGATACTCTTCCGAGATACTTTAATATCCCACGTTGTTAGGGAATGAAGAGACATGATTAAATTGATTTTATTAATAGTACTCATAATATTTTTAAGCCATAAATAGTCTATTGATCTCTGTAGTCTATTGGTTTCTGTAACGTAGTGAGTTTTTTATTTTTCTCTTATAATTTTTTTATGAGTCTCTATATTTCACTTTTTTTATATGGTTTAATCCCTAAAACCAAAATCTGCATGTTTCTGCTGCAGATTTTGACTTTAGGACTAAAATATTTTGACTTTAGAACTAAAACGCATGCAAAAGTGAAATATAGGGACTCAAACAAAAAAAATTACATGACCAAAATAAAAAACTCGCTAATTTATCGAAACCAAAAGTATATTTAAGCTTAATTTTAATATTAATAGCACTATTTAATTTTACTAATAATATTGTTAATAATATCAAAACCAATTAATAATAAATTTTTATTAATTAATTTCATGTTTTTATTCATTAATTATAGACATCAATTTAATAATAAATTTTGTTAATAATAGTAATAATACTACCGAAATTAATTAATAATAAATTTTCCTAAATTAATTTTATGTATTGATTTCATTAATTACCGAAATTAGTTCAAAATTGCACTATATATCAAAATTTTAAACAAATAATATAATAATAAATTGAATCATATATTTTAAATAATATGTTCTATTAACATTCAAATATATGGATATGTGAAAAAATAAAAAATTGTGTTCAATGAAAATGATTATATATCTCAGATAAATTGTAAATTCGGTTCATTCTTTTTGTTTAGAAACAAAAGTTACTAATATTAATAATACTATTAAATTTTTTAATAATAATTTTAATAATACTAAAATCAATTAATAATAAATTTTCATTTATTGATTTTATATCTTGATTCATTTATTCCTTTAATAATAAAATTTATATGATTGTTTTGAAGATAATTAAAAGTTTAGAAATCAAATAAGTGACATAAATATATTAAAAAAACACAACAAAAAGGGAAAATTTAATTACTTGACAATTGAAATCAGAATATGTTTTATCTTATAATTAAATTAAATTTTATTAAAGCCTGCACCATTAGAATGATTAACAAAATATTTAATTATATATCTGAAAAGAAAATAAATAAAAGGAAAAACGAAAGAATGAAAGGAAAGGTGAAAAAAATAAGAAGAAATGACGGAACAAAATGTTGATTTTTGTGATACAAAAGAAGAAAAAATCGAACAAAAAAATATTCTTACAATGGGAAATTTAATTACTTGACCATTAAATCCAAAATATATTTTAGGTTACAATTAAAGCTTGCACCATTAGAATGATTAACAAAACATATTTAACTTTAGATATGAAAACAAAAACAAATAAAAGAAAAGAGGAAAGAATAAAATGGAGAGAATAAAAGGAAATGTGAAAGAAATAAGAAGAAAGGAAGGAATAAAATATGATTTTTTGTGATATAGAAGAAGAAAAAATTAAACCAAAATTATTCTTACATTAAAAAAAACCAACTATTAAAGGTATACCAATCTAAAAAAATAAAATGAAAAACATGCAATATTCTTAATTGTATAATGTTGTTCATTGTTAATATTTCCTGAAAAAATAAAGATTAAGAATAAGTTAAAGTTGTTAATATCAATAATATTAAGAACACACATACATAAAATAAAATGGTAGAGAGAAAAAGACGACTATGTAAGATCTATTTCTTGATAAAAATAAATAAAGATTAAGAATAAAAAATGAAATTGTTAATATTAATAATATTAAAAATACATCTACATAAAAGAAAAGGGTGAGAGGAAATAGGTGACTTTGTAAGATTCATTCAAATTATTATTTTTTTTTATAATGTTTTTGTATTATTCATTGCAACAGATAATATTAAAAATTTGATAATTTTATACTGCAATGAATATTAAATTATCATGAATCAAAAGAAAAAAATATTAACATTATATAATATGAAAATAATATGGAAGCAACAAGGATAATTTCGAAATTTTATGTTGAATAGGATATTGGGATTATAATAGCTAGATTTATTAAGATTTATAATATATAAATATAAATATATAGATAGATAATAGTCATCCACTAGACATCAAATTTTAATTTTATTAACTATTTAAATTAATCTTTTAATTTTTAATATAAAATTAGTTATTTTTAAAAATTCTATCAACTATTTAATAATAATCATTAACACTCAATATATTTTATTGTATTTGTGTACACAACCACTTGATAAATTTAATAAAATTATTATTTTTTGTTTCAATTTTTTATACATTGTAAATTATTAACAATTAATAATATTGAGTGTGTTCTAAAATGATAAGAAATAATATAAGTGAATGTTAATTTTTTAACTCAAAAATAGGTAACATTTGTTAAGTGTTGCAGTAGGCAGTATGTATTTTGAATTCGAAATTAGGCAACACTTCGTGAAGTGTTGCAGAATGCGAAACAGTACAACCTTTAAAAACTGTTGTCGTAAGTGAAATAATGCAACATTTAGTAAAAGTGTTGTTGTAGGCAAAACATACTGCCTTGGCTTTATAGCTTGATTTTCTATTGTTCGAGGTGAGAGTTTCATCATGAAAAGCGTTATTTGTTGTAATGGATGTTTAAATCAATTTCAAATGTTGTTTGAGAGCAATTTTAGTAACACCCCTGCCTATCATGAATATTTATCCTCATCTTGATTCCATTTTCCATAGCTTGTAACTCTTCACACCCTCCAAATAACATATGAAGACATATTTCACAGCTCTAACATTGTACTTCTATTACATGATGTGTATAAACACCAAATTTAAGTAGTTTATCGATCTTCTACTTTATAACTATTAATGTTATGAGGTCAATTCCTATTGATGGACACATGTTGGCCAAATAAGTTGTTGTACTTATAGATTTACCATAGAAAGTATTGGGTGACCCAACTCCTAATAGCATGCATGTCACATGCTTCAAGATAGTCATGTTCATACATTCGACAATACAATTTTGTTGTGGTGTCTCAGCCCAGTCATACGTCTCTGTAAATTGTGTTTTTTTTCAAAACTCATTAAAATGCTCTAAAACAAATTCCAGGCTATAATCAATACTTAAAACTTTCAATTTAATTCATATTTGATTTCCTACAAGAATGTGTCATTCCTTAACATTTTTTTAGGTATCACTTTTATTTTCTAAACTATGATTTCATATTCTTCTAGAAAAATTATCAATCATAGTGAGAAAATAGGAAACATCCCAAGGAGATGTCATGTCTTTCAGACTCTAAAGATTTGAAGGAATATACTCAAAATATCTACTAGAATTATGCATGTCATTTCCAAACTTAACCCTATTTTGTTTTCCTGGTATCTAATTATAAAAAGTTCTAGTTTGTCCCTTTATCACCTCCTAGCAAACCTTGTTTTTCTAGCTAAACTAATTCTCTCTAACTAACATGCCCTAATCGTGAATGTGATAGCTTGACTATACCATGAAACTATTGACTAATTAATGATACATGAACTATAGTAGTAGAATTATCTAGAATATACAGACCACACATTTTGGACCCCTTGGAAATTATCAATACACCCTAAGAATGTCTTAACATGCCTTGCTGAATTCTAGTATGATAATCTAATTCATCAAACATACTTATATATAATAAATTTTTCCTAAGTTCAGGGACATACTTCACATCATGTAAAAGAATCTCATGATTATCAAGTATATTTAGATTAAAAAAAACTAAGATTGGACCTTATAATCTTTATCATTTATGAGGCAACTGATTCCGCATTATTTCAATTCTAGGGTCTCAAAAGTACACCTTTCTCAAACGCATGAGATAGTAACATCCAGAGTCCATGACCAATCTCCTTTTGGTTTCCTAACTAGTCACCACTTGTGCCTGCACTTTTATAATCCCTGTTCAAGGCAATCACAATTTGAACGGAACTCTCATTTCCATCCTTGTTTAGACAATCCTCTTGAATTGATCAGCCTTGTGACACATGTAACGTCAAGCCTTATCACTCTACCTCGTTCAAAAACATATTTTAAACCGTCAAATCAATCCTACGACCATCTGCACTTCATTTCATTTTCATATTTCAGTTTCTAAAAAACTCTCATATATAAAGGGAGTTTGCTATTGGGTTTGGGCTCCCTTCCTATGTGGAGAAAGACCTAAATATCATTAGACCATTTGCCTCACTTATTTAAGTGGAGAGGATCAATTTAGGGTTGAGAGAGATAGAGAAAAAAATAGGATTTAAAAGATAGAAAATATGAGAGAACCTATTCCTGTTTTTCTACAACCAGTCTCATTAAATCGACGTTCCCGGATTTGTTAAATGTTGGATCGAGCTCAAATTTGTATATATATAACTTTTGACCATTAAGAATTTCAAAACAAGGTCTGAGTTGATAGATTAGGGAATAATAAATTGTTCTTGTTGAATAGCTTCATAAGTTTGAAGTATAAGGAGAGAACTTCTATTTCAAATCACTTAAGTGAATTTCAAGGGCTCCTTGATCAGATGTCAGCAATGAGTATCAAATTTGATGATGGACTTTTGGGACTATTTATATTGCTATCATTACCAGAGTTTTGGGAGACATTTTGAATTTCTATCACAAGTTTTGCTCCTAGAGGTGTTGTTTCTTTGGAAATGGCTAAGGGTGGTATTCTTAATAAGGAGATGATAAGGAAGGCACATGGTTCTTCAAATCAATCTGAGGTACTTGTCATTGGAAATAGGGGAGAAGTCATAAAAAGGAACTGAATGGTGGTAGAGAGAATAGCATAAGCAAGTCCAAGTCGGGATACAAGAATCTAGAGTGTCATTATTGTCACAAAACAGGACACTTACAGAAGTATTGCTATAAGTGGAAAAGAGATAACAAAGGAAAGAATGGCAAGTCTAAACAAAGAGATCTTGAAGATCATGATGATGATCGTGTTACTACTGCTACTAGTGATGATCTTGTTATTCTCTGCGATCATGAGTCTATTAATCTTGTATCAGACGAGAGCATGTGGATAGTTGACAATGGTGCTACATTGCATGTTACACCAATAGGGATGGCAATTTGGCCCATCCCCAGTGGGTACCCACAAAACCACCCACAACGAGAAGGGTAAAAACCCGCAAAAATGGGTACGGGCACGAACTCAGGTAATTACCCACTTAAATAAGCGGGGATGGGTGCGGGGATGGGCACCTTAGTACCCTCCCCGCCCCATACCCGCACAATATATATTTATATATTTTAATTTATATTATTATAGAAAAATAAATGTTTATAAAATTTAAAAAAAAACATCAATTTTAAACTACTGCATATTTAATATAAGTGACCATTTATTTCATAATTCAACAATGAATTTTAAAAAAAAACTTTTTAATGTTTTTAAAAACATAAATTATTATGATATTTTATACTTGATAAATTTATTTTTATTAGAAATGCGGGTAACGAGTATGGGTACGGGCACTTATATACCCATAGGGTACGAGGACGGGTGCCAATGTTGATACCCAAACGGGTATGGGCTCGGGTACGGGGATTTTTTCCAACTACAGGTATGGGGATGATACTATAGTACCCTACCCAAACCCTGCCCATTGCTATCCCTATACACCAAGGAAGGATTTCTTCACATCTTATACTTCTGGTAATTTAGGAGTGTTGAAAATGGGTAATGATGGTGTATATAAGGTAATTGGTGTTGGTGATGTTTGCTTGCAAACCAACATGGGAATGCAATTATTGCTTATAGGTGTCAAACATGCTCCAAATGTTCGCTTTAATTTGATCTTTGTGCATATGCTTGATGATTGTGGTTATGATAATCACTTTTGTTTTGGAAATGGAAACTCAACAATGGTAACTTGATTGTGGCTAGAGGGGAAAAGATTTCTAAACTGTATTGGACAAAAGCTTTGGTTTCTAGCAACAATGTGAATTCTTGATAAGTGCAAGGTGAACCTATTTTTGTATATATGTTTTGTTGCACTTATCGATTCTTTTTGGTAAATATTGTGCGAATAATACCCGATTTATTTATAAATACGTTTACTTTACGTTTTCGTGTGTATATTGCGTTTTCTTGTATATATCATTGAGTTTAAGTGATTTTGTCTCATTTTTGTAGGTAACTAATAAATTCCATTTTGCCATTGTTTTGAAGAGCATTGAATAAGCTTTCCAGCGCTTCCGACCGTGCGTAAATCGGAGCTACGGTGCAGAAGTTGTGGTCAAATAAGGGGCTGTTTTTCTGTCATGTTCGCTTAGCGAGTGTGACAGCGAATGTTCGCTTAGTGAAGGCTGGCGAAGGTCCCAGCGAAGGAGGTCAGAAAGAGGCAGAGGAGAAAGAGACCAATGTTCGCTTCGCGAACTTCCTAGCGAGCATTCGCTAGGCGAATAAAACGTTCGCTTAGCGAACTTCTGAAGAAAGCAAGGGGCGGTTTAACTATTCAGAGGCACTTAAGTGCCATTTTCGTGCATTCACCTAGTGAACAGTGCAGAATTTGAAATGTATATAATTCATTTTAGTCACTTTTTATGCCATGGTTTTGGGGATTCTTGTTCCTAATTCCATCAAACTTCATTTTTCATTGGAGAGCTTAGAAAACAACTGTGGAGCATACATACGGATGAACCGGGGTGGATCTCTCGTCGATCGGCTTTGACAATCCGCGAGATGTTTGGTTCATTTCTCTTTTTCTTTGTGTTTTTCTTTATGGTTGGGTTGTGTATATGTATTGACTATGATCTCATGTATATTTGTCGCCCATGGCGTTGTATAAAACTTGCTTTACAAATCTTTATTGGTGATTGTCTCTGATTTTTGCTTTATGCGCGGGGTTTGGGTTGCGTTAGACATAACCTTCGCGGACTTCGATTAGGGATGATTATCTGTTAGTTTATGGACTCTAGAGATAGATTTATGAGCTAACAATCTTCAATAGGCGTCGAATCTTAATGCCTTATGTGTTTCGAGGCTTCGCTCGCGAGAGTGACGAAGAGAGTGACACGGTTGTTATCTCAACTGTGCATTAGACATAACCTTTGTTGTGAGCGATGCTGGGTGATATTAAGGAGTATTGTAGGTGGAGTATAACTAGTCGGTAAGTTTAAGTTTGTGAGGAGTGATTTATATGCATTGTCGTACAAGTTTTTCTCTTTGAAGAATAATTTCTTCTTGTTTTAATGTTTACTTTTCTGTTTTCTTGTTTTAAACCATTCTAATCCAAACTCATAAACGCGAGAGACTGTCGAACGACATTCTTTCCCTCGAACCGATCTCTGTGGACACGACATAAATCCTGGAGGGAATTCTTTCCGAAAATGAATATTTTTGCTGCTTGCCCTATTCTGCAATCAACAAAATGGCGCCGTTGCCGGGGATTGGTTTTGATATTGAATCGCATTGCGATAGTTTCTTTGTTTTTGAGTTTTGTCGATATCGTATATTTTGTATATTTTCACTTGTCTATACTGATACTTGTACATTTTTGTTTCTTTTAATGTTTGTTCAAGTGTTTGGTTAGGACGCTTGCTTTTGGTTGCGCGGTGAGACATCACCATGGCATGAATGAAGGAAGTTACTACCGTAAAGGCGTCGAGCTTACGACGTAAAACAAGCATGTTTTATAGTTTTTCTTTTCTAAAGTTTTGTTTGTTGTTTGGTTGCAAGTCTTGGTTGACTTATTTGAGGATGCTTTTGTGATTTTCCAAGTTGGTGCGTTTCTACTTGCGGATGTATGGTAATGATTTTGTTAAGTTTTGTACACGTTCGAGGTATGTATTTCTCGCTTTCTTGACTTTAGCATATTCATGATACTTAGGCATTTTACAAACTTCCATGCCATCCATTCTTTTGTATACTTGTTCTATTGTGAATCACTTTAGTTCCCAACCTTTTTGTGAGGTGGCTTTCTGTTTGTTCATATACACGCAGAGTACCAACATTCTTGTTCTAACTGGATTTTATTATGTTGAATCTGTTGTTTGTGTTGTTTATATGAATGCATGAAAAGGATCAAGGCAATTGTTTCATTTTGAGCACAACCACCTTAGCCAAATAGTCAATTCACCTTGTGAGTGTGTGAGAATTCGTAACCCCTTTGAGCTTTTTGATCCATGTTTCTATTTGAACTTAATGCTTGTCTATGAGTATTTAGTTCATTTATTTTTGAATGGATTTTGTTTTTTCTTGGACCTCAACTTTGTGTTGTTGTATGGATTTTTTCCTTGCCTTAGAAAGTAGGGAGTATTCACATGATGGTGCGGTTGAATTCAAGTTGGGGAGAGGATGATTGTGTGTACTCATTGGTTGGATTCTATGCGGATTGAAAAAGAAAAGAAAAAAAGAGAAAAAAAGTGAAAAAGGAAGAAAAAGAAAAATCCTTGAAAAAGGAAACAAAAAGAGTTTCAATAATTGTGCTAAATAAGTATTGTGTGTTGTGTAGCACTTGGGATTTTGGAAGAAGTTGGTTGAAATTTTGTGTGTGAATCTTTGTGAGTTTTCACTCCCTTAGGTTTAGGCAAGTTTTTGTTTCAATTACCTTTAGAAATTGCCCCTTGTTTGTTTACCCGATCACGTTACACCCTTGAAAGTCCTTGTGATTCTTGCCTTTGTATTTTCAATGTGAATTTGTGGATGTATGCATAATTTAATCTTTTGTTTGCATGAGTGTTGTGTGAGTGTAAAGTACCTTATTTTGTGTTTTTCATCTACCGATGATTGTTTTTACTAGGTGTGATTCACTTTGGAACTTGTGTTGTTTTAGAACGTTTGGCATGATTTTTGGATTTTGCGTTTGTTTCGTGACTATGTTGTCGTCGTAGCCAGTGGTAAGTATTTATTTTTTGCGTGTACCGTTTTCATTTGAACCATTCATTCGTTTTCGTTTTTCAAAACCTGTTGATTCGGCGTTCTTTGGATATCGCTTTTGTGTTTTCAAGTTTGTTTGATTTTTGTTTGTGGACAAACAAGTAGGTAAGTTGGGGAGTCTTTGATAAGTGCAAGGTGAACCTATTTTTGTATATATGTTTTGTTGCACTTATCGATTCTTTTTGGTAAATATCGTGCGAATAATACCCGATTTGTTTATAAATACGTTTACTTTACGTTTTCGTGTGTATATTGCGTTTTCTTGTATATATCATTGAGTTTAAGTGATTTTGTCTCATTTTTGTAGGTAACTAATAAAGGCCATTTTGCCATTGTTTTGAAAAACATTGAATAAGCTTTCCAGCGCTTCCGACCGTGCGTAAATCAGAGCTACGGTGCAGAAGTTGTGGTCAAATAAGGGGCTGTTTTTCTGTCATGTTCGCTTAGCGAGTGTGACAGCGAATGTTCGCCTAGCGAAGGCTGGCGAAGGTCCCAGCGAAGGAGGCCAGAAAGAGGCAGAGGAGAAAGATACCAATGTTCGCAAATAAAACGTTCGCTTAGCGAACTTCTGAAGAAAGCAAGGGGCGGTTTAACTATTCAGAGGCACTTAAGTGCCATTTTCGTGCATTCGCCTAGCGAATGATCTGTTCGCCTAGCGAACAGTGCAGAATTTGAAATGTATATAATTAATTTTAGTCACTTTTTATGCCATGGTTTTGGGGATTCTTGTTCCTAATTCCATCAAACTTCATTTTTCATAGGAGAGCTTAGAAAACAACTGTGGAGCATGCATACGGATGAACCGGGGTGGATCTCTCGTCGATCGGCTTTGACAATCCGCGAGATGTTTGGTTCATTTCTCTTTTTCTTTGTGTTTTTCTTTATGGTTGGGTTGTGTATATGTATTGACTATGATCTCATGTATATTTGTCGCCCATGGCGTTGTATAAAACTTGCTTTACAAATCTTTATTGGTAATTGTCTATGATTTTTGCTTTATGCGCGGGGTTTGGGTTGCGTTAGACATAACCTTCGCGGACTTCGATTAGGGATGATTATCTGTTAGTTTATGGACTCTAGAGATAGATTTATGAGCTAACAATCTTCAATAGGCGTCGAATCTTAATGCCTTCCGTGTTTCGAGGCTTCGCCCGCGAGAGTGACGAAGAGAGTGACACGGTTGTTATTTTAACTGTGCGTTAGACATAACCTTTGTTGTGAGCGATGTTGGGTGATATTGAGAAGTATTGTAGGTGGAGTATAACTGGTCGGTAAGTTTAAGTTTGTGAGGAGTGATTTATATGCATTGTTGGACGAGTTTTTCTCTCTGAAGAATGATTTCTTCTTGTTTTAATGTTTACTTTAATGTTTTCTTGTTTTAAACCATTCTAATCCAAACTCATAAATGCGAGAGACTGTCGAATGTCATTCTTTCCCTCGAACCGATCTCTGTGGACACGACATAAATCCCGGAGGGAATTCTTTCTGAAAATAAATATTTTTGCTGCTTGCCCTATTCTGCAATCAACAATTCTATCGACATGGAAACATCTTTGTGGCACCGAAGACTTTGTCATATTAGTGAAAAAATGTTGAATGTTTTGGCCAAAAAGGATGTTCTTCCTAGATTAAAGAACGTAGATTTGGAGAAGTGTTCTCATTGCATGGCTGGTAATAGGTTAGAGTATCTTTCAAGAGACATACTCGCTCAAGGAAATCAAAGTTGCTTTAATTGGTACATTCTGATGTTTGTGTTTAATTAAAGGTAAAATCCTGTAGTGGTGCACTTTATTTCGTTGCTTTTATTGATAACTGCTATAGGAAACTATGAGTTTATGCCTTGAAGACAAAATACCAAGTGTTGGAAGAATTCAAAGAATTCCATGCTTTGGTTGAGAGGAATACATGCGAGAAGCTGAAATGTGTTCGTTCAGACAATGGCGGAAAGTATTATTGATCATTTGATTCCTATTGCAAGCAGCATGGAAATGCACATGAAAAGTCTCCTTCTAAAACTCCTTAATTTAATGGTTTAGCGGAGAGGATGAATCAGACACTAATTTAGAGAGTCGGGTGTATCCTCTTTAAATCTATGTTGCCTAATCATTATTGGGGCGAGACACTTTACACGACAGTGCATGTTCTTAATCTCACTCATATTGTTGCTTTGAACAGTGAAGTTCTAGACAAAATTTGGTTTGGAAAGAATGTCAAGTATGATCATTTGAGAGTCTTTGGTTGTAAGCCTTTTGTGCATATTCTAAAGGATGAAAGATCCAAGTTGGATGCAACGTCTAAATAATGTATCTTCATCGGCTATGAGCAAGATGAGTTTGATTATATGTTGTATGATCCTATAGGGACGAAGCTTATTCAAAGTCGTGATGTGGTGTTCATGGAAGACCAAACTATTGAAGAGATTGATAAGGTAGAGAAGGCTACACCCAAGAAAGATATCAGCTTGTCTAATGTTGATCCAATTTGGTTACCTAGTCATAATCTAGATGTTATTAGTGGTGATGATTAGAATGGTAAGCCATATGATTATGTTGATGATAAACAACTTGGAGATGAGGTAAATATTCAAACTAATGATGGTGAAAGGGAGAGTAGTATGTCATAAGCTGAGAATCTTGGTGAAACTCCATAATCATCTCAAGTTCAACTTAGGAGGTCTAAGAGGCATAGACAATATTCTATAAGGTATAATTATGATGAGTATGTGACCTTGACTGATGACGGTGAACCTGAGAGTTTTTAAGAGGCCATGGAAAGGGATGAAAATCAAAAGTGGTTGGATGAAATGCATGATAATCACACCTATGATGTAGTGAAGTTGCGTAAAGGAAAAAGGGATTTGGAAACATGTGGATTTATAGAGTTAACATGAGAGAAACTCTAAGTCTCCAAGATATAAAGCCAGATTAGTGGTGAAAGGTTTCCGTTAAAGAAAGGGTGTTGATTTTAATGATATTTTCTCACCTGTTGCAAAGATGTCATCAATTAGAACTGTGTTGCGTTTTGCTGCTACTCTTGATTTAGAGGTTGAGCAAATGGGTGTGAAAATGGCTTTCCTTCATGGTGATTTGGAGGAAGAGATCTACATGAAACAACCCGATGGTTTTCAAGTTAAAGTCAAAGAAGATCATATGTGTAGATTGCGAAATAGTTTATATGGATTGAAGCAAGCTCTAAGGCAGTGGTACAAGAAGTTTGAGTATGTTATATGTGATCAAGGATACCAGAAGACTACTTCAGATCATTACGTCTTTGTTAGAAAATTTTCTAATGAGGACTTCATTATCCTCTTGTTATATGTTGATGATATGCTTATTGTAGGGAAAAGTATTTCTAACATTAACAGATTGAATAAGCAACTGGGAGAGTCATTATCCATTAAAGACGTGGAAGCAGCTAAACATATTCTTGGCATTAGAATCATGCGTGACGAAAAAGAGAAGAAAATTTGGATGTCATAAGAACATTATATCGAAAGAGTTTTGCAAAGATTCAAAATGGAAAGTTCTAAGGCGGTAAACACTCCTCCTGCTACTCATTTCAAGTTTAGTTATAATCAAAGTCCTTCAAGTGAAGATGAAGCGCTTGATATGAAATGTGTTCCTTATGCGTTTGTTGTGGGTAGTTTGACGTATGCAATGGTGTATACAAGACTAGATATAGAAAAATAAACGTTTATAAAATTTAAAAAAAAACATCAATTTTAAACTACTACATATTTAATATAAGTGATCATTTATTTCATAATTCAACAATGAATTTTTTTAAAAACTTTTTAATGTTTTTAATAACATAAATTATTATGATATTTTATACTTGATATATTTATTTTTGTTAGAAATGCGGGTAACGGGTACGGGTACGGGCACTTATATACCCATAGGGTACGAGGACGGGTGCCAATGTTGATACCCAAACGGGTATGGGCTCGGGTACGGGGATTTTTTCCAACTACGGGTATGAGGATGATACTATAGTACCCTACCCAAACCCTGTCCATTGCCATCCCTATACACCAAGGAAGGATTTCTTCACATCTTATACTTCTGGTAATTTAGGAGTGTTGAAGATGGGTAATGATGGTGTATATAAGGTAATTGGTATTGGGGATGTTTGCTTGTAAACCAACATGGGAATGTAATTGTTGCTTATAGGTGTCAAACATGCTCCAAATGTTCGCTTTAATTTGATCTCTGTGCATATGCTTGATGATTGTGGTTATGATAATCATTTTTGTTTGGGAAAGTGGAAACTCAATAAAGGTAACTTGATTGTGGCTAGAGGGGAAAAGATTTCTAAACTGTATTGGACAAAAGCTTTGGTTTCTAGCAACAATGTGAATTCTATCGACATGGAAACATCTTTGTGGCACCGAAGACTTTGTAATATTAGTGAAAAAATGTTGAATGTTTTGGCCAAAAAGGATGTTCTTCCTAGATTAAAGAACGCAGATTTGGAGAAGTGTTCTCATTGCATGGCTGGTAATAGGCTAGAGTATCTTTCAAGAGACATACTCCCTCAAGGAAGTCAAAGTTGCTTTAATTGGTACATTCTGATGTTTGTGTTCAATTAAAGGTAAAATTCTGTAGTGGTGCACTTTATTTCGTTGCTTTTATTAATAACTGCTCTAGGAAACTATGAGTTTATGCCTTGAAGACAAAATACCAAGTGTTGGAAGAATTCAAAGAATTCCATGCTTTGGTTGAGAGGAATACATGCGAGAAGCTGAAATGTGTTCGTTCAGACAGTGGCGGAAAGTATTATTGATCATTTGATTCCTTTTGCAAGCAGCATGGAAATGCACATGAAAAGTCTCCTTCTAAAACTCCTTAATTGAATGGTTTAGCGGAGAGGTTGAATCAGACGCTAATTTAGAGAGTCGGGTGTATCCTATTTGAATCAATGTTGCCTAATCATTATTGGGGCGAGGCACTTTACACGACAGTGCATGTTCTTAATCTCACTCATACTGTTGCTTTGAACAGTGAAGTTCTAGACAAAATTTGGTTTGGAAAGAATGTCAAGTATGATCATTTGAGTGTCTTTGGTTGTAAGCCTTTTGTGCATATTCCAAAGGATGAAAATCCAAGTTGGATACAATGTCTAAATAATGTATCTTCATCGGCTATGAGCAAGATGAGTTTGATTATATGTTGTATGATCCTATAGGGAAGAAGCTTATTCGAAGTCGTGATGTGGTGTTCATGGAAGACCAAACTATTGAAGACATTGATAAGGTAGAGAAGGCTACACCCAAGAAAGATATCAACTTGTCTAATGTTGATCCAGTTTGGATACCTAGTCATAATCTAGATGCTATTGGTAGTGATGATTAGAATGGTAAGCCATATGATTATGTTGATGATAAACAACTTAGAGATAAGGTAAATATTCAAACTAATGATGGTGAAGGGGAGAGTAGTATGTCATAAGCTGAGAATCTTGGTGAAACTCCATAATTATCTCAAGTTCAACTTAGGAGGTCTAAGAGGCATAGACAACATTTTATAAGGTATAATTATGATGAGTATGTGACCTTGACTGATGACGGTGAATCTGAGTGTTTTTAAGAGGCCATGGAAATGGATGAAAATCAAAAAGTGGTTGGATGCAATGCATGATAATATAAAATCATTGCATGAAAATCACACATATGATGTAGTGAAGTTGCCTAAAGGCAAAAGGGATTTGGAAACATGTGGATTTATAGAGTTAAACATGAGAGAAACTCTAAGTCTCCAAGATATAAAGCCAGATTAGTGGTGAAAGGTTTTCGTCAAAGAAAGGGTGTTGATTTTAATGATATTTTATCACCTGTTGCAACGATGTCATCAATTAAAACTGTGTTGCGTTTTGCTGCTACTCTTGATTTAGAGGTTGAGCAAATGGGTGTGAAAATGGCTTTCCTTCATGGTGATTTGGAGGAAGAGATCTACATGAAACAACCCGATGGTTTTCAAGTTAAAGTCAAAGAAGATCATATGTGTCAATTGAGAAATAGTTTATATGGGTTGAAGCAAGCTCCAAGGCAGTGGTACAAGAAGTTTGAGTATGTTATATGTGATCAAGGATACCAGAAGACTACTTCAGATCATTACGTCTTTGTTAGAAAATTTTCTAATGAGGACTTCATTATCCTTTTGTTATATGTTGATGATATGCTTATTGTAGGGAAAAGTATTTCTAACATTAACAGATTGAATAAGCAATTGGGAGAGTCATTAGCCATTAAAGACGTGGAAGCAGCTAAACATATTATTGGCATTAGAATCATGCGTAACGAAAAAGAGAAGAAAATTTGGATGTCATAAGAACATTATATCGAAAGAGTTTTGCAAAGATTCAAAATGGAAAGTTCTAAGGCGGTAAACACTCCTCCTGCTACTCATTTCAAGTTTAGTTCTAATCAAAGTCCTTCAAGTGAAGATGAAGCGCTTGATATGAAATGTGTTCCTTATGCGTTTGTTGTGGGTAGTTTGACGTATGCAATAGTGTATACAAGACTAGATATAGCACATGATGTTTGTACAATCAGTAGATTTTTGTCAAATCCAGGCAGAGAGCATTGGAATGCTGTAAAATGGATTTTAAGGTATCTTCGCGGCACTACTTCTACAAGGCTTTGTTTTGGAATAGATAAGCTTACTTTAGTGGGGTACTCTGACTCTGATATGGTTGGAGATATTGATTTCAAAAAGTCCACTTCGGGCTAGATGATTAAATTTGTAGGAGGAGTTGTGGCTTTGCAGTCTAAATTGCAAAAGTGTGTACCATTGTCTACTAGAAGACTGAGTTCATTGCCATTACCGAAGCATGCAAAGAGTTAATTTGGTTGAAGAAATATTTGTAGGAACTTGGTTTTGTTCACGATAAATATGTGTTATTTGTTGATAGTCAAAGCGCTATTCATCTTGGTAAGAATCCGACTTTTCATAATAGGTCTAAACATATTGATGTGAGGTATCATTGGATACATGATGTTTTGGATTCTGAGTTATTTAAGTTAGCTAAAATTCATACATATGATAATGGTTCTGATATGATTACTAAAGCATTACCAAGAGGGAAATTTGAAGCTTATTGTGATATCATTAGTTTGACGATTTCCTCCACATAATTGTAAGGGGGAAATTTGTTGTTTTGGGCTCCTTTTCTATGTGGAGAAAGATCCAAATACGATTAGTCCATTTGTCTCACTTATTTAAGTGGAGAGCATCAATTTAGGATTGAGAGAGATAGAGAGAAAATAATGATTCAAAAGAGAGAAAGAGGAGAGAAATGAATTCCCATTTTCTGCAACAATTCTCACTAAAATGAAGATCCCGAATTCGTTAACCGTCAGATCGAGTTCAAATTTGGAGGGGAGGCTCGTAACACATGTATCTAACTTTTGATCGTTCTGAATTTCAAAATAACGTCTGTGCTGAGAGATATATGCTTCCCACTGAAGCCGGAGTTTTTGGTCTTTTTTCAACTTTTTTTATTCTTATTTGTAAGCTAGTTTGCTTTGCGGTTGTTAGAACTAGTTTGTGAATCACTTTAAGATTCCCTTGTACCCTTAATTGATTATAGTTGAGTTATTTCTTTGGTCTGGACGACTCGTGGGTTTTACTCTCATATTGAGGGGGGTTTCACGTTAAAATATTGATGTTCTTTTGTGCATTTATTTGTTCAATTTTTCATCTTATATTTGTTGTTGATCCTCAAGGTTCTTACAAGTGTGGGGAATTTATATCCTCTAGGTACGATTTTCACTCTCCATTTAAAATTACACTATTCATTTCTCTCATCAACTTGAACGTTGGAATACTAACCTTGTAGATTAGTCTTGTGAACCACATCAAAACTCAGCTCCACCACAACATATCAAGCAATTATATCTCTCCGATCAACATTTTGTTCTCAAACAAAATAGTTTTTCTTATTTTTACAAATAAAAATCTATTAAAGATGGACACCACTTCTTTTAACTTTAATTTTTTTCGTCTCATAAAGTGTATTTTGACTACATGGCTCAAACTTTCCTCATGAGCGTGATAAAAACCCATTAAGTATGTGTGTCATTCTTTCTATAAGAAAATATCTCATGAAGTCATTGTCTAGCCTTATAACTTAGATATATGGGATCTCCATTCACTTATTCATCAGTTTATCTAATATTATATAACTAGGCATTTGCATGAATGAAATTCGATAAGACCTATTCAAATTTATCCTTTAGATTTCTTTCACCTGGTTATGCTTATTGTTCTAATAACGGACTTCCGCTATCGCTACTTCCCCTGATTATTTATAATAATGCAAAATGTGTATTTACAAGAATGAATAATGATAAGACTTGATTAATTTCTATAATAATAACAACTAACAACAATTTATAAGTGCCTTATCATCGAAGTCCTCACTATTCCAAGACGAGGGGCTAATCGAACAAGATGAAATTAAAACAAAGAAGACAAAAAATCATAAAATAAAACAAGTAAATAAATAACTTAAAAGAACTTGAACTGTATTAAGAAACATTGCTATAGCTTATAACAAACAATGAAGAACGAAATCTAATGAAACTAACATAATTATAAGTTAAAACTTAGAGAAATGAATACCGATATGTACAATGGACTTTTCACAAGAAGAGATTTAGTGTCCTTTAATAACCGATGATCCATAAATACGAAATTATAAGGCAGCTGCATTAAATAGTGTTAACACGACGTTTCAAAAGGTGATGGATCAACACTGTCATGTTGCTCAACATTATCTTATTGTGTTGATAACTAGAAGTCTATAATGGTCTTTTGCACTCTGACTTTTGGGTTTCGTCATTTTTTACGCACTTAGTAACCAGTGTTATATTATTACTATCTATTTGTGTTCTCTAATGTAGTTCCCAAATCTCTGGCTTTTGTTGCTCTATTTGGCCCTAAACATTTAGCAGCTTGGCCTCAAGATTCCATTTGTTGGTCTTTTGCGTTGTGAATACTTATATTCCCTATTTTTTTCATGAATACCAAAATTAAAAAATATAATAAAAAAATTCTAAAACTAAACCAATTATAGCAACTTTGATTTAAAATAATAATATATGTTTGAATGAGAGCACTTTTCTAATTCACTGTGAATGTCTTTACTAGAGTATAAAAAGATTACAAGAAATTAGCTTCCAATATTCTTCCAAAACAATCCCTTATTTCTACTCTTACTATTTTCACTCAACCCACAAGAAAATCTTAAGAGAAAACATAGATTATTTCTCTAATGAAAATTTTCTAAGATTGTAAGGTGCTTCTCATTCCAAAGAGTTTTTCTCAAAAGCACTCAACCATTATCCATTAATTTTCCAAAAAGTTCTCTCTTTTGGTCTCACAAGATTTTTCATAAATAAATTAAACGAAGGCTTATTTATGCTCAAAAAATGAGGCAGACGTCTTCCCCAGCCGCCTCGCGCCCACTGCCAAAAACTCTCTAGGTACCTAGCGCTTGAATCTGCCTCCAACAAAGATGAAACATGCGGTCTAACAGAAATACTACAAAATATTTCAGATCCATGCCTTGCAATTAGGAATAAAAAAGTAAACCATTGTTGTCAACGTCTATGCGCCTTGTGAGGGCAGAAGAAAGCAAGATCTTTAGGCTGAGCTGAATATGAAATTAACTGAGATGAGTAGTGTTAGCATATGTTTAGCAGGAGATTTTAATGCGATAGGACCTGATGAAGAGAGAAGGGGATCGATGGAAAATAACAGAAGTGAGGAAATAAAAGTGTTTGATGATTTTATTTGAGCTGATAGATTTACCGCTTCATGGAAGAAAATTCACGTGGTTTCAAATTGGAGGATCCGCAATGAGTTGGCTGGACAGGTTTTTAATTTCAGATGAGTGGCTTAGAAGTTGGCCTGGAAGTACATAATGGGGGTTGAACAAAGAGTTATCAGATCACTGTCCTTTATTACTTTGCGAGGCTAACCAAAAATGGGGACCACGACCTTTTCGCATGTTAAATTGCTGGAAGAATTTGGAGGGGTACAAGGAGTTTGTTAGGGATCAATGGCAACATACAGAGGTGGAAGGTTGGGGGTTGTACACTCTTAAAGTAAAACTCAAGAAGATTAAAGAAAAGTTGAAAGAGTGGCACAAAAAGCACACTCATAATCTGGGCAAAAAGATTAAAGAAGCAAAAGAAGAGTTGAATAAGCTCGAGATCAAAGAGGAAACATCGAATTTAACAGAAGAGGAATTAAGCCGAAAGAGAGAAGCTTCAGCAAAATTATTCAAACTTTCAAATCTCAATGGTAGTATTCTTTGGCAACAATCAAGAATCTGGTTGTTGAGAGAAGGTGACGCAAATTCGGAATTTTATCATGGTGTTTTTAATAAGAGAAGGAAAGATAATGAGTTGCCATCGATAGAAATAGGTGGAAGAAGGTTCAAAGAAGTTGATGAGATAAAAAAGGAAATATTGGAATGCTTTTAGAATCTATTCGCTGACAATGCGAGAGAAAGGCCGATGCCGATTAACTTAGAATTCACCAAGCTAAATGAAAGAGTTAGCATTGAATTAGTGAGAGAATTCTCTGAAGGAATAGTTGGCAGGGCAGTATGGGAATGTGAAGGATCGAAAAATCTCGGGCTAGACGATATTAACTTTGATTTCATAAAAGAATTTTGGTCGAATATTAAAGCTGATTTCTTGAGGGTGTTAAGTGAATTTCACAAGTATGGGAGGTTTGTTAAAGGAGCAAATAGCTCATTCCTGGCCCTTATTACTAAAAAAATAGCCCCGTCAGGATTTCAGAATTTAGACCAATTTCTCTCGTTGGATGCATTTACAAGGTAATATCAAAAGTTTTGGCTAACAGACTGAAGAATGTGATCAACACAGTTATTTCTGAAAATCAATCAACATTTATATCCGGAAGGCAAATTTGCGATGGGATCATTATTGCAAATGAAATTGTTGACGAGGCGAGGCAAAAGAAGAAGAAAGCGATGTTGTTCAAAGTGGAGTTTAAAAAAGCATATGACTCGGTTGATTGGAATTTCCTACTGTTTGTGATGGAAAAGATGGGTTTTCACAGTAAATGGATTAAGTGGATTAAGGAATGCCTACATTCGGCAACAGTTTCAATTATAGTGAACGGAAGTTCGACAAAGGAATTTAAAATAGGCCGCAGGTTAAGACAGGGGGATCCATTGTCCCCATTCTTATTTCTAGTAGCAGCAGAGGGATTCAATTTACTGATGAAGAAAGCAACTGAGTTAGGAAAGTTTTCGGGCTACAAATTTAAGGCGGGTTCAGATTGGTTTTTGCATTTACAATACGCAGATGATACACTAATCATTGATGAGAAGAGTTGGGCGGATATTAGAACCACAAAAGCAATCTTAATGTTGTTTAAAGTGATGTCGAGTTTAAAGGTTAATTTCCAAAAGAGTTCATTGGTGGGAATAAATATTTCTCATTGTTGGATAAGCGAGGTTGCAAGGGTCCTTAACTGCAAAATAGAATTTGTTCCTTTCATTTATCTTGAGATTCCGATTGGGTCGAACTCGAAGAAAAAGAGCAGTTGGAATAAGGTGATTGAGATGGTGAAGTCAATACTCTCAAGCTGGAAGAATAAGAATTTAACATTGGGTGGTCAGATTGTTTTTCTAAAGTCAGTCTTATATTCGCTTCCGATTTACTTCCTCTTTATCTTCAAGGCTCCGTCAGGTATTATATCTATTATAGAATCTATCTTTAAAAAATTCTTATGGGGTGGGTTAGGGGATGAGAGAAAAATCAATTGGGTTAGTTGGGATAATGTTTGCAAACCTTTAGATGAGGGTGGATTGGGCATTAAGAACCTGAAGATTTTTAATGAAGCATTGTAGGAAAATGGGCTTGGAAAGTTAAAACAGTTAAGTCAGGCACATGGTATAAGGCACTGGTAAATAGATATGGTCTGTCTAATAAGGGCTTGAATTTGGGGGGAGTGAGGCTTCAATTTGGTGGAAGGACGTTAATCGGGTTGTCGCTCAAAATTGGCATCATTCAGATGCAGATGAGTACTCCGTTAAGGAGGCTTATAAGAGGCTGATGTCAGATTATCAGAATCATTATGATACGCCTTGATTCATTGTGTGGAATAAGGTGGTTCCGATAAAAGTGTCGGGGCTGGTTTAGAGAATGCTACAAAATAGGATTACTATCATAGATAACCTTGTTAAAAGGGGAGTGATTGACCAGGGAGCGAATTGGTGTTCGGGAGAGTGTGGTAGCGAGGATTTTGTGTTTCATTTGTTTTTCGAGTTCCCGGTTTTTGCAGGTGTTTGGGGCAGAATTCATCAATGACTTGGTGTGGCTACTGCAATGCACTCTGATGGCTGGCAACATTTAGGGCAATTTGGTGGCTTGTTGGGTAGAGGGAGTCATGTGACATCCAAGATAGCAGTAATTTGGTTTGCTTGTGTGTGGGGAATCCGGAAGGCAAGGAACGAAAAGATCTTTTGGAACAAGGAAATTAGTGGTGCAAATATGGTTGACGAGGCAAAAATTCTAGCATGGAAATGGCTTCGCTTAAAAGAAAATGCAATTTCTAACTGTATTTCACAGTGGTTTACTCATCCTAGAGAGTTTCTTGGTATTGCAAGCGATTGCGTATAAGTCGTGTAGTCTTGTTGTTGGGTGTGTGCTGATCATTGTGGCTGAAAGGTGTGGCAGTATGTGTTGGTAGAGTTTTGGGCGATATTCGTGTCGGGATCAGCTTTAGAGGGGTGGTTTGTTGGGTGTTGGCAATCCCTTATGGTTGGGCTGATTTGGTTAGGTTTTTGTTGCATTGAGTTTTTGGTGCAGTGTGCCAGATCAGGTCCTCACCAGAGTCTATTTCTGGTTTAGTGCAGAAATTATATTATTTTGGTGGGCTTATTTTTGTTGCAGGTTGGCATGCTGCTGGGGCAGCTCTATTGTTTCTAATCTCTGTAGCAGCCTTGGTCTTTCAAGGTGGGTTCTCAATGAGGTTTTGGATTCATTGGGTATCCGACCATCTGTTTCCTCAGTTGTGTTTAGTTTGGTTGCTTCTGTTAGTGTTGGGGTGTTGTTTGGATTGTTCATAGTATCGGTTTCATTTCGGCGTCGAGGATTGGGTGGTTTGGTGCTAAGTTTGGTTGTTGTTGCTTGGGAGTTGTATTTGGAGCAACCCATTTTGAGATGTTGTATATCTGTTTCATATGCTTGTAATTTGGTTCAGATTGAAATGTCATTATGATGTTGGTATCTGGTCTAGTAATTTAGGTTTTTGTGTTGGTTCAGGTGTGGTCTCGTATTCGGTTAAGGTGTCGTTTTGAGTGTTGCTTGCGGTTGGCAGGTGAGTTGTTGGTTCTGCGCTTTGTGGTTTTCCAGCGGTTTTGTTTCTGTTTTCCTCAGGCGTAATGCTGCAGTTCTAGCTGGCGGTGTGTATGTTCGTGCTTGTGAGTTGATCCGAGAGCACTCCTGCAAAGAGCTTTAGGCAGTAGGTGCCTATTTTGTGGAGTTGCTGCCTGTTTCTTTTTTTTTTTATGATTTTTTTCCTTGGTCCTTTGTGGTGGAGTTTGTAATTTGGTGTAGGTGTTGTGTTCTATGGAGTCATTGGGATGTTGGGGTTTTGTGGACTTTTTTTTTGGCTTTGATCAGGTTGTTTTGCTATTATCCTAGCATATCTTATGCTATTGTATTCTTTGGTTTTATTAATATAATCCTTTTACTTTAAAAAAAAAAAGGAATGGAAAAGAAAATCCTATATCTAAATATTCGCAGATAATACTCGTCACGTGGACAGATTGAATAGATTAATGAATATCCACAGATAAAATAAGTGAATATTTAACTACCTGTTTTTTATTGGTATTGATATGAATTTGATGATACCCCTACTCACGGATATCAGTATCCGTTAATAACTAACAAAACTATTTAAATACTAATTTTGCAATCTAAATTTATTATTATTATTATGTTAAATATTAAATTATTATTATTATTATTATTATTATTATTATTATTGTTATTATTATTATTAACGTCCAGGTGTCTGTTTGCTTTTTCAATTGTGCTATTGTTTGGAAATATTAATAATGTCATTTTACTTGAGTTTGATTTTAATATAAACTATTATATGATGAAACATGTGGTATCTATTTAGCAGTTTCAATCATCATTGTGTGAACTTCTCCATTGTTATCAACTATAATCAATCTCCTAAAAACTTCATCTACAATGTTTCTTGAATAAGAAATCCTCTCAAAATTTTGGATGTTCACAACATTTCCAATCATTACACCGAACAATAGTTGGATCCCTTATTGATCCTACCGTGGCTTTGCTTTTTTTATTGTGCTAACGCGTGTCATACCCCAAATTTTGACCACTCATTGTAAAAAATTTTGTTTATCTGATTGTGTTTTCACTTTGTGTCATCTGCATATCATATCATCTGTTTTTGTCAGGCATATCGTTTGAATTTTCAGTCAGAATATATGCATTGATATCTCTGTCTTTTCTGGTTAATTATTCAAAAAATCGATGAACGGACATGTTTTTCAATCGAATTGACAAATGTTCTTTATTCACCCATTTTTCTCACAATTTAATCCAATATCTCATTCATATTTTATTTTTCGTAAATAAAGATAAAAATATCAAAAAAAATATATGTATATGTATATATTTCATTTTTGTAATATAAATATAATTTGTTTTATTTTATCCATAAAAGAAAAAAATATATGTATATATATAATTGTTTTGTTTTCTCTCACGTTACTTTTTATGTATTTATATATATATATATATATATATATATACACTTTGTTTTATTTTATTTTTGATATATGCATATTTACATTTTTTTTTTATATATATATAAACTCCTAATTTTGTTTTAAATTTAAGTTTGTTTTCTATGAGTTTTGTTTTTACTAAATTTGTTTCTTATGAGACAAACTATATAACCTTGTCTCCTTGACTTATTTCCCTAGCCAATTGCAAAAGAAGATAAGAAACATTGTCTTACAAGCCATTAAAACTTGAAACAAACTTGACTAAAATCTTAAGACTCTTGAATTCTTAGTCTTCTCTTATCTCCACTTAGCTTAAGCTTCAAGTTTTGTTTGCCTATAAATAGGCTTTCAATTTCATTCACAATCCACACCAAACAAGTTATTAACTTGTTTCTCTTTCTCTCAAATTTTCTTTTTATTTTGTTTGTAACTTGGAAAAAGAATAGAAAAAGCATGTAAAACATACACAAGGGAGGGTGCAGCGCACCACTCCCATTCCCATTGCCTTATGTTTTGAAAAAAAATGCACATACACTCACAACAGGGCATCACGCCCCCTTTCCATCTCTCTGCACTTTTTTTTTTCTCTTTTACTATCACATATCCATGAGTTTATGTTTTATGTAAATATTATATAAACTATAACACAAGTCATTTTCAATTTTTTTTACTACTGAAGCTTACATTCAAATTTTGAATCATTTTACAACAACATGAAATTTTGGTTGAACATAACCAATACATTTCTTCTCTCTGTTATATACTAACATTTCTGCAGAATAAACAAACATCAAAAGCTTGTTTCACGCAACACTTATCAACTACAGCTTGCAACTCATGCCGACAATGTCACGGAGTGATTCATCAACCCGAAATAAAGAGAAGCAGAGCAAACCTGTTACAAATGACAACAATCTCTCAATCACAAATCCACTCGCATATTCATTAATTTCTTTTCAAAATTCTAATTTGATTTCTGTTATAAAACTTACAGGTTCAACTTCTGAAATTTCTGTTTTTCAGGAAACATCATGGAAACAACATTCAATCTGCAAAAATTCAGAAAAAAGCTTGAAACATAGAAGAAAAGGAATTTATGATAATTGCAGCAACAGAAATTCACAATGCAATTCACCTGTTAAAAATTGCTGCAGAAACATAACAGCAAATCTTAAATTAATTTCAATTTCAACGAAATTCTGATTCAATGTTATAACATTTACAAAGTTTTAACTCTTGCTATTTCTTTTTTTCCATAACAGCAGCATAAAAACTGACAGCAATTATTTGTTTTAACAACTGATACAACAACATAAAAGTGCAGAACAGGTCTGAACTTAGGAGAAGAAAAAGAAAATCTGTGACAATCTCAACAGAAAAGTCGTACATACCTGATAAAATCAACGTCGTTAATACAGCCGTGGCAAATCCAAGCTCCAAAATCCTCCGCGAAACCGACGTGTCAAAGTCGCCAAATATCAGCAATTTCACCTGCGATTTCCACAATTTTTCAACGAAATTTCAATTAACAAAGTCATTATATTCAATTGCAGAATTCAGATTATAACCCATTCAATTTCTTTTAGGTTTGAAATTCACAAGATAAAGAAACAGAGGAATCAACGGAATTGAAATCTCATAATCACATCAATTCTTACCTGAGCCGCACAGCCACGCCGAACCGGAACGGAGGGAGTAGAACTGCGCCGGGAGCAACCGACCGCGAAGCAAGACGGAGACCTCGCCGGAAATTGCGACGGAACGGAGGGAGTGGAGCGCCGGGAGAAACGATCGGCCACGCAATCGGAGAAGTGGTCGGAGACAAACGCGGAGATGGAAAACGAAACCGAGACGGAGGAAGCCACGATTGGAAGTCGAAAATGGTAATCCGGAAGTGAGTCAAGGGAGAGAGACGTGAATTTGGGAAAATAGGTTTGTGGCCATTTTGATCGTGTATGTATCATCTGGTAAATTTCATTCTTCTTTTATCTTTCTCAATTTTTTATATATATTCATTTATTTACTTGTTTATGAAAGAAAAACAATCAGATTTTTTTTGGTGGTTAAAAGGCCCATATGGCTTTGATGAAACTTTATTCACACCTATCAATCACTAATACACCCACGGTTCAATTTTGAGCCCACTTCTCATTTATTTTTTTATAATAATTATTTATTAATTATTTTTGTTTAAATTAATATCTAATTAACTTCAATTAGTTTAATTAATTTAAATTGATCGTTTAAATTGTTTACTTGACTATTCAATTTCATAGTTTATTCTTAGACTATTTTTCTGTAAACGATTAATTAAATGTTCGTTTCTTGTATCGTTTTTTCATTGAGCGATTCAATTTTAACCACTTGATAAGACCAAGCACATTTCTATGCGATTTCTGGTTTTCTCTGCTTGTTTGGTTTTTCCATCTGATGCAGAAATTCTTAATTGACGCCTTGGAGCTCATTGGACGCTTAAAGCTTCGTCGGGATCTCAAGCTCATCAGACGCTCCTCTGCTTGCGTGGAAAAGTTCACCGGTGTACGGTAAACTCGAATTTAAACGCTTTGCTTGTATGCCATGCATTTATTCATATCTGTTTAAAAATAATTGAACTTGCAAACAAGTATTTCCTGTAAATACACAACGCATTGATGCACAGAGAGAGGAATTATTCACAGTAAAACTTCTCTCGAACTGTTAAAACACTCTTTGGGCCTCTTGATAGAGTGTAAGTCCCACCTCTCTGTAAATAAATAATTTTGGGCCTCTTGAGAGAGTGTAAGACCCATCCCTTTGTACAGAAAACCTTTTTGGGCCTCAGTCATTGTATAAGTCCCTGTACAGTTTTCAAAACTCTTACACGATGTTTTGCCGTGCTTGCTTTTATTCTCACGATGTTTTTTTCCGTGAACGTATCTTTTATCTTTCACGATGCTTTGCCGTGAATATCTTTTATTTTATCCACGATGTTCTGCCGTGTATATTTTTATTTGTCACGATGTTTTGCCGTGAATGTCTGTTTATTTTACACGATGCTTTTCCGTGTATATTTTTAATTGCCATGATATCACGATGTTTTTTCCGTGATTGTATTTTTTCTGTATCTTCCACGATGTTTTGCCGTGTGTATGCTTTTATCTCACGATGTTCTTCCGTGTATATTTTATCTGTCACGATGTTTTACCGTGTATTTATTTATTCCACTATGCTTTGCCGTGTAATTATTTATTCCGTGATGTTTTGCCACGTATGCATGCTCCCTTGGGATCTCTTAGTTTAAACTTAATTTTCGATTAGGTTTGAAATAAGACAAACATTAGAATATTCAGCCAAGCATGATAACTTTAGGTTAGGTTTTCCCTCTCGCCACCGTGCGATTTAAACTTTATTTTCTGTAGTTCGTGCCCTATAAGGGCGAACTACGACCGCTCTGATTTCTCAAGATCCCTTTTGAGAATACGTAGGCATAAGACTGCAAAGTTTTAGCGAGTAAACTTTTTATTTTTATCTCTTTACATCCGACGTTTTCCCGGATATTCATATCGTTTCTTTTCAAAACAACTTTCCTTGTGATTTAAATTCAAATTCATCATTTGTTATCAAAGTTTTCTTTGTTGAATAACTAACCAAACAACATGGAAGCTCTACAACCGAGTAAGTGTTTATCCACTTTCATTTACCGCTTTCATATACATATAACTGTGTTGTGGGGCTGTTTCGCTGTAAGTCTTCTTTCATAAACTCATATCAACTGTAGTATAGATATTTAGAGTTTCCCCGGCAACTACGTCTAGTACTAGGTAAAGCCGTTTCGATTACTTGTAGAAATAGACAGCTAGATCCCCAATAGGATCACCAGATACAGTATTCTCTTCGGCTGTCCTCATTAGGAATTGTCAAGAAACTCTACTCCCAAAGATGAATGTATTCTCCGTGAATGGCATCTTTGAGTTTCTTCCAAATTCTCGAACTTTCCTGACTTAATCTATTCCTTGTGAATAGCTTGCCTTAAATTTCTCGAGGTTTGGAGACCCACGGGCTTCTTAAAAGCATCGGCCTCCTCTTGGGCATTGTACAAGGACCCACAGGCTTCCTAAAAGCAACCCCGCCTCCTCTTGGGCTTAGTACAAGGACCCGTCGGCTTCTTAGAAGTATTCATAGCCTCCTCTTAGGCTTCGTATAATGATATCTTCCTCCGGGAATGATAGCCTCCTCTTGGGCTTCGTACAAGGACTGATCGGCTTCTTAAAAGTTTCCCGCCTTCTCTTGAGCTTTGTACAAATTGTCCCGACGACCTCCTAGAGGTGTAGGAACAGAAATTAGTCATCTTACTAGAACAGTCTTTCAAATGAGTCTAGATCTTCATCCCATAAAACATCAGCCTCCTCTTGGGCATTATACAAAGACACACCCAGTAGACTCGGACAGTCTATATCCCCTCTTGAGTCTCAAAGACATTCTCAAGTTCCTTCTAAACACAGGAAAAACCATTCCCTCTTTTTAAACATCCGACGCTTTTTCGGATATTCCTTTTCTTTTCATCCGACGCTTTCCCGGATATTCCTCTTTTTAACATCCGACGCTTTCCCGGATATTCCTCTTTTTAACATCCGACGCTTTCCCGGATATTCTTTTTTTAAACATCCGACGCTTTTCCGGATATTCCTTCTATTTTCATCCGGTGTTTTTCCCGGATATTCATATCTCAATCTTTAATCTCTTCACTCTTTTCAATCAATTCCCACAAACACCCTTTTAGCTTCATATCTTGGGTTTTGAACAAGATACCCAAATATCTTTTTTCCTCCCATAGAATAGGAGGAACTACGATTGCTCTGATTTCCTGGTTTTCTTTAAACGGGAATACGTAGGCATAAGATTGTGAAATCTTACCGAGCACACTAAACAAAAAAATCTTAGGTCCAGTACCTTACCAAAAACATCAAAAAAACCCGAAAACAACAAAAATATCTTTTCAACATCTCTCAACCTTCCCAAAGGAGAAACTTTCCCATTTACAACAGATAAACACCATCAAGTAAAAAATAGTAGAACAGTAAGGAAAATTGCTATCAACCCATGGATAACCATGTATAGGATGGGTAATTGACAACTCCCCATTGTATAACCTGACCCCGAACTCCCCAATCTCTTAGCACTTGTTAAAGAAAACATTTGCGTGCAAGGTTAGTTTGAGATAACTTCCCTTTCCTTTCCAGCTTCATAGGATAAATAAGAAATTAGAAAGTAGCACCCAATCCCATCCGCAGGCGGATGCGGGCGGTCACGAAAACCGCGCTACAACGCGCTTATGTTTTTTATGAAGTTTATTTTGCATATCTCCCTTTAATTAATGATTTACAAAGAGTTATTGAAAGATCTAATTGTGATAAATTAGACACTTGCTGCCAACCAATTCTCTCTCTCTATCTCTACTACAAAATAAACCTTTCATAACACCATATTACCTTGTATATCACCACGGTTCTTATAATCAGTTGTGGTGTAAGATGCAATCATTTCATCACAATTCATATTATCAATCGTGGTGAAAGGTGTTACATATGTATATGTAAGCGAAATTATCTCTTGCTTCAGTATATAACAGTTGTCTCTCTCAAAACAAAATCCTAACATCTCTTTCACTTATCTCTCTCAAAACAAAACCCTAACATCTCTCATATGGAAACCCCAAACTTATGCAGTGAAGTCGTCTTCTTCGAAGGATTACCTTTGTTTCAGCAAATCTTAGCAAATACCTTACAAATTCGTCTTCACAATAGTTTATGTTTCAAAATATGTTTATGCATTATTATTTACATTTCAATATCTTGTTTTATAATGTTTGAACTTTCTACTTGTTTTGACTTGTAGGTAGGGATAGTGAATGAAAAAAATTAACGAGGAAGAAGCTAACGTGAGAGCTGCAAAGTTATGTGAAAGACCCAGAATGACATCCATTCAAAATTAACACAAGTTTGCATCTCTCACTTCACCTTCATCATCCTTTCATTGTGTATGCTATTATGGGATAAGTATGTTTCTGAAACATTCTATGAGTTGATATATTGTTGTTGTTGTTATTATTATTAAAAGTTGTATGTTGTATGTAGTTTATGCTATGTATTGATAATTTTTGTTGTTTTTAATAAGAATTGTTTGTTGTATATTGTATGTTGTTGATGAATGTTGTTGTTAATATTTGTTTAAAAGGTAATGCATTAAACCAAGTTCTAACGGTTAAACATCAAAATGCAGATAACGAGATGCATAATTCTTGTCTAGCATTAAACGTGTAACTTGTTTTCTATTATACCTTTATCTATCGTATTATAATTTTCTAATGCAACATGAAAAGTCATATATTCGATAAGGGGTTGGAAAAACACACTTTTCAAAATAAACTAGAGGCAAAGGAATGAGAGTTTGAAGAACTAGGAGCATTAACCCAAGTTCTAACGGTTAAAAGAGTGAAATATAGATAATTGGCTGAAGAATTCTTCTCTAGCATTGAACGTGTAACTATTTCTTCTAATATAACTTAATTTTTCATATTATAATGTTTTAGATCATATTGAAAGGTTATATGTTTAGTGAGCATTGGCGAAATAAGCATTCCATATAATTTATAATAAACTCAATGTATATATCACAACAGTTGTTTAGAATATCTGTCGTTAGATGTTATGCATTAAAGAATATCACAACGGTTGTTTGATGTAATCATTGTCATAGGTAGCGTGCTACATAACTTATAATCACGGTCGAACGACCGTGGTGGAAAACATCATACATCCAACCACCCCTTACCTCAAAACGGTTGGTCAGGCGTGGTAGCATCCCTTTTCCAACCGTTGTGAAATGACTTTTACGTAGTAGTCTCCCTCTCTCTCTCTCTCTCTCTCTCTCTCTCTCTATCTATCTATCTATCTATCTATCTATCTATCTATCTATCTCTCTCTCTTTCTTTCTCTCTCTCTCTCTCTATATATATATATATATACACCAAGAGGCCCCCTCATACCATCGCCAACAAAATGACTATTATCAAGACATCCAAAATGAATATGCCCCCAACATTACACCAAGATATAGCCAAAACACCTAAGGAACATATAACACCAACCTTTCCTCATACTATAGTCAAAATGCCCGAACATCATACCATAGCCAAAACGCTCAAACAGCGTACCATAGTGTTGTACCCCAAATTTTACCCTTAGATTCTTGGATCTTTTGCATATCATTTTGATTGGTCTGTTTTCTCATTTTTAGTAAACATATCAATAATCATGCATTTTTCGTTAGAATTTAATTTCTTTAATTTCTTTTTTTTTACTAACCATTTTCAATTATTTTTTTTTATTTTTAGTTTTATTATTATTATTTCTTTTTTTTATTATTATTAATTTTATTATTATTAGTTTTAGGGTTAATACCCCTTTTAGACCCTGCCATATAGGCCAAATCCCAAAAACAACCCTGTAAAAAAAAAAACACAGATTCCATCCCTGCCATTTGTAGATTCCCTCGTTTTGCCCCCTGAGTGGATTTGGTCAACCATATTGATGACATGGCGCTGCTTAGTTGGAATTTTATTTATTTTTTATTTATTTAATTACACACGTGGCATTTTTATTAATATTTTAATATTTAATATTTTTTTATTATTTTTTTAATTTTTTATTTTTTTATTTTTTTATTTTTTAATTTTTTTTTTAATTTATTTTTTAATTTTTTTTAATTTTTTTTTAATTTTTTTTATTTTTTTTTTATTTTTTTTTTAATTTTTTAAATTTTATTTTATTTTATTTTTTATTTTGTTTTATTTTTTTAATTTGTTTTTATTATAATTTTTTTAATTTTATTCTTTTTTTTTTATTTTTTTTCGTTTTTATTTATATATTATATATATATATATATATATATATTTTTTTTTTTTTTCGTTTTTGGACCTAATTTTTATTTTTAATTCTATTTTAAACAAATTGTTCTTTTAAAAATTAGTTTCATTATACTAATCCATTTATTTCAATTTATTACCATACTAATCCATTTATTCTCATACTAATTTCAATTCAACAATACTTATGAGTGATTTATTACCATTATAACTTCACTCATCAACCATCTTTATAACCTCTCTCCACTTCTTTTTTTTTTCGTTACAATATTGTTTCATTTCTTCTCCATTGTTTTCAATACTCATCAACCATCCAAAACTCAATACAAAGCATACTCACAACACAACAATACCACACACCCTAATAAACAAGAATCTCAAGCTCTCATCACTCTCCACATCCTCATGAAAATGGTAACTTGCTACTGCCATGTTCACACCATAAGTTGGTAACTTACTATATCATTATCCTTACAGACAAACATTTGAATGTGAAAACGTCATTTATTGATGATAAAGTAAGCAAACAAAAACATCAAAGCCCTACAGACAAACATCACTACGTCTTGGGCAGAACGTAGGATTTTACACAAACAGAAAACAAAGGCAATTACTCTTGATGGGTCACTTGGATGACTTTCTCAGACGACCAATTGCATAGACTTTTACCGGGAGTGCAGGGGCGGATCCACTCATCCATGTCGCAATCACTATCCCCCTCATCATCAATGGCATTAACCCGATTAAAGAAGACACCAGCACTTGTGAACTGGACTGGACCATAAAACTTAAGAGGCTCTTGAGCTCGTCGGGGTGGCTTATATCCCAGTCCATAAGTATTCTGCTTCACCTGAACATTAATGACTTGGCCCCACTTCTGGGAATCACCAACTTCAACTACAGCGCGTGCATCTTTGAAAGAAGACATTGAAACTTCTGGCTGATTTACCACCTCGGGTTGATTAACCACCTCAGGCTGACTGATCACTCTTGGAGTGGACGTCACTGCCCCAGCACCATGGATCCACAGACTATCCAATAAACAACTATAGGCAGGTTGAATGTCCATGATATAGAAAGTGGCTTCAAAAATTTCAGGACCAACTTTGATCGGCAATACAATTTCTCCAAAAACGGACCTCTTAGAACCATCGAACGCGCGCATCACCAGGTCACTTCCCAATTAGGGTTGCTATTACCGACGCGATAATAGGGCACACACACAGCCTGCTATTACCGACGAGATAATAGGGCACACACACACAGTCTGCTATTACCTTACATTACATTCATATGTACTTATATATGTTACTTGTCAATCATATAACTGTTTTGAGATACAACATCCTTATCCTCCCCTTACATGCACATTCATATGTTCTTTGTACAAAAAATTGTTCATACCAAAGGATAATGATATAGTAAGTTACCAACTTATGGTGTGAACATGGCAGTAGCAAGTTACCATTTTCATGAGGATGTGGAGAGTGATGAGAGCTTGAGATTCTTGTTTATTAGGGTGTGTGGTATTGTTGTGTTGTGAGTATGCTTTGTATTGAGTTTTGGATGGTTGATGAGTATTGAAAACAATGGAGAAGAAATGAAACAATATTGTAACGAAAAAAAAAAGAAGTGGAGAGAGGTTATAAAGATGGTTGATGAGTGAAGTTATAATGGTAATAAATCACTCATAAGTATTGTTGAATTGAAATTAGTATGAGAATAAATGGATTAGTATGATAATAAATTGAAATAAATGGATTAGTATAATGAAACTAATTTTTAAAAGAACAATTTGTTTAAAATAGAATTAAAAATAAAAATTAGGTCCAAAAACGAAAAAAAAAAAAATAATAAATAAAAAAAAAAAAAAAAATATATATATATATATATATATATATATATATATATATATATATATATATATAATATATAAATAAAAACGAAAAAAAATAAAAAAAAAGAATAAAATTAAAAAAATTATAATAAAAACAAATTAAAAAAATAAAACAAAATAAAAAAAAAATAAAATAAAATTAAAAAAATTAAAAAAAAAATTAAAAAAAAATTAAAAAAAAAAAAATTAAAAAAAAAATTAAATATTAAAATATTAATAAAAATGCCACGTGTGTAATTAAATAAATAAAAAATAAATAAAATTCCAACTAAGCAGCGCCATGTCATCAATATGGTTGACCAAATCCACTCAGGGGGCAAAACGAGGGAATCTACAAATGGCAGGGATGGAATCTGTGTTTTTTTTTTTACAGGGTTGTTTTTGGGATTTGGCCTATATGGCAGGGTCCAAAAGGGGTATTAACCCTTAGTTTTATTATTATTATTATTTTTATTATTACTAAGCTTTATTATTATTGTTAGTTTTATTATTATTATTATTATTATTATTATTATTATTATTATTATTATTATTACTTTTATTTTGTTTATCTTCATGTCCAAAAAGATAAAAATGGTAAGTTGGGACCACTACAAGTAGTACAAACACTTCACATGGATTGTCAACTTGGACTTATCAATGGCCAAGAATCATTCTCACACTTCACATGGATTGCCAACTTGGACTTATCAATGGCCAAGAATCATTCTCATAAAGCCACATGGATTGCCACATCAACACTCCCACCTCATTCACACTATAAATAAGATCTCTCTTTCTCTCATTTTGGGACCAACAATACCACACATACATTCTCAAAACCTTGCACATTCATTACATATTTTTCTAGTCAAATCTTTTTTTTTTTTGTTATTTTTAGGAATCAAATTTTATCCTTTTCTTTTACTTACATAATACCCATAAACATTCACCCTCGTCACCCATAAACCTTCACTTTCTTCTACACAACAAGCTCAACCTTTGCTAGCTTTGGAGTTTGTGAGTATAATTCATCATTTATTTTCGTTCATACCATATATAGTTAGTAGTTTAGTATATATATTTTTAGTTTGTGAATTTATTTTGTAAAAATATAATATTTTTTATGTGTTTATGTTTTATTGTTGTTATAGTGTACGTATAAATTAGCTTAGGTTTTTCTTAGGGTTTACATTAGTGTTAATTTAGAGAAGTATATAAAGAAATAGGATAATGTTATCATAAAAATCTAAAAAAAATTAATTTAGTAATATTATTCAGTTTAAAATCAAAATTAGTATAGTATTATTAATTAGGAAAAACCCAAAAATATTCTATTTTGATTATTAATTATTTTAGATTTTTAATTAGAAATTATTTTAGTTATTTAGTTTTTACTTAGAATTAGTCATTAGTTTTTTAACTAGATTTAATTTTTAGTTTTAATTTAGAAATTTTGTTAGAATTTTAATCTAATTATAATTTTTATTTAGAATTTACTTAATTAGCTTTTTAGTTAGATATTAATCTTTTAGATTTTGGTTTGTTTAGACTTTATTTTAATTTCTAATTTAATCTTGGCTATCCTCATTTTCATTTTTAGTTTATTCCTAATATTCATTTTTTATTTAACTCTCATTGCATTTGCTGTATAAATATTGCTATTCATTTTACTCTTGACACTCGAGATTTTCCTCTCTATCCCTTTGTCTCTTATTCCTCATTCCAAAGAAAAGGGTCGTTTCCGTTGACTGCTATGTCATTTAGGATAGCCTTGTCCATCATTCCCTTATCTCACGCCACCGTGCGATCGAGACTTGCCTTCCCTTTTAACCTAACCTTAGATTTAGAGTCTCCGTGCTCCATTTAGGTGTTCCGCCGTGGACACTTCATTCACCGTTTTACCTAGCCTTAGGTTTAGAGTCGCCGCACTCCACGTAGGTGTCTTACCGTCAGACCCTACTTTCCCCTTGGAACCTTGACCAAAGTCAAGAGTTCTTCACCCCCGTTGAGGGGAACTACGAATGCTCTGATTCCATTCCCGTCAGGATACGTAGGCGCGAGATGCGATGTCTTGGCGAGCATACCTAGTGTATATACCCCTAGGTTTTTTCCCTTAGCACATTTCCTTTAGCAAGCAAACATAACATAACACATACTAACAATAAGTTCCTGTAGAGTACTACAGATACTTAGGATGCTAACACCTTCCCTAGGTATAACCAACCCCCGAACCTAGATTCTCTTTTTAGGGTTTTCGTTCTTTACCCTTTCCTTTGGATAAATCAAAGCTCGGTGGTGAATTTCAAAGATGTGTGATTCAAGTTAATTAATAGCTTGATATCTGATTCTCACCGCAACAGAAATGACGACTTCACTGGGGACTTCCCCTAATAGGGTTAAGCCTACATTATTTGTCTTTGTGTTATCTTATATGTTTGCTTGTTTGTATATCTGTACATATTCATATCTGTATATATATCTGCTTGTGCTTGGGTTTTTCTATGTGCAGGGTTGCTACCTTGAGTGGTGAGGATAAGTCCTAACCCGGACTTGAGCGTACACATATGATAGGATCATGGACATAGTCAAGGAGACTTCAAGGGAGAAATCCCAAAGGAGTTGACTTGAGGTTCCACACTCAGTTGAGGCCCTCTTGGGGGTGGTATATGCTGAACGAGCAATCGTGAATGCGTTGCCACTTTCAACCTTGGTGCCAGGGATACTGATGACCATTAGTTACCCTTTACCCCACCTGGCCTATTTAGGATGTAGTGCGATGATTATGAGGGAGTAATCCTAAATGGTTGCTACGCGATACTACGCTCAGACGAGACTCTCTTGAGGATTTTATTGATCACCGAGCAATTGGGAAGTTGATAAAATCCGAAAGATAGGTTGTCGACTCTGGGAACTCTTTAGAACCTTGCTCTGCAGATACAAGAACCCTAGTACACACCCTTGGTTTGGTTCTTTACCCAGACTCCATGTTGTGATCTCGAACCCTTGACCCTGTTGCATGTGTTTTGCATCCTGTTTGCATCACATTGTATATCATTTGCATCTTTGCATGATTCATTGCATGCGTCTGTTTGTCCAGTTACTTATCTCCAGTTGTCTCCATCTTCCAGTGTCACCTGTGAGTCGTCAAGCTGATTCCTTGACACCGATACCGGACTAGAGCTAACTACAGACGCAAGATGTCAGAGCAAGAGGTACACAATGCTGAGGTCCGAACGGAGATCGATGACCTTAAGTCGAGCATGACTAAACTCACTGAGATGCTCTAAGTTTTGATTGCTAGGGGAGAGCCACCCCAAAGGACTGTCATCCAGGAAGTTTCAAGCGCTGATCCTCCACCAGTTCAGATGCCACCTTTAACTTGGCCAGAGTTTGGTTTGCCACACAACTACTCTCCACCGATTGCATCTACTGCTATGGTTGGTCAGACTGCTATGCTTGTCTTTCAAGCTCCTGTTTTCTCCGAGCCCAGACCTGTGGTCCATGCTGTTCCACAGACTGTTCGAGCTCCTTTCGAGAATCCCCTCTATGAGTACAATGCAGCCAGTGCTCAAGGTGAAGACCGTGAAGACTTTGTTGAACCTGAAGTTGTTCGAGAGCAGTTTTAGAGCATTGAGAAGAGACTCAAAGCTGTTGAGGGTACTGATTTCTTTAATGTGGATGCAGACAACATGTGCTTAGTATCAGACCTTGTTATACTTGTTAAGTTCATAACTCCAGATTTTGTGAAGTACAAGGGTCACTCTTGCCCAAGAGCTCATTTTGTCATGTATCTTCGCAGGATGACTGCTCATGCCAAGAATCAGAAGTTGCTTATCCACTGTTTTCAAGACAGCTTGAGTGGAGCATCACTCAAATGGTATATGGGTCTCGAGCAAAACTCTATCCATAGCTTCCAAGACCTCACAAATGCCTTCATGAAGCAGTACAAGTATAACCTCGACATGGCTCCTGATCGCCGTCAACTGCAAAATATGACTCAACATGAGAAGAAATCTTTTAAGGAGTATGCTCAGCGCTGGAGGGAGTTGGCTTCCCAAGTTGAACCTCCTTTGGCCGAGAAGGAATTGACTGGAATGTTCATGGATACCTTGTCCCCATTCTATTGGGAGAAGATGATTGGAAGTGTTTCCTCCAACTTCACTGATTTGGTTACTATCGGCCAAAGACTTGAGGAATGACTTAAGAATGGAAAAGTGTCAAAGGTTGCTGAATCTTCTAATGCTGTGAAGAAATCCTATGGGAACTTTCAGAAGAAGTGGGAAGATCAGACTAATGCTATCATGGTTGAAACAAGAAGGCCTCGTCCCCAACCTCAGTATACTATTCGCCCTGTCGTTGCTGCTGCTACTCCCGTGGTTACTGCTCCACGACTAGCTCAAGCTCCTCAACGTCCGGCTGTTGGACAAAATCAGTACCGTAATAGGAATCAATTTGATCCTATTCCAATGAAGTACACTGAACTGTATCCTGGTCTGGTTGAGCAAGGTTTGATTACCACAAGGCCTTTACCTCTTCCAAACCCTCTTCCAGCTGGATTTAGATCTGATCTCCAATGTGCATTCCATGAAGGTGCCGCAGGCCACGACTTGGAAAATTGCTATGAAATAAAGGCTAGAGTGCGCGATTTGATTAAGACTGGAATTCTTAACTTTTGTGACAATCCCAATGTCTAGAACAACCCTCTGCCAGGGCATGCCAAGTGAAGCTTCAGTCGACTTCAGCAGACTATCCTCCTAAAAGCCAGTGTTTCAGACAGGACAGCTCATCCTTGTGTTGATTAGTCACTAGGCCTTTGTTTCTTGTTGTTTGCACTTTCTTTATTTTGTAATGGTTGTTTGCTTTTAAATTATGTTTGTACTTTCACAATTAATGATATGAGCATTTGCAACTTTTTGATTCAATTCATTTGTGTTTGCTATTTACTTCTTAATGTTTTCCCTTTCAAAAAAAAAATTTCTCTTGTCCACTTTCTTTTGATTATGCAAATATTGGAGAGAGGATGATGAAAACGTTATACCCATAATTGTTGTTGGTATGCTTTCAGATCAAAACTTTGCTGACGATGTAAGGCATTGTTTCAACCCCAAACGCTGGAGAAATAAGGAAGTTAACCCCTCTTTAACCCTTTTGAGCCTTGAAGTAGGAGTTTCTTTTCTTTACAAATAAAAACCCGCAATCTTAACCTGGGGCAGGGTAGTTCTCAGTTAACTTGATTGTGCATTCAAATACAAGAGTAGCATTCAAGACGCCTTTCGACAAAGTTCACAAATGTTCCTTCAACACAACAAGCAGGTGTCGAAGATGTCTTTCAAGTCAAACGCCAATGATGGTTCACTGTAATCATTAAGCCAGGTAGTTACTAAAAAAAAAAGAGAGGGAAAAAAAAAAGAAAAAAAAAGAAGAAAGAACAAGCTTGTACAACAACCAAATGTTATGAGAAGCGATGACTGCCATTTCAAAGTCTCTTAACTTCTGAACCATCATCATTATCATCATCAGTGCAATTTCCTAACCTATGGGAGCCTGAGTGCATAGTTTGAGTTAACTGAGAATAGGACTGGAGATCATCACGTAGATTGGGTGGGTCACAAATAAACTTTGAGCTTTTATCCTTTGTTTCTCAAACCGTGAACCAGGCCACGTTATAACCCTCAAAAGACCTAACTGAAGCAAGGTTATTTTGAAAGCATACTACAGTGAGGCTGCGTAAACTGACTCCAAAAGATCTTTGCGGATCATCTATTCTGACATCATACCTTTTTGCTTTACTTCTCATTTTGAATGTCTTGAACAACCGTGTTCATACTAGTGACTTATATACTTCGCTTTTTTTCAAAATGATTTTGATTTCAAAAGTTGCATGAACTCTGCATTTACCATGTTTGTACAAATACTTTTGTTTGCAAACTAACTTTTCTTCTCAAGGAATTTTCAAACAAATAAGAAACTTGGTCGGTGATCCAATCAGGGGCAAGTTCCTTCCATATCCTGTTGAGAATCAGTTCAAGATTTGTGGTTTAATGGCGACTTCTTAGAATTGGTTTATACAGAAGATTTTGCAAGACTCATGCTGGGGCAAGCTTTCTCAGTGTACAGTAAAATAATCATCTTTCAAGACTCAGACTGGGGCAAGCTTTCTAAGAGCACCGTGAAACGATCATTTCCAGAATCAATCAAGCTGAAGCAATGATCAGCTCATCTACAATAATCAGCTAGTCTGGGGCAGTTTACCTGAAGAATCCCCAAGAAACGCTTTATCCTTCCTACAAGGATCATCAATTTGGATACAGTTTACCAGTGTGGCAGAGATGTGTTCAGCATTAGCATCTCTAGTCCCAAGCAGAATGGCAGTGATCTCCGTGTAGAGGAATCAGTCTTCCAGTCTTGTCTTCCCAGAGAGTCGAGCCATGTCGTCGACATCTGCATTCGCATTTGATCATATATCATCTGCATAATTCATATACATATGCATATTATGAGTGTTTCATCCTCATTTGCATTTCTCTCGAGGTCGTGTTGTTATCCATGTCTTACCTTGTGGTCAAAATCCAACTCACGTGGCACCTACCAAACAGATATTGTCGTGTCTATCTGACGTTCTTCCAGATATGACCTTTCTTATCCGATTGTTTTTCCGGATATGTCGGTTCCTCTTTTGTATCCAATGTTATTCTTGGAGGTCTTTGCCTGTCTTTTCTCCAATGTCGTTCTTGGATGTCATTTATTTGTCTCTTTCTGATGTTTTACCAGATCGAGTCTTCTGTTCTGACGTTTTCCCAGAACTCTCTCTTTGTGTTATCTGATGTTTTTCCATATATAACCCTTTATTATTCTGATGCTTTTCCAGAATTACATTGCTTTCACCATCTGATGCTTTTTCGGATGTGTCTCTCCATCTGATGTTTTCCCAGATACCCCTTTGTGATTCTGAGGCTTTTCCGGAATTTCATTGCTTTTCCATCTGATGCTTTTCCGGATGTGTCTTTCTTTCTGATGTTTTTCTAGATAATCACTTTGTGTATTCTGATGCTTTTCCGGAATGACATTGCTTTTGCCATCTGAGGCTTTTCCGGATGTGTCTCTCTTTCTGATGTTTTTTTTCAGATTGAGTCTTTTGTTCTGATGTTCTTCCAGAACTTATCTGATGTTTTTCCAAATATACCTCTTTGTCATTCTGATGTTTTTCCGGAACGACATTGCTTTTACCATCTGATGCTCTTCTGGATGTGTCTCTCTTTCTGATGTTTTTTCAGATTGAGTCTTTTGTTCTGATGTTCTTCCAGAACTTATCTGATGTTTTTCCAGATAATCACTTTGTTTATTCTGATGCTTTTCCGGAACGACATTGCTTTTGCCATCTGAGGCTTTTCCGGATGTGTCTCTCTTTCTGATGTTTTCTTTCAGATCGAGTCTTTTGCTCCTGATGTTTTTCCAGAGCACTTTTTGTGTCTATCTGATGCTCTTCCAGATATGATCTTGTTCATCTGATGTTCTTCCAGATATAATGTCGCTTATCTGATGCTCTTTCAGATATGTCTTCAAAACCCTTTTCCCGTAAATTTAATGCTCTTCTAAATGTTTCAGATGTATTTTCAGAATTCTTGTCTTCATCTAATGCTCTTCTAGATGTCTTCAATTTGTTTCTGACTTTGGTTAGCGGCTGCTGAAAGTTTTCAAGTCTGTTTCCATTCTCCATCCAAGGCTTTTCTGGATGTGTGCCAGAGTTTATTCGATGCTTTTCCGAATATCCCTGATATGCTTCCCGGAGTTCATTCAATGCTCTTCTGAATGTCTCCGTTGTCTGATATTTTTCCAGAGTTTATTCAATGCTCTTCTGAATACCTCTGATGTTTGCTTGAATGTCTCATGTATTTCCCTGTTTTTTTCTCCTCACCTCATTCAATGATCTTTTGAATGTTGTGACTCTTTTCCATCCAGTTTCCATTCGTGATGACTTATGATTCCCCAGTGGAGACCATCTTTCCGGTGCTGCTTCCATTGAGGATTCTGTGTTATCTTTTCTTCTAAAGTGTCAGCCGGTCATGCTTGAACCAGTTGATCCTTCACTTTAGTTTTTCCCAGTTTTGTTTCAGCTTCCCTAGTGTTGTTGTCATCCCCAGTGAGTGATTGCTCATCGTGTGGACTGTGTCCCTGTCTGCTTTCGTTTTTGCCTACATTTTGCATTTATCATTCCATCATATTAGAGTCCGTAGCATGTCAGCATTTGTGTTTGTCTCTCTTTTGTCCATAGCATTGCATGTCAGTGCATCTGAGGGCAAAATTTTCGGTTATCTATATTTAAATATCTTTCACCATGATTTCACGAGAACTATCGTCCCTCATGTCATCCGGTAAAATATTTAAATAGGGGCAACTATTATACCCCAAATTTTACCCTTAGATTCTTGGATCTTTTGCATATCCTTTTGATTGGTCTCTGTTTTCTCATTTTTAGTAAACATATCAATAATCATGCATTTTTCGTTAGAATTTAATTTGTTTTATTTCTTTTTTTTACTAACTATTTTCAATTATCTTTTTTTTTATAGTTTTATTATTATTATTTTTTTTATTATTATTATTAATTTTATTATTATTAGTTTTATTATTACTAAGCTTTATTATTATTGTTAGTTTTATTATTATTATTATTATTATTATTATTATTATTATTATTATTATTATTATTATTATTATTATTATTACTTTTATTTTGTTTATCTTCATGTCCAAAAAGAGAAAAATGGTAAGTTGGGACCACTACAAGTAATACAAACACTTCACATGGATTGCCAACTTGAACTTATCAATGGCCAATAATCATTCTCACACTTCACATGGATTGCCAACTTGGACTTATCAATGGCCAAGAATCATTCTCATAAAGCCACATGGATTGCCACATCAACACTCCCACCTCATTCACACTATAAATAAGATCTCTCTTTCTCTCATTTTGGGACCAACAATACCACACATACATTCTCAAAACCTTGCACATTCATTACATATTTTTCTAGTCAAATCTTTTTTTTTGTTGTTATTTTTAGGAATCAAATTTTATCCTTTTCTTTTACTTACATAATACCCATAAACATTCACCCTCTTCACCCATAAACCTTCACTTTCTTCTACACAACAAGCTCAACCTTTGCTAGCTTTGGAGTTTGTGAGTATAATTCATCATTTATTTTCGTTCATACCATATATAGTTAGTAGTTTAGTATATATATTTTTAGTTTGTGAATTTATTTTGTAAAAATATAATATTTTTTATGTGTTCATGTTTTATTGTTGTTATAGTGTTCGTATAAATTAGCTTAGGTTTTTCTTAGGGTTTACATTAGTGTTAATTTAGAGAAGAATCTAAAGAAATAGGATAATGTTATCATAAAAATCTAAAAAAAATTAATTTAGTAATATTATTTAGTTTAAAATCAAAATTAGTATAGTATTATTAATTAGGAAAAACCCAAAAATATTCTATTTTGATTATTAATTATTTTAGCTTTTTAATTAGAAATTATTTTAGTTATTTAGTTTTTACTTAGAATTAGTCATTAGTTTTTTAACTAGATTTAATTTTTAGTTTTAATTTAGAAATTTTGTTAGAATTTTAATCTAATTATAATTTTTATTTAGAATTTACTTAATTAGCTTTTTAGTTAGATATTAATCTTTTAGATTTTGGTTTGTTTAGACTTTATTTAAATTTCTAATTTAATCTTGGCTATCCTCATTTTCATTTTTAGTTTATTCCTAATATTCATTTTTTATTTAACTCTCATTGCATTTGCTGTATAAATATTGCTATTCATTTTACTCGTGACACTCGAGATTTTCCTCTCTATCCCTCTGTCTCTTATTCCTCATTCCAAAGAAAAGGGTCGTTCCCGTTGACTGCTATGTCATTTAGGATAGCCTTGTCCATCATTCCCTTATCTCACGCCACCGTGCGATCGAGACTTGCCTTCCCTTTTAACCTAACCTTAGATTTAGAGTCTTCGTGCTCCATTTAGGTGTTCCACCGTGGACACTTCATTCACCGTTTTACCTAGCCTTAGGTTTGGAGTCGCCGCACTCCACGTATGTGTCTTACCGTCAGATCCTACTTTCCCCTTGGAACCTTGACCACAGTCAAGAGTTCTTCACCCCCGTTGAGGGGAACTACGAATGCTCTGATTCCATTCCCGTCAGGATACGTAGGCACGAGATGCAATGTCTTGGCGAGCATACTTAGTGTATATACCCCTAGGTCTTTTCCCTTAGCACATTTCCCTTAGCAAGCAAACATAACATAACACATACTAACAAGAGGTTCCTGTATAGTACTACAAATACTTAGGATGCTAACACCTTCCCTAGGTATAACCAACCCCCGAACCTAGATTCTCTTTTTAGGGTTTTCGTTCTTTACCCTTTCCTTTGGATAAATCAAAGCTCGATGGTGAATTTCAAAGATGTGTGATTCAAGTTAATTAATAGCTTGATATCTAATTCTCACCGCAACACATAGCAAAAATGCTCAAACATCACACCATAGCCAACACAAACAAACATCACAACAACCCTATGACTTCCAAACACCACAACCATTTCAACCTTTCACCAACGAATCATTCACACCAATGTCCCCCTTCAACCGTCCAGGACGCACACCAAAGACCCTTTCAACACATCCCAACTACTCTGGCATGGGTCGCGAACTCAGTTTCGGCAGTGCGTCGCTCCATACACAAGACTTCTTATGGATCCTGTTGGGGATATTTCTGAGACCTCAAATCCTCAAACACCTGGAGTGAATCAACAACGAGGGCAATAAGTAAGGGTAACTAGGGGATGTGGAACTGGTGGCCGGTATGACCAACCTGGTCGTCATCATTAGTTTATGTAATATTGTTTTTAATTAAATATTAATGTTAATTATTTATGCTAAAAATTTTATGATTATACACTGTCTCCAAACCAATTGGCGTCACCTTTAAGAATTTACACATTGTCGCCAATTGAATTGGCAACACCATATGGTGTCTTTAATCCAATTGACGCCACCTCTTAAAGTTACAGAGCCGTCACCAATTAGTTTGGCAACAAAACTTATTCTTATTCTCAAACTGGGTACTTTGGGAAATTTTCTAAAATATGCGTTATTTTGGGATTTAAAAAAAAAGAGTTATTTAAGTAAAAAACTCAAAAAAAAAAAATATATTTTTTAAATAATTTCAAATAATAGTATCCATAAATATTCGTAAATACTTGTGTGTATCTCAAAATCCATAGATGTCTGTCATGTAAATACCTGTCATGTAAATACCCGCACGAGTACGAGATGAATACTATCCATCCTCGTGAGTACCATTCATCATCCCTACTTATATTCCTAATTTGGTGCCAGTGGAGTATGGTAGTTTGTGACCCAAAAAAATTATACTCATCCTTTACATGAAGAGATTTTAAAACATTCACAACACACTCCAATCACTAGGGTGCTTTGTTTAGGGAAAAAAATTTCCTTTTATAATATTTAGAAGGAAACTTAAAAACGAATGGAAAGGATACCTTAACCATTCTATGACTATGGTTTATCTCCAAAATTGAAGAGATCAATAATTTGTTTATCCTAAGTTTATAAACCATTCTATGACTATTTTGAAGATAATAAAAAGTTTAGAAATCAAATAAATTACATTAATATATTTAAAAAACACAACAAATAGGGAAAATTTAGTTACTTAACAATTGAAACCAAAATATGTTTTATGTTATAATTAAATTAAAAATTATTAAAGTCTGCACAATTAGAATGATTAACAAAATATTTAATTATATATCTGAAAAGAAAAAAAAAGGAAAGATAAAGGAATAAAAGGAAAGGTGAAAGAAATAAGAAGAAATGGAGGAATAAAATATTAATTTTTGTGATACAGAAGAAGAAAAAATTGAACAAAATATATTCTTACAATAGGAAATTTAATTACTTGAACATTGAATCCAAAATATATTTTAGGTTACAATTAAAGCTTTCACCATTAGACTGATTAACAAAATATTTAAGTTTAGGTATGAAAAGAAAAACAAATAAAAGGAAAGACAAAATAATAAAATGGAGAGAATAAAAGGAAATTTGAAAGAAATAAGAAGAAAGAAAGGAATAAAATATGATTTTTTGTGATATAGAAGAAGAAAAAATTAAACCAAAAATATTCTTACATTAAAAAACCAACTATTAAAGGTATACAAATCCAAAAAAATAAAATGAAAAACATGCAATATTCTTGATTGTATAATGCTGTTCATTGTTAATATTTTCTGAAAAAAATAAAAATTAAGAAAAAAAGTTAAAGTTGTTAATATCAATTATATTAAGAACACGCATTCATAAAATAAAATATAAAATGGCAGAAAGAAAAAGACCATTATGTAAGATCTGTTTACTGATAAAAATAAATAAGATTAAAAATAAAAGATGAAATTGTTAATATTAGTAATATTAAAAATACATCTGCATAAAAGAAAAGGGTGAAAGGAAATAAATGATTCATTCAAATTATTAATTTTTTTATAATGTTTTCGTATTATCCGTGGCAACAGATGATATTAAAAATTTGATAATTTTATACTGAAATGAATATTAAATTATCATGAATCAAAAGAAAAAAATATTGACATGATATAATATGGAAATAATATGAAAAGCAGATAATTTCGAAATTTCAGGTTAATTAAGGAATTGGGATTATAATACCTAAATTTATTAAAATTTATAATATATAAATATAAGTATATAGATAAATAATAGTCACCCACTGATTCATAATAATACTCCTAATAATAATTCTAATATTAATAATGCTAATAATGATAGCAATATCAATAATCATAATAATAATAATAATATTAAGAGATTAATTACTATGCACTGTCAGTGTAAAAAAATTTACACTGTCAATTCATCACCATCATCCGTTTGCATTACTTTATAAATTTTAAAAATAAAAGTCAAACACTTCTTATCATCCAACGTCTAAGATTAACTGACGGTGTAAAAACCTTTTACACTGTCAGTGTATTTCAATTAAATCATAATATTAATAATGTTAGTATTAATAGAATATCTCATTATTGACATTATTATTATTACAAGGTTGTCCCAAGCCTTAATTTTATTTAATTCATTCCACTAACTCTCACACCGACTCTAACACACATGCTCTTAACCAAGACAATGTAAAGAATAATCACAAATAAACCACAAACGACTAAATAATTAAATGGGGTGTTGCAGACACACAAGAGTTTGTCATCATTAAAAGGGGATATTGTGAAGAATACCTCTTATATCTAATTTATTGATGAAGACAAAAATTATCAAAGAAGAAAGGGATCAAAAGTGTTATGCTCATCAATTATGATGTTGATCATGAATGTTTAACATAAAAAATTCAAGTGAATATTTGAGACAAGTGAACATAACTAAGGTACTCATTGCAATTCATACTATATTACTTTAAATTGCTTAGAATTTCATCTCTCACTTTATCTAAAAGCCTTCTTGCATCATCATTCATGATTATCTAAAAATATTTTTTTTATCTAATTCTTATGACAAGTATTTATATACAAAGTTGTGTGAGAACATTGTGATATTCCTTTGTCTCTAAGCTGATTACATATTGATCATTAACAGTGAGATGAATGGACTTTTAGAAACAAAGAGATTTCTAACTTCCACATTCAAGATGAATGATCCTGGACTAGTTGACACATTTTTGGGGATCAACGTAAAGCAAAATAGCAGAAGTTATGAACTTAGTCAAACACATTATGTTGAGAAAGTACTTGAAAAGTTCAAACACTTACATTTCAAGAAAGTGAGTACTCAATTTGATCCTAGTGTCAAACTTCAAAAGAATGATGGAAGAGTTGTGGCTCAATTGGAATATGCAAGTGCATGCAATGTACTAGACCCGACATATCATTTGATTTTAGTAAAATGAGTAGATTTTACTAGTAATACAAATAGTGAGCACTGGAAGGCCATCATTGGGATTTTCGATTATCTTATGAAAACCAAAAATCTTGGTCTCCATTATAGTAGATTTTCTGCTATATTAAAAGGATATACCTATGCGAGTTGGATATCAAGTGTTGAATATCATAAATCTGCATTTGAGTGGATATTTACACTAGTCGGAGGTGCAATTTCTTGGAAGAACAAGAAAAAAGTGTGGATCACTCTCTCAATCATAGAATCAAAGTTTAAGTCTCTTGCTCCCGCTGGTGAAAAAACCTGCAAATTTTCCTGTGAATTTTAAATTTAGGGACTAAAACCCAATAAAATTCAACATTTAAGAATTTTAGGACGAAAAACAAAAACATGCGAACCTACAAAACCACCAGAGAGTATTTAAGCATATAAAATATAAAATAAAGAGAATTTTTTATGGCATCCTAAGTGCTTCTAATGCACCACGCGAATTTCTACATACGCCCCCTGTTTTTAGAGATGCATCTCCGGACGCACCTTTTGGAGACTCAAGTAAGGTCATTCTGTGAGGCGTCATACACGGTGTGTTATTTTTATTCCGGAGATGCATCTCCGGAACATTTTAAGAAAAACCTGAATTATTTATCAGTTCAGGAGAAGTTCCAGAGATGCATCTCCGGAACAAGATAATAGGATGCGGTTTCGGAGATATATTTTTGGAATCAATATGCCAGTTAATGAGTGGTCCATATTGATCTATGACTTCTATAAATTTAGGTGTTCTTATGTTACAATTCACACAAACTGAAAATGTCTCAAATGTCACAAATAAACATCTATTGGTATGCCGTAATTGTCTCCTTCTCCGACTCTACACCCGAGCGAACGTTCAAGCTCATCGACTTCAGCTTACTTGAAGATATCAAAGACGAAATCCATCATCTCCTACCTTACAAAGACAATCGAAAGGTTGTGAAGTTCGAGTACCGCTCATCGTCGATTGACAACGAATGGAAGATTAATTTTAGCAAATTTGAGTTCAAGACACAAGCGGATGTTAGGGCTATGTGGAATACATATTTCCGTTTCGAAACAAAAGTTCCGCTCGAGTTGAAAGCGACGCTACAAAGATCGGTCGAAGATATTCTGAAGAAGTGCAAGCGTCCACTAGGATATTGAAATGTAATATTGCATGTTATGTTGAAATTATCATTGTAATGTTTATTTTATGTTATGAATGTCAATATCATTTTAAAAATTTACTTTTCTATTAAATCTGATACTGGTGTGTCTCCGAAAATACAACTATGAAATTATTTCAAAGATATATATCCGAAATAAAATAAACCAAAAAATAGGCGTAACTCAAAATAGTCCATGTTGAGTGTTTGCCGAAATACATTTAAAGATACATTTCTAAAAACGAAAAATATTTTAAAAAATTTACATGATGCGCTAAAAACACCTTAAGGTGCCTAACAAATTCTCTAAATTAATTGCGTAGAGATTTATACCTAAAAAGGGTTTGGGCCTATAACCTATTCAAATCCGTTTCTATTACACATATAAACAAGTAAACAACGTAGAGGAATTAGAATCGCTAGGAGCATCAGTCGTCCCTTCCGGCAACGGTCTCGGAACCAGAACTTCAAGATGCCCGTCAGATGGTACAATCACTGAAATCAATCCCATTTATATTCTCTCTCCCTCTCTCTCTAATATCAGTTTAAACTAAAATCAAACTATTGTTTCAGGATCCTTCACTGGCAACCGAGTCAAGGAACGGTCGTAAACAGCCACATACTGAACGAAATCTCACAGTGCGTCGACGCTTTCAGCGGCGTCAAAGAAGGAAGATGGAAATCCACCCTCACTTTCTACAGACCTAATGTACGAGACCAATCAATGAGTGCCGAATTCCCTCGCGATTTTCTCGGAATATCTCTAATGGAACAACCTGATAAATATTACTTCATCATTCGCAGTCATAAGCTTGTTGTTGAGGCTGATTCTTCAATTTTGACTATCATGGAGAAACTTCAGTCTTACAAATCTAAAGTTGCCCTTAATTTTGAGGTTTACCCTTTTTCATTTGTTTGTGGTGTGGGTTTCTTGTGTTTATAGTTTGCATTGTGTTTTTTTGCTTGATTGTTGTTGTGATGATAGTGCAGGGCTTGCAGTATAAACTGGGTGACTTTCAGTTGAGACTGATTAAAGTTGTTCCTAATCAAGCTGAAAATCTCAGAGGCATTTTAATGGAGGTAACTATTTCTTGTTCCATTGGTTTGTGTGTGTTTGGTTCTTACATTGGCGAAAATTTATTTTAGATAAAAATAAGATTAAGATAAAATGATTTATGTTTGAATATGAACACACGAAAGTGAGTTGAATGATACATAAACTATGTATCCTACCTATCCCTTTTTAGGCATATTATCTGGGTATTTTTTTTAGAACCGAGTATGGTGTCCGACATGTGTCGGTGTTCAATATACTCAATTTTTAAGATTATTACTTGTGTCGACGTGTCAGTAGTGTCGACGTGTCAATGATGGTGTCATGTCCGGTGTTCATGCTTTTGTCAATGCTTCATAGCCGGATATTGAGAGATAGTTTGCTTTCCTTTATGATAAAAGCCAGATTGATCAACCCCAAAGTTTGTGATTCCACAATTGACTGCCTGAGTAGTCCATGTATTTAGAGGGATTCTTTTATCTTTTTAGTTCCCCTTTGATTGCGCTAGTCATATGTATGTAAGTACAATGCTGTTTGAAATGGTTACTTAAAAGTTATACCCAACTTATTTTCTTCCATTGAATGCGCCTCATCCAGATGCCCCTTTGATGTCACGAGACAATGAGCTTTATCTAGTGTTGATAATTCTTACCCTTTGATGTCATGAGACAATGAGCTTTATCTGGTGTTGATAATTCTTACCCTTTGATGTCATGAGACAAAGAGCTTTATCTGGTGTTGGTAATTCTTCCTTCAACTTTTTTGAGGCTAAGATTCATTGCTTTCATTTGAATGACATTTCCTTTTGGAGTTCAAATGAAATCATGCAACTTGAGATTTTTGTTTAAACTTCTGAGATTCATACTATGCTCCTTACGTGGTGTCCATGATGCGCTGTTAGGCTGGCTGCAATAGTAGGTAACTTACATGGTGCAAATGAAGAAACAAGAGATCCAAGAAATTGTTTCTTGATTTGGTACCTTTTTTACTTTGTCCTTTCTAACAAACTGTATTAATAACGTTATTTACTAACACGTGTCTTTCAAAAACTAAATAAATAAATTAACGGCTCCTATCGTGTACCACAGGCAAAGTGATACTTTTGGGGTACTTATTAAGGAGAATTGGGAGCAAAAAATTTAATAATATTTACAGATGAGTCTTTTTTTTTTTTGCTTAATCATCGTGCTGAACTGCACCTTTTGCTGACTCAATGCAGCAACCCTTCTCCTTCACCTCCTCCTCCCCCTCCATGGTCTTCGTGTAATGGTTCTATCTGTTTCATCCCTAATCGGATTTGTAGCATAGCCCCGTTTGGTAGAGGCTTTAGTGTTTGGGGAAAGTGGGGATCCATTGTGTCTTCCTTGTTCTTCCTTGGTTCCCTCTATTAATCCCATAACCCATTTTATGTTTTTTCTGTTGTTTTTGTTTCCCTTTGCATTAAGTCAATCTTTGGAGATTCAACATTGTTTCTTGTGTTCTCAAGGCAATATTTTTTCAACCGGCAGGGGTTGAGACCTTGGATAGAACACAGTCATTGAATTAATTTGAGATGAAAAGCTCTGAAACCTCCGTATCTACATGTCTGCTATCTGATGCACTAGTTTAAAATAAAAAAAAAAAAAAACTTTTTGAAGTTTTTTCCTTAATTTTAGAAATTGCTTCATCAAAGATGTCTTTCACAAGGTTGTCAAGATCTCAATCTAGATTGTAAAATCTTACGATTTTGTGATCTCGCTCATCCCCAACAATCTAGATCTTAAGTAGAACAGTTTATCGTACGAAGATAAGTAACATCGCTGCAAATCGTAGCCAAATTGTGAATGACTGACATCGTTGATTCTGTGCGATTCTGGCCAGTTTCGACTACGATCGTCTGTTTTTTAGGTCGCCATCATTATAAGTCTGGAAGAAACGAGGAAGAAGAAATAAGAAAGAAATGAAGAATGTGTGGATGACAAGATGCAGAGGCGCAACAATTATTGTTTGACGGCAGTGAATGTATGCCTTAGAGGCGCAACAATTATTTTTTGACGGCAGTGAATGTATGCCTTTTGAAATGAAATTTCAAATTTAGGGTTTTGAGAATAAACATCTTAGATGTAGGGTTTGTTTTAAATAATGGGCTTAAGATAACCCTAGACATGGGCCAAGGATGTCCCTAATGTCTAACAAATGTTTAATGTGGGAAATGGTAATAAAGTATAAGAATTCAATTGTCTAAAGAATATGGGAAAAGGTCATTTTCCCGCCTACCAAAATATTGTGTAAAAGTACTTCAAATATATAGTACTGTGTTTTTTTGTTTTAGTAGAATCTTATGATTTTTGTTACTATCTTGTCATCCTTCTTGATCTTGCAAAGATAATTGGGTAAGATCATGGGTTTAAATTTCGGTTTGTAACTGCAATTGCGACCACAATATTGCTGATCTGTAACCGCATTGGACCCCAAATGCGGTGTGATTTAAAATCACGCGTCTGGCCGCATTATGAATTGCATCAGACAACTTTTCTTCAATTATTTTCATTAAATCTCAAAATTTCAGAACCCTCAGAAACTCAATTTACTTATGATGTAATGAAAAATTATTACATTAAGCATTTTTCAATAGTTTATTTCAAACACCTCTAGATAAAAATTCACGTTGCAATGGCCGCAATGTGCCTTGCAGCAACCGCATCAACCGCAATCGCAACCGTGACTGCAAACGCAATTTAAAACCATGGGTAGGATCTTCCGATTTTGCTATCCCTTCCCAATCGTATGCAAGATCTCGATCTTAACAATCTTCCATCGGTCACAAAGCTGTCAAAATTATGATGCAGCCCTTTGCCTTGCCATCGACTAGACTCCTGCGACATCATAGAACTTGACAATGAGGAAGAATTCCCTGATCAGCAGCATTGACTGGGTTCTAGCGTTCTAAACAATATTAGGACATTTAGCAGAATACATAGAAAAGGTCTTAATAGTTGTAACTTGTACTTTAGACTGACTGGTGGAAGTCTAGTTGAAGCATTTTCCTCTTGGGTAACATATACTTCATTTTTTAAATCTTTTAATGGTGTAATTATATAGCTGTTTTCTGTTTTTTGATTTTTTTGCGCTGTTACTGTTTTTTGTGAGTGCACATATATATGTTCTTCTGGTTTCCTTTCATCGGTTCTTTCCTCTTCTCTCTGCAAAGTACTCGACATTGACACCATCTAATTTGATTTTTAATTAAAGTACAAGAAGTTAAGTTTGGTTAATTTTTTTTCTGCAGATTGAGTATCTTCCTATTTCTTCAATCGAAATAGCGAAGCCAATTCTTGAAGAGTTCATTGAACTATGGCGAGAAGTGCTGTTGAAAAAATCATTACCCGGTCAATTCATGCGAGCAGAACCAGTTTTTGCGGAATATGGGCTCTCTGACCGTTACACATTTCAACACACAGCTGTTCAGTATGCTGTTGCATTGGCCCAATTAATTGCATCAGTGCAGTCAGGGCAGTTAAGGAGTTAATTAGTTAGTTAGAACCATTGAAGACTTTTCCCCTCATCAAACTGTGAAAATGGTTTCCTGTTCCATGTTTCCTGGTGTTATTTGTTTTCTGATGGTACAATTCAGAGAAAATCTTTATCCTTCCTCTCTTTTACTTTTTAATCAATCTTATACACTTTTATGAATTTCAGAAATACATCTTAAAATAATAAAATAACACCTTTTGAATGTCAATTTTAAGTGTTTAAATATCATTTATCGTATTTAAAAGTAATTCCCAAAACAAAATAAGTTAAGTTCGAACAGCTTGCAACCATACATCTAAACAAAATAAATAGATCCTATGAGCACCATTATCGGTGTCTTTTCTTCGTTTTTACACATTTTCCAAAGTCTTTGTGTCAGAATTTGATGGATATTTGTGAAAGCATTACCGTGCTTTGCTTTTAAAACGTTTCGGCAGAAAACAACGTTCTTTTTATTTATATTAGACTAAAAAATAGGCAGAAAACAACGTTCTTTTTATTTATATTAGACTAAAAAATAGTAAATAATTAAATATGTAGTGTAAATGTGTAATGTTTGAGATTTGGTGGGATCCATTTTAGAGTTTTTGATAGGTTGTATGGATATTTGAAATATATAGTAGAGTTGTTTAGAAAATAAAAAGATATAATATAATATAAAAAATTGAGTAGGTTCCATTTAAAGAACCCAAATGAGGATGATGGATGTGAATACTTTAAGATTATTATTATATTTCTCTCTCTCTCTCTCTCCAAATTATCCATAATTTCCTCTAAACTATTCCGTCCTAAAATATAAGAGAAAAACTCAAAAACACACTTATTAAGAAAAGTAAAAAACATAATAGTTTGACTAAAATTTTGTTAAAAAAATTTATTTTAAAAGAAGTAAAAATAATTCTAATTGGTTGTTATTTATAAAAAAGATGAGAGAGAAAGCAAATTAAATGTAACTTGCATTTAATTTTACCTTGAAAATGATGAAAATTGATTTTTTCTCTTATATTTTGGGATAAGAAAAATGTATATTTTTTCTCTTGTATTTTGGGACGGAGGAAGTATAAACTAGCGTAGGAGGGAAAATTTATGAATATCAAACGAGTCTAATAAACTATGTAACTGAAACTAACCGACCAATCGTTATTGTGCTAAAGCAAAGGTTTAGGTTCTGTTTGGTAAAAATAGCGGTTGACTAATAAGTTAGCTGATAGTTTATAATTTATGACTGATAGTTGGTGACTGATAGCTTATAGCTTATAGCAGATGACTTATAACTGATAAGCTAATTGAAATGTTTGATAAAATTAGCGGTTTAATTAGGTAATAAAATAAAATGAAAAGATATTTATTTATTATTATTTTATTTTAAATTATAATAAATTATAAAGGATAATGGTGGATTTTAATTAAAATAATAAGGGTAAAAGTGGAAGAAAAAATGATAAACTATAAGTTAAAATGTTTTTTAAAATAGCGTCTGAAAAATAAAATATAAACTAATAAAATAAACTATAAACTCGTAATGAAAAGACCGTTGCTAAACAGATCTTTTATTATCATATAAACTTATAAGCTATAAAACATAAACTATAAACTCAAAAAATATCTTCCCAAACATTGCCTTAGTTAAAAACGGAGTTGTAGGGATCGGGTGGGTGTCGTTCCTGACACTTTAAGTAGTGATCATAGAAATCTCAAAATGTCTTTTCTATATTTTGGATTTTAAAATTTGAACGTGTCTATTCCACAACAAAATGGCTTTATGTCTAGGCATCCAAATTTGGTCAAAAATGAGCTTTTATTAGAATCCAATATATGGAATTTCTAAACGGAAAAATAAATTTGACTGGCTACTTGCAAATATTCCCCTCTTCAAATATAATTTTCAAAAATTCTACAAAAATTTCATTCTATTATCAATCAAAATTTTTTACTTCAAAACAACATTTTTATTTTGGGATCAAAGGGAGTAAAAAAATTTAAAATTTCAAGTAACGTACGTGTACTTCATTGTTCATTGCTTCAGATCATCTGATTTTGTGCGCTGAAAAATGAACATTACTGGATTTTAAAATCCAAATTAAGTTCATATTGTGTTTGGAAAGTAAAATCCAAACTGTTATGCTATGGAAATTGAATTTGCTTATGTTATGATTGGTTGTAGTTATGGTGCACCATAATGTTGTCCCCAATGCTTTCTCCGACACTACTTTATTTGTTGATGTTAGACTGGGTGATGTTCATGTAAATATTGGAAAATAGTTTACAAATAAATATGAGTTTGTATATGTGAACATATGCTTAATGGGTTTGCACAGAGGTTGCGAAGTTAAGGTTTAACATTGTAATCATGAGGTCGAATTCTGGTTCTGATATAAGACCAACATTTTGACGACGAGAAATGAAAGAAGTGTCAAATATATCACACATATCCAGAAGTTGAAACATGATGACACCATAACGAGAAAATGCGAATGTCCTTTTATGTTGCAGGTACCTCAAGACGAATAATACTTAGACATTTAATGTGATTTGTGGTATACATAATCATGATTTGTGTTACAAGTAAGCCGATCACCCCACTGTATGTCGTCTGAATTCTGAAGAGAAGAAACTTGTCTCTGACATGACATTGAACATGGTTTGGCCCAAAAACATACTGTCAACTTTAAAAAGGAAACACCTTGAAAGTGTCGCAAATATTAGGCTAATGAACAATGTTCGCACCAGAAACAACAAGGCGAAAAGAGGTCCAAGATATGAAATGCAACAATTGTTAAAGCTTTTGGATGATGATCATTATGTATTTAGGTACAAAGTTTGTGAGGATGTAAAAATCATTCGAGATATATTTTGGACTCATCTTGATTCCATCAAGTTGTTCAACATTTTTCCCACCGTTCTCATAATTGATTCAACATATAAGACTAACAAGTACATGTTACCACTTCTATAAATTATTTGTGTTACTTCTACATATATGACTTTTTCAGTTGGATTTGCATTTTTGGAAAGTGAAAAGAGGACAATTTTACGTGAGCTTTGGAAGTGTATTAGACTATGTTGAAAGACCAAGAAAATATGTCACATATGATTGTCACTAATCGCGATACCACACTCATGAATTTGGTTAGAAAGGTATTTCTTATATCATATGCTTTATTGTGTAGGTATCATATAAAAAATATATGAGAGGTAGACTTAAGCATGCGGTAAGGACCAAACAAATCAAAGGTGAAGACGGAAAAATAGTCAAACCTAATATGGCATTGGAAAGCATAACAGATGCTTGAAAGTTATAATAAATTCTTCTATGAAAGAGTTATATGTTGAATTTGTCATATTGTTCACAAGCGTGTGTGTGTTATATCTAAATTTCTTGAAAATATGTTGAAAGCACAATTCAAGACCAGGTGAAGGAGAAGATTGTTTGTGTTTGGAATGACCAGGCTAGACACTTTGGTAATACTACAACCAATAGAATTGGATATGCTCATACCACATTGAAGAACTGTTTAGGAAATAGTAAAGGGGATTTATGTATGGGATGGGAATCAGTGAAAATAATGATTCACAATCAACATAATGAGATCCAAACATCATTTGGTCGAAGCATAACAATACTAGAACACAAATTCGAAGATCAAAATATTTATTCATAGTTGGTCGACAATATATCTCAAGCAGGATTGAATTATATTTATCATGAAGCTAAGCGAATAGAGAAAACATGTTCAGGTAGCTCAAGGTGTGGTTTTATACTTAGCGAAACGTATGGTCTTCCGTGTGCTTATTTAATTTCCAAAAAGATGAAACTTGATAGTTCCATACGTATGGATGAGGTTTAATCGCAGTAGAAAAGTAAGTCAAATGTATCTATCATGACAGAATGAGAGATTATTCAAAAGAGATTTTTGAAAGCTGATGATACATGAAACTTCACATCAAAGAGCAAATGAGGAAGATTTCCTATCGAGAAACAACATATTTGAAACCACCCATGAAACCCTTAAATACAAAGGGCGCTCCTAAGAAAGTCACACTAATACCGAGTGACAATTCAACCAAACGGTCTATGTCCTATTTCGAACCCGTTGAAACGCTTTTTCCGGACTCTCCAATTTCACAATCCAAAAGAAGTTCTTTCAAATGTGATCACATTAATAAACCATCGCCTCCACCACCTTTACCACCATCATCACCTTTATAAAAAATGAAACACATTGAAGAAATGTAAGTTTTTATGCAAAAATATATTGACCAGATTGTAGATATCAAGGGTGACGGTAACTGTAGTTATCACGCTGTTTTAACCTTATTGTGTATCGATTTGACAAGATATGGTATATCAGAAACATTTTCCCACTTCGAAGTGACCCACCTCAAAATCCAGTCGGACGCATTATGTGTATTGAGAGGCTTTCAAAATCATATCATTTTGTTCAAGTTTATTGGAAACCAGGATGTCCTATACCACACACATCCCTTGAGTGGACATCTCATTCCACAAAAGAAGCTCAAAGTTGGCCGCATACGTTTTTGGATAGGATGGAAGAGTTTGTCAAGCTGAGCGAAATTGAACGACAATCAAATCAGGAAAAGTCAAAGGCAGAATCACCTATAAACATAGATTTAAGCAGTGACACATGTTTTTATGCATTTTAGTTTTATCTTACTGTAGTGTTATATGTGTGAGAGTCCCTAAATAAGGGCGACTAAAGGGTTCCCGCCCTATGAGGTTACACTTGGGTGATATCTTTGTGCAGTATGGGGGCCCGCACTCCTAATAAGACACGTGTACAATGCCACTATCCCTCCACTAGTTATGTAGACTGAGTCATACCACGACTTCCTGAAGAATAGGTAGTCAACACATTCAGTCAAGGGATAACAATTACCATCTCTTAGGGTTTCTTAAGTCTTAGACCCAAGGGCTTTTATAAATACCTTTCCCCATAATGGGAGAAATGACATATCAAAAGATCATTCATACTCTAAGCATGACGCTTACATACAGAGCCACTCACCTCACCTGAGCTAGTTCTCTAAAACTACCGTAAACACCGTAATACCACCATAAAAGGCCTATCTCCTTCGCGGACAAGTCCTAACCACCATAAAATTTTATAAAACCTACTAATGCCTCAGAGTATCCCCTTCCTTTGTAGGAATATCACACACACTTGTACTTTTTGACTAGTACAATGACGCCCACTATGGTGTCTCGATAAAACTTACCCGGGTCACGCCTTCTACAATCACCATATTCACAAACACCCCCGCTCTTGTACCCATACATTCTCAACCATGGTTAATAGGACATAACCTCCCCTTATGTCGGAAGATACCGGGGGAAGCAGTGAAGCCAATGCCACGGTGGAGATACACACTGCCATGGATGAACTAAGTTTGCGTAATCAAATAATGGAGGATAATGTCCACAATATCAGATAACACCAACAAGAGGCCAATCCCCCATAAAAGATGGAAGTGATGGATCTCTAACCACTCTCAGACGAAATATAGAAAGCGCCTAAACTCCTTCTTTGTCCAAGTTTGATGGGCGCAGTGATCCATTTGAGCATGTCGCCTTCATCAACACCCATATGTCCATCATCGGGGCGCCTGACTCCCTGAAGTGAAAATTCCTATCTGGCACTTTCAGAGATGCCTCCTTGAGATGGTATATGGGTCTACCTTGAGCTTCCATTGCTAGTTACCAGGAATTGGTGAAGAAAATCGTGCACCAGTTCGGCGTCAGCTGCCATAGAAAAATGTCCACTACCAGCATGTTCAACATACGATATGGTCCCTTTGAATCGTTGAGGGACTATCTCTCCCGGTTCAATGAAGCCACCATTAGGGTCGTTCTCCCAAACCAAGAAATGTTTGTGGGGTATTGTAGCACCTCAAAATTTGCCCTCCCTTTCTTTAACTTTTTTGGCTTATGCTTCATTTAATTTGCATCATCATTTATGCATTGCATAGGTTTTATAGGACATGGGATCAAGGTATATTTCCCGAATTTCAGAGCTTTCTCTAGTTCAGGGTTATTTCAGCAGTATTCAGAGCTAAACGAATGGTCGTCAAAGTCGTTTCGAGCATTTATTTTGCTAAATAAATGATTTGATCATTAGAGGCTCCGACGTTTATTTCGCCCAGTGATTCAGTACTGGACAATATTTTACCAGTAGGATATCTCGAGTGCGAAAGGAAACTCACAACATATTCCAGGCGTGATTCAGTGGCAATATCAAAGGACAAGTTTCAGAGGCAAAACTATGCTCAGAACAGGCGACAACAGTCATTTCTCCAAGTTTCCCTCTTTTTGGCGCTAAATTTGAATTTTTGAAGGTGTTAACCGATTAACCATATATGGTTAACCGATTAACCAATGTGCAATTTTCCTAGAAATTTGAATTTTCAGTGCTGCAACATTTGTTACTCAATTTCAATCACTTGAATTCACTCTTGCAAGTTGGAAGGATCTAGAATTAATTCCAATTTTGATTCATTTCAATTTTATTTCATTTCCCTCCAAAAATTTAAACATTTCCATTCCTAATTCCACTCCTAATTTCCATTCCTAATACTAACCCACACTCCAAACCACATTTTGATTCCTAACCTAGGGATTATTTAAATAAGTTTGCTCCAAACCTCACATATTCACCCTCATTTTTCTGAATTTTCTACACTTCCCAAGACAATCCCAAGATTAAGAAGTATGCACAGAGGCCGAAGCAGCCTGAAATAATTTTTGATTCGTTTCCTATGCCTTATGCTCAGCTGTTGAGGCATCTACTCCAGCTTCAATTGGTTGAACTTCGGACGCTGGCTCCACTTACCGGTCAGCCCCCACCAGGCTACGACGCAAATATCCATTGTGATTTTCATTCTGGAGCGCCGGTGCATAGTGTTGAAAAATGCAGGACCTTTCAGCATAAGGCCCAGGATCTGATTGATTCAAAGACAATTGAATTCACGCCGGGCGGCGTGAGCATACAAGGGGGTCTTACTCCAGATGCTGCAAAAGAAGTGAATATCCATGTTTTCTATCCTAAAGCTACATCAAGTCAGGGGCATATCTTGCAGTCCTTGGTTTTAGAATCTCCACGTTTGCAGTTGTTGCCTGTTCCTCGACTAGGTCTAAGGAGGAAAGTACCTGAACGAGAGGAATGCCCAAATCAGTATCAGTAACAGACAACCTTCCAGAAGAGACAACAAAGGTCAAGAAAGCCTGAGATATATTTTGCTTTGCTGCCAATGTTGTACAGCCAAGTATTGCCAGATCTGATCAAAAAAGGATTGATAGTGCTAAAGAAACTAGATCCAATCATTCCTCCATATCCACCGTGGTTTAATGCCAACGCCCGATGTGACTACCATGCTGGGGCACATGGGCATTCTACTGAAAATTGTAAGGCGCTCAAGCCTAAGGTGCAAGATTTAATTGACTCAGAGGTCATTCCGTTCACTGCAGAAGGACTGCACATTAATTAAAGCCTCCCAAGTGAGCACTTGGGATTGTGAAGACATCGTCAGAAGCAATCAGTCCGGACTGAGCCAGGTCTCCTCAACAATAACAATCATCAGCTTGCTTTACTGTATTTTTTCATTTGTATTTTTCATTGTTTGCTAATGCTTTGTTTTCATGTAAAAACTTGTTTGTTTTTGAATGATGATCTTAATGCAATGAGTATGTTTTTCTTGAGGTATTTTATTCGTGTTCACTTATATAATTTTTCTGTGCATCACAATACCAACTTTCTTGCTTAAACTCTTTGAGGGAGGATGACGAAGTGAAAACACAAACTTCTGATTGTATGCTTTTGGAATAAAACCTTGCTGATGATGTACATGCATTGTTTCAAATCCCCCAAACACCGGAGATATAAGGGAGTTAGACCCTTGTCAACCCTGTTGAGCCTAAGGGTAGGTGTTTCCTTTCATAATGAAAAACCCTCAATCTTAACCTAGGGTAGGGTAGGTGTAAGTTAATTTGACCGTGCGTTCAAATTTCAAAAGGAATGAAACCACAATGTTATCCGTTGCCAACTAGGAAATGAGGCAGTCACAATCCTTTCAAAGAAGTCAAGACAAACATGTGTCACATGATTTGTTCTGAAAAAAAAGAGAGAAAAAATAAAAAGCCCGCTAAGTCAATAACTTGAAAACAAGTGACTTAGGAAAAAGTTAGGGCAACCTGCTGGACTTCAAAAATCGAAAAAATTCAAAAGTCAGTCCAGGAAAAATCAGGGAAATAAAAAACAAAAGCGAAAAGCAAAAAGGATGAAAAAATAGAAATCCTCGATAAACAATAAGTCGTGTGTCTACAGACACCAAAGACCAAAGGGGTGACTGTTACTCCGAAAACCTTGTGGGTTCCTTAACCATCACTTCTACCATTCAATAACCTTTTGAAAAGTGAACGCTTGTGTTGAATTAGCTGAACGTAGGACTGGAGAATATTAAGGAGAATGGGTGGGTACAAACAAATTTTGAGCCATAAATCCCTTTTTCTCAAACCGTGAACCAGGTCGCATAACAACCTTCAAAAGTCCTAATTGAGGCAGGGTTTATTCTGAAGGCGTACTTTAGCGAGATAGCGTCCCTGCCTCCCACGAGTTGTGATAAAATATTTTTGTTGGTATTGCATTTGCATGATGCCTTTCATTTAAAAAAATCAATGTTGTAACAAGTGACTCATTCACAGGGTTTAGCGACATCTTTTCGGCATGAAAACCTCAAGATTAATATGTGCGTTGCGTTAGAATTATCAGTCTCAGAATAAACATTTTTGCTTGCATGCATGTGTTTAAACATCAAGGAAGTTTATGTAATGAACATCGGTCGAGAAGCTTAGTCAAGCTGAGTTGAGATGCCTGCAACTTCCGAAGGACAGTCATGTCCAGGGCCATGTTGCCAAGAAACTCTGTCGAGCGTGTGCATTTCTAGCAAGTTTTACTCAGAAGTTGCCAGTCTGGGGCAGTCACGTCAAGAGATCCCTATAAGGTTCAGCTAATCTGGGGCAGTCATGTCGAGATTCAGCAAATCCCTCGAAGATTAGTCAGTCAGTGGCAAGGTCACTGCAAGGCTCGTTCTAAGGCAGGTCACCCCGGAGAACGGTTAATCAAAGTCAAGTTACCAGGGTGCAACTTGACATTGGGGCAAGATATGTCAGATCTTCATGATACCTTTTGAAGACAGGTTCCTTTATGGGTTATGCTGCATCATGGCACCTCTTGTTGTCATATCACTTCTGCAGGATTCATGAAGTCCTCAGTAGAGCTTCTTTCCCCGGCAGAGGTTGCTAAAGTTTTATCACTCACGGTAGAGCATTATGAAGATTGTGATTATTCTCCCTAGAAAAAGTTTAGGAGTTCGCTCCCCCTAGCCAGTTTGGTGAAGTTTATTTCTTTTTAGCAGGAGTTCATATTCTCGTACAAGATAAGAGTGGCTAGCTTGTACTTCCCAATCATGCTTGTGGTGAGGTTGTTCCCGTCTCCCCAACGGAGTAAGGGTAGAAGGCAGGTCTCCAACAGAGGAGTAAGTCCAATGTTGTCCCCTAGCAGAGCTGATATCATCTACCATCGTTCCCCAAGCAGATTTGTTGGTGGTGGTTGGTATTCCCCAGTAAGTCAAAGGCCGATTGTCATTGGCACTTTTCTTCAGTAGATTCTAGGGATGTTTCCTCAGCAGATGTTTGTTATTCATACTTTTTTGCAGAATGGAAGTTTGATTGGGTTCTCGAGCAGAATTTATGACCCTAGTAATAGTTCAGTTTATCGCCCCCAACGGAGTTGGCTTCGTCTCTTCATCATTTATTTCACTGGAGTGGTCCTGTTGCATATCATGAGCATCATTTGCATTGCATCTTCAAATCGCGTAGCATTTCCATTTGATATGGAGCATTACGCCATAAAAAAATTCAAACATATGCATGCGAAGCATAAGCCAGTTTTGGTACCTTGCACGATAGCCCGAATCAACTTTCAATCAAGATAGTGACATATCCCCAACAGACATTTCTTCGATAAGTTCTATTTCTGTCAAATCCCTTTGACGATGTGTTTCTTTGGTCAGGTTTTCTTTCCGTCAAACCCCTTTGATGGTGTGTTTCTCCAGTCAGGTTTTCTTTCCGTTAAATCCCTTTGACGATGTGTTTCTTTGGTCAGGTTTTCTTTCCGTCAAACCCCTTTGACAATGTGTTTTTTCGGTCAAGTTTTCTTTCTGTCAAATCCCTTTGACAATGTGTTTCTTCGGACAGGCTTTCCTTCCGTTAAACCCCTTTGATGACGTGTTCCTTCGGACAGGCTTTCTTTTCGTCAAATCCCTTTGACGACATATTGCTTCAAATAAGTGTTATTTTCGTCAAACCCCTTTGAGATGTGTTTCTCCGGGTATGTCTTTCTTTTCGTCAAACCCCTTTGATAATGTGGTTCTCCGGGTATGTTTTTCTTTCCATCAAACCCCTTTGATGATGTGGTTCTCTATGTATGTTTCTTTCCGTCAAACCCCTTTGACGATGTGTTTCTTCGGGTATATTTTTCTTTCCGTCAAACGCCTTTGACAACGTGGTTCTCTGGGTATGTTTTCTTTCCATCAAACCCCTTTAACGATGTATTTCTCCGGTGCAGTTTTTATTTCCGTCAAATCCCTTTGACGATGTGTTTCCTTGGTTCTGTTTCCTTTCCGTAAAACCCCTTTGACGATATGTTTCTCCAGTGCGGTTTTTCTTTCCGTCAAATCCCTTTGATGATGTGCTTCCTTGGGTTCTATTTCCTTTCCGTAAAATCCCTTTGACGATGTGTCACTTCGGATAAGTGTTCTTTCCATCAAATCCCTTTGACGATGTTGTTCTTTGGTATTAGAAAGTGAAGAGAGAGAGTTTCATGATTGTAACTAACTGTATTTTCTGTTATTGAATGAATGAATCAGTTACACTTTGAGTTTCACATTTATACAATAATAGCACTGACCTGCACTAACAGGTTATAACAAACTCTATCACCTGCACTAGCAGGTTTTTTAAACAAGACTAACCTGCAGTAATAGGTTCTAAGTAACTGAAACCTGTAGTAACAGGTTGCAACAAGCTGCTCAGACTGACAATTGTCAGTTTTGAGATATACAAGGCTACTATATTCTAGTATTTGGGTATGTTTTCTTTCCGTCAAATCCCTTTGACGATGTGTGACTGGGTTCCAATTACCTTTTCTCTCCCCACAGAGTGCAAATTTTCGGGTTCTTTTTGTATTCAATCCCCCTGTACCTTAAATGTCTGAAAGCCGTTGCTATCATCCTCTCAGGTCCAAGTCGATTGAATAGGGGCAGCTGTAGCACCTCAAAATTTTCCCTCCCTTTCTTTTAACTTTTTTTTGGCTTATGCTTCATTTCATTTGCATCGTCATTTATGCATTGCATAGGTTTTCTAGGACATGGGATCAAGGTATATTTCCCGCATTTCAGAGCTTTCTCCAGTTCAGGGTTATTTCAGCAGTATTCAGAGCTAAGCGAATGGTCGTCAAAGTCGTTTTGAGCATTTATTTTGCTCAATAGATGATTTGGTCATTAGAGGCTCCGACGTTTATTTCGCCCAGTGATTCAGTATCGGACAATATTTGTCCAGTAGGATATCTCGAGTGCAAAAGGAAACTTACAACATATTCTAGGTGTGATTCAGTGGCAATATCAAAGGACAAGTTTCAGAGGCAAAAATATGCTCAGAACAAGGGACAACATTCATTTCTCCAAGTTTCCCTCTTTTTGGCTCTAAATTTGAATTTTTGAAGGTGTTAACGGATTAACCATATACAGTTAACCGATTAACCAGTGCGCAATTTGCCTAGAAATTTGAATTTTCAGTGCTGCAGCATTTGTTAGTCAATTCCAATCACTTGAATTCACTCTTGCAAGTTGGAAAGATCTAGAATTAATTCCAATTTTGATTCATTTCAATTTTATTTCATTTCCCTCCAAAAATTTAAACATTTCCATTCCTAATTCCACTCCTAATTTCCATTCTTAATACTAACCCACACTCCAAACCACATTTTGATTCCTAACCTAGGGATTATTTAAACAAGTTTGCTCCAAACCTCACACATTCACCCTCATTTTTCTGAATTTTCTACACTTCACTCAATTTCTCTCACTTTTTTCACCCTCCATTTTCATCTTCAACCTTCACCAAAACTCTTCCAGTAGAGTTCTCAAATTCTTCATTGGAATTTGTGAATTCTAGAGCTAAACCTCCATTACTTCCTCTCATCCTCACAAATTCTACAGTAGCAACTTGTTTGGATCTAGATTCAAGGTTTTGGAATCATTTCTTGGAGAGCTTTTTGCTTATTTGTGGATTATTGCTTGGATCTTCAAGTTTTCTTGTTAAAGCTTCATAGATCTATGGTTTTCTTGCTTTGATTCATCAATTTCAGTTTGCAACACTCACCAAAACAATCCTCTGCTTTGTAGGTTGGTAAATTTTAGATCCAAGCTTATTCTAGCTTATTTACAACTTTTGCAATGTAGATCCTTGAGTTTTTGATGTGATTTGGTTCATTGTTGGATTTGATTGTAGATCTTTATGTTTGATGGATCCAATTGGTGTTTAATTATTGTTATTTGATGTAATTTTCGTGATCAATTGCATGCTCTAACATGTGGATATTAAGTGATTAAGTTGTTGAAAAGTGCTTTTGTGCCTAATTTTATGTTGCTGTTTTTACAGTGTTAACGGGTTAACCAATAACCAGTCCTTTTTGCATGTTTTTTTGGCTATTTTTCAAAGGTTAACCGGATTAACACTGGAGCAGAATGTGATTTTCTTGCTTTTTCATGCTTGTTTGGATCCCTTTCCATCTCTAAACCTCATGGATTGATATGATGCACATTTATGGACTGTTTTTGAGTTATTTCACCACACTTGATAACATGCTTGTGATTCTTCGACGCGCGACTTGTGGTTTTCGTGTTGCACATCTGTGATTTTGGTTTTGCACTCTTGATATGATGATCATGTTGCATACTCATTTGTACCATCTTAATTGTTGGTTCTTGATGTTTAGCTTGCTGGATTTGTGTTACATGCTCATTGTTTGGTTCCAATTCCGCAAATGCACGTGTGTTCGAAACGATTAATTGTTGTTGAATATGCATGATGTTCTTGTTGAATGTTTAAATTGTGCAATCTTGTTGGGCTTACTTGCGCTTAATTGTTAATACATGTTAACCAATTAACCTTGCTTGATATGTGTTCGTATTTGATCCGCACAATGTCATATGCCTTTGTTGAATTGTGGATGCATAATCATGTGTTGTTCTTGAATGACTTAGTGACATGGTAGTTGTTGCTCAATCTTGTTTGTTTGCAATCTTGATGCTTGGTTTGACTTGTTATGCATGCTCATTTACGATCGTTGCTTGTTTGATGATGCATACATGCTGCCTAAGCCTTTTACACTTATTGTCCTGATTTTTGGCATGCTGTTAATTGTGTTCTTTCTGCTTGCTACTTTTTACACCTGTCCTGTGCCAAAAATACATGCTGTTAAATGCTGTTTGGTGATTGGTGATGATGGCTGGTTTATACCTGAGTGAATCACACACTCAAAGATACAACAGAGTCGCCACCGAACTTTATTTAGTCCCAAAGGACAGGGAAAATATCGATAAAACTCAAGGGGAAGAGAAACGGGAACGGAGGTCGGTTATGCGAAAGGAGGGTACTAGCACCTTACGCATCCGTCATACTCGACGGGAACCATTTTGCTTGCTTCTAGGCTTGGATGAGTTATCTATCTAAAGGCTTATATCTAAAAGAAGAGAGGAGAGAAAAGAGAAAGGAAAAGAAAGAAAGAAAAAAGAAGAAAGTGTGCTCGCAGAGGATTAGGGCCCTCGTGCCTACATACCCTCATAGTGCAATGAGGAAATCAGAGCTCCGTAGTTCATGGAACCAGGGAAAAGGAAGGGAAGGAAGAAGGTGGAAAGGTGGAAGCGTGCTCGCCAAGATCATCGCAATCTCGTGCTACGTATCTGATATTCGAACGAATGCAGAATCAGAGCTTCCATAGTTCATGGAACTAAGACGGAAAACAGAAAAGGAAAGGAAAAGCGGTGTCAAAACCAAGAGCGCAAAAAGATGGAAAACCCACTGGGGAGTCCCAAGGGAACGGTGTCAAAACCAAGAAAGGAGAAATGAAGAAAAATGATAGAAGAAACTCCACTGGAGAGGTAAGAGAAAAAAGTGACAGTGCTGGGGACCAGAGGGTAGCGACCCTACTAGGGATCGAAAGGATAAAAGCTCAGTATATTAACTGACAGGCAGTGGTTAACCAGAGAGGAAAAAAAATAAAACTCTAATGGGGAAAAGGGAACTCTAATGGGGAAAACCCGAGCAGAAAGGGTGACCGCGCTGGGGAAAAGCGAAAGGAATGGTGCCAAAACCAAGAGAAACAGGATTTGGTAGGTTAACTGACTGGCAGTGATTAACCAAAGAAAAAGAGATAACAACTCTGGAGGGAATAAAAGACTTGGTGTCAATAGGCAGGATGTGACAAACCAAAAAGAAGAGAGTACTGAACCAAGAGAAGGTGTTTGACTCTAAAAGGGTTTCGATATATTAACTAATAAACAGTGGTTAAACGAGGAAAGAGAAGAGTGCAACGTTGTGGGGAGAAAGGTTTTAACAGATAGACTGTGATCAACCAAAAGAACGGGTGTAGAACCAAGCGAAGGTTGTGACCCAAAGGGTATGTCGATACTGACTGAACAAACAGTACTTGATCAACAAAAAGGGCATTGAACCAAAAGAGGTTGCTAACCGCTGAGGAATCGGTGTTAACAGAGAAACTATGATTAACTGAAAAGAAACGAGTGATTAACCAAGAGAAGGTGATTAACTCAAAAGGGGTTCATTGCTTTAACAGACTAGTTGTGGTTAACTGAAAGAATGGGTGATTAACCAAGAGAAGGTGATTAACCCAAGAGTAACTCAGTGTGTTAACAGATAGACTGTGGTTAACTGAAAAAATGGGTGATTAACCAAGAGAAGGTGATTAACCCAAGAATAACTCAGTGTGTTAACAGATAGACTGTGGTTAACTGAGAAGACGTGTAAATTGGTGTTTTAACTGACAGGCAGTGATTAACTAATCAAAGGGAGAAGAAACAAGAGAAGGTTGCGAACTCCTGGGGATACGATTTTAACAAAAAGACTGTGTTTAACCGAAAAAGAAACTCTTCTTGGGGAAGCAAAAGCAATGATTGGCCACAAGAAAAGAAGTAGGGTATTGAAACAAAGAGAGTTTGCTAACCCAAAGACAATGATCTTAACCAAGAATGTGGTGATTGACTAAAAAAATGATGTAGAAAGAGGCAAACAAGCCAAGAGTGGTCAAGGATCGACTCGACTAAGGGAGGAGATGCACTACCGCCTGAGGATAGAGGTGACTAAGCCAGGCCCAGGGTCGTTCGTCCCCTATCTAAAGTTGTCAGAATGAGAGTAGGAATTCTCCCTTCTCATTCCTTCTCTAACACACAGGGTGTAGTGCAGAAGTTAAAACAGACAGCGTAACAGCTCCTAGTTATACAGCGCTCCAGTGTCGTGCGATGCGTGAATCCCCGACTCAGCAGGAGATCGAGCGAAAAAGCTCTAAAGGAAGCCTAAAGAGAAGCGCCGAAGGGAAGATTAATAATCGAAACAAAGTTTCAATTAATTAATCAAAAGGGAGGAATATGCTAATTATAAGACCCTAAATTTTGACCCCTAAGATTCCACATCTCATTTTGCATCTTATACCACAAACAAGATCATGCTTTGGTTCCTTTATCCCTCTCTTCTTTGGGTTTATGCCTTGCAGGTATCACTGAGCATCTGTGTCTTTCTTACTTGCCTTTATTTGCTTATGTTTACTAACCTTAATCAAAATCCAAAATTTTTTTGTTTTCTTTCACTAACATTTTCAGGGGAAGAACAAGTTAAAAATACCAAAACAACAACCCCTCAGCTCGAATGAATTTTAAAAATTCAAAGTTGATCTGCAGACAATTCAAAAATTATCTGATCAAGAGTTTCCAAGATTTAATTGATTACCATTCAAGAGACTCCAAGGTTCATGTGTTTATGTCCATGCCTTCTTTGACAAGCAAGAAAAATCGAGCCAGAACCAAGACATCACATCAAAAAGCCATTTTCCTCATTTTTCACTATGTTAATCGATTAACCTAATTGCAATGTGAAGTGGTTAATCGATTAACACGTGCATTTTTTTGGAAAAAAATATGCTAAATTCAAATTCTGCAGCAATTGGCACCAATTCTCAGCCCTTGATCACATGTGGAATATTCTAGACCATCTCATTTTAATTCCCCTACATCACTTTGATCATTTCCTACCATACACCTTCATTAATCACCACTCTTTTATGAATTTCCCTCCAAATTCAAATTCCAAGCTTAATTTTCATTTCCAAACGAAATTCCAATCCACCAAATTTTCCAAGCCTAAACTCTATAAATAGAGCCTTCATTTCATTCATTCATTCAAGCTTTTGAGAGCCAAATTCACCTTGCTAAAATTTCTCTTGAAGCTTTTGATAGCCAATAAACCTCTTGCAAATTCTCTTCCCAACCACAAAATTCACCAAAGCTCACTTTTCTTCTTTTGAAAGTTAACAAGAATTCACATTGAATCTTGTTCAACTTTGAGCTAAACCTTCATCCAAACTTGATTTCTTCATCAATTCTTATAGATCAAGGCTTCGGAGTTTGGATCTTGGAGTAATTTGAAGCAATTTTCAGATTTGGAGTGGTTGTTCTTGATTTCATCTTCAATAATGTAGATCCTTTGTTGATCTTGTTTACTTGATCTTTGGATCTTGCAATTTGTGTTTGATTCCTGGTTTTTGCTGTTGTTTTACTCAAAATTTCGTGCATAATTGCATCCTTAATCATGAGGTGTTTGAATAAATGATTGATCAAGGATTATGCAAGTTTCAAACTGTTTTTCTGCTGTTTTTACAGTGTTAATCGATTAACCAAAACATGCACGAATTGGTTAATCGATTAACAGTTGAATTCCGTGCAAAAAACTGCAAGTTTGCACTGATTAATCTATTAACCTTATTACACTGTGAAATGGTTAATCGATTAACCAGCATCCAGAATGTGAAAAATGCTTGTTTTTGGGACTGTTTTGGTTCCTTTTCCATTTTCTTCCCTTTTCCTTTGTTCTTAGCCTTAGATCACATAATTTTGTGATTTAATTTGGCTTTCTCTTCATCTATTTCTCTTTTATTTGGATCGATGAAAGTCTTATGGATTATTAGAATTTCTTTGTCGAATTCTTGATCAAGACGAGATCGTTACCTTCTTTTCTTTTCGTGCGGTATTGCTTTCGGATGACGATCTACATATCGTTCATCTAGCATGCATTAGCACAAAGAGCTATTGACCAGCCTCATTATAGGGTAATTACTCCGTAAATTACTCGGAGATTGCTTAACATAGCGCAACATTATGTCCCGTATCGAAAAACAACTCAATGTTGATTGATATTTTGTATTAGGTTCAAAATCTATGAAGCTTGTTGTTGTAGAGGCTTTGATTCTATCAATCTTCTAACAAGTCTTCATTAACCTTGAACTAAGTACACTATTCAATCATTATTGATCACTTACTCTAACAACTAACAACTAATTACTAACTTTTAACTTCTTTACAATTCCTTCTCGCTCCCTATCTCTCTTTTACTTTTATGCTCCATTATTATCACTATCATATCATGTTTATGCTTTCACAATTTTTCCTTTGTCCGTTGGACACATGTTTATGCCTCCGCTATTTTTCCTTTGTCCGTTGGACACATGTTTATGCTTCCCCAATTTTTCCTTTGTCCGTTGGACACATTTTTATATTTATGCTTTTTTTCTCTTTGTCCACTTGGACCAAAAAACATTAATAAAGGCCAAAACCTCTAAAGTACTTGTGCTTCTAATCTTGGACTATGGTTACTATCCTTTGCAATGGACATGGAATTTTGCACCTAGACCTTGGACTTCAATGCTATTCTTGGATCCTTGGACTTAGAACTAGGGCTTTTTCCCTTTGCTTTGGAATTATGGTTCGAAGACTTTGGACTTCAATGCTATTCTTGGATCCTTGGACTTAGAACTAGGACCTTCTCCCTTTGCTTTGGAATTATGGTTCAAAGACTTTGAAGCCTTGTGCTTTTGCTTGGTTTATGGTGAAGACAACTACGTTTGTGGTTAGATCATTCTTATCCTTAGCTTTTACTTTATGCTTTAGGATAGTCACTTCTTCTCCACCCATTCTTCAATTTTCAAAACTTTCTTCCTTTTTCAAAAATCTTATTGATTTCAAACTATCACCTCTTTCATAATCAAACCTTGACTTTGTCAAGTGATTTTACTTTTTCCCTTTCATTTCTTAACAAATGCTAAACTACATAAGCATATTGACACTTTTTTTCAAAAGACTTTAAAAAACACCAAACTCATTCAAACCTCTTTTATGCCCTTGTGCACCTTTCCTTTAACTTTTTCATAAGTTTAGACATGATTCATTTCTTTAAGCGGAATTATTCGCTTGGAAATGACGACTTGTCTTTACATTTAAAAACAACCATAACAAACCAATTTTGTTCTTTGTACCACGAACTACGAGGTTTTGATCCTACATTGCACTCCGTGGGTACGTAGGCATGAGGCGACGAGTCTCGCCAAACACAAAAAAATTAAAAAAGAATTTCTCTTCTCATCTCCTCAATCACTTTTCAAGCAAACTTTTTCAGACCAAAAGCGTAAATATTTCAAAGGGTTCCTGTAGAGTACCACAGATGTTTTGGGTGCGTAAAACCTTCCCTCTGCATAACCAACCCCCTTACCCGATTTCTCTTCACTTGTTCTTGTTGTAGAGTTTGTGTAGGTTTTGTTCGCTCTTTTTCCTTTCCTTTTTGGATAAAATAAAAGTGCGGTGGCGACTCTTGCTTTTCGAGTTAAGTTAATCAATATCTTACACTCACGATTTTGCCGCTACAGAAAAGTGGCGACTCTGCTGGGGAATTCCACTCCCTTGAGGGGTTTAGCCTACTTTGATTTATTTACTGCTTTTTGTATGATTTGCTTGTTACCTGATTGTTCTGTTTGGGTGTTCCTCTGTGTGTTAGAGATAGGTCCTATACCCGGACCAGAGTGTACTTTGAGATAAGAGGATGGTATAGTCAAGGGAGCTTTGAGGGAGTCAAATCTCGAAAAAGCAGAACTTGAGAATCCATCCACCTGGGGGTTGCCTCTTTGGAATTACTGACGCCGATCGAACGATCGTTGAAGGCATTACTTTTTCCATAGAAGCCTATAACACTGAGGACCGTAGTAACGCTTAACTCATCTTATACTTTTTAGGATCGTGGCGCGGAAGCTATGAGGATGCAAATATGACTTAGCTGTTATGCGATGCCACACTCAGGTTAGATTCTCTTGAGGATAACTACCAACCTCCGAGCAAATCGGTGCGCTGGTGTGTCTGATAGTGGATTGTGGACCCTGGGCACTCTATTAGAACCGCTGTTTTCTGCAGGTACAATGAAGACAAACCTTAGTACATACCATTGTGGGATTGGTTTCTTAACCTTGACTTCATGCTCGTAACTCGAACCTTTGAACCCGTGTGCTTTGCGTGATCTTGTTTGTGGTTGTTGCATCCATGCACTCTTGCATCCATGAGCATACATCTAAATTCTTCCAAGTTGTCTCAGAAACTCATTTCAACTGTCTCCTTCTTCAGTTATTTGTTTACCGTCAAGCTGTTTCCACAACACAACTACGGAACTAAAGCTGCTGTCAAATTGAGAATGGAAAACGAAGAACAACACAACACTGAATTCAGAATTGAAATTGATGAGTTGAAGCCCGACATGACCAAACTCACAGAAATGATGCAAGTTCTGATTACTAGAGGTGAACCACATCAGAGGACTGTGATTGTTGAAACTTCACCTGCTGTTGTTAACCCTCCACTGACTCAACAACCAGCTTCTACTTGGCCAAAATTTGGGTTACCTCCGAATTACTCACCACCCTTTATAAATACTCCTGTGTTTGTCCCGTTTATACTGCCAGTATCTTCAGCTCCATTGTTCACTGAACCTCAGCCTATTGTGCATTCTGTTGCTCAAGATATTCCTGAAAATCCTCCTTTCATGTACCATGCTGTTGGTCCACAATCTGAAATTCAAGGAGAACCTGGATACATTGAAGAATTCAGAGAGCAATGCCAAACTCTGGACAAAAAGATAAGAGCCGTGGAAGGAAGTGATGTCTTTAATGCTGCTGTAATGGACATGTGTTTGGTTTCAGACTTGGTTATGCCTACAAAATTCAAAACTCCTGATTTTGAGAAATACAAGGGGCACACCTATCCTAGAAGCCACTTGGTGATGTACTGCTGCAAGATGGCTGCCCATGCCAAAAATGACAAACTGCTCATTCACTGTTTCCAAGACAGCTTGAGTGGGGCTTCAATGAAATGGTATATGGGACTTGAGAAGAACCGTATCCAAAGCTGGAAGGACTTAGCTGATGCTTTCTTAAAGCAATATAAGTACAATCTGGACATGGCACCTGACCACCGCCAATTGCAGAATATGTCTCAGAAAGAAAAAGAATCCTTTAAGGAGTACGCTCAATGCTGGAGAGAGCTAACTGCTCAGGTAGAGCCACCCTTGGCTGAAAAGGAATTGACTGGATTGTTCATGGACACTCTTCAGCCACTCTTTTGGGAAAAGATGATAGGCAGTGTATCATCTGGTTTTGCTGACCTAGTCACTATTGGAGAAAGACTAGAAGAGGGTATCAAGAAAGGAAAGATTGCTAATGCTGAAGCCTTTAGTGGTGCTAAAAAGTATGGTGGGAATTTTCAAAAGAAAAAGGATGGTGATACCCATGCTGTTTCAGTTGAAGGGGAACCTCGTCGCAGGCAACAACAATATGTAGCTACAGTCGCTCCTGTTGTCAATGATCAACCAGTTCAAGCTCCTCATCAGGCTGTTAGACAAAATCAGAATCGTAATAGGGTTAACTATGATCCTATCCCGATGTCTTACACTGAGCTGTATCCATGTCTTGTTCACAAAGGTTTGATTACAACGAGGGCTCCACCTCCTCCTCCAAATCCTCTCCCAACCGGCTATAGGGCTGATCTTCACTGTGAGTTCTATCAAGGTGGGGCAGGCCATAACTTGGAAGGTTTTTATGCATTGAAAGCTAGAGTGCAAGAATTGGTGAAAGCAAATATTCTGACCTTTCTTGATGATAATCCCAATGTTGTCAACAATCCTTTGCCAGAGCATGCCAAGTGAAGTTTGAGTCAGTTCAGACGGATCATCTCCTAAAGCTAGTGTTTCAGACATGACAACTCATCCTTTTTGCTGATTAATCACCAGACATTGTTTCTTTCTATTTGCATTTTTCTTTTATTGTATTGACTGTTTGCTTTTGAACTTTATTTGTACTTTCATGGTAATTTCAATGAAATGAGAATTGCAATGTTTTGATTCAATTCATTTATATCCACTGTGTGCATCTTTATGCTTTCTTTTTCACAAAAAAAATATATCTCCTGTTCACTTTCTTTATCAAGCTTTTGTTTATGCAAAGATTGGAGGGAGGATGATGAAAACGAAATACCTGAAATTGCTGAACTGTATGCTTTCAATTAAAACTTGGCTGATGATGTACATGCATTGTTTCAACTCCCAAACACTGGAGAAATAAGGAAGTTAATCTCTTGTCAACCCCTTTGAGCCTAGAAGTTGGAGCTTCTTTCTGTACGAAAAAACCCGCAATTTTAACTCGGGGATGGGTAGTTCTCAGTTAATTTGGCCATGCATTCAAATTCAAGTTAATCATTCAAGACACCTTTCAATAAAGGTTGCAATCATAAGCTTTCCTTCACACATCAAAGAAGTGTCGAAGATGTATTTCAAGTCAAAAGCCAATGATGGCTCACCGTAATCATTAAGCCAGGCTGTCACTATCTTTCAAAAAAAATTTGAAAAAAAAAATAAATCAAATGAAAAGCCCGCTAAGTCAAAACCTATGAAGGAGACTTAGGAAAAAATTGGGGCATCCCGCTGACTGTAAGCTCAAATGACACAGTTCAGGCAAAAGTTAGGGATAACAAAAGAAAAATCAAGAGGTTACCAAAATCCTCAAAGACAAAACAAGTTGACCGAGGTCCTCATCAAAAACAACAAAATGTTGTAAAGGAGAAGTGACTGCTATCTCAAAAATCTCTTGAGCCATCATCATGACATGTGTTGCAATTCCAAAATCTCCTGGAACCTGAATGCATAGGTTGAATTAACTGACCATAGGACTGGAGATCATCATGAAGAATGGGTTGGGCATAAATAAACTTAGAGCCTATATCCTTTGTTTCAAAAACCGTGAACTAGACCACGTTACAACCTTCAAAATACCTAATTGAAGCCAGGTTTCTTTTGAAAGCATACTAAAACAAGGTTGCGTAAATTGACTCCTATGTTTGTTGCCAATAATTTGTTTTGATGTCTTACATTTGCTTTATTTTTCATTTTTGAATGTCTAAACCGCCGTGTTGTGACAACTGATTCATTTGCTTTACATCAATAATATCATTCCAAAAATGATTTTTGATTTCAAATTTTGCATGAGCTTTGCATTAAAATTACCATGAATGAATGATTTTATTTGCAGACAAACTTCCCTCATCAATAATTTTCAAACAGTTGAGAAACTTGGTCAGTGATCTTATCAGTGGCACATTACTTCCAGATCCTGTTGTGAATAAATTCAATATTTGTTGCTTAGTGCAAGTTATTCTCATAATTGGTTAGCCAGAAGATCTATTTCAAGACCCATACTGAGTTTAGCCTTCTCAACATTCATTTCAAGAACTGAAGCCATGATCATTTCATCCCCAACAATAGTCAAGCTGAAGCCATGATCAGTTTATCCTCAGTATTCATTTCAAGAATTGAAGCCATGATCAGTTCATTTTTCCTTGCAGCAGTCAAACTGAAGCTATGATCAGTTTTTCTTCATCAGCCAATCAATCTAGGGCAGTCTTCTTCAAGAATCCTCAGAATGTCTTTCCTCAAAAGACCATCAGCCTGATACAATTCATAAGTGTGACAGAGATATGTTCAACATCTTCTCTCCAAGCAGAGTTGGCAGTGTTCCCTGTGTTGAGGAATCAGAATTCCATTCTTCCCTCACAAAAGAGTCTATCTCAGTTGTCCCTATCATATGCATTGCATATATAAATCATTCATATATCATACATAGAAAGATTTTCATAACTCGAAGTGTGCTTCGTGCTCATATGCATTTTTCCGAGGTCCTGTTGCTTTCAACATCTTACCTTGTGATCAAAGTCCAACTTACTTGGCGCCTACCAAAACTTTTACCCGCCTTTTCATTCAGTGACATTCCTGAATGTTGTCGTTTACCTATATTCTTTCTTTCCAGTTCCATTCCTGGATGTTGTTGTTTCCCTGTGCATTTATTGTTGTTGTTAGATGTTTGTCTTCTTTCATTCCAGTGCTATTCCTGGATCTTTGTTTTCTTTCACTCCTGTGCCATTCCTGGAAGTCTGTCTTTTCTTTCACTCTAGTGCTGTTCCTGGACATCTGTCTCTTTTGATTTCTAGTGATATTCCTGGATGTCTGTCTCTTTTGATTTCCAGTGCCATTCCTGGATATCTTGTTCCTCTTGTCTCTCCCAGTGCTATTCCTGAAATTTTTGTCTCTCTTTTGTAATCCCCATTATATTTTCTCTTGGATATCTTTTAGTGCCATTCTTGAAAGTTTTATCTGTTCATTCAGTGCCATTCCTGAATGAGTTTTCTCCTTTGCATTCAGTGCCATTCCTGGATGTCTTTCTCACTATCATTCAATGACATTCTTGAATATAGTGATTTACCTTTACCTTTCAGTGCCATTCCTGAAAGTCCCTGCTCACTTTATTCAATGCCAGTCTCGGATATCGTGAACTCTTTTTATCCAATACCATTCTTGGATACTTCTGATGTATTTTCCAGAACTTTTCTCACTCCATCCAATGCCATTCTTGGATGTTGAGATTTCTGCTATCCAATGCTATTCTTGGATACCTTTTCCCCAGCCAAGTCCAATGCTATTCTTAGATATCTCTGATTGTTTAACCTTGCCATCCAATGCCATTCTTGGATGTCCCCAGTGAAGTTTTCAAATGGAATTTTGTTTATATCCAATGCTATTCTTGGATGACTCTGATGTTTGTTGTTGCCTCAGTCAATGCCATTCTTGAATGTTGTAGTTCCTTTATCCAATGCCATTCTTGGATATTCTACTCCCAATAGAGTGTTTTTCACCTCTATCCAATGCTATTCTTGGATGACGCTGCTGTTTTTACCAGAAACTTTCTTGTTGTTTGTCCAATGCCATTCTTGGACATCTTTTAGCATACTTTTGTCTCGTTCGTAGTTTCCATCCAATGCTATTCTTGGATGTCACTACATGTCTTCCCAGGGTCTTATCCCTCTTTTTCCAACTATTGATGGATACTTCTTGTCACCTTGACAGATCTCCAGAAATAGCTTGTGTTCCCCGGCGTGCCTTTTCACGTCATTTCTCTCAATTTACCGTCAATCTTTTATTTCGAGTTTCCCCGCAGTCTGTCTCATTCTTTGCATTCATATCATCTTGTGGCATCCTAGGGCTAAAAAATGTAGCTTTTTGTATTTAAGTATCTTCATATCTCCCGATAGAAGAGACTTAAATAGGGGCAGCTGTAAGACCCTAATTTTTGACCCCTAAGATTCCACATATCATTCACATCTCATTTTGCATCTTATACCACAAACAAGATCATGCTTTGGTTATTTTATCCCTCTCTTCTTTGGGTTTATGCCTTGCAGGGATCACTGAGCATCTGTGTCTTTCTTACTTACCTTTATTTGCTTATGTTTACTAACCTTAATCAAAATCCAAAAATATTTTGTTTTCTTTCACTAACATTTTCAGGGGAAGAACAAGTTAAAAATACCAAAACAACAGCCCCTCAGCTCGAATGAATTTTAAAAAGTTAAAGTTGATTTGCAGACAATTCAAAAATCATCTGATCAAGAGTTTCCAAGATTTAATTGATTACCATTCAAGAGACTCCAAGGTTCATGTGTTTATGTCCATGCCTTCTTTGACAAGCAAGAAAAATTGAGCCAGAACCAAGACATCTCATAAAAAAGCCATTTTTCCTCATTTTTCACTATGTTAATCGATTAACCTAATTTCACTGTGAAGTGGTTAATCGATTAACACGTGCATTTTTTGGAAAAAATGTGCCAAATTCAAATTCTGCAGCAATTGGCACCAATTCTCAGCCCTTGATCACACGTGGAATATTCTAGACCATCTCATTTTAATTCCCCTACATCACTTTGATCATTTCTTACCATACACCTTCACTAATCACCACTCCTTTATGAATTTCTCTCCAAATTCAAATTCCAAGCCTAATTTTCATTTCCAAACCAAATTCCAATCCACCAAATTTTCCAAGCCTAAACTCTATAAATAGAGCCTTCATTTCATTCATTCATTCAAGCTTTTGAGAGCCAAATTCACCTTGTTAAATTTCTCTTGAAGCTTTTGATAGCCAATAAACCTCTTGCAAATTCTCTTCCCAACCACAAAATTCACCAAAGCTCACTTTTCTTCTTTTGAAAGTTAACAAGAATTCACATTGAATCTTGTTCAACTTTGAGCTAAACCTTCATCCAAACTTGTTTTCTTCATCAATTCTTATAGATCAAGGCTTCGGAGTTTGGATCTTGGAGTAATTTGAAGCAATTTTCAGATTTGGAGTGGTAATCTCATTTTCCACCATTGTTGTTCTTGATTTCATCTTCAACAATGTAGATCCTTTGTTGATCTTGTTTACTTGATCTTTAGATCTTGCAATTTGTGTTTGATTACTGGTTTTTGCTGTTGTTTTACTCAAAATTTCGTGCACAATTGCATCCTTAATCATGAGGTGTTTGAATAAATGATTGATCCAGGATTATGCAATTTTGAAACTAATTTTCTGCTGTTTTTAAGTGTTAATCGATTAACCAAAACACGCACGAATTGGTTAATTGATTAACAGTTGAATTCTGCGCAAAAAAACTGCAAGTTTGCACTGGTTAATCGATTAACCTAATTACACTATGAAATGGTTAATCGATTAACCAACATCCAGAATGTGAAAACTGCTTGTTTTTGGGACTATTTTGGTTCCTTTTCCATTTTCTTCCCTTTTCCTTTGTTCTTAGCCTTAGATCACATAATTTTATGATTTAATTTGGCTTTCTCTTCATCTATTTCTCTTTTATTTGGATCGATGAATGTCTTATGGATCATTAGAAATTCTTTGTCGAATTCTTGATCAAGACGAGATCGTTACCTTCTTTTCTTTTCGTGCGGTATTGATTTCGGATGACGATCTACATATCGTTCATCTAGCATGCATTAGCATAAAGAGATATTGACTGGCCTCATTGTAGGGTAATTACTCCGTAAATTACTCGGCGATTGCTTAACATAGCGCAACAATATGTCCCGTATCGGAAAACAACTCAATGTTGATTGATCTTTTGTATTAGGTTCAAAATCTATGAAGCTTGTTGTTGTAGAGGCTTTGATTCTATGAATTTTCTAACAAGTCTTCATTAACCTTGACCTAAGTACACTATTCAATCATTATTGATCACTTACTCTAACAACTAACAACTAATTACTAACTTCTAACTTCTTTACAATTCCTTCTCGCTCCCTATCCCTCTTTTACTTTTATGCTCCATTATTATCATTATCATATCATGTTTATGCTTCCACAATTTTTCCTTTGTCTGTTGGACACATGTTTATGCCTCCGCAATTTTTCCTTTGTCCATTGGACACATGTTTATGCTTCCGCAGTTTTTCCTTTGTCCGTTGGACACATGTTTATGTTTATGCTTTTTTTCTCTTTGTCCACTTGGACCAAAAAACATTAATAAAGGGCAAAACCTCTAAAAAACTTGTGCTTCTAATCTTGGACTATGGTTACTATCCTTTGCAATGGGCATGGAATTTTGCACCTAGACCTTGGACTTCAATGCTATTCTTGGATCCTTGGACTTAGAACTAGGACCTTCTCCCTTTGCTTTGGAATTATGGTTCGAAGACTTTGAAGCCTTGTGCTTTTTCTTAGTTTATGGTGAAGACAACTACATTTGTGGTTAGATCATTCTTATCCTTAGCTTTTACTTTATGCTTTAGGATAGTCACTTCTTCTCCACCCATTCTTCAATTTTCAAAACTTTCTTACTTTTTCAAAAATCTTCTTGATTTCAAACTATCACCTCTTTCATAATCAAACCTTGACTTTGTCAAGTGATTTTACTCTTTTCCTTTCATTTCTTAACAAATGCTAAACTACATAAGCATATTGACACTTTTTTTCAAAAGACTTTAAAAAACACCAAACTCATTCAAACCTCTTTTGTGCCCTTGTGCACTTTCCCTTTAACTTTTTCATAAGTTTAGACATGATTTATATCTTTAAGCGGAATTATTCGCTTGGAAATGACGACTTGTCTTTACATTTAAAAACAACCATAACAAACCAATTTTGTTCTTTGTACCACGAACTACGAGGTTTTGATCTTACATTGCACTCTGTGGGTACGTAGGCATGAGGCGATGAGTCTCTCCAAACACAAAAATATTAAAAAACAATTTCTCTTCTCATCTCCTCAATCACTTTTCAAGCAAATGTTTTCAGACCAAAAGCGTAAATATTTCAAAGGGTTCCCGTGGAGTACCACAGATGTTTTGGGTGCGTAAAACCTTCCCTCTGCATAACCAACCCGCTTACCCGGTTTCTCTTCACTTGTTCTTGTTGTAGAGCTTGTGTAGGTTTTGTTCACTCTTTTCCTTTCCTTTTTGGATAAAATAAAAGTGTGGTGGCGACTCTTTCTTTTTGAGTTAAGTTAATCAATAGCTTACACTCACGATTTTTCAGCTACACTAATAATTTTCCAAATGAATGAAAAATTATTAAAGCAAAAGGGTGTATTATTGATTATACAAGATTAAGCCTGTTCATGAAGAACAAACTTAATGCAAGAGAGTGCAAAACAGTACCAAATGACATTGAGAATGCAACACCAATCATGTCATTATGTGAGCAAAATTGTACAAGAATGGTCATGTGTATGCAATGTTAAGAATATGAACAAATTGAATAATCGAAAGCGTGCATCGAAAGTTCATGAATATGCTTCAAACAGAAGTTAAACGTCACTTAAAACATCCCTAAAAACCAAGCATATCATTCCATGGAAGTTAGAGGGAGAGAGCATGGAAACAAGCTTGAAAAACACCAAAAATGACACTCTGTTATAATGGTAACCGGTTACCTCAGAATGAGTAACCGGTTACTTGCTTGAAAAACAGAAAATCTGGGGAAAATTGTGAAGGGTAACCGGTTAACTTATATTGACTAACCGGTTACTCAGTTGAAAAAGGTAGCGCCGAAGCAAATTTTGTGAAGAGTAACTGGTTACTCTATATTGCGTAATCGGTTACTCTATATTGCGTAATCGGTTACCACTGTAACAGTGGCAAAAACAGCTTTTGAAAACGTACTTAAAGCATCCAAATCACTTGTTTAAATCACCACATGCTAGGGTATGAATTAGTGCACGAAAATCAAGCTTGAAAACAGAAAATAAGCAGTGATGGAATCAATTAACACATCAAGATCATGGATCAAACAATGCAAAATCAATTCACACATAAAAAGGCATCGAAACTACATCGCGAATGATACGAGAATGTGCGAAACAGTAAAATGAGTGAGATCTACCAACCTACAAACCGGAGATTTGGCTTGGTGATTGTTGCAAAGTGATCTTGATGAAAATAATCAAAGAAAACCAGAGGAATCTTCAATTAGAGCCGAATCGTATCGAAACCGAGCAAATTGCGACGAAACTCCAAAAGATGAATTCGAACCGTTGATTCTTGAAATAAACACTTGAGATGAATCCAAAAGCTAGTAAACTCCAGAAATCCAAGTATAATTTTAAGAGGATAAAGGTTAAGCTCAAGAAATAATCACTTCCAATGAGGAAGTGATTAATCTTCAATGGTGAAGAGCTATAGTGAGGTTTGGGAAGAAAATTGAGATGAAGAAGAAGAAGTTGCAGAAAAGTTCAGAGAGAATGTGAGAGAATTGAGAGTGAAATTTGAGAGATTGTGGATCCCTTGAAAAAGTGAATGAAAGCTTGTTTATATAGAGTTTTGGTTTGGAGTTGCTAGGTTTGGAATATGCTTGGGAGTTAGCTTTGGAATTAGGCTAGGAGTTAGTTACACTTGACTCACCGAGTTAAGCGGTTAACTCGGTTAGTTATGAAGTTAACTCGCTAACAATCCCAATGTAAGCTTTACATCCATAGGTTCACAATTTATGGAAATGTGGTGTATGGTAGTCTTGAATGGAAATGGTACATTGTAGTAAATGCCAATGAACCACTTGAAGGGTCTAGAATATTCCACCTGCTGCTAGAACAATGTAGAATCGAAGACCAAAGAGTGTGCACAGTTGCCGTCCTAAAAATGCAGCAGAAACTGCAAATTTGCACTGAGTAACCGGTTACCCTATATTGAGTAACCGATTACTCTAGGCAAAATATGCCCAGATGGCTTAGGAGAATCAAGTCGATCTTCTCACCATGACTGACTCTGCCTGGGGAATGAACCCAGAAAACTTCTGATTTCTAAGCTACCACTAACTCTGTTACAGGGAATTCACAAGGCTCGGTGGATTTTCTCTTCTTGAGGAAGACGAGGAACCAAATCGTACGGCTGCTGATGCGTGACAGTTTTGACATGCTGGGAATGATGCACGACCCGTGTCGGGGAAAAGAACAAACGTGTCGCTTCTCGGGGTACATCATGACAACTTTACTAGAGACCTTGTGGATCTGTTGGGGAAATGGGAGGTAAACAACCTTTCCGAAGAACCATAATGGCGATTGCCGAGGGAATGATGACTCTGCTGAGGAAACAACAACTCTTCAAAGAACCATCGCGGTGCTGGCTGGGCGTTCGGCTTACCACTGGATATTACTGACTATCCTGCATGAATTACCAGTAAAATATGCAATGCATAATGCTTTCTCGATCGATTTAGCTTTTTATTGTTCTCAATGTTTTATAGTATTATGTGATCACCAATAATTGTTTATTTTGCAAACAAAATACCGGAAAGAAAATAATTGAGAAAACAAATGGTATATGTTTATTGAATGTGAAAATATGGTACATAAGATGTGTACAAGGATGCAAAAATCCTTGATGAGGAAATTTTCAATAAAATTGAGAAACAAATGTAAATGGCAAAGGAAAATCATGCTTTGCACTGATTACAACATTGGCTACCATCCACTGTAAGTCTAGGTTCCAATGCCTTGCACCAGTTGATGATGATTCGACTGCTCTGTTACCGTCTAAGGTCCAGCTATGACGAAGAGAGACGCAAGTGTTCACAGTTAGATGCCTTTATCCCTAATTTTTTCCTGGAAATTTTCTATATTTTTTTCGTCCACCAGGATACCCATTTTTGCCTAAGTCGCACTTTCGGGTTTTCAACTTAGCGGGCTGTTATTAATTTTTCATTGTCCCTAACTTTTGCATGGACATTTATTTTTTTGGTCCATCGGGATGCCCATTTTTTCCTAGATTGTCCTTGCGGATACCAATCTAGCGGGCTCTTAATCCATTTTTTCAGGCATAATATTTTTTGACTGTATCGGAGTTCACGAGCGATGACAGCTCCTCCCCATCCATGGTGGTGAGGACCAGGGCTCCGCCTGAGAAGGCCTTCTTGACAACAAAGTTTCCTTTGTAATTGGGAGTCCACTTACCGTGTGGATTCGAATGAATAAGTGAATATCTCTTAAGCATGAGTTCGCCTTCATGGCATGCTCGAGGGAGAACTTTCTTGTCAAAAGCTCATTTGAGGCGTCTCTGATACAATTGACCATGACAAACAGATGTAAGACGTTTCTCTTCAATGAGATTCAACTGGTCATATCTGGATTAGACCCATTTGGCTTCATCAAGATCTGCTTCCATGATGACTCTGAGCGAAGGAATCTCAACTTCAATGGGTAGAACATCCTCCATACCATACACAAGCGAATATGGAGTTGCCCCAGTAGAAGTGCAGACTGAAGTTCTGTAGCCATGTAGTGCAAATGGAAGCATTTCATGCCAATCTTTGTATGTCTTGACCATTTTCTGGACAATCCTCTTGATGTTTTTATTTGCTGCTTCGACGACACCGTTCATCTTGGGCCGATATGGTGAAGAGTTGTGGTGCTCGATCTTGAATTCCTGACACAACTCTTTCATCATCTTGTTGTTTAGGTTGCTGGCATTGTCAGTGATAATGTTGATAGGAATGCCATAACGACAGATTATCTCTTTCTTGATAAATCTGGCAACCACTTGTCGTGTGACGTTTGTGTAAGAAGCAACTTCAACCCACTTGGTGAAGTATTTGATAGCAACTACAATGAATCGATGACCGTTGGAAGCCTTTGGCTCAATCATTCCAATCATATCTATACCCCACATTGAGAATGGCCAAGGTGAAGTCAAAACATTCAATGGAGTTGGAGGCACATGGATCTTGTCTCAGTAGATTTTGCATTTGTGACACCTTTTGGAAAAGTTGTAATAATCTACGTCCATTGTTGTCCAATAATACCCAGCTCGAAGGATCTTTTTGGCCATGGCATGACTTTTAGCATGTAATCCCTCGTAGCCCTCATGTATGAACCTTATGATCGTGTTTGCTTCGTGTCTATCCGCGCATCTGAGCAACACGGAATCATAATTCCTCTTGTACAGTACACCACCACTTAAGAAAAATTTGGCGCAGAGCCACCTAAGAGCTTTCTTATCAGTGATAGTAATACCCTCGGGATATTCCTGTTTTTCCAGATATCTCTTGATGTCGTAGAACCAAGGCTTGTCATCAAACTCATCCTAGATTGCTAAACAGTGTGCTGGTTCGTTCAAATGATCAATGCGGATATGAGGAGCCTCATTCTTCCACTTGACTTTGAACATAGATGCTAACATAGCAAGTGCATCAGCTAGTTGATTTTCCTCTCTGGAGATATGATGAAAAGAGATCTCGTCAAAGTAAGGAATCAATTTCGCTATGTATTATTGGTACGGTACCAACTTGGAATTCCGAGTCATGAAGTTCCCTCTGACTTGGCCAATAACCAAAGCAGAATCTCCATAGACCTCAAGAATCTTGATTCTCATGTCAATTTCTGCTTCAATACTGTAGATACATGTTTCGTATTCAATCATATTGTTGGTGCATGCAAAGCATAATCTGGCAGTGAAGGGAAGGTGAAAACCTGTCGGAGAGACGAGGATATCACCGATTCCACGACCTTTAGAATTTGAGGCACCATCGAACACGAGTGTCCATCGCGCCCCTGGTTCTGGTCCTATGTCAGGGTCTGAAGTCTCATAGTCTCTGATAAACAGAACATCCTCATTGGGAAAGTCAAACTTCATTTGTTGATAACCCTCTACAGGTTGATGAGCAAGGTAGTCAGACAAGACGCTCCCTTTTATTGCTTTCTGGGTAACATGTTGTTGGAAGCGGAATAGCGGCAAGCAATAAAAGTTTTGGAAGTATTTTTTCGGGAATTTATCGTGTCCACAGAGATCGGTGCTACTGAACTGCCATTCGACAATTTAATTGTTAATGAGTTTGGGTTTAAATGGTTTAAAGCGTAAATGCGGAAAAGTAAATAAAAAGATAAGAAAATTCATTCATCAGAGAGAAAAGACTTATCAAGCATGTATATATTCTACTCGTCACAGACTTAAACTTATTGACCAGTTACACTCAACTTACAATACTCCTCAATATCACTCGGTATCGCTCACAATAGTGTTCATCTCTGACACACCGAGCTGAGAGACAACCGTATCACTCTCTTCGTCACTCTCGCGCACGAAGCCTCGAAATACGGAAGGCATTTAAGTTCCGACACCCATACGGATTGTTAGCCCTAAATCTATCTCTAGCATCCAGAAACTAACAGATAATTATCCTTAATCGAAGTTTGTGACGTTTATCTCTAACACGACCTAAACCCCGAGCATTTAAGCAAAAATCAAGAACAATCACCAACAGAGATTTGTAAAGCAAATTAAATATAACACCATGGGCGACAAATGTACATAAGATCAAAGTAAAAACATATACAAACCCAACAAAGAAGAAAGACATGAAGAAAATCAGAAATGAACCAAACACTTCACGGATTGTCAGAGCCGATCGATGAGAAATCCACCCCGGATCATCCAAATGCAAGCTTCCATGATGTTTTCTAAGCAAATCCAATGAAGAAATAAAGTTTGATGGAGTGGGAGCAAAAAATACCCAAACCATCCCCTAAAAAAATCTATTTTTCCACTATTTATGGACTGTCAAAGTCGCAGACCGCGCTAAGCGCGGTTTTGGGCGCTAAACGCGCTCTTATTAATATTAAACCGCCTTAAAATCACGCTAAGCAGGCTCGGAGTGCGCTAAGAACGCTACTCGCTGGAATTTGCTCCTTCCTTGGGCTAGGAGCGCGTTAAGCGCGCTCGTAGCATGCTTGAAAATCTAAAGCTTCCTTTCTTCATAACTTTTGAACCGTAATTCTGTTTTTCGCCCGGTTCGAAGCGTTGGAAAGCTTATTCAATGCTCTATACAACAATGGAAAAATCCCACTGTTTAAATACCTACAAAACTTAGATAAAATCAATTAAACTCAATGATATATACGAGAAAATGTAAAATACACACGAAAACGTAAAGTAAACGTATTTACACATAAAGTTGGGTTTATTCAACCAATATTAACACAAAGTAACGATAAGTGCAACAAAACTTATATACAAAAATAGGTACAATTTGCACTTATCAAACTCTCCCCAACTTACATAATTGTTTGTCCTCAAACAAAAATCAAACAACTCAAAGGAACCGAGTGAAAACCAAAGAATCACGAATCAACAGGTTTTGAAAACAGAAAACAAATGCAATGGTTCAAATGAAAACGGTACACACAAAGTAAATACTTACCACTACACTACAACGATAACATAATCATGAAACAAATGCAAAATACAAAAATCATGCCAAACATTCTAAAACAACACAAGTTCAAATGTGAATCACACCTAGCAAAAACATTCATCGGTAGATGAAACACATAAAATGAGGTACTTTCACTCACACAACAATCATGCAAACAAAAAACTAAATTATGCATTCATCCAAAAATTCACATTGAACATACAAAGGCAAGAATCACAAGGACTTTCAAGGTTGTAACGTGGTCGGGTAAACAAACAAGGGCAATTTCTAAAGGTAATTGAAACAAAAACTTGCCTAAACCTAAGGGAGTGATCAACTCACAAAGATCTAAACACAAAATTTCAACCAACTTCTTCCACAAACCCAAGTGTTACACAACAACACTACTTATTTAGCACAATTATTGAAACTCTTTTTGTTTCCTTTTTCAAGGACTTTCTTTTTCTCCGTTTTTTTTCTTTCCTTTTCTTTGTCACATTTTTTTTTCTTTTTTCTTTTCTTTTTCAATCCTCATAGAATCCAACCAATGAGTACACAATCATTCTCTCCCTAACTTGAATTCAACCACATCATCATGTGAATACTCCCTACTTTCTAAGGCAAGGAAAAAATCCATACAACAACACAAAGTTGAGGTCCAAGAAAAAACAAAATCCATAAAAAAATAAGTGAACTAAATACTCATAGGCAAGCATTAAGTTCAAATAAAAACATGGATCAAAAAGCTCAAAGGGGTTACAAATTCTCACACACTCACAAGGTGAATTGACTATTTGGCAAGGGTGGTTGTGCTCAAAATGGAACAAATGCCTTGATCCTTTTCATGCTATCAAATAATCAACACAAATAAATAATTAAACATAATGAAATCCAGTTAAAACAAGAATATTGGTACTCCGAGCATATATGAACAATGGAAGGCTTCCTCACAAAAAGGGTGGGAACTAAAGTGATTCACAATATGAACAAGAATAAAAAAGAATGAATGGCATGGAAGTTGTAAAAAGTCTAAGTATCATGAATATGCTAAAGTCTAGAAAGCGATAAACACATACCTTGAACGTGTACAAAACTTTAAACACTATCATTACCACGCATTCGCAAGTTGAAACACTCAAAATCGGAAAATCACCGAATGCGACTTCAAGCTATCGAACCAAAATTTTAGTCCAAACAACAACAAAAGAATTAGAAAAATTACTAATAATTACTAATATATAAGGCCTTGGTGGAAGGGGGAAGAAGGGGGAGCCAAGTGAACAATTAAAAGAATTCACTGGCTCAGCACAACAGGGCGTGCTAAGCGCGCAGGCCCGCGCTACACCAGAACCAGAAAAACCAGTACAACAACAAGGTTCTGGTGTAGGCCTCCACTTAACACCTACACAACTCAATTACAAAACATACAATATTTACACATACAAACTTCCTCAAGTTAAACACGACAAGCTTGAGGAAAACTAAACTTAACACCTTAACACGAACTACCATAAACATACTAAAAGAATGGGAGAAAAAACATTAGAAACTAACAACAATAAAACATGCTTGTTTTACGTCATAAGTTCGATGCCTATTATTTATACACACTTCTCCAAGTTGCCTCTTTACACGGTTAGCGCTCACCGACGATGAAACCTAACCAAACACTTAGCAAACGTGAAGAGAAACAAACATATACACTAAATTTACAAGTATACAAAACATGTAAAATTCACAAATATGGTAAACATATACAAGTATTAATATGAACAAGTGAAAATAGACAATATATACGATATCTACAAAACTCAAAAACAAAGAAACTATCGCAATGCGATCCAATAAAAACACCAATCCCCGACAACGGCGCCATTTTGTTGGAAGCGGAATAGCGGTAAGCAACAAAAGTTTTGGAAGTATTTTTCCAGGAATTTATCGTGTCCACAGAGATCGGTGCTACTGAACTGTCATTCGACAATTTAATTGTTAATGAGTTTGGGTTTAAATGGTTTAAAGCGTAAATGCGGAAAAGTAAATAAGAACATAAGAAAATTCATTCATCAGAGAGAAAAGAGTTATCAAGCATGTATATATTCCACTCGTCACAGACTTAAACTTATCGACCAGTTACACTCAACTTACAATACTCCTCAATATCACCCGGTATCGCTCACAATAGTGTTCATCTCTGACACACCGAGCTGAGAAACAAACGTATCAATCTCTTCGTCACTCTCGCGCACGAAGCCTCGAAATACGGAAGGAATTTAAGTTCCGACACCCATACGGATTGTTAGCCCTAAATCTATCTTTAGCATCCAGAAACTAACAGATAATTATCCTTAATCGAAGTTTGTGACGTTTATCTCTAACACGACCCAAACCCCGAGCATTTAAGCAAAAATCAAGAACAATCACCAACAGAGATTTGTAAAGAAAATTAAATATAACGCCATGGGCGACAAATGTACATAAGATCAAAGTAAAAATATATACAAACCCAACAAAGAAGAAAGACATGAAGAAAATCAGAAATGAACCAAACACTTCACGGATTGTCAGAGCCGATCGATGAGAAATCCACCCGGATCATCCAAATGCAAGCTTCCATGATGTTTTCTAAGCAAATCCAATGAAGAAATGAAGTTTGATGGAGTGGGAGCAAAAAATACCCAAACCATCCCCTAAAAAATCTGTTTTTCCACTATTTATGGACTGTCAAAGTCGCAGACCACGCTAAGCGCGGTTTTGGGCGCTAAGCGCGCTCTTATTAATGTTAAACCGCCTGAAAAGCGCGCTAAGCGGGCTACTCACTGGAATTTGCTCCTTCCTTGGGCTAGGAGCGCGCTAAGCGCGCTCGTTGCATGCTTGAAAATCCAAAGCTTGCTTTCTTCAAAACGTTTGAACCGTAATTCTGTTTTTCGCCCGGTTCGAAGCGTTGGAAAGCTTATTCAATGCTCTATACAACAATGGAAAAATCCCAATGTTTAAATACCTACAAAACTTAGATAAAATCAATTAAACTCAATGATATATACGAGAAAATGTAAAATACACACGAAAACGTAAAGTAAACGTATTTACACATAAAGTTGGGTTTATTCAACCAATATTAACACAAAGTAACGATAAGTGCAACAAAACTTATATACAAAAATAGGTACAATTTGCACTTATCAAACTCTCCCCAACTTACATAATTGTTTGTCCTCAAACAAAAATCAAACAACTCAAAGGAACCGAGTGAAAACCAAAGAATCACGAATCAACAGGTTTTGAAAACAGAAAACAAATGCAATGGTTCAAATGAAAACGGTACACACAAAGTAAATACTTACCACTACACTACAACGATAACATAATCACGAAACAAATGCAAAATACAAAAATCGTGCCAAACATTCTAAAACAACACAAGTTCAAATGTGAATCACACCAAGCAAAAACATTCATCGGTAGATGAAAAACATAAAATGAGGTACTTTCACTCACACAACAATCATGCAAACAAAAGACTAAATTATGCATTCATCCAAAAATTCACATTGAACATACAAAGGCAAGAATCACAAGGACTTTCAAGGTTGTAACGTGGTCGGGTAAACAAACAAGGGCAATTTCTAAAGGTAATTGAAACAAAAACTTGCCTAAACCTAAGGAAGTGACCAACTCACAAAGATCTAAACACAAAATTTCAACCAACTTCTTCCACAAACCCAAGTGTTGCACAATAACACTACTTATTTAGCACAATTATTGAAACTCTTTTTGTTTCCTTTTTCAAGGATTTTCTTTTTGTCCCTTTTTTTTCTTTCCTTTTCTTTGTCACATTTTTTTTTTCTTTTTTCTTTTCTTTTTCAATCCTCATAGAATCCAACCAATGAGTACACAATCATTCTCTCCCCAACTTGAATTCAACTACATCATCATGTGAATACTCCCTACTTTCTAAGGAAAGGAAAAAATCCATACAACAACACAAAGTTGAGGTCCAAGAAAAAAAAAATCCATAAAAAATAGGTGAACTAAATACTCATAGATAAGCATTAAGTTCAAATAAAAACATGGATCAAAAAGCTCAAAGGGGTTACAAATTCTCACACACTCACAGGGTGAATTGACTATTTGGCAAGGGTGGTTGTGCTCAAAATGAAACAAATGCCTTGATCATTTTCATGCTTTCAAATAATCAACACAAACAAAAGATTAAACATAATGATATCCAGTTAAAACAAGAATATTGGTACTCTGAGCATATATGAACAATGGAAGGCTTCCTCATAAAAAGGGTGGGAACTAAAGTGATTCACAATATGAACAAGAATACAAAAGAATGAATGGCATGGAAGTTGTAAAAAGTCTAAGTATCATGAATATGCTAAAGTCTAGAAAGCGATAAACACATACCTTGAACGTGTACAAAACTTTAAACACTATCATTACCACGCATTCGCAAGTTGAAACACTCAAAATCGGAAAATCACCGAATGCGACTTCAAGCTATCGAACCAAAATTTTAGTCCAAACAACAACAAAAGAATTAGAAAAATTACTAATAATTACTAATATATAAGGCCTTGGTGGAAGGGGGAGCCAAGTGAACAATTAAAAGAATTCACTGGCTCAGCACAACAGGGCGTGCTAAGCGCGCAGGCCCGCGCTACACCAGAACCAGAAAAACCAGTACAACAACAAGGTTCTGGTGTAGGCCTCCACTTAACACCTACACAACTCAATTACAAAACATACAATATTTACACATACAAACTTCCTCAAGTTAAACACGACAAGCTTGAGGAAAACTAAACTTAACACCTTAACACGAACTACCATAAACATACTAAAAGAATGGGAGAAAAAACATTAGAAACTAACAACAATAAAACATGCTTGTTTTACGTCATAAGTTCGATGCCTATTATTTATACACACTTCTCCAAGTTGCCTCTTTACACGGTTAGCGCTCACCGACGATGAAACCTAACCAAACACTTAGCAAACGTGAAGAGAAACAAACATATACACTAAATTTACAAGTATACAAAACATGTAAAATTCACAAATATGGTAAACATATACAAGTATTAATATGAACAAGTGAAAATAGACAATATATACGATATCTACAAAACTCAAAAACAAAGAAACTATCGCAATGCGATCCAATAAAAACACCAATCCCCGACAACGGCGCCATTTTGTTGGAAGCGGAATAGCGGTAAGCAACAAAAGTTTTGGAAGTATTTTTCCAGGAATTTATCGTGTCCACAGAGATCGGTGCTACTGAACTGTCATTCGACAATTTAATTGTTAATGAGTTTGGGTTTAAATGGTTTAAAGCGTAAATGCGGAAAAGTAAATAAGAACATAAGAAAATTCATTCATCAGAGAGAAAAGAGTTATCAAGCATGTATATATTCCACTCGTCACAGACTTAAACTTATCGACCAGTTACACTCAACTTACAATACTCCTCAATATCACCCGGTATCGCTCACAATAGTGTTCATCTCTGACACACCGAGCTGAGAAACAAACGTATCAATCTCTTCGTCACTCTCGCGCACGAAGCCTCGAAATACGGAAGGAATTTAAGTTCCGACACCCATACGGATTGTTAGCCCTAAATCTATCTTTAGCATCCAGAAACTAACAGATAATTATCCTTAATCGAAGTTTGTGACGTTTATCTCTAACACGACCCAAACCCCGAGCATTTAAGCAAAAATCAAGAACAATCACCAACAGAGATTTGTAAAGAAAATTAAATATAACGCCATGGGCGACAAATGTACATAAGATCAAAGTAAAAATATATACAAACCCAACAAAGAAGAAAGACATGAAGAAAATCAGAAATGAACCAAACACTTCACGGATTGTCAGAGCCGATCGATGAGAAATCCACCCGGATCATCCAAATGCAAGCTTCCATGATGTTTTCTAAGCAAATCCAATGAAGAAATGAAGTTTGATGGAGTGGGAGCAAAAAATACCCAAACCATCCCCTAAAAAATCTGTTTTTCCACTATTTATGGACTGTCAAAGTCGCAGACCACGCTAAGCGCGGTTTTGGGCGCTAAGCGCGCTCTTATTAATGTTAAACCGCCTGAAAAGCGCGCTAAGCGGGCTACTCACTGGAATTTGCTCCTTCCTTGGGCTAGGAGCGCGCTAAGCGCGCTCGTTGCATGCTTGAAAATCCAAAGCTTGCTTTCTTCAAAACGTTTGAACCGTAATTCTGTTTTTCGCCCGGTTCGAAGCGTTGGAAAGCTTATTCAATGCTCTATACAACAATGGAAAAATCCCAATGTTTAAATACCTACAAAACTTAGATAAAATCAATTAAACTCAATGATATATACGAGAAAATGTAAAATACACACGAAAACGTAAAGTAAACGTATTTACACATAAAGTTGGGTTTATTCAACCAATATTAACACAAAGTAACGATAAGTGCAACAAAACTTATATACAAAAATAGGTACAATTTGCACTTATCAAACTCTCCCCAACTTACATAATTGTTTGTCCTCAAACAAAAATCAAACAACTCAAAGGAACCGAGTGAAAACCAAAGAATCACGAATCAACAGGTTTTGAAAACAGAAAACAAATGCAATGGTTCAAATGAAAACGGTACACACAAAGTAAATACTTACCACTACACTACAACGATAACATAATCACGAAACAAATGCAAAATACAAAAATCGTGCCAAACATTCTAAAACAACACAAGTTCAAATGTGAATCACACCAAGCAAAAACATTCATCGGTAGATGAAAAACATAAAATGAGGTACTTTCACTCACACAACAATCATGCAAACAAAAGACTAAATTATGCATTCATCCAAAAATTCACATTGAACATACAAAGGCAAGAATCACAAGGACTTTCAAGGTTGTAACGTGGTCGGGTAAACAAACAAGGGCAATTTCTAAAGGTAATTGAAACAAAAACTTGCCTAAACCTAAGGAAGTGACCAACTCACAAAGATCTAAACACAAAATTTCAACCAACTTCTTCCACAAACCCAAGTGTTGCACAATAACACTACTTATTTAGCACAATTATTGAAACTCTTTTTGTTTCCTTTTTCAAGGATTTTCTTTTTGTCCCTTTTTTTTCTTTCCTTTTCTTTGTCACATTTTTTTTTTTCTTTTTTCTTTTCTTTTTCAATCCTCATAGAATCCAACCAATGAGTACACAATCATTCTCTCCCCAACTTGAATTCAACTACATCATCATGTGAATACTCCCTACTTTCTAAGGAAAGGAAAAAATCCATACAACAACACAAAGTTGAGGTCCAAGAAAAAAAAAATCCATAAAAAATAGGTGAACTAAATACTCATAGATAAGCATTAAGTTCAAATAAAAACATGGATCAAAAAGCTCAAAGGGGTTACAAATTCTCACACACTCACAGGGTGAATTGACTATTTGGCAAGGGTGGTTGTGCTCAAAATGAAACAAATGCCTTGATCATTTTCATGCTTTCAAATAATCAACACAAACAAAAGATTAAACATAATGATATCCAGTTAAAACAAGAATATTGGTACTCTGAGCATATATGAACAATGGAAGGCTTCCTCATAAAAAGGGTGGGAACTAAAGTGATTCACAATATGAACAAGAATACAAAAGAATGAATGGCATGGAAGTTGTAAAAAGTCTAAGTATCATGAATATGCTAAAGTCTAGAAAGCGATAAACACATACCTTGAACGTGTACAAAACTTTAAACACTATCATTACCACGCATTCGCATGTTGAAACACTCAAAATCGGAAAATAACCGAATGCGGCTTCAAGCTATCGAACCAAAATTTGAGTCCAAACAACAACAAAAGAATTAGAAAAATTACTAATAATTACTAATATATAAGGCCTTGGTGGAAGTGGGAAGAAGGGGGAGCCAAGTGAACAATTAAAAGAATTCACTGGCTCAGCACAACAGGGCGCGCTAAGCGCGCAGGCCCGCGCTAAGCGCGCTACACCAGAACCAGAAAAACCAGTACAACAACAAGGTTCTGGTGTAGGCCTCCACTTAACACTTACACAACTCAATTACAAAACATACAATATTTAGACATACAAACTTCCTTAAGTTAAACCCGACAAGCTTGAGGAAAACTAAACTTAACACCTTAACACGAACTACCATAAACATACTAAAAGAAAGGGAGAAAAAAACATTAGAAACTAACAACAATAAAACATGCTTGTTTTACGTCATAAGTTCGACGCCTATTATTTATACACACTTCTCCAAGTTGCCTCTTTACACGGTTAGCGCTCACCGACGATGAAACCTAACCAAACACTTAGCAAACGTGAAGAGAAACAAACATATACACTAAATTTACAAGTATGCAAAACATGTAAAATTCACAAATATGGTAAACATATACAAGTATCAATATCAACAAGTGAAAATAGACAATATATACGATATCTACAAAACTAAAAAACAAATAAACTATCGCAATGCAATCCAATAAAAACACCAATCCCCGGCAACAACGCCATTTTGTTAGAAGCGGAATAGCGGCAAGCAACAAAAGTTTTGAAAGTATTTTTTCGGGAATTTATCGTGTCCACAGAGATCGGCGCTACTGAACTGCCATTCGACAATTTAATTGTTAATGAGTTTGGGTTTAAATGGTTTAAAGCGTAAATGCGGAAAAGTAAATAAGAACATAAGAAAATTCATTCATCAGAGAGAAAAGACTAATCAAGCATGTATATATTCTACTCTTCACAGACTTAAACTTATCGACCAGTTCCACTCAACTTACAATACTCCTCAATATCACCCGGTATCGCTCACAATAGTGTTCATCTCTGATACACCGAGTTGAGAAACAATCGTATCACTCTCTTCGTCACTCTCGCGCACGAAGCCTCGAAATACGGAAGGCATTTAAGTTCCGAAACCCATACGGATTGTTAGCCCTAAATCTATCTCTAGCATCTAGAAACTAACAGATAATTATCCTTAATCGAAGTTTGTGACGTTTATCTCTAACACGACCCAAACCCCGAGCATTTAAGCAAAACTCAAGAACAATCACCAACAGAGATTTTTCAAGCAAATTAAATATAACGCCATGGGCGACAAATGTACATAAGATTAAAGTAAAAACATATACAAACCCAACAAAGAAGAAAGACATGAAGAAAATCAGAAATGAACCAAACACTTCACAGATTGTCAGAGCCGATCGATGAGAAATCCACCCCGGATCATCCAACTGCAAGCTTCCATGATGTTTTCTAAGCAAATCCAATGAAGAAATGAAGTTTGATGGAGTAGGAGCAAAAAATACCCAAACCATCCCCTAAAAAATTTGTTTTTCCACTATTTATGGACTGTCAAAGTCGCAGACCGCGCTAAGCGCGGTTTTGGGCGCTAAGCGCGCTCTTATTAATGTTAAACCTCTTTAAAAGCGCGCTAAGCAGGCTTGGAGCGCGCTAAGCGCGCTACTCGCTGGAATTTTCTCCTTCCTTGGGCTAGGAGCGCGCTAAGCGCGCTCGTAGCATGCTTGAAAATCCAAAGCTTGCTTTCTTCATAACTTTTGAACCGTAATTCCGTTTTACGCCCGGTTCAAAGCGTTGGAAAGCTTATTAAATGCTCTATACAACAATGGCAAAATCCCACTGCTTAAATACCTACAAAAATTAGATAAAATCAATTAAATTCAATGATATATACGAGAAAATTCAAAATACACACGAAAACGTAAAGTAAACGTATTTACACATAAAGTGGGGTTTATTCAACCAATATTAACACAAAGTAACGATAAGTGCAACAAAACTTATATACAAAAATAGGTACAATTTGCACTTATCAAACTCTCCCCAACTTACATAATTGTTTGTCCTCAAACAATAATCAAACAACTCAAAGAAACCAAGTGAAAACCAAAGAATCACGAATCAACAGGTTTTGAAAACAGAAAACAAATGCAATGGTTCAAATGAAAATGGTACACACAAAGTAAATACTTACCACTACACTACAACGATAACATAATCACGAAACAAATGCAAAATACAAAAATCATGCCAAACATTCTAAAACAACACAAGTTCAAATGTGAATCACACCTAGCAAAAACATTCATCGGTAGATGAAAAACATAAAATGAGGTACTTTCACTCACACAACAATCATGCAAACAAAAGACTAAATTATGCATTCATCCAAAAATTCACATTGAACATACAAAGGCAAGAATCACAAGGACTTTCAAGGTTGTAACATGGTCGGGTAAACAAACAAGGGCAATTTCTAAAGGTAATTGAAACAAAAACTTGCCTAAACCTAAGGGAGTGATCAACTCACAAAGATCTAAACACAAAATTTCAACCAACTTCTTCCACAAACCCAAGTGTTACACAACAACACTACTTATTTATCACAATTATTGAAACTCTTTTTGTTTCCTTTTTCAAGGACTTTCTTTTTCTCCCTTTTTTTTTCTTTCCTTTTCTTTGTCACTTATTTTTTCTTTTTTCTTTTCTTTTCCAATCCTCATAGAATCAAACCAATGAGTACACAATCATTCTCTCCCCAACTTGAATTCAACCACATCATCATGTGAATACTCCCTACTTTCTAAGGCAAGGAAAAAATCCATACAACAACACAAAGTTGAGGTCCAAGAAAAAACAAAATCCATAAAAAATAAGTGAAATAAATACTCATAGACAAGCATTAAGTTCAAATAAAAACATGGATCAAAAAGCTTAAAGGGGTTACAAATTCTCACACACTCACAAGGTGAATTGACTATTTGGCAAGGGTGGTTGTGCTCAAAATGAAACAAATGCCTTGATCATTTTCATGCTTTCAAATAATCAACACAAACAAAAGATTAAACATAATGATATCCAGTTAAAACAAGAATATTGGTACTCTGAGCATATATGAACAATGGAAGGCTTCCTCATAAAAAGGGTGGGAACTAAAGTGATTCACAATATGAACAAGAATACAAAAGAATGAATGGCATGGAAGTTGTAAAAAGTCTAAGTATCATGAATATGCTAAAGTCTAGAAAGCGATAAACATATACCTTGAACGTGTACAAAACTTTAAACACTATCATTACCACGCATTCACATGTTGAAACACTCAAAATCGGAAAATAACCGAATGCGGCTTCAAGCTATCGAACCAAAATTTGAGTCCAAACAACAACAAAAGAATTAGAAAAATTACTAATAATTACTAATATATAAGGCCTTGGTGGAAGTGGGAAGAAGGGGGAGCCAAGTGAACAATTAAAAGAATTCACTGGCTCAGCACAACAGGGCGCGCTAAGCGCGCTACACTAGAACCAGAAAAACCAGTACAACAACAAGATTCTGGTGTAGGCCTCCACTTAACACCTACACAACTCAATTACAAAACATACAATATTTACACATACAAACTTCCTCAAGTTAAACACGACAAGCTTGAGGAAAACTAAACTTAACACCTTAACACGAACTACCATAAACATACTAAAAGAATGGGAGAAAAAAAACATTAGAAACTAACAACAATATAACATGCTTGTTTTACGTCATAAGTTCGACGCCTATTATTTATACACACTTCTCTAAGTTGCCTCTTTACACGGTTAGCGCTCACCGACGATGAAACCTAACCAAACACTTAGCAAACGTGAAGAGAAACAAACATATACACTAAATTTACAAGTATGCAAAACATGTAAAATTCACAAATATGGTAAACATATACAAGTATCAATATCAACAAGTGAAAATAGACAATATATACGATATCTACAAAACTCAAAAACAAAGAAACTATAGCAATGCGATCCAATAAAAACACCAATCCCCGGTAACGACGCCATTTTGTTGGAAGCGGAATAGGGCAAGCAACAAAAGTTTTAAATTCCAGGAATTCTTAAACTTATCTTTGTTGATAATAATCATAAAGCATACACGTAAAGGTGCGAAAGATAAGATTGGTAAGAAACTTCATTCATTGATTCAACCATAAAAGAAAGAAGTACAAGTCAAGTACAAATCAAATATCTGCCTTTTGGGCTACAATAAAATAAACACGGATCCTATCAAAGACCACCCTACAAACAGATAAGAAGTGGAACACAACCCAAGGAAGCTGGTGTGGTAACACATCGGCATATGCATCTCTCAACAACCCAGGTAAGTCCTCCAGCACGTGCTTAGCAAATCTGGCTAGACAACCATGCCTCTCACCCCAATACTTTGAATCCTTCATGAGGTTGTGTAGTAAGGAATGGTTAGGTCCCTGAAGTATATCCTGAAGAAAGGCCTCTTTCTGATCCAGGAGGTTTTGCAGATGACAACTTTGTTTCTCCCAACGAGTGCTCTTTGTGTTGAGCTGACTAATCTGTTCTCAGCTCTGATGTGCTTGATCTTGCAACTTCTGAATCTCACCGAAGACTTTGTCTAGATGGGCTTGACATTGAGAAAAGTCCTTTGCCAACTGATTAGCACGGTCTTGCTCACTTTGTCTTGAACTCGGATAACTTCCCTCGAAGCTTTTCAAGTTGCTTCTTGTAGCTCAACTCATCCTTGTAGGCTTGATACTGGGTATCAGTGAGTTGTCTCTTCTTTGAAGCAAGTCCATCATAGGTGCTCTTCAAAGCATCACCCACTTTCCTTCGCTTGTTCTATTCAACCTCCCCCTCTTTGAGCATGCGCTCACACTTCTGATGGAGCTCAATCTGTAGACTATCCTTCTCGGAAGTGACTCTAACAAGGTTGAGACGAAGATCAGCATTCTCCTTCTTCAACTTCTTAATAGTCAGCTTGAGTTAGTCGACTTCAGATGGAGGAACAATGGCAAGTTCAAGAGGCTTGGCATTCATGGAAGGCTCGAAAGAAAATGGTAATAAGATCTCTTTGACACGCTTTTTGACCCAAAGTATGTAAGCTTCCTTGGCTATGCAAATCTTCTTACCCAAATCGGCTCTTCTTTCAAAGTGAATCTGAGTCTAAGCGGCACTAAACCTCTTCAACAATCCCATGTCATCAACCCCTTCATGAAAGATGAATTCTTCCACTACCTCAGGATCTGGTTTGGCAACCATAGGATATCCCAACTGACGGAAGATAAGTCTCTGATTGTAGTTAATTCCGCCTTTTGTACCCAGGAGAGGTACATTGGAGAATTTCCCACAATGAAGAATAATCATAGTATTGTCGAAGACTCGAGAATACCAAGAAATGTCATCAGCAGTAAGAGACATGATTCGTTGCTACCACTTAAGATTACCCTTATTCTCAAAAAAGGGACCCTTCCACGGAAGGTGAGACATGAACCATCGGTACAGCAGAGGAGCACAACAGACAATGGTTCCCTTCTTTTTTTCACTCCTGGAATGAATAGAATGATAGGTATCAGTAAGGAGCATCGGAACAGGGTCTTGGATAAGAATATGCTAATGGCAGTCTGATCTACGAAATCCTCCATGTTTGGAAACAAGACAAACCCATATATCAGCAAAGCAAGAACGACATTGAAAGCCTTCCAGTTTCCATCTGTAGCGAAGGAAGTGGCTTTGTCAACCAAGAACTTCGAAGCAAACCCTCGAATACCCTTCCCTTTGGTCTTGAGATTATCCTCCATATCCTTCTTACTAATGCAAAGAGCATCAACAATAAGAGGAAACTTTGGACAACCACTAGTGTAGACAAAAGGAACCTGTTTCTTGATCTCAACCCCCAGAATATAAGCATACTCCTCGAGTGTAGGTGCTAACTGATAATCCTGAAATGTAAAGCACCTAAGCGATGGATTATAGAACTGAACCAGAGTATGAATGGCGGTGATGTTGACTTCTGCGTTGAGGATGGACAACAGATTTCCATAAGTATCCTTGAAAACCCCTATGTTATCTTCGACCACGCGGGATGCTAGCCCTCTCAAAGTGCCCATCTTAGGCTCCACAAACTTGTAGCAAAAAATTCCTCGACAACCAATACTCATATCTATGATAAAGTCAACAAAGAATAAGTCTTCGAATAACCTGGAAATGCACATGCAAAATATTAATTTACATGATGACATGTTATGCAACACAAACAACAAGAAGCCAACACAATTTGAACAATCATATTTGAATAATCTGGATATCTGCATATAATTCTGTGTCGGTGTAACATAATCTGATGTGTCGGTGTAAAATCTGACGTGTGTGAGAGAATAAAGGTATAAAGTGGCTTGGTTTCCTTAAAACAAACCCATCCCCCTCACAGGTGTGATCTAGACACAACAAGGTGGTCCCTAGAAAGGTCGCCCAAACCATAGGACTCAAAATGAAAACACCCCGCCGTAGTGAATTCTCACAGGACGGAAGTATTCTCAAGCGAATCATGATTTGGGATGTGGCTCTCGTGGTAACCCAACGCGCGAAACGCATGCCTCACGACTATCCACGTTCTATCCTATATGTATGCTAAGCCCGATGTTAGGACTTTTCTCTCCAATAATATCTACCCATCCCAACAACAGCAGAATATAGCAGATATCCAGAATATAAAGTAAATGAATATTCAAAGCAGTAAAGAAATGCAGTAAATTAACATACATCTAAATAAAGTGAAATAAAGCAAGTAAAGCGAAAAAGATAAACACCCAAGCATGCAAGAAAAGCAAACAAAACTAGGCGGGACCCCAACTTGTAAGCATGGACTCACCAGCAGAGTCGCCAGCTGAAGATGGTTGGTTTATACCTGAGTGAATCGAACACTCAAAGATACAACAGAGTCGCCACCGAACTTTATTTAGTCCCAAAGGACAGGGAAAATATTGATAAAACCCAAGGGGAAGAGAAATGGGAACGGGGGTCGGTTATGCGAAAGGAAGGTACTAGCACCTTACGTATCCGTCGTACTCGACGGGAACCATTTTGCTTGCTTCTAGGCTTGGATGGGTTATCTATCTAAAGACTTCTAGCTAAAAGAAGAGACGAGAGAAAAGAGAAAGGAAAAGAAAGAAAGAAAAAAGAAGAAAGTGTGCTCGCGGAGGATTAGGGCCCTCGTGCCTAAGTGCCCTCATAGTGAAATGAGGAAATCAGAGCTCCGTAGTTCATGGAACCAGGGAAAAGGAAGGGAAGGAAGAAGGTAGAAAGGTGGAAGTGTGCTCGCCAAGATCATCACGGTCTCTTACCTACGTATCTGACATTCGAATGAATGCAGAATCAGAGCTTCCGTAGTTCATGGAACTAAGACGGAAAACAAAAAAGGAAAGGAAAATCGGTGTCAAAACCAAGAGCGCAAAAAGAAGGAAAACCCACTAGGGAGTCCCAAGGGAACGGTGTCAAAACCAAGAAATGAGAAATGAAGAAAAATGATAGAAGAAACTCCACTGGAGAGGTAAGAGAACAAAACGACAGTGCTGGGGAACAGAGGGTAGTGACCCTACTAGGGATCGAAAGGATAAAAGCTCAGTATATTAACTGACAGGCAGTGGTTAACTGGAGGGGGAAAAAAATAAAACTTTGATGGGGAAAAGGGAACTCTACTGGGGAAAACCCGAGCAGAAAGGGTGACCGCGCTGGGGAAAAGCGAAAGGAATGGTGTCAAAACCAAGAGAAACAGGATTCGGTAGGTTAACTGACTGGCAGTGATTAACCAAAGAAAAAGAGATAACAACTCTGAAGGGGATAAAAGACTTGGTGTCAACAGGCAGGCTGTGACAAACCAAAAAGAAGAGAGTACTGAACCAAGAGAAGGTGTTTGACTCTGAAAGGGTTTCGGTATATTAACTGATAAACAGTGGTTAACCGAGGAAAGAGAAGAGTGCAACTTTGTGGGGAGAAAGGTTTTAAACGATAGACTGTGATCAACCAAAAGAACGGGTGTAGAACCAAGCGAAGGTTGTGACCCAAAGGGTATGTCGATACTGACTGAACAAACAGTACTTGATCAACAAAAAGGGTATTGAACCAAAAAAGGTTGCTAACCACTGAGGAGTCGGTGTTAACAGAGAAAATGTGATTAACCGAAAAGAAACGAGTGATTAACTAAGAGAAGTGAATTAACTCAAAAGGGGTTCATTGCTTTAACAGACTGGCTGTGGTTAACTGAAAGAACAGGTGATTAACCAAGAGAAGGTGATTAACCCAAGAGTAACTCAGTGTGTTAACAGATAGACTGTGGTTAATTGAAAGAACGGGTGATTAACTAAGAGAAGGTGATTAACCCAAGAGTAACTCAGTGTGTTAACAGATAGAATATGGTTAACTGAGAAGACGTGTAAATTCGTGTTTTAACTGACAGGCAGTGATTAACCAATCAAAGGGAGAATAAACAAGAGAAGGTTGCGAACTCCTGGGCATACGGTTTTAACAAAAAGACTGTGTTTAACCGAAAAAGAAACTCTTCTTGGGGAAGCAAAAGCAATGATTGACCACAAGAAAAGAAAGTAGGGTATTGAAACAAAGAGAGTTTGCTAACCCAAACACAATGATCTTAACCAAGAATGTGGTGATTAACCAAAAAAACGATGTAGAAAGAGGCAAACAAGCCAAGAGTGATTAAGGATCAACTCGACTGAGGGAGGAGATGCACTACCGCCTGAGGATAGAGGTAACTAAGCCAGGCCCCGGGTCATTCGTCCCCTACCTGAAGTAGTCAGAATGAGAGTAGGAATTCTCCCTTCTCATTCCTTCTCTAACACACAGGGTGTAGTGCAGAAGTTGAAACAGACAACGTAACAACTCCCAGTTGTACAGTGCTCCAGTGCCGTGCGGCGCGCGAATCTCCGACTCATTAGGGGATTGAGAGAAAAAGCTCTAAAGGAAGCCTAAAGAGAAGCGCCGAAGGGAAGATTAATAATCGAAACAAAGTTTTGATTAATTAATAAAAAGGGAGGAATATGCTAATAATTTTACAAATGAATGAAAAATTATTAAAGCAAAAGGGTGTATTATTGATTATACAAGATTAAGCCTATTCATGAAGAACAAACTTAATGCAAGAGAGTGCAAAATAGTACCCAATGACATTGAGAATGCAACACCAATCATGTCATTATGTGAGCAAAATTGTGCAAGAATGGTCATGTGTATGCAATGTTATGAATATGAACAAATTGAATAATCGAAAGCATGCTGTAGCACCCCAAAATTTTCCCTCTTGTTTCTAACACTAACTGGCTTATGTTTCATTTCATTCTGCATGGTCATTTTGTATTTGCATATTTCTTTTGGGCATGGGATCAAGGTATTTTCCAGCAGCTCATGGTGTCGTCAGTTCCAATATTATTTTCAGCAGAAGTCAGAGCCTAGCAAATACCTTTCAAAGTCTTTTCGAGCATTTATTTTGCTCAATAGTTGATTTGATGGTCAAAAAGCTTCGGCAGTCTTTTTTGATCAGTGATTCAGCACCAGACGGTATTTCAGGCATGTTTCAGTGTTAATATCAAATGGCAAGTTTCAGAGGTCTAACGTAGCTCAGAACAAGTGGAATCAGGCAATTCTCCAAGTTTCCCTCCAAAAGGCGCCAAAATTCAAAATTTGAACTGAGTAACCGGTTACAACATATGTGATAACTGGTTACTCCTTTGTTTTTCTGCGTGTTTTTAGGGTTTTTGAACTAAGTAACCGGTTAGCATATATGCTGTAACCGGTTACTCTGGGCGCAGCTGGAAAAAAATTGAGTTTGTATCATTTGTGATCACGTGCTTGGCTTGTGCATGTGTGGGAAGGATCTAGAATTGATTTATTTTCATCATTTTCCACCCAAAATTCAAATTCCTTCCAACATTTTCCACTCTAATTCCACATTCTTTTTTTTAAAATTCCGTTCCTAATATCCATTCCACTCATTAACCCACACTCCAAACCACATTTGAATTCCTAACCTAGCTTATTTTTAAATCAATTCATTCCAAACCTAAAAAAAAAACTATGATCCATTTTCTGAATTTTCTACACATCTCACTCCATTTTCTCTCAACTTTTCTCTCATTTCAAAACCCTCACTCAAAGTTCCTTCATCAAAGTTCAACAAATTTCGCATTGAAATTTGTTGATCTTGGAACTAAACCTTCATCCATTCACCAATTCTTGAAATAATCTTGAATTTGCTACTGTTTACTCTTGGATTTGAGCTTTTGGAACTGATTTTGGAGAAAGCTTGAAGCAAAATCATCACATTGTTTGGATCTTGAAGTTTCTTGCATAGATCTTGGATTTCTTGCTTGGATTCATCAATTTTCGTTTGCAACAATCACCAAAGTAATTCTCAGCTTTGTAGGTTGGTTTTCCTTAGATCTATACTTAATTTAGCTTATTTACATCTTATTCAATGTAGATCTTTGGTTGTTGTTGATTTGGATCCATTTTGCTTGAATTTGATTCTTAATGTTGATGATTATTGGATCTAATTGGTGTTTGATTACTGATATTTGATGTGAATTTCATGATTAATTGATTGCATGATCATTTGGTTGTTTGGAGAAGTGATAAGCTGCTGAAATGTGCTTTTGAAACTGGTTTTTTTTAATTCTGCTGCAGAGTAACCGGTTACAGCATAACTGATAACCGGTTACTCCTTTGTTTTCTGCGTATTTTCAGGCTATTTTGAACTGGGTAATCGGTTACAGCATATCTGATAACCAGTTACCACTGTTGCAGAATGTGATTTTCTTGCAATTTCTTGTTTGTTTGAGATCCTTTGCATGTCTAAACTTCATGGATTGATATGTTGATGATTTGTGGATTATTCATGAGCTGTTTCACCTCACACCATTGCATGAACACGATTCTTCGACACACGGTTCTTGGTTTTCATTGATGGATGTTCATGTTTGCATTGATGTTTTCTTGATGTGATGAACACCTTGCAAACACTCCTTGAGCATGTTAATTGTGAATTATTGCTGGTGTTACTGGAGTAGTTGTGGTGTGCATGCTTACTTGCATTTAATTTCATAAGATGCATACTTGATTTAACTTGTTCACGTGCTTAATGTTGTGAGTTTCTTTCATGATGTTTTCGAGAATTGTTCACTATGGTGTATGGTATGATCGTAATCATGATTGATTGAGGAATGTGTGATGCTTGATATATACTCGTTATGCCATGTTCGAATCATTTTCGATTGCATGCTGCCCTATTTTTTACAGCTGCTGTTCTGAGTTGTTTGTGTGCTGTCACTTGTATACATGCTGGCCTGCTGCCTTTTTACATCTATTTTTTGCTGAGAATGTATGCTATTAAAAGCTGTCTTTTTTGTATACTGGATTTTACCGTTGTGCAGGTGCTGGAGTGCTGTTGTAGCCGCTGTTTTTAGTTTCTTTTCTTAGATTCAATTTACTTTTGCATGCTAACTTAGGTAGAATTTTCCCCTTTTACCTCAACCTTAGGGCCATCTTTGCATGACAACATTAGGATAGAATTCCCGTAGCATTTTCTTTTCGACTTGAGTCTTCTCTTCTCATCTCATAACGATTCTAAAACACGTAATAAAGTTAACATGTATTGCGCATGGGCCTTGTATGTGGGAAGTAAGGAATGAGGGGTCTCCCTTCATTCTTCTAGAGTGTTGAGCATACGTCCCATTGAGGGTGACCATGCGAGGCATTCGTTCCCGTGTCATAGACTTTGGTGCAATGTAGGTTACAAACCAACTCAACTCACTTCTGTCTAAAAAACACCAAAAACAAATTCAAATCTTTTTCATCCTTCGAGATTGTTAAGTTTCAAACCGTTTTCAGAAAAGAGCTCGTCGCTCACGTAAAAAACACAAAGACCTCGTTAGGTCGAACTACGACTGCCCTGATTTCCTCTTTCTCGTCCGATTGAGGATACGTAGGCACAAGATGCGATATCTTGGCGAGCAACCCTTCCCTCTTTTTTCGACCCGTCCGTCGAACTACGCTGACTCTGATTCTTCGTTCGTCCACGAAGATACGTAGGCATTGGATTGCGATAATCCTTGCGAGTCTGTCTTTTTTTCCCCCTCCCCCGTTTCTGTGCAGCCATAGACTTTAGGATAACACACCCTTTGATTAGGCAACAAGTGTGGATCCCATCGAGTACGATGGATGCGTGGGGGTGCTAATACCTTCCCCTCGCGTAACCGACTCCCGAACCCGGACTATGGTTGCGATGACCATGTCTTTCCCTCTTTCAGGTTTTCTTCGATCGTTTCCTTTCCCTGCGTCAGGATAAATAACGTTCGGTGGCAACTCTTTTGTTCTAGTTTCTCGCCGGTTATTTTTTCGCAGTTGCAATAGCTGGCGACTCTGCTGGGGATCATGGTTCCCTATGCGAGTCAATCCTAGCGCTTGTCTATTTATTTTCATTGGGTGTTTACTATTGTGCATTATTTGTTGTATATTACTGTATTACTGTTTTACTGCATTTTATTGCATTTGTGATTATGGTTATCATACTGTTCTGCTGCTGTTGTTCTGTTGGGTGGGTTGGATTCATGAGAGATAAGCCCAATACCCAGACTTAAGCATGCACCTAGGATTAGCGTGGAAAGTAGTGTGACTTGTGTGGCATTTGGCAAGATGTAGTATACACGAAAACTCCACATCCAGACGAGGTTTTCTTTGGTAATATTTTATCCTGCGCATTGGTGCCGATGATGGAATGTAACCTGGAAAACTGTCGACTCGGGCGACCATTCCCCGAGGACTCAGTTGAGGCACCCTTCCCAAGAGGTAGTAATGGCAGACCAGAAATGGAAAACCCATTATGCTTCTTGATCCGAGGACCCGAAGTCGGGAACTTATCATAGGGTGACCTTTTTTAGGGGAATCAGTTGAGATCTCCTCGATTGATGATGATGCCAAACCAGAAATGGTGATCATATCATCATTCCTCGACCTGAGAGCCCGGGATACTGAGGATCTTCGGTTTTTCTAGAACCCACATGTGAGATGGGCGGGTGTTTACAGGTTTGCAGGTAACTTTGACCTTCATCCTACCCGATATTCTGGTTTTCCTATTAGTGTGGATTTATCAGCCTGGTATTCTGGTATTCTGTTTATTCGGATATTCTGGTATTCTGGTATTTTCTTCAGAACAGACTTGAGAACTTATCCAGCCATCAGCACAACAGTTATTCAGAATATGTGGAAGCTTTGATCCCATGTCTGCTGCATTCATATTGCATTGCATTTGCATATCCTTCTCCAGCCGAACCAGTAAGCTCATCCATCCTTTGTCTGAACCGCAGTTGATTGCCCGACTTTTGTATTGAACTTGAGTCAGAATTTAGAAGAATCATGAATTCAGGGGACCAGAATCAGTTTGTGGCACGAGCCGATGTTGAGTTGATGAAGAGGCAGTTGGACCAACTTGTGGAAGCTATGGCAGCCATGAATAGGGGAGAAGCCAATATTCAGAGGATTCAGTTATTGGGAATGTCATCCCGCCTCCGGTGAACAATGTTGATCAAGCTCAACCTGTACGAATCCCTGTTTAGAATCATACTATACAGGAGCGTACCATTATCCGAGATGGACATTCATCTTCTCTTGATGCCACAGACTATCAGAGTTTTGCCTTCTCTGTGCCGAATTTCCAAGGGGTAGTTCCGAAGGTGAAGCCTAAGAACCCACGATCCGTTGAGTTTGACGAAAGATGTCGTGTGTTGGAAGAGAAGCTTGATGCCCTGGCGAGGCGTGATACTCTTGATTTGAGTTCTTCAAGCATGTGTTTGGTACCCGGCCTTGTGTTACCTCTGAAGTTCAAGATGCCAAAATTTGAGTAGTACAAAGGGGATAGATGTCTGAAGAAACATTTGGTGATGTTTTGCCGAAGAATGACGTCTTATGTTCGCAATGATAAGCTCATGATCCACTGTTTCCAAGACAGTCTGAGTGGGGCGTCGTTGAGTTGGTATATGCAGTTGGAAAGTGGTAGCATCCAATCATGGTCAGGTCTAGCCAACGCCTTTATAAAGCAGTACAGTTATAATCTTGACATGGCTCCTAGCCGCCTGCAGTTGCAAGGTTTATCTGAAGCGGATAATGAATCATTCAGAGAGTATGCTCAGAGATGGAGAGAGTTAGCTGCTCGCGTTCAACCACCACTTTTGGAAAGAGAATTGGTTGATATGTTCAGGGGTACTTTGCAAGGACCATACTTCGAAAAGTTGATTGGGGCATCAGAATTCTCTGACATGGTAATAATTGGAGAAAGCATTGAGGTCGGCATCAAGTGTGGAAAGATTCAAGATACCTCGAACTTCCCAGCTAATGAAAGTGAATCAGTTGTCAGTTCTCAAGAGGAATGGGAGGAAGAAAGTAATTCCATCCGAGAATCTCCGCTACCCAACCCTCAGTATTCAGGCATATCAACTGTTCAGAGTCAGCGATATTCTGGGTCTTCGAGTCAGGGACATCCTCAAAATCAAGCCGCGTCAGCACGCCCGACAAAGACCAAGGAAGCCAGAGATGCATTTCACTCAGTTGCCAATGTAGTATAGTCAGATGTTGCCAGATTCGATCGAAGGTGGATTAATATTGCCAAAGGAATTGAAGCCAGTGCCTTTTCCGTACCCACCAGGTTTTGATGCCAACGACCATTGTGACTACCTTGCTGGGGCACAGGGGCATTCAACTGAAGATTGTAAGGTGCTTAGGAGCAAGATTCCGACACTTCTTGACTCAAATATGTTCTCATTCACGCCTCAGGGTATTCAGATCAACAATTCTCCTTCATCCAGTCAGGTGGGTTCATCAGTTCAGGTCATGGAAGATGTCACCGAGAGCAATTGTGCAGATTATTTTCAGATTGACTTCGACGAGAAATTTTGAAGATGGCCAGTTCAGTAGCAAATCAATATTGGAAAGCCCAGTTCCCCGGAGCTGACTATCTTTTAGATCATGTCATATCTTTGCATTTGTAGTCTCTTTTCTGTTAATGTACAAACTCATTTGTAAAACTTGTTTGTTTTCGGTTGATAATGATAATGAAATGTGTAACACCCCTAATCTATACCCCCAAGCTATTAAAGCGATAAATAAAATTCAAAATATCATCAGAGTATATTTAAAATATTCACGGCATAGACCGAGGGGTCACATCAATTGAAACAACACACATACACCTGCTCATATAGATATGCAACAATTCAGGTAGCACATAATAAAGGAGCTTAGTTCCTAACACCCACAATTCAGATACAGAATAAAAGCGGAAAATCTGTACTGAAACTCATATATATATCACATAAAAGGTTTGTCTGTCATATACAACACCATACGTGTACAATCCAAAAGATACATATATACATAATACAAAATAATCACACTCGATCCCCCCGACTACCCGGTGCTACATATCAGAGCCGACCGACAAAATAATGAAGACCTAAGCTTCATAAAAAGACCTCCAGCATCTAATCTGCAATGCCTCGTAGAGCATTTAAAACAACAGAAGGGTGAGAAACACAATCATAATACAATTGCATACACTTATATATTTAACACAAAAATACACATATAAAATATTCTCACCACAACTTATACCAGAATTCAAACACGAACAACTCAAGGTATATTTCATATATCCATCATCAAAGTATATCAACCATGTACAACATAGATATCACCAACATATATACACATATTAACTCATCTATTTCATCCACCATTCCACACACAGTCAACCCATTCATTATTTTCCACACATAATGCATACATTCACAATTCTCACACAATCAATCCATTCATTATTTATGAAAATGCACAGAGACCGACACAAAGACTCTATGCAATGCACATGCGGTACCATCCATCCATCATTCTCAACACTAGTTCACTCAGGAACTATTGGAACCATCACTTGTTACTTAGGATTACTCATGTAACACCCCGTCGGGCAAACGATGTTCCCCGTCGCTTTAGGTCCTCTTATTTTTTTAAGGCGCACGACGTTTATGGATTACTTTAGGTCCTCTTTGTATAAGGCGCACAATCTGATCGCTTTAGGTCCTCTTTGTATAAGGTGCACGATCATCTATAATAATCGCTTTAGGTCCTCTTTGTATAAGGCGCACGATGTTATAGCGGATTCCCTATGGAACCGTTTCGTCGCTCACACCCACTAGGGCACACGACATCACCAACATGCATAACATGATGCTTGGCATATAATGACTCATGACATTCAAATGCACACATATATGCAACAATCTCCATCAACAATAATCATTCTTGGCAATTCAAGTCCAAAACAATGCATTTAATTGCCATACGGCCACAAACCATCATCACAACATTTACCACATGCATTTCCATCGCACAACAGCACACAGGTCATACAACATTCATATCAACAGCATATTACATAATACACATCAACTACACACACTTACAATAGTACAAGTTAACAAAACGACACCATTCCAATCTCTGACATACTTAAATCGGCCACTAGCCTCAAAACTAATAATATAAGAAAGAACATGCCAACAGCTTTCCAACGCACCAAACCGCGCCTCAAACCGGCTCACGGATCAAAAGTTATATAGAAAACAAATTGGGAAAAACTGTCACATTCGCATTGCGAAGCTCCTAGCGAGTCCTTCGCTTCTTCATTCGCCATGCGAATGTCCCAGCGAACCAAGTCAGAAAGGAAAATAGCTTAGAAAATTCCCAACGTTCGCAGTGCGAACAGCCAGCGAATGCTCACTTCCCCATTCGCAGTGTGAGTTCCCCTGCGAACAGTGGCAGAAAGAAAACAACACAAAATAACACAAAGTTCACAGTGCGAACCTTTGGCGAATGCCCGCCCTCACATTCGCAGTGCGAATAGCCAGCGAATGCTCGCTTTCCCCTTCGCTAGGGGATTCGCAGTGCGAACCTGCAAAAACCAAAAAACCCAGCAGCGCTATTACATAACCCAAACCTATATTTTCACCACCAAAACACTTCCAAATCAACATATAACAATCAGAACATAATCTAATCATGGTAATAAGTATTCTACCGCATTTACACAGATTTCCAACCGCGAAAACATCAATTTCTATCGTTTATCACATTTCGACCTATATCTAAAAACCAATAAAACTTCCACACAGACATACATAATCATACACAAGCATAGTATAATCGAGTTTCGCACCTTTACCCGATTAAATCGCGTTTGAAAAGTCGGTTGAATCGGTTCCTAGATTTCCAAGTTTTCTCTCTTTCTCCTTTTCTTTCTATTTTCTTTCTTCCTCTTTTTCTTCTCTTCTTTTTCTTTCCTTTCTATTTTCTCTCTTTCTATTTCTATTCATATGAAAAATATAATATCTACCTAACCAAAAGACCAAAATACCCCTACACTCAAATATTTCATAAACGCTCCCAAAACGCGATAAAATATAATCTCGATGAAAAATAACATATTTTCAAATAAAAGTCAGAAATAAAATAATATAATAATAAAATAATCAAAACGACTCAATTAAATAAAAAAAATAACTAAAACTGGGGCGTTGCAACTCTCCCCCACTTAGAAATTTTCGTCCTCGAAAATAGTACCTGAGACGAACAACTCGGGATACGACTCCTGCATCCGACTCTCCAACTCCCAAGTCAAATTGCCCTCAGCAGCGCCTCCCCATGCCACTTTCACGAGTGCAATATCCTTGCCTCTTAACCGCTTCAACTCGCGATCTAAAATCCTAACTGGTAATGCCTCAACCGTAAGGTTCTCCCTTACCTCAACCTCATCCATCGGGATCACATGCGACGGATCCGAAACATACTTCCGAAGCTGTGAAACATGAAACACATCATGCAAATTCGACAGACTCGGCGGCAACGCCACCCTATAAGCCACAACACCAACTCTCGCGGATATCTGGTAAGGACCAATAAACTGAGAAGTAAGCTTCTTCGACTTCAATGCACGACCAACACCCGTCAGCGGCGTAACTCTCAAGAATACATGATCGCCCTCTTGAAACTCGAGATCTTTCCTTCTTCGATCATGATAACTCTTTTGTCTACTCTGAGAAGCCTTCATTTTCTCACGAATAAGTTTCACCTTATCTGTAGTCTGTTGCACTAACTCCGGTCCGACCACCGCACTCTCACCAGATTCGTGCCAACACAACGGTGTTCGACATCTTCGTCCATACAACGCTTCAAACGGTTCCATTCCAATACTAGAATGGAAACTATTGTTATACGTGAATTCAATCAACGCAAGATAACTATCCCACGCACCACCTTGTTCAAGAACACAAGCCCTCAACAAGTCTTCCAACGACTAAATCGTTCTCTCCGTCTGCCCATCCGTTTGCGGATGATAAGCCAAACTCAATCTCAATTTAGAACCCAACGCCTTTTGTAAACTTTCCCAAAATCTCGAGGTAAACCTCGGATCTCGATCCGAAACAATGCTCAATGGAACCCCATGCAATTTCACAATCACCCTGATATAATTCTCTGCCAACCTCTCCAAAGAAAAACTGATGTCAATCGGAATGAATTGAGCCAATTTAGTCAGCCTATCCACAACCACCCAAGTCACATTATGTCCCCGTTGAGTGTTCGGCAACCCCGTCACAAAGTCCATAGAAATGCTATCCCATTTCCACTCAGGAATATCCAACGGTTGCAACAACCCACTAGGCTTCAGATGTTCTACCTTCGACTTCTGACACGTCAAACATGCATACACAAACTGAGCCACATCTCTCTTTAATCCAGACCACCAAAAGATCTTTTTCAAATCTTGATACATCTTATTAGCTCCCGGAAGTATACTCAAATTACTCCGGTGTCCTTCTTCCAAAATCATCCTTTTCAACTCCGCATCATCAGGAATACAAATTCTACCTCGGAACCTCAAAACACAATTACTATCCACTTTAAAGTCCTCATTTTCACTTTTATCCCCAACCGTCATCAAATCCACAAATTTCACATCCAGCTTCTGTTTCTCACTAACAGTCATTAGAAAATCATTAGTAACCTTCAACATACCAAGCCTCACACTAACTGACGTCAATTCACATACCAAACTCAAATCCCTAAACGATTCCAAAAGTTCCCACTCCTTAACCATCAAAGCTGACATATGCAACGATTTCCAACTCAACGCATCGGCTACCACATTAGCTTTACCAGGATGGTAATTCAAGTTAAAGTAGTAGTCCTTCAAGAATTCCAACCATCTACGTTGCCTCATATTCAACTCTTTCTGATCAAACAAATATTTCAAACTTTTATGATCACTAAAGACTTCGAATCTTGCACCGTAGAGATAATGCCTCCAAATCTTCAACACAAAAACCACAACCGCTAATTCAAGATCATGAGTAGGATAATTTTTCTCATGCACTCTCAATTGCCTCGAAGCATAAGCTACAACCTTACCTTCTTGCATCAACACTCCACCTAATCCAATCAAAGACGCATCACAATACACCACAAATGGTTCCGTAGGATTCGGCAAAATCAAAATCGGAGCTGTTGTCAATCTTCTCTTCAGCTCATTAAAACTTTCCTCACACCGAATATCCCAAATGAACGCTTGACCTTTACAGGTCAACTGGGTCAATGGAAGTGCTAGCTTAGAAAAACCTTCAATGAACCTTCGATAATATCCGGCTAATCCCAAAAAGCTTCGAATTCCAATAACAGATCTCGGAGCCTCCCATTGTAGAACTGCTTCTACTTTAGATGGATCCACAGCAATACCGTTACCTGAAATCACGTGCCCAAGAAAACTCACTTCCGACAACTAGAATTCACATTTCGACAACTTGGCAAAAAGTTTCCTTTCCTTCAAAACCTGCAACACAATGCGCAAATGCTCCGCATGTTCCTCCCGAGACTTATAATAAACCAAGATATCATCAATAAACACAACAACAAAATGATCCAAATGCTCGTGGAAAAAACGATTCATGTACTCCATAAACACACCTGGCGCATTAGAAACCCCAAACGGCATCACAGAATATTCATAATGACCGTAACGTGTCCTAAAAGCCGTCTTCTGAATATCTTCTTCTTTCACCCTTATTTGATGATAACCCGACTGCATGTCAATCTTACTAAACACACACGCACCTACCAACTGATCCATCAGATCATCAATTCTCGGAAGAGGATACTTATTCTTAATCGTCACCTTATTCAACTGGCGATAATCAATACACAATCGCATACCTCCATCTTTCTTTTTCACCAATAAAATTGGAGCACCCCAAGGCGACACACTTGGCCTCACAAACCTCCTTTCCAACAATTCATTCAATTGCTTCTTTAGCTCAACCAACTCAGATGCCGACATTCGATATGGTGCCATCGATACAGGTCTAGTACCAGGAACTAGATCTATAGAAAACTCCACCTCTCTCTCTGGCGGCAAGTCCGAAATATCCTCAGGAAACACTTCCGGAAATTCACACCACAGGAGACACATCAAGTGAAACTTGACTATCCACGGTCAACGATGCAAACAACCCAAACAACTGAGCTTCATCCGCCAAAAGTTTCTTCAACTCTTTGGTAGATAAGAAACTCGAGTCTTCGTCTTCCTCAAGAGAAGGAAACCTTACTAACTTATGATAACAATCAATATGAACCCGATTAAACTGCAACCAACTCATTCCTAGAACCACATCTAAACCCTCAAACGGTAAACACACCAAATCCATCTCAAAGTCTTTACCATAAATGGTCAAAGGACAACTTAAACAAACCAAAGAAGTAGTTACTGACCCCATTGCTGGAGTATCAATAACCATCTCTCCACCCATCGAAGACAACACAAGATTCAAACGCTTCGCGCACTCAGACGAAATAAACGAATGAGTCGCTTCGGTATCAATAATAGCAACTAAAGGCGTACTATTAATAAAACAAGTATCTCTGATAAGACGGTCTGCACTTGTAGTCTGAGTTCCCGCCAAGGCAAAAACTTTCCCACCAGCTGGAGCTTGCTTCGGTTTCGGACACTTTGTACTAATATGACCAGGTTCACCACAGTTAAAGCACTTCGTCACATTCTTCCTCTTGCACTCAGCTGTAACATGCCCTAAACCTCCACAATTAGAACACTTCCTCATATCTTTTCGGCATTCAAACTGGCGATGTCCTAATTCACCACACCTAAAACATCTCAGAGAATTAGACATTCCGCCCCCACTTGGCCTTATCTCAAAATTACCTCTTTGTTTACCCTTATCTGCCGGTGTCACATACGGACCACTACGAAACGGTTGTTTCCCATTCCTCTCGCTCACACTCTTATAGTGAGTAGAACGAGCCTTACTATCCTCATCATAAATCCTACAACAGTCCACCAGATCTGAAAACCTCCTAATCCGTTGATAACCGATTGCCTGCTTTATCTCAGGACGCAATCCGTTCTCAAACTTCACACACTTAGAAAACTCCGCAGCCGCTTCCGCATAATGTGGATAAAACTGCACAAGCTCCACAAACTTAGCAGTATAATCAACAACAGACATACTACCTTGTTTCAACTCCAAGAACTCAATTTCCTTCTTTCCTCTTACATCTTCAGGAAAATACCTCCTCGGAAACTCAATGCTAAACACAGCCCAAGTGATATGCTCCTTTGCAACTACCAACACATGACGTGTACTAACCCACCAATCATCAGCTTCTTCCAGTAACATGTAAGTACCCAGTCTCACCTTCTGATCCTCCGCATAATCCATCACTCGGAAGATCCTTTCAATCTCTTTAAGCCAAATCTGTGCACCATCAGGATCATATCTTCCTTTGAAGACAGGCGGTTTGTTCTTCCTGAACTCATCATTACCCGCATCATTAGGTGCACCCTGCACAGCCCGAGCCATAGCTTGCATAGCAGCAGCCAAAGCAGCGTCATTCCTACCAGCCATATTCTCTTCATTTCCAATAACAGTAACTATGGTTAACAAATAGCTCACCGAACCACAAAGACCAACAATGACTGACACAAACTGACACGGACTGGCTCTGATACCACTTAATGTAACACCCCCAATTTATACCCCCAAGCTATTAAAGCGATAAATAAAATTCAAAATATCATAAGAGTATATTTAAAACATTCATGGCATAGACCGAGGGGTCACATAAATTGAAACAAACACACATACACCTGCTCATATAGATATGCAACAATTCAGGTAGCACATAATAAAGGAACTTAGTTCCTAACACCCACAATTCAGATACAGAATAAAAGCGGAAAATCTGTACTGAAACTCATAAATATATATATATATATATATATATATATATATATATATATCACATAAACGGTTTGTCTGTCATATACAACACCATACGTGTACAATCCAAAAGATACATATATACATAATACAAAATAATCACACTCGATCCCCCCGACTACCCGGTGCTACATATCAGAGCCGACCGACAAAAGAATGAAGACCTAAGCTTCACAAAAAGACCTCCAACATCTAATCTGCAATGCCTCGCAGAGCATTTAAAACAGCAGAAGGGTGAGAAACACAATCATAATACAATTGCATACACTTATATATTTAACACAAAAATACACATATAAAATATTCTCACCACAACTTATACCGGAATTCAAACACGAACAACACAAGGTATATTTCATATATCCATCATCAAAGTATATCAACCATGCACAACATAGATATCACCAACATATATACACATATTAACTAATCTATTTCATCCACCATTCCACACAGTCAACCCATTCATAATTTTCCACACATAATGCATACATTCACAATTCTCACACAATCAATCCATTCATGATTTATGCAAATGCACAGAGACCGACACAACGACTCTATGCAATGCACATGCGGGTACCATCCATCCATCATTCTCAACACTAGTTCACTCAGGAACTATTGGAACCATCGCTTGTTACTTAGGATTACTCATGTAACACCCCGTCGGGCAAACGATGTTCCCCGTCGCTTTAGGTCCTCTTATTTTTTTAAGGCGCACGACGTTTATGGATTGCTTTAGGTCCTCTTTGTATAAAGCGCACAATCCGATCGCTTTAGGTCCTCTTTGTATAAGGCGCACGATCGTCTATAATCATCGCTTTAGGTCCTCTTTGTATAAGGCGCACGATGTTATAGCGGATTCCCTATGGAACCGTTTCATCGCTCACACCCACTAGGGCACACGACATCACCAACATGCATAACATGATGCTTGGCATATAATGACTCATGACATTCAAATGCACACATATATGCAACAATCTCCATCAACAATAATCATGCTTTGCAATTCAAGCCCAAAACAATGCATTTAATTGCCATACGGCCACAAACCATCATCACAACATTTACCTAATGCATTTCCATCGCACAACAGCACACAGGTCATACAACATTCATATCAACAGCATATTACATAATACGCATCAACTACACACACTTACAATAGTACAAGTTAACAAAATGACACCATTCCAATCTCTGACATACTTAAATTGGCCACTAGCCTCAAAACTAATAATATAAGAAATAACGTGCCAACAGCTTTCCAACGCACCAAACCGCGCCTCAAACCGGCTCACGGATCAAAAGTTATAAAGAAAACAAATTGGGAAAAACTGTCACAGCAAATGTCCCAGCAAACCAAGTCAGAAAGGAAAATAGCCTAAAAAATTCCCAACGTTCGCAGTGTGAACAGCCAGCGAATGCTCGCTTCCCCATTCGCAGTGCGAGTTCCCTAGCTAACAGTGGCAGAAAGAAAACAACACAAAATAACACAAAGTTTGCAGTGCGAACCTCTGGCGAATGCTCGTCCTCACATTCGCAGTGCGAATAGCCAGCGAATGCTCGCTTTCCCCTTCGCTAGGGGATTCGCAGTGCGAACCTGCGAAAACCAAAAAACCCAGCAGCGCTGTTACATAACCCAAACCTATATTTTCACCACCAAAACACTTCCAAATCAACATATAACATTCAGAACATAATCTAATCATGGTAACAAGTATTCTACCGCATTTACACATATTTCCAACCGCGAAAACATCGATTTCTATCGTTTATCACATTTCGACCTATATCTAAAAACCAATAAAACTTCCACACAAACATACATAATCATACACAAGCATAATATAATCAAGTTTCGCACCCTTACCCGATTAAATCGCGTTTGAAAAGTCGGTTGAATCGGTTCCTAGATTTCCAAGTTTTCTCTCTTTCTCCTTTTCTTTCTCTTTTCTTTCTTCCTCTTTTTCTTCTCTTCTTTTTCTTTCCTTTCTATTTTCTCTCTTTCTATTTCTATTCATATGAAAAATATAATATCTACCCAACCAAAATACGAAAATACCCCTACACTCAAATATCTCGCAAACGCTCCTAAAACGCGATAAAATATAATCTCGATGAAAAATAACATATTTTCAAATAAAAGTCAGAAATAAAATAATATAATAATAAAATAATCAAAACGACTCAATTAAATAAAAAAAATAACAAAAACTGGGGCGTTACAAAATGAATATGCAAGTTTTGTTTAAATCCATTCGTGATCACTCATATTTTCTTTATTGATATCTAACACTTGTTTAAGCAGGATCCAAGGGAGGATGATGAAATTCAAAGACACAGAACTTCTGATTGTATGCTTTTGAAATAGAAACCCTGCTGATGATGTACAGGCATTGTTTCAACTTCCCAAACACCGGAGACATAAGGAAGATAATCCCTTGTAAACCCCTTTGAGCCTAGTAGTAGGAGTTTATTTCTGAAAATGAAAAAACCTTAATCTTAACTTGGGGCAGGGTAGGTGTCAGTTAATTTGACCGAGCGTTCAAATTTCAAAAGGAGTGTGCATCCAAGGATTCATTACCTTTTATCCTTCATAACCACAACGGTTATCCCTCACCAACCGGAGAGTCACAACCCTTCCAAACAAGTCAGACAAGCCAGTGTCAAACGATTTGTTCAAAAAAATCAAGAAAAAGAAAAAAGAATAGCCCGCTAAGTCGAAAACTTGAAAACAAGTGACTTAGGCAAAAGTTAGGGCATCCCACTGGACTTCAAAATCGAAAGATTCAAAAGGAATCAGTCCAGGCAAAATCAGGGAAAACAAAAGAATAAAAAGCGGAAAATAAAAAAAATAGAGAAAAAATCCTCGGTAAAGAACAAGCCGTGTGACTACAGACACCAAAGACAAAAAGGGTGACCGCCACTCTAAAAACCGTGTGGGTTCCGTAACCATCACTCATGTCATTCAGTAACCTTTTTCGAAAGGTGAGCGCCTGTGTCAAGTTAGCTGAACGTATGACTGGAGAACTTCAAGGAGTGTGGGTGGGTAAAACCAAAACTTTGAGCCTTATATCCTTTCTTTCTAAAATCGTGAACCAGGACGCGTTACAACCCTTAAATGTCCTAATTGAAGCAGGGTTTATTCTGAAGGCGTACTTCAACGAGATAGCGTTTCTGGCTCCCATTGAGTTGTGCTAAATGATTTTTGTTGGTATTGCATGTGCATGTTTTCTTCCCTTCAAAAAGTTGTGTCACACCTTACCTAGTGACTCGTTCAAGAGTTTTGGCGATATCTTTTCAATAAAACCTCAAGATTAACATATGTGCTGCAGTAGAATTCTCATTCTCAGAATAAACATTTTCTGCTTGCTTACATGTATTTGACGCCGGTGGGGCTTACATAGTGAACATCAGTCGAGGATTTTGATTATGCTAAAAGGAGATGCTTGAAAACTCCGAGGGATAAGTGTGACAAGGGGCATGTTACCAGAAGACTTCGGGGAATGTGGGCTCTCTCGGTTAAGTCGTGTTGAGAAGTTACCAATCTGGGGCAGTTTCATTGTGAAATCTCTCTGAAGTTCGGTTAAACTGGGGCAATCACATAAAGATTCGACGAATTTTTTTGAGAGTATTTAGTCTGGGGCAATTATGTCGAGAATCTGGAGCAATCAAGTCGAGATTTTGAAAATCTCTTGAAGATTAGTCAGTTAGAGACAAAGTCACTGCGAGGCTCGTACTGGGGCAAGTCATCCCAAAAGCACGAGAATTTTTCTCTTTGGAGAACGGTTAATCAAGATCATGGGGAAAGATATCTAAGATCTTCACGAGACCTCTTGAAGACAAGTACCTTTATGGATTATGCTGTATCAGAGCACCTTTTTGTCATATCACATCTGCAAGGTTCATGTTGATAGTTAACAAGTGATGCCCCCAGTAGAGTTTCTCTCCCCAACAGAGTAAGGGTAGAAGATAAGTCTCCAACAGAGGAGTACGCACAATGTTGTCCCTTAGCAGAGTTGATGTCGTCAATCATCGTTCCCCAAGCAGGTTAACGGTGGTGGCTGATATTCCCGAGTAGGTTAAGGGCGTTTCCCCGACAATAGGTTAAGTTCAATGATATTCCTCGGCAGGTTTGGTGTTATTGACTTCATTCCCCAAGCAGAGTTTGGGTGCTAGTCATCTCAATGGTCTAGTCGACAATGGTTGACGTCCCTGACAGATTCCAAGTCCAACGGTTATTGGCGCTTCTCTGCTTCTGTTCAGTTTGGGTTCCATCCTCAGTAGTTATCATTCTTGATCCCCAACGGAGTGGGAGTTCTTTTCGGGTTTCATCTTCTGCAGAGGTTATATCAGGAAGGTTGTTCAGTGTGACTTCCTCAGCAGGGTTCGTGACCTCGGAGACAGTTCAGTTTATCATCCCCAGCGGAGTTGGCCTCGTCTCTTCAGAATTTATTTTGCTGGAGGGGTCCTTTTGCATATAGTAAGCATTTTGCATTTCATCCTCAAACGCGTAGCATTTCCATTTCGTATGGAGCATTACGCCATAGAAAGAAAATTCAAACATATGCATGCGAAGCATAAGCCATATTTGGTACCTTGTGCAGAAGCCCAAATCAACTTTCAGTCAAGACAGTGACATATCCATTCCCCAGCATTCAGTTTCTTTCCGTCAAATCCCTTTGACGATGTGTTCCGAGCTCAGGTTTTGTACCTTCGGTTATGTTCAGTTTCTTTCCGTCAAATCCCTTTGACGATGTGTTTCTTTGGATATGAGTTCCATCTTCTTCCGTCAAATCCCTTTGACGATGTGTTCCGAGCTCAGGTTTTGTACCTTCGGATATGTTCAGTTTCTTTCCGTCAAATCCCTTTGACGATGTGTCCCTTCGGTCGGGTTTTCAGGTGTTTTCTTTCCGTCAATCCTTTTGGCGATGTGTTTCTTCGGATATGAGTTCCATCTTCTTTCCGTCAAATCCCTTTGACGATGTGGTTCGTTGGGTATGTTTTTCTTTCCGTCAAATCCCTTTGACGATGTGTTTCTTCAGATATGGGTTTCATCTTCTTTTCGTCAAATCCCCTTAACGATGTGTCCCTTCGTTCGGGTTTTCAGGTGTTTTCTTTCCGTCAAATTCTTTTGACGAGGTGTTTCTTGGGTTTCATGTTGTCTTTCCGTCAAATCCCTTTGACGAGGTGGGAATGGGCTCCAATCATCTTTTCTCCCCACAGTTTGCAAATTTCTGGGTTCTTTTTGTATTCAATCACCTTCTACCTTGAATGTCTGAAAGCCGTTGCTATCATCCTTTCAGGTCCAAGTCGATTGAATTGGGGCAGCTGTAGCACCCCAAAATTTTCCCTATTGTTTCTAACACTAACTGGCTTATGTTTCATTTCATTCTGCATGGTTATTTTGCATTTGCATATTTCTTTTGGACATGGGATCAAGGTATTTTCCAGCAGCTCATGGTGTCATCAATTCCAATATTATTTTCAGCAGTAGTCAGAGCCTAGCAAATAGCTTTCAAAGTCTTTTCGAGCATTTATTTTTCTCAATAGTTGATTTGATGGTCAAAAAGCTCCGGCAGTCTTTTTTGATTAGTGATTCAGCACCAGACGGTATTTTTTTTCAGCAAGTCATTTCGAGTGCGGAACGGAATTCACAACATATGTCAAGCATGTTTCAGTGTTAATATCGAATGGCAAGTTTCAGAGGTCTAACGTAGCTTAGAACAAGTGGAATCAGGCAATTCTCCAAGTTTCCCTCCAAACCACATTTGAATTCCTAACCTAGCTTCTATTTTAATCAATTCATTCCAAACCTCAAAAAAAACTTTGATCCATTTTCTGAATTTTCTACACATCTCACTCCATTTTCTCTGAACTTTTCTCTTATTTCAAAATCCTCACTCAAAGTTCCTTCATCAAAGTTCAACAAATTTTGCATTGAAATTTGTTGATCTTGGAACTAAACCTTCATCCATTCACCAATTCTTGAAAGAATCTTGAATTTGCTACTGTTTTACTCTTGGATTTGAGCTTTTGGAACTGATTTTGGAGAAAGCTTGAAGCAAAATCATCACATTGTTTGGATCTTGAAGTTTCTTGCTAGGATCTTGAAGTTTCTTGCATAGATCTTGGATTTCTTGCTTGGATTCATCAATTTTCGTTTGCAACAATCACCAAAGCAATTCTCAGTTTTGTAGGTTAGTTTTCCTTAGATCTATACTTGATTTAGCTTATTTACAACTTATTCAATGTAGATCTTTCGTTGTTGTTGATTTGGATCCATTTTGCTTGAATTTGATTCTTAATGTTGATGATTATTGGATCTAATTGGTGTTTGATTACTGATATTTGATGTGAATTTCGTGATTAATTGATTGCATGATCATTTGGATGTTTGGAGAAGTGATAATCTGCTGAAAAGTGCTTTTGAAACTGGTTTTTTTTGAATTCTATTGCAGAGTAACCGGTTACAGCATAACTGATAACCGGTTACTCCTTTGTTTTCTGCGTATTTTTAGGCTATTTTGAACTGGGTAACCGGTTACAGCATATCTGATAACCGGTTACCACTGCTGCAGAATGTGATTTTCTTGCAATTTCTTGTTTGTTTGAGATCCTTTGCATGTCTAAACTTCATGGATTGATATGTTGATGATTTGTGGATTATTCATGAGCTGTTTCACCGCACACCATTGCATGAACACGATTCTTCGACACGCGATTCTTGGTTTTCATTGATGGATGTTCATGTTTGCATTGATGTTTTTTTTGATGTGATGAACACCTTGCACACACTCCTTGAGCATGTTAATTGTGAATTATTGCTGGTGTTGCTGGAGTTGTTGTGGTGTGCATGCTTGCTTGCATTTAATTTCATAAGATGCTTACTTGATTTGACTTGTTCATGTTCTTAATGTTGTGAGTTTCTTTCATGATGTTTTCGAGAGTTGTTCACTATGGTGTGTGGTGTGATCGTAATCATGATTGATTGAGGAATGTGTGATGCTTGATATATGCTCGTTATGCCATGTTCGAATCATTTTCGATTGCATGTTGCCCTGTTTTTTACAGCTGCTGTTCTGAGTTGTTTGTGTGCTGTCACTTGTATACATGCTGGCCTGCTGCCTTTTTGCATCTATTTTGTGCTGAGAATGTGTGCTGTTAAAAGCTGTCTTGTTTGTATGCTGGATTTTACCGCTGTGCAGGTGCTGGAGCGCTATTGTAGCCGTTGTTTTTAGTTTCTTTTCTTGGATTCGATTTACTTTTGCATGCTAACTTAGGTAGAATTTTCCCCTTTTACCTCAACCTTAGGGCCATCTTTGCATGACAACATTAGGATAAAATTCCCGTAGCATTTTCTTTTCGACTTGAGTCTTCTCTTCTCATCTCATAACGATTCTAAAACACGTAATAAAGTTAACGTGTACTGCGCATGAGCCTTGTATGTGGGAAGTGAGGAATGAGGGGTCTCCCTTCAATCTTCTAGAGTGTTGAGCATACGTCCCATTGGGGGTGACCATGTGAGGCATTCGTTCCCGTGTCATAGACTTTGGTGCAATGTAGGTTACAAACCAACTCAACTCACTTCTGTCTAAAAAACACCAAAAACAAATTCAAATCTTTTTCATCCTTCGAGATTGTTAAGTTTTAAACCGTTTTCAGAAAAGAGCTCGTCGCGCACGTAAAAAACACAAAGACCTCGTTAGGTCGAACTATGACTGCTCTGATTTCCTCTTTCTCGTCCGATTGAGGATACGTAGGCACAAGATGCGATATCTTGGCGAGCAACCCTTCCCTCTTTTTTCGACCCGTCCGTCGAACTACGTTGACTCTGATTCTTCGTTCGTCCACGAATATATGTATGCATTGGATTGCGATAATCCTTGCGAGTCTGTCTTTGTTTCCCCCTCCCCCGTTTTTGTGTATCCATAGACTTTAGGATAACACGCCCTTTGATTAGGCAACAAGTGTGGATCCCATCGAGTACGATGGACGCGTGGGGGTGCTAATACCTTCCCCTCGCGTAACCGACTCCTGAACCCGGACTATGGTTGCGATGACCATGTCTTTTCCTCTCTCAGGTTTTCTTCGATCGTTTCCTTTCCCTGCATCGGGATAAATAACGTTCGGTGGCGACTCTTCTGTTCTAGTTTCTCGCCGGTTGTTTTTTCGCAGTTGCGACAGCTGGCGACTTTGCTGGGATTCATGGTTCCCTATGCGTGTCAATCCTAGCGCTTGTCTATTTATTTTCATTGGGTGTTTACTGTTGTGCATTATTTGTTGTATATTACTGTATTACTGTTTTACTGCATTTTATTGCATTTGTGATTATGGTTATCATACTGTTCTGCTGCTGTTGTTCTGTTGGGTGGGTTGGATTCATGAGAGATAAGCCCAATATCCAGGCTTAAGCATGCACCTAGGATTAACATGGAAAGTACTGTTACTTGTGTGGCATTTGGCAAGACGTAGTATACACGAAAACTCCACATCCAGATGAGGTTTTCTTTGGTAATATTTTATCATGCGCATAGGTGCAAATGATGAAATGTAACCTGGAAAACTATCGACTCGGGCGACCATTCCCCGAGGACTCAGTTGAGGCACTCCTCCGAAGAGGTAGTAATGGCAGACCAGAAATGGAAAACCCATTATGCTTCTTGATCCGAGGACCCGAAGCTGGGAACTTATCATAGGGTGACCTTTTTTAGGGGAATCAGTTGAGGTCTCCTCGATTGATGATGATGCCAAACCAGAAATGGTGATCGTATCATCATTCCTCGACCTGAGAGCCCGGAATACTGAGGATCTTCGGTTTTTCTAGAACCCACATGTGAGATGGGCGGGTGTTTATAGGTTTGCAGGTAACTTTGACCTTCATCCAACCCGATATTCTGGTTTTCCCATCAGTGTGGATTTATCAGCCTGGTATTCTAATATTCTGGTTATTCGGATATTCTGGTATTCTGGTATTTTCTTCAGAACAGACTTGAGAACTTATCCAGCCATCAGCACAACCGTTATTCAGAATATGTGGAAGCTTTGATCCCATGTCTGCTGCATTCATATTGCATTGCATTTGCATATCCTTCTCCAGCCGAACCAGTGAGCTCATCTATCCTTTGTCTGAACCGCAGTTGATTGCCCGACTTTTGTATTGAACTTGAGTCAGAATTTAGAAGAACCATGAATTTAGGGGACCATAATCAGTTTGTGGCACGGGCCGATGTTGAGTTGATGAAGAGTCAGTTGGACCAACTTGTGGAAGCTATGGCAGCCATGAATAGGGGAGAAGCCAATATTCAGAGGATTCAGTTATTGGGAATGTCATCCCGCCTCCGGTGAACAATGTTGATCAAGCTCAGCCTGTACGAATCCCTGTTGAGAATCATACTATACAGGAGCGTACCATCATCCAAGATGGACATTCGTCTTCTCTTGATGCCACAGACTATCAGAGTTTTGCCTTCTCTGTGCCGGGTTTCCAAGGGGTAGTTCCGAAGGTGAAGCCTAAGAACCCACGATCCGTTGAGTTTGACGAAAGATGTCGTTGTTGGAAGAGAAGCTTGATGCCCTGGCGAGGCGTGATACTCTTGATTTGAGTGCTTCAAGCATGTGTTTGGTACCCGGCCTTGTGTTACCTCTGAAGTTCAAGATGCTAAAATTTGAGCACTACAAAGGGGATAACTGTCTGAAGAAACATTTGGTGATGTTTTGCCGAAGAATGACGTCTTATGTTCACAATGATAAGCTCATGATCCACTGTTTCCTAGACAGTCTGAGTGGGGCGTCGTTGAGCTGGTATATGCAGTTGGAAAGTGGTAGCATCCGATCATGGTCAGATCTAGCCAACGCCTTTGTAAAGCAATACAGTTATAATCTTGACATGGCTCCTAGCCGCCTGCAGTTGCAAGGTTTATCTCAAGCGGATAATGAATCATTCAGTGAGTATGCTCAGAGATGGAGAGAGTTAGCTGCTCGCGTTCAACCACCACTTTTGGAAAGAGAATTGGTTGATATGTTCAGGGGTACTTTGCAAGGACCATACTTCGATAAGTTGATTGGGGCATCAAAATTCTCTGACATGGTAATAATTGGAGAACGCATTGAGGTCGGCATCAAGTGTGGAAAGATTCAAGATACCTCGAACTTCCCAGCTAATGAAAGTGAATCAGTTGTCAGTTCTCAAGAGGAATGGGAGGAAGAAAGTAATTTCATCAGAGAATCTCCGCTACCTCACCCTCAGTATTCAGGCATATCATCTATTCAGAGTCAGCGATATTCTTGGTCTTCGAGTCAGGGACATCCTCAGAATCAACGGTTGTACCGCCGTCAGCCGCGTCAGCACGCCCGACAAAGACCAAGGAAGCCAGAGAGGCATTTCACTCAGTTGCCAATGTCGTATAGTCAGATGTTGCCAGATTTGATCGAAGGTGGATTAATATTGCCAAAGGAATTGAAGCCAGTGCCTTTTCCGTACCCACCAGGTTTTGATGCCAACGCCCATTGTGACTACCATGCTGGGGCACAGGGGCATTCAAATGAAGATTGTAAGGTGATTAAGAGCAAGATTCAGACACTTCTTGACTCCAATATGTTCTCATTCACGCCTCAGGGTATTCAGATCAACAATTCTCCTTCATGCAGTCAGGTGGGTTCATCAATTCAGGTCATGGAAGAAGTCACCGAGAGCAGTTGTGCAAATTATTTTCAGATTGACTTCGACGAGCAATTCTGAAGATGGCTAGTTCAGTAGCAAATCAAGATTGGAAAGCCCAGTTCCCCGGAGCTGACTATCTTTTAGATCATGTCATATCTTTGCATTTGTAGTCTCTTTTCTGTTAATGTGCAAACTCATTTGTAAAACTTGTCTGTTTTCGGTTGATAATGATAATGAAATGAATATGCAAGTTTTGTTTAAATCCATTCGTGGTCACTCATATTTTCTTTATTGATATCTAACACTTGTTTAAGAAGGATCCAAGGGAGGATGATGAAATTCAAAGATACAGAACTTCTGATTGTATGCTTTTGAAATAGAAACCCTGCTGATGATGTACAGGCATTATTTCAACTTCCCAAACACCGGAGACATAAGGAAGATAATCCCTTGTAACCCCCTTTGAGCCTAGTAGTAGGAGTTTCTTTCTGAAAATGAAAAAACCTTAATCTTAACCTGGGGTAGGGTAGGTGTCAGTTAATTTGACCGAGCGTTCAAATTTCAAAAGGAGTGCGCATCCAAGGATCCATTACCTTTTATCCTTCACAACCACAGCGGTTATCCCTCACCAACTGGAGAGTCACAACCCTTCCAAACAAGTCAGACAAGCCAGTGTCAAATGATTTATTCAAAAAAATCAAGAAAAAGAAAAAAGAATAGCCCGCTAAGTCGAAAAATTGAAAACAAGTGACTTAGGCAAAAGTTTGGGCATCCCACTGGACTTCAAAATCGAAAGATTCAAAAGGAATCAGTCCAGGAAAAATCAGGGAAAACAAAAGAATAAAAAGCGGAAAATAAAAAAAAAAAGAGAAAATATCCTCGGTAAAGAACAAGTCGTGTGACTACAGACACCAAAGAAAAAAAGGGTGACCGCCACTCTAAAAACCGTGTGGGTTCCGTAACCATCACTCATGTCATTCAGTAACCTTTTTGAAAGGTGAGCGCCTGTGTCAAGTTAGCTGAACGTAGGACTGGAGAACTTCAAGGAGAGTGGGTGGGTAAAAACAAAACTTTGAGCCTTATATCCTTTCTTTCTAAAACCGTGAACCAGGGCGCGTTACAGCCCTTAAAAAGTCCTAATTGAAGCAGGGTTTATTCTGAAGGCGTACTTCAACGAGATAGCGTTCCTGACTCCCATTGAGTTGTGCTAAATGATTTTTGTTGGTATTACATGTGCATGCTTTCTTCCGTTCAAAAAGTTGTGTCGCACCTTACCTAGTGACTCGTTCAAGAGTATTGGCGATATCTTTTCAATAAAACCTCAAGATTAACATATGTGCTGCAGTAGAATTCTCATTCTCAGAATAAATATTTTCTGCTTGCTTACATGTATTTGACGCCGGTGGGGCTTACATAGTGAACATCAGTCGAGGATTTTGATTCTGCTAAAAGGAGATGCTTGAAAACTCCGAGGGATAAGTGTGACAAGGGGCATGTTGCCAGAAGACTTCGGGGAATGTGGGCTCTCCCGGTTAAGTTGTGTTGAGAATTTACCAATCTGGGGCAGTTTCATTGTGAAATCTCTGTGAAGTTCGGTTAAACTGAGTCAATCACATAAATATTCGACGAATTTTTTCGAGAGTATTTAGTCTGGGGCAATTATGTCGAGAATCTGGAGCAATCAAGTCGAGATTTAGAAAATCTCTTGTAGATTAGTCAGTTAGAGACAAAGTCACTGCGAGGCTCGTACTGGGGCAAGCCATCCCAAAAGCACGAGAAGTTTTCTCTCTGGAGAACGGTTAATCAAGATCATGGGGAAAGATATCTAAGATCTTCACGAGACCTCTTGAAGACAAGTACCTTTATGGATTATGCTGTATCAGAGCACCTTTTTGTCATATCACATCTGCAAGGTTCATGTTGATCGTTAACAAGTGATGTCCCCAATAGAGTTTCTCTCCCCAACAGAGTAAGGGTAGAAGATAAGTCTCCAACAGAGGACTACGCTCAATGTTGTCCCTTAGCAGAGTTGATGTCGTCAATCATCGTTCCCCAAGCAGGTTAGCGGTGGTGGCTGATATTCCCGAGCAGGTTAAGGGCGTTTCCCCGACAATAGGTTAAGTTCAATGATATTCCTCGGCAGGTTCGGTGTTATTGACTTTATTCCCCAAGCAGAGTTTGGGTGCTAGTCATATCAATGGTCTAGTCGACAGTGGTTGACGTCCCCGGCAGATTCCAAGTCCAATGGTTATTGGCGCTTCTCCGCTTCAGTTCAGTTTGGGTTCCATCCTCAGTAGTTGTTATTCTTGATCCCCAACGGAGTGGGAGTTCTTTTCGGGTTTCATCTTCAGCAGAGGTTATATCAGGAAGGCTGTTCAGTGTGACTTCCTCAGCAGGGTTCGTGACCTCGGAGACAGTTCAGTTTGTCATCCCCAGCGGAGTTGGCCTCGTCTCTTCAGAATTTATTTTGCTGAAGGGGTCCTTTTGCATATAGCAATCATTTTGCATTTCATCCTCAAACGCATAGCATTTCCATTTCGTATAGAGCATTACACCATAGAAAGAAAATTCAAACATATCCATGCGAGGCATAAGCCAGATTTGGTACCTTGTGCAGAAGCCCAAATCAACTTTCAGTCAAGACAGTGACATATCCATTCCCCAGCATTCAGTTTCCTTCCGTCAAATCCCTTTGACGATGTGTTCCGAGCTCAGGTTTTGTATCTTCGGATATGTTTAGTTTCTTTCTGTCAAATCGCTTTGACGATGTGTTTCTTTGGATATGAGTTCCATCTTCTTTCCATCAAATCCCTTTGACGATGTGTTCCGAGCTCAGGTTTTGTACCTTCGGATATGTTCAGTTTCTTTCCGTCAAATCCCTTTGACGATGTGTCCCTTCGGTTGGGTTTTCATGTGTTTTCTTTCCGTCAAATCCTTTTGACGATGTGTTTCTTCGGATATGAGTTCCATCTTCTTTTCGTCAAATCCCTTTGACGTTGTGTTTCTTCGGATATGGGTTCCATCTTCTTTCCGTTAAATCCCCTTAACGATGTGCCCCTTCGGTCGGGTTTTTAGGTGTTTTCTTTCTGTCAAATCCTTTTGACGAGGTGTTTCTTGGGTTTCATGTTGTCTTTCCGTCAAATCCCTTTGATGAGGTGGGACTGGGCTCCAATCATCTTTTCTCCCCACAGTTTGCAAATTTCTGGGTTCTTTTTGTATTCAATCACCTTCTACCTTGAATGTCTGAAAGTCGTTGCTATCATCCTTTCAGGTCCAAGTCGATTGAATTGGGGCAGTTGTAGCACCCCAAAATTTTCCCTCTTGTTTCTAACACTAACTGGCTTATGTTTCATTTCATTCTGCATGGTCATTTTGCATTTGCATATTTCTTTTGGGCATGGGATCAAGGTATTTTCCAGCAGCTCATGGTGTCATCAATTCCAATATTATTTTCAGCAGTAGTTAGAGCCTAGCAAATAGCTTTCAAAGTCTTTTCGAGCATTTATTTTTCTCAATAGTTGATTTGATGGTCAAAAAGCTCCGGCAGTCTTTTTTGATCAGTGATTCAGCACCAGACAGTATTTTTTTCAGCAAGTCATTTCGAGTGCGGAACGGAATTCACAACATATTTCAAGCATGTTTCAGTGTTAATATCGAATGGCAAGTTTCAGAGGTCTAACGTAGCTCAGAACAAGTGGAATCAGGCAATTCTCCAAGTTTCCCTCCAAAAGGCGCCAAAATTCAAAATTTGAACTGAGTGACCGGTTACAACATATGTGATAACCGGTTACTCCTTTATTTTTCTGCGTGTTTTCAGGGTTTTTGAACTAAGTAACCGGTTAGCATATATGCTGTAACCGGTTACTCTGGGCGCAACTTGAAAAAAATTGAGTTTGCATCATTTGTGTTCATGTGCTTGGCTTGTGCATGTGTGGGAAGGATCTAGAATTGATTTATTTTCATCATTTTCCACCCAAAATTCAAATTCCTTCCAACATTTTCCACTCTAATTCCACATTCTTTTTTTTTTCAAATTCCATTCCTAATCTCCATTCCACTCATTAACCCACACTCCAAACCACATTTGAATTCCTAACCTAGCTTCTATTTTAATCAATTCATTCCAAACCTCAAAAAAAACTTTGATCCATTTTCTGAATTTTCTACACATCTCACTCCATTTTCTCTGAACTTTTCTCTTATTTCAAAATCCTCACTCAAAGTTCCTTCATCAAAGTTCAACAAATTTTGCATTGAAATTTGTTGATCTTGTAACTAAACCTTCATCCATTCACCAATTCTTGAAAGAATCTTGAATTTGCTACTGTTTTACTCTTGGATTTGAGCTTTTGGAACTGATTTTGGAGAAAGCTTAAAGCAAAATCATCACATTGTTTGGATCTTGAAGTTTCTTGCTAGGATCTTGAAGTTTCTTGCATAGATCTTGGATTTCTTGCTTGGATTCATCAATTTTCGTTTGCAACAATCACCAAAGCAATTCTCAGCTTTGTAGGTTAGTTTTCCTTATACTTAATTTAGCTTATTTACAACTTATTCAATGTAGATCTTTCGTTGTTGTTGATTTGGATCCATTTTGCTTGAATTTGATTCTTAATGTTGATGATTATTGGATCTAATTGGTGTTTGATTACTGATATTTGATGTGAATTTCGTGATTAATTGATTGCATGATCATTTGGATGTTTGGAGAAGTGATAATCTGCTGAAAAGTGCTTTTGAAACTGTTTTTTTAATTCTATTGCAGAGTAACCGGTTACAGCATAACTGATAACCGGTTACTCCTTTGTTTTCTGCGTATTTTCAGGCTATTTTGAACTGGGTAGCCGGTTACAGCATATCTGATAACCGGTTACCACTGCTGCAGAATGTGATTTTCTTGCAATTTCTTGTTTGTTTGAGATCCTTTCCATGTCTAAACTTCATGGATTGATATGTTGATGATTTGTGGATTATTCATGAGTTGTTTCACCGCACACCATTGCATGAACACGATTCTTCGACACGCGATTCTTGGTTTTCATTGATGGATGTTCATGTTTGCATTGATGTTTTTTTGATGTGATGAACACCTTGCACACACTCCTTGAGCATGTTAATTGTGAATTATTGCTGGTGTTGCTGGAGTTGTTGTGGTGTGCATGCTTGCTTGCATTTAATTTCATAAGATGCATACTTAATTTGACTTGTTCATGTGCTTAATGTTGTGAGTTTATTTCATGATGTTTTCGAGAGTTGTTCACTATGGTGTGTGGTGTGATCGTAATTATGATTGATTGACAAATGTGTGATGCTTGATATATGCTCGTTATGCCATGTTCGAATCATTTTCGATTGCATGCTGCCCTGTTTTTTACAGCTGCTGTTCTGAGTTGTTTGTGTGCTGTCACTTGTATACATGTTGGCCTGCTGCCATTTTACATCTATTTTGGGCTGAGAATGTGTGCTGTTAAAAGCTGTCTTGTTTGTATGCTGGATTTTACTGTTGTGCAGGTGCTGGAGTGCTGTTGTAGCCGCTGTTTTTAGTTTCTTTTCTTGGATTTGATTTACTTTTGCATGCTAACTTAGGTAGAATTTTCCCCTTTTACCGCAACCTTAGGGCCATCTTTGCATGACAACATTAGGATAGAATTCCCGTAGCGTTTTGTTTTCGACTTGAGTCTTCTCTTCTCATCTCATAACGATTCTAAAACACATAATAAAGTTAACGTGTATTGCGTATGAGCCTTGTATGTGGGAAGTGAGGAATGAGGGGCCTCCCTTCATTCTTCTAGAGTGTTGAGCATACGTCCCATTGAGGGCGACCATGCGAGGCATTCGTTCCCGTGTCATAGACTTTGGTGCAATGTAGGTTACGAACTAACTCAACTCACTCATGTCTAAAAAACACCAAAAACAAATTCAAATCTTTTTCCTCCTTCGGGATTGTTAAGTTTCAAACCGTTTTCAGAAAAGAGCTGGTCTCTCATGTAAAAAACACAAAGACCTCGTTAGGTCGAACTACGACTGCTCTAATTTCCTCTTTCTCGTCTGATTGAGGATACGTAGGCACAAGATGCGATATCTTGGTGAGCAACCCTTCCCTCTTTTTTCGATCCGTCCATCAAACTACGTTGAGTCTGATTCTTCGTTCGTCCACGAAGATACGTAGGCATTGGATTGCGATAATCCTTGCGAGTCTGTCTTTGTTTCCCCCTCCCCCGTTTATGTGCACCCGTAGACTTTAGGATAACACACCCTTTGATTAGGCATCAAGCATGGATCCCATCGAGTACGTTGGACGCGCCGGGGTGCTAATACCTTCCCCTTGCGTAACCGACTCCCGAACCTGGACTATGGTTGCGATGACCATGTCTTTCCCTCTTTCAGGTTTTCTTCGATCATTTCCTTTCCCTACGTTGGGATAAATAACATTCAGTGGCGACTCTTCTGTTCTAGTTTCTCGCCGGTTGTTTTTTCGCAGTTGCGACACATGCATCGAAAGTTCATGAATATGCTTTAAACAGAAGTTAAACGTCACTTAAAACATCCCTAAAAACCAAGCATATCATTCCATGGAAGTTAGAGGGAGAGAGCATGGAAAACAAGCTTTAAAAACACCAAAAATGGCACTCTGCTACAGTGGTAACCGGTTACCTCAGAATGAGTAACCGGTTACTTGCTTGAAAAATAGTAAATCTGGGGAAAATTGTGAAGGGTAACCGGTTACCTTATATTGATTAACCAGTTACTCTGTTGAAAAAGGCAGCGCTGAAGCAAATTTTGTGAAGAGTAACCGGTTACTCTATATTGCGTAACCGGTTACCACTGTAACAGTGGCAAAAACAGCTTTTGAAAAAGCACTTAAAGCATCCAAATCACTTGTTTAAATCGCCACATGCTAGGGTAATAATTAGTGCACAGAAATCAAGCTTGAAAATAGCAAATAAGCAGTGATGGAATAAATTAACACATCAAGATCATGGATCAAACAATGCAAAATCAATTCACACACAAAAAGGCATCGAAACTACATCGCGGATGATACGAAAATGTGCGAAACAGTAAAATGAGTGAGATCTACCAACCTATAAGCCGAAGATTTGGCTTGGTGATTGTTGCAAAGTGATCTTGATGTAAATAATAAAAGAAAACCTGCGAAATCTTCAATTAGACCCGAATCGTATCGAAACCGAGCAAATTGTGATGAAACTCCGAAATACGAATTTAAACCGTTGATTCTTGAAATAAACACTTGAGATGAATCCAAAAGCTAGTAAACTCCAGAAATCCAAGTATAATTGCAAGAGGATGAAGGTTAAGCTCAAGAAATAATCACTTCCAATGTAGAAGTGATTAATCTTCAATGGTGAAGAGCTATAGTGAGGTTTGGGAAGAAAATTGAGATGAAGAAGAAGAAGTTGCAGAAAAATTCAGAGAGAATGTGAGAGAATTGAGAGTGAAATGTGAGAGATTGTGGATCCCTTGAAAAAGTGAATGAAAGCTTGTTTATATAGAGTTTTGGTTTGGCGTTGCTAGGTTTGAAATATGCTTGGGAGTTAGCTTTGGAATTAGGCTAGGAGTTAGTTACACTTGACTCGCCGAGTTAAGCAGTTAACTCGGTTAGTTATGAAGTTAACTCGGTAACAATCCCAATGTAAGCTTCACATCCAAAGGTTCACAATTTATGGAAATGAGGTGTATGGTAGTCTTGAATGGAAATGGTACATTATAGTAAATGCTAATGAACCACTTGAAGGGTCTAGAATATTTCACCTGCTGCTAAAATAATGTAGAATCAAAGACCAAAGAGTGTGCACAGTTGTCGTCCTAAAAATGCAGCAGAAACTGCAAATTTGCACTAAGTAACCGGTTACCCTATATTGAGTAACAATGGCTTAGGAACAAGTGCTCAATCCTCGATTTCGATTTTCCACCTCTTGTTTTGATGAATAGGCATGGAAACCCTTGTTTTGTGCTTGTTTTGATGATGTGATGACCTTGTGAAGATTCGATTAATCGAGCTTAAAACCTGAAAATCCTGCAACAAGAAACACATAGAGAAAAGTGCGAATGCGTATGCCGACGATGCGAATGCACATGCTTATGCAAAAGGCAAAAAGAGGAGGTCACATTTCGGGTTACAACAATTGGTGTTAGATTTTATAGCTGTTCTGAGCTGGAGCGCTGTTGTAGCTGCTGTTTTTGGTTTATTTTCGTGGTTTTGGTTTGCTTTTGCAAGTTCCCTTAGGATTCCCTAGTTCAACTTAATTTTCGATTAAGCTTGGAGTAGGATAGACATTAGGAGCTAATCCATGCATGATAACATTAGGATAGATCCCTTTCAAACTCAATCATAGACCCATCTTTGCATGATAACATTAGGATAGAAATTCCCTTTTGCATCCTCAACCTTAGGGCCATTTTGCATGATAACATGTAGGACCGAGTTTCACCTAGATTTTCTTTTTCCCTTTGAGTATTCTTTCTCTCTCTCAAAACAAAAACAAAACACTTAATAAATATGATGTGCATTGTGCGCCACGAGCCTTAAGCACATGGGAAAAGATGAGCGGATGCATTTTTAACCTCATTTTAGGGTGCTTTGTGCGCGAGACGTTTGGATCGTTAGCGCGAACTATTCAATTCTATGTCATAGACTTTAGTGCGATGCGCATCTCAAATAAAGTCAACCCGCTTCTATCTAAAACTCACAAACCAATCGAAAACCTTTTTATCCTTCGGGATTGTCTGTCAAACCTTTTTTCAGAAAGAGTGTGTTATATCCGTTCTACCGCAAATAGGCATCGAACCTAACTGCTGGGACGCAAACTTAACGTCACTCATAAAAAACACTTAACGATTCGTAGGTCGACATACGATTGCTCTGATTTCCTCATTCTTATCCGAATTAGGATACGTAGGCACAAGACGACGAAGTCTTGGCGAGCATCCTTCCCCCTCATCCATCTGTAGTCCTCCGAACTATGATGACTCTGACTTTTCTATTGCACGAGGGAGTACATAGGCCTAGGACGGCGAAGTCCTATCAAGTCTCCTTTTATCTTTTCCCTTTCTATTGGCAGTAGGGCTTTAGATAACACACCCTTTGATTAGACAACAAACGTGGATCCCATTGAGAACAACGGACGCGAGGGGGTGCTAATACATTTCTCTCGCGTAATCGACTCCCGAACCTAGGATTTGGTTGCGATGACCATGTCTTCTTCCTTTTGAGGTTTCTTCGATCGTTTCCTTTCCCCCGTCGGGATAAATAACGTTAGGTGGCGACTCTGTTTTTTCGCCGATCATTTTTCACACTGCGACAGATATTTCTAAAATGGAATCAAGGTGGGACTCTTCAACGAGTCTCTCACACAAAAGCTAGCACTTTCCTTAGCAGAGGTGGTCACCAGGGCATAATGTTACATAAAAGACAAGGAGAGCAACGTTGGGAAGAAGGCGCGAGACGTCAAGGAGTGTGTTCTTAACGCCGAAGGTTAGCACTACTTGAAGAAGAATAATTATACTTTTCCTATCAAAGATAAGACTTTATTCTAAAAAGTATGCAAGACGGTAGAGAGCTTGTGTCTGAACACTTGCCGTGAACAAAGATGGCGCAAGGTTCTTCACCTGCACAACATCCTTATGCCCCGGACTTCAAAAAAAGATGTAATGGGTCTTGAACCAGGTAGACGGTTCAAGTTCTATAGAGTCAAAGGACACCACACCAAGGTCTTTTACCAACTCAAGAAAGAGATCAAGAGGCAGATCCATAAGGGACATCTCAAGAAGTATGTAAAAGTCGATTCTTCTTAGGAATTAGACAAGTCCAACTCACGAGAGTGTCATACCCCAATTTTGCTCCCACTCTTTTTCTATTTTTCCATTTTTTTTCTTTTCTTTTCTGGATCAGGCTAAATTCATCTGATACACCATAAAATGTTTCATCTGGTCCACCTTACATTTCATTTTACTTAATGGTTCAAAGGTTCTCCGTTAATCTTTACATTTTATTGGTTTGTGACTTATAATTTACTATTGATTGGCTTTGATCATTTCAATATTATTAACCATGCTCTGGTCAATGTTGACTTTTACCATTATTGTTGACTTTTTTCACAAGTTGACTTTTATCCTAAATAGTTGACTTTATCATTACCATTGACTTTTAATTATTATTGACTTTTTCGTCATTGATTAGATGTTGTTGACTTTTATCATAATAGTTTTCAACACAAAAGCACTTCTCAAAAGCACTTAAAGTCATGGGATAATTCACCAAAAATCCATGGCAAAAGTAACAAAAAATCAATGACAAAAGCATTAAAAAATTCCAAGTTTCATGCATAATCACCTATGACCTTTTGTCTCACATCCTAACTCTGTACTTCTTCAAAATTCTAACACTACTACCTCTAACTAACTCATTCCTCACAAAACACTCAATTACTTAATTACCCTTAAACTAACTAGGCCAAATCAAAGCTTAACAAACTACTAACTTCCAAACTGACAGAAAAGCTAATCAATTCTCACTAAACAAATACAAATCCCAACTATCATTTTGGGAAGCGTTCTCCACCCTTGATAAGACTCTCCCTAGGATCAGTATCCTAGGGCTAGAATCATTCCATCCGTAATCACCCCCTCCTTTTTAAAAACTATAAAAACCTGTTATTTTCATCATTCTTGAACCATGTATTCATTGTAAAGTTATTATGTAAAAATCCCTCACCATCACCTAAAGCTCATAAACCAAGTTGATGGAGTTTCATCAATTGAAACTCCAATCAATTGAGCATAAACTCTCCACCATTTTTCATCACTTTTACCATTATTTATCTTCTTCCTCATGCTTCCATAATCATTTATTCACAAAATTCAGCATTATTTCTATCAAGAATTCAAGGGATTGGATCAACATTCATTAAGGATTCAGCATTTCTATCCTATATTCATAACTAAAAATTCATCAACATATTCATCACCTAAAGTTTAATTCAACAAAGTTTCAAGCCTCATAAATATTCAACAATAATTCATCAAGGTTTTCCATTCAAGAATAATCATTATCACCCACAATCATATGTTTATCAAAAGCTTGGAAATTAATTAATTAAAGCAGCTTACTTTGAAGTTTTCTGGGTTTCTCGTCGGTAAATTTGTCGACGATTCTCAACACTAATCGAGAAAAACCTTCACTCCGTCGGTAAGATATTTCACCTCTTTTTTTTTTCTGCATTTTTACATTATCGCTTCCGAATTGGTTGAAACCTTCTATTGAGCAACCTTGCATGCAATAGCAAAATCTATATTTTTCTTCAATTCCATCGACAAATTATCATTTCGTTTATTATTAAAGAGTTGTATGCTAACTGTTTGTTGTGTTCTAATAAAAGTTTGCATCAAAACCAGTCCCGAATAACATGTAGTTCGAACTCGTAATTATCTCGAAACCGAAAAAATAGCAAAATTATACCTTAACTTTTTTGCGCAAAGTCATATACCATTTGAATCGATTTTTCGCGCTGATCATAAAAATATAATTAGTTTTTCGTTCCGAAACATAATTTAGCTAAACCAACTTATTCTTTAATTGAATTTTTTGCCCACTTTTTGATGTTTTTTTCAGTATAATTCGTAGCTTATTTAGCAATTTGCAGTATATATTTAATTTCTTTGTAAATCGATATATTAACACGTTAAAATCGATTCCGTTGACCGTTATTAGAAGCTTGGTCAATGCCGGTATTTTTTTTTCCTACTGCCATACGTTTCTTACTATTATATGGTTTGTTCTTATTTCCTTTTTCTTCAATTATTATTACTATCGTTTTTATTTATTATTAGATAGCCACATGTCATTTTTCAATTAGTGTTGACTTTTCAAATGGGCTAATCTTTGAAAAAACATGTTACTTCATGTTTCACATACTGCTTGTTTGTTTTTCTTCTTTTTTTTTAATCCAAAATTTCTACTTATTATATATATACACATTATATATAAATATGTTTCATATCATAACCATGTTACTATGTATTATATCCGTACTTCATGGAACTTTACCATTCTAAAATATCTTTTTTACTTAATATCTTTTATTTTCAAAGTCATGTATTATATATGTATCATTACATATGTAATACATATATTTTCAAAGGTATGGAAATTTTTTTGTTTAATATCTTTTAGTCAATATAGTTAATATTTGATTAGTAACTGGCAATTTTAGAAAATAATCATATCATACAGACATCATGAGTTTTTGCCAAATAGCACTTTTTCTATCACACCTATTCTATTTGTTCACACTTCATACCCATTATATGCATTTGTTTTGATTATTTTATCTTTTTATTTATATTTATTTTGATTAGTAAAATTATGTAATTAATTTTTTACTTTAGTTGAATAACTTTGCTAACTAAATTTGATGAGTTTTTAATGGAATTAATTTTGGCAACTAATTTTAATTAGTTTAATTTTAGTTTTAAAATTGAGGTAATTTAATTGCTATGTGATTTTTTTCTCCTCCATTTTTGTCGTTTACTTACTTCTTTTGATTGATTAATTGATTAAATACTTGACAACATTAGGAATTATTCACATTAGATACCATAATTTCACCATGTCGTTTTCTCATCCATATAAGACTAAAACTCCTTTTTAATTCCCATTTAAAAGCTCTAAAAAATAGGTAAAATCAAGACATGACAACACTAAACTTCATCCCATTATTTGGTACCATATCTCATGCTTCTAATCATGTCTTTAACTTATCAAATGGAAAACTAAAATTTCTCTCTTTTTAAATAAATTTAAAACACTTAACAACTACAATGCAAATTGTGTGCCATGAGCCTTAAGAAATAGAGAAGGAACGAGAGGGAGTAATCATATCCTTATTTTGAATACCTTTGAATACGCGACACATGACCCAGTTGTTCAAAGTATTCACCTCCATTCTTAGACTTTAATACAATTCAAATAAAAACAATTTTCAACATTCATCTTCAGACTAAAATCAATAACAACCAATATAAAGAACACCATTCTCGTTGATCATAGCACAACACCTCTTGGTTTTGACACTCATACTCATTCATGTTTTCCTTGTTAATCCTCTGGTTTAGGCAAACCCTTATTTTCCTAGTTAATACTTTGGTTTAGGTAAATCCTTGTTTGCCTTGATCCTTTGGTTTAGGCAAACCCTTGTTTTCCTTGATCCCCTGGTTTAAGGAAACCCCTACAACTGTTAGATGTCAATCATGATATATATTTGTATGAATTATTTGGCATTTTTCATTTCTTTTCATGTGGAATATGTTGATTTTAGTGTGGAATGATGTTGTTGTGCATTCATTGAAATATACTTGTGGTGCTTGTAATTTGTGTGCTAATGTGCAGGAATAGGCATAAAAAGATCAAGATTGTGTTACACAAATATTGGAGGCAAGTTGCCATTGAAGGAAGAAATCAACAACAGCATTCGCTAGGCGAGTGTTGGCGAAGCTGCCAGCGAAGGTTCGCCTAGCGAACGTTAGCGAGTGTGCCAGCGAGGGGAGGCAGAAAGTATGCAAAAACCTACAGTAGGAAAACTAGGTAAATTCGCTGGGCGAGGAAGCCAGCGAATGCTCGCTGATGTGTTCGCGGGGCGAAGGTGCCAGTGAAGGGTGGCAGAAACTTCCACTTTTGAAAACACCCAAACTTCGCTGGGGCGAGTGTGGTAGCGAAGGTTCGCTTCACGAGTGAATTGGTTCGCCTAGCGAACCCGCGATGATTCTTTTGGGCGGTTTAAGTCTGAGGCACTTAAAGTGCCATGTTTTAGTTCATTCGCTAGGCGAATGAAGCCTTCGCTAGGCGAAGGGTGCTGAGTTTTTATTTGTATAAATAGATTTTCAGTTGTTGTAAAGGTGATCTCTTGTTCATTTTTCACCAGAATTGATAGTTTACAGTATTTTGATCATCAAAGAGTGTATTTTCGATTGGAGAAGCTGAAGTCGCATCCATTCTCGATTATTCGTCGTGGATGCTCATTCATCTCCTCTCTTTACTTGTTATCCAATCTACCATGAGAAGTGGTAGCTAAACACTCAATGTTGAGGTTAGATGTAGTTGATCCTACTTTTATGTATTGCTTTTGATCTATGGTGTATGAATAAAGTCTTTGATCAATATAGATGATGTTGTTTTCTCTTAATGATCCATGTGTGATTTGTTTTGCTCTAGACATAGATTCTACAAATCATGACCTAACAATTTTATCTCTTAAAAACCAAACTCTAGACATAGATTTGGGATTTGCTATTCGCATTGTATTGATCTTAATGATCGTTGCTTAGATTGTTAGCGTGAGACATCATCTAACGGTCTAAACAACGATACTCACGATTTCGCTTTAGACATAAACTTAGTCGGGAGGATACGCGGTTATATTGGTCAGAAACCGAGTTCATATGCTTGATTAATTGTTTATACGTGAAAAGGATTGGCGAAACCTAACCTTAACATGCTTTTATAAAACCTTTTAAAAAATCTTTGCACCAATTAATCTTTGCTACAAGTGAATGTTAAAAACCATTGAGAAACTTTTGAAACCGTTAACTTAGAATATCACAACTATTGAAAGGCACGCATCAAATATCAAACAATCCCTGTGGATACGATTAAAAACAACCCACATTATTACTCTACTAACAAAATGACGTCGTTGCCGGGGATTGTGTATTGATATTGCAAGCATTGCGATAGTTGAGTTATTTTAAGCGTGTTACCATTTATCTTGAGCTTGTTAATCTGTTTTGTTTAGTGTGCAGACTTAGTTTATGCGAGGGAAACTACCGGCGGGCCAACTTCTTTTCGATCCTGAGATTGAGAGAACCGCTCGTAGAATCAACAGCAGAACTAGACGAAGGAGGCAGCTAGCGAGACAGAAGCGAGAACAAGAGGAAAGTACTTCTACACCACCAGTTCCACAGATACTTCCAGTGATGGAGGCAGATCCCACCACCACCACCACCTACTTCTAGGCCATGTACAACTAGTCCGAGACACAATGCTCAGTTTGCTCGCCATGCACACAACGGTCGTCATGCTGAGATGAAGATCGGAATTCTCCAATTGTTATATCAAAGTCCATTTACGGGTATGGATCATGAAGATCCTTTTACCCATCTTACAAAATTCTATGAAATAGCGGGAGCGACTGGTGCACCTGAAGCAGAAGAGGAGTATCTGTTCAAGAGACTATTCCCGCATTCCCTCATTGGGAAGGCAAAGGAATGGTATCTTGATCAGTCAACTGCCATAATGACGGATTGGAATGCATTGGAAGAGAAATTTTTGGAGAGATTTTTCCCTCACACTCGGTTTATGGAAGCAAAGACCGCCATCGCGGTATTCACACAAGGAGCTAATGAATCTCTCAACGAAGCTTGGGAGAGGTTCAAATCAATGTTACGAAAGTGCAAAGGGCATGGTTTTGATGAATTGTCACAAATTCATATATTTAGAAATGGGCTGCAACTTGTACACAAAACCTTGTTGGATGCCACCGCTGGTGGATCCTTGTTAAGCAAAATCGCAGCGGAAGCCACAGCTATCATTGATAAAATGGCCTTGAACGATCACCAAGGTAGTCACAATCGTGGTCCTTCTCAACGAACTTCGGGAGTGTTGGAATTGGGAACAAGTGATGCTATCCTTGCGCAGAACAAATTGTTATCACAACAGGTTGAGTTGTTAACTAAGCAAATGTCTAAGCTGCCGCAACAATTCAAAGAAATGCATGAGTCTTCAAGTAAAAATGTGCAAGTGTTAGTGTGTGAATTATGTCGAGGTGACCATCCGACCGGTTATTGTCCTCCCGTTGTGGAGGAAGCAAATTACGCGGGAAATCAAGGTTACCAACCCCGACCTCCGTATCAACAAGGCAACCAAGGTTACCAACAAAGGGCTAACCAAGGTTATCAACAACAATGGAGACCGCAAGAAGCCGGGCCATCAAACCGTCAACAATATCAAAATTACACTCAACCTCCGCAAGCTCCCGTTGGAAATACGAAGATGGAAGACACTCTCACACAATTTATGCAAATGGCCATTTCCAACCAAAAGAACACCGATGCCGCCATAAGGAATCTTGAAACACAAGTCGGGCAATTATCAAAACAATTGGCCGACCAACAAAAAGGGCACTTTACGGAAAATACTCTTCCGAATCCTAAAGATTGCAAAGCCGTTCTAACAAGAAGTGGAAGAGAAATTGACATGGGTGTAGGTCAGAGAGTAGTGGAGGAGGAGGTTGTAGTTGAAAATGAAAAAGAAAAAGATAGTGAGGAGAATGAAGTAGAAAAAAATGTTGAGGGTGTTTTAGTTGAAAATGAGAAGGAAAAAAGTGAGAATGAGAAAAAAATAGAGAGTGAAGAAAGAGTGAAGAGAGCTAGGAAGGGAAAGGAGCTGATGAAAAATATTCCGATTCAACATCTACCATATCCGCATGCTCCTAAAAAGAAAGATAGTGCGCGGTACTATTCTCGGTTTATGGATATCTTCAAGCAATTACAAATAACTATTCCATTTTCCGAGGCTTTGGAGCAGATGCCTAAATATGCAAAATTCATGAAAGATATCCTCACGAAGAAGAAAAGGTATACAGATCAGGAGACGATTATGGTGGATGCAAGCTGTAGTGCCATCATTCAACGGACTCTCCCGTGAAAAGAATGTGATCCGGGACGAGTTACATTGCCGGTTACGATAGGAAACATCTATGTTGGCAACAGATTGATTAATTTGGGTTCTAGCATCAACTTGATACCTTTGTCGATTGTGAAACGATTAGGACACATGGAATTAAGGTCCACGCAAATGACGTTGCAACTCGCAGATAAATCCACTACCCGTCCTCACGGTGTAGCGGAAGACGTGTTGGTCAAAGTGGACAAATTTTTGTTTCTGATAGACTTTGTTGTAATTGAAATGGAGGAGGATGAGGATGCACCTTTGATTCTTGGAAGGCCTTTCATGAAAACTGCCCGAATGGCAATTGACATGGACGATGGTCTCATGAAAGTGAGAGTCCAAGATGAAGAAGTGTGTTTCAATCTTTATGATGCCATAAAGCACAAGAAAGATAAAGGTGATTGTTTCCGAATCGATGTAACGGAGGAAGCGAGTTTTGAAGTTACAAATCAAATTCATGTCATTAATCCGTTACAAAGAGCTTTGGATGATTCCTTGGAAGTATTCTCGGTTGAAGAAGAGCAAGCTCTTGAAGAGTGTTTGTTAGAGCTTGAAGCTTTGGAAGAAATGCAACCTTGGGAGTATGAAGAGGAAATTCTAAAAAAAGTGGTTAATAATGAACCACCCAAACTTGAATTGAAAGTGTTACCTTCAACCTTGAAGTATGCTTTTCTCGATGACGGTGGTAATAAACCGGTGATCATTAGTAGTATTTTGTCTGAAAACGAGGAGAACCGCTTAATTCAAGTGTTGAAAAAAAATCAGGATGCAATGGGATGGACGTTGTCCGATCTCAAAGGCATAAGCCCTTCGTATTGCATGCACCGTATATTCATGGAGGAAGATTTTAAGCCGGTTGCTCAACCTCAACGCCGGTTAAATCCAATCATGAAAGAAGTGGTGAGGAAAGAAGTGGTAAAAATGTTAGACGCCGGAATTATTTATCCCATTTCTGATAGCCCGTGGGTTAGTCCGGTGCATGTGGTACCGAAAAAAGGCGGATTAACGGTGGTCAGAAACAAGAAAAATGAGCTCATTCCAACAAAAACCGTTACCGGGTGGAGAATGTGTATCGACTACCGTAGGTTGAACAAAGCTACGAGAAAAGATCATTTTCCTCTACCTTTTTTGGATCAAATGCTCGAGAGGCTTTCCGGTCAATAATTCTACTGTTTTTTGGATGGTTATTCGGGGTACAATCAAATAATTGTTAGCCCGGAGGATCATGAAAAAACTGCTTTCACATGTCCTTTCGGAATCTTCGCTTATAGGAGGATGCCGTTTGGATTATGTAATGCACCGGCGACTTTTCAACGGTGTATGCAAGCTATCTTCTCGGATTTGATCGAAAAGACTATTGAGGTCTTTATGGATGATTTCTCCGTTTTTGGGCAATCGTTTGATTTGTGCTTGAAAATTTTGGATACGGTGTTGGAAAGATGTGTAGAAACTAATTTGGTGCTTAATTGGGAAAAATGCAACTTCATGGTGAACGATGGAATTGTGCTCGGTCACAAGGTTTCTTCAAAAGGCCTTGAAGTTGATAAAGCCAAAGTGGATGTTATTGAGAAATTATCACCGCCGATGAATGTCAAAGGTATAAGGAGCTTTCTGGGACACGCCGGGTTTTACCGTAGATTCATCAAAGACTTCGCAAAGGTCGCAAAGCCGTTGAGCAACTTGCTCGTCCAAGGTAAGGTTTTTGACTTTGACGAGTCTTGTCTTTTCGCGTTTAATTTTTTGAAAAAGAGTTTAACTACCTCACCGATAATCGTTGTACCTAACTGGAAATTGGATTTTGAATTAATGTGCGATGCAAGCGATTATGCGATTGGGGCTGTTTTGGGTCAAAGGAAAATGAAAGTTTTCCACGCTATACATTATACGAGCAAAGTTTTAAACGGGGCTCAAATTAACTATGCAACAACTGAGAAAGAGTTACTTGCCATAGTGTATGCGTTGGAGAAATTTTGTTCCTATTTGATTGGTTCACGAGTCATCGTTTACACGGACCATACGGCTATAAGGTATCTACTCACCAAACCTGATTCTAAGCAGAGGCTTATTCGGTGGATCCTTTTGTTACAGGAATTTGATCTTGAAATTCGTGACAAAAAAGGATCCGAGAATTTGGTGGCAAATCACTTATCCCGCCTGGTAAACGTTGACGTGACCAAGAATGAATTTGAGGTCAAAGAGGAGTTCCCGGATGAAAAATTGTTTAGAGTGCAGGTTAGACCGTGGTTCGCCGACATGGCTAACCACAAAGCCGCCGGATTGATACCGGACGGTCTAACGCACCACCAAAAAAGAAAATTTTTGTCTGACGCCAAGTCTTTCATGTGGGATGAACCTTATTTATTTAAACTTGGTGTCGACAACCTCTTAAGAAGGTGTGTCTCATTGGAGGAAGCCACAAATATTCTGTGGCACTGTCATAACACTCAGTATGGAGGACACTTTAATGGGTTGAGAACGGCCACTAAAGTCCTTCAGTCGAGTTTTTATTGGCCGTCCTTATTCAAAGATGCGCATGCGCATGCCCTTAGTAGTGACAAGTGCCAGAGGAGTGGAGGAATTTCACGGCGGCACGAGATGCCTTTACAGAATATGTTGGAAATCGAAGTTTTTGACTGTTGGGGGATCGACTTTGTCGGTCCATTCCCGTCTTCCTTTTCCAATGAATATATTTTGGTCGTCGTTGATTATGTGTCTAAGTGGGTGGAGGCGATAGCTTGTGCTAAAGCCGACGGAAAAACAGTGGTCAAATTTTTGAAAAAGAACATTTTTACGCGTTTTGGTACTCCTAGAGTGTTAATAAGTGATGGAGGGTCTCACTTCTGTAACACTCAGCTTGACAAAGCTTTGGAGCAGTATGGTGTGAAGCACAAGGTTGCCACACCATATCATCCGCAAGCTAATGGTCAAGCGGAGGTATCCAATCGTGAGATAAAACGTATTTTGGAGAAAACTGTTTCGGCCTCGAGAAAAGATTGGGCCAACAAATTGGATGACGCGTTGTGGGCGTATCAGACCGCTTTTAAGACTTCGATCGGTCTCACACCGTTTAAAATGGTGTATGGTAAGAATTGCCACCTGCCAGTGGAGTTGGAGCACAAGGCGTTTTGGGCCTTAAAATTTTTAAATTTTGATCCCACTCTAAGCGGCGAAAGAAGAAAAGTGCAATTACAGGAATTGGATGAATTACGCCTTCAGGCGTACGATTCTAATAGACTGTACAAAGAGCGTGTAAAGTCTTACCATGACAAAAAAATAATCATCAAGAAATTTGAGGTAGGACAGCTGGTACTGCTATTTAATTCTCGGTTAAAATTGTTCCCAGGAAAGTTAAGGTCTAAATGGTCGAGTCCGTTTCGGATTCGTGAAATAAAGCCTTATGGAGCAATCGTAATAGAAGATACAACAACCAAAGAGAATTGGACTGTCAATGGCCAGAGGCTGAAAGTGTACCTTGGAGGTGATTTCGAGCGGAATCCCGCCATTGTTCCCTTCCGCGATCCGTGAGATTGCGATGGACCGTCGAGCTTAGCCGACGTTAAACAAGCGCTTGTTGGGAGGCACCCCAACATTGTAAGTATTACTGCTTATTTCTATTGTGAGTGTGTTTAGTTATCATTTTGATGCCTTAAAAGATGTGGTAACTTTTGAACATTTTTTGAAAATTCTGGTCTTGTTCGCTGGTATTCGCCTAGCGAGCTGGGGCGAGCATTCGCTGGCCTTCGCTTAGCGAACCCAGCGAGACAGACCACACCAATTTTTACCACATCAGTAAAAATATTGTGGGTGGGCCACCCAATTGGGCCCATGACCCATTTTGAAATCAGAATAGAGGGGGAAAACCCTAGCCCCTTGGTCACCATTTTCCACCGTTTGCATTTTCTTCTCATTTCCTCTCTAGAGCTAAGCAACTCATCTCTTTCCATTTTCCATTCGCCTTAATCCACCACCAAACGTGCGAAATTCAGGTTTGCATACTCTTTCATTGTTTATTTCATTATGCATTGTTTATGTTCTTGATAGATCAATTAGGGTTTTGAAAAAAATTTGGAACCTCTGTCATTTTGCTTTTGGATTGCATGTTAAAAACTACATAGGCATTATGACTAGAGTGATAATTGAAAATAGGAGATGGCTGTTGGACTGGTTTTGATATTGTTTTTCTGCAATTTCGCGGGTTCGCTGCTGTGTTCGCTTCGCGAGCCTGCGCGAGCATTCGCCAGCATTCGCCTAGCGAATCTGGGGCGAGTGTTCACCAGACTTCGCCTAGCGAACCTGGCGCGAACAGAAACAAATTTTCATTTTTTTATGAAATGCAAGTCTCTGGCTGGTTGGTTTTGAGTCGCTAATGCGTTTGTTTGTCTTTGTTTGGTTTTATTGTTTGTTATGTGCAGATGGCACCAAAAACAGCAATTCACGCGGCTAAGAAGCGAAAGGCTTCAACCTCCAGACAAGTGCCCGTGCATTTTGATGAAGACAGATTTAGGGGAGCTAAGCAAGCAGCCAGATACGAAACCCTTGAGAGAAAGCACATCTTGGCAGAGAAAAGATTCCTACTTAGTGATCATGGAAGTTACCGGACAATTGATGCTCTTTTTGTGGCGAAGAAATGGGATCATTTAATGATGCCTCTGGATGGCTACAATGCTAAAATTGTTCGGGAATTTTATGCGAATGCATTGCCGGATGATGGAGAAAGATTTAGCTGGGCCTCATGGGTTAGAGGGACTGCTGTGAGATTTGATCGTAGGACGATCAACACTGTTTTGGGAGATCCTTTGTCGTTGGTTGGTACTGAGTTGGATGCATATCATCGCGACTTGCATCTCCACCGTGACATTGAAAAGATGACCCGGGAGTTACTTCTTGAAGGTAAGGAAGTTGAGCGAAATTCATCTGGGGTGCCGATTAGATTCAGAAGGGTGGACATGCAACCTTTGGTTAAGCTCATTTTGTTGTTTGTACTCACCAATATTTCTCCCAGGTCGCATCATAGCATAATTCCTATTGCTCTGGCTCATCTTATTCACAGCATTCAGATGAATGTGCAGATTGACGTGGCCCGCATCATTGCGGATGAAATCAAGGCTATTATTTTGAGTGGTTTGGGAGGTACTGCGGCGCGCAAGAATGCCTCGCTTGCATTTCCATGTCTTATTATGACCTTGTGTGCTCACTCGGGTGTGGATATTCCAGCCCGCAGGCAGGTCACTATTCCATCTGCTATTGATGATCGGTATGTGGATAAGTTTTATAAAGCTAGAGGGGTTGTTGGAGAGTCTTCCAGGGCTGGTGCTGATGATGCAGCTGAGACTGGTGGAGGTTCTGAACCGGTGTCGCCGGCCTTTTATCCATATCAGCAATAGATCTGCCAATATAATTGGGATTGGATGGCTGCCCAGTAGCGTGCCATGACTGATATTCATGATTCTTTGCAGGTTCTCCAACTACAGATCCGGGACCCTTCTACTGAGCACATGATGATGACTAGGGAGCAGTTCCTAGTGCATGCTGGTTGGCCTGAGGCCAGGCCAATTTTAGGAGGGGGTGAGGACGATGCTGATGATGAGGAGGCTGGAGTAGAGACTGTTGGTGACGATGATGATGAGGAGGAGGCTACTTCTGCTGGTGGTGATGAGGATATTGAGGTGTCAGATGAGGATTGATCTTTTTGTGGCTCTTAGACTTGTGTACTTCCTTTGGTCTCCAAAGTGAAGTTTTCTTATTATTATTATTTGTATTTTTCAGCTTTTACTAGTCTAATGTATCCACATAGTGGAATATTTTGATATTGGTGTACTTGTACCCTAGTGGTACCATTTTGGATATTGTAGGTGTTCTTACACCAAGCACTTTATTTATTATGAGTAATGTTAAGTGTTTTGTTTAAAAAAATTTTTGGTTTGCTTTTACTAATAATTTGTTAGTTTTTAATTGTTAGTATGTTTTCATGTTAAAATTCCTTCTTTTATGATGGAATTTTGGAAGTAGGTTGGACTCTTGATTTTAAAGAAAGATTCCTCCAAGATGTGAGGGCTATGATAGTGCCTTAAGCATTGTGTTGCGACAAGGTACATCGTTACCTAGTTCGAGTATTTTGTATGTTTTAGAACTTTGTGTCTTGGGCGATTGTAAATGTTGTTTCATGTTACAGCTTCTTTTGAATGCATATGTCATTTTAGGATCATAAACCATTAAAGTGAGAAGCCTCCAAAGTGTTATTATATGTTAAGGAGTGTTGATGAATGTTGTTTTTACTTTTAATTCATGCCTTATCTTGTGACCATGTGATTTTGTGGAAGTAGGAGAAGTGATCAAGCCATTTTTTGAAAGTGAGCACAACCATGTCCATATAGTAATTCACCCGTGAGGAGTGAGCATTTGGTAGCCCCTTTGAGCCTAAACAGTTTAGAACTCGGTTTAGTGATGAACTTGTTTTATGTACCTAAATTGCAAGTTTGGTTCATCACTAAATTTGTTGAGTTTATAACATTTTCTTCTTGAACCTTTGAAATTGTATACTTTTACTTCCTTGCCTTAAAAAGCAAGGAACATTCACTTTAGGTTGAGTTGAAAATGAGTTGGGGAGAATAAAAAGAAGATGGGTGCATTACTCCAAAATTTGAAAAATATTCAAGTAAGCATGTAAAGAAAAGAGTGTGAATATGTTGTACAAATGAGAAAATGCTTGCTTGAATGAAAAAAAAAATAATATAGAATCAATAATTGTGCACGGTAGTTTGTGAATGTGGAATGAAAAATTGGTGAAATGAAGTGTGTTGTGTGAATATGTGTATAGTGAATGTTCTTTTGCTTCGGCAATTTCGTTTCAAAGACCGTTAGAAATGTCCCTTTTTTGTACACCCGACCAAGCTACATCCTTGAAGTCCTTAGTGATCTTGTACTTCCATGATTTCTTTTGTGTTCATTGAGATATGATATGAATTGCTTAGTATTGCATCATTGGTCATTTGAGTGTAATTGTCCCGTGCTTGTATGCACGTTTGCCTTCAATCCTATTTCGAAGAGGAGTGTAGAATGACATGTGTATGATGAGTTAGTTGTCTCTTGAAACATTGTTGAAATTGTTTAAGAGTCAAGTTCTTTTACATTATGGGTTCTTGAATTGTGTAATTGTTGCATTGTTGTGATCGTTGTTTAGTTGAGCTGTTTTTCGTGCCTTGGTTGAATTGAATCCTCGAGCAAATCCTCGTGAGAGGCATACTTTGCTTGAGGACAAACAAATAGTTAGTTGGGGAGAGTTTGTTAGATGTCAATCATGATATATATTTGTATGAATTATTTGGCATTTTTCATTTCTTTTCATGTGGAATATGTTGATTTTAGTGTGGAATGATGTTGTTGTGCATTCATTGAAATATACTTGTGGTGCTTGTAATTTGTGTGCTAATGTGCAGGAATAGGCATAAAAAGATCAAGATTGTGTTACACAAATATTGGAGGCAAGTTGCCATTGAAGGAAGAAATCAACAACAGCATTCGCTAGACGAGTGTTGGCGAAGCTGCCAGCGAAGGTTCGCCTAGCGAACGTTAGCGAGTGTGCCAGCGAGGGGAGGCAGAAAGTATGCAAAAACCTACAGTAGGAAAACTGGGTAAATTCGTTGGGCGAGGAAGCCAGCGAATGCTCGCTGATGTGTTCGCGGGGCGAAGGTGCCAGCGAAGGGTGGCAGAAACTTCCACTTTTGAAAACACCCAAACTTCGCTGGGGCGAGTATGGTAGCGAAGGTTCGCTTCGCGAGTGAATTGGTTCGCCTAGCGAACTCGCGATGATTCTTTTGGGCGGTTTAAGTCTGAGGCACTTAAAGTGCCATGTTTTAGTTCGCCGTGGATGCTCATTCATCTCCTCTCTTTACTTGTTATCCAATCTACCATGAGAAGTGGTAGCTAAACACTCAATGTTGAGGTTAAATGTAGTTGATCCTACTTTTATGTATTGTTTTTTATCTATGGTGTATGAACAAAGTCTTTGATCAATATAGATGATGTTGTTTTCTCTTAATGATCCATGTGTGATTTGTTTTGCTCTAGACATAGATTCTACAAATCATGACCTAACAATTTTATCTCTTAAAAACCAAACTCTAGACATAGATTTGGGATTTGCTATTTGCATTGTATTGATCTTAATGATCGTTGCTTAGATTGTTAGCGTGAGACATCATCTAACGGTCTAAACAACGATACTCACGATTTCGCTTTAGACATAAACTTAGTCGGGAGGATACGCGGTTATATTGGTCGGAAAACGAGTTCATATGCTTGATTAATCGTTTATAGGTGAAAATGATTGGCGAAACCTAACCTTAACATGCTTTTATAAAACCTTTTAAAAAATCTTTGCACCAATTAATCTTTGCTACAAGTGAATGTTAAAAACCATTGAGAAACTTTTGAAACCGTTAACTTAGAATATCGCAACTATTGAAAGGCACGCATCAAATATCAAACAATCCCTGTGGATACGATTAAAAACAACACACACTATTACTCTTCTAACAACAACACTGCATTAGTTTAAACACCTCATCTTTGGTTCAAACACCACATCATTGGCTTAAACACCCCATCCTTGGTTCAGACACCATATCATTGGTTTAAACACATCACCTTTGGTTCAAACACCACTGCATTGGTTTAAACACCACATCCTTGGTTCAAACACCACTCCATTAGTTTAAACACCACATCCTTTGTCCAAACAACAATCTATTTTCATAAAAGAACTGTTATAATCCATTTCTTAGCAGTCAGACTAAAAGCTTAGAGCATCCGAACTGGGATCAAACAACTGACGTCAAAACACTTCTAGGATACGATTATAACATCGTTCCTTAAAATCAACCATTAAATATTTATTTTCTACCACAAACTTTGAAGCTCTGATTTTTCTCATTGCACTATGAGAATACATAGGCACATGATTTTGAAATCTTGGCGAGCACATTAATTAAAAACTTATTTTTCCCTTTAATTAAAACCAATTGCAATTATCCTTTAGATAATAACACCCATCCGCGCAAAGAAGAATAAAAAAGGTTCCCATTGAGTACAACGAATATGAGGGATGCTAATACCTTCCCCTTGTATAACCAACTTTCGTACCCTTTTCTCTTCCCTTTGGGTTTTATCGATATTTTCCCATTCTATTAGAATAAATTAAATTTAGTGGAGACTCTGTTGTATTTTCGAGCGTGAAATAAAGTCTGGTATTTTTTGCGCTGCGAAAGAGGGCGAGACGACGCGGGAAGCCCCAGGCCTAAAAGAGCAAAAGAGGCATCCATAGGCAAAGATACCAAAGTTGTACGCCATACACTTAACACTATTACACGAGGGTTCACTAGAGGCGGGGAGACTAGCTTCTCCCATAGAAAGTATGCTCACCAAGTTCTGAATATAGCAGACCTCTCTAATGAAGGAAGCAAAGGCGAGTAGAGGACGCCAGAAGTTGAAATCTCTTTCTCTAAGAAGGACGCAGCTGGCATCCACCCCACATCACAAGGAGGTTCTGCAAATATCATATATTAGGATGCATTTGAGAGGTTCCGAATCAACCCAGATTCTCTGGAGAGCGGGTGCAAGTGAAAGGCTACATCACGTTAAATACCACCTTTGGAGAGAAGAAGCAAGCAAAAGAAATTATGGCCAGGTATTTTTTTTATTGATGCCTACTCTTCTTACAATATGATCATAAGGAGACCAACTTTTAATCAGCTGGGCTACGCCTTGTCCATTTTGTATTTGTGCATGAAGTATCTGCTCTCTGATGGGTGGGTAGGAGTCATCCAAGGAGATTAGGAAATCACCAGGAAGTGTTATATAGAGAGCCTCAAGATGAAAAGGGTTCGTACTCTAAGCGCGAACACCAATAAGGCGGGCTCAGGAAAAACCTCCTTTGTCGACTGGAGCCCTGGCTCCCCATGTAATAAAGCATTACACCCTAAATAAAGCATAAGCATAAAAGTAGGGCTATGTTAAGCAAGCACAAAGTAGGGAGCAACTTAATAGGACATAAAGAGGGTATTACAAAAGGATCAAAATATAAGGGACTGTTTGTTATCCACCAACTGACCATCTCAAACCACCTGAAAGGGATCCATCTAGGTTAAGGGCAGGTTGGGATAAAAGAGGGCAGCCTATTTTTTTACCTTTTAAAATGTTGGGCGGAGGAAGCTGTTGAGGAAAAAAAATCATTTTTGATGTTTTGAAAATGACAAAATTTTGTGTAGATATATTAAGATTATGATCTTATTTGCTATTTGATGTGTGTTCTTGAGTGGAAATTAATAAGACATGTATGTATAAATGTTATCATCAATGGGACGAAAGAATAAATGGTTCTCAAGTTTATTATTAAGCTTATTACAAGAAAAGAAAATCATATGTTAGAAAGGAACACAAAATACAAAGTGTGACAAAGAAATAATTCACACAATGACATTATCGTAATTCTGCACTACTAAAGAGGATCGACGTTTGAACAAATGGCAAAACTGTAATTATCCTAGAGGATCAGATTATAACTATGATATTATACTAAGTGGCATTTTCGTAAATACATAAAGTAATTGAGGATCAAGAAACACAACATGAGTATCGGTTTTTCTCAATGGCAATGTTGTAAATAAATGATCTTCTCATTTACACTATCAATGGCAGAATAGTAAATATCAATGGCAGACATGTAATTTCAAGTATATGCTAATGGCAGATCTGGTACTCAAGAAACTAGAGGATCAAAACCTCCATAAATAGCCATTTACATTCTCTTCATTTTAAGACAATGATTCAAGAAAAACTCAAGATAAATATTCATGAAATTATTCAAAAAATCATATTCTCAGTAAAATTATATTCTTAGAATCAAGGATATTTCTTTCTAAGAATATGTGTCTTAAAATCACATCATTCGTTTAAGGAAAAATCAAGAGAGAAAACACAATCATTCAAGGAGAGTTCAAGAGATAAAATTTATCATATTCTTCTAAAATTATATTCTCACTAAAATCATATTCTTAGAATCAATGATATCTACTTCTAAGATTATTTGTCTTAAAACAACATCCTCTTAATAATCATTTGTTGAGGAATTATGAATCTGATCCTCCTTACAAATCATTCTTAATACTTTATATATCCTCAAGTCAAGGTTGATCTTGGGTGATAGTGTAAGCTAGCTGAAGCTTTGTAATCAGCGTTGTAAGCTTGGTGAGGCTAAAGAAAATACATCTTGGTGTAAGAAAAAGATCAAAAGATATTGATCATTAATTGGAAAATCTCACAACACGTGGGGACTAGAGTAGCCAAGTTTTGTGAACCATGATAAATCTTTGTGTGTTCTTTCGTAAACTCTTTCCTTTAAAGCTTGCTTATTTATACATAATTCACAGACTAAGAACACTTTAATTATCGATTATATTCATAAGTTATTTTGATAAAGCTTGTTTCAGAATTTAAAAGCAAGATTTTAAAGGGGTCATTGTTCAACCCCCATTCTAGTGACATTTCTATCTACTTCGATTGGTATCAGAGCACAACCTCTAAGGTTAAAGCACTTAACAAAGTAAGAGGAAAAGATCCAAGAAGAAATGTCAAAACAAATGAAGTTTGTACAGGCATCAAAGTCTTCAAGTATACCGTTATGTTCCAATGAAAATTTTCGGAATAAAAACACTCTCAACGAAAGAGAAAGGCGAAGCATCAACAACACACTCAACAAATTGAGGATGAAAATGAATTAGTGAATTCTAAATCAATTCTAGAAATGCATAAAATGTCATCCTCAAAAGTAGAAGAGGGAGAAGTCAACACGTGTCTAATGGAAAACTCTGATATTGAAGAGGTAAATTTTTCTCAACCTTGTCCTTTATGTAAACATCTTGAAATAGAGTTTGATAATGTTTTAAATGACTCAAAAATTTTGTCTAAAAAATGTTTGTCGTTTTAAAATAAAATTTATGAGATAAAGAAAGAAAATGAAATGCTGCAAATTAAAAATGATGAATATTTTAAAATCATTCAAAACATGCAGCTAACTCTCAATGTGAAATGTCTGAGAAACATAAGAATCTTAATGAAGGAAAGAGTGAGGTTCATTATCAAAGTTCTTGTGAAACTAAAAAAGAGAACAATGCTTTGAAAACAAAAGTTAAAGAACTAGCAAATGATATTACTAGATTTATAAAATCTACTAAAACTCATTTTTGTTATCTCACCACCATAACATTGTCATTCATTTTCAACTTTGTGTTGTTGGGTTTTGTTTCCAACATCTGTGTTATTGATTTGTTTCCAACATTCGTCTTGTTGGTCTTTGTTTCCAACATCCGTGTTGTTGATTTATTTCCAACATTCGCGTTGTTGGTCTTTGTTTTCAACATCAGTGTTTTTGATTTAATTCCAACCTCCATGGTTGACGATCTTTTTTCAACTTCATTGTTGATCTTTTTCAAACCTCTGTGTTGATGATCTTTTTCCAACCTTCATGTTGTTAATCTTTTTCCAGCCTCTGTGTTGATGATATTTTTCTAACTTTGTGTTATTGATATTTTTCCAACTTCCGGGTTGTTGATCTTTTTTCAACCTTCGTGTTGTTAATATTTTTTCAACCTATGTGTTAATGATATTTTTTCAACCTCCGTGTTGATGATTGGTTTCCAACAACCGTGTTATTTCCATCCAATGAGTTGGTAACGATCTTCCTTTTGTTAGACATCCCTCTCAGAAAGGATCATATTGAAACCTCCAACAGCAGTGGCATCCTGAAACTCTTTTAATCAACTTGCAAGTTCTTCGATTCAGTTATCAAATGTGGGAGAATCAAAGTTCACCACCATACCAAAAACCAGAACCATAGTCAACCTGTGTCAATACCAGTCACTCCTTTCACCTAACAATCCACATCATTGCATAACATGCATAATCTCATGCATCATATAAGTCAAGCACAAGCACTTCATGCATAATGAATAGAAAATCATACAACATGCAAAATATGACCTCAAACATCTTTTTTATGACTGATCTATTCCCCAACAAAGTATTTCAGCCAATCCCCAACAAATAATCCTCACAAAATCTACCTTCCATTCCATATCTCCAACAAATAAGTTCTCAAAAGAAATGCATCTAGTCTCATTGCATTACATTATATTTTGTTTTTCTCAAGGGGCAAAATTTGGATCTTCTACATTTAACTACCTCCAATCATATGGTCTAATTCAAGATAGTTAAATAGGGGCAACTGTCATACCCCAATTTTGCCCCACTCTTTTTCCATTTTCCTTTTTTTCTTTTCTGGCTCATGCTTAAATTATCTACATGCATGGTTATCGAGCTATCCAATTAGGTCATTCTTTTTAGAGTTTCATTCATCACATTTCACATAATTCGTCAATTAAGGCAAAGGTTCGACAATAGTGGATTTAGTCCATTTAAATGGATTTTTGAGGCACATATTATTTTGTAATTATTCGGGTTTATTTTCCATATTACTTATGGTGCGGATCATCTCTTTATTTGAGATTCATGATTGTCATACCCTAATTTTTGCCTCTAAGATCCCACGTCTTTTTGCATCATCTGCATAGTTTATCACCTCTTTCATCTTGCATAATACCCAATCTATCAGCAAAATAAACTTGTTGGATTTACTGCTGAATCGGTCAAACTAAAAGTCAACTGTGCAAAAAACCAGTGGGCGAAAAATTTCAAAATCGAGTTTGCAAATGTCAGTGATATTAATCTACTTTCGCGTAGTTTAACCTGACATGCTCATTTGAATTTTTCGACCACTTTTCGGTCGCATTTTGAGTAGTTCAAGTCGTTTAACCGGGTAAAATTTATTTCAAAATTTGACCAAACGCTGTATTTTTCCTAATTGTATATTTTTTGCTGATCATTTTGGTGTATTCATTTTATTTTTCTGAGCACTTCGTTACCGGCCCAATTACTCATTTTTTTATCGTTTTTTATTGTTATTTTAGTTAAATAATATTTTATTTAATCAGATTTTTATATTTTAGTTTTATTTAATAGTTTATTTTTTTTATTTTAATTAATTTATTCTTTTCTTTTTTTTAATAATATTTTATCTTTGTATTTCTAGCAAGACTTAGACATTAAATTTTAAATAGGTCATTTGTTCTTACTATACTTTGGTGTAAATTTGCTAGCATTATACTGCACACATCTGCAACTTTTGACGACACAATACACCCACACTTTTCATTAAAAAGGGCACTTTCGTATATCACTTTCTCTCATTTTAATTACAAAGAAATTGCAAAAAAAAAAAAAAAAAAAAAAGTACATCATGCACATAAGCAGGGACCCATCCCCATCATGACCCTCTCTTTGTTCGTTTTCATCGCTGTAGCATACATATACATATCATGACCTTCATTTAAAAAAAAAAGAGAAAGAAGCATATTGTACTTTGAAGGGATCTCCACGTGCTACTCCCTCTCTCATGTAGCTATTTGTTTGTTTTGAAATACAACAAATGGGGCCATCAGTAAGGGAACCTAACATACATTTTGTCTACTCCCACACACCTTCCTCTCTCCATAAAAAAACACTCTCATATCTCCATCTCTTCACTCAACCATCACCTTCAAGAAAACTCCAAACTCATCTTCTTCACTTTTTAAACAAACCACACCAATAACCACCAATAAATCTTCTTCATTTTTTATTTCACGTAAAGAACCCCATTGCACCACGTTAGCATTGCCCTTTGATACACAGTGAGACAAACATCAAACCTTCATTTTTTTCTCCACTGGTAACTACCACGCCGGATGTGAAACTGGCTCACTCTCTCACAATCCATCTTGCTGTACATAATAATATAGGACCCCTCAAACTCACCATCTTCTTCACTCTAACTCCTCCATAACTGACACACCTCCGTCGACTGCACTGTACTGCGGCCAAATCTCCCTCCGACGAGACCGCCATCTTCACGCAGCAACTCCGACGCCGTTGACGCACTTCGTCAAACCAACTTCCAACTTTCAACAACACTTCACTTCCGGCAACGGTTCGTCGACCGTAACGATTCAAGAATAAATTCTCTCTTCAGAACCTCAGGTTACTAAGCTTTGAGTTTTTTCGCTATTTTCTTTTGTAAGTTCACTCTCATGAACCATGAGCTTTTCGTCGTTTTCTTCGTTTTTTATTGATCCTATATGAGTTCTAGCCTAATCTTGTTCTATGAGTAAATAGGTATTGATTAATTGAAATCTCATTTGAAAATCATGCCCTTATTACTGGGTTTTATTCTTACCCAAAAAGTTTCAGTTGTTGGTTTGTTATGATTTTTTGATCCCTAATTGTTTTTCTTTGGTAATCTTTTTTTCTTTCTATAATTTAAGGATAATTGTTTTCATTTATGATGTATGAGTTGTGATTTTGTTGTGTGTTCAAACAATGCGTGGCGTATGCAGACAATGTACAATGTGTGTGTAGCAGATGTCATAAAGTGCATGGTGTGAGTTGAGTTTTTGTATGAAAGGTACAATTGCAATAGTTGTAGAACATTAGTAATTTGTAGGATGTCATGTGTGGGTTTTTTTCTTCTTAGAATAGCTATGCATTCAAAAGTTTATTTTCTGATTTAATTAGATGACAATTATACTGAGTTTTAGGATGTATGTGTATATGTGTTTTTCTTCCAAATTTTTATTTATTTTTATTTATTTGTTTAAATCATGTTCATACGTGTTGCTATATGTGTGTTGTGCACATATTTGGTTTTGTTTTGTTTATACATAAATATACATTCATGGCAACTAAAAAAAATGTTACTGTTAGTTTGTTTGGTAAAGAAAATTTATATTTAATCATTCTTTTAAATTTATTTATTTATTTAGTTTAAGTTTTAATTATATAATAGTAAAAAAAAATGTATTTTATCTTTTTTATTTTTTTTCATTATTTCTAGTTTTTATTAATTATTTGATATTATACAAAACTGTAAAAAAAATTTGTGTTTTAATCATTTTTATTTTTGCAATATTGAAAAATATCAAAATATTTTAATATTTTGTTTTTAATATTTTTATTAGATCTTATGATATTAAAAATATAAACAATTTTGTTTGATTATCATTTGGTTTAAATATTTTTATTTAATATTGAATAATTAAATTATTAATTAATCTTATTAAATATTTATATTTAAATTAATTAATAATTCTTTGTCACCCGATTCTACGTCATGACTTATTTGTGTCCATGTTTTAGGTTTGCTCTATTTGATTAATTCTTGAGGTTGTTTTATCCATTATTTAATCTGACACACGATGCTTTGTTGTGACTGTCTGTTGATTGTATGTGTTTGTCTTTCACGAGGTTTTGCCGTGACTGTCTATTTTTTATACATGCTGCTTTGCCGTGAACGTGTTGCTGATTTTATTCGCGATGTTTTGCCGTGTAACTTTGTCTGTTTATGCATGATGCTTTTCCATGTATATTGTACTTTCTATTTACTGACTACACGATGCTTTGCGTGTGCCTTTGTTTTATCCACGATGCTTTGTCGTGTACCTTTGTTTTATCCACGATGTTTTTTCGTGACTGTGTTGTTGTTTCATCCATGATGTTTTTCCGTGTACTGTGTATGTATCTTCATTTGATGCTTGCCATTTACATGATGTTCTATCTGTTGCTGTCTTTGATCCTTGTTGACCTAATCCAAGGGAAGGGACTGTATGTTGACTTATTGTTAATGTGCATGTCCCTCGTTTGTTCTTTACTTGTCTTTGTTGTTCTTGGTTATTAGAACCTGGCAACCTGTGGTTTCACGAACGACTGACGCTCTGATTTCTCAAGTTCCTCTTGAGAATACATAGGCACAAGGCTCTGATCCTTGGCGAGCAAATTTTTCTCTTTTCACACTCTTTTCTTTTTACACCCTTTTACATCGTAGTTCAGAACTACGATTGCTCTGACTTCCTATTAAAGATACGTAGGCATAGGATTGCGAGATCCTAGCGAGCTACCTTTTTCTTTTTCCATTTTTTCTCTTTACTTTACCCATCTTTTACCCTTTAGCAAACAATTTTAGCAAAAACACAAATATTTTAAGAGGTTCCTATAGAGTACTACAGATGCTTAGGGTGCTAGTACCTTCCCTTAGTATAGCCAACCCCCATACCTTTGATCTCTTTCTCTCTCTCTCTCTCTCTCTCTCTCTCTCTCTCCCTCTGCTTAGCTTTAGGCCTTGCTTTTTGCTTTGTATTTTACTTAGGTTTTATGTTCGATCTTTTCTCCCTTCCCTTGGATAAAATAAAAGTTTGGTGGTGATATCTTATTATTGCGAGCCAAGCTAATCCCATAGCTTTGGTATCCAATTCTCACTGCGACAAAAAATGGCGACTTCACTGGGGAATGATTGTTCAGTGGGTTGAGCCTAACTTGTTATATTTGTGTTGCTATTATTATTATTATTATTATTTGTTATTGCTTGTATGCTTGTATATTTGTATATATCTGTTTTGCTTGGGTTTTTGCTGTATGCAGGGTTGTGACCTTAAGTGGTGAGATAAGTCCTATACCCGGACTTGATTGCACCATCAGATAGGAAGGGTGGTATAGTCAAGGAGACTTTGAGGGAGTCAATCTGGAAAGAGTTGAATTGAGAACCCCGCTCAGTTGAGGCCCTCTTGGGAGTAGTAGTGCTGAATGAGCCATCATGAATGCACTATTACTTTGGACCTAGGAGTCCGTGAGACTGAGGACCATTAGTTACCTCATTACACCACTTGGCCTTTTAGGATGTAGTGCGGTGACTATGAGGGTGTAAACCCGAAGTAGTTGATACGCGATGCTACACTTAGATAAGTTTCTCTTGAGAATATTACTATTTCCTGAGTAATCAGAGTGTTAATAATATTCGAAAGATGGATCGATGACTATGGGAACCTTTGTAGAACCCGTTGTGCATGTGTTTTACCCTAGTACACACCCTGTGGTTGGTTTTTCACTCAGACTCCATCTTGTGATCCTGATCTTTTGATCTTGTTGCATATGTTTTGCATCCTGTTGCCTTGCATTGCACATCATTTACATGATTTACTATATACATCCGTTTTGTCCAGCAACTCAACTCATGCTGTCTCTATCCTCCAGTGTCATCTGTCAGTTGTCAAGCTGATTTCTCGACACAGATATAGGACCAGAGCCAATTTCAGACACAGAATGTCCAGAAAAATCCTCTGCCAAGGTGTGACAAGTAAAGCTTTAGTCAACTTCAACAACTTTTCTCCTAAAAGCCAATGTTTCTGACATGACAACTCATCCTTGTTGCTGATTAGTCACTAGGCCATATTTCTTGTTGTTTGCATTTTCCTTATTTGTATTAGTCGTTTGGTTTCAAATTATGTTTGTACTTTCGTAATTAATGAAATAAGCATTGCAAATTTCTGTTTCAATTCATTTGTGTTTGCTATTTACATCTTTTTACTTACTTTAAAAAAAACATCTCTTATCCACTTTCTTTTTTGTTGTTCAAAGATTGGAGGGAGGATGACGAAAACATTATACCTATAATTGCTGGCATGATTTCAAATAAACTTTGCTGACGATGTAAGACATTGTTTCAATTCCCCTAAACACTGGAGAAATAAGGAAGTTATTCCCTTGTTAAACCCTTCGAGCCTAAAAGTTGGAGTTTCTTTCTTTACAAAAAAAAACGCAGTCTTAACCTTGGGATGGGCAATTCTCAATTAAATTGGTTATGCGTTTGCGCAAGACACCTTTCATATAAAGCTTGCATTCACAATTTTCCTTCACACAACAAGCAAGTGTCGAAGATGTCTTTCAAAAAGCCAATGATGGTTCACCGTAATCATTAAGCCTGACAGTCACATTCCTTCTAAAAAAATATTAAAAAAAAGCTCGCTAAGTCAAAATCTATGAAGGAGACTTAGGCAAAACTGGGGCATCCTGCTGACTGTAAGCATTAAAAGAAACGGATCAGGCAAAAAGTTAGGGATGATAAAAGAGGAGATCTTTAAATCTTCACCATGGAAATCCTCAGTGACAAAAACAACTGAATGTTGTATGGAAGCAGAGTCTGACATCTCAAGAGTCCTTTGACTTCTGAACCATTATCATCACTATCATCCATGTAATTTTCAACCTTTGTGAACCTGAGTGCATAGTCTGAGTTAGCTGAGTGTAGGACTGAAGATCATCACGAAGATTGGGTGGCCACAAAATAAACTTTTAGCCTTTATCCTTTGTTTCATAAACCGTGAACCATGCCACGTTACAACCCTCGAAAGGCCTAACTGAAGCGAGGTTATTTTGAAAGCATACTATAGCAAGGTTGCGTAAACTGACTCCAAAAGATCTTTGCAGATAATTTGTTTTGGCATCATACCTTTTTGTTTTACCTTTCACTTTTAAATGTCTTAAACCGTCGTGTTCTGACTAGTGATTCATATATTTTGCATCATTCCAAAAATGATTTTGATATCAAAAGTTGCATGAATTTTGCATTAACTTTACTATTTTTGTATGAGCATTTTTGTTTGCAAACTGACTTTCCTCTCAAGGAATTTTCAAACAATTGAGAAACTTGGTCAGTGATCCTATCAGGGGCAAGTTCTTTCCAGATCCTGTTGAGAATCAATTCAAGATTTGTGGCTCAATGCAAGTTCTTCTCAGAATTGGTTTATATAGAAGATTTTTCAAAACTCATGCTGGGGCAGGCTTCCTAAGCGCTCACCAAAGCAGTTATTTACAGAATCAGACAAGCTGAAGCAATGATCAGCTCATCTACAACAGTCAGCTAGTATGGGGAAATTTTACTTGAAGAATCCCCAAGCAGCTCTCCATCCTTCTTACAAAAATCATCAACTGATGCAATCTATTAGTGTGGCAGAGATGTGCTGTCAGCAGTAGCATTTTTAGTCCCCAAGCAGAATGGCAGTGATCTCCGTGTTGAGGAATCAGTCTTCTAGTCTTGTCTTTTTCCTGAAAGAGTCGAGTCATGTTGTCAGCATTTGCATTTGCATTTGATCATATATCATAGCAAAATTCATATACACATGGATAGAAAAAATGTTTCATCCTCATTTTCATTACCATATGTCGTGTTGCTATCCACGTCTTACCTTGTGGTCAAAGTCCAACTTACTTTGCATCTACCAAACAGATACTGACGTGTCTATCTAATGTTCTTTTAGATATGACCTTTCTTATCCGATTATTTTTTCGGATATGTCTGTTCCTCTTTGCGTCCAATGCCACTCTTGGATATCTCATTGCTCACTTTCATCTAAAGCCATTATTAGATCTTGTGATTATATCTTTCATTCAAAGCCATTATTGGATGTGTGATTTCTATTTGTATCCAATGTCATTCTTGGGTGTCATATGTGTTTATCTCTCTGATGTTTTTCTAAATTGATTTTTTTGTTCTGATGTTCTTCTAGAACCTATCTGATGCTCTTCCAAAATCTATCCGAGGTTTTACCGGATGTGTTTGTCTCTCTGATGTTTTTCTAGATTGAATCTTTTGTTCTTATGTTCTTCCAAAACTTATTTGATGTTTTTCCAGATATTCCCTTTTATTCGGATGCTCTTCCAGAATCTATCCGAGGTTTTATTGGATGTGTTCGTCTTTCTGACGTTTTTCTAGATTGAATCTTTTGTTCTGATGTTCTTCCAGAACCTATCTGATGTTTTTCCAGATATTTCCTTTGTGATTCTGATGCTTTTCCAGAATCTATCAGAGGTTTTACCAAACATGTTTGTCTCTCTAATGTTTTTCCAGATTGAGTCTTTTGTTCTGATGTTTTTCCAGAACCTATCTGATGTTTTTACAGATATTTCCATTGTGATTCTGACGCTTTTCCAGAATTTATCCGAGGTTTTACCGGACGTGTTTTTCTATCTGATGCTCTTCCAGAATCTATCCGAGGTTTTACCAGATGTGTTTGTCTCTCTGATGTTTTTCCAAATTGAATCTTTTGTTCTGATGTTCTTCCAGAACCTAACTGATGTTTTTCCAGATATTCCCTTTGATTCTGATGCTCTTTCAGAATCTATCTGAGGTTTTACCGGATGTGTTTGTCTCTCTGATATTTTTCCAGATTGAATTTTTTATTCTGATGTTCTTTCCATAACCTATCTGATGTTTTTCTAGATATTCCCTTTGATTCTGATGCTTTTCTAGAATCTATCCAAGGTTTGACCGGATATATGTTTGTCTCTCTGATGTTTTACCAGATTGAGTCTTTTGTTCTAATGTTCTTCTAGAACATATCTGATGTGTTTCCAGATATTTCCATTGTGATTCTGATACCCTTCCAGAATTGGTTTTACTCCCTAGTGAGTTTCCAGATATAAACCTCTGTAATTCTAATGCTTTTCTAGAATTTCATTTCTTTTACCGTCTGATGATTTTCCAAACGTGTCTTTGTTCTGATGTTTTTTCTAAAACTCTTCTGTGTCCATCTGATGATTTTCCAGATGTGTCTTGGTTCTGATGTTTTTCCATAACTCTTTTGCGTCTATCTGACGTTATTCTAGGTACGACTTTGCTTTTGATGTTTTTCCAGAAACCCTATTTGTGTATATTTGATGTTCTTCCAGGTATGACTTTTGCTTCTGATGTTTTTCTAGAACTCCTTTGTGTCTATCTGATGTTCTTCCAGGTATGACTTATGCTTCTGATGTTTTTCCAGAACTCTTTGCGTCTATCTGACGTTCTTTCAGATATGACTTTGCCTATCTGATGTTCTTCCTGATACGACATTGTTTATCTGATGTTCTTCCAGATACGACTTTGTTCTGATGTTTTTCCAGAGCCACTCTTAGTGTCTATCTGATGTTTTTCTAGACACGACCTTGTTTATCTGATGTTCTTCCAGATATGATGTTGCTTATCTGATGTTCTTTCAGATACGACTTTGCTTATGATGTTTTTCCAGACATGTCTTCAAAATATTTTCCCGTACATTTAATTCTTTACTAAATGTTTCAGATGTATTTTCAAAATTTTTATCTTCATCTAATGCTCTTCTAGATATCTTCAATTTATTTCTGACTTTAGTTAACAGCTGTTGAATGTCTTCAAGTCTGTTTCCATTCTTCATCCAATGCTTTTTTGGATGTGTTCCGGAGTTTATTCAATGTTTTCCCGAATATCTCTGATGTTTTTAGGAGTTTATTCAACGCTATTCTGAATATCTCTGTTGTTTGCCTATATATCTTTTATTTCTGTTCTTTTGCAAAGTTCATTCAATACTTTCCTGAATGTCTTTGATGGTTATTATTGTTCTTTTCCAGAGTTTTGTTCAATGCATTTATGACAAAATCTCTGATGACTGTAACCTTTTCCCCAATAAAGTTGCTTCTGCTTTCTGGATGTTCTTGTTATTCCACAGTAAAGTTAAATGCTTTCTAGGAAGCCTCTGTCGTACTTCAGATTTGGTCTCACTCCACATCTAGAAAATCTAATGCTTTTCTAGATGTTTCTGGTTTGTTTTCCAAATTGTGTTACTTTCAGCATCTGATGCTTTCCAAATTGTATATATGTGTTTTTCTTCCAAATTTTTATTTATTTTCAATTATTTGTTTAAATCATGTTCATACGTGTTGTTATATGTGTGTTGTGCACACATTTGGTTTTGTTTTGTTTATACATAAATATACATTCATACTTACTTAAAAAAATGTTACTGTTAGTTTGTTTGGTAAAGAAAATTTATATTTAATCATTCTTTTAAACAACGGTTTTGTGCAAAAGTGCTGCTAAAAAGAATAAAAAAATTTCGCTAAAAAAAAGCGCCTTAAAAGAAAGGCTTTAGAAAGCGCTTTTCAAAAGCGCTGTAAAAGAATGTAAAAGAGTGCCACCTTAGACAGCGCTTTCCAAAAAGCGCTGCTATAGGTATCACTTTAGATAGCGCTTTTAAAAAGCGCTGCTATAGGTATCACCTTAGAAAGCGCTTTCAGAAAGCGCTCTAATAGGACTCAATTTCTTTTCACTTTAGAAAGCGCTTTCTAAGGAAAAGCGCCCTCTAAAGACATTTACTAATTAAAATATAAAACAATTCTAAACATTTTCAGAGACAGCGCTGTATTTGTTGTTTGGCACAATTATACTGAAAAACATCAAGAATCACAAAAAATGGCAAAAGGTGGGGTCGAACCCACGCCCTTTAGGTAGGGAAGGAATTTTAAATTATATTAATATATCAAATTATATTTAATATATTTAAATTATATATTTTAACTTATTTAAATTATATTTAATATATAAAAATTATATTAATATATAATTTAATATATATTAATTTAAAATATACTTTAAATTATATTAATATATCAAATTATATTTAATATATTTAAATTATATTAAAATATATTTTAATTTATTTTAAATTATATTTTAAATTATTTAAATATATATGTTTTAAATACAAACATTTTAACTTATTTAAATTATATTTAATATATATAAATTATATTAATATATAATTTAAAATATATTAACTTAAAATATACTTTAAATTATATTAATATATCAAATTATATTTAATATATTTAAATTATATTTTAATTTATTTTAAATTATATTTTAAATTATTAAAATAATATATTTAAATATATATGTTTTAAATACAAACATTTTAACTTATTAAATTATATTAATATATAATTTAAAATATATTAATTTAAAATATACTTTAAATTATATTAATATATCAAATTATATTTAATATATTTAAATTATATTAAATTATATTTTAATTTATTTTAAATTATATTTAAAATTATTCAAATAATATATTTAAATATATATGTTTTAAATACAAATATTTTAACTTATTTAAATTATATTTAATATATATAAATTATATTAATATATAATTTAAAATATACTAAATTATATTAATATATCAAATTATATTTAATATATTTAAATTATATTTTAATTTATTTTAAATTATATTTTAAATTTTTCAAATAATATATTTAAAATATATATGTTGACACCTTATTTTATATATTTATGGAGTGAGTATAAACAATGGATGAGGGCGTAGTACCGCTGGTCAAGGAGGTTTGTGTGTTTGTTTGCCATGCTTTGAGTCTGGGGTTTGAATCCCCCTCGCCCCAGACTCATTTTTATATTTTTTGACATTTTCAGGTAAACCTTAGACAGCGCTTTCTAAGGACAAAACACTGTTATAAACCTTCTAAAAATAGCCTTTAGAAAGCGCTGTCTAAAGCTAGAGTTTCTGTGTAGAATGATGATAAAATTCAAATATTTTGTGTAGGATTACTATTGACCTCTCCTTTTGGTACCTGTTACTAACAAGTATCAATTTCTTGTTAGAATTAGAAACTCAGAATCTTATCATTCTTTTATAAGGGTGTTTGTTTATTTAGTTGGTACCTGATACTAACAAGTATCAATTTCAGTGTTTATTAATTATTTTTCTTTTCCTTTTCAATTTTCACTTTAACTTGCTTAGGCTTTGTAAGTTGTAAGTATTCATTAGCAGTGAAGTGGGGGTGTTGGTAAGAAACACTTTTGCTTTATGAGTTTATATTTCTTGGTAGTATGTGTGATGAAAGGGCTAGGTAAGAAACTCTTTTGCTTTATGAGTTTATATTTGTCATTTAATTTTTGTTTTTTTCTTTCTTACAGGTAAAATGTCTAATAACCAGGAAGACACCCACGAGACACAAGATACACAGGAAGCTCAGAATGAAGCTTCGAATGTAGAACATGAAATAAAAAGAGGAAAAACCATTATGAAAAGAATCATCCGTGCTAGAGATAAAGGGATGAGATTTGATGTACATTGGAGTGACCAGAACCAACTAGTTGAGCCTAACGGTTCAATGTTATCTTCATACATTGGTTCACTTGTCCGTCAGCACATTCCAATCACTAGTGATAATTGGAGGAGTAAATCGTTGGATGCCGGTAAAGAAAAGATATGGACTAAGATACAGGTACTTACCAAATATGATTGATGTTATTAGATTTTTGTTGACGATTAAGTCTTTAATTTACTTATACTAAAACACTTTATGTTTATATGTGTATGTTTTTTCGTAGAGGTCCTTTAATATTGAAGAAAGTCGGCAAAAGTATTGTCTTCAATTGGCCGGAAAGAGACACAGAGGGTTTAGAGCCTTATTATCAAACAAATATCTTAGGGATGAGAACAAAAATTTTGTTGAAGCAGAACTTCCACCGTTGTATGCGAATGTGATTACACCGCAAGAATGGGGCATTTTTGTAGACAAACGGAAAACCGAAGAATTCAATGTAATGTTGTCTTGTCATGTCTATTGATTGTATTATATATGTGTTTCATTAGTTTGTTTTGATATGACTTAAAATTTTTTATCCAGAAATTGAGTGCCATTAATCGCGAAAGAGCATCAAACCCCGCGTATCCATACAGAAAAGGGTGTTTGGGATATGCACGATTACCACAAAAATTGGTAAGTATATATTAATGCTATGATTTTATTAATTGTATTATTGTGTTATAATTGATGAACTTATTATTTAACTAAATGTGTAGTTAGAAGAGTCTAAAAGTGAAGAATCATCACTTCCGGACCATGTTTTGTGGAAGGAAGCTCGCGTGGGTAAGGGTGGAGCTGTTACAGAAGATGTTCAGCATGTTTATGAAGAATGTGTAAGTATAACATTATGTCTCAAAGTTAATTGAAATTTTCTTAAATTATAATTAATTTTTAATCCCCACTAATAATTTTCGATATATCAATGAATTTCAGGAGAATCTATCTAAATCCATACCCGCAGGTGAGGATGATTGCAAGAGCATTCTTAGTCGAGTACTAAATGTTCCTGAGTATCCCGGTCGGGTGAGAGGTAAAGGATTTGGTGTGACTCCATCATCCTTGTATAAGCAATCAAAGAAAAAAAATCCCACCACCCAAGAAATCATGCAAACTGTGATGGCACTACAAGCGCAAGTCCAAGCATTGCAGCAGGATAAAGAGAGATATGAGGCGGAAAGGCGCGGTTCCGGTTTGAAAGATGCTAGTGACAAAGCTAGTATCAATTCTCCAAATAAATTTCCCGAGGTAATTAGCACATATTTATTTTAATTAAATTAACACATTTATTTTATTTGACCTTTATACATATTAACAGTTACATATTTATTATTGCTTCAGGGCATTTCATCTTGCCAGCTGTATTTGTCGTTTCCGACTTATCGCATGGTTGGCAAGGGAAAAGTGCATAACTTTGCAGGAGCGTTATTTCACCATCATCTGCTCCCACAAGGTTATCTGAAAGTGTCAGTTGATATTGCTTTAGATACGGATGCGTTACTACCGATACCAGACTCGGTTTCAGAGGTTACATTGCTGCGAGATGCAATAGGTTCGTTTGTTGGATGGTCGTTAGACCTCATCTCCATAGGTGATGAGGTATGTTGAAAACCATTACGAATCTTTTAGTATTCAAATGTCAATTCTGAACGATTATGAAAATCATTCTGAACCATTACTTACATTTTTTTTACATGGTAATGTTAGACTCCTACAAAACCCGCAACAAAGAATAAAGGGGTTTTGCTGCAAAACGAGTCTGTTGAATCACACAGAGAGGTAGCTTTTAAGTGTTATTCTATTATCCGAATTCATGATTTTCTACTTTACCTAACTTATATGATTGTTAGGTTCCTGCTCAACCTTCACAACAGACCGGCAAGAAAAAAGCTCCTACAAGGACCGTGAAGGAAAAAATACCTCACTTTCAGACGTGTCTAGAAACACTTTTGTCAATGTCAAATTTGATGGAAGGTGTTATTCGTCAAATCAACATGGACGAAGATGTTTTTGGTTTTCCTCATTCCGAGATAATCGGAAAAGAGGACATGGAGCAGGTTTTCAATCATACTGAATTAGGCATCGGTGTTATGCATTCATACATCTGGTACTCCAATCAATCTATTATTTATTTAGTTGAACAATTTATTTACACATTTCAATGATAATAGTCTAATGTTTATTATGTTTTTATTTAAGGTGCATGTATGAAAAATTCATTCGGGGGACGGATTTGTCAAACAAACTCCGTTTCTTCTCTTGCAGCCTTGTTAATGCACCGAGAATTGGTATGAATGCAATTGAAGTAAGAGACCACTTACTTGAGCGATTTACGGCCAGCAAAACAGAATGTCTGTTTCTTTTACCGTATAATACTGGAAACGGGTATGATTTCCATTATAATTTCATTCTAATCTTTAATTTGTATCTTTTGCGTAGAAATTATCCATCTAAACTTTTGTTATATTTTACAGTGGACACTGGTTGTTGGTTGCCATTAATCCTATAACATAAGTGGTCTATTATCTTAATTCATGGGATACTGATTGGTCCACATATCAGAATATGAAGGATGTGGTTGACACGTAAGTGAGTCTGTTCGAAATATTCGTGTGTATTTGTATATCTAATTATTTCTGTGACATTGTTCTAAGTTTACGTTTTTCTTTTATAGAGCTATACTACTATACCGTGCACAAAGAGAGACTCGAGTAGCACGGGCTAGATCAACCAATATTACATGGGTCAAAGTGGAGGTATATTAATTTTCACAATATTGCTTATTAGTGATGCTACTTAATAACACAAAACATCTATATATTATTTCTTATTTGTTTGTCTATGTGTAGTGCCCTCGTCAGCGTAATGGCATAGACTGCGGGTACTTCGTTTTAAGGTTCATGAGAGAAATCATTCAAATGGGACAATTGGAGATTCCTATTAGGGTATGCATGGTTTTATAACTTAGGATTTATTTTAATATTTATCGGATATGTCATATAATTTATTATTTTTAACTAAATAATGCGTATTTTGTTTTGTTATGTAGTATTTCGAAGATATGGCGTGTTCTTCTTACACAAGGAAACAATTGAATTATATTACGGAAGAATTGTGCGAATTCTTTCTTCCAAGAAGAATTTTTTGAATGTATAGTTTTGTGAATGTAAATTTTAGTTTTGTGAATATAAGAAAATTCGGTTGCAAGAAGAATTCTGTTGTAAATTTTGTGAATTCTGTTAATGTATATGAATTATGTTGTTGCAAGAATTTTGTGAATTTTGTAAATTTTGTGAATTCTGTTGTAAGTTTTGTGAATGTTAATTTTATTGAAATGTATATATGAATTCTGTGGTTGCAAGAATTCTATTTCTTGAAATGTATAAGAATTCTGTTGTTGCAAGAAATTATATAAGAAATGCTAGTTTGAAACTATGCAGGTTTCTGCATAAAAAAATGGCTAAAATGAGATTTTTTATACGTAGAAAAAATCAATAAAATTATAGGTATACTTTGGAGAGCGCTTTTAAGGAAAAAGCGCTCTCTAAAGTCCCCTTTAGAGAGCGCTTTTAGGGAAAAGCGCTCTCCAAAGGTATATAAAAAAATCATTTTACGTATACATTAGACAAAGCAACTTTAGAGAGCGCTTTTGAAGGAAAAAGCGCTTTCTAAAGTTTATAAAAAAAAATTAAATTTTAAACGTATACTTTAGACAGCGCTTTTAAAAGCGCTGTCTAAAGTTCCCTTATAGAGAGCGCTTTTTCATAAATAAAAAAGCGTCGTCTTTACCTACGACAGCGCAGGCTTAGACAGCGGTTTTAAGCGCTTTTATAGGGCAAAAAAAGCGCCCTCTTTTCCCTCTTTTCCCGTAGTGTCCTGTTGAGAATCAATTCAAGATTTGTGGCTCAATGCAAGTTCTTCTTAGAATTGGTTTATACAGAAGATTTTTCAAGACTCATGCTGGGGCAGGCTTCCTAAGCGTTCACCAAAGCAGTTATTTACAGAATCAGACAAGCTGAAGCAATGATCAGCTCATCTACAACAGTCAGCTAGTATAGGGAAATTTTACTTGAAGAATCCCCAAGCAGCTCTCCATCATTCTTACAAAAATCATCAACTGATGCAATCTATTAGTGTGGCAGAGATATGTTGTCAGCAGTAGCATTTTTAGTTCCCAAGCAGAATGGCAGTGATCTCCGTGTTGAGGAATCAGTCTTCTAGTCTTGTCTTCTTCCTGAAAGAGTCGAGTCATGTTGTCAGCATTTTCATTTGCATTTGATCATATATCATAGTAAAATTCATATACACATGGATAGAAAAAATGTTTCATCCTCATTTTCATTACCATATGTCGTGTTGTTATCCACGTCTTACCTTGTGGTCAAAGTCCAACTTACTTTGCATATACCAAACAGATACTGACGTGTCTATCTGATGTTCTTTTAGATATGACCTTTCTTATTCGATTGTTTTTCCGGATATGTCTATTCCTCTTTGCGTCCAATGCCACTCTTGGATATCTCATTGCTCATTTTCATCTAAAGCCATTATTAGATCTTGTGATTATATCTTTCATTCAAAGCCATTATTGGATGTGTGATTTCTATTTGTATCCAATGTCATTCTTGGGTGTCATATGTGTTTATCTCTCTGATGTTTTTCTAAATTGAGTTTTTTGTTCTGATGTTCTTCCAGAACCTATCTGATGCTCTTCCAAAATCTATCCGAGGTTTTACCGGATGTGTTTGTCTCTCTGATGTTTTTCTAGATTGAATCTTTTGTTCTTATGTTCTTCCAAAACCTATCTGATGTTTTTCCAGATATTCCCTTTTATTCGGATGCTCTTCCAGAATCTATCCGAGGTATTACTGGATGTGTTCGTCTTTCTGACGTTTTTTTAGATTGAATCTTTTGTTCTGATGTTCTTCCAGAACCTATCTGATGTTTTTCCAGATATTTCCTTTGTGATTCTGATGCTTTTCCAGAATCTATCAGAGGTTTTACCGAACATGTTTGTCTCTCTAATGTTTTTCCAGATTGAGTCTTTTGTTCTGATGTTTTTCCAGAAACTATCTGATGTTTTTACAGATATTTCCATTGTGATTCTGACGCTTTTCCAGAATCTATCCGAGGTTTTATCGGACGTGTTTTCCTATCTGATGCTCTTCCAGAATCTATCCGAGGTTTTACCAGATGTGTTTGTCTCTCTGATGTTTTTCCAAATTGAATCTTTTGTTCTGATGTTCTTCCAGAACCTAACTGATGTTTTTCCAGATATTCCCTTTGATTCTGATGCTCTTTCAGAATCTATCTGAGGTTTTACCGGATGTGTTTGTCTCTCTGATATTTTTTCAGATTGAATTTTTTATTTTGATGTTCTTTCCATAACCTATCTGATGTTTTTCTAGATATTCCCTTTGATTCTGATGCTTTTCCAGAATCTATCCAAGGTTTGACCGAATATATGTTTGTCTCTCTGATGTTTTACCAGATTGAGTCTTTTGTTCTAATGTTCTTCTAGAACATATCTGATGTGTTTCCAGATATTTCCATTATGATTCTGATACCCTTCCAGAATTGGTTTTACTCCCTAGTGAGTTTCCAGATATAAACCTCTGTAATTCTGATGCTTTTCTAGAATTTCATTTCTTTTACCGTCTGATGATTTTCCAGACGTGTCTTTGTTCTGATGTTTTTTCCAAAACTCTTCTGTGTCCATCTGATGATTTTCCATATGTGTCTTGGTTCTGATGTTTTTCCATAACTCTTTTGCGTCTATCTGACGTTATTCTAGGTACGACTTTGCTTTTGATGTTTTTCCAGAAACCCTATTTGTGTATATTTGATGTTCTTCCAGGTATGACTTTTGCTTCTGATGTTTTTCTAGAACTCCTTTGTGTCTATCTGATGTTCTTCCAGGTATGACTTATGCTTCTGATGTTTTTCCAGAACTCTTTGCGTCTATCTGACGTTCTTTCAGATATGACTTTGCCTATCTGATGTTCTTCCTGATACGACATTGTTTATCTGATGTTCTTCCAGATACGACTTTGTTCTGATGTTTTTTCAGAGCCACTTTTAGTGTCTATCTGATGTTTTTTCTAGACACGACCTTGTTTATCTGATGTTCTTCCAGATATGATGTTGCTTATCTAATGTTCTTTCAGATACGACTTTGCTTCTGATGTTTTTCTAGACATGTCTTCAAAATATTTTCCCGTACATTTAATTCTTTTCTAAATGTTTCAGATGTATTTTCAGAATTTTTATCTTCATCTAATGCTCTTCTAGATATCTTCAATTTATTTCTGACTTTAGTTAACAGCTGTTGAAGGTCTTCAAGTCTGTTTCCATTCTTCATCCAATGCTTTTTTGGATGTGTTCCGGAGTTTATTCGATGTTTTCCCGAATATCTCTGATGTTTTTAGGAGTTTATTCAACGCTATTCTGAATATCTCTGTTGTTTGCCTGTATATCTCTTATTTCTGTTCTTTTGCAAAGTTCATTCAATACTTTCCTAAATGTCTTTGATGGTTATTATTGTTCTTTTCCAGAGTTTTGTTCAATACATTTATGACAAAATCTCTGATGACTGTAACCTTTTCCCCAATAAAGTTGCTTCTGCTTTCTGGATGTTCCTGTTATTCCACAGTAAAGTTAAATGCTTTCTAGGAAGCTTCTGTCGTACTTCAGATTTGGTCTCACTCAACATCTAATGCTTTTCTAGATGTTTCTGGTTTGTTTTCCAAATTGTGTTACTTTCAGCATCTGATGCTTTCCAAATTGTATATATGTGTTTTTCTTCCAAATTTTTATTTATTTTCAATTATTTGTTTAAATCATGTTCATACGTGTTGTTATATGTGTGTTGTGCACACATTTGGTTTTGTTTATACATAAATATACATTCATAGTTACTTAAAAAAATGTTACTGTTAATTTGTTTGGTAAAGAAAATTTATATTTAATCATTCTTTTAAATTTTATTTATTTAGTTTAAGTTTTAATTATATAATAGTAAAAAAAAGTATTTTTATCTTTTTTAGATTTTTTTATTATTTCGAGTTTTCATTAATTATTTGATATTATACAAAACTGTAAATTTTTTTGTTTTAATCATTTTTATTTTTGCAATATTTAAATAAGTCAAAATATTTTAATATTTTGTTTTTAATATTTTTATTAGATCTTTTGATATTAAAAATATAAACAATTTTGTTTGATTATCGTTTGGTTTAAATATTTTTATTTAATATTGATTAATTAAATTATTAATTAATCTTATTAAATATTTATATTTAAATTAATTAATAATTCTTTGTCACCCGATTCTACGTCATAACTTGTTTGTGTCCATGTTTTGGGTTTGTTCTATCTGATTTATTCTTGAGGTTGTTTTATCCATTGTTTAATTTGATACACGATGGTTTGCCGTGACTGTCTGTTGATTGTATGTGTTTGTCTTTAACGAGGTTTTGCCGTGACTGTCTGTTTTTTATACACGATGCTTTGCCGTGAACGTGTTGGTGATTTTATTCGCGATGCTTTGCCACGTATCTTTGTCTATTTATGCATGATGTTTTTCCATGTATATTGTACTTTCTATTTACTGAATACACGATGCTTTGCCGTGTGCCTTTGTTTTATCCACGATGTTTTGTCGTGTACCTTTGTTTTATCCCTGATGTTTTTCTGTGACTGTGTTGTTGTTTCATCCATGATGCTTTTCCGTGTATTTCTGTTGACTTTTCACTGTCTGATTACCATGATGTTTTTCCATGTGTATTTTGTGATATCTTATCTGTCTGACCATACATGATGCTTTTCTGTGTACTGTGTATGTGTCTTCATTTGATGCTTGCCATTTACATGATGTTCTTCCATGTATCTGTTGTTGTCTTTGATCCGTGTTGACCTAATCCAAGGAAAGAGACTGTATGTTGACATATTGTCATTGTGCATGTCCCTCGTTTGTTCTTTACTTGTCTTTGTTGTTCTTGGTTCTTAGAACCTGGCAACCCGTGGTTCCACGAACTACAAACGCTCTAATTTCTCAAGTGTTTCTTGAGAATACGTAGGCACAAGGCCCCGATCCTTGGCGAGCAGCCTTTTCTCTTTTCACACTCTTTTTTTTACACCCTTTCACATCATAGTTCTGAACTACGATTGCTCTGACTTCCTATTAAGGATACGTATGCATAGGATTGCGAGATCCTAGCGAGCTACCTTTTTCTTTTTCCATTTTTTCTCTTTACTTTACCCATCTTTTACCCTTTAGAATTTTTTTTTAGCCAAAACACAAATATTTTAAGAGGTTCCTGTAAATACTACAGATGCTTAGGGTGCTAGTACCTTCCCTTAGTATAATCAACCCTCGTACCTTTGATCTCTCTCTTTGCTTAGCTTTAGGCCTTGCTTTTTGCTTTTCATTTTACTTAGGGTTTTTGTTCGATCTTTTCCCCCTTCCCTTGGATAAAATAAAAGTTCGGTGGTGATGTCTTATTATTGCGAGCCAAGAAAATCCCATAACTTTGGTATCCGATTCTCACAGAGACAATGGTCAACAGGGGGATTGGAATTATTGTCACTTAATTCAGAAGTGTGCTTGAATTCAAAGAAAAGGGTAAAGTTGGAATAAAAAGAAGATTTCATTTACTTATTGAAAATTCATGGTACAATGCATATTGCTTGAGATACAAATCAAAAGAATGGATTACAAGGAAAGAGAGTTAAAAACTACATCTTTTGGGCACAGTTGACTTTTTGGTTAAACAATTGATTTTTTGTCAACTCTTTACTTTTGGTCAATTGTTGACCATTGACTCGATTTTAACTCCTAAATTTTCTGAGACCTATTCTACAAGAGTTTGATCAAAGAATTCACCATTATTCATCAAAAAATGACTTATGTCATGATTATTTCAAATGCTAATTTCCAACAACTCAAGAATTTTATCTTCTATCAAGCTTCACTTCCATGACTTGTTCTTCACTTTCCAATGTTGCTTCAAGTTCATTCTTCCACTACAATTATAACTTTGCTAAAAGGAAGAAGGTACACCAAGTGAGACAATCATATCTTGAAGTTAAATCATCAAAATGTTATGGAAAAGTCATGACAAACTCAAGAAACTTAAGAAAAATTATGCACTATGTAGTAATTTCAAGACTTGTTTTTCAACACTTGCCAACATTGATTCATGACCAAAAATTCAGAATTTGATCCAAGAGTTTACACCATTCAAAAGTGCTTATTTTCAACACAAAATCACTTCTCAAAAGCACTTAAAGTCATGAGATAATTCACAAAAATTCAAGGCATAGTGGTGAAAATCAAAGGCAAAAGCATTCAAAAATTCCAAGTTTCATGCATAATTACTAATGGCCTTTAGCTTTACATTCCAACTTGGTACTTTTGTAAAAACCAAGCACAATTTTTCTCTAACTATCTATGCATCCACAATCATTCAATTACACAATTAACCCTTAACTATCATAACTACCAAACTAACACAAATAGCTTTCAAACAAACACAAATTTCAACTTCCATTTTCAATCAAATTTCCATTCAATCATAACCATTATAAACAATCAATGGAAGACTTGAAATTAGTGATCCGCAACTAAAGCTTAAATTAATTTCTAACCATTGATAAACCTCTCACTTGAATCACAATCCAAGGGTGTTCATTCATTTACGAAACCTATATAAACATGCCATTTCTCACAATTTTGGACTTAACTAACATAACTTATATTAACCCCTTGAACCATCTTTTTCCACCATTTTTCTCAAGCTTTCTCTCTTTTCTTCACTCCCTCACCATCACCAAAGTTCATATTCATCACCATCTAGAACTTCACATTGAAGTTCTAAATTTGGTGGAACTTAGCCACAATTCAATCATCAATCAAGTTTCAACAATTTATATATTATCATCAACAATCATTATCCAAATTTCATCAATTGAAGCTTGCACCTTCATATATTACCGATAATCTTCATCCAGTTCTATTCTTTGATGTGACATGCATGTTGTAGTTCTAATTTAATTCAAAACCTATACCAAAATTGAGTTATAATCAAACCCTAGAGCAAACCGTTATTATGCCGAAATCGAAAAAAATAGCAAAATCATAACTAACAGTTTTGCGCAAAGTCATATACCATGTGAATCGATTTTTCGCGCCGATCATTAATATATAAGTAGTTTTTTGTTCAGATGCATATTTTAGCCGAACTGGCCCATTCTTTAATCAAAATTTTCGTCCACTTTGTTTTTTTTTTAAATATAATTCGTAGTTTTTTTTTTCGCAATTCACAGTATATATTTCATTTCTTTGTGAATTTTTTATTCCAGCGATATATTAACTTGTTGAATTCGATTCCGTTTACCCGTTACCAAAAGTTTGTTCAAAACAGACACTTATTCAAAATTAATGCTATTTCTTTTTTCTAATTCCTATTACACTATGTCATGTTAGTGTTCCAATCTCATGTATATAATGAATCACATTACTTTTATAACTAAAATGCCACTTACTTTTCTTTCTTTTTTTTCTATGCATTGTAGTACTTTCTTTCATGCAGTACTAGAATATTTTATATTATTACTATATATTTTACCACATACTCAACCCACACGTTTAATTGTCTTGGTTTGATACTTTAGCTTTTATTTATTTTTTATTTTTTAATTCAGTAGCCTTAGTCTAAAATATAATTTACATTAGTTAGAATATAACATTAGTATTAGCTTTGGTTAATATAACAAGTAGATTTAGTCATACATATAACTTTGTAGCCTTAGAAAATATCATTTATAGCCTTAGCTTAGAAAATATCACTTCTAGCATTAGGTTAGAAAATATTTATACTTGTTTCTTAGTTTAGAAAATATCTACACTAATTCTAGTTAGAATTAATACTTTAGTTTTAGTTAGAAAATAGTATACTTTAGTTATTTAGTTAGAAAAATATACATTAGTTATCTAGTTAGACAAATATATATTAGTATTAGTTTAGTAAAAGTGCTAGAATTAATTTATCTTTTAATAGGTTTAGTGATTATTCAAAATGTTAGAAGTAGAATTAATATGTTGGTTAATTGTTTTGTTGATTAATTGATAAATATTCTTTTGGTTCATGTTATTAATTAATTAAACCTTTAATTAATTCCTTTGTTAATTCATTGCTTGATTCCTCTTGATTGATTTAATTATTTGATCAAATATATTTGATCAAGTAATTAGGTTAATGGCATTAATACTTGATGTATGATTTTCAAGGACATATTTGCATGCTCTCCTTAGAATCCCTATTCATTCAAGTGATCATAGGTCCCTTGATCACTTGATTGAATTAGACCTTTACACGTGTACTTACACTTGATCCATCAAGTCAAATTTAAGACTTCACATTCAAGATCCTGGAGATAGGAGGACATCAAGACTTGATCATGCTGAGCTTCGTTCCTACAAGCACACCTTGCCTCATCCTTTGCAAAACAAAACTTCTTTTAAAAAACGTTCAAACACTCCTTAATTATGATGTGGATTGTGTGCCACGAGTCTTAAGCAATGGAGAAGAATAGGAGGGATCATTCCTACCCTTGTTCTAAATATCTTTGAATATATGACGTATGCCTTAATTATTCAAAGTATTCGCCTCCATTCATAGACTTTAGTGTTATTCAAATCAAACAACTTTCAACTTCCAATTCTCATATAACACTCCAATAATCAACATCAACCATCCCTTTTCTCTTTGGACCAAATACAATACTCTTTGAATACCCATACACTCTTGAGGTTAATCACCTTCTCTTGGTTAATCACCTCCTTCATGGTTTAATCATCTTCTTTAGGTTAAACACCCTTATCTGAACCATACCCCTCTCTTTGGGTTAATCACCTTGTCAGGGTTAAAAATTCTTCATGCATATTTGCTCTGTAAGATTCGTGCTTAGGCAAACCCTTTCAAGCATGCCCTGCAAGCTCCATTCTTAGGTAACCCTTTTAATGCATGTCTTGTAAGCTCTGTGCTTAGGAAATCCTTTTTCATGGATGCCCTGTAATCTCCGTGCTTCAGCAACCCTTTTTCATATCTGCCCTATAAGCTCCGTGCTTAGGAAAACCTATTCATTCATGCCCTGTAAGATTCGTGCTTAGGCAAATTATTTCATGCATGCCTTGTAAGCTTCGTGCTTAGGTAAACCCTGTTTCTTGCAGGTCTTGATCTCTGGATTTAGGCAAAACCCTACAACTCTGCATTGGCTAATCACCATTCAATTTTAATTGCCACGCTCTTTGATTTAAACACCACTCTTTTTTTTTATTTAAACACCACTCTTATTTTTCTCTTTGGGTTAATCACCATCTTGGTTAAAACACCCACCTCTTTGGTTTACACACCACTTTCATTTTCTCGTTAGTTTAAACACCACTTTATTTTCATGTTCTTAGTTATGACCACTTTTATTTCAGTTCTTAGTTATGACACCACATTCTTTACAATCCCACACATCTGGTTCAGAAACCAATCTATGGGTTCAAACAATACATTCTTGGTCCACACAATACTTTCACCATACTAGACAACACCTTCACCATTTCACAAATCTTCTCCATTTCATTCATAAAATTTGTTAATTCAATTCAAGCAACAACCTTTTTTCTTTCAAACTCTTTTCAAATTACAAACAACTTTCCTTTCATAAAAGATCTGTTATAGTTCGTTCCTTATCAGGTAGACTAAAAGCTTAGAGCATCCAAACTAAGATTAGACCAGCTAATGTCAAAACACTTCTAGGATACAATTATAAATGTTCCCTAAATACAACCAACAAATACTTATTTTCTACCTTGAACTACAGAGCTTTGATTTTCTCATTTCACTATGAGAATACGTAGGCACGAGGGTTCGAATCCTTGGCTAGCACATTAATTAAAAATTTATTTCCCCCCTTAATTAAAACCAATTGAAAATATCATTTAGATAATAACACCCATCCACACAAAGAACAAACAAATTGGTTCCTGTTGAGTATAATGGATGAGAGGGATGCTAATACCTTCCTCTTGCATAACCGACTCCCTTACCCGTTTCACTTCCCTTTGGGTTTTATTGATATTTACCCTTTCTTTTAGAATAAATAAAATTCAGTGGCGACTCTGTTGTATTTTCGAGCGTGTGATGTCTCAAGTATTTTTCACACCGCAACAACATACAATTAACTTTTGCCATATCTGATTCAAAGCTCACTGGTAGATCCTAAACCTCTCAAGACGTTGCCACAACCATACCAACTTGGGTATGATCCTGATGTGTAATTTGGATATCATGCTGGATCAATAGGGTACTCAACTAAAGATTGCAACACTTTCAGGGCTAAGGTACAAAAGTTGATCGATAAAAAGTACATAGCCTTTTCAGAAGGAAACCTGGTGGTGAACATCATCCTGTTAGGGAGCATCTCCCAAAGCTAGTGGTTCAGATATGAACACATCCTTAACTTTAGAAATCTTTGGACGTTTCTATCCTTAAATTTGTAATTTCTTTTATTATAAATGCTACTTGTTTTTAAACATTGTTATTTTTAATGGTAATATTAATGAAGTGATCATGCATTTTTTAAATCAATCATTTCATATTCACTCCTTTTTCTTCTCTTATATCAAAAACAAAAAATACATATGTCATACCCCAAATTTTGACCCTAGATTCCATCCTCATTCTAGGGGAATCACACATTGCATTGCTAACCCTAACCTTGTTCAAGTTGCTCTTTGTTTTGTTACATCTAAATTAGGGTTTTACATCAAGTGAATCAAAAGGATATTTATTTGATCAGTCAATGTCTTGGATTGATCATCAACCAACCAAGTTTACATACACTCAAGAGGCCTCTCTTCATCAAGAATCAAGTGCAAATTGGTCTTATTACAAGTTTATTGAAGCTCAATTTCATCTGGCTCCAAATTAGGGTTTTATCAGTAAAAGTCAAATGTGCCTTTAACTTTTGATCAAAGCATGATCCCAAGCCATGGGACATGATTCAAGGCACTCAAGTACATCCTTGGAGTCCATCCATGATGTTTGAAAAGTTCAAGAATGCAAAATCATTGAAGATCGCATAGTTGGATTCATCAGATGCACAAGCTTTATCTAACAAAGTCAACTCTTTGATTTTTGAGTTCTTTGGCCAAAATTGAAGTCCTCAAGCCAAATTTAATCAAAAAAATGTTTGATCAATGAGTTTTAGCATAAAAAAGCAAGAGTTGAAAGGTTTCTTGCAAAAGGGGCAAAGTTAAGAACCTTGAAATTTTTCTAAGTGTTGAAGAAAAACCCTAATTTTGTGCCAACTTTGGAGAGTCATAACTTTCAATCTAGACATCCATTTTTTGTGTCCAAAGACCAAGTTGAATCCCTCACAACATACTACAACTTTGTAAATTTGAGTCAATCTTCAAAAAGTGCTTAGATTTTGAGTTATGTAACCATCAAGTTGTGAAAAATCTTCCCACGCTTAGAAATTTTTCAAAGGCAGTTTTTGTTCTCAAAAGTACCAATCTTTGGAGCCAGTTTTCACCATGATCTCTTGAGATTCAAGAAATTCATCAAACATGAAAGTTGTAGAGCATGTTTGGGGCTTTTCAAAAAGTACAAGAACTCCTCCATAGTATTTTTGAGCTAGGAGTTTCGAAGAAGGGGAGTTGGCCCTCCATACTTAAAGTTTTGGCCATTTTCATGTCAAGTGCAAGTTGCAAAACCTAATCCAATTTGCAAAATACTTGATTACAACCTATGTAACTTGCAAATCTTCCTCTAATCATAGAATTACACAAGTTTTGAGTGCATTACACATTGATTTGAAGCTTTATCCAAGTGATCAAGCCATTTTTGGAATGTTTTGCCAAAAAGACTTCACTTCCATTCTCATAAAGCCACTTTAATCACAATGTCAACCCTCCTTGAGCTTCTAAATGGTTTCTTCTGCACAAAACTTTTTCTTTATGAAGAAGCAATGTGTCTGAACTTTCCAACAACTTTAGGAAAGCTTGTACCACACTTTGGAACTCCAAATTTCATGAAACCATCCTTGAATTCCAACCAAACCAAGTGAACCAACCATTTGCAATTATGCAGAGCCTTAAGCCTAAATCTTTCCCTATAAATAGAGGCTTATTCTAAGCCTCTAACACACAACAAAAACCTCAGAAACTCATCCTCAAAACCTCCCAAACTAGTAACTTGTCCATTGCTTCCTTTTGTGCCAAGAAACTTCATGTTGCACAAACTTTCAATATGTATTCTCCAAACCTAAAACCACTCAAACACTTGTTCAAACACATCACAAATCACCCCTTGAAGGTGTCCAAACCTTCATCTTCACCCCAAATCGGCTAGAACAAAAGTCAACCTCCAAAACCTCATTTTATTGACTTTTTGCATTTTCTAAGCAAAGTCTTGATTCTGACCATTTCTAAACACTCCAACACTTCAAATACCCCTTATAAAACATCCTTGAACTGTTCCAAACCTGGTTCTTCTCCTGTAACTTCATTTACTTGAAGTTGCATTTTGGTCACTTTTGACATTTTGCAAGAAGGGAGGCATATACTGTTCCAGCTAGTTTCTTTTGATTCCAAGCATCCAAAAAGGTTCTTAGAGGTATATTGGAGGTGTCCAAATCATCAAGACATTTATGTAACAACTATCTTGAAGGTTCCAAGTTTGCTTCATGAGGTAAGTTTCCTCAAAACTTGAACTTGTTGAAATATGCCATGCTTTGATATACACTGATTATGAACATGTTTGGTATGGTATTTGTGACATGTTTAAACCATTTTTAATTGCTATGCGTGATTGTATATGACTGTGCCTTAGAAAATTCAAAAATGAGATACTCTTGATATTTCTATCGTGTTTTTAAATTGAATCATTTTTACGAAAAACCAACACCACCACTGAATTCCTCATGAAATTTAGACAAGTTTAATCTTTAGTTCATTTAATTTCATGAAGTATAGAGAAAGTTAGAGTTGGTTTTGCATTTGGTTGGAAACTTGAAGCTTTTGGGCAAGGACATGGCCATGGCGCATTTTGGTCTGGCCTCAGGTCACTTATAGGATTATCTTTTAATTTGGGGAGGTGATACAATGGATGTATCACCACCCCAGTGGTTAAACCTGCGCGCCTTTGTACCTTGTGACCATTAAAACTGGGGTTCGAATTCCCCTCGCCCTAGTTCTTTTTATTTTTCTAGTGAATACCCCATATATATTCATGTTTCCACTTGTTTTCACACTTCGCACGTAGATGAGTTGGTCCTTGTTTTGAGTTGTAAGCAGCATGACTTGAGTTCAAGTCCCATGGTGACCATTACCTTTATTTTCGCTACTTAATTTCTTTACTTTGTTCACAAATTCAAAGCATCATAACTTTCTTATTTTAAATCATTTTTGACCCATTCTTTTTTTTGAAAAATGTTCACGTTGATGTATACTTTCTGTTCATGAAAAGAAAATTCCAAAAACAATGATTTTTGATGCATTTATGAGTCCTTAAAGTGTGTGGCATTTTTAGGGTTTCATAAGGCTTCCTTTGATTCTTGTGAATGATCCCTTGATTTTCTTTGTACATTTTGACTTGTATGAACCATATACATCTTGTATGAACCTTAAATGATGTTGTGAATTTGCACATCCTTGTTCTTACTTGATTTTAATGCATTTTCAAGTGTATGTTTACATGTTAATGTATGCTTAAACTTTGGTTATATCATGAGACTTTTTGCTTGATCTCTTGTCTTTATATGTGATTTTCTTCCATGTTTACATGACTTTGATGTATATATGCCTTTGTGTTGATTATACCATGTTTATGTGTTCTTAAACACTTGAATTTTGCCTTGAATGTGCCTTTGAATACATGCTTGTATGATTAAACCTTTGTGGTCCTACTTGTTTAAGACCATGATTGAACTCATAACATCCATGTTTGGTTGTTACCTACTTGTCTTAACATGTTCAACTTGAATCCATGCTTAAATGTTCAAGTGATGTCTTAACTTATCCATATGATGTTTAAGCTTTAACTTGTCATCTAAAAGTATGCTCACATGTCATCCATTGTATGTTTGCATCTTCATCCACATTTTATTGTCATAAACATGTATCCTTGTTCAAGTATGCTTTGGTTGTCACCTTTACTTGTCCATCTTTGAACTTTTTCCATGTTAAGTGATGTTTTAACTTAACTTTGAACTTTTGTTTTTATCCATGTTTAAGTGTTGTTATAACTTTTACATGTTAACTTGAACTTTGTTTCCATCCATGTTTAAGTGTTATTGTAACTTATACACGTCATACTTGAATCTTACCATGCTTAAGTGTTGTAATGACTTATCCATGTTGAAATGTTTAAATTGTATTCATGATTAAGTGTTGTTACAACTTATCCTTACTTGTCTTGTATTCATGATTAAGTGGTGTTTGTAAACCCCAATGCATGCTTACCCTAATTGTGAACTTGTAATCCATGATGCTTTAGTCTTGTTAGAACTATACCTCATGTATGTTTATATGTTGTAACATATTTTCTTTGCATGAACTTGTCTTGGTTGTCACCATTTTGATTTGAACTTCTTTTAACTTTGAATGTGTTTGGTTGTTACCTTGTCCCTTTTATAAATTTGTCAAGTCTTTGTTAGATGTTGTCACATCTATCCTTGCTTTGGTTGTAACCATATGCTTTAACTTTGTCATACTATAATTAACATCATGCTTGAATGTTACTTTGAATGCTTGCATTGATATCATGTTTGAATATCATACTTGTTCATATCATCCATCTGTTCATACCTCTTTTAACTTTGTCAAGTTATTCCCCCAAGTGATGTTAGCTTGTTAGCTTCCATCCTTAAGTTGCCTTTTATTTCCTAATCCAAGGGAAAGAATACTCCATTGACTCAATGTCATAGGCAGTTTAGCAATACCCATTTCCTCCTTTGACCTTGTTAGAGTCATTAAGTCTTAAAACTTAGACTTAGGGTAAAACTTACAACTCTTTTGACTTTGTTAAGTCAAGTAAGTGTTAAGACTATAACACTTACCTCCCCCTTTGAACCTTGATCATAATCAAGTGTTCATTCATCCTTAGTGAGGTGAACTACAAATGCTCTGATTCCATCCTTGTAAGGATATGTAGGCACAATACCGCGATGTTTTGGCGAGCATACTTAGTGACTAAACCCTTAGGTTCCTATCCTCACCCATAAAACCCAAACACAAGGAACAAAACAATAGCAAACAATAACATAAATACTAGCAAGAGGTTCCTTTAGAGTACTATAGATGCTTAGGATGCTAACACCTTCCATAGGAATAACCAACCCCGAACCCTACATTCTCTTAGCATTGTTGTTACATTGCAAACTTAGGGTTTTATACGATCTTTACCTTTTCCTTTGGATAAATCAAAGCTCGGTGGTGAATCTTTAAAGATTTGTGATTCAAGTTTAATCAATAGCTTGATATCCAATTCTCACTGCAACAGAAATGGCGACTTCACTGGGGATACCCAAGAGGGTTAAGCCTAACTTGCTTGTGTTTGTTATTTTTATTGCTTGTTGTTTTATTATCTCTCATGGGTTGTTACCTTGTGTGGTGAGATAAGTCCCAACCTTGGACTTGAGCATAAAATAAGATAGGAAGGTGGTATATTTAAGAAGACTTATAGGGAGTTGATTCCCAACCAAGCTAACTTGAGAAGCCACCACTCAGTGGAGGCACTTTTGAGAATAAGTATTATTGATCAAGGGATTGTGAAAACAATACTATTTCTTAATTGAGTCTATGAAGCTGAGAACTTTTAGTCACCTTTAACCCCACTTGGCCTTGTTAGGAACGTAGTGCGATGACTATGAGGGTGTAGACCCAAAATAGTTGATACGCGATACTACACTAAAAAGAGGTCCTCTTGAGAATATTATTAACTACCGAGTTATTGGAAAATTGATAATATCTGAAAGATGGACTGATGACTTTGGGAACTTGTTAGAACCCGTTGTACAGGTACACAATAAACCCTAGTGCATACCTAATGGGAGGGGTACAACTTTGACTTCATGCAAACCTTACACCATGTTTGAGTGTGATCCTTGTTTGTGCATACATGCATTCATAAGCATCATTTTCATCAAAATTTCATGGAACTTAGAGCTTTTGTTTGCAAACATCATAGGATTGTCATGAATTGTGAAAGGAAAAAGACTTTGAAGTACACTTTCAAGAGTCCTAAGTTGGATGACCTAAGGAGATTGGGAGCTTTAGTTGCAGACCAAGAAGGTTTCAAAACAAGTACGGAAAGATGTTATCACTGTTGAAGACAAAGATGGAAGATGGACTTCTCTCTACACTACTTCAGTTCTATGATCCAGTCTACCATTGTTTCACCTTCCCCAACTACCAACTTGTGCCTATATTGGAAGAGTAATTTTATCTAGTTGGGCTGCCTATTCTTGATGAGTCTCCATTTCCTATCTTGGAGAAAGATCCTAAAGAGCAAGACATTTCCAAAGCCACACATTTGGGACTGTCTGAAATCCAAGCCAACATGACCACCAAAGGAGGAGTCTTTGGGTTGACCACATAGTTTTTGATAGGCGGAGCTCAGTACTATGTTGATCATTTGAGCATGGATGCATTTGAGGCTATTCTTGCCTTATTCATCTATGGTGTGTTTCTCTTCCCTAGCTTTGAAGACTTTGTCGATGTCAACGCTATCATGATTTTCCTAAAGAAGAACCCAGTGCCTACCTTGTTAGCAGATACTTATCACTATGTTCCCCTAAGGAACTTCCATAAAGGAGGAATGATCACATGTTGTGTGCCATTACTGTACAAGTGGTTTATTTCTTACTTGCCTAAGTCAAGCTCTTTTTGGAATCTCAAGACTGGTTTGTGGTGGTCACAAAAGATTATGTCTCTTACTCACTCTGATATTGATTGGTATAATCGTGTCTATGATAGGGAAATGATCATTGATAGCCTTGGAGACTTTGCTAATGTGCCTCTTCTTGGTACCAAAGGAGGGATCAGTTACAATCCAGTCTTGGCTCTCCGTCAACTAGGGTATCCTTTGAAAGACAAACCCAATGGTGTTCATGTGGAGAGTATCTTCCTCAAGGATAGTGAAGATAATAAGGAGCTTAAGGAAAAGATTGTGGTTGCTTGGTGCCACTTGCATAAGAAAGGAAAGAAGGACTTGGGAAAGCCTAACTGTGTTTCTTTAGAACCCTATCTCCAATGGGTCTGAGATAGGGCCATCAAGCTGAAGATGCCTTATCCTCGTCAAGAGCCCATGTCTCTGAAGAAAGAGCCCACTTTGATTTTCATGTATGAAACAGAGAATTTGAAGATCGCTTTGAGCAAAGTGCAAAAAGTTGGAGATGCTTGAAAGAACAAGTATCAAGTGGTCGTCGAAGAGAACGCAGAACTCCAAAGACAACTATGGATGAAGAATGAAGAATTACTCTCTAGTAAGAAGAGGAAGGTTAAAGAGAATTTATTTTCCTCTAGCACTCAGTCAACTCCTTGGAACCTGATCGTGAATAAGCTAATTCTCGAGAAGACTCAAATGGAGGAGCAGATCAAGAAGCTCAACATGAGGCTACTAGGAGAATCTCCATAGGACTTTTGTTGGCTTTTATTTAGCTTTTTGTTTAGGACTCTTGTAAGAGGTACTAAATATTTTGTAATCCACTCTTTTGAATTAATGAAAATGAGTTTCTTTTAGTATATCCTTGATGTTTGCAAATATTCATTAAATTCCACTAAACTTTTTGCTTTGCATCTTGCATCTGTTGTCACATTTGCATTGCATTTCTTCCACATAAACTCATTTCGTCTTATCATCTCCAATTTTCAAGCTGAATCCACAACATCAATACAATACCAGTGCTCAAGCCAGAAGAAGAATGGCAGAATGCAAGAATGAGATTGATCGTGTCAACGATGAATTAGAAGACCTCTGTGGTAATGTGGGACAAATCGTGGAGATGTTGCAGGTATTCTGTGCCAAGATGGACACCCAACCGACTGTTGTTTTTGAGATTTCAAATCCAGTGATAGAATCTCTACCTGTTACTACTCCTATTACTTTGCCTCCATTTGGGCTTTCTCCAGGCTTTGTACCTCAGCCGCAAGTTCATATACTACTCAACAGACTGTTTCGTTGGCCGGTGACGTTCCCAACATAGTTCCAACCTTTTCACCCGCTGTCGTGCACACACGTGTGAATTAGCCTTACTTCGATGACCATCATCAAGTATATGACATACCCGATGGGTCTGAGTATGAAGATGGGAAGCGTGATAAGTTGAGGGAGAATGTAGATATAATTAAGAAAAGGCTTAGGGCCATGGAAGGGGATCAAATATTTGGAGCTGTTGTTCGAGAAATGTGCTTGGTGTCTGGATTGGTGTTTCCAGCCAAGTTCAAAACTCCCAACTTTGACCAATAAGAAGGAGCTTCTTTTCCTAAAAATCATTTGATCATGTACTATCGCAAAATGAATGCCCATGTGGACAATGACAAGTTAATGATCCACTGCTTTCAAGATAGTTTGAAGAGAGCGTCTTCTAAGTGGTATCTGAGTTTAGACTAACCACGCATCTGTTGCTTCCAAAATCTCTCTGATGCTTTTATTAAGCGTTACAAATACAACATAGATCTTGCGCCAGACAGAAGACAGCTACTGAGTATGTCACAGAAAGGTTCTGAATCCTTTAAGGAATATGCACAAAGATGGAGGAAGACTGCTTCTCAGGCAGAGCCTCCTTTGTCAGAAAAAGAGCTAGAAGATTGGTTTGTCGATACGTGCGGCCAGAGTTTTATGAGAGAATGGTAGGTAGTGTCACTGCCAGTTTTTCTGATTTTGTAGATGTGGGAGTCAAGGTAGAGTTGGGTTTGAAGAATGGAAAGATGAGCAGTTCAGTTGGAAGTTCCAATGGTGCAACTAATCATGCCAAAAATCCATCTAGCAATTTTCATAAGAAGAAAGAAGGAGAAACTAATGCTGTAATGTCTGTTCGTAGAAGAAATCCTTCTTGGAAGCATCAACAATAACATCAGCAATAACAATAATTCATTCAACAGCCAGCATATCAGTATGCCCCTCAATCATATGTGGCAGTTGTTACCCCTACTTTCAATCAACAAGTGCCTGTTTTTTAACAAGCTCCGCCAGTTCCTTAGTATCAACAAGCGTCCAACGCTCCTCAAAATCCTGTTCAACGCCAGAATAATTAGGGTCAGAATAGAAGACAGGGAAGGAGGCCTCATATACCCCCTATCCCTATGACCTACACCAAGTTGTATCCGTTCCTCATTGAGAAAGGCTTGGCAACTCCAAGGCCTTTGGGTCCTCCTCCAAAGAAACTTCCAGCTTATTATAATCCTAACGACCGCTCTCCTTTCCATGAGGGGGCTCCTAGTCACGATTTTGAAGGTTTCTATGCCTTGAAACATATTGTAAGGGAGTTGGTTGAGAAGAAGATTCTGTCTTTCAATGATACAAATCCAAATGTGAAGAGTAATCCTTTTCCCGCCTATGGGGCATCTATCAATGCTATAGAAGAAGAAGTTGATGAGGTCTTGATCTGTGATGTGAAAGACATCAAAACTCTGTTGCTAGAGTTTCATGCTTAGTTGGTTGAAGCAGGTTTAGCCAATGTATGTCACAAAAACTGTTCTAAATGTACTATTCAGCCGAAGGGTTGTGAAGGGGTCCAAAGGGACGTCCAGATTTTGATTGATCAAGGTGTGCTTCAGATAAGCAAATGTGTGAAGAAGAATGAAGTGGTTGTGATTGAGCCAGTATTCAATTTACGAACTCCTGTGTTTAATTTGGCCGAAGCTACTCGTAAAGAAGTTGAAGTTGTCTTCAATCTGCCTAAGCCAGTTTCTAAATCTCCAGATCTAGTTGTGACTCCCGTTCAAGGCAAAAAGATGGTTTATGTTACGAAGTCGTCTGTTGAGCGAAGACCTACTCCTTTTACTTTCAAGAGTATGAAAGTTATACCTTGGTATTATGAAGTGGCTGATGGTGCTCAGAAGTCTGTGAAGTCAGGAAAAGGGCCGAAGGTTCTGAATGATGAGGTGACAAATATAGCAGGGCCAAGCAGAATGATCCGTAGTGGTCGAATTTATAACCCTCTTATTCGTGTGGTACCTTAGATGCCAAAATAAACTACTGTTGTTCCTTCTAAGGACAAATATGTTGTCTCTTTTGATAAAGATGAAGAGTTCCTCAAAATCATCAAAAGAAGTGATTACAAGATTGTTGACCAGTTACATCAGACACCGTCTAAGATTTCCATACTGACTTTCCTTATATGCTCTCCTGTACATCGCTGTACTCTGCAGAAGCTTCTTGCTCAAGCTCATGTGACACAGGATATTACTGTTAAACAATTTGATATTGTGATAGCTAACATCACAGCCTATAACACATTAAGCTTTGATGGAGGATAATTTCCCAAAGAAGGTAACAATCACAATCGTGCCTTGCACATTTCTGTTAAATGTCAAGAGGAAACTTTGGCTAGGGTGTTGGTAAACACAAAATCATCCCTCAATGTGTTTCCTAAAAGAACTCTTGGAAAGCTGGCATGCGAAGGAGCAGAGATGAAACCTAGTTCTCTTGTTGTGAAAGCGTTTGATGGTTCTAGAAGGACCGTGATTGGTGAAGTAGGGTTGCCCATCCTTACTGGTCCCCATGTTTTTGACATAACTTTTCAGGTTATAGATATCAACCCCAATTACAACTGTATGTTAGGAAGGCCATAGATCCATGCCGTAGGGGCAGTGACATCAACCCTACATTAGAAAATGAAGTTTGTCGTGGATAACAAGATGGTGACTATATTTGGAGAATAAGATCTCATAGTGAGCAATCTTTTTTCATTCAAATACATTGAGGTAGATGAAGACGCGCTGGAAACTTCTTTCCAAGCGCTTGAAATTGAAAATGCAATTTTGTTGGAGGTAGATGAGCCTGTGCAGAGGGTCTGTCCATCATTTGCATCTCTGAAAAGAACCATTTCCACCATTGAAGAAGGCAAGCCAGAAGGCTGGGGTGAAGTGATCAACGTCAAAGTCAAAATGGACCGCTTTGGGTTGGGTTACAAACCAACTTCCAACAAGGTGTCAACTCCAATCAAGGGTCATCCAAAGGAAGTCTAGGAGGTGTTCGTAAGTGCTTGCTTCCAAGTGAACGTAATTGACGAAGATTCTGAAGATGAAGGCCTAAGCAATTTGGTGTACCATTCTGATGTGGCTTTGAGTAATTAAGACTATGTGGAGATTCCCAAAATCCTCTCTTTATCAAAGTAATTTTGTTGTTTTGTCATTGTTAATGTTTAAAAAAATCCATAGTCGTGCCCAAGGCTATAGGATTATTTTGTAGGGCCCCCTTCTGATTTTCAAATCTAAATGAATGAAGGCATTTTGTTAAATTCCTGTTTTGTTCATTTACCATTTTTCTTTTTTTTTTTTCACTTTTAAATGAAAATGGAAATATTTCATAACGACTAAAAAGAAGAAAAAAAATATTCTTTCATTGTATTACTTTTTTTATTTTAATAAAAGCAATCATCTAAAACATGCAGAATCATTGATACCCACATTGAATCCAATGACTCTCCAATCTCTCCTAACTTTGATGCACCCATGAATCAAGCTGAAGAAGAAGGTGAGGAAGATTGTGATATCCCAGATGAATTGGCTAAGATGCTTGAATACGCGTACACAGATCTCCAACCTCACCAAGAGCAGGTCGAAACCATCAACTTGGTAGTGAAGAGGAGAGAAAGGAAATCAAAATTGGAACCATACTTGGGGCAGATGTTAGGGCAAGGTTGGTCAAGATTTTCCAAGAATATGTGGATGTGTTCGCATGGTCATATCAAGATATGCCCAGTTTGGACACAGTCATCGTCGTTCATAAGCTACCACTTAAGCCTGATTATCCTCTTGTCAAGCAGAAACTCCGAAGAACAAGACCAGACATGGCCTTGAAGATCAAAGAAGAGGTAAAAAGACAAATTGATGTTGGGTTTCTTGCTGTTGTGAAATACCCTCAGTGGGTGGCCAATATTTTTCCCGTATCGAAGAAGGATGGAAAAGTTTGATTGTGTGTCGACTATAGGGACTTGAACAAAGCTATCCCTAAGGATGACTTCCACGTTCTGCACATTGACACCTTGGTGGATAACACTGCTAGATTCACCGTCTTTTATTTCATGGATGGCTTCTCAGGATACAACCAGATCAAAATGGATCCTGATGACATGGAGAAAACTACCTTTATCACACCTTGGGGGACCTATTGTTATAAGGTCATGCCATTTGGACTTAAAAATGCAGGTGCTACTTACCAAAGGGCGATGGTTACACTTTTCTATGACATGATGCATAAGGAGATAGAGGTCTATGTCGATGACATGATGCTAAACCCCAAATTAAAGAGGATCATTTGGATCATCTGTTCAAGCTGTTTGAGCGTCTCAAAAAGTTTAGATTGCAACTAAATCTAGCTAAGTGTACTTTTGGAGTTCGGTCTGGAAAAATGCTTGGATTCATTGTTAGCCAACGAGGGATTGAAGTTGACCCAGATAAAGTCAGAGCCATTCAAGAAATGCCGTTCCACAAACCGAGAAGCAAGTTAGAGGTTTTCTTGGAAGACTTAACTATATCTCCAGATTCATCTTCAATATGACTGCTACTTGTGAGCCCATCTTCAAACTGCTCCGAAAGGATAAAGCAGTTAAATGGAATTCTGATTGCCAACTTGCTTTTGAAAAGATCAAGGGTTATCTACAAGAACCTCCAATCATGATTCCGCCTGTTCCAAGAAAACCTCTCTTCATGTATCTGACTGTGCTAGAAGGGTCTATGGGTTGCGTACTTGGACAACATGATGAGACTGGACGGGAAGAGCACGCCATCTACTATCTAAGCAAGAAGTTCACCGACCGTGAAAGCAGGTATTCACTCCTAGAGAAAAATTGTTGTGCTTTAGCTTGGATCCGATAAAGTATATTTTTGAAAAGCCTGCTAAAACTGGAAGGCTTGCCCATTAGCATATGCTCTTGTCCGAATATGACGTCCAGTACGTGACTGAAAAGTCTATTAAAGGGAATATCTTGTCAGATTACCTTACAAGGAAACCAGTTGAAGAGTATGAGCCTCTTAAGCTTGACTTTCCAGATGAGGACATTATGTTGATAAAGAAAGATTGTGAAGAACTTGGTCCAGATGAGGGTCCCGAGCCAGGATCCCGTTGGAAGATGATGTTCGATGGTTCCTCTAACTATAACGGGCATAAGGTAGGTGTTATTTTGATGAATCCAGATGGTGGTTATACTCCGTTTACAGCAAGATTAGATTCTTGAAGTGAGTGGAAATTCAACTTTGGTGATATACCAAGTTAAGGGTGAATGGGAGATCCGGGACGAAAAGTTGATTCCATACCGTGCTTATATTGTGGAGATGATCAAATACTTTGATGAGATCACTTTTCGACATGTTCCGAGGTCTAAAAACCATATTGTCGATGCTTTGGCTATGCTAGCCTCCATGTGGAAGGTTAGATACCTCAATGAATCACCACTCATCCGGATTGTCCGAAAGAAGGAGCCTGCCTACTACCAATTAGTTGAAGAGGAAACTGATGGAAATCCTTGGTTCCACGACATCAAGATGTATCTGCAAAACCAGGAATATCCAGCTGATGCTACCGCTCTTGAAAAAAAGACTTTGAGGAGACTAACGTCCAAATTCTTCCTCAGCAATGATGTGTTGTACAAAAGAAATCACGACATGGTTCTGTTAAGATGTGTTGACAAATGTGAAGCAGACCAGTTGATACGAGAAATTCATGAGGGAGTATTTGGAACTCACGCCAATGGCCATGCTATGTCCAAGAAGTGTTTGAGAGCTGGATATTATTGGTTGACTATGGAATCTGATTGCATCCAATATGCCAGGAAATGCCATAAATTCCAGATCCATGCTGATAAGGTGCACGTGCCTCTAACTCTATGTTGTTAATCTCGGAAAGTGGCACGACGCGGTCACTCCGAAAATGGGAGCGGCGCGGAAGCGGGAAGCGGTGCAGGCGCTATTTTTCCGACGCGTGCGCGGAAATATACTAATAAATATATAAAAAAAAACTCAAACTTCATAATAGCATATATTACTTCAAATTCATAATAGCATTCATTACTTCTAATTCCAAATACCATTAAAAGGCATAAGTCTTAAGCAAAAAAACATTGCAACATACTTCCAAAATTCAAGAAAATAAACACTTAACATCTTAATCTTAAAATAACTTCAACAATCACATGTAACCCTCCTCTTATTATTCAAGTATTTCAAATGGTTATATTTCCATTCTATATCACCGATTAGTTTGTGTTGCTTAGCTGAAGAAGCAACCGATTGATCATTGGATGATGGAACAGAACCAGCAGTAGGAGGAGTTGGAGTAGTCATGGCTTTTATTGATAGAAAAAATAACAAAACAGAACATAACATATGAGAACATAGGAGGACGGAAATAAAACAGAGGAAGAAGAAAAACAAACACCACAGGAAGAAGAAATAACACAGTAACAGACAGAGGAAGAAGAAAATAAAACAAAAGATGAAGTTGGCTATTCTTTTTCTTACACAGAGGAAGAAGAAATAACATACAGAGGAAGAAGAAAAAACAGAAAAAAGCGGCCGCTACCGCACCGATCCACACCCAGAAAAGTGGTCGCGCAACCCGCGATATCGCCGCTATGCCCTAATGCGCCGGACCGGCTTTGCTTGATGCGGCGAGGCCGTTTTTGTCGCGGAGCACCGTGTTCGCGGCCGCATCAACCGCTATTGACAACATAGCTCTAACGTTGTTGAATGTTTGACATCGCTGTGGCCTTTCTCTATGTGGGGCATTGATATGATTGAAGCAATCGAGCCTAAAGCTTCCAACGTCCATCATTTCATCCTGGTTGCCATCGACTACTTCACAAAATTTGTAGAAGCTGCTTCCTATGTGTAGCATCAGTTTTTGTGACGCGACCACTACCGCATTTAGTGCTACTTTCTGATTTATATATTTATCTTATGAAGCTTAAAAGGAAAGGGAAGATGTCTCAAACTAACCATGCGTGCAAATGTTTTCCTTTACAAATGCGAAGAGATCGGGGATCGGGGGTTGGTTATACAAAGGGAAGTTGTTAACACCCAGACTATCTATAGTAATCTATAGGAACCTTTATTTGAATATGTTTCTAGTGTTGAATTGCTTGGTTGCTTAAATCCATTTGTTGTTGAATAGGAAAAGTTTCTCCTTTGTGAAGGTTGAGGAGATGTTTTTGTTATTTTTATGGGTTTCTATTGTTTTTGGGAAGGTACTTGACCTAAGATTTTTTATTAGTGCGCTCGCTAAGATTTCACAATCTTATGCCTATGTATTCCTGTAAAGAGATATGGGGAAATCAGAGCGTTCGTAGTTCCTCCTATTCTATGGGAGGAAAAATGTTTGGTGTCTTGTTCAAAGCTCAAGATTGAAGCTAAAAGAGTATTTGTGTCTTGTTCGAAGTCCAAGATTGAAGCTAAAAGAGTATTTGTGTCTTGTTCAAAGCCCAAGATTGAAGCTAAAGGTTTAACTGAGAGAGAATTTGTCATCTCTAAAGGGAGATATCTCACCTATTCATCACAAACATTGAAGAATTGATTTATAAGGGAAGTTGCTTTAACTGGGATGTGTGGAATCCAGCAATGCCACATTTTCCTTTATAGGAGAATTTGAATGTCATGAAGGAAGAAACTTTAACTCAGTATAAAGCAATGCCACTTTTTCCTTTATGAACATTTTTATGCTAAGAGAGGGACATTGACTTGGATGTGTAGAATCCAGAGGTTTGCCACTTACATCACTTAGATGAAAGAGAACTTCAGCCATGATAAAGGAGGGACTCCAGCTTGGATTTTGAATCAACAGGTGTGACACTTACATCAATTATCTGGAAAAAAGGTTTAATTGTTTGTTTTGACATATGATGTACAAAGGAAATATCCTCCTACAGAGAGGACTCATGGTCTCATCTGTGGGGATATTAGATTTTGTGCCTTGATCAAAGCCAAAGGTTGAAGCTAAAAAAAAGTTGAAAAATGACTCAATTGGGGGAGTATTATATATGTCTTGTACAAAGCCCAAGATTGAGGCTGGCTGGGGAAATCATTATATGAAGCCTAAGATGAGGCTGAGGGAAATCATTATATGAAGCCTAAGAGGAGGCTGGGGGAATTTAAGTAGAGATTGACTCTTTGCTAAGGGATTTTAATTTCAAGAGAAGGTCTAAATTGTTTTGAGGAATTAAAAGGGAAACTAACTCTTGCTAGGGATTAGAGAAGAGTTGAATTATTAGATGCTATAAGGCTCTTGATTCCTTTGGGGATATGTTGATGATAACACGGTTTTGGATGGGGATCTTAAAGTGAAAACCAAACCTTGTTGAGGGTTAGGAGAGACTTCAAAAGGATAAGCTTGAATACCTTAGAGGCTTTGACTCTCCTGGGGACTGGTGTACTATTAAAGATGACTGGGATCTATCATATGCTTTTAAGAAGCCTGAGGGTCCTTGTATGAAGCCCAAGAGAAGGCTAGGGATGCTTCTAGGAAGCCTGTGGGTCCTTGTATGAAGCCCAAGAGGAGGCTAACTGTTGAGACATTCCAAGTCTAGGAAGAGATCAAGAAAGGTTTCACCGGGAAATAATCCTTTCTTTGAATTGTTCCAGGGTTAAAGGGATTAAAGAAGAGGTTTCACCGGGAAATAATCCTCTCTTTATTGAACTACTTCAAGTTTGATCAAATTGAACAAAGCCCAAGAGGAGGCTACCTTTCGAGGAGATTCATTGTATGATGCCCAAGAGGAGGCAATAATGGTTGGATAAAGCCCAAGAGGAGGCTAACTGTATTCCTTTGTACAGGGGAACTAGTTATTTAAACTAAGTTATACTGACTGAAAGGATCCTATTGTTTGAACTAGTGTAAACTGAGGATGATTTAAATGTTAAGAGGAACTTAACAAGATATGTACAAGTGTATATACAGACATATGAACAAGTATATAAATAAGTATTGAATTGAGAAAGGTGGTGGGTCTTACACTCTGAATAGAGGCCCAAGTGTACTGTGATTGATCAGATGTTTTCTTCAAGATTGGATTAGGGTTTTAAAGAAATTTAAGAAAGTTTTGAAAATGATTTTGACTTGATCTCAAGTAAGAGAAGAGCAAAGGTGTTGTGTCTTACACTCTAGATAAAGGCCCAAGTGATTATTTGTATCCTGTACAAAGCCCAGGATGAATGAGGCTAAAAGGTTTTCTATTTATAGAAGGGTGTTGGGTCTTACACTCTATCAGAGGCCCATATGGTTGTTTAAAACAAAGTTTATGTACAAAGGGATGGGACTTACACTCCTAACAGAGGCCCAAAGATTGTTGTGAAAACGGTGATCGCACCGTGATTTTGGAAGCGCGATGGGACTTATACTATAGCAGAGGCCCATGAAGTGGTTTATTTACAAATAAGGTTGGGTCTTACACTCTAATAGAGGCCCATGGATGTTGAAATGAACTTTTGAAAGATTGAATCAAAATAAAACCCTAATTTCATTTTTTAAAGGTATTTTTCAAAGAAAAATCAAATAAAAAAAATGATAAAAATATAAAATAAAATCATTAATCATGTTATAAACAATGATTAAGGTTTATGAAAAATTATTTTATCCACATAAATATTTAAAATCATTTTGATTAAAAAATATCAAGAAAAAGGAATTATTTTAAAACATTTAAAATAATTTGAAAAATAATTTTTTTTAATATATCAAAAATATTTCAAATAAAAGTTATTTTTGTGATTTTTTTTATGCATTAAAATAATAGGGTATTTAAATGACATGTGTGAAAAATTGAGATTAAAAATAATTAATTTGATAAGAAAATCAATGTTTGAAATTATTTTTAAAAAAAATTAAAAATAATATATTAAATATACTAAAAATATATCAAATATAAAATATTTTTTTGATTTTTTTGTAAATAAATTATTTAAACATGTGAACAATATTTGTGCAAAAAATCATTTGAAAATGAATTAATTTTTTAAAATAAAATGAAAATATTAAAAAATATTCAAAAATTCAAAAATTTGAAATATGGTGCAAAGAAATTCATCTTCTTCCTCGCGCGTGCCACCATTGCCAGATTTGCAAAACCTCTCATATCTCCCTACAAACGTAATGATTTTGCATGATGTAAACATGAAAGTTGTTCGTTTTTTAACAAGGAATTCAATGGTACCAATTAATTTCATTTATTTTAAGTGTAGAGTGAGTTATCAAGTGATGAACATATGAACCCTAATTTTTGCAAGAACACTATGAAATCCTATACACGATTGATACATAGCAATTGATTGAGAGAAAACATTCTATATAAGTGTAGAAACATGTTGGTAACTTGAAATATAAAAAATGATGCATGTTTCATGGAGTTTGAAAAGTTTAGGCTTACCTTGCAAGAGGAATTCGAATCCTCAGTTGTAGGTGTTACAGAAGTGTTTTGATGATCTGGACAGCTTCTTTGGACCTCAAAGGTTGTGTTGGGATGCTTAGAACCAGTTGAAACCATCTGGTTTGAGTAGCTCGAATCCAACTGCAGCTGGCTTGGGATGAGATGTGATCTTGATGAATTTGATGTTACATATGTTGTTTAAGTGTTTGGATCACTCATATATGATGTATGTTAGGTGTTTGCATCATTGGTTTGGTTTGAATTGCTCTGGTTTGAGAAATTCTATTTTCACTCTTTGAAACTTAGAACTTTGGAATGAAAGAGGGAAATGAGAGAAAACATGTGTTGTGATGTTTTGGAGTGGTTTGAATGATAAAAAATGACCCCTATTTATAGGAGAACAAGTTTGTTTTTGGAGGAATAGTGAATGGATGAAGGATGGCTTTATTACCCAATGGATATGGTTATGTAGCATGACTTGAATGCCAAGGTACCTCAAGTCTCCTCTAGCATAGCTATGTGTTGAGTCCCATCAATTTTTTAGGTTTGAAGTCTTCCAATTCTTGGATAGGTCTTGATTGATTTGTGTTTGATCCATGCCACCTCAATGCATCATATTAATGCCAAATGACAAAGTTGAAATTCAGGCTTTTTCAATGATGATTCTTCACATGCTAGGCTAGAATTCTTAACTTATTGGACTCTATGTTGTGATTCTTCTGTAGAGAACAAGTGCATTGTATCTTTGATGTTAATCTTGTGTGATGACAAGGCTTGCAAAGTCATCAAAATGACAAAATCGTGTGGCATGTGCAAAACTGTCTTGGAAAAATCAGTTGTGTGATGCTAGGTTGTGAGGTCCATAACTCCTTACTCAAGTTGAATTAATGGAAGTTCTTATACTATTTGGAAAGCTTATATATCATACTTCAACTTTGATGTTTACATTTGGCCTTGATTCATCTTGGATCATAATGAAAAACACCTCCAAAGTTGGACAAAACATGAGACATAATCTGCCTAAAAAATTCTGTGTCAAAGTTCAAAATCTTATGAAACCCTAACTTTAATGCTTCATATCTCAAAATCCATGCATTTTTTAGGGGTTCCTCTTCTTGACAATCTTGTTGTATGTAAGAATAGCTATCATTTGATATTTGGATGGAAGGAAATGGTTGCTTGGATCACAAGTTATGGCTATGCAAAGTTGGGTAAAAACCATTATTTTTCATAACTTAGTGAAATTTCAAGTTTCCCAAGGTTGCCCCTTTTGAAAATAGTCTTATTTTTCTTGATTGATCATGACCCAAATCACAAGTTAACATTGTTCTTGATTTAAATAAGCCATGTTTGCCAAAATATTTCAAAAGTCAAACTTGGTTTTGATCACCGTTGACTTTTTGTATCAGATGAAACTTGAACTTTGTGATCCTTTATGAAATCAAGTCCTTGGGCTAAATTGAACCTAATAGATTGATTCCAAAGGTGTTTTTTAGTGTCTTGAATCATGTCCCAAGATTTGAGATCATGCTTTGCTCAAATGTCAAAGGTATGGTTGACTTTTTTCTCATAAACCCTAGTTTGTGGTCCAGATGAATTTGAATCCTTATATTGCTTATGAACCAAGTTCTTTGAATCAATTCAATCTTGTGAATGGATTAATATGATGTATTTGAGGTCCTTAAAGCATATCTTGAGGTCTTGGCTCATGCTTTGCTCCAAAAGTCAACTTAGGAATTGAATTAGGTCAAAACCCTAATTCCTGATTTTTGATATATGTATCCCCTGAGGCTCTTTTGAACTTATGAATGGAATCATAAGGTTCTTTTGAGCTTCTTGAATCATATATTGAAGTATTGGCTCATGCCCAGATGAAAATTTCTCTCTGGAGGCCTTGGTCGACCAAAACCCTAATTTGGTGCACTGATGATCTTAAGGCTTGATCAACTTGAAATGTTGCAATCTTGTGTTAGATTCTTGGTATGGGAGACCTCTTGATCCTTCATGGATGTTTGAGAGGCTTGAAAAGTTGAAGATCATGTCAATTCTTAATTGATCCTTTGCCTGAATGCTCTGAGAGGGCTCAAAAACCCTAATTACTGGTTAAGGTGAATACTCAACATTCTTTGGAAGGATTAATGAGGTATAAAAATACATCCATATTGTGGTGATGATTTGCACAATGATGTGAAGTCTTGTGGTCAAAATTTAGGGTATGACACTATGCCAATTGACCAAGCTGGTGGTTGCCCGCTTCATCATGAAGGAAATTATCTGTCGTTACGGAATTCCAAACAAAATCATCAAAGATAATGGAACTAATTTGAACAATAAAACTATGAAGGAATTGTGTGAATCCTTCAAGATAGATCACCATAATTCTCCGCCTTATCGCCCGAAGATGAATGGAGCTATTGAAGCTGCCAACAAGAACATCAAGAAAATACTACAAAAGATGGTCAAGACCTATAAGGATTGGCATGAAATGCCACCTTTCACTTTGCATGGATACCAGACCTCAGTCTGCACTTCAATAGGGGAAACCCCTTTCTCTTTAGTTTATGGCATGGAAGCAGTTCTCCAATTGAAAGTGGAGGTACCATCCTTGAGAATCATTATGGAAACCAAATTGGAAGAAGCAGAGTGGATCCGAAGCAGATACGACGAGTTGAACCTCATCAACGAAAAGCGGTTGACAACCATGTTCCATGGGCAGTTATACCAGAAGAGGCTTAAGAGAGCATTCGACAAAAAGGTTCGCCTGCGTGAATTCAAAGAGGGAGGTCTGGTACTCAAGAAAATCTTGCCATCACAGAAAGATGCCCGAGGGAAGTGGGCTCCCAACTACGAAGACCCATTTGTTGTGAAGACAGTCTTCTCAGGAGGATCCATAATTCTCACAACAATGGATGATAAACAGCTTGCATATCCTGTAAACGCCGATGCAATCAAAAAATATTATGCCTAAATAAAACCTGCTAGGTTAAAAACCAGAAATGACGACTTAGGCAATAATGGGTATCCCGGTGGATCTAAACCTATGAAGGAGATCTAGGCAAAAATTAGGGATGAAAATGAAAAATAAAGAGCTCGCTAAGTTGAAAACCCGAAAGAGCGGCTTAGGCAAAAATGAGGGTCCCAATGGATTGAAAACCCGAAAGGGCGGTCCAGGCAAAAGTTAGGGACAAAAGGCATTTGATTGTATCAGATGGTGTTTACCAATACTAAAGAATGAGCAGAAGATCAATCCAATCACTCTCGTCAGAAGCAAGGATCTGGGGCATCTTAGTTATTAGGGATTGTAGTAGTTGTTAGATTCAATGTAAACCTTTCCCTATTGCCATTTTCACAGTTGTAATACTCCATGGAGCTTTCGCCATTTGCAAGCTACCTTTTTTAATAAAATACAAACTTTGCCAATCATTTGTTGTCATTTATATTTCTTATACCTTTTTCTTGTTATGCAAAATGCCCTTTATTTGTTAATAATAAGCTTTGAAAATGAAAAGGTTTTTGAAAAGAAAATGTTTTGAAAACATCTTGATAAAACATAAAGTCTCTTTGACATATGGGAGGATAAAAAGGGAAATCCTAAATATCCCCAAGAAGCTTCAAGGTTGCAAATGCATTGTCATACCATTTGCAAAATCCCCACTAAAGTCTAAACTGACAACACTATTGGATCGATCCGTTGATCCAGTGTAATCATCAAGTTTAAGGGTGTTTCCCCAGTGTCCATCCTGTGGAACTTTTGTTTGAGTTACTGATATTGAGGATTTATTCCCCTATGAAAGTCTCCCCACCAAAATCTTGTCTCTCCGGAGTCAGCATTTACATGCCATGATCATTCGCATCATGTTTAACATGTGCATTTCTGCAGTAGTTTCTTATCTTGGGTTTGGTTATCACCCGCTTGCTTTCCCCATGAAGTCCAGTTATCACTTCGCTTTGTGAATGTTATATCTTTTCCCCTTGGTCATCACCATATTATATCTTTTTCCCCAGTCGTCACTAGCGCTCACCGATCTGTATATTCTTGGTGTCTAGAAGTGTTGTTTGATACAAATATTTCTTTCTCCAGTATAGTCTGCTTGAGATCCAATTGTCATTGGTAGTTGTCTTTTGGTTGTCACCAATATCCTCTTGAAGTCTAATTGTTACTAGAACCAATCAGTCGAAAGCCGGTTTTGATACCTTTGTTCGCGGTCTAAGTCCAATTGATTTGGCACGTACAAAAGAGTTGTTACCCGTGTATGAAGAGAGAAAAATCTCAGCAACATCTTGCTTCATTCTTATAACTCATCATTTCTCTCTTGCCGTCTCCCATTCACTCTCATCCTCTTCTTCTTCCTTGCGCAAAACCACTCATCGGAGCAAGCAAGAGCTCCATCGCGTTCATTATTTATCGCATAAGCTCTCTCATCTACCATCTCACTCTCACCATCTCACTCTCGCTCACAAAAAAAAAACTGACCATGTAGTATTCCTCCGCCGCACCGTGGCATTACGCCGGCGACGACGGAGATCACTCCCAACTAAATGCGTCTTCTGCCTCTCTCACTCTCGCGGTGGCTTCTATTTCAGATTTAAGCATTAATGCGAACGACGACAACACAACTAAATTACGAAATCGATACGAAAATACTTAAGTGATGAAGATTCAATCAGGTACGAGCTTGCGATCAATCTTGTATTGTCACTGCTGTAATTTTTTGTTGTTGTCTGACTTGATTTGCGTGTGCGTATCCTCTTTATGCGTGTTCTTATGTGTGTACTACTTTGCTATAATTTTAATACCTTTCCTCTGCTATCTCCGCTCTTGTGTGTATTGTGTATTGGACTTCAAAAAACATGTGCTTACTGTTATGTATGTGATGTTATAACCTCAAAAACATGTAACCTTTCTCTGCTCCTTGTATGCTTCTTTGTTGTTATCGCCTCTGCTCCTCTCAAAATCCTGTGTCTGTGCTCGTGTTTTGCTGTGCGTGTAATGTGATAATGATATGATAAAATTCTGCTATTGTGATTTTTTATGGGGAATGTACGTGATGTTGTATGTGTGTATGTTGCTGGTATCTGCTACCTCCTGTGTGATTACTGCCTCGTCTTTATATAGGCTTCAATATGCCGATTTTGATAGGAAGTAAAATTAGAACCCTAACAAAACTAGGAAAAACTATAAATTCTAAATAAAATAAAAGACAAATAAAACTAGTTAAGAAAAATAAAGACTTTTCATTTGATTTCATTGATTGATTCATTCTAAAGAATGTTACACTTAATATAGAACTCTTAGAGCATCATAACCATACATGTGGCATAATCCTAAAACTCTAAGAACATTTTAGAAATATTAAAATAACCACTAATTTATTTTATAAAATTAACTATTACTATTATAACCCTCTATCATTGCCGCCGAGTTCACTTGAACCTTATCCTCAAGGTTCTATTGCAATTCTAAAAATGGGTGAGTAGTGACCCAATTGAAAAGTATGAGACCAATTTTGAAAGCCAAACACAAAGTCCATTTAGCCTTAAAAATGGTAGAATAAAGTCTAGTGGGCTTAATGACTTAATGTTTTTTAGACTAAGCAGCCTAATCCATCATTATTTTCAAATAAGAAAAAAAACCGACCCTCCAAATAAGGAAAAAAATTTGTGAACCGCTAATGTTTGTTGGATGTTCGCAATTGATGGCGGCTATCACATTGTAACCCTACCCTGTTTTCCTCTTCTCCCATATGAGCATAAAAATTAAAAATGGAAACAAGTTATGGTGTTTCTTCCACCGGGCTCAAAGACAACGATGGTAAACCCATGCTCAGTGGTTATTACGAGAAAATCCTTCACACAAAATAGCATTGGTGGCGGCGGAAGACAGGGTAGCGAAAGCATAATTGTTAAACACAAATTTGTTGATTTCGGAGGTGGTTTTGGTGGAAATGCAACAAAAACACTATACGATGGTTTTGACGAAATGGAGAAAGAAACTTCAAATGGTGATTTCACCGGCAATGGCTGATGCGGATATAAGATTATGTCCGGAGGTTTCAAAGGGGGATTTAGTGGCTTTGACGGCGACGATGTTATTTCTGACGGGGGTGATGCTATTTTTTCCGATGAATGTGCTGTTTTTACTGCGATGATGTTTTTGCCGACAGAGATGCTATTTTTTTCAGCGAATGTGCTATTTTTGTTGGAGGAGATGCTATTTTTTTCGGCGAAGAAGATGTTTTTGGCAACAATGACGTTGTCTTTGTTAGTGATGATGAGAACCACTTTCTTTGTTTTGAAACTCTTTCTTCAACCAAATCAGGAATGAAAAATTGTTTATTTTCCTCATTAAACTCAGAGAATGAATAAGAAGAATTTTCTGGTTTATAAGGTTTTTCAATTCCTTCTTTGTCTGTTTGTTCTGCAAAAACAATATTTTGTGGAATTTCTGCCTGCTGTGAATCAGAAAGTTTATCTAATATTGAGTTGAGAGTCTCTTGTGAATATTGGTTTGAATATGAATGATTTGGGTTGGACAATGGAGGTGATATATGTGTGATAATGGGAGAATAATTTTGAGTAAAGTTGGACGATGTTTGTTGATATGGAGCAGAGATTAGGTGTAGTTGTTGGTGTGGAGTAAAGGATGAAAATTGAGGGTTTGAGAATGAATAGTAAAATGGAGGATATGAGTTTATGGATGGTGGATATAGGTTAGGTGTAAGTGGTGAATATTCATGATTTAGATTTAGATACAAATTTGGTGATGAAGATGCAGTGTTGGTATAATAAGGTGTAAAAATTTCCCATGGAAATGATGGAAATGAGGGTGATGGATATGTCATAGGAGGTATTGATGTTCAAGAATGAGAGCACTAATTGATAGAAGTAAAATTAGAACCCTAACAAAACTAGGGAAAACTATAAATTCTAAATAAAATAAAAGACAAATAAAATTAGTTAAGAAAAATAAAGACTTTTCATTTGATTTCATTGATTGCTTCATTCTAAAGAATGTTACACTTAATATAGAACTCTTAGAGCATCATAACCATACATGTGGCATAATCCTAAAACTCTAAAAACATTTTAGAAATATTAAAATAACCACTAATTTATTTTATAAAATTAACTATTACTATTATAACCCTCTATCAGATTTTGACTTGAATTCCGAGATTGTATTGTTGATCACAGTTTTGGAAAGAAAATAACTATGTCATTCCTGCTTTATTTTGTGATTAAAGATGATTCAAAACTTGATGTTCTCGGTTGATTGCATTTGAATACTCTTGATGAAATGATGATTTGTTTCTGTTTCGATTCAAACATGTTTGAGCATGTCCCGATTTCTTCCCTTGTTCAATTTTAAATGCTTGACTGTGTTTTGATTATTTTGGAAATGTTTGATGGTAATGATCAAAAAGCTCTGTTATGATTCCAACAAGTTGAAAATAGCATAAGCTAATGATCGCCTTCAAAAAATATGCTGTCAATTTGGATTGGAAGCCATTACTTATTTGAACAAGTGCATGATCTGGTGTATTTCGGAGTATTTCGATGCTGGCAATGTTTCCAAGTTGAGCAGTCCATCTTCATCGATTCTTGTTTGAGATTAGTGACAAGAATTGTGCACTTTTCTTTTATAAGAGCAACATTTAACAAAAGGATCCAACTTGCCCAAAATCTCACAAGCTTTATCAACAACATGAAAAAACCGATTCGTCATCATTCTCGAAATCCAACTCAATCACTCACACAGAAACAGAACCAGTAACCAAATATGTTACCTTTGTGCAGCGCTCCTATCAATACCAATTTGCATCCTTGTTTGGCTAACTGGAAAGCAATGACGTGGGAAATATCGTCGGTGTTAGAGGTAAGCAACACTCTCTTACTTGCATTCGTCATTCTTGTCTCAGTTTCTATCGCACGAGATCGCGCTTCAAATAGGAATTAAGGATTGTTGTCGATGTGTTTTTTTATATTGATTCACTCCTATACAGTATGGTATTATCATCATGCAGGAAAGCAGGTCAAGATAAATTTTGTGCTCGAGAACGTGTTTTGTTGTTGTACGAAAACTTCATGAAGCATGCTCTATGGTGTGCGTGACAAATGCTGAGGAAGTTTTCCATCAGCACTGCCAAGGGATAATCGTGTGGCATCTTACTTCTCTTCAAGATTTTCACAAGAATTCAATTAAATATCAATCACCTTCCAACATTTCCAATAACATGACGTCATAGAGTTTATTTTTGGGTTGTTTCTACCTTGAACTTTTATTACTTTGTAACAATTACCATTAACAATCTTAAAGTCTTGTGCGACAATCTTGTTGAAAACATGCGGTGAAACCAAATCCTTAGAGTGAAGAATTGGAGCTGATAATGGCAATGCTATAATCACCACGTGTGGATGTTTCATCCTTATTCTTCTTAGTAAAAAATCTTTGAATGATGATTTATTTGAATCTTGTACTTTGAATTTTGGGAATTCAATCTTGTAATTCTTCAAAATTTGAACTTTCTTGGATCTTGAAATAATGACTTGAATATGAGTTTAGAATGAGCTTGAATTGTAATGTTTTGAATCTTGAATTTTGTCATGCTTTGAATTTGGTGACTTTTCATGGTGAAACATAAATCACTTCTTGTATCTTTATCCAAAAAACTCTTAAATATTGTAACTTGAACGAATTCAATCATTGCTTGAACTTTGGACAAACAATGAATCAACTTGAGCTTTCATGATTCTTGGATTTCGCTTTGAGAATTTCTTGTCCAAACTCGATTCAAGATTTTTACCGCTTCAAACTTATTGATCACAAACTATCAATAAGAAAGTCCAAACTTTTTCTCTTACGATCAAAAGAACTCACATGATGATCTAAATCCACGAATAAGAACAAATTTTGCTTGACCTTTATTGCCCGCATAATCGAAGATGAAATTGATACAAAATCCATGTCTTGAGTAACCCTTAGAACTAAGTATACAACTTGTAATGTAACTCACCACAAAACCCTAATCAATCTTCAAACGCCCATGCTCAACACCAATGGTCAGAAAACCCTAATTCTTTGGGGTATGCCCGGAAGCTTCTGAGAAACTTTGAGGAAAGTGACCTTTGATCCTTGATAAGAAAATACTCAAACCCTAGTTCCCTGACTGGGAGAAGGTTGGCTATCTCCACTTGAAATCAATGCATCTACACCAACTTGTTAGTCGTAATGAACACACACACAAGACCCTATGACCTGATTCTCAGTAGATCATGGCCATAGATCAGATGATCTTAAGAGAGAACGCTGAGAAAGGTAAGACAAATTTAGGGTATGACCTGGAGAAATAAACCATACTCAGCGGGAGAAACAATCTGAATCAAGACTTGACTGGGGAATTCTCAATTTTAGTGCTCGGGTGGGGATCATTGGATGTCATGAGTCCAACACATCATAACAATCTGGAGGGAACCTACTAACAACTATATGGGATGGAAAGATGAATCTTCCAGTAGTTAACCTTCTAGATACAATTCTGCTTGGAGACTTCACTGGAGAAGAAAATGGATCTGATGAAAATTATATCCTATCTTTCATAACCAGTGGTAATAATTGCACAATCTCCGATGGGGATCAGCAAAGATAATTCTCTGGGTACTAACAACCTTGAGAGGAACGTCTTGGACTTGTGGGGATAATTAGGAAGCTAAACTCATAGCAGAAAGTCAACCTGTGGGGGATTTTAAAACTCAACACAGGGTGAGAGAAAACCCAAAAGTTGACTGTTATCTCAACACTTCTTAAGAGGAAAAATATGGTTCAAATTGGTCATAAGAGCATCAAACCATAACAGAGGAGGTAGAAACCTAATGGGGATTCCTAATCAAGTTTTATCACAAAACGAGATGGGATCCAACGATCACATTTGCACTTATATAAGCTTGATCACAAACATGTCGGGGAAGAAGAACCACACTTGGTTGGGGAAATCTGAATCAAGACTTAGCTGGGGAGTCCAACTTTGGGATGCCTGAACTATCACTCAACTGAGGAATGCATCAACAAGATCAAACTCTGCTTGTGAGATTATCAGCAGACTCTACAGGGGAGAACATCGAAATCTGTGTTTCAGGATCTTACCTTTCTTGGAGTAACCGTTAGCATTCCTTTTAATGTTCATAAATCAAAGGAAAATATTTTTATAGTTTTCAAAAGCACGATTGTTTATTTATCTATTTGTTTCAACAATTATAATAAAAAAAAAATGAAATTTTGCAAACAGAAATGAAATAAGAATTGCAAACAAAGGGACAAAGGCCCAAATTTTATTGATAGAATGGTAGTCCGCAAATGGCCTAACCCCATGGATCATTACAAAGTTGAAAAATGGTAAATACATGGAAAGGGTTACACTAAAATACAATGACCACTATTCTCCCTAACAACTCTGAAATCCACTTTGCTCAAAACTTTCGTTGAGAATGGTTGAATGAGAATCGTTGACAGGTGATATTGCTTCAAGTGAACAAGTCTGGCCTGCTGCAGTTACTTGCCATAATCCTTAACTTTTTCCTAGATTGCCCTTTTGGGTTTTCAATCTACTGGGATGATTATTTTCAATTTATGTCTATAACTTTTTCCTAGACCCCCCTTTCGGGTTTTTAGCCCACTGAGATTCTAATTTTTGCCTAACCCGCCTGTCATACCCTAAAGTTTGACCCTAAGATCCCACATCATTTGCATTTCACTAGCATCATATGTGGGCTTACTTTTATGCATCACTAACCCATTAGGAGATACAAAAATTGTTGTTTGTTTCATTTGATTGTCAATTAGGGTTTGTGAGCCTCAAAGGAGACTCAGGCAAGGAATCAATCAAGAATGGGCATGATATTAAACCTCTCAAGTCCCTTATTCATCCATGAATATCAAGATATCTCCTTCAATAATAATGTACAAGTCTACATCATTTCAAGTCACCAAGTTCATCTGGTGCACCAATTAGGGTTTTGGTTGATCAGGGCCTCAAAAGTGAATTTTTTATCTGGGCATGATCCAAGACCTCAAGATATGTTTAAAGGACCTCAAATACATCACATTAGTCCATTCACATGATTGTATTGATCCAAAGAACTTGATTCATAAGCAATACAAGGATTCAAATTCATCTGGACCACAAACTAGGGTTTCTGAAGAAAAGTCAACCATACCTTTGAATTTTGACCAAGACATGATCTCAAACCTTGGGACATGATTCAAGACACTCAAAAACAACCTTTGAATCTATCCATGGTGTTCAAATAGGCCAAAGGTTTGATTTCAATAAGGGATCGCAAAATCAAAGTTCATCTGATACACAAGTCAACTGTGCCAAAGTCAAGTTTGACTTTTGGAGTTTTTGGTAAAACATGGTCTCTTCAAACCATGGACAGCGTTAATATGTGATTTGGATCATGATTATTCAAGAAAAATCAAGAAAAGTGAGGTTACTTGTAAAAAGGGCAACCTTAGAAAACTTGGAAAAATTTCTAAGTCATGAAAAGAAATGATTTTTACCCTACTTTGCAAGGTCATAACTTCCAAACCAAGTAACCATTTTCTTTGATCCAAAGATCAAATTGAAGAGCTTAACTGTGTCACTTAGGGTAGATTCCCAAAAAGTGCATAGATTTTGAGATACGAAGCCATGAAGTTAGGGTTTCCACACTTTTAAACTTTGACACTTAGAGAAATTTTGGACAGAATCAGTTTTGTGTTTTAACCAACTTTGAGCGAATTTTTCACCATGATTCAAGATGAATCAAGACCAAATGCAAACATCAAAGTTGAATTATGATATACCAGCTTTCCAAAATGTTGAAGAACACAATCTAATTCAACAAGGAGATATGGAGTGCACAATATGCCTTGATGCAACTGTTTTGGTAAGACAGATTGGGCATTACTTGGAGTGCACAATTTTGTAAGTCCAAGTGTGATGATCAAGCAATACTCTTTTAACAAGAATCTGAATGAATCATCCAAAACCTGCAAGATATAGCCACTAAGTCAAGGAATCCCTTTGAAATGATGAGACATCATCACTTTAAGCCTTGAATTCAAGAGGCATTTATGTGGAATAGTGCATTGTCAAGAAACCACTCTCATCAGTCAAGATGCACTCTTAAACAATAATAAACACCTCTGCAGAATGTGGAATTGGCCAAAAGAAAAGCTAGGCTAGTGGAAGAGATAAGGTACCTTGAGTTGGAAGTAATGATGCATTTCTAAAACCATTGAACATTGAGTTCAGCCTTCAAACTAGCACTATTCCTCCAAAACAAACTTGTTCCCCTATAAATAAAGACCACATTTGATCATTCAAAACACACCAAAACAATCACAACACTTGTTTTCTCATTCTTCCTCTTTCACTTCAAAATTTTAAATTTCCAAAGAGTGGGATTTGAATTTTCAAAACCAGAGCTTAAACCACTCAAACAACCATCCTAACACATCACAAATAACCCCTTGAAAGTGTCCAAACCTTCATCTTTCTCTCCAGACACCAGAATCCAAAATTCAACTATCAAAACCTCATATTTTGACTTTTCTGCATTTTCAAAGCCATGTCTTGATTCTGTCCATTTCAAAACCATCCAACACTTCAAACACACACTAAATAATATCCTCAGGCTGTTCCAGCAATAGTTTCTTAACTATAACCTCATTTAGTGGATTTTCCATTTTTGGTCATTTTGATCATTTTGCAAGAAGGAGGCATTTTCAGTTCTGTTGGTTTCCCTTTGATTCTAAGCATTCAAGAAGCTCGATAGAGGTCTATTAGAGGTGTCTAAGGCATTGGTTTACTTATGTCACAAGTATCTTGAAGGTTGGCAAGTTGAGCTTCAACAGGTAAGTGCATAAGAACGTTAACTTTGCAAAATATGTATTGCTTTGATGTTCCTTGATCATGAACATGTCTTATATGTCATACTTGTTATGTTTGAACTATATTTGAGTGTTATTGTTGTCTATATAGAGACTTGGGATAGAACTTGCAAAAACATGTCATTTTAGGATTCACTATAGGGTTTTAAAGTGTAGGCATTTTTAGAAAAATCTGAAAGCACCACTGGATTCCTCATGAAATTTTAAGGAAGTTTGATCTTTATTTCATCCATTTTCATGGAGAAATAAGAAAGTTACAATGCCTTTTGCATTTGGTAAGAAACTTGGCATTCTTGGGCAAGAACCAGGTCACGGTGTCTTTGTTCTAGCCAGGACTAGGTCACACTTAGGCATATCAATTAATAGGTGTGGTTTGATAAACGGATATATCACCACCCTAGTGGTTCAGCATGCGCGCCCTATGTAACCTTGTACTATCAGAACTGGGGTTCGAATCCCCCTCGCCCCAGTTCTATTTTAATTTTTCTGAATTTCAAATGGATAACACATATAATTCAATGCTTCCCCCATAGATTCAACCTGTGTGCATTGGCTGGTTGGTCTTGGTTTTGTGCTGCAAGTGATTTGTCATGGGTTCAACACCCATGGGGACCATTCCCCATTTTTTTTGTACTTAATTTCAAACTTTTGGGCCTCTGTAAGAGTGTAAGACCCATTACATTTTCAAAACTTTTAGGCCTTTATTAGAGTGTAAGTCCATCCCCTCCTCCTCAAAACTTTCTTCAATTTCTCAAAGCTTTCAATCTTTCAAAATCTCAATCTCCAACTTTCATCAAACACGGCCCTAGTGCCATTATATTTTCAAAATTCTTGGGCCACTGTTAGAGTGTAAGACCCATTACAATTTCAAACTCTTGGGCCTCTGTTAGAGTGTAAGACCCATTACAATTTCAAACTCCTTGGGCCTCTGTTAGAGTGTAAGACCCATTAAAATTTCAAACTCTTGGGCCTCTGTTAGAGTGTAAGACCCATTACAATTTCAAACTCCTTGGGCCTCTATTAGAGTGTAAGACCCATTACAATTTCAAACTCCTTGGGCCTCTGTTAAAAGTGTAAGACCTATCACTTTTTAAGTTCAACCATGCTTAGACATGGGCCTCTATCAGAGGGTAACACCCATCACCACCTTCAATTCATATCTTGTCAAATACTTGTCATATACTTATCCATATTAAGTTTCTCTTGACATTTATAACACCTCATCCTTAAGTTTAGACTTAGTTCAAAACATTAGGGTTCCCTCAACTATAACTTAGTTTAAACACTAGTTCCCCTTTTGACGAAGTCAAATTCATCATAGCCTCCTCTTGGGCTTTATCCAAGCATCATAGCCTCCTCTTGGTATTTATCCAAGCATCATAGCCTCCATCTTTGGGCTTCATACAGAGACCATTAATTCAAAACTCCCCCCAGTTAAGTTAGCCCGCTCTGAGGCAAACAAACTTTTAGCTTCACATCTTGGACTTTGAACAAGATACAAATAAACCTTTTTAGCTTCACATCTTGGGCTTTGAACAAGATACAAACAAATTTTTTAGCTTCACATCTTGGGCTTTGAACAAGATACTCAAATAATTCAACTTCTCCCCAGAGATGAGACATTAAGTCATCTATGTAGGAAGATATCTCTTGTATACACCACAATTCAAAATCAAACATCAAAAACATTTTTCCATATAATTGATGTAAGTGGAACACTTGTTGATTAAAAAATCCAAGCTGGAGTCCTTCTCTTATCATGGTCCAAAACTTTTCTTTCATCTCAGTGATGTAAGTGGCACACTTGTTGATACTATATCCAAGTTAAGGTCCTTCTCTTAGCATGCAAAGACTCGTAAAGGAATATGTGGCATTGCTTAGGATTCTTTACATCCAAGTTCAAAGCTTATTCCATTATGATACTATTCTCAAATGCTTGTGATGAATAGGTGAGATATCTCCCTTAATAATGACAATTTGTCTTTTCTTTCAAACCAACAAAACTTTTAGCTTCATCATCTTGGGCTTTGAACAAGATACACAAACACCCTTTTAGCTTCATCATCTTGGGCATTGAACAAGATACAAACTCCACCCATAGTTAGGTGGAACTACAAATGCTCTGATTTCCCAAATTCTCTTTTTGGGAATACGTAGGCATAAGATTATGAGATTTTAGCGAGCACACCTTTAAATAAAACCCTTTAGGTCCCCGTACCTTTCATAAAACAAAAACTCCCAAAAATATCTTACATTTTCATTCCCACCCATAGGTTAAAATTTACCCAACCATACAGTAAACATTTTAAGTAGATAAGATGACTAATAGTAAAAAGATATACAAAAGGTTCCTATAGAGTACTATAGATGCTTAGGGTGTTAATAGCTTCCCTTAGTAAAACCGACCCCGATTCCAGATCTCTTTGCATTTGTAGGAAAAACATTTGTACGCAGGGTTAGTTTAGATTCCTTCCCCTTCCTTTTAAGCATCATAGGATAAATATTATAAATTCAAAAGTGGCACAAGCATGGTTCACAAGAATCTCACCATCTCAGGATGGGTGGGGGTCACGGAAATTGGTCCACACTGCCCTTTCGGGTTTTTAACTTAGCGAGTTGTTCTTTTATTTTTTAGGCAAAGTATTTCTTGACTGCATCGACATTCACATGACGAGTGAACTCTTCACCATCAATAGTTGTAATAATTAATGCACCGCCAGAGAAGGCTCTCTTAACAACATATGGTCCTTCATAATTAGGAGTCAACTTGCCCCTAGAATCAGTGGTAAAAGACGAGATCTTTTTTAGCACGAGGCCGCCTTGCCTGAAGACACTAGGTCGTACCTTCTCGTCAAAAGCTTTCTTCATTCTCTGTTGATATAATTGGCCATGACACAAGGCCATAATTCTTTTTTCTTCAATCAAATTAAGCTGATTGTATATGTTCTGACACTATTTAGCCTCGGTCAGTTTAGCTTCCATCAAGACTCTCATAGACGGGATATCAACCTCTACAGGGAGCACTTCTTCCATGCCATATACAATAGAGAAAGGGGTTTCCCCTGTTGAAGTACGGATGGATGTACGTTACCCATGCAAAGCAAAAGGGAGAATCTCATGCCAGTCCTTGTATCTTACAACCATCTTCTGAATAATTTTCTTTATGTTCTTATTTGCAGCTCCAACAGCCCCATTCATCTTTGGCCTGTAGGGAGGACAATTATGATGCTCAATCTTGAACTCATCACACAACTCTTTCATCATCTTATTATTCAAATTTTACCCATTATTTGTAATAATCTTGCTTGGAATGTCATACCAACAGATGATTTGATTCTTGATAAACCGGACCATAACTTGCTTGGTCACATTAGCATATAATTTTGTTTCAAACAACTTGGTAAAATAGTCAATAGCCACCAATATGAAATGGTGTACGTTTGACGCTTTAGGCTCAATCATTCCAATCATGTCAATTCCCTACATGGAGAAAGGTCATGGAGATGAGATAACATTGAGAGGAGTTGGAGGCACATGAATTTCGTCAGCATAAATCTGGAATTTATGGCACTTCTTCTTATATTTTCAACAGTCATATTCCATTCTCAGTGAATAGTAACCTGCTCTCAACATTTTCTTAGCCATAACATGTCCATTGGCATGGGTGCCAAAGGATCCTTCATGAACTTCTTTCATTAACATGTTTGCTTTGTGGCTATCCATACATCTGAGAAAGACCAAGTCATAATTTCTTTTGTATAGCATATTTTCATTCAGCAAGAAACTTCCAGTCAACCTTTCAAGGTCTTTCTATCCTTCTTGGATGCCCCAAGTGGATACTCTTGACTCTGGAGGAAACATTTGATATCATAATACCAAGTTTTGTCATCTTTGACCTCTTCTGCTACAAACACATGAGCAGGTATATCAAGACGCATAACATCAATCCTCGACACATTATTCCAATGACTTAATTCAATCATAGAAGACAAAGTTGCCAGTGCATCTGCCATCTAATTCTCATCACGAGGTATGTGATGAAACTCAACTTTATTAAAGAAAGTTGACAACCTCCTTGCATAATCTCTATAAGGGATCAAACCAGGTTGATGGGTTTCCCACTCTACTTTAATTTTATTAATGACCAAAGTAGAATCACCATACACATCAAGAGTCCTCATCCTCAAATCAATGGCTTCTTCATGACCCATTATACACACTTCATACTTTTCCATGTTATTTGTACAATTTAACATCTACCTTGCGGTGAAAGGAATATGAGCACCTTGAGGAGTAATAATGACTACCCCAATACCGTTGCCATTAGCATTAATAGCTCCATCAAAAACCAAACCCCAACGGGATCCCGGCTATAGCCCTTGTTCAGGTAATGGCTCATCACGATCTTTAGCTTTCAAATACATCACATCCTCATCAAGGAAATCAAGCATGATGGATTGGTAATCATCAATTGGCCGATGAGCCAAATGGTCAGGCAAAATACTTCCTTTTACAGCTTTCTGAGTTCAGTACTCAATAACATATTCTGATAACAACATCAACCAACAGGCGATCCGACCAGTTAAAGCATGTTTTTCAAAGATATACTTGATTGGATCCATTTTGGATATCAACTAAGTGGTATGATTCAACATATATTGGCGGAGGCATTTAGCAACCCAAACTAAAGCACAACAAGTCTTTTCAAGCATGGAGTACCGAGACTCGCTATCAGTGAAATTTTTACTCAAATAATAAATGGATAATTCCTTTCGACCAGATTCATCTTTTTGACCAAGGACATAACCCATAGACTCTTCTAGCATAGTCAAATACATAATCAAAGGTCGTCATTCCATCGGAGGAGACAAAATAGGAGGTTCAAATAGATATTCTTTGATACAATCAAAAGCCTTATGGCAATCATCTTTCCAGACACAATCTTGACTTTTACGTAGCAGCTTGAATATTGGCGCACATATAGAAGTCATGTTGGATATAAATCTGGAAATATAATTCAAACGCCCTAAGAATCCTCTTACTTGTTATTCCATCTTGGGTGAAGGCATTTCTTGAATAGCTTTAACTTTATCAAGATCAACTTCAATTCCCTTCTGGCTAACAATGAAACCTAAAAATTTTCTAGAACAGACACCGAAAGTACATTTATTTGGATTCAAACGGAGCTTGAATTTTCTCAGACGTTGAAACAGCTTCAGCAAATGCTCAACATGATCTTCCTCAGTCTTCGTCTTAGTGATCATATCATCAACATATACCTCAATTTCCTTGTGCATCATGTCATGGAAAAGAGTAGTCATAGCTCTCTGGTACATTGCACTAGCATTCTTCAAACCGAAGGGCATCACTTTGTAGCAGAATGTTCCCCATGGTGTAATAAAGGATGTCTTCTCCATATCCTCGGGTGCCATCTTTATTTGATTATAGCCGGAAAAATCCATCCATAAAGGGGAAGATATTGAATTTAGTAGTATTATCTACCAACATATCAATGTGTGGTAATGGGAAATCATCTTTCGCATTTGCTTTATTCAAATCTCTATAGTCAACGCACATCCGAACTTTTCCGTCATTCTTAGGAACAGGAAAAATATTGGCCACTCATTGAGGATACTCAGCAGTCACAAGAAAACCTGCGTCAAGCTGCTTCTAAACCTCCTCTTTGATCTTAACAGCCATGTCGGGGTAAGTTCTTCTCAACTTCTGGTTTACTGACGGACATTCAGGCTTCAACGACAATCGATGTTTCACAATATTAGTATCAAGACCTGGCATATCTTTATAGGACCAAGCAAATACATCCACATATTCTCCGAGAAGCTCTACCAACCTCTTCTTAACATCTGAATCGAGCAGTACCCCAATCTTGACTCCCTTCTTATCATCTTTGGAACCCAAGTTGACCATTTCAATTAACTCTTCATGAGGCTGAATGGCCTTTTCCTCGTGCTCAAGCAACCGATAAATCTCATAAGGAATCTTTTCAACATCCTCTTCTTCTGCTTCAAACAAAGGGAATTCAAAGTTGGGAGAGGGCATAGGGTCATTGTTTTAAATCATTTAACAATCAATCTGCACAATGATTTTATGTTTGAATTTAGAAAGACAGATAAAATGCAAGTACTATGCAGATATAAAAATGATTATTACCTCAGGTTTTTTATGTTACCATTTTTTTTAGAAAAAGCAAAAAGAGAAAATAGAAATGGATAACAAAATAATATTTTATTAATGATGATAAAGTCTGAAACAAAGCCCACATAGATTCACTTTCACCTTGGGCAGAGTGAAAGGATTTTTGAAAATAACAAAAACAAATTACTTTGAGGCATGAACAATAGTAGGAACGTCAATGGAAATTCAATTCTGAGAAACCATTCTACGAGTCACAAAGTTTGGAAAATCCTCATATGAGTCATCTTCAAAGATAGCAGCACCAGATTGATCTTTGGCATGTATAAATCTGGCGTTGTGAAACACCTCTTGGATACGCTTCAAATCTCTTCGGGTTGAACCAGGCGAGAAACCCAAACCAGCCCTATTCTTGTTTTCAACCAGCTCAATGATTTTATTCCAACCAATAGATGGGCCATTCTCCACAATACGTTGAGCATCCTTCAGAGAAGACATGGAGGCTTCATTCTTCTTAACAACATCATTTACGATAGAAAGAGCTTAGAACAGAGTTCCCACAACTTCGTCGACATCAATATATGAAAAAGATGAGAGATGGCTGACCAACATAGCATGTTCACCAACCACAAATAGCTTCCCATTCTTCAAAATTTTCAGCTTCTGGTGGAGAGTCGACGTAACTGCCCCAACTTCATGAATCCATGGACGACCCAGAAGGCAGCTATAGGCGAGACGAATGTCCATCACTTGAAAAGTAATATGAAATGAGCACAAACCTATATGGATTGGGAGATCAACTTCCCCAATCACCGTCTTCCTTGAACCATCAAAAGCTTTAACAACCACACCACTATATCTTATAGGAGCACCTTGATATGAGAGTTTGGACAGAGTAGATTTTGGAATAACAGTCAAAGACGAGCTAGTGTTAACCAACACATTAGATAGAGCATCTTCTTGGCAATTCATGGAGATGTGCAATGAGAAGTCATGATTTCTCCCCTCTTCGGGCAATTCCTCATCACAAAACCTCAGGTTGTTGCATGCGGTAATATTGGCCACAATACCATCAAACTAATCGACTGTCACGTCGTGATCTACATAAGCTTGCTCTAAAACCTTTTGCAAGGCCTCCCTATGAGCCTCAGAGCTCATTAACAAGGATAAAACAGATATCTTGGATGGTGTATGCAACAATAGATCAACCATATTGTACTCACCCTTCTTGATCAATTTTAACACCTCGTCAACATCATACTTTTGACTCACGCCACTGGATTCACCATATTGCACAGCAGTATTATTAACTTGAACATGCTTTCTCATAGAGACATCTTCTACTCTTTTCGGAGGTTCAGAGGCAAATACTCGACCACTTCTGGTCACCCTGCTAACATCAGCAAAGCTCACCATAGAAGAAAGAGAAAGAATATGGACTTCCTTACCATCTTCTACCATTGTAGCATTATATTTGTACAAAACAGCTTTGTCAGAAACATAAGGCGCAGGGCCCACCAAACAAATAACCAAAGGAGAAGTAGAGGACTTCTGACTATTATAAGAAATAACCACGGGTTCCAGAATATTGAAGTGTGGAACAATAACATTCACATAATCATCTTCATCTCTATCTGCAGTAATCTGAATCAAATTCTTATCAAGCATTTCTTGCAAATCTCTTTTCACAACTGCACACCCACGAGGGTTTCTTGAACATATAGGACAAGCAGTATGATTGCGTTCATAATAGCTGAACTCGCACAAAATAGCATGCACTTTAACTAGAGATCTTCTTCTAAGAAAATTGATATCAAAAATCCGGTACTTTTCAAGACACCCCTCTACCATATTCATAGTGGCATTGCCATGCTTAGGCAATGAATTTGCTTTTACATTCAGCACAGAGTCTTCAAATGATAGAATAACACTTCAAACTAGCTTTTGCACTTCATACTTCAAAGGATAACAATTTTCAATATCATGCCCAGAGGCTCCTTGATGAAAGCCACAATGAGCTTCTGGCTTATGCCACCACGGAATATCCTTAGGAACAGCTGGAGGAGTTCGGTTCTGAACAAGATTCTTTTGTATCAAAGTTAGATATAATTAAGTATAGGACATTAGAATAGGATCAAATTGTACTTTCTATTGGACACACTTTTGTTGATTACTTTATTGGTGAGTGTGTTACTATTGATGGGTGGGAGTTGCCTCAACAGCGGAAATTGAATTGATAACATGAGTAATTGATGATACGTGTTGTTGATGCTGATCATTCCTACTATAAGTCCTGTGGTTTTTGGATTGGCTGCATTTTGGTAAAACAACACGTTGTTAAGCAAGATGTTGAACCAGATGTTCTTCCATGTCAGTCAGACACATGTTCTACATGATGTTGGGACATGTTCTAGGACATGTTATACCAGGTATTTAGGGCATGAGAATTTTGGTAATTTTAGTGTGAATTTTAAGTGTGTTCTGATGCACACGTGGGCGAGTGTTATGGGAGAATATTATGGAAATTTTTGTTATTACAAATTCTGATAATTTTCATAAAAAAGGATCCTTGAGCCTTTTTAGAAAAATTTGTATTTTCCTTCTATTTTTATGCAGGTTGATTTGCAGCCAGTTTATACTGATTGTTACTATTTGTGTGCCTCAAGAAGCCCTAGTCCAGTAGGTCTGAAGGCTATTTAAAGGGAAGAAAAACCCTATTGTAATGAGAGAGCATATCGTGAGAATTTAGAGAATAAGGATTAGTCGTTGTTTTGGTTGGTCCATAGGGTTTTCATTTGTTCATTGTGTATCAGTCATGTATCTTCTGATGCATTGAGTTTGACTGATTGTTCATTGTTCACTCTAAGCTTTTAAGCAAATAGTGTATTGTTCTTGGTTGAAGCTTTTAAGCAAAACTGAATATATTTTTGGAAGTGTGTTATTCTATTTGTTTATTTTGTATACAGTCACTGGGATTGGGACTGTTTGATATCACTGAGGTGATTTAGGAAGTGAGATGGGATTCTCATATCTAGATGGTGATTTCTAGGTAGAAGTTGCACTGGGTAGGGATTAAGTGAGAATTGTAAACTGGGATTATTTAGCTTCAAATTAATACTGCTAATAGTGGATTTTGTTCCTGGCTTGGTAGCCCCCAGATGTAGGTGAGTTATACCAAACTGGGTTAACAACTTTGGTGTTATTTAATTTATGTAATTTACAGTTTTCTGGTTGTGTGTGTTCAAACTGTGTTTTGATCCCAGTGTTATGACATCTGTCTCGACATCTGGTATCTGCATGGCAGAATTTCAATTGGCATCAGAGCAGTTCACCCTGTTCTATTTTTGGGTGAGCTCTAGGAGTTTGTATTCTAGTACTATGGACAAGGAAGGAGGAGGAAATGTTAATAGGCCTCCAGTTTTGGATGGCATAAACTATGACTATTGGAAGGCACGTATGGTGGTTTTCCTAAAATCTATGGATAACAGAACTTGGAAGGCTATCATCAAGGGTTGGGAGCACCATGTGATTAACAATAAAGATGGAAAAGAAACCTTAAAGCCAAAAGAAGATTGGACCAAGGAGGAAAATAAGGAAGCTCTTGGCAACTCTAAAGCCTTGAATTCCTTATTCAATGGAGTGGACAAGAACATGTTTAGGTTGATCAACACTTGTCCTATGGCTAAGGATGCTTGGGAAATTCTCAAGAAAACTCATGAAGGGGACTTCAAGGTTAAGATGTCAAGACTTGAGCTTCTCACTACCAAATTTGAGAACTTGAAGATGAGGGAGGATGAGAGTATTCATGACTTTCACATGAATATACTTGAGATAGTCAATGCCTTTAGTGCCTTGGGAGAGAAGATATCGGATGAGAAGTTAGGAAGGAAAATTCTTAGGTCTCTTCCTAAGAAGTTTGACATGAAGGTAACTTCCATAGAGGAAGCCCAAAACATTAACAATATGAGGGTTGATGAGTTAGTTGGCTCACTTAAAACATTTGAATTGACCTTGAATGATAGGATTGATAAGAAGAACAAAAGCATTGCTTTTATATTAAATACTGAAGATAAAGAGGGACAAGCTAACCTAGATACTGAAGAGAGATTGTTATATACAATTATTTTACTTGGGAAGCAGTTTAATATAATTTTAAAGAGAATGGATAGAAGAGGAAGACCAGAAGTCAAGGACATCACCTATGACATCATAAATAATGATGATTCTAAAAAAAATACCAGAACTGAAGAAAAGACAGACCTAAGTGAAGGGATCCGATGTTACGAGTGTGAGGGTTTTGGCCACATTAGGCCAGAATATCCCAACTATCTCAGGAAGCAGAAAAAGGGGTTGACTATTTCTTGGTCTAATGATGAGGAGTCTGAAGATGAATCCAATAAAAAGACTACTACATCTGCTACTTCTCTTTTTGGCATATGGGTTGATGAAGTATAAGCATGTGATGAAAATTATCTATATGAAGATTTGGATGTGGATTACAAGGAAATCTGTAACAGATGTGAAGAATATTAGAAGGCAGAGGAGAATCAAAGAAAAGTCATTGCTGAATTAGAGAGTGAGAAGAAGGAACTGTTAGGTGTTATCTCTCATCTTCAAAATGAGATAACTCTCTTAAATTCCAAGCTCAATGACGTTTGTGATTCCTCTAGGAGGGTAAAAAATAGGACTGATCAAATAGAAGTTACAAAAAACCAGTATCATCCTAACAATAGATTGAGAAGAATGTCTGAAGATAAGTTATGTTATTCTGAAAAAAAGAATATGACCACAATGTCTAACCACATGTTACAGCATTCAGGCAGACATGATGGACCTCCAAGTAGTTTCCAATCTTGTTGGAGGTGTCATTATTGTGGAGAGTATGGTCACATAAAGCCTTTTTGCTATAAATTGCATGGAAACCAAATATTCTCAGTTAAGGATAGGCCAGTTGGCAAAAAGAGAAGTACCGAGGATAGGAGTGTTAACCTTATAGCTCACACCTCTTTGAGAGTCTCAACTAGAGAATACTGGTACTTTGACAATGGATGCTCCAGACATATGACAGCGGTACAGAAGTTATTAATGGATATTAAGTCTCTGTGCACAGGTGCTGTCAGATTTGGTGGTGGTGTTAAAGGAGAGATTAAAGGAGTTGGTAAATTGGTGGATGCTGGATCACCTAGGTTGGAAGATGTTCTTCTTATGAAGGGATTAATTGTTAACCTCATCAGCATTAGTCAGCTATGTGATCAAGGTTTGTTAGTCATTTTCTCCAAGTCAGAATGTCTAGTTAAAAATGAGAAAAATGATGTTCTGATGAAGGGTATAAGGTCTAAGGATAATTGCTATCTTTGCGAACCTCAGATTACTTCTTACCCTTCCACACATGCAAGATATCAAGAGGATGAAGTGAATTTGTGGCACCAGAAACTTGGACATCTTCATCTCAAGAGAATGAAAGAAGTCATGTATGTAGGAGCTATTAAAGGAATGCTAGATCTAAAAGTTGAAGAAAGGAAAGTATGTGGTGAATGCAAAGTTGGGAAACAAATCCTGATGTCACAACCAATGTTGCATCATCAGACTACTTCAAGAACACTGGAACTTCTCCACATGGGGGTCATGGGACCTATGGAGACTGAAAGTCTAGGTGGAAAGAAGTATGTGTATGTGGTTATGAATGATTTTTCTGGGTTTACATGGTTAAATTTTCTTTTAGAGAAGCCAGAAATTCCTGAAGCTTTTAAGGTTTTAAGTCAGAACATTCAGAAGGAACAGGAGAGTAGGGTTGTCAAGATCAGAATCTATCATGACAGGGAGTTTGAGAATTCAAAACTTACTGAATTCTGTGAGTCTCATGACATCTGTTATAGTTTGTTTGTCTCAGCTAGAAGAAACTTTTGAGTAGAAGACCTTGGATATACAAGAATAAGCTAAGTTCATGCGTCATGCTAAGGGGTTGCCATATCCGTTTTTGGTTGAAGCTATGAATACAGGTTGCTATATTCATAATAGGGTCACACTAAGAGAGGGAACTTCAATCACTCCTTTTGAGCTGTGAAAAAGGCAAAAGCCTACAGTGAAATACTTCCATGTCTTTGGAAGCCAGTGTCATGTCCTGACCAACGAAGAGCAAAAGGGTAAGTTGGATTCCATGAGTGGTGAAGGAATATTTCTGGGGTATTCTTCAAGTAGCAGAGCTTTTAGAATCTTTAACTCCAGAACCGAGATGACAATGGAATCTGTCAATGTGGTGTTTGATGATTCAAAACAAAAATTGGATGTTGGGGATGATGTTGGGACATCCTCTATGCAAACTGGTGAGGCTAGAAGGGAAGAAAATTATAATTTCTCCAGCATTGTGTCAGAGACTTCAGGTCTCTCGAGTAAAGGTCACTCAGGTCAATTCAAGCAACTTAGTACAAGACACTCTATAAAAGAAGACATTACTAAGAAAGTGTCTCACTCATCTGAGAGAAGTCTTACTGTCTAAGAAAAGTAAACCTTGAATGGCATCATTAGAACCAGGAATTGGGATACATATTATTTCTACAGAACAAAGGCTATGATATAAGAATTATGGAAAGTGGAATAAGTGAGCAATATGACAAATAGTCTGATTGCCTTGATTGACAAGAAGCAGACATATGTGTCTTGCTATAGTACTAAAGCTAAGTATGATGAAATCAGAAGGTGCTACCTTCAGTCAGTGTAGATGAAACAAATGCTACACTATGAGAATCTCAATGGTATCAGTTGCTTCCTCTAGCACGGGAACCCTAACAAGTACATTCAACTTATCAGGAGTCTTGACAAAGGAAAGGTTGAGGGTTTAAAGAGTGTAGACACTAAGGATCAGCTTAGTGTTATATTTATTAATGCTTCATATGAAAGTCATATGAAGACCACAAGCACTGAAGTAGGAACTGGGGTTGTTGAGGAGTTATAGCAATTACAGAAATGGAGGAGTGCAACACACAATGCATCTTTCCTCTACTCCCTGATGCTTGGTAGCCTTGACTAGTGAAGATGGTTGGTAAGGGAATTTAGGATCAACACTCCTAATACAGGAGACAACTTCAAGGAGTGCAAAAGGATCTTTGATAGAGGCAAGAGTTGGAAGATCATCTGAAAGTGGTTTGTTTTTGGCTCCTTCTAGATGTTTGTGTTTCCATAAGAACTTGTGATGTATGCATTATTTTTATTACTTTGTGCTTCCATTATGTGTATGTTTACATTTACTTTATTTTTGTCAATTTTTGGATAAAAAAGGGGGAGTAAAGTGTTGTTTTGTTTGTCTTTTTTTCTAATGTTAGATCAGATGTCATGACTTTATGTCATGTGTGCACTACTGCTTGGGAAGAGTAGTTGTATTTTTGTTGCTGAATTTGTGCAACTATTTAGCGGGAGTTGGGTATGTGGAAGTCTCTGCTGTGTCTGGGAGAAGTTATTATTCTCTATAGTAGGTTGTAGTCTTAGGGGGGTGTGGTTGTTGTGGTTGTGGTTGTTGCTGCACTTTATGGGAACTTGAATTGTTCAAGTTTTTTGTTTGTTTTTGGTTTTCTCTTTCAGGGGGGGAACTGATTATGCGCGACAGAGGAAGTGGTGTACCTGTCTATGTTGCTGATTGCAATTTGGATAGAGCTTACATGTTCTCATATAGCTTGTGTTGATTTGTGATTTCAGACTTAATGTCTCGACATTATGCTGCCAGATTTTTTTTTGTGGGAGAACATTGTGGTACTTGGGTTTTTGTGTTTCTGCTTTTATTTTCGTTGTTATCTCTGGTATGTGCTAAGGTTATTTTAGCCAAAATTTACCAAAGGGGGAGATTGTAAGTCCTGTGGTTTTTGGATTGGCTGCATTTTGATAAAATAATATGATGTTAAGCAAGATGTTGAACCAGATGTTCTACCATGTCAGTCAGACATCATGTTCTACATGATGTTGGGACATGTTACATGACATGTTATACCATGTAGTTAGGGCATGAGTATTTTGTTAATTTTAGTGTGAATTTTGAGTGTGTTCTGATGCACACGTGGGCGACCGTTATGGGAGAATATTGTGGGAATTTCTATTATTACAAATTCTGATACTTTTCGTAAAAAGGATCTTTCAGCCTTTTTAGGAAAGTTTGTATTTTCCTTCTATTTTTACGCAGATTAATTTGCAGCCAGTTTATACTGATTGCTGCTATTTGTGCGCCTCAAGAAGCCCAAGTCCAGTAGGTCTGAAGGCTATTTAAAGAGAAGAAAAACCCTATTGTAATATGAGAGCATATCTTGAGAATTTAGAGAATAAGGATTAGTCATTGTTTTGGTTGGTCCCTAGGGTTTTTGTTTGTTCATTGTGTATCAGTCATGTATCTTCTGATTCATTGAGTTTGACTGATTGTTCATTGTTCACTCTAAGCTTTTAAGTAAAGAGTGTATTGTTCTTGGTTGAAAGGAATTAGAGTCTTCAATCATCTTCTCATAGTAGAAAGGAATTAGAGTCTTCAAAAAGATCTTTGTCATTTCTTTCTCTTCAAGCAGATGACTGATTTGTGCGGCAATCTCGCGCCACCTTTGTGCATATACCTTAAAAGTTTCTTTATCCTTCTAGGACATAGCACGGAGCTGATCTCTGTCTGGTGCCATGTCAACAATATACTTGAATTGGCGAATGAAAGGTTCTCCCAAATCATTAAAGGTTCATATTTTAGTATTGTCTAGGCCCATATACCATTTCAAAGCAGCGCCAATCAAACTATCCTAAAAGTAGTGAATCAACAGCTGATGATTGTCCATCTGAGTGGACATCTTATGAGCATACATCACCAAATGACTTAAAGGACAAAAATTGCCTTTATACTTCTCGAAGTCGGGAACTTTGAACTTGTGAGGAATCTTCACATTAAAAACTAGACAAAGCTCGTAAGCATTCTTTCCAAAGAGTCCCTTTCCACTTAAGACCTTAATCTCTTTTTCCATTTCTTCAAAAGGATCTTGGAACTCGTCCATCTGATCATACATACCCTGACTTTCACTAGCTTCAGCATGGAAAACAAGTTCATCGGTCTCTGGGACAGCATGTACCACAAGTGGAGGGATTGTCATAACAGGCTAAACAATGGAAATTTCAGCAGCAGGCTTGTATCCTTCAGGCATAAAGTTCACAAGCTTTCCCCAAGGAAATCCAGAAGGGATCTGATGAGAAAGAGCGCTGATAGGAGCCACGGAAACGGGCACAAAAACCACTTCAAAAATAATAGTTGTTTGAGGAAGAGTAGCTTGAAGATTAGGTGGACGAGGAGACCGATTCTGCAAGGCAGCCAGAGACTCGACCAATGCATTAAGCTTCTCCATACCAGCACGGAGAGATGTAACCTCTTCAAGAAGTTCACGATTCTCTTGTTCTAAGTGACCCACCATCTTTCTTTGAGAATTAGCACGAGTGTTGTATTTGTGCAACAACTTGGTTTCTGAGAAAACCAGGAAGAAAGCAATAAGACACCTATCAAAGCAAGACCCAAAGCAGAATAATGCGAATGTAATGCAAATGTTTCATTCAATTTTCAAGGATCTTTAAGATATAAAGCAATTTTAAACATCGCAAAGAAATAACCCTTTTTGAAATACTAATAAAAAAACCTCATTTTATTGATAATTGGAAAAAGTTACACTTGGAAGTACAAGTTACAAAGGATCAAAATACAATAAGAGAGAGATAAATATTAGGAGTCACATCTGAGGATGATCCAACCTGATACTTCCTTCAGAGTCTATTGATCTCCCATTCATAACTATCCTTCACGGGGGCCTTCTCTAACACGAGCTGGTCTACAATACCCTACCAAGCACTAGAAGTGGAAGGATGGGATGATGATGAAGTAGCAGAGGAAAATAAATCCTCTCTGTGTCTCTTCACATCATGTTGCTCAAGCAACTCTATCAAGTCATCTTTCTTCTTCAACTGCTTCTGCCACTCTAGCTTCTCGAGTTTTGAAGCATGAAATCTGGATTCCCAAAGGTCCTTTTCTTGCTTCATCTTGGCTAAGGCATCTTTAAGTGCTTTCACATCTTCAGAAGGAATGGTGAGTGGTGTAGCAACCACTATAGACATGGGTTTCTCAGAAGCATAAGTCATTTTGAGCTCCTTAGCTCTCTCCTTCACCCAAAGTTTATAAGGTTCCAATGCAATGCAAATCTGCTTTCCAAGCTCTCCTTTACCCTTCCTATGAATGTTGCGTCAAGCATAAGCCATTCTTATCTGCAAACTAAGAGAGTCCTTACCTTATTGAAAAAACAAACCCTCTAACAAAACATTGTTAGGATTATCCTTTAAAATATAACCAAGTTGAGGCCTTGATAAACTCGGGTTATAGTTAATTCCACCTTGTGTACCAAGAAGAGGTACATTGGAGAATTCCCCATAATTATCAATGATCTTAACATTCTCATACACATAAAAGAACACCAAGTAATATCAGCATAAGTAAGGGACATGATCCTCTAGGACCACCTTAAACAGTCCTTGTTCTCCTTGAAAGTAGATGATTACGGCAAGTGCAAAATTAACCACTTGTACAGTAAAGGTGCGCAGCAAACGATGGTACTATTTCCCTTTGAAGTCTTATGATGGATAGAGAAGTAGGTATCGCCAAGTAAAGTCGAAACAGGGTTCCCTATCAAGAATATCCAAATAGCGTTAACATCCGCAAAGTTGTCAACGTTAGGAAACAAGACTGGTCCGTAGATAAGCAAAGCTAAAGTAGCCTTAAACGCCAACGTGCTACCAGCATCAGAAAATAAAGTAGCTTTCTCAACCAAAAACTTAGAAGTCGGCCCTCTAATGCCTCCCCTAACAACAAGGTTGGCATCTATATCATATTTCTTCAAATAGACGGCTGCAACAATAACTTGAGGCTTGGGAACTTCCTCCAAACTAGTATAAGGAACCTCATCAGAAACTGGTATACCCAAGAGATAAGCGTACTCCTCTAAGGTAGGCAACAACTGATAATCCGGAAATATAAAGCATCAGTAGACAGGATCATAGAATTTCACAAGAGTATTCAAAATTTTGTCTTCAATGTAGGTAGAAAGAATAGACAAGAGTCTTCCATGATGAGATCTGAAATCCACTAGATCAACTACAAAGGATGCTAGCTTTTTCAAATCTTTAAGACCAGGAGCTCGGTAACTGAACTTCTAAGTATTTCTTCTTCCAATGTCCATAATCACAAAATTTGCTATGTTTGCAAAGGAAAATCTCTGAGATCCTTGAAAACTGACTGAAACAAAATGTTCCTGAATGCATGAGTGCAAGATGCAACAAGCACAAACAAAGTCACAAACAAGGTCAATGGTTCTGAGTCACGAGCATGGAGCCAAGGGTAAGAACCACCCACAATGGTGTGTACTAGGGTTTATATCCACCTGTACAACAAGGTTCTAAATGGTTCCCAGAGTCGTGATTCCATCTTTTGGATATTATCAGCTTAAACGACTACTCTTCAGCTAACAATATTCTCAAGAGAAACTGGTCTCACTATAGTATCACGTAACAACTAATTCAAGTCTAAACCTGAATAGTCACCGTACTACATCCTAAAATGGCCAAGATGGGTTAAAGGGTTCCAAGGTCCTCATCTTCTCGGGCTCCCAGGTCGGAAAAAGTAATGCCATGTATGATCGTATGACATCAGTAATTCCAAAGGGGCCTCAACTGAGCGGGGGATCTCAAGCCAGCTTAGTGAGGACTACTCCATATAAGCTGAACAAGACTATACCACCCTCCTATCATAAGTGCTCTCAAGTCTGGGTATAAGACTTATCTGACCACTCAGAGATCCCCAAGCACCAAAATAAAACAAACAGACAACAAACAACATAATAAAAATACAAACACAGATAAACAAAGATAGGATCAATCCAATAGGGACTACTCCCCAGCAGAATCGCCACTTTTCTGTAGCGGAAAAATTAGAGATTAAGCTATTGATTAAATTAACTCGCAAAACAAGATTCGCCACCGCACTTTTATTTTTCCAAAGGAAAGGGAAAAATGCGGACAAAACATAAAGAAGTTTTCAAACAAAAACTAACAAAACAAAGACAAGGGTAGGAAGGTTGGTTACGCAAAGGGAAGGTGTTAGCACCCAAAACGTCTATAGTACTCTATAGGAACCTCTTGAAAATCTAGCGTTTGGCTTAAAAAGGTGTTGTGTACAAAAGATTGGTGAGGTGAGAAGAGAAGGATTTTTTTATTATTTTGTGTTTGACAAGACTTCCTGAGCCTCGTGTCTACGTACCCACAAAGTGCAATGCAAGATCAAAACCTCGTAGTTCGTGGTACAAATAACAAAATGGTTTGTTATGGTTCATTTTAAATGAGATGACAACTTGTCATTTTAAGGAGAAAACTTCAACTAATCACCCACAAGCATGTGAAAATGGACATTTGCATCACCTTGAGAAGGCTCCAGCTTGGATAAAATTAACAAGTATGCCACTAACTCTCTAAGGTGGAAAAAAATCAACTCATTTCAAACAATACTATGGGGATAGAAGGATCACATCTCAACTACAGAAATAACTCATGTCTAAACTTTATGAAAAGTATTAAAAGCAAAAAGTGCACAAAAAGCACAAAATGGTTTGAATGAGTTTTACCTCTTTTAAGTATTTTGAAAATGGTCTTGATATACTTAAGATTGATTAGCATTTTTTAAGAAAATGAGTTTGAAAATGCACTTGACAAAGTCAAGATTTATTAAGAAAGAGGTTCTGGTTTGAAAAAAGAAGGTTTTGAAAATGGGAGAAGATTTTGAAAATTTAAGAAGGGGAGGAGATGAAGAGGCTATCCTAAAGCATAAAATAAAATCTAGGAAAGAAAATATCTAACCAAGATAGCAAGCTTTTGACATAAACAAACCAAATCTCCCATCCTTTGGACTCAAGCAACAAGATAAACAGAGATAACCAAGGGTTAGATCAAAACCGAGTATCCAAGTCAAGTCTTCAAAAGAGGTCAACTCAAGGTCAAAGTACCAAATAAGATCCAAGGTCTCAAGTCACAACTCCAAAGCATAGGGCAAAGAACATAATTCTAAGTCCAAAACTCCAAATCCATGCAAGGGATAGTAACCAATAGTCCAAGAAAGCATTAGATCTTTTAGAGTGTTTAGCTTTTATTAATGTCTTAAAAAGAAAAAGAAAGTCCAAGTGGACAATGAGAAAAAGGCATAAACTTAAACAAGATGAAACATGATATGAAATGATAAACATAAAATAAAGAGCAAGAAATAAAGAGCATAAAGATAAAAGTGCATAAAAATAAATGGCATAAAGTAAAAGTTAGCGCATTTAAGGTTAGTGTTAGTGTTAAAGTTAATGAATAAGACATTTTGTCATTTAAAGTATATTACTCAACTAATAAACCCAACAATTGTGAGAACTTTGCATCATCCTTTGAGAAGGGCTCCAACTTGGATAAAATCAACAAGTATGCCACTAGCTCTCTTAGGTGGAAAAGAATCTACACACTATGGAGATAGAAGAATTACATCTAAACCAAAAATGAATCATATCAAAAATTGGATCAAATGATCACTTTCTGATTATGGACAAATTTAGCGTTATATTAAGCAATCTTAGCACAATCTATAAGGAAGATCATACTATGGGAGGTCGATCAATAACACTTTATGTACCATACATGTTAGAGATATGATATAAAGATCATACTCCTAAAACATATAACACATGTCAAAACATGGTGGATCAAGACCTAAGGCAAGGAAAAATGGATCCATTACATCAATCAACCCCTCATGGTACTTAGGACAAACTTATGCATTAATTCAAAGTACCTTGATTGATTAAATGATCAATCAAATGGTAGGTTTGAAATGATGAAAGTTCATCAAGCACCACTCAAGATCTCATGAACAAGATGGCTTACACATCCTCCAATTGATTCAAAGAAAGGTGAAAAAGAAAAAAGAAAGAGATGAAGAAGAGAAGATCAAACAAGATAGAAAAACCAAATTGGATCCAAGTGATGATCAAGTTATCATCAAAATCAACCATCCATTTTAGTGGATTAGGGTTTTTACCCCCATCAACACCCAATATCCATTGAGTTTGATGAAACTTGGGACCAAATCAACTAAGATCCAAGGCCAACAAAAGTCAAAACAAGTCAAACAAATATAAAGATGCAAAAATATGAATTAAAATGCATCAAAATGATTTTTAAAGTTAATTTTAAAATGAAAACAAAGATGAAAATGCAAATGATGCTTCAAATCAAATCACAAATGGTCAATAAAATTCATGCAAGTCAAAAACAAGTCAAGAATGATATATAAAATTTTTGAGATTTTTTTTTTGAAGTAAAAAAATATATATTTCAAAAACCAAAAGATACACAGCGATCGCTAGGATCCAGCCTAACAACAAGGACAAACAAGACAAAATGCCCAAATTACATCAAATACTTAGCTATATGAACCCTATACTTAGGCTTTTGCCACCCTCTATACACAATACTATATATGATATTTTTAGTAACATTTGTATTATCTCTATTATTTTCAAAAATCACAGCATTACGATAGCGCCACACTCCATATATAGTTTCTACAACAGCCATCTGTCATACCCCAAATTTTGACCACTAAGATTTCCCATCATTGTGCAAATCATCATCACAATATGGGTGAACTGATGACACTGAATTTCACCGTATTTTTGACTTCGATTTCGCATGCATTCTTAGTCTTTTAATGTCATTTTATTATGTTATTATTATGTTTTTCTTTGTTTTCAGGTTTTTAGTCTAATCGGAGCCCCGAGCGAGAAAAGGAGCCGAAATGAGCTAAAATAGAGAAAATCAGCATTTTGCACTTATGGTATCCACTCTGGCGGCCGCCACAGGGTCTTCCATGACGTGGCCATGTCTCAAACTCCTCCCAACTGTTTTTCCCCACGATCTCCAACTGCCCAAGCAATTTTACACTCATGGCGGGCGCCACAAGAGCAAAACAAGTTCCCGCCCAAATTCAAATGCTAGGGGCATCCTTGTCTTTTCCACATGTTTCCTTGCCTATAAATAGGACTTTAGATTTTTGTTTTTCTTCATCCAAGTTCAGTTGTTCATAAGCATATATCAGTGTAATAGTGGTAATCGCTTCACATCGAGGTGTTACTACATTCGAGAGATCGAGTCTGTAAGAGCCTGTGAGATTGAGTCTTGGAGCACTCTGGAAGGAAGTTAATCCTGCCGCCATTTTACTTTCAGTTCGCATTTTATTCAACCACTCCGATTGGAACAGGTTTTTATTACTTTACCTTTTGTCAATTTTATTTCTTGCACTGTCTTTCAATTTCATTTATTTTCCGCACTGCTTTACTTTCATTTACTTTCCGCACTCGCACTACTTTCATTTACTTTTCGCACTCGCACTACTTTCATTTACTTTCCGCACTCGCACTTAAATACCTTTTTTTATGAAAAATCTAAAAATGAACTTTTACTTTACCATGTCTGGCTAATTTTATAAAGGTTAGAATGTGAAGATCATAACTGAACCGATAATCTGTACAATTGTTAGTGGAAACACTTAAGGGCTATTTTAACTTTCAATATAAGTTTTCCTGTTCTTAAATTCCGTTGGGTAAGATCGAAAGCCGTCCAACGCCTATCTAAACTTAATTGTTTTTAAACTATTTCAAAAACAGCGAAAGCGCTTTGTTTAGTTTATTAGGAGTTCTTAATTTAAAAGGAAAAGAGATTTTAAAACCATTTTCGGACGCGTTAAGAAGTTTAAAGTCTGGTTCATAAGAACCTCTTTTTTTTTAGAAAATCCAGGTTAAAATACTTTTCAACTTGGTCAAGATACTATATTTCTTAAAAATAGGTTTACTACTCTAACGCAATGCGCGCCTTTTTATCCGTGACAATAAGAGGGTTTGATTAGGGGGTACAACTCGGTTCTAAGTACGCGAAAGCGACAGTTCCTGTCAAATTAGTTCTTTTCAAAGTAGAAAACATTGCCCGTAAGTAGTTCTATTAGCAAGTACTTGGATTATCAATTGGTTGTGTGAATTGCATTCGAACCTGTCTTTATCAATTAATTTTAATTACTTTATTTACTACCGTGCACTCTTCAAAACTATTATTTTCAATCACCTTAGATACACACCTTAACAATAGATAGCGATAGATTGACACTTGGTCTCTGTGGATACGATAATCTTTTATATTACTCTGACGCGTTCGTACACTTGCGAAAAAATACGCATCAAGTTTTTGGCGCCGTTACCGGGGACCAATTTCGTCAAATTTCGTACCCTGTTGTTATACCGTTTAAACTAAGGAAGTTACCCGCCGGTCAATGCGAAAAACTCGTAGTACCGGAAGTTTAGTAGACCCTCTAGCTGAACCAGAACGTTACGTTCGCGCACATTTATATTTCCGTAAACTTAGGAAGGCTATGGCCGAAGATCAAAATCAAAGACCTCTTAAGGATTTCGCCCAACCATCCAACGAGGAACCTAGTTCTAGTATAGTAAATCCAGCCATACCAGCTAACAATTTTGAACTTAAACCATCCCTGCTGCAGTTAGTACAGCAGAGACAATTCGCAGGTCTTGCTACAGAGAACCCAAACCAACATTTGAAAAACTTTCTCCAACTAGCAGACACCTTTAAAACCAATGGAGCCCCTCCTGAGGCGATTCGCTTAAGATTATTTCCTTTTTCCCTCAGAGATAAGGCTCTATCTTGGTTAGATTCCCTTCCACCAAATTCCATAACAAGTTGGGAAGACCTTAGAAAAGTATTCCTTGCCAGATATTTTCCCCCGAGTAAGACCGCTGTTCTTCGAAACCAAATAACTAGATTTACCCAAAACCAAGGAGAATCGTTGTTTGAAGCCTGAGAGAGATATAAAGAGCTGTTAAGAGCATGCCCACATCATGGTTTAGAAAATTGGTTAATCATTCAAACCTTCTATAATGGACTTCATTATAACACTAAGATGACCATCGACGCCGCCGCAGGTGGCGCACTGATGAACAAACCTTACCCTGAAGCTAGTGCCCTTATCGAAGATATGGCCCAAAACCATCAATCATGGGGAGTAGAACGAGCGACAGTGGAAAAGAAGGAAGCCCAAGGAGGAATACATGAGTTAAGCTCTATAGACATGATGCAAGCTAAAATGGACGCATTAGCCCTAAAAGTTGAGCATATGTGTACAACCTCGAATACTGCAGCCGCAGTTTCGTCAGATTGTGAGATATGTGGGACGAAAGGACACCAATCCGCAGAATGCAGTCTGTTAAACGAGACCAGCTCTGAACAAGTGAACTACACCCAAGGGAACCCATTTTCAAATACCTATAACCCTGGATGGAGGAATCACCCAAACTTTTCCTATAACAATAATAACCCTATCCAAAATACTGCCCCTCCGAGACAATCAAGTTATCAAGCCCCAAGATCAAATCAACCTATGCAACCTGTACCACCAAAACCGAGCCTTGAGAAAATCGTGGATAATTTTTTCGCTGCTCAAATCCAACAAAACAAGGAGTTTATGAACCAAAACGTTCATGTTAACGAACTAATTACCCAGTTAGGAACCAAGGTTGACCAAATAATCACTCACAATAAGATGCCTGAAACCCAAATCTCACAGGTAGCTTTAAACCAAGCCCCTCAGACCACACCTGGAGGACAATTCCCTGGACAACCTCAACAAAACCCGAAAGGACAAGCAAATGCCATTACCCTACGAAGTGGGACCGCTTATGATGAACCTTGTAACCCAAGGTTGAGTGATCCCAAAACTTCTAAGGAAGATGACAACATCCCAGATAAAAAGAAGAAACCAGAGGAATCTGTAAACCAGGAAAGTCAAGAAAAAGGAGAAGAACCCAAAGACAAAACCTATATATCACCCCCGCCATACAAACCACCAATACCATATCTGCAAAGACTTAAACTAACCCAGATCAATAATCAGTATCAGAAATTCATTAAAGTTATAGAAAAACTTCACGTAGAAATCCCGTTCACAGAAGCCATTACCCAAATACCATCCTACGCAAAGTTTCTCAAAGACATCCTTACCAATAAACGTAGACTTGATGATCCAAAACCCTTGGAATGTAATTCTATTGCCGAAAATAAATTAGCAAAAAAGGATAAAGATCCTGGAAACTTTTCCATTCCTTGTATTTTGGGGAGTCATGTCATCGAAAAAGCTTTTCTAGACTTAGGAGCTAGTGTGAGCTTAATGCCCTTAGCGGTTTGCGAAAGGTTAAACTTAGGAGAGTTGCAACCTACTAAGATGTCACTTCAATTAGCCGATAGATCTGTTAAATATCCGATAGGCATACTTGAAGACGTCCCTGTTAGGATAGGTCAGCTGTTTATCCCTACTGATTTTGTTGTCATGGACATTAAAGAAGGCGATGACATACCAATTCTTCTAGGTAGACCATTCTTATCGACTGCTGGAGCCATAATAGATGTCAAAAAGGGGAAGCTAACCTTTGAGGTAGGGAACGAGAAGATAGAATTTATACTTTCAAAATTTCTTATGGCACCTGTGATAGGAGACGCATGTTATGCGATAGATATCATTGATGAATGTGTTAGGGAGTTAGAGCAAGAAGAAGTCATTGAAACAATTAAGCTGCCATCAACTCTTATTTTGGAAGATGACAATTATAAGAAACCCTACATCGATGATAACCTTTACGAATGTTTATCCCTTACCCCAGATCCTATGCCTTGCCCTATTAAACCAGCCTTGGAACTTAAGGAATTGCCTAAGAACCTGAGATATGAGTTTCTTGATGAAGAAATGAATCGTCCGGTTATAGTTAGTGCTGCCTTGAGACAAAAAGAAACAGATCAACTCTTGGACGTTTTACGAAGATATCCCTCAGCCTTAGGATATAATATCTCTGATCTGAAAGGTATAAGTCCATCCGTATGCATGCATCGGATTTCGCTCGAAGTAGATTCAAAACCTTCCAGAGAACATCAGAGAAGGATAAACCCTATACTGAGTGATGTTGTCAAGAAGGAAGTTCTGAAGTTGCTAGAAGCAGGTATAATATATCAGATCTCGGACAGTAAGTGGGTGAGCCCTGTGCATGTGGTACCCAAGAAGGGAGGCATCACAGTTGTGCAAAATGAGAAAGGTGAACAAATAGCAAAGCGGATAGAAGGAGGTTGGCGTATGTGCATAGACTATAGAAAGTTAAATAAAGCAACTAGGAAGGATCATTTCCCTTTACCGTTCATAGACCAGATGTTAGAACGTCTTGCCAGACATTCTTACTTCTGCTATCTAGACGGGTATTCGGGATTCTTCCAAATACCTATACATCCAGAAGATCAAGAAAAAACTACCTTTACATGCCCTTTTGGAACTTTTGCCTACAGACGAATGCCTTTTGGACTCTGTAATGCCCCTGCTACTTTCCAACGTTGCATGATGTCAATCTTTGCAGATTATCTAGATGGAATCATGGAAGTATTTATGGATGATTTCTCGGTTTGCGGTTTTGATTTCCAAAATTGTCTTATCAACCTTGAGAAAATCCTGGAAAGATGTGTGGAGGTGAACCTTGTACTGAATTGGGAAAAATGCCATTTCATGGTGACTGAAGGAATTGTTTTAGGACATATAATCTCCGAAAGAGGTATAGAGGTAGATAAAGCAAAAATAGAAGTTATAGAGAACCTAAAACCACCCAAGACTATCAGGGAAGTTAGAAGTTTCCTTGGACACGCTGGATTCTACCGTCGTTTCATCAAGGACTTCTCCAAAATAACAAAACCTTTAACTGGCCTGTTAATGAAAGATGCCGAATTCATCTTTGATGAAAAATGCAATTAAGCATTCAACCTTTTGAAGCAAGCATTGATTTCAGCACCCATTATGAAACCCCCTGATTGGCCTGAACCGTTTGAGATAATGTGTGACGCCAGTGATTATGCTATATGAGCCGTTCTAGGTCAGAGAAAAGATAAAATATTACATGTAATATATAATACCAGTAAAACCCTAGACGCCGCCCAGCTCAATTACGCAACAACCGAGAAAGAACTCCTAGCGGTAGTTTTCGCTATAGACAAATTTAGATCATATCTAGTAGGAGCCAAAATTATAATTTACACCGATCATGCTGCTATCCGTTACCTGCTAAGTAAAAAAGATGCTAAACCCAGGTTACTTCGATGGATTTTGTTGCTACAAGAGTTCGACTTAGATATCCGAGATAAAAAAGGCACAGAAAATGTAGTAGCCGATCACATATCTAGGCTAGAATACCTGAATCCTGAATTAGTACCCATAAATGATGATTTTGCCTATGATAGACTGATAGCCCAGTTGGAAACCATTGAAGATAAAAAACCAGACCCTCATGAGCACTTTCAAAAATCCTTAGCTGTAAGTAACGTGCCCTGGTACGCTGATTTTGTTAATTACCTAGCTGCTGATATCATACCCCCTGATCTCGATTACCACAAGAAGAAGAAGTTCTTAAGTGATGTTAGAAATTTCTATTGGGACGAGCCACTTCTTTTCAAGAGAGGTAAAGATGGCATTTTCCGCCGTTGCGTTCCAGAAGACGAGGTAGAAAGTATAATTCAGCATTGTCACTCTGCGCCTTATGGTGGACATGCAAGCACCTCTAAGACCTACGCCAAGATTCTTCAAGCTGGCCTATTCTGGCCTACCATCTGGCGTGATGTCCATGCTTACATTGTCAAATGTGATAGATGCCAACGCACAGGAAATATTTCAAGACGCGACGAAATGCCTTTAAGAAACATCCAAGAAGTAGAACTCTTCGACGTATGGGGTATAGATTTCATGGGACCATTCCCACCATCTTTAGGAAACAAGTATATCTTAGTTGCAGTAGACTACATGTCTAAATGGATTGAAGCAATAGCTGCACCCACAAACGACACTAGAGTAGTGATTAAATTATTTAAAAATTATATATTCCCCAGATTTGGAACACCCCGTTTAGTTATAAGTGATGGAGGATCTCACTTCATATCAAGAATATTTGATAAGCTTTTAAGCAAGTATGGAGTTAAGCATAGAGTAGCAACACCATATCACCCACAGACTAGTGGCCAAGTGGAAGTATCTAATAGGGAGATTAAACAAATTTTAGAAAAAACTGTCTCTGTATCCAGAAAAGATTGGTCGCAAAAGCTTCAAGAGGCTTTATGGGCCTACAGAACCGCTTTCAAAACCCCTATAGGAACAAACCCCTACCAACTAGTCTATGGAAAATCTTGTCATTTACCTTTTGAGTTAGAGTATAAGGCCTATTGGGCCATTAAAACTTTGAATTTGGATTACCTAACTGCTGGTGAGAAACGTATCCTTGACATCCACAAATTGGAAGAACTCAGACAGCAAGCCTACGAGAATGCCATAATATACAAAGAAAGAACAAAAGCTTGGCACGACAAAAGAATCGTAAGAAAAGACTTCAACTTAGGCGACCCTGTTCTCCTGTTCAATTCTAGGCTACGGCTCTTCCCAGGAAAGCTCCGTTCAAGATGGACTGGCCCCTTCAAAGTATCAAAAATTCTGAGGTCTGGAGCTGTTGAAATAAAAAACGAGACATGTAAACCATTCATCATCAATGGACAAAGACTGAAGCTCTACGAAGGAGGAGACATTCCAACAACCTACTCCAGCCACACACTAAGTGATCCACCAATCCCGACAAGAGATGTATATGTTCCAGTCGTCAAGCTAACGACGTTAAACAAGCGCTGCATGGGAGGCAACCCATGATTTTCTTACCTTATTTACTTTTTCTACATTTTGTTTTATTTTATTTCTTGTTATATTTTGTCAGGACTAATGTTTGAAATGTTTGTGTTTTACAGGACCTTCTTCCTAACTCTGTGCAGAATGCAGAATTTTGACGACATGCATGTGACTTTCAGGAATGACGCCCAGAGAGAGCGTTACTTTGTCCACTTCAGGCGTCCTATGGCACCTACGAGGTACCCAGATCAGGCTTGCATGGAGGCTTTAGGCATTGAGCCTAGTGTCAGATTCTTATGCCACCAGCTTCAATGGGACCAGTTCGACGACCTGAACAACACCTATAGGAACCTCACTTTGGAGTTCCTCAGCTCGTTTTCTTATGACCCCTGGGCCGGACCAGATGGATGTGCTATTTTCAGGTTATTTGGGACTGAGTACTCCTTCACTCATAAGGAGTTTGGTGATTTATTAGGTTTTCAGACGACCCCTGATGCTATTCCTGAGACACCTATGGGATACTTTCTGAGTAGGGAAGTGGAGAAGTTCTGGAGTGATATCTCTGGTGGAGGGAGTCAGGATCCTTCCACCCAGTTCTCACATGTTATCCACAACCCTGCATTGAGGTATTTTCAGATGATCATAGCACACTCTTTCTTTGGATTGCCAGATGCTGAGACCTTGCTTAGTGAGGAGGAGATCTTTCTACTGTTTTGTGCGACCCAGTCACGTCCTGTGGCATGTGGGAACTTTCTGCTGAAAGGTCTTAGCAGTATTTCCAGGTCATCAGTAGGCATTATTCATGTGGGAGGTATTGTTACCCAGATTGCTGCTGCTTTAGGCCTATCGCGTAAGTTGTTACATCTCAGGGTTTTCAGTGAATACACCACCATGGACGTTGATTTCTGCCTAGACAGAGGGTTGATAAGGAGAGCCTCTGCAAACCCCAACCAGTTCAGATTGTTGATCGACAACGAGGCTGTTCATTACTTTTTGCTGCCTGATCCGATGATGACCAGTGTTCATGACCCAGCTAATTGGAGATATGCTTTGGAGGGTTATGGAGAGACTATTGAGGAGCCTAGATCTCCTCCTATTGCTGAGTACACCCCTACACCTCCGTCTCCCAAAATCACTGTATTATCTAATAATTTGTCTTTGCAGCCACCCGATTTATACACCCAGGTTGTTGAGCTCCGCAGAGAGACTGCCAAGCTCAAACAGGAGGTAGCTGATCTTACTTTGCAAATTAAGGTATCTGATCTCACTCATGCTACTGAGGCAGACTCTTTATACCAGGAGATCGGAGAGCTTCGTCGCGAGATCGCTGAGCTTCGTGGATCCAGCCAGGCAGAGGAGCCAGCTGATTGATCATATTGCCTTGACTTACTACTCTATTATTTAGTATTCAGTATTTCTGCGTTTTCTTTACTTTATAGCATATCTGGACACATTTCGTATTTTCGCATTTCCTATATTTCCTATGTACTTTGATTATATATATATATATATATATATATATTATGTGTGTTTTTATTTTTCCTTTTATATATATATATATATATCCAATAATAATTTTATTTTTCTTAATATTTGATTTTTATTTCCACAAAAATTGTGCAAGTCCCGTGTTGAAGAGGAAAACAAATGAGAACGCTATCGGGACCCCCAAGACGCAAAAGGTCAGAGATGCCCAGGCGGCCTTATCAGCCCGATTGGACCGGAGAGACCAGCATCGTAGCAGATCCCGTCGTCCCAGGCATTCCCAGCAGGACGACGAGGGCACCAGTGGTCCACATCAGTAGTTTTACAGGTTACTCTCCTTATCTTATTTCGAAACATTGGGGACAATGTTCGATTTAAGTGTGGGAGGGGATTTTATTGCTTTCTATTTCCATTTTTAGTTAGTTGTTTATTTCTTGTTTTTGTCTTTGTCTTTTTTCTAGAAAATGCATGAGTCTGACGAGTCACCAGTACAGTGTATCCCTAGTGCACCCTCATTTTCCCCATTTCTTTAGCCCTACAAAAAATTTTTTTGCAAAAAGAAAACATTGTTGTTCTACACGTTTTTTTGGGCTTTAAGACAGGTTTGGATTAGGATGTGGTGACTTAGGTGAACTTTTTGAAACATTAGTATCGCTTTAGCACCATAGACTTCACGAATATAGGAATCATTCCAAAACCCCATGTACCATGGCCTTAATTATCATTTCCAAATTTGTCCTAAGTAGTTTATTTTAGCAGTCAGCTCCGACCTAAGCATGTTCTACGTAGGGGACTGATGAACATAAGTGAATGATCTAGTAAAATAAATAAAGAAAAAGGCAAACTCCGGATAGATGACCCTCACAAGGTCGTTTAAACCAAAAAGTTGAATTGTTGCCACAAAAAAAAAAAAAAAAAAAAAAAAAATATATATATATATATATATATATATATAATTTTAGCTCACCCATTGTTAGTTGGTTCAGAGGTATCTGGCGCTGAACTCGGTAGGGCGGATTACGATCCGATCCCCCACAACTGCATTTGGGTTAAATAAAAGGGTTTACATAGTCTTATGTGCCAGAAACCCTATGTTTTGGATAAGAATCACTAACAGGTCACTCTACTATGAAACATGTACGGATAACGGGCTTAATGTGATTGCGCCTGAATGAAAAGAACCCAAAAAGAGATGAAGAGGTAGGCCTAGTTATTGTGGGATGATACGGTTGATTAATATAAGAATGAAGTTTATGTCCGCCTCTGCGGATAAGTGTCATTACGATACCCTTGGTTCACTTAGTACCTGTCACTGCATCCTGACTTGAACTTAGAAGCCCTTTTTGCCCGAATCACGTGTCAGCACTAGTTTTCTTACTTTGAGCTTTAAATGTTTTGCTTGAGGACAAGCAAAGGTCTTAGTGTGGGAGAATTTGATGACACTGAATTTCACCGTATTTTTGACTCCGATTTCGCATGCATTCTTAGTCTTTTAATGTCATTTTATTATGTTATTATTATGTTTTTCTTTGTTTTCAGGTTTTTAGTCTAATCGGAGCCCCGAGCGAGAAAAGGAGCGAAAAAGGAGCCGAAATGAGCTAAAATAGAGAAAATCAGCATTTTGTACTTATGGCATCCACTCTGGCGGCCGCCACAGGGTCTTCCATGACGTAGCCATGTCTCAAACTCCTCCCAACTGTTTTTCCCCACGATCTCCAACTGCCCAAGCAATTTTACACTCATGGAGGGCGCCACAAGAGCAAAACAAGTTCCCGCCCAAATTCAAATGCTAGGGTCATCCTTGTCTTTTCCACATGTTTCCTTGCCTATAAATAGGACTTTAGATTTTCGTTTTTCTTCATCCAAGTTCAGTTGTTCATAAGCATATATCAGTGTAATAGTGGTAATCGCTTCACATCGAGGTGTTACTACATTCGAGAGATCGAGTCTGTAAGAGCCTGTGAGATTGAGTCTTGGAGCACTCTGGAAGGAAGTTAATCCTGCCGCCATTTTAGTTTCAGTTCGCATTTTATTCAACCACTCCGATTGGAGCAGGTTTTTATTACTTTACCCTTTGTCAATTTTATTTCTTGCACTGTCTTTCAATTTCATTTATTTTCCGCACTGCTTTACTTTCATTTACTTTCCGCACTCGCACTACTTTCATTTACTTTCCGCACTCGCACTACTTTCATTTACTTTCCGCACTCGCACTTAAATACCTTTTTTTATGAAAAATCTAAAAATGAACTTTTACTTTACCATGTCTGGCTAATTTTATAAAGGTTAGAATGTGAAGATCATAACTGAACCGATAATCTGTACAATTGTTAGTGGAAACACTTAAGGGCTATTTTAACTTTCAATATAAGTTTTCCTGTTCTTAAATTCCGTTGGGTAAGATCGAAAGCCGTCCAACGCCTATCTAAACTTAATTGTTTTTAAACTATTTCAAAAACAGCGAAAGCGCTTTGTTTAGTTTATTAGGAGTTCTTAATTTAAAAGGAAAAGAGATTTTAAAACCATTTTCGGACGCGTTAAGAAGTTTAAAGTCTGGTTCGTAAGAACCTCTTTTTTTTTAGAAAATCCAGGTTAAAATACTTTTCAACTTGGTCAAGATACTATATTTCTTAAAAATAGGTTTACTACTCTAACGCAATGCGCGCCTTTTTATCCGTGACAATAAGAGGGTTTGATTAGGGGGTACAACTCGGTTCTGAGTACGCGAAAGCGACAGTTCCTGTCAAATTAGTTCTTTTCAAAGTAGAAAACATTGCCCGTAAGTAGTTCTATTAGCAAGTACTTGGATTATCAATTGGTTGTGTGAATTGCATTCGAACCTGTCTTTATCAATTAATTTTAATTACGTTATTTACTACCGTGCACTCTTCAAAACTACTATTTTCAATCACCTTAGATACACACCTTAACAATAGATAGCGATAGATTGACACTTGGTCTCTGTGGATACGATAATCTTTTATATTACTCTGACGCATTCGTACACTTGCAAAAAAATACGCATCATGAACCATCATGCCTCCTCAAATGCCTCAAGGGTTGTTGAGCATTCACTACAATCAAAATTAGGGTTTTAAGCCCTCTCAGGGTCTTAGACAAAGGATCAATCAATAAATGACATGATCTTCAACTTGTCTAACCTCTCAAACATCCACAAAGGATCAAGAAGGACTCCCACCTCAAGGATTAAGCACAAGGCTACTCCCTTCTAGGTGGATCAAGTCTCAAGATCGACCATGCCACCAAATTAGGGTTTTGGTCGACCAGGGCCTCCAGATGAAAAAGTTCATCTGGGCACAAGCCAAAGATCCAAAACATAACCTAATATACTCCATGGAGCCTCATGGACCCAATCATCAAGTCAATTTGACCTCAGGGGATGCATACATAAAAAATCAGGAATTAGGGTTTCTTGACCTAATTCACCCCTAAGTTGACTTTTGGGACAAATCATGAACCAAGACCTCAAGACATGATTTGAGGGTCTTTAGTATACTATATTTATCCATTTGGAATAATGGATTAATCCAAGAAGCTTGAGCAACAAGGCTCAATGTCATCTGCACCACAATTAGGGTTTCGCGAGGAAAGTCAACTGTAACTTTGACTCTTGACCAGGACATGCTCCCAAACCCTAAAACATGATTCAATATACCCTATGACACCCATGGAACATGTCCATCAAGTTTGATTTAGGTCAAGGACATGATTTCCTGAAGAATTGCACAATTTGGAATTCATCTGATAAAAAGTCAAGTATGCACAAAAGTCAACTTTGACTTTTTGAGATTTTTCACCAAAATGGATTTTTAACCCTAAAATGATGTTAATGTATGATTTGAATCATCATTCATCAAGAAAAATCAAGAAAAGTTGGATTACTTGTAAAAGGGGGTAACCATAAAAACTTAGAAAAATTTCTAAGTTATGGAAAAAGTGCCACTAATGTGCCAACTTTGGAGGACCATAACTCCTAAACCACAAGGCCAGTGTTCCCCATTTAAACCTTGATTTGTAGATCACATTGCCCTCTACAAAAGCTTCATACTAACTTATATCCAAATTCCTCATGGATTTTGAGTTATGGAGTGATCAAAATCAAGAAAAGTCACTTTGTTCCAACACTTAGTGAAAATTTCACTAAGTCAGATTTTACCTTACTTTTTGCCAAACGTAGGGGGATTTTTCACTTGGATCCAAAAGAGATCAAAACCAAACATGTTCAAACAGTTGTTGTATCATGTAAGGGCTTTTCAAAATGGCCAAGAACATTACCAAATTCAATTTGAACCATGAGATATGACATTGGCAAGTTGCCTTGCTGAAATCTGCCAAGGCAAGGCGGATTTTGCACTTTTGGTCGATTTGCCAAAATCAGCCAAATCCAAATGCTCCTATCCACTTGGACACCTCTGAGGATTGAATCTAAAGGGGACAATCACTGAGCCAAGCCTCCAAAGTCTTTGGACCAAGAAATAGCATGTTGAACCTGGAATTGCCAAAATAGGGACAAGACTCCAATTTTGGATTGGAGCATTCAATGGAAGCATCAAGGTGGCATGAACTGAGCCATTCTCAACTGAATTCAGTCAAGACTTATCCAAGACCAAGGGAACCAAAACCCTGTGCCCTAACCTCTAGTCAATGGCTAGAGGAGACTTGGATTTCCATTGGACAACATTGGCCAAACCTCTGCTGCAGTTGCCATTCACTGTGGATTCCAAAACAAACTTACTCTACTATAAATAAAGCTCAATTGTGATCAGTTTGAGTACACCAAAGCCATCAAACAGATGCTTTCCTCAAAATATCTTCTTTCACTCCAATTTTGCCTTCTAAGGCAAGTCACTATCGGGTTTTGAGTTTGAGAGCTTTTCCAATCAAACCAATCACACACACACACCTCACATACATCATATAGAAGTTATCCAAACACTTAAACAACATCTGGAACACTGATTTCACAAAATCACCAGCCAATTGCTCAAATTCTTAACAGTTTTGCAGTTGAGGTACCATCTTCAACTCCAAACCATTTCAATCCATTCCAAGCATCCATACACACTCCACGGCACCTAGGGAAGCTATCCAGATCATTGGAACCTAGCTATAACACCTCCAACACAAATCACGATCACCAGTTGCAAGTGGTAAGCATGAGCTCTTCTAACTCTATGATCCATGCAATTTTTGCTGCACAATAATTTGGCCATATGTTCATAATCATGCATGGAATGTTTCCCCTCAATTAATTACATTGTTTGAATCGTGTATTAAAAATCCTAGCCTTCATGCCGAAATTAGGGTTCTTGAGGATTTTTCATGATTTCTTGTTATATGTTTAATTTAAATGAAATTAAATACCATAGACATGATCGTGAGGTTGAAACGAGTTTATTGGTATGTGGATTACATGATATGATTAAGTATTCAGTGAGATTGGAGAGAAAATGCAAATCTGGGCAAACCCAGAACACGCGCGTGTTCTTGGTGTGTTCTTGGCGCCATTTTTTGAAATTTTGAATATTTGAATTTTGTGATTTTTATTTAATTGATTCAAAAATTAATTTCTCTCTGAGTTTTAATGATTTTGAGTTGATTCTTTTTTCAATAATTCACAAAAATGTTAAAATATTTTATTTTCCCAAAAAATCCCAAAAATATTATTTATTTCATATAATTGATATTTTTGTAAATAATTAATATTTTAATTATTTTTGACATTTTGAATATTTTTTCCACCTTGATTTTGCAACTTTTAATACTTTCTAATTATTTTGCAGGTCAATACTTAATCTTTGAAGCATTAATCCAATATCACAATTTTTTTTTTCATGTGTTAAACAATTTTGATCATTTTAATTGAATTTTTATTCAATTAAATACATTTTTGAAAACAAATTAGGGTTTTTGGATTAATTCAACCCTCATAAATCATTTTCAAAACACTTTTGGGCCTCTAATAGAGTGTAAGATCCAATCCTTTTTTTTGACCAAATCATTTTTGGGCCTCAGTGTATTGTATAAGTCCCGATACCGTAAAAAACAAACGGCGCGATCGTCGCCTTTTCAAATAACCCATCCGGATCTCTATTAGAGTGTAAGACCCAACGCACTTGTACAGAAGCAATTTTGGGCCTCACTTATTGTATAAGTCCCTCTGTACATTTTTAAATTCAGCACGATCGTCGCCAGTTTAAAAAACCCATTTTTGGGCCTCTCCTTGAGCTATAAGACCCATTCAAAACTTTTGGGCCTCTATTACAGTGTAAGACCCAACCCCCTTTTAACCAAAAACAATTTTGGGCCTCACTTATTGTATAAGTCCCTCTGCTTTAAAAGAAAACCTCGGCGCGATCGCCATTTTAAACGGAAAAATCATCTGGGCCTACCCTCGTGTTATAAGCCTCACTCTTTTTCTTTAAAACTCTTTAGGCCTCTTGAGAGAGTGTAAGACCCATCCCTTTGTACAGAAAATCTTTTTGGGCCACAGTTACTTGTATAAGTCCCTCTGTACAAATTCAACAGTGCAATCACTGATAAAACCCTGGGCCTCTCCTTGAGCTGTAAGCCCCAAATCTTTCTTTTTTAAAGCACTTTCTTCTTTGATTTTGAATATACTGTTGTTTTCAATCTGTCTTTGTTGAACAACTAACCAAACAGCATGGAAGCTCTACAACCGAGTAAGTGTTTATACGCTTTCATTTACCGCTTTCATATACATATAACTGTATTGTGGGGCTGTCTCGCTGTAAGTCTTCTTTCATAAACTCATATCAACTGTATAGTAATAGTATAGATATTTAGAGTTTCCCCGGCAACTACGTCTAGAACTAGGTGACGCCGTTTCATTTATTCATAGAAATAGACAACTATATCCCCAAAAGGATCACCAGATACAGTCTTCTCTTCGGCTGTCCTCATTAGGAATTGTCAAGAAACTCTACTCCCAGAGATGAATGTATTCTCCGTGAATGGCATCTTTGAGTTTCTTCCAAATTCTCAAACTTTCCTGACTTGATCTATTCCTTGTGAATAGCTTGCCTTGAATGTCTCGGGGTTTGGGTACCCACTACGGTCATAATCTCGGTGTGAGTACAGAGCCTACACGAGTACATCCATCACGTGGGCATTCCTGATCACGTAGCTCAGCATGGAAGAGGACGCTCCAGAGGCAGAGGACGTGGTCCACCTTGATTTTATTTTGTTTTTCTATTTTGTTTCTCTTTTTAGTTTTCCTTGTTAATCCCCTTTATATCGCAACATTGAGGACAATGTCTGATATAGTGTGGGGGAGTTAGATTTATTTCCATTTATTTCCCTTTCTTGTACTTTCTTTTTCCTTATCAAAGTAATTTCTTTTTCCTTATCAAAGTAATATATGAATATTTTCGTTGTAATCCGGTTTCCTCACTTTATTCTGCCATAACGAAAAAATTTTACGATTAATGCACATCTGTGACATACCAAGCTTTAAACTATGTTAGGAAGCTGGGAAAGTGCTAACAAGATCGATACCATCTTGACACCTTAGACCTCTTCCGTATGCGATATCAGTTTCGATACTTATTATACGATACCTTGAGTTCAGTCCTAAAGTAACCCTTAGTAGTTTATATTAGTAGTCAGCACTGTAACGCCCCGATTTCGATTATTTCCCATTTTGTTGAGTCTTTTAATTAAATTGAGTGATAAATTATTTTATCTGTGAAATTGGTGTGTTAATATGCTATGTTGACATGTTATGTTATTTTACCGTTTTCGAGAGTTTTCGGGAAAATTAGAATGGAGGGTATTTTAGACATTTCTCAATTAATGTTAAGTTAGAAAATTTAGTGGAAATAGATTGGTGTGAGAAAATGAATTAATTTGAATTTGTGAAGAAAGAAAAGAAAATAAGAAAACAGAAAAGAAAAAGAGATAAGAAGAGGAAATAGGAGAGAAAGAGATAGAAAAGAAAATAGAGAGAAAAAGGAGAGAAAGAAAGAGGAAGAAGAGAAAAGAGGAAAATCAAGAAATCAACTTCTAGGAATCGATTAATCCGGGTAAGGGTGTGAAATCTTATTATCTTATCAATGTATATCATTATGTATGATTATGCATGTGTGTATTGGATTGTTTGTTGTGTTTTCATAGTTTTCTATTCTAGGTCGATGTTGAGAAATCGATGTTTTCACGGTTGGAAATCGACGTAAACGTGGTAGAATGTTTGTTGCCATGATTAGAATAGGTTCTGGTTGATATATGTTGTTTTGAAAATGTTTTGGGTTGAAAAATATGGATTTTGGGTTTTCAACAGCGCTGAAGGATTCTGAGTTTTCGCAGGTTCACCTAGCGAACCATTCAGCGAAGGTTCGCTGCGGGTATTCGCCTAGCGAAGGTGTGAGCTAACGTTCGCTAGAGGATTCGCCTAGCGTAGTTTGGGTGTTTTTGATGTTGGTGGTTGCTGCCTTGGTTCGCCAACGGGTTCGCCTAGCGAACTTTGTGTCTATTTTTAGCTAGTAGTTGGTTCGCTGGAACATTCGTCTAGCGAAGGTGCTAGCGAATGCTCGCGAGGGAGTTCGCCCAGCGAAGAGTGTTGTTTGTGTAATTTTGTTTTCTGCATAACTTTTGATCTGTGGTTCGGTTTGAGGCGTGGTTTGATGCACTAGAAAGCTTATGGAATATTCTTTCTTATTATGATGATTTGGAAGTTGTTAGCCGATTTAATTATGTCGGAAAGTCGGGAATAGGGTTATTTAGCGACTTTTACTGTTTTGAATGTGTGTTTGGATGTGAATCATACAATAGTGCATTGGTGTGAATGTATATAGATTGTATGTGAGTGTATGAGATGAATGCATGAATATATTGTGAATATGTATACATTTCAAGAGTGTCTTGATTCATTTTGCATGTGAAGCATAATGATGTGCATTCTTGTGTTGTGTGATTCTAATGAGAATCCGTTGTAACGTCGTGTGCCTATGTGAGGTGTGAGCGATGATTACAAACGATTGTGTGCCTAGGTGAGGTGTGACCAATTGGATTGTGTGCCTAGGTGAGGTGTGAGCAATCCATAAACATTGTGTGCCTATGTGAGGTGTGAGCAATGGGTGAACATCGTAGGCCCGACGGGGAGTTACATTGGTAACGAGCGATGGTTCCAGCAGAGTTCCTAAGTGAACTAGTGATGATTGAGTCGGTACCGCATTGCATTTGCATAGAGTCGTGAGTCGGTCTCTATGATTTGCATTTATCATCTTTGTAATTGTGAATTGATGAATAAACATAAATATGTATGTTTAGGTGGATTGATAAGGATTGTGAAAGTATGCATGATAAATATGCTTGGCTTTGTATATATATACATTGTAATGTATATGGGTGAATTGTGATGAATTGTGGTGAGAATGTGGAATATGTGTATTTTTATGCTAAGATATATAATTTTATGCATTGTTATTATGATAATATTTCTCACCCTTCTGCTGTTTTATGATGCTCTATGAGGCATTGCAGAGTAGGTATGCTGGTGGTCTTTTTATGAAGCGTGTCTTCATTCTTTTGGTCGGTCAGCTCTGATATGTAGCACCGGGTAGCTAGGATGTATATGATTCTTTTGTGATACATTTGTATATGTATCTTGTTGATGAATGTTTATGTAAACATGAATTATGTTGGTGGATAATACTTGATGATATATATATATATATATATATATATATATATATATATATATATATATATATATATGTATATATGTTTAATGTTATTCAATGTTTAGATTTTATGCTTTTATTCTAAATATTGAGATGTGGGTGTAAGGATTAAGTTCCTCTGTTGCAAAGTTACCCCACTGTTGCATATCAATGTTGAGCAGGTGTTGAATGTTTTAATTTCATGTATAATGTGGCATACCCCTTTTATACTGTGTTTACAATTATACTCTGACGAAATTTTATATGTGCCTAAATGATTATATGATTATTTGGGGGTATAGAAAGGGGGTGTTACATTAAGTGGTATCAGAGCCAGTGTTGAGTCAGTGGTGTCTGTCTTGTTGTTGTGATGGTTGAACTGTTGTTTAACCTTGCTGTCATTTTTGGGAATGATCAGAATATGGCTGGTAGAAACGACAATGTGATGGCTGCTGCTTTGGAAGCAATGGCTAGGGCGGTGCAAGGTGCGCCGAATGTGAATGCTAATGACGAGTTCAGGAAGAATCAACCACCGGTCTTCAAAGGAAGATTTGATCCTGATGGAGCTCAAAATTGGTTGAAGGAGATTGAAAGGATCTTCAGAGTCATGGGCTGTGTGGAGGAGAATAAGGTGAGGCTTGGGTCTCACATGCTGAAGGAAGAAGCCGACGATTGGTGGGTCGGTATGCGTCAAGTTCTCGAGGTGGATGATGAAAAGATAACTTGGGATTTATTTCGTACCGAATTCTTGAGGAAGTATTACCTTGAAAGTGTGAAAGGGAAGAAGGAGATGGAGTTCCTTGAACTGAAACAAGGTAGTATGTCCATCGTGGACTATAGTGCTAAGTTTGTGGAGTTGGTTCAATTCCATCCTCACTATGCTGCAATTACTGCTGAGTTCTCAAAGTGTATTAAGTATGAGAATGGTTTGCGTCCCGAGATTAAGCAAGTTGTTGGGTATCAAAGGATAAGAAGGTTTACGGATTTGACGGAATGTTGTAGAATCTTCGAGGAAGATAGCAAGGCTCGTTCTACACATTACAAAAGTTTGAATGAGAGGAAGGGAAAGCAACAAGCTAGAAGTGGACCTTATGTGACACCCGTTGATAAGGGCAGGCATAAGGGAAACTTTGAGAGGAGATCTGGAGGAGGAAGTTCCGGTTCCGTTAAGTGTTACAAGTGTGGTGAAATGGGTCATAAATCATTTGAGTGTAAGAAGACCGTGGTGAAATGTTCTAACTGTGGAGGCCTAGGGCATGCTACTACAGATTGTAGAAGAATATGGTGAAGTGTTATAATTGTGGAGAAGTGGGTCACATTAGTACTAAGTGTACTAAGCCGAAACAAGCTCAAGCGGGCGGAAAGGTGTTTGCATTAGCGGGGACGGACACTACTAGTGCAGACCGTTTGATTAAAGGTACACGCTTTATTAATAGTACACCTTTAGTTGCTATTATTGATACAGGAGCGACTCATTCATTCATTTCTCGTGAGTGCGCTAAGTGTTTGAATTTGTTTATGACTTCTTGGGGTGGTGAGATGGTTATTAAGACTCCTGCTGCGCGGTCGGTAACTACGTCTTTGGTGTATGTAAGTTGTCCTTTGACCATGTATGGTAAAGACTTCATTATGGATTTAGTGTGTTTGCCGTTGGAGGGGTTGGACGTAATCTTGGGTATGAATTGGTTGCAATTTAATTGAGTTCATATAGATTGCTATCACAAGTTGGTGAGGTTTCCTTCTTTGGAAGAGGACGAAGATGAGAGTTTCCTATCCACTAAAGAGTTGAAGAAACTTTTAGCGGACGAAGCTCAATTGTTCGGTTTGTTTGCATCATTGTCGGTGGAGAGTAAAGTTGAGCTTGATGTGTTCCCAGTGGTGTGTGATTTTCCATAAGTGTTTCCGGAGGATATTACGGATGTACCGCTGGAAAGAGAAGTTGAGTTTTCTATTGATCTAGTTCCGGGTACTAGACCGGTTTCGATGGCACCGTATCGTATGTCGGCATCGGAGTTGGTAGAATTGAAGAAGCAATTGAATGATTTGTTGGACAAGAGGTTTGTAAGACCAAGTGTTTCTCCTTGGGTTGCTCCAGTATTGTTGGTAAAGAAGAAGGGAGTATGCGGTTATGCATTGATTATCAACAATTGAACAAAGTGACAATTAAGAACAAGTATCCGCTTCCAAGGATAGATGATTTGATGGACCAGTTGGTTGATGCGCGTGTTTTTAGCAAGATTGACTTGAGGTCGGGATATCACCAAATTCGTGTGAAAGAAGAGGATATTCAAAAGACGGCCTTTAGGACACGGTATGGTCATTACGAATATTCCGTGATGCCATTCGGGGTTTCTAATGCGCCGGGTGTGTTTATGGAATACATGAATCATATTTTTCATGAACAGTTAGATCATTTTGTGGTTGTGTTCATCGACGATATTTTGATTTACTCTAAGTCTCAAGAGGAGCATGAAGAGCATTTGAGGTTTGTGTTACAAATTTTGAAAGAGAAACAATTTTATGCTAAGTTGTCGAAATGTGAATTTTGGTTGTCGGAAGTAAGTTTTCTTGGACATGTTATTTCCGGTAGTGGTATTAGTGTTGATCCATCTAAGATTGATGCGGTGATGCTATGGGAGGCTCCTAGATCGGTTACAGAGATTCGAAGCTTTTTAGGCTTGGCGGGTTATTATCGGAGGTTTATTGAGGGATTTTCGAAGTTGACACTTCCGTTAACGCAATTGACTTGTAAAGAAAAGGCTTTCATTTGGGATATTCATTGTGAAGAGAGTTTTAATGAGCTAAAAAGAAGGTTGACAACGGCTCCGATCTTGATTTTTCCAAATCCGGCGGAATCATTTGTTGTGTATTGTGATGCTTCATTGGTTGGTTTAGGTGGTGTTTTGATGCAAGATGGAAAAGTTTTGGCTTATGCTTCAAGACAATTGAGAGTGCATGAAAAGAATTATCCTACACATGACTTGGAGTTAGCGGCGTGGTGTTTGTTTTGAAAATTTGGAGGCACTATCTTTATGGTGCAAGATTTAAAGTTTTTAGTGATCACAAGAGCTTGAAATATTTATTTGATCAAAAGGAATTGAACACGAGACAAAGAAGGTGGTTAGATCTTTTGAAGGATTATGATTTTGGTTTGAATTACCATCCGGGTAAGGCAAACGTGGTGGCCGATCCTTTGAGTCGGAAATCGTTACATATGTCCGCATTAATGATGAGAGAATGGGAACTTTTGGAGAATTTTAGAGACTTGAGTTTGGTTTGTGAAATGACGCCGAGAAGTGTGCGACTTGGTATGCTACATGTTACGAATGATTTTCTTGCAACCGTATGTGAAAAGCAAAAGTTGGATTTGAAGTTCGTTGATTTGATGATGAGTGAGAATGAGGATTTCAAGGTTGATAATTTTGGAGTTTTGAGATTCCGTGGTCGTATTTGTATTCCCGATGATGCGGAGTTGAAAAAGATGATATTGGAAGAAGGACACCGAAGTAACTTAAGTATTCATCCGGGAGCGAATAAAATGTATCAAGATTTGAAGAAAATCTTTTGGTGGTCCGGATTAAAGAGGGATGTGGCTCAATTTGTGTATGCGTGCTTAACTTGTCAAAAGTCTAAGGTGGAACATCAAAAGCCTAGTGGATTGATGCAACCGTTGGACGTTCCGGAGTGGAAATGGGATAGTATATCGATAGATTTTGTTACGGGATTGCCGAATACGCAAAGAGGTCATAATGCTATTTGGGTAATCATTGATAGGCTTACTAAATCTGCTCACTTCATTCCAATTGATATTAGTTATCCTTTGGAGAAGTTAGCCGAGATTTATATTCTCGTGGTTGTGAAGTTACATGGAGTTCCTAAGAGTATTGTATTGGGTAGAGATCCTAGATTCACATCGAGGTTTTGGGAGAGTTTACAAAAGGCTTTGGGTTCTAAGCTAAGATTGAGTTCGGCTTATCATCCGCAAACGGATGGTCAAACCGAAAGGACAATTCAATCGTTGGAGGATTTATTGCGTGCTTGTGTGCTCGAGCAAGGTGGTGCTTGGGATAGTTATTTGGCGTTGATTGAGTTCACCTACAATAACAGTTTTCATTCAAGTATAAGTATGGCACCATTTGAGGCTTTGTATGGTCGGAGGTGTCGAACACCTTTGTGTTGGCATGAAATCGGTGAGAGGACGTTAGTTGGACCGGAGATGGTACAACAAACGACGGAGAAAGTGAAGTTTATTCGGGAGAAGATGAAAGCTTCTCAAAGTAGACAAAAGAGCTATCATGACAAGGGGAGGAAAGATCTTGAGTTTCAAGAAGGCGACCGTGTGTTTTTGAGAGTTACGCCGGTTACGGGTGTGGGTCGTGCTTTGAAGTCGAAGAAGTTGACTTCTCGTTTTATTGGTCCGTATCAGATTTCTGCGCGAGTTGGTGTTGTGGCTTACCGTGTGGCGTTGCCTCCAAATCTTTCGAATTTGCATGATGTATTCCATGTTTCGCAACTTCGGAAGTATGTTCCGGATCCGTCACATGTTATTCCTATGGACGAGGTTGAAGTGAGAGATAACCTTACGGTTGAAGCTTTACCGATTAGGATTTTGGATCGTGAAGTTAAGAAGCTAAGAGGCAAGGATATTGCGCTTGTGAAAGTAGCGTGGGGAGGCGCTGCAGAAGGCAATATGACTTGGGAACTAGAGAGTAGGATGCGAGAGTCGTATCCGGAGTTGTTTGAATCAGGTAATATTTTCGAGGACGAAAATTTCTAAAGTGGAGGAGAGTTGTAACGCCCCGATTTCGATTATTTCCCATTTTGTTGAGTCTTTTAATTAAATTGAGTGATAAATTATTTTATCTGTGAAATTGGTGTGTTAATATGCTATGTTGACATGTTATGTTATTTTACCGTTTTCGAGATTTTTCGGGAAAATTAGAATGGAGGGTATTTTAGACATTTCTCAATTAATGTTAAGTTAGAAAATTTAGTGGAAATAGATTGGTGTGAGAAAATGAATTAATTTGAATTTGTGAAGAAAGAAAAGAAAATAAGAAAACAGAAAAGAAAAAGAGATAAGAAGAGGAAATAGGAGAGAAAGAGATAGAAAAGAAAATAGAGAGAAAAAGGAGAGAAAGAAAGAGGAAGAAGAGAAAAGAGAAGGAAAAGAGGAAAATCAAGAAATCAACTTCTAGGAATCGATTAATCCGGGTAAGGGTGTGAAATCTTATTATCTTATCAATGTATATCATTATGTATGATTATGCATGTGTGTATTGGATTGTTTGTTGTGTTTTCATAGTTTTCTATTCTAGGTCGATGTTGAGAAATCGATGTTTTCGCGGTTGGAAATCGACGTAAACGTGGTAGAATGTTTGTTGCCATGATTAGAATAGGTTCTGGTTGATATATGTTGTTTTGAAAATGTTTTGGGTTGAAAAATATGGATTTTGGGTTTTCAACAGCGCTGAAGGATTCTGAGTTTTCGCAGGTTCGCCTAGCGAACCATTCAGCGAAGGGTAGCGAAGGTTCGCTGCGGGTATTCGCCTAGTGAAGGTGTGAGCGAAGGTTCGCTAGAGGATTCGCCTAGCGAAGTTTGGGTGTTTTTAATGTTGGTGGTTGCTGCCTTGGTTCGCCAACGGGTTCGCCTAGCGAACTTTGTGTCTGTTTTTAGCTAGTAGTTGGTTCGCTGGAACATTCGCCTAGCGAAGGTGCAAGCGAATGCTCGCGAGGGAGTTCGCCCAGCGAAGAGTGTTGTTTGTGTAATTTTGTTTTCTGCATAACTTTTGATCTGTGGTTCGGTTTGAGGCGTGGTTTGATGCATTAGAAAGCTTATGGAATGTTCTTTCTTATTATGATGATTTGGAAGTTGTTAGCCGATTTAATTATGTCAGAAAGTCGGGAATAGGGTTATTTAGCGACTTTTACTGTTTTGAATGTGTGTTTGGATGTGAATCATACAATAGTGCATTGGTGTGAATGTATATAGATTGTATGTGAGTGTATGAGATGAATGCATGAATATATTGTGAATATGTATACATTTCAAGAGTGTCTTGATTCATTTTGCATGTGAAGCATAATGATGTGCATTCTTGTGTTGTGTGATTCTAATGAGAATCCGTTGTAACGTCGTGTGCCTATGTGAGGTGTGAGCGATGATTACAAACGATTGTGTGCCTAGGTGAGGTGTGAGCAATTGGATTGTGTGCCTAGGTGAGGTGTGAGCAATCGGATTGTGTGCCTATGTGAGGTGTGAGCAATCCATAAACATTGTGTGCCTATGTGAGGTGTGAGCAATGGGTGAACATCGTAGGCCCGACAGGGAGTTACATTGGTAACAAGCGATGGTTCCAGCAGAGTTCCTGAGTGAACTAGTGATGATTGAGTCGGTACCGCATTGCATTTGCATAGAGTCGTGAGTCGGTCTCTATGATTTGCATTTATCATCTTTGTAATTGTGAATTGATGAATAAACATAAATATGTATGTTTAGGTGGATTGATAAGGATTGTGAAAGTATGCATGATAAATATGCTTGGCTTTGTATATATATACATTGTAATGTATATGGGTGAATTGTGATGAATTGTGGTGAGAATGTGGAATATGTGTATTTTTATGCTAAGATATATAATTTTATGCATTGTTATTATGATAATATTTCTCACCCTTCTGCTGTTTTATGATGCTCTATGAGGCATTGCAGAGTAGGTATGCTGGTGGTCTTTTTGTGAAGCGTGTCTTCATTCTTTTGGTCGGTCAGCTCTGATATGTAGCACCGGGTAGCTAGGATGTATATGATTCTTTTGTGATACATTTGTATATGTATCTTGTTGATGAATGTTTATGTAAACATGAATTATGTTGGTGGATAATACTTGATGATATATATATATATATATATATATATATATATATATATATATATATATATGTATGTATGTTTGATGTTATTCAATGTTTAGATTTTCCGCTTTTATTCTAAATATTGAGATGTGGGTGTAAGGATTAAGTTCCTCTGTTGCAAAGTTACCCCACTGTTGCATATCAATGTTGAGCAGGTATTGAATGTTTTAATTTCATGTATAATGTGGCATACCCCTTTTATACTGTGTTTACAATTATACTCTGACGAAATTTTATATGTGCCTAAATGATTATATGATTATTTGGGGGTATAGAAAGGGGGTGTTACAAGCACCGTATAAATCACAAACCACGTGGGGAACCGATGAATATAAGTGTTTGATGCCCAATCAAGAAAAGAAAAAAAGGCTTTCTTATCTACGTGCCTAGAAAAAAATAGAATATGCAACAACTCTCACAGTTGTGAAAATGTGTAAGAAAAGAAAGAAAACCCGTTGTCGATTGGTTCAGAGGTACCTGATTCTGAACTTGGTAGGGCGAAATACTGTTCGATCCCCCGCAATCTACGAATGGGATGTATAAAGGGTTACCACATTTGTGTATCAGGCCCCGTGAGAAAAGGGATCAAAGTCACTAACCGGTTAATCCACTACATGCGTGAATAAGGCAAAGGGCTTAATGTGATTGCGTTAGAATGAAACCGGGTGAAATAGATACGAAAACTTATAGTTGAACTATAATATAATGATTAGAACTGGATTGTATAAAAGAGAGGTCTATGACAAGCTTGTTGCTTTGTGTCATTATTGTATCCTTAGTGTTTTACACTAGTACCTGTCTAACTAGCAAGAAACTCTTTTTCAACACCATTGGTATACCAGGTATGTGTGCTTGATGAAGTTTGTCCGTTTTAATAGATTGATTGCTTGAGGACAGGAAAAGATTCAAGTGTGGGAGAGTTTGATAACACGAATTTATATCATATTTTTACTTCGATTTATGTTAGTTTCTTATTCCGTTTTTCGTCTAATATCCGATTTTCTCGAGATTATTTAAGTGTTTTTGCAGGTAATCACATTTTACAAGTCAAAGTATGCTAAGTGTGGAAAAGAACCAAAACATGCAAGAAAAGAGCAGAAAAGAGAAGAAAAATTGAAGAAACCAAAAATTGCTGATATCACGACCGTCATGGGTGCGCCACGACCGTGGCAGCTTCAAAATGCACCACGACCGTAACATTGTACCACGATCATCATGCGCCCAATATTACACATTTGAAGCAGAAACGTGTCTACGAATTTTCAAAGAACAGTTTTCACACGACCACATGATTTCCCCAAAGATTACTAGGTTCAAGTAAAGTAACCGTCAATGTGAGTGGCTAAATTCTCTCCAACCTCCACCTGAATTGAGCCTATAAATACAAGGCATTACGAAGAACAAGGGGTAGCCAAAATTTCCTTTCGAGTATACTGTCTTGTTGCCAAATTGTTTCCAGAGTTGTAGCTTCGTTTCTTTTACTTTGCATTTCCATTTCCTTGTCAGCCATTACCGAACAAAGTAATAGTTTCTCACACTGAGGAACTATTACAAACTTAGTTTTAGTTTTTTTTGTTTCATTGCCTTCAACCTTTGCAAATTTATTTTATTCAAGCAAGAACCTACCGGCTTGTGGAGGGATTGCTGTTGCTGTTATTACTGATTTCCAGGTTTCCGTTATTTGATTCAAAGCATTGTTTAATTTCTTAATTATGTCTGTGTTTATTTATTTCCTTGCCTTTGCGTTTAATTTCCTAATTATGTCGAGCTAAACCGATCTTATCGGTATGTAATGAAGTAACTAAAATGAATCAATTTTCTCTAAGCTAAACTCAATAATCAATCCTTCTTCTGGCTTCGATTTCTTAATTTAAAACCCAACTTTTATTACGAGAGTAAAAAAGTAACATAGATTAAAGTCGAGACCACGGGAGTGTGAGGCTTTACCCGGATAGCTGAAATCGGGCATTAGTTTTAAAAACAGTGGAAGCGCTTTAAAGTTAATTAGGTTCAATTAGTTTTCAAAAAGTATTTTTAACCTCATACGGGCTAGCAAGAGCAGACGTATTGACTTAGAAGTATAGTCTGAAGCAATAACCACGGGAGTGTGAGGTGAGGGCTTTTAAACCAGTTTTTCCTACAGATGAATAGGATGATAAATCTTTATACGCTTAGGTTTAATTAATTCCACGTAGGTTACCGAATTATATACCGATAACTTATTCATAACTAGTATTCCCAAATTTTGATTTCCCTTTAATTTCCCATTTGAACTAAAAACCAAATTCTGATTAGCCTTAGATAAACATAGTAACGATAGATAACGGTGCGTTCGATTTCTAGTTTCTGTGGGATCGATAATCTTTTAAAACTAGGCGATACGGCTGTATACTTGCAGTTAGACCTATTTAGGCACACTAAATAGAGCGATCAACTCCTGAAGGTTACAAACTTCGGGAAACGCCAAGACTCAATGCCGTAGTCACGGTACCACCCCCTGTGGTGCACGCTGTCCCGGAAGGACAGATTCCACCGATACCTTCTGGTAAAAAGGAAACTATGTTTGACCGAATGGATGAATTCCAAGAACAGTTCTTGGAAATGCAGAAGGAGCTGCAAGCCATTCGCGGTCAGGATTTATTTGGAAAGGACGCCGCAGACCTCTACTTGGTCCCCAATGTGAAAGTCCCGTACAAGTTCCAAGTGCCTGACTTTGAAAAGTACAAGGGTAACTCTTGCCCTTAAAGCCATTTGGTGATGTACGCTCGGCGGATGTCAGCTCAGACGGAGAATCAGGACCCACTGATTCACTACTTTCAGGATAGTTTAACCGGTGCCGTACTCAAATGGTACATGGGTTTAAAACGTACTACGATCAGTACATTCAGAGATCTTGGTACTGCCTTCGTCCAACAATACAAATACAATTTGGAAATGGCACCCGATAGAGATCAACTCAGATCGATGTTGCAAAAGGACAAGGAAACCTTTAAGGAGTATGCTCAGAGATGGCGTGAAATTGCCGCTCAGATTTGTCCACCTCTTGAGGAAAAAGAGATGACAAAGATCTTCTTAAAAACCTTAAGCTCATTTTACAATGACCGAATGGTTGCCAGTGCGCCCAGTGATTTCACCGAGATGGTCGGCATGGGCGTACGTCTTGAGGAAGCTGTCCGAGAAGGACGTTTGATAAAAGACACTGGATCGACGAGCGGTACTAAAAAATACGGTAGTGCTCTCCCTAAGAAAAAAGAGAAAGATATTGGGAATATCTCTTTCGGAAAGCAAAGGCGACGTTATCAATCGATAGCAGCTGTAACTCCTGTTATCAGCCCTGCGCCTATTCCTACGTATCAACCTCAGGTTGCGCAGAGCCAACCTAATCAGCAAAGGGCACAACAGCCTCTTCAGCAGGCTCGTCCTCCATATAACAACAACTGTACAACACGACCATCAGGGTTTGATCCTATACCCATGTTGTACACAGAACTATTTTCGTTACTACTGGCTAAGGAGCACATCCAGACTAAGTCTCCTCTTACAGTACCGAAAAATCCGCCTTTTTAGTTTAAGGTGGATCAAACATGCCCTTATCATCAAGGAGGATCAGGGCATAACATAGAGAAATGTCTCAATTTCAAATCTGACGTGCAAAAGCTTTTTAGGAGTGGGCTCTTATCTTTCAAAGATACGAATCCCAATGTTCTCATGAACCCGCTGCCTCAACACGAGAAAGTTGCAGTCAATCTGATTGAGAGAGAGTCTAACAATGTCTATCAAATTCACGATGTACTCTTATTGAGGACCAATTTGGTCAAGATGCATTATAGACAAAGTGGATATGGCCATGTGCCACCTCATAACTATCACCAGTGTGATATCTGCTCTAAAGACAACCAGGGATGTTCTGTGGTGCAAGCAGCCCTATAGGAACAGATGCATCTCGGATGGATCCAAGAGCACCGAGTTCGTGGAGTTAACATGGTCTATACGAACTCCAACGTCATTCAGAACCACGACATCCGTGCGATGAATGTCAACTTGGTGGCAATGCACTCAAGGTAAAGCCAGTATCATAATCTGCCGTGACACGATTACAGTTCCTGTCTGACTTGCTCGGTAAACAAACAGGGATGCTCTTTCATACAGGAGGCCCTCCAGCGTCAGATGGATCTTAGATGGATCCAAGACTACCATGATAGGAACCCTAATTAGATCAACATGGTTTAGATCTTCGATATTCGCGTGATGAATACCAACTTAGTAGAGTTACATGCTGAGCAGGTCCGACTCGGATTCTTAATATCACATGACTATCAAAGCTATAAAGCAGGTTGCAAAAATGATCGAGGTTGTACCCTTGTCCAGGAGGCACTTCAGCACTTGTTAATCACTGGTGGATGCCAATTTATATGGATGAAGATACTCAGCAGATTAGTATCAATAACAGGAATCCCACTCGACGTAAAAGTCAGGATGTCCATCTGTGGAAGCTAACCTAGTGAGGTTACATTGTATTCAAAGTGGGTGTGGCCAGGTGCCACCACACAATTATGACCGTTGTAGTGTCTGTTCAGAAAGTAACCAAGGGTGTTACCTTGTGAGAGCAGTTCTTCAGGGTCAGGTGGATCGTGGAGAGATTCGTCCATATCTAGGTTCTGGACCCATCAACTAGACGCAGAAATACCTTGCCAATCCAGTTGAGGATGTTGTCATAATCTCTGGTCATCATAGGACCAGGGATGTTTTTGCCATCGTCCCACTACTTGACGAATCAAGAGTTCCCAACCGGGAACGGATCGAGATTACTTATGATGGTCAGAAAAATCAGAAGGTTCCCATAGTCATCTATCTGTCAGGACCAACACCCTATGAATCAACTAAGGCTATCCCTTACAAATACGGTGCAACGACAGTTGAAGATGGAAAGGAAATTCCATTACCCTCCGTCGTGAATATTACAGACATCAGTCGTGTAACACGGAGCGGTCGAATCTTCAACCGAGGTGTTGGAGAGTCCAACAAAGAAAAGGAACTTCAGACAGAAGCTCCCGATCCATCAGTCGGTTAATCCAGTAATCCTGACCTTTCGAAAAATAATGATGAGATGTTGAAGCTCATCCAAAGGAGTGAATATAATATTGTTGATCAGCTGTTACAGACTCCTTCAAAGATCTCGGTATTATCACTGTTACTCAGTTCAGAAGCGCATAGGGAGGCTCTACAGAAAGTCTTAGAGCAAGCCTTTGTGGAACAGGATGTAACAATCAGACAGTTCGATAGCATTGTCTCTAACATCACTTCCTGCAATAATTTGGGATTTAGTGATGAGGAATTACCCGAAGAGGGTCGCCGTCATAACATGGCGCTCAACATTATAGTTAACTGCCAGGACGATGCTATAGCCAGCGTACTGGTAGACACTGGGTCAGCCCTGAATGTTATGTTGAAGTCCACTTTGATGCAATTATCATTCAAAGGCCCTCCGATGAGAATCAGCGAGGTCGTCGTTAAAGCGTTCGACGGATCCAGAAAAACAGTTATCGGCGAAGTTGAGCTTCCCATAACTTTCGGTCCTCACACTTTCCAAGTCACTTTCCAGGTCATGGACATCCGGGAAACATACAGTTGTTTATTAGGAAGATCCTGGATACATCAGGCTGGAGCGGTCACTTCGACCCTCCACCAAATGCTAAGGTTTGTTCGTGAGTAACTTATCATCATCTACTTGTGTAGAACCCGAGGAGGTTATTAGGACCCAGTTCCAAGCGCTTTCGCTGCACAAGGACGATCAATCTGGAGGAGGAACTTCGATTTCCTCATACAAAGATGCTATCAAAGTGGTCGAGAGTACCGATACAACCGGATGGGGACAGCTTGTCATTCCTATTGACAATAAAACAAAGAAGGGTCTTGGTTTTTCTGCAACCTGTACCCAGACAGCTGCCAGCGATGAAAGTCTTCATCTCATTCAGGACTTCTTCCACAGTGGAGGTTTTCTTCACCCAGTCCCTCATACAGTCCATGCTATCAATGAGGAAGATCCCTCTGACACAGAGGAAGAGTGGAAGTCCTATCTTAACAAGGACGGTTATATGTCTCAGGACGAAATGCAAACTCCATTTTGCTTTCCTACAGAGAGTCCGAGAATTATACCCAGGTCAGACATCGAAATGATATACGGGGATTTTGATCCGGAAGGATGTCGTGCTCCGCCAAATTCATTAGAGGAGGACACTCTGATGAAAGACAATTTTGACTACACCTACTATGGCCCAATGGATGGTCTACCAATGTGGCAACCTTATCTAGGAGACTTGGGGCAAGAGAGTCAGCCGAACAATGAAACTCAGCTAACCGTCATTGAACAAAATACCTGTGTCCCCACCATGTCATGGGATCAACACTCAGGTCATCCTGAAACTACTCAACATGACGATAATTCACAACGTTTGCAGGACTAGAATTCATCAATTATGCTTTTTCCGAGGTCAACGTCATCGAGAGAGATGACTCCTCCAGTTCCAAAGAAGTTTGGGACACCTTGGGACAACCGAGTGGAAAATACGCCTATATGGTCAAGTACACCGCTCCCGAAAGCTCTCGTATCAGGCTCGAAGATATCCAGCCAACTGGGTGGGGAGATACAGCTGAGAGCACCAATGCTATGTAAAATTTAACTGAGGAATTCTCCTACGAAAATTATTCCTGGGAAACAGATTCCAATGATCCTGCTCCACCAGAAATCAGCGTCATTTCTGAAGACAAATTAAGGAAGGTGCCAGACTTTGTGATTCACCGAGGGGTTCGCCGCCAATGGGTTGTCGTCGAAGTTCCGAAGATCGTTCATCAGTCAAAGTAATTGCCATCTTTAACCTTTCACCCTGCCCAGGTGAAACAGATGTTTTGATAGGGCTCGCTTTCTGTAAATTTCCCTCTTCGGTTCGCCCAAAGAGACAGAGTTTTGTTTTATAGGGCTGTAGTTTCAAGAATTGACTCGATCATTAATAAAATAACGTCATTTTGTAATTCTCGCATTAATTGTTGCTTTCTCTTTTTGCTTTTCTAAGAAAATGGTAATCCTAAAAAACAATTCAATAATAAAAACAAGCAGTAAAAAAAAAATATACACTGCACACACTCGCATTTTCTATATCTCTTCTAAACACGAATCATGACGTCATGCAGATTGCTTGTTTTAAACCCCGTTGAAACATACGATCCAATGCCTTCTCCCGACTTTGAGTTCCCGGTATTTGGGGCTGAAGAAGAAGTTGACGACGAAATTCCAGAAGAGATCTCTCGATTAGTCGGACAGGAGGAAAGGTCCATTGAACCTCACAAAGAGCCGTTGGAAACAGTAAACTTGGGTTCGGAAAAAGAGAGAAAAGAAATCAGGATTGGGGCACTGCTTAGTCCAGCTGCCAAAGAGAGTTTGGTAAAGCTTCTCAGAGAATTTCCCAATGTATTCGCTTGGTCCTATCAGGATATGCCAGGGTTAGATACCAGCATCGTGGAACATCAGTTACCGTTAAGATCGGAATGTCCGCTAGTAAAGTAAAGATTGAGACGGACTCACCCGGACATGGCCCTCAAAATCAAAGAGGAAGTACAAAAATAGATTGACGCGGGTTTCCTCGCTACATCTGAATATCCTCAATGGTTAGCCAACATCGTACCCGTTCCCAAAAAGGATGGAAAGGTCAGAATGTGTGTTGATTACAGGGATCTGAATAAGGCAAGTCCAAAGGACGACTTTCCTTTACCACACATTGGCATGCTGGTAGACAGCACAACAAAGTTCAAAATTTTCTCCTTCATGGATGGATTCTCGGGCTATAACCAGATCAAAATGCCGCCGAAAGACATGGAGAAAACTTCGTTCATCACCCCATGGGGCACCTTTTGTTACAAGGTAATGTCATTCGGCTTGAAGAACGTCGGGGCAACCTATCAAAGGGCCATGACTACTCTGTTTCATGACATAATACACAAAGAAATCGAGGTATATGTCATGATATGACTACAAAATCTAAAACAGAGAGTGAGCACGTTGAACATCTGTCAAAATTGTTCGAACGTCTAAGAAAATTCAAGCTCCGGTTGAATCCTAACAAGTGCACCTTCGGTGTCCGTTCAGGGAAACTACTTGGATTCATTGTCAGCTAGAAAGGAATTGAGGTTGATCCTGACAAGGTCAAGGCCATTCGAGAAATGCCTTCTCCGAAAACTGAAAAACAAGTCAGAGGATTCTTGGGACGTTTGAACTACATCTCCAGATTCATATTCCTTATGACCGCCATGTGTGCGCCGATTTTCAAATTACTCAAAAAGAACCAGGATTGTGTTTGGTCAGAAGACTGCCAAACTGCCTCCGACAGTATTAAGGAATACTTGTTGAATCCGTCGATTCTATCACCTCCAGTAGAAGGAAGACCACTGATCATTTACCTCACAGTTCTAGAGGACTCAATGGGATGTGTACTTGGCCAACAAGACGAAACCAAACGAAAAGAGTCTGTCATCTACTATCTGAGCAAGAAATTCACCGACTGCGAGACTCGATACACGATGCTTGAGAAAACTTGTTGCGCTTTGGCTTGGGCAGCCAAACGTCTTCGCTAATACATGATTCGTCATACTACTTGGTTAGTTTCTGAGATGGATCCAATCAAGTATGTCTTCAAAAAGCCTGCTCTCACGGGAAGAATTGCCCGTTGGCAGATGTTATTATCAGAATATGACATAGAGTACCACAGTCAAAAAGCTGTTAAAGGAAGTATTTTAGCCGATTATTTGGCTCATCAATCGATTGACGATCAAGAATCAATCGGGTTCGACTTCCCAGACAAAGATGTCATGTATCTAAAGATGAAAGATTGTGATGAACCGCTACCCAGTGAAGGGCCAGAACTAGGTTCCCAATGGGGACTTATCTTTGACGGAGCAGTTAATCATTACGGAAATGGAATTGGGGCAATCATTGTTACCCCTCAAGGTACCCACATTCCTTTCACTGCCAGACTTACGTTCAAATGTACGAACAACGAGGTCGAATACGAAGCTTGTATTATGGGTCTCAGAAAAGCGATTGATTTAAGGATCAAAAACTTAGACGTATACGGCGATTCAACCTTGGTTATCAATCAGATAAAAGGAGATTGGAACGCATACCAATTAGGACTGATTCCTTACAGGGACTACGCAAGAAGGTTGTTACCCTTCTTTAACAAAGTTGAGTTTCATCACATCCCTCGTGAGGAGAATCACATGAATGATGAATTAGCTATTCTTTCTTCCATGATTAGTGTAGGTCAATGGAATGACTTACCTAAGATCGACATAATGCACCTTGAACGGCCCGCCTACGTCTTCACGATCGAAGCAGTCCTAGATGACAAACCTTGGTATCACGATATCAAATGCTTCCTTCAGAAACAAGAGTACCCAGCTGGGGCACTCAGAAAAGACAGGAAAACCCTCATAAGACTGGCTGGAAACTTCTTCCTGAGTGGTGACACTCTTTATAAGAGGAATTTTGACTTGGTCTTGCTCCGATGCGTAGACAGACTAGAAGCAGACATGCTTATGAAAGAAATTCATGAAGGATCCTTTGGCACTCATGCCAACGGACACACAATGGCGATAAAAATTCTGAGAGCAGGGTATTACTGGTTGACCATGGAATTTGACTGCTACAAGTACATGAGGAGGTGTCACAAGTGTCAGATATACTCCGACAAAATTCATGTACCGCCATCACATCTCAAAGTTCTTTCTTCCCCGTGGTCTTTTTCCATATGGGGAATCGACATGATTGGATTGATCGAGCCTAAGGCTTCAAACGGACATCGATTCATCCTGGTAGCCATTGATTACTTCACCAAGTGGGTTGAAGCAGCGTCGTACGCTAATGTAACCCGACAAGTAGTGGTCCTATTTATCAAAAACAATATCATCTGCCGTTATGGTGTTCTGAGCCAGATCATTACTGATAATGGATCTAACTTGAACAATAAGATGATGAAAGAGTTGTGCGTGGAGTTTAAGATCGAACACCATAACTCATCTCCCTACCGACCCAAGATGAACGGAGCGGTAGAAGCGGCTAACAAGAACATCAAGAAGATCATTCAAAAGATGGTTGTAACCTATAAAGACTGGCACGAGATGTTACCCTTTGCTCTTCATGGTTATCGCACATCTGTCCGCACTTCAATAGGGGCTACCCCTTTCTCTCTAGTATATGGCATGGAGGCAGTTCTCCCCATAGAAGTAGAGATCCCATCAATCCGGGTATTGATGGAAGCTAAGCTTTCAGAAGCTGAATGGTGTCAAAGTCGACACGACGAATTAAACCTGATCGAAGAGAAGTGAATCACGGCATTATGCCACGGTCAGTTGTAACAGCAGAGAATGAAGAAGGCGTTCAACAAAAAGGTCCGACCTCATGTCTTCAAAAAAGGAGACCTCGTGCTCAAGAAGATACAATCGTTTCTCACTGACTCTCGGGGCAAATGGACCCCAAATTATGATGGCCCCTATGTGGTCACAAAAGCTTTCTCAGGCGGTGCCTTGAGACTTGCAACCATGGACGGAGAGGAATTTGCCTACCCCACGAATGTTGATGTAGTCAAGAAATACTTCGCCTAAACTAAAAAAAAACTGTCTCGGTGGATTGAAAACCCGAAAGGGCGGTCCAGGAAAAAGTTAGAGACAAAATAAAAAAAAATCATCCCGGTGGGTTGGAAACATCAAAGTACAATCCAGGCAAAAATTAGGGATAATGGCAAGTAACAATGTTCAACAGAGGCAAGTCCCTCAGTAGCAGTTACATCATCCATCGGAGGAAAACTCCAATCAAGGTCATCTTCGACAGAAGCTCAGGATGTCCCGAATTCAAAGTTGGTAGAAGGATAGTGGTTGTTATGTTTCAACGTAGCCCTTTTCCCTGTAAATTACCATTTTCAAACTTTGTATATACTCTTTGGAATCACGCGTTTGGCTGATCTCCATCTTATCAACAAAATTTGAGCCCTTGTGCTTTTGTTTATAATTCTCATTTGTTTTAGCTTTACAGAACGACATTTTAACATGATCGACTATTCTTGAAATAAAACAAAAATGAATTTACTTGTTAAAACTTTTTCTGCTTTTAATATAGACGGCAATTTCTTTTGACTGTTGAACATCAAAAGAGCATCAACTGCTTCTCCAGGAGTAATCAAACTTCAAAGTGCAGAATCAAAGTACTCCTTCTACGCCAGTGCGCCTGAATGAAGGATCAACAGTGTCAGATGTGACTATTCCATCTGACCTCTTCGGCCGAGTTCTTATCTCCTAAGCCCGACCAACATCGCTCCCAACAGGGACCGTTTCTCCTAAGCAAGGTGGAATTGCTACTCTTGAACCAGCGGTACTTCTTCGCCCCGCAAGGGCCGGATGTCCAGTCGTGTTCACTCGTCAGTCTGTATGTCGCGTCGGTTTTGTCAGCATATACATACATATATCATGCATTTTTGATTTGCATTAACATTTCATATTGCATCACTATCACCCTAGTCGGTCTTGTCCCCTAGTGATAGAAGTTCTCTCAATCGAGTTCCCAGTTATTTCCTCGTCAGGAAATACTGTGTCTGAGCAATCTCACCTCCAGTTTATTTCTGGATTGAAGTTAGCCCTCGGCCACTTTGATAACTTGAACCTCTGAAAAGCCAGAGAAGCTTTCTATAAATGTCACTCTTCGCCATTGAAGATGATATTCTTGCTTTCCCGGATTAAGAAAAATCCCCAGAGAAAGCCTCCTAAGCAGAGATTTGGCAGTACAACTGCCTTTCTTCGAAAAACCGCTGATGAAAAGGTCATCGGCACCTCAAAATTGGAGCCCATCATATGGCATTTCTCTGGGAAGATCCCAAGAAAAGTATGATGTAAGACCCCAAGCGGAAGCAGTCTCTCAAGAGACTCGTTTTCCCCCATATAGAGTCGGCGTCTCCAACAGAGAAGTTTGTGTACCTCTACAACTCAGACGAATGGGTTCCCCAGCAAGTCTGACATCAAAACTTTTTCCCCTCAAATGGCATCTCCACAGGAAAATTCGGCGAGAAGTTTGAGGAAAACCGCTACAAATAGTGTCCCTTGTCAATAAAGTTTATTGACAGAAGAAATTGAGACTAGTTCCTTGGTAGGAAACCAGGATCAAGGGGAAGTTTAAATCAGAAACTGAGACAAGTTCCTTGGTAGGAAACCAGGATCGAGGGGAAGTTGACAAGAGAAAACTGAGACCAGTTCCTTGGCTGAAGACCAGGATCGAGGGGAAGTTTTTACCTTTTCTAAGCATCATTGCTTAGCAAAAAGAAGATGAATGCGAAAGCTGCCATTCATAGCCATCAAAATTTTGAGTATTCTGATATTTAATCCTCTTGCACCCCGAATGCCCGAATACCTTCGTCATTCACACCTTCGGGTCCAAGAAGATTAAATATGGGCATCTGTCATACCCAAAATTTTAACCACTAAGATTTCCCATCATTGTGCAAATCATCATCACAATATGGGTGAACCATCATGCCTCATCAAATGCCTCAAGGGTTGTTGAGCATTCACTACAATCAAAATTAGGGTTTTAAGCCCTCTCAGGGCCTTAGACAAAGGATCAATCAAGAAATGACATGATCTTCAACTTGTCTAACCTCTCAAACATCCACAAAGGATCAAGAAGGACTCCCACCTCAACGATTAAGCACAAGGCTGCTCCCTTCTAGGTGGATCAAGTCTCAAGATCGACCATGCCACCAAATTAGGGTTTTGGTCGACCAGGGCCTCCAGATGAAAAAGTTCATCTGGGCACAAGCCAAAGATCCAAAACATAACCTATTATACTCCATGGAGCCTCATGGACCCAATCATCAAGTCAATTTGACCTCAGGGGATGCATGCATAAAAAATCAGGAATTAGGGTTTCTTGACCTAATTCACCCCTAAGTTGACTTTTGGGACAAATCATGAACCAAGACCTTAAGACATGATTTGAGGGTCTTTAGTATACTATATTGATCCATTTGGAACAATGGATTAATCCATGAAGCTTGAGCAACAAGGCTCAATGTCATCTGCACCACAATTAGGGTTTCGCGAGGAAAGTCAACTGTAACTTTGACTTTTGACCAGGACATGCTCCCAAACCCTAAAACATGATTCAATATACCCTATGACACCCATGGAACATGTCCATCAAGTTTGATTTAGGTCAAGGACATGATTTCCTGAAGAATTGCACAGTTTGGAATTCATCTGATAAAAAGTCAAATGTGCACAAAAGTCAACTTTGACTTTTTGAGATTTTTCACCAAAATGGATTTTTAACCCTAAAATGATGTTAATGTATGATTTGAATCATCATTCATCAAGAAAAATCAAGAAAAGTTGGATAACTTGTAAAAGGGGTAACCATAAAAACTTAGAAAAATTTCTAAGTTATGGAAAAAGTGCCACTAATGTGCCAACTTTGGAGGACCATAACTCCTAAACCTCAAGGCCATTGTTCCCCATTCAAAGCTTGATTTGTAGATCACATTGCCCTCTATAAAAGCTTCATACTAACTTATGTCCAAATTCCTCATGGATTTTGAGTTATGGAGTGATCAAAATCAAGAAAAGTAACTTTGTTCCTACACTTAGTGAAAATTTCACTAAGTCAGATTTTACCTTACTTTTTGCCAAATGTAGGGGGATTTTTCACTTGGATCCAAAAGAGATCAAAACCAAACATGTTCAAATAGTTGTTGTATCATGTAAGGGCTTTTCAAAATGGCCAAGAACATTACCAAATTCAATTTGAGCCATGAGATATGACATTGGCAAGTTGCCTTGCTGAAATTTGCCAAGGCAAGGCGGATTTTGCACTTTTGGTCGATTTTCCAAAATCAGCCAAATCCAAATGCTCCTATCCACTTGGACACCTCTGAGGATTGAATCTAAAGGGGACAATCACTGAGCCAAGCCTCCAAAGTCTTTGGAACAAGAAATAGCATGTTGAACCTAGAATTGCCAAAATAGGGACAAGACTCCAATTTTGGATTGGAGCATTCAATGGAAGCATCAAGGTGGCATGAACTGAGCCATTCTCAACTGAATTCAGTCAAGACTTATCCAAGACCAAGGGAACCAAAACCCTGTGCCCTAACCTCTAGTCAATGGCTAGAGGAGACTTGGATTTCCATTGGACAACATTGGCCAAACCTCTGCTGCAGTTGCCATTCACTGTGGATTCCAAAACAAACTTACTCTACTATAAATAAAGCTCAATTGTGATCAGTTTGAGTACACCAAAGCCATCAAACAGATGCTTTCCTCAAAATCTCTTCTTTCACTCCAATTTTGCCTTCTAAGGCAAGTCACTATCGGGTTTTGAGTTTGAGAGCTTTTCCAATCAAACCAATCACACACACACCTCACATACATCATATAGAAGTGATCCAAATACTTAAACAATATCTGGAACACTGATTTCACAAAATCACCAACCAATTGCTCAAATTCTTGACAGTTTTGCAGTTGAGGTACCATCTTCAACTCCAAACCATTTCAATTCATTCCAAGCATCCATACACACTCCATGGCACCTAGGGAAGCTATCCAGATCATTAGAACCTAGCTGTAACAATTCCAACACAAATCACGATCACCAGCTGCAAGTGGTAAGCATGAGCTCTTCTAACTCTATGATCCATGCAATTTTTGATGCACAATAATTTGGCCATATGTTCATAATCATGCATGGAATGTTTCCCCTCAATTAATTACATTGTTTGAATCGTGTATCAAAAATCCTAGCCTTCATGCAGAAATTAGGGTTCTTGAGGATTTTTCATGATTTCTTGTTATATGTTTAATTTAAATGAAATTAAATACCATAGACATGATCGTGAGGTTGAAACGAGTTGATTGGTATGTGGATTACATGATATGATTAAGTATTCAGTGAGATTGGAGAGAAATGCAAATCTGGGCAAACCCAGAACACGCGCGTGTTCTTGGTGTGTTCTTGGCGCCATTTTTTGAAATTTTGAATATTTGAATTTTGTGATTTTTATTTAATTGATTCAAAAATTAATTTCTCTCTGAGTTTTAATGATTTTGAGTTGATTCTTTTTTCAATAATTCACAAAAATGTTAAAATATTTTATTTTCCCAAAAAATCCCAAAAATATTATTTATTTCATATAATTGATATTTTTGCAAAGAATTAATATTTTAATTGTTTTTGACATTTTTAATATTTTTTCCACCTTGATTTTGCAACTTTTAATGCTTTCTAATTATTTTGTAGGTCAATACTTAATCTTTGAAGCATTAATCCAAGATCACAATTTGTTTTTCATGTGTTAAACAATTTTGATCATTTTAATTGAATTTTTATTCAATTAAATACATTTTTGAAAACAAATTTGGGTTTTTGGATTAATTCAACCCTCATAAATCATTTTCAAAACACTTTTGGGCCTCTAATAGAGTGTAAGACCCAATCCTTTTTTTGACCAAATCATTTTTGGGCCTCAGTGTATTGTATAAGTCCCGATACCGTAAAAAACAAACGGCGCGATCGTCGCCTTTTCAAATAACCCATATGGGCCTCTATTAGAGTGTAAGACCCAACCCACTTGTACATAAGCAATTTTGGGCCTCAATTATTGTATAAGTCCCTCTGTACATTTTTAAATTCGGCACGATCGTCGCCAGTTTAAAAAACCCATTTTTGGGCCTCTGCTTGAGCTATAAGACCCATTCAAAACTTTTGGGCCTCTATTAGAGTGTAAGACCCAACCCCCTTTTAACCAAAAACAATTTTGGGCCTCACTTATTGTATAAGTCCCTCTGCGTTAAAAGAAAACCTCGGCGCGATCGCCATTTTAAACGGAAAAATCATCTGGGCCTACCCTCGTGTTATAAGCCCCACTCTTTTTCTTTAAAACTCTTTGGGCCTCTTGAGAGAGTGTAAGACCCATCCCTTTGTACAGAAAATCTTTTTAGGCCACAGTCACTTGTATAAGTCCCTCTGTACAAATTCAACAATGCAATCACTGATAAAACCCTGGGCCTCTCCTTGAGCTGTAAGCCCCAAATCTTTCTTTTTTAAAGCACTTTCTTCTTTGATTTTTAATATACTATTGTTTTCAATCCGTCTTTGTTGAACAACTAACCAAACAGCATGGAAGCTCTACAACCGAGTAAGTGTTTATACGCTTTCATTTACCACTTTCATATACATATAACTGTATTGTGGGGCTGTCTCGCTGTAAGTCTTCTTTCATAAACTCATATCAACTGTATAATAATAGTATAGATATTTAGAGTTTCCTCGGAAACTACGTCTAGAACTAGGTGACGCCGTTTCGTTTATTCATAGAAATAGACAACTAGATCCCCAATAGGATCACCAGATACAGTCTTCTCTTCGGCTGTCCTCATTAGGAATTGTCAAGAAACTCTACTCCCAGAGATGAATGTATTCTCTGTGAATGACATCTTTGAGTTTCTTCCAAATTTTCGAACTTTCCTGACTTGATCTATTCCTTGTGATTAGCTTGCATTGAATTTCTCGGGCAACCCCGACTCCTCTTGGGCTTAGTACAAGGACCCTACAGCTTCTTAGAATTATTCACAACCTCCTCTTAGGCTTCGTATAATGATCTCTTCCTCCGGGAATGATAGCCTCCTCTTGGGCTTCATACAAGGACCCGTCGGCTTCTTAAAAGTTTCTAGCCTCCTCTTGGGCTTCGTACAAATTGTCCCGACGACCTTCTAGAGGTATAGGAACATAACTTAGTCATCTTCATAGAGCAGTCCTTTCAAAGAGTCTACTACTATTTCTCAAAGCATAGTACAAAAGATGAAACTCTAGACTTGGACAGTCTAATCTCCTTGAGTCTCACAGACATTCTCAAGTGACCCCTTCGTTAAATAGGAAGGAACCCCGTAGACTCGGACAGTCTCAATACCATTTATATTTCCCGCTTCCTTAAAGAACAGGAAATAACCCTGATCCTCGCATCAAAAATCCCTGAGTACAGTGTTACTCATATAAGAACTGATTTTCTCTTTAAAAATCAGTATACTGGACTTGTCACTCAACTAAAACAGTTACCATAGCCTCCTCTTAGGCTTTGTATAATGATCCTTCTTCATTGAAGTTAGCCTCTCTCTTGGGCTTTATACAATGATTCTCCCCAGCGGAGTCAAGCAAACGTTTAGCCTATCTCTCGGGCTTTGTACGAAACACATAAGAGACTCCCTCGTTGAGTCAATCACCTTTCCGCCTCCATCTCAGGCTTTATACGAGATACAAAAAGGTTCTTATTAAGCCAAACAAATTTCAGCCTCCATCTCGGGCTTTGTACGAGATACAAAAAACACTCTCTTGTTGAGTATAAAAGATCCTCTTGTAGGATCAAACCCTTTTAGCCTCTCTCTCGGGCTTTGTACGAGACACATAATAGCCTCCTCTTAGGCTTTGTATAAGAAAATCACTGGTTGATCCAATCAACCTTTTAGCATCAAAGTTGTGCCTCGTTCACAGTACACAAACATCAACAACTCCTTCCCCTTCATCTAATTGCTGTAAGCGGCAAGCCTCTGGATCATCTACATCCATGCCACTGTCCCTCTTTTAGCATGAGAAATTCCTAAGGAAAGATGGCATTGCTCTACACTGAGTTAAAGTCTTCTCTTTCAGGTTAAAATCCCCTATAAAGGAAATTATGGCATTGCCGGATTCACACATCCCGGTTAAATTAATTCTCCTTTAAAAACAGTTGTGACATACAACCCCCTCTTTAGAGATGACAAATTCTCTCTAAAGTCAAACCCTTTTAGCTTCACATCTTGGGCTTCGAACAAGATATAAATAGACCCTTTAGCTTCATATCTTGGGCTTTGAACAAGATACAAATACCTTTCGCTTCACGTCTTGGGCTTTGAACAAGACACCAAAACAACCATTTCCTCCCATAGAATAGGAGAAACTACGAACGCTCTGATTTCCCTGTTTCGGTAAACGGGAATACGTAGGCATAAGATCGAAAGAAAAAATCTTAGCGAGCACACTAAACAAAAAAAACCCAAAATCCCATACTTTCATACATCCGTCCTAACATCTTAACCTCCCACCAATCGACCAAACACCACTTTTTAAAAAAATACACCCAATAGAGACCCCGAATCTTTGTAGCATCTATAACCTAATAGACTGCTGTTTAACCTCAGTTTGCATGCAAGGTTAATTTGAGACATCTATTTCCCTTCCTTCATTAGCTTTAATAGGATAAAAAATGAATCGAGCTGTAGATACCAAAGAGCGGTAGTGCTTCGCAACCACGTCCAAAAATCGCTCGCTACACCATCTTTAGTATACCAGCTTTCCAACCCTTTCCTTTAGTATGTCTCAAAATCCAACCTATTTCATCTTTCCATTCCTGTGGCTAATGGTTTATATTCATCCAATTAAGCACTTCTTGCCACACTTCTTCAACATTCTGCACTCAAACAGTAAGTGGTCCTGGGTTTCATTCTCCTCTCCACAGATACTACACAAGCTGGTCTGTAGTAGGCTCATCTTCATCATCCTAGTTTTTGTAGCCAATCAGCCATGACAAGCTATCCAGAAAGTGAACACTGTACGCGGGCGAGCATAGTTGTGCCTAATCAAGTGACTTCACTTCACTCTTCTATTAACATCCACCAACTGAAGATAGAAATTAATCATAGAGAACTTCCTTTTCAGCATCATATCATTTCATGTCTACTGAACCTGGTTCACAATAATCTTTCTGCTCATGATGTTCTTTAGAACCCATGAGCTGGTATTTCTAATAGCAACAGTCATCACATCTTCCCCTTTTAATTAGTACACATGAATCCATTTAACCCACAAATTATCCACTTTCATACAAATATTCCAAATACATTTCAACAAATTCATTGTGTTCCATATCTTAATATTAATCACATTTAACCCACCTTGAATAATTGGATTGCACACCTTATTCCACGCCACTGGGCTTTTTCTCCTAATTTCAGCTTGACCTGTCTAGATAAAAGTTCAATAAACTGCATCAATCTTGTGAAGAACCATTTTAGGGATGGGGAAGCAGCTCATCCAGTATTGAGAAATTGCCAAGGAAATACTTTTAACAAGTTGAATCCTACCTGTAATGCTGAGTAACTTAGAAGTCCAATGCTGAATCCTACTCACAATCCTATCCACCATTGGCAAATAATGATTCAGGCTGAGCTTCTTGCAAGAAAGAGGAATTCCAAGATATCTCACAGGAAGTTGACCCTCTTCAAAGCCAGATATTTGCTTCACATCTTGAATGGTTATAGAGTCCATACCACCATAAAAGATCCTGCATTCACTAGGGTTGATACTTAGACCAGTTGAATCAGAAAAAGTTTTGAATGCTTCTAAAATTATCTCAACATACTTTTTATCACCTCTACTGAATAGTAACACATCATCTGCAAATGACAAATGAGTTATGACAAGCTTCTCACACTTACTATGATGATTAAAGTTAGGGTTCAGCTGCGTCTTTACCGTGATTATATTAATGTACTCCATCATGATAATAAAAAGCATAGGGAAGATGGCGTTCCCTTGTCTTATACCTCTATTAGCCTAAAACACCTCCGAGTACTCACCATTAATATTGAATATGTAGCTGACAGTAGTAGTCACTGTCATGATCCAACCAATGAACTTCTTTGGTAAACCTATCTCTTGTAAAATGCACTCAAGAGCTTTCCAATCCACCATATCATAAGCTTTTTGCAAATCAAGTTGCATCATACACCTGGGGGTCCCACCCTTCCTAGAGTAGCCCTTCATCGGCTCAAAAGCAATTAAAATGTGATTATGACTAACTTGACCAAGCACAAAAGCTTCATGGCTTTGATGGATGACATTCTGGAGAATCTTACCCAGCCAGTTGGTCATAATTTTTTAGATGATGTTATAAAAAGTAGTGCAACTAGTTATTGGCCTATAATCTTTAATAGTCTTGGCATTATCATTCTTGGGAATAAGAGTAACAACTATACTATTAAAGACATTATACATGTTACCTATCTCAAAGATTTCTTGGATAGCAACCACAACATCCTTCTTGATAATGTGCCAACTAGCTTTGAAGAACTTGACCCCATACCCATAAATACCTAGAGCTTTCATATCACCAATTCCCTGGAAAGATTTCAAGATTTCCTCATCAGTAACTTTAGTAGTTAGATAATCACCTTGTTCTCTAGTATATTGACTACCGCCCCTCATGGCTTCAATATCAACATGCTTAAGAGATGTGGCAGCTTTACCCATAAGGTTTCTATAATAATCAATCACTTCATGATTAATATCCTGATTTTCAGTAAGAGTAACTCCATCAGCATTTTGAAGGATGCTCATGCTCTTATTATGATGCTTGGTTTTGATGGTTGCATAGTAATAAGCATTGTTACCATCTCCCAGTCTCAACCAGTCGATTTTAACTCTTTGCATAAGGATACTTTCCTCAACCTCATTCCATCTAATAACATTCTATGTGCAAATTTTCACATTATTAATGACAGTGTTATCCATTATATTCTGCATGCAATCCTTTTGAGCTTTCTCTAGCTCAAGTCTAGCTTTCTCTAACTACTATCTCACATTAGACATGGACTTGCTAAACTGAACCAGTCATGATTCAGCCTTTGGAGTTTCTGCTAATGAATATACATAGGACTCCCCCATATAGGTTTGTTCAAACTAGCACTCACAATATCCTTAAAGCCCACCATATCCACAACATAGTTATAGAACTTAAATCTCCTATTATTTACCTTCATCGGAGTCTTACCTTCCACACAAAGCATATCATGGCCAGACACACTGGGGGTAAGGATTTTCAGATGCTTGTCCAGGTTTTCTTGAAACCAAGCTACATTCCCTAACACTCTATTTATTCTAGAGTAAATAGTACCAGTAGCATGCTTATTACTCAAAGTAAAATAATCACCAATGATATCCATCTCACTGAGCTCAGTCAAAGACATCATATCTTGCTTATCAATAAACTCAACTTCAGTCACCATTATGCCACCAATCATGTCCTGAGCCCTATCCACATTATTAAAATCACCTAAAGCACACTAAGGACCCTGATGATTACTCTACAGATTCACTAAATCCTTCCACAACTTCCTTCTTTGCTCCAAGTGATTTTAAGCACAAACAACAATTAGCCAGAATTTAAACTTGCCTAAAGTATCATAGATGCCACAATGAACAAACTGATCTGAACTACAAACATTCTTGATATTAACTTTGGTATCATCCCTAGATATCCAGATTCTGCCATTTTCATGATGCTGGTAATTATCCATGAATTTATCATACAGGTTAAGCTTCTCTCTTGTTATCTTGGCCTTAGACATTTTAACTTTAGTTTCAATTAGAATCAACATTTCAGGTTTCACCTTCTAGAGACGGGAGCTAATCTCTCTTAGTTTCCCTGATTTATTAAACCCCCTTACATTCCAAGATACTACCATGAATCCATTTTAAAGGTCACTAGAGGGTCATTCAAAACCCCTAATGCCTCAAAACGATTCATACAATTAACATCAAATATTGATCCAATAAAGACTATTCTCTTACCTTTATCTTTAGTGGTCTTTGTCACCCTTGTCCAGTGTTCTCCTTGATCTTCCTCCACCTGTTGAGCTTGATTTTCTTTTGGTGTAACAACAACATTGACAATTTTTTTGTTTGTATCTGGCGGTTTTGGCTTGGGCTTCCATTATTTCTTCTTATTGTTTCCACTTGCCTTACACTGATGACCCATCTTTTGGCATTTTTCACAATAAAGTGGTTTCCATTCATATTCAACATATTGGTTTATCTTCCTCCCTTCAACATCTTTTATCATGATTTCCTTCTCAGTTCTTTCGTGATATCCACCTCCACAAGGATTCGAGCATACGACACTCTTAACTTGCTTGTTGTACATTTATCTGTAACCAGAGGGACACCAATAACACTTCCTATTTTACTCAAGCTTCTGACTCCCCCTAGATGAAGAAGAAGTTAAGGTAGTTTCACCCATAAGGGAAGTGTTCGCAGCATATCCCTTTTGAGGTTAAAATCTAGTCTCCACTCCTTCAGGAGAAGAGGCACATTCCTGATTGTATGGGGACCCTTCATCAAGACAACATCTATATCAACATCAGAATTGAATCTAAGAATGAAGTAACCATCATCATGATAATACATGTCAGGAAGCTTGACAAAGTTCCACATCTTCATCATGTAGTTTTTCACCGTATCATGCTGAGATCTTCCCCCAACGCATACATGACTAGAGTTGTTTCCCAGAACTTCACCTCTGATGCAATATCATATTCTTTAATCTCGATTTCCATTTCCCCATAGATCAACTTTGGCGCGACATACTTAATCGTTAGGCCTTTCGACGAGTTTCGATTCTCACACAAAACATCCACCCACAACTTTCGATTTTCAGTCACGAGCTTGCTATCTGATTCCTCTTGACCAACCATTTCATTCATTTCTAGGGTTTTGTTTTCCTCTTCTACTTCATCTTCAAGGTTCTCATCCTCAGCTTTCTCCTCATACAACTCTTCAGTGATAGGTTTGATCGGAGTATCCTTAACCATTATTTCTGGCGGTAAAGGAACAGTTACCGGCGACGATGGCACCAAATGTGGCTGCCCACGTCCCCGTTTCGCTAGAACTCTCATCTCCTCCTTCAAATATTACTAATTTTTTTTTTTTTTGAGAATTTTAAAATGCATAAAATTATTTTTTAAAAAAATTAAAATGCTTAAAAAATGAGAAAAATCATGAAAAAAAGATAATGATGAAAATAAAATGTGAAAAATATAAAATCAGAAAGAGGGATATAAAAGAGAATTTTAGAAATTATTTTGGGATTTTTTGGAGTCAAAATGGATTTTCTATGAATTTTTGAAAGAAAATGCAATTTAAAATGAAAATAAAAAAAAAAGAAATAAAAGAGAAAAAACCACGTGCGTTGGATTTGTTTCATTAATCTGACTTGGCAGATCTAACAATCCAAAAGCGCGCATGCACGGTGGAATTTAATGGAAAAACAACACATGATCTAATTTCAAATTAACCAATCAAAACATTTCAAAATGCCAGCGTGTCTCCACCTCAGGTCATCATCTTGACCTCGCCGGTCATCTTCTCCGATGAGATGCTCACTGGAGACTGCTAAGTGGTAAAGTTAGGGCATAAGACCACCATCATTGCAATCATCTCATCAAGGCGAACTCATCCTCCTACTCCATTTTCATTTATTGAAAGTGAGCAAGGAGAATTGCAGAGAAAACTCAGTGAAAAAAATCACGAAAACAAAAATTAAATGATGAATATAAATAATCAACACCAGCTAGGTTAGGGGAAACAATCAGAAGGTTAAATGCTACATCGTGGTAACTTGTTTGATTGAAAATGGAGCCTCAAACTACCTTGTCCAAAACGATCAGATGAGATCTAAAAGTGGATTTGGTTGGAGTGATTCAGGGACTCTTGGAGATTGGTTCTTGTTGCAGAAGCTTCATACGAGTATGATGAAGCTAATGGAATCAAAAATTCTGAAGAAAAATTGAGAGTGGAGTAGGGGTTTTCTGCCTATCAAAAGCTTGAGAAATGATTGGAATGAGGTCTCTATTTATAGGAGATGATGATGGAATGCTGAGAGAGGTGGAATGATCCAGAATTTAGTGTAATCGTGTGCACCCTCCAAGTGATAAAAATGTGACTCCATGTGCCTTAAAACTCAGGCAAATGATGTGTTTTAGGAGTCAATTAACTTCAGGGAACTTCACTAATCATGTTTAGCTCCAAAATGTGTGATAATTTGGCTTGTAAACAAGTTTTGGTTGAGGTAAAAGCTCTGATCATGGTGAGAACTTCAGTTCCAAGTAACCATGTTCAACTCAATGGGGCATTTTGTACACGAGGTTCTTTGATTCCATTCTTTTTTCATTTGATTAACATCATAAAAAAGACCACAATATGCCAAGAAAGGTTTCATTTGGATGCTTGATCAAAAATTTATGTCATGTTGAAGTTGGAACAAAAATCTGGCAAGCCAAACTTGAAATATTCTAAGTCCAAATGGCTAAAAATGACCCATAATGTATCAATGAATTTCATGGCCTTCCAAACACATTTTGACTTTGACCATTGAAGCAATCTTGTAGAGGGTATAAAAAATGGTATTGTGCAAAAAGAATGAGCTCCATATGTTAAAAATTGAAGAAGTTAGGATTCTTGAAAGTTGAGAAAAAGTCACTTGAAAATAGGCAAAATTTCACTAAGTACACAAATGACCTATAATGTCTTCAAACTTTTGATGTTCCTCCAAGCATAATTGGCTCTTGTCATGTAATGAGAAGTTTAAGAGGATGTTGAGAAAAGTCATATGCAAAAATAAGCATTCAAAAATATTGAGAATTGAAGGAGTTGTGATCTTTAGAACTTTGACTTGAAATGTTGACTTTTTAGGTCAAACTTCCTTGAATCAACTTGTAAACTTGGACTTTCCTTGCATTTCAAAGCACATGGATAATCATATGAACTCAAATAATGTGTCCTTGAATGTAATTTGATTAAATTGACCAAAGCTTGAGGTAACTTGTTGATGAAGGCATGGAAATAAACACATGAACCTTTGACTTTTCTTGAGAGACAAGCTACTAAACCTTGAGATATCTTTGATAAAAATGAGATTGAATGGTGCTTGAAACCCTTTACTTTGATATTAAAAGCCATGGTTTGATGAGATAGCCCTTGGGAATCAATGGTTGACCACACTTTAGCCTTGAGGGAGCAAAACCCTGGCTGATGAATCAGGCTTGGTGTTCTTGATATAGCACCCTACCTTGCAAGGAAACAAAAGGATACAAGACATATTTTTGGTATTTTGATTAGTAGTTAGTGAAACATAAAGAATATAAACATAAAGTAAAAAGATACACAAAGAGGTGCTTGATGATCTATGCAAAAGTAAACACAAAGATGAGAGGGTAAGAAAGCACCCAAGCTTGTGATCTTGTTTGTATGCAAAAATGCAAAAAGAGGATGGGATCTTAGGGTTAAAAATTAGGGTATAACACTCAGAAAAACTCATAAATCAGAGAATCGAAGTTGGATATGCATCAATCTTCGGGAAAACATTATTTATGCTCATTCATCTCTTCCATTTTCTCTTGAAGAAAGCTACCATGATGATGTGTAGCTAAATCCTTTGTGTCCGGATTAGATGTAATCAACCGTATTCGTATATATTTCTTTTGATCCTTGTATATGAACTAGTTATGAATCAATATAGATGTATCTTTGTTTTCATGTTTTCTTATATGGTTTGAATTATTATTAAGAAATATCTTTCAAGCATTTACCTAAGATTTTCATCTATTAAAGACCAAAGTCTAGACATAGATTTGGAGTTTGATATTCACTAGTATCAAGTCTTAATGTTATTGTATTGCTTAATAGGTTGAGAGATCATCAATTAAACAATACGGTAAAACCCATAACACCAGTTAGACATAAGTGGTGTTGAAGAGTGATATGTGATTATAGTGATTGATAACGATGTTCATATACTAGATTGGTTGAAAACATATGAAAAATGTTAATGAAATCTAATCCTGGCATACTTCTTACCTGTTAATTTCTGAAGCATTTACCATTGTTACATTTTATTGTGAATGTTTCTATTCACAATCAAAACCCTTTTGAACCCTTCCTTAAAATAGTATTAACTGTGGAACGACAGTGATATCACACTAATCTCTGTGAACATGATACAAAATACTTACCCAATCAAAAGTGTTTCAATAGGTAATAGTGAATTTTGAATACCATAATTCACCCCCTATTGTGCTTAGAGTCACTTGTTCAACAATTCTAAATGGGATTTGACCGCCTCATTTTGTCCATCGAGCCTCTAGTTTCGCCCAGTGAGGAAACTCTTCATCACCCTGAAGTTACTTAGCCAAGTGCTATTAAACCACCTTGTTTTGGCCAATGAGGTTGACACTTCTCCCAATGGAAATATCTTGCTTGTCCATGAAGTAACTTAGCACATAAGTCATCTGAATTGTTTATGCTCTCGCAAAACGTATGTGTCTTTGCGTGGCAAGAATGTCTCGAGAAGGATGCTTGCTCACTGTCCTATCTTTGTTGGGTGAGCCTCTACTTCGCCCATCTAGTCTTATGATACTCAACATCTATGTTTTTGTGATTTTCTTGGATATTTTCACCTATAATTGTGAAAGGCATAGTTAAAATGTTCACACATATATTTTATCTCATTTTTATAACAAATTAGAGGCTTTTAATATGATTTCTTAGTATATAAGTTAACAAAAGCTCACATTTCTTATTTTTTCCCCATAAATTCCATCAAACCAATTCAAACCATCATTTGTTCATCAAGAAAATTGCTGACACATTCAATTTGCTTTTAGTGTATGTTAATGACATCATAACTATAGAAAATTCCTTGGTTGAGTTTGACAACATCAAACATGTCCTTCACCACGCTTTATAATAAAGAATCTAGGCTAGTTGAAATACTTTATAGGTATTGAAGTAACTCGTTCCAAGCAAGGGATCATTCAATGTCAAAGTATATATTGCTTAGATTTGATCACAGATGCATGATTACTTTGATCAAAACCTATAATAACTCTTGCAGACCCTACCAACAAACTAATGAATAACACAAACCCTAAATTTACATATATTTCTGCGTATAGGCGCCTTATTGGAATACTTCTTTACCTCAAAGGTTAACCCTGCTTGAGGTATATTGTTTCCTAGAGATTCACTAGTGCAAACCATTGGTTTTCATATGCTGACTAGGCATGTTATGCAAAAATACGAAAAATCCATATCAAGCCAATGTTTCTACATTTTCAAGTCATTAATTCCCTAACATACAAAGAAACAATTAATTATTTCAAGATCTTCTTATGAGGTTGGATATTGAGCCCTTGCAGCAACAACATGTGAATTCCAATTGATAGTTTATCTCATCTATATCTATATGTTACTTGCTGCAAAACACATGTCCTTTTTTGTGACAATCTCACCGCTATACACATTGTAGTCAATCTCGTCTTTCATGAAAGAACAAAGCATCTTGAGATTGATTGTCACATTATTCGTGAAACGTTGCAGGCCAATGTATTAAAGCTTCTTCACATCTTCTCCAGAGACCAACTTGCAAACTTCTTCATAATGCCCCTTCTCCTCAACCATTTCATCTTCTAGTATCCAAGTTGGGGATGATTAACATCTAGCCAATTCTCATGTAAATAACAAGTTAATTAGAAGTATGAAAACTAACTTATTACTCAAGCAACTAGAATGTTAAAATTTTGTTATTGATAATTAGAGTTTATTAGAGACTATACTATTGTAATTCAACCCCACCATAACTACCATAGACCAATTGACTTGCTATATAAGTTTTCATGTAACACTAATCCTTTTTTTTTGTAAGCAAAAAATGAATTAAAAAAGTACTAGGTGTACCCTAACTTGATTACAAAATAGGGAAAGACCAAATCCCAGAAAGAACGAAGAAATTAAAACCAAATTAAACTTATGCTAAATAATGTAAAGGAAGATTACAAAATTAAAAAAAAGTTACATTTGGAACTATTAATTTCTCCGATAAAGGACCTTCTCCAAACCAAAATTTTGATATTCCACAGCATATCCAAAACAGCCTAAGAAACATTATTAAACACAATATCATTTCTCATCTTCCACAGACTTCAGTACACTGCCAGCCATATGCAACCTACTTTAATCTTCTTCACCTTCTTCTTTGAAGAAAACTCATCCTAGTAGATAAAATTGTTCCACAGATTGCCAGGTTGAACCAATATCATACCTATCCACACACAACTACCTCAATCCAGAAAGACCTAGAAATATGGCAATTGAAAAGAATATGGTTTAAGGATTCAATCTAAGAGTTGCAAAAAACGCATAAAGAATCAGAGTAAGCTATCGAAAGTAATATGGTTTAAGGATTCTGCATCGAAGTAATTGTTCTCTCGACAGTAATCTATCTAAGAAGCACCTCCACCCAAAAGCCCCCACTCTAAACGGGACTGAGGATCTCTATAATAAAGAGTAAGCTAACTTCATACCTGCATCAGAAACAATGGAGAACAACGGGTCAAACATCAATTCGTACCCCGACTTATCCGTGTAACCAACTATCGGATCCGAAATCCATGCTACCATATCCAACTGATCCCTTCAAAGCGAAATATCAAGCAAGAGTGACCATAAAATGTGCACTCTAATTTTCACTTCTGCGTTCGAAGACTCGGGAATTCCCAAATCTCCCCAAGACCACTTGTCTTGGATTCAACTGCCCATTCCTTCCACCATCTCCATCTTAGACGCACTTAAGCAAAATAAGTTAAGAAAAATTGCTCTCAAGCTCACATTACCAATCCAAACAGCATGCCAAAATGGAATATAATGTTGGCTACTCAGAGTGAATCCACAATTTTCTATAAAAATTTTCTTTTCCATTCTCTTTTCTAACAACAGTATGTCTTCCCACCACAACGAACTGGATGCACACCTACGAGAACAAGTCGAACTTAAAAACTGTTGAAGCAAGTTACCATACCTAGCCTTCAAGACTTTAATCCACAAGGAGTCCTTGCCCTAAAAAACCCTCTATCTCCACTTCAACAACAAAGAGTTGTTGAATTCCTTGATTCTCTTGAAACCTAGCCCCCCTTTTTTTATAGGCAAACACAATTTCTCCCACCCAACCCAATGCACTTTCTTGCTGCCTTCTGCCCTGCCCCATAGAAACTTGTTCAGAATCCTCATAATTTCTCTACAAATCGACAATGGAGCTTTATAAAAAGAGATAAGAAAAATGGACAACATGCACTACACTGATCTCAATAAAGAAATTCAGCCTCCAAGGTTCAACAGTTTTCCTTTCCAATTTGCTAGGCACATTTTTAACATACTCATCAAAGTACTCCATGATTTTATCCTCCTTGGATTAATTCCAATTAGTATGCCAAGGAAAGTGAATTTTTTCGCTTCAATCCTGCAAGATAAGAAATTAGCAGCAACTAGCAAAAAATGTTTACTGATATTTATACTAATCAATTTGCTTTTAATGAAATTCACTCCAAGACCCAAAACAATTTTTAACCCTCTAAGAACCACCTTGAGGGACCACACATGTTTCCAACTGCCTTCTCCAAGTAAGAGGGTATCGTCTACAAATTGAATAGTGTCTACCATACATTAGTCCTTCACCTTAAAACATGAGAATTCACCAATGTCGTGAGCCTTCTTAACCAAACCAGTTAGCCCTTTTGTAACAAGAACAAATAAAAATGGGGATAGTGGGTCGCCATGTCTAAGACCCCTACCCACTCTAAACTCGCTTGTCGAACTTCCGTTGACTAGCACAGACATATAACTCATGAAAATGGTTTCCTTCATCCATCTTAGCCAAAGCATACCAAACCCCATCCTTCTTATCATGTATTTGAGAAACTCCCAATTCACTTTGTCATACGCCTTTTCAAAATCCAACTTAAACAACAAGCACTTCTTCTTCTCTTTCGTTGCGAAATCAACAGTCTCATTTGCCACCACCACCCCATCCAGAAAGTGTCTTCCCGAGACGAAAGCGCTCTGATAAGAGGAAATAATTGACCCCAGAACCTTCTTAAGTATGGCAGCCAAGAGTTTGGAGAGAGCTTTATAAAGACAGCCAACCAAACAAATAGGCTTGTAATCATCGAGGTCCAATGGATTAGCGTTCTTCGGAATCAAAGTTAAAAAAGAAGAAGATATAGACTTAGACAACACTACGTGGTCATGAAAGTCATGGAACAGGCAAGCAAAATCATCCTTGATAAAGTGACAACACTTTCTAATGAAGAAAAAGTTGTATCTGTTGGGACCCGGACTCTTCGACCCCTCACAACCCCACACAACCTCCTTAATTTTGACATCAGTGAAATCATCTTCTAACATCCTGCTCTCCGAGTCAGAAATTCTACTAAAATTAAGGCCATCCAAAGTGGGGCGAAACACATCTTCTTCGACAAATTTATCAGAAAAAATGCCTCTTTACTTCCTCCTTAACATCTTTCACGGAATCTACCAAACCATAAGCAGTGTTAATGGATCCGATAAAGTTATTGCACCTTCTTTCCTTCATAGCACCATGGAAAAACCTGTTTATATCTCCATCGTTGTCCCACTTCGATCTAGACTTATGCAAAATCATTAAGCCATATTGGACATTGGTAAAAAATGTCTCTTTTACCGATCAACTGACCAACTAAGCCCCACCTACTAGCCAAAGAATCAGATACAAGAAATTGATCGATCTTACTCATCGATTTCTCATTGCCACTGAACCAACTAAATTTATTTCCTTTGCACGGTATGTCGATCAGATTAATATTCTCAATGAATCCCACAAATTCCCTCATTTTAGTTGTTCTGCAGGCCATTGATCTACCTTTCCTCTCCCTTTGATTAACAATGGAGTTAAGATCTCCACACAGGCACCAAACTCCATCATCGCACCGTGACTTGAGATCTGACAACTCATTCCAAAGCTTCCTTTTAAGCTCCATGGAACACGATGAATAAACGTTGATTACATAATAAAGCCCTCCCTTCCAATTCACCTTCAACCCAAGTTCCCCTCTCATTTGAAACTAAATATAATTTTCACAGTTTCCTCCTTCCACAAAGAAATAAGCATATCGATTGTCCTGTTGCTTTTGAGAATGGCCAACCTAATTTCTCCTTCCTCCAAAAATTATCAACAATTGCAGAATCCACACAAGACAACTTAGATTCTTGGATAAGAAACATATCCACCTTCCCTTAAGTAATAATTGTAAGTTAGAGTTGCACCTAAGACATCATTATCACAAGAAGATATTTCATTACTAACCCCTTCTTCTTCTTCATCGGAATGGTGTGTTGCTATCAATGCAAGATTTACATGTTCTTCATCTGAAGATGAACATTTCATTGTCATTTCATGCTACATATGATTTCTTTTCCTTTTTATGATTCTTTCTCTTGAATTTATTCTTCTTTTGAAGTGTAGGGAATTCACTTTTAACATGTCCTCTTTCTCCACATTCAAAGCATTTAATCTTCCTTGTTGGTGCTTCCCCTTTAATGGTCTCCCTTTTTCTTTCTTTTCTTACAAACTTTTCAAACTTCTTGATAAGATCATCATTAATATCACTATTAGACTCATCCTCTTGATTGTTGTCATAAATTTTTACTTTTGTCTTTAAGGCAGTGTCTTTTGAATCTTTTACTTGTATTTCATGCTTCTCCAGTCTTTCAAGTTCTAATTCATGCTCTTGAAGTTTTCTGAACAAGGAAGCAGATGTCATGGTAGAAAGACTCTTCTTTTCTGATATCGCCGTCACCTTTGGTTGCCATTTCCTACTTAAAGACCTAAGCACTTTAAGATTTAATTCATCGTTAGTAAAAGTCTTACCGAGTGCTTTCAAATGATTTGTCAAGTGCACAAATCTTTTTTGCAAGTCAAGGATTGATTCTCGGGGCTGCATTCTGAACATCTCATATTCTTGACTTAATGTGTTCAATCTAGATTGTTTAACTTCAGCGGTTCCTTCATGAGTTTCCACCAAAGTGTCCCAAATTTCTTTTGCGGATTTACATTGTGAAATGCAGAAGAATTCATCCATACTTAATGCACTTTGTAATATGGTAATGACTTTCTTTTCATCGGGCACTTTCTTTTTATCATCGTCAGTATAAGAACTTTTAATCTTTGGAGTTCCAACATCATTTACTACACTCATTGGTTGATGTGAACCATTTTCAACAGTTTCCCATATTCCATCTCCTTGTGTTTCTAAGTGTGCTCTCATTCTGATTTTCCAAAAGTCAAAATATTCTCCAGAAAATAGAGGGGGCTTATTGCTACTACCGCCATCTTTGAAAACCGTAATTGCGCTTGTGGAAGCCATACTGGATCTGTAGGAACAAGTTACCTATAACCTGCTCTGATGCCAATTGTAAGTATAAAGTATGCCTAAGAGGTATAATGAAAAGGTGCTTTCAAACAAAGTATTTTTCAGAAAAGCTTCAGGTATTGCCTTGATTATTGAATGGTTGCATGCACACTATATATTAAATTCAAAGTTTCATTTGTCATTCACCTCTTTCAAAAATTATCTACAATCTCTAAGCATATTTTTCCATAACAGAAATTTTATACAAGATACTTTTTTAATACCATTTTCATATTACATTCATAAAAGTATCATTTGAGCACTTAGAGAGTTTATGATATTGAAATTTCATATTTGAAAGAGAAGAAGTCTTTCATAGAATTTATATACTACAAACTTGTTTCAAAAACTCTTGTTGTAACATATCTTATTTATCCAGGATTGTTGGATATAAGATTGATTGGTTGTAAACATTGTTATCCGGATTGTGGATACAAGAGGTCCATTGTGAGAGGATTGTTCTCAATTGGACTTAATTGGAAATATCCAAGAGGTTGTTTTTGGTGGTTCATTATTAGTGACTTGTATAGAAAAACTAGGAAGAGTCTTGTCTTGTCCAAACAACAGTGAAATCTTTTTCATGTTGAAATGGGACTGAAGTACTATCGGACTGTGAGGAAAACCAGTATACTTCTTTGTGTTATTTACTTTCTACAATTTACCGCTTTTTATTAATAATAACCTTTAAGAAAGTAAAAAATAAAACAGTCGAAAAATCAAAAAAATTGTTAGCTAATTCTTTCTCTTTTCAGCAAGCTGCCAATTCAATAAAAAAATTCATTTTTCTCTTAACACTTTTCACATATTAATGAAAAATCATATTAGCACGAATAATATTTTAATTTGAATATTTTTTTCAACTATACTTTCTATAATTTTTAAAAATCTTCTCAGAAATATCTTCAATTTATTTGTATCAAATGAGTTTTTTTTTTAAACAAATGTGGATCATAAGAGACCCGAACAATTCGTCTCTACTTAAAAGCTCAAATGTTTAAGATATTGATATATTAATTGATTAGTTTTTAGATATAGGTTCTGGTAAGCTATTTTTTGAGCTTATAGTTTATGCCTTATAGATTATAAGCTCGTATAATAATAAAAGACTTGTTTGATAACAGTCTTTTCATCACGAGTTTATAGTTTATTTTATTAGCTTATAGTTTATTTTTTAGACGCTATTTTAAATAGCGTTTTAGCTTATAGCTTATAGCTTATCATTTTTTCTTTCACTTTTACCCTTATTATTTTAACTAAAATCCACTATTATCCTCTATAATTTATTATAATTTAAAATAAAATAATAATTATTAAATATCTTTTATGTTATTTTATTTTATCAGATAATTAAACCGCTAATTTTACCAAACAATTCAATTAGCTTATCAGCTATAAGTCATCAGCCATCAGCTATAAGTTATAAGCTACCAGTCGTCAGCTATCAATAAAAAATTATAAGCTATCAACTAACTTATCAGTCAACCACTATTTTTACCAAATAAAACCATACTAATTATATATTAACTAATTATGAATTATTTCCTATTGTCAGGGTTTCAAGTTTCAACCCTAAATGGATGCATCATGTTCATTCAGAAGTGTAGTAGTATGACAATAAGAGGCTGATGTGTATAAATCCAAGTGCTTTTATTTTAGTGTCTAGACATGCATCTAATTATGAAGGAGACTGATATTAATTAAAATTGTTTTTCAACTTTCACCAACACAAATAAATAAGTGTATTGCATTTAAAGGTGTTCGTAATACCCAAAAAAAAAACTCATCTAATTTAAAAATGAATTTACTCGAGATGGAGTAGTTCTGTTTTGGATAATTGTTTAAAAATATTTATTCAATTTAATTTTACACGATTTAATTTAAATATTTTTATATATATATATAAAAAAAAAAAACCTAATTCAATGAATAATAAACTAACGCAATATACCATAATAATAAAAAGATTTAAGTATAATTTTAGTCTCTCTATTTTATCAATTTGCGAAATTAATTAGTTTTTGTCATACTATTTTAAATTTAAACAATTTTTTTTTATCTCTCATATTTTTTCATTTAAAATTAACAATGTTTTCATTTTTTTAAATAACAAGTTACTTGTGAAATATTATAAACCATCGTATATAAATATATTCAACAACAAACATTTTCTATAAAAAGACTTAAGAGAAGGAGTAAAATATGAAATTTTAGTTCGTGATTCAAACAAAATTAGATGACTAAAACTGTAATTTAATCTAATAAAAAATAAATAAATGTTGAAATACGAACTTGCAGCCCAATTATCATTTCATAGATTAAATTTTATGTTCTATTATTCTTTTTTTCTTTTTTATTTGATAAATTATCTTTATTCAAAAAATATACGAGCGATTCAATTTAGTTTGGATCTATTTTATAAAATCAATCTAAAATTCAATTTGTATCAATCAACTTTTTTTTTACAAAATAGTATCAAAGCACATTTAATAATATTCTAATTTTTAAAATTTTGTATTTCTTAGATTAATGTAGAAATTCAACCACGATCTATGGTGAATTCTTCTCAATCTTGATCTCAATATTGTTATGTAATGACAACGAACAAAAACAAAAACACGTTTAAAGAATATGAGTATGAACTGCAGAGTAACTCTCTGCCCACAACTGTGGAATTTTTATTATCACTTTGCAACTGCAAAACCGTGATTATCAAACTTGATGATTACAATGATAACGGTTCCTCCCTATTTATAGATTTAGATTAACTTGCATCTCAAGCTAAAACTCAAACTATAAAAGCCCAAAAATATCTAATCTAATCTTTCTAAATCAAATCTGATCTTTCTAAATCAAATCTAATATTTCTAAAACAATGAATTACATATTTAACACACCACCTAATTCATTGTGACTGAACTATCTACATTCATCATAGACCTTAGCTTCTTGCGCACTTCGACAGACACTCCCTTCGCCATGATGTCTGCAATCTGATTCTCAGTTCTGCAATGTTTCAAGTTCATCTTCCCTTCTGCTACCTGTTCTCGAAGATAATGGAACCTCGTTTCGATGTGCTTGCTTCGACCGTGTGCTATTGGATTCTTCTCAGTGTTAATAGTTGACATGCTGTCGATCGTCATGGTAATTGCTCCATGAATCTTCGATGTGATCTCTCCGACCAGGTTCACCATCCAGGTTGCTTGACATGCACAAAGAGAAGCAGCTATGTATTCTGCTTTGCATGATGACAATGCCACTACTGGCTCCTTTCTCGAACTCCAAACAACTGGTGCACCACCTAGCATAAACACATATCCAGTTGTAGATTTTCTATCCTCAGCATCACTACACCAACTTGAGTCAGTGTATCCCACTAACTTGCATTCTTTTCCTTCATCAGATGCAGAAAATAAAATGTCGTAGTCGAGAGTTCCTTTCAGATATCTTAGTATCTTCTTCGTCGTTACTAGGTGTGATACCTTTGGCTTCTGCATGAATCTACTTACCATACTGATGACGTGAAAATACATCGTTTATTTAACTTGATTAATGCATGTTTTCTAGTTATTTTGATTTGCATTTGCACTATTATGTTGGCATTTTGTTTGTTTTCAGGTATTTAGCCATTTAAGAATCACATGCGAAGAAACGAAGCAATTCGGATGAAAAACGGAAGAAATTGAGCAATTTGCGCACAAGGCGTTCGCTATTGAGAAAGCCAAAAACGAGAAAAGTGAAGGAAAAGTACAAGAAAGACAGGGGAAAGCCCACATGACAATCGATTGCAGTCTTAGCGAAACCAAAGATGTTGTTTTTCCCTTGTAGCGCTGTCCGACGATTCTGGCCATAACTTTTGATCCGTAAGTCCGAATAACGCCCCGTTTAAAGCGTTGGAAAGCTAACGCAGAGATCTACATCATGTGAAATAGACCCATGGCGCTCACCCCTTGTACATATGGCGAGCACCATGTAGAGATGGCGGGCGCCATCTTCCCAAAACGTGGATCAGTCAAGGACGGTTAGAGAAAGTGCCCCATGATCACCATTTTTCTCTCACACGAATATTGAAGGAGTTACGTGCATTCCAAGGATTGTACCACTATAAATAGGACTTAGTTCATTATTTTTAATCATCCAATCTTAGTTGCAGCATTAGGCATAAATTCACTTTGTTAAAGCGATAATTCTTCACATTGGGGAGTTATCCCACCATTGTTGTAATCGAGTTTGGATCGATTTATTTTACAGCTTTTAATCTTGCCGCCATTTACTTTCCGTCAAAGTTTATTTCTTGTATCAGATTCAAGTCTCCGGTTTGGAGCAGGTTCTTAATATATTCCGCATCGCTTTACTTTATTTTATTTCCTCGCAGTGCTTTACTGCTTTTATTTCTTGCCTTGCCTTAAATTTGTTTACTTTATTGCTCTGCTTTATATTCTTTACTTTATCACACTACTTGTTTTAATTCCTTTAAAGCAAAAAGATCAGTTTTCAAACCAAACTTAAGCGTGACACTTTCGTTCTTACTTTTGAAAACCAATCTCACACTTAACACATTTTTATTCCCCAAATGACTTATTCTACAAATCAATTATATGCCATGTTTACCATATTCATGTCTAGCTAAATCTGTTGTGCTGGGATGTGAGGACCGTCGTTTCGACGGTGCTCCGTATGTTGTATCTGTAGAAATGCTTTAGGGGCTGTTTTGATTTTAATACAACTTTTCTGAATTTAACTTGATCGGACATTACGTAAATGGGACTGTGTTTCTGTTTACGTAATGACCGTGACTATCTCGGGTAAGATCGAAAGTCGTCCGATACTTAAGATAAAAGTTGGTTAGTTGTTGATTGATAAAAACAGCGAAAGCGCTTTGTTAATTAACTAGGGAAATTTAATATTATTAGAAAGTGATTTTAAAACTATTTACGAAAGCGCGCCGTTTATAGATTTAGGATCCGGTTGGCTGAGCATATGCCGGAAACCCTTTGATGTTAAAAGTTTCTAATCAAAAGTACTTTTTAACTGAGTCTTAGAGGTGATTATATAAAAAAGGACTTCATCACTTTAACGCAATACGCGACCGGTGCAGCGTGAGCGGCTGGTATAGATTAGAGGTTAGGTCTAGTTCCAATCACGCTAACGTGGCGGTTCCTTTTTAATTAACTCTTTTTCAAGGAAGAAAATATTGCCCCGTAAGTGTCCCTACTTAAACAATAGGAGTATTGTTTGATCGTTGTGAATCACATACCAGTACCATTTATCTAAATTCATTTTTACTCATTATTCTCTATTTTCTGTGCACTTTACACTCTATTTCTATTAGCCTTAGATATACACCGTAACAATAATAATCGATAGATTGACATTGGCCTCTGTGGGTTCGACAATCTTTTATATTACTTCGATAGGTCCGTGCACTTACGGATTCCACCCATCACATACCCGTACTATATGTTAAGTCTGGTCTTGTGTGACAAAGGTATCGAAGTGACCCAATAAGTCTTCTATATTGGGTTGGGTCGACATTATCTTCATCTGAATCCTTCGATAGTTACAATCTGGTCTCAGCTGGAGTCGAAGTTGGGTTACAATCTTGTATCTTAAATCTATTGAGTATTTCGCATGCATATCTTATTTGGTGCATCATCAAACCTCTATCAGTCTTGTAGAATTCAATGCTAAGGAAATATGAGAGATTTCCCAAGCCTGACATTTCAAACTCCTCACTTAAGTCATGCTTGAAATCTTCAATCTCCTTCTTGCAACTTCCTGTTATCAACAGGTCATCGACATAGAGACATAGTATAAGCAATTCACTATTGCTTATCCTTACATATACTCCATGCTCAGTTGTGCACTTCACAAAATTTTTCTCCCTTAGAAAGCTATCGATCTTCTTATTCCAAGCTCTTGGAGATTGCTTAAGTCCATACAGAGCTTTATACAGCCTGTACACCTTTCTTTCTTCGCCTCATTTCACATAACCATCTGGTTGTGCAATATAAACTTCTTCGCCTAAGGGGCCATTAAGAAATGCATACTTTATGCCCATCTGACATGTGTGCCAATTGTTCATATTTGCTAGACCAACAACCAACCTGATTGTTTCGATCCTAGCAACAGGTGCAAACACTTCGTCGAAGTCGATTCCTTCCTTCTGAAGAAATCCTTTCGCCACAAGTCTCGCCTTGTGTCGAGTTACTTCTCCTTTAGGATTCACCTTTACCTTGTAAACCCACTTCACATCAATTTCCTTCTTGCCTTTAGGAAATTCGACAAGTGACCAGGTGTTGTTGACTTCAATGGAGTCTAAATCCTCATTCATTGCTTTCACCCACTTCGAATCTTTCAATGCCTCAGCTGCATTGACTGGTTCGACATCTGCGTAGAAAGCATAATGTACCAGCTCACCCTCTTCATCGACCACATCATCTAATGTAATCACACATTCTTGCAACCTTGCAGGAATGTGTCTTGTTCGTCGAGGTCTGCTTGGGCCCGCTTCATCTCTGACTTGTTTCTGTCAAACTTCTCTTTTGACTTCAGTGGTTGGTTTTTCTCAAGAGATTCTCACTGAATCCTTCTTGACATTCTCAGTTCAATTTCATTCTTTAAGCTCATCTATGATCACGTCCCTGCTGATCACTACCTGCTTATTCACTAGGTTAAACAGCTTGTAACCTCCAGTCAAATGATATCCTATCAAGATCATCTGATTCAACTTGTCATCAACCTTCCTTCTCAACTGATCTGGCACATGTTTATGTGTTACAGATCCAAACACCTTCAAGTGACTAAGGCTAGGCTTAACACCAGACCAACACTCTTCTGGCGTGATTCCTTCTAGCTTCTTCGTCGGACATCTATTCAAGATGTAAGTTGTTGTCGACACAACTTCTCCCCATAACTCTTTGGGTAGATACTTGCCTTTCAACATACTTTTCACCATATTCATGATGGTTCTATTCTTCCTTTCTACAGTTCCATTCTGCTGTGGAGTGTAGGGTGGCACTACCTTATGCACAATCCCTTCTTTCTCACATAATGCATCAAAATATTTTGACACATGCTCTCCACCACCATCAGTCCTCAGAATCTTTAGCTTTCAACCACTTTGTCTTTCGGCCTTAGATTTGAATTTGGCAAATACCTCGATCACTTCACTTTTCTTCTTGATCGGGTAAGTCCACAATTTTTGATTGAAATCATCTATGAACATGACAAAGTATCTGTTTCCTCCAATTGAATCCACCTGGATAGGACCACATACATAAGAGTATATGACTTCAAGAATTGCCTTCGACCTGCTTCCTGTATCCTTGCTGAAGTTATTCCTGTGTTGTTTCACTTGAACACACTCTTCACACACTTCATTTGGAATGTTGATTTCTAGTAATCCTGAAACCATATTTCTTCTCTTCAAATCTCTGATGTCTTTGAAATTGAGATGACCAAGTCGATAATGCCATAAACATTCATCTCTACTGGCTGCAGTTGCAAGGCATTTATGCTTCATCACATTAAGTTCAATCTTGAAGGTCCTATTCTGAGACATTGGAGCCTTCAAGATTAACCTTCCTTCTGATTCGAGAACTCTCATTATCTTATCTTCGACAATTACCTTGTAGTTCTTTTCGACAAGCTGTCATATACTGAGCAGGTTACTTTTCATGCCTGGTATGTATAACACATTGGAAATTATTGATTTCTTGACACCATTCCTCAAAATCTGAACATCACTAAGACCTTCAGCTGCTAGAGTGTTGTCATTTGCAAACTTCATTGTGTTCTTCGGCGAGGGCTTCATATTGACAAACCAATCTTTCCTTCCAGTCATATGTGATGAGTATCCTGAGTCCAAGTACCACCGGTCCTGGCATCTCTCTTCGTCTCTTGTTGTGACCATCAGCAACATCTCTTCTTCTTCATGTTTTGCCAGCTTTGCATCAATTTCTTGATTCTTCTTCTTTTCTGGACAACCACTAAAATAGTGACCATACTTCTGACAATTGAAACACTGAATGTGACTTTTGTCAAGCTTTCGACCACCACCTCTTCCTCTACCTGCATCACCACCTCCTTGGTTGCCTTGGTTCCAGGGTTTTCTCTAATTCGACCAGTTTCCTTTATGCTGATTTCGATCAGTCGAATTGGTGTAGCCTCATCTACCTTTGTTGCCATTCCAGCTTCCTTTGCCTTTCCTTTCTTTTTTTGACTGCGCATGCAAAGCCATATCACTCTTTGACTTTCCTGCAACTTTTTCAGCCCCTTTGTTCATGAGACTCAAGCGTCCCTTGAAGCTCTTCCTTTGTTCATACTGACAAATCTTTCGACTCTTCTATGGCTACTACCACGTGGTCGAATTTTGGAGCCAATGACCTCAAGATCTTTGACACAGATGATGTCAATACTTCTCCACATACCTTGATTTAGTTCGCCAGCTTTGTAACTCTAGTGAAGAAATCTGTTATACTTTCATTGTCTTCCATCTAAAGCAATTCATAAGTCCTTTTGTGAGTTTGTAACCTCACCTCTTTCACCTTTTCTGCACCCCAAAAGATTTTTCAAGAATCTCTCAAGCTTCATTTGCTAATTCTACATCACTAACTTTTTCAAAATTATATGGATTAACACATTGATGAATTATAAAGAGAGCTTTATAATCTTTCTTCTTCAATTCGTTGTGTGCAGCCTTTTCTTGATATGTTGCATTCTCTGCAAGCGGTGCTACTCCTTCCTTTACAAGAACCCACAGATCTTGATAACAGAAAACCACCTTAATCTGCTTGCACTAATTCTCATAATTATCTTTCTTGAGAATCAGAAGGTTCGTCGAAAAGTGCCCGTTTGGATGATTCATCGCCATCACAGTTGTTCTTCCCTTGAATCAAAATCGGAGCTTTAGATACCAGATGTTGGAATTCAACCACAACCTATGGAGAATTCCTATTCAATCTTGATCTCAAGATTGTTATGTAATGATAATGAATAAAACAAGAACACGTTTAAAGAAGATGAGTATGAACTGCAGAGTAACTCTCTGCCTACAACTATGAAATTTTTATTATCATTTTGCAATTGCAAAACCGTGATTATCAAACTTGATGATTACAATGATAAGGGTTCCTCTCTATGTATAGATTTAGGTTAACTTACATCTCAAATTAAAGCACAGACTATAAAAGCCTAAAAATATCTAATCTATTTTTTTAAAATTAAATCTGATCTTTCTAAATCAAATCTAATTTTTCTAAAACGATAAATTACATATTTAACAATTAATTTATAATATAATTTTTATTTAAATCAGTTTGAATTAAGAAACATTTGATATAAAATACATTATATAGAAGAAAGAATTAATTTTGTGAAGTTTATGTCAAATTAATTTTGTGACATTACATCATTAAGTTTATGTCAATGTCATATTAGCTGTGAATAACGGCGATAAGGTATCAATTATTTGAAGAATAAATTAATTTTGAATTTCTTTCCAAGAGTAAGACAAAACAGAGCTAGTTGTTAGGTAGGTAGAGTAGGTGGTGGAAGGGTAGCGGTGGCCACGAGATAGGGAGTAGATACCCACTAGAATGGCGGCCTTTACGGCAGCAGCCCACCAGACGACACGGCTTTATTATTTTGCATGGCTTCTACGTATTGCTAAACAAAATAACTACACTACATCAAAATTCTTAGTATTAATAAATATGTAGTCGGTCCAGTTTGATTGGAATTCGTATAAAGGACTACAGTTCAATATAATATAATAGCGATTAGGAGAGGTTAAAATTACTTGATGTTGAAAATTCATCAACCAATTGGATTAGTTGATTCGGTGGTGAAAAAAAATTGTTAATACTAAAAATTGTTTTTCCTTTTACTAAAAAGTAGCAAAGTTATTCAATAATTTTAATTTTATAGATGCATCTTCTAATCTTATAAATCAATTTAGATTCACTTCTTTTATTTTTAAGTTAATTGTATAATGATTATGGTTAGAATAATATTTTGCTTAAGATTTTAAATTTGCATATTTTTATTGAGTCATCTCGAATTTTTTCAATTAGTCTATGCTATAAAGCTAGCCTAAGGTTCTAGCTGTCATTATCATTTTCTTTGTGTATTTTATTTTTAAAAACATCTAATAATTAAAAAAAAGATGTTTTCTTTTATATTATTTCATATTTATCAATTGATTTATTTGTAAATATTATTAAATAGTACAAAATTTAAATAATTAGTTTATCTCTAATCAAATATCTCATATTAATCTTATCGAAATCAAAGATTCAATCAGTAGCCGGCAACACGTTGTGGACTTCAAATTCGTCAATAAAGGAGAATGGGAATAGGGGTGTACCTACAAGGCTTCTCCGATGGAACCACTAATTGAACGCTTTGCTCCCCAGTTTAGAACACATATGATCATCGTGTCGATTGAGACTTCCAGTATGAAAGTACACTCATGCATAGCTCTAATGAAAATGATCGAAGAGATTGAACAGACTTATTTAAAAGGTTGAAGTATTAACATTCCATATCTATTATGCGCTATTATACTGACGAATAGACTTAAAGGTTGAAGTGTTAACATTGCATATCCATTCTGCATTGCTATACCGAAGATCAGCAATGTCGATTCTAAAATTTTATGTCATTGATCAACATAAATTCTAATTTGTATAACAGAACATAATTTTTGTAAGAAAAAAATACAAATAAAATAAAAAGTAATGAACTTGTGATTACTCTTAAAGATTTTCTCAAATATATTTTTATTACAAATTTGTGAAATATCAAATACAATTACTAATATTTTATATAAAAGCAAAAAAGACTTAAAAACAACAAATGTATTTTAGAAGTTGTTTGTCTAGTTTGTCTAGTCTAATGCATTTTCATTTTCAGTGAGCAAATTTTGATTAACCCAATTCAGATGTGAGATATAAAAAGCAAATGATTATTAAAAATGAAGTTAAATAAAGCAAAATTTCAATTTTATAATACTATCGAAAAAGGTAAAAATTACAATGATCACAATTTCCAATATGATATAACACCAACAACATGTACAACTATTAAATTAAACCTGTAAAGTAAAATAATGTTACTATACATAATTCCATTATAAAGTAAAATAATGTTACTAAATATAGCCTACACCTTATAGAATGGTGGTAACCATCAAATTTCTTGAATTAAGTTATAAGCTATTTTTTTCTATAAATGTCACACAATAATAAATATTTCAAAAAATTCAGGCCTAGAATAGAAGTAACCCCATTATGATATAAGTTAGGCAAATTGCATTAAAAAATAGAGCCCCACTAGTGGGTTTGTACTGGGTACATATTGCTATGATGCTATGTTTTTGTTAGAATTTTTTCATTTATTAACATTTACTACAGTTACACCCACATGAAAAGTTTCTAAAAATGTCTTATATTTATTTATTTTCAGAAAAGATTCAAAACTGGAGTAGACTCGAGGAATCATGCAAGTACAAAATTAAAGTTTTATGATAGATTATATTAAAAATAATAATAAAAAAGAAGTGAAACGTGTGTGTTAATAACTTATTTTTTTAAAATATTTTTTAATATATGGTGAAGGTTTTTTTATTTTTTTTATTAATTCATGTTTGGGACAGGATTTAAATTTTGTTTTATTGTAAAAATGTTGAAAAGCATAAAGGTATTAGCATAGGTGCAAGGACTTGTTGGTGTCTGATTTTTAAGGCTAAAGAGATGTTCCTGTCAGGAATTCACAGCCACGTGACAATGTACGTGTTTCTGTAAAATAATTAATAGTAATGTTTTGCTAATTATATATGTTAATGCTAACACAATATTTATGCTGAATGGTTTATGATATTAATACTATGATATTAGTCTTATATATGATATGATATTGTATGTTTTCGGTTTATATCACTTTTGAATAATCAGCCAAACTCTAGAGATACCAGATTGTTTGTTTTTTATTATTATATTTATTTTTTATTATTATTATTTTATATAAAGAATTGGAGAGAAATCTCATGATATCTTACGATGATATGCTCGAAAATTAAACAAGTCAAATAAAAACTATAAATTAAACTATGCATCAATGTTTTTGTTCCATATTTTTGTTGATTACTCCACTATAAGAGTTCATTTTCCACTACCTTAATTGATATCAATAATGAAATTTTTCCTAATTAAAAAAATTGATAACAATAAAAATAAATTTGATCAAATTGTGTTCCTTTTTATTCCAATTTAATTTATTTATCTTTCATTCAAATATTTTAGATAAAATCCAATACGGAGTATCTACTTTTCTATTTATACTGCGCTCATAGATCTATTTTATTATACGTGTCAGATAATTTTTGATAAATAAGATTAAAGTAAAATTTATTTGTAATTTATTTGTAGTGTTCGATATTGTTCATATATATATTAGAATAAATTTGTTTCTATCGTAATGAATTTTAAAAACTTTTTTAATTAAATACTTAAATAACAATATGACAAATATTGAAAGATAAATATAATAGTTTTTTCTAAGAAAATTTATTGACTCTGTGACTAAAATATATCTAAATAAATCTTCGTATGAAGAAAAAAAAAATGATGCCTTGAATTCGAATTCAAATAATTATGACAAAAACAGTAAATGTCAAAATTATTTTTTAATGATAAAAATATTTAGGAGATGGAAATAAAGTTTCACATGCTCAAAACTTTTTTCTAGTGTTTGTAAATAACACGTGCTCAAAACTTTTTCCTAGTTATTCTAATTGTTGGGTTATGTCAGCACATGTACTCGATAAAATATTAGACTATCGTTATATATCGTCTTATAATTCTCTTATTTTTTTATTGATGATGGTTATCTTATTTGTTGTAAGACGTGCTTGGTGTTGAGATACAATCGTGAAATAGAAAGTTCTACATTGTTTGGAAAATGGGAAGTTGAACGCTTTATAAGTGAGATGATCCATATATGCATTATTTTAAAATTTTGGGTGAATATGTGGTGTCTATATCATGTGTGTTGCTATTTATTTATTTATTTGAAAAGGCCAAATTGCATTAAACTAAAAAGGCACAAGATGTGCAATCTGATACAAAGAAAAAGCAACACAAAAGACACTAAACAGCCAAACAACCCCAACACTAGAACAGACCAAAAAACACAACAAAACACAAATAACAATATATCAAAAGAACACCAAAATAGAACCACCACTAACACTGAACATCTACAAAACCATCAGCAGCCATCAAACTAAGAACATTATTCAACAATAGCAAAACGCTAACACTTTAAAATAGGAAAAGCTGATAGCACCAAGGAACCTACGACAAAAAAAAAACCACACAGCAAGTCAAAGACTGCCCATAGTTGGGGAGCCATTAAACCGTGTTGAGCTTGCTGCACCAAAAGAGGGTGATTGAAGCCTTTCCCTGCAGCTCACTTCTAAATGATGACCGAACAATTTCCTCACTAAGAGAATCGTTGCCTTGACCTGAAGAACCAGCCCATGACTGCACAGAACACCAGCTGCCACTTTCAATCGATTACGCCAATCCAAACTACAAAACAAAACACTATAAACCTGCAGTATTGACAGTTGCGATCAAAGCAACGCCAATAACGAAGCGACCTCCACAACAACAAATGCAATAGGCAAATTTAATACAGAAAGAAGGCAATAAGAAACCAGAAACTCCACCAAGCTCTAGGGACTGCACCAGCTTGACCAAACCCCTCCATAGACCAACTTGAGAGCCAAAACAGACACTGCTACACAACAGACCTGACACCAACAACGTTTGATAAAAATTTAATAATCATTCAAATATTTAAGATATATGCATCTCCAATAGCAAACAGATTAGCACCAGACAATTACTCATCTATAAGACCTAAAGTTGCCCTAGGATTCAAACACCACAATGATAAATTGGGATTCAAATCCTTTCCTTTTACTTTCAACCAATTCCAGGTGTACAATTTTACCTTCTCCACCAAGATTCCAGTCTCTATGTTCTTATTTTGAAATAATTTTTCATTTCGCGCTTTCCAAATATTCCATATACACGTAAACCAAAATATGTGTGTTACTATTTATTCAATGCAGGTGCTTTTCCTCATAACCCATTAGTGGTATCAGAGCCGACAGTTTGAGTAAGGGACCCGTTCCTTGTATTGAAAGTCTTCCTGGCATAGTGGTGGTCAAACGTTGTTTTCTGTTGAAGTGCATGTGACACGATGAGGGTGTCAACAACGATGCAAGTGTATGTGGATGAAAGAGCTTCAGTTTGAGGGATAACCTAATGATTGAACTCACACTTGAAGAGGAGATTGTCGAGATACAAGTTTGAGTTAGAAGTCCCACATTATTTGAAAAAGTAGAGTTTTAGCAGTTTATAAGTGAGAGGACCCAGATACCCAATGCCTTAAGGTTTTGAGTGAATATGTGGAATCTCTCTCACTTGTCTGTTGCTCTTGACTCAATGTAGATGCTTCTCCTCATGATGCGTCATCATTTCTAACTCACAATAAAATAAATTATTACTAACTTGTAATTTTTGGACGGAAAAATTGCAAACTCTTTCAACAACATTTGGACGGAAACAATGAAAACCCTCTCAACAACTATTTTTGGATAAAAAAAATAGAAAAATCTCTCAACCATAGTTTTTAGATAGAAAAATTATAAACCATCTCTAGACACACAACTACACAAATCCATAATACACCCAAAATATTAGAGTTGTTATGGTGAATAAACACAAACTAGCTCTCCATATTTATAATAAAATTTCACTTATTTTTTCTTCACATTATTCAATGTGAGACTTGTATGAGTATCCATTTTAACACAAAGAATCCTCCTCTCGATGAAAGTCTCACATCTCTTCACTCCATAGTCACCTTCATCCTCACAAACTAAAAGATAATCTTCATAATTAACCATGTTTATAGAAGGTGCACTTTTCAATTCTTCGATCTTCTTCTTTATGCTTCAAACATCCTCTGTGAATTTTGAACATCTAGATTGTATGTGACCAAATTGTTGACAATAATGGAAATTGACAATACTCATATCTCTTGGTTGAAAGCTTTAACCATATTGATCACCATAGTTCTTTCATTTCCATTATTTTTCTACTTTTATCTATTTATTTTTCTTGGAAATTTATCAACACCTATTATTCGTCGACTTTCCTTAAATGATTACTTCATATAATTGTTGTGCGCTCTTCCCTGATAACATTCACGACACTAATGATTTGTAATATTTGGGTAGTGATGCCAACAAAAGTAGTGTTTTCTCTTTGTCTTTGATATATTCCCCTGCATTCACAATTCTAGATACCAGCTCATTAAATTTGTTAATATGGTAAAATACATACCTTTGATGAGTATAAACTCATTTTCATCATCAATCGATTGGTTTATGTGGTTGATGCAAACTTGCTTTCTAACAAATCTCACAATTTCTTTGGAGAGGTTTCTTTTAACATAAATAATTTAATCTCTAGAGAAAGTGCCAACCGAATTGTACTTACTGTCTTTTTTTGTATTGTATTCCAATCTGATTCTTTCATCTCACTCGGTTTTTTCCTTTTCCAAAGCCCAATCAAGACCTTGTCTGACAAAATAGTCTTGCATTTGTTAGACAAGTGAAACGATCTAGAAAGGGGGTTGAATAGATCGCCAAATAAAATTTTTGTATTTAAAAATGGGTTAACAAAAAATTCTTTTCTATGGCAAGCGGAAGCGAATCCGAACTGACTCTTGTCTATCCGAACCGTTATTGGTAGGATTGGATATGCGTACAATAATTTTATCGAACACTTGGTGTGTAATACACCAAAATTGATTCTCTTTATGTTGAAGTTATGACAAATCAATTGCAATGGTTTAGATTGCAATGGTTTCACAAAAACAGTTTAAGAAACTTCAACACAACCAGAATTTTGGATAATTAAATTACACACTAATTATTTTCAAAATCTAGAGAGAGAGAGAGAGAGAGAACACCAAGATTTGTTTAGGCTATTCCCCAATTGTCCTCACTATGGGTACGTCTGCCCTTAATTCAAAATTGAATTGAGATATTGTAATTAACCTTTGCAATATCAATTTACAAGAGAAGTAGTAGCAATTCAAATCCCCAAGCCATATGTTTCATGTTGATCACAACTCCTTTTATCCCCTTGATCTTAGCAAGATCAAGTTGAACAAGATCTCCAATATGATCCTCCAGTTACCGTTACTCCTTTGACCAAACCTTACTTTCTTCAAAGCTTTCACTCGACTGAATCCAAATTTTGAAATCTTGCCCCAAGTCTTTTAATTGATCTTCCGATTACCGTTACTCCTTTGCAAGAACCCCCGTTCTTCAAAGCCTTCGCTCAGCTGAATCCAACTTGACAAGACTTGTGCAAAAACCTTCAAATCAACCCTTGATCTTGGGGTAAGAACCCTAAAGGTTTTCTCCTTGAAACCCCCAAAGAAAACCTCAACCCAGTTTGATTACACAAACCTAAGTTGGACCTTATCAAACTTGTCTTGATAACAAACAAGCAAAAATGATTATGTGCAGTTAATAAATGCGTCAAGAAAGGTTGAAGATTATGAGAATTCTTTGTATATTTTCTGGTTTCAATGAATGAAAATGATGCATGAATGAGTATTCATATATATATGTGTGTGTAGAGAAGAAATGAGCAAAATAGATTTTTAGCCAAAATGCAATTTTAAAATTTGATTCAGAATGTATTGACTCTAAAATGGAATGAGTCAATACATCAGCTAAATGAGTCAATACGAAGTCAAATAGAGTCAATACATTCAAGGAAGTAGCTAAATTCAATAAAAGTTATTTCAGGATGAGTCGACCCAAAACACGGGTGAGTCGACCCATTTTCTCAATGTATCGACCCATTCCTTCAATGCGTCAATACATTGAAGGCAGTGGCAAATCCTTGAATAATACTTTCACATTGAGTCGACCCAACCAAGAATGAATCGACCCATTTGCATGATGTATAGGCTCATTTATCATTTGTATCGACTCATTTAAGGCATATCCAAATTCTTTGAAATTCCATTCAGTATGTATCAACCGATACTAAGGATGTATCGACCCATGCATGACTTTTTGTGAAAAACTCAATTTTTGGCATGTAATGGTTTATGTAATCTAGTCTTACATACTATATATGATGATTATGCACACTCAGACAAAGATTGTAAGGTTCAAATACACAAAGATCTAAGCTACCTAGTTGATCTAAGCTACCAAGTTTTGACATCATTCAAAATACATTCAAGAGCATATTGCACTCACAGTATCATGCATTGCCACAATAAGAAATTCATCCCCCCATCAAACAATGGAATATCCAACTTCAATGTAGTCATGATATTGTTTAAGAAGAAAAAAACTCAAATAAAATAAGATGATAGCAAACTTGCGATTTCCTCCTTTAATCAAAATCTTTTCTCTAATGATAGTTGTTAGAAATGTAACTAGAGTAAATCTCAGCTAAATTGAATGCAAATAAAATAAAATAAAGTCATAATAAAAAGTATATTATTAACTTGCAATTTTTGGACGGAAAAAATTGCAAACCCTCTCAACAACAATTTTTTACTTGGATACTGTTGGTGAACACACAATTCAATATAGGAACCTTTCAGGCTTCAAATACCGACATGATTTTGTTAAGAATATTTTTTATATATATTTTGTTGAGCGAGAGTATCTATGAAGAAAAAGGTACATGTGAATCTCTTAACTGACCACCAGAAGGAAAGATCGATAATTAGATAAACAAATATTTTGATGTATATATAGGAAGGACAGAAACATGCATGTGTGGACTTTACAAGGGTTTACCCACTTATGAGACTAAGGACTGATGAATTTGTTATAGAACAATTAACTTTTAAAGTCGCTTTAAGTAAAATGGTCAAACATGAGAAAACATGTTCTAATAATCAACATGTTTTTATACCATTTGTATTTGACACTTTTGACTTCTTGACATCGAAGACAAAAAATTCCGATACTCATGCATAAGACTATGAAAATAATTTTAAAGAAAATTTATTTTGTCATCTAAAAAAAATTGTACAACTTGTCACCAACTTGCCTTCCATTTTTATAGTGTATGTTTGAATGACAGTCAATTTAATCAAAATTGCTTCAAAAACATCATCTTAAAAGCTCAAAATATTTTCTTTATTATTTTTATATTTTATTGCATTGAGTTGTGATTTTTCACCAATAAAGTATTTTGTCATGAAAAATACACTTTTCTTTAAGGGGTTCTCAAAACCAAGAGTTATTTTTACCGCTTTATATATTTTTTAAACTTTTTAGGGTAGAGTTTAATTTGTTTTTTTTTGTTTTTGTCAAATAGGTTAATGGTTGAATTCATTCTTTAAAATGAATAAGTGTGATACCACAAATTCAAACTTACGCTCATATATCTTGATGTGTTTGTATATCTATCAACTGAACTGCTTTAATGGAACAAATAGAGTTTATTTTTTTGGTAGAAATCCTCGAGGCGTGTAAGACCTCAATGGACAACAAAACTCTTCATCAAGAAAATTTAATACTATTGCATATCTATGATTGGATTCGAACTCAGAACCTTTGATTAAATTGAAAAATATCCCAAAGTGCTCTTGGGTAGAATAAAGTTGAAATTAATTGTGATAAATCTATTAAAATTCTAATTAAAACCATAATAGTATATTTAAATAATGTATATTTAATCACAATAAGCATTATAAAATTTTAAATACTATTTTATAGTTCATCTTATACATCCATTTTATTGATGAAGATGTCGGGTCTCTATTCTCTTTGTAAGTCACTTTAAACGTGGACATAATAGAAAACTTTGCATTGGCAAATGTACATCCATACATCCATAATAACAGGTCCATCTAGTAGTTGTTTCAAGCCTTCAATATATTCAAAAGACAAAAACAATGACAGTTCGCTTACAAAACCACCATGTAAGGTACACGAGACTTTAATAACGGTTACAAGAATTACTCAGATTCCCCCTTATGTTTGATGTAACACTTCCCAAATGGACCCCGCGTCAAATAATAATAAAGAAAAAACTCTTTGAATAGGGTTGGAAAAGAGAGAAGAGTTATTTTTCTTTTATAAAATCAATCAAATTATAAATTGTTTATAACTTAAATAAGCACAATTAAGTTATTATAAAATAATGGGTGTGTTTGATGAATTAAAATTATAATCCCAAGAATATCATATATTATTGTCAAGAATTTTATTCTTATATTTGGAACAATTTTCTTTGAATATTTTAAAGTTTTATTTTAATTAAAAATTAATTTTTTTTTTAATAGGCAATGATTCTATTAAAGAGGAGTATAAGGGATACTCTGCCCGAAAAACAAAACGGAAAGCGCCTACCTCTTAAAACAGAGAAGAGGTAGAGTATTCCACACAGAAAAATCACTACAATCCGCAAAAATACAACAAGAACATAACCACGTCCAAGAACGATAAACAATAGCCGAATAACACTTCACGAAACTAAAATCACCACTCCTGAAAATGATTGAGTTCCTCGCCAGCCATATACTCCAAGTAGTTGCTAACCAAATAACGGCAATAATAGTTCTCTTCAATTTAGACTTCACCTTACCCCAATTATGAAAGTAACCCACAAACTCCCCAAAACTCAAATCGATAGTATTTCCAATCCAAGCAAAAACCTTTAACCAAATATGTACCGTATATGAACACGTTTCGAAAAGGTGCTGAATGTTTTCTTCCTCCGAGCTACAAAAAGCGCAGTTCTGATCCCCTGTCTCTGTCAAAATATTTCTCCGCAGCAATTGGTCTTTTGTTGGGATCCTTCCAATCAAAAGCCTCCAACCAAAATGTATAACATTAGAATGAATTCTCAGATCCCACAACAGATTTAAAGCCTTCCTCGTGCATTCCGTCAAGCTGCTGCCCATGACAGATTCGCGAAAATAAATATGTTAAAATAACTGGAAAATTATAGTTGATTATTTTGGAAATAAAAATGAAGAAATTCATGAACAAAACATATTTTTGAGAATAAAAAATATCCAAATATAAATTATCAAAACTTAAAACAAACAAGAAAATATTCACATTTCCTAAATAACATTTATATCCATTGAAACAACATTCTAAATAAACTATATACTGTATTTTCAAAATTTTAAATATCTATTAAAAATAAATTCAATTCATTAAACTAATATATGTCAATTAAGGTAAATAAGTGCGAGTTGTTGATCAATTTTTATTAGTATTTTTTATTGTATTTTTTCATAATGCGCAAATAAGTTATTTATATTTATAAACACAAATCTATTTTACAATTAAACTCAACTTGTCATTTTTTCTTCCAAAACACACATTTAATGAAAACAAGTTACAATGTGATTAATTCTTTTATTATTTTTTCTCTATATTTAATAAAAAATGTTTTATTTATATTTTTTCTCTTGAAAAAATAAATATTTTTTTACAATAAAATTTAATATTTATTTTATTTCTTAAAAAAGACATTATAAGACAGAGTAAGTACTTGTATTATTCAGATATATCCCAACTTTATAGAAATCCTAATTTGATATTTTTCTTTTCTTTTCTTATTGATGATTTTGATGTTTTCTATTTCCTATCTAGGGTTAATAAGAAAAATTTTCCAAATTGAAATTTAATACGTATAATATTTTATCATCATTATTATTACTGTGGTTGTTTGTTGCAATGTATTTCCTATTTAGGTTATATAAGAAATACAGATAATAATGAACTCTAAACATTTAGCGGTATACTCTTCCATTACTTAAACTTCAAAAGAAATCCTAAATAAAATTAATTTAGATAAAAGTGGTTCTATTTATCATATAACTAAAATCAAACATTTCTTTGTTAACTCAGATTACCATATAGTTATACAAAGATATCTAATCGCACAAACCCTGAATTCGAAACCGAGACATTCTATAAACATGAAATGGAAGATGCTTCCTACCATAATGCCTTTATTTATAACTTTTTTTTACCCAACACAAGAACTAAAAATATTAAACCACATAATATATCATTTTATTGAACAATGAAAAGCCTAGAGTGGTAAATTTTATTGAAGAAAATAAATATTTATTAAAAGCTACATTTTATTGTAGCTACCTATTATCATTCTCCCAGAACTTCCTCACTGGATTCAAGAAATGAAGTGAAAGAATGAAGATTGTTGGACACATTAGTTTCATCATCGAAGTTACATTGTGTCCAGTTCTTCAAAATATCATCAGAAAACATCCGAGTCTGATCCGAACACGGCGACGATAACAGATCATTGTAATCGAAGCTGCACGTAGTCGAGAAATCCGAGTTGAGAAGTTCGGACAAGCACATATCATCTCCAATGTTAAAATCAACCAACAAATCTGCAGACAGTTCTTTCTCTTTATCAGGAAAAGACAGAAAACCATTTCCGTTGACATTGTTACTCGTCGAATCACTCGCTACAGCATCGATAGCCATTGACGGTTTTGCTTCTGTTGCTGTCTCTGTCTCTGTCTCGTCTTTGTTCTGCAAAGTATGCATTGGTGATGAGTGAGGAAGTGAGTTTATGAATATTACCTTAGAACATTTTGTAGCTTTTGTACGGACAACATGGGAGTTTTGCATCATTGGCTTAGGACTGTTCTGTTTCTGTGTGATCTTTGAGTTTTTCGGTTTAGCAGACATCATCATAGTAGGAGAAGAATTGTTTGTGCTTTGTTGAGTCAGATCTTTCACTTTCTTTCCTAAATTCGTGTTCCAATAATTCTTGATTTCATTGTCTGTTCGTCCCGGTAATCGTCCCGCTATAAGTGACCATCTACCACAAATTATAAACAAATAAAGTTAGTACACATTATTAACTTAATAATTGATATATTTTGTCTGATGTATCTGATTTATATATAGATCAGATATAACAATTTTGTTTGTATATAAGACGAAGAGAGTATGCTAATATACTTTACCTGTTTCCGAGTAATTTGTGAAGTCTGATAATAAGTTCTTCTTCGTCGGACGATATATTACCTCTTTTGATATCTGGTCTCAGATAATTCAACCATCTGAGTCTACAACTCTTTCCGCATCTTTTCAAGCCTGCACGAATAAACAATTAAAACAAAAAAAGAAACATTACAAAAGTGTAAGAATCAACAAGAACATGAAAGAGAAAGAACCAGCTCTTTTGGGAAGGTTTCTCCATTTTCCTTCACCATGAAGCTTAATGTAATCCGTGAGGATTTTGTCTTCATGAGCAGTCCAAGCACCTCTGTTCAAGCCTTCCTTTGAACAACAAGGACTTCTTCCCATTGATGGTGTTCTTAACTAGGCTGTCTTGTCTTGGATTCCTACCTCACTCTCCGGATTGGAGTATTTGGATGTAGACAGAATTAAATAACTCTGCAAGAGTAATTGGTAACCATCTATATATATACACATGTGCCAATATATGGAGCCTTTGGGTTGTTGCATAACAACATTGGGATCATTTATGTCATGTCATGGAACACTCATGGTATTGGACATGGCTTGTTTTTTTCCTTAATAGATTCCATATATTTACTAATGGTAAATATATTTTTTATAAAAATTTAGACTAAGCTTTTCTACTAAACTCAATATATTTGCTTGGAGAGTTATTTATGTTTGGGGAGTGTGGACAGTAAAAAACTTCACTTCTAACAAATGAATTTGAAAGGTCAAACTAAGACTCGAATTTGACCTAATTAGATTTTTAATTTATAAGTTTATTGATCTATTTTTTTTTTGTTAATATTTATATACTCTTTCCATTCTAAATTATAAGACGTTTTTATGTAAATTAAAAAACATAATTATTGTTATATGGAAAAGACAAATTATGTATGACTTTACAATATTGTGCTTCATTTATCATAGATGAAAGAGAAATTAAAAAATTGAAAGAAGGAATAATAATAAATTATAGAAAATATGTTGGAAAAAAATCATTAATGTTGCATTGGAATTGTAAAGTGACTTATTTAGAACAATTTTTTTTATAAAGTGATTTATTATTTAGACATAGGGAATAATTTATAGTCGCCACGTGTTTCGAATATTTTAGGAAATGTTGAAGAAACAGTAATTAGTGTATACAAGTGAGAAATTTTTGCATAGAAATTCACCTATATTTATTTCTTAAAAACAACCAATAAGATGTTGATATCTTAAATCTATTTAAAATTTAATTTTTTGATATTCTTGTTTGCTGCCTCTACGACTCCATTCATTTGTGGCCGATATGGCAATGAATTATTGTATTAGATTTTGAAGCTCTCACATAACTCTTTCATAATTTGTTTTTTAATTTAGTGGCATTGTAGGTGATGGTCTTACTTGGAAGTCCATATTGACAAATTAACTCTTTTGACGAACTTGACAACTACCTTCCTTGTCACATTGGCATATGACATGACTTTAACCCATTTTGTGAAGTAATCAACAGCGATTAATATGAACTGATGTATGTTTGAGTACTTTGGTTAAATGAGTCCAATCATGTCAATTACCTATATAAAAAGCAATCATGGCGATGTCAGGACATTCAAAGGGGTGGTGCTACATACACATTGTCAGCATAGATTTGGCATTCATAGCATTTCTTCATGTAATGTAAGTAGTGAGATTCCATGGTTAACCAATAATAACCATCCCTTATGATTTTCATGGCCATTTCATGCCCATTTGTGTGTGTTCCAAAGGAACCTTCATGGATCGTTTTAATAATCATGTTAGCTTCGGGTTTGTAAACACATATGAGAATAACCATATCATAATTCCTCTTGTAAAGTAAATCACCATTCAAAAAGAAGTTAGCGGCCAATCTCCTCAACGTCTTCTTATCTCTATTTGAAATACCTAATGGGTAATATTGGTTCTTGACATAACATTTGATATGATGAAACCACTGCTTGCCATAAGATTCTCCCTCAACTGCTAGATAATAAGCTACTTTTATCACTTCTTTGAATTTTTATGAGAATAACCTCTTGATCATGGCTTATTTTGAACATCGATGATAAGGTAACCAAGACATCAACCAATTGATTGTCTTCTCCAGGAATATGATGAAAAGTAACATTATGAAAGTGCTCTAACATTTTTGTGATGTTAGTGCCATACCCCAAATATTGACCACCAAGACTTCCCATCATTGTGCAAATCATCACCACAATATGGATATACTTCCATGCCTCATCAATCTCCTCAAAGATGGTTGAGCATCCACTACAATCAAGAATTAGGGTTTTGAGCCCTCTCGGAGCACTTAGACAAAAGATCAATCAAGAAATGACATGATCCTCAACTTGTCTAACATCTCAAACACCTATAAAGGAGCAAGAGGACTCCCACATCACGAATCAAGCACAAGGTTGCAATATTCCAAGTGGATTAAGCCTCAAGATCGCCAGTGTCACCAAATTAGGGTTTTGGTCGACTGAGGCCTCCAGATAAAAATTTTCACCTGGGCATGAGCCAATACTTCAAAACATAACCCAAGATGCTCTAAGGGACCTCATGGACCCAATCATCAAGTCAATTTAACCTTAGGGGATGCATTTACTAAAAATCAGGAATTAGGGTTTCTTGACCTAATTCGCCCCTAAGTTGACTTTTGAAGCAAAGCTTGAGCCAAGACCTCAAGACGTGATTTGGGGACTTTAAATACACTACATTGATCCATTTGCAACAATGGATTTCTCCAAGAAATTTGATTCACCAGTTTCAATTTCATCTGGACCACAATTAGGGTTTTGAAGGGAAAAGGCAACTGTACCTTTGACTTTTGACCAAGACATGCTCCCAAACCTTAGGACATGATTCAATACACCCTATATCACCTATGGAGTCCATCCATTAGGTTTGATTTAGGTCAAGGACTTGATTTCACAAAGGATCACACAGTTTGGATTTCATCCGATAAAAAGTCAATTGTGCACAAAATCAAGTTTGACTTTTTGGAATTGTTCACAAATGTGATTCCCCTAAGTCAAAAATAATGTTAATGTGTAGTATTGATCATCATTCATCAAGAAAAATCAAGAAAAGTGAGGTTTCTTGCAAAAGGGGCAACCTTGAGAAACCAAAATTTTTCTAAGTTATGAAATAAAAGTGATTTTGGCACCAACTTCCAAGGATCATAACTTGAGATCCAAGCAACCATTTTGGGTGATCCAAAGCTGGATTTGTAGGTCTTGCTACACTCTACAAAAGCTTCAACTACCTCAGACTCCAATTCCTTATGGATTTTGAGTTATGGAATGGTCAAAATGGCAAAAAAACATGAAAATGACGCTTTTCCAACACTTAGTGAAATTTTCACAAAAGTCAGAATATGCCTTACTTTTTCCAAAATGTAGGGACATTTTTCACCTTGATCCAAGTTAAACCAGGTCTAGGGGTGAACATCTAAGTTGAAGTATGCCATGAGGGCTTTCCAAAAATTACCAGATCATCTCCAAATTCCATTTGAGCGGGGAGATACAACCCTTGGAACATGGCATCATGAACTGGTTTTTACAAGGCCGAATTTGTGCATTTTGCTCGATTTGTTCAAATATGATAAATCCAAGCCTTTTCATTAATTTGGACACATCTGAGGATAAAACAAGAAGGGAATGATCTGATCCCCATGCCTCCAAAGTCCAAGAATCTACATTAGCCATAACAAACCTGAAAAGGCTAAAAAGGTGCCAAGACTCCAATTTTGTTGCAATGCATTTAATGGATACACCAAGGTAGCATGGACTGACACATTCATAACTAAATGAGTCAAGGATCAGCACTGAATCATAGGACCATAGGCCTGTGCCCTAACCTCAAGTCAATGGCTAGAGGAGACTTGAGATTCCTTTTGCTCAACATTGGCCAAAGGCCTGCTGCAGCTGCCATTCACTATTGCTTGCAAAACAAACTTGCTCTACTATAAATAGAGCTCATTTATGCTCAGTTTGAGTACACCAAAGAACTACAACACTTGCTTTCCTCAAAATCCATCTCTTTAGGCCAAAATGCCTTCTTTCACAAGGTATCTCTGAGTTTTTGAGTTAGAGAGCAATTCCATCACAACTCATGATCCAAACACCTCTAATATGTTGTATCTAAGCTGTTCAAACACTCACTTGTGACCTGAAACACCAAAATCACAAAGTCCACTTTCAAAACCTCAAAATTGGATTTTTTTTTGCATTTTTCAAGCCATGTCTTAATTCAGTCACTTCCAAAACCAGACAAAGCCTCAAACACACTCCAAATATCATCCTCAAACTGTCCCAAATGGTTTCCCTCATCTGGAACACCATTTGAGAGAGTTGATATATTGGTCACTTTTGCCCCTTTTGCAAGAAAGTGCCACAACTTGTTCCTGAGAATACCAGCTGGTTCTAACCATTCCAAAAGCTTCTAAGGGATCAATTGAGGGTGTCCAAAGCATCAAATTACTTCTGGCACAAGGAACTTGACAGATAGCACAAGGAGCTCCAAGAGGTAAGTGCATCACAACTTGAACTCTCAGAATTATGCATTGCTTTGAAGTCCACTGATCATAAACATCTCATACATGTTATATATGTTGTGTTTGAACCAATTTGTCATGTAATTCTTGCCTGTGCCATGTCTTAGCATAGAAAATGCAAATATAGGCCTATTTCAAAACCACTACCGGGTTTTAAAATAGGGACCTCATCTGAAAAAACCAAGACCACCATTGGATTCCTTGTGAAATTCTAGGTCAGATGCACCTAAATTTTGTCCCAATCCATGGAGAAATGAGAAAGTTAGAGGCTTCTCGTAAATTGTCCAAAAGCTTGCCTTGCCTTGCCTAGAAACAAGGCTTGACTTATGATTTAATGGGGTGGTTTTGATACACGGATGTATCACCACCCCAGTGGTAGCGTGCATGTGTGTTTGGCTTGATGGCCGTGGGTTCAAACCCCACCCATACCATTTTGCCATTTCCCCTATTTTTGCTATTTTTTTTTTCATATTTTCATGTTTTTGTTAATTAATTGAAAAATTAATTTCTCTCTCAATTTTAATTATTTTTTAATGGTTCTTTTTTTGAAAATTCCCAAAAATGTTGAAATATTTTATTCCATGAAAATTTCACAAAAATATTATTTATTTCATATATTTGATATTTTTGTAAAGAATTATATTTTTCTTTGTTTTTAAACATTAAAAATATTTCTTTCTCTTGGTTTTGTAAAATTCAAATGATTTTTTAATCATCCCATAAATGAAACATGATTTTCCAAATATAAATCCAAGGTTCCAACCTCTTTTCCATATGTTTGATTATTTTAATTGAATTTTTATTCAATTAAAATACATTAAAAAACCAAAAATTAGGGTTTTTATCACTATCACCCTAACCAACCTTTTCAAACAATTTTGGGCCTCTAATAGAGTGTAAGACCCAACCCCCTTTGTACATAAACTTTTTTGGGCCTCAGTCATTGTATAAGTCCCATTGCGATTTTAAAATCTCGGTGCGGTCGTCGCCTTTTAAACAAAAACCATTTGGGCCTCCCCTCGTGTTGTAAGTCTCATCTTTCTTTTAAAAATACACTTTGGGCCTCCCCTTTAGTTGTAAGACCCATCTCTTTGTACAGAAAACCTTTTTGGGCCTCAATCATTGTATAAGCCCCAATACAGTTTACAGAACAACGGTACAATTACTGTTTTTCATCTGTGCATCTCCTTAAGTATAAGCCCCAACAATCTTTTTAAAAATAACTTCCCTTTTGATTTAGGTTCAAATATACAGTTGCTATCAAAACTTTCTTTAATTTCTTGAACCACTAACAATACAACTATGGAAGCTTGCTCGCCTGTAAGTTTTATCAGCTTTCTTTTACGTACTTGCACATATACATGTATATATTTGTTTGAACAGCATGGAAGTTTGCTCACCTGTAAGTTTTTAACAGCTTTACTTTACATGCTTTTATATATACAACTGTATTGTGGGAAGCTTGCTCACCAGTAAGTCCTTCTTTCATATCCTTTTAAATACTTGTCGTATATCAACTGTATATATACTAGTATATCTGCTTAGAGTTTTCCCTGGCAACTAGGTCTAGAACTAGGTAAAGCCAGTTGGTCACTCTTTAATACAGTCAAAACTAGATCCTCATAGGATTTCCAGATACAGTTTTGCCTTCTCTTGGGCTTAAACATTATGGAACAAAGAGAAAGGCATTATTCCCGGTGAAACTTTTCTCAGACTGTCACTATTAGAAATTGTCAAAGAAGTTCGTTTCCCCAGAGAGGATTAATTCCCGGTGAAACCTCTCATGAATTTCTTCAAACCCTAGAAATGTTCATTAAAGAAAAGATTATTCTCGGTGAAACTTTTCTTGAACTCTTCTTAGGTTTGGACCCACAGGCTTCCTAAAAGCATCTCCGCATCCTCTTGGGCTTTGTACAAGGACCCTCCGACTTCTTAGAAGTTTTCATGCCTTCTCTTGGGCTTAATACAAGGACCCTGAAGACCTCTTAAAGGTATAGGACAAAACTTAGTCATCCTTTGCTAGAGCAGTCTTTCTAGTGTCAAAATCTCAAACCATTTTAGGGTTGATTCTTATCTCTTAAAGCACCTGCCTCCTTTTGGGCATCATATAAAGATAAACTCTTCCACACCAGTAGACTTGGAGAGTCTAAATCTCCTCTTGAGTCTCAAAGAAATTCTTAAGTTCCCTAGAGAAACCCTGGTCATTTTAAATAAATCTCCAGCAGAGTTAGAACCCATGATTTCTAAAGCCCAATCAGCCTTCTCTTGGGCTTTGTACAATGATTCTCCCCAGCGGAGCTAACCTTTTCAGACTCTCTTGTTGAGTCAATCACCTTTCAATACTCTCTTGTTGAGTCAACCCTTTTTCAGCCTCAATCTTGGGCTTTGTACAAGACAGATAAAAACACTCTCTTGTTGAATCGATCTTTTTCAGCCTCCTCTTAGGCTTGGTATAATGATTTCCCCTAGTAGAAGTCAGCCTCCTCGCAGGCTGTGTATAATGATTTCTCCAGCTTGTTCAGCCTTAATCTTGGGCTTTGTACAAGACACCATATAAACTTCCTAAGCAGAGTCAACCCTCTCTTCAGCCTTAATCTTGGGCTTTGTACAAGACATATAATACTCTCCCGCAGAGTCAAACTCATTTCAGCCTCAATCTTGGGCTTTGTACAAGACACCTAAAATATCCTCAGCCGAGTCAGTAAAGTCTCATTTTAGCCTCAATCTTGGGCTGTGTATAAGGCAGATAAAGATTTCTTTCCCACAGAGTCAGTCTTCTTTTCAGCCTCAATCTTGGGCTTTGTACAAGACACATACAAACCCTCCCTGGCGGAGTCAAAATCCCTTTTAGCCTCAATCTTGGGCTTTGTACAAGAGAGACATAATATTTTCCTCGGAAAAGTCAAACTTTTAGCCTCCTCTTAGGCTTTGTATAATGATATCCCCAAAAAGTCAGTCTCTTTTAGCCTCAATCTTGGCCTTTGTACAAGACAGATAAACACTCTCTTGTTGAGTCAGTCTTTTCTAGCCTCCTTTTAGGCTTTGTATAAGGACTTCCCTATTGGAGTCAATCAATCTCTTAGCTTCAACCTTGGGCTTTGATCAAGGCACACAAAAATCAACATCCCTTCAGAGGAAATCAAAATCTCTCTGTAGGAAGTCATTTCTCTGTATATCACTTATCAAAACAGATAACTCAAAACAAACCTTAATCCCAGATAACTACTGTAAGTGGCACACTTGTTGATTCAAATATACAAGCTGTCATTTGTCTCTTATCCTGGTAAAATCCTCTCTTTCATCTAATTGCTGTAAGCGGCAAGCCTCTGGATTATTTACATCCACGCCACTGTCCCTCCCTTAGCATGAAAGATTCCTAAGGAAAAAATGGCATTGCTCTACACCGAGTTAAAGTTTTCCCCTTTAGGACAAATCTCCTATAAAGGAAATTATGGCATTGCTGGATTCTCATGTCCCAGTTAAAGTAATCCTCCTTTATATAGAGTCACCCAATAGTTGTGATAAACAGACGAGATGTCTCCCCTTTAGAGATGACAAGTTCTCTCTCAGTCAAACCTTTTAGCTTCAATCTTGGGCTTTGAACAAGACACAAATACACCCTTTAGCTTCAATCTTGGGCTTTAAACAAGATACCAAAACAATTTTCCTCCCATAGAATAGGAGGAACTACGATTGCTCCGATTTCCCTGTTTCTTTAAACGGGAATACGTAGGCATAAGATTGTGAAATCTTAACGAGCATACAAATCAAAAACTTTAGGTCCAGTACCTTCATACCAATCAAAACTGAGATCCAATAGCTCACCAAAGTCATCAAAAACTCTGTCTCTCTCTCATATTTCCCAAGAAACTTTCCTAAACCCATCAACAGATACACACCATCAAGTACAAAGCAGAACCTAAAACTAACAACCTGTGGATAACCACATATAGGATGGGTAACTGACAACTCCCCATTGTATAACCTGACCCCGAACTCCCCGAATCTCTTTAAGCATTTGTTCAGTTAAACATTCGCGTGCAAGGTTAGTTTTAGATAGCTCCCATTCCCCTTCCAGCTTCACGGGATAAATAAGAAATCAGAAAGTAGCACCCCACTCCTCCTCACTGTGAGGAGAAGACCCATGGTGATAAGGTGGTCGAGTCACCGACAAAAATCGCATGCTACAGTTAGCATGATAAAAGATTAACTTGTCATCAAAAGTCTCCCTTTTCTCATTTTACTTGTTGGATAACCAAAGTCGAGTCTCCATATACTTTCAGAATTTTAACTTTTAAATCAATGCCTACTTCGATGCCCATGGTGCATGCTTCAAATTCTGCCACATTATAGGTATAATCAAAACACAACCTTGTTGTATAGGGAATGAATTTATTTTCTAGGGCGATTATGATATATCTAATCCCATGACCAAGAAAGGCGTGCAAAGGAAAGATAATGACTGTACTGAGGATAAAGTGCAAGAGTGGTATCAAAACCAAGAAGATAAAGGAGTAAAAGGAATAGAAAGGACTCCATTGGGGAAGAAAAGATCAAAGAATTTTGCTAGGGATCAGAGGGTAAGCGACCCTACTGGGAAACAAATAAAGGGATGGTGTCAAAACTAAGAGAATAAGGAAACTCGGTATATTAACTGGCTGGCAGTGGTTAACTGAAGAGAAAAAGAGATTTAGAAACTCTGTGGGAAAAAGGAGTTAACAGATAGATTGTGATCAACCAAACGAACGGGTGTAGGACCAAGCGAAGGTCGTGACCCAAAGGATGGGCGTATGACCAAATGAAGGCCGTGACCTAAAGGACGGGTGTAGGTCTAAGTGAAGGTCGTGACCCAAAGGACGGGTGTAGGACCAAGCGAAGGTCGTGACCCAAAGGACGGGTGTAGGACCAAGCGAAGGTCACGACCCAAAGGACGGGTGTAGGACCAAGCGAAGGTCGTGACCCAAAGGACGGGTGTGGGATCAAGGGAAGGTCGTGACCCAAAGGACGGGTGTCGGACCAAGCGAAGGTTGTGACCCAATGGACGGGTGTGGGACCAAGCAAAGGTCTTGACCCAAAGGATGTTGATCCTGACTGAATAAATAGTACTTGACCAACAAAAGGGTATTGAACCAAAAGAGGTTGCTAACCGCTGAGGATTCGGTGTTAACAGAAGAAACTGTGATTAACCGCAAAGAAATGAGTGATTAACCAAGAGAAGGTGATTAACTCAAAAGGATTCAGTGTTTTAACAGACTGGCTATGGTTAACTGAAAAGAATGAGTGATTAACCAAGAGAAGGTGATTAACCCAAGAGAAACTCAGTATGTTAACAGATAGACTGTGGTTAACTGAGAAGAAGTGCAAATTGGTGTTTTAACTGACAGGCAGTGGTTAACCAATAAAAGGGAGAAGAACTAAGAGAAGGTTGCGAACTCCGCTAGGTTTCAGTATTTAACAGGTAAAACTGTGTTTGACCGAAGAAAGAGTGCGATTGCAGGAGAAATAGAGAATTGATTTTAATAGTATGATTGTGATCAACTAGAGAAAGAATGATACTCTTCTGGGGAATCATTAAGCAATGATTGACCAACAGAAAAGGAAAGTATTGAAACAAAAAGTGTTTGCTAACCCAAGGTGGCAAGGATCTTTAACCAAGAAAAGAGGTGATTGATCAAATGAAAGATTGAAAGGTGCAAGAGTGATCAAGGATCGACTCGATTGAGAATTGAGAAAACACTATAGCTTGAGGATAGAGTTGACTATTCTCGGTGGAAGAACAAGACGCCCTTACCAAAAAATAGTCAGAATGAGGGTAGGATATACTCCATCCTCATTCCTTCTCTAGCGCTCAAAGTATAGTGCGGAAATTGAAACGAACAGCGCCATAACTCCGATTTGTACAGTGCTCTAGTGTGGCATGCTCTAGTGCATCGTGCGTCGTGCGAATCTCTGACTCAGCAAGGGAGAAAGAGAAAGAAAGCTCTAAAGGAAGCCTAAAGAGAAGCGCAAAGGAATGATCAACTAATCGAAACAAAGTTTCAAATAATTAATCAAGGGGAAATGATATGTTAACAATTTTCCAAAGAGAATGGAAAACCATTAAAGCAAAAGGTGTAAATTGTTGATTATACAAGCTTAAGTGTATCCATGAAGAACAAACTTATGAAAGAGATTGCAAAACAATACCACATGACATTAAAATGCAACACATATCAAGTATCATGTGATCAAAGAAAAGTGCAAGAATGATCATGTTCACACAATGCCAAGAATATGAACAAATTGAATAATCGAAATCGTGCATCGAAAATTCATGAGCATACTTAAACCAGAAGTTAAAAGACACTTAAAACATCCATAAAAATCAAGCATATCAATCCATGGAAGTTAGAAAAAGAAAGCATGGCAAACACACTTGAAAAAGCATGAAAATGACCTTCTGGCTCAGTGTTAATAGATTAATACTTTTGCACTGCAAAGTGTTAATCGATTAACACTTGAAAAGTAGCAAATTTACACTGGTTAATAGATTAACACTTTTGAACTGCAAAGTGTTAATCGATTAACACTGGACAGGGGCAGAAAAATCAATTTTCCAAAAGTGCTTCCAGCACTTAATCACTTAATTGAACATCCACATGCTATGGTTCACACTTGTGCACGAAAATTACATCATGTATGAGCAATTAAACACAAATTGAAAGTATTAACATGAAGATCAAAGATCAAACAATCTCATGGCAAATCAAACCGAAAAAACGATCGAAATTACATCGTAAAGCGCGAAGATGATCGAAACAGTGAGTAAAGTAAGATCTACCAACCTACAAGCCCGAGAATTGGCTTGGTGATTGTTGTGAGTGAAATATAGAGAGAAGAAGCCAAGAAAACCAGAGAATTCTACTTTTGCACTTCAAACCGTAGTGAAAACAAGCAAAAACGCGAAAATGCACCGAGATCAAATTTGCACCGAATTGATTGATATGAACACTTGAATTGAAGTAGAATTAGATGTGATTCTAGAAATCCAATCAAGAAATGCCAATTGATGGAGGCTTAAGCTCAAGAGAAAGAAATTTAAATGTGAAAGTTGCTACTCTTTAATGGTGGAATTGAGCTCTAGTGTGGTTTGGGGGAAGAAAATGTAGATGAAGATGAAGAAGTTGCAGAAAAAATTCAGAGAGAATGTGAGAGAATTGAGAGTGAAATGTGAGAGATTTGTGTGGAATGATTGAGAGTGATTGGGATCCTTGAGAAATGAGTGAAGCTTGGTTTATATAGACTTTTGGTTTGGAGTGTGAGAGGTTTGGAATTTGATTTGGACTTTGCATTGGGTGGTTTGGACTCAGGATATGAGTTAGTTACACTTGACTCATCGAGTCAAGCGGTTAACTCGGTTAGTTAGGATCAACTCGGTAACAATCTCAATGTGAGCTCCAACATCCAAAGGTCCATATACTTGGAAATCAAGGAACATGGTGCACTTATTTTAGAGTGATGCATTAGAATAAATGCACTTGAAATGTCTTGAATAGTCTTGAGATGTCTAGAGATGTCTAGAATATTCCACATGCTGCTAGAATATTGTAGAATCAATGACCAAAATGTGTGCAAACGTGCTGTCATGAAAAAACAACAGATTATGCATATTCTGCCTGTGTTAATCGATTAACACATCTGCACTACAAATGGTTAATCGATTAACCAGGCCAAAAAATGCCTAATTTGCCTGAAAAATGGTGTTGTGGCCACGATTCCGATTTTCCACCTCTTGCTTTGATGAATAGACATAGAAACCCTTGTTTTGTGCTTGTTTTGATGATGTGATACCCTTGTGATGATGTGATTAATCGGGATTGAGAAACCTGAAAACCCTGCAACAAGAAACACATAGAGAAAAGTGCGAATGCTTATGTCGGCAATGTGAATGCACATGCAAATACAAATGGTAAAGAGAGGAAGGTCAAATTTTGGGTTATGACAACTGCCCCTATTTAATCCACTTGGACCTGAATGTTGGAATTGTGCCAGATTTTCGAGGATTTAAGGTAAAAGGGGATTAAATAAAATAGTAGCTCGAAAATTTGGCTGACGGCAACAAAAGAAGAGGTTTGAGGTTGTTTGGTGTTGGGCTGAATGTCTGCAGGGGAGATGAATCAGGCCAAAGGAAAGAGAGTATGATTGATGCATATGCCATGTATGTGTTGTTCTACATGATGCTTGATATCATGTTATGCAACGGTGCTGGTTAAGGTACAGTGTCGCAAGCCGACAGGTTTTGGACGGACCAAAGAATAAGGAAAGATCTTTGGATGAACCAAAGGAAAGGAAGAGACTTTGAAAAAGTTTTCCAGACGTGAACTGGACTTGAAAAGTGTGCCAGACGATAACCTGACTTTGAAAAAGGTGTGCCAGACGAGAACTGGATCTTGAAAAAGTGCGCCAGACGAGAACTGGAAAAGTTTGCCAGACGAGAACTGACCACCAGACGGGAACTGGATTTGGATAAGACAAGTCAGACGAGAACTGACTACTGGGTTTGAAACAGACAAGTCAAACAAGAATTGACTACCAGGTGAGAATTGGATTTCGCAAAGATAAGCCAGACGGGAATTGACTACCAGACGAGGACTGGATTGTTTTTGAAGGGACAATGTCAAATGAGAATTGACTTTCAGACAAGAACTGGATTTTGATGAGACAAAGTCAAACGAGAATTGACTACCAGACTAGAACTGGATTCGAAAGAGACAAGTCAAACGAGAATTGACTACCAGACGAGAACTAGATTTGAAAGAGACAAGTCAAACGAGAATTGACTACCAGACGAGAACTGGATTTTAATGAGACAAAGTCAAACGAGAATTGACTACCAGACGAGAACTGGATTTGAAAGAGACAAGTCAGACGAGAACTGACTACCAGACGAGAACTAGATTTGAAAGAGACAAGTCAAAAGAGAATTGACTACCAGACGAGAACTAGGTTTTGATTAGGATGCTTGTTTGAATCTGCATGGCGTAATGCTCCAACTTGATGAATATAGTTATGCGTTTAAGGACGCAATGTTATACGATGATGATTACTATATGCAGAATGTCAGTAATCGGGTTTTGCAGAGATGTCAAGTGCGATCGAGCTTATGTCAATACTTCATGCAATGCTGGGTGGATGATATGCATGAGTGAAGCGTCATGATTAATGCATGAGACTGGTCTGTGCAATGATTCTTGAGAATCTACCAAGTGCTTTTGTTATGGGAGACGGAAGACTTGAGGTTAGGGTGTAAGCCATAAAGACGTGATTCCTGACACCTACTTCAGGATTAGTAGTTGGTGATGCACCATCGCCCTTGCCTCAAAATAGGGAGAGAACTTGTACTTGGGTAGCCTGTCTCTACCCCATTATGTTGGGTATCTGCATGGATTATCCCTATCACAAGTTAGGAAGCAGTTATGTCATAGGATGACCCTGATTTAACTTGCCCCATTCTAACAGAATAGTATGCCCTAGATTAACCGTCTCTTGGAGAGGTTGTCTTCTTGTGCTCTTGGGATGCTTGCCCCAGTATGAACCCTGAAGTGATTTTGCCCCTGTCTGATCGATCTTTAGAGGAATTCCCCTGACCAAGTGATCTTTAAGAGATTTGTCAAATCTCGACGTGATTTCCCTAGATTGGTTGAATCTTAAAGCGGCTTGCCCTTTTGCTCAACGGAGTTTTCAGGCGCTTTGCCCCTTGAGGTGATTAAACTTTCCATTGTGGAAACCTTCTTGATGTCAAGTGCTTGTTCGCAAATAAAAAGTGTTTGTTTTGAAAATGATAATGTTAATGCCATGCATATGTCAGTTTTGAAATCCAAGTATGTCCACTGAGATTATGATATATAGCGACTGAATCACTATTTAGAATGTCATGTCAATACCAGCACAAATGATAAGCAAATCTTTAGGAGTCAGCTTTGACGTGGTTTTACCGTAGTAAGCTTTTTGAAATAAACCCTGCTTCATTTAGGTCTTTTAAGGGTTGTAACATGGCCTGGTTCACGGTTTAAGAAAGAAAGGATATAAGGCTAAAAAATTATTTTAACCCACCCATTCTCCTTGATGTTCTCCAGACCTACGTTTAGCTAGTTTGACATAAGCGTTCACTTTTCAAAAGGATTTTGAATGGTAGAAGTGACGGTAAAGGAACCGACGAGGGTTTTTGGAGCGGCAGTCACTCACCTTTTGTTTTTGTCACATGTGATCACACGAACTTGTTCTTGTTGAGAATTTTTCTCTTTTGATTCTCTGTTTTGTTCTTTTTATTTTCCCTAATTTTTGCGTAGACTGATTATTTTGAACTTGCAGTCTACCGGGACGCCCTAATTTTTGCCTAAGTCATTTGCTTTTGACTTAGCGGGCTTTTTGTTTTTTGCTTTTTTTCATTTGCTTTTGTGATTTTGATTTTTTTTTAACAAAATCGTGTGACATGTATTTGTTTGATTTGTAAGGGTGAGTTGTGACTGCCTCGTTCCTTTGGTCGGTGAGGGATATCCACTGTGGATTCGTGATTTTTACGACCTCTTGAGAGGAATATGATGTGGTTGATCCGCAGATGGGGTGCTCCTCTTTTGAAATTTGAACGCATGGTCAAACTAACTGAAGACTACCCTGCCCCTAGTTAAGATGAGGATTTTATGTGCACAGAAAGAAACTCCTACTTCAAGGCCCAAAAGGGTTGACTAAGGATTATCTTCCTTATACCTCCGGTGTTTGGGAGTTTGAATAAATGCCTTACATCGTCAGCAAGGTTTTATTCAAAAGCATACAGACAGTGATCTCATGTCTTTTTTATTTCATCATTCTCTTTTTGATTTTGCTTGATCAAATGTGTGATACAGATAAAAAGTATGAGTGAACACGAATGAATTTATTCAAAACATGCATATTCATTTCATTATTATTATCATCTGAAACAAACTAGTTTTACAAGTGAACAATGCTTGACAAAAAAAAAAAAGATTACAAATGGAAAAGATGGAATGACATGATGATTTCCAATATTGAGAAAGTGCTCTTAGGCTTGATCAATTATTTCAAGGGATGTTTTTGCAATCTTGGCCCCTACACGGACAAGGGATTTCCGTTCACCCACAGTTTCTCACCTTGAACAGTTAAGTGCTTCTTGTCAATCAACTGTTGGACCTTAGCTTTAAAAGCGTTGCAATCCTCAGTTGATTGTCTAGCTGACCCAGCATGATATCCGCATTGCACATTAGGATCATAACCAGGTGGGAATGGTTCTGGTGGAGGCTTAAGGGCTTTGGGAACCACCAACTAGTTCTGAACCAGATATGGGAGAAGTTGAGTGTATGTCACAGGGATCAGATCTAAAGGAGCATTCCTTCGTTCTAGATTATTCCGGGGCTTGCACTGGTTCTGGCGCTCTCGGCCTTGGGCTTGTTTATTATGAGCCTGAGAAGGCTGTTGATACGGTGGTTGTTGATACTGTGTAATAGCAATGTAAGGGTACGGATAGTATGGCATGGGAGCCATGGGAGTTTGCGTTCTAAAGTGGACACCAGCCATGACAACATTTGTTTCCTCTTCCTTTTCTTCAGAGAACCCGCCTTGTGGCTTATTGACCCCTGATTGTTGACTCACAATGCCAACAATTTTCCCTAATTTTGAGGCCATTCTCAATGCATTCCCCAATGGTCATAACATCAGTAAAATTGGAGGATGAGTTACCAACCATCTTCTCATAGTACAAACCCTAAAGGGTGCCCATGAATATGTCAACCAACTCTGAATCAAATAGAGCAGGCCGGACTCGTGAAGCGGTCTCACACCACCTCTGAGCGTATTCTCTGAATGATTCACCAGCTTTCTGAGATTGATTTTGTAGTTGCAACCTGGTGGGAGACATATCCAAGTTGTACTTGTATTATTTTAGGAATACTTTAGATAGATCTTTCTAAGTTCTAATCTTACTTTGCTCAAGGTTCATGTACCAATCCAGGGAAGCCCCAGATAGGCTATCTTGGAAACAGTGAATGAGCAGCTCTTCATTGTCTATGTAGGAAGCCATTTTTCTGCAATACATTGTGATGTGACTTCGTGGACAATTCAACCCCTTGTACTTAGGCAAATCAGGCACCTTGAATTTCTGGGGTATCACTACATTTGGAACCAAGCACAAGTCTTTGGCATCCATGTCAAAGGTAGAAAATCCCTCGATAACTCTGATTCTGTCTTCTAACAGCTTGTAGTCTGCAGGTTTGTTCTGACTATCAGGTCTGACAAGAATCTGAGGATTTGACAGTTGAGATGCGGCCAGAGCGAGCACTTGAGGAGAAGCAAATTGAGATGAATGTATCAACCCAAAATTAACCATCTGACCAGCAGTTTGACCCATTTGAGCACCATATGGATAACCAGGAAGAGGTGCCATAGTAGTTGCAGATGCCTCAGGTTAAGGCATTCCAGAATGATCATTGTGAACAACAGTTTGTGCAGATTGAGAAGAAACAGGAACATGAACATATTCATCTTCATCAGGAATTTCAATAGAAGTTGGCACTGGAGTCTGGCGAGTCTGTGTTTGAGAATCTCATGATCATATGGGTTCACCATAGGAGGTGGAACAGGAGTAGGCATACCCCATGGGTAAGCAGTGGCATTTCCATTAGGCATGGGTACAACAAAAGATTGATACGACATAAAGGCACCACCGCTGGCAATCTGATGAATGAAATTCGGGGGCATTCCCCATGAAAAGGCAGCAGGCATCCTATTTGGACTAGGCTGAGAGCTTGGCAAATTAATAATAGGTTGAACAACAGTCTCGATTAGTACTTCAACAGTAGGAGAAGAAGTAACAACAGGAGTGACAACAGTTGCATCAGTGATACTTGCAACAATAGCAGAGGTAACAGTTGCATCCTTCCGAGTACGAAGGAGTTCCTTGATGGCATCCATGTTATCCTGGAATTGACCCATCCTACCCTAGAACTGAGTCAAGGTCTCTGTGTAAGCGGTATTCTCAGAATCAGCCATGATTCTTGATCTGTTGGATCAGATGAAGTACCGGTGTCGGGTCGTCATTATCTTCTGGCTGATTAAGGGAAGAAAGTGACACTACTACGAAAACCCCATTTAACGACGCCAGCTTTACCACGGTTTCGTATCCCACCGTTGTAACAGGATTAAAAATTTATAACGCCATATTTAACGACGGTTGTATTACATAACTGTTGTAATACAAGCTGTGTAACAAGCTTCGATTCCCAGCTCTATATTTTTTTTTCCATATTTTTACATTTTAACACGCTTGTATTAGAAGACCGTTGTACTACATGTATCACGCTTCGATTCACAACAATGTATTCTTTAGTATTTTTAAGTGCAATAGAGTATATATATAACTTTAAAAATAAAATTGTAAGAGATGAACATATATAGACATAATTTTATTTTAATATTCCATTAAGAGTACATTGATAAACATATTACATATCAAGATCATTGTCAGAGCCCATAGCATAAAATGCATCTTCATAATCTAGACATCTCTCCTCACTCCCCTCATCGGAATCATAATATACAGGCCTCCTTTTCTTCTTTATCTTCTTCTTCTTCGGCTTCTTCTTCTTCTTCTTATCCTTCCTTACCCTTAAGGCATCTCTGAAGTTGGCAGTTGCTGGTTGGACGACCTCCTGGATTGGCGCCTGATGTTCCTCATTGAGGTTTCTAGGATTCTTATTTGTTGAACTCATTGTTACGAAGAATATATTATTTAGATATGTAAAATTGTCTATTTATAGATGAGGTTGAAGATGAAAAGACTAATAATTTAATGCTTGTAATGATGATAACTTGTAAACCGTTCATATTCTGGAACTATATTTTCTTGTAAACTGTTCATATGTTGGGAAGTGCAGCGGTTAATAATATCACGACGGTTATAAGTAATGACCGTAGCGATATCACTTATAATCTAGGCGTAACTTTAGGAAAATGTTGTTGCCTGGTGTCGAACCTTGTACCACGTATAAGGGGTATCGCTACGGTTATTATAACCAACCGTTGTGATATTATTAAATTAATATATAATCTATCATAACGGTTATTTAAGAAAACCGTTGTGAAACATTTACCTATATAAGGGAGTTAACTTTCCCTTTTTGACAGTCGCGCCGTTTCCTTCACAGCGAAACCCTAGCACCCAAACTTCATCTTTTTTTTAGAATCTGCGAAAAGAAATTCAAGAAGTATGAAGCTTTTGATTTAAGCTTTTTCCTCCTTGAATTCCTTCTTGCAGAGTCTAAAACTAGATGAACATGGTGATGATGCTGGCGTAGCAAGCGTAATGTACATATTGTTTATGGAAAATAAGGTATTCTTCCACTTCAATCTTTTTGTTAGATAGTACTCATTATCTCGTTTGCTTCATGATGTTTTTGTTGATTGTTCTCTTTTTGCGCAGATTCGACTTCAATGCTTCACAAGCAAGGTGAACTTCATTGTTATGGTACAGCCCCACTTCTTAGCGTTTTCTTTCAACTTTTGCTTGTTTTGTTTTGAATACTAACTAATTTTATTCATTGCTTCCCACTTCTTAGGGTTTGTTTCTAATTTTGCTTGTTTTGTTTTGAATAATAACTAATTTTCTTCATTGCTTTCTCACTTGTTAGGTTTGTTTCACATGGTGATGATGATGGTGGTACATATATATATATATGAATTCATTCTAATAAGGTACATATATATGAATTCATTCTGATATTGTACATATGAAATTTAGTTTATTATTCTGATATTGTACATATGAAATTTAGTTTATTATTCTGATATTGTACATATGAAATTTAGTTTATTATATACTATGTATATTGTTTGTTTTACTATCCTTTTAATGAAAATGCAATCTGTTAAATTGGTATCGAAACTTATAATCTGAAAATTAAGATGTATTTGAAAACCAACCATTATCATGTCAATGTTTTTCGAATCGCATCCATTTCATTCAGCACATTGAATGTTCCTTAATGCATAATATACGATTCAACGATCTGATTCCTTCTACACATCGATATCTTTTATATTATATAGTTTACCTATTCATCGCCAAAAATCATCGTGGTTTTTATGATCATGATTGTTATGATGATAAAATCGCGATGATTTTGGGCGATGGAGAGGTAAACTATATAATTAAAAATATCAATGAGTAGAGTGAATCAGACCATTGAATCGTATATTATGTGTTAAGGAACATAAAATGTGCGGAATGAAATGGATGCAATTCGAAAAATAGTGGTGTGTTTAAGTTGGTTTTCAAGAATATTTTAATTTTCAGATTATATATTTCCTTACCAATTTAATGGTTGTAATTCTTTAACTAGGTGTATGGTAAAACAAGCAATATACATTTGTATATAATAAACTAAGGGTACATGTAACAACGGTTGAAACTAATATCCGTTGTGATTAATAATATATTTCACAACGGTTGAAACTAATATCCGTTGTGATTAATAATATATTTCACAACGGTTGATACAACTAACCGTTGCAATATATAGCGTGTTTTCCATAATACAACAACGGTTTTCAGACCGTTGTAGAAACATCGAAGATACAACAACAATCTACATAACAACGCCTTCGCCCGCGTCATTATATGTCATTCCCAACCGTTGTTAAATGGGTTTTTCGTAGTAGTATGAGCTTTATCTGGTTTAGATGTATGCAATGAAAATTCAGGTATGCATATGTTGCTTATACAGATGGAATGCAAATGAGATATGCAACACCCACTGATGCAAAGGTTAGATTATGCAAAGGTTCAACATACATATGATGATAGGCTTAACAATAGATGATGCATAGGCTCAACAATGCGGTATATACAATGATGCCATAACTCAAGTACAAAAGTACGACATAAATGGTGATACAATAATAGTATGCAATAATGTAAGTTAGAGATGCAACAACTTCTGGATAATCTGTATATGTAGCTCTGTGTAGGTGCAAAGATCTGACGTGCGTGAGAGAACAAAGGTATGAAATGGCTTGTTTTCCTGCAGAAAAAACCCAATATCCCCCTCACAGGTATGATCTAGTCAAGAATTCCCAATGGTCCTCAGCTTTTCAGGCTCTCAGGTCGAGAGGTAATAATACATCCACCATTTCTGGTTTTGCATTATTACTCCTCAAGGAGGCCTCCACTAGTTCCCCTCAAAAGGGTCATCCTATGGAAAGTTCTCAACTTCGGGTCCTCGGATCAAGAAGCGTAATGGGTTTGCCATTTCTGGTCTGCCATTATCGCCTCTTGGGAGGAGTGCCTCAACTAAGTCCTCGGGAATGGTCACTAGAGTCGACAGCTCTCTAGGTTAACACCCCGAAATGCACAAGACGCGTAAATCAGAATATCTCCCAAGAAAACCTCGTCTAGGCGTGGGTTTCGTGTAAACCAAACGTACCAAGACGCTACGTAGGTCACACTACTTTCCACTCTAGTCCTATGTGTGTACTCAAGCCTATGTATTGGGCTTATCTCTCAAGTAGCAACCCAACCCGCCAACAACAGAGAATATAACAGATATCCAGAATATGCAGCATATGAATATTCAAAGCAGTAAAGAAATGCAGTAAATAAACATAAAGAAAATAAAGCGAATCGAGTAAAGCGCAAAAGATAAACACCCAAATAAGCAAGAAAGCAAACAAAACTAGGCGAGACCCCAACTTGAAAGCACAAGGACTCCCCAGCAGAGTCGCCAGCTGAAGATGGTTGGTTTATACCTGAGTGAATCGCACACTTAAAGATAACACAGAGTCGCCACCGAATTTTATTTAGTCCCAAAGGGCAGGGAAAATATCGATAAAACCCGAGGGGAAGAGAAACGGGAACGGCGGTCGGTTATACGAAAGGAAGGTACTAGCACCTAACGCATCCGTCGTACTCGACGGGAACCATTTTGCTTGCTTCTAGGCTTAGATGAGTTATCTATCTAAAGGCTTCTAGCTAAAGAAGAGGAGAGAAAAGAAAAAAAAGAAAGAAAGAAAGAAAGAAGAGTGAAAGTGCTTGCGGAGGATTGGGGCCCTCGTGCCTACGTATCATACATTCGAAAGAATGCAGAATCAGAGCTTCTGTAGTTCGGGGAACTAAGACGGAAAAAGAAAAGGAAAGTGGTGTCAAAACCAAAAGCAAAAGAAGTAGAAACAGATCTGCTGGGGATGCAAAACAATTGGTGTCAACACCAAGAAAGGTGTGCAAAGGAAAGATAGTGATTGTACTGAGGATAAAGTGCAAAGGTGGGGTCAAACCCAAGAAGATAAAGGAGTAAAGGGAATAGAAAGGACTCCATTGGAGAAGAAAAGATCAAAGGATTTTGCTAGGGATCAGAAGGTAAGCGACCCTGCTGGGAAACAAATAAAGGGATGGTGTCAAAACCAAGAGAATAAGGAAACTCGGTATATTAACTAGCTGGCAGTGGTTAACCAAAGAGAAAGAGAGATTTAGAAACTCTGTGGGAAAAAGGAGTTAACAGATAGATTATGATCAACCAAACGAACGGGTGTAGGACCAAGCGAAGGTCGTGACCCAAAGGACGGGTGTAGGACCAAGCGAAGGTCGTGACCCAAAGGACGGGTGTAGGACCAAGCGAAGGTCGTGACCCAAATGACGGGTGTGGGACCAAACGAAGGTCGTGACCCAAAGGACGGGTGTAGGACCAAGCGAAGGTCGTGACCCAAAGGACGGGTGTGGGACCAAGCGAAGGTCGTGACCCAAAGGACGGGTGTGGGACCAAGCGAAGGTCGTGACCCAAAGGACGGGTATGGGACCAAGCGAAGGTCGTGACCCAAAGAACGGGTGTGGGACCAAGCAAAGGTCGTGACCCAAAGGATGTTGATCCTGACTGAACAAACTTCACCTGACCAACAAAAGGGTATTGAACCAAAAGAGGTTGCTAACCACCGAGGATTCGGTGTTAACAGAAGAAACTGTGATTAACCGCGAAGAAATGAGTGATTAACCAGGAGAAGGTGATTAACTCAAAAGGATTCAGTGTTTTAACAGACTGGTTGTGGTTAACTGAAAAGAATGGGTGATTAACCAAGAGAAGGTGATTAACCCAAGAGAAACTCAGTATGTTAACAGATAGACTGTGGTTAACTGAGAAGAAATGCAAATTGGTGTTTTAACTTACAGGCAGTGGTTAACCAATCAAAGGGAGAAAAACCAAGAGAAGGTTGCGAACTCCGCTAAGGTTTCGGTATTTAACAGGTAAAATTGTGTTTGACAGAAGAAAGAGTGCGATTGTAGGAGAAATAGAGAATTGGTTTTAACAGTATTACTGTGATCAACCAGAGAAAGAATGATACTCTTCTGGGGAATCATTAAGCAATGATTGACCAACAGAAAAGGAAAGTATTGAAACAAAAAGTGTTTGCTAACCCAAGGTGGCAAGGATCTTTAACCAAGAAAAGAGGTGATTGATCAAATGAGAGATTGAAAGGTGCAAGAATGATCAAGGATCGACTCGATTGGGAATTGAGAAAACACTATAGCTTGAGGATAGAGTTGACTATTCTCGGTGGAAGGACAAGACGCCCTTACCAAAAAATAGTCAGAATGAGGGTAGGATATACTCCATCCTCATTCCTTCTCTAGCGCTTAAAGTATAGTGCGGAAATTGAAACGAACAGCGCCATAACTCCGATTTGTACAGTGCTCTAGTGTGGCATGCTCTAGTGTGTCGTGCGTCGTGCGTCGTGCAAATCTCCGACTCAGCAAGGGAGAAAGTGAAAGAAAGCTCTAAAGGAAGCCTAAAGAGAAGCGCAAAGGAATGATCAACTAATTGAAACAAAGTTTCAAATAATTAATCAAGGGGACATGATATGTTAACAATTTTCCAAAGAGAATGGAAAACCATTAAAGCAAAAGGTGTAAATTGTTGATTATACAAGCTTAAGCTTATCCATGAAGAACAAACTTATGAAAGAGATTGCAAAACAATACCACATGACATTAAAATGCAACACATATCAAGTATCATGTGATCAAAGAAAAGTGCAAGAATGATCATGTTCACACAATGCCAAGAATATGAACAAATTGAATAATCGAAATCGTGCATCAAAAATTCATGAGCATACTTAAACCAGAAGTTAAAATATACTTAAAACATCCATAAAAATCAAGCATATCAATCCATGGAAGTTAGAAAAAGAAAGCATGGCAAACACACTTGAAAAAGCATGAAAATGGCCTTCTGGCTCAGTGTTAATAGATTAATACTTTTGCACTGCAAATTGTTAATCGATTAACACTTGAAAATTAGCAAATTTACACTGGTTAATCGATTAACACTTTTGCACTGCAAAGTGTTAATCGATTAACACTGGACAGGGGCAGAAAAATCAGTTTTCCAAAAGTGCTTCCAGCACTTAATCACTTAATTGAACATCCACATGCTATGGTTCACACTTGTGCACGAAAATTACATCATGTATGAGCAATTAAACACAAATTGAAAGTATTAACATGAAGATCAAAGATCAAACAATCTCATGGAAAATCAAACCGAAAAAACGATCGAAATTACATCGTAAACGCGCGAAAATGATCGAAACAGTGAGTAAAGTAAGATCTACCAACCTACAAGCTGGAGAATTGGCTTGGTGATTGTTGTGAGTGAAATGTAGAGAGAAGAAGCCAAGAAAACCAGAGAATTCTACTTTTGCACTTCAAACCGTAGTGAAAACGAGCAAAAACGCGAAAATGCACCGAGATCAAATTTGCACCGAATTGATTGATATGAACACTTGAATTGAAGTAGAATTAGATGAGATTCTAGAAATCCAATCAAGAAATGCCAATTGATGGAGGCTTAAGCTCAAGAGAAAGCAATTTCAATGTGAAAGTTGGTAGTCTTTAATGGTGGAATTGAGCTCTAGTGTGGTTTGGGGAAGAAAATGTAGATGAAGATGAAGAAGTTGCAGAAAAAATTCAGAGAGAATGTGAGAGAATTGAGAGTGAAATGTGAGAGATTTGTGTGAAATGATTGAGAGTGATTGGGATCCTTGAGAAACGAGTGAAGCTTGGTTTATATAGACTTTTGGTTTGGAGTGTGAGAGGTTTGGAATTTGGTTTGGACTTAGCTTTGGGTGGTTTGGACGTAGGATAGGATTTAGTTACACTTGACTCACCGAGTCAAGCGGTTAACTCAGTTAGTTAGGATCAACTCGGTAACAATCCCAATGTGAGCTCCAACATCCAAAGGTCCATATACTTGAAAATCAAGGAACATGGTGCACTTATTATAGAGTGATGCATTAGAATAATGCACTTGAAATGTCTTGAATAGTCTTGAGATGTCTAGAGATGTCTAGAATATTCCACATGCTGCTAGAATATTGTAGAATCAATGACCAAAATGTGTGCAAAGGTGTTGTCATGAAAAAGCAGCAGATTATGCATATTCTGCCTGTGTTAATCGATTAACACATCTGCACTGCAAATGGTTAATCGATTAAACAGGCCAAAAAATGCCCAATTTGCCTGAAAAATGGTGTTGTGGCCACGGTTCAGATTTTCCACCTCTTGCTTTAATGAATAGACATAGAAACCCTTGTTTTGTGCTTGTTTTGATGATGTGATACCCTTGTGATGATGTGATTAATCGGGATTGAGAAACCTGAAAACCCTGCAACAAGAAACACATAGAGAAAAGTGTGAATGCTTATGCCGACAATGCGAATGCACATGCAAATGCAAAGGGCAAAGAGAGGAAGGTCAAATTTCAGGTTACGACAAATATGAGAGTCCATTTTTCTTTGTTGCAAGGTTCACCTTCCTTGCCTAATACCATTATGTCTTCATTTGGGAACTCAAATTTCAGTGAATGATATTCTCTATAGGTTGATGAGCCAAGTATTTTTCCAGTACATTCCCTTTGATGGCTTTTAGTGTAACATACAGGAGGTTATCTCTGATAATAACATCATCCAATGAGAAATACTACCAGTCAAAGCATATTTTCTAAGATATACTTATTTGGTTCAATTTTCGACACGAACCAAGTAGTGGGGCATAACTTGTACTTTCTCATACAATGAGAAGCTCATGCTAGAGCACAAAAAGTTCATTTAAGCAACCTAGTGATTCGTCAAGCACTATTAAATACATAATGAAGGGTTTCCATATAACAGAGGGTACCAAAATCGGTGGCTTTTGCAAATATTATTTTATCTTTTCAAATGCTTTTTGACACTCTTCATTCTATTCAACGGCCTGGTATTTACACAAAAAACTTGAAAATTAGCCCAAAAGTTCTAGTAAGGTGTGAGATGAATCGGGAGATGTAGTTCAACCCTTCCTAAGAAACCACAAACTTCTTTTTGTATATGAGTACCTAAAATTTCTTGAATTGCTCCTACTTTTTTTTTAGTAAACTTCTACTTCTTTTTAACTGATGATTAACCCTAGTAACCTTCCCGATCTAACGCTAAAAGTACATTTAGCAAGGTTAAATTAGAGCTTGAACGTTCTTAAGTGTATAAATAGCTTATGCGGATTAACAAAGTGGTCTTCCTTGGTTTTGGATTTGGCAATCATGTCATATCCATAAACTTTTATCTCTTTGTGTATCATGTCATGGAAGAGAGTCATCATTTCCCTCTAATAGGTTACCCCAATATTCTTCAACCCAAATGGCATTACCCTGTAGGAAAAGGTTCCCATGGGGTGATGAACATGGTTTTTTTTCATATCCTCATGAGCCATCTTAATTTGGTTGTAACAGGAGAAGCTATCCATAAAGGAAAAAACCGGATATTAAGCGGTGTTATCTACCAATTCATCAATATGGGGTAAAGGAAATTCATCTTTAGGACTAGATTTATTTAGGTCTTGATAGTCAACACACATTAGTACCTTTCCATATTTCTTTAGGAGTAGAACAATGTTAGGAACCCATTGTGGGTACTTGGCCACAGTTAAGAAACTTGCGTCGAATTGCCTCTTGACCTCTTTTCTTATCTTGTGTGACATGTTAGGCCTAGTCCTTCTCATATTTTATTTAACTGGAGTACATTCTAGTTTGAGTGGTAAATTATACTCAACTATGTATGTATATAATCCTGGCATATCCTAATATGACCTTGCAAATAGATCCACATATTCTAGAAAGAGTTTAACCAACTTTTCTCAATCACCCTCCTTCATTGACACACCAACTTTAATCTCTTCTTTGTCTTGTTGGGTTCCCAAATTAATAAGTATTATTGGATCTTTATATGGTTGGATAATCTTAGATTCATGGTTTAGATGAAGGGAAATCGTAATCCAAAATGCAATGGAAATTAAAATTTCCCTTTAGTGATCCTTACAAATGAGCATGATCAGTGATAGAAATGATTACCTCTTTTGGAGATAAAACCTTTGATGATGAATCGAAGGAGTGATCACGAGTGTTGAATGATGAACAACACCTCTACTTAATCCTCACAAACAGATTCCTTCAGTCTTAGTGCTAGCGGCTACGATTGAAGGCTTTGAGTGAGAGAGAGAGAGAAAGAAAATGCGATTAGGGTTTCACAGACCAAACTTTTATCAAGTGTGAATGCTTCTGCACAAGGGTTATATTTATAGAACCACTTGTGTGGGCTGCAAACTAAAAATCCCACTTAACTGCATGCGGACCATATCTTATGGTGTACTGTATATCACTTAAGCGCGGGGTACCTTACCACCTTCCGTATTCTACTTAAGTACACTGTATCTTACAGTATTCTATATTTACTTACGTGCATCGTACCTTACAATGTTCCTTATTTACTCTACCTCTTATCAATTTGTCCTTATGTGTGTGATCCTGTAGGTTTTCGCGGCATTGGCAATTATATTAAATCACACATTTAACATAATAAACAGTGAGCGGTATCTAGCAACACATCACTGCTACCCAAGTCACAAAAATGTCATGTGATTTGACAAAACCTTTTGTGATAATACTTGTGTGTATAATTACCCTTTTGTTCTTATCTCTATATTGAACACAAGGCATATGTTGTGTCATCCTTGTCCAGTTCAATATTGAGCCCTTAGACATTTATTCTGTTATGCAGGATGGACAAATTCCATTTAGGTCACTCATGTCCCTCAACATGCTTTGTGGAGTACCAATCAACTGTGTTTATGGTTATCTAGTTACAGATAATGTTTGATCAACAATAAAGTACTCAACTCTACATCTAGAGTCCATAGTGGTTTCAGGTCAAAGGGTGGTATACACCACTATCACCATGAGAATAACTTATGACACTTTGCATAACATTCTATGTAGTACTCTCATAGCGGGTCAATCCAGTATAAATATTACTCCTAATATTCATACCATGTTAAGACTTGATAACTCCTTATCCATGACCCATGAGATATGATCATCAATCTATCTACATAATAGTCTTAATGCTTTAAGGTTATCCCACTTCACAGTAAAGCCCGACTACAGATACTTTAATAATAGTGTCCTTATGTTTAATGGGATATCATGATTAAGTCACACTTAATATTTCATTAAATGAACTAGCTATTCTAGGGACTTTATTATTTTGGAAATACAAACATAATAAAGAAATACCTTTTATTAATAAATAATTTGATACAAGTACCAAAAGTATTGACCTCTAGGGCTTACACCAACAATCTTCCACTAGCACTAGAGCCAATCAGGCATACCCCTAATACTCATAGATCTAGTATGGCCATCATGCTTCTGCTGCGCAAGAGGCTTTATTAGTGAGTTAGCAATATTGTCAAGTGTAGGTACTCTGTATATCTTCACATCTCCCCGTCTATTATCTCTCGAATGAGATGATAATGCCTAAGCATGTGTTTGGATTGTTGGTGAGACTTAGGCTCCTTAGTGTAGCGGAAAAATTTGAGATTAAACTATTGATTAACTTAACTCGCAAAACAAGAGCCGCCAACGCACTTTTATTTTTCCAAAGGAAAGGGAAAAGAGCGAACAAAAGCTAAAGAAGTTTTAAAACAAAAACTAATAAAAACAGAGACAGAGCAAGGGGGTTGGTTACACAAAGGGAAGTTGTTAGCACCCAAAACGTCTATAGTACTCTATAGGAACTTCTTGAAAATCTAGCGTTTGCCTTAAAAGATGTTTGCAAAAGATGGTGGAGGTGAGAAGAGAAGTATTTATTTTAATATTTTTGTTTTTGACAAGACTTCTTGAGCCTCGTGCCTACGTACCCACAAAGGGCAATAGAGGATCAAAACCTCATAGTTCGTAGTATAAACAACAAAATGATTTGTTATGATTCATTTTAAATGAAAAGACAACTTGTGATTTTAAGGAGAAAACTTCAACTAATCACCCACAAGTATGTAAAAATGGACCTTTGCATCACCATGAGAAGGGCTCTAACTTGGATAAAATCAACAAGTATGCCACTAGCTCTCTAAGGTGGAAAAGAATCAACTCATTTCAAACAATACTATGGGGATAGGAGGATCACATCTCAACTATCGAAATGACTCATGTCTAAACTTTATGAAAAGTTTTAAAAGCAAAAAGTGCACAAAAGGCACAAAATGGTTTGAATGAGTTAAGTATTTTTTAAGTCTTATGAAAACGGTCTTAGTATGATTAAGATTGAATAACATTTATTCAAGAAAATGAGTTTGAAAATACACTTGACAAAGTCAAGGTTTATTAAGAAAGATGTTCTAGTTTGAAAAAAGAGGGTTTTGAAAAAGGGAGAAGGTTTTGAAAATTTAAGAAGGGGAGGAGATGAAGAGGCTATCCTAAAGCATAAAATAAAAGCTAAGGAAGGAAAGATCTAACCAAGATACAAGCCTTTGACATAGACAAGATAAAACTCCCATCCTTTAGACTCAAGCAACAAGATAAGTAATAATAACCAAGCATAAAATGAAAACCAAGTATCCAAGCTAAGTCTTCAAGACAGGTCAACTCAAGGTCAAAGTACCAGATAAGATCCAAGGTCTCAAGTTACAACTCCAAAGCATATGGCAAGGAACCTAATTCTAAGTGCATCATCCATGGAAGCATTAAGAGTCTTTTAATGGTTTAAGCCTTTATTAATGTCTTAAAAGAGAAAAAAGAAAGTCCAAATAGACAAAGAGAAAAAGGCATAAGCATAAACAATAATAATGTGATATGAAATGATAAACATAAAATAAATGGCAAGAAATAAAGAGCATAAAAATAAAGGTGCATAAAAAAATGGCATAAATTAAAAGTTAGCACAATTAAAGTTAGTGTTAGTATTAAAGTTAATGAAGAAGACATTTTGTCATTTAAAGTAGATTACTCAACTAATCAACCCAACAAGTGTGAGAACTTTGAATCCTCCTTTGAGAAGGGCTTCAACTTGTTGAATCCTCCTTTGAATCAACAAGTATGCCATTAGCTCTCTTAGGTGGAAAATAATCAACACACTATGGAGATAAGAGATTTACATCTTGATGTGACCAAGCCTTTGAGGTTGGCATCAGTTTTGGTAAAACTAACTTGTCAACAAGATGTTAGACAATATGTCCTAACATGAAGAACTAACTGAAGATCAAGATGTTGGACAAGATGTCCTATCTTGATGATTCAACATCTTTGTCTGTTACTTTTCAGTTTTTAATTATGTTATCCCATATTTCAGATTATTATGGGATTATTTGTTTTTCCTAGGTGGCGTCCAAGATTGAGGAATTAGAGATTCTGATTATATTTTGAAGATGTTGTTTCTAAGTGTGGAGACACTTTATGAAACTTAGGATTGAAGATGCCCCAGACTTCTTTCAGGATTACCGACTGACACAAACCAACAATGGACTTTTCAACATGTTTTGTCCTCACTCATATGCTTTCTGAGAAACTTCCCAAAAGGGCACCCATCCTAGAATTGCTCCAAGTCAAGCACACTTAACTGTGGAGCCTTATGAATGGGCTACCGAAAAAAAGATGCATCTTGTTAGTATAGGTAGTACCAATTAATCCTTATAAGCCTTCCTTCAACCATGCAGTCTCATATCTGCACAACCTCAGGATACCTCTCATTCTGATGTGAATTCGGTTTTTCCCTAGAAGCTGTTATGGGATTATTTGTTTTTCCTATGTGGCGTCCAAGATTGAGGAATTAGAGATTCTGATTATATTTTGAAGATGTTGTTTCTAAGTGTGGAGACACTTTAGGAAACTTAGGAATGAAGATGCCCCAGACTGCTTTCAGGATTACCGACTGACATAAACCAACACAAGTCTTTTAAACATGTTTTGTCCTCACTCAGACGCTTTCTGAGAAACTTCCCAGAAGGGCACCCATCCCAGAATTGCTCCAAGTCAAGCACACTTAACTGTGGAGTTCTTATGAACGGGCTATCGAAAAGAAGATGCATCTTGTTAGTATAGGTAGTACCAATTAATCCGTATAAGCCTTCCTTCAACTATGCATTCTGATATCTGCACGACCTCAGGATACCTCTCATTCTGATGTGAATTCGGTTTTTCCCTAGAAGCTGCTAGGAGTGTCTCATTGTCACGCCGCGTACACAGACAACCACTCCCTCGCCCTCGGGTGTTACATGAAGGTGTGACCATACCAGCACTAATGCACCAGTTCCCATCAGAACTCCACAGTTAAGCGTACTTGGGCGAGAGTAGTACTAGAATGAGTGACCTCCTTGAAAGTCCTTGTGTTGCACCTCTTTAAGAATTTGTAACTCCCCATGCTGCTTTAAGGATTACCGACTGACCCCACAAACCAACACGGGTCTTTTCATCATGTTTTCTCCTCACTCACACGCTTTTCGAGAAATTTCCCAGAAGGTCACCCATCCCAGAATCGCTCCAAGTCAAGCACACTTTAAAGTGGAGTTCTTATGAACGGGCTACCAAAAAGAAGATGCATCTTGTTGGTATAGGTAGTACCAATTAATCCTTATAAGCATTCCTTCAACCATGCATTCTCATATCTACACAACCTCAGGCTCTCTCTCATTCCGATGTGAATTCAGTTTTTCCCTCGGGTGTTACATGAAGGGGCGATCATACTAGCACTAATGCACCAGATCCCATCAGAACTCTGAAGTTAAGCGTCCTTGGGCCAAAGTAGTATTAGGATGGGTGACCTCCCGGGAAGTCATTGTGTTGCACCTCTTTAAGAAATTGTAACACCCCAGACTATTTCAGGATTACCGACTGACCCCACAAACCAACACAGGTTTTTCACCAAGTTTTGTCCAAGCTCACTCTCTTTCATAGAAATTTCCCATAAGGTCACCCATCCTAGAATTGGTCCAAGTCAAGCACGCTTAACTGTGGAGTTCTTATGAACAGGATACCGAAAAGAAGATGCATCTTATTGGTATAGGTAGTACCAATTAATCCTTATAAGCCTTCCATAAACCATGCAGTTGCATAACTACATAACCTCAGGATCCCTCTCATTCCAATGTGAATTTAGTTTTTCCCTAGAAGCTGCTAGGAGTGTCTCATTGTCATCCCTAATGCACCGACAACCACTCCCTCGCCAAGTTGTTAGGAGTGTCTCATTGTCATGCCACGTGCACCGACAACCACTCCCTCGCACTCGAGTGTTACATAAAGGGCTATCATATCTGCACTAATGCACCAGATCCCATCAGAACTCCGCAGTTAAGCGTGTTTGGGCGAGAGTAGTACTAGGATGGGTGACCTCTTGGGAAGTCCTTGTGTTGCACCTCTTTAAGAATTTGTAACTTCCTAGACTGCTTTCAGGATTACCGACTGACCCCACAAACCAACACGGGTCTTTTCAGCATGCTTTATCCTCACTCACATGCTTTTCGAGAAAAATCCCAGAAGGTCACCCATCCCAGAATTGCTCCAAGTCAAGCATACTTAACTGTGGAGTTCTTATGAACGGGCTACCAAAAAGAAGATGCATTTTGTCGGTATAGGTAGTACCAATTAATCCTTATAAGCATTCCTTCAACCATGCAGTCTCATATCTGCACAACCTCAAATCCCTCTCATTTTGATGTGAATTTAATTTTTCCCTAGAGGTTGCTAGGAGTGTCTCATTGTCATGCCTCATGCACCGTCAACTACTCCCTCGCCAAGCTGTTAGGAGCGTCTCATTGTCACACCGCGTACACAGACAACCACTCCCTCGCCCTCGGGTGCTACATGAAGGTGCGACCATACCAATACTAATGCACCAGATCCCATCAGAACTCTGCAGTTAAGCGTGCTTGGGCGAGAGTAGTACTAGGATGGGTGACCTCCTCGGAAGTCCTTGTGTTGCACCTCTTTAAGAATTCTTAACGCCCCATGCTGTTTTAAGGATTACCGACTGACCCCAAAAACCAACACGGGTCTTTTTAGCATGTTTTCTCCTCACTCACATGCTTTCCGAGAAACTTCCCAGAAGGTCACCTATCCCAGAATCGCTCCAAATCAAGCACGCTTAAAAGTGGAGTTCTTATGAACGGGCTACCAAAAAGAAGATGCATCTTGTTGGTATAGGTAGTACCAATTAATCCTTATAAGCATTCCTTCAACCATGCATTCTCATATCTGCACAACCTCAGGCTCTCTCTCATTCCGATGTGAATTTAGTTTTTCCCTCGGGTGTTACATGAAGGGGCGATCATAGTCACTAACAGGCTATCCTACCATGAGTGTGAAAGGATAACGTGCATAATGTGATTGCGCCAGGATGAAAAGGGATAAAAGAAGGATGAGTGAGTTAGGCTTAGGTATAATAGCATGATTCAGATTGGTTTGTATAGGATGGAGGTTGATGACCGCAAAAGCGGAATTGTGTTGTTACGATATCCTTAGTGTGTGAGCAAGTACCTATCGACACAAACTTAACCAAAGTAGAGTTGGTATCCTAGGATGAGTATCCGTATGCACTATTTGTCTTACAAGTCATGTTTTGCTTGAGGACAAGCAAAGGTTTAAGTGGGGGGGTGTTGATAACACGAAAATGTATCATATATTTGCCTTGATTTACGACTAATAATTACGTTATTTCAGCCCAAGTTCCGATGATTCCGCGAGTACTCTAGTGTTTTCGCAGGTATTTCATTGTCCAAGCTGAAAGGAGCAAAGTAGAGAAAACATGAAGAAATGAGAAGAAAACAGGAAGAAATGACAGAGAAAAAAAGCAGAAAAATAGAAAGTGGTGAGTGTGACGACCGTCACACAACCACCATGACCATCATGCAATTAAAAGACGCGCCACGCTCGTCACACCCACCACGACCGTCACGCACGCAAAATAACTTATTACGTTCAGAACACTGACTTGGACACGGAAGGGCCAATTCAGTCAACACTTTCTCCTTGAACTTCTCCAACTTCCCATTATCTCCACTACTTCTCCAGCGCCCCATTATCTCCACTACTTTTCACATGAATTCTGAAGTAACTTCCAACCTGTTATCACTATATATAGGACCTATCATTTAGTTTCAAGGGGATCCAAGTTTTTGTATGCGAAAGCACTGTTGAATTTATTTCGTAGTTTTAGGTAGAAATTACTGGTGTAAAAAGTGGTAGTTTCTCACATCGAGGAACTACCACACCATTAGTGTTAGGCCTTCAATCTATGTAATGCTTGGATCAATCTTGCAGTCATTATTTCAAGATATTTAATTCAGTTTTATTTCCAGTTTTATCTTCAGGTTCATTTACTTTTACGCTTTTATTTGCTGCCATTTATATTTATGCTTTATCTTTCTGCCATTGTTATCATTTCAAGCTTTTACCATTTTTCTTCAAGCATCACTTTAAATCATTTTAAACCGCTTGCTATGTTTTCGCCTAATTCAAAAACCCAAAATTGTTTATTTGTTTCTGTCACTATGTTCGGCCAAATAGTTTAGATTCCGGTGTATGAGGACCGTCGTTACCGACAGGACTCGGTAGAAAATAATAGGTGCGAACGTATGATTAAAATTATGTTTTGGTTTTAATTTCCAAGTCTAATTTAAATAGCTTTGTCACGAGAGTGAGAGGTTATTTAACACGATTTTGTCACGAGAGTGAGAAATTAATTAAGGTTAGAGTCGGCACTGCGAAAGCGTGGGGGTCGAACCGGATAGTGGAAATTAGGCAACATATCTAAATACAGCGAGAGCGCTTTAGATACGTTTAGGATATTATTAGCTTTCAAAATATATTTCCTAGTTACCGGGCGAGCGAGAGCAAAATCTTGGGATTAGGGAACATGACTTTAGTTAATACCACGAGAGCGTGAGGCGAAGTCTTTAAGTTGGTATATTCTACGGAACTAAATTATAGTTGTAATTAGTACCCGAATTCTACAAAGTCCTTTAGGAACGCGGAATCCATATTCCGGCCTCTCTTTATTATCATATTTCCTAAGTTCATTTTTAGTTTTAGTTCTAGTTTCCCTTTTATCGAATATCATTAGCCTTAGCTTTACAAAGCAACGATAGATTACAGTAGGTTGACGTTGGTCTCTGTGGGTTCCACAATCTTTTATATTACTTCGATATTTCCGTGCACTTGCGGACGCATCAAGTTTTTGGCGCCGTTGCCGGGGACCAATAGTCAATATTGTTATTCCGTTGTTGCACCGTATAGACTAAGGCACTCCCATAAAAAAATAATAAAATAATAAAAAAAATTAAAAAAATTAAAAACTATGTATCACCCAAATTTTCTCAATGATAACCACTCACAATATCTTGAGGAGCCGCACCCAAATTTTCTCTACAATTACCAACCGCAATACTCCTAATATTTTGAGGAACCGCAACCAAATTTTTCCTATGATTACCATTCCCAAAATTTCGAGGAACCGCAAGAATCTCATAATTCCAACCTAGAAATATTAATGCAGGATTTCAATGTGACACTGACTCACTCCCAATATCTCGAGGAACCGCACCAAAATTTCCTCTACGATCACCATTCCCAATATTTCGAGGAACCACAAGAATCTGTTAATTCCAACCTCGAAGCATTAATGGAGGACTTCATTGAAACAACAACTAATTCTAGGTTAGAATCTATGATGGAGCACTTTGTGGAGACACAAAATCTCCAGAATGAAGAGCTTAGAAGACAACATCTCGATACTTATGAAAACCTTAGGCAGATAAACACTATGTTCGAGTCCCTCGCGACTCACACTGAGGCATTGGAGACTCAAATCTCCTTGCTTGCACAGACACCTATATGACCCTCCCCCGAGGAGCATGTGGATGTTGTAGTGACATGTAGTGAAACAAAAATTGAAAATCCTAAGGAGAGTGATAATGAGGTTGAGGAGAGTGATATTAAGGTTGAGGAGAGTTCTGGTAAGGAAGAAGTAGAGAATGAGAAAAATTCACTGGGATCACCTGAATGGGAGGTCGTCAAAGAGGCAGAGAAAGTAGCACCTAAGGATGTTCCTCATCCCTATATCTCACCGATTCCTTTCTCGCAAAGGTTTGTAGAAGTAAAGGTAAACTCCCAATCCAAAACGCATGTGGAGGTATTGGAAAGTATCCGCACCGATGCATCTTTGTTTGAGGTCACGCATAAAAAGAGAAAATTCGAGGACTATGAAACTAAGGATATCATTACTGTTAAGAAGGTAAGGTTAGACTTTGAGGTGATGGATGAAATAACTAAGCCCAAACTCAAAAAGCTAATACTTAAGATAGATCCAGAACCACCACCACAAGTTTAAAAGAATGAATCGCCCCACAGAAGAAAGAAAAGAAAAGGTGAGGGATATGTGAGATGGCTTGATAAATGGCCATGGAAACCAAAGATAAACACTCCTAACAGTCGAGCTATCAACGTTAAACAAAGCCCTGCATGGGAGGCAACCTACGAGCTTTTAATTTAATGTTTTCCTTTTATTGTTTGTGTTTGCAGAAAATAAAGAATTGTATCGCTTGTCACGTCTCAGCTACATTTAGGAAAGAGATCTTTAGATGACAATCCCTTGAGATGACCTGGTGCCCACGGACATTCCTGCGAATGTCGCTGCTGGTGGTGACGCCAATGATGAGTATGATAAGAGAGGGTAATCTCTTCCATTCGTAACTCACCTCCTCTTTGTCCTTTCGCTTGGTCAGGTTCCACCTGCACACACCGCACCGTATTTTTCTAACAATTTTTGCAGGTACTTCCTTCGGCAATATGCAATATGATGAGCGGCTTCAAGAAAATGAAGTTTCAGCAAATTTAGATAACTCGTAGTACAAGACACCGGAGTAGAAGTGGCCAGCGAAGACAGAGACAACAAGGGAAGAATTAGCGCGAATTTGGCCGTGGTGGCACGCAATGGCATTCATACAGGTTCTATCTTTCCTCTACCACCTTTTATCAAAACATTGAGGACAATGTTTGGTTTAAGTGTGGGGGAGGAACATTTACCGCTTTCATTTTACCGTTTTCTAGTTAGATTTACTGTTTTCCAGCATGATTTTAAAAAAATTTCTGTTTTAAATGTTTCGTCCGTCTGTGTATGTGCTGTCGAGTCTTTATTCTGATTTTATGTTGTTTATCGATTTTCCCATTCTCTTGAGCCATACCGAATATTTTGAAAATTTTTGAGTTAAAAATAGTGTTTCTTTTGAAAATCTTTGGTTACAAACAAAATTGAGGTTGAATTGTGAGACTTGGGAAAATTCCGCAAGATCGGTATCGTTCTAACACCGTGAGCCTCCCAATTATGGAAATCAATTTGAGTACTTGTTATGCCATAGCCTTAAGCTCTCACCCTTTTAGTAGTCCCTAAGTAGTTTATTTAGCAGTCAGCACCATCCTAAGCACGCACTAAGTAGGAAGCCGATGCAAATAAGTGTATGATCTCAGGCTTAAAAAGGTAAACTAAGAAAAAAAAAGAATGAATGAAAAGAAATGATCCTTCTAAGTTAGGTGATCCTCACTCGATCATTTAGCCCAATGGTGCAAACTTCTGTATTCTATTGATATTTAAGCCAATGTGCAAAAAGAAAAAAATGAAAGATGATAATGAGATCATAGTCACTAACAGGCTATCCTACCATGAGTGTGAAAGGATAACGTGCTTAATGTGATTGCGCCAGGATGAAAAGGGATAAAAGAAGGATGAGTGAGTTAGGCTTAGGTATAATAGCATGATTCGGATTGGTTTGTATAGGATGGAGGTTGATGACCGCAAAAGCGGAATTGTGTTGTTACGATATCCTTAGTGTGTGAGCAAGTACCTATCGACACAAACTTAACCAAAGTAGAGTTGGTATCCTAGGATGAGTATCCGTATGCACTATTTGTCTTACGAGTCATGTTTTGCTTAAGGACAAGCAAAGGTTTAAGTGTGGGGGTGTTGATAACACGAAAATGTATCATATATTTGCCTTGATTTACGACTAATAATTACGTTATTTCAGCCCAAGTTCCGATTATTCCGCGAGTACTCTAGTGTTTTCGCAGGTATTTCATTGTCCAAGATGAAAGGAGCAAAGTAGAGAAAACATGAAGAAATGAGAAGAAAACAAGAAGAAATGACAGAGAAAAAAAGCAGAAAAATAGAAAGTGGTGAGTGTGACGACCGTCACACAACCACCACGACCGTCACGCAATTAAAAGGCGCGCCACGCTCGTCACACCCACCACGACCTTCACGCACGCAAAATGACTTATTACGTTCAGAACACAAACGTGGACACGGAAGGGCCAATTCAGTCAACACTTTCTCCTTGAACTTCTCCAACTTCCCATTATCTCCACTACTTCTCCAGCGCCCCATTATCTCCACTACTTTTCACATGAATTCTGAAGTAACTTCTAACCTGTTATCACTATATATAGGACCTATCATTTAGTTTCAAGGGGATCCAAGTTTTTGTATGCGAAAGCATTGTTGAATTTATTTCGTAGTTTTAGGCAGAAATTACTGGTGTAAAAAGTGGTAGTTTCTCACATCGAGGAACTACCACACCATTAGTGTTAGGCCTTCAATCTATGTAATGCTTGGATCAATCTTGCCGTCATTATTTCAAGATATTTAATTCAGTTTTATTTCCAGTTTTATCTTCAGGTTCATTTACTTTTACGCTTTTATTTTCTGCCATTTATATTTATGCTTTATCTTTCTGCCATTGTTATTATTTCAAGCTTTTACCATTTTTCTTCAAGCATCACTTTAAATCATTTTAAACCTCTTGCTATGTTTTCGCCTAATTCAAAAACCCAAAATTGTTTATTTGTTTCTGTCACTATGTTCGTCTAAACAGTTTAGAGTCCGGTGTATGAGGACCGTCGTTACCGACAGGACTCGGTAGAAAATAATAGGTGCGAACGTATGATTAAAATTCTGTTTTGGTTTTAATTTCCAAGTCTAATTTAAATAGCTTTGTCATGAGAGTGAGAGGTTATTTAACACGATTTTGTCACGAGAGTGAGAAATTAATTAAGGTTAGAGCCAGCACTGCGAAAGCGTGGGGGTCGAACCGGATAGTGGAAATTAGGCAACATATCTAAATACAGCGAGAGCGCTTTAGATACGTTTAGGATATTATTAGCTTTCAAAATATATTTCCTAGTTACCGGGCGAGCGAGAGCAAAATCTTGGGATTAGGGAACATGACTTTAGTTAATACAGCGAGAGCGTGAGGCGAAGTCTTTAAGTTGGTATATTCTACGGAACTAAATTATAGTTGTAATTAGTACCCAAATTCTACAAAGTCCTTTAGGAACGCGGAATCCATATTCCGGCCTCTCTTTATTATCATATTTCCTAAGTTCATTTTTAGTTTTAGTTATAGTTTCCCTTTTATCGAATATCATTAGCCTTAGCTTTACAAAGAAACGATAGATTACAGTAGGTTGACGTTGGTCTCTGTGGGTTCGACAATCTTTTATATTACTTCGATATTTCCGTGCACTTGCGGACGCATCAAGTTTTTGGCGTCGTTGCCGGGGACCAAAAGTCAATATTGTTATTCCGTTGTAGCACCGTATAGACTAAGGCACTCCCATAAAAAAAATTAAAAAAATTAAAAACTATGTATCACCCAAATTTTCTCAATGATAACCACTCACAATATCTTAAGGAGCCGCACCCAAATTTTCTCTACAATTACCAACCGCAATACTCCCAATATTTTGAGGAACCGCAACCAAATTTTTCCTATGATTACCATTCCCAAAATTTCGAGGAACCGCAAGAATCTCATAATTCCAACCTAGAAATATTAATGCAGGATTTCAATGTGACACTGACTCACTCCCAATATCTCGAGGAACCGCACCAAAATGTCAACTACTCCCTCGCCAAGCTGTTAGGAGCGTCTCATTGTCACGCCTCATAAACAGACAACCACTCCCTCGCCCTCGGTTGTTACATGAAGGTGCGACCATACCAGTACTAATGCACCAGATCCCATCAGAACTCTGCAGTTAAGTCTGCTTGAGCGAGAGTACTACTAGGATGGGTGACCTCCTGGGAAGTCCTTGTGTTGCACCTCTTTAAGAATTTGTAACGCTCCAGACTGCTTTCAGGATTACCGATTGACCCCATAAACTAACACGGTTCTTTTCAGTATGTATTATCCTCACTCACAGGCTTTCCGAGAAACTTCCCTGAAGGTCACCCATCCCAGAATTGCCCCAAGTCAAGCACGCTTAACTGTGGACTTGGGCGAGAGTATTACTAGTATGGGTGACCTCCTGGGAAGTCCTTGTTTTGCACATCTTTTAGAATTTGTAATGCCCCGGACTACTTTCAGGATTACTGACTGACCCCACAAACCAACACGAGTGTTTTCAGCATGTGTTGTCCTTACTCACACGCTTTTTGATAAACTACCCAGAAGGTTACCCATCCCAAAATTCCTCCAAGTCAAACATACTTAACTGTGGAGTTCTTATGAACGGGCTACCGAAAAGAAGATGCATCTTGTTGGTATAGGTAGTACCAATTAATCCTTATAAGTCTTCCATCAACCATGCAGTCTCATATCTGCACAACCTCAGGATCCCTCTCATTCTGATGTGAATTTAGTTTTTCCCTAGAAGCTGCTAGGAGTGCCTCATTGTCATGCCTCATGCTCCGACAACCGCTCCCTCGCCAAGCTGCTATGAGTGTTTCATTGTCAAGCGTCGTGCACCGACAACCACTCCCTCGCCCTCGGGTGTTACATGAAGGGCTATCATACCTCCACTAATGCACCTGATCCCATCAGAACTCCGCAGTTAAGAGTGCTTGGGCGAGAGTAGTACTAGGATGGGTGACCTCTTGGGAAGTCCTTGTGTTGCACCTCTTTAAAAATTTGTAACTTCCCAGGCTGCTTTCAGGATTACCGACTGACCCCACAAACCAACACGAATCTTTTCAGCATGTTTTGTCCTCACTCACACGCTTTCCGAGAAACTTTCCAGAAGTTCACCCATCCCACAATTTGACAAAGTCAAGCATGCTTAATTGTGGATTTCTTATGAACGGTCTACGGAAAAGAAGATTCATCTTGTTGGTATAGGTACTACCAATTAATCCTTATAAGCATTCCTTCACCCATGAAGTCTCATATCTGCACAGCCTCAAGATCCCTCTCATTCCGATGTGAATTCAGTTTTTTCCTAGAAGCTGCTAGGAGTGTCTCATTGTAATGCCTCATGCACCGGCAACCACTCCCTTGCCAAGCTGCTAGGAGTGTCTCATTAATATGCCTCGTGCACCGACAATCACTCCCTCGCACTCGGGTGTTACATGAAGGGCTATCATACCTGCACTAATGCACCAGATCCCATCAGAACTCCGCAGTTAAGCGTGCTTGGGCATGAGTAGTACCAGGATGGGTGACCTCTTAGGAAGTCCTTGTGTTGCACCTCTTTAAGAATTTGTAACTTCACATAATACTTTCAGGATTACCAACTGACCCCATAAACCAACACGGGTCTTTTCAGCATGTTTTGTCCTCACTCAAACGCTTTCGGAGAAATTTTCCCAGAAGGTCATCCATCCCATAATTGTTCCAAGTCAAGCACACTTAACTGTGGAGTTCTTATGAATGGGCTACCGAAAAGAAGATGCATCTTGTTGGTATAGGTAGTACTGATCGGAAAAATAGCAAGTGTACTATTTTTACCGTAGTAGTAATAGTAGGGGTTATCCCAAGAATTGATCTCTCGAGGACTGCGTGTAATTATCAGTGCAGATGTTATTTCAATTGAACAAAAATTCCTTAAGGGTTTTGATTGTTTTGAAATTATAACTAAGAACAGTAAAATGAACAAAATTATAAACTCGACTTAAAAACAGATATGAGAAGCATGCTAGAGGAAGTGTGTGAATTGCACTACAAAAACTCTAAATCCTTATTCGATGAAATATTACTCTAAACAAACCTTACCGATTCTTAAGGTTATTTTTCCCTAATTCCTTAGCAGAAAAACCTTTGAGATTCTATCTTTACCCTAATTCCTTAGCGGTCAAGAAAGAATCACAAGCATTATATTTGATCAAGAATAATCCGGTTATTACAGGGTATCCCTATTCCTAGGCAATATCTACTGTAATATTATTATGCAAAAACGTTAGGTTGGTTGGTTCGACCTAAACCCTAACCGTAAATTAATTTCAATTTATCCGATCGAAAAGCGTTAAAAACAATGCATAATAAACGATTAAAGGAAAAAGTAATATTCCATAGGACAATGAAAATTCAATTCATTACAATTCAATTCAGTGACACCCCCTAGTAGTGGGGGGTTTAGCTACTCATACTATTCGAAGAAATTACAATATAAAAAATAAACATTACAAGAATTCTGGATTACGTTGATCTTCAATTGCTCCTGTGCATGAAAACCTTCAGTTCTTCGTTCCTTCTTGATCGCTCAATCTTTCTTTTCAAGTCTTTCGTAATGTCAAAAGTGCTTTTTCCTTTCTCAAAAAGTATCTCAAATACTCTCAGGTCCAATTTATTAATGGGGGAAATGCCCAAAATACCCTCATGGAACACAAAGGCCAAAAATCCAAGAAAATTAGGTTATTTAGCGTCCAAGCCAACACGGGCTGTGTCAGTTGACACGGGCGGCTGTGTTGGCTCCCTTGCATCTTGATGAAAATTATTTTGCTCCAGATCTGCTGACACGGGCCGTGTCAGGTGACACGGGCACTCGTGTCAGCCCACTGCCAAACCACCAACAAATTGATCTTTTGATATCCTGCTGTCACGGCTCGTGTCAGGCGACACTGGTGGCCGTGTCAGGCCGTTGGCTCCCTTCTAAAACCTTTCCAAATTCTTGCGATTTTTCTCGTTTTTCGCTCTGATTCCTCCTGAATGTTTATATGAACCTGAAAACACTAAAGAACCCAACCAAGGCATAAAATGCGATAAAAGAGATATAAAACAAACAAACAATAACAAAATATTAACTAAAACAAATAGTGAAATAACGTATGAAAACCACCGATCAAACTCCCCCAAACTTAAACCGTTGCTTGACCTCAAGCAACAAGCTTGCATACAGACTTCCTAGATCAAACGATACTATTCAAAAGAAAAACTTGTGAAGGTAAGGTGCATCGATACTCATACGTGAGCCTTTATTCCGATTGGCTAAAACTAGTTCTCTTGGTAATCGTCCGTTAACGAAGGTATTACCCAAACACATACCGCGATAAACCCACGGACCTAAATCCCCCTTTTGGTTACCTCTCTAGCTATGCTTTGGGCTTAAGTCTTTTCTTTGATTTTCTACCCCTTTCATTCGGATAATCAAATTAAGGCAATTTTTTTCGTTTTCCCTCACATGTACAAGATTGATTGAAACTTTTTCTAGGCACCATGATCTCCTTTTTTCTCTCTCTCATTGGCGTTTATTAGTCCACTTTGGAACGACAATTGAGACTCAACTGCCGTTAGGCTAAGTAACAGGGTGAGGGTTACCCAACTTAGAAGGACTAGTTGTCTTTATCACCATTATTCGCTTTTTTGGTGCCTTAAGTAATTCTCTCAATCAACCTTATACATGCAATTCTTTTTAGTCATGCCGGACAATCACTATGAACTAACCGGGGAATACTTCTCAAATCCAAGTGCTATGGCACAAATCTACACGTTGGACTCGTTTTCTTACTCCGGGGAATCTAGGGTGTTCAGGTCATTCCTAAGTTTTCAAACTTTCCCAATGTCCCTAGTTCTAACTCCTCTTACCTCAAACTCTATATACTTTCTTAACCATCTCAAAATCACAGTGTTTACAAGAAAAACTTTGACGGTTCTAATTCGGGGAGAATTCAGAGTGGTTTTCATAAAATAACACACAAAACAGACATGGCCCGTACAAAAAGGAAAAACTAAAAGCAGTAAATCCTTCCCCAAACTTGAACTACACATTGACCCCAATGTGTTCGAACAAGAGCTAGAGAGGTCACTCATAGAGATCCTTACTAAGGATGCTGACGGTAATGCAACACCACTGCTACATCATCGTTTGCACATGTAGGATCCGGATTATTTCCTGCAACCAAAACAAAAACAAACAGCAAATAGAAAGTAATTAATCAGACAAGCGTGGGTTGCCTTCCACGTAGCGCTTCGTTTAACGTCGAATGGCTCGACGAGTTACTCCCCAATGCTATGAGGGGTACTTCAGCTTACAAGTTTTGTTGCTTAACCTTTCCGCAACAGAGCACCGGTCTGATTCAGGAATAAGAGCTACATTGTGATTCAACTCACATCCAACTTCCACATTCTTCCTTTGATGTTTTTTTCTCTTATTTCAATGATGTTTCTTCCTCTTATTGACTTCTTGATTGGATTTTGGAGTCTTGCTAGGTGCAATAGATGACTCAAATGGTGCAATCTGATGGATTATTCCAGAGACCTTTTCAAGAAGTGGTTTTGAGCTTTTGCTTTTTCCCACTATTCGGATCATTCCAACTGCGGGGTGATTACTTTCCTCTTGACCTTGCTTCTCGAGTTCCAACACTTTCAAGGTTACTTCTTCCTCAAAATATTTCAAGGTTAAAGTACCAGCCTCAATATCCACACTGCACCGACTAGTCATCAAGAATGGTCGACCCAGTATGGTAGTCGTCCCCTCATCCTCAGGTAGATCAATAATCTCAAAGTCTACTGGATATGTGAAGTTATCAATAGTCACATGCACATCTTCTGCTAAGCCGTATGACCACTTGGTTGTGAGGTCGACAAACTTCAGATTTGTTCCTGTTTCACTTATTTTCTTTATACCCAGCTTTTTGAAAATTCAGAGGGGCATGAGACTCACGCTAGCACCCGAATCAATCAAGACTCTCTTAAAAGTCCTGTCCTTTATAGTACAGGGGATTGATACAGAACCATGATCTTTCCGTTTGATTGGAATTCTCCTACCTTATGATTCCCCACTACTCTCCTCAATTAGACTCTTTACCTCCTCTCCACTAGTTTTTTTTTCCAATGACCTCCTTCAAGAATTTCTTATATAGAGGCATTTGTTCAAGTGCTTCAAAGAAGGGCACATTAATTTCTAATTTTTTGAACAATGAGATGAATCTCTCAAAGTCTTTTTCTTGTGTCTCCTTCTTTATCACTCTTGAGGGGTACGGTAACTTGATCTTAGGTTTAACCGCTTCCTTCCTTTTCTCTTCGGTTGGCTTAGGTTCTTCTGGCTCTCTCTGGCTTTCTCACACTTCCAGATCAACCTCTATACACTGATACTCATTGGCTACCCTTTCTTCTTCTTCTGCAACTTTTTGGCTCCTTGTTGTAACAACATTGACATTCTCGTGATTCTACGGATTGGGTACTGTGGCGCTTGGGAGGGCGCCTGGTGCTTGAGAATTCGCAACTTGTTGAGCTATCTGACCCAATTGAACCTCCAGATTCTTTATGGAGGTTGTGGTATTCCTATAGCTATTCCGAGTCTCTTCCTGAAATTGCATGTTATGAGCTGCCATCTTCTCAATGGCAATCTCCCATTGTGCTTTTTGGGGAGCTTGTTGCTGTTGTGGGTATTGTTGTTGATTCTGATCTTTCCAGGAGAAGTTAGGATGATTCTTCCACCCTGGATATAAGTTTGAGCGTAGGGATTATTCTGCTTCAGGAATTTTATCTCTTCAATTTGTTGCGGAGTCGCAACACAATGTGCAGTATAATGGGGTCCACTACAAATCTCACAACTCATGGGTTGACCATTTTGAACTTGTGCCACACTTTGAGTACCAAGATTCATCTTCTTAAGTCTTCTCTCTACCTCAGCTACAATCTGATCTTCTACCTTCACAACTTGATTATTCAACTTCAAGTCAATCACACCCTCCGATTTACTCACACTTTGATCATATAACTCCAAATGTTCATTGGCTGCAATAACTTCAATAATTTTCTTGATACCAGTCGCGGTGGTGAAGTTGAATGATCCACCAGCAGCTGTATCAATAAGTTGCTTAGTTTTCATTCGGAGGTTGTTGACGAACACCTGCATCTGCTCAGTTTGATCCATGTTGCGAGTCGGACAGGCCACAAAAACCTTCTTGAACCTCTTGTATGCGTCTCCGAGAGATTCTTCGTCCTTCTGTTTAAAGTTCACAATATCATTTCTTTTTCAGATATAAACAGAGGCCGGAAAATACTCATTCAGAAATGCCTTCTCCATCTCTTCCCAAGTGGTAATACTCCTAGCAGGTAACGAGTAGAACCACTCTTCAGCCTCTTCCGCCAGAGTGAAAGGAAACATTCTTAACTTCTTTGCTTCCTGCGTGTGCCCCTCAATCTTGAGAGTGGTGCTCATAGTCAGAAATCTTTGCAGATGTTAGTTGGAATCTTCATTAACTTTTCCGATGAAAGGTCTCCTTTCAAGTTGAGTGATGGAGCTAGGATGCAGCTGGAAATTTGGCACATTTACCGGTTGGTTTACAATGGTCAACCTACCAGCCAGTGCATTGGCCCCACCGTAATCTCCCAGAAGTCTCTTCGCTGGTTGATTTCCAGCCATACTCACAGTATCTGTGTCCGCTTCTGAACCTATTTCTGAACCTAAATCTGATTGTTCTGAGTGAACAGAAACTTTTCTTCTTCTGGTGTTTGGACTGACGGTTCTGCTCCTGAAGCTGTCAGTCTTGCTTGTCTACGCCTTGCGTGCAAAGTTCTTTCAATTTCTGCGTCAAAATTAAAATTTGCTAAGGGTTCTCCTCGCATAAAAATGTTAGACGCAGATTAGTAGTAACAGTAATAATCGAAAAGTTATAAAATAAAAATAAAAATTAAAAATAAAAACTAAAAATAACAGAAAAATAAAATTTTAGTCACATAGTGACAAAATTTCAATTGAATTAACACACGAACTTATAATTTGGCAGTCCCCGACAATGGCCCCAAAAACTTGATCGGAAAAATAGCAAGTGTACTATTTTTACCGTAGTAGTAATAGTAGGGGTTATCTCCAGAATCGATCTCTCGAGGACTGCGTGTAATTATCACTGCAGATGTTATTTCAATTGAACAAAAATTCCTTAAGGGTTTTGATTGTTTTGAAATTATAACTAAGAATAGTAAAATGAACAAAATTATAAACTTGACTTAAAAACAGATATGAGAAGCATGCTAGAGGAAGTGTATGAATTGCACTGCAAAAACTCTAAATCCTTATTCGATGAAATATTACTCTAAACAAACCTTCCCGATTCTTAAGGTTATTTTTCCCTAATTCCTTAGCAGAAAAACCTTTGAGATTCTATCTTTAGCCTAATTCCTTAGCGGTCAAGAAAGAATCAAAAGCATTATATTTGATCAATAATAATCTGGTTATTATAGGGTATCCCCATTCCTAGGCAATATCTACTGTAATATTATTTATGCAAAAGCGTTAGGTTGGTTGGTCCGACCTAAACCCTAACCGTAAATCAATTTCAATTTTTCCGATCGAAAAACGTTAAAAACATTGAATAATAAATGATTAAAGGAAAAAGTAATATTCCATAGGACAATGAAAATTCAATTCATTACAATGCAATTCAGGGACACCCCCTAGCATTGGGGGGGGGGGGGGGTTTAGCTACTCATACTATTCGAAGAAATTACAATATAAAAAATAAACATTACAAGAATTCTGGATTACGTTGATCTTCAATTGCTCTTGTGCATGAAAACCTTCTGTTTTCCGTTCCTTCTTGCTCGCTCAATCTTTCTTGTCAAGTCTTTCCTAATGTCAAAAGTGCTTTTTCCTTTCTCAAAAAGTATCTCAAATACTCTCAGGTCCAATTCATTAATGGGGAAATGCCCAAAATACCCTCATGGAACACAAAGGCCAAAAATCCAAGAAAATAAGGTTATTTAGCGTCCAAGCCAACACGGGTCGTGTCAGCTGACACATGCAGCCGTGTTGGCTCCTTTGCATCTTGATGAAAATTATTTTTGCTCCAGACCTACTGACACGGGTTGTGTCAAGTGACACGGACACCCGTGTCAGCCCACTGCCAAACCACCAATAAATTGATCTTTTGATGTCCTGCTGACACGGCCCGTGTCAGGCGACACAGGTAGCCGTGTCAGGCCATTGGCTCCCTTCTTAAACCTTTCTTAATTCTTGCGATTTTTCTAGTTTTTCGCTCTGATTCCTCCTAAATGTTTATATGAACCTGAAAACGCTAAAGAACCCAACCAAGGCATAAAATGCGGTAAAAGAGATATAAAACAAATAAACAATAACAAAATATTAACTAAAACAAATAGTGAAATAACGTATGAAAACCACCGATCAAGTACCAATTAATACTTATAAGCCTTTCTTCAACCATGCAGTCTCATATCTGCACAACATCAAGATCCATCTCATTCCGATGTGAATTCCCACCAACCAACACGACTCTTTTCAGCATGTTTTCTCCTCACACACACACTTTCCGAGAAACTTCCTAGAAGGTCACCCATCCCAGAATTGCTCCAAGTCAAGCACGTTTGACTGTGGAGATCTTATTAACGGGCTACCTAAAAGAAGATGCATCTTGTTGGTATAGGTAGTACCAATTAATCCTTATAAGCCTTCCTTCCACCATGCAGTCTCATATCTGCACAATCTCATGATCCCTCTCATTCCGATGTGAATTCAGTTTTTCCCAAGAAGCTGCTAGGAGTGTCTCATTATCATGCCTCATGCACCGATAATTACTCCCTCGCCAAGCTGCTAAGAGTGTCTCATTGTCATGCCTCGTGCACCGACAACAACTCCCTCACCCTCAGGTGTTATATGAAGAGCGATCTCACCTGCACTAATGCACTAGATCCCATCAGAACTCCACATTTAAGCGTGCCTAGGCGAGAGAAGCACTAGGATGGGTGACCTCCTGGGAAGTCCTTTTGTTGCACCTCTTTAAGAATTTGTAACTTCCCAGACTGCTTTCAGGATTACCGACTGACCCCACAAACCAACACGAGTCTTTTTTGCATGTTTTGCTCTTATTCACACGCTTTCGAGAAACATCCCAGAAGGTCACCCATCCAAGAATTGCTCCAAGTCAAGCACACTTAACTATGGAGTTCTTATGAATGGGCTACCGAAAAGAAGATGCATCTTGTTGGTATAGGTAGTACCAACTAATCCTTATAAGCCTTCCTTCAACCATGCAATCTCATATCTACACAACTTCAGGATCCCTCTCATTCTGATGTGAATTCAGTTTTTCCCTAGAAGCTACTACGAGTGTCTCATTATCATGACTCATGCACCGACAACCACTCCCTCGCCAAGCTGCTAGGAGTGTCTCATTGTCATGCCTCGTGCACCGACAACCACTCCCTCGCCCTCGGGTGTTACATGAAGGTGCGATCATACCAGCACCAATGCACCAGATCCCGTCAAAACTCCGTAGTGAAGCGTGCTTGGGCGAGAGTAGTACTAGGATGGGTGACCTCCTGGGATGTTGCACCTCTTTAAGAATTTGTAACGCCCCCAAACTGCTTTCAGGACAACCGACTGACCCCACAAACTAGAACTGGTCTTTTCAGCATGTTTTGTCCTCACTCACACGCTTTCTGCGAAACTACCCAGAAGGTAACCTTTCCTAGAATTGCTCCAAGTCAAGCACGCTTAACATTGGAGTTCTTATGAACGGGATAGTGAAAAGAAGATGCATCTTATTGGTATAGGTAGTACCAATTAATACTTATAAGCCTTCCTTCAACCATGCAGTCTCATATCTGCACAACATCAAGATCCCTCTCATTCCGATGTGAATTCCCACAAACCAACACGAGTCTTTTTAGCATGTTTTATCCTCACACACACGCTTTCCGAGAAACTTCCTAGAAGGTCACCCATCCCAGAATTGCTCCAAGTCAAGAACGTTTGACTGTGGAGTTCTTATTAGTGGGCTACCTAAAAGAAGATGCATCTTATTGGTATAGGTAGTACCAATTAATCCTTATAAGCCTTCCTTCAACCATGCAGTCTCATATCTGCACAATCTCATGATCCCTCTCATTCCGATGTGAATTCAGTTTTTCCCAAGAAGCTGCTAGGAGTGTCTCATTATCATGCCTCATGCACCGACAACCACTCCCTCGCCAAGCTGCTAGGAGTGTCTCATTGTCATGCCTCGTGCACCGACAACAACTCCCTCGCCCTCGGGTGTTATATGAAGAGCGATCTCACCTGCACAAATGCACCAGATCCCATCAGAACTCCACATTTAAGCGTGCCTGGGCGAGAGAAGCACTGGGATGGGTGACCTTCTGGGAAGTCCTTCTGTTGCACCTCTTTAAGAATTTCTAACTTCCCAGACTGCTTTCAGGATTACCGACTGACCCCACAAACCAACACGGGTCTTTTTTGCATGTTTTGTCCTTACTCACACGTTTTCCGAGAAACATCCCGGAAGGTCACCCATCCAAGAATTGCTCCAAGTCAAGCACACTTAACTATGGAGTTCTTATGAATGGGCAACCGAAAAGAAGATGCATCTTGTTGGTTTAGGTAGTACCAACTAATCCTTATAAGCCTTCCTTCAACCATGCAATCTAATATCTACACAACCTCAGGATCCCTCTCATTCCGATGTGAATTCAGTTTTTCCCTAGAAGCTTCTAGGAGTGTCTCATTATCATGACTCATGCACCGACAACCACTTCCTCGCCAAGCTGCTAGAAGTGTCTCATTGTCATGCCTCGTGCAACGAAAACCACTCCCTCACCCTCGGGTGTTACATGAAGGTGCAATCAGACTAGAACTAATGCACCAGATCCCATCAAAACTCTGCAGTTAAGCGTGCTTGGGCGAGAGTAGTACTAGGATGGGTGACCTCCTGGGATGTTGCACCTCTTTAAGAATTTGTAACGCCCCCAGACTGCTTTCAGGATAATCGACTGACCCCACAAACTAGCACGGGTCTTTTCAGCATGTCTTGTCCTCACTCACACGCTTTTCGAGAAACTACCCAGAAGGTCACCTTTTCTAGAATTGCTACACGTCAAGCACGCTTAACATTGGAGTTCTTATGAACGGGCTAGTGAAAAGAAGATGCATCTTGTTAGTATATGTAGTACCAATTAATCCTTATAAGTCTTCCTTCAACCATGCAATCTCATATCTGCACAACCTCAGGATCCCTCTCATTCAGATGTGAATTCAGTTTTTCCCTAGAAGTTCCTAGGACTGTCTCATTGTCGTACCTCATGCACCGACAACCACTCCCTCACCAAGCTGCTAGGAGTGTCTCATTGTCATGGGCTACCGAAAAGAAGATGTATCTTGGTGGTATAGGTAGTACCAATTAATCCTTATAAGTCTCACCAAGCTGCTAGGAGTGTCTCATTGTCATGGGCTACCGAAAAGAAGATGCATCTTGGTGGTATAGGTAGTACCAATTAATCCTTATAAGTCTTCCTTTAACCATGCAATCTCATATCTGCACAACCTCAGGATCCCTATCATTCCGATGTGAATTCAATTTTTCCCCAGAAGCTGCTAAGAGTGTCTCATTGTCATACCTCATGCACCGACAACCACTCCCTCGCCCTCGGGTGTTACATGAAGGTGCGATTATACCAGCACTAATGCACCTGATTCCATCAGAACTCCGCACTTAAGCGTGCTTGGGCGAGCGTAGTACTAGGATGGGTGACCTACTGAGAAGTCCTTGTGTTGCACCTCTTTCACCAGATTCCATGAGAACTCCGTACTTAAGCATGCTTGGGCGAGCGTAGTACTAGGATGGGTGACCTACTGGGAAGTCCTTATGTTGCACCTCTTTAACAATTTGTAACGCCCTAAACTGCTTTTAGGATTACCGACTGACCCCACAAACCAACACGGGTCTTTTCAGCATGTTTTGTCCTCACTCACACGCTTTCCAAGAAACTTCCCAGAAGGTCACCCATCCCAGAATTGCTACAAGTCAAGCACGCTTAACTGTGGAGTTCTTATGAACGGGCCACCGAAAAGAAGATGCATCTTGTTGGTATAGGTAGTATCAATTAATCCTTATAAGCCTTCCTTCAACCATGCAGTCTCATATCTGCACAACCTCAGGATCCCTTTCATTCCGATGTGAATTCAGTTTTTCCCTAGAAGTTGCTACGAGTGTCTCATTGTCATGCCTCGTGCACCGACAACCACTCCCTCGCCAAGCTGCTAGGAGGTCTCATTGTCATGCCTTGTGAATCGACAACCACTCCCTTGCCCTCGGGTGTTACATGAAGGTGCGATCTTACCAGCACTAATGTACCAGATCCCATCAAAACTCCACAGTTAAGCGTGATTGGGCGAGAGTAGTACTAGGATGGGTGACCTCCTGGGAAGTCCTTGTGTTGCACCTCTTTAAGAATTTGTAACTCTCCAGACTGCTTTCAGGATTACCGACTGACCCACAAACCAACACGGGCCTTTTCAACATGTTTTGTCCTCACTCACATGCTTTCCGAGAAACTTCCCAGAATGTCACCCATCCCAGAATTGCTCCAAGTCAAGCATGCTTAACTGTGGAGTTCTTACGAACGGGATACCAAAAATAAGATGCCTCTTGTTTGTATAGGTAGTATCAATGAATTCTTATAAGCCTTCCTTCAACCATGCAGTCTCATATCTGCACAACCTCAGTATCCCTCTCATTCTGATGTGTCGCAACGCGAAAAACAACCGGCGGAAAAAACAGAAGTGTCGCTAGCGAACGTTATTTATCCCGACGTAGGGAATGGAAACGATCGAAGAAAACCTCAAAAGGGAAAAGACAAGGTCATCGCAATCATAGTATGGGTTCGGGAGTTGGTTACGCGAGAGAAAGGTATTAGCTGGATCCATGCTTGTTGTCTAATCAAAGGGTGTGTCACCTAAAACTCTAATGTTAAACGGAAACGAAAAAAAAAGAGACACGATAGGACATCGTCGTCCTAGGCCTATGTATTCCCTCGTGGAATGGGAAAGTCAGAGTCAACGTAGTTCGGAGGACGACGGGTGAAAGAGGAAGGTTTCTCGCCAAGACATTGTCATCTTGTGCCTACGTATCCTCAATCGGACGAGAGAGAGGAAGTCAGAGTAGTCGTAGTTCAACCTACGAAACCACAGATTGGTTAAGTGTTTTTTATTAGCGACGATAAGTTTGCGTTCCAGCAGTTAGGGTCGACGCCTATTTGCGGTAGAACGCAAATAACGTGCCCTATTCTGAAAATGATTTGAGACCCATCCTGAAGGACAAAAGATTTGCACTTTAGTTTGTGTTTTTTATACCGAAGTGAGTTAAGTTAGTTTGAAACTTGTATTGCACTAAAGTCTATGACATATAAGCAAATGCGTCGCATGGTCGCCCCCAAACGGGACGTATGCTAAACACTCTAGAAAAGTGAAGGGAGACCCCTCATTCTTCATTTCCCATGTAATTAAGGATCGTGGCGCACAACACTCGTTGTATTTATTAAGTGTTTTGAACTTGTTTTTGAGATGAGAAGAGAAAGGACTCAAAGGTTGAAAAAAAAAAACAACTAAGGGAAACAAACTCCTAATATTGTCATGCACAATGGTCCAAAAGTTGAGATAGAAAGGGAACTCTACCTATTGTTAGCATGCAAAGAGATGGACCTAAGGCTAAGATTTAAAAGGGACTATCTTAATTGTTATCATGCATAGATTAGCTCCTAATGTCTATCCTACTCCAAGCTTAATCAAAAATTAAGTTAGACTAGGGAATCCTAAGGGAGCATGCGAAAACAAATCAAAACCAAGAGAAAAAGCTAAAAACAATAGCTACAACCTCGCTTCAGCACCAATACAGTAGTAAAATCCAACATACAAGCAGGACAGCTTTTAACAGCACATGTTTTCAGGCAGAAACAGGTGTAAAATGTAGCAGGCAGAATGAACACAATTAGCAGCATGCCTAAAATCAGGACAGCAGGTGTAAAAGGCTCAAGCAGCATGTATGTATCATCAAACAAGCAACTATCATAAATGAGCATGCATAACAAGTTAAACCAAGCATCAAGATTGCAAACAAACAAGATTGAGCAACAGTTGCCATGTCACCAAGTCATTCAAGAACAACACATGATTATGCATCCACAATTCAACAAAGGCATATGACATTGTGCGGACCAAATACGAACACAAATCAAGCAAGGTTAATTGATGAACATGTATTAACAATTAATTGCAAGTAAGCCCAACAAGATTCCACATTTAAAACATTCAACAAGAACACCATTCATATTCAACAACAATTAAGTGTTTCGAACACACGTGCATTTGCGGAATCGGAACCAAACAATGAGTATGTAACACAAATCCAGCAAGCTAAACATCAAGAACCAACAATTAACATGGTACAAGTGAGTATGCAACATGATCATCATACCATGTGTGCAAAACCAAAATCACGGATGTGCAACACGAAAACCACAAGTCGTGCGTCAAACAATCACAAGCATGCTATCAAGTATGGTGAAATAACTCAAAAACAGTCCATAAATGTGCATCATATTAATCAATGAGGTTAAGAGACGGAAAGGGATCAAAACAATCATAAAAAAGAAAGAAAATCACATTCTGCTCCAGTGTTAATCGGTTAACCATATATGGTTAACCGGTTACCCCTTGAAAAATAGCCAAAAAACACGTAAAAAGGATTGGTTAACCGGTTAACCATATTTGGTTAACCCCTTAACACTGTAAAAAATAGCAACATAAAATTCAGGAAAAAATCATTTTCAACAACTTAATCACTTAATCCCCACATGTTAGAGCATGTGATTGATCACGAAAATTACATTAAATAACAACAATTAAACACCAACTGAATCCATCCAACATCAAGATCTACAATCAAATCCAACAATGAACCAATTCACATCAAAAACTCAAGGATCTACATTGCAAAAGTTGTAAATAAGCTAGAATAAGCTTGGATCTAAAATTTACCAACCTACAAAGCGGAGAATTGCTTTGGTGAGTGTTGCAAACCGAAATTGATGAATCAAAGCAAGAAAACCAGAGATCTATGAAGCTTTAACAAGAAAACTTGAAGATCCAAGCAATAATCCACAAATAAGCAAAAATCTCTTCAAGAAGTGATTCCAAAACCTTGAATCTAGATCCAAACAAGTTGCTACTACAAAATTGAACCAAGAATGATGATGTAGTGGAGGTTTAGCTCAAGAATTCACAAATTATAATGCACAATTTGTGAATCTATGAATATGGAGCTTTGGTGAGAGGTTGAAGATGAAGGTGGAGAATGAAAAAGTGACAGAGAATTGAGAGAAAATTCTAAAAATGAGGGTGAAAATGAGAGTGAATGAATGAGGTTTTGAGTAAATTTATTTAAATAATCCCTCGGTTAGGAATCAAAATATGGTTTGGAGTGTGGGTTAGTGTTTGGAGTGGAAATTAGGAGTGGAATTAGCAATCGAAATGTTTGAATTTTTGGAGGGAAATGAAATAAAATTGAAATGAATCAAAATTGGAATTAATTATAGATCCTTCCAACTTGCAAGAGTGGATTCAAGTGATTGGAATTGAGTAACAAATGCTGCAGCACTGAAAATTCAAATTTCTAGGTAAAATTCGCTCTGGTTAATCGGTTAACCATATATGGTTAACTAGTTAACACCTTCAAAAATTCAAATTTAGCGCCAAAAGGAGAGAAACTTGGAAAAATGACTGTTGCCGCCTGTTATGAGCATAGTTTTACCTCTGAGACTTATCATTTGATATTGTGCCCGAATAATACCTTAAATAATTTGTGAATTTCCTTTCGCACTCAAGATACCTGCTGGAAAAAAATGGTCCGATACCAAATCACTGAGCCAAAATAAATGCTGAAGCCTCTGATGCTTGCTGTGAAAAACTTGAAATAAAAAGAAGTTCTGAGCCATAAAAACAATGTGATCCCATGTCTCAAGCACTCAATGCAATGCATGATTGACGATTATGACCTAATGGAAATGCAGATGAATGCGAAGCAAACACCAGTTAGGGTTAGAAACACAAGGGAAAAGTTTGGGGTGCAACAGCTGCCCTTATTCAATCAATTTAAACCTGAATGGGTGATAGCAGCGACTTTCAGACATTTAAGGTATAAGGTGATTGAATACAAAAAGAACCCAGAAATTTGCACTCTGTGGGGAAAGAAAGGTAGACTGTGGGTACAGCCAACAGATCTACGATCCTGGAAATTGATTAAAATATTTGCTAGGGAATGAAACTTCTAGTGCAAAGAACCCTGCGATAGTAAAAAGGCTAGTTGTCAGCACTGCGTCTGGGACAATACATCGTATGATATTAGGACATTGAATGGAAAGTCGGTTTGGTTAACTGGGCTTACGACATCAACTCCGAGGTTGAGGAAAAACCACACATCAATTCCGAGATTGAGAAAAGGATAGACGTGAACTGTGAGGTTGGGACAAAAACCTGACATCAACTTTGAGGTTGGAGGAAAAGGATATACATCAACTCTGAGGTAGGGGATAAACATGACAGACATCAACCCTGAGGTTGGAGTTTGGAAGGAAAGACATCAACTCTGATGTTAGGAAAAATATATATGTTAACTCTGAGGTTGGGGATCAACTCTGAGGTTGAGGATAAAACTAGATATCAACTCTGAGGTTGGGAAGAGGGAGGAGTCAACTCTGAGGTTGGAGAAGAAAAGGCATCAACTCTGAGGTTGGCGAAGAAAAGGCATCAACTCTGAGGTTGGGGAAGCAAGGCGTCAACTCTAAGGTTGGAGAAGAAAAGGCGTCAACTCTGAGTTTGGGGAAGCAAGGCGTCAACTCTGAGGTTGGAGAAGAAAAGGCGTCAACTCTGAGGTTGGGGTAGAAAAGGCGTCAACTCTGAGGTTGGGGATGCAAGGCATCAACTCTAAGGTTGGAGAAGAAAAGGCATCAACTCTGAGGTTGGGGAAGCAAGGCGTCAACTCTGAGGTTGGGGAAGCAAGGCGCCAACTCTGAGGTTGGAGAAGAAAAGGCGTCAACTCTGAGGTTGGGGAAGAAAATGCGTCAACTCTGAGGTTGGGGAATCAAGGCGTCAACTCTGAGGTTGGAGAAGAAAAGGCATCAACTCTGAGGTTGGGGAAGAAAAGGCATCAACTCTGAGGTTGGGGAAGAAAAGGCGTCAACTCTGAGGTTGGGGAAGCAAGGCGTCAACTCTGAGGTTGGAGAAGAAAAGGCGTCAACTCTGAGGTTGGGGAAGCAAGGCGTCAACTCTGAGGTTGGAGAAGAAAATGCATCAACTCTGAGGTTTGGGAAGAAAAAGTGTCAACTCTGAGGTTGGGGAAAAGGATAACATTAACTCTGAGGTTGGAGACAAGAAGGTATACATCAACTCTGAGGTTGAGAAAAGATAGGCATCAACTCTGAGGTTGGGGACAAAAGGCGTCAACTCTGAGGTTGGGAAAAGGATAGACGTCAACTCGGAGGTTGGAAAAAAGGGATACACATCAACTCTGAGGTTGGAGTTTGTAAAATTTGCTGAGGAATATCAACTGAGAATTTTCATAGGTAATGTACTCTTTGGAGGAATGGAATCGTTATTTTGATTGAGGGTTGATATGGGCTTTCGTGCAAGGTACTAAATTTATGCTTCGCATGCATATTTGAATTTTTCTATGGCGTAATGCTCCATATCGAATGGAAATGCTATGCGTTTTGAGGATGCAATGTAATGATGATTAATACATACAAGAATGAGAGGATACTCCGCCAGGGAATGTGCAGAGCGGAGCGAGCAAACTTCACTGAGGAAGGGATCACCAATATCTAATCTCCTGTGGGGAGATAACCAACTGTACCACCAATAACCACTAGCGATGCAAACTCTGTCGAGGAACTGCAAGCTGAGTTGCAAACTATGTTGGAGAATGCCAATTAAGATTGGACTGTGAACTACTGAGAATGCCAATAACCATTGGACTTTGACCTGCAAAGAATTACCAAATCTGACTTGTGAGGAAGATAACACTTCGACTTGTCACCGTCTTCACACTGATTGGGAATATTCCATCATCTCATGCTGCTGAGAATGAGAAATCCTCCTACATTGATGGGGATAAGAAAATCCTCATAAAGAACCCTTCTTTACTTGAGGATAATTCTCTGCTTGGGGAAGAATAGAACTTCACACGCCTTGCTAGGGAGAGGTACCTTCTGTCACTTTGCTAGGAAGAGAAACCCTATACTGAGAATAACTTTGGCACTTCAGGCTTCTGCTGATCAATTGCATACTGATTATCATAAGCGAACAATGGCTCCCCTAATTCTCAAGTTGTCTAGACCAAAGGGTCTACTAGAAGAAATCGTCTCAAGAGGATTTTATAGAAAACCTGGCATTCAAAATGCCTCAGGGTCTTCAAACTCTTGGAGAGACTTATCGGATCTCGACGTAACTGCCCCTGACTGCATAATCTATTAAGGAATTTGCCTCGAGAGGATTCATAAAGAAACTTTGTACCATAACTAGATATTCTTCCCCAGTGTTCTGAACCTTGGGGAGGTGCTTATGATTAACCATCTTCTGGAAATGATGACTCCTCGTGCTCTTGAGGTGGCCTGCCTCGATATGAGCCTTAAAGTGACTTTGCCCCTGACTGATTAATCTTTGAATGAATGCCCCAGAATAACTTCTCTTAGAGAAATTATCTGAATCTCGACATGATTGCCCTAGTTTGGCTAGACTTTGAAGAGATTTCTCAACGTGGCTGCCCCAGATTAGCTACATCTTATCACGGCTTACTAGGAAAACCTATGCTCCACAGAGTCTCTTGGCAACATGCCCCTTGACATGACTGTCCTTCAGAATTTTCAAGTATCTCAACTCGTCAGGATCAAGCTTCTCGACTAATGCTCATTATGTAAGTTTCCTTGCTGTCGAATACATGTATGCAAGCAAAAAAATGTTTATTCTGAGAATGATAATTCTAATGCAACACATATGTTAATCTTGAAGTTTTTATTGAAAAGATGTTGCCAAACCATGTGAATAAGTCACTAACTAGGACGCGACATTGATTTTTGAATGGAAGACATTATGCATATGCAATACCAACAAAAATCTTATTAGCACAACTCATGGGAGTCAGAAACGCTATCTCGTTGAAGTACGCTTTCGAAATACCCTGCTTCAATTAGGACTTATGAGGGTTATAACGTGGCCTGGTTCACGGTTTCAGAAAAGAGGATTTATGGCTCAAAGTTTGTTTGTACCCACCTATTCTCCTTGATGTTCTCCAGTCTTACGTTCAGTTAATTCGGCACAAGCGCTCATCTCCCAAAAGGATTTTTGTGAGGAGTGATGGTTAAGGAACCCACGAGGTTTTCAAAATGGCAGTCACTCCTTTGTCTTTGTGTCTATGGTCACACGACTTTGTTCTTTATCAATGATTTTTCTCTTGTAATCCTTTCTTTTTCTTTTTTTATTTGTTTTTTATTTCCCTGGTTTTGCCTGGACTGATTCTTTTGAAACTTTCGATTTTGGAGTCCATCGAGATGCCCTAACTTTTCCTTAAGTCCCTTATTTTCAAGTTTGTTTAACTTAGCAGGCTTTCTTTCTTTTTCTTTTTCTTTTGGATTCTTTTCGTTTGAATAAATCGTGTGACCCTGCCTGTCTGACTTGTTTGAAAGGGTTGTGACTGCCTCACTCTTTGGTCAGTGAGGGATAACCATTGTGGTTTCACGTCCCTTAACCTCCTGACGAGTGAGGAAATAAAAGGTGATTGCTCCTCGAATGGGACACTCTTTTTGAAATTTGAACGCTTGGTCAAATTAACTGATAACTACCCTGCCCTTGGGTTAAATGTGAGGGTTTTTCATATGAAAAAAAACTCCTACTTCAAGGCTCAACGGGGTTAACGAGGGTCTATCTCCCTTATATCTCCGGTGTTTGGGGATTTGAAACAATGCATGTACATCCTCAGCAAGGTTTTGTCCAAAAACATACAACCATATATTTTTGTGTTTTCACTTCATCATCCTCCCTCCAAGAGTTTAAGCAAGAAAGTTGGTATTGCAATGCACAGAAACATTATATGTGTGAATAAGAATATGATACTTCAAGAAAAACATATTCATTGCATTAAGATCATCATTAAAAAAAACAAATTTTTACATGCAAATAGAGCATTAACAAATAAGGAAAAATACAAATGAAAATGCAGTAAAGAAGCTGAAGATTTCCATTGTTGAGGAGGTCTAACTCCGTCTGGACTTATTGCTTCTGACGATGCCCTTGCAGTCTGAGTGCTTACTTGAGAAAGGAGGCTTCAATTGATGTGCAGATTGTCTGCAGTGAATGTAATGACCTCTGAGTCGACCAGATATTGCGCCTTGTGTTTGAACACGTTGCAATCTTCCATTGAATGGCCCAGTGTTCCTGAGTGATACTCACATCTAGCATCCAGATCATAACCAGGAGGAATGGGGGTCTGGAATAGGCTTGGCCTCCCTTAGTTGAACCAAAGACCCTTCGTGCAAACGAGTAAGAACATGACTGTGAGGAATAGGGAGTGAATCGAACCTTCTCTAAGGCCTTCTTGATCTTTGTTGTCTCTGTTGCTGATAGTTTTGCTGCTGAGGAGCATAGGGTTGCTGATACTGAATAGGCTGTTGAGCAATAGGTGGAATATACAGAACATTAGTTTCTCCATCCCTCCTCTTGGGGAACCCAGCACAAGGTTTATTTGCATCTTCAGATGAACCATCAGCTTGAATCTTTCCCATTTTGATGCCGCTTTCAACTCTTTCTCTAGCCCTGACCAGATCTGAGAAACCGGTGGAAGCACTACCAACCAACCCATCGTAGTAGGGCCCTTGCAAAGTGCTCATGAACATGTCCACAAGCTCTCTTTCCAACATAGGAGGTTGAACCCGGGAAGCCAATTCACGCCACCTCTGGGCGTACTCTTTGAAGCTTTCATTTTTTCCTTGTGCAAGACTCTGCAACTGAGACTTGTTATGAGCCATGTCTGTGTTGTACTGGTAGTGCTTGACGAATGCTTCAGCAAGTTTCCGCCAGCTGTGGATATGAGTCCTCTCTAGTTGCATATACCACTCTAAGGATGCCCCAGTTAGGGTGTCCTGAAAGAAATGCATTAGCAGTTTTTCATCATCCGAATATGAAGACATTTTTCTGAAATATACCTTAATGTGAGTCTTATGACAGGTGGTTCCCTTGTACTTGTCGAAAACGGGCACCTTGAATTTTGGAGGGAAAAAACAAAAGAGTCGCCACCGAACGTAATTTATCCCGACGTATGGAAAGGAAACAATCGAAGAAAACCTCAAAAGGGAAAAGACATGGTCATCACAACCATAGTCTGGGTTCGGGAGTCGTTTACGTGAGAGGAAGGTATTAACACTCCCTCGCGTCCGTTATACTCAACGGGATCGACGCTTGTTGTCTAATAAAAGGGTGTGGCACCTAAAACTCTACTGCTAAACGGAAACGAAAAACAAAAGGAGACTCGATAGGACATCTCCGTCCTAGGCCTACGTATTCCCTCGTGCAATGGGAAAGTCAGAGTCAACGTAGTTCGGAGAACTACAGGTGAAGGGGGAAGGTTGCTCGCCAAGACATCGCCGTCTTGTGCCTACGTATCTTCATTCGGACGAGAGAGAGGAAGTCAGAGCAGTCGTAGTTCGACCTACGAAACCACATATTGGTTAAGTGTTTTTTATGAGCGACGTTAAGTTCGTGTTCCAGCAGTTAGGGTCGACGCCTGTTCGCGGTAGAACGGAAATAATGTGCCCTCTTCTGAAAATGATTTGAGCCCTATCCCGAAGGACAAAAGATTTGCACTTTGATTTGTGTTTTTTAGACATAAGTGAGTTAAGTTAGTTTGAAACTTGTATTGCATTTAAGTCTATGACATAGGAGCGAATGCGTCGCATGGTCGCCCCCAAACGGGACGTATGCTAAACACTCTAGAAAAATGAAGGGAAACCCCTCATTCTTCATTTCCCATGTACTTAAGGATCATGGCGCACAATACTCGTTGTATTTATTAAGTGTTTTAAACTTGTTTTTGAGATGAGAAGAGAAAGAACTCAAAGGTTGAAAAAAAACAACTAAGGGAAACTAACTCCTAATGTTGTCATGCACAATGGTCCAAAAGTTCAGATAGAAAGGGAACTCTACCTATTGTTAACATGCAAAGAGATGGACCTATGGTTGAGATTTAAAAGGGACTATCCTAATTGTTATCATGCATGGATTAGCTCCTAATGTCTATCCTACTCCAAGCTTAATAAAAAATTATGCTGGACTAGGGAATCCTAAGGGAAGATGCGAAAACAAATCAAAACCAAGAGAAAAAGCTAAAAACAGCAGCTACAACAGCGCTCCAGCAACAATACAGCAGTAAAATCCAGCATACAAGCAAGACAGCTTTTAACAGCACATGTTTTCAGGAAGAAATAGGTGTAAAATGCAGCAGGCAGAATGAACACAGTTAGTAGCATGCCAAAAATCAGGACAACAAGTGTAAAAGGCTCAAGCAGCATGTATGCATCATTAAACAAGCAACTATCATAAATGAGCATGCATAACAAGTCAAACCAAGCATCAAGATTGTAAACAAACAAGATTGCGCAACAATTGCCATGTCACCATGTCATTCAAGAACAACACATGATTATGCATCCACAATTCAACAAAGGCATATGACATTGTGTGGAACAAATACGAACACAAATCAAGCAAGGTTAATTGATGAACATGTATTAACAATTAAGCGCAAGTAATCCCAACAAGATTGCACACTTTAAACATTCAACAAGAACACCATGCATATTCAACAACAATTAACTATTTCGAACACACGTGCATTTGCAGAATCGGAACGAAACAATGAGTATGTAACACAAATCCAGCAAGCTAACCATCAAGAACCAACAATTAACATGGTACAAGTGAGTATGCAACATGATCATCATACCAAGTGTGCAAAACCAAAACCACAGATGTGCAACACAAAAACCACAAGTCGCGCGTCGAAGAATCACAAGCATGCTATCAAGTATGGTGAAATAACTCAAAAACAGTCCATAAATGTGCATCATATTAATCCATGAGGTTAAGAGATGGAAAGCGATCCAAACAAGCATGAAAAAACAAGAAAAACACATTCTCCTCCAGTGTTAATCGGTTAACCATATATGGTTAACCGGTTACCCCTTGAAAAATAGCCAAAAAAAACACGCAAAAATGACCGGTTAACCATATTTGGTTAACCCGTTAACACTGTAAAAAACAGCAACATAAAATTCAACAAAAAATCACTTTTCAGCAACTTAATCACTTAATCCCCACATGTTAGAGCATGCAATTGATCACGAAAAATACATCAAATAACAATAATTAAACACCAATTGAATCCATCCAACATCAAAAGATCTACAATCAAATTCAACAATGAACCAATTCACATAAAAAACTCAAGGATCTACATTGCAAAAGTTGTAAATAAGCTAGAATAAGCTTTGATCTGAAAATTACCAACCTACAAAGCGGAGAATTGCTTTGGTGAGTGTTGCAAACTCAAATTGATGAATCAAAGCAAGAAAATCAGAGATCTATGAAGCTTTAACAAGAAAACTTGAAGATCCAAGCAATAATCCACAAATAAGCAAAAAAACTCTTCAAGAAGTGATTTCAAAACCTTGAAGCTACATCCAAACAAGTTGCTACTACAGAATTGAACCAAGAATGATGATGTAGTGGAGGTTTAGCTCAAGAATTCACAAATTGTAATGCACAATTTGTGAATCTATGAATATGGAGCTTTGGTGAGAGGTTGAAGATGAAGATGGAGAATGAAAAAGTGACAGAGAATTGAGAGAAAATTCTGAAAATGAGGGTGAAAATGAGAGTGAATGAATGAAGTTTGGAGTAAATTTGTTTAAATAATCCCTAGGTTAGGAATCAAAATATGGTTTGGAGTGTGGGTTAGTGTTTGGAGTGGAAATTAGGAGTGGAATTAGGAATGGAAATGTTTGAATTTTTGGAGGGAAATGAAATAAAATTAAAATGAATCAAAATTGAAATTAATTCTAGATCCTTCCAACTTGCAAGAGTGGATTCAAGTGATTGGAATTGAGTAACAAATGCTGCAGCACTGAAAATTCAAATTTCTAGGCAAAATTCGCTCTGGTTAATCGGTTAACCATATATGGTTAACCTGTTAACACCTTAAAAAATTCAAATTTAGCTCCAAAAGGAGGGAAACTTAGAAAAATGACTGTTGCCCGCCAGTTATGAGCATAGTTTTGCCTCTGAGACTTGTCATTTGATATTGTGCCCGTATAATACCTGAAATAATCTGTGAATTTCTATTCGCACTCAAGATACCTACTAGAAAAAATATGGTCTCATACCAAATCACTGAGCCAAAATAAATGTTGGAGCCTATGATGCTTGCTACTAAAAAACTTGAAATAAAAAGAAGTTCTGAGCCATAAAAACAATGTGATCCCATGTCTCAAGCACTCAATGCAATGCATGATTGATGGTTATGACCTAATGGAAATGCAGATGAATGCGGAGCAAAAACCAGTTAGGTTTAGAAACACGAGGGCAAATTTTGGGGTGCAACACCATCCCATAAACATATATGGGTGACGTGTTTTTAGGCCAGGCCAAGGCGCCATGGCCTGGCCCTTGCCCAAGGATGACCAGATTTTTGACCTCTTGCAAGAATGTCATAACTTCTTCATTTCTCCATGAAAATGGATGAAATAAAGATGGATCCTACCTAGAATTTCATGAGGAATCCAATGGTGGTCTTGGAATTTTCAAAAAATGCCTACATTTTAAAACTCGATAGTGGTTTCAAAATAGGTCAAAATATGCAAGTTCTATGCTACAACTTCATAGAAAAATTAATAACACGGTAAATTGGTTCAAACACAACACATATGATATGTATGACATGTTCATGATCAATGGACATCAAAGCAGTGTATATTTCACAAAGTTCAAGTTGTTATGCACTTACCTCTTAAAGCTCTACTTGCTAACTTTCAAGATGCTTGTACCATAAGTAATCCAATGCTTTAGACACTCTTGATAGACCCCTTAGAAGCTTTTAGGATGATCATAATCAACTTGAAAGCTCTGGAACAGAAATTGGCTCTTTCTTGCAAAAGTGATCAAAATGGTAACTCCCTCAATTGGTGTTACAGTTGTGGGACACTTGTTGGAACAACTTAGGGGTGATATTTGGAGAGTAATTGAGATTTTGTTTGGCTTTGAAAGTGATTGAATCAAGACATGGCTTGAAAAATGCAGAAAAGTCAAATTTTGAGGTTTTGATGGCTGATTTTGGTATTGTGAGTTGAAGATGAAGGTTTGAACACCTCCAAGGGATGATTTGTGAAGTGTTTAGATGGTTTCTTGAGTGATTCAAGCTCTGGTTTTGAGAATTCCAAGTTTGATCCTTGAAACTTGAAATTTGGAGCAAGAGGAAGGAAGTGAGAAAACAAGTCTTTGGTATTGTTTTGGTGTCTTGAAATCAGTCACAAATAACCTTTATTTATAGTAGAGGAAGTTTGTTTTTGAAGGAATAGTGAATGGAGGCTAGATCACTCTATTATCCAATGGATATGCCCATGTATCATGCCTTGAATGCTAAGGTACCAAGTCTCCTCTTAGCCATTGACTTGAGCTATTCTTTGTAGCTTTAGGTCTTCTAATTTTTGAACTAGACTTGACTCAAATGGACTTTCCTGGACTGATACATGCCCCCTTTAAGCACCCTTTCAATGCTCCATGACAAAATTGAAGTTTTTGGTTTTGAAACTTGAATGCCACATGCCAAAGGGATAATGTCTTGACTTGCAAGGCTCTATGGTATGATTCCTCTGTAGATAACAGGTGTATTGTATCTTAGAAACCTGTCTTGCATGGTGACAAGGCTTTCCAAGTCATAAAAATAACAAAACCAAGTTGTTTTGTGAAATATGTCTTGTAAAACCAGGATGAAAAATGCCATTTTGTGAGGCTTATAACTTCTTGCTCAAATTGAATCATGGGAGGATCTTGTACTTTTTAAAAAACCCACATATCATACTTCAACTTTGATGTTTACATCTGGTCCTGGTTCATCTTTGATCATAATGAAAAACCCCTCCAAAGTTGGGCAAAACATGAGACATATTCTGCCTAAAATTTGTCTAAGTGTCAAGGAAAAGTTCACTTTTTAATTTTTGTGATTTTGATCAATCTATAACTTAAAATCCATGAAGATTTGGAATGTGGTGTAGTTGACAATCTTGTAGTATGTAGTGAGAGCTTTCATTTGAGCTTTGGATGGAAGAAAATGGTTACTTGGATCACAAGTTATGGTCTTACAAAGTTGAGTAAAAATCATTTTTTTCCATAACTTAGTGAAACTTTAAGTTTCCTAAGGTTGCCCCTTTTGCAAGTAACCTCACTTTTCTTGACTTTTCTTGATGAATGATGATCCAAATCATAAGTTGACATTGTTCTTGACTTGAAGAGGCCATGTTTGTCAAATAATCTCAAAAGTCAAACTTAGTTTTTTATCACAATTGACGTTTTATCTGATGAATTTCAAACTTTGTGATCCTTTATGAAATCAAGTCCTTGTGCTAAATCAAACCTAGTGGATGAATTCCATAGGTGTTTTAGAGTGTCTTGAGTCATGTCCCAAGGTTTGAGATCATGTCTTAGTCAAAAGTCAAAGGTATGGTTGACTTTTTCTCAAAAACCCTAATTTATGGTCCATATGAATTTGAATCTTTATATTGCTCATGAACCAAGTTCTTTGTGTAAATTTAGACTTGTAAGAGGATCAATATAAGATATTTGAGGTCTTCAAAACATTTCTTAAGGTTTTGGCTCATGCGTTAGAGTTATCATAAGAGGACTATTCTGTCGTCTCTTTAACAATACTTTTATTTTCAAGAGGATCTCCCCACCCTGTTGGCTAGATGTCCTCATATTTGATGCGAGAGCTTTCAGGAGCAGTGTACTTTACTAGAAAATCGTACTTGCCGCTTGGTTGCCCCAAAGTATCCCAAGTTTCTGAGGGGATAGATGAGTCATCTTCCTCAATGACATTGACCTCAGGAAATGCAAAGTTGACAAATTCTTGTTCTACGATCTTTACAAATTCATCAACGCGGCGTTGGATATTCTTGGAATGTTCTGGGTAAGGATCCCATGACTCTGGGAGAACAGGCGTATTCTTCTCAAGATCTTTCAACATATATGCATTATCCGGCTGACTCTTTTGCCCCGAGTCTTACATGTAAGGCTTCCAGATAGGCAAATCATCTGTGGGATCATAAGAATCAAAGTCAAAGTTCTCTCTCATCGGAGTATCTTCCTCTAATGAGTTGGGTGGAGCACGACATCCTTCAGGATCACAATCTCTGTAGATCATTCTGACGTCTGATCTTGGTATATATCTGGGACTTTGCTTCGGAGAGCAGAATGACATGTATGTTTCTCCCTGAGATATATAACCATCATCGTTGAAATAGAATTTCCACTCTTCATCGGTGTCAGAAGCGTTGTTCTCCTCGATGGTGTGGACTTCTTGAGACATCGGGTGAAGGAAGTCTTCGCTGTGGAAGAAATCTTGAATGAGACGAAGGCTTTCATCCCTTTTTGTAGTCTTGGGGAGTTCTAAAGAAAAACCGAGACCTTTTCTTGTCTTGTTACCAACATGAATCACAACTTGTCCCCATCCTTTTATGTCACCCGCTTCCCATTATTTGGAGAGCGTCTTTGTACGAGGAAATAGACGTTCCTTTTTCTTGGTGATTCTCATTGCTCACCGAGAGTGCTTGAAATTGGGTTCCAACAACCTCCCCTGGTTCTAAATATGAAAATGATGATAGGTTGCTCACGATTAAAGCTTGTTCCCTGCAGACTGTGACCAACTTGTCGTTCTTGACAAACTTCAGCTTCTGGTGAAGAGTCGAAGTGACTGCCCCTGCTTCATGTATCCATGGTCGTCCCAATAAACAGCTGTATGCTGCTCGGATGTCCATGACCTGGAAAGTGTAGGGACCAATAGTTATGGGAAGGTCGACTTCACCGATAACTGTTTTCCTGGATCCGTCAAAGGCTTTGACGATGATCTCACTGCCTCTCATGGGGGTACCTTGAAAAGATAGTCATACCAAAGTTGATCTTGGTATGACGTTCAAGGATGAACCTGTGTCTACCAGTACAACTGACTGTAATATTGAGTGTCATATTATGGTTCTTGCCTTCCTCTGGCAGTTCTTCATAACTGAATCCCAAATTGTTGCAGGAAGTGATGTTGGAGATAATACTGTCAAACTGACTCGTCGACCGTTGAGGGGTACGTGGAGTCCATGGGGAAGACGCGTGGTCTTTCCCCGAGTGAGGGGAACATGGAGTCCGTGGGGAAGACGCGTGGTCTTTCCTCGTACCAGGTAGTGACCTGCTTGACTATGGTGGGTGTTGAACGCGCCCGACGACAGGGAGGATTAGGCCTTAATGGGCCTCCCCAATGTGATGTTGGGTTAGGCCTACCCGACTGATGGGCAGTACCTGACCCAGTCCAGAACAATATATATCAGAGAATAAGACCGTCTCAAACTATTTAGTGGTTTTGTTTTAATTTTAAAAATAAACCCTAATAAAAAAGTGTAAGTAAATTAAAAAAAATTGTATTTTATTAAAATTGTAAATAACATTAAAAATTAAATAAAAAACCATGTATAAAAATTTCAAATATAACTTAATTTATTTAAATATGATTTTTGTATCTTTTATGTGAAGTTCATATGTGATGAGAGAAATTGTTATCATTTAGTAAAGGAAAGTAGTTCATTGAAAGGGCAATGCAAGTTAATAATGAATTATTTTAATTAATAAACAACAATAAAAAAATTAAAATTGCAAAATGTGAGAATATCTCTCGTACCTTTTTTTTTTTTGTTCTCACAATTATTAGATCAAATTTAACTATGTGTCAATTCATATATTGATAACAAATATAAACATTCAAAAATTTATATTTAAAAAATATTCTTATAATTATGACATTCTCAAAATTTTAGTATATTATATTAAGAGTTATAATATTTTAATTAGAATTAATATAGTAACATTAAGAAAATTAAAATAAATAAAAAATTATAAATAGTACACTATATGCTAAACTAATTTAAGATAGGTTGTTCAAAAATATTTTAAACTTAATAATATAAATTATTAACTTATTGTCTATTTAATCATAATAACTTAAATAAAAACAATACTAAACTTACTAACTTTTTTAAAATATTATTAAAAAAATAAAATATAACAATATATATTTCTACCAATAAAAAACAATAATTAAACAACATATAACAATGTATTAGTTTTGATCATAATTGTTTAAATGATAATTCAAAATTTATTTTTTTTTAAATTGAATGGGATGGTAATTAAATATATCTGCAATGGTCATAAAATTGGATGTGTTGTTGGCACAGTGGTTCAAATGATTTTAATATAATTTGAAAGTGATGGGATTGGAAGCATATATATTGAATAATTTTACCTCGATTTTTTTTTTTAAAAATTGACAAAATAAATTGTATAAGAGGATCCCCTTGTTTATACTTTTGATCCCCTTATTTATGTTTGTTTTGGATTTTAATCCCCCACCCCCCCCCCCCCCCCCCCCCCCCCCCCAATTATGAAAGGGGATCAAAAATCTAAAAAAATGAAAATAAGGGAACCAAAATTTCAAATTTTAAAAGAGGGGGATCAAAAGTCAAACAAAATGAAAATAGAGAGACACAAATTTTGATTTTTAAAATAGGGAGACCAAAAGTAAAAAAAAAAATAAAGGGACTAAAATTGTAATTAAACCTAATTTAAAAGAAAAGTTAAGTGAGATTAGATTCAGGAATGCTGGATGCTCAAAAATGTATAACAAATCACATTTTTTCCAAAAATGCAGGATATCCTATAATATTTGCCACAATTTTAGTAAAAGTGTTTGAAGCTCACAATTTTTTTTCCATAATCAGGCTTTTTCCGGCATTTTATGAAATGAGGGTAAACTTTCTTCTATATTTATACAAATACTCTAAAAGTGCATTAAAATTGCAAGCAAAGTCCGCTTAAAAATAAGGCGATTTAAATAAGGATTTTATGTCTCAAAATTTTAAACTATAAGAAAGTTTCAAAATTTTTTAATTTGGTCTAAAAATATTTTAAATTGTTGGGTTTGGGCTCTCTTTTTATGTGGAGAAAAACTCAAATATGATTAGCTCATTTGTCTCACTTATTTAAGTGGAGAAGATAAATTTAGGGTTGAGAGAGATAGAGAAAAATAAGGATTCAAAAAGAGAGAAAAGACGAGGTAACTCATTCCCGTTTTTCTGCAACGAGTCTCACTAAATCGACGATCTCCAATTCGTTAACCATTGGATCGAGCTCAAATTTGGTGGGCAGGTTCGTAGCACATATATCTAACTTTTGACCGTTCAGAATTTCAATACAATGTCTGAGGTGAAAGTTATTTGCTTCGCACTGAAGCTGCAATTTTGGGAAATTTTTTCAGCTTTTTGATTCTTATTTGTAAGCTAGTTTGCTTTGTGATTTGAGGTTGTTAGCACTAATTTTTTAATCACTTTAAGATTCTTTTGTACCCTTAATTGATTATAGTGGAGTTATTTCTTTGGTCTGGACGACTCGTGGTTCTTCATCTCAACCCGAGGTACTTGTCACTGAAAATAGGGTAGAAGTCATAAAAAGGAACTGATAGGTGGTAGAGAGAATAACAGAAGCAAGTACAAGCCGCGATACAAGAATCTGGAGTGTCATTATTGTCACAAAACAGGACACGTACAAAAGTATTGGTATCAGTGGAAAAGAGATAACAAAGGCAAGAAGGGTAAGTCTAAACAAAGAGACCATGAAGATTATGATGATGATCGTGTTACTACCACTACTAGTGATGATCTTGTTATTCTTCGTGATCATGAGTCATTTAATCTTGTATCAGACGAGAGCATGCATATAGTTGACAGTGGTGCTACATTGCATGTTACACCAAGGAACGATTTCTTCACATCTTATACTTCTGGTGATTTTAGAGTATTGAAAATGGGTAATGATGGTGTATCTAAGGTAATTGGTGTTGGTGATGTTTGCTTGCGAACCAACATGGGAATGCAATTGTTGCTTAGAGGTGTCATACATGCTCCAGATGTTCGCTTTAATTTGATTTCGGTATATATGCTAGATGATTGTGATTATGATAATCACTTTGGTTCTGGAAAGTGGAAACTCAAAAAAGTTAACTTGGTTGTGGCTAAAGGGGAAAAACTTTCTAAATTGTATTGGACAAAACCTTTGGTTGCTAGGGACAGTGTGATTGTTATCGACATGGAAGCATCTTTGTAGCACCGAAGACTTAGTCATATTAGTGAAAAAGGGCTGAATGTTTTGGCCAAAAAGGATGTTCTGCTTGGATTAAAGAATGTATATTTGGAGAAGTGTTCCCATTGCATGGCTGGTAAACAGACTAGAGTATCTTTCAAGAGATATCCTCCATCAAGGAAGTCAAAATTGCTTCAATTGGTACATTATGATGTTTGTGGTCCATTAAAGGTAAAATTCTTTAGTGGTGCCCTTTACTTTGTTACCTTTATTGATGATTGCTCCAGGAAACTATGGGTTTATGCCTTGAAGACAAAAGATAAAGTTTTAGAAAAGTTCAAAGAATTCCATACTTTGGTTGAGAGGCAGACAGGCAAGAAGCTGAAATGTGTTCGTTCAGATAATGGTGGAGAGTATTGTGGACAATTTGATTCCTATTGCAAACAACATGGTATTTTACATGAAAAGTCTCCTCCTAAAACTCCTCAATTGAATGGTTTAACAGAGAGGATGAATCGAACACTAATTGAGAGAGTAAGGTGTATACTTTCAGAAGCTAAGTTGCCCAATCATTATTGGGGCGAGGCACTTTACACGGAAGTGCTTGTTCTTAATCTCACTCCTTCTGTTACTTTGAACAGTGAAGTTCCAGACAAAATTTGGTTTGGAAAGAATGTCAAGTATGATCATTTGAGAGTATTTGGTTGTAAGGCTTTTGTGCATATTCCATAGGATGAAAGATCCAAGTTGGATGCAAAGTCAAAATAATGTATCTTCATCGGCTATGGGCAAGATGAGTTTGGCTACAGGTTGTATGATTCCGTAGGGAAGAAGCTTATTCGAAGCCGCAATGTGGTGTTTATGGAAGACCAGACTATTGAAGATATTGATAAGGTAGAGAAGGCTACACCCAAGAAAGATATTAGTTTGTCTAATGTTGATCCAATTCGATTACCTAGACATAATCTGGATGCTATAGGTGGTGATGATCACAATGGTGAGCCATATGATTATTTTGATGATCAACAACTTGGAGATGAGGTAAATATTCCAACTAATGATGGTGAATGGGAGAGTGATTTGTTACAGGATGAAAATCTTGGTGAAACTCCAGAATCATCTCAAGTTCAACCTAGGAGGTCTGACAGACAGAGACAACCTTCTACAAGGTATAATTATGATGAGTATGTGACCTTTTTTGATGAGGGTGAACCTGAGTGTTTCCAAGAGGCCATGGAAAGTGATGAAAATCAAAAGTGGATGGATGCAATGCAAGATGAGATGAAATCATTGCATGACAATCACACTTATGATTTAGTGAAGTTTCCTAAATGGAAAAGGGCTTTGTAAAACAGATGGATTTATAGAGTTAAACATGAGAGCAACTCTAAGTCTCCAAGATATAAAGCCAGATTAGTGGTGAAAGGTTTTCGTCAAAGAAAGGGTGTTGATTTTAATGATATTTTCTCACCTGTTGTAAAGATGTCATCTATTAGAACCGTGTTGAGTTTGGCTGCTACTCTTGATTTAGATGTTGAGCAAATGGATGTGAAAACGACTTTCCTTCATGGTGATTTGGAGGAAGAGATCTATATGAAACAACCCGAGGGTTTTCAAGTTAAAGGTAAAGAATATTATATGTGTAGATTGAGAAAGAGTTTATATGGGTTGAAGCAAGCTCCAAGGCAGTGGTACAAGAAGTTTCAGTCTGTTATGTGTGATCAAGGATACCAGAAGACTATTTCAGATCATTGCGTCTTTGTTAAAATTTTCTAATGATGACTTCATAATCCTGTTGTTATATGTTGATGATATGCTTATTGTAGGGAAAAGTATTTCTAACATTAACATGTTAAAGAAGCAATTGGGAGAGTCATTTGCCATGAAAGACATGGGAGAAGCTAAGCAGATTCTTGGAATTAGAATCATGCTTGACAGAAAAGAGAAGAAACTTTGGATGTCACAAGAAAATTATATCGAAAGAGTGTTGCAAAGGTTCAATATGGAAAGTTCTAAGGCGGTAAGGACTCCTCTCGCTACGCAGTTCAAGTTGAGTTCTAATCAAAGTCCTTCAAGTGTAGATCAAGTGTTTGATATGAAACATGTTCCTTATGCATCTGATGTGAGTAGTTTGATGTATGCAATGGTGTGTACAAGACCAGATATAGTACATGTTGTTGGTACAGTCAGTAGATTTTTGTCAAATCCAGGTAGAGAGCATTGGAATGCTGTAAAATGGATTTTAAGGTATCTTCACGGTACTACTTCATGAGGCTTTGTTTTGGAGGAGATAAACCTACTCTAGTGGGGTACTCTGACTCTGATATGGCTAGAGATATTGATTCCAGAAAGCCCACTTCGGGCTACATGATTAAATTTGTAGAGGGAGCTATTTCTTGGCAGCCTAGATTGCAAAAGTGTGTAGCACTATCTACTACATAGGCTGGGTTTATTGCAAGTACCGAAGCATGCAAAGAGTTACTATGGTTGAAGAAATTTTTGCAGGAGCTTGGTTTTGTTCAAGAAAAATATGTGTTATTCGTTGATAGTCAAAGCGCTATTCATCTTGGTAAGAATCCAACTTTTAACAATAATTCCAAACACATTGACGTGAGATATCATTGGATACGTGATGTTTTGGATGCTAAGGTGTTGGAGTTGGCTAAAGTTCATACAGATGATAATGGTTCTGATATGATGACTAAAGCATTACCAAGAGGAAAATTTGAAGCTAGTTGTGATATCGCTGGTTTGGCGATTTCCTCCACATAGTTGTGAGGGGGAGATTTGTTGGGTTTGGGCTCACTTGTTTAAGTGGAGAGGATCAATTTAGGGTTGAGAGAGATACAGAAAAATAAGGATTAAAAAGAGAGAAAAGAGGAGAGAAACCCATTCCCGTTTTTCTGCAACCAGTCTCACCAAATCGACGATTCCCGATTTGTTAACTGTTGGATCGAGCTCAAATTTGGTGGGTAGGTTCGTAACACATATATCTAACTTTTGACTTTTCAGAATTTCAATACAACGTCTGAAGTGAAAGTTATTTGCTTCGCACTGAAGCTGCAATTTTGGGAAAAATTTTCAGCTTTTTGATTCTTATTTGTAAGCTAGTTTGCTTTGTGATTTGTGGTTGTTAGCACTAGTTTGTGAATCAATTTAAGACTCTCTTGTACACTTAATTGATTATAGTGGAGTTATTTCTTTGGTCTGTACGACTCGTGGTTTTTACTCTCATATTGAGGGGTTTTCCACGTTAAAAATATCTATGTTCTTTTGTGTCTTTATTTGTTCTATTTTCCATCTTATATTTGTTTTTTATCCTCAAGATTCCTACAAGTTTGGGGGAGTTTTATATCCGCTGCGTATTAGTCTATTATTGTGTCTTAATTTCCCATTAGAGTGGCATCAAAGCTCTTGGTTAAGGGCTATTTTACTTGTTTGAATGATGGAGTCAAATAGAAAGATGAAGATGATATTGTTGAATGGTTCTAATTATAATTTATGGAAGGGCAAGATGAAAGACTTACTATTTGTGAAGAAATTGTATTTATCGGTTTTTAGTTCTGCAAAGCCGGATTCTATGTCTGATGAACAATGGGAGTTTGAACATCAACAGGTATGTGGTTTTATTCGACAATATGTAGAATATAATGTTTATAATCATATTGGTAATGAGACACATGCAAAAACTTTGTGGGATAAGATAGAGTCCTTGTATGCCTCTATATCAGGGAATAATAAATTGTTCTTGTTGAATAACTTCATAAGTTTGAAGTATAAGGAGGGGACTTCTATTTCAGATCACTTGAGTGAATTTCAAGGCCTCCTTGATCAGATGTCAGGAATGAGTATCAAATTTGATGATGAACTTTTGGGACTATTTTTATTGCTATATTTACCAGAGTCTTGGGAGACATTTTGGGATTCTATCACAAGTTCTACTCCTAGAGGTGTTGTTTTTTTGGAAACGGCTAATGGTGGTATTCTTAATGAGGAGATGAGAAGTAAGGCACATGGATCTTCATCTCAACCCGGGGTACTTGTCACTGAAAATAGGGGGAGAAGTCATAAAAAGGAACCGAAAGGTGGTAGAGAGAATAGCAGAAGCAAGTCCAAGCCGCGATACAAGAATCTGGAGTGTCATTATTGTCACAAAACAGGACACTTACAGAAGTATTGCTATTAGTGGAAAAGAGATAACAAAGGCAAGAAAGGTAAGTATAAACAAAGAGACCATGAAGATCATGATGATGATCGTGTTACTACTGCTACTAGTGATGATCTTGTTATTCTTTGTGATAATGAGTCTGTTAATCTTGTATCAGATGAGAGCATGTGGATAGTTGACAGTCGTGCTATATTGCATGTTACACCAAGGAAGGATTTCTTCACATCTTATACTTCTGGTGATTTTGGAGTATTGAAGATGGGTAATGATAGTGTATCTAAGGTAATTGGTGTTGGTGATGTTTGCTTGTGAACCAACATGGGAATGCAATTGTTACTTAGAGGTGTCAAACATGCTCCAGATGTCCACTTTAATTTAATCTCTGTGCATATGCTAGATGATTGTGGTTAAGATAATCACTTTGGTTTTGGAATGTGGAAACTCAAAAAAATTAACTTGGTTGTGGCTAAAGGGAAAAAGCTTTCTAAATTGTATTAGACAAAAGCTTTGGTTGCTAGGGACATTGTGAATGCTATCGACATGGAAGCATCTTTGTGGCACCGAAGACTTGGTCATATTAGTGAAAAGGGGCTGAATGTTTTGGCCAAAAAAGATGTTCTTCCTAGATTAAAGAAGGTAGATTTGGAGAAGTGTTCTCATTCCATGGCTGGTAAACATACTAGAGTATCTTTCAAGAGACATCCTTCATCAAGGAAGACAAAGTTGCTTCAATTGGTACATCATGATGTTTGTGGTCCATTAAAGGTAAAATCCTTTAGTGGTGCACTTTATTTTGTTACCTTTATTGATGATTGCTCCAGGAAACTATGGGTTTATGCCTTGAAGACAAAAGACCAAGTTTTAGAAAAGTTAAAAGAATTCCATGCTTTGGTTGAGAGACAGACAGGCAAGAAGCTAAAATGAGTTCGTTCAGATAATGGTGGAGAGTATTGAGGACAATTTGATTCCTATTGCAAACAACATGGTATTGTACATGAAAAGTCTCCTCCTAAAACTCTTCAATTGAATGGTTTAACAGAGAGGATGAATCAAACACTAATTGAGAGAGTAAGGTGTATGCTTTCTGAAGCTAAGTTGCTCAATCATTATTGGGGCGAGGCACTTTACACGGCAGTGCATGTTCTTAATCTCACTTCTACTGTTGCTTTGAACAGTGAAGTTCCAGACAAAATTTGGTTTGGAAAGAATGTCAAGTATGATCATTTGAGAGTCTTTAGTTGTAAGGCTTTTGTGCATATTCCAAAGGATGAAAGATCCAAGTTGGATGCAAAGTCAAAACAATGTATCTTCATCGGCTATGGGCAAGATGAGTTTGGCTACATGTTGTATGATCCTGTAGGGAAGAAGCTTATTCGAAGTCGCGATGTGGTTTTTATGGAAGACCAAACTATTGAAGATATCGATAAGGTAGAGAAGGCTACACCCAAGAAAGATATTAGTTTGTCTAATGTTGATCCAGTTCGATTACATAGCCATAATCTGGATGCTATAGGTGATGATGATCACAATGGTGAGCCATATGATTATGTTGATGATCAACAACTTGGAGATGAGGTAAATATTCCAACTAATGATGGTGAATGGGAGAGCAATTTGTTACAGGATGAAAATCTTGGTGAAACTCTAGAATCATCTCAAGTTCAACCTAGGAGGTCTAACAGGCAGAGACAACCTTCTACAAGGTATAATTCTAATGAGTATGTGACCTTAACTGATCAGGGTGAACCTGGGTGTTTTCAAGAGGCCATAGAAAGTGATGAAAATCAAAAGTTGATGGATGCAATGCATGATGAGATGAAATTATTGCATGATAATCAAACTTATGATTTAGTGTAGCTGCCTAAAGGCAAAAGGGCTTTGAAAAGCAGATGGCTTTATAGAGTTAAACATGAGAGCAACTCTAAGTCTCCAAGATATAAAGCCAGTGGTGAAAGGTTTTCGTCAAAGAAAGTGTGTTAATTTTAATGATATTTTCTCACCTGTTGTAAAGATGTCATCTATTAGAACCGTGTTGAGTTTGGCTGCTACTCTTGATTTAGAGGTTAAGCAAATGGATGTGAAAACGACTTTCCTTTATAGTGATTTGGAGGAAGAGATCTATATGAAACAACTTGATGGTTTTCAAGTTAAAGGTAAAGAAGATTATGTGTGTAGATTGAGAAAGAGTTTATATGGTTTGAAGCAAGCTCTAAGGCAGTGGTACAAGAAGTTTGAGTTTGTTATGTGTGATCAAGGATACCAGAAGACTACTTCAAATCATTGCGTCTTTGTTAGAAAATTTTCTAACGATGACTTCATAATCCTGTTGTTATATGTTGATGATATGCTTATTGTAGGGAAACGTATTTCTAACATTAACATGTTAAAGAAGCAATTGGGAGAGTCATTTTCCATGAAAGACATCGGAGCAGCTAAGCAGATTCTTGGAATTAGAATCATGCGTAATAGAAAAGAGAAGAAACTTTGGATGTCACAATAAAATTATATCGTAAGAGTGCTGAAAAGGTTCAATATGGAAAGTTCTAAGGCGGTAAGCACTCCTCTCACTACTCATTTCAAGTTGAGTTCTAATCAAAGTCCTTCAAGTGAAGATGAAGCGTTTAATATGAAACATGTTCTTTATGCATCTGTTGTGGGTAGTTTGATGTATGCAATGGTGTGTACAAGACCAGATATAGCACATGCTGTTGGTACACTTAGTAGATTTTTGTCAAATCTAGGTAGAAAGCATTGGAATGCTGTAAAATAGATTTTAAGGTATCTTCGCGGCACTACTTCTATGAGGCTTTGTTTTGGAGGAGATAAGCCTACTCTAGTGGAGTACTCTGACTCTGATATTAGTAGAGATATTGATTCCAGAATGTCCACTTCAGGCTATATGATTAAATTTGCAGGGGGAGTTGTTGCTTGGCAGTCTCGATTACAAAAGTGTGTAGCATTATCTACTACAGAGGCTTAGTTCATTGCAATTACCGAAGCATGCAAAGAGTTACTATGGTTGAAGAAATTTTTGCAGGCGCTTGGTTTTGTTCAAGACAAATATGTGTTATTCGTTGATAGTCAAAGCGCTATTCATCTTGGTAAGAATCCGACTTTTCATAATAGGTCCAAACACATTGACGTGAGATATCATTGAATATGTGATGTTTTGAATGCTAAGGTGTTGGAGTTGGCTAAAGTTCATATAGATGATAATGGTTCTGATATGATGACTAAAGCATTACCAAAAGGAAAATTTGAAGCTTGTTGTGATATCGCCGGTTTGGCGATTTCCTCAACATAGTTGTGAGGGGGAGATTTTTTGGGTTTGAGCTCCCTTCTTATGTGGAGAAAGACCCAAATATGATTAGCCTATTTGTCTCACTTATTTAAGTGGAGAGGATCAATTTAGGGTTGAGAGAGATACAGAAAAATAAGGATTCAAAAAGAGAGAAAAGAGGAGAGAAACTCATTCCTATTTTTCTGCAACCATTCTCACTAAATCGACGATCCCCAATTCGTTAACCGTTGGATCGAGCTCAAATTTGGTGGGCAGGTTCATAACACATATATCTAACTTTTGACCATTCACAATTTCAATACAACGTCTGAGGTGAAAGTTATTTTCTTCGCACTAAAGCTGCAATTTTTGTGAAAAAATTTCAGCCTTTTAATTCTTATTTGTAAGCTAGTTTGCTTTGTGATTTGCGGTTGTTAGCACTGGTTTGTGAATCACTTTAAGACTCTCTTGTACCCTTAATTGATTATAGTGGAGTTATTTCTTTGGTCTGTACGACTCGTGGTTTTTACTCTCATATTGAGGGGTTTTCCACGTTAAAAATATCAGTGTTCTTTTGTGTCTTTAATTGTTCGATTTACCGTCTTATATTTGTTTTTGATCCTCAAGATTCCTACAAGTTTGGGGAAGTTTTATATCAACTGCGTAGTGGTCTATTATTGTGTCTTAATTTCCCATCATAAATGACATATTTTTTATACAAATTTTCATAATTGAATTGGTAGAAGAAAGGCCATATATCTTATATGTCTTTTGTTCAACTTTTGTCAAATACAAAACTTGATTTTATTTATTTATTTTAAAAATTTCTTTAGACATTTAAGTGGGTTGGGCCGGCCCCGATTGCAAGTATCATTCATTAAAAAAAAAAATAAATACTTACTTACTTTTAATTAGCCTAATTGGTTGTAGAAAAATATAAATATTCACTGTAGATTTTGAAACCACTTAAAATGTGCAAATTTCACTAATTCTTTTATTGATTCACTATTTTTTTTTGGTAGGTGGAATGTAATATTATCATAGATATTGTAGGGTTTCGAAAGATAGGCGTATACGTGTTTGATAAAAATTTCTAATGTTTTGTCATGCCATTTTTAATAATCTAGATATCTAAAATTAAATTTAAATTGAGTTCTTAAAATTAAAAATTAGACATTTTAAATTTTTTTATATTATTAAATAAAGTTAATATTAATATTTAATTATTCACAAAATTATTAATTTTTTAAATAAAAAAATAATGAATAAAATTTATACTCAAAACCTAAAATAATTAATATTTAATAAAACTTATACTATTAATAAATTAAAAATATAAATTTGAGTCTACCTTTGCCAAAGCCATGGCAATCAAGGCAAAAATCCTTTCTCCACGTTTCAAAGATGGTGACTGATTGCATCGTTTTGACATATGTGTCTTGTGATTTTCGTAAGGGAAAATATTTGCACAATGTGACAAACCTACTAAGATAGATATCCAAATTTAGTGCATACAATGCATAAAATTAGATTCAAGACCGACCCCCTAGGGGTATGCCATATAATTTTAATTAATTGACTTCTTTTTTATAAAAACTTTTTAAATTATTTTTCATATTAATTAAATAATGTAGTACACTAGTCTATTGAAAATTTATGATAATAACAATGTATTGTATAATTGATTAATTTAAAAATAAAGACCGTTTTAAATTATCGAAAGTTTTATGTAGGTTTATTGAAAAATAAATAAAGGTCTAAATAGTCACAATTTAACTATAAATTTTTTTAGACTCTGTCTGATACTATTTGTACGCCTTTAAAGACGACTTTGTTAAAAATTATACTTATAAATAATAAACTTAATAAACTTGTAAATTCTATTACATAAAAAAAAATTTGAAATTTAAGTTTTTTTAGAACTTTGCTAATGTTTTTTTAAAGGATAAGAAGAGTGTTTAGATGTGTTGGTTTAAGAATTTAATTGGTATGTACTGACAATGAAAAATTATTTTATACTGTCAATCAATCACATTCATGTATTTCGTCATATCAGATTGTAAATTTTAAGTTAATGGTATGACATGACAGGTTAATAAATTTCTATTGAATGACAGTGTAAGCATACCAATTAAACTTATAATTTTATTATCTTGAAAATAAAATATTAGATAAATTGACTAGAATAATTTAATAATTTAACATTAAAAAAATCCTAAAATTAAATTTCATTGATTTAAAATAAAAATATTTGTACTATACTAAAATATTTAATTTTATCTTTTTGTTTAAGATCTCGATGTTGGATAGGCTTTGATTAGATTAACTCTATTAGAAGAAAAAAAGGGGTACTGTTATTATACCAATATTTAGCAGTTTTGTATTAAAATTTCATTTGCATATTTAATTCTAACTCTTTCACGATTTTTCTGTCTCCATGTATTTTCAATTATACGTTAGTTGGACTCTTTCATAATTTGGTAGTGTTACTTTTAATTTTATAGCCTAAAATAGAAGCTGCAAACACCTCATAAGCTGTTAGAAAACCCCAGCATAATGTTATTTCTATGTGAGAATGTAAACTCAAAATTTACGGAAAAAAATCAAACCAAAACTCTATCTAAAATTAGGGGTTAAAAATGGGTCAGTCTCGTTTTGACCCGTCTATAAAACTCGAAAAAAAAAGAGCAAAGCAAGACGTAGTAAACATAATTCTAATTATGCATGTTTAAAATTTTAATCCGTCCTATAAAAAAAATAAAGCCGGGTGGGGCGGCTCACAGTTACATACATTTTAACATTAAAAATACAAAAAAAATTATTTTAATGGTCGCTCCAGCATAAATACGCCTAAAACTGAAGTGAGACAATAAAACACATTAGAGGGTGCAGATCTAACCCTTTGCTCCGTCCTAAAACAATGCGGGTAAACAGAAATGTCCAACAAACCAGACTCGTTTTCTCACCCCTACTTAAAACAACTCATAAAGAAAAAAATCACGTAATTTATAGTCCTTTAAGTGAGTTTTAGTTTTTAGTTATTATAAACTATTTTGTAAATCAATTTTAAAAAACAATTTAGAAGAAAAAAATTAAAATAAAGATGTCTGAAAATTATATTTATAAAAACTGTTTTAAAGTTGTACACTATTATAAATTTGTCATTAACGAAAAGTGTACTATTTTTTCTTATTTGTTCTCTTCTCAATTTTCAAAACTAAAAATCAAACCATCTAAAACTTATTTTAATTTTTTAAAAATCTTAAATAAAATTTAGTTTTCAAAAATAATTTTGTAAAATTAGACTACCAAATTTTTTTTTTTATTGTCAAATTTTAAAAATTTAAAAACAATTTTATGAATCAAATCAGTCATGCCCTTAATCTATTAAATATATTTATAGTAGAAAGTAAGACCTTTTAATACATGAGGATATGTTTGTTGGTGTACAAGATGAAGAAGATGAAGATGGAAGTAGAGAGAGAAGAGAGAGAATTGAATAACAAACTTTCACTACTCTTGCAAAATGGTTACAGTAAATGGTTACGCACAAACTATTGACAGCTACACTTGTTTATATACACAAACAATAATGCCACATAGGCAAAATGCTAACCTACACTAGCTAGGTTAAACTTAACAAAACTAATACTACTATTACTGAATATGAATTACTTCTAGCACCATCCCTTAATTCATATTCAGCTAATCAAATCTAACAACACTAATTACATTCCTCAAGTGGAGAAATTGACCAGTCTTAATTTCTTTTGTCACAACATCTGGCAGCTACTATTAGGTGCTATAGTGCATAACTTTTAGCAGTCCATTCTGAACTTGACTTCTCAGAAAGTGATACTTAGTCTCAATATGCTTTATTCTCCAATGAAGCACTGAGTTCTTGGCAAGATTGATTGCAAACTTGTTATCAATCATCAGCTTCAGAGGCTTGTTTACCTTGATCTTCTAATCCTGTAGTAAATTCATAAGCGAAACAGCTTGACATGCAACCACAACACTGTCATACCCTAATTTTTAACCCTAATATTCCACCTCATTTGCATCATTTTAGCATGGCATCAATCATCTCATATGTGTGTTTTTCATGCATTGCTAACCCCTTTGAGATTACAAGAGTATGTGCTTTGGTTTACTTTGACTGCAAGCTAGGGTTTGTGCCACCAAGAAGTTCAAGAAGTTGGCCAATCAAGGAGTAATATGATCCTCAACCTCTCAATATGATCCAAGGTCTCCTTACATTAATAATCAAGTGCAAAGTTTCATAGACCCAAGCTCAACAAGCTCCAAAGTCATCTGATGCACCAAACTAGGTTTTGACCTAATTTAACCCTGAGTTGACTTTTTGAGAAAGGCATGATCCAACACCTCAAGACATGATTCAAAGACCTCAAGTACATCATATTATTCCATTCATATGTTTGGATTGGCTCACAATTGAAAGATTTGAATTCATCTGAAAAAAGTCAATTGTTCATCAAAGTCAAAGTTTGACTTTTGAGATTTTTGGTCAAACATGGACTCCCTAAGTCAAGGATGATGAAAATAGGTGAATTTGATCATGATTAATCAAGAAAATCAGAGAAAATATCCAAAGATTCAAAGTTGTGAAAATTATTGTTATGAAATTTTGTGATCAAATGCCCTACTTTTGAAGACTATAACTTTTTCCTCAAGCAACCAATGGAAACACTTGAGGACTAATTTTAAAGATGGTATTACATACTTCAAATTGGTGAAATAATGGACCCAAAAACATTTATCAATTGAAATTTATGATTGATCAAAGTTGAGGTTTTCAAAGATGTGAAAATGTCAAATACTTAGAAAGTTTTCTAAGTATAAATCAGTGAAAAGTCCAATTTTGTTGGCCAAGTATCTCAATGATCTGAAATGTTTCTTTCTAAGTGATCAACATCAAAGTTGTAGTTTGTGATCTCATCTTTCCAATGGTACCATGAACATGAAATTATCTAGCTTGAGCATGAAGTTATGAATTTGCAATGTAGCCATGAGAGAGCTGTTTGGTTCAAGACAGATTTTGCATCAAAATTTCTACATGAGTTTGAGACATATTTTTCCCATCTTCCAAGCATTTTCAGAGGATATGATCAACTAGGAACTTGTTCATTTCCATGAAATCTTCACTTTGGTACCAAAAAGTATGATCTCCATACATGAGAGAAAACCTTGGTCCAATGTGCCATGGTAATTGCATAGTGGATAATGCATCAAAAGCACATTCTGATCTCGGCTTGTCCATAAAGTCATGAAAAGTGATCTGAAATGTTTGGAGATGGCTTGTTCTAATGGCTAAAGGTCAACTTCCAAGCCAACCTAGAAGTATGGCTCACTTGTACCATCCATCCACTTTATGTAAAAGTGCTTTTGTCCATTGAATCATAATCCAACTTTGTCCAAAACCATTGCCACTTGATCATATCACATTCCCTATAAATAGCACACCATATTAGAAACCAAAACACACAACATTGAGCCAAGAAACCTCTCATACTCATCAAGCAAACACACATTGCACTTGTTCTTCAATTTACCCTCAAAATCACGAAACCTTCCACAACTCCATACAATCACCAATCACTCCAACACACCATAAATCATCCATATAAAATGTCCAAACTCATCCCAATACCAGAAATCATCCCAATAAAAAATTCAACCCTTCATTGGTCATATTGTTGACCAAAGAGCCAAAACTCCACAACTTTCTGTTCTGGCCATCTCCCTTCATTCTAGCCTTTCAAACACCTCACACAAACTTCATAGAAGCTGTCCAGATCATCACATACCATCTGTAACACCTCTAACCTAGAAATCAATATCTCATTTTTGACACTTGCAAGAGGATTCGAGCTGAGGAATTGGAGGAGTTTTGAAGCAAGTTATCCATTTAAACACACTTCTGGGGACCTAGTGGAGCTAAAGGGATCATTAACTTGCATCTGAAAGCAACATTTGAAGGTGCATTGGACACACTCCAATAGGTAAGTTTTCCATTTCTGGTTCTCACTCATAGAAGCATCATTTTAAGTCATTCTTGATACCATTGTGCTTACCATGATGTGAGGAATAATAACCCTAAGTTAGCTGCCATTGATTAATCTTGTATGGAATTTAATTTTTGTTTGAAATTTCTAGGTTTTTTGGTTTTGTTAGAAATTCTTGAGCTAGGGTTTAGATAAATAAATTTGGTTAATATATTTGGATTCCTTGTGAAAATCTGAGTGAAATTCTATATTGGATTGTCTTGTTTGGTTCTTAAATCAGAAAATGAGAAATTCAAATATTTGAATCTTGAGGTTGAAGATAAAGTTGTGCTTCGCACATGTTTGTTTTCAGAAAATTGCATAATATATTATGTTATGAAGTGCATATTTTGACAAGGACATAAGGCCTGCTTTGCTGGGATACAAAGGGCGAGGGTTCGAACCAGACATGCACCATCCCCTTCTTTTTTAGCACTTGTTCTTTTTCTTCTCGTTTTATTTTCCTTTTATTATTTCATTTTAATTAAATTATTTTCTTTTACTTCTTTTATTTTATTTAAACCTTTTCCATTTTCATTTTATACATCCAAAAATACCAAAATATTTTTATTAAGTCTATTTAACTTATTTATTTTATTTACACTAATTTATTAATTAATATTATTTATTATTTATTATTTCATTTATTTTATTTAAAATATTAAAAACCCCAAAAAAATAATTTTATTTCTTATTTTATTCTCCCATCTCCAAATACCTAAAATTCCCTCCTTTTATTTTATCTAGGCCTCACATCCATGCACATTTTTCTTTTAAAATCATCATTTTTATTAACTGACTTAAAATTGTTTTATTTGTGATGTGTTTAGATTAGGGTTTATGGTTTGCTTGCTTGATCATGTTGTTGACCAAAATCCATGCCTTTGATCTTTGCTCATTGTAAATATTGTCTTGTGTGATATGCGTGTCCTTGATGACATCTTACTTTGCTTTTATGTTGAATACTTTGAATGGATGATGATTGTTCGTGTTTTGTTTCAAGTATATCCATGTGTTTAGAACTTGCTTCTTAATCTAAAGTATGATGAAACCATGGCTTGACCTCTTGCTTTGATGTTAGTTTTGTCTTGGTGCATTCATGTTGTGAATTATTGTACCATGTTTGCCTTAGATAGTTCATAGTGATCTTGATTTGATTTAATTCATGACTTGATCCTTAAAGTTGTATTGTTGAAACATGTCTTGTAAATAATGTATCCATACTTCTTTGCTCACATATGTTGTATCCCATGATCAAATGTTGTTTATAAACCTTGTACATGTTTTGTTGAGCCTTGTAATCTCACTTGCACCTTGAACTCCATGCTTAATTCCCTTGTTGAATGATTGTATAATTGTTTACCATCTTAGATAATCTAAGGGAGTGACTCATGGTTGACATTATTGTCATTAGCATATGCATCTTTACATCTTCTTGTACATATATCTCATGTGTTATTATCCTTGACTTGCGATCCCTTAGGAAGTTTCCCTTTAGGTTGATATCAACTTAGACAACTCAATTAGGGTTTTTCCCCTATTCTCAAACTCAAAACCACTTTCAATAGAACCTTGAGTTTAGGTCATTGACTTTTTTCAAACTCTTTTCTTAACAAATGCTTCAAGACATCTTAAGCATACTCAAACTTCTTTCACAAAGATTAAAAGACTCAAATTTCAATTCAAACCTTTTGCCACTTTGGCTTTTCAATTTAAAACCTTTTCAAATAGATTAGACATTAGTCATCCTTATTTAAGATATAATTCTCCTACCCCATGACATTGTGAGAAAGATGATTGATTCTTTTCCACTTGAGAGAGGTATGTGGCATACTTGTTTATCATATATCCAAGTTGGAGCCCTTATCCCAATGTGAAGCAAAGATCCCTCTTCCACATGTTTATGGTGGTTTAAGTTGAGTATTCTCCTTAAGATGACAACTTATCTATTCTTCTTTAAAATATGCCATAACAAATCCTTTTTAATTTGTACCCCAAACTACGAGGGTTTGATCCTTTATTGGTACGTAGGCACAAGACTTTGTGTCTTGCCAAACACAAAAACAATAAAAAAGCATTTATCTTCTTATCGCCCAAATCAATCCCAAATAGCAAACAACTTTAGCATAACACAAATACAACAAGAGGTTCCTATACGATACTATAGATACTTAGGATGCTAATACCTTCCCTTAGTATAACCAAACCATGAACCTTATATCTCTTTATCGCTTTGTTTTGCATTACATATTTATGGGTTATTATTTCTTATCCCCTTCCATTAGATAAATTAAATATTAGTGGTGATATCTAAGATTTGTGAAGCCTAGCTAACTAATAGCTTTGATCTCTGATTCTCAACGCGACAGAAATGGCGACTTCACTGGGGAACTCCTATGAGGGTTAAACCTATCTTGTTGATTTGTGTTATTTGTATATGTTTGTATATATTTGTTTGCTATGTGTTTGGGTTTCTTTGGGTGATCCAATTATGGTGAAATAAGTCTTATCCCAGACTTGAGAATACAAATAAGTTAGGAAGGGTGGTATAATAAAGTTGGCTTTTAGGGAGTAATCCTGAATAAGTTGACTTGAGATCCCCGCTCAGTGGATGCCCTTTTGAGGGTGGTATTTATTATATGAGAAATTGTGAAAATATTTGCTACTTTCAACCTAAGAGCCTAAGAAACTGGGGACCTTATTTAACCTTTTACCTAACTTGGCATATTAGGACATAGTGTGGTGGCTATGAAGGTGTAAACTTGAAATAGTTGATACGCGATACTACACTCAGACGAGATTCTCTTGATAATATTATTGATTTTCAAGTAATCGGTGTGCTAGTAATATCCTAAAGATGGATCAATGACTTTGGGAACTTGTTAGAACTTTGTCTTGCAGGTACATAAAACCCTTAGTACATACCCTTTGGGATGGTTAGACCATGGCTCCATGCTCTTGACGTCAAACCCTAAACCCTATATGTTTGTATATATGTGTATATGTGTGTTTGTGCATTCATCCATTCATGCATTCATTCGCCATTTTCTGACTAACCTTTTTCAAGGAACTTAGGGTTATCTTGCAAACATCATAGGTTTTACCATGGATTTTGGAAGAAGAAGAACACAAAAGTACACTTTCAAAAGTCCAAAGCTCTAAGATCTAAGGAAGTTAGGAGGATTGGTTGCAGATCCATTGGTGTTCAAGAACAAGTATGAAAGACTTCTATCTCTTTTGAAGTTTAACATGGTGGATGGAATTCTTGCTACTTTAGTGCAGTTCTATGATCCAATATACCATTGCTTCACATTTCCAGACTATCAGCTCATGCCTACATTAGAGGAATATTCTTGCTTGCTTGGACTGTCTATCTCTAATTAAGACCCATTTTCTGGCATGAAAGAGACCCCTAAGCCTCAAGACATTACAGAAGCCACTCACTTGAGGATGTCAGGTATTAAAGCTCACATGACTATTAAGGGAGGAATTCTTGGGTTGCCCGCTAAGTTTTTGATGGATAGAACTCAGTATTTTTCTGACATGAAAAGTATGGATACTTTTGAGGCTCTTCTTGCCTTGCTTATCTATGAACTGTTCCTCTTCCCTAATGTTGACAACTTTGTTGACATTAACGCCATCAAAATCTTCTTGATTGGAAATCCAGTTCCTACTCTGCTTCCAAATGCCTACTATTTGGTTCATCTCGAGAATTCTTATGGTGGAGGGATGATTACATGTTGTGTGCCATTATTGTACAAGTGTTTTATTTCTTACTTGCCTCAGTCTACTGCCTTTTAGGATCTCAAGGATGGACCGTTGTGGTCGCAGAAGATTATGTCTCTCACTCATTCTGATATTGAGTGGTATAATCTTGCTTATGATGGAGTAATGATTATTAATAATTGTAGCAAGTTTCCTAATGTTCCTCTCCTTGGTACAAAGGAGGCATTAACTACAATCCAGTCTCATCCCATCGTCAGCTTGGTTATCCTATTAAGGACAAGCCAAATACCATCAATTTGGAGGGAATTTTCTTCAAATAAGGTGAGGACAACACGATGCTTAAGGAGAAGATCGTGCATGCTTGGCGCCATGTTCACATAAAAGGGAGAGCAGTGCTAGGGCAGCAAAACTGTGTCTCTTTGGATCCTTATCTCCAATGGGTGTAAGATAGGGCCATCAATCTGAAGATGCCTTATCCCCGTCAAGAACCTCTACCTATAGCTACTAGAGAACCTACTCTAATCTTCATGAATGACGTAGAGAAGTTTTAGATTGCTTTGACCAAGGTACAACGAAAGAGGGACGCTTAGAAGAACAAATTCCAGATTGTCAGTAATGAGAATGCAGAACTCCATAAACATTTGAAGCAGAAAAATGAAGAGGAGCTATTGCTACCAAGAAGAGGAAGGTGCAAGAGGATTTATTTCCCTGACATTCAGTCAGCTCCTATTGCTCAGCAGAGTTCAGATACTTCTCCTCACTCAGTTGCTTGGAAGTTGGTCGTCGACAAGCTCATACTTGAGAAGGCTAAGATGAAGGAGCAGATCAATAAGCTTACTAGGAAGCTGCAAGGAGGGGTTGTATCTTCTCATAGGGATTCTTAAGGTTTCTAATTTCCATTTTCTTGTATTTCCACTTTGTTAGGACTTTTGAAAGTTGTACTCCAATTGCAACCCTTCAATTTATTGATGAAATGAGGTTTTCAACTTTTCAAAAGTGTTATCTTTTTATGATGTTTGTAATTTCTGATCAATGAGTTATTTGAAAACTATCTCATTTACATTTCATAATCATGCATCATCCAACATTGCATTTTCGCATTCCAATTTTACCATGTCCTCTGTCTTCAGTCAAGTTATCACAAGTACGGTACTCGAGCCAGTCGAAAGTGAAGATGAACCAACTTGGATAGGAAAACCATGCACTCTGCGAAGAGGTTACCACTTTGAAAGACCGTTTGGGAAGACTCTCTACTATGATCAAAATTCTGGTGGACAATCATGAGCAAGAGAACCATAAACTCCGCGAGGAGGTTACTAGTTTGAAGATTGGTAAAAAAAATGTTTGATTATTTTGATTAAAGATCTGGTCATTTCTCAGCGTTAGCCTAATCCTCCTCATTATACTCATCAGCAGCATAATCAGAAGAAGGATAGGTCTGATGATATTCCGGTGTCATATGATAAGCTGCATCCTGTCCTAGTACAGAAGGGGTTGGTCAAGACAAGGGCACCACCTGCTATTCCTAAGAGTCATGTGAGTTATATCAAAGCCAATTCTTTCTGTGCATTTCATCAAGGTGCACCCGGACACGACATTGAAGATTGTTTTGCTCTCAAAAAGGAAGTACAAAAGCTGGTCCAAGAGGGTATTTTGTCCTTCAAAATGTGTGATCCCAAGGTTCAAGTCAGTTTGATGCTAGAACGCGGAGCAGGTTCCTCTGTGCACATGGTTGATTGATGCTTTGGAGTATGAAGACTGTTCTTTAGGCATATGTCTTTTAAGATGTTTAGCTTATTTACTGCTTTTTCGTATGTAATCCTCCTTGTTTATTAATGCATTTGTTTTTTGCATGTAAGAACTTGTTTATTTTGAATGATTAATGCAATAAGTATGTTTGTCTTGAAGTAATCCATTCGTATTCACTCATTAAAGTGCATTTGCTACTTTATAATGCCAATGCTACCCAAGCTCTTGCCTAGGTGGAGAATTGGAGGGAGGATGACGAAAGTGAAAATGAAAGATTTCTTGTCGTATGCTTTTGAATAAAACCCTGCTAATGATGTAAGGCATTATTTCAAATCCCCAAACACCGGAGATATATAAACCCTCGTTAACCTCTTTGATCCTTGAAGTTGGAGTTTCCTTTTGTTCAAAAAACCCTAAATTTTAACCTAGGGTAGGGTAGTTTTCAGTTAAGATGATCGAGTTCCCAAACTTTCAAAAAAGAGAGAGTGAACATCCGAGGATTCACCATACCGTTCCCTCACACATTAAGAAGCTAGGGGTCAAATTCATAATGATTATCCCTCAACTAGCTAAGGAATGAGGCAGTCACAATCTTTTCAACAAGTCAAAATGGCTTAGAGTCACACGATTTGTTCGTAAATCAAAAATGAAAAATGAAAAAACCTGCTAAGTCAAAACCTATGAATGAGATTTAGGCAAAATTGGGGCATCCCGCTGGACTTCAAGGTCAAAAGACTCAGTCCAGGCAAAAGTTAGGGAACAATGAAAAAACCTGAAAAAAATAAAAAGGATTACCAAACAAAAATCCTCGGCAAAAAACAAAGTCGTGTGATCAAACACCAAAAGCAAAGGTAAGTGACTGTCATGTCCAAAGCCTCAGTGGTTTCTCAACGATATCAAAACTTATTTTGAGAGGTGAGTGCTCGTGTTAGATTAGCTAAATGTAGGGCCGAAGAACATCATGAAGAATGGGTGGGTACAAATAAACTTTGAGCCTTTTATCCTTTGTTTCATGTACCGTGAACTAGGCCACATTACAACCCTTAAAAGACCTAATTGAAGCAGGTTTATTTCTAAAGCATACTCAATGAGATAACGTTTCCTGACTCCTTTGAGTTGTGCTCAAAATCTATGTTGGTTTTGTAAAAAATTAATTAATGTCATATCCTAACTAGTGATTCGGTCACAGGTTATTGCAATATCTTTTCAATAAAAAATTCAATACTAACATATGTATTGCATTATCATTCTCAGAATTAACATTTTTCTGCTTGCTAACATTGCTTGATATCATAGAAGCTTGCATACGAGCATCAGTGATGAGTTTAATCGTTTGAAACTTGAAACTCTAATAAGTAAATGGCAAATCATTTCAAAAGAATGATCATATCCAGAGGCGTGTTGCTTGAAGGCTTTGCTAAGCAGGGGCAAGTTATTTCCTAGTTCTTGCTTTCACAGTCTGATCACTCCTAGGGGGTAAGTTTGAAGACTCAGTTGTGCCGAATACAGTCAATCTGGGACAGTTACGTCGTGATTCGATAAATCTCTCCAAGAATCTTAGGGTGTTAATACCCTCCCTTAGTATAACCAATCCTCGAACCTTATATCTCTTTATCGCTTTGTTTTGTATTGCATATTTATAGGTTATTCTTTCTTTTCCCCTTCCCTTGGATAAATTAAAGATCGGTGATGATATCTAAGATTTTTGAAGCCTAGCTAACTAATAGCTTTGGTCTCCGATTCTCACCGTGACTAACACCTGCAATGTATTCAGCTTCACATGTTGAAAAAGCAAAAATTGGTTGCTTCTTGGAACACCAAGAAATAGAATCTCCCAGATACTTAAATAAATATCCACAAGTACTTCTTCTGTCAACTCTGTCTCCACACCAATCAGAGTCTCTTTTCACTAGAAGGGAACAACGCTCCATAATTCAGAGTCCCCTTAATATACCTCAGAATCCTGACAACATTTTGGTAATGATACCACTTCGCTTTACTCATGAACCTCCTAACAGTTCCAACTGCATAGCAAATATTAGGTCTGGTATTGCACAAATACCTCAGAGAGCCCACCAACTGCTTGAAATTTGTAGCATATACATCTTCACCCTCAGGATCAGAATCCAATTTGTGATTTGTTTTTGAAAGTGTAACTGCAGCCTTACTATTCAGCAGCTCAAATCTCTTAAGAAGCTCAAGTTCATACTTCACCTTATGCAAAATGATATCCTTCTTAAAGTACATATTCTCCATCCCTATAAAATATGTCATATTTCCTAGATCAGTTATCTCAAGCTCATTTATCAGCACCTTTTTGAACTTAGCTATTTCATGTTCACAACTCCCTATTAGCAACATGTCATCAACATGGAGACACACAGAATCATATTGCCTTCAGATGTATGCTGAACATGAACGCCGTACTCCATCTCACACTTTCTAAATCCTTGAAGCTTGAAAAATGAATCAATTTTCAAATTCCAAGCTTTAGGTGCTTCTTTCAGTCCATACAACGCTTTATGTAACATGTACACCATTCCTTCCTGATTCTGTTTCACAAATCCAGGAGGTTGTGACACGTATACTTCTTCTTGCAATAGACCATTCGAAAAAGCAGATTTCACATCCAGATGTATCAGAGGCCAGTTCTAGTTAGCAGCTATCGCAATCACCAATCTGATTGTCTCATGTCTCACTACAGGCGCAAACACCTCAAGGTAATCTAACCCAGGTGTCTGAAGAAAACCTCTTGTGACTAACCTTTCTTTGTATTTTTCCTCATTTTTTTGGTCTTTTTTCTTCATTTTTGTTCCTCTTTCACTTGTTTTGATCCATTTTGTCAACCGAAATCATGCAATGACGGCCTGTCATTAGCTGCCCAGACAGAGTTTGACATTGCAGCAGCCGAAGGAGTTACACATGGGAACCTGTTTCGAAACCAGGTTGGGCCGACACATCTATCCACAAATGGAGCCATGGTCAAAATAAAATATTTGGATTCAAGGAATAAATTGATATATTTCATAAAGGTTATCTCCGAGGGGGTGTGTCACACCCTAAATTTTACCCTAAGATCCCACCTCCTCTTGCATCATGTTGCATAGCATTTTAGGTCCATCATCTATGCATGACTAACTTTTTTATCAGCTTTGTGTTGTTTGCTCTTGTTCATTTATGGATTATGGCTTTACTCCAAGGAAGTTTAAGGTTTGAACATACGAGTCTTGGGGAGATCTTTAACCTATCAAATTTTCATGTTCTCAAGAGATCTCTTCATTAGATTCAAAGCCAAATGACCTCAAGTGTTTCAAGAGTTCTTTTTTTTTTTTAACTTCCAAGGCTTCACTTTGGGATTTTGTAGCGTGCGATTTTTGTCGGTGACGCGACCACCTTATCGCCATGGGTTTCTCCTCACCGCAATGGTAGGAGTGGGGTGCTACTTTCTGATTTCTTATTTATTCCGTGAAGCTGGAAGGGAAAGGGAAGCTATCTAAAACTAACCTTGTATGCGGATGTTTAACTGAACAAACTCTAAGAGAGATTCGGGGAGTTCGGGGTCAAGTTATACAATGGGGATTTGTCAATTACCCATCCTATATGTGGTTATCCACAGGTTATTAGCAATAGGTTCTGCTTTGTACTTGCTGGTGTTTATCTGTTGATTAGGAAAGTTTCTTCTTTGGGAGGTTTTTTGAGAGTGAGAGAGTGAGTTTTTGATGATTTTGGTAAGGTACTGGACCTAAGTTTTTTATTGGTGTGTGAAGGTACTGGACCTAAAGTTTTTGATTTGTATGTGAAAGTACTGGACCTAAAGTTTTTGATTGGTATGCTTGCTAAGATTTCGCAATCTTATGCCTACGTATTTCCGTTTAAAGAAACAGGGAAATCAGAGCAATCGTAGTTCCTCCTATTTCTATGGGAGGAAAAAGATGTTTGGTGTCTTGTTCAAAGCCCAAGATTGAAGCTAAATGGTTGAGTATTTGTGTCTTGTTCAAAGCCCAAGATTGAAGCTAAAAGGTTTGACTGAGAGAGAATTTGTCATCTCTAAAAGGAGACATCTCGTCTGTTTATCACAACTGTTGGGTGACTGTTTATAAAGGAAAAATACTTTAACTGGGATATGAGAATCCAACAATGCCATAATTTCCTTTATGAGGGATTTTTTCTGAAGGATAAAAATTTAACTCAGTGTTGAGCAATGCCATTTTTCCTTAAGAGTTGTCCATGCTAAGAGAAGGACAGCGGCGTGGATGTAAATAATCCAGAGGCTTGCCGCTTACAGCAATTAGATGAAAGAGAGAATTTTTACCAGGATAAGAGATGGACGACAACTTGGATTTTTGAATCAACAAGTGTGCCACTTACAGCAGTTATTTGGGATTAGGGTTTGTTTGATTTGTTTGTTTTGATGTGTGATAACACAGAGAAACGTCTTCCTGCAGAGAGATTTTGATTTCCTCTGAGGGGATGTTGATTTTTGTGTGCCTTGATCAAAGCCCAAGGTTAAAGCTAAGAGATTGATTGACTCCACTGGGGAAGTCCTTATACAAAGCCTAAGAGGAGGCTGGAAAAGGCTGACTCAACAAGAGAGTGTTTTATCTGTCTTGTACAAAGCTCAAGATTGAGGCTAAAAAGAGACTGACTCTTTGGGGGACATCATTATACAAAGCCTAAGAGGAGGCTGAAAGTTGACTTTTCCGGGGGAATATTTTGTCTGTCCTGTACAAAGCCCAAGATTGAGGCTAAAAAGGGGAAACTGACTCTACGGGTGTAACACCCCAAAATTTGCCTTCATGTTCCTTACCCACTTGGCTTATGCTTCATTCATTTGCATTTTAGCTAGGTCATCACGCACATACACGCATATCATTTGGTTCTATGGTTATGGGATCAAGGTTCTTTGATATTCAAAAGTTAGATCTGTCTCAGTATTTTTTATAACTTTTATGTTCGGTTCGGAAGCCAATTCATCAAGGGAAGTGGCGAGAATTAATTGTTTCTGGAATTTCGATTTTGGATGGTTAACTATGCCGGTGGTGTTCAAAATTCACAACTTCTGATTGGATCAACATCTCTGAGCGGTTCTTGTGCCAAAAGTCCCGGCTTGATATCTTCTCCAACTTTTGTGTTTTGGCCGAAGGCTAATTCTTTGAAGAAGATCTCCGAACACCCGAATTCTCTGAGTCGATGCAGTGGAAAAATAGTGAAAATCAGTGTTGAACCGATGTATTTCGGATCTTAAAAAATACATAACTTTCAGCTCGTTCATCGGTTTTGACTCGTTCTTTCGGCATTATTTTCGTCTTGAGGTCATCTTTATGCCGTATGTTTTCAACGAGAACCAATTTGTCGCACCTCGAAAAAATCGCTTAATCAAAGACACGACCCTTCGCGTGAAAGGCGCGGAACGGTTCGACAGAGTCGCCACCGAACTTTATTTATCCCAAAAGAGGGAAAGGAAAATATCAAGAAAACCTTTAAGGGAGGATAAGAACATGGTCGTCGCAACCAAATTCCGGGTTCGGGAGTCAGTTACATGAGGGGAAGGTACGCGCACCCCCTCACGTCTGTTGTACTCATCGGGAACCTCTTGATTCGAGTTCCGATGCTCATGAGCTAAGCTTGTTTGTTTTCTTCTCAATGATAAATACGACACGATAAGATGAAGGGATAAATACTAAGGGGGAAATGGGGTGGTTTTAGGTTAGGGTGCTCGCCAAGGATTGGGGCCCTTGTGCCTACGTATGCTCATTCGGACGAGAATGAGAAATTAGAGCAATCGTAGTTCGACTACGGGAAAGGTGGGGGAAAATGGAAGATGGGTGGAAGTGTGGAAAAGGTGAAAAAGAAAAAGTGTGCTCGCCAAGATCATTGCAATCTTGTGCCTACGTATCTTTACTCGGACGAGAGTAAAGAATCAGAGAATTCGTAGTTCGTGGTACACCCACGAAAAGAGGAGAGTTAGTTTGTTTTAATGGTGTCAATTGCTCACACACGAGTAAGAGAACCCGCACCTAAATAACCGAAGAGAGATCAAAGACTTGAACCCCCATTTTTCACCTTGAAAAGAGTTGCGATAGTTGTTAGTCGTTTTTGAGTTTTATTGTGAAAATTCGCTTGACGTTGGATCAAGGGTTTATTTGTATGCGAAGAGGTTAGTTTGAAAAAAAAAGTTTGTTTAGAGGTTGATATTGAGAATGGCTCGACGAAGAATCACGAGTTTGGTTGAAAATGGGTGAGAATCGATCCTAGTCCCTGGGGGTGCTCCTAGTAACAAAACCACGATGAAAGGTGATAGGTTGATGGCGATGCTAATGAGCAATCGACTTACAGGGGGTGTTTTGAAAATGGGCTCGATGACGAATCGAGAATTAGTTTGAAAATGGGTTGTCTATGCTAGTCCCTAGGGGTGCTCCTAGTAAACCTACCATAATCAAAGAAACAATGAATGCATGCATCGGAATGGGAGCGGGGTACATGTAAAGTACAAGGGATGACATGAAACAAAAGGTCTCATTGTAAGGTAGCCCAAGAGGAAGCCGTGTGTGTGCGAAGTGTCCTAAACTAAGCCTTGAGCAAGAGTCGGACAAAAACTCCAAGCAAAGGATAGTAACCAACACTCTACCAATTAGTCTTTTATTGTTTTGAGATTTTTAATGTGTTTTGATTAAGGTATGAACAAAGAAGCAAAAAGAGGGTTAGATGAATAAGTATGAATATGATACGAATAATATGAATAATAGGAACAATAATATAATCAAGATAATATGAACAAGATATAATATTGACAAGAAAGTAAAGTTAGTGGTTAGTTGATTAGTTGTTAGGAACAAATGATCCATAATGGTTAAAGAACCATCTTTGGGCTTGCAAACATCGGTTTGGGCCATGAAGAATTATTTTTTGATACGGGACATGTAATGTTAAACCATCATAGCACGATCTATGATAAAGATCACACTGTAGGAGGTTGCGCATTTTGATTTATGTGCTAAAACACGATATAGAAATGATATTGAGGATCATTCTCCAATGGAATCGTGCCACACGAAAAGAAAAGGTGAAGATCTCATCTTAATCACAAACTTTCGTCAATTAATCGAAGGTAACCTATCACGATCCCAAAGTATAGAAATAGATATCGATGATCACTCACTACATATTTGAAATAATGAAGGTTAATCGCTTCAACTATCAACATTCGTGAATAGGAAGACTTCATCGATCGAAAATGAAAAAGAAGATAGAAGATGCGAAATAAAGTGAAAATTGAAATGAAATCGAAATCGTCTCGTCTTAATCAAGATTTAATCGAGAAATCGATAATCTTTGATATTTGACTTTCATTGACCAACAAAAATATAAAATGGCCTCATATTAATTAAGATTTTTGAATCGATTTGAAGAAATCAACCTGAAATTTTGGTATCAGATGTGTGATGTTAAGGTGTGATGTCACAACAACACACTCTGCTATGGACAAGGCAATAACAAGCAGTAAAGGACACAATGAATTGTTCACCCAGTTTGGTCTAACTACCTACGTCTGGGGGCTACCAAGCCAGGGAGGAATTCCACTATTAGTAGTATTAATTTACAGACTCAACAATCCCAGTTGACATCTACTAAACTTAATCACTACCCAATGAACCTTCTACCTAAGAAACCACTTAGATATGAGAAACCACTCACTCCCTAATTCACCACAGTGATACAATCCAATGATTACACACTAATTACCCAACTTGATTCTGCTTAACAGATTTGATCAAGAACAACACACTCGTGCTTAAAAGATTTGAGTGAATACACTTACAACTCAAAATAGTAACACCAATTCACACACGAATGGTTTACACAAACACACACGAAGACACAAATGACACTCAGTCTTTAGCTCTCTTTTCTTCGTCCCTTTAACTTAGGGCTGAGGCTGCTTTAAATATCATTCTGACTTGGGCTTGGACCTGCTCCCAAGATTCTGATCTGATTTGTTATTGAAATCAGAAATTAATGCAAATTTGATCTCCTAAATCTTTTCAAATCAACCCTAATGTTTGTTATATGATTTGCTCCATGATCTGCTCCATCTCTGATTGCCAATATCTTCTCCAAGAAATTTGCATCCAATCACTCTAACAGATCTCCTCAAATCTTACTAACACGCGCAACCCTAAAACATCACAAACTGATGTTCTGATGTTCTGGTATAGTGATGTCAAGACATCACTTATAACATCAGCATACAAAACTTCCAACCCTGCAATAGCTAATGATAAGAACCAATGTTATGACATCAGACATATGACATCAACATTGTTCAACTTTGTTTTACCAAAATTCCAGCCAACACAAGAACTAACAATCTCCCCCTTTGGCTAATTTTGGCTAAAACAAACTCTGCCACCATCAGAGAACCCAGCAGTGGATAAAAATTGATAAATTTTTAAACCATAGCAGCACCTCTTCAACAAGCTGCACAAACTCACTTTCACATCAGCATAGGGCACACTCCCCCTCAAAACAAGAACTAGCTCACAGTTGTTCATACACTCTCCCCCTCAACTACTGCACTATATCAGAAACTGCTTCAAAACAAGAACCACACATTGGCAACTCTCTCCCCCTTTTTAGCCATAATTGGACAATCATCAACCTGTTAGTCCTACTAACTACCAGATAGTCCTAAGCTATCTCTATTGTCAGTCAAAAGTCAGCATTAAGTGACAAGACAAATCACAGAACATAAACCAGAAGTACTTAAAAGTAACAATATTCAGAATACATAGCAAGCACACTAAGTGCAGAAGCAAAAATAAACTACAAAAGCAAAAAAATATCAAAAACAGCACTTCAATCTTCACCAACATCAGAACCATCAGAACTAGCTGTAACATCTTCATCCTCAGTGCTAGGGTCACCTTCTTCAGAACCTGAACCTTCAACATTGTCCTGGACATCATCATCATTTTGGCTAGCATTGACTGCTTCAACTTCTTTTTCTGCCAATCTCAGAGTCATGAGAAGTTTTTCAAATTTTAGCATTCTTTCAGTACTCACTCTGATGACTTCATCCAACTCCTTGCAAGCCTCCTCCAATTCTGAAATCAACCCAGTTTTGGCAGGTGGCTGTTGTGATGTTGAAGCTGATGTCTTGACAATGTCAAGAACATGCTTCCCTTCAAACAACTTATAATGGATTGACAAGGCAGATTCCCTCTTACACACCACATCAGATTGATGAAGAATGCCAGGATGTTGTGACAAGATGATCCCACAAATGAGAGAGGGAAAGGCAATAGGCATCTTCACTGCATTTGTAGCAGCATGCTTGATAGTCTGATCATATATATAAGCCCCATAATCAAATAACCTCTTTGTCCCAACAACATAAATGAATTTTCCGAATCCAACAGAGATAGTTGTCTTGTGATTGGTAGGGACCCAATTAGCTGCTCCTATTCTGTGCAGAATAGCATATTTGACACTCAACAAACTGGAAGACAATTTTCCTTTCAGAGGCCAGACTTTCACTTGTCCTGCTGTGATTTCCTTACACACAACATTGTCTGTTTCTTCTAACTCTCTATACTCCTTCTCATCCCTTCCCAGGTAAGTGTTAATGTCCTCAGGAGAAAAATTAACACATTGACCTCTTACATAAACCTTCCTAAAATCCATATTTCTTCTATCATTAATAGCCACAAGAATGTTCACAATAAATTCCTTGACTAATCCATCATAGCACTTGGACAGCCCATACACGATCTTCATTAACCCAGCAAATCTAATCAATTCAATGACTTCCTTAAGATCCAAGGCATCTCCACCAAGTTCTCTTTCCAGTGGTACTGACAAACAAATTTCCATATGGATGCACTACTAGCATAGTGGAATGAAATATTGTCAACAGGGATGTCAGGAATCTTGTCAGCAATTCTCTTTAATATAGACCTTCTCACAGGAGTGATGTCTTGAACATCATCCTCAACATCAAATTCAGACTCTGAATCCTCCCTCACCTTTCTCTTTTTGGAATTCACAGTAACTTTGCTCCAAGTCTTAGCAGGTCCCACCATAGTTGACTTTTTCTTTTTGTTCTCTGGTCTCTCCTTAGGTGAGTATTCTGCTGACTTCCCTTTTCTAGACCTCATTCTTGTGGCAATACCTAGGACAACTTTTCCAATCACTTCATTATCAGAAAGATCAATCACATCCACCTTATCAGTATTCTTTTTTTCACTAGGGCTAGCTCCAACATCCCTATCAGGCGATGTTCTGACATTGGTTTCAACTTCTTCTTAAACATGAACACCTTCATCTTCAACTTCCACTTCCGCATCTTCAATGACTGAGATAGCCAATCTGTGAAGATTGGTATCTGGATGTCATCCTTTTCAGCTGGCATTTGTCTAAGGGGAATAGAAATTCCTTTTACAGATAAACCCTTATCCAAAATTTTGGTGGCAATCTGATTAAGACTACGATCAACATCAACCCTCTCTTCAATAGCTTGAGGGGTGGAAGACTCAGATGCATATTTTTCTTTAAAAAGAATGCTAGTGACTAACCTCCTAGTTTCACTATCATCAATTTTAGGTGTCGGCCTTTTGGGTTGAAGTTTAGAAGGTCTTGACTTACCATATTCAGGAACCATCATGGAGATGGGTGCTATATTCAAAGCTTCTTCAGCAGAACCCTCTTTCGTCAAAACCCTAGCTTTTTCAAGAGAAGAACTTTTTGAAGCATACTTCTTTGAAGGGGATGATACTTGTTTTGACATTGTTCCAATGAAGCAACTGAGGATCAGGGAAGGATTGCTACTTCTGTTGATGGAGAAGGAGATGAATCGTCTAAGGGTATGGTGTTTGATGAAGCGTGTGATAGCTACAATAGGTAATGATAGCCTAAAGTATGGAGCCTGATTTTGTGGATCACATAAACACCAATAAATGTATTTTCCCCACCAAAACACATTTTTGAATTTTAATAAATTCACCCCATAAGCCACTAACTTCAATTTTCTGCTTAAGTCTTCACAGCTAATGTTACAGTCTGATGGCACAACATCAACCTTAACATCACTTGATGAGTTGGACTCTTGAGGTACCCATAGATAACAGTTATCTATGGATCTGACTCCCTTCATAACACCCTCATTCTTCCCATTAGTCACTAAACACTCATCTTTAGTGTAGCTGACCTTGTATCCTTCATCACATAGCTGACTGATGCTAATCAAATTAGCAGTCAATCCTTTGACAAGAAGAACATTTTCCAAATTTGGTCCATCATGACACTTCAATTTACCAACTCCCTTTACTTCCCCTTTCTCTCCATTACCAAAAGTAACATCATTTGTGGAGCAAGTCTTGATATCCACCAAATGATTTTTGAACCCTGTCATATGCTTTGAACAACCACTGTCGAAGTACCAACCATCCTTAACAGAATGTCTATCAGATGTGTGGGCCAATAGACATATAACAGTAGCTTTAGGAACCCATTTTTTAACAACCTTATACCTGTTCTGATTCTGTCTAGGTTGATGGACAGATTTGGGATAACCATGCAGTTTAAAACAAGAATATTGCATATGGCCAAAATTTCCACAATAGAAACACCTAACTCTTTTAACCTCTTCTCTACAGTGATTAAACTTCCTGCCACCTTGATGATGAAACTGCTGAGGCTGCCATCCAAAGTACTGGGGTTGTCTTCTTCCATCGTTAGCCTGTCTTCTGTAGCAATGATTCTGTCTCTTAGGCTGTCTTCTACCATGATGATGTGGCTTTCTTCTCCCATAATCATGAGGCACTGCATTATTAGGTCCAAAGCCATACATATTCCCTTGATGTTGAGACATCTGATGGAACATGTTAACCCTAAAAGCCTGCATACTCCTATGGTATTGTGGAGGCGTATACTGCCCAGCTCCAGAAGCCTGTGCCTTCCCATGATGAGGACCATGAGCATTCTCTTTCCCAACATTTTGAGGAAGTTGATGAACAACATGCTTAGGTTTAGGATTATGCCTTCTTCTGTTATGTTGAGACATTGGTTGAGACATGTCCTTTTTGGTTCCAAAAATACTAGCTTTACCAGAGACCTTCTCCTCAACAACAAATCCTAAGCCAGACTTGTCTCCTGCTACCTTTTCCGCCAGAAGAATCTTATCAAGAGTATCAGACCCACTGTTCAACATTCTGATAGACTTGGTCATTTGATCAAGTTGAGATTTAACTAACAAGACTTCATTTTCAAGATCAGCTTTAACAGTCTCAAGCTGGACTATTTTTTTCTTTTGTTTCTCACTTTCTTGACAAACCTCTGCACTCCTCAGGCATAACTCTTGATAGGATGTTGCTAACTCCTCAAAAGTCAATTCCTCATCACTAGATTCTCCATCAGAAATACACGTTCCTGTCAATGCCCTAACATGCTTGGCAGACTCTTCTTCACTTTCACTGTCAGTATCAGACCAGGAAACAGCCATGCCCTTTTTCTGCTTCTTTAGGAATGTAGGACATTCTTTCTTGACATGACCATAGCCTTCACATTCAAAGCATTGAACTCCTTTGTCTTGACCATTCTTCTCTCCATCCTTCTCTTTTGACTTGTTGATGTCAGAGGAGATGTTCTTAACATTAGGTTTGTAGTTTCTATTCATCCTCTTAAACACCTTGTTAAACTGTCTTCCCATTAGAACAATAGCCTGAGACAGCTCCTCCTGAGACTCAGCACCATTCCCTTTCTTCTCTTCTTGAGTATTAGATACAAAAGTTATACTCTTGGTCTTCTTTTCAGGCTCCTCTTCACTCAACCCTAACTCAAAAGTTTGAAGAGATCCAATCAGCTCATTAATCCTCATTTTGCTGATGTCTTGAGCTTCTTCAATTGCAGTCACCTTCATCTTATATCTCTTGGGAAGGGATCTAAGAATTTTCCTCACCAGGTTTTCTTCAGTCATCTTCTCTCCAAGAGCACTTGATGCATTGGATAGCTCAAGAATATTCATGTGAAAATCATGAATAGTTTCATCTTGTGAAAATCATGAATAGTTTCATCTTCCTTCATCTTTAGACTTTCAAACTTTGATGTCAGAAGTTGAAGTCTTGACATCTTAACCCTTGAACTTCCTTCATGAGTAGTCTTTAAAATGTCCCAAGCATCCTTTGCCACTTCACAAGTGTTTACCAGCCTGAAGATGTTTTTACCAATCCCATTAAAGATGGCATTCAAGGCCTTAGAATTGCCAAGTGCTAGCTCATCCTCTTCCTTGGTCCACTCTTCTTCAGGTTTCAGCTTGGTGTTTCCTTCTTTATCAGTAATAACAGGGTGCTTCCACTCTTTTAACACAGCCTTCCAAGCCCTGCTGTCCAAGGACTTCAAGAAGGTAACCATCCTTGGTTTCCAATAATCATAATTAGAACCATCCAGAATAGGGGGTCTATTCACAAATCCACCAACTTCCTTGTCCATCTTACTAGAAAGTATCAGTCCTAGATCTCACCCAGATGCAGAGCAGGATGCCTGCTCTGATACCAATTGAAATTCTGGTATCAGATATGTGATGTTAAGGTGTGATGTCACAACAACACACTATCCTATGGACAAGGAAATAACAAGCAGTAAAGGACACAATGAATTGTTCACCCAGTTCGGTCTAACTACCTACGTCTGGGGGCTACCAAGCCAGGGAGGAATTCCACTATTAGTAGTATTAATTTACAGACTCAACAATCCCAGTTGACATCTACTAAACTTAATCACTACCCAATGAACCTTCTACCTAAGAAACCACTTAGATATGAGAAACCACTCACTCCCTAATTCACCACAGTGATACAATCCAATGATTACACACTAATTACCCAACTTGATTCTGCTTAACAGCTTTGATCAAGAACAACACACTCGTGCTTAAAAGCTTTGAGTGAATACACTTACAACTCAAAATAGTAACACCAATTCACACACGAATGGTTTACACAAACACACACGAAGACACAAATGACACTCAGTCTTTAGCTCTCTTTTCTTCGTCCCTTTAACTTAGGGTTGAGGCTGCTTTAAATATCATTCTGACTTGGGCTTGGACCTGCTCCCAAGATTCTGATCTGATTTGTTATTGAAATCAGAAATTAATGCAGATTTGATCTCCTAAATCTTTTCAAATCATCCCTAATGTTTGTTATATGATTTGCTCCATGATCTGCTCCATATCTGATTGCCAATATCTTCTCCAAGAAATTCGCATCCAATCACTCTAACAGATCTCCTCAAATCTTACTAACACGCGCAACCCTAAAACATCACAAACTGATGTTCTGATGTTCTGGTATAGTGATGTCAAGACATCACTTATAACATCAGCATACAAAACTTCCAACCCTGCAACAGCTAATGATAAGAACCAATGTTATGACATCAGACATATGAAATCAACATTGTTCAACTTTGTTTTACCAAAATTCCAGCCAACACAAGAACTAACACAACCAATCAAGATTTTTGTTATATCATTGGCCCAAAAAGTACATTAAAATTGAAATGAGAATCAAAATAAAAATACAACCAAAAATAAAATAAAAGTAAAATAGGAAATTAAAGTCATTTAGAAAACCCAAACTAGTTAAAAAGAGAAAGAAAAGAGGGGTACATATTGAAAAGAGGGTGGAGACATGGAATCATATGGGCTAAAGCCCATCATCCATTCTCCAAGAGCCCCACACGGTCATAATAGCAACAAAAAGGGTGGATCAACAAAGCGTGTGGGCCTTAAAGCCCAGAGTGCAACATGATAGCAAACAATACCCTCAAAACCTAAACAAAAATGAAATACGACTCTTAAAGAAAAGGCACGGTGAAAAAACGTAGTAACAACATCAGATTTTCTTCTCTTTTAAAAACTAAACGAAAATAAATCACAGTGATGGAAGAACAGAGTTGGTCAACAACAACAGAAATCACATCGAAGTATCAACCTTCTTCGCGGATCTCAGTCTGTCTCGCTCTCCTTCTGATCTCGTGCTTCAGCTCAAATCTCACATAGGTTTGAGTTCATTCTGATTTGGGTTCTAAACACTCTTCTTCTTCTCTGATTCCTTCTAGTTCTGTTCGATCTGGGTTTGAGAGGGTTATTTAGTTTTGGAGTTATTTATGGTTGAAATGGATTGAAAGAGGTTTAAGATGGAGGAGAAGTATTTGAGGTGAGAGCGATGAAGGTTTTAGTGGGTTTGCGATTTGGTTTGAAAGGTTTGGGGTTGGAGATGGATGGTTGTCATTGGAGTAGGTTTCAGGAGAATATCATTTTGGTTTAGTTGAAGGGTGATTTTAAGAAGGATGAAGGTTTATTTGTTGGTGTGTTTGATGGGAGATTTGGAGGAGGATTTTTGGCAGAGTATTGGCGGTTGTATCGAGCTTCTTCTATGGAATGAGAGAGGGTTGGATTTATAGAGGGACTGAAGGGTAGAATGGGAAGAGGATTATGTGAGATGGTAAGAGAATGAGCTGCTATTGCGTTTTGGTCGCGTTGGCTATTATACGGTTTCGATTGTGGGTTGTGTGTAACGGTTAACAGGATTTTTGAGGATTTTTGTCGTATGTATGAAACGCTGTGAAATTGGTTTTGGAGTGAAATCATGATGCTGCTGCAGGTTCTTGGTTGTGTGAGGCTAAAGGGGGGGATCCGAGCATATTAGAAGTTTGTTGAATGAGTGGCTTTGTGATGTGCATTGTGTACTGAAGATGGCTGGAAATCTACCTGAGTGAATCGTACACTCAAAGATACAACAAAGTCGCCACCGAACTTTATTTAGCCCCAAAGGACAGGGAAAATATCGATAAAACCCAAGGGGAAGAGAAATGGGAACGGGGGGGTCAGTTATGCGAAAAGAAGGTATTAGCACCTAACGCATCCGTCGTACTCGACGGGAACCATTTCACTTGCTTCTAGGCTTGGATGGGTTATCTATCTAACGACTTCTTAGCTGAAAGAAAAGGAGAGAGAGAAAGGGGAAAAAGAGAGAAAAGAAGGAAAGTGCTCGCGGAGGAACGAAGTCCTCGTGCCTACGTACCCTCATAGTGCAATGAGGAAGTCAGAGCGCCGTAGTTTAGAGGAACCAGGGGACAAAGAAGGGAAAGGAAAGGAGACAGGCGGAAAAAGGATAGAAGTGTGCTCGCCGAGATTATTGCGATCTCATGCCTATGTATCATACATTCGAAAGAATGCAGAATCAAAGCTTCCGTAGGTCAGGGAACTGAACAACAGAGGAAAACAAGAGAGAAACAGAGAAGCGAAAGAAATGGTGTCAAAACCTAGAGCAAGAACGAAAGGAAAAACTCTACTGGGGAAGATCTCGCAGTAAAAGCGTTTGCACAAAAGAATAGGAAAAGAGTGGTGTCAAAACCAAGGAAGAAAGAAACTCTGCTGGGAATAACAAAAGAATTGGTGTCGAAACCAAGAAAGTAAGAGCAAGAGGAATAGAAAGGACTCCGTTGGGGATTCGAACAAAGGGATGGTGTCATAACCAAGAGAAAAAGGAAATTCGGTATATTAACTGGCTGGCAGTGGTTAACCGAAGAAAGAGAATAGGACCTTGGCGTGGAAAAGAATGTGGTGTCAACAGGTGGACTGTGATAAACCAAGATAGAGAATGCCGAACCAAGAAAAGGTGTTTGACTCTGAAGGGGCCTCGATATGTTAACTGATAAACAGTGGTTAACCGAGGAAAGAAAGGATTGCAACTCTGTGGGGGTAGAGAGGCATTGGTTTTAATAGAGAAAACTGTGACTAACCAAAAAAATGGGTGTAGGACCGAATAAAGATCGTGACCCAAAGGACGGGTGTAGGACCGAGCAAAGTCGTGACCCATTAGGGGTTCGGTAAACTGACTGAACAAACAGTAATCAACTGAAGAAAGGGTATTGGAACCGAATAAAGGTTACTAACCCAAGGGTGTAAGTATTCGAACCAAGAGGAGGCTGCCAACTGCGAGGGATTCGGTATTTACAGACGAACTATGATTAACTGAAGAGAAAAGCGAGTGATTAACCAGGAGGTGATTAACTCAAAAAGGGTTCAGTATTTTAACAGGAGGACTGTGGTTAACTGAAGAAACAGATGATTATCCAAGAGAAGGTGATTAACCTAAGAGACGCTCAGTGATTAACAGACAGACTGTGATTGATTGAAGAAATGGGTGATTAACCAAGAGAAGGTGATTAACCCAAGAGACGCTCAATGATTAACAGACAGACTGTGATTAACTGAAGAAACGGGTGATTAACCAAGAAGAGGTGATTAATCAAAAGGAGAGATTGAAAGAGGTAGGAGTGATCAAGGATCAAAAAGGATCGCAAAGAGAGAAGGGTGATCAAGGATCGACTCGATAGGGGAATGAGAAGCACATCACCGCCTAGAGATAGAGATGACTAATCCAAGCACAGGGTCATTCATTCCCTACCTGGAGTAATCAGAATGAGAGTAGGAATTATCCCTTCTCATTCCTTCCCTAACACACACAGGGTGTAATGCGGGAGTTGAACCGGACGACACAACAACTCCAAGTTGTACAGTGCTCCTGCGTATAGAAACGAACAACATAACGACGTCAATTTGTACAGTGCTCCGATGCAAGGTGTAGCGCGAAACTTCAACTCCACGAGGGGGTCGAGAGAAAAAGCTCTAAAGGAGGCCTAAAGAGGGGAAAAGGGAAGATCAATTAATCGAAACAAAGTTCTGATCAATTAACCAAGGGGGAAACATGCTAATAACTTTCCAAAGAGGATGAAAAGTCATTAAAGCAAAAAGGAGTGAATTATTGATTATACAATATTAAGTTTATCCATGGGGAATAAACTTAATGCAAACTGTAATGGAAGATGCAAAACAGTGCCAAATGATCATCAAAGTGTCACACAAAATCATGTATCATGTAAACAAAGATAGTGCAAGAATTGCTATGTTCATACAATGCTATGAACATGAAACAATTGAATAATCGAAAATGTGCATCGAAAGTTTGTAAACATGCTTCAACCAGAAGTGAGATGACATTTAGAATATCCATAAATCAAGCATAATGATCAATGGAAATTAAAATGGAAGAAAATGCAAGAAAATGGTTACTCACCACGTGTTAACCGGTTACTTGAAAATGCAGCATGGCAAACACACTTGAAAATGCAAGAAAATGGCCATTCTGTTCAGTGTTAACTGGTTACTCACCACGTGTTAACAGGTTACTTGCTTGAAAATCAGCGTTTTTAGTGAAAATTGAACTGAGTAACCGGTTACTCACCATGTGTTAACCGGTTAACACTGATCAGTTTTGAAAAAAAAACAGATTTTCAAAAGTAGTTTTCCACACATAATCACTTATGCAAACCACTACATGCTAGGAACTGAGATTGTGCACGAAAATTGAACTTGAAAACAACAAATGAACAGAGATAGAATTAACTAATACAATTGGATCATGGATCAAACAAATGCACAACCAAATCACACACAACATTTATCGACTACATTGTGAGCAATACGAAAATGTGCGAAACGGTAAAATTAGTTAGATCTACCAACCTACAAGCCGGAGATTTGGCTTGGTGAATGTTGCAAAGGATTATTAATGCAGAAAATCAAAGAAAACCAGAGGAATCTTCAATTTGTAGGCTAACCGTATCGAAATCGAGCGAAATGCGATAAATCTCCAAAATGCGAATTCGAACCGTTAGAAGTTGCAGCAACTACTCAAGATCAATCCAAAAGCTGAAATAACTCCAGAAATCCAAGTGTAATAGCAAGAATGACGAAGGTTGAGCTTAAGAAATAATCACTTTTAATATAAAAGTGATTATCCTTCAAAGTAGAAATGAGCTTTGGTGAGGTTTTGGAAGAGAATTGAAATGAAGATGAAAATGTAGTAGAAAAATTCAGAGAGAATGTGGGAGAATTGAGAGTGAAATGGAGCAAAATGGTTGAAGGTCCTTGAAAATGAGTGAAGGTGAGTTTATATAGATTTTAGGTTTGGAGTGTGAGATGGTTTGGAATTTGGTTTAGGATTAGCTTTGGGTTTGGAACTAGGCTAGGAGTTAGTTGGACTTGACTCACCGAGTCAAGGCGGTTAACTCGGTTAGTTAGAACCAACTCGGTAATGATCCCAATGTGAGTTTCAAAATCCAAAGGTTGACATGTTGGTAAATTAAGTAACATGGTGCACTTAAATTAGAGTGATGCATTGGAATAAATGTACTTGGGTTGAAGTGAATAGTGTTGAAATATCTAGAGTAGTCTAAAATGTTCCACACACTGCTAGAATCAAGTAGAACCAAAGTCCAAAGAGAGTGCATGGATGCTATCCCAAAAATGCAGCAGGAATTGCAAAATTGCACTGAGTAACCGGTTACTCACCATGTGTTAACCGGTTACTTCAGTCAATTTTTGCCAAAATTCTCAGGAAATGATACTGGAGTCCCGGTTGTGGTTTTCTACCTCTTCTCTTGATGAATAAACATGGAAACCTTTATTTTGAACTTGTTTTGATGAGGTGGTGACCTTGTGAGGATATGATTAATCGGGCTTGAAAAACCTGAATATCCTGCAACAAGAAACACACGAAGAAAGTTGCGAATGCGTATGCTAGCGATGTGAATGCTTATGCTTATGCAAAAGGCAAAAGAGGGAGGTCAAATTTCGGGTTACGACAGCTGCCCCTATTTAATCCTCTTAGACCTGAATGTACGAATTGCGCCAGCTTTTCGATGATTCGAGGTAAAAGGGGATTAAATAAAAGAGTAGCTCGAGAATTTGGCCGACGACGACAAAAAGAGTTGAGAGAGTCTGAAGGTTGATAAGTGCAAAGTTTGCTGAAAATCTACTGGGAGATAAGTCAGGTAAAAAAGAGAGGGAGTATGATCAATGCATATGCTATGTATGCGTTTCTACATGATGCTTGATATCATGCAATGCGACGGCTCAAGCTGAGGCACAATGCGAAGCGATCAGGCAGAAACCATAGCAAAACGACTTCGACATCCCCGGTCGGGGAGAGAACTCGCAGGCAAGGACAATCTCTGCTGGAGACAATAATTCACAAAGGACGATGAACCCGTCGGGGAAAGAAACCGAGAACATCTCAGGTGTCTAGATCACCATGGCCGTCCCTGTTGGAGAAGAAAGAACCAAGTCAATCCTTCCTACCAAGACTGGCTCTGCGTGGGGAAAAGAGATTCCTGAATCATGTTGACTCAGCTGAGGAGAGAGCACTGCTGCTAGTGACAGATAGCTCTTAATCATAAGAGATGATGCACAACCCTTGCTGGGGGAAGAAAGAACAAAGATGTCTTTGCTGGGGAACACCTTGGCCATCTGCTAGGGAGAATGACGACTCTGCTGAGGAACTACTGAGGAGACAACAACTTTTTCACTAAATCAAAACATTGTCGGCCAGGCGTTATGCTTACCAATGGATATTACCGATCACCCTACAGGAGTTACCAGTAACACATGCAATGCATATTGCTTTCTCGATTGATTTAGCTTTTTATTATTCTCAACGTTTTTTAGTATTATGTGATCACAAATAATTGTTTATTTTGCAAACAAAATACTGGAATGAAAACGAATTGAGATAACAAAGAATGCATTTTATTGAATGTAAAAACTTTTGTACATAAGGTGTGTACAAGGATGCAAAACCCTTGATAAGGAAGTTTGCAATAAAAATTGAAAAACAAATGTAAATGGCAAAGGGAAATTATGCTTTGCATTGATTACAACATTGGCCACCATCCACTGTGAGTCTAAGTTCCAACGCCTTGCCCCAGTCGACGATGATTGGACTGCTCTGTTACCGTATGAGGTCTAGCCGTGAGGAAAAGAGGCTCGAGTGTTTACAGTCAATGCCTTTATCCCTAATTTTTGCCTGTACATGTTTTTCACATTTTTTTTCGTCCACCGGGATTCCCATTTTTGCCTAAGTCGCCCTTTCGGGTTTTCAACTTAGCGGGCTATTATTGTTTATTTTTTTTCCATTGTCCCTAACTTTTGCATGGATATTTCTTTTTTTTGGTCCATCGGGACGTCCCTTTTTGCCTAGATTGCCCTTGCGGATGTCAATCTAGCGGACTTTTATCCATTTTTTTTCAGGCATAATATTTTTTGACTGTATCGGAGTTCACGGGCGATGACAACTCCTCCCCATCCATTGTGGTGAGGATCAGGGCTCCGCCTGAGAAGGCCTTCTTGACAACAAAGAGTCCTTCATGGAAGTCCACTTGCCTCGTGGATCCGAGTGAACAGGTGAATATCTCTTGAGCACGAGTTCGCCTTCACAGAATGTTCGAGGAAGAACTTTCTTGTCAAAAGCTCGTTTGAGGCGTCTCTGATATAATTGACCATGACAAACGGCTGCAAGGCGCTTTTCTTCGATGAGATTCAGCTGGTCATATCTGGATTAAACCCATTCAGCTTCATCAAGACCTGCTTCCATGCTGACTCTGAGCGAAGGAATTTCGACTTCGATGGGTAGAACAACCTCCATACCATACACAAGTGAATACGGAGTTGCCCCAGTAGACGTGCGAACTGAAGTTCTGTAACCATGCAGTGCAAAGGGAAGCATTTCATGCCAATCCTTGTAAGTTTTGACCATTTTCTAGACAATCCTCTTGATGTTTTTGTTTGCTGCTTCAACGGCGCCATTCATCTTGGGCCGATATGGTGAAGAGTTGTGGTGCTCGATCCTAAATTCTTGACACAACTCCTTCATCATGTTGTTATTCAGGTGGCTTGCATTGTCCATGATAATGCTGCTAGGAATGCCATAGCGACAACTTATCTCTTTCTTGATAAATCTAGCAACCACTTGTCGTGTAACGTTCGTGTAGGAAGCAACTTCAACCCACTTGGTGAAGTAGTCGATAGCAACTAGAATAAATCGATGACCGTTGGAAGCCTTCGGCTCGATCATTCCAATCATATCTATACTCCACATGGAGAATGGCCAGGGTGAAGTCAAAACATTCAATGGAGTTGGAGGCACATGGATCTTGTCTCCATAGATCTGGCACTTGTGACATCTTTTGGCAAAGTTGTAACAATCTACCTCCATCGTTGTCCAGTAATACCCAGCCCGAAGGATCTTCTTAGCCATAACAGGACCTTTAGCATGTACACCCTCGCAGCCCTCATGTATGGACCTTATGATCGTGTTTGCTCCGTGTCTATCCACGCATCTGACCAACACGGAATCATAATTCCTCTTGTACAGTATACCACCACTTAAGAAGAACTTGGCGCAAAGCCGTCTAAGAGCCTTCTTGTCAGTGATAGTGATACCCTCGGGATATTCATGTTTTTCCATATATCTTTTGATGTCGTAGAACCAAGGCTTGTCATCGGACTCATCGTCGATTGCTAAACAGTGTGCTCGTTCGTTCAAGTGATCAATGCAGATATGAGGAGCTTCATTCTTCCACTTGACCTTGAACATGGATGCTAGAGTGGCAAGAGCATCAACTAGTTGATTTTCCTCTCTAGGAATATGATGAAAAGTGATCTCATCATAATAAGGAATCAACTTCGCTATGTGTTGTTGGTACGGAACCAGCTTGGAATCCCGAGTCACAAAATTCCCTCTGACTTGACCGATGACCAAGGCAAAATTTCCATAGACCTCAAGAATATTGATTCTCATGTCAATAGCCGCTTCCATGCCATAGATACATGCTTCATATTCAGCCATATTGTTGGTGCATGCAAAGCATAATCTGGCAGTGAAGGGAAGGTGAAAACCCGTTGGAGAGATGAGGATAACACCGATTCCACGACCCTTAGAATTTGAGGCACCGTCGAACACGAGCGTCCATCGCGCCCCTGGTTCGGGTGCTATATCAGGATCTGGAGTCTCATAATCTCTGATAAACAGAACATCCTCATCGGGAAAGTCAAACTTCATCTGTTCATAACCATCTATAGGTTGATGAGCAAGGTAGTCAGACAAGACGCTCCCTTTTATTGCTTTCTGGGTAACACGCTGGATATCATACTCAGTTAACAGCATCTGCCACCGAGCAATCCTTCCAGAGACAGCAGGCTTTTCAAATATGTACTTTATTGGATCCATTTTTGATATCAACAAAGTAGTATGGCAAATCATGTATTGTCGCAGGCGTCGAGCAGCCCAGACCAGAGCACAACAAGTTTTCTCCAAGAGTGAGTATCTGGTCTCACAATCAGTGAAATTCTTGCTCAGATAGTAAATTGCATGTTCTTTTCTGCCAGTGTCGTCATGTTGACCCAATACACATCCCATCGATTCATCGAGAATAGTGAGATACATGATTAAAGGCCTACAGGAACCGGCGGCACTAAGATCGGTGGCTCTTGCAAGTATTGTTTTATTTTGTCAAATGCTTCCTGACAATCATTATTCCATTTAACCGATTGATTTTTCCTTAGTAATTTGAACAGTGGTTCACAGGTAGCCGTCAAATGAGAAATGAACCTTGAAATGTAATTGAGTCTGCCCAGAAAGCCACATACTTCTTTTTCTGTTTTGGGAGGCGGCATGTTCTGAATTGCCCGAACTTTATCAGGATCAACTTCAATGCCCTTCTGGCTCACAATAAAGCCCAACAGTTTGCCAGATCGGACTCCGAAGGTGCACTTCGCAGGATTCAACCGCAATCTAAACTTCCGGAGTCTGTCAAACAGCTTCTTTAGATGAACCAAGTGATCATCTTCAGTTTTGGACTTGGCAATCATATCGTCCACGTAAACCTCAATCTCTTTATGAATCATATTATGAAAGAGGGTTGTCATGGCACGCTGGTATGTTGGCCCTGCATTCTTTAGACCGAATGGCATGACTTTGTAGCAATATGTACCCCATGGCGTGATGAAAGTAGTCTTCTCCATATCAGCTGGGGACATCTTGATCTGATTATATCCTGAAAAACCGTCCATGAAGGAAAAGACAGAGAACTGCGCAGTGTTGTCTACCAAGACATCAATATGAGGCAAAGGAAAATCATCCTTCGGACTCGCCTTGTTGAGATCTCGATAGTCCACACACATTCTAACTTTGCCGTCCTTCTTTGGAACTGGGACGATGTTGGCAATCCGTTCAGGATATTCGGAAGTGGCTAGGAACCCAGCGTCAAGCTGCTTCTTTACCTCTTCCCTGATTTTGAGTGCCATGTCGGGTCTAGTCCTTCTGAGTTTCTGCTTGACAGGAGGACATCCGGGCTTGAGTGGCAAGTGATGTTCAACGATGTTGGTATCTAACCCAGGCATATCTTGATAGGACTAGGCGAAGATGTCAACATACTCTTTCAACAACTTGACCAACTCAGAGTGTACATGCTCTGCGAGGGATGCGCCAACCTTGACTTCTCTTCTGATCTCATCAGTACCAAGATTGACAACTTCCACTGGCTTTTTGTGTGGCTGAATCTCTCTATGCTCACGCTCAAGGAGCCTTTCCAGTTCAGCCGGTAATTCACAATCTTCCTTACCATCTTCTTCAGCTTGGTTAATTGGAATTCCAGCATTACAATGGATGTTTGCCATGTTGTTATCAATGCTTTTATTAGTTCTGCATGTTTATGAATATGTTTAGAATGAGCTATTTTAAAAGTGAAAAAACAAAAGAAACTTTTGCCATTTATTTTGTGAAAAGTAAAATAAAGAAAGAAAATAGAGCATGATTTTGAATGCAAAAACTTTCATTTATTGATCACATAATATTGCAAAAGCGTGAGGCCCTTTACAAGCTATCTACTCGTCTCGGGCGAGGATGAGGGAATGAAAAAGCAAAATGCATTACATGTTATATGGGAAAACCACAGGAATCATGGTAGATGTCCAATTGTTGAGCTTGAAACCTGGCGGACACTTGCGCACAAATCTTGAAGTCTGATTGCTAGGACCAGCATCATCAGCAGCTGCCACGATGTCACCTTGCTGGAAACCCGCGCTGTGGAACTTGATAAAGTTGTATTGCTTTTGATCAGAGAATCCAGATTGACGACCAGGATGATAACCCCTCCAAAACGATTATGCTTCTCAACCACATCAATCACGTGCCCCCAGCCTGGCAAGGCACCTCTATCGATGGTCTCTTTAGCAGTCTTAGTAGATGCTAAAGTTAATTGTGGTGATCTACTTTGATTAGTTGACGCAGAGCTGACATCTTCGAACTCGAGACACTGCAACGGCACCTCCGCTATGCCTTCTTCGGTATAACTCGCTCACAATCAAATCCTCTTCACCACAGATGATGACAAGCTGATCGTCAAACATGAATTTCAACTTGTAATGTAAAGTAGAGGTAACTGCTCATGCAGCGTGGATCCAGGGACGACCCAAAAGGCAACTATACGCTGGATTAATATCCATCACTTGGAAAGTAATGGTAAATAGATGCGGCCCAATGTTAATGGGTAAGTCCACTTCTCCAATGACCTGTCTTCGAGAACCGTCAAAGGCTCTGACAACTAAGGCACTTGGTCTCATCTCGATTCCTTCGACTGATAATTGACTCAATGTGCCCTTAGGCATCACATTGAGAGAAGAACCAGTATCAACTAAAACACGAGATAACATGATGTATGTGCAGGTTACAGATATGTGTAGCGCTTTATTGTGGGCAGTTCCTTCAGGAGGTAATTCTGATTCATTGAAACCCAAATACCGACTTGCAGTTATGTTGGCCACTACATCATCGAATTCGATGACGGATATATCTTGCATGACATGGGCGCTGTTCAACACTTTCAACAGAGCTGATCTGTGCGCAGACGAACTCATGAGTAAGGATAAAATTGAGATCCTCGAGGGAGTCTGACCCAACTGATCCACAATCTTAAAGTCACTTTTCTTGATCAGCATAAAGAATTCTTGATCATCCAGGGTCTCCTTGTTCTTTGAAACATTCTCAGACGGGATAATCGGTGCTGGAACGGCAGTAGATGCCCCTTGTTGCACCAATGGGGTTGCGAATGCAGGCGACTCCTTGGGAGAAACAACAGTTGGAATTTGCACAGGTTTCGTAGTGACCTTCGGGGCAAATACTCGTCCACTACGAGTCATACCTCCCCCAGCTGTAACATTCACGATCTCTGATTCGGCGAACCTTATCTCTTGACCTCCAGAAAAGACAGAAGACCCATACTTCCATGGTACCTCCTTAGAATTCTGATACGGAAACGGCTTCGGCGGACAAACCATGATGGGTTGTACCTTTTTCTGTTTAGGGGATTCCACAGGAACCTTCCTATAGACGATGGTGAACGGCTCAATAGCAGCGACTTCCTCAATAGGTTTAGATCTGGCAAATTGCACTTCACCACGGTTTATCAGAATCTGGACACAACCCTTTAGCCTTCGGCACTGGTTGGGATTATCGTCACAAATCTGACACTTACCATGCAAACCTTTCAACAGCCCATGTTCGTTCAATTTCTTAAAAACCACCGTCGTCGGAGTCTTTACTTCGTCAACATCCAAGATCAATTCACCCCTTGAACTATCCTCAATCATGTTAACTGAAGGCCCACCGTGACCCGGCAACGGATTACTCTGAATATTGGGTCCTTCCTCAGCAAAAGTCAGAACCTTCTTATCAATGAGTTCCTGAACCTTGGTTTTGAAAACAAAACAATCCTCTGTTGCATGTCCTATGTATCCAGCATGATAGGCACAAGATGCATTTGGATTATGCTTCGGACTAAATGGAGGAATCGCATGTGCAATTTGCTTGGGGATAATTGCCCCTTGGTGAACCAAGTAGGGAAACAATTCCGTGTATGACACCGGAATTCTATCAAAATTCGGACGCTTACGGTTTCCCTGATTATTGTTGTTCTGACGGTTTTGATTCTGCTGATTTTTGTTGTTTTGTTGATTCTGTTGCTGATTCTGAGCATTCTGAACTGGTTGTTGCGGATGGTACTGATATGGAGGTTGTTGATACTGTGCAGCAGTAATGTAGGGATATGGATAGTATGGCATCGGAGCCATGGGAGCTGGATACGGAGGAGAAACTTGAGCTGTAACAGCATTGGCTTCACCTTCCTTTTTCTTTGACTGACTGTTCTGAGAATTCCGAGTGGCCGGCTGCTGGGAAGCAGCTCCAGGAATCTTTCTAGTTTTCAAACCATTCTCAATCCGTTCACCAATTGTCACCACATCAGAAAAGTTCGATGAAGAACTACCCACCATTTTCTCATAGTAAGATCCTTGCAATGTACCCATAAAGAGGTCAACCAACTCTTTATCAGAGAGAGCAGATCGTACACGAGATGCCATCTCACGCCATCTTTGTGCATACTCCTTGAATGTTTCAGCTGAGCGCTGAGACTGATTCTGCAATTGCAATCTAGTTGGCGCCAGATCAAGATTATATTTGTATTGTCTCACGAACGCTTCAAACAAATCCCTCCAAGTACTGATTTTGCTGCGCACCAAACCCATGTACCAATCCAACGAGGCTCCAAACAAGCTATCTTGAAAAAAATGAACAAGCAATTCATCATTGTCAATATGGGATGCCATCTTCCTGCAATACATAGTGATGTGACTACGCGGGCAGCTCAAACCTTTGTACTTTGGCAAATCAGGTATCTTGAATTTCTGCGGCAACACAACATTCGGAACCAAACACAAATCTTTGGCTTCCATGCCAAAAGCATAGAACCCTTCGATAGCTCTGATACGGTCTTCTAACAACTTGTAGTCGACCGATCTATTATGATTAGTGGGCCTAACAAGAACCTGAGGATTTGGCAACTGAGAAGCGGTAGGAGCATTCACTTGCGGAGTAGCAAACTGAGAAGGATACACCAAACCCGGATTAACCATATGACCAACGTTCTGACCCATCGGAACACCATACAGATAATTTAGAGGAGGTACCCCAGCAGCTGAGGAAGATGCCCCAGGATAGAAATCCCAGGATGAATATTCGAAACAGCAGTTTGAGCAGTCTGAGATGGAACCGGAACATGAATAGGAGGACCCCTACACACATGCTCTTCGTCATCAGGAGTTTCAGTGTCAACTAATCCGGCAGTTTGATGAGTCTGATCCTGAAGATTCTCAGGATCATTATTCACCACTGGAGGCGGGACTGGAGTAGGCATGACCCATGGATAGGCGGCAGCATTCCCATTAGGCATGGGTGCAACAAAAGGCTGGTACGGCATGAAGGCACTACCATTATTTGCAATCTGCGGAGTGTAATTCGGAGGCATGCCCCAAGGGAAACCAGTGGGCATCTTATTCAAACTAGGATGAACAGCAGGCTGATTCACAGGTTCAACTGGCACATCAACTCTAGCAGGGGAAGAAACAACGACAGTTGGAGTAGCAGTAACAACAGGAGGAACAGTCACAACAGGAGTGACAACAGTTGCATCAGTAGTGGTTACAATAATAGTGGCAGCAGCAACAACATCCCTCTGAGCACGAAGAAGCTCCATAATGACATCCATGTTCATCTGAAACTGATCCATCCGACCTTGGAATTGTGCCAGAGTTTCCTTGTACGCAGCGTTCTCAGCTTCAAAGTCAGCCATGATTTTGGATTTGCTTGAGCGAGTAAAATACCGATGTCGAGTTGTCGTCTTGCTAGAAGGAATGCGAACAAGGATGAGCAACGGTTTCAGATGAAGGGACATGCATATGTGTGCAGATGAATGTATGATATGCATGCAAAAATAAAGTTTTAAATTCCAGGAATTCTTAAACTTATCTTTGTTGACAATAATCATAAAGCATACAAGTAAAGGCATAAAAGATAGAGTGAACGAGCATCTTCATTCATTCATCCAATAGAGGAAAGAAGTATGAGTCAAATATAAGTCAAATATCTGCCTTTTGGGCTACAAAAAAATCCGCACGGATCCTATCAAATACCACCCTACACACAGATAAGAAATGAAAAACTGCCCAAGGAAGCCGGTGTGGCAATGCATCAGCATATGCATCCCTCAACAACCCTGGTAAGTCCTCCAATGCATGCTCAGCAAATCTGGCTAGACGACCATGCCTCTCACTCCAGTACTTCACATCCTTCATGAGGTTGCGCAGCAAAGAATGATTAGGTCCCTGAAGCATGTCCTGAAGAAAGGCCTCTTTCTGCTCCAGGAGGTTCTGCAGATGACGACTTTGATGCTCCCAATGAGTGCTCTCTGTGTTGAGCTGGCTAATCTGCTCTTGACTCTGATGTGCTTGATCTTGCAGCTTCCAAATCTCACCGAAGACTTTGTCGATCTTAGCTTGGCATTGGGAAAAGTCTTTCGCTAACTGATTAGCACGGTCTTGTTCACTTTGCCACTTCGTCTTGAACTCGGATAACTTCCCTCGAAGCTCTTCAAGTTGCTTGTTGTAGATCATCTCCTCTTTGTTGGCCTGATAATGAGCATCAGCGAGTTGTCTCTTCTTTGAAGCAAGTCCCTCATAGGTGCTCTTCAAAGCATCACCCACCTTCCTACGCTTGTTCTATTCCATCTCCACCTCTTTAAGCATACGGTCGCGCTTCTGACGGAGCTCAATCTATAGGCTATCCTTCTCGGAAGTGACTCTATCAAGGTTGAGACGAAGATCAGCATTCTCCTTCTTCAACTTCTCAACAATCAGCTTGAGTTGATCGACCTCAGATGGAGGAACAATGGCAAGTTCAGGAAGCTTGGCATTTATGGAAGGCTCAGGAGAGAATGGCAACAAGATCTCTTTAACACGCTCTTTGACCCAAAGTGTATAAGCTTCCTTGGCTACGCAATTCTTCTTACCCAAATCGGCTCTTCCTCCGAGATGAATCTGAGTCCAAGCGACGCTAAACCTCTTCAGCAGACCCATGTCATCAACCCCTTCATGAAAGATGAACTCTTCCACTACCTCAGGATCAGGTTTGTCAACCATAGGGTATCCCAACTGTCGGAAAGCCATTCTCAGATTGTAGTTAATTCCACCCTTTGTACCCAAGAGAGGCACATTGGAGAATTTCCCCCAATGAAGAATGATCGAAATGTCGTTGAAGACTCGAGAATACCAATAAATATCATCAGCGGTGAGAGACATGATTCGTTGAGACCACTTGAGATTATCCTTATTCTCAACAAAGGGACCCTTCTGTGGAAGGTGAGACATGAACCATCGGTACAACAAAGGAGAACAACAGACAATGGTACCCTTCTTCTTTTCATTCATGGAATGAATAGAATGGTAGGTATCAGCAAGAAGTGTCGGAACAGGGTTCTTGGACAAGAAAATACTGATGGCAGCCTGATCTACGAAATCCTCCATGTTCGGGAACAGGACAATCCCATATACCAGCAAAGCGAGAACGGCGTTGAAAGCCTTCCAATTTCTCCATCCTTAGCGAAAGTAGTAGCCCTGTCAACCAAGAACTTCGAAGCAAACCCTCGAATACGTTTCCCTTTGGTCTTGAGATTATCCTCCACATCCCTTTTACTAATGCAAAGCGCATCAGCAATAAGATGAAACTTCAGACAACCACTAGTGTAAACATAAGGAACCCGCTTCTTGATTTCAACCCCCAGAATATGAGCATACTCCTCAAGCGTAGGTGCTAGCTGATAATCCTGAAATGTGAAACACCTATAGGGCGGATCGTAGAACTGAACCAGAGTATGAATAGCAGTGATGTTGACTTCAGTGTTGAGGATGGTCAGCAGACTACCATATGTACCTATGAAAACCCCTCTGTGATCTCCAACCAACAAAGATGCCAAACCTCTCAGAATACCCAGCTTAGGCTCCACAAACTTATAACTGACGATGCCACGGCAACCAGTACTCATCTCTATGATAATGTCAACAAAAGATAAGCCTTCGAAAACCTGGAAATGCACATGTAAAAATTAATTTACATGATGAAATGATATGTAACACAGCAACAAGAAGCCAGCACAGCCTGAATAATCACATCTGAATAATCCGGATATCGGCATATAATATGTGTCAGTGCAACATAACCTGATGTGTCGGTGAGGAAATCTGGCGTGTGTGAGAACAAGGGTATGAAGTGGCTTGTTTTCCTGCAAAAACCCATCCCCCTCACAGGTGTGATCTAGACACAACAAGGTGGTCCCTAGAAAAGGTCGCCCAAACCATAGGACTCAGAATGAAAATCCCCGCCGTAGTGAATTCTCACAGGACGGAAGTATCCTCAAGCGAATCACGATCTGGGATGTGGCTCTCGTGATAACCCAACGTGCAAAACGCAGGCCTCACGACTATCCACATTCTAGCCTATGTGTATACTAGGCCCGGTGTTAGGACCTTTCTCTCCAATAATATCTACCCATCCCAACAACAGCAGAAAACAACAGATATCCAGAATATGCAGCATATGAATATTTAAAGCAGTAAAGAAATGTGATAAATAAACATAAAGCGAATGAAGTGCTATAGATAAACACCCAAGCAAGAAAGAAAAGCAAACAAAACTAGGCGAGACCCCTCAAGGGATGGACCAGCAGTAGGTCAACCATTCCCCAGCAGAGTCGCCAGCTGAAGATGGCTGGAAATCTACCTGAGTGAATCGCACACTCAAAGATACAATAGAGTCGCCACCGAACTTTATTTAGCCCCAAAGGACAGGGAAAATATCGATAAAACCCAAGGGGAAGAGAAATGGGAACGGGGGGTCAGTTATGCGAAAGGAAGGTATTAGCACCTAACGCATCCGTCGTACTCGACGGGAACCATTTCGCTTGCTTCTAGGCTTGGATGGGTTATCTATCTAAAGGCTTCTTAGCTGAAAGAAAAGGAGAGAGAGAAAGGGGAAAAAGAGAGAAAAGAAGGAAAGTGCTCGCGGAGGAATGAAGTCCTCGTGCCTACGTACCCTCATAGTGCAATGAGAAAGTCAGAGCGCCGTAGTTCAGAGGAACCAGGGGACAAAGAAGGGAAAGGAAAGGAGACAGACGGAAAAAGGATGGAAGTGTGATCGCCGAGATTATTACGATCTCATGCCTACGTATCATACATTCGAAAGAATGCAGAATCAGAGCTTCCGTAGTTCGGGGAACTGAACGACAAAGGAAAACAAGAGAGAAACAGAGAAGCGAAAGAAATGGTGTTAAAACCAAGTGCAAGAACGGAAGGAAAAACTCTACTGGGGAAGATCTCGCAGTAAGAGCGTTTGCATAAAAGAATAGGAAAAGAGTGGTGTCAAAACCAAGGAAGAAAGAAACTCCGCTGGGAATAACAAAAGAATTGGTGTCGAAACCAAGAAAGTAAGAGCAAGAGGAATAGAAAGGACTCCGCTGGGGATTCGAACAAAGGGATGGTGTCATAACCAAGAGAAAAAGGAAATTCGGTATATTAACTGGCTGGCAGTGGTTAACCGAAGAAAGAGAATAGGACCTTGGCGTGGAAAAGAATGCGGTGTCAACAGGCAGACTATGATAAACCAAGATAGAGAATGCCGAACCAAGAGAAGGTGTTTGACTCTGAAGGGGCCTCGATATGTTAGCTGATAAACAGTGGTTAACCGAGGAAAGAAAGGATTGCAACTCTGTGGGGGTAGAGAGGCATTGGTTTTAACAGAGAAAACTGTGACTAACCAAAAAAACGGGTGTAGGACCGGATAAAGATCGTGACCCAAAGGACGGGTGTAGGACCGAGCAAAGTCGTGACCCATGAGGGGTTCGGTAAACTGACTGAACAAACAGTAATCAACCGAAGAAAGGGTATTGGAACCGAAGAAAGGTTACTAACCCAAGGGTGTAAGTATTCGAACCAAGAGGAGGCTGCCAACTGCGAGGGATTCGGTATTTACAGACGGACTATGATTAACCGAAGAGAAAAGCGAGTGATTAACCAGGAGAAGGTGATTAACTCAAAAAGGGTTCAGTATTTTAACAGGAGGACTGTGGTTAACTGAAGAAACGGATGATTAATCAAGAGAAGGTGATTAACCCAAGAGACGCTCAGTGATTAACAGATAGACTGTGATTGACTGAAGAAATGGGTGATTAACCAAGAGAAGGTGATTAACCCAAGAAACGCTCAGTGATTAACAGACAGACTGTGATTAACTGAAGAAACGGGTGATTAACCAAGAAGAGGTGATTAATCAAAAGGAGAGATTGAAAGAGGCAGGAGTGGTCAAGGATCGAAAAGGATCGCAAAGAGAGAAGGGTGATCAAGGATCGACTCGATAGGGGAATGAGAAGCACATCACCGCCTGGAGATAGAGATGACTAATCCAAGCACAGGGTCATTCGTCCCCTACCTGGAGTAATCAGAATGAGAGTAGGAATTCTCCTTTCTCATTCCCTCCCTAACACACACAGGGTGTAATGCGGGAGTTGAACCGGACGACACAACAGCTCCAAGTTGTACAGTGCTCCTGCGTATAGAAACGGACAGCGTAACGACGTTAATTTGTACAGTGCTCCGATGCAAGGTGTAGCGCGAAACTTCAACTCCACGAGGGGGTCGAGAGAAAAAGCTCTAAAGGAGGCCTAAAGAGGGGAAAAGGGAAGATCAATTAATCGAAACAAAATTCCGATCAATTAATCAAGGGGGAAACATGCTAACAACTTTCCAAAGAGGATGAAAAGTCATTAAAGCAAAAAGGAGTGAATTATTGATTATACAAGATTAAGTTTATCCATGGGGAATAAACTTAATGCAAACTGAAATGGAAGATGCAAAACAGTGCCAAATGATCATCAAAGTGTCACACAAAATCATGTATCATGTAAACAAAGATAGTGCAAGAATTGCTATGTTCATACAATGCTAAGAACATGAAACAATTGAATAATCGAAAATGTGCATCGAAAGTTTGTAAACATGCTTCAACCAGAAGTGAGATGACATTTAGAATATCCATAAATCAAGCATAATGATTAATGGAAATTAAAATGGAGAAAGCATGGCAAACACACTTGAAAATGCAAGAAAATGGCCATTCTGTTCAGTGTTAACCGGTTACTCAGCACGCGTTAACCGGTTACTTGCTTGAAAATCAGCGTTTTTGGTGAAAATTGAACCGAGTAACCGGTTACTCACCATGTGTTAACCGGTTAACACTGATAAGTTTTGAAAAAAAACAGAAAAAACAGCTTTTCAAAAGTAGTTTTCCACACATAATCACTTATGCAAACCACTACATGCTAGGAACTGAGATTGTGCACGAAAATTGAACTTGAAAACAACAAATAAACAGAGATAGAATCAACTAATACAATTGGATCATGGATCAAACAAATGGACAACCAAATCACACACAACATTTATCGACTACATTGTGAGCAATACGAAAATGTACGAAACGGTAAAATTAGTTAGATCTACCAACCTACAAGCCGGAGATTTGGCTTGGTGAATGTTGCAAAGGATTATTAATGCAGAAAATCAAAGAAAACCAGAGGAATCTTCAATTTGTAGGCCAACCGTATCGAAATCGAGCGAAAAGCGATAAATCTCCAAAATACGAATTCGAACCGTTAGAAGTTGCAGCAACTACTCAAGATCAATCCAAAAGCTGAAATAACTCCAGAAATCCAAGTGTAATAGCAAGAATGACGAAGGTTGAGCTTAAGAAATAATCACTTTTAATGTAAAAGTGATTATCCTTCAAAGTAGAAATGAGCTTTGGTGAGGTTTTGGAAGAGAATTGAAATGAAGATGAAAATGTAGTAGAAAAATTCAGAGAGAATGTGGGAGAATTGAGAGTGAAATGGAACAAAATGGTTGAAGGTCCTTGAAAATGAGTGAAGGTGAGTTTATATAGATTTTAGGTTTGGAGTGTGAGATGGTTTGGAATTTGGTTTGGGATTAGCTTTGGGTTTGGAACTAGGCTAGGAGTTAGTTGGACTTGACTCACCGAGTCAAGGCGGTTAACTCGGTTAGTTAGAACCAACTCGGTAACGATCCCAATGTGAGTTTAAAAATCCAAAGGTTGACATGTTGGTAAATTAAGTAACATGGTGCACTTAAATTAGAGTGATGCATTGGAATAAATGTACTTGGGTTGAAGTGAATAGTGTTGAAATATCTAGAGTAGTCTAGAATGTTCCAGACACTGCTAGAATCAAGTAGAACCAAAGTCCAAAGAGAGTGCATGGATGCTGTCCCAAAAATGCAGCAGGAATTGCAAAATTACACTGAGTAACCGGTTACTCACCATGCGTTAACCGGTTACTTCAGTCAATTTTTGCCCAAATTGCTCAGGAAATGATACTGGAGTCCCGGTTGTGGTTTTCCACCTCTTGTCTTGATGAATAAACATGGAAACCTTTATTTTGAACTTGTTTTAATGAGGTGGTGACCTTGTGAGGATATGATTAATCGGGCTTGAAAAACCTGAATATCCTGCAACAAGAAACACACGAAGAAAGTTGTGAATGCGTATGCTAGCGATGCGAATGCTTATGCTTATGCCAAAGGCAAAAAAGGGAGGTTAAATTTTGGGTTACGACATGTACGATAGCTGGTATTGCAGAGTTGTTGTTGTGAATTGTGCGATACGGTTTTGAAAATTTGCATTGCAGGTTGATGTGTTGCAGCTTGTACAATTTGAGGAGGTTGTGGCAAGGTTGTTGCTCATGAAACATTGGCTTGGCAGCTTATTCCTTTTGTAATCAGCTTGTGCGGTGTATTGTGTAGTGAATTGGTTTTGTGGAAAAGTGAATCATATGGGTGAAGGGTGGGCCATTGTGAAGTTTCCGATGTGTTGTGAAAAGCTTGGTGAAGTGGGCCATGAAGTGTGGCTGATTGGTGACGGTGGTTTTCTTATTAAAAAAATGATGTTGGTTTATGAGTTGTGATGGCTTCATATGATTATGGTGCTTGTGTCATTTTTTCTTATTGGCTGAAAGGTGTTGTTGAGTTGATTTAATATTTGCAGCTTCCTTTTCCGTGTAGGCATCATAGCATCAAGCGGCTTTGTGGCAGGATTAGTATTGCTTGGATTTTGTTTTGGTGCAGCATCAGGCTTGTAGGTCATGCGTTGGATATCTATGAGCTTGTTTTTTATTCAATAAAAATGGGCCATGTATTGTAGGATTTTTTTGTGATTAATAATGGACTTTGTAACTTGGAGTTGGTGGATTTTTGTGAGGTAATTTATGGTAATGATTTGATTTTTTTTATGGATAATGTATGATGAATGGATGTTTAAATGGATTTTTGGATATTGGATAATGAATATAAAATGAAAAATGGAAATGGGTAATTATGGATTTAGGAAAATAGTTTATGGTCTCTAAAAAATGGATTGGACTTTATTTTGAACATGAAATGGATAATTGGATTAAAGTGAAATTTGGAATTAAAAAAAAAGTTAGAAAATATGGACATTGGGATTAAAATGGCTTTGGATCAAAATGGTTTATGAATATGGACTTTAGAAATAGTATTGGATAAGGTGGAAGTGGATATGAAAACTGAAATGGGTAATGGAATTGACAAAAAATGTTGGTAAAGAGATAAATGGTTTTGAAACGGATTGGATGGACTGCCCCTTAAGAAACCATAAGTCAATCTCAACCTTGATGAACCAGTTATTAAATCACAGAGACTATGAATAACATGATGACCTGACACACACGCAGATGAACTGGCTTGACACAAACTTTAACTTAAATCTCAGACACACATCACTTAAATCAGCCAACCCTGGCCTTAATCTTGTAGCACACTTTTGCCTAACCACACGAAGCAACACATTTTTTGGATTTTTCTGAATGACTGTTAGCGGATGGAGGTACAAATGAAAACTATACAGGTATGACAAATTTGGGGTATGACAGATGCCCATATCTAATTGGCTTGAACCTAGTAAGAAGAACTGCTACGACGTTCATTCTTTCAAGATAGAAGTCAATTAGATATGAAAAAGACCACGAATTTTTCCGAAAAGAAAGAAAATGCTTGGGGGTGGAATACAGATCAATGTCGACTCTCGATTTGACACTGAATAATTTGCAAAGGTCGTTATCACCAAAAGGATGGTAACAGGAGAATCTGACACCAAAAGGATGACAAACCTATCACTAAAAAGATGATAGTAACACACGCACGCAGACCCTTCCACCAAAAGGATGCAAATGAGGTCAAAGCCTGCTATTACCAAAAGGATAATAGGGCATACACACAACTATCTGACACCAAAAGGATGACATACCTATCACCAAAAGGATGATAGTAAAACACACACACACATACACAATATCTGGCACCAAAAGGATGGCAGACCTATCACCAAAAGGATGATAGTAAACTCACGTACACAAACCCTTCACCAAAAGGATGAAAATGAGGTCCCCACTCGCTATTACCAAAAGGATAATAGTAAGCCCACAGATTCCCGACACCAAAAAGATGACTAGTCTATCACCAAAAGGATGATAGAGAACACACACATACAAACCTTTCCACCAAAAGGATGAAAATGAGGTCAAAGCCTGCTATTACCAAAAGGATAATAGGGCGCACACACACACACACATACCCTTCCACCAAAAGGATGAAAATAAGGTCAAAGCCTGCTATTACCAAAAGGATAATAAGGCACACACACACAGACCCTTCCACCAAAAAGATGAAAATGAGGTCAAAGTCTGCTATTACCAAAAGGATAATATGGCACACACACAGCTATCTGACACCAAAAGAATGACAAACCTATCACCAAAAGGATGATAGTACACACACACACAGACCCTTCCACCAAAAGGATGAAAATGAGGTCAAAGCCTGCTATTACCAAAAGGATAATAGGGCACACACACACAGACCCTTCCACCAAAAGGATGAAAACGAGGTCAAAGCCTGCTATTACTAAAAGGGTAATAGGGCAAACACACACGGACCCTTCCACCAAAAGGATGAAAATGAGGTCAATGTCTGCTATTACCAACAGGATAATAGGGCACACACATAGCTATCTGACACCAAAAGGATGATAGTAACACGCACACGGACCTTTCCACCAAAAGGATGAAAATAAGGTTAAAGCCTGCTATTACAAAAAGGAAAATAGGGCACACACACAGCTATTTGACACCCAAAGGATGACAGACCTATCACCAAAAGGATGATAGTAGACTCATGCACACACCGACCCTTCACCAAAAGGATGAAAATGAGGTCAAAGCCTGCTATTACCAAAAGGATAATAGGGCACACACACACACACACACAATATCTGACACCAAAAGGATGATAAACCTATCACCAAAAGGATGATAGTGAACACACGCACACAGTGACCCTTCACCAAAAGGATGAAAGTGAGGTCACAACTTACTACTACCAAAATGACAATAGAAAGCAAAATGGTAACAAAGGCTGTCATTCACCAAAAGGATGATTCACATACCACAGGTTCACGGATCGGTGACACCAAAAGGATGACGGGTCAATACAAACTACCACCACCAAAAGGATGATAGGAACTTCCCATTTGTGAGGAACGACACCAAAAGGATGCAGGTTAGGTTGGATTGATAGGAAGGGTATCACCAAAAGGATGATAGTAAGGCGATTGACAAAAAGGTCAATTTTGCTGGGGATATGATGAGTGAGGCTTTCTTGGAGACATCAATAAAAGGTTGAAGCAAAGAAGTTACTGATGGACACCATCCTTATCAACAAAAGGTCGAAAGGAACCAACTCATTGGAGGACGCCCAAGAGAGGTTGAATTTTGTTTGTAGAAGAACCACTGACTGGTTTTGGATATAAACTCCATCAACTAAAGGTTGAAGTGACACGACTCAATGAGGAACACCCACTGACTCGGAGAGATACTTTATTGGTTGAGCTGGGGATGACAACATCATCAACAAAAGGTTGAGGAACACGATTCAATGAGGAACGCCCACTGACTTGCTTGGAGACCACAACTTCATCAACAAAAGGTTGAAGATTTCATGAGGAACGCCCATGGACTTGAAGGAAATGCCCCTGACTGGGCTGAAGATTGCCTTGAAATCTTATCTTGAGCTTGGTTAACAAAAGGTTGAACAACTTCATGAGGAATGCTCACGGATTTCAAGAAGATGCCCCTGGCTGGGCTGGAGATCGTCTTGCAGTCTTGAGATTGATCCTGGATCTTGACTATGCATGCACGAATGCTTGATTTTGTAATGATGTGTAATGAAAATGCTGACGCGCGAAGATGCAAGTGCTGGGGAAGTATGATTTAGTTTTTTGGGATGCACATGATGCATATAATGTCTATGATGTCGAATGCGATGCATATGATTGCAGACGGGTGATTGGATATGTTTTGTAAGAGTGCCAGCATTGTGGACTTTTGGGTAGTTGCCAATACTGATTGGACTTCGGGTGGTGGGAGGGTTTGATTTCCTCGACACTCAGTTTGTTAAAGACGCCATGATTGAAGTAGACTAAAATGCTCTCGAAGCCTTGAATTTGATCACTTGCTTTTGTACTTGTCGGTCAGGATAGCCTGAGAATGAGCGTAGTGACGTGATTAGCTCATGAAGATTGTGCTTTTGCTCTGAACTTAATGATTGCTAATGTCTGGCAAGGTATGCTTGTCCAACTTGCCTTCTGCAACAAGGCTTTCCCTTGTCTGAACATGGTAATGGTTTGCCCCTGATTAACCAGTTCTGAAGTGGTCTGATCTTTGGAAAGCTGAGCTTTGATATGCTTTGAGATAGCTTGCCCCTGATTGAGCTGTTGAAGGATTTGCCCCCTGATTGAGCTGTTGAGGTAGTCTTGCTTCGGGTTGACACCACTGAAAATTCAAATTCCTCTTCGATTACCCCTTATTGGAGTTGTCCTGAATGTCTAGCACTAATTTGCAGTTAAAATTGCTCATTCACAAATGGTAATCTTAATGCAATGCTCATGCAAGTTTTGAAAAAGAGTTGTTTATTTGAGTGTCGTGATATTGTGAGACGAATAAACCGTTAGTCCAGAAGCTATGCTGATTTTGGTGGTGTGAAAGACATGGCAAGGAGAATGACACCAATACTGAAGATTAGCAAATATGTGGGGAGTCAGTTTACGCAACCTTGCAATAGTATACTTTCAGAATAAACCTCGCCTCAATTAGGTCTTTCGAGGGTTGTAACGTGGTCTGGTTCACAGTTTATGAAACAAAGGATATAAGGCTCAAAACTTGGTTTGTACCCACCCCTTCTTCGTGATGATCTCTAGTCCTACGTTCATTTAAATCTGCACATGTTTGTATTCCAAAAGGGTTGACGGTTCAAGGTATGCTTGAAATGGCAGTCACCTTTATTTTGTTTTTTATGAATGTCAGTGACCTTTTGGATTTTGACATGGTGGCCACTGAATCTTATTTTATTTTTGTTGAGGATCTGAGGCCTCTTTTGTTTTTCGCTTTTAATCCCTATCTTTTGCATGGACTGATTTTGCTTTTTGAGTCCATCAGGGTAGCCTTGATTTTTGCCTAAGTCTCCTTTGAGGTGCTTGACTTAGCAGGCTTTTGATTTTGTTTTGTTTTGTTTTTTTTTTTTGAAGGATTGTGACTGCCAAGTCATGGGTCATTGACGAACAACCGTCATGTCTTGTGGAATTTTTCTTTGTGATTTGGGTGCGTAATTGGATTAACTGAACACTACCTTGCCCCAGGTTGAGTGTAAGGGTTTGAATATCCGAAGGAAACTGCTACTTCTTGGCTCAAAGTGGTTAACTAGGGATTAACTCCTTGTCTCTCCAGTGTTTGGGGGGTTGAAACAATGGCTGTACATCATCGGCGGATTTTGTCCGAAAGCATACATTTTGCAATTATGGGTATTTCGATGTCATCATCCTCCCTTCAATCATTGCTAAACGGCAGTTGATAAATAGAGTGAAGTGGAAATAAATGTGTCTGTGATGAGTGAAAATGAGTGAATACGACACAACTGATTCAAAACATGCATAGTCAATACATTAAGAAAACCACATACGAAAGGCAATGTTCAAAGCATACATTACTTAAATAAATAAAGACAAAATACAAGAATGCAAATGATGGGATGGCAACATGACTGCCTTCCTTGGGGAATGAACTTGACTTAATTTGACTTGACTTGATGCTGGCACTAGTTTTGCGGTGGCAGGGGGTTTTTGATGACGTTTGGAGCCCTCCCATTGAATGTGAGAAACTTCGAATCAATCATGTCTTGAACTTTGTGCTTGAAAGCTCTACAGTTCTCGATCTGGTATCCTGGAGCGCCCTTATGATACTCGCAATGAGCATTAGCATCATAGTCTAGAGGGATGACAGTTGGAGGAGCCAGGTCTCTCGGAGTAATGGCCCTCTTCTCCATCAATTAAGCAAAGATCTGAGCATATGACGTCGGCAGCCAATCAAAGTCTCTATCTGGCCTCCTTGTCCTTTGTTGATTAGGCTGACGATGTTGCTGAGCAGCTCGCTGTTGTTGCTTCTGAGGAGGATACTGATACCCTTGCTGATTGTACGACTGTTGCTGAGGAGCCTGTTGCTGAGGTATTGGAGCTTGAACAGTTGTATGATAAGGCATTGGAGCATATTGTGCAGCAGCAACATACGGATACTGGAAGTATGGCATTTGAAAAGGCATTGGAGGGGGGCTTATTGAGCTTGCCCTTTCTGAGCAGAGACGTCATTTGTTTTGCCTTCCTTCTTTTTGTATCCATTGAAAGGCTTCTTGGCTTGAGACTAACTGCTAGAACCTCCTTGGATCTTTCCGCTCTTCTGACCCTCTTCAATTCTCTCACTGACAATCACCAAGTCAAAGAATCCAGTAGAAACACTACCAATTACCTTCTCGTAGTACTGGGCTTGCAAGGTACCCATGAAGATGTCAATCAGTTCATGGTCAACCAGAGGTGGATGCACTCATACGTCTAGCTCTCTCTAGCGTTGCGCATACTCCTTAAAGAATTCGTTGTCCTTTTAAGCCATACTCTGAAGTTGAGTACGGTTCGGAGCAAGGTCAGTGTTGTATTTGTATTGCTTGACGAATGCATCAGCTAGCTCATCCCAAGTGCGCACATTACTATGCTCCAGCTACATATACCATTCAAGAGATGCTCCAGACAAGCTGTCTTAGAAGCAATGGATCATCAGCTTTTCATCTCTGGCATAGGCAGCGATTTTGCAGAAGTACATCTTCAAGTGGATGTTGGGACAACTGATACCTTTGTACTTTGAGAATTCTAGAACCTTGAACTTGGGAGGAATCACAACATCTAGCACCAAGCACATTTCCAGAGCATTCAAAGAAGTTGAGTTGTGCCCCTCCATGACTCGGAGTTTCTCAGTTAGATCACGACACATTTTGATGGCTTCAGAATCCTGAGCAGCATTAGGATTGACAATTGGGATGGTAGCATCATAGTTCTGGACCTCATCATACTGATCTAGCAGATTTTCTTCAGCATGAGGAATAGGAATCTGAGTGACAACATGTTGGGCTTGTGAAATAGCTCCAACAGTAACTCCAGATGATGGAAGTGGTTGAGAAATGGCTCCTTTAGCGGTAGTAGTGAAGTTCATTGGTATCCCATAAGTTATTGGATTGTGAACGAGAACTGAGAGCCTTGAGGTAGACCCTTGAACAGGCACATTACTGTTGGCAGCAGCGGCTTCACGCAGTTCTTCTTCTTTTCTGGCCATCATGATGGCTTCTAGAATCTGGTCGATCTTTCCCTTGATAGAGTCCAACTCTTCTCTGAAGGCGGCTTGCTCTTGTTGAGTCTGCTCCATCATACGTCTAGTGTTGGCTCAAGTTGCGTACTGGTGTCGAGGAATCAGCTTGATTTACTGGAGAAGGAAGGAAGTTGAAGTGAGGTTCTGAGGTTGAAAATGCAATGCAAGATGCATAATAGATGCAATGCAATGAAATGACATGAGATGCAATGCAAGATGCAAGATCCAGGATCACAAATCATAGGTTCACAGTTCTGAGGTTGGCCGGAGATGACGGGTCAAGAACCACAACTAGGATCAAGAAAGCCCACGGGTAGGTTTCTAAGACGGGTAGGTGCCTAGAGTTATGGATATATTTCGACACATTATAACCAAGAGGAAGAGACATCCGACTGTAATATCCTCGAAATAACCTCGTCTAGGTGAGGTTTTCGTTTCTTCCCCACGAGAAAGACTCCTCGGAGGCGTTCACTACACAACCATCGACACACGGGTTCTAAGTAGGGTTCTCAGAATCCTAGATCGAGGTCGAAAATATTACTGTCAGGAAGTAATACGTTCGAGGGATCTCATCTGATTGGGGCGTTCACATTAACTGTTAGTTCTTTATTTTTAAGGGTTGACATTAATTTTGTAAAACAAATAATAACAACAATATGTTAGATAGGATAGTTTATCTTGCTAAAGAAGAACAGGTTGAGCAAGAAGTTCTAGTGTGCAATGGAACATGTTGAGCTGAAGAACAACATGTCATATCAAGATGTCCCATGCAGGTTCATTCGACATCGCGCCAGAACTAAAGAGATTTTAGAATTCTGTTATGTCTTAACAGATGCAGAAGATTCAGGAAACAATATGCAAATTTCATGTGGCGCTGGATTAAAAGGTCTGAAGATTCAAGTCTGAAATTGAGAAGAATATTGGAAAATATACACTTTCTAAATATGGAGATATTTTAGGAAGTTGTAGATTGAAGTCCTAATTTGTAGCAGAAGTTTCTGCTGACTTGTAGCAGCTCATATGCTATGTTTTTTTAGGCCCAAATCCAGTTGGGAATAGGTTATATATATAGATGTTTTGTAACTTAGTTTTGGAACACAACCAAAGATGTAAAAGTTCTAGTATTAGCGTTGGTTCCTGTACCACTCGACCTGTGAGTTGGACAATTTGTAAGTGTGATCCTCGAAGCTGTTAAGGAAGAGGAGTATTGTTCTTGGAGGAAGCTTTTAAGTAACTCTAAGTTGTGTCTTGGAAGGGTGTCTTCCTTGTTGAACTGTTGTACAGGTAAAGAGCCGTTGATGCAGTGGTGGATTGTCAACTGCTAGACATCATTGCGATGATTGAGAGTGAGAAGGGTTTCTCATGTCAAGAGAGGATCTAGGTAGAAGGGTCATTAGGTAGTGATTGAGTGATAAGTTGTAAACGGAGAGTTTAGCTTTGAATTGATACTACTGATAGTGGACTTCATCCTTGGCTTGGTAGCCCCCAGAGTAGGTGTGTTCGACCGAACTGGGTTAACAATTTTGTGTGTCATGCTCTTATCTTTTTAGTACCATGATTATTGCAATATACCTTGCCCTTTGTGATCATGTCAGACCAGATGTCGAACGACATGTTCTAGGACATCTGAATTCTGCACATGTACCAGAATTTCAATTGGTATCAGAGCAGGTCATTATGTTCTGTATCTGGGTGAGATCCGAGGGAAGATACTTTCTGGTTCATGGTCAAGGTAGAAGCTTTCTACTGAAAAAATTGTTTGAACTTGGAGAAGTTCATATAGGTGGGAGAATGGTCCCTAGAAGTGGAGGATGGACTGTTCGTGACAGGCAGTGGCATGTGCTGAAAGCTTGGAGTTTTGGTTGAAAAGCTGTTGTGTTGTGGTTATGTTCGGTTTGATTTCAAACCTGTGGTATTATGGTGTCACCTGGATTATGATGCTAGGGCTGATATGTGACACCTGAAGGTTTTGAGGAGTTTGTGTTTTGATCCACTGCGTATCTATTTGAAAACTCAGGAGGTTGAAATTGAGAAGGATGTTCTTCTCTAAATGGATAAACGACGGGGATGGGATATATGCAAGACTGCTTCAACTTACTTTGTCAACGATACTTGAAGATTATTGTTCAAGTCCACTCATAAAGGCATTGACAAGTGAAGTTGAAAGGAAGAGAAGTAATTTACTTTTACCTCTATTACTAAAAGGGCTAATCTCCAGTCTTTGATCTCTTGCTGTGTTCATTGAAATGTTGTCCTATCTTGTGTTAGAACATCACGTCAGAATTGTGCTGAAGAAATGGCTTAGCAGATGTTCTGGGTGCTAACTAATATGGTTTGATCACATGAGTTTGGAACCTACTCCTGATCTGGAAGAGGAGGCATCTGGGTGGTATGTCTAAGAAGGTTCTTGCCTTGGAACTTATCTTAGATGTGTGAGTTGGTCAAGGTGTGATCAACATATTATTTACTCCTGAGGTCAGTTTAATTATGGTCCTTGCTGCAGGAGTAAAGAACCTGAGATCTCAAGAAGTATTCTTGCTAGCAAACTACTTGGACACGAAGATCAAAGATCAAAGAGGCATGATTTGTCTCTGGAAGTATCATCTGAATGATCGTGTGAAGTTAGACTAGTATTGGCTGTGCCTGTGCTGCTGGTAAAGGTGATTGATTATAGACTGGAGAGTTGGATGAGAGAATACCACCTTCTGTGATGTGATGGGTTATGATGGATGTTTCTGGTCCAAAGACTTAAAGGGGGAAGTTTGGAGATTGTGTTTTGGAATGGGGTGTTTTTATTAGTGCAGTTGGATTCTTTTCATGATGTCTTAACATCTGTTGACAGAACATTCTGTTCAGAATGTTATGGTGTTTGTCCCCTGAGATCACAAGTCTCTACTTAGTTTATGTACTGTTGTGAGGGTAGAGCAGTAGGTGAATGTGTTCAGCAGGTATGTTGAACAGAGAGTGCGCTCTTGAAGACATGAAGATGAGTCTCATGTTCTCCATTCATTTAAGGTATCCTTCTTGCAAAGGAGTACTGATGGTCTTAGATAGAGAAAAGTTGATCAGATTGGGATCATGTGAGTATTGGTACATGTGATGATTGTGTTCAACTTGTGAGTTGAACAAAGAGTGAGCTCTTGAAGACATGAAGATGCGTCTTATGTTTTCCATTCTTCAAGGTACGAAGAAGCACATGTTATTCTTGATAGGGGGAGAGTGTTACAATGTTTTGCAACTGGACGTGTGATAATTCTGCTGCTTTGGTGTTGGCACTTATTTTAGAGCAAATTGGGAATTTGCATACATGAGGATTAAGTGTGGTGTATCTTGTGTAGTTGTGATCCTTATTGCATATAAATGGAACAGAATTAAAACAAAAATTTATTGCAATTTTTTTAAGCATACAAGATTAGTAAAAAAACCAAACAAAGGATCTAAAGGTTATCCCAACCCCCCCGAATCAAGAAATGTTTTCCAATCTTCATCCCATTCATCATCAGAAGCTTGAAGTTGCACTTGGTTTTTCTTGATGGTCTTCATTCTTGTCTCTGATGTCTTTCGTGTTCTTGTTGCTCCTGAAGTTGCTCCAGCTGTGGACAGTGTTGTGTCCTTTAACTTCTGTGGATCTGGCTTCTTGATTTCCTGCATGTGTCTCTTTCCTGCATTCTTGTTAGACTGACTCATGATTCTCTCCTTGGTGTGCTGATAGGAGCAAGGAGGCTTGTTCTTTATAATGGATAAAGAGTCATTGTTCGTATCGCCTGACCAGTCAAAGTAGTCTTTGGCGTGGGAATTTGTTCTTGGGAACCTGTTCTTTTGTCACATTGGATGCCAGAACGGTGTGCCTTGGTAGAAGTTGTCCTAGTGTACCTAAAAGGATGAGCCTAGGTCGTGTCTTGTCTAGTTGTCTGTTGTGACTCCCTTTAGTTTACCTTCGGTATAGCTGCTGAATGTAACTACCTGAATGAAGTACAGAAGGTGTGATCTGTTGCTGATGTCCTACATTTTGTTACAACATTATTGTTTGTTGTGTACCATACTTATGGAGTTGGAAGAAGCAACATTATCATCTGAAGTGGCAGTTCTGACATAATGTGGATTAGAATGGGCAGACTCTAATCTTGATGGTAAGTAGTTCTGGAAATACATGACTACTTTCATGATGAAGACTTCATTAGATGCTTGTGAATGTAAGATAGAAGGTTGATTTCTTCTAATACAAGTAAAAGGTGGTGGCAGTCCTTATCTTGTGTTACAAGTAATCTAAAGGCATTTGTTATGGAATATGTGAGAAATTCCAAATCCAGTGGGGCTTTTATATTGGACTTGGCATATACATGGTGAGATTATGCTCAACAAATACAAGAAGTGGCAGTTCTTAATGTTGAGAATGTGGAAATATCATCTGGTGTCAAGTGTTCATCCTCATAAGGAGCATTAGTTGTTCATGGCAGGGGGAGTTAAGGCTGTTGTCTATGGTCTATTACTACAAGGGTGCAGATTTTTGTGAAGCGTGCGCAGAGTGATGTCAAACATCATGATGGGACATATCATAGCTGTGTTTGCAGGAGAGGTATGAAATGCAGAATTGTTGTATTTATTTTTCTCTGCTGCTCTGAAGAAATCTAGAAGGGAATGTGAGTTGCACTGATCGATAGAAGTCGTCTCAGAATCCAACAGAAAAGAAAATGTGCTTGGGTTGTGGAATGTATAATTTTTTGTGGAGCAAGCAGACATTGTCTGATAAGATGTTAAAACATGGTACAGGACATGTTTTTCTTGAGCCAAACAAGGAATTAATCTGGACGGTGGTGTAAGGATAAGGCGAAACACGTGTCTCTGCCTATGCATGGAGCGCTATTGGCCTAATTTATGGTAAGATTCAGTTGAGAAACATTTAAGACAGTCAAGGTAGTTTTGGAAGGTAGGCATTGAATTTGAATGTAGTTTTTGATACCTAAAATAGCGTTTCTTTGACCAAGAACCTTGACATATTCAAGGCTCGTTAATTCCTAAGTTACTGGTCAGCTACTTATAGGGGCTATTCTCTTCTCTTCCAGCCAAGTGAGTGTTTGTTTCACTAGTCTTATGCTGTTTGTTGGTATTTGTGGTAAGCATCACTTGGGTCTGGTTCTGTGAGGGCCTTCTTTGCCAATTTTTGGCTAAAAAGGGGGAGAAAGGGTGTGTGAAATGGATTGTGCAGATGCCATGTTTGGAGTCTGGAGTACCAATTGTGTAAAGAGATGTCGAAGAGGGTGTCATTTCCTTGAGTTGGTGTTGAGTTCCAATTGTGACTTGTGTCCTGAGTTATGAACACAGTTGTGACTTGTGTTCTGAGTTACATGGGTTGATAGATTGATACTTCTTAAGTTTCATCTTATGCCACAGGTTGACTGGGGGTGTCTGATCAAGTAAGGTGTGCAGAAATCTCGTATGCCACCATTGGTCCTTTGTGTTAAGACAGACATTTCTTTTCTGGAGGAGTCTTCTACAATGAATCCAGGTCTGAGTTGAAAGGAAAAAGAAATGTGTTGTATTAAGGGGGAGTGTTAAAAATCTTCTTCCTCATGTACACCAGATATCTTCTTCCTCACGTGCATAACTTCGGGACTTTCTACTTCTTACGTCCTGATGTGCTGCATGAAGTGATTGTGGTGTGGTGCTCGAAGGTGATGTTATGGAGCTCATAGAAATGTGCTGCCAAAAGAGTTGTCAGACATGATGTCCTAACATCATTCAAATATTCCCTAGAAGATGATTCTCCAGGATTGCTGTTCACAGTAGCTACTGATGGTTACCGTTAGGTTCAGTAGTTGCTGATGACTACTGACAGTAGTATAGTATTGTGATTGCTGCTGTAATCTGTGCTGTAATGTTTATGTATTTGTTTTAGCCAAAATTTGCCAAAGGGGGAGAATGTTAGTTCTTTATTTTTAAGGGTTGGCATTAATTTTGTAAAACAAATAATAATAGCAATATGTTAGATAGGATAGTTTATCTTGCTAAAGAAGAACAGGTTGAGCAAGAATTCCTAGTTTGCAATGGAACATGTTGAGCTGAAGAACAACATGTCATATAAAGATGTCCCATGCAGGTTCATTCGACATCGCGCCAGAACTAAAGAGATTTTAGAATTCTGTTATGTCTTAACAGATGCAGAAGATTCAGGAAACAATATGCAAATTTCATGTGGCGCTGGATTAAAAGGTCTGAAGATTCAAGTCTGAAATTGAGAAGAATATTGGAAAATATACACTTTCTAAATATGGAGATATTTTAGGAAGTTGTAGATTGAAGTCCTAATTTGTAGCAAAAGTTTCTGCTGACTTGTAGCAGCTCATATGCTATGCTTTTGTAGGCCCAAATCCAGTTGGGAATAGGTTATATATATAGATGTTTTGTAACCTAGTTTTGGAACACAACCAAAGATGTAAAAGTTCTAGTATTAGGGTTGGTTCCTGTACCACTCGACCTGTGAGTTGGACAATTTGTAAGTGTGATCCTCAAAGCTGTTAAGGAAGAGGAGTATTGTTCTTGGAGGAAGCTTTTAAGTAACTCTAAGTTGTGTCTTGGAAGGGTGTCTTCCTTGTTGAACTGTTGTACAGGTAAAGAGTCGTTGATGCAGTGGCGGATTGTCAACTGCTATACATCATTGCGATGATTGGGAGTGAGAAGGGTTTCTCATGTCTAGAGAGGATCTAGGTAGAAGGGTCATTTGGTAGTGATTGAGTGATAAGCTGTAAACGGAGAGTTTAACTTTGAATTGATACTACTGATAGTGGACTTCATCCCTGGCTTGGTAGCCCCCAGAGTAGGTGTGTTCGACCGAACTGGGTTAACAATTTTGTGTGTCTTGCTCTTATCTTTTCAGTACCATGATTATTGCAATATACCTTGCCCTTTGTGATCATGTCAGACCAGATGTCGAACGACATGTTCTAGGACATCTGAATTCTGCACATGTACCAGAATTTCATTAACCCACAAGGAGTTAACACTACCAACCACCATGGATAAATGGGTTAATGGTTCTTGGGATCAATGACTCATGCTCGAAAACATTACCATCACGATGAAGGAACATCGAAACGATAACATCTCCAAGGGAGTCTACTCCAAGCGGGGTTTTCGCTTTGGCTCATGTGGAAGAGACCACGGAAGCCTCCACTACACAACCACCATCCCAATCCTAGGGTTTTTCTCGACTCGGGTGTAGAGCCATCTCACAAAGTTCCCAATATATGAACAACCCAACAATGTCACAAAAGGTAACACAGATAAGGAAATAGGAAAGCAAGTAAATAAGTAAATAAGCGAGAAAAAACATGCAAACGAAACTAATGAGCTCGCGATTCGAATCAAGAAAGGCTTGACTCTCTCTTGCATAGAGCAAATGGTCCCCAGCAGAGTCGCCAGCTGTCGCACCTCAAAAAAATCGCTTAATCGAAGACACGACCCTTCGCGCAAAAGGCGTGAAACGGTTCGACAGAGTTGCCACCGAACTTTATTTATCCCAAATGATGGAAAGGAAAATATCGATAAAACCTTTAAGGGAGGATAAGAACATGGTCGTCGCAACCACATTCTGGGTTCGGGAGTCGGTTACGTGAGGGGAAGGTATGCGCACCCCCTCACGTCCGTTGTACTCAACAGGAACCTCTTGATTCAAATTACGATGCTCATGAGCTAAGCTTGTTTATTTTCTTCTTAATGATAAATACGAAGTGGTAAGATGAAAGGATAGATGCTAAGGGGGAAATGGGGCGGTTTTAGGTTCGGGTGCTTGCCAAGGATTGGGGCCCTTGTGCCTACGTATGCTCATTCGGACGAGAATGAGAAATCAGAGCAATCGTAGTTCGACTACATGAAAGGTGGGGGAAAATGGAAGATGGGTGGAAGTGTGGAAAAGGTGAAAAAGAAAAAGTGTGCTTGCCAAGATCATCGCAATCTTGTGCCTACGTATCTTTACTCAGACGAGAGTAAAGAATCAGAGCAGTCGTAGTTTGTGGTACGCCCACAAAAAGAGGGGAGTTGGTTTGTTTTAAAGGCGTCAATTGCTCACACACGAGTAAGAGAACCCGCACCTAAACAACCGAAGAGAGATCAAAGACTTGAACCCCTATTTTTCACCTTGAAAAGAGTTGCGATAGTTGTTTGTCATTTTTGAGTTTTATTGTGAAAATCCGCTTGACGTTGGATCAAGGGTTTATTTGTATGCAAAGAGGTTAGTTTGAAAAAAAAGTTTGTTTAGAGGTTGATATTGAAAATGGCTCGACGACGAATTGAGATTTGGTTGAAAATGATTGAGAATCGATCCTAGTCCCTAGGGCTGCTCCTAGTAACGAAACCACGATGAAAGGTGATAGGTTGATGGCGATGCTAATGAGCAATCGACTTACAGGGGGTGTTTTGAAAATGGGCTCGATGACGATTCGAGAATCTATAATCTAACTATTAAAAACTTACTTTCTTAATTAACAATTATACCCTTCTGTTAAACTCCTCCTTAAACTAGATTAGAAGGGCATTACTGTCTAATTACTAATTAGCTGCAATAATAGAGATTTAACATTTAATGCAGCTGAGGTGTAATTTCTACAATTTTTTTCATGGTTATATCAAGTGATTCGGAGAAAAAATGGGATACCTAAAGCCATTCTATTTTGCTGTCAGTATTCGCATTAAGTATTGAAAAATAACTTTGAAAGTTGAAACCGGTATTGATGATTGTTCTTGAAACCCTCCTCTCTCTCAAACCCTCTGAACTGAAACCTTTCTCTCTCTCAATCCTACTTTCGTATTCTTCTTTTTCTGATGATTGTTCTTGAAGTTCTTCTCTTCAAAACCGAACCTCATCGTATCATCGCCGGCATCGCGCCTCCAAGGAAACAAACAACAGAAATCATAAATCAAACAAACCATCATTCCCAAATCACAAACTGTTCTGGACCGGGCAGAGCTTCCTGCCCTTAAGGACCAGGCCCAATCCATTATAATTGACGAACAGGCCCAATAGGCACAATATAGCCGTTGGGCACAATATAGCCGTTGGGCAGAAAGTAACCGTTGGGCATGTCCCCTTCACGCGCAGAGTAGTTCACGCGACCAACTGCCTCCCCGGATACCATGGAAACAGTTAGTCCAATTCAAAAGGCCACGCGCCTTTCCCTCCATCTAGCAATCCCTCATTGGTAGATCAGGCGCTTTGCTCGCCAGAAATCCACCTATAAATACCCCCTCGCTTGAGAGGGGCAGATATCAAATATCATATACTTGACATCTCTTACTTGCTTTTTCCCTTTTTTAGACCAAACACTTACTTTGGCATTGGAGTACCTTGTAGGTACCTCCACCCCCTTTTCCTCTCCTACGAGCATCAACTCTTGCCCTACACGAAGACCGCGACGATCTCCTTCTGGTCCTCTCCGATCAGTGGTGCCGTCTGTGGGAAATCACAGTTTCCCCGTCTTTAACCAAGATTCTCTCTTGCCCAACAAAGACCAAAGCGTCATCCTTTCAAATCTTAGATCGACATGGCTTTCATTAAGAACGATGTTCACCAAGACTCTGTGGCCCCTGCGGCCAACATCAACAACGACCATGCTTTCGTCGGGCATATCCCGCAGGAAAGTGACCAAAGAGACGGAAGGCCTGCTTCCCCGAAACCCGATGAACCAAAGCCACTGGCACCAGCTGTGGAGCTCACCTTCGAGCCCATCCCGGTTCCCCAGGATACTGATCTGAGCACCGCAGCGCTCATCGCTTCTCTTCACAACTCGAACCTCCTGATCCTCCAGCAGGGGGAGAAGCTCAATGCTCTCGAGCATATCCTTCAGGAACGCCTTGCTTTAGAAAAACTGATGAGCCTTTCCCCGCGTCCAAGGACTCCCTCGAAACGAAGACGCGACAGCCTCTCCCCGGAGAGGAAACGTTCAAGATTGAGGAACCCTACACCCGATCTAGCACGACGACGCCATCAGTCTCCCCAGCGGAGATCTAGGCACTCCTCGGTTTCCAAGAGGTCTCGACACTCGGATAAATACGATCACCGACACACCCGCGGACGCTCTCCTCTCCGAAGTCGAAGCCGCGGTCATAGCCGTTCCCTTTCGCTCTCTCCTAGTTCCCGCAGTGACGATGACGTTCACGCCTGTTCACAAGAGACATCCTGGACACTCGAATCCCCCATGGATTGGAGAAACCACCCACGTTGACAACCTATGATGGGACGTCTGATCCCTGCGAGCATATCGAAAATATAGAAGCTATGCTCCAATATCACGGTGTCTCCGGGGCTATCAGATGCAAAATGTTCCCCATCACCTTGAGAAAGGGAGCGATGACATGGTTTAAACGACTTCCTCGCGGATCCATCTCTTCATGGAGGGAGCTAAAGAGCCAGTTTGCCCGGCATTTCACAGCTTCCCAACGACATCCTAAGTCGGAGGCTACACTGGAGGCCATTATACAAGGCAGGGATGAATCCCTACAGGCATACATTGAAAGATTTAACAAAGAAGCGGTGGAAGTCCGAACAACGGATCACATGAAAAAGTACCTCCTCGAAAAGGGACTCCGGCCCAAAAGTGATTTCCGTAAGGCAGTGGGGATCGAAGCTCCCTGGACACTGACAGAACTCCTTCGCAAAGCTGAGGACTACATCCGTTACAAGGAAAAGGAGGCCGCATTCCATGCCCGGGACTTAAGAGATCGCGAAGCACCCCGGGCATCAAAAAAAGACGAGCCGGAATCATCCCGGCAAGGGAAAGAGAAAAGGCGCGATGAGCGTCCTCGCGAAAGCAAAGGGCCAGCTGGCCGGATTACGGAGTACACCATGCTTACGACCCCACGCGAGCGCATTCTCTCTGAATGCATCAACACAGAATTTAAACAAGGGGGTGTCAGGTTCCCTAAACCGACCACGTCCAAAGGGAACGTCGACAAAAGCAAATACTGTCGTTTCCATCGAAGTCACAACCACGTGACAGAAGATTACGTGCATCTTAAGGACGCAATAGAGATCCTCATCAAAGAGGGTCACCTAAAGCAATACGTGAAGCAAGGAGAGTCCTCCCGACAAGACACATCTGATTCGAAGAAAGAGGCAGAATCAGCCCAATCCAGTCCTCCCCCGCAGGTCGCAATGGCCATCAGCTGACCAGAGGACTTCTTCGTTCCTGACCACCTCGACACGACTTCCTAGGTATTCATACACATCACCTGGGAAGCCTTTCCTACGGCCATGGCCATTTCATGTGGGGGGGTACCATGAGCTTACAATAGGGTCCATCAAACGCAAATTTGAGCAGCTGATAGACAGTAGCCCCGATCAGTTGTCCACGATCGGAAAGAGTAAAGGGCGTTCGCATCCGATCACGTTTTACCGAGAAGAACTGCCCGGAGGGTCACCAAATTCCCATATTCCTCTGCTAATCAGGGCCAAATTGTCCTCTACCGATGTTCAGAGAATCCTGGTCGACCAGGGCAGCTCCGTGGACATCATGTATACCAACTTGTTCCGCGCATTGAAACTGAATAAGTCCAACCTCTCACCATACGAAGGATTCAACGGGGCAATAGTCCGACCTTGGGGTTACGTGGAGATACCAGTCACTTTTGGCGAGGAAGAGGCATCTCAGACAATCAAAATGCAATTCTTAGTCATTGATTGCCCGTCGCTTTATCAGTGCATCCTCTGCAGGCCAGCTCTTGCTGAACTCATTGCTGTCCCCTCTACGGTCCACCTCAAACTCAAGTACTATACTGAGAAAGGGCACGTCGCAACTCTGCATGGCGACATCGTGGCTGCTCGCAGATTCTTTGAGGCCACAACAAAAGGGCAGAACTAGATCGCGACGACGGCAAAATCAGCAAAGCGCCCAATAGAAGATGAGGTTCCAGCTGAAGGTGGCCAGCCATACAAAAAACCCACGCTTCCCGTGCATACCATCGACCTCGACAGCAAGCTTCCTGAAGATGGTAAAGAAAATCGTGACGAAGACAAAAAATCAGGAGCAACAAGCTCCCCGTCTCCTGCACTTTTGCAACCAGTCCCAGATGGGGAATTCGAGATCATCACCTTCAGCAACAACCCCAACTGGGGAGTGAAGATAGGCGCTGGTCTCCCCAAAGAGGTAAAGAAGGAGTTGAAGAAATGTCTTGATGACAACGTCGACCTGTTCGCCTGGAGTGCAGCGGATATGCCCGGCCTTGATCCAGAAACTGCATGTCACCACTTGACAATTAATCCAGCTGCTCGCGCCATTGCCCAACGAAGAAGAAAGCAATCCGAGGAAAAGGCACAAGCTACCGAAAAACTTGTACAAGACCTCTTAGAGGTAAAATTTATTTCCGAGGCCAGGCATACGACCTGGCTCTCAAACATTGTACTTGTAAAGAAAAGTAATGGAAAATGGCGCATGTGCATTAATTACACTGATCTCAATCGGGCTTGCCCGAAAGACGCTTATCCGCTACCGAGCATAGATAAACTCGTAGATAATTCTACAGGTTTCAAGCTCTTGTCCTTCATGGACGCTTATTCAGGATAAAACCAAATCCCAATGGTAGACGAGGATAAGAGATATACGACGTTCATGACCTCCTCGGGGAACTATTACTATAACGTAATGCCCTTTGGACTAAAGAATACTGGGGCCACGTACCAGCGCATGATGAATAAAGTCTTCCAATCAGAAATCGGGGACATGATCGAAGTATATATGGATGATATGATCGTAAAATCCCAAGAGGAATCCGACCATACCACCCACTTACGAAAGGTGTTCGACCAAGCTCGAAAGTGTAAAATGCGTTTCAATCCAGAAAAATGCATCTTCGGTGTACGAGCAGGGAAATTCCTCGGGTTTTACCTCACGGAAAGGGGAATAGAAGCAAACCCAGATAAATGCCGAGCACTCGTGGACTTCCCCACTCCGCGGTCAAATAAGGTGATACAGACCCTCAACGGGATGCTCATGTCCCTTGCTCGCTTCGTGAGCAAATCCGCCCAGCACGCTCTCCCCTTCTTTAAATTACTCTGGAAGGAAGCCAATTTTGAGTGGACGGACGAATGCGAGCGGGCCCTTGTGTCATACCCCAAATTTTAACCACTAAGATTTCACATCATTGTGCAAATCATCATCACAATATGGGGGAACCATCCTACCTTGTCAGTCTCCCCAAAGATGGGTGAGCCTCCACTACAATCAAAATTAGGGTTTCAAGCCCTCTCTGAGTGCTTAGACAAATGATCAATCAAGGAATGACATGATCTTCAACTTGTCTAACCTCCCAAACATTCACAAAGGATCAAAAAGGACTCCCACTTCAAGGATTAAGCACAAAGCTGCTCCCTTCTAGGTGGATCAAGCCACAAGATCGCCAGTGTCACCAAATTAGGGTTTTGGTCGACCAGGGCCCCCAGATGGAAATTTTCATCTGGGCATGAGGCAATTATTCAAAACATATCCTAATATACTCCCTGGAACCTCATGGACAAAACCATCAAGTCAATTTTGCCTCAGGGGATGCATACATAAAAAATCAGGAATTAGGGTTTCTTGACCTAATTCACCACTAAGTTGACTTTTAGGGCAAATCATGAGCCAAGACCTCAAGAGAGGGTTTGAGGGTCTCTAATGAACTATATTGATCCATTTGGAACAATGGATTAATCCAAGAAGCTTGAGCAACAAGTCTCAATTTCATCTGCACCACAATTAGGGTTTTAAGGGAAAAGTCAACTGTAACTTTGACTTTTGACCAAGACATACTCCTAAGCCCTAGGACATACCTCAATATACCCTATTACACCCATGTAACATGTCCATCAAGTTTGATTTAGGTCAAGGACATGATTTCCTAAGGAATTACACAGTTTGGAATTCATCTGATAAAAAGTCAACTGTGCACAAAAGTCAACTTTTACTTTTTGAAATTTTTCACCAAAATGGTTTTTTAAACTTTAAATGATGTTAATGTATGATTTGAATCACCATTCATCAAGAAAAATCAAGAAAAGTTGGATAACTTGTAAAAGGGGTAACCATAAAAACTTAGAAAATTTTCTAAGTTAATAATAAAGTGGCAAGGGTACCAGCTTTGGAGGATCATAACTCCTAAACCACAAGGCCATTTTTTCTCATCCAAAGATGGATTTGTAGCCCTCATTACCCTCTAGAAGAACTTCAACTAGACCTAACTCCAATTCATTAAGGATTTTGAGTTATGGAGTGATCAAAATGGCTGAAAAATGAAAATATCACTTTTTTCAACACTTAGTGAAATTTTCACTAAGTCCAAATCTGCCTTCACTTTTTGCCGAATGTAGGGGGATTTTTCACTTGGATTCAAAAAAGATCAAAACCAAACATGTTCAAACAGTTGTTGTATGATGTAAGGGCTTTCCAAAATGACCAAGAACATTGCCAAATTCCATTTGAGTCATGAGATATGACATTGGAAAGTTGCCTTGCTGAAATCTGTCAAGGCAAGGCAGAATTTGCAACTTTGCTCGATTTGCCAAAATCAGCCAAATCCAAATGCTTCTATCCACTTGGACACCTCAGAGGATTGAATCTAAAGGGGACAATCACTGAGCCAAGTCTCCAAAGTCCATGGAACAAGAAATAGCATGTTGAACCTAGAATGGCCAAAATAGGGACAAGACTTCAAATTTGGATTGGAGCATTCAATGGAAGCATCAAGGTGGCATGGACTGAGCCATTCTCATCTGAAATCAGTCAAGACTTATCCAAGACCAAGGGAACTAAAGCTCTGTGCCCTAACCTCTAGTCAATGGCTAGAGGAGACTTGAAACTCCATTGGCCAACATTGAACAAACACCTGCTGCAGTTGCCATTCACTGTGGATCCCAAAACAAACTTGCTCTACTATAAATAGAGCTCAATTGTGATCAGTTTGAGTACACCAAAGCCGTCTAACATATGCTTTCCTCAAAATCTCTTTCTCTTGGCAAAAATGCCTTTCTTAGCAAGGTAACTATCGGGTTTTGAGTTTGAGAGCTTTCCCAATCAAACCAATCACTCACACACCTCACATACATCACATATGAGCTGATTAAACACTTAAACAACAACTGGAACACTGATTTCTCAGAATCACCAGTCAATTGCTCAAGGTTTTAACCAAAGTGCAGTTGAGATGTCACGAAGTGATCCATCCAATTTCAATCAAGTCTAAGCATTCAAACACAATCCATAGGGTGTAGGGAAGCTGTTCAGATCATCACCACTCATCTGTAACACCTCCAAATCAAAAATCACATTGCTCTTGCTGTCACGGCCTAGAGGTTAATACTTAATTTTTTAAGCATTAATCCAAGATCACAATTTGTTTTTTATATGTTAAACAGTTTTGATCATTTTAATTGAATTTTTATTCAGTTAAATACATTTTTGAAAACAAATTAGGGTTTTGGATTAATTGAACCCTCATAAATCATTTTCAAAACACTTTGGGCTTCTTGAGAGAGTGTAAGACCCAATCCTTTTTTGACCAAATCATTTTTGGGCCTCAGTGTATTGTATAAGTCCCGATACCGTCAAAAACAAACGGCGTGATCGTCGCCTCTTTAAAATAACCTTGGGCCTCTCCTCGAGCTATAAGACCCATTCAAAACCTTTTGGGCCTCTAATAGAGTGTAAGACCCAACCCCCTTTTAACCAAAACATTGTGGGCTTCACTTATTGTATAAGTCCTTCTGCGTTAAAAGAAAACCTCGGCGCGATCGCCGTTTTAAACGAAAAACCAACTGGGCCTACCCTCGCGTAGTAAGACCCACTCTTTTTCTTTAAAACTTTTTGGGCCTCTTGAGAGAGTGTAAGACCCATCCCTTTGTACAGAAAACCTTTTGGGCCCCAGTCACTTGTATAAGTCCCTCTGTACAAATTCAAATAGTGCGCTCACTGATAAAACCCTGGGCCTCTCCTTGAGCTGTAAGCCCCAAATCTTTCTTTTTCAAAGCACTTTCTCCTTTGATTTTGAATATACTGTTGTTTTCAATCTTTCTTTGTTGAACAACTAACCAAACAGCATGGAAGCTCTACAACCGAGTAAGTGGTTATTGCTTTCATTTACCGCTTTCATATACATATAACTGTATTGTGGGGCTGTTTCACTGTAAGTCTTCTTTCATAAACTCGTATCAACTGTGTAATAATAGTATAGATATTTAGAGTTTCCCCGGCAACTACGCCTAGAACTAGGTGACATCGTTTCGTTTATTCATAGAAATAGACAACTAGATCCCCAATAGGATCACCAGATACAGTCTTCTCTTTGGCTGTCCTCATTAGGAATCGTCAAGAAACTCTACTCCCCAAGATGAATGCATTCTCCGTGAATGGCATCTTTGAGTTTCTTCCAAATTCTCGAACTTTCCTGACTTGATCTATTCCCTGTGAATAGTTTGCCTTGAATTTCTCGGGGTTTGGGGACCCATCGGCTTCTTAAAAGCATCGGCCTCCTCTTGGGCATCATACAAGGACCCACAGGCTTCCTAAAAGCAACACCACCTCCTCTTGGGCTTAGTACAAGAACCCTACGACTTCTTAGAAGTATTCACAGCTTCCTCTTAGGCTTCGTATAATGATCTCTTCCTTCGGGAATGATAGCCTCCTCTTGGGCTTCGTACAAGGACCGATCGACTTCGTAAAAGCTTCCAGCCTCCTCTTGGGCTTCGTACAAATTGTCCCGACGACCTCCTAGAGGTATAGGAGCAGAACCTAGTCATCCTCATAGAACAGTCCTTTCATAGAGTCTACTACTGTTTCACAAAGCATAGTACAAAAGACGAAACTCTAGACTTGGACAGTCTAACTTCCTTGAGTCTCAAAGACATTCTCAAGCGACCCCTTCGTTAAATAGGAAGGAAACCCATAGACTCGGACAGTCTCAATACCCTTTGGATTTCCCGTTTCCTCAAAGAGAAGGAAATATCCCAGATCCTCAAATCAAATCCCTGAGTACAGTGTTGCTCATATAAGAACTGATTTTCTCTTTTAAAATCAGTATATTGGATCTGTCACTCAACTGAAACAGTTACAATAGCCTCCTCTTGGGCTTTGTACAATGATTCTCCCCAGCGGAGTCAAACAACGTTTAGCCTCTCTCTCGGGCTTTGTACGAGACACATAAAAGACTCCCTCGTTGAGTCAATCACTCCTTTTGCCTCCATCTCGGGCTTTATACGAGATACAAAGACTCTCTTGTTTAGTCAAACTTTTAGCCTCCATCTCAGGCTTTATACGAGATACAAAAACACTCTCTTGTTGAGTATAAAAGATTCTCCTGTTGAGTCAACCCTTTTAGCCTCTCTCTCGGGCTTTGTACGAGACACATATTAGCCTCCTCTTAGGCTTTGTATAAGAAAACCACTGGTTGATCCAATCAACCTTTTAGCATCAAAGTTGTGCCTCGTTCACAGTACACAAACATCAACAACTCCTTTCCTTTCATCTAATCGCTGTAAGCGGCACTCCTCTGGATCATCCACATCCATGCCACTGTCCCTCTTTTAGCATGAGAAATTCCTAAGGAAAGAAGGCATTGTTCTACACTGGGTTAAAGTCTTCTCCTTCAGGTTAAAATCCCCTTTAAAGGAAATTATGGCATTGCTAGGATCCGCGCATCCCGGTTAAAGTAATTCTCCTTTATAACCAGTCACCCAATAGTTGTGACGGACAAACCCTTCTTTAGAGGTGACAAATTCTCTCTAAAGTCAACACCCTTTTAGCTTCATATCTTGGGCTTTGAACAAGATACAAATAGACTTTTCAGCTTCACATCTTGGGCTTTGAACAAGATACAAATCACCTTTCGCTTCACGTGTTGGGCTTTGAACAAGACACCAAAAACCAATTTCCTCCTATTCTATGGGAGGAACTACGAACGCTCTGATTTCCCTGTTTTGGTAAACGGGAATACGTAGGCATAAGATTGAAAGAAAAATCTTAGCAAGCACAATCAACAAAAAAACCCAAATCCCATACTCTCATGTATCTATCAAAAAGCATCAGTCCTAACATCCTAATCCTTGTTCCCCGCCAGAAACCTTCTGCCTAGATAAGAACCAGTATTGGCGAAAATACAAATAACCAGTACAAAGGCCCCTCTTATGTGAAACACCACAGATTGGGGCTTTCGCCGGGGAACCCATTTCTGTCAGGAACTTAGGATTCATAGCTTTAAAGGTCTAGGATGATTAAGACAAATATATATACTACTTTTCCTAATTGCTATACATGTTTATTTTTCTGCTAATGGGAATGCGGGTGATGCCGTATGTGGAAAGACTGTGTATACACTTAAGATAAGTGATGGCGACGGGGTCGACCATCAACCTCAGTGGAGGCTGACCAACGCAACCCATTCTCTCACCCAGACAATGGGCCGGTTGTTAAGTCTGAGAAGCTGAGGAGCCAAACCCTTTGTAGTGCGGAAACTATCGGAAATAGTTGTTACGCGATACTACCCTCATTTGAGGCTGGTGATCTATTCTCAATGAATGGCACTTACTCTAAGATTGCTCTACAACTCGCTGGCGATCTGCTTGTTGTTTTGCTTTCCTGGGAGGAGCTGATGATAATGAGTACAGGTACAAAAATCACCCTAGTATAAACCTTTGGGGATGGGTAGAGCCTTGACTTCATGACAACGACCCTTTGACCCCATATTTTTTCTATGTTTTTGTGTGCTGCATTCATGCATTCATCTAAAAAACATTAAAACATTCAAAAAACTTCTCTTCTAGTCTCTCTGTTTTTCAAGTTAAACTAAGACTGTGATTGCAAATATCAGAGAAGAAGATTGCACTAATGGATTTCGGTAGAAGGAAAACCCATAGGTACACCTTCAAGGTTCCAAAACTTGAGGATTTGAGAAGGTTAGCGAGGATGATCACTAACCCTGAGGCTTTTAGAGCCAAGCACGGAGGTCTGCTACCACTGTTAAGAGTCCATGTGATTGAGGGAATCATGGATGTGCTCATTCAGTTCTACGATCCGGTTTATCACTGTTTTACATTCCCGAATTACCAGCTAGCACCAATGCTGGAGGAGTATTCTCATCTGACTGATCTACATATCACTGATCGAGCTCCATTTTTTGGACTGGAAGAAATTCCAAAGAATCAGACCATTGCAAGAGAAATTCATTTGGACGAGTCTGAGGTCAGGACTCACCTAACTACCAAGGGTGGCATCCAAGGTTTGCCAGCCCAGTTCTTGACGAAGAAAGCCCTGTATTTTGCCAGTATAGGAAATATGACTGCTTTCGAAAGCATCTTTGTCTTGCTCACCTACGGGTTATTTTTGTTCCCCAACATCAATAACTTCGTCGGTATTAACTCCATTAAGGTTTTTCTCATTGGGAACCCTGTGCCGACTTTGCTCGCAGATGCGTATCATTCTGTACACTTGGAAAATTTGTACAGTGGAGGGGAGATCACATGCTGTGTACCTCTGCTTTATAAATGGTTTATCTCACACTTGCCCAAGTCTACTGCTTTTTGGGATTGTAAGAGTGCCTTACGTTGGTCACAGAAGATCATGTCTCTTACCAACTCTGATATAGATTGGTGTAATAAGATTTATGAGGGAATCAGGATCATTGATCGTTGTGGAAACTTCCCCAACGTACCCCTCATAGGAACTAAAGGAGGAATCAACTACCATCCGGTATTGGTTCGCCGTCAATTTGGATACCCGATGAGACACATCCCACGGGGTGTTCATCTGGAAGGTCTTTTCTTCAAAGAAGGAGAAAACGACAGAGCACTAAAGATGGAAATAGTGCATGCTTGGAAACAGGTTCATAAGAAAGGACGAGAGTCTCTAGGAAAACCGGACTGTGTCTCGGTGGAGCCTTATCTCCATTGGGTACAAACTAGAGCTCTCAAGTTAAAAATGCCTTATCCTCATTACGGAATTCTTCCGTCAAAGGAATCTGTCATGTACTTCATGACGGAAACTGAAAAGCTTCAAGTTACTCTCAACAAAGTTCAACGGGAAAGAAGGTCTTGGAAGAACAAATACCGCACCCTCGACATAGAGTGCATCAAAATACAGCAATTACTGAAAGAGAAAAATGCTCTGATTGAAATTTTAGAGCAACATGCTGTAGAGAATCAAGACGATCAAAGGAATTTGCTCACTCCTTTCACCTGGCAAAGGAATGACAACCCGACAACGGCCCAAGAGCCCCGGTCAAAGAAAAGGAAAGTCCCAGAATCAGTACCCGATTTCTCTTCAGAAAGGACTCGGGACCCATTAGCTTAGGTTTCTGTTTCTGCACTTTGTAATCTACTGTATTTCCATTTCTGTAATCCTTTGAATTCAATAAAGAGGGGTTTCCCCAATGTTTGATATTTGCAATCTAATTGTCGAAGTTTATTTTGATTAAACCAAAAAATAATTAATATAATCATTGCATTCATCATTCTCACATCGCGTATTCTTCTTACCTACGAATCTCACGTTTGTGTCTCGATTCTAGAGTCAAACTGTCTCATTCGTACAATACTCGGGCCAATCGCCAGAAAAGGATGGATGATCTTGAGGAAGAAAACAGAGAGTTGAAAGAAGAGATCGACGCTCTGAGAGAGGATATGAGAAAACTTCGTAACGACATGCAAGCCATGGCAGAAGCTCAGCTACAAAGAACTGTGATCTCAGAGATCACCTCAACACCCATCGTGGAGAAGTATGATCCTAGGTATCAAATGCCGAAAGATCGCCCTTGGGGCATGCCTGTTAACTATATCCCGGAAGGATATGTTCTGCCGATCACTGAAGATCAGGGAATCACAACAGAAGCCGCTGGGCCTGAAGGATATGCTCACTCCTTTCACCTGGCAAAGGAATGGCAACCCGACAATGGCCCAAGAGCCCCGGTCAAAGAAAAGGAATGTCCCAGAATCAGTACCCGATTTCTCTTCAGAAAGGACTCGGGACCCATTAGCTTAGGTTTCTGTTTCTGCACTTTGTAATCTACTGTATTTCCATTTCTGTAATCCTTTGAATTCAATAAAGAGGGGTTTCCCCAATGTTTGATATTTGCAATCTAATTGTCGAAGTTTATTTTGATTAAACCAAAAAACAATTAATATAATAATTGCATTCATCATTCTCACATCGCGTATTCTTCTTACCTACGAATCTCACATTTGTGTCTCGATTCTAGAGTCAAACTGTCTCATTCGTACAATACTCGGGCCAATCGCCAGAAAAGGATGGATGATCTTGAGGAAGAAAACAGAGAGTTGAAAGAAGAGATTGACGCTCTGAGAGAGGATATGAGAAAGCTTCGTAACGACATGCAAGCCATGGCAGAAGCTCAGCTACAAAGAACTGTGATCTCAGAGATCACCTCAACGCCCATCGTGGAGAAGTATGATCCTAGGTATCAAATGCCGAAAGATCGCCCTTGGGGCATGCCTGTTAACTATATCCCGGAAGGATATGTTCTGCCGATCACTGAAGATCAAGGAATCACAACAGAAGCCGCTGGGCCTGAAGGTTACAAACTTCGGGAAAACGAAGATACCAGGGGAATACTAAAGACTCCTGAAGGTTACAAACTTTGGGAAACGCCAAGATTTACTGCCGTAGTCACGGTACCACCCCCTGTGCTGCACACTGTCCCGGAAGGACAGATTCCACCAATACCTTCTGGTAAAAGGGAACTATGTTCGATAGAATGGATGAATTCCAGGAGCAGTTCCTGGAAATGCAGAAGGAGCTGCAAGCCATTCGTGGTCAGGATCTATTTGGAAAGGACGCCGCGGATCTCTGCTTGGTCCCCAATGTGAAAGTCCCGCACAAGTTCCAAGTGCCCGACTTTGAAAAGTACAAGGGTAACTCTTGCCCTCAGAGCCATCTGGTGATGTACGCTTGGCGAATGTCAGCTCAGACGGAGAATCAGGACCTATTAATTCACTACTTTCAGGATAGTTTAACCGGTTCCGCACTCAAATGGTACATGGGTTTAAACCGTACTACGATCAGTACATTCAGAGATCTTGGTACTGCCTTCGTCCAACAATACAAATACAATTTGGACATGGCACCCGACAGGGATCAACTCAGATCAATGTCACAAAAGGACAAGGAAACCTTTAAGGAGTATGCTCAAAGGTGGCGTGAAATTTCCGCTCAAATTTGTCCACCTCTTGAGGAAAAAGAGATGACAAAGATCTTCTTAAAGACCTTAAGCTCATTTTACTATGACCGAATGGTTGCCAGTGCACCCAGTGATTTCACCGAGATGGTCGACATGGGCGTACGTCTTGAGGAAGCCGTCTGAGAAGGACGTTTGGTAAAAGACACTGGATCGACAAGCGGTACTAAAAAATACGGTAGTGCCCTCCCTAAGAAGAAAGAGCAAGATATTGGGAATATCTCTCTCGAAAAGCAAAGGCGACGTTATCAACCAGTAGCAGCTGTGACTCCTGCTATCAATCCTGCACCTATTCCTACGTATCAACCTCAGGTTGCGCAGAGCCAACCAGATCAGCAAAGGACGCACCAACCTCTTCAATAGGCTCGTCCCCAATACAACAACAACCGCACAACACGGCCACCAGGATTTGATCCTATACCCGTGACGTACACAGAGCTATTTCTATTACTGCTAGCCAAGGGGCACATTCAGACTAAGTCCCCTCTTACAGTACCAGAAAATCCACCTTTTTGGTTTAAGGTGGATCAGACGTACCCTTATCATTAAGGAGGTCCAGGGTATAACATAGAGACTTGTCTCAATTTCAAGTCTGACGTACAAAAGCTTGTTAGGAGCGGGCTCTTATCTTTCAAAGATACGAATCCTAATGTTCTCACGAACCCGCTGCCTCCACATGAGAAAGCTGCAGTCAATTTGATAGAGGAAGAGATTAACAATGTCTATCAAATTCATGATGTACTCTTGTTAAAGACCAATCTGGTCAAGATGCATCGTAGACAGAGTGGATATGGCCATGTGCCACCTCATAACTATCACCTGTATGATATCTGCTCTAAAGACAACCAGGGATGTTCTGTGGTGCAAGCAGCTCTACAGGAACAAATGGATCTCGGATGGATCCAAGAGCACCGAGTTCGTGGAGTTAACATGGTCTATACGAATTCTAACGTCATTCAAAACCACGACATCCGTGCGATGAATGCTAATCTGGTGGCAATGCACTCAAGGCAAAGCCAATATCATAATCTGCCGCGGCATGATTACAGTTCTTGTCTGACTTGCTCGGTAAATAAACAGGGATGCTCTTTCATACAAGAGGCCCTCCAGCGTCAGATGGATCTTGGATGGATCCAAGACTACCATGATAGGAATCCCTATCAGATCAATATGGTTCAAATCTTTGACATTCGCGTGTTGAATACCAACTTGGTAGAGTTACATGCTGAGCAGGTCTGACTCGGATTCTTAATATCACATGACTATCAAAGCTGTAAAGCGGGTTGCGAAAACGATCGAGGTTGTACCCTTGTCCAGGAAGCACTCCAGCACTTGTTAAATCACTGGTGGATGCCAATTTATATAGATGAAGATACTCAGCAGATTAGTATCAATAACAGGAATCCTACTCGACGTCAAAGTCAGGATGTCCGATCGATGGAAGGTAACCTAGTGAGGTTACATTGTATTCAAAGTGGGCGTGGCCAGGTGCCACTACACAATTACGACCGTTGTAGCGTTTGTTCGGAAAGTAACCAAGGGTGTTACCTTGTGAGAGCAGCTCTTCAGGGTCAGGTGGATCGTGGAGAAATTCGTCCATATCCGGGTTCTGGACCTATTGACTGGACGCCGAACTACCTTGCCAATCAGGTTGAGGATGCTGTCACAATTTCTGGTCATCACAGGACCAGAGATGTTTTTGCCATCATCCCTCTACTTGACGAATCTAAAGTTCCCAACCAGGAACAGATCGAGATTACTTACGATGGTCAGAAAAATCAGAAAGTTTCCATAGTCATCTATCTACCGGGACCACTACCGTATGAATCAACTAAGGTTATCCCTTACAAATACGGTGCAACGACAATTGAGAATGGAAAGGAAATTCCATTACCCTCCATCGTGAATATTGCAGACATCAGTCGAGTAACACGGAGAGGTAAAATCTTCAACCGAGGGGTTGGGGAAGTAAACAAAGGAAAGGAACTTCAGACAGAAGCTCCCGATCCACCAATCGGTCAATCCAGTAATCCCGACCTTTCGAAAAACAATGATGAGATCCTGAAGCTCATCCAAAGGAGTGAATACAACATTGTTGATCAGCTGTTACAAACTCCTTCAAAGATCTCGATATAATCACTGTTACTCAGTTCAGAAGCCCACAGGGAGGCTCTACAGAAAGTCTTGGAGCAAGCCTTTGTGGAACAGGATGTAACAATCAGGCAGTTCGATAGTATTGTCTCTAACATCACTTCCTGCAACAACTTGGGATTTAGTGATGAGGAATTACCTGAAGAGGGTCGCCGTCATAACATGGCGCTCAATATCACAGTTAACTGCCAGGACGATGCTTTAGCCAGCGTACTGGTAGACACAGGGTCAGCCCTAAATGTTATGCCGAAGTCTACTTTGATGCAATTATCATTCAAAGGCCCTCCGATGAGAATCAGCGAGGTCGTCGTCAAAGCATTCGATGGATCCAGAAAAACAGTTATCGGCGAAGTTGATCTTCCCATAACTATTGGCCCTCACACTTTCCAGGTCACTTTCCAGGTCATGGACATCCGGGCAACGTACAGTTGTTTATTAGGAAGACCTTGGATACATCAGGCTGGAGCGGTTACGTCAACCCTCCAACAAAAGCTAAAATTTGTTCAGAACGATCAGCTTGTCACAGTTTGTGGAGAACAAGCCTTGCTTGTAAGCAACTTGTCATCATCTACATGTGTAGAACCCGAGGAGGTTATTGGAACTCAGTTCCAAGCACTGTCGGTGAGCAAGGGCAATCAATTCAAAGGAGGAACCTCGATTTCCTCATACAAAGATGATATTCAAGCAGTCGACGGTACCAATACAATCGGATGGGGACAGCTTGTCATTCCCACTAGCAATACAACAAAGAAGGGTCTTGGTTTTTCTGCAACTTGTACCCAGACAGCTGCCAACGATGAAGGTCTTCATCCCCTTCAAAACTTCTTCCACAGTGGAGGTTTCCTTCACCCAGTGTCTCAAGCGGTACGTGCTATCAATGAGGAGGATCCCTCTGACACAGATGAAGAATGGAAGTCCTATCTTAACAAGGACGGTCATATGTCTCAGGAGGAGGTGCCTATGCCTTTTTGCTTTCCTACAGAAAGTCCGAGATTTATACCAAGATCAGATGTCGAAATGATATACGGAGATTGTGATCCGGAAGGATGTCATGCTCCGCCAAATTCATTAGAGGAAGACACTCCGATGAAAGACAATTTTGACTACAACTACTATGGCCCAATGGATGGTCTGCCAATGTGGCAGCCTTACCCAGGAAACTTGGGGCAAGAAAGTCAGCCGAACAATGAAACTCTGCTGACCGTCATTGAACAGAATACCTGTGTCCCCACCATGTCATGGGATCAACACTCAGGTCATTCAGAAACTACTCAACATGAAGATGAATTCGCAACGTTCGCAGGACTTGAATTCATCAACTATGCTTTTCCCGAGGTCAACGTCATCGGGAGGGATGACTCCTCCAGTTCCAAAGAAGTGTGGGACACTCTGGGACAACCAAGTGGAAAATACGACTTTATGGTCAAGTACACTGCTCTCGAAAGCTCTCGTATCAGGTTCGAAGACATCCAGCCAACTGGATGGGGAGATACAGCTGAGAGCACCAATGCTATGCAAAATACAACTGAGGAATTCTCCTACGACAACTCTGCCTGGGAGACAAATTCCAATGATCCTGCTCCACCAGAAATCAGCGTTATTTCTGAAGACAAATCGAGGAAGGTGCCAGACTTTGTGATTCACCGAGGAGTTCGTCGCCAATGGGTTGCCGTCGAGGTTCCAAAGGTCGTTCATCAGTCAAAGTAATTGCCATCTTTTAACCTTTCACCCTGCCCAGGTGAAACAGATGTTTTGATAGGGCTCGCTTTCTGTAAATTTCCCTCTTCGCTTCGCCCAAAGCGACAGAGTTTTGTTTTATAGGGCTGTAGTTTCAAGGATCGACTTGTTCATTAATAAAATAACGTCGTTCTGTAATTTTCGCATTAATTGCTGTTTTCTCTTTTTGTTTTTTTTTTCAGAAAATGGTAATCCTTAAAAATAATTTAAAAATAAAAACAAGCAGTAAAATAATACACTGCACACACTTGCATTTTCTCTATCTCATCTAAACAGAAATCATCACGTCATGTAGATTGCTTGTTTTACACCCCGTTGAAACACACGATCCGATACCTTCTCCCAACTTTGAGTTCCCGGTATTCGAGGCTGAAGAAGAAAATGACAACGAAATTCCAGAAGAGATCTCCCGACTACTTAAACAAGAGGAAAGGTCCCTTGAACCTCACAAAGAACCGTTGGAAACGGTAAACTTGGGTTCAGAGCAAGAGAGAAAAGAAATCAGGATTGGGGCACTGCTCAGTCCAACTGCCAGAGAGGGTTTGATAAAGCTTCTCAGAGAATTTTCCGATGTATTCGCTTGGTCCTATCAGGATATGCCAGGGTTGGATACCAGCATCGTGGAACATCACTTACCGTTAAGATCGGAATGTCCGCCAGTAAAGCAAAGGTTGAGACGCACTCACCCCGACATGGCCATCAAAATCAAAGAGGAGGTACAGAAACAGATTGACGCAGGATTCCTCGCTACGTCCGAATATCCTCAATGGTTAGCAACATCGTACCTGTTCCCAAAAAGGACGGAAAGGTCAGAATGTGTCTTGATTACAGAGATCTGAACAAGGCAAGTCCAAAGGATGACTTTCCTTTACCACACATTGACATACTGGTAGACAGCACAACAAAGTTCAAAGTTTTCTCCTTCATGGATGGATTCTCGGGCTACAATCAGATCAAAATGGCGCTGAAAGACATGGAGAAAACTTCGTTCATCACCCCATGGGGCACCTTTTGTTACAAGGTAATGCCGTTCGGTTTGAAGAATGCCGGGGCAACCTATCAAAGGGCCATGACTACTCTGTTTCATGACATGATACACAAAGAGATAGAGGTATATGTCGATGATATGATTGCAAAATAAAAAACAGAGAGTGAACACGTTGAACATCTGTCAAAATTATTCGAACGTTTAAGAAAGTTCAAGCTCCGCTTGAATCCCAACAAGTGCACCTTCGGTGTCCGTTCAGGGAAACTCTTAGGGTTCATCGTCAGCCAGAAAGGAATTGAGGTTGATCCTGACAAGGTCAAGGCCATTCAAGAAATGCCTTCTCCGAAAACTGAAAAACAAGTCAGAGGATTCCTGGGACGTCTGAATTACATCTCCAGATTCATAATCCTCATGACCGCGACATGTGCGCCAATTTTCAAATTACTAAAAAAGAACCAGGACTGCATTTGGACAGAAGATTGTCAAACCGCCTTCAACAGTATTAAGGAATATCTGTTGAATCCGCCGATTCTATCACCTCTAGTGGAAGGAAGACCACTGATCATTTACCTCACGGTTCTAGAGGACTCAATGGGATGTGTACTTGGCCAACAAGACGAGACTAAACGGAAAGAGTCTGCCATTTACTATCTAAGCAAGAAATTCACCGACTGCGAGACTCGGTACACGATGCTCGAGAAAACTTGCTGTGCTTTGGCTTGGGCAGCCAAACGTCTTCGCCAGTACATGATTCGTCATACTACTTGGTTGGTCTCCGAAATGGATCCAATCAAGTACGTTTTCGAAAAACCTGCTCTCACGGGAAGAATTTCCTGTCGGCAGATGCTGTTATCAGAATATGACATAGAGTACCATGCTCAGAAAGCCGTTAAGGGAAGTATTTTAGCCGATCATTTGGCTCATCAACCGATTGACGATCAAGAATTAATTGGGTTTGACTTCCCAGATGAAGATGTCATGTATCTAAAAATGAAAGATTGCGATGAACCGCTACCCAGTGAAGGGCCAGAACCAGGTTCCCAATGGGGACTTATCTTTGACGGAGCATTTAATCATTATGGAAACGGAATTGGGGCAATCATTGTTACCCCTCAGGGTACCCACATTCCTTTCACCGCTCGACTTACGTTCAAGTGTACGAACAACGAGGCCGAATACGAAGCTTGCATCATGGGTCTCGAAGAAGCGATTGATTTAAGGATCAAAAACTTGGACGTATATGGCGAATCAGCCTTGGTTATCAATCAGATAAAAGGAGATTGGAACACATACCAATCAGGGTTGATTCCCTACAAAGACTATGCAAGAAGGTTGCTACCTTTCTTCAACAGAGTCGAGTTTCACCACATCCCTCGTGATGAGAATTACATGGCTGACGCTTTAGCCACTATCTCTTCCATGATTAGTGTAGGTCAATGGAATGACATACCTAAGATTGACATCATGCGCCTTGAACGACCCGCTTACATCTTTACGATTGAAGCAGTCATAGATGACAAACCTTGGTATCATGATATCAAATGCTTCCTTCAGAAACAAGAGTACCCATCTGGGGCACTCAGAAAAGACAGGAAAACCCTCAGAAGATTGGCTGGAAACTTCTTCCTGAGCGGTGACACTCTTTATAAGAAAAATTTTGACATGGTTTTGCTTCGATGCGTCGACAGACCAGAAGCAGACATGCTTATGAAAGAAATTCATGGAGTATCCTTTGACACTCATGCCAACGGACACACAATGGCGAGAAAAATTCTGAGAGCAGGGTACTACTGGTTGACCATGGAATCCGACTGCTACAAGTACATAAGGAGGTGTCACAAATGTCAGATATACTCCGACAAAATTCATGTACCGCCATCACATCTCAAAGTTCTTTCTTCCCCGTGGCCTTTTTCCATATCGGGAATCGACATGATTGGCATGATTGAGCCTTAGGCTTCAAACAGACATCGGTTCGTCCTGGTAGCCATTGATTATTTCACCAAGTGGGTCGAAGCAGCATCATTCGCCAATGTAACCCGACAAGTGGTGGTCCGATTTATCAAAAACAATATCATCTGCCGTTATGGTGTTCCAAGCGAGATCATTACTGATAATGGATCTAACTTGAACAATAAGATGATGAAAGAGTTGTGTGCAGAGTTCAAGATCGAACACCATAACTCATCTCCCTACCGACCCAAGATGAATGGAGCGGTAGAAGCGGCCAATAAGAACATCAAGAAGATCGTTCAGAAGATGGTTGTAACCTATAAAGACTGGCACGAGATGCTACCCTTTGCTCTTCACGGTTATCGAACATCTGTCCGCACTTCAACAGGGGCTACCCCTTTCTCTCTAGTGTATGGCATGGAGGCAGTGCTCCCCATAGAAGTAGAAATCCCATCAATCCGGGTATTGATGGAAGCTAAGCTTTCCGATGCTGAATGGTGTCAAAGCTGACACGACGAACTGAATCTGATCGAAGAGAAGCGAATCACGGCGCTATGCAATGGTCAGTTGTATCAACAGAGAATGAAGAGGGCGTTCGACAAAAATGTTCGACCCCGCGTCTTCAGGAAAGGAGACCTCGTGCTCAAGAAGATACAATCATTTCTCACTGATTCCCGGGGAAAATGGACTCCGAATTATGATGGCCCCTATGTGGTCACGAAAGCTTTCTCAGGCGGCGCCTTGAGACTTGCAACCATGGACGGAGAGGAATTTTCCTACCCCGCCAATGTTGATGTAGTCAAGAAATACTTCGCCTAAACTAAAAAAAAAAAAAAAAAAAAACGTCTCGGTGGATTGAAAACCCGAAAGGGCGGTCCAGGCAAAAATTAGAGACATGAAAAAAAACATCCCGGTGGATTGGAAACATCAAAGTACAGTCCAGGCAAAAATTAGGGATAATGGCAAGTAACTATGTTCAACAGAGGCAAGTCCTTCAGCAGCAGCAGCAGTTACATCATCTGTCAGAAAACTCCAGTCAAGGTCATCTTCGACAGAAGCTCAGGATGCCCCGAATTCAAAGTTGCTAGAAGGATAGTGGTCGTTATGTTTCAACGTAGCCCTTTTCCCTGTAAATTACCATTTTCAAACTTTGTATATACTCTTTGGAATCACGCGTTTGGCTGATCTCCATCTTATCAATAAAATTTGAGCCTTTGTGCTTTTGTTTGTAATTCTCACTTGTTTTAGCTTTACAGAACGACGTTGTTAACATGATTAACGATTCTTGAAATAAAACAAAAATGAATTTACTTGTTAAAACTTTTTCTGCTTTTTAATAAGAGATGGCAATTTCTTTTGACTGTTAAACATCAAAAGAACATCAATCGTGTCTCCAAAGGTGTTCAAACCTCAAAGTGTAGAATCAAAGTACTCCTTCTAGGCCCAGTACGTCTGAATGAAGGGATCAACTGTGTCAGAGACCTTGGTTCGTATGACACACCTCGACCGAGTTCTTATCTCCTAAGCCCGATCAACGATATTCCCCACATGGACTATCTCTCCTAAGCAAGGTGGAATTGCTATTCTGAACCAGGGATATTTCTATACGCCCCGCGATGGCCGAGTATCCAGTCGTGTTCACCCGTTAGTTTGTATGTCGCGTCAGTTTTGTCCGCATAAACATACATACATCATGCATTTTTTATTTGCATTCACATTTCATATTGCATCACTATCACTCTAGTCAGTCTTGTCCCCTAGTGATAGAAGTTCTCTCAATCGAGTTGTTAGTTCTTGCCTCGTCAGGAAATACTGTGTCTGAACAACCTCGCTTCCAGTTTATTTCTGGAAAGAAGTTGGTCCTTGACCACTTTGATAACTTGAACCTCTGAAAAGCCAGAGAAAACTTTCAATAAATGTCACTCTTCGCCATTGAAGATGATGTCTTTGCTTTCCCGGATTAAGGAAAATCCACAGAGAAAGCCTCCTAAGCGGAGATTTGGCAGTGCGGCTGCCTTTCTCCGAAAGACCACTGATGAAAAGGTCATCGGCACCTCAAAATTGGATCCCATCATATGGCATTTCTCCGAGAAGATCCCGAAAAAAGTATGATGTAAAACCCCAAGTGAAAACAGTCTATCAAGAGACTCGCTTTCCCCAGTAGAATCGTCAAATGGCATCTCCCCCAGGAAAATTTGGCGAGAAGTTTGAGGGAAAACCGCTACTAATAGCGTTCCTTGTCAAGAAAGTTTATTGACAAAAGAAACTGAGACCAGTTCCTTGGTAGGAAACCAGGATCGAGGGGAAGTTTATATCAGAAACTGAGACCAGATCCTTGGTAGGAAACCAAGATCGAGGGGAAGTTTACTTTAGAAACTGAGACCAGTTCCTTGGTAGGAAACCAGGATCGAGGGGAAGTTTATATCAGAAACTGAGACCAGATCCTTGGTAGGAAACCAGGATCGAGGGGAAGTTTACTTTAGAAACTGAGGCCGGCTCCTTGGCTGAAGACCAGGATCGAGGGGAAGTTTACTTTTTCAAGCATCATCGCTTAGCTAAAGAAGATGAATGCGTAAGCTACCATTCATAACCACCATCAAAATTTTGGGTATTTCGATATTTAATCCTCTTGCACCCCGAATGCCCGAATACCTTCGTCATTCACACCTTCGGGTCCAAGAAGATTAAATAGGGGCATCTGTCATACCCCAAATTTTGACCACTAAGATTTCTCATCATTGTGCAAATCATCATCACAATATGGGGGAACCATCCTACCTTGTCAGTCTCCCCAAAGATGGGTGAGCCTCCACTACAATCAAAATTAGGGTTTCAAGCCCTCTCTGAGTGCTTAGACAAATGATCAATCAAGGAATGACATGATCTTCAACTTGTCTAACCTCCCAAACATTCACAAAGGATCAAAAAGGACTCCCACTTCAAGGATTAAGCACAAAGTTGCTCCCTCCTAGGTGGATTAAGCCTCAAGATCGCCAGTGTCACCAAATTAGGGTTTTGGTCGACCAGGGCCCCTAGATGGAAATTTTCATCTGGGCATGAGCCAATTATTCAAAACATATCCTAATATACTCCATGGAACCTCATGGACAAAAACATCAAGTCAATTTTGCCTCAGGGGATGCATACATCAAAAATCAGGAATTAGGGTTTCTTGACCTAATTCACCCCTAAGTTGACTTTTAGGGCAAATCATGAGCCAAGACCTCAAGAGAGGGTTTGAGGGTCTCTAATGAACTATATTGATCCATTTGGAATAATGGATTAATCCAATAAGCTTGAGCAACAAGTCTCAATTTCATCTGCACCACAATTAGGGTTTTAAGGGAAAAGTCAACTGTAACTTTGACTTTTGACCAAGACATACTCCTAAGCCCTAGGACATACCTCAATATACCCTATGACACCCATGGAACATGTCCATCAAGTTTGATTTAGGTCAAGGACATGATTTCCTAAGGAATTGCACAGTTTGGAATTCATCTGATAAAAAGTCAACTGTGCACAAAAGTCAACTTTGACTTTTTGAGATTTTTCACCAAAATGGTTTTTTAACCCTAAAATGATGTTAATGTATGATTTGAATCACCATTCATCAAGAAAAATCAAGAAAAGTTGGATAACTTGTAAAAGGGGTAACCATAAAAACTTAGAAAATTTTCTAAGTTAAAAATAAAGTGGCAAGGGTACCAACTTTGGAGGATCATAACTCCTAAACCACAAGGCCATTTTTTCTCATCCAAAGATGGATTTGTAGCCCTCATTACCCTCTACAAAAACTTCAACTAGACCTAACTCTAATTCATTAAGGATTTTGAGTTATGGAGTGATCAAAATGGCTGAAAAATGAAAATATCACTTTTTCCAACACTTAGTGAAAATTTCACTAAGTCCAAATCTGCCTTCACTTTTTGCCAAATGTAGGGGGATTTTTCACTTGGATTCAAAAGAGATCAAAACCAAACATGTTCAAACAGTTGTTGTATGATGTAAGGGCTTTCCAAAATGACCAAGAACATTGCCAAATTCCATTTGAGTCATGAGATATGACATTGGAAAGTTCCCTTGCTGAAATCTGTCAAGGCAAGGCAGAATTTGCAACTTTGCTCGATTTGCCAAAATCAGCCAAATCCAAATGCTCCTATCCACTTGGACACCTCAGAGGATTGAATCTAAAGGGGACAATCACTGAGCCAAGTCTCCAAAGTCCATGGAACAAGAAATAGCATGTTGAACCTAGAATGGCCAAAATAGGGACAAGACTTCAAATTTGGATTGGAGCATTCAATGGAAGCATCAAGGTGGCATGGACTGACCCATTCTCATCTGAAATCAGTCAAGACTTATCCAAGACCAAGGGAACCAAAGCTCTGTGCCCTAACCTCTAGTCAATGGCTAGAGGTGACTTGAAACTCCATTGGCCAACATTGAACAAACACCTGCTGCAGTTGCCATTCACTGTGGATCCCAAAACAAACTTGCTCTACTATAAATAGAGCTCAATTGTGATCAGTTTGAGTACACCAAAGCCATCTAACAGATGCTTTCCTCAAAATCTCTTTCCCTTGGCAAAAATGCCTTTCTTAGCAAAGTAACTATCGGGTTTTGAGTTTGAGAGCTTTCCCAATCAAACCAATCACTCACACACCTCACATACATCACATATGAGCTGATCAAACACTTAAACAACAACTGGAACACTGATTTCTTAGAATCACCAGTCAATTGCTGAAGGTTTTAACCAAAGTGCAGTTGAGATGTCATGAAGTGATCCAGCCAATTTCAATCAAATCTAAGCATTCAAACACAATCCATAGGGTGTAGGGAAGCTGTTCAGATCATCACCACTCATCTGTAACACCTCCAAATAAAAAATCGCATTGCTCTTGCTGTCACGTCCTAGAGGTCAATACTTAATTTTTGAAGCATTAATCCAAGATCACAATTTATTTTTCATATGTTAAACAATTTTGATCATTTTAATTGAATTTTTATTCAATTAAATACATTTTTAAAAACAAATTAGGGTTTTGGATTAATTCAACCCTCATAAATCATTTTCAAAACACTTTGGGCCTCTTGAGAGAGTGTAAGACCCAATCCTTTTTTGACCAAATCATTTTTTGGCCTCAGTGTATTGTATAAGTCCCGATACCGTCAAAAACAAACGGCGCGATCGTCGCCTCTTTAAAATAACCTTGGGCCTCTCCTCGAGCTATAAGACCCATTCAAAACTTTTTGGGCCTCTAATAGAGTGTAAGACCCAACCCCCTTTTAACCAAAACATTGTGGGCCTCACTTATTGTATAAGTCCCTCTGCGTTAAAAGAAAACCTCGGCACGATCACCGTTTTAAACGAAAAACCAACTGGGCCTACCCTCGCGTAGTAAGACCCACTCTTTTTCTTTAAAACTTTTTGGGCCTCTTGAGAGAGTGTAAGACCCATGCCTTTGTACAAAAAACCTTTTGGGCCCCAGTCACTTGTATAAGTCCCTCTGTACAAATTCAAACAGTGCGCTCACTGATAAAACCCTGCGCCTCTCCTTGAGCTGTAAGCCCCAAATCTTTCTTTTTCAAAGCACTTTCTCCTTTGATTTTGAATATACTGTTGTTTTCAATCTTTCTTTGTTGAACAACTAACCAAACACATGGAAGCTCTACAACCGAGTAAGTGGTTATTGCTTTCATTTACCGCTTTCATATACATATAACTGTATTGTGGGGCTGTTTCGCTGTAAGTCTTCTTTCATAAACTCATATCGACTGTGTAATAATAGTATAGATATTTAGAGTTTCCCCGGCAACTACGTCTAGAACTAGGTGACGTCGTTTCGTTTATTCGTAGAAATAGACAACTAGATCCCCAATAGGATCACCAGATACAGTCTTCTCTTCGGCTGTCCTCATTAGGAATCGTCAAGAAACTCTACTCCCCAAGATGAATGTATTCTCCGTGAATGGCATCTTTGAGTTTCTTCCAAATTCTCGAACTTTCCTGACTTGATCTATTCCCTGTGAATAGCTTGCCTTGAATTTCTCGGGGTTTGGGGACCCATCGGCTTCTTAAAAGCATTGGCCTCCTCTTGGGCATCATACAAGGACCCACAGGCTTCCTAAAAGCAACCCCGCCTCCTCTTGGGCTTAGTACAAGGACCCTACGGCTTCTTAGAAGTATTCACAGCCTCCTCTTAGGCTTCGTATAATGATCTCTTCCTTCGGGAATGATAGCCTCCTCTTGGGCTTCGTACAAGGACCGATCGGCTTCGTAAAAGCTTCCAGCCTCCTCTTGGGCTTCGTACAAATTGTCCCGACGACCTCCTAGAGGTATAGGACCAGAACCTAGTCATCCTCATAGAACAGTCCTTTCATAGAGTCTACTACTGTTTCTCAAAGCATAGTACAAAAGACGAAACTCTAGACTTGGACAGTCTAACTTCCTTGAGTCTCAAAGACATTCTCAAGCGACCCCTTCGTTAAATAGGAAGGAAACCCGTAGACTCGGACAGTCTCAATACCTTTGGATTTCCCGTTTCCTCAAAGAGAAGGAAATATCCCGGATCCTCAAATCAAATCCCTGAGTACAGTGTTGCTCATATAAGAACTGATTTTCTCTTTTAAAATCAGTATATTGGATCTGTCACTCAACTGAAACAGTTATAATAGCCTCCTCTTGGGCTTTGTACTATGATTCTCCCCAGCGGAGTCAAACAACGTTTAGCCTCTCTCTCGGGCTTTGTACGACACCTATAAAAGACTCCCTCGTTGAGTCAATCACCCCTTTAGCCTCCATCTCGGGCTTTGTAAGAGATACAAAGACTCTCTTGTTGAGTCAAACTTTTACCCTCCATCTCAGGCTTTATACGTGATACAAAAACACTCTCTTTTTTAGTATAAAAGATTCTCCTGTTGAGTCAACCATTTTAGCCTCTCTCTCGGGCTTTGTACGAGACACATATTAGCCTCCTCTTAGGCTTTGTATAAGAAAACCACTGGTTGATCCAATCAACCTTTTAGCATCAAAGCTGTGCCTCGTTCACAGTACACAAACATCAACAACTCCTTTCCCTTCATCTAATCGCTGTAAGCGGCAAGCCTCTGGATCATCCACATCCATGCCACTGTCCCTCTTTTAGCATGAGAAATTCCTAAGGAAAGATGGCATTGCTCTACACTGGGTTAAAGTCTTCTCCTTCAGGTTAAAATCCCCTTTAAAGGAAATTATGGCATTGCTAGGATCCGCGTATCCCGGTTAAAGTAATTCTCCTTTATAACCAGTCACCCAATAGTTGTGATGGACAAACCCTTCTTTAGAGATGACAAATTCTCTCTAAAGTCAACACCCTTTTAGCTTCATATCTTGGGCTTTGAACAAGATACAAATAGACTTTTCAGCTTCACATCTTGGGCTTTGAACAAGATACAAATCACCTTTCGCTTCACGTCTTGGGCTTTGAACAAGACACCAAAAACCAATTTCCTCCCATAGAATAGGAGGAACTACGAACGCTCTGATTTCCATGTTTCGGTAAACGGGAATACGTAGGCATAAGATTAAAAGAAAAATCTTAGCGAGCACAATCAACAAAAAAACCCAAATCCCATACTCTCATGTATCTATCAAAAAGCATCAGTCCTAACATCCTAATCCTTGTTCCCCGCCAAAAACCTTCGGCCTAGATAAGAACCAGTATTGGCGAAAATACAAATAACCAGTACAAAGGCCCCCCACATTGATAGCATTCGTAACCTAACAGACCGCTGTTTAAACTCAGTATGCAAAGCAGGGTTAATTGGAGACATCTATTTCCCTTCCTTAATCGGCTCACAATAGGATAAAAAATGAATCGACCTGTAGTTTAAGCTCAACCGCAGAGAGTGACCAGCGCTTAAGAACCGCGTCCAAAATCGCTCGCTACACCTTGCCCATTTCAAATAAGCTTTGTCCGAGCCACCAGTATTGTCCCGACCAGACCGCGGGGAAACCATATACCTGTACCTCTCTGTGGCCAACGAAGCAGTAAGCGCAACACTTATTCGCGAGACGACTGACGGGAAAAAAACCCATCTATTTCACCAGCAAAGCCCTGCAGGGACCCGAAGTCAGGTACACGCAAATAGAACGAGTGGCCCTTGCTCTCATAGTCGCCGCGAGGAGACTCAGATACTACTTCTTGGCGCACACCATCATCGTCAGAACCGACCAGCCTATTGGGCAGCTGTTAAGCCGACCAGATATGGCGGGCAGGATGCTGAAATGGTCCCTTGAATTGGCCGAGTTCGACATTCACAACGAGAGGAGGAAAGCCCTCAAGGCACAGGTCCTGGCCGACTTCGTGGCAGAAATGACTCCGAAACTATCCCCTCCAGGAGGGACACGGAAGTGGATCATTTACGTGGATGGCGCATCAAGCCCCTCAGGCAGTGGGGCAGGAATTATCCTCGAGAACAAGGAAGGGACCCTGATCAAAGTATCCCTGGTCCTCTCCTTCAAAACATCCAACAATCAAGCCGAGTATGAAGCCTTCCTCGCAGGATTACGACTGGCCAAAGACGTCGGCGCGAAAGATATAAAAATTTGCATTGATTCCCAGCTCGTAGCGTCCCAAGTACGGGGAGAGTTCCAAGCAAAGAACGACCAACTAGCCGAATATTTGGCAATGGTAAAGGAAAAAATAGCGGAGTTTGAAGAATGGGAAGTTCAGCACGTCCCGCGTGAGCAAATTACCCGAGCAGACATCCTTTCTAAACTAGCCAGCACCAGGAAAAAAGGTGGGAAAAAATCCATCATACAAGAAATGCTGGCCCGCCCGAGCATTGTAGAACCCAACCTGCTAGATGTTAACATCATCGGAGATCCCCTTTGTTGGATGACCCCTGTTTACAATTATCTCACCAAGGGGGAACTCCCCGAGGATAGCAAGGAGGCCAGCGTGACTAAACGACGAGCCTGTTCGTACGTACTGGTCGAGGACAAATTATATCGACGAGGATTCTCCATCCCCCTGTTGAAATGTGTCGACGAGGCCCGTGTCCCCGAGATCTTACAAGAGATTCACGAGGGCATCAACGCACAACACTTAGGGGGAAGATCCCTGGCCCAGAAAGCTTTGCGAGCAGGATATTACTGGCCAACCATGCAACACGATGCCAAAGAACACATACGAAAGTGCGACCGTTGCCAACGCCACGGGGACATGCACTTAGCACCCCCCAATGAGTTAAAGACTCTCTCCTCGCCGTGGCCCTTCGCCTGGTGGGGGATGGACATTCTAGGCCCCTTCACAATGGTATCTTATCAAAACAAGTTCCTAATTGTGGCCGTCGATTATTTTACAAAATGGATTGAAGCCGAAGCGCTCGCTAAGATCACAGCCTTCAACATATTGCGTTTCTAGAAAAGGAACGTCCTCGCAAGATTTGGGGTACCTCAGGCCCTTGTGACCGACAACGGAACCCAATTCACAGACAAAAACTTCCAAGATTTCATCGCCAAACTAGGGACAAAACAACTTTTCACCTCCGTCGAGCACCCCCAGACTAAGGGGCAAGCGGAGGCCACGAACATGGTGATACTCCGCGGGCTAAAACGAAGGCTAGGCGAGGCTAAGAAAAGATGGGTTGAGGAGCTCCACAGCGTCCTTTGGGCGTATAGAACAACACCACACTCCACCACCGAGGAAACTCCCTTCCGACTAGCGTATAGAACAGAGGCGGTAATACCGGTGGAGATTAGGGAACCCTCCAGAAGGACAGAAGCTCCCTTTGACGAAGAATTGAACGACGAGGCTCTACGCGAGGAGCTCGACCTGGTCGAAGAAATAAGACCAGGAGCTGCACTCTGCGAGGCCACACTAAAACAACAAATAACATTGCGACATGATGCCAGGGTCATAAAATGTGACTTCCCCATGGGCATCTGGTCCTCCGTAGAAACCAGAAGGATTCGCGCGAAGGGAAACTGGCAGCGAACTGGGAAGGACCTTATAGGGTCAAGTCCAAAACGGGCACAGGAGCATATTACTTGGAAACATTGGACGAAAAACAACTTGCTCGACCATGGAATGCTGAAAAACTCAAGCAGTACTACAGCTAAGTCCTTAACCACAAGGATAGACAAATTGCCGAAGTAATCGCCCAAAACGGGGAGAGTTATGCGACCATCGTATCGTGCCCTGGTGAAGCATGGCACGCATTACAATGCTGGCCAGCTTCTGCTCGTTGTATGAGTAGATCTTGTGCACAACGGGGATACCTCGACCGAGCTCCGCCGTTGCCGCACCATTCAGGCAGGACACCCAGCTCGCAATGGGAATAGTCCAAGCCTATGAGATTAGTACCTCACACGAAGTCCTAGCCTCATCATGGGCAGAACCACTTCGCCCTCCTCGGTAGGTTTCACAACTCGCCGAGCACACACATATAAATAAACAGAGCAAATGTCCAAGATGAAACATTCACAAAATCCAAGTATATTAAAACACTGGTCATGACCGGGTAATGTTGTAAGTACAAAAAGGGCAGTACCCATACAAAATGATAAGGGCACGCAGGCCCACAAAATATGCTAAAAACAACAAAGTCCTAAACTTCGCTCCCATCTTCGGGGGGAACAACCTGACCATTAACAACCCTGTTGAACAGACCCATCCCGTCGGTCAGCAGCTGCACGTCCGAGTTAAAGGCTTTCATCTGCTCTATAGCAGCATTAAAACCAAACTCAGCCGCCTTCAAGTTGTCCTCGCCAAGGATCCGAATCCTTCCGATCAGCTCAGCTCTGGTCTTTAGGGACTTCTCATCGTCATTCTCACCCTCGACGGCCACTGACAAACCCTCCAGTTCAGCTATCCTGGCCTGCAAGCGCGCCTTCTCCTCGTCGGCCGTGGTCATCTGCAGCTTCAACTGGGTAACTTCCTGCTGAAGCAATACTTTGGCCTCCTCGTGACCTTCAAACTGCTTCAGATCATTGTACAACTTATTATTATCAATCTCCAACTCGGCAATTCTCGCCTTGGTCGTGCGAAGTTTGACACGGGAAGCCGCTTCATTGTCCCCTAGGGCAAGAGCCGCTTCGAGCACCCTGAACATTCCCGCAGCGTCCTGGCAGAGCTGTTTCCTCCTCGCTTGAGGATTGGCGCCCACAATGGCCTCGACTTCAGAATCCTGGACGACAATTGAGTTCCCCTCATTAAACATACTTCCACGCGAATAACACGGGGGCAAAACATACGGGTTGGCGCCAGAACCTCCCGGACCAGCGGCCACAGAAGTCCCCGCGGCATCTCTCTTCCTTTTATGGGTGGTGTCCAGGGTCAGCGGCGTTGAGGCTCTCTCCGGGACAGGGGTAGGACCAGCAGCAAAATTTTCCAGAACAGTCTGCTTAGGCACCCCGACCTTGGCACCTGCGGTCGACTTCTTGTGAACTTTTGCCGCTTGAGATCTCATCAGGCGTTCCCTCATGTCTGCTATCATACCTGCGAACACACAAAACAAGTCAGAACTCAGAAATTTGAACAAATAAAAAACAAACAGCGGACCATACCAAGTAATTGGACCGCATCCTCATCATTATCGCATTCGAGGAGAGCTTTGATTTTAATATATCTAGCTACTTGGACGGGCTCCCCATCATCCCCGATCAGCTCTTTCCCGTCCCGATCAACTACGAAGGCCGGGGAAAAACTCTCCACATAAGCATGGAGGATCATGTACGACTCCTTGTCGGCCTCGCAGAGTTGTTCGTGTTTCACCAAGAATTGATTGGTCCTACGCTTAAAATGGGAGTAGACCCACTCCAGAATAGCCTGCTCTGCTATTTAAACGAAACCTAACTTTGTTTTGTCCCCGTGGTACTCCTTTAAAGTTGAAAGAGACAAAAGAAGAGATCCACGGTCGCCCCGACATTAAGATAACGACAGACTAATTCAAATGCCCGGATGAAGGCCAGAGCATTAGGGTGAAGCTGCGACGGGCACAATGCCAAATGGGTGAAGAGGGCCACTTGAAAATCGGTGAACGGGAGACGCATCTTGGCCTCCGTAAAAGCAAACTCGTACATTGGGAAACACAATCTCGGATACCCAGAGCAAATTCTATCATTCTCCCTGAGACGAAATGATTTCCATTGTCGAGGAGCCTCCCCTACCCGGTTCTCCAACAGAGAAAAATCCCGAATCTCCTCTTCGGTGAAGGTCGATCGAAACGACAGAGGTTCGTGCGCTATCTAGTCTAGGTCCCCCTCTGTGACCTTAATATTGGATTAATCTGCGGGCGCATCCGGCTCCTCATGTGCCTCTTGAAGGTCGGGCACAACTTCATCCCGAGGATCAACCATTTTCACCTGAAAAGCAGAGGAAGACAAGTGAATTCGACATCCAAGATCAAATCCACCCTTCCACCACTAATCAAGTGAAAGGGCGAGGATGAAGCCGAGGACAACCTCGAGCCCATTCTAACTCACCTGTCTAATGACCAGTAGGGCAAGCCCCCGCGACTTAATACAGTAAAACGAGGACATAGGCTCATCGCACCCCAGAATCACAACAAGGAACCGAACAGGCCTAGTGCCCGACTACAAACCTAAACTATACGCCTAACCAGAATCTACAAAGATCTACATCAAAACATTCTCTACAATTATCCTAGAAATCATCATCACGTTCTTCATGTTCTTCATGGATTTTTCGGAAACTCATGTGTTCATCAAAGAACACACGAAGTTCAACTAGAAAATTCATGAACTCACCGGAAAATCCATGAACAACACCCAGAAAACTCGAAGGTTCATAAAAAAATACAGAAAAGGAAGAACAAACTTACAAGAAGAAGAAGGAGTTGACGGAGAAGAGGAGGATCAATGGTGGCGAAGAGGAACTCCGGCGGGAGGACTAGTTGCAGAGAAAATAAGAGCAAGGAGTGAGAACTTATGAGAATTATGAAAATAAAACCTTCCTCCACCTTTTTATAACCATTTGATCGTGGGGATCGTGAAGGTCATCATAGCCTATGCGGCCCTAGGACTGACAAAAGCCATAAATGCTCACCACGTGTCACAAAAACTCTTCGCCTGGCTTATTGCAGAAAATACACCCAAGTCCTTGGCTCCCATGAGCAAATCTCCTCGTCAAAAACGAACGCATCCGTGCAGGGCTGCTCAGCGAAAAATACCAATTTCTGCGGGCACGTAACAAATCTTGGTCGACATTCAGCGTAATCATCTAACGACCATATCTGGTCGGGGCACGAATGGGACACTCCACGCAAGCAACCACGTCCCCGATAGTACGGTCGTAGTCACAACTGTCTTAAGTCATTACTCTCTAGCAGAGCAACGACTTGGGGGGCTCCTGTTCTGGACCGGGCAGAGCTTCCTGCCCTTAAGGACCAGGCCCAATACATTATAGTTGACGAACAGGCCCAATAGGCACAATATAGCCGTTGGGCACAATATAGCCGTTGGGCAGAAAGTAACCGTTGGTCATGTCCCCTTCACGCGCAGAGTAGTTCACGCGACCAACTGCCTCCCCGGATACCACGGAAATAGTTAGTCCAAGTCAAAAGGCCACGCGCCTTGCCCTCCATCTGGAAATCCCTCATTGGTAGATCAGGGGCTTTGCTCGCCAGAAATCCACCTATAAATACCCCCTCGCTTGAGAGGGGCAGGTATCAGATATCATATACTTGACATCTCTTACTTGCTTTTCCCCTTTTTTCGACTAAACACTTACTTTGGCATCGGAGTACCTTGCAGGTACCTCCACCCCCTTTTCCTCTCCTACGAGCATAAACTCTTGCTCTACACGAAGGCCGCGACGATCTCCTTCTGGTCCTCTCCGATCACAAACCCTAACCCCATTTTCATTATTCAAATGGTGATTACATGTTACAAGTAATATGCGGTGAAAGGGAACAAAACAAAAATCGCAAATAGAAGTCAAAACAGAGAAGTCTACCGATCCAAGAAGTAGCACGACTTTAGTTCAGGTATTCTCCTTCGTCTGCTTCTGGGGTTGTTTTGTGTTTGAATGGATGGAGTTTTGCTCGAATTTTTTGAATCTCAGAATTAGGCTCAACAAACTTAAGGGAAAGAATAGATTTAGTGAAAGTTTTGGTAGTATTTTAGCAGAGCTTTTTTAGGGTTTCTGTGGTAGTATTGTACTGGAACATTATTCAGATGTGTTCTGATTTATATGCATATGTGCTTTGTTAAATTTATTTTTTTACAATTTTTTTATGTTGCAGGTATGGAAATTCCTCCATAAATATGTGAAGCAAGCAAAGACTTCCTTTAATTCTCAGGCAGGTACAACCATTTGTTGAATTACCATGCTCTTTTAAGAGTTTAAGCATTTTTGTTCAAAAGGTTGTATGAATTTCAAGTCTATTTTGATTGTACTTTTATTTAGAGATATTACCTGAACTTCTTAGCAACAGTTTGACAATGTATAGTTAAATACTTTTTGTGCAGATAAAACATTGAAATTACATGCTATTGGTGATAGGACCCGAAAATTAAATTCCAGAGTATATCTAACAGATACATTGTAACCCTTCATGTACTTTTGAGGGTTTCCAAACAGAATGCATATTAGAGTGTAATATGAATATAATCATTTGGGATTTAGTGCTTTATATGATTGTATTTTAGAATTTAGATACTTGAGTTTTCACCCACTGATATATTGGATTTGAGCATTGGTTGTATTAATAATATGATTTACCTTAACTTAACACAAAAAATGGAAGAAATAATTTATGTTTCATATTTGATTGTTTCTTGACTAGCAATGGATTGTGACTATCTAACTTGGTATTAATATTCTGTAATCTTACTTAAATTATCTTATGAGCATGAGATCCCGAAACATTTTCTAGATGGTTGGTTTGACTGTGATTATAAAGGCATGAAATGTTGTTCTAATAACACAAATTTGTGCTCATAAATCATTGTCAATTCAATTAGTGTTTTGTTATAGTGAAGATTTAAGAGTGTTGAATTGTGTTTTTTTTTTTTAATTTTAACAGTTGTTGCAGTTGCTGTTGAAGCTTCTCAAGATCAAAGAAGATCGAAGGGTTCTCATTTTTAAGCTGCTTAATTGTGAGTTTATGCTTCATTGTGGTGTTGAGATAGTGATTCCTAGCTTTTCTCATATCACCAATTGAGGTGATATTGATCTTAGGAATGTAGGACCTTAAAACAATTTTATCCATGCGCTGTAATCTTACTTAAATCATCTTATGAGCATGAGATCCCGAAACATTTTCTAGATGGTTGGTTTGGCTGTGATTATAAAGGCATGAAATGTTGTTCTAATAACACAAATTGGTGCTCATAAATAATTGTCAATTCTATTAGTGTTTTGTTATAGTGAAGATTTAAGAGTGTTGAATTGTGTTTTTTTTTAATTTTAAAAGTTGTTGCAGTTGAAGTTTCTCAAGATCAAAGAAGATCGAAGGGTTCTCATTTTTAAGCTGCTTGATTGTGAGTTTATGCTTCATTGTGGTGCTGAGATAGTGATTCCTAACTTTTCTCATATCACCAATTGAGGTGATATTGATCATTTTGTTCTCTTTACAATTCGATACCTTTGTCACTGTCATAGCACTGCAATATGAATGCACCTGTAAATTGATTCACTTGATTTCTACTTCAACCTTCATTTTCTGTTGAGTGAAAATAAGACGGGTGAAGTTATGCTACTGTAATGTCCCTTTTCTCCATGAATTTTCCTACTGGTGTAATAAACTTTTTCCACTGAATGAAGCTCTGATGCTTTCTATTTTTTTGTTATATTTTTCCTCCGCTATCCGAACTGAATTGTATCTTTTAATTTTCACTACAATGAAACTCACTGCAATGGTTTTTCTGCTGCTGTGTATCGTTCTCTTTGAATGGAATATTCTGCATTTTTCTGTTTTTCCTGTGAAACCTTCTTTCGAATGCTATGTATTTTTCTGTGGTGCATTGGTTATGTTGGTTAGCAACGGTTAGGAAGTTCTTGAGTAGTTTCCTGCTGCTATTATTTGGTTATAATTATTATTTCAAATCGCAATTTACTATTTATTTATGATATTTTTTTATATATTTATTTTAAACATTAGAATTATATCAAATCACAACTTACTATTTATTTGTGATATTTAAAAATAAAGAGAAATAAAGAGGAATTACTATTCTATTACTATACCTAAATAAAGAGAAACAAATTAATTTGATATATTTCATTATCATTCAATTTTTTATCTTTAAATATTTTAAGAGTCATTTATTGATTGTGGTAGTAAATAATTTTAAAGGCTAATGTAGTTTCACAATAATATGTATTTTTTTGTTTTACTGAATGAGATAATAATATTATTATTATTATTATTAATGAAATATATTTAAAAAATCAAACTCAAAGAGAAGAGATTTGATGATCGAAATCTCCGAAGGCACGGGTAGATGACTATAAATAGCATTCAAAATAAAAATAAAAACATAATGCGTAATGATTAACCCGAATTGATAATATTATCTATGATTTAAAAAAAACATTTTAAAAATATGTTTCTTATTAATAAATATTAAAAAATTATGTATTTTTAAAAAATATTAATAATAATAACAGAATATAATTTTATTTTATTATAAAAATTGTTATTTGAATAAAATTGAGAGAAAAATAACATTTGTTACTAAGAAATATTAAAAATCACATATTTTTATGAAATATCAATAAAAATCACGTGTTTTTAAGAAATATTAATAAAAATTACATGATTTTTATTAATATTTCTTAAAATAATTTTTTTTTAATATTTCTTAATACAATTGTAAATTTTTAATTGAAATGTGTATTCTTAATTTAAAACAAATTTCACTATTTTTTAAAATAACATTGTATTCTATTCACCCAATTAAATTATAAAGTACTAACTATTTGTTTTTTAGTTTTTTATTTTTTACTACACATTTTGAATATTATTTTGTATTGTATTTAAAAATAAAACAATTTTATTATTTACATTAAGTTAATAGAACATGATTTAATTTAAAGAAAAAAAATGTGAAATTTTTTTTAAAACCAAGAAGACTCTATTTTTTATTGTATTCCGAAAAATGTAAGAAATCTATTTTATTTTATAAAAAGAAATTATGATTTAATAAAAAGAAAAATATTTATTACCAAAATTAGGAGAAATTATTTTAAGTAAGAATCATGAGTCTCTAAGTGATTATTTATAACCATTAGATTAGAAGAATATATAGGTATTAAATGAGTGTAACTATTAGGGTAATACATTGGTGTAATTTGATCATATAAATCACTATAGCATATTATTAGAATATCATTATTACAGCCACATTTTTTAACTATTAACCATGGAATACGAGAAGACAAATACCTTTTAGAATATATTTTCTTTAATTGACACTGCACACAATGCACTCATTATTATCAAACCACCAACTTTCTGCTTCTTTTGTAAAAGAAAATAAGTTAGAAATTTTGTTTTACAACTATTTTTAGTTTAAATTAAGTTGAACTATATTTGTTTAAATGGAACAATGTTCTCTACTGATGTTCTTAGGATTAATTAACTTAATTCTTTGAAAAGGGAATAAGTTACTAATTCGTTAAATTTTTTAAAAAGGAATAAGTTACAAATATATATATATTTAATAATATAATATTTTAATACAATTATGATTTATATCTTCATTGTACTTTATTTTAAAAAGTCAAAGAGAATAAAATGTTATTATTTTTTTAATTAAAATTCAAGATTTTTACATGAAATAAAATATATTTTGTAATTATCTAGAGTTTAAGAAAAAAGTTAATAAAATAAAACAAAATTAATAGAGATTTTGTAATTTTCTTTAAACTTATAAAATTATTAAAACAAAACAAAATCTTTTCAAAAAAAATGATAAATGGTAGTCGTGAAAAAATAATAATACATAGTAATTATGAAAAAATAATGATAAGTGGTAAAAGGCACTTATAAACGGAAAAAAGTCTCCATGTTAATATAATTAATTTTATAAACGGGAATAAATTACAAATATTTTTATAAACGAAAATAAAATACAAATATTTTTATAAATGGAAAAATTCAACTATTGATATAATTGTTTATATAAACTGCCCGACATGTTCAACTATTTTTAAGAATTCAACTATTTAAAATAAGTTAAAAATATTTTTATAAATAAACTCACGGGTTCAAGGCGCTTATGAATAGTTATTCTATAGAAAATATTTTAGAAAAATAATTAGGGGTATGAGTGGAATTATTAGAATAAAATTTGACTTATTTAATTAAAAAATTACATGTCGATACAATCATTTTCTATAAACGGGAATCAGTTATAAATATTTTTATAAATGGGAAAAATTCAACTATTGATAAAATTATTTTTATAAACAACAATACATTATAAATACTTTTTATAAATTGACACACGGGTTCAACGCACTTATAAGTGAGAAATAGTCTACATGTTGATACACGGGTACTACTAAAAAAATGTAATTTAGAGACGGAAATTAGTGAGGGAATTAAATCCCTCACTAATTGCGATGAATTTTGTGAGGGAAAACCGTGTACATAATTATTTAATAATGAGTAAAAATTAGCGAAGACATTTGTGAGATAATTATTCCGTCACAAAAAATCCCTCACAAATTCCCTCACAAATTGATAACTGTACATTTGGTGAGGGAATTTGAGAAGAATTTTATTTCTCACTAATAATTCCCTCACAAATTCCCTCATAAATGCGTTAGATGTTTTTGTGAGGGAAATATTCCCTCCCTAATTTAATTTTTTATAAAAAATGATTTAAGTTAAAATTTTGTTGATGACAATGTAGTTTAAATTTTAATAAAATAATAGTTAAATGTTTTCTAAAATAAATTATCATTCTATATTAAAATAAATTTTGATATCTCTTTAAATTTTAAATTAAAACATAAATATATGTAGAGTATTTTATATTATATATAAATTTTTTAAAAATAAATAAAATTTCATAGATCAAAATTTCAAATAATTAGATTAAAGATGAATGTAAAATAAATATAAAAATTAAAATAAAAATATGATTTTATCTTGAATTGACTTCCCACTCAAATAAATTTTAGTTTTGTATGAATTGGATTTTCCCTCTTTTTATAAATTAATATTTTAATAATAGTTTTATAATTATTTCATTTTCCCTCTTCTCTCACAATTCTTCCCGTGTCTCTCTCTTCCAACCCTAATATACTAACCTCATTTTCTCCCTCTCTTTCTTTTAGCGAAACACAACCTCCGTCGACCTCCGTCAACGTCCGAAAAATAGACCTAAATGTTTTCCTCTTTTATTTTCACTGGTTCCCTCTTTTTTTTCACAAACATTTTCTAATTTTTTTTACTAAAACAAAAATCGTTTTAAAGCTGAAGGTTAACTAGGGTTTCAACTTTCCCTTTCACATCTTCTCTCTCTTTCATATCCTTGTTCTTCTTCTTCTCATAGTTTTCTCCCATCTTCTACGTACCACACCATGACCTCATTTTCTGTGTTTTCTTCATCATAGTTACTTTCTATTTCTCATCAATAATCATTTGAATTGTTTTGCTAGGATAAAAAATTCTATTGTAGCGCTTATCATTTGAATGTGCGGGAGTGGTCGAGGTTTGCGGTTTTTGAGGGTTCAGTAGCTGTTTTGAGGCTTTGAAATACTCAGTAAGGTTTCTTTCTGTTATGTAGTTGTATTGCATGTCTCTATTTTGAAGATTCTTTTTTTTTTTTGTTGTGGTTCTTCTTTTAGTTTGCTTGTTGATTGATGTTGAGTCTTTGTTTATTGAAATTGTGTTTATTTGGCTTGTTACTATTTAGTATTTAGTGTTCATAGTTTCTTCTTTGTGTTTAGAAAATGTTGAAAGCAAGAACTAAATTGTGTTGAGTTTGATGTTTCTTTTGGTTTTGAGTAATTGATTATGATGATAATTCATAAGAAAATGAAATAAAGTTAAAGCCTTTTCATATAAGCTATAAACACTTTCCATAAGGTGGAGGCGCACCATACTTGCGGAAAGTGGATCTGAATGGTTTTAGCTCTTACAGGGAACTTTCTTCCGCACTCGAAAAGATGTTCAGTTGTTTTACAATAAGTGAGTTCTTATCTAGTTGTTATCATCTTCTCTCATTCTTTGTGTCTCGATGTTTTCTCATGCATAATCACCAATGTCTCGGTGCTGGTAGCTCACACACACACACCCACATAAGTTTTGTCAATTCCAGCGCTGTATAGCGTTTCAATTGTCTTTGCATGATTCTGATGATGTTTTTTTGACAAGTCTAGGTCAATGCGGCTCTTTGCATGATTCTGATGTGTAATGTATCGGTCCACTAATGCCAACATTTCTTCATAACAGGGTTTGAATTGCAATTTTTACTGCAATTTACTTGTGTGATGTAGGTTTTTCAACATACTAGAGCATTGACCCACATCCCACTTGTTGGGCCTCTATTGACACCTCCTGTCAATGTTAGTGCAGTGGCTAAAGTTGGGTCACTCCGTGGGCAACCTGTTAGCAGAAGATTGTTACGGGTTAGTTTTTACATGTATTTAGTTTGTAGATAAATTGTCAAACATTACCATACACTCTCACACACAAAGTGGAACCCAAGACACCACAAAATAGGAAGATATCCAACATAACAGTTGCTATTGACGGTTAAGCTAGGCCTTACTTATAAATATTTAGTTATTTTATTTCTAGCCAAGATAACTAATTTCATTTTATTTTCTCATGTTGTAGCAACTATGTGCTTCAACATCTGTTGTCTATGAAAATACATAGAATCTCAGGCAACCTACACAGACAGCTTGAAGGATGATTTGTGTATCTTTCCTGCAATAAGGTATGGGAGTAATGTAGTGGAAAAGTTTTTCCATGACGCAGGTGTACATCTATTTGAAAAATTCATTGATCAGCTGCTTAACTCTCCAAATGTATCAAGGCTCCTTGTGGATCCATTTGGAAATTATGTCATCTGTACAACACTGGTGAAATTTAAGGTAAGCCCATTTGAATGCATGAAGTGTCTTAAGTATCATGCATTTCCTCAACTAAGAATTTTAAGCAGTGTGTTTCTCAGTTGAAACAAATACATATCACATGTTTTTCTATTGGAATATGTTGTGGTTTCTCACACTTTCGGCATGTGGAGAGTATTTTTTATATTATAAACAAACAATATTCAATTCAATATTCTATTACCTACATACCTCATTGGTTTATTAGTTGTTGTTATAACTTTGTTTTTCTTATTTAATCAACAGGGTAATCCCTACCTTAAGAATGCCCTGCTGGATTTGATCCAAGCAAATTCTCTAATGACGCGCAACAATATGTTTGGCAAAAAGTTGCTTGATAAGGCCAACAAAAAATTGCGGAATATATAAACATGTGTCGGATGCTTACAATGTGTAACCCTTTTTATCTATCTCCTTTTCTGCATCTTCTTGTTACTCTTATCTTCGGTATACTAGTAGAATTGAATTCTGATGCGTCTTAGGCAATTAACCCAAAAATAAAATATTCTAAAGCTGTAATTTTTATGATTCTACTGTTATAGCTGTTCCATATTATCTTGTACAATAAGATAATAAATTGGATGGATCGTTTTGCTTTATATTTTTGCAGGATAACATTTTGTTATTAGAACATTTTTATATCAACTTTTGTTTATTTTGAATCAAGCATGTGATATACTTTATCATTTTAGTTATTTTTAGTGACTCGTCGGGTTGGCACCTGTGGTGTGGAAAAAATGGTGAATTTGCTGCCCTCATTGACATATGGACAGAACTGCAGTGGCTAAAGCGAGTTTTCTGTCACTCCACAAGTTTTGGAAAAAGACATTCATTTTGGTGATTTCTTTAAACTAATTCCACAGTATTTCTATAGGGATCTATTTTATGTATCATATGTTGTGCTTTGCTTCATTTGACAAAGCTTTGTAGCTTTATTTATTTATATGTATGATTAATTTATTTCAGGTAAATGTTTGATAAAATACTTGGTATGTTTGGTGATTGATGAAGCTCACAGAGCAATGGAAAATTACTCGTATTGTGAAGTAGTTCGTGAGGTTTGATTTGTTCAGAGGTTTTTAGTATTTCTGGTATTAACTGGCATTTAGTACTATATGGTAACTATGAATGTTACTGATATGGCTTGTATTGTATACCGTGTGAGATGGAAATATATTAAGATGTTGGAAATATAATAAGCTCTTGTTTTAGTCATTAGAAAAAATCCTCAGATACGGATCCTACTTGTTGGGAGTTATTTCAAAAGACACACAGAGTAAAAGGTAACCCAAACAAGTGGGTTTCTTCAAAATCAGAGATGGTTGCTGTAAGTTACAATTTCATAAACTTTTTTAGCATGTTATTGCACTAATGATATACTGATTATATTCTTCCTCTCTACTTAATTGTTATTTATAGAATGAGTATGAAAAAAGGATTATTGAGAGGGACTCACAAGAGGCACATGGAGATGATGTTTCTAGTCATCAATCTGATAACATTATCTTCTTAGATGTTGTTGGAGGAGTGGACAAGAAGGGTCGTATATATGGTTTGGGACCAGAAGCAGCAAAGTACAAGTCGTGTAGATCTTTCACATCTGACGGTATCTCAACATCTGAATATGAACAAATGAAGACTGTTATTTCTGATTTGTCTGTTGAAAACAAGACCCTTAAAGAGAAACTTAAGACTCATGAAGATTTGATTCGTGCATCGCAAGAAGACTCACGTTTGCTTAGAGAACAATTATTCCAATTTATGGAAAGATTTTCTGTGGGTCATCAACCTCCACGTTCGGATTAAAATCCGTGTCCACCCTCTTCTTGAAAAACAATACTAAATTGTGGTGAACACACTTTTTTGTCATCTACTAGTCTCAAGAACAATTATAGTATTATTTTTGTTGTAATTTCTTAATTTTAAGAGCTTTGTTTGAACTATTTTAGTTGTACTATCTAGTTTCAACAAAAAATACTATGTTTTTAATATTTAGTTTTAAGAACATATTTTTAGTACTATTAGTTTTGATTTGAGGAATATTTATGATATTCACAAAAACAATTTAGTGTTTCATATTCTGATTGATACATTTTAATTATGATGATATAGTAAATTCAGTTGTAGTATTAATTAAATTTGACAGGAAATTTACAATTTCAATAGTTTCATGCAGGTTCTGATTGTTTAGTGACAGAAAAAAAATGTCACTAAATCATTATCACTTAATTTAATGACGGAATATAATTGTCAGTAATTTAGTGACGGAAAATATCCCTCACAAATAATTATTCATTCATTAATTTTCAATAATTAATGACGGAATATATACGTCACTAAAGTAAAATTACTGAGGTATTTAGAAATCCCTCACAAATTACTAGCGGATTTTTTTTCAATTTTTAGTGACGGAATTGTTAATTTAGTGACGGATTAGTTCCGTAACTATTTATGACGGAATTCAAAATCCCTCACAAATTTTTTGCGACATTGAAATTCGGTAGGAATTTTGGCACGTCGCTAAATCCGTCACTAAAGGTTTTTGTGAGGATTTTAGTGAATTAGTGACGGAATAATTCCCTCTCTAAATTCAATTTTTTTTAGTAGTGATATGTGGACGTATCTATGAGATGTCGGCTGTAGACTGGTCATTTTAATGTCCATCTATTATATCTTTGTTTTGCTATTGTTTTATATAATTGAAGTTATAAACGGTTGCACGATTTTTTTATAATTACGGATCAATACTTAAAAGTTGGTGCATAATATTAGTAGATATTTGAAACTATGTGAATATTTATGTATTGCAAAATAAGTTACTAATAATTTATAATTGACACATGTTTACAAGAAACTTATAAAAGGGAAAAAGTTTACATGTCGATACAATTATTTTTTATAAACAGGAATAAGTTACAATCATTTTCTATAAACGGGAATCAGTTATAAATATTTTTATAAACGGGAAAAATTCAACTATTGATAAAATTATTTTTATAAACAACAATAAATTATAAATACTTTTTATAAATTGACACACGGGTTACACGCACTTATAAGTGAGAAATAGTCTACATGTTGATACACGGGTAGATGTGGACGTATCTATGAGATGTCAGCTGTAGAATGGTCATTTTAAGGGTAATCTTTTTTATTTTTTGTATATTAAATCTATTAGATGCCAACTATAGACTGATCATTTGATTTTTATTATTTCATACATTGAATTAAGTTTGATATATTTACTTATGCTATTGTAGGAATGAAAAATTTTATGAAAAACTTATTATTGTTACAACGATGAAGTACGATGTTCAAGTCAAATATTGTGTATTGAATGATATTACTATATATTTTTTAATACCATATGTAGGAAGTCTTAATTTTGTATTTGATAATTTATACGTAATATTGTTGTTGGATTTATTAACCTATTAAATTGGTTAAGTTCTAAAAAAAATTAGAATCTGAAAAAAATATTGCTTGATTGATAAGTGATTTTTCGCAACGTAGAAATTATTTTTTTCATTAGTTTTTATTTTTTTAAGCTATACTATTTTGTAATGTTTATGTAAAATTGTCAGTGGATTAATAAACTTATTATATGAGATTTACTATTAAAGTTTGAGAGACGGCAAAGATTTAACGATTGACAAGTGTTTTTTCACAATGTATATCCACCTTTTAGATTGGTTACGCTATAAAAAATTTAAAATCTTAAAAAAATTACAGGATTGACAAGTAATTTTTGCAACATAGTGTGTGAATACAGACAAGACCCGTGCGATAGCACGGGTAACCCGCTAGTTAGTTTGAAAATGGATTGTCTATGCTAGTCCCTAAGGGTGCTCCTAGTAAACAAACCATAATCAAAGAAACAACGAATGCATACATAGAAATGGGAGCGGGGTACATGTAAAGTACAAGGGATGACATGAAACAAAAGGTCTCATTGTAAGGTAGCCCAAGAGGAAGCCGTGTGTGTGCGAAGTGTCCTAAATTAAGCCTTGAGCAAGAGTCGGACAAAAGCTCCAAGTAAAGGATAGTAACCAACAGTCCACCAAATAGTCTTTTATTGTTTTGATATTTTTAATGTGTTTTGATTAAGGTATGAACAAAGAAGCAAAAAGAGGGTTAGATGAATAAGTATGAATATGATATGAACAATATGAATAATAGGAACAATAATATAATCAAGATAATATGAACATGATATAATATTGACAAGAAAGTAAAGTTAGTGGTTAGTTGATTAGTTGTTAGGAACAAATGATCCACAATGGTTAAAGAACTATCTTTGGGCTTGCAAACATCGGTTTGGGCCACGAAGAATTATTTTTTGATACGGGACATGTAGCGCTAAACCATTATAGCCTGATCTATGATGAAGATCACACTATAGGAGGTTGCGCATTTTGATTTATATACTAAAACACGATAGAGAAATGATATTGAGGATCATTCTCCAATGGAATCGTGCCACACGAAAAGAAAAGGTGAAGATCTCGTCTTAATCACAAACTTTCATCAATTAATCGAAGGTAACCTATCACGATCCCAAAGTATAGAAAGAGATCTCGATGATCACTCACTGCAGATTTGGAATAATGAAGGTTAATCGCTTCAACTATCAACATTCGTGAATAGAAAGACTTCATCGATCGAAAATGAAAAAGAAGATAGAAGATGCGAAATAAAGTGAAAATCGAAATGAAATCAAAATCCTCTCGTCTTAATCAAGATTTAATCAAGAAATCGATAATCTTTGATATTTGACTTTCATTGACCAACAAAAATAGAAAATGGCCTCATATTAATCAAGATTTTTGAATCAATTTGAAGAAATCAACCAATCAAGATTTTTGTTATATCATTGACCCAAAAAGTACAATAAAATTGAAATGAGAATCAAAATAAAAATACATCCAAAAATAAAATAAAAGTAAAATAGGAAATTAAAGTCATTTAGAAAACCCAAACTAGTTAAAAAGAGAAAGAAAAGAGGGGGTACATATTGAAAAGAGGGTGGAGACATGGAATCATATGGGCTAAAGCCCATCATCCATTCTCCAAGAGCACCACACGGTCAGAATAACAACAAAAAGGGTGGATCAACAAAGCGTGTGGGCCTTAAAGCCCAGAGTTCAACACGATAGCAAACAATACCCTCAAAACCTAAACAAATATAAAATACGACTCTTAAAGAAAAGGCACGGTGAAAAAACGAAGTAACAACATCAGATTTTTTTCTCTTTTAAAAACAAAACGAAAATAAATCACAGTGATGGAAGAACAGAGTTGGTCAACAACAACAAAAATCACATCGAAGTATCAACCTTCTTCGCGGATTTCAGTCTGTCTCGCTCTCCTTCCGATCTCGTGCTTCAACTCGAATCTCACACAGGTTTGAGTTCATTCCGATTTGGGTTCGAAACACTCTTCTTCTTCTCTGATTCCTTCTGGTTCTGTTCGATCTGGGTTTGAGAGGGTTGTTTGGTTTTGGAGTTATTTATGGTTGAAATGGATTTGAAAGAGGTTTAAGATGGAGGAGGAGTATTTGAGGTGAGAACGATGAAGGTTTTAGTGGGTTTGCGATTTGGTTTGAAAGGTTTGGGGTTGGAGATGGATGGTTGTCATTGGAGTAGGTTTCAGGAGAATATCATTTTGGTTTAGTTGAAGGGTGATTTGAAGAAGGATGAAGGTTTGTTTGTTGGTGCGTTTGAAGGGAGATTTAGAGGAGGATTTTTGGCAGAGTATTGGCAGCTGTATCGAGCTTCTTCTATGGAATGAGAGAGGGTTGGATTTATAGAAGAATGAAGGGTAGAATGGGAAGAGGATTATGTGAGCTGGCAATAGAATGAGTTGCTGCTGTGTTTTGGTCGCGTTGGCTATTATACGGTTTCAATTGTGGGTTGTGTGTAACGGTTAGCGGGATTTTTGAGGATTTTTGTCGTATGTGTGAAACGTTGTGAAATTGGTTTTGGAGTGAAATCATGATGCTGCTGCAGGTTCTCGGTTGTGTGAGGCTAAAGGGTGGGATTCGAGCATATTAGAAGTTTGTTGAATGAGTGGCTTTGTGATGTGTGTTGTGTACGATAGTTGGTATTGCAGAGTTGTTGCTGTGAATTGTGTGATACGGTTTGGAAAATTTGCGTTGCAGGTTGATGTGTTGCAGCTTGTACAATTTGAAGAGGTTGTGGCAAGGTTGTTGCTCATGAAACATTGGCTTGGCAGCTTATTCCTTTTGTAATCAGCTTGTGCGGTGTATTGTGTAGTGAATTGGTTTTGTGGAAAAGTGAATCATATGGATGAAGGGTGGGCCATTGTGAAGTTTCCGATGTGTTGTGAAAAACTTGGTGAAGTGGGCAATGAAGTGTGGCTGATTGGTGACTGTGGTTTTCTTATTAAAAAAATGATGATGGTTTATGAGTTGTGATGGCTTCATGTGATTATGGTGCTTGTGTCATTTTTGTTTATTGGCTGAAAGGTGTTGTTTAAATGATTTAATATTTGCAGCTTCCTTTTCCGTGCAGGCATCATAGCATCAAGTGGCTTTGTGGCAGGATTAGTATTGCTTGGATTTTGTTTTGGTGCAGCATCAGGCTTGTAGGTCATGCGTTGGATATCTATGAGCTTGTTTTTGATTCAATAAAAATGGGCCATGTATTGTAGGATTTTGTTGTGATTAATAATGGACTTTGTAACTTGGAGTTGGTGAATTTTTGTGAGGTAATTTATGGTAATGATTTGATTTTTTTTTTATGGATAATGTATGATGAATGGATGTTTAAATGGATTTTTGGATATTGGATAATGAATATAAAATGAAAAATGGAAATGGGTAATTATCGATTTAGGAAAATAGTTTATGGTATCTAAAAAATGGATTGGACTTTATTTTGAACATGAAATGGATAATTAGATTAAAGTGAAATTTGGAATTAAAAAAAAGTTAGAAAATATGGACATTGGGATTAAAATGGATTTGGATCAAAATGGTTTATGAATATGGACTTTAGAAATAGTATTGGATAAGGTGGAAGTGGATATGAAAACTGAAATGGGTAATGGAATTGACAAAAAATGTGGGTAAAGAAACAAATGGTTTTGACTTGGATTGGATGGACTGCCCCTTAAGAAACCATAAGTCAATCTCAACCTTGATGAACCAGTCATTAAATCACAGAGACTCTGAATAACATGATGACCTAACACACAGGCAGATGAACTGCCTTGACACAAACTTTAACTTAAATCTCAGACACACATCACTTGAATCAACCAACCCTGTCCTTAATCTTGTAGTATACTTTTGCCTGACCACATGAAGCAACACATTTTTTGGATTTTTCTGAATGACTGTTAGCAGATGGAGGTACAAATGAAAACTATACAGGTAGGAAAAATTTGGGGTATGACACAATTCTGAGCAGAAGGACTTCAAAAGTGCGAATTACCTAAAGAATTCGTTGATGCGATTCACTGTCTATCAGATTTTGGAAAAATCATAACTCGGTAAATTTTTGTCGTATCGCGTCCGTTCTTGAAGCCCCAGTTCACAAATTTTATCATCTTCAAGTTCAAAGACAAGCCCGGGTTCAGACGATGCTCCGAAGATTATCGTTTTGGTTTATTTCGCAAAACGGGGGTGCTGAACCGAAGAAAAAGGCTTAAAGTTGTTTCACGGGAAAATTCATATCTCACTCGTTGTTTGTCCGATCGCGCTCATCTTTTGACACGACGTCATGGACTCGTAGATCTACAACTTTACTGACAAAGTCGAGTCGAGATTCTGCTCCGAAAGGCATGACGTTGTCATTTTTTCGAGTCGCAGATGGTAAAAAAGCTGATAAAAGACGATTTACTCAGCGTCATCTCGCCATTCAAAAAATCATAACTCATTCGATTTTGATCGCATGACGTCCGTTCTTTTTGTCTTGCGTCTGTGAGTGAGACGCCGACAATTTCACCAGAGACGTAGAGTTGGAAATTCGCATCGAGCCGGGAGCTATTTTCAATTAAGGGGCTGACACGTCGGGATTTTACTACGTAATCCAATTTTGCATTCCACTATATATGCAAGTTCAAATCTTTTTCCCTCCAACTTTCATTCATTATTCAAAAACACCAAAAAACTCAAAACTCTCTCCCAAAAGATCAAAACCTCAAATATTCAAATTCTCTCAACTTCTTCAACAAGTTCATCAAGAAACTCAAGAACACTCAAGAACACAACAACTCCGATCAAGTTTCTGATCACCAGACCACCATGCACCACCACCGGCCAGCCACTCCGACCGACCGACCGGCGCCCCAGACCAGCCGCACCACCGCGCGGCCCTCTCCCTCAACCGCGCCGGATTTTGCGAGCTTCTTCCTCCGTTTCTCACGATTTTTTTCTCTTCCGATCTTCATTCGGTAACTTTTGTAACCTTAATTCTTGAGTTAATTGCTTATTTAAATAATTGATTAATTCTTTAATTTAGATTGAATTGAGATTGAAATTGATATTAATTGATAATTGTGCTTGAATATTTGTTGTAAGAATTGATTCTTGAATAATTGTTGTTGCTTTTAATTGTTGAGAATTGATGTTGCTTGTGGTGAATTAATTAGTTCTTGACATAATCAATTATGAACAAGTGTGGAATTGGATGAATTTTATTTGAATTATTGTGAATCTCGCGTGTCGAAGCTTAATTTTGGTTGCACAATTGTTAATGATTAATTGTGTCACGAATTGATTATTGTGTTGAATGTGACTTGTGGGTCGAGACTTTAATTTTCAATGCTTAATTGTTGATGTGGTTCACTTCCGCGTGTCGAAGATTGTTCTCAAATTGTTTGATTAATGGATTGGCTTTGCATGCTTAATTGATGATTTTGCTTGGTCTAAATGCTTGAAAACTGCGTTTCCGATGTGTTTTGATTGCAGACAATTGCTTGGTTGAATTTGTATGACCATTTGATGACTTCCGTATGAGTTCTATGTGATTTAGAGTGCGTTTTTGCCTTGAATCCGGTTCTTCCCCGTGTCAGAAGTTACACTTCTGCTTTGATTTAATTCGAACCGATTGCATATTTGAATCCGTTGGCACATTTGCAAGCTACCATGCGATTTTCGTTCAATTCCGAGTCGGTGATTTTTTGACGCTTATTTTCTGATTTGAGGCTTTTAAGCTCGGTTTGGTGTTAAATTTGTGCGTTGACTTTGATTTGACATGTGCATATGCTTGATAATCATATGTGAACCTTTGTGCGTGATTTTGGTCGTTTCCGATGTGAGATTGCGCGTAGTTCGTGATATGCATACCTTGCTGCCCCGTATTTGAAATGCTTGTTCCGATGCATGTTCATGACTTGTTTACTCATCGTTATGCTTGGGTTTGAGTTGTGATGCATAGGTGCAACTTCCGGTTGCATCTCCTTGTGGTTTCTAATGCTTTTGTTGAGTTTATGCAAGGATTTGCAAGGTTTCCGACGACGATTGATCGTTTGGTATTCCACTTTATTTGTGGGATATCGCTTCACTCCCGATGCGAGCTCTCTTGACTCATGTCATGAGATTCATATATATGTGCACTGTTTTTTTTGGCTTGTGTTATGTGCAAGTGGCTTATGTGGTCATGTGCGATACACACCACATGTCAGTTGTGATTTATTTTCACACCGACCATGCTTTGACGCTTATGTCGGATATACTATTTCTGACTTGCTTTGTTTGTTGATGCTAGCTTGCTCTAAGTATTCCCGGTTTCTTACTTTGTTTGCTTTTGCTACGGACTGTTATCCATTTGGTATAGCTTCTTTTCCCTTTTATCTTATTCCACACTTTACTGCTTTCGATGCCATGAGAAGTAAGACTGGAGTCCCGACCGTTTCTTTTTTGCGGGCATTTTTCTGGAAGTCCTCAAAGGAGGCCATGTTTGTGATTGTTTACTTTTGTGCCAAATACCTCAAAAGAGGCGTCCCATCACCAATTCCCCCTGATAAGTCCTCAGAGAAGGCAAGCAAAAAGGGACCTGCAATCGGTAGCCCGCACTTTCAGTTGAGTCGTTCACTCGCTCGCACTACGTGTTGATGCATTGGACATGTTCCCCCCGCTCTTATTATCGAGTTACAAGCGGAAAGAGGTCTTGCAGTCGGACCCCCGCAATTTGTCTAGCTCGCGTTGGCCGACGCTGATGCTTTGTGCTCGGACGCACAATTTACTTTTTCCCTGCACTTTCTGTCCTACCCGATGACATGATATCGTGGTTAGGCTCCCTTATTTCCTACAGCTTGCAAGCTTCGATGACATGATATCGTCGCTTTGCCTCCTCATCTTGCCCGATGAATTGATATCGTGGTTAGGTGTCCCTGTTGCTTTGTCCTGCTTCGATGATATGATATCGTTGCTAGGCATCTCCCTTTGCCACTATGATGACATGAATCCACAGTCGGATGTGTGCTACTCGAGCGATGTGGATACTCCTCGAGCTTGTTTGCTATTGTTATGGTGTGATCGTCTCACGAACTACGGACGCTCTGATTTTTTTCTCTCTGGTTAGATTGAGGATACGTAGGCACAAGACGGCGATGTCTTGGCAAGCACTCTTTCCATTTTTTTTCCGTAGTCCCAAGAACTCCGGACACTCTGATTTCCTCTCTCTGGTTAGATTGGGGATACGTAGGCACAAGACGGCGATGTCTTGGCGAGCAACCTTCCCCCATCCACCCGTAGTCCTCCGAACTACGTTGATTCTGAATTTCCCATTGCACAAAGGAATACGTAGGCCTAGGACGACGATGTCCTACCGAGTCATTTTTTTCTTTTCTTTCCCCTGTTTCGTTTCTGTTTAGCAGTAGGCTTTAGATAACTCACCATTTAGACATAGACAACAAGCTTGGATCCTGTGGAATACCATAGACGTAAAGGGGTACGATAACCTTCCCTTTATGTAACCGACTCCCTTACCCGTTTCTCTTGGTCACGATGACCATGCTTTTTCCTTTCCTCGGGTTTACGCAGTGTTTCCTTTCCCTCTCTTGGGATAAATACACATTGCAGACGACTCTATTTTCGCGCCACTTTCGCGTTTGTACTTGGATGAAATCCCGAGAGCGACAACGGGTGAGAGGTTTTATCTGTCTTGTACAAAGCCCAAGATTGAGGCAAAAAGAAGATTAACTCTGCTGGAGAGATTTATACGGTGTCTTGTACAAAGCCCAAGATTGAGGCTGAAATGAGACTGACTCAACAAGAGAGTGTTTTATTCGGTGTCTTGTACAAAGCCCAAGATTGAGGCTGAAAGGTAGTTGACTGACTCAGTTGAGGATTTTAGGTGTCTTGTACAAATCCCAAGATTGAGGATGACCTTACTGGGGAAAATCATTATACAAAGCCTAAGAGGAGGCTGAAAAGAAGATTGATTCTGCTTAGGGATATTATTTCTCAAAGTCTAAAAGAAGGCTGGGAAGAATTGACTCCGCTGGGGAAAATATTTGTCCCGAGCTTAAGAGAAGGTTATGAAGATTTTGACTTTGTTGGAGAAAGTTTATATATGTCTTGTATAAAGCCCAAGATTGATGCTAAAAGATTATTGACTCAATAAGAGAGTGTTTATGTTTTGTACCACTGACTCAACAAGAGAGCGTGGAAAGGTGATTGACTCAACAAGAGAGTATTTTGTGTGTCTTGTACAAAGCCTAAGATTGAGGCTGAAAAGGGTTAACTCAACAAGTGAGTGTTTTAAGAAAGGAGATGGACTCAACAAAAGGGTGTTGTTGGGGCTAATTCTGCAGAGTAAAATCATTATACAAAGCCTAAGAGGAGGCTGACTTCTACTGAGGATTATTGAGATTCAGAGGCAGGTCCAAGTTGGGGAATCAACCCTTGCTGAGGGTTATAGAAGAGTTGAGGTATCAGATGCCTTGAGGTTCTGATTTGGGATAGTGTTATACTGATGATAATCTGACCCTAGTTGGGGAAATTTAAAGTGAGAGTTTAAAGATTGAGTTTTGAAAACCTATAGAGGTTTGGTTAAATGACCAGGATTTCTCCCGTATTTGTAGGGAACTTGAGAATGTCTTTGAGATCCAAGAGGGGATTAAGTTGTCCAAGTCTGTAAGAGCAAGAGTTGTCTCTGCAATTCATCTCTATGTTTTGATGATAACAATGAGTATTTATGAAAGAACTATTTTATGTTCTAATGTGTGTTGTGTGCATATCATAATCAGAGAAGATATCAGATCCAACAAACACCAACAAAATATGCGTAAATGATCATATGCGAGTTACTATGTGTAACATAAGTCACAAGAAGCAGTATGCTTCTGCATCTGATCATAATCAGATAGATCCAAGGATGCCGATATTACTGTTGCAATGCTCTTGTGGATTCTACTTTGAAAGTGGTTATGATTCTGAAGATAACAAAGCTTCTAATCTTGTGAAGAACCGAAGTTCTGAAGATTCTCATGACTTAAAGTTCTGAAGGCTGAAGGTTGTGAAGACCAAGTGCGGAAAGACTCTGAAGACTGAAGTGTTATGAAGGTTAAGATTCAAATGATCAAGTGCTGAAGATTCTGAAGATAACGTTCTGAGTGAACAAGGTTCTGAAGATTCTGAAGACTTGAAGTAGTGAAGATAACGGGTTTCAAGACAAGTGCTGAAGCTCTGAAGATAGATTCCTAATGGACAAGTTCTGAAGGCTGAAGACTTGAAGTTTCTGAAGACCCAGTTATAAAGTCTCTACTCATGCTTCAATTAATTACCATCAGAAGCCTCTGAAGTTTTAAAGAAAAATGTTACCATTAGCAATGACTGTACACCATGCTAAAAAGATCTATCCCATCACTTCTTCTACAGTAAAAAGAAGATATGGCAGTACAACTTTCATCATTGCATAATGACTCTTTTCAAACAGCCAATAGATCTTCAACTGCTATAATTTACTTAGCTATTTAAAGGAAAGGAGCATGCGCTTCTGAAGGTGTAGATGTGATGATAGTTGCAACGATCAGTTATCGTTGTTACACTAAACATTTAAAGCTATCACCATTAACACATAACCATTGTTGTTGAAGCTCAAATATCATCATTCAACACAACAACAATCAATTGGAACAGAAGCTGTTGATGAACAAGACAACATTGCAAATCAGTCAAGTCATCAACCAACTTCATCATCTGGCCTATATTGAAGATCTGAAGCAGGGAGTTGTTGCTCGAAGCTTGCTCAACAAAGAAGATGAAGAAGATCTACAAGATGTCATCAAATGTCAAATCAACATACATCTTTGTAGAATATAAAGATAGCAAGGAGCTGTTTCTCACATCTTGCTAGAACACTGTGTGTTCATTTGTACTTAAACTTAGGAGTTATCTACTTATTAAAGAAGCATCAATGTAATCTCCAGAACAACTAATTCTATGTGAATTAGGATTCCTCAAGTGATCAGTGTGATTGGAGACTTGAGAAGACAATGGCTTGATGTCATTGTGGAAATCCTGAAATATGGTCAATGATAGTCATATCTCAAAGAGGACCAAGTGTGGGTCAGACTCTTGTGAGATCACTGATAGAACTCATTGAAAATCCTAGAAGAATGGTCAGTAAATGTTATATCTGTTGAATCGGATCCCTGAACGTTTAGCTGTGAAATCCTGACAGTAGATCTTGCGAGATTGGAACCTGTCAGGTCAATGTTCGTTATATCCATTAATTGGATCCCTAAACGGTTCATTATGGATTAGTCACAGCTGCGGTTGTACAGGATTTTAGTGTTGCGGTGAAAATCGGATAACAAGCTATTGTTTAACTTGCATCACATTTCTTTGAATTCACCACCGATTTTGATTTATCCAAAGGAAAGGTTCAAGATCGAGAAAACCTAAAGGGGGGAGATCTAAGGTTCGGGGGTTGGTTATACTAAGGGAAGGTATTAGCACCCTTAATATCTGTAGTATTCTACAGGAACCTCTTGTTTAGTTTATGTTATGTTATGTTTGCTTGCTAAGGGTAAGGTAAAGATGTTACCAATGACTATGAGGTCAAGAGCTACCTATGACTATGAGGTCAAGAGCTACCTATGACTATGAGGTCACGAGTAAGATGGCTATTAGGCCGAGGTGATAATGAGCTATTTATGACTATGAGGTCAATAGAGGATGGCTATGAGGCCAAGGGGGAGGGGCTATGACTATGAGGTCAAAGCTTTGTCTATGACTATGAGGTCAAAGGTAAGATGGCCCTATGACTATGAGGTCAAGAGGGAATCCTATGACTATGAGGTCAAAGGATGGTAATGAGCCTTCTATGACTATGAGATCAATAGAGAGACTTTTCTATGACTATGAGGTCAATAGAGGATGATGGCTATGAGGCCAAGATAAGATCCTATGACTATGAGGTCAAGGAGGAAATCCTATGACTATGAGGTCAAAGGATGGTAATGAGCTTTCTATGACTATGAGGTCAATAGAGAGACTTTAAATTCTGGTACCAGATATGTGATGTTACGTGTGATGTCACAACAACACACTCTACAATAGCCAATATAAAACAACAGAAGATTACACACAGAATTGTTCACCCAGTTCAGTTAAACAACTTACTCTGGGGGCTACCTGTAGCGAGCGATTTTGGACGCGGTTCTTAAGCGCTGGTCGCTCTCTGCGGTTGAGCTTAAACTATAGGTCGATTCATTGTTTGTCCTATTGTGAGCTGATTAAGGAAGGAAAATAGATGTCTCCTATTAACCCTGCTTTGCATACTGAGTTTAAACAGCGGTCTGTTAGGTTACGAATGCTATCAATGTGGGGGGCCTTTGTACTGGTTATTTGTATTTTCGCCAATACTGGTTCTTATCTAGGCAGAAGGTTTCTGGCGGGGAACAAGGATTCGGATGTTAGGACTGATGCTTTTTGATAGATACATGAGAGTATGGGATTTGGGTTTTTTTGTTGATTATGCTCGCTAAGATTTTTCTTTCAATCTTATGCCGACGTATTCCCGTTTACCGAAACAGGGAAATCAGAGCGTTCGTAGTTCCTCCTATTCTATGGGAGGAAATTGGTTTTTGGTGTCTTTTTCAAAGCCCAAGACGTGAAGCGAAGGGTGATTTGTATCTTGTTCAAAGCCCAAGATGTGAAGCTAAAAAGTCTATTTGTATCTTGTTCAAAGCCCAAGATATGAAGCTAAAAGGGTGTTGACTTTAGAGAGAATTTGTCATCTCTAAAGAAGGGTTTGTCTGTCACAACTATTGGGTGACTGGTTATAAAGGAGAATTACTTTAACCGGGATACGCGGATCCTAGCAATGCCATAATTTCCTTTAAAGGGGAATTTAACCTGAAGGAGAAGACTTTAACCCAGTGTAGAGCAATGCTATATTTCCTTAGGAATTTCTCATGCTAAAAGAGGGACAGTGGCATGGATGTAGATGATCCAGAGGCTTGCTGCTTACAGCGATTAGATGAAGGGGAAGGAGTTGTTGATGATTATGTACTGTGAACGAGGCACAACTTTGATGCTAAAAGGTCGATTGGATCAACCAGTGGTTTTCTTATTCGAAGCCTAAGAGGAGGATAATATGTGTCTCGTACAAAGCCCGAGAGAGAGGCGAAAAGGTTTTGAATCAGCGAGGGAATCTTTTATACTCAACAAGAGAATGTTTTTGTATCTCGTACGAAGCTCGAGATGGAGGCTAAAAGTTTGACTCAACAAGAGAGTCTTTGTATCTCGTATAAAGCCCGAGATGAAGGCTATTGTTTGTTTGACTCAATAAGAACCCTTTTGTATCTCGTACAAAGCCCTAGATGGAGGCGAAAGGGGTGATTGACTCAACGAGGGAGTCTCTTATGTGTCTCGTACAAAGCCCGAGAGAGAGGCTAAACGTTGTTTGACTCCGCTGGGGAGAATCATTGTACAAAGCCCAAGAGGAGGCTATTGTAACTATTTCAGTTGAGTGACAGATCCAATATACTGACTTTAAAAGAGAAAATCAGTTCTTATATGAGCAACACTGTACTCAGGGATTTGATTTGAGGATCCGAGATATTTCCTTCTCTTTGAGAAAACGGGAAATCCAAAGGGTATTGAGACTGTCCGAGTCTACGGGTTTCCTTCCTATTTAACGAAGGGGTCGCTTGAGAATGTCTTTGAGACTCAAGGAAGTTAGACTGTCCAAGTCTAGAGTTTCGTCTTTTGTACTATGCTTTGAGAAACAGTAGTAGACTCTATGAAAGGACTGTTCTATGAGGATGACTAGGTTCTGTTCCTATACCTCTAGGAGGTCGTCGGGACAATTTGTACAAAGCCCAAGAGGAGACTGGAAACTTTTAAGAAGTCGACGGGTCCTTGTACTAAGCCCAAGAGGAGGCTATCATTCCTGAAGGAAGAGATCATTATACGAAGCCTAAGAGGAGGCTATGAATACTTCTAAGAAGCCGTAGGGTCCTTGTACTAAGCCCAAGAGGAGGCGTGGTTGCTTTTAGAAAGCCTGTGGGTCCTTGTATGATGCCCAAGAGGAGGCCGATGCTTTTAAGAAGCCGACGGGTCCCCAAACCCCGAGAAATTCAAGGCAAGCTATTCACAGGGAATAGATCAAGTCAGGAAAGTCCGAGAATTTGGAAGAAACTCAAAGATACCATTCACGGAGAATACATTCATCTTGGGGAGTAGAGTTTCTTGACGATTCCTAATGAGGACAGCCGAAGAGAAGACTGTATCTGGTGATCCTATTGGGGATCTAGTTGTCTATTTCTACGAATAAATGAAACGGCGTCACCTAGTTCTAGACGTAGTTGCCGGTTGTAGAGCTTCCATGTTGTTTGGTTAGTTGTTCAACAAAGAAAGATTGAAAACAACAGTATATTCAAAATCAAAGGAGAAAGTACTTTGAAAAGGAAAGATTTGGAGCTTACAGCTCAAGGAGAGGCCCAGGGTTTTATCAGTGAGCGCACTGTTTGAATTTGTACAGAGGGACTTATACAAGTGACTAGGGCCCAAAAGGTTTTCTGTACAAAGGGATGGGTCTTACACTCTCTCAAGAGGCCCAAAAAGTTTTAAAGAAAAAGAGTGGGTCTTACTACGCGAGGGTAGGCCCAGTTGGTTTTTCGTTTAAAACGGCGATCGCGCCGAGGTTTTCTTTTAACGCAGAGGGACTTATACAATAAGTGAGGCCCACAATGTTTTGGTTAAAAGGGGGTTGGGTCTTACACTCTATTAGAGGCCCAAAAGTTTTGAATGGGTCTTATATCTCGAGGAGAGGCCCAAGGTTATTTTAAAAAGGCGACGATCGCGCTGTTTGTTTTTGACGGTATCGGGACTTATACATTACACTGAGGCCCAAAAATAATTTGGTCAAAAAAGGATTGGGTCTTACACTCTCTCAAGAGGCCCAAAGTGTTTTGAAAATGATTTATGAGGGTTGAATTAATCCAAAACCCTAATTTGTTTTAAAAAATGTATTTAATTGAATAAAAATTCAATTAAAATGATCAAAATTGTTTAACATATGAAAAACAAATTGTGATCTTGGATTAATGCTTCAAAAATTAAGTATTGACCTACAAAATAATTAGAAAGCATTAAAAGTTGCAAAATCAATGTAGAAAAAATATTTAAAATGTCAAAAACAATTAAAATATTAATTCTTTGCAAAAATATCAATTATATAAAATAAATAATATTTTTGGGATTTTTTGGGAAAATAAAATATCTTAACATTTTTGTGAATTATTAAAAAAAGAATCAACTCAAAATCATTAAAACTCAGAGAGAAATTAATTTTTGAATCAATTAAACAAAATCAGAAAATTCAAATATTTGAATTTGTGAAAAAGGCGCCAAGAACACAAGCAAGAACACACGCGTTTTTCTGGGTTTGGCTGATTTGCGTTTTCCATCCAATCTCACTGAATACGTAATCATATCATGCAATCCACATATCATTATGCTCGTCTCAACCTCACGATCATGTCTATAACACTTAATTTCATTTAAATTAAACATAAAACATGAAATCACGAAGAAACCTCAAGAACCCTAATTTCTGCATGAAGGCTAGGATTTTTGATACACGATTCAAACAATGCAATTAATTGAGGGAAAACATTCCATGCATGATTATGAACATATGGCCAAATTATTGTGCGAGGAAATATGCATAGATTGAGAGATGACCAAGTATGTGCTTACCTCTAGGCCGTGACAGCAAGAGCAATGTAATTTTTGATTTAGAGGTGTTACAGATGAGTGGTGATGATCTGAACAGCTTCCCTACACCCTATGGATTGTGTTTGAATGCTTGGACTTGATTGAAATTGGCTGGATCACTTCATGACATCTCAACTGCACTTTGGTTAAAACCTTGAACAATTGACTGGTGATTCTGAGAAATCAGTGTTCCAGTTGTTGTTTAAGTGTTTGACCAGCTCATATGTGATGTATGTGAGGTGTGTGAGTGATTGGTTTGATTGGGAAAGCTCTCAAACTCAAAACCCGATAGTTACCTTGCTAAGAAAAGCATTTTTGCCAAGAGAAAGAGATTTTGAGGAAAGCATCTGTTATATGGCTTTGGTGTACTCAAACTGATCACAATTGAGCTCTATTTATAGTATAGCAAGTTTGTTTTGGGATCCACAGTGAATGGAAACTGCAGCAGGTGTTTGTTCAATGTTGGCCAATGGAGTTTCAAGTCTCCTCTAGCCATTGACTAGAGGTTAGGGCACAGAGCTTTGGTTCCCTTGGTCTTGGATAAGTCTTGACTGATTTCAGATGAGAATGGCTCAGTCCATGCCACCTTGATGCTTCCATTGAATGCTCCAATCTAAATTTGAAGTCTTGTCCCTATTTTGGCCATTCTAGGTTCAACATGCTATTTCTTGTTCCATGGACTTTGGAGACTTTGCTCAGTGATTGTCCCCTTTAGATTCAATCCTCTGAGGTGTCCAAGTGGATAGGAGCATTTGGATTTGGCTGATTTTGGCAAATCGAGCAAAGTTGCAAATTCTGCCTTGCCTTGACATATTTCAACAAGGCAACTTTCCAATGTCATATCTCATGACTCAAATGGAATTTGGCAATGTTCTTGGTCATTTTGGAAAGCCCTTACATCATACAACAACTATTTGAACATGTTTGGTTTGATCTCTTTTGAATCCAAGTGAAAAATCCCCCTACAGTTGGCAAAAAGTGAAGACAGATTTGGACTTAGTGAAAATTTCACTAAGTGTTGGAAAAAGTGACATTTTCATTTTTCAGCCATTTTGATCACTCCATAACTCAAAATCCTTAATGAATTGGAGTTAGGTCTAGTTGAAGTTTTTGTAGAGGGTAATGAGGGCTACAAATCCATCTTTGGATGAGAAAAAATGGCCTTGTGGTTTAGGAGTTACGATCCTCCAAAGTTGGTACCCTTGCCACTTTATTTTTAACTTAGAAAATTTTCTAAGTTTTTATGGTTACCCCTTTTACAAGTTATCCAACTTTTCTTGATTTTTCTTGATGAATGATGATTCAAATCATACATTAACATAATTTTAGGGTTAAAAAACCATTTTGGTGAAAAATCTCTAAAAGTCAAAGTTGACTTTTGTGCACAGTTGACTTTTTATCAGATGAATTCCAAACTGTGCAATTCCTTAGGAAATCATGTCCTTGACCTAAATCAAACTTGATGGACATGTTCCATAGATGTCATAGGGTATATTGAGGTATGTCCTAGGTCTTAGGAGTATGTCTTGGTCAAAAGTCAAAGTTACAGTTGACTTTTCCCTTAAAACCCTAATTGTGGTGCAGATGAAATTGAGACTTGTTGCTCAAGCTTCTTGGATTAATCCATTGTTCCAAATGGATCAATATAGTTCATTAGATACCCTCAAACCCTCTCTTGAAGTCTTGGCTCATGATTTTCCCTAAAAGTCAACTTAGGGGTGAATTAGGTCAAGAAACCCTAATTCCTGATTTTTGATGTATGCATCCCCTGAGGCAAAATTGACTTGATGGTTTTGTCCATGAGGTTCCATGGAGTATATTAGGGTATATTTTGAATAATTGGCTCATGCCCAGATGAAAGTTTCCATCAGGAGGCCCTGGTCGACCAAAACCATAATTTGGTGACACTGTCGATCTTGAGACTTAATCCACCTGGAAGGGAGCATCCTTGTGCTTAATCCTTAAATTGGGAGTCCTTTTTGATCCTTTGTGAACGTTTGGGAGGTTAGACAAGTTGAAGATCATGTCATTCCTTGATTGATCATATGTCTAAGCACTCAGAGAGGGCTTGAAACCCTAATTTTGATTGTAGTGGAGGTTCACCCATCTTTGGGGAGACTGACAAGGTAGGATGGTTCCCCCGTATTGTGATGATGATTTGCACAATGATGAGAAATTTAAGTAGTCAAAATTTGGGGTATGACACTACCAAGCCACGAAGGAATTTCACTATTAGTAGAATTAATTTACAGACTCAACAACCCAGTTGACATCTCCTAAACTTAATCTCTACCTAATGAACCTTCTACCTAAGAGACCACTTAGGTATGAGAACACTACTCACTTCCTAAAACACCTCAAAGATCACACTCTGAGAAACACCTTGATCTTGCTTACAAGCTTTGACCAAGTAACAACACTCTCTTGCTTCACAGCTCTAAGAGAGTACACCTTACAACTCACCAATTCAACCTAGAATGGTTTACAAAATACTCGTACAAAGACAATGGTTGACACTCAGTCTATGCTCTCTATCTTCTGTACTTTTCCTCCAGGATTGATGCGCTTTATATAGCTATTTGATTTGGGCTTGGACCTGCTACAATATCTAACCTGATTTGTTATTTAAAACTGAATCTTCAAAACAGATTTTCTCTCAAAATCTTCTTAAATCTTCAGCCTTTAAACACTCCTACAAATCCGGATCAAATCTGTTTGCAACATAAAATATCTCCTCCAAGATATTCGCATCCAATAACTCTAACAACTCTCCCAAAATCCATCTAATACGCTTAACCCTAAAAACATCTCAAACCTGATGTTTTAATGCTCTGCATATCTGATGTCATAACATCGCATGAGACATCAGACTTCAAAACTTCAACAACTTAAAAATATAACATTAACCAATGTTAAGACTCAATGTTAAGACATCACCCATGTGACATCAACATTGAACAACTATGTTTTACCAAAATTCTAGCCAATCCAAGAACTAACAATCTCCCTCTTTGGCTAATTTTGGCTAAAACAATCTCTGCAACATCAGAGACTTCAGCAGCGGATAAAAATTGAAAAATGTTAAAAACTCCTAGCAGCACTCCTTCAAAACAGCCCCTTCTTCAAAATGCTGCACATACTCCATCAGCTCAGCAAAGGGTCAAGCTCCCCCTCAAAACTAGAACAGCATACAGCTGCACAAACACTCTCCCCCCTCAACTTCTGCACCACATCAGAAACAGGATTCACAACCACACCTTGGCTTGGCTAACTCTCCCCCTTTTTAGCCATAATTGGACAAACACCTACTAACTACCAGTTAGTCCTAAGCTAGCTCTCATTGTCAGTCTAAAGTCAGCATTCAAGACAAGACAAATCATAGAACAAAAACATAAAAAGTGCTTTAAAACACAATATTCAGGTTACAAACCAAACACACCAAGTGCAAAACAACAAAAGCAAAAAAAACTACTGTCTAGCAGAAACAACAAAAGAAACTTAATCTTCATCAGAACTAGGCCCATCTTCATCATCCTCATCATCTTCCTCAGAATTGACACCTTCAGCATTGACATGAACATCATCATTATCATCCTGTTCCAAGGACTGGATCAGCTTCTCAATTTCCTTCTTTCTAGTTATGCTGGTACTGATCACAATATCCAGATCCTTGCAAGTAGCCTTCAATTCTGCAAGCAAATAAGCTTTGGTACTTTTCTTCTTGACACCAGCATCTGATGTTGAGACAATGTCTGGAACATGACTCCCAACAAACAATTTTGGATACAGAGATAATGTAGACTCCCTCTTGCAGGCTGTGTCTGAACTTGTCAATATGCCAGGATGTTGTTTTAGAATTACTCCACAAATGAGAGATGGGAATGCTATAGGCATTTTGATAGCATTAGTGGTGGCATGTTTCACAGTCTGTTCAAAAATATATGATCCATAGTCAAATTTCTTCTTAGTGCCAACAGCATAAATGAACCTTCCTAATCCCACACCTGTTGTGGTTTTATGATTAGTAGGCACCCAATTTGCAGCTCCAATTCTGTGCAAGATAGCATACTTAACACTAAGTTTGCTAGTTGTCAATTTTCCTTTCAAGGGCCACACCTTTACTTGACCAGCAGTTATCTCCTTGGAGACATCATTATCAGTAACTTCTAACTCTGTAAACTCTTCTTCTTTTCTTCCTAGGTAATTGTTGATAACCTCAGGAGAGAACTCAATAAATTTTCCTCTAACAAACACTTTCATGAAATCCACACTTCTTTTGTCAGAAATATTCACAGGAATGTTAACCATAAATTCCTTAACCAGACTGTCATAACACTTGGAGAACCCACAAACAGTCTTCATCAATCTAGCAACCTTTATCACCTCTATGACTTCTTTAATTTCCATAGCCTCTTTGCCAATATCTCTTTCAAGAGCAAGTCTTCTTTGACAAACAAATTTCCACATGGAAGCACTACTTGTATAATGGAATGAAATGTTGTCAACAGGAACATCAGGTATCTTGTCAGCAATTCTCTTCAAGATTGACTTTCTCACAGGAGCGATGTCTTGAACATCATCCTCAACATCATACTCTGATTCAGATTCTTCCAACAGCTTCCTCTTTCTAGGATTCACAGCAACTTTACTCCATGTTTTTGTTGGACCAACAACAGGAGTCTTTTTCTTCTTTCCTTCAGCTGACTTTTTAGGAGAAGATTCCACATTCTTTCCTTTTCTAGTTTTAAGTCTTTTAGCAAGACTAGGTACAACATTTCCAATCACTTCATCATCAGACAGGTCAACAACATTTACCACATCTTCATTCTTCTTTCCACCAGGGCTAGTTTCAACATCCCTATCAGGCGATGTTCTGACATTTGTTTCAACATCAGCTTCCTCATGAACACCTTCTTCTTCACCACCTACTTCAGCATCTTCAATGACAGACATAGCCAGTCTGTGAAGATTTGTATCATCACTTTGCATGTCCTCCTTTTCAGCAGGCATTTGTCTAAGGGGAATAGAAATGCCTTTTACAGATAAACCCTTATCCAAAATTTTGGTGGCAATCTGATTAAGACTACGATCAACATCAAACCTCTCATCAACAGCTTGAGGGGTGGAAGACCCAGATGCATATTTCTCTTTAAACAAAATACTAGTGACTAACCTCCTAGTTTCACTATCATCAATTTTAGGTGTAGGCCTTTTGGGTTGCAGTTTGGAAGGTCTTGACTTACTAGATTTAGGAACCATCATGGAGATGGGTGCTACATTCAAAGTTTCTTCTGCAGAGTCCTCTTCTGTAGAAACCCTAGTTTTTTCGCGCGATGAACTTTGTGAAGCAAATTTCTTAGATGGAGATGATATATGTTTTGACATTGTTCCTGTGAAGCACTTTAGATTCAGAGATGAATGGCAATTTCTGTTGAAGGAGAAGGAGATGAACAGATTAGGGATATGAAGTTTGATGACGCGTGAGATGGCTATAATAGGAAATTATGGCCTAAAGTATGGAGCCTGATTCTGAGTATCACTTAAAAGCCAATCAATGAGTTTCTCCCTCCAAAATAACTTTCCTTTTAAATTTTTAAAAGAATTCACACCATAAGTTATTAACCCTAATTGACCTTTCAACATGCTCAAAGTTTCACACTTGATGTTACAGTCTGATGTCACAACATCAACCTTAACATCATTAGATGATCTGACCTCTTGAGGTACCCATTGATAACAATTATCTCTGGATCTGACTCCCTTCATAACAACCTCATTCTTCTCATTAGTCACCAAACACTCATCTTTAGTGTAGCTGACTTTGTATCCTTCATCACAAAGCTGACTTATGCTAATCAAATTAGCACTCAAACCTTTGACAAGAAGCACATTGTCAAGATCAGGTCCATCATGACACTTCAATTTTCCAACTCCTTTTACCTCCCCTTTCTCTCCATTACCAAAAGTAACATCATTTGGAGAGCAAGAATTGATCTCCACCAAATAATTTTTGGACCCAGTCATATGCTTTGAACATCCACTGTCAAATTACCATCCATCCTTAGCAGAATGTCTATCTGATGTGTGAGCCAATAGACATGTAACCTCAGCTTTAGGAACCCATTGTTTAACAACCTTAGTCATGTTCTCCTTCTGTCTAGGTTAAGGGACAAATTTGGGATATCCATGCAGTTTAAAGCAAGAAAACTGCATATGACCAAATCTTCCACAATAGAAGCACCTTACTCTCTCTTCTCTGAAGTTGTTAAACTTCCTACCACCTTGATGATGAAACTGTTGTGGCTGCCATCCATAGTACTGTTGTTGTCTTCTTCCATAGTTTGCATGTCTTTTGTAGTGAGGATTCTGTCTCTTAGGCTGTCTTCTATGATGATGTGGCTTCCTTCTACCATAAAAATGAGGCACAACATTATTATATCCAAAGCCATACATATTCCCCTGATGTTGAGACATCTGATGGAACATGTTAAACCTAGAAGCCTGCATGCTCATATGGTATTGAAGAGGCATATACTGCCTAGCTCCAGAAGTATGAACCTTCCTTTGATGAGGACCATGAGCATACCTTTTCCCAACATTTTGAGGCTGTTGGTGAGCAACCTGCTTGGGTTTAGGATTATGTCTCTTTTTGTTATGTTGAGACATGTCCTTTTTGGTTCCTGAAGTACTAGCTTCAGCAGAAACCTTCTCCTCAACAACAAACCCTAAGCCAGATTTGTCTCCTGCTATCTTTTCTGCCTGAAGGATCTTATCAAGAGTATCAGATCCACTGTTCAACATTCTAACAGATTTTGTCATTTGATCAAGTTGAGATTTAACCAACAAGACTTCATCTTCAAGATCAGCTTTAACAGTCTCAAGCTGAACAATTTGTTTCTTTTGTTTCTCACTTTCTTGACAAACCTCTGCACTCCTCAGACATAACTCATGATAGGAGGCTGCTAACTCCTCAAAAGTCAGTTCCTCATCACTTGATTCTCCCTCAGACACACATGTCCCTGTTAATGCTCTGACATGCTTGGCTGACTCTTCTTCACTTTCACTGTCAGTATCAGACCAGGAAACAGTCATGCCCTTCTTCTGCTTCTTAAGGAATGTAGGACATTCTTTCTTGACATGCCCATAACCTTCACACTCAAAACATTGAATCCCTTTGTCTTGAGCAGTCTTCTCTTCATCCTTTTCTTTTGACTTGCTGATGTCAGAGGAGATGTTCTTAACATTAGGTTTGTAGTTTCTATTCATTCTCTTGAACACCTTGTTGAACTGTCTTCCCAGCATAGCAATAGCCTGTGATAGCTCCTCCTGAGATTCAGCACCATTCCCTTTCTTCTCTTCTTGAGTATTAGATACCAAGGCTATATTCTTGGTCTTCTTTTCAGGTTCCTCCTCATTCAACCCTAACTCAAAAGTTTGAAGAAATCTAATAAGCTCATCAACCCTCATTTTGCTGATGCCTTGAGCTTCTTCAATTGCAGTCACCTTCATCTTATACCTCTTGGGAAGGGATCTAAGGATTTTTATCACCAGCTTTTCTTTGGTCATCTTCTCTCCAAGAGCACTAGAGGCATTAGACAACTCAAGAATACTCATATGAAAGTCATGAATAGTTTCATCTTCCTTCATCTTTAGACTTTCAAACTTTGATGTCAGAAGTTGAAGTCTTGACATCTTAACCTTTGAAGTTCCTTCATGAGTAGTCTTCAAGATGTCCCAAGCTTCTTTAGCAACTTCACAGGTATTGATCAACCTGAATATGTTCTTATCAACTCCATTGAAAATAACATTTAAAGCTTTGGAATTCCAAGGGCAAGCTCATCTTCTTCCTTGGTCCATTCTTCTTCAGGTTTCAATTTTGAGCTGCCTTCTTTTTCTTTCCCAGCATCATCTTTCTCAACAACAACATGTGCTTTCCATTCTTTTATGACAGCCTTCCAAGCCCTGCTGTCCAAGGATTTCAAAAAGGTAATCATCCTTGGTTTCCAATAATCATAATTAGAGCCATCCAAAATAGGGGGTCTATTCACAAATCCACCAACTTCCTTGTCCATCTTTAGCAGAAAGTATCACCCTAGATCTCACCCAGATGCAGAGCAGGATGCCTGCTCTGATACCAATTGAAATTCTGGTAACATATATGTGATGTTACGTGTGATATCACAACAACACACTCTGCAATAGACAATATAAAACAACAGAAGATTACACACAGAATTGTTCACCCAGTTCAGTTAAACAACTTACTCTGGGGGCTACCAAGCCAAGAAGGAATTTCACTATTAGTAGAATTAATTTACAGACTCAACAACCCAATTGACATCTCCTAAACTTAATCTCTACCTAATTAACTTTCTACCTAAGAGACCACTTAGGTATGAGAACACTACTCACTTCCTAAAACACCTCAAAGATCACACTTTGAGAAACACCTTGATCCTGCTTACAAGCTTTGATCAAGTAACAACACTCTCTTGCTTCACAGCTCTAAGAGAGTACACCTTACAACTCACCAATTCAACCTAGAATGGTTTACAAAATACTCATACAAAGACAATGATTGACACTCAGTCTATGCTCTCTATCTTCTGTACTTTTCCTCCAGAATTTTGATGCGCTTTATATAGCTATTTGATTTGGGCTTGGACCTGCTACAATATCTGACCTGATTTGTTATTTAAAACTGAATCTTCAAAACAGATTTTCTCTCAAAATCTTCTTAAATCTTCAGCCTTTAAACACTCCTACAAATCTGCATCAAATCTGTTTGCAACAGAAAATATCTCCTCCAAGATATTCGCATCCAATAACTCTAACAGCTCTCCCAAAATCCAGCTAATACGCTTAACCCTAAAAACATCTCAAACCTGATGTTTTAATGATCTGAATATCCGATGTCATGACATCGCATGAGACATCAAACTTCAAAACTTCAACAACTTAAAAAATATAACATTAACCAATGTTAAGACTCAATGTTAAGACATCACCCATGTGACATCAACATTAAACAACTTTGTTTTACCAAAATTCTAGCCAATCCAAGAACTAACAAGACTTTTCTATGACTATGAGGTCGAAGAGGATGATGGCTATGAGGCCTAGATAAGATCCTAAGACTATGAGGTCAAGGAGGGATGGATGCCTAAGACTATGAGGTCCAAGGTAGAAATGAGCTTTCTATGACTTTGAGGTCAATAGAAAAACTTTTCCTTTGGAAGGAAGGGGAAGAATAACATCTTGTAAACAAGAGTTACAGTGGGGTTGAAATAGAATGAAACATATGAGTTCAAGAATTCCAGATAGTAAGCATTTAATCAACACATGAAGTGAATTTTTTAAACGTGAACATAGCAATCAACAAGAATAAATGATCATGTAAATGTGACAAGTATGGCAGAGAAAACATTCACAATTTGAAGCAAATACATTTGGAGTCATGCAACTCATCAACAGAGAACAACAATAAACAACATTTTCATGGTAAGATTTTGTTGAAGTCGGGAACAAAGCTTCACAAATCAAGCACATTTCAAAGAAAACTCAACTCAAAGTCAGTGGTCACTTGAATATGTCAAACATGGCAGGGGAGGCACAAGAAACAATTGGATTTAGGTAATGCAACTTCAACAGAAAACAAAAAAACAAACAGCATTCTCATGGTAAGGTTTATTAAAGTTAGGACACAAAGCTTCATGAATCACAACATACTTCCAGAATAACTTATTTTAAAGTCAGTCTATACATATATATATACCAAGTATGGCAGGAAAAGCATGCTCACGGTTTGAAAATAAATGCATTTGGGATAATGCAACTTAACAATCAGAAGCCAGAAAAATCATGACAACATTCTCATGATACAGTCAGGAAGCAATTTGTAAACAAAATTTCATAAGTTACAAAATATCCCAAAGGAAAATTCTTTAATGTTTTTAAGAAAATAGTTGATTTTATTTACAAAAGAAATCTAAAAATTAAAATGAAGTGCTGAATATTTTTAATGCCTTTTTTGGAAATATTAGGAGAAGAAAGAAAAATAAATAAAAAATGAACGAGAGGTAAACACATGAAAAATAATAAAACAAACAAAAAAACAAAAGCAACCAATGTGGCTCTCGCCACATCACATGCATGGCCGGCATCATGAACAATGTGGCTTGCGCCACCCTTCTACATAGTTGGCGCCATGTACTCTTTTTTTTTTCTTTTTTTTTTTTTAATGTAGTGTGTTATTTTGTGTGAGTTGGTGACATCGCGGGCGCCACAATGTTAGCATGGCGAGCGCCACTTTAATTCTTTTATTGTTCAGTTTTCTTTTTATTCAAACACGAGTCCAATTCATGATTTTTTTTTTACAAAACCAACATTTAGGATCTACAACATTCATCAAAGAAACAAGCAATAATCAGACAACAACAAGGTATGAATATGACAACATGATAACAACATGGAGCAAAACGATCACAGAATCAGACAATAATGAGATAACAAATATGATTATAGTACGGTGCAAATATGAAACAAACGATCATTGTGTTTAAAAAACATAGTGAAATAGAATGATACCTAGTGGAGATAGTCCACTGCTTTTTCACAGGTACGGGTTTCTGGAAATGGTGGATGAGCTTCTCCTCCTTCCAAGATCAACTGCTACTGAGCTTCCCAGTAAAAATCAAGTCACTGATGGTTAGGATGTGGTGTGTTTGATGGTTTGAAGTGTTTACAGTGGGAATGAAAGTAGTGAATTCCTTGCAAGTTTTTGAAGATTACTTGTAGGATTATGGAAGGGAGAAGTAGAGAGAAATTTTCTTGGTAATTTCTGGTGTTTGAACAAAGGAGAAGTGGTCTCCTTTTATAGGCAAGCAAAATGGTCCGTGCCTTGGAGATACAGTGGGTAATTGATTTGTCCATGGGAGAAAAAATTAGGGTTTGTGTAGCACTCCTTTCAGCCGTTGATATCAGTCAACCTTGGAGATCGTTGTGCTTCACTTGTTGAATAAATATAGGTGAGCACATGGTGCAGGTCTGCTTCTTTCATCCTTTAATATCTATTCCAAATACCCTTTTTATTGTGCCATGAGAGAGAAAGTAAAAAGAGGTAATTGTAGGAATTGTGAATTACAGATTCTATGATCATGAACACAGGTCTCTTGTGCTGAGCCATTTTTTTTCATCAATCCACTATGGGGTCCCAGAAGGCTTTTGGCTTCGTCAGGAATGGGTGAGCTCAAAGAGGTAGCATTTAGCGACTTCAAGAAAATTGGTTTACAAGCAAAGCATCTTCAGATTTTTTTTCAAATAATAATAAGAGACACATGAGATGGATTAAGTTCCTAATGCCTTGCTAATATAACCTTACGTGAATACCCCTTTAAAATTTTAACTTTATGACCTTAATTCAAATGACAACATTTTTAGACCCCATGGAAATTGAAATAAGTCACATGTCCGTGAACAAAAAAGAAAATGTCACAAGAACATTCTTAGAAAATTCTAAGTTACCAAATTTTAAACCTTCCATGACACCAATTTGAGATGTTGCACTTTGGTGAATATTTATCCAAATAAAAAATTCTAGCACTCAAAAGAAAGTTTTTCAAGGGTCATAGGTGGACTCCAAGGATGTCCACTAACACATGGAATGATGTCTCAAGGCTTGGGATCACACTTTGCTTGACATGTAAGACAATGGTTGACTTGTCTTGATATAACACTTGATTTCTTGTTGAGAAAGACTTCTTGGATGCATGTAGATTCAAATGGTTGCACTCGGAGGCCAAAAGATGTCTTAGGAAGATCTTGTCCTCTTTATGTAAACCCTATCTTTCACAATAAAAAGAAACACTTGCAAAAATAAAATGGTTAGTTAACAATGCATACATGATTGAGGTCTAAATGTAGGTGCAAGGTAATATGACAGCTAAGGGGTAAAATTTGGGGTATAATAGTTGCCCCTATTTAAATAGCTTTACCGAATGGCACGAGGAATGGAAATCCTCTGGACACCAAGGTGAAAGGTATTTAAATATAGCAAACTGAAAATTTTTCCCTTAGATGGAATGCAGATGCTCAGGACAGGTAACAAACGTGCATATGCTGACATGCTATGAACTCTAGTATGATGTTATGATGTTATGACAGTGCAAAAATGTAGACAAACAGGGCACCAAAGAATAAAGAGCTACCAAACACAGGTGAGCTTTACTGGGGAAAGATGGAGGAAGTATCCACAAGGAAGACTCACTGGGGATACAGACTAACCAACAAAAGAGACTCACAAGGGAGACTCCAAGGAAACCATGGGGATAGAGAAATAAAGGGGAAACCCTATAAATCCTCACTGGAGATAGGAGCCAGAGAGGTGTTCTCCACTGGGGAAAGATGAAGGAAATAAAGAACACACTCTTACTGGGCATGAAACCAAAAAGAAGACATGATCTCCACTGGGGATCAATTTGAAATAAAAGGATAGACCTCCTACACAGATTTTCTGGGGATTTCTTATACTGAAGAGTTCAAACAGGATCTTCAAGAAAAGCCAGAAAAGACGGAGACAAACTCTACGTGGCAGATGATGAAATATAATGACTTTTAGCTGGGAATAAGGTTGATGAACAATTAATGATTGGACTCGAGTACCAATATGAGTTGGAAAGGACACCAATTTGGGGTTATAGTTTGACTGCCAGTATGAGCCGGATCTTAGATACCAGTATGAGCTGGATTTTTGGATACCAGTATGAGCTGGACTTTGGATACCAGTATTGGCTGGGTCTTGGATTTTAGGTTTATATCTGACCTGGCTTCAAACAACGGGTTCATATCTGACTTGAGGTCTGACTTGGTTTTCAAACTTCGGGTTCATATCTGACCTGAGGTTTAAGTTCATATCTGACCTGGTTTTTATATCGTCAAAACTGGTTGACGCCAAGAGTAATAACGTATCCGAAGGTACAAAACCTGAGCTCGGAGCACCTCATCAAACGGATTGACAGCAAGGAATAACTCAAATAGGGATCACATCAAACAGGTTGATGGAAAGGAATAATAACATATCCGAAGGTACAAAACCTGAGCTCGGAACCCCTCATCAAACAGATTGATAGGAAGAAACACCCCAAATAGGAATCACATCAAACAGGTTGATGGAAAGGAATAATAACATATTCGAAGGTACGAAACCTGAGCTTGGAACACCTCATCAAACAGATTGACGGGAAGGAATAATAACATATTCGAAGGTACGAAAACTGAGCTCGGAACACCTCATCCAACAGATTGACGTCAAGGAATAATAACATATCCGAAGGTACGAAACCTGAGCTTGGAAAACCTCATCAAACAGATTGACGGGAAGGGATAGTAACATATCCGAAGGTACGAAACCTGAGCTCGAAACACCTCATCAAGGAATAATGACACATCTGAAGGTACGAAACCTGAGGTCGGAACACCTCATCAAACAGATTGATGGGAAGAAACACCTCAAATAGGTATCACTTCAAACAGGTTGATGGAAAGGAAAGATTGAAGGTAACACCATTGGTAATTGTAGAAGTATGAATAAAACCAAGGACGAATAAGCTTCTCGGGAGAGATTGCCACTTATCGTTGAAGAGGTAATGATAGCAAAACAAGCTTCTCAAGGAGATTGCCACTTGTTGTTGGGTATAAATTCCAAAGAGATGTTGATATTACAACACTGCTGGAGAAGTAATTATCTTCAATGAGGGTCTGTAAAAGATTCTTCCTGCGAGACACAGTGCAAAATAAATGCACGCTCAAATTAGGTTCAACAACCTAACCTGCCAGGGAACAAAGTTCAATCTAGGAACGAGCTAGAAAGAAACGGTCAAACAAGACTCCAACCATTGAGGAATGAGCTCAAATGGGGATTTATCTTATCCTATTATGGAAAAGACAACTGAACCAACCATCATCCACGAGGATAAAACTCTGTGGGGAATACAGAAAGGATGGGCACTTTATGCCTAAGGGCTGACGACTCTATTGGAGAGGGAAGACAAACCCAGTCACTTGGGGAGATAAACGCCAAAGTGAACAAAAATTGGTAAACACCAGAAAAGGGTAGCAAAAATGCTAAGATGTTATGCATATGAATGCTTATGTCATGCTTATGCTCATGCTGACAAAACAGACAAAGGGAAACGAGATTGGAGATGAAATAAACATCTCGACAAGGATACCTAGCCAAACTCATCAGATTGGACCATTATTGGGATGAATAAGTAGGATCAACAACTTCACTGGGGAAAAGAATATTCCACCTGAGGTATAGCATCTTGACTTTACTAGGATTGCCATCATGAGCTTGATTTCCTTACTGGAGGAGGAAGATCCATGGAGATTGGCCAAGCTCGACCGAAGTAACAATTTACTGGGAAGCTGGCAAAAGATATCACAAGAACAGGGTAATTCTGCATCCTGACTTGTATGATGATCACCATAATAAACAACAGGTCTTGCAACAGGTAATCTTCAAATCTTCTCCGCCCCAGATTGCACGGTCCTTTGGGAGAAAATACCAAGAGGTTTTTACAGAAGAATCGACATACGAAATGCTTTAACATCTTTAAACTCTTGGAGAGATTCATGGATCTCGGCATAACTGCCTCATATTAACTACGCTTGCACAATAAGTTCTTTGAACTTGTTCTTCAGACTGTGGGAGTAATAACGCGGAAGCAAACTTGTCTCATGCTAAGTAAATGCCCCAGACTAACTGACCTTTGAGAGATTTGTCTAATATCGACCTGACTGCTTCTGATTAACTGGTCTGCGAGGATAAGTCATCAAAAAGATTTTACAGAAGAGTTGGTGTACCAAATGCTCCAATATCTTCAAACTCTTGAAGAGATTCATGGATCTTGACACATCTGCCCCAGTTTTACTGTATTTATACAACAAGGTCCTTGAACTTGTTCTTCGGACTGGTTGACCCGTGAAGGAGGTACCCCAGACCAATTGACCCTTTAGAGATTTACCGAATCTCTACCTGATTGCCCCTGATTAACGATATTCGCAATACAAAGTCCTCAGACTGTGGTAGAAACAACTGGGGAACATACTTGCCTCTGTTGGTAGGTCATTGGAGTCTAAACTTGTCATAAGATAACCTCAAAAAGGCTTGGCCCAATATCCTGAATTTGAAGAGTTTCTTGCCCCTTGATTTAGTAGCTCTTGAGATGCTGGATCTATGGAGGAGATGCCCCAGACTGAGCCCTTTATCAAATTCCCTAGTTGGCTACATTTATTGGGATTCCTTTGATATTGAATTGTCTTGCAAACAAGTAATTGTTCATTTAAAATTGGCAATTTCAATGCAACATTCATGCACACTTTTGAAAATAAAGTTTATTGATGAAAACGCACACAGTGGAATGATTAAACAATTAAAAACAAAGTGGATCTCGCCATTTACGGAATGACAGATAAAGTGATCAACACACGCAAATAGCCAAGATCATTAGGAGTCAGGTTAATCAACCTTGCTGTAGTATGCTTTCAAAACAACCTTACCTCAATTAGGTCTTTTAAGGGTTGTAGCGTGGCCTGGTTCAGGGTTTATGAAACAAAGGATAAAGGCTCAAAGTTTATTTGTCCCTACCCAAACTCCGTGATGAACTCCAATCCTACGCTCAGTTAACTTAAGCTATACATTCAAGTTCCTATAGGCTAGGAATGAATTGATGATAGTTGATGATGATTCATACACCTTTGTAGCCATTACTCTTTTGCAGAATTTGGTTATCCTTTTTGCTGAGGTTTTGATACCTCTTTTTGTCTTCACCGAGGTTTTGAGACCTCTCCTTTGTCTTTGTTGAGGTTTTGAGACTTCTTCTTTGTCTTTGTTGAGGTTTTGAGACCTCTTCTTGATTGTCGCTTGTTTTGAGAGAGCTGACTGGTGTCTTGCATGAAGCGCCAAGTTAAACTGAGAACTACCCTGCCCCAAGGTTAATATTTAAGGGTTTTTTTTGTAAGGAAAGAAAACTCCTACTTCTATGATCAAAGGGGTTAGCGAGGGATTATCTTCCTTATTTCTCCAGTGTTTGGGAATTGAAACAATGCCTTACATCCTCGGCAGGGTTTAATCGAAAGCATACCACATCAATTATGGATAATATTATTTTCATCATCCTCCCTAATCTTTGCGTATCAACAAACGGTTTGATGAAATGGAACAAATAAATATATATTTTTGTTTTTTTTATGAACATGAAAGTAAATGAGTGAAACAAATGGACTTAATCAAAAGGTGCACAAACATTTCATTAATCTTGCCAATTTGAAAGTACAACAAAGCTTATAAGAAAATACAAATTCAAAGTGCAAAAGGAAATGCAATTGAAAATACTGAAATGAACAAAATGCAGCCAGTGTTGGTGAATTGATTTCAAAAGATTTCAGGTTCCAGGCCCATACGGGGAAACACCTTCGCCACTGATCACTTGTTCCTTGTGATACAGAATCTTGAGAGGCCTCTCAAGTCTTTTTCCTTTTGCATAAAGAGTTGAGACATTGACATTTGATGTACCTTCTTGAGGTTACAGTGTTCTTAGCAGGTTTAGCAGCCTCGTTTCGAACCCTTTGCATTCTTCAATGGGGTGCCCCATTGTCCCGGTGCGGAATTTGCATTCAATCTCTGGATGATCCTCTTCAAAGATCAAATCCTTGTTGTGGATCAGATTTTTCACATTAGCTTCTAAAACCAGGAAACCATCCAAATTATGTCCTCCAGCCCCTTCATGAAAGTCGCAAGTCAGATTTGCATTGTGCCAAGGTCCAGGCACAGGGTAGTAAGGTTGAGGAGTCACCAACTTGTTCTGAATCAGTAGTGGGAACAGTTTGCTTAGCGGCACTGGGATAGAAGTGTAGTGAACCTCGCCCCTTTTGACAGAGCACCTCTTTTTATTTTGGTTTCGATAACCTCGAGGAAAAACAACCGTTGGAGGCTGAAACACCCTTTTGGTAGACACCTGATAACGATTACATTTTGGTGCGAGACCAAGACCAAAGGTTGGCTGGCGTGAAGTTTCCTCAAAAGCAGATCCTTGGTATGGGAGAACCACAGGAGATGGCAAAGGATTATTGATTTGAATGCCTTGAGGCGTGAATGAGATCCTCTCAGAGTCTAAAAGATTCTGAACCTTACTCGGGAGCACCTTACAGTCTTCAGTGGAATGCCCTTGTGCCCCAGCATGGTAGTCACATCGAGCATTGGCGTCAAAGCCTGGTGGATACGGAAATGGTACTGGCTTCAATTCTTTTGGCACTATCAATCCACTTTCGATCAGGACTGGTAAAATTTAACTGTATGACATTGGTAATGGTGAGAAGTGCCTCTCTGGCTTTCTTGGCCTTTGTCGTGCATTCTGACGCGGTTGAGGGTGGTCTGTTCCTTGATACCGAGGAAGTCCTTGAGTAAGAGGAACCATAAGAGCTGGTGAACTGGCAACTCCTCTAGAAGTAATAGGGTGAGCGTGCTCCTCTTTCTTCATTAAAGCTTGCAAAGTTTCCAAACCCAATTCATCTGGCCTTTGAGGATTTTGACCTCCTCTTTCAAGTCTGCCTGGTTCCTCAAAATCTCATTCATTGATGCCATAGTCTTGAATAGGTGCTAGGTATCCTTCAGACACAGAGGAAGAAACGCAAGACTGAGAAATTTGAATGCAATGCGCATGAAATGTAATGCAAGCTAAGTGGTTTCAAGGAACTCAAAGGCAAGTTGCAAAAATTTTGTGGAAAAACAAAAGAAGTTTTTTGTTTTTAAATCCAAGCTCTGCAGATCTTTTGAAAAGGAAATGAATGTCTGAATTCCTTGAAACCAATAATGGATGCAATGAGATGTACGCAATGCACAAACACGGGTACACATAAACACAGGCATATGTACATACAACGAAGCACACAAGTCCTAGGTTTAGGGGTTTCATGAGTGGAGCCATGGTCTACCCATCCCAACAAGGTGTGGACTATAGGTTTATCAACTGTAGAACAGGGTTCTAAAAGTTCCCAGAGTCTACGTAAATCCTTCGGATATTATCGGCCTACGTGACTACTCACGTGGGTTAATAATATTCTCAAGATAGACTCGTCCGAGTGTAGTATCGCGTAACAACTACTTGGGACTTACTCCCTCGCAACTACCACACTACATCCTAAAAGGCCAAGTGGGGTGAAGGTAACTACGGTCCTCAAAATCCCTGGCTCCCATTTGGAAAAGTAATATCAATGTGACTGCTCACATCAGACATCAACAATCCCAAAGGGCCTCATCTGAGTGTGGTCATCATATGCCATAAATTGTTAGGACTACTACCAACAACCAACTATTGATTACACCACGATCCTATCATATATGTGCCCTTAAGTCCGGGTTAGGACTTATCTCACCACTCAGTAGCACCATGCCAACAAAAGATCTCAAGCAAAGCATATATATATAGGTAAACATACAGATATATACAAATATAGCAAACAAGCATGAATAACATAAGCAAAAACAAGGTGGGCTTAACCCTCAAAATTTCCTTCCCCAGTGAAGTCGCCATTTCTGTTGCGGTGAGAATCGGATAACAAGCTATTGTTTAACTTGCATCACATTTCTTTGAATTCACCACCATCTTTGATTTATCCAAAGGAAAGGTTCAAGATCGAGAAAACCTAAAGGGGGGAGATCTAAGGTTCCGGGGTTGGTTATACTAAGGGAAGGTATTAGCACCCTTAATATCTGTAGTATTCTACAGGAGCCTCTTGTTTAGTTTATGTTATGTTATGTTTGCTTGCTAAGGGTAAGGTAAAGATGTTACCAATGACTATGAGGTCAAGAGCTACCTATGACTATGAGGTCAAGAGCTACCTGTGACTATGAGGTCAAGGGTAAGATGGCTATGAGGCCGAGGTGATAATGAGCTATTTATGACTATGAGGTCAATAGAGGATGGCTATTAGGCCAAGGGAGAGAGGCTATGACTATGAGGTCAAAGCTTTGCCTATGACTATGAGGTCAAAGGTAAGATGGCCATATGACTATGAGGTCAAGAGGGAATCCTATGACTATGAGGTCAAAGGATGGTAATGAGCTTTCTATGACTATGAGGTCAATAGAGAGACTTTTCTATGACTATGAGGTCAATAGAGGATGATGGCTATGAGGCCTAGATAAGATCCTATGACTATGAGGTCAATAGAGGATGATGGCTATGAGGCCTAGATAAGATCCTATGACTATGAGGTCAAGGAGGAAATCCTATGACTATGAGGTCAAAGGATGGTAATGAGCCTTCTATGACTATGAGGTCAATAGAGAGACTTTTCTATGACTATGAGGTCAAAGAGGAAGATGGCTATGAGGCCTAGATAAGATCCTATGACTATGAGGTCAAGGAGGGATGGATGCCTAAGACTATGAGGTCCAAGGTAGCAATGAGCTTTCTATGAATTTGAGGTCAATAGAAAAACTTTTCCTTTGGAAGGAAGGGGAAGAATAACATCTTGTAAACAAGAGTTACAGTGGGGTTGAAATACAATGAAACATATGAGTTCAAGAATTCCAGACAGTAAGCATTTAATCAACACATGAAGTGAACTTTTTAAACGTGAACATAGCAATCAACAGGAATAAATGATCATGTAAATGTGACAAGTATGGCAGAGAAAGCATTCACAATTTGAAGCAAATACATTTGGAGTCATGCAACTCATCAACAGAGAACAACAACAAACAACATTTTCATGGTAAGATTTTGTTGAAGTCGGGAATAAAGCTTCACAAGTCAAGCACATTTCAAAGAAAACTCAACTCAAAGTCAGTGGTCACATGAATATGTCAAACATGGCAGGGAAGGCACAAGAAACAATTGGATTTAGGTCATGCAACTTCAACAGAGAACAAAAAAAACAAACAACATTCTCATGGTAAGGTTTATTAAAGTTAGGACACAAAGCTTCATGAATCAAAGCATACTTCCAGAATAACTTATTTTAAAGTTAGTCTATACATATATATACCAAGTATGGCAGGAAAAGCATGCTCACGGTTTGAAAATAAATGCATTTGGGATCATGCAACTTAACAATCAGAAGCCAGAAAAACCAAGACAACATTCTCATGATACAGTCAGGAAGCAATTTGTAAACAAAATTTCATAAGTTACAAAATATCCCAAAGGAAAATTCTTTAATATTTTTAAGAAAATAGTTTATTTTATTTACAAAACAAATCTAAAAATTAAAATGAAGTGCTGAATATTTTTAATGCCTTTTTTGGAAATATTAGGAGAAGAAAGAAAAATAAATAAAAAAGGAACGAGAGGTAAACACATGAAAAATAATAAAACAAACAAAAAAACAAAAGCAACCAATGTGGCTCTCGCCACATCACATGCATGGCCGGCGCCATGAACAATGTGGCTTGCGCCACCCTTCTACATGGCTGGCGCCATGTACTCTCTTTTTGTTTTTTTTAATGTAGTGTGTTATTTTGTATGAGTTGGTGACATGGCGAGCGCCACTTTAATTCTTTTCTTGTTCAGTTTTCTTTTTATTCAAACACGAGTCCAGTTCATGATTGTTTTTTTTACAAAACCAACATTTAGGATCTACAACATTCATCACAGAAACAAGCAATAATCAGACAACAACAAGGTACGAATATGACAACATGATAACAACATGGAGCAAAACGATCACAGAATCAGACAATAATGAGATAACAAATATGATTATAGTACGGTGCAAATATGAAACAAACGATCATTGTGTATAAAAAATAGAGTAAAATAGAATGATACCTAGTGGAGATAGTCCACTGCTTCTTCACAGGTACGGGTTTTTGGAAATGGTGGATGAGCTTCTCCTCCTTCCAAGATCAACTGCTACTGAGCTTCCCAGAAAAAATCAAGTCACTGATGGTTAGGATGTGGTGTGTTTGATGGTTTGAAGTGTTTACAGTGGGAATGAAAGTAGTGAATTCCTTGCAAGTTTTTGAAGATTACTTGCAGGATTATGGGAGGGAGAAGTAGAGAGAAATTTTCTTGGTAATTTCTGGTGTATTGAATAAAGGAGAAGTGGTCTCCTTTTATAGGCAAGCAAAATGGTCCGTGCCTTGGAGATACAGTGGGTAATTGATTTGTCCATGGGAGAAAAAATTAGGGTTTGTGTAGCACTCCTTTCAGCCATTGATCTCAGTCAACCTTGGAGATCGTTGTGCTTCACTTGCTGAACAAATACAGTCGAGGACATGGTGTAGGTCTGCTTCTTTCATCCTTTAATATCTATTCCAAAAACCCTTTTTATTGTTCTATGAGAGAGAAAGTAAAAAGAGGTAATTGTAGGAATTGTGAATTACAGATTCTCTGATCATGAACACAGGTCTCTTGTGCTGAGCCATTTTATTTCATCAATCCACTATGGGGTCCCAGAAGGCTTTTGCCTTCGTCAGAAGAGGGTGAGCTCAAAGAGGTAGCATTTAGTGACTTCACGAAAATTATTTTACAAGCAAAGCATCTTCATATTTTTTTCAAATAATAATAAGAGGCACATGAGATGGATTAAGTGCCTAATGCCTTGCTAATACAACCTTACGTGAATACCCCTTTAAACTTTTAACTTTATGACCTTAATTCAAATGACAACATTTTTGGACCCCATGGAAATTTAAATAAGTCACATGTCCGTGAACAAAAAAGAAAATGTCACAAGAACATTCTTAGAAAATTCTAAGTTACCAAATTTTAAACCTTCCATGACACCAATTTGAGATGTTGCACTTTGGTGAATATCTATCCAAATAAAAAATTCTAGCACTCAAAAGAAAGTTTTTCAAGACTCATAGGTGGACTCCAAGGATGTCCACTAACATATGGAATGATGTCTCAAGGCTTGGGATCACACTTTGCTTGATATGTAAGACAATGGTTGACTTGTCTTGATATAACACTTGATTTCTTGTTGAGAAAGACTTCTTGGATGCATGTAGATTCAAATGGTTGCACTCGGAGGCCAAAAGATGTCTTAGGAAGATCTTGTCCTCTTTATGTAAACCCTATCTTTCATAATAAAAAGAAACACTTGCAAAAATAAAATGGTTAGTTAACAATGCATACATGATTGAGGTCTAAATGTAGGTGAAGGTAATGTGACATCTAAGGGGTAAAATTTGGGGTACAACAGTTAGTCACCGGCTGTTGCCCGTGCATCTGTAATCGGTGTTGATTATAGTGGATTAAGTCCTTGTATTCAAGGCAAAATCACCTTGGAAGGGTGGGCCGGATTAGCTTGAGAATGGCTCAAGTGAACCAGGATATATTGTGTGTTCTTTACTCTTGTTTATGTTTTGTTATATTATTTATGTTTCTGCATCAATTATCTGAACCTTGAATAGTAAATCAGAACCTTGCAACCTAACTCTGATAAGCTTCCACATTGCAAGTCTGATTCAAGCATAGCTAATTCAGATTCTCCGTGTCGCTTATGCTTCATGCATCGCACCATCTGAATGAAATTTCGCAAGTCAGAGTTTGTCAATGTAGCTCTGATATTCTCTTAGCATGTTAACGATAAGAGGCGAAAAGCTAGAAAAAGTTAAAACATAATTCAAACCCCCCATTTCTTGTGTCTTTCTCACACCTTCAATTGGTATCAGAGCTCCGGTTCTATTATTGATGGATATCAAACACTTAACAGTGTCAGAAAAAGATCCAGATATGGTGTGCAGAAATACTCTGGGTGAAAGTTTAATCTACTTACAATTTTAGTATCAGTTCAGAAGATGACTGTGTACTAAATTGTAATCAAACGATTACCAGAGCAAGTCACTGATTCTTGAAGTTTTGAAGTTGTCAACAACAGAACCTTCTACACTAAAACTTGGGAGAAGATTGAAGAATCAGCTGACGAGATAGATTAATCATATAAGTAGTACTATCTGTTGAATGCTTATCTTAGAAGATACGTTTGGATAAACAACATAATTGCTCAAGATTGAATCATCAGAAAACTAGAAATCTTGTTTGCTGAAGATTATCTCTTTATGAGTTTTTGAGATGTTTTCAAGAAACGAATTAGTCCACCCTTGACTTTCTCATTTAGAGCTCATTAAGAATTTATTCATGTAAAGAAGACAGTTTGTTGTTCTATGATTTTGAACTTCAGAATGAAGTCTGCAGAAGCAAACCAGAAAACTGAAGAAAATTCAGAAAGAGGAAATCTAGTGATTCATCAGGAATTCTAGTAATTGCATCTAATCAGAAGATGCTTGATTAGATGCAAAGAAAGAAGTCATCTACTCAAAGCCAAAATGGATCTAAGTCACTGATGTTGTTCAAAATGAAGAAATCAGCTGACACTCTTTTCAGAAGCAGATATGCTGTCAATCCTTTGATGGACTAAATCTATACAAGTTAGATCAGCATTGCAAGAACAAGATTATCATGCAAACTATGTCATGTGTTACACACATGCTTGATGATACTTGTTTTTGAACAAGCTCTGCATCTGTTCGAAGAAATAGAGTCAGAAGATGTTATGAAATGTCAATCAATTCTCTCGAGTACATAACCTCTCAGCAGTTTATGTTTATGTTAAGAAATTAATGACCTTCTGAAGACAAGGAAGCTTGATAAAAGATAGACGTTCTAATGATAAAGATCAGAATCTCTGAAGGAAGCAGAAGCTCAGAGTCAGAATGGAAAGCACTCAGATAAAGTACCACGGTAAAGATTTCAGACTCTCTAAGGTATGACTCTCCTTATCAATAACTGATTAAATGTTACTACAAGCTCAAACTGAAAACTGTCTGGTAAGTAAAGATATTAATGATCTGAAATATTCTCTCTTTCCAAGAAAAATCTTTTGATCAAATCTCTGGACAATGTGAACGTACCTCAGTCATAATTGCGAATCTTGAATAATCATGATATATTCCTAAGAACAGGAGTTCTCCCGAAAATGATCTACAAATCTCTCATATGAATTATGTAACTCTGTCAATATTCTCATAACTGGTTCATACCTTTTTATCTCTCATTGGAAAGTCCTGACACCTGCTAAGTACTTGATCTAGGTCACCCTATAGTACAATACTTCCTCTATCTTAGTGGAATATTTGTGATATCAAGTTAAGGAAAATTTCCTTAAAATTCTACGTAGTTTGTAAAAATCTAATGAAATGGAATTGTTACTTAAAAACATTTGTGTGTAGTTACAGTCATCAAAAGATACCTTAGGTCAGATGTATCCTTGAACATATGGAAATCCTCTGGTTTTTCGATTTCTGAAAATCTATACGTGTCACCAAAGTAATAGGATCTCCAATGCGTGTAACCTTGGTTTGCCTTAAAATCTCCGCATCTACTAACCAGGCGTGATCATGAACTGACAAACTAGGATTCGATTTTTTGTTAAAAATAGTAAAAATATTTATGCTTACCTCTATGGTTGTGCACTTATTAGATATGTAAGACAAATCTGCTTGAAATTAGGCAATGTGTCTCTCTGTTATTCACTCCTAGTTAATGTTTTTAAATGCCACTCTTACATATGCATTTATTGCGAATTTTTTGAACCCTGTTTAGAATTAATTAGAAAATTCTATGTGTGATCTCTTGGTTTTTCCAAGATTGAGAGACTGTTAGACTTAGTGCTCGTATCCGTCTTTTACCCTATCTAGTCTAATGTCTAGGATATGATGAACCTGTTGTTTGGAGTCACAAGCACTTATTAACTCACTCTATTCGTCGCCTATTTAAGGCACCATGTTGACTTCTCTATCAGTCATTCCAGCCCATCTCAGCTAGTGTCTCTCTCTTGTATCTCCTCACCTCCAAAATGTATAACTCACATCCAAAAGCTGTTAAGAGTGAATTCTCAGAGTTACAAGTCCTAAATGAACTTACTGTGAACACCAGTTCTCTAAAAAACACGGTATGATAAGAACTTCGTCTGAGTTACGATGTCAGAAATGGGAGGGTTATCTCAACATGCTTCCAGGCCTTATTTACACCGACCTAGTCAAAGAATTCTGGGCAAATGTTGGTGTCTTTTCAAACGTGTATAATCAACACATCATTCAGCCAGTCATCTCCGAAATCCCTGTATTGATTAATCCCTCTGTCATTGCACAAGCCATCAAATATGATGAAATCGGCGATACCACTGAAGATTACAAAGAAAGAAATATCTTCACTGATCCCATTCACAAAATTCATTGTGGAAATGGTTCCTCCAACTGTGCCTCCACACTCACTCCCTCAGCTAAAGTCTGGCACATGATCATGGAAACAAACTTACGACCTAGAGAAATAGGAGCAGGATTGCTGTCTCACTTGGACCGACAATTTATTTTCCTTCTGGTCTACAGAAGAAGAATAAACCTCCCTCAAGCCATGTTCAATTACCTGCAAGAACAAATCCTCTTATCTAAAGATAAGTCTTTCATTAGTATTCCATATGGAAGGGTCATATCTCGTGTCCTTGAGATTCAAGATGTGATCACTAGGTCAGAAAACATTGGGGAAACCGTAGAATGTTCACCTATGAATTATGAAGAATTCTCTGGGAATCCCTGAAGGATCATAGAATAGGGTTGTGGCTATTTTGGCTCTCCGTTTTGTTGCTTGTACTATGTATTCTCTTCAAGATAATGAATGAATTATCCTTTGAATCTAAGATCATGAATGGTTTTACTTTAGGATTTTATTCTTAAGAATAATTGCATGAAAATCATTAACATACTTTAATAAGTATTCTTACTTGATCTGACCATAGAAGGTAACGTGTCATCAAGGTTAATTAATACGTATCATAGTAATTGTACACCAACTACTAACATCGCATAGTTATGAACTGACTAAATAAAAATAGCAACGCATCTGCTCAACCCTACATCTGTGCACTCTCTCATAAGCAATATGTTCTCTGTTGTGACTTCACGCAAGTAATCAAGTACTACTCACAAGTATGCATTTATTGAAAGCTTTGACTTCAGTCAAAAAGTAGATAAAGAAATCGTATGCGTGATCCTTTGATTTTCCCTGGATTAAAAGACTGTTATACTTTGTACTTGTCCTTGTCTTCTACATTATTCATACCTACTCTAATGTCTAGGTAATAATGAATCAGTCTTTTCAAGTCACTCTCAGTTATTAACCCACTCACTTTAGTCTCCCCAGTTTCCTATTTAAAGTCATATCTCATTCCTATAATTCTTCATTATCTCTTGTTCAAAACCCTCTTAGAACCCTAAAAACACCAAGAACCTTTCATGGCAACGATAATCTTATAGAGGTCATCAATGAAAAATGAACAAATCCAGTAGATGCTAGTCAAAATTTTCTTCTTGGGATCCATTTTCAAAATTGGAATGGATACCTGTCTATGTTAAGAGATTCAATATATACTATAGCGAGTGATTTTGGATGCGGTTCTTAAGCGCTGGTCGCTCTCTGCGGTTTGAGCTTAAACTACAGGTCGATTCATTTTTTATCCTATTGTGAGCTGAATAAGGAAGGGAAATAGATGTCTCCAATTAACCCTGCTTTGCATACTGAGTTTAAACAGCGGTCTGTTAGGTTACGGATGCTATCAATGTGGGGGGGCCTTTGTACTGGTTATTTGTATTTTCGCCAATACTATTTTCTTTCTTTCTAGAACTTCCTAGCAGGGAACAAGGATTAGGATGTTAGGACTGATGCTTTTGAATTACTGCTTTTAATTGATGGAGATATGGGATTTGGGTTTTTTGTTGATTGCGCTCGCTAAGATCTTTTCTTTCGATCCTATGCCTACGTATTCCCGTTTACCGAAACAGGGAAATCAGAGCGTTCGTAGTTCCTCCTATTCTATGGGAGGAAATGGGTGTTTTGGTGTCTTGTTCAAAGCCCAAGACGTGAAGTGAAAGGTGATTTGTATCTTGTTTAAAGCCCAAGACGTGAAGCTGAAAGGTCTATTTGTGTCTTGTTCAAAGCCCAAGACGTGAAGCGAAAGGACCTCGACTTTAGAGAGAATTTGTCATCTCTAAAGAGGGGGAAGGAGAATTACTTTAACTGGGATACGCGGATCCGAGCAATGCCATAATTTCCGAAGAAAGGGTTTTAACCTGAAGGAGAAGACTTTAACTCAGTGTAGAGCAATGCCATCTTTCCTTAGGAATTTCTCATGCTAAAAGAGGGACAGTGGCATGGATATAGATGATCCAGAGGCTTGCCGCTTACAGCGATTAGATGAAAGGAAAGGAGTTGTTGATGTTTGTGTACTGTGAACGAGGCACAACTTTGATGCTAAAAGGTTGATTGGATCAACCAGTGGTTTTCTTATACAAAAGCCTAAGAGGAGGCTAATTTCCGCTAGGAAAATCATTACACAAAGCCTAAGAGGAGGCTATTTTGTGTCTCGTACAAAGCCCGAGAGAGAGGCTAAAAGTTTTTGACCCGACGATAGAGTCTTTGTGTCTCGTACGAAGCCCGAGATAGAGGCTATTGTTTGTTTGACTCTACGAGGGAGTCTTTGTGTCTCGTACGAAGCCCGAGATAGAGGCTAAAAGTTTGACTCAACAAGAGAGTCTTTGATACTCAACAAGAGAGTGTTTTTGTATCTCGTACGAAGCCCGAGATGGAGGCTAAAAGTTTGTTTCAGTTGAGTGACAAATCCAATATACTGATTTTAAAAGAGAAAATCAGTTCTTATATGAGCAACACTGTACTCAGGGATTTGATTTGAGGATCAGGGATATTTCCTTCTCTTTGAGGAAACGGGAAATCCAAAGGGTATTGAGACTGTCTGAGTCTGCGGGTTTCCTTCCTTTTTAACGAAGGGGTCACTTGAGAATGTCTTTGAGACTCAAGGGAGTTAGACTGTCCAAGTCTAGAGTTTTTTTTCTTTTGTACTATGCTTTGAGAAACAGTAGTAGACTCTATGAAAGGACTGTTCTATGAGGATGACTAGGTTCTGTTACTATGCCTCTAGGAGGTCGTCGGGACAATTTGTACGAAGCCCAAGAGGAGGCTAGAAACTTTTAAGAAGCCTACGGGTCCTTGTACGAAGCCCAAGAGGAGGCTATCATTCCCGAAGGAAGAGATCATTATACGAAGCCTAAGAGGAGGCTGTGAATACTTCTAAGAAGCCGTAGTGTCCTTGAATAATGCCCAAGAGGAGGCTGATGCTTTTAAGAAGCCCGTGGGTCTATCATCTCCTTTCCATTAGGAGAGATAACTCTTTTAAAGATAAAAACCACTGGTAAACGTGCGAGGTTTACTATCCAGCGACTTTTAACTTTTAAAGAGGGTTCCTTAGTTAAGGTCCAAGATTATGACCGTAGTGGGTACCCAAACCCCGAGACATTCAAGGAAAGCTATCCACAAGGAATAGATCAAGTCAGGAAAGTTCGAGAATTTGGAAGAAACTCAAAGATGCTATTCACGGAGAATACATTCATCTTGGGGAGTAGAGCTTCTTGATGATTCCTAAGGAGGACAGCCGAAGAGAATACTGTATCTGGTGCTCCTATTGGGGATCTAGGCGTCTATTTCTACGAATAAATGAAACGGCGTCACCTAGTTCTAGACGTAGTTGCCGGGGAAACTCGAAATATCTATACTATTATTACACAGTAGATATGAGTTTATGAAAGGAGACTTACAGTGAGCAGCCCCACAATACAGTTTATAATATCAAATCAGTAAATGAAAGCGATAACCACTTACTCGGTTGTAGTGCTTCCATGTTGTTTGGTTAGTTGTTCAACAAAGAAAGATTGAAAACAACAGTATATTCAAAATCAAAGGAGAAAGTGCTTTGAAAAAGAAAGATTTGGGGCCTACAGCTCAAGGAGAGGGCCAGGGTTTTATCAGTGAGCACACTGTTTGACTTTGTACAGCAGGACTTATACAAGTGACTGGGGCCCAAAAAGGTTTTCTGTACAAAGGGATGGGTCTTACACTCTCTCAAGAGGCCCAAAAAAGGTTTAAAGAAAAGAGAGGGGCTTATAACACGAGGGTAGGCCCAAATGATTTTTCGTTTAAAAATGGCGATCGCGCCGAGGTTTTCTTTTAACGCAGAGGGACTTATACAAGTGACAGAGGCCCAAAATGTTTTGGTTAAAAGGGGGATTGGGTCTTACACTCTAATAGAGGCCCAAAGTGTTTTTGAATGGGTCTTATAGCTCAAGGAGAGGCCCAGATGATTTTTTATTTTTAAACGGGCGACGATCGCGCCGTTTACTTGTACAGAGGGACTTATACAATGAGTGAGGCCCAAAAAGTTTTTGTACAAGGGGGGATGGGTCTTACACTCTCTCAAGAGGCCCAAAGAGTTTTGAAAATGATTTATGAGGGTTAAATTAATCCAAAACCCTAATTTGTTTTCAAAATGTATTTAAATAAAAATTCAATTAAAATGATCAAAAATTGTTTAACACATGGAAAACAAATTGTGATCTTGGATTAATGCTTCAAAAATTAAGTATTGACCTACAAAATAATTAGAAAGCATTAAAAGTTGCAAAATCAATGTAGAAAAAATATTTAAAATGTCAAAAACAATTAAAATATTAATTCTTTGCAAAAATATCAATTATATGAAATAAATAATATTTTTGGGATTTTTTGTGAAAATAAAATATTTTAACATTTTTGTGAATTATTAAAAAAAGAATCAACTCAAAATCATTAAAACTCAGAGAGAAATTAATTTTTGAATCAATTAAACAAAATCACAAAATTCAAATATTTGAATTTCTAAAAATGGCGCCAAGAACAAGCTGAAGAACACGCGCGTGTTCTTGGTTTCTCAGATTTGCATTTTCTATACAATCTCCATGAATACGTAATCATATCATGCAATCCACATATCATTATGCTCGCCTCAACCTCACGATCATGTCTATGTACTTTAATTTCATTTAAATTAAACATACAACAAGAAATCACGAAGAGACCTCAAGAACCCTAATTTCTGCATGAAGGCTAGGATTTTTGATACACGATTCAAACAATGCAATTAATTGAGGGAAAACATTCCATGCATGATTATGAACATATGGCCAAATTATTGTGCGAGGAAATATGCATAGATTGAGAGATGACCAAGTATGTGCTTACCTCCAAGTCGTGACAGCAAGTTCAAAGTGATTTTTGATTTGGAGGTGTTACAGATGAGTGGTGATGATCTGAACAGCTTCCCTACACCCTATGGATTGTGTTTGGATGGTTGGACTTGATTGAAATTGGCTGGATCATTTTGTGGTACCTCAGCTGCACTTTGGTTAAAACCTTGAGCAACCAGCTGGTGATTTTGTGAAATTGATGTTTCAGAAGTAATCTAAGTGTTTGATCAGCTCATATGTGATGTATGTGAGGTGTGTGAGTGATTGGTTTGATTGGAATTGCTCTCAAACTCAAAACCCGATAGTGACTTGCCTTAGAAGGCAAAATTGGAGTGAAAGAAGAGATTTTGAGGAAAGCATCTGTTAGATGGCTTTTGGTGTACTCAAATTGACCACAATTGAGCTCTATTTATAGTAGAGCAAGTTTGTTTTGCAAGGAATAGTGCATGGCAGCTGGTAAGTAGGTTTGGCCAATGTTGGCAAATAAAAATCCAAGTCTCCTCTAGCCATTGACTAGAGGTTAGGGCACAGAGCTTTGGTTCCCTTGGTCTTGGATAAGTCTTGACTGATTTCAGATGAGAATGGCTCAGTCCATGCCACCTTGATGGTTTCATTGAATGCCTCATTCCAAATTTGAAGTCTTGTCCCTATTTTGGCCATTCTAGGTTCAACATGCTATTTCGTGTTCCATGGACTTTGGAGGCTTAGCTCAGTGATTGTCCCCTTTAGATTCAATCCTCTGAGGTGTCCAAGTGGATAGGAGCAATTGAATTTGGCTGATTTTGGAAAATCGACCAAAGTTGCAAATTCTGCTTTGCCTTGACAGATTTCAGCAAGGTAACTTGGCAATGTTGTATCTCATGGTGTAGGTTGAATTTGGCAATGTTCTTGGCCATTTTGGAAAGCTCTTACATGATACAACAACTGTTTGAACAAGTTTGGTTTTGATCTCTTTTGATTCCAAGTGAAAAATCCCCCTACATTTGGCAAAAAGTGAGGCAGAATCTGACTTAGTGAAAATTTCACTAAGTGTTGGAAAAAGTGACATTTTCACTTTTCAGCCACTTTGATCACTCCATAACTCAAAATCCTTAATGAATTGGAATGACTTGTAGTTGAAGTTTTTGTAGGTGATAATGAGGGCTACAAATCCATCTTTAGATGAGAAAAAATGGCCTTGTGGTTTAGGAGTTACGGTCCTCCAAAGTTGGTACCTTTGCCACTTTATTTTTAACTTAGAAAAATTTTCTAAGTTTTATGGTTACCCCTTTTACAAGTTATCTCACTTTTCTTGATTTTTCTTGATGAATGATGATTCAAATCATACATTAACATCATTTTAGGGTTAAAAATCCATTTTGGTGAAAAATCTCAAAAAGTCAAAGTTGACTTTTGTGCACAGTTGACTTTTTATCAGATGAATTCCAAACTGTGCAATTCTTCAGGAAATCATGTCCTTGACCTAAATCAAACTTGATGGACATGTTCCATGGGTGTCATTGGGTATATTCAATCATGCATTAGGGTTTGGGAGCATGTCTTGGTCAAAATTCAAAGTTACAGTTGACTTTTCTCTTAAAACCCTAATTGTGGTGCAGATGAAATTGAGACTTGTTGCTCAAGCTTCTTGGATCAATCCATTGTTCCAAATGGATCAATATGGTATATTAGAGACCCTAAAATCATGTCTAGAGGTCTTGGCTCATGGTTTGTCCAAAAGTCAACTTAGGGGTGAATTAGGTCAAGAAACCCTAATTCCTGATTTTTGATGAATGCATCCCCTGAGGCAAAATTGACTTGATGCATGGGTTCATGAGGTTCCATGAAGTATATTAGGTCATGTTTTGGATCATTGCCTTGTGCCCAAATGAAAATTTCCATCTGGAGGCCCTGGTCGACCAAACCCTAATTTGGAGACACTGTCGATCTTGAGACTTGATCCATCTAGAAGGGAGCAGCCTTGTGCTTAATCCTTGAAGTGGAGTCCTTTTTGATCCATTGTGGATATTTAAGAGATTAGACAAGTTGAAGATCATGTCATTTCTTGATTGATCCTTTGTCTAAGCACTCAGAGAGGGCTTGAAACCCTAATTTTGATTGTATTGGATGCTCACCCATCTTTGGGGAGACTGATGAAGCATGATGGTTCATCCATATTGTGATGATGATTTTCACAATGATGGGAAATCTAAGTGGTCAAAATTTGGGGTATTACATATACAAACATCTTAAAATCCTTTTGGATCAATGTCTCTGTCAGTAGTGATGGTCTGTCTATCTCTTCAAACATCTATGGTCTTCCAGTTTCCTTCAATGATACAAACATTGATGAAGCCATTGACTATCCCAAAGGAGGTATCACAACCCATCACGACTCCATTTGATGCACTTCTAATGCTGAAATGCATCACATGTTTGACAAAGGCTCTGTTTTTGAACCCAAAAATCCAGAAAAACTTCTGCCTACTGCAAAAGGATGGTTTAAGTTCATTTTGACAAATTTTCGCCCTCGCAATAGTAACAAATATTCTCTGTATCATGATGATAAGCTTCTCATCACGTGTCTTCTTAAGCCAACCTCTATAGATCTGTCCCAAGTAATCTTTGACCATCTTAAAAAATCAATCCTTATGTCAAGAACTATGAACAAATCGTTTATTCCCTATGGAAGAGTTCTATCAGAAGTCCTCTTCAGGGCAGGAATCGTGCAAACGATTTACAGAGTTAGAGCCGGTCCCGACACTGCTCTTGATAGAAAATTTTGTGAAACCTTTGATAGCAGATGGTTCTAAAAAATTAAGATGGTTATTTGTTAGAATTAGGCTAAGTTATCAGTTTGTAATTTTAGTTTTCTTGTATCTGAGTTGTTCATACCTTGTATTTATGATTAATGAAGTATGTGTTGCCTTCTGTTCTATTTTTGAACTATCCTTTGCTCATGCCTGCACTGCTCTCATTAAGATTCATTATCAATAAAATCTGAAATGCTTAACATACTCTAACTTTTTGATGATGTCAAAAAGGGGGAGAAATAAAAATTATAATTTTTATTTTGATAGAATGCAAAACTTAAACATCAACTATGACATAAAATGTGTTTTAACACTAACGATTGCTTGATGTTTAACCGAGGAACTTTGAACAAGTTCACTAGGCATTCTCATAGAACATGTTAAATTTAAAGAACTCTGTTTAAAGTTCTTATGAACTGTTGCTCATATTATCGAAGTTGTACACTTCGAGAACATGTGTTCAGAATCAGATTTACCCAGTACTGTTCAGAAGTTGAGAACTTTCTGAAAGTCAAAGTTATCGTGATTCTTGTTTCACTTTGTTCAGAAGCTATAAGCTGTCTAAAAATATGATATTCAGAACATAAGAACCAGAAGAAGAAAACTTCCTAAAAGTAGTCAAGACAAAGTCTACATTTCAAGATGCTTTTCAGAAGAACTGAGTATATCAGAAGTCGAAGACTATCTGAAGATCTGGATAAAAGATCCAAGAAGAAGAAGTTTTGATAAACTAAGATTTCAACTCAGAAGAAAATGATTTGGCATCAGACTAAATCTACAATTGGTATCAAACTTGACAGACTAAGAATCAAAAGTACGTTGGTATCAGATTCAGAATTAAGCTTCGATTGATCACAAATATATTTGTCAATCAGATCAAAATTAACCTGTGATCCTCCATCGAGTTCTGATAGAAACATGGTTCTGAGATGAAGGCTTGTTGTCTATTCAAACTCTGAAAAGTCAAGATCTTAAATAATGATCACAACCTGTATGACCAAATCAAGAATCTGAAGATCATCAAGTCTGAAACTCAGGGAGAGTTTCTTACGACAAAAGACAAGTTCAATTCTGATAAATAGCATGGCTAAGTTATTAGAAGAGAATTGTTCTATCTCAGTGCTAAAATGATTCTGCTAAAAAGTAGAAATTGCTTCAGAAAACTCTGAAGATTATGAGCTCTGATACGACGACCAAAGGAACCGAGTTCCAATGATCTGAAGACAGAGGTTATGATGAACAAGTCCAGATGCTGAAGACTTTAGTCTCTTTAAGACAAATAGGGAAGTAGTCCTTCTCTATTCTATGTTCTGACAACTTAAATTGTTATTCTGTGAGTCTTTGGAATAGATAAGATTCTAGACAATCACAAATAAAATTTTGGGGTTAAAACATTCAGGGGGAGCTGTTGTTCCTGACTCTGAATATGTTATGTTTGGTGATTACCTTGTATAAAATGTTTAATCAAAATACATGGTTTTGTCATCATAAAAAAGGGGAGATTGTAAGAGCAAGAGTTGTCACTGCAAGTCATCTCTATGTTTTGATGATAACAATAAGTATTTGTGAAAGAATTATTTTATGTTCTAATGTGTGTTGTATGCAAATCATAATTAGAGAAGATATCAGATCCAACAAACACCAGCAAGATGTGTGTAAATGATCATATGCGAGTTACTATGTGTAACACAAGTCGCAAGAAGCAAGTATGCTTCTGTATCTGATCATAATCAGATAGATCCAAGGATGCCGATATTGCTGTTGCAATGCTCTTGTGGATGCTACTCTGAAAGTGGTTATGATTCTGAAGATAGCAAAGCTTTTAATCTTGTGAAGAACCGAAGTGTTGAAGATTCTCATGACTTGAAGTTCTGAAGACTGAAGGCTCTGAAGACCAAGTGCTGAAAGACTCTGAAGACTGAAGTGTTCTGAAGAGTAAGATTCAAATGATCAAGTGCTGAAGGTTCTAAAGACAGCATTCTGAGTGAACAAGGTTCTGAAGATTCTGAAGACCTGAAGCAGTGAAGATAACGGGTTTCAAGATAAGTGCTGAAACTCTGAAGACAGATTCCTAATGGACAAGTTCTGAAGACTGAAGACTTGAAGTTGCTGAAGACCCAGTTATAAAGTCTCTACTCATGCTTCAATTAATTACCATCAGAAGCCTCTGAAGTTTTGAAGACAAATGTTACCCTTAGCAATGACTGTACACCAAGCTAAAAAGATCTATCCCATCACTTCTTCTACAGTAAAAAGAAGATATGACAGTACAACTTTCATCATTGTATAACGACTCTTTTCAAACAGCCAACAGCTCTTCAACGACTATAATTTACTTGGCTATTTAAAGGAAAGAAGCATGCGCTTATGAAGGTGTCGATGTGATGATAGTCGCAATGATAAGTTATCGTTGTTACACTAAACATTTAAAGCTATCACCATTAACACATGACCATTGTTGTTGAAGCTCAAAGATCATCATTCAACACAACAACAATCAATTGGAACAGAAGCTGTTGATGAACAAGACAACATTGCAAATCATTCAAGTCATCAACCGACTTCATCATCTGGGCTATATTGAAGATCTGAAGCAAGGAGTTGTTGCTCGAAGCTTACTCAACAAAGAAGATGAAGAAGATCTACAAGATGTCATCAACTGTCAAATCAACATACATCTTTGTATAATATAAAGATAGCAAGGAGCTGTTGCTCACATCTTGCTAGAACACTGTGTGTTCATTTATACTTAAACTTAGGAGTTATCTGCTTATTAAAGAAGCATCAATGTAATCTCCTGAACAACTAATTCTATGTGAATTAGGATTCCTCAAGTGACCAGTGTGATCGGAGACTTGAGAAGACAATGTCTTGGTGTCATTGTGGAAATCCTGAAATATGGTCAAAGACAATGTCTTGGTGTCATTGTGGAAATCCTGAAATATGGTCAATGATAGTCATATCTCAAAGAGGACCAAGTGTGGGTCAGACTCTTGTGAGATCACTGATGGAACTCATTGAAAATCTTGGGAAGAATGGTCAGTAAATGTTATATCTGTTGAATCGGATTCCCTAAACGTTTAGCTGTGAATCCTGATAGTAGATCTTACGAGATTGGAACTTGTTGGGTCAATGTTCGTTATATCCATTAACTTGGATCCCTGAACGGTTCATTATGGATTAGTCACAGCTGCGGTTGTACAGGATGTTAGTCACCGGCTATTTCCTGTGCGTCTGTAATATGTGTTTATTATAGTGGATTAAGTCCTTGTATTCAAGGCGAAATCACCTTGGAAGGGTGGACCGGATTAGCATTGAGAATGGCTCAAGTGAACCAGGATATATTGTGTGTTCTTTACTCTTGTTTATGCTTTGTTATATTATTTATGTTTTCTGCATCAATTATCAGAACCTTGAATAGCAAATCAGAACCTTGTAACCCAACTCTGATAAGCTTCCACATTGCAAGTCCTGATTTCAAGCGTGGCTAATTCAAATTCTCCATGTCACTTATGCTTCATGCATTACACCATCTGAATGACACTTCGTAAGTCAGAGTCTGTCAACGCAACTCTGATATTCTCTTAGCATGTTAACAATAAGAGGCGAAAAGCTAGAAAAAAATTAAAACACAATTCAACCCCCCCCCCCTTTCTTGTGTCTTTCTCAAACCTTCAAAGTCTACTGATATGGAAGAGTTTATCTTTGTATGATGCCCAAGAGGAGGCTGGTGTTTTAAGGGATGAGAATCAACCCTAAAATTGGTCCTGAGGTTTTGACTCTTTAGAAAGCTTGCTCTAACAAATAAAGCCCAAGAGAAGGCATGAGAACTTCTAAGAAGCCGGAGGGTCCTTGTACAAAGCCCAAGAGGAGGCGGGGATGCTTTTAGGAAGTCTTGTGGGTCCAAACTTAAGAAGAGTTCAAGAAAAGTTTCACCGGGAATAACCTTTTCTTTAGTGAACAGTTCTAGGGTTTGAAGAAATTCAAGAGAGGTTTCACCAAGAATTAATCCTCTCTGGGGAAATGAACTTCATTTGACAATTTCTAATAGTGACAGTCTGAGAAAAGTTTCACCGGGAATAATGCCTTTCTCTTTGTTCCATATTGTATAAGCCCAAGAGGAGGCAAGACTGTATCTGGAATTCCTATGGGGAACTAGTTTTGACTGTGTTGAAAGATTGACTACTGGCTTTATCTAGTTCTAGACCTAATTGTCGGGGAAAACTCTAAGCAGATATACAAGTATATGTACAGTTGATATATGACAAGTATTTAAAAGGATATGAAAGAAGGACTTCCAGGTGAGCAAGCTTCCTGCAATACAGTTATATATATATATATATATTAGACATGTATTTAAAAGAATGGAAAGAAGGACTTATAGGTGAGCAAGCTTCCAATAATACAGTTATATATATATATGTGCAAGTATGTAAAAAAAAAGCTGATAAAAACTTACAGGCAAGCAAGCTTCCATTGTAACAGCCGTATGGTTAGTTGTTCAAGAAATTAAAGAAAGTTTTGATAACAACTATGAATTTGAACCTAAATCAAAAGAGAAGGTTGTTTTTGAAAAGAAGACTTGGGGCTTATACTCAAGGAGAGGCCCAGATATAACAGTGATCGCACCGTTGTTCTGAAAAATTGTTTCGGGACTTATACAACGACTGAGGCCCAAAAAAGGTTTTCCTTACAAAGGGATGGGTCTTACAACTCAAGGAGTTTATTTTTGTACAAGTGATGGGGCTTATAACTCAAGGAGAGGCCCATGGAAAGACAGTGATCGCACCGTCGTTTTGAAAACTGTACTGGGACTTATACAATGACTGAGGCCCAAAATTATTTATGTACAAAAGGGGGTTGGGTTTTACACTCTATTATAGGCCCAAAGAATGTTAAAAGAAAAGAGAATGGGACTTACAACCTCAAGGAGAGGCTCAGATGAAAATGTTTTGAAAACGACGATTACGCCGAGATTTTTGAAAACACAGTGGGACTTATACAATGACCGATGCCCAAAAAGGTTTTGTATTTATAAAGATATGGGTCTTACACTCTATTAGAGGCCCATGAGTGTTTTGAAAAAGATTTTGTGAGGGTGAAAATAATCAAAACCCTAATTTGATTTTAAAATGTATTTTAATTAAATAAAAATTCAATTAAAATGATCAAAATTATCAAACATGTATGAAAAACAAGTTGTGATCTTGGATTAATGTTTGAAAAACCATGTTTCATTCATAGAATGATTTGAAAAACCATTTGAAGTTGAAAAATCAAGAGGAAAGAAATATTTTAAGTGTTAAAAACAACAAATAAAACATAATTCTTTACAAAAATACTAAATATATGAAATAAATAATATTTTTGTGAAATTTTTATGGAATAAAATATTTTAACATTTTTGGGAATTTTCAGAAAAGAACCAATAAAAATTAATTAAAATTGAGAGAGAAATTAATTAACAAAAACCATAAAATATTAAAAATAGCAAAAATATGGAAGGGTAGCAAAAAAGGTCTGGGTGGGGTTTGAACCCATGACCTCCAAGACAAACACATGCGCGCGCTACCACTGGGTGGTGATACATCCGTGTATCAAAAACCACCCCATTAACATATACGGGTGGCCTAGTTTCTAGGCCTGGCCAAGGCAAGAAACCAAATCATGGTGGATTTGCATGAAGGTTGTAACTTGCTAATTTCTCCATGGATTGGGACACAAATTTAGGTGCATCTGACCTAGACTTTCATGAGGAATCCAATGGTGCCTTTATATTTTTCAGAAGATTCCTCTATCTAAAAATCCGATAGTGGTTTAAAAAAATGCCAAGATTTGCATTTCCTATACTAACACATCATATACACACTAATAGCATGGTGAATTAGTTCAAACACAACATATATGATATGTATGAGATGTTTATAATCAGTGGACTTCAAAACAATGCATAATTCAAAGAGTTCAAGTTGTCATGCACTTACCTCTTGGAGCTTCATGTGCTAACTATCAAGATCCTTATGCCAGAAGTAATCCAATGCTTTGGACACTCTTAATTGATCCCTTAGAAGCTTTTAGGATGATCAAAACCAGCTGGAATCCTCAGGAACAAGTTTTAGCCCTTTCTTGCAAAAGGAGCAAAAGTGACCAATATGGCAACTCTCTCAAATGGTGTTCCAGATGAGGGGAACCAACTGGGACAGTTTGAGGATGATATTTGGAGTATGTTTAAGGCTTGGTTTGGTTTTGGAAGTGATTGAATCAAGACATGGCTTGGAAAATGCAGAAAAGTCCAATTTTGAGGTTTTGGAGGTTAATTTTCTGATTTTGGTGTTTCAGATCACAAGTGAGTGTTTAAACAGCTTAGATATGACATATTGGATGTGTTTGGATCATGAGCTGTGGTGGAATCACTCTCTAACACAAAAACTCAGAGATGACTTGCAAAAGAAGCCATTTTGGCCTAAAGAGAGAGATTTTGAGAAAAGCCATCAGTTGTAGTGATTTGGTGTACTCAAACTAATCACAATTGAGCTGCTATTTATAGTGTGTCAAGTTTGTTTTGGCATCAATAGTGAAAGGCAGCTGCAGCAGGCCTTTGGCCAATGTTGATCCAAGGGAATCTTAAGTCTCCTCTAGCCATTGACTTGAGGTTACGGCACAGACCTATGGTTCTTTGATTCAATGATGATTCTTGATTCATTCAGTTAGGAATGTGTCCAGTCCATGCCACCTTGATGCATCCATTAAATCCTTGGAAACAAAATTGGAGTCTTTTGCACTTTTTATCCTTTTTAGGTTTGTTATGGCTATGTGTAGATTCTTGGACTTGGGAGCGTTGGGGATCAGATCATTCCCCTTGGATTTTATCCTCTGATGTGTCCAAATAGATGACAAGGGTTGGACTTATCTGATTTGGCCAAAATCGAGACAATGCACAAAATCTGCCTTGTAAAAATCAGGTTCATGATGCCATGTTCCAAGGGTTGTATCTCCCTACTCAAATTGAATTTGGAGATGGGTCTGTTACTTGTTGGGAAGCCCTCATGGCATACTTCAACTTTGATGTTCACCTTTGGACCTGGTTTAGCTTGGATCAAGGTGAAAAATGCCCCTACATTTTGGAAAAAAGTAAGGCAGATTCTGACTTTTTTTTTTAAATTTCACTAAGTGTTGGAAAAAGTGGCCATTTTCACTTTTTGTGATTTTGATCAAAACATAACTAAAAATCCATTAGGATTTGGAATCTCTTGTAGTTGACACTTTTCAAGTAGTGTCATATGGACTTTCATATGAGCTTTGAATGGGAGAAAAGGGCCTTGTGGTTTAGGAGTTATGACCTTGCAAAGTTGGTACCAAAGCTATTTGTCCCATAACTTAGAAAAATTTTGGTTTCTCATGGTTGTCCCTTTTTCAAGAAACCTCACTTTTCTTGATTTTCCTTGATGAATGACGGTCAATACCATACATTAACTTTATTTTTGACTTAGGGAACCATTTTTGTGAAAAATTCCAAAAAGTCAAACTTGGTTTTGTGCACAATTGACTTTTTATCGGATGAACTCCAAACTGTGGCGATCCTTTGTGAAATCAAGTCCTTGACCTAAATCAAACCTAAATGGATGGATTCCATAGGTGTTATAGGGTGTATTGAATCATGTCCCAAGGTTTGGTAGCATGTCCTTGGTCAAAAGTCAAAGATACAATTGACTTTTTTCCTCGAAACCCTAATTGTGGTCCTGGTGAAATTGAAACTTGTGAACCAAGCTTCTTGGGCCAATCCAATGTTTCAAATGGATCAATGTAGTGTACTGGAGGCCCACAAATCATGTCTTGAGGTCTTGGCCCATGCTTTGCCCCAAAAGTCCAACTTAGGGGTAAATTAGGTCAAGAAACCCTAATTCCTGATTTTTGGTAAATGCATCCTCTAAGGGTTAAATTAACTTGATGATTGGGTCCATGAGGTACCTTAAAGTATCTTGGGTTGTGCTTTGAAGCATTGGCTCATGCCCATATGAAAATTTCCATCTGGAGGCCTTGGTCGACCAAAAACCCTAATTTTGGTGACACTGGCGATCTCGAGGCTTGATCCACTTGGAATGTTTCAAACCTTGTGCTTGATTCTTGATGTGGGAGTCCTCTTAATCCTTTATAGGTGTTTGAGAGGTTAGACAAGTTGAAGGTCATGTCATTCCTTGATTGATCCTTTGTCTAAGTGCTCTGAGAGGGCTTGAAAACCCTAAGTCTTGATTATGGTGGATGCTCAACTATCTCTGGGAGATTGATGAGGCATGAAGGTACATCCATATCGTGGTGATGATATTGCACAATGATGGGAAATCTTGGTGGTCAAAATTTGAGGTATGACAGATGCCCTTATTTAATCTTCTTGGACCCGAAGGTGTGAATGACGAAGATATTGGGACATTCAGGGTGCAAGAGGATTAAATATCGGAATACCCAAAATCTTGAAAGTGGTTATGAATGGAAGTTTGCCCGTCCATCTTCTTTTACTAAGCAATGATGCTTAGAAAAGGGTAAAACTTCCCCTCAATCCTGGTCTTTAGCCACAGAACTGGTCTTTGTTTCTTTTGTCATTAAACTTCCCCTCGATCCTGGTCTTTACCCAAGGAACTGGTCTTAGTTTCTTTTTCAATAAACTTCCCCTCGATCCTGGTCTTCAGCCACAGAACTGGTCTCAGTTTCTTTTATTAATAAACTTCCCCTCGATCCTGGTCTTCAGCCAAGGAACTGGTCTCAGTTCCTTTTGTCAATAAACTTCCCCTCGATCCTGGTCTTTAGCCAAGGAACTGGCCTCAGTTTCTTTTGAAATAAACTTCCCCTCGATCTTGGTCTTCAGCCAAGGAACTGGTCTCAAATTTTTTTTGTCAAGTTCCTTCCTTGACAAGGGACGCTATTTGTAGCGGTGTTCATCAAACTTCTTGCCGAGTTTACCGGGGAGATGCCATTTGACGGAGTTGTAGAGGTGTATAAACTTCTCTGTTAGAGATGCCATTTGTTGACTCTACTGGGGAAAAACGAGTCTCTTGAAAGACTGCTTTCAGCTTGGGGATATTACATCATACTTTTCTTCGAGATCTTCTCGAAGAAATGCCATATGACGTTATCCAATTTGGAGGTGCTAATGACTTCATTAACATTGAATTTCTTGGGAGAAAAACTGATGTGTTGCTGAGAGTCTTTAGTTGAGAAGCTTTCTCCAGGGATTTCCTTAATCCGGGAAAGTGTAAATATCATCTTCAATGGTGAAGAGTGACATTTGTCGAATGTCTTCTTGCCTTTTAGAGGTTCAAGTTATCAAAGTGGTCGAGGGCCATCTCCCATCCAGAAATAAACTGGGGGAGAGAGATTGTTCAGACAAATCATTTCCTGACGAGGAAAGAACTGACAACTCGATTGATTAAGAGGACTTTACCACTTGGGGGTAGGACTGACCAGAGTGATAGTGATGCAATATGATTATGAATGTGAATCAATAATGCATGATGTATGTATGTTTATGCTAACAAAACTCTCGCCACATACAGACTAATGGATGAACACGATTGGATACTCGACCACTGCAGGGGATAAAAATACCACTGGTTCAAAATAGAAATCCTGCCTTTCTTAAGAAAGACGGTTCCCGTAGGGAGGAAGAAGTGTCAATTGGTCTTAAGAGGTAAGAACTTGGTCGGGGATGTCAGATGAAACATGGTCTCTGACATAGTTGATCCTTCATCCAAGCGTACTGGTTTAGAAGGAGTACTTTGATTCTGCACTTTGAGGTTCAATCATCTTCGGAGAAGCAATCGATGTTCTTTTTGATGTTCATCAGAAAAAGAAATGCCATCTTTATTTTAAAAGTGGAAGAAAATTTTTACAAGTAAATTCATTTTTGTTTTATTTCAAGAATCGTTGATCATGTTAAAATGTCATTCTGTAAAGAAAAAACAAATAAGAATTTCAAACAAAAGCACTAGGGCTCAAATTTTATTGATAGGATGGAAATCAGCCAAGCGCGTGATCCCATAGATTATTTACAAAGTTAGAAAATGGTAATTTAAGGGAAAAGGGCTACATTGAAACATAACGACCGTTATCCTTCTACCAACTTTGAATTCTAGACATCCTGAGCTTTTGTCGAAGATGACCTTGACTGGAGTTTTCTTGATGGATGGCATTACTGCTGGGGATTTAAACTTGTCGGACGTAGTTACTTGCCATTAATCCCTAACTTTTGCCTGGATTGTACTTTGAGATTTCCAATCCACCGGGATGATTTTTTGCTTGTGTCTCTAATTTTTTCCTGGACCGCCCTTTCGGGTTTTCAGTCCACCGAGACGTTTTTTTTTTGTTTAGGTGAAGTATTTCTTGACTACGTCAACATTTGTGGGGTAGGCAAACTCCTCTCCATCCATGATTGCGAGTCTTAAGGCACCGCCTAAGAAGGCTTTCTTGACCACATAGGGGACATCGTTATTCGGAGTCCATTTGCCCCAGGAATCAGTGAGGAATGACTGTATCTTCTTGAGCACAAGGTCTCCTTTTCTGAAGATGCGAGGTCGGGCCTTTTTGTCAAACGCTTTCTTCATTCTTTACTGATATAACTGACCATGGCATAGAGCCGTTATTCGTTTTTCTTCGATCATATTCAGTTTATCGTGTCTGCTTTGACACCACTCAGCTTCTGTTAGCTTAGCTTCCATCAATACCCTGATTGATGGGATCTCTACTTCTATGGGAACCACTGCCTACATACCATATACTAGAGAGAAAAGGGTTGCCCCTATTGAAGTGCGGACAGAAGTGCGATAACCGTGAAGAGCAAAGGGTAACATCTCGTGCCAGTCTTTGTAGGTTACAACCATCTTTTGAACAATCTTCTTGATGTTCTTATTAGCCGCTTCTACCGCTCCATTCATCTTAGGCCGATAGGGAGATAAGTTATGGTGTTCGATCTTGAACTCAGCGCACAACTCTTTCATTATCTTGTTGTTCAAGTTAGATCCATTATCAGTATGATCTGGCTTGGAACACTGTAATGGCAGATGAGATTATTTTTTATAAAGCGGACCACGAATTGTCGGGTTACATTGGTGTATGACGCTGCTTCGACCCACTTGGTGAAGTAGTCAATGGCTACCAGGATGAACCGATGTCCATTTGAAGCCTTGGGTTCGATCATGCCAATCATGTCGATTCCCCATATAGGAAAAGGCCATGGGGAAGAGAGAACTTTGAGATGTATTGGCGGTACATGGATTTTATCTGCGTATATCTGACACTTATGACACTTCCTCATGTACTTGTAGCAATTGGATTCCATGGTCAACCAATAGTATCCTGCTCTCAGAATTTTTATCGCCATTGTGTGTCCGTTGGCATGAGTGCCAAAGGATCCTTCGTGAATTTCTTTCATCAGCATGTTTGCTTCTGGTCTATCTACGAATCGGAGCAAGACCATGTCGAAGTTTCTCTTATAGAGTGTATCACCGCTCAGGAAGAAGTTGCCAGCACATCTTTCGAGGGTCTTCCTATCTTTTCTTGATGCCCCAGGCGGGTATTCTTGTTTCTGAAGGAAGTATTTGATATCGTGATACCAAAGTTTGTCATCTATGACTGCTTCAATTGCGAAGATGTAAGTGGGCCTTTCAAGGCGCATAACGTCGATCTTAGGTATGTCGTTTGTAACACCCCATTTCTACCCACCGAATAATATAAAATCAGAGTTTCAAAATTTCACATACACATGGGATGCTACACATATAACTCATAACAACGGGTTATAATCAAATATAACCTGAATACAAAACACATCACTTTAGTCTTTGAAACAAAACAACTTTTATTAATTAAGCAGCGGATTCACAATGAATTACATAACAACTTCATTCAACTTAAAACAACTTCAAAACAACAAAACTTTAAAGAAAACAACTTAAAATTCAGCAACAATAATAAAATCAGCAATAAAGAAACAAGCGTTCATCCCCCCGAGTGTTACATATCAGAGCTACGACACCGACTCGAACTAATGAAGGTAGACAGCCTTCACTCCGGATTACCTGCGGGATGGCGTATAAACCATGACCATACATAGAAGGGGTGAGATATCAAACAATATAATCAGATATATGATAAATAATATATTAGTTCAGATTATATAAAAGGCACCACTTCACAACATTACTATCAACATCAAAACAACACAACAATAATTATGCAACGTGAAATGCGACTTAAACTATGCACATGCATGTGGTACCATTTGGAGCAGAACTCCCAACATAAAAATACGGAGCAAAACTCCCAACGTAAAATATGCCAATCCAGGCCAACGTAAAAATTTTCCAATCCAGGCCAACGTAAAAATTTGCCAATCCAGGCCAACTTACCGAGCATCAGCTCCAACTTGATATGCTATGCAATGCAACTCGACTCAATTGTCAAATTACTCAACGATAATTATTAAAATCAGCACCACAACAATTCAACATTGGCCATAGGCCTACAACTTATTCTTGCCAATAATTTAGAGGCACTTCGACAAGACACAACATCACCTGCAACTCGCAATTCACAACCAAAAGCACAACACAACGAGGCAACCAACATATACTATAATTCAACACAAATCATTCGGCAGTCTTGGATTTACACGGTTAATTAATCTTCTTCTATAATTACTAAAGTTTCTACTCTGCTTTAATTTTCCTTCTACTAAGGTGTCACTGCTACTGCCATATTATTACCCTACTGGTTTGTCACTACTACTGTCATAATGCCATTCCTGCTATGTTTACTCACTAGAACCTGCTAATTATGTTGCTGCTGTCATTTTCCATTAATTGAAGTTAACAACAGTGGCTACATCATTTTTCTACTCACTGCTACTAACACATTGTTAATATACCAAACGAGTATGATTCCTCCTACTAATTCACTAAACCACATGTTACCTTACTATCACTTGCATGTTATTAATATTCCTTTCTATTTCGTATTAACATATCATTGGTATTTCTTAATATATATCGTACTAACATTTTATTAACGTTATACTAAACAATTAATAATGTGCTAACATAACAGTCACAAATATTATTTTCTGCTAATACTACTAATCCTGTTCCTAACATTATTATCCTCTTTTTTTTTTTCTTTCTGCTATCAATACCTACAAGTGGCTTGCGCCACTGAAACACAAGGAAACAGGTGGCTTGCGCCACCCTAATTCCCTCAACCAAGAGGTGGCTTGCGCCACCACTCTTTATGAACAATAAGGTGGCTTGCGCCACCATCCATACATGCTCCAGGTGGCTTGCGACACCCTTTCCCTTACACATGGGGGTGGCTTGCGCCATCCCCTCCCCCCCCCCTTTATTTTTATTATTATTATTTTTTTTTCAAAACGACACGGTTGGAATTACCATAATTCCTCGATGTTAATAGAGTCCCACAATACCTCAGAGATAACAATCGGCAACAACAGGAAATCGATATATTCTTTCGACATGATTTACACACACATTGACAATTTTACACAACCCAAATCCCACATATTATTCATCAACTACCCCGTTATAGAGTCAGAACCCCACCCTTACCTTGGATTGAAGGTCGCTCTACTCTCCGATTGGGTTCTCCCGCTTGCAGCCTCTACGTATTGTTTCCAAACCCTTGCTCCTCTTCTTCTTCTCCGTAACTACTGCTACTAAATTCCCACAATTCTAATTACCTAGTTTAATAAAACTATTATTCTATTTGTTTTTACTGGGCCTCAATACTACACCCCCACTAATACTACTTCTAACCACAAGTAAGCCCACTAATGATTTTATAAATCTAATCTACCAACATTATATTATTTTTACCACTTAAATCAACTTAATTAAATTAGTTTGACTAAAACCGACATACAACTCAACACGACATTTCGACAACCAACACAAATCACCCCAAATAATACGAAGATCTTTAATTAAATAATTAATTAAATAACCGGGCGTTACAACTCTCTCCCACTTAGAATATTTTCGTCCTCGAAAATTTACCTTGTTCAAACAGCTCGGGATAGGATTCCCGCATCTTGCTTTCCAACTCCCATGTCATACTTTCTCCGGCAACTCCTAAACAGACTACCTTTACCAATGCAATCTCCTTGCCCCTTAGAATCTTCATTTCCCGATATGCGATCCGTACAGGCATCGTTTCCATAGTAACATTATCCCGTACTTGCACATCATCCCTACGAATTACATGAGATGGATCTGGAACATACTTCCAGGGTTGTGACACCTGAAACACATCATGTAAATTCGAAAGATTAGGCGGTAAAGCCTCTCTATAAGCAACATTTCCAACTCTGTCCGAAATTTGATACGGACCAATAAAACGAGGAGTGAGCTTCTTAGACTTTAATGCACGCCCAACACCTGTCACAGATGTAACTCTTAAAAACACATGGTCACCGGCTTGAAATTCTAAATCTTTCCTTCGCTTGTCATGATAACTCTTCTGCCTACTTTGGGAAGATTTCATCTTTTCTCGGATCAACTTCACCTTCTCAGTAGTCTCTCGAATGATTTTAGGTCCAAGCACTACACTTTCTCCAGATTCATGCCAACATAAAGGAGTCCTACATCTCCGACCATATAATGCTTCAAAAGGGGCCATTCCAATACTATAATGGTAACTGTTATTATAAGTGAACTCGATCAATGGTAGATAAGTATCCCATGAACCTCCCTGCTCAAGAACACAAGCTCTCAACAAATCCTCCAACGACTGAATAGTCCTCTCAGTTTGACCATTCGTCTGAGGGTGATACGCCGAACTCAACCTCAACTTATAACCCAACGCCTCTTGCAAACTCTTCCAAAAATCATAAGTAAACCTCGGATCCCTATCAGACACAATACACAGAGGAACACCATTCAGCTTTACAATTACGCTAGTATAAATCTCCGCCAACTTCGATACTGGAAAACTGATGTTAATAGGAATAAAATGAGCCGACTTCGTAAGCCTATCAACAATCACCCAGATCGAATCGTGCCCTCTTGAAGTATTAGGTAATCCCGTCACAAAATCCATTGAAATACTATCCCATTTCCATTCTGGAACTTCTAATGGTTGCATCAACCCTGCCGGCTTCTGATGTTCAACTTTCAACTTCTGACAAGTTAAACACGCGTACACAAAATGAGCTACATCATGCTTCATTCCAGGCCACCAAAACAATTTCTTCAAGTCCTGATACATCTTTGTAGCTCCCGAATGAATACTCAGATTGCTCTTATGACTTTCCTCGGGAATTACTCTCTTCATCTCTGCATCATCAGGAATACAAATTCGATTTCGAAATATCAACACACCTTGCGCATCTAACTTGAAATCATCATTTTCAGACTGATCAATCCCAACCATTGAATCTACCACTTTCACGTCTAACTTCTGAGCTTCCTTGATACTGTCCAGAAAATCATTGTTAATCTTCAGCATCCCCAACATCACACTCTGCGGTGTCACTTCGCAAACTAAGCTCATATCTCTAAACTGCTCAATTAATCCCAATTCTTTAATCGTCATCGCCGACATATGCAAAGTTTTCCGACTTAGGGCGTCAGCCACAACATTAGCTTTACCTGGATGATAGTTCAAACCGAAATCATAATCTTTTAATAACTCCAACCATCTTCGTTGTCTCATATTCAATTCCTTCTGATCAAACAAATACTTTAAGCTCTTATGGTCACTAAACACTTCAAATCTAGAACCATAAAGATAATGCCTCCAAATCTTCAGCACAAAACAACTGCAGCAAGTTCCAAATCATGCGTAGGATAGTTCTTTTCATGAGTTCTCAACTGCCTCGACGCATAAGCAACTACCTTATCATTCTGCATAAGTACACCTCCTAAACCCATCTTAGAAGCATCACAATATACCACAAAAGGTTCTCCTGGATTAGGTAATGTCAAAACCGGGACCGATGTCAATCTCTTCTTGAATTCCGTGAAACTTTCTTCGCATTGAATGTCCCACACAAAAGCTTTACCTTTACAAGTCAACTTGGTCAACGGAAGTGCTAACTTAGAAAATCCTTCGATAAACCTTCTATAGTAACCAGCTAGTCCCAAAAAGCTTCTAATCTCGGTGACCGACCTTGGAGTTTCCCATTACAACACAACACCTACTTTAGACGGATCCACAGTAATGCCACTATCTGAAACGACATGACCAAGAAAACTAACCTCCTTTAACCAAAATCCACATTTAGACAGCTTTGCATATAACTTCTTCTCTTTCGGTTCTTATAACACAGTGCTTAAATGCTCAGCATGCTCTTCTTCAGATTTAGAGTCTATCAGAAGATTGTCAATAAAACCTACTGCAACTTATCCAAATTCTCAAAAAAATCCGATTCATATACTCCATGAATACTAGGTGCATTAGCCACACCAAACGACAACACAGTATACTCATTGTTACCTTCCCTCGTCCTGACTGTCTTCGGAATATCATCCGGCTTAACACAAATCTGATGATAATCCAGACCTTAACTCAATCTTGTTAAGCACACAGGCATCTATTAACTGATCCAGCAAATTCTCATTCCTCGGAACCAGACGCTTATTCCAGATCGTCACTTTATTCAGCTGCCGATAGTTAACACACAACCTCATACTTCTATCTTTCTTCCTCACTAACAGTACAGGAGCACCCCACGGAGAAACACTTGGTCGAACATACCTCTTCTCAAACAACTCTTCCAACTATTTCTCCAATTCACTCATTCAGAAACATACATTCTGTATGCAACCATCGACATCAAGCTTGCATCGAGTACCAGTCGATAGCAAGTTACACTCCACACTACAGTGGTACATAACTGATATCTCATGGGAGCACCTCCAAATAATCACCCCCCAAAGGTAGCTCACATGCCACCGCATCCTCTTAATCTTCAAGGAAGCCAACATCATAGACACCTTTGCACCATCTTCCACAGATTCATTCACTTCCTTAACAGAACAAACAACTCTTCACCCTCGTCGAAATTAGATTCAGGTGAACATCAGGAATTGCACGCCACTGGCATATTACTAGCCATCACACTGTTCTCTATCCTTCAAAAGCAGACATCAACAATACCTGATCGTTCTCCTCGGGATATTCCAACTTGACCGACAGGCAGGAAACTCTAATTCTCCTCCTCTTCAAATCTAATAGTCTGTATCGACTCATCACAACAATCCGCAAGCACTCGTCTTAACCTCGACAATTCACTACGCACACTACTCAAGCTCGCAAGACACGTATATCCCATCCAACATGATCTCGTCCATTATCAACAAGAGATTAAGGATGATCAGTTCCTCAATTTGTCAATAACAGCTGATATCATGAAGCGGGTACCAACTATCTTCACCAACTATCACAGCGTCCAACACTACCTTAGCCAACGCTCCACACTCGAAGCATCTTGGAGAAGCACCACCTTCTCCCCCACTTGTTTCGTTCCCAACCTGCAAATGGAAAACAAAATAAGCATCGACAGTGTTTTTACACACATGTCGCACACTAGGGAAACAAACAACATTAGACAACCTGGCCGGACCGACCGACCTGCTCTGATACCACTAATGTAACACCCCATTTCTACCCATCGAATAATATAAAATCAGAGTTTCAAAATTTCACATACACATGGGATGCTACACATATAACTCATAACAACGGCTTATAATCAAATATAACCTGAATACGAAACACATCACTTTAGTCTTTGAAACAAAACAGCTTTTATTAATTAAGCAGCGGATTCACAACTTCAACTTGAATTACATAACAAATTCATTCAACTTAAAACAACTTCAACACAACAAGTCTTTTTAAAGAAAACAACTTAAAATTCAGCAACAATAATAAAATCAACAATAAAGAAACAAGCGTTCATCTCCCTGAGTGTTACATATCAGAGCTACGACACCGACTCGAACTAATGAAGGTAGACAACCTTCACTCCGAATTACCTGCAGGATGGCGTATAAACCATCACCATACACAGAAGGGGTGAGATATCAAACAATATAATCGGATATATGATAAATAATATATTAGTTCAGATTATATAAAAGTCACCACTTCACAACATTACTATCAACATCAAAACAATACAACAATAATTATGCAACGTGAAATGCGACTTAAACTATGCACATGCATGTGGTACCATTTGGAGCAGAACTCCCAACATAAAAATACGGAGCAAAACTCCCAACGTAAAATATGCCAATCCAGGCCAACGTAAAAATTTGCCAATCCAGGCCAAGGTAAAAATTTTCTAATCCAGGCCAACTTACCGAGCATCAGCTCCAACTTGATATGCTATGCAATGCGACTCGACTCAATTGTCAAATTACTCAACGATAATTATTAAAATCAGCACCACAACAATTCAACATTGGCCATAGGCCTACAACTTATTCTTGCCAATAATTTAGAGGCACTTCGACAAGACACAACATCACCTGCAACTCGCAATTCACAACCAAAAGCACAACACAACGAGGCAACCAACATATACTACAATTCAACACAAATTATTCAGCAGTCTTGGATTTACATGGTTAATTAATCTTCTGCTATAATTACTAAAGTTTCTACTCTGCTTTAATTTTCCTTCTACTAAGGTGTCACTGCTACTGCCATATTATTACCCTACTGGTTTGTCACTACTACTGTCATAATGCCATTCCTGCTATGTTTACTCACTAGAACCTGCTAATTATGCTGCTGATGTCATTTTCCATTAATTGAAGTTAACAACAGTGGCTACATCATTTTTTTACTCACTGCTACTAACACATTGTTATATACCAAACGAGTATGATTCCTCCTGCTAATTCACTAAACCATATGTTACCTTACTGTCACTTGCATGTTATTAATATTCCTTTCTATTTCGTATTAACATATCATTGGTATTTCTTAATATATATCGTACTAACATTTTATTAACATTATACTAAACAATTAATAATGTGCTATCATAACACTCACAAATATTATTTTCTGCTAATCCTACTAATCCCGTTCCTAACATTATTATCCCTTTTTTTTTCTTTCTGCTATAAATACCTACAAGTGGCTTGCACCACTGAAACACAAGGAAACAGGTGGCTTGCGCCACCCTAATTCCCTCAACCAAGAGGTGGCTTGCGCCACCACTCTTTATGAACAATAAGGTGGCTTGCGCCACCATCCATACATGCTCCAGGTGGCTTGCGCCACCCTTTCCCTTACACATGGGGGTGGCTTGCGCCATCCCCCCCTTTATTTTTTTTTCTTTTTTTTTTTCAAAATGACACGGTTGGAATTACCATAATTCCTCGACGTTAACAGAGTCCCACAATACCTCAGAGATAACAATCGGCAACAACAGGAAATCAATATATTCTTTCGACATGATTTACACACACATTGACAATTTTACACAACCCAAATCCCACATATTATTCATCAACTACCCCGTTATAGAGATAGAACCCCACCCTTACCTTGGATTGAAGGTCGCTCTACTCTCCGATTGGGTTCTCCCGCTTGCAGCCTCTACATATTGTTTCCAAACCCTTGCTCCTCTTCTTCTTCTCTGTAACTGCTACTACTAAATTCCCACAATTCTAATTACCTAGTTTAATAAAACTATTATTCTATTTCTTTTTATTGGGCCTCAATACCACACCCCCACTAATACTACTTCTAACCACAAGTAAGCCCACTAATGATTTTATAAATCTAATCTACCAACATTATATTATTTCTACCACTTAAATCAACTTAATTAAATTAGTTCGATTAAAACCAACATACAACTCAACATGACATTTCGACAACCTACACAAATCACCCCAAATAATACGAAGATATTTAATTAAATAATTAATTAAATAACCGGGCGTTACATCGTTCAATTGACCTACACTAATCATGGAGGAGAGAGTGACTAGTGCATCAGCCATGTGATTCTCTTCACTAGGGATGTGATGAAACTCGATCCTGTTGAAGAATGGTAACAACCTTCTCGCGTAATCTTTGTAAGGAATCAGTCCTGATTGGTATGTGTTCCAATCTCCTTTGATCTGATTGATAACCAGGGCTGAGTCCCCATACACATCTAAGTTTTTAATCCTTAAATCAATTGCTTCTTCGAGACCCATGATACAAGCTTCGTATTCGGCCTCGTTGTTTGTGCACTTGAACGTTAGTATGGCAGTGAAAGGAATATGGATACCCTGAGGTGTTACGACGATTGCCCCAATTTCGTTTCCATAATTGTTGACAGCTCCGTCAAAGATTAGTCCCCATTGGGAGCCTGGTTCTGGCCCTTCACTGGGTAGCCCTTCATCGCAATCTTTCATTTTCAAGTACATGACATGTTCGTCTGGGAAGTCAAATCTGACTGATTCCTTATCTTCATTCGGTTGATGAGCCAAATGATCGGCTAAAATACTTCCTTTGATGGCTTTCTGAGCATGGTACTCGATGTCGTATTCTAATAACAACATCTGCCAACGGGCAATCCTTCCCGTGAGAGCAGACTTTTCAATGACGTACTTGATTGGATCCATTTCAGAGATTATCCAAGTAGTGTGACAAATCATGTATTGGCGAAGACGTTTGGCTGCCCAAGCCAAAGCACAATAAGTTTTCTCGAGCATAGTGTACCGAGTTTCACAGTCGTAAACTTCTTGCTCAGATAGTAGATGGCGGACTCTTTTCTTTTCGTCTAGTAATGTTGGCCAAGTACACAACCCATGGAGTCTTCCAAGACTATTAGGTATATGATCAGTGGTCTTCCCTCCACTGGAGGTGACATGATAGGTGGATTCAACATATACTCTTTGATACTGTCGAAGGCGGTTTAACAGTCTTCTGTCCATACGCGGTCCTGATTCTTTTTGAGTAATTTGAAGATTGGCGTGCATGTCGCGGTCATGAGGAATATAAATTTGGAAATGTAATTCAAACATCCCAGGAATCCTCTGACTTGTTTCTCAGTCTTTGGAGAAGGCATTTCTTGAATGGCCTTGACTTTGTCAGGATCAACCTCAATTACTTTCTGGCTGACGATGAACCCTAGCAGTTTTCTTGAGCGAACACCAAACGTGCATTTGTTGGGATTCAAATGGAGTTTGTATTTTCTTAAACGCTCAAATAACTTTGACAAGTGGTTTACATGCTCCTCTTCTGTTTTAGACTTGGCGATCATATCATCGACATACACTTCAATTTCTTTGTGCATCATGTCGTGAAACAGAGTAGTCATGGCCCTTTGGTAGGTTGCCCCGGCATTCTCCAAATCAAATGACATTACCTTGTAACAAAAGGTGTCCCATGGGGTGATGAATGAAGTTTTCTCCATGTCTTCCGGCACCATTTTGATTTGATTATAGCCCAAGAACCCATCCATGAAGGAAAAGACTTTAAACTATGTTGTACTTGTCATACCCCAAATTTTGACCACTAAGATTTCCCATCATTGTGAAAAAATCATCATCACAATATGGGGGAACCATCTTGCCTCATTTGTCTCCCCAAAGGTGGGTGAGCATCCAGTGCAATCAAATTTAGGGTTTCAAGCCCTCTCAGAGCTTTTGATAAAGGATCAATCAAGGAATGACATGATCTTCAACTTGTCTAACCTCTCAAGTAGCTACAAGGGATCAAAAGGACTCCCACTCCAAGGATTAAGCACAAAGCTGCTCCCTTCTAGGTGGATCAAGCCTTAAGATCGCCAGTGTCACCAAATTAGGGTTTTGGTCGACCAGGGCATCCAGATGGAAATTTTCCTATGGGCATGAGCCAATGCTTCAAGGCATAACCTATGGTGCCCCAAGGGACATCATAAACCCAATCATTAAGTTAATTTGACCTCAGGGGATGCATACATCAAAAATCAGGAATTAGGGTTTCTTGACCTAATTCACCCCTAAGTTGACTTTTGGGACAAATCATAAGCCAAGACCTCAAGACATGATTTGAGGGTCCCCAACATACTACATTGATCCATTTGCAACAATGGATTGATCCAAGAAGTTTGAGCAACAAGTCTCAATTTCATCAGTATCACAGTTAGGGTTTTGCGGAAAAAGTCAACTGTAACTTTGACTTTTGGCCAGGACATGCTCCCAAGCCCTAGGACATGAATCAATATAACCTATGACACCCATGTAACATGTCCATCAAGTTTGATTTAGGTCAAGGACATGATTTCCTGAAGAATTGCACAATTTGGAATTCATTTGATAAAAAGTCAACTGTGCACAAAAGTCAACTTTGACTTTTTGAGATTTTTCGCCAAAATGGATTTTTAACCCTAAAATGATGTTAATGTATGATTTGAATCATCATTCATCAAGAAAAATCAAAGAAAGTGGGATAACTTGTAAAAGGGGTAACCGTAAAAACTTAGAAAATTTTCTAAGTTATGGAAAAAGTGACACTAATGTGCCAACTTTGGAGGACTATAACTCCTAAACCACAAGGCCATTGTTCCCCATTCAAAGCTTAATTTGTAGATCACATTGCTCTTTACAAAAGCTTCATACTGACCTATGTTCAAATTCCTCATGGATTTTGAGTTATGGAGTGATCAAAATCAAGAAAAGTCACTTTGTTCCAACACTTAGTGAAAATTCCACTAAGTCAGATTTTACCTTACTTTTTTCCAAATGTAGAGGGATTTTTCACTTGGATTCAAAAGATATCAAAACCAAACATGTTCAAACAGTTGTTTTATCATGTAAGGGCTTTCCAAAATGACCAAGAACATTACCAATTTCAATTTGAGCCATGAGATATAACATTGGCAAGTTGCCTTGTTGAAATCTGTCAAGGCAAGACAGATTTTGCACTTTTGCTCGATTTGCCAAAATTGTGCAAATCCAAACACTCCTATCCACTTGGACACATCTGAGGATTGAATCTAAAGGGGACAACCACTGAGCCAAGCCTCCAAAGTCTTTGGAATAAGAAATAGCATGTTGAATCTAGAATTGCCAAAATAGGGACAAGACTCCAATTTTGGATTGGAGCATTCAATGGAAGCATCAAGGTGGCATGGACTGAGCCATTTGCAACTGAATTCAGTCAAGACTTATCCAAGACCAAGGGAACCAGCAGCCTGTGCCCTAATCTCTAGTCAATGGCTAGAGGAGACTTGGATTTTCATTTGCCAACATTGGCCAAACCTATTCAGCAGTTGCCATTCACTATTCCTTGCAAAACAAATTTGCTCTACTATAAATAGAGCTCAATTGTGATCAGTTTAAGTACACCAAATCCATCAAATAGATGCTTTCCTCAAAATCTCTTATTTCACTCCAATTTTGCCTTCTAAGGCAATTCACTAACGGGTTTTGAGTTTGAGAGCTTTTCCAATCAAACCAATCACTCACACACCTCACATACATCATAGAGAAGTGATCCAAACACTCACATAACATCTGGAACACTGATTTCATAAAATCACTAGCCAATTGCTCAAGTTCTTGACAGTTTTGCAGTTGAGGTACCACCTTCAGCTCCAAACCATTTCAATCCATTCCAAGCATCCAGATACACTCCATGGCACCTGGAGAGCTATCCAAATCATTGGAACCTTGCTGTAATACCTCCAACATAAAACACGATCACCAGCTGCAAGAGGTAAGCATGAGCTCTTCTAACTCTATGATCCAGGCAATTTTAGCTGCACAATAATTTGGCCACATGTTCATAATCATGCATGGAATGTTTCCCCTCAATTAATTGTTTTGTTTGAGTCGTGTATCAAAAATCCCAGCCTTCATGCAGAATTTAGGGTTCTTGAGGATTTTTCGTGATTTCTTGTTTTGTCCTTAATTTAAATGAAATTAATTGTCATAAACATGATCGTGAGGTTGAGACGAGTAGATTGATATGTAGATTGCATGGTATAATCAAGTATTCAGTGAGATTGGAGAGAAAATGCAAATCTGGGCAAACTCAGAACACGCGCGTGTTCTTAGGTGTTCTTGGCGCCATTTTTTTAATATTTGAATATTTGAATTTTGTGATTTTATTTAATTGATTCAAAAATTAATTTCTCTCTGAGTTTTAATGATTTTGAGTTGATTCTTTTTTTTAATAATTCACATTTTAAATATTTTTTCCACCTTGATTTTGCAACTTTTAATGACTTCTAATTATTTTGTAGGTCAATACTTAATTTTTGAAGCATTAATCCAAGATCACAATTTGTTTTCCATATGTTAAACAATTTTGATCATTTTTAATTGAATTTTTATTTAATTAAAATACACTTTGAAAACAAATTAGGGTTTTTGGATTAATTCAACCCTCATAAATCATTTTCAAAACTCTTTGGACCTCTAATAGAGTGTAAGACCCAATCCTTTTTTTGACCAAATCATTTTTGGGCCTCAGTATATTGTATAAGTCCCGATACCATCAAAATAAACGGCGCGGTCGTCGCCTTTTCAAAAACAAAAACTCTGGGCCTACCCTCGTGTTATAAGCGCCACTCTTTTTCTTTTCAAAACTCTTTGGGCCTCTATTAGAGTGTAAGACCCAATCCTTTGTAAATACAAACCATTTCTGGGCCCCACTTATGGTATAAGTCCCATTGTATTTCAAAAAGTTCGACGCGATCATCATCCGTTGAAAAACAAATCTTGGGCCTACCCTCGAGTAGTAAGACCCATTTCTTTTCTTTAAAACCTTTTGGGCCTCTATTAGAGTGTAAGACCCAATCCCCTTTTAACCAAAACAAACTTTGGGCCTCAGATATTGTATAAGTCCCTCTGCGTTAAAAGAAAACCTCAACGTGATCGCCAATTCAAAATCAAATTAACTGGGCCTACCCTCGAGTAGTAAGACCCATTTCTTTTCTTAAAACTCTTTGGGCCTCTTGAGAGAGTGTAAGACCCATCCCTTTGTACAGAAAACCTTTTTTTTTTTGCCTCAGTCACTTGTACAAGTCCCTCTGTACAAATTTAAACAGTGCAATCACTGATAAAACCCTGGGCCTCTCCTTGAGCTGTAAGCCCCAAAATATTTCTTTTTCAAAGCACTTTCTCCTTTGATTTTGAATATACTGTTGTTTTCAATCTTTCTTTGTTGAACAACTAACCAAACAGCATGGAAGCTCTACAACCGAGTAAGTGGTTATTGCTTTCATTTACCGCTTTCATATACATATAACTGTATTGTGGGGCTGTTTCGCTATAAGTCTTCTTTCATAAACTCATATCAACTGTGTAATAATAGTATAGATATTTAGTTTCCTCAGCAACTACGTCTAGTACTAGGTAAAAAGCCGTTTCATTTAAATAGACAACTAGATCCCCAATAGGATCACCAGATACAGTCTTCTCTTCGGTTGTCCTCATTAGGAATTGTCAAGAAATTCTACTCCCAGAGATGAATGTATTCTCCGTGAATGGAATCTTTGAGTTTCTTCCAAATTCTCGAACTTTCCTGGCTTGATCTATTCTTTGTGAATAGCCTGTCTTGAACTTCTCGGGGTTTGGGAACCCATCTTCTTCCTAAAAGCATCGGCCTCCTCTTAGGCATTGTTCAAGGACCCACAGGCTTCCTAAAAGCACCCCCGCCTCCTCTTGGGCTTAGTACAAGGACCCGTCGGCTTCTTAGAAGTATTCACAGCCTCCTCTTAGGCTTCGTATAATGATTCTTCCTTCGGGAATGATAGCCTCCTCTTGGGCTTCGTACAAGGACCGATCGGCTTCTTAAAAGCTTCCAGCCTCCTCTTGGGCTTCGTACAAATTATCCCGACGACCTCCTAGAGGTATAGGAACAGAAATTAGTCATCTTAATAGAACAGTCTTTCTAAGAGTCTACTACTTTTTCTCAGCATAGTGCAAAAGATGAAACTCTAGACTTGGACAGTCTAATTTCCTTGAGTCTCTAAGACATTCTCAAGCTCCCTTCAAAAATAGGAAGAAAACCCATAGACTCGAACAGTCTCAATACCCTTTGGAATTCCCATTTCCTTAAAGAAAATGAAATAACCCTGATCCTCGAATCAAAATCCCTGAGGGCAAACATTACTCATATAAGAACTGATTTTCTCTTTAAATCAGCATACTGGACCTGTCACTCAACTGAAACAGTCACCATAGCCTCCTCTTGGGCTTTGTATAATGATTCTCCCCATCAGAGCTAACAATTTTAGCCTCCATCTCGGGCTTCGTACGAGATACCAAAGACTCCCTCGTTGAGTCAATCACCATCTTTAGCCTCCATCTCGGGCTTCGTACGAGATAAAAAAAACGCTCTTGTTGAGTCAAATAGCCTCTCTCTCGAGCTTCGTACGAGACACATAAAAAACCCTCTTGTTGGGCCAATAGCCTCCATCTCGGGCTTTATACGAGACACCAAAAGACTCCCTCGTTGAGTCAAAAACCTTTTAGCCTCCATCTCGGGCTTTATACGAGATACCAAAAGACTCCCTCGTTGAGTCAAAAACCTTTTAGCCTCTCTCTCGGACTTTGTACGAGACACATATTAGCCTCCTCTTAGGCTTTGTATAAGAAAACCACTGGTTGATCCAATCAACCTTTTAGCATCAAAGCTGTGCCTCGTTCACAGTACACAAACATCAACAACTCCTTCCATCTAATCGCTGTAAGCGGCAAGCCTCTGGATTATTTACATCCATGCCACTGTCCATCTTTTAGCATGAGAAATTCCTAAGGAAAGATGGCATTGCTCTAAACTGAGTTAAAGTCTTCTCCTTCAGGTTAAAAACCCCTATAAAGGAAATTATGGCATTGCTAGGATCCACGTATCCCGGTTAAAGTAATCCTCCTTTACAGTCAGTCACCCAACAGTTGTGACAAACAGACCCCCTTTAGAGATGACAAATTCTCTCTAAGGTCAATGCCTTTAGCTTCATATCTTGGGCCTCGAACAAGATACAAATAAACTCTTCAGCTTCATATCTTGGGATTTGAACAAGATACAAATCACCTTTCGCTTCACGTCTTGGGCTTTGAACAAGACACCAAAAACACCCATTTCCTCCCATAAAATAGGAGGAACTATGAACGCTCTGATTTCCCTGTTTCGGTAAACAGGAATACGTAGGCATAAGATTGAAAGAAAAATCTTAGCGAGCACAATAATTCAAATCCCATATCCACAAGAATCCCAGACCTAAAATCCTACCAAAATTCAACATCTTTCAAAATAACCAGAGAGAGGCCCCACCACATTGATCGCATCCGTAACCTAACAGACCGCTGTTTAAACTCAGTATGCAAGCAGGGTTAATTGGAGACATCTATTTCCCTTCCTTCATCAGCTCACAATAGGATAAAAAATGAATCGACCTGTAGTCCCCCCAAAAAAAAGAGCGACAGTGCTTAAGAACCACGTCCAAAATCGCTCGCTACAGTACTGTCTACCGGCGTGTCTATGTGTGGTAAGGGAAAATCATTCTTTCGGACTGGCTTTGTTCAGATCCCTGTAATCTACACACATTCTGACTTTTCCGTTCTTTTTCGGGACTGGTACTATGTTGGCTAACCATTGAGGATATTCTGAGGTGGCGAGGAAACCCGCGTCAATCTGTTTCTGCACTTCCTCTTTGATTTTGATGGCCATGTCTAGATGAGTCCGTCTTAGTCTTTGTTTTACCGGCGGACATTCTGATCTTAATGGTAGATGATGTTCCACGATGCAGGTGTCCAACCCTATCATGTCCTGATAGGACCAAGCAAAAACATCTGGGAACTCTTTGAGAAGTTTTTTCAAATCTTCTTTGACAGTCGGACTGAGCAGTGCCCCAATCTTGACTTTTTTTCTCTCTTCTTCTGAACCCAAGTTTACTGTTTACAATGGCTCTCTGTGAGGTTCAATGGACATTTCCTCTTGTCTGAGTAATCGGGAGATCTCTTCTGGAATTTCTTCGTCTTCTTCTTCTTCAGCCTCAAATACCGAGAATTCAAAGTTGGGAGAAGACATTGTGTCATACCTCAAATTTTACCTTTAGATTCTTTGATCTTTTGCGTATCATTAGAGGTCAGCATTTTTTTATCATTAATTATGCACCTTTTGTCAATTTTATTCTTCCATTTTAGAAACTTGTGTTACTATCTTAAGATTTATTCAGAATTGATATAGTTTTTTTTTAATATAATTTTTAACTTATTCTATATTCGATATAACCCATTTCAATTTAATTTAATTTTAATTTTAGCTTAGTTTTATTTACTTTATTTAGTATATATTTTAATTTAATTTATATTTTAATTAGTTTTTCTTTGGTTTAATTAAAATAGTTTTTCAATTAATCAGATTTATTTTAGTTTTTATTTTTTATTATAGTTTTTACTTTATTTATTAGTTTTATTATTTTATTATTTAATTTTGTTTTTTTACAAAACTTGTAAACTAAGTTTTCAAAACTGATTTATCTTCATACTAACTTGGTGCATGTACAGCTACTTTGTACTCCTTACTCCATATTTCCGGCACGAAACAAGGATTCGCACGTACAATATACAGATATCACTTTTTAATTTTTTTTCAATTAAAAAACCAATACGCCACCCCTGCGGCTAGCAATGAAAAGAAAAGCTGCATTAAAATAGCCATAGGATACATACAGTAGGGACCCCCCATCCATGGATCTTCTCTCACTTTTCTATCCTTCTCCATCAAAACCATAACACTGAACGTGTTTTCATTTTTCTTCAACACACTCCAACTCGTCATCTTGTCCATACTACTGCTTCCTCCATTCTCATAAAAACCAAACAAAATTCCCTCATAAAAACTCTCACAAGCTCCTCTCATCATACTACATGAAAAGACTTCATACCATTTTTCTTCTACAAACATCACCATCAACAACTTCCGACGAAACCGACGCACAACAACAACAACCGACGCTGTTCTAACTCAGTCACCAACCACCACGAGTACCAGCTTGCAGTAGCAGCAGCGTGTAGTTGCGGAAATCTGCGTCTCAGTAACGACAGCGACTCAATCTAGCGATTTGCATGAGCTTCCGGTACGATCGTTCTTTTAGGATATTTGTTTGGAAAATTCTATGGTGAATTCACGAAAATGACTTCTTTGGTGAAGTTATTAATCTGACCAATAAGAAACAAGCCCTAACAAGCCCTAATTTAATGAGTGTCACGTAGGATTATATTGTACATACAACTTACTATGTAATCTCATATTATTAATATTGCAATTAAGTCCTTATCATATTAAAAATTGACAAAATTATTATTGTAATTGTTAAATTGAAAATCAAATAAAAGTGCCAAAATCATATAAACTTCATCTTTCTATTTTCTCTTCTATGAATCTCAACTCTCAATTCATGCTCAGCAACATTCCGCCATTGTTTAGGGTTTAGTTCACAAGGGCGTCGTACTCATTCTGCCATTGTTTGCTTGTGCTCAGTTCGTGCTCAGCTCATACCACCAATAATCTGCAAACCGTGTTTCGCCATTGTTCACAAGGGTTTGATTGTGTTCTTATTGAGAACAGAATTGCTAAGGTAAATACGCCATTCACTGTTATATTTAATTGATATTAGTTACTAAGATTTAATGATATCGAATTGGTGTATTACATTTGATTTCAATTTGGGAATTAGGTTTTATGTATGATTTTGTTTTCTGTATATGTGTTTCAATTTTAATGATTTCGATTTTCAATTTTCTGTGTTACATTTGATTTTAATTATGGAATTAGGTATTGTGATTGATGTTGAGTTTTGATATGTTAAAAGCTGTTTTAATTCAGGTTCACGATGGAAAACTCAGACGAGACATTTGAGGTTGATTCCAATGAAGTTCATTCCACTGATGCTGATATTTTTTATGTTGAATTAAATGATGATGAGGGTGACAGTTATCAAAGCTCAGATGATGATGTCAACGATGCTGATAATGCCGGTGAAGATGATGCGGCATAATTAGATGAAAGGGTAAGAATTAATTCCATGACTTCTGATGATATTCGTGCTATGGAATTCGATTTTGTTAATGACGCTTATGATTTTTATTATAAGTATGGTAAATGCAAAGGTTTTTCCATTAGGAAAAGTGATATTTAGAGTAGAGGACCTAAAGGTAGTAAAATAATAGTAATGAGGCAGATTGTATGCAACAGACATGGTTTAAGAGAGGATAAACACTTTCGTAGGTTAGATAAGAAAAGAGAGGAGAGACGTACGACCCGTACTAATTGCTTAGCTAGGCTTCATGTGCACTACAAAGTCAAAAAGGGTATATATGTAGTGTCATTTTTCGAAGAGGTTCATAACCATGAATTAACCCCATATAGATTTATGCACTTACACCCCGATTATTGTCAAATTTCTGAAGCGGATAGAACTCAGATTGATGGTCTTCAGTCACATGGAGTTAGAACTTGTCATATAATGGGGTACATGGTTGCTCAGAAGTGTGGATACGCCGAAGTTGGATTTACAAAGAAAGATCTGTACAATTATTTTGATAAAAAATGCGTGATACTATTAAAGATGGTGACGTTACCGCTTCTTTAAATTATCTAAATGTAAAGTCATCTACTGATCCCATGCTATATATAAAATATGCCGTCAACGGTGATGGACGACTGAGGTCTCTTTTTTGGGCTGATGGGAGAAGTAGATCCGACTATTTTTGTTTTGGCGATGTGGTTGCGTTTGACACAACTTACAAGAAGAACAAATACAACTACCCATTGGTTATATTTTTAGGGTGTAACCATCACTCTCAGACAGTCATTTTTGGTGATGCGTTGGTATCGGATGAAACAACGGATACCTATAAGTGGTTGTTGAGTTGTTTTTTAGAGTGCATGGATGACAAATACCCACAAGCAGTGGTAACAGATGGAGATGGTGCTATGCGGGAGGCTATAAAATAGATTTTTCCCGATGCAACCCATCGGTTATGTGCTTGGCATTTGAATAAGAATGCAGGTGAAAATGTAAAGAACTCGGAATTTTCGGAAGGCTTTAAAAAAGCGATGTACTCAAATTTTTCAACGGATCAATTTGAAGAATTTTGGTCAGAGCTAATTAAAGAAAATGAACTTGAAGGAAATCCATGGGTAACCAAGACGTATGAGAACAAGTCACTGTGGGCAACTGCATATTTACGTAAGGAAGAAAGGCTACATTTTTGAATTTATGCACAATTTTGATGAGGCTCTTAGACACTATAGAAACAATGAGCTGGTAGCCGATTTTAAATCAAAATTTTCAGAACCGGTGTTGACAACGCACTTGCGTTTGATTGAGAGTAAAGCCGCTAAAATTTATACAGCCGAGATTTTCAAAGAAGTTAAAGATGAAATTATGAAGGCAGGTGCATTGATCGTTAAGATCCATGTAAGACGCAGTGATGTTAAGATGTACATATTGACAAAATATTGTCAGGAAAACTATGAAAGACGAGCTATTTATGAAGGTACAACATTTCAATGTTCTTGTAAGTTATTTGATTCTCGTGGGCTTCCATGTTCTCATATTTTTTATGTCATGAAGGAAGAACATGTTGAAAAATTTCCCAGTAGTATGGTTCTATCGCGCTGGACAAAGGATGCCAAAATTTAATATTTTAACATGGTTGATAATGGTACAGTTGATTCAAATTCGATTGAGGTTGCTCGTTTTGGTGCATATTGTTCTCTTTTTACTGCTTTCTACAAAGAAGTTTAAAAAAAAAGTGGTGTTTACGGGGAAATAGTGGAGGACATCATGAAGTTACACAAAAAATATTGTAGTACTGACGATCAAATTGGGACACAAAGGTCAGCTGTAGGTGATCCAATAACGGTGAAGAGTAAAAGTGCTCCGAAGAAAAGAAAGAATGACACAAAAGTTGTCAGGCACTGTTCAAAATGCAATAGTACAACTCATAATGCAAGGAATTGTTCGGTAAGTTCGATAACTTGTGATCTGATTGTTAGAATCAATGTCTTGTTTTATTTTAAACATAACAATTGTTATTGTTTAATTTGCAAAGTACAGAAAACACGCCATCGGAGCGAAATTTTGAGTTGGACTCGATGTCGATAACTAATTCTTTAAGCCAAATTTCAAAGGTATTATATGTTTTTATAATTATATTGTGTAATTATCTGTATTCAAATAATAATTTATTTTTATCAACAGAAGAAGAAAATAAAAAGAAGATGCAATGGTGATAGAAGTGTGCAAAAGAAATTTTCAGCAAATGTGGATGTTACAAGCAATGTATGGAATGAGTGATGGGGAAAATTCAAATTCGTGCTTTAGTCTACTACAACAAGTGATGAAATCTGCTGCTCATGATTGAGTATACCCATCTATGTAATTTGAGTCAAAAAACAATGTTTTTAGGTAGTGTTTATGAAATCTGTCGGGCCTATGCTAGAATGTGATAATGTTCTCAACGTACAATGTTGTTTGTGGCTGAAATGAACCTGTGAATCTGCAAGTGTTTTGATCTTATTAGTATGTGTAATTCCAACATCTTATTTGAAACTGATGTGGATTAGTATGACATTGTGTGATGACCATTTTTCTCTGAAATTTAAGCACCCTCACCGTACTGATATAACTTGTTGGAGTTTTGCAATATTGCAATGTCTTGAAATGATCTTTGTTCATAATTATATTGTGGTATATCTCTTTTGGCCAACACATATTAAAAATCTACTAACAAAGATATGGCCAACACATAATCAATTTCTTGTATTAGTTATTCAACAAATGAAAATAATCCAAGATAAAAACAGCAAGGTGTTGAACATCGTAAAATGACTTATTGGATATTTGCAATGTTGCAATGTCTTGAAAAATGATCTTTGCTCATGATTTGTATTTCTTGAGTTTTCTTTGAAATTCCTAATATAAGTGTTTGGAACTGAATGCATGATGGCCTAATTTCAAGATGTTTTCTCAGTTGAATCCTTCATGGTTTTATTGTGGTATCTGTTGAATCCATTTTGTGGTTAATCTGTTTTGGAAAAAATATACAAAACGTACATTGTTTAATGGTGTATCAATTGAACAAATTATATGGTGTATCAAAAATTAATGGTGTATCTTTTTTGGCCAACACATATTAAAAAGCTGCTAACAAAAATATGATCTGCCATTGGTGTATCAGTGGTGCATAAGTTCAATTTTTGATAAAGCTGAGATGAATACAACATTTTGACAATGATGCAATAAACATCAAGATCTAAAACAGAGATGAACAACCTTATTTTGACAACATAATCAATTTCTTATATTAGGCATTCAACAAATGACAATAATACAAGAAAAAAACAAGGTCTAAAACATCTTAAAATAACAAATGATTATAATCCAAGAAAAAAACAGCAAGGACTTAAACATCTTGGATGTCTTTCTTTCATTTTGTAGTTTCATCTTCATCTTCTCTCCTTTGTTGCATTGAAGTTCTGTAACTATGGCAGTCAAGTCCTTCAAAATCTCTGCGCAGTTGCAACCACAACATTTCTTCGCACTGTGTACATGGTCATCGTTCGAATCCAACAACAAATTTCTTGTTTCATGTCCTATTTTACGAACATATGCAGGTTGACCATCAATATCATCATCCCATATGAACAGCTTACAGCTTGACATTGCCTACAAATGAATCAAACGAAACATTAAAAACAAACATAAAAAGAGAAATTGTTTTAACATAAGAAATTGTTTTAAAATTCATCATCCCACAAGAAACTCTTTTAAAACAAACAAAAAAAATTAACCAAATCAATAACAGACTCTAACTCATAAAATAAGAAATCGTAACAAATAAAAACGAAATCCAACTCACCCCCCAATTTGCACATTTCCAATACCTCCTTTTAGGGTTATCATTTTAATTGGAGATGAACAACCTCATTGGTTTATTGCAACCACATTCTGGTATTTGAAGCCGCAAAGAGTTTGAAACAAAAGCCGAAGACATGATTGAATGGAGGTTTATGAATAAATGATACTCAGAAGCTTTTGTAGGCGTGCAAAAAGTGCATTGGAATGTGGAAAGAGTTTTTGGGGGGAGGATTTCCTCCAAAGAAATTACTCCAGTTTTCACTTTGACATGGGTGAGAGAGAATGAAACATGAAGCGGAATAAAACATGTAGCTTGTGGAAGGATTTGGATTCAATTCGGTGCAGCATATGCGTTGACATAGTATAGTTAACAACCGTTCGATGAAAATCAATGGTTAATATATATAAGTGACAGATTAATCACAACCCTCCACAATAAATAAGCGGCCATGATTTAAAATAGTGGAAAACTTTATCAAATTACACTGTAGCAGATACTAATTACTAATTTAATCTATTTCATTTAACAATATTATATATAAAAATAGACAAATTGTCAAAACAACAATAATTTTTTATAAAATTCAAAAACTTTAATTTTTTATAAAATTCAAAAACTTTATTTTCCTAAACTAAAATTCGAAACCTATAATTTTTTATAAAATTCAAAAGCTTTAATTTTTTCTAAAATTCAAAAACTTTATTTTTCTAAACTAAAATTCGAAAACTATAATTTTTTATAAAATTCAAAAACTTTAATTTTTTCTAAAATTCAAAAACTTTATTTTTCTAAACTAAAATTCGAAAACTATAATTTTTTATAAAATTCAAAAACTTTAATTTTTTCTAAACTCAAGTATGTGTCAAATGATAGTTGATACTCAACTATGTGTCAAATGATAGTTGATACTCAAGTATGTGTCAAATGATAGTTGATACTCAACTATGTGTCAAATGATAGTTGATACTCAACTATGTGTCCAAATGATAGTTGATACTCAAGTATGTGTCAAATGATAGTTGATACTCAACTATGTGTCAAATGATAGTTGATACTCAACTATGTGTCAAATGATAGTTGATACTCAAGTATGTGTCAAATGATAGTTGATACTCAACTATGTGTCAAATGATAGTTGATACTCAACTATGTGTCCAAATGATAGTTGATACTCAAGTATGTGTCAAATGATAGTTGATACTCAAGTATGTGTCAAATGATAGTTGATACTCAACTATGTGTCAAATGATAGCTGATACTCAACTATGTGTCAAATGATAGTTGATACTCAACTATGTGTCAAATGATAGTTGATACTCAACTATGTGTCCAAATGATAGTTGATACTCAACTATGTGTCAAATGATTAGTTGATACTCAACTATGTGTCAAATGAACAGTTGATACTCAACTATGTGTCAAATGATAGTTGATACTCAAGTATGTGTCAAATGGATAGTTGATACTCAACTATGTGTCAAATGAACAGTTTATACTCAAGTATGTGTTAAATGAACAGTTGATACTCAACTATGTGTCAAATGAATAGTTTATACTCAAGTATGTGTTAAATGAACAGTTGATACTCAACTATGTGTCAAATGATAGTTGATACTTGTCGCTCCCGGGATTTTCATCCAAGTACAAACGCGAAAGTGGTGCAAAAACAGAGTCGCCAGCAATGTGTATTTATCCCAAGAGAGGGAAAGGAAACACTGCATAAACCTGAGGGAAGGGAAAAGACATGGTCTCACAACCAAGAGAAACGGGTAAGGGAGTCGGTTACGTGAGGGGAAGGTATTAGCACCCCCCACGCATCCATGATACTCGATGGGATCCATGTTGGTTGTCTCGATCAAAGGCTGTCGTCATCTGGAGCTCTGCTGCGATTGGAAAGGAGAAGGAACGGGAACAGAAATGAACGAAGACCGACGAAGAAAAGAAAAAAAGAAGTGACTCGGTAGGACATCCTCGGAGTCCTAGGCCTACGTATTCCTTCGTGCAATGGGAAAGTCAGAGTCAACGTAGTTCGAACACGAACTAAGGGGGGAGGTTGCTCGCCAAGACATCGCCGTCTTGTGCCTACGTATTCTCAATCTAACCAGAAGGAGGAAATTAGAGTAGTCGTATTTCGACTTAACCAAGTCTGCGTTTTTATGAGCGATGTTAAGTTCGCGTCCGGCAGTTAGGGTCGATGCCTGTTTGCGGCGAGACGGAAGTAACGTGCCATTTTCTGAAAATAGTTTGAAACTTAACAATCCCGAAGGATGAAAAAGGTTTGAGTTTGTTTTGTGTTTTTTAGATATAAATGGATAGAAATTTGTTCATAACTTGCATTGCACCCAAGTCTATAACATAGGAACGAATACGTCGCGTATCGTCCCCAACAGGACGTACACTAAGCATCCTAGAAGAATGAAGGGAGATCCCCCATCCTTCACTTCCCATATACAAGGCTCATGCGCAATACATGTTAACCTTTATTAAGTGTTTTAGAAGGATTATGAGATGAGAAGAGAAGACTCAAGGAAAAGAAAACACTAAGGGGAATTCTATCCTAAAGTTGTAATGCAAAAGATGGCCCTAAGGGGAGGTTCAAGAACAACCTAAGTCTAAAGAAGAGAGAGGGATAGCACTACCTAATGCTTATCCTACCTCACCTTAATCAAAAATTAAGGATGAGCTAGGATCCCAATGGCATGTGAAGAAGTTCTACACAATCAAGCATTACATCATGCAATCAAACACATAAGAGAGAAAGAGAAGTAGAAGAAATGAGAGATACGAATGAACAAGAACAACAGCTATAATAGCGCATCTGTACCAATACAGCAGTAAATTCCAGCCAACACACTAAACAACATTCAATAGCTCATATTCAGCACAAAAATAAGTGTAAAAGGCTAAACAGCAGCACATACAACAACACCTATGCACATGGTCTGCAGTAGAAAACAGGGCAATATGCAATGTATCCAAACAAATGCTCATAGAAAGATCTCAATAATGACTAGTCATATCAAGCATATATCCAATTAAGCATCAAGCAACTAGGTATGGACAAACCAAAGACATGCAAACAAATCAAGAACATGTACATTCCACAAAGTTGCACTCCTATATTATCAATCAAAACATCATGCATAAGAGAACATGGATGCAAACAATGATCATGCATTACAAATCCAGCAAGTTGAGCATTAATCGAGAGTTAACATGATTCAAAAGTGTGTGCAATATGTTCATCACATCAAGAAGTCAACAACGCAAACATGAACATTCACCAATGAAAATCAAAAGTCGCGTGTCGGAAAACCGTGTTCATACAAAGGTGATGTGAACAAAATGAAGTGAGAATGGAGCAAAATCATAACTTAAAACATATCATGATCATTCAATTCAAACATGCAAGACGACTTCACATTAACATACATCAAGACTAGTTGAATATATACCATGATCATTTTCAAAGGAAAACAAATGTTTAAGCAAGGTAAAAGGCATACATGATCCAACTTATGCACACCACAACATCATACTCACATGTATCACATCACATTCATTTCCAAGAGATCACACAAGTTCAACAAGTCATCAATCACACATGAACCAATATGCCTCAAGAACATGCTTCAAGAATGCAAACAAATCAACAATCGGACAATCATGCATCAAAGATTCACATACATCCAGCAACTAGAGGTTAAACAACCCTAGAAAATTCCACAAATATGCATCACATAAAGCCATGAAAGTTAGGGGTGGAATTGGTATCAATACATGCTTCCAAACAAGCCAAAAACACAAAAGTTACAGGTGCAAATCGGTTGCACAGTTACAGAAAGCAATTCTTAGTGAAAAACACAGGTGCAATCAATTGCACTAGGATGCAAATCGATTGCACAGTACCAGACCTGTAAAAATCACTTCTCATAATCACTTTTCCAGCACCAATCACTTATCCAAACATCCAAATGATCATGTAATAAAACATACACGAAAATCCACATCAAATATCAGTAATCAAGCACATATTTCAACAATCAAACAACAAGATCATGAATCCAATCCAGCAAATAGATCAAATCCCATTGAAAACCATGGATCTACATTGTATAAGTTGAAATTAAGCTAAATCAAGTATGGATCTAAGAAAAACCAACCTACAAAGCTGAGAATTGCTTTGGTGATTGTTGCACACGAAAATTGATGAATCAAAGTAAGAAATCCAGAGATCAATGAAGCTTTATCAAGAACACTTGAAGATCCAAGCAATAATCCACAAATAAGCAAAAGCTCTCCAAGAAGTGATTCCAAAATCTTGAATCTAGATCCAAATAAGTTGCTACTACAGAATTGAACCAAGAATGAGGATGTGATGGAGGTTTAGCTCAAGAATTCACAAATTCCAATGAAGAATTTGTGAATCTATGAATATGGAGCTTTGGTGAGAGGTTGAAGATGGAAATGGAGAATGAAAATGTGAGAGAGAATTCTGAATGAGAAGTGTAGAAAAATTAGAAAAAATGAAGTGTCCTCCTGTGTGGTTTGGATCAAATTGGTTTAAATATGACTTAGGTTTGGAATGAAAGTGAGGTTTGGAGTGAGTGGAATTGGAAGTGAAAAATAACTTGGAAAGGGAATGTGGAATTAGAGTGGAAATTGGAGGGAAATGAAATCAAATATTCTAGCTCTCTAAATCCTTCTACTGATATAGCATTGATCCCAAGTGAATGTGGTGCATTGGAAATTGGCATAGTGCTGAAAATGAAGGTTTTAGGAAAATCCGTCACAGTGCAATCGATTGCACAACAGTGCAAATCAATTGGACACCCTTGCAAAGGCCAAAATGTGAAAACTAAAGGGGTGCAATCGATTGAACACTTATGCAAATCGATTGGACCAAGGCAAAATAGTGAAAATTGCTTCAATGCAACTTGTTTTGAGTCCTGCTTCATATATAATCCTTAGCCACTGATAATACCCTTGAATGATGCCTGAAACATGATATAAAACCTGTCTGGAACAAGATCAAATTAACCCTGCTTTATGACCTTGATTCTGAAATGATCAACCTGTCTGCTGACAAAATAAATGACTGATGCCTCTGATGATTGTGCAAACTTGGTAAGAGACTTTGATGAACACCAAAAGATTGAGTACATTATATTGCTTTGGCCTTGAGACACATCTTCCTCTTGAGGGCTATCAAGGATAACTTGATCCCATGCTGAGAACCAATGATATGCAAGAATGAAATGAAACATAAGCCAGTTAGAGTTAGAAATATGAGGGCAAATTTTGAGGTGTTACAGCTGCCCCTATTTAATCAACTATGGACCTGAAAGGATGAGAGCGAACGACTGTCAGGATTTCAAGGTACACAGGGATTGAAAACAAAAATAACCGAAAAATTTGCACTTTGTGGGTGGAAGAAAGAAAAAGAAAAAAAAATATATGACAAACAAAGCGGTTGTGATGGTGGAGAGGTATTTGTGGAAAAGATTTTAGAACAAATGAAATCCAAAGAAGGCCTGTCGGGAACGGCTGGAGTCTAGATTGTGCCTGTCGGGAACTGTTAAGGTACGCCTGTCGGGAACAACTAAAGTTTACAACCTATGGTTACCTATCGGGAATGGTAAATGGGCCAGTCGGGAACGGTCGAGGTAAGCCTGTCGGGAACGATCAATGTAAGCCTGTCGGGAACGGTTAAAGTCTAAAACCTATGAGTTACCTGTCGGGAACGGTAAATGGGCCAGTCGGGAACGGCTAGGTCTAAAGCTCAAAGGTCGCCTGTTGAGAATGGCTAAAGTTTAAAACCTATGGTTACCTATCGGGAATATTAAATGGGCCTGTCAGGAACGGCTAGGTCTAAAACTTAAAGGTCGCCTGTCGGGAACGACTAAAGTTTAAAACCTATGGGTTACCTATCTAGAATGGTAAATGGGCCTGTCGGGAACGGCTAGGTCTAAAACTTAAAGGGCACCTGTCAGGAACGGCTAAAGTTTAAAACCTACGGGTTACCTATCTGGAATGGTAAATGGGCCTGTCGGGAACGGCTAAAGGAATCCTATCGGGAATGGTTCCGGTTTTCCTGTCGGAAACGGCTAAAGGAATCCTATCGGGAATGGTTCCGGTTTGCCTGTCGGGAACAGCTAAAGGAATCCTATCGGGAATGGTTTCGGTTTGAACACGATTGAGATGTAAGATTAAAAGGTCTACAAACCGAAAAATTGGGACACTGTTGGGGAGGAAAGTAGTGAAACCCTTGTACTGCTTTGAAATGTCTGGTGGGGAATGAACGAGGCATTCTTTTGCTTTGTCGATGTGATTGAAGAGAAATAGTTTTGGGCTCTCGCACAAGGTATCAAAACCAGCTTATGCTTCGCATGCGCATGTTTGAATTTTTCCATGGCGTAATGCTCCATCTCAAACGGAAATGCTACGCGTTTGAGGATGCAATGAATATTATATACAAGATGCAAAGAGGCTCCTCAACATTTAAATTCTGAGGAAAAGAAGGCAACTCCACTGGGGATAACAAGCTGGATTGACTTCGTGGTTACAAACCGTACAGGGGAAGACAAATTGACCAGATCTCCTGATCTGGGCTCTGACCTGACAAACCTGTTGAGGTTGCTGTAGGAAATGATAGCTTTGTTGGGGATACATTGGTAGACCATCAACTCTGAGGTTGAGGAAAAAAATATCATCAGCTCTGAGAAAGAAAAGGATAACCATCAACTCAGAGGTTGAGGAAAATATGGACTAAACACCAACTTTGAATGTTTGAGGAAAAGGTCGACATCAACTCAGAGGTTGAGTAAAAACCATAACTTCAACTCTGATGCTTTTCGATTGATATGGGATTTTGGGTTTTGGATTAGTGTGCTCGCTAAGATTTTTCTTTCAATCTTATGCCTACGTATTCCCATTTTTTCGAAACAGAGAAATCAGAGCGTTCTTAGTTCCTCCTATTCTATGGGAGGAAATGGTGTTTAGGTGTCTTGTTCAAAGCCTAAGACGTGAAGCGAAAAAGATGATCTGTATCTTGTTCAAAGCCCAAGATGTGAAGCTAAAAGGGTTTGACTTTAGAGAGAATTTGTCATGTCTAAAGAGGGTTTGTTTGTCACAACTGTTTATAAAGGAGAATTACTTTAACCGGGATGTGTGGATCCGACAATGCCATAATTTCCTTCATAGGGGATTTCCAACCTGAAGGAGAAGACTTTAACTCAGTGTAGAGCAATGCCATCTTTCCTTAGGAATTTCTCATGCTAAAAGAGGGACAGTGGCATGGATGTAGATGATCCAGAGGCTTGCTGCTTACAGCGATTAGATGAAGGGGAAGGAGCTGTTGATGTTTGTGTACTGTGAACGAGGCACAACTTTGATGCTAAAAGGTTGATTGGATTAATCGGTGGTTTTCTTATACAAAGCCTAAGAGGAGGCTATTGGCCCAACAAGAGGGTGTTTTTTATGTGTCTCGTACGAAGCCCGAGAGAGATGCTAAAAGGGAAGCGACTCAACAAGAGAGTGATTTTATATGTGTCTTGTACGAAGCCCAAGACGGAGGCTAAAAGGTGATTGACTCAACAAGAAAGTCTTTTATACTCAACAAGATAGTTTTTTTGTATCTCGTACGAAACCCGAGATGGAGGCTAAGAGGGATGTGACTCAACAAGAGAGTCTTTTATACTCAACAAGGGAGTGACTTGTGTCTTGTACAAAGCCCAAGACGGAGGCTAAAAGGTGTTTGACTCCGCTGGGGAGAATCATTATATAAAGCCCAAGAGAGAGGCTATGGTGCTGTTTCAGTTGAGTGACAGGTCTAGTATATTGGTTCAAAGAGAAAATCAGTTCTTATATGAGTAATGTTATACTCATGGATTTGTTCTAAGGATCGGGGTTATTTCCTGTTCTTTAAAGAAATGGGAAATCCAAAGGGTATTGAGACTGTCCGAGTCTACGGGGTTCCTTCCTATTCTTGAAGGACTGTCCAAATCTAGAGTTTCATCTTTTGTACTATGCTTTGAGAAACAGTAGTAGACTCTTGGAAAGACTGTTTTATTAAGATGATTGATTTCTGTTCCTATACCCCTAGGTGGTCGTCGGGACAATTTTTACGAAGCCCAATAGGAGGCTGGAAACTTTTAAGAAGCCGAATTTGTACTAAGCCCAAGAGGAGGCTATCATTCTCGGAGGAAGAAATCATTTATACGAAGCCTAAGAGGAGGCTGTGAATACTTCTAAGAAGCCGACGGGTCCTTGTACAATGCCCAAGAGGAGTCGGGGATGCTTTTAGGAAGCCTGTGGTCCCCAAACCCCGAGAAGTTCAAGACAGGCTATTCACAAAGAATAGATCAAGCCAGGAAAGTTCGAGAATTTGGAAGAAACTCAAGGGATGCAATTCACGGAGAAGTGATCATCTCTGGGGAGTAGAGTTTCTTGATAATTCCTAAGGGTGCTTTTAAGAAGCCTGTGGGTCCCCAAACCCCGAGAAATTCAAGACAGGTTATTCATAAAGAATAGATCAAGCCAGGAAAGTTCGAGAATTTGGAAGAAACTCAAGGGATGCAATTCACGGAGAAGAGATTATCTCTGGGGAATAGAGTTTCTTTGACAACTTCTACGAGTGACAGTCTGAGAAAGGGTTCAAAAAGAATCTGCCTTTCACTTCTCCATATTGTTTAACCCCAAGAGGAGGGAAGACTGTGTCTGGTAATCCTATGGGGATCTGGTTTTGACTATTTAAGAGTGATCAACGGGCTTAATGCTAGACGTAGTTGCCGGGGAAACTCTAAATATCTATACTATTATTACACAGTCGATATGAGCTTATGAAAGAAGACTTACAGCGAAACAGCCCCACAATACAATTATATGTATATGAAAGCGGTAAATGAAAGCAGATAAACACTTACCCGGTTGTAGAGCTTCCATGCTGTTTGGTTAGTTGTTCAACAAAGAAAGATTAAAAAAACCAGTATATTTCAAAATCAAAGGAGAAAGTGCTTTGAAAAAGAAAGATTTGGGGCTTACAGCTCAAGGAGAGGCCCAGGGTTTTATCAGTTAGCGCACTGTTAAATTTGTACAGAGGGACTTATACAAGTGACTGAGGCCCAAAAATTGTTTGTTGTACAAAGGGATGGGTCTTACACTCTCTCAAGAGGCCCAAAAAAGGTTTAAAGAAAAAGAGTTGGGCTTATAACACGAGGGTAGGCCCAGATGATTTTTCGTTTGAAATGGCGATCGCGCCGAGATTTTCTTTTAACGCGAAGGGGCTTATACAATATATGAGGCCCAAAGTTGTTTTGGTTAAAAGGGGATTGGGTCTTACACTCTAATAGAGGCCCAAAGTGTTTTGAAAAGAAGAATGGGTCTTACTACTTGAGGGTAGGCCCAATGTTATTTTTAAAAGGCGACGATCGCGCCGTTTACTTGTACAGGGGGACTTATACAATAAGTGAGGCCCAAAATTGTTTGTACAAGGGGGTTTTGGGTCTTATACTCTTTTAAGAGGCCCAAAAAGTTTTGAAAATGATTTATGAGGGTTGAATTAATCAAAACCCCTAATTTGTTTTCAAAATGTGTTTTAATTGAATAAAATATTCAATTAAAATGATCAAAATTGTTTAACATGTGGAAATCAAATTGTGATCTTGGATTAATGCTTCATAAATCATGTTTTGCCCTACAAAATAATTAGAAGTCACTAAAATCTGAAAAATCAAGCAGGAAAAAATATTTTAAATGTCAAAAACAATTAAAACATTAATTCTTTGCAAAAATATCAATTATATGAAATAAATAATATTTTTGGGATTTTTTGGGAAAATAAAATATTTTAACATTTTTGTGAATTATTAAAAAATGAATCAACTCAAAATCATTAAAACTCAGAGAGAAATTAATTTTTGAATCAATTAAATAAAATCAAAAAAATTCAAATATTTGAATTTTCAAAAAGGGCGCCAAGAACAGCTGAAGAACACGCGCGTTTTTCAGCTTTGCCCAGATTTGCATTTTCTATCCAATCTCACTGAATACTTGATTATATCATGCAATCCACATATCAATCTGCTCGTTTTCACCTCACAATCATGTTTATGACAATTAATTTCATTTAAATTAAGCATAAAACAAGAAATCACGATAAATCTTCAAGAACCCTAAATTCTGCATGAAGGCTGGGATTTTTGATACACGATTCAAACAAAGAAATTACTTGAGGGGAAACATTCCATGCATGATTATGAACATTTGGCAAAAGTATTGTGCGAGGAAATATGCATAGATTGAGAGATGACCAAGTTTAGGCTTACCTCTAGGTCGTGACAGCAAGATCAAATTGATTTCTGAGTTGGAGGTGTTACAGATGAATAGTGATGATCTGAACAACTTCCCTACACCTTATGGAGTGTGGTTGAATGCTTGGACTTGATGGAAATTAGATGGATCACTTCATGGCATCTCAACTACAACTTGGTTAAAACCTTGAGCAATTGACTCGTGATTCTGAGAAATCAGTGTTCCAGATGTTGTTTAAGTGTTTGATTAGCTCACATATGATGTATATGAGGTGTGTGTGTGATTGGTTTGAGTGGAATTGCTCTCTAATGAAAAACTCGATAGTGACTTGCTAAGAAAGGCATTTTTGAGAGTGAGAAGTGGTTTTTGAGAAAGGCAAGTGTTGTAGGCCTTTGGTGTACTTAACTGATCATAATTGAGCTCTATTTATAGTAGAGCAAGTTTGTTTTGCAAGGAATAGTGAATGGCAACTGCTGAGTAGGGTTGGCCAATGTTGGCAAATGAAAATCCAAGTCTCCTCTAGCCATTGACTAGAGGTTAGGGCACAGGCTGCTGGTCCCCTTGGTCTTGGATAAGTCTTGACTGAATTCAGTTGCTAATGGCTCAGTCCATGCCACCTTGGTGTTTCCATTGAATGCTCCAATCCAAAATTGGAGTCTTGTCCCTATTTTGAGCAATTCTAGGTTTAGCATGCTATTTCTTGTTACAAGGACTTTGGAGGCTTGACTAAGTGATTGTCCCCTTTAGATTCAATCCTCAGATGTGTCCAAAGTGATGACAAGGCTTGGAATTGGCTGATTTTGGCAAATCAAGCAAAAGTGCAAAATTCTGCCTTGCCTTGGCAGATTTCAGCAAGGCAACTTGCCAATGTCATATCTCATGGCCAAATTGAATTTGGTAATGTTCTTGGCCATTTTGGAAAGCCCTTATATGCTATATCAACTGTTTGATCATATTTGGTTTTGATACCTTTTGGATCCAAGTGAAAAATCCCCCTACATTTGGAAAAAAATAAGGCAGATTCTGACTTAGTGAAATTTTCACTAAGTGTTGGAACAAAGTGACTTTTCTTGATTTTGATCATTCCATAACTCAAAATCCATGAGGAATTTGGACATAGGTCAGTATGAAGCTTTTGCAGAGGGAAATGAGATCTACAAATCAAGCTTTGGATGGGGAAAATTGGCTTTGTGGTTTAGGAGTTATGATCCTCCAAAGTTGGTACCTTTGTCACTTTATTTCATAACTTAGAAAATTTTCTAAGTTTTTATGGTTACCCCTTTTACAAGTCATCCCACTTTCTTTGATTTTTATGATCTACATAATTTTAGGGTTAAAAATCCATTTTTGTGAAATTCTCAAAAAGTCAAAGTTGACTTTTGTGCACAGTTGAGTTTTTATCGGATGAATTCCAAACTGTGCAATCCTTTGGGAAATCATGTGCTTGACCTAAATCAAACTTGATGGACATGTTCCATGGGTGTTATAGGGTGTATTGAATCATGTCTTAGGGTTTGGGAGCATGTCCTGGTCAAAAGTCAAAGTTACAGTTGACTTTTCTCGCAAAACCCTAACTGTGGTTCAGATGAAATTGAAACTTGTTGCTCAAGCTTCTTGGATCAATCCATTGTTCCAAATGGATCCATATGGTATATTAGAGACCCTCAAATCATGCCTTGAGGTCTTGGTTCATGATTTGTCCCAAAAGTCAACTTAGGGGTGAATTAGGTCAAGAAACCCAAATTCCTGATTTTTTATGTATGCATCCCTTGAGGTCAAATTGACTTGATGATTGGGTCCATGAGGTTCCATGGAGTATATTAGGATATGTTTTGATTCATTGGCTCATGCCTAGATGAAAATTTTCATCTGGAGGCCCTGGTCGATCAAAACCCTAATCTGGTGACACTGGCGATCTTGAAGCTTGATCCAACTAGAAGTGAGCAACCTTGTGCTTAATCCTTGAAGTGGGAGTCCTCTTGATCCATTGTGGATGTTTGAGAGGCTAGACAAGTTGAAGATCATGTCATTTCTTAATTGATCCCTTGTCTAAGAACTCTGAGAGGGCTTGAAACCCTAATTTTGATAGTAGTGGATGTTCACCCATCTTTGGGGAGACTGATGAGGTATGATGGTTCATCCATATTGTGATGATGATTTGCACAATGATGGGAAATCTTAGTGGTCAAAATTTGGGGTATGAAAGATGCCCCTATTTAATCTTCTTGGACCCGAAGGCGTGAATGGCGAAGGTATTCGGGTATTCGGGGTGCAAGAGGATTAAATATCGGAATATCTGAAATTTTGACGGTGGTTATGAATGGCACATCACATTCATCTTCTTTTGCTAAGCAATGATGCTTAGAAAAGGTAAACTTCCCCTCAATCCTGGTCTTCATCCAAGGAACTAGTCTCAGTTTCTGATTTAAACTTCCCCTCGATCCTGGTTTCCTACCAAGGAACTGGTCTTAGTTTCTTGATTTAAACTTCCCCTCGATCCTGGTTTCCTACCAAGGAACTGGTCTTAGTTTCTTGATTTAAACTTCCCCTCGATCCTAGTTTCCTACCAAGGAATTGGTCTTAGTTTCTTTTGTCAATAAACTTTATTGACAAGGGACGCTATTCGTAGCGGTTTTCCTCAAACTTCTTGCCGAATTTTCCTGGGGAGATGCCATTTGATGGAAAAAGTTGACATCAGACTTGCTGGGGAATCCAGTCGTCTGAGTTGTAGAGGTGCACAAACTTCTCTGTTGGAGACGCCATTTGTTTCTACTCGGGAAGACGAGTCTCCTGAAAGACTGCCTTCGTTTGGGGTCTTACATCATACTTTTCTCGAGATCTTCCCGGAGAAATGCCATATGATGGGATCCAATTTGAGATGTCGATGACCTTTTCATCAGTGGTTCTTTCGGAGAAAAACTGTTGTACCACCGAATCTCTGATTAGGAGGCTTTCTCTCGGTATTTTCCTTAATCCAGGAAAGCAAGGATACATCTTCAATGATGAAGAGTGATGTTGACTGAGGGCTCTCTGGTTTTTCATAGGTTCAAGTTATCAAAGTGGTCGAGGAGCCAACTTATTTCCAGAAATAAACTGGAGGAGAGAGATTGTTCAGACGCAGTACTTCCTGACGAGGAAAAAACTGACAACTCGATTGAGAAAACTGTTATCACTAGGGGACAAGACCGACCAGAGTGATAGTGATGCAATATGAATGCGAATTCAAATAAATAATGCATGATGTATGTATGTATATGCTGACAAAATTGACGTAACATACAAACTACCGGATGAACACAACTGGATACTCGGCCACAGCGGGTGTCGCTCCCCAGGATTTTCATCCAGGTACAAATGCGAGAGTGGCGCGGAAAAACAGAGTCACCAGCCGTGTAAATTTATCCCAAGAGAGGGAAAGGGAACACCGCATAAACCTAGGAAGAGGGAAAGGAATGGTCATCGCAACCATAACCTGGGTTCGGGAGTCGGTTACGCGAGGGGAAGGTGCTAGCACCCCACGCGTCCATCGTACTCGATGGGATCCACACTTGTTGTCTATTCTAAGGGTGAGTTATATTATCATCTAGGGTTGTACTAAAATGGAGAGGGAAAGACAAAGACCGACTCGGTAGGACGTCAACGTCTTAGGCCTACGTACCCCCTTTGTGCAATGGGGAATTCAGAGTCAACGTAGTTCGGACCAAGTTCTTTTTGTTTTTTTTATGAGCGACGTTAAGTTCGCGTCCGGCAGTTAGGGTCGATGCCTGTTTGCGACTCAGATGGAAAGTAACGTGCCCTTTTTGAAAAGAGCCTTTAGTTTGACAATCCCGAAGGACAAAAAGGTTTGAAGTTTGTTTGTATTTTTTAGGACAGAAGTGACTTGAGTTAGTTCATAACTTGCATTGCACCAAAGTCTAGGGCACAGGGGCGAATACTTAACGCATCGTCCCAAGACAAGTCGCTCGCTAAGCACTCTAGAAAGATGAGAGGAAGCCCCTCATTTCTCATTCCCCCACGCTTAAGGCTCGTGCGCAATACACTTTATCCTTATTAGGTGTTTTAGAGATGTTATGAGATGAGAAAAGAGAAGACACAAGGGATACTCTAAAGGGGAACTAAGAGTCCTAATGTTATCATGCATGGGTGACCTACGGTTAGTGAGGTTTGACGACAACCTAAGCCTAAAGAAAGGAAAGTATGAGAGAAGAAAGAGTTGAAGGTGAACATGGATACTTATCCACACCCTCAAATAACTTACCTTAGTCCCTGCATAAACGGTTAGTACGAAACAGACATAAGTAAAAGAAATGAGATAGATGAAACCCAAGCAAAGACATATGCACGTCTCAAGAATGAGAGACAAAGAGAAAGCGCATCGGACGTGAAGTAGTATCCAACAAATAAAGTAGACCACCCAGCGGATAAGCACCATTGGAGACTCTTTCAGAAAAATTCCTGGCACACAAGTTAGTAATAACAAGCAAACGCAACTTTCGTATCACAATATCAAATCAAGAAATCGCACGAAAAGTGACAATGGTTATGTCAAAACACAATATGTACATGGAGTCAATCCGAAATAAGCGAACATGAATGCGATAGTACACAAATCACTAAGTAAACATGAATATGCATCAAGTAGCAATTAGTATGCAAAGTACATCACAAACGGAGGCAAATAACACGAAATCGGAAAGTAAGCGTTAAAAATCACCGACTCGGAATTGAACGAAAATCGCACGGTTGACCGTAAACGTGCCAACGGACTCAAAAACGAACTCGGTTTGAATTAATTCCGCTCGGAAGTGGGACTTTTAGGCCAATTTCGTCGGCTGGAAGTAGCGAAACGGTAAAAAAAGTTGTCCGAAATCGACCAAAAAGTCCACCAACAGCTCCGAAATCATCAACAAAGTCAAGTTACATTATTCACATTCGCGAAAACATGCTACGGTTTGGAAGTTATGACCAAAATGAGCTAGCATCAAGTATTAAACCAAATTCAAGAATTGACATAATTTTATTTGATTCAAGCTCTTCGTTTGCAAAAATGAAATAATCCATGCTTTGAATCGAATAGAAATTATATTAACTCATGAATTGCACAAGAATTAGTAAATGAACACAAACATCGACACTTACATTAAATCAACAAAACCACACCGGTAGCATTATTCTCAAGTTTCGAAACTAAATATCATTCAACAACTAATTATCCGGAATCAAAATCCAACTCTTGGAAAGTGAACAACATCACAACCATTAATATCGAAACTATAATTCGATTCAAGAATCACAAACAATTCACGAAATAACTATTCAATTCCAGATTTTAATCATATTTCACCAATTCAAGAATCAATTCACAAATTAATTCACCAATGCAAAGCTTAATCCAAAGTTTGATTCACAATTTTATCACAAGAAAATTAAGTTCAACAATATAATCTCAATTCACAATCAACTATCAATTAAATCCTAATTCACCCAATTCAACAATTATTCAAGAATTAAATTGGAGAATTATTACCAGAAAGTGAATCTGGGGAAGAATTGATGGAATCTAAAGAGAAACGTCGGAAGCGGACGGAGAAGACGCTCGAAAACTCACGCGACGGAGGAAGGAATCTGCGGCGGCGCTCGCGGTTGAGAAGGGTGGCCGGAAATCGCGGTGGTGGTCTGGCCAAGGGAGATCGGATTGGAAGAGATCTTGAGATATTTGAAAATTTGCCTTTGAATGTCCTTGAAGATTGGTGAACTTGATGAATGTTCTTGAGAGAATATGAAAACCTTGTTGTTTGATCCTTGAGAGAAATTTAGGTTTGATTTTTGAGTGCTTGTGAATTATGAATCAGGGTTTGTGAAAATGAGAGAATTTTGAATATATAGTGTGATAAAAAACAAAGTGAAACGGTAAAATTCCAACTTGTCGGCGGCTTAAGCAAAAATAACACCTTGCCTGGTACAAAATTTCGACTCTGAGCCTCTTAAGAAATTGTCTGCGTCTGAGTCACAGAAGCAACGCAAAAAGAACAGACGTTATTCGATCAAAATTGAATGAGTTCGATACGCTTAAGCTGCAAGACGTCACTGAATAAGTAGTTTTTTGTTCAGCTTATTTGGTGTCCGCTACTCGAAAACGTGACAAGGTCAACCTCTTCGGAGCATAATCTCGACTCGACTTTGTCAGAAAAGTTGTAGATCTATGAGTCAGTGACCTAGTGTCAAAAGATGAGCGCGATCAGACAAAAAACGAGCGAGATATGCATTTTCCCGTGAAACAACTTTCAGCCTTTTTCTTCTGTTCAGCACTTCCGTTTTGCGAAATAAACCAAAACGATGATCTTCGGAGCATCGTTCGAACTCAAGCTTGTCTTGGAACTTGAAGATGATAAAATTTGTGAACCAACGCTTCGAGAATGGACACAATCCGATGAAAATTGACCGAGTTATGAATTTTACAAAATCTGACAGACAGTGCACTACATCAAAGAACCCCACTGGTAATTCACATTTTCGGGGTCCTTCCGCTCGGACCTGACCCAAACTGAATTCACAGCACGAAGATAACATCTAAACGGAATTTTAGGCACCGGAACGGCATCAATTCAATAAACAAGCTGAGAGTTATGAATTTTTTAGTGTCCGAAATACACCGGTTCAGCACTATTTTTCACTATTTTTTGCACTGTATCGACTCTGAAAACTCGCGTGTTCAGAGATCTTCCTCAAAGAATCAGCCCTCGGTCCAAACACAAAAGTTGCAGATAATTTCAATATGGAACATTTTGGCATAGGAATAGCTCAGAAATGATGATCCAATCAGAAGTTAAGCCCTTTTGAATACCACTGACGCAATTATCCAGCGAAACCGAAATTCCAGAAACCAATAATTCCCACCACTTTCCTTGATGAATTGACTTCCGAGCCGAACATAAAAGTTGTAGAGAATACCAAGACGGTTCTAACTGTTGAATATCCAGCCAAAACGAGTTCCAGAGCAAGAGTTATGAATTTTGCAAATTTGCACAGCAAACTAATTTTCTGCCCAAACTGTTCTGAATCGGCTGAAAACTTCGACTTCCTCTGAGATTCTTGACATGAAAAATTGTGTTTGATAAGAGCTTTACTGACCCGTTGATTACGTAACCCGAAGAAATACTTTGCGCATATGTCGAATGACGAAATAAACGTCTGTTGCAACCTGACGATGCTTGAACAGAGAACCTTGATCCCATAACCACAGAGCCAAATGATATGCATGTATGATAATGCAAAATGAGATGAAACATAAGCCAGTTAGTACTAAAGTAAGGAGGGTAAATTTTGGGGTGCAACAGCTGCCCCTATTCAATCAACTTGGTCCTGAGGGTATGATAGCGACGACTTTCAGACAATCAGGATGCACGGAGATTGAATACCAAAGAACCCGAAAATTTGCAATCCTCCACTGGAGAAATAGCCATAAATGCTATACTGTCACAACGCAGACGAGTGCTAGCTATGTTGGGTATAAAGTGAAACAAACTCTCCCAAGTTACGTCATCTCTGCTGATAAAGAGAACTGACAAAGGAATCTCGAAATATGCCATCCCTGCTGATAAAGGGAACTGACGAAAAGAAAATATTCGAAGGATTGCTATCTCTCCTGATAAAGAGAACTAGCAAAACGAATTCCATCCCTGCTGATAAAGGGAACTGACGAAGAAAGTGTTCAAAGGATTGCCATCTCTGCTGATAAAGAGAACTAGCAAAATAAATGCCATCCCTGTTGATAAAGGGAACTGATGAAATAAACCTTCAAGAGATTGCTATCTCTGATGATAAAGAGAACTAGCAACACAAATGTCATCCCTGCTAATAAAGGGAACTGACGAAGAAAGTGTTCAAAGGATTGCCATCTCTGCTGATAAAGAGAACTAGCAAAATAAATGTCATCCCTGCTGATAAAGGGAACTGGCTACCAGGCGAGAATTGGGTTTACACCAAATAAGTCAGTCGAGAACTGACTACCAGACGAGAACTGGATTTATAGAATAAGTCAGTCGAGAACTGACTACCAGACGAAAACTGGATTTACAGAATAAGTCAGACGAGAACTGACTACCAGACGAGAACTGGATTTACAGAATAAGTCAGACGAGAACTGACTACTAGACGAGAACTGGATTTACAGAATAAGTCAGGCGAGAACTGACTACCAGGCGAGAACTGGGTTTACACCAAAAGAGAAAGGTTAAATAAAGGCAAACTTCTAACGGACTCACGACCCACAGATAAGATGACTCCGTCGGGGAAAGGAGAAGTCTAAATAAAAGACTCTGCCGGGGAGCACAAGTATGAGGAACGCATCCCTCCAAAATCTCCTGAGTTATGCCATCTCTGCTGAGAAAGAGAACTGGCAAAGAAAGTATCAAACCTGGCTTATGCTTCAAATGCAAATGTTTGAATTTTGGCGTAATGCTCCGTATGAAATGGAAATGCTACGCGTTTGAGGATGCAATGCGGATGCTTATGATATGCAAAAAGGGTCTTTCCAGCAAAATAAATGCCGGAGAGAAAAAACCAATTCAGCTAGGGACGACAAAAATAAATTGTCCTCTGAATCCAGGAACTCTGCTGAGAAGGGTCATACTGATCGACTCTTCGGATCAACAACTTCTGCTGGGGATGCTGCTGAACTTAGCCTGCTGGTGGGGAGAACGACTTTACTCCCACCTTGCTGGGGATTAGAATATGACATCGTTGGTGAAAGCACGCTTCCTGACTGGATAGGGAAGGTGAACACCCTGATTCTATGGGGAAATAACGTCTTGATCCGGAGAGAATACTTCCCAAGTCTCCTGCTGGGGGCGGTCTGCTCTGCTGAGGAAAGTTTGTCCTGCTGGGGAAGGAGCAATCTCAATGCTGGGGAGAGCCAACTGCTGGGGATGTACAATCTATTGCCCTACAACCTGACTTGTCTTTATGGTCATAAGCGGCTCTTTGAACTTTTCATCTCAAGAGGATTTTACAGAAGATCGGGCGTTCGCACTGCCCCAGGGTCTTCAAACTCTTGGAGAGATTTATCATATCTCGACATAACTTCCCCAGTCTTCATAATCCATGACATACATTACCTTGAAGGGGATCGTAATAACTTGACAATACTCTGCTTTAGCATCTTGAACCTGGAGGAGGTGTTTTCAATTAACCATTTTTAGGAGTGGACGATCTCCCATGCTCTAGAGGTGGCCTGCCCCACTATGGGCTTTGAAGTGACTTTGCCCCTGATCCTAGAATGAATGCCCCGGAATAACTGAATTTTGGAGAGTTTTCTCGACGTGACTGCCCCAGATTGGCTACATCTTAACACGACTTACTGGGGAGAGCCCACTCTACACTGAGTCTCTTGGCAGCATGCCCTTTGATATGATTGTCTTTCAAAATTTTCAAGCATCTCAACTTGGTAGGATCAAGCTTCTTGACTGACGTTCACTGTGTAAGCTGCCATTGATGTTTAGGCACATGTATGCAAACAGAACAAGTTATTTATGAGAATGATAATCCTAATGCAACACTCATGTTAACCTTGAAGTTTTTATTGAAAATGCGTCGCCGAGCCTTGTGAATGAATCACTTACTGGGATGCGACCTGGATTTTTGAATGGCAAAAACAATGCGCACATGCAATACTAACAAATCTTATTAGCACAACTCATAGGAGTCAGGAACGCCATCCGGTTGGAGTACGCTTTTGGACTGAACCCTGTTTCAATTAGGACTTTTAAGGGCTGTAACGTGGTCTGGTTCACGGTTTCAGAAAAAAAGATTTATGGCTCAAAATTTATCGGTGCCCACCCACTCTCCGTGATGTTCTCCAGTCCTATGTTCAGTTAATCTGACCCGAACGCTCATCTCTCAAAAGGTTTATGATTTTCAAGGAACCTATGCCACTAATGGTTTGGCACCTAAGGAGGTTTTGGAATGACAGTCACCCCTTTTTTATCTTTTGTGTCTGTAATCACACGAGTTTGTTCTTATAGAGGATTTTCTTTTGTAATGCTTTTCGCTTCTTCTTTCTTTTGCCTTTCTCGATCCCTAATTTTGCCTGGACTGACTCTTTTGAGTTTTTTCGATTTTTAAGTCCAGCGGGATGCCCTAACTTTTGCCTAAGTCACTTGTTCATAAGTTTCGACTTAGCGGGCTTTCTCTTTTTTTTTTTTATTCCTCTTTTTGAACAAAGCGTGTGACACTGGTTGTCTTACTTGTTTGACAGGGTTGTGATTGCCTCACTCCTTGGTTGTTGATGGCTAACCGTTGTGGTTTCACATCTCTTGACCTCTTGCCGGTGGGATAGAAGGTAATAGTTCCTCGGATGCACACTCTCCTTGGAATCTGAACGCTTGGTCAAACTGACTGACGCCTACCCTGCCCCTGGGTTAAGTATGAGGGTTTTTTTTCGTACAAAAGAAACTCCTACTTCAAGGCTCGAAGGGGTTAACGAGGGTCTATCTCCTTATCTCTCCAGTGTTTGTGAATTGGAAACAATGCCTGTACGTCCTTAACAGGGTTTTATCCAAAAGCGTACCATTAGAAATCTGCGCTCTTGTTTCGTCATCCTCCCTCAAGAGTTCTAAACAAGAAAATTGGTATTGCAGTGCATATAAGCATTTAAGAGTGAAAACGAATGGATTACTTCAAGAAAAACATACTCATTGCATTAATATCATCATTAAAAAACAAACAAGTCTTACATGCATACGATGCTTTAACAAGAAATGAAAAACTACAAATGAAAATGCAGTAAAGAAGCTGAAAATTGCCATTGCTGAGGAAGCTTAATTCTGCCTGGACGTACTTGCAGATTGGGTGTTCATTTGAGAAAGGAGGCTTCCGTTGATGTACATATCATCTTCAGTGAATACAATGATCTCGGAGTCTACCAGGTCTTGCACCTTGTGCTGGAATGCCTTACACTCATCAATCGTATGCCCAAACGTTCCCGAGTGGAACTCGCACCTAGTAGTCATGTCATAATCCGGAGGAATAGGGTATGGTACTGGCGTGGTACTCCTCGTTTGAATCAGAGAGTTCTCGAGTAGACGAGCAAACAACTGACTATAAGGGATAGGAATAGGATCAAATATCCTGTTGGGCCTTCTTGGTCTCGGTTGCCCCTGTTGCTGATAATTCTGCTGTCGGTGCTAATTTGGGCGCCCAGTCTGGCCCTGCACTTTCCTTTCTGCATTCGGCTGAGGCACAAACAAGGGTTGTGGAAGATATCCCTGACGCGAGGTGGATCCTTTGGCAAAATAGGGAGTCCTCAGTCCCTTTGCAACACTGGGAGTAACATCACTTTGTTTACCAGTGCCAACTGATGTAAACTTGATTGCCCCTAAATCAATGAGCTCTTGGACTTTGTACTTGAGCATCTTACAATTTTTAACATTATGACCAGGTACCCCTGAATGAAATTCACACCTATCATGGACATTGGAACCCATATGAAACTTGGTGTGTGGAGGTCCCGCAGCAATCAATTCAATTAGCTGAAACTTGAGCAAGTGCTGAAGCAACTGAACGTATGGCATCGGAATCTGATCAAACTTCTTATCAAGCTTTTCTGGATTAAGACCCTCAAGAAACGGTTGTTGATGAAAAAGCTCTGACGGTGGAGAGGATCCACGACGCAATCCACGGTCTAGAGGAGACCCCAAAGAGATGGGAGGAATGAGAACCTCTGTTGTGGAAGCGGGCACTTGATTGTCTTCCTTCTCCAACACCCTATTTAGAATTTCCATGGCCAAACCCACCTGAGTCTTCATCTGATTGATCTCCTCCCTCAGCATCTTCTGCACCTGGAGCATGTCTTCCCCAAATTGTCTCATCTGGCCTCGCAGTTCCCTCAACTCAGCTTGGACTTGCTCCATGATCAACTCTTGAACGGCCTGAGGAGTTAAGTCTGCAATTCTGAGATGGAACAAGATAAGAAGACCGGAGATAATCACCTGTTATGCAAAATGATCATGCAAAATGATTATGAATATGCGGATGCAAATGAACATGTTTAAAAATTCGCAGGGCGATCCACCCCTTGATTCCAGTTTAACAATAAGATAGAACGGGACTTCTGCTCATATACTAAGAAAACCAGAGGAAAACCAGATGTCAACGATCAAGCTCGAGATAATAAGTCTGAACACAATAATCATGGATCCCAACCAACAAGCCTGGTGGTGATCCTAATACAATAGATAGAACGAGAACTACGGCACGTCATCAAAGTCCACGGGCGCCAATTCCCCAGGTTCTGCCATAGGAACAACCTTGTGAACAGGATCCAGAATAAGTGACGGGAACTTGCATCCTATGATATTCTTTTTCTTTTCAGTACTCATCCTCGATAGTCTTCAAAAACCAGAATCAAGGTTAGGATGCAACCCTGCAAATGAATAAACATGTTAGGATGAAAATGATGATACAAATGCAAACATGGGATCAAGGTGACACTGCTGGATGTGCTGTGCTGTTAACTGAACGAGAACCACAACCCAAAAAGCCAGAATTCCAAAATACCGGACCACTGAGATAACCAGGAACCAAACATTGATGAGAAATCCAAAAAAACGGATAGGTTGAAGGTTTCGGTTACCTGTAAAGCTGCAAACGCCTATCCCCTCTCACATGTGGGTACTAGGATGTTCAGTATCCCGGGCTCTTAGGTCGAGAAATGATGATACGTTCACCATTTCTGGTTTGGCATCATCATCAATCGAGGAGGCCTCAACTAATTCTCCAAAACGGAAGGTCCTCAGCTTCTGGCACTGAGGTCGAGAAACAATAGTACATTCATCCCTTGGGGTACAGTACTATCGTCAATCGAGGAGTGCCTCCACTGATTCTCTTCAAAAGATAGGGGCCATCCTATGCGAGTTCCAAAGTGGGTCCTCGGGTGTGAATGGGTTTGCCACAGAATGTGGTCTGCCACTGTCACCACTAAAGAGGGATGTTTCCATTAAGGTCCTCGATGATCGGTCACCAGAGTCGACAGCTCTCTAGATCGACATCCTAACATACACAAGACACACACGTTAGAATGCGTCCCAAGATAGCCTCGTCTGGTTGTGAATTTCGTGAACACACAAACGTACCAAGCGGGCACGTAGGTCCTACTACTCTCCACTCTAGTCCTAGGGTGTACTCAAGCCTGGGTATTGGGCTTATCTCTCAGAACAACCCAACCTGCAAAACAGAAATAGCCAGCACAACACAGCAATATCCAGTATGACAGTAATAAAAATGAAATGCAATGCAGAAAATGCGGTAAAAATAAAATACAACAAATAAAGCAAAACAAAAACAAAAACACCCAAAGAGAACAAAGACAAGTAAGCGCTAGGATTGACTCGCTTAGGGATGGACCAGCATAGGCCAACCAGAGTCCCCAGCAGAGTCGCCAGCTGTCGCTCCCCAAGATTTTCATCCAGGTACAAACGCGAGAGTGGCGCGGAAAAACAGAGTCGCCAGCCGTGTAAATTTATCCCAAGAGAGGGAAAGGGAACACCGCATAAACCTGAGGAAGAGGGAAAGGAATGGTCATCGCAACCATAACCTGGGTTCGGGAGTCGGTTACGCGAGGGGAAGGTGCTAGCACCCCACGCGTCCATCGTACTCGATGGGATCCACGCTTGTTGTCTATTCTAAGGGTGAGTTATACTATCATCTAGGGCTGTACTAAAACGGAGAGGGAAAGACAAAGACCGACTCAGTAGGACGTCAACGTCTTAGGCCTACGTACCCCCTTTGTGCAATGGGGAATTCAGAGTCAACGTAGTTCGGACCAAGTTCTTATTATTTTTTTTTATGAGCGCCGTTAAGTTCGCGTCCGGCAGTTAGGGTCGATGCCTGTTTGCGACTCAGACGGAAAGTAACGTGCCCTTTATGAAAAGAGGCTTTAGTTTGACAATCCCGAAGGACAAAAAGGTTTGAAGTTTGTTTGTATTTTTTAGGACAGAAGTGACTTGAGTTAGTTCATAACTTGCATTGCACCAAAGTCTAGGGCACAGGGGCGAATACTTAACGCATCGTCCCAAGACAGGTCGCTCGCTAAGCACTCTAGAAAGATGAGAGGAAGCCCCTCATTTCTCATTCCCCATGCTTAAGGCTCGTGCGCAATACACTTTATCCTTATTAGGTGTTTTAGAGATGTTATGAGATGAGAAGAGAGAAGACACAAGGGATACTCTAAAGGGGAACTAAGAGTCCTAATGTTATCATGCATGGGTGACCTACGGTTAGTGAGGTTTGACGACAACCTAAGCCTAAAGAAAGGAAAGTATGAGAGAAGAAAGAGTTGAAGGTGAACATGGATACTTATCCACACCCTCAAATAACTTACCTTAGTCCCTGCATAAACGGTTAGTACGAAACAGACATAAGTAAAAGAAATGAGATAGATGAAACCCAAGCAAAGACATATGCACGTCTCAAGAATGAGAGACAAAGAGAAGGCGCATCGGACGCGAAGTAGTATCCAACAAATAAAGTGGACCACCCAGCGAATAAGCACCATTGGAGACTCTTTCAGAAAAATTCCTGGCACACAAGTTAGTAATAACAAGCAAACACAACTTTCGTATCACAATATCAAATCAAGAAATCGCACGAAAAGTGACAATGGTTATGTCAAAACACAATATGTACATGGAGTCAATCCGAAATAAGCGAACATGAATGCGATAGTACACAAATCACTAAGTAAACATGAATATGCATCAAGTAGCAATTAGTATGCCAAGTACATCACAAACGGAGGCAAATAACACGAAATCGGAAAATAAGTGCTAAAAATCACCGACTCGGAATTGAACGAAAATCGCACGGTTGACCGCAAACGTGCCAACGGACTCAAAAACGAACTCGGTTTGAATGAATTTCGCTCAGAAGTGGGACTTTTAGGCAAATTTCGTCGGCTGGCAGTAGCGAAACGGTAAAAAAAGTTGTCCGAAATCGACCAAAAAGTCCACCAACAGCTCTGGAATCATCAACAAAGTCAAGTTACATTATTCGCATTCGCGAAAACATGCTACGGTTAGGAAGTTATGACCAAAATGAGCTAGCATCAAGTATTAAAACCAAATTCAAGAATTGACATAATTTCATTCGATTCAAGCTCTTCGTTTGCAAAAATGAAATAATCCATGCTTTGAATCGAATAGAAATTGTATTAACACATGAATTGCACAAGAATTAGTAAATGAACACAAACATCGACACTTACATTAAATCAATAAAACCACACCGGTAGCACTATTCTCAAATTTCGAAACTAAATATCATTCAACAACTAATTATCCGGAATCAAAATCCAACTCTTGGAAATTGAACAACATCACAACCATTAATATCGAAACCATAATTCGATTCAAGAATCACAAATAATTCACGAAATAACTATCCAATTCTGGATTTTAATCATATTTCACCAATTCAAGAATCAATTCACAAATTAATTCACCAATGCAAAGCTTAATCCAAAGTTTGATTCCCAATTTTATCACAAGAAAATTAAGTTCAACAATATAATCTCAATTCACAATCAACTATCAATTAAATCCTAATTCACCCAATTCAACAATTATTCAAGAATTAAAGTGGAGAATTATTACCAGAAAGTGAATCTGAGGAAGAATTGATGGAATCCGAAGAGAAACGTCGTAAGCGGACGGAGAAGACGCTCGAAAACTCACGCGACGGAGGAAGGAATCTGCAGCGGCGCTCGCGGTTGAGGGGGGTGGCCGGAAATCGCGGCGGTGGTCTGGCCAAGGGAGATCGGATTGGAAGAGATCTTGAGATATTTGGAAATTTGCCTTTGAATGTCCTTGAAGATTGGTGAACTTGATGAATGTTCTTGAGAGAATATGAAAACCTTGTTGTTTGATCCTTGAGAGAAATTTAGGTTTGATTTTTGAGTGTTTGTGAATTATGAATCAGGGTTTGTGAAAATGAGAGAATTTTGAATATATAGTGTGATAAAAAACAAAGTGAAACGGTAAAATTCCAACTTGTCGGCAGCTTAAGCAAAAATAACACCTTGCCTGGTACAAAATTTCGACTCTGAGCCTCTTAAGAAATTGTCTGCGTCTGAGTCACAGACGCAACGCAAAAAGAACGGACGTTATTCGATCAAAATTGAATGAGTTCGATACGCTTAAGCTGCAAGACATCAATGAATAAGTCGTTTTTTTTTCAGCTTATTTGGTGTCCGCTACTCGAAAACGTGACAAGGTCAACCTCTTCGGAGCATAATCTCGACTCGACTTTGTCAGTAAAGTTGTAGATCTATGAGTCAATGACCTAGTGTCAAAAGATGAGCGTGATCAGACAAAAAACGAGCGGGATATACATTTTCCCGTGAAACAACTTTCAGCCTTTTTCTTCTGTTCAGCACTTCCGTTTTGCGAAATAAACCAAAAGGATGATCTTCGGAGCATCGTTCGAACTCGAGCTTGTCTTGGAACTTGAAGATGATAAAATTTGTGAACCAACGCTTCGAGAACAGACAAAATCCGATGAAAATTGATCGAGTTATGAATTTTACAAAATCTGACAGACAGTGCACTACATCAAAGAACCCCACTGGTAATTCACATTTTCGGGGTCCTTCCGCTCGGACCTGACCCAAACTGAATTCACAGCACGAAGATAACATCTAAACGGAATTTTAGGCACCAGAACGGCATCAATTCAATAAACAAGCTGAGAGTTATGAATTTTTTAGTGTCCGAAATACACCGGTTCAGCACTATTTTTCACTATTTTTTGCACTGTATCGACTCTGAAAACTCGCGTGTTCAGAGATCTTCCTCAAAGAATCAGCCCTCGGTCCAAACACAAAAGTTGCAGATAATTTCAATATGGAACATTTTGGCATAGGAATAGCTCAGAAATGATGATCCAATCAGAAGTTAAGCCCTTTTGAATACCGCTGACGCAATTATCCAGCGAAACCGAAATTCCAGAAACCAATAATTCCCACCACTTTCCTTGATGAATTGACTTCCGAGCCGAACATAAAAGTTGTAGAGAATACCAAGACGGTTCTAACTGTTGAATATCCAGCCAAAACGAGTTCCAGAGCAAGAGTTATGAATTTTGCAAATTTGCACAGCAAACTGATTTTCTGCCCAAACTGTTCTGAATCGGCTGAAAACTTCGACTTCCTTTGAGATTCTTGACATGAAAAATTATGTTTGATAAGAGCTTTACTGACCCGTTGATTACGTAACCCGGAGAAATACTTTGCGCATATGTCGAGTGACGAAATAAACGTCTGTTGCAACCTGACGATGCTCGAACAGAGAACCTTGATCCCATAACCACAGAGCCAAATGATATGCATGTATGATAATGCAAAATGAGATGAAACATAAGCCAGTTAGTACTAAAGTAAGGAGGGTAAATTTTGGGGTGCAACAGCGGGGCATGTAGAAATATCACTAGTTCAAGATAGCAATTCTGCCTTGCCTAGGAGAAGTAGTCCTCGCGGGGAACTAAGTTGTTCGGGCTTAAGAGATGAGAACTCGGCCGAGGCATGTCAGACGAAACAAAGTCTTTGACACAATTGATCCTTTCATTCAGGCGTACAGGGTTAGAAGGAGTACTTTGATTCTGCACTTTGAAGTTCGCTTACTTCTGGAGAAGCGGTTGATGTTCTTTTGATGTTTAACAGTCAAAAGAAATTGCCATCTTTATTTTAAAGCAGAAAAAGTTTTACAAGTAAATTCATTTTTGTCTTATTTCAAGAATCATTAATCATATTAAAATGTCGTTCTGTAAACCTAAAACAAATGAGAATTATAAACAAAAGCACAAGGGCTCAAATTTTATTGATAAGATGGAGATCAGCCAAACACGTGATTCCAAAGAGTATTTACAAAGTTAGAAAATGGTAATTTACAGGGAAAAGGGCTACGTTGAAACATAACGACCACTACCCTTCTACAAACTTTGAATTCGGGACATCCTGAGCTTCTGTCGAAGATGACCTTGACTGGAGTTTTCCTCCAATGGATGGTATAACTGCTGCTGAGGGACTTGCCTCTGTTGAACATAGTTACTTGCCATTATCCCTAACTTTTGCCTGGATTGTACTGTGATGTTTCCAATCCACCTGGATGTTTTTTTTTGTCTCTAACTTTTTCCTGGACCGCCCTTTCGGGTTTTCAATCCACCGAGACGTTTTTTTGGGCGAAGTATTTCTTGACTACATCAACGTTTGCGGGGTAGGCAAATTCCTCTCTGTCCATGGTTGCAAGTCTCAAGGCGCCGCCTGAGAAAGCTTTCGTGACCACATAGGGGACGTCATAATTCGGAGTCCTCTTGCCCCGGGAATCAGTGAGAAATGATTGTATCTTCTTGAGCACGAGGTCTCCTCTTCTGAAGACACGAGGTCGAACCTTTTTGTCGAACGCCTTCTTCATTCTCTGCTGATACAACTGACCATGGCATAGTGTCGTTATTCGCTTTTCTTCGACTAGATTTAGTTCGTCGTGTTGACTTTGACACCATTCAGCCTCTGTAAGCTTAGCTTCCATCAATACCCTGATTGATGGGATCTCTACTTCTATGGGGAGCACTGCTTCCATGCCATATACTAAAGAGAAAGGGGTAGCCCCTGTTGAAGTGCGGACAGATGTGCGATAACTGTGAAGAGCAAAAGGTAGCATCTCGTGCCAATCTTTGTAGGTAACGACCATCTTTTGAACAATCTTCTTGATATTCTTGTTAGCCGCTTCTACCGCTCCGTTCATCTTAGGTCGGTAGGGAGATGAGTTATGGTGTTCGATCTTGAACTCTGCACACAACTCTTTCATCATCTTATTGTTCAAGTTAGATCCTTTATCAGTAATGATTTGGCTCGGAACACCATAACGGCAGATGATATTGTTTTTGATAAAGCGGACCACCACCTGTCGGTTTACATTAGCGTATAACGCTGCTTCGACCCACTTGGTGAAGTAATCAATGGCTACCAGGATGAACCGATGTCCGTTTGAAGCCTTGGGCTCAATCAAGCCAATCATGTCGATTCCCCATATGGAAAAAGGCCATGGGGAAGAATGAACTTTGAGATGCGTTGGCGGTACATGAATTTTGTCGTAGTATATCTGATACTTGTGACACCTCCTCATGTACTTGTAGCAGTCGGATTCCATGGTCAACCAGTAGTACCCTGCTCTTAGAATTTTTCTCGCCATTGTGTGTCTGTTGGCATGAGTGCCAAAGGATCCTTCGTGAATTTCTTTCATCAGCATGTCTGCTTCTAGTCTGTCGACGCATCGAAGCAAAACCAAGTCAAAATTTCGCTTATACAGCATGTCACCGCTCAGGAAGAAGCTACCTGCTAGCCTTCTGAGGGTTTTCCTGTCCTTCCTTAGTGCCCCAGGTGAGTACTCTTGTTTCTGAAGGAAACCTTTGATATCATGATACCAAGGTTTGTCGTCAATGACTGCTTCGATCGTGAAGATGTAAGCGGGCCGTTCAAGGCGCATAATGTCAATCTTAGGTAGGTCATTCCACTGACATACACTAATCATGAAAGAGAGAGTGGCTAAGGCGTCAGCCATATGATTCTCATCACGAGGGATGTGATGAAACTCGATTCTGTTGAAGAAAGGTAACAACCTTCTTGCGTAGTCTTTGTAAGGAATCAGTCCTGATTAGTATGTGTTCCAATCTCCTTTTATCTGATTGATAACCAGGGCTGAGTCGCCATATACGTCCAAGTTTTTGATCCTTAAATCAATTGCTTCCTCGAGACCCATAATACAAGCTTCGTATTCGGTCTCATTGTTTGTACACTTGAACGTAAGTCTGGCAGTGAAAGGAATGTGGGTACCCTGAGGGGTAACAATGATTGCCCCAATTGCGTTTCCATAATGATTAACTGCTCCGTCAAAGATAATTCCCCACTGGGAACCTGGTTCTGGCCCTTCACTGGGTAGAGGTCCATCGCAATCTTTCATTTTCAAATACATGACATCTTCGTCTGGGAAGTCAAACCCGATTGATTCTTGACTGTCAATCGGTTGATGAGCCAAATGATCAGCTAAAATACTCCCCTTAACGGCTTTTTGAGCATGGTACTCTATGTCATATTCTGATAGTAACATCTGCCAACGGGAAATCCTTCCCGTGAGAGCAGGTTTTTCAAATACATACTTGATTAGATCCATCTCAGAGACCAACCAAGTAGTGTGACGAATCATGTACTGGCGCAGACGTTTGGCTGCCCAAGCTAAAGCACATCAAGTTTTCTCGAGCATCGTGTACCGAGTTTCACAGTCGGTGAACTTCTTGCTTAGATAGTAAATGGCAGACTCTTTCTGTTTGGTTTCGTCCTGTTGGCCAAGTACACACCCCATTGAGTCTTCCAAGACTGTGAGGTAGATGATCAGTGGTCTTCCTTCCACTGGAGGTGATAGAATCGGAGGATTCAATAGGTATTTCTTAATACTGTCGAAGGCCGTTTGGAAATCTTCTGTCCAAACACAGTCCTGATTCTTTTTGAGTAATTTGAAAATCGGCGCACATGTCGCGGTCATAAGGAATATGAATCTGGAAATAAAGTTCAAATGTCCCAGGAATCCTCTGACTTGTTTTTCTGTTTTCGGAGAAGGCATTTCTTGAATGGCCTTGACCTTGTCAGGATCAACCTCAATTCCTTTCTGGCTGACGATGAACCCTAAGAGTTTCCCTGAACGGACACCGAAGGTGCACTTATTGGGATTCAAGCGAAGTTTATACTTTCTCAACCGCTCGAATAGTTTTGACAGGTGGGTCACATGCTCCTCTTCTGTTTTAGATTTAGCAATCATATCATCGACATATACCTCGATTTCCTTGTGTATCATGTCATGAAACAGAGTAGTCATGGCCCTTTGATAGGTTGCCCCGGCGTTCTTCAAACTGAACCGCATTACCTTGTAACAAAAGGTACCCAATGGGGTAATGAACGAAGTTTTCTCCATGTCTTTCGGCGCCATTTTGATCTGTTTATAGCCCGAGAATCCATCCATGAAGGAGAAAACTTTAAACTTTGCTGTACTGTCAACCAGCATTTCAATGTGTGGTAAAGGAAAGTCGTCCTTTGGACTAGCCTTGTTCAGATCTCTGTAATCAACACACATTCTGACCTTTCCGTCCTTTTTCGGAACAGGTACGATATTGGCTAACCATTGAGGATATTCAGATGTAGCGAGGAAACCCGCGTCAATCAGTTTCTGTACCTCATCTTTGATTTTGATGGCCATGTCTGGGTGAGTGCGTCTCAACCTCTGCTTTACTGGCGGACATTCCGACCTTAACGGTAAGTGATGTTCCACGATGCTGGTATCCAACCCTGGCATATCCTGATAGGACCAAGCGAATACATTGGGGAATTCTTTGAGAATCTTTATCAAACTTTCTTTGGCAGTTGGACTGAGCAGTGCCCCAATCTTGATATATTTTCTCTTCTTCTGAACCCAAGTTTACCATTTCCAATGGCTCTTGGTGAGGTTCAATGGACCTTTCCTCTTGTCTGAGTAATCGGGAGATCTCTTCTGGAATTTTGTTGTCAACTTCTTCTTTGGCCCCAAATACCGGGATCTCAAAGTTGGGAGAAGGCATTGGATTGTATGTTTCAACGGGGTTTAAAACAAGCAATCTGCATGACGTGATGATTCGTGTTTAGAAGAGATAGAGAGAATGTAAAAGTGTGTGCAGTGTATATTATTTTATAACTGCTTGTTTTTATTATTTGAATTGTTTTTTAGGATTACCATTTTCTGAAAAAACGAAAAGAGAAAACAACAATAATGCGGAAATTACAGAACAACGTTATTTTATTAATGAACAAGTCGATTCTTGAAACTACAGCCCTATAAAACAAAACTCTGTCGCTTTGGGCGAAGCGAAGAGGAAAAATTTATAGAAAGCGAGCCTTATCAAAACATCTGTTTCACCTGGGCAGGGTGAAAGGTTAAAGATGGCAATTACTTTGACTTATGAACAATCCTTGGAACATCGACAGCAACCCATTGGCAGCGAACTCCTCGGTGAATCACAAAGTTTGGCACCTTCCTTCTTGGTTTGTCCTCAGAAACAACACTGATTTCTGGTGGAGCAAGATCATTGGAATCTGTCTCCCAGGCAAAATTGTCGTAGGAGAATTCCTCTGTTGTATTTTGCATAGCATTTGTGCTCTCAGCTGTACCTCCCCATCCAGTTGGCTAGATATCTTCGAGCCTGATACGAGAGCTTTCGGGAGCGGTGTACTTGCCCATATAGTCTTATTTTCCACTCGGTTGTCCCAAGGTGTCCCACACTTTTGTGGAACTGGAGGAGTCATCTCTCTCGATGACGTTGACCTCGGGAAAAACATAGTTGATGAATTCTAGTCCGGCAAGCTTTGCCAATTCATCGTCGTACGAGATATTTTCTGAATGACCTGAGTGTTGATCCCATGACATGGTGGGGACACAGGTATTCTGTTCAATGATGCTCAGCTGAGTTTCATTACTCAGCTGACTTTCTGGCCCCAAGTTTCCTGGGTAAGGCTTCCAGATAGGCAGGCCTACCATCGGGCCATAGTAATTGTGGTCAAAGTTGTCTTTCATCAGAGTGTCCTCCTCTAATGAATTCGGCGGAGCACGACATCCTCCCAGATCACAACCTCCATATATCATTTCGACATCTGATCGTGGTATAAATCTCAGACTTTGTACGTGATAGCAAAATGGCGTAGGCACCTCTTCCTGAGACATGTAACCGTCCTCGTTAAGATAGGACTTCCATTCTTCATCTGTGTCAGAGGGATCCTCCTCATTGATAGCATGGACTATTTGAGACACTGGGTGAAGGAAACCGCCACTGTGGAAGAAATTTTGAATGGGATGAAGACTTTCATTGCTGGCAGCTGTCCGGGTACAGGTTGCAGAAAAACCAAGACCCTTCTTTGTTGTATTGCTAGTAGGAATGACAAGCTGTCCCCATCCTGTTGTATCGGTACTCTCGACTGCTTTAATAGCATCTTTGTATGAGGAAATCGAAGTTCCTCCTCCGGGTTGACCGTCCTTGTGTAGCGAAAGCGCTTGGAACTGGGTTCCAATTATCCCTTCTGGTTCTACATAAGTGGATGATGATAAATTGCTGACGAGCAAGGCCTGTTCCCCACAGACTGTGATGAGTTGATCGTTCTGGACGAACTTTAGCTTTTGGTGGAGGGTCGAGGTAACCACTCCAGCCTGATGTATCCAAGGTCTTCCTAATAAACAACTGTACGTTGCTCGAATGTCCATGACCTGGAAGGTGACTTGGAAAGTGTGAGGACCAATAGTTATGGGAAGGTCAACTTCACCGATCACCGTTTTTCTGGATCCGTCGAACGCTTTGACGATGACCTCGATGGTTCTCATCGGAGGGCCTTTGAATGATAATTGCATCAAAGTGGACTTCAGCATAACATTCAGGGCTGACCCTGTGTCTACCAGTACGCTGGCTAAAGCATCGTCCTGGCAGTTGACTGTAATATTGAGCGCCATGTTATGACGCCGACCCTCTTCAGGTAATTCCTCATCACTTAATCCCAAATTATTGCAGGAAGTGATGTTAGAGACAATACTATCGAACTGTCTGATTGTTACATCTTGTTCCACAAAGGCTTGCTCCAAGACTTTCTGTAAGGTCTCCCTGTGCGCTTCTGAATTGAGTAACAGTGATAATACCGAGATCTTTGAAGGAGTTTGTAACAGCTGATCAACAATGTTGTATTCACTCCTTTGGATGAGCTTAAGCATCTCATCATTGTTTTTTGAAAGGTCGGGATTACTGGATTGACCGACTGATGGATCGGGAGCTTCTGTCTGAAGTTCCTTTTCTTTGTTGGACTCTCCAACTCCTCTGTTGAAGATTCCACCACTCCGTGTTACACGACTGATGTCTGCAATATTCACGGCGGAGGGTAATGGAATTTCCTTTCCATTTTCAATTATCGTTGTACCGTATTTGTAAGGGATTGCCTTAGCTGATTCATACAGTAGTGGTCCCGGCAGATAGATGACTATGGGAACCTTCTGGTTCTTCTGACCATCGTACGTAATCTCGATTCGTTCCCGGTTGGGAATTCTTGATTCGTCAAGCAGAGGGGTAATGGGAAAAACATTCCTGGTCCTCTGGTGGTCAGAGATGACGACAACGTCCTCAATTTGATTGGCAAGGTAGTTTGGCGACCAATTGATGGGTCCGGAACCTGGATATTGGTGAATCTCTCCATGATCCACCTGCCCCTGGAGAGCTGCTCGCACAAGGTAGCACCCTTGGTTATTTTCCAAACAGACTCCACAACGTTCATAATTGTGTGGTGGCACCTGACCACGCCTACTTTGAATACAATGTAACCTCACTAGGTTAGCTTCCACGAGTCTGACATCCTGACTTTGACGCCGAGTGGGGTTTTTGTTATTGATACTAATTTGCTGAGTATCTTCATCCATGTAGATTGGCATCCACCAATGATTTAACAAGTGCTGAAGTGCCTCCTGGATAAGGGCACATCCCTGATCGTTTTCGCAACCTGCTTTACAGCTGTGATAATTATGTGATATCAGGAATCCGAGTCGGACCTGCTCAGCATGCAGCTCTACCAAGTTGGTATTCATCAAGCGAATATCAAAGATTTAAACCATATTGATATGATAGGGATTCCTATCATGGTTGTCTTGAATCCATCCAAGATCCATCTGACGCTGGAGGGCCTCCTGTATGAAAGAGCATCCCTATTTATTTACCGAGCAAGTCAGACAAGAACTGTAATTGTGCTGCGACAGATTATGATACTGGATTTGCCTTGAGTGCATTGCCACCAGGTTGACATTCATTGCACGGATGTCATGGTTCTGAATGACGCTGGAATTCGTGTAAACCATGTTAACTCCACGAACTCGGTGCTCTTGGATCCATCTGAGATCCATCTGTTCCTGCAGAGCTGATTGCACCACAGAACATCCTTGATTGTTTTTAGAGCAGACATTACACTGATGATAATTATGAGGTGGCACATGGCCATATCCACTCTGTCTACAATGCATCTTGACCAGATTGGTCCTCAACAAGAGTACATCGTGAATTTGATAGACATTAGTAAATTCTTTCTCAATCAGGTTGACTGCTGCTTTCTCATGTTGAGGCAGAGGGTTTGTGAGAACATTAGGATTCGTATCTTTGAAAGATAAGAGCCTGCTCCTAACAAGCTTTTGCACGTCAGATTTGAAATTGAAACAATTCTCTATGTTATGCCCTGGACCTCCTTGATGATAAGGGCATGTCTGATCCACCTTAAACCAAAAAGGCGGATTTTCCAGTACTGTAAGAGGAGACTTAGTCTGGATGTGCCCCTTAGCCAGTAGTAACGGAAATAGTTCTGCGTACAACATGGGTATAGGATCAAACCCTGGTGGCTGCGTTGTACGGTTGTTGTTATATGGAGGACGAGCCTGCTGAAGAGGCTGTTGTGTCCTTTGCTGATTAGGTTGGCTCTGCGCAACCTGAGATTGACACGTAGGAATAGGCACAGGGTTGATAGCAGGAGTTACAGCTGCTACCGGTTGATAACGTCGCCTTTGCTTTCCGAGAGAGATATTCCCAATATCTTGCTCTTTTTCTTAGGGTGAGCACTACCGTATCGCTTTGTACTACTTGATGATCCAGCGTCTTCTACCAAACGTCCTTCTCGTACGGCTTCCTCAAGACGAACTCCCATGTCCACCATCTCGGTGAAATCACTGGGCGCACTGGCAACCATTCTGTCGTAGTAAAATGAGCTTAAGGCCTTTAAGAAGATCTTTGTCATCTCTTTTTCCTCAAGAGGTGGACAAATCTGAGCGGCAATTTCACGCCATCTCTGAGCGTACTCGTTAAAGGTTTCCTTGTCCTTTTGTGACATTAATATGAGTTGATCTCTGTCCGGTGCCATGTCCAAATTGGATTTGTATTATTGGACGAAGGCAGTACCAAGATCTCTGAATGTACTAATCGTAGTATGGTTTAAACCCATCTACCATTTGAGTGCGGCACCGGTTAAACTATCCTGAAAGTAGTGAATTAGTAGGTCCCAATTCTCCGTCTGAGTTGACATTCGCCGAGCGTACATCACCAGATGACTTTGAGGGCAAGAGTTACCCTTGTATTTTTCAAAATCGGCACTTGAAATTTGTGCGGAACTTTCACATTGGGGACCAGACAAAGGTCTGCAGCGTCCTTTCCAAATAAATCCTGACCGCAGATGGCTTGCAGTTCCTTCTGCATTTCCAGGAACTGTTCCTGGAACTCGTCCATCCTGTCGAACATAGTTTCCTTTCTTCCAGAAGGGATCGGTGGAATCGGTCCTTCCGGGACAGTGTGCACCACAGGGGGTGGTACCGTGACTACGACAGTGAATCTTGGCGTTTCCCGAAGTTTGTAACCTTCAGGAGTCTTCAGTATGCCCCGGGCATCTTCGCTTTCCTGAAGTTTGTAACCTTCAGGCCCAGCGGCTTCTGTTATGATTCCCTGATCTTCAGTGATCGGCAAAACATATCCTTCCGGGATAAAGTTAACAGGCATGCCCCAAGGACGATCTTTCGGAATTTGATACCTAGGATCATACTTCTCCATTATGGGCGTTGAGGTGATCTCTGAGATCACAGTCCTTTGTAGCTGAGCTTCTGCCATGGCTTGTATGTCGTTACGAAGCTTTCTCATATCCTCTCTCAGAGCGTCGATCTCTTCTTTCAACTCTCTATTTTCTTCCTCAAGATCATCCATCTTTTTCTGACGATTGGCCCGAATATTGTACAAATGAGATAGTTTAACTCTAGAACCGAGACACAAACGTGAGATTCGTAGGTAAGAAGAATACGCGATGTGAGAATGATGAATGCAATGATTATATTAATTATTTTTTTTGTTTAATCAAAATAAACTTCGACAATTAGATTGCAAATATCAAACAGTGGGGAAACCCCTTTTTATTGAATTCAAAGGATTACAGAAATGGAAATACAGTAGATTACAAGGTGCAGAAACAGAAACCTAAGCTAATGGGTCCCGAGTCCTCTCTGAAGAGAAATCAGGTGCTGACTCTGGTACTTTCCTTTTCTTTGACCGGGGCTCTTAGGCCGTTGTCGGGTTGTCATTCCTTTGCCAGGTGAAAGGAGTGAGCAAATTCCTTTGGTCATCTTGATTCTCTACAGCATGTTGCTCCAAAATTTCAATCAGAGCATCCTTATCTTTCAGTAGTTGATGTATTTTGATGCACTCCACGTTGAGGATGCGATACTTTTTCTTCCAAGACCTCCTCCCCCGCTGAACTTTGTTGAGAGTAACCTAAAGCTTTTTAGTCTCAGTCATGAAGTACATGACAGACTCCCTCGGTGGAAGAACTCCATGACGAGGATAAGGTATCTTTAGCTTGAGAGCTCTAGTTTGCACCCAGTGGAGATAAGGCTCCACCGAGACACAGTCCGGTTTTCCTAGAGACTCTCGTCCTTTCTTATGAACATGTTTCCAAGCGTACACTATTTCCGTCTTTAGTGCTCTGTCATTTTCTTCTTCCTTGAAGAAAAGACCTTCCAGATGAACACTCCGTGGGACGTGTCTCATCGGGTATCCAAATTGACGACGAATAAGTACTGGATGGTAATTGATTCCTCCCTTAGTTCCTATAAGGGGTACGTTGGGGAAGTTTCCACAACGGTCAATGATTCTGATCCCGTCATAAATCCTATTACACCAATCAATGTCAGAGTTGGTGAGGGACATGATTTTCTGCGACCAATGTAAGGCACTCTTATGATCCCAAAAAGCAGCAGACTTAGGCAAATGGGAGATAAACCATTTGTAAAGCAGAGGTACACAACATGTGATCTCCCCTCCGCTGTACAAATTCCCTAAGTGTACAGAATGATACGCATCTGCGAGCAAAGTTGGCACAGGGTTTCCAATGAGAAAAACCTTAATGGAGTTGATATCTACAAAGTTATTAATGTTGGGTAACAAAAATAACCCGTAGGTGAGTAAAACAAAGATGCTTTCAAAAGCAGTCCCGTTCCCGATACTGGCAAAGTACGGGGCTTTCTTTGTCAAGAACTGGGCTGGCAAACCTTGTATGCCACCCTTAGTGGTCATGTGAGTCCTGACCTCAGACTCGTCCAAATGAATTGCTCTTGCAATGGTCTGATTCTTTGGAATTTCTTCCAGTCCAGAAAATGGAGCTTGATCTGTAATGTGTAGATCAGTCAGATGAGAATATTCCTCCAGCGTTGGTGCTAGCTGGTAATCCGGGAATGTAAAACAATGATAGACCGGATCGTAGAACTGAACGAGCGCATCCATGATTCCCTCAATCACATGGACTCTTAGCAGAGATAGTAAACCTCCGTACTTGGCTCTGAAAGCCTCTTGGTTTGTGATCATCCTCGCCAAACCTCTTAAATCCTCTAGTTTTGGAATCCTGAAGGCGTACTTATGAGTTCTCCTTCTACCGAAATCCATTAGCGCAATCCTTTTCTCTGATATTTGCAATCACAGTCTTAGTTTATTTTGAAAAAACAGAGAGACTAGAAGAGAAATTTTTTGAATGTTTTAATCTTTTTTAAATGGATGCATGAATGCAGCACACAAAAACATAGAAAAAACATGGGGTCAAAGGGTCGTTGTCATGGAGTCAAGGCTCTACCCATCCCCAAAGGTTTATACTATGGTGATTTTTTGTACCTGTCACTCAAAATCATTGATTCCTGAGAACACCAGCGGGACGGGATCTGTGCTAGGTGATGTCCATCAAAGAAATCTCAGAAGAGGGTAGTTTATCGCGTAACAGCTATTCCCGATAGCTTCCGCACTACAAAAAAGATGATTTTCCTAGGTGTATACTCAAACTTTCCACATGCGGCATCACACGCATTCCCATTAGCAGAAAAATAAACACGTATAGCAATTAGGAAAAGAAGTATATATATTTGTCCTAAAGTCCTAGACTTTAAAGAGCTACGAATCTTATGTTCCTGACAGAAAATGGCTCCCCGGTGGAGACGGCATTCTGTGGTACCTTCCCCACTTAAAGGGTTTTTGACCTAAGATCCTAGTGAAGTCAACAAAAAGTCCTATCCTAGAAAAGAAAGAAAGACCGGCCCCACGGTGGGCGCCATTTCTGTGGCACTTTTTAAGGTTTCTACCTAAGAGATGGGAAGAGAACAAGATCCCGAGCTTCCCCAGTGGAGTCGCCATTTTTCTGTAGCGAGCGATTTTGGACGTGGTTGCGAAGCACTACCGCTCTTTGGTATCTACAGTTCGATTCATTTTTTATCCTATTAAAGCTGATGAAGGAAGGGAAATAGATGTCTCCAATTAACCCTGCTTGCAAACTGAGTTTGAACAGATGACTGTTGGTTTACATGTGCTACAAAGATTGTGGGTCTCTCATAGGTTATTTTGTTAAAAATAGTGTCCGGTCGATTGGTGGGAGGTTAAGACTGATGCTTTTCGATTGAGATGGGATTTTGGGTTTTGGATTAGTGTGCTCGCTAAGATTTTTCTTTCAATCTTATGCCTACGCATTCCCATTTTTCCGAAACAGAGAAATCAGAGCGTTCGTAGTTCCTCCTATTCTATGGGAGGAAATGGTGTTTTGGTGTCTTATTCAAAGCCCAAGACGTGAAGCAAAAAAGGTGATCTGTATCTTGTTCAAAGCCCAAGATGTGAAGCTAAAAGGGTTTGACTTTAGAGAGAATTTGTCATCTCTAAAGAGGGTCTGTTTGTCACAACTGTTTATAAAGGAGAATTACTTTAACCGGGATGTGTGGATCCGGCAATGCCATAATTTCCTTCATAGGGGATTTCCAACCTGAAGGAGAAGACTTTAACTCAGTGTAGAGCAATGCCATCTTTCCTTAGGAATTTCTCATGCTAAAAGAGGGATAGTGGCATGGATGTAGATGATCCAGAGGCTTGCCGCTTACAGCGATTAGATGAAGGGGAAGGAGCTGTTGATGTTTATGTATTGTGAACGAGGCACAACTTTGATGCTAAAAGGTTGATTGGATTAACCTGTGGTTTTCTTATATAAAGCCTAAGAGGGGGCTATTGGCCCAACAAGAGGGTGTTTTTTATGTGTCTCGTACGAAGCCCGAGAGAGATGCTAAAAGGGAAGCGACTCAACAAGAGAGTGATTTTATATGTGTCTTGTACGAAACCCAAGACGGAGGCTAAAAGGTGATTAACTCAATAAGAAAGTCTTTTATACTCAACAAGAGAGTGTTTTGTATCTCGTACGAAGCCCGAGATGGAGACTAAGAGGGATGTGACTTAACAAGAAAGTCTTTTATACTCAACAAGGGAGTGATTTGTGTCTTGTACAAAGCCCAAGACGGAGGCTAAAAGGTGTTTGACTCCGCTGGGGAGAATCATTATATAAAGCCCAAGAGAGAGGCTATGGTGCTGTTTCAGTTGAGTGACAGGTCCAGTATATTGGTTCAAAGAGAAAATCAATTCTTATATGAGTAATGTTATACTCATGGATTTGTTCTAAGGATCAGGGTTATTTCCTGTTCTTTAAGGAAATGGGAAATCCAAAGGGTATTGAGATTGTCCGAGTCTACGGGGTTCCTTCCTATTCTTGAAGGGTGCTTGAGAATGTCTTTGAGACTCAAGGAATTTAGACTGTCCAAATCTAGAGTTTCATCTTTTGTACTATGCTTTGAGAAACAGTAGTAGACTCTTGGAAAGACTGTTCTATTAAGATGACTGATTTCTGTTCCTATACCTCTAGGTGGTCATTGGGACAATTTGTACGAAGCCCAAGAGGAGGCTGGAAACTTTTAAGAAGCCGAATTTGTACTAAGCCCAAGAGGAGGCTATCATTCCCGGAGGAAGAAATCATTTATACGAAGCCTAAGAGGAGGCTGTGAATACTTCTAAGAAGCCGACGGGTCCTTGTACAACGCCCAAGAGGAGGCGGGGATGCTTTTAGGAAGCCTGTGGTCCCCAAACCCCGAGAAGTTCAAGACAGGCTATTCACAAAGAATAGATCAAGCCAGGAAAGTTCGAGAATTTGGAAGAAACTCAAGGGATGCAATTCACGGAGAAGAGATCATCTCTGGGGAGTAGAGTTTCTTGACAATTCCTAAGGGTGCTTTTAAGAAGCCTGTGGGTCCCCAAACCCCGAGAAATTCAAGACAGGTTATTCATAAAGAATAGATCAAGCCAGGAAAGTTCGAGAATTTGGAAGAAACTCAAGGGATGCAATTCACGGAGAAGAGATCATCTCTAGGGAATAGAGTTTCTTTGACAACTTCTACGAGTGATAGTCTGAGAAAGGGTTCAAAAAGAATCTGCCTTTCATATCTCCATATTGTTTAACCCCAAGAGGAGGGAAGACTGTGTCTAGTAATCCTATGGGGATCTAGTTTTGACTATTTAAGAGTGATCAACGGGCTTAATGCTAGACGTAGTTGCCGGGGAAACTCTAAATATCTATACTATTATTACATAGTCGATATGAGTTTATGAAAGAAGACTTACAGCGAAACAACCCCACAATACAGTTATATGTATATGAAAGCGGTAAATGAAAGCAGATAAACACTTACCCGGTTGTAGAGCTTCCATGCTGTTTGGTTAGTTGTTCAACAAAGAAAGATTAAAAACAACAGTATATTTCAAAATCAAAGGAGAAAGTGCTTTGAAAAAGGAAGATTTGGGGCTTACAACTCAAGGAGAGGCCCAGGGTTTTATCAGTAAGCGCACTGTTAAATTTGTACAGAGGGACTTATACAAGTGACTGAGGCCCAAAAATTGTTTACTGTACAAAGGGATGGGTCTTACGCTCTCTCAAGAGGCCCAAAAAAGGTTTAAAGAAAAAGAGTGGGGCTTATAACACGAGGGTAGGCCCAGATGATTTTTCGTTTGAAATGGCAATCGCGCCGAGATTTTCTTTTAACGCGAAGGAGCTTATACAATATCTGAGGCCCAAAGTTGTTTTGGTTAAAAGGGGATTGGGTCTTACACTCTAATAGAGGCCCAAAGTGTTTTGAAAAGAAGAATGGGTTTTACTACTCGAGGGTAGGCCCAATGTTATTTTTAAAAGGTGACGATCGCGCCGTTTACTTGTACAGGGGGACTTATACAATAAGTGAGGCCCCAAATTGTTTGTACAAGGGGGTTTTGGGTCTTACACTCTTTTAAGAGGCCCAAAAAGTTTTGAAAATGATTATGAGGGTTGAATTAATCAAAAACCCTAATTTGTTTTTAAAATGTGTTTTAATTGAATAAAATATTCAATTAAAATGATCAAAATTGTTTAACATGTGGAAAACAAATTGTGATCGTGGATTAATGCTTCATAAATCATGTTTTGCCCTACAAAATGATTAGAAGTCATTAAAATCTGAAAAATCAAGAAGGAAAAAATATTTTAAATGTCAAAAATAATTAAAACACTAATTCTTTGCAAAAATATCAGTTATATGAAATAAATAATATTTTTGGGATTTTTTGGGAAAATAAAATATTTTAACATTTTTGTGAATTATTAAAAAAAGAATCAACTCAAAATCATTAAAACTCAGAGAGAAATTAATTTTTGAATCAATTAAATAAAATCACAAAAATTCAAATATTTGAATTTTCAAAAAGGGCGCCAAGAACGGCTGAAGAACACGCGTGTTTTTCAGCTTTGCCCAGATTTGCATTTTCTACCCAATCTCACTGAATACTTTATTATATCATGCAATCCACATATCAATCTGCTCGTTTTCACCTCACGATCATGTTTATGACAATTAATTTCATTTAAATTAAGCATAAAACAAGAAATCACGATAAATCCTCAAGAACCCTAAATTCTGCATGAAGGCTGGGATTTTTGATACACGGTTCAAACAAAGCAATTACTTGAGGGGAAACATTCCATGCATGATTATGAACATTTGGCAAAAGTATTGTGCGAGGAAATATGCATAGATTGAGAGATGACCAAGTTTAGGCTTACCTCTAGGTCGTGACTGCAAGAGCAAATTGATTTCTGAGTTGGAGGTGTTACAGATGAATTGTGATGATCTGAACAACTTCCCTACACCTTAAGGAGTGTGTTTGAATGCTTGGACTTGATGGAAATTGGCTGGATCACTTCATGACATCTCAACTGCAACTTGGTTAAAACCTTGAGCAATTGACTAGTGATTCTGAGAAATCAGTGTTCCAGATGTTGTTTAAGTGTTTGATCAACTCACATATGATGTATATGAGGTGTGTGTGTGATTGGTTTGAGTGGAATTGCTCTCTAATGAAAAACCCGATAGTGACTTGCTAAGAAAGGCATTTTTGAGAGTGAGAAGTGGATTTTGAGAAAGGCAAGTGTTGTAGGCCTTTGGTGTACTTAAACTGATCATAATTGAGCTCTATTTATAGTAGAGCAAGTTTGTTTTGCAAGGAATAGTGAATGGCAACTGCTGAGTAGGGTTGGCCAATGTTGGCAAATGAAAATCCAAGTCTCCTCTAGCCATTGACTAGAGGTTAGGGCACAGGCTGCTGGTCTCCTTGGTCTTGGATAAGTCTTGACTGAATTCAGTTGCTAATGGCTCAGTCCATGCCACCTTGGTGCTTCCCTTGAATGCTCCAATCCAAAATTGGAGTCTTGTCCCTATTTTGGGCAATTCTAGGTTTAGCATGCTATTTCTTGTTCCAAGGACTTTGGAGGCTTGACTCAGTGATTGTCCCCTTTAGATTCAATCCTCAGATGTGTCCAAAGTGATGACAAGGCTTGGAATTGGCTGATTTTGGCAAATCGAGCAAAAGTGCAAAATTCTGCCTTGCCTTGGCGGATTTCAGCAAGGCAACTTGCCAATGTCATATCTCATGGCCCAAATTGAATTTGGTGATGTTCTTGGCCATTTTGGAAAGCCCTTATATGATACAACAACTGTTTGATCATATTTGGTTTTGATACCTTTTGGATCCAAGTGAAAAATCCCCCTACATTTGGAAAAAAATAAGGCAGATTCTGACTTAGTGAAATTTTCACTAAGTGTTGGAACAAAGTGACGTTTCTTGATTTTGATCATTCCATAACTCAAAATCCATGAGGAATTTGAACATAGGTCAGTATGAAGCTTTTGTAGAGGGCAATGAGATCTACAAATCAAGCTTTGGATGGGGAAAAATGGCTTTGTGGTTTAGTAGTTATGATCCTCCAAAGTTGGTACCTTTGTCACTTTATTTCATAACTTAGAAAATTTTCTAAGTTTTTATGGTTACCCCTTTTACAAGTCATCCCACTTTCTTTGATTTTTTTTGATGAATGATGATTCAAATCATACATTAACATAATTTTAGGGTTAAAAATCCATTTTTGTGAAAAATCTCAAAAAGTCAAAGTTAACTTTTGTGCACAGTTGACTTTTTATCGGATGAATTCCAAACTGTGCAATCCTTTGGGAAATCATGTCCTTGACATAAATAAAACTTGATGGACATGTTCCATGGGTGTTATAGGGTGTATTGAATCATGTCTTAGGGTTTGGGAGCATGTCCTGGTCAAAAGTCAAAGTTACAGTTGACTTTTCTCGCAAAACCCTAATTGTGGTTCAGATGAAATTGAAACTTGTTGCTCAAGCTTCTTGGATCAATCCATTGTTCCAAATGGATCAATATGGTATATTAGAGACCCTCAAATCATGCCTTGAGGTCTTGGTTCATGATTTGTCCCAAAAGTCAACTTAGGGGTGAATTAGGTCAAGAAACCCAAATTCCTGATTTTTGATGTATGCATCCCTTGAGGTCAAATTGACTTGATGATTGGGTCCGTGAGGTTCCATGGAGTATATTAGGATATGTTTTGAATCATTGGCTCATGCCCAGATGAAAATTTTCATCTGGAGGCCTTAGTCGATCAAAACCCTAATCTGGTGACACTGGCGATCTTGAAGCTTGATCCACCTAGAAGGGAGCAACCTTGTGCTTAATCCTTGAAGTGGGAGTCCTCTTGATCCATTGTGGATGTTTGAGAGGCTATACAAGTTGAAGATCATGTCATTTCTTGATTGATCCCTTGTCTAAGAACTCTGAGAGGGCTTGAAACCCTAATTTTGATAGTAGTGGATGCTCACCCATCTTTGGGGAGACTGATGAGGTATGATGGTTAATCCATATTGTGATGATGATTTACACAATGATGGGAAATCTTAGTGGTCAAAATTTAGGGTATGACACATTAGACTTTGACTTGCGGGGAAATACCAAATCTGACTTTTGAGGAAGAGAATACTCTGACTTCTCACCATTTTCAAACTGCTTGAAAATATTCCATCGTCTGACCCTTGCTGAGAATGAGGAATCCACCTACACTGCTGGGGATAAGAAATCTTCATAAATAACCCTTTTCAGTTTGAGGACGATTCTCTGCTTGGAGAGGCATAGTAATTCCAACACCTTGCTGGAAAAGATACCTCCCGGCTCTTTGCTGGAGGAGAGATTTAGTACTTCAAGTTTCTGCTGATCACTTGCATACTGATTATCAAGAGTGAACAACGGTTCATTTAATTCTCGACTTGCCCCAGACCACAGGGTCTAATGGAAGAAATCATCTTAAGAGGATTTTATAGAAAACCAGGCATTCACACTGCCCCAGGGTCTTCAAACTCTTGGAGAGATTTATTGGATCTCGACGTAACTTCCCCAGACTGTATGATCTATGAAGGAATTTACCTCGAGAGGATTTGTAATGACTTGAAATACCCTGCCTCAGTATTTTGAACTTTGAAGAGGTGCTTCTGATTAACCGTCTTCTGGAGAGGATAACTTCTCATGCTCCAGAGGTGGCCTACCTCGATACGAGCTTTGAAGTGACTTTGCCCATGATCTTCGAATGAATGTCCCAGAATAATTGAACTTCGAAGAGATTTCTCGATGTGACTGCCCCAGATTGGCTACATCTCATCACGACTTACTGGGGAGAGCCCACTCTACACTAAGTCTCTTGGCAGCATGCCCCTTGACACAATTGTCCTTCAAAATTTTCAAGCATCCCAACTCGGCAGGATTAAGCTTCTCGACTGACGCTCATTGTGTAAGCTTCCTTAATGCTTAGGCACGTGTATACAATCAGAAAATGTTTATTGTGAGAATGATAATTCTAATGCAATAAACATGTTAACCTGTGAACATGTCACTAGTTACGACCTTGATTTTTGAATGGAAAATAATGCGCACATGCAATACCAACAAAAATCTTATTAGCACAACTCATGGGAGTCAGGAACGCTATCTCATTGAAGTACGCCTTTGAAATAAACCCTGTTTCAATTAGGACTTTTAAGGGTTGTAACGTGGCCTGGTTCGCGGTTTTAGCAAAAAGGGTTTATGGCTCAAAATTTGTTTATACCCAGCATTTCTCCTTGATGTTCTCCAGTCATACGTTCAGTTAATTTGGCACAAACGCTCATCTCCCAAAAGGATTTTTGTGAGGATCGATGGTTAAGGAACCCACGAGGTTTTTGGAGTGGCAGTCCCTCTTTCATCTTTGGTGTTTTGCGGTCACACGACTTGTTCTTTATCGAGGATTTTCTCTTCTTTTTCTTTTCATTTTTTTTTATTTCCCTGATTTTTTCTGGACTGATTCTTTTTTAATCTTTCGATCTTGAAGTCCAGCGGGATGCCCTAACTTTTGCCTAAGTCACTTGTTTTCAAGTTTGGACTTAGCGGACTTTTTTTTTTATTCTCTTTTTTTTTAACAAATCGCGTGACACTGGTTGTCTGACTTGTTTTAAAGGGTTGTGACTGCCTCACTCTTCGGTTGGTGAGGGATAACCATTGTGGTTTCAACTCTTTCTACCTCCCGATGAGTAAAAGGTAATGGATCCTTTGATTCACACTCCTTTTGAAATCTGAACGCTTGGCCAAATTACTGACAACTACCCTGCCCCTGGTTAAACGTGGGGGTTTTTTCAAATGAAAAGAAACTCCTACTTCAAGGCTCAAAGGGGTCGACGAGGGTCTATCTCCCTTATATCTCCGGTGTTTGGGGATTTGAAGCAATGCTTGTACATCCTCAACAGGGTTTTATCCAAAAGCATATAACCAAAGAATTTGCATTTTTACTTCATCATCCTCCCTCCAAGAGTTTAAGCAAGAAAATTGGTATTGCAATGCACAAAAGTATTTTATGAATGAATAAAAACGAATTACTTCAAGGAAAAAACATATTCATTGCATTAAAACATCATTCAGAACACAAACAAGTTTTTTATGCATACAATGCTTTAACAAGAAATGAAAAACTACAAATGAAAATGCAGTAAAGAAGCTAAAGATTGCCATCGCTGAGGAGGCTTGATTCTGTCTGGACGTACTTTCAGTCTGAGTGCTCACTTGAGAAAGAAGGCTTCAATTGATGTACATATCATCTTCAGTGAATGCAATGATCTCTAAGTCTACCAGGTCTTGCACCTTGTGCTCGAACACGTTGCAATTTTCAATTGAATGACCTGGTGTGTCTGAGTGATACTTACATCTAGCATCCAGATCATAATCAGGAGGAATGGGGTCGGGAACAGGCTCGGTATCCCTTAGTTCAACCAGAGAACTCTCAAGTAGACGGGCAAGAAAATGACTGTGAGGAATAGGGAGTGGATCGAACCTTCTCGCAGGCCTTCGTGATCTTTGTTATCCCTGTTGTTGAGGAGCATAAGGTCGCTGATACTGAACAGGCTGTTGAGAAACAAGAGGAATATACACAACACTAGTTTCTCCTTCCTTTCTCTTGGAGGACCCCGCATAAGATTTCCTTGCATCTTCAGCAGCAATTTGAATCTTTCCCGTTTTGAGGCCGTTTTTGACTCTTTCTCCTGCCAATACAAGACCTGAAAATCCGACTGACAAACATCCAACCAATTTCTCATAATAATGCCCCTAAAGTGTATCCATGAACATATCAATAAGCTCTCGTTCCAACACCGGAGGTTGAAATCGGGAAGCCAATTCACGCCACCTCTGGGCGTCCTCTTTGAAGCTTTCGTTTTGTCTCTAAGAAAGACTCTGCAATTGTATTCTATTGGGCGCCATGTCTGTATTGTGTATTGTACTGGTAGTGCTTAACGAAAGCTTATGCCAAATCTCTTCAGCTTTTAATATGCGTTCTCTCCAAGCTCATATACCTGTCTAAAGATGCCCCAGCTAGGCTGTCCTGAAAGAAATGCATCAGCAGCTTCTCGTCATCTGAATAGGCGGACATTTTTCTGGAATATGCCATGATGTGAAACTTGGGGCAGGTGGTTCCATTGTACTTTTCGAAAATAGGTGCCATGAATTTCGGAGGAATCTTCACATCTGGGACCAATCCTAAGTCAGACATGTCCATACCTAAAGCATTCTGGCTCTTTAAAGCCTTCAATCTTTCTTCGATCATAGGAAGCCTCTTGTCCGTGTCAGTAGGGAAACTCATTTCAGCATCATAAAACTGTTCATCCTGATTATCCACTTCCTGACGAGGAATAGGAATCTCAGCAGCACTTCCTCTGGATTGACTCATAGGAGGGGGTGGAGGAAGATCAGTACGTGTAGGATTCACAACTCATCCCGGAGTATTACCAACAACATTCCCATTACCAGCTTCTGGGATAACAACAGCAACCCTGTGAATAACCGCTCTCAATTCCTCTTGACGTTGAGCCATACCCTACATCACCTCCATGCACTGAGCCATACGAGTTTGGAATTCCAACAACTCTGCTCGCATATGATCCATAATTCTCCTCTGATTGCTTTGAGTTGCGTAGTGGTGAGAAGTCAGGTTTACAGTTCTGAAGAAAATACCAAGTCAGAATAAGAATTCCCATCTGAGAAAACCTGCTATGCATATGAGTATGAGAATGCAAAATGTCATGTAATGCAAATGCAAAGACACGGGATCAAGGTATCCATAAATTCTGAATAGTTGTTGTGCTGATGACTGCTTGAGCTCAAAGGTCTGCACTGAAGAGAATACCAGAATATCTAAATAATCCGAATACTAGAACAACCAGAATACCATGCAGATAAGTTCACACTGATAAGAGAACCAGAATACCAGGTAGGATGAAAGTTACAGTTACCTACAAACCTGTAAACACCCAGCCCCTCTCACATGTGGGTACTAGAAAACCGAGGATCCTCAGTATCCCGGGCTCTCAGGTCGAGATATGATGATACGTTCACCATTTCGGGTTTGGCATCATCATCAATCGAGGAGGCCTCAACTGATTCCCCTAAAAAAGGATATCCTATAGCAAGTTCCCAGCATTGGGTCCTCGGATCGAGAAGTGTAATGGGTTTGCCATTTCTGGTATGCCATTATCACATCTCGGGAGGAGTGTCGTTACTGAGTCCTCGGGAACGGTCACTAGAGTCAATAATTCCTCAAGAGAATAACTATTGGCCTGTATCAACATACAGTAGCAGATATCTCCCGATAGAACCTCGTCTGATTGTGGGACTCGTGAACACCCACACGTGGTCAACACAACGGGAGCGTCACGCCTGCCCACGCTAATACCTATGTGTATGCTCAAGTCTGGGTAATGGGCTTATCTCTCAGAACATCCCAACCTGCCAAACAGAAAATCCAGCACAGCACAGTACAGTCCAGCATAATAATGAAATGCAATATAGTAAATGCAGTAATACAGTAATATATAGTAAAATAGTAATACAGTAATACAATAATGCACAACAAAATAAAGCACCACAATAAACATCCAATCAAAAGAAATAACCAAGCGCTAGGATTGACTCGCAAAGGGGATGGACCGACAAGAGGTCAACCTGTCCCCAGCAGAGTCGCCAGCTGTAGCTCCCGGGATTTTCATCCAAGTACAAACGCGAAAGTGGCGCAGAAACAGAGTCGCCAGCAATGTGTATTTATCCCAAGAGAGGGAAAGGAAACACTGCATAAACTTGAGGGAAGGGAAAAGACATGGTCTCGCGACCAAGAGAAATGGGTAAGGGAGTCGGTTAGGCGAGGGGAAGGTATTAGCACCCCCACGCGTCCATCGTACTCGATGGGATCCACGTTGGTTGTCTCGATCAAAGGGTGTCGTCATCTGGAGCTCCGCTGCTACTGGAAAGGAAAAGGAACAGGAACGGGAGAGAACGAAGAAACGGGGGAGAAAAGAAAAAGACGAGATTCGATAGGACATCCTCGGAGTCCTAGGCCTACGTATTCCCGCGGGAGCGGGAAAGTCAGAGTCAACGTAGTTCAGACACGAACTAAGGGGGAGGTTGCTCGCCAAGACATCGTCGTCTTGTGCCTACGTATCCTCAATTTAACCAGAAGGAGGAAATCAGAGCAGTCGTAGTTCGACTTAACCAAGTCTATGTTTTTATGAGCGACGTTACGTTCGCGTCCGGCAGTTAGGGTCGATGTCTGTTTGCGGCGAGACGGAAGTAACGTGCCCTTTTTTGAAAATAGTTTGAAACTTAACAATCCCGAAGGATGAAAAAGGTTTGAGTTTGTTTTGTGTTTTTTAGACAGAAATGGATTGAAGTTAGTTCAGAACTTGCATTGCACCTAAGTCTACAACATAGGAACAAATACGCCGCGTATCGTCCCCAACAGGACCTACACTAAGCATCCTAGAAGAATGAAGGGAGACCCCCCATCCTTCACTTCCCATATACAAGGCTCATGCACAATACATGTTAACCTTTATTAAGTGTTTTAGAAGGATTATGAGATGAGAAGAGAAGACTCAAGGAAAAGAAAAAACTAAGGGGAATTTTATCCTAAAGTTGTCATGCAAAAGGTGGCCCTAAGGGGAGGTTCAAGAAAAACCTAAGTCTAAAGAAGAGAGAGGGATAGCACTACCTAATGCTTATCCGACCTCACCTTAATCAAAAATTAAGGATGAGCTAGGATCCCAACGGGATGTGAAGAAGTTCTACACAATCAAGCATTATATCATGCAATCCAACACATAAGAGAGAAAGAGAAGTAGAAGAAATGAGAGATACGAATGAACAAGAACAGCAGCTATAACAGCGCATCTGTACCAATACAGCAGTAAATTCTAGCCAACACACTAAACAACATTCAACAGCTCATATTCAGCACAAAAATAGGTGTAAAAGGCTAAACAGCAGCACATACAATAACACCTATGCACATGGTCAGCAGTAGAAAACATGGCATCATGCAATGTATCCAAACAAATGCTCATAGAAAGATCACAATAATGACTAGTCATATTAAGCATACATCCAATTAAGCATCAAGCAACTAGGTATGGACAAACCAAAGACATGCAAACAAATCAAGAACATGTACATTCCACAAAGTTCCACTCCTATATTATCAATCAAAACATCATGCATAAGCGAACATGGATGCAAACAATGATCATGCATTACAAATCTAGCAAGTTGAGCAGTAATCGAGAGTTAACATGATTCAAAAGTGTGTGCAATATGTTCATCACATCAAGAAGTCAACAACGCAAACATGAACATTCACCAATGAAAATCAAAAGTCGTGTGTCGGAAAACCGTGTTCATACAAAGGTGATGTGAACAAAATAAAGTGAGAATGGAGCAAAGTCAGAACTTAAAACATATCATGATCATTCAATTCAAACATGCAAGACGACTTCACATTAACATACATCAAGACTAGTTGAACATATACCATTATCATTTTCAAAGGAAAACAAATGTTCAAACAAGGTAAAAGGCATACATGATCCAACTTATGCACACTACAACATCATACTCACATGTATCACATCACATTCGTTTCCAAGAGATCACACAAGTTCAACAAGTCATCAATCACACATGAACCAATATGCCTCAAGAACATGCTTCAAGAATGCAAACAAATCAACAATCGGACAATCATGCATCAAATATTCACATACATCCAGCAACTAGAGGTTAAACAACCCTAGAAAATTCTACAAATATGCATCACACAAAGCCATGAAAGTTAGGGGTGGAATAGGTATCAATACATGCTTCCAAACAAGCCAAAAACACAAAAGTTACAGGTGCAAATCGATCGCAGCAGTGTGCAAATCGATTGGACAGTTATAGAAAGCAATTCTTAGTGAAAAACACAGGTGCAATCGATTGCACTAGGATACAAATCGATTGCACAGTACCAGACCTACAAAAATCACTTCTCATAATCACTTTTCCAACACTAATCACTTATCTAAACATCCAAATGATCATGTAATCAAACATACACGAAAATCCACATCAAATATCAGTAATCAAGCACATATTTCAACAATCAAACAACAAGATCATGAATCCAATCCAGCAAAAAGATCAAATCCCATTGAAAACCATGAATCTACATTGTATAAGTTGAAATTAAGCTAAATCAAGTATGGATCTAAGAAAAACTAACCTACAAAGCTGAGAATTGCTTTGGTGATTATTGCACACTAAAATTGATGAATCAAAGCAAGAAATCCAGAGATCTATGAAGCTTTATCAAGAACACTTGAAGATCCAAGCAATAATCCACAAATAAGCAAAAGCTCTCCAACAAGTGATTCCAAAATCTTGAATCTAGATCCAAATAAGTTGTTACTACAGAATTTAACCAAGAATGAGGATGTGATGGAGGTTTAGCTCAAGAATTCACAAATTCCAATGAATAATTTGTTAATCTATGAATATGGAGCTTTGGTGAGAGGTTGAAGATGGAAATGGAGAATGAAAATGTGAGAGAGAATTGAGAGAGAATTCTGAATGAGAAGTGTAGAAAAATCAGAAAACATGAAGTGTCCTCCTGTGTGGTTTGGATCAAATTGGTTTAAATATGACTTAGGTTTGGAATGAAAGTGAGGTTTGGAGTGAGTGGAATTGGAACTGAAAAATAACTTGGAAAGGGAATGTGGAATTAGAGTGGAAATTGGAGGGAAATGAAATCAAATTATGCAGCTCTCTAGATCCTTCTACTGATATAGCATTGATCCCAAGTGAATGTGGTGCATTGGAAATTGGCATAGTGCTGAAAAATGAAGGTTTTTGGCAAATCCGTCACAGTGCAATCGATTGCACAGCAGTGCAAATCGATTGGACACCCTTGCAAAGGCCAAAATGTGAAAACTAAAGGGGTGCAATTGATTGCACACTTATGCAAATCGATTGGACCAAGGAAAAATGGTGAAAATTGCTTCAATGCAACTTGTTTTGAGTCCTGCTTCATATCTAATCCTTAGCCACTGATAATACCCTTGAATGATGCCTGAAACATGATATAAAACCTGTCTGGAACAAGATCAAATTAACCCTGCTTTATGACCTTGATTCTGAAATGATCAACCTATCTGCTGACAAAATAAATGACTGATGCCTCTGATGATTGTGCAAACTTGGTAAGAGACTTTGATGAACACCACAAGATTGAGTACATTCTCTTGCTTTGGCCTTGAGACACATCTTCCTCTTGAGGGCTATCAAGGATACCTTTATCCCATGCTGAGGACCAATGATATGCAAGAATGAAATGAAACATAAGCCAGTTAGAGTTAAAAACATGAGGGAAAATTTTGAGGTGTTACAATACTCAAGTATGTGTCAAATGATAGTTGATACTCAAGTATGTGTCAAATGATAGTTGATACTCAACTATGTGTCAAATGATAGTTTATACTCAACTATGTGTCAAATGATAGTTGATACTCAACTATGTGTCAAATGATAGTTGATACTCAACTATGTGTCCAAATGATAGTTGATACTCAACTATGTGTCAAATGATAGTTGATACTCAACTATGTGTCAAATGATAGTTGATACTCAACTATGTGTCAAATGATAATTGATACTCAACTATGTGTCAAATGATAGTTGATACTCAAGTATGTGTCAAATGATAGTTGATACTCAACTATGTGTCAAATGATAGTTGATACTCAATTATGTGTCCAAATGATAGTTGATACTCAACTATATGTCAAATGAACAGTTGATACTCAACTATGTGTCAAATGAACAGTTGATACTCAACTATGTGTCAAATGATAGTTGATACTCAAGTATGTGTCAAATGAACAGTTGATACTCAACTATGTGTCAAATGAACAGTTGATACTCAAGTATGTGTCAAATGAACAGTTGATACTCAACTATGTGTCAAATGATAGTGGATACTCAAGTATGTGTCAAATGATAGTTGATACTCAACTATGTGTCAAATGATAGTTGATACTCAAGTATGTGCCAAATGATAGTTGATACTCAACTATTTTTCAAATGATAGTTGATACACAACTATGTGCCAAACGATAGTTGATACTCAACTATGTGTCCAAATGATAGTTGATACTCAACTATGTGTCCAAATGATAGTTGATACTCAACTATGTGTCCAAATGATAGTTGATACTCAAGTATGTGTCAAATGATAGTTGATACTCAACTATGTGTCAAATGATAGTTGATACTTAACTATGTGTCAAATGATAGTTGATACTCAACTATGTGTCAAATGATAGTTGATACTCAACTATGTGTCCAAATGATAGTTGATACTCAACTATGTGTCAAATGAACAGTTGATACTCAAGTATATGCCAAATGATAGTTGATACTCAACTATGTGTCAAATGATAGTTGATACTCAACTATGTGTCAAATGATAGTTGATACTCAAGTATGTGTCAATGATAATTGATACTCAACTATGTGTCAAATGACAGTTGATACTCAAGTATATAAAAAAAACTTAATGAAAACCCATAAATATAGAAGATGTGTTTAAAAGTTCATTTTAATTGGGAAAAATGTGTTTAACAAGTGATAATAAAACCATAACCCTAACCCTAACCATATCCCTAACCCTAACCCTATCCCTAACCCTAATATAATAGTTGTGCAATTAAATATTATTATTTTTGAGAAACATTAATCTGAATTTGAAAAGGAAAATGGGCCGTGAAAGAGTTCAATCCATATGTCCAAGCCATATAATGGGTGCAACCGATGAAAACGCACTGTTCCTACATAAAAGTGTTTTGTTCCTCCTTCCAGTTCCCAAAAAGGTCCGTCATCTCGCGATCGTGAAAGATTAAAAGAGAAATCAACAGCAATGGATGATCACCGTCGAACATCTAATGCATCCGGGTACGATGGTTTTATAGTTTAGATAGTTTTTTTGTGGTTAATGGAAAAATATATAAGTCTGTGTGTAGTTTGGTAGTATCTGAATAAAAGTGTCGTGTATTTTCCATGCATGCAATAGATCGTGTGTTGTTTACGTTTTAGTTTGGATGGCAAATGCCTTGTATTGTTCAAAAAAATCAATAAATGATTAATGTGAAAATTGACATTATATGTTTGTAGTTCTGATGTCGTAGCTGAAGAAATTCCTGATAACGCTTGGGAAAAGGAAGTTTGGTTTGGATTCATGTCAAACAAGAATTTTTTGGTAAGGGTTTTTATGTCCAACTTTTTCCATATTTGCATATGTTTTAAAGCAGAAATTTAATGATTAACCGTTTGTTGTTGTGTGTAGCACTTTCCTAGAGCTGTAACAAGGACTCAGCTAGGTTTGAACCAGAAATCGATTCAGCTTGTTGATGATGATACTGGGAAGACTTACCAAGCCAAGATACAATGTGCAAAGAGAGATGGAAAGGTTAATAAAATGGAGAAGTTTATAGGTCATGGATGGTACGAATATGCTAAGCAAAAAAGGCTTAGAAGAAAGGATAGACTTCGGTTTTGGGTAACCTATCCAAGCGATCGACTTTATGTGAAGCTGGTGAAGTGTACAGTATTGGTTGGTAATGATTAGGGTTGTGACTAATGGTTAAGGTTTTTATGTAGTGTATGTGAAACTTTGTTTGTCTAAAAACTGGTTAAGGTCTTATGTAAGGTTTTTATGTGAAACTTTGTGATGTTAAATGTGTTTCAAGGATTTGATAAGGTTTCTGTGTATTATACTATGAAAACTGTTTAAGGTTGTTTGTCTAAGTTGAAGAATTAAGAGTAGTTGTAGTGTTGTTTTGTATGACAATCTGTTTTGAAAACTAATCAATTTTGTCTCGTTCCTATTTTTGTGCTAGGATTGTGTACTATGTACAACATTGCTGCTTCTTTGCCTTTCCATATTTGCTATATTTGAAGGTGGTCCCCATTTCTTTTGCTTGGTTATTCTTTTCTAATATTGGATAGGCTTTGTTGGATGTGTGTATGTTTATGTTTGTCACATTAAATTGAAAATGAATATGTTATAGATGTGAATGAAATGTGATTTGCAATGTAGATTAAATGAGTTTGGATGTGATTGAATGTGAAATATGACACAATATTCGTTTTGATGGCATGACTTGAATTATTAGTTGTGGCATGTCTTGGACCTTGATGAATTATCATAAGTGAATTATCACTGTGGCATGTCTTTCAAAATGTTTATAATGAATATTGTTTATAAATCCATCACTTCACCAATCAACTAAAACAATTCAAATGTAATACAAATGTAAATCAATTCAAGTGTTTATAATGAATATTGTTTATAAATTCATCACTTCACCAATCAACTAAAACAATTCAAATGTAACACAAATGTAAATCAATTCAAGTGTTTATAATGAATATTGTTTATAAATTCATCACTTCACCAATCAACTAAAACAATTCAAATGTAACACAAATGTAAATCAATTCAAATGTTTATAATGAATATTGTTTATAAATTCATCACTTCACCAATAAACTAAAACAATTCAAATGTAACACAAACATTATCATTCATACAAAAGATCCGAAAAACCACATTGTATCAGTTAACATTAACTTACTTTTAACTAAACAAAATAAAACTAAACATAAAAAAAAACTTCCACCAGCATTCTCCAAAAACACCCTATCAACTTTGACCTTCCAGCAACATCATCTTTGGATTCAACGGTTCAAACGAGTCACGGTCAATCTTATAACTGGGGGATATTTGATGCTAAATCTCAACACATCTCCTTTTTCTAGCCACATGTCCTTTGCAAGTTCATACCACCCATGGCATATGAACTTCTCCACACATTCCTCTTTCACATTTGTGTGAAGATCACAAAGACAAGTATCACCAGTCGCGGAATCAACAAGCTCTATACTACTCTTTCCTATTAAATCACAGTTCTTTAACATAGTCTGAGGTAATTACTGCACATCTCAAAAGCAACCGTCAATTAAATTAAACGAACATCCTTACTATAATAACACATAACTATCAATGTGTTAGGTTGGATCAATGAAACAATAACTAACTTACCAGAACATTTTTCTGCATAATCTTTGGATCATTGACTTCTTTCTTCCAAAGGCACCATGTTTGCCTTGTTGCACCATCACCAATGTTTGGATATTCAACAGCTACTTCTTCCATATTGCTGCACACAAATTACACACAAATCATGTTAAGCAAACACACTGTTCAAATTTTTCTACTTTAACTCTAACCATTACAGATTTACAGATATTACTGCTTTAAAATATCAGCCTTTGAAGTCTTATCTTGAAATAAAATCTGATCGTTTCAACCTCTTTCTGCTGTTCCTTTCAAACTCCACAAAGTTATCATCCATTAATTTTCCTCTCACATCTCTCAGATATACCACCTCCTCAAGGGATCTGGAAAAACGGATATTAAAACTACATACCAACAAAGAATAATCCATTTAAAGTTAACATGTAAACTTCATATTAATAGAATTTTACCTTCTCATGCCAATGAAGTTCTTCTTCGATTCCATTGTAAAAAATGGGTCCCAAATGACTTTGTGTTAATAGTTGATTCTCTGATTTTTATTCTTCCATTAGGGTTTAGGGTTTAGGGTAAATATAATTTTAATTTACCGACCACTCTGATTTTTAATCTTCCATACCGACCACTGTGCACCAAAACCTTTCTAATAATACGAATTTTAATTTTATACTAAATATTAATTCCTCCATTGTGCTTTATTCTTCCATTTTTTAATAACACTAATATTATTTTTTGACCAATAGTGGCTTTTAACACAAGTGACTATTCTTATTCTCATTTATTGTGCACCAACAGTTGCATTTTTCAAGTGCATTGAAGACACAACATCTGACATGACTATTGGGCATTGGCATTCTAACCGTTGTGTTTTAATCATATTCATACTTTAACACTCCAACTGCTAAAACATTTTAACTAAGCACTTACTCTTCCAAAACCTCACAAGTTCACAACTCCATTGACATTGGAAACACATTACAACTTCATAAACAATCAAAATGAAGCAAACTTCTCTAGCAATGGGAAACAGATGCACAAAACGCAACAAAACTGAAACGAATTCAACATATAAGATGAGCAAAAAGACTTCAAACATTTCAACTCATTCAAAACAAGTTAGGGACATTTACTCTGAGACTCGCATAAAGTACCTACAAACTGAGATTACCGAGATATCATCCAGGTAATAAATCATTGTTTCCTACTTTCTACTTTAGCAGTCAATCATTTTCTTCCCTTTATACTTCACATATTACGGTTTGAAAATGCATGAGAACATTGGCAAGTGTGTGTTTCTGTGCCCTGGGCTATATTGTTTAGCAACAAAATTTTAGTTTGCCATGAAATTCTAAAGTCAAGGAAACTAGTAACCAATTATTTTCATTCATTTTTTATGTAAAATTTCTTCAAATTTCATAAGGAGAGCATTTACTGTTTCATACGGAGAGCAGTCACAAAAATTCTATATGTATGTGTGTGTGAGATTCTATCATAAATTCAAGGTCTTACATGTGTTTGATTGATATTTTTTTGAATTTGATAATCAAGTTTTCAATATCATATATGTTGGTTATAACACATTGTGGAACTTTAGTTTGTATTCTACTTCTATACTATTAGTAAACTGATTATTAAAATGATTTGAATAGCCATCATACTACTACATTGGGCAGTGACAACTACGAATCACATAGTTATGAATCATCGGCGTCTACACCTATCGTGGATCGCAAGCGTACCACTAAAAATTTTGTGGCAATTGAAAGGAAAGCCACAAAGTATAAAAGTAAGGCGACTATGGGCACAACCTCGGCTCCCCCGAAAAACAACAGAGAGGAAGGGGGTAAGAGAAATATAAATGACGGGAAATTACAAAAGATTCGGAAGACGGTTTTCAGTCAAGATGAGAAACCCTACGATAATGAACCCTGCGATAATGACTTTTACATCAACTGTCATTTAGGTGAATTTGTTGGCTATGCAGGTGTTCATGCTCCTACTACAATTCCTGATGTAAGTATTGATTATTTATTTTCAATAAATCCTAATACTACACGATATTATATAATTTCTTGTTAAAACATTCTTTGTTTCATGTGTATTTAATGACAGTGGATGCCAATCACATTTAGACCACCTCAAACCACGTATCTAAATGACATTTATTCTTACACAGCCGCATACATCTTTATGGGCGACGAAGAAGAACTTAACAGGTATTTATTTTTAATACACATGCTAAAACCTAATAGTAAGTTTATTTATCACAGTTATTTTGATTATTATATTTATTTTCTCTGTAGTGATGAGGTTTTGGTCAAAACAACTACAAGTGTATATGGAGATAGGAAAACTCTGAGGACGCTGATGCCAGAATGCCCTATGGACCAGGAGGTTATTGTTAATATGATTATGAGTATAATTTATCCCATTAATGTATAATTTTGTTAACATCATTTTCATTTGGCTATACAGATTATCAATCTTGTCGTTTCAAGACAAAACTGGTTCATAAATAATATGGGAAAATCTAAGTCCTCTTGGTATCTGCCTACTGAGTTTGCGGTGAGTACTACTACTAATAGTACCCTCAAATGTACATTCCTTTAGTATTAATTATTGACTTAAGATACACTTATTCTAATTGCAGCAATATGCCCTGAGCGGACGTTATACTGCTGAATATGTGAGGAATATATACCAACCTTCCATAATGAGACCAAAAGAATGAGTTTCCAAGGTGACTTGTGTGTCACTTCATTGCCAAAATAGTAGGCACATAAAAAAATTTCATCCTACTACTAAATATTAAGTTTTTGCAGATTTTTATTCCCATGAACGACATAGGAGTGCACTGGTTTCTAATTGTTGTTGATTTTTTGGACAACAAATTGGTTTGGTTGGACTCATGGGATTGTCCTGAAAGACATTATATCAAACACCGTGCAATTAAAAAATTGGTATGCATGTGTGTGCGAATTGGTTTTTAATACTATCCAATCAATTGTTTAGCTTTGTTTAACTTTGGTTTGTACTATGTGGCAGGCCATATTTCTTGAGGAAATTCTGATGCATGAATCCTTTTATAATACCAAATCGCCTAATCTTATAATAACAACATTCAGCATATGTCAATCGACGTGCATTCAACAACAACCCAGATTGTAAGTACTCATACATTACTGTTTTTTATTTAATTGATAGTATTACCTATTATGTGTCACTAATGCACTTAGTGACTGAACGCAGAAATGATTATGGAGTTTGGGTCTGCAAATGGATGATTGAGTGTTGCCTACAATGGTGGTATTTAGATGATATCACTGTAAGTTAAATTCATGTGAAAATGATTAATTTAATCATTTCTCTTGTAATTATATTTCTAATTGTCCTAAATGTTTTTAATTATATATAGGTTTCGACATCGACAAGAATGAAACTAGCACTATTTTTGGCACATTCAGCAAATAATGTGTTGCTAGATGAAGTGGTGTCAAGGTCAAAAGCTTATTGGAATTATCAGGAAAAGCGTCATAAGGCATCACTGAAATGTGATTGAAGTTTGATGTTTAATGTTTGTATGATTGTGAAAACCATTTATTACATCGTTGGGATAATCCTTGTGAAAGCATTGGCATTGGTGAATCTTTAACAATTGAAGTTTTAAAACATTGTTTCATTTACATTGTTAGTAGGCTTATTTGTAGTTGCAGTGGCTGTTTCAACTTATGTAATAGATGTTTACTATGTGATTTTGAATTTGGGAAGTTTAAGACATCAAATCCAGTTGCATTGTTTCAACTTATCACAGTTCAAGTTTTAAAACATTGTTGCTTTGTTTACTATGTGTTTTGACCTTTTTGATAAATTCAAAACAAAATACTACTAGTACTAGTATATGACAAATACACACCAAATCATAAAAATGATTATTTTTCACATCTGGATTTCACATACCTCTTTTATCTGGCCATGCACAACTGAATTGAATTAACGTCTGACTTGAGCGGTTCCAAGTTGACTTCACCTCTATTCAACACGATGCATACTCATATATACTGATTCAAAAGGCAACAAAACCACATTGTATCATCAAATCCAAATCATAAGCTCACCGTGATGATCAAATATTCAATTCGGACTTTTTACAAAATAATACTAAATAAAATTTAAGACTAATTTTAAACAGAATTTTTGACTAATCACTTACCACACTTTTAGACTACTTTTAAATGCATCAATTTTCCTGCAGCCATCAGGTGATCTCTGAAGACTGTACCACCTCCAAACTACTTCTTCAAGTTAGCATAAAAATGCATTAAACAAAATTTGTTTTCAACATCAGTATACTCTTCCTCAAATACTTGCACTATTCCCTAAACACATAATAATATAGATCATTAGTAGACTATAATGACAAGCAACTACAATAACCACCAATGGACCATTACACATACCTTTTACTGATCAAATATGAAGCGCCACCTACTCCCACCACCAATGTCATTAAGAAGTAACTTGACAAACCAGCTCCAAGAGTCCTTGGTGAAGCTTATCTACAACCACAATCTTCTACTTGTCAAACGTAACTAACAACATTGAAAATCGAAATCATTACATTTGAAAACCATATACAGAAAACAAATTCAGGCATAAACCCTAATTCCCAAATTGAAATACTCATATATAGAAAACAAATTCAAGTATGAACCCTAATTCCCAAATTGAAATCAAATTTAACACGTCCAATTATAATTTATTTGAAATCAGTAAATCTTAATAACTAATTTCAAATAAATATAACAAACAATTTAGTATTCACCTTAGCAACTGTGTCTACAATATAAATGTCGCCCTCGAATGATAATTGTGGTGTTATGTCCGATGAGCAATTGAATCGGGAAATGCCATAGAATCGGAATCTGAGGTTGCTATTCGAAAGGTTTTGACTATGATTGAAAATGATCTGGAGTGTGAGCTTGCTATTAGAGAGAGTCATGTTGGGAGAACCTGAGAGGTGGTGTTTGAAGTGGTCCGATAATGGTGGTTGGAAGGTGGAAAAATGAAGAATGAAGAAGAACAAATTAATTGATACTCTGTTTTTTAATTTCCAAATTATATAATTTAAATTTAAATAAATGTTATATTTAAAATTGTATACCATTATTATTAATTTAATGAAGGACTGATATGCAATAAATAAAAGTTTTAAATAAAAAGAGGTTTACTATAAATGTGCTGCACTATAACGCTGATGTGGCGTTGATTAAATTAGGGCTTATTAGGACTTGTTTCTTATTGGTCAGATTAATAACTTCACCAAAGAAGTCATTTTAGTGACTTCACTCAAGAAGCTCCCTATATTTTTTTTGTTCGTTTCGTGTCGCATATTTAAGGTGTATTATGCTTGCTGTTGCTGCTTTGTTATTAGAAGTGGTGATGATTTGTTTCAGCTGAGTTTGAAGATGGTTTAAACTGTTTGGACTTCATGCGTAAAGTTTGTTTCCAGTGTACCGTGTCATTATTTTCTTTTGCAGTGTTTAACCATTTTGTTTATTTACATTATTTAGCTATAATAATAATAATAGTCTGGTATCTCACTTTTTTGTTTTATATTGTTTTAAGCTTATTTTATTTAAATCACAATAGTACGTTTTACATTGCTTTGGTGTAAAAGATAGAATTGTTATATTCATTTGTTAAAAAGGATTTCAAGTAGTTTTACATTGTTATAATATTTTCTTTTACAAAAAAAATGGTTATAAATTAGTTTTAGATTTTATTAATTAGTTTTTATTTAGATTTTTTTAATCAGTTTAGATTTAGATTAGAAAACTAATTTAATAGATTAATTAAGTCAGAGTTTAGTTTAACTAGTTTAGTTAGTTTCATTTAATTAGAATTAGTTTAGGATTAGTTAATTTGTTTTAATTAATTTAGTTAATTAGTTAAAATTTGTTTAGTTAATTAGAATTTGTGTAGTTAGTTTCATTTAGAATTAGAGTTAGGGGTGGAATTAACTAATTTGTTTTTTTCAGTTAGTTTTTAATTAAAACTTAGATAATTAGTTTTAAGTAAATTAGGTTTAATTTTGATCTTGTTTATTTAGATTTTTATTAATTCTTAATTTATCTTGACATTTTCGAATTTTCGTTTTAGTTAATTACCGGTGTTCATTTTAATTCTTGTTACATTTACTATATATATTGTTGTACATATTTACCTTACACTGGAGACTCGAGGTTTTCCTCCTTGTTCCTCTTTATTTGTCCCTCATTCCAAAGGAAAGGGTCTCTCTTATTGACTGCCATGTCAGTTAGGATAACCTTGTCCATCATTTCTTTATCTCACGCAGTCGCGCGATCGAGACTTGCCTTCCCTTTTTAACCTAACCTTAGGTTTAGAGCCGTCGTGCTCTATTTAGGTGTCTTGCTGTCAGACCCTATTTTCTAGTGGACACTTATTTCCCCACTTTACTTAGCTTTAAGCATGGAGTCGCCTCACTTCATATAGGCGTCTTGCTGTCAGACCCTATTTTCCCTTGGAACCTTGACCACAGTCAAGAGTTCTTCACCTCCGTTAAGGGGAACTACGGACGCTCTGATTTCTCAAATTCATCTTGAGAATACGTAGGCATAGGATTGCGAGATCCTAGCGAGACACCTTTTTCTTTTTCTACCTTTTTCCTTTACATCCAATGCCTTCTTGGATTCCACCTTTTTCCTTTACATCCAATGCCTTCTTGGATTCCACATTTTCTTTTACACCTTATTACCCCATTGAGGGGAACTACGTACGCTATGAGTTCTCAAGTTCATCTTGAGAATACATAGGCATAGGATTGCAAGATCCTAGCGAGCCACCTTTTCTTTTTTCTACCTTTTCTTTTTCCACCTTTTTGTTTTTTTACCTTTTTACCCCGTTGAGGGGAACTACGAATGCTCTTATTCCATTCCCGTCAGGATACGTAGGCACGAGATGCGATGTCTTGGCGAGCATACTTAGTGTATATACCTCTAGGTCTTTACCGTAGCACTTTTCTTTTAGCAAGCAAACTTTAGAATAACACAAATACTAACAAGAGGTTCCTGTAGAGTACTACAAATACTTAGGATGCTAACACCTTCCCTAGGTATAACCAACTCCCGAATCTTAGATCTCTAGCTGTGTTCCTACATATTGCACTTAGGGTTTTTTTTCTGATCTTTACCCTTTCCTTTGGATAAATCAAAGCTCGGTGGTGAATTTCATGATTTGTGATTCAAGTTAATTAGTAGCTTGATATCTGATTCTCACCGCAACACATTGGATCGTATGTTTCAATGGGGTTTAAAACAAGCAATCTGCATGACGTGATGATTTATTTTTAGAAGAGATAGAAAGAATGCAAGCGTGTGTGCAGTGTATTTTCTAAAAAATGCTTGTTTTTATTTTTGGGATGTTTTAAGATTAGCATTTTCTGAAAAAAGCGAAAAGTTAAAACAACAGTAAAATGCGGAAATTACAGAATGACGTTATTTATTTATGATTTAGTCGATTCTTGAAACTACAACCCTATAAAACAAAACTCTGTTGCTTTGGGCGAAGCGAAGAGGGGACATTTACAGAAAGTGAGCCCTATAAAAACATTCGTTTCACCTGGGCAGGGTGAAAAGTTAAAACAAAGACGACAATTACTTAGACTTATGGACGACTTTCGGGACATCGACATCAACCCATTGGCGACAAACTCCTCGGTGCATCACAAAGTATGGTAACTTTTTTCTTGGTTTGTCCTTAGAAATGGCGCTGATTTCTGGCGGAGCAGGATCATTGGAGTCTTCCTCCCATGCAGAGTTGTTGTAGACAAACTCTTTTATTATATCTTTCACAGTGTTTTCATTCTCAAGCGGATCTTCCCATCCAGTTGGATGGATGTCTTCGAGCCTGATACGAGAGCTTTCAGGAGCGGTGTACTTGACCAAGAAGTCGTACTTGCCACTCGGCTGTCCTAAGGTGTCCCATACTTCTGCGGGAGAAGAGGAGTCTTCCTTCTCGATGACATTGACCTCGGGAAAAGCATAGTTGATGAACTCTTGTCCTGCAATCTTTGCAGATTCATCGTTATGTTGGATATCTTTGGAATGTCCTGAGTAATGATCCCATGATTTGGTGGGGACGCAGGTATTATTTTCAATATTGCTCAGCTTATAAGCATTGTTTGGCTGACTCTTTTGCCCCCATGTCTTCTGGGTACGGCTCCCAGATAGGCAAGTCATCCATTGGGTCATAATAGTAATAGTCGAAGTTGTCTTTCATCAGAGTGTCCTCCTCTAATGAGTTGGGTGGAGCACGACATCCTTCCGGATCACAATCTCCGTACATCATCTTGACGTCTGATCTTGGTATATATCTCAGACTCTGTGTGGGAAAGCAAAATGGCATATGCGTTTCTTCCTGAGACATATAATCATCCTCGTTGAGATAGGACTTCCACACTTCTTCTATATCAGAGGAGTCACCCTCGTTGATGGTATGTACTTCTTGAGACACTGGGTGAAGGAAACCTCCACTGTGGAAGAAGTCCTGAATGGGATGAAAACTTTTATCGTTAGTAGTAGTCTGGGTACAGGTTGAGGAAAAACCAAGACCTTTCTCTGTCTTGTTATCCGTAGGAATGACAAGCTGTCCCCATCCTTTTGCGTTTTTACTTTTGATCACTTCGAGAGCGTCTTTGTATGAGGAAATTGACGTTCCTTTTTCTGATTGATTCTCATTGCTCACCGAAAGTGATTGGAACTGGGTTCCAACTACCTCCTCTGGTTCTACACAGGAAAACGATGATAAGTTGCAAACAATCAAGGCCTGCTCTCTGCAGACTGTGACTAGCTTGTCATTCTTGACGAACTTTAGCTTCTGGTGAAGTGTTGAAGTGAGTGCCCCAGCCTCATGTATCCAAGGTCTTCCTAATAAACAGTTGTATGCTGCCCGGATGTCCATGATCTGGAAAGTGACTTGGAAAGTGTGAGGACCGATAGTTATGGGAAGGTCAACTTCTCTGATAACTATTTTTCTGGATCCGTTAAATGCTTTGACAATGACCTCACTGCCTCTCATCGGAGATCCTTGAAATGATAGTTGTATCATAGTAGATTTTGGCATAACATTTAGAGCTGATCCGGTATCTACCAGTACACTGGCTAAAGCATCATCCTGGCAGTTGACTGTAATGTTAAGCGCCATGTCATGATTTTTTCCTTCTTTCGACAGTTCTTCATCACTGAATCCCAAGTTGTTGCAGGAAGTGATGTTGGAGATGATCCTGTCGAATTGCCTTATCATCACATCTTGTTCCACAAAGGCTTTCTCTAAGACTTTCTGTAGAGCCTCTTTGTGAGCTTCGGAACAGAGCAAGAGAGATAGCACAGAGATTCTCGAAGGAGTTTACAAAAGTTGGTATACAATGTTGTACTCGCTCTTCTAGATGAGCTTCAGCATCTCATCGTTGTTCTTTGAAAGGTCGGGATTACTGGATTGCCCGGATGGTTGATTGGAAACTTCTGTATGAGGTTCCTTTTCCTTGGTGGGTTCTCCAACTCCTCTGTTGAAGATTCGGCCGCTCCGTGTTACTCGACTGATCTCGGCAATGTTTACGACGGAGGGTAATGGAGTTTCCTTTCCATTCTCGATTGTTGTTGCACCGTACTTGTAAGGGATAGCCTTATCAGATTTGTACGGTATTGGTCTTGGCAGATAGATAACCACAGGAGCCTTTTGATTTTTCTGACCATCGTAGCCGGCCTCAATTGGTTCGAGGTTGAGAATCTTTCTGCTATCAAGAGGAACTCTTGATTCATGGAGTAGAGGGATTATGACGCATACGTCTTTGGCCATTTCATGTTTAGAGATTAAGACAACGTCTTTGGTTTGATCAGGAAGATAGTCTTACATTACGTTGATCGAACCAGAACTTGAACATGGTCGAATCTTTTTTTGGTCCAACTGATTTTGAAGAGCTGACCATACAAGGTAGCATCCTTGGTTGTTCTCTGAGAAAACTCTACAGTGCTCATAGTTGTGTGGTGGCACCTGGCCACGTCCGCTTTGTTTGCAGTGCAGCCTTACTAGATCTGTTTCCATTGAGCAAACATCTTGACTTTGATGCCTAGTAGGATTCCTGTCAGTCATACTGATCTATTGTGTAGCTTCATCCAAGTAGATTGGAAGCCAATAGTGGTCCAACAAGTGTTGAAGTGTTCTTTGGACAAGTGCACATCCTTGGTCATCTTCACAACACACTTAACAGTCCTGGTAATCACGTGAAGCCAGAAACCCAAGCCTGACTTGCTTAGCATGTAATTCTACCAGACTGGTATTCATCAAGCGAATATCAAAGATTTGAATCATATTAAATTGATGGCTACTTCTATCACGGTAATCCTGGATCCATCAGAGATCCGTCTGACGCTGGAGGGCCTCTTGTACAAAAGAGCATCCCTGATTGTTTATTAAGCATATCAGACAGGAATTGTAATTGTGTTGTGGCAGATCATGATGTTGGCTTTGCCTTGAGTGCATTGCCACCAAGTTGACATTCATTGCCAGAATGTTGTGGTTCTGACTGGGATTTACGTGGGCCATATTGACCTCACGGATTTGATGATCTTGGATCCATACGAGATTCATCTGTTCTTGTAGAGTTGATTACACTACGGAACATCCTTGATTATTCTTTGAGTCGATATCACACTGGTGATAATTGTGAGACGGTACATGACCGTACCCGCTCTGTCTGTAATGTATCCTGACCAGATTGGTTCCTAATAGGAGTACATCGTGAATTTGATAACTATGGTTAAATTCTTCCTCTATCAAATTTACTGCAGTTTTCTCATGTTGAGGCAACAGGTTCCTATGAATATTCGGATTAGTATCTTTGAAAGATAGGACCCCATTCCTGACATGCTTTAGTATATCGGACTTGAAGTTGAGACAGTTTTCAATGTTGTGCCCTGGTCCTCCTTGATGGTAAGGGGAAGTTTGATCTGCTTTGAACTAGAAAGGCAGATTTTCGGGTACTATAAGAGGCGACCTAGTTTGGACGTTCCCCTTGACCAGTAGTAGTGGAGACAGTTCTGCGTACAACATCGGTATAGGGTCAAACCCTGGTGGTCGTGTCGTATGGTTGTTATTGTTGTATTGTGGACGAGCCTGCTGAAGAGTTTGTTGTGTCCTTTGTTGATACTGTTGTTGATTCGGTTGGCTCTAAGCAACCTGAGGTTGATACGTTGGAGCCGGCACAGGGTTGATAGCGGGAGTTACCGCTGCTACTGGATGATACCTTCGCCTTTGCTTTCCGAGAGAGATATTGCCGATATCTTGCTCTTTTTTCTTTGGGAAAGCACTACCGTATCTTTTGGTACTACTTGATGGCTCTGCATCTTTGACTAAACGTCCTTCTCGGACTGCCTCTTCAAGGCGTACCCCCATGTTTACCATTTCAGTAAAGTCACTGGGCGTACTGGCGACCATTCGGCCGTAATAGAATGAGCTGAAAGTCTTCAAAAAGATCTTTGTCATCTCTTTTTCCTCAAGTGGGGCACAGATCTGGGCGGCAATTTCATGCCATCTCTGAGCATTTTCCTTAAAAGTTTCCTTGTCCTTCTGCGACATTGTTCTGAGTTGATCTCTATCTGGTGCCATGTCCAGGTTCTATTTATATTGTTGAATGAAGGCAGCGCCAAGATCTCTGTAAGCGACGATCTTGGTGTGGTTTAAACCCATGTACCATTTGAGTGCGGCACCGGTTAAACTGTATTGGAAGTAATGGATCAGTAGCTGTTGATTCTCAGTCTGAGTTGACATCTTTCGAGCGTACATCACCAAATGACTTTAAGGGCAAGAGTTGCCCTTGTATTTTTCAAAGTCAGGCACCTTGAATTTGTGCGGGATTTTGACATTGGGGACCAAACAAAGGTCTGCAGCATCCTTTTCGAATAAATCCTGGCCGCGAATGGCATGCAGTTCCTTCTGCATCTCCAGGAATTGCTCCTGGAACTCATTCATTTTTTCGTACAAGTCTTCATTTCCACTAGAGGTTGCTTGTGTAATCTGTCCTTTCGGGACAGTGTGTATCACGGGTTGTGGTATAGTCATTACGACGGTGACTCTTGGTGGTTCCCTGTCCCAAAGTTTGTAACCTTCAGGAGTTGCTGTCACGACTCTTGCATCTTCGCTTTCCCGAAGTTTGTAACCTTCAGGCCCAGCGGTTCCTGCTGCAGTTTCTGGGTCTTTCGTGACCGGCGGGATATATCCTTCAGGGATAAAGTTGATAGGCATACCCCAGGAATGATCTTTAGGCATGTTGTACCGAGGATCATACGTCTCCACTATGGGCGTAGATGTGATCTCTGAGATTACAGTCCTTTGTTGTCGTCTCTGAGCTGCTGCCAGAGATTGTATGTCACTGTGGTTTTTTCAGATCTTCTTTCAGAGCGTCAATTTCTTCTCTCAGCTCTCTGTTCTCTTCCTCAAGATCGTCTATTTTCTTTTGTCGATTGGCCCGAGTATTGTACGAATGAGACAGTTTGACTCTAGAATCGTGACACATATGTGAGATTCGAAGGTAAGAAGAATGCGTTATGTGAGAATGATGAATGATATGCAATGATATACATTAATTTTTGTTGTTTTTGCTTTAATAAAAAAGAAACTTCAACAAATAGGTTGCAAATATCATACAGTGGGGAGACCCCATTTTATTGAATTTGAAAGATTGCAGAAAGGGAAATACAGTATTTTACAAAGTGCTGTAAAAGAAATGTCTGAACTTCATGGATCCTGAGTCCTCTTTGAGGAGAACTCAGATGTTGGTTCTGGTATTTTCCTTTTCTTTGACCAGGGCTCTTCAGCCGTTCTCGGGTTGTCAGTCCTTTGCCAAGTGAAAGGAGCGAGCAAATTTCTTCGGTCATCTTGATTTTCTATAACATGTTTCTCTAATATCTTAATCAGAGCATCCTTTTCTTTTAACAGTTGCTGAATTTTGGTACACTCCACATTGAGAATGTGGTATTTGTTCTTCCAAGAGTTCTTTTCCTGTTGAACTTTGTTGAGAGCGACCTGGAGTTTTTCCACATCAGACATAATATAAAGGACAAATTCCTTTAATGGAAGAACTTCTTGATAAGGGTAAGGCATCCTCAGCTTGAGGGCTCTAGTTTGTACCCAGTGGAGATAAGGTTCCACGGAGATACATTCCGGTCTTCCTAGAGACTCTCTTTCTTTCCTGTGAATATGTTGCTAGGCATGCACTATTTCTTTATTTAGTGCTCTGTCATTTTCTCCTTCCTTGAAGAAAAGACCTTCCAGAAGAACATTACGCGGGATATGCCTCATCGGGTATCCGAGTTGACGATGAACTAAAATTGAATGATAGTTGATTCCTCCTTTAGTTCCTATGAGGGATACATTAGGGAATTTTCCACATTTGCCAATAATCCTTATCCCGTCATAGATTTGATTGTACCAATCTATGTCAGAGTTGGTAAGAGACGTGATTCTCTGTGACCAACATAGAGTACTCTTATGATCCCAAAAACCAACAGACTTGGGTAAATAGGAAGTGGACCATTTGTAAAGCAGGGGTACACAGCATGTGATGATTCCTCCGTTGTACAAATTCCTTAAATGTACAGAATGATAAGCATCTGCGAGCAAGGTCGGTACGGGGTATCCAATCAGAAATATCTTAAAGGCATTGGTATCGACGAAGTTATCGATGTTGGGATAGAGGAACAACCCGTATGTGAGTAGAACAAAGATATCTTCAAAAGCAGTAACGTTTCCTATACTGGCAAAGTATAGGGCTTTCCCCACCAAAAACTTGGTCGGTAAACCTTGGATTCCTTCCTTAGTGGTAATGTGAGTCCTGACTTCTGATTCATCCAAATAGATTGTTCTTGCAATGGTTTGATCCTTTGGAATTTCTTCCAGACCAGAAAAGGGAGCTTGGTCAGTGATGGGTAAATCAGCCAGGTGAGAGTACTTTTCTAGCGTCGGTGCTAGTTGATAATCCGGGAATATGAAACAGTGATAAACCGGATCGTAGAACTGAATCACTGTAGATAGAATTCCTTAAACTACATGGACTCTTAACAGAGACAGCAGTCCTCCGTATTTAGCTCTGAAAGCATCAGGGTTGGTGATCATCCTTGCCAGCCCCCTTAAATCCTCTAGTTTTGGAGCCTTGAAGGTGTACTTGTGCGTCTTCCTTCTACCGAAATCCATAACGCAATCTTTCTCTCTAATATTTGCAATCATTATTTAAGTTTAATTTGAAAAGAGAGAGAATAGAAAAGAAGATTTTTGTCTGTGTTTAAGATTTTTTTAAATGAATGCTTGAATGCAACACACAAAAACATTGAAAAAACATGGGTTTAAAGGTTCAACGTCACGAGCATGGAGTCATGGCTCTACCCATCCCCAAAGGTTGTATTCTAGTGAATTTTTGTACTTGTAGAACGGGTTAAAAGTTCCCAAAATCATTGACCCCCCTAGGGATACCAACAGCAAGCTGGTTCACCCGAGCGAGTTGTAGCATCCTAGGGTAATCTCAATTGAGTGTAATATCACGTGTCAACTATTTCCGATAGCTACCACACTACCAAATGGCCATATGGTTTATGTCAACTAAATCCTCAGTTTCACGGATACCACATTGGGACAATCTGCCTTCACGACGGAGTCATTAAGAATTGAATCCACAAAAGGTATCTCCTCTGATTTGATGGTCTACCGAGATCGCTTATTCTGGAATCACTCCCTGTAAGACCACCCGTCTATGCCATCACCTATCTTAGGGTTCTCTCGAACTTTCCACATGCGACATCACTCGCATTCCCATTAACAGAAAAATAAACACGGATATCAAGTAGGAAAAGCAATATATATATATAGTATAATTCCTAAAACTAACATCCTAGACCTCTTAGGAACTATAATCCTAGTCCTAAATAGACAAAATAACTCCCCAGCAGAGTCGCCATTTTACTGTTGGAAAATGGGGACGAATGATGACTAAGGTAAGACATATCCTAATGGCACTACCCAACAGAGTCGCCATTTTCCTGTTGGAAAATGGGGACGAATGATAACTATGGTAAGACAGATTCTAATGGCACTCCCCAGCAGAGTCGTCATTTTCCTGTAGCGTGCAATTTTTGTCGGTGACGCGACCACCTTATCGCCATGAGTTTCTCCTCACCGCAATGGTAGGAGTGGGGTACTATGTTCTGATTTCTTATTTATCCCGTGAAGCTGGAAGGGAAAGGGAAGCTATCTAAAACTAACCTTGCACGCGAATTTTTAACTGAACAAACGCTAAGAGAGATTCGGGGAGAGCAGAGAAGGAAATTAGATTCCAAAAGTGATGAAGGAATATTTTTGGGGTACTCCATCAATAGCAGAGCATATCGGGTCTTCAACTCCAGGACCAAAGTAATGATGGAGTCAATCAATGTTGTGATTGATGATGAAGATAAGCATGAGGTTGAGGATGTCATAGAAGATGTTGGAACATCAGCTGATGAAGTATCTGTAGAAGTTGAAGAAAGAAATCCATCGCCTGGTGTTGCTGATACTGAGCCTGAGCAACCTCAGAAGGATCCTTCTATCAGAATTCAAAAAAATCATCCAAAGGAGCTAATTATAGGTGATCCTAATTATGGAGTAAGGACTAGGTCTAGAGAAATCATAGCTAGCTCTTGTTTTGTATCCAAAATTGAGCCAAAAAATGTCAAGGAAGCTCTGACAGATGAGTTTTGGATCAATGCTATGCAAGAAGAACTGGAGCAGTTCAGAAGAAATGAAGTCTGGGATCTTGTGCCAAGACCAGAAGGGGTGAATGTCATTGGCACAAAGTGGATCTACAAAAACAAGTCTGACGAGCTTGGAGTTGTTACAAGAAACAAAGCAAGACTTGTTGCACAAGGTTATACTCAAGTTGAGGGAGTAGACTTTGATGAGACGTTTGCTCCAGTGGCCAGATTAGAATCCATCAGACTACATTGGGTATGGCATGTAACCTAAGATTCAAGCTGTTCCAAATGGACGTGAAGAGTGCTTTTTTGAATGGCTATCTGAATGAAGAAGTCTATGTAGATCAACCTAAAGGATTCACTGATCCAAACTTCCCAAATCATGTGTTCAAACTGAGGAAATCACTATATGGATTAAAACAAGCTTTTAGGGCCTGGTATGAGAGGTTGACAGAATTCTTAGTAGCAAATGGTTATAGAAAAGGAGGGATTGACAAAACTTTGTTCGTCAAGGAAGAAGGTGGAAAATTAATGGTAGCCCAAATTTATGTGGATGACATTGTATTTGGGGGGATGTCAGATGCTATGGTGAAACAGTTTGTTCAACAAATGCAATCAGAATTTGAAATGAGTTTGGTTCGAGAACTAAGCTACTTTCTTGGATTACAAGTCAGACAAATGGAGGATTCTATCTTTATTTCTCAAAGCAAATATGCTAAGAGCATAGTAAAGAAATTTGGCCTGGATAATGCAAATCACAAAAGAACACCAGCTCCCACCCATTTGAAGCTTTCCAAGGATGAGAATGGAGTGAGTGTGGACCACAGCCTGTACAGAAGTATGATTGGGAGTTTACTGTATCTCACAACAAGCAGGCCTGACATTTCCTTTGTTGTTGGAGTGTGTGCCAGACATCAATCTGATCCTAAGGTGAGTCACTTGAATCAAGTGAAGAGGATTCTAAAATATGTGAATGGCACAAGTGACAATGGAATGCTATATAGCCATGATTCTGGGACTGATTTAAAAGGATACTGTGATGCGGATTGGGCTGGAAGTGTAGATGATAGAAAAAGCACTTCAGGAGGGTGTTTCTTTCTAGGGAACAATCTGATTTCCTGGTTCAGCAAGAAGCAGAATTGTGTATCTCTCTCAACTGCTGAAGCGGAGTATATAGCAGCAGGAAGTAGTTGCTCTCAGCTGGTTTGGATGAAGCAGATGTTGAGTGAATACAATGTCAAACAAGATGTTATGACACTATACTGCGATAATCTGAGTGCAATTAATATATCTAAAAATCCTATACAGCATAGTAGGACAAAGCACATAGACATAAGGCATCACTTCATAAGGGATCTGGTTGAAGACAAAATAGTCACCTTGGAGCATGTAGCCACAGATAACCAGCTGGCTGACATATTCACTAAAGCCTTAGATGCAAACCAATTTGAAAAGTTAAGAAGCAAATTGGGAATCTGCATTTATGAAGACTAAATCTGCCAGAAAGGGGTTGTGGGCAGTTGGAGTATTTCTGAAAATATTTAGTCAACTGCTAGGTGAAGGTTGTCAAATTGTGGCTAAAAAGGGGGAGATGGTAGCCAAGAGAGTCAAGAGTATCAAAGAATGTTACTGCCAAATGCTGCCAGTGTGATGCAGATATTAAGGGGGAGTTATTGACAGTTGCTATGCTGGAGGGGGAGCAACATTGTTGAATGCAACTTTGTTGAAAGTTGTTGCTGCATTAAGAGGGAGTGCGCATTGCTGCTAATGATGAAATATGTGCAGCTGTTTAAAGATTATAGTTGAAGCAAATTGAAGTTGTTGTTGAAGAAAGTGAGCAGCAGAGTTTTGAAGAAAAGATGTTACTGCTGATGCTGCTGCTTGGAGTTTCAAGATTTTTAATTGAAGTTTTTCCGCTGCTAAAGTCTCTGAAGGTGCAGAGTTTGTTTACAGAGTGCAGAGATTGTTTTAGCCAAAATTAGCCAAAGGGGGAGATTGTTAGTTCTTGGATTGGCTGGAATTTTGGTAAAACAAAGTATATTCAATGTTGATGTCAAGGGTTGATGTTGCAACATTGAGATTTAACACTGGGCTGTGTTAAGTAATTAATTGCTGAAGTTGGATGTCTGATGTCACATAGGCGATGTTGTGACATTAGATCTGCAGAATTAATAACATCAAGATGTGATGTTGTTAGGGTTGCGTGTTAGCTGGAATTGTGGAGAGCAAGCTGTCTCATTGGATGCAAATATCTTGGGATAGATATTTGCTGCTGCATAGGAGATCTGGTGCAGATTTGTAGGAGATTTAAAAGGTTGAAGATTTAAAAAGATTTTAGGAGAAAATCTATTTTAATATTTAGTTTTAAATAACAAATCTGGGAGATATTGTAGCAAGTCCAAGACCAATTCAAGGAGCTATATAAAGCGCACCAGTACTAGAGAAAAGGGACGAAGAAAGTGAGCCAAAGACTGAGATTCGTTTTGTGTCTTCGTACATGTTTTGTAAAGCCATTCGAGAGTGAATTGGTAGTGTGATTTTGAGTTGTTCTTGATCAAAGCTGTGAAGCAGAATCAAGTAGAGGTATTCAAAGTGGTTTCTTTGAAGTGTTTTAGGGATTGAGTAGTGTTCTCATAACTAAGTGGTCTCTTAGGTAGGAAATCATTAGTAGAGTATAAGTTTAGGAGATTGTCAACGGGTTGTTGAGTCTGTAAATTATATCTACAAGTAGTGAATGCCATCCCTGGCTTGGTAGCCCCCAGAAGTAGGTAGTTAGACCGAACTGGGTGAACAATTCTTTGTGTTGCTTTGTTACTGTTATTGTTGTCCATTGTGCAGAGTGTGTTGTTGTGACATCGCACCTTAACATCACACATCTGATACCAGAATTTCAACTTTATTTCCCCTTTTGTATTCCCTTTCCGCATTTCCTTTCAAATAAACTAGCTTTTATATGAAATTTTCGTTCATGTCAAATTTCCCCACTTTATTTAGCTATAACAAAAATTTTTATGATCAATGCATAACTTAACATACCAAAACATAGGCTATGTTGGGAAATCGAGAAAAATCTAACAAGATTGATACCGTCTTGACACCTTAGACCTCTTGCATATGCAAGATCAGTTTCAATACCCATTATACCGATACCTTCAGTTCTAGTTCTATAGTAACCCCTAGTAGTTTATACTAGCAGTCAGCACCGTCTTAAACACACGTGGAGAGCCGATGAAGATAAGTGTTTGATGTCGAATCCTTAAATATCTTTCGTATTCTTTGCTGTTGTGAAAAATAGAAAAAATGCACCAAACCTACGGTTGCAAAAGTATTACAAAAGAAAAGAAAGAATCCATTGTTGGTTGGTTCAGAGGACCTGGTTCTGAACTCGGTAGGGCGAACCACGGTTCGATCCCCCACAACCTACAATTAGGATATATATATAAAGGGTTACCACACTTGTGTACCTGACCCCATGCTAGAAAGGATCAAAGTCACTAACCGGCTACTCCACTACGTACGTGTAAAGGCAAAAGGCTTAATGTGATTGCGCTAGAATGAAACCGGGTAAAATAGCTACGAGAAACTTTAGGTTGAGCTATAATAGAATGATTAGAACTGGCTTGTATAGAGGGGAGGTCTATGATTATGCTTATTGCTTGTGTCACTAATGTATCTTTAGTGTTTTACTTGAGTATCCGTCATCTTAACAAAGTGCCTTACATACATTTTCAAAACCAAAGGTATGTCATATGTGTGTGTTTGATAAAACTTGTCCTCGTTCTTACTGACTATTTGCTTGAGGACAAGCAAAGATTCAAGTGTAGGGGAGTTTGATAACACGAAAATGTATCATATATTTGCCTTGATTTACATCTAATAATTACGTTATTTCAGCTTAAGTTCCGATTATTCCACGAGTATTCTAGTATTTTCGCAGGTATTTCATTGTCCAAGCTAAAAAGGAGCAAAGTAGAAAGACATGAAGAAATGAGAAGAAAACAGGAAGAATTGACTAAGAAAAAAAGCAGAAAATGGAAAGTGGTGTGTGTGACGACCGTCACACACTCACCACGACCATCGCACAATTCAAAAGGCGCATCACGCTCGTCACACTCACCACGACCGTCACACGCCCAAAATGGTTATAACGTCCAGAACACAGACGTGGACACAGAAGACTATTGAAGTCACGCACGTTCAACATTTCCTCCTAAATTCTCTCAACTTCAGCACATGAGCTAGTCTCCCTTGGATTTCTCAACAAAAGAAAGTTATGCTCATATATTCTCTCCAACGTAAAGCAAAGCTTGGGCTATAAATACAGCATTGATAGAACAGCAAAGGAGACACACGATCTAGAGAATTTTACCTCGAATTGCTGCAGAATTTATTTTCGTTCTTGTTTGTTCCCTTTTTCATTCCTTGTTCACCATTACCTGAAATAGTGATAGTTTCTCACATCGAGGAGCTATTGCACCGTAGTTAGAATTTATTTCTTGCCTTCATCATTCATTGTTCCATTACTATCGAGCAAAAGCCTACCGACTTGTGGAGGAATTGCTAGAACCAAATTATCACTTGTTTATCAGGTTTTTATCATTACTATTATTAATAGCATTATTGTTTTCCCACTGCCATGTCTAATTTATCATTTTGTAGTTTATATTTATGCATGTTTGTTTTAGTTAATATGTCTAGCTAAATCCGATTTATCGGTATGTAATTTAGTTAACCGGAATGGATTCGATAAAAATAAGCTAAAACCATAAACAACTTAATTTCTGGCTGCGATTTCTTAATTAAAATTGGACTTTTATTACGAGAGTAAAAAGGTAGCAAAGGTTAGGATTAAGACCACGAGAGTGTGATATTTTAACCGGATAGCTGAAATCGGGCATTGGTTTTAAAAACAACGAGAGCGCTTTAAAGTTAATTAGTTTGTATTGATTTTCAAAAAGTATTTTTAAACTCGAATGGGCTAGCGAGAGCAGACATTATGATTTAAGAATATAGTCCGAAGCAATAACCACGAGAGTGTGAGGTGAGGGCTTTTAAACTGATATTTTCTACAGAAATATAATGTGACTTATTTTTATACGCTTAGGTTTTATTGAATCCATGATGGTACACTAAGTTACGTACCGATAACCTAATATCAACTAGTTTATTTTAAATTTTAGATTCCCTTTAGTTTCCCGTTTGAACTTAAAACTAGAACACCTTCGCCTTAGCTAAACACAGTAGCAAACCGTAGCACTAGGTTGATTATCAAGTGCCTGTGGGATCGATATCTTTATTACTATGCGATAGGCTGTGCGCTTGCCGTTAGTAACCGTTAGACTCTGAAAGTCGCGATCACCAACTAGTGTGATGAATCATATACTGGCGAAGACGTTTGGCTGCCCAAGCTAGAGCGCAGTAAGTTTTCTCAAGCATAGTGTACTGAGTCTCGTAGTCGGTGAACTTCTTGCTCAAATAGTAAATGACAGACTCTTTCCTTTTTGTTCCGTCTTGTTGGCCAAGTACACAACCCATTAATTCCTCTAGGACTGTTAAGTAGATGATCAGTGGTCTTCCTTTCACTGGAGGTGATAGAATCGGCGGGTTCAATATGTATTTCTTAATATTGTCGAAGGCGGTTTGGCAATCTTCTGTCCAAACGCAGTCATGGTTCTTTTTGAGTAATTTGAAAATCGGCGCACATGTTGCGGTTATAAGGTATATAAATATGGAAATGTAGTTCAAACGTCCCAAGAATCCCCTGACTTGCTTTTCAGTTTTTGGAGAAGGCATTTCTTGAATGGCCTTTGACTTTGTCAGGATCAACCTCAATTCCTTTCTGACTGACGATGAACCCTAAGAGTTTCCCTGAACGAACACCAAATGTGCACTTGTTGGTATTCAAGCGGAGTTTATACTTTCTCAACCGCTCGAATAGTTTCGATAGGTGGGTCACATGCTCCTCTTCCGTCTTAGATTTGGCAATCATGTCATCGCCATATACCTCAATTTCCTTGTGTATCATGTCATGAAACAGAGTTGTCATGACCCTTTGATAGGTTGCCCCGACATTCTTCAAACCGAACGGCATTACCTTGTAAAAAAAAATACCCCATGGGGTAACGAATGAAGTTTTCTCTATGTCTTTCGGCACCATTTTGATTTGATTATAGCCCGAGAATCCATCCATGAAGGAGAAGACTTTGAATTTTCCTGTACTGTCTACCAACATGTCAATGTGTGGTAAAGGAAATTCGTCCTTTGGACTAGCCTTGTTTAGATCTCTGTAATCCACACACATTCTGACCTTTCCATCCTTTTTCGGAACAGGTACTATGTTGGCTAACCATTGAGGATACTCTGATGTAGCGAGGAAACCCGCGTCAATCTGTTTATGTACTTCCTCTTTGATTTTGATGGCCATATCCGGATGAGTCTGTCTCAACCTTTGTTTTACTGGAGGACATTTTGATCTTAACGGTAGGTGATGTTCCACAATGCTGTTATCCAACCCTGGCATGTCCTGATAGGACCAAGCAACTACATTGGTAAATTCTTTGAGAAGCTTTGTCAAACTTTCTTTGGTAGTTGGGCTGAGTAGTGCCCCAATCCTGACCTCTTTTCTTTCCTCCTCTGAGCCCAAGTTGACCGTTTCCAACGGCTCTTTGTGAGGTTCAATGGACCTTTCCTCTTGTCTGAGTAATCGGGAGATCTCTTCTGGAACTTCGTCGTCAACTTCTTCTTCGGCCCCAAATACCGGGAATTCAAAGTTGGGAGAAGGCATCGAATCGTATGTTTCAACAGGGTTTAAAACAAGCAATCTGCATGATGTGATGATTATTTTTAGAAGAGATAGAGAGAATGCAAGAGTGTGTGCAGTGTATTTTTTTTACTGCTTGTTTTTATTATTTGAATTGTTTTTTTAGGATTACCATTTTCTGAAAAAGCGAAAAGAGAAAACAACAATTAATGCGGAAATTACAAAACGACGTTATTTTATTTATGAACTTGTCGATTCTTGAAACTACAGCCCTATAAAACAAAACTCTGTCGCTTTGGGCGAAACGAAGAGGTATATTTACAGAAAGTAAGCCCTATCAAAACATCTGTTTCACCTAGGTAAGGTGAAAGGTTAAAGATGGCAATTACTTTGACTTATGAACAATCTTCGAAACATCGATAGTAACCCATTGGCGGCGAACTCCTCGGTGAATCACAAAGTCTGGTACCTTCCTTGATTTGTCTTCAAAAATAACATTGATTCCTGGTGGAGCAGGATCATTGGAATCTGTCTCCTAGGCAGAGTTGTCGTAGACGAACTCTTCTATTGTATCTTGCATAGTATTTGTGCTCTCAGGTAAATCTCCCCATCCAGTCGGCTGGATGTCTTCGAGCCTGATACGAGAGCTTTTAGGAGCGGTGTACTTGACCAAGTAGTCAAACTTACCACTTGGTTGTCCTAAGGTGTCCCACACTTCTTTGGAACTGGAGGAGTCATCTCTTTCGATGACGTTGACCTCAAGGAAAGCATAGTTGATGAATTCTGGTCCTGCAAACTTTGCGAATTCATCGTCGTGTTGGATATTTTCTGAATGACCTGAGTGTTGGTCCCATGACATGGTGGGGATGCAGGTATTCTTTTCTATGATGCTCAGCTGATTTTCATTGTTTGGCTGATTTTCTTGTCCCAGGTCTCCTGGGTACGGCTGCCAGATAGGCAGGCCCTTCATCGGGCCATAATAGTCGTGGTCAAAGTTGTCTTTCATCAGAGTGTCTTTCTCTAATGAGTTTGGTGGAGCACGACATCCTTTCGGATCACAATCTCCATATATCATTCTGACATCTGACCTGGGTATAAATCTCGGACTCTGTGTCGGATAGCAAAATGGCATAGGCACTTCTTCCTGAGAGATATAACTGTCCTCATTAAGATATGACCTCCATTCTTCCATTGTATCAGAGGGATCACCCTTGTTGATGGTATGTACTTCTTGAGACACTGGGTGAAGGAAACCTCCACTGCGGACGAAGTCCTGAATGGGATGAAAACTTTCATTACTAGCAGCAATCTGAGTACAGTTTGAAGAAAAACCAAGACCTTTTTTTTCCTTGTTGTCATTAGGAATGACAAGCCGTCCCGATCCTTTTGCATTGTTATTTTTGATCGCCTAGAGAGCATCTTTGTATGAGGAAATTGACGTTCCTCTTTCTGATTGATTTTCATTGCTCGCCGAAAGTGCCTGGAATTGAGTTCCAACAACGTCCTCTGGTTCTACCCAAGTAGACGATGATAAGTTACTCACGATCAAGGCTTGTTCTCCACAGACCGTGATGAGTTGATCGTTCTTGACGAACTTCAGTTTTTGGTGCAGTGTCGAAGTGACTGCCCCAACCTGGTGTATGCAAGGTCTTCCTAATAAACAGTTGTATATTGCTCGGATGTCCATGACCTGGAAAGTGATTAGGAAAGTGTGAGGACCGATAGTTATGGGAAGGTCGGCTTCGCCGATAAATGCTTTCCGAGATTCGTCGAATGCTTTGACGATGACCTCACTGCCCCTCATCGGGGATCCTTTGAATGATAGTCGCATTAATGTAGACTTCAGAATAACGTTCAGAGCCGATCTGATGTCTACCAGTACGCTGGCTAAAGCATCTTCCTGGCAGTTAACTGTGATATTGAGCGCCATGTTGTGACTTTGGCCTTCTTCTGGCAATTACTGAACCCTAAATTGTTGCAGGAAGTGATGTTAGAGATGATGTTATCGAACTGCCGTATTGACACATCTTGTTCCACAAAGGCCTGCTCTAAGACTTTCTGTAGAGCTTCCCTGTGAGCCTCAGAACTGAGTAAAAAAGACAACACATAGATCTTTGAAGGAGTTTGTAACAACTGATCAACAATGTTGTATTCGCTCCTGTGGATGAGCTTCAGCATCTCATCATCGTTCTTTGAAAGGTCAGGATCACTGGATTGATAGAATGGTGGATTGAGAACTTCTGTTTGAGGTTTCTTTTCTCTATTAGGTTCTCCAACTCCTCAGTTGAAGACTGAATCACTCTGTGTTACTCGACTGATGTCTGCAATATTCACGACGGAGGGTAATGGAATTTCCTTTCCATTCTCAATTATTGTTGCACCGTATTTGTAAGGGATCGCCTTATCAAATTTCTACGGCATTGGTCCTGGCAAATAGATAACCACAAGAGCCTTCTGATTTTTCTGACTATCGTAGGTAACTTCAATCGGTTCCTGGCTAAGAACCTTCGATTCGTCAAGCAGAGGGATTATGGCACAAACATCTTTGGTCCTCTCTGGATCAGAGATTACAACAATATCTTTGATCTGGTCAGCGAAATAGTCTGGCGTCCAGTTAATGGACCCCAAAACTGAATATTATTTAATCTCTTTGCGGTCCAACTGACTCTGAAGGGCTGCTCGCACGAGGTAACATCCTTGATTATTTTCCGAGCAAACTCTACAGCGCTCGTAGTTATGTGGTGGCACCTGGCCATGTCCGCTTTGAATGCAGTGTAACCTCACTAGATCTATTTCCATTGATCGAACATCTTGACTTTGATGCCTAGTAGGGTTCCCATTAACCACACTAATTTGTTGCGTGTCTTCATCCATATAGATCGGAAGCCACCAGTGGTTTAACAAGTGTTGCAAAGTTCTTTGCACGAGAGCGCACCCTTGGTTACTCTCGCGGCATACTGTACAGTTCTGATAGTTATACGAAGTTAGAAAACCGAGATGGACTTGTGTAGCGTGTAACTCCACCAAGCTGGTGTTCATCAAGCGAATATCAAAGATTTGAATCATATTCACTTGATACTGATTTCCATCGCGGTAATCCTGAATCTATCCCAGATCCATCTGATACTGGAGGGCCTCTTGTACAAAAGAGCTTCCCTGTTTGTTTACTGAGCAAGTCAGAAAGGAATTGTAATTGTGTCGCGGCAGATTATTATACTGGCTTTGCCTTGAGTGCATTGCCACCAAGTTGACATTCATCGCACGAACGTTGTGGTTTTGAATAATGTTGTAATTTGCATAAGTCATGTTGACCCCACGAACTCGATGCTCTTGGATCCATCCGAGATCCAATTGTTCCTGTAGAGCTGATAGCACCATAAAACATCCTTGATTGTCTTTAGAGCAGATATCACACTGATGATAATTGTGAGGTGGTATATGGCCATACCCACTCTGTCTGTGATGCATCTTGACCAGATTGGTCCTCAATAAGAGTACATCATGAATTTGATAGATGTTGTTAGATTCTCTTTCTATCAAATTTACTGCAGCTTTCTCGTGTTGAGGCAACAGGTTCGTGAGAACATTCGATTTGTATCTTTGAAAGATAAGACCCCGCTCCTAACAAGCTTTTGTACGTCGGATTTGAAACTGAGACAGTTCTCAATGTTGTGCCCTGGTCCTCCTTGATGGTAAGGACAAGTCTGATCCACTTTGAACCAAAAAGGCAGATTTTCCAGTACCGTAAGAGGAGACTTGGTTTGGACATGCCCCTTGACCAGTAATAGTGGAAACATTTCTGCGTACAACATTGGTATAGGGTCAAACCCTGGTGGTCGTGTTGTACGGTTGTTGTTGTACTGCGGACAAGCCTGCTGAAGAGGCGCTTGTGTCCTTTGCTGATATTGATGTTGATTCGGTTGGCTTTGCGCAACCTGAGGTTGATACGTTGGAACAGGCGTAGGGTTAATAGCAGGATTACAGCTGCTATTGGTTGGTAACGTCGCCTTTGCTTTCCGAGAGAGATATTCCCAATATCCTGCTCTTTTTTCTTAGAGAGAGCACTAATGTACCTTTTTGTATTACTTGATGATCCAGCGTCTTTAACTAAACGTCCTTCTCGGACCACTTCCTCAAGACGAACTCCCATGCCCACCATCTCGGTGAAGTCACTGGGTGCACTGGCAACCATTCTGTCGTAGTAAAATGAGCTTAAGGTTTTCAAGAAGATCTTTGTCATCTCTTTTTCCTCAAGAGGTGGACAAATCTGGGCGGCAATTTCACGCCATCTCTGAGCGTACTCCTTAAAGGTTTCCTTGTCCTTTTGTCACATCGATCTGAGTTGATCTCTATCCGGTGCCATGTCCAGGTTATACTTATACTGCTGAACGAAAGCAGTGCCAAGATCTCTGAAAGTGCCGATCTTAGTGCGGTTTAAACCCATGTACCATTTGAGTGCGGTACCAGTTAAACTATCCTGAAAGTAGTGAATTAGTAGCTCCTGGTTCTTTGTCTGAGTTGACATCCGCCGAGCATACATCACCAAATGGCTTTGAGGGCAAGAGTTACCCTTGTATTTTTCAAATTTGGGCACTTTGAATTTGTGCGGAACTTTCACATTGGGGACCAAACAAAGGTCTGCGGCGTTCTTTCCAAATAAATCCTGACCACGAATGGCTTGCAGTTCTTTCTGCATCTCCAGGAACTGTTCCTGAAACTCATTTATTCTGTCAAACATACTTTCATTTCCACCAGAAGGTATCTATAGAATCTGTCCTTCAGGGACAGTGTGTACCACGGGTGGTGGTATAGTCATCATGGCAATGACTCTAGGTGTCTCCCGAAGTTTGTAACCTTCTGGAGTTGTCGTCATGCCCCCGGCATCTTTGCTTTCCCAAAGTTTATAACCTTCAGGCCCAGCAGCTCCTGCTACAGTTTCCGGATCTTCCATGATCGGCGGAATATATCCTTCCGGAATATAGTTGATAGGCATGTCCCAAGGACGATCTTTCGGCATTTTGTACCTAGGATCATACTTCTCCACTATGGGCATTGATGTGTTCTCTGAGATCACAGTCCTTTGTTCTTGCATCTGGGCTTCCGCCAGAGCTTGCAGGTCGTTATGAAGCTTTCTCAGATCATCTTTCAGAGTGTCGATCTCTTCCCTCAACTCTCTGTTCTCTTCCTCGAGATCATCCATCTTTTTCTGTCGATTGGCCCTAGTATTGTACGAATGAGACAGTTTGACTCTAGAATCGAGACGCAAACATGAGATTCATAGGTAAGAAGAATGCATTACGTAAGAATGATGAATGATATGCAATGATTATATTAATTAACTTTTTATTTATCAAAATAAACTTCGACAATTGGATTGCAAATATCAAACAGTGGGGAAGACCCCGTTTTATTGAATTCAAGGATTACGAAAATGGAAATACAGTAGATTACAAAGTTCTGAAAAGGAAATGTCTAAGCTAATGGATCCCGAGTCCTCTCTGAGGAGAGCTAAGGTGATGATTCTGGTATTTTCCTTTTCTTTGACCGGGGATCTTGAGCCGTTGTCGGGTTGTCGCCCCTTTGCCAAGTGAGAGGAGCAAGCAAATTCCTTTGGTCCTCTTGATTCTTTATAACATGTTGTTCTAAAATCTCGATCAGAGCACCCTTATCTTTCAACAGTTGCTGTATTTTTTTGCACTCCACATTGAGAATACGGTACTTGTTCCTCCAAGACCTCTTCTCCTGCTGAACTTTGTTGAGAGTAACCTGAAGTTTTTCCGTATTAGACATAAAGTAAAGGACGAAATCCCTTAATGGAAGAACTTCCTGACGAGGGTAAGAAATCCTCAGCTAGAGAGCTCTAGTTTGTACCCAGTGGAGATAAGGCTCCACCGAGACGCAGTCTGGTTTTCCTAGAGACTCTCTTCCTTTCCTATGAACGTGTTTCCAGGCATGCACTATTTCTGTCTTTAGTGCTCTGTCATTTTATCCTTCCTTGAAGAAAAGACCTTCCAGATGAACATTACGTGGAATATGTCTCATCGGGTATCCGAATTGATGACGAACTAAAATTGGACGATAGTTGATTCCTCCCTTAGTTCCTATAAGGGGTACGTTTGGGAAATTTCCACAATGGTCGATGATCCTGATCCTGTCATAGATTCGATTGTACCAATCGATGTCAGAGTTGGTAAGAGACATGATTCTCTGCGACCAACGTAAAGTATTCTTTTGATCCCAAAATGCAGCAGACTTGGGTAAGTGGGAAATGAATCATTTGTATAGCAGGGGTACACAGCATGTGATTATTCCTCCGTTGTACAAATTCCTTAAGTGTATAGAACGATACGCATATGCGAGCAAGGTTGGTACAGGGTTTCCAATTAGAAAAATCTTAATGGCGTTGATATCTACAAAGTTATCGATGTTGGGAAACAAAATAACCTGTAGGTAAGCAAAACAAAGATGCTTTCGAAAGCAGCCACGTTCCCTATACTAGCAAAGTACATAGATTTATTTATCAAGAAATGGGCTGGCAAACCCTGGATTCCACCCTTAGTGGTCATGTGAGTCCTGACTTCTGACTCGTCCAAATAGATTGCTCTTGCAATGGTTTGATCCTTTGGAATTTCTTCCAGTCCAGAAAAGGGAGCTTGATCAGTAATATGTAAATCAGTCAGGTGAGAATATTTCTCCAGTGTTGGTGCAAGCTGATAATCCGGGAATGTGAAACTGTGATCGACCGGATCATAGAACTGGATTAGTGTAGACAGGATTCCTTCAATTACATGGGCCCTTAATAGAGACAGCAGTCCTCCATACTTGGCTCTGAAAGCCTCAGGGTTGGTTATCATCCTCCTCAACCCTCTTAAATCCTCTAGTTTTGGAACCTTGAAGGTGTACTTGTGAGTTTTCCTACTACCGAAATCCATTAGCAATCTCTTTCTCTGACATTTACAATCATTGTCTTAGTTTAATTTGAAAAAAGAGAGACTAAAAGAGAAATTTTTTCTTTGTTTAAATGTTTTTTAAATGAATGTATGAATGCAGCACACAAAAACATAGAAAAAACATGGGGTCAAAGCGTCGGTGTCATGAAGTCAAGGCTCTACCCATCCCCAAAGGTTTATACTGGTGATTTTTTGTACCTGCCCGCAAAATCATTGACCCCTCTTGGGATAACAACATCAAGCGGATCGCCAGCGAGCTGATGTATCTTAGAGTGATCTCAAATGAGGGTAGTATCGCGTGACAACTATTCCCGATAGCTTCCGCACTACAAAATGGTTTCAGTCAACTAAAAACCTCAGCTTCACAGATAACCCAGTCGACCACACTACTTTTAACAACCGAAATCATATAGGTAATGTATCTGCAAAGGGAGTCTCCACTAAGTTTGATGGTCGACCGGGGACTCTTAACTGGGATTCACTCCCCGTAAGATTACCCGTATAATCCCATCCCCTATCTTAGGTGTATACTCAATCTTTCCACATGCGGCATCACACGTATTCCCATTAGCAGAAAAATAAACACAGATATCAATTAGGAAAAGCAGTATATATATTTGTCATAATATCTTAGACCTCTAGTCTTATGATCCTATACAGACAATGACTCCCCAGTAGAGTCGCCATTTCTATAGCATTTGGTGAAATTAAGGCCTTCACCTTAACAGAGGCTAGAAAGAATGCCTCCCACTATGGTCGCCATTTTTCTATAGCGCGATTTTTTGGTTTCGAATCACTATCGCTTTGGTACTACAATTTGATTCATTTTTTTTCCTGTTGAGCTGATTAAGGAAGAGAAATAGATGTCTCCAATTAACCCTGCTTGCAAACTGAGGTTAAACAGTCAAAACTGTTGGTTTACAGATGCTATCAAAATAGGGGGTTCGTCTTTTAGGGTTATTTGCTTAAAAACAATGTCTAGACTAGGGAGTAGGTTTTTGTGTTAGGTCTGATGCTTTTGATGGATATATAAAGATACTGAATTTTGGGTTTTTTTGGTTAGTATGCTCGCTAAGATTCTACAATCTTATGCCTACATATTCCCGAAATAGGGAAATCAGAGCGATCGTAGTTTCTCCTATTTTATGGGAGGAAAAAGGTTGTTTTGGTGTCTTGTTCAAAGCCCAAGACATGAAGCTAAAGGTGGTTTGTATCTTTTTCAAAGCCCAAGATGTGAAGCTAAAGGGTTTTGGATGAGAGAGAATTTGTCATCTCTAAAGAGGAGTTGTTGATGTTTGTATGCTGTGAGCAAGGCACAAATTTGATGCTAAAAGGTTGATTGACTCAACTGGGGTTTCCTTATACAAAGCCTAAAAGGAGCCGGGAAGTTTGACTTTTCTGGGGCAAACGTTCTTTCTGTCTTGTACAATGCCCAAGATTGAGGCTAAAAGGGATTTTGACTCCGTTGGGGAGAATGTATCTTGTATAAAGCCCAAGATGGAGGCTGAAAGGGTTTGACTCAATAAGAGAGTACTTTTATCTGTCCTATATAAAGCCCACGACGGAGGCTAAAAAGTTTGACTCAACAAGAAAGTCTTGAACAGGTGATTGACTCAACAAGAGAGTCTGTTTGACTCAACAAGAGAGTCTTTTATACTCAACAAGAGAGTGTTTTGATGTCTCGTATGAAGCTCGAGATAGAGGCTAAAAAATAGATCGACTCAACAAGAGAGTCTTTTATACTCAACAAGAGAGGGTTTTAGATGTGTCTTGTATGAAGCCCAAGACGGAGGCTAAAAAGAGATCGACTCAACAAGAGAGCCTTTTATACTCAACAAGAGAGTGTTTTATATGTGTCTTGTATGAAGCCCAAGACGGAGGCTAAAGGTTGACTCAACAAGAGAATCTTTTATACTCAACAAGAGAGTGTTTAAGATGTGTCTTGTATGAAGCCCAAGACGAAGGCTAAAAAGAGATCGACTCAACAAGAGAGCCTTTTATACTCAACAAGAGAGTGTTTTATATGTGTCTTGTATGAAGCCCAAGACGGAGGCTAAAGGTTGACTCAACAAGAGAATATTTTATACTCAACAAGAGAGTGTTTTATATGTCTTGTACCAAGCCCAAGACAGAGGCTAAAAGGAAGGTGGACTCAACAAGAGAGTCTGAAAAGGTTAGCTCTGCTGGGGAGAGTTATTTGTACAAAGCCCAAGAGGAGGCTATCTTACTGCTGAGCATTAGATCCATAGGTAGGCCCAAGGGTGGCGAACTCTCATGAGAGAGACTGGGTTTCAGAGTGATCAGTGTTTCTTCCTATGTTTGAAAGGAATTTGAGAATGTCTTTGAGACTCAAGGGGATTTAGACTGTCCAAGTCTAGAGTTTTGTCTTTTGTACAATGCCCAAGAGGAGGCACAAGCATTAAGGGATGAGTATCAACCCTAGAATGGCAGGAGTTTTAACGCTGGAAAGACTGCTTTAGCAAAGGGTGACTAAGTTATGTCTTATACCTTTAAGAGGTCGTCAGGGTCCTTGTATTAAGGCCAAGAGAAGGCATGAGAACTTCTAAGAAGCCGAAGGGTCCTTGTACAACGCCCAAGAGGAGGCGGGGATGCTTTTAGGAAGCCTATGGGTCCCCAAACCAAGAGAAGTTCAAGAAATACATTTCACAGAGAAGAGATCATTCCAGGAAAGTTCGAGAATTTGGAAGAAACTTAAGAGATGCCATTCACGGAGAAAAGATCATCTCTGGGGAGTTAGAGTTTCTTTGACAATTTCTACGAGTGACAGTCTGAGAAAAGGTTCACCGAGAATACTACCTTTCTCTTTGTTCCATATTGTTTAACCCCAAGAAAAGGGAAGACCGTATCTGGAATCATACGGGGGATCTAGTTTTGTTTGTATTTAAGAGTGACCAACAAGGCTTTACCTAGTGCTAGACGTAGTTGCCGGGGAAAACTCTAAATAGCTATACTAGTATTACACAGTTGATATTTGACAAGTATATAAAAGGATGTGGAAGAGGACTTACAGTGAAACAGCCCCACAATACAGTTATATACATATGAAAGCGGTAAATGAAAGTGGATAAACACTTACCCATTGTAGAGCTTACATGTTGTTTTGTTAGTTGTTCAACAAAGAAAGTTTTGATAACAATATTGTATTTGAATTCAAAATCAAAGGAGAAAGTGCTTTGAAAATATTGTTGGGGCTTACAACTCAAGGAGCGGCCCAAGTTTTAACGATGATTGCACCGTTGTTTTGAAAACTGTACAGAGGGACTTATACAATATGTGACGCCCAAAAAGTTTTTATGTACAAGGGGATGGGTCTTACACTCTATTAGAGGCCCAAAGAGTTTTAAAAGAAATAAGGCTTATAACACGAGGGTAGGCCCAAATGATTTTAAACTGGCGATCGCGCCGAGATTTTTTTAACGCAAAGGGACTTATACAATATCTGAGGTCCAACATGGTTTTGGTTAAAAAGGGATTGGGTCTTACACTCTATTAGAGGCCCAAAGAGTTTGAAAATGAATAGATATGGGTCTTATAGTTCAAGGAGAAGCCCAATTGGTTTCCTTACAAAGGCGACGACCGCGCCGTACTTTTGAAAATATACAGAGGGACTTATACAATGTCTGAGGCCCTAAAAGGTTTATTTACAAAAGAATTGGGTTTACACTCTACCAAGAGGCCCAAAAAGTTTTTAAGAAAAGAAATGGGTCTTATAGCTCAAGGAGAGGCCCAGATGGGTTTTTTTTGTTTGAAAACGGCGATCGCGCCGAGGTTTTTGAAAACACAGTGGGTCTTATACAACATATGAGGCCCAAATAATTTTGGTTTCAAAAAGGGGTTGGGTCTTACACTCTATTAGAGGCCCAAGAGTTTTAAAATGATTGATGAGGGTTGAATTAATCAAAACCCTAATTTTGCTTAAAAAGGGATTAATTTTGTTAAAAAATTAATAAAAAGTGATGAAAGCATGTGAAAAATGAGTGGTGATCTTGGATCAATGTTTCAAAAATCATGTTTATATCCACAAAATGACTGGAAACCAATTAAATTTGGAAAATCAAGGGGGAAAAATATTTCAAATGTTAAAAACAAATAAAACATTAATTCCTTGCAGAAATATCAAATATATGAAATAAATAATATTTTTGGGATTTTTTGGTATAGTAAAATATTTTAACATTTTTGTGAATTATTAAAAAAAGAATCAACTCAAAATCATTAAAACTCAGAGAGAAATTAATTTTTGAATCAATTAAATAAAATCACAAAAATTCAAATATTTGAATTTGTGAAAAAGGCGCCAAGAACATGGGCCAAGGACACGCGCGAAGGGAGGTTTTTTCAAATTTGCATTTTCTATCCAATCTCACTGAATACTTGATGAAATCACCAATCCACCTATCAATCTGCTCGTTTTCACCTCACGATCATGTCTATGGTATTTAATTTCATTTATTTTAAGCATGGAATAAGAAATCAAGACAAAACCTCAAGAACCCTAAAAGTTGCATGAAGGCTGGAATTTGATACACGATTCAAACAAAGAAATTAATTGAGGGGAAACATTCTATGCATGATTATGAACATTTGGCAAAAGTATTGTGCGAGGAAATATGCATAGATTAAGAGATGACCAAGTTTAGGCTTACTTGAAGGTCGTGACAGCAAGAGCAATGTGATTTTTGAGTTGAAGGTGTTACAGATGAGTTGTGATGATCTGAACAGCTTCCCTACACCATATGGAGTGTGTTTGAATGCTTGGACTTGATTGGAAATGGCTGGATCACTTCATGGCATCTCAGCTGCAACTTGGTTAAAACCTTGAGCAACTGGCTGGTGATTCTGAGAAATCAGTATTACAGTTGTTATTTAAGTGTTTGGGTCACTCCTATATGATGTTTATGAGGTGTGTGTGTGTGATTGGTTTGGTTGGAATAGCTCTCAAACTCGAAACCCGATAGTGACTTGCTTTGGAAGGCAAATTTGGAAGTGAGAAGGTGATTTTGAGGAAAGCATCTGTTTGATGGCTTTGGTGTACTTAAACTAAGCACAAATGAGCTCTATTTATAGTAGAGCAAGTTTGTTTTGCAAGTAATAGTGAATGGTAACAGCAGCAGAGGTTTGGCAAATGTTGATCAATAGGAATCCAAGTCTCCTCTAGCCATTGACTAGAGGTTAGAGCACAGGCTGCTGGTTCCCTTGGTTAAGATCTTATCCTTGACTCATTCAGTTAGAAATGGCTCGGTTCATGCCACCTTGGTGCATCCATTGAAGGCTCCAAAACAAAATTGGAGTCTTGTCCCCTCTTTAGACATTTTAGGGTTGGCATGCTACTTTGGGAATCTTGGACTTGGGAGGCTATTGGATCAGTGTTTGTCCCTCCTTGGTCTCCCCCTGAGGTGTTCAGATGGATAAACTTGTTTGTCATTTGCAAAAATTGTTCAAGTCGAGTAAAAATGCACAAATCTTCCTTGCCATGACAGTTTGCAGCAAGGCACATTGCCATTGTCATATCTCATGGCTTAAGTGGAGTTTCATGGGATTCTTGGCCATTTTGGAAAGCTCTCATATGATACAACATATGTGTGATCATAGTTTGTCTTGACACATTTTGGATCCAAGTGAAAAATGCCCCGACATTTGGAAAAAAGTGAAACAGATTCTGACTTAGTGAAAATTTCACTGTGTTGGAAAAAAGTGACATTTTCACTTTTTGTGATTTTGGTCATTCCATAACTTAAAATCCATGGAGAATGAGGTGTAGTTGAAGCTTTTTTAGTATGCCATGAGAGCTACAAATCCATCTTTGGATCAGCCAAAATGGTTGCTTGGATCTCAAGTTATGATCCTTGGAAGTTGGTACCCTAGCCACTTGGTTCCATAACTTAGAAAATCTCTAAGTTTTTATGGTTACCCCTTTTACAAGTTATCCCACTTTATTTGGTTTTTCTTGATGAATGTTGAGTCAAATCACACATTAACATCATTTTAGGGTTAGGGAACCATAATTGATCAAAAAATCAAAAAGTCAAACTTTGACTTTTGAACACAGTTGACTTTTTATCAGATGAATTCCAAACTGTGCGATCCTCTATGAAATCAAGTCCTTGATCTAAATCAAACTTGATGGATTAATTTTATAGGTGTTATAGGGGGTATTGAATCATGTCCTAGGGTTTGGGAGCATGTCCTGGTCAAAAGTCAAAGGCACAGTTGACTTTTCCTTCAAAACCCTAACTGTGGTTCAGATGAAATTGAAACTTGTTGATCAAGCTTCTTGGATTAATCCATTGTTGCAAATGGATCAATGTAGTGTTCTAGAGACCCTCAAACCATGTCTTGAGGTATTGGCTCATGATTTGTCCCAAAAGTCAACTTAGGGGTGAATTAGGTCAAGAAACTCTAATTCCTGATTTTTTGATAAATGCCTCCCCTGAAGTTAAATTAACATGATGATTGGGTTCATGAGGTCCCTTGGAGTATCTTAGGTTATGCTTTGAAGCATTGGCTCATGCCTAGAGGAAAATTTCCATCTGGAGGCCCTGGTCGACCAAAACCCTAATTTGGTGACACTGGCGATCTTGAGGCGTGATCCACTTGGAATGTTGCAACCTTGTGCCTAATCCTTGCTGTAGGAGTCCTCTTAATCCTTTATGGGTGTTTGAGAGGTTAGACAAATTGAAGATCATGTCATTCCTTGATTGATCCTTTGTCTAAAGCTCAGAGAGGGCTTGAAACCCTAATTATTGTTTGTGGTGAAGGCTCACCCGTCTTTGGGGAGACTGATGAGGCATGATGGTTCATCAATATTGTGATGATGATTTGTACAATGATGGGAAATCTTAGTGGTCAAAATTTTGGGTATGACATTCTCAACGTGGAGTGTAACAAAATACAGCAACTGTTAAAAGATAAAGATATTGTGATTGAGATTTTAGAGCAACATGCTGTAGAAAATCAAGAAGACCAAAGGAATTTGCTCGCTTCTTTCACTTGGCAAAGGAATGACAACCCGACAACAGCTCAAGAGCCCCGGTCAAAGAAAAGGAAGATACCGGAACCAACACCTGAGCTCTCCTCAGAGAGGACTCAGGATCCATAAACTTAGACATTTCCTTTTACAACACTTTGTAAATTACTGTATTTCCATTTCCGCAATCTTTGAATTCAATAAAACGGGGTTTCCCCCACTGTTTGATATTTGCAATCCAATTGTCGAAGATTCTTTTTATTTTTAATTAACAAAAATTAAATTAATTAATCATTGCATATCATTCATCATTCGCACATAACGCATTCTTTTTCCCTACGAATCTCACGTTTGTGTCTCGATTCTAGAGTCAAATTGTCTCATTCGTACAATACTCGGGCCAATCGACAAAAGAAAGTGGATGATCTCGAGGAAGAGAACAGAGGGTTGAGAGAAGAAATCGACACTCTGAAAGAAGATCTGAGGAAACTTCACAATGACATGCAATCTTTGGCAGCAGCCCAGATGCAACAACAAAGGACTATGATCTCGGAGATCACATCGACGCCCATAGTGGAAAAGTATGGTCCTCGATGTGACCCCGTTTTATAAGGATGGGTAATTGACAACTCCCCATTGTATAACCTGACCCCGAACCCCCAATCTCTTAAAGCGTTTGTCCTGTTAGACATTTGCGTGCAAAGTTAGTTTTAGATACCTTCCCTTTCCCTTCCAGCTTCACGGGATAAATATGAAATCATAAAGTAGCATCCCCTCCTACCATTGCGGTGAGGAAAACCCAACGATAAGGTGGTCGTGTCACCGACAAAAATCGCTCTCTAGAACATATAACAATAAGAGATCATCCAATTTAGAACAACGTAATAGGGGACATTTCAAAAGATAACCATGTGAAACTCCCTAAGCAATATATGTAATTTTATGGTCTTTATTTCCTATATTGAGCCAAATAACATCAATGAAGCTATCATTTATGAATATTGGCCTCTTCCTTTACAAGAATATTTAAATCAATTTGAGAGAACTAATGTTTGGGAACTTGTTCCGAAATCTAGGACTAATATAGTGATTGGAATAAAATGGATGTTTTGCAACAAACTTGATTAAAATAGAATTATTTGAATAAATAAAGTAAGACTTTTTGCAAAAGGATACAATATACTTGAACACGTAAATTTCTATTAGACATGTGTTCCTATAGGTAGATTACAGGTCATAAGAATTCTTTAAACTTTCTCTTGCATCATGAATTTCAAACTCTATCAAAATAAATTTAAAGAGGGCATTTTAAAAGGTTACATCCTAGAGGAAGTGTATATTAATCAACCACCTGGTTTAAAAAAAATTATCTTCTCTTAATCATATTTAAATCTGAAAAAAGGATCTTTATGGTTTAAAACTGTTAGACGAAGGAAATTGATCTAGAAGGGAGGGGGAGGGTTGAATATATCACTTCTTTTTAAATGCGAGTCGGCACTAAAATTTGTTTTTAAAATATTTAGCGGAAGCGGCCGAGGATAATTTGTCTACACGAACTGAGTTACTGAGAGGATCAGATATACGTACGCCAAATGGAACGAAAGGCTCGAAGAGAAAAAATAGAATCGCAACTTAACAATTATTAGAGAAAAAATAGAATCGCAACTTAACAATTATTCAATTTTCCAAAGAGCACTTAATAAGGTGAAATCTCCAATGAGCAGTCAAAAATTAAACCAAACTTGACAATATATCAAACACCTTGCAAGAGTTCAATCTATCGAGCACTTGGAGTGCATAAAATTCTAGGCTAAACCATCTATGATAGTTGATGCAAAATTTTTACTAAGCACAATCCAAAATGATTGTGCAAAAATTTTCAAATTAGTTTTCTGCACTAAACTATACCATAATTTTTTCGAACGATTGAACAATCACAAGTATAAATAGTTCGAAATATAAATGAGATAAGGAAAAGGAAACGACACCAGGTTTGTTTAGGCAGTTCCCCTTTCGCCCTTGCTTCGGGTACGTCCGTCCATAATTCTAAAAACTAGAATTGAGATATCTATAACTTGTTTGCAAATGTTTTTACAAGATAAAACTTAGCTATCCCACACTCAAGAAACTTCGATGATGCAAATACTTTGTCTTCTCTTCCCTTGATTCGAGTCGAATCAAGTGCCTCGAACTTGTTGAAAGAACCTCCGCTTACTGTTACTAGATTGCAAGAACACACAGGTCTTCAATCACCCTCACTCGGCTGATTCTGATCCACACATAGTTCAATCCTCAAATCTTGTTGCACAATCCTCCGATTAACGCTACTAGATCGACAAAACCCACCGTTCTTCGATCACCTTCACTCGGCTGAATTCAATGCACACAAGATCTGATCCAAAATCCCCCAAATCCAATTGATCTTGGAGGACAAAACCCTAGAGGTTTTGATCAAGAACAAACCCACTGAAACACTCACCCCAAACCAAGATACAACTCTATGCTTTGGACGTTATCACTTCATGATGCAGAAAATCAACAAAAATGATTATGTGTATTTATTGAGAAAGGTGCAAGATGAAGATGAAGGTGATGAGAGAAAAGTTTCAATGTAATTCTATCACTTGTTCTTATTGTTCATGTAAAAAATGAGGAACCATCTATTTATATGATGCAAGGACCAACAGAAATTAATAACAGCATTTTGAACAAAGAGAAAATCAGAAAAAATTAGTTACTAACAGCGAGCGGTCGACCAACCATTAAAGAGGGTCAGCATACGCTGACCCGTGGGACAATCTGCGCATGTTGGAAGACCATGCTTCGACTGCTACAGGGGCCATGCGTCGATGCATGGCTGAGAAAAATGCATAATCAGAAATGCCAGTAGCATGTGTCGACCGCAGGGTAGGCTTGCGCTTACCCAAGCGAAATACACACACTATCAACACATCATGAATCGACTGGACCTCAGCTTAGGTCGACTCAAGCTTGAAAAACACTCAAAAATTGGTTTTTCGACACGTTTTCATCTATTTAGGCACAGTTTATGCATGCCTAATACTAATACGATGATCACACACATGTAAGGGATATGCAAGACTCCACCATATGTTTAGACTCATGATTATGCAATGCAAAATTAGAATGCCGACACTAATGAGATGATACCGTCCAAATTACAAAGATACCGTCCAAATTACAAACTACTAGCTAGTATACATTTTGACATCATTAAAATAAAGCTCAAATGAGAAAGACACCTTGCCCTCACACACTCCCCTTTTTGATGATGGTAAAATCTTCAGCTTGTTTGGTAATTTAAATCTCATCTTCCCCCTAACTATTTGATGTGAAGTCCTCTAGGATTCAACCTTGCTGCTTGTAGATGTCCTTCTCCCCATTTGACAACATCAAAAAGAGAAAAAGACTATGGTCAAAGAATCTCATATCATATACCTATGGATACACTCAACAACTTGCAAACAAGATACATCAACATACATTCACATAGAATGATGATAATGCAAAAATTATATGGATAAATAAGGCACAAGAAATGCATACATAAAGACTCAAAATACATTCCATAATAGATCAAATGTCAACATATTCCAAAAGCAAACCAAGTACATAATCAAAATGCAGCAAATAACAAGTCATACAAGCAAAAACTAGATATAACATGCATCAAACTATGATCCTATTTCTCATGGTCTCCTCCCCCTAAAGTGGTGACCTCGTCCTCTGAAATGCTCATCTTGAGGTGGAGGAAGAGGTTGTTCTTCCAATCGCTCATTCAGTTCCAATACAGCCCGGTTGAGTGTGTTGATACCATTCGTCACACAACGTGTCTAACCTTCAGCAGAAGTGTCCAACTTGTCAAAACGAGTCATGACAGCAGTAGCAAACCCGTTGAAGGTTTGATTTTGTGCCTCCAACTGGTTTGAGAGAGCCATATACCTCTCTTCTTGTGTGGTCATGAAACTTTTTTGCTGAATCTGCATTGATCGTAACATGTCGAGGATTTCCTCGTTGTTCTGTTGCGGTGGCTGTGTAGGTGTACGAATAGAATATTCGGGCTGGTGCCATTCATATTCTTCATGTTGTTGCCAGCCATGATTTGGAGGAACATAAGATGAACCAAGTGAGGTCCATTCGGTGTGTTGCCATTCACCCCATCCCTGATTTTCATATGGATCTTGAGGTGGAGAGTATCCCATCCAATCAACATTGTCATCTTCCACAGTATTCACCTCAATTTGCATGTTGTTACCAGCTTGTCCTTCTTGTGGATTCTCTTCTGCATCCTCTTCTTCATCCGCAACATCATACTGAGTATCTTGATATGTTGCTCGGTGCCTAAATTTGTATTCCTTGTCTTCAGTGTCCCAAAAGTAACCCATCATGGTAAGAGTCTTCTGAGTAAACACTTGATCAGTAGTAAATGTCACGTAAGGAATCACTACTACAAAACGCACAAACAACAACGCCAGGCTTACAACGGATTGCCTATACACCGTTGTAATAGATGCGCGCTTTTTTTTAATCTCGTTAAAAGGCTTTTAATGATGGTTAATATTCAAACCGTGGTGAAATGTGAGGCCTTTCACCACGGGTATGTTTTCAAACGTCATTATAGGTAGCGCATGGTCATGGATTCAAGTCCCAGCACCAACATTTATGATTTTTTTTACATATTTTTTCAAAATACCCACAACCTTTCACCACAGCTATGTTTTCAACCGTCATTATAGGTAGCGCATGGTCACGGGTTCAAGTCTCAGCACCAACATTTATGGTTTTTTACATATTTTTTCAAAATACCCACAACCTTTCACCACTGGTATGTTTTCAACCGTCACTATAGTCAATAATTTAGTTTTAGGTCTTGCACTTCAAAAAATCGGTTTTAGGGAAAATCGTCTCCTTTTTAAGATCTGTTTCGTGCATCTGAAGCAGAAAAATCGTGCGGTCAGTAGACCCGTACTCTGGAAGAGTCACGGGACTTCACCCTCAAAACCCCAAATTCATCTTTTTTCTATTTTTAATGAATTTTTTTACTGTTTTCATAGTCTCAAAAAATTCTTAAAAAATTATCAAAATTCTTATTTTACCTAATTAGATTAAATTTCATGTTGTTAGATTTTTCTGAATTTATTTTTATCATGTTTTCCTATTTTTTCAAAATGCTGACATACCCTTTCACAACGGGTATTTAAACCAACTGTTGTAATAGGTAGCTTTTTTTACTTATTTTTTCAAAATGGCGACGGACCTTTCACCACAGGTAATTTAAACCAACCGTCATTATAGGTAGCGTCTTGTCATGGGTTCAAGTCCCAGCACCAGTATTTTTGGTTTTTTACTTATTTTTTCAATTCTCATTACCAACATTATAGGTGGCGTGCATATTGAGTTTATTCACTATCCTTAAACAAATCTTGGTCGTCCATTTAGTGATTATCAATGGCCAAGACACTACTATTAGTGATCCGCGTGAAACCTAAAACTTAGACGAACTACATCTTCTACCTCCAAACATCATTTTTTAGTTACGATACTCTATTTCTCCACTAAACGAAATTTCAGAACAAATTTCAGAACTCGAGTTATCAATGTTAGTTGTTGGTGTTCTTTTTTAATTATTTTTGTTCTTGTTGTTCTTTTTTATTATTGTTGTTCTTGTTGTTATTATTGTTATCATTGTTATTATTGTTGTTGTTGTTGTTGTTGTTGATGTTGTTGATGTTGTTGTTATTATTGTTATTATTGTTGTTGTTGTTGTTGTTGTTGTTCTTCTTCTTCTTCTTTTTCTTCTTCTTCTTCTTCTTCTTCTTCTTCTTCTTCTTCTTCTTCTTGTTCTTGTTCTTGTTCTTGTTCTTGTTCTTGTTCTTGTTCTTGTTCTTGTTCTTGTTCTTGTTCTTGTTCTTGTTCTTGTTCTTGTTCTTGTTCTTGTTCTTGTTCTTGTTCTTGTTCTTGTTCTTGTTCTTGTTCTTGTTGTTTTTATTGTTGTTCTTGATGTTCTTACTGTTGTTCTTGTTCTTATTGTTGTTCTTGATGTTCTTGCTATTGTTCTTGTTCTAATGCTGCAATTTTTTTTTATTTTATTAAAAGACATACAACAACAGTTTTTTTAAAATAACCGTCATTATAGGTAGTGTCATACCCCAAATTTTGACCACTAATATTTCCCATCATTGTGCAAATCATCATCACAATATGGATGGACCATCATACCTCATCAGTCTCCCCAAAGATGGGTGAGAATCCACTACTATCAAAATTAGGGTTTCAAGCCCTCTCTGAGCCTTAGACAAAAGATCGATCATGGAATGACATGATCTTCAACTTGTCTAACCTCTCAAACATCCACAAAGGATCAAGAGGACTCCCACTTCAAGGATTAAGCACAAGGCTGCTCCCTTCTAGGTGGATCAAGCCTCAAGATCGCCAGTGTCACCAAATTAGGGTTTTGGTCGACTAGGGCCTCCAGATGGAAATTTTCCTCTGGGCATGAGCCAATGCTTCAAAGCATGACCTAATATACTCCATGGAACATCATGGACCCAATCAGTAAGTCAATTTAGTCTCGGGGGATGCATCCATAAAAAATCAGGAATTAGGGTTTCTTGACCTAATTCACCCCTAAGTTGACTTTTGGCACAAAACATGAGCCAAGACCTCAAGAGAGGATTTGAGGGTCTCTAATAAACCACATTGATCCATTTGCAACAATGGATTGATCCAAGCAGCTTGAGCAACAAGTTTCAAGTTCATCTGAACCACAGTTAGGATTTCGCGTGAAAAGTCAACTATAGCTTTGACTTTTGACCAGGACATGCTCCCAAACCTTGGGACATGATTCAATACACCCTATAACACCTATGGAACATGTCTATCAAGTTTCATTTAGGTCAAGGACTTGATTTCATAGAGGATTGCACAGTTTGGAATTCATCTGACAAAAAGTCAACTGTGCACAAAAGTCAACTTTGACTTTTTGAGATTTTTCACAATTATGGTATTTTAACCCTAAAATGATGTTAATGTGTGATTTGAATCATCATTCATCAAGAAAAATCAAGAAAAGTGGGATAACTTGTAAAAGGGGTAACCATAAAAAACTTAGAAATTTTCTAAATTATGGAATAAAGTGGCTAGGGTACCAACTTTGGAGGATCATAACTCCTAAACCACAAGCCCATTTTCCCCATCCAAAGCTGGATTTGTAGCCCTCATGGCCCTCTACAAAAGCTTCAACTACACCTCATTCCAATTCATTATGGATTTTGAGTTATGGAATGATCAAAGTGGCTGAAAACTTGAAATGCCACTTTTTCCAACACTTAGTGAATTTTTCACTAAGTCAGAATCTGCCTTCACTTTTTTCCAAATGTAGGGGCATTATTCACTTGGATCCAAAAAGTATCAAAACCAACTATGATCAAACAGTTGTTGTATCATAGGAGGGCTTTCCAAAATGAGCAAGAACATCACCAAACTCAACTTGAGCCATGAGATATGACAATGGCAACATGCCTTGCTGAAAACTGCCAAAGCAAGGCAGATTTTGGAGTTTTGCTCGATTTGCCCAAATTTTGCAAATGACAAGCAACTCTATCCATCTGAACACCTCAAGGGGGGACCAAGGAGGAGCCAACTCTGATCCCAAGCCTCCCAAGTCTTTGGAACCAAAAGTAGCATGCCAAACCTAGAATTGCCTAAAAGAGGGACAAGACTCCAATTTTGGATTGGAGCATTTAATGGATGCACCAAGGTGGCATGGACTGAGCCATTCCCAACTGAATTCAGTCTAGACTTATCCAAGACCAAGGGGACCAGCAGCCTGTGCCCTAACCTCTAGTCAATGGCTAGAGGAAACTTGGATTCTCATTGTTCAACATTGGCCAAACCTATGCAGCAGTTGCCATTCACTATTCCTTGGAAAACAAACTTGCTCTACTATAAATAGAGCTCAATTGTGATCAGTTTGAGTACACCAAAGCCATCAAACAGATGCTTTCCTCAAAATCTCCTTCTTCACTCCAATTTTGCCTTCTAAGGTAAGTCACTATCGGGTTTTGAGTTTGAGAGTTATTCCAACCAAACCAATCACACACACACACACACACACCTCATAAACATCATATAGAAGTGATCCAAACACTCACATAACATCTAGAACACCAAAATCACAAAATCACCAGCCATCTGCACAAGCCTTTGACAGATTTGTAGTTGAGGTACCATCTCAAGTTCCAGAGCATTTCAATCCACTTCAAGCATCCAGGCACACTCCATGGCACCTAGGGAAGCTATCCACATCATTGGAACCTAGCTGTAACACCTCTAACACAAAACAAGATCACCAGCTGCAAGAGGTAAGCATGAGCTCTTCTAACTCTATGATTCATGCATTTTTTGCTGCACAATAATTTGGCCATATGTTCATAATCATGCATAGAGTGTTTTCCCTCAATCAATTGCATTGTTTGAATCGTGTATGGAATTTCTGAACCTTCATGAAAATTTTAGGGTTCTTGAGGTTTCTCTTTGATTTCTTATTCCATGCTTAAAATAAATGAAATTAAAGACCATAAACATGATCGTGAGGTTGAAACGAGTAGATTGATATGTAGATTGCATGATATAATCAAGTATTCAGTGAGATTTGGGTAGAAAATGCAAATCTGCAGAAACAGAGGAAGGGCGCGTGTTCTTGCCATGTCCTTGGCGCCCTTTTTCAAAAATTCAAATATTTGAATTTTGTGATTTTATTTAATTGATTCAAAAATTAATTTCTCTCTGAGTTTTAATGATTTTGAGTTGATTCATTTTTTAATAATTCACAAAAATGTTAAAATATTTTATTTTCCCAAAAAATTCCAAAAATATTATTTATTTCATATACTTAATATTTTTGTGAAGAATTAATATTTTAATTGATTTTTGACATTTAAAATATTTTCTCCCCTTTGATTTTTCAAATTTTAGTGATTTCCAATTATTTTATGGATGGAAACATAATTTTTGAAACATTAATCCAAGATCACAATTTGTTTTCCACATATTTCCGTTATTACTGGTCAAGGGGCATGTCCAAACCAGGACTCCTCTTATAGTACCAGAAAATCCGCCTTTTTGGTTCAAAGCGGATCAGACTTGTCCTTACCATCAAGGAGGACTAGGGCATAACATAGAGAACTGTCTCAGTTTCAAATCCGACGTACAAAAGCTTGTTAGGAGCGGGGTCTTATCTTTCAAAGATACGAATCTGAATATTCTCACGAACCCGCTGCCTCAACACGAGAAAGCTGCAGTCAATTTGATAGAGGAAGAGTCTAACAACATTTATCAAATTCACGATGTACTCTTATTGAGGGCCAACTTGGTCAAGATGCATTGTAGACAGAGCGGGTATGGCCATGTGCCACCTCATAATTATCACCAGTGTGATATCTGCTCTAAGAACAATCAGGGATGTTCTGTGGTGCAATCTGCTCTACATGAACAATTGGATCTTGGATGGATCCAAGAGCATCGAGTTCGTGGAGTCAACATGACCTATACAAATTCCAACATCATTCAGAACCACGACATCCGTACAATGAATGTTAACTTAGTGGCAATGCACTCAAGGCAAAGCCTGTACCATAATCTGCCGCGGCACGATTACAATTCCTGTCTGACTTGCTCGGTAAACAAATAGGGATGCTCTTTTATACAAGAGGCCCTCCAGCGTCAGATGGATCTTGGATGGATCCAGGACTACCATTGTGACGCCCCCGATCTACACCCCCAATAACAGGCAATTAAAGCATTAGAAGAAAATTCGAAAATTGATCAGAGTATATTTGAAACATCATGGCATAGAAAGGGAGGATCACATCAAAGTAACCAAATATACACATAACATGCAACACCTGCCCATAATGATATGCAACTGTGGGGTAGCAATTATACAGAGGAAACTTTGTTCCTTACACCCACTTTTCAGAAATTAGAATTAAAGCGGAAAGATCTAAAATCTGAATAATACATATACATATAAACAGTTTGTCATACATCAGGTATCATATGTACAACCAAAATATATCATCAGATATACAAAACAATCACAAACGGCCACCCTATGCTACCCGGAGTCACATATCAGAGCCGACCGACCAAAATAATGAAGACGCAACGCTTCACAAAAAGGAATACCTCCAGCAGCTCTAATCTGCAACGCCTCATAGAGCGTTATAAAACAGCAGAAGGGTGAGAAAAACAACCATAATATAATTGCATAAGATTATATATTAACACCGAAATGCACAAATAACATATCCTCACCACCAAAGCACACAGATAAATTATAACAACACACCGTACAATTCGCACGTATCAATTACCACTGCACATCAATCATTCACAATACAATCACACATGTTCCATTTCATTAATCACATTCACAAATTCACACATAATTAATTCATGACTTATGCAATGCACATAGACCGACACAACGACTCTATGCACATGCCATGCGGTACCGACTTCCATTGTCACGTCATGTCACGTCATTAGTCCACTCAGGAACTATTGGAACCATCGCCCGTTACTGAGAATCTCAAGTAACTCCCCGTCGGGCCTACGATGTTCACCCGTCGCTTTAGGTCCTCAGGCATCGCCTCATATTTTCGAGGCACACGACGTTAAGGATTGCTTTAAGTCTCCAAAGGAGCCCATAATCGTCTATACCCATCGCTTTAAGTCCTCAGTCATCGCCTCATATTTTCGAGGCACACGATGGTATAGCATATTCCCTCAGGAATCAACCGTCACTCAGGACGTTTCCACAATGCACATTATGATGCTTGGCATACAATGACTCATGACACTCACATTGCATCCATGCACACATTCATAATCATGCATAAATCATCAAATACAACACTTAGCATTTCTTGCCTTTCGGCCACAACAGCATATAAGGCATACATATCCAAAGCACAACATATAGCATAATACATGACAATTATGCATCATTAAAACGACAAAAGTCGACCATTGACACTATTAACATTTACTGACAAAATAAAATCGGCTAACAAATTCTAAACCATCATAATAAGAAAGTACAGCTCAATGGCTTTCCAACGCATCAAACCACGCCTCAAACCGAATCACAGATCAAAAGTTATGCAGAAAACAAAATTACACGAACAGCACTGTTCGCTAGGCGAACCTCCCTCGCGAGCATTCGCTAGCTTCTTCGCTAGGCGAACCCCCTCGCGAGCATTCGCTAGCTACTTCGCTAGGCGAATGTTCCAGCGAACCAACTGTTAGCTAAAAACAGACACAAAGTTCACTAGGCGAACACTTGGCGAACCAAGTCAGAACCAAAAACACCCAAAGTTCGCTAGGCGAACACTCTAGTGAACCTTCGCTCATGCCTTCGCTAGGCGAATGCCCGTAGCGAACCTTCGCTACCATTCGCTGAATTGTTCGCTAGGCGAACCCGCGAAAATCTCACTCGCTGCCACCTTCGCCCCAGGTTCGCTAGGCGAACCAAGGAAAACCCAACATTTTTCTGCGCTGTTGAAACCCCAAAAGTGATATTTTCCAACCCAACCCATTCCAAATCAACATATTTCAATCAAAACCTATTCTAATCATGTCAACAAGCAAACTACTACCCTTACATCGATTTCCAACCGTTAAACCATCGATTCCCACAATCCGACCTAAAATCAAAAGCTATAAAACACCACCAAAACACATACATAACCATACACAAGTATAATATAATCGAGTTTCGCACCCTTACCCGATTTAATTCGATTCTAGAAGTTGATCTTGATGATTTTCACACTTTTTCTCCACTTTTCTCTCTTCTCCTCTTTTCCTCTCTTTTCCCTTCTTTCTTCTTTCTTTCTCTCTATTTTCTCTCCCTTTTCTCTTCTATCTTACTAACTTAGTAAAAATATCTATGAAATGTCTAAAATACCCCCACACTCAAATATCTCATAAACGATCCCAAAACGCGATAAAATATATTCACGACTAAAAATAACACATTTTCACACAAAAGTCAAAATTACAATAAAATAATAATAAAATAATAAAAAACGACTCAATAAAATAAAATTGGCAAAACGGGGCGTTACAACCATGATAGAAATCCTTATCAGATCAACATGATTCAAATCTTTGATATTCGTCTGATGAATACCAGCTTGGTGGAGTTACATGCCAGGCAGGGCCAGCTCGGTTTTCTCACTTCGCATAATTATCAGAACTGTAAAGGATGTTGTGAGAGTAACCAAGGGTGCGCTCTCGTTCAAAGAACTTTACAACACTTGTTAAACCACTGCTAGCTTCCAATCAACTGGACGCCGGACTACTTCGCTGATCAGATCAGAGACGTGGTTGTAATCTCTGACCCTGAGAGGAACAAGGATGTTTGTACCATCATCCCTCTACTGGACGAATCAAAGGTTCTAAGCCAGGAACTGATTGAAGTTACTTACGACAGTCAGAAAAATCAGAAGGCTCCTGTAATTATCTATCTACCAGGACCGTTACCGTATGAATTAGCTAAGGCGATCCCTTACAAATATGGTGCAACGGTAATTGAGAATGGAAAGGAAATTCCATTACCCTCCGTCGTGAATATTGCAGACATTAATGGAGTAACACGGAGCAGTTGAATCTTCAACCGAGGAGTTGGAAAACCTAACAAAGAAAAGGAACTTCAGACAGAAGCTCCTGATCCACCAGTCGGTCAATCCAGTAATCCCAACCTTTCGAAAAACAACGATGAGACACTGAACTCATCCAAAGGAGTGAATACAACATTGTTGATCAACTGTTACAAACTCCTTCAAAGATCTCGGTGCTATCACTTTTACTCAGTTCCGAAGCCCACAGAGAGGCTCTATAGAAAGGATGTGTCAATACGACAGTTCGATAGCATCATCTCTAACATCACTTCCTGCAACAACGTAGGATTCAGTGATGAGGATTTGCCAGAGGGGGGAAAAAGTCACAACATGGCGCTCAATATCATAGTTAACTGCCGGGACGATGCTTTAGCCAGCGTACTGGTAGACACAGGATCAGCCATCAATGTTATGCCGAAGTCCACTTTAATGCGACTATCATTCAAAGGATCCCCGATGAGGGGCAGTGAGGTCATCGTCAAAGCCTTTGACGGATCTCGGAAAGTAGTTATTGGCGAAGTCGACCTTCCCAAAACTATTGGTCCTCACACTTTCTTAATTACTTTCCAGGTCATGGACGTCTGGGCAGCGTATAGATGTTTATTAGGAAGACCTTGGATACACCAAGCTGGGGCAGTCACTTCGACGCTGCACCAAAAACTGAGGTTCGTCAAGAACGACCAACTCATCACGGTCTGTGGAGAGCAGGCCTTGCTCGTGAGTAACTTATCATCGTATACTTATGTAGAACCAGAGGAGGCTGTTGGGACTCAGTTCTAAACACTTTCGGTGAGCAATGAGAATCAACCAGAGAAAGGAACCTCGATTTCCTCATACAGAGATGCTCTCGAAGTGATCAAAAGCAACAATACAAAAGGATGGGGACAGTTTGTCATTCCTACTGATAATAAAACAAAGAAGGGTCTTGGTTTTCTTGCAACCTGCACCCAGACAGCTGCTAACGATGAAAGTCTTCATCCCATTTAGGACTTCTTCCACAGTGGAGGTTTCCTTCGCCCAGTGCCTCAAACAGTCCATACTATCAACAAGGAGGATCCCTCCGATATGGATGAGGAGTGGAAGTCCTATCTTAACGAGAACGGTTATATGTCTCAGGAAGAAGTGCCTATGCCATTTTTCTATCCTGCACAGAGCCCGATATTTATACTGAGGTCAAACGTCGAAATGATATATGGAGATTGTGATCTGGAAGGATGTCATGCTCCACCAAACTCATTAGAGGAGGACACTCAGATGAAATACAATTTTGACCACGACTATTATGGCCCGATGGATGGCCTGCCTATCTGGCATCCGTACCTCAGAAACTCAGGGTAAGAGAGTCAGCCGAACAATGAAAATCAGCTGAGCATCATTGAATAGAATACCTGCGTCCCCACCATGTCATGGGATCAACACTCAAGTCATTCCGAAAATATCCTGTACGATGATGAATTGGCAAAGTCTGCAGGACTAGAATTCATCAACTATGCTTTTCCCGAGGTCAACGTCATCGAGAGGGGTGACTCCTCCAGTTCCAAAGAAGTGTGGGACACCTTGGGACAACCGAGTGGAAAATTTGAGTTCATGGTCAAATACACCGCTCCTGAAAGCTCTCGTATCAGGTTCAAAGACATCCAGCCGACTGGATGGGGAGATTTGCCTGAGAGCATAAATACTATGCAAAATACAACAGAGGAATCCTCCTACGACAACTCTGCTTGGGAGACAGATTCCAATGATCCTGCTCCACCAGAAATCAGCGTCATTTCTGAGGACAAACCAAGAAAGACGGTGCCAGACTTTGTGATTCACCGAGGAGTTCGCCGCCAAGGGGTTTCTGTTGATGTTCCGAAGATCGTTCATAAGTCAAAGTAATTTCCATCTTTAACCTTTCACCCTGCCCAGGTGAAACGATGTTTTGATAGGGCTCACTTTCTGTAAATTTCCCTCTTCGCTTCGCCCAAAGCGGCAGGGTTTTGTTTTATAGGTCTGTAGTTTCAAGATTCGACTTGTTCATTAATAAAATAACGTCGTTCTGTAATTTCCACATTAATTGCTATTTTCTCTTTTCGTTTTTCAGAAAATGGTAATCCTAAAAAACAACTCAATAATAAAAACAAGCAGTAAAAAAAATATACACTGCACACACTTTTGCATTCTCTCTATCTCTTCTAAACATGAATTATACCATCATGTATATTGCTTATTTTAAACCCCGTTGAAACATACGATCCGATGCCTTCTCCCGACTTTGAATTCCCGGTATTTGGGGCTGAAGAAGAAGATGACGAAGAAATTCCAGTAGAGATCACCCGATTACTCAGACAAGAGGAAAGGTCCATTGAACCTCACAAAGAACCGTTGGAAACGGTCAACTTGGGTTCAGAAGAAAAGAGAAAAGAAGTCAATATTGGGGCACTAATCAGTCTGACTATCAAAGAAAGTTTGATAAAGCTTCTCAAAGAGTTTCCCGATGTATTCGCTTGGTCCTATCAGGATATGCCAGGGTTGGATACCAGCATCGTGGAACATCATTTACCATTAAGGTCAGAATGTGCGCCAGTAAAACAAAGGTTGAGAAGAACTCATCCGGACATGGCCATCAAAATCAAAGAGGAGGTACAAAAATAGATTGACGCAGGTTTCCTTGCCACATCAAAATATCCTCAATGGTTAGCCAACATAGTACCAGTTTCGAAAAAGGACGGAAAGGTCAGAATGTGTGTCAACTACAAATATCTAAACAAGGCTAGTCCGAAAGACGACTTTCCCTTACCACACATTGACATGCTGGTAGATAGTACATCAAAGTTCAAAGTTTTCTCCTTCATGGATGGATTCTCGAGCTATAACCAGATAAAAATGGCGCCGAAAGACATGGAGAAAACTTCGTTCATTACTCCATGGGGTACTTTTTGTTACAAGGTAATGCGTTCGGTTTGAAGAACGCCGGGCAACCTATCAAAGGGCCATGACTACCCTGTTTCATGACATGATACACAAAGAAATCGAGGTATATGTCGATGATATGATTGCAAAATATAAAACAGAAGAGGAGCATGTGACCCACCTATCAAAGCTATTCGAGCGGTTGAGAAAGTACAAACTCCGCTTGAATCCCAACAAATGCACCTTCGGTGTCCGTTCAGGGAAACTCTTAGGGTTCATCGTCAGCCAGAAAGGAATTGAGGTTGATCCTGACAAGGTCAAGGCCATTCAAGAAATGCCTTCTCCGAAAACTGAAAAACAAGTCAGAGGATTCTTGGGACGTTTGAAGTACATCTCCAGATTCATATTCCTCATGACCGCGACCTGTGCGCCGATTTTCAAATTACTCAAAAAGAACCAGGACTGCGTTTGGACAAAAGATTGCCAAACTTCCTTCGACAGTATCAAGGAATATCTGTTGAATCCGCCGATTCTATCACCTCCAGTGGAAGGAAGACCACTGATCATCTACCTAACAGTCTTCGAAGACTCGATGGGTTGTGTACTTGGCTAGCAAGACGAAACCAAACGGAAAGAGTCTGCCATCTACTATTTGAGCAAGAAGTTCACCGACTGTGAGACTCGGTACACTATGCTTGAGAAAACTGGTTGTGCTTTGGCTTGGGCAGCCAAACGTCTTCGTCAGTACATGATTCGTCACACTACTTGGTTGGTCTCCGGAATGGATCCATCAAGTATGTATTTGAAAAACCTGCTCTCACGGGAAGAATAGCCCGTTGGCAGATGTTGTTATCAGAATATGACATCGAATACCATGCTCAGAAAGCCGTTAAAGGGAATATTTTAGCCGATCATTTGGCTCATCAACCGATTGACGATCAAGAATCAATCGAGTTTGACTTCCCAGACGAAGATGTCATGTATTTGAAAATGAAAGATTGCGATGAACCACTACCCAATGAAGGGCCAAAACCAGGTTCCCAATGGGGACTAATCTTTGACGGAGCTGTCAATCATTACGGAAACGGAATTGGGGCAATCATTGTTACCCCTCAGGGTACTCACATTCCTTTCACCACCAAACTTACGTTCAAGTGTACAAACAACGAGGCCGAATACGAAGCTTGTATCATGGGTCTCTAAGAAGCGATTGATTTAAGGATCAAGAACTTGGATGTATATGGCGACTCAGCCTTGGTTGTCAATCAGATTAAAGGAGATTGGAACACATATCAACCAGGACTGATTCCTTACAAAGATTATGCGATAAGGTTGTTACCTTTCTTCGACAGAATAGAGTTTCATCACATCCCTCGTGATGAGAATCACATGGCTGATGCATTAGCCACTCTCACTTCCATGATTAGTGTAGGTCAATGGAACGACCTATCTAAGATTGACATAATGCGCCTTGAACGGCCCGCTTACATCTTCACGATTGAAGCAATCATAGACGACAAACCTTGGTATCACGTGTGAGGGAAGATTATCTCTATGTACTTGATTTTAATGATGTCAAAACTATCATGATTAGAATATAGAGATTCAAGTGATAAACGTCATATGAAATGCTCATTAAGTGGTCTAAGAATGTTTGATCATGATTAGTAAATGGTCTAGGTTCATTGGATATGCTTTAACATTTTTAGGAAAGTCAAAAATGGATTTTTGCATGTTCCAACGGTGTGAGTCGACTCACAACCCTGCATTGGTCGACCTAAACATGTGTTATATGTTAGTATAATCAGCGGGAGTGCTCGCGTCGACCTACCGGTCGTCTCACTCATTTTTCATTTGTGTTTGCCCAAAACTGGGAGCTATGAGTCGACTTATAGCCTGCTTTGGTCGACGCATGACCTGCAGTTTTGCGCAGTGAACGCGCGGGATTGCTCAGGTCGACTATACTATCTGTATAGGTCGACCACTCGTTGAATGTGACCAAAATTTTATTATGATATTCATTTCAAAACTCTGTTATTTCTATTGTATTGTCTAGGATAGTATATATATCATTTTAGCTCATTTTTTACAAAACAACAAGAAACGTGAAAATTTATGCCATTTCTCTTCATCTTCATCTTCAACATTGAGTGAACAAACAATTACACATAACAATCTTTGTTTGAGTTGTTCATTGTTTCAAGGTGATAACGTTTAGATTTTGGAAGCGCATGATCTTCATTTCTGAGTTGAGATTTTTGGTAGGTGTTTCTTGAATAAAACCCTAGGTTTTATGCTCCAAGAATCAGGAAGATTTTGGGGGGGTTTTGCATAAACCGTTTCGTTCTACAGGGATTCAGTCGGGCGAAGGTAACCGAAGATTGGACCAATTGTTCGGTTTAGTAGCTGTAATCGGAGGATCATAGAAGAGAGGTTTGGGTTCACAGTTTGGTAGATTGCAATTGATCCAGTGAAGGTAACCGAAGAACGGAGGTTTTGTTTAGTTCAGTAGCATGGGACGATAATTGGATCAACCATATTCGAAGGACTTGATTCATCTTGAATCAAGGGAAGATAAAATTCTGCATCAACGATCGAAGACGTTCGAGGGTTTGGATGTTCATAGTTTTCTCTTGTAATAAACAATTTGCAACAGCTATATAAATATATATATATATATATATATATCACAATTCCAATTGTGGAATTGGGGGCAGAGGTACCCAAAGCGAGGACGATTGGGGAACTGCCTAATCAAATCTCGTTTGTTCTCTATTTCCCTTAACTCTGTTATAATTCAGCTTGTTCGAATTTGTGAAGTCGTAATTTATCGAAATTTCTGTTGTAGTGTAATTTTGAGCTGAGAAACTATTTGTTAAATCAATATAATTCCTTGAATTGTATCTTGGAGCAGCTCTATATTACATTCCATAGAAATTCTACACTTAGTGTGTTTACGCACACTTGGTGTTTGATAATTTGTTTCAACGCAAAAATCGAACACAATGCTTTTAGTTGCTTATCATTTTTCCTCATTGGTTTGTATTAAACATCAAGCAAGCAATATTTTGTTGAATGCGTGTTTAAGTGTAGTAATCAAACTGAATTTTTCTCTTCCATACTCAATCTCGATATATCCGTGCATATCCGATCCTTTTGGTAAAGGTTCGTTGTAGACGTTCTATCCAGTGGTAGCTTCCGTTAAACAAGTTTTAAAAACTAAATTTTTGAAACCATTTGCGTGTAAAACTCAAGGGATCTATTCAACCCCCCCTTCTAGATCCAAAGCCATCGTCTAACAAGTGTTATCACGAGCTCCGGTTAATTCTGGTGCTTCGGTAAAACTTCTTGGATCATGGCGAACGAACCTAAAGGGGCTTATAATAGAGCTCCAGTTTTTACAGGCGATAATTACAGCTACTGGAAGGATTGTATGCGTGTCCATATTAATTCCATAGATCGAAAGGTTTGGAACATTATTTTAAACGGTCCCATGGAAATTACTATGACTAACGCGGCAGGCGTTGTCGTTCCTAAACCCGAAGCTCAATGGACTGAGGAGGACGAGAAAAAGTACAGCTATGATTGGAAGGCTCGTAATATGATCATCTCTTCCTTGTGACGAGTATTATCGAGTCTCCCATTGTGAAACGGCCAAAGCCTTGTGGGATGCTTTACAAGTAGCTCAAGAAGGCACTAATGATGTTAAGATGGATCGTATTAATACACTAATGCAAGAGTTTGATTTGTTTTACATGAAGCAAGGGGAAACCATTGCGGATATGCAAAAACGATTTACTCACATTATCAACAAATTGCATGTTCTTGGTAAACCAGTTCCAAATGAGGTTGTTACTAACAAGATTTTGAGGTGTTTAAACAGGGAATGGCAACCGAAGGTCACTGCTATCAAGGAGGCCAACAATCTTGCTACACTAGACCTCACAACACTTTTTGGCAAACTCGATGAGCATGAGCAAGTGCTCATTGGCTTGGAAAAGCATGAAAAGAGCATCAAGAAGGAGAAGACAAAAGATACTGAAAAGAAGTTGATCGCTCTTAAGGCTTCTTGTTCTAAGTCTACACACCAAGAGGTTAGCGATAGTGAAACCAACAATGACGAAGATGATGAATCCGGTGAAGACATGGGCCTATTTGTGAAGAGATACAATAGGTATGTACGGAAAAATTAAATCCAACACTCGGATAAGAATCTAGTCAAGTTTAGAAAGCAATCTAGAAACAAAGAAAACAAGAGTAGCAAAGCCAAAGGATCTTGCTTCAATTGTGAGAAATTCGGACACTACAAACCGAACTGTCCATTGCTTAAGAAGGACAAAGACAAGGACAAGGGTCGTCAAAATAAGAAGTCAAATAAGTCAAGACGAGCTTACATCGCTTGGGAAAGTGATAGTGAGTCCGAAAAAGGGGACAACTCTAGTGACAAAAGCGAGTCCGTAAATATATGTCTTATGGCTCAACGAAGCAAGAAAAAGGAGGTAAAGCACTCTAAATATGAAAATTCTCATAATATGTCTCATGCTGAATTAATAAGAGCTTTTGATACATTGCACCATGAGGCTAAGGAATCTTTTCAACGCTTAGCCTCAAACAAAAAGATTTTTATACACTTGGAGAAAATGGTTGCCGATTCCGAAAGGAAATTGGTGGTGTCGTACCTCGAAAAATACGATCCTCGCGATGGACGCGGAAAAAACTGTTCGAAACAGAGTCGCCACCGAACTTTATTTATCCCAAAGAGGGAAAGGAAAATATCGAGAAAACCTTTGAAAGGAATAAGAACATGGTCGTCGTAACCAAATTCGGGTTCGGGAGTCGGTTTTGCAAGAGGGAAGGTATTAGCACCCTCTACGTCCGTTGTACTCAACGGAAACCTCTTGATTCAATTCGTGAGAAAGTTAGCTAGGTTTGTTTATATATCTTCTAAGGTAATCAATTTTAAGGAGAAAATGGGTGGTTTTTTTATTAGTGTGCTCGGCAAGGATTAGAACCCTTGGGCCTACGTATACCCTCGTACAATGGGAAAGTCAGAGCATTCGTAGTTCGTGGGACTACGGTTGTTTGGTTCGTGTTTTTTAAGCAAATGAGTGATTAATTCGCATTCTAACTGCTAAATGTTGGCTTGACGGCTCGTCATGGAAGGCTGAAGCACTAGTTCATATGCGCGGAAGAATGGACTAAACAATGTTCTTTTTTGTGAAAAGTTGTTTGAATAAGGATTAATTGTATTAGAGATTTGGTTGAGAAAAAGGTTCGATTTGGACGTGTTTTAGGCGAACGAGAGTTTAGGTTGCATTCTAACTACTAAACATTGGCTTGTCTGCTCGCTAGGGGAGGCTGAAGCACGAGTTCATATGCGCGAAAGAATGACTTAAACAATGTTCTTTGAGTTATGGATTAAGTGTGTTAAAGATTTGATTGAGAAAAGGAGTTGGATTTAGACGTGCTTTAGGGTTTCGGTCGCACGTGGGCGAGGAAAGGAGTTTCATTCGTATTGGATATTTTGGAGGTGACAATTGCCCACACACGAGTAAGAAAACTCGCACCCAAACAATTGAGGAGAAGGGTCAAAGACTCGACCACCCTCACTTCACCTTTAGTAAAATGTGTTTAGATAGAGATTAAGTGTTTTGATAATTGCTTGGAAAAAGGTTTGAATGTTGTCGAGTTTCGCGTGTTTTAGTGGTGTCAATTGTCCACACACGAGTAAGAGAACTCGCACCTAAACAATTGACAGGTTAAAGCTTAAGTTTTTTAGAGGTGTCAATTGTTCACACACGAGTAAGAAAACTCGCACCCAAACAATCGACAGGTTAAAGTTTAATTTTTAAGAGGTGACAATTGTTCACACACGAGTAAGTGAACTCGCACCCAAACAATTGAGGAGACGGATCAAAGACTCGATCCACCTCATTTCACCTTCTATAAAAGTAATGTTTGAATATAGATTATGTGTTTTAAGCGGCAAGTGATTATAAAAAGGTTTGAATAGTGTATGAACAAAGAAAATTGTTAGATAAACATGAATATGAATATGATATGGCCAACATGAATAATATGAATAAAAATATAATCGAGATAATATTTGACGGAAAATAAACAAGATAATGATTAATCGGGTGAATCGGGGGATAAAAGGTGACGACCTCGTCTTAATCAAGAACTCTAAAAAAAAATTCCATGATGTTTAAGACCTTCATTGATCGGAAATGAAAAGAATATAGTGCAAAGTAAAATGTGAAATAAAATCGAAATCGAAGAAAAGGCTCATCTTAACCGACAAAATTTGGTTTTAGATGTTCATTGACTCATAAAAAAAATGAAATGTAAAAGCGAAAATAAAATCGGTCTCGTCTTAATCAAGATCTTTAATCTTAGATCGATAAGCTATGATTTTTTTGACTTTCATCGACCGATAAAAAATAAAAAAAGGTGGCCTCATATAAATCAAGATTTTGAATCGATTTCAATAAATCAACTTAATCAAGATTTTTTCATATCATCGGCCAATAAAATCGAAATGAGATAAAAAAGTCATTAAATCATAAATCAATAACTAATTATCATAGCATTAAATAACATTTAGAATACTCTTGAGAAAATAAAATTAAAAAAAGCTAATAAACTAAGATAATAAAAAAATAAAGATGTAGAAACAAGGACAATGGGTGCATTAGCAATCAACAAAGGGCCTAAAGCCCATTAAGACATATGAATTGAAAAGGATTCCAAAAAGCAACTTGCATCAGAATACCTAGAATACCATTAATCCCATCGTGATCATTCTCTTCTTTATCATACGCGATCTCTCTGCCCTTCTGCGACGACTCCCCTCTCAAATATTTTCCGGCGCGAAGGTTCGTTGTTGTTGTGTCTTTCTGAAAGCGAAACGAATCATAGGCAAAGCAAGTTTTGTATCCACAACAGGGTCACGAATAGAAGAGAACAGGATTGACCATTTTTGACTTCTCTCCATCGAAATCATTCTCCTGGCTTCAAAACTCAGGTTTGATCGATTTGTTTGAGTTCTGTTTTTTTTGGTTTCGATTCGTTCTATTTTCCCCTTAATGTCTTTTCTGGTTTGTGTGATTCAGTTTGTATATGGCTGTGATTTGGGAATGGTTTTTGGGCTTAATTGGATTTCGGTTGAGAGGTTGAGGGCTTGTTTAGTGGTTGTGGTTGAGAGATGATTTGTGATTTGAAGTGAAGGTCGAAAGAGATTGAAGTTTGGGCGATGTTTTAGACCGAAGATGAAGATGAAGAAGGTTTTGTGTAAATAATGAAGATGGAAGCAGGGTTCCGAATTGTGTTTGTGTGAGTGAAAGTTTGAGAGGTTTGTTTTGTTGTTGTTGATATTGATGAAGGCGGAGGTTTTTTTTGAAGGTGATGTTTGGAGGGTTTGTAGGTTAAAAGTGTTACGAAGATTGATGGTGACGTTTTTATTGGGAAAGAAATACACGGCAGATGATTGTTAGGGCTGTGAGGAAACTGAAGGGTTGTGCGATTTGTTGTTGAGGGAAATGAAAAAGAAAATTTGTGTTAAAGGTGTGGGTATCATTTTGTTAGTGAGGATGCAGAGTTATGTGTGGTGCAGTTTTCATGGTGTTTGTCGGTTTGATAACTATGATGGTTATGAGTTTTTGCTGTTGAATATCGGTTTATGCAAGGCTGTAAAGTTTCATGGTCAGATTAAGGGTTGTGGTGTTGTGTTTAGTAATGAGGGAGAGGAGTAACGTGAGCTGAAAGGGAAAGATTGAAGCTTTAGAAGGTGAAATGTATGGAGTAAGGACGAGAGGAGGTGGGTGTTTTTCAAGAAAACTCAGTGAGGGTGTTAGTGTGTGTTTTCGGTAGACCCTTTGTGTGGAAGAGTTTTTCTCTTTTTATTTCTTTTTCTCTCCTCATAAAACCATCCAAACTTTTTTAAAAGTTGTATGTTGTCTTTCAGTATTGTCGCTTTCAATTTCTGGATATGTTGCTGGTTGTTGATGATGCAACAGTGTTTCAGAGTGTAGAGTTTGGGAGCAGGTATTGTGTGAAGTTGTGCGCATGGCTAAGGTGTGGAGAGTGGAGACCGCTGCAGTACGAGTTATTTGTTCTCGCATGGCCCTTTTTTGTTTGTTTTGGGGTTATGTGTGTTTGTATGTTTGACTGAAGTTTTTGGGTTGGTTTGTTACAATTATAATGGTTGGGAAATTGGAAATGGCTTGGCTCACATGTTTATGTTCACCTCTTGTAAATTTGTTGTGGGCCTAAAAAGGAACGAGCTCAATAAGTTTATTGAAAAGGAAATTGTACTAAGTTTTTTTTTTAATTTTATGAATGATTAACAAGAAGTAGATTATTGAAAAATTGGTTAAATACAATAAAAAAAGAAGATGAATGGATCTTAAAAATGGATAAAATGGATTTTCTAAAAGAAGATTTTATGAATTAATGGAGTTTTGGATATGAGACGGAGTTGGAATATGGATAACGATGGATAGTAATAAAAAAACGGATTAGTGGTCATGGCATATGGACGGGTTTAATGGATTAAAATGAAATGGATAATTGAATGAAATGGATTTAGAATTGACTTGGAAATGGATAGTAAACGGATAATAAAATGAAGTGGAATGAATGGATTGATTATTAAAAAAAATGTGGGTTAAAATGGTTAGAAGGAAGTGGATTTTATAGAAATGGATTTTTTGTGGATATAGATATTGAATGGATAATTGTAGAATTGATAGCAAAAATAAGGGTAATTGAAACTGAAGATGGTTCAGAAATTGGAAAATAAAAATAATAATGGTTAAGGAGAAATGGACGATGATTAAGAATTATTCCTAAGGAACCATGAATCAATCTCAACCTTTGAAACTATGAACCATACACCAACTGACTTGCACTAGTACAAAACCTAGTTGAGGCTTCGAACACACATTATTTGAATCACACACCCTGACCTGATCATGAAACACTCTTTGCCTGACCAAACAAAGCGGCATATTTTTTTGGGTTTTCTGGTTAACGGTTAGTAGATGGATGGTACAAATGAAAGTTATACACAGGTAGGACAAATTTGGGGTATGACAGATGCCCCTATCTAATTGCCTTGAACCCGAGAGAATGAACGGCTGTATAGTGTTTACTTTAAGGGTAGAAGTCAATTAGATACCAGAAGACCCCAAAATTTGTCCGACAAAAGGTAAAGGGCCAGGGAGTAAGAGTTGACAGAATGAAGTAGCGGGGTTCAAATTGAACCAAATAACTTGAGGTCCTTCGGGTGGTCGAAGCAGTCCCTTATCCATTAAGGTTCTCCGATGATGAAGATGTGAGATTTTTTGCAAAGGCATACAATTCTCTGGGTCGTCGAAGCAGTCCCTTATCCATTAAGGTTCCTCGATGATACCAAAGCAGTATCTCTGTGGGCAGACGATTCTCTGGGTCGTCAAAGCAGTCCCTTATCCATTAAGGTTCCTCGATGATACCAAACCAGTATCTCTGTGGGCAGATGATTCTCTGGGTCGTCGAAGCAGTCCCTTATCTATTAAGGTTCCTCGATGATACCAAAGCAGTATCACTGGAGGGCAGACGATTCTCTGGGTCGTCGAAGCATTCCCTTATCCATTAAGGTTCCTCGATGATACCAAAGCAGTATCTCTGCGGTAAATTTGCTGAGGGATAGTTGAGCAAGATTCCTGTCGAAGGAAATGTGCTGGCTCTGCAGGGGAAACTCACAAGAAACTTTCTGGGATAACCTCTGCTTGGGGAGCAATGAAAGCAACAACTGCTAGGGGTTGTCATTATCAATTGCATGGTTAAAGAATGACTTGATGGGGAATTGAATTCCATGTGCACACACGGGGTATCTACTCTTTTTAGAAGAATACTTTCGACTTTGATGGAGGACTAGCCAAGATGCTTGCGAATTGATCCTGGATCCTGTTATGCAATGTTGTTGGGGATGAATATGCCATGCATCACATGATGCACTGAAACACATGCTAAGATGCAACCGCTGGGGAATCTAATGCACGTATGATATGATAGTACTTGATATGATTATGTAATGTTATGCTAGCATGTCATGCACATGACGATGCAAATGATCGGGCGCGCTGGGGATAAGTTTCCTTGTCGAGGGTATCACCAGGGATTGGATTTGGTAATTGCCAAGTGAAATTGGACTTGGGGTCAAATTTCCAGACTAAAACTGGATTGGAGGATAGATTACCAGACGAGAACTGGCGAGAAAAGGGTATTCGCCAGACGAGAACTGGGCCTTAAAATAATTTGCCAGACGAGAACTGGACCTTAAAATAATTTGCCAGACGGGAATTGGACCTTAAAATGTTTTGCCAGACGAGAACTGGACCTTGAGTTGGTTTTCCAGACAAGAACTGGGCCTTAAAAAGATTTGCCAGACGAGAACTGGGCCTTAAAAATTTGCCAGACGGGAACTGGACCTTAAAAAGATTTGCCAGATGAGAACTGGACCTTAAAAATTTGCCAGAAAGGAACTGGACCTTTTAATGATTTGCCAGATGGGAACTGGACCTTAAAATGTTTTGCAAGACGAGAACTGGACCTTAAAATATTTGCCAAACGTGAACTGGGCCTTAAAAGATTTGCCAGGCGAGAACTGGACTTTGGATTGCCAAGCTAAGTTGGACTTTGGTTGCCAAGCTAAGTTGGACTTTTGGGTCGCCAAACGAAATTGGACTTTTGTGTTGAGTCTAGTATTACAAGGCTTTGAGACGTCAAATCTTGTTGGAAGGTTAAGCTTGAGTTATGGTACACATGTCTATGCAATGAGCGAAGCAACATGACTAATGCATATGAGTGATTTATGCAATGATATGAAAGGTTTCCAAGGATGCCCCAGGAGAGGATAATGGATGGATAGGTTCCTTTGCGGCAAGGTTTCTTGTCAGAAGGAAGGCAAAAGGTTATTTGGTGGGATGATAGCATGATTCCCCGACACTCATCTTGAACTCAAAGGTCACTTGATGGTGTTCACTTGAGCAGATTGAAAGCAACAGAGAGATCTGCCCCTGTGTAGCTCATCTTGCCCCAGTATGGGTCTATGAAGAATTTCACCTTGACAGGAAACTGGAAACAACTGTACCATGAGATGATCTCGAGATGGCTTGCCCAAGAATTCCAAGTCATGAAAGAATTTGTCCTTGAAAGGAAGTTGGAAGCAGATGTACCATGAGATGAACTCGAGATGGCTTGCCCCAGAATTCCAAGTCGTGAAAGGATTCTTCCTTCATTGAATGACTCTTAAAGTACTTGGCTTCACAGTACCCTTGAGGTAACTTGCCCCAGAATGAGCGTTGGAGCGACTTAACTTGTGTTGATTGAACATTGGAGGGGTTTTCCTTTAATAAAAACAACCTCTGGGTGGCCTGCCCCTGGTTGGTAGAGTCTTGAGATAATTCACCTTAATCAACTTGTTCTTTAATGATTTGCCCCATAATCAACTAATGCTTCGAGGACTTGCTTTAAACTCACAATCATTGGATGTCAATGCCCCTGCTTCATAGGGTTATGAGGTGTTATCAACTCCAGCCAACATTGTTGAATGACCCAAACCCCTTTGACTGCTCCTTGTTGGAATTTCCTTGATGTCAAACACTGACTTGCAGTTAAAATTGTTCGTTCACAAATGGTAATTTTAATGCGATGCTCATGCAAGTTTTGAAAATCAGTCATTATTGGAATGATGGGATAATGTTGATTTAGCTGATGTATAAAAGATATAGCAAGAATATGACACCAAAACAAGTGATTAGGAAATTTGTAGGAGTCAGTTTACGCAACCTTGTTGTAGTATGCTTTCAGAATAAACCCCGCCTCAATTAGGTCTTTTGAGGGTTGTAACGTGGTCTGGTTCACAGTTATAGAAACAAAGGATATAAGGCTCAAAGTGTGTTTTGTACCCATCCTTTCTTCGTGATGTTCTCCAGTCCTACGTTCAGTTGACTCTGCACATGTTTGTCCTCCAAATGGGGTGACGGTGTAAGCGATGAATGATTCAAGGTTTGCTCGAAATGGCAGTCACCTTATTTTATTTTGATGGGTGTCAGTGACCCTTTGATTTGGCATGGTGGCCACTGGATCTTATTTTGTTTTTGTTGATGATTCGGGGAACTCTTTTGTTTTTTTTATCCCTATCTTTTGCATGGACTGACTTTGCTTCTCGAGTCCATCAGGGTTGCCTTGATTTTTGCCTAAGTCTCCTTTGAGGTGCTCAACTTGGCAGGCTTTTGTTTTTTTATTATTATTATTTTTATTTTGTCAGAGGATTGTGACTGCTAAGTCATGGGTAATTGATGAAAAACCATCATGTTTTTGGATTTCACTTTTGTGAACTGAGTGTGTAATTAGGTTAACTGAACACTACCCTGCCCTAGGTTGAGTGTAAGGGTTTGAATAACCGAAGGAAACTTCTACTTCTCGGCTCGAAGTGGTTAACTAGGGATTAGCTCCTTGTCTCTCCAGTGTTTGGGGATTTGAAATAATGCTTGTACATCCTTGGCAGGATTCCATCCGAAATCATACCATCAGCAATTATGGGTATCTTGTTTTCATCATCCTCCCTCCAATCTTTGCTAAACAAAAGTTTGATAAAATGAGTGGACAAGACGTATATGGAAGAATTTTGTTGTTTTTGTTTTTTTTTTTTATATAAGTAAAGAAAAATGAACGAATGCGACATGATTAATTCAGAAAATGCACGATCACATCATTAATATTACCATTCAAAACAACAATATTCAAGTAGCATTTAACATAATGAAATTACAAATGCAAATGATAAGTGTCCAATGGTTGCCAGTATCCGAGGAAGTCTTCCTGTCTGAACCACTGGCTTTAGGGGATGCCTCTTGAAGTCTTGAAACTCATTTGGGCGAGAAGCTGACGTGCACAATTAAGTCTCCTTCTTGGAAGGATATGTACTTCTTGTCAATCAACTGTTGCACCTTGGCTTGAAAAGCTTTGCAATCTTCAGTCGAATGCCCCATTGATCCAACATAATATCCACAATGCGCATTGGGGTCGTACCCAGGCGGGTATGGTTTTGGCAATGGCTTGATAGCTTTGGGCTCTACCAGTGAGTTTCGGACCAGATGCGGCAAAAGCTGACTGTACGACATAGGAACTAGGTGAAGAGGAGCAGTCCTTTTTTCCAAGTTGTTTCGAGGCCTATGCTGATTCTGGTGATGATTCTGATATCCTCGACCACGAGCTCGTTGATTTGCACGAGGAGGAATCATAGGTTTCTGGTATGACGCCCTAGGATTGACAGGTCGCCCATAAGGATGATATGGCGCTGACAATGATAACTGCCGGGAAGCTGAAGGGCCATAAAGTTTTGCTGGTGTACCCTGAGAATACTCAACATTTACTATGACTGCATCAATTTCATTATCCTCTTCCTCTTGGGGATAGCTGAAGGATTTAGTCTCACCAGCTTGATTACTCGAGACGTCTTGGACTTGTTTAGCTTTGAGGTAACTCTCGATGCGTTCTCCCACTATTATAAGGTCAGAGAAGCTTGAGAATGAACTGCCAGCCATCCTTTCAAGATAGGTGTCATGCAGACTATTCAAGAACATGTCAATCACTTCTTTATCCATGAGTGGTGGTTGCACCCTGGCTGCCAACTCTCTCCATCGTTGTGCATAATCCTTAATGGATTCACCGCTCTTCTGAGATAGGCTTTGCAACTGCGTGCGACTGGGAGCCATGTCCAAATTGTACTCATATTGCTTTATGAAAGCGTTGGATAAGTCTTTCCATGATTGGATACAACTTCTTTCTAAATCCATGTACCAATTCAAAGATGCACCACTCAAATTGTCTTGAAAGAAGTAAATCATCAACTTGTCCTCGCGGACATGAGAAGTCATCTTTCGGTAGAACGTCACCAAATGACGCTTTGGACAACTGATACCAGCGTACTTCTCGAAGTTGGGTACTTGGAATTTTGGAGGAATTACCAAATCTGGCACTAGGCACATATCAACAGCATCGAGCCCAGAAGTATTGTGCGCTTTCATAGCTTGAACTTTATCTTTGAGGGCACAAAACCTTTTCTCCATGGATTCAGTCAGCAACATCATCTGAGACTGAGCAGGGATGTTCATTCGTGGAGGATGATCACCAGGTAGACAATCATATGATGGGTTAGTCGATACAGCAAAACCTGAAGGGGGGTCAAAATCCCTCATCCCAACATGTTGAAATCTATCCTCTGACGTAGCCATCACAACTTTCAAATTGTCTATGCTCCTCTTATCTTCGCTTGAACTTGCTTTAAATGTTTTGCGGCTACCACAGGTTCAGTATGAGCGTCGGGAAATCAGCTGGCAGGAAATAGACAGAGGATCGGATGAGTTTGTTGGAAAATGATATGCTAATGTCACGAGTATGCAATGCAGGGTTCCAGGATCAAAACAACATCTGATTCTGGGGAAGGAGTTAGACATAAGATATCTCTGATTACAGGACCCCCCCCCATAGGTAGGCTCTAACCAGGTAGGTGCCTAGAGTTATGGATATCTTTCAAAGACATTATAGCCATGACGAAGGAACATCAGACGATAATATCTTTGAAAGGATCTCGTCTAGGTGAGGTCTTCGTTTCTTCCCCACGAGAAAGACTCCTCGGAGGCTCCCACTACACAACCATCGACACACGGGTTCTAAGCAGGGTTCTCAGGATCCTAGATCGAGGTCAAAAATATTACTGTCAGGAAGTAATACGTTCGAGGGATCTCATCTGATTGTGGCGTTCGCATTAACTCACATTGAATTAACACTACTAACCACCTTGGAAAAATGGGTTAATGGTCCTTGCGATCGACTATTCAGGCTCGAAAACATTATCATCATGACAAAGTAACGTCAAAACGATAACATTTCCAAGGGAATCTACTCCAAGCGGGGTCTTTGCTTTGGCTCGCGCGGAAGAAACCATGCAAGCCTCCACTACACAACCACCATCCTAATCTTAGGGTTATACTCGGACTCGGGTGTAGAGCCATCTCACAAAGCACCAATGATCAGAGAACCCCAACAGTGTCATATAAGATAATAATAGAATATAATAACAATAAGCAAGCAAGTACATAATAGATAGTCAAACAAGCAAGCAAATAAATAAGAGAAGATAAACACACAAGCGGATCTAACACTCACGAATCGAGTCAAGTTAGGCTTGACTCTCTCTAGCATAGGGCACTGCACGATATCCCCAGCAGAGTTGCCATCTGTCGTACCTCGAAAAATACGATCCTCGCGATGGACGCAGAAAAAACTGTTCGAAACAGAGTCGCCACCGAACTTTATTTATCCCAAAGAGGGAAAGTAAAATATCGAGAAAACCTTTGAAAGGAATAAGAACATGGTCGTCGCAACCAAATTCGGGTTCGGGAGTCGGTTATGCAAGAGGGAAGGTATTAGCACCCTCTACGTCCGTTGTACTCAACGGGAACCTCTTGATTCGATTCGTGAGAAAGTTAGCTAGGTTTGTTTGTTTATCTTCTAAGGTAATCAATTTTAAGGGGAAAATGGGTGGTTTTTTTATTAGTGTGCTCAGCAAGGATTAGAATCCTTGGGCCTATGTATTCCCTCGTGCAATGGGAAAGTCAGAGCATTCGTAGTTCGTGGGACTATGGTTGTTTGGTTCGTGTTTTATAAGCAAACGAGTGTTTAATTCGCATTCTAACTGCTAAACGTTGGCTTGACGGCTCGTCATGGGAGGCTGAAGCACTAGTTTATATGCACGGAAGAATGGACTAAACAATGTTCTTTTTTGTGAAAAGTTGTTTGAATAAGGATTAATTGTATTAGAGATTTGATTGAGAAAAAGGTTTGATTTGGACGTGTTTTAGGCGAACGAGAGTTTAGGTTGCATTCTAACTGCTAAACATTCGCTTGTCTGCTCGCTAGGGGAGGCTGAAGCACGAGTTCATATGCGTGAAAGAATGACTTAAACAATGTTCTTTGAGTTATGGATTAAGTGTGTTAAAGATTTGATTGAGAAAAGGAGTTGGATTTGGATGTGCTTTAGGGTTTCGGTCGCACGTGGGCAAGGAAAGGAGTTTCATTCGTATTAGATATTTTGGAGGTGACAATTGCCCACACACGAGTAAGAGAACTCGCACCCAAACAATTGAGGAGAAGGGTCAAAGACTCGACCACCCTCACTTCACCTTTAGTAAAATGTGTTTAGATAGAGATTAAGTGTTTTGATAATTGCTTGGAAAAAGGTTTGACTGTTGTCGAGTTTCGCGTGTTTTAGTGGTGTCAATTGTCCACACACGAGTAAGAGAACTCGCACCTAAACAATTGACAGGTTAAAGCTTAAGTTTTTTAGAGGTGTCAATTGTTCACACACGAGTAAGAGAACTCGCACCCAAACAATCGACAGGTTAAAGTTTAATTTTTAAGAGGTGACAATTGTTCACACACGAGTAAGTAAACTCGCACCCAAACAATTGAGGAGACGGATCAAAGACTCGATCCACCTCATTTCACCTTCTATAAAAGTAATGTTTGAATATAGATTACGTGTTTTAAGCGGCAAGTGATTATAAAAAGGTTTGAATAGTGTATGAACAAAGAAAATTTTTAGATAAACATGAATATGAATATGATATGGCCAACATGAATAGTATGAAAAAAATATAATCGAGATAATATTTGACGGAAAATAAACAAGATAATGATTAATCGGGTGAATCGGGGGATAAAAGGTGACGACCTCGTCTTAATCAAGAACTCTAAAAAAAAATTCCATGATGTTTAAGACCTTCATTGATCGGAAATGAAAAGAATATAGTGCAAAGTAAAATGTGAAATAAAATCGAAATCGAAGAAAAGTCTCATCTTAACCGACAAAATTTGGTTTTAGATGTTCATTGACTCATAAAAAAATTAAAAGTAAAAGCGAAAATAAAATCGGTCTCGTCTTAATCAAGATCTTTAATCTTAGATCGATAAGCTATGATTTTTTTGACTTTCATCGACCGATAAAAATCGAAATGAGATAAAAAAGTCATTAAATCATAAATCAATAACTAATTATCATATCATTAAATAACATTTAGAATACTCTTGAGAAAATAAAATTAAAAAAAGCTAATAAACTAAGATAATAAAAAAATAAAGATGTAGAAACAAGGACAATGGGTGCATTAGCAATCAACAAAGGGCCTAAAGCCCATTAAGACATATGAATTGAAAAGGATTCCAAAAAGCAACTTGCATCAGAATACCTAGAATACCATTAATCTCATCGTGACCCTTCTCTTCTTTATCATACGCGATCTCTCTGCCCTTCTGCGACGACTCCCCTCTCAAATATTTTCTGGCGCGACGGTTCGTTGTTGTTGTGTCTTTTTGAAAGCGAAACGAAACAAGGTCACGAACGGAAGAGAACAGTATTGACCATTTTCGACTTCTCTCCATTGAAATCATTTTTCTGGCTTCGAAACTCAGGTTTGATCGATTTGTTTGAGTTCTGTTTTTTTTGGTTTCGATTCGTTCGATTTTCCCCTTCGTCTCTTTTCTGGTTCGTGTGATTCAGTTTGTATATGGCTGTGATTTGGAAATGGTTTTTGGGCTTGATTGGATTTCGGTTGAGAGGTTGAGGGCTTGTTTAGTGGTTGTGGTTGAGAGATTTTTTGTGATTTGAAGTGAAGGTCGAAAGAGATTGAAGTTTGGGGGATGTTTTAGACCGAAGATGAAGATGAAGAAGGTTTTGTGTAAATAATGAAGATGGAAGCAGGGTTCCGAATTGTGTTTGTGTGAGTGAAAGTTTGAGAGGTTTGTTTTGTTGTTGTTGATATTGATGAAGGCGGAGGTTTTTTTTGAAGGTGGTGTTTGGAAGGTTTGTAGGTTAAAAGTGTTACGAAGATTGATGGTGACGTTTTTATTGGGAAAGAAATACACGGCAGAGGATTGTTAGGGCTGTGAGGAAACTGAAGGGTTGTGCGATTTGTTGTTGCGGGAAATGAAAAGCAAAATTTGTGTTAAAAGTGTGGGTATCGTTTTGTTAGTGAGGATGCAGAGTTATGTGTGGTGCGGTTTTCATGGTGTTTGTCAGTTTGATAACTATGATGGTTATGAGTTGTTGCTGTTGAATATCGGTTTATGCAAGGCTGTAAAGTTTCATGGTCAGATTAAGGGTTGTGGTGTTGTGTTTAGTAATGAGGTAGAGGAGTAACGTGAGCTGAAAGGGAAAGATTGAAGCTTTAGAAGGTGAAATGTATGGAGTAAGGACGAGAGGAGGTGGGTGTTTTTCAAGAAAACTCAGTGAGGGTGTTAGTGTGTGTTTTCGGTCGACCCTTTGTTTGGAAGAGTTTTTCTCTTTTTATTTCTTTTTCTATCCTCATAAAACCATCCAAACTTTTTTAAAATTTGTCTGTTGTCTTTCAGTATTGTCGCTTTCAATTTCTGGATATGTTGCTAGTTGTTGATGATGCAACAATGTTTTGTGAGCAGGTTTGTATTAGAGTTTTGGAGCGTTGCGTATGGAGTGTTTCAGAGTGTAGAGTTTGGTAGAAGGTATTGTGTGAAGTTGTGTGCATGGCTAAGGTGTGGAGAGTGGAGACCGCTGTTGTACGAGTTATTTGTTCTCGCATGGCCCTTTTTTATTTGTTTTGGGGTTATGTGTGTTTGTACGTTTGACTGAAGTTTTTGGGTTGGTTTGTTACAATTATAATGGTTGGAAAATTGGAAATGGCTTGGCTCACATGTTTATGTTCACCTCTTGTAAATTCATTGTGGGCCTAAAAAGGAACGGGCTCAATAAGTTTATTGAAAAGGAAATTGTACTAAGTTTTTTTTGGAATTTTATGAATGATTAACAAGAAGTAGATTATTGAAAAATTGGTTAAATACAATAAAAAAAGAAGATGAATGGATCTTAAAAATGGATAAAATGGATTTTCTAAAAGAAGATTTTATGAATTAATGGAGTTTTGGATATGAGACGGAGTTGGAATATGGATAACGATGGATAGTAATAAAAAATGGATTAGTGGTCATGGCATATGGACGGGTTTAATGGATTAAAATGAAATGGATAATTGAATGAAATGGATTTAGAATTGACTTGGAAATGGACAGTATACGGATAATAAAATGAAGTGGAATTAATGGATTGATTATTAAAAAAAATGTGGGTTAAAATGGTTAGAAGGAAGTGGATTTTATAGAAATGGATTTTTTGTGGATATAGATATTGAATGGATAGTTGTGGAATTGATAGCAAAAATAAGGGTAATTGAAAATGAAGATGGTTTAGAAATTGGAAAATAAAAATAATAATGGTTAAGGAAAAATGGACGATGATTAAGAATTATTCCTAAGGAACCATGAATCAATCTCAACCTTTGAAACTATGAATCATACACCAACTGACTTGCACTAGCACAAAACCTAGTTGAGGCTTCAAACACACATTATTTGAATCACACACCCTGACCTGATCATGAAACACTCTTTGCCTGACCAAACAAAGCGACATATTTTTTTGGGTTTTCTGGTTAACGGTTAGTAGATGGATGGTACAAATGAAAGTTATACACAGGTAGGACAAATTTGGGGTATGACAGGTGGATCTTAAAAACTCCATGGTGGATGTATCAAAAACTAAGATTGATGAGAATAAGTTTCCATGGTTCAAGTTTTGGGGCTGTGATACTTGTCATATTTGGCAAGATGAGGTGAGAACCCTCAAGGCCAAGTTAGACAAGGCTCTTAAGCCTAAAATTACATTTGCTATTGATCGATCACATTATCGAGAAAGCATGAATAATTCGTATCAAAAGTATACGTATGTGATTCGAGATAGTGATAGCAAAGGTAAGTTCCAAATGAACCGTGATTGCTTATATTGTTGCAAGCCTGGTCATACTATTACGAAATGCCGCTTCAGAAGGTTTCTTGTTCCGAAAGGCATCTACCAATGGTTGCCCAAGTGCGGTCTTGGTTTCACTCACCTTAAAGGACTCAATGAGAATTGGGTACCTACTCTCCCTTGATTGTTTCTTGTAGGTACAAAGTCTTGAGACCACCGAAAGAAGATGGGTTCTGGATAGTGGCTGCTCGATACACATGACTGGAGACATATCTCTTTTCATCGACTTTGTGGCGAAGAAAAAGGGGCTTGTCATCTACGGAGATAACAACAAGGGACAGATTCTCGGCAAAGGTAGTTTAGGTAACCCCTCATCTACTACTATCTTTGATGTGCTGCTTGTGGAAGGCTTTAGACACAACCTTTTAAGCATTAGTCAACTATGTGACAAAAATTATAAAGTATCTTTTTCAAAGGATTGTTGCATAGTTGAAGATAGCGACAAAAAGAATGTGTTTAAGGGCTTGAGGGTGAACAACGTCTATATGTTAGACTTAAATGAGGTATCGTTGAATGGAGACAAGTGTCTAGTCGCAATGAATGAAGATTCATGGTTGTGGCATAGACAGTTGGCTCACATCAACTTTGATTTGCTTAACAAAATAGTCTCTAAAGACCTAGTCATCGGTTTGCCCAAAATTAAATACACAAAGGATCAGCTTTGTGATGCGTGTCAAATGGGGAAGCAAACAAGGATCTCATTCAAATCTAAAAACATCATTTCAACTATGAGACCCCTTGAGCTCCTCCATATGGACCTCTTTGGACCATCTAGGGTTAAACGTCTAGGTGGTAACTATTATGGGTTTGTTATAGTCGATGATTTTTCTAGGTTTTGTTGGACCATTTTCTTAGCAAATAAGAGTGATACCTTTTCGTCCTTTAAACGATTTGCTAAGTTATCTCAGAACAAGTTAAACACAAACATTGGGTCAATTAGAAGTGACCATGCGGGTGAGTTTGAAAATCATTTTTTTGAAGCATTTTGTGATTCCAACGGAATTGATCATAATTTTTCCGCACCACGCACCCCTCAACAAAACGGGATAGTGGAACGTAAAAATAGAGTTTTGGAAGAACTTGGAAAGACTATGATCAATGATAGTGGATTACCAAAATACTTTTGGGCCGACGCCATAAGTACGGCTTGTTACGTTTTGAATAGGGTGCTCATTCAGCCTATTCTAAACAAGACACCGTATGAGCTTTTAAAAGGGTGTAAGCCAAATATCTCTCGCCTTCATGTATTTGGCTGCAAATGTTTTGTGTTAAATAATGGGAAAGAGACTCTTGGTAAGTTTGATGCCAAGGCCGACGAGGGTATTTTTCTTGGATACTCTCAGTCAAGTAAAGCATATAGAATTTATAATAAAAGGTTACGTGTAGTTGAAAAGTCAGTTCATGTTACCTTTGATGAGTCTTATCCGAGAAATGTCGGAGAAGGTAGTTCTTTTCATGGTGCAGGTGTACCTACTGAAGACATACTCAAGGACATGGATAAGGGAACTGATCAGCCTGAAGCAGTGCGTATTGAGGAGGAAAAGGATCACCAACCAGTGAAAAGCGAGGATGATCATCATGTTGATAAAGATGAACATTCTCCAGCTTAGAAGTCTTCAAAAGACCATCCAATAGACAACATTCTCGGTGATATCTCTAAGGGAGTAACTACTCGCTCTAAACTTAGTAATTTTTGCTATTACTCTTCTTTTGTGTCACAAGTTGAACCTAAAAACTCTAAGGAGGCGTTACTCGATGAGCATTGGTTTCTATCAATGCAAGATGAACTAAATCAATTCAGGAGAAATGACCGCGAGATCATCGAGTAATCGGCACCCGATGGGTGTTTAGGAATAAACTTGATGAAAATGGAGTAATAACACGTAACAAAGCGCGGCTTGTATCGCAAGGCTATAACCAAGAGGAAGGAATCGACTATGAGGAAACTTATGCGCCGGTTGCCCGACTCGAGGCTATACGCCTTTTACTTACTTATGCTTGCACAAAAAAAATTTCAAATTATTCCAAATGGACGTTAAAAGTGCATTCTTTAATAGATATATAAATGAAGATCTTTATGTTGCCCAACCTCCGGGTTTTGAATCCCACGAATATCCTGATCATGTCTATAAACTTAAACGAGCTTTGTACGGACTTAAACAAGCCCCTAGGGCTTGGTATGAACGTCTAAGCAAATTTCTACTTGATCAAGGGTATTCAAGAGGGAAGGTTGACACAACTCTCTTCATTAAACGTCAAGGAAAACACTTAATTTTGGTACAAATCTATGTTGACGATATTATTTTTGGGTCTACAAACATGACCTTGGTCAAGGAGTTTTCTAGTTTGATGCAGGGGGAGTTTGAAATGAGCATGATGGGGGAGCTCAACTATTTCCTCGTATTGCAAATCAAACAACTTGAAGAGGGCACATTCGTGAGTCAAACGAAATATTGTCTTGAGCTTCTAAAACGTTTCGACATGCTAAACAGCAAAGCAATAGATACTCTAATGCCGACCAGTGCGAACCTTGATCGTGACAAGAATGGTAAAGACGTAGAGGTAAAAAGGTATAGAGGTATGATAGGATCCCTTCTTTATCTTACCACATCACGTCCCGATATAATGTTTAGTGTATGCATGTGTGTGAGGTATCAGGCACATCCCAAGGAATCCCACCTAAAGGCAGTTAAGCGCATACTTCGATACCTCTCTAGTACTCCAAAGTATGGGTTGTGGTATTCCAAAGGTAGTGTTTGTTCCTTAGTTGGCTACTCCGATTCCGACTTTGCCGGGTGCAAGTTGGATAGGAAAAGTACTAGTGGCACGTGTCACCTTTTCGCAAATTCCTTGGTGAGTTGGCATAGCAAGAAACAGGTTTCCCTAGCTTTGTCAACAGTCGAGGCGGAATACGTTGCCGTCGGTAGTTGTTGTGCTCAAGTCCTATGGCTTAAACAACAATTGCTTGATTTCAATTTAAAATTTGAGCGTATTCCAATTTTGTGCGATAACACTAGTGCAATTAATCTAACTAAGAACCCCGTATTGCATTCACGCACCAAACATATCGAAATACGCCATCATTTTCTTAGGGATCATGTAGAGAAAGGTGATGTGATTTTTGAGCACGTTGACACTAAAAATCAACTTGCTGATATTTTTACAAAACCATTAGCTACAGAGCCTTTCTTTCACATCCGTAGGGAACTTTGCATTCTCGATATCTCGGATCGTGCTTAATAGCCTTTCAAGATAGTGATCTTCACATATATATATATATACACGCTTGTTTATTCTTTTAACTAACAATGCGAAGAAATATTAAGCTATATGTGAGGGCTCTCATCGTCAATAGTGATCAAGGTAATATCGTTCCATTTCAAAGATTCTCTCTAACTAAATGTACCATATTGAGTGATTAAATTGATGTTTGTTGCACACATTGAGCATACCTTATCCATTTAGATGTTTGTTATTTTGTGTTGGCTATATATTTATTTAATATCACAGCTTAAATGTCACAAAATTTGATTTTTTCTGTTTGGGTCGACTCACAAATGTTTCCGGTCGACTCATTCTTGGTGTATTGTTAACATGTATTGTCGGGAATGCTCAGGTCGACCCATAGGTCGACACATAGCTCAAATCTTCAAAATTATCAGAAACACTACAGTGTGAGTCGACGCACACAGACCTTAGGTCGACCGGTCGCTAAAAAGCTGCGAAAAACATCTCTGGGTCACTGTGCATTTTTTTTAATTGTTTTTTATTTTCTATGTGGCATATACATTGTTTGGACACATTCTCACATAATCTCATCTCCTCCTCTCCTCTAACTCCTCGCGGCAAAAAACCTAACCTCACTCTCCTTCAAACAAAATTTGGGGTTCACCAAAATTGAACAAATTCGTCATTGTTCATCTTCTCCTACAATGGCTTCTCGAAGAACATCTCAAAAAAGAGTCACAAGAGAGTCTGCATCTCAAGTCGGTACTTCTCAACCTCCCTCAAATAAACCGGTAACACTTCAATCTCTTCTCTCTGATAAGTATGCTAATTTATATGAAGAAAAATTGAGCAAACGGTCTGTTGTTAAGCAATTCATTTGTTATCGCGGGTCTGTTGAACGCATGCGCATAGGAGATATCTTAGAATTATTGGATTTTCAGAATTTCCATGGGTTTTTATCATGTGACACTAAGTACAATGAAGATTTGGTTCGAATTTTTTACTCTAGTTTAGTTGGAAAGTTCGAGGATTACATGTTTAACTGCAAACTAGGAGATAAGACTGTCGCTGTTGATCAAACTGTTTGGAGAGATTTGTTCTGTATGTCTGTGACCAATGAGCAACCTACTCAGTATATAACTGATACTGATCATGTTAAAGACTATGACTTTAAACAAGCACTGAACTCTATGTTGAAGAGACCATACACGAATCAGGTTGTGGCTAGCAGTCTTTTTCCCAAAACTATGACAACAGGGAAACTGACTCCTCCTGCAAGGATTTTACAGTGGATTGTTTCTCACATTCTTCGACCAAAGATAATAGGCTACTCTAGGGTGGATCAACCTGAGGTTCAGTTGATGTATGTTTTGAAGAATAAAATCAGGATTAGCTGGTCCTATTATTTTGCAAGCAGAATGTATTCTCTTCGTGACTCCGGCAGGGGCATTGCGTTGTCCTATGCACCATTTATTCAAAAGGTACTCAACCATGCTCAAATAATTGTTCCGGGTATTCCGTACAAATCTATCACTATCAATCAAGAATTTTGTCAGAAAACATTAACTATGATGGGTCATGTGTGGGATGTCCAAGACAAGAGGTACAAGTATGCGGTGAAAGCAAATACTGCAGTATTGGAAGAAGAATCTGAGGAAAGTGATGAGGAAGAAGAAGACGAGAACGACGAAGATGAGGAAGAAGGTGAGGACAAACAAAGCGATGCTGAAGAGAAACAAGGGGATAATGATCAACAACAAATAGATATTGGTGTTAAAGACAATAGTGCTTGGATGCCTAACTCGTCTGCTATGGTGTCGGAGGAATCCCCCGAATGGAAAAAATGGCAATATACAGGTAGTTATATTCCCCAATCATCTCCAATGGAAGCTGAAGCTGACCAAGGATGGGGTCAATGGCAATATAATGGATGGACCACTCTTGGTTCCAACTATATGCCAACAACTCAAGGGTTGGACTATCAGGAGTCCTATTGTACTCCTCCTTCACCTCCACGTCCTCAACAAAACAATGAGGATATCCTTGAACTTATGAGGACCATGCAACTTGATCAACAGAGTTTTGCCACTGCTCAAGAGGAAAGGTTTCAATCCTTGCATGAAGAGTTTCAGAATCACACCACCAACTTTGACGCCTTTGCTACTAATGTGATTGGTAAGTTTAACACCATGGTTGAGACTTCTACAACTCAGCACCGTGCTCTCACCAACAGCTTTAACATCCTGAACCAATCCGTGTTGGAGTTGACTGAACAAATGGATATGAAACCTCCACCACCTCATCATCCTCACTAGTTTCGCGGGCGGGACCACTTATTCAGGGGGAGGAGGCCATGAGAATCATCCTACATTTCGCATCATGTTTTTTTTTTTTGCTTTGTTTCTTGCACTGTTTTGGGTTTATGACCCCAATATGTTGACTTTAGCTATATGTGTCTTACTTTCGTACTGCTTTATTGTCTCTTATGGCTGTTCCATGTAGTAACAATGCACTATTACTCTCTTTTGTGCCTCTTAAGTTTTTTTTTTTACCTTATTTAGCTTTTCATTAATTAACTTGCATTATATGTGAATGTGTGTTAATGGTATTTGTTGCAATTATGTTCAAAATGCAGCTCTCGTTTTTTTTCTATTCTTGAACCTTCATCTTTCTCTTTTTTTGATGTTGTCAAAGGGGGAGAAGAACAAGGACATAACAGGTTTTGAGATGATCAAACAATAGTAAATGCACAAAGCCAGGGGGAGGACATATGAACGTTTTGCCATCATAAAAAAAGGGGAGTATGTGAGGGAAGATTCTCTCTATGTACTTGATTTTAATGATGTCAAAACTATCATGGTTAGAATATAGAGATTTAAGTGATAAACGTCATATGAAATGCTTATTAAGTGGTCTAAGAATTCTTGATCATGATTAGTAAATGGTCTAGGTTCATTGGATATGCTTTAACATTTTTAGGAAAGTCAAAAATGGATTTTTGCATGTTCCAAGGGTGTGAGTCGACTCATAACCCTGCATTGGTCGACCTAAACATGTGTTATATGTTAGTATAATCAGCGGGAGTGCTCGCGTCAACCTACCGGTCGACTCACTTATTTTTCATTTTTGTTTGCCTAAAACTGGGAGCTATGAGTCGACTCATAGCCTGCTTTGGTCGATGCATGACCTGCAGTTTTGCACAGTGAATGCGCGGGATTGCTCAGGTCGACTATACTATCTATATAGGTCGACCGCTCGCTGAATGTGACCAGAATTTTATTATGTTATTTATTTCAAAACTCTGTTATTTCTATTGTATTGTCTAGGATAGAATATATATCATTTTAGCTCATTTTTTACAAAACAACAAGAAACGTGAAAATTTATGCCATTTCTCTTCGTCTTCATCTTCAACATTGAGTGAACAAACAATTACACATAACAATCTTTGTTTGAGTTGTTCATTATTTCAAGGTGATAACGTTCAGATTTTGGAAGCGCGTGATCTTCATTTCTGAGTTGAAATTTTTGGTAGGTGTTTCTTGAATAAAACCCTAGGTTTTCTCCTCGAAGAATCGGGAAGATTTTGGGGGTTTTTGCACAAACCGTTTCGTTCTACAGGGATTCAGCCAGGCGAAGGTAACCGAAGATTGGAGCAATTGTTCGGTTTAGTAGCTGTAATCGGAGGATCGTAGAAGAGAGGTTTGGGTTCGAAGTTTGGTAGATTGCAATTGATCGAGTGAAGGTAACCGAAGAACGGAGGTTTTGTTCGGTTTAGTAGCGTGGGACGATAATTGGATCAACCATATTCGAAGGACTTGACTCATCTTGAATCAAGGGAAGAGAAAATTATGCATCAATGATCGAAGACGTTCGAGGGTTTGGATGTTCATAGTTTTCTCTTGTAATAAACAATTTGCAACAACTACATATATATATATATATATATATATATATATATATATATATATATATATATCAATTCCAGTTATGGAATTGGGGGCAGAGGTACCCAAAGCGAGGAAGATTGGGGAACTGCCTAATCAAATCTCGTTTGTTCTCTATTTCCCTTAACTCTTTTATAATCCAGCTTGTTCGAATTTGTGAAGTCGCAATTTATCGAAATTTCTGTTGTAGTGTAATTTTGAGCTGAGAAACTATTTGTTAAATCAATACAATTCCTTGAATTGTATCTTGGAGAAGCTCTATATTACATTCCATAGAAATTCTGCACTTAGTGTGTTTACGCACACTAGGTGTTTGATAATTTGTTTCAACGCAAAAGTCGAACACATTGCTTTTAGTTGCTTATCATTTTTCCTCATTGGTTTGGATTAAACATCAAGCAAGCAATATTTTGTTGAATGCGTGTTTAAGTGTAGTAATCAAACTGAATTTTTCTCTTCCATACTCAATCTCGATATATTCGTGCATATCCGATCCTTTTGGTAGAAGGTTCGTTGTAGACGTTTTATCCAGTGGTAGCTTCCATTAAACAAGTTTTAAAAACTAAATTTTCGAAACCATTTGCGTGTAAAACTCAAGGGATCTATTTAACCCCATTCTAGATCCATAGCCATCGTCTAACATCACGATATCAAATGCTTCCTTCAAAAACAAGAGTACCCACCTAGGGCACTAATAAAAGACAGAAAGACCCTCAGAAGACTGGCTGACAGTTTCTTCTTGAGCGGTGATACACTCTATAAAAGGAATTTCGACATGGTCTTGCTCTGATGTGTAGACAGACCAGAAGCAGACTTGCTTATGAAAGAAATTCATGAAGGATCCTTTGGCACTCATGCCAACGGACACGCAATGGCGAGAAAAATTCTCAGAGCAGGGTACTATTGGTTGACAATGGAATCTGACTGCTACAAGTACATGAGGAGGTGTCACAAGTGTCAGATATACTCAGACAAAATCCATGTACCGTCAACACATCTCAAAGTTCTCTCTTCCCCGTGGCCTTTTTCCATATGGGGAATCGACATGATCGGCATGATTGAGCCCAAGGCTTCGAACGGACATCGGTTCATTCTGGTCGCCATTGACTACTTCACCAAGTGGGTCAAAGCAGCGTCATACGCTAATGTAACCTGACAAGTGGTGGTCCGATTTATCAAAAACAATATCATCTATCATTATGGTCTTCCAAGCCAGATCATTAAGGATAATGGATCTAACTTGAACAATAAGATGATGAAAGAGTTGTGCGCAGAGTTCAAGATCGAACATCATAACTCATCTCCCTACCGACCCAAGATGAACGGAGCGGTAGAAGCGGCTAACAAGAACATCAAGAAGATTGTTCAAAAGATGGTTGTAACCTACAAAGACTGGCATGAAATCCTACCCTTTGCTCTTCACGATTATCTCACATCTGTCCGCACTTCAACAGAGGCAATCCCTTTCTCTCTAGTTTATGGCATGGAAGCAGTGCTCCCCATAGAAGTAGAAATCCCATCAAATTGGGTATTGATGGAAACTCAGCTTACAGAAGTTGAATGGTGTCAAAGTCGACATGACGAATTAAACCTGATCAAAGAAAAATGAATAGCGGCACTATGCCATGGTCAGTTGTATTAGCAAAGAATGAAGAGGGCATTTGACAAAAAGGTCCGACCTCGCGTCTTCAGAAAAGGAGACCTTATGCTCAAGAAGATACAATCATTTCTCACTGACTCTCGGGGCAAATGAACCCCGAATTATGACAGCCCCTATGTGGTCAAGAAAGCTTTCTCAGGCGGCGCCTTGAGACTTGCAACCATGGATGGAGAGGAATTTGCCTACCCCACGAACGTTGACGTAGTCAAGAAATACTTCGCCTAAACTAAAAGAAAAAACGTCTCGGTGGATTGAAAACCCGAAAGGGCGGTCCAGGCAAAAATTAGAGACATGATCCAAAATCATCCCGGTGGATTGGAAATGTCAAAGTACAATCCAGGCAAAAGTTAGGGATAATGGCAAGTAACTACATCTGATCAGTTCAACTCCTCAGCAGTCATGCCATCCATCAGAAAACTCCAGTCAAGGTCATCTTCGACAGAAGGTCAGGATGTCCCGAATTCAAAGTTGGTAGAAGGATAGCGGTCGTTATGTCTCAATGTAGCCCTTTTCCCTTAAATTTCCATTTTCTAAACTTTTTAATACTCCATGGAATCACGCGCTTGGCTGATTTCCATCCTATCAATAAAATTTGAGCCCTTGTGCTTTTGTTTGCAATTCTTATTTGTTTTAGCTTTACAGAACGACATTTTAACATGATCGACAGTTCTTAAAATAAAACAAAAATGAATTTACTTGTTAAAACTTTTCTGCTTTTTAAATAAAGATGACAATTTCTTTTGACTGTTGAACATCGAAAGAACATGGATCACTTCTCCCAAAGTAATCGAGCTTCAAAGTGCAGAATCAAAGTACTCCTTCTAAACCAGTGTGCCTGAATGAAGGATCAGCTGTATCAGATGCGACTTTCCCATCTGATACCCTCGGCCGAGTTCTTACCTCCTAAGCCCGACCAACGGTTGTTCCCCACAGGGACTACTTCTCCTAAGCAAGGAAGAATTGCTATTGTGAACCAGTGATACTATACGTCCCCCCGCAGTGGCCGAGTATCCCATTGTATTCATCCGTCACTTTGTATGTCGCGTCAGTTTTGTCAGCATAAACATACATACATCATGCATTATTGATTTACATTCATATTCATATTGCATCACTATCTCTCTAGTCGGTCTTGTCCCCTAGTGATAGACAGTCCTCTCAATCAAGTTGTCAGTTCTTTCCTCGTCAGGAAATGTCGCGTTTGAACAATCTCTCTCCTCCAGTTTATTTCTGGATTAGAATTGGCCCTTGACCACTTGGATAACTTGAACCTCTGAAAAACCAGAGAACCCTCGATAAACGTCACTCTTCACCATCGAAGATGATATTTTCGCTTTTCTGGATTAAGGAAAAACCCTAGAGAAAGCCTCTTAATCAGAGATTCGACAATACGGCAGTTGTTCTCTGAAATTCGCTGACGAAAAGGTCATCAGCACCTCAAAATTGGATCACATCATATGGCATTTCTCCGGTAAAATCCCGAAAAAAGTATGATGTAATACCCCAAGCGAAAGCAGTCCCTCAAGAGACTCGCTTTCCCCAGTAGAGTCGACAAATGGCGTCTCTAAACAGAGAAGTTTGTGCACCTCTACAATTCAGACGACTGGATTCCCCAGCAACTCTGACATCAAAATCTTTTTCTATCAAATGGCATCTCCCCAAGAAAATTCGGCGAGAAGTTTGAGGAAAACCGCTACGCATAGCGTCCCTTGTAAAGAAAGTTTATTGACAAAAGAAACTGAGACCAGTTCCTTGGTAGGAAACCAGGATCGAGGGGAAGTTTATTTCAGAAACTTAGACCTGTTCCTTGGTAAGAGACCAGGATCGAGGGGAAGTTTACACCAGAAACTAAGACCAGTTCCTTGGTAGGAAACCAGGATCGAGGGGAAGTTTTACATTTTCTAAGAATCATCGCTTAGCGAAAGAAGATGAATGCGTAAGCTACCATTCATAACCACCATGAAAATTTCGGGTATTCCGATATTTAATCCTCTTGCACCCCGAATGCCCAAATACCTTCGCCATTCACACCTTCGGGTCCAATAAGATTAAATAGGGGCATCTGTCATACCCCAAATTTTGACCACTAAGATTTCCCATCATTGTGCAAGTCATCATCACAATATGGATGAACCATCATACCTCATCAGTCTCCCCAAAGATGGGTGAGCATCCACTACTATCAAAATTAGGGTTTCAAGCCCTCTCTGAGCCTTAGACAAAAGATCAATCAACGAATGACATGATCTTCAACTTTTATAACCTCTCAAACATCCACAAAGGATCAAGAGGACTCCCACTTCAAGGATTAAGCACAAGGCTGCTCCCTTCTAGGTGGATCAAGCCTCAAGATCGCCAGTGTCACCAAATTAGGGTTTTGGTCGACCAGGGCCTCCAGATGGAAATTTTCCTCTGGGCATGAGCCAATGCTTCAAAGCATGACCTAATATACTCCATGGAACATCATGGACCCAATCATCAAGTCAATTTAGTCTCGGGGGATGCATTCATAAAAAATCAGGAATTAGGGTTTCTTGACCTAATTCACCCCTAAGTTGACTTTTGGGAAAAAACATGAGCCAAGACCTCAAGAGAGGATTTGAGGGTCTCTAATAAACCACATTGATCCATTTGTAACAATGGATTGATCCAAGCAGCTTGAGCAACAAGTTTCAAGTTCATCTGAACCACAGTTAGGGTTTCGCGGGAAAAGTCAACTGTAGCTTTGACTTTTGACCAGGACATGCTCCCAAACCTTGGGACATGATTCAATACACCCTATAACACCTATGGAACATGTCCATCAAGTTTGATTTAGGTCAAGGACTTGATTTCATAGAGGATCGCACAGTTTGGAATTCATCTGACAAAAAGTCAACTGTGCACAAAAGTCAACTTTGACTTTTTGAGATTTTTCAAAATTATGATTTTTTAACCCTAAAATGATGTTAATGTGTGATTTGAATCATCATTCATCAAGAAAAATCAATAAAAGTGGGATAACTTGTAAAAGGGGTAACTATAAAAAAACTTAAAAATTTTCTAAGTTATGCAATAAAGTGGCTAGGGTACCAACTTTGGAGGATCATAACTCCTAAACCACAAGGCCATTTTTCCCCATCCAAAGCTGGATTTGTAGCTCTCATGACCCTCTACAAAAGCTTCAACTACACCTCATTCCAATTCATTATGGATTTTGAGTTATGGAATGATCAAAGTGGCTGAAAACATGAAATGCCACTTTTTCCAACACTTAGTGAAATTTTCACTAAGTCAGAATCTGCCTTCACTTTTTTTCAAATGTAGGGGCATTTTTCACTTGGATCCAAAAAGTATCAAAACCAACTATGATCAAACAGTTGTTGTATCATAGGAGGGCTTTCCAAAATGACCAAGAACATCACCAAACTCAACTTGAGCCATGAGATATGACAATGGCAACATGCCTTGCTGAAAACTGCCAAAGCAAGGCAGATTTTGGAGTTTTGCTCGATTTGCCCAAATTTTGCAAATGACAAGCAACTCTATCCATCTGAACACCTCAAGTGGGGACCAAGGAGGAACCAACTCTGATCATAAGCCTCTCAAGTCTTTGGAACCAAAAATAGCATGCCAAACCTAAAATTGCCTAAAAGAGGGACAAGACTCCAATTTTGGATTGGAGCATTCAATGCATACACCAAGGTGGCATGGACTGAGCTATTTGCAACTGAATTTAGTCAAGACTTATCCAAGACCAAGGGGACCAATAGCCTGTGCCCTAACCTCTAGTCAATGGCTAGAGGAGACTTGGATTCTCATTGCTCAACATTGGCCAAACCTATCCAGCAGTTGCCATTCACTATTCCTTGCAAAACAAACTTGCTCTACTATAAATAGAGCTCAATTGTGATCAGTTTGAGTACACCAAAGCCATTAAACAGATGCTCTCCTCAAAATCTCCTTCTTCACTCCAATTTTGCCTTCTAAGGCAAGTCACTATCGGATTTTGAGTTTGAGAGCTATTCCAACCAAACCAATCACACACACACCTCATAAACATCATATAGAAGTGATCCAAACACTCACATAACATCTGGAACACCAAAATCACAAAATCACCAGCCATCTGCACAAGCCTTTGACAGATTGGCAGTTGAGGTACCATCTCAAGTTCCAGATCATTTCAATCCACTCTAAGCATCCAGACACACTCCATGGCACATAGGGAAGCTATCCACATCATTGGAACCTAGCTGTAACACCTCTAACAGAAAACACGATCACCAGCTGCAAGAGGTAAGCATGAGCTCTTCTAACTCTATGATCCATGCATTTTTTGCTGCACAATAATTTGGCCATATGTTCATAATCATGCATAGAGTGTTTTCCCTTAATCAATTGCATTGTTTGAATCGTGTATGGAATTTCTGAACCTTCATGCAAATTTTAGGGTTCTTGAGGTTTCTCTTTGATTTCTTATTCCATGCTTAAAATAAATGAAATTAAAGACCATAGACATGATCGTGATGTTGAAATGAGTAGATTGATATGTAGATTGCATGATATAATCAAGTATTCAGTGAGATTGGGTAGAAAACGCAAATCTGCAGAAACAGAGGAAGGGCGCGTGTTCTTGCCATGTTCTTGGCGCCCTTTTTCAAAAATTCAAATATTTGAATTTTGTAATTTTATTTAATTGATTCAAAAATTAATTTCTCTCTGAGTTTTAATGATTTTGAGTTGATTCTTTTTTAATAATTCACAAAAATGTTAAAATATTTTATTTTCCCAAAAAATCCCAAAAATATTATTTATTTCATATACTTAATATTTTTGTAAAGAATTAATATTTTAATTGTTTTTTGACATTTAAAATATTTTCTCCCCTTTGATTTTTCAAATTTTAGTGGTTTCCAATGATTTTATGGATAGAAACATAATTTTTGAAATATTAATCCAAGATCACAATTTGTTTTCCACATGTTTAACAATTTTGATTATTTTAATTGAATTTTTATTCAATTAAAATACATTTTGAAAACAAATTAGGATTTTTGATTAATTCAACCCTCATCAAACTTTTTCAAACTCTTTGGGCCTCTAGTAGAGTGTAAGACCCAATCCGTTTTGAAACAAATCTTTTTTGGGCCTCAGTTATTGTATAAGACCCACTGCAATTTCCAAAAATCTCGGCGCGATTGCCACAAAAATCATCTGGGCCTACCCTCGTGTTATAAGCCCCATTTCGTTTCTTAAAAACTCTTCGGGCCTCTAATAGAGTGTAAGACCCAATCCCCTTTTAACCAAAACAATTTTGGGCCTCAGACATTGTATAAGCCCCTCTGCGTTAAAAGAAAATCTCGGCGTGATCGCCATTTAAAAACAAAACCCTGGGCCTCTCCTTGAGCTGTAAGCCCCACCACTTGTATAAAAATAAACCTTTGGGCCTCTTGAGAGAGTGTAAGACCCATCCCTTTGTATAAAAAACCTTTTTTTTTGGGCCTCAGTCACTTGTATAAGTCCCTCTGTACAAATACAAAACAACGGTGCAATCATCGTTAAACTTTGGGTCTCTCCCTGAGCTGTAAGCCCCAAAAATCTTTTCAAGGCACTTTCTCCTTTGATTTTTAATATAATATTGTTATCAAAGCTTTCTTTGTTGAACAAACTAACCAAACAACATGGAAGCTCTACAACCGAGTAAGTGTTTACCCGCATTCTTTATCCGCTTTCATATATGTAAATGTATTGTAGGGCTGCTCACTGTAAGTCTTCTTTCATAAACTTTTATATATCTGTCAAATATCAACTGTGTAATACTAATATAGTTATTCAGAGTTTTCCCCGACAACTACGTCTAGCACTAGGTAAAGCCCCGTTGATCGCTCTTAAATACAGTCAAAACTAGATCCCCGTAGGATTACCAGACACAGTCTTCCCTCCTCTTGGGGTTAAACAATATGGAGATATGAAAGGCAGATTCTTTTTGAACCCTTTCTCAGACTGTCACCCTTAGAAATTGTCAAAGAAGCTTTAACTCCCCAGAGATGATCTTTTCTCCGTGAATGACATCTCTTGAGCTTCTTCCAAATTCTCAGACTTTCCTGACTTGATCTATTCTCTGTGAATGGCATGTCTTGAACTTCTCGGGGTTTGGGGACCCACAACCTTCCTAAAAGCATCCCCGCCTCCTATTGGGCGTTGTACAAGGACCCTTCGGCTTCATAGAAGTTCTCATGCCTTCTCTTGGGCTTGATACAAGGACCCAGAGACCTCTTAAAGGTATAAGACAGAACTTAGTCATCCTTTGCTAGAGCAGTTTTTCTAGCGTAAAAAAAAAAATATGGCCATTTGAGGGTTGATACTCATCCCTTAACACCCACGCCTCCTCTTGGGCATTGTACAAAAGATGAAACTCTAGACTTGGACAGTCTCGATACCCTTTGGATTTCCCGTTTCCTTAAAGAACAGGAAATAACCCTGATCCTCTGATCAGTGGCAAAGCACAACCTTACCTTTAATCAGTCCCTTTATAAGAACTGATTTTCTCTATTTATCCAACATACTGGACATGTCACTAAACTGAAATAGTTACCAACACCTTAGCCTCCTCTTAGGCTTAGTACAAATGATTCTCCCCAGCGGAGCTAACCTTTTCAGACTCTCTTGTTGGGTCAACCACTTCTAGCCTCCATCTCGGGCTTCGTACGAGATACAAAGTCACTCTCTTGTTGAATCAAACCTCTCAGCCTCCATATCGGGCTTCATGCGAGATACCAAATCACTCTTTTGTTGAGTATAAAAGACTCTCTTGTTGAGTCAAACCTCTTAGACTCCATCTCGGGCTTCATACGAGATAGAAAATCACTCTCTTGTTGAGTATAAAAGACTCTCTTGTTGAGTCAATCAACCCTTTTAGCCTCCATCTCGGGCTTCATACGAGATACAAAAGAACTCTCTTGTTGAGTCAGTAACTTGTTAGTAATCTCTTGTTGAGTCAACCCTTTTAGCCTCTCTCTCAGGCTTCGTATGAGACACATAAAAACTCCCTCTTGTTGGGTCAATAGCCTCCTCTTAGGCTTTGTATAAAGATAACCCCAGTTGAGTCAATCAACCTTTTAGCATCAAAGCTGGGCCTTGTTCATAGCATACAAACATCAACAACTCCCCTTTAGAGATGACAAATTATCTCTAAAGACAAACCACCTTTAGCTTCACGTCTTGGGCTTTGAACAAGACACCAAAACAACCATTTTCCTCCCATAGAATAGGAGGAACTACGATCGCTCTGATTTCCCTGTTTCATTAAACGGGAATACGTAGGCATAAGATTGAAAAATCTTAGCGAGCACACTAATTAAAAGCCCAAAATCCCATACCTTCATACATCAATCGAAAAGCATCAGTCCTAACATCCTACCAATAGTCTAGACCCCGTGTTCTCAACAACATAACCTAAGAGAGACCCACAATCTTTGTAGCAGCTGTAAACCAACAGTTATCTATTTAAACTCAGTTTGCAAGCAGGGTTAATTGGAGACATCTATTTCCCTTCCTTCATTAGCTTAAATAGAATAAAAAATGAATCGAGCTGTAGTACCCAAAAGCGATAGTGCTTCGCAACCACACATAAAACTCGCGCTACAGGTATTTCTAATGCCGTATTTTTTTTATTTTATTAAAAGATATACAACAACGGGTATTTAAAATAACCATCATTATAGGTAGCGCGTTTTCCATTTTATTACAACGGTTACTGGGCCATCATTGTACGTACAGCATATACAACAATACTCTACATAACAACGCCTTCGCCCGCGTCATTATATGTCATTTCCAACCGTTGTTAAATGGGTTATTTGTAGTAGTGAATACCTGGGACCGTTACCTCAACCTTGTTTAAGAGACACTGAATAAAAGAGGCATAACATAAAGCCGTACCTCTAGTAGAATCGCGGAGTGCAAACATCCGACTTGTGAAGTAATGTGGCCAATTGATGCACTTTTTGTTTTTTAGCAGATAAATCAAATGAACTTCTGCTTGATCGACCCGAGAGTACCCTTCTTTCTTAGGTCGTAAATGTGAGCAACAATCCATTGAAGAATTCTATCAACGGGTGTTGTGACTGTCTTAGGAAATAGGTTGCTATTCATAATGCTCTCCGAGAAAGGGTCTCGTAGCATTGAGTTCAAAGCAGCCTTAAACTCATAATCGCTAACAAATATAGAGTCTATGACCTTAGGAAGACCTGCTGTATCTAATTTAACCAAATTGTTCCAAACAGATGCATTGACAGAGTACTTTTTACCACCAATCATGTATTGAAAATCAGTACCTTCAAACTTGCCCAGAATCCCAGTGTAAAACAACTTGACCAAGTCTTCATTATACTTGGTATCACATTCAAGAAATTCATCAAACTTTTGAACATTTAGAATTTCAATAATTTCAGACAGATGATAATCTTCAGCCCTCCATGGATAGTACACAAATTGTTTAACCACAGACTGATTTTGAAAATCTTTGTTGAAGATATCAACTAGATCATCAGACAGTAAGGAAAGAGCATTTACCGGCATTGTCGATGTACCTGCCCTTGAAGTTGATGCTCTGTAGGTCCTTTTTCTGGTAACCCTTTGTGAAGCCATTGAAAAATACTCTTGTAAACTCAGATGAACAGTACTCACCTTGTAGATGATGATAAACAATATTGAGTCTTGATGAGAAAAATGAATAACTGAGAAACCTTGGGTCTATGTAGAGAAAACCCCTTTGAAACCTCTTTGATTGTGAAATTTGTTGGATTTGAAGAGAGTAGTGGTAATGGGTTTTTAGGGTTTGAGAGTTTTTAAGGAGAGGAGAGGAGAGAGATGAGGAGACAATATGATCAATGTATTATGACATGCAATTGAAAAATGAAAAAAAAAATTAATGTAGTCAGTTTTCTCAATAATGAAGCGGCACACGTCTTCCCGAGGAAAAGAAAATCTGGGTTCGTCAGCGATGCGTCGACCTAAACAGGTCATGCATCGGCGCACGCTGAACGAATTTAGACAATTTCAAAAGTTTCAAAATGATGCGTCGACCATAGGTCGGCCTGCGCTGACCCGTGCCCACAAATGAGAAAATTGACATTTCTTGAGTCGACCCATGCCATGTTTTGGTCGACTCAAACAAGCATAACATGGAAAAATACATTTAATCATGAATTAAACATCAATTCAAACCATATTCTAGCCATATTAGTTCACAAACATAATTGATCAAGAATAGTAATTCTAAGAAGGAACGATATTACCTCCGACGATTGATGATTGATGCCCTCACATATAGCTTAATCTTATCACTTATTGTTAGTTAAACGAAATAAAGACAAGCAAAAGAATAGATCATGGAATCATATAATCAAACTCGATCCGAGATACTGAGAACACCAAGTTTCCTACAGATATTAAAGAAAGGCTCTATCGCAAGAGGTTTAGTGAAAATATCCGCAAGTTGATTCTTAGAATCAACATGCTCAAATTCCACATCGCCTTTCTCTACATGATCCCTAAGAAAATGATGCCTTACTTCTATATGTTTTGTGCGAGAATGTAATACCGGGTTTTTGGTTAGGTTAATGGCACTTGTATTATCACACAAAATAGAAATACGTTCAAGTTAAACATTGTAGTCGAGTAATTGTTTCCTAAGCCATAAGACTTGAGTGCAACAACTACCGACCGCAACGTATTCCGCCTCGGCTGTTGACAAAGCAACGGAAACCTACTTTTTGCTATTCCAACTCACTAAGGAATTCGAGAAAAAGTGACAAGTACCACTAGTACTTTTCCTATCCGATTTGCAACCGGCAAAGTCGGAATCGGAATAGCTAACCAAAGAGCAAACGCTTCCTTTGGAGTACCAAAGCCCATACTTTGGAGTACTACATAGGTACCTAAGTATGCACTTCACAGCTTTTAAATGAGACTCCTTAGGACACGATTGGTACCTAGCACACATGCAGACACTAAACATGATATCTGGCCGTGATGCGGTAAGATAGAGTAGAGAGACAATCATACCTCTATATCTCTTGACATCTACATCCTTACCATTTTCATCTCGACTCAAGTTTACACACGCAGGCATCGGAGTGTCAATAGCCTTTGAGCTAGCCATGTCGAAGCATTTGAGTAACTCAAGACAATACTTCGTTTGGCTCACGAATGTCCCTTCATCAAGTTGCTTGATTTGTAATCCGAGGAAATAATTAAGTTCCCCCATCATGCTCATCTCGAACTCTCCCTGCATTAACATAGAAAACTCCTTGACCATATTTGTGTTAGTAAAACCAAATATAATATCGTCTACATATACTTGTACCAAAATTTGGTGTTTTCCTCAACGTTTAATGAAAAGGGTTGTGTCAACCTTTATTCTAGAGTACCCTTGATCAAGTAGAAATTTGCTAAGACGCTCATACCAAGCCCTGGGGGCTTGTTTGAGACCGTTTAAAGCACGTTTTAATTTGTAAACGTGATCGAGATACTCATAGGACTCAAATCCAGGAGGTTGGGCAACATAAACCTCTTCATTAATATAACCGTTAAGGAAAGCACTTTTTACATCCATTTGAAATAATTTAAAGTTTTTCGCACATGCGTAGGCAAGCAATAGGCGTATAGCCTCGAGTCGGGCGACAGGCGCGTAAGTTTCCTCATATTCTATGCCTTCCTTTTGGTTATACCCTTGCACAACCAAGTGCGCTTTATTTCTAGTTATAACTCCATTTTCGTCGAGCTTGTTCCTAAACACCCATCGGGTGCTGATTACTCAATGGCCTCACGGAGGAGGGACAAGGTCCCAAACCTCATTTCTTTAAAATTGATTCAACTCCTCTTGCATTGACAAAAGCTAATGTTCATCGAGTAAGGCCTCTTTTGAATTTTAGGCTCAACTTACAAAATGAAAGCGGAGTAATAACAGAACTTACTTAGCTTGGAACGAGTTGTTAGGGAAAAGGAAACGACATCAGGTTTGTTTAGGTAGTTCCCCTTTCGTCCTCGTTTCGGGTACATCTGCCCCCAATTCTAAAAACTAGAATTGAGATATCTATAACTTGTTTGCAAATGTTTTTACAAGAGAAAACTTAGCTATCCCACACTCAAGAAACTTCGTTGATGCAAATACTTTGTCTTCTCTTCCCTTGATTCGAGTCGAATCAAGTGCCTAGAACTTGTTGAAAGAACCTTCGTTTATCGTTACTAGATTGCAAGAACACACGGGTCTTCAATCACCTTCACTCAGCTGATTCTGATCCATACACAGTTTGATCCTCAAACCTTGTTGCACAATCCTCCGGTTAACGCTACTAGATAGACAAAACCCACCGTTCTTCGATCACCTTCGCTCGGCCGAATTCAATGCACACAAGATCTGATCCAAAACCCCCCAAATCCAATTGATCTTAGAGGACAAAACCCTAGAGGTTTTATTCAAGAACAGACCCAATGAAACACTCACCCCAAACCAAGATACAACTCTATGCTTTGGACATTATCACTTCATGATGCATAAAATCAACAAAAATGATTATGTTTATTTATTGAGAAAGGTGCAAGATGAAGATGAAGGTGATGAGAGAAAAGTTTCAATGTATTTCTTTCACTTGTTCTTGTTGTTCATGTAAAAAATGAGGAACCATCTATTTATATGCTGCAAGGACCAACAGAAATTAATAACAACATTTTGAACAAAGAGAAAACCAGAAAAATTAGTTACTAACAGCGAGCGGTCGACCAACCATTAAAGAGGGTCAGCCTGCGCTGACCCGTGGGACAATCTGCGCATGTTGGAAGACCATGCATCGACCGCTACAGGGGCCATGCATCGACGCATGGCTGAGAAAAATGTATAATCAGAAATACCAGTAGCATACGTTGACTGTAGGGTAGGTGTGCGCTTACCCGAGCGAAACACACACACTATCAACACATCATGAGTCGACCGGACCTCAGCTTAGGTCGACTCAAGCTTCAAAAACACTCAAAAATTGGTTTTTCGACACGTTTTCATATATTTAGGCACAGTTTATGCATGTCTAATACTAATACGATGATAACACACATGTAAGGGATATGCAAGATTCCACCATATGTTTAGACTCATGATTATGCAATGCAAAATTAGAATGCCGACACTAATGAGATGATACCGTCCAAATTACAAACTACTAGCTAGTATACATTTTGACATCATTAAAATAAAGCTTATATGAGAGAGACACATTGCCCTCACAAAAACAAGCTTATTACACTTGGTATGATCATATAAGCAAGTTTTGGCTTGACTACAATTTTCAAAGAGTAAAGGATGATATAACGATGTTTATTAAATAAATATGAGTATGAATTTTACTTGTCTAAATTTATGTTGATGATATCATATTTGGTGCTAATAACTGATCATTGTGTAAATATTTCTCATATATGATGTGAAATGAATTTGAAATGTCTATAATAGGTAAAATTTGGTACTTCCTTAGCTTGCAAATACATCAAATAAAAGAAGGCGTCTTCATAAACCAAGATATATATTGCAAAGATACGCTTAAAATATTTTGAATGGAAAAAGCAAAACCAATATCGAATCCCATTGGAATTTAAGATAATTTAAATAAAGACAAGGGAGGAAAATCAGTAGAGGCAAGAAAATTTGATGTTTTTTTGTTTGTATGTGGCACTCTTTCAAACAAACCTTGAAGAATCACACCTCAATATAGTGTTATGCATTAAGAGGTATATAAGGCTATAATAATTTTAAATTAGGAAATTGAATTATTTTTCGTAATATTCTCTAAATCTTAAAAGCCCATTAAAACGAATATATAAAGAGAAGCAATGCAATGGTTTATGTTATCCAATTTTTCTAGAATTTTGGTATAATTTTATAGAAATTAAGGTGATTTTTTTAGCCAAGGGAAGGTGAAAATAGTGGCTATCATTGGGAGCTTGTTCTTCATCATTTTAATTCTTAATATTAACTATCTACTTTTAAAAACCATGAATCACATAAGGTTCCACGTAGATGATTCTACAGATAGGGTCTAGAAATATTCATTTGAGGTATTAAACATGCCGATACTATTGCATCAAAACTAGCATAGTATCGTAACGCAAAAATCAACCGGCGGAAAAATAGAAGAGTAGCCACCGAACATAATTTATCCCGACGCAGAGAAACGAAACGATCGAAGAAAACCAGAAGAAGGGAAAGGCATGGTCATCGCAACAATAGTCTGGGTTCGGGATTCTTTTCTCATCTCACTCCTTCTAATCGTAAGGATACACTATTTCCGTTCTACCGCAAACAGGTAAACGCGTAAGACTCCACGCAACGAGCGGCAACACCTAAACTGCTAGAACGCGAACGTTAGCATCGTCCACCTAAAAAAACCAAACAAACGACCACTCGTAGGTCGAACTATGATTGCTTTGACTTCCTCTTTCTCGCCTGATTAAGGATACGTAGGCACAAGACGACGATGTCTTGGCGAGAAACCTTCCCCCATTCACCCGTAGTCCTCCGAACTACGTTGACTTTGACTTTCCCACTCCCAAGGGAATACGTAGTCCTAGGAATGCGATGTCCTACCGAGTCATCTCTTTTGTTTTCTTTCCCCGTTTCTCTGTTTCTCATTCTTTTCCTTTCCAGTTAGCATTGGAGCTTCAGATACCTACACCCTTTTGATAAGAACAACAAGCATGGATCCCATCGAGTACAATGGACATGAGGGGGTGCTAATACTTTCCTCTCGCGTAACCGACTCCCAAACCTAGACTATGGTTGCGATGACCATGTCTTTCCCTTTTTGAGGTTTTCTTCGATCGTTTCCTTTCCCCCGTTGGGATAAATAACATTCGGTGGTGACTCTTCTGTTTTTTCCTGCCGGTTTATTTTTACATTGCGACAACTGGCGACTCTACTGGGGACTGAACCCAGAGTATCTGGTTCCCTAAGCGAGTCAATCCTAGTGCTTGTTTGCTTTCGATAATTGGGTGTTTATCTGTATACTTTACCTGCTTTATTTATGACTTTATTGCACGTTTATTGCTTTTATCGCATTTATTTGCTTTATTGCATTTCATTACTGCCATATATATACTGGACTGTGCTGGATTGCTGGTTTTCTTTGGTGGGCAGGGTGTTCTGAGAGATAAGCCCAATAATCAAGCTTGAGTATACACACAGGATTAGAGTGGAAAGTACTGTGGCCTGCGTAGCGTCTTGGTACGTTTGGTTTACATGAAATCCATATTCAAACGAGATTTTCTTGGGAGATATTCTGATTTGCGCATCTTGTCCATGTCAGGCTGTTAACTTAGAAGGCTTGCGACTCTGGAGACCATTCATTTGGAAGTCAGTTGAGGCCTCCTTGATTGGTGATGATGTCGAACCAGAAATGGTGAATGTATCATCATTTCTCAACCTGAGAGTCTGTGATACTGAGGACCTGTTAGGATGTCGTCCAAGGATAGAACCCATATGTGAGAGGGGATGGGTGTTTATAGGTTTGCAGGTAACCTTGACTTCCAGCATACTCGGTTATCTGGTATTCTTACTGAAGTGAACAATTGATCTTATTGTACTCAGTCGTTTCTTATTCACACAATTCAGCACAGACATTATTCACATAGTTCAGCACAGACACATCCAGCTATTATTTGGCACCTCTGATACCATGCTTATGCATTGCATCATTTCATGTGCATACCCTAACATTCATGTTTTATATCTTACTCTTAATTCTAGTCAGTGGGTTTCTACAGGGATGGACACCGAGAGAAAGAAGAATGTGACGTACAAGTTTCCGAAGCCGACTCTGGACTTACTTCATGACGTGGTTGATATGGCTGATCCTGGTGTTATGAATGATTTCAGAAAAGAATATGGGAGGTTATTGAATGTTCTTCGTAATATCACGAAGTATGAACACGATGCTATTCATACACTCTTGTAGTTCTATTATCCTCCGTTGCGCTGTTTCTCCTTTCCAGATTATATTCTATCTCCAACATTGGAGGAATTCTCTTTCATCCTGGGGATCCCCATCAAGCAGAGAGTACCTTTCTTTTCTGAGGAGTGTCCAGATTTAGAAGAAGTTACAGCTGGCCTTCATGTGGGTCAGTCTGTTCTGAGTGATAATGTTGCCGATAAAGGAGCTTTTAAAGGTTTTTGATAATGCGATATTACATAGTATATTTTGCCCTGAATTACATTGATTTATTGCGTTATTTTCATTTGTTAACATTGTATTTGCGAGTATTAAGCACATTTTTAGGTATTCTCTTTAAGTCAACCAGCAAGAAGAAAGAAGAGGAAAACAGAAGAAAATAGAAGAAAAGAAGGTGTTTTGATAGCAGAAATAAGATTCTGCATTTAGGAAGTGTCACGACCGTAACACAAGGCATGACGATCGTCACGAGCATTAAGCTATGACGACCGGCACACGAACATGATGACCGGCACAAGCAAATTTCTCAGAATTTAATTTTAAACGATGTGACTTCTCAAACGGTTATAACTTAACACAATCCACGATCAACCAGTCACTCAAAGATTTTCGGAATTGTGCACCTGCCTGAGACTTTCTCTCCTTGTTTCACGTCAACTCTCAAAGGCTATAAATAAAGCAGTTACTTCACAAGACGGGCTCTCTCCTCTTTCTCCACCGTTTCCAGTTTTTACGAGATTTTTCCTGAGTCCAGAGCTTTTCATTCCTGGCATTACTTTTCCCATTTTTTTCTTACCTTCCAAAGAAATAGTTTCCTACACCGGGGAACTATTGCACTTGAATTAATTAGTTAGCTTAGTAGTAGTTTCACGTTAAGTTTTTATTTGTTCAAGCAAAGCGAGTGCTATCGGCTTGTGGAGGATCGCGTACTTAAGATTCGTTGTTTCCAGGTTTTTATTCAATCAATATAGTTGCCATTTACGTTTAATTATTATGTCTGCATTAATGTTTTATTGTTTAAGTTTGCGTATGTCTGTTGAAATGTTTGGCTAAATTAATTATATCGGTATGTAATTAAGTCGATCGGAAAGGAGTCCGATCGATCGTAGGTAAACTTTGACACTTTAATTTTCTGGTTTCGTTTTCTTATTTTAATTAACTTTTGTTACAAGAGTAAGAAAGTACTAAGGTTACGATCAATAAAAAGGGAGTTTGAGATTTTAACCGGATAGCTGAAACTGGACATTGGTTTTAAATACAGCGAGAGCGCTTTAAAACCAATTAGGACTTATTAATTTTCAAAAAGTATTTTTAAACTCAAATGGGCTAGCGAGAGCAGACATTCTGATTTAGGAGTATAGTCAGAGTCAATAACACGAGAGTGTGAGGTAAAGACTTTTAAATTGATATTTCACTACTGAAAACTATTTTGACTAATAAGCTGACGATCTATTGGATTCCCAATGATTGACGAATTATGTACCGATATTTCGTTATATTTCAAATCAAGTCTAAATTCTAGTTTAATTATAGTCTCCGTTGCACCTTAATCTAAAAATCATCCACCTTAGCTAAACATAGTAACAACCAGATAACACTAGTTTGATTATCGGTCCCTGTGGGTTCGATATCTTTTAAAACTACGCGATAGACTGTGCGCTTGCAGTTAGTAATCCCGATAGACTCATAAAGTCGCGATCAAGTTTTTGGCGCCGTTGCCGGGGACTGATTTAGTCAATAGTGCAATTCATTTGTTGCGTCGTATAGACTAAGGCAACAAATTCCCATATTTGTCGGTTGTATGCCAAGTACTCACTCAAAAGGCGAAGACCTCACACGACCGACGGACGAACCTGAACGTCTTCTTAGCGTAAAAAGACGAATCCAAGAATACTGCTTAAACCATGATATACCTTTTCCTTTATTAGAACCTGAATCTCAATCCGAATCCGAATCTAAAACAGAACTTGACTCTGAGTTAGAATCAGAAGAAGACATGGCTGATGGACCACATAACCGTCCTCTTAAGTATTATGCTACTCCTTCTCAGCAAGAACCACATAACAACATTGCTGCCCCTGCTATCAACCGAAATGATTTCGAGTTGAAATCCTCATTGTTTTCAGCCGTACAACAACATCAATTTTCTGGAAATCCTACGGACGATCCTAATGAACATTTGACCAAGTTTGTGCAGTACGTAGACACAGTGAAGGCAAATGGTGTGACCGTAGACGCGATAAGACAATGTCTTTTTCCTTTCTCATTAAGAGACCGAGCTTGGGCTTGGTTGCAATCCTTGCCATCAAACTCCGTTACTACGTGGGATGAGTTTAAAAAGGTATTCTTAGCACGATATTTCCCACCAAGCAAAACAGCTATGCTGAGAGCCCAAATTAATGGATTTCGACAAAAAGATACTGAGTCTCTTTACGACGCATGGGAAAGATACAAAGATATGATGAGGATTGGTTAGTCACGGTCTTGAAGATTGGTTAGTCATCCATACATTTTATAATGGTCTCTTGTACACTACAAGAATGACAATAGATGTCGCCGCTGGTGGTACACTTATGGACAAACCTTATGCCGAAGCTTATCAACTCATCGAAAGTATGGCTCAAAACCATTACCAATGGGGAGGTGAAAGAACGCCAGTGGAAAAAGCCCAAACGAAAGGTGGGATGTACGAAGTTAGTAGCCTTGATCATGTCCATGCTAAGGTAGATGCCCTTCCTCAAAAGATAGACAACTTAACCATAACACCCGCAGCCACCGTGGCTGCTGTAGCTCCAAACTGTGAACTATGCGGAGTACCTGGATATGCTGCCCCCGAATGTCAAATTTTGGCATGAGTCTCCGCTGATCAAGTGAATTATGCTCAAGGAAACCCTTATGCAAATACCTACAATCCTGGCTAGAAGAACCATCCAAACTTTTCGTATAAGAATAATAATGCTCTGTATGCACCTGGCCAAGCGCCTTCTGTGCCGCCAGGATATCAAAAACCTGCTGCTAACATTCCTAACGTTCCTAGAAAGTCCAACCTTGAAACAATGATGGAGAACTTCATTGTTGCACAAGCTCAACAAAACAAGGAGTTCCTTAACCATAATGTTCACACTAATGAGCAAATCAAACAATTAGCCAACAAGGTTGACGCTCTAGCCACTCACAACAAAATGTTAGAAACACAAATCTCACAAGTGGCTCAACAACAAGCGATTTCCGCTGCCCCAGCTGGTAATCAACCAGGACAAACTCAACTTAATCCGAAGGGACATGCAAATGCTATAACACTTCGGAGACGAACGAAACTAGAAGGACCCACTGACCCAAGGATCGATAATCCAGACATGTACCAAAAGCCTAGTAAGGAGTCTGAAAAGGAAGGCGAACCAAAGGAAAATGAAAAGGAAGATGATGGTAAAGAGGCCGAAGAGAAAGAAGAACCATATGTGCCTCCGCCACCTTATAAACCACCTATCCTGTATCCCCAAAGATTCGCTAAATCTAAAAACATAGGGCAATTTAAGAAATTCGTTGAACTTCTGAAACAGTTGAATGTCACAATACCTTTTACAGAAGCAATCACACAAATGCCCTCCTATGCTAAGTTCTTAAAAGAGATAATAACTAATAAGAAAAAGCTCGAGGATACTGAAACCGTTATGCTTACTGCAGAGTGTAGCGCTATAATCCAAAACAACATGCCTCCTAAGATAGAAGACCCTGGTAGTTTTTCTATACCATGTGTGATTAGAAAGTTTGTCATAGACAAAGCCCTGTGTGATTTAGGAGCCATCATTAGCTTAATGCCCTTATCTATTTGTAAAAGGCTCAACATGGGAGAACTGAGACCAACAAGAATGTCTGTACAACTAGCTGATCGATCAGTGAAATTTCCTCTAGAAATGCTAGAAAATGTTCCAGTACGTATATGACAATTCTATATTCCTACAGATTTCATAATCATGGACATTAAGGAAGACTCAAACATCCCTATCATTTTAGGAAGACCATTACTAGCCACCGTCGGAGCAATCATAGATGTGAAAAAAGGAAAACTGACTTTCGAGGTTGGAGAAGAAAAAGTAGAGTTTATCCTCTCACAATTCTTCAAAGCGCCTGCTATAGAAGATTCGTGTTGTTTCCTAGATGTGATTGATGAATGCGTTAAAGAAATGGAAAAACACCAAAATTCGTATTCTGAAGTGCTGAGAATTCCGATGCCACCAATTTTTGAAGATGATAATTGGCGTGGTGAATACCAAGATAATAATCTAAGTGAATGTCTCGCACTCACTCCTGACCCTATGCCCTGCCCAAAGAAACCAGCTGTAGAATTAAAGACACTGCCCAAAGATCTAAGGTATGAATTCCTAGATACATAACTCAAACGACCAGTTATAGTTAACGCAGATTTAGGACAAATAGAAACTGAGAAATTATTACATGTCCTGAGAAAGTACCCAACTGCCTTAGGCTATAACATCTTAGATTTGAAAGGAATAAGTCCCTCTATCTGCATGCACCGCATCATGCTTGAGGAAGACTGTAAAACCTCTAGAGAACATCAAAGGAGAATCAATCCCATTCTGAGTGATGTCGTTAAGAGAGAAGTGCAAAAGCTGTTAGAAGCATGAATCATATACCCAATATCCGATAGTGAATGGGTTAGCCCAGTTCACGTGGTACCCAAGAATGGAGGTGTTACGGTCATCAATAATGAAAAAGGTGAATCTGTAGCACAACGTACTCAAACCGGATGGAGAATGTGCATCGACTATAGGAAACTAAACAAAGCCACTCGTAAAGATCATTTCCCTTTACCTTTCATAGATCAAATGCTTGAACGTCTGGCTAAACACTCTCATTTTTTCTATTTAGACGGATATTCAAGATTTTTCCAAATTCCTATCCATCCTAACGACCAAGAAAAGACTACTTTCACGTGTCCCTATGGTACCTTTGCCTACCGGCGAATGCCTTTCGGATTATGTAACGCACCTGCAACATTCCAGAGATGCATGATGTCCATCTTCTCGGACTTCTTAGATGGTATAATGGAAGTCTTTATGGACGATTTCTCGGTCTGTGGGGAGAGTTTTGAAGGATGTCTATCAAACCTCGAAATGGTACTTGAACGATGTGTAAGCGTCAACCTAGTGCTCAATTGGGAAAAGTGCCATTTCATGGTCCGACAAGGAATTGTACTAGGACATATAGTATCCAACAGAGGAATCGAAGTTGACAAGGCAAAAATCGAAGTTATAGAAAATCTCCAGCCGCCGAAAACCGTTAGAGAGATAATAAGTTTTCTAGGACACGCCGGTTTTTATCGACGTTTCATTAAAGATTTCTCTAAGATAACTAAACCCCTGACTGAGCTATTAATGAAAAACACTGAATTCGTCTTTGATGACAAATGCTTGGACGCATTTCAAACACTCAAGCAAGCATTAATATCAGCACCCATTATGCAACCCCCAGATTGGAATGAACCATTCGAAATCATGTGCGACGCGAGTGATTACGCTGTAGGTGCAGTCCTAGGACAAAGAAAGGATAAAAAGCTTCATGCAATCTACTACACCAGTAGAACCTTGGATCATGCACAAATGAACTACGCTACCCCAGAAAAGGAACTCTTGGCCGTCGTGTTCGCTTTGGATAAATTTCGTTCCTACCTAGTAGGAGCAAAAATAATTATCTATACCAATCATGCCACAATCAGGTACCTATTAAGTAAAAAGGACGCCAAACCAAGGCTTCTGAGGTGGATTCTACTCCTACAAGAATTCGACTTGGAAATCAAAGACAAGAAAGGCACTGAAAATGTAGTAGCTGACCACCTTTCGAGAATGGAAAACATCCAACCTGAACCAGTACCTATTAATGACGATTTCCCTTATGAAAGACTCTTAGCCCAGTTAGAAAGTAATACCATTGAATAATCTCTGACTTATACTGATACAAAAACTAATGAAGTGGTAGAATTTGTTTACACTAAAACCACGCTGCCATGGTATGCTGATTTTGTCAACTATCTAGCAGCTAGAGTACTGCCACCTGATCTAACCTATCAACAAAAGAAGAAATTCTTCCACGACCTTAAACACTATTATTGGGACGAACCACTTCTCTTCAAGAGGGGCACCGATGGTATTTTCCGTCGTTGTGTACCCGAAGATGAGGTCGAAGATATAATTTCTCATTGTCATTCTGCCCCCTATGATGGGCACGCGAGCACTTCAAAGACTTGTGCTAAGATTTTGCAAGCTGGCCTCTTTTGGCCTACTCTATGGAAGGACGTCCATATCGCGGTTATAAATTGCGACCGGTGTCAATGCACTGACAACGTCTCTAGACGCTATGAAATGCCTCAAAAGGGCATTCTAGAAGTAAAAGTCTTTGACGTGTGGGGAATAGATTTTATGGGACCATTTCCGTCCTCTTTTGGTAACAAGTACATACTCGTCGCTGTCGATTACGTCTCAAAATGGATCGAAGCTATAGCAGCTCCTACCAACGACACACGAGTAGTGAATAAGCTCTTTAAGAACATAATTTTTCCTAGGTTCGGTGTTCCGAGACTGGTAATCAGTGATGGAGGTTCCCACTTTATTTCAAAAATCTTTGAGAAACTTCAATCAAAATATGGAGTCAAACACCGTGTAGCAACACCTTACCACCCCCAAACGAGTGGGCAAGTAGAGGTATCAAACCGAGAAATTAAACAAATTCTAGAAAAGACTGTTGCCACCTCTAGGAAAGATTGGTCTTCTAAACTGCACAAAGCTTTATGGGCCTATATGACCGCTTATAGAACCCCCATAGGAACCACTCCATTTAAACTAGTCTATGGCAAATCTTGTCACCTGCCGGTAGAAATAGAACATAAAGCCTATTGGGCTATCAAAACTATTAATCTAAACTATACCGCTGCGGGCGAAAAGAGAATTTTAGACTTACATAAACTAGACGAACTTAGATTAGATGCCTATGAGAATGCTAGGATATACAAAGAAAGAACAAAAAATGGCATGACAGGCGCATAGCAAGGAAAGGATTTGAAATTGGAGATATTGTGCTTTTATTTAACTCTAGACTCAAATTCTTCCCAGGTAAGCTTCGTTCTAGGTGGTTTGGTCCCTTTGAGGTTACAAAAGTCTTGTTAAGTGGCGCAGTTGAAATAAAAGGTAGATCCAGTGAACCGTTCATCGTAAACGGACAACGTTTAAAACACTATCACTGCGTAGACAATAGGAATTATTCAACTACTCTTAAACTGGAAGAAATGCCTACATTCCCCGTAAACTAATGATTCATATAAACTGTCGAGCTCCCGACGTTAAATGAAGCGCTGAGTGGGAGGCAACCCACGAAATTTGTTTTTATTTATTACTTTGTTTTTTTTTAACTTTATCTTTATCTTTTATTTTGTTTTCACTTCGTTACTTTTCTTATTATTTTGTCTTATTATTTTTGTCAAAATTTACTTTACTTACCGATGCGGTATTTTTCAATTATTTTAAAAATCAGTACTGATTATCTCAATTTATGCCTCCAGGATTCTCATCTTTTTCTACATTCTTCCTTCTCCATTTGCTTTACTTTTCCGACTAACTGTTAAGATGGATAACGAAGACACAATGGTTGTCCTATTCAGGGACGCTGTCTAATGGTACCGCTATGAAGCTCTCTCTCTTAGACCCATGACCCTAACCAAATTCCCCAATGGACCTACCATGACTGCCTTAGGCATAGGAGATAGCATAGACTTTATGTTTAACCAGATATGCTGGGAAGGTTTTGCTAGGAAAAAGCACCCGACTTACCACAGACTGACCCTAGAATTTCTAAGCTCACTGTCCTACGACCCTAACCATGGCATGGGATTTAATAGGGGTAAGATAACCTTTAGGCTATTTGGGTACACGTGTCGTTTCAAGATCAGAGAGATTGCGGACCTGTTGGATTTCCCCAATGGACCCGACGTTTTTTCCATGGTACAGGAGGATTTATTAATGGAAGATGAATTGAACTTTTTCTGGAGTAGTATTTCAGGATGACCGTATCATGACCCGCACCCTATGGTGTCCACTGAAATTCACAACCCGTCCATAAGATACTTTCATATGATTTTAGCCTACACCCTTTTTGGAAAAGCTGAGAATGACACCCTAGTCTCTAGAGATGAGCTATTTATTATGTTTTGTGTGTTTCAGTCCCGACCCGTTAACGAGGCTACTTTATGCTTGATAATCTCCGCAGGATTGCTCAAGCCGATCATGGTCCCATTTTGATCGGTGGCCTTGTAACAAAAATTGCTGAAGCCATGGGATTTAGAACACGTCTTTCCCGAGTGAACCCTCTAGGCGGATATAGGCCAATGAATATCACTTTCGGTTTTAACCGAGGACTTATTAGAAATCTTGGACCACCCCCGTTTCAACTCCTGATTAATAATGAAGTTGTTTCACATTTTACACTTCCTGATCACGAGCGAACTAGTGTGCATAACCTCCACAACTAGCTATATGATTTAGATGAGCCACAACCTAAAAAAGAACTTGATAGTCATGTGTCTGATATTGAGATTGACCCTGAAACTCCTCCTCACTATCATGATTTTCCTGAGCATCCCGTGAATGATACTAATACTGTTCATTCTACTAACATCCATGCTACACTTGAAGCTTTCCGCACTAAACTTCATGCCATGAGAGACCTACTTCAACTTATCTGTCTTGACGTTATCGGTCTAATGGATACCACCGTTGAGCAACTGGACCACCTGAACCAAGCGGTGGAATCATTGAGACGCAGACACAACTGATTTTTACTATTTTTGACTTATTCATTGCATTTTCATTTTCCCTCGCATTATTTATTTTTCACTGTTGGATTTAAAATTAAACTCACTGATGCATTTGCATCTGTTACTGTTACTTTTGGATACTGAACAATTTTGCTTCAGTTAATGCAATTTCATTTCTTTGGTATTTAATTTTATACTTTGTCTATTGCAATTATTTTCATACTACTGTGGTTCAAATATATTATTATTTTGTGAATGATATGTGTAGTTCAATTATATTTTACTGCATGGAATGTTGTGTACCGTTTCCAAATATATGCAATACTGGAAGTTTAGTTGAATTTTATAAAGTTTATTGAAATTGAGGCGTTACGACTGTGGCAGCTCTGTGACGTCTTTCACAGGCCTCACATGAATAACGATCGTAATAACATCTGTGACGATTGTGACAGACTAAAACCCCGTTATACTCGTAACAGACCCCTCGTATCCTTCTTCCTTCCATTTTTTACTGCACCGTCCCACTCACCATTGATTGTCATTGCCACCATAACTCCACACCGTTTAATATCACCATTCATTCACCACTAATTCACCCACTCGCCACATTTTTTTCTCTATTAAAACTCACTCAATTCACTCCAAATTCACCATCCCACCTCTGTTCCAAAACCAACCCACATTCCAAACCCAAAAAAAAAAATTCTTGCATGCACAATGGCTCAACAACCTGACCTTTCACAGATCATTTTTCGTGATGGCCAAGCAGGTGAGCACCAAAGGGAGCAGTATCACAAGTTCCACAAACGATCTATCCAACCCACACGCTATCTTAACATTCCCTGTCTAGAAGAGCTTGGCTTATTGGAAGGAGTTCGTTGGATGCTTCATAATTCGGGACTAACTCACATTTGCACACAAAACCTTCCGTCATACGAAGCTCTGACATTGGAATTCCTCAGTTCCTTCTCCTACAACACCCCTTCAGACGACACACATTTTTTCACAAGATCCGCCTCTTTTAGGATGTTCAACACCGAGTACTCACTTTCTCAAGACGAGCTGGCCACCATGCTAAAATTCCCACAAGGCGACAATGTGCAGTACCGTGTGCCACGCGACCCAAACTGGCCGAACATGGCATTTGAAATTTGGAGAACTTTAACAGGCGAAAGAATTGATAGCTGGGAGGGACTTAATGCTACATATATCCATAAACCAGCTATACGGTATTATCAGCGCATTTTGGGGCACACCATCTTCAGAAGAATCAATAATCATAAGGAAAATTCAAAGGAGCTCTTTTTTATGCATTGTGTATTTACACCCGTACCGGTCAACCCCATTTCATTTCTGCTATCACACATTAGCTCCAGTTGTGCGAGAGGTACCACTCCTTTCTGTTTTGGAGGAATAGTTACCTCTATCACACTGGCTTTGAATTTGGGGAATAAACTCACTAACTTACCTTCTGTACCGGCGGTGTATCTGGATTTGGAACATTGTCGTAGCTCACGCTTGATCAAACTTAGAGAAGACAACAAATACAACCCTGTGGTACACAACAGGGTAGTGAAGAGTATTGTCTTGCCCTGTGCTGCTCGAATAGATCCAAAAAACATGTCGAACTGGCTATTTGATTTGGATGCACCAGAGCCTGATACGGCTGCACCAGAAGGTCAGGCCAGAGATGATTATAATGAGATGGAGCATGGCCTCCCTGAAAATGACCCCCAGCCACCTGAAACGCAACCATCCAGCTCAACCTCCCGACGCCGTCGACGAAGCGACCGCGCCCCTGCCACTACTGATGACATCCTCGCGACCATCATGCAGAGAAATGAGTTAGATGCCCAGCGAGACTAGAGGCACCAGACTCAGCACGCTTAAATGATGGGTCTCATGCGGCAAATTCAACAAGACCAACGCGAGCATGGAGAGCGGATGGATCGTAGAATGTCAAGTGTCATCGATGAGATGGGCGCTTTGACTATGAGGGTGGACAGCTTGTACGACTACGTCTATCATGTGGGTATGCCACATCCCCATGCACAGGGTGGACAAGGACGAGCTCGTGGCAGATCACGAGGACCTCAGTAGTTTTTCTTTTCTTTTTCTGTCTTGATGTTCCTTTCTTTTTATACTATTTCGAAACATTGAGGACAATGTTAGACTCAGTATGGGAGAGGAAACATTTGTTTTAGTTTATTTGCTAGTTTATGTTGTTATTTCCTTTTTGTTAACTTTAATATACTTCAGGGCTAGTATATGAATATGTTTTTCGTACTATTCAATTTCCCCACTTTATTTTACCTTAACATAAAAATTTTCAATGATTCGATGCATAACTCGACACGCCTTTAGAGTATATAAGTTGTCTTACGTGTAGGCTATGTTGGAGACTTGAGAAAGTATGAACAAAATTGATACCGTCTTGACACCCTAGACCTCTCGTATTTACGTCATCAGTTTGAGTACCTATTATACCGTTACCTTAAGCTAAAAAATTCTAATTAGCCCCAGTAGTTTATATTAGTAGTCAGCACCGTCTAAGCACAAGCTATGTGGAGAGTCGACGAAGATAAGTGATTGATACCTCAAGTTGCTAAAAATTTAAAAATTTTACGCCTTTGATTGTGGAATTAGAAATGCACCAAAGCTAAAGAATGCAAGTGATGCAAAAAGGCAATAGAAATCTGTTATTAGTTGGTTCAGAGGTATCTAGTACTGAACTCGGTAGGGCGGACTACGGTTTGATCCCCCATAACTTGCAAGCAGAATATGTACAAAAAGGGGTACCGCACTTGTGTACCAGACCCCTCGTTTAAATGATCAAAATCGCTAACAGGCTACTCTACTATGTGCGTACAAAGGCAAAGGGCTTAATGTGATTGCGTCAGAATGAAGACGGACGAAATAGAAGCATTAGGTGAAAAGTGCTCAATTGGGAAAAGTGCCATTTCATGGTCCGACAAGGAATTGTACTAGGACATATAGTATCCGACAGAGGAATCGAAGTTGACAAGGCAAAAATCGAAGTTATAGAAAATCTCCAGCCGCCGAAAACCGTTAGAGAGATAAGAAGTTTTCTAGGACACGCCGGTTTTTATCGACGTTTCATTAAAGATTTCTCTAAGATAACTAAACCCCTGACTGAGCTATTAATGAAAAACACTGAATTCGTCTTTGATGACAAATGCTTGGACGCATTTCAAACACTCAAGCAAGCATTAATATCAGCACCCATTATGCAACCCCCAGATTGGAATGAACCATTCGAAATCATGTGCGACGCGAGTGATTACGCTGTAGGTGCAGTCCTAGGACAAAGAAAGGATAAAAAGCTTCATGCAATCTACTACACCAGTAGAACCTTGGATCATGCACAAATGAACTACGCTACCCCAGAAAAGGAACTCTTGGCCGTCGTGTTCGCTTTGGATAAATTTCGTTCCTACCTAGTAGGAGCAAAAATAATTATCTATACCAATCATGCCACAATCAGGTACCTATTAAGTAAAAAGGACGCCAAACCAAGGCTTCTGAGGTGGATTCTACTCCTACAAGAATTCGACTTGGAAATCAAAGACAAGAAAGGCACTGAAAATGTAGTAGCTGACCACCTTTCGAGAATGGAAAACATCCAACCTGAACCAGTACCTATTAATGACGATTTCCCTTATGAAAGACTCTTAGCCCAGTTAGAAAGTAATACCATTGAATAATCTCTGACTTATACTGATACAAAAACTAATGAAGTGGTAGAATTTGTTTACACTAAAACCACGCTGCCATGGTATGCTGATTTTGTCAACTATCTAGCAGCTAGAGTACTGCCACCTGATCTAACCTATCAATAAAAGAAGAAATTCTTCCACGACCTTAAACACTATTATTGGGACGAACCACTTCTCTTCAAGAGGGGCACCGATGGTATTTTCCGTCGTTGTGTACCCGAAGATGAGGTCGAAGATATAATTTCTCATTGTCATTCTGCCCCCTATGATGGGCACGCGAGCACTTCAAAGACTTGTGCTAAGATTTTGCAAGCTGGCCTCTTTTGGCCTACTCTATGGAAGGACGTCCATATCGCGGTTATAAATTGCGACCGGTGTCAATGCACTGACAACGTCTCTAGACGCTATGAAATGCCTCAAAAGGGCATTCTAGAAGTAAAAGTCTTTGACGTGTGGGGAATAGATTTTATGGGACCATTTCCGTCCTCTTTTGGTAACAAGTACATACTCGTCGCTGTCGATTACGTCTCAAAATGGATCGAAGCTATAGCAGCTCCTACCAACGACACACGAGTAGTGAATAAGCTCTTTAAGAACATAATTTTTCCTAGGTTCGGTGTTCCGAGACTGGTAATCAGTGATGGAGGTTCCCACTTTATTTCAAAAATCTTTGAGAAACTTCAATCAAAATATGGAGTCAAACACCGTGTAGCAACACCTTACCACCCCCAAACGAGTGGGCAAGTAGAGGTATCAAACCGAGAAATTAAACAAATTCTAGAAAAGACTGTTGCCACCTCTAGGAAAGATTGGTCTTCTAAACTGCACAAAGCTTTATGGGCCTATATGACCGCTTATAGAACCCCCATAGGAACCACTCCATTTAAACTAGTCTATGGCAAATCTTGTCACCTGCCGGTAGAAATAGAACATAAAGCCTATTGGGCTATCAAAACTATTAATCTAAACTATACCGCTGCGGGCGAAAAGAGAATTTTAGACTTACATAAACTAGACGAACTTAGATTAGATGCCTATGAGAATGCTAGGATATACAAAGAAAGAACAAAAAATGGCATGACAGGCGCATAGCAAGGAAAGGATTTGAAATTGGAGATATTGTGCTTTTATTTAACTCTAGACTCAAATTCTTCCCAGGTAAGCTTCGTTCTAGGTGGTTTGGTCCCTTTGAGGTTACAAAAGTCTTGTTAAGTGGCGCAGTTGAAATAAAAGGTAGATCCAGTGAACCGTTCATCGTAAACGGACAACGTTTAAAACACTATCACTGCGTAGACAATAGGAATTATTCAACTACTCTTAAACTGGAAGAAATGCCTACATTCCCCGTAAACTAATGATTCATATAAACTGTCGAGCTCCCGACGTTAAATGAAGCGCTGAGTGGGAGGCAACCCACGAAATTTGTTTTTATTTATTACTTTGTTTTTTTTTAACTTTATCTTTATCTTTTATTTTGTTTTCACTTCGTTACTTTTCTTATTATTTTGTCTTATTATTTTTGTCAAAATTTACTTTACTTACCGATGCGGTATTTTTCAATTATTTTAAAAATCAGTACTGATTATCTCAATTTATGCCTCCAGGATTCTCATCTTTTTCTACATTCTTCCTTCTCCATTTGCTTTACTTTTCCGACTAACTGTTAAGATGGATAACGAAGACACAATGGTTGTCCTATTCAGGGACGCTGTCTAATGGTACCGCTATGAAGCTCTCTCTCTTAGACCCATGACCCTAACCAAATTCCCCAATGGACCTACCATGACTGCCTTAGGCATAGGAGATAGCATAGACTTTATGTTTAACCAGATATGCTGGGAAGGTTTTGCTAGGAAAAAGCACCCGACTTACCACAGACTGACCCTAGAATTTCTAAGCTCACTGTCTTACGACCCTAACCATGGCATGGGATTTAATAGGGGTAAGATAACCTTTAGGCTATTTGGGTACACGTGTCGTTTCAAGATCAGAGAGATTGCGGACCTGTTGGATTTCCCCAATGGACCCGACGTTTTTTCCATGGTACAGGAGGATTTATTAATGGAAGATGAATTGAACTTTTTCTGGAGTAGTATTTCAGGATGACCGTATCATGACCCGCACCCTATGGTGTCCACTGAAATTCACAACCCGTCCATAAGATACTTTCATATGATTTTAGCCTACACCCTTTTTGGAAAAGCTGAGAATGACACCCTAGTCTCTAGAGATGAGCTATTTATTATGTTTTGTGTGTTTCAGTCCCGACCCGTTAACGAGGCTACTTTATGCTTGATAATCTCCGCAGGATTGCTCAAGCCGATCATGGTCCCATTTTGATCGGTGGCCTTGTAACAAAAATTGCTGAAGCCATGGGATTTAGAACACGTCTTTCCCGAGTGAACCCTCTAGGCGGATATAGGCCAATGAATATCACTTTCGGTTTTAACCGAGGACTTATTAGAAATCTTGGACCACCCCCGTTTCAACTCCTGATTAATAATGAAGTTGTTTCACATTTTACACTTCCTGATCACGAGCGAACTAGTGTGCATAACCTCCACAACTAGCTATATGATTTAGATGAGCCACAACCTAAAAAAGAACTTGATAGTCATGTGTCTGATATTGAGATTGACCCTGAAACTCCTCCTCACTATCATGATTTTCCTGAGCATCCCGTGAATGATACTAATACTGTTCATTCTACTAACATCCATGCTACACTTGAAGCTTTCCGCACTAAACTTCATGCCATGAGAGACCTACTTCAACTTATCTGTCTTGACGTTATCGGTCTAATGGATACCACCGTTGAGCAACTGGACCACCTGAACCAAGCGGTGGAATCATTGAGACGCAGACACAACTGATTTTTACTATTTTTGACTTATTCATTGCATTTTCATTTTCCCTCGCATTATTTATTTTTCACTGTTGGATTTAAAATTAAACTCACTGATGCATTTGCATCTGTTACTGTTACTTTTGGATACTGAACAATTTTGCTTCAGTTAATGCAATTTCATTTCTTTGGTATTTAATTTTATACTTTGTCTATTGCAATTATTTTCATACTACTGTGGTTCAAATATATTATTATTTTGTGAATGATATGTGTAGTTCAATTATATTTTACTGCATGGAATGTTGTGTACCGTTTCCAAATATATGCAATACTGGAAGTTTAGTTGAATTTTATAAAGTTTATTGAAATTGAGGCGTTACGACTGTGGCAGCTCTGTGACGTCTTTCACAGGCCTCACATGAATAACGATCGTAATAACATCTGTGACGATTGTGACAGACTAAAACCCCGTTATACTCGTAACAGACCCCTCGTATCCTTCTTCCTTCCATTTTTTACTGCACCGTCCCACTCACCATTGATTGTCATTGCCACCATAACTCCACACCGTTTAATATCACCATTCATTCACCACTAATTCACCCACTCACCACATTTTTTTCTCTATTAAAACTCACTCAATTCACTCCAAATTCACCATCCCACCTCTGTTCCAAAACCAACCCACATTCCAAACCCAAAAAAAAAAATTCTTGCATGCACAATGGCTCAACAACCTGACCTTTCACAGATCATTTTTCGTGATGGCCAAGCAGGTGAGCACCAAAGGGAGCAGTATCACAAGTTCCACAAACGATCTATCCAACCCACACGCTATCTTAACATTCCCTGTCTAGAAGAGCTTGGCTTATTGGAAGGAGTTCGTTGGATGCTTCATAATTCGGGACTAACTCACATTTGCACACAAAACCTTCCGTCATACGAAGCTCTGACATTGGAATTCCTCAGTTCCTTCTCCTACAACACCCCTTCAGACGACGCACATTTTTTCACAAGATCCGCCTCTTTTAGGATGTTCAACACCGAGTACTCACTTTCTCAAGACGAGCTGGCCACCATGCTAAAATTCCCACAAGGCGACAATGTGCAGTACCGTGTGCCACGCGACCCAAACTGGCCGAACATGGCATTTGAAATTTGGAGAACTTTAACAGGCGAAAGAATTGATAGCTGGGAGGGACTTAATGCTACATATATCCATAAACCAGCTATACGGTATTATCAGCGCATTTTGGGGCACACCATCTTCAGAAGAATCAATAATCATAAGGAAAATTCAAAGGAGCTCTTTTTTATGCATTGTGTATTTACACCCGTACCGGTCAACCCCATTTCATTTCTGCTATCACACATTAGCTCCAGTTGTGCGAGAGGTACCACTCCTTTCTGTTTTGGAGGAATAGTTACCTCTATCACACTGGCTTTGAATTTGGGGAACAAACTCACTAACTTACCTTCTGTACCGGCGGTGTATCTGGATTTGGAACATTGTCGTAGCTCACGCTTGATCAAACTTAGAGAAGACAACAAATACAACCCTGTGGTACACAACAGGGTAGTGAAGAGTATTGTCTTGCCCTGTGCTGCTCGAATAGATCCAAAAAACATGTCGAACTGGCTATTTGATTTGGATGCACCAGAGCCTGATACGGCTGCACCAGAAGGTCAGGCCAGAGATGATTATAATGAGATGGAGCATGGCCTCCCTGAAAATGACCCCCAGCCACCTGAAACGCAACCATCCAGCTCAACCTCCCGACGCCGTCGACGAAGCGACCGCGCCCCTGCCACTACTGATGACATCCTCGCGACCATCATGCAGAGAAATGAGTTAGATGCCCAGCGAGACTAGAGGCACCAGACTCAGCACGCTTAAATGATGGGTCTCATGCGGCAAATTCAACAAGACCAACGCGAGCATGGAGAGCGGATGGATCGTAGAATGTCAAGTGTCATCGATGAGATGGGCGCTTTGACTATGAGGGTGGACAGCTTGTACGACTACGTCTATCATGTGGGTATGCCACATCCCCATGCACAGGGTGGACAAGGACGAGCTCGTGGCAGATCACGAGGACCTCAGTAGTTTTTCTTTTCTTTTTCTGTCTTGATGTTCCTTTCTTTTTATACTATTTCGAAACATTGAGGACAATGTTAGACTCAGTATGGGAGAGGAAACATTTGTTTTAGTTTATTTGCTAGTTTATGTTGTTATTTCCTTTTTGTTAACTTTAATATACTTCAGGGCTAGTATATGAATATGTTTTTCGTACTATTCAATTTCCCCACTTTATTTTACCTTAACATAAAAATTTTCAATGATTCGATGCATAACTCGACACGCCTTTAGAGTATATAAGTTGTCTTACGTGTAGGCTATGTTGGAGACTTGAGAAAGTATGAACAAAATTGATACCGTCTTGACACCCTAGACCTCTCGTATTTACGTCATCAGTTTGAGTACCTATTATACCGTTACCTTAAGCTAAAAAATTCTAATTAGCCCCAGTAGTTTATATTAGTAGTCAGCACCGTCTAAGCACAAGCTATGTGGAGAGTCGACGAAGATAAGTGATTGATACCTCAAGTTGCTAAAAATTTAAAAATTTTACGCCTTTGATTGTGGAATTAGAAATGCACCAAAGCTAAAGAATGCAAGTGATGCAAAAAGGCAATAGAAATCTGTTATTAGTTGGTTCAGAGGTATCTGGTACTGAACTCGGTAGGGCGGACTACGGTTTGATCCCCCATAACTTGCAAGCAGAATATGTACAAAAAGGGGTACCGCACTTGTGTACCAGACCCCTCGTTTAAATGATCAAAATCGCTAACAGGCTACTCTACTATGTGCGTACAAAGGCAAAGGGCTTAATGTGATTGCGTCAGAATGAAGACGGACGAAATAGAAGCATTAGGTGAAAAGTGCTCAATTGGGAAAAGTGCCATTTCATGGTCCGACAAGGAATTGTACTAGGACATATAGTATCCGACAGAGGAATCGAAGTTGACAAGGCAAAAATCGAAGTTATAGAAAATCTCCAGCCGCCGAAAACCGTTAGAGAGATAAGAAGTTTTCTAGGACACGCCGGTTTTTATCGACGTTTCATTAAAGATTTCTCTAAGATAACTAAACCCCTGACTGAGCTATTAATGAAAAACACTGAATTCGTCTTTGATGACAAATGCTTGGACGCATTTCAAACACTCAAGCAAGCATTAATATCAGCACCCATTATGCAACCCCCAGATTGGAATGAACCATTCGAAATCATGTGCGACGCGAGTGATTACGCTGTAGGTGCAGTCCTAGGACAAAGAAAGGATAAAAAGCTTCATGCAATCTACTACACCAGTAGAACCTTGGATCATGCACAAATGAACTACGCTACCCCAGAAAAGGAACTCTTGGCCGTCGTGTTCGCTTTGGATAAATTTCGTTCCTACCTAGTAGGAGCAAAAATAATTATCTATACCAATCATGCCACAATCAGGTACCTATTAAGTAAAAAGGACGCCAAACCAAGGCTTCTGAGGTGGATTCTACTCCTACAAGAATTCGACTTGGAAATCAAAGACAAGAAAGGCACTGAAAATGTAGTAGCTGACCACCTTTCGAGAATGGAAAACATCCAACCTGAACCAGTACCTATTAATGACGATTTCCCTTATGAAAGACTCTTAGCCCAGTTAGAAAGTAATACCATTGAATAATCTCTGACTTATACTGATACAAAAACTAATGAAGTGGTAGAATTTGTTTACACTAAAACCACGCTGCCATGGTATGCTGATTTTGTCAACTATCTAGCAGCTAGAGTACTGCCACCTGATCTAACCTATCAATAAAAGAAGAAATTCTTCCACGACCTTAAACACTATTATTGGGACGAACCACTTCTCTTCAAGAGGGGCACCGATGGTATTTTCCGTCGTTGTGTACCCGAAGATGAGGTCGAAGATATAATTTCTCATTGTCATTCTGCCCCCTATGATGGGCACGCGAGCACTTCAAAGACTTGTGCTAAGATTTTGCAAGCTGGCCTCTTTTGGCCTACTCTATGGAAGGACGTCCATATCGCGGTTATAAATTGCGACCGGTGTCAATGCACTGACAACGTCTCTAGACGCTATGAAATGCCTCAAAAGGGCATTCTAGAAGTAAAAGTCTTTGACGTGTGGGGAATAGATTTTATGGGACCATTTCCGTCCTCTTTTGGTAACAAGTACATACTCGTCGCTGTCGATTACGTCTCAAAATGGATCGAAGCTATAGCAGCTCCTACCAACGACACACGAGTAGTGAATAAGCTCTTTAAGAACATAATTTTTCCTAGGTTCGGTGTTCCGAGACTGGTAATCAGTGATGGAGGTTCCCACTTTATTTCAAAAATCTTTGAGAAACTTCAATCAAAATATGGAGTCAAACACCGTGTAGCAACACCTTACCACCCCCAAACGAGTGGGCAAGTAGAGGTATCAAACCGAGAAATTAAACAAATTCTAGAAAAGACTGTTGCCACCTCTAGGAAAGATTGGTCTTCTAAACTGCACAAAGCTTTATGGGCCTATATGACCGCTTATAGAACCCCCATAGGAACCACTCCATTTAAACTAGTCTATGGCAAATCTTGTCACCTGCCGGTAGAAATAGAACATAAAGCCTATTGGGCTATCAAAACTATTAATCTAAACTATACCGCTGCGGGCGAAAAGAGAATTTTAGACTTACATAAACTAGACGAACTTAGATTAGATGCCTATGAGAATGCTAGGATATACAAAGAAAGAACAAAAAATGGCATGACAGGCGCATAGCAAGGAAAGGATTTGAAATTGGAGATATTGTGCTTTTATTTAACTCTAGACTCAAATTCTTCCCAGGTAAGCTTCGTTCTAGGTGGTTTGGTCCCTTTGAGGTTACAAAAGTCTTGTTAAGTGGCGCAGTTGAAATAAAAGGTAGATCCAGTGAACCGTTCATCGTAAACGGACAACGTTTAAAACACTATCACTGCGTAGACAATAGGAATTATTCAACTACTCTTAAACTGGAAGAAATGCCTACATTCCCCGTAAACTAATGATTCATATAAACTGTCGAGCTCCCGACGTTAAATGAAGCGCTGAGTGGGAGGCAACCCACGAAATTTGTTTTTATTTATTACTTTGTTTTTTTTTAACTTTATCTTTATCTTTTATTTTGTTTTCACTTCGTTACTTTTCTTATTATTTTGTCTTATTATTTTTGTCAAAATTTACTTTACTTACCGATGCGGTATTTTTCAATTATTTTAAAAATCAGTACTGATTATCTCAATTTATGCCTCCAGGATTCTCATCTTTTTCTACATTCTTCCTTCTCCATTTGCTTTACTTTTCCGACTAACTGTTAAGATGGATAACGAAGACACAATGGTTGTCCTATTCAGGGACGCTGTCTAATGGTACCGCTATGAAGCTCTCTCTCTTAGACCCATGACCCTAACCAAATTCCCCAATGGACCTACCATGACTGCCTTAGGCATAGGAGATAGCATAGACTTTATGTTTAACCAGATATGCTGGGAAGGTTTTGCTAGGAAAAAGCACCCGACTTACCACAGACTGACCCTAGAATTTCTAAGCTCACTGTCCTACGACCCTAACCATGGCATGGGATTTAATAGGGGTAAGATAACCTTTAGGCTATTTGGGTACACGTGTCGTTTCAAGATCAGAGAGATTGCGGACCTGTTGGATTTCCCCAATGGACCCGACGTTTTTTCCATGGTACAGGAGGATTTATTAATGGAAGATGAATTGAACTTTTTCTGGAGTAGTATTTCAGGATGACCGTATCATGACCCGCACCCTATGGTGTCCACTGAAATTCACAACCCGTCCATAAGATACTTTCATATGATTTTAGCCTACACCCTTTTTGGAAAAGCTGAGAATGACACCCTAGTCTCTAGAGATGAGCTATTTATTATGTTTTGTGTGTTTCAGTCCCGACCCGTTAACGAGGCTACTTTATGCTTGATAATCTCCGCAGGATTGCTCAAGCCGATCATGGTCCCATTTTGATCGGTGGCCTTGTAACAAAAATTGCTGAAGCCATGGGATTTAGAACACGTCTTTCCCGAGTGAACCCTCTAGGCGGATATAGGCCAATGAATATCACTTTCGGTTTTAACCGAGGACTTATTAGAAATCTTGGACCACCCCCGTTTCAACTCCTGATTAATAATGAAGTTGTTTCACATTTTACACTGCCTGATCACGAGCGAACTAGTGTGCATAACCTCCACAACTAGCTATATGATTTAGATGAGCCACAACCTAAAAAAGAACTTGATAGTCATGTGTCTGATATTGAGATTGACCCTGAAACTCCTCCTCACTATCATGATTTTCCTGAGCATCCCGTGAATGATACTAATACTGTTCATTCTACTAACATCCATGCTACACTTGAAGCTTTCCGCACTAAACTTCATGCCATGAGAGGCCTACTTCAACTTATCTGTCTTGACGTTATCGGTCTAATGGATACCACCGTTGAGCAACTGGACCACCTGAACCAAGCGGTGGAATCATTGAGACGCAGACACAACTGATTTTTACTATTTTTGACTTATTCATTGCATTTTCATTTTCCCTCGCATTATTTATTTTTCACTGTTGGATTTAAAATTAAACTCACTGATGCATTTGCATCTGTTACTGTTACTTTTGGATACTGAACAATTTTGCTTCAGTTAATGCAATTTCATTTCTTTGGTATTTAATTTTATACTTTGTCTATTGCAATTATTTTCATACTACTGTGGTTCAAATATATTATTATTTTGTGAATGATATGTGTAGTTCAATTATATTTTACTGCATGGAATGTTGTGTACCGTTTCCAAATATATGCAATACTGGAAGTTTAGTTGAATTTTATAAAGTTTATTGAAATTGAGGCGTTACGACTGTGGCAGCTCTGTGACGTCTTTCACAGGCCTCACATGAATAACGATCGTAATAACATCTGTGACGATTGTGACAGACTAAAACCCCGTTATACTCGTAACAGACCCCTCGTATCCTTCTTCCTTCCATTTTTTACTGCACCGTCCCACTCACCATTGATTGTCATTGCCACCATAACTCCACACCGTTTAATATCACCATTCATTCACCACTAATTCACCCACTCACCACATTTTTTTCTCTATTAAAACTCACTCAATTCACTCCAAATTCACCATCCCACCTCTGTTCCAAAACCAACCCACATTCCAAACCCAAAAAAAAAAATTCTTGCATGCACAATGGCTCAACAACCTGACCTTTCACAGATCATTTTTCGTGATGGCCAAGCAGGTGAGCACCAAAGGGAGCAGTATCACAAGTTCCACAAACGATCTATCCAACCCACACGCTATCTTAACATTCCCTGTCTAGAAGAGCTTGGCTTATTGGAAGGAGTTCGTTGGATGCTTCATAATTCGGGACTAACTCACATTTGCACACAAAACCTTCCGTCATACGAAGCTCTGACATTGGAATTCCTCAGTTCCTTCTCCTACAACACCCCTTCAGACGACGCACATTTTTTCACAAGATCCGCCTCTTTTAGGATGTTCAACACCGAGTACTCACTTTCTCAAGACGAGCTGGCCACCATGCTAAAATTCCCACAAGGCGACAATGTGCAGTACCGTGTGCCACGCGACCCAAACTGGCCGAACATGGCATTTGAAATTTGGAGAACTTTAACAGGCGAAAGAATTGATAGCTGGGAGGGACTTAATGCTACATATATCCATAAACCAGCTATACGGTATTATCAGCGCATTTTGGGGCACACCATCTTCAGAAGAATCAATAATCATAAGGAAAATTCAAAGGAGCTCTTTTTTATGCATTGTGTATTTACACCCGTACCGGTCAACCCCATTTCATTTCTGCTATCACACATTAGCTCCAGTTGTGCGAGAGGTACCACTCCTTTCTGTTTTGGAGGAATAGTTACCTCTATCACACTGGCTTTGAATTTGGGGAACAAACTCACTAACTTACCTTCTGTACCGGCGGTGTATCTGGATTTGGAACATTGTCGTAGCTCACGCTTGATCAAACTTAGAGAAGACAACAAATACAACCCTGTGGTACACAACAGGGTAGTGAAGAGTATTGTCTTGCCCTGTGCTGCTCGAATAGATCCAAAAAACATGTCGAACTGGCTATTTGATTTGGATGCACCAGAGCCTGATACGGCTGCACCAGAAGGTCAGGCCAGAGATGATTATAATGAGATGGAGCATGGCCTCCCTGAAAATGACCCCCAGCCACCTGAAACGCAACCATCCAGCTCAACCTCCCGACGCCGTCGACGAAGCGACCGCGCCCCTGCCACTACTGATGACATCCTCGCGACCATCATGCAGAGAAATGAGTTAGATGCCCAGCGAGACTAGAGGCACCAGACTCAGCACGCTTAAATGATGGGTCTCATGCGGCAAATTCAACAAGACCAACGCGAGCATGGAGAGCGGATGGATCGTAGAATGTCAAGTGTCATCGATGAGATGGGCGCTTTGACTATGAGGGTGGACAGCTTGTACGACTACGTCTATCATGTGGGTATGCCACATCCCCATGCACAGGGTGGACAAGGACGAGCTCGTGGCAGATCACGAGGACCTCAGTAGTTTTTCTTTTCTTTTTCTGTCTTGATGTTCCTTTCTTTTTACACTATTTCGAAACATTGAGGACAATGTTAGACTCAGTATGGGAGAGGAAACATTTGTTTTAGTTTATTTGCTAGTTTATGTTGTTATTTCCTTTTTGTTAACTTTAATATACTTCAGGGCTAGTATATGAATATGTTTTTCGTACTATTCAATTTCCCCACTTTATTTTACCTTAACATAAAAATTTTCAATGATTCGATGCATAACTCGACACGCCTTTAGAGTATATAAGTTGTCTTACGTGTAGGCTATGTTGGAGACTTGAGAAAGTATGAACAAAATTGATACCGTCTTGACACCCTAGACCTCTCGTATTTACGTCATCAGTTTGAGTACCTATTATACCGTTACCTTAAGCTGAAAAATTCTAATTAGCCCCAGTAGTTTATATTAGTAGTCAGCACCGTCTAAGCACAAGCTATGTGGAGAGTCGACGAAGATAAGTGATTGATACCTCAAGTTGCTAAAAATTTAAAAATTTTACGCCTTTGATTGTGGAATTAGAAATGCACCAAAGCTAAAGAATGCAAGTGATGCAAAAAGGCAATAGAAATCTGTTATTAGTTGGTTCAGAGGTATCTGGTACTGAACTCGGTAGGGCGGACTACGGTTTGATCCCCCATAACTTGCAAGCAGAATATGTACAAAAAGGGGTACCGCACTTGTGTACCAGACCCCTCGTTTAAATGATCAAAATTGCTAACAGGCTACTCTACTATGTGCGTGCAAAGGCAAAGGGCTTAATGTGATTGCGTCAGAATGAAGACGGACGAAATAGAAGCATTAGGTGAAGCTATAATAGAATGATTCAGACTGGTATGTAAAAGTGAGGTTTATGACCATGTTGTGTGTTTTGTGTCATTAAGTATCTCTGGTGTTTGTTTGAGTATCTGTCGTTTCAACCAAAAGGCCACACAACTATGTACGATTCTGAGGAGTGTCAGGTATGTGCACTGGATCAATGCTTTTGAAGTGATTATTTGCTTGAGGACAAGCAAAGATTCAAGTATAGGGGAGTTTGATAATGCGATATTACATAGTATATTTTGCCCTGAATTGCATTGATTTATTGCGTTATTTTCGTTTGTTAACATTGTATTTGCGAGTATTAAGCACATTTACAGGTATTCTCTTTAAGTCAACCAGCAAGAAGAAAGAAGAGGAAAACAGAAGAAAATAGAAGAAAAGAAGGTGTTTTGACAGCAGAAATAAGATTCTGCATTTAGGAAGTGTCACAACCGTAACACAAGACATGACGAACGTCACGAGCATTAAGCTATGACGACCGGCACAAGGACATGACGACCGGCACAAGCAAATTTCTCAAAATTTAATTTTAAACGACGTGGCTTCTCAAACGGTTATAACTTAACACAATCCACGATCAACCAGTCACTCAAAGATTTTCGGAATTGTGCACCTGCCTGAGACTTTCTCTCCTTGTTTCACGTCAACTCTCAAAGGCTATAAATAAAGCAGTTACTTCACAAGACCAGCTCTCTCCTCTTTCTCCACCATTTCCAGTTTTTACGAGATTTTTCCTGAGTCCAGAGATTTTCATTCCTTGCATTACTTTTCCCTTTTTTTTCTTACCTTCCAAAGCAATAATTTCTTACATCGGGGAACTATTGCACTTGAATTAATTAGTTAGCTTAGTCGTAGTTTCACGTTAAGTTTTTATTTGTTCGAGCAAAGCGAGTCCTGTCGGCTTGTGGAGGATCGCGTACTTAAGATTCGTTGTTTCCAGGTTTTTATTCAATCAATATAGTTTCCATTTACATTTAATTATTATGTCTGCATTAATGTTTTATTGTTTAAGTTTGCGTATGTCTGTTGAAATGTCTGGCTAAATTAATTATATCGGTATGTAATTAAGTCGATCGGAAAGGAGTCCGATTGATCGTAGGTAAACTTTGACACTTTAATTTTCTGGTTCCGTTTTCTTATTTTAATTCACTTTTGTTACGAGAGTAAGAAAGTACTAAGGTTACGATCAATAAAACGGGAGTTTGAGATTTTAACCAGATAGCTGAAACTGGACATTGGTTTTAAATACATCGAGAGTGCTTTAAAACCAATTAGGACTTATTAATTTTCAAAAAGTATTTTTAAACTCAAATGGGCTAGCGAGAGCAAACATTCTGATTTAGGAGTATAGTCAGAGTCAATAACACGAGAGTGTGAGGTAAAGACTTTTAAATTGATATTTCATTACTGAAAACTATTTTGACTAATAAGCCAACGATCTATTGGATTCCCGATGATTGACGAATTACGTACCGATATTCCGTTATATTTCAAATCAAGTCTAAATTCTAGTTTAATTATAGTCTCCGTTGCACCTTAATCTAAAAATCATCCGCCTTAGCTAAACATAGTAACAACCCGATATCACTAGTTTGATTATCGGTCCCTGTGGGTTTGATATCTTTTAAAACTACACGATAGACTGTGCGCTTGCAGTTTGTAATCCCGATAGACTCATAAAGTCACGATCTGTTTTCAGTTGGAGTTTCTGGTTGGCCAAGCTCGTAAGTATGCCGACGCGAAAAGTTGGACTATTTTCAACACTATTTTAGCTTTTATGCATTTACGGGATTATCTTTTTTCCCAATATACATGATTATGTGGATATGCATGCCGTTAGGATCTTCGTCTTGAAAAACCTGATACCAACTCTTCTTGGTGATTTGTATCATTCTGTGCACTTCAAGAACGAGAAAAGAAGAGGAGGGTATGTAAATTATTGCATGCCATTCTTATCCAAATGGTTTCTGAATCATCTTCCTTAGACCGGTGCATTTGTTGATACAAAGGATTCTTTGAAATTGCCTAAAAGGGTAATGGGTCTGACTGCTGATAACATTGTCTGGTTTGATCATCGATTATTAGGTATGGAGATTATTTCCAGTTGCGAAAACTTTCCAAATGTTCCCTTGGTGGGTAGGAAAGGTGGAATTAATTATAACCCTATTTTGGTCGTCAAACAATTTGGGTATGCTTTGAGAAATCCTCCCGAAGATCAAGATGTCGAAGAATCTTTGTTCTTTAATGGTGATGAAGACCAGGAGATGCTTAGGAGAGCTGTAATTGCTTGGCGAAATATTCATAAGAAAGGGAAGAATGTTTTTGGAAAAAGTAACTGTAGAGCTTATCCTCCTTAAGTCGAGTGAATTCAGAAGAGAGTGGAAGAGGTGCTCCTGCCTTTCTCAAGGGAGCCACCTTTGTACCCATTAATGATAGAACAACCCACTACTGTTGAGATTGAAGAATATAACAAGCTCCAAGCTATTATGGATGAACTCCGTGTAGAGAACTCCGACCTGAGTAGCCGCCTTCAAGATGCTTTACATATCATCAAGGGATTGGAATGTAAGGCCTAAGATGCAACGAAGCTGTTAGCAGAAAAGGAGAAAGACTTTGCAGATAGGGCTCAGTTTTATCAAAAAGCTAACTTGGTTGCAGAATCCTCCGCCAAGGTTCATAAGCACACTAATCAACTCTTATTTGAGGCGGACGTCAAGCTCGCTAACTATCGCAAAATGTGGGATGACTTTGTGGCTTGCAAGAAGGAGAGAGAAGATGAAATTAAAGCTGAAAATGAAGAACTGAAGAGAGAACTCAAGGTGAAAGAAGAAGAGCTCCAGAATGCGAAAAGAGGCAAAAAGCATGTTTATGACAAGCTGAAGGAGGCTCAGAGGGAAATCGAAGAGCTCAAAGTTCAATCTGGAATAAAGAAGGCAAAGGTAAGAGATGTCTTTGGAGATGATGACAACACAGAGCATATTGGTAAGCTGAACCAAAGTATTGGGAAGAGAAACAAGTTGATCAAGGGGTTGATAGAGCGACCGACTCATCGTGATACCGAAGCACTTCTCAAGGAAGTCAAGACAAATTTGTATGGACTAGGGGTTTGGGAGTGAATTGTCTCTGTATTTCTGTTTGTTGCCTATTGTGATTACCACCTGGCTTGTTGATGGAATCACCTGCGGTTGTACCTGACTCATTTGTATGACTTTTTGAAGTATTATATGATGAGATATTTGTTTCATCAATATTTGTTTCAGTAGTATTCTCGACAATGTTTGTCCAGCTATATTTTCTCAGCTATATCCATATGTTCCAGTAATATCTTCTCAGCAATGTATATGATCCCTCGCCCGGTTAAAACTGGAATCAAAGTATATATATACCTTGGAAATGATTAAACATGACATATGCATGCATTCGTTCATTTCATTTTGCATAACAAGTGTTTATAGTTGGATTTCTTACCTTGTTTGATTGAACAAGCAGGATTGCTGACTTTTATCTTCACCGCTACTCAACACGCCAGAATCAACAAAGAGCTATGTAGCAAATACAAGCAGAGATGGCTGAGTAGAGGGCCAGTATGAACCAATTCATGGACCTCGTGCAAGGGGTGGCTCAGGGCCAGTAAGAATTGAGGGTTATGGTCCAGAGGCCGGAAGTTGAAGTTCCTAATGCTGATAATCAGGTTGACCCTCCGGTTGGAGGTGGTGTCCCCGTTGGGGGAGTTCCCGTTGTTGGAGTTGCTGGTGGTGTTCCCGTTGGTGGAGCTGCTGGGGGTCCTATTCCCATTCCTATTACTATTCCTCATCTGGAGGACAATCACAATGATCAGTTTTCCTTGTTGAATGCAGACTTGGGCAGTAATAATGGTGACGGAGACAGAAGGTATCATTTGCTCGCTGAGAGGATTAAGGCCGTGGAGTGTTGGAACACCATAGGAATTGATTTGGCAGATGTCGGACTGGTCCAGGGAGTGAGGATTCCTCCCAAATTCAAAGCACCGACTTTTTTCAAATACAATGGCAACTCTCGCCCGAAGACTCATCTTCAAGCCTATTTCAGGAAAATATCCGCTTATTCTGACGACGAGAAGCTGTTAATTCTCTTTGCATATTACAGATAGTAATCATCATTGCATTGCATCTCCAAAATGCGTAACATTTCCATTTCAAATGGAGCATTACACCATTGAAAAATTTAAACATATGCATCCGAAGCATAAGCCAGGTTTTATATTTTCCTTGCCAGATGTTCCCCAGCAGAAAATGATGTAGCTCAGGAGAGATCGTTCAACTGTATCCCCCAAGCAGGTGCTTCAACCAATCCTTAGGGTAGTAAATCTGTCAATCTCGCCCTTTCGATCTTCGTTCCCTAGCAGAGTCGTTTGACTAGGATTCTGTTATCCCCTCATAGTTGCCTCCTTCACCCATCGTTCGAGGTTTAAATGCATTAATCTTGATATTTTTGGGATACTGTTCTATCAACACTCGTCCGTGTTTGTTTCAGTTTCATCAATACCCGTCCGTATTGATCCTAGACTTTTAACACTCGTCGTGATCTTTCATCACTCGTCCGTGTTTGCTTCAGTTTCTTCAATGCTCGTCCGCAGTGATCCTAGATTATAGACACTCGTCGTGATATTTCAACACTCGTCCGTGTTTGTTTCAGTTTCATTAGTACTCGTCCGTATTGACCTTAGAATTTATATACTCGTAGTAATTTCTTCAGCACTCGGTTGTATTGATATTAGGCACTCGTCCGTGTTTACCCCTAGTGCAGTCAAGCACCCATCCGTGTTTGTTTCGCTTTGTTTCAATACTTAGTCCGTACTAATTTTATACCTCTTATTACTGGTTCCCCAGCGGAGTCGTCCCTCCCTTTGTAGGTCATAAATTTTGTGTGGTTATTTTAGTATTCAATCTCTTTTTACCTTGAATGTCTGAAAGCCGTGATCTTTCTTGGTTTTAATCACTCATCCGTGTTTACCTTTCTTTGATACCTGTAAGTTTCTCAACTGACCAAGTTTCTCAACTGTTTGAAAATTCCTTGAGAGGAAAGCCAATTTGCAAACAAAAGTGTTCATACAAACATGGTAAATGCAAAGTTCATGCAACTTTTGAAATCAAAATCTTTTTTGAAAGATACAAAGCATGAGTCATTGGTTAGAACACGATGGTTAAAGACATTTAAAAGTGAAAAGTAAAGCAAAAACGTAATGCCAAAATAATTAATTCGCAAAGATCTTTTGGAGTCAGTTTACGCAACCTTACTGTAGTATGCTTTCAAAATAACCTTGCTTCAGTTAGGTATTTTTGAGGATTATAATGTGGACTGGTTCATGGTTTATGAAACAAAGGATAAAGGCTCACAATTTGTTTGTGCCCACCCAATCTTCGTGATGATCTTTGGTCCTACGCTCAGTTAACTCAGATTATACACTCAGGTTCCCAAGAGGTAGGAAATTGCACTGTCAATGGTTCAGAAGTCGAGGGACTTTAAAATGGCAGTCACTGCTTCCTTACTATATTAGTTGTTTTTGTCATTGAGGATTTTTAGGGTGAAGATTTAAAGATCTCATCTTTTTGTATCCCTAACTTTTTCCTGAATTATTTCTTTTGAAGCTTACAGTCAGTGGGATGCCCCAGTTTTGCCTAAGTCTCCTTCATAGGTTTCGACTTAGCGGGTTATTCTTTTGATTTTTTTAAAGAGAGTGACTTCCTGGTGTAGCGTGAATTTTTGTGTGGTTGCGAAGCACTATCGCTTTGGGGTACTACAGTTCGATTCATTTTTTATCCTATTGAAGCTGATGAAGGAAGGGAAATAGATGTCTCCAATTAACCCTGCTTGCATACTGAGTTTAAACAGATGACTGTTGGTTTACAGATGCTATTGAGATTGTGGGTCTCTCTTAGGTTATTTTCTTAAAATAGTGCCTGGGCGATTGGTGGAAGGTTTAAGACCAATGCTTTTCGATTGATTGATGGAGGTATGGGATTTTGGGTTTTTTTATTAGTGTGTTCGCTAAGATTTTTCAAATCTTATGCCTACGTATTCCCGTTTGACGAAACAGGGAAATCAGAGCGATCGTAGTTCCTCCTATTCTATGGGAGGAAAAAGGTTGTTTTGGTGTCTTGTTTAAACCCAAGACGTGAAGCTTAAGGTGGTTTGTATCTTGTTCAAAGCCCAAGACGTGAAGCTGAAGGGTCTATTTGTATCTTGTTCGAAGCCCAAGATATGAAGCTAAAGGGTTTTGACTTTAGAGAAAATTTGTTATCTCTAAAGGGGAGTTGTTGATGTTTGTATGCTATGAACAAGGCACAGCTTTGATGCTAAAAGTTTGATTGACTTAACTGGGGTTTTCCTTATACAAAGCCTAAGAGGAAGCTATTGACCTAACAAGAGGGTGTTTTTATGTGTCTCTTACGAAGCCCAAGAGAGAGGCTAAAAGGGTTGACTCAACAAGAGAGTCTGTTATACTCAACAAGAGAGTGTTTTTGTATCTCGTACGAAGCCCGAGATATAGGCTAAAGGGTGATTGACTCAACAAGAGTCTTTTATACTCAACAAGAGAGTGTTTTAGTATGTGTCTTGTACGAAGCCCAAGACGGAGGCTAAAAATGTTTGACTCAACAAGTGAGTCTTTGTACCTCGTACGAAGCCCGAGATGGAGGCTAAAAGGGGGTTAACTCAACAAGAGAGTCTTTTATACTCAACAAGAGAGTGTTTTTGTATGTCGTACAAAGCTCGAGATGGAGGCTGAAAGGTCTGACTCATCAAGAGAGTCTGAAAAGGTTAGCTCCGCTGGGGAGAATCATTGTACAAGGCCCAAGAGGAAGCCAATGTAACTGTTTCAGTTTAGCGACAGGTCCAGTATGTCGGATAAAGAGAAAATCAGTTCTTATATTGGCAATGTTGTACCTTGGGATTGATCAGAGGATCGGGGTTATTTCCTGTTCTTTAAGGAAATGGGAAATCCAAAGGGTATTGAGACTGTCCAAGTCTACGGGTGTTTTGAGAAGTCGATTCTCAGATAGTGAATGATCTTTGTATAATGCCCAATAGAAGGCTAGTTTGTTAAGGGATGAATGTCAACCCCTTAACTGGTCTGACACTTGAATCAGAAAGACAGCTCTAGCAAATTGATGACAAGGTTCTGTTCCTATACCTGTAGAGGTCTTTGGGTCCTTGTACTAAGCCCAAGAGGAGGCATGAGAGCTTTTAAGAAGCCGAAGGGTCCTTGTACAATGCCCAAGAGGAGGCAGGGATGCTTTTAAGAAGCCCGTGGGTCCCCAAACCCCGAGAAGTTCAAGACATGCCATTCACCGAGAATAGATCAAGCCAGGAAAGTCCGAGAATTTGGAAGAAACTCAAGAGATGCCATTCACGGACAAAAAATCAACTTTGGGGAGTAGAGTTTCTTTGACAACTTCTAAGGGTGCTTTTAAGAAGCCTATGGGTCCCCAAACCCCGAGAAGTTCAATACATGCTATTCACTGAGAATAGATCAAGCCAGGAAAGTTCGAGAATTTGGAAGAAACTCAAGAGATGCTATTCACGGGGAATAGATCAACTCTGGGGAGTAGAGTCTCTTAGATAACTTCTAAGGGTGACAGCCTAAGAAAGGGTTCAAAAAGAATCTGCCATTCACATCTCCATATTATTTAACCCCAAGAGGAGGGAAGACTGTGTCTGGTAATCCTATGGGGATCTAGTTTTGACTGTATTTAAGAGCGAACAACGGAGCTTATACAAGTGACTGAGGCCCAAAAGGTTTTCTATACAAAGGGATGGGTCTTACACTCTCTCAAGAGGCCCAAAGGTTTATATTTAAACTAGGGGTGGGGCTTACAGCTCAAGGAGAGGCCCAGGGTTTGATTTTTGAACTGGCGATCGCGCTGAGATTTTCTTTTAACACAAAGGGGCTTATACAATGTCTGAGGCCCAAAATTGTTTTGGTTAAAAGGGGATTGGGTCTTACACTCTATTAGAGACCCAAAATGTTTTTGTACCAGTGATGGGGCTTATAGCTCAAGGAGAGGCCCATGGGTTTTTGTTAAAAAGGCGACGATCGCGCCGAACTTTTTGACGGTATCGGGACTTATACAATACACTGAGGCCCAAATTATTTTGGTTTCTACAAATGGTTGGGTCTTACACTCTATTAGAGGCCCAATGATTGATTTTTGTACAAGTGATGAGGCTTACTGCTCAAGGAGAGGCCCAAGGTTTTTTGTTAAAAAGGCGATGATCGCGCCGAACTTTTTGATGGTATCGGGACTTATACAATACACTGAGGCCCAAATTATTTTGGTTTCTACAAATGTTTGGGTATTACACTCTATTAGAGGCCCAAAGGTGTTTAAATAAAAGGAATGGGGCTTATAACACGAGGGTAGGCCCAGATGATTTGTTTTGAAATGGATTGTATCGAGGTTTTTTTTTGAAACGCAGTGGGTCTTATACAATGACTGAGGCCCAAAAAGTTTGGTTTTCAAAGGGGTTTGGATCTTACACTCTATTAGAGGCCCAAAATGTTTTAAAAAGTTTGATGAGGGTTGAATTAATCAAAAACCCTAATTTGTTTTTAAAATGTATTTTAATTGAATAAAAAATTCAATTAAAATGACCAAAATTGTTTAACATGCGGAAAACAATTTGTGATCTTGGATTAATGTTTCAAAAATCAAGTTTTGACATACAAAATGATTAGAAATCATTAAAATTTACAAAATCAAGAAGGAAAAAATATTTTAAATGTCAAAAATAATTAAAATATTAATTATTTGCAAAAATATCAATTATATGAAATAAATAATATTTTTGGAATTTTTTTGGCAAAATCATATATTTTAACATTTTTGTGAATTATTAAAAAAAGAATCAACTCAAAATCATTAAAACTCAGAGAGAAATTAATTTTTGAATCAATTAAATAAAATCATAAAATTCAAATATTTGAATTTTCAAAAAGGGCGCCAAGAACAAGGGCAAGAACACGTGCCACCCTCTGTTTCTGCAGATTTGCGTTTTCTATCCAATCTCACTGAATACTTGATTATATCATGCAATCTACATATCAATCTACTCGTTTCAACCTCACGATCATGTCTATGGTCTTTAATTTCATTTATTATAAGCATGGAATAAGAAATCAAAGAGAAACCTCAAGAACCCTAAAATTTGCAAGAAGGTTCAGAAATTCCACACATGATTCAAACAATGCAATTGATTGGGGAAAACACTCCATGTATGATTATGAACATATGGGCAAATTATTGTGCAGCAAAAAATGCATGGATCATAGAGTTAGAAAAGCTCATGCTTACCTCTTGCAGCTGTGATCGTGTTTTGAGTTAGAGATGTTAAAGCTAGGTTCCAATGATGTGGATAGTTTCCCTAGGTGCCATGGAGTGTGTCTGGATGCTTGGAGTGGATTGAAATGATCTGGAACTTGAGATGGTACCCCAACTGAATCTATCAAGAACTTGAGCAATTGGCTGGTGATTTTGTGATTTTGGTGTTCCAGATGTTATGTGAGTGTTTGGATCACTTCTATGTGATGTATGTGAGGTGTGTGTGTGATTGGTTTGATTGAAATAGCTCTCAAACTCAAAACCCGATAGTGACTTTCCTTAGAAGGCAAAATTGTAGTGAAGTAGGAGATTTTGAGGAAAGCATATGTTTGATGGCTTTGGTGTACTCAAACTGATCACAATTAAGCTCTATTTATAGTAGAGCAAGTTTATTTTGCAAGGAATAGTGAATGGCAACTGCTGCATAGGTTTGGCCAATGTTGAGCAATGAGAATCCAAGTCTCCTCTAGCCATTGACTAGAGGTTAGGGCACAGATTGCTGGTTCCCTTGGTCTTGGATAAGTCTTGACTGAATTCAGTTACAAATAGCTCAGTCCATGCCACCTTGGTGTATGCATTGAATGCTCTAATCCAAAATTGGAGTCTTGTCCCTCTTTTAGGCAATTCTAGGTTTGGCATGCTATTTTTGGTTCCAAAGACCTGGGAGGCTTGGGATCAGAGTTGGTTCCTCCTTGGTCCCCTCTTGAGGTGTTCAGATGGATAGAGTTGCTTGTCATTTGCAAAATTTGGGCAAATCGAGAAAAACTCCAAAATCTACCTTGCTTTGGAAGTTTTCAGCAAGGCATGTTTCCATTGTCATATCTCATGGCTCAAGTTGAGTTTGGTGATGTTCTTGGTCATTTTGGAAAGCCCTTGTATGATACAACAACTGCTTGATCATAATTGGTTTTGATAATTTTGGGATCCAAGTGAAAAATGCCCCTACATTTGGAAAAAAGTGAAGGCAGATTCTGACTTAGTGAAAATTTCACTAAGTGTTGGAAAAAGTGGCATTTCATGTTTTCAGCCACTTTGATCATTCCATAACTCAAAATCCATAATGAATTGGAATGAGGTATAATTGAAGCTTTTATAGAGGGCCATGAGAGCTACAAATCCAGCTTTGGATGGGGGAAAATGGCCTTGTGGTTTAGGAGTTATGATCCTCCAAAGTTGGTACCCTAGCCACTTTATTCCATAACTTAGAAATATTTCTAAGTTTTTATGGTTACCCCTTTTACAAGTTATCCCACTTTTCTTGATTTTTCTTGATGAATGATGATTCAAATCACACATTAACATCATTTTAGGGTTAAAAAACCATAATTGTGAAAAATCTCAAAAAGTCAAAGTTGACTTTTATGCACAGTTGACTTTTTGTTAGATGAATTCCAAACTTTGCGATCCTCTATGAAATCAAGTCCTTGACCTAAATCAAACTTTATAGACATGTTCCATAGGTGTTATAGGGTGTATTGAATCATGTCCCAAGGTTTGGGAGCATGTCTTGGTCAAAAGTCAAACCTACAGTTGACTTTTTTTCGCGAAACCCTAACTGTGGCTCAGATGAACTTGAAACTTATTGATCAAGCTTCTTGGATCAATCCATTGTTGCAAATGGATCAATGTAGTGTATTAGATACCCTCAAATACTTCTTTGAGGTCTTGGCTCATGTTTTGTCCCAAAAGTCAACTTAGGGGTGAATTTGGTCAAGAAACCCTAATTCCTGATTTTTTATGAATGCATCCCCTGAGACTACATTGACTTGATGATTGGGTTTATGATGTCCCATGGAGAATCTTAGGTTATGCTTTGAAGCATTGGCTCATGCCCAGAGGAAAATTTCCATCTGGAGGCCCTGGTCAACCAAACCCTAATTTGGTGATACTGGCGATCTTGAGGCTTGATCCACTCAGAATGCTGCAACCTTGTGCTTGATTCTTGTTGTGGGAGTCCTCTTGATCCATTGTGGATGTTTAAGAGGTTAGACAAGTTGAAGATCATGTCAATTCTTGATTGATCCTTTGTCTAAAGCTCTAAGAGGGCCTGAAACCCTAATTTTTGTTTGTAGTAAATGCTCATCCATCTTTGGAGAGAGTGGTGAGGCATGAAGGTTCCTCCATATTGTGATGATGATTTGTACAATGATGGGAAATCTTAGTGGTCAAATTTTGGGGTATGACAGATGCCCCTATTTAATCTTCTTGGACCCGAAGGTGTGAATGGTGAAGGTATTCAGGCATTCAGGATGCAAGAGGATTAAATATCAGAATACCCGAAATTTTGATGGTGTTTGGGAATGGTAGGTCACGGATCCTTCTTCTTTTGCTAAGCAATGAAGCTTATAAAAGGTAAAAACTTCCCCTCGATCCTGGACTTCAGCCAAGGAACTCGTCTCAGTTTTCTTTCGAAATAAACTTCCCCTCAATCTTGGTTTCCTACCAAGGAACTGGTCTAAGTTTCTGAAATAAACTTCCCCTCGATCCTGGTTTCCTACCAAGGAACTGGTCTAAGTTTCTTTTGTCAATAAACTTTCTTGACAAAGGACGCTATGTGTAGCAATTTTCCTCAAACTTCTCGCCGAATTTTCCTGGGGAGATGCCATTTGACGGAAAAAATTTTGATGTCAGAGTTGCTGGAGAACCCAGTCATCTGAGTTATAGAGGTGTACAAACTTCTCTGTTGGAGACGCCATTTGTTGATTCTATTGGAGAAAACGAGTCTCTTGAGAGGTTTTTTTCCGCTAGGGGATATTATCATACTTTTCTCGGAGATCCTCTCGGAGAAACGCCATATGATGTGATCCAATTTTGAGGCGCTGATGACCTTTTCGTCAGCGAATTTCGGAACACAACTGCCGCATTGTTGAATCTCTGATTGAGAGGCTTTCGCTGGGGATTTTCCTTAATCCGAGAAAGCGAAAATATCATCTTCAATGGTCAAGAGTGACGTTTGTTGAAGGTTCTCTGGTTTTTCAGAGGTTCAAGTTATCAAAGTGGTCGAGGACCCACTCCAATCCAGAAATAAACTAGAGGAGAGAGATTGTTCAGACGCGACACTTCTGGACGAGGAAAGGGCTCATAACTCGATTGAGATTACTGTTATCACTAGGGGATAAGACCGGCTGGAGTGATAGTGATGCAAAATGAATGCGAATGTAAATCAATAATGCATGATGCATGTATGTTTATGCTGACAAAACTGACACGACATACAGACTAATAGATGAACATGACTGGATACTCGGCCACTGTTGGGAACGAAGAAGTACCGCTGGTTCAAGATAGCAATTCTGCCTTGCTTAGGAGAGATAGTCCCTGCGGGGAACTATGTTGGTCGGGCTTAGGAGGTAATAACTCTGCCGAGGGTATCAGATGGGAAAGTCGCATCTGATACAGCTGATCCTTCATTCAGGCGCACTGGCTTAGAAGGAGTACTTTGATTCTGCACTTTGAAGCTCGATTACTTCTGGAGAAGCGGGCGACATTCTTCTGATGTTCAACAGTCAAAATAAATTGCCATCTTTATTTTAAAAGCAGAAAAGTTTTATAAGTAAATTCATTTTGTTTCGTTTCAAGAATCGTCGATCATATTAAAATGTCGTTCTATAAAGCTAAAACAAATGAGAATTATAAACAAAAGCACAAGGGCTCAAATTTTATTGATAGGATGGAGATCAGCCAAGCGCGTGATTCCATAGATTATTTACAAAGTTTAGAAAATGGTAATTTACGTGAAGAGGGCTACATTGAAACATAACGACCACTATCCTTCTACCAACTTTGAATTCTGGGCATCCTGAGCTTCTGTCGAAGATGACCTTGACTGGAAGTTTTTCGACAAATAGTCTTACCGTTGGGGGATTTCACCTTGTCGGACGTAGTTACTTTCCATTAATCCCTAACTTTTGCCTGGATTATACTTTGAGGTTTCCAATCCACCGGGATGATTTTTGCTTATGTCTCTAATTTTTGCCTGGACCGCCCTTTCGGGTTTTCAATCCACCGAGGCGTTTTTTTTAGTTTAGGCGAAGTATTTCTTGACTACATCAACATTCGTGGGGTAGGCAAATTCTTCTCCATCCATCGTTGCAAGTCTCAAGGCGCCGCCTGAGAAAGCTTTCTTGACCACATAGGGGCCGTTATAATTCGGGGTCCATTTGCCCCGAGAGTCAGTGAGAAATGATTGTATCTTTTTGAGCACAAGGTCTCCTTTTCTAAAGACGCGAGGTCGGACCTTTTTGTCGAACGCCTTCTTCATCCTTTGCTGATACAACTGACCATGGCATAATGTCGTCTTTCATCTTTCTTTGATCAGATTCAATTCATCGTGTCGACTTTGACACCATTCGACTTCTATGAGCTTAGCTTCCATCAATACCCAGATTGATGGGATCCCTACTTCTATGGGGAGAACTGCTTCCATGCCATATACTAGAGAGAAAGGGGTTGCCCTTGTTGAAGTGCAGACAGATGTACGATAACCGTGAAGAGCAAAGGGTAGCATTTCGTGCCAGTCTTTGTAGGTTACAACCATTTTTTGAACAATCTTCTTGATGTTCTTGTTAGCCGCTTCTACCGCTCCGTTCATCTTGGGTCGGTAGGGAGATGAGTTATGGTGTTCGATCTTGAACTCTGTGCACAACTCTTTCATCATCTTATTGTTCAAGATAGATCCATTATCAGTAATGATCTGGCTTGGAACACCATAACGACAAATGATATTGTTTTTGATAAATCGGACCACCACTTGTCGGGTTACATTAGCGTATGACGCTGCTTCGACCCCCTTGGTGAAGTAGTCAATGGCGACCAGGATGAACCGATGTCCGTTTGAAGCCTTGCGTTCAATCACGCCGATCATATCGATTCCCCATATGGAAAAAGGCCAAGGGGAAGAGAGAACCTTGAGATGCATTGGCGGTACATGGATTTTATCGGAGTATATCTGACACTTGTGACACCTCCTTATGTACTTGTAGCAGTCGGATTCCATTGTCAACCAATAGTACCCTGCTCTAAGAATTTTTCTCGCCATTGCATGTCCGTTGGCATGAGTGCCAAAGGATCCTTCGTGAATTTCTTTCATTAGCATGGCTGCTTCTGGTCTGTCCATGCATCAGAGCAAGACCATGTCAAAATTCCTCTTATAGAGTGTATCACCTCTCATGAAGAAGCTGCCTGTTAACCTTTTGAGGGTCTTTCTATGTTTTCTGGACGCCCCAAGTGGGTACTCCTATTTCTGAAGGAAGCATTTGATATCGTGATACCAAGGTTTGTCGTCTATGACTGCTTCGATGGTGAAGATGTAAGCGGGCCGTTCAAGGCGCATTATGTCGATCTTAGGTAGGTCATTCCATTGACCTACGCTAATCATGGAAGAGAGAGTGGCTAATGCATCAGCCATGTGATTCTCATCACGAGGGATGTGATGAAACTCGATTCTGTTGAAGAAGGGTAACAACCTTCTTGCATAATCTTTGTAAGGAATCAGTCCTGATTGGTATGTGTTCTAATCTCCTTTGATATGGTTGATAACTAGGGCTGAGTCGCCATATACGTCCAAGTTTTTTATCCTTAAGTCAATCACTTCTTCGAGACCCATGATACAAGCTTCGTATTCGGCCTCGTTGTTTGTACACTTGAACGTAAGTCTGGCGGTGAAAGGAATGTGGGTACCCTGAGGGGTAACAATGATTTCCCCAATTCCATTTCCGTAATGATTAACGGCTCCGCCAAAGATTAGTCCCCATTAGGAACCTAGTTCTGGCCCTTCACTGGGTAGCGGTTCATCGCAATCTTTGATTTTCAAATACATGACATCTTCGTCTGGGAAGTCAAACCTGATTGATTCTTGATCGTCAATCGGTTGATGAGCCAAATGATCGGCTAAAATACTCCCCTTAACGACTTTTTGAGCATGGTACTCGATGTCATATTCTGATAACAACATCTGCCAATGGGTAATCCTTCCCGTGAAAGCAGACTTTTCAAATACATACTTGATTGGATCCATTTCGGATACCAACCAAGTAGTGTGACGAATCATGTACTGGCGTAGACGTTTGGCTGCCCAAGCCAAAGCGCATCAAGTTTTCTCAAGCATAGTGTACCGAGTCTCGCAGTCGGTGAATTTCTTGCTCAAATAATAGATGGCAGACTCTTTCCGTTTGGTTTCGTCTTGTTGGCCAAGTACACATCCCATTGAGTCCTCTAGGACTGTTAAGTAGATGATCAGCGGTCTTCCTTCCACTGGAGGTGATAGAATCGGCGGATTCAACAGATATTCCTTGATACTGTGGAAGGCAATTTGGTAATCTTCTCTCCAAACGCAGTCTTGGTTCTTTTTGAGTAATTTGAAAATCGGCGCACACGTCGCGGTCATGAGGAATATGAATCTGGAGATGTAGTTCAAACGTCCCAAGAATCCTCTGACTTGTTTTTCAGTTTTCGGAGAAGGCATTTCTCGAATGGCCTTGACCTTGTCAGGATCAACCTCAATTCCTTTCTGGATGACGATGAACCCTAGTAGTTTCCCTGAACGGACACCGAAGGTGCATTTGTTGGGATTCAAGTGGAGTTTGTACTTTCTCAGCCGCTCGAATAGTTTTGACAGGTGGGTCACATGCTCCTCTTCTGTCTTAGATTTTGCAATCATGTCATTGACATATACCTCAATTTCCTTGTGTATCATGTCATGAAATAGAGTAGTCATGGCCCTTTGATAGGTTGCCCCGACATTCTTCAAACCGAATGGCATTACCTTGTAACAAAAGGTACCCCATGGGGTAATGAACGAAGTTTTCTCCATGTCTTTCAGCGCCATTTTTATCTGATTATAGCCCGAGAATCCATCCATGAAGGAGAAAACCTTGAACTTTGCTGTACTGTCTACCAGAATGTCAATGTGTGGTAAAGGAAAGTCGTCCTTTGGACTACCCTTGTTTAGATCTCTGTAATCGACACACATTCTAACTTTTCCGTCCTTTTTCGGAACTGGTACTATGTTGGCTAACCATTGAGGATACTCTGACGTGGCAAGGAAACCAGCGTCAATCTGTTTCTGTACCTCCTCTTTGATTTTGATGGCCATGTCCGGGTGAGTCCGTCTCAACCTCTGTTTTACTGGCGGATATTTCGATTTTAACGATAAATGATGCTCCACGATGCTGGTATCCAACCCTGGCATGTCCTGGTAGGACCAAGCAAACACATCGGGAAATTCTCTGAGAAGCTTTGTCAAACTCTCTTTGGCAGTTGGACTGAGCAATGCCCCAATCCTGATCTCTTTTCTCTCTTTTTCCGAACCCAAGTTGATTGTTTCCAACGGCTCTTTGTGAGGTTCGATGGACCTTTTCTCTTATCTAAGTAATCGGGAGATCTCCTCTTGAATATCGTTGTCATCTTCTTCTTCAGCCCCAAATATCGGGAACTCAAAGTTGGGAGAAGGCATCGGATCGTATGTTTCAACGGGGTTTAAAACAAGCAATATGCATGACGGTATGATTCGTGTTTAGAAGAGATAGAGAGAATGCAAGTGTGTGCAGTGTTTTTTTTACTGCTTGTTTATTTTGAATTGTTTTTAGGATTACCATTTTCTGAGAAAAGCGAAAATAGAAAACAGCAATTAATACGAAAATTACAGAACAATGTTATTTTATTAATGAACAAGTCAATTCTTGAAACTATAGCCCCATAAAACAAAACTCTGTTGCTTTGGGCGAAGCGAAGAGGGATATTTACAGAAAGCGAGCCCTATCAAAACATCCGTTTCACCGGGGCAGGGTGAAAGGTTAAAGAGGGCAATTAATTTGACTTATGAACAATCTTCGGAACATTGACAGCAACCCATTGGCGGCGAACTCCTCGGTGAATCACAAAGTCTGGTATCTTCTTTCTAGGCTTCTTCTTAGAAATGACGCTGATTTTTGGAGGAGTTGGATCATTGGAATCTGTCTCCCAGGCAGGGTTGTCGTAGGAGGATTCCTCAGTTGTATTTTGCATAGTATTTGTGCTCTCAGGAAAATCTCCCCATCCAGTTGGCTGGATGTCTTCGAGCCTGATACGAGAGCTCTCAGGAGCGGTGTACTTGACCATATAGTCGTATTTATCAGTCGGTTGTCCCAAGGTGTCCCACACTTCTTTGGAACTGGAGGAGTCATCTCTCTCGATGACGTTGACCTCGAGAAATGCATAGTTGATGAATTCTAGTCCGGCAAGCTTTGCCAATTCATCGTTATGCTGGATACTTTCTAAATGACCTGAGTAATGATCCCATGACATGGTGGGGACGCAGGTATTCTGTTCAATGATGCTCAGCTGATTTTCATTGTTCGGCTGATTTTCTTGCCCCAAGACTCCTGGGTACGGTTTCCAGATAGGCAGGCTATCCATTGGGCCATAATAGTCGTGGTCAAAGTTGTCTTTCATCAGAGTGTCTTCCTCTAATGAGTTTGGTGGAGCACGACATCCTTCCGGATCACAATCTCCATATATCATTTCGACGTATGACCTCGGTATAAATCTCGGATTCTGTGCGGGATAGAAAAATGGCGTAGGCACCTCTTCCTGAGACATATAACCGTCCTTGTTAAGATAGGACTTCCATTCCTCATCCATATCGGAGGAATCCTCCTCGTTGATAGTGTGGACTGTTTGAGGAACTGGGTGAAGGAAACCTCCACTATGGAAGAAGTCCTGAATGGGATGAAAACTTTCATCGTTAGCAACTGTCTGGGTACAGGTTACGGAAAAACCTAGACCCTTCTTTGTTTTGTTAACGGGAGGAATGATAAGTTATCCCATCCTTTGGTATTGTTGCTTTTGATCGCTTTGAGAGAATCTCCGTACGAGGAAATCGAGGTTCCTTTCTCTGATTGATTCTCATCGCTCAATGAAAGTGCTTGGAACTGAGTCCCAACAGCCTCCTCTGGTTCTACATAAGTAGACGATGATAAGTTACTCACGAGCAAGGCTTGCTCTCTACAGACCGTGATGAGTTGATCATTCTTGATGAACTTCAATTTCTGGTGTAGCGTCGAAGTGACTGCCCCAGCCTGGTGTATCCAAGGTCTTCCTAATAAACAGCTGTACGCTGCCCGGACGTCCATGACCTGGAAAGTGATTAAGAAAGTGTGAGGACCAATAGTTATGGGAAGGTCGACTTCGCCAATAACTGCTTTCCGAGATCCTTCAAAGGCTTCGACAATGACCTTATTGCCCCTCATCGAGGATCCTTTGAATGATAGCGCATTAGAGTGGACTTCGGCATAACTGCCATACCCTAAATTTTGACCACTAAGATTTCCCATCATTGTGCAAATCATCATCGCAATATGGATGAACCATCATACTTCATCAATCTCCCCAAACATGGGTGAGCATTCACTACTATCAAAATTAGGGTTTCAAGCCCTCTCAGAGTTCTTAGACAAAGGATCAATCAAGAATTGACATGATCTTCAACTTGTCTAACCTCTCAAACATCCACAATGGATCAAGAGGACTCCCACTTCAAGTATTAAGCACAGGGTTGCTCCCTTCTAGATGGATCGAGCTTCAAGATCGCCAGTGTCACCAAATTAGGGTTTTGATCGACCAGGGCCTCCAGATGAAAATTTTCATCTGGGCATGAGCCAATGATTCAAAACATATCCTAATATACTCCATGGAACCTCATGGAACCAATCATCAAGTCAATTTGACCTCAAGGGATGCATACATCAAAAATCAGGAATTAGGGTTTCTTGACCTAATTCACCCCTAAGTTGACTTTTGGGACAAATCATGAACCAAGACCTCAAGACATGATTTGAGGGTCTCTAATATACCATGTTGATCCACTTGGAACAATGGTTTGATCCAAGAAGCTTGAGCAACAAGTTTCAATTTCATCTGAACCACAGTTAGGGTTTTGCGAGAAAAGTCAACTATAACTTTGACTTTTGACCAGGACATGCTCCCAAACCCTAAGACATGATTCAATACACACTATAACACCCAGGGAACATGTCCATCAAGTTTGATTTAGGTCAAGGGCATGATTTCCCAAAGGATTGCACAGTTTAGAATTCATCCGATAAAAAGTCAACTGTGCACAACAGTCAACTTTGACTTTTTGAGATTTTTCACAAAAATGGATTTTTAACCCTAAAACGATGTTAATGTATGATTTGAATCATCATTCATCAAGAAAAATCAAAGAAAGTGGGATAACTTGTAAAAGGGGTAACCATAAAAACTTAGAAAATTTTCTAAGTTATGAAATAAAGTGACAAAGGTACCAACTTTGGAGGATCATAACTCCTAAACCACAAAGCCATTTTTCCCCATCCAAAGCTTGATTTGTAGATCTCATTTCCCTATACAAAAGCTTCATACTGACCTATGTCCAAATTCCTCATGGATTTTGAGTTATGGAGTGATCAAAATCAAGAAAAGTCACTTTGTTCCAACACTTAGTGAAAATTTCACTAAGTCAGAATCTGCCTTACTTTTTTTCAAATGTAGGGGAATTTTTCACTTGGATCCCAAAGGTATCAAAACCAAATATGATCAAACAGTTGTTGTATCATATAAGGGCTTTCCAAAATGTACAAGAACATCACCAAATTCAATTTGGGCCATGAGATATGACATTGGCAAGTTGCCTTGCTGAAATCTGCCAAGGCAAGGCAGAATTTTGCACCTTTGCTCGATTTTCCAAAATCAGCTAATTCCAAGCCTTGTTATCACTTTGGAAACATCTGAGGATTGAATCTAAAGGGGACAATCACTGAGCCAAGCCTCCAAAGTCCTTGGAACAAGAAATAGCATGCTAAACCTAGAATTGCCCAAAATAGGGACAAGACTCCAATTTTGGATTGGAGCATTCAATGGAAGCACCAAGGTGGCATGGACTGAGCCATTAGCAACTGAATTCAGTCAAGACTTATCCAAGACCAAGGGGACCAGCAGCCTGTGCCCTAACCTCTAATCAATGGCTAGAGGAGACTTGGATTTTCATTTGCCAACATTGGCCAACCCTACTCAGCAGTTGCCATTCACTATTCCTTGTAAAACAAACTTGCTCTACTATAAATAGAGCTCAATTGTGATCAGTTTGAGTACGCCAAAGCCATCAAACAGATGCTTTCCTCAAAATCCACTTCTCACTCTAAAAAATGCCTTTCTTAGCAAGTCGCTATCGGGTTTTTCATTAGAGAGCAATTCCACTCAAACCAATCACACACACACCTCATATACATCATATGTGAGCTGATCAAACACTTAAACAACAACTGTAACAATGATTTCTCAGAATCACCAGCCAGTTGCTCAAGTTTTCAATCAAGTTGCAGTTGAGATACCATGAAGTGATCCAGCCATTTCCAATCAAGTCCAAGCATTCAAACACACTCCATAGGGTGTAGGGAAGCTGTTCAGATCATCACAATTCATCTGTAACACCTCCAACTCAGAAATCAATTTGCTCTTGCTGTCACGACCTAGAGGTAAGCCTAAACTTGGTCATCTCTCAATCTATGCATATTTCCTCGCACAATACTTTTGCCAAATGTTCATAATCATGCATGGAATGTTTCCCCTCAAGTAATTACTTTGTTTGAATCGTGTATCAAAAATCCCAGCCTTCATGCAAAATTTAGGGTTCTTGAGGATTTATCGTGATTTCTTGTTTTATGTTTAATTTAAATGAAATTAATTGTCATAAACATGATCGTGAGGTGAAAACGAGCAGATTGATATGTGGATTGCATGATATAATCAAGTATTCAGTGAGATTGGATAGAAAATGCAAATCTGGGCAAAGCTGAAAAACGCGCGTGTTCTTCAGCTATTCTTGGCGCCATTTCTCTCAAATTCAAATATTTGAATTTTGTGATTTTTGTTTAATTGATTCAAAAATTAATTTCTCTCTGAGTTTTAATGATTTTGAGTTGATTCTTTTTTTAATAATTCACAAAAATGTTAAAATATTTTATTTTCCCAAAAAATCCCAAAAATATTATTTATTTCATATAATTGATATTTTTGCAAAGAATTAATATTTTAATTATTTTTGACATTTAAAATATTTTTTCCTTATTGATTTTGCAAATTTTAATGATTTCTAATCATTTTGTAGGGCAAAAATTGATTTATGAAGCATTAATCCAAAATCATAATTTGTTTTTCACATGTTAAACAATTTTAATCGTTTTAATTGAATATTTTATTCAATCAAAACACATTTTGAAAACAAATTAGGGTTTTTGATTAATTCAACCCTCATAAATCATTTTCAAACTCTTTGGGCCTCTAATAGAGTGTAAGACCCAATCCTTTGTAAATACAAACCTATTTTGGGCCTCACTTATTGTATCAGTCCCGTTGTATTTCAAAAAGTTCGACGCGATCATCGTCAGTTGAAAAACAAAAATTGGGCCTACCCTCGTGTTATAAGCCCCATTTATTTTCTTTAAAAATCTTTTGGGCCTCTTAAAAGAGTGTAAGACCCAAAACCCCCTTGTACAAACAATTTTGGGCCTCACTTATTGTATAAGTCCCCCTGTACAAGTAAACGGCGCGATCGTCGCCTTTTTAAAAAAATCAACTGGGCCTCTCCTCGAGCTATAAGACTCATTCAAAACTCTTTGGGCCTCTATTAGAGTGTAAGACCTAATCCCCTTTTAACCAAAACAATTTTTAGGTCTCCGATATTGTATAAGCCCCTTTGCGTTAAAAGAAAATCTCGGCGCGATCGCCATTTTAAAGCGAAAAAATCGTCTGGGGCCTACCCTCGTGTTATAAGCCCCACTCTTTTTCTTTAAACCTTTTGGGCCTCTTGAGAGAGTGTAAGACCCAAATCCCTTTGTACAGCAAACCATTTTTGGGCCTCAGTCACTTGTATAAGTCCCTCTGTACAAATTCAACAGTGCGCTCACTGATAAAACCCTGGACCTCTCCTTGAGCTGTAAGCCCCAAATATTTTTTTTTCAAAGCACTTTCTCCTTTGATTTTGAATATACTGTTGTTTTCAATCTTTCTTTATTGAACAACTAACCAAACAGCATGGTAGCTCTACAACCGAGTAAGTGTTTATTCGCTTTCATTTACCGCTTTCATATACACATAACTGTATTGTGGGGTCGTTTTGCTGTAAGTCTTCTTTCATAAACTCATACCGACTGTGTAATAATAGTATAGATATTTAGAGTTTCCCCGGCAACTACGTCTAGCATTAAGCCCGTTGATCACTCTTAAATAGTCAAAACTAGATCCTCATAGGATTACCAGACACAGTCTTCCCTCCTAGACTGTCACTCGTAGAAGTTGTCAAAGAAACTCTATTCCCCAGAGATGATCTTTTCTCCGTGAATGGCATCTCTTGAGTTTCTTCCAAATTCTCGAACTTTCCTCGCTTGATCTATTCTTTGTGAATAGCCTGTCTTGAACTTCACGGGGTTTGGAGACCCACAGGCTTCTTAAAAGCACCCTTAGGAATTGTCAAGAAACTCTACTCCCCAGAGATGATCTCTTCTCCGTGAAATACATCCCTTGAGTTTCTTCCAAATTCTCGAACTTTCCTGGCTTGATCTATTCTTTGTGAATAACCTATCTTGAACTTCTCGGGGTTTGGGGACCCACAGGCTTCCTAAAAGCATCCCCGCCTCCTCTTGGGCGTTGTACAAGGACCCGTCGGCTTCTTAGAAGTATTCACAACCTCCTCTTAGGCTTCGTATAAATGATTTCTTCCTCCGGGAATGATAGCCTCCTCTTGGGCTTAATACAAATTATCCCTCGGCTTCTTAAAATGTTTCTAGCCTCCTCTTGGGCTTCGTACAAATTGTCCCGACGACCTCGTAGAGGTATAAGAACAGAAATTAGTCATCTTAATAGAACAGTCTTTCCAAGAGTCTAATACTGTTTCTCAAAGCATAGTATAAAAGATGAAACTCTAGACTTGGACAGTCTAATTTGCTTGAGTCTCAAAGACATTCTCAAGCACCCTTCAAGAATAGGAAGGAACCCCGTAGACTCGGACAGTCTCAATACCCTTTGGATTTCCCATTTCCTCAAAGAAAAGGAAATATCCCTGATCCTCGAATCAAAATCCCTGAATACACTGTTACTCATATAAGAACTGATTTTCTCTTTGAACCAATATACTGGACCTGTCACTCAACTGAAACAGCACCATAGCCTCTCTCTTGGGCTTTATACAATGATTCTCCCCAGCGGAGTCAAACACATTTTAGCCTCCGTCTTGGGCTTTGTACAAGACGCAAATCACTCCCTTATTGAGTATAAAACAACATTTTAGCCTCTCTCTCGGGCTTCGTATGAGACACATAAAAAAGACTCTCTTGTTGAGTCAATAATCCTTTTAGCCTCCATCTCGGGCTTCGTACGAGATACAAAATCATTCTCTTGTTGAGTATAAAAGACTCTCTTGTTGAGTCAACCCTTTTAGCCTCTCTCTCGGGCTTCGTACGAGACACATAAAAACTCCCTCTTGTTGGGCCATTAGCCTCCTCTTAGGCTTTGTATAAGAAAACCACTGGTTGATCCAATCAACCTTTTAGCATCAAAAGTTGTGCCTCGTTCACAGTACACAAACATCAACAACTCCTTCCCCTTCATCTAATCGCGGTAAGCGGCAAGCCTCTGGATCATCTACATCCATGCCACTGTCCCTCTTTTAGCATGAAAAATTCCTAAGGAAAGATGGCATTGCTCTACACTGAGTTAAAGTCTTCTCCTTCAGGTTGGAAATCCCCTATAAAGGAAATTATGGCATTGTCGGATTCACATATCCCGGTTAAAGTAATTCTCCTTTATAAACAGTTGTGATGGACAAACCCCTCTTTAGAGATGACAAATTCTCTCTAAAGTCAAACCCCTTCAGCTTCACATCTTGGGCTTTGAACAAGATACAAACTACCTTTCGCTTCACATCTTGGGCTTTGAACAAGACACCAAAACACCACTTCCTCCCATAGAATATGAGGAACTATGAACGCTCTGATTTCTCTGTTTCGGAAAAACGGGAATACGTAGGCATAAGGTTGAAAGAAAAATCTTAGCGAGCACACTAATCCAAAACCCAAAATCCCATACCACCACATCTCAATCGAAAAGCATCAGTCTTAACCTCCCACCAATCGACCGGACACATTTTTTTTAACAAAATAACCTAAAAGATACCCACAATCTTTGTAGCATCTGTAAACCAACAGTCATCTGTTCAAACTCAGTTTGCAAGCAGGGTTAATTGGAGACATCTATTTCCCTTCCTTCATCAGCTTTAATAGGATAAAAAATGAATCGAACTGTAGATACCAAAGAGCGGTAGTGCTTCGCAACCACATCCAAAATCGCTCGCTACAGAAAAATGGCGACTTCACTGGGGACGAAGAGATCTTGTTCTCTTCCCATCTATTAGGTAGAAACCTTAAAAAAAAGTGGCACCCACCGTGGGGCCGGTCTTTCTTTCTTTCTTTATTTTCTGGGATAAGACTTTTTGTTGACTTCACTAGGATCTTAGGTCAAAACCCTTTAAATGGGGAAGGAACCACAAAATGGCGTCTCCGCCGGGGAGCCATTTTCTGTCAGGAACATAAGATTCGTAGCTTTTAAAAAGTCTAGGACATTAGGACAAATATATGTACTGCTTTTCCTAATTGATATCTGTGTTTATTTTTCTGCTAATGGGAATGCATGTGATGGCGCATGTGGAAAGATTGAGTATACACTTAAGATATGTGATGGCAACGAGGTCGACCATCAACCTCAGTGGAGGCTTCCCAATGAAACCCATTCCCTCTCATAGGCAATGGGCCGATTGTGACGTCTGAGAAGCTGAGGAGACAGCCCTTTTGTAGTGCGGAAACTATCGGAAATAGTTGTCACGTGATACTACCCTCATTTGAGGCTGATGATCTATTCTCGGTGAATAGCATTTACTCTAAGATTTCATACAGCTCGCTGGCGATCCGCTTGTTGTTTGTTATCCTGGGAGGAGCTGATGATTTTGAGTACAGGTACAAAAAATCACCCTAGTATAAACCTTTGGGGATGGGTAGAGCCTTGACTCCATGACAACGACCCTTTGACCCCATGTTTTTTCTATGTTTTTGTGTGCTGCATTCATGCATTCATTTAAAAAACATTAAAACATTCAAAAAAAAATTTCTCTTCTAGTCTCTCTATCTTTTCAAAATAAACTAAGACTGTGATTGCAAATATCAGAGAAAAGGATTGCGCTAATGGATTTTGGTAGAAGGAGAACTCATAAGTACGCCTTCAGGATTCCAAAACTAGAGGATTTAAGAGGTTTTACGAGGATGGTCACAAACCAAGAGGCTTTTAGAGCCAAGTACAGAGGTTTGCTATCTCTGCTAAGAGTCCATGTGATTGAGGGAATCATGGATGCGCTCGTTCAGTTCTACGATCCGGTCTATCATTGTTTCACATTCCCGGATTACCAGCTAGCACCAATGCTGGAGGAATATTCTCATCTGATTGATCTACACATTACAGATCAAGCTCCATTTTCTAGACTGGAAGAAATTCTAAAGAATCAGACCATTGCAAGAGCAATTCATTTGGACGAGTCTGAGATCAGGACTCACATGACCACTATGGGTGGCATACAAGGTTTGCCAGCCCAATTCTTGACAAAGAAAGCCCTGTACTTTGCCAGTATAGGGAACGTGACTGCTTTTGAAAGCATCTTTGTTTTACTCACCTACGGGTTATTTTTGTTGCCCAACATTAATAACTTCGTCGATATCAACTCCATTAACGTTTTTCTCATTGGAAACCCTGTGCCAACTTTGCTCGCAGATGCATATCATTCTGTACACTTAGGGAATTTGTACAGTGGAGGGGAGATCACGTGCTGTGTACCTCTGTTTTATAAATGGTTTATCTCCCATTTGCCTAAGTCTGCTACTTTTTAGGATCACAAGAGTGCCTTACGTTGGTCGCAGAAAATCATGTCCCTCACCAACTCTGACATTGATTGGTGTAATAGGATTTATGATGGGATCAGGATCATTGACCGTTGTGGAAACTTCCCCAATGTACCCCTTATAGGAACTAAGGGAGGAATCAATTACCATCTAGTTCTCGTTCGTCATCAATTTGGATACCCGATGAGGCACGTCCTACGGAGTGTTCATCTGGAAGGTCTTTTCTTCAAGGAAGGAGAAAATGACAGAGCACTAAAGACAGAAATAGTTCATGCTTGGAAACATGTTCATAAGAAAGGAAGGGAGTCTCTAGGAAAACCCGACTGTGTCTCGGTGGAGCCTTATCTCCACTGGGTACAAACTAGAGCTCTCAAGCTAAAGATGCCTTATCCTCGTCATGGAGTCCTTCCACTGAGGGAGTCTGTCATGTACTTCATGACTGAGACTGAAAAACTTCAGGTTACTCTCAACAAAGTTCAACGGGAGAGGAGGTCTTGGAAGAACAAGTACCGCACCCTCAACGTGGAGTGCATCAAAATACATCAACTACTAAAATATAAGGATGCTCTGATTGAAATTTTGGAGCAACATGCGGTAGAGAATCAAGATGACCAAAGGAATTTGCTCACTCCTTTCACCTGACAAAGGAATGACAACCCGACAACGGCCCAAGAGCCCCGGTGTTGGCACTGGATTTCGACTGGCGGTGGTGTCTGGAGACTCCCAGGGCATGTCGGCGCAAAAGAGGTACGATAAGGTGTCGAGTCGACGCCAGCAGAAAAGCGTGTCGGAGAAGCGTCGACAAGCTTTGGCGTCGGAAGGGAATATGGTGACAAGCTGATTTCAACTTCAAGGAACAAGTGTTTAGGCGAGAAAAGTTTGAAACTTCCAAGACTATGGGAAGTTGAAAAGAGAGTGGGGTGCCACATGTCAGCGTCAGAAAACGTTTTGGCAGACAAACAGTTATTTTTTAGGCCTATATAAGGCATTGTACTTTTCATTTTAGGGGTCGCATTTTTTCACGTTGTAAGGGGAAAATACTCAAAGTACCAAGCTTAGAGAGAAACGAGTTCACTCCCGCAAACAAATGTACACTTGCGTCCAAATCTTACTTAATGCAATTTATTTTCCGCATATAATTTAAAGTCTTTACTTCTCTTATTTTTCTCGCTCAACTTTTTCCTTGTATTTCTTTGTTTTGTTTTGCATCCAACTCGCAACCGTTAAGAAACCCTTTGTGTCACCCAGGTCACTTTAGTGTGACACTTGCACTAAAAAACACAGACAAACTAAAACGCAGCATAAACATACGCGTTCAATTCCTTGTTCTGGGATTTGTTTGGCCGATCCCGCAAGCGAACCTGCGACGGAAGGCTAGCGGTTGTTCGCGCCGGCGAACAAAGTGGCACGCCCAGTGGGACGCATGTGAATTGAGTATATGTTTCTACGTAGTGGTAAGATGGTAATACCACGACCAAACGAAGAACTGTCTCTGACAGAAACTGCGGTGGGTACACACACAATTGATGTTGGCTCCGGTACCATATCAGCAGTGTCAACCTCTCCTAGCAGACCAATTACAACCCCGCATTGAAACGACCCAAGGTCGACAATGGCTGGGACTACGGGGCAATATATGCCTAGTATCACCATGCCCATACCTAGATCGTATGGAATGCCACCAAAGTTCATGTCAAGTGTGTATTCTAGCGGACATTTGTTTGGAGAAAGTTCGTCCCCAGTATTTTCGACTTATCAAGGGATAGGACACTTGTCGAACCCAATGGTTCGACCTCTAGGATTCAACCTGTCCTCTCAATCCATACCAACCTTTACCTCTAGTTCCGTCGCGGTCATGAGGCAACAAATGGACGAGAGTATTCATGAGATGGTTCACATGTTGACTCGGCAGATGGGTACAATATTAAGACCACTGATACAAGAATCAACCCAGAGTTACCAGTAACTGAAGACTCAGATGACACGAATCGGTGATTTCTTAGGTGCCCCTAGGGCTCAGGGTCGACTGACCCCACCGCCGCGACCGATGACGCCCCTTCGTCAGGATGAAGCCTTCGACGAAACTATAGAACAACCCCACGAGTTTGAAGAAACTCCTAGGAGGGTTCAAAGGCCACCTGTGATTGTCCATAGGCACCAAGACCCGGATTTTGTTGTCCAACGGGTTCGACAGGATGCCCTGGCTGGAGAACATAACTTGGAAGTTGTGGTCGAACATATCATGGTCCATAATGGGGCGAACCCTGGCCTTCGACGGCCAACATATACATCCCCTTTACTAGATTTTGTCGTACAAACAGAGTTACCCAGGGGATGGAAAGTGCCAAAATTTACCAAGTTCGCTGGGGAAACAGAAGAGTCCACCGTCCAACACGTCGCTAGGTATCAAACCGAAGCGGGAGACATAGCGAACAATGAGGATTTGAAAATGAAATATTTCCCAAGTTCCCTCACAAAGAATGCGTTCACGTGGTTCACCATGTTGCCCCCTCAGTACATTCACACATGGGCACAATTGGAGAGGCTATTTCACGAACAATTCTATATGGGACAGTCAAAAATAAGTTTGAAAGAATTAGCGAGCGTCAAACGCAAGGCCACGGAGTCGGTAGACCAGTACTTAAATAGATTTAGACTTTTGAAAGCACGTTGCTTTACTCAAGTCCCTGAACACGAGTTAGTCGAAATGGCCGCTGGCGGCCTGGACTATTCGATCAGGAAGAAGTTGGACACGCAATATCTTAGAGATATGGCGCAACTGGCTGACCGAGTTCGCCAGGTCAAAAGATTGAAAGCTGAAAAAGCCCAGTCTAATAGATATCGTAAAAAAGAAAAAGTAACTTATGTGGCTGCTAACGAATACTCTTGCGACGACGAAGAATTCGTCGACGAAAGTGAGAGCCACGTGGCTGAGCTTAAGCCAGGACCTCCCTATACATACAAGCTGTTGAAACCATCGAATGGGAAAAATCCCACCGAAACTAACAAGACGGATAAACACGTCGCTAAAACTTATACTTTTGACGTTTCGAAATGTGACGAAATATTTGATTTACTGGTTAAAGATGGTCAAATTATTATTCCGTCTGGTTTGAAAGATCCCCCTCTAGAACAAAAGAAAAAGAGGGGATCTTGTAAGTTTCATAATTTCCTTGGTCATAAAACAGCTCAATGTGTTCTTTTCAGAGATTTGGTGCAAAAGGCTTTGAAGGAGGGTCGACTCCAATTTGGCGAGAAGCCGAAGATGCAGGTTGACACCAACCCACTGAAGGTTGAAGAGGCTTTGTATTCGGAAGTGTACGAATGTTTGATGGTCGAAGCTACTGAGGGCCTCGACAAACCACCAATGGCTAAAGTGGTAGAATGCATGATGGTGGAAACTACTGAGGGTTCCGACAGGAAAGCAAATGGCAAACTCGAAGCAGTATACCCCCAGGCTGGTGAAAGTTTGGAAGATTGCAGGAAAAGTGCAGGATAAGCGGCTCCAAAGCCGCGTTATGCCCCAGGTACAATGTCGTGTTCGATGAGAATGCTGCTGAGAGGTACGAGGCAAGCAAGAAAGAAGTGCTGTCAGAGAGCGAGCCACCTGTCCCAAGGTTTGTGTTCGACAGGAGCGGGGTCCCTCGTCGAAATGAAGAGTACAGGAAGCTGTTCCAAGGGGCAAGGCCTAAAACTTTCGTGCCCCCATCAGACTCCCCACAGGAAAGGTGGATGGCACCGGTAAATCAGAAAGGAAGCAAAAGACTGAAGTGGAAAGCTCTTGATTTGGAGAAGGAGGCGAATGTCGCTGATGAAAGGGTCGAACAAGCAAGATATAGGGTGTACCCCAACTACAAAGGAAAGAACCCTATGACTAGAACCCAATGGAGGCGCTATCAGCGTAATAAGAAGGCTTAAAGAGAGGCTGCAGCTTCGAAAGTGAAGAATGTCGGAATATCTGTACAGAAGCGCAAGTACCCAAAGGAAAGATGGGTAGAAAAGAGCAAGGTGGCGACAAACCAGACCATGGCAGTAACCTTGAACGCTTCAAGAGAAAAGGAAGTGGTGTCGACCCAGAGCTCAAAGTGCACTTCGTCGGCAAAAAGTAAGAAAGAACCAGAGTATACTCCTCAGTCAGATGAAGAGGAGCCAAAATACTCTCCTCGGTCCGATGAAGAGTATGACCCATCACCCGAAGGGGATTTTGATGAAGACATGTACGACGACACCAATGACGACACTTAAGGCGAAGATTTCATGGTAAACTGTGGTATCGTGTCGGTGTTACCGACTGAGTATGATGTGGTATCTGAGATCTCTGAGACTGAAGAAGACTTCATCACAGGGGAAAATGCGGATGACAAACCACTATGTTATTATGTGATGAACAGTGGCGTGGTCGAGGAACAAACGGCTATGTTCGAACGTCCCACCCCTGGGATGATGTATCATTTGAAGCCATTGTTCATAAAGGCAAAGATTGATGGGGTATCTATCAACAAAGTGTTTGTAGATGGTGGAGCGACTGTGAACCTAATGCCTCACAGTTTGTTTAAGAGAATTGGAAAGACGGAGGCTGACCTCCGATAGCACAACATGGTCTTGTCCAACTACTAAGGCAAGACCAGTAACATCCTGGGGGTTGTCCAAGTGGACTTGGCAGTGGGTACAACCAACAGGCTGACATTCTTCATGGTCATCAAATCGAAGGCAAACTTCAATCTGTTGGTGGGACGTGAGTGGATCCATGGAATTGGGGCACTACCATCAACTATGCACCAGAGGTTGATCATTTGGAGGAAGGATGGCATCGTCGAAAATATTGAAGCAGACCAAAGCTATTACAAAGTCGACGAAGCTAAGGGTACCAAGAAATCTTTTGACCAGCACTTAGCCAATGTGGCTCGTTGTGATGACGGATCAGGATCTTACACCTTCGTCGACACGGGTCGTCTCCTGAACCTAGACCCCGACTATTGGTTCATCTGGGACGCTGCCGACGAAGGTATGGAGCCAATGGAAATGCCACCAATAGGGTGGTCCACTACTGGTGAAGATGACTGCTGAGTCAGAAAGAATGACTCGGATTTCGGCCTATCTGGCTGAAAACAAAAAAATGTCAGCACTCGAAAAAGACGAGACTCTCCGAGTAACTAAGGGAGCCGACCATGACAAAGAAAATCAGAGGCTTGATGGTATTTACGATGATGAGCCTCTAGGGTTTGAAAAGGGGCCAGATCATGAACTGCAGAGAATGCAAGCCCAAGACCCACTTGAGGAAGTTGACTTAGGGGACGAAACAACAAAAAGGCCCACCTACGTGAGTACCAAGGTAGGGCCAACAATGAAGGCCAAACTGGTTAAAGTGTTGAAAGAATACAAGGACTATTTTGCCTGGGATTATGGCGAAATGCCTGGTTTAAGTCAGAGTGTAGTTGAGCATCGTCTCCCGATCCAGCCAGGCAAAATGCCAGTAAAGCAACCCCCTCTACGTTTCGCCCCAGAAGTGACGTCGAAGATCAAGCAAGAAATTGAAAGATTGCTCAAAAGTCGGTTCATCAGAACTGCGAGGTATGTAGAGTGGATAGAAAACATAGTTCCTGTTATTAAGAAAAATGGGACCCTTCGAGTATGCATTGACTTTAGGGATTTGAACAAAGCTACTCCTAAAAACGAATATTCAATGCCCGTGGCAGAGATGCTAGTCGACTCAGCCGCGGGATTTGAGTATTTGAGCATGCTCGACGACTATTCCGGTTACAATCAAATTCTTATAGCCAAAGAAGATGTCCCCAAAACTGCATTTCGATGCCCTGGAGCTTTGGGGACATATGAATGGGTAGTGATGCCTTTTGGGTTGAAAAACGCTAGGGCAACCTACCAAAGGGCTATGAATGCTATATTCCATGATTTTATTGAGAATTTCATACAGGTATACATTGATGACATAGTCATAAAGTCGTCATCAGAGGATGGTCACCTCGACCACCTCCGACGCTCATTTGAGCGAATGAGAAAATATGGATTAAAAATGAATCCACTAAAATGTGCCTTTGGTGTTCTTGAAGAGGATTTCCTGGGTTTCGTAGTCCACAAGCAAGGCATCGAGATCAACCAGAACAAAACAAAGGCAATCTTAGATCTCAAGCCTTCGACAACAAAGAAACAGCTCCAGTCTTTGTTGGGGAAGATAAATTTCTTGAGGAGGTTCATCTCAAACCTAAGTGGCAAGACGAAAGTGTTTTCACCACTGCTCAAGACCAAGAAAGAAAGTGAATTCCGCTAGGGGCAGGAACAACAAGAGGCTTTCGACGCGAGCAAAGAATACCTTATGAAGCCTCCAATCCTATTACCACCTAGTATAAATAAAAGCATGAAGTTGTACATTGCAGCGTCGGATACGACCATAGGAAGTATGTTAGCACAAGAGGATGATGGTGGCGTCGAAAGACCCATCTATTACCTTAGTAGGATATTGATAGATGTTGAGACTAGATACACTATGATTGAAAAGTTGTGCCTATTTTTGTACTTCTCATGTATGAAATTGAAGCAATATATCAAACCAGTTAATGTTTATGTTTCGTCGCATTTTGATGTCATTAGGCATATGCTGTCCAAACCTATTTTGCATAGTCGAATTAGGAAATGGGCACTAGCGTTAACTGAATTCTCCCTGACATACGTCCCTTTAAGGGTGATGAAGGGTAAAATAGTGGCGGACTTCATTGTCGACCATGATGTAATCGAAACGTCGATACATAGCATCGACGTTGCCCCATGGAAATTGTACTTTGACGGGTCGAGCCATAAAAACGGGGCAGGTGTTGGAGTCCTAATAATCTCCCCACAGGGAATTCCAACTACCTTTAAATGCAAAGTCGATGGCAAATGTTCAAATAACGAGGCAGAATACGAAGCCTTAATTACTGGTCTTAAGATACTTAAAGACTTGGGAGCCAAAGAGCTGGAGATAAAAGGAGATTCAGAATTGGTGATTAAACAAATTACAAGAGAGTATAAATGCGTAAGGGAACATCTTTTAAGTTACTTTTCGCTAGCGAAGCGTTTATTGGAACATTTCAAAATTGTCAGTATCTTGCATGTGCCAAGGATGGAAAACCAGAAAGCTAACGAGCTGGCACAAATCGGTTCTGGGTATAAAGTGTCGGAAGGTAAGTTGAAAGGCTTCGTCGAAACTAGGAAAAAGATGGTGTCGAATGTACACGCACCACCAAGCTGGTCGATACCCAAAGTCTCAATGAGCTTGGCCGAAGGTTTAGAAAGTTGTGAGGTTTTTGTTAACGATATGTTTTGGTTAACGATATGCCACCAACAGACTGGCGAAGGAAAATTATAGAGTATCTGGAGAACCCACTGGGCAGCACCGATCGAAAGACCAAGTATAGAGCCATGAGCTATGTCCTAGTGGGAAACGAGTTACTGAAGAAAACTCCAGAAGGGGTATTGCTCAAGTGTCTGGGGGACCCTGATGCATATTTGGCAATTTCTGAGGTTCACGGTGGGGCTTGTGGGGCTCACCAGGTTGGCCAAAAAATGAAATGGCTTTTGTTTCGACAAGGTTTCTACTGGCCCAGCATCCTTAAGGATTGTATAGATTTCGCGAAAGGATGCCAGGATTGCCAAAAGCACGCCAACATTCAGCATGTCTCAGCCAGCGAATTACATGTGATTGTCAAACCATGGCCTTTTTGAGGATGGGCTTTGGATGTAATAGGAGAGATTCGGCCAGCTTCGTCAAAGCAACAAAGATTTATCCTCGTAGGAATAGACTATTTCACGAAATGGATAGAGGTTGTGCCTTTGGTGAAAGTGGATCAAGAGGCCGTGATAGACTTCATCCAGAATCATATCTTGTATAGATTTGGGATACCCGAAACAATCACAACAGATCAGGGTTCTATGTTTGTGGGATAGAAGATGCAAGAGTTTGCGGCAGAAATGGGTTTTAAGTTGGTTACTTCGACGCCATACTATGCTCAGGCGAATGGTCAGGTTGAAGCAGCAAACAAGATAATAATTGGCTTAATCAAAAAGCACGTTGCGAACAAGCCAAAGAACTGGCATAAGACATTGAGTCAAGTATTGTGGGCTTGTCGGACATCACCCAAAGCATTGACAAACTCGAGTCCATTCCATCTAACCTACGGACACGACGCTGTGTTACCCATAGAAGTACACTTGCAATCCGTCAGAGTGCAACGACAATATGAGATTCCGTCGGAGCAATACTGGGAGATGATGTTAGACGAACTCGTAGACTTAGACGAGGAAAGAATGGCAGCTTTAAATGTGTTGCTGCGCCAAAAGGCTCGAGTCGCCAGGGCATACAATAAGAAAGTCCAAGGGAAAACCTTTTCCGCAAATGACTATGTTTGGAAAGTGGTGTTGCGCATGGATCGACGAGATCAAACGATGGGAAAATGGTCACCTAACTGGGAGGGACCATTTCAGGTGACACGAGTGTTTAGTAACAACACATACGAAGTACAGGAGTTGGGGCATACCAAAGAATATTAAGAGTAAATGGGAAATATTTAAAAAAAGTACAGACCCATGCTGCAAGAGGTTCACATCAAAACATAATATTCATTAAATTTAGGGCCAAGAATGGCTTACAAAAATGGTGCATTACATAATACCAAAATACAACCTAAGGGAATTCAGGGAATCTAGCCTTAAAATCATCAAAGAGGGCCTTCTTGTGAGTTATTTTGCTCTCAAGAATAACATTTCGTCGTTGCATGTGGCTGATAGCATCCTTAATCTTCATAGCCGCTTCGACATGAACAATGCCTTGAGCGACTTTGTGGTTGATGTTTTCTTGAGAAGGCAAGGGCTCAGCTGAGTCTAAAGAGGCTTTTTGATGTTCGACCTCAGCTATCCTTTTTGTCAGTTCCGTGATCTGGGCTTGATACTCAGATATCTGCTGATCGAAGGCTTGGCGTTTGTTAGAATGCTCTTGTTTCTTGGTTTCATAGTCTCCAAGCTTTTGTTCACAGACGGAGCTAAGATGCCACTCGCGCTTCACGTCTTCATGTCGGAACCGAATTTGGACATCGGCCTAATGATGCGTCGAGAGGTCCTTGGCCATTTGAGTAAAGAAATCTTCGAACTCGATTAGATAGGTGGCCATGGGGGCAGGAAGCTGGAACTCAAAGAGTTCACTCATAAGGTTGAAGACGTCATTAGCTATGTCGGATTCCTCAGCAACGGCCGCCAGAAACTGTTCCTCAAAACGGTAAGACCGCAGCTGCTGAAGTTTGAGATTGAAAGAAGCATTTACTTCTGGAGTGGGGATTGAGGTCGAACTGGTGGGGCGAATCTCTTCAGCTGTCTGTCGAAGTTTGTGTAGCGCTCTTAGAGTCGCCGCTGGATTTGTGGCCTTGTCTGCCAAGAGTGCCTCTGGAGTAGGAGATTCCTCAACAGCAGGTGAAGCCTTCTCTGGTTGGTGTTCAGGGATCTGGAGGTTCTCTCCGACGACAGTATCCACGGCAGACGAAGGAGTAATAGTGACCCCGGGGAGTGTATCATCAGGCTCGACATTTTCAGTTGAAGCAGGAGGTGTCTTCGCCAAGTTTTCCTCGGGCACGAGGGAATGAAATTCATCAATCTTTTGGGGACTTGGTGTAATGGTTGCGCTAACAGAAGGAGCATTTGTGGCCAATCCGGTATCACCCTCACCAACAGTGGTCGAAGTGACCACATTTTCCTGCAAAAGATAAAACACCAGTGAGCTTCGTCACCCCCAAGGTCATCTGGGATGTAAATAAAGTTGGATTACCTGTGCAGGAGTTGTTGTCTTGGGGAGGGCGACACAAGGAATTGGTTCGAAAACGTCCTCAAGGTTCCTCGGGATGACTGGGGCTGCTGTCGAGGCGCTGGTTTTCGAAGGTGTCCTTCGTGTTATAGCCTTTTTTTCCTCACCAAAGGGGTAGAGGGAGGAGACGCTGGAGCTGTTGCAGTAAAGACTCGGGAATGAGTACTCTCATTCGATTCAGTCCGTTTGGGGGAAGTTGGTTTCTCAGAAACCTGCGCAGAAATAATGTGAGAACAAAGGGAGGACAAAGGCACAGAACAAGAAAATAAACATACCTGTGCAAGGTTGGCCCTAGATTTTTTGGCAGGTCTGGTGGAAGTCAACGCAGTGGTCGTTTCTCGTTTGCGCCCCTGAAAGCAACACTGCCACTATTTAGTCCAGACTTACGGGAAAAAAAAACAAGATCAAGAATCCAGGATCTACCTTTGTCGAAATTTCATCTGCAGGGTCGACATCTACTGTGGTCGATGGTTTAGGGATGCCAGCTGTAGAAGCAAAGGCGTCGACCACGTTTTCCAGGAAGAGATTGGGAGTGAAAGCTTGAGTCTAGTACTCCAACCACCAAGCCTCGAATTCCTGAGTAGTGAAAAATGAAGGCCGGAAGGAGAAAACCGGTAGCTCCAAGTGTTGAGAGGATCTGACGAACCTCATGCAAGCTTTGTGACCAACGTGAGTTAGGCGTCGACCAGACCGGACTATGTCCTCAGGATGCCTCACTAAGGGTTTTGGCAACATTTGGCTCAAGCCAAATTGTCGGGCCACCAGATTTGGACAATAGTTCATAAAACCATACCCATTGTTCCCTGTTTCGATACGGAAATAAATCATGGTACGAGTAAGAAACGCCCGCCATATAGCATTCGACAGCGTAACAGCTTGAGGTGAGACTCCAGGGAACGGGTTTCTAAACCAGTCAGGCCCAAACTTACACTCCACAAATGGCGCCATGTCAGGGACAAGAGAGGAAGTTTCCACAAACATACTGAGATACCTCATAAAGAGGGCTTGTCTTGGAGTTTCTTGAGTAGTCATCAGGGCTTGTCGCAGTCCCTTGACAGAACGCGCTTTGTTGAGGTGCTCCATCTTTGCAGAGGCTAGATACCCTAATTTGTGCTCGAAGGTGGCATTGAGCCAATGTTGCTACAACCACATAGGCCCTGAGATGTTTAAGGCTTTAGTGGTTCGGTGAAGGAGTTTTAGTCTCATGGCCGACAGGCCAAGAGAATGATAAAGGGAAGCCAACAGAAGTTTGGCCAGAGATATTTGTTGGCCTTCATGAATCTGAATGGCCAAATTGATGAAACTTTTGGCTATTTGCAAAGAGCCAGGGCAAAACATGTAGTACGATAACCAGAGGGTTAAGAAGGCAATGTGTTCCTCGTTGGAGACTTCTTGGGAGTGTTTGTCATGATGATCCTCGATGTAGTTTTGGAAACTAGCACGCTCAAAGTCGAAGGAGTTCTCCGTCTCCCAAGTCGGGTCGAACGTGTCACCCAGTGGCGAAAGGCCAGTGATAGCCGCCACATCAAAGAGTGTCGGCGTGAACACGCCGCAAGGAAGGTGGAATGTGTTTGTCGACCCTTCCAAAAAATACATCGACGCCAGCAGCAAACAAAGGTTAACCCTGTGGGCGGTTCTGGAGAGTTGGATGGCGTCGAAGATACCATAATCCTTCCATTGTTGTTGATGTTTCCCTTCAACTTTGTTGAGCCAGGCGAGATAATCTTTGTTGCCTGGAGTTGGCATGGACCTGAAAACTCTAGACTTTGGTGCCATGTATTTGAGATCCAAGGTACCCCTTTTCTCGAAAGCGGGTGGGATCGTTTGGTCGAGGAAAGGGAAGAACTTTTGAAGCTCTTGAGGATTAGGTTTGTTGTCTGGAAGGGGACCATGAAAACCATATAGCGTGTTCTCCACCGCGAATGGAATAACCATTTGACGGCACCAGTTGGCCACCACCGTCTCATCAGCTGAAGATGGTTGAGGAAGAGGATGATGTGTTTCCGCTTCTGAAAGTACGTACGCAACCGGGTTGTTGCCAGTGGTTTGAGGAATACGAGTGGTAGCTGTTCTTGATGAAGCCATTGGAAGAAAGAGACACAAAAGGTGCAAAGCGTTAGGAAAGAAAAAATCAAAGTCTGAGTTTAGAGCAAATGAGGGTTTCGCAAAAGAGGAGTTACCAAAAGTGGAAAGGGTTTCTAAAGAGGACTATTTATAGGGCGCATGCAGAAAATGAAAAATCAAAACTTTTCAACTTCTGAAAGTAAGTGGGGTTTGGTGTCAAAGCCCATAACTTGGACGAGACTAGCCATCATGGCATTTTTCTTGGAAATCGTGGGATGAGATTGCCATCATCATGTCAGGCGGCGCTTGCCACGTGTTGAGAAAGAAGACAAAACGATTGGCAAAAGTGCCAAAAGGAAAGCCGTCAAAATCCTGCGAGAAACCAAAAAGCCAGATTTCTCCATCGACACAATATTCAGTCAAAACTGGCCTTTTGAGGGGGCAATTTGTTGACATTGGATTTTGACTAGCGGTGGTGTCTGGAGACTCCCAGGGCGTGTCAGCGCAAAAGAGGTACGATAAGGTGTCGAGTCGACGCCAGCAGAAAAGCGTGTCGGAGAAGCGTCGACAAGCTTTGGTGTCGGAAGGGAATGTGGTGACAAGCTAATTTCAACTTCAAGGAACAAGTGTTTAGGCGGGAAAAGTTTGAAACTTCCAAGACTATGGGAAGTTGAAAAGAGGGTGGGGTGCCACGTGTCAGCGTCAAAAAACATTTTGGCAGACAAACAGTTATTTTTCAGGCCTATATAAGGCATTGTTCTTTTCATTTTAGGGGTCGCATTTTTTCACATTGTAAGGGGAAAATACTCAAAGGACTAAGCTTTGAGAGAAACGAGTTCACTCTCGCAAACAAATGTACACTTGCGTCCAAATCTTACTTAATGCAATTTATTTTCCGCATATAATTTAAAGTCTTTACTTCTCTTGTTTTTCTCGCTCAGCTTTTTCCTTGTATTTCTTTGTTTTGTTTTGCATCCAACTTGCAACCGTTAAGAAACCCTTTGCGTCACCCAGGTCACTTCAGTGTGACACTTGCACTAAAAAACACAGACAAACTGAAACGCAACATAAACATACGTGTTCAATTCCTTGTTCTAGGATTTGTTTGGCCGATCCCGCAAGCGAACATGCGACGGAAGGCCAGCGGTTGTTCGTGCCGGCGAACACCCGGTCAAAGAAAAGGAAAGTACCAGAGTCAGCACCTGATTTCTCTTCAGAGAGGACTCGGGACCCATTAGCTTAGGTTTTTGTTTCTGCACCTTGTAATCTACTGTATTTCCATTTCTGTAATCCTGTGAATTCAATAAAAAGGGGTTTCCCCACTGTTTGATATTTGCAATCTAATTGTCGAAGTTTATTTTGATTAAACCAAAAAATAATTAATATAATCATTGCATTCATCATTCTCACATCGCGTATTCTTCTTACCTACGAATCTCACGTTTGTGTCTCGGTTCTAGAGTCAAACTGTCTCATTCGTACAATACTCGGGCCAATCGTTAGAAAAAGATGGATAATCTTGAGGAAGAGAACAGAGAGTTGAAAGAAGAGGTCGACGCTCTGAGAGAGGATATGAGAAAGCTTTGTAACGACATGCAAGCCATGGCAGAAGCTCAGCTACAAAGGACTGTGATCTCAGAGATCACCTCAACGCCCATAGTGGAGAAGTATGATCCTAGGTATCAAATGCCGAAAGATCGTCCTCGGGGCATGCCTGTTAACTATATCCCGGAAGGATATGTTCCGCCGATCACTGAAGATCAGGGAATCATAACAGAAGCCACTGGGCCAGACGGTTACAAATTTCGGGAAAGCGAAGATGCCAGGGGCATACTGAAGACTCCCGAAGGTTACAAACTTCAGGAAACGCTAAGATTCACTGTCGTAGTCACGGTACCACCCCCTGTGGTGCACACTGTCCCGGAAGGACAGGTTCCACCAATACCTTCTGGTAAGAAGGAAACTATGTTCGATAGAATAGATGAATTCCAGGAACAGTTCCTGGAAACGCAGAAGGAACTGCAAGCCATCCGCGGTCAGGATTTATTTGGAAAGGACGCCGCAGACCTTTGTCTGGTCCCCAATGTGAAAGTCCCGCACAAATTTCAAGTGCCCGACTTTGAAAAATACAAGGGTAACTCTTTCCCTCAGAGCCATCTGGTGATGTATGCTCGGCGAATGTCAGCTCAGACAGAGAATCAGGACCTACTGATTCACTACTTTCAGGATAGTCTAATCGGTGCCGCACTCAAATGGTACATGGGTTTAAACTATGCCACGATTAGCACTTACAGAGATCTTGGCACTGCCTTCGTCCAACAATACAAATACAATTTAGACATGGCACCGGACAGAGATCAACTCAGATCAATGTCACAAAAGGACAAGGAAACCTTTAAGGAGTACGCTCAGAGATGGCGTGAAATTGCCGCTCAGATTTGTCCACCTCTTGAGGAAAAAGAGATGACAAAGATCTTCTTAAAGACCTTAAGCTCATTTTACTATGAAAGAATGGTTGCCAATGCGCCCAGTGACTTCACCGAGATGGTAGGAATGGGAGTTCGTCTTGAGGAAGCCGTCCGAGAAGGACGTTTGGTAAAAGACGCTGGATCATCAAGTAGTACAAAGCAATACGATAGTGCTCTCCCTAAGAAAAAAAAGCAAGATATTAGGAATATCTCTCTCAGAAAGCAAAGGCGATGGTACCAACCGGTAGCAGCTGTAACTCCTGCTATCAGCCCTGCACCTATTCCTACGTATCAACCTCAGGTTGCGCAGAGCCAACCTAATCAGCAAAGGACACAACAACCTCTTCAGCAGGCTCGTCCTCCATACAATAACAACCATACAACGCGGCCACCAGGGTTTGATCCTATACCCATGTTGTACACAGAACTATTTCCGTTACTACTGACTAAGGGGCACATCCAGACTAAGTCTCCTCTTACAGTACTGGAAAATCTGCCTTTTTGGTTTAAGGTGGATCAGACATGCCCTTATCATCAAGGATGACCAGGGCATAACATAGAGAACTGTCTCAATTTCAAATCTGACGTGTAAAAGCTTGTTAGGAGCGGGCTCTTATCTTTCAAGGATACGAATCCCAATGTTCTCACAAACCTGCTGCCTCAACATGAGAAAGTTGCAGTCAACCTGATTGAGAAAGAATTTAACAATGTCTATCAAATTCATGATGTACTTTTGTTAAGGACCAATCTGGTCAAGATGCATTGTAGACAGAGCGGATATGGCCATGTGCCACCTCATAATTATCATCAGTGTGATGTCTGCTCTGAAAACAATCAAGGATGTTTTGTGGTGCAAACAGCTCTACCGGAACAGATGGATCTCGGATGGATCCAAGAGCACCGAGTTTGTGGAGTTAACGTGGTTTACACGAATTCCAACGTCGTTCAAAACCACGACATCCGTGCGATGAATGTCAAACTGGTGGCAATGCACTCAAGGCAAAGCCAGTATCATAATCTGCCGCGGCACGATTACAGTTCTTGTTTGACTTGCTCGGTAAACAAACATGGATGCTCTTTCATACAGGAGACCCTCTAGCGTCAGATGGATCTTGGATGGATCCAAGACTACCATGATAGGAATCCCTATCAGATCAATATAGTTCAGATCTTCGACATTCGCTTGATGAATACCAACTTGGTAGAGTTGCATGCTGAGCAGGTCCGACTCGGATTCCTGATATCACATAATTATCACAGCTGTAAAGCGGGTTGCGAAAATGATTAGGGATGTGCCCTTGTCTAGGAAGCACTTCAGCACTTGTTAAATCATTGGTGGATGCCAATCTACATGGATGAAGATACTCGGAAAATTAGTATCAATAACGGAAACCCCACTCGGCGTCAAAGTCAGGATGTCTGACTCGGGGAAGCTAACCTAGTGAGGTTACATTGTATTCAAATTGGGCGTGGCCAGGTGCCACCACACAATTATGAACATTGTGGAGTCTGTTCGGAAAGTAACCAAGGGTGCAACCTTGTGCGAGCAGCTCTCCAGGGGCAGGTGGATCGTGGAGAGATTCGCCCATATCCAAGTTCCAGACCCATCAATTGGTTGTCGAACTACCTTGCCAATCAAATTGAGGGCGTTGTCGTCATCTCTGATCATCAGAGGACCAGGAATGTTTTTTCCATTACCCCTCTGCTTGACGAATCAAGAATTCCCAATCGGGAACGGATCGAGATTAGGTACGATGGTCAGAAAACCAGAAGGTTCCCATAGTCATCTATCTGTCGGGACCACTACCGTATGAATCAGCTAAGGCAATCCCTTACAAATACGGTGCAACAACAATTGAAAATGGAAAGGAAATTCCATTACCCTCCGTCGTGAATATTACAGACATCAGTCGTGTAACACGGAGTGGTAGAATCTTCAATAGAGGAGTTGGAGAGTCCAACAAAGAAAAGGAACTTCAGACAGAAGCTCCCGATCCATCAGTCGGTCAATCCAGTAATCCCGACCTTTCAAAAAAAAATGATGAGATGCTAAAGCTCATCCAAAGGAGTGAATACAACATTGTTGATCAACTGTTACAGACTCGCTCAAAGATCTCGGTATTATCTCTGTTACTCAGTTCAGAAGTGCACAGGGAGGCTCTACAGAAAGTCTTGGAGCAAGCCTTTGTGGAACAGGGTGTAACAATCAGACAGTTCGATAGTATTGTCTCTAATATCACTTCTTGCAATAATTTGGGATCTAGTGATGAGGAATTACCTGAAGAGGGTCGCCGTCATAACATGGCACTTAATATCACAGTCAACCGCCAGGACGATGCTTTATCCAGCGTACTGGTAGACACAGGGTCAGCCCTGAATGGTATGCCGAAGTCCACTTTGATGCAATTATCATTCAAAGGCCCTCCAATGAGAACCAGCGAGGTCGTCGTCAAAGCGTTTGATGGATCTAGAAAAACAGTTATCGGTGAAGTAGACCTTCCCATAACTATTGGTCCTCACACTTTCCAAGTCACCTTCCAGGTCATGGATATCCGGGCAACGTACAGTTGTTTATTAGGAAGACCTTGGATACATCAGGCTAGAGCGATCACTTCAACCCTCCACCAAAAGCTAAAGTTCATCCAGAACGATCAACTTATCACAGTCTGTGGGGAACAGGCCTTGCTCGTCAGCAATTTATCGTCATCTACTTGTGTGGAACCAGAAGGGATAATCGAAACCCAGTTCCAAGCACTTTCGCTACACAAGGATGATCAATTGGAAAAAGGAACTTCGATTTCCTCATACAAAGATGCTATTAAAGCAGTCGAGAGTACCGATACAATAGGATGGGGACAGCTTGTCATTCCTACTAGCAATACAACAAAGAAGGGTCTTGGTTTTTCTGCAACCTGTACCCAGACAGCTGCTAACGATGAAAGTCTTTATCCCATTCGAAACTTCTTCCACAGTGGAGGTTTCCTTCACCCAGTGCCTCAAGAAGTGCATACCATCAATAAAGATGATTCCTCCGACACAAATGAAGGATGGGAGTCCTATCTTAACGAGGACGGTTATATGTCTCAGGAAGAGGTGCCTATGCCGTTTTGCTTTCCTGCACAGAATCCGAGATTTATACAACAGTCAGATGTTGAAATGATATATGGAGGTTGTGATTCGGAAGGATGTCGTGCTCCGCCAAATTCATTAGAGGAGGACACTCTGATGAAAGACAACTTTGACCACAATTACTATGACCCGATGGACGGCCTGCCAATATGGCAGCCTTACCCAGGAAACATGGGGCAAGAAACTCAGCCGAGTAATGAAACTCAGCTGAGTATCATTAAACAGAATACCTGTGTCTCCACCATGTCATGGGATCAACACTCAGGTCATTAAGAAACTACTCAACATGACGATGAATTTGCAACGTTTGCAGGACTTGAATTCATCAACTATGCTTTTCCCGAGGTCAACGTCATCGAGAGGGATGACTCCTCCAGTTCCAAAGAAGTGTGGGACACCTTGGGACAACCGAGTGGAAAATATGACTATATGGTTAAGTACACCGCTCCCGAAAGCTCTCGTATCAGGCTCGAAGATATCCAGCCAACTGGATGGGGAGATACAGCTGAGAGCACAAATGCTATACAAAATGCAACAGAGGAATTCTCCTACGACAATTCTGCCTGGGAGACAGATTCCAATGAGCCTGCTCCGCCAGAAATCATTGTTGTTTCTGAAGACAAATCAAGGAAGGTGCCAGACTTTGTGATTCACCAAGGAGTTTTCCGCCAATGGGTTGCTGTCGATGTTCCAAGGATTGTTCATAAGTCAAAGTAATTGCCATCTTTAACCTTTCACCTTGCCCAGGTGAAACTGATGTTTTGATAGGGCTCGCTTTCGGTAAATTTTCCCTCTTCGCTTTGCCCAAAGCGACCGAGTTTTGTTTTATAGGGCTGTAGTTTCAAGAGTCGACTTGTTCATTAATAAAATAACGTCGTTCTGTAATTTCCGCATTAATTGCTGTTTTCTCTTTTTGCTTTTTCTCAGAAAATGGTAATCCTAAAAAACAAATCAATCATAAAAACAAGCAGTAAAAAAAACACTGCACACACTTTTGCATTCTCTTTGTCTCTTCTAAACACGAATCATCACGTCATGCAAATTGCTTGTTTTAAACCCAGTTGAAACATACGATCCAATGCCTTCTCCCAACTTTGAGTTCCCGGTATTTGGGGCTGAAGAAGAAGTTGACAACGAAATTCTAGAAGAGATCTCCCGATTACTCAGACAAGAGGAAAGGTCCATTGAACCTCACAAAGAGTCGTTGGAAACGGTAAACTTGGGTTCAGAAAAAGAGAGAAAAAAAATCAAGATTGGGGCACTGCTCAGTCCAACTGCCAAAGAGAGTTTGATAAAGCTTATCAAAGAATTCCTCGATGTATTCGCTTGGTCCTATCAAGATATGCCAGGGTTGGATACCAGCATCGTGGAACATCACTTACAGTTAAGATTGGAATGTCCGCCTGTAAAGCAGAGGTTGAGACGCACTCACCCGGACATGGCCATCAAAATCAAAGAGGAGGTACAAAAGCAGATTGACGCGGGTTTCCTCGCCACATCGGAATATCCTCAATGGTTAGCCAACATCGTACCCGTTCCAAAAAAGGACGGAAAATTCAGAATGTGTGTCGACTACAGAGACCTGAACAAGGCTAGTCCAAAGGACGCCTTTCCTTTACCGCACATTGACATGCTGGTTGACAATACAGCAAAGTTCAAAGTTTTCTCCTTCATGGATGGATTCTCGGGCTATAACCAGATCAAAATGGCGCCGAAAGACATGGAGAAAACTTCGTACATTACCCTATGTGGTACCTTTTGTTACAAGGTAATGCCGTTCGATTTGAAGAACGCCGGGGCAATCAATCAAAGGGCCATGACTACTCTATTTCATGACATGATACACAAGGAAATCGAGGTATATGTCGATGATATGATTGCAAAATCTAAGACAGAAGAGGAGCATGTGACCCACCTGTCAAAACTATTCGAGCGTCTGAGGAAATACAAACTCTGCTTGAATCCCAACAAGTGCACCTTCGGTGTCCGCTCAGGGAAACTCTTAGGGTTCATCATCAGCCAGAAATGAATTGAGGTTGATCCTGACAAGGTCGAAGCCATTCAAGAAATGCCTTCTCCGAAAACTGAAAAACAAGTCAGAGGATTCCTGGGACGTTTGAACTACATCTCCAGGTTCATATTCCTCATGACCGCGACATATGCGCCAATTTTCAAATTACTCAAAAAGAACCAGGATTGCGTTTGGACAGAAGATTGCCAAACCGCCTTCGATAGTATTAAGAAATATTTGTTAAATCCTCCGATTTTATCACCTCTAGTGGAAGGAATACCACTGATCATCTACCTCACAGTCCAAGAGGACTCAATGGGGTGTGTACTTGGCCAACAAGACGAAACCAAAAGGAAAGAGTCTGCCATTTACTATCTAAGCAAGAACTTCACCGACTGCGAGACTCGGTACACGATGCTCAAGAAAACTTGCTATGCTTTGGCTTGGGCAGTCAAACGTCTGCGCCAGTACATGATTCATCACACTACTTGGTTGTTCTCTGAGATGGATCCAATCAAGTATGTATTTGAAAAACCTGCTATCACGGGAAGGATTTCCCGTTGGCAGATGTTGTTATCAGAATATGACATCGAATACCATGCTCAAAAAGCTGTTAAGGGAAGTATTTTAGCCGATCATTTGGCTCATCAGCCAATTGACGATCAAGAATCAATCGGGTTCGAATTCCCAGACGAAGATGTCATGTATCTAAAGATGAAAGACTGCGACGAACCGCTACCCAGTGAAGGGCTAGAACCAGGTTCCCAATGGGGACTTATTTTTGACGGAGCTGTCAATCATTATGGAAACAGAATTGGGGCAATAATTTTTACCCCTCAGGGTACCCACATTCCTTTCACTGCTCGACTTACGTTCAAATGTACGAACAACGAGGCCGAATACGAAGCTTGTATTATGGGTCTCGAAGAAGCGATTGATTTAAGGATCAAAAACTTGGATGTATATGGTGACTCAGCCCTGGTTATCAATCAGATAAAAGGAGATTGGAACACATACCAATCAGGACTGATTCCTTACAAAGATTATGCAAGAAGGTTGTTACCTTTCTTCAACAGAATCGAGTTTCATCACATCCCTCGTGATGAGAATCACATGGCTGACGCCTTAGCCACTCTTTCTTCTATGATTAGTGTAGGTCAATGGAATGACATACCTAAGATCGACATAATGCGCCTTGAAAGGCCCGCTTACATCTTCATGATTGAAGCAGTCATAGATGACAAACCTTGGTATCACGATATCAAATGCTTCCTTCAAAAACAAGAGTACCCTCCTGGGGCACTATGGAAGGATAGAAAGACCCTCAGAAGACTAGCAAGCAGCTTTTTCCTGAGCAGTGATACTCTCTATAAGAGAAATTTTGACAAGGTCTTGCTCCGATGCGTCGATAGACCAGAAGCAAACGTGCTGATGAAAGAAATTCATGAAGGATCCTTTGGCACTCAAGCCAATGAACACACAATGGCAAGAAAAATTCTAAGAGCAGGGTACTATTGGTTGACAATGGAATGCGACTGCTACCAGTACATGAGGAGGTGTCATAAGTGTCAGATATACTCCGACAAAATTCATGTACCACCAACGCATCTCAAAGTTCTTTCTTCCCCATGGCCTTTTTCCATATGGGGAATCGACATGATTGGCTTGATTGAACACATGCCTTCAAACGGACATCGGTTCATTCTGGTAGCCCTTGACTATTTCACCAAGTGGGTCAAAGCAGCGTCGTACGCTAATGTAACCCGACAAGTGGTGGTCCGATTAAACAAAAACAGTATCATCTGCCGTTATGGTGTTCCGAGCCAGATCATTACTAACAATGGATCTAACTTGAATAATAAGATGATGAAAGAGTTGTGCGCAGAGTTCAAGTTCAAACACCATAACTCATCTCCCTACCGACCAAAGATGAATGGAGCGGTAGAAGCGGCTAACAAGAATATCAAGAAGATTGTTCAGAAGATGGTTGTAACCTACAAAGACTGGCACGAAATGCTACCTTTTGCTCTTTACGGTTATCGCACGTCTGTCCGCACTTCAACAGGGGCAACCCCTTTCTCTCTAGTATATGGCATGGAAGCAGTGCTCCCCATAGAAGTAGAGATCCCATCAATCAGGGTATTGATGGAAACTAAGCTCACCGAAGCTAAGTTGTGTCAAAGTCGACACGACGAACTGAATCTGATTGAAGAAAAGAGAATCACTGCACTATGCCACGGTCAGTTGTATCAATAGAGAATGAAGAGGGCGTTTGAAAAAAAGGTCCAACCTCGCGTCTTCAGGAAAGAAGACCTTGTGCTCAAGAAGATACAATCATTTCTCACTGATTCTCGGGGCAAATGGACTACGAATTATGACGGCCCCTATGGGGTCACGAAAGCTTTCTCAGGCGGTGCCTTGAGACTTGCAACCATGGACGGAGAGGAATTTGCCTACCCCACAAACGTTGATGTAGTCAAGAAATACTTCGCCTAAAAAAACGTCTCGGTGGATTGAAAACCCGAAAGGGCGGTCTAGGCCAAAGTTAGAGACAAAAATAAAAAAAATCATCCCGGTGGATTGGAAACATGACAGTACAATCCAGGAAAAAGTTAGGGATAATGGCAAGTAACTATGTTCAACAGAGGCAAGTTCCTCAGTAGCAGTTATACCATCCATCGGAGGAAAACTCCAGTCAAGGTCATCTTCGACAGAAGCTCAGGATTTCCCGAATTCAAAGTTGGTAGAAGGATAGTGGTCGTTATGTTTCAACGTAGCCCTTTTCCCTGTAAATTACCATTTTTTAACTTTGTAAATACTCTTTGGAATCACGCGTTTGGCTGATCTCCATCTTATGAATAAAATTTGAGCCCTTGTGCTTTTGTTTGTAATTCTCATTTGTTTTAGCTTTACAGAACGACATTTTAATATGATTAACGATTCTTGAAATACAACAAAAAACGAATTTACTTGTTAAACTTTTTCTGCTTTTAATAAAGATGGCAATTTCTTTTGACTGTTAAACATCAAAAGAACATCAGCCGCTTCTCCAGAAGTAAGCGAACTTCAAAGTGCAGAATCAAAGTACTCCTTCTAACCCAGTACGCCTGAATGAAGGGATCAACTGTGTCAGAGACCTTGTTTCGTCTGACACGCCTCGGCCGAGTTCTCATCTCCTAAGCCCGACCAACATAGTTCCCCGCGAGGACTACTTCTCCTAAGCAGGGTAGAATTGCTACTTATTGGACCAACGGTACTTCTTCGCCCCGCGGTGGCCGAGTATCCAGTCGTGTTCATCTTTTAGTTCGTATGTCGCGTCAGTTTTGTCAGCATATACATACATACACCATACATTATTGATTTGCATTCACATTTCATATTGCATCACTATCACTCTGGTCGGTATTGTCCCCTAGTGATGACAGTTTTCTCAATCGAGTTGTCAGTTTTTTTCCTCGTCAGGAAGTGCTGCGTCTGAACAATCTCTCTCCTACAGTTTATTTCTGGAATGAAGTTGGCTCCTCGACCACTTTGATAACTTGAACCTCTGAAAAACTAGATAGCCCTCAGTCAACATCACTCTTCGCCATTGAAGATGATATCCTTGCTTTCCCGGATTAAGGAAAATCCCAAGAGAAAGCCTCTTAGTCAGGGATTCGGCAATACGGCAGTTTTGCTCCAAAAGAACCAGTGATGAAAAGGTCATCGGCACCTCAAAATTGGATCCCATCATATGGCGTTTCTCCGGGAAGATCCCGAGAAAAGTATGATGTAAGACCCCAAAGGAAAGCAATCTCTCAGGAAACTCGCTTTTCCCCAGTAGAAACAAATGGCGTCTCCAACAGAGAAGTTTGTGCACCTCTACAACTCAGACGACTGGATTCCCCAGCAAGTCTGACGTCAACTTTTTCCGTCAAATGGCATCTCCCTAGGAAGATTCGGCGAGAAGTTTGAGGAAAACCGCTACGAATAGCGTCCCTTGTCAATAAATTTTATTGACAAAAGAAACTAAGACCAGTTCCTTGGTTGAAAACCAGGATCGAGGGGAAGTTTTTACCTTTTCTAAGCATTATTGCTTAGCAAAAGAAGATGAATGTGATGCGCCATTCGTAACCACCATCAAAATTTCAGGTATTCCGATATTTAATCCTCTTGCACCCCGAATGCCCGAATACCTTAGTCATTCACACCTTCGTGTCCAAGAAGATTAAATAGGGGCATCTGTCATACTCCAAATTTTGACCACTAAGATTTCCCATCATTGTATAAATCATCATCACAATATAGATGAACCATCAAACTTCATCAATCTCCCCAAAGATGGGTGAGCATTCACTACTATCAAAATTAGGGTTTCAAGCCCTCTCAGAGTTCTTAGACAAAGGATCAATCAAGAATTGACATGATCTTCAACTTGTCTAACCTCTCAAACATCCACAATGGATCAAGAGGACTCCCACTTCAAGGATTAAGCACAGGGTTGCTCCCTTCTAGGTGGATCAAGCTTCAAGATCGCAAGTGTCACCAAATTAGGGTTTTGATCGACCAGGGCCTCCAGATGAAAATTTTCATCTGGGCATGAGCCAATGATTCAAAACATATCCTAATATACTCCATGGAACCTCATGGACCCAATCATCAAGTCAATTTGACCTCAAGGGATGCATACATCAAAAATCAGGAATTAGGGTTTCTTGACCTAATTCACCCCTAAGTTGAATTTTGGGACAAATCATGAACCAAGACCTCAAGACATGATTTGAGGATCTCTAATAAACCATGTTGATCCACTTGGAACAATGGGTTGATCCAAGAAGCTTGAGCAACAAGTTTCAATTTCATCTGAACCACAGTTAGGGTTTTGCGAGAAAAGTTAACTGTAACTTTGACTTTTGACCAGGACATGCTCCCAAACCCTAAGACATGATTCAATACACCCTATAACACCCATGGAACATGTCCATCAAGTTTGATTTAGGTCAAGGACATGATTTCCCAAAGGATTGCACAGTTTGGAATTCATCCGCTAAAAAGTCAACTGTGCACAAAAGTCAACTTTGACTTTTTGAGATTTTTCACAAAAATGGATTTTTAACCCTAAAATGATGTTAATGTAAGATTTGAATCATCATTCATCAAGAAAAATCAAAGAAAGTGGGATAACTTGTAAAAGGGGTAACCATAAAAACTTAGAAAATTTTCTAAGTTATGAAATAAAGTGACAAAGGTACCAACTTTGGAGGATCATACCTCCTAAACCACAAAGCCATTTTTCCCCATCCAAAGCTTGATTTTTAGATCTCATTGCCCTCTACAAAAGCTTCATACTGACCTATGTACAAATTCCTCATGGATTTTGAGTTATGGAGTGATCAAAATCAAGAAAAGTCACTTTGTTCCAACACTTAGAGAAAATTTCACTAAGTCAGAATCTGCCTTACTTTTTTCAAAATGTAGGGGGATTTTTCACTTGGATCCCAATGGTATCAAAACCAAATATGATCAAACAGTTGTTGTATCATATAAGGGCTTTCCAAAATGGACAAGAACATCACCAAATTCAATTTGGGCCATGAGATATGACATTGGCAAGTTGCCTTGCTGAAATCTGCCAAGGCAAGGCAGAATTTTGCACTTTTGCTCAATTTGCCAAAATCAGCCAATTCCAAGCCTTTTCATCACTTTGGACACATCTGAGGATTGAATCTAAAGGGGATAATCACTGAACCAAGCCTCCAAAGTCCTTGGAACAAGAAATAGCATGCTAAACCTAGAATTGCCCAAAATAGGGACAAGACTCCAATTTTGGATTGGAGCATTCAATGGAAGCACCAAGGTGGCATGGACTGAGCCATTAGCAACTGAATTTAGTCAAGACTTATCCAAGACCAATGGGACCAGCAGCCTGTGCCCTAACCTCTAGTCAATGGCTAGAGGAGACTTAGATTTTCATTTGCCAACATTGGCCAACCCGACTCAGCAGTTACCATTCAATATTCCTTGCAAAACAAACTTGCTCTACTATAAATAGAGCTCAATTGTGATCAGTTTGAGTACACCAAAGCCATCAAACAGATGCTTTCCTCAAAATCCACTTCTCACTCTCAAAAATGCCTTCCTTAGCAAGTCACTATCAGGTTTTTCATTAGAGAGCAATTCCACTCAAACCAATCACACACACACACCTCATATACATCATATGTGAGTTGATCAAACACTTAAACAACAACTGTAACACTGATTTCTCAGAATCACCAGTCAGTTGCTCAAGTTTTCAATCAAGTTGCAGTTGAGATGCCATGAAGTGATCCAGCCATTTCCAATCAAGTCCAAGCATTCAAACACACTCCATAGGGTGTAGGGAAGCTGTTCAGATCATCGCAATTCATTTGTAACACCTCCAACTCAGAAATCAATTTGCTCTTGCTATCATGACCTAGAGGTAAGACTAAACCTGGTCATCTCTCAATCTATGCATATTTCCTCGCACAATACTTTTGCCAAATGTTCATAATCATGCATGGAATGTTTCCCCTCAAGTAATTGCTTTGTTTGAATCGTGTATCAAAAATCCCAGCCTTCATGCAGAATTTAGGGTTCTTGAGGATTTATCGTGATTTCTTGTTTTATGTTTAATTTATATGAAATTAATTGTCATAAACATGATCGTGAGGTGAAAACGAGCAGATTGATATGTGGATTGCATGATATAATCAAGTATTCAGTGAGATTGGATAAAAAATGCAAATCTGGGAAAAGCTGAAAAACACGCGTGTTCTTCAGCTGTTCTTGGCGCCATTTCTCTCAAATTCAAATATTTGAATTTTGTGATTTTTGTTTAATTGATTCAAAAATTAATTCCTCTCTGAGTTTTAATGATTTTGAGTTGATTCTATTTTTAATAATTCACAAAAATGTTAAAATATTTTATTTTCCCAAAAAATCCCAAAAATATTATTTATTTCATATAATTGATATTTTTGCAAAGAATTAATATTTTCATTGTCTTTAACATTTAAAATATTTTTTCCTTATTGATTTTGCAAATTTTAATGATTTATAATCATTTTGTAGGGCAAAACTTGATTTATGAAGCATTAATCCAAGATCATAATTTGTTTTCCACATGTTAAACAATTTTGATCATTTTAATTGAATATTTTATTCAATTAAAACTTATTTTGAAAACAAATTAGGGTTTTTGATTAATTCAACCCTCATAAATCATTTTCAAACTCTTTGGGCCTCTAATAGAGTGTAAGACCCAATCCTTTATAAATACAAACCTATTTTGGGCCTCACTTATTTTATAAGTCCCGTTGTATTTCAAAAAGTTCGACGCGATCATCGTCCGTTGAAAAACAAACATTGGGCCTACCCTCGTGTTATAAGCCCCATTTCTTTTCTTTAAAAATCTTTTGGGCCTCTTAAAAGAGTGTAAGACCCAAAACCCCCTTGTACAAACAATTTTGGGCCTCACTTATTGTATAAGTCCCCCTGTACAAGTAAACGGCGCGATCGTCGCCTTTTTAAAAAAATCAACTACGCATCTCCTCGAGCTATAAGACCCATTCAAAACTCTTTGGGCCTCTATTAGAGTGTAAGACCCAATCCCCTTTTAACCAAAACAATTTTTGGGCCTCCGATATTGTATAAGCCCCTTTGCGTTAAAAGAAAATCTCGGCGCGATCGCCATTTTAAAACGAAAAAATCGTCTGGGCCTACCCTCGTGTTATAAGCCCCACTCTTTTTCTTTAAACCTTTTGGGCCTCTTGAGAAAGTGTAAGATCCAAATCCCTTTGTACAGCAAATCATTTTTGGGCCTTAGACACTTGTATAAGTCCCTCTGTGCATATTCAACAGTGCGCTCACTGATAAAACCCCGGGCCTCTCCTTGAGCTGTAAGCTCCAAATCATTCTTTTTCAAAGCACTTTCTCCTTTGATTTTGAATATACTGTTGTTTTCAATCTTTCTTTGTTGAACAACTAACCAAACAACATGGAAGCTCTACAACCGAGTAAATGTTTATCCGCTTTCATTTACCGCTTTCATATACACATAACTGTATTGTGGGGCTGTTTTGCAGTAAGTCTTCTTTCATAAACTCATATCGACTGTGTAATAATAGTATAGATATTTAGAGTTTCCCCGGCAACTACGTCTAGCATTAAGCCTGTTGATCACTCTTAAATAGTCAAAACTAGATCCCCATAGGATTACCAGACTCAGTCTTCCCTCCTCTTGGGGTTAAACAATATGGAGATGTGAAAGGCAGATTCTTTTTGAACCTTTTCTCAAACTGTCACTCGTAGAAGTTGTCAAAGAAACTCTATTCCCCAGAGATGATCTTTTTTCCGTGAATGGCATCTCTTGAATTTCTTCCAAATTCTCAAACTTTCCTGGCTTGATCTATTCTTTGTCAATAGCCTGTCTTGAACTTCTTGGGGTTTGGGGACCCACAGGCTTCTTAAAAGCACCCTTAGGAATTGTCAAGAAACTCTACTCCCCAGAGATGATCTCTTATCCGTGAATTGCATCCCTTGATTTTCTTCCAAATTCTCGAACTTTCCCAGCTTGATCTATTCTTTGTGAATAGCCTGTCTTGAACTTCTCGGGGTTTGGGGACCCACTGGCTTCCTAAAAGCATCCCCGCCTCCTTTTGGGCGTTGTACAAGGACCCGTCGGCTTCTTAGAAGTATTCACAGCATCCTCTTAGGCTTCGTATAAATGATTTCTTCCTCCGGGAATGATAGCCTCCTCTTAGGCTTAATACAAATTGTCCCTCGGCTTCTTAAAAAGTTTCTAGCCTCCTCTTGGGCTTCATACAAATTGTCTCGACGACCTCTTAGAGGTATAGGAACAGAAATTAGTCATCTTAATAGAACAGTCTTTCCAAGAGTCTAATACTGTTTCTCAAAGCATAATATAAAAGATGAAACTCTAGACTTGGACAGTCTAATTTCCTTGAGTCTCAAAGACATTCTCAAGCACCCTTCAAGAATAGGAAGGAACCCCGTAGACTCGGACAGTCTCAATACCCTTTGGATTTCCCATTTCCTCAAAGAAAAGGAAATATCCCTGATCCTCGAATCAAAATCCCTGAGTACAGTGTTACTCATATAAGAACTGATTTTCTCTTTGAACCAATATACTGGACCTGTCACTCAACTGAAACAGCACCATAGCCTCTCTCTTGGGCTTTATACAATGATTCTCCCCGGCGGAGTCAAACACATTTTAGCCTCCGTCTTGGGCTTTGTACAATACATAAATCACTCCCTTGTTGAGTATAAAACAACATTTTAGCCTCTCTCTCGGGCTTCGTACGAGACACATAAAAAAGACTCTCTTGTTGAGTCAATAATCCTTTTAGCCTCCATCTCGGGCTTCGTACGAGATACAAAATCACTCTCTTGTTGAGTATAAAGACTCTCTTGTTGAGTCAACCCTTTTAGCCTCTCTCTCGGGCTTCGTACCAGACACATAAAAACTCCCTCTTGTTGGGCCATTAGCCTCCTCTTAGGCTTTGTATAAGAAAACCACTGGTTGATCCAATCAACCTTTTAGCATAAAAAGTTTTGCCTCGTTCATAGTACACAAACATTAACAACTCCTTCCCCTTCATCTAATCACTGTAAGCGGCAAGCCTCTGGATCATCTACATCTATGCCACTGTCCCTCTTTTAGCATGAAAAATTCCTAAGGAAAGATGGCATTGCTCTACACTGAGTTAAAGTCTTCTCCTTCAGGTTGGAAATCCCCTATAAAGGAAATTATGGCATTGCCGGATTCACATATCCCAGTTAAAGTAATTCTCCTTTATAAACAGTTGTGACGGACAAACCCGTCTTTAGAGATGACAAATTCTCTAAAGTCGAACCCCTTCAGCTTCACATCTTGGGCTTTGAACAAGATACAAACTACCTTTTGCTTCACGTCTTGGGCTTTGAACAAGACACCAAAACACCACTTCCTCCCATAGAATAGGAGGAACTACGAACGCTCTGATTTCTCTGTTTCGGAAGAACGAGAATACGTAGGCATAAGATTGAAAGAAAAATCTTAGCCAGCACACTAATCCAAAACCCAAAATCCCATACCACCATATCTCAATCGAAAAGCATCAGTCTTAACCTCCCACCAATCGACCAGACACATTTTTTTTAACAAAATAACCTAAAAGAGACCCACAATTTTTGTAGCATCTGTAAATCAACAGTCATCTGTTCAAACTCAGTTTGCAAGCAGGGGTAATTGGAGACATCTATTTCCCTTCCTTCACCAGCTTTAATAGGATAAAAAAGGAATTGAAATGTAGATACCAAAGAGCGGTAGTGCTTCGCAACCACGTCCAAAATCGCTCGCTACAATAACGTTGATGGCCGATCCTGTGTCTACCAGTACGCTGGCTAAAGCATCGTCCTGGCAGTTAACTGTGATATTGAGCGCCATGTTGTGACTTTTTCCCCCCTCTGGCAAGTCTTCATCACTGAATCCTACGTTGTTGCAGGAAGTGATGTTAGAGATGATGCTATCGAACTGTCGTATTGACACATCTTGTTCCACAAAGGCCTTCTCTAAGACTTTCTGTAGAGCCTCTCTGCGGGCTTCGAAATTGAGTAAAAGTGATAGCACCGAGATCTTTGAAGGGGTTTGTAACAGTTGATCAACAATGTTGTATTCACTCCTTTGGATGAGCTTCAGCATCTCATCGTTGTTTTTCGAAAGGTCGGGATTACTGGATTGATCGACTGGTGGATCAGGAGCTTCTGTCTGAAGTTCCTTTTCTTTGTTAGGTTCTCCAACTCCTCGGTTGAAGATTCGACCGCTCCGTGTTACTCGACTGATGTCTGCAATATTCACGACGGAGGGTAATGGAATTTCCTTTCCATTCTCAATTATTGTTGCACCGTATTTGTAAGGGATTGCCTTAGCTGATTCATACGGTAATGGTCCTGGCAGATAGATAACTACAGGAGCCTTCTGATTTTTCTGACGGTCATAAGTAACTTCGATCAGCTCCTGGTTAAGAACCTTTGATTCGTCCAGTAGAGGGATGATGGTACAAACATCCTTGTTCCTCTCAGGGTCAGAGATTACAACCACGTCTTTGATTTGATCAGCAAAGTATTCCGGCATCCAGTTGATTGGTTCGGAACCCGGACATGGGCAAATTTTGCTGCGATCCACCTGACCCTGAAGAGCTGGTCGCACAAGGTAGCATCCTTGATTATTCTCCGAACAGACTCTACAACGTTCATAGTTGTGTGGTGGCACCTGGCCACGCCCGCTTTAAATGCAGTGCAACCTTACCAGGTTTGTTTCCATAGATCAAACATCCTGACTTTGATGTCGAGTAGGGTTTCCATTAAGCACACTCATTTATTGCGTGTCTTCGTCCAGATAGATCGGAAGTCAGCAGTGGTTTAACAAGTGTTGTAAATTTCTTTGAACGAGAGCGCACCCTTGGTTACTCTCACAACATCCTCTACAGTTTTGATAATTATGTGAAGTGAGAAAACCGAGATGTACTTGTGTTGCGTGTAACTCTTCCAAGCTGGTATTCATCAGACGAATATCAAAGATTTGAATCATGTTGATCTGATAAGGATTTCTATCATGATAGTCCTGGATCCATCCAAGATCCATCTGATGCTGGAGGGCCTCTTGTACAAAAGAGCATCCCTGTTTGTTTACCGAGCAAGTCAGGCAGGAATTGTAATCGTGCCGCGACAGATTATGGTATTGGCTTTGCCTTGAGTGCATCGGCACCAAGTTGACATTCATTGCACGGATATCGTGATTCTGAACGGTGTGGGAATTTGTATAAGTCATGTTGACCCCACGAACTCGATGCTCTTGGATCCATCCAAGATCCAGTTGTTCCTGTAGAGCTGATTGCACCACAGAACATCCCTGATTTTTTTAGAGCAGATATCACACTGGTGATAATTATAAGGTGGCACATGGCCATATCCACTCTGTCTATAATGCATCTTGACCAAGTTGGCCCTTAACAAGAGTACATCATGAATTTGATAGATGTTGTTAGACTCTACTTCTATTAAATTGACTGCAGCTTTCTTGTGTTGAGGTAGCGGGTTCGTGAGAACATTCAGATTTGTATCTTTGAAAGATAAAACCCCGCTCATAACAAGGTTTTGTACGTCGGATTTGAAACTGAGACAGTTCTCTATGTTATGCCCTGGTCATCCTTGATGGTAAGGATAAGTCTGATCCGCTTTGAACCAAAAAGGCAGATTTTCTGGTATTGTAAGAGGAGCCCGGGTTTGGACATGCCCCTTGACCAGTAGTAACGGAAATAGCTCTGCGTACAATACAGGTATATGGTCAAACCCTGGAGGTCGCGTTGTACGGTTGTTGTTATATGGAGGACGAGCCTGCTAAAGAGGCTGTTGTGTCCTTTGTTGATATTGTTGTTGATTAGGTTGGATTTGCGCAACCTGAGGTTGATACGTAGGAATAGGCGTGGAGTTGATAGCAGGAGTTACAGCTGCTACTGGTTGATAACGTCACCTTTTCTTTCTGAGAGAGATATTCCCAATATCCTGCTCTTTTTTCTTAGGGAGAGCACTACCGTATCGCTTTGTACTACTTGATAATCCAGCGTCTTTTACTAAACGTCCTTCCCGGACGGCATCCTCAAGATGAACTCCCATGCCCACCATCTCAGTGAAGTCACTGGGCGCACTGGCGACCATTCTGTCGTAGTAAAATGAGCTCAAGGTCTTTAAGAAGATCGTTGTCATCTCTTTTTCCTCAAGAGGTAGAAAAATATGGGCGGCGATTTCACGCTATCTCTGAGCGTACTCCTTAAAGGTTTCCTTGTCTTTTTGGGACATTGATTTGAGTTGATCTCTGTCCGGTGCCATGTCTAAATTGTATTTGTATTGTTGGACGAAGGCAGCGCCAAGATCTTTGAACGTGCCGATCATGGCGCGGTTTAACCCCATGTACCACTTTAAGGCGGCACCGGTTAAACTATCCTGAAAGTAATGAATGAGCAACTCCTGGTTCTCCGTCTGAGCTGACATTCGCCGAGCGTACATAACCAAGTGACTCTGAGGGAAAGAGTTACCCTTGTACTTTTCAAAGTCGGGCACTTGGAACTTGTGCGGAACTTTGACATTGGGGACCAAGCAGAGGTCTGCGGCGTCCTTTCCAAATAGATCCTGACTGCGAAGGGCTTGCAGCTCTTTCTGCATTTCCAGGAACTGTTCCTGGAATTCATTCATTCTGTCGAACATGTTGTCGTTTCCACCATAAGGTATTTGGGGAATCTGTCCTTCTGGGACAGTGTGTACCACAGGCGGTGGTGTAGTCATTATGGCCGAGACTCTCGGTGCCTCCCAAAGTTTGTAACCTTCAGGAGTTGTTGTCATGCCCCTGGCATCTTCGTTTTCCCGAAGTTTGTAACCTCCAGGCCCAGCGGTTCCCTGATCCTCATTGATCGGCGGAACATATCCTTCCGGGATATAGTTGGCAGGCATGCCCCAGAGACGATCTTTCGGCATCTTGTACCTAGGATCGGACTTCTCCACTATGGGCGTCGATGTGATCTCTGAGATCACAGTCCTTTGTTGCATCTGAGCTTCTACTAGAGCTTGCATGTCGCTATGAAGCTTTCTCAGATCCTCTTTCAGAGTGTCGATCTCTTCTCTCAACTCTCTGTTCTCTTCCTCGAGATCATCCATCTTTTTTTGATGTTTGGCCCGAGTATTGTATGAATGAAACAGTTTGACTCTAGAATCGAGACGCAAATGTAAGATTCGTAGGTAAGAAGAATGCGTTTATGAGAATGATGAATGCAATGATTATTAATTATTTTTGTTTATTCAAAGTAAACTTCGACAATTAGATTCCAAATATCAAACAGTGGGGAAACCCTGTTTTATTGAATTCAAAGGATTGCGGAAATGGAAATACAGTAGATTACAAAGTGCTGGAAAAGGAAACCTAAACTAATGGATCCTAAGTCCTCTCTGAGGAGAGCTCAAGTGCTGGTTCTGGTGCTTTCCTCTTCTTTGACCGGGGCTCTTGGGCTGTTGTCAGGTTGTCATTCCTTTGCCAAGTGAAAGGCGTGAGCAAACTCCTTTGGTCATCCTATTTTTCTATAGCATGTTGCTCTAAAATCTCAATCAGAGCATCTTTTTCTCTTAACAGTTGATGTATTTTCTTACATTCCACATTGAGAATACGATACTTGTTCCTCCAAGACCTCTTCTCCTGCTGAACTTTGCTGAGAGTAACCTGAAGCTTTTCCGTCTCAGACATGAAATAAAGGGCAGAATCCCTTAATGGAAGAACTTCCTGACGATGGTAAGGTATCCTCAGCTTGAGAGCTCTAGTTTGTACCCAATGGAGATAAGGTTCCATCGAGACATAGTCTGGTTTCCCTAGAGACTCTCGTGTTTTCCTATGAACGTGTTTCCAGGCGTGCACTATTTTCGTTTTTAGTGCCCTGTCACTTTCTCATTCTTTGAAGAAAAGACCTTCAAGATGAGCACTGCGCGGGACATGCCTCATTGGGTATCCTAATTAACGATGAACTAACACTGGATGATAGTTAATTCCTCCCTTAGTTCCTATAAGGGGTACATTTGGGAAGTTTCCACAATGGTCAATGATTCTGATCCCGTCGTAGATTCTATTATACCAATCGATGTTCGAGTTGGTTAGAGACATGACTCTCTGCGACCAACGTAAAGTATTCTTTTGATCCCAAAATGCAGCAGACTTAGGCAAATGGGAAGTGAACCACTTGTAAAGCAAGGGTACACAGCACGTGATCATTCCTCCGCTGTATAAATTCCTTAACTGTACCAAATGATACACATCTGCAAGTAAGGTCGGTACAGGGTTTCCAATCAGGAAAATCTTAATGGCATTGATGTCTACGAAGTTATCAATGTTGGGAAACAAAAATAACCCGTAGGTGAGCAAAACAAAGATGCTCTCGAAAGCGGCCATGTTCCCTATACTTGCAAAGTATAGAGCCTTCTTTATCAAGAACTAGGCTGGAAAACCTTGGATGCCACCCTTAGTGGTCATATGAGTCCTGACTTCTGACTCGTCCAGATAAATTGCTCTTGCAATGGTCTGATCCTTTGGAATTTCTTCCAGTCCAGAAAAAGGATCCTGATTAGTGATGTGTAAATCAGTCAGGTGAGAGTACTCCTCCAACGTTGGTGCTACCTGATAGTCCAGGAATGTGAAATAGTGATAAACCGGATCGTAGAACTGGATTAGTATGGACATGATTCCTTCGATTACATGGACCCTTAACAAGGACAGCAGTCCTCCATACTTGGCTCTGAAAGCCTCATGGTTGGTGATCATCCTCGCCAAACCTCTCAAATCCTCTAACTTTGGAACCTTGAAGGTGTACTTATGAGTTTTCCTTCTACCAAAATCCATTAGTGCAATCTCCTTTCTCTGATATTTGCAATCATTGTCTCAGTTTAATTGGAAAAAGAGAGACTAAAAAAGAAGATTTTCTTTGTTTTAATGTTTTTTAAATGAATGTATGAATGCAACACACAAAAATATAGAAAAAACATGGGGTCAAAGGGTCGGTGTCATGAAGTTAAGGCTCTACCCCCCCCCCCCCCAAAAGGTTTATACTGGCGATTTTTTGTACCTGTCCGCAAAATCATTGATCCCTCTTGGGATAACAACAGCAAGCAGATCGTCAGCGAGCTGATGTATCCTAGAGTGATCTCAGATGAGGGTAGTATCGTGTGACAACTATTTCCGATAGCTTCCACACTATAAAATGGCTGCAGTCTGCTAAAAACCTCAGCTTCCCAGATAACCTAGTCGACCACACTACTTTCAACAACCGAAGTCGTATAGGCAATGTATCTGCAAAGGGAGTCTCCACTGAGTTTGATGGTCGATCGGGGGCTCTTAACTAGAATTCACTCCCAGTAAGATTACCCGCATTGGCCTATCTTAGGTGTATACTCAATCTTTACACATGCGGCATCACACGCATTCCCATTAGAAAAAAATAAACATAGATATCATTTAGGAAAAGCAATATATATATTTGTCTTAATCATCCTAGACCTCTAGCCTTATGATCCTATACAGACAATGACTCCCCAGCAGAGTCGTCATTTCTTTGACATGAATTTAGAGTTTCAACCAGAGGGATAAGAGGGGAAAAATGCCCTGTATGGCCCCACGGTGGGCGCCACTTTTTGCTGCGACACTTTTTTAAGGTTTCTACTTAAGAGATGGGAAGAGAACAAGATCTCGATAAGTCCCCAGTGAAGTCGCCATTTCTCTGTAGCGCGAATTTTTGCGTGGTTGCGAAGCACTATTGCTTTGGGGTACTACAGTTCGATTCATTTTTTATCCTATTGAAGCTGATGAAGGAAGGGAAATAAATGTCTCCAATTAACCCTGCTTGCATACTGAGCTTAAACAGATGACTGTTGGTTTACAGATGCTATTGAGATTGTGGGTCTCTCTTAGGTTATTTTGTTAAAATAGTGCCTGGGCGATTGGTGGGAGGTTTAAGACCGATGCTTTTCGATTGATTGATGGAGGTATGGGATTTTGGGATTTTTGATTAGTGTGCTCGCTAAGATTTTTCAAATCTTATGCCTACGTATTCCCGTTTGACGAAACAGGGAAATCAGAGCGATCGTAGTTCCTCCTATTCTATGGGAGGAAAAAGGTTGTTTTGGTGTCTTATTCAAAGCCCAAGACGTGAAGCTAAAGGTGGTTTGTATCTTGTTCAAAGCCCAAGATGTGAAGCTGAAGGGTCTATTTGTATCTTGTTCGAAGCCCAAGATATGAAGCTAAAGGGTTTTGACTTTAGAGAAAATTTGTCATCTCTAAAGGGGAGTTGTTGATGTTTGTATGCTATGAACAAGGCACAACTTTGATGCTAAAAGGTTGATTGACTCAACCAGGGTTTACCTTATACAAAGCCTAAGAGGAGGCTATTGACCCAACAAGAGGGTGCTTTTATGTGTCTCGTACGAAGCCCAAGAGAGAGGCTAAAAGGGTTGACTCAACAAGAAAGTCTGTTATACTCAACAAGAGAGTGTTTTTGTATCTCGTATGAAGCCCGAGATATAGGCTAAAGGGTGATTGACTCAACAAGAGAGTCTTTTATACTCAACAAGAGAGTGTTTTAGTATGTGTCTTGTACGAAGCCCAAGACGGAGGCTAAAAATGTTTGACTCAACAAGAGAGTCTTTGTACCTCGTACGAAGCCCGAGATGGAGGCTAAAAGGTGTTTGACTCAACAAGAGAGTCTTTTATACTCAACAAGAGAGTGTTTTTGTATCTCGTACAAAGCCCGAGATGGAGGCTGAAAGGTCTGACTCATCAAGAGAGTCTGAAAAGGTTAGCTCTGTTGGGGAGAATCATTGTACAAGGCCCAAGAGGAAGCCAATGTAACTGTTTCAGTTTAGCGACAGGTCCAGTATGTCGGATAAAGAGAAAATCAGTTCTTATATGGGTAATGTTGTACCTTGGGATTGATCAGAGGATCGGGGTTATTTCCTGTTCTTTAAGGAAATAGGAAATCTAAAGGGTATTGAGACTGTCCAAGTCTACGAGTGTTTTGAGAAGTCGATTCTCAGATAGTGAATGATCTTTGTATAATACCCAAGAGAAGGCTGGTTTGTTAAGGGATGAAGGTCAACCCCTTAACTGGTCTGACACTTGACTCAGAAAGATAGCTCTAGCAAATTGATGACTAGGTTTTGTTCCTATACCTATAGAGGTCTCTGGGTCCTTGTACTAAGCCCAAGAGGAGGCATGAGAGCTTTTAAGAAGCCGAAGGGTCCTTGTACAATGCCCAAGAGGAGGCGGGGATGCTTTTAAGAAGCCTGTGAGTCCCCAAACCCCGAGAAGTTCAAGACATGCCATTCACCGAGAATTTGGAAGAAACTCAAGAGATGTCATTCACGGAGAAAAGATCAACTCTGGGGAGTATAGTTTCTTTGACAACTTCTAAGGATGATTTTAAGAAGCCTGTGGATCCCCAAACCCCGAGAAGTTCAAGACATGCTATTCACTGAGAATAGATCAAGCCAGGAAAGTTCGAGAATTTGGAAGAAACTCAAGAGATGCTATTCACGGAGAATAGATCAACTCTGGGGAGTAGAGTCTCTTAGACAACTTCTAAGGGTAACAGTCTGAGAAAGGGTTCAAAAAGAATCTGCCTTTCACATCTCCATATTGTTTAACCCCAAGAGGAGGGAAGACTGTGTCTGGTAATCCTATGGGGATCTAGTTTTTACTATATTTAAGAGCGATCAACGGGGCTTTACCTAGTGCTAGACATAGTTGCCGGGGAAAACTCTAAATAACTATACTAGTATTACACAGTTGATATTTGACAGGTATATAAAAGTTTGTGAAGGAAGACTTACAGTGAGCAGCCCCACAATACAGTTATATATATATATATATATATATGAAAGCAGATAAAGAAAGCGGGTAAACACTTACTCGATTGTAGAGTTTCCATACTGTTTGGTTAGTTTGTTCAACAAAGAAAGCTTTGATAACAATATTTATATTCAAAATCAAAGGAGAAAGTGCTTTGAAAATATTGTTGGGGCTTACAGCTCAAGGAGAGGCCCAAAGTTTTATCAGTGATTGCACTGTCGAGGTTGTACAGTGGGACTTATATAAGTGACTGAGGCCCAAAAGGTTTTCGGTACAAAGGGATGGGTCTTACACTCTCTCAAGAGGCCCAAAGGTTTATATTTATACAAGGGGTGGGGCTTACTGCTCAAGGAGAGGCCCAGGGTTTGATTTTTGAACTGGCGATCACGCCGAGATTTTCTTTTAACGCAGAGGGGCTTATACAATGTCTGAGGCCCAAAATTGTTTTGGTTAAAAGGGTATTGGGTCTTACACTCTATTAGAGGCCCAAAATGTTTTTGTACCAGTGATGGGGCTTACAGCTCAAGGAGAGGCCCATGCATTTTTGTTAAAAAGGCGATGATCGTGTCGAACTTTTTGACGGTATCGAGACTTATACAATACACTGAGGCCCAAATTATTTTGGTTTCTACAAATGGTTGGGTCTTACACTCTATTAGAGGCCCAATGATTGATTTTTGTACAAGTGATGGGGCTTACAGCTCAAGGAGACGCCCAAGGTTTTTTTTGTTAAAAAGGCGACGATCGCGCCGAACTTTTTGATGGTATCGGGACTTATACAATACACTGAGACCCAAATTATTTTGGTTTCTACAAATGGTTGGGTCTTACACTCTATTAGAGGCCCAAAGGAGTTTAAAGAAAAGGAATGGGGCTTATAACACGAGGGTAGGCCCAAATGATTTGTTTTGAAATGGATTGTACCGAGGTTTTTTTTGAAACGCAGTGGGTCTTATACAATGACTGAGGCCCAAAAAGTTTGGTTTTCAAAGGGGTTTGGTTCTTACACTCTATTAGAGGCCCAAAATGTTTTAAAAAGTTTGATGAGGGTTGAATTAATCAAAATTCCTAATTTGTTTTCAAAATGTATTTTAATTGAATAAAAAAATCAATTAAAATGACCAAAATTGTTTAACATGTGGAAAACAAATTGTGATCTTGGATTAATGTTTCAAAAATCAAGTTTTGACCTACAAAATGATTAGAAATCATTAAAATTTGCAAAATCAAGAAGGAAAAAATATTTTAAATGTCAAAAAGAATTAAAATATTAATTCTTTGCAAAAAATATCAAGTATATGAAATAAATAATATTTTTGGGATTTTTTGGCAAAATCAAATATTTTAACATTTTTGTGAATTATTAAAAAAAAATCAACTCAAAATCACTAAAACTCAGAGAGAAATTAATTTTTGAATCAATTAAATAAAATCACAAAATTCAAATATTTGAATTTTCATAAAGGGCGCCAAGAACAAGGGCAAGAACATGCGCCACCCTCTGTTTCTGCAGATTTGCGTTTTCTGTCAAATCTCACTGAATACTTGATTATATCATGCAATCTACATATCAATCTACTCGTTTCAACCTCACGATTATGTCTATGGTCTTTAATTTCATTTATTTTAAGCATGGAATAAGAAATCAAAGAGAAACCTCAAGAACCCTAAAATTTGCATGAAGGTTTAGAAATTCCACACACGATTCAAACAATGCAATTGATTGAGGGAAAACACTCCATGTATGATTATGAACATATGGCCAAATTATTGTGCAGCAAAAAATGCATGGATCATAGAGTTAGAAGAGCTCATGCTTACCTCTTGCAGCTGGTGATCGTGTTTTGTGTTAGAGGTGTTACAACTAGGTTCCAATGATGTGGATAGCTTCCCTAGGTGCCATGGAGTGTGTCTGGATGCTTGGAGTGGATTGAAATGATCTGGAACTTGAGATGGTACCCCAACTGCAAATCTGTCAAGAACTTGAGCAATTGGCTGGTGATTTTGTGATTTTGTTGTTCCAGATGTTATGTGAGTGTTTGGATCACTTCTATGTTATGTATGTGAGGTGTGTGTGTGATTGGTTTGATTGGAATAACTCTCAAACTCAAAACCCGATAGTGACTTGCCTTAGAAGGAAAAATTGGAGTGAAGAAGGAGATTTTGAGGAAAGCATCTGTTTGATGGCTTTGGTGTACTCAAACTGATCACAATTGAGCTCTATTTATAGTAGAGCAAGGTTTTTTTGCAAGGAATAGTGAATGGCAACTGCTGCATAGGTTTGGCCAATGTTGAGCAATGAGAATCCAAGTCTCCTCTAGCCATTGACTAGAGGTTAGGGCACAGGCTGCTGGTTCCCTTGGTCTTGGATAAGTATTGACTGAGTTCAGTTGCAAATAGCTCAGTCCATGCCACCTTGGTGTATGCATTGAATGCTCCAATCCAAAATTGGAGTCTTGTCCCTCTTTTAGGCAATTCTAGGTTTGGCATGCTATTTTTGGTTTCAAAGACTTGGGAGGCTTGGGATCAGAGTTGGTTCCTCCTTGGTCCCCCCTTGAGGTGTTCAGATGGATAGAGTTGCTTATCATTTGCAAAATTTGGGCAAATCGAGCAAAACTCCAAAATTTTCCTTGCTTTGGTAGTTTTCAGCAAGGCATGTTTCCATTGTCATATCTCATGGCTCAAGTTGAGTTTGGTGATGTTCTTGGTCATTTTGGAAAGCCCTTATATGATACAAAAACTGTTTGATCATAATTGGTTTTGATACTTTTGGGATCCAAGTGAAAAATGCCCCTACATTTGGAAAAAAGTGAAGGCAGATTCTGACTTAGTGAAAATTTCACTAAGTGTTGGAAAAAGTGGCATTTCATGTTTTCAGCCACTTTGATCATTCCATAACTCAAAATCCATAATGAATTGGAATGAGGTGTAGTTGAAGCTTTTGTATAGGGCCATGAGAGCTACAAATCCAGCTTTGGATAGGGAAAAATGGCCTTGTGGTTTAGGAGTTATGATCCTCCAAAGTTGGTACCCTAGCCACTTTATTCTATAACTTAGAAAAATTTCTAAGTTTTTATGGTTACCCCTTTTACAAGTTATCCCACTTTTCTTGATTTTTCTTGATGAATGATGATTCAAATCACACATTAACATCGTTTTAGGGTTAAAAAACCATAATTGTGAAAAATCTCAAAAAGTCAAAGTTGACTTTTGTGCACAGTTGACTTTTTGTCAGATGAATTCCAAACTGTGCGATCCTCTATGAAATCAAGTCCTTGACCTAAATCAAACTTAATGGACATGTTCCATAGGTGTTATAGGGTATATTGAATCATGTCCCAAGGTTTGGGAGCATGTCTTGGTCAAAAGTCAAAGCTACAGTTGACTTTTTTCTGCGAAACCCTAACTGTGGCTTAGATGAACTTGAAACTTGTTGATCAAGCTTCTTGGATCAATCCATTGTTGCAAATGGATCAATGTAGTATATTAGAGACCGTCTTGGCTCATGTTTTGTCCCAAAAGTCAACTTAGGGGTGAATTATGTCAAGAAACCCTAATTCCTGATTTTTTATGAATCCATCCCCTGAGACTACATTGACTTGATGATTGGGTTTATGATGTCCCTTGGAGCATCTTAGGTTATGATTTGAAGCATTGGCTCGTGCTTAGAGTAAAATTTCCATCTGGAGACCCTGGTCAACCAAACCCTAATTTGGTGACACTGGCGATCTTGAGGCTTGATCCACTCAGAATGCTGCAACCTTGTGCTTGATTCTTGTTGTGAGAGTCCTCTTGATCCATTGTGGATGTTTAAGAGGTTAGACAAGTTGAAGATCATGTCAATTCTTGATTGATCCTTTGTCTAAAGCTCTGAGAGGGCCTGAAACCCTAATTTTTGTTTGTAGTAAATGCTCACCCATCTTTGGGGAGACTGATGAGGCATGAAGGTTCCTCCATATTGTGATGATGATTTGCACAATGATGGGAAATCTTAGTGGTCAAAATTTGGGGTATGACACCTGGCTTAATGATTATGGTGCACCATCATTGTTTTTTCACTTGAAAGACATCTTCGACACTTGCTTGCTGTGTGCGAAGGAAAATTATGAATGCAACCTTTATATGAAAGGTGTCTTGCATGAATGCACAACCAAGTTAATTGAGAATTACCCATCCCAAGGTTAAGTTTGCAGGTTTTTTATTTTTTTGTATAAAAAGAAACTTCAATTCTAAGCTCGAAGGGTTTGACAAGGGAATAACTTCCTTATTTCTCTAGTGTTTGGGGGATTGAAACAATGCCTTACATCGTCAGCAAAGTTTTGATTTGAAAGCATACCAACAACAATTATGGGTATTACGTTTTCGTGATCCTCCCTCCAATCTTTGCACAATAAAAAAGAAAGTGGAAAAGAGATAAAATATTTTTTGAAAAGGAAATCATAAAGATGTAAATAATGGACAAAATCAATTGAATCAAAAAGTTGGAATGCTCATTTCATTAATTACGAAAGTACAAACATACTTTGAAGGCAAACAACTAATACAAATTAAGGAAAATGCAAACAATAAGAAACATGGCCTAGTGACTAATCAAACACAAGGATGAGTTGTCTTGTCTTTGGGAAGTAGATGGGATAAAGTTGACTGAAGCTTCACTTGGCGTGCCCTAGCAGAGGGTTATTGTTGACATTATGATTGCTGTCATAAAAGCTAAGGATTCCGACCTTAATCAAATCACGCACTCTAGCCTTCAGTGCATTGCAATTTTCCAGATCATGGCCTGCGGCACCTTCATGGAATGCACAGTGGAGATCAGATCAGAATCTAGCTAGAAGAGGATTTGGAGGAGGAGACAGAGTCCTTGTGGTAATCAAACCTTTCTGAACGAGACCATGATAAAGTTTAGTGTACGTTATGCTAATAGGATCAAATTGATTCCTATTACGGTACTAGTTTTGTCCTACAGCCGGACGTTGAGGAGCTTGAGTTGTTCGTGGAACAATAACAGCAGCAACAACAGCGTGATCAACATACTGAGGTCAGTGGCGAGGCCTTATCACTTCAGCCATGGCAACATTGGTCTGATATTCTCTTTTCTTATGGAAGTTCCCATAGGATTTCTTCGCCCTATTGGAAGATTCAGTAACCTTGGATACTTTTCCATTCTTGAGTCCTTCCTCGAGCCTTTGGCCAATAGTTACCAAATCAGTGAAGTTGGAGGAAACACTGTCAATCATCTTCTCCCAATAAAATGGAGACAAGGTGTCCATAAACATTCTAGTCAATTCCTTCTCTGCCAAAAGAGGTTCAACTTGGGAAGCTAACTCTCTCCACCGTTGAGCATACTCTTTAAAAGATTCCTTCTCATTTTGAGTCATGTTCTGAAGCTGGCGGCGTTTTGGAGCCATGTCGAGGTTGTACTTGTACTGCTTCTTGAAAGCATTTGCAAGGTCTTAGAAGCAGTGGATGTTTTTTTGTTCAAGATTCATATACCATTTGAAAGAAGCTTCACTCAAGATGTCTTGAAAACAGTGGATGAGCAGCTTCTGATTGTTGGTATAAGCAGCCATCTTTCGAAAGTACATGACCAAATGAGCCCTTGGACAAGAGTGACCCTTATATTTCACAAACTCGAGACTTTTGAATTTAGCAGGCATAACAAGGTCAGAAACTAGGCACATGTTGTCCGCATCCACACTAAAGAAGTCAGTACCCTCAACATCTCTAAGTCTCTTGTCTATGGTTTGAAACTGTTCACCGACAACCTCAGGTTCAACAAATCCTCACGGTCTTCATCCTGAGCACTGGCGGCATTGTAGTCAAAGAAGGGAGCCTGGGCAGTCTGGCCAACAACATGAACCACAAGCCTGAGCTTGAAAAACTAGTCTGACAGTCTGACCAATTATAGTAGTAGATGTAATAGGTGGAGAGAAGTTGTGAGGCAAACCAAACTCAGGCCATGTGAATGGTGGCATTTGGGAAGGTTGAGGATCAACAACAACACCTGCAACTTCTTGGATAACAGTCCTTTGAGGTAGTTCCCCTCTAGCAATCAGGACTTGGAGCATTTCAGTGAGCTTGGTCATGCTTGCCTTAAGATCTTCAATTTTCATTCGGTTCCCTGCGTTGTGCACTTCTTGCTCTGACATTCTGCGTTTGTAGTTAGCTCTAGTCCTGTATCGGTGTCGAGGAATCAGGTTAATGACTGACATATGAGACTGGAAATAGAGACAGTTGGAAATGAGTCGTTAGACAAACGGATGTATGCAATGAATCATGCAAAGATTTAAATGATATGTAATGCCATGCAACACGGGATGCAGAATACAAGCAACAGGACCACAGAAATAAAAAGAGAAAATAAATTGTCTAAATCCTAAAAATAAATTGTCTAGATACAAGAAAAAAATACACTAGCAGTAACATCTATATTTAACTAGTTAAACAATATTCAACTTAATAAAACTATTAAAAACAAAATAAACTAAGAAATAATAAAAAAAAATTAAAAGAGAAGATATAAATGTCTATTTTTGTGTTTTTAAATATCATGCCAATTGAATTAAAAGAGAAAATCATTAGCACCAATAATCAAATAAGGTAACAATTAAATCAAAACCTAAAATATAAACAAGTAATAAATAATTAAAAATAAAACTAAATTTACATAATATTAACTAATTAACATTAAAAAAAACAAAATATTAGAAAAGGCAACAAGATAGAGATGATACTTACAGTAAAACAAAGTTTTCCTCTTCTTTCTCCTAGTGCCTTGGTTTTGATTTTAGTCTCACTATTTTTAATTGTTAAGATATTGGTGATTTTATGATTGAAAGAGAAATTTATGTAAGTTCTGTATAGTGTCAATGAAAATGTGTTGTTAATGTGTAATTTTAGAGGAATAAGTGATGGTTTTGTGGAAGTTGTATAGCAGTGGGTTTATAGGACCAAAAGCCAGGCGTTGTGCTTCTGAAGTTTCACTTCCTACTATTGTTTTTTGTGTTTTTTTTTAAAATGAGTGAGAGCCTTTTTAATATGTAAGTCAAAAAGTGGTATTGTCAAGTGTGTTATAGAAAATGAAATGAAAAAAATAGGGATCACCTTTTCTTGAATTGGGTCCGCGTGGTGCACTGTACAACGGTGTTTTGTTTCTCTTTTTGTATCGTGGCAATGTGTGTGGATTTGTACCTAGTATATTATTATAGAAAAAAAAGTGTGTCTTGTTTTTTTTCTATATTATATTTTATCAAAGCCAAAAAAAAAAATGAGAAAGAGAAATATGGTGGATATCAACAAAAGTAGGATAGTGAGCGTGTCTACTATTTTGGCTAGTTTTATTATTTCTTCCAATTTTCAATGACAAAATTAGGGATAGTACATGGATGGGAAAGGGAGGAAAAGTGCTAGTGTGTTCTTTCTTCTCTTTCAATATAGGTGCAGAGGGAGAAAGTATTATATGAAAAAGGTGTGTAGCATGTACTATATTACAATAAAATTGAACAAAATCTACTTTATTCGTACCACAAAATCAGAGGTTTTTTTTTTAAATTTAGAAAAATTAAATTAAAATAAACTACAAGATAAATATATATAAACTATTTACAATAAAATATAAAAATAAAGATTTAAAAATATTATTAATTAAAATTGGAACAAAAACGGTAAAAAAGGAATAATTGAACCGGTATCGAGGTGCTCGAAAAAATAAAATGAATACACCAAAATAATCAGCGCAAAATATACGTAATGAAAAATACAGCATTTGGTCAAATTTTGAAATAAATTTTACCCGGTTAAAAGGCTTAAACTGTCCAAAATACAACCGAAAAGCAGTCAAAAAATTTAAATGAGCACATCAGGTTAAATTACGCGAAACGCAGATTAATATGACTGACGTTTGCAGGCCCGATTTTGAAATTTTCCGTCCACTGATTTTACGCATAGTTCACTTTTAGTTTGACCGATTCGGCTGTAATTCCAACAAATTTATTATAACTGATAAATTGGGTATTATGCGAGATGAAAAAGGTAATACATTATGCAGATGATGCAAAAAAACGTGGGATCTTAGAGTCAAAAATTAGGGTATGACAATCATGATAAAAAGTATCAACTTAGTGAAATTTTGTTGATTATATGACCTCTTAATCGATTGATATTACTTTAAAGTGCTGGATTTGGAATAAGATAGAGTCTTTAATCAATTAACCCCATTGTTCTAATCAATTAAGTGGTTCTTTTTCACCTTCCTTGGTTTGTTTGGGCCTTGTCTATATTTGGGGTTTTTTTTTCTTCTTTATGCATTCCTTTTTCTATTCCTTTAAAATCATTTACTACACATATTTTAATTCTCAAAAACAAAAGATTAGCACAAATAAATTAAATGGTCTAGTAAAAATTAAAATAACACTTGTAAGAGGATTAACTAGAGCTTTCCGAGTTTATTCTCTATTAAGTGTGTTACCTTAAACCTTTAAGGAATTTCAAAAATTGTTCCACATTGAAAATAACAAATATATTTAAATATGAATCACCTCTTTGATTTGCCTGACATGAGAGATGATCAAAATATCATTATTTCTTGAGTGAAATATTTCTTAATGAATTTTTCACCAAAAATACTTTCCAAAAGACCTCCTTAATCGCCAAGACCATCAAAACCATATTTATTTGGTGGATCCTTTAGAATCACACTTTGCACAAATTTCCTTTAATTGACTTTTTAAGTCTTTGAAGGTGCAAAACACTCCTACAAAAAAATCATGTTTCTCTTTTTGGTACTCGAATCATTTAAGGTTTTTTAAATTAGGGGATTTAAGATATCTTAGGTTATCATCTTTATACCATCGTAACCTATACATTTTATAAAAACATAAGGTTTCTAGATGACTATGCTTATTACAATGATTGCATTTATAAATATGATGAGTGGTTTTCTACTTATCATGGAAAACACTAATAAATGATTTATTAGGTTGAAAACCTAATCTAGTTTTATTATATGAAGCCCTTTGATTATAAAAATTAAATCTAGATTTTCTTTGCCCTTAGTAAGGTTTCACATTTGATGGATTCTAACAATTGACTTATAATATCATCTAATTCATTTATAAGAACTTCATTAGTATTTTCAAGAAATTTAATGTGATCTTTGAAGTCAACAATATTTATTTCCACTTCTCACTTTTTGTTTGCTAAGATTGACACTTAATTTAAAATTTTCTTGTAATTCAGATGTGTTACCTTATTGTCATTTACTTTAAAAGTGGCTTTAAGACAAATGTGTTCTTATTCATCTTCCGAGTATCTTCTTGAAGATGCTTGATGAGAATCTCTTGATGAAGTGTTGAAGAATCTTTGAATGAATTTTTTTATGAGTTTCTAGATATTTCTCTAGGTGATTCTTTTAATTTTGTCTCAACTTCTTCATATGATGCATCAAAATTATCATATTTTGGATTAAGCTTTCAATATATTGATTCTTCGTACAACTTTTCCAATGATGGCTCTTATGAAGATCCTTCATATATGGTGATTTTTCTTTCATATGATATTTATGGTGATGATCTTTCAAAAGAATTTTCTTCGAAAGATGAAGATCCTTTGGTTATCTTTGAGTTCCTTTCCACGCCTCAAGCATTACTTCTCTAAGCTTCATGATGATTTTCTATTTATTTGATTTTCCCTAACATTTATCAACAAATTTTCTATCCTCGAAATCAATTACTGAAACGGGTATATGATATCAGTTCGTGAATGTTATAAATCTATAGAAGAAAATTTTCTAAGATTAAAATCAATATTTGAGAACTATCATTTACTACTACTTGGTATTTCATTTTCTCAATACATGTGTCTATCCTGTATATATCAGTTGGAACTTCATGGATCTTCTTAAGGGTGTCTCTCACTTCTTTGATTATGCCATAGTTAAAAGCATAAAAGAACTCTTTAGTGCTTATAGCACTAGACGCCAAGTACTTTGCTTGAAAACCAAGTTTCACTTTTCTCTTTTCTTTGTAGTCTACAAATAATTTGATTTGTCTACTGCTTCATTATTTATAAATGGATAAACATAAATGAATTGTTTAAAAATATTCCATAAATCACAATTAATATAAAAATGTGTTAATTATTTATTTCCATATATCAAACCTTTAACCATCAAACAATGAAAGTGCATTCATGAAAAGTTCCTTGTTAAAAATAGAAGAATTGTTTGAAGTCATTTTGATATCTCCCAAGATGATTAGTCCTATAAAAGGAGTTAGGTTGTAATGCCACTTATTGACCAAGTGACTCCAAAAACGTTGTCCAATTATAAAAGTTTGGTTTAAAAAAATTAGTTTTATTAGTTAAAAGGAGATTAAGCCACAAAATAAAAGCAAGAAAGAAAGAGAATAAGAGATGAAGAAAAGATATATAAGGCAAAGAGAAAAAATAGAAAAAAAAAAAGAGATAAGGTAATGAAATCATGCAATATAGATTTATATAAGTTTAACCTAATCATTTTTCTACTTTTGACTCGAAGAGTTTCCTCTTGAGTTCTCCTAAAGATGTGAGCTTTTCACAAGCTGTACCCACAAAATTTCTTACAACCAAATGTAAATTGTAACGGTCTGATCTCATGAACTAAATAAGTGAGTTTAACAAGATAATCTCCACACCAAACAAGAGATTTTAATAAGTTAATATCCAAACTAAACAAGATGTTTTTACTGGCTGAGCTCAAGAACTAAACATGAGTTTTAAATGGCTGATATCAAGAAGCAAACAACAATTTCTATTAAAGATATTACACAATAGTCAACAACTTCTTGAGTAAATTATAATAGTACCACAAAATCATAACAACAAGATCTTATATATATTTTTCACTCTTAAAGCACTGAGACAACTTTGCTGAGGAATTGAAAAAAATGAAGTAAAAGAGAGTAGTAAGTGAGAGAGAATATTTATAAATTAGTTTTTTGGTATAAAATGAAATAATGTAGACACTTCCACATACAAGCACATAAATCAACATATTTTTGTCATCCATGTTCATTTTCCAATTTGATTCATCGAGTGAAGGCCATAATATTTGTGGCTAGGCTTTAATATAACATTTTGGAACCTCGTGATAGGTTTAGTTTATAAACTTAAAGTGGATTGGTAAATCAGAGGAGGATGCTTTTATACATATATGTATGTAGATTGAGATTGGTAGGAAATAATGGTGTTGATTTATATGGAGAGAGAGAGAGAGAGAGAGAGAGAGAGAGAGGTGATTTTGTGAGCCAGAAATATCTAATAAATCGATAATGATGTAAGGTGAGAAACACTTTTCTAAAAATATTTATAATGTTGATGTTGGATTATGTATCTTTGAGATAGGTAATTGAGTTTCATCAACGATTAAATGGAAAAAAAATAATTTTATTAGTTGATAAATTAGAACATTCGTATTAACCACGATGTGGAGCGGATATTTCGTAATAACCACGATGTGGAGCGAGTTTAGAACTTATGTATCTTAGTGGAAGGGATTTAAGGATAACATATAAAAAACCAAAGAGTTGTAAGTAAGAGTGTTATGTATCTTCATTGTATAATTTCTATGTTTAGTTATAGTAAATTCAATTAATTAATTTATCATGAACAAGTATGAAACAGGTGCTCCTTAGTGACCTAAACTATCATGTTAGAGGAAAGACAACAAAGATACAATGAAGAATGGTCACTTGGCTTAATTATATGTGGTGGTGGATGTTGTTATTCAATATATCTCTCCTTGGTGTCATACCCCAAATTTTGACCACCAAGATTTCCCATCATTGTGCAAGTCATTACCACAATATGGATGTACCTTCATGCCTCATCAACCTCCTCAAGGATTGTCAAGCATCCACTACAATCAAGAATTAGTGTTTTAAGCTCTCTCAGAGCACTTAGACAAAGGATCGATCAAGAAAGGACATGATCTTCAACTTGTCTAACCTCTCAAACATACATAAAGGATCAAGAGGACTCCCACATCAAGAATCAAGCACAAAGTTGCAACATTCCAAGTGGATCAAGCCTCAAGATCGCCAGTGTCACCAAATTAGGGTTTTGGTCTACCAAAGCCTCCAGATGAAATTTTTCCTCTGCGCATGAGCCAATGCTTCAAAGAACAACCCAAGATACTCCAAGGGGCCTCATGGACCTAATCATCAAGTCAATTTAGCCTCAGGGGATGCATTCATAAAAAATCAGGAATTAGGATTTCTTGACCTAATTCACCCCTAAGTTGACTTTTGGAGCGAAGCATGAGCCAAGACCTCAAGACATGTTTTGAGGGCCTCAAATACACTAAGTTGATCCATTTGCAATAATGGATTGATCCAAGAAGCTTGATTCACAAGTTTCAATTTCATCTGGACCACAATTAGGGTTTTGAAGAAAATGTCAACTGTATCTTTGACTTTTGACCAAGACATGCTCCCAAACCTTGGGACATGATTCAATACACCCTATAACACTTATGGAACCCATCCATTAGGTTTGAATTAGGTCAAGGATTTGATTACACAAAGAACCACACAGTTTGGATTTCATCTGACAAAAAGTCAACTGTGCACAAAATCAAGTTTGACTTTTTGGAATTTTTCACAAATATGGGTCCCTTAAGTAAAAAACAATGTTAAATTATGATTTTGATCATCATTCATTAAGAAAAATCAAGAAAAGTGAGGTTTCTTGCAAAAGGGGCAACCTTAGAAAACTTAAATTTTTCTGTTATGGAACAAAAGTGGTTTTTACCCAACTTTGCAAGGTCATAACTCCTAAACCACAAGGCCTTTTTCTCACATTCAAAGCTCAAATTAAAGTTCATCTGACATACTTCAAATATGTCAACTACAAGAGATTCCAAATCCTCATGGTTTTAGAGTTATAGATTGATCAAAATCACAAAAACATGAAAATGACCACTTTTCCAACACATAGTGAAATTTTCAATAAGTCAGAATCTGTCTTACTTTTTCCAAAATGTAGAGGCATTTTTCACTTTGTTCCAAGCTAAACCAGGACCAATGTTGGACATCAAAGTTGAAGTATGCCATGAGGGCTTTCCAACAACTACCAGATCATCTCCAAATTCAATTTGAGTAGGGAGTTCCAACCCTTAGAGCATGGCATCATGGACTGATCTTGTTCAAGGCAGATTATAGGTCATTTTCTCGATTTGGCCAAATCAGATAATTCCAAGCCTTGTCATCCATTTGGACACCTCAAGGGATAAAATCAAAGAGGAATGATCTGATCCACAAGCCTCCCAAGTCTAAGGAACTACATGTAGCCATAAGTGCCCTAAAATGGCTAAAAAGCTCAAAGACTCCAATTTTGTTTCAAAGCATTCAACGGATACATCAAGGTGGCACTGACTAAAACAAATCTAACTGAATGAGTCAAGATTCAGCTCTGAATCAAAGGACCATAGGCATGTGCCCTAACCTCAAGTCAATGGCTATAGGAGACTAAAGATGCCTTTATACTACAATTGGCCAAGGGACTGTCCAAGTTGCCATTCACTATTGCTTGCAAAAAAAACTTGCTCTAATATAAATAGAGCTCATTTGTGGTCAGTTTGAGTACACTAAAGCACTACAACACTTGCTTTCCTCAAAATCTCTCTCATTAGGCCAAAATGCCTTCTTTTGCAAGTCACCACTGAGTTTGTGAGTTAGAGAGCAATTCCACCAAAGCTCATGATCCAAACACATCCAATGTATCATATATAAGTTGTTCAAACACTCACCCTTGATCTGAAACACCAAAACCAGAAAGTCAACCTCCAAAACCTCAAATTTTGACTTTTCTGCATTTTTCAAACCATGTCTTGATTCAGTCACTTTCAAAACCAAACAAGGCCTCAAACACACTCCAAATATCATCCTCAAATTGTCCTAATTGATTTCCCTCATCTGGAACACCATTTGAGAGAGTTACCATTTTGGTCACTTTTGCCACTTTTGCAAGAAAGAGCCAATACTTGTTCCTGATGATTCCAGCTGGTTTTGATCTCCCTAAAAGCTTCTAAGGGATCAATCAAGAGTGTCCAAAGTAGTGAATCACTTCTGGCACAAGGATCTTGACAGTTAGCACATGGAGCTTCAAGAGGTAAGTGCATCACAACTTGAACTCTTTAAATCATGCATTGCTTTTATGTCCATGGATTATGGACATCTCATACATATCATATATGTTGTGTTTGAACCAATTTGCCCTGCTTTTATGGCTTGTATAATGAGATAGCATAGAACATGCAAATCTAGGCCTATTTTGAAATCACTATCGGATTTTAAAATAGGGACATCTTTTGAAAAATTTAAAAGCACCATTGGATTTCTCATGAAATTCTAGGTAGGAAGCACCTAAATTTTGTCCAAATCCATGGAGAATTGAGAAAGTTAGAGCCTTCATGCAAATCCACCAAAACTTGGTTTTTTGCCTTGGCTAGACCATTTTGCCATTTTCTCTCTTTTTGCTATTTTTCATATATTTTATGGTTTTTATTAATTAATTCCAAAATTAATTTCTCTTTCAATTTTAATCATTTTTTATTGGTTCTTTTTTTGAAAATTTATAAAAATGTTAAAATATTTTATTCCACAACAATTTCATAAAAATATCATTTATTTCACATATTTGGTATTTTTGTAAATAATTATGTTTTATTTGTTTTTTAAAACATTTGAAAATATTTCTTTCTCTTGATTTTTCAACTTCAAATGAATTTTAAACTTTCATGTGTTTAAACATGATTTTTCAAAATGTTTTTCAAAGTATATAACTTGTTTTTGAATATATTTGGTATTTTATATCATTTATTATTTAATTTCCTTTGAAAATTATTTAAAATATGCAAAAATTAGGGTTTTCTCTATTTCTTGATTTTTGAAAACTTCATAAAACACTTTGGGCCTCTAATAGAGTGTAAGACCCAACCCCCTTTTGTACATAAATAATTTTGGGCCTCAGTCATTGTATAAGTCCCGATACGATTCTCAAAATAACGGTGCGATTGTTATTTTTCATCTGAGCCTCTCCTTGAGTTATAAGCCCCATCTCTTGTAAAAAAATAAACTCTTGGCCTCTAATAGAGTGTAAGACCCATCCCTTATAAATAAAAACCTTTTTGGGCGTCAGTCATTGTATAAGTCCATATACGATTTCAAAAATCTCGGCGCGATCGTCGTTTTCAAACAAAATCATCTGGGCCTACCCTTGTGTTGTAAGTCCCATTTATTTTATTTTTCAAACACTTTGGGCCTATAATAGAGTGTAAGACCCAACCCCTTTATACAGAAAACCTTTTTGGGCCTCAGTCATTGTATAAGTCCCGATACAATTTTTAGATCAACGGTACGATTACTATTTTTCATCTGGACCTCCCATTGAGTATAAGCCCCAATCTACTTTTCAAAAATAACTTTTCCTTTTGATTTTGATTCAAATCCGTAGTTGTTATCAAAACTTTCTTTAATTTCTTGAACAACTTGTAGCGAGCGATTTTGGACGTGGTTGCGAAGCACTATCGCTTTGGTACTACAGTTCGATTCATTTTTTATCCTATTGAAGCTGATGAAGGAAGGGAAATAGATGTCTCCAATTAACCCTGCTTGCAAACTGAGTTTGAACAGATGACTGTTGGTTTACAGATGCTACAAAGATTGTGGGTCTCTCTTAGGTTTATTTTGTTAAAATAGTGCTCAGGCGATTGGTGGGAGTTTAGGACTGATGCTTTTCGATTGATATGTGAAGGTACGAGATTTGGGTTTTGGATTAGTGTGCTCGCTAAGATTTTTCTTTCAATCTTATGCCTACGTATTCCCGTTTACCGAAATAGGGAAATCAGAGCGATCGTAGTTCCTCCTATTCTATGGGAGGAAATGGATGTTTTGGTGTCTTGTTCAAAGCCCAAGACGTGGAGCGAAAGGTAGTTGGTATCTTGTTCAAAGCCCAAGATATGAAGCTGAAGGGTCTATTTGTATCTTGTTCGAAGCCCAAGATGTGAAGCTAAAAGGTCTTGACTTTAGAGAGAATTTGTCATCTCTAAAGGGGTCTATTTGTCACAATTGTTGGGTGACTGGTTATAAAGGAGAATTACTTTCACCGGGATATGTGAATCCGGCAATGCCATAATTTCCGTTATAAGGATTTACGACTTGAAGGAGAAGACTTTAACTCAGTGTAGAGCAATGTCAGCTTTCCTTAGGAATTTCTCATTCTAAAAGAGGGACAGTGGCATGGATGTAGATGATCCAGAGGCTTGCCGCTTACAGCAATTAGATGAAAGGAAAGGAGTTGTTGATGTTTGTGTACTGTGAACGAGGCACAGTTTTAATGCTAAAAGGCTGATTGACTCAACTGGGGTTTCCTTATACAAAGCCTAAGAGGAGGCTATTGGCCCAACAAGAGGGTGTTTTTATGTGTCTCGTACAAAGCCTGAGAGAGAGGCTAAAAGGATTGACTCAACAGGAGAATCTTTTATATGTGTCTTGTACGAAGCCCAAGACGGAGGCTAAAGGTGGGACTCAACAAGAGAGTCTTTTATACTCAACAAGAGAGTGTTTTGTATCTCGTACAAAGCCCGAGATGGAGGCTAAAAGGTTAACTCAACAAGAGAGTGATTTTGTATCTCGTACGAAGCCTGAGATGGAGGCTAAAGGTTTGTTGTTTCAGTTAAGTGACAGGTCCAGTAGGTGGGTTAAAAGAGAGAATCAGTTCTTATAAAGAGACTAATTAAAGGTAAGGCTATGCTTTGGGATTGATCAGAGGATCGGGGTTATTTCCTGTTTTTTAAGAAAATAGGAAATCCAAAGGGTATTGAGACTGTCCGAGTCTACAGGTTTCATCTCCTAGTTTTAAAAGGAGCTTGAGAATGTCTTTGAAACTCAAGGGAATTAGACTATCCAAGTCTAGAGTTTCATCTTTTGTACTACGTTTAAGAAACAGCAGTAGCAAGATCTAGACTTTTTGAAAGACTGTTCTATTAAGATAATTAATTTCTGTTCCTATACCTCTAGGAGGTCGTCGGGACAAATTGTACGAAGCCCAAGAGGAGGCTGGAAACTTTTAAGAAGCCGAGGGATAATTTGTACGAAGCCCAAGAGGAGGCTATCATTCCTGGAGGAAGAAATCATTTATACGACGCCTAAGAGGAGGCTGTGAATACTTCTAAGAAGCCGAAGGGTCCTTTTACAACGCCCAAGAGGAGGCGAGGATACTTTTAAGAAGCCTGTGGGTCCCCAAACCCCGATAAATTCAAGACAGACTATTCACAGAGAATCGATCAAGCCAGGAAAGTTCGAGAATTTGGAAGAAACTCAAGAGATGCCATTCACGGAGAAAAGATCATCTCTGGGGAATAGAGTTTCTTTGACGATTTCTAAAGGTGACGGTCTGTGAAAGGGTTCACCGAGAATGCTGCCTTTCGCGTCTCCATATTATTTAACCCTAAGAGGAGGGAAGACTGTGTCTGGTAATCCTATGGGGATCTAGTTTTGTCTACTTTTAAGAGTGATCAACGGGCTTAATGCTAGACGTAGTTTCCGGGGAAACTCTAAATATCAATACTATTATTACACAGTTGATATGAGTTTATGAAAGAAGACTTACAGTGAAACAACCCCACAATACAGTTATATGTATATGAAAGTGGATAAAGAAAGCATATAACCACTTACTCGGTTGTAGAGCTTCCATGCTGTTTGGTTAGTTGTTCAACAAAGAAAGATTGAAAACAATAGTATATTCAAAATCAAAGGAGAAAGTGCTTTGAAAGAAAAATTGGGGCTTATAGCTCAAGGAGAGGCCCAAAGTTTTATCAGTGATTGCACTGTGAGTTTGAATTTGTACAGGGACTTATACAAGTGACTGAGGCCCAAGAAAGGTTTTCTGTACAAAGGGATGGGTCTTACACTCTCTCAAGAGGCCCAAAGAGTTTAAAAAGAATCGGGCTTATAACACGAGGGTAGGCCCAGATGTTTTTTGTTTTGAAAAGACGATCGCACCGAGATTTTCTTTTAACACAGAGGGACTTATACAATATCTGAGGCCCAAAGTTGTTTTGGTTAAAAGGGGATTGGGCCTTACACTCTAATAGAGGCCCAAAAATGATTTTGATTGGGTCTTATAGCTCGAAGAGAGGCCCAGATGGTTTGTTTTAAATGGGCGATGATCGCGCCGAACTTTTGAAATACAACGGGACTTATACAATAAGTGAGGCCCAAAATAGGTTTGTATTTGCAAAGGATTAGGTCTTACACTCTATTAGAGGCCCATGAGTGTTTGGAAAAGTTTGTTAGGGAGAAAATCAATAAAACCCTAATTTCATTTTGTAAAGGCATTTTTTCAAAGAAAAATCAAGTAAAAAATGATAAAAATATTAAATAAAATCATTAATCATGTTATAAACAATGATTAAGGTTTATAAAAAAGTATTTTATCCACATGAATATTTAAAATCATTTTGGTTTTAAAAATCAAGAAAAAGAAATCATTTTAAAAGCATTTAAAACAATATTTTTGAATATATTAAAAATATATCAAATAATAATATTTTTTTGTTATTTTATATGGATTAAAATATTATGGAGTATGAATAAGAACTGTGTAAAACAGAATTGGAAAATGATGATTTTTGCTATGTAAAAGAATTGGTTGAGTTTTGAAGATAAACTAAGAAAAAGAGGAAAGATGTCACAACATCACATTCGACATCTTTCATGAGTTTTAAAGATAAGAGAAAAAGGGAAGATGTCACAACATCACATTCGACATCTTAAAAAACCAGAACTACACCTTGGTTTTCAACATCTTTTTTATCAAACTTCAAACATTCATAACTCTCTCAATTTTTAACGAAATTAAAATCCGTAAGAACCTATCTTGACCGATTTTTCGCAAGGAATCCAATAGTATCACTCATACATACTGAAACTTAATGTACAGCACACACAAGGTAAAAATCCAGAACTGTATGTTGATTTTAAACATCTTTGCTTATCAAACTTTCAACACTCATAACTCTCTCAATTTTTAACGGAATTAAAATTCGTAAGAACCTATCTTGACCAATTTTTCACAAGGAATCCAATGGTATCACTCATACATACTGAAACTTAATGTATAGCACACACAAGGCAAAAAACCAGATCTGCACCTTAAGTTTAAAACAACATAAACTCCACATATGAACATTTAAAGTGCAAACAGTAGGAGGATCATAACATACACATTAAGGACTACATTTTTGCTTCAAGAATTGTTCAATATGATGCATGTATGTGGACATCAAAGGAAAGCATGATTCAAAGAATTCAAGTTGTTAATTTTACCTCTTTTTTGGAGATTTTGTGCAACCTACCAAGTGCTTTGGACACCCTTAAATGACCTCTTAGAAGCTTTTAGGATGGTTGGAATCAGCTGGAGCCTGCAAAAACAAAAACCGGCCCTTTCTTGCAAAAGGGGTTAAAATGGCCAAAGTGACAACTCTCTCAAATAGTGTTCCAGATGTTGGGAACCATTTGGGATAGTTCAAGGATGATATTTGGAGTGTGTATGAGGCTTTATCTGGTTTGGAAAGTACTGAATCAAGACATGGCTTGAAAAATGCAAAAAAGTCCAATTTTGAGGTTTTGAGAGGTGACTTTGTGATCTTGGTGTTACAGGTCACTTGTGATAGTTTGGATCACCTATATATGATGTTTATGAGGTGTTAGGATCATGAGATGTGATGGAAATGCTCTCTAACTCAAAAACTCAGAATTACCTTACTAAAGAAGGCATTTTGGGGTGAAAGAAGTGATTTTGAGGAAAGCATTTGTTTGATGGCTTTGGTGTACTCAAACTGAGCACAAATGAGCTCTATTTATAGTAGAGCAAGTTTGTTTTGGCAGCAATAGTGAATGGTGGCTGCAGCAGAGGTTTGTTCAATGTTGGCCAATGAAAATCCAAGTCTCAGGGCACAGGCTACTGGTTCCTTAGTTGTTGGAGGAATCTTAACTGAATTCAGTTAGAGGAATATCAGTTCATGCCACCTCTAAGCATCCATTAAATGCCCCAAACCAAAATTGGAGTCTTGTCCCTCTTTTAGGGTTTTTAGGTTTGGCATGCTACTTGTGGAATCTTGGACTTGGGAGGCTTATGGATCAGATCATCCCCCTTGGATTTGATCCTCAGATGTGTCCAAAATGATGACAAGTCTTGGAAATTCGTGTGGCACAAGAAATGTGCAAATCTGTCCTGAAACATGTCTTAAAAATCAGCTGCAGCAAGCCATGTTGTAAAATCCATAACTTCTTGCTCAAGAATGATTAATGGCTGTTCCAGGACTCTATGGAAAGCTGAGATGACATACTTCAACTTTGATGTTTGACCCTAGACTTGGTTCAATTTGGATCATGGAGAAAAACATCCTTGAAGTTGGGACATTCTTGCTAGAAAAATATTAATGATGTCCTATGAAATGTTGGAACATCTGACAACTTTGAACATTAATAATTCCAAACTTTAATCACTTGTATCTTTTAATCCACTATGATATTTTGAGTTGAAGTGAATTGCATCTTTGATGCTTGTCTTGCATGGTGACAAAGCTTGAAAATTGTGTGGCACAAGAAAAAGTGCACAAAATCTGTCCTAAAAAACAGCTGCAGCAAGCCTTCTTGTAAAGTCTGTAACTTCTTGCTCGAGTGTGATAAATGGACGTTCTACAACTTTCTAGAAAGCTGAGATAACGTACTTCAACTTTGATGTTCAAGGTTTGTGAAGATAAGACTTGTAAAGTTGTCAAAAATGACCTTGAACTTGTGTGGTCAAATCTGTCCTAAAAGCTGTCATGAAAATTCTGTTTTATCAATGTCTTTTGCAGAGACCATAACTTTCTGCTCGAGAATGATAAATGAGCTTTCTAGGACTTTCTGGAAAGGTGAGATGACGTACTTCAACTTTGATGTTCAAGGTTTGGCTTGAATCAACTTGGATCATGGAGAAAAACATCCTTGAAGTTGGGACATTCTTGCTGGAAAAATATTAATGATGTCCTATGAAATGTTGGAACATCTGACATTAAGAATTCCCAACTTTAATCACCTATATCTTTCAATCCTTATGATATTTTGAGTTGATTCCTTCTTCAATGTTGAAGTATCAAATACCCTCTTTAAAAGTAGCTCTTACGCAAAATCAATGGATGCTTGGATCAATAGTTACAACCTTGAAAAGTTGTGCACTTGAACATGATTTTAACTTAGAAAAAATTTCTAAGTTTCCTTGAATTTGATCAATTTTGCAATTTTCCATAATTTCTTGATTTAAATTTGATCAAATTAAATCATCCATCATATTTTTTTGAGTAATGTCTTGTGAAGCTCAAAGTTGACCAAAAGTCAAACTTTGACTTTCTGCGTCAATTGACTTTGTATTAGATGAACTTGAGGCTTGATCCACTTGAAATGTTGCACTCTTGTGCTTAATTCTTGATGTGGGAGTCCTCTTGATCCATTGTGGATGTTTGAGAGGTTAGACAAGTTGAATATCATGTCATTCCTTGATTGATCCTTTGTCTAAATACTTTGAGAGGGCTTGGAACCCTAATTCTTTGAGTGTAGAGAATGTTCACCCATCTTTGGGGAGACTAATGAGTATGAAAGTTCATCCATATTGTGATGATGATTTGCACAATGATGGAAATCTTAGTGGTCAAAATTTGCGGTATGACAGATGCCCCTATTTAATCTTCTTGGACCCGAAGGTGTGAATGGCGAAGGTATTCGGGCATTCAGGGTGCAAGAGGATTAAATATCGGAATACCCGAAATTTTGATGGTGGTTAAGAATGGTAGTTCACGCATCCTTCTTCTTTTTCTAAGCAATGATGCTTAGAAAAGGTAAAAAATTCCCCTCGATCCTGGTTTCCTACCAAGGAACTGGTCTTAGTTTCTGATGTAAACTTCCCCTCGATCCTGGTTTCCTACCAAGAAACTGGCCTTAGTTTCTGGTGCAAACTTCCCTTCAATCCTGGTTTCATACCAAGAAACTGGTCTTAGTTTTTGAAATAAACTTCCCCTCGATCCTGGTTTCCTACCAAGGAACTGGTCTTAGTTTCTGAAATAAACTTCTCCTCGATCCTGGTTTCCTACCAAGGAACTGGTCTCAGTTTCTAAAATAAACTTCCCCTCGATCCTGGTTTCCTACCTAGGAACTGGTCAAAGTTTCTTTTGTCAATAAACTTTATCGACAAGGGACGCTATTCGTAGCGGTTTTCCTTAAACTTCTTGCCGAATTTTCCTGGGGAGATGCCATTTGATGGAAAAAGTTTTGATGTCAGACTCGATGGGGAATCTATTCGTCTGAGTTGTAGAGGTGCACAAACTTCTCTATTGGAGACACCATTTGTTTCTACTGGGGAAAGCAGGTCTCTTGAGAGACGGCTTTCATGCTTGGGGATATTACATCATACTTTTCTCGGGATCTTCCCGGAGAAATGCCATATGATAGGATCCAATTTTGAGGTGCCGATGACCTTTTCATCAGTAGCTTTTTCAAAGAAAAACTGTCGTACCGCCGAATCTCTGATTAATAGGCTTTCTCTAGGGATTTTCCTTAATCCGAAAAAGCAAAAATATCATCTTCAATGGCGAAGAGTGACATCGGTTGAAAGTTACTGGTCTTTCAGAGGTTCAAGTTATCAAAGTGGTCAAGGACCCAACTTTAATCCAGAAATAAACTGGAGGAGAGATGTAGGGCAGGCGCACCATTTCCTGATGAGGAAAGAACCGATAACTCGATTGTGAAGACTTTTATCACTAGGGGATAAGACCAACTAGAGTGATAGTGATGCAATATGAATGCGAATGTAAATCAATAATGCATGATGTATGTATGTTTATGCTGACAAAACTGACACAACATACAAACTAAAAGATGAACATGACTGGATACTCGGCCATCGCGGGGCGAATAAGTACCGCTGGTTTACGATAGCAATTATGCCTTGCTTAGGAGAGATAGTCCCTGTTGGGAACTATGTTGGTCGGGCTTAGGAGATGAGAACTCGGCCGAGGGCATCAGATGGGAAAGCCACATCTGATACAGTTGATCCTTCGTTCAGGCGTACTAGTCTAGAAGGAGTACTTTGATTCTGCATTTTGAGGTTCGAACACCTTTGGAGAAGCGACCGATGTTCTTCTGATGTTCAATAGTCAAAACAAATTGCCATCTTTATTTTAAAAGCAGAAAAAGTTTTACAAGTAAATTCATTTTTTTTGTTTCAGGAATCGTTAATCATGTTAAAAACATCATTCTGTAAAGCTAAAACAAGTAAGAATTACAAAGTTAGAAAATGGTAATTTACATGGAAAAGGGCTACGTTGAAACATAACGACCACTATCCTTCTGCCAACTTTGAATTAGGGACATCCTGAGCTTCTGTCGAAGATAACCTTGACTGGAGTTTTCCTGACGGATGGCATGACTGCTGAAGCGCTGTATAGATCAGACGTAGTTACTTGCCATTATCCCTAACTTTTGCCTGGATTGTACTTTGAAATTTCCAATCCACCGGGATGATTTTTGATTATGTCTCTAACTTTTGCCTGGACCGCCCTTTCGGGTTTCCAATCCACCGAGACGTTTTTTTTTTTAGTTTAGGCGAAGTATTTCTTGACTACGTCAACATTTGTGGGATAGGGAAATTCTTCTCCATCCATGGTTGCAATTCTCAAGGCGCCGCCTGAGAATGCTTTCTTGACCACATAGGGGCCATCATAATTCGGAGTCCACTTGCCTCACGAATCAGTGAGAAATGATTGTATCTTCTTGAGCAGTTTGAAGATTGGCGCGCATGTCGGGGTTATGAGGAATATGAATCTGGAGATGTAGTTCAAACGTCCCAGGAATCCTCTGACTTGTTTTTCAGTTTTCGGAGAAGGCATTTCTTGAATGGCATTGACCTTGTCAGGATCGACCTCAATTCCTTTTTGGCTAACGATGAACCCTAAAAGTTTTCTCGAACGGACACCGAAAGTACACTTGTTAGGATTCAAGCGGAGTTTGTAATTTCTCAACTGCTCGAATAATTTTGACAGATGGGTCACATGCTCCTCTTCTGTTCTAGATTTTGCAATCATATCATCGACATATACCTCGATTTCCTTGTGTATCATGTCATGAAAGAGAGTAGTCATGGCCCTTTGATAGGTTGCCCCGATGTTTTTCAAACCGAACGACATTACCTTGTAACAAAAGGTACCCCATGGGGTAATGAACGAAGTTTTCTCCATGTCTTTCGGCGCCATTTTGATCTGATTATAGCCCGAGAATCCATCTATGAATGAGAAAACTTTGAACTTTGCTGTACTGTCAACCAGCATGTCAATGTGCGGTAATGGAAAGTCGTCCTTTAGACTAGCCTTGTTTAAATCTCTGTAATCCACACACATTCTAACTTTTCCGTCCTTTTTCGAAACGGGTACGATGTTGGCTAACCATTGAGGATATTTAGATGTGACGAGGAAACCTGCGTCAATCTGTTTCTGTACCTCCTCTTTGATTTTGATGGCCATGTCCGGATGAGTTCGTCTCAACCTTTGTTTTACTGGCGGACATTCCGATCTTAACGGTAAGTGATGTTCCACGATGCTGGTATCCAACCCTGGCATGTCCTGATAGGACTAAGCGAACACATCGAGAAACTCTTTGAGAAGCTTCGTCAAACTTTCTTTGACAGTTGGACTGAGTAGTGCCCCAATCTTGACTTTTTTTCTCTCTTCTTCTGAACCCACGTTGATCGTTTCCAACGGCTCTTTGTGAGGTTCAATGGACCTTTCCTCCTGTCTGAGTAATTGGGAGACCTCTTCTGGAATTTTTGCGTCTTCTTCTTCTTCAGCCTCAAATACCGAGAATTCAAAGTCGGGAGAAGGCATCGGATCGTATGTTTCAATGGGGTTTAGAACAAGCAATCTGCATGATGTGATGATTTGTGTTTAGAAGAGATAGAGAAATGCAAGAGTGTATGCAGTGTTTTTCTTTGGAAAACTGCTTGTTTGTTATTATTGTTTTTAGGATTACCATTTTCTGAAAAAACAAAAAGAAAAAACAGCAATTACTACGGAAATTACAGAACGACGTTATTTTATTAATGAACAAGTCGATTCTTGAAACTACAACCCTATAAAACAAAACTTTGTCGCTTTGGGCGAAGCGAAGAGGTATATTTACAGAAAGTGAGCCCTATCAAAACATCCGTTTCACATGGGCAGGGTGAAAGGTTAAGATAAAAATGGCAATTACTTTGACTTATGAACGATCTTCGGAACATCGACAGCAACCCATTGGCGGCGAAATCCTCGGTGAATCACAAAGTCTGGCACCTTCCTTGATTTGTCTTTAGAAATGACGCTGATTTCTGGTGGAGCAGGATCATTGGAATCTGTCTCCCAGGCAGAATTGTCGTAGGAGGATTCATCAGTTACATTTTGCATAGTATTTGTGCTCTCAGGTAAATCTCCCCATCCAGTTGGCTGGATGTCTTCGAGCCTGATACGAGAGCTTTCAGGAGCAGTGTACTTGACCATGAAGTCAAAATTTCCACTTGGTTGTCCCAGGGTGTCCCACACCTCTTTGGAACCGGAGGAGTCATCTCTCTCGATGACGTTGACCTCGGGAAAAGCATAGTTAATGAATTCTAGTCCTGAAAACGTTGCGAGTTCATCGTCGTACGAGATATTTTTTGAATGACCTGAGTGTTGATCCCATGACATGGTGGGGACGCAGGCATTCTTTTCAATGATGCTCAGCTGATTTTCCTTGTTCGACTGACTCTCTTGCCCCAAGCCTCCTGGGTAAGGCTGCCACATTGGCATACCATCCATCGGGCCATAGTAGTCGTGGTCAAAGTTGTCATTCATTAGAGTCTTTTCCTCTAATGAGTTTGGTGGAGAACGACATCCTTCCGGATCACAATCTCCGTATATCATTTCGACGTCTGACCTGGGTATAAATCTCGGACTCTGTGTAGGAAAGCAAAATGGAATTTACGTTTCGTCCTGAGATGTATAACCATCCTCGTTGAGATAGGACTTCCATTCTTCCTCCATATCAGATGAATCATCTTTATTGATGGTATGTACCTCTTGAGTCACTGGTTGAAGGAAACCTCCACTGTGGAAGAAGTTTTGAATGGGATGAAGACTTTCATCGCTGGCAGCTGTCTGAGTACAGGTTGCAGAAAAACCAAGACCCTTCTTTGCTTTATTGCCAGTAGGAATGACAAGTTGTCCCCATCCTGTTGTATTGGTACTTTCAACCGCTTTGATAGCATCTTTGTATGAGGAAATCGAGGTTCCTCCTTCGGATTGACCGCCTCTGTGTAGCGAAAGTGCTTGGAACTGAGTTTCGATTATCCCTTCTGGTTCCACATAAGTGGCTGATGATAAATTGCTTACGAGCAAAGCCTGTTCCCCACAGACCGTGACGAGTTGACCGTTCTGAACGAACTTTAGCTTTTGGTGGAGGGTCGAGGTGACCGCCCCAGCCTGATGTATCCAGGTCTTCCTAATAAACAACTGTATGTTACTCAGAAGTCCATGACCTGGAAAATGACTTGGAAAGTGTGAGGACCAATAGTTATGGGAAGATCAACTTCGCCGATAACCGTTTTTCTGGATCCGTCAAATGCTTTGACGACGACCTCGCTGGTTCTCATCGGAGGGCCTTTGAATGATAATTGCATCAAATTGGACTTCGACATAACATTCAGGGCTGACCCTATGTCTATTAGTATGTTGGCTAAAGCATCGTCCTGGAAGTTGACTGTAATATTGAGCGCCATGTTATGACGGCGACCTTCTTCAGGTAATTCCTCATCACTAAATCCCAAGTTATTGCAGGAATTGATGTTAGAGACAATGTTATCGAACTGTCTGATTGTTACATCCTGTTCCACAAAGGCTCGCTCCAAGACTTTCTGTAGAGCCTCCCTATGTGCTTCTGAACTGAGTAAAAGTGACAGCACAGAGATCTTTGAAGGAGTTTGTAATAGCTGATCAACAATGTTGTATTCACTCCTTTGGATGAGCTTCAGTATCTCATTATCATTTTTTTGAAAGGTAGGGATTACTGGATTGACCGACTGGTGGATTGGGAACTTCTGTCTGAGGTTCCTTTTCTTTGATAGGTTCTCCAACCCCTCGGTTGAAGATTCTACCACTCCATGTTACTCGACTGATGTCTTCAATATTCACGACGGAGGGTAATGGAATTTCCTTTCCATTCTCGACTGTTGTTGCACCGTATTTGTAAGGGATAGCCTTAGTTGATTCATACGGTAATGGTCCTGGTAGATAGATGACTATGGGAGCCTTCTGATTTTTCCGACCATCGTAAGTAATCTCGATCCGTTCCTGGTTAGGAACTCTTGATTCGTCAAGTAGAGGGATGATGGTACAAACATCCTTGTTTCTCTGATGATCCAAGATTATGACAACGTCCTCAATTTGATTGGCAAGGTAGTTTGGTGTCCAACTTATTGGTCCGGAACCCGGATATGGACGAATCTCTCCACGATCCACCTGACCCTGAAGAGCTGCTCGCACAAGGTTGCATCCTTGGTTACTTTCTGAACAGACTCTACAACGTTCATAGTTGTGTGGTGGCACCTGGCCACGCCCACTTTACATGCAATGTAACCTCACTAGGTTAGCTTCCACAGATCGGACATCCTGACTTTGACGCCAAGTAGGGTTCCTGTTAGTAATACTAATTTGCTGAGTATCTTTATCCATGTAGATTGGCATCCACCAGTGATTCAGTAAGTGTTGAAGCGCCTCCTGGACAAGGGCAAAACCTTGATTGTTTTCGCAACCCGCCTTACAATTTTGATAGTTATGTGAAATCAGGAACCCGAGTCGGACCTGCTCAGCATGTAAATCTACCAGGATGGTATTTATCAAGCGAATATCGAAGATCTGAATCATTTTGATTTGATAGGGATTCCAATCATGGTAGTCCTGGATCCATCCAAGATCCATCTGACGCTGGAGGGCCTCTTGTACAAAAGAGCATCCCTGTTTGTTTTTAGAGCAGATATCACACTAGTGATAATTATGAGGTGGCATGTGGCCATACCCACTCTGTTTACAATGCATCTTGACCAGATTGGTCCTTAATAAGAGTACATCATGAATTTGATAGACATTGTTAGCCTCTTCCTCTATCAGATTGACTGCAGCTTTCTCATGTTGAGGCAGCGGGTTCGTGAGAATATTCAGATTCGTATCTTTGAAAGATAAGACCCCGCTCCTAACAAGTTTTTGCACATCGGATTTGAAACTGAGACAGTTATCTATATTATGCCCTGGTCCTCCTTGATGGTAAGGGCAAGTCTGATCCGCTTTGAACCAAAAAGGCGAATTTTCCGGTACTGTAAGAGGAGCCTTAGTCTGGACGTGCCCTTTGACCAGTAATAACAGAAATAGTTCCGCGTACGATACGGGTATAGGATCAAATCCTGGTGGCCGCATTGTAAGGTTGTTGTTGTATTGAGGACGAGCCTGTTGAAGAGGCTGTTGTGTCCTTTGTTGATTAGGTTGGCTTTGGGCAACCTGAGGCTGATACGTAGGAGCAGGCTCAGGGTTGATAGCAGGAGTCACAACTGCTACTGGTTGATAACTTCGCCTTTGCTTTCTGAGAGAGATATTCCCAATATATTGCTCTTTTTTCTTAGGGAGAGCACTACCGTACCGCTTTGTACTACTTGATGATCCAGCGTCTTTTACTAGACGTCCTTCCCAGACGGCTTCCTCAAGACGAACTCCCATACCGACCATTTCGGTGAAATCACTGGGTGCACTGGCAACCATTCTGTCATAGTAAAATGAGCCTAAGGTCTTTAAGAAGATCTTTGTAATCTCTTTTTCCTCAAGAGGTGGACAAATTTGGGCGGCGATCTCACGCCACCTCTGAGCGTACTCCTTAAAGGTTTCCTTGTCCTTTCATGACATTGATCTGAGTTGATCTCTGTCGGGTGCCATGTCCAAATTGTACTTGTATTGTTGGACGAAGACAGTGCCAAGATCTCTGAAAGTGCTGATCGTGACGCGGTTTAAACCCATGTACCATTTTAATGCGGCACCGGTTAAATTATCCTGAAAGTAGTAAATCAATAGGTCCTGATTCTCTGTCTGAGCTGACATTCGTCGAGCCTACATCACCAAGTGACTCTGAGGGCAAGAGTTACCCTTGTAATTTTCAAAGTCGGGCACCTGGAATTTGTGCGGAACTTTCACATTGGGGACCAAGCAGAGGTCTGCGGCGTCCTTTCCAAATAAATCCTGACCGCGAAGGGCCTGCAGTTCTTTCTGTATTCCCAGGAACTGTTCCTGGAACTCATTCATTCTTTCGAACATGTTGTCATTTCCACCAGAAGGTATCTGCGGAATCTGTCCTTCTGGGATAGTGTGCACCACAGGGGGTGGTACCGTGACTACGACAGTAAATCTTGGCGTTTCCCGAAGTTTGTAACCTTCAGGAGTCCTCAGTATGCCTCTGGCATCCTCGCTTTCCCGAAGTTTGTAACCTTCAGGCCCAGCGGCTTCTGTTGTGATTCCCTGATCTTCAGTGATCGGCGGAACATATCCTTCCGGGATATAATTAACAGGCATGCCCCAGGGACGATCTTTCGGCATTCGATACCTAGGATCATACTTCTCCACTATGGGCATTGAGGTGATCTCTACGATCACAGTTCTTTGTAGCTGAGCTTCTGCTATGGCTTGCATGTCGTTACGAAGCTTTCTCATATCCTCTCTTAGAGCGTCGATCTCTTCTTTCAACTCTCTGTTCTCTTCCTCGAGATCATCCATCCTTTTCTGACGATCGGCCCGAGTATTGTACGAATGAGACAATTTGACTCTAGAACCGAGACACAAACGTGAGATTCGTAGGTAAGAAGAATACGTGACGTGAGAATGATGAATGCAATGATTATATTAATTGTTTTTTGGTTTAATCAAATTAAACTTTGACAATTATATTGCAAATATCAAACAGTGGGAAAACCCCGTTTTATTGAAATTCAAAGGATTGCGGAAATGGAAATACAATAAATTACAAGGTGCGGAAACAGAAAACTAAGTTAATGGGTCCCGAGTCCTCTCTGAGGAGAAACCGGGTGCTGATTCTGGTACTTTCCTTTTCTTTGACCGGGGCTCTTGGGCCGTTGTCGGGTTGTCATTCCTTTGCCAGGTGAAAGGAGCGAACAAATTCCTTTGGTCATCCTGATTATCCACAGCATGTTGCTCCAAAATCTTAATCAGAGCATCCTTTTCTTTCAGTAGCTGCTGTATTTTGGTGCACTCCACATTGAGAATGCGGTACTTGTTCTTCCAAGACCTCCTCTCCTGTTGAACTTTGTTGAGAGTAACCTGAAGTTTTTCAGTTTCTGTCATGAAGTACATGACAGATTCCCTTGGCGAAAGAACTCCGTGACGAGGATAAGGTATCTTTAGCTTGAGAGCTCTAGTTTGTACCCAGTGGAGATAAGGCTCCACCGAGACACAGTCCAGTTTTCCTAGAGACTCCCGTCCTTTCTTATGAACATGTTTCCAAGCGTGCACTATTTCCATCTTTAGTGCTTTGTCATTTTCTCCTTCTTTGAAGAAAAGACCTTCCAGATGAGCATTCCGCGGGACATGCCTCTCGGGTATCCAAATTGACGACGAACTAATACTGGATGGTAGTTGATTCCTCCTTTAGTTCCTATGAGGGGTACGTTGGGGAAGTTTCCATAATGGTAAATGATCCTGATCCCCTCATAAATCCTATTGCACCAATCTATGTTAGAGTTGGTGAGAGACATGATTTTCTACGACCAACGTAAGGCACTCTTATGATCCCAAAATGCAGCAGACTTGGGCAAATAGGAAATAAACCATTTGTATAGCAGGGGTACACAACATGTGATCATTCCTCCGATGTACAAATTTCCTAAGTGTACAGAATGATACGCATCTGCGAGCAGAGTTGGCACAAGGTTTCCAATGAGAAAAACCTTAACGACGTTGATATCGACGAAGTTATTAATGTTGGGAAACAAAAATAACCCGTAGATGAGCAAAACAAAGATGCTCTCAAAAGCGGCCACGTTCCCTATACTGGAAAAGTACAGGGCCTTCTTTATCAAGAACTGGGCTGGAAAACCTTGTATGCCACCCTTAATGGTCATGTGAGTCTTGACTTCCGACTTATCCAAATAAATTGCTCTTGCAATGGTCTGATCCTTTGGAATTTCTTCCAGTCCAGAAAATAGAGATCGATCAGTAATGTGTAAATCGGTCAAGTGAGAATACTCCTCCAGCGTTGGTGCAAGCTGGTAATCCGGAAATGTGAAACAGTGATAAACTGGATCGTAAAACTGAATGAGTGCTTCCATGATTCCTTCAATCACATGGACTCTTAACAGAGGTAGCAGGCCTCCGTATTTGGCTCTAAAAGCTTCAGGGTTAGTGATCATCCTCGCTAAACTTCTCAAATCCTCTAGTTTTGGAACCTTGAAGGTATACTTATGAGTTCTCCTTCTACCGAAATCCATTAGCGCAATCTTTTTCTCTCTGACATTTGCAATCATTGTCTTAGTTTAATTTGAAAAAAGAGACTAGAGGAGAAAATTTTCTGTTTTAATGTTTTTTTTAGATGAATGCATGAATGCAGCACACAAAAACATAGAAAAAACATTACCCCCCCCCCAAAAGGTTTTCTACGGCTGATTTTTTGTACCTGTCACTCAAAATCATTGATTCCTGAGAACACCAGCGGGCCGGGAACCGTGCTAGGTGATGTACATCAAAGAAACCTCAGAAGAGGGTAGTTTATTGCGTAACAGCTATTCCCGATAGCTTCCGCACTACAAAAAAAAAGGTGATTTTCCTATGTGTATACTCAATCTTTCCACATACGGCATCACACGCATTCCCATTACCAGAAAAATAAACACGTATATCAATTAGGAAAAGCAGTATATATATTCGTCCTAAAGTCCTAGACTTTAAAGAGCTATGAATCCTATGTTCCTGACAAAAATGGCTCCCCGGCGGAGTCGCCATTCTGTGGTTCCTTCCCTACTTAAAGGTTTTTGACCTAAGATCCTAGTGAAGTCAACAAAAAGTCCTATCCCAGTGAAATCCCAAAGAAAGTCAAATCGGCCCCACGGTGGGCGCCACCTTTCTGTGGCACTTTTTTAAGGTTTCAACCTAAGAGATGGGAAGAGAACAAGATCTCGTTGTCCCTAGTGGAGTCGCCATTCTTTTGTGGAGAATGGTGACGAATGATGACTAAGGTGAGATAGATCCTAATGACACTTCCCCATTGAAGTCGCCATTTTTCTGTAGCGAGCGATTTTGGACGTGGTTGCGAAGCACTATCGCTTTGGTACTACAGTTCGATTCATTTTTTATCCTATTGAAGCTGATGAAGGAAGGGAAATAGATGTCTCCGATTAACCCTGCTTGCAAACTGAGTTTGAATAGATGACTGTTGGTTTACAGATGCTACAAAGATTGTGGGTCTCTCTTAGGTTTATTTTGTTAAAATAGTGCCCGGGCGATTGGTGGGAGTTTAGGACTGATGCTTTTCGATTGATATGTGAAGGTACGGGATTTGGGTTTTGGATTAGTGTGCTCGCTAAGATTTTTCTTTCAATCTTATGCCTACGTATTCCCGTTTACCAAAATAGGGAAATCAGAGTGATCGTAGTTCCTCCTATTCTATGGGAGGAAATGGGTGTTTTGGTGTCTTGTTTAAAGCCCAAGACGTGAAGCGGAAGGTAGTTGGTATCTTGTTCAAAGCCCAAAATGTGAAGCTGGAGGGTCTATTTGTATCTTGTTCGAAGCCCAAGATGTGAAGCTAAAAGGTCTTGACTTTAGAGAGAATTTGTCATCTCTAAAGGGGTCTGTTTGTCACAATTGTTGGGTGACTGGTTATAAAGGAGGATTACTTTCACCGGGATATGTGAATCCGGCAATGCCATAATTTCCTTTATAAGGATTTCCGACCTGAAGGAGAAGACTTTAACTTAGTGTAGAGCAATGCCATCTTTCCTTAGGAATTTCTCATGCTAAAAGAGGGACATTGGCATGGATGTAGATGATCCAGAGGCTTGCCGCTTACAGCAATTAGATGAAATGAAAGGAGTTGTTGATGTTTGTGTACTGTGAACGAGGCACAGTTTTAATGATAAAAGGCTGATTGACTCAACCGAGGTTTCCTTATACAAAGCCTAAGAGGAGGCTATTGGCCCAACAAGAGGGTGTTTTTATGTGTCTCGTACAAAGCCCGAGAGAGAGGCTAAAAGGGTTGAGTCTATAGGAGAGTCTTTTATATGTGTCTTGTACGAAGCCCAAGATGGAGGCTAAAGGTGGGACTCAACAAGAGAGTCTTTTATACTCAACAAGAGAGTGTTTTGTATCTCATACAAAGCCCGAGATAGAGGCTAAAAGGTTGACTCAACAAGAGAGTGATTTTGTATCTCGTACGAAGCCCGAGATGGAGGCTAAAGGTTTGCTGTTTCAGTTAAGTGACAGGTCCAGTAGGTGGGTTAAAAGAGAAAATCAGTTCTTATAAAGAGACTGATTAAAGGTAAGGCTATGCTTTGGGATTGATCAGAGGATCAGGGTTATTTCCTGTTTTTTAAGAAAATGGGAAATCCAAAGGGTATTGAGACTGTCCGAGTCTACGGGTTTCAACTCCTAGTTTTGAAAGGAGCTTGAGAATGTCTTTGAGACTCAAGGGAATTAGACTATCCAAGTCTAGAGTTTCATCTTTTGTACTACGTTTAAGAAACGGCAGTAGCAAGATCTAGACTTTTTGAAAGATTGTTCTATTAAGATGATTAATTTCTATTCCTATACCTCTAGGAGGTCGTCGGGACAATTTGTACGAAGCCCAAGAGGAGGCTGGAAACTTTTAAGAAGCCGGGGGAAAATTTGTACGAAGGCCAAGAGGAGGCTATCATTCCCGGAGGAAGAAATCATTTATACGAAGCCTAAGAGGAGGCTGTGAATACTTCTAAGAAGCCGACGGGTCCTTGTACAATGCCCAAGAGGAGGCGAGGATGCTTTAAAGAAGCCTGTGGGTACCCAAACACCGAGAAATTCAAGACAGGCTATTCACAGAGAATAGATCAAGCCAGGAAAGTTCGAGAATTTGGAAGAAACTCAAGAGATGCCATTCACGAAGAAAAGATCATCTCTGGGGAATAGAGTTTCTTTGACGATTTCTAAAGGTGACAGTCTGTGAAAGGGTTCACCGAGAATGCTGCCTTTCACGTCTCCATATTGTTTAACCCCAAGAGGAAGGAAGATTGTGTCTGGTAATCCTATGGGGATCTAGTTTTGTCTACTTTTAAGAGTGATCAATGGGCTTAATGCTAGACGTAGTTGTCGGGGAAACTCTAAATATCTATATAATTATTACACAGTTGATATGAGTTTATGAAAGAAGACTTACAGTGAAACAGCCCCACAATACAGTTATATGTATATGAAAGCGGATAAAGAAAGCATATAACCACTTACTCGGTTGTAGAGCTTCCATGCTGTTTGGTTAGTTGTTTCAACAAAGAAAGATTGAAAACAACAGTATATTCAAAATCAAAAGAGAAAGTGCTTTGAAAGAAAAATTGGGGCTTATAACTCAAGGAGAGGCCCAAAGTTTTATCAGTGATTGCACTGTGAGTTTGAATTTGTACAGGGACTTATACAAGTGACTGAGGCCCAAGAAAGGTTTTATGTACAAAGCGATGGGTCTTACACTCTCTCAAGAGGCCCAAAGAGTTTAAAAAGAATGGGGCTTATAACACGAGGGTAGGCCCAGATGTTTTTTGTTTTGAAATGGCGATCGCGCCGAGATTTTCTTTTAACATAGAGGGACTTATATAATATCTGAGGCCCAAAGTTGTTTTGGTTAAAAGGGGATTGGGTCTTACACTCTAATAGAGGCCCAAAAATGATTATGAATGGGTCTTATAGCTCGAAGAGAGGCCCAAATGGTTTGTTTTAAATGGGCGATGATCGCGCCGAACTTTTGAAATACAACGGGACTTATACAATAACTGAGGCCCAAAATAGCTTTGTATTTACAAAGGATTGGGTCTTACACTCTATTAGAGGCCCGTGAGTGTTTGGAAAAGTTTGTTATGGAGAAAATCAATAAAACCCTAATTTCATTTTTTTAAAGGCATGTTTCAAAGAAAAATCAAGTAAAAAATGATAAAAATATCAAACAAAATCATTAATCATGTTATAAACAATGATTAAGGTTTATAAAAAAGTATTTTATCCACATGAATATTTAAAATCATTTTGGTTTTAAAAATCAAGAAAAAGAAATCATTGTAAAAGCATTTAAAACAATATTTTTGAATATATTAAAAATATATCAAATAATAATATTTTTTTGTGATTTTTTGTGGATTAAAATATTATGGAGTTTGAATAAGAAGTGTGTAAAACAGAATTGGAAAATGATGATTTTTGCTATGTAAAAGAATTGGTTGAGTTTTAAAGATAAACTAAGAAAAAGAGGAAAGATGTCACAACATCACATTCGACATCTTTCATGAGTTTTAAAGATAAGAGAAAAAGGGAAGATGTCACAACATCACATTCGACATCTTAAAAAACCAGAACTGCACCTTGGTTTTCAACATCTTTTTTATCAAACTTCAAACATTCATAACTCTCTCAATTTTTAACGAAATTAAAATCCGTAAGAACCTATCTTGACCGATTTTTCGCAAGGAATCCAATGGTATCACTCATACAAGCTGAAACTTAATGTACAACACACACAAGGTAAAAAACCAGAACTGTAGGTTGATTTTAAACATCTTTGCTTATCAAACTTTCAACACTCATAACTCTCTCAATTTTTAACGGAATTAAAATCCGTAAGAACCTATCTTGACCAATTTTTCGCAAGGAATCCAATGGTATCACTCATACATACTGAAAATTAATGTACAACACACACAAGGCAAAAAACCAGATCTGCACCTTAAGTTTAAAACAACATAAACTCCACATATGAACATGTTAAAGTGCAAACAGTAGGAGGATCATAACATACACATTAAGGACTACATTTTTTCTTCAAGAATTGTTCAATATGATGCATGTATGTGGACATCAAAGGAAAGCATGATTCAAAGAATTTAAGTTGTGAATTTTACCTCTTTTTTGGAGATTTTGTGCAACCTACCAAGTGCTTTGTTCCAGAAATGATTTGATGCTTTGGACACCCTCAAATGACCTCTTAGAAGCTTTTAGGATGGTTGGAATCAGCTGGAACCTGCAAAAACAAAAACTGGCCCTTTCTTGCAAAAGGGGTTAAAATGGCCAAAGTGACAACTCTCTCAAATGGTGTTCCAGATGTTGGGAACCATTTAGGATAGTTCAAGGATAATATTTGGAGTGTGTTTGAGGTTTTATCTGGTTTGGAAAGTGTCTAAATCAAGACATGGCTTGAAAAATGCAAAAAAGTCCAATTTTGAGGTTTTGAGATGTGACTTTGTGATCTTGGTGTTACAGGTCACTTGTGATAGTTTAGATCACCTACATATGATGTTTATGAGTTGTTAGGATCATGAGATACGATGGAAATGCTCTCTAACTCAAAAACTCATAATTACCTTACTAAAGAAGGAATTTTGGGGTGAAAGAAGTGATTTTGAGGAAAGCATCTGTTTGATGGCTTTGGTGTACTCAAACTGAGCACAAATGAGCTCTATTTATAGTAGAGTAAGTTTGTTTTGGCAGCAATAATGAATGGTGGCTGCAGCAGAGGTTTGTTCAATGTTGGCCAATGAAAATCCAAGTCTCCTCTAGCCATTGACTAGAGGTTAGGTCACAGGCTGCTGGTTCCCTAGTTGTTGGAGGAATCTTAACTGAACTCAGTTAGAAGAAGCTCAGTTCATGCCACCTCTAAGCATCCATTAAATGCTCCAAACCAAAATTGGAGTCTTGCCCCTCTTTTAGGGTTTTTAGGTTTGGCATGCTACTTGTGAAATCTTGGACTTGGGAGGCTTATGGATCAGATCATCCCCCTTGGATTTGATCCTCAGATGTGTCCAAAATAATGACAAGGCTTGGAAATTGGTGTGGCACAAGAAATGTGCAAATCTGTCCTGAAACATGTCTTAAAAATCAGCTGCAGCAAGCCTTGTTGTAAAATCCATAACTTCTTGCTCAAGAATGATAAATGGCTGTTCCAGGACTCTATGGAAAGCTAAGATGACATACTTCAACTTTGATGTTTGACCCTAGACTTGGTTCAATTTGGATCATGGAGAAAAATATCCTTGAAGTTGGGACATTCTTGCTGGAAAAATATTAATGATGTCCTATGAAATGTTGGAACATCTGACAACTTTGAACATTAATAATTCTAAACTTTAATCACTTGCTTCTTTTAATCCACTATGATATTTTGAGTTGAAGTGAATTGCATCTTTGATGCTTGTCTTGCATGGTGACAAAGCTTGAAAATTCTGTGGCACAAGAAAAAGTGCACAAAATCTGTCCTAAAAAACAGCTGCAGCAAGCCTTCTTGTAAAGTTCATAACTTCCTGCTCGAGTGTGATAAATGGAGGTTCTACAACTTTCTAGAAAGATTAGATAACGTACTTCAACTTTGATGTTCAAGGTTTGTGAAGATAAGACTTATAAAGTTGTCAAAAATGACCTTGAACTTGTGTGGTCAAATCTGTCCTAAAAGCTGTCATGAATATTCTGTTTTATCAATTCCTTTTGCAGAGACCATAACTTTCTGCTCGAGAATGATAAATGAGCTTTATAGGACTTTCTGGAAAGGTGAGATGACGTACTTCAACTTTGATGTTCAAGGTTTGGCTTGAATCAACTTGAATCATGGAGAAAAACATCCTTGAAGTTGGGACATTCTTGCTGGAAAAATAATAATGATGTCCTATGAAATGTTGGAACATCTGACATTAAGAATTCCCAACTTTGATCACCTATATCTTTCAATCCTTATGATATTTTGAGTTGATTCCTTCTTCAATGTTGAAGTATCAAATACCCTCTTTAAAAGTAGCTCTTACGCAAAATCAATGGATGTTTGGATCAATAGTTACAACCTTGAAAAGTTGTGCACTTGAACATGATTTTAACTTAGAAAAAATTTCTAAGTTTCCTTCAATTTGATCAATTTTGCAATTTTCCATAATTTCTTGATTTAAATTTGATCAAATTAAATCATCCATCATATTTTCTTGAGTAATGGCTTGTGAAGCTCAAAGTTGACCAAAAGTCAAACTTTGACTTTCTGCATCAATTGACTTTGTATTAGATGAACTTGAGGCTTGATCCACATGAAATGTTGCACTCTTGTGCTTAATTCTTGATGTGGGAGTCCTCTTGATCCATTGTGGGTGTTTGAGAGGTTAGACAAGTTGAAGATCATGTCATTCCTTGATTGATCCTCTGTCTAAATGCTCTGAGAGGGCTTGGAACCCTAATCCTTTGAGTGTAGAGAATGCTCACCCATCTTTGGGGAGACTAATGAGTATGAAGGTTCATCCATATTGTGATGATCATTTGCACAATGATGGGAATCTTAGTGGTCAAAATTTGGGGTATGACACAACTAACCATACAGCTGTTACAATGGAAGCTTGCTCACCTGTAAGTTTTAAATAGCTTTCTTTTACATGCTTGCACACACACACACACACACACACACACACACACATATATATATATATATATATATATATATTTGTTTGTACTGGAAGCTTGCTCACCTGTAAGTCCTCCTAACCTCTTTTACATACAGTATATATTTCATCTGTATATATATATACCTGTATATCTGCTTAGAGTTTTCCCCGGCAATTAGGTCTAGGATTAGCTAAAGCCAGTGGTCACTCTTTCAACACAGTCAAAACTAGTTCCTCATAGGAAATTCCAGATACAGTCTTGCCTCCACTTGGGCTTATGCAATATGGAACAAAGAGAAAGGCATTATTCTCGATGAAACTTTTCTCAGGATGTCACTATTAGAAAATTGTCAAAGAAATTCATTTCCCCCAGAGAGGATTAATTCTGGGTGAAACCTCTCTTGAATTTCTTCAAACCCTAGAACTTTTCACAAAAGAAAATATTATCCTCGAGGAAACTTTTCTTGAACTATTCTTAAGTTTGGACTCACAGGCTTCCTAAAAGCATCCTCAGCCTCCTCTTGGGCTTTGTACAAGGACCCTCAAGCTTCTTAGAAGTTCTCATGCCTCCTCTTGGGCTTAGTACAAGGACCCAAAGACCTCTTATAGGTATAGGACAGAACTTAGTCATCCTTTATTAGAGCAGTCTTTCTGAAAAGGTCAAAACCTTGGACAATTTATGGTTGATTCTCATCCCTTAAAACACCAGCCTCCTCTTGGGCATCATACAAAGATAAACCTTCCCATACCGGTAGACTTGGACAGTCTCACCTCATTTTAGATTTCAAAGAAACCCTCAAGTTTCCCGAAAGCACGGAAAACCTGATCATTTCATCAATCACCAACAGAGTTTAAACTCTCACTTGGAATTTCCCCAGCTAGGGTCAAATCACTATCAATAAACCTTTATCAGAACCTCAAGGCATCTGATATCTCAACTCTTCTGTAATCCTCAGCAAGAGTTGATTCCCCAATTTGACCTACCTCTGGATCTCAATAATCCTCAACAGATGTTAGCCTCCTCTTAGGCTTTGTATAAAGATCATTCCTCACTCTCTTGTTAAGTCAATCACTTTTAGCTTCCTCTTAGGCTTTGTATAAGGATCTTTCCACACTCTCTTGTTGAGTCGATCACTTTCAGCCTCCTCTTAGGCTTTGTATAAGGATCATAAAACACTCTCTTGTTGAGTCAATCATCTTTTCAGCCTCAATCTTGGGCTTTGTACAAGACAAATAAAAACACTCTCTTGTTGAGTCAATCTCCTTCAGCCTCAATCTTGGGCTTTGTACAAGACACCATATAAATAGCTTCAGCTGAGTCAGTCAAATATCTTTTAGCCTGAATCTTAGGCTTTGTACAAGACACATATAAATCTCCCTAAGTAGAGTCAAACCTCTTTTCAGCCTCAATTTTCGGCTTTGTACAAAACAAATCATACTCTCCAATAGAGTCAATCTTATTTTAGCCTCAATTTTGGGCTTTGTACAAGATAGATAAAACCTTTCACCAGTAGAGTCAATTTCTCCTTTTAGCCTCAATCTTGGGCTTTGTACAAGACACATACAAATATTCCCTAGTGGAATCAAAAACCCTCTTTTAGCCTCAAATTTTGGGCTTTGTACAAGACGGACAAAATATTTCCCCGGGAAAGTCAACTTTTACCTCCTCTTAGGCTTTGTATAATGATATCCCCAAAAGAGTCAATTTTATTTCAGCCTCAATCTCGGGCTTTGTACAAGACAGATAATAAACTCCCTAGTTGAGTCAATCAACCTTTTAGCTTCAACTTGGGCTTTGATCAAGGCACATAAAAACCACCATCCCCTCAGAGGAAATAAAAAACTCTCTGTAGGGAGACATTTCTCTGTACACACATCAATACAAACATTCAAAACAAACCTTAATCCCAGATAACTACTGTAAGTGGGACAATTGTTGATTCAAAAATCCAAGTTGTAGTCCATCTCTTATCCTGGTAAATCCTTTCTTTCATCTAATTGTTGTAAGTGGCAAGTCTCTGGATTATTTACATCCACGCCACTATCCATCTCTTAGCATGAAAGATTCCTAAGGAAAAATGGCATTGCTCAACAATGAGTTAAAGTTTCCTCCTTCAGGATAACACCCCTATAAAGGAAATTATAGCATTGCTGGATTCTCATATCCGAGTTAAAGTAACCCTCCTTTATAATCAGTCATCCAACAATTGTGATAAACAGATGAGATATCTCCCTTAGAGGTGACAAATTCTCTCTCAGTCAAACCTTTTAGCTTCAATCTTGGGCTTTGAACAAGACAAATAACCTTTAGCTTCAATCTTGGGCTTTTAACAAGACACCAAAACATATTTTTCCTCCCATAGAATAGGAGGAACTACGATTGCTCTGATTTCCCTGTTTATCTTTAACGGGAATACGTAGGCATAAGATTGTGAAATCTTAGCGAGCACACCAATTAAAAACTTTAGGTCCAGAACCTTCACACTAATCAAAAACCCTAGGTCCAGTACCTTACCAAAAACATTGGACAAATCCGACATCAACAAAAATACCCTCTCTCAAGCATTTCCAAAGGAGAAACTTTTCCAACCCACGACAGATAAACACCAGTAAGTAGAAAATAGTTAAGAAATTGCTAATGACCTGTGGATAACCACATATAGGATGGGTAATTGACAAATCCCCATTGTATAACCTGACCCCGAACTGTCATACCCCAAATTTTGACCACTAATATTTCCCATCATTATGCAAATCATCATCACAATATGGATGAACCATCTTGCCTCATCAGTCTCCCCAAAGATGGGTGAACACTTACTACAATCAAAATTAGGGTTTCAAGCCCTCTCAGAGTTCTTAGACAAAGGATCAATCAGGAAATGACATGATCTTTAACTTGTCTAACCTCCCAAACATCTACAATGGATCAAGAGGACTCCCACTTTAAGGATTAAACACAAGGCTGCTCCCTTCCAGGTGGATCAAGCCTCAAGATCGCCAGTGTCACCAAATTAGGGCTTTGGTCGACCAGGGCCTCCAGATGGAAATTTTCCTCTGGGAATGAGCCAATACTTCACAGCATAACCTAATATACCCCATGGGACCTCATGGACCCAAGCATCAAGTCAATTTGACCTCAGGGGATGCATACATCAAAAATCAGGAATTAGGGTTTCTTGACCTAATTCACCCCTAAGTTGACTTTTGGGACAAATCATGATCCAAGACCTCAAAGGAGGATTTGAGGGTCTCAAATACATCACATTGATCCATTTGAAACAATGGATTGATCCAGGAAGCTTGAGCAACAAGTCTCAATTTCATCAGTACCACAATTATGGTTTCGCGAGAAAAGTCAACTGTAGCTTTGACTTTTGACCAGGACATGCTCCCAAACCCTAGGACATGAATCAATATACCCTATAACACCCATGGAACATGTACATCTAGTTTGATTTAGGTCAAGGACATGATTTCCTAAAGGATGGCACAGTTTGGAATTCATCTGACAAAAAGTCAACTGTGCACAAAAGTCAACTGTGCACAAAAGTCAACTTTGACTTTTTGAGATTTTTCACAAAAATGGTTTTTTAACCCTAAAATGATGTTAATGTATGATTTGAATCATCATTCATCAAGGAAAAATCAAGAAAAGTGGGATAACTTGTAAAAGGGGTAACCATAAAAACTTAGAAAATTTTCTAAGTTATGAACAAAGTGGCAAGGGTACCAACTTTGGAGGATCATAACTCCTAAACCACAAAGCCATTTTTCCCCATCCAAAGCTTGATTTGTAGAACTCATTACCCTCTACAAAATCTTAAAACTGACCTCCCTCCAAATTCCTCATGGATTTTGAGTTATGGAATGATCAAAATCACAAAAAGTGAAAATGTCACTTTTTCCAACACTTAGTGAAATTTTCACTAAGTCAGAATCTGCCTTCACTTTTTTCCAAATGTAGGGGGATTTTTCACTTGGATCCAAAAGGTATCAAGACCAAATATGATCAAACAGTTGTTGTATCATATAAGGGCTTTCCAAAATGACCAAGAACATCACCAAATTCCACTTGAGCCATGAGATATGACAATGGCAATATGCCTTGCTGAAAATTGCCAAGGCTAGGCAGAATTTTGCATTTTTGCTCGATTTGGAAAAATCAGCTAATTCTAAGCCTTGTCATCATCTTAAACACATCTGAGGATCAAATCCAAAGGGGACAAACACTGAGCCAAGCCTCCAAAGTCTTTGGAACAAGAAGTAGCATGACAAACCTAGAATTGCCTAAAAGAGGTTCAAGACTCCAATTTTGGATTGGTGCATTCAATACATACACCAAGGTGGCATGGACTGACACATTTGCAACTGAATTCAGTCAAGACTTATCCAAGACCAAGGGAACCACAGCCCTGTGCCCTAACCTCTAGTCAATGGCTAGAGGAGACTTGGATTCCAAAGTGCAACCATTGGCCAAATCTCTGCTGCAATTGCCATTCACTATTGATCCCAAAACAAGCTTGCTCTACTATAAATAGAGCTCATTTGTGCTCAGTTTGAGTACACCAAAGCCATTAAACAGATGCTTTCCTCAAAATCCCTCTCTTTAGGCCAAAATGCATTCTTTAGCAAGGTAACTCTGAGTTTTTGAGTTAGAGAACATTTCCATCACAACTCATGATCCTAACACCTCATAAACATCATATGTAGGTGATCCAAACTATCAAAAGTGACCTGTAACACCAAAATCACTAAGTCACATCTCAAAACCTCAAAATAGGCCTTTTGTGCATTTTTCAAGCCATGTCTTGATTCAGTCACTTTCCAAACCAAATGAAACGTCAAACACACTCCAAATAACATCCTTTAACTATCCCAAATGGTTCCCCCCATCTGGAACACCATTTGAGAGAGTTGCTATTTTGGTCATTTTAACCCCTTTTGCAAGAAAGGGCCAGTTTGTGTTTTTGCAGGTTCCAACTGATTCCAACCATCCTCAAAGCTTCTAAGGGATCATTTGAGAGTGTCCAAAGCATCAAACCATTTCTGGAACAAGAAGTTTGGCAGATTGCACAGAAAACTTCAAAAGCTCAAAAAGAGGTAAGCATCATGACTTGAACTTTCCAAAATATGCATTGCTTTGAAGTCCACTGATCATACACACCTCATACATGTTATATATGTTGTGTTTGAACCAATTCATCATGTAGTTCATGCCTGTATCAAAGTTTAGCATAGAAAATGCAATTATAGGCCTTTTTCAAAACCACTATCGGGTTTTGAGGAGGGAGTATGATCTGGAAAAAAAAACACCACCATTGGATTCCTTGTGAAATTCTAGGCCAGATGCATATAAATTTTGTCCCCAACCATTGAGAAATGAGAAAGTTATGGACCTTCCCGTTTCTTGGCAAAACTTGCCTTGCCTTGCCTTGGCCAGGCCTAGAAAACAAGGCAAGCCTTGTATATTTGTGGTTTCACTTCAAGCAATGGATGTATCACCACCCCAGTGGTAAGGCGTGCGCCCTATAACCTTGAGGTCGTGGGTTCAAATCCCACCATGCCATTTTGTGTTTTCTCACATTTTTGCTATTTTTTCATGTTTTATTAATTAATTGGAAAATTAATAACTCCTTCAATTTTAATTATTTTTTATTGGTTCTTTTTGGAAAAAATCACAAAAATGTTGAAATATTTTATTCCACAAAAAAAATTAAGTTTATATTATTTATTTAATATAATTAGTATTTTTGTGAATAAATTCCTTTTTAATGTTTTTTAAACATTTTAAAAGTGAATATTTACTTTGAAAATCAAAACCAAGTAAATTTTAATTCACCTTGTGATTAATCCCTCATTTCTCAAACCTTAAACAAAAATCACAAATGGTTTATTCAAAGTTATTTGGTATTTTATTTGATTTTCTTTAAATATTAACTTTTAAAGAATAACAAATTAGGGTTTCTTTGATTTTCACCCTCATCAAACAATTTCAAACACTTGGGCCTCTAATAGAGTGTAAGACTCAATCTTTGTAAATACAAACCTATTTTTGGGCCGCACTTATTGTATAAGTCCCGTTGTATTTCAAAAAGTTTGACGCGATCATCGTCCGTTGAAAAACAAACCTTGGGCCTCTCCTCGAGCTATAAGACCCATTCAAAATCATTGGGCCTCTATTAGAGTGTAAGACCCAACCCCTTTGAAAACCAAGCCATTTTGGGCCTCAATTCATTGTATAAGACCCACCGCGTTTTCAAAAATCCCGGCGCAATCGCCATTTTCAAACAAATGACCCTGGGCCTCTCCTTGAGCTGTAAGCCTCACCACTTGTACAAAAATAAATCTTTTGGGCCTCTATTAGAGTGTAAGACCTAATCCCCTTCTAACCAAAACTTTTTGGGCCTCAGACATTGTATAAGTCCCCCTGCGTTAAAAGAAAACCTCGGCGCGATCGCCAATAAAAAAACCAATCATCTTGGCCTACCCTCGTGTTATAAGCCTCATTCTTTTTATTTAAACACTTGGGCCTCTTGAGAGAGTGTAAGACCCATCCCCTTGTACAGAAAACCTTTCTTGGGCCTCAGTCACTTGTATAAGTCCCTCTGTACAAAACGACAGTGCGATCACTGATAAACCTTGGGCATCTCCTTGAGCTATAAGCCCCAACATCTTTTCAAAACACTTTCTCCTTTAATGTTGAATATACTGTTGTTTTCAATCTTTCTTTGTTGAACAACTAACCAAACAACATGGAAGCTCTACAACCGAGTAAGTGTTTATATACTTTCTTTATCCGCTTTCATATACATATAACTGTATTGTGGGGTTGTTTCACTGTAAGTCTCCTTTCATAAACTCATATCAACTGTGTAATACTAGTATAGATATTTAGAGTTTCCCCGGCAACTACGTCTAGCACTAAGCCCTGTTGATCACTCTTAAATAGACAAAACTAGATCCCCATAGGATTACCAGACACAGTCTTCCCTCCTCTTGGGGTTAAACAATATGGAGACGCGAAAGGCAGCATTCTCGGTGAACCCTTTCACAGACTGTCACCCTTAGACATTGTCAAAGAAACTTTAACTCCCCAGAGATGATCTTTTCTCCGTGAATGGCATCTCTTGAGTTTCTTCCATATTCTTAGACTTTCCTGGCTTGATCTATTCTCTGTGAATAGTCTGTCTTGAATTTCTCGGGGTTTGGGGACCCACAGGCTTCCTAAAAGCATCCCCGCCTCCTCTTGGGCGTTGTACAAGGACCCTACGGCTTCTTAGAAGTATTCACAGCCTCCTCTTAGGCTTCGTATAAGGGTTCTTCCTTCGGGAAGAGAGCCTCCTCTAGGGCTTCGTACAAATTATCCCTCGGCTTCTTAAAAGTTTCCAGCCTCCTCTTGGGTTTCGTACAAATTATCCCGACGACCTCCTAGAGGTACAGGAACAGAAATTAGTCATCTTCATAGAACAGTCTTTCAAAGAGTCTAGATCTTTCTACCTTGAACGTACTACTACTATTTCTTTAAGCATAGTACAAAAGATAAAACTCTAGACTTGGACAGTCTAATCTCCTTGAGTCTCGAAGGCATTCTCAAGTAGGGAAAAACACTAGTAGACTCGGTCAGTCTCCAATACCCTCTGGATTCCCCATTTCATTAAAGAACAGGAAATAACCCTGATCCTCTGATCAATCCCAAAGCATAGCCTTACCTTTAATCAGTCTCTTTATAAGAACTGATTTTCTCTTTTAACCCACCTACTGGACCTGTCACTCAACTGAAACAGCAATCCTTTTAGCCTATATCTCGGGCTTCGTACGAGATATAAAAAGACTCTCTTGTTGAGTCAATCTCTCTTTTAGCCTCTATCTCGGGCTTCGTACGAGATACAAAAACACTCTCTTGTTGAGTATAAAAGACTCTCTTGTTGATTCAACCTTTAGCCTCTCTCTCTGGCTTCGTACGAGACACATAAAAACACCCTCTTGTTGGGCCAATAGCCTCCTCTTAGGCTTTATATAAGGAAACCCCGGTTGAGTCAATCAACCTTTTAGCATCAAAGTTGTGCCTCGTTCACAGTATACAAACATCAACAACTCCTTCTCCTTTCATCTAATTGCTGTAAGCGGCAAGCCTCTGGATTATTTACATCCACGCCGCTGTCCCTCTTTAAGCATGAGAAATTCCTAAGGAAAGATAACATTGCTCTACACTGAGTTAAAGTCTTCTCCTTCAGGTTAAAACCCCATATAAAGGAAATTATGGCATTTCTAGGATTCACATATCCCGGTTAAAGTAATCCTCCTTTATAGTCAGTCACCCAACAGTTGTGACAAACAGACCCCCTTTAGAGACGACAAATTCTCTCTGAAGTTGAGACCTTTTTAGCTTCACATATTGGGCTTTGAACAAGATATAAACCACCTTTAGCTTCATGTCTTGGGCTTTGAACAAGACACCAAAACACCATTTCCTCCCATAGAATAGGAGGAACTATGATCGCTCTGATTTCCCTGTTTCGGTAAAGGGGAATACGTAGGCATAATATTGAAAGAAAAATCTTAGCGAGCACGCCACATCAAAAACATCAGGTCACAAATCCTCACATATCCACCAAAATATACGAGTCCGTATTCCCCACCAAAAGTCTAAATTCAACCAAAATAACCTAAGAGAGCCCCCCCGCCCCCACATTGATCGCATCTATAAACCAACAGTGTTGACTGTTTGACCTCAGTTTGCAAAGCAGGGTTAATTGGAGACATCTATTTCCCTTCCTTCATCAGCTTCAATAGGATAAAAAATGAATCGACCTATAGTACCCCAAAGCGGCAGTGCTTAAGAACCACGTCCAAAATCGCTCACTACAGAAAAATGATGCCCACCGTGGGGCCCTTCTTTTCTTCCTTTTCTTTCTTTCTTTTTTTGGGGATTTCACTGGGATATGACTTTTTTCGACCTCACTAGGATCTTAGGTCAAAACCTTTAAAGTTGGGAAGGTACCACAGAATGGCGACTCCGTCGGGGAGCCATTTTTGTCAGGAATGTAGGATTCATAGCTCTTTAAAGTCTAGGACTTTAGGACAAATATATATACTGCTTTTCCTAATTGAAATCTGTGTTTATTTTTCTGCTAATGGGAATGCGTGTGATGCCGCATGTGGAGAGATTGAGTATACACATAGGAAAAACCTCTTTTAGTAGTGCGGAAACTATTGGAAATGGTTGTCACGCGATACTACCCTCTTCTGATGGTTCTTCGAAAAACATCACCTAGCACGGTTCCCGGCCCGCTGGTGTTTTCTCGACAAGAACTGATGATTTTGAGAGACAGGTACAAAAATCACTAGTATAAACCTTGGGGGGGGGGGTAGAGCTTTGACTTCATGACACCGACCCTTTGACCCCATGTTTTTTCTATGTTTTTGTGTGCTGCATTCATGCATTCATCTAAAAAACATTACATCAAAGAAAAACTTCTCTTCTAGTCTCTCTTTTTCAAACTAAACTAGGACAATGATTGCAAATATCAGAGAAAAAGATTGCGCTCATGGACTTCGGTAGAAGGAGAACTCATAAGTATACCTTCAGGGTTCCAAAACTAGAGGATTTGAGAGGATTAGCGAGGATGATCACTAACCCTGAAGCTTTCAGAGCCAAGTACGGAGGTCTGCTACCTCTGTTAAGAGTCCATGTGGTTGAAGGAATCATGGAGGCACTCATTCAGTTTTACGATCCGGTCTATTACTGTTTCTCATTCCCGGATTACCAGCTCGCACCAACGCTGGAGGAGTATTCTCACCTAACCGATCTACACATTACTGATCGAGCTCCTTTTTCTGGACTGGAATAAATTCCAAAGGATCAGACCATTGCAAGAGCAATTTATTTGGATGAGTCAGAAATCAAGACTCACATGACCACTAAGGGTGGGCTCCCAGGTTTGCCAGCCCAGTTCCTGACAAAGAAGGCTCTGTGCTTTGCTAGTATATGGAACATGACTGCTTTTGAAAGCATCTTTGCCTTACTCACCTACGGGTTATTTCTGTTTCCCAACATTAATAGCTTCGTCGATATCAACGCCATTAAGGTTTTTCTCATTGGAAACCCTGTTCCAACCTTGCTCGCGGACACGTATCATTCTGTACACTTAGGGAATTTATACAGCGGAGGGATGATTACATACTGTGTACCCCTATTATATAAATGGTTTATCTCCCATTTGCCTAAGTCTGCTGCTTTTTGGGACCATAGGAATGCCTTACGTTGGTCGCAGAAAATCATGTCTCTCACCAATTCTGATATAGATTGGTGCAATAGGATTTATGACGGGATCAGGATCATTGATCATTGTGGAAACTTCCCCAACATACCCCTCATAGGAACTAAGGGAGGAATAAACTACCATCTAGTATTAGTTCGTCGTCAATTTGGATACCCGATGAGGCATGTCCCGCGTAATGCTTATCTGGAGGGTCTTTTCTTCAAAGAAGGAGAAAATGATAGGGCACTAAAGATGGAAATAGTGCACGCTTGGAAACATGTTCATAAGAAAGGACGAGAGTCTCTAGGAAAACCGAACTGTGTCTCGGTGGAGCCTTATCTCCACTGGGTACAAACTAGAGCTCTCAAGCTAAAGATGCCTTATCCTCGTCACAGAGTTCTTCTGCCAAGGGAATCTGTCATGTACTTTATGACTGAAACGGAAAAACTTCAGGTTACTTTCAACAAAGTTCAACAGGAGAGGAGGTCTTGGAAGAACAAGTACCGCTCCCTCAATGTAGAGTGTACCAAAATACAGCAACTGCTGAAAGATAAGGATGCTCTGATCAAGATTTTAGAGCAACATGCTGTGGATAATCAGGATGACCAAAGGAATTTGCTTGTTCCTTTCACTTGGCAAAGGAATGACAACCCGACAACGGCCCAAGAACCCCGGTCCAAGAAAAGGAAAGTACCAGAATCAGCACCTAGTTTCTCCCCAGAGAGGACTCGGGACCCCTTAGCTTAGGTTTCTGTTTCCGCTCCTTGTAATCTACTGTATTCCTATTTTCGCAATCCTTTGAATTCAATAAAATGGGGTTTCCCCACTGTTTGATATTTGCAATCTAATTGTCGAAGTTTATTTTGATTAAACAAAAAAAACAATTAATATAATCATTGCATTCATCATTCTCACGTCACGTATTCTTCTTACCTACGAATCTCACGTTTGTGTCTCGGTTCTAGAGTCAAACTGTCTCATTCGTACAATACTCGGGCCAATCGTCAGAAAAAGATGGATGATCTCGAGGAAGAGAACAGAGAGTTGAGAGAAGAGATCGACACTCTGAGAGAGGATATGAGAAAGCTTCATAACGACATGCAAGCCATGGCAGAAGCTTAGCTACAAAGGACTGTGATCTCGGAGATCACCTCAACACCCATAATGGAAAAGTCCGATCCTAGGTACAAAATGCTGAAAGATCGTCCTTGGGGCATGCCACTTAACTATATCCCGGAAGGATATATCCCGTTGATCAATGAGGATCAGGGGACCGTAGCAGTAACCGTTGGGCCTGAAGGTTACAAACTTCGGGAAAGCGAAGATGCCAGGGGCATGACAGCAACTCCTGAAGGTTACAAACTTCGGGAGGCACCGAGAGTCTCGGCCATAATGACTATACCACCGCCCGTGGTACACACTGTCCCGGAAGGACAAATTCCACATATACCTTCTGGTGGAAACGAAAACATGTTCGAAAGAATGAATGAGTTCCAGGAACAGTTCTTGGGAATGCAGAAAGAACTGCAGGCCCTTCACAGTCAGGATTTATTTAAAAAGTACGCCGCGGACCTCTGCTTGGTCCCCAATGTGGAAGTCCCGCACAAATTCCAGGTGCCCGACTTTGAAAAGTACGAGGGTAACTCTTGCCCTCAGAGTCACTTGGTGATGTATGCTCGGTGAATATCAGCTCAGACAGAGAATCAGGATTTACTGATTCACTACTTTCAGGATAGTTTAACCGGTGCCGCACTAAAATGGTACAAGGGTTTAAACCGTGCTACGATTAGCACTTTCAGAGATTTTGGCACTGACTTCGTCCAACAATATAAATACAATTTGGACATGGCACCCGACAGAGATCAACTCAGATCAATGTCACAAAAGGACAAGGAAACCTGTAAGGAATACGTTCAGAGATGGCGTGAAATTGCCGCTCAAATTTGTCCACCTCTTGAGGAAAAAGAGATGACAAAGATCTTCTTAAAGACCTTAAGCTCATTTTATTATGACAGAATGGTTGCCAGTGCGCCCAGTGACTTCACCAAGATGGTCGGTATGGGAGTTCGTCTTGAGGAAGCCGTCAGAGAGGGATGTCTAGTCAAAGACACTGGATCATCAAGTAGTACAAAGTGATACGGTAGTGCTCTCCCTAAGAAAAAAGAGCAGGATATTGGGAATATCTCTCTTGGAAAGAAAAAGCGACGTTATCAACCAGTAGCGGCTGTGACTCCTGCTATCAATCCTGCGCCTATTTCTACGTATTAACCTCAGGTTGCGCAGAGCCAACCTAATCAGCAAAGAACTCAACAGCCTCTTCAGCAGGCTCGTCCTCCATACAATAACAACCGTACAACGCGGCCACCAGGATTTGATCCTATACCCGTATCGTACGCAGTACTATTTCCGTTACTACTGGCTAAGGGGCATGTCCAGACTAAGGCTCCTCTTACAGTACCGGAAAATCCGCCTTTTTGGTTCAAAGCGGATCAGACTTGCCCTTACCATCAAGGAGGACCAGGGCATAATATAGATAACTATCGGATGGATCCAAGCGCACCGAGGTCGTGGAGTTAACATGGTTTACACGAATTCTAACATCATTCAGAACCACAACATCTGTGCAATGAATGTTAACTTGGTGGCGATGCATTCCAGGCAAAGCCAGTATCATAATCTGCCGTGGCACGATTACAGTTCCTGTCTGACTTGCTCGGTAAACAAACAGGGATGCTCTTTTGTACAAGAGGCCCTCCAGCGTCAGATGGATCTTGGATGGATCCAGGACTACCTTGATAGGAATCCCTATCAGATCAACATGATTCAAATCTTCGATATTCGCTTGATGAATACCAGTCTGGTGGAGTTACATGCTAAGCAGGTCCGACTCGGGTTCCTGGTATCACATGATTATCAGAGTTGTAGGGCGGGTTGCAAAAATGATCAAGGCTGTGCCCTTGTCCAGGAAACCCTTCAGCACTTGTTGAACCACTGGTGGCTTCCAATCTATATGGATGAAGACACCCAGCAAATTAGTATTACTAACGGGAACCCTACTCGGCATAAAAGTCAGGACGTTCGATCTGTGGAAACTGACCTAGTGAGGTTACATTGTATTCAAAGCGGGCGTGGCCAGGTGCCACCACACAACTATGAACGCTGTAGAGTCTGTTCAGAAAGTAACCAAGGATGTTACCTTGTGCGAGCAGCTCTTCAGGGTCAGGTGGATCGTAGAGAGATTCGTCCATATCCGGGTTTCGGACCAATCAACTGGGCGCCGGACTACCTCGCCGATCAAATTGAGGACGTTGTCGTAATCTCTGATCATCAGAGGGCTAGGGATGTTTGTATCATCCCTCTACTTGACTAATCGAGAGTTCCCAACCAGGCGCGGATCAAAATTGCTTACGATGGTCAGAAAAATCAGAAGGCTCCCATAGTCATCTATCTACCGGGACCATTACCGTATGAATCAACTAAGGCTATCCCTTACAAATACGGTGTAATAACAGTCGAGAATGGAAAGTAAATTCCATTACCCTCCGTCGTGAATATTGCAGAAATCAGTCGAGTAACACGGAGTGGTCGAATCTTCAACCGAGGAGTTGGAGAACTTAACAAAGAAAAGGAACCTCAGACAGAAGTTCCCAATCCACCAGTCGGTCAATCCAGTAATCCCGACCTTTCGAAAAACAATGATGAGATGCTGAAGCTCATCCAAAAGAGTGAATACAACATTGTTGATCAACTGTTACAAACTCCTTCGAAGATCTCTGTGCTGTCACTTTTACTCAGTTCAGAAGTGCACAGGGAGGCTCTACAAAAAGTCTTGGAGCAAGCCTTTGTGGAACAGGATGTAACAATCAGACAGTTTGATAGCATTGTCTCTAACATCACTTCCTGCAATAACTTGGGATTTAGTGATGAGGAATTACCTGAAGAGGGTCGCCGTCATAACATGGCGCTCAATATCACGGTCAGCTGCCAGGGCGATGCTTTAGCCAGCGTACTGGTAGACACAGGGTCAGCCCTGAATGTTATGCCAAAGTCCTTTTTGATGCAATTATCCTTCAAAGGACCCCCGATGAGAACCAGTGAGGTCGTCGTCAAAGCATTTGACGGGTCCAGAAAAATGGTTATCGGCGAAGTCGACCTTCCCATAACTATTGGTCCTCACACTTTCCAAGTCACTTTCCAGGTCATGGACATCCGAGTAATGTACAGTTGTTTATTAGGAAGACCTTGGATACATCAGGCTGGGGCAGTCACCTCGACCCTCCACCAAAAGTTAAAGTTCGTCCAGAACAACCAGCTCGTCACGGTCCGTGGAGAACAAGCCTTGCTCGTGAGTAACTTATCATCATCTACTGGTGTAGAACCCGAGGAGGTTATTAGAACTCAGTTCCAAGCATTGTCGGTGAGCAAGGACAATCAATCCGAAGAGGGAACTTCCATTTCCTCATACAAATATGCTATCAAAGCGGTCGAGAGTACCAATACAACAGGATGGGGACAGCTAGTCATTCCTGCTGACAATAAAGCAAAGAAGGGTCTTGGTTTTTCTGCAACCTGTACCCAGACAGCTACTACCAGCAATAAAAGTCTTCATCCCATTCAAGACTTCTTCCACAGTGGAGGTTTCCTTCACCTAGTGCCTCAAGAAGTGCATACCATCAATAAAGATGATTCCTCTGATATGGAGGAAGAATGGGAGTCCTATCTTAACAAGGACGGTTATATGTCTCAGGAAGAGGTGCCTACACCCTTTTGCTATCCTACACAGAGTCCGAGATTTATACCCAGGTCAGATGTTGAAATGATATACGGAGATTGTGATTCTGAAGGATGTCGTGCTCTGCCAAATTCATTAGAGGAAGAAACTCTGATAAAATACAACATTGACCACGACAATTATGGCCCAATGGATGGTTTGCCTATCTGGCAGCCGTATCCTGGAGACTTGGGGCAAGAAAATCAGCCGAACAATGAAAATCAGCTGAGCATCATTGAACCGAATACTTGTGTCCCCGGCATGTCATGGAAACAACACCCAGGTCATTCAGAAAATATCCAGCACGACGAAGAATTCGCAAAACTTGCAGGACTTGAATTCATCAGCTATGCTTTTCCCGAGGTCAACGTCATCGAGAGAGATGACCCCTCCAGTTCCAAAGAAGTGTGGGACACCTTGGGACAACCGAGTGGAAAATTTGACTTCATGGTCAAGTACACCGCTCCTGAGAACTCTCGTATCAGGCTCGAAGACATCCAGCCAACTGGGTGGGGAGATACAGCTGAGGGAACAAATACTATGCAAAATACAACAGAGGAATCCTCCTACGACAACTCTGCCTGGGAGACAGATTCCAATGATCCTGCTCCACCAGAAATCAACGGCATTTCTGAAGACAAATTAAAGAAGGTACTAGACTTTGTGATTCACCGAGGAGTTCGTCAATAATGGGTTGCTGTCGATGTTCCGAAGATGGTTCATAAGTTAAAGTAATTTCCGTCTTTAACCTTTCACCCTGCCCAGGTGAAATGGATGTTTTGATAGGGCTCACTTTCTGTAAATTTCCCTCTTCGCTTCGCCCAAAGCGACAGAGCTTTGTTTTATAGGGCTGTAGTTTCAAGAATCGACTTGTTCATTAATAAAATAACGTCGTTCTGTAATTTCCGCATTAATTGCTGTTTTCTCTTTTTGCTTTTCTCAGAAAATGGTAATCCTAAAAAAACAACTCAATAATAAAAACAAGCAGTTTTTCAAAGAAATACACTGCACACACTTGCATTTTCTCTATCTCTTCTAAACACAAATCATCACGTCATGCAGATTGCTTGTTTTAAACCCCGTTGAAACATACGATCCAATGCCTTCTCCCAACTTTGAATTCCCGGTATTTGAGGCTGAAGAAGAAAATGACGAAGAAATTCCAGAAGAGATCTTCCGACTACTCAGACAAGAGGAAAGGTCCATTGAACCTCATAAAGAGCCGTTGGAAACGGTAAACTTAGGTTCGGAAAAAGAGAGAAAAGAAATCAGGATTGTGGCACTGCTCAGTCCAACTGCCAGAGAGGGTTTGGTAAAGCTTCTCAAAGAATTTCCTGATGTATTCGCTTGGTCCTACTAGGACATGCCACGGTTGGATACCAGCATCGTGGAACATCATTTACCATTAAAATCGGAATGTCTGCCAGTAAAGCAGAGGTTGAGACGGACTCATCCAGACATGGCTGTTAAAATCAAAGAGGAGGTACAGAAACAGATTGACGCGGGTTTCCTCGCTACGTCTGAATATCCTCAATGGTTAGCCAACATAGTACCAGTTCCGAAAAAGGACGGAAAAGCCAGAATGTGTGTGGATTACAGAGATCTAAACAAGGCTAGTCCAAAGGACGACTTTCCTTTACCACACATTGACATGCTGGTTGACAGTACAGCAAAGTTCAAAATTTTCTCCTTCATGGATGGATTCTCGGGCTATAACCAGATCAAAATGGCGCCGAAAGACATGGAGAAAACTTCGTTCATTACCCCCTGGGGTACCTTTTGTTACAAGGTGATGCCGTTCGGTTTGAAGAACGTCGGGGCAACCTATCAAAGGGCCATGACTACTCTGTTTCATGACATGATACACAAAGAAATCGAGGTATATGTCGATGATATGATTGCCAAATCTAAGACAGAAGAGGGGCATGTGACCCATCTGTCAAAGTTATTCAAGCGGTTGAGAAAGTACAAACTCCGCTTAAATCCCAACAAGTGCACATTCGGTGTCCGTTCGGGAAAACTCTTAGGGTTCATCATCAGCCAGAAAGGAATTGAGGTTGATCCTGACAAGGTCAAGGCCATTCAAAAAATGCCTTCTCCGAAAACTGAAAAACAAGTCAGAGGATTCCTGGGACGTTTGAATTACATTTCCAGGTTCATAATCCTCATGACCGCGACATGTGCGCCGATTTTTAAATTACTCAAAAAGAATCAGGAATGCGTTTGGACAGAAGATTGCCAAACCGCCTTCGATAATATTAAGGAATACCTTTTGAACCCTCCGATTCTATCACCTCCAGTGGAAGAAAGACCACTGATCATCTACCTCACTATCCTTGAGGACTCAATGGGATGTGTACTTGGCCAACGAGACGAAACCAAAAGGAAGGAGTCTTCCATCTACTATTTCAGCAAGAAATTCACCGACTGCGAAACTTGGTACACTATGCTCGAGAAAACTTGTCGCGCTCTGGCTTGGGCAGCCAAACGTCTGCACCAGTACATGATTTGTCACACTACTTGGTTGATTTCTGAGATGGATCTAATCAAGTAAGTCTTTGAAAAGCCTGCTCTCACGGGAAGGATTGCCCGTTGGCAGATGTTGATATCAGAATATGACATGGAGTACCATGCTCAAAAAGCCGTTAAGGGGAGTATTTTAGCCGACCACTTGGCTCATCAACCGATTGACGATCGGGAATCAATCGAGTTTGACTTCCCAAACGAAGATGTCATGTATCTAAAAATGAAAGACTGTGATGAACCGCTACCCAGTGAAGGGCCAGAACCAGGTTCCCAATGGGGACTTATCTTTGACGGAGCTGTCAATCATTATGTAAACGGAATTAGGGCAATCATCATAACACCTCAGGGTACCCACATTCCTTTCACTACCCGACTTACGTTCAAGTGTATGAACAACGAGGCCGAATACGAAGCTTGTATTATGGGTCTCAAAGAAGCGATCGATTTGAGGATCAAAAACTTGGACGTATATGGCCACTCAGCCCTGGTTATCAATCAGATTAAAGGAGATTGGAACACATACCAATCAGGATTGATTCCTTACAAAGACTACGCGAGAAGGTTGCTACCCTTCTTTAACAGAATTGAGTTTCATCATATCCCTTTGAGGAGAATCACATGGTTGATGCCTTAGCCACTCTCTCTTCCATGATTAGTGTGGGTCAATGGAGCGACCTACCTAAGATCGACATAATGCGCCTTGAACGGCCCGCTTACATCTTCACGATTGAAGCAGTCATAGACGACAAACCTTGGTATCACGATATCAAATGCTTCTTTCAGAAACAAGAGTACCCACCTAGGGCATCCAGGAAAGACAGGAAAACCCTCAGAAGGCTGGCAGGTAGTTTCTTCCTGAGAGGTGATACACTCTATAAGAGGAACTTTGACATGGTCTTGCTCCGATGTGTAGACAAACCAGAAGCAGACATGCTGATAAAAGAAATTCACGAAGGATCCTTTGGCACTCATGCCAAAAGATATACAATGGCGAGAAAAATTCTAAGAGCAGGGTACTACTAGTTGACCATGAAATCCGACTGCTACAAGTACATGAGGAGGTGTCACAAGTGTCAGATATACTCTGACAAAATCCATGTACCGCCAACACATCTCAAAGTTCTCTCTTCCCCGTGGCCTTTTTCCATATGGGGAATCGACATGATCGATGTGATTGAACCTAAGGATTCGAACGGACATCGGTTCATCCTGGTAGCCATTGTTTACTTCACCAAATGGGTCAAAGCAGCGTCATACGTTAATGTAACCCGACAAGTGGTAGTCCGATTTATCAAAAACAATATCATATGTCGTTATGGTGTTCCGAGCCAGATCATTACTAATAATGGATCTAACTTAAACAACAAGATGATGAAAGAGTTGTGCACAGAGTTCAAGATCGAACACCATAACTCATCTCCCTACTGACCCAAGATGAACGGAGCGGTAGAGGCAGCTAACAAGAATATCAAGAAGATCGTTCAAAAGATGGTTGTAACCTATAAAGATTGGCACGAGATGCTACCATTTTCTCTTCACGCTTATCGCACATCTGTCCGCACTTCAACAGGGGCAACCCCTTTCCCTCTAGTATATGGCATGGAGGCAGTGCTTCCCATAGAAGTAGAGATCCCATCAATCCGGGTATTGATGGAAGCTAAGCTTACAGAAGCTGAATGGTGTCAAAGCCGGCATGACGAACTCAATCTGATCAAAGAAAAGCGAATAACGGCACTATGCCACGGTCAGTTGTATCAGCAAAGAACGAAGATGGTGTTTGACAAAAAGGTTCGACCTCGCATCCTCAGCAAGAGTTGATTCCCTAATTTGGAACTGCCTCTGGATCTTAATAATCCTCAGCAGAAGTTAGCCTCCTCTTAGGCTTTGTATGAAGTTATTTCCTCACTCTCTTGTTGACTCAATCACTTTTAGCCTCCTCTTAGGCTTTGTATAAGGATCTTTCCACACTCTCTTGTTGAGTCTATCACTTTCAGCCTCCTCTTAGGCTTTGTATAAGGATCTTAAAACACTCTCTTGTTGAGACAATCATCTTTTCAGCCTCAATCTTGGGCTTTGTACAAGACAGATAAAAACACTCTCATGTTGAGTCAGTCTCCTTCAGCCTCAATCTTGGGCTTTGTACAAGACAGATAAAAACACTCTCTTGTTGAGTCAGCCTCCTTCGGCCTCAATCTTGGGCTTTGTACAAGACACCATATAAATTGCTTCAGCTGAGTCAGTCAAATATCTTTTAGACTCAATCTTGGGCTTTGTAAAAGACACATATAAATCTCTCTAAGCAGAGTCAAACCTCTTTTCAGCCTCAATCTTGGGCTTTGTACAAAACAAATCATACTCTCCAATAAAGTTAATCTTCTTTTAGCCTCAATCTTGGGCTTTGTACAAGATAGATAAAACCTCTCACCAGTAGAGTCAGTTTTCCCTTTTAGCCTCAATCTTGGGATTTGTACAAGACACATACAAATATTCCCCAGTGGAATCAAAAACCCTCTTTTAGCCTCAAATCTTGGGCTTTGTACAAGACGGACAAAATATTTCCCCGGGAAAGTCAACTTTTAGACTCATCTTAGGATTTGTATAATGATATCCCCAAAAGAGTCCATTCTTTTTCAGCCTCAATCTTGGGCTTTGTACAAGACAGATAATAAACTCCCCAGTGGAGTTAATCAACCTTTTAGCTTCAACCTTGGGTTTTGATCAAGGCACACAAAAACCACCATCCCCTCAGAGGAAATTAAAAACTCTCTGTAGGAAGACATTTCTCTGTATATCACACATCAATACAAATATTCAAAACAAACCTTAATCCCAGATTACTGCCGTAAGTGGCATACTTGTTGATTAAAAAATCCAAGCTGTAGTCCATCTCTTATCCTGGTAAATCCTTTCTTTCATCTAATTGCTGTAAGTGGCAAGCCTCTGGATTATTTACATCCACACCACTGTCCATCTCTTAGCATGAAAGATTCCTAAGGAAAAATGGTATTGTTCAACACTAAATTAAAGTTTCCTCCTTTAGGATAACACCCCTATAAAGAAAATTATGGCATTGTTGGATTCTCATATCCCAGTTAAAGTAACCCTCCTTTATAATCAGTCACCCAACAATTGTAATAAACAGATGAGATATCTCCCTTAGAGATGACAAATTCTCTCTTAGTCAAACCTTTTAGCTTCAATCTTGGGCTTTGAACAAGACACAAATAACCTTTAGCTTCAATCTTGGGCTTTGAATAAGACACCAAAACATCTTTTTCCTCCCATAGAATAGGAGGAACTACGATTGCTCTAATTTCCCTGTTTATCTTTAACGGGAATACGTAGGCATAAGATTGCGAAATCTTAGCCAGCACTCCAATCAAAAACTTTAGGTCCAGTACCTTCACACTAATCAAAAACCTTAGGTCCAATACCTTACCAAAAACATTGGAAAAATCCGACATCAACAAAAATACCCTCTCTCAAACATTTCTAAAGGAGAAACTTTCCCAACCCACGACAGATAAACACCAGTAAGTAGAAAACAGTATAGAAATTGCTAATGACCTGTGGATAACCACATATAGGATGGGGTAATTGACAACTCCCCATTGTATAACCTGACCACGAACTCCCTATTCTCTTAAGCATTTGTTCAGTAAAACATTTGCGTGCAAGGTTAGTTTTAGATAGCTTCCATTTCCTTTCCAACTTCATAGGATAAATAAGAAATCAGAAAGTAGCACCCAATCCCTATCATTGCAGTGAAGAAAGACCAAATGAGAATAAAGTGGTCGCGTCATCGACAAAAATCGCACGCTACACTTAGCTCTCACATCTCATTAGTTCTATCACCATATGAAAATCCTTCGCAGAAAAACTAAATGGATCAAATTGAACAATAATAACTTAGTTACCTATAGTGAATTCAAGAACATTTTTTTCAAAACTAATGAAGGATGATGTGGGAGGGTAATGCAGCACTATCAAACCATAAATTGGAGTACAATGCCTATTTTCAACAATTGTACCATTTTGTTTACTAAAATTAAAACATGACGAGAGATTACAATATGAAAATGTCATTTGAGATGTTGCTCGAGCGTCCATGTATCGTGAATGATCAATTAGATCAAGGTTGAAAGTATGAAGACCCTCTTCTTTGTAAGTTGGATTACGCTCATTTGTACTAAAAGAACATGCTACAACCTTGAGTCCAACATACTTGATTGGTGAGGCCTAGTGACTCCATTTGGTTTGAACCAATTGTAGGAGGAATACAGATAAGAAGGAGGTGATCATAGGTCCTAGTTGTTCCATGGATTGTATTGTTTTTTGTGACCTGCGTCGTCAAGATGGTAGTAGCCATCCTTGGCTGAATTGTTAGCACCGTTCCGTCCTCTTTTGGTAAGGGTCTGACCACCTGAATTTTCTTGTTTTTCCTTCCTCTATTTTTACAGTAGTTGTTATATGTTGCCCACTTTTGTTAATTTGGATTGGTCAGAGAAGAAGCTTGGGTGATCAAATCAATGTCAAAGTTTGGATATTTTGTGGTGTTTGTTTCTATAGATGAGACAAACTCGAGTTCACAAGAACCATGTTGAAGCACGTTTGATTCTCTAAGTTATAATCTCGACTTTGTTGTTGCAAAATTTGGCAACTAATAATATTGTTGAATACACGTCCACAACACCGACATATGCATTAGTTAACCCAAAAATCTTTTTTAATACCAAACATGTATTAATGATAGAGGAATTGGCATTCGCCAGTTGATTTTTCGGGAATTTGAGACGGTTTCAATAAGCTTTTGATAGAGGGAATTTTCTCGAATTGGGTGTTGCTGAATCGGTTCTCGAGCCGGACAACTCTCATGTACTTGTTTTTGTGGAAAATGGTTGAAATACAGTTTCAACAATATTAGTTCAAGTTGTTAATCACAAGTATATAATTGAGAACATCTTGTAATACAATGTCATGCACCCATTGCAACATGACAATATCAGAATAGTTTTAAAGTTTTGTTTCATTGTCTTTGCTAGTTTTATCTGTTTGGCGAGCTTACTCATCAATAGGCAGAATGATGTGATCTAGCATATTATGAAATGTTATTGCCACTAGTGGTTGAAGAGGTGTCGACCATTGTTATAGGAGTGTGGGGAGGTGGTGCGGCGGCTATGAAAGAATTTGGAATGAAACCTAGATGATACCATATAAGAAATGTATTCAATAATTAATATTAGTGGACTCAATTTCTTATATACATAAATGGGTAAGATAAGAAACAAAAATAAATCATACTATTCATAGCTCATGAAAACTCATAATATCATTGATCATTGATTTTATTTTTATTTTAAGATGGTGAAGAGAGTTGTAAGTTTTTTTCGATAGAGATTAAATATTATTAAAATAAAGTTTCTTTTATGGATGTTGTCTTTTTCCTATTTTTAACTTTTTGCCTGGTATAGCTGTTGCCTATTTTATAGCTTGACCAAGTGTATGTTTGGATTGGCTTTTGGAGTAGAATTGATTCTGGGTGAATTTGAAGTGTTTGTTTTATCAAAAGTAGAATTGATTTTACCTACATAATTGATTCTACTTTAAGCTAGAATTTGTAGCTTCTACCTCCAGAATTAATTTTGGCTGATTTTTACACTGAAATTTATTGTTTAACTCCCTTTTACATAAATGTATCCAAACATAAATCAATTCTGCTAAACTCAATTCTGTCAAAATCCATTTTACCAAACTCAATTCTGTTATAATCAATTATGTTCACCGCCAATCCAAACACACCCCAAGTCTTTTTTTTACTGGCTATATACATATATATATATATATATATATATATATATATATATATTGCCAGCTATCTGTTGTAACTAGGCATTGAGTTACTTTTATGATTGATGCTTCAATATATTCAATGGTTTTTAATGATTTTAGCTAGAAAGTTAATATGGTATCAGGAATTTAATGCTATGATATCTTATCTTTTGCTCTTCCATCTGTTTCCTTTTGATTCACTGTTTTCTCTTCTAATCCTTATCCTCACTTTCTTGTGTCTTCTGCTTATTGGATCTCCCAAGATTTCTATCTTTTACCTTATCTGCCTTCTGAATTTCTACCGCTCTTTCATTACTTCATCATCTTTCCTTTATTTCTTCCTCTTTCTTCTTCTTCAACCTTTCACCGATATCATGTCCAATCTTTTATTCCTTCCTTTTCCTTTCTATATCCATAGCGCAAGAAAGTTCTGATGAATTGAACCCAGCTACACCAAAACCATCACCAACAAAAACCCCTTCCATCAAGGATTCCAACAATGTTTCCACCAATCGTTCCGATCAAACCGATATATTAGACCCCTTCTACATGCACCCTAGCGATAATTCAAGTATCGCCATCATTTCCCCATCCTTAAACAACAAAAACTTTCACTCATGGTCAAGATCTGTTAAGGTTGCGATTAGATCCAAGAACAAACTAGGGTTCCTCGATGGAACCCTAATTCGTGCACCTTCTACCGACCGCATGACATTAGCTTGGGAGCGCTGTAATACGGTGGTTATGGCGTGGCTCACCAATTCCATTAAACCTGAAATTGCGGAGAGTGTTCTTTGAATGCATACTGCGCACGAAATCTGGCAAGAATTGCATGACTGTTACCACCAAGGTGACATTTTTCGGATTTCTGACCTTCAAGTAGATATTTTCACACTCAAGCAAGGTGACTCCAACATTACTCAATACTTCACCTCTCTGAAAAAACTATGGCAGGAATTAAACAATTTTCTCCCCTTGTCCACTTGTACCTACCCAATAAAATGCTCTTGCATATTTTCATAGTCCATCAAAGAATACTGAGAGAATGATTATGTCATTTGTTTCTTAAAAGGGCTCAATGACCAATACTCCACTGTTCGCTCCAACATTATGTTGATGCATCCATTACCACCAATCAACAGAGTCTTTTCCCTCCCAATTCAGCAAGAACGCCAATTTGCTTCACCGGTCGAGGAGGACAAATTCGTTGCTCAAATGACTAAACCCTTCTACAAAGGTAAACCATGGGACTCCACCAACAAATCTGCTTCACAAGGTCGAGGACGCGGCATCAAGATTTGCTCCTACTATCAGAAACTAGGCCACACCATTGATGTTTGCTTCAAGAAGCATGGGTTACCTCCCTACCTCAAGAAGGCGAACATGACTCAATATACATCATCTGAAGACACTTCTATGGAGTAAAATCACCACTCAATAGAGACCCCCTGAAAGAAATTTCATTGGCTTCACTCTTGAACAATAACAGGCCATTCTTGCTCTTTTGAATCCACTTGCTTCTGCCTCCAATCCTGTTGTTCACCACCTAAACACTTCTTCTGCTTCATCCTCGGGTATTGTTAATCTCTTACCTTCTCATACTGATATACATCATAGTTGGATATTAGATATTGGGGCCACGGACCACGTGTGCCACTCTAGAGACATGTTCACTCATTTACTTGCCATCAAGCCTATTACTGTTAGACTTCCCAATGGGAATGCCATTCACACCAACTATGTTGGAACTGTCTTTTTTAACACTGATTTGTATCTAACTAATTTTCTTTACATCCCTAATTTTTGCAGAAATTTAATTTATGTTCCCAAGTTAACCAAACATTTACAATTTCAAATGGTTTTTTACTCTCACCAATGCTTCATACAGGGAACCCATACCCTAAGGAGGATTGGTGCAGCTGAACTCATTCATGGTTTATATGTGTTGATACACCTCATTCTTGCCACTAGCCTGCATCACTCTTCTAATATTCATTATGTTTCTGTTCATAATAGTTACTTGTGTCACCAAAGATTGGGTCACCCTTGTAATGACACTCTTTTACATATCAATAAAATTTTTCCCATACATTTTACTTCCAAACCCCCACCCCTTATGATTCTTGCTTATCTGCTAAAAAAAGGAGACTTCCTTTCCCTCATAGCATTACTTCTTCCAATAAGCCTTTTGACCTTATTCACATGGATATTTGGGTTCCTATCTCCACTTCTTCCATGCATAGTCATAAATATTTTTTGACTGTTATGGATGATTTTAGCCGTTTTGTTGGAATTACTTGATGAAACATAAATCTGAAACTAATTTTTTAGTCAAATCTTTTATTACTTTTGTTAAAACTCAATTTCACACATGTCTCAAAACTCTTAGGTATGACAATGGCCCTGAGTTTACACTTAAAGATTTCTTTTTAACTCAAGGTATTGTTCATCAAACTTCATGTGTTGACACACTTAAGCAAAATGGTATTGTGGAAAGAATACACCAACACCTCCTAGGTGTCACACGTGCCCTTCTTTTTCAAGCCCATTTGCCTAAACTTTTTTGGGCACATGTTATTTTTCTTATTAACAGAATCCCTTCAAGACTTCTAGGTTACAAGACCCCTTTCACTTTACTATATGATGTTGTGCCTAATTATAATTCTCTTAGAAATTTTGGATGTTTGGCCTATACTACTAGCTCCAAAAGAAACAGATCTAAACTTGACAGTAGATCCAGAAAGTGTTTATACCTAGGTAGCAAACATGGCATCAAAGGCCATATTTTGTTTAACATTAATAGTAAGCAGCTAGTTCTCTCCCGGGACACAATATTTTATGAACACATCTTCCCATATACCACCAACCACGATAAACCCCAACCTTTTCTTCCTTTGGCTTCTACTAATCCCATCCATTTTTCTCCCTACATTGAAGACTCCAATCCTTTTTCTCCAACTACAACTGTAACACCCCAAATTTATTAGAATATTTATTTAATTTATTTAAATATAATATTTGTGAATTTTGGTGGTTTGTGTCGATGTTAGTATTTTGGTGGAGTTTTGGTTATTTTAATTAAATAATAGTATATAATATGAATATATTAGTATTATTATTATTTTAAAATAATATTAGAGGAATTAAGGACAAGATGGACTTTTGAGGAGGATTAGTGAGGGTATTATGGGGAAAGCCCATTTTGGAAGCCTAAGGGTTTAACAAAAAGGAATTGGGAGGAATAGGATTCATTTTGTTAGATCGTGAAAATAAGGAGAATGTGCAGAGCTCTGAGGAAAAAGGAAAAGGCGAGGATTCGTGAAGGTTTCCAAAGGCTCAATAAAGAAAAGCTCCAGATCGACAATCTAAGGTATGGGGAGTATTGTCTTTCATTGTTTTCAATATAGGAAGTGACGTGTTTAAAGTGGATTTTTTAGGTTTTTGGGGTTTTTTTAAGGATTTATGAGTTATTGATAATTTAAGGGTATTTCTGAGGATCGATGATGGATTATTGAGGGTTGAATTGATTTGGGTAAAAATAAGCCTTCGAGGCCAAACCTTTTGATGATATGTGGGATCTTGTATGAGAAAGGGATTTATGGGGATTATGAGAACCTTGAGAGTTTGTGAAGGTTTATGTAATTTTGAGTTAGGATAGTGGAATTAATCGACCTAAATGTCGTAGGTTTTATGCCTTGAGTGCCATGATGCTTTAGGATTGTTTTGGAGATGTTTTGGGGAAAATTGAGGAAGAACCCGTAGAGATTTGGTGGACTGAAGTGCTACTGATGCGTAGCAGCGATTGCAGAAATCGCTAGTTCGCAAGGCGAACAACTCATTCGCAAGGCGAATGTTCGCCCAGGCTCGCAAAGCGAGCAGCACAGCAAATGCACGATGAGTGTGTGATGGTACTGAGATGACTCTGGGAGGTGACTTTTGGGGCTCGCAAGGCGAACGTCCCAGTGAAGGGCTTCACCTAGCGAATAGAGGCATCGAGGGGAGGCAGAAGGGGGAACTCTCTGGTTTTTGTATGGGAATGGGGATTCGCTGGCAGCTTCGCAAAGCGAACGCCAAAGCGAATAGGTTCGTAAGGCGAACTCGGTAGCGAACTCTGCTATTCGCGAAATTTTGTTTATGATTTCTGTGATGTTCTGATGTTTTGGTGCTGTGATTTTTCTGATGATTTACCATGATGTAATTGATGTTAATGATGATTATGACGTGATGATTTCGTGATGTTTTAACGTATATTTGATGACATGATTAACATGATATTTTGATGAATGATGATGCACATAATTATTTTTATTGGCGATGATGATTATTGACGTTGTGTATCATGCATTCATAGCATATTTTGATGATGATGTTAGGACTTCGGTCTAGTGATGATGAAGTTAGACTTCGGTCTATTGTGGCTTCCATCCCATTGTGTGGATGTGAAGTGGTTTATGACGTGCTCCGGTTCTTGTGTGGAACCGATCCTAATGACGGGGATCTTTGGAGGGTGATGGCCTAAGTGTCCATCGATTGTGACGATTGGTACCACATGCAAGAGTCTTGTTGTGCATTGCATTTATGTGGCATATTGTTGTGATTTATGATGTCGTGCTTTGATGTTTGCCTGTGATGACTCTGATGATGTTGTATATGATGATGACGCCATTTTTATGCACATCCTATTTTATATTGATTATAATGAATTGTATTACTCACCCTGCCTATTTGAATGTTGCCTCCATGTGGGTAACGTGCAGGTGATCAGGATTACCTGTGGATGCTTCGAGGAACTTTTGAAGTATTATTTGCTTTTGGTCGATGTAGAGGGTCTTGCTCTGATAGTGTAACATCGGGTTGGGTTGTTGAGTCGAACCATGTTGAGTTTTATTTGGCTGTTATTTTGTTGTTATTTTGATGATTATGGTTTTGTTTCAAAAACCCTTTGGTGGATTTTGTGGTTATGGTGGATCTGCTGCCCTTTGAGGCATTTTTGAGTTATTTTGAGGAAACCCCATTGTTTTCGGAGCAACTTTTGTTGATTTGATTTTATTGAGAAATGTGCATCTTTTGAGGTGAAGCTGATTTATTTAATGATTTTATGTTTAATCCGCTGCGATATTTGTGGGGTAGAAAAGGGTGTTACATTAGTGGTATCAGAGCAGGTCGGTCCGTCCGGCTAGGTTTTTACGTGATGTTAGTCCCCTGTCGGTCGACAAGTGTGTATACATTGTCGATGTTTTAGTTCTTCTAACCTTGTTGGTGGTGTGCAGGATGTCTGGAAGAAATGATCGTGCTATTGCTTATACTTTGGAATCAGTCGCTAATGTGGTGGCGCAACTCAATCCGAATGGTGGAGTTCCATATGAGTTTCGTGCTTTGGGGGAGTTCAAGAGGAACAATCTGCCGGAGTTTAAGGGTACTCACAATCCAGCAAGTGCGCACAAGTGGTTGAAGGCGATCGAGAAGATCTTCCGAGGGATGGGATGTACTGACGCGCAGCAAGTTCATTTTGGAACTCATATGCTGGCAGAGGAGGCTAAGGATTGGTGGGATAACACCCGTCAGAGACTGGAAGATGTTGGAACTGTGATAACCTGGGCTGTGTTCAAGCAGGAATTTCTGGGAAAGTATTATCCAGAGGATGCTCGTGGTAAGAGAGAGGTGGAATTCCTTGAGCTGAAGCAAGGAGATATGACTGTTGCAGAGTATGCTGCGAAGTTTGTGAAGCTGGTGAAGTTCTGTCCTCAGATGGATGATGTACAAGTGAGGGATAATCTGACAGTGGAAGCTTTACCTATGCGAATTGACGGTCGAGAAATGAAGCAACTGCGGGGTAAAGACATAGCTTTGGTGAAGGTGTTATGGGGCGGACCAGCTGACGAAAGTTGGACTTGGGAACGCGAAGATCATATGAGGGAGTCGTATCCGACTCTATTTCTTTGAGGTAATTTTCGAGGGCGAAAATTCTGTAAGTGGGGGGAGAGTTGTAACACCCCAAATTTATTAGAATATTTATTTAATTTATTTAAATATAATATTTGTGAATTTTCGGTGAATTTTGGTGGTTTGTGTCGATGTCAGTATTTTGGTGGAGTTTTGGTTATTTTAATTAAATAATAGTATATAATATGAATATATTAGTATTATTATTAATTTAAAATAATATTAGAGGAATTAAAGGCAAGATGGACTTTTGAGGAGGATTAGTGAGGGTATTATAGGGAAAGCCCATTTTGGAAGCCCAGGGGTTTAACAAAAAGGAATTGGGAGGAATAGGATTCATTTTGTTAGATCGTGAAAATAAGGAGAAAGTGCAGAGCTCTGAGGAAAAAAGAAAAGGCGAGGATTCGTGAAGGTTACCAAAGGCTCAATAGAGAAAAGCTCCGGATCGACAATCTAAGGTATATGGAGTATTGTCTTTCATTGTTTTCAATATAGGAAGTGACGTGTTTAAAGTGGATTTTTGAGGTTTTTGAAGGGTTTATGAGTTATTGATGATTTAGGGGTATTTTTGAGGATCGATGATGGATTATTGAGGGTTGAATTAATTTGGATAAAAATCGAGGCCAAACCTTTTGATGATATGTGGGATCTTGTATGAGAAAGGGATTTATGGGGTTTATGGGAACCGTGAGAGTTTGTGAAGGTTTATGTGATTTTGAGTCAGGATAGTGGAATTAATCGACCTAAATGTCGTAGGTTTTATGCCTTGAGTTCCATGATGTTTTAGGGCTGTTTTGGAGATGTTTTAGGGAGAATTGAGGATGAACCCGTAAGGATTTGGTGGACTGAAGTGCTACTGATGCATTGCAGCGATTGCAGAAATTGCTAGTTCGCAAGGCGAATGTTCGCCCAGGCTCGCAAAGCGAGCAGCACAGCGAATGCATGATGAGTGTGTGATGGTACTGAGATGACTCTGGGAGGTGACTTTTGGGGCTCGCAAGGCGAACGTCCCAGTGAAGGGCTTCACCTAGCGAATAGAGGCATCGAGGGGAGGCAGAAGGGGGAACTCTCTGGTTTTTGTATGGGAATGGGGATTCGCTGGCAGCTTCGCAAAGCGAACGCCAAAGCGAATAGGTTCGTAAGGCGAACTCGGTAGCGAACTCTGCTATTCGCGAAATTTTGTTTATGATTTCTGTGATGTTCTGATGTTTTGGTGCTGTGATTTTTCTGATGATTTACCATGATGTAATTGATGTTAATGATGATTATGACGTGATGATTTCGTGATGTTTTAACGTATATTTGATGACATGATTAACATGATATTTTGATGAATGATGATGCACATAATTATTTTTATTGGCGATGATGATTATTGACGTTGTGTATCATGCATTCATAGCATATTTTGATGATGATGTTAGGACTTCGGTCTAGTGATGATGAAGTTAGACTTCGGTCTATTGTGGCTTCCATCCCATTGTGTGGATGTGAAGTGGTTTATGACGTGCTCCGGTTCTTGTGTGGAACCGATCCTAATGACGGGGATCTTTGGAGGGTGATGGCCTAAGTGTCCATCGATTGTGACGATTGGTACCACATGCATGAGTCTTGTTGTGCATTGCATTTATGTGGCATATTATTGTGATTTATGATGTCGTGCTTTGATGTTTGCATGTGATGACTCTGATGATGCTGTATATGATGATGACGTCATTTTTATGCACATCCTATTTTATATTGATTATAATGAATTGTATTACTCACCCTGCCTGTTTGAATGTTGCCTCCACGTGGGTAATGTGCAGGTGATCAGGATTACCCGTGGATGCTTCGAGGAACTTTTGAAGTATTATTTGCTTTTGGTCGATGTAGAGGGTCTTGCTCTGATACTGTGACATCGGGTTGGGTCGTTGAGTCGAACCATGTTGAGTTTCATTTGGCTGTTATTTTGTTGTTATTTTGATTATTATGGTTTTGTTTCAAAAATCCTTTGGTGGATTTTGTGGTTATGGTGGATCTGCTGCCCTTTGAGGCATTTTTGAGTTATTTTGAGGAAAACCCGTTGTTTACGGAGCAACTTTTGTTGATTTGGTTTTATTGAGAAATGTGCACCCTTTGAGGGGATGCTGATTTATTTAATGATTTTATGTTTAATCCGCTGCGATATTTGTGGGGTAGAAAAGGGTGTTACCACAACACCCATTAACAACCCTTCCCCAACTTCTAATAATAATAATAATAATAATAATAATAATAATAATAATAACACCTTTCCTCCTACTCCTCCCACACAGCCTACACCTACAAACCTTCATTCTTCCCCTCTTGAAACCAGTCATATCTTACAACAATCTGCCCATCCTAACACTAGGAAATCCACTAAAATTTCCAAACCTCCTACATACTTGCAAGATTACCACGGTGGTATGCTACAAGGTGCTAATTCTTCCTCCTCTAATATAGGTACCTCTCCTTACTCTATCTCTTATTTTATTACATATTCTAACTTATCTCCTAATCATAGGACTTTCAATCTTAAGTTATCTTCCTATTTGAACCCACTTCATACTCTCAAGTCGTTTAAACCCTAATTGGCAAGGAGACATTAACAATGAGCTCCAATCTCTCATCAAGAACAACACCTGGGAACTTACTCCCCTTCCACCTAATAAACGAGCCATTGGCTACCAATGGACTTTAAGCTAAAACTCCAAGCCAATGGTACCATTGAGAGACACAAAGCACGACTAGTTGCCAAAGGGTTCAACCAAACAGAGGGATTAGATTACCATGATACTTTTAGTCATGCGATTAAGATGACAACCATGAGACTTCTTATTTCCATCGCTTCATGTCAAAATTGGTTTTTACACCAATTTGATGTTAACACAACCTTTTTACACGGCGACTTGGATGAAGAAGTTTATATGAAAGTTCCCCTAGGCCTAAAGGCCTCTAACAAAAACCTTGTATGTAAGCTCAAAAGATCAATTTATGGCCTCAAGTAGGCAAGCATGCAGTGGAATCACAAACTTACCACTACTTTGATCTCTTTAGGCTATAACCAATCTAAATCTGACTACTCTTTGTTCAAATAAAACTAACAATTTCTTTACTACTATACTTGTATTTGTTGATGATTTAGTACTTGCAGGCAACAATATCATTGAGATTGCTCACATCAAAACTATTCTTAATGATATGTTTAGTATTAAAGACTTAGGCACCCTCAAATATTTTCTGGGTTTTTAGGTTGCAAGAGGTTCCCGTGGTATATAACTTTGTCAGCGTAAATATAGCTTAGATCCATTACAATAAATTGGTCTTGTTGCAGCTAAGATGGCCTCGACGCCTATGGATCCTAGCCATAACTTACTATGTGACAAATCCACTCTGCTGCCTGGTCCTACTAAATTTCGAAGCATCATTGGTAAGCTAATTTATTTGACTCATTTGCGTCCTGACATTAGTTTCTCTGTTTGTAAGCTTACCAACACCTTGCACCTCCTACTGAAGTTCATATGCAAGCTGCCTTCCGTATCCTCCGCTACATCAAGAATGCTCCGGCTCTGGGTCATTTATTCAAATGCAACACATACTTAACTCTGAATGGCTTTTCTGACTCCGACTGGGGAGTTTGTCCCCTCACTCGTCATTCTACAACAGGATTTTGTTTATTCATGGGCACTTCACTTGTCTCATGGAAATGTAAGAAACAACACATTGTTTCTCATTCATCTTCTGAAGCAGAATATTGAGTTCTTGCCAACACTACTTGTGAGGTTATCTGGCTCAAATATCTTCTTCAGGACTTTAACATTCGTCTCCACAAACCCATCAATATTTACAGTGACAATCGAAGTGCCCTAAAAATTGCAACCAACCCCATATTCCATGAATGCACCAAACACATAGAGCTCGATTGCCATGTTTTTCGCGACAAGATCCAAGACAACACTATTCACCTGATGCCCATAGATTCTGCAAACTAGGTTGCAGACATATTCACCAAGCCTCTACATTTGAGCCCCTTCTCCAACCTTGTTAGCAAATTAGAATTACATGATATACATTCTAGTTTGAGGGAAGGTATTAAAAAATAGTTCCCTTTATGTATTTTTTTTCTTTTTCCTATTCTTTAGCTTTTGGCCAGTTATAGTCGTTACCTATTTTATAGCTTGACCAAGTCTTTTTCTTTTTTTTTTAATTGGCTATATATACATTGTCAGCTATATGTTGTAACTAGACATTGAGTTACTTTTATGACTGATGCTTCAATATACTTAATGGTTTTTAATGATTTTAGCCAGAAAGTTAATAAATATCCTTTACGTGCAATTATAAAGATTAATTTCTCGAATCAGAAAGAACTATGATTGGCGATAAAAGTTTTCTTTAAAATAATTTAACACTACTGCGTGTCCAGGATTGAATTTGAACCTAAGATATCTAGTTAAGCAGAAAGTTATCTCTTGCCATCTCATGTTATATATTGAGTAGTTTGTTGTGATTTTGTAACAAAGCTGAGACATTAAAGCTGAAACCAAACCATCAAAAAAAAAAGCTGAAACCAAAATATAAAACATTGGAGTGGAGACAGAAAATGTTGATGGTGAGAAAATGACACTTTATTGAACTCAAGGGGGGAAACAACAAATAGATAAGAAATTAATATTGCATTTTGTTGCGGTGAGAATCGGATAACAAGCTATTAATTAACTTGCATCACATTTCTTTGAATTCATAACCGACTTTGATTTATCCAAAGGAAAGGTTCAAGATCGAGAAAAACCTAAAAGGGGGAGATCTAAGGTTCGGGGGTTGGTTACGCCTAGGGAAGGTATTAGCATCCTAAACGTCCGTAGTACTCTACGTGAACCTCTTGTTTTAGCTTGTTATGTCTTACTCGCTTGCTAAAGGTTGAAACCCTAGGGGTTAGTATCTAAGTATACTCGACAAGGTTTCGCACCTTGCGCCTACGTATCCTGACGGGAGTGGAATCAGAGTATCCGTAGTTTACCGATCTAAGGGTGAAGAAGGAACCATTGACTATGGCCAAAGTTCTAAGGGGAAATGAGTATGAGCTCATTCTAGAGTTCACGATAACTCTCTAAATCTAAGTAATAGGGGGAAAGTGAGCTCTCATGATGGTGAGAATCACATAGAGTTCAAAACTCTAACCTATTACTAAGTTATGATTTCATGGCTCTCATGAGGCCAAGAAATGGGGTAATCTTAAGATGATAAGGTAGGGTGGTTGTTTAGTGACTCATGAGTCAATTTAGGATGATCTCCCTTTGGAATGGGGGGAAAGATTACAGTTTTAAAATTACCAAGAAGTAAAGAGTTATATGAATTCAATAAGATGATGTAAAAGAAACATAAACAGGATAATAAGATGAAACAAGGTTCATAAAATCATGCAAGGTTAGAATCATATATATTAGTCATTACTTAGACAAGGTGAACAAAAATAGAGGCAAGATGAATAAAGAGGTGCAATAAAACCCTAAAAGGTACTTCCAAACTTATCATGAATAAATGCATCAAGATTAAGTATTTTCAACAATTTCTTTTTATGCTCAACAAGTAAATTCAGTTAGAAACATTTAGCAAAAAGAATGGAAAAAAAGGATGAAAAATGAATAAGTTATGAAAGTTTGAAATTAAGGCATAAACTTGAAAATAAAATAGATAAAACAACCAAGTAGTAAAAAGAAAGGAAAGGGCACTCCTAGGGATTGAACCCAGGACCCTTCATGCGCAAGCTTAAAACCAATGCCATCTGAACCAACGCGCGTATCTTGAACATACAATGATAGCACAAGTATATATGTAAAGGGAGCGAAATTCAGAAAATAAAACAAAAGGACTGGGGTGAGGGGGATTCGAACCCCAGTCCTAAGGGTTAAAGGGCGCGTGATAGTGTGTGCTTGCCACTGGGGTGGCTGTTACATTCGGTAGTAAACTCAACTCAATAAATACATAGGCCTTGTGTGCGTGAATAATTCAAATTAACAACACAAACCAAACCAAAACACCATCTGCTCACAAAAGTGCCAAGCCAATCAACCATCAACCATTGCCAATTCGAATGAAACAGAAACATATAATCTAAACTTCAAACTCCATGAATTAACACACATATTAAATACTAAGCAAATGCTTTCATCATGCACATTGGACATAAAGTAAAAGAACATTTGAATGTGTAAAGTAACAAATTCACACAGCCATGGCAGCAATATATAGCAAACATTCAACATATTCGAAAGGGAATCATGTAAGGGCATAACTTGAATGTAATAAAATAAACACACATGTAGACTATGGAATCTATAACAGCATGGCAAGGTTTAGTTTCATGTATATCAAAACATTCTCAAGACTTAGCATGCTTAATGAAATGTAGCAGAGCTGTTTTAGGACTAAATCATATGATTGACAAGATTAATGCACAAAATGCAAGAAAACAAAAAGATAGGTCAAGGCATGAATATAGTTAGTTTTGATAGCATGTTTAAAGTTCAAAAGCAACTCAAATATGTCACACTGAGTGGTGAAAAATAGGGATAGGTCAGATCAAGGTAAAGGCATATTCTTAGACTACCCTAACTGTTAGTGACAGTTCTAGAACATATTAAAAAAGGGCTAAGGGAATGATGGCAACAACATCAACAACACAAGCAGTCAGCAGCAGATAAGCAACATGTCATTAGAACAATTATACATTCCACAAGACAATGAATTCATAGGATTAAGTGTACAACCATTAATGCTAACACACCAGTCAGATAACAAGATTCAAAAAGGTCAAGATTCATTGTGGTTATGAACAATGCAGCAGACAATTTTCACAAGGATAGCATACAAGACCAATGCAAGACACAACAACAGTTCATACATCTTAATGCACATCAAGGCCAGATTATGAGCATACCAATCAAACATGATGTCACATAATGTCAAGGAAAATTGCATTTAGTCATAAGGGTAGAGGGGATAGTGAAAATTCAAGTATCAAGGTTAGGTTAAGGGTACACAAATTTCATAAGTTCATGGTATTTTTGAAGTACAATACTATCATAAAACAAGGGTTCAGGTAGGATTGTACATATATAGTGACATCCAAATCAAGTAGCAGTTAGGCATGAATTACATGTGAGCACACATAAAAGGTTACATTCTTATTATGTTGGTTTAATTATGATTAGTCATGCTTCTAAACATACAACAAGAATAACATCCATATGGTTAGAAACTGAGCACACATATTCTAGGCAAGAAGGCATAAGACATGATGTCATAGCAACAAGTTACTCAGGTACATGCAGTGGCAGAGCATGGTGAAGCAAATGCAGTGGATGTGAAAAAAAGCATAGGGCATGGATCAAGAATTAGTTCTGATGTGAGGCAAAGTTATATGGCAGACAAACACACAGTTCCATGGTAGCAAGCATGAAGCACCAAGGCAAATACTTCCAAAAGGTTTAATAATCAAGATCAGACAAGGTCACAAGGTAGAAAAACATAAGTCATGTTGACATTTAAAACTTACACATAAATTAGAGATACCAAACTGACAGCATACTAATGACAAGGCATATGGACAGTGCAAGTTCAAACATAGCAGGGCATACCTAACATGGATTCTAGGTTACAAACCAAACACAAATCATAGAGGCAGCAAAACACCAATGGTACACTATGTATCAAAGATTGGGTGGACAAAGACAAACATGCTTAGGAGAATACCTTAAACTTATCATAGCAGTAAGTTGTACACAACAGGTAAGCATTCAACATGCATTCATCAGCTAAATGTATCAATTCTTCGGAATGTAAACACACAAATCTTAGACAAGTGGTGAAGTGTTGTAAATACATGGTTAGAACAAAAACTTAAACTATAAAGAGTGGCAACAAATTTAACTTAATTAAAAGCACAAGCATAATCAGTTGTGTATTTTTAGCAATTCAAACACTTGAACACATAAGTCAAGAAAATGTAGATCATGCCATGGACAACAAGTGCATATCAGAATGTAGCCAAATACAAGGGCATCAAAATGTAACCTCTATGACAGAATATGACAAAAGCAATAACACTTAGGTAATCTTGGATACAAATCGTGGCTATGAGCTTAGGTATACACAAGGATCATCCATAAAAAGAGAAAAACAAAGCCATTTTAATAAAGATAACTTAACAACATTCAGTCAAACATTAAACCACCTACAAAAGTAACAAATAGGTTCATTCACCCTAAAGCTTATGAGCATATCAGAAATACATAGGGAACTAAGATTCATGGATTTCTCATCTCAAAATCACATCCAAGCACATATGACACACATAAGTAGGTTAACAAATTTCATCCATCTAATCTTGACAATACAACACCAAAGTGATACTTGTAAACTTGCAGCCATTCAATAAATAAAAACAAAAGCATTACAACTTAATACAAAAAGCATACATGTATATCTCAACATATCAATAAACAAAATCATCTATTTTTTGACATCAAGCCATGAGTAAACAGTCAACATACTCAAGAACATATTAGCAAGCTACATATGTAAAAGAACAACATAATGCATATGACATAATGATATCAAATGAGCATGATTAACAAGAGGGAAAGAGTGTGATACCAAGTGGAGTAATGTCCACTACCCCTTCAAGTGTGCTGAATGCTTTCCTTCTGAGCTAACCAAAGAACTCCAAAGCCACCTTCCACCTTTCTTGCTCGAAACTTAAGAAACTCAGAGACTATTTGAGTGTTTGTGAAAATTTGTTGGTGGTTTCAAGTGTTGAAGTAAGCTTCTTTTATAGGCTGAGCAAATGGGCCTTGCTTCATTGAGACCGAAGAACAAACACTTGGTATGTTGAGTTAATCACTAGGGTTTACAACGTCTCTTTTCAAATTCAAATATTGGTCCACTCCTTGGAGACAAATGGGCTTCTCTGCTGCACAAAACCTCAGAGGTTGCAGGGCTAATTTCACGACTTCGTGCATTGCTTAAGAGCTCCTTATCCGTTGTTATATGAGAGGGTATCAGATGAGGTAAAGATTGGGATTGTGTTGGGGAATCTGCAGGTGAACACAGTCTGTATGCTGAAACAAGTAATTCCTCAAAACAACTTTTAATGAACCAAACCACTGAAAGCTTAAACGGGAAGTGTTTTGGAGAATTCAAAAGCGAGAAAACGCGCCAAGGAATTGGGTTGTAGAAGTGAATTTGGATGAATTGATACGACTTGGCTTTGATTTTCCTCTTCTCTTCTGAAATTCGCAAGCACAACAAAGGAGAAGAACATGTTTTGGTTGTTTTGCTTCCTTGCTAGCCACGCGGCGTCTTCCCATTGGTCAGAGAGGCAAGGTTGAAAAGTCAAAGCATATTGTTTATTTCCCATTGGTCCTCAGCCAAATGAGTTTCATTTCCATATAGCCTGTAAGATATTTTTGTAACGATGGGCCTATGGTGATGGGCTGAAAAATCAAATATTTAAGGTTTGGTTTTCTATTATTTTTTGTTAAAAAGAAATGGTTAGAAAAATAAATAAATAATAGGTGAATTTTGTAATTGAATGGTCATGGTTTAGGAGAAAATAGATATTGGCAAATAGAGACATTGGATAAAATTTTGGTTAATAAAGGACTATTGAGATTGGTTTGGAATTAAGGGTGACAAGTGAGGGTGAATAAAATAGATAAAAATTTGTTATGGAGAGGATCATGGGGAGGGTTATGGAGATATCTCTTTTAAATGAGAGACTTGCTTGATTCAATGCTCCATCCAAAATCTTGATTAATCACCTCTTGAACCTTCTTAAGATAAACCTGATTCACAAATGAAACAAACACAAATAAAACCTGGCAAAAGGGTTAGCTATGCAACATGATTGACCTAATATGACATGCAAGAGATCAATGGATCTAAGGGTAAAATTTGGGGTACAACAGTTGCCCCTATTTAAATGTCTTCACCGGATGACATGAGAGATGAAAATCCTCATGAAATCATGGTGAAAGATATTTAAATACAGATAACCGAAAATTTTTCCCTTAGATGCAAAGACAAGCAATGCTACTAATATGATGATATGATGCCATGATAGCGCAAAGATGCAGACAAAACAGGACACCAAAAAAAACATGAGGAACAAACGATCACAGATGAGCCCACGGGAAAGGATGAAGATTAGTATCCACAAGGAAGACTCCTTGGGGATGCAGGCTAACCAACAAAAGAAACTCACTGGGGGAGACCCCGAGGAAACACCGGGGAAGAAGAAGGAAGGTAATCTCCACTGGGGAAAGATCCAGGGAAATGGATGACAGGTGCAAAATGTGACCGGACGACACTGGGGAAAAAGACACAATCCTACTGGGCACGACACCAGAAAGGAGACGTGATCACCACCGGAGATCAGCTTGAAATGAAAGGATAGACACCCGAAAAAAGATTTTCTGGAGATTTCTTATACCGAAGAGTTCAAACGGGATCTTCAAGAAAAGCCTGAAAAGACATAGACAAACTCTACACGCCAGATTAATAAAACAACTGGAGTTTAAATGGGAACAAGGTTAATAAGCCAAGAATAGACTCTCGTACTCACATGAGTTGGTTGAGATAACAAATAATTTGGTTTATGAGGAAAACCAGTATGGGCTGGATTTGAAATTTTGGTTCAGGTTCATATTTGACCTGAGTTTAAGCAACTGGTTCATGATAACCTGAGGTTTAGGTTCACGATAACCTGATATAAACGACGGGTTCACGATAACCGAAAGTTTAGGTTCACGATAACCTGATATAAAAAGCTGGTTCACGATAACCAGAAAGTTTTGGTTCACGATAACCTGATATAAACAACTGGTTCATGATAACCGGAGATTTAGGTTCACGATAACCTGATATAAACAACGGGTTCACGATAACCGGAAGTTTAGGTTCACGATAACCTGATATAAAAAGCTGGTTCACGATAACCGGAAATTTAGGTTCACGATAACCTGATATAAAAAGCTGGTTCACGATAACCGGAAATTTAGGTTCACGATAACCTGATATAAAAAGCTGGTTCACGATAACCGGAAATTTAGGTTCACGATAACCTGATATAAAAAGCTGGTTCACGATAACCGGAAATTTAGGTTCACGATAACCTGATATAAAAAGCGTCAGCAGTTACTGGAATTTGGGTTTCCAAATGGGGTGATTAAGTAACAGAATGGTTGCAAGTTAGACTTCCTGGGGAATACAGCATAAAGAGTCAAAATCTGGCGCACAAAGGTGAAAAACCGGACACAAGCAAAACAAAGACAAGGATCCAAAGACCAACAAAAAAAATGAAAAGAGAGAAAAAAGATCACACAAACAAAACGCCCCAAATGCAAAGATGCCCAATGCTATGGCATGATGCAATGCTTAACGATATGCAAGAAACGACTCCGACAAGAGACAACAGACCGGGGACAGCAAAAGGGAAGACACCGAGTCCTCTACAGGGAATCACACTGAAATCTGAGCAGGTAGTCATTCTTAAAGCCAATGTGAGAACATCCTTAATTTACTGGGGAATCAATTTTTCAACAATCACCTTGTAAAGATACTGGTGAGACGTCCTTTGTATTAGTAGTCAGCCATTGTTGAAACGTTTAATCAGGGAAATATTGCCAATCCTCTTTTAGTAACAAAGAGAGTTCAAAGTTTTCAAAACATTTTCCGCTTTTAAAATCATTATTAATAAATAAATGAAGTTTTGCATAACAAGGAAAATATCAAAGTAGTGATAAATACCAAACAAAGAATGGCTCAAAAATCTGATTTCATTAGAATGGTAACTTGCCAATAGCGAAGTTCCATGGATCATTACAATTGAAAAAATGGCAATGGGAAAAGATTACATCATGTTCAATGACCACTACCCCCTAACGACTAAAAATTCTAGAATTCTTTGCTGCTGAAGTGGACAAGAGGGCCTAGATTCTCAAGCGTAATATTTTCATACTGAGTCAGCATTTACGGGATGTGCGGGCTGTTCACCATCCATTGTTGTGAGGAATAAAGAACCTCCTAAAAATACAGTCTTTACCACAAATGGACCCTCGTATTTGGGCGCCCACTTTCCACGAGCATCCCTTTGAGATGGCAGAATCTTCTTGAGTACAAGTTCTCCTTCTCGAAATTCCCGGACACGGACCTTCTTGTCAAAAGCCCTCTTCACTCTTTTCTGATACAGATGACCATGACACATAGTAGTCAGTCGCTTCTCATCAATGAGGTTCATTTGGTCATATCTTTCTCTAACCCATTCAGCTTCGTCAAGCTTAGTTTCCATCAGGATTCTCAGAGATGGTATTTCTACTTCAATGGGGAGGACCGCATCCATTCCATATACAAGAGAAAAAGGGGTTGCCCCTGTTGAGGTTTGAACCGAAGTTCTGTATCCGTGCAAAGCAAAAGGTAACATCTCGTGCCAATCCTTATAAGTCTTGACCATCTTCTGCAGGATCTTCTTGATGTTTTTATTCGCAGCTTCGACAGCTCCATTCATCTTGGGACTGTAAGGTGAGGAATTATGATGTTCAATCTTGAAATTGCCACATAACTCTTTCATTGTTTTGTTGTTCAGATTTGTTCCGTTGTCAGTGATAATCTTGTTGGGGATTCCATAACGACAAATGATATTACTCTTGATGAAACGAGCAACCACCAGCTTAGTTACATTAGTAAAAGAAGCAGCTTCAACCCACTTGGTGAAATAATCAATGGCCACTAAAATGAAATGATGGCCATTAGAAGCTTTCGGCTCAATAGCTCCAATCATATCAATGCCCCACATGGAGAAAGGCCAAGGGGATGACAGAATATTCACCAATGTCGGAGGAACATGCATCTTATCAGCGTAGATCTGGCATTTATGGCATTTCCTGGCGTATTGGTGCAATCAGCTTCCATAGTCAACCAATAATATCCAGCCCTCAATATTTTCTTAACCATGGCATATCCATTGGCGTGAGTGCCAAAGGCTCCTTCATGAATGTCATGAATCAATAGGTCTGCTTCTCGTTTATCAACACATCTTAGCAGGACCATGTCATGATTCCTCTTGTAAAGCACGTTGTTACTGAGAAAGAACTTGGACGACAATCATCGCAAAGTTTTCTTATCAAGACTGGAAGCATTGGCGGGGTACTCTTGAGTTTTCAGGTAATTCATGATGTCGTGAAACCATGGTTTTCCATCTGTCTCTTTTTCAACTGACTGGCAATAAGCGGGTTTGGTCTTGCGCTCGATACTGATGAGCGGTGCTTCATTGTGGAACCGGACCTGCCACATTGAAGCTAACATGGCTAGGGAATCAGCTATGTGATTTTCGGTGCGAGGTACATGACGGAAAGTGGTTTCATCAAAACACTTAATCAATTCCATAATGTATGCCCGATATGGAATGAGTTTTTCATCTTTAGTTTCCAATTCACCCTTGACTTGGTAAATGACCAAAGTAGAATCACCCATAACTTCAAGAACATTGATTCCAAGGTCAATTGCAGCTTCTAGACCCAAAATACACGCTTCATACTCGGCAATATTGTTCGTGCATCCAAAGTCCGACCTTGCTGTGAAAGGAGTATAACCACCATCGGGATTTATCAATACAACACCTACACCATGTCCTTTGAAATTGGAAGAACCATCAAACATTATCTTCCATCTAAAACTGGTCTCAGGACCTTCATCGGGGCCAGGCCTTTCACAATCTTTTACTACCATAATGTCTTCATCAGGGAAATCAAATTTGAGAGGTTCATAATTTTCAACAGGCTGATCTGCAAGGTATTCTGATAATACGCTTCCCTTGATAGCCTTCTGAGGTACATATTGGATATTGTATTCTGATAATAACATATGCCAACGAGCAAGTCTTCCTGTCTGAGCAGGCTTCTCAAAGATATACTTTATTGGATCCATTTTTGAGATCAACAAAGTGGTGTGACATATCAAATACTGCCTCAAGCGTTTGGCGGCCCATGCTAAAGCACAACAGTTTTTCTCAAGCAGTGAATAACGGCTTTCGCTATCAGCGAACTTCTTACTCAGGTAATAAATGGCATGTTCTTTGCGACCAGTTTCATCACGTTGGCCCAATACACAACCCATGGATCCTTCTAAGACAGTCATGTACATAATGAGAGGCCTTCCAGGAACAGGAGGAATCAGAACAGGTGGTTCTTGCAAATAGTTCTTGAGTTTTTCAAAAGCTTGTTGGCAATTAGGATTCCACTCTACAGTCTGGTCCTTGCGGAGCAGTTTGAAGATCGGTTCACAAATTGGAGTCATGTTGGATATGAATATGGATATATAGTTTAAACGACCCAGAAATCCTCTCACTTGAGATTCGGTTTGTGGAGCTGGAATCTCTTGAATAGCTCGTACCTTGTTGGGATCTACTTCAACTCCTTTTTTACTGACGATGAAACCAAGCAACTTCCCTGACCTGACACCAAAAGTGCATTTAGCCAGATTCAACTTCAACTTATACTTCCGGAGTCTTTTGAACAACTTCAAGAGATGGTCCAAATGTTCCTCCTCACTTCGGGATTTAGCAATCATATCATCCACGTATACTTCAATTTCCTTGTGGATCATGTCATGGAATAAAGTCACCATAGCCCTCTGATAAGTTGCCCCTGCATTCTTCAAACCAAAGGGCGTGACTTTGTAATAGTAGGTTCCCCACGGGGTGATAAATGTAGTTTTATCCATGTTTGCTGGGTCCATTCTGATCTGATTGTAACCAGAGAAACCGTCCATGAAGGAGAAAACTGTAAAATTGGTTGTATTATCCACAATGTCGATATGCGGTAGGGGGAAATCGTCCTTGGGACTAGCTTTGTCGAGATCCCTGTAATCTACGCACATTCGCACCTTGTCGTTTTTCTTCATAACTGGCACGATGTTGGCTACCCATTCCGGATATTTTGAAACTGCCAAGAATCCTGCATCCAATTGCTTCTTAACCTCATCTCTGATTTGGAGAGCCATATCAGGTCTACTTCTACGGAGCTTCTGCTTCACAGGTGGACATTCCGGCTTGAGTGGTAGCTTATGATCTACTATGTCTGTATCCAATCCAGGCATGTCTTGATAAGACCAGGCAAACACATCTACATATTCTTCCAAAAGCAGGACTAGCCGTTGTCTGATTTCTGCCCCAAGTGTTGCCCCAATCTTGACCTCTTTCCTCTTTTCTTCAGCGCCAAGGTTGATGACGTCAACTTTCTCTTCATGTGGCTGGAGATCCGTGTACTGATACTCACACATTTCTGCCAAATCGTCGGGGACCTCATGATCCTCTTCTTCCTCAGCTTGATAAACAGGCGAATCAAAGTCGATAGTGAGAGTAGGGTCATTGAATACAACAGGTTTGGGAATTACTCTGCATGATGGAGGGATTTATTTTATTAAAATGCACAAACATAAACGCAAGAAGGAGAAATTTATAGTTTCGAAAAGATTGCCATTTTTCTTAAAACGAAAACAAGAATAAAGATAAAAAGTTTAACAAAACAAACACTTTCATTGATTAATAAGATTTAAAAGCGGTGGTCCATACAAAATAATCCGAAAGCCTCGGGCAAGGCTGCGGAATTGAAAACATCAAAGCAAACAAATTACTCTGGCATAGGGTACAAAGTAGGTATCTCAACAGCTTCCCAATTACTTAAAGTGGCGTCACACCGAAACACCAAATGGTTGATATCTTCGTCTTCAGTGTCTTCGATAATGGCGTGGACTTGCTGTCCTCCACTGACGAACACCTCTTAAATGGTCCTTGGTCTTCCCTTTGTTGAAGCAGCTCTTTCCTCAAGAGTCAGTTTGTAACCCAACCCTTGGTATTTCTCTCTCTCTCTAGGACTTCGACGATCTTACCCCAGCCTTCAGGTACTCCTCCTCGTAGAGCAGATTGAATGCTTTTGAAAGAAGAAAAAGATGGACAACCGGAGGCCACTGGTTCCTTATCATCAAGCATAACGGCATTCACTATTTCAAGAGCCTGGAAAGAAGTTTCTAAAGCATCTTCATCCACTTCAATGTAACGAAACGAGGATAGGTTGTTGACCATCAGGTCTTCCTCACCATGTATAATAACTAATTTCTCTTCGGCCACGAACTTCATCTTCTGATGCAAGGTAAAGGTTACAGCGCCAGCCTCATGGATCCATGGTCTACCCAACAAACAACTGTAGGCAGGGTTGATATCCAGGATCTAAAAGCGGATGTTAAATACTTGAGGGCCAATCAAGACAGGTAGCTCAATATCTCCCATCACCGATCTCCTTGAGCCATCAAAGGCTTTAACAATGAGTGAAGTGGGTCTCATTATAGCTCATTGGTAAGATAGTTTCTCAAGAGTTCTTTTTGGTAAAACATTTAGGGATGAACCGGTATCTACAAGAACTCTGGCCATCGTATCCTCCTAACATTTCACTGATACATGTAAGGCAAGATTATGATTCCTTCCCGTTCGAGGTAACTCTTCGTCACTGAAGCTGAGAGTGTTACAAGCTGTAATGTTGGCGACGACATGGTCAAACTGTCCAGCCGTTATATCTTGGGCCACATGTGCCTAGGCTAACACCTTCTGCAAAGCTGATCTGTGGACAGGGGAATTGACTAACAGAGATAAGATCGAAATCTTGGATGGTGTCTGATGGAGCTGATCTACCACTTTGTAATCACTCCTCTTGATAATTCTTAGGAACTCTTCGTCTTCTTCTTGAGAAATTACCTCCTTTCCTTTGTCTCTAGACGGTGTGGGGATAACAGTTTCCCTGGGTGTGGTTTCTTTGAAAGAAGGAGTGTATACTCTACCGCTTCGGGTCATCTTCCCAGTTCCAACTATATTGGTTACTTCTTCAACAGTAGTTCCCACCGCTTTCCTTGGAACTATGCCTTCAACAACGATTCCCACCTCTTTCCTTGGAATCACGTCTTCTCGTCTTCTGCTACTCATGACATTCTCATAGATCCATGGCACGGCTTTGGTCCCTCTGAACCTAAATGAAACAGTTTTTCGGGTGTCATATTGCTTGGAATGATTGATAGTGGAAGCATCAGTCGTTCCAGGATTATTGAAAACTGGTACTGGTTTATTAAATATAGGAACTACAGACCCAGACTTAGGTGTGTTGGACCCGGATACCTGCCCTTTTGGCTTTGGTAAGTTAAACACATGCTCGATTGCTGCAACTCTGTTTTCCTTTTCTTTGCTGAACACCTGTAGGAACCCTTCATTGATCAGATACTGAACATCATCTTGGACTAAACGACAGCCTTTGATACTGACGTTACATTCTTCGCAGTCATCGTGGCAAACTTTAACTAAACCAGCTTTAAACAGCTTAGCGTGAAAAGTTTTGATAGGGGTTTTGATCTTTGTTGCATCCAAAACTAATACTTCATCTTTTTCATCTTCGATGGCATTAGTAGTCCCGTGGGTAGGCAAAGGATTGTTTTTCACATTTGGTTGATTATCAGCAAATGAAAGGATATTCTTCTCCATCAGTCCCTTCACTACATTTTTCAATGCTAAACAGCTCTCCAAGTCGTGACCAGCCCCTCCTTGATGCAAAGCACAAGTTGCATTTGGGTTGAAGAAAGGCATAGATTTCTCGGTTGGTGATCCCAAAGGTCTAGTAACGATCAAACCTTACTCCACTAAAGAAGGGTAGAGCTCTATATATGTCATTGGTATAGGTGGAAATGTTGGCTTTCCCCCTTGCCTTTTGTGGGGAGAATTCTGCTGTGGAACCTGTGGCTTTGGCTGTTGATAATTCTAGTTTTTAGGCCATTACTGATAAGCTGTTTGTTGATATGTTGGGGCCTGTTGCGCTGCTTGGTGGTTGAAAGTATGTGTAATAGCAGCTACGTAGGGTTGCTGAGCATACTGCATCTGGTAGATTGGATGCTGAGAGAAGTTGGGTCTCTGCTGTTGCTGGTACATTGGTTGCTTCCATCGAGGGTTCTGGGTCTTTCCTGCCATGACGGCATTAGTCTCTCCTTCCCTCTTCTTGTGAGAATGACTAGGGGACTTCTTAGTACTGACGCCAGTTGAACTGCTCGGAGAACTGATTACCTTTCCACTCTTTAATCCTGCCTCTACCTTCACGCCAATTGCAACAATATCAGCGATATTAGCACTGACACTGCTGATCATTTTTTCATAAAACTCGGGCTTTACTGTGTCTACAAACCAATCAGCCAATTCTTTTTCAGTCAAGGGTGGTTCAACCTGAGATGCAGTCTCTCTCCATCGTTGTGCATATTCTTTGAAGGACTCAGTACTGTTCTGGGCCATACTCAATAACTGCCTTCGGTCAGGGGCTAAATCCATATTGTACTTGTAGTGTTTTACAAAGGCATCAGTCACATCCTGGAAACAATAGACCTGGGACTGATCCAGACTTAAATACCACTTAGCAGTAGCCCCCTTCAAACTGTCCTGAAAACAATGGATCATTAGTTTGTCATTACTTACGTGCGCGACCATTCTTCGGTAGTACATGATCAGATGGGATTTGGGACACGTGGCCCCTGAATACAACTCAAAATTTGGTAATTTGAATTTTGGTGGAATTACCAAGTCTGAAACCAAGCACATATCCTTAATATCAGTACTGAATGCATTACTTAACTCCATCGCCTTCATCTTCCTCTGCATTGTTTCAACACTCTCCCTCAATTTCTCGTGTCGATCATCCCCTTTTTCTGACACATCAACATAATCGTAGGGATGATGGTTTTGGAAAATCGGATGCACTTGCGTTTGTACTGCTGGTGGAGCATAGGTAGGAATAGCTTGCAGAGTCTCATTGACCAAAGGAACTGTTTGCTGCATTGTCAAAGGAACTGTAGCATGGTTAAAATCACCTGGCATGCCTAACGTATGGTTTATGATAGGGATGATAGGAGGTTCTACCGTTGTAGTGATGATTTCGAAAACCACAGTGGCCTGGGTGTCCATCTTTGCTCTCATAACATTAATAGCCTCGAGGATTTGTCCCATCCCTCCTCGTATTTCATTTAATTCATTGTTGACTCTGTCTATTTCTCCGTATATCTCTGACATTCTGAATCGAGCTTGGGCCTGGGTGTTGTAGTTGTGTCTGGGATTCAGTGTGACTATTCTGAAGAGAACTCGGTGACATAAGATAAAGACAAGGGAAAAAAAAGCACATGAAGATGCAAATGAGGATGCAAATGCAAATGCAAGCTAAACTATCAAGAAACCAAAGAAATTTTTGCAAATAATATATACAATAGATTCTTTGACAAAATAAACTACTTCATTCAAGAGTCTGGTGAGCATTACATCAGGAGCAGTGTATCCTTATACTCCAAGTACATAAGTAGAAATAAATCAATATGAAAGGGAGCATTAGTAACAAAAGAAATAACAACAGTAACATTAAAGGAACTAAGAATTGGATCCGCTGGTTGATGATCCCTCTCCTCCATTAATTACTTTCATCAATTTGCTGATACGTTCTTTTGTCTCCTCTCTTGCAAGAATCAATTCTCCTAAAGCTTCCACCATCCTCTGCTTTGTCTTTGAAGGTGATTCATGGTAAGGAAGCGGCTTCCTCATTAAGCGAGCTATGTCACGAGACCATTGTAAGTGGGCATCTGTGACTGGACATTCAACTTTCCATAGTTGTTTGTTAATTTGGCGCCAAGCGCGTTCCAATCGCCTCTTCATTTCAAAACCTCCCCTCTCATCATAAAACATCATCTGCATATCCTCGTCGTCTGGAATTCCCTCCTTCAGATGACCCAGTTGACGGCGCGCAAGGACAGGGTTATAATTGATACAATCGTTTCTTCCCATAAGCGGAACATTGGGGAAATCCCCACAGCTATGGATTATAATAATTCCTTCTTCAGTTGAATCATACCATTCGATGTCGGTATGCTTCAATTTCGTCAGCTTTTTGGACCAAATCTTACAGTCTTCCACCTCCCAGAAAGTCAGAGTTTTTGGCAGATAAGAGACGAACCACTTGTAAAAGAGGGCTACGCAGCAGACAATTGGCCCACAGCCTCTTGTGTATCTGGTCTGTATGGCGTGGTAAACATCAGCTAGCAGTGTTGGAACTGGATTATTGACTGTAAAAATCTGAATGGCTTGTGTATCCACAAAGTCCTTGGCGTTTGGGAACAGAAACAAACCATATATCATCAGAGCAAGGGTTGATTCAAACAAAGCCTCACTTCCTCTGTTCTTGAAGAAAAGAGCCTTTTCCAGCAAGAATTGAGCGGGAAGTCCGCGCTTTCCTCCTTTGTTAGTCAGGTTAGCCTGTATGTCAGATAATCTGATTCTGGTTGCTCTGGCGATGTCTCTGGCGGAAGACATTTCTTCAATCCCAGAAAAGATGGGAGCTTCTCTGACTGGAATCCCTATCATGGATGAGAACTCCTCTAGGGTTGGCATCAACTGGAATTCAGGGAATATGAAACAGCGGTACGCAGGATAATACAGCTGGACCAAAACTTCAAGGGGCCCCACAGTCACTGGTGTCTTCATCAGTGGAATGATACACCCATATCTTTCAACGAAGGCTGACTGGTCTTCAACCATCTCTCCCAACCACAACAAACGCTCCACCTCTGGTAGTTCAAAGAAATAAGGCCAAACTCTTTTCCCTGCAGCATCCATTTCTACAAAATCTGCAAAACGAAATTAGTATCTTGATAGTTTAGCAGATAATGCAAGATGAAATGCAAAGTTTCATGGAATTCAGACACTCGCAGAATATCAAGAGATATCAAAAGACCTCATTTTCATTAAATAAAAGGTGAATTACAAGAGTTGATACATATTCAAAAGCCCTAAATATGAAGCTAAATAAAAGCTAGAAAGTCCTAAGGAAATTCTCCTAAGAGTCTCATGTTGAGTCTTCTGATTTCTTTCTCCATCTCGTCCCTTTCTGCAACAAGGTTGTTGATGATGGATTTCCAAGCGGGAGGCTGAATGTTAGAGGAGCTCGGATCTTCCAGGGCTTTTCTCTTCTTGCATGAAAGTAATTCTTCATTCTTGTTTTGTAGTTGTTTCTGGAGTTCCAGGTTTTCTTCAACAACCACTTGATATTTGAGCTTCCAGACCTCTCCTGACCGTTGGGCTTGTCTTAAAGAAATCTCCAGCTTTCTTCTCTTGACATGAAGTATAAAACAGGATCTGTTTTCAAAGCAATTGGTTCTTGCCTTTTGTAAGGCATATTTAACTCTATGGCTTTTCTTCGGACCCATTGGAGATAGGGCTCCAATGACACACAGTTAGGTCTTCCCAAAGAACTTCTTCCTCTTTTATGCTTGCTACCCCAAGCGTTCAAGATCAACTTCTTCTGTTCTGCGTTCTTGTCATATGCTTCAAAGTAGATGTTTTCCACATGAACACTGAGAGGTTTATCTTCCAAAGGATACCCTAATTGACGTCGTGCTAATACAGGGTTGTAGCTGATTCCACCTTTAATGCCAAGAAGAGGCACGTTGCCATAGTTTCCACAACTATCTATAATCAGGATTCCATCATACACCCGATTATACCAGTCAATGTCTGCATGGGAGAGTGCCATAATCCTCTGAGACCACCATCCTTTCTTGGAATCCCAGAATGCACTTGCCTTTGGTAGATGCGAAATAAACCACCTATACAATATGAGGACACATCAAGTAATCTGTCCATTTCCATGAGCGTTTCTTGTATGGACTGAATGATAAGCTTTAGCAAGCAGGGTAGGTACCAGATTATGTTTCAAGATGATTTTGATTGCATTCAGATCCACAAAGTTGTCAATGTTTGGAAACAAGAAAAGCCCATAGATGAGCAATGCAAAAACAGCTTCAAAGGCATCCCGGTCAGAGTGTTTAGCAAAATAACGAGCCTTTTCAAACAAAAACTTAGCAGTTAACCTAAAAATTCCTCCCTTAGAAGTTAAATTGCTTTTGACGTCAACTAACTCCAGATGAGTTTTCTTGGCTATTTCTTCCTCTTTAGGATCCTTCTTGAAGATAGGAAACGGGGACTCATCCTTGATAGGCAAACCAATTATCTGAGAGTATTCCTCAAGGGTGGGTAAAAGTTGATAGTCAGGAAACGTGAAGCAGTGATACTTTGGGTCATAAAACTGAAGCAGAGTTGAGAGAAGTCCTTCATCAATGTTCTTCTTCAACAAAACCCACAACTTCCCATATCTGTCTATGAATCCTTCAGGGTCTGTTAGCAAAACTCCCAATCTCCTTAGGTCATCCAATTTTGGACTCTTGAAAGTGTATTTGATGGTGTTTCTTCTTGAGCTATCCATGATATCCCTCTGATATAAGAAAAGAAATCTGAGTTCCATGAAACAGATGCAACATGAATGCTTATGATGTATGAATGCAAAGCACACAGAAAGACACACAAAGCAAAAACAAAGGGGATAGGTTTAAGCATGGAGCCAGGGTTCACCCTTCCCATTGGTAGGTACTACTGGTTTTCACTTGCTGAACAGGGTTCTAAGAAGTTCCCAGAGTCGACAACCCATCTTTCGGATTTTATCGACTTCCCAAATGACTTGGTAATCAATAAAATTCTCAAGAGAATCTCGTCTGAGTGTAGTATCGTGTGACAACCAATTCAGAAATAGACTCCATCATGGTCACCGCACTACATCCTAAAGGCTAGTGGGGTTTGGTAACTACGGTCCTCAATATCAAGGGCTCCTAGGTCGAGAGTAGCACATTTTCACGAATAGACTCGTTCAACATGACTAAATTCTCAAGAGGGCCTCAACTGAGTAATGGTGTCTCAAGTCAACTTTTTCAGGAATCGACTCCCTCAAAGCTTCCTTGAATATACCATCGTCCTATCGTAAGTGCACTCAAATCTGGGTTAGGACTTATCTCACCACTCAAGAACCAAGTCAACAAAAGATCTCAAGCAAAGCACATATACAGGCAATCATACATATATGTACAAATATAGCAATCAACATGAATAACACAATCAAAAACAAGGTGGGCTTAACCCTCAAAAATAAAGTATCCCCAGTGAAGTCGCCATTTCTGTTGCGGTGAGAATCGGATAATAAGCTATTAATTAACTTGCATCACATTTCTTTGAATTCACAACCGACTTTGATTTATCCAAAGGAAAGGTTCAAGATTGAGAAAAACCTAAAAGGGGGAGATCTAAGGTTCGGGGGTTGGTTACGCCTAGGGAAGGTATTAGCATCCTAAACGTCCGTAGTACTCTACGGGAACCTCTTGTTTTAGCTTGTTATGTCTTACTCGCTTGCTAAGGGTGCTATGCTAAAGGTTGAAACCCTACGGGTTAGTATCTAAGTATACTCGACAAGGTATCGCACCTTGTGCCTACGTATCCTGACGGGAGTGGAATCAGAGTATCCGTAGTTCACCGATCTAAGGGTGAAGAAGGAACCATTGACTATGGCCAAAGTTCCAAGGGGAAATGAGTATGAGCTCATTATAGAGTTCACGGTAACTCTCTAAATCTAAGTTATAGGGGGAAAGTGATCTCTCATGATGGTGAGAATCACATAGAGTTCAAAACTCTAACCTATTACTAAGTTATGATTTCATGGCTCTCATGAGGCCAAGAAATGGGGTAATCTTAAGAGGATAAGGTAGGGTGGTTGTTTAGTGACTCATGAGTCAATTTAGGATGATCTCCCTTTGGAATGGGGGGAAAGATTACAGTTTTAAAATTACCAAGAAGCAAAGAGTTATATGAATTCAATAAGATGATGTAAAAGAAACATAAACAGGATAATAAGATGAAACAAGGTTCATAAAATCATGCAAGGTTAGAATAATACATATTAGTCATTACTTAGACAAGGTGAACAAAAATAGAGGCAAGATGAATAAAGAAGTGCAATAAAACCCTAAAAGGTACTTCCAAACATATCATGAATAAATGCATCAAGATTAAATATTTTCAACAATTTCTTTTTATGCTCAACAAGTAAATTCAGTTAGAAACATTTAACAAAAAGAATGCAAAAAAAAAGGATGAAAAATGAATAAGTTATGAAAGTTTGAAATTAAGGCATAAACTTGAAAATAAAATAGATAAAACAACCAAGTAGTAAAAAGAAAGGAAAGGGCACTCCTAGGGATTGAACCCAGGACCCTTCATGCGCAAGCTTAAAACCAATGCCATCTGAACCAACGCGCGTATCTTGAACATACAATGATAGCACAAGTATATATGTGAAGAGAGCGAAATTCATAAAATAAAACAAAAGGACTGGGGCGAGGGGGATTCGAACCCCAGTCCTGAGGGTTAAAGGGCGCGTGATAGTGTGTGCTTGCCACTGGGGTGGCTGTTACATCCGGTAGTAAACTCAACTCAATAAATACATAGGTCTTGCATGCGTGAATAATTCAAATTAACAACACAAACCAAACCAAAACACCATCTGCTCACAAAAGTGCCAAGCCAATCAACCATCAACCATTGCCAATCCGAATGAAACAGAAACATATAATCTAAACTTCCAACTCCATCAATTAACACACATATTGAATACTAAGCAAATGCTTTCATCACGCATATTGGACATAAAGTAAAAGAACATTTGAATGTGTAAAGTAACAAATTCACACAGCCATGGCAGCAATATATAGAAAACATTCAACACATTCGAAAGGGAATCATGTAAGGGCATAACTTGAATGTAATAAAATAAACACACATGTAGACTATGGAATCTATAACAGCATGGCAAGGTTTAGTTTCATGTATATCAAAACATTCTCAAGACTTAGCATGCTTAATGAAATGTAGCAGAGCTGTTTTAGGACTAAATCATATGATTGACAAGATTAATGCACAAAATGCAAGAAAACAAAAAGATAGGTCAAGGCATGAATATAGTCAGTTTTGATAGCATGTTTAAAGTTCAAAAGCAACTCAAATATGTCACAATGAGTGGTGAAAAATAGGGATAGGTCAGATCAAGGTAAAGGCATATTATAAGACTACCCTAACTATTAGTGACAGTTCTAGAACATATTAAAAGAGTGCTAAGGGAATGATGGCAACAACATCAACAACATAAGCAGTCAGCAGCAGAAAAGCAACATGTCATTAGAACAATTATACATTCCACAAGACAATGAGTTCATGGATTAAGTGTACAACCATCAATGCTAACACACCAGTCAGATAACAACATTCAAAAAGGTCAAGATTCATTGTGGTTATGAACAATGCAGCAGACAATTTTCACAAGGATAGCATACAAGGCCAATGCAAGACACAACAACAGTTCATACATCTTAATGCACATCAAGGCCAGATTATGAGCATACCAATCAAACATGATGTCACATAATGTCAAGGAAAATTGCATTTAGTCATAAGGGTAGAGGGCATAGTGAAAATTCAAGTATCAAGGTTAGGTTAAGGGTACACAAATTTCATAAGTTCATGGTATTTTTGAAGTACAATACTGTCATAAAACAAGGGTTCAGGCAGGATTGTACATATATAGTGACATCCAAATCAAGTAGCAGTTAGGCATGAATTACATGTGAGCACACATAAAAGGTTACATTCTTATTATGTTGGTATAATTATGATTAGTCATGCTTCTAAACATACAACAAGAATAACATCCATATGGTTAGAAACTGAGCACACATATTCTAGGCAAGAAGGCATAAGACATGATGTCATAGCAATAAGTTACTCAGGTACAGGCAGTGGCAGAGCATGGTGAAGCAAATGCAGTGGATGTGAAAACAAGCATAGGGCATGGATCAAGAATTAGTTCTGATGTGAGGCAAAGTTATATGGCAAACAAGCACACAGTTCCATGGTAGCAAGCATGAAGCACCAAGGCAAATACTTCCAAAAGGTTTAATAATCAAGATCAGACAAGGTCACAAGGTAGAAAAACATAAGTCATGTTGACATTTAAAACTTACACATAAATTAGAGATACCAAACTGACAGCATACTAATGACAAGGCATATGGACAATGCAAGTTCAAACATAGCAGGGCATACCTAACATGGATTCTATGTTACACACCAAACACAAATCATAGAGGCAGCAAAACACCAATGGTACACTATGTATCAAAGATTGGGTGGACAAAGACAAACATGCTTGGGAGAATATCTTAAACTTATCATAGCAGTAAGTTGTACACAACAGGTAAGCATTCAACATGCATTCATCAGCTAAATGTATCAATTCTTAGGCATGTAAACACACAAATCTCAGACAAGTGGTGAAGTGTTGTAAATACATGGTTAGAACAAAAACTTAAACTAGAAAGAGTGGCAACAAATTTAAGTTAATTAAAAGCACAAGCATAATCAGTTGTGTATTTTTAGCAATTCAAACACTTGAACACATAAGTCAAGAAAATGTAGACCATGCCATGGACAACAAGTGCATATCAGAATGTAGCCAAATACAAGGGCATCAAAAGGTAACCTCTATGACAGAATATGAAAAAAGCAATAACACTTAGGTAATCTTGGATACAAATCGTGGCTATGAGCTTAGGTATACACAAGGATCATCCATAAAAAGAGAAAAACAAAGCCATTTTAATGAAGATAACTTAACAACATTCAGTCAAACATTAAACCACCTACAAAAGTAACAAATAGGTTCATTCACCCTAAAGCTTATGTGCATATCAGAAATACATAGGGAACTAAGTTTCATGGATTTCTCATCTCAAAATCACATCCAAACACATATGACACACATAAGTAGGTTAACAAATTTCATCCATCTAATCTTGACAATACAACACCAAAGTGAGACTTGTAAACTTGCAGCCATTCAATGAATAAAAACAAAAGCATTACAACTTAATACAAAAAGCATACATGTATATCTCAACATATCAATAAACAAAATCATCTATTTTATGACATCAAGCCATGAGCAAACAGTCAACATACTCAAGCACATATTAGCAAGCTACATATGTAAAAGAACAACATAATGCATATGACATAATGATATCAAATGAGCATGATTAACAAGAGGGAAAGAGTGTGATACCAAGTGGAGTAATGTCCACTGCACCTTCAAGTATGTTGAATGCTTTCCTTCTGAGCTAACCAAAGAACTCCAAAGCCACCTTCCACCTTTCTTGCTCGAAACTTAAGAAACTCAGAGACTATTTGAGTGTCTGTGAAAATTTGTTGGTGGTTTTAAGTGTTGAAGTAAGCTCATTTTATAGGCTGAGCAAATGGGCCTTGCTTCATTGAGACCGAAGAACAAACACTTGGTATGCTGAGTTAATCACTAGGGTTTACAACGTCTCTTTTCAAATTCAAATATTGGTCCACTCCTTGGAGACAAATGCGCTTCTCTGCTGCACACAACCTCAGAGGTTGCAGGGCCAATTTCACGACTTCGTGCATTGCTTAAGAGCTCCTTATCCGTTGTCATATGAGAGGGAATCAGATGAGGTAAAGATTGGGATTGCGTGGGGGAATCTGCAGGTGAACACAATCTGTATGCTGAAACAAGTAATTCCTCAAAACAACTTTTAATGAACCAAACCACTGAAAGCTTAAACGGGAAGTGTTTTGGAGATTTCAAAAGCGAGAAAACGCGCCAAGGAATTGGGTTGTAGAAGTGATTTTGGATGAATTGATACGACTTGGCTTTGATTTTTCTCTTCTCTACTGAAATTCGCAAGCACAACAAAGGAGAAGAACATGTTTTGGTTGTTTTGCTTCCTTGCTAGCCACGGGGCGTCTTCCCATTGGTCGGAGAGGCAAGGTTGAAAAGTCAAAGCATATTACTTATTTCCCATTGGTCCTCAGCCAAATGAGTTTCATTTCCATATAGCCTGTAACATATTTTTGTAACGATGGGCCTATGGTGATGGGCTGAAAAATCAAATATTTAAGGTTTAGTTTTCTATTCTTTTTTGTTAAAAAAAATGGTTAGAAAAATAAATAAATAATAGGTGAAATTGGTAATTGAATGGTCATGGTTTAGGAGAAAATAGATATTGGCAAATAGAGACGTTGGATAAAATTTTGGTTAATAAAGGACTATTGAGATTGGTTTGGAACTAAGGGTGACAATTGAGGGTGAATAAAATAGATAAAAATTTGTTATGGAGAGGATCATGGGGAGGGTTATGGAGATATCTCTTTGAAATGAGAGACTTGCTTGATTCAATGCTCCATCCAAAATCTTGATTAATCACCTCTTGAACCTTCTTAAGATAAACCCGATTCACAAATGAAACAAACACAAACAAAACCTGACAAAAAGGTTAGCTATGCAACATGATTGACCTAATATGACATGCAAGAGATCAATGGATCTAAGGGTAAAATTTGGGGTACAACACATTTCCATAGTAGTAGTAATGTGTGGGAGAAGGGAATAGTTATTCGAAACTCACGTGACTTCTAGAGTGAGAAACTCCCACTTCTCTCTAGAATTCTGAACGTGCTCCCTACCCTTTCTTTGGGTTTTTACTTCCCTCTAATTAGGGTTTCTTTATCTTCCCCTTTTTTTTAGGGTTCTTCGGCGGCGCTTCCGCCCTCCATCACTTTCACTCTCGCTCTCCACAATTTTGCATCTAAAACCACAAGGCCATCTTTGTGTTCACCTACTAAGCCATGGAGAAATGGAAAGATCTTCCCCTTTCTAAGGAGGAAGAAGAAGGAATAACAGTTGAAGAGGAAGAAGCTTCAGGGGGAGAGATATTTGAACGCACTTTAGCGGGTAAACTCTGGACGGAAAATAGCTTCAATTCGCGAGCATTCACAAACACAATGGTTAGTGCATGGAAGTTAAAAAATCCAGTGGAAACTCAAGAGCTTAACAAAAACCTGTTCTTGTTCAGATTCAGTACAAAGAGAGACCTTGAGAATGTTTGGAGAAATGGACCATGGAGCTTTGACAGACACTTGCTTGTGTTAGAAAGGGTGTCCGGGGAAGAGCAACCTTCGGATTTGAACATGCATTACGGAGTCTTTTGGGTAAGGATATATGAGCTGCCACTAATGTTGCGATCTGAGTCGATGGCGAAGAAAATGGGGGGGATTCTTGGCGAATTCGTTGAAATGGATCAAAGAGAGGCTCATCGAAATGGCAGATTCCTAAGAGTTAAGGTGAAGATAGATCTTAAACAGCCGCTAAAAAGGGGCACTGTTGTTCGGTTCAAAGAGAAGAATTTAAGAGTCCACTTCAAATATGAACGACTCCCCATTTTTTGTTTCGTCTGTGGAAGAATGGGGCACCAGATGAAAGACTGCGAAGCTGTGGGTGATATGGGAGAGGACGGTTTTGAGGAGTTGGAAGAACAAGAATTATCGTATGGAATTTGGTTGAGGGCGTCTCCGCTACCAAGAATTGCAGAAGAGCAGAAGAAAAAAGATTCAACCTCCAGTTCATGTAGTAAGAATTTGTTCAACATCTCATCTAGCCAAAGCAAGTGTGAAGTACAGAGCAAAAGAAAGGAGGCTGAAGAAGGGGAAGTCAATCAGATCCAACAGACAAAAACTCCAAGTCAACTTCCAGACATTGTCCAAAAGCCGACCATGGTTCAAAATAGAAGCCTTGAAAAAACCAACAAGCTAGGAAGCGGACTGGCTATTGAAGCCGTGGCTGAATCCCTCAGTGCGGTGGAACTTTCAGCTGGGCAAAATAAAGTGAAAGATGATCCAAATTCAAGCGCCCATACCAAAAGGAAGAAGTGGACAAGACGACAACCAATTAAAAAGGCAGGAGCAGTGCAAACGAAAAAGCAGATGTTGGTGGAAATGAGCAAACGGCAATTGGTTGATGTTAAGATTGCAGAGGGAACAATGGAAGATTGTGTTAGTAGTGAGAAGAAGTTTAAGAGTCAAATGGAAGTTGATGAAACCCAGATTAAGAAACCAGAGGTGGTGTTGGGGGACCAACACCGCCTAGAACAATGAAACTATTAAGCTGGAACTGTCGGGGATTGGGGAGCCCCCGAGCAGTTCGAGCTCTATTGAGGCTCCTGACGGTGGAAAAGTCGAATATTGTGTTCATTGTGGAAACTAGAGTTAAAGAAGCTGAATCTCATCCCATTAAGAATAGAAGTGGCTTTGGGGGGGGATTTGTATTGACTGTAGGGGTAAGGGTAAGGAGAGGGCTGGTGGCCTGTTGATGCTCTGGAAGGAATCACTACAAGTGGAGATTAAGTCTTTCTCAAACAATCACATTGAAGCCATAATTAGTGAGGAAGGTGACATGAGAGAGTGGACATTTGCAGGGGTCTACGGTTTCCCGGAAGATCATAACAAAAAGAAAACCTGGGAGTTGATTGATACATTGGTCAACCGCAGCCAAAATAGTATGCTTATTGCGGGAGACCTAAATGATATTCTGAAGGACGACGAGAAAGTTGGAGGAATTAGCAGGACCCTAAACCAAACCTCTGTGGGCAGAATGGTGCTTGATAATGCAGGATTGATTGATCTTGGCTTTCAAGGCTATCCCTTTACATGGACAAATGGAAGGCAAGGGACGGAAAACATACAATGCAGGTTAGATCGATGTCTGGCCTCATCTGAATTTGTGAACAGTTTTTCACCAATTAATGTTTACCACCTATCTAGGTTTGGCTCAGACCATGCTGTACTCAGCATCATTCTTGAAGATAACTTCGTTGATAGACCTAGAAAGAGGAAGCATGTGTTTCGCTTTGAGGAAGCATGGAGCAAAGACAACAGATGTGAGGAAGCGGTGAAGAATTTATGGAATAGTTCGAGACTGAGGGGTTTTGATAGACTGTCATCTATGAAGCAATTGGACGAGATTTTCCAGGAGTATAGAACCGGGGGTTTGAGCAAGGAATTAAGGAGAATTGAGGAGCTTCTTAAGGAGGATGCGAGATGGGATAGTTGTGCAGATTCCATTATGAAAAACAAAGCTCTGGTGCAGCAAAGAAACAAAATACTTCAAATAGAAGAGATCATGTGGAGGCAGCGAAGTAGAGCATTATGGCTTAGTCACGGAGATAAAAACACCAAATTCTTCCATGGGAAGGCGGAACAAAGGCGCAGAAGTAATAGTATTAGGAAACTTAAAGATGAACAAGGGCACTGGTGGAAGGGCAAATTTCACTGTGAAAGATTATTGGTAAACTACTTCGTGGAACTTTTCTCTTCATCAGGACCAACAAACATGGACGAAGTGTGCTCGGTGGTGGCTGGGAGACTCGGTGGTGATCACAGGATCAGCTGTGAGGCCCCTTTTACTAGTGAGGAAGTCAGGGCTGCCCTTTTCCAAATGAACCCCCTTAAGGCCCCGGGGCCTGACGGCCTTCCTAGTCTCTTCTTCCAAAAATATTGGAGTACAGTGGGTCCTGAGATAACTCGCTAGGCTCTTGATGTCCTCAACAATGGTAGCGATCCCTCATCCATCAACAACACATTCATAGCCTTAATCCCAAAATGCAAAAACCCTGTTAGACCAAAAGACTTCCGTCCAATAAGCCTTTGCAATGTTGTTATGAAGATAATCACCAAGACGATTGCAAATAGGTTGAAGCCTTGCTTGCCCGATATTATTAATGCTGAACAAAGCGCCTTTGTTCAAGGTCGACTGATTACGGGCAATGCTTTGGTGGCTCTTGAGTGTTTCCACTGGATGAAAAAGAAGAGGAAAGGAAAAAAAGGCGTTATGGCTCTTAAACTGGACATGGCCAAAGCATATGACAAAATGGAGTGGGTGTTTATAAGGAAAGTTCTGATATCCATGGGATTCCCGGAGAAAATGGTTAACCTGATACATAGCTGTATTTCGACGGTGTCGTATAAAATCCTGATAAATGGCCAGCCAAGTCTCAGCTTTAAGCCGGAGAGGGGGATCCGCCAAGGGGACCTCCTATCCCCGTATTTATTTATCTTATGTGCTAACGTTTTTTCAGGTTTGCTTAAGGAGGGAGTGGCGGAAAATGACATCCACGGCATCAGAGTAGCGCGAAGTGCCCCTACAATCAGCCATCTGTTGTTCGCCGACGATAGTCTCCTCTTCGCCAGAGCCAACACAAAAGAAGCAGCAAAAATAATGTCAATTCTGCACAAGTACCAAATGGCTTCTGGCCAGGAGGTCAGTTTTATCAAGTCGGAGGTGTCATATAGTAGAAATGTGGATGTGGGGGTGCAAGAGAGTATCCAAGCGCTTATGGGGGTCAATACAGTCCAGCAACACACTAAATATCTCGGAGTACCTGTCATATTTGGAAGATCTAAGAAAGATATTTTTCGGATGGTTGTGGATAGAGTTTGGAAAAAAGTGAAGGGTTGGAAGGAAATTTTTTTATCAAAAGCTGGCAAAGAAGTCTTAATTAAGGCGATAGTCCAAGCGATACCAACGTACATCATGGGGTGTTACAAGTTTCCAGAAGGTGTGTGTAACGAGATTGAAAAGTTGGTAGCTCGATTTTGGTGGGGAGCGAAAGAAGGAAATAGGAAGATCCATTGGATACGATGGGAAAAACTAGCTCGATCAAAGACAAAGGGAGGTATGGGATTCCGTGATTTCAGTGACTTTAATGTGAGCATCCTTGGCAAAAACTATTGGAGACTACTAAGAGAAGAGGGTTCTCTCTTTGAGAAAGTTTTTAAAAGTAGATACTACCCACGAAAATCAATTACGGAGAGTACAATTGGCTTTGCCCCAAGCTATGCTTGGAGGAGCATTCTGGCAGCTAAAGATCTGGTGCAAAATGGAGTGAGGTGGAGTATTGGAAATGGAGAAAAAGTTCTGGTGAAGAAAGACAAGTGGATACCGAATGAAGCAGGGTTTAGAGTCCTTGGGCAGATTAGAGGGTGCGAGGATGATGTTAGAGTAAGCCACTTCATAGACAGAGACATGGGGGCGTGGAAGCAGGACTTGGTTCTTAATACTTTCGATAGAGGGGTTGCTTTGAAAATCCTGGGAATTCCCCTTTCGAGGCGGAATGTAGAGGACAAACAAATGTGGCATTATGACAAATCAGGAGAATACACTGTGAAAACAGCCTACCACATTTGCAACCAAGCTAGGGAAGTGTCGCAACCGGGACCGTCATCCTCTGCTCTTCATGGCCTTTGGAAGCTGCTGTGGAAAGCTCATATCCACAATAGAATTAAAAAAAAATTGTGGAGACTTGTGAAAGACATCTTACCCACCAAAGATAATTTGAGTAAGAAGGGAATTGTCTTGGATGAGGTGTGCTGCCTTTGCCAGCAAGAGAAAGAATCAGCTATCCATCTCTTCGCCTCTTGCGACTTTGCGAGGAGAGTTTTTCTGGTGTCAGCCACGGGCTGCCGGTCACATTCAGTGACTAACTTGGCAGACTGGATTTACATGATATTAGCCTCTGGAAATGTATTTTTTGTGCAGGTTTCTTGTTATATTCTCCACCACATCTGGAGGGCTCGGAACAAATTGCTGTATCAGAACAAGTTGTGTGACCCGGTGAGGGTGGCGGAGGATGCTGAGGCTGCCGCGAGGGAGTTCTTGATTAGGAATCCTAGTTACTTGAAAGCAAAGATGCACGAGGAGCTACAGGAAGATAGGCTGATGAATGAAGGTTTCCATTTAATTCAAGTTGATGCAGGTGTGGTTGACAATGTTTGTGCGTCCTTTGGCTGCGTCATAACGGACTCGGACAAGAAGGTAACTATGGCTTTGTGTAAAAGGGTTGAGGGGTGCTTTACTGCAGAAACAGCTGAGTGTATGGCAATTAGATGGTGCTTGGAATGTGCTGCTCAAATTAAACTCAGAAGAGTTCTGGTCCAGTCTGATGCGAAGGCCGTGGTGGATTGCATTAATGAGGTTGATTCTAAAGCTGCTATAGATAATGTAGTCATGGACTGTCGTGACTTGATGAAGTCCTTCTATTTCTCTACTGTTTTATTTGTCCCTAGAACTGCTAATTGTATTGCTCACTCTTTGGCAAATTTAGGCAAAACTGTGGGAACAAAATCATGGTTTGGGGGCATTCCAGTTTTGGAGCTCCAAAATGCTGTAACTTTCTCCTCTGTTGGTTAATGAAATGAGGTTTCACTTCAAAAAAAAAAAAGTAATGTGTGGGAGAAGGGACAGTGTTAGGTATTACGTAGGATGGTTTTTAGATTGAATACGGCCATTCATTCAAAGCTTGCAATGTTGTTTTGAAATAGAAAGTTTGCTTTCAACTTTATGAAGCAGTACAAATCATTGTGAGTGTTACATTGCACAACTAACATTCATTAAGATTGAAAGATGGATGAGTTCCTGTCAGAGTGCATTTTAATTTTGTCAAAACATTCGTACGTTTTACTACTAGTACTAGTTATTTTTCCATAGTAAAATTCTTTCAAACACGTTTTTCGTTTTTAGATAAATTTATTACTTCAACTACTTTTTTTTTAATATTTGTGATTTTTACTAGAGATTTCTATAATAATGTTTCTTTTATTCAATAATAAGTCGTTCATTTAACAATTTCAAACAAATTAAAAATATATAGATAAAAAGAGAAAATACGATTTTCACTTAAGTGTCAAAGTCAGATTTTATTGTAATAATAATCATTATCATTAATGTAAAATGATTGAAATTTATTTGAATCAATGAAAGAAGTACTACCTCTGTCCCAAAATAAGAGTCTTTCTAGCCAAAAAAATTTGTCCCAAAATAAGAGTCTTTTTACATTTTCAAGACAACAATAATTAATTTTTACCAACTGTACCCCTAATAAATATTGTTTACACAACTTTCAAGATATTATATCACATTACACCTTTAAAACAACCAATAGTAATTAAGGGTAATTTTGTAAAATTGTTACATTTGATTACTCAATCATTATTTTTCTTAATTTATGTGCAACAACCTTAAAAGACTTTTATTTTGGGACGGAGGGAGTATTAATTAGACTAATTAATACTTAGGGGTGTTCGCGGACCGATTTGGTTCGGTTTTGGGAGAATCCGATACCCAAACCGATCAAAAATATATGAATTGGTTTGGATTGGATTTACACAATTTTGTGATAAAATCCAAACCGAACCAAACTAATAAACAACGGTTTGGTTTATGTTGGATTGATCGGGTACATTAGAAATAAATGTGCAAAAATATTTTTAAAAAAATATTAACTTATATCAACTAATTTTCTAAAATGATATAAAATTCTTAATTTTATTGTTTTCTGCATATTGGTTGTGCATATCACAAATGATGTTTTATTTTTTTCTTCTTGAAGTTGAATACCTCATTATAGTTTCCATGATAATGATGATATATATTATACTAATTAATTATGATTGGTTCGGGTAGACGGACTCGCAGGTAGAATTTTGGAAATCCATTGTCCAAACCAATTAACATTGGTTTAGTTCGGATTTTGCCCGAACTAAAAAGTTGCCCGAACCAAACACAATGGTTTGGTTTGGATTCCGATTTGGTTCGGATTTGTCCGAACTAATGAACACCCCTATTAATACTAGTACTTCACCAGTAATATAGATAGAGAGGTTATTTGACGCAACAAAATATGGCAAGTGAGATTATTTATAACAGCAATGCTATCTTTACACCTTTTTTTACACCTACATCGTATACATTGTTCACAAATACGGTGAATAGTATCATGAACAGTAAAACCATACATGAATAGTGGTGTGAACAGTGCATGTGAACAGTGATTTTTAATAGTAAATCAAAGTTGGTTAATGAAATGTAAAAAGTTGGTTAATATAGTGATGAAGTTGGTTAACAAATGTCTAGATATTAAAAAAGAAATTACTAGTAAAACAAAGTTAGTTAATACAGTGTAAAAAGTTGATTAATGAAGTTATGAAGCTGGTTAATAAACATTCAGATATAAAAATAATTTTTAATAGTAAAACAAAGTTGGTTAATACAATGTAAAAAATTGATTAATAAAATTATAAAATTGGTTAATAAATATCTCGATATAAAAAAACATTTATATTATTTTAAAAAAATTATTTTATTATTATAATTTTACTGTTCCCCGTACAATAGAATACGGTGTAGTATATATATATTGCTGTAAGAATATCATTTCTGAATTTATAATGCATACTATAATTGTTGATTCAAGTATACGCTTTAAAGATGACTTAGATGTATCACTTTTTGTCATAATTTTGAACGGACTAATAGGACTTACACAAGTAGATTACATGATACCCATACACAATTTGATTATTTAACACATATTTAAAGAATCCAACTAATTTTATATGGAGAGAAAAATTACAAGATACTCGTCATCTATCTTAAGTTATAAAATGTTTTAAATTTTTAAGGATAATTAAAAAATATCATTATTGTTGTATGTGAAAGGAAAATTATGTATTATTCTTTATTTATTATATATGAAAGAGAAATTTAAAAAATTAAAATAAAAAATAATAATAAATGATATAAGATATGTTAGAAAAAAATTATTAATGTTACATTAAAATTATAAAATGATTTATAATTTTGGACAATTTTTTTTGACAAAATAACATATAATTTGGAATAAAGAAATTACTTTATAATTTTTTTTTCATTAATGATATAAAAAAGAGAATTAAATAATTAGTATGTAAAAAAATAGTGTAAGATACAATTAAAAAACAAATATTAATGTGTAATTCAAATTGCAAAATAACTTATAATTTATAACTTAAACCGTTTTGTTTTGCAAAACAACTTATAATCTGAAGAAGAAGAAAAATAGACAATAATTTACAATGTTCATCAACAATTGAGAGCGCTTAAAAATGATTCAATCATAATTAAAAGATGTTCTCATGTTGAAGTCATTATAAGGATCAAATAATATTTAAAATTAGTTCAACAAAATGAAAATAATTATATTTAAAGAACAAATCAATTTACGGTTGAACTATTTATTAAAGCATTATTGATGAGATTGTTTTGATTATGGTTCCTAGTCATGGAAGAGAGAAGGAGGGCTTCTCAACCCGGCTATACTCTTGCATTTGGAGAAATTGATTGTTGGAGTTATATGGTAGGGGTGTTCGCAGACTGATTTTTTTTTTTATTTTGAGATAATCTGAATTTTTTACGTAAATACTCCTAATTTTGAAAAAAAATTCCTAAATAACTCATGTTTCAAAAATATTCCCAAAATGCCCTCATTAGGGTTTTGGTCGCCAATAGAATTGGCGACTCCCTTGTAGAGGTTGAACCATGTCGCCAATTCAACTGGAGACACCCTTCCAAGTCGCTAGTTCAATTGGCGACACAGTGTAAAGCTTGAACCAAGTCGCCAATCCAAGTGGAGACACAGTGTAAAGCTTAAACCAAGTCGCCAATCCAAGTGGAGACATGGTGTGTTTTGTGTTTTTTTTTTAAATATTGGAATATTATATTGATTTTGTTTGCACAATGATATAAAATTTTCATTAATTCAATAAAATATTACATTAATTAATCTTCGTGACCGGGTGCATCCAACCGGCCACCAGTTCCACATCCCCTAGGGACCCTCACTCGTTGCAGCCGTTGTACTCGTTGTACTCGCCCCCCTTGTTCCCCTTGTTGTTGATTTACGCCCGGTGTTTGAGGGGTCAAAGTCTCAGGAGCAGTCCTAGATGATTCCCTTAGGATGTCTTGCATTCCCGTGAAGTCTTGGGGACTGAAACTGAGCGTGCGACCCATGCCATTATAGTTTGAGGGGGTGATTGGTGTGCGGGCAGCCCGATTGAAGGGAGACATTGGTGTGAAGGATTCGTTGATGAAAGGTTGAAATGGTGTTTGAAAGCCATAAGGATGTTGAGAAGGTTAGCTAGGGTATGATGTTTGGGCGTTTGGGCTATGAAAAGATGTTTGCCCAATTTGGCTATGGTATGATGTACCCTCATTTTGGTTGTATCTTTGTGACATGTTGGGGGTATAGCCATATTGAGTCTCTTGATAATAATCATTTTGTTGAAGATGATATGGGGGACGCTCTTGGTATTGTGGTTGGGTGTATGACATGTTTGGATGGATAATGGGTTGGTAATTTTGCTGGGTAGGGGGTTGTGAGTAACATGGCCTTGGAGGTGGGTTAGAAGTTGAGGCTTCTTGTGTGTAGGTGGTCTGGCGCGGGTCGTATAAATACCTGTCTTTGGAGACAAACCTAGTTGCAACCGATCTGTACCAAGCCATGTAATTATTTGTTGGTATAGATGGGGTTGGCATCACCGGCTCACGTAAGACATAGTTGCTGCGGTGCATCCATTTACGACGCTCAGTCTTTGCAAAATCCTTCCAGCTGTCAAACTCCCATTGATCATTAACTCTTTTTAGATGCCATTTACTGATGTCAGCAGGCAGATCTGGGATGTCTTGATGCATTCCAAATTGTAGTTTGACACGGTAACTGTTGTGCAGCTCCACAGTTGTGAATCTGATGATCGGGACACATGCAGTCCAAATGGCAGCATCTTCGTCGCTGACTTCATGTAGGTCTTCCATGCCTAGGTATGGACGCCATATGAACTGCAGAATAGAAAAATATTAGATAGTAAAATATATGAAATAAAAGAAGAGAAATGTTTAGGTGGACTTACATCTGCGGGTGTTAGGTGATCCAAAAGATTACGGTATTGAATGATACAATGTTTGGGACATCTATTGTAACTCATTCCCTTAGCCGACCATCTAAAAAAAATTAATTTTTTAGTTGAGAATGTTAAACACAATTATTTTTAAGGATAATAAAAATTAATGTCCATAAAACGGATTCGAGAAGGTATGTAATTATTTGTCGTAATCCTCTTTGCAAGTTTCGACTTTCAGCTACTTACACAAAGAGAAGCGATTGTTGGAAGATAACTTCCATACAGCCAATTAATAATTGCACTGCGACAAATATTGTCCAAGATCACCGACAGTTAAGCGCAGATTTGATATGTCAAGACATTTTGCCCCTGGTTAGTAAGGATTCGTCCGTCAAAGTAAGTATAATCATATCTCACATTGTGACAAGGTATAATTATACTCCCTCTTATAAGAAAGCGTGGATTGCAAGGACAAAGGCTGTTGAAAGGGTCTTTGGCAACTGGGAGGATTCGTACAAGGAATTACCCCGATTTTTGGTTGCCCTTAAGACATACGTACCGGGAACTATTGCAATCATGCAGACAGTGCCGGCATGCAGGCCAGATGGTAGCATTGTTGACGGAAATGTCATCTTCCACCGTCTCTTTTGGTCGTTTCATCCATGCATAAGAGGTTTTGCATTCTGCAAACCTATTATTCAAATTGATGGAACATGGCTATACGGAAAATACAAGGGCACCTTGCTTATGGCTGTTGCACAAGACGGCAATAGTAATGTCTTTCCTATTGCATTTGCTTTGGTTGAGGGTGAAACCGCTTCTGCTTGGGGTTTCTTCCTTAAGAATTTGAGAACACATGTCGCTCCACAATCCAACCTCTGTTTGATTTCAGACAGACATGCTGCTATAGAGAGTGCTTACAATAACCATGATAACGGGTGGCACAATCCTCCTTCTACTCATGTATATTGCAATAGACATATTCAACAAAACTTCATGCGTGCAATCAAAGACAAGTACCTTAGCAAACAGGTTATGAATACTGGTTATGCGCTAACTCGACCAACATTTCAATACTACCTTAACGAAATAAGGATGTCAAATGCAGATGCCGGAAGCTGGTTGGATAATATTCCACTAGAAAAGTGGACAAGATCTTTTGATAGTGGCTGTCGATGGGGTCACTTGACAACAAACTTTGTGGAGTCCATGAATGGGGTATTCAAAGGAATAAGAAACCTTCCAATCACTGCTTTGGTGAGTCCAACCTATTATAGGTTGGCATCACTTTTCGCAACAAGAGGCGAAAGATGGAGTGTAGTGTTAGCATCTGGTCAATTATACAGTGAGAGCGTTATGAAATTGATGAAGGAGGATGCTATCAAAGCCAGCACACATGCAATTACAATCTTTGACCTACATAGACAATCATTCAGTGTACAAGAAACAATGGATTTTAATGAGGAGAGGCCCAATTTATCGTATGCTGTCAGGCTAAACAGAGGTTGGTGTGATTGTGGCAAGTTCCAGGCCCTCCGTGTACCTTGCTCACATGCCATTGCAGCATGCGCACATGCTCGTCAAGATGCTTATGGCTATCTATCTGATGTTTACAGGGTGGTTAATGTTATGAATGTATACAGCAAAGGCTTCGCAGTGCTACCAATGGAGGATTATTGGCCTACATACCAAGGTGAAATAGTTTGGCACAACGATGAAATGAGAAGAAAGAAAAAAGGGCGCCCAAACAGCAAGCGTATAAGAACCGAAATGGATATCGCTGATAAAATGATACGACTATGCAGTATCTGTCGTCAGCCCGGCCACAACAAAAAACATTGTCCCAATGTTGGAGGAACATCTCCATCATAATTTATCTTATCTTTTCGTTTGTTGTAACCAAATGTTTTCATTAATGCATTTCTCTTTGTTATAACAATTTAAACAACATACAACAATAAGTTGATTGATACCTTGTATGTTCCAAAACATCATGTCGATCGCTGGCTTGTCTCGCGAAAAAATAACTTTACCCCAACGACGACGATACATTTTATGAGTAAAACAAAGTTGTGAGAAGAGATGTGGAACAAACCAAGCTTAACACCCCTATTTATAGTGAAAAATTTCAGTTTGAAGGGTGTCTCCACTTGGATTGGCGACTTGGTTCAAGCTTTACACTGTGTCGCCAATTGAACTGGCGACTTGGAAGGGTGTCTCCAGTTGAATTGGCGACATGGTTCAACCTCTACAAGGGAGTCGCCAATTCCATTGGCGACATAGTTCAAACCAAAACCCTAATGAGGGCATTTTGGGAATATTTTTGAAACATGGGTTATTTAGGGAATTTTTTCCAAAATTAGGGATATTTACGTAAAAAATTCAGATAATCTAATATTCAAAATGATAAAAAAAAAATAAGGATTGGTTTGGATATACATTTTTATGATAAAATTCAAACCAAACCAAAATCGAGAAACAACGGATTGGTTTGGGTTGGATTGGTCGGATACTACAAACAAATGTGCAAAAATATTTTTAAAAAACATTAAGATACATTAACTAATTTTCTATAATAATATAAAATGCTTACGTTTTTCGTGTCTTCGTATAAATTGTGATTGTCGTATAAATGGTGTTTGATTTTATTATTCTTGAAGGTGAAGTTGATTATATTATACTAATTTCCATAATAATGATGATATAAATTATACAAATTAATTATGGTTGGTTCGGGTAGACGGACTCGCAGGTAGAATTTTGTAAATTCGTTGTCTGAACCAATTAACATTGAATTTCATTGGTTTGGTTCAATTTTTTCCCGAACTAAAAAATATCTAACCCAAATACCTTGGTTTAGTTTTAGTTTGGATTTCGATTTAGTTTGGATTTGCCCTAATCAATGAACACCCCCTACTATTTGAGATAGGGCAGTAGCCTCCCGTGATACGATTAAGAGATATTTTTGTAATTTAAAGCGTAGTATTCTATATAATATTTGTAACATTCAAATCCTAATATATTCAAGTAATAATACATAAGTACAACTACTATGTAATGGCAGACGTATGCAAATGTATTCGAACTGTGTAAACAAGTATTGGCTCATTGTTCAATTTACATTTCTATTTATTCATTTGTTACTAATTATTTCTCTAAGGTTGGGAAATGAAAGAAGAAGCATCTCTATTGACCTATTTTTTCAAGGTCATCGTGAAAGAAGATGAAAACAATATATGAATATTAATAATATTCACTATTTGTCAACCAACTATCAAGGATTCAAAGCATAGTATTTTGAAAGAGTCATATCACCGTAAGTGTGAATCAACAATCCTAGATTGTCAAATATTTATCTAGAAATGAAGTAGTTAATCATATGCTTATTCTTGAAAAGAGAATCAAGGATGATTAGAACATATGTTGTAGATAGGGATGACAATGGGCAGGGTATGGGTAAAGTACTATAGTATTCGTCCCCATACCCGCAGTTGAAAAAAATTCCTGTACCCGAGCTCATACCCGCTTGGGTATCAAAATTGGCACCCGTCCCCATACCCTATGGGTATATAAGTGTTTGTACCTGTATCCGTTACCCATATTTCTAATAAAAATAAATATATCAAGTATAAAATATCACAATATTTTAAGTTTTTAAAAATATTAAAAAGTTTTTAAAATTTTTTATTGTTGAATTATGAAATAAATGATCATGTATATTAAATATGTAGTAGTTTAAAATTGATGTTTTTTTTTAATTTTATAAATATTTATTTTTATATAATAATATAAATTAAAATATATAAATATATATTGTGCGGGTATGAGGCGGACTGGGTACTAAGGTGCCCATCTCCGCACCCATCCCCGCTTATTTAAGTGGGTAATTACCCAAGTCCGTACCCGTACTCATTTTTGCGGGTTTTTACCCTACCCGTTGTGGGTAATTTTTTGGGTACCCACTGGAGATGGGCCAAATTGCCATCCCTAATTGTAGAAGTCACCTGAAGTCTTATAAAGAAGTGTCAAACAATGTATCTCAGATGTGCAAAGGATTTGTATCCATTTTTATATGATGATCGTATTTTGCCTATAGTATATTTGTTGACGTTTACTAATCATTTACATGTGCATCAATTTAAGCAATAGATCGTCAAAGTTGGTAGGATCGTACCAATCTCCCTTATTTTCTTGTAATACACATATTTATTACGTCCTCGTATGTTAAATGCAAAGTTTGTGTGAAATATATCTGTACGTGTCATTTCTGCAATGTATATCTCACTCATTTGAACATATTTGCATCGTTGTTATTCCATCTGAACATTCATTATACATTTATGCATCACTCATTATTGTGTGCATTTCATTATTTCTGTCATATCATTAAAATTCCGTTCCATTATTTCTCATCACATTAAAATTCCATTTCATTAAAGTTTCTTTTAATAGCGTTCATTCATTTTCAATTTTTTTTCAAAATTAAGTGGTCATGATTCGACTCAAGTGCAAACTTTGATTCGAATCACAAGAAATAAATTACAAGGGAAAGCATGTCTACTTAAATTGATTTGTATCACACATTTCTCTTGTTTCGAATCAAAGCCAAACTTTTCAAAAAAAATTAACATGATTTGACTTATAAGGCGCATATTATTTGAATCATAATGTGTCAAATCAATTCATTTTCACATGTTCTTTGGTTTTCGTCCTCTACTTATTTCATCTCATTAAATCATTTCTTTTCACAACACCCATATCATTTCATAACACTTACCTATCATATATTTTTGAAATCTTCATAAAATCAAATTTATTTTATTCATTCTCATTTCAAAATCCATCACCATTATCATTATCATTCATCTACCCATTTTCTCATCACCTTCATCAACATGTGTTCAAGCCAACCTCAAGTGAAGCTCTTAGAAAAACAAAATTGAAAGAGAAAATAATCATCTTCCATTCCTCTTCGTCCAATTCTGAAAAATAAAATATCAAAGGTTCAAGCAAGTAATGAGACATCTTATGCAAGGTTGCCCAAAAATTAGAATGGAAGAAGAAACATTCAAGTAATTGGTCAGGGCTTATTATTCATCTGTTAGAAGTTCAGTCACTTGGTTCTTGATGACTAGCTCAAGAGGTATGTGAAAGAGTTTCTTAACAAACATGATGAAGTTGAGTACTTTTTGAATAAGTCCGCTGAATCTGAGATGGGATTTTGGTTTCTGAAACCATTAGAGCAACAAAAGCTTTTGAAATTCATTAGACTAAATAAAATATTCAACTCAAATCATGTCAAAGAATTTTATTAAAATCTTAAGGTGTCCAATAATGGTATTGAATGTGTCGTTCATAATCAAGTGATTAAGTTTACGTTAGATGACTTTAAGAATCATTTTAGCTTAATTTCAAAAGGAAATGAAAGGTGTATTTCAAATGCACCTGTTTTTGATAGAGCTGAGTTTGTTCAGAGCATCTTCAAGTATGTTTTCCAAGATTTGTTAGATTTAGCTAACTTCCGTAATAGTCAAGTCAAGTTTGAAATGAAAATTTTGCAATGGATTATTGTGAAAGTTTTATTCAGGAAGCCCCACAATTGAGCAAAAGCTGATGATCATGATTTATACCTCATGTGGGTTCTTCTGAAACTCGATCAGTGTGATTGGGTTAAGTCTATTATGAGAAATATTGAGTATTATAGGACATCTCCTAATAGATGCTTGTTTTTCTCCTTCATTCATTTCATTTTGGACCTGAGTGGTATCTCTTTCGCTGATGAAGATTTGGTCGAAACAACGAAGCCAGATGATTTAACTGCGATTAAGGTGATGTGTTGCTTTAATGATGAAAAGGAAGTGTATTATTATTTGGACAGTGTTTGTAAGTGTGTTTATGAAGACAAGATTGAGGATTTATAAGGTTTGTAAATCAAGTAGAAGAAGAAGAAGAAGAAAATGAAGATGTCCGCAGTAGCGCCTGAGCACATTGGTTCATCCACATCTGTTTCACCTCGTTCCTCTGACAGGTTGTTATCTGATGATGCCAAGGCATATCTGGATGGCTTGGTGATCAAGATTGTGGATGATTCTCAAATAAGAGAAACTCGTCTTCATGCGCACATTGATCTGATTGCTAAAGTAATAAAAGAGAGAGACGAGAATATCCGAGCTGAGTTGTCTATTGTGAAAGGTGTACGAAATCATCTTAAGGACTCTACTCTTGTGTTCAACCTTAATGATCTTGATCCCGTTTTTTATCCTTCCCCCGCTTATGTAGATTAGTTATTCTATGCGTCACATCACATCACATTATATCATATAATCATATCATCATATGCATCTTATTTCCATAATGTTTATTTCTATGTTTTTAGACTTTTGTTGATACCTTCTACTATTTAGGGATATTAATATGAATATTGATGTTGGTTTATGTATCTTATGTCTTGTTTGAGCCTTATTTTATGATATTTTGATATGTTACCTTTCTTGATCTATCTTTTATCTCTTATTATTTTCTAAAATTGCATTTATTGTTGTTATGTGTGTATGCAAGTTTCTGGTGCTTAAGCTTCTAGGACTTAAATATATCATGGTTATTCGTTTGCCTTTTTATCTCTTTTTGATATTTTTCAAAGGGGAAAAAGTTGTCAAGATATTATCGATATTTACGCATTATAAGTGTTTGATGCAGGGGGAGAATTAGTGCTCAAGTATCAAAGCGTGCTTTATCCTCGTGTTGTGTTGAAGTATCAAAATGTATTGATATAGCTTGTAGCTGCATGATCAGTCCCCCATTGTTGCCATACTTCATTCTAAACATAAATCCTAGCCCTAAAAACCCTTCATTCTCAATCCATTTTTTCACTCCAAATCTCCATCCTTTTGGTTCAACATATCACAGGGAGCAAAAGAGGATAGAATTGCAGGTAAAGATTGTTCTTTTTCCTCTACATTGTTCACATTAATCATGGATTTTTTCTGAAAAAACTTACGCTGTGTCCGGAAATATATCTCCGGAATGTGTATGAACTTGTCCGGAGGTGTATTTCCGGAATGTGTATGTGTTCAATTTCCAACCCTCCTGCAGCAGTAGATTAATTAATGTTTTGTTATTGTTATAATTGTTTTTGATAGATATGGTGCACCCCCGACGTTTTCTCAAAACAATTAGTTTCTGCGAACGATGTTTCTCTGAATGTTCAAGGGGTAGTTGTGAAGGCGGAAAAATGTTGGCAATAAATTTAATAACAAGCAAGAGTTTAAAAATCGTGATAAAATGCTTGAATGGATTCACATGGAGACATCTAGACTTGGATTTGGTATGGTAATTGGAAGGTCCGATAATGACATCTAGACTTGTGCGAAATAAGCGGGAGATATCTAACTCCTATTGGGAATCTTAAAAGAGATGACACGGGTAGTATAAAATGTGAGTGTCCGTTTAAGGTTTGTGGTTACATGTTGGCAAACAAAAATTGGATATTTAATGTGATATGTGGTTTGCATAACCATGTCTTATGTTTAAAATTAGTCGGTCATCCTAGTATATGTCAGCTCAAGTCGGAAGAGAAGGAATGTATTAGTCACATGACCTTGAATCTTGTTCAACTAAAAAATATACTTACAACATTGAAATAGAAACAATCCGACAATATAGAAAATGAGATTTGTGTCAAGACTGGGACTCCGTGAACCACATGATTTAGAACCAGCATAATGAGATACAAACAACATTTAGTCGGAGCATCACGATTTTGGAACACTGATTTAAAGATAATACTTTATATTCTCAGTTGGTCGGTAACCTTTCTCGGGCGGGTTTGAACTATATTTTTCATGAGGCTAAACAAGCTGATAATGTAGGCTCCGATAGCGCAAAGTGTAGTTGGACTATTGTAAAAACATATGGTCTCCCGTGTGCTTGTACTCTTGCTAAAAAGGTGAAACTTGGTGAACCAATAAGAATGGACAAGGTTTGCTCTCATTGGAAGAGACTTAAGTTCGATGATGATGAATGCATGTGTAGCGCGGTTTTTGTGGTTTTGAATCACTATCACTTTGGTACTACAGTTCGATTCATTTTTATCCTGTGAAGCTGATTAAGGAAGGGAAATAGATGTCTCCAATTAACCCTGCTTGCATACTGAGGTTAAACAGTCAAAACTGTTGGTTTACATATGCTATCAAAAGGGGGGTCTGTCTTAGGTTTATTTCGCTTAAGAATACCGGGTCTGGACTATTTGTGAGGTTTTGGTAATGTGTTTAGATTTGATGCTTTTGGGTTGATTGACGGAGGTACTGGATTTTGAATTTTTTATTAGTATGCTCGCTAAGATTTTGCAATCTTATGCCTACGTATTCCCGTTTAACGAAACAGGGAAATTAGAGCGATCATAGTTCCCTCCTATTCTATGGGGGGGAAGATGTTTTGGTGTCTCGTTTAAAGCCTAAGACAGAGGCTAGGCGGTTTATTTGTATCTTGTTCAAAGCCCAAGATGTGAAGCTGAAGGGTTTTTTTTAGAGAGAACTTGTCATCTCTAAAGAGGAACTGTATGCCTTGATTAAAGCAGAAGTTAATGCTAAAAGGTTGATTGACTCAACCGGGAATTTCTCTATACAAAGCCTAAGAGGAGGCGATTGACCCAACAAGAGGGTGTTTTTTATTTGTCTCGTAAGAAGCCCGAGATAGAGGCTAAAAGGGTTGACTCAAGAGAGTGCTAATGACTGACTGACTCAACGAGAGAATGATTTTATATGTGTCTTGTACGAAGCCAAGACAGAGGCTAAAAAGGTTTGACTCAACAAGAGAGTCCTTTATACTCAACAAGAGAGTGATTTGATGTCTCGTACGAAGCCTGAGATAGAGGCTAAAAGGGAGATTGACTCAACAAGAGTGTCTTTTATACTCAACAAGAGAGTGTTTTAGTGTCTCGTACGAAGCCCGAGAGGGAGGCTAAAAAGGAGATTGACTCAACAAGAGAGTCTTTTATACTCAACAAGAGAGTAATTTAGTGTCTCGTACAAAGCTCGAGATGGAGGCTAAAAGGAGATTGACTCAACAAGAGAGTCTTTTATACTCAAGAAGAGAGTCTGAAAAGGTTAACTCTGTTGGGGAGAATCATTGTACAAAGCCCAAGAGAAGGCTGACTTTCCTGAGGAAATGATCATTATACAAAGCCTAAGAGGAGGCTAACTTCTGGCAGGGATTCTTGAGATCCCGAGACAGGACCGAGTGGGAGAGCCCTCATGAGAGAGGCCGGGTTTCTGTTGGAGATTCATCCAGAGTGATCGGTGTTTCTTCCTATGTCCGAAAGGAACTTGAGAATGTCTTTGAGACTCAAGGGTTTTAGACTGTCCAAGTCTACTGGTGTTAAAGAGTTTTATCTTTTGTAGGATGCCCAAAAGAGGGCAAGGGCCTTTAAGGGATGAGGATCATCCCTAAAGTGGTCAGAGGTTTTACACTGGAAAGACTGCTCTAGCAAAGGATGACTAAGTTCTGTCTTATACCTTTAAGAGGTCGTTAGGGTCCTTGTATTAAGCCCAAGAGAAGGCATGAGAACTTCTGAGAAGCCGAAGGGTCCTTGTACAACGCCCAAGAGGAGGCGGGGATACTTTTAGGAAGCCTGTGGGTCCCCAAACCAAGAGAAGTTCAAGAAATGAAATTCATAGAGAAGAGATCATTCCAGGAAAGTTCGAGAATTTGGAAGAAACTCAAGAGATGCTATTCACGGAGAATAGATCAACTTTGGGGAGTAGAGTTTCTTTGACAATTTCTAAGGGTGACAGTCTGAGAAATGGTTCACCGAGAATATTTCCTTTCTCTTTGTTCCAAATTGTTTAACCCCAAGAGAAGGGAAGACTGTATCTAGAATCCTACGGGGGATCTAGTTTTGTTTGTTTTTAAGAGTGACCAACAGGACTTTACCTAGTTCTAAACGTAGTTGCCAGGGAAAACTATAAATAACTATACTAGTATTACACAGTTGATATTTGACAAGTATATAAAAGGATGTGAAAGAAGACTTACAGTGAAACACCCCCACAATACAGTTATATACATATGAAAGCGGTAAAGGAAAGCGGATAAACACTTACCCGTTGTAGAGCTTCCATGTTGTTTTGTTAGTTGTTCAACAAAGAAAGTTTTGATAACAATATTGTATTCAAAATCAAAGGAGAAATTGCTTTGAAAAGATTGTTGGGGCTTACAGCTCAAGGAGAGGCCCAAGTTTTAACGATGATCACACCGTTGTTTTGAAAACTGTACAGAGGGACTTATACAATATGTGAGGCCCAAAAATTATTTTATTTACAAAGGGGTTGGGTCTTATACTCTATTAGAGGCCCGAAGAGTATTTTTGTACAAGTGATGGGGCTTACAACTCAGAGAGAGGCCCAAGGTTTTATTTTGAACTGGCGATCGTGCCGAGGTTTTCGAAAAAAAATGTGTTGGGTCTTATACAATGAATGAGGCCCAAAATATTTTGGTTTCAAAAGGGGATTGGGTCTTACACTCTATTAGAGGCCCAAGTGTTATTTTTGTGTACAAGGGATGGGGCTTACAACTAAAGGAGAGACCCAAGGTTTTTTTGTAAAAAGGCGACGATCGCGCTGAATCTTTTGACGGTATCGGGACTTATACAATACACTGAGGCCCAAAGAAGGTTTTTATTTACAAAAAGGATGGGACTTACACTCTACCAAGAGGCCCAAAGAGTTTTTTAATGATTGATGAGGGTTGAATTAATCAAAACCCTAATTTTGTTTAAAAAGGAATTAATTTTGTTTGAAAATTAATAAAAATTGATGAAAACATGTGAAAAATGAGTGGTGATCTTGGATCAATGCTTCAAAAATCATGTTTATATCCACAAAATGATTGGAAACCAATTAAATTTGGGAAATCAAGAAGAAAAAAATATTTCAAATGTTAAAAACAAATAAAACATTAATTATTTGCAAAAATATCAAATATATGAAATAAATAACATTTTTGGGAATTTTTGGCAAAATAAAATATTTTAACATTTTTGTGAATTATTAAAAAAAAGTATCAACTCAAAATCATTAAAATTCAGAGAGAAATTAATTTTTGAATCAATTAAATAAAATCACAAAATTCAAATATTCAAATATTCAAAAATGGCGCCAAGAATAACCAAGAACACACGCCATCCCTCTGTTTCTGCAGATTTTCATTTTCTCACCAATCTCACTGAATACTTGATGAAATCATGCAATCCACATATAATCTACTCGTTTTCACCTCACGATCATGTCTATGGTCTTTAATTTCATTTATTTTAAACATGGAATAAGAAATCAAGACAAAGCCTCAAGAACCCTAAAATTTGCATGAAGGCTGAGAATTTTGATACACGATTCAAACAAAGCAATTAATTGAGGGGAAACATTCTATGCATGATTATGAACATTTGGCAAAAGTATTGTGCGAGGAAATATGCATGAATCATGAGATGCCCAAGTTGAGGCTTACCTCTTGCAGCTGGTGATCGTGTTTTGTGTTAGAGGTGTTACATCTAGGTTCCAATGATGCGGATAGCTTCCCTAGGTGCCAAGTGATGTGCCTGAATGCTTGGAATGGTTTGAAACAAGTTGGAACTAAAGATGGTACCCCAACTGCAAGTCTGCTAAAAGCTTGAGCAGTTGGATGGTGATTTTGAGAAATCAGTGTTTCAGATGTTGTTTAAGTGTTTGGATTACTTCTATATGATGTTTATGAGGTGTGTGTGTGATTGTTTTGGTTGGAATTGCTCTCAAACTCAAAACCCGATAGTGACTTGCTTTGGAAGGCAATTTTGGAGTGAAAGAAGAGATTTTGAGGAAAGCATCAGTTTGATGGCTTTGGTGTACTTAAACTGAGCACAAATGAGCTTTATTTATAGTAAAGCAAGTTTGTTTTGCAAGCAATAGTGAATGGCAACTGCATCAGAGGTTTGGCCAATTGTAGCATTTTGGAATCTTAAGTCTCCTCTAGCCATTGACTAGAGGTTAGAGCACAGGCCTTTGGTTCCCTAGTTCAGAGATCATCCTTGACTCATTCAGTTGGAAAAGACTCAGTTCATGCCACATTGGTGCATCCATTGAATGCCCCAAAACAAAATTGGAGTCTTGTCCCCTCTTTAGGCATTTTTAGGTTTGGCAAGCTATTTTTAGTTCCAAAGACTTGGGAGGCTTATGGATCAGTGTTTGTCCCTCCTTGGTCTCCCCTTGAGGTGTTCAGATGGATAAACTTGTTTGTCATTTGCACAATTTGGTCAAATCGAGCAAAATGCACAAATCTGCCTTGTTATGACAGTTGCAGCAAGGCATATTGCCACTATCATAACTCTTAGCTCAAATAGAATTTGATGGAGTTCTTGGCCATTTTGGAAAGCTCTCATATGATACAACATATGTGTGATCATAGTTTGTCTTGATACTTTTTGGATCCAAGTGAAAAATGCCTCTACATTTTGAAAAAAGTGAAACAGATTCTGACTTAGTGAAAATTTCACCAAGTGTTGGAAAAAGTGGCATTTTCATGTTTTTGTCATTTTGGTCACTCCATAACTTAAAATCCATGAGGAATTGGAATGAGGTGTAGTTGACACTTTTAAAGTATGCCATGAGAGCTACAAATCCATTTTTGGATCAGCCAAAATGGTTGCTTGGATCACAAGTTATGATCCTTCGAAGTTGGTACCCTAGCCACTTTGTTCCATAACTTAGAAAAATTCTAAGTTTTTTATGGTTACCCCTTTTACAAGTTATCCCACTTTCCTTGATTTTTCTTGATGAATGATTATTCAAATCATACATTAACATCATTTTAGGGTTAGGGAACCATAATTGATCAAAAAATCAAAAAGTCAAACTTTGACTTTTGGACACAGTTGACTTTTTATCAGATGAACTCCAAACTGTGCGATCCTCTATGAAATCAAGTCCTTGACCTAAATCAAACTTGATGGGTTGATTTCATAGGTGTTATAGGGTGTATTGGATCATGTCCCAAGGTTTGGGAGCATGTCTTGGTCAAAAGTCAAAGGTACAGTTGACTTTTTCTTCAAAACCCTAATTGTGGTCCAGATGAAATTGAAACTTATAGATCAAGCTTCTTGGATCAATACATTATTACAAATGGATCAATGTAGTGTATTGGAGGCCCTCAAATCATGTCTTGAGGTCTTGGCTCATGTTTTGTCCCAAAAGTCAACTTAGGGGTGAATTAGGTCAAGAAACCCTAATTCCTGATTTCTGATGAATGCTTCCCCTGAGGTTAAATTGACTTGATGATTGGGTCCATGAGATCCCGTGGAGTATCTTAGGTTATGTTTTAAAGCATTAGCTCATGCCCAGAGGAAAATTTCCATCTGGAGGCCTTGGTCGACCAAAACCCTAATTTGGTGACACTGACGATCTTGAGGCATAATCCACTTGGAAGATTGCAACCTTATGCTTAATCCTTGATGTGGGAGTCCTCTTGATCCTTTGTGGATGTTTGAGAGGTTAGACAAGTTGAAGATCATGTCATTCCTTGATTGATTCTTTGTCTAAGGCTCAGAGAGGGCTTGAAACCCTAATTCATGTTTGTAGTGAATGCCCGCCCATCTTTGGGGAGACTGATTAGGCATAATGGTTCATCCATATTGTGGTGATGATTTGCGCAATGATGGGGAATCATATAGGTCAAAATTTGGGGTATGACAACATGGATGACGGGAAAATCGAATATCTCTATTTTGACTTGAATGGGAAGCGATACAAGAGAGATTTTCGATGGTCGATGACATCATGAAGCTCCATATCAAAGAACAATTGAGGAAGATTTCCTATCCCGAAACCACCGACATGAAATCGCCTTCTCAACCGATAAAAACAAAAGGTTCTCTGAAGAAAATGGAACCTACACCGAATGACAACTCGACTACACGGTCTCCTTCATATTTTGAACACGTTGATAAAGTTTTTCCCGACTCACCGAATCCAAAATCTCTAAAAAGTGTTGTGAAAGGAGCCTGCATTAGCAAACCACCTCGAACACCGCTTCCACTAAAGATTTCATTCATCGACGAGATTGTTGAATGCAGAATAGGGCAAGCAGCAAAAATATTTATTTTTGGAAATAATTCCCTCCGGGATTTATGTCGTGTCCACATAGATCAGTTCGAGGGAAAGAATGCCGTTCGGCAATCTCTCGCATTTATTAGTTTGGATTAAAATGGTTTCAAACAAGAAAACATAAAATTAAATATTAAAACAAAAATAAATCATTCTTCAAAGAGAAAAACTCGTCCGGCAATGCATATAAATCACTCCTCACAAACTTAAACTTACCGACCAGTTATACTCCACCTACAATACTCATCAATATCACCCAGCATCGCTCACAACACAGGTTATGTCTAACGCAAAGTTGAGAAAACAACCGTGTTACTCTCTTCGTCACTCTCGTGAGGGAAGCCTCGAAACACGGAAGGCATTAAGCTTCGACGCCTATTGAAGATTGTTAGCCCTAAATCTATCTCTAGAATCCAGAAACTAACACACAATCATCCCTAATCGAAGTTCGCGAAGGTTATGTCTAACGCAACTCGAATCCCGTGCATAAAGCAAAAATCAGAGACAATTACCAATAAAGATTTGTAAAGCAAGTTTTATATAACGCCATGGGCGACAAATATACATGAGTTCATAGACAATACATATACACAACCCAACCATAAAGAAAAACACAAAGAAAAAGATAAATGAACCAAACATCATGCGGATTGTCAAAGCCGGTCGACGATCGATCCACCCCGGTTCATCCGTATGCATGCTCCACAGTTGTTTTCTAAGCTCTCCAATGAAAAATGAAGTTTGATGGAATTAGGAACAAGAATCCCCAAAACCATCCCTAACAAAATGAATGAAAATCTAATATATACAATCAGAATTTCGCAGGTTCGCTAGGCGAACCTTTTACTCGCTAGGCGAGCCTCCAAAAATGGCACATAAGTGCCTCTGAAATGTTAAACCGCCCTTGCTTTCCTTCGCGGGTTCGCTAAGCGAATGATTTATTCGCCTAGCGAATGCTCGCTAGTTCATTCGCCTAGCGAACTATGGTCTTTTTCTCCTTTGGAACTTTCTGCCTCTACTCGCTGGGACCTTCGCCAGCCTTCGCTAGGCGAACCTTCGCTGTCACACTCGCTAGGCGAACATGACAGAAAAATAGCCCCTTATTAGACCACAACTTCTGCACCGTAGCTCCGATTTACGCACGGTCGGAAGCGCTAGAAAGCTTATTCAATGCTCTTCAAAACAATGGCATAATGGCCTTTATTAGTTACCTACAAAAATGAGATTAAATCAATTAAACCAAGTAATATTTACACGTTATGCAATATATACACTAAAACGTAAAGTAAACGTATTTATAAACAAATCGGGTGTTATTCAAATGATATCAACAAAAAGTATCGATAAGTGCAACAAAACATATATACAAAAATAGGTACAATTTGCACTTATCAGAGATGTCGGTTTTTATGCACAAATATATCGTGCGGATTGTCGATGTTGTGGGGGACGAAAATTATGGTTACCGAGCCATTTCGGCTTTACTTGGTAAAGGAGAAGATAGTCATGCGCTTGTCCGATATCAACTTATCCAAGAGTTGAAGATGCATAAAGAATCGTACATGCGGTTGTATAGAAATAAAGAAAAATTCAATGCGTTTTATGATAGGGTGTCAAAATGGATGAGCTTCCCGGAAATGGGTAACCTAATAGCTTGTGCATATGATAGGGTGTGTATTGACCTAACACGCTATGGTTTTTCGAAAACTTTTTTCCCACTGTACACCGCACCACCCCAAAATCCAAATGATCTTATCATGTGTATTGGATGGCTTTCAAAATCAAGCAATTTTGTTCAAGTTTACTTGAAACCGGGTTGCCTTATACCACTTACATCACCAGAGTGGACAAATCATTTAACCTCAAAAGCCGAGACGTGGCCGTATCATTTCATGGAAAGGGTGCAAGAATTCGAGAGATTGAACAAAATTGAAAAAGAATTGAATGCACAAAAGTCCTAGGGGGCACCACCTCTATATTTAGCCGATGACACTTGTTTCGATTTGTTTTGATTTCTTGTTTAACCAAACAAATAATTTTATATATTTGTATCTCAATATAAATGAAGTGTTACATATTCACTTTTAATTAATATTTGGTATTTATACATATTTGGTCTTAATGTTAGTGTCTGTTTTATGGTTCTGTTTTGGAAATTGTTCAGGAGAAGTTCCGGAGATACTTCTCCGGAAGGTTCTATTATATAATTTGTTTTTGAAATGATTCAGGGAAAGTCCCGAAGATACATCTCCGGAACAAGATTATAGGGTACGCTTCCGGAGTTATATCTCCGTAATCAATATGACAGTTAATGAGCTGTCCATATTGAACTAGGTCTTCTATAAATTTAATTGTTCTTGTGTTATATTTCACACAAACTCAATATGTCTCAAATGTCACAAATAAATATTCGCTGGTATGTCGCAAATGTCTCCTACTCCGGCGGATATACACTCGGGAGGACGTTTAAGCTCACCGATCTCACCCCCTCGAAGATATCTTAGACGAAATCCATTATATCCTACCTTACAGAGACAAACGAATGATTGTGAAGCTCGAGTACCATTCACCTTCGGTTGGCAACGAAGGAAATATCGCGTTCAACAAAATTGATCTCAAGACTCGAGCAGATGTTAGGGCTATGTAGGATACATATTTCAGTTTCGAAGAGAAAGTTCCGCTCAAGTTGGAAGTAACGCTACAAAGATCGGTCGAAGATATCCTGAAGATGTTCAAGCGTTCACCGAGATATTGAAATGTAATATTTAATTTTCTGTTAAAATCATCATTGTAATGATCATTTTATGTTATGAATGTCAATTGCATTTTGGAAAGTTCATTTTGTGTTGAATCTGTTTCTGGTGTTTTTCTGGAGATGTAACTACGAACTTGTTCCAGAGATGCATCTCCGGAATAAATTAAACCCAACTTATGGGGAGCCTCTTAGAATGACCTTTGTTGAGTGTGTAAAGGGTGCATCCAGAGATATATCTCCGGAAACAGGGGGCATTAGTGGAATTTTGCACTGTGAGGTAGAAACATATAAGGTGCAATAAAAAATTTCCAAATTTTATGGGTACTCCCATTGTCCATCAAGATGGCCACTTTACTCTACTGAATCTGGCATACGACCCGTAGAGTTTGAGGGATTGAATAGACAATAAAGGCGTGTAGGCTTATTTGGGCCGGATCTATGGTCTCCATTTGATCTGTGTGTTTAACCTCAACTAAGACAGGTTCGGCGCTTAGTAATTGTAACGTAGAAGTATCCTCTAAAAGCTCTTTTGGTTCTACGATCAAGAGATGAAAGATTCATTTGCATTGATGGCCATTTTGATAATGTTTGTCGCAGTTATAACAAAGCCCTTTGTTAGGTTTGACTTAAAGCTCGTCTAGTGAAATTCATTTTATCGGTGGTTAAGGTTTAGGGGGAATGAAAGACATGGTGGTTTTACAAGAAGAGTTAACGGGGTTGAGAGTGGTGGTTGTGGTGAGTGGTATTTGGGTGGGAGAGGGACGATCCATTATCTTGCAACTCAGCGAGACTAATAGATTATGCGAGCGTGGATGGTTGAAGCGCCAACAATTTGCCTTGAATCACCGATTTAAGGATGAAGGCAAAGCAACTTAAGTTACATGGTGGAGGCAAGCCTGTAATTCTATTGGTCAGTGTCTCAAATTGAGCATGATACTCCTTCACTATCGTGGTTGTGAAAGTTTGAAAAGATCCCATTTCAGATCTTCGTAGTGTGATGGAGAAAAATGGGTTATGTTGTAGTCGAAGAACTTATTAATTTTGAAGATCCAACCTAGAGGATCGTTTCTCATCACCCTCTTCCTTGACTTGTACATGGAACTACTTTTTACAAATGTTGCAGCAAATCCATAACTCATCAATTCAGATTTTGATCAAGTGGTTGAATGTTTTTTCTATTGTTGTAGTGTTTGAATGTTGGAATGTTTTTTTGGTTTCAGAGGTATTCATCATATGCATTAGATGTTCCTTCCCACGAGCATGATTTACACATCAAATATTTAACTTTCTAGCTTAGAAAAAAACATTGACTTTCAATTTTCATAAAAGCATGGAATATTGAAATGCTCACCTTCAATATAATAGAGTTGTTGTTTGTTCAACACATCATTTTCATGATAGTTGTTGTTTGTTCTACACATTGTTTTGTTGAATATTTTTGAAGTTTTTTGATTTGCAACTTTGTCTAATCTTGTAAAGGATGAAGTTTATTCATAATTTTACATAAAACCTTTGTTGGGACATGCTATCACATCAAGATGAAATTGTCATATGGAAGAAAACTAATATAATAAAATGTTATAGTTCAAAGTAATGCTTTTGTAATATGCATTATGAACACTTATTTCATTTTCTATATCATAGGAAAGTTGATAGTAACTTAGATTTATATAAGATGTGTGCAATTATTCATAGCAGAATTTATTTTTGCTTGTATTTCTAGAAAGTATGATGAAAATGATGTAAGCATTGAGGAATGAGAAAATGATGTAAAGAGAGAAAATAGAAGGTTGATAGGAGAAGACACCATATGCATAAGTGCATAAATGGATCAGAATACACTGGAAAGAGAGAAGGATTTTCATAATGATGAGTCCCACATTGATTTGTGTATAAACTATAGGGTTAAATATATTTTTGATCCCTATAAATATTTCATATTTTATTTTTAATTTTTATAAAAAATAGATATATTTTGATTCCTACAAAAATTTTATGCATGCAGTTTTAGTCCTTGATATTTTCTAAAATTTTGAAAACTATTTAATTAACCTTAAATTTTTATATTTTTAAATAATTTTTTTCGTGTTCAAATTACTATAAAATATTTATTTACCAAATTATATAATTTTTTAAATGAAAAGAATTAAATATGAATTTTTTAAATTTCAAAAGAAAATGATAAAAGTAATGAGAAAATCTCGACTTATAAATTAAATTTTGAGTTTTTTTTTTTCGAAGAACTTTTTATAATCTTTTAAATATATCTGCAAAATAATCATTCAAAAATACACACTAGTTTAACAGTAGAGAATAAAACTAAGTATATAATTATTTTGTAGGGATCAAAACACGCTATTTTTTAATAGAGATCAAAAATAAAATTTAGAAATTTTATAGAGATCAAAAACATATTTAACCCTAAATTATATAATGGTTTATAATGCTTAAACATGTAAAAAGTATTGCATAAGTGGGTTGTGATGAAAAAGGACCTTGAGAAATTGGATATATGCCCCCATTGAAATGGGCTTTTAGCTTTTAGGCTCTGAAATGTTTTTTCAAAATTTTAATTAATTAATTTATTAAAAAACATAATTAGAATTATTGATTTTTAATTAACTCGGTAAGAAAATATTAAAATTTAAATAATTAATTAATTTAAAAAATTTTAAAAAAAATTAAACTTCTAAAAGAATTAAATAAAATTATTTATTAATTAATTAAAAATCATTAAATAATAAATAATCATAGTAATCATTACCAACTCATCAAAAATAAATTGTGTCTCAATCATCATTACCACATATTCAAAATTGGAGGAGTACTATTAAAATCCTAAGTGATATAAAGTTCAGAGATCAAAAATATAACTTTTAAAATAGAGAGATTAAAAATTAAAAATCATCAAAATAGGAAAACCAAAAATGCATTTAAGCTGTATCCATAAGAATTTGACGCAGATAACAACTTCCTTTTGATTTTGAAAATAATCCATTAAAGTTTATTAAACAATCCATTAAATTTTTTTAATTGGTTGGATAGATTGTATTCATCCATAACAATAAATGGATGAATTGGATTCAATTCATTAACTATTAATTTTTGTAATGGATGAATTGAATGAATAATTTAATGGATGGATTAGATGAATTTTAGCTTAATGGATTTCATTATCACCCCTAGTCAAAATGATATATTCTGAAAACCGATGTAAAACAAAAACTTGCCTATCCCATTTTTCTAAAAATTTTTAAGTTTTTGTATTAAATTTTAAAAAATAGACTGATTATATTAAATTTTTTAAAATTGCCCATATTTTTTAGGATTTTTCAAACTGAACTAAAAAAAGATCCGAAAAAATGTGGACTCACAAAATAAAGCCCAAGTCCTAATTTTTTCGAGCTGATGGATCGGCCCATAGGCTTCAGCCCATACTTTTTTTTATCACAACCCATACTTAAACCCATACTTGATCTACATTCACTCTTGGAGAATTCTACCTGCCACCCCCCCAATCATATCTGGCGCCCCCTATTACAAGCAAAAAGTCAATTTTAACCATGTCAAAAACACCGGTTTTGTGAAATTTTCGGCGACATACTGGGATTTTTTACAGTACCGAATTTTTCAGTCATTTTCAATGTATTTGCCTGAATTTTCAAGTAGTATCGGTGATTTTGAAAATACCGGTAGCTTCCACCGGACATTTTCAATTTACCGGTATAAATGTACTGGATTTCCAAATTTACAGAAAATGTGAAATCACTGGGGAAATGAAATATCTGGTATACCGGGAATTTCAGGCAAACTGAAATTTCCGGTATCAGTCCCTCCGCTTGAAAAAAATTGAAAAACCTGTTATTTCCATTTCTTTTTTCCCATAGTGCTTGATCAACAAGAACATCAACAAGATTACATATTAAATTAAGATGATATCCTACGAAAAAAATACATAACTTCAACAAGATTACATTTAAAAGTACTGTGACTTCCTAATTTCTTCCTCCCAGTGCCTAATCCGTCCTGCATATGCTGTTTTTCAGGCTCTTGCCTCTTCAGTACAGTTCTCTCTCCACCGGGTCGTGACGGGAGGCAAAGGACTATCAGGTTTTAATTTTACCTGAACCCAATGATTGTTGTTGACAAATCCAACAACAATCATTTTATGCCTACTTGCAAACATAGATGGAGCTATGGTAAGAGGGAAGAAGGTTTGGTTAAGTGTTATTAACAGGGAGACAAAAACCAAACTGTACCGGGTCGCAATAGGATAATCCATATCTGGAATCAACATCCATTTCTCTTTCAAGGCGGAAATTACGTGTCTTGGAGGCATGTTATACTTCGTCATGTTATTCACAAATTGTCTCTCATGAGGTTTTAGACGGCCTAATATGCCATGCCCTGATAAATCCTGAGATACTCTATGATTGTGAAACCCACACATAACGCTCACCCTCCAACCAATACCACTTGGCGAAGACCTCAGCCGAAAGGGACATTTCACTTCCATACTAGCAAGACCATCCTTCTCCGATGAATGACTACTTTCAGACTTTTTTCTTTTATAATTTCCTCCTCTCTCACAACCCATTATCAATTTATCCTTCCTTCTTCGCTGGCCAGTTGCACTATCAGAACGAATTGTCACAACTATGATACCATGTTGCTTCCCAATATTCTGCGCCCAAGCTAATACATCGGATCGACTCTCAAAAATCTGTCGTTCAAAAACATAACAACTTATAGTAACACAAAACATGAAATCAAACGAAATAATATTAAATTTTACTCATCTACGTATAATACATACTTTGTCTGTGGTGAAGAACTGAGTGTAATCGCTACACGAGTCGGTAGAAGACCCTGACGGTTCCGGAGCACAAATGGCAAGCATTTTTGAAGAAACTGACCTGTTACCGAAAATTTCGTGTAAAACTGGAATTCCCGGTATACTGGACATTTGAATTTCCCGGTATTTTGAGAGTTAACGGTAATTTAGAATCCCTGATATGCGTGTGCAAATGCACACCGATAATATTTAAATTACCGGTAATTATTACCGGTAATATAAGAATTTCCGGTACGGAGAACCGATAATTTTATATTATTACTACCGGAATTTTTGTTTTCGGGAATTTCAGAAGAGAAACTACCGGGGATTTTGAATTGTACTCCCAGAAATTTTATTTTTTTGTTTTTTAAAAAGTGATTTTTTTTGGTTAAAAAATTCTTTTTTATGTAAATAATAATAGGGGTGATATGGTAATAGTGAAAAAATGGGGGGGTGCCTGGTACAATGGGGTGCCAGGTAGAATTCTCTTAAATATCATGTAACAGATGTTTTAGTTCGAAAAGCACGATTCTCTAGCCACCTCTTTTCGCTGACCATTCGCCATATCATAAGTTTACTCCATAGCACCAATGCTCTATTCCATCACTTTATTCTATGTAGGTTAATTATAAAATTAGGTACATGAAAATAAAATGATTTGTTATAAAATGTTGAAAGCAAATCATCTTTTTGCCCAGGAAAGCAAAATTAACCTCTATGTTAAGAGTGAAACTTTTCTCATTTTCATGTACCTACTCTTTAAAACTAACCAGAGAATGTTACGATTTCGGTTAAAATCTTCTAGTCACTATAATATACAACTAAAACACTACAAGTAATGTAAAATTGAGAGAGCAACACAACAACACAAACACAATACACTGAAGTGAAAGTATCAACCCTTATTATTGTTCTACCTTGCATATTATTAAATTCCATAATAATTTAAGCGCTCTTTGAGCCAGGAGGGTTGAGCCTGAGGCATGCCGTGACTCTTGTGAGTCTCCGGAGCCCAATTCAGTTCAACTTTCAACATCAATTTCATAAACATCAATTAAACAGAAATAACCTTCATCGTCAAATCAAAGACTTGCCGATTGCGGCGGAGGCGGCGGCGGCACCACATAATCAATCACCACCACACTCTCCACACGATCCCTAACTTTATCCTTCTGACACTCCACCAGCTCCTGATTTGAGTCTACTTCCTCCAACTCCTTCTCCCCCGGAAACACCGCAAGTGAGGCAACCGAATAGCCCTTAGCTCTCGCCGGCGAGAAATTCTCTCCACAAGTCAGATGACTAATCTGTTTAAAACTCTCCGGAATTCCTCTAATAACCTCCACAACCTCATCGCTAACAACACCCTCCTTCAATTTCAAAAACGTCACACGAATCGCAGATCCCACCGCCGGAACCAAATCAGCACCGTCAACATCCTCCGCCACCCAATCCACCGCCATGATGTCATCAACAATCGGGAGAACGCTTCCCCTAACAACGCTAAGATGACTAGGGTGCGCGGAGTAGGATTCCAGATCCTCTTTGGACTTGTACCGACTGTGAAGCATGTGCGTGAACGTTAACGCGGTGGAGCGATTGCGTAGGATAGGGCCGGCGGTGAGATGGACGACTTGATCTAGCGAAATGAGGGAACTGAGTCCGTTAACCATGGAGGCTACTTTGGAGGGTTCGGTGTTTTCTTTGACCTTGAAGAGGACGATGTGTTCGATGGCTTTGGTTTTGGTTGACATCATCTTGATCGTGGATCTGAACGGCGAGGAACGGAGATGGTGTGAGAGGTGTTTTGAAGATGATGATAACGATGGGGTGCGAAATGGAAAAGAGAGGTGCGTTTTCAAACACAGCATTGTTTGCAGTGGAAAATGGTAGTGAAAATGATTGGATGGTGGTGGTGGTGATGAGTCACATGATTCAACAATCGAATTTCTCGGTTTTTTTATTTGTTTTTAAATAAAATAAATTCATTGGTTGTTGTGTCTTAAAGGAAAGAGATATGTAAAATGGAAATTTTTAACTAGCCACGTGAATACTCTGGATCCCAACTACTTATTATGGATATCTAAAAATTTATCTAAAATGATACCTAACAACATCAAATTTTCATAATCTTAAAATTTTCTTTGAAAAAATTTGAAACTTTTTATTTGTTATATTATAAAAAATTTCATTTTTTATCTAAAATTTTAAAATTTCTAATAAAAAATGAAAATTTATAGAAAAAGATAGCACGAATATCGAAAATTTCAAAATTTTCGATACTGTATTAAAATTTTTAAAATTTTTGAAATTTTTTATACTATTAAAAATTTTGAAATTTCTAATGTTGTATCTAAAATTTTGAAATTTCTATAATATAAAAAAAATTTCATTTGTTTTCGAAAATTTTAAAATTTCTAATAAAAAATAAAATTTTTGGTATTTTTTATATTTTTAAAAAAAAAATTATGTTTTACTGAAAATTTCAAAATTTTCAAAAAAGAAATAGAAAAGTTTCAAAAATTATGGTATATATCACGAAATTTTTTATATATCACGGTAAATTTCATCATTTTCAAATTTTTTTAAAAAATAACAAGATACTTTTACCATAATTGAGGAGGAGGATGACAGGTTAAATTCTTCTGTAAAATGTATCTGGGCTGAAGATGAATGGCCCAAAGGAGGTTAATGAACCATTGGGGAGACATTTTTAAAAATATATTCTTCATACCTCTCACTTAGTTTATACACCCAACATTTCTTGTTCTTGTCTCTGACATTTTTACTATAAATAATTGAAAAAATGATATACTTTTAAAATTTTAACTCATCTTATAGATTGTATTCTTCGAAAGGATTTTTTTTAATATTTTGGATTTTAGAATTGGGTCATAGTCAACCTAATAACGTATCTAAAATTTAAGACACACATTTTTCAATTTTTCTCTTTTTATTACAAACTAGCGTTCTCACGTGTCCATCTGTCTGTTTTTTATAATACTCACGTGCGTAAAATATAAATCATATTATTATATTTATTAAAATTTAATTTAATTATTTATTATTTATAAAATATTAGTAATAGATAATGGTATAGAGGATAATAAATCATCACATAACCACTATTTGTTAGAAAAAAAAGTTAAGATTTAAAATAAAAATTAAAAATGATATATTTGGAAGAAAACAAGCTACACCAAAATCATGATTTGCCTTTATATAGGTATAGATTCTACAAAATAACAGTGTTTTACATGAAATTTTAAAAGGTCAATTAAATCATCAATTGACTCCAGATACACCATTTTATTTTTGTTTGAATGCTAAAGTAACGTGACTATAAGATCTTTCTTATTGTGTTTTCATCTTTCTTTGTTACTACTCCCGCAGTTCCTTTTTAATTGTCATTTTTTAAAACTTTTTACGCATACCAAGAAATCCAATAATTGTTATTACTTTTTAGACTATGATTTTTCTTTTGCCTATAATATCCCTAGTTTTTAATTATTTTAATACACATTTTTCTCTCTCCATAATAAATACTACCTCCGTTCCGTTTTAAGTGTCATTTTTAGAATAATTTTTTGTGTCTATTTAAGTGTCACTTGCAAAGTTCAAGATAGTATTAATTGTACTTTTGTCTAAATTACCCATAAGTAATCATTACAGAGAGAGAAAAAGTTAGATGAATGTAATAAATAATTAAGGGTATTATAGGTAAAAAGAGAATCCTTGTTTGAAAAGTAACTATATTGATTAACTTTCTGTTCTGGACTGGACCAATGGCTAGACATGGCCCAATCCACTTTTGCTCCTAGAACAACCCAATTGCCTAAGTCCAATCCACAAAAGGGCAAAAATGACCTTTCTGCCCCTCAAACCGGGCAAGGACTGCACAGCTCCTCCCCGAAAATGCTGCCCGTTCCGCACGGCGTCTTCACTCCCCGAACAACTAAGGGCATGTGCCCGAAACCATGCATATGCCCGACATAACGGCTAGTTTGGCCAGTTACATATTCTTCGGGAAAACGGTTATTTCGCCCCGAAAATAGGACCGTTGGCCACGCGCTGGGGCGCTATATAAACCCTCTCGCTTGAGAGGGTCAGGTATCAAATATTCACCCTACGAACTAATACTTTAAACTTGCCCCTTTTCTCTGACCTTTTCTTACTTGAGCGTCAGAGTGCCTTGCAGGTAAACCCCATTCTCCTCTCCATACGCCCAGCATCTCAGACGTACTTGGTGGCCCACTTCAACAGGATCTGATCCAGCCTTCATGATCAGTGGCGCCGTCTGTGGGACCTCTTGTTCTCCCCATATTTCTTTCCCCAGAAACATGGTCTCTCAAGATCACGCCAAAGGTGTTTTCCACTCTGCTGTCTTCCCCGTCAACAAGATTGACGGTGACGGTCCATCTTCTCTCCACGGAGATCCCCGTTTTCTGAGGGACGGGGCCATAGCCTCTCCTTCCTCCGCTCCTGCTGATCGCGAAGACGACCAGCCCTCGCTGGCCATCCAGCCCATTCCTGTCCACCCAACGCCGATCCGGCCGTGGTGGCCCTTCTAGAGGAGATCAACATAACCAACCTCCTGATCCTTCAGCAAAACGAAAGGATCGGGGCCTTGGAGGAATCTGCTCGACCAAGATCCTCCCCTCCTCCGAGGAAGAACCACCGACGATCCAAGAGCCCGCAACCTCAGCGTGAAGTCGACCGAAGGCTGCGCCAAGAGCCAGAATCTCGCGATGTCTGAAAATGCGACCAGGTATCCCCGCGGAACCAACACTCTCCCGGCTACAAGAGGACCCGAAGAGACAAGCAGTCACCTCCGGTCAGGTCAAAAGACCGGGCCCATCCACCTTCTCATCGAAGGGGTCGCCGTCACGAGCGAGTCGTCCGGTCCCCATCACTAACCAGTTCCAGTAGCGATGATGAGCCTCACGGCCCATTATCCCAAGAAATCTTGGCAACACGCCTACCCAAGAGCCTGGAGAAGCCCCCAGCACTAGGCACGTACTACGGTACGACTGACCCCGACGAGCACATCGAAAACATCGATGCGCTGTTGGATTACCGTGGCGTCCGTGGCGTCATCAAGTGCCGACTATTTCCAACCACGCTCCGAAAAGGAGCAATGACTTGGTACAAGCAGCTGCCCGAAGAGTCCATCACGTCGTGGAAGCAACTGGGCAGAATGTTCTCCCGGCATTTCACAGTGTCGCGGCGCCACCCCAAGACTGAAGCCTCAATTGGGGCCATAATCCAAGGAAATGACGAACCTCTCCGGGCATACATCGAGAGGTTCAACAAAGAAGCGGTACAGGTCCCTACAACAGACGAGATGAAAAAATTCCTGCTCGAGTAAGGACTCCGCCCAGGCTCAGAATTCTCTAAAGTCGTTGGCCTCGCACCTCCAAGGAACCTGGATGCCCTCCTCCTCAAGGCACAGTTACACATTCAGTACGAGGAGAAGGAGGTGGCCAACTCCGTCCGAGCCTCCCGCCACCAGGAGAACGCTCGGGCCTCCAGAGGCGAAGAAGCCTCGACATCCCGTTGAGGAGAAAGGAAGCGCGAAGACCGTCCTCAGGACTCCCGCGACAGCAAGGGACCCTCCAGACAATTCCACGACTATACCCCCCTGACCGTCTCCAGGGAAAAGATACTGTCCGAGTGCGCGAATTCAGAATTCAAGCAAGCAGGGGTCCGCTTCCCCAAACAAATACCGGCTAAACCCAACGCCAACAAATCAAAGTACTGTCATTTCCATAAGAGTCACGGCCACACTACAGAAGACTGCATCCATTTGAAAGATGCCATCGAGATACTGATTAGGGATGGCCACCTGAAACAGTTCAAAAAAAGAAAAACGCTCCCCAGCAAGACGCCCAGGAGTCAAAAAAGGTAGAGGAAGAGGTGCCTTCCTCGGAAAAGGCCAACATCCAGGTTGCCATGACCGTATCGCGACCAAAGGACTTCTACGTCCCAGATGAGCTCAACGCTCCCACCTACTTCGCGGCCCACAGTCCGTGGGAAACATTCCCCTCCACCATGGTCATCTCGGGCGGGGGCTTCAATAATACCACGGTGGGCTCCGTGAAAAGGAAATTTGAGCACCTAATCAGCACGAGCTCCAGCAAAATAACCACGCTCGACCAAACGCAGAAGGGTTATGTCCCCATCTCCTTCTACTAGGAAGAGCTCCTCGGAGGATCTCCAAACTCGAGCATACCCTTACTCGTCAGAGCTCGAATGGCGAACTTCGACGTTCGCAGAATCCTCGTCGACCAAGGCAGCTCAGTCGACATTATGTACTCCCAGCTGTTTTCAACGCTTCAGCTGGACGAATCACACCTCACCCCTTACGTGGGGTCTGATTTGCAAGGATTCAATGGATCAGTGAACAAGCCCCGGGGATACGTCGAACTGATTGTCACTTTTGGATCAGCAGAGACGGCCAGATCCGTCAAAGTGCAGTTTTTGGTGATCGATTGCCCGTCACTGTACCAGTGTATCTTCGGAAGACCAACATTAGCTGAGTTGGTAGTTGTGCCTTCAACCGTCCACCTGAAGGTGAAGTATTACACTTCAAAGGGGATAGTCGCCACCCTCCACGGCGACATCAAAGCCGCACGAAGATGTTTCGAAGCAGCCACAAAGGGACTCAACGCCATCACGTCTAAGCCAAGGGTTTCGAACAAGCCAGCTTTACCCAGCAGTTCTGAGGAAGCCAAGCCTCTGCCTCAGGTCGACTCCATTGACCTCGACAACCGCTTCCCCGAAGAAGACCAGCAGGAGGACCAAGCAGCTTCAACCAGCTCGTCTTCCCCGTCTAACAGCAGCTCCTATCCGCTGCGCCCAATCCCGGATGGCAACTTCGAGCTCGTTTTGTTGGGCGATGACCCCCAGCGGGGAGTGAAGATTGGAGCGGATCTCTCCGACATCGCTAGGAAGCAACTCAAAGCCTGCCTGCGTGAGAACATTGATCTGTTCGCCTGGAGCACCGCCGAGATGCCCTGCTTGGACCCGTCCGTCGCCTGCCATCAATTTACGATTGACCCAACCATCAAAACAGTAGCACAACGTAGGAGAAAGCAGTCTCCGGAGAAAACGGAGGCTACGGAAAAAGCTGTAAAGGACCTCCTCGAGGCCAAATTTATTTCAGAGGTCAAGTACACCACTTGGCTATCCAACGTTGTACTTGTGAAAAAAATCTAATGGCAAATGGTGAATGAGCATTGACTACACCGATATTAATAAGACATGCCCGAAGGATGCCTACCCCTTCCCCAATATTGATAAACTTGTTGATAATTTTGTCGGTTTTAAACTTTTATCATTCATGGACGCCTGCTCGGGCTATAACCAAATTCCAATGGCAATGAGCGATAAAAAATACACGGCCTTCATGACCGAATTAGGCAACTATTACTACAACGTAATGCCCTTCGACCTGAAGAACGTCGGCGCGACCTATCAAAGAATGATGAACAGGGTCTTCCGGGGAGAGATAGGCGACATGCATGAAGTCTATATGGACGACATGATCGTTAAATCCCACGAGGAGATCGATCATACTGCCCATCTGAGGAAGGTCTTCGAACCGGCCAAAAAGTACAAGATGTGTTTCAACCCGGAGAAATGCACGTTCGGTGTCTGGGCAGGAAAATTCCTCGGCTTCTACTTAACAGAACGAGGAATAGAGGCCAATCCCAATAAGTTCCGGGCGTTCTCCGAGTTTCCAACGCCCAAGTCGAAGAAGTCCATCCAATCCCTCAACGGGATGCTCGCGTAATTATCCCGCTTCGTGGCCAAATCTGCCCAGCACGCCCTGCCATTCTTCAAACTCCTCTGCAAGGAGGCAGCGTTCGAATGGATCGAGGAATGTGACCAAGCTCTCCTTCACTTGAAACGGGCACTTTCGGAACCACCAGTCCTCTCACGCCTAGACAACGGTGAAACTTTGTACCTGTATCTCGCCGTAGCACCCGAGGCAGTAAGCGCCGCTCTCATCCGCGAGACACCTGACGGGCAGAAGCCCATATACTTCACGAGCAAAGCACTGCAGGGACCCGAGTTGAGATACCAACATATTGAAAAAGTGGAACTGGCCCTCACCAATGCAGCTAGAAGACTGGACCATTTTCGTAGACGGGGCCTCCAGTTCAGCGAGAAGCGGGGCAGGCATCATACTGGAAAGCGACGAGGGAATCATCGTTGAAGTATCATTCACCCTGTCCTTCCCCACCTCTAACAACCAGGCTGAGTACGAAGCCTTCCTAGTCGGGTTACGCTTGGCCGAAGACCTTGGCGCGGAAGAAGTCGTTATTTGCACAGATTCAAAACTCGTGGCCCTTCAAGTCCGAGGGGAATATCAAGCCAAAAACGACAACCTAACCGAATACTTAGCCCTGGTCAAGAAGAAGATGATAAAGTTCACAACGGTGGAAGTAAAACATGTTCCACGCGAACACAATATCCGGGCAAACGTTTTGTCCAAACTAGCCAGCACAAAGAAGAAAGGCGGAAACAAGTCCGTCATACAAGAAGTACTTCCTCTACCCAGCATTGAGAAAGCTTCCCCGACCCTCGACGTACAAGTGGTCGGCGACAGCCATTGCTGGATGACCCCCGTTTACAACTACCTCGCTAGAGACGAACTCCCGTCCGACCCTAAAGAGGCCAGCGTAGTTAGGTGAAGGGTCTGCTCCTATGTCCTGATCGAAGATAAACTCTACCGGCGAGGATTCTCCATCCCACTCCTCAAATGTGTCGAGGAGGAAACGGTCGCCCACATCTTGCGTGAAATCCACGAAGGGATCAACGCCCAACACCTCGGAAGAAGGTCACTTGCCCGAAAGGACCTCCGAGCAGGATACTACTGGCCAACCATGCAGCACGACGCGAAAGAGCACGTGAAGAAATGTGATAAATGCCAACGGCATGGGGATATGCACCTAGCTCCACCTAATGACCTCAAGGATATGTCCTCCCCGTGGCCATTTGCCTGGTGGGGCCTGGACATCCTAGGACCCTTCGTGGTGGGATCAAATCAGAACAAATACTTAATAGTAGGCGTGGACTACTTCATAAAATGGATAGAAGCGGAGGCCCTGGCCAAGATAACTGCCCTTAACATACTGCGTTTCTACAAACGAAACATCCTCGCACGTTTTGGCATCCCCCAAGCGATAGTCACAGACAATGGGACATAATTCACGGACAGGAAGTTCCAAGACTTCGTCTCCCAGCTGGGCACGAAGCAACACTTCGCATCCGCCGAACATCCCTAGACAAACGGGCAAGCTGAAGCGGTAAACTGAGTCATCCTTCGAGGCCTTAAACGAAGGCTGGACGAAACAAAGAAAGCTTGGGTCGAGGAGCTGTGTAACGCCCGTTTATTTAATTAAGTATTTAATTAAATATAATTGTAGTATGTTGTGTTGATTTGAGTATTTGTGTCGATTTGCGTTGGTTTGTGATATTTGTGTTTATTTAAGTTGATTTCGGAATATCGGAATATTATGTGGATGTTTCTAAGTTGGTTCGAGTTGAATTGATTTAAGTTGTGGAAATAATATTGGATATTTTCCGTCTATGGTTAAATATGTTGATTTGGTGGTTTGGACGATTTATTTGATAGTCGAGTAATTAGTCGGTTTAATCGGAGAAATAATATTATTATAATGGACTATTATTTAATTAAATTGGATTTGGTTGTTGGGTGATATATAGCAATTTGGAGGTGTATGAAGGGAAGCCCAAATAGATTAAATAATACCATTATTATTATTATTATTATTATTATTATTATTATTATTATTATTATTATTGGATTATTTTGGAAAATAAAAAGAAAAGTGGAGGAGGCAGTAAAGGGAGTTAGAGAAAAATAAGGAGAAGAAGTTGGGGGTATCAGTAAAGAGAAAGAGGAAAACGTGAGAAGTTGAGAACGAGGAAAAGTTGGAGAAAGAGGGATACGAGAAGTTGCCGTCGGAAAGCCAAGTCGGAAAAGTCGGTCGGAGATTCGAGCGGCCATCAATTAAGGTAAGGGTGGGGTTCGAATTTTATAACCGGGAATAAGATGATTAATACTTGGGATTGGGATTGTATAATTTTCTACTGTGTTGATTTTATGACGAATTGTGTTGGTTTCACGTGTTGAACTATATGGATGAATTTTGGTGATTTTCTCCTAGTTTCCATTTTAGGTTGAAATGGTAGGAATGAATAGAAATCGATGTTTCACGGACAAAAGTCGAAATAGATTGCGGAGTGGTGTCGAGTAATGTTAGGCAGTGATCGAGTATGCTTGTTTTATCGAATTTGGTTGATTTTGTAAGTTTTTGCATTTTTGGAGATTTGAGGGTTTAAGATTCGGATTGAAATCGAAAGTCGTAGAATTCACGTTTGATGGTTCCAAATCACTACTATATGTTTGGTATGAATGAGTATGTGTTTGTTTCGAAGAAAATAATTGAATCGGTCGGATTTTTGGACGAAAATGCAAAATCCCGTAGGGCTGTTATGCAGAAAAATTCTGGTTTCGGAAAGTTTGGAAAATTCATATCTTTTGATCCGTAAGTCGGTTTTGACCCCCGTTCGAAGCGTTGGAAAGCTAACGAGATGTTCTTTCTAGGAAAAATGGTTTTGTGGTCTGTATCTAGTTCAATTATAGCAGAAAATTGAAACCGTATCGTTGTGTTGATTTTTACCGTCGTGAATGTGTGCGATTGAGGTGTTATCGTGCAATATGCCTCAACAATGTTAACCGATTAATGATGCAGAGGAATAGCAATAATGTGGGGACTTAGAAGTAATAGTAGACCATTTAAGTAGCAGTACAATATTTATAAAACAGTCCCGATTAGCCAAATTAAGCGGAAAATTAGTTGTCCGGAATTTAATGAAAATTGGCAGGATAACTAATATAAATTAGTAGGTATTCTTGGTTGGTTTATTTTGTGGTAATTATGTCGATTAAGTTGATTTGCAGGTACAGTTAAATAGGTTGAATTGTCCCGGTTTATGGGCACTGTTAAGTTGTAGGTCTTATGACCAATGTTTTATGTTGATGTTGAATACGTTGTTGATGTGGTGATGTTGGTGATGTGATGTTGAATATGTTATTGATTAAGTTGTAGGTCGAACGACCAATGTTGGATTAAGTTGATGCAAGTGGTGCATGTTTAAGTTGTTGTTCTCGTTGTTGTTATTGCGTTGTTGTTGTTGTGACGTTGTGGTTATTGTTGCATGCATACATTTGCATCGATTAAGTTGGCCTTGATGGCACCTGTTTAAGTTGGCCTTGATGGCATCTGATTAAGTTGAAAATGCCTCGATAACCTGGCATATGTTTAAGTTGGGAGTTTTACTCTGATGGTACCACATGCATGTGCATAGTTGAGTCGCATTTGAGTTGCATGTTGAAGTTGTTGATATTATTACGTTGTTGTTGATATAAGTTGTTATTGTTGTGAGTTATTGTTGTTATAAATTGTTATTGTTGTAAGTTGTCGCTTGATACAGGTTGTTGTTATAAGTTGTCGTTTGTTATAAGTTGTGGTTGCTCTTAAGTTGTTTACTAATAGTTGTTGCATGACTGTTGTATGAAGCGGTGAAATTTGTGTGATTCTAATCTAATATATTAATTATCATGCCTTTGATTATATTTTTCGATATCTCACCCCTTCTATAATGATGTTACCTATTATGGGTAACTGAGCAGGTACTCAAGAATAGCTGTGAAGGTTTGAAGTCTTAGTCGCTGTTAGTTCAAGTTGGTGTCATGCTCTGATACGTAGCACTCGGGGGGAAACTTTTGTTTATGTTATTGTTCCTAATTGTTGTTATTACAATGATTCTTGAATAATTATAAATTGAAGTTTTGATCTAGTTGAATAAGGTGAATATGATTTATAAGTTGTGAAGGCCGAATGCTATGTATCTATTTTAAAAAGAAATACAGGTTTATGTTATTGGTTTTGTTGTTCAAGTTGAAAATGTGACATCTCATTTGTTTTATGTTGAAAATTTTGCACTCTGATTTTTAATAAACGTTGGGTAGAAAATGGGGTGTTACATTAGTGGTATCAGAGCCTGGTTGGTCTGTCCGGCCAAGTTGTCTAATGTTGTTTATCCCTTAGTACGCGACAAGTGTGTGGAACATTGTCGGTACTTGTTTGTTTTCCTAATCGATGGTATGCAGGAGTTGGTTTGGATTAAGTGGGGGAGAAGCTTGTCTTCCGGACGTGTTGTTGGTATGTAGAAGTTGGTTCAAGGTGATGTTGATTGCAAGAGTGCAAATGTTGTTGAAGCGATGTTGTTGCGGACCTGCGAGAGTTTAGACTCATGAATTCGTATCGGTCGAGTTTGAGAAGTGTGTGGGATATGGATGAGGAATTGATTGAGAATAAGGAAGTATTCCAATGGAAATGATAAGTTGATGGATCAAGTCGGTAGATTAATATGATTTGAGTATAGTCGGATTAAAGTCGAGTGATTTTAGAGTTGGATGAAAAGAAAGGATTGTTGGTAGATTTTGGAGCAAGCGGGAGAGAGATGGAACTTATGTTCATCAATCTCAAATTTTGATTTTTGCAATTTTGGAGCAAGCGGGAGAGAGATGGAACTTATGTTCATCAATCTCAAATTCTGATTTTTGCAATTTTGGAGCAGCTGTCGGTAAAAGAGGCATAACTTTTTACTCGTAATTCCGATTGAAGCGGTTCTGGACTTTTTGGAAAGCTTACGAAATTCCCTACAGTTTGCATATACGATTTGTCTTCAGGAAGTTTGTGAAGATGGAGGAAAGTGCGTTTTAATATTTGGGTCTGATGCTGATTTTTGGAAAATTCTGCGTACGGAAATTCTGAACCGGTCCCGTTGTAAGGATGATAACTTTTTACTCGTAACTCGGATTCAAGCGATTCTTGAAGTTCTGGAATCTTTACAAAATTCTCTTCATTTTAGAATATGATTTTGTGATTGAGAGGTCTGTATTGAAAGAGATATCTGGGGTTGAAGTTGAGCGACTACTGCTGAAAAATTTGGAAAGATGAAGCCTTGTGTGAAATTTTGATAAGAATAATATGTTGGTAATTATAAGGATGTGACGGTATCTGAGAATGCATCGAGATGCAATTTATGTTGAATAAGGAGAAATAAATGATGATGTCATGTGATAGTAATGTTGAGAAGAAGACGGATGGTTGATTTGCAACGTTAAAACTTTTAACTTGGATAAGAGTTGTAATTGGAGCGAGCCGAGTTGGATAGCACTTGAAGTATTAGCGATTCCGGTGTTGGAAAGATATTTAATAATTGTGTTGTGCTACGAGAATGTATAAGAGATTACGTATTGGATTTTAGACGTTTTGGTATAATTGACGAAGTTGAAATTAAGGAAACTAAGAAGACGTTGATAAGCCTCAGAGAGTTGGCGGAGCATTGTGCTTACGGACTTTGGACACAAGTTGTAGTACGCTATTGTGTTGGGTAATGATGATTTATGCCACTGTTATGGTTGTCGGCTGTCTATTGATAAATTGAGGAACTGATCACCCTTAATCTCTTGTTGATAGTAGACGGAATCATAATTGATGGATAGATGTGTCGTGCCAACTAGTATAGTACGTATTTGAATTGGTTGAAGTCAAGCCAAGTGCTTGTGGATTGTTTATTTTGTCGATGTAGATTCATATATGAGCATATTAGTTGAATTTAAGGATGATGGCATGAGGTTGCGATTTAATTGATGAGTAGTATGGAAATTCGCAGTTGAGTTCTGGGTAATTTGAGAATTGAGTTGCAAGTAGAAAAAGAAGTGAAGTTATAAGTTGAATTGTAAAAGTGGAACTTTTGGTTGGTAAAGATGAGTTACTTGGTTGTGTTAATTCGGATAAGAATTTATGAAGAATTGTGTCAGTATGAGTAAAAGTCGATAATTTGGTTTGTTGGATTAGTTGAAAAGATGATTTATCTGGTTGAAGTTAATTGTACACAGGTACCCTATGTTGTTGTAATGATGTTGCGTGTTTAAGATGATTTTCGAGGAACGTGTAAATAGGAGATGGTAAAGTTGTAGTTATGTTTTATGATAATTGGGAAGTAGTCGTCGTTGTAATTATGTTGAATGTCCAGAGGTGTTGTCTTACGGATCTAAGTTCGAAGTATTCGGTAACTACAAAAGTGTAGAATACCTGTTGGGATGGAATCCCGAAGAGTTAAGTCGAAAGTCTTTTGTTATGTCGGTTTTGGCGATTGAGAAGTTGGGAATAAAATGGGTAGACTTGATACTTTGCAAGTAATCAGAGTGCGCAGCGAACGCGTGGTGTTGTACAATTGTTCATGCGTGAGCAACAACGATGTTGGTAGTTGGTTGTATTGATGTCGTGTTTAAGTTGTGTGTCCGTATGTTGTTGCGTTCTAGTTCTTAGATCGGCGAATTCTTAAGTTGGTTACTCCTTATGTTATGATGTTAAATTGTAAAGTGTATTGCATGAGTAGTATTCGGGTTGTTTTCGCCGTTGATGTTATGAATTGTTTGTATTATACGTGGGTGGCCTTCGGAGATGAGAGTTGATTAGTCGGATGGAATCACATAGTTGGAGTAGTTGTATCGGATGAATTTTCGAGGAAGAAAATGTTCTAAGTGGGGGAGAGTTGTAACGCCCGTTTATTTAATTAAGTATTTAATTAAATATAATTGTAGTATGTTGTGTTGATTCACGTTGATTTGAGTATTTGTGTCGATTTGCGTTGGTTTGTGATATTTGTGTTGATTTAAGTTGATTTCGGAATATCGGAATATTATGTGGATGTTTCTAAGTTGGTTCGAGTTGAATTGATTTAAGTTGTGGAAATAATATTGGATATTTTCCGTCTATGGTTAAATATGTTGATTTGGTGGTTTGGACGATTTATTTGATAGTCGAGTAATTAGTCGGTTTAATCGGAGAAATAATATTAGAAATAATATTATTATAATGGACTATTATTTAATTAAATTGGATTTGGTTGTTGGGTGATATATAGCAATTTGGAGGTGTATGAAGGGAAGCCCAAATAGATTAAATAATACCATTATTATTATTATTATTATTATTATTATTATTATTATTATTGGATTATTTTGGAAAATAAAAAGAAAAGTGGAGGAGGCAGTAAAGGGAGTTAGAGAAAAATAAGGAGAAGAAGTTGGGGGTATCAGTAAAGAGAAAGAGGAAAAGTGAGAAGTTGAGAACGAGGAAAAGTTGGAGAAAGAGGGATACGAGAAGTTGCCGTCGGAAAGCCAAGTCGGAAAAGTCGGTCGGAGATTCGAGCGGCCATCAATTAAGGTAAGGGTGGGGTTCGAATTTTATAACCGGGAATAAGATGATTAATACTTGGGATTGGGATTGTATAATTTTATACTGTGTTGATTTTATGACGACTTGTGTTGGTTTCACGTGTTGAACTATATGGATGAATTTTGGTGATTTTCTCCTAGTTTTCATTTTAGGTTGAAATGGTAGGAATGAATAGAAATCGATGTTTCACGGACAAAAGTCGAAATAGATTGCGGAGTGGTGTCGAGTAATGTTAGGCCGTGATCGAGTATGCTTGTTTTATCGAATTTGGTTGATTTTGTAAGTTTTTACATTTTTGGAGATTTGAGGGTTTAAGATTCGGATTGAAATCGAAAGTCGTAGAATTCACGTTTGATGGTTCCAAATCACTACTATATGTTTGGTATGAATGAGTATGTGTTTGTTTCGAAGAAAATAATTGAATCGGTCGGATTTTTGGACGAAAATGCAAAATCCCGTAGGGCTGTTATGCAGAAAAATTCTGGTTTCGGAAAGTTTGGAAAATTCATATCTTTTGATCCGTAAGTCGGTTTTGACCCCCGTTCGAAGCGTTGGAAAGCTAACGAGATGTTCTTTCTAGGAAAAATGGTTTTGAGGTCTGTATCTAGTTCAATTATAGCAAAAAATTGAAACCGTATCGTTGTGTTGATTTTTACCGTCGTGAATGTGTGCGATTGAGGTGTTATCGTGCAATATGCCTCAACAATGTTAACCGATTAATGATGCAGAGGAATAGCAATGAGGGGACTTAGAAGTAATAGTAGACCATTTAAGTAGCAGTACAATATTTATAAAACAGTCCCGATTAGCCAAATTAAGCGGAAAATTAGTTGTCCGGAATTTAATGAAAATTGGCGGGATAACTAATATAAATTAGTAGGTATTTTTGGTTGGTTTGTTTTGTGGTAATTATGTCGATTAAGTTGATTTGCAGGTACAGTTAAATAGGTTGAATTGTCCCGGTTTATGGGCACTGTTAAGTTGTAGGTCTTATGACCAATGTTTTATGTTGATGTTGAATACGTTGTTGATGTGGTGATGTTGGTGATGTGATGTTGAATATGTTGTTGATTAAGTTGTAGGTCGAACGACCAATGTTGGATTAAGTTGATGCAAGTGGTGCATGTTTAAGTTGTTGTTCTCGTTGTTGTTATTGCGTTGTTGTTGTTGTGACGTTGTGGTTATTGTTTCATGCATACATTTGCATCGATTAAGTTGGCCTTGATGGCACCTGTTTAAGTTGGCCTTGATGGCATCTGATTAAGTTGAAAATGCCTCGATAACCTGGCATATGTTTAAGTTGGGAGTTTTACTCCGATGGTACCACATGCATGTGCATAGTTGAGTCGCATTTGAGTTGCATGTTGAAGTTGTTGATATTATTACGTTGTTGTTGATTGTTGGTGTTGTTGATATAAGTTGTTATTGTTGTGAGTTATTGTTGTTATAAATTGTTATTGTTGTAAGTTGTCGCTTGATACAGGTTGTTGTTATAAGTTGTCGTTTGTTATAAGTTGTGGTTGCTCTTAAGTTGTTTACTAATAGTTGTTGCATGACTGTTGTATGAAGCGGTGAAATTTGTGTGATTCTAATCTAATATATTAATTATCATGCCTTTGATTATATTTTTCGATATCTCACCCCTTCTGTAATGATGTTACCTATTATGGGTAACTGAGCAGGTACTCAAGAATAGCTGTGAAGGTTTGAAGTCTTAGTCGCTGTTAGTTCAAGTTGGTGTCATGCTCTGATACGTAGCACTCGGGGGGAAATGTTTTGTTTATGTTGTTGTTCCTAATTGTTGTTATTACAATGATTCTTGAATAATTATAAATTAAAGTTTTGATCTAGTTAAATAAGGTGAATATGATTTATAAGTTGTGAAGGCCGAATGCTATGTATCTATTTTAAAAAGAAATACAGGTTTATGTTATTGGTTTTGTTGTTCAAGTTGAAAATGTGACATCTCATTTGTTTTATGTTGAAAATTTTGCACTCTGATTTTTAATAAACGTTGGGTAGAAAATGGGGTGTTACAAGCTGCACTGTGTCTTATGGGCATGCCGCACAACTCCACACTCTTCAACCGGGGAGACACCCTTTCTCCTGGCTTACGGGACCAAAGCTGTGATCCCCATCGAAGTTCACGTGCCCTCCAGGCGGACAGAGTCGCCCTTAGATGAAGAGATGAACGACGAATCATTAAGAGAGGAACTCGACCTCGTCAAGGAAGTCCGATCTAGGGCAGCCCTCCGCGAAGCCTCGTTAAAACAAAAAATTACCATCAGGCATAACGCCAAGGTGATACAACGAGAGTTCGACGTGGAAAGCCTTGTCCTAAGGAGAAACCATAAGGACTCTCGCGAAGACAAACTAGCCGCTAACTGGGAAGGACCCTATGGTGTCCGGGCAAAAACGGAGAATGGGGCCTATTACCTAGAACATCTCAACGGGGAAGAACTTGCTCGACCATGGAACGCCGAAAAGCTAAAGCAATACTACAGCTAAGGCCTTAACTATTGGTTTGATCTGTCGCAATGACGAGCATCGCACATCGACCACGATGCGCGCCTAGGTACAAGCGTCGCACGCCAGAAAAGCAGAATTCCGCTCAGGAACGAGCCAGGTCTCTGCTCGACAGCGGTCCCTCAATCGAGCACCGCCGTCGTCAAAGTACCACGACAGGCAGAACACCCAGCTCGCGATGGAAGGTTCACACCGCGAACTCAGGCCTCAAACGCGACCTGAGCTCCACTCTCTCGCCCGAACATTCCCTGGCCGTTCGACCAGTACCCCTCACTGACGAACACATCTACAATGGGCAATCCCCTAAAACTTAAAGCAAATCAAAGCAATCCCTATTACGGGCATACATACACGAACAAGCATAAGTAACAACACTTAGCGAAATTTAAAGCAGATAAAGCCATGCAAATCACAAAACCGGCCACAAGGACCGAGCACATAATTAAAAATAATAAGTGGCCGCAAGGACCACAATTGTACTTGGTTACATAAACTGGGGGCCATGCCCCCATTCAAAATAAATTACAACAAATTACACGGCACGCAGGCCGGACAAAATTACAACAACAAGAAAATCTTCATTCATCCATCTGGCCAGTCTGCTCGGCGTTAGGCTAAGGCTCCTGGCTCTCCACGGGCTGATCCTCGGCATGCTCTTCGAGGAGGGCGTCCAGTCTGATTATCCGGCCGTCTTCGACGTGCGCCAGATAGTGGGTACCCTCGGTGGAAAAATCAAGTTCGGGGTTCACCACCTGCAGTTGAGACACGATGTTCTTGAAGGATTCGTCCGCGATAACGATGTTGTCGTCCTCGGTCGCCAACATACGGGCAACCAGCTCAGACCTTGTCTTAATCTCCTTCACGTCCTCGGGTTCATCTTCGCCTGGAGCATTAGCTGACCTCAGCTGCTCGACCAGTTCCTCTGCTGCTTTCTTCTCCGCGGCCAGCGTGGAGTTCTCCTTCTTCAACCTGGACACCTCCTCATCCGCCTTCTTTCGGGCATCATCGGAACTCCTAGCCTCCTCCTTGGCCTTCCTCTCCGTCTCTTCGAGAGATGCTATGGTGGCACGGGCGGTTCTCAGTTCAGACTCAGTTGCACAGTCCCCTTCAGCATAAACGCCCGCCATCTCCAACATTCTGACCAGCGCAGAAGCATCTTGGGCCACCAGCGCCCTCTTGCTCGGGCGATCCATGCCTTCCAGCCGGAGAGATTCTGCCCGTGGAACAACCAAGGATGTCCCCTCAAAAAACTTTATGTCAAGGATGCACGGAGGAAGCTCAAACTTCCATTTTTCTGGTGCCCGGCTGAGATCTACCCCTTCAGTGGCCCTGAACCGCTTGGGCCGCGAGGCCAGAGGCAAGGGAGATCCCTGGGGGATAGGAGTGGGAGAAGAGGTCCCCGTAGCAGGCTGAGGAGGAGTAGGAGCACGCTGGGAGAACCGGGTCTTAGGACCAGCCGCCCCAGGATTGTTCCTCGCGAGAGCATTCTTTACCATTCTTTCATGGGCAAGAGGCATCTCACCTGCACAAACAAAATACGAACATGTTAGACGAGGAAGAAAACATAAGTCAGATAAGTTAAAACAACTAAAACTACCGAGCAGCTTGTGAACTTCCGCAGAGGTCTTGCACTCCAGGAGTGCCTTGGTGTTAATGAATTGATATTCAACCCTCTGGATACCATCCTCCTCGAAGATCGGGGACCCCTTCTTCGTCCAGCATTCGGCGAGGCGGAAGGAGTTAACGTACTTCATCAGCATCTCGTAAGCAACGACATCCTGCCCGTCTAGGTTGTGCGGCTGGAGAACGTACTCACCGGGCTCCTTGGTAAAGTGGCCAAGCCCTTAGTGAAAGGGGAACTTGAACTGTCTCTCCCCGATAAACCTCCCAGCCTCACCGCACAGGTCGTTACCCTCCTCGTCAACTTCGATCGCCCAAATATAAGTGTTATCCTGGGAGGCTTCCGATACGGGCTCTATGATGTAGAACCTCTCCTTGAACGTCCATATCGATTCTGAAACGGGCTTGAACAGCTTGTGAGGCTGTTTTAATGAAACCCAACCGTACCTCCTCCCCGTCAGCTGCCGTTGAAGATGAAATACAGTGAAAAATAAGCGGAGAGTGGCCCCTATCCTCAAGTACTCACACGTTAGCTCAAACGCCCGGATGAAGGCCAATGAGTCAGATGCAGCTGCGTCGGGGCCAAATCCAGATGCACGAACACTGACTGCTAGAAATCAGTGAATGACAGCCTCAGTCCCAGTTCTTTGAAAGCGTACTCGTACATAGTGAAACGCTCCCCAAAATTTGTGCACACCCTATCATCCTCGGAGGGAAGTGCACCTTCCACTCCCCCTTTGGTCCGACTACCGTAAAAACGTCCCCCAGATAGGACGCGAAAGTGGATACATGCTCAGATGGCTCAACCACCACCCACTCTTCCGTGGAGTCTTTAACAGTGTCCTCTTCTATTTCCTCTTCCTCCCTGGCTTCGCTAGGGACACTTAAGGATTTCGAGCTGCTGCTTTCCGAGGAACTCGCTTCCTCCTCGGACGAATCTATTATTAGCTCCCCGTCTGGCCCTGTCGCCATGTCAATCACCTGAAAAGCAAAGAAAAAAGTGAATTCGACGAAGAATCAAATCCACCCTTCCACCGCTAGTCAAGTGAAAGGGCGCGCAAGGGGCTGAGGACGACGTCCCCGGCCTAAGCCCTAACATCAAACAAAGAAAACTCAAGAGTCTCCCACAAGGAGATGCTCGGAGCAAACCGCTCCCGTACGAGGAGCTTCCTCGAACCACTTCCCAGTTTTTGTTTGAAGCTCCGCCGAAAACTGCAAAGCTTAATCGAAAACTGCAAATGCTCAACCGGAAAATTCATCATCACTCCAGAATATGAACGACCACGGAGGTTGCACATGCATCATTATCGCGACGACCCAGGAAACCTCCCCCTCACCAGAATGTCCTAAAAGCCCAGCGACCGCATCGACGGCAGAAAATGGCCTAACCACCGTCCACCACCAATAACCGTTGGAAATAGAACAACTCATCCTCTAAACCTAGTCCTAACCGCATGCAATCTACAAATAACCATCAAAAGGGACAAAAGAGCACAAAATCAGTAAACTTACTTGATTAAGAAGATGAAAAGCGGTTGCTCGGAACTTGATGTGGCGGCCGGAACAGCGAACGGCGGTGACGGGCAAAAGCTCTAAGGAAGACGAAGAGAAGAAAAAGCGAAAAGTTCCAAATGAACTGAGTCTCCCCTTTTTATACTGGGGGGCACGTGCAGTGGCACGCCCTCGTAGGTCATAATGGCTAGTAACTAGCCATCATTGCCTAGTAACTGCTGTGCAAGGCTCGAGACACACGTGGCACCCTAACGTTTCAATTCCTCCTAACCGTTAGTCTCCCTGCACGACGGGCAGTCCAGACACGGACATGAATATCACAAACACCAGGGAGCCACAGGCACCACGAGACAACTTTCTCCGTCACCGAACGACGACTTTACGCTAGCTCCCCGGAGCCGCGAGCTGTCCTTAAGTCATCACTCCCATGCTCGGGAGCAACGACTTGGGGGGCTCCTATTCTGGACTTTACCAATGGTTAGACATGACCCAATCCACTTCTGCTCCCAGAACGGCCCAATTACCTAAGTCTAATCAACAAAGGGGAAAAAGTGACCTTTTTGCCCCTCAAATCGGGCAAGGACTGCACAGCTCCTCCCCGGAAATGTTGCCCGTTCCGCACGGCGTCTTCGCTCCCCGAACAGCTAAGGGCATATGCCCGAAACCATGCCTATGCCCGACATAACGGCTAGTTTTGGGCACCCTGCCCGACATAACGGCTAGTTTGGGCAGTTACTTATTCTTCTGGAAGACGATTATTTTGCCCCAAAAATAGGACCGCTGGCCACGCGCTGGGGGCACTATATAAACCCTCTCGCTTGAGAGGGTTAGGTATCAAATATTCACCCTACAAACTAATACTTTGTACTTGCCCCTTTTCTCTGACCTTTTCTTACTTGAGCGTCGGAGTGCCTTGCAGGTACACCCCCTCCTCCTCTCCATACACCCAGCATCTCAGATGTACTTGGTGGCCCACTTCAACAGGATCTGATCTAGCCTTCACGATCACTTTCTTTGTAAGTGTAAAAATTCAAAAAATGACACTTATAAAAGAACGGAGGGAGTAGTTAGGGACAATTTTGAAAAATCTATAATCATTACTACCTTGAATTTTGAAAACAACATTTAAAAAAGAACAAAAGATTATTCCAATAGTGACACTTATAAAGCAACGGAGGTAGTATTACTTTAAACATTTTATACCGATATTCTTTAAATTATTTAATTCGAGCATGCTCATAACGCATGTTTGAATCCTAAAATCCGAATTTAAACAAGCTTGTACATAATGTAGGTTTGAATCCTAAAATTCAAAATATGTGTTTATTGAAGCAATTTTGTTTTCTATCTAGTTAACATTGTTTCAGATGTGGATACTTTTCATTATTCTCTCGCTCATGCAAAAGCAAACACGGTTATTTAGTTATGTATTATATTGATTGTCTTCTATGAATTACAAATGATAAAAAATTATTTCACGAGATAAATTGTTAACATGGGTTCGAGGTGAAACATATAAATTATGAAGGGAGAAATAAGAAACAGTCTATTGTGTTAGGTTGTGAAATAGGTGGTGTAAATAAATAGTTGAAGAAGAAAATGAAACTTCGAGACAAATCATCCTTAAAATGTGAGTGCCAAATTAGATTAAAAGGTTATTATTTGAGTAATGGTTTACGAAGTCTTAGCAATGTGCATAGGTAACAAAATGTTTGGAGTTTAATATGTTCTTGATCTCGTCAATGACGGTTACACGTCAGTTGTAGAAAATCCAATAGAAATGCAAAGAAATACGCAACGTGAAATGAGGAAGAAGGATTAGAAGGCGTTGTTCTATATTCATCAGTGTGTGGATACAGAGGTTTTTGAGAAGATTGTTGATTCGTCGATGGCAAAGGCGCGAGATACACAGATGCGGTGCTATAGTGGTGATGCACTAGTGAAGAAAGTCAAGTTGTAGTCCATACGCAAGCAATATGAGAATATCAGCATGAAGAATAATTAGAAGGTGCATGATTATATCTCATGAGTGATCGTGATCACAAATGAGATGAAGTCTTGTGGGGTAACGCTTTCTGAATAATTAATAATTGAAAAGGTACTGAGATCACTTACTCCTCAATTTGATTACATAGTTGTAGTCATAGAACATTCTAAAGATACTAGCACCATGAGAATTGAAGAGCTTGAGAGTAGTTTAGAGGCATAAGAATTGCGTCTGACTGAAAGAAACTCTGAAAACGAGTTAGAACAGGCTTTGAAACCTCAGACTCTGAAAGCTTCTTCTAGAAAGAAGAACTAGAAGCAAGCATGGATAGAGAAGAAGAAAAAGTATGGTGGTGTTGTTCAGAAGTCAAAACTCTCCAACTCTGAAAAAATAAATATAAGAATGTTCATAAGGGAAAAGAGAAGTTTGATAAGAGGAGGGTTCATTGCTACAAGTTTTGCCATTTTGCTGCTGATTGATGGTCAAACAAGGTTCACAAGGGTGAAGTAGCCAACATAGCCAAAGGATATTCTAATGATGAACATGTGCTATTAGTGGCATCTAGGAGTGTATGTAGATCAATGGTAGACTGTTGGTATATGGACATTGACTGCTCAAATAACCTAACTAGAAACAAATAATGGCTGGTTTATTTTGATTCTAGTAAAATAACCTAGATCAGATGTGCTGATGATGAGAATCTGAATGTTAAAGGAATGAGAAATGTCAGAGTTAAGTTGAAAAATGGCAAAACTGTACTGATCAAGGATGTATGGTACGTTCCTAACATGAATAGCAATATGATGATTTTAGGTCAACTGACTAAAAAAGGATTTTCAGTAACCATGAAGGAAAATCTCTTGAAGTTGTATGACTGTAATGAAAAGTTGATTATTCAGTATGAACTAGAAAGAAATAGAACATTCAAGGTGAATGTTGCAACAACAGACACTTAATGCCTTAGTGCAAGAAGTACTTAAGGGAAAAGTGAGCTGTGGCACAAGAGATTGAGCCATCTAAACTATAGAAGCTTAGATCATATGAGTTCAAAGAATCTAGTACATGGAGTTCCTAAGATTGTGGAACCAGAGAAATCATGTGATATATGCATGAGAGGTAAGCAACCAAGATTTCCATTCTCATCAGAAATGCCTCAAAGAGAAACTCATGCTTTGAGTGTGGTGCATTATGATGTATGCGGGCCATTTGAGGTACCTTCACTTAGAAGGAACAAGTAATTTGTCTCATTTATGGATGAGTTCAAAAGAATGACATGGGTAACACTCATTAAGCTCAAACATGAGGTGTTTGATGAGTTCCATAAGTTCAATGTAAAGGCTCAAAATCAAAGTGGACAAAGGTTGAAGATCCTCAAAACTGATGGTGGAGGCAAGTTCGACTCAACACAATTTAAGAAGTTCTGTGACAATTTAAGAAGTTCTGTGAGGAATATGTTATTGAGCATGAGGTGACTGCTCGATACACTCCATAACATAATTCTCTTGCTGAAAAGAGAAATATAACTCTGCTTGATATGACAAGGAGCATGTTGAAGGAGAAAAATGTACCTAAGCAATTGTGGGGTGAAGCAATTTCCACATCAGTATATGCGTTTAACAGATGTCCAACAAAGAAGTTAAAGGAAGTAGTTCCTATTAAGAAGTGGAATGGAAGAAAGCAAAGTGTCATCCATTTCAAGGTGTTTAGTTGTGTATGTTATAAACATATACCAGATGCTACTAGAAGGAAATTAGATGACAGAAGTAAAGTCATGTTGCTTATAGGTTACCACAGTACATGTGCTTATAAGCTCTATTTCCCAATCACCAACAAAGTTGAAGTCACAATAGATGTCATAGTGAAAAAATCATAAACATGGGGTTTGAGCAAGTCTCGATCCAACTTTGGTGCAGTGTAAACACTAGAGTTTGATTCTACCTCGAAAAGAGATTCTGCCTCTGAAACAGATTCTGCCTCTGAAGGTGATTTTGACGTCGATGAAGAGTTTAAATCTGAAGATAACTCCGACTCTAAAGGTGACTCTGATTCTAAAGGTGATTCTGACCCTGAAGGTGACCCTAACTCTGATGGTGGACCTGAATCTGAAGGTAATCCAGCCTCTCAAGGTGATCCAACCTCTGAAAGTGGTCCTCCCTCTAAAAGTAGAACTTCTAAAGGTAGAGCTTCCAATGGTGGAACTTATGAAGGTGGTCCTACTTCTGAAGGTGAACTTTCATAGTTCTAGAGGCCATAGAGAGTTAGACAGATACCAAGAAGACCTGCAGACTTTGAATTGTTCCATGAAACTGAGATTGACTCTAAAGAGGAAGTCATTCAGAGTGCCAAAATGGTAGTCTCTAAACCTGTCAGCATTAATGAGGCTCTCAAGAAGAAAGTGTGGCTGAAGGCCATGAAGGAAGATCTTGAGGCCATTGAAAGAAATAAGATATGGGAATTGACTGTTGTACCTCATAATAAGAAAGTAATCAGTGTGAGATGTGTTTTCAAGATAAAACTGAAGTTACATGGTTCAGTTGCCAGGCATAAGGCAGGGCTAGTAGCTAGAGGATTTGTACAAAAGTCTGGTTTAGACTACTTTGAAGTGGTTACACATGTAGCTAGACATGAAACCATAAGGTAGGTTTTTGCTATAGCTGCAAATAGGAATTGGGCTCTGATACATTTAGATGTACATTCAAATTTTCTAACAGGTTCATTGCAAGAAGAAGTTTATATGTTACAACCTCCTAGATTTGTGAAAGAGAACAAAGAATGGATGGTGTACAAACCGCATAAAGCCTTATATGGGATGAAACAAGCTCCTGAAGGTGCTGATTCATTTTTCAAGCATCTGGGATTCAAAAAATGTGAAAGAGAAGATGGTGTTTATATGCAGCATACTTCTAAAGGCAATGTGATTGTTGCAGTGAGTATCGAATAACAAGCTTTGAATTAACTTGGATCACACATCTTTGAAATTCACCACCGAGCTTTGATTTATCCAAAGGAAAGGGTAAAGAACGAAAACCCTAAAAAGAGAATCTAGGTTCGGGGGTTGGTTATACAAAGGGAAGGTATTAGCACCCTAAGTATCCGTAGTACTCTACGGGAACCTCTTGTTAGTATTTGTGTTATGTTATGTTTGCTTGCTAAGGGAAATGTGCTAAGGTAAAGACCTAAAGGTATATACACTAAGTATGCTCGCCAAGACATCACATCACGTGCCTACGTATCCTGACGGGAATGGAATCAGAGCATTCGTAGTTCCCCTCAATACGGGGTAAAAGGGTGTAAAAGGAAAACGTGGAATCCGAGAAGGCATTGGATGTAAAGGTAAAAGGTGGAAAAGGAAAAATGTGGGAAAACAAAAAGGTGGCTCGCTAGGATCTCGCAATCCTATGCCTACGTATTCTCAAGATGAACTAGAGAAATCAGAGCGTCCGTAGTTCCCCTCAATGGGGATGAGGAACTCTTGACTGTGGTCAAGGTTCCAAGGGAAAGTAGGGTCTGACGGCAAGACACCTACGTGGAGTGCGGCGACTCCAAACCTAAGGCTAGGTAAAACGGTGAATGAAGTGTCCACGGCGGAACACCTAAATGGAGCACGGAGACTCTAAATCTAAGGTTAGGTTAAAAGGGAAGGCAAGTCTCGATCGCACGGTGGCGTGAGATAAGGGAATGATGGACAAGGCTATCCTAAATGACATAGCAGTCAACGGGAACGACCCTTTTCTTTGGAATGAGGAATAAGAGACAAAGGGATAGAGAGGAAAATCTCGAGTGTCAAGAGTAAAATGAATAGCAATATTTATACAGCAAATGCAATGAGAGTTAAATAAAAAATGAATATTAGGAATAAACTAAAAATGAAAATGAGGATAGCCAAGATTAAATTAGAAATTTAAATAAAGTCTAAACAAACCAAAATCTAAAAGATTAATATTTAACTAAAAAGCTAATTAAGTAAATTCTAAATAAAAATTATTATTAGATTAAAATTCTAACAAAATTTCTAAATTAAAACTAAAAATTAAATCTAGTTAAAAAACTAATGACTAATTCTAAGTAAAAATTAAATAACTAAAATAATTTTTAATTAAAAAGCTAAAATAATTAATAATCAAAATAGAATATTTTTGGGTTTTTCCTAATTAATAATACTATACTAATTTTGATTTTAAACTAAATAATATTACTAAATTAATTTTTTTTAGATTTTTATGATAACATTATCCTATTTCTTTAGATTCTTCTCTAAATTAACACTAATGTAAACCCTAAGAAAAACCTAAGCTAATTTATACGAACACTATAACAACAATAAAACATGAACACATAAAAAATATTATATTTTTACAAAATAAATTCACAAACTAAAAATATATATACTAAACTACTAACTATATATGGTATGAACGAAAATAAATGATGAATTATACTCACAAATTCCAAAGCTAGCAAAGGTTGAGCTTGTTGTGTAGAAGAAAGTGAAGGTTTATGGGTGAAGTATGTGAATGTTTATGGGTATTATGTAAGTAAAAGAAAAGGATAAAATTTGATTCCAAAAAATAACAAAAAAAAGATTTGACTAGAAAAATATGTAATGAATGTGCAAGGTTTTGAGAATGTATGTGTGGTATTGTTTATCCAAAATGACAGAAAGAGAGATCTTATTTATAGTGTGAATGAGGTGGGAGTGTTGATGTGGCAATCCATGTGACTTTATGAGAATGATTCTTGGCCATTGATAAGTCCAAGTTGGCAATCTATGTGAAGTGTGAGAATGATTTTTGGCCATTGATAAGTCCAAGTTGACAATCCATGTGAAGTGTTTGTACTACTTGTAGTGGTCCCAACTTACCATTTTTCTCTTTTTGGACATGAAGATAAACAAAATAAAAGTAATAATAATAATAATAATAATAATAATAATAATAATAATAATAATAATAATAATAATAATACTAATAAAACTAACAATAATAATAAAGCTTAATAATAATAAAACTAATAATAATAATAAAACTAATAATAATCATAAAATTAATAATAATAAAAAAAGAAAGAAATAATAATAATAAAACTAAAAAAAAAAAAAAATAATTGAAAATAGTTAGTAAAAAAAAGAAATAAAACAAATTAAATTCTAACGAAAAATGCATGATTATTGATATGTTTACTAAAAATGAGAAAACAGAGACCAATCAAAAGGATATGCAAAAGATCCAAGAATCTAAGGGTAAAATTTGGGGTACAACAGTTGCCCATATTTAAATATTTTACCGGATGACATGAGGGACGATAGTTCTCGTGAAATCATGGTGAAAGATATTTAAATATAGATAACCGAAAATTTTGCCCTCAGATGCACTGACATGCAATGCTATGGACAAAAGAGAGACAAACACAAATGCTGACATGCTACGGACTCTAATATGATGGAATGATAAATGCAAAATGCAAAATGCAGGCAAAAACGAAAGCAGACAGGGACAAAGTCCACACGATGAGCAATCACTCACTAGGGATGACAACAACACTGGGGAAGCTGAAACAAAACAGGGGAAAACTAAAGTGAAGGATCAACTGGTTCAAGCATGATCGGCTGACACTTTAGAAGAAAAGATAACACAGAATCCTCAATGGAAGCTGCACCGAAAAGATGGTCTCCACTAGGGAATCATAAGTCATCACGAATGGAAACTGGATGGAAAAGAGTCACAACATTCAAAAGATCATTGAATGAGGTGAGGAGAAAAAAATAGGGAAATACATGAGACATTCAAGCAAACATCAGAGGTATTCAGAAGAGCATTGAATAAACTCTGGAAAAATATCAGACAACGGAGACATTCAGAAGAGCATTGAATGAACTCCGGGAAGCATATCAGGGATATTTGGAAAAGCATCGAATAAACTCCGGCACACATCCAGAAAAGCATTGGATGGGAATGGAAACAGACTTGAACACACTCAGCAGTCGTTAACCAAGATCAGAAACAAATTGAAGACATCTAGAAGAGCATTAGATGAAGACAAGAATTCTGAAGATACATCCGAAACATTTAGAAAAGCATTAAATGTACGGGAAAAAGTTTTTGAAGACATATCCGGAAGAGCATCAGATAAGCAACAATATATCTGGGAGAACATCAGATAAACAAGGTCATATCCGAAAAAGCATCAAATAGATACAAAAATGCTCTGGAAAAACATCAGGAGCAAAAGACTCGATCTGGAAGAACATCAGAAAGAGAAACACATTCGGAAGAGCATTAGATGGCAAAAAGCAATGTCATTCCGGAAAAGCATCAGAATAACGAAGCAAATATCTGGAAAAACATCAGATAAGTTCTGGAAGAACATTAAAACAAAGGACTCAATCTGGAAGAACATCAGAAAGAGAGACACATTTGGAAGAGCATCAGATGGTAAAAGAAATGTCGTTCTGGAAAAGCATCAGAATAACAAAGGTTTATTTGGGAAAACATCATATAGGTTCTGGAAGAACATCAGAACAAAAGACTCAATCTGGAAAAACATCAGAAAGAGAGACACATCCGGAAAAGCATCAGATGGTAATAGCAATGTCATTCTGGAAAAGTATCAGAATAACAAAGGGCTATCTGGGAAAACATCAAATAAGTTCTTGAAGAACATCATAACAGAGGACTTAATCTGGAAAAACATCAGAAAGAGAAAGGCACATCCGGAAAAGCATCAGATGGTGAAAGCAATGTCATTTCGGAAAAGCATCAGAATAAACAAGGTGGATATCTGGAAAAACATCAGATAAGTTCTGGAAGAACATCAGAACAAAAGACTCAATCTGGAAAATCATCAGATAGAGACGCATCCTGAAAAGCATCAGATGGTAAAAAGCAATGTCGTTCCGGAAAAGCATCAGAATAACAAAGCGAAATATCTGGGAAAGCATCAGATAAGTTCTGGAAGAACATCAAAACAAAATACTCAATCTGAAAAAACATCAGAAAGAGAGACACATCCGGAAAAGCATCAGATGGTAAAAGCAATGAAATTCTGGAAAAACATCAGAATATAGGACTCAATCTGGAAGAACATCAGAAAGAGACAAATAAACGACATCCAAGAACGACATTGCATACAAAAGAGGAACAAACATATCCCAAAAAACAATCGGATAAGAAAGGTCATATTTGGAGGAACGTCAGATAGACACGACAATATCTGTTTGGTAGGCGCCAAGTAAGTTGGACTTTGACCATAAGGTAAGACGTGGATAAAGACACGACCTCAGGAGGAATACAAATGAGGATGAAACACTCATGCTATGTATATGTTATAAAAATTATGCAGATGATATGATCAAATGCAAATGCAGATGCTGTCGACACAACTCGACTCTTTTGGGAGAAGATAAGACTGGAAGACTGATTCCTCAACACGGAGATCACTGCCATTCTGCTTGGGAACTAGAGATGTTATTGCTGAACACATCTTTGCCACACTGGTAAACTGTATCCAAATTGATGATCCTTGTAGGAAGGATGAAAAACTGCTTGAAAGTTGCATGGGGATTCTTCAAGTAAACTGCCCCAGACTAGCTGATTATTGTAGATGAGCCGATCGTTGCTTCAGCTTGATTAATTCTGGAAATGACCGTTTCATGGTGCTCTTAGAAAGCTTGACCCAGTCTGAGTCTTGAAAGATGATTATTTTACTGTACACTGGGAAAGCATGCCCCAGCCTGAGTCTTGCAAAATCTTCGATATAAAGCAATTCTGAGAAGTCGCCATTAAACCACAAATCTTGAACTGATTCTCAACAGGATATGGAAGGAACTTGCCCCTGATAGGATCACTGACCAAGTTTCTTAATTGTTTGAGAATTCCTTGAGAGGAAAGCTAGTTCGCAAACAAAAGTATTTGTACAAACATGGTTAATGCAAAGTTCATGCAACTTTTGAAATCAAAATCATTTTGAAATAGGTGCAAAGTATATGGGATACTGGTCAGAACACGGTGGTTCAAGACATTAAAGTGAGAGTTAAAGCACAAGTGTTATGCAAAAACAAATGATCTGCAAAGATCTTTTGGAGTCAGTTTACGCAACCTTGCTGTAATATGCTTTCAAAATAACCTTGCTTCAATTAGGTCTTTTGAGGGTTATAACGTGGTCTGGTTCACGGTTTAAGAAACAAAGGATAAAAGCTCAAAGTTTATTTGTGCCCACCCAATCTACGTGATGTTCTCCAGTCCTATGCTCAGTTAACTCATCTTATGCAGTCAGGCTCCCATAGGTTAGGAATTGCACTGATGGTAGTAATGGTGGTTCAGAAGTAAAGGGACTTTGAAATGGCAGTCATTGCTTCTCACAACATTTTGTTGTTTTTTGGTGAGGACCTCAGTCAACTCGTTTTATCTTTAAGGATTTTGGTAACCTCTTGAATGATCTTTGTTATCCCTAATTTTTGCCTGAACTGTGTCATATGAGCTTACAGCCAGCGGGATGCCCCAATTTTTGCCTAAGTCTCCTTCATAGGTTTTGACTTAGCGGGCTTTTATTTATTTATTTATTTATTTATTTATTATTTTTTTAGTGACTTCCTGGCTTAATGACTACAGTGAACCATCATTGGCGTTTGACTTGAAAGACATCTTCGACACTTACCTGCTGTGTGCGAAGGAACATTTGTGAACTTTGTCGAAAGGTGTCTTGAATGCTACTCTTGTATTTGAATGCACAATCAAGTTAACTGAGAACTACCCTGCCCCAGGTTAAGATTGCGGGTTTTTATTTGTAAAGAAAAGAAACTCCTACTTCAAGGCTCAAAAGGGTTAAAGAGGGGTTATCTTCCTTATTCCTCTAGTGTTTAGGGATTGAAACAATGTCTTACATCGTCAGCAAAGTCTTGATCTGAAAGCATACTAACAGCAATTATGGGTATAACGTTTTCATCATCCTCCCTCCAATCTTTGCATAATCAAAAAGGAAATGGAAAAGAGATAAAGTATTTATTGAAAAAGAAAGCATGGAGATGTAAATAGCAAACACAAATGAATTGAATCAAAAAGTTGCAATGCTCGTTTCATTAATTTTGAAAGTATAAACATAGTTGAAAGCAAACAGCTATTACAAAATAAAGAAAATACAAACAACAAGAAACAAAGGCCTAGTGACTAATCAATACAAGAATGAGTTGTCCTGTCTAAAACACTGGCTCTTAGGAGGATAATCTGCTGAAGTCGACTGAAGCTTCACTTGGCGTGCCCTGGCAGAGGGTTGTTCTGAACGTTGGGATTGTCACAAAAGTTAAGAATTCCAGTCTTAATCAAATCACACACCCTAGCCTTTAGTGCATAGCAATTTTCCAAGTCGTGGCTTGCGGCACCTTCATGGAATGCACAGTGGAGATCAGACCTAAATCCAGCTGGTAGAGGATTTGGAAGAGGTAAAGGCCTTGTGGTAATCAAACCTTGCTCAACCAGACCAAGATACAGTTCAGTGTACTTCATGGGAATAGGATCAAAATGATTCCTATTACGGTGCTGGTTTTGTCCTGCAACTGGACGTTGGGGAGCTTGAGCTTGTCGTGGAGCAGTGACCGCAGGAGTGACAGCAGCAATAGTAGGGTGAACAACATACTGAGATTGAGGACGAGGCCTTCTCACTTCAAACATTACAGCGTTGGTCTGATCTTCCTTCTTCTTTTAAAAGTTCCCGTAGGATTTCTTCACGGCATTAGAAGATTCAACAGCCTTAGATACTTTTCCTTTCTTAAGACCTTCCTCGAGTCTTTGGCCGATAGTAACCAAATCAGTGAAGTTGGAGGAAACACTTCCAATCATCTTCTCCCAATAGAATAGGGACAGGGTATCCATAAACATTCCAGTCAACTCCTTCTCGGCTAAAGGAGGTTCAACTTGGGAAGCCAACTCCCTCCAGCGCTGAGCATACTCCTTAAAAGATTCCTTCTCATGCTGAGACATGTTCTGCAGTTGACGGTGATTAGGAGCCATGTCGAGGTTATACTTATACTGCTTCATGAAGGCATTTGTGAGGTCTTGGAAGCAGTGAATGGAGTTTTGCTCGAGACTCATATACCATTTAAGTGAGGCTCCACTCAAGCTGTCTTGAAAACAGTGGATAAGCAGTTTCTGATTTTTGGCATGAGCAGTCATCTTGTGAAGATACATGACCAAATGAGCTCTTGGGCAAGAGTGGCCCTTATACTTCACAAATTCTGGAGTTATGAACTTAGGAGGTATAACAAGGTCAGACACTAAGCACATGTTGTCTGCGTCCACATTAAAGAAATCAGTACCCTCAACGGCTTTGAGTCTCTTCTCTATGCTCTGAAACTGTTCTCGAACAACTTCAGGTTCAACAAAGTCTTCACGATCTTCACCTTGAGCACTGGCAGCATTGTACTCATAGAAGGGATTCTCAAAGGGAGCTCGAGTAGTCTGAACTATAGGTTGAGGCTCGGCAAAAACAGGAGCTTGAAACACTGGTCTAGCAGTCTGACCAATCATAGCAGTAGATGTAAGAGGTGGAGAATAGTTGTGTGGCAAACCAAACTCTAGCCAAGTTGAAGGCAGCATCTGAACAGGTGGAGGATCAGCGCTTGAAACTTCCTGGATGACAGTCCTTTAGGGTGGCTCTCCCCTAGCAATCAAGACTTGAAGCATCTCAGTGAGTTTGGTCACGCTTGACTTAATGTCATCGATCTCCATTCGGACCTCAGCATTGTGTACCTCTTGCTCTGACATCCTGCGACTGTAGTTAGCTCTAGTCCGGTATCGGTGTCAAGGAATCATCTTGACGACTCACAGGTGATACTGGAAGATAGAGACAACTGGAGATGAGTAACTGGACAAACAAACGCATGCAATGAATCATGCAAAGATGCAAATGATATGCAATGCAATGCAAACAGGATGCAAAACACATGCAACAGGATTAAGGGTTCGAGATCATAACATGGAGTCTGGGTAAAGAACCAATCCGAGGGTGTGTACTAGGGTTCTTGTATCTGTAAAACATGGTTCTAAGAAGTTCCCAGAGTCGACAATCCATCTTTCGGATTTTAAGGATTTCCCAGATGACTTGGTAATCAATAAAATTCTCAAGAGGATCTCGTCTGAGCGTAGTATCGCATGACAACCAATTCAGAATTAGACTCCATCATGGTCACCGCACTACATCCTAAAAAGGCTTAAGTGGGGTTTGGTAACTACGGTTCTCAATATCATGGGCACCTAGGTCGAGAGTAGTAACGTTTTCACGAACGGATTCGTTCAACATGACTAAACTCTCAAGAGGGCCTCAACTGAGTGATGGTGTCTCAATTCAACTTTTCAGGATTCGACTCCCTCAAAGCCTCCTTGAATACCATCGTCCTATCATAAGTGTACGCTCAAGTCCGGGTATAGGACTTATCTCACCACTCAATAATAGCAACCCTGCATACAGAAAATCCCAAGTAAAACAGGTATACAGATATATACAGATATAAATATACAAATGCACAAGCAAGCAAACATATAAATAACACAAATACAAACAAGATAGGCTTAACCCTCTTAGGGGAGTGTATCCCCAGTGAAGTTGCCATTTCTGTTGCGGTGAGAATCAGATAGCAATCTATGAATTAACTTGGATCACACATCTTTGAAATTCACCACCGAGCTTTGATTTATCCAAAGGAAAGGGTAAAGAACGAAAACCCTAAAAAGAGAATCTAGGTTCGGGGGTTGGTTATACAAAGGGAAGGTATTAGCACCCTAAGTATCCGTAGTACTCTACGGGAACCTCTTGTTAGTATTTGTGTTATGTTATGTTTGCTTGCTAAGGGAAATGTGTTAAGGTAAAGACCTAAAGGTATGTACACTAAGTATGCTCGCCAAGACATCGCATCTCGTGCCTACGTATCCTGACGGGAATGGAATCAGAGCATTCGTAGTTCCCCTCAATACGGGGTAAAAGGGTGTAAAAGGAAAATGTGGAATCCGAGAAGGCATTGGATGTAAAGGTAAAAGGTGGAAAAAGAAAAATGTGGGAAAACAAAAAGGTGGCTCGCTAGGATCTCGCAATCCTATGCCTATGTATTCTCAAGATGAACTTGAGAAATCAGAGCGTCCGTAGTTCCCCTCAATGGGGATAAGGAACTCTTGACTGTGGTCAAGGTTCCAAGGGAAAGTAGGGTCTGACGGCAAGACACCTACGTGGAGTGCGACGACTCCAAACCTAAGGCTAGGTAAAACGGTGAATGAAGTGTCCACGGCGGAACACCTAAATGGAGCACGGAGACTCTAAATCTAAGGTTAGGTTAAAAGGGAAGGCAAGTCTCGATCGCACGGTGGCGTGAGATAAGGGAATGATGGACAAGGCTATCCTAAATGACATAGCAGTCAACGGGAACGACCCTTTTCTTTGGAATGAGGAATAAGAGACAGAGGGATAGAGAGGAAAATCTCGAGTGTCAAGAGTAAAATGAATAGTAATATTTATACAGCAAATGCAATGAGAGTTAAATAAAAAATGAATATTAGGAATAAACTAAAAATGAAAATGAGGATAGCCAAGATTAAATTAGAAATTTAAATAAAGTCTAAACAAACCAAAATCTAAAAGATTAATATCTAACTAAAAAGCTAATTAAGTAAATTCTAAATAAAAATTATAATTAGATTAAAATTCTAACAAAATTTCTAAATTAAAACTAAAAATTAAATCTAGTTAAAAAACTAATGACTAATTCTAAGTAAAAATTAAATAACTAAAATAATTTTTAATTAAAAAGCTAAAATAATTAATAATCAAAATAGAATATTTTTGGGTTTTTCCTAATTAATAATACTATATTAATTTTGATTTTAAACTAAATAATATTACTAAATTATTTTTTTTTAGATTTTTATGATAACATTATCCTATTTCTTTAGATTCTTCTCTAAATTAACACTAATGTAAACCCTAAGAAAAACCTAAGCTAATTTATACGAACACTATAACAACAATAAAACATGAACACATAAAAAATATTATATTTTTACAAAATAAATTCACAAACTAAAAATATATATACTAAACTACTAACTATATATGGTATGAACGAAAATAAATGATGAATTATACTCACAAATTCCAAAGCTAGCAAAGGTTGAGCTTGTTGTGTAGAAGAAAGTGAAGGTTTATGGGCGAAGAGGGTGAATGTTTATGGGTATTATGTAAGTAAAAGAAAAGGATAAAATTTGATTCCTAAAAATAACAAAAAAAAAAAGATTTGACTAGAAAAATATGTAATGAATGTGCAAGGTTTGGAGAATGTATGTGTGGTATTGTTGGTCCAAAATGAGAGAAAGAGAGATCTTATTTATAGTGTGAATGAGGTGGGAGTGTTGATGTGGCAATCCATGTGACTTTATGAGAATGATTCTTGGCCATTGATAAGTCCAAGTTGGCAATCCATGTGAAGTGTGAGAATGATTCTTGGCCATTGATAAGTCCAAGTTGGCAATCCATGTGAAGTGTTTGTACTACTTGTAGTGGTCCCAACTTACCATTTTTCTCTTTTTTGACATGAAGATAAACAAGATAAAAGTAATAATAATAATAATAATAATAATAATAAAACTAACAATAATAATAAAGCTTAGTAATAATAAAACTAATAATAATAATAAAACTAATAATAATAAAATTAATAATAATAAAAAAAAGAAATAATAATAATAAAACTAAAAAAAAAAAGATAATTGAAAATAGTTAGTAAAAAAAAGAAATAAAACAAATTATATTCTAACGAAAAATGCATGATTATTGATATGTTTACTAAAAATGAGAAAACAGAGACCAATCAAAAGGATATGCAAAAGATCCAAGAATCTAAGGGTAAAATTTGGGGTACAACAGTGATTCTAGTGTGTCTTTATGTAGATGTCATACTTTTGATAAGGAGCTATACTTCTGAGATAAACAAGTTCAAGAAGGCGCTGATGAATGCGTTTGATATGACTGACCTTGGAAATATGATATATTTTATAGGGATGAAGATTTTGCATTCTGAGAAGGGAATTATTGTGCACCAACTGAAGTATGAACTTGGGTGACTAAGAGATTTGAGCTGTTGAATTGTAAGTCAGCAATAACACCTGCTGAGATAAATCATAAGCTAGACTCTAATGATGACAGTGAGGATGTAGATGTTACAACCTTCAAAGTATTGGTTGGATGTATGAGATATCAGTGTAACACCAGACCTGGCATATGTTATGCAGTTGGAATGGTTTGTAGGTTTATGAGTAAACTAAATTGGTCACATTACCAAGCTGCAGTCAGGATTCTGAGGTATGGAAAAGGGACTCTGAGGCATGGAATTTTGTTTCCATCTAGAGTGTCAGATGGTGCTGAGATAATATGTTATTCAGACTCTGATTGATGTGTGGACAGAAGGAGAACTACAAGGTACCTGTTCATGTATCTAGAAGCTCCCATTTCTTGGTGCTCTAAGAAGCAACCAGTGGTTGCATTGTCAACCTGTAAAGCTTAATACATAGCTGGTGTTTTGTCGGCTTGTCAGACTATTTGACTAATGAATTTACTGTAGGAACTAAAGTTCAAGGTGAGTAAACCAGTCATATAGATGATTGACAACAAATCCGCTATAAGTCTTGCTAAGAATTTAGTGCTACATTGAAGAAGCAAGCACATTAATACCAAGTACCATTTTTTGCGCAATCGGGTTCAAAATTGAGTACTTGAGGTTGTTCATGTCAGCACTTAGAAGCAACTTGCAGATGTCCTGACAAAGGCAATCAAAACTAAACACTTCATCAATTTGAGGGATAGAATTTGTGTTGTGGATTTTTAAACTTGAATATAAATCAAGGGATTGTGTTAAATTTAATTCATCTCAAGTTAGTTTTATTTGCATTTACATTTACGTTTGCATTTGAATTTAGTTTGGATTTGAATTTGGGCCATTATATATAAATCCAAATTGACTTGCATTTGTAATAGAATTTAACAGATTTCTGAATTGAGAAAGTTAGTTAGAAAAATTTGTTTCATTCTCTCTCTCTCTCTCTCTCTCTCTCTCTCTCTCAGTTGGGGAGTCCGGGAGCCCCCAAAGTAAAAATGCTCCATCGTATTGAACCCCAAAGTTGACCCTAACAATGGTATTAGAGTCGTGGTTCGGCTTTGTGGGGGAGCGGGAGCTAGATCCGGTGCTGGATCCTGTTATAGGATGTGGGGGACTCACACTTGTGGGGGAGAATGTTGGGTGCAAGTGTGAGTGATCAAAGTCCTATATTTCCTATGAAAGGGTGGAATGTTGGATTTATAAGATAGATGACCCATTTACCTAACACCTTAAGGTTTTGGGTTAAGACGTGGTCTCTCTCTTGTGGTCCTGAAGCATTAGTCTCATTGATGCTCTCGACTCTCCCGAACTCCCCAACATTATTCATCTTCTTCATCTTCTTGTGCATTATTAAAGGAGGTTCATTGTTAAACTCCAACATAAATGGTATGGATTCCTCCAGATAAATGCTTTTTAAAATGTAACAAGAATGGGTCTTTTGATAGTACCTCGACTGATAGACCAGTGGTTTCATGTGAGGGTTGTTCCACAGTAATTTTGGTGAAGTCATCTTTGGATTTTCTAAGATGGTTGAAGGTTGTTCTTCCCTTCATGCGGAGATGCTCGTAGTGATAACAACTATTAATTATGCTACTCAATTTGATTGGTCTAAGATTTGGTTGGAAACGAACTCTAGGTTGGTTATCCTTGCTCTGAAAAATAATTATCTAAAATTTTAATATTTAAAATTTTTTTAGAAAAAATAAAAAAGATCTAAAATAACATTTTAAGAATAATTATTTAAACTAAATTTTTATTAAAAAATTATTTTAACAAAAATATAAACACTATAAAAATTATTAAAAAAAACCAAAGGGTCGAATATCATAATCTACCTTCGCGGCTTGATAAGTGCAAATTGTAGCTATTTTTGTATATAAGTTTTGTTGCACTTATCGATACTTTTTGTTAAAATCGTTCGAATAAACCCCGCTTTGTTTGTAAATACGTTTACTTTACTTTATAGTGTATGTATTGCGTTATCGTGTAAATATCATTGAGTTTAATTGTTTTCCATTTATTTTTGTAGGTATTAAAGCATTGATATTGGAGCATTTTTTTAAGAAATTGAATTTTTGAAGCATGCTACAAGCGCGCTCCTGGCCCAAGGAAGGAGCTAATTCCAGCAAGTAGCGCGCTTAGCACGCCCGACCGTGCTTAGCGGGCTTTTAAGGCGGTTTAACATTAATAAGACCGGGCTAAGCGCGGTCTGCGATTTTGACAGCCAATAAATAGGAGAAAAACACATTTTTTAGGTTATGGTTTTGGGGGTTTTTGCTCCCAACTCCATCAACTTCATTTTTTCATTAGATTAGCTTAGAAAACATCATGGAAGCTTGCATTTGGATGATCCGGGGTGGATTTCTCATCGATCGGCTCTGACAACCCGTGAAGTGTTTGGTTCATTTTTTATTTTCTTCATGTCTTTCTTCTTTGTTGGGTTTGTATATGTTTTTACTTTGATCTTATGTACATTTGTCGCCTATGGCAATATATTTAATTTGCTTTATGAATCTCTATTGGTGATTGTTCTTGATTTTTGCTTAAATGCACGGGGTTTGGGTCGTGTTAGAGATAAACTTCACAAACTTCGATTAAGGATAATTATTTGTTAGTTTATGAACTCTAGAGATAGATTTAGGGCTAACAATCCGAATGGGTGTCAGAGCTTAATGCCTCAGTGTTATTTGAGTCGAGTGCGAGAGTGTCGACGAGAGTAATACGATTTTTCTCTCAGCTCGGTGTGTCAGAGATGAACACTATTGAGAGCGATGCTGGATGATATTGACGAGTATTGTAGGTTGAGTATAACTGGTCGATAAGTTTAAGTTTGTGACGAGTGGAATATATACATGCTTGATAAGTCTTTTCCCTCTGATGAATGAATTTTCTTATGTTAATATTTACTTTTCTGTTTTTATGTTTCAACCATTTTAATCCAAACTCATAAACTTAGAGATTATCGAACGAAAATTCAGTAGCACCGATCTCTGTGGACACGATAAATTCCTGGAAAAATACTTTCAAAAACTTTTGTTGCTTGCCGCTATTCCGCACCAACAAAATGGTGTCGTTGCCGGGGATTGGTGTTTTTATTGGATCGCATTGTGATAGTTTCTTTGTTTTTGAGTTTTGTAGATATCATATATTGTCTATTTTCACTTGTTTATATTGATACTTGTATATCATATTTGTGAATTTTACATGTTTTGCATAATTGTGAATATAGTGTATATATTTGTTTCTCTTCACGTTTTCCAAAAGTGTGGTTAGATGTGTAGTTCCGGTTAGAGCTCGAAGAGATGAGAGCAAAGGTGGGAGTGAAAGAATTTGGCTCTTCCGAAGCAACGTGTTGGTTTGTAAATAATAGGCGTCGAACTTACGACGTAAAACAAGTATGTTTTATCATTTTTTTGTTCCGTTATTACTTTTTCATTATAGCGTAGGTAGTGTGGTGAACATTCATTAAACAAGTTGTACTCGGATTGTTCGTAAAATTCTTAAATCTTCACTTTACAACTTGTTTAATTCATTTTCACCCGGTCATTCTGGACCAATTTTTGTATATGAGATTGTGTAGGTGTTAAGTGGAGGCCTACACCAGAACCTTGTTGCTATACTGGTTTTTCTGGTTCTGGTGTAGCGCGCTTACCGCGCTTATCGCGCCCTGCTGTGCTGAGCCAGTGAATTAAGGGATAAACTCGGTTCTGATTACGCGAAAGCGACAGTTCTCATTAAATTAGTTCTTTTCATAAGTAGAAAACATTACCCCATAAGTAGTTCTATTTACAAGCATTTGGAATATTATCTGACTGTGTGAATTACATTCAAGCCTGTTATTTATTGAATTTTATATCTTCGTACTTTACTCTGCTTTTACTGTGCACTCTTGAACTCCCGATTGATTTGCCTTAGATAAACATCGTAACGATAGAAATCGATAGATTGACGTTTGGTCTCTGTGGGATTGATAATCTTTTGTATTACTCTGACGCGATTCGTATACTTGCAAAAACACCGTATCAAGTTTTTGGCGCCGTTGCCGGGGACCAATTACGTCAAATTTTGTACCCTGTTGTTACACCGTCTAGACTAAGGCTTTACCTACTGGTCAATGCGAAGAACTCGCAGCGCCGGTAGTCTTATAGATCCTTTAGCAGAACCTGAACGTTACGCTCGCACACGTCTCTCACTTCGTAAAATTAAGGAAACTATGGCCGAAGACCGTAACCAAAGACCCCTTAAGGGTTTCGCTCAACCATCCGATGACGAACCCAGTTCTAGTATAGTAAACCCTAATATTCCTGCTAATAATTTCGAACTGAAACCCTCCCTATTACAATTAGTACAGTAAAACCAATTCGCAGGTCTCCCGTCTGAGAACCCAAATCAACATCTAAAAGTCTTTATCCAATTAGCTGACACTTTTAAAACCAATGGTGCTACTCCAGAGGCGATTCGTCTAAGACTATTTCCTTTCTCCCTCAGAGACAAAGCCCTTACATGGTTAGATTCCCTTCCAGCCAATTCTATAACAACTTGGGAAGACCTTAGAAGAGTTTTCCTTGCTAAATATTTTCCCCCAAGTAAAACTGCTGTCTTTCGAAACCAAATAACCAGATTTACTCAAAACCAAGGTGAATCACTCTTTGAAGCTTGGGAGAGATATAAAGACCTATTGAGAATATGTCCACATCATGGCCTGGAATCATGGCTAATCATTCATACCTTCTATAATGGACTTCATTATAACACTAAGATGACCATCGACGCTGCCGCTGGTGGCGCTCTGATGAATAAACCTTACCCTGAAGCTTGCGCTCTCATCGAAGATATGGCTCAAAACCATTGTCAATGGGGGACAGAACGAGCAACAGTGGAGAAGAAAGAAGCCCAAGGAGGAATACATGAGATAAGTTCTATGGGCATGATGCAAGCCAAAATGGACGCTTTGGCCCTTAAGGTCGAACATATGTACGCAAACCCAGCTACTGCAGCAGCAGTCTCGTTGGAATACGAATTATGTGGAACCAAAGGACACCAATCAGCGGAATGCAATCTATTGAATGAAACTAAATCAGACCAGGTCAACTACGCCCAAGGAAACCCATTTTCAAACACTTATAACCCTAGATGGAGGAATCACCCAAACTTTTCCTACAAAAATAATAACCCTATCCAAAACCCTGCACCTCCGAGACCACCCGGTTTTCAAGCCCAAAAACAAAACCAACCTATGCAAGTTGTGCCGCCCAAGCCGGACCTTGAGAAAATCATGGAAAATTTCATTTCGGCTCAAACCCAGCAAAACAAAGACTTCCTAAACCAAAACATTCATGTAAACGAAATGATCACCCAGTTAGGAACCAAGGTAGACCAAATAGTCACCCACAATAAGATGCTTGAAACCCAGATCTCTCAGGTAGCTCTCAAACAAGCTCCCGAAACCACACCTGGAGGACAATTTTCTGGACAACCTCAACAAAACCCCCGAGGACAAGCCAATGCAATTACCTTACGAAGTGGGACCACTTACGATGAACCATTTAACCCGGCATTGGGCAAACCCAAAACTTCTAAGAAAAGCGTTGTACCTACGGACGAAGTAGAGAAATCAGTGGAATCTGAAGAACAAAAAAACCAAGATAAGGGAGAAGCTATAGATAAAACTTATGAACCACCCCCGCCATACAAACCTCCAATTCCCTATCCACAAAGACTCAAACAAACCAAGATCAATAACCAATACCAGAAATTCATTAAAGTCATAGAAAAACTTCATGTGGAGATCCCTTTCACAGAAGCCATCACCCAGATACCATCTTATGCAAAGTTCCTCAAGGACATCCTTACCAATAAACGTAGACTTGACGATCTAAAACCTTTGGAATGCAATTCTATTTCCGAGAATAAACTTTCCAAAAAAGAGAAAGATCCAGGAAATTTCTCCATACCTTGTATTTTGGGGAGTCATGTCATCGATAAAGCTTTCCTGGACTTAGGAGCTATGTGAGCTTAATGCCTCTAGCAGTTTGTGAAAGGTTAAAACTAGGAGAACTACAACCTACTAAGACATCCCTTCAATTAGCCGATAGATCCGTCAAATATCCAGCAGACATATTAGAAGACGTCCCAGTTAGGATCGGTCAGTTGTTTATCCCTACTGATTTCGTTGTCATGGACATTAAAGAAGATGATGACATTCCAATCCTCCTAGGTAGGCCATTCTTATCAACCGCAGGAGCCATAATAGATGTCAAGAGAGGAAAGTTGACTTTTGAGGTAGGTGATGAAAAAATAGAATTCATTTTGTTGAAATTTCTTATGGCACCAGTGTTAGGAGACGCATGTTATGCCATAAACATCATTGATGAATGCATTAGGGAACTAGATCAAGAAGAACCCATAGAAACAATCAAACTACCTTCAACCCTAATAAGGGAAGATGATGGATTTATGGAACCCTACTTTGATGATAACCTTCACGAATGTATATCCCTTACCCCTGATCCAATACCATGCCCCAAGAAACAAACTTTAGAACTTAAGGAACTACCCAAGAATCTAAGATATGAGTTTTTGGACGGGGAAATGAACCGTCCAGTCATAGTCAGTGCTACCTTAAACCGAGAATAAACAGACTAGCTCTTATATGTTCTGCAGAAATATCCCTCAGCCTTAGGATATAATATCTCTGATCTGAAAGGTATAAGTCCATCCGTGTGTATGCACCGGATTTTACTTGAGGAAGATTCAAAACCCTCCAGAGAACATCAGAGAAGGATAAACCCTATAATGAGTGATGTTGTTAAGGAAGTTCTTAAGTTACTGGAAGCGGGTATAATTTATCAAATCTCAGATAGTGAGTGGGTGAGCCCTGTGCATGTAGTACCTAAAAAGGGAGGCATCACAGTCGTGCAAAACGAGAAAGGCGAACATGTAGCAAAACGGATAGAAGGAGGATGACGTATGTGCATAGATTACAGAAAATTAAACAAAGCAGCTAGGAAGGATCATTTCCCTTTACCATTTATAGACCAAATGCTGGAGCGTTTAGCTAGACACTCCTATTTTTGTTATCTTGATGGATATTCGGGATTCTTCCAAATTCCTATTCACCCAGAAGATCAAGAAAAAACAACCTTCACATGCCCTTTTGGAACCTTTGCCTATAGACGAATGCCTTTCGGCCTCTGTAATGCTCCGGCTACTTTCCAGCGTTGCATGATGTCAATCTTTGCCGATTACCTTGATGGAATTATTCATGGATGATTTCTCGGTATACGGATTTGATTTCAAAAACTGTCTCGTTAACCTTGAGAAAATCCTAAAAAGATGTGTGGATGTAAACCTGGTATTAAACTGGGAGAAATGTCACTTTATGGTTACCGAAGGTATAGTTTTAGGACACATAGTCTCTGAAAGGGGTATTGAAGTAGATAGAGCCAAGATAGAGGTAATAGAAAACCTAAAACCCCGTAAGACCATTAGGGAAGTCCGAAGTTTTCTTGGACATGCTGGTTTCTACCGGCGTTTTATCAAGGATTTCTCTAAAATAACCAAACCTTTAACTGGCCTCCTGATGAAAGATGTTGAATTTAATTTTGATGAAAAATGCATTGAGGCATTTAACCTTTTGAAACAACGCTAATTTCAGCACCCATTATGCAACCCCCAGATTGGACCGAACCTTTCGAAATCATGTGCGATGCTAGCGATTACGCTGTAGGAGTTGTTCTAGGTCAAAGAAAGGATAAGAAATTACATGTAATTTATTATGCTAGTAGAACCCTAGATGCTGCTCAGCTTAACTACGCAACCACTAAAAAGGAACTCCTTGTTGTAGTTTTTGCCATAGACAAGTTTCGATCTTATCTGGTAGGAGCTAAAATTATAGTTTACACAGACCACGCTGCTATTCGTTACCTATTAAGCAAGAAAGATGCCAAACCTAGGTTACTTCGATGGATCCTTTTATTGCAGGAGTTTGATCTAGATATTCGAGACAAGAAAGGCACACAAAATGTTGTTGCTGATCACCTTTCTCGACTTGAGTACCTGAAACCAGATTTAGTGCCTATAAATGACGATTTTGCCTATGACAGGTTAATAGATAAGATAGAAGCCATTGAAGAAAATAACCTAGATCCTTATAAGAACCCTGAAAAATATTTGGCGGTAAGTGGTGTACCTTGGTACGCCGATTTTGTTAATTACTTAGCCGCTGATATCGTACCTCCTAACCTTAACTATCAACAGAAAAATAAGTTCTTTAACAATGTAAGATAGTTTTATTGGGACGAGCCACTTCTTTTCAAAAGAGGTACATATGGTATTTTTCGTCGTTGCGTTCCAGAAGAAGAGGTAAGAAATATCATAAAACACTGTCACTCTGCACCCTACGGAGGACATGCTAGTACCTCCAAGACACACGCTAAAATTCTTCAAGCTGGCCTTTTCTGGCCCACAATGTGGCGTGATGGTCATGCCTATATAGTCAAATATGACCGGTGCCAGTGCACTGGGAACATCTCAAGACGTGACGAAATGCCTTTAAGGATCATTCAGGAAGTAGAACTTTTCGATGTTTGGGGCATCGATTTTATGGGACCATTTCCACCCTCATTAGGAAATAAATATATCTTAGTAGCTGTTGACTACGTGTCTAAATGGATTGAAGCCATAGCCTCACCCAGAAACGACACACGTGTAGTGATTAAGCTGTTTAGGAATTATATATTCCCTAGATTCGGAGTACCCCGTCTTGTTATAAGCGATGGTGGATCGCACTTCATATCAATAATTTTTTATAAACTTTTAAGAAAATATGGAGTTAAGCATAGAGTAGCAACACCTTACCATCCACAGACTAGCGGCCAAGTAGAGGTATCTAATAGGGAGATTAAACAAATCTTAGATAAAACTGTTTCAATAACTAGAAAAGATTGGTCTCAGAAGCTACAAGAAGCACTATGGGCCTACAGAACTGCCTTTAAAACCCCTATTGGAACAACTCCTTACCAATTGGTCTATGGAAAGTCCTGTCACCTACCCTTTGAGTTAGAACACAAGGCCTATTGGGCCATTGAAACCTTAAACTTAGATTATTTGACTGCTGGTGAAAAAGCGCATCCTTGACATTCATAAACTAGAAGAACTCCGCCAGTCTGCCTATGAAAATGCCATAATATATAAAGAAAGAACCAAAGCTTGGCATGATAAAAGAGTTATAAAGAAAGATTTCAATATAGGAGATCCTGTTCTCCTCTTTAGTTCCAGGTTGCGACTTTTTCCTGGCAAGCTTCGTTCAAGATGGACAGGTCCTTTCGAAGTTTCTAAAGTCCTAAAATCCGGAGCAGTTGAGATCAAGAACCATTCTTGTAGTCCATTCATTGTAAATGGGCAGAGGTTAAAACACTACGAAGGAGGTGACATTCCCATTGACTACTCCAGCCACACTCTGATCGATCCACCACTACCTACTTCAGCTGCATGAGTTCTACTCGTCAAGCTAACGACGTTAAACAAGCGCTGCTTGGGAGGAAACCCACGGTTTTCTTTATTTTTCTTCTATTTTTATTACTTTTCATATCTTACATTTTGTCTCTATTTTGATTAGTTTGTTTATATAGACTGGCCTTTTATGATGTTTGTGTTTTCAGGTCCCATTCTCTAACCCTTCTTTTTAGGATACAGACCTTCGACGACATGCACGCCACTTTCAGAGACGACGCACAGAGACAACGCTATTTAGTTCTTTACCAGCGCCCCATGGCACCTACCCGTTACCCTGACCAGGCTTGCATGGATGCCTTAGGCATCGAGCTCAGTATAAGGTTTCTATGTAGCCAGCTCTAGTGGGATGAGTATGCTGATGACATTCATTCGACCTACAGAAACCTCACCCTGGAGTTCCTCAGTTCATTTAGCCATGAGCCATATGATGGTCCGGACGGCAGCGTCATGTTCAGACTGTTTGGGACAGAGTACTCTTTTACCCATAAGGGGTTTGGTGATTTGCTAGGTTTCCAGACTTCCCCTGATGCCATTCCTGATTTACCTATGGGATACTTTATGAGTCGAGATATCGACAAGTTCTGGAACGATATCACAGGTAGAGGAAGCCCTGATCCGTCCACCCAGCTATCTCACATTATCCATAACCCAACTCTCAGGTATTTCCAGATGATCCTTGCCCACACCTTCCTTGGAAAGGCTGATGCGGATGTCCATGTTAGTGAGGAGGAGATCTTCTTCCTTTTATGTGCGAACCAGTCGCGTCCTGTGGCCTGTGGGAACTTTCTGCTTGATAACTTCACACTCACAGCCAGATCTTCTGAAGGAATCATCCATGTGGGAGGAATAGTTACTTAGATTGCTACCGCTTTGGGTCTTACTAGTAAGCTGCTTCACCTGACTCCCTACTGCGGGTATACCATGTTGGATATCGATTTTTGCTTGGACCGAGGGTTGATGAGGAGAGCTTCCTTTCACCCTGACCAGTTCTAGCTCTTGATCGACAACGAGACCATCCATTACTTCACTTTGCCTGATCCTATCATGACTAGTGTCCACGACCCTGATAATTAGAGTTATGCTTTAAAGGGTTATGGAGAGACAGTTGATGAGCCTCGCACTCCACCGGTTCCAGAGTATCACCCTACACCACCATCTCCCAGGATTACAGTGCTGTCGAATAATCTTTCCTTGCAGAGACCTGACGTGTACACACAGCTAGCTGAGCTACGTATGGAGACTGCCAGACTTCGACATGAGGTTACTGACCTTACCTTGCAGGTCCAGGTGTCCGATCTGAATCACGCGACAGAGGCTGATTGCTTGTATCAGGAGATCGCAGATCTACGCCGCGAGTTAGCCGCAGTTCGAGGTTCTGACCAGACCGAGGAGCCTCCGACTCCGTGATGACACTACTCTCATTATCTTCTTTACCGTTTTATTTACTTATTTCTGTTTTTCAGACTTATATATATATATATATATATATATATATATATATATATATATATATATATATATATATATATATGCATTTTTATGTTTATTATTCTCTAATTTTATTTTATTAATTTATTTACTTATTTATTATTTGTATTTTTATTTTTAGACCTAACAAAAAAAAAAAATGCATGTACTAAAAACAAGAAGGAAGTGCTACCTGCACCCACTTCACCGTCTTCTTCTCACCCTTCTGCAGGTACAACTCCTGGTTTATATATTACTGAGCAGATGTGGCGCGACCAGCTGGCCAGAGAAGAAAGGCGTGATGGCTTGCTTGCTGCCATCCAGCAGCAACTGACCGACAACATGAGATTCATGCAAGAGTCACAGCAACAGACAAACAGCTCCATTCAAAGTATCATGCAATCTCAGGCTGCTTTGACCACTAGATTTGATGAGTTCGCAGCTTCTCAGAGCGATCGTCGCCGCAGCAGATCTTGTCACCCTAGGCGTTCACCGCACGGTGGCGATAGTACCAGTAGCATGCCATAGGACTTCCAGGTTACTCTTTCCCTATCTTATTTCGAAACATTGGGGACAATGTTCGATTTAAGTGTGGGAGGAGACTTTATATGTTTTACTTGTATTTTCTTTCCTTTTACTTTTTTATTGCTTTCTAGTTTAGTTATCTTGTTTTTAGTTTGTTTTTAGAATATGCATGTGGTTGACGAGTCATCTATGTAGTGTATCCCTATTTCCCCATTTCCTTAGCCGTACCAAAAAAAAATTTCGACAAAAGAAAGTGTATTGTTCTGAAAATTTGGGCTTTGAGAAAGGTTTGAGTTAGGATGCGGATGACTTGGGAATTTATTTTTTTTAAACATCGGTATCGTTTTAACACAATAAGCTTCGTGATTATAGGAATCAACCCCGATACCCCATATACCATGGCCCTAATTATCTTTTTGAGTAGGTCCTTTGTAGTTTATCCTAGCAGTCAGCTCCGGCCTAAGCATGCTCTACGTAGGGGACCGATGAATATAAGTGAATGATTTGTATGATGTGCTTCATAAAATATTTACAATATATATATATATATATATATATATATATAATAAAATTTGCCCATTGTTGGTTAGTTCAGAGGTATCTGGTGCTGGACTTGGTAGGGCGGGTTACGATCCGATCCCCCACAACTACAATTGGGTCAATAAAAGGGGTTACACCAGTTTGTGTACCAGAGCCCCATGCTTGAGATCAGAATCACTAACCGTTCACTTTACTATGAGTATGTACGGATAACGAGCTTAATGTAATTGCACTAGAATGAAGAGGACCCAAAAAGAGATGCAAAAGGGTAAGCCTAGGTACAGTGGGGTAGTATAGATTGGTTTGTATAGGAACGGAGTTTATGTCCGTGTTTGCGAAAAAGTGTCATTACGATATCCTTGGTTCACTTAGTTAGTACCTATCACTTCATCCTAGTTTGAACTTAGAAGCCCTTTTTGCCCAAATCATTCGTTGATACCACCTTTTTCTGTCATGAGCTATAAAGTGTTTTGCTTGAGGACAAGCAAAGGTCTAAGTGTGGGAGAATTTGATAACACTGAAACACACTACGTATTTGACTCGGATAGCACATGTTTCTTAGGATTTTATTGCCATTTTCTTATGTTATGCTTGTGTTTTGTTTTGTTTTCGGGTTCTTTGTAGTTCCAGAGCTCCTAGTGAAGAAATGAAGAAAAACGAGCAAGAAAACCAGCTTTTGAGGAAATTGTACACACAGCATCTACCATGGCGGGCGCCATAGGGTAGGCCATGACTTGGATGAGAGTCAACTGCTGTCAACTGCCACGATCTCCACTTCTTTCTCCTTTGGTTCACATGGCGGGCGCCATGAGGGGGTGGTGGGCGCCACCTTTGTCATTTGATTTCCCTCCCAAAAGAAGTTGGAGGGCACTTTTGTCCTTCCATGTTAATTTCCTAGGCTATAAATAGACGAGTTTTGAATCATTTTTCTTCATCCAAGCTTAGTTTCAGAACTCAAGCCATATATTTTAGTGTTGTAAAGTGATAAACTCTTCACATCGGGGAGTTATCACACTGTTTGATCGAGTCTGTAATCGAGTTTGGAGCACTCTGGTAGAAGTTAATCCTACCGCCATTTCCATTTCCAGTCATTTATTTCCAGTTGTACCAGATTTAAAGCCTCCAATTTGGAGCAGGTTTCATTTACAAGTTCAGCATTTACTTTCTTTATTTTCTCGCACTCGCATTTACTTTCTTTATTTTCTCGCACTCGCATTTACTTTCGTTAATTCCTCGCACTCGCATTTACTTTCTTTAATTTCTCGCACTCGCTTTACTTTAACATGATCTATTTCACCATGTCTATTTACATTTCCATGTCCGGCTAAATCTTAAAGTTTAGAATGTAAGTATCATAGTTAAAGTAATATTCCATACAATGTGTCGATAGAAATGACTAGGGGTTCTTTTGATTTTTGACACGAGTTTTCTGTACTTTATTTTTGTTGGGTAAGATCGAAAGCCGTCCAACCTTTGGTTAAACTTGGTTAGTCTTAACTGTTCAAAGGAAGCGAAAGCGCTTTGTCCAGTTAAGTAGGAGTTTTTAATACTTTAGAAAAACGATTTTAAAACTATTTTCGGACGCGTTTATGGGTTTAAAGTCCGGTTCGCATGAACCTCTTTTTGTTAAAAGTTCCAAGTAAAAATACTTTTCAACTGAGTCAAGAAACTATATTTCTTAAAAATAGGTTTATTACTTTAACGCAATGCGCGCCTTTTTATAAGTGACAATAAGAGGGTTCGATTAAGGGATAAACTCGGTTCAGATTACGCGAAAGCGATAGTTCCCGTTAAATTAGTTCTTTTCATAAGTAGAAAACATTACCCCATAAGTAGTTCTATTTACAAGCATTTGGAATATTATCTGACTGTGTGAATTACATTCAAGCCTGTTGTTTATTGAATTTTATATCTTCGTACTTTACTCAGCTTTTACTGTGCACTCTCGAACTCCCGATTGATTTGCCTTAGATAAACATCGTAACGATAGAAATTGATAGATTGACGTTTGGTCTCTGTGGGATCGATAATCTTTTGTATTACTCTGACGCGAATCGTATACTTGCGAAAACACCGCATCATATTAAAGCATTGATATTGGAGCATTTTTGAAGAAATTGAATTTTTGAAGCATGCTACAAGCGCGCTTAGCGCGCTCCTGGCCCAAGGAAGGAGCTAATTCCAGCAGCGCCCGACCGCGCTTAACGGGCTTTTAAGGCGGTTTAGCATTAATAAGGGCGCGCTTAGCGCCTTGACCGGGCAAAGCGCGGTCTGCGATTTTGACAGCCAATAAATAGGGGAAAAACACATTTTTTAGGTTATGGTTTTGGGGTTTTTTGCTCCCAGCTCCATCAACTTCATTTTTTCATTAGATTAGCTTAGAAAACATCATGGAAGCTTGCATTTGAATGATCCGGGGTGGATTTCTCATCGATCGGCTCTGACAACCCGTGAAGTGTTTGGTTCATTTCTGATTTTTTTCATGTCTTTCTTCTTTGTTGAGTGTGTATATGTTTTTACTTTGATCTTATGTACATTTGTCGCCCATGGCGTTATATTTAATTTGTTTTATGAATCTCTATTGGTGATTGTTCTTGATTTTTGCTTAAATGCACGGGGTTTGGGTCGTGTTAGAGATAAACTTCACAAACTTCGATTAAGGATAATTATCTGTTAGTTTCTGAACTCTAGAGATAGATTTAGGGCTAACAATCCGTATGGGTGTCAGAGCTTAATGCCTCAGTGTTATTTGAGTCGAGTGCGAGAGTGTCGACGAGAGTAATACGATTTTTCTCTCAGCTCGGTGTGTCAGAGATGAACACTATTGAGAGCGATGCTGGATGATATTGACGAGTATTGTAGGTTGAGTATAACTGGTCGATAAGTTTAAGTTTGTGACGAGTAGAATATATACATGCTTGATAAGTCTTTTCTCTCTGATGAATGAATTTTCTTGTGTTAATATTTACTTTTCTGTTTTTATGTTTCAACCATTTTAATCCAAACTCAATAACATTTAAATTGTCGAACGGCAGTTCAGTAGCACCGATCTCTGTGGACACGATAAATTTCCGGAAAAATACTTCCAAAACTTTTGTTGTTTGCCGCTATTCCGCACCAACATTGCTACCAAGTTAAATCAGCATCACATATTTGATAGTTGAGGATAATCGAAAGCAACAACAAACTAAATATTCTAGAACAATAAAAGAGGGAAACACCAAATTTTAATCAATTTTTTAATAAATAAAATTAGATATACAAGTGACATTTCTTATATATCCAACAAATTTATCGATCTATAATCAATGTAGATTAATCAATCACACTTAAATATTAATAAATTCGAACAAAATTATGTTTTTCACACAAACTATACCTCCAAGAGATTAATTGAAACATGTAACGTGTATATGCATATAATGGCAAGTTTATAAATATTTTGTTACACTTTGATAGTGATTGCTATAGATCACGTTCCAACAAGATAACTTTATAATTCCCTTATCTTATCCCACACACATAACCACCTCTTAATAAGACCGGAAAGATAAAAATCAGTAGAGATGAGCACAATGAAAAACTTAAACCATCAATTTGAATTTGAAGTGAAAAGTTTTACTTCACCTATGATTGCAGCAAGAAACTCAGAAAGAACATAACCCTTAAAAAAAACCTTAAGACGCTGTTTGGCCATGTCCCACATAATCAAGAACCAAGACAGTATCCAGATTCTCCTTAATCTTCTCATATTTCCGAAGCTCCTCATCACAATCAACCTCCTTCAATTCGCTTACCCCCGGAAAAACCGCAATAGAACCAATAGAAAACCCTTTAGATCTCCCATCAGAGAAATTCTCACCACACGTAACCTGCACAGCTTTCCCACGTTGAATTCCATTTACACCCTTCAAAACCTCCTCTTTACCCTCCTCCCCCAAACCCTCCTTCAACTTGAAGAACACAACTCTCAAAGCAGACTCCACCGGTAAAACCAAATCGTCGCCGTGAACCTCCGTGACCCAATCAAGAGCCATCTTGTCAACCACCAGAGACTTGTTATCGTTGATGACTGATACGTGAGTTGGGTGAACCGCATAGGTGTGGAGATCTTCCTTGGAGCTGAACCGGATATGGAGTATGTGAGTGAAAGTGAAAGATGAAAGGGAAGAGGATTGGATAGTGGTTAATGGACCCATAGTGAGGTGAAGTGGTTGTTCCAGAGAGACGAGGGAATTGACTTGTTCTTCGAAGGAATGAATCTCAGATTGTGTAGCTTCTTCTTTGATCTTGAACAAAACTACATGCTCGATTATTGATTTCATCCTTGGTTTCTGTTGGTGCGTCTATGCGTTTACCACACAATAACTCTATCAGATATACAATACTAGTTCTTGCTTCTTTATCGATATTCTTTCTTTTATAAAAAATAATAATAAAACTATCATTTTTTAATATAGAATTGAGAGTAATATATTTAATATTAATTAAATAATATAATTAAAAATACAATAAATATGACCTTTGAAATTGGAACAGTTGTTTTAGAAGAAATTTGTAAATAGAGACATCTCAAGTAAATAGTTAAAATTAAAAATGGGAGAACTTATATATATTTTATATTATTTTTATTAATATATTTTTCTATAATAAAATATAACTAAAAATTAAATGAAAAATTGATGTATTTGATCTAAATTTTAAACCAAATACATCAATTTTTTCTCTCTGACCAAACTTTATTTTATTTTTATTGTGAAAAGAGAACTTTATTCCCATAACAACATGATTATCAAAATATTATTAATGAGTAAAAAAGTATTAGCTGTCATTAATTTGATAAAGAACTAAAATTAAGTTATAAAACATAGTTTTCGTTTTTGTGAGATTTGCAAAGAAAACAGTATAATTAATTGGAATACTAATCATATTTGTTTTTGTTATGAATTGATATCGTCAAGAACAAATTAAAATACGAGAAAAATAATTTGAGTTTTTTGAACAAATACAAGAAACCATGTTAGGTTTTACGAAAGAGAGAAGAAGAAAAAAGAATAAGAATTGATTAAACATGTTTTACTATTCAATTTCTCAATAAGGGTTCAAAGATTACAAGTGAATACCAACAATTAACCTCTCTCAACAATTTGAGAGAACGAGTCTATTTATAGGCTACTAAGCTAACTTAAGATACAACCTAACTTAGCAATTGAGTTTAGAAGTAAGACCCAATTCAACATATTAACTTAAATTACAAGTTAATATATTTCGACATTATGCTCGAACAAACTTCGACTACAGCATACATAACTCTTGTCGAACCATAAAGCTACCCTTGTCGACACTATAGTTCGATCCAAATACCACTAATCTCCACCTTGGAACAAACTCTATAACAAGGAAATAAAGTAGCTTTCATCATGCAGCTTTATCAACTGCATACAGTGGAAAAACTTGCTACTTGGCAATGTCTTGGTGATCATATCAGCAACATTGTCATCAGTCGAAACCTTCAGCACTTAGACTTATCCACGCTCGATTATCTCTCTGAAGAAGTGCAACCTCACATCGATGTGCTTGTTTCACTCATGATAGGTTGAATTCTTCGACAGGTGTATTGCGCTTTGACTATCACATTTAACAGTGATAACTCGACTTTGAAGTATCAGCTCCTTAGCAAAACCTTTAAGCCATAATGCTACTTTCACAGCTTCAGTGAGGGAGATATACTCTGCTTCAGTGGTTGATAAGGAAACAACCTTCTAAAGTGTTGCTTTCCAACTGATTGTTGTGCGAAACATAGTGAACACATATCCAGAAATAGATTTATTGGAATCCATACAACCTGCATAATAAGAGTCGACAAATCCTTCAATTTTGACTTTGCTATCATCACCACAAGCTCCACCATAAATCAAGACTCTGCCCAGAGACTCATTTATGTACCTAATAATCCACTTTAATACTTGTCAGTGCGCCTTCCTAAGATTGGCCATATACCTGCTTACAAGGCTCACTTCGTATGCTATGTCTGGTCTCGTACAAACAATTGCATACATCAAAAAACCTACTATACTAGCATATGGAATGTTATTCAGATAGGCCCTTTCGACTTCAGTACTAAGACTTTGAGTCGTACTCAGCTTGTACTGAGGATTAGTCGGTGTTAGAACAGACTTTGAATTCGACATACCAAACTTGTTGAGAATCTTCTTCAAGTATGTCTCTTGAGATAAGCATAATCTTGAATGCTTTCTATCTCTCCGGATGTCAATCCCAAGAATTCTGGAGGCAGCTCCCAGATCCTTCATGTCGAACTCCTTATCGAGTTCAGCCTTCACCTTCATAACATCTTCGACATTGTTGCTTTCTATGAGGATGTCATCCACATAAAGAAACAAAATAATAAGTGAATTTCCAAGTCAAAATCTAAAGTAAACACAGTGGTCGGATTGGCTCCTAGTGAAACCAATGTGTGCCATAAACTTGTCGAATCTCCTATTCCATTGTCGAGGAGATTGTTTCAGGTCATACAAGGACCTATTCATCTTGCACACATAATCTTCCTTTCCCTTTTCTGCATACCCTTCAGGTTTCCTCATCAGGGTTGTTTCATCTAGATCACCATACAAGAAGGCAGTCTTCACATCCATCTGTTCAAGTTCTAGGTCGAACATTGCCACCATGGTTAACAACATTCTAATGGATTTATGCTTTACAACAGGTGATAACACGTCATTAAAGTTGACACCTTCTTTCTGAGTGAACCCCCTAGCAACCAACCTTGCCTTAAAGCGCTTTGACATCACTCATTTGATTCCTTTCTTAACCTTGAAAATCCACTTACAGCTGACTAACCTGACCCTTGCAGGTTTCTCGATCATCTCCCAAGTGTTATTATCATGGAGAGATTTCATCTTATCATCCATGGCTTTCAGCCATTCAGTCTTATCTCGACTCCTCATAACTTCCTTATAGTCTCTAGGTTCTTAGTCAATAACCTCACTTGCAGAGATTAAGGCATAAGTTATGAGATCTGCATAAACAAGTCTCTAAGGTGGCTTGATGACTCTTTTCAACATGTCTTTTGCCAACAGGTAGTCATTATTAGTCTTCTCATCTTCGACGACAGCTTCTGCTTCTTCTTCAACTTCATCTGGGGTCATGTAATTCAGTATCACTATGCTCCGCCTCAACAGGAATCTCTTCATGTTCCAGCTCTTCTTCAGACATCTTCAAACTTCGACCAATGTCATCTATTTTCTTGAAATCCATCTCAGCTTCATTGAAAACTACATCTCGACTTGTGATACACCTCTTGTGACCTGGCTCTAGGCACCACAACCTATAAGCTTTGACTCCTTCCGGGTATCCATTTAACATACATCTCAGAGCACTAGGTTTGACCTTGTCTTGCCTAATATGACCATAGGCTAAACAACCAAATACTCTAAGTCTTTTGAGATTAGGTGGATGTCCCGACCAGACTTCTTCAAGTGTCTTCATTCCCAAGGCTGTCGAGGGACACCTATTTATCAAGTATGCTGCAGGCACAACAACTTCTGCCCAAAACACCTTCTTCATTCCCGCACTTACCAACATGCACCTCACCCTTTTTCCAAAATGGTTCGATTAAACCTTTCATCCAAACCATTTTTTTAGGGATTCCCTGCAATAGTTATGTGCCTTGCAATGCCATAAGCAACACAATAGCTGTCGAAAGCCTCATTGCAAGATTCAAGACCATTGTCAGTCCTCAACCTCTTGACCTTCCTGTCAGTTTGGTTTTCGACCAGAGTCTTCCAACTTTTGAAATTTTCAAAAGTTTCATCCTTAGTCTTCTGGATGAATACCTGTAACTTTCTAGAGTAATCATCAACTATGAATAGAAAATACTTTAAGGATTCCTTGCTGGTCCCCAAAGATCATCATGAATGTAATCAAGGGATCCATGTGTTGTTTGTTTACCTTTGTTAAACTTCATTCTACAGGATTTACCAAATACACAAGGTTCGCAAAACTCCAGTTTTTCGACCTTGTCACCACCCAGTAGATTTTGTTTCGACAATTCAACCAGGCCTCTTTTACTGAGATGACCAAGTCTCTTGTTCCATGGCTCAGTCTTCGACACAGGTTTCGTGGATGCCACATCTGCTGAACTACTTACAACCTCAGCCTCAAGGGTATACAAGCCTTGTTTCTTCACGCCTTTCAAGACTTCCTTCGACCCCTTCATTACCATTAAGATGCTTTGCTCTCCTTTGAAAATATATCCTTTCTTGTCGAATTCACCAAGAGAAATCAAATTCCTCTTAAGATCAGGTACATACCTAACATCAGTCCATAGCCTTATTGACTCATCATGGAGCTTGAATATGACAGATCCAATACCTGCAATTTTGCAAGCTTTGTTATTTCCTAGCAGTACTGATCCCCCATCTTGATCACATAATTCCTCAAACATGTCTTTGTTTGGAGTCATGTGCCAAGTACACTATGAATCCATAGTCCACTCCTTCCTAGAGTCACTGCTTGAAACCACCAGGACATTAGATGATTCATAACCATCTTGCACAATGGCGGCATTACCATTATTCTTTCCACTATGATTTTTCAGTCGATCAGAGCATACTTTTCTTTTATTAACCTCCTTCTTACAATGATAACACTTAATAGTAGGATCATTACCACCATAAGAATTCTGTAGAACTTTACCCTTCTTCTTCTCAAACCTACCATCTTTCTTCAAGAATTTCCCCTTAATGGACAAAACTTCACCAACATAAGATGGCTTGTGCTCCTTTAGTTCGTTCAAATCCTTAGAGTACAAGGTAGATTGAACATCTTCAAAGGTCAACGACTCTGTTCCATACAAGAGAGTTTCTTTGAAGTGAGCATGAGACTTAGGTAAAGAACACAACAACAGCAACACTTGATCTTCATCATCAATCTTGACCTCGATATTCTCAAGATCAAGAATCAACTTGTTGAACATATCCAGCTGCCCAACCAAGGCTTTTTCTTCACTCATATTGAGCGAATAAAAAAGCTTGCTTCAGGTAGAGACGATTAACCAACGATTTCGTCATATACAAACCTTCAAGTTTCGTCCACACACCAACTGCAGTTTTCTTCTTTGAAACCTGCTGGAGAAACTTATCACCAATGCTCAACACAATGGCACTGTGGGATTTTTTGACCACTGTTGTCTTCTCTTCTCCGATAGGGCATCATCTATTTTATATGATACTTTCAAAGCTTCTAACAAACCCTGTTGAACAAGAAGGGCTTGCATCTTCAAGCGCCACAAACTGAAATCATTCACATCGGTGAACTTTTCAATCTCATATTTTGTTGACGGCATCTTCTCCTCCACACTCATCGCACCAGTTTGTTGTGAATTGATGTCGTCGAGAACAAACCAAAATATGAGAAAAAAGACTTGAGTTTCTTGAATAAACACAAGAAACCCTATTAGTTTTTACGAAAAAGAGAAGAAGGAAGAATAATAAGAATTGGTTAAACCTGTTTTACTATTCAATTTCTCAATAAGGGTTCAAAGATTACAAGTGAATACCAAAAATTAACCTCTCTCATCAACTTGAGAGAACTAGTCTATTTATAGACTACTAAGCTAACTTAGGATTCATGCTAACTCAACAATTGGGCTTAGATGCAAGGCCCAATTCGACATACTAACTTAAGTTACAAGTTAATATATTTCGACATTATGCTCAAGCGGATTTCGACTACAATATACACAACTCTTGTCGAACCATGAAGCTACCCTTGTCGACACTAGAGTTCGGTCCAAATACCACAGTTTTTATCTTCTAATTTTAGATCTCCTAAATCTAGTTTTAAGAAATAGATCAAAGAGATGTTTGACAATATTCATTTTAAAGTCACCCAGACTATTGATGAAGATTAAAAAAATAGAAAGTTTGATTAGTGATGCAGATTAGAATGACGATCCTGATTTGAAGAAAAAAATGCTCAATTTATGTTAGATAATGCATTGCATATGTAGGATCAGTTTTGGAGGAACAATAAAAGAAATAAATGGTTTGAGGATAGACATAGGAATACAAAGTTGTTTCAAAACACAATCAAATTGAGATATGCTAGTAACAAAATCACTAGATTCATACATGTCAACATTTTTTTGGAGGAGTACATTAAATTATTAATCATGTTATTAACTTCTAAATTTTTTTTATTCAGAAAACAATTGCAGTTATACTGATCTTGTGGAGAGAATTATCCAACAAGTTATTATGGACTTATGTGCTTGCAGCTATGAAGTTTCAAGAAGGAATTCTTATGGAGAGGAGTACTTCACTTCATTAGATCAAACAACTGTAATTTTATAGTGTTTTTCTCTCATCCATTAACTCTTCACTTTCTAGTTATTTGTTTCCACTACATTTCCATTTTCCTATTTTCATTGCTTTTACTCTGTTTGGTTTGCAAAAAAAATTTAAACTCTACTTTTGGAAAAGTTTTTTATTCAAAAATGTTTTCCCAAACACACACAATTAACTCCCTCTTTTTTGTTTGGAGTCATTTGACTAATAAGTGGTATCAAAGTCTAACTCATGTTTAAAGACTATCCGTCTTAGGAGGAATAAGATGATCTACAAATAATTTTTCTTTTAACATGAGACTTTTCATGAATACACCTCCACCATTTTATGGTGATAAGTATAACTTATGGAAAGCGAGATTTGAAATCTTCATCAAATAAAATGATTTTAAAATGTTGGATATCTTAATTAATGGTCCGTTTGTTCATATCTTCTCCTTTAATGATGAGGTAGTAAATAAAATCGATGGTGATTAGACTGAAGAGGATATGAAAAGAGTTAAAATTGGTTTTAAATTCAAACAGTTTTTGATAAATGCTTTATGTTATAAGGATTTTTATTATGTCTGCACTTGTGAGTCTGCCAAGGAAGTGTGGGACATTCTTGAAATGATTTATGGAGTCTCTCCAAGTATCAAGCAAGAGAGAATGACCACACATGCTCAGGATGTTAAAATACCATATAATGTGTGAGTCATTCTCATGGATGATACTCAATCATTGGAACCATTTGAGGCTTTATTAGAAACCGTGTTTTCAATAAATGTATAAATATTAAGAATTGGAATCAGAAATTTGATCCAAGTATCACTTTAGAAGATAACAGTTTGTTTATTGAGTTTTAGGCCGAATCCAGAAAGCATGAGATAATCAAAAGATTCATCAAAATGATCCAGCTTTTGAAAGATGAAGGAATAAACTCGATTTTACTTGAAGAATCTTCATCAAGAGGATCCAATGAAGAAGTAGTAGAATCAAACCCAACTGTATCCTTTAAACAAAATATATCAATAGATGAACGATTATCCAAAGAATCTTTTGATAAATAAATGATGTCAATGTTGAAGAAGCTTCATCCAGTTGAATATTAAAAAAAGTTTCAATAACCAAAATTTGTGGAAATGGAGATGAATAAAGAACATCATCAAGAAAAATCCTTGAAGAGACATTAACCAGAAGAATGTGTGAAAACTCAACTTCTAGAAGAATTTTCAAAGATCCCCTATATCAATTCTCTTGTGAAGAAGAGGTAGAAACAAACGATGCATAAATGGAGGAAATACCAGGAGATCCTTGCATAGACTCTTCCAGGGGCATGTTCAAGAACATATTCAGTGATACATCTGAAGACTCATATGAAGCGCCTTCTCAAAAAGGAGAATGTGATAAAGAAGATCATATATGCCTCAAATCTTCAAAAGAAAATGACACTAAGGTAACTTCTCAAACTAATAAAGAATTATTTAAGTTTTATGTTAATCTCTCTAAAGAATTTGAGAATTTAGAGAAGAATATTATTGATCTTAAAGATTATGCCAAATTCTACGAAAATATCAATAAGATTCTATGTGAAGAAAATGCTAACTCTATTTGGGTACCCAATATGAAAACCTAACTTTGTTTTACTAGGATTCCTATGTAGCCTTGAACATGTGTTATTGAAAGTTTGATAAAGTTGTGCAAAAAAAAAATATTATTAGTATACAAGAAATGTTTGCTATTCCTGATTATATTCAGTTGTAGTGTTGTTGGCATTGATGGTGTTCCTTTCGGGAACCAAAAATGGATGCAGTTAGAAATCTTATGATCTTGAACGGTGGCTCCGATCTTATTTACAGCAGCACCGAGTGGACCTGCATGGTTAGCACTCCAACGCCCAAGTCAGTTCAAGATTCAAGATGAGTACAGTGAAAATTGAAGATCAGAGATTGTACCTGGCTCTTAGCATATGAACTAATTATATACCTAAGGCCATGTGGAGTGTATTTGAGATGGATTGGACCTTGGTCATTTGGGCCTTTGGCCGGTCCAGAACTGTTGCCCAAAGGCTTTGTTGGGCATCGAAGGAGTCGGGGAAGTCTTAAGTATACTGGCCTCCATGATGTGGCCCGATGTGGAATAGAACTGAAATGCTTGGGATCATTTTTTGAAAAAGTAATGGTGAAAAGGCGCAGTTAATGTGGTTCCATCATTTATACACTTTGTCACCCTTTTCAGACACGTGTAATGACGCGACCAATTAGGGTATGGTGCAGTTTATAGAATGCTTGAATGCACTCAAGTTGGCGCTGTTAGAACAAGATTTTTTCATGAGATATATTACTTGGGTTTTGATGATAACAAAGTATTTAAAGAACAATATTTGATGTGTGTTTCTTGTGTGAAGATTCTAATACTTGGAAATATTTATATATACAGAATCTATTATACAAAGGCACACTTGAGAAAAGTTGAATTGCTAGCTTCTGGTGGTGCAGAATCTGAAGAACACTTGCTAAGTGATGTCTGGCGTATACTTTGAAGTTGAAGGCCTCTGCATCATAAGAAGCAACATAATTTTCTCTACACTTGGTGAATGTAAATTGGCTTCTGGTATCATTTAGAGTTACTGACAAAGCTGAAGATGTCCGTACTGCATGAAGCAAGCTGCATTGTCAAATCAGTTTGTCAGCTGGAGCCTGAGTTCACAAGGCTCAAAGAAGGTTGACATGATTTACAGATATTTACTCTCAATGGTTCTATAGTACCAGATCTTCTTGAAGACTCAACGGTTAAACATGTTACACAATGGATAAAGATCTTTGGTGTATCTATCTTCAACGGCTCTTATACTATGGAGTAAAGCAAAGACACTTGATCAAGTTATCTCTTCCAACGGCTAGTCTGCTGCAACTGCTATATAAGTGGTTGAAGGTTCAAACTCAATCTTCAATAAGGATTAGCCAGAAGAAGGAGTAACAAGATCAATAATTATCAACTCTATTGTATATGCATATTTTCTGTGTAGGTAGTAATTGTAAAAGCCTTAAGATTTCTTATACATTGAATATCTTAGAAATCTTAAGAGCTTTAGGTCTTTGTTATGGTGATTTCCCTTACCTCTGATATTAGTCTCAAGTACACCTTTTTCTCTATTTTGCTGAACTTGTTTAGCAGTTTAGATTAAGTCTCTCACAAAGATGCTTGAGCCATGTAAGTTTCATGTTATGTGCTTGAGCATTGAAAGTCTTAATCAATTGGATTAATTGAGCAGAAGTCTTGTATCATTGGGATACAAGCAAGGAAGTCTCTTGCCAAGACGCTTGAGCCATGTAAGTCTCATACATTGTGTTTGAGCAATGAAAGTCTTGTATCATTGGGATACAAGCAAGTAAGTCTCTCGCCAAGATACTTGAGCCATGTAAGTCTCATGCTATGTGCTTGAGGAATGAAAGTCTTAATCAAGTAAATTGATTGAGCATGGTAGCTTGGTGAGTGAAACTTGTAGCAGAAGTCTTGAACCAGAGGGGTTTGAGCAGGAAGGTTCATTTCATGGAACTTGGTGCTAAAGTCTTGGGCCAGAGGGGCTTGAGCAGAAAGTATCGGGTCTGAGGGACCTAAGCAGGAAATTATTAGGCTGAGGGTCTAAGCAAGAAAGTCTTGAGTCTGTAGGAGTTAAGCAAGAAGTCTTGGACCTAGGGTCTGAGCAGTGTAAAAGACTTATGCATAATGCATAAGCGATTGTAATCATGATTTGGTTATAGTGAAAATCTCTTGTGAAGCAAGGGGATTGGACTAATCTTGGTTGGGAGGAACTAATATAAATCTTTGTGTCTTTTGCTATTATTTATTTGCTTCTGTTAACATCCATTGCTAAGTATAATCAAAATCTGAACACTAGTTTAGATTCTGAACTCTGATCAGACGCAAATTAAGAAAACTGAAAACACAATTCAACCCTTCCCCCTTCTTGTGTACTTTTCTCACTTTCAATTAGTATCAGAGCATGGTTTGTGCTTAACACTTAACAATGACACAAATAATGATCCAATAAGAAAAGTATGTCTGTTAAATACTTTCCTTCAAGAAGGAATCAAGTGCCACATGAAAAATATTATACTGTTTTTCCTACCATATTCAAAAGGTGATTCCACTGAATTTAAATGATGGAAAAGAAAAACATATTTTTAACTCATTGGTCTTGATAAAGGGTATTGATGAAGGTCTATAGAATATACTTGAGAAAGGTATTACTATAGAAGTTGATGGTGTAGAGATGATCAAGGTTTAAAAATCTCTATCACCAGCTCAAAAGATGCTTATTGAATATCTTCAGAGGTAGTTGCATTCTGGTAGGTGCTCTATCTCACTTCTGAGTATGTCAACATCATTGATATGTCTGATGCTCAGACTATCCTTGAATCCTTGTGCTCAGATATGTAGGAATCACTTTTGAAGCTTTTCTAGTTACATTTCATCTAATATTTCCAAGAAAAGTCTGAGAATATTGTTATGGATTCAAACCTGAGGTCACAATTATTCAAGAAGTTATACAACTTGAATTTACTATGCTTTGTTGGTTTGTCTTAAAATATTCAAAGAAAAGAAATGGAATTAGATGATGAAACATTATCTATCATATTATCTTTCGTAAAGCCTGTTGAAGGATACTTCCGATGGAATGTCTGATGACGGGGAATTAACATTCCTTATCAGAAGACTTCTTTAATTGGCTGAATGAAATGTGACATCTGATGATAGAAGAGTAACTTCAAAAGCTTCTGAAATATTAGTATTTCAACTAATTTTCCAAATCTGAAAGCAAGGAGAAACACTACCAGAACCTAATGTCAGAAGGTATTCACTGCTTATTCAATTGAATCTGACATTAGTGCAGGATTCAGATAAAAGCGTAATCTGGCTCTGCCACTCATTACTGTTTCTGAAGAAGCATCTGAGTCCTGAAATAAAAATCAAGTATTGAAGAGAAAGAGATTATGCCAAATCTATCTTGCTTCAATATTTGATAATAAGGAGTTTGTTCTTTAAGGTGATATCTTAAAAGACTCATTGCTCCTTGATTGAGGGTCATCATGGAATTTGTTTTAAAGGACAATTCTATGAGAAACCTTCAATTCTTCTTCGTGTTCTGTAAGCAATTACATGATAGTGCTCTAATTTTTTTATGCCATTCTCTGGTAGTTAATATCATCTGGTTCTTTGCTTATCAAATATCTCAAAGGCTTAATCCAAGACAATGAAATCAATAATTCTACTAAGAACAAGATCTTGTTCATATCATGACTTATCCTAGACTGATACTCTGGAATGAATCATGATACTGCTATCAGAATGTGGCATAAGGCAAAGGAAAGCTTGTCTGAACTTACATATATTGTCTCATAGGAATACGAGTATCATCATTCAAATGTATTTGCTGCAGATATATAAGAAAGGAGCAGAGACATCTTCCATGGTACTTATCTGTAGCGTGCGATTTTTGTCGGTGATGCGACCACCTTATCGCATAATGATTTCCTTCTCGAAATGAGGAGGAGGGGGTGCTACTTTCTGATTTCTTATTTATCCCATGAAGCTGGAAGGGAAAGAGAAGCTATCTCAAACTAACCTTGCACGCGAATGTTTAACTGGACACACACTTAAAGAGATTGGGGGGTCCGGGGTCAGGTTATACAATGGGGAGTTGTCAATTACCCATCCTATATGTGGTTATCCACAGGCTGTTAGTTTCAGGTTTTGCTTTGTACTTGATGGTGTTTATCCAGAAATGGGTTGGGAAAGTTTCTTGGGAAATATGAGAGAGAGGGTGAGTTTTTGTTGATTTTTGGGTTTTCTGATGTTTTTGGTAAGGTACTGGACCTAAGTTTTGATTGGTATGAAGGTGCTGGACCTAGAGTTTTTAATTGGTATGCTCGCTAAGATTTCACAATCTTATGCCTACGTATTCCCGTTTAAAGAAACACGAAAATCAGAGCAATCGTAGTTCCTCCTATTCTATGGGAGGAAAAGATGTTTTGGTGTCTTGTTCAAAGCCCAAGATTGAAGCTAAAGGGTTGAGTATTTGTGTCTTGTTCAAAGCCCAAGATTGAAGCTAAAAGGTTTGACTGAGAGAGAATTTGTCATCTCTAAAGGGAGACATCTCATCTGTTTATCACAGTTGTTGGTTGACTGTTTATAAATGAGGATTACTTTAACTGGGATATGTGAATCCAGTAATGCCATAATTTCCTTTATAGGGGATTTGTCTTGAAGGGGAAAACTTTAACTCAATGTAGAGCAATGCCATTTTTCCTTAGGAATTTCTCATGCTAAGAGAGGGACAATGGCGTAGATGTAAATAACCCAGAGGCTTACCGCTTACAGCAATTAGATGAAAGAAAGGATTTACCAGGATAAAAGATGGACAACAGCTTGGATATTTGAATCAACAAGTGTGCCACTTACAGCAGTTATCTGGGATTAGGGTTTGTTTTGAATGTCTGTTTTGATATGTGATATACAGAGAAATGACTTCCTGCAGAGAGTTTTAGATTTCCTCTGAGGGGATGTTGATTTTTGTGTGCCTTGATCAAAGCCCAAGGTTGAAGCTAAGAGGTTGATTGACTCCACTGGGGAAGTCCTTATACAAAGCCTAAGAGGAGGCTAGAAAAGGCTGACTCAACAAGAGAGTGTTTATATATGTCTTGTACAAAGCCCAAGATTGAGGCTAAAAGAGACTGACTCTTTGGGGATATCATTATACAAAGCCTAAGAGGAGGCTAAACGGGATTTTGACTCCGCCGGGGAGGGTTTGTATGTGTCTTGTATAAAGCCCAAGATTGAGGCTGAAAAGATGACTGACTCTGGGGGAAAGAAATCTTTATTTGTCTTGTACAAGGCCCAAGATTGAGGCTAAAGTGAGACTTTACTGACTCAGTTGAGGATATTTTAGGTGTCTTATACAAAGCCCAAGATTGAGGCTGAAAAGAGACTGACTCAACAAGAGAGTGTTTTTATCTGTCTTGTACAAAGCCCAAGATTGAGGCTGAAAAGAGAATTGACTCAACAAGAGAGTGTTTTTATCTGTCTTGTACAAAGCCCAAGATTGAGGCTGAAAAGAGAACTAACTCTGCTTAGGAAATTTATATGGTGTCTTGTACAATGCCCAAGATTGAGGCTGAATAAGCTGGAGAAATTATTATACACAGCCTGAGAGGCTGAAAAAGACTTACTCAATAAGAGAGTGTTTTTATCTGTCTTGTATAAAGCCCAAGATTGAGGCTAAAAAAAGAGTTGACTCAACAAGAGAGTATTGAAAGGTGATTGACTCAACAAGAGAGTCTGAAAGGTGATTGACTCAACAAGAGAGTCTGAAAGGTGATTGACTCAACAAGAGAGTCTGAAAAGTGATTGACTCGACAAGAGAGTCTGAAAGGTGATTGACTCAATAAGAGAGTCTGAAAAGGTTAGCTCTGCTAAGGGAGAATCATTGTACAAAGCCCAAGAGGAGGCTGACTTCTACTGAGGATTGTTGAGATCTAGAGGCAGGTCCAAATGGGGAATCAACTCTTGCTGAGGGTTACAGAAGAGTTGAGATATCAGAGACCTTGAGGTTCTGATTTGGGATAGTGTTATTCGGATGATAAACTGACCCTGGATGGGGATTTTTAGGAGAGAGACTGGGTTTTAGAACCCATGGGTTTTAACTCTAATGGAGATTGATAAAAAATGACCAGGGTTTCTCCTATGTTTGTAAGGAGCTTGAGAATGTCTTTGAGATCCAAGAGGGGATTAGACTGTCCAAGTCTAGTGGTATGGAAGAGTTTATCTTTGTATGATGCCCAAGAGGAGGCAGATGCTTTAAGGGATGGGAATCAACCCTAAATTGGTCTGAGGTTTTAACTCAAGAAAGACTACTATAGCATAGGATGACTAAGTTCTGTCTTATACCTTTAAAAGGTCTTCAGGGTCCTTGTATTAAGCCCAAGAGAAGGCATGGGAACTTCTAAGAAGCCGGAGGGTCCTTGTACAAAGCCCAAAAGGAGGCAGAGATGCTTTTAGGAAGCCTGTGGGTCCAAACTTAAGAAGAGTTCAAGAAAAGTTTCACCGATAATAATCTTTTCTTTAATGAACAGTTCTAGGGTTTGAAGAAATTCAAGAGGGGTTTCACCGGGAATTAATCCTCTATGGGGAAATGAACTTCTTTGACAATTTCTAATAGTGACAGTCTGAGAAAAGTTTCACCGGGAATAATGCCTTTCTCTTTGTTCCATATTGTTTAAGCCCAAGAGAAGGCAAGACTGTATCTGGAAATCCTATGGGGATCTAGTTTTGACTGTATTAAAGAGTGACCAAATGGCTTTACCTAGTTCTAGACCTAGTTGTCGGGGAAAACTCTAGGCAGATATACAAGTATATATACAGTTGATATATGACAAGTATTTAAAAGGATATGAAAGAAGGGCTTACAGGTGAGCAAGCTTCCCACAATACAGTTATATATATAAAAGCATGTAAAGTAAAGCTGATAAAAACTTACCGGTGAGCAAGCTTCCATGTTGTTCAAACAAATATATACATGTATATGTGCAAGTACGTAAAAGAAAGCTGATAAAAACTTACAGGCGAGCAAGCTTCCTTAGCTGTATTGTTAATTGTTCAAGAAATTAAAGAAAGTTTTGATAACAACTGTATACTTGAACCTAAATCAAAGGGAAGTTGTTTTTGAAAAGATTGTTGGGGCTTATACTCAAAGGGAGGCCCAGGTGGAAAACAGTAATCGTACCGTTGTTCTGTAAACTGTACTGGGGCTTATACAATGACTGAGGCCCAAAGAGGTTTTTCTGTACAGAGCGATGGGTCATACAATTCAAGGAGAGGCCCAAAGGTTTAAAAAAGAAAAGAAATAGGACTTACAACACAAGGGTAGGCCTAGTTGATTTTGTTTTGAAATGGCGATCGCGCCAAGATTTTCTAAAATACAGTGGGACTTATACAAAGACTGAGACCCAAATTTATTTGTGTACAAAGGAGGGTTGGGTCTTACAATCTATTAGAGGCCCAAAAGATTATTTTTGTACCAGAGATGGGGCTTACAACTCAAGGAGAGGCCCATGGAAAAATAGTGATCGCACCGTTGTTTTGAAAGTTGTATCGGGACTTATACAATGACCGAGGCCCAAATTATTTTATGTATAAAAGAGGGTTGGGTCTTATACTCTATTAGAGGCCCAAAAGATTATTAAATGTTTGATAATGATCAAAAATCAAAGAAACCCTAATTTCATTTTCTTTTAAAAGTAATTCTTTAAAGAAAATTAATAAAAATGATAAAAATACCAAATAAGTTTAAATAAACTACTTGTGATTTTTGGTTAAGGTTTGAAAAATGAGGTTTTAATCACAAGATGATTTAGAACTCATTTGGTTTTGAAAAGATCAAGAGAAAAGAAATATTTTCAAATGTAAAAACAAATAAAATAAGTTCTTTATGAAAAAAATATTAAATATAGACAATTAATATTTTTTTGTGTGAGATTTTTGTAGAATAAAATACTTTATCAGTTTTGTGAATTTTTGCAAAAAGAACCAATAAAAAATGATGAAAAATGAATGAGAAATTAATTTTCAAAGTTATTAAAAGATTGGTGAAAGAATTGATAAAATTAAGTGGTAAAAAAATAGAAATGGTCCCCCCAAGGTTTGAACTCACGCCCTTGGGGAGGATAGTTCAAAATTTTGCCAACTGAGCCACTTGCGTGGGCTAATGGAGAATGGCTAGGGTGTATAATATGTGTAAAATGCCTTTGAAAATGGTTGAAAAAAATATCAAAAGGTCTGGGGCGAGGGGGATTCGAACCCCAGACCTCTCACTCGCTCACACACACAAACATACTAGTGTTTCCACTAGGGCGTAATGCCAATTCAGTTATTATATGGCAAGCAATAAATATATAGTAAAACAAGTGGAATTTCTGAAGAATGACACCATGGCCATCTTCATCCTCAAGCTCAAATACGTGAAGCCTCCTATCTCACTCATTTCTCAACCATTTCTCATGATCAAAATATGAAAATCATGCGCTTTCAGACAAGGAACACAATGGCAATACTCAATTTTATTGAAATTAAGTGAATCTTAACATAATATGACAAAACCTGATGAACCCTAAAATTTGCATAAACTCAATGAAATCCTATACACGAACTGTAAACAATAATTGATTGAGGGTAAAGGATCTACAAACATTCAGAAACACAATGGTAATCACAAAACATGTTTATGATGCATGATTCAATGAGTTTGAGAGTTTGAGGCTTACCTCTGCAGGTGAGAATCGAATTTGATGATGGAGGTGTTACAGTTGAGTTCTAATGCTTTGGACAGCTTCCTTGTACCTTAAGGAAATTGTTTGAATGCTTGGAGTGATTGAGAGCCCTTTAGATTGATCAACCTGATTCCTTCTGCAACAAGTTATGAGTTTTGTGCAATTGGATGGCCATTTGATGATTTTGATGTTACAGATGGGAGGTGAGTGTTCAGACACCTTCTATATGTTATATGTGATGTGTCTGAATCAATGGTTTGAGTGGTATTGATCTCTAACTCAAAACCCGATAGTAACCTCTCAAGAAATGAAGATTTTAGGCCTAAGGAGTGAAAGAGAGAAAGGCTTGTCGTAATGAGCTTTGGTGTAGTTTGAATGATCAGTTAGGACCTCTATTTATAGTAGAGGAGTTGTGTTGAAGTGGTTCCCTTTAAGCTCAGAGGATAAGGTTATGGTTCAATGGTCTTGGCTTGGCATAAATGCCTCTTGCACAAGGTGCAATAGCTGTCCCAAATAGATCAGCTATACATTGACTGAAATCACATTCTTCAGTCCTTTTAATTATTGTTTAATCAGAGAACTTGACCGAGGAGAGTGAGAATCTTGAATGTGCACTATTCCACATTAATGCCCTTTGAATTCAAGGCATATATGCCAAAAACTCATCAATTCTCAAGGATAAGTTCTTTGCATTTCAGTCCAAGTTTGTAGGTTGGATCAGATGCATTATGATCAGATTGGATGAATGTGGCATAGTGATCATTGCTTTTTGGCTCAAAACCGTGTATGGCAAGAAATCACCGTGTATGGCAAGATATCACACAAACTGATTTTTCAAGACAGTCGTGCCATGGTGTCTTGCAGCAGCCATAACTCTTGGCTCAAGCTGAGTTGTTTTATGCCAACGAGTTCCTTGGATTGTAGGCAATATGTACAACAACTTTGATGTTTACATCTTGAATTGATTCAGCCTAGAACTATGTGAAACAACCCTCCAAGTTTTGGTGTTTCACTTGTTTTTCTGACTTAGATAGAATTTTGTCTAAGTGTTGGAAAAGTGGTAAATTCCAAGCTTTAGTGATTTTGATTCAATCATAACTCAGAATCTATGAAGAATTGGAAACTCTTGTAGTTGAAACTTTTGAAGTATGTAATGAGGGCTTCCATCTGAGCTTTGAATGGGAGAAAAAGGCTTTAGGGTTTGGGAGATATGGCCTTGCAAAGTTGGTACCCTAGCCACTTTGTTCCATAACTTAGAAAAATTCTAAGTTTTTTATGGTTACCCCTTTAGCAAGTTAACTCACTTTCTCTGATTTTTCTTGATGAATGATGATTCAAATCACATATTAACATTGTTTTACGGTTAAGGAGCCTCGGTTGACCAAAAATCCAAAAAGTCAAACTTGGATTTATGTACAGTTGACTTTTTCATCAGATGAAATTTTGACTTTGTGATCCTTTTGTGAAATCAATCATTGGGCTTAATTAAACTTTATGGATGACCTCCAAGGGTATTTAGGAATGTCTTGGACCCCTCCCCAAGGTTTGAGATCAAGGGTAGGCCAACAGTCAAGGATAGGGTTGACTTTTTCCATCAGAAACCCTAATTTGTGATCAAATGGTTTTGAGTTCTTGTGGCTTATGATTTGAGCTCTTTGAGTCAATCAAATCTTGTAAACATGTCAATATAATGTATTTGAGGTCTTTGAAGTTCATTTTGAAGCTTCAAGCCATGCCTCACTTCACAAGTTAACTCAAGGGTTGAATTAGGTCAAAACCCTAATTCCTGATTTTTTTAATAGATGAACCTTCAAGGTGATTTTGCTATTGTGGATGGGCTCTTGAGATCCTTTTAAGCTTTTTGGACCATACATTGAGGCATTGGCTCATGCCTATATGGAAATTTTCATCTGGGGACACTGGTCGACCAAACCCTAATTTGGTGACACATGCAATCCCGAGGCTTGACCCTCTTGGAATGTTGCATACTTATGCATGATTCTTGGTATGGGAGACCCCTTGATTCTTCATGGATGTTTGAGAGGCTAGACAAGTTGAATATCATGTCATTTCTTGGTTGATCCTTTGTCTAAGTGCTCTGAGAGGGCTCAAAACCCTAATTCTTGATTGTAGTGAATGCTCAATCCTTTTTTAGGAGATTGATGAGGCATGAAAGTACATCCATTTTGTGATGATGATTTTCACAATGATGGGAAATCTTGGTGGTCAAAATTTGGGGTATGACTTTATCAAAGGTTGTTTACAACATTTGATGGAAGAAGAGCCTACATTCCAGACTCAAGTGCTAGAGGTACTGAGTTTGGTGAACGAAATGGAGTCAATAGTTTAACAACCATTGAATCAGAATCCACTCAAAACGGTGTTCAGACTCTATGGTCAAGTCGGAATACTGATACGAGTCCGACCAAGAAAATAACAAAATAAGGGTTATGTTCTTTTCTAGCTTATTTCTTGATTCAATGAGATATTTGTGTATATGTAAATACAAAGTCTCTGTTAGATTTCTAGAAAAGTTCTTTTGATGAAAGAATCTTCAGAAATCTTTAAGAATAAACTAGGTTGTATTTATCTAATATTTCATCAGCCATATGATGATCATATTTATGGAAACAGTTTCCTCACTTTTTGTGATGTTATTGCTGCTTGTTAGCTGTCAAAGGAAACAATTCAATATTCTTTAATCACTCATGACTCTTAGGGTACTTTGTGCGCGATACGTTTGGATCGTTAGCACAAAGTATTCGACCCTATGTCATAGACTTTAGTGCAATGCACATCCCAAATAAAGTCAATTCATTTCTTTAAAACTCTTGAACAAATCCAAATCATTTCGTCCTTCAGAATTTTCTTTCAAACCCTTTCAGAAAGGGCATGCTACCTTCGTTCTACCGCAAACAGGCCTCATCCCTAACTGCTGGAACGCAAACTTAGCATCGCTCATAAAAGACACTAAGCAACCCGTAGTCACACGAACTACGAACGCTCTGATTTCTTCATTCTCGTCCGAATGAAGTTACGTTGGCACAAGACGACGAAGTCTTGGGGAGCACCCTCCCCCATTCACCCGTAGTCCTCTTAACTAAGTTGACTATGACTTTCCCATTGCACGAGGGAATATGTAGGCATAGGACGGCGAAGTACTATCGAGTCTCCTTTTGTCTTTTTCCCTTTTCGTTTATGTTAATAGATAGGTGTTTAGATAAACACACCATTTGATTAGAACAATAAGAGTGGATCTCGTTGAGTACAACGGGCGCGAGGGGTGCCAACACCTTCCTCTCACGTAATCGACTTCCGAACCCGGAATTTGGTTGCAAGACCATGTTCTCTCCCTTTTTGAGGTTTCTTCTATCGTTTCCTTTCCCTCGTCAGGATAAATAACGTTCGGTGGCGACTATGTTTTCCGCCGGTTATTTTTTGTGTTATGACAGCTGACGACCCTGTTAGGGACTTTGGTTCCATACGTGAGTCAATCCTAGCGCATGTCTGTTTCTTTTTCTTTGGATTCTTGTCTTTATGTTTTTATTTGCTTTCATTTGCTGCATTTATTACATTTTATTGCATTTGATTTTTGCTGTCATACTATTCTGGATTTGGTGTTGTGCTGTTTGGGGGGTTATTACATGAGAGATAAGCCCACTACCCAGACTTGAGCATACACATAGGATTAGAGTGGACTTGTGTTGGCATGCGCAGCGCTTGATACGTATCGTTGACATGAGATTCGCATTTAGACGAGGTTTCCTAGGAGGTGCTTTGTCTTGTATGTTTATGTAGTAGCCAGAGTATTTCCTTGAGGGCTCATGACTTTGGAGACCGCTTGAAAGTTCTTGTAATTGGCTGTAATTTTGTTAAAACAATGTGTTGTCATGGTTGATGTTACAACATGAGCTTCTAACAGTATAGGTATGTTTTAACTAACATTCTGGTTTGCTGTTGAAGAATTAAAGTGCTGAAGAGTGATGTCACATGCGATGTCGTAACATCACTATACCAGAACATCAGACTTTAATGTGTGTAGGGCTGCACGTGGTTCTGGTGTGTTTGAGATTTTCTGCTAAAGAGATTCAGAGAATGCAGGAGAAAATCAAGGGAGATATATATTCTGTTACAATCTGTTATGAAGATCAGATTGTTGCGAATCTAAAGCATAAAGATATGGAGAAGATTCTGATCTAATAAATGAAGATTTATTTAAAGATATGATCAGATTTGTTACAGCTGATATGATATGATTGAAGGCCCAAATTCAGCTGGGATGATATTATAAATAGAGTGCTTGTAACCTAGAATGAGCACGGGTCCAATATGTAGATCATTAGGGCTTTGTCTAGTGAACCACTCGGGGTGTGAGATGGTCACTATGGTTAACTCAGAAACCTGTAGGTAATGAGTTTTGTATTGTTCTTGGAGGAAGCTTTGAAGCAACTCCAAAGGGCTGTCATGGAAGTGTGTCTTCCAAGGTATATGTAATAGAAAAGTTTAAGGAGTTAAGCTGTTGATGCAGTGACGGTGTAGTTAACTGCTAGACATCATCGAGATGATTGGAAGTGAGATGGAGTCTCTTACCTAGGGAGGACTTAGGTAGAAGGGTCATTGGGTAGTGATTGAATTAGGTAGATTGTCAACTGGTGTGTTGAGTCTGTAATTTGATACTACTAATAGTGGACTTCCTTCCTGGCTTGGTATGCCCCCAGATGTAGGTTGGTTGAACCGAACTGGGTGAACAATTGATTGTGTTCATTTACTGTTTCTATTATTGCCTTGTTCAGCAGATTGCGATGTTGTGACATTGCACAAGACATCACACATCTGTACCAGAATTTCAATTGGTATCAGAGCAGGCATCCTGTCTGTTTCTGGATGAGATCTAGGGAAGATACTTTCTGGTTCGTGAGCAAGGAAGATAGTTGCTGAGTTGTGGACTAGGCCAGTTCATATGGTTGGGTGTAGGATCCCTTGAAGTAAAGGATGAACTATTTATCAGAGCTGCCATTATGAGAGTGTTGACCCTTGGTGACAAGCAAGGATTTTTGAGCAGCACCTGAAGGTTGTTGAGGAGTCGTTGTATGTTCCGCTGCAGGTTGGTCTCTGACGTGGTAGTTGGTGCTAGGCAACTTCAACTGGTTGGTTTGAGAGATCGAAGGTTCTTGAGGATTATCTCATACCCTTGTTTTGGGGAAAGAAGTGATCAGAAGGTGAATGGATTGTTTTTAAGGCTTGATGAAGAAAGAAGAGGGTGGAGCCCAAGGCAAAAGAGTATCACTGTCAAATCTTTCATGCGGGAGTGAAGATCTTGATAAGGTATCTCTTAAGCTGAGTTGTGGTGACCTATTCAGGAGGGTCTTTCTGGTTATGTTATCAGTTTCATCAAGAAAGAAGCTAAGCTTGATATGTCAATCCTAATGTCTCGACATCGCGCTACACATCAGCAGTTTAAAGGTAAATGCTGAGTCAAAGACCTGTTAGACTGTAGCTGTTTTGAAGGATCACTGAAGCTGTGAAGTTGAACAATTTGTGAGATGCTGTTCATATAAAAGGTAGTAAGCTTGAGCTAAACAGTCTGAGGACAATATTATAGGGAAAGTGCATCCTAGAGTTTGTGTTCAATAGCAGTGTAAATCAGCCTGGGGTCAATTGGTGTCTGCATTAGTCGTATGGAGTGAACTCTTCCAGCTTTGAGGCTTAAAGGATTGGAAGTAGCAGAGTGTCTAGGGTTTGTTTATACAGAAGGATGGCAGTTATCACTCTTAAGTTAGACAAGAGGTCTGAACCTTGTGCTTATAAGAAGAAGCTTCTAGAAGAGTGTGATCAGATGTTGATATGTCCTCTTGTGTCCCCTGCAAGAGATATGTGTGGATTACTATGGTTGTTGTCTCCAAAGCCATAATTGCTGATGTCAGAACAGATGTTGACACATCATTCCAACCAAAGAAAGATAGTGATCAGTGGTGTGGATTAGCAGAAGAGGGATCAGCTAGTACCTCAAGTGTGCAGGAAAAGGGTGTCAGACCAGATCAAATGTTGAGTATTTGTCTGCCTTCAACTAATGACAATATACATTGACGGGAGACTATGTATATGTCTGAGGTAAAAGTGCAGGACTGCAGAAGTATTGAGAATTTATTTTTCTCTATGTGGCTGGTTATTTCTCTTTGTGGGGTTGATTGGTGACTGTGTACTTGGAGCATCATCCAAATTATCTGGGATAAGTTTGGATTAGAAGAGGCAGAGTGTTGAGGAATGTTGACAAGCTGATGTGTTTAAGGCTAAAAGATATGAAGACATCATAGTCTTGTGGGTTTCAACTTGGATCAGTTTATTTCTGATCTAAGTGGTTTGGAGCAGGGTGGTTGCTCTGGTTGTGAAGGTCTAGGATAAGTGGCAGTTATCTCTGGCTTTCTACTGACGGCTCTACTAAGGGAAGTGGCATTCTTTGGTATAGCTATGGGGTAGTCTTGGACTACTTATTTTCTGAAGATTCAGATGTGGTAGGTTTGAAGTCTTTGGAGTTTCTAAGCAGGATGGAGGTTGTCTACTCAAACTTGATTATTGAATCAAGCCTATGAGAGCATGGAAATCTGTTTCTGCAAAGGGAGGAGGTTCTTCTGAGTGGCAGAAGGTTGAGCTGAATTCATCAGTTAGATGTTCTGACATCTTGCTCAACATCAGGAGTCTCAGCTGGTGATGTGGCACATCAGCTAATGATAGGATGTTCTACAGGAATGATAGGGGGCTTTAAAAAGATCGTTCTCATGGCAGTTTGCAGGAGCTGCAGGAAGGAGAAGATGGTACATGACCATGGCTTAGGGAGTCTAAGTGGGTTTGCTTTTGAGCAAGTGGATCATGTGACTTGAAGATCAAGTTTCCTTGGTAGATACCTTTGTGAGAGTTCTGACAAACGTGAAAAAGGTCAAAATGTGGCATTTGACTGGTTTCATATGAGGATTCGTGAATGAGGTGACCAAACTGTGGCATGTGGTTGATCTCAGAAGTGGAGTCGAGGAATCAAAATAATCAGAGAGTGGCAGCTGGTTATTATTGAGGTTTGTCTTGGAACAAGTTACTCTTGGGCAGAAGGGTGATGGGTTGAAGACTCAAGGAGATTATTCTTCTTGAAGGTGGATGAGAGGTTACTCTCTAGTTCTTTGGATTACTTTGCTAGAGTAAGTCCAGTTGGTGGAGCATATCAAGAATCATGGTGATGATGTTTTGGTGTGTGGCAGGCGTTCTAACTTATGTTGGGACATTATTTTGGATATCCTTGGTGAAGGATGATTATGCTCTGGGTCACGAGCTTGGTGCCTACATTATGCCTAAGGAGCGTCTACATAGTCATACGGGAGAATGATGAAGTAGAAGGTCTGCCTTAGATGGAGTATGTAGAGAAGACTGAAGTAGATCAGGATTGATTGCTTGAGAGTCTGAAAAGGGTTATTCACCTATTGTTTCAGTGAAGAAACGCCTGTGAAGGAGATTTAGCCCGTTGGTCAAGTCCTGTTGGAGAGAAGTTGATCAGCCAAGAGGTTCAGCAGATATGTGAAGTAGTGGGCAAATGCATTGGGGTACTTGGCTATGGTTTCTGCTGCAAAGGTGCACATAGTGTGAAGCTTGCAAGGTGTTCAAGCTTGTGGAGAGTTAGCCTAGGTGTGTAGGTGTGTGACCTTGTCTGATATGGTTCAGATGTTGAGAGGAAGTTATTGCTGATGTTTCTGAAGACTGCATGCTGATCAAGAAGACTGGATATAATGTCAGACAACATGTTATGACATGTTGGTGTGGACATGACAATTTTGACCTGATTGAACCAGTAGTGTACATCTACCTCATTGTGTGAGTATGGTGGTTGGATGTTTAAGAGGTTGTCTTTGGAATTGTGTGTACTTGGTTGTCCTATTGTGGCTACAAGGAGGGAAAGATAGCCAATGTGTGTTGACTAAGAAGGCTCTAGGATTGAGTGGGAGTGCGCATGTTTATACAGCCGGTTCCTGCCTTTAGGAGGAGTTTAGCCTTGTGAAGTTTTGGATGTAATTGATATTGGTTGTGTCTTGGAATCTACTGTGAAGTCTTGGATTGGTTGTGTTGTGAACCAGCAGACAATGTCTGATGAGATGTCAGAACATGGGATAGGGCATGTTTCTCTTGGGCCAAACAAGGAATTATTCTGGACGGTGGTGTAAGGATAAGGTGCAACACGTGGATCCGACCCTGCATGGAACGGTATTGGCACAAATTATGGTATATATCAGTTAGGAAACAATAAATCTGGTCAAGACTGTTTTGGACGGAAGACATTGAATTTGGATGGAGTTTTTAGTTCCTAAAATAGCGTTTCCTTGACCAAGAACTTTGAAATATTCAAAGCTCGTTATTTCCTAAGTAACTGATCCAAAATATATAGGGGTTATTCTTCTCTCCTTCAAACAGTGAGTGTTCTTGTTTCATAAGTCTTATGGCTTTTGTGTGCCTTTGGGTGAGTACTTCTTGGATCTGGTTTTGTGAGGGCTTCCTTTGCCAATTTGTGGCTAAAAAGGGGGAGAAAAGTGAGAGATGGGCTAAATGGTTTGCGCAGATGTTTTGCCTGAAGTCTGCAGTCCCAGCTGTTGCAGAACGAGGTCTCAGCCACCGTTGGTGTTGAGTCGTTGTGACTTGTGTCCTGAGTTATGAACATAGTTGTGACTTGTGTTCTGAGTTACATGAGTTGGCAGATTGGCACGTCTTAAGTTTCATCTTATGCCATAGGTCGACTGGGGGCGTCTGATCAATTTAGGTGTGCATAAGTCTCTCATGCCACCATTGGTCTTTGATGTCTAGACAAGCATTTCTTTTCTGGAGGAGTCTTCTACATCCTCTCCGGGTCTGAGTTGAAAGGAAAAAGAAATGTGTTGTATTAAGGGGGAGTATTGGATATCTTCTTCCTCATGTGCACCTCCTGATGTGCTGCTTGGAGCTGATGTCGTATGGTGATGTCCTAACATCAGTCAGAAGAGGATTCCCCATGAATGCAGTACACTGTTAGGATCAGATAACACCCAACAGTAGTGTAGGATTGTAATTACTGCTGTAATCTGAGTTGTAATATCTATGTATATGTTTTAGCCAAAATTAGCCAAAGGGGGAGATTGTAAGTTCTTGTAATTAGCTGTAATTTTGTTAAAACAATGTGTTGTCATGGTTGATGTTACAACATGAGCTTCTAACAGTATAGGTATGTTTTAACTAACATTCTGGTTTGCTATTGAAGAATTAAAGTGCTGAAGAGTGATGTCACATGCGATGTCGTAACATCACTATACCAGAACATCAGACTTTAATGTGTGTAGGGCTGCACGTGGTTCTGGTGTGTTTGAGATTTTCTGCTAAAGAGATTCAGAGAATGCAGGCGAAAATCAAGGGAGATATATATTCTGTTACAATCTGTTATGAAGATCAGATTGTTACGAATCTAAAGCATAAAGATATGGAGAAGATTCTGATCTAATAAATGAAGATTTATTTGAAGATATGATCAGATTTGTTACAGCTGATATGATATGATTGAAGGCCCAAATTCAGCTGGGATGATATTATAAATAGAGTGCTTGTAACCTAGAATGAGCATGGGTCCAAGATGTAGATCATTAGGGCTTTTTCTAGTGAACCACTCGGGGTGTGAGATGGTCACTATGGTTAACTCAGAAACCTGTAGGTAATGAGTTTTGTATTGTTCTTGGAGGAAGCTTTGAAGCAACTCCAAAGGGCTGTCATGGAAGTGTGTCTTCCAAGGTATATGTAATAGAAAAGTTTAAGGAGTCAAGCTGTTGATGCAGTGACGGTGTAGTTAACTGCTAGACATCATCGAGATGATTGGAAGTGAGATGGAGTCTCTTACCTAGGGAGGACTTAGGTAGAAGGGTCATTGGGTAGTGATTGAATTAGGTAGATTGTCAACTGGTGTGTTGAGTCTGTAATTTGATACTACTAATAGTGGAATTCCTTCCTGGCTTGGTATGCCCCCAGATGTAGGTTGGTTGAACCGAACTGGGTGAACAATTGATTGTGTTCATTTACTGTTTCTATTATTGCCTTGTTCAGGAGATTGCGATGTTGTGACATTGCACAAGACATCACACATCTGTACCAGAATTTCACCGCTCATGAGGGATAATTATGCCAAACCAGGAATGGTGAACGTATTACCATTCCTTGACCTGAGAGCCCGTGAAACTGAGGACCTGCTAGGATACCTTGTCCAAGACAAAAACCCACATGTGAGAGGGGATGAGTTTTGTAGGAAACTTTGACCTTCATCCTACACGGTTTTCTGGTGTTCTTGTCAGTGTGAACTGTTGAACCTGGTTTTCTGGTTGTATTCTCGTCAGAGCAGACTTTTGAACTTACGTCGTCATCAGCACATTAGTTATTCATAATTTGTGGAAGCTTTGATCCCATGTCTCTGCATCCACATCATCATAACATGTTTGCATTCTGACATCCATGCTCATTTATTTCTAAGGATCTTAACTTTGGGTCTCGTAGTTGAGCTATCCATCTATTCCTTATGGTTATTTTGTGTAAAACTTGAATCAAAGCAGAAAGATTCCTTGGAAATAATCGAGCATGGCATTTGCATACATTCACGCATACATGCATTCATAACAGGTGTTCAAGGACGGGGATTCTTATTCTGACTTGGTCTTCTCTTCAGAATTGCAAACCTGACTTCTCACTACTACGCATCTCGTAGCAACTAGAGGTGGATCATGGATCAGGTACAATCAGAATTTTTGGAGGTTAGAACTCGTATGGGACAATTCATAGAGGTAATGCAAGCTATGACTCATCGTCAAGAGGAATTAAAGGCGCTTATCCACAGGCCTTCTGTTGTTATCCCAGAGGTTGGCAATGAGAATGTTATTCGTGGTAATTCTCCGGGCGGAGATGTGAATCCTCCACGTACTGATCTTCCTCCACCCCCTTCTATGGGTGAACCAAGGAGAAGGACTGCTGAGATTCCTGTTCCTCGCCTGGAGGTGGACAATCAGGATGAAAAGTTTTACGATGTTGAGATGAGTTTTCCTACCGAGGCAGAAAAGATGTTTTATAGGCTCGAAAAGAGAATGAGGGTTGTGGAGAACTTAAATGCTTTGGGTATGGACATGGATGACTTGGGTTTGGTCCCAGGTGTGAAAATCCCTCCAAAGTTCAAAGTGCCTATTTTCGACAAGTACAAGGGAACCACATGTCCTAAGACTCACATTAGGGCATATTTCAGAAAAATGTCTGCATATTCGGATGATAAAAAATTATTGATGCATTTTTTCCAGGATAGCCTAGATGATGCATCCTTGGAATGGTATATGCAACTTGAGATGACATACATCCGAAGCTGGAAGGATTTGGTAGAAGCTTTCGCCAAGCACTACCAATACAACGTCGACATGGAACCTAATAGGACTCAGTTGTAGAGTCTTGTACACGGACAAAACGAAAGCTTCAAAGAGTATGCCCAGAGATGGCGTGAATTGGATGCCTGAGTTTAACCTCCTATGATGGAAAGAGAGCTTGTGGACATGTTCATGAGCACTTGGCACCTAACTGGACTCAGTTGCAGAGTCTTGTACAAGGACAAAACGAAAGCCTTAAAGAGTATGCTCGGAGATGGCGTGAATTGGCTGCCCAAGTTCAACCTCATATAATGGAAAAAGAGCTTATGGACAAGTTCATGAGCACTTTGCAAGGTCCCTACTACGACAGATTGGTTGGTAGTACTTCCGTCAATTTCTCAGATCTAGTAAGGGTTGGAGAAAGAGTCGAAAGCGGTATCAAAATGGGAAAGATTCAAGCTACTGTCGTTTCTTCTGAAGATGCAAAGAAACCTTATGCTAGGTTACCCAAGAGGAAGGAGGGAGAAACTAATGTTGTGTCTATTCCAACTGTTCAACAGCTTGTTCAGTACCAATAACCCTATGCTCCTCAGCAGCAAAAATATCAACAACAGAGACAACAAAGACCAAGAAGGCCTAAGAGAAGGTTTGATCCAATTCCTATTTCTCATAGTCAGTTCTTTGCTCGTCTGTTCCAAGGTTCTCTGGTTCAACTAAGAGAGGCCAAGCCTGTTCCAGGCCCTATTCCTCCTGGTTATGACATGAATGCTAGATGTGAGTATCACTCATGAACACTCGGGCATTCAATTGAAAATTGCAACGTGTTTAAGCACAAGGTGAAATATCTGGTCGACTCAAAGGTCATCACATTCACTGTAGACGGTATGCACATAAATTAAAGCCTCCTTTCTCAAGTGAGCACTCAGACTGCAAAGTCGTCGTCAGAAGCAATAAGACCAGACAGAGTCATGCCTCCTCAACAATGGAAATCTTTAACTTCTTTACTGCATTTTCATTTGTAATTTTTCATTGTTTGTTAATGCTCTGCTTGCATGTAAACACTTGTTTGTTTTTGAATGATAATCTTAATGCAATGAGTATGCTTTTCTTGAAGTAATACATTCGTGTTCACTAATATAAATATTTCTGTGCATTGCAATACCAACTTTCTTGCTTAAACTCTTTGAGGGAGGATGATGAAGTAAAAACACAAACTTTCTGGTTGTATGCTTTTGGATAAAACCTTGTTGATGATGTACAGGTATTATTTCAAATCCCCAAACACCAGATATATAAGGGAGATAGATCCTTTTCAACCCCGTTGAGCCTAGAAGTAGAAGTTTCTTTTCATTTGAAAAAAACCTTCACATCTTAACCTGGGGCAGGGTAGTTTTCAGTTAATTTGACCAAACGTCCAAATTTCAAAAGGAGTGTGCATCTAAGGATCTATTACCTTTTATCCCTCACACATAAGGAGGTCAAGGGACGTGAAACCACAATGGTTATCCCTCACCAACCAAGGAATGAGGTAGTCACAACCCTTTAAAACAAGTCAGACAAACCAGTGTCACATCAAGGGGAATAGGTGGGTTAAAATAAACTTTGAGCCTAAAAATCCTTTTTTCTAAAACCGTGAACCAGGCCACGTTACAACCCTCAAAAGTCCTAATTGAAGCAGGGTTTATTTTGGAAACGTACTTCAACGAGATAACGTTCCTGACTCCCATGAGTTCTGCTAATAAGATCTTTGTTGGTATTGTATGTGCATGATATCTTTCATTCAAACATTAATGTCATAACTAGTGATTCGTTCATAGGGTTTTGCGACATCTTTTCAGTAAAAACTGCAAGATTAACATGTGTGTTGCATTAGAATTATCATTCTCAAAATAAACATTTTCTGCTTGCGTACACGTGCTTAAACATCAAAGGAGCTTACATAATGAACATCATCCGAGAAGTTTGATCCTGCCAAAATGAAATGCCTGAAAATTCTGAAGGACAACCATGTCAAGGGGCATGTTGCCAAGAAACTCTGTGGAGCGCAGGTTTTTCTAGTAAGTCGTGTTAATACATAGCCAATTTGGGTAGTCACATCGAGAAATTTCTTCAAATGTTCAGGAAAACTGGGGCAATCACGTCGAGATTCAAAAAATCCCTCTAAGAGCAATTAGTCTAGAGCGTTCTCTCAAAGATCAGTCTGTCAGGGGCAAAGTCACTTCAAGGCTCGTATTGAGGCAGGCCAACTCAAGAGCACGAGAAGGTATCCTCTCCAGAAGACGGTTAATAAAAAATGCCTATCCAAGGCTCAGAATACTGGGGCAGATATATCTCAAGTCATTATGGTACAAGGTTCTTTATGAATCCTTTCGAGACGATTTTCTTCATAGACCAAGCAGTCTGGGGCATAAGTTAAGAATTAAAGGAACCATAGTTCACTTATGATAATCAGTATACAGTTGATCAGCAGAAGCTTAAAGTGCTAAAGTGGTTCCCAGTATGGGGTTTTTCTTCCTCAGAAAGGTGCCAGAAGGTATCTTTTCCCAGCAAGGTATTGGAAGTTCTATTTTCCCCAAGCAGAGAATCATCCTCAAGTGGAGAAGGGTTCTTGAGTAGGATTTTCTTATCCCCAGCAGTGTATGAGGATTCCTCATTCCCAGCAGCGTAAGGTGTTGGAATATTCCCAATTAGTTTGAAGACGGTGAGAAGTCAGAGTGTTCTCTTCCTCAAGGGTCAGATCTAATAATTCCCTGTAAGTCAAAATCCAATGGATATTGGCATTCTCAGCAAGTCAAAGTCCAATGGTTATTGGCATTCTCAGTAGTTCAAAGTCCAATCTTCATTGGCATCTCCCCAACAGAGTCTTGCAATTTAATATACGGTTCCCCGACAGAGTTTGCAGCGCCAGTGGTTATTGGTGATACAATTTGTTATCTCCCCACATGAGATCAAATATTGGTGATCCTTTCCCCGGTAAAGTGGCTTGTTTTGTTCTGTGCATTCCTCGGTGGAGTGTCATCTCATTCTCGCATATAGTAATCATAATTACACTGCATCTACCAAAATGCATAACATTTCCATTCGATATGGAGCATTACGCCATAGGAAAATTCAAACATGCATGCGGAGCATAAGCCAAATTTGGTACTTTGCATGAAATCCCAAATCAACCCTCAATCAAGACAATGATTTCATTCCTCCGAAGAGAACATTACCTACATTCCCATCTAACCCAACGAATTCTACAAACTCCAACCTCATAGTTGATGTATTTCCTTTCAAACTCCAACCTCAGAGTTGATGTCTATCTTTTTTTCTCAACCTCAGAGTTGATGTCTATCTTTTTCTCAACTTCAAAGTCGGTGTTTATCAAAGATTTTCTCAACCTTGATGTCATCTTTTAATGTCATTTGTTTTTCTTCATCCTCAGAGTTGATGGTGTGGCTATTTTTCTCAACCTCGGAGTTGATGTCATCTTTTTAATGTCATCTGTTTTCCTTAACCTCAGAGTTGGCGTTTTCCTAAATGTTTCCCAATCTCAGAGTTGACGCCTGTCTCTATCCCCAACCTTAGTGTTGACACCTATTTTTTATCCCCAACCTCATAGTTGACGCATGTCTTTTCCCAACCTCAGAGTTGACGCATGTCTTTTATCCCCAACCTCAGAGTTGACGCATATCTTTTCCCAACCTCAGAGTTAACGCCTCTCCTTTTCCAACCACAGAGTTGATGCCTCTCATTTTTATCCCCGAACTTAGAGTTGACGCCTACCTTTTGATCCCCAACCTCAGAGTTGACGTCTGTCTTTTTCTCAACCTCAGAGTTGACGCCTCTTTTTTTTTCTCGACCTCAGAGTTGATGTTACCCTTTTTTCCTCAACCCCCGAGTTGACATTTACTCAATTTTTTCTCGACCTCAGAGTTGATGTTTATCCTTTTCTTTCTCAATCTCGGAAGGGATGTCTAGTTTTTTCCTCAACCTCAGAGTTGATGTCGTACTGTTATTTCCAAACTCCCATTTAACCAAACCGACGTTCCAGTCACTGTCCTAATAGCATACAATGTACTTTTTCAGCCGCAGTGCTGATGACTGGCCTTTCCGTTATGATAGTGTTCTTTGCACAAGAAGCTTCATTTCCTAGAAGATCTTTTAATCAATTCCCAAGGTCGTAGATCCGTTGACTGTGCCCATGGTCTACCTTTCTTTCCCCAGCGCAGTCATCTCTTTTGGTTTGTGGATACCCAGATCCTACTTCCTGGCTGTATATTCATTGGGCAATGTCTTTCTTTCCAGTTCCCGACTGGTATTCGGTTCCCGACCATTGCTTTGTTATAAGTCCTCCTTCAACCGACTTTCTTTCCAAAATCCAGTTCTCGACTTGTATTCGGTTCCCGACCATCCCTTTTTTGTAAGTCCGCTTCAGTCGGCGTTCTTTCCAAAATCCAGTTCCCGACTAGTATTCGGTTCCCTACCGTACCTTTGTTGTAAGTCCGCCTTCGGCCGACGTTCTTTCCAAAATCCAGTTCCCGACTGGTATTCGGTTCCCAACGTCCCTTTGTTGTAAGTCCTCCTTCGGCCGACGTTCTTTCCAAAATCCTGTTCCCGACAGGTATTAGGTTCCCGACCTTCCCTCTTTATCAAGCACTCATCCATTTTGTATTCACCTCCTCAAACACTCATTTGTGTTTGTTTTTTACTTATCAATACTTCGTCCGTATTGATTACCAACATTCGTCTGTGTTTGTTTTTTATTTATCAATACTTCGTCCATATTGATTGTTAACACTCGTCCGTGTTGGTCATATCCTCTTTCTCCCCAGTAGAGTCGAATCGTCAATCATTTCTTTCCACCTATTGCTGTTGGGGTTTACCATCATCTTTACTTTTCCCCAGAGAGTGCAAATTTTGCGATTCTTTTGGTATTCAATCACCTTCTACCTTGAATGTCTGAAATCCGTTGTTATCATCCCTTCAGGTTTAAGTCGATTGAATAGGGGTAGTTGTTGCACCCAAAAAATTTCCCTTGGTTTTCTTATTTCAGCTGGCTTATGTTTCACTTTCATATGCATTTTCATTAGGTCATGAATTCATAATCATGCATTTCATGGAACTCCTAAGACATGGGATCAAGAGATTTCTTGTGATTTGGGTCTTCCCTATTCAAAGGTAATTCAGTTCGTTCCTACTTCAGTCAAGTTGAAGCAAGGGTTGAATTCACATTATCATGAATATCTTCCTATTCAGAGGTTCACCAAGCTCCAAGGTTGTTCCCATTCAGAAGATTCATCAAAAGCATTGGGTTAGGATTTCATTGGTGTGAATCAGGGTTTGATTCCTTCTCTATTCAAATCATTTCATCATTATCAGTGTGCATCTCAAGGTGAAGTAGGGTTTCTAATTCGTGATTGAGCTTGTGGACTTTTATCAAAGGGTTCATTGTGATCAAGGCATTTTACTTGTTAATGTTACTGTAAGTTGACGTGGATTCATTTTCTTATGGGGCATTGATTCAGGATTATTCAGAAGTTCATCATGGCATCAAAGTTCATAAGAATTGATTTTGTTCAAGGATTCAGCTCAAGTTAAGAATGGAAAGTGCATGGTTATGGTTTATTTGGAAGGCATTATTCAAGAACCAATTTCAAAATCCACATCCATTTTTTCAACACATATCCACTTGGATAACCACTTCCATTTTTTTTCTACTAACATCCATTAACTTATTTTCATGTCCAACTCAAATTTCAATTCTATCCATTTTTCAAACCATTTGGATCCATAGTTCAAACCATTTTTACCTACATTGTTAATCCAATTAAACCACTTTTAATCCATATCCATTTTTAAACAAAAAAACCATATCACTTTCTTCTTATCCAGTTTCATGATCCATGTCAAAACCCATTTCCATTTCGAAACCAGTTTGTGATTCATTTATATCCATCTTTAATTGCAAAACCACCTACACTCCTTGAGGAATATCACTTAAGGTATAAGTCAGAAGGAATCCCTCTTATTTACATGGTCATGGCCTTACTGAGAATGGTCATTTTCCTGAAGATAAAGAGGCACTTAGTGGTGTAATAGAGGACTTGAAAGATGGTTATGCCACGTCTAAGGATGGAAAATGGTTATTGAATTGGTATAAGCCATCTATGCTGCAGAGAAAAGGCAAGATGCCATAGGTGCACGTGCTATTAATGAAGAGAATAAAGCATTGAAGAAAAATATGAAAAGAAACTAAAAGATGCTAGCTACCAAGAAAAGTTATTAACTTGTGGTGGCCTTCATTGTGGCTGACCTCAGAATGCAGATTTTGGAGTCCTTTCCCATTAAGGAAATGAAACAGCTTGGAGGAAAGCTTGGGACTTTCTTTCAAACTGACCTTGGTATCAACATTGTTGGTGATCTGCTTCAATTTTCAGAGGAGGAGCTACAACAACGTTATGGGATCAATATTGGTACTTAGCTGTGGAATACTGCGAGAGGAATCATCGGGGAAAAAGTAGAGGTGTGATTATCCCAAGAGTCATGGTTCTGGAAAGACACTTCCTGGGCCTCAAGCTTTGAAGATATTTGCATCTGTTTAGCATTGGCTTAACGAACTGTGTGAAGAGCTGAGTGAACGCCTTGAGTTTGACGTGGATCAGAACAAACAGATTGCACACACATGACTCATAGCAGTGAAAAGTGATTGATACCAATAACAGAAAAATTCAACACAGACGAAAAAAGAAAAAATGCATAATAATTCATAACAAGTGAAGGGTACATAGTAGTAAAGACTTGTAATAACAGAATCCAATAAATTCACAACTCCATTCCAATTTTCTATCAAACCAAATCCATAACAGAATTACAAGAAGGAATCATAACAAAATTCACAACAGAAGATTGATAACAAAATTTGGAGCCAATTTCAGTTGCAATCATAACAAACTTCACTCTTCACAATCTCTAAGAAACTCTTTCTCTCTCTCTCTCTCTCTCTCTCTCTCTCTCGAACCTTCCAATCACTCTATAAAACTCTTCTTCGCTCTCACTTCCACTTCCCTCACGTTTCTCTCTCCAATTCTTCTTCTTCACTCTCTGGATCTTCATTTTTTCCACTACAACTTCAAACCTCTTCATTAACCTTCATCTTCTCAAACTGAATCGAGTTTCTTCAACACAAACAACATACCGCGTCAGAATTTCTGCAAGAGTAAATTCAAGAATTCAGTTCACAAGAACAACGCAAAAAATAAGCGGAGAAGAAATTCGAGAGTGATAATAGTAGCAACGCAGCAAGAAGAAAAAGATGTCGCCAAAAGGTTCATCCCAATACGCATGCAGCAGAACCGAGAAAGAAGAAGAAGCTATGGAATTGGAGCGAAACGAACGAGTTTACAAATTACCATTTGGATCCATACCTGAACAAAATCAACAATTCGACGTAAGTAACTCGATTCATAATTTTTCTGCTTCTCTTGCGTATCGTTTTGTAGCCTACATCGTGAATTCGAGACCGGTTCTGCTTTGTACATTGAAGGAAAACTGAAACGATAATGGAGGAGGAGAGTTGAGGAAGAGGTTGGAGATCGATGTTGGTTAGGGTAGTTGATCTCCGCCACCGCTGGTTGGCAATTCTGGCGCGGCGGAGTCATGAATGTTAGGGCGACGGTTTTTTTTTTCTGAGAGAGGAGATAAGTGATAGTGATGGTTGAGAAGAAGAAGAAGAAGACGGCGGACAAAGTGTGACTGAACTTTTCTCATGTAGTTAGGTTTTGTTTCTATTGTCTTTCTCTTCCTTAACATGGACCGGGCTCATAGGCCCATGCTGAATTCATTTTTTGCACCCTAAAACTACTCCTGCACCCCATAGATTCACCACAAAGTCATTGGGCTTAAGACCTTAGGCCCTGCAAATTTTGCTAACACACCATTATTTTCGCTATTACACCCCTGGTTTTAGATCTTAAAGTTGATTTAGATTTTGATCTTAGTTTTGTTGAATTTTGTTCAAATGTTGATTTAGAAATTAATTCTAATTTTTGTTGAATTTTGGAATTAGATCTTAATTTAGATTTAGATTTTGATCTTAGTTTTGTTGAATTTTGATTAAATTTTGATCTTAATTGTGAATAGATTTCTGTAGAATTTTCCAGTATGTTAATTGGAATTTTTAGATTGTTGATAATCTTTTTTGATATTGATAATTGTTTTAGATAAATGTTTTAGATATTTTCTAATTATTTTGATGTGTGGATAACTATTCGAATATTTTGATAATCATCTTTGAATTCTTGTTTCTTTTTACTTAGACCTTTGATTACTTCTTGATTGGTATTTTGTTGTAATTAGTCTCTTTGATTGAATATTGTTTTGGTTGTATATTTTAGGATTTTTTACTTTGCATTGATTAATCTTGATGCTCATTGCTTGACTTGATGTAGGCATCACATGTTCCCTTAGGCCTCCTAGTCCAACTTAATTTTTGATTAAGTTTGGAGTAGGATAGACTCTAGGTTCAATCTTTGCATGATAACACTAAGTGTAGAAATCCCCGTTTCATCCTCAGCTATAGGACCACATTGCATAACGACATCTAGGTGTGAGATCCCTTAGATTTTTCTTTTCCCTTTGAGTCTCTCTCTTCTCTCTCAAATCAAAATCAAAACACTTAATAAATATGATGTGCATAGTGCGTCACGAGCCTTAAGCACATAAGAAAAAATGAGCAAGTGCATTTTTAACCTCGCTTAGGGTACTTTGTGCACGAGACATTTTGATCGTTAGCACAAAGTATTCGATCCTATGTCATAGACTTTAGTGCAATGCACATCTCATATAAAGTCATATCATTTCTTTAAAACTCTTGAACAAATCCAAATCATTTTGTCCTTCGGGATTTTCTTTCAAACCCTTTTAGAAAGGGAATGCTACCTCCGTTCTACCGCAAACAGGCCTCGTCCCTAACTACTGGAACGCGAACTTAGCATCGCTCATAAAAGACACTAAGCAACCCGTAGTCCCATGAACTACAAACACTCTGATTTCTTCATTCTCGTCCAAATAAAGATACATAGGCCTAAGACGACGATGTCTCGGCGAACACCATCCCTCATTCACCCGTAGTCCTCCGAACTACATTGACTCTGACTTTTCCATTGCACGAGGGAATACGTAGGCATAGGACGGCGAAGTCCTATCGAGTCTCCTTTTGTCTTTTTCCCTTTTTGTTTATGTTAGCAAATGGATCTTTAGATAAACACACCCTTTGATTAGAAAAACAAGAATAGATCCTGTTAAGTACAATGGACGCGAGGGGTGCTAACACCTTCCTCTCGCATAATCGACTCCCGAACCCAGAATTTGGTTGCGATACCATGTTCTCTCCCTTTTTAAGGTTTCTTCGATCGGTTCCTTTCCCTCGTCGGGATAAATAACGTTCGGTGGCGACTCTGTTTTCCGCCGGTTGTTTTTCGCGTTGCGACAATAATGAATCTTGGAAATGTTATCTAGCAGTCTGACCTATTAAGATTCTTTTAACAATAAGAAGTACTATAGTTAACTTGTTAACTATTGTGTCTGGTCATTACTTCATTAATGTGATTATCAGAAAATCTAATGGGTAAATAAAATGTTTGTACGATTTCATAATATTTACTGGTCAAAATAACTTTGTCATTAATCGACCTTAAAGGATTACAAATAACATAAGGAACTGGTTTGAACTAAGAATAAGCTTGATCTATGTCATCCAGTGCCTTGTAGCAGAAGCTATTGCCATAATAGTAATCTGGCTCATCTTCATTAATATTCTCCTCTTCTGCTTCTGGGACAACAAGACGGTGAAACATCTCGTTGAGCCTCTACCTCTTTGTCTTTTTCATGGATATCTTCAATGGCTTCAAAACAGATACTGATGGACCTGCTTCTGTAAGTCTTTGAGGTACTGCTGACAAAGTATCATCTGAAGTGTTCAGAGAAGAAGGCATAAGACCAGTAGCAGAAGCTTCTAAAGCTGATGACTTCTGAAGGTTCTGGATATTCAGGCTTGTAGAGTTCTGTGTAACCTCTGTTACAATAGAAATTGTGTTGCTCTCAGTTGATAACTCCATAATGTTATGGTCGATGTTGATGAAAATAACCTAGATTTTGGTTGTTTTTATAGCTTCTGGGTAATCTAAACGTCTGGATAAAATCCTATGCCTGATTCTTGAAATCGGTATGACCGATAGATATTCAATATGCATCGTATATACCTTAATGACCCCTATTACTTGATCATTTTTCATTTCTTGGAAACTGATCTTGTAATGATGGCCTGTTATGCATTTATGACTGTAATTCTCTTTCTTTTTCTCTTTTTTTATTGTTTTTGATGTGACAAAAGGGGGAGAAATGATAGTAAGTATTTGATTAGAAACTGAACCCATTGAACCTATTCAGTCTATACATAATGGTCATATATTTTTTTTATTTAAATTTCTTTTATTTTGGTTATCTTGCCTGGGCGACACATTTTAACTTCCTTGTACATAGAACTAAGGAGGAGCTTACAAACCTCAACCTTAGCCTATCAGACTCAAAAGGAGCTTACAAACCTCGTATTCTGTTGTTGCCAAAGGAGGTTAAAATATTATTTTTGGTTTTCTTAAATATAGAACTAAGGGGGGCTTACAAACCTCAACATTGGAACTATTTGACTCAGGGGGAGCTTACAAACCTCAGACTCTGATGTTACTAAGAAAACTTAATTACTTTTTCTTGAAAGTAGTACTGAGGGTGGGTCACAGAACTCAACTTTGGACTATTATACTCAGGGGGAGCTTACAAACCTCATACTCTGATGTTGCAAAGAAAATTATAACCACCCAACATTAACCTTTTAAATACTTATGTTTGTCATCATAAAAAAGGGGGAGATTGTTAGAACAAGATTTGTTCATGACATATATTCCTTGGGTTTTGATGATTACCTAGTATTTAAAGAACAATGGTTTTATTTGATATGTGTTTCTTGTGTTCAGGTTCTAATACTTGTAAATATTTATATACATAATCTATTATACAAAGGCACACTTGAGAGAAGCTGAATTGCTAGCTTCTGGTGGTGCAGAATCTGAAGAACACTTGCTAAGTGTTGTCTGGGGTAGACTCTGAAGCTGAAGGCCTCAGCATCAGAAGAAGAAACATAAGGGTCTCTAGAATTGGTGAATGTAAATTGGCTTCTGGTATCATTCAGAGTTAGTGATAAAGCTAAAGTTGTCCGTACTGCATAAAACAAGCTGCATTGTCAAATCAGTTTGTCAGCTAGAGTCTGAGTTCACAAGGCTCAAGAAAGGTTGACATGATCTACGGATATCTACTCTCAATGGCTCTATAGTACAAGATATTCTTGAAGACTCAACGGTTAAACTTGTTACACAATGGATCAAGATATTTGGTGTATCTATCTTCAACGACTCTTATACTATGAAGTAAAGCAAATACACTTGATCAAGTTATCTCTTCCAACGGCTAGTCTGCTGCAACTGCTATGTAAGTGACTGGAGGTTTAAATTGAATCTTCAATAAGGATTAACCAGAAGAAGGAGTAACAAGATCGGCAATTATCAATTATATTGTATATGCAAATTTTCTTTTGTAGGTTGTAATTGTAAAAGCCTTAAGATTTCTTATACATTGAATATCTTAGAAATATTAAGAGCTTTAGGTCTTTGTTATGGTGATTTCCCGTACTTCTGATATTAGTATCAAGTACACCTTGTTCTCCATTTTGTTGAACTTGTTTAGCAGTTTAGATTAAGTCTCTCGTTAAGATGCTTGAGCCATGTAAGTCTCTTGCTATGTGCTTGAGCATTGAAAGTCTTAATCAAGTGGATTGATTGAGCAGAAGTCTTGAATCATTGGGATACAAGCAAGGATGTCTCTTTCCAAGACGCTTGAGCCATGTAAGTCTCATGCTTTGTGCTTAAGCAATGAAAGTCTTATATCATTGGGATACAAGCAAGGAAGTCTCTCGCCAAGATGCTTGAGCCATGTAAGTCTCATGCTATGTACTTGAGCAATGAAAGACTTAATCAAGTAGATTGATTGAGCAGGGTAGCTCGGTGAGTGAAACTTGGAGCACAATTCTTGAACTAGAGGGGTTTGAGCAGGAAGGCTCGTTTCATGGAACTTGAAGTTGAAGTGTTGGGCCAGAGGGGCTTGAGCAGGAAATCTCGGGTCTGAGGGACTTGAGCAGGAAATTCTTAGGATGAGGGTCTAAGCAAGGAAGTCTTGAGTCTGTAGGAGTTGAGCAAGAAGTCTTGGACCTAGGGTCTGAGCAGTGTAAAAGACTTATGCAAAATGCATAAGCGATTGTAATCATGATTTGGTTATAGTGAAAATCTCTTGTGAATTAAGGGACTAGACTACTCTCAGTTGGGAGGAACCAATATAAATATTTATGTCTTCTGCTATTATTTATTTTCTTCTGTTAACAACATCCGCTGCTAAGTATAATCAGGATCTGAACACCAGTTTAGATTCTGAACTCTGATCAGACGCAAATTAAGAAAATTGAAAACACAATTCAACCCCCTCTTCTTGTGTACTTTTCCCACCTTCATACGCATATCAATGAGTGGAAATCTAGTAGTTGATTTTGTGATCCTATTCCATAGTTGGTTTTATCCTTTTAGTTGTCGTTGCTTATAAATAGGGTGAGTTGAGTATTTGGAATTTTTTCGCAATCTTTAGCATTCAGAATTACAGTTACTTTCAAGAAAACATCTTCGTTTCTTCTTTCCTGAGAGCATCAATAGAAGCAATTTTAAGTGATTTGTTTAAAGTTCTCACTGTTCTTCGTCTTCTCCTGCTTCATCACCCTCACATAACCATGTACCATTCTAACTCAACATTTTATTTTCCAGCATTTCCTTTTTTTCTAATCAAGATTAGCGATAATACAGTCGACCTAGTGAGTGATTCTAAAGTTGAAACGTCATCTGCATATGCAATGGGAACATCTCCTGATCTTCGTCTCCCTTATCTAAGTGACGATCACATAAGACCATAAACTATAACCATATTTGACGATTTTGGCTCAAAAAGGGTATCTAGAGATTCTCTGGAGAAAGAAACTTCGTCGTCTAGATTGTTAGATTTTGTTATATCAAATGTTGGTGGAGGAATAAATTTTGTTGAGGTCCCTATGCCCCGTCGCATCTTGTAAAAAGATGAGGTATGAGCCATTTTGCAAAGGAGACAACACGCTAGAGATTACACTAAGCTTCATCTGCAGACTGATGGATGTGAGACTAGAGACGTTGATGTGGTGGCCCACTTGAATCTTCGAAGTCAGCCGGTTGCGTCGGAGTATGACTGGGTAGATGAAAAATTAGAGGCCACTTCCATAACTCTGAGCACCAAGGCGACATACATGTGGTTGTCATCGTGGTCGGTGACCCATTTGAGTGGTTAGCCCTTCTAGTGTCAGGGGAAAAGAGAATATGTCGATATTTTGATGACTGCATGATCCCATTTTATGAATGTTTCTTTACAAGTATATGACTTTGGTTGCCTTTTTCTAAAATTGAGGTAGTCGTCCTAAAACATTTAAAAGTTGCTCCTTCCCAGCTTCATTCGAGTTCATGGGCATACATAAGGGTATTCCAATTGTGTGCTAAATGTTGCACCCTAAAATTTGCCCCCATGCTTCTAACCCTAATTGGCTTTTGCTTCACGTTCATATACATTCGTCTACTAGGTCATCCATTTGCATAAGATCCTAAGGGATTGTGGAATTAGAGTTTGAGCTATCTTCATCGAGAGCATTTTCTTACCAAGGTTCATCAAGATACAATGTTGTCTTCATTAAGAATTATCGAGGCCAAATACATTAGGGTTTTCACTTGTGTGTGCTTAGGACCTATTATTGATCCATTGGAAAAGCTTTTGGATTAAAGTTTTTCCAAGTCCCTATACACTTCAAATACCATTCATCTTCAAGGATGTTCCAATACATTTTCTTCTGTGATCATGAGATCAAGGACTTATGGATTGAATTGCTAAAAAGTGTGAGCATGTTGTGAGAATTCGCTTCGTTATTCTTTTAATTGCTTGTCGCTTGCAAACTAACGTGGATTGACAAATTAAAGGGGAATTTGGAGTGATTATATCGTTCAAGACGGATCAAAATTCTTAAAGCATACATCATTATGTTACAAAGTGTTAAACAAGATTTGAAGCTTTCATTGATTTTATCCAAAAGTCTCGAGTCATGATTATCATTTCCAGGTTTAAGCCAAAACGTTTGTTTTCAAGGCCTTCAAGCCAAGGGCATAGTTTGTTACAAAATTCAAGTACAAATTCAAGGATTCAATATACAAGAGATTTTTATATGGTTGTCATCAAATTCTAAACTCAAGATTCATGTTCAAATAAATTCAAATTCTTTCAAGGATTACAAATTCAAAGAAGTCAAATAGGATATTCATATTTTAAGGACAAGCAAATTGATTCTATACAAGAATTTTGAGTTACAAGTCCAATTCAATACAAAAACTCAATAATTCTTTTACAAGATATCCAAGAGCTCCCTAAAGCTTTTTTTTTAAAAGCCATTACAATCACAACGTGCAACACAAAAAGGTGTGAAATGGCTTTGGGGAGCAATGAGAAAAGAAAATTAATTTTGAATGTGAGACTTGGAATGGATTCTAATTCACTTAAAAGCCTCACTTCACCACTTTATGTTACTTTTCTTCTTTGGAGGATTGTGCTAAATTTTCTAGGAATGTTCTGCGGTCATCTGAGTTCAATAAGGGTGGTAGTATCAGTCCTAATCCTAGTCCTGGAATGATTACTAAAGTGCCGAATGTTAATCACTGGTTGGATTCTAAGTCTTCTAAGTCGTTGCCGAAAGATTTTTTTAAGTTGTCATATACTCGAAATAGTTCTGTTTTTCGTAAGGGTGAATCGAGTGTTTTTGAAATTGGTGAAACATTGGCAGAACATGAATTACCACCCTTTGGGAAATCAATATCTTGTTCGTTGGACTTTTACGGTCCAATTAAAGTTTACAACTTCGATGATTCGAAACCAGTGAGTTCTCTGCCTTGTTTTATTGGAGAAAACATGAATCCAAACATGTTGCTACCGATTTCTCTATCTGTAAGTGAGATTGAAAATTCTGAGGACTATGCTTGTGTTATTTCACATGGTCCTAATCTGAAGAAAACGCATATTCTCTATGATTTCATACTGGGAGTTTGTGCTGGTGATGGTGTTAGAAAACTTCGAAATGAGAATGAAGAGAAAGAGGGTTTGTTTCCTCCGGTGGTTGACCGATTAGAGACTCCAAAAGATATCCCTTTGCTGAGTTTTTAGCTTTCTGCGACGGTTGCACGAAGAAGTTCGAAGAGGATAAATGTATTTATATCTAGAGGTGAAATGGCATTTTGCAGTTTAACTTGCTGCGCCTTTGAGATTATGATTCCGTAGAATCTGGCTTACAAGACATTAGATCATCTTTTGAAAGAAAGGATGGTTTACATGCAAAGTCATCTGCGTCTGAAACAGATACAAAACGTGCTAAACAGAAAGTCTAGCACAGGAGCAGCTTATCAAATACTTGGAGCAGGAAGTACTGGAAAGAGAGATTGGAAGATTACGCGGCATACATCCTTACAGCTTGCGAACAACAAGTATGAACGGTGTGAAATGCATGAATTTCCTCAGTGAATGTATCAAGATCTGAAGGCAATCCCTCTCTTGGAATAACGCCAAATATCCAAGACGATACATGTTCAATGAAACAGGTGAAGCTGATGAAGATAATGTCGTTGCTATGGTTGCCTGAAATTCATGCTCATCAGTTTGAGACTTTGCAGCAGTTTATGTACTTCATGAACTTCATGTGTATTTGAGAACTAGCAATTTTCCAAAGTGTAGAGTTATGAATAAATCATTGCCATCCAAATTCAATCATAATCGAACCTTTCCAAAACGAAAATAACGCGGAATAAGTGCGTAATCAAGGGAAATCAGACGACACCCCACAACCAGCCGACACCGTATCTCATCCAGTACTCTCTTTTCTTGTTCTTCTTTCATTTTCTCACTAATATGTGTGTATGTTTTTGTTAATTGAGATGATAGCAGGGTAGGAGAGAAAGGATAAATTCAATTTGTTGATTTGTCTTCACCTTTTTTTTAGGGACAATTCGGTTGGGCCTAACATGAGCCCAATACAATTTGTTTCTACATACCACGCCCCGATTTGGCCTTTTTTATTTTGATGTTGTCCATAGTTTCTCTTATTTATTTATTTTTTAAGTAATTAATGATTAGTGTTAATGAAAGATATGTGATTAACTCTTACTGTATGATTAATTTCTTGTGATCAATTTTGACAAAAGTTTGCGATTAATTTTGTTAGTAACATTTTTGATCAATTTTCAATTCAAATTCGCAATTCATTCTTGATTAAAATTTGTGGATCAATAAACTTCATGATTAACTTCAATTAGACGTTAATTCTCGATTGGATGATGTTGATAAGTCTGGATCTTAGCGTTGACCAAATTTGGATTCTAATATTGATGTTAATTGTGATCTTACGGTGGGATTAAATTTGATTAAACCTCTAACTGCGCTTTCATGTTTGGATTAAAACTTTTGTTAATCTTGATAAGTCTTGATCTTGAATGATGTTGCGATGATTATTCGTTATGATTCGCCTACTCCCTTAGATTCGTGATTCAAATTTATCTCGTATAGATTGAATTAGACTGGGTCTTTAGCTCAATCTTTTGCATGACAATGCTAAGTTAGCTCCCTTTTATCCTCAACTATAGGGCCATATTGTATGACGACATCTAGGACCAAGTCTCCCATAGACCTTCCATTTTTTCTCTTCTCTCTCTTAATACAAGTAAAATACTTAATAACTACGACGTGTATTGTGCGCCACGAGCCTTGAGCACATGGGTAAAGATGAACGGATGCATTTCTAATCTCATCTTAGGGTACTTTGTGCGCGAGACGCTTGGATCGTTAGAGCGAAGTATTTGATCATATGTCATAGACTTTAGGGCGATACACGTCACAAACAAAGTCAATCCACTTCTCTAAAATCCTTGAACAAATCCAAATCATTTTGTCCCTCGGGATGTCTCCTCAAACTTTCTTTTCAGAAATGACATGTTATCTCCGTTCTACCGCAAACAGGCACCGACCCTAACTGCTGGAACGTGAGCTTAGCAACGTTCATAAAAGACACCAACCAACCTTGGTAGGCCGAACTACGATTGCTCTGACTTCCTCATTCTCGTCCGAATGAGGATACGTATGCACAAGACGACGATGTCTTGGCGAGCACCCTTTTCCTATTTCCTTAGTCCACAAACTACGGACGCTCTGACTTCCTGATTCTCGTCCGTATGAGTATACAAAGGCACAAGACGGTGAAGTCTTGGCGAGCACTCTTTTCCTATTTCCGTAGTCCACGAACTACAGACGCTCTGAATTCCTCATTCTCGTCCGAATGAGGATACATAGGCACAAGACGGTGAAGTCTTGGCGAGCACCCTTTTCCTATTTCCGTAGTCCACGAACTACGGATGCTCTAATTTCCTCATTCTCGTCCGATTGAGGATACGTAGGCACAAGAAGGAGAAGTCTTGGCGAGCACTCTTCCCACCTTTCCTCCGTAGTCCCACGAACTACGGACGCTCTGATTTCCTCATTCTCGTTCGATTGAGGATACGTAGGCACAAGACGGCGAAGTCTTGCCGAGCACCCTTCCCCCATTTCCGTGGTCGTAACCACGAACTACGGACGCTATGATTTCCTCTTTCTCATCCAAATAAGGATACGTAGGCACACGACGACGATGTCTTGGCGAGCACAATCCCCCCATTCACCCTTAGTCCTCCGAACTACGTTGACTCTGACTTTCCCATTGCACGAGGGAATACGTAGGCCTAGGACGACGAAGTCCTATCGAGTATCCTTTGGTTTCTTCCATTTTTGTTCCGTTTAGCAAATAGGCGCTAGATAAACACACCCCTTGATTAGAGAACAATAGTGGATCCCGTTGAGTACAACAGACGCGAGGGGGTGCTAATACCTTTCTCTCACGTAATCGACTCCCGAACTCAGGACTTGGTTGCGATGACCATGTCTTCTCCCTTTTGAGGTTTTCTTCGATCGTTTCCTTTCCCCCATCGGGATAAATAACGTTAGGCGACGACTCTGTTTTTCCGCCAGTTGTTTTTCGCGTTGTGACACTAAACAAAAATCCTGGAAGCCCCCTCTTACCTCATTATTTTTTATCTTTTCTATCTGAGGTGTACATCCATGGACAATTTTCGTAACAGGGCCTTATTTACTTCCAACCGGTCCACCCTTGGTTCGACCCCTTTACTCTGGACTGGGGCGACTTTCTAGGATGTTTTTTTAGTGGTAAAGCCTCTCACCATTGCGGCCCATGTGTCATACCCTAATTTTTTACCCTAAGATCCCACATCATTTAAATTTCATTAGAATCATATGTGTGTTTACTTTCATGCATCACTAACCCATTAGAGAACACAAAGTTTGTTCCTTGTTTCACTTTTAACTGCAAATTAGGGTTTTGAGCCTCATAAAAGATTCAGGCAAAGGATCAATCAAGAATTGGCTTGATCTTCAACCTATCAAGTCTCTCATTCATCCATAAAGATCAAGAGGTCTCCTTCATCTAGAATCAAGCACAAATATGCATCATTTCATATTGATCAAGCCCCAATTTCATCTGAGTCACCAAATTAGGGTTTTGATTGATCAGGACCTCCAAAGTGAATTTTTCATCTGGGCATGAGCTAATACCTTAAGATATGATTCAAGGAGCTCAAATATACCTTTGAAGTCCATTCATAAGTTTAAAATTACCTCAGGGTATTCATTCATTGAAAATCAAGAATTAGGGTTTCTCTGCACAAAATTCATCTGATACCCAAAGTCAAAAGTTTGACTTTTTGGGCAAAATTGATCATCAAGGACTATTATTCAAGAAAATATGATCCATAGTGGCATTTAATCAAGGATTGATCAAGAAATCAAGGTTACTTGCAAAAGAAGCAAAATTGGAGGAATTGAAAATTTCACTAAGTTATGGAGATTCATGTTCAAGTACCTAACTTTACAAGGCCATAACTTGTGATCTAAGCAACCATTTTTTGTACTCCAAAGCTCAAATAATAGATCTTATTCCATACAACAAGATTGCTGGGCTGAGTCATCCCCAAAAAATGCATAGATTTTGAGATATGAAGCCATGAAGTTAGGGTTTCAAGACTTTTTGAACTTTGACACTTAGAAATTTTTTTAGGCAGAATCTGTTTTGTGTTTTAGCCAACTTTGAGACCATTTTTCTACAAATTCCAAGATGAATCAAGACCAAATGCAAACATCAAAGTTAAAGTAGGATATCTCAGTTTTCCAAAAAGTACAAGAACATCCATTGATTCTACTTGAGCAAGGAGATATGATCCTCACAATATCCCTTGATCAAACTGATTTTCAAGACAACATTGGTGCATTACTTTTGTCACACGATTTTCACCTTCAAGTTTTGTCACTTTACAAGCCTTGTCATCCTCTAAGATCAGAAAGAATCTTGTTGAATCACATAATATCTTCAACTTTGAACCATAAGTCAAGGATTCTATCTCTTAGCATGTGAGAATCATCATTGCAATGCCATGAAGTCAAGTTTGTTTTTGTGCATTTATGTGAAACATTGAATTGGCAAGAAATGACCCACACCAGTTCAGATATGTTCAAAAATAATGAGTGTTCAAACCTGCAAAATGCCAATTGAGTCAAGATTCTAGTCATGCTATAAAAGACTAATGGTACCTTAGCATTTAAGTTAAATTTACATGGCTATATCCATTGGACAATATCCACTACTAGAAAATTCGCTTTTAGTGACCGAAAAATTTCGGCCACTCTAGTGACTGAATTAACCACCAAAATTAAACATCATGTTAGTAAAATTTTAAAAGTCACTAAATCGGTCACTAAATAAAATTAGCCACCAAATTAGCGATTGATATTTTGTGAGTATAATTTTCAGTCTCAAATAATCATTTTTATATAAATTAATTCTTAAAAAAATTTCAGTGACCGAAATTTCGGTCACTAATAATTTTTTGTTTTTTTTTCATTATTAAGTTGCTTCCCTCTTAATTTTCTCATTTTATTCATTTTTTTAATTTTTTAGTCAAAATTTTACATTTTTATTGTTTTAACAAATAAAACATATATTTATATAAAGAATTAACTCATACAAAATTATTAATTTAGATAAAATATAATTTTAATGAAATCTTTTTAAATAATATTTGAAAGTTCTATTTCATTAATATTATATACATTTCAAATGTAAATTATACAATAAAAACCAAATGACTTAGTGGACACCTGAAAGCCTCACAAAGGAAAGTGCATTGGTTCGATTCCTACTAGAGACAAAAATTTTATTTTATTTTAAAATCGGTCACTAATTTCAGTCGCTAAAATCGGTCACTAATTTCGGTCACTAAATTTGTCTCTAAAGGTTAGCGACTAGCACTTTTCCAACTGAAATTTGTTAGTCGTGTTATTGATCTCTAAACGTTATAGTGACCGATTTTTAGGCTTTTTCGGTCTATAATTCGGTCACTAAATGCGAGTTTTTTAGTAGTGATCATGCTCCCTCATCCAACACTATTCATCCAAAACCAAAACATTTTCCTATAAATAGAGGATTTCTCTGATCAATTCAAATACACCAAAACAATACCAAAGCTTGTTTTCTCACTCTCCCTCTTTCACTTCAAATTTTCAAAAAGTAAGCTTCGAGTTTTCAAAACCAAGGCTTAAACCACTCAAACAACCATCCAAACATATCACAAATCATCCCTTGAAGGTGTTCAAACCTTCATCTTCATCCCAAACCACCAAAATCAGAAAGTTAACTATCAAAACCTCATATTTTTTACTTTCTGCATTTTTAAAGCCATGTCTTAATTATGTCCATTTCAAAACCATCCAACACTTCAAACACACTCTAAATAACATCCTTAAATTGTTCCAACAATAGTTTCTCGACTGTAACATTATTTGGCGGAGTTTCCATTTTGCCACTTTTGACAAATTTGCAAGAAGGAGCTAGATTCTGTCCTAAAGGTTTTCATTTGGTTCCAAGCATCCAAGAAGCTTCTTTGAGGTGTATTAGAGGTGTCCAAAGCATTGGTTTACTTCTGTAACAAGTTTCTTGGAAATTGGCAAGTGAGCTTCAAGAGGTAAGCTTCCAAAGAACTTGAACTTTAAGAAATATGCTTTGTTTTGATGTACATTGATCATGATCATATCATATATGTCATTTATGTTGTGTTTGAACCATTTTGTGATATTATTATTAACTGTATGATGATATAGCATAGAACTTGCAAAACCATGTCCTATTAAGAACCACTATCGGGTTTTAAAATAGAGACACTTTTAGCTAAAACCAACACCACCACTGTGATCCTCATTAAATTTCAAGCGAGTTTCATTTTTATTTCACTTAATTTCATTAAGAAATGAGTAAGTTATGGCGCCTTTTGCAAATGAACACAAACTTGAGTTTTGCCCAGCCAGCCATAGCCATGGCGCCTTTGTTCAGGTCACTAGGTCATGTCCACCCTTATCAATTAATGGGTGTGGTTTGATACACGGATGTATCACCACCTCAGTGGTTAAACCTGCGTGCTCTTGTTACCTTTCACCCTTTGAAACTGGGGTTCGAATCCCCCTCGCCCCAGTTTCTTTTATTTTTATGATTTTCCAACTGAATAACACATATAATACCTTGCTTCCCTCTCCTTTCAACCTGCACACGTTAGTTGGATGGTCTTGGTTTTGTGCTGCAAGCAAAGTGACTTGAGTTCAAGTCCCATGGGGACCATTTCCCATATTTTTTAATCACTTATTTTCTCTCTTTTCTTCACATTTTCAAATTATCATAACTCTCTCATTTTTTTATCATTTTAAGCCCATTATTTTTGAAAATTGTTCATGATAATGTCTATTTTCTAGTTGTGAAAAGAAAATATCAAGAATAATTATTTTTCTCATATTTATGAGTGCTTAAATTGTGTGACTTTTTTAGGGTTTTCTTAAGACTTCTTTTGAATCTTTTGAATGATACACTGTCTTTTCTTGCTCACAATACATTGTTTGAACCATATATATCTTGTATGAACCTTAAATGAGGTTATGAATTTGTATATCCTTATTCTTACTTGGTTTTAATGTATTTTCAAGTATATGTTTACATGTAAATGTATGTTGAACTTTGTCCATACCATAAGACTTTATGCTTGATATTTTGCCTTAACATGTGGTCTTCCTTCCATGTTTATACCACTTTGATATGTACATATGTCTTTGTGTTGATTATACCATGTTTATGTGCTCCTAAAACACTTGAACTTTGCCTTAAAAATACCTTTGTATACATGTTTGTTTGTATAAACCTTTGTAATGTTTCCACTTTGTTCAAGACCATGTTTGAACCCTAATATCCATGTTTGGTTGTTATCAACTTGTCATTAACATGTTTAACTTGTATTCTTGCTTCAATGCTCAAATATTTCCTTCATAAACTCTTACCATGATAAATATATCTCTTTGAAATGCACATCATCTTTTCAAAAAAATAAAAAATCTTGGGCCTGTATTAGAGTGTAAGACCCATTATAATTTCAACTCTTGGGCCTCTGTTAGAGTGTAAGACCCATCACCATTTTCAAATAACATTTTAAAACTCCATGGGCCTATGTTAGAGTGTAAGACCCATCACATTTCAAAACTTTGGGCCTCTATTAGAGTGTAAGTCTCTCCCCTCCTCCTCAAAACTTTCTTCAATTTCTCAAATCTTTCAATCTTTCAAATCTCTGTCTTCAACTTTCATCAAACACAACCCTACTGGAATTACAATCCAAAACTCCTTGGGCCTCTGCTTAGAGTGTAAGACCCAACACCTTTTGTAAATAAAGAATAATCTTGGGCCTCTGCTAAAGTGTAAAACCCACCACCTTTTCTTTTCTTTTCAATAAGTCACGAGCCTCTGCTTAGAGTGTAAGACCCAACACCTTTTGTAAATAAAGAATAATCTTGGGCCTTTGCTAAAGTTTAGGACCCACCACCCTTTCTTTTCTTTTCAATAAGTCATGGGGCACTGTAGCGTGCGATTTTTGTCTGTGACGCGACCACCTTATCGCCATTGGTTGGAATTGGGTGCTATTTTCTGATTTCTTATTTATCCTATGAAGCTGGAAAGGAAAGGGAAGCTATTTAAAACTAACCTTGCATGTAAATGTTTTCTTTAACAAATGCTAAGAGATTGGGGGGTCCGGGGTCAGGTTATACAATGGGGATTTGTCAATTACCCATCCTATATATGGTTATCCATAGATCGTTTAGCAAATTCTGCTGTTATCTACTTACTGGAGTTTATCTGTCATGAGTTGGGAAAGTTTCTCCTTTGGGAATGTTTGAGAGAGTATTTTTGTTGATTCCGGGTTTTCCGATGTTTTTGGTAAGGTACTGGACCTAAGGTTTTTGATATGTGTGCTCGCTAAGATTTCGCAATCTTAGGCCTACATATTCCCTTTAAATAAAACAGGGAAATCAAAGCAATCGTAGTTCCTCCTATTTCTATGGGAGGAAATATGTTTTGGTGTCTTGTCCAAAGCCCAAGATTGAAGCTAAAGGTTATTTGTGTCTTGTTCAAAGCCCGAGATTGAAGCTAAAAGGTTTGACTGAGAGAGAATTTGTCATCTCTAAAGAGAGATATCTCATCTGTTTATCACAGTTGTTGGGTAATTGATTATAAAGGAGAATTACTTTAACTGGAATGTATGGAATCTAGCAATGCCATAATTTCCTTTATAAGGGATTTGTCCTGAAGGAGAAAACTTTAACTCAGTGTTGACCAATGCCATTTTTCCTTAGGAATCTTTCATGCTAAGAGAGAGACATTAGCTTGGATGTTAATAATCCAGAGGCTTGCCATTTACAACAATTAGATGAAAGAAGGTTTTTACCAGGATAAGATATGGACTACAGCTTGGATTTTTGAATCAACAAGTGTGCCACTTACAACAGTTATCTGGGATTAAGGTTTGTTTTGATTGTCTGTTTTAATGTGTGATGTATAGTGAAATGTCTTCCTACAGAGAGTTTTTTTATTTCCTCTTAGGGGATGTTGATTTTTGTGTGCCTTGATCAAAGCCCAAGGTTGAAGCTAAAAGGTTGACTCTATTAGGGAGTTTTATATCTGTCTTGTACAAAGTCCAAGATTGAGGCTAAAAAGAGACGGACTCTTTTGGGGAGATCATTATACAAAGCCTAAGAGGAGGCTGGAAGGAGTTGACTCTTTTGAGGAATATTTAGTATGTCTTGTACAAAGCCCAAGATTGAGGCTAAAAGAGATTGACTCCACTAGGGAGATTTTATATGTGTCTTGTACAAAGCCCAAGGTTGAGGCAAAAAGAGGATTGACTGACTCAGCTGGAGAATGTTTATGGGTGTCTTGTACAAAGCCCAAGATTGAGGCTAAAAGGTGCTGAGGGATGATCATTATACAAAGCCTAAGAGGAGGCTAGTTGGGGAATTTCTTATATAAAGCCTAAGAGGAGGCTAACTTCTGCTGAGAATTATTGAGATCCAAAGACAGGTCCAAATTGAGGAATAAACTCTTGATGAGGATTACATAAGAGTTGAAATATCAGAGACCATGAGGTTCTGAATTTTCTAAGGGTTTTACTGGGAATAACTTGACCCTAGCTGGGGAAATTTAGAATGAGAGTTTAAAGATTTAGTTTTAAAAACCTATAGAGGTTTTAACTCTATTGGTGATTGATCAGGGTTTTTCCTGTATCTTTAGGAAACTTGAGGGTTTCTGGAGATCCGAAAGGAGATGAGACTGTCCAAGTCTACTGGTATGAAAAGGTTTATCTTTGCATGATGCCCAAGAGGAGGCTGGTGTTTTAATGGATGAGAATCAACCCTAAATTGTTCTGATGTTTTGAGATTCTAACTCTCTGGAGGATTGAACTATCAAAGGATGACTAAGTTCTGTCCTATACATGTAGGAGGTCTTTGGGTCCTTGTATTAAGCCCAAGAGGAGGCTAGGGATGCTTTTAGGAAGCATGTGGGTCCAAACTGTAGGAAAGTTCAAGAAAGGTTTCACCGGGAATAATCTTTTCTTTGGTGAATAGTTCTAGGGTTTGAAGAAATTCAAGAGAGGTTTCACCAGGAATTAATCCTCTCTGGGGGAAATGAATTTCTTAGACAAATTTCTAGTAGTGACAGTCTTGAGAAAAGTTTCACCGGGAATAATGTCTTTCTCTGTTCCATATTGTATAAGCCCAAGAGGAGGTAAGATTGTATATGGAATTTCCTATAGGGAACTAGTTTTGACTGTGTTGAAAGAGTGACTACTGGTTTGATCTAATCTTAGACCTAATTGCAGGGGAAAAATCTAAGCAAGTAATATACAGGCATATATATATATATATATATATATATATATATATATATATATACAGATGAAATATATAAACAAGTATGTAAAAGAAAGCTGGTATAACTTACAAGTGAACAAACTTCCAGTGTTACAACTGTATGGTTAGTTATTCAAGAAATTAAAAAAAGTTTTTATAAAAACTATGAATTTGAATCTAAATCAAAAGGGAAGTTGTTTTGAAAGAAGATTGGGGCTTATACTCAAGGAGAGACCCAGATGAATTCTTTTGAAAAGGCGACGATCGCGTCATTATTTTGAAATTGTACTGGGGCTTATACAATGACTGAGGCCCAAAAATATTTATGTATAAAGGAGGTTGGGCCTTACACTCTATTAGAGGCCCAAGAGTATATTTTTATACAAGAGATGGGGCTTACAGCTCAAGGAGAGGCCCAGATGAAAACAACGATCGCACCGTTATTTTGAAAATCGTGTCGGGACTTATACAATGACTGAGGCCCAAAAAGTTTTTGTACAAAGGGGGGTTGGGTCTTACACTCTATTAGAGGCCCAAAGGTTTATTAAAAGAAAAAAGATGAGACTTACAACACGAGGGGATGCCCAGATGATTTTTGTTTTGAAAGCGGCGATCGCGCCGAGATTTTTTGAAATCGTATCGGGACTTATACAATGACTGAGGCCCAAAAAGGTTTTTATTTACAAAGGGGTGGGTCATACACTCTATTAGAGGCCCAAAAAAGTTTGAAAAGAGAAAGATGGGACTTAAAACACAAAGGAGGCCCAAAATGATTTTGTTTAAAAGGCGACGATCGCGCCGCGGTTTAAGAAAACACAGTGGGACTTATACAATGACTGAGGCCCAAATTTTATTATATTTGACAAGGGATGGGTCTTACACTCTATTAGAGGGCTAAAAATGTTTTGAAAAAGATTTGTGAGGGTGTGTAATAATCAAAACCCTAATTTGCTTTAAAAATGTATTTTAATTGAATAAAATTCAATTAAAATGATCAACATGTATGAAAAACAATTTGTGATCTTGGATTAATGTTTGAAAAATCGTGTTTTAACCCAAGAATGATTGAAAAAATCATCTGAGTTTGAAAAATCAAGAAAAATAAAAATTTTCAAATGTTAAAAAATAAATAAAAATAAATTCTTTATAAAAATATTAAATATACAAAATAAATAATATTTTTGTGAAATTTTTGTATAATAAAATATTTTAACATTTTTATGAATTTTGAAAAAAAGAATCATTGCAAAAACATTAAAATTCAGAGAGAAATTAATTTTGGAATCAATTAAATAAAATTCAAAAATTCAAAAGTTTGAAAAAGGGCGCCAAAGAACAACTTGTTCTTGCCCGCGTGCCCTGTTTTGCTCCAATTTACATTTTCTCACTTTTCTCTCTGATTAATCAATGGTTTTGTATGATTCAAACACCAATCTTGCTCGTTTTTGAACAAGGATCACTACCATATAAGATTAATTGCATTTATATTAAGTGTGGAGTGAGAAATCAAAGGATAACCTCAAGAACCCTAATTTCAGCATGAACACAATAAAATTCCATACACGATTGATTCATGGCAATTGATTGAGGGTTAACACTCTATATACATGCAGAAACAAGATGGTAACTTGAAATAACATTTATGATGCATGTAATATGGAGTTTGAAGGCTTCAGGCTTACCTCTTGCAGCTGGTGACCGAGCTTGATGATGGAGATGTTACAGATGTGTTGTAAGGACCTGGACAGCTTCATTATACCCTATGGAGTGTGTTGAGATGCTTAGCCTTGATTGGAGATGCTTGGATCACCTTGTGGTACCTCAACTGCGACCTTGTCAAAAGCTTGAGCAACTGACTGGTGATATTGTGATTCAGGTGTTTCAGATGTGTTTCAAGGCCATGGATCACTCATATATGATCTATATGTGGTGTTGGCATGATTGGTTTGGTTTGAATCACTTCCAATTTCAAAATCCGATAGTGACTTGAAATAGAAGGCAAATTTGGAGTGAAAGAGAGATTTTGAGTAAAGCATCAGTTTGGGTGCTTTGGTGTACTTAAACTAATCACAAATGAGCTCTATTTATAGTAGATCAAGTTTTTTTTTCCAAGCAATAGTGAATGGCCACTGGTACAGGTCTGTGGCCAATGGTTATCAAATGGAATCTCAAGTCTCCTCTAGCCATTGACTTGAGATTATAGCACAGGCCTATGGTCTTCTATTGCAGGGATAAGGCTTGACTCATTCAGTTGGGTTTGCTTCAGTCCATGCCACCTTGATGTATCCATTGAATGCTTGATGCCAAATTTGAATTTTAAGGTTCCTTTCATGATGACTTTGCACATGGAAGGTTAAGTTCTTGGCATTTTGTGTTATGGACCAGATTCCTCATTCATTTGTGTTGTAATTAGACATAAATTGAATGATCAAAGTGCCCAAAGTTAGTCTAAGGAATCGTGGGATGCAAGTTTGTACCAAAAGCTATCAAAAAATTATTTGTGTTTAGGCAACTTGTGAGATCCATAACTCCTAGCTCAAATGGAGTTTGATTGAGTTCTTGGACATTTTGGAAAGCTTGCATGATGTACTTTAACTTTTTTGTTCACCAATGGACCTGGTTCAACTTGGATCAAGGTGAAAAATGTCCTCAAAGTTTGCAAAAAGTGAAACATATTCTGACTTGTTGAAAATTTCACTATGTGTTGGAAAAAGTGGCCATTTCCCATTTTTGTGATTTTGATCAATCCATAACTCAAAATCCATGAGGATTTGAAATCTCTTGTAGTTGACACTTTTAAATTATGTAAGATGAACTTTCATTTGAGCTTTGAATGGGAGAAAAAGGCCTTATGGTTTAGGAGTTATGACCTTGCAAAGTTGGTACAAAACCACTTTTGTTCCATAACTTAGAAAAAATTTGGTTTCTCAAGGTTGCCCCTTTTGCAAGAAACCTCATTTTTCTTGATTTTTCTTGATGAATGATGATCAATACCATATATTAACATTGTTTTTTACTTAGGTGAACCATATTTGTGAAAAATTCCAAAAAGTAAAACTTGATTTTGGGCACAGTTAACTTTTTGTCAGATGAAATCCAAACTGTGTGATTCTTTGTGCAATCAAGTTCTTGACCCAATTCACACCTAATGGATGGATTCCATAGGTGTTTTAGGGTGTCTTGAATCGTGTCCCAAGGTTTGGGAGCATGCCTTGGTCAAAAGTCAAAGATACAGTTGACTTTTTCTTCAAAATCCTAATTGTGGTCCAGATGAAATTGAAACTTATGAATCAAGCTTCTTGGATCAATCCATGGTTGTAAATGGATCAATGTAGTGTATTTGAGTCCCTCAAATTATTTCTTGAGGTTTAGGTTCATGTCTTGCTCCAAAAGTCAACTTAGGGGTGAATTAGGTCAAGAAACCCTAATTCCTGATTTTTGATGAATGCTTCCCCTGATGTTATTTTGACTTGATGATTAGGTCCATGAGGTCCCTTGGAGCATTTTGGATCATGTTTTGAAGTATTGGCTCATGCCCAGATGAAAATTTTCACCTGGAGGCCTTGGTCGACCAAAACCCTAATTTGGTGACACTGGCGATCTCGAGGCTTGATCCACTTGGAATGTTGCACTCTTGTGCCTGATTCTTGATGTGGGAGTCCTCTTGATCCCTTATGGGTGTTTAATAGGTTAGACAAGTTGAAGATCATGTCATTTCTTGATTGATCCTTTGTCTAAGTGCTCTGAGAGGGCTTAACACCCTAATTCTTGAATGTGGTGAATGCTCAACCATCTTTGAGGAGATTGATGAGGCATGAAGGTACATCCATATTGTGGTGATGATTTGCACAATGATGGGAAATCTTGTGGTCAAAATTTAGGGTATGATAGATGCCCCTATTTAATCTTCTTGGACCCGAAGGTGTGAATGGCGAAGACGTTCAGACATTCAGGGTGCAAGAGGATTAAATATCGGAATACCCGAAATTTTGACGGTGGTTATGAATGTTAGCAGTTTGCTCATCCATCTTCTTTTGCTAAGCAATGTTACTTAGAAAAGGGTCAAACTTCCCCTCGATCCTGGTCTTCAGCCACAGAGCTGGTCTCAGTTTTTTTTTTGAAATAAACTTCCCCTTGATCCTGGTCTTCAGCCACGGAACTGGTCTCAGTTTTTTTTTGAAATAAACTTCCCCTCGATCCTGGTCTTCAGCCACGGAACCGGTCCCAGTTTCTTCTTGTCGAGTTTCTTTTTTTTTTGACAAGGAATGCTATGTGTAGTGGTCTTCATCAAACTTCTCGTCGAGCTATACTGGGGAGACGTTATTTGATGGAAAAAATTTGAGGTCAGACTTGCTGGGGACACCCATTTGTCTGAGCCGTAGAGGTGTACAAACTTCTCTGTTGGAGACGCCATTTGTTGACTCTACTGAGGAAAAACAAATCTCTTGAGAGACTGCTTTTTGCTTGGTGTTGGTGCGGTAGAGCGACAAGCAACAAAAAGATTTGGAAGTATTTTTCCGAGAATTATCGTGTCCACAGAGATTGGGATTGAACTGCCATTCGACGGTTTAATTGTTAATGAGTTTAGGTTTAGAATGGTTTTAAAGTATAAAAACAGAAAAGTAAATATTAACACAAGAAAATTCATTCATCAGAGAGAAAAGACTTATCAAGCATGTATGTATTCTACTCGTCACAAACTTAAACCTATTGACCAGTTATACGCAACTTACAATACTCCTCAATATCACCCGGTATTGCTCACAACACATGTCCCTCTCTGGCACACTCAACCATGCAACCCTCATTGGCACTCTCGCACCCGACTCGAGACACGGAGGAATTAAGTTTCAACACCCATACGGATTGTTAGCCCTAAATCTATCTCTAGTATCCAGAAACTAACAGATAATCATCCTTAATCGAAGTTTATGAAGTTTATCTCTAACACGACCCAAACCCCGCACATTTAAGCAAAAACCAAGAACAATCACCAATAGAGATTTTTAAAGCAAATTAAATATAACGCCGTGGGCGACAAATGTACATAAGATCAAAGTAAAAACATATACAAACCCAACAAAGAAGAAAGACATGAAGAAAATCAGAAATGGACCAAACACTTCACGGGTTGTCAGAGCCGATCGATGAGAAATCCACCCCAGATCATCCAAATGCAAGCTTCCATGATGTTTTCTAAGCTAATCTACTAAAGAATGAGGTTGATGAAGTTGGGATAGCAAAAATCACCCCCAAACAACATAACCTAACAAAAATGAAGTAAAATGAATTAAATACAAAATTCTGGTTCAGACAAATTCGCCCGGCGAAATGAAAATTCGCCCAGCGGATTCCGCTTTTTCTCTCACACCAGCTGCGCAATAAAATAGCCTGGCAAAAATATCTACATTCGCCCGACGAAAGAAAAATTCGCCCGGCGAAAGTCTCAAAACTCGCCTGGCGGACAAGACGCGAGCACAAGACAGCAGCTACTGGAATTCCCAACTTTTCTCTCGCCTCAGCCTTGGCCGGCAAAATTCTCAAACTCGCCCGGCGAAAAGAAAATTTGCCTGGCGAATTTGACAGAACAACATTTTTCTGCTGCACTTCTTTATTTGCTTTCTTCCATTTATTGATCCAATTGGCACATCTTGGAGCTTTTATTCCTCATTGCTCCAACAATGCTTAATTACCTATAAAATGAATGGAAAACTATTACTTATTACATAATAGAATTAAAAACACAAGTATACACTAACTAATGTATTTATACACAATTGGAGAATTATTCATTGAAATTACACTAAAACTCGATAAGTGTCACAAAACTATATACACAAAAACACTACAAAATGACACTTATCAAACTCTCCCCAACTTAAACTTATTTGTCCTCAAACAAGAATCAACTAACTCAAGGAAACAAATGTAAAATCCCAAGAATCACGAATCAACAGGTTTTGAAAAATGGAAACAAATGTATGGTTCAAATGAAAAACGATACACACAAAGTAAATACTTACCACTACACTACAACGGTAACATAGTCACGAAACAAATGCAAAATACAAAAATTCATGCCGAACATTCTAAAACAACACAAGTTCAAATGTGAATCACACCTAGCAAAAACAATCATCGGTAGATGAAAAACACAAAATGAGGTACTTTCACTCACACAACAATCTTGTAAACAAAAGACTAAATTGTGCATCCATCCAAAAATTCACATTGAACATACAAAGGCCAGAACCACAAGGACTTTTCAAGGTTGTAATGTGGTCGGGTAAACAAACAAGGGGAAATTTCTAAAGGTAATTGAAACAAAAACTTACCTAAACCTAAGGGAGTGATCAACTCACAAAGACTCAAACACAAAATTCCAATAAACTTCTTCCAAAATCCCAAGTGTTACACAAAACACAATACTTATTTAGCACAATTATTTGAACTCTTTTTGTTTCCTTTCTCAAGGATTTTCTTTTTCTTTCTTTTTTCTTTTCTTTTCTTTTTTCTCTCTTTTTTTTCTTTTCTTTTTCAACCTCATAGAAACCAACCACATAAGTGAGCAAGCATTCTCTCCCCAACTTGAATTCAACTACATCATCATGTGAATACTCCCTACTTTCTAAGGCAAGGCAAAAATTCATACAACAACACAAAGTTGAGGGTTCAAGAAAAAATAATCAATCAAAATCCACACAAAAAAATGAATTTGACACTCATAGACAAGCATCAAGCTCAAACAACATGGATAATGACCAAAGACTCAAAAGGGTTACAAATGCACACATACTCACAAGGTGAATTAACAATTTGGCTAGGTAGTTATGATCAAAATGAAACAAAATGCCTTGATCCTTTTCATGCTTTCATACAATCAACACAAACAAAAGATTCAACATAATAAAATCCAATTAGAACAAGAAAGTTGGAACTCCGCGCATATATGAACAATAGAAGGCTTCCTCACAAAAAGGTTGGGAACTAAAGTGATTCACAACAAGAACAAGTATACAAAAGAATGAATGGCATGGAAGTTTGTAAAAAACCTAAGTATCATGAATATGCTAAAGTATAGAAAGCGATAAACACATACCTTGAACGTGCACAAAACTTAACAAGATCATTACCCTACATCCGCAAGTTGAAATGATCAAACTTGGAACATCACCAAAAGTTCCTCAAGCTACTCAAAACAAGCTCAAAGGCAAACACACAAACTATTAATATACACAAACTAAAAACCGTCAAAAACTGTCTAAACAAATTTAAAAGTGAAGATTTGAAATTTAAGAGTTGGTCCGATTTAAATTTGTTTAGACAATTGCACCATACTACCTAAACTAAACAACAACAAAAGAAAATAAAACATGCTTGTTTTACGTCGTAAGCTCGACGCCTTTACGGTGCTTAGCTAGAAACTTCCTCTCTTCATGCCATGGTGATGCCTCACCGCGCAACCAAAAGCAAGCGACCTAACCAAACACTTGAACAAACATTAAAATATACAAGTATCAATATAAACAAGTGAAAATATACAATATGTACGATATCTACAAAACTCAAAAACATCGAAACTATCGCAATGCAAGAACAATAAACCAATCCTCGGCAACGACGCCATTTTGTTGGTGCGGTAGAGCGGCAAGTAACAAAAAGATTTGGAAGTATTTTTCCGGGAATTATCGTGTCCACAGAGATTGGTATTGAACTGCCATTCGACGGTTTAATTGTTAATGAGTTTGGGTTTAGAATGGTTTTAAAGTATAAAAACAGAAAAGTAAATATTAACACAAGAAAATTCATTCATCGGAGAGAAAAGACTTATCAAGCATGTATATATTCTACTCGTCACAAACTTAAACCTATCGACCAGTTATACACAACTTACAATACTCCTCAATATCATCCGATATTACTCACAACACATGTCCATCTCTGGCACACTCAACCATGCTACCCTCATCGGCACTCTCGCACCCGACTCGAGACACGGAGGCATTAAGTTTCAACTCCCATATGGATTGTTAGCCCTAAATCTATCTCTAGCATCCAGAAACTAACAGATAATCATCCTTAATCGAAGTTTATGAAGTTTATCTCTAACACGACCCAAACCCCGCACATTTAAGCAAAAATCAAGAACAATCACCAATAGAGATTTGTAAAGCAAATTAAATATAACGCCATGGGCGACAAATGTACATAAGATCAAAGTAAAAACATATACAAACCCAACAAAGAAGAAAGACATGAAGAAAATAAAAAATGAACCAAACACTTCACGGGTTGTCAGAGCCGATCGATGAGAAATCCACCCCGGATCATCCAAATGCAAGCTTCCATGATGTTTTCTAAGCTAATCTACTAAAGAATGAGGTTGATGAAGTTGGGAGAGCAAAAATCACCCCCAAACAACATAACCTAACAAAAATGAAGTAAAATGAATTAAATACAAAATTCTGGTTCAGACAAATTCGCCCGGCGAAATGAAAATTTGCCCGGCGGATTCCCCTTTTTCTCTCACACCAGCTACGCAATAAAACAGCCTGGCAAAAATATCTACATTTGCCTGGCGAAAGGAAAATTCGCCTTACGAAAGTCTCAAAACTCGCCTGGCGAACAAGACGCGAGCACAAGACAGCGGCTACTGGAATTTCCAACTTTTCTCTCGCCTCAGCCTCACCACAGCCTCGCCTGGTGAAAGGAAAATTTGCCTGGCGAATTTGACAGAACAACATTTTTCTGCTGCACTTCTTTATTTGCTTTCTTCCATTTATTGATCCAAATTGCACATCTTGGAGCTTTTATTCCTCATTGCTCTAACAATGCTTAATTACCTATAAAATGAATGGAAAACTATTACTCATTACATAATTGAATTAAAAACACAAGTATACACTAACTAATGTATTTATACACAAAATTGGAGAATTATTCACTGAAATTACACTAAAACTCGATAAGTGTCACAAAACTATATACACAAAAACACTACAAAATGACACTTATCACTTGGGGATACTACACCATACTTTTCTTTGAGATCTTTTCGGAGAAATGCCATGTGATGTAATCCAATTTTGAGGTGCTGATGACTTCATTAACATTGAATTTCTTGGGAGAAAAACCGATGTATTGCTGAGAGTCCTCGGTTGAGACACTTTCTTTGGGGATTTTCCTTAATCCGAGAAAGCGAGAAATATCATCTTCGATGGTGAAGAGTGACGTTCCAAAAGTGTCGGTCGAATGTCTTTTTGCCTTTCAGAGGTTCAAGTTATCAAAGTGGTCGAGGACCGTCTCCAATCCAGAAATAAACTGGGGGAGAGATTGCTCAGACGATACATTTCCTGACGAGGAAAGAACTTACAACCTTACTGGTTGGAGGACGTTATCACTTCCGGATAAGACTGACCAGAGTGATAGTAATGCAATATGAATATGAACATGAATCAATTATGCATGTATGTATGTATGTTTATGCTTATACTGACAAAACTGACGCGACATACAGACTAGTGGATGAACACGACTGGATACTCGGCCACTGCGGGGGATGAAAAGTACCATTGGTTCAAAATAGCAATCCTGCCTTGCTTAGGAGAGGTAGACCCTGTGGGGGTGAAAGGATCGTCAATCGGTCTGAAGAGGTAAGAACTCTGCCGAGAATGCCAGATGGGATATTATATCTGAAACGGCCGTTCCTTCATTCAGGTGTACTGGTTTAGAAGGAGTACTTTGATTCTACACTTTGAGGTTCAATCATCTTCGAAGAAGGTATCGATGTTTTTTGTGCGTTCATTAGTTTAAAAAGAAATGCCATATTTATTTTAAAAGCGGAAGAAAATTTGACAAGTAAAAATTCATTTTTTTTGTTTTGTTTCAAGAATCGTTGATCATGTTGAAAATGTCATTCTGTAAAGCTAAAACAAATGAGAATTGCAAACGAAAGCACTAGGGCTCTAATTTTATTGATAGGATGAAAATCAGCCAAGCGCGTGATCCCATAGAGTATTTACAAAGTTTAGAAAATGGTAATTTTAAGGGAAAGGGGCAACATTGAAACATAACGACCGTTATCCTTCTACCAACTTTGAATTCTCGATATCCTGAGCTTCTGTCGAAGATGACCTTGACTGGAAGTTTTTCGGCGAATAGCGTTACCGCTGGGGATTTAACCTTGTCGGACGTAGTTACTTGACATGAATCCCTAACTTTTTCCTGGATTGTCTTTTGAGGTTTCCAATCCATCGGGATGATTTTTGCTTATGTCTCTAATTTTTGCCTGGACCTCCCTTTTAGGTTTTCAATCCACCGAGACATTTTTTTTATTTCATTTAGGCGAAGTATTTCTTGACTACGTCATCATTCGTTGGGTAGGTAAACTCCTCTCCATCCATGGTTGCGAGTCTTAAGGCGCCGCCTGAGAAGGATTTCATGACCACATAGAGGCCATCATAGTTCGGAGTCCATTTGCCCAGGGAATCACTAAGGAATGATTGTATCATTTTGAGCACAAGGTCTCCTTTCCTGAAAACACGGGGTCGAACCTTTTTGTCGAACACCTTCATTCTTTGCTGATACAACTGACCATGGCACAGAGCCGTTATTCACTTTTCTTCGATCATATTCAATTCATCGTGTCGACTTTGACACCATTCAACCTCTCTTAGCTTAGATTCTATTAATACCCGGATTGATGGGATCTCTACTTCTATGGGAAGTACTGCTTCCATGCCATATACTAGAGAGAAAGAGGTTACCCCTGTTGAAGTACGGACAGATGTCCGATAACCGTGAAAAGCAAAAGGCAGCATTTCATGCAAGTCTTTGTAGGTTACAACCATCTTTTAAACAATCTTCTTGATGTTCTTCTTAGCCGCTTCTACCGCCCGGTTCATCTTAGGTTGGTAGGGAGATGAATTATGGTGTTCGATTTTGAACTCAGCACACAATTCTTTCATCATCTTGTTGTTCAAGTTAGATCCATTATCAGTAATGATCTGGCTTGGAACACCATAACGGCAGATGAGATTGTTCTTGATAAATCGGACCACAACTTGTCGGGTTACATTGGTGTATGACGCTGCTTCGACCCATTTGGTGAAGTAGTCAATGGCTACCAGGATGAACCGATGTCCGTTTGAAGCTTTGGGTTCGATCATGCCAATCATGTTGATTCCCCATATAGAAAAAGGCCATGGAGAAGAAAGAACTTTGAGATGCGTTGGCACTACATGGATTTTATCAGCGTATATTTGACACTTGTAACACTTCCTCATGTACTTGTAGCAATCAGATTCCATGGTCAACCAATAGTATCCTGCTCTTAGAATTTTTCTCGCCATTATGTATCCGTTGGCATGAGTGCCAAAGGATCCTTCATGAATTTCTTTCATCAGCATGTTTGCTTCTAGTCTGTCTACCCATCGGAGCAAGACCATGTCGAAGTTTATCTTATAGAGTGTATCACCTCTCAGGAAGAAGTTGCCTGCCAATCTTCTGATGGTTTTCCTGTCTTTTCTTGATGCCCTAGGTGGGTACTCTTGTTTTTGAAGGAAGCATTTGATATCGTGATACCAAGGTTTGTCGTCTATGACTGCTTCAATCGCGACGATGTAAGCGGGCCGTTCTAGGCGCATTATGTTAATCTTAGGTACGTCGTTCCATTGACCTACACTAATCATGGAAGAGAGAGTGGCTAGTGCATCAGCCATGTGATTTTCTTCACGAGGGATATTTTGAAACTCGATTCTGTTAAAGAATGGTAACAACCTTCTCGCGTAATCTTTGTAAGGAATCAGTCCTGATTGGTATGTGTTTCAATCTCCTTTGATCTGATTGATAACCAGGGATGAGTCTCCATATACATCCAAATTCTTTATCATTAAGTCAATTGCTTCTTCGAGACCCATGATACAAGCTTTGTATTTGGCCTCGTTGTTTGTGCATTTGAAAGTCAATCGGGCGGTGAAAGGAATATGGGTACCCTGAGGTGTTACGATGTTTGCCCCAATTCCGTTTCCATAATTATTGACAACTCCGTCAAAAATTAATCCCCATTGGGAACCTGGTTCTGGCCCTTCACTGGGTAGCGGTTCATCGCAATCTTTCATTTTCAAGTACATGACATCTTCGTCTGGGAAGTCAAATTCGACTGATTCTTGACCGTCAATTGGTTGATGAGCCAAATGATCGGCTAAAATACTTCCTTTGACGGCTTTTTGAGCATGGTACTCGATGTCATATTCTTATAACAACATATGCCAACGGGCAATCCTTCCCGTGAGAGCAGCCTTTTCAAAGACGTACTTGATCAGATCCATTTCGGAGATTAACCAAGTAGTGTGGTAAATCATGTACTGGAGAAGACGTTTGGCTGCCCAAGCCAAAGCACAACAAGTTTTCTCGAGCATAGTGTATTGAGTTTCGCAGTCGGTAAATTTCTTGCTTAAATATTAGATGGCAGACCCTTTTCTTTTGGTTTCGTCTTGTTGGCCGAGTACACAACCCATTGAGTCTTCCAAGGCTGTTAGGTAGACGATCAGTGGTTTTCCTTCCACTGGAGGTGACAGGATTGGTGGATTCAACAGATATTCTTTGATATTGCCGAATGCTTTTTGGTAATCTTCTGTCCATTCGCAACTTTGATTCTTTCTGAGTAATTTGAAGATCGGCGCGCATGTTGCGGTCATGAGGGATATAAACCTTGAGATGTAATTCAGACGTCCCAAAAATCCTCTAACCTACTTTTCAGTCTTTGGCGAAGGCATTTCTTGAATGGCCTTGACCTTGTCAGGATCAACCTCAATTCCTTTTTGGCTGACGATGAACCCTAAAAGTTTTCCCGAGCGGACACCGAATGTGCATTTATTGGGATTCAAGCGGAGTTTGTATTTTCTCAAATGCTCGAATAGCTTGGACAAGTGTGTCACATGCTCTTCTTCTATTTTAGATTTGGCAATCATGTCATTAGCATACACTTCGATTTCTTTGTGCATCATATCATGAAACAGAGTAGTCATAGCCCTTTGATAGGTTTCCCAGGCGTTCTTCAAGCCGAACGACATTACCTTGTAACAAAAGGTGCCACATGGGGTGATGAATGAAGTTTTCTCCATATCTTCTGGCGCCATTTTGATTTGATTATAGCCTGATAATCCTCTCATGAAGGAGAAGACTTTGAACTTTGCTGTACTATCTACCAGCATGTCTATGTGTGGTAAGAGGAAGTTATCCTTTGGACTTGCTTTGTTCAGATCCCTGTAGTCTACACACACTCTGACTTTTCTGTCCATTTTTGGAACTGGCACTATGTTGTCTAACCATTGAGGATATTCTGAGGTGGCAAGGAAACCTGCGTCGATTTGTTTTTGCACTTCCTCCTTAATTTTGATAGCCATATCCGGGTGAGTCCGTCTCAGCCTTTATTTCACCGGAGGACATTCTGATTTTAGCGGTAAATGATGTTCCACGATGCTGGTATCTAACCCTGGCATGTCCTGATAGGACCAAGCAAATTCATTTGGAAACTCTTTGAGAAGTTCTATCAAGCTTTCTTTGACAGCCGGACTGAGCAGTGCCCCAATCTTAACTTCTTTCTTTTCTTCCTCTGATCCCAAATTGACAGTTTCCAACGGCTCTTTGTGAGGTTCAATGGATCTTGCCTCTTGCCTGAGTAGTTGGGAGATCTCCCCTGGAATTTTTGTGTCCTCTTCTTCTTTAGCTTCAAATACCGGGAATTCAAAGTTGGGAGAAAGCATTGGATCGTATGTTTCAATGGGGTTTAAAACAAGCAATCTGCATGACGTGATTCGTTTTTTGGAAGAGATAGAGAGAATGCAAGAGTATGTGCAGTGTATTTTCTGAAAAATGCTTGTTATTATTTTGGGTTGTTTTAGGATTACCATTTTCTAAAAAACGAAAAAGTGAAAACAACAATAAATATGGGAATGACAGAATGACATTATTTATTTATGATTTGTCGATTCTTGATATACAGCCCTATAAAACAAAACTCTGTCCCTTTGGGCGAAGCGAAGAGGGACATTTACAGAAAAGTGAGCCCTATAAAAACATCTGTTTCACCTGGGCAGGGTGAAAGGTTAAAACAAAGACGGCAATTACTTAGACTTATGGACGACTTTCGGGACATCGACAACAACCCATTGACGACGAACTCCTCAGTGACTCACAAATTCCGGTACTTTCTTTCTTGGTTTGTCCTAAAAAATGACGCTGATTTTTGGCGAAGTAGGGTTGTTGGAGTCTTCCTCCCATGCAGAGTTGTCATAAACAAACTCTTCTGTTGTATCTTCCCTAATGTTTTCACTCTCAAGATGATCTCCCCATCCAGTTGGTTGGATGTCCTCATATCTGATGCGAGAGCTTTCAGGAGCGGTGTACTTGACCAAGAAGTCGTACTTGCCACTCGGCTGTCCTAAGGTGTCCCATACTTCTGTGGGGGTAGAGGAGTCATCCTTCTCAATGACGTTGACCTCAGGAAAAGCATAGTTGATGAACTCTTGTCCTGCAATCTTTGCAGATTCATAATTATGTTGGATATTTTCTGAATGTCCTGAGTAATGATCCCATGGCTTGGTGGGGACGCGGGTATTCCTTTCAAAATTACTCAGCTGATAGGCATCGTTCGGTTGACTCTTTTGCCCCATGTTTTCTGTGTACGGCTTCTAGATAGGCAAGTCATCTAGGGGATCATAATAGTCCTGATCGAAGTTATTATTCCTTAGATCATCTTCTAATGAGTTAGGTGGAGCACAGCATCCCTCAGGATCACAATCTCCATAGATCATCCAAACGTCTGATCTTGGTATATATCTCGGGCCCTGCTTGGGAAAACAGAATGGCATGTGTGTTTCTTCCTAAGACATATAACCGTTGTCGTTGAGATAAGATTTCCATTCCTCGTCCGTATCGGAGGGGTCACTCTTGTTGATGGTGTGTACTTCTTGAGACACTGGGTGGAGGAAGACTCCACTGTGGAAGAAGTCCTGAATGGGATGAAAACTTTCATCTTTAGTAGTCTGGGTACAAGCTGAGGAGAAACCAAGACCCTTCTTTGTCTTGTTATCCGTAGGAATTACAAGTTGTCCCCATCCTTTTATGTCGTTACTCTTGATCACTTTGAGAGCATCTTTGTATGAGGAAATCGACGTCCCTCTTTCTAATCGATTCTCATTGCTCACCGAGAGTGCTTGGAACTAGGTTCCAACAACCTCCTCGGGTTCTACACAGGAGAATGATGATAAGTTGCTCACTATTAAGGTCTTCTCTCTACATACTGTACTAACTTGTCATTCTTGATGAACTTCAGCTTCTTGCGAAGTGTCGAAGTGACTGCCTTAGCTTCGTGTATCCAAGGTCTTCCTAATAAACATTTGTATGCTGCCAGGATGTCCATGACCTAGAAAGTGTCTTGGAAAGTGTGACGATCGTTAGTTATGGGAATATCAACTTCGCCGATAACAATTTTTCTGGATCCATCAAAGGCTTTGACGATGACCTTGCTGCCCCTCATCGGAGCTCCTTGAAATGATAGTCGTATCAGAGTTGATTTTGGCATAACATTCAAAGATGATCCTGTGTCTACCAGTACGCTGGCTAGAGCATCGTCCTTGTAGTTGACTGTAATGTTAAGCCCCATATTGTGATTTTTGCCTTCTTTCGGCAGTTCTTCATCACTGAATCCTAAATTGTTGCAGGAAGTGATGTTGGAGATGATGCTGTCAAACTGCCTTACTGTCACATCTTGTTCTATGAAAGCTTGCTCTAATACTTTTTGCAGAGCTTCCCTGTGAGCTTCGGAACTAAGCACGAGAGATAACACAGAGATTCTAGATGGAGTTTGCAACAGTTAGTCCACAATGTTCTACTCGCTTTTCTGGATGAGCTTCAACATCTCATCGTTGTTTTTTATAAGTTCTGGATTACCGAATTGTCCGATTGGTTGATAGGGAACTTTTGTTTGAGGTTCCTTCTCTTTGGTAGGTTCTCCAACTCCTCTGTTGAAGATCTGACCGCTCCGTGTTACTCGACTGATGTCGGCAATGTTTACGACGGAAGGTAATGGAGTTTCCTTTCCATTTTCTATGGTTGTTGCACCGTACTTGTAAGGGATAGCCTTTTCTGATTTGTAAGGTATTAAACCTGGCAAATAGATAACCACGAGAGCTTTCTGATTTATCTGACCGTTATAGGCAACCTCAATCAGTTCCTGGTTGGGAACTTTTATACTATCAAGAGGAACTCTTGATTAATCGAGTAGAGGGATTATGGCGCAAACGTCTTTAGTCCTCCCATGATCAAAGATTATGACAACATCTTTGCTTTGATCAGGGAGATAGTCTTGTATCACGTTGATCGACCCAAAACTTGAACATGGTCGAACCTCTTTATGGTCCAACTGATTTTGAAGAGCTGCTCGCACGAGGTAGCATCCTTGGTTGTCCTCTGAATAAACTCTACATCGCTCATAGTTGTGGGGTGGCATCCGGCCACGCCCGCTTTGTATGCAGTACATCTTTACTAGATTTGTTTCAATCAAGCGGACATCCTGACTTTGATGCCTACCAGAATTCCCATCAGTCATACTAATCTATTGTGTAGCTTCATCCAAGTAGATTGGAAGCCACCAGTGGTCCAACAAGTGTTGAAGTGTTCTTTGGACAAGTGCACACCCTTGGTCGTCTTTACGGCATTCTTTACAGTCTTGGTAATCATGTGAATCCAGAAAGCCGAACCTAACTTGCTTAGCGTGTAATTCTATCAGACTGGTATTCATCAAGCGTATGTCAAAGATCTAAACCATATTGACTTGATGGTTATTTCTCTCACGGTAGTCTTAGATCCATCCAAGATCCATCTGACGTTGGAGGGCCTCTTGTACAAAAGATCAACCCTGATTCCTTGTTGAGCAGATCGGACAAGTGTAGTAATTATGCCGTGGCAGACTATGATATTGACTTTGCCTTGAGTGCATCACCACCAAATTAACGTTCATCGCAAGAATGTTGTGGTTCTGAACAATGTTAGGATGTGCATGGGCCATGTTGACTTCACGGATTCGGTGATCCTGAATCCAGCCTAGATCCATCTGTTCTTATAGAGCTGATTGCACTACGGAACACCCCAGGTTATTTTTTGAGCAGATATCACACTGGTGATAATTGTGAGGCAGTACGTGGCCGTACCCGCTATGCCTGCAATGCATCCTGACCAGATTGGTTCCTAATAGGAGTACATCGTGAATTTGATAACTGCGGCTAAATTCTTCCTCTATTAAATTTGCTGCAGTCTTTTCATGTTGCGGCAACGGGTTCGTCTGAACATTTGGATTAGTATCTTTGAAAGATAGGATCTCATTCCTAACAAGCTTCTGTCATCAGACTTGAAGCTGAGACAGTTCTCAATGTTGTGCCCCGATCCTCCTTGATGGTAAGGGAAAGTTTGATCCTCTTTGAACCAAAAGGTGGATTTTTCGGTACTGTAAGAGGAGTCCTGGTTTGGACGTGCCCCTTGGCCAGTAAGAGTGGAAATAGTTCTGCGTATAACATCGGTATAGGGTCAAACCCTGATGGTCGTGTCGTACGATTGTTATTGTTTTCATGTGGACGAGCCTGCTGAAGAGGCTGTTGTGTCCTTTGCTGATACTGTTGTTGACTTGGTTGGCTCTGAGCAACCTGAGGTTGATAAGTCGGAGCCGGCGTTGGGTTGATAGCGGGAGTTATCACCGCTACTGGTTGATACCTTCGCCTTTATTTTTCGAGAGAGATATTACTAATATCTTGCTCTTTTTTTTGGAAAGCACTACCGTATCTCTTAGTACTGCTAGATGGTTCTGCATCTTTGACCAATCGTCCTTCTCGGACTGCTTCTTCAAGGCGTACTCCCATGTTCACCATTTTAGTGAAGTCACTAGGCGCACTTGCAACCATTAGGTCGTAATAGAATGAGCTTAAGGTTTTCAAAAAGATATTTGTCATCTCTTTTTCCTCAAGAGGGGGACAGATCTGGGCAGCAATTTCACGCCATCTCTGAGCATATTCTTTGAAAGTTTCTTTGTCCTTCTACGACATTGCTCTGAGCTGATCCCTATCCGGTGCCATGTCCAAATTGTATTTATACTGCTGAATGAAAGCTGCGCCGAGATCTCTGAAAGTACTGATCTTGGTGCGGTTTAAACCCATGTACCATTTGAGTGCGGCACCGGTTAAACTGTCTTGGAAGTAATGGATTAATAGCTGTTGATTTTTTGTCTGAGTTGACATTTTTCGAGCGTACATCACCAAATGACTTTGAGGGCAAGAGTTGCCTTTGTATTTTTCAAAGTCAGGCACCTTGAATTTGTGCGGGATCTTTACATTAGGGACCAAACAGATATCTGCTGCGTCCTTTCCAAATAAGTCTTGACCGCGAATGGCATGCAGTTCCTTCTGCATTTCCAAGAATTATTCCTGGAACTCATTCATTCTTTCGTACATGTCTTCGTTTCCACCAAAAATTGTTTGTGGAATCTGCCCTTCCGGGGCAGTGTGTACCACTGGTTGTGGTATAGACATTATATCGGTGACTCTTAGTGCTTCAGTGTCCTAAAGTTTGTAACCTTTAGGAGTTGCTATCGTAAACCTTGTGTCTTCACTTTCCCGAAGTTTGTAACCTTCAGGTCCAGTGGTTCCTGCTGCAGTTTCTTGGTCTTCAGTGACCGGCGGGATATATCCTTCAGGGATAAAGTTGAGAGACATGCCCCAGGGGAGACCTTTAGGCATGTTGTACCGAGGATGATTCTCATGTATTTCCATAATGGGCGTAGATGTGATCTCTGAGATCACAGTCCTTTGTTGTTGCTTCTGAGCTGCTGCCAGGGATTGCATGTCACTATGAAGTTTTTCCAAACTTTCCTTTAGAGCGTCGATTTCTTCTCTCAGCTCTCTATTCTATTCCTCGAGATCGTCCATTTTCTTTTGTCGATTGGCCCGAGTATTGTATGAGTGAGACAGTTTGACTCTAGAATCGTGACACATACGTGAGACTCAAAGATAAGAAGAACGCGTTATGTGAGAATGCTGAATGATATGCAAAGATATATTTTTAGTTTTTTAATAAAAAAGAAACTTCAACAAATAGATTGCAAATATCATACAGTGGGGGATACCCCTTTTATTGAATTCGAAAGATTACAGTAAGTTATAAGGAAAAGTACAATATTTTACAAAGTGCTGTAAGGAAAATGGCTAAGCTCATGTATCCCGAGTCCTCTCTGAAGAAAGCTCAGATGCTGGTTCCGGTATTTTCCTTTTCTTTGACCGGGGCTCTTCAGTCGTTGTCGGGTCGTCAGTCCTTTACCAAGTGAAAAGAGCGAGCAAATTTCTTCGGTCTTCTTGACTCTCTATAGCATGATGTTCTAATATTTTAATTAGAGCATCCTTCTCTTTTAACAGTTCCTGAATCTTGGTACACTCCACATTGAGGATTCGGTACTTGTTTTTCCAAGAGTTCTTCTCACATTGAATTTTGTTGAGAGATACCTGGAGTTTTTCCGTATCAGACATGAAATAAAGGACATATTCCTTTAACAGAAAAACTTCTTGGCAAGGGTAAGGCATCCTCAGCTTGAGGGCTCTAGTTTGCACCCAGTGGAGATAAGGCTCCATGGAGGTACAGTTTGGTCTTCCTAGAGACTCTCGTCCTTTCCTGTGAATACGTTGCCAGGCATGCACTATTTCTTTCTTTAGTGCCCTGTCATTTTCCTCTTCTTTGAAGAAAAGACCTTCCAGATGAACATTATGTGGGATATTCTTCATCGGGTATCCGAGTTGATGGCAAACTAAAATTGGATGATAGTTGATTCCTCCTTTAGTTCCAATGAGGGGTATGTTAGGCAAATTTTCACATCTGTCAATGATCTCTATCCCCTTATAAATCCTATTATACCAATCTATGTCAGAGTTGGTAAGGGATATAATCTTCTGTGACCAACGTATAGTACTCTTGTGATCCCAAAAAAGTAGCAGACTTGGGTAAATGGGAGATGAACCATTTGTAGAGTAAGGGTACACAGCATGTGATCATTCCTCCGCTGTACAAATTCCTTAAGTGTATAGAATGATAAGCATCTGTGAGCAGGGTTAGTACGGAGTTTCCAATCAGAAATATCTTAACAACGTTGGTATGAACGAAGTTTCCATATATGAGTAGGACAAATATATCTTCGAAAGCAATTATGTTTCCTATACTGACAAAGTATAGAGCTTTCTCTATCAGAAACTTAGCTGGTAAACCCTGGATTCTGTCATACCCCAAATTTTTACCACTAAGATTTCCCAGCATTGTGCAAATCATCACCACAATATGGGTAATCCTTCATGCCTCATCAGTCTCCCCAAAGATGGGTGAGCATCCACTACAATCAAATTTAGGGTTTAAAGCCCTCTCTGGTGCTTAGACAAAGGATCAATCAAGAAATGACATGATCTTCAACTTGTCTAACCTCTCAAACCTCCACAATGGATCAAGAGGACTCCCACAGCAAGAATCAAGCACAAGGTTGCAGCATTCTGAGTGGATCAAGCCTCAAGATCGTCAGTGTTACCAAATTAGGATTTTGGTCGACCAGGGCCTCCAGATGGAAATTTTCCCCTGGGCATGAGCCAATGCTTCAAAGCATAACTTGAATTACTCCATGGGACCTTATAGACCCCATCATCAAGTCAATTTAGCCTCAGGGGATGCAATCACTAAAAATCAGGAATTAAGGTTTCTTGACCTAATTCACCCCTAAGTTGAATTTTGGGACAAATCATGAGCCAAGACCTTAAGAGATGATTTGAGGGTCCCTAACACACCACATTGATCCATTTACAACAATGGATTGGTCCAAGAAGCTTAAGCAACAAGTTTCAATTTCATTAGAACCACAATTAGGGTTTCGCGGGAAAAGTCAACTGTGTCTTTGACTTTTGACCAGGACATGCTCCAAAACCCTAGGACATGATTCAATACACTCTATAACACCTATGAAATCAATCCATCAAGTTTGATTTAGGTCAAGGACTTGATTTCATAGAGGATCACACAGTTTGAAATTCATCTGCCAAAAAGTCAACTGTGCACAAAAGTCAACTTTGACTTTTTGAGACTTTTCACAATTATGGTTCCTTAACCCTAAAATGATGTTAATATGTGATTTGAATCAACATTCATCAAGACAAATTAAGAAAAGTGGGATAACTTGTAAAAGGGGTAACCATAAAAACTTAGAAATTTTTCTAAGTTAGGGAACAAAGTGGCTAGGGTACCAACTTTGGAGGATCATGACTCCTAAACCACAAGGCCATTTTTCCCCATTCAAAGCTGGATTTGTAGCCCTTATGGCCCTCTACAAAATCTTCAACTACACCTCATTCCAATTCATCATGGATTTTGAGTTATGGAATGATCAAAATGGCTGAAAACATGAAATGCCATTTTTTCCCAACACTTAGTGAAATTTTCACTAAGTCAGAATCTGTTTCACTTTTTTCCAAATGTAGGGGCATTTTTCACTTGGATCCAAAAAGCATCAAAACTAATTATGATCAAATAGTTGTTGTATCATATGAGGGCTTTCCAAAATGGCCAAGAACTCCATCAAAGTCCACTTGAGCCATGATATATGACAATGCCAATATGCCTTGCTGCAAACTGTCATGGCAAGGAAGATTTGGGAGTTTTGCTCGATTTACTCAAATTTTGCAAAGGGGGAGCAACTCTATCCATCAAAATACCTCAAGGGGGGACCAAGGAGGAACCAACTCTGATCTCAAGCCTCCCAAGTCTTTGGAACCAAAAATAGCATGCCAAACCTAGAAATGCCTAAAAGAGGGACAAGACTCCAATTTTGGATTGGAGCATTCAATGCATACACCAAGGTGGCATGGACTGAGCCATTTCCAACTGAATTCAGTCAAGACTTATCCAAGACAAAGGGAACCAGCAGCTTGTGCCCTAACCTCTAGTCAATGGTTAGAGGTGACTTGGATTCTCATTGCTCAATATTGGCCAAACCTATGCAGTAGTTGCCATTCACTATTCCTTGCAAAACAAACTTGCTCTACTATAAATAGAGCTCATTTGTGATCAGTTTGAGTACACCAAAGCCATCAAACAGATGCTTTCCTCAAAATCTCCTTCTTCACTCCAAAATTGCCTTCCAAAGCAAGTCACTATCGGGTTTTGAGTTTGAGAGCTATTCCAACCAAACCAATCACCCACACACCTCATAAACATCATATAGAAGTGATCCAAACACTCACATAACATCTGGAACATCAAAATCACAAAATCACCAGCCAACTGCTCAAGCCTTTGACAGATTTGCAGTTGAGGTGCCAAATCAAGTTTCAGCTCAATTCAATCCACTCCAAGCACCCAGACACACTCCATAGTACCTAGGGAAGCTGTCCATATCCTTGGAACCAAGCTGCAACACCTCTAACACAAAACACGATCACCAGTTGCAAGAGGTAAGCATGAGCTCTTCTAATTCTATGATCCATGCATTTTTTGCTGCACAATAATTTGGCCATATGTTCATAATCATGCATGGAGTGTTTTCCCTTAATCTATTGCATTGTTTGAATCGTGTATGGAATTTCTGAACCTTCATGCAAATTTTAGGGTTCTTGAGTTTTCTCTTTGATTTCTTATTCCATGTTTAAAATAAATGAAATTAAAGACCATAGACATGATCGTGAGGTTGAAACGAGTAGATTGATATATAGATTGCATGATATAATCAAGTATTCAGTGAGATTGGATAAAAAATGCAAATCTGCAGAAACAGAGGGTGGCGCGTGTTCTTGCCCTTGTTCTTGGCGTCTTTTTTTGAAAATTTGAATATTTGAATTTTGTGATTTTATTTAATTGATTCAAAAATTAATTTCTCTCTGAGTTTTAATGATTTTGAGTTGATTCTTTTTTTAATAATTCACAAAAATGTTAAAATATTTTATTTTCCCAAAAAATCCCAAAAATATTATTTATTTCATATACTTGATATTTTTGTAAAGAATTAATATTTTAATTGTTTTTGACATTTAAAATATTTTCTCTTTCTTGATTTTTCAAATTTTAGTGATTTCCAATCATTTTGTGGATCAAAACCTGGTTTTTGAAACATTAATCCAAGATCACAATTTGTTTTCCATATGTTTAACAATTTTGATCATTTTAATTGAATTTTTATTCAATTAAAATACATTTTGTAAACAAATTAGGGTTTTTGATTGATTCAACCCTCATCAAACTTTTTCAAACACTTTGGGCCTCTAATAGAGTGTAAGACCCAATCCTTTTGTAAACCAAAACCTTTTGGGCCTCTCCTCGAGCTATAAGTCCCAATTCTTTTTCTGAAAACCTTTTGGGTCTCTAATAGAGTGTAAGTCCAGACCCCTTTTGTAAATAAACCACCTTTTGGGCCTCAGTCATTGTATAAGACCCAATGTATTTTCAAAAACAACGGTGCGATCGTCGCCTTTTTAAAAAAAACATTTTGGGCCTCTCCTCGAGCTATAAGTCCCAATTCTTTTTCTGAAAACCTTTTGGGCCTCTAGTAGAGTGTAAGACCCAACCCTTTTTGAAAACCAAAACTTTTTGGGCCTCAGTGTATTGTATAAGTCCCGATACCGTCAAAAGGTTTGCGCGATCGTCGCCTTTTTAACAATAACCCTGGGCTTCTCCTTGAGCTATAAGACCCATATTTATTCATTTTCAAACTCTTTGGGCCTCTAATAGAGTATTAAACCCAACCCCTTTGGTAAATACACCACCTTTTGGGCATCAGTCATTCTATAAGACCCACTGTATTTTCAAAAACAACGGCGCGATCGTCGCCTTTTTTAACAAAAAAAAACCTTTTGGGCCTCTCCTCGAGCTATAAGTCCCAATTCTTTTTCTGAAAACCTTTTGGGCCTCTAATAGAGTGTAAGACCCAACCCATTTTTGAAACAAAAATATTTGGGCCTCAGTCATTGTATAAGACCCACTGTGCTTTCAAAAACCTCGGCGTGATCGCCGTTTTCAAAACATATAACCATGGGCCTCTCCTTGAGTTGTAAGCCCCACCACTTGTACAAATATAAATCATTGGGCCTCTATTAGAGTGTAAGACCCAACCCCCTTTTAACTAAAACTTTTTTGGGCCTCAATGCATTGTATAAGACCCATTACGGTAAAGAAACCTCGGCGCGATTGCCAGTTCAAAAAACAAATCACTTGGGCCTACCCTCGTGTTATAAGCCCCATTCTTTTTCTTTAAACACCTTTGGGCCTCTTGAGAGAGTGTAAGACCCATCCCTTTTGAAATTCTGGTACCAGATATGTGATGTTACGTGTGATGTCACAACAACACACTCTGCAATGGACAATGTAAAACAACAGAAGAGAACACAAAGAATTGTTCACCCAGTTCAGTTAAACAACTTACTCTGGGGGCTACCAAGCCAGGAAGGAATTTCACTATCAGTAGAATTAATTTACAGACTCAACAACCCAGTTGACATCTCCTAAACTTAATCTCTACCTAATGAACATTCTACCTAAGAGACCACTTAGGTATGAGAACACTACTCACTTCCTAAAACACCTTAAAGATCACACTTTGAGAAACACCTTGATCCTGCTTACAAGCTTTGAGCAAGGAATAACACTCTCTTGCTTCACAGCTCTAAGAGAGTACACCTTACAATTCACCAATTCAACCTAGAATGGTTTACAAAATACTCGTACAAAGACAATGATTGACACTCAGTCTATGCTCTCTCTCTTCTGTACTTTCTTCAAAGGTTTGATGCGCTTTATATAGCAATTTGATTTTGTCTTGGACCTGCTACAATATCTGACCTGATTTGTTATTTAAAACTGAATCTTCAAAACAGATTTTATCTCCCAAAATCTTCTTAAATCTTCAGCCTTTAAACACTCCTACAAATCTGCATCAAATCTGTTTGCAACAGAAAATATCTCCTCCAAGATATTCGCATCCAATAACTCTAACAGCTCTCCCAAATTCTAGCTAATACGCTTAACCCTAAAAACATCTCAAACCTGATGTTTTACTGATCTGCATATCTGATGTCATGATATCGCATGTGACATCAGACTTCAAAACTTCAACAACTTAAGCAAATAACATTAACCAATGTTAAGACTCAATGTTAAGACATCACCCATGTGACATCAACATTGAACAACTTTGTTTTACCAAAATTCTAGCCAATCCAAGATCTAACAATCTCCCCCTTTGGCTAATTTTGGCTAAAACAATCTCTGCAACATCAGAGACTTCAGCAGCGGATAAATTTTTTAACACAAACAGCTCCAAAACAATCTCCCATAAAGCATAACCAGCTGCACACTCCCCCTCAACACAGAATCATCCTACAGCTAGCTGCACACAGCTGCACAAACAAACTCCCCCTCAACTTCTGCAGCACATCAGAAACAGGACTCACAACCACACCTTGGCTTGGCTAACTCTCCCCCTTTTTAGCCATAATTGGACAAACACCTACTAACTACCAGTTAGTCCTAATCTAGCTCTCATTGTCAGTCTAAAGTCAGCATACAAGACAAGACAAATCATAGAACATAAAAAGTGCTTAAAAAGCCACAATATTCAAATTACATAATTCAGTGCAGAATCAAAATAGCAAAAGAAAAAAACTATTGTCTAGCAGAAACAACAAAAGAACTAATCTTCATCAGAGCTAGGGCCATCTCCACCATCATCTTGACATCTTCAGCATTGACATCATCATTATCATCTTGTTCCAAGGACTGGATCAGCTTCTCAATCTCATTCTTTCTAGTCATGTTGGTACTGATCACAACATCCAGATCTTTACAAGCAGCCTTCAATCCTGCAAGTAAATCAGCCTTGGTACTTTTCTTCTTGTTGCCAGCATCTGATGTTGAGACAATGTCTGGAACATGACTCCCAACAAACAATTTTGGATGCAGAGATAAAGTAGACTCCCTATTGCAGGCTGTGTCTGAACTTGTCAATATGCCAGGATGTTGTTTTAGAATTACCCCATAAATAAGAGATGGAAATGCTATAGGCATTTTGATAGCATTAGTGGTGGCATGTTTCACAGTCTATTCAAAAATATATGATCCATAGTCAAATTTCTTCTTAGTGCCCACAGCATAAATGAACCTTCCTAATCCCACAGCTGTTGTGGTTTTATGATTAGTTGGCACCCAATTTGTAGCTCCAATTCTGTGCAAGATAGCATACTTAACACTAAGTTTGCTAGTTGGCAGTTTTCCTTTCGAGGGCCACACTTTAACTTGACCAGCAGTTATTTCCTTGCAGACATCATTATCAGTGACTTCTAGCTCTGCAAACTCTTCTTCTTTTCTTCCTAGGTAATTGTTGATAACCTCAGGAGAGAATTCAATACATTTTCCTCTCACAAACACTTTCATGAAATCCACACTTCTTTTGTCAGAAATATTCATAGGAATATTGACCATAAATTCCTTAATCAGACTGTCATAACACTTGGAGAACCTACAAACAGTCTTCATCAATCCAGCAACCTTTATCACCTCTATGACTTCTTTGATTTCCATAGCCTCTTTGCCAATCTCTCTTTCAAGAGCAAGTCTTCTTTGACAAACAAATTTCCACATGGAAGCACTGCTTGCATAGTGGAATAAAATGTTGTCAATAGGAACATCAGGTATCTTGTCAGCAATTCTCTTCAAGATTGACTTTCTCACTGGAGTGATGTCTTGAACATCATCCTCAACATCATACTCTGATTCAGATTCTTCCACAAGCTTCCTCTTCCTGGGATTCACATCAACTTTGCTCCATGTTTTTGTAGGACCAACAATAGAAGTCTTTTTCTTCTTTCCTTCAGCTGACTTCTTTGGAGAAGATTCCACATTCTTTCCTTTCCTTGTTTTCAGTCTCTTGGCAAGACTAGGAACAACATTTCCAATCACTTCATCATCAGACAGATCAACAACATTTACCACATCTTCATTCTTCTTTCCACCAGGGCTAGTTTCAGCATTCTTTTCAGGCGATGTTCTGACATTTTTTTCAACATCAGCTTCCTCCTGAACACCTTCTTCTTCAACACCTACTTCAGCATCTTCAATGACAGACATAGCCAGTATGTGAAGATTTGTAGCAGCACTTTGCATGTCCTCCTTTTCAGCAGGCATTTGTCTAAGGGGAATAGAAATGCCTTTTACAGATAACCCCTTATCCAAAATCTTGGTGGCAATCTGATTAAGATTGCGATCAACATCAAACCTCTCCTCAACAGCTTGAGAGGTGGAAGACCTAGATGCAGATTTATCGCTAAAAAGTACACTAGTGACTAGCCTCTTAGTTTCATTATCATTAAATTTAGTTCCAGCCCTTTTGGGTTGAAGTTTGGAAGGTCTTGACTTACCAGATTCAGGAACCATCATGGAGATGGGTTCTATATTCAAAGCTTCTTCTGCAGAGCCCTCTTCTGTAGAAACCCTAGCTTTATCTCGCGATGAACTTTGTGAGGCAGATTTCTTAGATGGAGATGATATATGTTTTGACATTGTTCCTGTGAAGCACTTTAGATTCAGAGATGAATGGCAATTTCTGTTGAAGGAGAAGGAGATGAACAGATTAGGGATATGAAGTTTGATGAAGCGTGAGATGGCTATAATAGGAAATGATTGCCTAAAGTATGGAGCCTGATTTTGTGGGTCACTTAAACGCCAATCACTGATTTTCTCCCTCCAAAATAACTTTCCTTTTAAACTTTTAAAAGGATTCACACCACAAGTTATTGACCCTAATTGACCTTTCAGCATGCTCAGACTTTCACACTTAATGCTACAGTCTGATGTCACAACATCAACCTGAACATCACCAGATGAGATGACCTCTTGAGGTACCCATTGATAACAATTATCTCTGGATCTGACTCCTTTCATAACTACCTCATTTTCCTCATTAGTTATCAAACACTCATCTTTAGTGTAGCTAACCTTATATCCATCATCACAGAGCTGACTTATGCTAATCAAGTTAGCACTCAACCCTTTGACAAGAAGCACATTGTCAAGATCAGGTCCATCATGACACTTCACTTTTCCAACACCTTTTACCACCCCTTTCTCTCCATTTCCAAAAGTAACATCAATTGAGGAGCAAGAATTGACATCCACCAATTGGTTTTTGAATCCAGTCATGTGCTTTAAACATCCACTATCAAAGTACCATCCATCCTTAGCAGAGTGTCTATCTGAAATGTGAGCCAATAGACATGTAACCTCAGCTTTAAGAACCCATTGTTTAACAACCTTGGGCCTGTTATCCTTCTCTCTAGGTTGAGGGACAGACTTGGGATAACCATGAAGCTTGAAGCAAGAAAATTGCATATGGCCAAATCTTCCACAATAGAAGCACCTTACTCTTTCTTCTCTGAAGTTGTTAAACTTCCTGCCCCCTTGATGATGAAACTGCTGTGGCTGCCATCCATAGTACTGGTGCTATTTTCTTCCATAGTTTGTCTGTCTCCTGTAGTGAGGATTCTGTCTCTTAGGCTGTCTTCTATGATGATGTGGCTTCCTTCTTCCATAATGATGAGGCACAACATTCTTATATTCAAAACCATATATATTCCCCTGATGTTGAGACATCTGATGAAACATGTTTTGTTTAAACATAGAAGCCTGCATGCTCCTATGGTATTGAGGAGGCATAAACTTCCTAGCTCCATAGGTATGTACCTTCCCTTGATGAGGACCATGAGCATACCTTTTCTCAACATTTTGTGGCTGTTGGTGAGCAACCTGCTTGGGTTTAGGATTGTGTCTCTTTTTGTTATGGTGAGACATTGGTTGAGACATGTCCTTTTTGGTTCCTGAAGTACTAGCTTCAGCAGAAACCTTCTCCTCAGCAACAAATCCTAATCCAGTCTTGTCTCCAGCTACCTTTTCTGCCTGAAGGATCTTATCAAGAGTATCAGATCTACTGTTCAACATTCTCACAGATTTTGTCATTTGATCAAGTTGAGATTTAACCAATAAGACTTCATTTTCAAGATCAGCTTTAACAGTCTCAAGCTGAACAATTTGTTTCTTTTGTTTTTCACTTTCTTGACAAACCTTTGCACTCTTCAGACATAACTCTTGATAGGAGGCTGCTAACTCCACAAAAGTCAGTTCCTCATCACTTGATTCTCCATCAGAAACACAAGTTCCTGTCAATGCTCTGACATGCTTGGCTGACTCGTCTTCACTTTCACTGTCAGTCTCAGACCAGGAAACAGTCATGCCCTTCTTCTGCTTCTTAAGGAATGTAGGACATTCTTTCTTAACATGTCCATAACCTTCACACTCAAAGCATTGAATCCCTTTGTCTTGAGCAGTCTTCTCTTCATCCTTCTCTTTTGACTTGCTGATGTCAGAGGAGATGTTCTTAACATTAGGTTTGTAGTTCTTATTCATCCTCTTGAAAACCTTGTTAAACTGTCTTTCCAGTATAGCAATGGCCTGAGACAGCTCCTCCTGAGATTCAGCACCATTCCCTTTCTTCTCTTCTTGAGTATTGGATACCAAGGCTATACTATTGGCCTTCTTTTCAGGTTCCTCCTTATTCAGCCCTAACTCAAAAGTTTGAAGTGATCCAATAAGCTCATCAACCCTCATTTTGCTGATGTCTTGAGCTTCTTCAATTGCAGTCACCTTCATCTTATACCTCTTGGGAAGGGATCTAAGGATTTTCCTCACCAGCTTTTCTTCAGTCATCTTCTCTCCAAGAGCACTAGAGGCATTAGACAGCTCAAGAATACTCATATGAAAGTCATGAATAGTTTCATCTTCCTTCATCTTTAAACTTTCAAACTTTGATGTCAGAAGTTGAAGTCTTGACATCTTAACCTTTGAAGTTCCTTCATGAGTGGTCTTCAAGATGTCCCAAGCTTCCTTAGCTACTTCACAGGTATTGATCAACCTGAATATGTTCTTATCAACTCCATTGAAGATAGCATTTAAAGCTTTGGAATTCCCAAGGGCAAGCTCATCTTTTGCCTTGGTCCATTCTTCTTCAGGTTTCAGTTTTGAGCTGCCTTCTTTTTCTTTCCCAGCAACATCTTTCTCAACAATAACAGGTGCTTTCCATTCTTTTATGATAGCCTTCCAAGCCCTGTTGTCCAAGGATTTCAAAAAGGTAATCATCCTTGGCTTCCAATAATCATAATTAGAGCCATCCAGAATAGGGGGTATATTCACAAATCCACCAACTTCCTTTTCCATCTTACCAGAAAGTATCAGCCCTAGATCTCACCCAGATGCAGAGCAGGATGCCTGCTCTGATACCAATTGAAATTCTGGTACCAGATATGTGCTGTTACGTGTGATGTCACAACAACACACTCTGCAATGGACAATGTAAAACAACAGAAGAGAACACAAAGAATTGTTCACCCAGTTCAGTTAAACAACTTACTCTGGGGCCTACCAAGCCAGGAAGGAATTTCACTATCAGTAGAATTAATTTACAGACTCAACAACCCAGTTGACATCTCCTAAACTTAATCTCTACCTAATGAACATTCTACCTAAGAGACCACTTAGGTATGAGAACACTACTCACTTCCTAAAACACCTTAAAGATCACACTTTGAGAAACACCTTGATCCTGCTTACAAGCTTTGAGCAAGGAATAACACTCTCTTGCTTCACAGCTCTAAGAGAGTACACCTTACAATTCACCAATTCAACCTAGAATGGTTTACAAAATACTCGTACAAAGACAATGATTGACACTCAGTATATGCTCTCTCTCTTCTGTACTTTCTTCAAACGTTTGATGCGCTTTATATAGCAATTTGATTTTGTCTTGGACCTGCTACAATATCTGACCTGATTTGTTATTTAAAACTGAATCTTCAAAACAGATTTTATCTCCCAAAATCTTCTTAAATCTTCAGCCTTTAAACACTCTTACAAATCTGCATCAAATCTGTTTGCAACAGAAAATATCTCCTCCAAGATATTCATATCCAATAACTCTAACAGCTCTCCCAAATTCCAGCTAATACGCTTAACCCTAAAAACATCTCAAACCTGATGTTTTACTGATCTGCATATCTGATATCATGACATCGCATGTGACATCAGACTTCAAAACATCAACAACTTAAACAAATAACATTAACCAATGTTAAGACTCAATGTTAAGACACACCCATGTGATATCAACATTGAACAACTTTGTTTTACCAAAATTCTAGCCAATCCAAGAGCTAACACCTTTGTACAGAAAACCTTTTTGGGCCTTAGTCACTTGTATAAGTCCCTATACAAAACAACAGTGCAATCACTGATAAAACCTTGAGCCTCTCCTTGAGTTGTAAGCCCCAACAACCTTTTCAAAGCACTTTCTCCTTTGATTTTGAATATAATATTGTTATCAAAGCTTTCTTTGTTGAACAAACTAACCAAACAGCATGGAAGCTCTACAACCGAGTAAGTGTTTACCTGCTTTCTTTATCCGCTTTCATATATATATAACTGTATTGTGGGGCTGCTCACTATAAGTCTTCTTTCACAAACTTTTATATACTTGTCAAATATCCACTGTGTAATACTAGTATAGTTATTTAGAGTTTTCCCCGGCAACAATGTCTAGCACTAGGTAAAGCCCTGTTGGTCACTCTTAAATACAAACAAAACTAGATCCTCATAGGATTACCAAACACAGTCTTCCCTCCTATTGGGGTAAAAAAATATGGAGACGTGAAATGCAGCATTCTCAGTGAACCCTTTCTCAGACTGTCACCCTTAGAAATCGTCAAAGAAACTCTAACTCCCTAAAGATGTTCTTTTCTCCATGAATGGTATCTCCTGAGTTTCTTCCAAATTCTCGGACTTTACTGGTTTGATCTATTCTCGGTGAAGGGCATGTCTTGAACTTCTCGGGGTTTGGGGACCCACAGGCTTCTTAAAAGCATCCCCGCCTCCTCTTGGGCGTTGTACAAGGACCCTTCGGCTTCTTAAAAGCTCTCATGCCTTCTCTTGGGCTTAGTACAATGACCCAGAGACTTCTACAGGTATAGGAACATTACCTAGTCATCAATTTGCTAGAGCTGTCTTTCTGAGTCAAGTGTCAGACCTGTTAATGGGTTGACCTTCATCCCATAACATACCAGCCTTCTCTTTGGCATTATACAAAGATCACTCACTATTCGAGAATCGATTTCTCCAAAACACCAGTAGACTTGGACAGTCTCAATACCCTTTGTATTTTCCGTTTCCTTAAAGAACGGGAAATAACCCTAATCCTCTAATCAATCCCAAAGCACAACCTTACCTTTAATATTCATAAGAACTGATTTTCTCTTTATCCAACATACTGGACCTGTCACTAAACTGAAATAGTCACTAGCACAATAGCCTTCTCTTGGGCTTTGTACAATGATTTTCCCCAGTGGAGCTAACCTTTTCAGACTCTCTTGTTGAGTCAAAGCCTTTCAGCCTCCATCTCGGGCTTCGTACGAGGTACAAAGACTCTCTTGTTGAGTCAAACCTTTTAGCCTCCATCTCGGGCTTCGTACGAGATACTAAAACACTATCTTGTTGAGTATAAAAGACTCTATTGTTGAGTCACACCTTTTAGCCTCCATCTCGGGCTTCGTATGAGATAAACATCACTCTCTTGTTGAGTATAAAAGACTCTCTTGTTGAGTCAAACATTTTCAGCCTCCATCTCGGGCTTCGTACGAGGTACAAAGACTCTCTTGTTGAGTCAACCACCTTTTACCCTCTGTCTTGGGCTTCGTACAAGACACATACAAAAACACTCTCTTGTTGAGTCAACCCTTTTAGTCTCTCTCTCAGGCTTCGTACGAGACACATAAAAATACCCTCTTGTTGGGTCAATATCTTCCTCTTAGGCTTTGTATAAGAAAACCCCAGTTGAGTCAATCAACCTTTTAGCATCAAAATCCATGCCTTGCTCACAGTATACAAACATCAACAACTCCTTTTCCTTCATCTAATTGCTGTAAGCGGTAAGCCTCTGGATTATTTACATCCACGCCACTGTCCCTCTTTTAGCATGAGAAATTCCTAAGGAAAGATGACATTGCTCTAAACTGAGTTAAAGTCTTCTCCTTCAGGTTAAAAATCCCCTGTAAAGGAAATTATGGCATTGCTGGATTCACATATCCCAGTTAAAGTAATTCTCCTTTATAACCAGTCACCCAACAATTGTGACAAACAGACCAAATACCCCCCCTTAGAGATGACAAATTCTCTCTAAAGTCAAAACCATTTAGCTTCATATCTTGGGCTTCGAGCAAGATACAAATAGACCCTTCAGCTTCACATCTTGGGCTTTGAACAAGATACAAACCACCTTTAGCTTCACGTCATGGGCTTTGAACAAGACACCAAAACAACCTTTTTCCTCCCATAGAATAGGAGGAACTACGATCGCTCTAATTTCCCTGTTTCGTTAAACGGGAATACGTAGGCATAAGATTGCAAAAGAATCTTAGTGAGCACACTAATAAAAAACCCAAAATCCCGTACCTTCATACATCAATCGAAAAGCACCAAATCCTAACATCTTACCAAAAACCTCACAAATAATCCAGACACTGTGTTCTTACCAAAATAAGCAGAGAGAGGCCCACAATCTAAACCGCATCTGTAAACCAACAGTCATCTGTTTAAACTCAGTATGCAAGCAGGGTTAATTGAAGACATCTATTTCCCTTCCTTAGTCAGCTTCAATAGGATAAAAAATGAATCGACCTGTAGTACCCCAGAGCGATAGTGCTTAAGAACCACGTCCAAAATCGCTGGCTACAGAAAAATGGCGCCCACCGTGGGGCCACGCAGGGCATTTTGTCCCTCTTATCTCTCTGGTTGAAACCCTAAATTCATGTCACAGAAATGAAGACTCTGCTGGGGAGTCATTGTCTGTATAGGATCATAATACTAGAGGTCTAGGATGATTAATACAAATATATATACTGCTTTTCCTATTTGATATCTGTGTTTATTTTTCTGCTAATGGGAATGCGTGTGATGCCGCATGTGGAAAGATTGAGTATACCCTAAGATAGGTGATGGCAATGCGGGTAATCTTGCTGGGAGTGAATTCTAGTTAAGAGCCCCTGATCGACCATCAAACTCAGTGGAGACTCCCTTTGCAGATACATTGCCTATACTACTTTGGTTGTTGAAAGTAGTGTGGTCGACTAGGTTATCTGAGAAGCTGAGGTTTTTAGCAGACTTAAGCCATTTTGTAGTGCGGAAGCTATCAGAAATAGTTGTCACGCGATACTACCCTCATCTGAGATTGCTCTAAGATACATCACCTAGCACGGTTCCCGACGCGCTGATGTTATCTCAAAGGGAATCAATGATTTTGAGAGACATGTACAAAAAATCACTAGTATAAACCTTTGGGGGGGATAGAGCTTTGACTTCATGACACCGACCCTTTGACCCCATGTTTTTTCTATGTTTTTGTGTGCTGCATTCATACATTTATTTAAAAAACATTAAAACAAAGAAAAATCTTCTCTTCTAATCTCTCTTTTTCAAATTAAACTGAGACAATGATTGCAAATGTCAGAGAGAAAGGAGATTGTGCTAATGGATTTCGGTAGAAGGAAAACTCATAAGTACACCTTCAAGGTTCCAAAACTAGAGGATTTAAGAGATCTGGCAAGAATCATCACCAACCACGAGGCTTTCAGAGCCATGTATGGGGACTGTTGTCCTTGTTAAGGGTCCACGTAATCGAAGGAATCCTCTCCACGCTAATCCAATTCTACGAACCGGTCTATCACTGTTTCACATTCCCAGATTATCAACTAGCACCAACACTGGAGGAGTACTCTCACCTGACTGATTTACATATTACTGATCAAGCTCCCTTTTCTGGACTGGGAGAAATTCCAAAGGATCAGACCATTGCAAGAGCAATTTATTTGGACGAGTCAGAAGTCAGGACTCACATGACCACTAAGGGCGGAATCCAGGGCTTGCCAGCCCAGTTCTTGATAAAGAAAGCCCTATACTTTGCTAGTATAGGGAACATGGCCGCTTTCGAGAGCATCTTTGTTTCGATCACCTACGGGTTATTTTTGTTTCCCAACATTGATAACTTAGTAGATATCAACGCCATTAAGATTTTCCTGATTGGAAACCCTGTACCGACCTTACTCGCAGATGCGTATCATTCGGTACATTTAAGGAATTTATACAGCGGAGGAATGATCACGTGCTGTGTACCTCTGCTATACAAATGGTTCACTTCCCATTTACCCAAGTCTGCTGCATTTTGGGATCAAAAGAATACTTTACGTTGGTCGCAGAGAATCATGACTCTTACCAACTTTGACATCAATTGGTACAATCGAATCTAAAACGGGATCAGGATCATTGACCGTTGTGGAAATTTCCCAAATGTACCCCTTATAGGAACTAATGGGGGAATCAACCATCATCCAATTCTCGTTCATCGTCAATTCGGATACCCGATGAGGCACGTCCCACAGAATGCTCATCTGGAAGGTCTTTTCTTCAAGGAAGGAGAAAATGACAGGGCACTAAAGACGGAAATAGTGCACGCCTGGAAACACGTTCATAGGAAAGGACGAGAGTCTATAGGGAAACCAGAATGTGTCTCGATGGAGCCTTATCTCCATTGGGTACAAACTAGAGCTCTCAAGCTAAGGATGCCTTACCCTCGTCAGGAAATTCTTCCATTAAGGGACTCTGCCCTTTATTTTATGTCTGAGACGGAAAAACTTTAAGTTACTCTCAGCAAAGTTTAGCAGGAGAAGAGGTCTTGGAGGAACAAGTACCGTATTCTCAATGTGGAGTGCAGGAAAATACAGCAACTGTTAAAAGAAAAGGATGCTCTGATTGAGATTTTAGAGCAACATGCTGTAGAAAATTAGGATGACCAAAGGAATTTGCTCACTCCTTTCACTTGGCAAAGGAATGACAACCCGGCAACGGCCCAAGAACCCCGGTCAAAGAAAAGGAAAGCACCCAAACCCGCACTTGAGCTCTCCTTAGAGAGGACTCAAGATCCATTAGTTTAGATTTCCTTTTTCAGCACTTTGTAATCTACTGTATTTCCATTTCCTGAATCCTTTGAAATCAATAAAATGGGGGTTCCCCACTGTTTGATATTTGCAATCTAATTGTCGAAGTTTACTTTGAATAAACAAAAATAATTAATAATCAGTGCATTCATCATTCTCATAAACGCATTCTTCTTACCTACGAATCTCACGTTTGCGTCTCGATTCTAGAGTCAAACTATCTCATTCGTACAACTCAGGCCAATCGTCAGAAAAAGATGGATGATCTTGAGGAAGAGAACAGAGAGTTGAGAGAAGAGATCGACACTCTGAAAGAGGATCTAAGAAAGCTTCATAACGACATGCAAGCTCTTGCAGAAGCTCAGATGCAACAACAAAGGACTGTGATCTCAGAGATCACATCAACACCCATAGTGGAGAAGTATGATCCTAGGTACAAGATGCCGAAAGATTGCCCTGGGGTATGCCACTTAACTATATCCTGGAAGGATATGTTCCACCGATCGCTGAGGATCAGGGAACCGCAGCAGGAGCCACTGGGCCTGAAGGTTACAAACTTTGGGAAAGCGAGGATGCCAGGGGCATGACAGCAACTCCTGAAGGTTACAAACTTCGGGAGGCACCGAGAGTCTCGGCCATAATGACTATACCACGGCCCGTGGTACACACTGTCCCGAAAGGATAGATTCCCTAGATACCTTCTGGTGGAAACGAAAGCATGTTCGACAGAATGAATGAGTTCCAGGAACAGTTCCTGGAGATGCAGAAAGAACACCAAGCCCTTCACGGTCAGGATCTATTTGGAAAGGACGCTGCGGACCTCTGCTTGGTCCCCAATGTGAAAGTTCCGCACAAGTTCCAAGTGCCCGACTTTGAAAAGTACAAGGGTAACTCTTGTCCTCAAAGCCATTTGGTGATGTACGCTCGGCGAATGTCAGCTTAGACAAAGAACCAGGAGCTATTGATTCACTACTTTCAGGATAGTTTAACCGGTGCCGCATTAAAATGGTACATGGGTTTAAACTGCGCTACGATCGACACATTCAAAGATCTTGGCGCTGCTTTCTTTCAACAATATAAATACAATTTGGACATGGCACCGAACAGAGATCAACTCAGATCGATGTCACAAAAGGACAAGGAAACCTTTAAGGAGTACGCTCAGAGATGGCGTGAAATTGCCGCTCAGATTTGTCCACCTCTTGAGGAAAAAGAGATGACAAAGATCTTCTTAAAGACGTTAAGCTCATTTTACTACGACAGAATGGTCGCCATTGCACCCAGTGACTTCACCGAGATGGTGGGCATGGGAGTTCGTCTGGAGGAAGCAGTCTGGGAAGGACGTTTAGTTAAAGACGCTGGATCATCAAGTAGTACAAAATGATACGGTAGTGCTCTCCCTAAGAAAAAGGAGCAGGATATTAGGAATATCTCTCTCGAAAAGCAAAGGCGACGATATCAACCAGTAGCAGCTGTGACTCCTGCGATCAATCCCACGCCTGTTCCTACGTATCAACCTCAGGTTGCGCAGAGCCAAACTAATCAGCAGCCTCTTCAGCAGGCTCGTCCTCCATACAATAACAACCGTACAACGTGACCACCAGGGTTCGACCCTATACCCATGTTGTACGCAGAACTGTTTCTGTTACTACTAGTCAAGGGGCATGTCTAAACCAAGTCTCCTCTTACAGTACCAGAAAATCTGCCTTTTTGGTTCAAAACGGATCAGACTTGTCCTTACCATCAAGGAGGACCAGGGCATAACATAAAAAACTATCTCAGTTTCAAATCCGATGTACAAAAGCTCGTTAGGAGCGGGGTCTTATCTTTCAAGGATACGAATCCAAATGTTCTCACAAACCCGTTGCCTCAACATGGGAAAGCTGCAGTCAATTTGATAGAGGGAGAGTCTAACAACATCTATCAAATTCACGATGTACTCTTTTTAAGGGCCAACTTGGTCAAGATGCATTGTAGACAGAGTGGATATGGCCATGTGCCACCTCATAATTATCACCAGTGTGATATCTGCTCTAAGAACAATCAGGGATGTTCTGTGGTGCAAGCAGCTCTACAGGAACAATTGGATCTCGGATGGATCCAAGAGCATCGAGTTTGTGGAGTTAACATGACCTACATAAATTCTAACATCATTCAGAACCACGACATCCGTACAATGAATGTCAACTTGGTGGCGATGCACTCAAGGCAAAGCCAGTATCATAATCTGCCGCGGCACGATTACAATTCCTGTCTGACCTGCTCAGTAAATAAACAGGAATGCTCTTTTGTACAAGAAGCCCTCCGGCGTCAGATGGATCTAGGATGGATCCGGGACTACCATGATAGAAATCCTTACCAGATCAACATGATTCAAATCTTTGATATTCGTCTGATGAATACCAGCTTGGTGGAGTTACATGCCAGGCAGGTCCAACTTGGTTTTCTCACTTCGCATGATTATCTGAACTGTAAAGGATGTTGTGAGAGCAACCAAGGGTGCGCTCTCATTCAAAGAACTTTACATCACTTGTTAAACCACTGGTGGCTTCCAATCTATATGGATGAAAACACGCAACAAATTAGTGTGGTTGATGGGAACCCTACTCGGCATCAAAGTCAGGATGTCTGATCTACGAAAACAGATCTAGTGAGGTTACACTGTATTCAAAGGAGGCATGGCCAGGTGCCACCACACAACTATGAACGCTGTAGAGTCTGTTTAGAAAATAACCAAGGATGTTACCTCATGCGAGCAGCCCTTCAGAGTTAGTTGGATCGCAAGGAGATTCACCCATACCTAGCTTTGGGGTCCATTGACTGGGCGCCAGACTACTTCGTAGATCAAATCAGAGACGTGGTTGTAATCTCTGACCCTGAGAGGAATAAGGATGTTTGTGCCATCATCCCTCTACTGGACGAATCAAAGGTTCTTAGCAAGGAATTGATTGAAGTTACTTACGACAGTCAGAAAAATCAGAAGGCTCCTGTAGTTATCTATCTGCTGGGACCATTACCGTATGAATCAGCAAAGACGATCCCTTACAAATACGGTGCAACGATAATTGAGAATGGAAAGGAAATTCCATTACCCTCTGTCATGAATATTGCACACATCAGTCATGTAACACGGAGCGGTCGAATCTTCAACCGAGGAGTTGGATAACCTAACAAAGAAAAGAAACCTCAAACGGAAGTTCCTAATCCTCCAGTCGGTCAATCTAGTGATCCCGACCTTTCAAACAACAACGATGAGATGCTGAAGCTCATCCAAAGGAGTGAATACAACATTGTTGATCAGCTGTTACAAACTCCTTCAAAGATCTCAGTGCTATCACTTTTACTCAGTTCCGAAGCCCACAGAGAGGCTCTACAGAAAGTCTTAGAGCAGGCCTTTGTGGAACAGGATGTGTCAATACAACAGTTTGATAGCATCATCTCTAACATCACTTCCTACAACAACTTAGGATTCAGTGATGAGGATTTGCCAGAGGGGGGCAAAAGCCACAACATGGTGCTCAATATCACAGTTAATTGCCAGGACGATGCTTTAGCCAGTGTACTGGTAGACACAGGATCGACCATCAACGTTATGCCGAAGTCCACTTTAATGCGACTATCATTCAAAGGATCCCCGATGAGCGGCAGTGAGGTCATTGTCAAAGCCTTTGACGGATCTCAGAAAGTAGTTATCGGCGAAGTCAACCTTCCCATAACTATCGGTCCTCACACTTTCCTAATCACTTTCCAGGTCATGGACGTCCGAGCAGCATACAACTGTTTATTAGGAAGACCTTGGATACACCAGGCTGGGGCAGTCACTTCGACGCTGCACCATAAGCTGAAGTTCATCAAGAACGATCAACTCATCACAGTTTGTGGAGAACAAGCCTTGATCGTGAGTAATTTATCATCGTCTACTTGTGTAGAACCCGAGGAGGTTGTTGGGACTCAGTTCCAAGCATTGTCGGTGAGCAATGAGAATCAATCAGAGAAAGGAACCTCGATTTCCTCATACAGAGATGCTCTCGAAGTGATCGAGAATAACAATACAAAAGGATGGGGACAACTTGTCATTCCTATTGATAATAAAACAAAGAAGGGTCTTGGTTTTTCTGCAACCTGCACCCAGACAGCTGCTAACGATGAAAGTCTTCATCCCATTCAGGACTTCTTCCATAGTGGAGATTTCCTTCACCCAGTGCCTCAAACAGTCCATACCAACAACGAGGGAGATTCCTCCGATACGGATGAGGAATGGAAGTCCTATCTTAACGAGGACGGTTATATGTCTCAGGAAGAGGTGCATACGCCCTTTTGCTATCCCGCACAGAGTCTGAGATTTATACCGAGGTCAGACGTCGAAATGATATACGGAGGTTGTGATCCAGAAGGATGTCGTGCTCCACCAAACTCATTAGAGGAAGACACTCTGATGAGAGATAACTTTGACCACGACTATTATGGCCCAATGGATGGCCTGCCTATTTGGCAGCCGTACCCAGGAAACTTGGGGCAAGAGAGTCAGCCGAACAATGAAAATCAGCTGAGCGTCATTGAAAAAAATACTTGTGTCCCCACCATGTCATGGGATCAACACTCAGGTCATTCAGAAAATATCCCGTACGACGATGAATTGGCAAAGCTTGCCGGACTAGAATTCATCAACTATGCTTTTCCCGAGGTCAACGTCATTGAGAGAGATGACCCCTCCAGTTCCAAAGAAGTGTGGGACACCTTGGGACAACCAAGTGGAAAATACGACTACATGGTCAAGTATACAGCTCCCAAAAGCTCTCGTATCAGGTTCGAAGATATCCAACCAACTGGATGGGGAGATTTGCCCGAAGGCCCAAATACTGTGCAAAATACAATTGAGGAATCTTCCTACGACAACTTTTCCTGGGAGACAGATTCCAATGATCCTGCTCCACTAGAAATCAGCGTTATTTCTGAAGAAAAATCAAGGAAGGTACCAGACTTTGTGATTCACCGAGGAGTTCGCCACCAATGGGTTACTGTCGATGTTCCGAAGATTGTTCATAAGTCAAAGTAATTGTCGTCTTTAACCTTTCACCCTGCCTAGGTGAAACGGATGTTTTGATAGGGCTCGTTTTCTGTAAATTTCCCTCTTCGCTTTGCCCAAAGCGACAGAGTTTTGTTTTATAGGGCTGTAGTTTCAAGAATGGACTTGTTCATAAATAAAATAACGTCGTTCTGTAATTTTCGCATTAATTGTTGTTTTCTCTTTTTGCTTTTCTCAGAAAATGGTAATCCTAAAAAACAACTTAAAGTAAACAAGCAGTTTTTCAAAAAAAAATACACTGCACACTCTTGCATTCTCTCTATCTCTTCTAAAAAAAAAATCATCACGTCATGCAGATTGCTTGTTTTAAACCCCATTGAAACATACGATCCAATGCCTTCTGTAACACCCCAATTTAAATTATTCAATCGTCGTGTTTTATTCTCAATTGTTTGGCCTTGTTTAGGGGGTGTCTGAGTACGAAGGGGTAATGTTAATAGGATAATAAGGATTAATATGGGGGTATGTCCAATTATAGTGGTATAGAAGTGAATATTATTATTATTATTATTATTATTATTATTGTTATTACTACTATTATTATTATTATTATTATTATTATTAATAGTATTATTATTATTTTTATTAAATAAAAATCTGATTTTATTAATTGGATAAGGGGCCAGTGGATGAATTAAGGGCAGTTTAGTAATTAAGCTGAGATTAGTGAGGGTTAGTGGGAGAATTAGCCATAATCAGATTTTGGGAAAAGAGACAAAGTTAGAGGAAGAGGAACAAGGAAGAACAAGGGTGCTAGGGCTAGAATCTTCATCAATTTCGCAGGAATTTGATCAATAAATTTGAGGTAAGGGGGGAGAACGGGTTTAATATTGGTGGTATAATTATAAGGGGGTAGTGGGGAGTCCTTAACCCCGTAGGAATTTGTCTAAATGTATGTTGTATTATGATTATGTGATGCATATGTGAATCTATGATGAAAATTGTGTGAATTAAATCATTGCGATTCTGATCGTTTGATATTTTGGTGTTACTGGTACTGTATGAATATGAATGTTGCAGATCTGAGTTTTGGTGCAGGTTGAGTGATCGAAATTAGATCCAAGAACCATAAATTTGACTTGTAAGAATAGGTAAAAAGAAGTTTTGATGTTGATTTTATTGGTGTAGCATCCTACTTGTAAAAGTTGAAAACTCTGATTTTATCTGTAATATTCTTATATTTTATAAAATGGGAAAGTGGGGTGTTACAATTGGTATCAGAGCAGGTCGGTCCGTCCGGCCAGGTGTAGTAGTTGAGTATGTCCTTAGAATATGGGTCGATTGTGTGTTCTGACCATATGTTGATTGTTGACCAGTATGGCAGGAAGGAATGATGCTGCTACTATGCAAGCCATGGCACAAGCTGTAGAGAACAACAATCAGGCTGGAGGTGCTCAGTTTCGTGACTTAACACAGTTCTAGAGCAATAAGCCACCTACATATGTGGGAGGTATTTTGGATCCAGAGGCTACACAGAAATGGCTGAAGGCTGTTGAGAAGATCTTCAGGACCATGGAATGCAGTGATGCTCAGAAGGTACGATTTGTCACTCATATGTTGGAAGGGGAGGCTGAGGTCTGGTGGGACAACAGCCGTCAGAGATTGGAAGCTTCGGGTACTGAGATTACTTGGACAGTGTTTCAAACTGAGTTTCTGGAAAAGTATTTTCCGAAAGATATTCGTAGTTTATTAGACCAAGTGTGTCGCCGTGGGGAGCTCCACTGTTGTTGGTGAAAAAGAAGGATGGTAGTATGCGTTTGTGCATTGATTATCATCAGTTGAATAAAGTGACCATTAAGAATAAGTATCCACTTCCGAGGATTGATGACTTAATGGATCAGCTGGTAGGAGCTCGTTTTTTCAGCAAAATTGATTTGAGGCCGGGTTACCATTAGATTAGAGTAAAGGAAGGTGATATTCAGAAGACTGCGTTCAAAACTCGCTACGAACATTACGAATATGCAGTAATGCCTTTCGGAGTGTCTAATGCGCCGGGTGTGTTTATGGAGTATATGAATCGTATCTTTCATTCTTATCTGGATCAGTTTATTATGGTATTCATTGATGATATACTGATTTATTCTAAGACTGACGAGGACCACGCAGAACATTTGAGGATTACATTGCAGGTGTTGAAGGATAATAAATTGTTCGCAAAGTTCTCGAAATGTGAATTCTGGTTGAAGACTGTGAGTTTATTGGGACATGTTATTTCTGGTGATGGTATAGCGGTGGATCCATCTAAAGTAAGTGCAGTACTTCAGTGGGAAGCTTCGAAGACAGCAACGGAGATTAAAAGCTTTTTGGGTTTGGCAGGTTACTATAGAAGATTTATTGAAGGGTTTTCTAATTTGGCGTTACCGTTGACGCAGTTAACTAGAAAGAATCAAGCTTTTGTTTGGGATGCTACTTGTGAGGAAAGTTTTGAGGAACTGAAGAAGAAATTGACTACAGCACCAGTGTTAATTCTACCAAGTCCAAATGATCCTTTTGTAGTGTATTGTGATGCGTCTAAGATGGGATTAGGCGGTGTGTTAATGCAAGATGGCAAGGTGGTGGCATATGCTTCACGGCAATTGAGGGTGCATGAGAGGAACTATCCTACTCATGATCTGGAATTAGCTGCAGTGGTTTTCGTATTGAAAATTTGGCGACATTATTTGTATGGATCAAGATTTGAAGTATTCAGTGACCACAAGAGTATGAAATATTTATTCGATCAGAAGGAGTTGAATATGAGGCAGAGGAGGTGGTTAGAGTTCTTAAAGGATTATGATTTTAATTTGAGTTACCATCTGGGAAAAGATAATGTTGTAGCAGATGCTCTGAGTAGGAAGACAATTCATATGCCGGCATTGATGGTGAAAGAAATGGAGTTGATTGAACAGTTCAGAGACTTGAGTATGGTTTGCAAAACTACACCGGAGAGTGTTAGGTTGGGTATGCTGAAGGTAAATAATGACTTTTTGGATGTAATTAAAGAAAATCAGAAACTTGATGTGAAGCTAGTGGACTTGATGCCTACAGGAAGCAATGATTCTGATAGTGACTTTAAAGTAGATAATCTCGGGGTATTGAGATCCCGGGGCAGAATTTGTATACCGGATAATGTGGAATTGAAAAAGGCAATCTTAGAGGAAAGTCATCAGAGTAGGTTAAGTATTCATCCGGGAGCTACAAAGATGTATCATGACTTGAAGAAGTTGTTTTGGTGGTCCAGTATGAAGAGGGACATAGCTCAGTTTGTCTATGCTTGTTTGACATGTCAGAAGTCAAAAGTGGAGCACCAGAAGCCTTCAGGATTAATGCAACTGTTAGAGATCCCTGAATGGAAGTGGGACAGTATTGCAATGGATTTTGTTACTGGTTTGCCAAATACGGCAAGGGGGTTTGATGCTATTTGGGTAGTGGTGGATCGACTTACAAAATCTGTACATTTTATACCGATTAACATCAGTTTCCCTTTGTCAAAGCTGGCGGAGATTTATATCAGGATGATTGTGAAGCTACATGGTGTTCCGTCGAGCATAGTATCAGATAGAGATCCGAGGTTTACTTCAGAATTTTGGAAGAGTCTGCAGGAAGCCTTGGGTTCTAAATTGAAGTTGAGCTTAGCTTATCATCCACAGACTGATGGTCAGACAGAGAGGACTATTCAGTCGTTGGAAGATTTGCTGAGAGCCTGTGTGTTGGAGAAGGGTGATGCATGGGAGACTCATTTGCCATTGATTGAGTTCACGTATAATAATAGCTACCATTCGAGTATTGGAATGGCACCTTTTGAAGCTTTGTATGGTAGGAGGTGTAGGACGCCTCTGTGTTGGTATGAGACTGGTGAGAAGGTGGTGCTTGGACCTGAGATTGTACAACAGACTACTGAGACAATTCAAATGATCAGGGAGAAGATGAAAACGTCTCAGAGTAGGCAGAAAAGTTATCATGATGATCGAAAGAAAGATTTGGAATTCAGTGAAGGTGACCACGTGTTCTTGAGAGTCAACCCAGTGACCGTGGTTGGACGTGCATTGAAATCAAAGAAGCTGGATCCTAAGTTTATTGGACCATATTAGATCTTGCAGAGGGTTGGTGCAGTTGCTTATATGGTGGCGTTGCCTCCTGAACTTTCGAACTTACATGACGTGTTTCATGTGTCGCAACTTCGGAAGTATGTATCTGATCCATCTCATGTTATCCAGAGGGATGAGGTACAGATTAGAGACAATCTTACTGTGGAGGCGATGCCGATAAGGATCGAGGATCGCAAGATGAAGCAACTCAGAGGAAAGGAGATACCTCTGGTGAGAGTAGCTTGGGGAGGAGCTGCTAGAGGAAGTGTGACCTGGGAGCTGGAGAGTAGGATGCGAGAGTCGTATCCGGAGCTATTTCCATCAGGTACATTTTTTAGGACGAAAATAATTTAAGTGGGGGAGAGTTGTAACACCCCAATTTAAATTATTTAATCGTCGTGTTTTATTCTCAATTGTTTGGCCTTGTTTAGGGGGGTGTCTGAGTACGAAGGGGTAATGTTAATAGGATAATAAGGATTAATATGGGGGTATGTCCAATTATAGTGGTATAGAAGTGAATATTATTATTATTAATATTATTGTTATTACTATTATTATTATTATTATTATTATTATTATTATTATTATTATTATTTTTATTAATTAAAAATCTGATTTAATTAATTGGATAAGGAGCCAGTGGATGAATTAAGGGCAGTTTAGTAATTAAACTGAGATTAGTGAGGGTTAGTGGGAGAATTAGCCATAATCAGATTTTGGGAAAAGAGACAAAGTTAGAGGAAGAGGAACAAGGAAGAACAAGGGTTCTAGGGCTAGAATCTTCATCAATTTCGCAGGAATTTGATCAGAAAATTTGAGGTAAGGGGGGAGAACGGGGTTAATATTGGTGGTATAATCATAAGAGGGTAGTGGGGAGTCCTTAACCCCGTAGGAATTCGTCTAAATGTATGCTGTATTATGATTATGTGATGCATATGTGAATCTATGATGAAAATTATGTGAATTAAATCATTGCGATTCTGATTGTTTGATATTTTGGTGTTGCCGGTACTGTATGAATATGAATGTTGCAGATCTGAGTTTTGGTGCAGGTTGAGTGATCGAAATTAGATCCAAGAACCATAAATTTGACTAGTAAGAATAGGTAAAAAGAAGTTTTGATGTTGATTTTATTGGTGTAGCATCCTACTTGTAAAAGTTGAAAACTCTGATTTTATATGTAATATTCTTATATTTTATAAAATGGGAAAGTGGGGTGTTACAACTTCTCCCAAGTTTGAGTTCCCGACATTTGGGGATGAAGAAGAAGTTGACGACGAAATTCCAGAAGAGATCTCCTGACTACTCAAACAAGAGAAAAGGTCAATTGAACCTCTCAAAGAGCCGTTGGAAATGATCAACGTGGGTTCAGAAAAAGAGAGAAAAGAAATCAGGATTGGGGCACTGCACAGTCCAACTGCCAAAGAGAGTTTAACAAAGCTTCTCAGAGAGTTTCCCGATGTATTCGCTTGGTCCTATCAGGACATGCCAGGGTTGGATACCGGCACAATGGAACATCACTTACCGTTACGGTCAGAATGTCTGCCAGTAAAACAGAGGTTGAGACGGACTCACCCAGACATGGCCATCAAAATCAAAGAGGAGGTACAAAAATAGATTGACTTGGGTGTCCTCGCCACGTCAGAATATCCTCAATGGTTAGCCAACATATTACCCGTTCTGAAAAAGGACAGAAAAGTCAGAATGTGTGTCGATTACAGAGATCTAAATAAGGCTAGTACAAAGGATGACTTTCCTTTACCACACATTGACATGCTGGTAGATAGTACAACAAAGTTCAAAGTTTTCTCCTTCATGGATGGATTCTCGGGCTATAATCAGATAAAAATGGCGCCAAAAGACATGGGGAAAACTTCATTCATTATCCCATGGGGTACCTTTTGTTACAAGGTAATGCCGTTCAGTTTGAAGAACGCCGGGGCAACCTATCAAAGGGCCGTGACTACTCTGTTTCATGACATGATACATAAGGAAATTGAGGTATATGTCGATGATATGATTTCCAAATCAAAAACAGAAGAGGAGCATGTGACCCACCTATCAAAGCTATTCGAGCATCTGAGAAAGTACAAACTCCGCTTGAATCCCAACAAATGCACCTTCGGTGTCCGTTCGGGGAAACTCTTAGGGTTCATCGTTAGCCAGAAAGAAATTGAGGTTGATCCTGACAAGGTCAAGGCCATTCAAGAAATGCCTTCTCCGAAAACTGAAAAACAAGTCAGAGGATTCCTGGGACGTTTGAACTACATCTCCAGATTCATATTCCTCATGACCGCGACGTGCGCGCCAATTTTCAAATTACTCAAAAAGAACCAGGACTGCGTTTGGACAGAAAACTGTCAAACTGCCTTCGACAGTATCAAGGAATACCTATTGAACCCACCGATTCTATCACCTCCAGTGGAAGGAAGACCACTGATCATATACTTAACAGTCCTAGAGGACTCCATGGGTTATGTACTTGGCCAACAAGACGAAACAAAAAGGAAAGAGTCTGTCATTTACTATCTGAGCAAGAAATTCACCGACTGCGAGACTCGGTACACTATGCTTGAGAAAACTTGTTGCGCTTTGGCTTGGGCAGCCAAACGTCTTCGCCAGTACATGATTCGTCACACTAATTGGTTAATCTCAGAGATGGATCCAATCAAGTATGTATTTGAAAAACCTGCTCTCACGGGAAGGATTGCCCGTTGGCAGATATTGTTATCAGAATACGACATCGAGTACCACGCTCAGAAAGCCGTCAAGGAAAGTATTTTAGCCTATCATTTGGCTCATCAACCGATTGCCGATCAAGAATCAATCGGATTTGACTTCCCAGATGAAGATGTCATCTATTTAAAAATTAAAGACTGCGATGAGCCACTACCCAGTGAAGGGCCAGAACCAGGTTCCCAATGGGGACTAATCTTTGACGGAGCTGTCAATCATTACAGAAACGGAATTAGGACAATCATCATAGCACCTCAGGGTACCCACATTCCTTTCACTGCCAGACTTACATTCAAGTGCACAAACAACGAGGCTGAATACGAAGCTTGTATCATGGGTCTCGAAGAAGCGATCGATTTAAGGATCAAGAACTTGGATGTATATGGTGACTCAGCTCTGGTCATCAATCAGATCAAAGGAGATTAGAACACATACCAATCCGGATTGATTCCTTACAAAGACTATGCAAGAAGGTTGTTACCATTCTTCAACAGAATAGAGTTTCATCATATCCCTCGTGAAGAGAATCACATGGCTGATGCCTTAGCCACCCTCTCTTCCATGATTAGTGTAAGTCAATGGACTAACTTACCTAAGATCCACATAATGCGCCTTGAACGGCCCGCTTACATCTTCACAGTTAAAGCAGTCATAGACGACAAACCTTGGTATCACGATATCAAATGCTTCCTTCAGAAACAAGAGTACCCACCTGGGGCACTAAGGAAGGACAGAAAAACCCTCAGAAGACTGGCTGGCAGCTTCTTCTTGAGCGGTGACACACTCTATAAGAGAAACTTTGACATGGTCTTGCTCCAATGTGTAGACAGGCCAGAATCAGACATGCTGATAAAAGAAATTCATGAAGGGTCCTTTGGCACTCATGCCAACGGACACACCATGGCGAGGAAAATTCTGAGAGCAGGGTACTACTAGTTGACCATGGAATCCGACTGCTACAAGTACATGAGGAGGTGTCACAAGTGTTAGATATACTCCGACAAAATCCATGTACCGCTAACACATCTTAAAGTTCTCTCTTCCCCATGGCCTTTTACCATATGGGGAATCGACATGATTGGCATGATTGAACCCAAAGCTTCAAACGGACATCGGTTCATCCTTGTAGCCATTGATTACTTCACCAAGTGGGTCGAAGAAGTGTCATACACCAATGTAACCCGACAAGTGGTGGTCCAATTTATCAAAAACAATATCATATGGCGTTATGGTGTTCCGAGCCAGATCATTACTGATAATGGATCTAACTTGAACAATAAGATGATAAAAGAGTTATGCACTGAGTTCAAGATTGGACACCATAACTCATCTCCCTACCGACCCAAGATGAACGGAGCGGTAGAAGCGGCTAACAAGAACATCAAGAAGATTGTTCAGAAGATGGTTGTAACCTATAAAGATTGGCATGAGATGCTACCCTTTGCTCTTCACGGTTATCGCACATCTGTCCTCACTTCAACAGGGGCAACCCCATTTTCTCTAGTATATGGCATGGAGGCAGTGCTCCCCATAGAAGTAGAGATCCCATCAATCCGGGTATTGATGGAAGCTAAGCTAACAGAGGCTGAATGGTGTCAAAATTGACACGTAGAACTTAACCTGATCGAAGAGAAACGAATAACGGCTCTATGCCACAGTCAGTTGTATCAACAGAGGATGAAGAAGGTGTTTGACAAAAAGGTCCGACCTCGCGTCTTCAGGAAAGGAGACCTTGTGCTAAAAAAGATACAATCATTTCTCGCTGATTCCCGGGGAAAGTGGACCTCGAATTATGACGGCCCCTATGTGGTCAAGAAAGCTTTCTCAGGCGGCGCCTTGAGACTTGTAACCATGGACAGAGAGGAATTTTCCTACCCCACAAATGTTGACGTAGTCAAGAAATACTTCGCCTAAACTAAAAAAAACGTCTCGGTGGATTGAAAACCCGAAAGGGCGGTCCAGGCAAAAATTAGAGACATAATAAAAAAAATCATCCCGGTGGATTGGAAACTCAAAGTACAATCCAGGCAAAAGTGAGGGATAATGGCAAGTAACTACGTACAATAGGGGCAAATCCCCTAGTAGCAGTCCTGCCATCCATTATTAAACTCCAGTCAAGGTCACCTTCGACAGAAGCTCAGGATGCCCAGAATTCAAAGTTGGTAGAAGGATAGTGGTCGTTATATTTCAATGTAGCCCTTTTCCCTTAAATTACCATTTTCAAATTTTGTAAATACTCTATGGAATCACGTGCTTGGCTGATTTCCATCCTATCAATAAAATTTGAGCCCTTGTGCTTTTGTTTGCAATTCTTATTTGTTTTAGCATTACAGAACGACATTTAACATGATCAACGGTTCTTGAAATAAAACAAAAATAAATTTACTTGTAAAATTTTTCTGCTTTTAATAAAGATGGCAAATTTTTTTGACTGTTGAACATCGAAAGAATATCGAGTGCTTCTCCCAAAGGCGAATAAGCTTCAAAGTACAGAATCAGAGTACTCATTCTAAACCAGTGCACCTGAATGAAGGATCAGCTGTGTCAGAGACCATGTTTCATCTGACACCCCTGGCAGAGTTCTTATCTCCTAAGCCCGACCAACATAGCTCCCCACGGGGACTATCCCTCCTAAGCAAGTCATAATTTCTATGTGAACCATTGATACTTTTCATCCCCCACCGTGGCCGAGTATCCAGTCGTGTTCAGTTACTAGTCTGTATATCACATCAGTTTTGTCAGCATATACATACATACATCATGCATCATGGATTTGCATTCACATTCATATTGCATCACTATCACTCTAGTCGGTCTTGTCCCATCGTGATAACCGTCCTCTCAATCCAGTTGTCAGTTCTTTCCTCGTCAGGAAATGGTGGGGCTGAACAATCTCTCCTCCAGTTTATTTCTGGATTAGAATTGGCCCTTGACCACTTTGATAACTTGAACCTTTGAAGAACCAGAGAACCTTCAGCCAACGTCACTCTTCTCCATTGAAGATGATGTCTTCGCTTTCCCGGATTAAGGAAAATCCCCAGAGAAAGCCTTGTAATCCGAAATTCGGTAATACGACAGTTTTTCTCCAAAAAATCCACTGACAAAAAGGTCATCATCACCTCAAAATTGGGATACATTGTATGGCATTTCTCCGAGAAGATCTCGAAGAAAAGTATGATGTAATATCCCCAAGCCGGAAGCAGTCTCTCAAGAGACTCGTTTTCCCCTGTAGAATCAACAAATGGCGTCTCCAAACAGAGAAGTCTGTGCACCTCTACAACTCAGATGGATGGGTCCCCCAGCAAGTCTGACATCAAAACTTTTTCTATCAAATGGCTTCTCCCCAGGAAAATTCGGCGAGAAGTTTGAGGGAAATCGCTACACATAGCGTCCCTTGTCAAGAAAGTTTATTGACAAAAGAAACTGAGACCAGTTCCTTGGTAGGAAACCAGGATCGAGGGGAATTTTACAACAGAAACTAAGACCAATTCCTTGGTAGGAAACCAGGATCAAGGGGAAGTTCATTTCAGAAACTAAGACCAGTTCCTTGGTAGGAAACCAGGATCGAGGGGAAGTTCATTTCAGAAACTAAGACCAGTTCCTTGGATGAAAACCAGGATCGAGGGGAAGTTTTTACCTTTTCTAAGCATCATCGCTTAGCAAAAGAAGAAGGATGCGTGAACTTCCATTCTTAACTGCTATCAAAATTTCGGGTATTCCGATATTTAATCATCTTGCACCCCGAATGCTCGAATACCTTCGCCATTCACACCTTCGGGTCCAAGAAGATTAAATAGGGGCATCTGTCATACCCCAAATTTTGACCACTAATATTTCCCAGCATTGTGCAAATCATCACCACAATATGGGTAATCCTTCATGCCTCATCAGTCTCCCCAAAGATGGGTGAGCATCCACTACAATCAAATTTAGGGTTTAAAGCCCTCTCTGAGTGTTTAGACAAAGGATCAATCAAGAAATGACATGATCTTCAACTTGTCTAACCTCTCAAACTTCCTCAATGGATTAAGAGGACTCCCACAACAAGAATCAAGTGGAAGAATTTGATTCTTGTGGCACCCAAAGATAACAATTGTCCTTAGACCTGGCTCCCTTCATAATGACTTCTCCTTTATCATCTTTGACAATGCATTCAGACTGAGTAAAGTCTACTTTGAATCCTTGATCACAAAGTTGGCTAATGCTAATCAAGTTTGCAGTCAGTCCTTTAACAAGAAGGATATCCTCCAGTCTGGGAGCACCAGGACAGTTTAGTTTACCAATCCCCTTGATCTCTCCTTTGACCCCATCACCAAATGTAACATAGCCTGAAGAATGAAGCTTCACATCTACCAACAGATTCTTTACTCCAGTCATGTGCCTCGAACACCCACTGTAAAAGTACCAATCATCTTTGGTAGAAACCCTTAAAGAAGTGTGAGCTATCAAGCTGGTAACCTCAACTTTAGGGACCCACTGCTTCTTAAGCTTGGAAACCTGCCTTCCTTTATAACAGTTCTGTTTGGGAACAACCTGATGAGCCTTCTGTGGATACCTATGTAGCTTATAACAATAAGCCTTAATGTGTCAAAAGCATCCACAATGGTGACACCTCCAGCGTCTGTATTTCTTCTTAGATGGAGTTCTGTAATGATGTTTTAAATCTGTTTTAACATCACTGGTTTTGGGGTGATAGATCCTGCATCACTGGCGAATCCCAAACCACATTTGTCTCCAGCCATCTTCCCAATACTAAGAATGTTGTCTAACGCATTAGTACCATTGTTCAACATTCTGATAGTTTTGGTCATAGAGTCCAGCTTATAGTTAAGTATACTGACTTCAGCTTCAAGGTCAGTCTTTTTAGCTTTTAACTGTACTATGGTTTTCTTCAGCTCTTCTCCTTCAAGCCACACTTGTTCACTTCTCATGAAAAGATCTTTATAAGTGACAACAAGTTCATCATAAGTAAATTCATCATTCCAAGACTCACCATCTGACTCATAAACCCCAACCATAGCTCTAACAAGTTTAGCTGAATTTTCTTCAGATTCACTCTCACTGTCAGACCAAGAAGCTGATAACCCTTTCTGCTTCTTTAGAATAGTAGGACATTCCTTCTTGACATGTCCATACCCTTCACACTCAAAGCATTGTATCCCTTTGTCATTACTGGATTTTTCTTCATCTTTAGACTTCTTCCCTTGTTCTCTTGATCTGTTGATGTCAGAGGTAATGTTCTTGACATTGGGATTATAACTCCTATTTATCCTCTTCGTAACTTTGTTGAACTGTTTACCCAGCAAAGCAATAGCCTGAGACAGCTCCTCCTGAGAGTCATCTACTTTCTCTTTCTTGGCTTCTTCAGAACCAAAAACTAAAGCTATACTCTTGGACTTCTTCTCAGGTTCTTCTTCACTTAACCCTAGCTCAAATGTTTGAAGAGATCCAATAAGCTCATCAACCCTCATTTTGCTGATGTCTTGAGCTTCTTCAATTGCAGTCACCTTCATCTTGTACCTCTTAGGAAGGGACCTAAGGATTTTCCTTACAAGCTTTTTTTCTGACATCTTTTCTCCCAGAGCACTGGATGCATTGGACAGCTCAAGAATACTCATGTGGAAGTCATTGATAGTCTCATCTTCCTTCATCTTCAGACTTTCAAACTTTGATGTTAGCATCTGAAGTCTTGACATCTTAACTCTAGATGATCCTTCATGTGTAGTCTTCAAGATGTCCCAAGCTTCCTTAGCAACTTCACAGGTATTGATCAACCTGAATATATTCTTATCAACTCCATTGAAAATTGCATTTAAAGCTTTGGAATTACCAAGGGTAAGCTCATCTTCTTCCTTGGTCCATTCTTCTTCAGGCTTCGGCTTTGAGGTGCCCTCTTTATCTTTCCCAACATCATCTTTTTCAAACACAACAGGTGCTTTCCATTCTTTAATGATGGCCTTCAAAGCCCTGTTGTCCAAGGATTTAAAAAAGGTGATCATCCTTGGCTTCCAATAATCATAATTTGAGCCATCCAAAATAGGGGGTTTGTTGACAAATCCTCCAACTTCTTTGTCCATATTTACACCAGAAAGTAACTTCCCTAGATCTCACCCAGAGACAGACAAGATGCCTGCTCTGATACCAATTGAAATTCTAGTACCGGATGTGTGATGTTAAGTGCGATTTCACAACAACACACTCTGCAATGGACAATGCAATAACAAGCAATAAATCAACACACAGAATTGTTCACCCAGTTCGGTCTAACTACCTACGTCTGGGGGCTACCAAGCCGGGGATGAATTTCACTATCAGTAGTATTAATTTACAGACTCAACAACCCAGTTGACATCTCCTAAACTTAATTACTACTTAATGAACCTTCTACCTAAGAGACCACTTAGATATGAGAACACTACTTAATCCCTAAATCACTTCAGTGATATAATTCAAAGATCACACACTTTGAAAACCACAACTTGATTCTGCTTCACAGCTTTGATCAAGAACAACTCAAAACAACAATACCAATTCACACTCTAATGGTTTACAAACACGAAGACTCAATCAACTCACAGTCTTTAGCTCTCTTTCTTCGTTACTTTTCCTTCAGGAATGATGCGCATTATATAGCTATTTGAATTGGGCTTGGACCTGCTACAATATCTGACCTGATTTGTTATTTAAAACTGAATCTTCAAAACAGATTTTCTCTCTCAAAATCTTCTTAAATCTTCAGCTTTTAAACCTCCCTACAAATTTGCATCAAATCTCTATGCAACAGATAATATCTATCCCAAGATATCTGCATCCAATGAGACTAACAGCTCTCCCAATATTCAGCTAAAATGCAAACCCTAACAACATCACTAAACCTGATGTTATTAATCTTCTGCAGACCTGATGTCATAACATCGTATGTGACATCAGACTTCACAACTCCAACAAGTTAAACACTTAATAAAAACCAATGTTAAGACTCAATGTTAAGACATCACCCATGTGACTTCAACATTGAACAACTTTGTTTTACCAAAATTCTAGCCAATCCAAGAACCAACAATCTCCCCCTTTGGCTAATTTTGGCTAAAACAATCTCTGCAACATCAGAGACTTCAACAGCGGATAAAAATTAAACAACAGCTCCCACTTCAAAAAGCTGCACACCACCTTTCACCAAAGGGCAAACTCCCCCTCAAAACCAGAACTAGCATAAACAGCTGTTCAACATGCACACTCCCCCTCAACATCTGCACCACACCAGATATAGGGTACGCTCTACACACCTAGGCTAACTCTCCCCCTTTTTAGCCACAATTGGACAATTAACTAACACAATGTCCTGACATAAAGTCATGGTCAAACATCTTACTTCCCAAAAACACAAGTTCCAACACATTGACTGTCCAGTCAATACAAACGATGCTCCTTATTTTTCATTATAAACACAAGCCTTTCTTTTAGCAGCACCACTCAGCAATAAAGAATGAGCCAGTCAAACTCCAAAGATGCAGCTAAGAACCTCAAGTAGGAGGACAAGACACCAGATCCACTGGAGAAGAAGAGCAAAACACAGACACCAGCTGGAACTTCTTCAGGAGCAACAAGAGCTGGCAGGACCTCAAACACAAAAATGAAAACCAGCAAGAAACCTTTAGTGCAACGACATGCTTCTGATGATGAATGGGATGAATACTGGAAAACTTTTCTAGATTTAGGGGGTTGGGACAATCTGTAGACTCTTTGTTTGCAACTTTTTATGAACTCCAATCTTGTATGCCTTCAGCAGTTGAATCAATTTTCAATAAAGTACACAACTGCACAATACACTCTCCAGCACACTTAATCTTCATAAATGCAAATTCCCAATTTACTTCTTAAACTTTCAAATTGGTTTTCATCTAAGGCTTTAGTGAAAATATCAGCTAATTGCTTATCTGTAGCTACATGTTCTAAGACAGCAACTTTGTCTTCAACCAACTCTCTTATAAAATGATGCCTTATATCAATATGCTTGGTTCTGCTATGCTGAATAGGATTCTTAAAGATATTGATAGCACTCAAATTATCACAGTACAATGTCATGACATCTTGCTTGACATTGTATTCTATTAACATCTGCTACATCTAAACAAGTTGAGAACAACTACTTCCTGCGGCTATGTACTCAGCTTCAGCAGTAGAAAGAGACACACAGTTCTGCTTTTTACTAAACCATGATATTATATTATTCCCTAGGAAGAAACAACCTCCTGAAGTGCTTTTGTTATCATCTGCACTCCCAGCCCAGTCAACATCACAATATCCCCTTAACTCAGTCCCAGATCCATGACTATACAACATCCCATAGTCACTAGTGCCATTAACATATTTCAGGATCCTCTTCACTTGATTCAAGTGACTAGCCTTAGGTTCAGATTGATATCTGGCACAAACTCCAACAGCAAACACAATGTCAGGTCTGCTCGCTGTGAGATACAATAGACTCCCAATTATGCTTCTATATAAACTTTGATCCACACTGACACCATGTTCATCCTTGGACAATTTTAGATGAGTATGAGCAGGAGTCCTCTTGTGATTAGCATTCTCTAGACCAAACTTCTTCACTATGTTCTTTGCATACTTGCTCTGAGAAATGAATATGGAGTCCTCCATTTGTCTAACTTGTAGACCAAGAGAATAGTTCAGCTCACCAACAAGACTCATTTCAAATTCAGACTGCATCTGTTCCACAAAATGTTTCACCATTGCATCTGACATCCCACCAAATACTATGTCATCAACATAGATTTGAGCTATCATCAGTTTTCCTCCTTCCTCTTTAACAAACAAGGTCTTGTCAATCCCTCCTTTTCTGTAGCCATTCACAAATAGGAATTCAGTAAGTCTTTCATACCAAGCTCTTGGTGCTTGCTTCAAACCATATAGAGCTTTCCTTAGTTTGTACACACGGTCAGGAAATGTTGGATCAATAAATCCTTTTGGTTGATCAACATACACCTCTTCATTTAAGTAGCCATTCAAGAAGGCACTTTTAACATCCATCTGAAAAAGCTTGAATTTGAAATTACAAGCCACACCTAAGAGCAATCTGATAGATTCCAGTCTTGCCCAGGAGCAAAGGTTTCATCATAATCAATTCCTTCAACCTGAGTGTATCCCTGAGCAACTAATCTGGCCTTGTTTCGGGTGACCACTCCTTATTCATCAGATTTATTCTTGTAGATTCACTTGGTGCCAATCACATTAACTCCATCAGGCCTAGGTACAAGCTCCCATACTTCATTTCTCTTGAATTGCTCCAGCTCTTCATGCATTGCATTTATCCAAAACTCATCAGTCAATGCTTCCTTTACATTCTTTGGCTCAATTTTGGAGACAAAACATGAACTTGCTATAACATCTCTTGACCTAGTCCTCACTCCAGAGTTTGGATCACCTATAATGAGCTCCTTAGGGTGTTCCTTCTGCACTCTGATTGAGGGATCCTTATGAGGTTGCTCAGTTTCAGGCTCAGCAGCAGCAACACTAGGAGTTGGACTTCTGTCTTTAGCTTCTGGTGCAACGTCACCAACTGATGTTCCAACATCATCTAGGATATCATCATCTTCCTGCTTGTCATTGTCATCAATCACCACATTGATTGACTCCATCATCACCTTGGTTCTAGTGTTGAAAACCCTATATGCTCTGCTGTTAGTAGAGTATCCCAAAAATATTCCTTTATCACTTTTGGAATCCAATTTTCTTCTCTGTTCTCTATCAGCCAGAATATAACATCTACTTCCAAAAACATGAAAGTATTTAACATTAGGTTTTCTTCCCTTCCATAGTTCATACAGAGTGGATGAAGTGCCTCTTCTCAGGGTAACCCTGTTGTGAATGTAGCAGGCAGTATTCATGGCTTCAGCCCAGAAATGATAGGGAAGTTTCTTGGCGTGGATCATAGCTCTAGCAGACTCTTAGATAGTTCTGTTCTTCCTCTCAACTACTCCATTTTGCTGAGGAGTAATAGGAGATGAAAACTCATGACTTATACCTTCAGCAGAGCAAAATTCTTCAAACTTGATATTCTCAAACTCTCTTCCATTGTCACTCCTTATCCTGATAACATTACTCTCCTTCTCCCTTTGGAGTCTTTGACAAAGATCTTTAAAAACATCAAACACCTCTGATTTGTCTTTGATGAAGCTCACCCAGGTGTACCTTGAATAATCATCCACAACCACATATGCATATTTCTTTCCACCCAGACTTTCAACCTACATAGGTCCCATCAAGTCCATATGAAGTAGTTCCAAGACCTTGGAGGTGGTGTCATGTTGAAGCTTCGGATGAGACATCTTTGTCCGCTTCCCTTTTTGATAGTCTCCACACACTTTTCCTTCCTCAATATTAAGTTTGGGAATTCCTGTAACTGCTTCTGAGGAGATGATCCTCTTCATTCCCTTCAAGTGAAGATGTCCCAACTTCTGATGCCAGATTTTGACATCATCTTCTTTAGCAAAAACACAAGTGGAAGAATTTGATTCTTGTGGCACCAAAAGATAACAATTGTCCTTAGACCTGGCTCCCTTCATAATGACTTCTCCTTTATCATCTTTGACAATGCATTCAGACTGAGTAAAGTCTACTTTGAATCCTTGATCACAAAGTTGACTAATGTTAATCAAGTTTGCAGTCAGTCCTTTAACAAGAAGGACATCCTCCAGTCTGGGAGCACCAGCATAGTTTAGTTTACCAATCCCCTTGATCTCTCCTTTGACCCCATCACCAAATGTAACATAGCCTGAAGAATGAAGCTTCACATCTACCAACATATTATTTACTCCAGTCATGTGCCTCGAACACCCACTGTCAAAGTACCAATCATCTTTGGTAGAAACCCTTAAAGAAGTGTGAGCTATCAAGATGGTAACCTCAACTTTAGGGACCCACTGCTTCTTAAGCTTGGAAACCTGCCTTCCTTTATAACAGTTCTGTTTGGGAACAACCTGATGAGCCTTCTGTGGATACCCATGTAACTTATAACAATAAGCCTTAATGTGTCCAAAGCATCCACAATGGTGACACCTCCAACGTCTGTATTTCTTCTTAGATGGAGTTCTGTCATGATGTTTTAACATCTGTTTTAATATCACTGGTTTTGGGGTGATAAATCCTACATCACTGGTGAATCCCAAACCACATTTGTCTCCAGCCATCTTCCCAATACTAAGAATGTTGTCTAATGCATTAGTACCATTGTTCAACATTCTGATAGTTTTGGTCATAGAGTCCAGCTTATAGTTAAGTATACTGACTTCAGCTTCAAGGTCAGTCTTTTCAGCTTTTAACTGTACTATGGTTTTCTTCAGCTCTTCTCCTTCAAGCCACACTTGTTCACTTCTCATGAAAAGATCTTTATAAGTGACAGCAAGTTCATCATAAGTAAATTCATCATTCCAAGACTCACCATCTGACTCATAAACCCCAACCATAGCTCTAACAAGTTTAGCTGAATTTTCTTCAGATTCACTCTCACTGTCAGACCAAGAAGCTGATAACCCTTTCTGCTTCTTTAGAAAAGTAGGACATTCCTTCTTGACATGTCCATACCCTTCACACTCAAAGCATTGTATCCCTTTGTCATTACTGGATTTTTCTTCATCTTTCGACTTCTTCCCTTGTTCTCCTGATCTGTTGATGTCAGAGGTAATGTTTTTGATATTGGGATTATAACTCCTATTTATCCTCTTCATAACTTTTTTGAACTGTTTACCCAGCAAAGCAATAGCCTGAGACAACTCCTCCTGAGAGTCATCTACTTTCTCTTTCTTGGCTTCTTCAGAACCGGAAACTAAAGTTATACTATTGGACTTCTTCTCAGGTTCTTCTTCACTTAACCCTAGCTCAAATGTTTGAAGAGATCCAATAAGCTCATCAACCCTCATTTTGGTGATGTCTTAAGCTTCTTCAATTGCATCACCTTCATCTTGTACCTCTTAGGAAGGGACCTAAGGATTTTCCTTACAAGCTTTTCTTCTGACATCTTTTCTCCCAGAGCACTGGATGCATTAGACAGCTCAAGAATACTCATGTGGAAGTCATTGATAGTCTCATCTTCCTTCATCTTCCGACTTTCAAACTTTGATGTTAGAATCTGAAGTCTTGACATCTTAACTCTAGATGATCCTTCATGTGTAGTCTTCAAGATGTCCCAAGCTTCCTTAGCAACTTCACAGGTATTGATCAACCTGAATATATTCTTATCAACTCCATTGAAAATTGCATTTAAAGCTTTGGAATTACCAAGGGCAAGCTCATCTTCTTCCTTGGTCCATTCTTCTTCAGGCTTCGGCTTTGAGGCGCCCTCTTTATCTTTCCCAGCATCATCTTTTTCAAACACAACAGGTGCTTTCCATTCTTTAATGATGGCCTTCCAAGCCCTGTTGTCCAAGGATTTCAAAAAGGTGATCATCCTTGGCTTCCAATAATCATAATTCGAGCCATCCAAAATAGGGGTTCTGTTGACAAATCCTCATACTTCTTTGTCCATCTTTACACCAGAAAGTAACTTCCCTAGATCTCACCCAGAGACAGACAGGATGCCTGCTCTGATACCAATTGAAATTCTGGTACCAGATGTGTGATGTTAAGTGCGATGTCACAACAACACACTCTGCAATGGACAATGCAATAACAAGCAATAAATCAACACACAGAATTGTTCACCTAGTTCGGTCTAACTACCTACGTCTGGGGGCTATCAAGCCAAGGATGAATTTCACTATCAGTAGTATTAATTTACAGACTCAACAACCTAGTTGACATCTCCTAAACTTAATAACTACTTAATGAACCTTCTACCTAAGAGACCACTTAGATATGAGAACACTACTCAATCCCTAAATCACTTCAGTGATATAATTCAAAGATCACACACTTTGAAAACCACAACTTGATTCTGCTTCACAGCTTTGATCAAGAACAACTCAAAACAATAATACCAATTCACACTCTAATGGTTTACAAACACGAAGACTCAATCGACTCACAGTCTTTAGCTCTCTTTCTTCGTTACTTTTCCTTCAAGAATGATGCGCATTATATAGCTATTTGAATTGGGCTTGGACCTGCTACAATATCTGACCTGATTTGTTATTTAAAACTGAATCTTCAAAACAGATTTTCTCTCTCAAAATTTTCTTAAATCTCTATGCAACAGAGAATATCTATCCCAAGATATCCGCACCCAATTAGACTAACAGCTCTCCTAATATTCAGCTAAAACGCAAACCCTAACAACATCACTAAACTTAATGTTATTAATCTTCTGCAGACCTGATGTCATAACATCGTATGTGACATCAGACTTCACAACTCCAACAAGTTAAACACTTAACAAAAACCAATGTTAATACTCAATGTTAAGACATCTACCATGTGACTTCAACATTGAACAACTTTGTTTTACCAAAATTCTAGCCAGTCCAAGAACCAACATACTCATCTATGGGTTATTCCTTTTTCCCAACATTGACAACTTCGTCGACATCAACGATAACAAGATATTCTTAATCGGGAATCCAGTCCCAACTTTGCTTGTAGATGCCTACCACTCAGTGCATCTAAGGAACTTATACAACGAAGGGATGATTACATGTTGTGTACCATTACTCTACAAATAGTTTATTTTTCACTTGCCCAAATCTGTTACTTTTTGGGATCTCAAAAGTGGTATGCGATGGTCGCAAAATATTATGTCCCTCACCCACTCTGACATAGATTGGTACAATCTAGTCTATGACGGAACAAAAATCATTGACAGTTGTGGAAATTTCCCTAATGTACCCCTCATTTGTACTAAAGGAGGGATCAGCTACCACCCAGTTTTAGCCTGTCGTCAGCTGGGGTACCCAATGAAGGACATACCATATAACATTCGTTTAGAAGGTCTTTCCTTCAAGGAAGGAGAAAATGACAGAGCACTCAAGGAAGAAATTGTGCATGCATGGCATCATATTCATAGGAAAGAAAGAGAATCTTTGGGAAAACCAAACTGCATCTCTGCGAAGCCTTATCTCCAATGGGTATAAGCTAGAGCCATCAAGTTAAAGATGCCTAACCTTCGTCAAAAAGTATTTCCCCTAAAAGAATCTATCCTCTACTTTATGAATGACACAGAGAAACTTCAGGTCGCTTTTAATAAAACTCAACGTTAAAAGAACTCTTGGAGGAACAAGTATCAAATTGCCAGCTTGGAGTGTACAAAGATTCAAGAGCTACTAAAGGAAAAAGATGCTCTGATTGAGATACTGGAGCAGCATACAGTAGAAAGGTATGAGGAACAGAAAAGTTTACTCTCTCCTTTCACCTGGCAGAGGATCATCGATTCGGCAACGGTTGAAGAACCCCGATCAAAGAGGCAAAAAAGAAGTCAGCAATAAGCATCGGGACCTTCGTCAAGGATTCCTTAGGATTTATAGGCCTAGTTTTCCTTCCTGCACTTTGTAAAATAATGTACTTTTCTCTGTAAGATATTGTAACCCTTTGAATTCAATAAAAAATTTTCATCGTTGTATGATATTTGCAACATAATTGTTAAAATTTCTTTTAAAAACCAAAAAAAAATGGCATTTGCATTCTTTGCACATCATGCATCATTCTAGCATTTCACACATTTTTCATAAAATCTTACACATTTATCGCACTTTAGAGTCAAATTGTCTCATTCGTACAATACTCGGGCCAATCGTCAGAAGAAAATGGACGATCTTAAGGAAGAAAATAAAGAGCTAAGAGGGGAAGTTAATACTCTGAAGGAAAGTCTGGAAAGACTCAATGTCATGATTGAATCACTGGCAGCAGCTCAGGATCAACCATCTCAAAGGACTGTGATCTCAAAAATTGTGTCTGCATCAACATTTGAGGTACCCATCAGTCTTCCACAGTACAACATGCCTAAAGGTTTTCCCTGAGGCATGCCTTTCAATTTTGTGCCTAAGGGATATATACCTCCAGTCACTAAAGACCTAGGAGCCACAGCTGGAATCTCCAGACCTGAAAGTTACAAACTTCAGGTAAATGAAGATGCAAGAGCTACGACAGAGACTCCTATATCTGAAGGTTACAGACTTCAGGTCACCGAAGCACCAAAAACCACAGCAATAATGTTTATACCACAACCTGTGATACATACAACTCCATAAGAACAGATCTTTCATGCCGTCCAAAGCAAGTATATAGAAGTATATGAAAGTAAGGATGCATTCCAAGAACAGTTCTTAGAAATGCATAAAGAACTTCATGCCATTCGCGGACAGGACTTGTTTGGGAAGGATGCTGCGAATCTCTGCTTAGTCCCAAATTTTAAAATACCGCACAAGTTCAAGGTGCCTGACTTTGAAAAGTACATAGGCAACTCCTGACCACAAAGTCACTTAGTAATGTATGCTCGGAAGATGTCTACCCAAACGAAAAATCAACAGCTACTAATCCACTACTTTCAAGACAGTTTAACTGGTGCCGCACTCAAATGGTACATGGGGTTAAACCGTATAAAGATTAGTACCTTCAGAGATCTTGGAGCAGTTTTTGTTCAGCAATACAAGTACAATTTGGATATGGTACCTGATAGGGATCAACTCAGAGCTATGTCTCAAAGGGATAGGGAAAGTATCAAAGAATACGCTCAGAGATGGTGTGAAATTTCTGCCCAAATTTGTCCTCCTCTCGAGGAGAAAGAGATGACAAAAATCTTTTTGAAAACTTTGAGTTCATTCTATTATGACCGAATGGTCGCAAGTGCGCCTAGTGACTTCAGCGAGATGGTGAACATGGGAGTACACCTTGAGGAAGCAGTTTGAGAGGGTCGATTGGTCAAAGATGCAGAACCATCCAGTAGTAGCAAGAGGTATGGAAGAACTTTCCAAAAGAAAAAAGAGCAAGATATCAGCACTATCTCACAGGGTAAACAAAGACGAAGGTGCCAACCTCGACAGATAGCAACGGTATCTCCTGTTATCAACTCAGCGCCAATTTCGGCATATCAACCACAAATTTCTCAAAATCAGCAAATTCAACAACCACAGTATCAGCAAAGGCAGCAGTAGCCTCTTCAGCAGGCTCACCCACAATACAACAACAACAATCGTATCACAAGGTCACCAGGCTTTGATCATATCCCAATGCCATATGCAGAGCTATTCCCAGTTTTACTAGCAAAAGGACACATTCAAACCAGGACTCCTCCTTCCATTCCTGAGAATCCCCCTTATTGGTTCAAGGCTGACCAATTCTGTGTTTACCATCAAGGAGCACCGGGGCATAACATCGATAATTGTTTTAGTTTTAAATCCGATGTACAAAAACTTGTCAAGAATGGAGTTTTGTCTTTCAAGGACACTAATCCAAAATGTTCAAAGGAATCTGCTACCTCAGCAAGAGAAAGCTTCCGTAAACTTAATTGACAAAGGTCCTGACAACAGTTACCAAATTCATAATGTGCGCTTACTAGAAACAAATATGGTTAAGATGCATTGCCAATAAAGCAAATACGGCCATGTGCCACCTCATAACTATCATCATTGCAATATTTGTTCCAAGAACAACCAAGGGTTCAGCATTGTACAGGCAGCTCTTCAAGAGCAAATGGATCTGGGCTGGATCCAAGAACACATAATTCGTGGAGTAAACATGGTTTATGGATGCCCGAGCATTTTTCAAAATTTTGACATTAACTTAATGAATGTAAACTTGGTGGCAATGCACTCCAGACAAAGTCGACATCACAATCTGCCATCACACGACTACAACGCTTGCCCAATTTGTTCAAAACATAATCAAGGATGTCCTTTTGTGCAAGAAGCTCTCCAACAACAAATGGATATAGGTTAGATTCAAGACTATCACGGAAGGAACAATCATCATATAAACATGATTGATGAATGTCCAAACAAAGTTCAAATCTTCAACATTCGCATGATGAACACAAGTTTAGTAGAATTACACGCCAAACAGGTTTGACTTGGCTTTTTAACAACACACAACTATCAAGATTGTAAAGTCTGCTTCGAAAATGATCAAGGTTGCACGCTCGTACAAAGAACTCTTCAACACTTATTAGATCACTGGTGGTTCCCAATATACCAGAACACAGAGACTCATCAAGTCAACATAGCTGATGAAGGCCCAAGTAGACACGAAAGCTGTGACATTCGCTTATTGGAAACAGACTTGGTAAAGATGCATTGCATAAAGAGTGGATACGGTCGAGTACTTCCCCACAATTATGAATGCTGCAGGATATGTTCAGAAAATGACCAAGGATGCTACCTCGTACGAGCAGCTCTCCATAATCAGGTGGACCGAGGAAAGATCCTACCAAACAGAATGGGGGATTGACAGTCAATCAATATGGTGCAAGATTGCCCAGGGAAGTACGCAGTTTATGACGTCAAACACAGTGAAACATCATTGGTCAAATTTCACAAATGCTTGTGTGGACTTAACTACTTTGGTCCAAATCACCATGATCACTCAGCTTGCAGAAAATGTCGCAGAAGCCGACATGGTTTCCTCCGCATCTGAAATGAGATTCAAAATTTGTTAGACCAAAGGACCATCACAGTCTTCAATGAAAGAGAATCTATTAACTATGAAATTAATGAGGACGTCTTCACCATAATTCCTCTGCTCAGTAAACCAAAGCGCTTGGAGATCCCTTTCGACAGTGGAAAACTTCCTAATATCCCCAAATTGGATCCAATAGAGATTGCCTATGACAGTCAAAAAAGTCACATAACTCCTTTGGTCATCTACTTGCTAGGCCCAGTGCCATATTAATAAGAGAAAGACATTCCTTACAAATACGGTGTCACCATAATGGAAGATGGAAAAGAAGTCCCACTGACATCCATTGTTAACATCGCTGATATAAGCCGGGTCACCTGAAGTGGTCGAATCTTCAACAGAGGAATATAAGAGCCCACAAAAGAAAAAGAACCTCAAATTGAAGTTCCTGATAAACAGATTGGCCAGTCAAGTGGTACAAACCTTTACAAAAGGTTTTAGAACAATCCTTCGTGGAACAAGACGTAACAGTAAATCAGTTTGATAACATCGTTTCTAACACCACTTCCTGTAACAACTTAGGTTTCAGTGATGAAGAGCTCCTAGAAGAGGGTAAAAATTAAAACATGGCACTCAATATCACAATCAACTACGGGAACGATGCTCTAGCGAGCGTACTGGTAGACACTGGTTCATCCCTAAATGTCATGCCAAAATCAACTTTTGTGCGATTATCTTTTCAAGGCACTCTAATAAGAGGTAGCGAGATCATAGTCAAAGCTTTTGACAGATCCAGAAAGGTAGTTATCGGCGAAGTTGATCTTCCCATAACCATTGGTCCCCTCACTTTCCAAATCACCTTCCAAGTAATGGACATCCGAGAAGCGTACGGTTGTTTATTGGGATGACCTTGGATCTATGAAGCAGGAGCAGTCACCTCAACACTTCACTAGAAGCTGAAGTTTGTAAAGAACAATAAGTTGGTCATAGTGTATAGAGAACGAGCTTTAATCGTGAGCAATCTATCATCATTCTCCTACTTGGAACCAGAAGAAGTCACTGGAAATCGATTCCAGGCACTTTCTGTGAGTAACGAAAGCAATCATGAAAAAGGAGTATCTATTTCCTCCTATCAAGACGCTATTCAAATAGTGGAAAACGGTACCACTAAAGGATGGGGACAAGTTGTGATTCCTACCAATAAAAAAATGAGGAATGGTCTCGGTTTTACACCAGCCTCTATCAGGATTACAAGGAAGGACGAAGCCACTCGCCCTATTCAAGACTTCTTCCACAATGGAGGTTTCCTCCATCCTACTTCCCTGGAGGTCCACACCATCGAGGGAGATGACTTCAAAGACAATTCTTCTGATCCAGATGAAGAATAGAAATCACATTTCAACAATGAAGGTTATATATCATAAGAAGAGACATACATGCCATTTTGCTATCCACAACAAAATGCAGATATACACCAAAATCAGATGTCGAGATGATCTACGAAGATTACGATACTGAAGGATGTCGTGCTCCTCTTAATTCATTAGAAACTGATACTCTGATGGAAGATAACTTTGACTACAACTCGGATGATCCCATGGATGATTTACCTATTTGGGAGCCTATCATGGAAGATCCAGGATATCAAAGCCAGTCCGAAAATGCATATTTTCCAAATAACTCTAAAAAATATTCATCTGTTCCTTCAGGAGCATGAAGGCCTTACTCAGAAAATCCTGAACATATCAAACATCGTCTCAATAAGGCCGCAAGAATTGCTGGGCAAGAATTTATCAACTTCGCACTGCCAGAGATCAACGCCATTGAAGAGGATGATTCCTCAGTTTTATTAGAGAACTGTGATACCTTGGGACAGTCAAGCGGCAAGTTTGATTTCTTAGTAAAATATACTGCCCCTAAAAGCTCTCACATCTTGTACGAAGACATCCAACAAACTGGATGGGGAGATTCTCCTATACATGAGAATACGTACGAGAAAACAACAGAAAACTTCTCTTCTAATAATTCTGCATGGGAAGAAGACTCTAGTGATCCAACTCCGCCAGAAGTCAGTGTTATTACTGAAGACAATCCCAGAAGGAATGTACCAGACTTTGTAATCCACAAAAGAGTTCATCACAATTGGATAGTTGTTGATGTCCCAAATGTTGTTCACATCTCAAAGTAAATGCCTCGTCTTTATATTGACCTCTCACCTTGCCCGGATGAAAAGATGTTTAATAGGGCATCGTTTCCTGTAAATATTCCTCTCTGCCTTGCCTAAGGCAGATGAATTTTGTTTTATAGGGCTTGTGTTTCGGGAATCAACAAATCATAAATAAAGATGTCATTATGAATTTCCGCATTTTATTGCTGTTTTCGCTTTTTGCTTTTTCAGAAAATGGTAATCCTAAAACAGACAAAAATAACAAATGTTTTCAAAATACACTGCACACCACTTTTTGCATTTTTTGATAAATTTTCTAAAAAGAATCATCAATCACATTATGCAGATTAATTGTTAAAAACCCCGTTGAAATATCTGATCCGATGTCTTCTTCCAACTTTGAGTTCCCGATATTCGAAGCTGAAGAAGAAGACGACAAAGAAATTCGAGATGAGATCTCTCGACTACTCAAATAGGAAGAAGAGACCATTTAACCCCACAAAGAGCCGTTGGAAATAGTTAATTTGGGTTCAAAAGAAGAAAGGAAAGAAGTTAAGATTGGAGCTCTGCTCATTTCAACTGTCAGAAAAAGGCTGGTACAGCTTCTCAAAGAATTTCCAGATGTGTTTGTTTGGTCTTACCAAGATATGCCAGGGTTGGATACCAATATTATGGTACATCATTTTCCATTGAAGCCAGAATTTCTGCTAGTCAAACAAAAGCTGAGAAGGACTCATCCAGATATGGCCATCAAGATCAAAGAAGAAATCCAAAAGCAGATCGATGCAGGCTTCCTTACCACGTCAGAATATCCTCGGTTGCTAGCCAACATAGTTCCAGTTCCCAAGAAGGATAGAAAAGTCAGAATATGTGTATACTACAAGGATTTAAACAAAGCAAGTCCGAAGGATGACTTCCCCTACCACACATTGACATGTTAGTTGATACCACTACAAAATTCAAAGTTTTTTCCTTCATGGACGGGTTTTCAGGCTATAATCAAATCAAGATGGCACTAGAAGATATGGAGAAAACTTCATTCATTACACCATGGGGAATGTTTTGCTACAAAGTGATTCCATTTGGATTAAAGAATGCAGGCGCAACTTATCAAAGGGCAATGACAACTCTATTTCATTACATGATACACAAAGAAATTGAAGTGTTTGTGGACGACATGATTGCTAAGTCTGAAACAGAAGAAGAACATGTGGAAAATTTGTCAAAATTATTCAAGTGTTTGAGAAAATACATGCTCCGCTTGAATCCCAACAAATGTACATTTGGTGTTCGCTCAGGAAAGCTTTTGAGATTCATCGTCAGCCAGAAAGGAATTGAAGTTGATCCCGACAAAGTTAAGGCTATTCAAGAAATGCCTTCACCCATAATAGAAAAGCAAGTAAGAGGATTTTTGGGATGTTTAAATTACATCTCAAGATTCATATTTCTCATGGAAGCAACATGCGCACCAATTTTCAAGCTCCTCCGAAAGGACCAAAGGTGTGTATAGACAAAAGATTGCCAAAAAGCTTTTGAAAGTATCAAAGAATATCTGCTGAATCCACCTATTTTGTCTCTTCAAAAGGAAGGAAGGCCCCTGATCATCTACTTAACAGTCCTAGAAGATTCCATGGGCTGTGTGTAGGTCAAAAAGACGAAACAGGAAGAAAAGAATATGCCATTTACTACTTGAGCAAGAAATTCACGGACTGTGAATCTCGATACACTATGCTCGAGAAAACCTGTTGCGCTTTAGCTTGGGATGCTAAACGTCTTCGCCAGTATATGATTTGTCATACCACTTGGTTAATCTCGGAAATGGATCCAATCAAGTATGTCTTTGAGAAGCCTGCTTTAACTAGAAGAATTGCTCGTTGGCAGATGTTGCTATCAGAATACGACATCGAATACCATGCTCAGAAAGCCGTCAAAGGAAGTATTTTAGCCGATCATCTGGCTCACCAACCAATTAACAATAATGAATCAATCAGGTTTGATTTCTCAGACGAGGATGTGATGCACCTTAAGATGAAAGACTGCGATGAACCACTACCAGACGAAGGGCCAGAGCCGGGATCCCAATGGGGATTAATATTCGACAGAGCTGTCAATGCTTATAGAAACGGAATTGGGGCAATCATTGTTACACCTCAGGGTACCCATATTCCTTTCACCGCCAGATTGGAATTCAAATGTACAAATGATGAGGCCGAATATGAAGCTTGTATCATGGGTCTCGAAGAAGCTATCGACTTAAGGATAAAGAATCTGGATGTGTATGGAGACTCTACTTTGGTTATAAATCAGATCAAAGGAGAATGGGACACATGTCAACCTAGTTTAATTCCTTATAAATACTACGCAAGAAGGTTGTCACCTTTCTTCCATAAAGTTAAATTTCATCACATTCCCCATGAAGAGAACAACATGGCTGATGCACTTGCTACCTTATCCTCCATGATTAGTGTGAAACAATAGAACGATGTATCCAAGATTAATGTGACATGCCTTGATAGGCCCGCTTACATATTCACAATGGAGGCAGTTATCGATGACAAACCATGGTACCATGATATCAAGTGCTTTCATCAAAGACAAGAATACCCAGTTGGGGCATCCATGAAAGATAAGAAGACTCTCAGAAGGTTGGCTGACAAATTCTTCCTAAACTTTGATATGTTATACAAAAGAAACTTCGACAAGGTTTTGCTCAGATGCGTGGATAGGCACAAAGAAAACTTGCTGATGAAGGAAATTCATGAAGGCTCATTTGGCACCCATGCCAATGGATCTCCAATGTCAAGAAAGATGTTAAGAGCATGATATTATTGGCTAACAATGGAATCTAATTGTTAAAAATACATGAGGAAATGTCACAAATGTCATATTTATGCCGACAAGATTCATGTGCCTCCAACTCTTCTCAAATTCTATCTTCCCCATGGCCCTTTTCTATATGGGGGATTGATATGATCGGCATGATTGAGCCTAAGACTTCAAATGGACATCGTTTCATCCTGGTTGTTATTGATTATTTAACCAAGTGGGTCAAAGCAGCATCATACACCAATTTAACCAGATAAGTGATGGTCCAATTTATAAAAAACAACCTCATTTGTAGTTATGGTGTTCCAAGTTGTCATACCCCAAATTTTGACCACTAAAGTTTCCCATCATTATGCAAATCATCATCACAATGTGGATGAACCATCATGCCTCATCAAATGCCTCAAGGGTTGTTGAGCATTCACTACAATCAAAATTAGGGTTTCAAGCCCTCTCAGAGCCTTAGACAAAGGATCAATCAAGAAATGACATGATCTTCAACTTGTCTAACCTCTCAAACATCCACAATGGATCAAAAAGGACTCCCACTTCAAGGATTAAGCACAAGGTTGCTCCCTTCTAGGTGGATCAAGTCTCAAGATCGACAGTGTCACCAAATTAGGGTTTTGATCGACCAGGGCCTCCGGATGGAGATTTTCATCTGGGCATAAGCCAAAGATCCAAAACACAACCTAATATACTCCATGGAACCTCATGGACCCAAGCATCAAGTCAATTTGACCTCAGGGGATGCATACATCAAAAATCAGGAATTAGGGTTTCTTGACCTAATTCACCCCTAAGTTGACTTTTGGGACAAATCAAGAGCCAAGACCTCAAGACATGATTTGAGGGTCTCTAATGAACTATATTGATCCATTTGTAACAATGGATTAATCCAAGAAGCTTGAGCAACAAGTCTCATTTCCATCTGCACCACAATTAGGGTTTCGCGAGGAAAGTCAACTGTAACTTTGACTTTTGACCAGGACATGCTCCCAAACCCTAGTACATGCCCCAACATACCCTATGACACCCTTGGAACATGTCCATCAAGTTTGATTTAGGTCAAGGATATGATTTCCTGAAGAATTGCACAATTTGGAATTCATCTGATAAAAAGTCAACTGTGCACAAAAGTCAACTTTGACTTTTTGAGATTTTTCACCAAAATGGATTTTTAACCCTAAAATGATGTTAATGTATGATTTGAATCATCATTCATCAAGAAAAATCAAGAAAAGTGGGATAACTTGTAAAAGGGGTAACCATAAAACTTAGAAATTTTTCTAAGTTATGGAAAAAGTACCCACTAATGCACTAACTTTGGAGGATCATAACTCCTAAACCACATGGCCATTTTTTCTCATCCAAAGATGGATTTGTAGCCCTTATTACCCTCTACAAAAACTTCAACTAGACCTAAGTCCAATTCATTAAGGATTTTGAGTTATGGAGTGATCAAAATCAAGAAATCACACTTTGTTCCAACACTTAGTGAAAATTTCACTAAGTCAGATTTTGCTTCACTTTTTGCCAAATGTAGAGGGATTTTTCACTTGGAATCAGAAGAGATCAAAACCAAACTTGTTCAAACAATTGTTGTATCATGTAAGGGCTTTCCAAAATGGCCAAGAACATTGCCAAATTCAACTTACACCATGAGATATGACATTGGCAAGTTGCCTTGCTGAAATCTGTCAAAGGCAAGGCAGAATTTGCAATTTTTGCTCGATTTGCTAAAATCAGCCAAATTCAAATGCTCCTATCCACTTCGACACCTCAGAGGATTGAATCTAAAAGGGACAATCACTGAGCCAAGCCTCCAAAGTCTTTGGAACAAGAAATAGCATGTTGAACCTAGAATGGGCAAAATAGGGACAAGACTCCAAATTTGGATTGAAGCATTCAATGGAAGCATCAAGGTGGCATGGACTGAGCCATTCTCATCTGAAATCAGTCAAGACTTATCCAAGATTAAGGGAACCAAAGCTCTGTGCCTTAACCTCTAGTCAATGGCTAGAGGAGACTTGGATTTCCATTGGACAACATTGGCCAAACCTGCTTACCAGCTGCCATTCACTATTCCTTGCAAAACAAACTTGCTCTACTATAAATAGAACTCAATTGTGATCAGTTTGAGTACACCAAAGCCATCAAACAGATGCTTTCCTCAAAATCTCTTCTTTTCACTCCAATTTTGCCTTCTAAGGCAAGTCACTATCGGGTTTTGAGTTTGAGAGCTTTTCTAATCAAACCAATCACTCACACACCTCACATACATCACATATGAGCTGATCAAACACTTAGATCACTTCTGAAACACCAATTTTACAAAATCACCAGCTGGTTGCTCAAGGTTTTAACCAAGTTGCAGCTGAGGTACCACAAAGTGATCCAGCCAATTTCAATCAAGTCCAACCATTCAAACACACTCCATAGGGTGTAGGTAAGCTGTTCAGATCATCACCACTCATCCGTAACACCTCCAAATCAAAAATCACATTGCACTTGCTGTCACGGCTTAGAGGTAAGCACATACTTGGTCATCTCTAAATCTATGCATATTTTCTCGCACAATAATTTGGCCATATGTTCATAATCATGCATGGAATGTTTTCCCTCAATTAATTGCATTGTTTGAATCGTGTATCAAAAATCCTAGCATTCATGCAAAAATTAGGGTTCTTGAGGATTTTTCATGATTTCTTGTTATATGTTTAATTTAAATGAAATTAATGGACATAGACATAATCGTGAGGTTGAGACGAGCATAATGATATGTGGATTGCATGATATAATCAAGTATTCAGTGAGATTGGATAGAAAATGCAAATCTGGGCAAGGCAGAAAACGCACGTGTTCTTGGTCCATGTTCTTGGCGCCATTTTCATAAATTCAAATATTTGAATTTTGTGATTTTATTTAATTGATTCAAAAATTAATTTCTCTCTGAGTTTTAATGATTTTGAGTTGATTCTTTTTTTAATAATTCACAAAAATGTTAAAATATTTTATTTTATCAAAAAATCCCAAAAATATTATTTATTTCATATAATTGATATTTTTGCAAAGAATTAATATTTTAATTGTTTTTGACATTTTAAATATTTTTTCTACATTGATTTTGCAACTTTTAATGCTTTCTAATTATTTTGTAGGTCAATACTTAATTTTTGAAGCATTAATCCAAAATCACAATTTGTTTTTCACATGTTAAACAATTTTGATCATTTTAATTGAATTTTTATTCAATTAAATACATTTTTGAAAACAAATTAGGGTTTTTGGATTAATTCAACCCTCATAAATCATTTTCAAAACACTTTGGGCCTCTAATAGAGTGTAAGACCCAATCCTTTCTTGAACAAATCATTTTTGGGCCTCAGTGTATTGTATAAGTCCCGATACCGTCAAAAACAAACGGCGCGATCGTCGCCTTTTAAAAATAACCTTGGGCCTCTCCTTGAGCTATAAGACCCATTCAAAATCTTTGGGCCTCTAATAGAGTGTAAGACCCAACCCCCTTTTAACCAAAATCATTTGGGCCTCAGATATTGTATAAGTCCCTTCACGTTAAAAGAAAATCTCGGCGCGATCGCCATTTCAAACGGAAAAATCATCTGTGCCTACCCTCGTGTTATAAGCCCCACTCTTTTCCTAAAACTTGCTTGGGCCTCTTGAGAGAGTGTAAGACCCATCCCTTTGTACAGAAAAACATTTTGGGCCTCAGTCACTTGTATAAGTCCCTCTGTACAAATTCAACAGTGCGCTCACTGATAAAACCCTGGGCCTCTCCTTGAGCTGTAAGCCCCAAATCCTTCTTTTTCAAAGTACTTTCTCCTTTGATTTTGAATATACTATTGTTTTCAATCTTTCTTTGTTGAACAACTAACCAAACAGCATGGAAGCTCTACAACCGAGTAAGTGGTTATTGCTTTCATTTACCGTTTTCATATACATATAACTGTATTGTGGGGCTGTTTCACTGTAAGTCTTCTTTCATAAACTCATATCAACTGTGTAATAATAGTCTAGATATTTCGAGTTTCCCCGGCAACTACGTCTAGAACTAGGTGACGCCGTTTCGTTTATTCATAGAAATAGACAACTAGATCCCCAATAGGATCACCAGATACAGTATTCTCTTCGGCTGTCCTCATTAGGAATTGTCAAGAAACTCTACTCCCAGAGATGAATGTATTCTCTGTGAATGGCATCTTTGAGTTTCTTCCAAATTCTCGAACTTTCCTGACTTTGATCTATTCTCGAACTTTCCTGACTTTGATCTATTCTCGGTGAATAGCATTGCCTTGAATTTCTCGGGGTTTGGGGACCCACGGGCTTCTTAAAAGCATCGGCCTCCTCTTGGGCATCGTACAAGGACCCACAGGCTTCCTAAAAGCAACCCCGCCTCCTCTTGGGCTTATTACAAGGACCCTACGGCTTCTTAGAAGTATTCACAGCCTCCTCTTAGGCTTCGTATAATGATCTCTTCCTCCGGGAATGATAGCCTCCTCTTGGGCTTAGTACAAGGACCCGTCGGCTTCTTAAAAGTTTCCAGCCTCCTCTTAGGCTTCGTACAAATTGTCCCGACGACCTCCTAGAGGTATAGGAACAGAACTTAATCATCTTCATAGAACAGTCCTTTCAAAGAGTCTACTACTGTTTCTCGAAGCATAGTACAAAAGATGACACTCTAGACTTGGACAGTCTAACTTCCTTGAGTCTCAAAGACATTCTCAAGTGACCCCTTCGATAAATAGGAAGGAAACCTGCAGACTCGGACAGTCTCAATATCCTTTGGATTTACCGCTTCCTTAAAGAACAGGAATAACCCGGATCCCTGAGTCAAATCCCTGAGTACAGTGTTGCTCATATAAGAACTAATTTTCTCTTTAAAATCAGTATATTGGACCTGTCACTCAACTGAAACAGTCACCATAGCCTCCTCTTGGGCTTTGTATAATGATCCTTCCCAGCGAAGCAAACGTTTATCCTCTCTCTCGGGCTTTGTACGAGACACATAAGAGACTCCCTCGTTGAGTCAATTACCCCTTTCGCCTCCATCTCGGGCTTTATACGAGATACAAAAAGGTTCTTATTGAGCCAAATAAACAACAACCTCCATCTCGGGCTTCGTACGAGATACAAAAACTATCTTGTTGAGTCAAATAGCCTCCATCTCGGGCTTTATACGAGATACCAAAAGATTCCATCGTCGAGTCAAAACCTTTTAGCCTCCTCTTAGGCTTTGTATAAGAAAACCACTGGTTAATCCAATTAACCTTTTAACATCAAAGTTGTGCCTCGTTCACAGTACACAAACATCAACAACTCCTTCCATTTCATCTAATCGCTGTAAGCGGCAAGCCTCTGGATCATCTACATCCATGCCACTGTCCCTCTTTTAGCATGAGAAATTCCTAAGGAAAGATAGCATTGCTCTACACTGAGTTAAAGTCTTCTCCTTCAAGTTAAAATCCCCTGTAATGGAAATTATGGCATTGCCGGATTCGCATATCCCGGTTAAAGTAATTCTCCTTTATAAACAGTTGTGACATACAACCCCCTTCTTTAGAGATGACAAATTCTCTCTAAAGTTGAGACCTTTCAGCTTCATATCTTGGGCTTTGATCAAGATACAAATCACCTTTCGCTTCACGTCTTGGGCTTTGAACAAGACACCAAAAACACCCATTTCCTCCCATAGAATAGGAGGAACTACGAACGCTCTGATTTCCTTGTTTTGGATAAACGGGAATACGTAGGCATAAGATCGAAAGAAAAGATCTTAGCGAGCACACTAAACAAAAATCCCATATCTCCATCAATCAAAAGCAGTAATTCAAAAACATCAGTCCTAACATCCTAATCCTTGTTCCCCGCCAGAAACCTTCTGTCTAGATAAAAACCAGTATTTGCGAAAATACAAATAACCAGTACAAAGGCCCCCCACATTGATAGCATCTGTAACCTAACAGACCGCTGTTTAAACTCAGTATGCAAAGCAGGGTTAATTGGAGACATCTATTTCCCTTCCTTCATCAGCTTCAATAGGATAAAAACTAAATCGACCTGTAGTTTTAAGCTCAACCGCAGAGAGCGACCAGCGCTTAAGAACCGCGTCCAAAATCGCTCGCTACAGAAAAATGGCGCCCACCGTGGGGCCTGTCAAAGTTAGGTCTAGGCACGGTCTTCCTTTTCTTCACTTGTGTGAATACCACAGACTGGGGCTTCCGCCGGGGAACCCATTTTCTATCAGGAACTTAGGATTCTTAGCCTCATAGGTCTAGGATGATTAAGACAAATATATATACTGCTTTTCCTAATTGCTATACATGTTTATTTTTCTGCTAATGGGAATGCGGGTGATGCCGTATGTGGAAAGAATGAGTATACACCTAAGATAAGTGATGGCGACGGGGTCGACCATCAACCTCAGTGGAGGCTGACCAGCGCAACCCATTCTCTCACCTAGACAATGGGCCGGTTGTTAAGTCTGAGAAGCTGAGGAGCCAAACCCTTTCGTAGTGCAGAAACTATCGAAAATAGTTGTTACGCGATACTACCCTCATTTGAGGCTGGTGATCTATTCTCGGTGAATGGCACTTACTCTAAGATTGCTTTACAACTCGCTGGCGATCCGCTTGTTGTTTTGCTTTCCTGGGAGGAGCTGATGATAATGAGTACAGGTACAAAAATCACCCTAGTATAAACCTTTGGGGATGGGTAGAGCCTTGACTTCATGACAACGAACCTTTGACCCCATGTTTTTTCTATGTTTTTGTGTGCTGCATTCATGCATTCATTTAATAAAAACATTAAAACATTCAGAAAAGAATCTTCTCTTCTAGTCTCTCTGTTTTTCAAATTAAACTAAGACTGTGATTGCAAATATCAGAGAAAAAGATTGTACTAATGGATTTCGGTAGAAGGAGAACTCACCAGTATACCTTCAAGGTTTCAAAACTAGAGGATTTGAGAAGGTTAGCAAGGATGATCACTAACCCTGAGGCTTTCAGAGCCAAGCACGGAGGTTTGCTACCACTGTTAAGAGTCCATGTGATTGAGGGAATCATGGATACGCTCATTCAGTTTTATGATCCGGTTTATCACTGTTTCACATTCCCGGATTACCAGCTTGCACCAACGCTGGAGGAGTATTCTCACCTGATCGATCTACACATTACGGATCGAGCTCCATTTTCTGGACTGGAAGAAATTCCAAAGAATCAGACTATTGCAAGAGCAATTCATTTGGACGAGTCTGAAGTTAGGACTCACCTAACCGCTAAGGGTGGCATCCAAGGTTTGCCAGCCCAGTTCTTGACAAAGAAAGCCCTGTACTTCGCCAGTATAGGAAATGTGACTGCTTTTGAAAGCATCTTTGTCTTGCTCACCTACGGGTTATTTTTGTTTCCTAACATCAATAACTTCGTCGATATTAACTCCATTAAGGTTTTTCTCATTGGAAATCCTGTGCCGACTTTGCTCGCAGATGCGTATCATTCTGTACACCTGGGAAATTTGTACAGCGGAGGGGAGATCACATGCTGTGTACCTTTGCTTTACAAATGGTTTATCTCTCACTTGCCCAAGTCTGCTGCTTTTTGGGATTGCAAGAGTGCCTTACATTGGTCGCAGAAGATCATGTCTCTTACCAATTCTGATATAGATTGGTGTAATAGGATTTATGAGGGAATCAGGATCATTGACCATTGTGGAAACTTCCCCAACGTACCCCTTATAGGAACTAAAGGAGGAATCAACTACCATCCGGTATTGGTTCGCCGTCAATTTGGATACCCGATGAGACACATTCCACTGGGTGTTCATCTGGAAGGTCTTTTCTTCAAGGAAGGAGAAAATGACAGAGCACTAAAGACGGAAATAGTGCACGCTTGGAAGCATGTTTATAAGAAAGGACGGGAGTCTCTAAGAAAACCGGACTGTGTCTCGGTGGAGCCTTATCTCCATTGGTTACAAACTAGAGCTCTCAAGCTAAAGATGCCTTATCCTCGTTACGGAATTCTTCTGCCAAGGGAATCTGTCATGTACTTCATGACGGAAACTGAAAAGCTTCAGGTTACTCTCAACAAAATTCAAAAGGATAGAAGGTCTTGGAAGAACAAGTACCGCACCCTCGACATAGAGTGCATCAAAATACAGCAATTACTGAAAGAAAAAGATGCTCTAATTGAAATCTTGGAGCAACATGCTGTAGATAATCAAGATGACCAAAGGAATTTGCTCACTCCTTTCACTTGGCAAAGGAATGACAACCCGACAACGACCCAAGAGCCCCGGTCAAAGAAAAGGAAGATACCAGAATCAGCACCTGATTTCTCTTCAGAGAGGACTCAGGACCCATTAGTTTAGGTTTCTGTTTCTGCACTTTGTAATCTACTGTATTTCCACTTCTGTAATCCTTTGAATTTCAATAAAAAGGGGTTTCCCCACCGTTTGGTATTTGCAATCTAATTGTCGAAGTTTATTTTGATTAAACCAAAAGAACAATTAATATAATCATTGCATTCATCATTCTCACATCGCGTATTCTTCTTACCTACGAATCTCACGTTTGTGTCTCGGTTCTAGAGTCAAACTGTCTCATTCGTATAATACTCGGGCCAGTCGTCAGAAAAGGATGGATGATCTTGAGGAAGAAAACAGAGAGTTGAAAGAAGAGATCGACGCTCTGAGAGAGGATATGAGAAAGCTTCATAACGACATGCAAGCCATGGCAGAAGCTCAGCTACAACGAACTGTGATCTCAGAGATCACCTCAACGCCCGTAGTGGAGAGGTATGATCCTAGGTATCAGATACCGAAAGATCGTCCTTGGGGCATGCCTGTTAACTATATCCCGGAAGGATATGTTCCGCCGATCACTAAAGATCAGGGAATCACAACAGAAGCCGATGGGCCTGAAGGTTACAAACTTCGGGAAAGCGAAGATGCCAGAGGCATATTGAAGACTCCTGAAGGTTACAAACTTCGGGAGACACCAAGACTCACTGCCGTAGTCACGGTACCACCCCCTGTGGTGCACACTGTCCCGGAAAGACATATTCCACACACACCTTCTGGAAAGAAGGAAACTATGTTCGATAGAATGGATGAATTCCAGGAGAAATTCTTGGAAATGCAGAAGGAACTGCAGGCCATTCGTGGTCAGGATCTATTTGGAAAAGACGCCGCAGATCTCTGCTTGGTCCTAAATGTGAAAGTCCCGCACAAGTTCCAAGTGCCCGACTTTGAAAAATATAAGGGTAAATCTTGCCCTCAAAGCCATCTGGTGATGTACGCTCGGCGGATGTCAGCCCAGACGGAGAATCAGGACCTACTGATTCACTACTTTCAGGATAGTTTAACCGGTGCCGCACTCAAATGGTACATGGGTTTAAACCGTACTACAATCAGTACATTCAGAGATCTTGGTACTGCTTTCGTCCAACAATACAAATACAATTTGGACATGGCACCTGACAGAGATCAACTCAGATCGATGTCGCAAAAGGACAAGGAAACCTTTAAGGAGTACGGTCAAAGGTGGCGTGAAATTGCCGCTCAAATTTGTCCACCTCTTGAGGAAAAAGAGATGACAAATATCTTCTTAAAGACCTTAAGCTCATTTTACTATGACCAAATGGTTGCCAGTGCGCCCAGTGATTTCACCGAAATGGTCGGCATGGGCGTACGTCTTGAGGAAGCCGTCCGAGAAGGACGTTTGGTAAAAGACACCGGATCGAAGAGCGGTACTAAAAAATATGGTAGTGCTCTCCCTAAGAAAAAAGAGCAAGATATTGGGAATATCTCTCTCGGAAAGCAAAGACGACGTTATCAACCGGTAGCAGCTGTGACTCCTGCTATCAACCCTACGTCTATTCCTACGTATCAACCTCAGGTTGCGCAGAGCCAGCCTGATCAACAAAGGACACAACAGCCTCTTCAGCAGGCTCGTCCTCCATATAACAACAAACGTACAACATGGCCACCGGGATTTGATCCTATACCCGTGACGTATGCAGAACTGTTTCCATTACTAGTGGCTAAGGGGCACATTCAGACTAAATCTCCCCTTACAGTACTGGAAAATCCGCCTTTTTGGTTTAAGGTGGATCAGACTTGCCCTTACCACCAAGGAGGATCAGGGCATAACATTGAGACTTGTCTCAATTTCAAGTCTGACGTGCAAAAACTTGTTAGGAGCGGGGTCTTATCCTTACAGGATACAAATCCTAATGTTCTCACGAATCCGCTACCTCAACACGAGAAGGCTGCAGTCAATTTGATAGAAGGAGAGACTAACAATGTCTATCAAATTCAAAATGTACTCTTGTTGAAAACCAATTTGGTCAAGATGCATTGTAGACAGAGTGGATATGGCCATATGCCACCTCATAATTATCATCAGTGTGATATCTACTCTAAAGACAATCAAGGATGTTCTGTAGTGCAAGCAGCTCTACAGGAACAAATGGATCTCGGATGGATCCAGGAGCACCGAGTTCGTGGAGTTAACATGGTCTACACGAATTCTAATGTCATTCAGAACCACGACATCCGTGCAATGAATGTCAACTTGGTGGCGATGCACTCAAGGCAAAGCCAGTATCATAATCTTCTGCGGCACGATTACAGTTCTTGTCTGACTTGCTCGGTAAACAAACAGGGATGCTCTTTCATACAAGAGGCCCTCCAGCGTCAGATGGATCTTGGATGGATCCAAGACTACCATGATAGGAACTCCAATCAAATCAACATGGTTCAGATCTTCGATATTCGCGTAATGAATACCAGCCTGGTAGAGTTACATGCTGAGCAGGTCCGACTCGGATTCGTAATATCACATGACTATCAAAGCTGTAAAGCGGGTTACAAAAACGATCGAGGTTGTACCCTTGTCCAGGAGGCGCTTCATCACTTGTTAAATCATTGGTGGATGCCAATCTACATGGATGAAGATACTCAGCAGATTAGTATCAGTAATAGAAACCCCACTCGGCGTTAGAGTCAGGATGTCCGATCAGTGGAAGCTAACCTGGTGAGGTTACATTGTATTCAAAGTGGGCGTGGCCAGGTGCCACCACACAACTATGACAGTTGTAACGTCTGTTCGGAAAGTAACCAAGGGTGTTACCTTGTGAGAGCAGCTCTTCAGGGTCAGGTGGATCGTGGAGAGATTCGTCCATATTTGGGTTCTGGACCCATCAACTGGTCGCCGAACTACCTTGCCGAGCAAGTTGAGGATGTTGTCACGATCTCTGGTCATCACAGGACCAGGGATGTTTTCGCCATTATCCCTCTACTTGACGAATCTAAAGTTCCCAACCGGGAACGAATCGTGATTACTTATGATGGTCAGAAAAATCAGAAGGCTCCTGTAGTCATCTATCTACCAGGACCGCTACCGTATGAATCAGCTAAGGCGATCCCTTACAAATACGGTGCAACGACAGTTGAAAATGGAAAGGAAATTCCATTACCCTCCGTCGTAAATATTGCAGACATCAGTCGTGTAACACAGAGCGGTCGAATCTTCAACCGAGGAGTTGGAGAACTTAACAAGGAAAAGGAACTTCAGACAAAAGCTCCCGATCCCCCAGTCGGTCAGTCCAGTAATCCCGACCTTTCGAAAAATAATGATGAGATGCTGAAGCTCATCCAAAGGAGTGAATATAACATTGTTGATCAGCTGTTACAGACTCCTTCAAAGATCTCGGTATTATCATTGTTACTCAGTTCAGAAGCGCACAGGGAGGCTCTACAGAAAATCTTGGAGCAAGCCTTTGTAGAACAGGATGTAACAATCAGACAGTTCAATAGCATTGTCTCTAACATCACTTCCTGCAACAATTTGGGATTTAGTGATGAGGACTTACCCGAAGAGGGTCGCCGTCATAACATGGTGCTCAACATTACAGTTAACTGCCAGGACGATGCTTTAGCCAGCGTACTGGTAGACACAGGGTCAGCCTTGAATGTTATTCCAAAGTCCACTTTGATGCAATTATCATTCAAGGGCCCTCCGATGAGAGTCAGCGAGGTTGTCGTCAAAGCATTTGACGGATCCAGAAAAACGGTTATCGGCAAAGTTGATCTTCCCATAACTATTGGTCCTCACATTTTCCAAGTTACTTTCCAGGTCATGGACATCCGGGCAACATACAGTTGTTTATTAGGAAGACCTTGGATACATCAGGCTGGAGCGGTTACTTCGACCCTCCACCAAAAGCTAAATTTCGTTAAGAACGATCAACTTGTCACGGTTTGTGGGGAACAAGCCTTACTTGTGAGTAACTTATCATCGTCTGCTAGTGTAGAGCCCGAGGAGGTTATTGGAACGCAGTTCCAAGCACTGTCAGTAAGCGAGAACAATCAGTTTAGAGGAGGAACCTCGATTTCCTCATACAAAGATGCTATTAAAGCGGTCGAGAGTACCGATACGATAGGATGGGGACAGCTTGTTATTCCTATTGACAATAAAACAAAGAAGGGTCTTGGTTTTTCTGCAACCTGTACCCAGACAGCTGCCAGCGATGAAAGTCTTCATCCCCTTCAAAATTTCTTCCATAGTGGAGGTTTCCTTCACCCAGTGTCTCAGACAGTTCATGCTATCAATGAGGAAGATCCCTCTGACACAAATGAATAATGGAACTCCTACCTTAACAAGGACGGTTATATGTCTCAGGAAGAGGTGCCTATGCCTTTTTGCTTTCCTACAGAAAGTCTGAGATTTATACCGAGATCAGATGTCGAAATGATCTATGGGGATTGTGATCCGGAAGGATGCCGCTCTCTGCCAAATTCATTAGAGGAAGACACTCCGATGAAAGATAATTTTGACTACACCTACTATGGCCCAATGGATGGTCTGCCAATGTGGCAACCTTATCCAGGAAACTTGGGGCAAGAAAGTCAGCCGAGTAATGAAAATCAACTGACCGTCATTAAACGGAATACCTGTGTCCCCACCATGCCATGGGATCAACACTCAGGTCATTCAGAAACTACTCAACCGAAAGATGAATTCGCAATGTTTGCAGGACTTGAATTCATCAACTATGCTTTTCCCGAGGTCAACGTCATCGAGAGAGATGACTCCTCCGGTTCCAGAAAAGTGTGGGACACCTTGGGACAACCGAGTGGAAAATTCGACTTCATGGTCAAGTACACCGCTCCCGAAAGCTCTTGTATCAGACTCGAGGACATCCTGCCTACTGGATGGGGAGATACAGCTGAGAGCACAAATGCTATGCAAAATACAACAGAGGAATCCTCCTACGACAACTCTGTCTGGGAGACAGATTCCAATGATCCCGCTCCACCAGAAATCAGCATCATTTCTGAAGACAAATCAATGAAGGTGCCAGACTTTGTGATTCACCGAGGAGTTCGCCGCCAATGGGTTGCTGTTGATGCTCCGAAGGTCGTTCGTCAGTCAAAGTAATTGTCGTCCTTTAACCTTTCACCCTGCCCAGGTGAAACGGATGTTTTGATAGGGCTCGCTTCGTGTAAATATCCCTCTTCGCTTTGCCCGAAGCGACAGAGTTTTGTTTTATAGGGCTGTAGTTTCAAGATTTGACTTGTTCATTAATAAAATAACGTCGTTCTGTAATTTCCGCATTAATTACTGTTTTCTCTTTTTGCCTTTTCAGAAAATGGTAATCCTAAAAAACAATTCAATAATAAAAACAAGCAGTAAAAATAAAACACTGCACACACTTGCATTTTTCTCTATCTCTTCTAAACACGAATCATCACGTCATGTAGATTGCTTGTCTTAAACCCAGTTGAAACATACGATCCGATGCCTTCTCCCAACTTTGAGTTCCCGGTATTCGAGGCTAAAGAAGAAAATGACGACAAAATTCCAGAAGAGATCTCTCGACTACTCAGACAAGAGGAAAGGTCCATTGAACCTCACAAAGAGCCGTTGGAAACGGTAAACTTGGGTTCAGAAAAAGAGAGAAAAGAAATCAGGATTGGGGCACTGCTCAGTCCAACTGCCAGAGAGAGTTTGATAAAGCTTCTCAGAGAATTTCCCGATGTATTCGCTTGGTCCTATCAGGATATGCCAGGGTTGGCTACCAGCATTGTGGAGCATCACTTACCGTTAAGATCGGAATGTCCGCTAGTAAAGCAAAGGTTGAGACGCACTCACCCGGACATGGCCATCAAAATCAAAGAGGAGGTACGTAAACAGATTGACGCGGGTTTCCTCGCCACATCTGAATATCCTCAATGGTTAGCCAACATCGTACCCATTCCCAAAAAGGACGGAAAGGTCAGAATGTGCGTCGATTACAGGGATCTAAACAAGGCTAGTCCAAAGGACGACTTTCCTTTACCACACATTGACATGCTGGTAGACAGCACAACAAAGTTCAAAATTTTCTCCTTCAAGGATGGATTCTCGGGCTATAACCAGATCAAAATGGCGCCGAATGACACGGAGAAAACTTCGTTCATTACCCCATGGGGTACCTTTTGTTACAAGATAATGCCGTTCGGTTTGAAGAACGCCAGGGCAACCTATCAAAGGGCCATGACTACTCTGTTTCATGACATGATACACAAGGAAATCGAGGTATATGTCGATGATATGATTGCAAAATCAAAAATAGAGAGTGAGCACGTTGAACATCTGTCGAAATTGTTCGAACGTTTGAGAAAATTCAAGCTCCGCTTGAATCCCAACAAGTGCACCTTCGGTGTCCGTTCAGGGAAACTACTAGGGTTCATCGTCAGCCAGAAAGGAATTGAGGTTGATCCTGACAAGGTCAAGGCCATTCAAGAAATGCCTTCTCCGAAAACTGAAAAACAAGTTAGAGGATTCTTGGGACGTTTAAACTACATCTCCAGATTCATATTCCTTATGACCGCCACATGTGCGCCGATTTTCAAATTACTGAAAAAGAACTAGGATTGCGTTTGGTCAGAAGATTGCCAAACCGCATTCGACAGTATTAAGGAATACTTGTTGAATCCGCCGATTCTATCACCTCCAGTGGAAGGAAGACCACTGATCATTTACCTCACAGTCCTAGAGGACTCAATGGGATGTGTACTTGGCCAACAAGACGAAACCAAAAGGAAAGAGTCTGCCATCTACTATTTGAGTAAGAAATTCACCGACTGCGAGACTCGGTACACGATGCTTGAGAAAACTTGCTGCGCTTTAGCTTGGGCAGCCAAACGTCTTCGCCAATACATGAATCGTCATACTACTTGGTTGGTCTCCGAAATGGATCCAATCAAGTACGTATTTGAAAAACCTGCTCTTACGGGAAGAATTGCCCGTTGGCAGATGCTGTTATCAGAATATGACATAGAGTACCACGCTCAGAAAGCCGTTAAAGGAAGTATTTTAGCCGATCATTTGCCTCATCAACCGATTGACGATCAAGAATCAATCGAGTTCGACTTCCCAGACGAAGTTGTCATGTATCTAAAAATGAAAGATTGCGATGAACCGTTACCCAGTGAAGGGCCAGAACCAGGTTCCTAATGGGGACTTATCTTTGACGGAGCAGTTAATCATTATGGAAATGGAATTGGGGCAATCATTGTTACCCCTCAGGGTACCCACATTCCTTTCACCGCAAGACTTACGTTCAAATGTACGAACAACTAGGCCGAATACGAAGCCTGTATTATGGGTCTCGAAGAAGCGATTGATTTAAGGATCAAAAACTTGGACGTATATGGCGACTCAGCCTTGGTTATTAACCAGATAAAAGGAGATTGGAACACATACCAATCAGGATTGATTCCTTACAAAGACTGTGCAAGAAGGTTGTTACCCTTCTTCAACAGAGTTGAGTTTCATCACATCCCTCGTGAAGAGAATCACATGGCTGATGCATTAGCCACTCTCTCTTCCATGATTAGAGTAGGTCAATGGAATGACATACGTAAGATCGATATAATGCGCCTTGAACGGCCCGCTTACATCTTCACGATTGAAGCAGTCATAGATGACAGACCTTGGTATCACGATATCAAATGCTTCCTTCAGAAACAAGAGTACCCATTTGGGGCACTCAGAAAAGACAGGAAAACCCTCAGAAGATTGGCTGGAAGCGGTGACACTTTCTATAAGAGAAATTTTGACATGGTCTTGCTCCGATGCGTCGACAGACCAGAAGCAGACATGCTTATGAAAGAAATTCACGAAGGGTCCTTTGGCACTCATGCCAACGGACATACAATGGCGAGAAAAATTCTCAGAGCAGGGTACTATTGGTTGACAATGGAATCTGACTGCTACAAGTACATGAGGAGGTGTCACAAGTGTCAGATATACTCCGACAAAATTCATGTACCGCCATCACATCTCAAAGTTCTTTCTTCCCCGTGGCCTTTCTCCATATGGCGAATCGACATGATTGGCTTGATTGAACCCAAGGCTTCGAATGAACATCGGTTCATCCTTGTAGCCATTGACTACTTCACCAAGTGGGTCGAAGCAGCGTCATTCGCTAATGTAACCCAACAAGTGGTGGTCCGATTTATCAAAAACAATATCATCTGCCGTTATGGTGTTCCAAGCGAGATCATTACTGATAATGGATCTAACTTGAACAATAAGATGATGAAGGAGTTGTGTGCAGAGTTCAAGATTAAACATCATAGCTCGTCTCCCTACCGACCCAAGATGAACGGAGCGGTAGAAGCGGCTAACAAGAACATCAAGAAGATTGTTCAAAAGATGGTTGTAACCTACAAAGATCGGCACGAGATGCTACCCTTTGCTCTTCACGGTTATCGTACATCTGTTCGCACTTCAACAGGGGCTACCCCTTTCTCTCTAGTGTATGGCATGGAAGCAGTGCTCCCCATAGAAGTAGAGATCCCATCAATCCGGGTATTGATGGAAGCTAAGGTCACCGAAGCTGAATGGTGTCAAAGTCGACATGACGAACTGAATCTGATCGAAGAAAAGAGAATAACGGCACTATGCCACGATCAGTTGTATCAACGGAAAATGAAGAGGGCGTTTGACAAAAAGGTTCGACCTCGTGTCTTCAGAAAAGGAGACCTCGTGCTCAAAAAGATACAATCATTTATCACTGACTCCCGGGGCAAGTGGACTCCGAATTATGATGGCCCCTATGTGGTCATGAAAGCTTTCTCAGGCGGCGCCTTGAGACTTGCAACCATGGACGGAGAGGAATTTGCCTACCCCACGAATGTTGATGTAGTCAAGAAATACTTCACCTAAACTAAAAACAAACGTCTCGGTGGATTGAAAACCCGAAAGGGCGGTCCAGGCAAAAGTTAGAGACATGAAAACTCCAGTTAAGGTCATCTTCGACAGAAGCTCAGGATGCCCTGAATTCAAGATTGGTAGAAGGATAGTGGTCGTTATGTTTCAACGTAGCCCTTTCCCCTGTAAATTAACATTTTTAAACTTTGTAAATACTCAATGGAATCACGCGTTTGGCTGATCTCCATCTTATCAATAAAATTTGAGCCTTGTGCTTTTGTTTGTAATTCTTGCTTGTTTTAGCTTTACAGAACGACGTTGTTAACATGATTAACGATTCTTGAAATAAAACAAAAATGAATTTACTTGTTAAAACTTTTTCTGCTTTTTAAAGATGGCAATTTCTTTTGACTGTTGAACATCAAAAGAACATCAACCGCTTCTCCAAAAGTAAGCAAACTTCAAAGTACAGAATCAAAGTGCTCCTTCTAACCCAGTACGCCTGAATGAAGGGATCAACTGTGTCAGAGACCTTGTTTTGTCTGACATCCACGGCAGAGTTCTTACCTCCTAAGCCCGATCAACGGTATTCCCCGCAGGGATTATCTCTCCTAAGCAAGGTGGAATTGCTATCTTGAACCAGCGATATCTCTATACGCCCCGCGATGGCCGAGTATCCAGTCATGTTCATCTGTTAGTTTGTGTATCGCGTCAGTTTTGTCAACATATACATACATGCATCATTGCATTATTGATTTGCATTCACATTTCATATTGCATTGCTATCACTCTAGCCGGTCTTGTCCCTTAGTGATAGGAGTTCTCTCAATCGAGTTGTCAGTGCTTTCCTCGTCAGGAAATGTTGTGTCTGAACAATCTCGCCACCAGTGTATCTTTAGATCAGAGTCGGCACTCGACCACTTTGATAACTTGAACCTCTGAAGAGCCAGAGAACCTTCAACAGATGTCACGCTTCGCCATTGAAGATGATATCCTTGCTTTCCCGGATTAAAGAAAATCCCTAGAGAAAGCCTCTTAAGCAAATGTTCGGCAGTGCATCAGTATTTCTCCGAAAATCCGCTGATGAAAAGGTCATTGGCACCTCAAAATTGGACCCCATCATATGGCATTTCTCTGGGAAGATCCCGAGAAAAGTATGATGTAAGATCCCCAAGTGGAAGCAGTCTCTCAGGAGACTCGTATTCCCCAGTAGAAATAAATGGCGTCTCCAATAGAGAAGTTTGTGCATCTCAACAACTCAGACGGTTGGGCTCCCCAGCAAGTCTGACGTCAACTTTTTCCGCCAAATGGCATCTCCCCAGGAAAATTCTGCGAGAAGTTTGAGGAAAACCGCTACGAATAGCGTCCCTTGTCAATAAAGTTTATTGACAAAAGAAACTAAGACCAGGTCCTTGGTAGGAAACCAGGATCGAGGGGAAGTTTATATCAGAAACCGAGACCAGATCCTTGGTAAGAAACCAAGATCGAGGGGAAGTTTATTTCAAAAGAAACTAAGACCAGGTCCTTGGTAGGAAACCAGGATCGAGGGGGAGTTTACCTTTTCTAAGCATCATTGCTTAGCTAAAGAAGATGAATGCGTAAGCTACCATTCATAACCACCATCAAAATTTTGGGTATTCCGATATTTAATCCTCTTGCACCCCGAATTCCCGAATACCTTCGTCATTCACACCTTCGGGTTCAAGAAGATTAAATAGGGGCATCTGTCATACCCCAAATTTTGACCACTAAAGTTTCCCATCATTGTGCAAATCATCATCACAATGTGGATGAACCATCATGCCTCATCAAATGCCTCAAGGGTTGTTAAGCATTCACTACAATCAAAATTAGGGTTTCAAGCCCTCTCAGAGCCTTAGACAAAGGATCAATCAAGAAATGACATGATCTTCAGCTTGTCTAACCTCTCAAACATCCACAATGGATCAAAAAGGACTCCCACTTCAAGGATTAAGCACAAGGTTGCTCCCTTCTAGGTGGATCAAGTCTCAAGATCGACAGTGTCACCAAATTAGGGTTTTGATCGACCAGGGCCTCCGGATGGAGATTTTCATCTGGGCATAAGCCAAAGATCCAAAACACAACCTAATATACTCCATGGAACCTCATGGACCCAAGCATCAAGTCAATTTGACCTCAGGGGATGCATACATCAAAAATCAGGAATTAGGGTTTCTTGACCTAATTCACCCCTAAGTTGACTTTTGGGACAAATCAAGAGCCAAGACCTCAAGACATGATTTGAGGGTCTCTAATGAACTATATTGATCCATTTGGAACAATGGATTAATCCAAGAAGCTTGAGCAATAAGTCTCATTTCCATCTGCACCACAATTAGGGTTTCACGAGGAAAGTCAACTGTAACTTTGACTTTTGACCAGGACATGCTCCCAAACCCTAGGACATGCCCAACATACCCTATGACACCCTTGGAACATGTCCATCAAGTTTGATTTAGGTCAAGGATATGATTTCCTGAAGAATTGCACAATTTGGAATTCATCTGATAAAAAGTCAACTGTGCACAAAAGTCAACTTTGACTTTTTGAGATTTTTCACCAAAATGGATTTTTAACCCTAAAATGATGTTAATGTATGATTTGAATCATCATTCATCAAGAAAAATCAAGAAAAGTGGGATAACTTGTAAAAGGGGTAACCATAAAACTTAGAAATTTTTCTAAGTTATGGAAAAAGTACCCACTAATGCACTAACTTTGGAGGATCATAACTCCTAAACCACATGGCCATTTTTTCTCATCCAAAGATGGATTTGTAGCCCTCATTACCCTCTACAAAAACTTCAACTAGACCTAAGTCCAATTCATTAAGGATTTTGAGTTATGGAGTGATCAAAATCAAGAAATCACACTTTGTTCCAACACATAGTGAAAATTTCACTAAGTCAGATTTTGCTTCACTTTTTGCCAAATGTAGAGGGATTTTTCACTTGGAATCAGAAGAAATCAAAACCAAACTTGTTCAAACAGTTGTTGTATCATGTAAGGGCTTTCCAAAATGGCCAAGAACATTGCCAAATTCAACTTACACCATGAGATATGACATTGGCAAGTTGCCTTGCTGAAATCTGTCAAAGGCAAGGCAGAATTTGCAATTTTTGCTCGATTTGCCAAAATCAGCCAAAATTCAAATGCTCCTATCCACTTGGACACCTCAGAGGATTAAATCTAAAGGGGACAATCACTGAGCCAAGCCTCCAAAGTCTTTGGAACAAGAAATAGCATGTTGAACCTAGAATGGCCAAAATAGGGACAAGACTCCAAATTTGGATTGAAGCATTCAATCGAAGCATCAAGGTGACATGGACTGAGCCATTCTCATCTGAAATCAGTTAAGACTTATCCAAGACTAAGGGAACCAAAGCTCTGTGCCCTAACCTCTAGTCAATGGCTAGAGGAGACTTGGATTTCCATTGGACAACATTGGCCAAACCTACTTACCAGCTGCCATTCACTATTCCTTGCAAAACAAACTTGCTCTACTATAAATAGAGCTTAATTGTGATCAGTTTGAGTACACCAAAGCCATCAAACAGATGCTTTCCTCAAAATCTCTTCTTTCACTCCAATTTTTCCTTCTAAGGCAAGTCACTATCGGGTTTTGAGTTTGAGAGCTTTTCTAATCAAACCAATCACTCAAACACCTCACATACATCACATATGAGCTGATCAAACACTTAGATCACTTCTGAAACACCAATTTCACAAAATCACCAGCTGGTTGCTCAAGGTTTTAACCAAGTTGCAGCTGAGGTACCACAAAGTGATCCAGCCAATTTCAATCAAGTCCAACCATTCAAACACACTCCATAGGGTGTAGGGAAGCTGTTCAGATCATCACCACTCATCTGTAACACCTCCAAATCAAAAATCACATTGCACTTGCTGTCACGGCTTAGAGGTAAGCACATACTTGGTCATCTCTCAATCTATGCATATTTCCTCGCACAATAATTTGGCCATATGTTCATAATCATGCATGGAATGTTTTCCCTCAATTAATTGCATTGTTTGAATCGTGTATCAAAAATCCTAGCCTTCATGCAAAAATTAGGGTTCTTGAGGATTTTTCATGATTTCTTGTTATATGTTTAATTTAAATGAAATTAATGGACATAGACATGATCGTGAGGTTGAGACGAGCATAATGATATGTGGATTGCATGATATAATTAAGTATTCAGTGAGATTGGATAGAAAATGCAAATCTGGACAAGGCAGAAAACGCGCGTGTTCTTGGTCCATGTTCTTGGCGCCATTTTCATAAATTCAAATATTTGAATTTTGTGATTTTATTTAATTGATTCAAAAATTAATTTCTCTCTGAGTTTTAATGATTTTGAGTTGATTCTTTTTTTAATAATTCACAAAAATGTTAAAATATTTTATTTTATCAAAAAATCCCAAAAATATTATTTATTTCATATAATTGATATTTTTGCAAAGAATTAATATTTTAATTGTTTTTGACATTTTAAATATTTTTTCTACATTGATTTTGCAACTTTTAATGCTTTCTAATTATTTTGTAGGTCAATAATTAATTTTTGAAGCATTAATCCAAAATCACAATTTGTTTTTCACATGTTAAACAATTTTGATCATTTTAATTGAATTTTTATTCAATTAAATACATTTTTGAAAACAAATTAGGGTTTTTGGATTAATTCAACCCTCATAAATCATTTTCAAAACACTTTGGGCCTCTAATAGAGTGTAAGACCCAACCCCCTTTTAACCAAAATCGTTTGGGCCTTAGATATGTTATAAGTCACTTCACGTTAAAAGAAAATCTCGGCGCGATCGCCATTTCAAACGGAAAAATCATCTGGGCCTACCCTCGTGTTATAAGCCCCACTCTTTTCCTAAAACTTGCTTGGGCCTCTTGAGAGAGTGCAAGACCCATCCCTTTGTACAAAAAAACATTTTGGGCCTCAGTCACTTGTATTAGTCCCTCTGTACAAATTCAACAGTGCGCTCACTGATAAAACCCTGGGCCTCTCCTTGAGCTGTAAGCCCCAAATCCTTCTTTTTCAAAGTACTTTCTCCTTTGATTTTGAATATACTATTGTTTTCAATCTTTCTTTGTTGAACAACTAACCAAACAGCATGGAAGCTCTACAACCGAGTAAGTGGTTATTACTTTCATTTACCGTTTTCATATACATATAACTGTATTGTGGGGCTGTTTCACTGTAAGTCTTCTTTCATAAACTCATATCAACTGTGTAATAATAGTATAAATATTTTGAGTTTCCCCGGCAACTACGTCTAGAACTAGGTGACACCGTTTTGTTTATTCATAGAAATAGACAACTAGATCCCCAATAGGATCACCAGATACAGTCTTCTCTTCGGCTGTCCTCATTAGGAATTGTCAAGAAACTCTACTCCCAGAGATGAATGTATTCTTCGTGAATGGCATCTTTGAGTTTCTTCCAAATTCTCGAACTTTCCTGACTTTGATCTATTCTCGGTGAATAGCATTGCTTTGAATTTCTCGGGGTTTGGGGACCCACGGGCTTCTTAAAAGCATCGGCCTCCTCTTGGGCATCGTACAAGGACCTACAGGCTACCTAAAAGCAACCCCGCCTCCTCTTGGGCTTAGTACAAGGACCATATGGCTTCTTAAAAGTATTTAAAGCCTCCTCTTAGGCTTCGTATAATGATCTCTTCCTCCGGGAATGATAGCCTCCTCTTGGGCTTAGTACAAGGACCCGTCGGCTTCTTAAAAGTTTCCAGCCTCCTCTTGGGCTTCGTACAAATTGTCCCGACGACCTCCTAGAGGTATAGGAACAGAACTTAATCATCTTCATAGAACAATCCTTTCAAAGAGTCTACTACTGTTTCTCGAAGCATAGTACAAAAGATGACACTCTAGACTTGGACAGTCTAACTTCCTTGAGTCTCAAAGACATTCTCAAGTGACCCCTTCGATAAATAGGAAGGAAACCCGCAGACTCGGACAGTCTCAATATCCTTTGGATTTCCCGCTTCCTTAAAGAACAGGAATAACCCGGATCCCTGAGTCAAATCCCTGAGTACAGTGTTGCTCATATAAGAACTGGTTTTCTCTTTAAAATCAGTATATTGGACCTGTCACTCAACTGAAACAGTCACCATAGCCTCCTCTTGGGCTTTGTACAATGATCCTTCCCAACGAAGCAAATGTTTAGCCTCTCTCTCGGGCTTTGTATGAGACACATAAGAGACTCCCTCGTTGAGTCAATTACCCATTTCGTCTCCATCTCGGGCTTTATACAAGATACAAAAAGGTTCTTATTGAGCCAAATAAACAACAACCTCCATCTCGGGCTTCGTACGAGATACAAAAACTCTCTTGTTGAGTCAAATAGCCTCCATCTCGGGCTTTATACGAGATACCAAAAGATTCCATCGTCGAGTCAAAACCTTTTAGCCTCCTCTTAGGCTTTGTATAAGAAAACCACTGGTTAATCCAATTAACCTTTTAGCATCAAAGCTGTGCCTCGTTCACAGTACACAAACATCAACAACTCCTTCCCTTTCATCTAATCATTGTAAGCGGCAAACCTCTGGATCATTTACATCCATGCCACTGTCCCTCTTTTAGCATGAGAAATTGCTAAGGAAAGATAGCATTGCTCTACACTGTGTTAAAGTCTTCTCCTTTAGGTTAAAATCCCCTGTAAAGGAAATTATGGCATTGTCGGATTCGCATATCCCGGTTAAAGTAATTCTCCTTTATAAACAGTTGTGACATACAACCCCCCTCTTTAGAGATGACAAGTTCTCTCTAAAGTTGAGACCTTTCAGCTTCATATCTTGGGCTTTGATCAAGATACAAATCACCTTTCGCTTCACGTCTTGGGCTTTGAACAAGACACCAAAAACACTCATTTCCTCCCATAGAATAGGAGGAACTATGAACGCTCTGATTTCCTTGTTTTGGATAAACGGGAATACGTAGGCATAAGATCGAAAGAAAAGATCTTAGCGAGCACACTAAACAAAAATCCCATATCTCCATCAATCAAAAGCAGTAATTCAAAAACATCAGTCCTAACATCCTAATCCTTGTTCCCCGCCAGAAACCTTCTGTCTAGATAAAAACCAGTATTGGCGAAAATACAATAACCAGTACAAAGGCCCCCCCACATTGATAGCATCCGTAACCTAACAGACCGCTGTTTAAACTCAGTATGCAAAGCAGGGTTAATTGGAGACATCTATTTCCCTTCCTTCATCAGCTTCAATAGGATAAAAAATGAATCGACCTGTAGTTTTAAGCTCAATCGCAGAGAGCGACCAGCGCTTAAGAACCGCGTCCAAAATCGCTCGCTACACAAGCCAGATCATTACTGATAATGGATCAAACCTGAACAAAAAAATGATGAAAGAATTATGTGCTGAATTCAAGATTGAACACCATAACTCCTCCCCCTACCGACCTAATATGAATGGAGCGGTTGAAGCAGCTAACAAAAATATCAAGAAGATCATTCAGAAAATGGTCGTGAATTACAAGGATTGGCACGAAATGCTCCCATTTGCTCTACCCGGTTACCACACATCCGTCCACACTTCAATAAGGGCAACCCCTTTCTCTCTAGTATAGGGCATGGAAGCAGTGCTCCCTATAGTGGTTGAGATCCCGTCAATAAGAGTCTTGATGGAAGCCAAGCTAACAGAAGGTGAATGGTGTGAAAGCAGATACGCTGAACTAAATCTAATAGAATAAAAGAGGGTGATGACTTTAAGCCATGGTCAGTTATATCAACGAAGGATGAAGAAAGCTTTTGACAAAAAGGTCCGACCTCGGGTATTCAGGAACATGTGAAACATACATCTGTCATACCCTAATTTTTGACCCTAAGATCCCACATCATTTGCATTTCATTAGCATCATATGTGTGTTTACTTTCATGCATCACTAACCCATTAGAGAACACAAAGTTTGATCCTTGTTTCACTTTTAACTGCAAATTAGGGTTTTGAGCCTCATAAAAGATTCAAGCAAAGGATCAATCAAGAATTGGCTTGATCTTCAACCTATCAAGTCTCTCATTCATACATAAATATCAAGAGGTATCCTTCATCAAGAATCAAGCACAAATATTCATCATTTCAAATTGATCAAGCCCTAATTTCATCCGAGTCACCAAATTAGGGTTTTGATTGATCAGGACCTCCAAAGTGAATTTTTCGTCGTGGCATGAGCCAATACCTTAAGATATGATTCAAGGAGATCAAATATACCTTTGAAGTCCATTCATAAGTTTAAAATTACCTCAGGGTATTCATTCATTGAAAATCAAGAATTAGGGTTTCTCTGCACAAAATTCATCTGATACCCAAAGTCAAAAGTTTGACTTTTTGAGCAAAATTGATCATCAAGGACTATTATTCAAGAAAATATGATCCATAGTGGCATTTAATCAAGGGTTGATCAAGAAATCAAGGTTACTTACAAAAGAAGCAAAATTGGAGGAATTGAAAATTTCACTAAGTTATGGAAATTCATGTTCAAGTACCTAACTTTACAAGACGTTAAGTTGTGATCCAAGTGTCATACCCCAAATTTTGACCACTAATATTTCCCATCATTGTGAAAATCATCATCACAATATAGGTGTATCATTATGCCTCATTAGTCTCCCCAAAGATGGGTGAGCATCCACTACAATCAAAATTAGGGTTTCAAGCCCTCTCAGAGTTCTTAGATAAAGGATAAATCAAGGAATGACATGATCTTCAACTTTTCTAGCCTCTCAAACATCTCCAATGGATCAAGAGGACTCCCACATCAAGGATCATGCACAAGGCTGCAACATTCCAAGTGGATTAAGCTTCAAGATCGCCAGTGTCACCAAATTAGGGTTTTGGTCGACCAGGGCCTCCATATGGAAATCTTCCTCTGGGCATGATCCAATGCTTCAAAGCATAACCTAAGATGCTCCAATTGACATCATGAACCCAATCATCAAGTCAATTTTTCCTCAGGGGATGCATTCATAAAAAAAATCAAGAATTAGGGTTTCTTGACCTAATTCACCCCTAAGTTAACTTTTGGGGAAAAACATGAGCCAAGACCTCAAGAGAGGATTTGAGGGTCTCAAATACACCATATTGATCCATTTTCAACAATGTATTGATCCAAGAAGCTTGAGCAACAAGTTTCAATATCATCAGAACCACAATTAGGGTTTCGCGGGAAAAGTCAACTGTGCCTTTGACTTTTGACCCAGACATGCTCCCAAACCTTGGGACATGATTCAATACACCCTATAATACCTATGAAATCAATCCATCAAGTTTGATTTAGGTCAAGGACTTGATTTCATAGAGGATCACACAGTTTGGAGTTCATCTGAAAAAAGTCAATTGTGCACAAAAGTCAACTTTGACTTTTTGAGATTTTTCACAATTATGGTTCTTTGAACCTAAAATGATGTTAATATATAATTGGGATCATCATTCATCAAGAAAAATCAAGAAAAGTGGGATAACTTGAAAAAGGGGTAACCATTAAAACTTAGAAATTTTTCTAAGTTATGGGACAAAGTGGCTAGGGTACCAACTTTGGAGGATCATATCTCCTAAACCACAAGGCCATTTTTCCCATTCAAAGCTGGATTTGTAGCTCTCATGGCCCTCTACAAAAGCTTCAACTACACCTCACTCCAATTCATCATGGATTTTGAGTTATGATTGGGTCAAAATGGCTGAAAACATGAAATGTCACTTTTTCCAACACTTAGTGAAATTTTCACCAAGTCAGAATCTGCCTTCACTTTTTATCCAAATGTAGGGGCATTTTTCACTTTGATCCAAAAGGTATCAAAACAAACTATGATCACATATATGTTGTATCATATGAGGGCTTTCCAAAATGACCAAGAACTTCACCAAACTCAATTTAAGCAAGAAGTTATGACTGTGGCAATATGCCTTGCTGCAACTGTCATAACAAGGCAGATTTGGGAGTTTTGCTCGATTTGCTCAAAATTTGCAAAGGGCAAGCAAGTCTATCCATCTGAACACCTCAAGGGGAGACCAAGGAGGGACAAACACTGATCCATAAGCCTCCCAAGTCCTTGGAACCAAAAGTAGCATGTCAAACCTAGAAATGCCTAAAAGAGGGACAAGACTCCAATTTTGTTTTGGAGCATTCAATGGATGCACCAAGGTGGCATGGACTGAGCCTCTTCCAACTGAATTCAGTCAAGACATATCCAAGACTAAGGGAACCCGCAGCCTGTGCCCTAACCTCTAGTCAATGGCAAGAGGAGACTTGGATTCCCATTGATCAACATTGGCCAAACCTCTGCTGCAGTTGACATTCACTATTGTAGCCAAAACAAACTTGCTCTACTATAAATATAGCTCATTTGTGGTCAGTTTGAGTACACCAAAGCACTACAACACTTGCTTTCCTCAAAATCTCTTTCTCTTGGCAAAAATGCCTTCTTTAGCAAGGTAATTCTGAGTTTTTGAGTTAGAGAGCAATTCCATCACAGCTCATGATCCAAACATATCCAATATATCATATCTAAGCTGTCCAAACACTCACAAGTGACCTGTAACACCAAAATCACAAAGTCATCTCTCAAAACCTCAAAATAGGACTTTTGTGCATTTTTTAAGCCATGTCTTGATTCAGTCACTTTCCAAACCAGATAAAACCTCAAACACACTCCAAATATCATCCTTGAACTGTCCCAAATGGTTCCACACATCTGGAACACCATTTGAGAGAGCTCAAACTTGTTCCTGAGGTTTCCAGCTGATTCCAACCATCCTAAAAGCTTCTAAGAGATCATTTGAGGGTGTCCAAAGCATCAAATCATTTCTGGAATAAAGCCCTTGGCAGATTGCACAAAAGCTACAAAAAGGGGTAAGCATCACAACTTGAATTCTTTGAATCATGCTTTCCTTTGATGTCCACTGATCATGCATCTATTATACATGTTATATGTGTTGTGTTTGCACCAATTTATCATATAATTCATACCTGTACCAAGAGATAGCACAGAAAATGCAAATCATGGCCTATTTCAAAACCACTATCGGGTTTTTTATTAGGAGCATGATCTGAAAAAAAAAACACCACCACCATTGGATTCCTTGTGAAATTCTAGGCAGGATAGACCTAAATTTTGCCCTAATCCATGAAGAAATGAGAAAGTTATGGCCTTCACGTTTCTAACCAAAATCTCGCCTTGCCTTGCCTTGGGCCAGGCCAAAAACAAGGCAAGCCTTGTACATTTGTGGTTGTGTTTCAATCAACGGATGTATCACCACCCCAGTGGTAAGGCGCACGCCCTGTACACAAGAGGTCTGGGGTTCGAATCCCCCTCGCCCCAGATCCTCTTTTTTACCACTTTTTTTCACATTTTTCATATTTTACTATTTTTCATATTATTTTTAATGATTTGAAAAATTAATAACTCCTTTAATTTTAATTATTTTTTATTGGTTCTTTTTGCAAAAAATCACAAAAATGTTGAAATATTTTATCCCACAAAAAAATCAAATTTGTATTAGTTATTTAATATAATTAGTATTTTTGTGAATAAATTCATTTTAATTATTTTTTAAACATTTTAAAATTGAATTCTCATGTTGAAAATCAAAACTAAATGAATTTTAATTCATCTTGTGATTAAAACATCATTTTCCAAATCTCAACCAAAAATACAAGTTGTTTATTCAAACTTATTTGGTATTTTATCATTTTTTTTATTGATTTTCCTTGAGAATTTACTTTTAAAATGATGAAATTAGGGTTTCCTTGATTTTCACCCAAGCAAAATTTTTTTAAATACTCTTTGGGCCTCTAGTAGAGTGTAAGACCTAACCCTTTTTGAAAACCAAAATGATTTGGGCTTTAGTGTATTGTATAAGTCCCGACACCATCAAAAAGTTCGGCGTGATCGTCGCCTTTTTAACAAAAATCCTTTGGGCCTCTAGTAGAGTGTAAGACCCAACCCTTTTTGAAAACCAAAATGATTTGGGCCTCAGTGTATTGTATAAGTCCCGACACCATCAAAAAGCTCGGCGCGATCGTCACCTTTTTAACAAAAATCCTTTGGGCCTCTCCTTGAGTTGTAAGCCCCATCTTTTCTTTTAAAATCACCTTTGGGCCTCTAATAGAGTGTAAGACCCAAACCCTATTTTTAACCAAAAACTTTTTGGGCCTCAATGCATTGTATAAGACCCAGTACGTTAAAGAAATCTTGGCGCCATCCCCAGTTCAAAAATCAAATCATCTGGGCCGACCCTCGTGTTATAAGCCCCATTCCTTTTCTTTAAAACACCGTTGGGCCTCTTGAGAGAGTGTAAGATCCATCCCTTTGTACAGATAACCTTTTTGGGCCTCAGTCACTTGTATAAGTCCCTGTACAATTTCAAAACAACAGTGCAATCACTGATAAAACAATGGGCCTCTCCTTGATCTGTAAGCCCCAACAATCCTTTCAAAGTACTTTCTCCTTTGATTTAGAATATAATATTGTTATTAAAGCTTTCTTTGTTGAACAAACTAACAAAACAACATGGAAGCTCTACAACCGAGTAAGTGTTTACCCGCTTTCTTTATCCGCTTTCATGTATATATATATAACTGTATTGTGGGGCTGCTCACTGTAAGTCTTCTTTCACATCATTTTATATGTTTGTCAAATATCAACTGTGTAATACTAGTATAGTTATTTAGAGGTTTCCCCGGCAACTATGTCTAGCACTAGGTAAAGCCCTGTTGGTCACTCTTAAATACAAACAAAACTAGATCCCCCACAGGATTACCAGATACAGTCTTCCCTCCTCTTGGGGTTAAACAATATGGAGACGTGAAAGGCAGTATTCTCGGTGAACCCTTTCTCAGACTGTCACCCTTAGAAATTGCCAAAGAAACTCTAACTCCCCAGAGATGATCTTTTCTCCGTGAATGGCATCTCTTGAGTTTCTTCCAAATTCTCGGACTTTCCTAGCTTGATCTATTCTCGATGAATGGCGTGTCTTGAACTTCTCGGCGTTTGGGGACCCACGGGCTTCTTAAAAGCATCCCCGCCTCCTCTTGGGCGTTGTACAAGGATCATTCGGCTTCTTAAAAGCTCTCATGCCTTCTCTTGGGCTTAGTAAAAGGACCCAGAGACCTCTACAGGTATAGGAACAGAACCTAGTCATCAATTTGCTAGAGCTGTCCTTCTGAGTCAAGTGTCAGACCAGTTAATGGGTTGACCTTCATCCCTTAACATACCAGCCTTCTCTTGGGCATCATACAAAGATCATTCACTATCTGAGAATCGATTTCTCACAATACCAGTAGACTTGGATAGTCTCAATACCCTTTGGATTTCCCATTTCCTCAAAGAATGGGAAATAACCTTGATCCTCGGATCAGTACCAAAGCACAACCTTACCTTTAATCTTTCCCAGCATGGGTCAATTACTGTAAGCTCACAGAAATTCTCACCAGAGAAAAGAACTCAACTGTCACAATACAGTAAAAATTCCAACTCAGACCATTTTACTGTCATCAACCAATCGGAGCCTCATGGTATCTGACATCCTTCATTAGAACTGATTTTCTCTTTTATCCAACATATTGGACCTGTCACTAAACTAAAACAATCACCAGCACAGATAGCCTCCTCTTGGACTTTGTAAAATGATTCTCCCCAGCGGAGCTAACCTTTTCACACTCTCTTTTTGAGTATAAAAGACTCTCTTGTTGACTCAAACACTTTAGCCTCCATCTCGGGCTTCGTACGAGATAGAAAATCACTCTCTTGTTGAGTATAAAAGACTCTCTTGTTGAGTCAAACACTTTAGCCTCCATCTCGGGCTTCGTACGAGATAGAAATCACTCTCTTGTTGAGTATAAAAGACTCTCTTGTTGAGTCAAACACTTTAGCCTCTATCTCGGGCTTCGTACGAGATAGAAAACACTCTCTTGTTGAGTATAAAAGACTCTCTTGTTGAGTCAAACACTTTAGCCTCCATCTCGGGCTTTGTACGAGATAGAAAATCACTCTCTTGTTGAGTATAAAAGACTCTCTTGTTGAGTCAAACATTTTAGCCTCCATCTCGGGCTTCATACGAGATAGAAAACACTCTCTTGTTGAGTATAAAAGACTCTCTTGTTGAGTCAAACACTTTTAGCCTCTGTCTTTGGCTTCATACAAGGCACAACAAAAAACTCTCTTGTTGAGTATAAAAGACTTTCTTGTTGAGTCAATCACCTGTCAAACAGACTCTCTTGTTGAGTCAATTCCCTTTTAGCCTCAATCTTGGGCTTTGTACAAGACAGAAAGAACATTTTCCCTGGAAAAGTCAACTTCTAGCCTCCTCTTAGGCTTAGTATAAGGAAAACCCCGGTTGAGTTAATCAACCTTTTAGCATCAAAGTCATGCCTTGCTCACAGCATACAAACATCAACAACTCCTCTTTAGAGATGACAAATTCTCTCTCATCCAACCCTTCAGCTTCACATCTTGGGCTTTGAACAAGATACAAACCACCTTTAGCTTCATGTCTTGGGTTTTGAACAAGACACCAAAACAACCTCTTTTCCTCCCATAGAATAGCAGGAACTACGATCGCTCTGATTTCCCTGTTTCATCAAACGGGAATACGTAGGCATAAGATTGAAAAAATCTTAGCAAGCATAATAATCAAAAACCCAAAATCCAGTATCTCCACCAAATCAACCCAAAAGCATCACATCTAAACACATTACCAAAAACCTCACAAATAATCCAGACACTGTGTTCTTAGCAAAATAACCAAAGATTGGGCCCCACATCCACATAGCATATTTAATCTAACAGAACGTTGTTCAAACTCAGTATGCAAGCAGGGTTAATTTGAGACATCTATTTCCCTTCCTTAATCAGCTCAATAGGATAAAAAATGAATCAAACTGTAGTACCCAAGCGATAGTGACTCAAGACCACAAAAATTGTGCTACACCAAGCAACCATTTTTTATACTCCAAAGCTCAAATGATAGATCTTCTTCCATAAAACAAGATTTCTGGGCCAAGTCATCCCCAAATAATGCATAGATTTTGAGATATGAAGCCATGAAGTTAGGGTTTCAAGACTTTTTGAACTTTGACACTTAGAAAAAATTTTAGGCAGAATCTGTTTTGTGTTTTAGCCAACTTTGAGGCCATATTTATCCAAAATCCAAGATGAATCAATACCAAAAGCAAACATCAAAGTTAAAGTAGGATATCTCGGCTTTCAAAAAAGTACAAGAACATCCATTGATTCTACTTGAGCAAGGAGATATGATCCTCACAACATGCCTTGATTAAACTGATTTTCAAGACAACATTGGTGCATTACTTGTGTCACACGATTTTCACCTTCAAGTTTTGTCACTTTACAAGTCTTGTAATCCTCTAAGATTAGAAAGAATCTTGTTGAATCACATAATATCTTCAACTTTGAACCATAAGTCAAGGATTCTATCTCTTAGCATGTGAGAATCATCATTCCAAAGCCATGAATTCAAGTTTGTTTTTGTGCATTTATGTGAAACATTGAATTGGCAAGAAATGAGCCACACCAGTTCAGATATTTTCAAAAATAATTAGTGTTCAAACCTGCAAAATGCCAATTGAGTCAAGATTCTAGTCATGCTATAGAAGACTAATGGTACCTTAGCATTTAAGTTAAAGCTACGTGGCTATATCCATTGGACAATAGCATGCTCCCTCATCCAACAATATTCATCCAAAACCAAAACATTTTCCTATAAATATAGGACTTCTCTGATCAATTCAAATACACCAAAACAATACCAAAGTTTGTTTTCTCACTCTCCCTCTTTCACTTCAAATTTTCAAAGTTTCAAAGAGTAAGCTTCGAGTTTTCAAAACTAGAGCTTAAATCACTCAAACAACCATCCAAACACATCGCAAATCATCCCTTGAAGGTGTTCAAACCTTCATCTTCATCCCAAACCACCAAAATCAGAAAGTCAACTATCAAAACCTCATATTTTTTACTTTCTGCATTTTTAAAGCCATGTCTTGATTATGTCCATTTAAAAATCATCCAACACTTCAAACACACTCTAAATAACATCCTTAAACTGTTCCAACAATAGTTTCTCAATTGTAACATCATTTGGTGGAGTTTCCATTTTTACCACTTTTGACAAATTTGCAAGAATGAGCTAGATTTTGTCCTAGAGGTTTTCATTTGGTTCTAAGCATCCAAGAAGCTTCTATGAGGTGTATTAGAGGTGTCCAAAGCATTGGTTTACTTCTGTAACAAGTTTCTTGGAAATCGACAAGTGAGCTTCAAGAGGTAAGCTTCCAAAGAACTTGAACTTTAAGAAATATGCTTTTCTTTGATGTACATTGATCATGATCATATCATATATGTCATTTATGTTGTGTTTGAACCATTTTGTGATACTATTATTAACTGTATGATGATATATCATAGAACTTACAAAACCATGTCCTTTTAAGAACCACTATCGGGTTTTAAAATAGAGACACTTTTAGCTAAAAACCAACACCACCACTGTGATCCTCATGAAATTTCATGCAAGTTTCATTTTTATTTCACTTAATTTCATTAAGAAATGAGTAAGTTATGGTGCCTTTTGCAAATGAACATAAACCTGAGTTTTGGCCAACCAACCATAGCCATGGCGCCTTTGTTCAGGTCACTAGGTCATGTCCACCCTTATCAATTAATGGGTGTGGTTTGATACACAGATGTATCACCACCCCAGTGGTTAAACCTGCGCGCTCTTGTTACCTTTCACCCTTTGAAACTGGGGTTCGAATCCCCCTCGCCCCAGTTTCTTTTATTTTTTTGATTTTCCAGCTGAATAACACATATAATACCTTGCTTCCCTCTCCTTTCAACCTGCGCACGATGGTTGGATGGTCTTGGTTTTGTGCTGCAAGCGAAGTGACTTGAGTTCAACTCCCATGGGGACCATTTCCCATATTTTTTAATCACTTATTTTCTTTCTTTTCTTCACATTTTCAAACTATGATAACTCTCTCATTTTTTATTATTTTAAATTCATTCTTTTTGAAAATTGTTCATGATAATGTCTATTTTCTAGTTGTGAAAAGAAAATATAAAAAATAATTATTTTTTTAATATTTATGAGTGCTTAAAGTATGTGTTTTTTTAGGGTTTTCTTAAGACTTCTATTGAATCTTTTGAATGATACATTGCCTTTTCTTGCTCACAATACATTGTTTGAATCATATATATCTTGTATGAACCTTAAATGAGGTTATGAATTTGTAGATCCTTGTTCTTACTTGGTTTTAATGTATTTTCAAGTATATGTTTACATGTAAATGTATGTTGAACTTTGTCCATACCATGAGACTTTCTGCTTGATATTTTGCCTTAACATGTGGTCTTCCTTCCTTGTTTATAACACTTTGATATGTACATATGTCTTTGTGTTGATTATACCATGTTTATCTTCTCCTAAAACACTTGAAATTTTCCTTGAAAATACCTTTGTATACATGTTTGTTTGTATAAACATTTGTGATGTTTCCACTTTGTTCAAGACCATGTTTGAACCCTAATATCCATGTTTGGTTTTTATCAACTTGTCATTAACATGTTCAACTTGTATCCTTGCTTCAATGTTCATTCCTTTATAAACTCTTACCATGATAAATATATCTCTTTGAAATGCACATCACCTTTTCAAAAAAATAAAAAATCTTGGGCCTCTATTAGAGTGTAAGACCCATTACAATTTCAACTCTTGGACCTCTGTTAGTGTGTAAAACCCATAACCATTTTCAAATCACATTTTAAAACTCCATGGGCCTCTGTTAGAGTGTAAGACCCATCATATTCCAAAACTTTGGGCCTCTATTAGAGTGTAAGTCCCTGCCCTCCTCCTCAAAACTTTCTTCAATTTCTCAAATCTTTCAATCTTTCAAATCTCCATCTTCAACTTTCATCAAACAAAACCCTAGTGGAGTTACAATTCAAAACTCCTTAGGCATCTGCTTAGAGTGTAAGACCCAACACCTTTTGTAAATAAAGAATAATCTTGGGCCTCTTCTAGAGTGTAAGACCCACCATATTTTATTTTCTTTTCAATAAGTCATGGGCCCCTGCTTAGAGTGTAAGACCCAACACCTTTTGTAAATAAAGAATAATCTTGGGCCTCTGCTAGAGTGTAAGACCCACCACCTTTTCTTTTCTTTTCAATAATTCATGGGCCTCTACTTAGAGTGTAAGACCCAACATATTTGTGAATAGAATAAAACACACAAGTAAAACATTCAAAAACCCTAAAGATGCAAAATCTTCCATGAATTCAAGCATGTCATATCAATGTTTATACTTGTTAATCTTTAATCATGTTTGTTCATATTTTGTTTCTCTTGACATTTATATCATCCTTAGTTTAGACATAGGTCAAACAATAGTATCCCTTCAAATCACAACTTAGTTCAAACAACTTGTTCCCTAGCCTCCTCTTGGGCCTTATACAAGCATAATTGCCTCCACTTGGGTATCATACAAAGATTTCTCCCCAGCAAGAAAACCTCCTCTTGGGCTTCATGCAAGGACCCTCGGGCTTCTTAAAAGCATAAGTCAAGTCTTAGTCATCTATACAATAAATCTGTTAGCCTCGCCATCATGGGCTTTCTACAGGATACTAATAAATTCTTTTAGCCTCATTCTTCTCGGGCTTTGTACAAGATACAAATAAAAATCACCAAAGGAGTCAGTCAAATCCTCAGTATTGAGCAAGTCTCTCTTCAAATTTCCTCAACAGTCATTATCCTTCTCTTAGGCTCTTATACAAATAATTTCCCCAAGTCAATTAGCCTTAATCTTGGGCTTTGTACAAGACAGATAAAACTCCCCAGTTGAGTCAGTTTTTTTTCTTTCCCAGCTTCATATCTTGGGCTTCAATCAAGATGCTTAAATAAATCCATCTCCCAACAGATAAGGCTTTGAGTCATCTCTGTAGGAAGATATATCTTCTAATCACTACAATTCAAATCAAACAATCAAAACTTTTTTTCCAGATAATTGATGTAAGTGGCACTCTTGTTGATTCAAAATCCAAGTTGGAGTCCCTCCTTTATCATGGTTCAAAATTGTTTCTTTCATATAACTGATGTAACTGTCACACTTGTCGATTCTATATCCAAGTTAAAGTCCTTCTCTTAGTACGTAAAGAACTCATAAAGGAAAGAATGAAATTGCTTAACACATTAAGTTTAAAGCTTTTTCCCTTATGGTATCACTCTCAAATGATTGTAGTGAATAGGTGAGATATCTCCCTTAAAGATGACAAGTTGTCAAATATTTCAAACACTCTTTTAGCTTCATCATCTTGGGCTTTAAACAAGATAAAAAACAAGTTTTTTTTCCTCCCATAGTTAGGAGGAACTACGAACACTCTGATTTCCCGTTTCTCTTTTTGGGAATACGTAGGCATAAGGTCGTAAGATCTTAGAGATCACATTAATAAAAAAAAACCTCAGGTTTGGGTACCTTCCAAAAACAATAGAAAACCATAAAAAAAACAATAAAAACATTTCCTCAGTTTTCACAAAGGAGAAACTTTCCCAATTAAACAGCAAACAAACTTAATCAAGTAAGTAATTCAATAGTAGAAATATATACAATAAAGGTTCCTATAGATTACTATAGATATTTAGGGTTTTAATAGCTCCCCTTTATATAACCAACCCCCGAATCCAGATATCTTCGCATTTGTAGGGAAAACACTTGCACACAGGGTTAGTTTAAGATACCTTCCCCTTCCTTTTAAGCTTCATAGGATAAATATTAGAAATCATAAAGTAGCACCAAATGCAGTAGTGGTCGCGTCACAAAAACCGGAGCTACACCATGTTATTTTCTACTATCTCTCTGCCGATTCTCGTCTCTTATGTTAGGATTTATACCCAATGTACTGGTCCAAGATCCATTTCAATTGGAATGCTCACTTTTATTGTATCATATCGAGTTCTCTTTCTCCAAACAAAGTGATTGAAATTCGGTTCCTCATGGGACAGATGTTAGACCAAATTTCTATGATAACTTGTCCAACTTTTAAAACTAGATTTAACACATTATGACAACAATAATAAATCAAAAGAAAAATAGTAAAGAACACACAAGTATTGTTAACCCATTTTAGTGCAAACAACACATACGTCTGGGGGGCACTCTACCTAAGAAAGGAAATCCAATCTTTAATAGAATTAGTACAAAGTATCTTAGATGAATAATCCCTTTGCTCAATGCCACGCTTCTTAATTCTACCCACAATGTATTTCTATTCAGGACTCCCCCTAAATATGAGAACCCTCTCTCACATTCTCTTTATCACTAACCCTAGTGGTCAACAACAATAATCAGGATGATTGATGTTGAATTACAATGCAACTAAACAAATACTACTATGCCTTATCATATAAATGAAGTAATAACATGGTATACAAGAAACACAAACAAAAAGACTCCATAAACCATAGCACAAAGATTTTCAGTCCTAGTGCACACCCTTAAATGTGAGGAACAAGCCTCCTTAAATAGCAATTCGATTATGGGCTTTTCTCATTTTGATGTTAGTTATGATCTCGTCTAGAATAGTAGTAGATATTGTTGGGTTTGATTTGTTTAAACAAAACCTCCAACAAAAGCTATGATTTGTTTTTAATTCAAAATTCAAATTTAAATCTATATTGAAATTGATTTGATCTTCAATCCAAGCTTTCAAACAAATCACAATCACACATTTCTAAAAGATAGCAACAAATCTGATTGAAATCTAATCAGAAATTTCGCTGTAAACTGCAACAAACTTGGCTGGCAAGGGCCAGATGTTGCACACATGCTGGAACATATGTTCCCACATGTGTCCTTCTTCACAAAAGTAGCTTGAATATACAATGTTGTTTTGGAAAATGTAGTCAGTCTAAAAGGAACAATAATATCCCCCTTTGGAAAATTTTGGCAAAATAACACTTCCAAAAACATACAAGATGTGCAACATAAGTTGAGCATTAAGCCCACCACACACAAGCACACATAACAAATAGCAGTAGAAGTATAAAATAGAGTAACACATCAGCAACAACAGAGGTTAGAAGCACAAGTCAGAAGTCAATGGGTTTCTACACATAGTCATTCAGTCACTCAATGATGCTCCCACAAACAATCAATACATACAGTAACAAGTCAAGTGGTTGCTACACATAATCTGTCATGCATACACACAAAGTTAGTAGTCAAGGTCAAAAGATACTAATAACACTCCAAGAGATCAGCACACAAAATTCAGGGCTAGATGCCAGGCCATATGCTCCAGCATTCATGCACACAATAACCACATTACAATTAGTACCAATCACATCAGCCAGTTAGTGTTGGCACTAAGCTCACAACCGATAAAATATACCAGTAGAACTCATACATCAGCCTATAACAACATGTCATCACAAAGTTAGTATTAGTCACACCACTTTATTACACACCATTACACCCCCCCCCCCCCCCTTTGCCATAATTTGGAAAAACAATTAGCACCGTCAACTCAGTCTCAGTTAGTGCACATGTCAATTAGCATAATCATATAAAATCAGTCATGAGTAGACAAACCAAACAATCATGAGGACAAATGTTGAACCAAATTGTCGCATCTCAAATAATACGATCTTTCCAGAAGCGTATCGCGCACTCGTGGAAAATGATATTGAACACAGTCGCCTCCAAACTTTATTTATTCCAAAGAAGAAAACGAAAAATATCAATGAAAACCTTAAGAGAAAATGAAGATGGTCGTCGCAGCCATATTTGGGATCAGAAGTCGATTACGTCAGGGGAAGGTATTAACACCCCTCACGTCCATTATATTCAATGGGAACCTTTTAGTTAAACTTGGGATTGAATGTCAGCTATCGTTAATTGTTTTCTTCTAATGATAAAGAGTTCAAAAGGAAAATAAAAGGGATCGCAAAAGGATTTTTATTAGGGTGCTTAACAAGATTGCAGGTCTCTCTCCTACGTATCCCCAGGTACAGTGAGAAACTGAAAGCTTCATATTTTAGGGTAAAAAACGAGTATTGGTTGATTGATTTTAGAGAATTAATGTTTAGGTTGCATTATAACGGTTAAACATTGGCTTGTATGCTCACGGTGGAGGCTTAAACACTACTTTGTATACATGTTAGAAATACTAAACATTGTTCGTTTGTGAAAAAGTTTGCGATCGCACGGGGGAGAGAAATTAGGTTTGATTTGTTTGAGTATGTTTTAGACTTGAAAGACGAGTATTTCTGACTTACAAGTGATTATCACTTGGGCCTCATACTCGGGACTATGGCTGAACCTTTCACCCAGGTAGTCTTTTTCTTTCAATTTGTTTACAAAATGGTTTGAATATTTATAAGTGTTTTGAATGAAAGACAAACACTTAAGCTTGCAAGCCATTACAACTTGGGCTTAGTGTTTGGGACTATGGCTGGACCTTTCACCTTGGTAGTCTTTTCAATCGATTTATTGTGAAAAGGATACACATTTGTATTTTAGTGAAAGACGGGTATTTTTTTTTACAAGCGATTACAACTTGGGCCTAACACTCGGGGCTATGACTGGACCTTTCACCCAGGTAGCATTTTTCTTTTGTTATTTGTTAAAAGTGTCAAAGTATGGATTAGTCGTTTTAATTTTGATTATGAAAAGAGCTTGATGTTGGGTCAAACGTTTGATTTGCATTTGTGAAGCGAATTATGAAAATGGTTATAAAACATGTCGGGTTTAGGAATCCACGTGGCGTTGGACCAAGGTTATTTGTTGCCCTTTTCAAGTTTGAAACTTGATTAAAGAAGAAGTTGATCCCTATTCTAATAGTGGAAGCTTATTATCCTAATGAGGTTCCCCAACGGAGTTCGTATCCTCTCCTTTTTCTCACTACCTATTTAGGGTTTCATTCCCCAATAGAGTCAATGACCCATTGCCTCTCCAAGTTCATTTCCCAATAGAGTGGGTATATCTTTTGCTGCTTGCATTGTTAAGTTTTTCCCAGTGGAATCTTACTTTGATGTCCGCTCTAACTATGTTTTGGTTTATTCTCATACATAGTTATCCCTAAGTCGAGTCTTTCTCCAATGATTTATTTTCTTGGTGGATCTCCTCTTTTCTTTTAATTTCTATCAATTCAAGCAGTAGTTTCATCTACGCACTCTTCCCATTTCTTGTGGAATTTTATCTTTCCCAGTTGAGTCTCTTCTTGTTTTCCCCTGTGGAGTTTCTGTTTATGTTGCTAAGATTCTCCAGCAGTAGTTTGTCTCCTGTGGTACTTTTTTCCACAGAGTTCTATGTTTGCATTCATATCAATCATATCATATCATAATCATTTTGTGGTATCTTAGGGCCCAAAATTGGGTCTTCTGTATTTAAGCCTCTTCTATCACGTCGAGACGAAGATTTCAATCTTCATATCTCCGGATAGAAGAAACTTAAATAGGGGCATCTATCATACCCTAATTTTTATCCCTAAGATCCCACCTCATTTGCATCTTTATAATGCATCAAGATCACTAACTTGGTTATCCCCTAACCCTCTCATTTCTAGGTTTTCCTTTGCAGAGATCATCAAGCACCTCTTTATGTATCTTTCATTTTTGTACTTATATGCTTTATAGTTCACTAACCACTAATAAAATTACAAAAAAATATGTCTTGTCTTTTTTGTTTCTTTTGCAAGGTAGGGTTTGGAATCAAAAACATCAAGGGATTGTATCCTCAGCTAGGGTTTGAATTCCTTGAATCAAAGTGTGATCAACCTTTGATTTTCAAAGGCTATTTACTAAAGCATGACCTCTAATATCAAATCATGGAGTCTCCAGCATTATTCAACTTCATTTTATCAAAGATATTTCAAGGTTTGATAGCTTGTTTCTTAAGAAACTTCAAAGGTTCATGTGTTTATTTCCATGCCTTCATCAACAAGTCTCTTCAATACATTGAAATTATAATCAAAGTACAATCAAGAGTACATCATTTTGAGTTCATATGATCATCAGTGTGCCTTGAAATGCAAGAAAATGCCCAAGGTTGCAAGTTTGTACAAGAAGGTTTGACAAAAAAAAAATCAACATTTCAAGTCCAAGTTCAAGATTTCATAACTTCTTCATACTTCAACATTTTTTAGTTCTTCTTTGGGAAAATTACTCATCTTGACATCCCCTCTAACTTCTCTTCACGTGTCAAGAGCCAATTATGCTTGGAAGGTCATGAAAAAATTGAAGACATTAGAGGTCATTTTGTGGACTTAGAAAAATTTGACCTAAAACTCAAGTATGGCATGCCTATGTTCCAAAGATCATAACTTCTTCAATTTTCAACTTTTATGGGCGCTTCTTTTTGCCAAATATCCTTCTTGATGTCCTCTACAACTTTGCTTTAGAGGTCAATCATCCATTTATGCTCAAAGGACATCAAATCTTGAAGGCCATTTATGCACAAAACTAGGTCATGACCTGCTTGACCTAATGTCAGATCTAATTTTCAATGGTTTTTCCTCATTATCTCATTAGACATCCAATTGAATTGATTCATTTTGCATTGTTTTCCTTGTCGTGAAAATAATACTTGGCTCAAGAAAAATCACAAAATGCACGAAGGAATTTCATTTGGCCTCAGTTGGAAAAAGGTGACATGAATTTTGCTCACACTGTGACCTACAATTTTAGAAAGCGTGTACAAACTCAACTTGGGGACCACAACACATGTTCAAACTTATTCTAAATGGTAAAATGCGTCTGGTACAACTTGAAACGACTTGAATAAGCTCATGATCACACTTTTCATGCCAATTTTTTACACGTTCTAGATCTAGAAATTTCTTGATTTGGTTGGCACGATTGAGAGGGAATTTCACACAAGAAATGACCTCACTCATTTCCCTATAAATAGAGGATTAATTCCTCTTCATTTGCAAACTTGAATAGCCAAAGAAACTCTACTTCCATAGAACCCAAAACCTCTATCAAACCAGATTTTCATTTTTCAAAATCAAGTCGTTTCTCTTTGTATCTTTGCCCAGAATCCATCATCGGCCTTATCTGAAGCTAATTGAAGCATCACAACAACTTGAAACAACTTGAATCCAAGTTTTCCATTTCACCATTGTTGAACCTTCGAGCTTCAACTGAAAAGGTAGATAACTGTAAAATTGCACCTCAAACTAGTTACCAGTAGCTTCGTCTTGCTTTACTGAGTGATAACCCTCTCTTATCTAGAATATATATTTCGTATTTGGAATTTAATTTTACTTTCAAGTTTTAGGGTTCTTACGTTTTCTAAGAAAATTCTCTCTGCTCGTAGCAAATAAATTGCTCTGAAGCAAAGAGACATAAACGAGGATGTATTAGGCTACTGAATCCATAGTTGATTTGAGCTAAAAACACTAGTTCATGAATTTGTAGAAATTGAACTGAGGAAGAAGACAAAGTTGAGGTTCACGTTTTGGAACCAAAATTCAAATTCTGTCCAATAGCGTGTTGACACGCATTTTTTTCAAATTATTTTTGTCTATTATGATTACGTGTTGTGATCCTTTTGTGAGTGTGTTTTGACTTTAAATCCTAACCCTCAGATCTTTGACTCTGACTCAGTCATCAAATCATGTGGCCTTTATTGCTCTTTTCCACGCGCGTTGGATTGATCTGATCGATGTGGTTTTTTTGTTTCATTTTATTTTGTTTTAAATTGTATCTAAATTCCCTTTTATTTTGAAAAATCATTAAAAATAGTTCCCTTAACATTTTTCACTCCATTTTTTTCATAATCTTCTAAAAATATTTTCTATTTTATGATAATTTTCCCATATTTTTATTTCATGATTTGATATTTTTCATCATTTTTCACATTTTTCATGCATTTTTATTTGTTTAAAATTACTTTTATGCATTTTTAAATTCTCCAAAAAAAATGTATATGGTCCTTGAATTGTTTCTGACTTGTCTTAATTTTCTTGAGCATTTAATATTTGTTTAGAGGTTTCATCCTAATTTTCTCTCTTATTTTCTTAAGTCTTTATTCAACTTGGCTCCTCTCTTCGTCTTCCTTTCTCTTTCTTTTTCCTTTTTCCTTTCTCTTGTTCATGATGTTTGGATTGATGTTTGATGAACTTTCATCATTTCAAATCTGCTATTCAATTGATCATGGGTCATTGGAGGTACTTTGGATTAATGCATAAGTTTGTCCTAAGTTGTCATGAAGGATTGATTGATGTAATGGACCAATCTTCTTGCCTTAGTGTTTGATCCCTCCTTAGTTTTTATTTGTGCTACATGTTTTAAGAGTATGATTTCTATCATATCTCTAATATGTACGATACATAAATTGTTATTGACCGACCTCCCATAGTATGATCTTTCTAATAGATTGTGCTACGATTCCTTAACATATCGATAAATTTGTCCCGAATCGGATTATTAACTCTAACATTAATACTAACAATATTATTGTGTTAACCATTACTTTATGCCATTTACTTTTCTTGCACCTTTATTTTTATATCCTTTATATCTTGCTCTTTATATTATGCTTATACTTTTAGCATCTACATTTCGTATTGTTTATTGTTTATGCTTATTTTTCCTTTGTCCACTTGGACTTTTCTTTTCTTTTAAAGACATTAATAAAGGAAAAAACCCTAAAAGACTTAATTGGTTCCTTGGACTATTGGTTATTATCCCAAGCATGGATGTTCTTAATACTTTGATTTGGAGTTGTGATTTAAAACCTTAGAATTCATCTGGTACCTTTGACCTTGGGTTGACTTTTTGAAGATTTGGTTCTGATACTTTGGTTTTGACCTTTTGGCATGGGTTTTTCTTTCATCTGATACATTGGTTTGTGCTTTGCTTACTTGGCTTGCTTGTGTCTTACACCAAAGGAATGGGACTTTGGGTCTTGCCTCTTGTCAAGTTCTGGTTAGTTCACTTGCACACTTTCACTTTATTGCTTTTATTAGGATAGTCTCTTCATCTCCTCCCCTTCTTAAATTTTCAAAATCTTCTCCCTTTTTCAAAACCTTCTTGTTACCAAACTTGAACCACTTTCTCTATAAACCTTGAATTTGTTAAGTTGATTTTCAAACTCTTTTTCTTGAATAAATGCTAATTCATCTTAAGCATATCAAAACCATTTCAAAAGACATTAAAAACACACAACTCATTCAAACTATTTTGTGCCCTTTGTGCACTATTCTTTTAAAACATTTTCTTAAGGATTAGACATAAGTCATTTTCATAGTTGAGTTATAATTCTCCTACACCCATAGTAATGTTTGATGTTGATTCTTTTCCACTTGAGATAGTTAGTGGCATACTTGTCGATTTCTATCCACGTTGGATCTCTTCTCAATAGTGATGCTAAGGTCTATTTTCATATACTTGTGGGTGATTAATTGAGTTTTCTCTTTAAAATTACAACTTGTATTTCCATTTAAAATCAATCAAAACAAACCTTTTTTGTTATTTTTACCATGAACTACGAGGTTTTGATTCTCCATTGAACTTTGTGGGTACGTAGGCACGAGACTCAGGAAGTCTTATTAAACACCAAAAATCTTAAAAAAAATATTTCTCTTCTCATCTCCCTAATCTTTTGCAAACAACTTTTTTTAAGCCAAACATAGATTTTCAAGAGGTTCCTATAGAGTACTATAGATGTTTTGGATGCTAACACCTTCCCATTGCATAACCAACCCTCTTACCCTTTGTGTCTCTATTTTATTGGTTTAGTTTTAAAACTTCTATGGGTTTTATTCGCTCTTTTCCCATTCCTTTGGAAACAATAAAGTGTGGTGGAGACCCATGCTTTGTGAGTTAAGTTAACAAATAGCTTAATCTCTAATTTTTCACAGCTACACTTAGCTACCTTTAGGCTTTTTGAACACGACTACCGGCTTAACCAGCGAGAGTTAGATGTACTTTTAGTATTTGAGCATGGACCTCATGTTTACACTGAGGTACCCAGTGATGATGACATGCAAGTTGAATTAGATCTTTTCTGGGGTGGCATCACAAAAGATTTTCCACCAGATTATAAGAGAATGAACTCCACCCTAATCCACAACCCAACCATTAGGTATTTCCATATGGTTGTTGCTCAGATATTCTTTGGGAAGGCAGAAAATGTTGCACCAGTCAGTAAAGAAGAAGTGTTCATTATGCTTAGCATTTTTTAGTCTCGCCCCATCAATTCTGCTATCTTTTTTCTTGCAAGCTTAGATAGAGTTGCTAACCAGATGATAGAGAACATTTATGTAGGTGGTACAGTCACCCACATAGCCTTAGACTTAGGCCTACGCAATTAAGTAGCTCACGTAACTCCTATATGTGGATATAACTTGCTAGATCTAGACCACTGTGTAAATAGAAGTTTATTGAGGCGAGAGGGACCTAATGAGTTCAAGATAGTAATTCTGAACGAAAATGTTCACCAGCTCACCCTTCCAAATCCTGAAAAGACAAGTGTTCACAACTGTGAAAATTGGCGTTGTCACACCCTCATTTTTCACCCTAGCCCTTCATATCATACATGCATTATATCATCTCATTTGATCATCGATTCCTAAGAATTTTGGATCATAGGTTTGAGCTTGGCAAATTAGGGTTTCGCTTGAAAAGTTTCCCAAGGTTTTTCACCATTGGTTGTGTTAGCCTTTGCAAGTTAGGGTTTTCTTTAACCCAATCTATTCTCTGGTCTTTGTGTTTCCATAATACAAAATCTACTTCTTTGTTTTCCTGTTGTGCTTATTAAGAGTGAAAGATTGGATTAAGTGGCTTGTGGTGTCATTCAAGTCCAATGAGTTTTGCATGATCATTCCTTCTCAAGACAAGTTCACTTTGGTTCATGATGGATCGATTTTACAAAGAAGCTTCAATTGTTGATTTTTGGTACCATTATCTGCTTAAGAGATAAGAAATTTGGATATCATCTATTCATGGCCGAGTTTTAAGTGGAATCAAGCCAATTTCATCCATTTGCAACTTTGTTTTTTTATGAAAGTTCAAGAAGAATTTCTAGTGGGGACAACGTCAGTTTTGGACCCGATTTTAAGAAATTCATACCAAGATATTCTCGTTCATCACATAAGAAGCGTAAGTGAGAAAATTCATCATATTTCTATCACAATCATGTTTCATCATCAAGTATTGATCATAAAAGTAAGGCCTAAGTCCATCCATTTGAAATTTGGGTTCTAGTGAAGAATTCAACTTGGTGTGAAACAATTTCAAACATTGAGATTTTGGATGCAAGCTTCAAGTGTCAAGGAATGTTCATTTGCATATATTACCATTTGAATTTAAGAGCATACAAGGCCATACAAGCTAAATGTAAGTACAAGAATCAAAGTTGGAAGACATGAGCAAATCAAGATGAATTTTGTCATACAAGTTAATCATGTGAACATTTGGTTTATCCTAATCAAATACATTATCCAAGCCTAATGACCAAAAAAAATATGCCACGAGAGTTTGAGCCAAAACAATCCCGCGAGCATAACCATCACCTCCCATGAGCGAAATATTATCTTCCACAAGTCAAGGCAAAGGTTAAGGTATAGCCATGTCATGTGAATCAAAAACCAAGACCAAATACACTTCATTCCACTCATGATGCCACGGTTGAAGTCCAAAGACCTGTAATTTCAAGCAAGCATGTTCAATTCAATTCGAAAAATCCATTCAAAGACAACTCACACAAACCATCCATCACAATTCCAATTCAATTCATTTCCATGACCAGAACCATTTCAAATTCTAAACCATAACCAAGTAATTCATATTCCAAGGCATGAAATTAAAACCAGTTTATAAAATTTCATCACACCAAATCATATTTCACACAAGTCAGTTTTTTTCACAGCCTATCATGTTCATTTTCGTGTAAAAACTCAAGGTTAGAATTTCAGAAGTAATGCTAAACAGAGAAATGGGACCACATTTTGACATATCTAAACATGGAAAAATAGAAACAATAGCAGAAATTCACAGTATAGCCACTTTAGCATAAAACTGGAAACAGGACAAAATTCACAGCAGAAAAAGACACATAAGCATAGCAGAAGGAGCAGGGATAAAGTTTCACCAATTCAGAACTCTTTTTGAACATCAAGAAAGTATCACAAGGAATACCATAATCAAGATTCAAAAGCATCTTTTAACCATAAATTTTATGGATATAAGTGGAGGTGGATTTCAGAGAAGAGGGAGAGGTCTCTACACAAAAAAAAAAACAACACTCTAAGCAGTTCTCTACATGCACAGAAAAAACCCTAAAACGGCCGCGAAAAAGAAGAAAGGGAAGCGAAATAGAGAACTCGTACCTGCGTTCTAAGGCTTCAAGGGTGAGTCTTTTTGTTTTAAATCTTGTTTACTGCCATTTCTTGTTCGTCTGATTATAATGCCTCTTTTCCCTTTCGTTTTTGCCACGTTTGGTTGGTGTTTTGGGGTTAGGGTTTAGAAAAATGGTTGGTTCAATTCGGCCGTCTGATTGAGTTTTTTTGAAGAAATCAAGAGAGGATTCGTTTTCAGGGTAGAAAAAAGGTGGGGAGTTGTTTTGTTTTCGTGACGAAATAAGAGATTCTTGCCGGAGAAGACGGCGGTTTCCACCGTGGTTCTTCTTCTCCAGCGAGCCTTTTTTGGTTTTCCGGCATGGCCAGTTCAGAGAGAGACTGAAACGAGATAGGGTGGATAAGGAACGTGAATGAAGTTTGCTTGAGATTTTGTTTTATGTTTGGGTTTGCACTAAATATCCTTCAATATTCATTCAAAGACATTAATAACATTAATGCATGGCTAGTTGGTTACCTAAAAAGCGTGTGGGTTTTCCCAATATGTGTCTGCTGCATTAATTGCTTCATGGCCTTTTTTTAACGTTACAACTTGCATTACTCATATTTAGGATTTTTTTTCAAGACATTTGGAACCCGTGTGATACCCTGTGATTGACACCTGGGGTTTACATGAAGTCAACCAGGGATCCTATGCGAATCCAGTTGTGATGCACACCGTGCACCTTTCTTTGGGCGCCCTTGATGGAGTCAACAGAGGACTCATCAAGGATCCGACGCCTCTGATCTTCTATAGGATAAACCCCTTCCTTCTTGGGCTTTGGGATTTTGTGGGCCTTGATTTCTGCTATGTGCACCCATGTTCTGCTAGCTTGGTTCAGCCTATTTTACTTTTGTGTTTCATTTTGTTTTATTATTTTCAACCTATTTTCTCATTTTCTATTTTTTATTGTTATTCATAAAATACAAAAAATGTGTACATTGTTAATTATCTTAAATATATTTATTTAATATTAATTCATTAAAGTATTAATTAATTTTATTAAATATTTATATTTAATTTAGTTAATAATTTTGTGTGTTGTTTAGTTTGGTTTAATTGTGTAATTTCCGATTATTTGTCTTGGTTGTGCAAATTTCTCGTGTAATATGTTTATACCATGATGATATGTTCTTAATCTCTTATTTATACCTTCAAAACCATTTTTCAGAAATAAATTCTCGATCCAACGTCGAGCCATTTTTCACCCCTTGTAAGTCGATTGCCTCGTACGTTGCTATCGACCTTACCCTAGCACAATTAGGTCCTCCATCCCATTTAATTCATACGCCTAATCGTTTCAAATGCAAACTCAAACCTCGATTCATATCGAGTATCTTTTTTTCAAATTAAATTAAGACACTTAGCATATAACTCAAAACACTTCCTTAAATAAGAGAATAAAGTTCTCTTTGTATTGAACTAAAGAGATAGGATTGGGTGAAGACCCCTTCCTCTTCGAGTATTAGGATGCTCACTTTAGAGTGTGTGGTCTCGATACTCGTGTTTCAATACGAAGATGTGACTATATTTGCCACACAATTTTCACAATAAAGCTCGTGAGATGAAAAATTGGGTACTACTCGCAAGGGGTTACTATCCGAGGAATTATTTCACCCCTAAGTAGCTCACCCTTTCATTTCTCTTCTTTCAAATTCTTTTATTCTTAAGTCAAAAACCTTGGCCTTGTACCAAGTACATTTTCAAAACCTTTTTTCTCAATAAACTTAGATGGTCGTGGAGTGGTTAGGCAAAGGCCTTCTCCTATCCCGAGTGCTTGACATTACCTTTAGGGTTCACTGTCGTCTAAAACCAAAACACCTTAAATAAGAGAATAAGGTTCTCTTTGTATAGAGCTTAAGAGATAGGATTGGGTGAAGGCTTCTTTCTCTTCGAGTATTAGGATGCTCACTTTAGAGTGTGTGGTCTCGATACTCGTCTTTCAATATGAAGACGTAACTATATTCGCCACACAATTTTCATAACACACCTTTTTGAGATAAATAATTGGGTACTACCCGCAAGGGGTTACTATCCGAGGACTTATTTCACCCTTAAAGTCAACTTCCAACAAACCAAATGCGACATCTTGCCTTGATGGCGAAAACTCCTTCTTTTCAAAAAGGGCACGTTATTTCCGTTCTACCGCAAACAAGCATCGACCCTAACTGCTAGAACGCGAACTTAGGGTCACTCATAAAAAAACACCAACAAACTGTAGGCCGAACTACAGCTGCTCTGATTTCTCATTCCCGTTGAGAATACGTAGGCACAAGACGGCGAAGTCTTGGTGAGCACCCTTTTCCTTTTTCGTAGTCCACGAACTACGAACGCTCTAATTCTTCACTTCTTTCAAGTGAAGATACGTAGGCACAAGGGCCCCAAACCTTGGAGAGAACCCTTCTATTCCTTCACCCGTAGTCCTCCGAACTACGGTTACTCTGACTTACTCATTGCACGCAGGAATACGTAGGCATAGGACCGCGAATTCCTGTCGAGTCTCTTTTTGTTTCTACCCTTTCCTTTTCCTTTTGTTTTATCTTATTTTTCTTCATCATTTTTGTTCTTAAACCCTTCTCTCTCCATTTTAGACCACTCTTAGCAAGCAATACCTTTAGCAAACATCCTTACACATAGACAAACGAATGGTTCCCATCGAGTACGATGGCTTTGGGGGTGCTAATACCTTCCCTTCGCATAACTGGCTTCCGAACCCATAATTTAGTTGCGAGACCATCTTATCCTTTTCTCTTGGGGTTTTTCGGATGGTTTCCCTTCCCCTCATGGGATAAATAAAGTTCGATATCGACTCTCTGTTTCTTCCTCCTTTGCCTTCTCAGTCATCTATTTTTCGAGTAGCGACGGCTGGCGACTCTGCTGGGGACTGGTTCACCCTAGCAAGCCAGGTGTAGTGCGGTTTTTGTGGTTTCAAATCACTATCGCTTTGGTACTACAGTTCGATTCATTTTTTATCCTATTGAAGCTGATGAAGGAAGGGAAATAGATGTCTCCAACTAACCCTGCTTGCAAACTGAGGTTAAACAGTCAAAACTGTTGGTTTATAGATGCGGCTTTAGTTCGTGGGTCTCTCTCTGCTTATTTTGTTCAGAATGAAATACCGGGATTGTTCATGGGGAATTTGTTGGGATACTGCGCTAGATTGGCTGGAGGTAGGGGACTTTGGGATTTTTTGATTAGTGTGCTCGCTAAGATTCTTTGCCAATCTTATGCCTACGTATTCCCGGGATTGGGAAATCAGAGCGATCGTAGTTCCTCCTATTATATGGGAGGAAATGGCGTTTTGGTGTCTTGTTCAAAGCCCAAGACATGAAGCTAAAGGTGGTTTCTATCTTGTTCAAAGCCCAAGATGTGAAGCTGAATGGTCTATTTGTATCTTGTTCGAAGCCCAAGATGTGAAGCTAAAAGGGTGTTGACTTTAGAGAGAATTTGTCATCTCTAAAGGGGTCTGTTTAGCACGACTGTTGGGTGACCGATTATAAAGGAGAATTACTTTAACTGGGATATGCGAATCCAGCACTGCCATAATTTCCTTTATAGGGGATTTTCAACCTGAAGGAGAAGACTTTAACTCAGTTTAGAGTAATGTCGTCTTTCCTTAGGAATTTCTCATGCTAAAAGAGGTACAGTGGTGTGGATGTAAATAATCCAGAGGCTTGCCGCTTACAGCAATTAGACGAGGGAAAAGGAGTTGTTGATGTTTGTATGTTGTGACCAAAGCATGATTTGATGCTAAAAGGTTGATTGAATCAAACGGGGATTTCTTTATACAAATCCTAAGAGGAGGCTATTGACCCAACAAGAGGATGCTTTTGTGTCTCGTACGAAGCCCGAGATAGAGGCTAAAAGGGTTTACTCAACAAGAGAGTATTTTTATATGTGTCTTGTACGAAGCCCAAGACGGAAGCTAAAAGGGTTTGACTCAACAAGAGAGTCTTTTATACTCACCAAGAGAGTGATTTGTATCTCGTACGAAGCCCGAGATAGAGGCTAAAGGAGGATCGACTCAACAAGAGAGACTTCTTATACTCAACAAGAGACTGTTTTAGGTATCTCGTACGAAGCCCCAGATGAAGGCTAAAAATGTTTGACTCAACAAGAGAGTCTTTTATCCTCAATAAGAGAGTGATTTGGTATCTCGTACGAAGCCCGAGATGGAGGCTAAAAATGTTTGACCCAACAAGAGAGTCTTTTATACTCAACAAGAGAGTGATTTGGTATCTCGTACGAAGCCCGAGATGGAGGCTAAAAATGTTTGACTCAACAAGAGAGTCTTTTATACTCAACAAGAGAGTGATTTTGTATCTCGTACGAAGCCCGAGATGGAGGCTAAAAATGTTTGACTCAACAAGAGAGTCTTTTATACTCAACAAGAGAGTGATTTTGTATCTCGTACGAAGCCAGAGATGGAGGCTGCAAAGGTTAACTCTGCTGGGGAGAATCATTATACAAAGCCCAAGAGGAGGCTATAGTTACTGTTTCAGTTGAGTGACAAGTCCAGTATGTTGGCTAAAAGAGAAAATCGGTTCTTATATGGGTAATGTTGTACTCATGGATTTGATCTGAGGACCGGGATTATTTCCTGTTCTTTAAGGAAATGGGGAATCCGAAGGGTATTGAGACTGCCCAAGTCTACGGGTGTTTTTTCCTATTTTTGAAAGGAACTTGAGAATGTCTTCGAGACTCAAGGAGATTAGACTGTCCAAGTCTAGAGTTTTATCTTTTGTACTATGCTTAAGAGAGATCAAGAGATAGTACGTTCACGGTAGAAAGATCTAGACTCTTTGAAAGACTGCTCTATTAAGATGACTAATTTCTGTTCCTATACCTTTAAGAGGTCTTCTGGACAATTTGTATGAAGCCCAAGAGGTGGCGAGAAAAACTTTTAAGAAGCCGAAGGGACAATTTGTACGAAGCCCAAGAAGAGGCTATCTTCCCGGAGGAAGAATCATTATACGAAGCCTAAGAGGAGGCTGTGAAAACTTCTAAGAAGCCGACGGGTCCTTGTACAACGCCCAAGAGGAGGCGGGGATGCTTTTAGGAAGCTTGTGGGTCCTTGTACTAAGCCCAAGAGGAGGCTGATGAACAGTTTCAGAAGGGGTTTCACTTGGAACATTGGCCTTCTGTATATGAACTGTTCAAGGGGGAGATTTCTTAGATCTAGTTATCTAAAATTATTGTAAAAGAAAATTCTCATGGTTTAGGTTATGTTTGAAATATCCGGGAGAACGTCGGATGTAAGGAGACGAGGTTTTGTCTAGTTCTAGACGTAGTTGTCGGGGAAACTCTAGATATCTATACAAGTATTACACAGTCGATATGAATTTATGAAAGAAGACTTACATTGAAACAGTCCCACAATACATTTATATACATATGAAAGCGGTAAATGAAAGTGGGTAAACACTTACTCGGTTGTAGAGCTTCCATGTTTTTTGGTTAGTTGTTCAACAAAGAAATTGAAAATAACAGTATGTTACAAAATCAAAGGAGAAAGTGCTTTTGAAAGGAAAATTGGGGCTTACAGCTCAAGGAGAGACCCAGGGTTTTATCAGTGATCACACTGTCATTTTGTACAGGGACTTATGCAAGTGACTGAGGCCCAAGAAAGATTTTTTGTACAAGGGGATGGGTCTTACACTCTCTCAAGAGGCCCAAAATGATTGAAAGTGAACAAATATGGGTCTTATAGCTCAAGGAGAAGCCCAATGGTTTATTTTGAAAAGGGCGACGATCGCGCCGAGGTTTTGAAAACACTGTGGGTCTTATACAATGAATGAGGCCCAAAAGTTTTTGGTTTCAAAAGGGGATTGGGTCTTACACTCTATTAGAGGCCCAAAATGATTTTTAATGGGTCTTATAGCTCGAGGAGAGACCCAGATGGTTTGTTTTAAACGGGCGATGATCGCGCCGAACTTTTGAAATACAACGGGACTTATACAACATTTGAGGCCCAAAATAGGTTTGTATTTACAAAGGATTTGGTCTTACACTCTATTAGAGGCCCAAAATGATTTTAAAAGGTTTGATGAGGGTTGAATTAATCAAAACCCTAATTTGTTTCCAAAATGTATTTTAATTTAATAAAAAATTCAATTAAAATGATCAAAATTGTTTAACATGTGGAAAACAAATTGTGATCTTGCATTAATGTTTCAAAAATCATGTTTTGACCTACAAAATGATTAGAAATCATTAAAATTTGCAAAATCAAGAAGGAAAAAATATTTCAAATGTAAAAAACAATTAAAATACTAATTCTTTGCAAAAATATCAATTATATGAAATAAATAATATTTTGGGATTTTTTGGTAAAATAAAATATTTTAACATTTTTGTGAATTATTAAAAAAAGAATCAACTCAAAATCATTAAAACTCAGAGAGAAATTAATTTTTGAATTAATTAAGTAAAATCACATCATTCAAATATTCAAATATTTGAAAAAAAACGCCAAGAACATGTCAAGAACACGCGCCCTTCTCTGTTTCTGCAGATTTGTGTTTTCTATCCAATCTCACTGAATAATTGATTATATCATGCAATCTACATATCAATCTACTCGTTTCAACCTCACGATCATGTTTATGGTCTTTAATTTCATTTATTTTAAGGATGGAATAAGAAATCAAAGAGAAACCTCAAGAACCCTAAATTCTGCATGAAGGTTCAGAAATTCCATACACGATTCATACAAAGCAATTGATTGAGGGTAAACACTCTATGCATGATTATGAACATATGGCAAAATTATTGTGCAGCAAAAAATGCATGAATCATAGAGTTAGAAGAGCTCATGCTCACCTCTTGCAGCTGGTGATCGTGTTTTAGGTTAGAGGTGTTACAGCTAGGTTCCAATGATCTGGATAGCTTCCCTAGGTGCCATGGAGTGTGTCTGGATGCTTGGAATGGATTGAAATGATATGGAACTTGAGATGCCACCCCAACTACAAATCTGTCAAAGGCTTTAGCAATTGGCTTGTGATTTTGTGATTTTGGTGTTCCAGATGTTATGTGAGTGTTTGGATCACTTCTATATGATGTTTATGAGGTGTGTGTGTGATTGGTTTGGTTGGAATTGCTCTTAAACTCAAAACCCGATAGTGACTTGCTTTGGAAGGCAAATTTGGAAGTGAGAAGGTGATTTTGAGGAAAGCATCTGTTTGATGGCTTTGGTGTACTCAAACTGAGCACAAATGAGCTCTATTTATAGTAGATCAAGTTTGTTTTGGGATCAATAGTGAATGGCAACTGCAGCAGAGGTTTGGCCAATGTTGATCAATAGGAATCTAAGTCTCCTCTAGCCATTGACTAGAGGTTAGAGCACAGAGCTGTGGTTCCCTAGTTGTTGGATCATTCTTGACTGAATTTAGTTGCAAATGTGTCAGTCCATGCCACCTTGGTGCATCCCTTAAATGCTCCAATCCAAAATTGGAGTCTTGTCCCTCTTTTAGGGATTTCTAGGTTTGGCATGCTACTTCTTGTTCCAAAGACTTTGGAGGCTTGGATCAGTGTTTGTTCCCTTTAGATTTGATCCTCAGATGTTTCCAAAGTAATGACAAGGCTTGGAATTATCTGATTTTGCCAAATCGAGCAAAAGTGCAAAATTCTGCCTAGCCTTGGCAGTTTTCAGCAAGGCATATTGCCATTATCATATCTCATGGCTCAAGTGGAATTTGATGGAGTTCTTGGCCATTTTGGAAAGCCCTCATATGATACAATAACTGTTTGATCATACTTGGTTTTGATACTTTTTGGATCCAAGTGAAAAATGCCCCTACATTTGGAAAAAAGTGAAGGCAGATTCTGACTTAGTGAAAATTTCACTAAGTGTTGGAAAAAAGTGACATTTTCACTTTTTGTGATTTTGATCATTCCATAATTTAAAATCCATGGGGAATTGGAATGAGTGGTAGTTAAAGCTTTTGTAGAGGGTAATGAAAGCTACAAATCCAGCTTTGGATGGGAAAAATGGCCTTGTGGTTTAGGAGTTATGATCCTCCAAAGTTGGTACCCTAGCCACTTTGTTCCATAACTTAGAAAATTTTCTAAGTTTTTTATGGTTACCCCTTTTACAAGTTATCCCACTTATCTTGATTTTTCTTGATGAATGATGATTCCAATCACACAGTAACATCATTTTAGGGTTAAGGAACCATAATTGTGAAAAATCTCAAAAAGTCAAAGTTTGACTTTTGTGCACAGTTGACTTTTTATCAGATGAATTCCAAACTGTGCGATCCTCTATGAAATCAAGTCCTTGACCTAAATCAAACTTGATGGATTGATTTCATAGGTATTATAGGGTGTATTGAATCATGTCCTGGTCAAAAGTCAAAGATACAGTTGACTTTTTCCGCGAAACCCTAACTGTGGTTATGATGAAATTGAAACTTGTTGCTCAAGCTTCTTGGATCAATCCATTGTTGAAAATGGATCAATGTGATGTATTTGAGACCCTCAAATCCCCTCTTGAGGTCTTGGCTCATGATTTGTCCTAAAAGTTAACTTAGGGATGAATTAGGTCAAGAAACCCTAATTCCTGATTTTTAGTGAATGCATCCCCTGAAGCTAAATTGACTTGATGATGGGGTCCATGAGGTTCCATGGGGTATATTAGGTTATGATTTGAAGCATTGGCTCATTCCCAGAGAAAATTCCCATCTGGAGGCCCTGGTAGACCAAAACCCTAATTTGGTGACACTGGCGATCTTGAGGCTTGATCCACCTAGAAGGGAGAAGCCTTATGCTTAATCCTTGAAGTGGGAGTCCTCTTGATCCTTTGTGGATGTTTGAGAGGCTAGACAAGTTGAATATCATGTCATTTCTTAATTGATCCTTTGTCTAAGAGCTCTGAGAGGGCTTGAAACCCTAAGTCTGATTGTAGTGGATGCTCACCCATCTTTGGGGAGACTCATGGTTCATCCATATTGTGATGGTGATTTGCACAATGATGGGAAATCTTAGTGGTAAAAATTTAGGGTATGACAGATGCCCTTATTTAATCTTCATGGACCCGAAGGTGTGAATGGCGAAGGTATTCGGGCATTCGGGGTGCAAGAGGATTAAATATCGGAATACCCAAAATTTTGATGGTGGTTAGGGATGGCAGTTCACGCATCCTTCCTCTTTTGCTAAGCAATAATGCTTAGAAAAGGTAAACTTCCCCTCGATCCTGGTTTCCTACCAAGGAATTGGTCTCAGTTTTTTGAATAAACTTCCCCCCGATCCTGGTTTCCTACCAAGGAACTGGTCTTAGTTTCTTGAATAAACTTTCCCTCGATCCTGGTTTCCTACCAAGGATCTGGTCTTAGTTTCTGATATAAACTTCCCCTCGATCCTAGTTTCCTACCAGGGAACTGGTCTTAGTTTCTGATATAAACTTCCCCTCGATCCTGGTTTCCTACCAAGGAACTGGTCTTAGTTTCTGATATAAACTTCCCCTCGATCCTGGTTTCCTACCAAGAAACTGGTCTCAGTTTCTTTTGTCAATAAACTTTTTGACAAGGGTCGCTATGTGTGGCGGTTTTCCTCAAACTTCTCGCCGAATTTTCCTGGGGAGATTCCATTTTATGGGAAAAACTTTTGATGTCAGACTCGCTGGGGAACCCATCTGTCTGAGTTGTAGAGGTGTACAAACTTCTCTGTTAGATATGCCATTCGTCGGCTCTACTGCGGAAAGCAGGTCTCTCGAGAGACTGCTATCGCTTGGAGATATTACATCATACTTTTCTTCGAGATCTTCCCAGAGAAATTCCATACGATGTACCCCAATTTTGAGGTGCTGATGACTTCATTAACATCGACTCTTCGGAGTGCAAAATTAATGTGTTGCTGAAAGTCTTTAGTTGTGAGGCTTTCTCTGGGGATTTTCCTTAATCCGAGAAAGCGAAGATATCATCTTCAATGGTGAAGAGTGACATTTGTCGATGGTCCTCTTACTTTTCAGAGTTTCAAGTTATCAAAGTGGTCAAGGGCCGACTTCAATCCAGAAATAAACTGGAGGAGAGAGATTGTTCAGACGCAACATTTCTTGACGAGGAAAGAACTGACAACTCAATTGAGAGGACTGTTATCACTAGGGGATAAGACCGACCAGAGTGATAGTGATGCAATATGGGTATGAATGTAAATCAACAATGCATGATGTATGTATGTTTATGCTGATAAAACTGACACGATATACAAACTAACGGATGAACACAACTGGATACTCGGCCACTGCTGGGACGAAGAAGCACCGTTGGTTCAAGATAGCAATTCTGCCTTGCTTAGGAGAAGTAGTCCCTGTGGGGGAACAACCGTTGGTTGCGCTTAGGAGATGAGAACTCGGTCGGGGGTATCAGAAGGGAAATTCGCATCTGATACAGCTGATCCTTCATTCAGGTGCACTGGCTTAGAAGGAGTACTTTGATTCTACACTTTGAAGCTCGATTACTTTTGGCGAAGTGATCGATGTTCTTTCGATGTTCAATAGTCAAAAGAAATTGCCATCTTTATTTTAAAAGCAGAAAAAGTTTGACAAGTAAATTCATTTTTGTTTCGTTTCAAGAATCGTTATTCATGTTAGAATGTCGTTCTGTAAAGCTAAAACAAATAAGAGTTGCAAATAAAAGCACAAGGGCTCAAATTTTATTGATAAGATGGAAATCAGCCAAACTTGTGATTCCATAGAGTATTTACAAAGTTAGAAAATGGTAATTTAAGAGGAAAAGGGCTACATTGAAACATAACGACCATTATCCTTCTACCAACTTTGAATTCTGGACATCCTGAGCTTCTGTCGAAGATGACCTTGACTGGCGTTTTCCTGACCGATGGCATTACAGCTGCTGAGGGATTTGCCCCTTTGTTGAACATAGTTACTTGCCATTATCCCTAATTTTTGCCTGGATTATACTGTGATGTTTCCAATCCACCAGGATGATTTTTGATCATGTCTCTAATTTTTGCCTGGATCGTCCTTTCGGGTTTTCAATCCACCGAGATGTTTTTTTTTTTAGTTTAGGCGAAGTATTTCTTGACTACGTCAACATTCGTGGGGTAGGCAAATTCCTCTCCGTCCATGGTTGCGAGTCTCAGGGCGCCGCCTAAGAAAGCTTTCTTGACCACATAGGGGTTGTCATAATTCGGAGTCCATTTGCCCCGGGAATCAGTGAGAAATGATTGTATCTTTCTGAGCACAAGGTCTCCTTTCCTAAAGACGCGAGGTCAAACCTTTTTATCGAACGCCTTCTTCATCCTTTGCTGATACAACTGACCATGGCATAGTGCCGTGATTCGCTTTTCTTCGATCAGGTTCAGTTCATCCTGTCGACTTTAACACCATTCAGCTTCTGTTAGCTTAGCTTCCATCAATACCCTGATTGACGGGGTCTCTACTTCGATGGGAAACACTGCTTCTATGCCATATACTAGAGAGAAAGGGGTTGCCCCTGTTGAAGTGCGGACAGATGTACGATAACCGTGAAGAGCAAAGGGTAGCATCTCGTGCCAATCTTTGTTGGTTACAACCATCTTTTGAACAATCTTCTTGATGTTCTTGTTAGCCGCTTCTACCGTGCCGTTCATCTTGGATCGGTAGGGAGATGAGTTATGGTGTTCGATCTTGAACTTTGTGCACAACTCTTTCATCATCTTGTTGTTTAACTTAGATCCTTTATCAGTAATGATCGGCCTCGGAACACTATAACGGTAGATGATATTGTTTTTGATAAATTGTACCACCACTTGTCGGGTTACATTAGCGTATGATGCTGCTTCGACCCACTTGGTGAAGTAATCAATGGCTACCAGGATGAACCGATGTTCGTTCGAAGATTTGGGTTCAATCACACCGATCATGTCGATTCCCCATATGGAAAAAGGCCAAGGGGAAGAAAGAACTTTGAGATGTGTTGGCGGTACATGGATTTTTTTGGAGTATATCTGACACTTGTGACACCTCCTCATGTACTTGTAGCAATCGGATTCCATTGTCAACCAATAGTACCCTGCTCTTAGAATTTTTCTCGCCATTGTATGTCCGTTGGCATGAGTGCCAAAGGACCCTTCGTGAATTTCTTTTATCAGCATGTCTGCTTCTGGTCTGTCGACACATCGGAGCAAGACCATGTCAAAGTTCCTCTTATAGAGTGTATCACCGCTCAGGAAGAAGCTGCCATCCAGCCTTCTAAGAGTTTTTCTATCTTTCCTTAGTGCCCCAGGTGGGTACTCTTGTTTCTGAAGGAAGCATTTGATATCGTGATACCAAGGTTTGTCATCTATGACTGCTTCAATCGCGAAGACGTAAGCGGGCCGTTCAAGGCGCATTATGTCAATCTTAGGTAGGTCGTTCCATCGACCTACACTAATCATGGAAGAGAGTGTGGCTAATGCATCAGCCATGTGATTCTCATCACGAGGGATGTGATGAAACTCGACTCTGTTGAAGAAAGGTAACAACCTTCTCGCATAGTCTTTGTAAGGAATCAATCCTGATTGGTATGTGTTCCAATCTCCTTTGATTTGATTTATAACCAAAGCTGAGTCACCATATACATCCAAGTTCTTAATCCTTAAGTCGATCGCTTCTTCGAGACCCATAATACAAGCTTCGTATTCGGCCTCGTTTGTGCACTCGAATGTGAGTCTGGCGGTGAAAGGAATGTGGGTACCCTGAGGTGTTATGATAATTGCCCCAATTCCATTTCTGTAATGATTGACAGTTCCGTCAAAAATAAGTCCCCATTGGGAATCTGGTTCTGGCCCTTCATTGGGTAGCGGTTCATCACAGTCTTTCATTTTTAGATATATGACATCTTCGTCTGGGAAGTCAAATCCGACTGATTCCTGATCGTCAATCGGTTGATGAGCCAAATGATCGGCTAAAACACTTCCTTTAACGGCTTTCTGGCATGGTACTCTATGTCATATTCTGATGACAACATTTGCCAACGGGCAATCCTTCCCGTGAGAGCTGGCTTTTCAAAGACATACTTGATTGGATCCATTTCAGATATTAACCAAGTGGTTTGACGAATCATGTACTGGCGAAGACGTTTGGCTGCCCAAGTCAGAGAGCAGCAAGTTTTCTCGAGCATAGTGTACTGAGTCGCGCAGTCGGTGAATTTCTTGCTCAAATAGTAGATGGCAGACTCTTTTCTTTTTGTTTTGTCTTGTTGGCCAAGTACACAATCCATTGAGTCTTCCAAGACTGTTAAATATATGATTAGTGGTCTTCCTTCCACTAGAGGTGATAGTATCAGCGGGTTCAACAGATATTCCTTAATACTGTCAAAGGCGGATTGGCAGTCTTCTGTCCAAACGCAATCCTGATTCTTTTTGAGTAATTTGAAAATCGGCGCACATGTCACGATCATGAGGAATATGAATCTGGAGATGTAGTTCAAACGTCCCAGGAATCCTCTGACTTGTTTTTCAGTTTTCGGAGAAGGCATTTCTTGAATGGCCTTTATCTTGTTAGGATCAACCTCAATTCCTTTCTGGCTGACGATGAACCCTAAAAGTTTCCCTAAACTGACACCGAAGGTGCACTTGTTAAGATTCAAGTAGAGTTTGTACTTTTGCAAACGCTCGAATAGTTTTGACAGATGGGTCACATGCTCCTCTTCTGTCTTAGATTTGGCAATCATGTCATCGACATATACCTCGATTTCTTTGTGCATCATGTCGTGAAATAGAGTAGTCATAGTCCTTTGATAGGTTGCCCCGGCATTCTTCAAGCCGAACGAAATTACCTTGTAACAAAAAGTACCCCATGGGGTAATGAATGAAGTTTTCTCCATGTCTTTCGGCGCCATTTTGATTTGATTATAGCCCGAGAATCCATCCATGAAGGAGAAAACTTTGAACTTTGATGTACTGTCTACCAGCATGTCAATGTATGGTAAGGGAAAGTCGTCCTTTGGACTTGCCTTGTTCAGATCTCGGTAGTCAACACACATTCTGACTTTTCCGTCCTTTTTCGGAACTGGTACGATATTGGCTAACCATTGAGGATATTCTGACGTAGCGAGGAAACCCGCGTCAATCTGTTTATGTACCTCCTCTTTGATTTTGATAGCCATGTCTGGATGAGTCCGTCTCAACCTTTGTTTTACCGGCGGATATTCTGATCTTAACGGTAGATGATGTTCCACGATGCTGGTATCCAACCCTGGCATATCCTGATAGGACTAAGCGAATACATCGAGAAACTCTTTGAGAAGTTTCGTCAAACTCTCTTTGGCAGTCGGACTGAGCAGTGCCCCAATCCTGATTTCTTTTCTCTCTTTTTCTGAACCCACTTTGATCGTTTCCAACGACTCTTTGTGAGGTTCAATGGACTTTTCCTCCAGTCTGAGTAATCGGGAGATCTCTTCTGGAATTTCGTCGTCAACTTCTTCTTCAGCCCCAAATACCGGGAACTTAAAGTTGGGAGAAGGCGTCGTATCGTATGTTTCAACGGGGTTTAAAACAAGCAATCTGCATGACGTGATGATTTATGTTTTTTAGAAGAGATAGAGAGAATGCAAGAGTGTGCAGTGTATTTTTTTTTGAAAAACTGCTTGTTTATTTTGAATTGTTTTTTAGGATTACCATTTTCTGAGAAAAGCGAAAAGAGAAAACTGCAATTAATGCGAAAATTACAGAACGACGTTATTTTATTAATGAACAAGTCGATTCTTGAAACTACAGCCCTATAAAATGAAACTCTATCACTTTGGGCAAAGCGAAGAGGGAAATTTACAAAAAGTGAGCCCTATCAAAACATCTGTTTCACCTGGGCAGTGTGAAAGGTTAAAAGACGGCAATTACTTTGACTTGTGAACAATCTTCGGAACATTGACAGTAACTCATTGGCGGCGAACTCCTCGGTGAATCACAATGTCTGGTACCTTCCTTGATTTGTCTTCAGACATGACGCTGATTTCTGGCGGAGCAGGATTATTGGAATCTGTCTCCCAGGCAGAGTTGTCGTAGGAGGATTCCTCTGTTGTATTTTGCATAGTATTTGTGCTCTCAGGTAAATCTCCCCATCCGGTTGGCTGGATGTCTTCGAGCCTGATACGAGAGCTTTCAGGAGTGGTGTACTTGACCTTGAAGTCGTATTTTCCACTCGGTTGTCCCAGGGTGTCCCACACTTCTTTGGAATTGGAGGAGCCATCCCTCTCGATGACGTTGACCTCGGGAAAAGCATAGTTGATGAATTTTAGTCCGGCAAGTTTTTCCAATTCATCGTCATGCTGGATAGGTTCTGAATGACCTGAGTGTTGATCCCATGACATGGTGGGGATGCAAGTATTCTGTTCAATGATGTTCAGCTGATTTTCATTGTTCGGATGATTTTCTTGCCCCAAGTCTCCTGGGTACGGCTGCCAGATAGGCAAGCCATCCATTGGGCCATAATAGTCGTGGTCAAAGTTGTATTTCATCGGAGTGTCTTCCTCTAATGAATTTGGCGGAGCCCGGCATCCTTCAAGTTCACAATCTCCGTATATCATTTCGACATCTGACCTCGGTATAAATCTCGGACTCTGTATGGGATAGCAAAAGGGAGTCTGTGTTTCGCCCTGAGACGTATAACCGTCCTCATTGAGATAGTACTTCCATTCTTCCTCCGTATCGGAGGAATCATCTTTATTGATGGTATGCACTTCTTGAGTCACTGGGTGAAGGAAACCTCCACTGTGGAAGAAATCCTAAATGGGATGAAGACCTTCATCGTTAGCAGCTGTCTGGGTACAGGTCGCAGAAAAACCAAGACCCTTCTTTGTTTTATTATCAGTAGGAATGACAAGTTGTCCCCATCCTTTTGCGTTGTTATTCTTGATCGCCTCGAGAGCATCTCTGTATGATGAAATCGAGGTTCCTTTCTCTGATTGATTCTTATTGCTCATCGAAAGTGCTTGGAACTGAGTTCCAACAACCTCCTCCGGTTCTACACAAGTAGATAATGACAAGTTGCTCACGAGCAAGGCTTGTTCTCCACAAACCATGACAAGTTGGTCGTTCTGGACGAACTTTAGCTTTTGGTGGAGGGTTGAAGTGACCGCCCCAGCCTGATGTATCCAAGGTCTTCCTAATAAACAACTGTATGTTGCCCGGATGTCCATGACCTGGAAAGTGACTCGGAAAGTGTGAAGACCAATAGTTATGGGAAGGTCGACTTCGTCGATAACCATTTTTCTGGATCCGTCAAATACTTTGACGACGACCTCGCTGGTTCTCATCGGAGGTCCCTTGAATGATAATTGCATCAAAGTAGACTTCGGCATAACATTCAGGGCTGACCCTGTGTCTACCAGTACGTTGGCTAAAGCATCGTCCTGGTAGTTGACTGTGATATTGAGCGCCATGTTGTGACTTTTTCCTCCCTCTGGCAAATCCTCATCACTGAATCCTAAGTTGTTACAGGAAGTGATGTTAGAAATGATGATATCGAACTGTCTGATTGTTACATCCTATTCCACAAAGGCCTGCTCTAAGACTTTCTGTAGACCCTCTCTGTGGGCTTCGGAACTGAGTAAAAGTGATAGCACCGAGATCTTTGAAGGAGTTTGTAATAGTTGGTCAACAATGTTGTATTCACTCATTTGGATGAGCTTCAGCATCTCATCATTGTTTTTCGAAAGGTCAGGATTACTGGATTGACCGACTGGTGGATCAGGAACTTCTGTCTGAGGTTCCTTTTCTTTGTTGGGTTCTCCAACTCCTCTGTTGAAGATTCTACTACTCCGTGTTACTCGACTGATGTCTGCAATATTCACGATGGAGGGTAACGAAATTTCCTTTTCATTCTCAATTGTTGTTGTACCATATTTGTAAGGGATAGTCTTAGTTGATTCATACGGTAGTGGTCCTGGTAGATAGATGACTATGGGAGCCTTCTGATTTTTTTTACCATCATAAATAATTTCGATCCGTTCCTGGTTGGCAACTCTCGATTCTTCAAGTAGAGGGATGATGGTACAAACATTCCCAGCCCTCTGATGATCAGAGATTACGACAACGTCCTCGATTTGATCAGCGAAGTAGTTGATTGATCCAGAACTTGACCATGGTTGAATCTTTTTGCGGTCCAACTGACTTTGAAGGGCTGCTCGCACGAGGTAGCATCCTTGATTATCCACTGAGCAAACTCCACACCGCTTATAGTTGTGTAGTGGCACCTAGCCACGTCCACTTTGAATACAGTGTAACCTTACTAGATCTGTTTCCATCGACCAAACATCCTGACTTTGATATCTAGTAGGATTCCCATTAGTGATACTGATTTGTTGGGTGTCTTCATTCATATAGATTGGAAGCCACCAGTGGTTCAACAAGTGCTGAAGTGTTTCCTGGACAAGGGTACAACCCTGATCGTCTTCGCAACCCGCTTTACAGCCCTGATAATCATGTGATACCAGGAACCCGAGCCGGACCTGTTTAGCATGTAACTCCACCAGGATGGTATTCATCAAGCGAATATCGAAGATTTGAATCATGTTGATTTGATAATGATTCCTATCATGGTAGTCATGAATCCATCCAAGATCCATCTGACGCTGGAGGGCCTCTTGTACAAAAGAGCATCCCTGTTTGTTTACCGTGCAAGTCAGACAGGAATTGTAATCGTGTCATGGCAGATTATGATACTGGCTTTGCCTTGAGTGCATTGCCACCAAGTTGACATTCATCGCACGGATATCGTGGTTTTGAATGATGTTGGAATTCATATAAACCATGTTAACTCCATGAACTCGGTGCTCTTGGATCCATCCGAGATCCATCTGTTCTTGTAGAGCTGATTGCACAATAGAACATCCTCGATTGCTTTTAGAGCAGATATCACACTGGTGATAATTATGAGGTGGCACATGGCCATATCCACTCTGTCTACAATGCATCTTAACCAAGTTGTCCCTCAATAATAGTACATCGTGAATTTGATAGGTGTTGTTAGACTCTCCCTGTATCAAATTGACTGTAGCCTTCTCGTGTTGAGGCAGCGGGTTCGTGAGAACATTCGGATTTGTATCTTTGAAAGATAAGGCCCCGCTCCTAACAAGATTTTACACATCGGATTTGAAACTGAGACAGTTTTCTATGTTATGCCCTGGTCCTCCTTGATGGTAAGGGCAAGTCTGATCCACCTTAAACCAAAAAGGTGGATTTTTCGATACTGTAAGAGGAGACTTAGTCTGGACATGCCCCTTGGCCAATAGTAATGGAAATAGTTATGCGTACGATATGGGTATAGGATCAAATCTTGGCGGCCGCGTTGCACGGTTGTTGTTGTATTGAGGATGAGCCTGCTGAAGAGGCTGTTGTGTCCTTTGCTGAAATTGCTGGGAATGTGGTTGGCTTTGAGCAACCTGAGGTTGATACGTAGAAATAGGCGCAGGGTTGATAGCAGGAGTTACAGCTGCTACTGGTTGATATCGTCGCCTTTGCTTTCCGAGGGAGATATTCCCAATATCTTGCTCCTTTTTCTTAGGGAGAGCACTACCGTATTTTTTAGTACCGCTTGTCGACCCAGTGTCTTTGACTAGACGTCCTTCTCGAACGGCTTCCTCGAGATGCACTCCCATACCGACCATTTCGGTGAAGTCGTTGGGCGCACTGGCCACCATTCTGTCGTAGTAAAATGAGCTCAAGGTCTTTAAGAAAATCTTTGTCATCTCTTTTTCCTCAAGAGGTGGACAAATTTGAGCGGCAATTTCATGTCATCTCTGAGCGTATTCCTTAAAGGTTTCCTTGTCTTTTTGTGACATTGATCTTAGTTGATCTCTGTCTGGTGCCATGTCCAAATTGTATTTATATTGTTGGACGAAGGTAGTGCCAAGATCTCTGAAAGTGCTAATCGTAGTGCGGTTTAAACCCATGTACCATTTTAATGCGGCACCGGTTAAACTATCCTGAAAGTAGTGAATCAGTAGATCCTGGTTCTCTGTCTGAGCTGACATTCGCCGAGCGTACATCACCAAATGGCTTTGAGGGCAAGAGTTATCGTTGTATTTTTCAAAATCGGGTACTTGGAACTTGTGCGGGACCTTCACATTGGGGACCAAACAAAGGTCTGTGGCGTCCTTTCCAAATAAATCCTGACCGCGAATAGCTTGCAATTCCTTCTGCATTTCCAGGAACTGCTCCTGGAATTCATCCATTCTATCGAACATACTTTCCTTTCTACCAGAAGGTATCTGTGGAATCTGTCCTCATTATGCCTCTGGCATCCTCACTTTCCCGAAGTTTGTAACCTTCAGGCCCAGCGGCTTTTGCTATGATTCCCTGATCTTCAGTGATCGAAGGAACATATCCTTCCGGGATATAGTTAACAGGCATGCCCCAGGGACGATCTTTCGGCATTTGATACCTAGGATTATACTTCTCCACTATGGGCGTTGAGGTGATCTCTGAGATCACAGTTCTTTGTAGTTGAGCTTCTTCCATGGCTTGCATGTTGTTACGAAGCTTTCTCATATCCTCTCTCATAGCGTAGATCTCTTCTTTCAACTCTCTGTTCTCTTCCTCGAGATCATCCATATTTTTCTGACGATTGGCCCGAGTATTGTACAAATGAGACAGTTTGACTCTAGAACCGAGACACAAACGTGAGATTCGTAGGTAAGAAGAATACGTGACGTGAGAATAATGAATGCAATGATTATAGTAATTGTTTTTTTTTTTGGTTTAATCAAAATAAACTTCGACAATTAGATTGCAAATATCAAACAGTGGGGACACCCCCGTTTTTTTTAATTCAAAGGATTGCGGAAATGGAAATACAGTAAATTACAAGGTGCGGAAACAGAAACCTAAGCTAATGGGTCCCGAGTCCTCTCTGAGGAGAACTCGGGTGCTGATTTTGGTACTTTCCTTTTCTTGGACCGGGGCTCTTGGGCCGTTGTCGGGTTGTCATTCCTTTGCCAAGTGAAAGGAGTGAGCAAATTCCTTTGGTCATCCTGATTTTCTACAGCATATTGCTCCAAAATCTCAATTAGAGCATCCTTATCTTTCAGCAGTTGCTGTATTTTGGTACACTCCACATTGAGAATGCGGTACTTGTTCTTCCAAGACCTCCTCTCCTGTTGAACTTTGTTGAGAGTAACCTGAAGTTTTTCCATTTCAGTCATGAAGTACATGACATATTCCCTTGGCGGAAGAACTTCGTGACGAGGATAGGGAATCTTTAGCTTGAGAACTCTAGTTTGTACCCTGTGGAGATAAGGCTCCACCGAGACACAAACTGGTTTTCCTAGAGACTCCCGTCCTTTCTTATGAACATGTTTCTAAGCGTGCACTATTTCCATCTTTAGTACCCTGTCATTTTCTCCTTCCTTGAAGAAAAGACCTTCCAGATGAGCATTACGCGGGACATGCCTCATCGGGTATCCAAATTGACGACGAACTAAGACTGGATGGTAATTGATTCCTCCCTTAGTTCCTATAAGGGGTATGTTGGGGAAATTTCCATAACGGTCAATGATCCTAATCCCGTCATAGATTCGATTGTACCAATCGATGTCAGAGTTGGTAAGAGACATGATTTTCTTCGACCAACGTAAGGCACTCTTATGATCCCAAAAAGCGGCAGACTTAGGCAAATGGGAGATGAACCATTTATATAGTAGGGGTACACAGCACGTGATCATTCCTCCGCTGTATAAATTCCTTAAGTGTACAGAATGATACGCATCTACGAGCAAGGTTGGTATGGCGTTTCCAATGAGAAAAACCTTAATGGCGTTGATATCTACAAAGTTATCGATGTTGGGAAACAAAAATAACCCGTAGGTGATCAAAACAAATATGCTCTCGAAAGCGGCCACGTTCCCTATACTAGCAAAGTATAGAGCTTTCTTTACCAGAAACTTGGCTGGTAAACCTGGGATTCCTCCTTTGGTGGTCATGTGAGTCTTGACTTCTGACTCATCCAAATAGATTGCTCTTGCAATGATTTGATCCTTTGGAATTTCTTCCAGTCCGAAAAAGGGAGCTTGATCAGTAATGGGTAGATCAATCAGATGAGAATACTCCTCCAGCCTTGGTGCGAGGTGGTAATCCGGAAATGTGAAACAGTGATAGACTGGATTATAAAACTGAATGAGTGCCTCCAGGATTCCCTCAATTACATGGACCCTTAACAGAGGTAGCATACCTCCGTACTTGGCTCTGAAAGCGTCAGGGTTAGTGATCATCCTTGCTAATCCTTTCAAATCCTCTAGTTTTGGAACCTTGAAGGTATACTTGTGAGTTTTTCTTCTACCGAAATCCATTAGCGCAATCTTTTTCTCTCTGACATTTGCAATCATTGTCTTAGTTTAATTTGAAAAAGAGAAACTAGAAGAGAAAATTTTTCTTTGCTTAATGTTTTTTAAATGAATGTATGAATGCAGCACACAAAAACATAGAAAAAACATGGGGTCAAAGGGTCAGTGTCATGAAGTCAAGGCTCTACCCATCCCAAAGGTTTATACTAGTGATTTTTGTACCTGTCTCTCAAAATCATTGATTCTTGTCGAGATAACATCAGCGGGCCGGGAACCGTGCTAGGTGATGTATTTCGAAGAATCTCAGAAGAGGGTAGTATCGCGTGTCAACTATTTCCGATAGCTTTCGCACTACTAAAAGAGGTTTTTCCTAGGTGTATACTAAATCTTTCCACATGCGGCATCACACACATTCCCATTAGCAGAAAAATAAACACAGATATCAATTAGGAAAAGCAGTATATATATTTGTCATAATGTCCTGGACTTTTTAAGAGCTATGAATCCTATGATCCTAACAGAAAATGGCTCCCCGGCGGAGTCGCCATTCTGTGGTACCTTCCCAACTTAAAGGTTTTGACCTAAGATCCTAGTGAGGGCCGATCCTAGCAATAATGACATTCCCTAATGGAACTGTCATTCGGTGATACCTTGTGAACCCCAGGACTCATCCTAAGAGAAGGTTTCAACCAGAGAGATAAGAGAGACAAGATTTCATTGTTTGGCCCCACGGTGGGCGTCATTTTTCCTATGAAATTGTCTAAACTTAAGGTTTCTTCCTAAGAGACGGGAGAAGAACAAGTCTCTCCCCCTGTGGTCGCCATTTTTCTGTGGAAAATGGGGACGACGATAACTAGATCTTACTTTGACTCCCACTGTGGTCGCCATTTTTTCTGTAGCGCGGTTTTTGTGGTTTCGAATCACTATCGCTTTGGTACTACAGTTCGATTCATTTTTTATACTATTGAAGCTGATGAAGGAAGGGAAATAGATGTCTCCAACTAACCCAGCTTGCAAACTAAGGTTAAACAATCAAAGCTATTGGTTTACAGATGCGACTTTAGTTCGTGGGTCTCTCTCTGCTTATTTTGTTCAAAACGAAATACCGGGATTGTTCATGGGGAATTTGTTGGGATACTGCGCTAGATTGGCTGGAGGTAGGGGACTTTGGGATTTTTTGATTAGTCTGCTCACTAAGATTCTTTGCCAATCTTATGCCTACGTATTCCCGGGATAAGGAAATCAGAGCAATCGTAGTTCCTCCTATTCTATGGGAGGAAAGGGTGTTTTGGTGTCTTGTTCAAAGCCCGAGACATGAAGCTAAAGGTGGTTTGTATCTTGTTCAAATCCCAAGATGTCAAGCTGAAGAGTTTATTTGTATCTTGTTCGAAGCCCAAGATGTGAAGCTAAAGGGGTGTTGACTTTAGAGAGAATTTGTCATCTCTAAAGGGGCCTGTTTGGCACGATTGTTGGGTGATCGATTATAAAGGAGAATTACTTTAACTGGGATATGCGAATCCATCAATGCCTAAATTTCCTTTATAGGGGATTTTCAACCTGAAGGAGAAGACTTTAACTCAGTTTAGAGTAATTCCATCTTTCCTTAGGAATTTCTCATGCTAAAAGAGGGACAGTGGCATGGATGTAAATAATCCAGAGGCTTGCCGCTTACAGCAATTAGACGAGGTAAAAGGAGTTGTTGATGTTTGTATGCTGTGACCAAAGCATGATTTGATGCTAAAAGGTTGATTGAATCAAACGGGGATTTCTTTATACAAAGCCTAAGAGGAGGCTATTGACCCAACAAGAGGATTCTTTTGTGTCTCGTACGAAGCCCGAGATAGAGGCTAAAAGGATTGACTCAACAAGAGAGTGTTTTTATATGTGTCTTGTACGAAGCCCAAGACAGAGGCTAAAAGGGTTTGACTCAACAAGAAAGTCTTTTATACTCACCAAGAGAGTGATTTGTATCTCGTACGAAGCCCGAGATAGAGCCTAAAGGAGGATCGACTCAACAAGACAGTCTTCTTATACTCAACAAGAGAGTGTTTTTGGTATCTCGTACGAAGCCCGAGATGAAGGCTAAAAATGTTTGACTCAATAAGAGTGTCTTTTATCCTCAACAAGAGAGTGATTTGGTATCTCGTACGAAGCCCGAGATGGAGGCTAAAAATGTTTGACCAACCAAGAGAGTCTTTTATACTCAACAAGAGAGTGATTTGGTATCTCGTACGAAGCCCGAGATGGAGGCTAAAAATGTTTGACTCAACAAGAGAGTCTTTATACTCAACAAGAGAGTGATTTTGTATCTCGTACGAAGCCCGAGATGGAGGCTAAAAATGTTTGACTCAACAAGAGAGTCTTTTATACTCAATAAGAGAGTGATTTTGTATCTCGTACGAAGCCAGAGATGGAGGCTGCAAAGGTTAACTCTGCTGGGGAAAATCATTGTACAAAGCCCAAGAGGAGGCTAGGGTTACTATTTCAGTTGAGTGACAGGTCCAGTATGTTGGTTAAAAGAGAAAATCAGTTCTTATATGGGTAATGCTGTACTCATGGATTTGATCTGAGGACCGAGATTATTTCCTGTTCTTTAAGGAAATGGGGAGTCCGAAGGGTATTGAGACTGCCCAAGTCTACGGGTGTTTTTTCCTATTTTTGAAAGGAACTTAAGGATGTCATCGAGACTCAAGGAGATTTAACTGTCCAAGTCTAGAGTTTTATCTTTTGTACTATGCTTAAGAGAGATCAAGAGACAGTAGGTTCGCGGTAGAAAGATCTAGACTCTTTGAAAGACTGCTCTATTAAGATGACTAATTTCTGTTCCTATACCTTTAAGAGGTCGTCGGGACAATTTGTACGAAGCCCAAGAGGAGGCGAGAAAAACTTTTAAGAAGCCGAAGGGATAATTTGTACTAAGCCCAAGAGGAGGCTATCTTCCCGGAGGAAGAATCATTATACAAAGCCTAAGAGGAGGCTGTGAAAACTTCTAAGAAGCCGACGGGTCCTTGTACAACGCCCAAGAGGAGGCGGGGATGCTTTTAGGAAGCCTGTGGGTCCTTGTACTAAGCCCAAGAGGAGGCTGATGAATAGTTCCAGAAGGGGTTTCACTTGGAACATTGGCCTTCTGTATATGAACTGTTCAAGGGGGAGATTTCTTAGATCTAGTTATCTAAAATTGTTGTAAAAGAAAATTCTCATGGTTTAGGTTAGGTTTGAAATATCCGGGAGAACGTCGGATGTAAGGAGACGAGATTTTGTCTAGTTCTAGACGTAGTTGCTGGGGAAACTCTAAATATCTATACTAGTATTACACAGTCGATATGAGTGTATGAAAGAAGGCTTACAGTGAAACAGCCCCACAATACAGTTATATACATATGAAAGGGGTAAATGAAAGCGGGTAAACACTTACTCGGTTGTAGAGCTTCCATGTTGTTTGGTTAGTTGTTCAACAAAGAAATTGAAAATAACAGTATGTTACAAAATCAAAGGAGAAAGTGCTTTTGAAAGGAAAATTGGGGCTTACAGCTCAAGGAGAGGCTCAGGGTTTTATCAGTGATCGCACTGTCATTTTGTACAAGGACTTATACAAGTGATTGAGGCCCAAGAAAGATTTTCTGTACAAGGGGATGGGTCTTACACTCTCTCAAGAGGCCCAAAATGATTGAAAGTGAACAAAGATGGGTCTTATAGCTCAAGGAGAAACCCAATGGTTTATTTTGAAAAGGGCGACGATCGCGTCGAGGTTTTGAAAACACCGTGCGTCTTATACAATGACTGAGGCCCAAAAGTTGTTGGTTTCAAAAGGAGATTGGGTCTTACACTCTATTAGAGGCCAAAAATGATTTTTAATGGGTCTTATAGCTCGAGGAGAGGCCCAGATGGTTTGTTTTAAACTGGCGATGATCGCGCCGAACTTTTGAAATACAACGGGACTTATACAACATTTGAGGCCCAAAATAGGTTTGTATTTACAAAGGATTGGGTCTTACACTCTATTAGAGGCCCAAAATGATTTTAAAAGGTTTGATGAGGGTTGAATTAATCAATACCCTAATTTGTTTCCAAAATGTATTTTAATTGAATAAAAAATTCAATTAAAATGATCAAAATTGTTTAACATGTGGAAAACAAATTGTGCTCTTGGATTAATGTTTCAAAAATCATGTTTTGACCTACAAAATGATTAGAAATCATTAAAATTTGCAAAATCAAGAAGGAAAAAATATTTTAAATGTCAAAAACAATTAAAATATTAATTCTTTGCAAAAATATCAATTATATGAAATAAATAATATTTTAGGGATTTTTTGGTAAAATAAAATATTTTAACATTTTTGTGAATTATTAAAAAAAGAATCAACTCAAAATCATTAAAACTCAGAGAGAAATTAATTTTTGAATTAATTAAGTAAAATCACAAAATTCAAATATTCAAATATTTGAAAAATGGCGCCAAGAACATGGCAAGAACACGCGCCCTTCCTCTGTTTCTGCAGATTTGCATTTTCTATCCAATCTCACTGAATACTTGATTATATCATGCAATCTACATATCAATCTACTCGTTTCAACCTCACGATCATGTCTGTGGTCTTTAATTTCATTTATTTTAAGCATGGAATAAGAAATCAAAGAGAAACCTCAAGAACCCTAAATTCTACATGAAGGTTCAGAAATTCCATACACAATTCATACAAAGCAATTGATTGAGGGTAAACACTCTATGCATTATTATGAACATATGGCCAAATTATTGTGCAGCAAAAAATGCATGGATCATAGAGTTAGAAGAGCTCATGCACACCTCTTGCAGCTGGTGATCGTGTTTTGGGTTAGAGGTGTTACAGCTAGGTTCCAATGATCTGGATAGCTTCCTAGGTGCCATGGAGTGTGTCTGGATGCTTGGAATGGATTGAAATAATTTGGAACTTGGGATGGCACCCCAACTGCAAATCTATCAAAGGCTTGAGTAATTGGCTAGTGATTTTGTGATTTTGGTGTTCCAGATGTTATGTGAGTGTTTGGATCACTTCTATATGATGTTTATGAGGTGTGTGTCTGATTGGTTTGGTTGGAATTGCTCTCAAACTCAAAACCCGATAATGACTTGCTTTGGAAGGCAAATTTGGAAGTGAGAAGGTGATTTTGAGGAAAGCATCTATTTAATGGCTTTGGTGTACTCAAACTGAGCACAAATGAGCTCTATTTATAGTAGAGCAAGTTTGTTTTAGGATCAATAGTGAATGGCAACTGCAGCAGAGTTTGGCCAATGTTGATCAATAGGAATCCAAGTCTCCTCTAGCCATTGACTAGAGGTTAGAGCACAGAGCTGTGGTTCCCTAGTTATTGGATCATTTTTGACTGAATTTAGTTGCAAATGTGTCAGTCCATGCCACCTTGGTGCATCCCTTAAATGCTCTAATCCAAAATTGGAGTCTTGTCCCTCTTTTAGGGATTTCTAGGTTTGGCATGCTACTTCTTGTTCCAAAGACTTTGGAGGCTTGGATCAGTGTTTGTTCCCTTTAGATTTGATCCTCAGATGTGTCCAAAGTGATGACAAGGCTTGAAATTATCTGATTTTGCCAAATCGAGCAAAAGTACAAAATTCTGCCTAGCCTTGGCAGTTTTCAGCAAGGCATATTGCCATTATCATATCTCATGGCTAAAGTGGAATTTGATGGAGTTCTTGGCCATTTTCGAAAGCCCTCATATGATACAATAACTGTTTGATAATAATTGGTTTTGATACTTTTTGGATCCAAGTGAAAAATGCCCCTATATTTGGAAAAAAGTGAAGGCAGATTCTGACTTAGTGAAAATTTCACTAAGTGTTGGAAAAAAGTGACATTTTCACTTTTTGTGAGTTTGATCATTCCATAATTTAAAATCCATGGGGAATTGGAATTAGTGGTAGTTGAAGCTTTTGTAGAGGGTAATGAGTGCTACAAATCCAGCTTTGGATGGGAAAAATGGTCTTGTGGTTTAGGAGTTATGATCCTCCAAAGTTGGTACCCTAGCCACTTTGTTCCATAACTTAGAAAATTTTCTAAGTTTTTTATGGTTACCCCTTTGACAAGTTATCCCACTTTTCTTGATTTTTCTTGATGAATGATAATTCCAATCACACGTTAACATCATTTTAGGGTTAAGGAACCATAATTGTGAAAAATCTCAAAAAGTTAAAGTTTGACTTTTGTGCACAGTTGACTTTTTATCAGATGAATTCCAAATTGTGCGATCCTCTATGAAATCAAGTCCTTGAACTAAATCAAACTTGATGGATTGATTTCATAGGTATTATAGGGTGTATTGAATCATGTCCTAGGGTTTGGGAGCATGTCCTGGTCAAAAGTCAAAGATACAATTGACTTTTTCCGCGAAACCCTAACTGTGGTTCTGATGAAATTGAAACTTGTTGCTCAAGCTTCTTGGATCAATCCATTGTTGCAAATGGATAAATGTGATGTATTTGAGACCCTTAAATCCCCTCTTTAGGTCTTGGCTCATGATTTGTCCCAAAAGTCAACTTAGGGGTGAATTAGGTCAAGAAACCCTAATTCCTGATTTTTAGTGAATGCATCCCCTGAGGCTAAATTGACTTGATGATGAGGTCCATGAGGTTCCATGGGGTATATTAGGTTATGCTTTGAAGCATTGGCTCATGCCCAGAGGAATATTCTCATCTGGAGGCCCTGGTCGACCAAAACCCTAATTTGGTGACACTGGCGATCTTGAGGCTTGATCCACCTAGAAGGGAGAAGCCTTATGCTTAATCCTTGAAGTGGGAGTCCTCTTGATCCTTTGTGGATGTTTGAGAGGCTAGAAAAGTTGAAGATCATGTCATTTCTTGATTGATCCTTTGTCTAAGAGCTCTGAGAGGGCTTGAAACCCTAAGTCTGATTGTAGTGGATGCTCACCCATCTTTGGGGAAACTCATGGTTCATCCATATTGTGATGGTGATTTGCACAGTGATGGGAAATCTTAGTGGTCAAAATTTGGGGTATGACACCAGGCCTAGTTTGTTTGTCGTTTGTGTGATTTGTTTTCTTATTTATTGCTTCATTACTCTGATTGTGTTCTTCTTATCTATTGGGTTTATTGGGGATGGGTTGTGAGGAGAAAGGATTTCTACCCGAGTTTTTCGAGTATACACTAAGCTAGGAGGTGATTACTTACTGATTTGTGAGACTTAGGACTCGTTGAGTTGGTTTGACTTCCTCCGCTCAGATAAGGCCCCTTTGGGAATGGTTATGTCTTACCATTAGTTGTAATGGCGTCTTTGTTTCCGACCTGGGAGTTCGTGATTCTGAGGACCTTTAGAACCATATTCTAATAGTTACTAAGGCATAACTCTGTGCTCATCCTTCAAAGGGACTACCGTCTTACAAATCGTCGTTATGATGGAAAACTTTCGAGGGTTAGTGCATGGGACCTTGTTTAAAAACCTTTGGAATGCCTTGTTGTAACCCAATAGATTGACTACCTGAGGTGAGAGATATCTTGTGTTGCTTTCATGCACAATCTGTGATCTTGACCCTTGTGTTGTGAACCCGTTCCAAAGCATTGCATTCATGACATTGCATACCATTTTTGCATATCAAGGGACTTAAAAGACTATGGTTATCTCAGGTATTACTAAAAGAATGGCTGATCCTAAGAAGATAAGCACCAATTCACTAAAGTTCAGAGAGCCAAAGTTGGATGCTATCCATGATATTTTGTTAGTTGTGTCGAAAGTAATGAAGATCAACTTCCAAGGGAAACATGGGAAACTGCTTGATCTCCTCAATACCAGAGTGGATACTTGGGCATTGTTCATGATGGCTCAGTTTTATGATGCTCCGCTCCGATGCTTCACCTTCCAAAATTATTAGTTGGCTCCTACTCTTGAGGAATACTCCCACCTCCTGAATATCAAGATCAAGGATTGACCCATTTACACAGGCTTGGAAGAAGAACTACAACCTCCAGCCATTGCTCATGCACTTCACATTACCAAAGAGGAAGTTGCTGCTGGGTTGGTCCATAAGGGAGGTACTCATGGGTTCCCTCTAAAAATTCTTCTTGACAAAGTTGCTTAGTACAAAGCCAATGAATATTAGGAGATATTTGGTATCTTTCTTGCTCTGATCATCTATGGAATTATCCTCTTCCCAAATATAGATAATTTCATAGACATTGCCGCTGTCACTCTCTTCATTCAGAAAAATCCGGCTCCCACGCTCCTTGCGGACACTTACCACTCCATTCATTGGAGAGCAAAAAGAAGACAAGGATGGTCCAATGTTGTTCCCACCTGTTATACAAATGGTATACTTCTCATCTGCCTACGTATGACCCTTTTATGGAGAACAAACAGAAGCTGAAATGGTCCAACCGTATCATGTCTTTAGTAGCTGATGACATTGCATGGTACTCTCATGAGTATTATGATACAGAAATCATCTTCACTTGTGGAGAGTTTCGCAATGTACCTCTGATTGGGAGAGCAGGTTGTATTAACTATAATCCGGTCATGGAATTACGCCAACTTTTCTATGCAATGAAGGATGAGCCTGAGGCAGAAAAGATCCAAAGTTTCTTCCTAACCAATAAACCAGGCGATCATGAGTTTGTGAGAAGGATCTCAAGGGCGTGGAATAAGATCCATACAAGGGGGAGAAAGGACTTAAAAGCACAGAACTGTGTGACCAAAGAACCATAAAATAGGTGGCTGTTAGCAAGGGTTGCAGAGAGGTCGTTACGATTTCCTTATGAGACTCCCATGCATACTAAGCCTCTTGTACCCACACATGTTCCTATGGAAGATTATAACAAGCTGGAGTTATTGGTGGAGAAATTGACTAAAGAAAATGAAGAGCTACAAGCAAAAATCCATCAAGCTGGTGTGGAGACTAGCCAGTTCAAGAGGAAGGTCGAGATTGAGCAAGATCAAGTGGCTGAAACTAGCAAGAGGTTAAAGACAGAAACTGATCTGAGGGTCCTGTATCAAAATGGCTTTGAAGGGGCTGATGCATCAGTGAAAGCTCTCCAAAAATGCTTGAAAGAGGCTAAATACTCTTGTGGTAGAGCTTGGCGCCTATATGAAGATGTTTCTGCTGCTAAGAAGAAAACCATAGAAAAGCTCGAAGCTGACATTGATGAGCTCGAAGGACGACTAAGGGATACTTTGACTTTGCCTAGAGATGAGCGTCGTCTCAAAGAGGAAACCATGAGATCATCGCGCTATACTCCTGAAATGTGGAACGATAAGTGCGAATAGTTGAAAATTTCTCAAGATCTGGTGGAACATTGGAAGAGTCATTTCAAGGCCTTAAAGAGAGATAGCTCTCAATGGATCAAAAAGGAGAAGGATCTTAATCAACTACTTAACACTCATGTGGAGTCTCTGAACATTTATCAGCCCGCTTTGGATATGTACCGTGCTAGGTACAATGGTCTTGTGGAATACTGAAATCTCTTGATTAGGGATGTACCTTGGAGGTTGGAAAGCGCAATGCAAGACTTGGATGGCAACAAAGCCCCTCCCTCGGTTAATCACTTCATTCACCTTTGTGATCAGATGGTTGAGAGATTCTTGTTCGAGTCAAAGAAGCTTGAAGAACGCATCCGAAAGAAGATCGTTTGATTATTTTGTATTCTCATGATTTATTGCAAAACTTATGTACTCATTTAATGAACATGCTTAATCTTGTGTACTCAGTCTTCTAGTAAATTAATGAAAAGCTTCTTTTGTTCTCAAAGCTGTGCAAATCATAATGTTTGTTCACTTCTATAATACCTGTGATAACCACAAGTCTCGAGGGTCCCCTTGAACATCATTCTAGCATTGCATACGCATTCATATATCATCCTGCATTTCATCAAACCCGAACTCTTAACCACTTGGCCTTCTGCAGTAGAACAAGCTGACTTCCCGGCACTCGTACAACACAAGAAGCAATCAAAGGAGAATCATGGACCAGTTGGAACAGAATTAAGCTGCCATGCAAGAAGAAATGTAAAACATGCGGACCCAAATTACTTAGCTGATGGAGGTCATTCAAAATATGGCCAAAGGACAAGAGAAAATGAGGCAAGCTGCCGAGAGAAACGCTGTCAATCTCCCTCCTCCTCCTGTTGGTGGAGGTGTTCCAATCCCTGTTGGTGGAGGTATACCAATCCCTGTTGGTGGAGGAATTCCAACTCCTGTTGGTGGAGGCATTCCAAACCCTGTTGGTGGAGGTATTCCAACTTCTGCTGGGGAAATCCCGACTCTTGTCCATTTCGATGATCATGAAGACTTTTATAGCTCTCATGATGATTCGCTCGTAGATGCTTTTGGGCCGCCAAAAACTTACTTGGAGAAGAAGGTGTTTGCCCTACAAGAGACTGTGAAAGGCTTACAAGGACCGAATACATTTGGTTTGGATGCTGTTGATATGTGCCTGGTGCCTGGCGTCAGGATCCCTCCCAAATTCAAAGTCCTTGACTTTGAGAAATACAAAGGAGTCAGTTGTCCGAGGACACATATTCGATCATACTGCAGGAAAATGGTTGCACATTCTGATGACAAGAAATTGTTTATGCATTTCTTTCAAGATATCCTCAATGGGGCTTCCCTTGAATGGTATATGAAATTGGAGTGTACCAATATCAGAACATGGAAGGAATTAGCTGAAACCGTCTTAAAGCATTACCAATACAACTCAGACATGCCGCCTAACCGAACACAACTCCAAGGTCTAACTCAGAAGTCTGGCGAGTCATTTAAGGACTATGCTCAGAGGTGGAAAGACTTAGCTGCAAGAGTGCAACCCCCCTCCTTGACAGAGAACTCGCTGACATGTTCATGGGGACTCTCTAAGGACCTATCTTGGAGCGCCTGACAAGAAGTACATCATCTGTATTCTCTGATTTGGTAATGGCTAGAGAGAAGCTTGAGGGCATGATGAAGCAAGGAAAAATTCAGAATGTTGCTGGAGCTTCCAATGGAGTTAAAAAGTCGTATCAAGGTTTCCCGAAGAAGAGAGAATGTGAGGTAAATGCTGCTTCCAAAAATAAGGGAAAGGCTAGAGCATATCAGGAATATCATCATGTGGCTGCTGTCACCCCTTTGGCTATTTCTGCAAGCCAGCCTACTGTTTAACAATAAACACCTCAGCGTCAAACCTATTATCAAGGTCCGCCCAAACAGAGGAGACCCGAGAAAAAGTTTGACCCCATTCCCACAACTTATTCCAGACTACTCCCATTTTTGCTTAAGGGTTTGTTGGTACAATTGAGAGAGATGAAGGCTCTGCCAGCTACTTTACCTCCTGGTTATGATGTGAATGCTCATTGTGAGTTCCACTCTGGAGCTCCCGGGCACAACATCGAGAATTGTAAGGCCCTAAAATACATAGTACAAGATCTCATCGATTCGAAAGCCATCAATTTCACCAGAAATACTCCCAATGTTACCAATAACCCAATGCTGAATCACAACCATGCCACAAATATGATTGAAGAATCAAGAGGAAAGAAGTTGGTGTCGAAAGTTGACAAGATGGAGACTTCCTTTGCAATTGTTAAAGCACGGCTACTGATGCAAGACGTCTTCCCAGGATGTTCTATGGATTGCCAATATTGTTTGGCAGATCCCCAAAGCTATGACAACTTGAAGATGGGAATTTAGAAATTGCTAGACCAAGGCGTTCTCTTGGTAGAACAGACATCACCTGCTGAAGAGGTGGCAACTCTGGAAATCCCTTATGATCCAGTTAAAATTCCCTATGATGATGAATCATTGAATGTTCCATATGTTCAAGTGCATGTGCCACTAGAGATTCCCTATGATGATGTGCCATTGGCAATGCCGTATAATCAGCCTCGTGTACCTCTGGAGATCCTGTGTGATTGTGATTGGTATCCTGCTCAAATCCCTTGTAATCTAGTGTGTGTGCCTCTGGAAATCCCCTATGATTCAATTGATGTTCCAGTATCACCACCTTTATTGGCTCCATTGACAATAATTGTGCCTTCTTCGTTCCCTTTTGAGAGCACCATTGATGTGCCTTGGAACTATGATTCGAGTGTCTACATCAATGGACAGAAGGTGGAAGGGGATCCAATTGTAATTAAAAGTTCTGTGGAAAACCTCGCTGGAACCGGAGGTGTGACAAGGAGTGGAAGGATTTTTGCACCTACACCACCGCCAAATAACAACTATGGAGTTATGAACAAGACAAATGGAAGGCAGACAACAGTTGAACAAGGGCAATCCTCTACTCAGAAGGAAAATCCTAGTGATGAAGCAGGAGAGTTTTTGCGCATTATCCGAAAAAGTGACTATAAAGTGGTTGACCAGCTCAACCAAACACCTTCCAAGATTTCGATGTTGTCATTGCTAATGTGCTCGCCTGCCCATCAGGAGGCGTTGTTAAAGTTTCTCAAAGTTTCCCAAGTTCCTCAAGAGATCTCTATTGTCGAGTTTGAAGAAGTGGTGTTAAACATCGCATCTAAGCCTGTTTTGAGCTTCAGTGATGAGGAATTGCCCCCAAAGGGGAAGAGCCACAACAAATCTTTGCATATATCCCTTGAATGTGTTGATGTTGTTTTGTCGAGAGTTCTAGTGGATACTGGCTCATCACTAAATGTTCTGCCCAAGAATTTTTTGTCCAAGCTAACCATTGAGGGGTTAATGATGAAGCCAAGCTCGATGATAGTGAAGGTTTTCAATGGGGCTAGAAGAGTTGTGATATGGGAGGTTGACCTCCATATCAAAATTGGACCTCACACTTTCATCATCACGTTCTATGTGATGGATATTTATCCAGCCTACAGTTGCCTCCTAAGGCGCCCCTAGATCCACGTTGTTGGCGCAGTGACATCCCCACTCTATCAGAAACTAAAGTTCATGATCAATAACCAGCTTGTTGTTATTGATGGGGAGGAGGATATATTGGTAAGCCACTTAACCTCATTTCGTTATGTTGAAGTCAGAGGGGAAGTTCATGAGACCCTTTTCCAAGCTTTCAAGGTTATAAATGTGGAGATGATCCCTGCTGAGAAAGAGAGAAGAAGTCAGAAAAGACTGGGTCCCAGATGATTACTTGGAAGTACGCGAAGACTGTGATTGAAGCCGATCACCATGAAGGTTGGGGAAGAGTGTTGGAGCTACCAGTTAACAGGAACAGAGCTGGCTTGGGATTCCCAAGTCATCTAAAGAAGACAACCTCTGACAAAGGCAAATGACATGTTCCTCCTCCTGTCTTCACTAGTGCTGGACATCTTGTTGACGGCCAAGTTACTTGTGTGGAAGCTGAAGATGATGTGCCTGGTGAAGTCTGCATGGTGTATGCAAAAGCACTAAATCAACAACTGAACAACTAGATTGTCGTGGAAATACCAGAAGTCACCCTAGGAAAAGAGTAATTTTTCGTATTTTGTTTCCAATATCCTATGCTCTGCCTAAGGCATATGGATTTAAGTTTGTAAGGCCCTTTGCTTTCATAAGCTTTGTTTATCATCAATAAAATGAACCTTTTGCATTCAATTGTGTTCCCTGTCTTTCTTTTTTATTTTTGCATAAACAAATTGGCAATGTTTTTTCCTTGCATTTTCCTTTTTCATCTTCTTTAAAATAAAAGCATAAAATCATCATCATGCAGATCCACCTCGGATTCCATTGATAACGATTCCGCTATGGCCGGATATGAATTTGATAACCCAATTTACCATGCTGATGAAGACTGTAAGGAAGATTGTGAGCTCCCGGAGGAGTTAGCCAGACTGCTGAAGCAAGAGTCAAAGGTTATCCAACCGCATCAGGAGTCAATAGACATCATCAATCTTGGGACCGAAGATGACAGAAAGGAAGCCAAGGTAGGCGCTGCTTTAGACGAAGATGTAAAGAGAAGACTGGTTGAATTGCTACAACAGTATAAGGACTTGTTCGCTTGGTCGTACCAAGACATGCCCAGTCTAGATGAAGACATTGTAGTGCACATGCTACCTCTCAAGGATTTATGCTCGCCGGTGAAGCAGAGTATGAGAAGGACCCGACCTGAAATGGCAATAAAAATTAAAGAGGAAGTCCAGAAGCAGCTAGACGCAGGATTTCTAGCTGTATCTAACTACCCACAATGGGTCGCAAACATCGTTCCCGTGCTCAAGAAAGATGGGATGGTACGGATGTGTGTAGACTACAGAGATCTCAACAAGGCCAGTCCCAAGGACGATTTTCCTTTGCCACATATTGATGTACTGGTGGACAATACGGCCCAATTCTCTGTCTTTTCTTTTATGGATGGGTTTTCTGGATACAATCAGATTAAGATGGCTCCGGAGGATATGGAAAAGACTACCTTCATCACCCCTTGAGGAACCTTTTGTTATAAGGTTATGCCATTCGGACTAAAGAACGCAGGCGCGACATATCAACGAGTGATGGTAACACTCTTTCATGACATGATTCATAAAGAGATTGAATGTTATGTCGACGATATGATTGTGAAGTCAAAAACGGAGGAAGAACACCTCGTTCATCTTGAGAAGCTGTTTGTAAGACTGTGGAAGTTCAGATTACGACTAAATCCCAATAAGTGTACTTTTGGTGTGAGATCTGGCAAATTGATAGGTTTCATTGTAAGTCAAAGAAAGATCGAAGTCGACCCAGACAAAGTCAAAGCTATCCAAGATATGCCTGCACCGAAGACTGAGAAGGAAGTCTATGGTTTCCTGGGCAGGTTGAACTATATTGCTCGATTCATATCCCATCTGACGGCCACCTGTGAGCCCATATTTAAGCTGCTACGAAACGATCAAGCAGTCGTGTGGAATGAAAGTTGTCAGAAAGCTTTCGAGAAGATAAAAGAATATTTGTAAGAACCATCGATCTTGATACCTCCTGTGCCAGGGTAACCTATCATTATGTATCTGACTGTGTTAGATGGATCCATGGGATACGTACTAGGGCAGCAAGATGAGACAGGTAGGAAGGACACGCCATATACTACCTGAGCAAGAAGTTTAATGATTGTGAAACGAGATACTCGATGCTCGAGAAGACTTGTTGTGCACTGGCTTGGGCTGCTAAATGCCCGAGACAATATATGCTCACCCATACTACTCTCCTGATCTCAAAAATGGATCCCATAAAATACATCTTTGAAAAACTCGCTCTCACCAGACGAGTTGCCCGCTAGCAGATAGTGTTAATAAAGTACGACATTTAATATGTCACACAAAAATCCATGAAGGGAAATGTATTATCTGATTATCTTGCCCACCAGCCTGTGGAAGAATACCAGCCCATGCGTCTTGATTTTCCCAATGAAGTTGTTATGTTAGCCTGAGATTATGAAATCCTAGGCCCAGATGACGGACCCGAACCAGGACCGCGATGGACGCTCATGTTCGATGGTGCCGCAAATGCTCAAGGCAGGGGAATTGGGGCAATAATCACATCACCTACTGGATTTCATATTCCCTTCACTGCTAGGTTGTGCTTAGAATGTACTAACAACATGGTTGAGTATGAAGCTTGCATCTTTGGGGTAGAAGCTGCCATTGATCACAGGATTAAAATTCTAGAAGTCTATGGGGACTCTGCTTTAGTCATCAGTCAAATCAAAGGGGATTGGATGGCTCGTGATAGCAAGCTCATCCCATACAGAGATCATGTCTTGAAGCTAATTCCATACTCTGACTAGATTACTTTCAACCATATTCCTAGAGAAAGTAATCAATTGGAGGATGCCCTAGCCACTCTAGCATCCATGTTTAAGGTTAAATGGAAGAATGAAGCACCAGTCATTCTCCTTGAGTACCTTGATGAGCCAGCTTACTGTTTGGCAAATGAGGCCACAGAACCTGAAATTGATGATCATCCTTGGTTCTACGATATCAAGCGGTATCTAGAAACACAAGAGTATCCTGAGAACATCACCATCACTGACAAGAAATACTTGAGGAAGCTTTCATCAAAATTCTTCCTGAGTGGGGATGTACTCTATAAGAAGAACTATGACTCAGTCCTGCTCAGATGTGTGGATAGACACGAAGCAGACTGAATCATAAATGAAGTTCATGAAGGGTCTTTCGGGATGCATGCCAGTGGGCACACCATGGTAAAGAAGATCTTGAGGGCGGGATACTACTGGATGACAATGGAAACTGATTGTTATCGCCATGTGCAAACATGCCATAAATACCAGATCTACGCAGACAAGATCCATGCTTCACCACTTCCTCTAAATGTGTTGACATCGCCTTGTCCATTCACCATGTGAGGAATAGACGTGATCGGATGTGTCGAGCCCACCGTTTCAAACGGACACCATTTCATCTTAGTGGCCATTGACTACTTCACCAAATGGGTGGAAGTCGTATCATATGCCAACATCACTAAATAAGTGGTGGCTCGCTTCATCAAGAAAGAGATCATCTGCAGATATGGGGTTCCAAATAAAATCATTACCGACAATGGTTAGAACCTCAACAACAAAATGATGAAGGATTTTTGCGAAAGCTTTAAAATCGAGCACCACAATTCAACGCGGTACCATCCAAAGATGAATGGAGTTGTTGAGGCGGCCAACAAGAACATCAAAAAGATTGTTCAGAAGATGGTGAAGACATATAAAGATTGGCACAAGATGTTGCCCTTTGCTTTGCATGGCTACCGCACGTCAGTGCACACTTCTATTGGGGTAACCCCATTTTCTCTCGTGTATGGCATGGACGCAGTGCGGCCTATCGAAGTAGAGATCCCTTCCTTGAGGATCTTAATAGACGTCAAGCTCGACGAAGTTGAATGGGTGCGAGCAAGACTCGACCAGCTCAATCTCATTGATGAGAAGCGCATGACGACCATCTGCCACGGTCAGTTATACCAGAAGCAGTTGAAGAGAGCCTTTGACCAGAAAGTTCGCCCTCGACATATCGAAGTAGGAGATCTGGTTTTAAGGAAAATTCAACCAATTCACACCGACCTAATGGGCAAATGGGCACCAAACTATGAAGGTCCATACGTGGTCAAAAAGGTTTTCTCAGGAGGAGCCTTAATCCTTTCCACTATGGACAGCGATGATCTCTCATCCCCTGTGAATTTAGATGCAGTTAAAAAATATTATGCTTAAAAGATAGACCCGGTGGACCAAAAAGAAAATCCACGCAAAAAATGGGCGTCCTGGTGGACCATGTAAAAAGAAGAAGGTCTAGGTAAAAATTAGGGACAAAAATAAAAGAAATAACCCGCTAAGTTAAAAACCTGCAAAGGTAACTTTGGCAAAAAAAAGGGTATCCCCGTAGGCTAAAAACCCGAAAAGAGCGGTCTAGGCAAAAAAAACTGCATTCTGTGAAGACTTGTGGATTTTCCTCCTTGATCACGAAACTCCGAATGGGAAGGATCGACGCAATCGTTGCGCTCAAAAGCAGGGCTTAAAGGGTCTTCAGAGATATATGGGTCATAGCAAAATTGAAACTTGATGGAAACTGGTTTCAACATTGCCATTTCTATTTTTATCCATTTTCTTTCAAAGCAATTACCTCTTTTAGGAATTGCCTCCTCTTATAATTTGCCCGTTTAAGGGCCTTCATCAATAAAGGTTATTTTCATCAAAAAAAAATCTCTTTTAATTCTACTCCGTGATTGCAAAACTTGTTTTATTTGTGAAAAGCACTGCATTTAAATTCTTAGGGAGAATAATGTTGTGGTAGAAAGAGAATGCGAGATTACTTTTTCTCTTAGGGTGTCTGTAGGGTAACCATGATCCCTGAGTAACATGCAGAAACACCATTGAAACCACAGAATGATTTGGCCAAAATAAGAGTGGTTATTAGTTTACCTTTCCTTTTGTAAGGGATTTCATTGCCTTACGCGTGAAATCTTATTATTTCGCTTTCCTTTCGTAAGCGTTTTCGCTGTCTTTTAAGAGCAAAAGAACTTTGTATTAGGTATCTTAGATCAATTTGGACGCTTGATGCCTATGTGGCCAAGAACTAAATGGTCGCTACTCAGAGAATGTCACCTCCGCCGTTGTGCCTGTGAGGTCAATGATGTTCTGATACCCTTTGTAAGTTCCCTCTACCTTTCGCATTAGAGTGGTTATTACCTCTTCTTACCTTTTGCAAGTCTATTCAGAACTTTTTATTAGGTATCTTCAATCAATTTGGACGCTTGATGCATATGTGGCCAAGAACTGAATAGTCGCTACTTAGAGAATGTCACCTCCGCCGTTGTGCCTGTGAGGTCAATGATATTCTGATACTCTATGCAAGTCTCATCTGCCTTATGCAGAAAGATAGTTATTTCCCCAAACTTGCCTTTTGTGAGTCCTTCGTGTCGTTTTTCACGATGTATCTTCTCCTTGCTTTTGCAATGTGTCCAACTTACCTTTAGTGAGAGTCTTCTGTGCCTTTTACGCAATTTCTTCCCAACTTACCTTTTATAGGTCTCCTCTCTACCTTTCGTAGAAATGAATTTTCTCCAAACCTTTTGTTCTGGGGTCCTCTCTACCTTTCGTAGAAAGGAATTGTCTCCTAACCTTTTGTTAAGGGGTCATTCCGACCTTTTGTAGAAAGGAATTGTCTCCAAACCTTTTGTTCTGGGGTCCTCTATACCTTTTGTAGGAGGAATTATTCTCCAAACCTTGTGTTCTGGAGTCATTTCTGCTATTTGCATAAATAATACGATCGTCTTCTCCCAAGGGAGTTATGTTTTTTCTCCAAGCCTTTTATTCTGGGGTCCTCTCTACCTTTCGTAGAAATGAATTGTCCCCTAACCTTTTGTCCAGGGGTCCTTCCTACCTTTCGTAGAAAGGAATTGTCTCCAAACCTTTTGTTCTGGGGTCCTCTCTACCTTTTGTAGGAGGAATTATTCTCCAAACCTTATGGTTTGGAGTCGTTTCTACTGTTGCATAAAATAGTACGATCTTCTTCTCCCAAGGGAGTCTCCTCTACATGTTGTAGAAGGAATCTTTTCTCTCCAAACCTTTCGTTCTGGGGTCCTCTCTGCCTTTACAGAAGGAAACTTTTTTCTCCTAACCTTTTGTTCAGGGGTCCTCTTTGCCTTTCGCAAGAGGAGAACCAATTTCACACTTGGAAAATTGCAAAAGTTAGGGATTTAAAAGCAAAGACTACTATCCGCGTTCGATCTGTGATCACTATTCACACTTGGAAAATTCAAAGGAAAGGAATCAGTCCAGTCAGTCGTCTTCAAAGGCCAAAATATCTGCGGATAAACAAGTCATATGGGTTATAACTGAGTCGAGTCATGGTGGATGTCTGTTCCCCACATTGCCGACATTTGTATTTTCTTTTGCTTTTTACGCAATTACCTCTTTTTAGGAATTGCTTCCAGATGTAAATGCCTATTTACAGGCTGATCATTCAATAAAGTTTGCATTTCAGTCAAAGAGCTTTTGTTTTTTGTTTTACCTGTTTTGTTTGTGAAAATGTCCGATATTTTTGATAAACATTACATGCTAAATGTTGAGCTTTGTGAAACAAGTGGGAAAACAGTGGCAATTGCTTAGGCGACAGTCACTATGACGATAATCAAAGTAATCATTTTTGCACGTAGACCTTTCTGTTGGTTTTGCAGGATGACAGGTGTACCTCCCCAGTAGAGCTCTCCCCAACTTTAAAGTCTGATCGTCCTCAGAAGTTTATTACTCTTCCCCATTAGAGTATCAAGGATCGTCTTCCTCAACAGAGTATAAAGAAGTGATTCCCCAAGCGGAGTCATTGAGGATCGTCCCCTTCAGCAGGATATAAGAGGTTTTCCCCCATCCAGAGTTGCGATTTGGCTCACCTTTCTTCAGCAGGTGGTGTTTCCCCACAGGATATGGGGCAGTTTTTTTTTCCTCACCTAGTTAGGAAACAGGTGTTTATCCCCTGGCATAGTGGATATTGACAACTACTTTTTCTCCCAAGCGGAGTCTTTGAGGATCGTCCTCCTCAACAGAGTACAGAGGATTGTATACCCAGCCGAAGTTGTGTCTAGATTATTATTCCCCAGCAAATGTTCAGAAGTTGATTGCTCTAAGGAGGATGTTGTTGTATCTCCAGCAGAAGGTTCGTGGACAAAGATGTTATTATCCCCACAGAGTCCTGGTGTTTACTTTCCTCAGTTGGTTTGAAAGTATAGTCTCAACGACAATGGTTTGATCTAATCCCCAGCAGGGTAAGGGTAAAGTTATTTCCCTAACAACAGATTAAGCTCATATCCCCAAGCAGAGTCTGGTGGTGAGTGGTATCCCCAGCAGGTCTTAAGTCCAATCGTTTTTTGGAAGGCGTCAAATCCAAATTCTGAAGTATTTGGTGATCCCCAGCGGAGGAGTTTCCATCTTCAGTATTCATCTCCCTCCCCAGCTGAGTGGGTATTCTCTCAGAGTTTCGTCCATCTCCAGCAGAATTGTTGATCTTGATATTCCCCAACAGAGTGGGTATTCTCTCGGAGTTTCATCCATCTCCAGTAGAATTGGTGATTGTGATCTTCCCTAACAGGGTGAAGTTTTCCTCCGCATTGTTCTTTGGTTGGATGACAATTTAGTTTGTCGTCCTCGGTGGAACTGCTTCTGTTCTCAGCGTTTATTTCGCTGGGACGGTCTTTTTGCATTGCATAAGCATTTTTTTGCATGGCATCCTCCTAAATGCGTAGCATTTCCACTTCGTGTGGAGCATTACGGCAAAATTCAAACATATGCATCCGAAGCATAAGCCAGGTTTGAGTTTTCCTTCGTCAGGAAAAGCCAGATTTCAGGAGATATCTTTTGACTTCACTCCACAGGTTGGGTTTGGTCGTTCAAAGCAATATTTGACATTCCCTCGCAGAGTTGTTTTCCAGGATCGTTAACCCATGATTTCATTTTTATCCCTTCGTCCAGGTGGTCCTTTGGTTTATCTCCTCCAGGTTTTTACCGTCAGACACTCGTCTGTGTTTCCTTCGGCACCCGTCCGTGTTTGAACCTTTTTGTTTCAATACCCGTCCGTATTGACCTTTTGATAACACTCGTCCGTGTTGCCTTCCATTCCCCTGCGAGTTTAATTCTCGATAAAAGTTGCTTTACAACCTTTCGATACTCGTTCGTATTGAATCTCTTTACACCCTTCCGTGTACCTTTTCAGTACCCGTCCGTATTGAATCTTTCTGCACCCGTCCGTGTACCTTTTTAGTACCCGTCCGTATTGAATCCTTTTGCACCCGTCCGTGTACCTTTTCGATACCCGTTCATATTAAATCTCTTTACACTCGTCCGTATACCTTTTCAGTACCCGTCCGTATTGAAACCTTTTGAACCCGTCCGTGTATCTTTCCGATACCCGTCCGTATCTGATATCTTTGATTCCTTGACACCCGTCTGTGTTTATCCCCAGCATAGCTAACACTCGTTTGTGTTTATTTCATGACATTTCAATACATTGTTTGTATTGATTTCCAACACTCGTACGTGTTGTGATAGTGCAACATTTATTGCTTGTTCCCCAGTGGAGTCGTCCCTCCTTTGAGGATTGCAAATTTCAGGTTTCTTTTGGTATTTAATCTCCGTGAATCCTTTGAATGCATGATAGCCGTCACTATCATACCTTCAGGACCAAGTTGATTGAATATGGGCAGCTGTAACACCCTAAAATTTGCCTTGTTTTTAGCTAACTGGCTTATGTTTCTTTGCATTTCTTGCATTAGCATTTGTGCATAGCATTGGTTCTTAGCATGGGATCAAGGTGCTTGGTTCATTTCAAAGGAGTCTCAAGCCTCAAGGTGGTTTGAGGAATTCATCATATCATCATAAGGTTAAGAATGGAAAAGGATTTCAAATGAATCTTTCCCTCCTAACCAGAGGGACCAAATTAGGGTTTTTGACCCAAAGGACTTCTTGAAGGGCTTTGTGGATTCAAGCATGTTCTTATGGTATTCCATGTGTTCACAAGTATTCATGGATAGAGATTTGGTTGATGGTTTATGGTGAAGAGTGTTTAGTGGATCAGTTGCTTGTGAACCAAGAAAAGTCAACTGTAATGGAGAAAGTCAACTGTGGAATTTTGAGGTTCTTTTCATGGTTTTCAAGGTCTCACATCCTCAGATGGTTTTCAAGGGTCAAGTTTCATATCATTCATCAAGAATCAAGAGTTTGTGCAAAAGTTACTAAATTTGGAAAATGACCTATAATGAGAACTTTCGATTTTTGGCAGTTTTTCCACTATATTCAACTTGACTTTTCATCATCAAGGAAGCTTCAAATGAATTTTCCTCCAACATGAAAGTTGAAGATCTTTCTCTCCCATTTCCAAAAAGTACTAGATGGTTTCCATATCATTTGTATAACTCAAGTTATGGTCAAAACAATGCAAGGTCCTTTTAAGGGTTTTCACATGTACTACTTTTTCCACCTTTTGCATTTTGGTGCAAATTGACTTGTAATTGGTTCTATTGGTTCATGTCAGATTACAACATCCAAGTACACCTCATGAGGATCATTTTTGGCCTTTGAATCAATTCATTTCATGCCATATTTCTCACTTATTCAACAAAGTGCAAATTTGCAAGTTGGATTGAATCTCACAAACCAATCAACCACAAGGCCCAATTTCAATTCAGATGTGATCAGTAAGTAAAATGGAGGTGAATCATGCTTACTTGGTGACCAATGCACGTGTGAATGAAGGGTGTACAACTCAAATTGCATTTTTGCATAAACCTTCAAAAGTCATTAACCAAGGGATTAACAAGACCTTAATCATAATCAGGGGAATAACCAAGTGTATATAAGCTAACTCATGCCTTCACAGCTAGGTCATGCATCCTTATTTGCTCAGATTTCACATTTTTGCTCAAATCTTCTCCTCTTCGATTCTCTCTCATCTTAAGAGCTTTTTGAGAAATTCTTTCATATTCTTGATCCTTGAAGTTCATAGAACAAGAAGCAACTATTGGTTTGATCTCATAGCAAGGAAATCATAGGGTTCGAATTTGGAAACCACTTCTGCAAATCTCAAGATCTAGGTCAGATTCAAGCTCTAATTGCATTTATTTTGTAATTAGAGACTTCCAAGGTGTGATCTGGAGCTTACAGACGGGTTTCTAGGAGTATTTTGAGCTCTTCAAGATCTCAGGTTAGTGGTGATTTCATGCTCTTAGAACTTAATTTTTTGATGTGCATAATGATCTATGAGGTTCACTGAGTGTGCTGATGTGTTTTGTTTTGAGTTTGGACGTGTATCATGAGAGTATTTGATGGTTGAAGTTTTTGGATCCAAACTTATTTCGTTCGATTCTCATTATTGTTGCATTGTCTGTGGATTTAAATGTGATATTTGAGATCCTCATGAAAAACTGAGTGGAATTGTACCCTTGTTGTTGATTTCTGGAAACTTTTTACGTTGTGGCGCCGGAGAAGGTGACCGGAGCTAGGGCTCCGGCACCTGGTGTGTTTTCTGACCGGTGAGGGTTTAAGTGGAGAAGATGAAGTCCTGGCCATTGATGTGGTTGATCTGAGCGTCCATATTGTGCCACTTCATTTAATTTTCTTGTGTTTTATTTAATGTATGTGTGTGTTAGTCTACCATTGTTATCATGTGCATATGATCCTAGCCACTCATCTTGCTTATTATTTGTTTTGATTGACTCATTATCATACGTTGATTTGATCTGGTGGTTGTAATTAAGCCAGCGCATTAAAATTGTCATGTGCAATTCACGTGGTTCTTATTTTGTTTAGATCATGTTTTGTGTGTGTTTGCCTATCATTGTTATCATGTACATGTGATCTGAACCTTTGATCTGGATTACCTTGTGATTTGTTTGAATGAATGTAGAGCGTGAGATCCATCTGATGGTGTGTGTGAGTCTTTTGTGTTGACTGAAATTCATGGTATGCGTTGACAATTGTATGGGACTGGGCTTGACATTTCTTTACTTTGTGAACCCCCCATTTAAGCCCATTTATCATTTTCAACGTGGAATTGTTGCTTGTTGCCCCCCCTGGCTTATTTTATTTCTTTTATTTTCTTATTTGTTTAACTTTCATTTTTTTTTTTAAAATAGTTTAATGCATCCAAAAATCCGAAAAAAAATTCATGAAGCATGTTTAGGGTTTTATAAAATTTTTCCAAATTTTATTTTCCTTTTTTATTTTATTTTTAGCATCTGAATTAATTGTTGCTTTAATTTCTTTTTAGATTGTTTCATATATGCATACTTTAACTTGTAGATTTTATTTCTCATAGCATATAAAACATTCTGAACCCATTCTTTTTGCATTGTTTCATCAAAATCTTGAAGTGCATAAAGACATTTTTCTCATATTTTTAAACTCTTTTCATATTGCATTTTGGTCCCTCTCTTTTGCATATTAGTTCATAATTCCCATGTGACTTTGTATAATTGTTTGAAGGACCTATCTTGTGAATTTTTATATGAGTTTTTAATGTGATGTTTGCCCCTGTTTGAGGTGTTTTGATAATTAATTTGGTAATTTTGGAAGATGTTTGCTAATTGTTTGATTGCTCTTTGTTTGAGGTCTTCTTTTATGCACATCTTTGATCATGTTTGATTACTTGTTTGAGGAGGCACTTGTGCCATTATTTGGGATTGCTTCTTTGATTTATTAAATCATGTTTGAATCATTATAGGTCATTTGATTGCAATTATAGGCCATTGGTGTGAGGTTGTTGCATATTTTGTGCACATGTTCAATGTTTGATTTACATGCCTCTTTTGACTTATCTTCTCACTTCTTCTCATCTATGCCTCTTCTTGGTTTGTATTTGGTTTATGTATGCCATGCCATATCATTCCTTTGCATTTCATTTGATGTATTTTTCTGACCTTGGAGCTTTGTATTCATGTCATATGCTATTCATGTTTCATTTGGCATCCTTTAACATGTTTCACTTACATGCTTCCAACTCCTTCTTCTAATGATTCTTAATGCTTGGATACTTGCTTGTATGCCTTATGTGACACTTGTATAGCAAGTTTAGGCACATGTTTAGGTCATCCACATTCTGACTTGGATTTTATTTGAAGCATTCTTGCATGATCACCTTGCATATCCACTCATTCTTCTTCTACTCCTTCTTTGATGACTTTCTTGTATGTTTTGCCACTTGTTTGCATTCTCTTTGCTTGAGTTTGTTTGGTAAACATTATGGGCCACCTCTAAGGTGTAAATTCTGACTTGTATGAGTTTCCTTTGGTTTGTAATCATTTCTCTTTGGGTTGTGACTTATTTGGGTTTCATTTGTCTTATTGTTGCTTATGTTTGTTTTTGCTAACCATGTAGGGGCTAATGGTAAGTGAATGGGATGTGGATAGTTATCCACATTCTAACTTCTCCTTTTTCTTTTAAGATTTCATACTTGTGTTGCTTTAGCATTTAAGATGCTTCTTTCTTCTCTCTCACTCTTTCTCATCTCATGAATCTCAAGACTTGATTAAGTCTTGGATTCTTTTCCCTTAGAGCTACCTAGTCCAACTTAATTTTTGATTAAGCTTGGAGTAGGATTAGCATTAGGCTTTAGGCAGTCGTCTCTCCTAAACCTCACTAACCATAGGTCATCCATGCATGATAACATTAGGGCTTGTAGTTTCCCTTTAGAGTTTCCTTTGTGTCTTCTCTCTTCTCATCTCAAAACTTCTTCAAAACACGTAATAAAAGTTAACGTGTATTGCGCTCGAGTCTTAAGCGTGGGAAGTGAGGAATGAGGGGTTTCCCTTCACTCTTCTAGGGTACCTAGTGTACGTCCTGTTGGGGATGATACGCGAAGTATTCGTTCCTATGTCATAGACTTTGGTGCAATGCAAGTTATGAGCTAACTTAAGAAAAACACTTCTGTCTAAAAAACACAAAACAAATTCAAATCTTTTTATCCTTCGGGATTGTTGGGTTTCAAACTTTTTTTTCAGAAAAGAGCTCGTCGCTCACGTAAAACCACTTACCCATTCGTGGTCGTACCCACGAACTACATTAGCTCTGATTCCTCTCTCTCGTCCGATTGAGGATATGTAGGCACAAGACAGCGATTGTCTTGGCGAGCAACCTTCCCCCACAGTTCCCATCCGAACTACGTTGACTCTGACTTTCCCATTGTACTGAGGGAGTACGTAGGCCTAGGACAACGATACCGCCCTATCGAGTCACTTTTTTTTTCTTTTCTTCTTCGTTTCTCCGTTCTTTTCGTTCTCGTTTCTTCTCCGGTCCAGTAGCAGTGGAGCTCCAGATGACGACACCTTTTGATGCAGACAACAAGCGTGGATCCCATCGAGTATGATGGACGTGTCGGGTTCTAACACCTTCCCTTCGTGTAACCGACTCCCGTACCCGTTTCTCTTGGTCGTGAGACCATGTTCTTTCTCTTCCCTCAGGTTTATGCAGTGTTTCCTTTCCCTCTCTTGGGATAAATACACATTGCTGGCGACTCTGTTTTTCCGCGCCACTCTCGCGTTTGTACCGTTGGATGCAAATCCTTTCGGGAGCGACAGGTGTGAAACGATTTCAAACATTGAGATTTTGGATGCAAGCTTCAAGTGTCAAGGGATGTTCATTTGCATATATTACCATTTGAATTTAAGAGCATACAAGGCCATACAAGCTAAATGTAAGTACAAGAATCAAAGTTGGAAGACATGAGCAAATCAAGATGAATTTTGTCATACAAGTTAATCATGTGAACATTTGGTTTATCCCAATCAAATACATTATCCAAGCCTAATGACCAAAAAAATACGCCATGAGAGTTTGAGCTAAAACAATCCCGCGAGCATAACCATCATCTCCCATGAGTGTAACATTATCTTCCACAAGTCAAGGAAAAGGTTAAGGTATAGCCATGTCATACGAATCAAAAATCAAGACCAAATACACTTCATTCCACTCATGATGCCACGGTTGAAGTTCAAAGACCTGTAATTTCAAGCAAGCATGTTCAAGTCAATTCAAAAAATCCATTCAAAGACAATTTACACAAACCATCCAACACAATTCCAATTCAATTCATTTCCATGACCAGAACCATTTCAAATTCTAAACCATAACCAAGCAATTCTTATTCCAAGGCATGAAATTAAAATCAGTTCATAAAATTTCATCACACCAAATCATATTTCACACAAGTCAGTTTTTTTCACAGCCTATCATGTTCATTTTTGTGTAAAAACTCAAGGTTAGAATTTCAGAAGCAATGCTAAATAGAGAAATGGGACCACATTTTGACATAGTTGAAAATGGCAAAACAGAAACAATAGCAGAAATTCACAATACAACCACTTTAGCATAAAACTGGAAACAAGACAAAATTCACAGTAGAAAAAGACACATAACCATAGTAGAATGAGCAGGGATAAAGTTTCACCAATTCGGAACTCTTTTTGAACATCAAGAAAGTATCATAAGGAATACCATAATCAAGATTCAAAAGCATCTTCTAACCCTAAATTTTGTGGATATAAGTGGAGGTGGATTTCTAAGAGGGAGAGGTCTCTACACACACAAAAAAAAACACTAAGCAGTTCTCTACATACACAGAAAAAACCCTAAAACGGCCGCGAAAAAGAAGAAAGGGAAGCGAAAGAGAGAACCCGTACCTGCGTTCTAAGGCTTCAAGGGTGAGTTTTTTCGTTTCAAATCTTGTTTCCTACCATTTCTTGTTCGTCTGATTATAATGCCTCTTTCCCTTTTGCTTTTGCCACGTTTGGTTGGTGTTTTGGGGTTAGAGTTTATAAAAAGGGTTGGTTCGATTCGGCCGTCTGATTGAGTTTTTTTGAAGAAATCAAGAGAGGATTCGTTTTCACTGTAGAAAAAGGGTAGGGATTTGTTTTGTTTTCGTGACGAAATAAGAGATTCTTGCCGGAGAAGACGGCGGTTTTCGCCGTGGTTCTTCTTCTCTGGCGAGCCTTTTTTGGTTTTTCGGCATGGCCAGTTCAGAGAGAGTGAAACGAGATAGGGTGGATAAGGAACGTGAATGAAGTTTGCTTGAGTTTTTTGTTTTATTTTTGGGTTTGCACTAAATATCCTTTAGTATTCATTCAAAGACATTATTAACATTAATGCATGGCCAGCTGGTTACCTAGAAAGAGTGTGGGTTTTCCCAATATGTGTCTGCTGCATTAATTGCTTCCCGACCTTTTTTTTAACGTTACAACTTGCATTACTCATATTTAGGATTTTGTTTTCAAGACATTTGGAACCCGTGTGATACCCTGTGATTGACACATGGGGTTTACATGAAGTCAACCAGGGATCCTATGCGAATCCCCTTGTGATGCACATCGTGCACCTTCCTTTGGGCGCCCTTGATGGAGTCAACTGAGGACTCATCAAGGATCTGACGCCTCTGATCTTCTCTAGGATAAACCCCTTCCTTCTTGGGCTTTGGGATTTTGTGGGCCTTGATTTCTACTATGTGCACCCATGTTCTGCTAGCTTGGTTCAACCTATTTTACTTTTGTGTTTCTTTTTGTTTTATTATTTTCAACCTATTTTCTCATTTTCTATTTTTTATTGTTAAATTCATAAAATACAAAAAATGTGTACATTGTTAATTATCTTAAATATATTTATTTAATATTAATTAATTAAATTATTTGTTAATTTTATTAAATATTCATATTTAATTTAGTTAATAATTTTGTGTGTTGTTTAGTTCGGTTTAATTGTGTAATTTCCGATTATTTGTCTTGGTTGTGCAAATTTCTCGTGTAATATGCTTATACCATGATGATATGTTCTTAATCTCTTATTTACACCTTCAAAATCATTTTTCAAAAACAAATTCTCGATCCAATGTCGATCCATTTTTTACCCTTGTAAGTCGATTGCCTCGTGCGTCGTTATCGACCTTACCCTAGCATAATTAGGTCCTCCATCCCATTTAGTTCATACGCTTAATCGTTTTGAATGCAAACTCAAACCTTGATTCATATCGAGTATCTTTTTTTCAAATCAAATTAAGACACTTACCATCTAACTCAAAACACTTCCTTAAATAAGAGAATAAAGTCTTTTTGTATTGAACTAAAGAGAGAGGATTGGGTGAAGACCCCTTCCTCTTCGAGTATTAGGATGCTCACTTTAGAGTGTGTGGTCTCGATACTCGTCTTTCAATACGAAGACGTGACTATATTCACCACACAATTTTCGCAATAAAGCTCGTGAGATGAAGAATTGGGTACTACCCGCAAGAGGTTACTATCCGAGGACTTATTTCACCCCTAAGTAGCTCACCCTTTCATTTCTCTTCTTTCACCTTCTTTTCTTCTTAAGCCAAAAATCTTGGTCTTGTACCAAGTGCATTTTCAAAACCTCTTTTCTCAATAAACTTAGATGGTCGTGGAGTGGTTAGGCGAAGGCCTTCTCCTATCCCGAGTGCTTGGCATTACCTTTAGGGGTCACTGTCGTAAAACACTTACCATCTAAAACCAAAACACCTTAAATAAGAGAATAAAGTTCTCTTTGTATTGAACTAAAGAGAGGGGATTGGGTGAAGACTTCTTCCTCTTCGAGTATTAGGATGCCCACTTAAGAGTGTGTGGTCTCAATACTCGTCTTTTAATATGAAGATGTAACTATATTCGCCACATAATTTTCATAACAAACCTTTTTGAGATAAAGAATTGGGTACTGCTCGTAAGGGGTTACTATCCGAGGACTTATTTCACCCTTAAAGTCAACTTCCAATAAACCAAATGCGACATCTTGCCTTGATGGCGAAAACTCATTCTTTTAAAAAAGCGCACATTATTTCCGTTCTACCGCAAACAGGCATCGACTCTAACTGCTAGAACACGAACTTAGCGTCGCTCATAAAAAACACCAACAAACTATAGGCCGAACTACGGCTGCTCTAATTTCTCATTCTCGTCGAGAATACATAGGCACAAGACGGCGAAGTCTTGGTGAGCACCCTTTTCCCTTTTCGTAGTCCACGAACTACGAATGCTCTGATTCTTCACTTCTTTCAAGTGAAGATACGCAGGCACAAGGGCCCTAATCCTTGGCGAGCACCCTTCCATTTCCTTCACCCGTAGTTCTCCAAACTACGTTGACTCTGAATTTCCCATTGCACGCAGGAATACGTAGGCATAGGACCGCGAAGTCCTATCGAGTCTCTTTTTGTTTCCACCCTTTCCTTTTACTTTTCTTTTATCTTATTTTCCTTCATCATTTTTGTTTTTAAACCCTCCTCTCTCCCTTTTAGAGCACTCTTAGCAAGCAATACCATTAGCAAACATCCTTACACATAGACAAACGAATGGTTTCCATCGAGTATGAAGGATGTGGGGGGTGCTAATACCTTCCCTTCGCATAACCGGCTTCCGAACCCATAATTTGGTTGCGAGACCATCATATCCTTTTCTCTTGGGGTTTTCTCGATATTTTCTCTTCCCCTCATAGGATAAATAAAGTTTGATGGCGACTCTCTGTTTCTTCCTCCTTCGCCTTCTCCGTCGTCTATTTTTCGAGTAGCGACAGACGTTACCAATTAGAAGATCAGGGCGAGACACCTACCCCACCCGAGACTCCTTCTGCTCCTGAATATCATCTGACCCCTTCATTAGATGTTTCTTCATCATCTATTTTTGCAGGCCCCTCAGATAGGCAAAATGTTGACTATGAGCTCAACACCCTTAGAAGAGAGGTTATAGCTCTCTGCCATGCTATTTAAAACCAAACTGATAAAGCGGCTAAGCAGATGGACCACCTATTCCAGGAAGTACATTCCTTGAGGGGAGAATTAGGTCACCAAGGCACAGGTCATGGTCGTCGCTGAGATCTCTATACAAGTTCTTTATTCCTTTTCCCACTTTCATCAAAATATTGAGGACAATGTTTGGTCTAAGTGCGGGGGAGAAACTTTACTGTTTTCTTTTTCTCGCTTTCTAGTTAGATTTATCGCTTTTCTAGTTTATTTCTTGTTATTAAGGATTTTCTATTTCTAGTTTAATATTTGTTTGTCGAGTCAATGCATGTGCTATCGAGTCTTTATGCGTGGTTTTATGATGTTTGTTGATTCTCCCATTTCTTGAGCCATATCGAAAAAAGTTTGAAAATTTTTTACTTAGAAATATTGTGCGTTTTTGAAAGTTTTAGGCAACAGATGAAATTGAGGTTAAATTGTGAGACTTGGGAAAACTTTACAAGATCAATATCGTTTTAATACCTTAAGTCTCCTGATTATGGAGACCGATTTGAGTACTTATTATGCCATAACCTTAAATTCTTCCCCTTCAATAATCCTTAAGTAATTTATTCAGCAGTCAGCAGCATCCTAAGCACACACTACATAGGAAGCCGACGCAAATAAGTGAATGATCTTAGGCTTAAGAAAAAGAAATAAAAAAATGAATAAAAAGGAGTGTTCCTTCTAACTTAGGTGACCCTCACCCGGTCACTTAGCACAACGATGCAAATTCCTTTACTTGTTGATACTTGAGCCAATGTGCAAGAAAAATAAAAGAAATAATAATGATCATGATCACTAACAAACTATTCTACTATGAATGTGTAAGGATAACATGCTTAATTGCACTATAGTGAAAAAGGACAAAAAATGGGATGAGTAAGTTAGGCTAAGGCATAATAACATGACTCAGATTGGTTTTTATAGGAGAGAGGCTTACGACCGCCCAGCTATAGATTTTTATTTTTACGATATCCTTAGTGTGTGAGTTAGTACCTATCAATGCAATCTTAATTGAAGTAGAGTTTGTAGCCTAAAATGAGTATCCGAATGCGATTATTTTTCATGAGTCTTGAAACCGCATGCTGCAATTTTTCAAAGTCTTTTCATATGTGTAGCAGCTTGCTTGAGGACAAGCAAAGGTTTACGTCTGGGGGAGTTTGATAACCACGAAACTTATAATATTTTCCGACTCGATACGCATGCATTGTTATCAATTTTACATCCGTTTTATGTTTATATGTAGTGTTATGCGGGTATTTTGTTTGTGTTGCAGATACTTCCCATGTAGTAGTAGACATGAGATAAAATGAAGAAAAATTGGCCAAAAGTGGAGAAAAGGACACCTCAACATGAAGGAATTCAAAAGTGGGCGTTTTCAGCTTGTGGCGTTCGCCATGGCCATTTCACTTGCCACGTCCCCTATGTTGAACTCATGGCGTTCACCATGAGGCCATGGCATTCGTGCCCAGTTTTTCAGCAACAGACAGACTTAGTCTGCTCCCACTCCCACATATTTTTCTCAACTGACATCTACACGAATTGAGACCTACTTCAGTAGTTGCAATATTACATATAGGTTTAGTTTTTAGGTTTTTGATGTCCAAGTTTTCAGTATTAAGTAGGCAAAAAATTTACACTGTAAAAGTACTTAATTGTTCACACACACACACACACACACACACACACACACACACACACAAACACACACACACACACACACACACACACACTGCATTGTTAGTTATCAGTACTACTTTTATTCATCATTAATATCAATATGAGTCTTATGTCAATTATGTCCGGCTAAGTTTCTAGAGTCCGGGATGTGAGGATCGTCGTTCCGACGGGACTCGATAAATTAAATTGACGTTGAATTTTTATATTATATTTTGCAATTTCAATTTTTAGTTTTAAAATCAAATAGTTTTAAGCGAAAGCGAAAGCACTCAGGTACCGGTCAATAGTGCGACAGTGTGAGACCAGTACCTGATCGTAAAAATTGGATTTAATTTCTAAAAACAACGATAACTCTTTAGTGATTAATTAGGATCTATTAGTTTTCAAATATTGTTTCGAAATTGTAACCTGTGGAGCGACAACAAATCATTTACGGTTTTGAAACATAACACGGGCTGCGCGAAAGTGAGTAGTGTTTTTAAGTTAATATTTTCTTCCGAAAAAATATTTTAAAATCAAATCAAACGCCAAAAATTTATTGATTCCCAAAGGTGCGACTAGAAATTGCATTTTGGTCTCGCTTTTATTAATACTTTCTTAACCCAATTTTTATTCCCGTTTTATTTTTCCTTCTAAAAACAAAATATATCCGATTAGCGTTATATTTACATAGGATAATAGATAGCGGTAGATTGACTATTGGTCTTTGTGGGTTCGACATCTTTTGTATTACTTTGATAAAGTCTGTGCACTTGCAGATAAGCTACAACACGAAGCAAATCAACAGTTGACCCTATCTAATTGCCTTAAACCAGTAAGACGAGACGCCATAGTGTTCGAACTTTCAGGATACAAGTCAATTAGATACGAAATGACTCCAAAATTTTATCTTTGGAAACAGAAGATAAAGTGATTTTATGAAGGGTTAACCTTGTTGAGGGATACATAGGGGTTACTTTTATATTCCCACAGGGGCTTCACCCTTAATGATGTTTTTATGCTTCGAAATGATAGTTGACTTGTTTCTTGAAACTTAACAAAGACTACTATTGAGCTCCACACGTTGAAATTTCCTCCAAGAGCTAACAAAGTAAACTTTCAGCAGATAATCCTCGTAAGAAATCATTGAGACTTAACAACAAACATGTTCAAATGTTAAATACAAAAAGAAATCCTCGAGAATTAACAAAAACAAACTTCCAACTAACAAAATATTAAAAGATCCTCCAAGAACTAACGAAGTGATCTTTCTGCTAATTGTTATTCAAAAGACCCTCTAAGAACTATCGAGAATCCTTTCATCTTAATACACGAGGATGGGGAGAAACTTCCTTTAAGTTTTTTTTTTAAATATGCATGACAAGAAACTAAACGATTGCAATTATTGGAAGTATTTTATGGGGATTATCAACAACACCTTTCAAGATAACGATCAACGCAAGATCTCTGGTGATTTAAACAAAATGCCTTCCACACATTCACTATCTAAATGGTCCTTTGAGAATTGACCGAGAAAACCTTCGACTTAAGCAAGTACAGACAGGCTATTTGAAATATAAAACATGCCACTGGCAATCATTGAAAGATTCTTCGCGAACCATAAAGGCAAAATTTTAAATAATAATCATCGAAAAGATCCTTCAAGAGCTAATGAGGTGATTCTCCCATTAACCGTCATTCTTAAATTTCCCTGAAAGTTAACCGAGAAGGCTTTCAGATAGCCATATTAAAAGAAACTTTTTTATTTTTAATAGATGGAATGCAAAATGATAACCATCAGAAGATTCCATGTGACCTATCACATAAGACTTTGACTAGACATCATCAAAACCCTTTTTTGTGGATTAACATATACCATTTAACAACTTATTAAAATATCCTCCAAGAACTAATGAAGTGAGCATTCAACTAACCATTATCTGAAAGCTTTCTCCGAGAATCAACAGAGCCAAATTTCAACTTTGCTTCATCGAAACATCCTTTGATACATACGTGGAAACTTCTGACTGAGAATAAATATGAATGATGCTAAAAGTATAGTTTTGAGATAATTGGTGGGTAACAAACGGGAGATCCTCTAAAAATTAATAGAGCAATCATTCCACAAAAGAAAAACGAGGTTCCCTGAGAATTAACAGATCAAAGCCTTAAATCATTTCATAACAATCGGAAGATACCCCGAGAATTGACGAAAAACAACACTCCGTGGAGGATAGTTGAACCTTTATGAGAAACAACACTCCGTGGAGGATAGTTGAACCCTCTGAGAATTAACAAAGCAGTATCTAATGGTAAAAACCACCGGAAGATGTTTTTAGAATTAACGGAGATCAAGCTTTACAGGAGATAGTTGAGCCTTTCTGAATATTAATAAATAAGAGAATCAACACGATATCATTGAAACCCTATGAGAATTTATATAAGAGTATCTGATGGTAAAAACCATTGGAAGATGTTCCGAGAATTAATGGAGATCAAGCTTTAGTTGAGCCTTTCTAAGATCCCAATCCTGCCCTAAAACAAACCCAGAGCATTTCCCAAATCAATTTGAAAAATATTTAGAATTTTTAATTTTAAGTAATATACAATATAATAATAATAAAATTATTTATATTTACTTAAATAGGATAATTTTTTTAATTAAATAGGCTAAAAAACCTTGACCATTTTTTTTATTTAAAAAATAAATGTGTATATTAGATAGTACACCCCTATTCATTGACATGATCTATTCCTACTTCTAGTTACCAATTGAGATAGTTTAAGGCTCTGTTTGGTAAAAATAGCGGTTGACTGATAAGTTAGCTGATAGCTTATAACTTATGACTGATAGCTGGTAACTGATAGCTTATAGCTTATAACTGATGGCTGATGACTTATAGCTGATAAGCTAATTCAAGTGTTTGGTAAAATTAGCGGTTTAATTATCTGATAAAATAAAATGACATAAACGATATTTAATAATTATTATTTTAGTTTAAATTATAATAAATTATAAAGGATAATAATGGGTTTTAGTTTAAATAATAAGGGTAAAAGTGAAAGAAAAAATAATAAGCTATAAGCTATAAGCTAAAACGCTATTTAAAATAGCGTCTGAAAAATAAGCTATAAATTAATAAAATAAGCTATAAGTTCGTGATGAAAGACTGTTACCAAACAGGTATTTTATTGTCATACGAGCTTATAAGCTATAAGACATAAGCTATAAGCTTAAAAGATGTCTTGCCAAACAGAGCCTAAGTAGACATATTAAATATCTCTTGTGATATTTATTTATTTACCATTTTAAAAGATTAAAAAAAATTAATTATTATGCATTGTTAATGTAAAATATTTTATCCTGTCAGTTCATCAACATCATCTATTTGCAATATTTTATAAATGATTAAAATAAAAGTTAAACTTCTTTTAACATTCAATGTCTATAATTAACTGAGACTATAAAATTCTTTTATATTATCAATGTATTTCAATTAAATTTTAAAAAGAGATAATGAAAAAAATAAATAATAATAATTTGACATAATTATTATTTCTCTATTTTATTATATTTATGTAATTCATCCTCCTACTTAAAATTCATATATTTTATATCTTTTTCACATTTACCTAACTAATCTATTTTAATTAAAAAGGTATTACTACATTCATTGTATAATGCATAGAATAATAAATTTAATATCCAAAATTTATTGTCATCATTAATTTTTCTTTTTATTTTCTTAATTTAATAAATATACCCTAAATTTAGTGACTAACTAACATAAAAAAATAAAGTCTTAGGGGACTGTCAAATCTACATATTCTCTCTCTCTCTCTGAATTCACAGGACAGATCTTTTTCTCAAACAGATTCGATTAAATCGCCGATCTTTATTTCTCTCAAACCCCCCTCTCTCTTCCTCTTCAACCTCTCTCTCTTCTCATATAAATGTTTCAGATTTTCAAGGTACGATTCTTCATTCATACAATAACTTCTACTACTACTATTTACTAATATTTATTACTTAATTATCATCAATAAAATATGAATTTTTTTCTCTATTATTTGTTTCTTCCCTTTGTTCATGATTCAGTTCTTTATCTCAGTTTCAGAGACATTGTTTTTTATCAGCTTTATGGGTTCTTTGGTTTTTCTTTGACCAGTTTCTGTTTTTTACTCAATGGAATTTTATGCTGTTGGAAATTCTACCAGTACAGTTTTATTTTAACATTTTAATTGCTTCATATTATTATTAGTATGATTTATTTTGGATTTTCATGAATTTAAAGTAATCCAATAAAAACATTATTAAATAGGTTGGTGGTGTTGTTCAATGTATGCGTTGTTTGCGGGATTTGGACAATTTGGACTGTTACTATTATTTTTGTTTTTTTCGTAATTTTGCTGAAAAGGGTTATATATATATATATATATTCTACAATAGTTACTTCTCACCCTCATCTCTTATGTATCATTACAATTTTTTTATTTTAATTTTTTAAGGTTCTTCTTTTGAACTCTGTGCTTTAGGTAGGTATTCGATGAGTACAATAAAAAAAAAGGTTCTTTTTATGGAAATGAGATCTGCTTTTTCCAATGTCATCGTTAAAATTATACTCTTTTTTCTCTTACATATAAATCATTTATCAAAAATATGTAATATTTTTTTTATTTTTAGAAGAAAGAAAAGAAAAAAAAAAGAACACAATATTCAATTTTTTTATAAATACTTATTTAATTTCTCATATTATACTTTAAATATTTATTATTATTTTCTCTTTTGAATTCTTATAATTTAGCATAATTTATAAAATTTATTTTTTTATACAAAATTTAATGTATTAGCATATTTTGAGAAATTTCTATATAGACTGAGTTGACCTTGACTATTAATAATAAAATTTTAATTTTTTTTTTTTTTTTTTTTTAATTCATATTTTTATAAGGAATTGAATTATAATATACTAAAATTTAAAATATTTTTTAAAATAATTCTGATGCAACAACCGTATAATTTTTTTTTTTATATTGTGGATGCATATTTTCATTATATAAAAATTAATCTCTTTTGGTTATTGGTAATGATAACATTTTTCAAGTAGTATCTACGGTGTACCACTTTTATGTATTTTTTAGAAGAAAGAAGAGAAAAAAAAAAGAACACAATATTCAATTTTTTTATAAATACTTATTTAATTTCTCATATTATACTTTAAATATTTATTATTATTTTCTCTTTTGAATTCTTATAATTTAGCATAATTTATAAAATTTATTTTTTTATACAAAATTTAATGTATTAGCATATTTTGAGAAATTTCTATATAGACTGAGTTGACCTTGACTATTAATAATAAAATTTTAATTTTTTATTTTAATTTTTTTAAATTCATATTTTTATAAGGAATTGAATTATAATATACTAAAATTTAAAATATTTTTTAAAATAATTCTGATGCAACAACCGTATAATTTTTTTTTTATATTGTGGATGCATATTTTCATTACATAAAAATTAATCTCTTTTGGTTATTGGTAATGATATCATTTTTCAAGTAGTATCTACGGTGTACCACTTTTATGTATTTTTTAGAAGAAAGAAAAGAAAAAAAAAACACAATATTCAATTTTTTTATAAATACTTATTTAATTTCTCATATTATACTTTAAATATTTATTATTATTTTCTCTTTTGAATTCTTATAATTTAGCATAATTTATAAAATTTATTTTTTATACAAAATTTAATGTATTAGCATATTTTAAGAAATTTCTATATAGACTGAGTTGACCTTGACTATTAATAATAAAATTTTAATTTTTTAATTTTATTTTTTTTAAATTCATATTTTTATAAGGAATTGAATTATAATATACTAAAATTTAAAATATTTTTTAAAATAATTTTTTAAAATAATTCTGATGCAACAACCGTATAATTTTTTTTTTATATTGTGGATGCATATTTTCATTACATAAAAATTAATCTCTTTTGGTTATTGGTAATGATAACATTTTTCAAGTAGTATCTACGGTGTACTACTTTATATAGTGCCTCACAGTGTAACTTACTCAATTAGAATAAAAATGACAAAACAATCATGATTCATGCTTATAATCTGATTTCTCTGAAAAAGAAACTCATGTTGGTCATGATTTTATCCCCCAGAGCTTGTCTCATCTATTCAAGCCCTTCAATTAAACAATTCTAAAGTTCTTAATGTTCTGTCCATTTCTTTTATTAATGCAAGCAAGTACAAATACAAGAATATTACTCATGAATAAATTTAAAAAATAATTTTAATTTTTTTTCTATTTTAATTTTTTTCTTTGTCATTTTTTTTTATCACCGAAGTTTGGGGTCAGTTCTGAAATCAAATCCAACACAATTATAATTGAATAAATTAACGATTTTTCTATCTTATTTTCTCTCAGGACTGAAAAAAAAATGGAGGGTGATACATACTCAAGCCATGTCAATGGAACCCAAACTGAAGGCAAGATCTTACAAACATTTCAAAAAAGCTTTGTTCAAGTCCAAAACATTCTGGATCAGAATCGAGTACTCATCAACGAGATAAACCAGAATCATGAGTCTAGAATCCCAGACAACCTCAGCAGGAATGTTGGTCTTATTAAGGAACTCAACAACAATATAAGAAGAGTTGTTGATCTTTATGCTGACCTTTCATCTTCCTTCACCAAATCCATTGATGTTTCTTCGGAAGGAGATTCAAGTGGTGCTGCAAAATCAGAAGGAAACCTAAGTCACAAAAGACACAGACCTCTTTAGATATTTTATTTTATTTTATTTTTCATTTTCATTTTGGTTATGTTTGTATTACTGGTTATATTTAAAATAAATAAATAAATAAATGATTTTTCAATATTGTTGTTAGTTTAGTTTAGGTAAGAAGTGAAAGTGAGAAAGCGATGCAGTTACTGTTTTAGGACTATTCCCATGTAGAGAGTGTTTGGACCAAGAAAAATAGTTCATGTGTTTCAATGTGGGGGCGTGACAATTGATAACTCAAAACTGCATGTTTATGTGTGCACATGCTCTCAATCAGATGGAACAAAGTAGCTTTATGATTTTAATGAAATATTTTTTGTGCCCAATCACTCACCACCACAAGAATATAATCTTGTTTCTAATGTGTGGGGCACTAGAAAGTAGAAAAAGTTTGAGAAGAAATTTTGGAAGAAGAAAAATACAAGTACACGGTCTTATATAGAATTCTTAGTAAAATTATTAATTTGGAAGAAGAAAAAATAAATCATTTTTTTAACAAATATTTTTTTTGTTTCGATTATAACTAGTTATTTCATTTTATTATGAATAAAGTGAGTAATACAAGTTAATTTAAAATAAAATATTTGAGAACTAGCATAAGTTTTGATACCATTGGAACAAGGTTCATATGTATCTTATTAAAACTAATCGATGAAGTGATCATAAACCAAAGTTATAGATACTTGAATTTGTTCTTTGTTGGTTTCATATGTGAAAGGGAATTGTGTCACACTTTCTACTCGATGCACCATCAAAGAATGATTCACTTTTCGACTTCTAACTCGAAATAATATTATAATTGTTTTCTTCTAAAGGAAAGTTGTTTAGGTATTTTAGTATTATTTTTACTAAAGAAAATCTGACTTTTATAAGGATTATAGAGAGAGTCTGCAAAGTTTGCATTTAATCGTTCAGTCAGTTTGTGAGTTTAAAAAAGAGTTAAAGTAAAAGTGTGGAAAGTATGCGTGTCCCTTTTGCATTGCATGTGTAGAAGTATTTATATCAATGGATTGAGTTTGTTGTCAGACTTTCTTTGGAGTAACAAATGAGTCTCCCTTTATTGGGCATTTAGTCAATCTAGAACACTTACCTCCAAAGCTTGTCGTGAAGTCTTGAACGACAAATCTTTCAGAATCTATGCCGACCTAATATTGTCAAGTCGTTTATGGGTGAGACTAGAAGTATTAGATTTACCAGGAGTGGGGATCAGGCTCATTAAATGTCTTTCTCATAATTAAGGCACTTCACATGAACTTTACACAAGTGCCCTAAGCAGGCAAGTTAGGGCATGTCGCTTTCTCCACGATACTTGAGTATACTCGAGTGTTGCAGTATTTTTGAGGTGGAATATGGTCGTTGTTTTTCCTCTTCTCATTTCTTTTTCATCTGGGTTATTGCTTACTTATTTCGCCTTTTCATATATGACGACGATTTGTCTTTCATAAGAAATTTTCGCCCTCGTTGTTCCCTGGAATTCGCAGTCATTTCATGACTTTACTCTTTAATGCACTCCGGTGACCCTTGTTTTTCTTGTCGTTTCTCCGATCTAGGGTTTGTATCTCCTGAACCACTGTGTCCTTTGGTCTCGCTTACTGTTATGTTTTTTCGACCCATTTTCTTCTTCCTGTGTATCTTTATGCTTCCTTACCTATATCATGCACCTTTCTCTTCTCTTTGTAATGGATAACTTGGGGAATGACCCTGTAAACGAGTTGAGTGACTTTGACGATGAGGATTCTTCGTCGTCATTGGAGGTGGATCACCCATACCTTGTAGAAACTTTTTATGGCAACCCTTTGGAGGTTAACCATCTTGTCCATGACCCAAATGTTCTTAGCTATATCCCTAAGTCTAGTTTAGATTCTGCAAAAGGCGATAATGATCCTAAGGCAAAGGAGGTCACTGCTTCCATTATATCCATTGCTCAAGCTTATTCAAATTTGGGCATTGCTTTGGCTGCCTAGTGTCATACCCTAAATTTTAACCACAAGATTTCACATCATTGTGCAAATCATCACCACAATATGGATGTACCTTCATGCCTCATCAATCCTCTCAAAGATTATGCAGTATTCACCTCAACCAAAGGTTAGGATTTTAAGCCCTTTCAGAGCATCCAGGCAAAGGATCAATCAAGAATTGACATGATCTTTAACTTTTCAAACCTCTCAAACATCCATGAAGGATCAAGAAGTCTCCCATATCAAGAATTAAGCATAAGAATGCAACATTTCAAGTTGGTCAAGCCTCAAGATCATCAGTGTCACCAAATTAGGGTTTTGATCGACCAAGGCCTCTAGAGAGAAATTTTCATCTAGGCATGAGTCATTACTTCAAAACATGATTCAAGAAGCTCAAAGGAACCTCATGAGTCCAATCATGAGTTCAAAATAGCCTCAGGGGGTACATTCATCAAAAATCAGGAATTAGGGTTTTCTTGACCTAATTCACCCCTAAGTTGACTTTTGGAGCAAGATATGAGACAAGACCTCAAGAAATGTTTTGAAGACCTCAAATACATCATATTGATCCATTCACAAGATTGAATTGATTCAAATAACTTGGTTCACAAGCAATGCAAGGATTCAAATTCATCTGGACCACAAACTAGGGTTTTTGAGAAAAAGTCAACCATGCCTTTGACTTTTGACCAAGACATGATCTCAAACCTTGGGAAATGATTCAAGACACTCTAAAACACCCATGGAATCCATACATTAGGTTTAATTTATCTCAAGGACTTGATTTCATAAAGGATCACAAAGTTCAAAATTCATCTGATACAAAAAGTCAACTGTGATCAAAACCAAGTTTGACTTTTGGAACTTTTTGACAAACATGGATTCTTTAAGCCAAGAACAATGTCAACTTATGATTTGGATCATCATCCATCAAGAAAAGTGAGGTTAGTTGCAAAAGGGGCAACTATAAGAAACTTAAAATTTCACTAAGTTATGGAAAAAAGTGATTTTTACCCAACTTTGCAAGACCATAACTTGTGATCCAAGTAACCATATTCTCCCATCCAAAGATCAAATGAAAGCTCTCACTACATACTACAAGATTGTCAACTACATCACATTCCAAATCTTCATGGATTTGAAGTTATGGATTGATCAAAATCATAAATTAAGAAATGAACTTTTTCTTAACACTTAGAAAAATTTTAGGCAGAATCTGTTTCATGTTTTGCCCAACTTTGGAGGGATTTTTCATTATGATCCAAGATGAATCAAGACCAAATGCAAATATAAAAGTTGAAGTATGATATGTGAGATTTTTAAAAATTACAAGAGCCTCCCATGATTCAATTTGAGCAAGAAGTTATAAGCCTCACAAAATGGCAATTTTCATCCTGGTTTTCCAAGGCAGATTTCACAACACAACTTGGTTTTGTCATTTTTATGACTTGGCAAGTCTTGTCACCATGCAAGACAAGTTTCTAAGATACGATGCACCTGTTATGTGCAAAGGAATCATACCATAGAGCCTTGCAAGTCAAGACATTATCCCTTTGGCATGTGGCATTCAAGTTTCAAAACCAAAAACTTCAATTTTGTCATGAAGCATTAAAAGGATGCATAGAGGTGGCATGTATCAGTCCATGACAGTCCAATTGAGTCAAGATTGGTTCAAAAATCAGAAGACTTAAAGCTACAAAGATCGGCTCAAGTTAATGGCTAGATGAGACTTAGTACCTTAGCATTCAAGGCATGATACATGGGCATATCCATTGGATAATAGAGTGATCCCTCATCCATTCACTATTCCTTCAAAAACAAACTTCCTCTACTATAAATAGAGGTCATTTGTGACTGATTTCAACACACCAAAACAATACCAAAGCCTTGTTTTCCCACTTCCTTTCTCTTGCTCCAAATTTCAAGTTTCAAGGACCAAACTTGGAATTCTCAAAACCACAGCTTGAACCACTCAAGAAACCATCCAAACACTTCAAAAATCATCCATTGGAGGTTTTTAAACCTTCATCTTCAACTCACAACACCAAAATCAAAAAGTCAACCATCAAAACCTCAAAATTTGACTTTTCTGCATTTTTCAAGCCATGTCTTGATCCAATCACTTTCAAAGCCAAATAAAACCTCAAACACTCTCCAAATATCACCCCTAAATTGTTCCAACAAGTGTCCCTCAACTGTAACACCAATTGAGGGAGTTACCATTTTGGTCACTTTTGCAAGAAAGAGCCAATTTCTGTTCCTGAGCTTTCCAGTTGATTTTGATCATCCTAAAAGCTTCCAATGGGTCTATTAAGAGTGTCCAAAACATTGGATTACTTCTGGCATAAGCATCTTGAATGTTAGCAAGTGGAGCTTCAAAAGGTAAGTGCATAACAACTTGAACTTTGTGAAATATGCATTACTTTGATGTCCATTGATCATAAACATGTCATATATATCACATGTGTTGTGTTTGAACTAATTTACCATGCTATTATTGCTTGTATGAAGTTGTAGCATAGAACTTGCAAATTTTGACCTATTTTGAAACCACTATCGGGTTTTAAAATGTGGGCACTTTTAGAAAATTCCAAGACCACCATTGGATTCCTCATGAAATTCTAGGTAGGATCCATCTTTGTTTCATCCATTTTCATGGAGAAATGAAGAAGTTATGACCTTCTTGCAAATGCCCCAAAATCTGGTTTTTGCCTTGGCTTGGCCTAAAAAATCATGCTACCCATATGTATGTATTCATGGGGTGGTTTTGATACACAGATGTATCACCACCCCAGTGGTAACAACGTGTGTTTTCAAGTGTGTTTGGCTGGAGGGTGTGGGTTCGACACCCACCCATGTCATTTTGCCCAATTTCCACTATTTTTCATATTTTTTTTATTTTTTTTTATTTTTTCTTAATTAATTTCAAATTTTCATATCTCTCTCATTTTTAATATTTTTCAAATGATTTTTTAAACATAAATCCTTCACATATTAAAATATTTTATTCCACAAAAAAATCAAAAAAATATTTTATATTTGATACATTTTTTTAATTTTATGAAGAATTTCCTTTTAATTTCTTTTAAACATTTTAAATAAATTCTTTCTCTTGATTTTTTAAAACCAATTGAATTTCAAACCCTCATGTGAATAAACAATCTATTTTCAAACATTAATCAAAGTTAATAACATGTTTATTAAATATATTTGATATTTTATATAATTTTTTATTTAATTTTTCTTTGAAAAATTGCATTTTAAAATAAAATTTGGGTTTCTTCCTTGATTTTAAATCTTCAAACTTTCAACTAACATTTTGGGCCTCTAATAGAGTGTAAGACCCAACCCCTTTGTAAATAAATAATTTTGAGCTTCTATCACAGTAGAAGTCCCAATACGATTTTCAAAAATAACGGTGCGTCTACTATTTTTTTTTCATCTGGGCTTCTCCTTGAGTATAAGCCCCACTTTTATTTCTTTCAATAAAAATTTTGGGCCTCTAATAGAGTTTAAGACCCAACCTCTTTGTACATTAACAAATTTTGGGCCTCTGCTATAGTATAAGTCCCACAACGTCTTTCGGTATCGCAGTGCAATCACTGTTTTCAAAATAAGTCATCTGGGCTTCTCCTTGAGTATAAGCCCCAATCTTTTGTACATAAACTTTGTTTTAAACAAAAAATAATCTCCATGGGCCTCTCCTTGAGTTGTAACCCCTATACCTATGTTTTCAAAATCATCTGTCTATTTTAAACTGGTACTAAGAGGAGCATTATTCCCGGTGAAACTGCTCTTAGACCACTTGGGCCTCTCTTTGAGTTATAAGCCCCAAAAATTCTTTTCTTTCCAACAACTTTCTCTTAATTCAAATTCAAATTCAAAGTTTTCTCAAAACTTTCTTCAATTTCTTAAAACCCTAATCATACAGTGGTAATCAATACAACCAATCACAATACACTTGAACCTCTTTTCAGAGTATAAGACCCAATATCTTTTCAATTCAATGCATACTTGTTTATATGTCTGTTAATTCACTTATCTGTATATACTTGTGCATATCTGTTTAAGTTTCCCACAGCAGTTAGATCATCCTCAGTTCACCCTTTATGTCAAACAGTAGGATACTCATAACTTAGTTCAATAACTAGTTCCCTCATAGGAAACTTCCCCAATACAGTCTGCCTCTTCTTGGGCTTTATTCAATATGGAACAAAGAAATGCATTATTCCCAGTGAAACTTTTCTTAAGACTGTCAGGATTTAGAAACATATAAAAGAAATTCATTTCCCCAGAGAGGATTAATTCCCGGTGAAACCTCTTTTGAATTTCTTCAAACCTTGGAACTGTTCAATAAAGAAAGGACTAATTCCCGGTGAAACCTTTCTTGAACTTTTCTTAGGCTTGGACCCACAGGCTTCTTAGAAGTTCCCCACAACCTCCTCTTGGGCTTAGTACAAGGACCCACAGGCTTCCTAGAAGCATCCCAGCCTCCTCTTGTGCTTAATACAAGGACCTTCGGTCTTCCTAAAAGAATAGGATAAAATTAAGTCATTTCTACTAGTTAAATCCTCAGGGAAGTCAAAACTCTAGAACATCCAATCAGTCAAGAGTTGATCTTCATATCTAGAACCCTCAGCCTACTCATGGGCATCATACAAAGACCTCTCTCCAACCAGAGTCTACCTCTTCTCAAGAGACTTGGACAGTCTCAGCCTCCTCTTGGGCTTCATACAAGTAGACTTGGAAAGTCTCACCCCAGCCTCCTCTTGGGCTTAGTACAAAGACCCACGGGCTTCCTAAAAGGATATGATAGATCCTGATCATTTTTACCAATACATGAATTCCCAGAAGAGTCAAAACCTCTAAGGTTTTCAAACTCATCTGTAAATCCCTTATGACCCCCAACAAGGCTTAACTTTCATCTTAGGAATCCTTAGCCAGGGTCAGATTGACATCAACAAATCCTCAAGAGAATCAGAGCCTCATGGAATTTGATAAATCAACTCTGCTCAAATCACCAGCAAGAGTTAGTTTCCCTTTAGATTCCCTAACACAATTTATACCTTCTCCTGGATTTCAATAATCCTCAACAAGAGTCAGCCTCCTCTTAGGCTTCATATAAGGATTCCCCCAGTCAGCCTCAATCTTTAGCTTTGTACAAGACAAATATCATACTCCCCAGTTGAGTCAGTTTACTTTGAAACTACATTCAAACTCTTTAGCTTTATCATCTTGGGCTTCAAACAAGATACTCAAATAAAACCCTCCCTAGTAGGGTCAGCTTTCAACTCTTCTTAGCTTCAACCTTGGGCTTTGATCATACATAAAATTTATCATCCCCACAGATGAGACCACGAGTCCTCTCTATAGGAGGACATTTCCTCTATATATCACATATCAAAACAAACAATCAAAACCTTTTTCCAGATAAATTGCTGTAAGTGGCACACTTGTTGATTCAAAATCCAAGCTGGAGTCCCTCCTTTATCATGGTTAAAATTTCTCTTTCATCTAACAGCTATAAGTGGCAAGCCTCTGGATTCTACACATCTAAGTCAATGTCCCTCTCTTAGCATGAAAGATTCATAAAGGAAAAAGTGGCATTGCTCTACACTGAGTTAAAGCTTCTTCCTTCATGACATCTCTCTTATAAAGGAAATTATGGCATTGCTGGATTCCACACATCCCAGTTAAAGTAATTTCCCTTATAACCAATTACCCAACATTTTGTGATGAACAGGTGATATATCTCCCTTTAGAGATGAAAAATTCTCTCTCTCAGTCAAAATTTAGCTTCAATCTTGGGCTTTGAACAAGACACAAATACTCTGCTAGCTTCAATCTTGGGCTTTGAACAAGACACCAAATTTCCTCCCATAGAATAGGAGGAACTATGATTGCTATGATTTCCCAAATCTCTTTACGGGAATACGTAGGCACAAGATTGCGAAATCTTAGTGAGCACAAAAATAAAAAATCTTAGGTTAGACACCTTCCCAAAAAACAATAGAAAACCCGAAAACAACAAAAACATTTCCTCAGTCCTCCCAAAGGAGAAACCTTCCCAATCAACAACAGATAGACTTAAGAAAGCATTTCAAACAGTAGAAAATATATGCAAATAAAGGTTCCTATAGATAACTAGAGATACTCTAGGTATTAATAGCTTCCCTTTATGTAACCAAACCCCGATCCCCGATCTCTTAGCATTTGTTAAAGAAAACACTTGTGTGCAGGGTTAGTTTAAGATATCTTCCCTTCCTTTTAAGCTTCATAGGATAAATACAGAAATCAGAAAGTAGCACCAAATAGTGGTAGGTGGTCGCGTCACTAAAAAACTGACGCTACATCTAGGAAGAGTGTCAGGTTGATTGCTCTATTAGGTCTATTGGGGCGACGACCAGTGGGGTTCTTACCAACACATAGGCTAGAGTTCATACTGAATTTTACAATCCTTATATAATTCTGTTTAGAATTTTTTTCATGACTTGGACTTGTGACCGTAGAGACGTCGGATGTCATTCAGTACTGATAACACCGAAACACACTGCGTATTTGACTCAGATTGCACATGTTTTATCATTGTTTTATTGTTGTTTTCTTATATTATGTTGGAATTCTGTCTTGTTTTTAGGTGCATAGCTAATTGAGAGCCGTTCACAAAGAAACAAAGCGAAAAGGATGAAAAATGAAGATTTTGGTGAAAATTGTACACATGGCGTCCAACATGGCATTGTCTAAGAGGTAGCCATGAGCTGGACCACTTCTCCCACATCTCAATGGTCACAAGACTAAGTCATGTTCATTTTATGAACATGGCGGTCGCCACCTACACTTGGCGGATGCCATCTTTGTAAGTGACGGACCAGTCAAAGGCAGTTGAAGAATGAAGCCCATGACCACCATTTTCTCCTCCCACGAATCCTGTAACTCCTACTTGACTTCCAAGGCAATGAACCACTATAAATAAGACCTTTGTTTCACTTTTTCAAGCATCCAAACTTATTTGCATCTTAGGCATATATTTCACATTTGTAAAGTGATAATTTTTCACATCGGAGAGTTATCGTACCATGGTTGTAATCGAGTTTGGAGCATCATAGATTTAGAGTTTTAATCTTGTAGTCATTTACTTTCCAGTTGTACCAGATTCAAGTCTTTGATTGGAGAAGGTTTTTATATAATTCTGCATTTATTTTATTTTATTTTCCTCGCATCGCTTTTACTTTATTTACTTTATCGCATCGCTTTAATTTCGTTTAGTTTCCTGCTCTGTCTTACTTTGTTTAATTGGCCGCATGATTATCTTCTCTCTTTATTTTGTTGTCGTAACAAATCTATTTTCAAAACCATACTTTGGTCGTATCATTCTCGTTGCTTATTTTTGAAACCCAATTGCACACTTAGCACTTTATTACCCAAAATTGTATTATATGGATTTTCAATCATATGTTATGTTGTTTACCATAACCATGTTCAGCTAAATCTTTAGTGCTGGAATGTGAGGACCGTTGATTCGACGGTACTCCATATGTTGTATCTGTAGGAACACTTTTGGGGCTGTTTTGACTTTAATATAATTTTTCTGTAGTTAATGTGATCAGGTACTACAAAAGTAGCATCATGATTAAGTTGGATAAGAACGAAAGCCGTCCGACACATAAGATAAAAATTGGCCAGCTTTTTATTAGGAAAAACAGCGAAAGCGCTTTGTTAATCAATTAGGAAAATTTAATTTTATTAGAAGGAGATTTTGAAACTATTTTCAGACGCGTTTATAGATTTAGGATCCAGTTGGCCGAGCCTATGCCGGAGACCCTTTTAAGTTAAAGTTTCCAATCAATAACACTTTTCAACTAATCTTAAGAGGTGATTACTGTAGCGAGCGGTTTTTGTCGGTGACGCGACCACCTTATCGCTGAAATTTGGGTTTTCCTCCTCGAGGAGAAAGGGTGCTACTTTCTGATTTCTTATTTATCCCGTGAAGCTGGAAGACAAAGGGAAGCTATCTAAAACTAACCTTGCACGCGAATGTTTAACTGAACAAACGCTTAAAAGAGATTGGGGGGTCCGGGGTCAGGTTATACAATGGGTAGTTGTCAATTAGCCATCTTATATGTGGTTATCCACAAGATATTAGCTTTAGGTTTTTGCTTTGTAATTGATGGTGGTTATCCGGTAATGGGTTGGGAAAGTTTCTTGGGAAAGCATGACAGGGAGAGAGGTTTTGTTGATGTTCGGGTTCTTCCCGATGTTTTTTGGTAAGGTACTGGACCTAAGTTTTGATTGATGTGTGAAGGTACTGGACCTAGAGTTTTTGATTGGTATGCTCGCTAAGATTTCGCAATCTTATGCCTACGTATTCCCGTTTAAACGAAACAGAGAAATCAGAGTAGTCGTAGTTCCTCTTATTCTATGGGAGGAAAATGATGTTTTGGTGTCTTGTTCAAAGCCCAAGATTGAAGCTAAAAGGGTATTTGTGTCTTGTTCAAAGCCCAAGATTGAAGCTAAAAGGTTTTGACTGAGAGAGAATTTGTCATCTTTAAAGAGAGATTGTTGACTTTTGTGTGCCTTGATCAAAGCACAAGGTTGATGCTAAAAGGTTAATTGACTCGGCTAGGGGATTTCTTTATACAAAGCCTAAGAGGAGGCTAGAAGTGACCGACTCAATAAGAGAGTGTTTTATCTGTCTTGTACAAAGCCCAAGATTGAGGCTAAAAAGAGACTGACTCTTTGGGGATACCATTATACAAAGCCTAAGAGGAGGCTATAAGTTTGACTTTTCCAGGGGAAATATTCTATCTGTCTTGTACAGCGCCCAAGATTGAGGCTAAAAGGGATTTTGACTCCGCGGGGGAGGTTTGTATGTGTCTTGTACAAAGCCCAAGATTGAGGCTGAAATGAGTTTGACTCTTCTTGGGGAAAATCATTCCTCAAAGCCTAAAAGAAGACTGGGAGGAAATGACTCTGCTAGCGAAGATATCTGTCCCAAGCTCAAGAGAGGGAAATTTATGTCTTGTACAAAGCCCAAGATTGAGGCTAAAAGGGTTTGACTCAACAAGAGAGTGCTTTTATCTGTCCTGTATAAAGCCCAGGATTGTGGCTAAACAAGCAGGAGAAATCCTTCTACACAGCTTGAGAGGAGGCTAACTCCTGCTAGGGGAAATCTTTATACCAAGCTGGGACAAAGATCGGCTCAACGAGAGAGTATTCTTATCTGTCTTGTACAAAGCCCAAGATTGAGGCTTAAAAAGGTTGACTCAACAAGAGAGTCTGAAAAGTTGATTGACTCAACAAGAGAGTCTAAAAAGTGATTGACTCAACAAGAGAGTCTAAAAAGTGATTGACTCAACGATAGAGTATGAAAAGTGATTGACTCAACAAGAAAGTCCAAAGGGGATAGCTCCGCTGGGGAGAATCATTTGTACAAAGCCCAAGAGGAGGCTGACTTCGCTGAGGAAGGATCGTTATATAAAGCCTAAGAGGAGGCTAGCTTTCTGCTGAGGAAATGTCCTTATACAAAGCCTAAGAGGAGGCTATCTTTTGTCGGGGATAATTGAGATCCCGAGGCAGGTCCAAGTGGGGAATCAACTCTTGCTGAGGATTACAGAAGAGTTGAGATGTCAGATTCCTTGAGGTTCTGATTTAAGATAGTGTTGACCCTGGTCGGGGAACTCTCATGAGAGAGACTAGGTTTCGGCTGGAGATCGATCCAAAATGCCCGGGGTTTTTTCCTATAGTTGTAAGGAACTTGAGAATGTATTTGAGACTCAAGGGGATTAAACTGTCAAAGTCTACTGGTGTGGAAGAGTTTTATCTTTTGTATGATGCCCAAGAGGAGGCAAGGGCATTATGGGATGAGAATCAACCCTAAAGTGGCCTGAGGTCTGACACTGGAAAGACTGCTCTAGCAAAGGATGACTAAGCTCTGTCTTATACCTTTAAGAGGTCGTCAGGGTCATTGTATTAAGCTCAAGAGAAGGCATGAGAACTTCTAAGAAACCGGAGGGTCCTTGTACAAAGCCCAAGAGGAGGCGGGGATGCTTTTAGGAAGCCTGTGGGTCCCAAATCAAGAAAAGTTCAAGAAATTCTATTCACCGAGAATAGATCATTTAGTGAAAGTTCTGTGATTTGAAGAAACTCAGGAGATGCTATTCACAGAGAATAGATCAACTCCGGGGAGTAGAATTTCTTTGACAATTTCTAGGGGTGACAGTTTGAGAAAAGGTTCACCGAGAATACTGCCTTTCTCTTTGTTCCATATTGTTTAACCCCAAGAGAAGGGAAGACTGTATTTGGAAATCCTATGGGGATCTAGTTTTGTTTGTATTTAAGAGTGACCAACATGGCTTTACCTAGTTCTAGACCTAGTTGTCGGAGAAAACTCTAAATAACTATACTAGTATATATACAGTTGATATATGACAAGTATTTAAAAAAGGGTATGAAAGAAGACTAACCATGCGCAGCTTCCCACAATACCATATATATATATATATATATATATATATATATATATATATATATATATATATATATATATGACGTGTATTTAAAAGAATTAAAGAAGACTAACCATGCGCCGCTTCCCACAATACAATTATATATATATATATATATATATATATATATATATATTTGAGCAAGTAAATGAAAACGGATAAAACTTACAGGTGAGCAAGCTTCCATGCTGTATTGTTAGTTGTTCAAAGAAATTAAAGAAAGTTTTGATAACAATACATATATTTGAATCTAAATCAAAAGGGAATTGTTTTGAAAAGATTGTGGGGCTTATACTCAAGGAGAGGCCCAAAGAGTTTGACAGTGATCGCACCGTTGTTTTGAATATTGTACCGGGACTTATAGAACGACTGAGGCCCAAAAAGGTTTTATGTACAACAAGGGTTGGGTCTTATAACTCAAGGATAAGCCCAAAGATTATTTAAAGAAAAGAAATGGGACTTACAACACAAGGGTAGGCCCAGATGATTTTCTTGTTTGAAAATGGCGATCGCGCCGAGATTTTTTTAACGCAGAGGGACTTATACAATGTCTAATGCCCACAAAGGTTTTGAAAAAAAAGATTAGGTCTTACACTCTATTAGAGGCCCATGAGTAATTTTGAGAAAAAAGAACGGGGCTTACAACTCAGGGAGAGGCCCAAGTGGTTTTATTTTAAACTAGCGATCGCGCCGAGATTTTTGAAAACACCGTGGGTCTTATACAATGTCTGAGGCCCAAACTATTTTGGTTTCAAAAAGGGATTGAGTCTTACACTCTATTAGAGGCCCAAAAAGTTTGAAAATGAATAAAGATGAGTCTTATAGCTCAAGGAGAAGCCCAGGGATTCTGTTAAAAAGGCGACGATGGCGCCGAACTTTTGAAAATATACAGAGGGACTTATGCAATATGTGAGGCCCAAAATTGTTTATTTACAAAGGGATTGGGACTTACACTCTATTAGAGGCCCATGAGTGTTTAAAAAAGGTTGATGAGGGTGGAATTAATCAAAATCCTAATTTTGTCTAAAATGGAATTAATTTTGTTTAAAAATTAATAAAAATTATTGAAAACATGTGAAAAATGAGTGGTGATCTTGGATCAATATTTCAAAAATCATGTTTTTATCCACAAAATGATTGAAAACCAATTAAGGTTGGAAAATCAAGAAGGAAAAAATAATTTAAATGTTAAAAACAAATAAAAATGAATTCTTTGCAAAAATATCAAGTATATGAAATAAATAATATTTTTGGGAATTTTTTGTAAAATAAAATATTTTAACATTTTTGTGAATTATTAAAAAAGAATCAACTCAAAATCATTAAAATTCAGAGAGAAATTAATTTTTGAATCAATTAAATAAAATCACAAAATTCAAATATTTAAATTTTGTGAAAAAGGGCGCCAAGAACACCCAAGAACACGCGCGTGTTCTGAGTTTTGCCCAGATTTGCATTTTCTCATCAATCTCACTGAATACTTGATGAAATCATACAATCCACATATCAATCTACTCGTTTTCACCTCACGATCATGTCTATGGTCTTTAATTTCATTTATTTTAAGCATGAAATAAGAAATCAAAGAGAAACCTCAAGAACCCTAATTTTTGAATGAAGGCTCAGAAATTCAACACACGATTCATACAAAGCAATTAATTGAGGGGAAACATTCCATACATGATTATGAACATATGGAAAAATTATTGTGCGAGGAAATTTGCATGAATCATGAGATGACCAAGTTGAGGCTTACCTCTTGCAGCTGGTGATCGTGTTTTGGGTTAGAGGTGTTACAGCTTGGTTCCAATGATGTGGACAGCTTCCCTAGGTGCTATGGAGTGTGTCTGAATGCTTGGAGTGGATTGAATTGAGCTGGAACTTGATTTGGCACCTCAACTGCAAATCTGTCAAAGGCTTGTGCAGGTGGCTGGTGATTTTGAGAATCTGGTGTTCCAGATGTTGTTTAAGTGTTTGGATCACTTCTATATGATGTTTATGAGGTGTGTGTGTGTGTGTGATTGGTTTGGTTGGAATTGCTCTCAAACTCAAAACCCGATAGTGGCTTGCTTTAGAAGGCAAATTTGGAAGTGACTGTGTGATTTTGAGAAAGGCAAGTGTTATAGGCCTTTGGTGTAATCAAACTGATAAAAAATGAGGTTTATTTATAGTGTGTCAAGTTTGTTTTGCAAGGAATAGGGAATGGCAACTGCAGCAGGCCTTTGGCCAATGTGGATCAAATGGAATCTCAAGTCTCCTCTAGCCATTGACTTGAGATTAGAGCACAGGCCTATGGTTCTATGATTCAAGGATAAGGCTTGACTGAAGTGTTCATCTTTGCTCTGATACATGCCACCTCTAAGCATCCATTGAATGCTCCAAAACAAAATTGGAGTCTTGAGGCATCTTTAGCTTTTAGGGGTGCCAAACCTATATGTAGTTCCAAAGACTTGGGAGGCTTATGGGTCAGTGTTTGTTCCTCCTTGGTCTCCCCCTGAGGTGTGAAAATGGATAAACTTGTTTATTGTTTGCACAAATTGATCAAATCGAGCCCTAATGCACAAATCTGCCTTGCACAACAGTTTGCATTTGCAGCCATCACATCCTCTAGCTCAGATGGAATTTGATGGAGTTCTTGGACATTTTGGAAAGCTGATATATCCTATTTCAACATGATGTCCAACTTTGGTTTTGAGTCAACCTGAATTACAATGAAAAATGCCTCTACTTTTGGGAAAAAATATGGCAGATTCTGACTTAGTGAAAATTTCACTAAGTGTTGGAAAAGTGTCACTTTTGTGTTTTCAGCCATTTTGATCACTCTATAACTTAAAATCCATGAGGAATTGGAATGAGGTGTAGTTGACACTTTTAAAGTATGCCATGAGAGATACAAATCCAGCTTTGGACCATCCAAAATGGTTGCTTGGATCTCAAGTTATGATCCTTGGAAGTTGGTACCCTAGCCACTTTGTCCCATAACTTAGAAAAAATCTAAGTTTTTTATGGTTACCCCTTTTACAAGTTATCCCACTTTCTTTGATTTTTCTTGATGAATGATGATTCAAATCACATATTAACATTGTTTTAGGGTTGAGGAACCATAATTGTGAAAAATCTCAAAAAGTCAAACTTGACTTTTGTGCACAGTTGACTTTTTATCAGATGGATTCCAAACTGTGCGATCCCTTGTGAAATCAAGTCCTTGATCTAAATCAAACTTGATGAATATGTTCCATAGGTGTTATAGGGTGTATTGGATCATTTCCCAGGGTTTGGGAGCATGTCCAGGTCAAAATTCAAAGGTTCAGTTGAGTTTTTCCCCGAAACCCTAATTGTGGTCCTGAGGAAATTGAAACTTGTGGATCAAGCTTCTTGGATCAATCCATTGTTGCAAATGGATCAATGTGGTTTATTAGATACCCTCAAATCATGTCTTGAGGCCTTGGCTCATGTTTTGTCCCAAAAGTCGACTTAGGGGTGAATTAGGTCAAGAAATCCTAATTCTTGATTTTTGATGGATGCTCCCCCTGAGGCTAAATTGACTTGATGATTGGGTCCATGAGGTCCCTTGGAGTATCTTGAGTTATATTTTGAAGCATTGGCTCATTCCCAGAGTAAAATTTCCATCTGGAGGCCTTGGTCGACCAAAACCCTAATTTGGTGACACTGACGATCTTGAGGCTTAATCCACTTGGAATGTTGCAACCTTGTACCTGATTCTTGATGTGGGAGTCCTCTTGATCATTTATGTGTGTTTGAGAGGTTAGACAAGTTGAAGATCATGTCATTTCTTGATAGATCCTTTGTCTAAATGCTCTGAGAGGGCTTAAAACCCTAGTCCTTGATTGTGGTGAATGCTCAAACATCTCTTAGGAGATTGATGAGGCATAAAGGTTCATCCATATTGTGATGATGATTTTCACAATGATGGGAAATCTTAGTGGTCAAAATTTGGGGTATGACAGATGCCCCTATTTAATCTTCTTGGACCCGAAGGTGTGAATGGCGAAGGTATTCGGGCATTCGGGGTGCAAGAGGATTAAATATCGGAATACCAGAAATTTTGACTGTGGTTATGAATGGTTGTTTACGCATTCATCTTCTTTTTCTAAGCAATGATGCTTAGAAAAGGTAAAAACTTCCCCCCGATCATGGTCTTCAGCCATGGAACTAGTCTTAGTTTCTGAAATAAACTTCCCCTCGATCCTGGTTTCCTACCAAGGAACTGGTCTCAGTTTCTGATGTAAATTTCCCCTCGTCCTGGTTTTCTCCTTGGTCCCCCCTTGAGGTGTTCAGATGGATAGATTTGCTTGCCCTTTGCAAAATTTGAGCAAATCAAGCTAAATCCCCAAATCTGCCTTGTTATGACTGTTGCAGCAAGGCATTTTGCCACTGTCCTAACTTCTTGCTCAGATTGAGTTTGGTGAAGTTCTTGGTCATTTTGGAAAGCCCTCATATGATACAACATATGTGTGATCATAGTTTGTTTTGACACTTTTTGGATCCAAGTGAAAAATGCCCTTACATTTTGGAAAAAAGTGAAACAGATTCTGACTTAGTGAAAATTTCACTAAGTGTTGGAAAAAGTGACATTTCATGTTTTCAGCCATTTTGACCCAACCCTAGCTCAAAATCCATGATGAATTAGAATGAGGTGTAGTTGAAGCTTTTGTAGAGGGCCATGAGAGCTACAAATCCAGCTTTGAATGGGGGAAAATGGCCTTGTGATTTAGGAGATATGATCCTCCAAAGTTGGTACCCTAGCCACTTTGTTCAATAACTTAGAAAATTTCTAAGTTTTTATGGTTACCCCTTTTACAAGTTATCCCACTTTTCTTGATTTTTTTTTATGAATGATGATCCCAATCACACATTAACATCATTTTAGGGTCAAAGAACCATAATTGTGAAAAATCTCAAAAAGTCAAAGTTGACTTTTGTGCACAGTTGACTTTTTGTCAGATGAACTCCAAACTGTGCGATCCTCTATGAAATCAAGTCCTTGACCTAAATCAAACTTGATGGATTGATTTCATAGGTGTTATAGGGTTTATTGAATCATTTCCCAAGGTTTGGGAGCATGTATGGGTCAAAAGTCAAAGACATAGTTGACTTTTCCCGCGAAACCCTAATTGTGGTTCTGATGAACTTGAAACTTGTGAATCAAGCTTCTTGGATCAATCCATTGTTGCAAATGGATCAATTTAGTGTATTAGAGACCCTCAAATCCTCTCCTGAGGTATGGGCTCATGTTTTTCCCGAAAGTCAAATTAGGGGTGAATTAGGTCAAGAAACCCTAATTCCTGATTTATTATGAATGCATCCCCTGAGGCTAAATTGACTTGATGATTGGGTTTATGAGGTCCCTTATAGTATTTTGGATTGTGCTTTGAAACATTGGCTCATGCCCAGAGGAAAATTTCCACCTAGAGGCCTTGGTCGACCAAAACCCTAATTTGGTGACACTGGCGATCTTGAGGCTTAATCCACTTGGAATGTTGCAACCTTGTGCTTGATTCTTGATGTGGGAGTCCTCTTGATCCTTTATGGATGTTTGAGATGTTAGACAAGTTGAAGATCATGTCATTTCTTGATTGATCCTTTGTCTAAGGCTCTTAGAGGGCTTGAAACCCTAAATTTGATTGTAGTGGATGCTCACCCATCTTTGGGGAGACTAATGAGGTATGATGGTCCATCCATATTATGATGATGATTTGCACAATGATGGGGAATCTTAGTGGTCAAATTTTGGGGTATGATAGATGCCCCTATTTAATCTTCTTGGACCCGAAGGTGTGAATGGTGAAGGTATTCGGGCATTTGGGGTGTAAGAGGATAAATATCGGAATACCTGAAATTTTGATGGTCTGCTGTGAACGGTAGTTTGCTCGTCCATCTTCTTTAGCTAAGAAATGATGCTTAGAAAAGGTAGAAAACCTCCCCTCGACCCTGGTCTTCAGCCAAGGAACTGGTCTCAATTTTCTTTTGAAATAAACTTCCCCTCGATCCTGGTTTCCTACCAAGGAACTGGTCTCAGTTTCCTTTTGAAATAAACTTCCCCTCGATCCTGGTTTCCTACCAAGGAACTGGTCTCAGTTTCTGATACAAACTTCCCCTTGATCATAGTTTCCTACCAAGGAACTGGTCTTAGTTTCTGAAATAAACTTCCCCTCGATCCTAGTTTCCTACCAAGGAACTGGTCTCAGTTTCTGAAAAAAACTTCCCCTCGATCCTGGTTTCCTACCAAGGAACTAGTCTCAGTTTCTGATGTAAACTTCCCCTCGATCCTGATTTCCTACCAAGGAACTGGTCTCAGTTTCTGAAATAAACTTCCCCTCGATCCTGGTTTCCTACCAAGGAACTGGTCTTAGTTTCTTTTGTCAATAAACTTTCTTGACAAGGGACGCTATTCGTATCAGTTTTCCTCAAACTTCTCGCCGAATTTTCCTGGGGAGATGCCATTTGATGGAAAAAGTTTTGATGTCATACTTGCTGGGGAACCCATCCGTCTGAGCTGCAGAGGTGTACAAACTTCTCTATTGGAGATGCAATTTATTGACTCTACTGGGGAAAACAAGTCTCTTGAGAGACTGCTTTCTTCTTGGGGTATTACATCATACTTTTCCTCGATATCTTCTTTAAGAAATGCTATGTGATGTAATCCAGTTTGGAGGTGCTGATGACCCTTTCGTCAGCGAATTTTCCAGAGAAAAAACTGCCGTATTGCCAAAGCTTTGATTAAGAGGCTTTCTCTGGGGATTTTCCTTAATCCGGGAAAGCGAAGATATTATCTTCAATGGCGAAGAGTGATGTTTGTCGAAATTTTTCTTGCTTTTCAGAGGTTTAAGTTATCAAAGTGGTCGAGGACCATCTCTAATCCAGAGATAAACTGGAGAGAGATTGCTTAGATGATTCACTTCCTAACAAGGAAAGAACTGATAATAGGACTTTTATTACTAGGGGGTAAAACCGACTATCGTGGTAGTGATGCAATATGAACATATATGAATCAATAATGCATGATGTATGTATGTATATGCTGACGAAACTGACACGACGTATAGACTAATAGATGAACACGACTGGATACTCGGCCATTGCGGGGAACGAGGAAGTACCATTCGGTCCAAAATAGCAATTCTGTCTTGCTTAGGAGAGATAGTCCCTGTGGGGAAAACCATTGGTCGGGCTTAGGAGATAAGCACTTGGCCGGGGATGTCGGATGGATTATTCGCATCTGACACAGCTGATCCTTTATTCAGGTGCACTGGTTTAGAAGGAGTATTTTGATTATGCACTTTGAAGCTTAATCGCCTTTGGAGTAGCGATCGATGTTCTTTCGATGTTCAACAGTCAAAAGAAATTGCCATCTTTATTTTAAAAGCAGAAAAAGTTTGACAAGTAAATTCATTTTTGTTTTATTTCAAGAATCGTTGATCATGTTAAAATGTCGTTCTATAAAGCTAAAACAAATAAGAATTATAAACAAAAGCACTAGGGCTAAAATTTTATTGATAGGATGGAAATAAGCCAAACGCGTGATTCCATGGAGTATTTACAAAGTTAGAAAATGGTAGTTTAAGGTAAAAGGGTTGCATTGAAACATAACGACCGCTATCCTTCTACCAACTTTGAATTCTGGACTTTCTGAGCTTCTGTCGAAGATGACCTTGACTGGAGTTTCTTCTGATGGATGGCATTACTGCTGCTGGGGGATTTGCCCCTTCGTTGGATGTAGTTACTTGCCATGAATCCCTAATTTTTTCCTGGATTGTACTTTGAGATTTCCAATCCCCCGAGATGATTTTTTTTATTATGTCTCTAATTTTTTCCTGGACCGCCCTTTCGGGTTTTCAATCCACCGAGACGTTTTTTTTATTTAGGCGAAGTATTTCTTAATTATGCCAACATTTGTAGGGTAGGAAAACTCTTCTCCATCCATGGTTTTGAGTCTCAAGGCGCCGCCTGAGAAGGCTTTCTTGGCCACATAGGGGCCATCATAATTCAGATTCCATTTACCCCGGGCATCAGTGAGAAAAGATTGTATCTTCTTGAGCACGGGGTCTCTTTTTCTGAAGACGCAAGGTCGAACCTTTTTGTCAAACGCCTTCTTCATCCTTTGCTAATACAATTGACCATGGCATAGAGCCGTTATTTTATTTTCTTCGATCAGATTCAGTTCATCATGCCGACTTTGACACCATTCAGCTTCTGTTAGCTTAGCTTCCATCAATACCCGGATTAATGGGATCTCTACTTCTATGAGAAGCACTGCCTCCATGCCATATATTAGAGAGAAAGGGGTTGCCCCTGTTGAAGTGCGAACAGGCGTGCGATAACCGTGAAGAGAAAAAGGTAGCATTTCGTGCCAGCCTTTGTAGGTTACAACCATCTTTTAAACGATCTTCTTGATGTTCTTGTTAGCTGCTTCTATGGCTCCGTTCATCTTAGGTCGATAGGGAGATGAGTTATGGTGTTTAATCTTGAACTCAGCGCACAACTCTTTCATCATCTTATTGTTCAAGTTGGATCCATTATCAGTAATGATCTGGCTTAGAACACCGTAACGGCAGATGATATTGTTTTTGATAAATCGGACCACCACTTATTGGGTTACATTGGCGTACGATGCTGCTTCGACCTACTTGGTGAAGTAGTCAATGGCTACCGGGATGAACTGATGTTCGTTCGAAGCCTTGGGTTCAATCATGCCAATCATGTTGATTCCCCGTATGGAAAAAGGCTGCGGGGAAGAAAGAACTTTGAGATGTGTTGGCGGTACATGGATTTTGTCTGAGTATATCCGACACTTGTGACATCTCCTCAAGTACTTGTAGCAATCGGATTCCATGGTCAACCAGTAGTACCCTGCCCTTAGAATTTTTCTCGCCATTACGTGTCCGTTGGCATGAGTGCCAGAGGATCCTTCATGAATTTCCTTCATTAGCATGTTTGCTTCTGGTCTGTCTACGCATCAGAGCAAGACCATGTCAAAGTTTCTCTTATAGAGTGTATCACCGCTCAGGAAGAAACTGCCTGCCTATCTTCTGAGGGTGTTTCTGTCTTTTCTGGATGCCCCAAGTGGGTACTCTTGTTTCTGAAGGAAGCATTTGATATCGTGATACCAAGGTTTGTCATCTATAACTGCTTCAATTGTGAAGATGTAAGCGGGCCGTTCAAGGCGCATTATGTCGATCTTAGGTATGCCTTTCCATTAATCTACACTAATCATGGAAGAGAGAGTGGCTAATGCATCAGCTATGTGATTCTCTTCACGAGGGATATGATGAAACTCGATTCTGTTGAAGAATGGTAACAACCTTCTCGCGTAATCTTTGTAAGGAAGCAGTCCTGATTGGTATGTGTTTCAATCTCCTTTGATCTGATTGATAACTAGAGCTGATTCGTCATATACATCCAAGTTCTTGATCCTTAAGTTGATCTCTTCTTCGAGACCCATTATACAAGCTTCGTATTCGGCCTCGTTGTTTATACACTTGAATGTTAATCTGGCAGTGAAAGGAATGTGGGTACCCTGAAGGGTAACAATGATTTCCCCAATTCCGTTTCCATAATGATTGACAGCTCCGTCAAAGATTAGTCCCCATTGGGAACCTGGCTCTGGCCCTTCACTGGGTAATGGTTCATCACAATCTTTCATTTTTAGATACATGACATCTTCGTCTAGGAAGTCAAATCCGACTGATTCCTAATCGTAAATCGGTTGATAAGCCAAATAATCGGTTAAAACACTTCCTTTAACGGCTTTCTGAGCATGGTACTCGATGTCGTATTCTGATAGCAACATCTGCCAACGGGAAATCCTTCCCGTGAGAGTAGGCTTTTCAAAGACGTACTTGATTGGATCCATTTATAAGATTAACCAAGTAGTGTGACAAATCTTGTACTGGCGAAGACGTTTGGCTGCCCAAGCTAGAGCACAACAAGTTTTCTCAAGCATAGTGTACCGAGTCTCACAGTCGGTGAACTTCTTACTTAAATAGTAAATGGCATACTCTTTCCTTTTAGTTTCGTCTTGTTGGCCAAGTACACAACCCATTGAGTCTTCCAAGACTGTTAGGTAGATGATCAGTGGTCTTCCTTCCACTGGAGGTGATAGAATTGGTGGGTTCAACAGGTATTCCTCGATACTGTCGAAGGCGGTTTGGCAATCTTCTGTCCAAATGCAGTCCTGATTCTTTTTGAGTAATTTGAAAATCGGCGCACATGTTGCGGTCATGAGGAATATAAATCTGGAAATGTAGTTCAAAAGTCCCAGGAATCCCCTGACTTGTTTTTCAGTCTTTGGAGAAGGCATTTCTTGAATGGCCTTGACCTTGTCAGGATCAACCTTAATTCCTTTCTGGCTGACGATGAACCCTAGCAGTTTCCCTGAGCAAACACCAAATGTGCACTTATTATGATTCAAGCAGAGTTTGTACTTTCTCAACCGCTCGAATAGCTTTAACAGGTAGGTCACATGCTCCTCCTCTGTCTTATATTTGGAAATCATATCATCGACATATACCTCGATTTCTTTGTGTATCATGTCATGAAACAGAGTAGTCATGGCCCTTTGATAGGTTGCCCCGGCGTTCTTCAAACCGAACGACATTACCTTGTAACAAAAAGTACCCCATGGGGTGATGAAGGAAGTTTTCTCCATGTCTTCTGGCGCCATCTTTATCTGATTATAGCCCGAGAATCCATCCATGAAGGAGAAGACTTTGAACTTTGTTGTACTGTCTACCAGCATGTTTATGTGCGGTAAGGGAAAATCATCCTTTGGACTTGCTTTGTTCAGATCCCTGTAGTCTACACACATTCTGACCTTTCCGTCCCTTTTCGGAACTGGTACTATGTTGGCTAGCCATTGAGGATATTCTGATGTGGCGAGGAAACCCGCATCAATCTTTTTTTGCACTTCCTCTTTGATTTTGATGGCCATGTTTGGATGAGTCCGTCTTAGTCTTTGTTTTACCGATGGACATTCTGATCTCAACGGTAAATGATGTTCCACGATGCTGGTATCCAACCCTGGCATATACTGATAGGACCAAGCGAATACATCGGGAAACTCTTTGAGAAGCTTTGTCAAACTTTCTTTGACAGTTGGACTGAGCAGTGCCCAAATCTTGACCTCTTTTCTCTCCTCCTCTGAACCCAAGTTGACTGTTTCCAACGGCTCTTTGTGAGGTTTGATGGACCTTTCCTCTTGTCTATGTAATCGGGAGATCTCTTCTAGAATTTCCTCATCATCTTCTTCTTCAGCCCCAAATACCGGGAATTCAAAGTTGGGAGAAGGCATTGGATCATATGTTTCAATGGGGTTTAAAACAAGCATCTGCATGACGTGATGATTTGTTTTTAGAAGAGATAGAGAGAAATGCAAGAGTGCGTGCAGGGTATTTTCTGGAAAATGCTTGTTTTTATTATTTGAGTTGTTTTTTAGGATTACCATTTTCTGAAAAAACGAAAAAGAAAAAACAACAATAAATGCGGAAATTACAAAACGACGTTATTTTATTTATGATCTTGTCGATTCTTGAAACTACAGTCCTATAAAACAAAACTCAGTCGCTTTGTCCAAAGCGAAGAGGTACATTTACAGAAAGTGAGCCTTATAAAACATCCGTTTCACCTGGGCAGGGTGAAAGGTTAAAATAAAGATGGCAAATACTTAGACTTATGAACGACTTTAGGGACATCGACAGTGACCCATTGGCGGCGAGCTCCTCGGTGAATCACAAAGTCTGGTACCTTCCTTCTTGATTTGTCTTCAGAAATAACGCTGATTTCTGGTGGAGCAGGATCGTTGGAATCTGTCTCCTAGGCAGAGTTGTCGTAGGAGGATTCTTCAGCTGTATCTTGCACAGTGTTTGCACTCTCAGGTGGATCTCCCCATCCAGTTGGCTGGATGTCTTCGAGCCTGATACGAGAGCTTTCAGGAGCGGTGTACTTGACCAGGAAGTCGTACTTGCCACTCGGTTGTCCCAGGGTGTCCCATACTTCTTTGGAACTAGAGGAGTCATCCCTCTCAATGACGTTGACCTCGGGAAAAGCATAGTTGATGAACTCTTGTCCTACAATTGTTACGAATTCATCATTGTATTGGATATTTTCTGAATGCCCTGAGTAATGATCCCATGACCCGCAGGTATTCTTTTCAATGATGCTCAGCTGATATGCATCGTTCGGATGATTCTCTTGCCCCGAGTCTCCTGGGTATGGCTTCCAGATAGGCAGGCCATCCATTGGGCCATAGTAGTCGTGGTCAAAGTTGTCATTCATCAGAGTGTCCTCCTCTAATGAGTTTGGTGGAGTACGACATCCTTCCGGATCACAATCTCCGTATATCATTTTGACATCTGACCTTGGTATATATCACGGACTCTGTGCGGGATAGAAAAATGGCGTAGGCACCTCTTCCTGAGACATATAACCATCCTCGTTAAGATAGGACTTCGACTCTTCATCTATATCGGAGGAGCCACCCTCGTTGATGGTATGTACTTCTTGAGACACTGGGTGAAGGAAACCTTCACTGTGAAAGAAGTTCTAAATGGGATGAAGACCTTCATCGTTAGCAGCAGTCTGGGTATAGGTTGAAGAAAAACCAAGACCTTTCTTTGTCTTGTTATCATTAGGGATGACAAGCTGTCCCCATCCTTGGTATTGTTACTTTTGATCGCTTTGAGAGCATCTTTGTACGAGGAAATCGACGTTCCTCCTTCTGATTAGTTGTCGTGACTCACCGAAAGTGCGTGGAACTGGGTTCCAACAACCTCCTCTGGTTCTACACAAGTGGATGACGATAAGTTACTCACGATTAAGGCTTGCTCTCCGTAGACTGTGACGAGTTGGTCGTTCTTGACAAACTTCAGTTTTTGGTGACCCGTCAAAGTGACTGCCCCAGCCTCGTATATCCAAGGTCTTCCAAACAAACAACTATATGCTGCCCGGATGTCCATGACCTGGAAAGTGACTTGGAAAGTGTGGGGACCGATAGTTATGGGAAGGTCGACTTCGCCGATAACTATTTTTCGGGATTCGTCAAATGCTTTGACGATGACCTCACTGCCTCTCATCAAAGATCCTTTAAATGATAGTCGCATTAGAGTGAACTTTGGCATAACATTCAGAGCTGATCTGGTGTCAACCAGTACGCTGGCTAAAGCATCGTCCTTGCAGTTACCTGTAATATTTAGCGCCATGTTATGACTTTTGCCTTATTCCGGTAATTCCTCATCACTAAACCCCAAGTTGTTACAGGAAGTGATGTTGGAGATGATGCTGTCGAATTGTCTTATTGACACATCTTGTTCCACAAAGGCCAGCTCTAAGACTTTCTGTAGAGCCTCCCTGTGAGCTTCGGAACTGAGTAAAAGTGATAGCACTGAGATTTTTGAAGGAGTTTACAACAGCTGATCAACAATGTTGTATTCACTTTTCTGGTGAACTTCAGCATCTCATCGCAGTTCTTTAAAAGGTCGGGATCACTACACTGACCGACTGGTTGATCAGGAACTTCCGTTTGAGGTTCCTTTTCTCTGGTAGGTTCTCTAACTCCTCGGTTGAAGATTCGTTGAATGCATTGCCACCAAGTTGACATTCATTGCACGGATGTCGTGGTTCTGAATGACGTTGGAATTCGTATAAGTCATGTTGACCTCACGGATTCGGTGATCCTGGATCCATCCGAGATCTAACTGTTCCTGTAGAGCTGATTGCACCACAGAACATCCTTGATTTTTCTTAGAGCAGATATCACATTGGTGATAGTTATGAGATGGTACATGCCCATATTCGCTCTGTCTGCGATGCATTTTAACTAGGTTGGCCCTCAATAAGAGTACATCATGAATTTGATAGTTGTGGTTAGACTCTCCCTCTATCAAATTTACCGCAGCCTTCTCATTTTGAGGTAGCAGGTTCGTCTGAATGTTTGGATTTGTATCCTTGAAGGATATGACCCCGCTCCTAACAAGCTTCTGTACATCGAATTTGAAGCTGAGACAGTTTTCTATGTTATGCCCTGGTCCTCCTTGATGGTAAGGGCAAGTCTGATCTACTTTGAACCAAAAAGGCAGATTCTCCGGTATTGCAAGAGGAGCCCTGGTTTGGACGTGTCCTTTGACCAGTAATAATGGAAACAGTTCAGCGTACAACATTGGTATATGGTCGAACCCTGGTGGTCGCGTTGTACGGTTGTTGTAGTACGGAGGACGAGCCTGGTGAAGAGGCTGTTGTGCCCTTTGCTGATATTGTTGTTGATTCAGTTGACTTTGAGAAACCTGAGGTTGATATGTAGGAACAGGCGCAGGGTTGATAGCAGGAGTTACAGCTGCTACTGGTTAGTACCGTCGCCTTTGCTTTCCGAGAGAGATATTACCAATATCTTGCTCTTTTTTCTTAGAGAGAGCACTACCGTATCTTTTGGTACTGCTTGATGATCCAGCATCTTTTACTAAACGTCCTCCTCGGACTGCCTCCTCAAGACGAACTCCCATGCCTACCATCTCAGTAAAGTCACTGGGCGCACTGGCGACCATTCTGTTGTAGTAAAATGAGCTCAAGGTTTTCAAGAAGATCTTTGTCATCTCTTTTTCCTCAAGAGGTGGACAAATCTGGGCGGCAATTTCACGCCATCTCTGAGCATACTCCTTAAAGGTTTCCTTATCCTTCTACGACATAGCTCTGAGTTAATCTCTGTCCGGTGCCATGTCCAGGTTATACTTATATTGTTGAACGAAGGCAGCACCAAGATCTCTGAAAGTGACAATCTTGGTGCGGTTTAAACCCATGTACCATTTGAGTGCGACACCGGTTAAACTATCTTGTAAATAGTGGATCAGTAGCTGTTGGTTCTCTGTCTGAGTTGACATTCTCCGAGCGTACATCACCAAATGGCTTTGAGGGCAAGAGTTACCCTTGTACTTTTCAAATTCGGGCACCTTGAATTTGTGCGGAAATTTCACATTGGGGACCAAACAAAGGTCTGCGGCGTCCTTTTCGAATAGATCCTGACTGCGAATAGCCTGCAGTTCTTTCTGCATCTCTAAGAACTGTTCCTGGAATTCCCTCATTCTCTCGTCCATACTTTCGTTTCCACCAGACGGTATCTGGGAAATCTGTCCTTCCGGGACAGTGTGTACCACGGGTGGTGGTATAGTCATTACGGTAGTGACTCTTGGTGCTTCTCGAAGTTTATAACCTTCAGGAGTTGTTGTCACGCCCCTGGCATCTTCGCTTTTCCGAAGTTTGTAACCTTCAGGCCCAGTGGGTCCTGCTGCAGTTTCCAGATCTTCAGCGATCGGCGGAATATATCCTTCCGGGATATAGTTAATAGGCATGTCCCAGGGACAATCTTTAGGCATGTTATACCGAGGATCGTACTTTTCCACTATGGGTGTCGACGTGATCTCTGAGATCACAGTCCTTTGTTATTGCATCTGGGCTGCTGCCAGAGCTTGCATATCGTTGTGAAGCTTTCTCAAGTCTTCTTTCAGAGCGACGAGTTCTTCTCTCAACTCTCTGTTCTCTTCCTCGAGATTATCCATTTTCTTTTGTTGACTGGCCCGAGTATTGTACGAATGAAACAGTTTGACTCTAGAATCGAGACACAAACGTGAGATTCGTAGGTAAGAAGAATGCGTTATGTGAGAGTGATGAATGATATGAAATGATTATATTATATATATATATATATATATATATATATATATATATATATATATATTTGTTTAATCAAAAGAAACTTCAACAATTGGATTGCAAATATCAAACAATGGGGAGACCCCGTTTTATTGAATTCAAAGATTGCGGAAATGGAAATACAGTAATTTCAAAGTGCTAAAAAAGGAAATGTCCAAGCTAATGGATCCTGAGTCCTCTCTGAGGAGGGCTCAGGTGCTGGTTCTGGTATTTTCCTTTTCTTTGATCGGAGCTCTCGAGCCGTTGTCGGGTTGTCATTCCTTTGCCAAGTGAAAGGAGCGAGCAAATTCCTTTGGTCTTCTTGATTTTCTACAGCATGTTGCTCTAAAATCTCAATCAGAGCATCTTTTTCTTTTAACAGTTGTTGTATTTTCTTACATTCCACATTGAGAATACGGTACTTGTTCTTCCAAGACTTCTTCTCCTGTTGAACTTTGTTGAGAGTAACCTGAAGTTTTTCCGTATCAGACATAAAATAAAGGACATACTCCTTTAACGAAAGAACCACCTGACGAGGGTAAGGCATCCTCAGCTTGAGAGCTCTAGTTTGTACCCAGTGGAGATAAGGTTCCACAGAGATACAGTCTGGTTTTCCTAGAGACTCTCTCCCTTTCCTGTGAACATGTTTCCAAGCATGCACTATTTCTGTCTTTAGTGCTCTATCATTTTCTCCTTCCTTGAAGAAAAGACCTTCCAGACGAGCATTACGCGGGACATGCCTCATCGGGTATCCAAATTGACGACGAACTAAGACTGGATGATAATTGATTCCTCCTTTAATTCCTATGAGGGGAACATTAGGGAAATTTCCACAACGGTCAATGATTCTTATCCCATCATAGATTCGATTATACCAATTGATGTCAGAGTTGGTAAGAGACATGATTCTCTATGACCAACGTAAAGTATTCTTAGGATTCCAAAATGCAGCAGACTTGGGTAAGTAGGAAATGAACCATTTGTATAGCAGGGGTACACAGCATGTGATCATTCCTCCACTATATAAATTCCTTAAGTGTACAGAATGATAAGCATTTGCGAGTAAGGACGGTACAGGGTTTCCAATTAGAAAAATCTTAATGGCATTGATATCAACAAAGTCATCAATGTTGGGAAACAGAAATAAACCGTAGGTGAGTAAGACAAAGATGCTCTCGAAAGCAGTCGCGTTCCCTATACTAGCAAAGTACAGAGCCTTCTTTATCAAAAACTTGGCTGGTAAACCTTGGATTCCACCCTTAGTGGTCATGTGAGTCTTGACTTCTGACTCGTCCAAATAAATTGCTCTTGCAATGGTTTGATCCTTTGGAATTTCTTCCAGTCCAGAAAAGGGAGCCTGGTCAGTGATGGGTAAATCAGTCAGGTGAGAGTACTCCTCCAGTGTTGGTGCTAGTTGGTAATCCGGGAATGTGAAACAGTGATAGACCGGAACATAAAACTGAATGAGCGTAGCCAGTATTCCTTCAATTACATGGACCCGTAACAGAGACAGCAGTCCTCCGTACTTAGCTCTAAAAGCATCAGGGTTGGTGATCATCCTTGCCAGCCCTCTCAAACCCTCTAGTTTTGGAACCGTGAAGGTGTACTTGTGAGTCCTTCTTCTACCAAAATCCATAACGCAATCTCCTTTCTCTGATATTTGCAATCATTGTCTTAGTTTAATTTGAAACAGAGAGAGTAGAAGAGAAGATTTTTTTTATTAATGTTTTTTAATGAAATGAATGCATGAATGTAGCACACAAAAACATAGAAAAAACATGGGGTCAAAGGTTCGGTGTCATGAAGTCATGGCTCTACCCATCCCCAAAGGTTATACTGGTGATTTTTGTACCTATCCTCAAAATCATTGACCCCTCTTGGGATAACAACAGCAGGCTGGTTCACCCGAGCGAGCTGCAGTATCTTAGAGTAATCTCAAATGAAGGTAGTATCGCGTGACAACTATTTCCGATAGCTTTTGCACTACAAAATAGTAACAAGGTCTCAGCCTACTAAATCCTCAGTTTCATGGAGAACCACAATCGAATAATCTGCTTTCAACAACCGAAGTCGTATAGGCATTGAATCCGCAAAGGGTGTCTCCACTGATTCGATGGTCGGTCGGGGTCTCTTATTTGGGAGTCACTCCCTGTAAGATTACCCGTCTAGTGCCATCACTTATCTTAGGTGTATACTCAATATTTCCAGATGCGGCATCACCCGCAGTCCCATTAGCAGAAAAATAAACACGGATATCAATTAGGAAAAGCGATATATATATATATATATATATATATATATATATATATATATCGTAGACCTCTTAAGAGCTATAACCTAATCCTAACAGATCAACGACGTCCCCAGCAGAGTCGCCATTTTTCTGTGGAAAATGGGGACGATGCCCCAAGGATAAAAATACAAGGACTCCCCAGTAGAGTCGCCATTTTACTGTAGCGAGGGATTTTTGTCGGTGACGCGACCACCTTATCGCTGAAGTTTGGGTTTTCCTCCTCGAGGAGAAAGGGTGCTACTTTCTGATTTCTTATTTATCCCGTGAAGTTGGAAGTGAAAGGGAAGCTATCTAAAACTAACCTTGCACGCGAATGTTTAACTGAACAAACGCTTAAAAGAGATTGGGGGTCCGGGGTCAGGTTATACAATGGGTAGTTGTCAATTACCCATCCTATATGTGGTTATCCACAGGATATTAGCTTTAGGTTTTCTCTTTGTAATTGATGGTGTTTATCTGGTAATGGGTTGGGAAAGTTTCTTGGGAAAGTATGACAAGGAGAGTTTTTGTTGATGTTCAGGTTCTTCCCGATGTTTTTTGGTAAGGTACTGGACCTATGTTTTAATTGATGTGTGAAGGTACTGGACCTAGAGTTTTTGATTGGTATGCTCGCTAAGATTTCACAATCTTATGCCTACGTATTCCCGTTTAAACGAAACAGGGAAATCAGAGCAGTCGTAGTTCCTCATATTCTATGGGAGGAAAATGATGTTTTGGTGTCTTGTTCAAAAGCCCAAGATTGAAGCTAAAAGGGTATTTGTGTCTTGTTCAAAGCCCAAGATTGAAGCTAAAAGGTTTTAACTGAGAGAGAATTTGTCATCTCCAAAGAGAGATTGTTGACTTTTGTGTGCCTTGATCAAAGCAAAAGGTTGATACTAAAAGGTTAATTGACTCGGCTAGGGGATTTCTTTATACAAAGCCTAAGAGGAGGCTAGAATTGACCGACTCAACAAGAGAGTGTTTTATCTGTCTTGTACAAAGCCCAAGATTGAGGCTAAAAAGAGATTAACTCTTTGGGGATATAATTATACAAAGCCTAAGAGGAGGCTATAAGTTTGACTTTTCCAGGGGAAATATTCTATTTGTCTTGTACAACACCCAAGATTGAGGCTAAAAGGGGATTTTGACTCCGCCGGGGAGGTTTGTATGTGTCTTGTACAAAGCCCAAGATTGAGGCTGAAATGAGTTTGACTCTTCTTGGGGAAAATCATTCCTCAAAGCCTAAAAGAAGACTGGGAGGAAATGACTCTGCTAGGGAAGATATCTGTCCCAAGCTCAAGAGAGGGAAATTTATGTCTTGTACAAAGCCCAAGATTGAGGCTAAAAGGGTTTGACTCAAAAAGAGAGTACTTTTATCTGTCCTGTATAAAGCCCAGGATTGTGGCTAAACATGCTCAAGAAATCCTTCGACACAGCTTGAGAAGAGGCTAACTCCTGCTAGGGGAAATCTTTATACCAAGCTGGGACAAAGATCGACTCAATGAGAGAGTATTCTTATCTGTCTTGTACAAAGCCCAAGATTGAGGCTAAAAAAGGTTGTCTCAACAAGAGAGTCCGAAAAGGTGATTGACTCAACAAGAGAGTCTAAAAAGTGTTTGACTCAATAAGAGAGTCTAAAAAGTGATTGACTCAATGAGAGAGTCTGAAAAGTGATTGACTCAACATGAAAGTCCAAAGGGGTTAGCTGAGGAGGCTGACTTCGCTGAGGAAGGATCATTATACAAAGCCTAAGAGGAGGCTATCTTTTGCCGGGGATAATTGAGATCCCGAGGCAGGTCCAAGTGGAGAATCAACTCTTGCTGAGGATTATAGAAGAGTTGAGATGTCATATACCTTAAGGTTCTGATTTAAGATAGTGTTGACCCTGGTCGGGGAACTCTCATGAGAGAGACTGGGTTTCGGCTGGAGATCGATCCAGAATGCCCGGGGTTTTTTTTCCTATAGTTGTAAGGAACTTGAGAATGTCTTTGAGACTCAAGGGGATTACACTGTCCAAGTCTACTGGTGTGGAAGAGTTTTATCTTTTGTATGATGCCCAAGAGGAGGCAAGGGCATTAAGGGATGAGAATCAACCTTAAAGTGGCCTGAGGTCTGACACTGGAAAGACTGCTCTAGCAAAGGATGACTAAGCTCTGTCTTATACCTTTAAGAGGTCGTCAGGGTCCTTGTATTAAGCCTAAGAGAAGGCATGAGAACTTCTAAGAAGCTGGAGGGTCCTTGTACAAAGCCCAAGAGGAGGCGGGGATGCTTTTAGGAAGCCTGTGGGTCCCAAACCAAGAAAAGTTCAAGAAATGCTATTCACCGAGAATAGATCATTTAGTGAAAGTTCTATGATTTGAAGAAACTCAGGAGATGTTATTCACAGAGAATAGATCAACTACGAGGAGTAGAATTTCTTTTACAATTTCTAGGGGTGACAGTCTGAGAAAAGGTTCACCGAGAATACAGCCTTTCTCTTTGTTCCATATTGTTTAACCCCAAGAGAAGGAAAGACTGTATCTGGAAATCCTATGGGGATCTAGTTTTGTTTGTATTTAAGAGTGACCAACATGGCTTTACCTAGTTCTAGACCTAGTTGCCGGGGAAAACTCTAAATAACTATACTAGTATATATACAGTTGATATATGACAAGTATTTAAAAAAGGGTATGAAAGAAGACTAACCATGCGCAGCTTCCCACAATATATATATATATATATATATATATATATGAGCAAGTAAATGAAAGCGGATAAAACTTACAGGTGAGCAAGCTTTCATGCTGTATTGTTACTTGTTCAAAGAAATTAAAGAAAGTTTTGATAACAATACATATATTTGAATCTAAATCAAAAGGGAATTGTTTTGAAAAGATTGTGGGGCTTATACTCAAGGAGAGGCCCAAAGAGTTTGACAGTGATCGCACCGTTGTTTTGAATATTGTATCGGGACTTATACAACGACTGAGGCCCAAAAAGGTTTTATGTACAATAAGGGTTGGGTCTTACAACTCAAGGAGAAGCCCAAACATTATTTAAAGAAAAGAAATGGGACTTACAACACAAGGGTAGGCCCAGATGATTTTTTTGTTTGAAAATGGCAATCGCGCCGAGATTTTTTTAACGCAGAGGGACTTATACAATGTCTGAGACCCACAAAGGTTTTGAAAAAAAAGATTGGGTCTTACAGTCTATTAGAGACCCATGAGTAATTTTGAGAAAAAAGAACGGGGCTTACAACTCAGGGAGAGGCCCAAGTGGTTTAATTTTAAACTGGCGATCGCGCCGAGATTTTTGAAAACACCGTGGGTCTTATACAATGATTGAGGCCCAAACTATTTTGGTTTCAAAAAGGGATTGGGTCTTACACTCTATTAGAGGCCCAAAAAGTTTGAAAATGAATAAAGATGGGTCTTATAGCTCAAGGAGAAGCCCATGTATTCTGTTAAAAATGCGACGATCGCGCCGAACTTTTGAAAATATACAGAGGGTCTTATACAATATGTGAGGCCCAAAATTGTTTATTTACAAAGGGATTGGGACTTACACTCTATTAGAGGCCCGTGAGTGTTTAAAAAAGGTTGATGAGGGTGGAATTAATCAAAACCCTAATTTTGTCTAAAATGGAATTAATTTTGTTTAAAAATTAATAAAAATTATTGAAAACATGTGAAAAATGAGTGGTGATCTTGGATCAATGTTTCAAAAATCATGTTGTTATCCACAAAATGATTGAAAACCAATTAAGTTTGGAAAATCAAGAAGGAAAAAATATTTTAAATGTTAATAACAAATAAAAATTAATTCTTTGCAAAAGTATCAAGTATATGAAATAAATAATATTTTTGGGAATTTTTTGTAAAATAAAATATTTTAACATTTTTGTGAATTATTAAAAAAAGAATCAACTCAAAATCATTAAAATTCAGAGAGAAATTAATTTTTGAATCAATTAATCACAAAATTCAAATATTTGAATTTTTGAAAAAGGGCACCAAGAACACCCAGGAACACGTCGTGTTCTGAGTTTTGCCCAGATTTGCATTTTCTCATCAATCTCACTGAATACTTGATGAAATCACACAATCCACATATCAATCTACTCGTTTTCACCTCACGATCATGTCTATGGTCTTTAATTTCATTTATTTTAAGCATGGAATAAGAAATCAAAGAGAAACCTCAAGAACCCTAATTTCTGCATGAAGGCTCAGAAATTCCACACACGATTCATACAAAGCAATTAATTGAGGGGAAACATTCCATACATGATTATGAACATATGGCAAAATTATTGTGCGAGGAAATATGCATGAATCATGAGATGACCAAGTTGAGGCTTACCTCTTGCAGCTGGGGATCGTGTTTTGGGTTAGAGGTGTTACATCTTGGTTCCAATGATGTGAACAGCTTCCCTAGGTGCTATGGAGTGTGTCTGAATGCTTGGGGTGGATTGAATTGAGCTGGAACTTGATTTGGCACCTCAACTGCAAATTTGTCAAATGCTTGTGCAGGTGCTTGGTGATTTTGAGAATCTGGTGTTCCAAATGTTGTTTAAGTGTTTGGATCACTTCTATATGATGTTTATGAGGTGTGTGTGTGTGTGATTGGTTTGGTTGGAATTGCTCTCAAACTCAAAACCCGCTAATGGCTTACTTTAGAAGGCAAATTTGGAAGTGAAAATGTGATTTTGAGAAAGGCAAGTGTTATAGGCCTTTGGTGTACTCAAACTGATCAGAAATGAGGTATATTTATAGTGTGTCAAGTTTTTTTGCAAGGAATAGGGAATGGCAGCTGCAGCAGGCCTTTGGCTAATGTGGATCAAATGGAATCTCAAGTCTCCTCTAGCCATTGACTTTAGATTATAGTACAAGCCTATGGTTCTCTGATTCAAGGATAAGGCTTGACTAAAGTGTTCATGTTTGCTCTGATACATGCCACCTCTAAGCATCCATTGAATGCTCCAAAACAAAATTGGAGTCTTGAGGCATCTTTAGCTTTTAGGGGTGCCAAACCTATATGTAGTTCCAAAGACTTGGGAGGTTTATGGGTCAGTGTTTATTCCTCCTTGGTCTCCCCCTGAGGTGTGCAAATGGATAAACTTGTTTGTTGTTTGCACAAATTGATCAAATCGAGCCCTAATGCACAAATCTGTCTTGTACAACAGTTTGCATTTGCAGCCATCACATCCTCTAGCTCAGATGGAATTTGATGGAGTTCTTGGACATTTTGGAAAGCTGATATATCCTATTTTAACATGATGTCCAACTTTGGTTTTGAGTCAACCTGAATTACAATGAAAAATGCCTCTACTTTTGGGAAAAAATAAGGCAGATTCTGACTTAGTGAAAATTTCACTAAGTGTTGGAAAAGTGTCACTTTTGTGTTTTCAACCATTTTGATCACTCTATAACTTAAAATCCATGAGGAATTGGAATGAGGTGTAGTTGACACTTTTAAAGTATGCCATGAGAGCTACAAATCCAGCTTTGGACCATCCAAAATGGTTGCTTGGATCTCAAGTTATGATCCTTGGAAGTTGGTACCCTAGTCACTTTGTCCCATAACTTAGAAAAAATCTAAGTTTTTTATGGTTACCCCTTTTATAAGTTATCCCACTTTCTTTGATTTTTCTTGATGAATGATGATTCAAATCACATATTAACATTGTTTTAGGGTTGAGGAAACATAATTGTGAAAAATCTCAAAAAGTCAAACTTGACTTTTGTGCACAGTTGACTTTTTATCAGATGGATTCCAAACTGTGCGATCCCTTGTGAAATCAAGTCCTTGATCTAAATCAAACTTGATGAATATGTTCCATAGTTGTTATAGGGTGATTGGAGCATTTCCAGGTCAAAAGTCAAAGGTTCAGTTGAGTTTTTCCCCGAAACCCTAATTGTGGTCCTGAGGAAATTGAAACTTGTGGATCAAGCTTCTTGGATCAATCCATTGTTGCAAATGGATCAATGTGGTTTATTAGATACTAGGGCTGGAAATGAGTCGAGTCGAGTCGAACTCGCCTTAGCTCAGTTCGACTCATTAAGAATTAGCCGAGTTCGAGTTCATCACGAACTTTTTTTCAGCTCAAACTCGACTCGTTAAGAATTGGCCAAGTTCAAGTTCGATTTCGAGTTCATCATGAACTTTTTTTCAGGTCAAACTCGACTTGTTATAAGTTCACGAATATCTCGGTTCAACTCGTTAGGTTTATCTTGTTAGGTTCAACTCGCTTATTTCACAGACTTAAAAGTAATTTTTTACAGTCTATTTTATATATATATATATATATATTTGACATTTTAAATTAATATTTTTTAAATAAAAAATATAGAAATAAAATAAAAGTTATAAGATTGGAATTTATACGATGTTAATTTTATTTGTATAATTATTCGTAGAAATATTTTACTCACTTGAGAATATAAATTATCAATTAAAACCGTTAGATTAAAAGAAAATATGAGACTAAGATTTAGAACAAATCTTTAAACCTATTCTTAAAGACAATATAATCTATCTCATATATAATCGAATTGACTCATGAACCTAAGGAGTCGAACTATGTATAGTTCAAGTTCAGATCATTTAGTTAACGAACTTAGTTTTTAGCTCATATTCAGCTCATTTGGTTCATGAACCTAGTTCAACGATTTAATTTTCAAATCGAATTTTGAACTATTTTCGAGTTGGTTTGGTTCACTGCCAGCCCTATTAGAGACCCTTAAATCATGTCTTGAGGCCTTGGCTCATGTTTTGTCCCAAAAGTCGACTTAGGGGCGAATTAGGTCAAGAAATCCTAGTTCCTGATTTTTGATGGATGCTCCCCCTGAGGCTAAATTGACTTGATGATTGGGTCCATGAGGTCCCTTGGAGTATCTTGAGTTATATTTTGAACCATTGGCTCATGCCTAGAGGAAATTTTCCATCAGGAGGCCTTGGTCGACTAAAACCCTAATTTGGTGACACTGGCGATCTTGAGGCTTAATCCGCTTGGAATACTGCAACCTTGTGCCTGATTCTTGATGTGGGAGTCCTCTTGATCATTTATGTGTGTTTGAGAGGTTAGACAAGTTGAAGATCATGTCATTTCTTGATTGATCCTTTGTCTAAATGCTCTGAGAGGGCTTGAAACCCTAGTCCTTGATTATGGTGAATGCTCAAACATCTCTGAGGAGATTGATGAGGCATAAAAGTTCATCCATACTGTGATGATGATTTGTACAATGATGGGAAATCTTAGTGGTCAAAATTTGGGGTATGACAATTACATAAAAAGTATTTTCTACTTTAACGCAAGATGCGACCGGTGCAGCGTGAGCGGCTGGTATAGATTAGAGATTAAGTCTGGTTCCTATTACGCTAACGCGACAAATCCTTTTTTATTAACTCTTTTCAAGGAAGAAAATATTGCCCCGTAAGTGATTCTATTTAGAAACAATAGGAGTACTGATTGATCGATGTGAATTACATTCCAGTGTTTTTTCTCTGAATTAATTTAATTGTTATTATTTACATTCTGTGCACTTTTTAAACCCTTTGATTTTGCATTAAGTAGAACACCGTAACAATAGAAACTGATAGATTGACATTGGTCTCTATGGGATCGATAATTTTTTATATTACTCTGACGTACTCCGTATACTTGCGGATAACACGCATCAAGTACCAATAGGTAGACTCGGAAATCTGGGTAATAACTTTCAGATTTAACGTTGTTGCTAGCATTGAAAGTTCCTTCATGGATGTAGGTCCGTCATCTGACTAGTTTGTTTGTCCCATTGATGATGATAGAAGAATTGACAACTTGTTAGTGGGGTGCTCCATCTCCATTTACGAGTGTTTGTTCCAAAGGCTGAAGTTGAGATTCCCTTTCTCCAAGTTCAAGAAATGGGTGCTCAAACATTTATAGATTTCCCCCTCTCAATTGTACCGCGTTGCTTATCCTTTTGTCAATATGTTCCAGCATTGGTATGAGTATAAGGGTCAAGAGGGTTCTTCTTTAGTGAAATTCTTTTTCCAAATTTTCGCATTCTCTCATACCACTACGAAAGGGGGTCCCAGTCGAGGTTGATTTCTATGTGTCAGACTAATAAAATATTCATTGTCTAAATTTACAACTAGAAATACTTCAAGAGTCATTATAACTCAGTGATTCCCATTACCTCGGCCGCCCGTTTCGACTTTTTTGGGTTCCTATTTGTAACACTGCCTCCTGACCCATTACCATTTTGGCTTCGGCTATATGCACATATATGATCTGTAGGTACTGGTCTTCAGACTATTTTGAATAGGACTCCAACGCCTACTAATCCCTTATGACTCTCTCACAATTTCTAACCAGTAAATGATAGTTGATTTGTTGGCTTACCTAGACCAACTAAATGATGAAGAAAGGTTTGAAGCCTCTCTGTTAAATCAAGGGGAATAATTTATCACTAAATGGGCGGTAATGGATACAACCCCCAAGTTAGGAAGGAAAATTTTGGAAAGAGCGTTCATGTGTCATGAAGTGGTATTATCTTTTAAGTTTTCTGATCGTTCCACTTATGTGTCTTATCTTATTTTTCAGACAATATGTAGGACTTCATGAAGGGCCTCTCCAAGAAGAAAAAATACCAAGGCTTTGCACAAGCAAAATATTTGTCCCATGGCCTGGGTAGAGTGGTATCTGAATCGTCAGTTGGAGGTCTCATAGTCTCTTCTGCTATTTAGCCACAACTAACAAAGGTTGACGGTCTCAGTTAGTGGTCCCCCGTCCGTCCTCAGAAATACGGAACAAGAAAAATAATGGTTGTTTAACTACTTTGGTAAAAACTGAGAAGAAGAACAAGGGATAAAGGTCGGTCAAAGAGTGAGGTCTAAATAAGAAGATTAATACCTCTTAGTTGGCTTCTGCTACTATTGTTATGCCTGGTTGTGGGGCCTCCTCTTCCTTTAAATTTCCTGTTGTCTTCGGGTCTCAGATGCTTCACACGCCTTTGGAAGTGAAGACTTATCTATCCTAGGAAGACTACACTTATGTGTGAAATCTTACTGACACAGGTAAGTCGAGATTATTCATTGAGTTAACCTATCACTTTATTAGTGACACCTCTTTGATTTCATTGGAAGTAGAGGGTCTAGGGGAAGCTCTAACTCCAGGAAACCTTTCTAAGGAGGGGGAGTATTGGAATAACAAGTATGACCTTTACATTTATGAGAAACTTTGGCTTCAAGAGGAGATATCTAACCTCTAGAAAAAAGTAGACCACCTATTTGGCCTTAAGGAGGAAGTGGAGGCTCATGGAACACTTTATGAGTTGGCCATTATGATAGCCTACTTAACGGCTTCTCTTGAGGAGAAGGGGAAGATTCTCAGCGGCGTGGGGTTTTCCTCACCAGATGTCTCCTCCAAAATTTCAAAGAGTAAGGAGGCCCTGAAAGAAGAGACAGACGCTTGTTCTACGGAGATAAAGGCCTACCATGCTTATTTGTCTCAACAGGAGAAGGATCTGGCGACCATCACTTATGAAGGTTTTAGAGATTATTTATTTATGAATATGGTGGACTAGATATATGTTTTTTTCCCAGATACCCTGATTTCCCGTGATTTAGTCAGCTCATATAACATGGTGGTTGATGGTGTATTGGCAACAAAAGAGTGACATTATTCGTTGTAAATGTGTTTACCTGTAACTTCATGCTTATCTGGCTTTGTTAATTTGTAGATCTTATTTTGACTTATCTGGATGTTATGTTGTTGTTCGCTTCACTAGTTATGGTTGTTTATATAATTTATGCCTGCTTCATCATTACTTGTCTCATTCGTTGAGAGTTGGCGTAATTTATTGTTTCGCCATTATATGTCCCATTTGTTGGGATTTGGTGTAATTTCTTTGTTTCGTCATTACCCATCCTATTAGTTAGAAACTCGTGTAATTTATTTGTTTCATCATTACCTTTACCTAGGCATGGTAACATAACTCGTACTTGCGGGTACCCACCCGAACTCGCCCAGAAATTGACAGGAAAAACCCGCTTTGACTGGGTTTGGGTTTGGAATTTCCCTAATTATAAAATATGGGGACGGGTCGGGTAATGGGGACATTAGTACCCACCCTAAACCCGCCACGAACCCGTCCCAACTATTTCATTATTAACATTATTATTTATTTTTGATGGTTTAGAATATTAAATATGCAGCCAATGTTTTAATATTTTGATTTGTATTTATTATTTAAAATATTTGAAACGTATGTATGGAATTTTGTAAGATTGATTTATTTTATTATTTGTAATGTAATTTGATTTTGGAAAAAAAATAAATATTTCTATTAAAAAAGGATTTCACTAAATGGATGGTGGCAGGGCGGGGATACCCAAACCCATTTGGGACAGGTTTGGGTTTTAATTCTCCATCCCCGTTAGGGTTTGGAGTGAGGAACGATGATTTTTTGCGGGAGGTGAAAATCGTCCCTGACCCGCCCCATTGCCATGCCAGGTCGTACCATTTGTTGGGAACTTGCACAATTTTTTGTTTCGTCATTACTAGTCCCATTTGTTGGGAATTGATATAATTTCTTTGTTTTGTCATTACCCATCACATTTATTGGGAATTGGCGTAATTTCTTTATGCTATGGAGTCTGGTCCTGGCCAAGGGTTGGGTCCCCTTCTATGCCCCACTTTTAATCCTGATTCGATATTGACATCTTTTAAGCTTCATCATATTCTCTCCTAGAGTGGATGACTCTTAAAAGGGGTCACTACTACAAACTACACCTTCGGTAACATAATATTACTACGGTTATGCCTTCAACCGTTGTAATATCGCAAACTAGAAACGCCTAATGCTTATTTATTTTTTTTAAAGTTGTTTAATCATGGTTGATATAAACAACCGTGGTGATAAATTGAGTGGTACAATGTTCGAATCCTGACAACTACATTTTTTCCATTTTTCCTATTACAAAAAACGTGTGTCACTTAATTTCATAAATAAATAAATAATTGAAAATTATTTAATCACGATTTTAATATGCAACCGTTGTAATATGATCTGTACAACCTTTGCTCTTCCCAAAAGAGAGAAACACTCTTTCTAAAAGAGATAAACGACTATAATGATGAATGAAATTTTTCTTCATTTCTAAAGACGGTCAAAAGTCATTCAAGAATATCAACTTTTAGAAGTAATCATTGCAAGGATTAAATCATCAGATGTCTCATCTTCAACCTCTTATATAAATGCACAGTTTCATATAATGAATTTCCATTTCTTCAAACTATTTTTCCTATACCAACATGAGTTCTCCATTTGAGAATGCTAACAGAAATATGTCAACTAAAGTCACCACAGTCCAACAACATCAGTAGTCAACTGAGGAGGTCCAGCCATCTGGATCGACTGCTGTCAGGGATACACTGAGGGTGAGGAAGGCCAAGAAGAAGAAGAAGAAGAAGAAGAAGAAGAAAAATGTGTCGAGGAAGATTTTTTACTATGATTCTGATGAGGGTAGTTTGGAGCGAGTCATAGATTATGAAGATTCCTTTAGTGCTGGGGAATATTGTTCCAATCTTGACAAAATTATGTAATAAACAAATTATGTTTTGTATACTCTTCCCTTTATTTATTAATATTGTTTTATATACTCTTGCCATTATATACTCTTTCCTCTTTACAAAAAAATAGTACAAGCCAACAAAAATAACAACAACAATAACAACAATAATGAAGAATAAGAATAACAACAATTAATAACTCTCTCACCATTGCGTTTATAAATAAATAAATAAATTGAAAGTTATTTAACCAAGTTATTTAACCACGATTTTACAATACAAGCGTTGTAAAATTTGAAAATTGCATCACAGTTTTTCTTTCTAACCATGATGAAAAGTGATATTTTTTAGTATATAAGCGAAAGTATATATCGTTCAGTACATAACAACCATTTCTCTCAAAAGAAAACGCTAACATATTTCACTCTTCTATCTCATAACATAACCTTAACATCCATGTCACTCTTTAAACATACTTTAACCTTCAGATTCATCTTCAGATTCGTCTTCACCAATCACTAACTTGAGGTTCGTTCATTAAACTTATGCTTCGATTTCGTTTACGTTTCTTGTTAAAAATGGGTTCTAATTTTTTTATTTGGTGAATGATCTCATTTTTTCAGATTCGTCTTCCCCACTTTAACATAGCGCATACTTTGGCAATGATACATATGGTTTGTGTAGCTATGAAGAAAAATAGAAGAAGTATGAAGCTATTGTATAAGATTCATTCACCTTGTACTTCTTCTTCATAGCTTCATAATTTGTGCCAGATCCCCGATTAGTTTAAAAAAATGTGCGTTCTTGAAACATTACATAATATCTTATATTGTTGTGTGTTGTTGTTGTTGATTAGTGTTTTCAGAACTTCATAATTTGTTGTTGTTTTTGTTTATTATATCTTGCGTTCTTGAACCTTATTTTTTTTTTATTTTGTTGTATGTTGTTATGTTGTGTTGTCGACAAATGTTGTTGTATGTTGTTGTTGTTGTTGATTAATGTTTTCAGAACAAGAACAAAACATTGCTAAGTCACAAGAAAGAAGCTTCTTTTGACTTAGCAATGTTTTGTTCTTGTTCTAAAAACATTGATAAATGTTTTGTTCTTGTTGATAAATGTTGTTGTATGTTGTTGTTGTTGTTGATTAATGTTTTCAGAACAAGAACGAAACATTGCTAAGTCACAATAAAGAAGCTTCTTGTGACTTAGCAATGTTTTGTTCTTTAAATTCTTATATCCTATGTAGATGAAGTTGAGTTTACTATATGCTATGTAGATTGTTTGTTTCACTAACCCTTCACTGAAAATACATTTCATTTAAATTGACATAGAAACTTATAATCTGAAAATTAAGTTGTATTTGAAAACCAACTTATATAAATCAATGTTTTCCGAATTCCATCCGTCTCATCATTTATCTCCCACTCTTTAACATATAAAATGTGGTTCAATGACCTGATTCCTTCATCACAGCCATATATTCACTTATAGTGTAATTTGAATAACAACACTTTATTGATATTATTCAAATTAAACTAGAATAGAAGGAATTGATGTCATGAAGGACTTAGACCATTGAGCCACATTCTATATGTTAAAGAGCGGGAAATGAATGATGAGACGAATACAATTTGGAAAACAGTGGTTTGTGTAAGTTGGTTTTCAAGAATAGTTTAATTTTCAGATTATATACTGCTTTATCATATTGAATGGTTGTATGTTGTTGTGAGGTTTATTGAAAAACAAGCAATCTACATATTTTATAATAAACCTGGGTACTTTCAACAACGGTTATTTATTTTAATCATGATTAAATCTTATTTTCATAAATGTATGTACCATAACGGTTGATACTAGTAATCGTTGTGGTAGGTAGCGCGCGTCCTGCCTTACATTCACGGTCTCGCGACCATGGTGGAAAGCACCAGACATACAGTCACCCCTTACCTCACAACGGATTGTCAGGCATTGTGGTATCCATTTTTCAACCGTTTTCATATGGCTTTTCCGTAGTAGTGGGTGTACGCCAATTGCATCATAGTGCACTTTAGTTTTACTTGTTCCCTATTTTCATCGCAAAATAAATTCCACACATTTTTATTACGAAAAGGAGGCATATTATCATACATATTGTTCTGGGCTGGCCATAGGCCCAAAAGGCTAGGGCCTAAATTAACTCAAATCCACTCCACATGACCCATGGCATAAAGGTCATCTCACATGGAAAGCAATGTACTTTTTTTATCTCCACTTTTCACTACAATTATCTTGAATCTTGAATTGACTTGGGCATTGGAGTTACCTTGTAGATCCACCCGCGCCACTGTATTAGAGATTAACACTACCAGTTCAGGATTTCACACCACCTACTTCAACTATTTTTGGTACCAATACGTAACAGTGATGTCATTTGTGGGAAACAACGTCTAATTCTTGCATTTTCCACGATTTCACATCCGCTCTTTAATTTTCTAGTCCAAAACCTTTTCAGGTCACCGAATCAAGAGCATCCAATATCAAACACGAATATCCGCCAAGTTCGATCGAATCAAGCATCATTTTCACTTTGATCCTTGGATTTCCAAACTCCTAATTCTCTCAAAAATTCCACAAATGGATCATCCTAGATCTAAACTCAAATTTGTATCATAATTACGTCCAATATCACAATAAAGGTTCCCGATCAACAGTCTTACATCACCTCAATTATCCATCATCGATATGATCCTTACCGTAATGGCTTATGGCGTAGATCAAGGACTGGAGCATCTTCTCTAGGAGGTGAAGGACATATGAACAGTGAACAAAGATCGTATCGCACCATAATCGGTAGATTGTGACGAAGTAAACCTAACTTTGAACAAAGGATAACCGGTGATCCAAGTAGTTACCATCGGGGTTCGTTCTATACATCGTTATGGCACAGAAACTTGTTATACTAGTTTTATTGAATCATATCTTATTATCACCACTGAGATTCACAATGTTATTATATTTGATGTTGACCCATCAATAAGATCACATATTTCCCCTAATGCTTTAGGATGGATCCAAGAAATGGAGGTTGGAATGCACGACGATGTTTGAGAACAATGAGATTTCATAAATCATAAATATGGACCTTCAGTGATCATAACAGTTTCCTCCACTAGAGAAAGTCCCTACGAGATACTTCGTAGACAATAGACTCCCGACAACGGTTTGTGAACTAATGCAATCAAATTATTATATTTTCGTCGATCGGAGCCAGACGTATAAAATAATAGAGATTCCTCGAGTTTCAGTTACTATGTAACTTAATTTATTAGAGTATGAAGGATTGTGCCCTCCAAAAGAAGGAATACATAGAGTAAAGAAGCATTAGGCTCCCAATAAAGAGTGGAATGTCACTAGTTGGAACTCTCATCTATCCCCAGGCTCGACTTCGCCGACCCTCTAGAGGTACTATTGCAAAGAAAGAGACCAAGCGATCCGTAGGAACTGAGGAAGGTTTTAACAAATAGCTCCTTAAGAAATCTCATCTCTAATCAACAATGCTCCTGGCGTGATAAGAATCCACTTTGGTGCTAGAGGATAAAACTCTCACGCCTCTTATAGACGTATTATCAACTACATTGCAGAAGATCATAGAAAGAGGCCTTTACGCCAAGGTGAGAGGAGAAATCATATCGTTCATCCAGTTGTTTGGGAGTTATAAGATCAAGCATTGCCAAGAGGTAGTTGGTCACCTACAATTGTCAACAATCATTATTTACAGAGGGACCAACCATCCCATATCACCATAGGGAAAAAGGAAGCAATGATAATTTTGTCCGGTTATTCAAGAGGTATAAAATTAAGTTACCCTCCAAGACGGTCAGTTACCTACAGGCATCAGAAGGCTACATCTACGAAGGTTTCGACCATCTGTGGCGTACCATCGCACAATCAGGTGGGTGAAAGGAATGCCTCCTCATTCGGAATTTTAGTTATCCTGGGAAATCATGTAAAAAGAGGATAGTGTTGTATCCTTATGATACCCTATATGAATTAAATACTCTACAAGGCTTTTTGCAATGTTCATAAATAATATGCTAATTATTAAACATTGCAGTCATGAAGAGTTGTATAAGTCCACGTAGGGTCGCATAATACACCATCTAAAGACAAATTTCACGTTTAAGGAGTACTCTTCTCAACTTAGTTAGTGCACCCTCTTTTAGGAGCTAGCCACTCCAAAATTGCAGACAGCGGCAAGAAGCTTACCGTTTGTCGGGGATGGTTCCTGGTAATGTAGAAGAATAAGACAAACTCTTATCAATTGGAGCTAGTAACTACGAAAATTTGATAGAGACTATAAATTTTAAAGATCACATTGGGCACCTAAACGCAATGAGGCACTTCTCCTGAAATAAGTTCGTGGGAATTCTCACGCCCGAAGTTCATGACACCTTGTAGCTGCCATGGCACAAACTTATAGTTGGACAGTGGACAACATCAATGCCCGTGAGGCAGAAAAACTTTAAGTCTCTCATGAGGCATACAATATCTAAATCTCCCACGAGGAAAACAAAATTTGATTTATAGGGACAAATAGCAAGTTCTGACACAACAACTTGTAGTCAATCAGAAGCATAATATGACAATGAATAGGAGCCAAAAACATATCCAATATACAAAATTAAATAAAACTCCAAATCATTGAGGTAAAATTATATTTATATAAATACTATTATTATTGCCAAAGCACAAAGCCTGGAAAATTTTCTAGGAAAACAAAAAAAGGGAAAATAATCAAGTTTCTTCGCTCGGGGATGATGCGTCATTGTCACTATAACACCCTAGGCCGAAGAGGGAGGAGAGTGATTACGTGTAACACCCAGGGGCGAGGGAGCGGTTCTCGGTGCACGAGGCATGACAATGAGACACTCTTAGCAGCTTCTAGGGAAAAATCGAATTCACATCGAAATAAGAGGGATCTTAAGGTTGCGCAGGGATGAGACTTCATGGTTGAAGTAAGGCTTATAAGGATTAATTGGTACTACTTATGCCAACAAGATGCATCTTCTTTTCGGTAGCTCATTCCGTAAGCTCCACAGTTAAGCATGCTTGACTTGGAGTAATTTTGGGATGGGTGACCTTCTGGGAAGTTCTTGGAAAGTGTGTGAGTGAGTATAAAGCATGTTGAAAAGACCCGTGTTGGTTTGTGGGATCAGTTAATAATCCTGAAAGTTATCTAGGGCATTAGAAATGGTATCAGAGCCAGACCTTACCCAGTACGATGTGGTTCGGGGATGAACCAAGCGGAAGTTGGTGGGCATGTAACACCTAAGGCCGAAGAGGGCGGAGAGTGGTTACATGTAACACCCAAGGGAGAGGGAGTGGTTATCGGTGCACGAGGCATGGCAATGAGACATTCCTAGCAACTTCTAGGGAAAAATTAAATTCATATCGGAATGAGAGGGATCTTGAGGCTGTGTAAGAATGAGACTGCATGGTTGAAGAAAGGCTTATAAGGATTAATTGGTACTACCTATGCCAATAATATCCATCTTCTTTTCAGTAGCCCATTCCATAAGAACTCCACAATTAAGTGTTTGACTTGGAGCAATTTTGGGATGTGTGACCTTCTGGGAAGTTCCTCGGAAAGTGTGTGAGTGAGGACAAAACTTGCTGAAAAGACTCGTGTGTTAGAACTGTTAGAACAAGATTTGGTTTTGCATCTATACCTTTGAGTTTTGATGATAACAAGGTAGTATTTGTGTGAGAACAATTTTGGTACCCTAACAATTTGTTATTGTGTAGCTTTAATAGCCAGTTTTGATTATGAGAATATGACGTACAACGTCATCAGTTTCTGAACTTTATGTTCCGAAATACACTTCTGCGCTGATTCACTTCTAAGAAGCTTCTGAGGAGACGCCATGCTGCTGCTGCAATGATCTCTTGGTTTCTGCTTCTGGATGTGACTCTGATCATCAAACTTCTGAAGAATGGAAAGCTTCCGAAGTTTCTAGCTAAAGATTCTGAAGTTTCTGAATATCTCATGTCAGACGCTGATGTTATCAAGGTTCTGATTGATGGTTCTGAAGATTCTGATTTCAAGCTATGTAATTCTTCTATTCATGCTTCATCAGCTTTTCATCAGAAGCCAATGAATTTAAAGATAAGGATAAAGGATACGTGATCAAAATAAGACACAGTACAAAACAAAATTGTTCATCCACTACCTGATTTTGTGGGTGAAAGGAATGTACTATTCTTCACACCTGTCACTATTCCGTTAGTGGACAACTACATTTTTGTATTCCTGATTTTCCCTCCAACAGTTCCTTTTTCATGTTATATATAGAGGACTTGGAGACTTGAAGAAAGTTGCCGAATTTACAAGATTATTTCTACATGAAAAGCTTCCAACTTTGTGCAAACTTTTCTTTAAGTATTTTTGTGTATTTCATCCTGTCTAGAAGCAACTGTTAAGCATACAATCTTTATTCAAACTTTTTGTTTGTAGTTCCTTGAGGGACCATTTAGGTCAGTATCCTTGAGAAAACATTGACTATTTGTCTTTATTGTTAGTTAGTCACCAATTATTGCTAGTGCATTTGTAATCAGTTGATTATAGTGAATTAAGTCCTTGCGTATAAGGCGAAATCAACTTGGCGGGTGGACTATATTAGCTTTGAGTTTCAAGCGAACCAGGATAAAAATCCTTGTGTCTCTCTCATTATTAAATCTTTTGATTATTGAGTTTTTGAGTGGGTAAAAAGCTTTTGTTTTTAAAAACCCAATTCAAACCCCCATTTCTTATGTTTTTTGCACCTTTATCGTGTTGGTTTATAGGGTCAGTCGGTAATCCTGAAAGCAGGGTTGGGCGTTACAATCACCACTATAAGTCTACTCTAAAGAAACCTTAAAAGGAATCCTTCAACAGGTGTAGGAATACTGGGAAAAAATTTCTTCACCTGGCTCAGAGCCCAGTCAAGGAACCCTTACACATCATGCATAGTTTTTTGAAGAGACTCCTTGAACCTCTCCTTCAGAGAGACCACCTCACTTTCGTGAGTCTTCAGACTCTCGGCATGAATCTCTTTTTCCTATTAAAGAGTCTTCCGAGCGTCTTCCGCACTATGATCTGCCTCAACAAAAACATTGGAGGTATCCTAATGATGTTTCTTCTCTGTTTCAAGGGACGACTCCATCTGAGTAATTCGAGCAGTAAGAGTTGAAGGGGAGTCGTGGACTTTGCATTTTCTTTAAAAGCCTCAACAAGCTTGACCTTTCCCTGCAGGTGAGAAAGTTCCTTCTGGAAGGTAGAGCATTTCTGCTTCAAGGCTTCACATTTTCCCTTCCAAGTGTCCCTTTCCTTGGTAGGGTTACCTACAACCAAGACATCCCCCTGCCAGCAGCGGTCAGGGAGAATAAAGAAGTAGTCCAGTAGGTATGGAAATTTACCTAAAAAAGCAGATTCATATTCTCTACCTTAGAAAGGTTTTGAATGAAAGACAAATCATCCGCATACACATCAATAGTATTTTCCTCAGGAGTGCGATAAGTATGAGAAGAAGAATAATAGGCATGTGGAGGAAGGGAATTATCTACCCTGAGGTAGCGTCCCTAGAATTCGGGTCTGCTTAGGATAAACGTCTTCTAGAGGGGAGTGCTGGTATTCATCCTGGCCCTCCTTCAATAAAGCAAGAGACTGTGGCCGATCTTCTAAAGATAAGGTAGCCGCAATAGTGGTAAGATTGTCAACCTCGGGGGCAGATGAGTAGTATTGATGGCTAGGACATGAAAATAGACCATAAGAGGAGGCGTAATGGTTGGGAGTAGTCTTGACGATAAATGAGTAGTTTGCGCAACCAGTCGCAGTCACGATCGCATAAGTTTCAATTCATTTTTTTTCCTTTGCTTAGAGGAAGGAACTTCACTGTGACTGAAACCCTCTTCATAGCCAAGTCCTTGAAAGAAGGAACACAAATTATCCTTCATGGTAACCACTTCGGGGGTAAGGGGCATAATTTAAGGTGCTAGGAATTTACAGTAGAATGGAAGTGAGACCACGACCAATACTTCAAGAATATACTAGTCCATAAGCAAGAAGACTCATCCAGAGAGTAGCAAAAGGAAATATGGGCCTCCAAGCTGTGGGGCTTCACTAGTATGAAACGCCTCAGAAAGTTGCCTTAGTCTTTGGTGAAATGGTTGAACCAAGGATCATTTAGGTGAAAGGTAATAAGCCATTGAACGCAAGTGTCATCCTGAGAGGTGTGCACCATGTATAACACATTGAAAACAACCCGACAGAAGGCTTCTAATACCTGTGCTCACCAAAACAACTCAAATACCCTCATATGAGCCCAGATCCCTGGATGAATTTGGGATGGGAAACCTTCAAGAGCTTCAAGGTGACCACCTCAAAGTTAGAGAAGGGTAAGCACAATCATATCCTAGGGAACAAACACTCATGAAATGGAGCCAAGCATTCTTCAAAATAGTTACATATCCTTTTTATGAACCCACTGGAAGGACCAACCAATCCAAAGGGTCGGCGACCAGGATGTCAACAACATCTATAGTCATTTGGATATTCAGAATGGACGGGGTCTCCACCACTCTTGCAGCAACCCAATTGTACTTACTCGCATCGGCATGCTCCACCAACATCACACCCCTCTAGGACAGCTCATTAAATTTAAAGTTCTCACCAAGCTTGGCCCACGAAACTATGTCTGGTCTACACCGATACTCCATGTGGTTCCTAATTTCAGCATAACTGGGTTTTCGGTTGTGGGCTCTCCGGTAAAATTTGATGAAATCATCAGCGCATTCTCTCATTAATTTAGCAGGTTGTATTTCTATGTCTGAAAAAATAGGAGGGCGCATATGGACTTTAATGTGATCCTTTTCACCACCATTATTTGACAAGAGAGTCTTGAAAGAGTTCAGGGAAAATCTTTCTCATCAAAGGAGTACCTTGGTACTTTTTCCAAATCAGAATCTTCGATTAGGGATATAACTTTGTGGGCCATGCGATCATGAAAAAAGGGAGGGAATTTTGAATCAGGAGATACCTCCACTCCCATAACAAAAGAAACATCACTATTAGAATCACTATCTAGGCGAATAAGGCTATCACTCATCTTGACTAAAAGAAAATAGAAAATACTGAAGATAAAAGCGTGAGTGGAGAAGGATACCTAGAGAAGAGAGACTGGGGAAGCAAAGAAATTAAGAAAGGTGGAATCTTTGAGCAAAAACCTATAAACACTCTGATAAGTACTCTCACAGGGAAAGAGAATAAGGAACTTGATAGTGAGAAACACTTGTAAATTGGAAACTGAATCTCAAGGATCATGAAAGGTTTCTTAGGTGCTTAAATGCTTCTTTATATAGACGAAGATGATTGAACAAACCAGATCAACTATAAAAAGAATTCAAAAATCAACAGTTGTATTCCCTTTGGGAAACGTAAACAACTTGAGTGCATTATAACTGGCCTCATTCCCTAACTAGTCACCTTAGCCCACGTGTTAGAAGAAAACAGTTAAACATTTCAATGATGGAAATGCATTTAATGCACTTGCTCCCTACTACTTTTTCAATTGATCCCAAACATTTCACTTCTAGTTCGAATTGAACGACATCCTTAGAGGTCGACCACAACTACTACAAAATTCCTTAGCTTCCTAAGTGCCCGACAAGCCTTGGGGAAACTTATTTGGTTTGGACAAAGGCCCAAACTACTAGGTCCCAAATCTACTCCACATGATACAAGGTATAAATTCCATTTCACACAGAAATCAAAGTACTTTTTCTAATCTCCATTTTCACTACAATCACCCCTAATCTTGAACTGACTTGGGCATTAGAGTGTTAACCTTGCAGGTCCACCCCCTTCACCATATCATAGATCAGTACCACTAGTTCAGGATTCCTCACCACCTACTTTAACTATTTATGGTCCCAGTATGGAACACACACACACACATACACACACACACACACACACACACACACACACACACACACACTCATATTATAAGTGATAATTAAATCATTCATCCTTAGTATTTTAGAGAAATATTTAAGCTAAAATACCGCTTAAGTTTTATGGCATTCCAGATTCTTAGAATTGGTTCTCCTATCATGGTTTCTAAGGTGGGTGCTCCTTTACCGGTGTTGGCTTGGAAATTATACCACCCGTCCTAATTAGTTGCAAGCTTCTTATATCTAGTATTCGCCACTCCTACATTGGTCTGTCTTAACACAAGATCTCTGGCTTTAAATTCTCTAGGTCAGACATGCTTGTTGTACTGTTCCACATTATATTTTTTTGATAACGACACTCGTGAATGTGGTAGACTCCCTTTTTTTCGTCGAGGAAGTCGATTTCTTCCCTAATTTCTCTAGAATTATCTTCCATGACTAATGGGTGTGTCGTTTTCCAACTTATTTTTTTTTTCAATTTATACTAGGGTCAGGACCTCATTCCTATAAGCACTACGCCATATAATACAAAATACAACGCTTTTTTTGGCCTTTAGTAGCGCTTAAAAGCGTTGCCTAAAGTGGCGCTGCTGTAGGTAAAGGCAACATTGTTTTAAAATGCAAAAGCGCTGCCTTAGGTCCCCTTTATGCAACAGTTCTGGTGAAAAACACTCTCTAATGTCACCTTTAGGCAGCACTTTTTCATTAAAAGCGCTTTCTTTTGCCCCCTTTAGGCAGCGCTTTTAAAAGCGCGGTCTAATGTATCTTTTCTTTCTATTTTAGGCAACACTTTTTTATGGAAAGCGCTTTCTTTTGCCCCCCTTTAGGCAGCACTTTTAAAAGCGTTGTCTAATGTATCTTTTCGTTCTATTTTAGGCAGCGCTTTCTTTTATCCACTTTAGGCAACACTTTTTTTACAAAGCGCTTTCTTTTCTCCACGTAAATAGCGCTTTTAAAAGTACTTTTTTAAAAAGCACTTTTTTATGAAGCATTTTTTTATAAGCATTGTCTATTGTACACTTTTTTAGGAAGCGTTTTTTGTTAAAAGCGTTGGCATAAGTCTTATTTTTTAATTATAAAATGGCAGCACAAACCATTATAATTCAAATTTTTATCAAAACTTATCACAAACCTTTATAATTCAACACAAGCCTTTATTTCAACACATATGCCTTATATACCATTATAATTCAACATATATATACCATTATAATTCAACACATAAACCTTATAACCATTATAATTCAACACATAAACCTTATAACCATTATAATTCAACACAAACCTCATACACCTAGTAAACATCCATAATTCTATCCACTTCCAAAACCTTTAACTTCTAAAGATTCACCAAACATAATTACAAATTCCATCAATCCTCAATTCACAACAACTTCTAGAACTATACAACAACTTCCAAAACTATACAACAACTTCCAGAACTATTCCTATCTAGTACAGAACATCACAACAACAAAAATCTCTAAGGATCATAAACTTCACACAAAAGAAAGAAAGACAATATACCTTATATAATTCTCATCTCAAGAAAGTATTAATACCATTCCTCCTTAATTTCTTCCAGTTTATCTTTCGAGTAAGTAGCACACTTGAATTCATCAAAATACTACATAATATAACATAATGTGAATGATTTAGTTAAAACTAATTAATTAGATGAAATATCCGTTAAATATTAAAATAAATCCTAACTTATAAATCCATACCATGCTGGAAAATCATTAATTGTGCCAAACAGCATCGCCCTCAAATTGAAACTTTCTTTCCTATATCCATCGTAAACCTCCACACCGTTCTCCCACAAAATCTTTAAGTCTTCGATTAAAGGTGTCAAGTATACGTCTATGCCATTCCCTGGTTGTTTAGGCCCAGAAATTAACATAGATAACATCATGTACTTACGCTTCATACATAGCCACGGAGGTAGGTTATAGATCATAATAATCACATGCCATGTGGTATGTGAGATAGTAGATAATGTCAAGCGAAGGTTTCTTGCTTCTTCTCCAAAATCAAGATAGTCATTATCAATTTTCATCCACTGTGGTGAATCTGCCAGATGTCAAAACTTTCCATCTATAATTCTTTCATCTGCATGCCAAGTCAAGTGTTTTGCATCGGTTTCACTACGAAACATGCGTCTAAATCTCTGAATTATAGGAAAATACCATAAGACTTTTGCTGGAGACAATTTTTTCTTATATCGAGAGACACCGCATTTAGGGAACTCATTTAACGATGCATATTCATTTCGAAACAAAATACAATCATTTGGACAAGCATGTATCTTATCATAGCTCATGCCAATAGAGCACAACATTTTTTTGGCCTCATAGGTTCGATTGGGAAGAACATTATTCTCTGGAAGCATATCTTTCATAAGGGCTAATAACTCTGTGAAACTTTTATCTGACCATCCATTGCCCGCCTTTAAGTTGTACAACTTTAATACCGCAGACAATCTTGTGAATTTAGTGCGACCTTTATACAACGGTTTCTCTGCATCGCTTACCAACCTCTCAAAAATTTTGGGACAATCCTGAAGATCTTCTTCAAGTGCTTCTGCAATCTCTTCAACTCGATCAAAATAGTATGTATCTGTGCCATTGTCGTTTGAAGCATAGGTCGTATTATCCCCCGGTTCAACATTCTCGTTACTTATCTCATCATGTAATATCCAACATGTATAACTTCGATCACTTCCATGCCTCTTCAAATGCGATTCCAACTGAACTGCATCAATCCGACGCCCATAACAGCAACCTAAGCAAGGACATATGATTCGACTGGGGTCTTTAGCGTGTTCAACAGCCAACTTAACAAATTCTGATACCCCATTCTCATACTCTTTTGACAATCGATTGGAAGACATCCATTTTTTATCCATGGTTTTACTAAGTAAGCTAAACAAAAACACTAATTATTCACGCAACTATAGCAAAAGAACAACTAATTACCTGTAGAGAAGTCAGCAACTTCTGGAACCACACAGTGTAAGATTCTTGGAAACGATCATAATTTCACCCTTCACAAGTAACCCCTATAGCAAATTCACTAAGATAGTAACTGATGATGTATCAAATATAACAGGACAAATTTAGTATATAATAGGACAAACAAGATATATCAAAGAAACAAGTCAAAGTCTCAAGAATTAAATTTAGTAAACACCAACACTTCTTTCAATTAAGTAACATGGCATCGACGCGCAAATTCAATCACATTAATTCAAGTAGCATGGTATACTTTGATTTATCACAAATGACACATCAACACTTAATGTTTCAATTCAAGTAAGTCACAAAAAACAACTTCATCACTTAAGTTCAATTAACTTTAAAGTTCTATCCAACAAAGAATCATCAATTCGAGCATAAATCAATCACCAAAATTATCAATTCCACATTTAAACTCAATAGCAAATTCAACCTCAACAATTAACAATTAATTTCATTATCATTTTCAATCAACAATTAGATCAAAACAAAGTAATCACTAACAATTATTCATAAACAATGTCATTATCATCAATTAATTTCAACAATTCATCACTAGCATTCAACATCAACTTACAAAATTAACACCAATTCTCAAAATAAATTCACCACAAATATCACTATTCATCATCTTCAACCTTACTACAACAACAATTTCAAAATCAAATTCAAACAACAACCACATCAACACTATCAATGTCTCATTTCAATTGTTTCAACAACAAACAAACTCATCAATTAATTCCAACAATTTATATACTTAGTTTCACATATTCAACATTAATTCACCAACAATGTAATTCAATCTTCAATTGAATTCAAATAACAGCAACATCACAATCTATTCTATGGCTTGCGAATCCAAAAAAGGAAAAGAAGAAATACCTTGCTAAAAAAGAAGGAGTTCTGAAAGGAAACAATGGGATTTACGGCGGAGGGAGTTCCGAAACAAAGGGAGTTACGGCAGAGGGAGTTTTCGCGAAGAGAGGGAAATATGGTCGGAGGAGGGAGTTACGAAACAGAGGGAGTTATGGCGGAGGGAGTTGTCTCAAAGAGAGGGAGATACGGCGGAGGGAGTAGCCTTGCGAAGAGAGGGAGATACGACGGATGGAGTAGTCGCGAGAGAGAGAGATAGAGAGAGAGAGAGAGAGAGAGAGAGAGAGAGAGAGAAAGTATCAAAGTTGGGGTTTAAGAGTGTCAATAGTTTCTATTTTATTATTCAGGAATTAATAACCTAAGGTAGCGCTTTCTGAAAGTGCTTTCTTATGTATTCAATTTAGCAGCGCTTTTGCATTCAAAGTGCTTTCTTTTCATCGGTTTATAGCAGCGCTTTCTATGGTTGAGTTTATGAATGGCCTTTAGCAACGCTTTTCAAAAGCGCTTTCTAAAGTTATCCTTTAGCAGCGCTTTCCAAAAGCGTTTTCTAAGGTGTAGCCTATGTAAGGCCTTTAGCAGCGCTTTCTAAGGTGTAGCCTATGTAAGGCCTTTAGTAGCGCTTTCCATAAGCGCTTTCTAAAGTTAGCCTTTACCAGCGCTTTTTCTCATAGTTTTTTAAAACTTATAGCAGCGCTTTGGGGAAAAAGCGTTGTCTATGTAGTGCTGCCAAAAATCAATTTTGGCGTAGTGATGTCGGCCAAAAGAAGGGTTTCACTGGTGGTTAAATGGGGGAGCTGTTCATTATGCCGAAAAGAAGTGAGGGAGATCATCTACCCAATTCCTCTTAGCAGTTTGCAGCCTTTATTTCAATCATTTGAACATCATACAATTTGCAGTATTTGCTTGCCTATTTGTGTGGGGATATTTTACTGATGTTTGCAATCTTGATCTTAGCCAGAGCTTCGACTTTCACCCAATTGGTAAAGTAATCGGCTGATAAGATCTGGTATTTAAGTTGTCCTGGTGCTTGGGGAAAAGGACTAAGAATGTCCATATGCCATAGATAGATAGACAATGGTAATGTTAACATAATATCAAATAATGTTAGGTGACACCACCTATGACCATCATGGCAACTTAGTATGCTTCAATTCATAGGCTCTTAATCCTTTCTTGGATAAAAGAGTGGTTGATCTTAGTTTCTCTTGTACTTGCGAGTTTAGAGAGTACGTGTACCAGAGTATTCTACTCTCTTGGAATTTGTGCAACTTCGTATATCTCAAATCTTGCCAGCTTCTCCCTGACCATTGTCATGTATCATTGCAACATCGGGTATCTGGTATGGGCCTCTTATCTTTCTTGGGAGAATAATAGTTGGAATTTTGTTTCTTACTTAAAATTCCCTCACCCCCCCCCCCCCCCCATTTTTGTTGCTAAAGTAAGCCTTGCGATTACCTCCTAAGTCTCATTATTAGTAGCCAGAAACTTAAAACAGAGTGAGATTTCAATCATCAATCCGACTTCATTATCTAAATTTTGGCTTCCTCCTCTTCTCTAATGTTATACGATCTGTTTGTGAATACGATCCATGTGTGGGATGGCTCTAGCAAGGTGGGATTCAGTTTAGTGATAAAGTCAGCGAACATATGTGCCTTTAAGTCCTTTCTTAATTTGTGGGAAACATCAAACTCAGGAAACTCAGTGGAACATTTTCATTAGCCGGCCAACAAGATTTGGGTAGTGTAATACTTAGTTCACTGGAACTTTTCCTCCTTCCTCAACAACATGAAAAATGGCAATGCATGATGGGTGGATTTTGAGATGAACTGGTTTAGAGTCGTCAACATCTTGTTGAGCTCCATAACCTCCTTCTTTGTAGATGGTACATTCATTTTGAAAATTGCCTCGCACTTGTCATGGTTAGCATCTATCGATCTTTCCCTTAGGTAAAATCCTAAATTTTTGCCAGCTCAAACCCCAAAAGTTCACTTTTCTAGGTTTGAGCCTCATGTTGTACTGTCGGACCCTCCGTAATACTCTCTTAAGGTGTTGGCTATGTAAACCCTCCTAGCTGGACTTCACGATCACATCATACATGTAAACTTCCAACCTCTCCCCTATTTCATTTTGGAAGATCATATTCATCATCGTCTATTATGTTTCCCATGCGTTCTTTAGTTTGAAGAGCATCAAATTGTACTAATAATTTTCTTGTTCAATGATGAAGGTTGTTTTCCCCATGTCTGGTTCACACATGGATATTTGGCTGTAACCGAAATTCGCATCCATGAACGACAAAGGTTTGTAACTGTCAGAGTTATCTACTAACTTGTCGATGTTCATTAAGGGGCAGGAATCTTTAGGGCATGCCCGATTTAGATATGTGTAATCTACTCACATTATCCACTTCCTCGAAGCTTTTTTTTTATCTAGTATGACATTCGAGATCCATTTAGTGTACCTTGTTTTGGAGATGAAATTGGCATCTAACAGCCCTTGAAATGTTTTGGATGTTGCATCGACCTTGTTTGGGGACTAACGACTCCTTCTCTGGGAGATGTATCAGGCTACATGATCGATGTTCAATTTATGGCAAGTTATGCTTGTGTTAGTTTCAGGTATTTTGTGTGGCAAAACAGCGAAAAGGTCACCGTTAGCTCTTAGGCATCCGATAAGCCCTTTCTTCACTTTGGTTGGGAGATTGACACCTATCTTTATTGACCAAGAGAGATTGTCATCGAGCTGGACAACTTCAAATTTTCCATTCAAGAACAACCTCAAATTCTTTGGCCCGATGAATGGAACATGTCCATTTGTACCACAATCATTTTCTCGGGTGTTGAGGCCAGATAGATTAATTTCCTTTAGAGTTTTTCCCAAGGTTGGTGAGGTAGTGTTGAGTCTTTTGAGTATTTCTTTATGGGTGCAACGAGCATCACACAAGTCAGAAATTATGGTGATTGATTTTTCGCTCTAACCATGAAACTTTATCTTAAGGTGGACCGGGGATGCCACTGCATCTAAGGCTACCAGGAAATATTTCCCTTGGATGTCATTGAAGGCACTCTTACAAGGAACTACCAAGAAGCATATACTCACACTCCTTTCTTCTCCCACTTCACCAAGTGAAGCTATCATGTCCATACCTCTGCGAGGCTGAGTAGTAGAATCATTAAATTCCATAAGGCTCCTATCTTTGCATGGTTCTAGATATTGCATCCGCAGACCTAATATTCTAAAGATCTCCAAGTACATTAAATTACATGTGCTTCCGTCATCTACCAAGAGAGATGATACATCATGGAAGAAATTGTGGCTGTGAAGCTCGTATATTGTCATACATTTGCAAGAATAGTCGCAATAAAGTTAAGCTCTTCTGAAGACACCCATTTTGGAAGAGAGAAGATACTTGTGATATATTCATATGTGATGAAGATTTGGTCGAAGAAGATGTTAATGGTGTTAAAAAGTTAAATGCCAACAAGTTGAAGGATTTGGAGATTGTTGAACTGTTAAGGGAGTTGTACGAAGGTTCAAAGAAAAAGAACATGAATCTACAGTCGAAATTGAAATCAGAGGCATATGCTAGGAAAATTAATTTTTTGTGTCTTTTAGTTTCTCTTATGATTAATATGTACCGTATAGCTAAGTGCAATTATTAAAGTAAATCCATGTTAGTGTTATGTAAGGTTATTTGATGAACGTAATCATTGTGTTTTAATGGAATTGTGTTGAATTTGACATAATAATTCTATAATTTTGAAAAATTAGGCCCTGAGTGTGGTATACATTTTGACAAACATTATGGCAAATATGCCTAAAATTTGACAGGGTTTTGCTTAAATTGACAGATTAAGCCTAAATTTTGACACAGTTTTGGGCAACAATTTGACAAACAATACCTGAAATTATGGCATAAAATCAAAGGTTTCTCCAAATTTGACAACAATTGTTAAACTAAAAACACCAAATGAATTATTAATGGCAAAATACAACTTAGTAAAGCTTAATATAAAATACATAGTACCATTATCAAAATACAAAGTAGCTTAATGCTTGTAGCATTATCAAAATACACATTATTGCTCATAGATTGTAGCATAACCAAAATATATAGTAGCTTAATGCTTGTAGCATTATCAAAATACAAAATACTGCTAATAGATTATAGCATAACCAACACACATAGTACAACCAAAATACATAACCAAAATTCATAGACAATTTTCAACATCAAAATATCTTCAGCACTTCAAATTCCATCGTGATCTTCATTGAGTTAAGCCTTTGTGAATTTCATCTCAACTTTTCATTCTCCCGCTCTTACTTAGTCCTATTGAGGTATCATTTTCTGCAATTACAACTAGATCTTCTGGATGTTTTCTAGGCCCAATGATGTCTTTTGTTTTAAGAGTCATGATTCTTTCACTTTTTATGGTATGAACTACAACATGTTTAACTTTCTTCTTCTTTGAAATCATACTTTTTACATATGATGGGAAGTAATAGTTAGGATAATACAACTATAACAAATCTACAAATTCAAAACAATCAAACTTACATGATCACTGATACTTGCCTTCACCATTCCTGGAGGTTTGAGTGCTATGGAATTAGTGACTTTTGGTGCCTTCCCTATGAAGGTTCTGACACCAGATAATTTTGAAGGGTTGTGGTTTGTAGAAGATTTTGGTTTAGAAGGGGTTATGTAAATGCTAAGAGGCTGAATGTAAATAACAACATCCTCTTTGTTGATGACTTCATTCAACAATGAATTTATTATATCAGGCTATAAGTCATTGTGCATATCCAAACCAGTCCAAGCTTCTAATGTAGCATGAGAATATGATGTAGTATGATTTGGGCCTGTACTGGTATTACTTGGGCATGTAGTTTGAGTAGTTGGTGCAACCTGAGCAGTTTGTAATGAGGCCTAGCTTGGTCTTAATTTGTTCTGACTTTGTTCTGGATTATCCTGACTTGTGCCTGCTATTTTTTAGACTTGGATTTGTATTGCTTTGACTTGGGCCAACATTGTTCTGACTTAGGTCTGCTGGTTGCTTTTTCTTACCATTCTCATATTTTATTGGGTTTGTTACTATTCACTGACCCCTTAGGTCTCCCCTGAAAAATGAAATAATATGAACATAATTAGCATTATACCTAAGTTGATATATGCATTAATCAAAAGCAATATACGAACCCTTTTTGTTGTTTCCTTTTGGACATTGTCAGTCTGACTAGAATGTGTAGGTATTTCACATGTTATGTTAACTTGTTTCTTCTATAGTACAATCTATTTGTTCATCTTGCATGTCCTAGTGTTGTGTTCGTACTCCAAACATGTCTTGCACCTATAGCTACTATTTATTCTTTGTCATTTAGTTTGTTTTGATTTATTAGGTTCCCTTTTATGAAGCTTGTTTGGCCTCCCTGGCCCTTGTTTGAACATTGGAGGGAAAAATCATAGGATCATTGGTCTTGGGCCATTTATTTTGGCAATTTAAAGGGGTGATACCTTCTTCATAACATCTTACATAAGTTGTCTTATGGTAGGTACTGCTTATGTTCAAGTGTTAGGTATTACTCCTCAAATATCTGTACCAAAGCCTGCAAAAATAAAAAAACATTTCATTTCAGTTGCAATTCAATTATCAAGTAATTAACCAAATACAATAAGAAGTTGACATATCTTTTGCTGGTCAGAAATGAAACACCACCTCCTTTCACGAATATCTTCAAGAAGAACCTTCATAAACCAACTTCAAGTGTCCTTATATACAGTTTCTACTACTCCAAATGCAATAGGTTGATGTTGTTCATTAGGGTCTCTTCCTACAACAATCAATAATATCCCACCATACTTGTGCTTCAGATGACATCCATCTAATCTAATAAATGGTCTACAAGCCAATCTCAATGCTTTATTTGTTCCATTAAAACACATATAACACCTTTCAAACCTTGGTTGTAATCCTGGTCCTGGAGATTGGATGTTCAACTTGAATGTGTTTCTTGGTGAAACCCTCCTCAATTCAGCACCATATGACCATAATAAACTATATTATTTGCTAGAGTCCCCCTCGACTATCTTTCTAGCAATCTTCCTTGCCTTAAATACCCTACAACCAAGGATTTTAGTAGCATACCTCACTCTAACATCTACAACTACACCATTCAAGTTCATTTTGTTATTGTTCTTCATCCGATCAACAATGAATTTTGCAACCCAATTTTCCTTGACACTTTTATTAAAATATTTCCTTCCACATTTATGTTTCTTAAACAATGTCTTAGTTCTAAGTGTTGTTGATGTTAAGCCTTTACTATAAAACACAATTTAGTCACATTGTTGTTTCCCTTACAAACGACCCTAAACCTCACTACATCTTTTTTTATCAAATCTCACATCCCTACCATTCAAAACATTATGATCCAATATAGCACTCTTGAATTGCTTTAATGTGGAAAATTTCATTCCTTGAACTTAAAATCCTTTGTAATTTTATCTTCTTCATTGAACCTAACCACATTTGTCCTATCATCACTACCGTCATCTTCAACACCACTATCAAGCTCATATGTCAAATACTCTTCTTCTATTACATATTCCTTACCCATCTCCGGTGTGATAAAACTATGATTAACTGCCTCACTAGAGCCTGCACCATCTACAACAGATATGTTTGTGGGATGAACATCATATAAACCCTTATGAAAACCCTCATCTAATCCATTTATCCTTTCTTCTTCACTATCTTCATATTTGATACCTTTGACAGAGTCATCACTAGAATTCTCACTAGCATCAGTAGATGTATCAACATCATCTTCACCTTTTTCCCCTTGTTCCCCTATCTTGCATTCTCCATAAATGTTTCCTCCCATGTATTTGGTTTGGGCTCAGTGTAGATTATAACCTCACCTTTATAGTTATCAACAAATGTAAATAACTCAAATGCATCACCATCATCTCTAAATGGTTTTATATCAACTTCTATATTATCACCAATGTGTTTCCACCACATTTTCATTGCTTTATATTCAAACCCAACATCTATCCCCTTTATTAAATCACACGCCTAAAAAAATAAAAATTAGAATCTTGACCATTAAATGCGTACACTCTCCCCTAATACCTTAACATAAAGTCTTTTATAAAACAATCATTTGTGTAAAATACTACTTTAAATAGACCCATCCCTACACATTGGACAAATACAGTCAACATTGGACCCACAAATTAATAAAATATGCACAAAATCAAGGATTACGACATACTTTAAAATAAAATACAAACCTTAGACCAATATTCAATAAAAAATTAATTTGTGAAGTTAAATATGTGGACCTACCTCACATTCAATGTCGAGGGACCACAAATCATGACAAGGACCACAAGCAATCACCTTTTAAGACCTTTTCAATGCACAGTTTGGGACTACAACACAAAAGAGACTTAATCTGAAACACGATAAACTTCGAAACAGTTGCATAAAAATCTAAATGAATCGGCTAGGGATACAATGGATAAATTGGACCAACTGAAAACATTCGCTTGAAGAAGATAAGAGGAATTGAAAATCCTTGACTAAAACATATTTAATCCAACAATAATATAGATAAGACAACAACAAATCATCTTGCCTAAAATATCTCCGTAGTTAAATATTTCCAACTTGCCATTTTACCGTTTTCACACTTACAAAAACTCATTTCACACATTTTACAAATAGTCACTTTTTAAATTAGAGACTTTTGAAAATTTTAAAAAATGAGAATATGAACAATTTTTTATAACTCAAAATGAAAAGTTGTTTATTGATTATAAAAATTTGTAATATGGTAAACAAAGTCACACATATTTTCTTATATTTTAGGTATACCGGTCATATCTGTTCATAACCTTATAATTTTTATTAATATAGAAATCAACAACATAACTCTAAACCCTTAAACTCATATTAGAATTCAATTAGAGAATGAAGGCGGAAGCGTACTTGAATTTGTCATTAAAATTATTGAAGGTTGCGGGCATGTGATCTTCCAATTTGTAGAGTTTCTTAGGGTTCTTTAAATCTCCTCTGATGGGGATGAAGAGAGAAAACCTGATAAATCTTATTTTTTTCGTACTCTACAAATAGGGACCATAACCCATTTAAATTACCCTAGGGTTATTTCTTAGTTTTTAATATTCTAATTTGGCCCCTCATCAAATTAAATATTGACTTACGGTATCTACACGATAACCTGACCTTTCATGACATTTATGCTTTTAGCCACAAACTTAATATTATATTAATTAGACCCCTATTAGTCTTGACTAATTAAAATAATAACATTCACACCTTAAATGTTACATTTGTGACTCAAAATTCTAACAATACATTTCTTTATGTTTTCTCATTTTTAATGAGACTTTTTTGTGCATCTTTTATAATCCCTTGGTTGTAACACCTCTTCTCTTTTAATATATGGCTTTATTCAAACAAAAAAATCTCAGCTCAAACAAAGTACTACACCTTAAATATTAAAGAAAAACAAGTGGCCCAAAGATTGTTTTATAGGATGAAACTCACTTTCTCCGTACTCATATGATAGAAGGGGGATTAGAAACTGCTACCAAATCTAGGGTTTACCATTGAATAAACACAAAACAAAGAAGAACAAAAATAAATTAAGAATATTTTTCTATCTCATTCATAGAATTCAAGTGGCTTAAATACAACAAACCCTAACTGGGTCAGCTTAAACAGGCCAGGCCCAAAAGAGAAAGAAACAACTTAACAAAAACTGATATAGAATTACATTATTTGGACACATAACCCTTCATCCAAATGGGCTTGCTGGTACTACGAATGGGCCTACTAACATTACTATCCGGCCCAAAATAAATCTTGTCCTCAAGATTGGAAATAACAGGTGCTTTTGTGGGTTGGAAAGCAGAGGCCCATTTAGGACTTTTCTGTGGCCCATGTGCAGATGGCATTGTTGGTTTAGTGGGACGGTTTGGGGAAGTGAAACAGGGTTGTACGCCAGCTGTCCCAGAGTTAATATGCATGCGCTCCAGCTATAGGGGACTAGGAGAAGGCATGGGCAAGTGTACAGCAGGAGGGGAGTGGGTAACTGATCCATCACGTGGCTCGAGGTCTGTAGGTGGTAGGACTATAGATGGTTTAGATTTGATAGTGCGCTAGTCCATGAGATCAAACGGTGGGGATGTGACCGCATGGGGAAGCTTGGGAGACCGTGAAGACTTGGGAACCCACAAGTCATTGAGTGGTGTGCTTTGAAACTCATTAGTACTCTTTTCTAAACCTCTCAAGTTATCATGCTTATCATCAGAAACATTATTTTTCTGAGTTCCTTCAAAAGATTTCAAACGCTCCTCTTGAAACACAACACCATCTAAAACACTTTGAACTTCATTTTTCTGAATCGTTGAACCTTATTTTTCCTCTCTATTCAAAACCTTTGTCATTTCTGTTGTCTGAATCGGTGAACCTTGTTCCTCTTCTCTTTGAACCGCAACATGTTGCTCTTCTTTTGTTTTAAAGCTTGAGCCATGTTCGTCTTCTGTTTGAACATTCTCACTGGGAACGATCTCCCTTTGCCTTGTGTCGTAACTAACCTTGTTGGTGTTGGCGGAATCTAAGCATGCATGTGGGTTCGGAGGTGTGGAAGTTGGATCATTCGCGTCGTCGGCCACAAGTTCTTCAGAACCATGAAGCTCCGGTGGAATTGGATTGAAATGAGCCTTGGGATCTTTTCCATGGTAAGCACAGAGTTGAGAAACATGGACAACTGGATGGATCCGTGAAGAAGGAGGGAGATCTAGTTGATACGCCACTTTGCCAATCCACTGTTGAATCTTGAAGGGACCAAAATAATGTTTCGCAAGTTTGTGTGAACTACGCCGTTGGACTAAAGACTGACGATAGGGTTGGAGGCGTAACATAACTAGGTCGCCTTCTTGAAAGGTACAGTCCATACGTTTCTGATTACTTTGAGTTTCCATTCGTTTTCGGGTTCTTTCAAGATTGAGTTTAAGTGCTTGTAATAGCTCATCTCTTTGTTGCAGGGATACCTCTAACTACGGAATGGTGGTCGAGCCAGGGCGGTAGGTGAACAAGGACGGAGGTGGTCTTCCATAAAGGGCCTCAAAGGCGACATTTTGATGGACGAATGATGAGAAGAGTTATACCAAAACTCAGCCAAATGTAAGTATCAGAACCATTTCTTTGGATTGTCACTTGTAAAACATCGTAAATACGTTTCCAGGCAACGATTAACTACTTCTGTTTATCCGTCTGTTTCAGGGTGGTAGGCCGAACTATACTTTAAGGTGGTGCCCTGTGCTTTAAACAACTCTTTCCAAAAGGTGCTGAGAAATAGTGGATCACGATCTGAGACAATCGAGGAAGGAAAGCCATGCAAGTGGCATATCTCAACAGAGAAACGCAGTGCCAGGTCTTTAGCGGAGAGCTTTGTGGGAAGAGCAATAAAGTGATAAAATTTGGTTAGCCGGTCGCAGATGACCCAAATCACTGTGTGACCAAAAGAGTTGGGTAAGTGAGTAATAAAATCCATGCTTAGTTCATCCCATACCTGTGTTGGCATATTTAATGTTTGTAAGAGTCCTTATTTTTTTTGGCATGTACTTATTTTGTTGGCAAACTTAACATGTTTTAACAAAAGCTTTGGTATCCTTGTAGATACCAGGCCAGAGAAACGAGGAAGAGAGGCGAGCCAAAGTGGGTTAGAGACCAGAGTGGCCTGAGGTTGGTGTGGAATGGTATTCGGCGATTAAGGCTTCACGAAGGTCCTGAGCTGAAGGTATATAAATTATGTCTTTGTAATAGAGAAGAGCGTCCTTAGAGTGATAGAGTTGTTGCATTGAAATGTCTGTTTGAATTTTCTGCATAAGTGATCTACCTTCAGCAGTTGATTTATAGTAACCTTTTAACTGTGTTAGGAGGAGCGGAACTGGAGAGGAAATGGAGAGAAGAACTGCCGGATCGTCCCCTTGTTTGCGACTCAGAGCATCTACAATCTGATTAGCTTTTCCAGGTTTGTAAAAAATCTCAAACTCAAATCCTTGTAATTTCGCGGCCCATTTCTGTTGTTCAGGGGTTTGTATAGTTTGGACCAACAAATTTTTTAAACTCTTTTGGTCAGTATATATGTGAAATTCCCTCCCTATTAAATACTGATGCCACTTTTTGATAGCTTCCGTAATTGCATACATTTCGCTAACATAGACGGAAGAGGCTTGAAGGCGATTGCAAAGTTTCTTGTTGAAGAAAGCTAAAGGGTGGCCTTGTTGTGACAACACTGCTTCCACCGCTACTGCTGAAGCATCAGTCTCAAGGATGAAGACTTGGGAGAAATCTGGAAGACTTAGAACAGGAGTTTCAGTCTTTTTTTTTCAAAATTTTAAAAGCAGTCTCAGCTTCTGTACTCCAACATAATTTAGTGGAACTTAAAAGATCGGTGAGAGGAGCGGCGAGAGAGGCGTAATGACGAAAAATTTGTCGATAAAAGCCGGTGAGGCCTATAAAACCCCTGAGTGCCATGAGTGAACGTGGCTGAGGCCAATCCAATATAGCTTGTATCTTTGAGGGATCTGGGGTTACACCTTCACTTGAAATGATATGACCTAAATAATCAACACTAGGGACAGCAAAAACACATTTGGATAATTTGGCAAACAATTGATGGGATAAAAGTAACTCTAAAATCAACTTAAGATGCTTGGCATGCTCTGAAATGCAAGAACTATAGATTAAAATGTCATCAAAAAAAACTAAAACAAACTGGCGTAAAAATGGGCGAAGTAAGTCATTCATTGTGGACTAAAAAGAACTAGGAGCATTTGTTAGGCCAAAAGGCATTACTAAAAACTCGTAATGTCCATCAAACATTCGGAAAGCAGTTTTGTGTGTATCCTTTGGTGTTACCCTGATTTGGTGATATCCAGATCGAAGATCAATCTTAGAGAAAATAGTTGCTGATCCCAATTCATCAAAGAGTTCATCTATGGTGGGTATAGGAAAACAGTTTTTAACGGTTACAGCATTAAGTGCACGATAATCAACACAAAATCGCCAATTACCGTCTATTTTTTAAACTAAAAGAACTGGGGAGATGTAGGGGTTGTGACTGGGTTTAATGATACCCTCACGAAGCATGTCTTGGATGATGCTAGTTATGGCATCTTTTTGTGAATGGGGATATTTGTATGGTTTAACATTAACAGGTGGGGTGTTGGGTAGAATGGGAATGTGGTGGTCGTGGGTTCTAGGGGGTGGTAAGCTTTGAGGCTGTTGGAAAACAGCAGCAAAAGACTTGAGAAGAGTAGAAATTTCGTGTGGGAGGGAAATGGTTAAGGAATCAAGAGGAGTTATGTTTGGTGGTGGGGGTTAAGGCTCTTATTGAGTGGTGGTTTGGTAGAGTAACAAATGAATGGATGCAATTGAGTCTGTGTGGAGAAGATGACAAATGTGATTGAGTGAAGAGGGTGATAGAAGGGCTTTAGGGTCACCCTTGATAGTGATGTCATTGTTGTGGTATGTGAAAGAGATTTTAGGGATGGAGAAATCAGCCATGAGAGGACCTAGAGTGCATAACCACTCCATTCCAAGGACAACGTCAGCCCTTTCAATAGGGAGTAAGTGGAAGGGAATTGTGAATAAATTATTTTGGAGAGTGATAGGGACATGTGGACAGAGGCCTGAGCATTGTAGTTTAGAACAGTTACCAACCATGACTGAAAAATTTGGAATTGGTTTAGTTGGGAGTTTGAGATGATTGGCAATACGGGGTTGCAAAATGTTATGAGTACTGCTCGTGTCAATCAGTACTGTAACGGACAATCCACGAATGGATCCATTGAATTTAAGGATTTTTTGTGAGAATTGTCCATTTGCAGCTTGGGGGGATAGTTGAAAGTAAGTTTCCTCTGGTTCGGCAGGACTGCTTAGTTCGTCAGTAGGTTCTGTGTTGTCTGGTTGGTATGATTCCTCCTCATCAACCATTAACAAGAGGAATTTTCTTGCAGAACATTTGTGACCCGGAATGAATTTTTCGTCGCAATTAAAGCATACACCTTGTGCGCGACGCTCTTGGAGTTGAGCATTAGATAAGCGACGAATGGGTAGTTTAGCGGGATGGGAGGGTAGAGGGAGTTTAGTTGGGGTAGGGACTACAACAGCAAGTTGGGTGGGTGGGTTCGGTTTGGGATAGGGATTGGAAAAGGCCTTTTGAAATTTAGGTTTGGCCTCCCTTATCTTGGATTCAATCAATTTCGCAAGCCCAATGGCCTGGGATATATTAGTGGGTTTATGGATAGTAATTTCGTTTTGAATTTCTAGAATTAAACCAGAAATAAAGCAATTAAGAATTGCCTCATGTGATAATCCCACAACTTGATTTCCCAGCTTCTCAAAGGCTGCCTGATATTCCACAACAGAACTAGTTTGTTTCAGTTTAAACAATTCTGCCTGGTGATTTTCAAATGTAGATGGTCCAAATCGTAATTCCAGAGCTCTAGTAAAACTAAACCAATCTGTCAATAACTGACTCTGGTGCATCCATTTAAACAAGCCTAATGCTTCTCCTTTCATATAAAAAGACATCATGGACAATCTATTTTCAGGTGGTAATTGGTAACAACTAAAAAATTGGTCAGCTTGAAACAACCACTCCAAAGGGTTTGAACCATCGAACATAGCAAGCTCTAATTTTGGGGTACGAAAAGGGGGTAAAGGGGGAATATTTGGGATCTGGTTATATGGGATCTGTTGAGGAAATGGGTTTGTATAGGGTATGTTTTGTGAAAAACTGGGTGGGAAATATGGATATGGCATAAAAGATGGTTGGGGCTGTGTTGTGGATGTGTGTGAGGCTGATGTGACATTGGTGTGAATGGAAGTTGGGGAAAATGTGGCAGTCTTCCGCAGGGGTGTGAGTGTTGAGGAAATCGAATTAGAAACAGGTGTTGTAACCATTAGTATAGAGAAAGGTAGCTGGGTTATACCTGAAGAACTAGCTGCTGATGAAACAATAGCAGCAGAATGTGATGCAGATAGTGAGGCCTTTTGAGTGAGCAGTTTGTTGAGGGTGGTCATGATGGATTCATAACGTGAATCTGAGATCTGCTTATCGTTGTCCATTCTGGTGTTGATAGAACCCAGATTTCGTTGGGTATTTTCCAGATCTGTGTGAACCTTGTCAAATCTCTTATCCAGATCTGTGTGGATTTGGTTGATTGCATTATCTAGGTGAATGAGAGGGTTTGGACAACTTGTTCCACAATTTCTTGAGGGGAGGGTTGGGGTGGTTTAGGAGGAGGGGCCATGAATTCAATATGAAAGCACCAATGATAGAAGGGGGATTAGCAACTACTATCAAATCTAGGGTTTACCATTGAATAAACACAAAACAAAGAAGAAGAAAATTAAATTCTGAATGATTTTCTATCTCATTCATAGAATTCAAGTGGCTTAAATACAACAGACCCTAACTGGGTCAGTTTAAACATGCCAGACCCAAAAGAGAAAGAAACAACTTAACAAAAACTGAAATAGAATTAAATTATTTGGACACATAATCCTTCATCCAAATGGGCTTGCTGGTACTACGAATGGGCCTACTAACATCATTACCATCATGCTCATGTTCTCTTATTTACCACCAAAATTTTCCCTTTCCTTTCATGCGACCATTGTTTAGTGTTCGAATCATTTAACGTTGTTGTTTGGTGCACGTTGTAGCAGCCGTTGGATCGCTCTGATTGCAAACATGTCTTTATAGGTAGACCCCAATTGTGGCAACCTAATTTCCGTCTTAGAAGAGACATTCACATGACTGAATGTTGACAATGATCTGTTTTCAGTTAGAAATGCTGATTGTTTTCTTATCACATTTTCTAAGCTATCTTCCTACGTTCAATTTTACTGCTTCAAAAAAGAAAGCAAAAAATGTTATTGGGGTCGTTTTAAACATTTAGTGCTCCCAGTTTAATCAACGTTACGTTGATAAAAAAAAATAGATTTGTTAATTAATTATGATTTAGCTATGATAAATCTGTAATGAAATTACTCGCCTAAATTATTAAATAGTAGTTAGATTGAAAACTTTGTTGCAGTCCTTTTTACACACTTGTATCACTCGCCTAAAATAATGTTTAGTTGAACATAGATGATATATAAACAACTAAGATAGACACAGAGTATATTTAATCCTCTCTTTATTTTTATAGTAACTAGTGTGGAACCCGTGCGTTCGCACGGGGACCCGCCGTTGTTGCGCGTTTGTTTCAGAATATATTTGTTGTCATATTATTTATTTAAAAAAAAAATAGAAATAAAAAAATTACAATTAGTTGAAATATTTATAAATTAATTAACGTAAATTAATTAATTTGAAAGAGTTGTTGTAATATTTGAATAAACACGATTAAAATAGAAACTAATAATTATTTGAAGTAAATAAAGACTAAAAAAAAATTTAATCAAAAATTAAATAAATTATTCAAAATTTAATTTGAATTTAAACATCATTAATAGAATATATCAATTAATTAATTGTATTTTCAGGAAAAAAAAGAATAAAAAGAAAACTTCACCCGTAGGTGACACGTATTTGTCTAAATTTAAAACTTTGTCAAAAAATATGATTAATAAAAATTAGTAAATATAATTTATATTTAAAAAAAAATAGAATCAATACCCACGGACATCGTTGATATTTTTTAGAAAAATATTTTTGTAATAATTTAATTTTAAAAAATATCAAATAATAACATAGTATTTGTAAATATTAATTTAATTGTATAAATAAATATTAGTAACATTAATAAAAGTATTTGGATCATCCATACACTATTTTTTCATATATAAAAATAAAGTTCAATCTAAAGTATTTAAATTTTTTGCGTCTATAAAAATATATATGTCTCGTATACATTACTATATTATCAATGATTTCATTTTCCCCGTTTCAGTAATACAGTTTTCCCGTAGTTATATAATTTAAATGTAAAAAAAAATAGAATCAAATATACACGTACTACTTTTTTTGTGTTTACCCGTAATAAATTTGTTTTATATATTTTTTTAAAAAGACAAATATTTTTACTATATTTTTAATATTTATCAATCATAAATATTTGTCCCGTAATTTATTTATTTTTTAATTTTGGAATACACATGTAACAATTATTTTTAAAAAAAGTTATAGATTTCATATAGTAATAATTTATATATTTTTTAATTTATTCTCATTTATAAAACATTGTATCAACAATAGACTTTTCCCCGTTTATAAAACATTGTAATTTTCTTCGTAAGAAAATTTATTTTATTATCAAATTTTAGAGACGAATCATTGTGACGTCTTAAATAGTTTATTTTAACAATTAGTTAGACTTAAACAAAACTTATAATTATACAATATTTTTTGAAACAACATATTTATAAAACATTATAATTATAAGTTATTGAAACAACATATTTATAATTGATTGATAAATATATTTGAAATTCTGGTATCAGACGTGTGATGTTAAGGTGCGATGTCACAACAACACACTCTGCACAATGGACAGCAATAACAATAACAAAGCAACACAAGGAATTGTTGACCCAGTTCGGTTACAACCAACCTACTCTGGGGGCTACCAAGCCAGGGATGGAATTCACTACTTGTAGATATAATTTACAGACTCAACAACCCGTTGACAATCTCCTAAACTTATACTCTACTAATGACTTCCTACCTAAGAAACCACCTAGGTATGAGAACACCACTCAATCCCTTACAATCCACTCAAAGAAACCACTTTGAGTACCCTTGATCTTGCTTCCTAGCTTCGATCAAGCAACCACTCTCTATTGCTTCACAGCTTCTAGAGAGGACAGAATACGGCACAGCAATTCACCCTAGAATTCTGGTTATACAACTCGTACAAAATACTCAAGACACTCAGCCTATGCTCTTGATCTTCTCTCTGTATTTCTGTCACCTTTTCCTTTGGTCTTGTGCGCTTTATATAGCTCCATGAATTGGTCTTGGACTTGCTACAATATCTCCCAGATTTGTTATTTAAAACTGAATATTCAAAACAGATTTTCTCCTAAAATATTTTTAAATCTTCAACCTTTTAAATCTCCTACAAATCTGCACCAGATCTCCTATGCAGCAGAAAATATCTATCCCAAGATATTCGCATCCAATGAGACAGCTTGCTCTCCACAATTCCAGCTAACACGCAACCCTAACAACATCACATCCTGTTGTTGTTAATTCTGCAGATCTGACGTTACAACATCGCCATGTGACATCAGACATCCAACTTCAACTTAACACAGCTCAGTGTTAAACCTCAATGTTGCAACATCAGTACCTTGACATCAACATTGAATATACTTTGTTTTACCAAAATTCCAGCCAATCCAAGAACTAACAATCTCCCCCTTTGGCTAATTTTGGCACAAACAATCTCTGCACTCTGCACCTTCAGAGACTTCAGCAGCGGAAAAACTCCATTCAATAATCTTGAAACTTGAGACTCCGTGCAGCAGCATCAGCAACATCTTCAATTCACAAAACTCTGCTGCTCACATAACCACTTCAGGCATATATCAATAAGCTACACTCAAGTTACACTCTTCAAACAGCTTCACAAAATATCTTCAACTACAGCTGCATCTTCAATTTACTTCAGCATCTAGCAGCAGCCAGCAGCCTCCACAACTCTGTTGCAGCACTATCTTCAACAGTAACACCATTCAATGTTGCTCCCCCTCAATGCAACAACCAGCATAGCAGCAGTCAATTTCTCCCCCTTAATATCTGCATCACATTATCAGCATTTGGCATTCTTTGACACTCTTGACTCTCTTGGCTATTTCTCCCCCTTTTTAGCCACAATTAGACAAGCTTCAATCAGAAGCCCTAATAACTATAGTCAGTACACCCTAGCTCTTATTGTTAGCCTCACAGTTAGCAACCAGGCAAAACAAATCATAGAAAGAAAAACATAACCAGTGCATATAACAGCACAATATTCAAATTACATAACCAAGTACACACAGTGCAGACAACATTACAGAACCAAAAACTAAAACTACTAATTAAGAAGGCAAATATTAAAAGCTTGAATCATCTGAGTTGAGACCATCATCATCTTCTTCATAATCATTGGCACTTGCACCAGGTCCATCATAAACATCCTTACTTGTGTTGGCTGCTTCACATTCCTTTGCTGCCAATCTCAGAGTCATGACAAGTCTTTCAAATTTTTGTTTCCTTTCTGTACTAACTCTTATGACTTCATCTAACTCCTTGCAAGCCTCCTCTAATTTTGTAATCAACCCAGTCTTGGCTGGTGACTGTTGTGATGTTGAAGCAGATGTCTTGACAGTGTCAGGAACATGTTTCCCATTAACCAACTTGTAATGGACTGACAAGGCAGACTTCCTTTTGCAAACAACATCTGAATGCTGTAGAATTCCAGGATGCTGAGACAAGATAATCCCACAAATAAGAGAGGGAAAAGCAATGGGCATCTTCACAGCATTTGTAGCAGCATGCTTAATAGTATGATCATAGATGTAAGAGCCATAGTCAATTCTTTGCTTTGTCCCAATTGCATAAATAAGCCTTCCTAATCCCACAGCTGTGGTGGTTTTATGATTCGTGGGCACCCAGTTTGCAGCTCCAATTCTGTGTAGTATAGCATACTTCACACTCAGTTTGCTAGTTGGTAGCTTTTCTTTTAATGGCCATACTCTAACCTGTCCAGTAGTAATTTCCTTGCACACTTCATTATCTGTATCCTCCAGTTCTGTATACTTGGCATCCTCTCTTCCTAAGTAGCTGTTGACAATCTTAGGTGAGAACTCAACACATTTTCCTCTGACAAAGACCTTCATATAATCTGGACTGCTCTTGTCAGAGATATTTACAGGAAGATTTACTATGAATTCCTTTACCAGGCCATCATAGCACCTTGAAAATCCATACACAGTTTTCATTAACCCAGCAGCTTTAATTCCTTCCATCACTTCTTTAATCTCCATGGCTTCTTTGCCAATCTCTCTCTCAAGAGCAATTCTCCTTTGACAAATGAACTTCCACATATAGGCATTGCTTGCAAGGTGGAAGGAGATGTTATCCACAAGTACATCTGGGACTTTGTCTGCAATCCTTTTTGCTATAGATTTTATGACATGAGTGATGTTCTGAACATCATCCTCATCATCATGCTCAGACTCAGATTGTTCCACAAGCTTCCTCTTTCTTGGAGTCACCTCGACCTTGCTCCAAGCTTTTGTTGGCCCAACAACAGTCTGTTTCTTCTTATCATCAGAAGACTTCTTTGGAGACGATTCACCCTGCTTTTCTTTCCTTGTCCTTAGTCTCTTAGCCAGACCAGGCACTGCTCTTCCAATGACTTCATCATCAGATAAGTCATCAACATTAATCACATTAGTACTCTTTTCTCCTTCAGGAGTAGTCTCAGCATCCCTACTAGGCGATGTTCTGACATCCTCTTCAACATGAGTATCATCTGCTTCAGCATTTGCTTCAACTTCCTTCTCAGCATCTTCGATCACGGAGACTGCTAATCTGTGAAGATTTGTATCAGTAGATTGCATGTCACTCTTTTCTCTTGTATCCTGATCGGCAGCCATTTGTCTCAGGGGTCTAGATATACCCTTAATAGGAAGTCCTTTCTCAAGAATTTTGTCTACGATCTGCCCCATGCACTTGTCAACATCTACCATTTCCTCAGCAGTTTGTGGACGCGGGTTGGTAGTTCTAGGTTTGTCTCCAAATAACACACTAGTAACAACTTTCTTTGTTTCAGGATTCTTAGAGATAGTAGCAGGTCTCTTGGGAGTTAGTTTAGTGGGTCTCGTAGTACCTGATTCAGGAAGAATGGTTGAGAGGGGCTCAATATCCATAGGATCGGATGCTGAACCTTCGTCAGTGGAAACCCTAGCTCTTCCTTTTGTGGAACTCTGACATTCAGATTTCTTGGATGGAGATGCCATGAATCCTTTCAGTGAGGGTTGATTCTTGAAGGCGAAGAAGTTAATGCGTTGCGAGAACATGGCTTTGAAGAAGCGTGATGTTGTAGTACCAGGAAATGGGGGTCTGAGGCAAGGAGCTTGATTTTGTGTAATTTTGAAAGACCAATTACTAATTTTCTCCCTCCATAAAGACTTTCCTTTTAAACAATTCACCTCAGGACTCATTAACCCTGAGTGATCTTTCTGCATCCTGATGTCATAGTCTGAAGTTATAACATCAACTTGAACCTCATTAGGTGAATTTCCTTCAAGAGAAATCCACTGATAACAGTTATCCTTGGTTCTGTCACCCTTCATAACAACCTGATTATGCTTATCAGAAACCACACACTCATGCTTAGTGTAGTTTACCTTGTAACCTTCATCACACAACTGGCTTATGCTGATCAAATTTGCATTTAAACCACTAACAAACAGAACATTGTCAAGTTCAGGTCTACCATCACCTTTCACTTTCCCAACTCCTGCAACAACACCTTTTTCTCCATTGCCAAACATAACCTCATGAGAGGGACAATGACTGACTTCAGCAAACATGGATCTACATCCAGACATGTGTTTGGAACACCCACTGTCAAAACACCATGTTTCTTCTTTAAACTCTTTGTCAGCCATGTGAGCCAATAAGCACTTCACCTTCTCCTTAGGTACCCATTGTTTAACAACTTTGGGCCTGTACTCTCTCCATCTGTTTTGGGGCTGAGGGTATCCACGCAGTTTGTAGCATGAGTACTGCATATGTCCAAACCTTCCACAATAAAAACATCTCACCCTTTCATCTCTGAATCTTCTGCCATGATGAGATTGCTTAGACTGCCATCCATAATGTGGTATCCTCCTACCATAACTGGTCAGCCTTCTATTATGCTGGTATCTTCTTCCATAAGAAGGCTGAGAATGTTGTTTCCTGGATTGTCTCCCATGATGGTGTGGCTTTCTTCTTCCATAGATATGAGGAACATCATTGGTGTAACCATACCCCTGATGTTGAGACACCTGATGAGACATGTGTTGTTTGAACTGAGCAGCTTGCATGCTCTTGTGGTATTGTGGGGGCATATACTGACTAGCTCCTTGTGGCTGCTTTCTCTTCTGATTAGGACCAGTCTTCTTCTCAACCTTATTAGGTTGTGAGACATCAGCTTTCTTAGGTGTAGGATCCTGCTTCTTTGGCTGATGTTGAGACAAGAGTTGTGACACTTCCTTCTTTGAACCTGAAGTGCTTTCTTTTGAATTTCCCTTATCCTTAGCCACATAACCTATCCCAGCTTTGTCTCCAGCAGCTTTTTCTGTCTGAAGGATCTTATCAAGTGTGTCTGTTCCACAGCTCAGCATCCTAACAGACTTGGTCATTTGGTCAAGGTGAGCTCTAACTAGTACAACTTCATTTTCCAGGTTAGCTTTTTCATTCTCTAGTTGAGCAATCTGTTGCTTGTGGCACTTGTTTTCTTGACAAATCTCAGTACTTTTTAAACACAGCTCTTGATAGGTAGATGCTAACTCCTCATAGGTTATTTCTCCATCAATAGAATCATCATCAGAACCAACAACTCCAGTTAAAGCTCTAACATGCTTTGCTGACTCACCTTCACTTTCACTATTAGAGTCAGACCAGGAAACCGCCATGCCCTTCTTCTGCTTTTTCAAGAAGGCGGGACATTCTTTCTTGACATGTCCATACCCTTCACACTCAAAGCACTGAACTCCTTTATCTTGGGTCGTTTTCTCTTCATCCTTCTCTTTTGACCTGCTGATGTCAGAAGATATGTTCTTGACATTAGGCCTGGAGTTATTATTCATTCTCTTGAATACTTTGGTGAACTGTCTTCCCAACATAACTATGGCCTGAGATAGATCCTCCTGCGATTCAGAACTCTTTCCTTTTTCTTCTGCATCATTTGACACCAAGGCTATACTCTTTGGCTTCTTTTCTGGTTCTTCCTCATTCAACCCAAGCTCAAAAGTTTGAAGAGATCCAATGAGCTCATCAACTCTCATCTTGCTGATGTCTTGTGATTCTTCAATGGCAGTTACCTTCATCTTGTACCTCTTAGGAAGTGACCTAAGAATCTTCCTAACAAGATTTTCATCTGACATCTTCTCACCAAGAGCACTGGATGCATTAGCCAGCTCCAGAACATTCACGTGGAAGTCATGAATAGTCTCATCTTCCTTCATCTTCAGGCCTTCAAATTTTGATGTTAAAATCTGAAGTCTTGACATCTTAACTCTAGATGTTCCTTCATGTGTAGCCTGCAAAATATCCCACGCTTCCTTAGCAACTTCACAGGTATTGATTAACCTGAAGATATTCTTATCCACTCCATTGAAGATTGCATTTAGAGCTTTGGAATTTCCAAGGGCGAGCTCATCTTCTTCCTTGGTCCATTCTTCTTCAGGCTTTGGCTTTGAGGTGCCTTCTTTATCTTTGTCAGCATCATCTTTTTCACACACAACAGGTGCTTTCCACTCTTTAATAGCAGCCTTCCAAGCCCTGCTGTCCAAGGATTTTAAGAAGTTGGTCATCCTTGGCTTCCAATAGTCATAATTAGATCCATCCAAAATAGGGGGTCTGTTGACGAATCCTCAAACTTCTTTGTCCATCTTTTCACCAGAAAGTAACTTCCCTAGATCTCACCCAGAGACAGACAGGATGCCTGCTCTGATACCAATTGAAATTCTGGTATCAGACGTGTGATGTTAAGGTGCGATGTCACAACAACACACTCTGCACAATGGACAGCAATAACAATAACAAAGCAACACAAGGAATTGTTGACCCAGTTCGGTTACAACCAACCTACTCTGGGGGCTACCAAGCCAGGGATGGAATTCACTACTTGTAGATATAATTTACAGACTCAACAACCCATTGACAATCTCCTAAACTTATACTCTACTAATGACTTCCTACCTAAGAAACCACCTAGGTATGAGAACACTACTCAATCCCTTACAATCCACTCAAAGAAACCACTTTGAGTACCCTTGATCTTGCTTCCTAGCTTCGATCAAGTAACCACTCTCTATTGCTTCACAGCTTCTAGAGAGGACAAAATACGACACAGCAATTCACCCTAGAATTCTGGTTATACAACTCGTACAAAATACTCAAGACACTCAGCCTATGCTCTTGATCTTCTCTCTGTATTTTTGTCACCTTTTCTTTTGGTCTTGTGCGCTTTATATAGCTCCATGAATTGGTCTTGGACTTGCTACAATATCTCCCAGATTTGTTATTTAAAACTGAATATTCAAAACAGATTTTCTCCTAAAATCTTTTTAAATCTTCAACCTTTTAAATCTCCTACAAATCTGCATCAGATCTCCTATGCAGCAGAAAATATCTATCCCAAGATATTCGCATCCAATGAGACAGCTTGCTCTCCACAATTCCAGCTAACACGCAACCCTAACAACATCACATCCTGTTGTTGTTAATTCTCCAGATCTGATGTTACAACATCGCCATGTGACATCAGACATCCAACTTCAACTTAACACAGCCCAGTGTTAAACCTCAATGTTGCAACATCAGTACCTTGACATCAACATTGAATATACTTTGTTTTACCAAAATTCCAGCCAATCCAAGAACTAACAATATTTATAATTGATTGATAAATTAGAAAATTAATTTGAGAATAATTTTTTTGGTGTTTTGAGTATTTTTATGATTGGAGTGTTCTTTTATCAATGATAACTATATTTTTTTTGATAATTTTAAAAAATATAGATAAATTTTTATTTCTTTTAAAAAGGTATTTTAACTTAAATTAAAAACAATTTTAAATTATTTTGCTTTTTTTTTTAAAGTCATCTGATTGTACGTATATTCATTATGATTTCTAGATTTTTTTGACATTTTGGTTAAAGAAGCGGTGCCTAATAATAAGTGTGTTATTAAAAAAAATTAAATTTATTTTTTATTAGTAATGTATTACTATAAATTACATAAATTCATTTTTATCGCATTAAAAATGGGTAGTGAAAAATACAAGAAGATTTTTCTATTATTTGGACATTTTCCAATTATTTATTTTATCTTTCTAACTCTTAAACTAACAAATATTTGCTTTCTTTTTCTATCTCAAAACTAACACAATCAAAGTTTTAAACTTCTTCTTCTATTTATTTTAGAAAATATCCATATTTGGTTTTTGTTTCTAAATCGTTGAACCCGTTGATTTAACCCGACGTGTTATTAATATTATTATTATTATTATTATTATTATTATTATTATTATTATTATTATATTTTTCAATAACTTATAATAATTAAGAAAATATATATTTTTTCTTTTAAAAAATATTGAACGTGTCTCATATTCTTTTAAAAAATAAAAGTGAAGGTATTTTAATTTTTCTTTAGTATTATACATTATGTTTGAACTTTAATATGTGTTGGGCTCATCTACAAATTAAAAAAAAAATTAAATTTAATAAAGTTTAATAATATTGTAATTATGATTCTATTGAAATAATAGTAACTTAAATTTATAATTTAATATTATTAATTATAATTTAGTTTATGATAAAGTATAATAATATTTATTAATATTGTTATGATTTGAAATTAAATATTATTGATTGGGACATAAAATCAATTTTGATTATAATATTAAAGTTGTAGATCTTCCAAGATCCCTACTTTCTGTCAAATAAGATATTATTATTATTATTATTATTATTATTATTATTATTATTATTATTATTATTATTATTATAAAATAAATCTTGTAATCTTAATTATTTTAATTGAAACAAAAGTTAATAATTTGTAATTATTTTAAGAGATTAATTGGAATACACTTTCAGTGTAAAACCACTTTACACTATCATCCAATTAGAATGAATTATTTTGACATATGAGAAGAGAAAAACATGGAAGAAGTAGTTATTAAAATAGTTTAATTACAATTTATTTATTTTTATTTTTAATTTCATAATTATGTGTCAAAATGATTCATTCTAATTGGATGTCAGTGTAAAGTAGTTTTACACTGACAGTGTATTCCAATTAATCTCTTATTTTAATTAGTTCTTTTTTCATATATTTATTGTTTCTATTTTTTTCCTATTATTATTATTATTATTATTATTATTTTTATTATTATTATTATTATTATTATTATTATTATTATTATTATTATTGTTTAAAGTCATGCCACTTATCATTTTGTTGATGTGGTTTCATTTTAAAAATTTGGTGAATTGAAAAGGGCGAGAATCAAAGGCTATCAGAAAACTTCAGACACAATTGAATGGAAATATAGTCATCAAAGCAGCAATCAAGACAATTTTATTTTCTTTCCAAAACCAAACCATAAACACGTCCCCTTAAAGACAGAAAGGCATTCATCACCAAGATCATGTCCAAGACAATTTCATCTGATTCTAAAACAGGTTTGACACGCCATTAATGTCGAAATCAATATTTCAAATCTCATGGAGCCTCTATAAGGAAAGGATCAACACAAAGCAGAACACATTATTTTTCTACACCAGAAAACTCATTCAAAAGAATCATTGGAAGTCCATACAAAATTCAAAGCACCACACGCACGGTTGAAAAGAGCAGTTTTCATATACTTACATGCAAAACACACGACAGAAAAATCATCACGCATCATTACATCAAACAATACATCAATATCAACCAAAATCCATACCAAAAACATAATCAATCTCATACGCATCAGAAACTCATTCAACCACAACCAATTCATCAGTCAATCCATACACCTCAAATTCATGTCATGCTGAATAACTCATCATCTTAACATAGATCAGGAATGTGCTTCTCAAGTTCTAATAATAGGACAACAATTAGTCATAAGTTCAAGCAATCATAAACTTCTCATTCATACACATGAACAAAAGCCTCAGACACGCACAAATTCACATACCAGAAACTGCATATTCACAAGCTCACAATTCCAAACAGAACAACAACACATGGTTTGACATATACAAAACATACAGAAACCTATGCAATTGTGCAGGGGCTGAGCCAAATCCAAACCTGTTGAAATCTAAGACAAACCAAATAAGAACTCTAATCCCTTAGAACCAACCTTGAAAACCAAAAGCTACTTGAAAATCAATTAAAATTCAAACAGTGGCGAATCAAAACCGAATTGCACAGAATTGAAAACCACAAGCATACAATCATAATAAAACTTTTAACATGAATAAAAGCATTTCACAACGAAATTCCAGCCAATTCACATATTAGTCTATAACACATTGCAAGCTTAGAGCAGTATAAAAAAATCACTAACGTACCATTTTCATTCATTCACATTCACTGACAGTAGGATGATCGAATTTCAAAGCGTCACAAAATTACAAAACTCAGATTACACGAATAGGTTCCAGCTAGGCATAGCATGAATTCAACTTTAAATGGCATAAACACATTTTTCACGTTCATATTTGCAAGGCATAATTTGAAACATGCCAAGTACAGTATAGCGTATAAATTAGATTGCATCCTAACATGTATAGAATTTCAACCAAGGTGTATTCACATAATAACATTCAACACCATAGCAACATAAATTCAATTCTCTAATAGTTCATTAACTCAATTTGTTCAAACATCAATTAGCTGACTGCAGTGTATAAACTTAACTATGATTTAGAATTACATATCATGACTAACACAAAATTTGTACAGCCCAACAGTTGGGAGGGAGTCAATATCAGATTCTTGTCAAACTACAAATGAAGAGGAAATGTTTGAAGTGCAGGATAAACAATCACTTTTCCCCCTTGGGCGAATCCATATACATCCAACTCAATCTGGTTTTGTGTGTAATTGAACAGGATGTTTCTACTCGACCGCTGTTGGAGGATTGATGCGGTATGAGAATCCTAAAAATAAGATTACTGCTGTGCCTGGTAAGGAAGAAGAAATCTGGGGTTCTACCTTCAAGGTAACAAAATGAAAACCAATACCAACGTTTAATAATGCACTATACTTCTAATTATCATGTTACTGAATATATCAGGTGGAAGGTGCAACAGTTGTAGTAGTCAGAGAGTGAGTTGAGTTGAGATTGTGATCACAATGAGGGGCAATGTAATTAAATGGCTTGATGAGTGAAGCAAAGTTGTAGAAGTGTAACCTTTGTTCATTTGATGTATAATTTAATGTTTCAATCAATGTATAGTTTGGCCTTTTCTATCAATAATAAAAATTCTGGTTGTGGTTCTATACTGTCCTTATTCACTCTTCAATTTCACTAACAAACACACAATGCACTGCTTTGGTGCATTTACCATCAATCATCAACTAAACCTATTTTGGGTAAACATTGTTTTTACAAACTTTAAATAGATTCTTCATCATTAATAGCACAATCACAATCAAAGATGTTGTAAACCCACATCTGATCTAGATCCGGAACGCCTACTATCACAAACATAAAATGCATGTAAACATGGGTAAACATGAGGAACTAATCAACGCCGAGTGTATCAAATAAAACTAAACTTTAAACCAAATTAATTCCAAGACACTAACCATGAAGATTGCTTCAGTACAACACAAAGCAGACCTCATTACTATTCTGCTATATCGAAAACAGACGATTCAGCTTCAAACCATCCTTTTTCATTCCCTAGACCGTCTTACGCAGAACCTATGTCCTATATGATTATCCTTTGTATCCAAGTTACATGGCTAACACAGAATCCTCCAAGGCTAAAGTTAGATCACACAGTGCACCAAAACAAAGGCCAGACTCATTTGAGAGGAAACCGAGTCGACGAAGAGTTTCTGTCGAGGGAAGAAATGTACCTAGGCCAGTGAGGATGCAGAGGTCATCATCACATGTTGGTGCCACTACTCAGAATTACCAATATCCATGGTTAATTAAGCTTGATAGATCAGCGATTTTGCTCCAAGACATAAAGAGACGCAATGGAGTCATAAGCTCAGTTGATTAAGATATACTCCCTTCCGACATTGAAAATAGATAAGGTCTGAAAAGAATTTATAAAGAAGAGCATCCTTCACCTTAAAATCCAGTTATGTAGGATTGAATTAGACCAAATCCAAAAAACAAAAAATTGCAATCACAAAAGTTGAAGCTAAGTTATCACAGGACATCTTCAAAAGAATAAAATGTGCCATCAACAATTGGCTTAAGGCAACAATTAATTATATACAATGCTAAACAATAGAAAAAAAAGGCTTTCTTAACTAACAAGATTTGTCTCCTTAACAAACTGCAATAGCCCACTTATTAGATGGAGGTTATTGGCCTTTTTAAGGGATATATGGATTAAAATTGTAACGAGTATATTAGATTATTTGGCACAGCAACCAGGTAACCAGCAAAGTGGATAATTTTTTCAGTAGAATATTAAATCCCAAAAAGAGAAAACTAGGAAGAAAAAATTCAAGCCTCTTTTAATCAAATGGTTCTAAATTTTGCAATAGATATTTGGTCCTAATGAGCATGAAGAAAATAGCCAAACTAAATATAAAAAATATATAATTTAATGAAATTTAAAAGATGAAATTTAAAGGAAATTGAAAAGATGAAATTTAAAGGAAATTGAAAAGATGAAATTTAGTAAATACCATTATTCTTGATGTCTTCTTTATCCACTTTGGCATCTACAGAACCAAAGAAAATGTTAAATTATGAAGCTAGCCAGGCAGAATAAGGAAACATATCAAAATAAGGATTTTGTGCCAGTACAAATTGCAATTGCACACCTACACATTGTTAAAGTGTTTAAAAGAATGAAAAATTAATTTAAACATACTGATATATTGTAGAAGATTGCTGCATATTTTAAAACAATTTCAAAAGTACCTTAGGTCCAGACAAAAGGAGTTACTGAATAATTTTTCCCAGAAGTAGCTAAATTTGAAACTAACATATATTAGAATATTATCAAAACATGCTACATTGTTTCTACTTATATAACAAAGATGTTGGCAAAGCAAGGAAAGCTGGGAACCAAAGGCTTCAAAGTAATGCGAGGCAAAAGAAAAACTTGCAAATCAACAACCTGACAAATGACAAATAATTTAGCATGATAAAAAGGAACAAATGTATCCATTGTCAACTAACACAATACAAAGTTGACCTGAACGGTTAGGTACATTTCTTCCCTCGACACTGAGCTAATATCCTGCAGCTATCATTAAACAAACAATGATGACCACAAGCGCTAATCCATGTCAAATAGCAACTATACGCATGAGATACGATTCAAGGCAGAATAAACAGAGCAATACGAAAACAGAACGAAGATCAAAAGGTCATTCAAAATCAAAGTTATTTTGAGTCAAAGGAAGACTTCCACATCAGCATAAATTCAAACAGCAGCCCCAAAACAGTAAATAACATGGCCCCTTATCAGTGCCTGGAACTTCATTAATCCTCTCAGAGCACGCAATTCCTTTCTTGCCTGTCACAAAAACATTCACATACGATAAGTATTTCGATCCTCGATCCTCAAAATCGTAAATATCAAGCAAATTTACAGAACTTAATTGACCAACAGCTACAATTTTAAGGACTAAATGTGCTGATTTATGAGAAAACTAACTTCATAATTCATACCAAGTGAGATCGAAAGACGCATTGAATTTTAACAGTAGCAGCCTCATCAATACTTCTCGAACTATCATTGGAACCAGAAGTCAAGCGGATCACAACGGCTGCAACCTGTGCAGCAGCCACTACTGCATCAGTTGTCGCCGCAGTAGCAACAGCCACAACCATAGCATGACTCCTTTGCTCATTCTGAATATTCGTAGCTATTTAAGATGCTTAGCGAGAATGTCTTAGCAAAGAATAAGAGGTTCTCCAAGGATATAAAACCAGCCCCTCTGTACACGAAATCGGTCCACAATAGTAGAGTAAATGAAATTGTCTCAAGAATAGAAAAAACAGGAAAACATCAGAAAGAAACGATGAGCTAAAATATAACCTAAAATCAGTAGAAGGATATCTTCCCTGCCACCCCATTTCTTTCCACTGATCAGAAACCAACCCACTGAGCTCATGGGCAGGGAATGAAGCAGACCAAAAAAATCGGTTGTTATTACATTACGATTCTTAGAGTTACATCAATTCGTTAGAGTTATATCCATTTGTTAAACACAATGAGAGAGTCATCACCATACACTCATTACGATTCTTATTCAATATGCATTACCTATCCTTGCAAAGTAACACATGCCTAAGAGAACCATGAACCATATACTCCATAACAGTTTCTATTTCCTCCCGGTTCATCCTGCACCACACCATAAAATGCCACCATGTTCGGATGATGAAGCTTGGAAAGAATATCGGCTCCCCGCCATCACTCAACAGTCTGAAAAAGAAGCATATATGATTTCATTTCACATCTCTTAAAATATTAACGTTATCATTGAAACACTTTTAAGAAAATGTGATAATATTATCTTTACCAGTCTCTCTTGATCAAACGACCGACCGGTGAAGCAGGTTTTCTTTATTCCCTTAATGGCAACATTTTTCTTCGTCGTTTTCCATGATATACCATTTCGAAGGTACCAGAACCTAGTTCCTTCGGCTCTTCAAAATCTTCATTCATTATGATCGACAATTTGCATCAGAAGAACAATGAAACAAATGAACGAAATTTTCACGACAATGTTTAACCAAGACATTGAAATTTTAAAGTGTGTGAATACTGCTGAAGATATATACAATTAACATTCAATCTAGATTTATCTAATATTAATTTTTACTTTATTAAATCCTATCTAAATTGTTAGAAATGCAACATTACTTCAAAAGAACATAATTCAAAAGTCATAATTCCAAGAAATATAAAATGAAGTGTATCACAATTCAAAAGTCATCATAAAGTAATTTTTAAAGCAATACAGTAATCATCTAAATTACTTTAAAAAGTTGAACAAAATAATATCTACACTGCTTATGCTTACAATCCTATTTCTCCTCAAATAGATCCGTCAATCAACATAATGCATGTTATAAAATAGTTCACCATATATTAAACATTCAACCATATTTTTGGCACTTGAATCACAACACAATAAAACATTCAACCATATTAAACATTCAACATTCAACACAATAAAGGTGCTTTACCTCTATGCCGAAATTGCTGATGTTAATTATAAATGTTAATAACATTAAAAACTATAGTTAAGCACATAGCAGCTGATTAGCTTTGTCGGCACCGACGATTGCAACTGTTTTACCTTAAGAAATTACTTGTTTCACAAATTAATATAAGCATCATGGGTAACATTAACAAAGAAATCCAGAAGAAAGAAATCATACACACAGTTGAGAAACCCTAAAAAATGAAAGAGAATCACCAAAATCATACCCACCGCCTGGTTTTCCGCATGCTTGTTCACATCATTCTTCAAAACATTAGCTTATCCGTCAAAACCCGATTCAATACTTCCTGAAAGAACAACAACAAAACGTTAGATACGAAATGGAAAGACAAAGGAATTTGTAGCTTTGCGACGATACGAAATCAAAATTAAGATTGATAGGTTTATCGGCTTTGGTTAAGGTTTTGTTATTTGATGAACTGTGACGGTATCGTAAAAAAGAGGAAGAACGAAGAAAAGGAGGCATAAAGAAGAAGAAAAGGGAGAAGGAAGAAGAAGAGAGACACGTTTGGAAAATATCAGAAGTTGCAAAAGAGCAGAAGCAAGAGTGGAAAGCAGCCACGTTTCCAAACAACACGTGTAAGAGAAGGCAGCGGACAGGTGGAAGGCTGAGAGGCCAGAGGGGCATTATAGTCTTTTCCACAGCCATCTAAATTCTTATATGTTAGATATTTTCTCTCTTTTTATAATTCTAATTGTACTAAAAATTGAAGTATTTTACACCGTATTGATACATGAAATCTGAATACTTTTTATAATTTTTTTTTGTATTTATTTTTTATATAACTTTATGTTTATGTGTGTCTTAAATTCTTTATGAAATCTATAACAATATATAAATGCAATATATATTTTTAGTGTAGCCTATTTTACCTTCTAAAATTTACCCTTGATGGTGGTTATCAAAAGAAGAAGAAAATTTACACTCAATTTAAAATTTAAAATTAATTTAAAACGAGAAGGTAGTTTCCATAATTAAAATGTACAACTAACTGAATTAAAATTTAAAATTTAAAAAGGGAGAGGATAAATGGTGCATAACTGGATGATTGATGATCTTCCCTTCAATTATCAACCAACTCAACGTTTTTCAAACAAGAAGAAAAACCATACTATTTCCTCCACATTATCTTATCAATTTTCATCAACCAAATCAAATAGTTCTAAATGCAATTAAGATATCCATTTCATTTGTTCTAATTATGGCTTCCAAAAGATACAAGAATTTTGGTGATAATGGATGGAATTATGATAATCCTAGGAAAAAGTATCTAAAATGCTTAAGAAGCATGATGATCATACCCTTGAAGAAGTTGAGGATGGTACTGATGTATCCAATGGTGGTGATGTTATTAATCATGATTATGCAGTAGAAGATGTGGAGACATTATGTGAAGATATGATAAGTAAGGATGAAAGCTTAATTATAGTGTATGGATTGTTTCTATAAATAATATGACTCTCCATGATGATAAATTTTGTGATCCCATTGGTCTTAATATAGAGCAAGTTATTACTATCCTGCCAAGAAACTCTATGTTATATGCTAAAGAAGATGGAAGTCTTTGCAATGCTAGAATTGTTGACTATCTTGGAGCCATCAGATTGATACCAAGAATGGCATGTATTCTGATGTTCAATCTTCATCATATGAATGAGGAAAGTGTCTCTCTCAATAGGTACTCTAACGTGGAAGTTGAAAACCTTCTCTTTATCATCATAGTGAAAAAGATCATGGAGATCTTGACCAAGTCTCGTGAGAAGTCTACTCAAGAAAATGATCTTAATGAGAATGAAAACATTGATAATGTCAATGTTGATGAGGGAGGGTTCTATCCCTATGAACATTGAAGTTCATGAAATGTTTGAACCAGTCAATGAAGGTGTTACTAAGGATGCTGATATTATGCTGAAGTGGAAATATCTAGCCCTTGATAGGACATTGTCAAAAGAAGCTTTGACATATGAAATGGATGTTCAGCTACCAGAGAAAGTCATTATGAAAGACAATGAGAATCTTGAGAAAACTCTCATGTGTGTAGATGACTTGTCAGACAACATGGTGAATCATGTGGTTCATCAGATGCAGTTCTGACTTTAAGTTAAGCTTGGTAGAAGATGTAAGCTACCTTCTTGATTTTCAATTAAAGAAATACTCATGTGGTTCTCAAGTTACTTATGATGAAAGTAGTTGCACTCATCTGGTGTGTAGCAAATAAAGCTCAAATATGTCAAAAAAGGTGATAATGAAGATGACAACCAGGGCAAGACTGACAACACGGATGTCATGTTGGTGACTGAGTTTCCAACTCAATGAAAGGATGAACAAGTTTCCCTTGTTAAGTATGAAGTGGATAACAAGCTTGTTCAAATAAGGTATTTTAAAAGCAACAGTCTAAAATATTGTGTCCACCTTAAGGAGAAAGATTGCAGAAAAGAGATATGGCATCTCTCCTTACATGGATAATGTGTATTTTCAATATGAAATAATTTTTTCAGAAGTGGAAGTATGCTCTACAAAGAAATATTAACACTAGAAAAGAGATAGGTGAAGAAGCTCTTGATTCCAAAGGAGTCATGAAAGCTGATGAGCTAATGAAGATTGTTATTGATGATGGTCCTAGGTATGATAAACTGGTCAAGGAGCTGAGGAAAGTGTTTAATAAAGGAAAGTTTGTGAAACTTTCAACATGAACTTTCAATTTATTGGACAAAATCAATGATCCCTATGTTGACTAGATTATGGAAAAAGGGACTTAAGGAAGAAGAATAGTCTGTAAATAAGGATACAAAATATTTTTTGGAAGCACTGGTGTATTGAGTTCAATTTGTTCATTTCTTGTGTGTGCACACATGCTGAAGCACCGAGCTCGACATCTGGACCTCGAGAATGTGTGCTAATCTGAGTGTTAGTAGTTTATACTGATTATGTCTTAACTACTAATTGTGTATCTGCGTGACTGTCTGCTAATGAGCATTGTCTATTATGCGTAGCTACATGTGTCTTTTGACTTTATGCTATTGATTTGTACTGCTACTACTTTAAATGTTGATATGGGTTGGCTACTGGTCTAAACTCTAAAGATATATGTTTTTCCCATGCCTTTGTCAAATTGTGGCAAAATGGGGGAGTAATGGAGTTGGTCTCTTGATGTGTATAAGTCACTTGACTTTTGTGCTACTTCTGTTGTTGCTACTATTTGCTCTGATAATTTTGATTCTATTGGGTGATATGATGTGCTACTTCATGAAGAACACATGTTGTAGTTGTTTTAGCCAAAATTTGCCAAATGGGGGATTGTTGTTCCTTTTAGATTGGATGCATTTGGTAAAACAACACATGAACAAGATGTAGTTTAGGAAACATGTGGAGCAAGATGTTCTGACACGTGGTCCATCATCTGAGTTTGTTGCCAATAAGGGTTGTTGGCTAAAGTACTTGAACTACCTAGTTAAGAAAATAGGCTTAAGGTTTGGGTTCTAATTGTCTTCTAATGCCCTTTAGAAGTATTGAGTTGCTAACTTCTTCAGTTGATCTAGCATTTTTCTTTTCGGAAGAAGTTTGTGTTGATAATTCAAGATCATCTAGAAAAGATTTGGATTTGTTTTGGTCAAAGAAGAATTGATTGAATGTACATTCAAGGAAGGTTGTGTTCAATAACTATCTACAAAGAATACTTATATGAAGAATAATTGCTTTGGATGCTCTAGTGTAATATGTGGATCACGATGTTCCAACATGTTTGGTATGACATTTGGTCTCCATCAACAAGACAAATGTATTGTTGACTGCAATATCTGGTCTCTTGCAACACATAGATGGTATTGCAGTTTCCTCTTTATCCAAGACTCTCTTTACCTTAGAAGATCTACAAATTATGGAGAGAAGTGTATTTAGATGTACTGTTGCAACATATGGAACACGATGTTCCAACATGTGGCGTGCGACATCTGGTTCTGGTGCAGTAGGCAAATATTGTTGTATTTTTTGAGCGAAAACTTGATGTATATTCAATCAGATTTGTTGTTATTTTAATGCAATGTGTTTGTGTGATTTGTTTGAAAGTTGTTGAAGATCAAATAAATTTAAATGGAAATTTAAATTTGAATTTGAATTAATAATAAATCATACCTTTTGTTGGAGAACAATATGGAGCAAATCAAATCTAACAAGATTAAGTTATTATTCTGGACGTAATTAAATCAGAAATCCAAAAAGAAAAGCCTGATATTGCATTGCTATTTAAGGAGACTCAAACCTCACTTTTGATGTGTGCAAGGCGTGAGTGTTTTGAAGATACCTAGTGTTAGGGTTTATCCTTTGATTATTTGTATGTGTACCACTCTAGAACCTTCTTTCATATCAGAAAACATAAAGTTTGATTTTATTGAGTTGTAAACCTTGTTCCAAGATGTTAAGTCTATAAGCTTGTGAACAATGTGTTTCTTGTATTCTACGTCAATGCCATAATTGGATTAGTGTGGAATCTTTGTGTACACCTTTATGTTTCGGTAACTAGACAAAAAATTAGTTAAGTTGTAACAGTAAACATTGTTTAGTTGCTTGTAAACACCAATCAGGGGTTGTGTGATTTAGAAGAAAGTGAGTAGGTTCTCATATATAAGGGGAGTCCTTAAATAGAAAGACATTAGGATTAGGAAGATGCTTTGAACAACATAGGGTTGTTGGTTCTTGTAAGACTAAAGATAGTCATTCAAAGTAATGAATTTCCTTTCTTGGGTAGAGTTCCCTCTAGATGTAGGCGTAGTTTCATCGAACTCGGTTACCAATCTCGTATGTTCTTTATGTTTTTCTATTCCATCTTGTACAATTTATTATGTGTTAATTGTGGTATTTCAGGTTTAACTTATCGAACAAATTATCTAGGACATCGCGTTCAACACCTGTCCCATGAAAAACATAATTTTAGTTTAAGCTAAATTTTGAAATAATTAAGCTTATCCTAAGAGAGTATCACAATAGATCCATTGAAAAACGAGCTATTAAGTTAATGAAAATGATCTGTATATGATGAATTTTGATATATCATGGATTTCATGAATGTATATATGAATATCAATTTTTTAATTTCTATACTTATGTAGGACTTATTTCTTTTTTTTTTTAATAAAAACATTAACATATAAACACATTACATTTAACTTTTGATAACAAAATTATTAGTTAAATAATAAATATAAATTAAATAATTAAGTTAAACATTTCTTTCATTTAAATATATTTACATTAAGTAATATAATATTTTTGTCAATGTAAGTAATATTTATATTCAAGAAAAATTTCTATATAAAACCTTACTAATCTTATAAAACTATATATCAAGCTAATCCATCAAAAGAAAATATTTCTAATACTAGTAAGGAGCAGTGAGCAGCACCAAATGCATAAGCATGCCATGTTTAAGGTAAAAAAAATAACTATAATATTCTAATATAAAAAATGGATTTGGTACCCAATACAAGCCAAGACAAAATAGACATTATCTAGTACTTCATAACATGTGCTATGGGAATCTACTTTTCCTTTTCTTTTCCTTTGTTCCTTACATTTCCAGCAACTAGGTTGGAAAGAAGATCAACCCTAGTTTGTCCAATGAAAGCTATGATTTTTAATTCGTCATAATGAAACTTATAGATATCTACATCATTAGTTGGACCCAATTACATTAATCCAACTATAATAATACACGTCCCATGACAGAGATGTTTAATTATGTCCAAATGACACTTTTTAATAATTTGATGATAATTTTTAATATCTCACTCTCTTTCTCTCTCATATGAGTTGAAACTTTTAGAAAAACAATCACACACTGTTTTGAAAACTGCATTACTAATAAAGAATATTATCAACTTTTCAATGTTGACATCACTTTGGTTAGGTGAACTGTTTGTGTTACAAAGTTGCGTTTTAAACATTCTATATTGGATTGTTTGGTGCATGGATTATGTCTTGTTGAAGTTTCACCTGCCATAAGGTAACAAAATTTATAGGTAGTTTTATTTTTTCTTTCATAATTAAGGTTCGTTACTATTACTCCTTTGCCTAATTGCATGTGAATTTTAATCATTTGGAATCCTTTAAAGTTAAACAACTAGTTATTAAGAGTCTTGATTTGTATCAATTCTTGATTGGTTTGGTTTCTAGTTATCGAGAAATGATAGTCCAACCTCTAATTTTATTTTCAGAATACTTACCAGTTCCTAAATTGTGAAATAAATGGCATTTCCAAAACTTCAATTTTTATTTTACTCCTTCTTGATGACCCTTAATAATAATAAACACAAGTATTCTACGTGATTTGAGGTGTAACATATCAGAAAAAATCAATTAAACTGACAATCTAAATTAAACCAAATCGATTATCTTTTGTTCGATTTCAAAATCGAACCGAATCAATAAAAATCGATGTAGTTTGATTCGATTCTCAATTTTAGTTTTTAAGAACCGCCAAACCGATGAACCAAACCAATGGTTATAATTACACTCTAAAACTTTTATTCTACCCATCATTAATGTTGATGTTTGAGTGGTAATTCAAGTGCGAATATGCATTCCAGTAGCAGAAAAGTCTGTTTTTCGAAGGCCTAACCGCTTATCAGAAATGGTGTAACCGGTTATCACTGTAGCTGACTTAATTTCTTTTATTTTCAGTGTCAGGTGTAACCAGTTACCTACTTTGGTGTAACCGGTTATAAACCCGAGTTTTTGTTTTTTCTGCTATTGTATTTGGTCAAATTGTATCCCAATTGATTTGTAACATCTATATAAGTGCTTAGGGTGCACTCTCACCTTGGTTAATGCAAGTAGAACATCTCTCTCTCTCTCTCTCTCACTCTCTCTCTCTCTCTCTCTCTCTCTCTCTCTCTCTATTCTCCTCTTTTACTCTCCACTTCCAAAAAATTTCCACCATTGTTTCACCCACCTTATGGTTGCTTGTTCTAAAATTTGACATCAAGAGCCTGATTCGGATCCACAAACACCTAGTGTGCAACATAAATTATGTCTCCAATGAAAGAATCCCTGCAAATTTACCCATCCTTGATGCGAAGAACTACGAAAATGGTGCAAGCAAATGAAGGTGCTGTTTGGCTACAAAGATGTTCTTGAGGTGATCAAGAATGGTGTTACTCCTCTTCAAGCTAATGCAATAGAGGCGCAACATGCATCACATAAGGAAGAAAAGAAGAAAGATTTCAAAGTGTTGTTCTTGATCCATCAATGTGTTGACGACGACAATTTCGAGAAAGTCGGTGATTGTGAATCATCGAAGCAAGCATGGGAGATCTTAGAGAAATCTTATGCAGGGCCTGACAAGGCAAAGGTGGTGAGGTTGCAAACATACAAACAACAACTCGAATTAATTCAAATGGAATAGAAAGAGACAATCAACGATTTCACAACGAGAATCACTCGGTTGGTGAACCAAGTGAAGGCATGTGAAGAAACTGTTACGGAGCAGTATGTTGTCACGAAAATCTTGCGTTCTTTAACACCAAGATTTGACAACATAGTTGTGGTGAATGAGGAGTCGAAGAATCTTGCGATGATGAGCAAAAAGAAGCTGCAAAGTTCTCTTGAGGATCATGAGCAAATGATGGAAGAGAGGAACAATGATAAGACAAAGGTTGAGATTGCTTTGAAAGACCGGTTCAATGAGAAGGACAAGAGATCAAAAGGAAAATTGCTCATGAAGAACAAAAGGAATTTTGAGAATTTGGGTGGAAAAGAGTCCCAAAATTAAAAGAATTTGACTTGTCAAAGAGTTGAGAGCAACTACAATAAACATGGTGGTCAAGGAAACTATAGAGGTGAAAGAAAAAGGTTTGACAAGAGCAAAGAATAGTGCTATAAGTGTCAACAGTTTGGTCATTATGCAAAAGACACTACGCCAAAAATAGGAATAGACAGCACCAAAAACCATTACGAATCTCTTAGTATTCAAATGTCAATTCTGAACGATTATGAAAATCATTCTGAACCATTACTTACATTTTTTTTACATGGTAATGTTAGACTCCTACAAAACTCGCAGCTAAGAATAAAGGGGTTTTGCGGCAAAACGAGTCTGTTGAATCACACAGAGAGGTAGCTTTTAAGTGTTATTCTATTATCCGAATTCAAAAGTTTCATGATTTTCTACTTTACCTAACTTATATGATTGTTAGGTTCCTGCTCATGCTTCACAACAGACCGGCAAGAAAAAAGCTCCTACAAGGACCGTGCAGGAAAAATAGCTCGCTTTCAGTTGTGTCTAGAAACACTTATGATAATTCGGATTTGATGGATGGTGTTATTCGTCGAATAGACATGGTCGAAGGTATTTTTGATTTTCCGCATTCCGAGATAATCGAAAAAGAGGACATGGAGCAGATATTCAAGCATACTGAATTAGGCATCGGTGTTATGCATTCATACATCTGGTACTCCAATCAATCTATTATTTATTTAGTTGAACAATTTATTTACACATTTCAATGAAAATAGTCTAATGTTTATTATGTTTTTATTTAAGGTGCATGTATGAAAAATTCATGCGGGGGACGGAATTGTCAAACAGATTCTGTTTCTTCTCTTGCAGCCTTGTTAATGCACCGAGAATTGGTATGAATGCAATTGAAGTAAGAGACCACTTACTTGAGCGATTTATAGCCAACAACACAGAAAGTCTGTTTCTTTTACCGTATAATACTGGAAACGGGTAAGATTTTCATTCTAATTTCAGTCTAATCTTTAATTTGTATCTTTTGCGTAGAAATTATCCATCTAAACTTTTGTTATATTTTACAGTGGACACTGGTTGTTGGTTGCCATTAATCCTATAACATAAGTGGTCTATTATCTTAATTCATTGGATACTGATTGGTCCACATATCAGAATATGAAGGATGTGGTTGACACGTAAGTGAGATTGTTCAAAATATTCGTGTGTATTTGTATATTTAATTATTTCTGTGACATTGTTCTAAGTTTACGTTTTTCTTTTATAGAGCTATACTACTATACCGTGCACAAAGAGAGACTCGAGTAGCACGGGCTAGAGCAACCAATATTACATGGGTCAAAGTGGAGGTATATTAATTTTCACAATATTGCTTATTAGTGATGCTACTTGATAACACAAAATATCTATTATTTTTTCTTATTTGTTTGTCTATGTGTAGTGCCCTCGTCAGCGTAATGGCATAGACTGCGGGTACTTCGTTTTGAGGTTCATGAGAGAAATCATTCAAATGGAACAATTGGAGATTCCTATTACGGTATGCATGGTTTTATAACTTAAGATTTATTTTAATATTTATCGGATATGTCATATAATTTATTATTTTTAACTAAATAATGCATATTTTGTTTTGTTATGTAGTATTTCGATGATATGGCGTGTCCTTATTACACGAGGAAACAATTGCAAGATATTAAGGAGGAATTGTGCGAATTCTTTATTGAAAGAAGAATTCTTTCTTGAATGTATAGTTTTGTGAATGTAAATTCTAGTTTATTGAAATGTAAATTCTATACAGGTTTGAAACCATACAATAGAATTTGTGCAAATTCTGCATGTAAATTCTAGTTTATTGAAATGTACAAATTCTATACAGGTTTGAAACCATACAATATAAGGAATTGTACGAATTCTACATTAATGTTAATTCTAGTTTTGAAATAGAATTTGTTAATGGAAATGCGTATCCATACTGGTTTATTGAAATGTGAATTATACAGGTTTATGGAAATGTGAATTATACAGGTTTCTGCATAAAAAATGGTTAAAATGAGATTTTTAAAATTATACGTAGACAAAAGACAGCGCTTTTGAGAAAAAAACGTTGTCTAAAGGTATAGGAAAAAGCGCTCTGTAAAGGTATATAAAAAATATCTAAAATTTTATACGTATACATTAGACAGCGCTTTGAAAAGCGCTGTCTAAAGTCCCCCTTTAGAGAGCGTTTTTAAGGAAAAAGCACTCTCTAAAGGTATATAAAAAAAATCATTATACATATACATTAGACAGCGCTTTCAAAAGCGCTGTCTAAAGTCCCCCTTTATAGAGCGCTTTTGAAGAAAAAAGCGTTCTCTAAAGTATATAAAAAAATTCTTTAAAATTTTAAACGTATACATTAGACAGCACTTTTGAAAGCGCTGTCTAAAGTCCCCCTTTTAGAGAGCGCTTTTTCATAAATAAAAAAGCGCTGTCTTTACCTACGACAGCGCAACCTTAGACAGCGATTTTAAGCGCTGTCATAGGCCAAAAAAAGCGCCCTCTTTTCCCTTGTTTGGCGTAGTGAGAATGCAATGCAAATAAGAAGGAATCTCAAGGGGATGAAGCCAAGGTTGCAATACAAGAGTTTGATGAAGAGAATACACTCTTGGTCATGATCACGAAAGCGAATTGTAGTAGTAAAGAGGTGTAGGAAAGCAGTTGCAGCAACTCAAAGAATTCTAAAAAATTGAGCGGTGGCCAATTGAATGATACGATTGACCGATTGCGTGAAGAGGACGACGCCATGATGATTATGAAAGGAATTTAAATAAGTAAGGAGGAGTATTTGGACTCGTGTTTTTCAAATCATATGACGGGAAGAAATGATTGGTTTGTCAAAATCAATCGTGCCATGAAGAAAAAAGTAAAATTCGCGAATGACACCACTCTAACAGCTAATAGGATCAGTGATGTTCTGATCATGAGGAGGGATATAAGACATTCCTTGATCAAATATGTCTTGTATATTTCGAGAATCAAATGTAACCTTCTAAGTATTGGCCAATTACTTGAGAAGGGTTACGGGATTCACATGGAGAACAAGGGGTTGCACGTTATGGATGCAAAGGGAGTTTTGGTCCTTAAAGCACCTATGGCTACCAATAGAACCTTCAAGTTTGAGTTGAAGGTTATGGAGCATAGATGTATTGCTACTGCAACAAGTTGTGAAGAGTGGATATGGCACTACCGTCTTGGGCATCTCAAAAGACTTGCAAAAGAATGAAATGGTAACGGGGCTGCCATCAATCAACGTACCAGTTGAAATTTGTGAAGAATGTGTACGAGAAAAGAAACATAAGGGAAAATTCAGCAATGATGCATACCGGAGAACCAAGAATCACCTTGAGGAGGTGTACTCGAATGTGTGTGGTCTTATGCAAGTAGATTCCATTGGTGGAAATAAGTACTTTGTCACATTTATTGATGACCATAGTAGAAAGCTATGGACATACCTAATCAAGATAAAGGATGAGGTGTTTGAAGTGTTCAAGAAGTTCAAGTCCATGATGGAGAGGCAAAGCGGTCACAAGCTCAACGTGCTCAAAATGGATGGTGGAGGCGAATATGTCTCAAATGACTTTGGGAGGTTTTGTGATCAAGAATGGATTGTACATGAGGTAGTACTACCCTATACACCACAACAGAATGTTGTACTCGAAAGAAAGAATTTATCGATCATAAACATGGTGAGAAGTATGTTAAAGGGGGAAGAACTTGTCGGACGAGTTATTGGAAGAAGCAGTATCCATAACTGCCTATTTGTTGAATAAGTGCCCTGCAAAAAAGATGGAAATGTAACATCAGAGGAAGCGTGGTCAGGGTCAACCCAAATTTGAACCATTTGAGAGTGTTTGGTTTTGTCACATACCGACATGTTTCAGGTCAACTTAGAAAGAAGTTGGATGACAATGGAGAGCTGATGATTCTTGTTGGATATCACTCTATCGGTGGTTACAAACTGTTTAATGCTATAAACAAGATGACCGTGATCAGTTGGGACGTCGTAATTGATGAATTAAAGCAGGCGCGGCAGGGCGTAACCGATTACCAGCTGAGTGTAACCGGTTACACACAGACTATAATCGGTTACCAAAATCATGTAACCGGTTACATGTTCGAAATTTCTAGTTCTCAGGAAGCTGGAAGGCCAAAGCAGCAAGCCGTCGAAGCTCAAAATGAAGGAATAGTTAGGAGGTCAACAAGGCATAGGGGTTTGCCTCAGAGACCTAAGATTATGAGCTATTCCAAAACAACGAAGTCAATAATGATGGCGATTTCATCCATTTTGCACTTATGGCCGAATTTGAACCTGTCAATACAAAAGAGGCTTTAAGTGATCCAAAGTAAATTTGTTCTATGAAAGAGGAGCTGGAATCCATTGAGAAGAATAATACTTGGGAGTTAGTTGATCTACCGAAAGGAAAGAAGTCGATTGATGTGAAGTCGGTGTTCAAAGTGAAGGCAAATCCTAATGTGAGATAATTAAGCATAAGGCTCTATTGATGGCTATGGGGTTTTTATAAAGAGAAAACATATACTTTGAAGAGGTATTTGCACCGGTTGCTAGGATTGAAACCATTAGGCTTGCTGTTGGTATTGCAAATAACCACAATTGGCTATCTACCAAATGGATGTCAAATCCGTGTTTTTGAACGAACCGCTTGAAGAGGAGGTATATGTTGGACAACCCCTGCATTTGTTGTGAAAGACAAAGAGCTAAAGTTCTACATGCTGAAGAAAGCACTATATGGTTTGAAGCAAGCTCCAAGAGCTTAGAATAAAAGAATTGATGGTTTCCTAAAGGATATTGGCTTCAAGAAATATGTATCGGAGCATGGAGTCTATGTCAAGACAAATGCGAGTGAAGGAGTAATAACCCTATGTCTATATGTGGATGATTTATTGATCACGGACAGCAATGAAAAGTGTATTTCAAAGTTTAAAGGTGAACTTATGGAAGAATTTAAGATGACCGACCTTGTTCTCATGACATACTTCCTAGGCATAGAGTTCCACAAGTCAAAAATGGGACTGCTCATGCACCAAAGGAGATATTCTCTTGAGATGTTGAAAAAGTGTGAAATGAAGCATTGTAATGTTGCATTTTCTCTAACTGAACCAAGGTTACAATTGTCTAAGAATAAGGATGAGCAAGATGTTGATCCAACTCAATATAGGAGGTTGATTGGATCCTTGTGTTACTTGTGCAATACGCGACCAGAATTGGCGTTTAGTGTTAGTATTGTGAGTAGATTCATGGAGATCGAAGGTGTATCACTTGACAGCAGTCAAGAGAATCCTACGCTATGTCAAAGGTTCTGTTGGCTGCGGAATTCTCTTTCCCGAAGCAGATACGACAGAAAATGCAATTTTCTTGGTTTTACCAATTCCATCTTGTGAGGCCGAGTAAATTATCGTTTTGTTATGTGTGTGTTAAGTCGTATGGCTTATGAATCTATTAGAGGAGCTGGGCAGCAGTGAGGGTGAGGTTGTCACACACTTGGTTGACAATGTTACCGTGATTAATCTTGCTAAGAACTCAATTGCACATGGGAGGAGTAAGCACATTGAGATGAGATTTCACTATTCAAGGGAACTTGTTAGTGAAGAGATGTTACGATTGGGATACTGCAGAAGTGAGGACCAAGTTACTAATTTGTTAACTAAGGGAGTCACAAATAATGTGTTCAAGAGGTTGAATATGAGCATGAGAATGTTACACTTGCGGCACTTGAATTAAGGTGGTGTGTTGAAGTTTGAGTGGTAATTTAAGTGATGATATGCTTTCCAGTAGCAGAAAAGTTTGTTTTTCAAAGGCGTAACCAGTTACCAGAAATTGTGTAACCGGTTACCACTGTAGCTAAATTAATTTCTTTTATTTTTAGTGTCAGGTGTAACCGGTTACCCACTTTGGTGTAACCCGTTACAAGCCTGAGTTTTTGTTTTTTCTACTATTGTACTTGGTCAAATTATATCCCAATTGATTTGTAACATCTATTTTAGTGTTTATGGTGCACTCTCACCTTGGTTAATGAAAGTAGACCATCTCACCCTCAATTCTCTCTCTGTCTCTCTCTCTCTCTCTCCCCTTCTCTCCCTCTCCCTCTCTCTCTCTCTCTCTCTCTCTCTCTCTCTCTCTCTCTCTTAATTCTCCTCTTTTACTTTCCACTTATAAAATTTCTCCATCATTGTTTTACAACCCTTGTGGTTTCTTGTTCCAACAATTAAGCCCAAAATTTATATCGGTCTAACCGTTCTCCATATTTGTTACATTTCCTTACTTTTAGTATAACATGTTGGAACAATATTGTTTATATCCTCTGGGTTTTAATGATAACAAAGTATTTAGAGAACAAATGGGTATACTAACAGATGTTCGAGTGTGTAGGATCACAAGCTTAAAATTCACTATGAATTAATCTTGTTGAAAACATAAGTAGAGAAGCAATGTTACTCAGATTTTGGATGATTATAATCTAATGACTCTGATTGTGTTCATCAGCATCTAAAGGTTCAGACTCTGGTATACTGTTCCAGCCTCTGGTGACAGCTCAGACTCTGAAGGTAAAAGGAGCCTCTGATCTGTACCCTGAACCAAAAGCTAACTAATCTTGTCTAGAGCCAGATTTCTTGGATGAGTCAACTAGGGTCTCGTTTTTGCAAGGCTCAAGGAATGGTGATGTGACCTCTTCAGTCTATTCTATCCTTTGGTAGATACAAAATACTTTGAAAGGTACTGTGAACAATGCCATTATTCAGTGGACAATGCTTCTAACTAGATACATTCTCCAATGTCTCTCTTGGCATACTTCTTCACTAAGTTTGCTGTTATGTTCAAGCCCTTCCATGACTCTCTCTCTCTCTCTCTCTCTCTCTCTCTCTCTCTCTCTACCTCTATAAAAGGAAGGTGAAGATTTAAAGGAAGGTTACAACAACACAATGCATTATAAGATCTTTGGTATAACTCTGAGATGTAATTTTTGTAACTCTTATTGCATAAGATCTTAAGATTTTTTATCTTAGTATATCTTAGAAATCTTAAAAGGTTATGAACCTTTGTGATTGTTGCACAACTGTTATACTTCTGATTTTGTATCAAATTATAGTAGTTATATTTTCTGCAAAATTAATTGTTTAAAGTAGAGGAAGTCTCTTGCTTGCGTGCTTGAGCATTGAAGTCTCTTGTCTGTGTACTTGAGCAGTGAAGTCTTTTTCTAGGTTGATTGAGCAGAAGTATCTTTCAAGGTTGCTCAAGCAGAAGTCTCTTTCTAGGTTGATTGAGTATTGAAGTCTCTTGTAAGTGTGCTTGAGCAAGTTGTAATCAGTTTGGTTATAATGAAAAGCTTTGTTGAGGCAAGGGGACTGGGCTACTCTCAGCTGAGAAGAGGAGCCAAGATAATCTTTGTGCATTGCAGTGGGAGATTCTGAAGTCTATTACTGAGGTCAAAAGTTTTCTCGGTTTGGCCGGTTATTACAAGAGGTTTATTGAAGGCTTTTTGAAGTTAGCATTGTCGTTAACTCAATTGACTCGAAATGGTCAAACATATGTTTGGAATGTGCATTGCGATGAGAGTTTTAAAGAACTCAAGATGAAGTTGACATATATTCGAGTTTTAATTTTGCTGAGTTCGAACGAGTCCTTTGTTTTGTATTGTGATGCTTCAAAAATGGGCCTAGGTGGTTTGGTGATGCAGAATAGTCAGGTTGTGGCTTATGCTTCTAGGCCATTGAAGGTTCATGAAAGGAATTATCCTACACATGATCTAGAGTTAGCAGTACTAGTATTCATGTTGAAAATTTGGAGGCATTATCTGTTTGGTTCCAGATTTGAAGTGTTCAGCGATCATAAGTGTTTGAAGTATCTCTTTGATTACAAAGAGTTGAATATGAGGCAAAGAAGATGGCTAGAATTTCTAAAGGATTATGATTTTGGTTTGAGTTACCATTAAGGAATGGCCAATGTTATAGTGGATGCATTGAGTACGAAGTCGTTGCATATATCGACTCTGATGGTTCGAGAGTTAGAATTGATTGAGCAGTTTTGAGATATGAGTTTGGTATGTGAAGAGACTCCTAATAGTGTGAAGTTGATCATGTTAAAGCTGAGTAGTGGTATCCTTAAAGAGATCAGAGAAGGTCAGAAAGTTGATTTGGGATTGGTTGACCGGCTTGTGTTAATCAATTAAGGTAAAGGAGGTGACTTTTGAATCGACAAGAATGGTGTGATAAGATTTAGAGATAGGGTTTGCGTGCCAGATATACCAGAGCTTAAGAAGAGTATTATTGAGGAAGGTTGCAGAAGTGGTTTAAGTGTTCATCTCAGTGCCACTAAGATGTATCAGGATTTGAAGAAAATATTTTGGTGGCCAGGAATGGAGAAGGAAATAGTTGAGTTTGTTTATGCATGTTTGACTTGCCAGAAGTCGAAGATTGAACATCAGAAGTTGTTGGATTTGATGCAACCGTGGAGTATTACTGAGTGTAATTCGGACATCATTTTCATGGATTTTGTGACAAGTTTGTCGAGGACGACGAAAGGATGTGATTCCATCTGGGATATTGTTGACAGACTGACTAAATCGACTAATTTCATACTGATTAAGATGAGTTATTCTTTTCATAAGTTAGACAAGTTATGCATTGAGAATATTGTTAGCCTACATGGTATTCTGTCTAGTATTATATCATATAGAGATTTGAGGTTTACATCTAGGTTTTGGCAGAGTCCGCAAGAAGCGATGGGTACTAAGCTGAAGTTGAGTTTTACATATCATCCGCAGACAGATGGTCAGATGGAAAGAACCATCCAATCATGGAAGGATCCGTTGAGGACTTGTATGATATAATAATGAGGTGCTTGGGATAGCTACTTGTCGCTGATTAAGTTCATTTACAATAACAGTTTCCATTCAAGTATTGGAATGACACCGTTCGAGGCTTTGTATGGTAGAAGGTGTAGGACACCATGTATTGGTATAAATCATTTGAGAGTGTTGTGCTTAAACCTGAGATTGTGCAGTAAAACTCTGAGAAGATCAAGATGATCCAAAAGGAGATGAAAGGTTCACATAGTCGTCAGAAAAGCTATCATGATAAGAGGAGGAAAGCACTTGAGTTCCAAGAGGGAGATTACATGTTTTTAAGAGTTACTCTAGTAATTGGGATTGGTCAAGCTTTTAAGTCTCGAAAGCTCATGCCATGTTTTATTGGTACATTTCAGATTCTTTAGAGGGTAGGAGAGGTGGCCTACTGAGTGGCGTTACCGCCATATCTTTTGAATCTTCATAATTCCTTTCAGGTATATCTGTTGAGGAAGTATATTCCTGATCCGTCTCATGTGATTCAAGTGAATGATTTGCAAGTTAGAGAGAACTTGACCGTGGAGGCATCTCCCTTGAGAATAGAGGATCGAGAAGTGAATCACTTGAGAGGCAAGGGTGTTGCGCTAGTGAAAGTGGTATGGGGAGGACCGGCAAGTGGAAGCATATTGTGGGGGATGGAGAGTTAGTTGAGAGAATTGTATCCGACTCTGTTTCCTTCAAGTAATTTTTTAGAGCGAAAATTTTCTAAGTAAGGGAGAGTTGCAACACCCTAGAATTTGATTAATTTATTTAATCAAATTATTTATATTTTTATTTAATTATTTGGTGTTTTATTTTCCTTTAAAGAAATTATGTGATTGTGTGTGTTGATGGGGTGTAATGGTATTCGTAAGGTGCGGTGAGAACATAGGTGTTTGGTAGAATAATTAACCATAGCTAGAAACTAGAATAATTAGTAATTTTAATTATTAGAAATAAAATGAGAAATTGGTAATATATGAGGAATTGAGTCAATTATGTAATTTGAGGGAAGTATGTGGTAAGAGGAGAGAAACTGAAAGTTAGTTGGGCAAAAAATGTAATTGTGAAAATATCAATAGAATATTATATATTCAGAAATTAGAAAATATTAGGTTTAGTGGATAACCTTTTGTCAGTACGTGAAAATAATGAGTTTAGAGAAACAATAACATTGGAAGGGAGAGGTAGGGTTTGAAAGGGAGAATCCATAGAAGTTGCTTGCTTTTGCTGTTTTTACTGGAAATGTAAGGTAATGGGGGGAAAGGGCTTTAACTATGGGTGTATTGGATGATGGGGTAGAGAAGAGAGGTCATTGCTCTCATTAGGGTTGTATAATTATGTTTTAGATGCGTTGTTGTGTTCAAATATGAATTTGTGATTAATTATGTTGATTAATTGATTGGTTATGACTAAATTCATGTTTGATTCATCATGTTTATGTATATGAAATTTTATGCCATTGATGAATATATGAAGCTTTGAACATGAGTGTAAAGGTTGGTGACGGTGATGATTGAATCGTATGACCAAGTGCATGTTCATTGATGTATATGTTATGGAAATATTAGATAATTAGTGTATGAAGTTAGATTCTCGAAATAAGTTGTTTAGGTATGTTATGGAATAATTGGGTGGGGTATAAAAGTGATTAAAACTGCTGAAACATGAAAATTTCAGAAAACTCATAGTGACCATTGATTAACAGGAGGAAATAATCGATTGGTTCCTTTTGAAAACACAAAAAAAATTAGACAGTAGCTTTGGAGCAATTGATTGGTCCCCTATGCCAATTGATTGGTCCCTTTAAAAATGGGAAACAAGTGAAGACAGGGAGTTTATGACAATCGATTGGTCCCCTGTTTCAATCAATTGGTCCTTTGTGTCATTTGATTGGACTGTTACAGTAATTGATTGGTTCACTCGTTGTTTTAGCCATAACTTGAGCTACGTAACTCCAATGGAGACGCGGTTTGAAGCGTTAGAAAGTTAACGCCACAGCTACCTCATGATAATGCTTAGTGAGATAATTGATGTGTAGATATTTGTTCAATGTAGGAATGTGTGTTATGGAATGTATGGACAATTTCGTGAATCGTTGTGTTTACTTAATGGTGAATTGATGCTAAATGATTTAACATGATTGAATGTCGCGTGAATACATATTCGATATGGTGTTGCTATTTCTTATGGTTTATTATTTATTGTGTTGTTAATCAGTTGTTGTGTGGTGAGTATAATGTTATGCATAATCGTAGTGATTTTATGGTGATTATTTTGGTGATAATGCATGTTGTTGAGATTCATGCTGTCATACCCCAAATTTTGACCACCAAGATTTCCCATCATTGTGCAAATCATCATCACAATATGGATGAACCATCATGCCTCATCAATCTCCTCAAAGATGGTTGAGCATTCACTTCAAATCAAAGATTAGGGTTTTGAGCCCTCTCAAAGCATTTAGACAAAGGATCAATCAAGAAATGACATAATCTTAAACTTGTCTAGCCTCTTAACCCACAAAGGATCAAGGGGACTCCCACGTCAAGAATCAAGCACAAGATTGTAGTATTCCAAGAGAATCAAGCCTCAAGATCGCCAGTGTCACCAAATTAGGGTTTTGGTCGACTAAGGCCTCCAGATGAAAATTTCCTTCTGGGCATGAGCCAATGTCTCAATGTATGGTCTAACAAAATCAAAAGGATCTCAAGAGCCCATCCACAATGGCAAAATCACCTTGAGGGTCCATCTATCCAAGAATCAGGAATTAGGGTTTGACCTAATTCAACCCTTGAGTTAACTTGTGAAGTGAGGCATGGCTTGAAGCTTCAAAATGAACTTCAAAGGCCTCACATACATCATATTGACATATTTACAAGGTTTGATTGACTCAAAGAGCTCACATCATAAACCTCAAGAACTCAAAACCATCTGATCACAAATTAGGGTTTCTGATGAAGAAAGTCAACCCTACCCTTGACTGTTGACCTACCCTTGATCTCAAACCTTGGGGAGGGGTCCAAGACATTCCTAAATACCCTTGGAGGCCATACATGAAGTTTAATTGATCCCAAGGATTGATTTCACAAAAGGATCACAAAGTCAAAATTTCATCTGCTGAAAAAGTCAACTGTACAAAAATCCAAGTTTGACTTTTTGAATTTTTGGTCAACCAAGGTTCTTTAACCCTAAAACAATGTTAATATGTGATTTGAATCATCATTCATCAAGAAAAATCAAAGAAAGTGAGTTAACTTGTAAAAAGGGTAACCATAAAAAACTTAGAATTTTTCTAAGTTATGGAACAAAGTGGCTATGGTACCAACTTTGCAAGGCCATATCTCCCAAACTCTAAGGCCTTTTTCTCCCATTTAAAGCTCAGATTAAAGTTCATGTTACATACTTAAAAATATGTTAACTAGACCTCATTCCAATTCATCATGGATTTTGAGTTATTGTTTGAGAAAAATCACAAAAAACATGAAAATGACATTTTTCCAACACTTAGTGAAATTTTCAGTAAGTCAGAATCTGCCTTACTTTTTCCAAAATGTAGGGACATTTTTCACCTTGATCCAAGTCAAACCAGGTCTAGGGGTGAACATCAAAGTTAAAGTATGCCATAAGGGCTTTCCAACAAGTACCAGATCATCTCCAAATTTAATTTGAGCAGGGAGATACAGCCCTTGAAACATGGCATCATGAACTGGTTTTACAAGGCAGAATTTTGCACATTTTCTCGATTTGTCCAAATCTGATAACTCCAAGCCTTGTCATCAATTTGGACACATCAGAGGATCAAATCCAAGGGGGGTGATCTGATCCCCAAGCCTCCCAAGTCCAAGAATCTACAAGTAGCCCTAACAAACCTAAAAAGGCTACAAAGATGCCAAGACTCCAATTTTGTTTCCAAGCCTTTAATGAATGCATCAAGGTGGCATGAATTGAGCCTATTCCAACTGAATTCAGTCAAGACTTATCTCTGAACCAAAGCTACAAAGCCTGTGCTCTAATCTCAAGTCAATGGATAGAGGAGACTTGAGATTCCTTTTGCATAACATTGGCCAAAGGCCTGCTGCAGTTGCCATTCACTATTGCTTGCAAAACAAACTTGACACACTATAAATAGACCTCAATTGTGATCAGTTTGAGTACACCGAAGCACCCAAACTGATGCTTTCCTCAAAATCTCCACTTTCACTCCAATTTTGCCTTCTAACTCAAGTCACCATCGGGTTTTGATTTTGAGAGCAATTCCAACCAAATCAATGGTTCACACACCTCACATATAACATATAGAAGTGATCCAAACTCTTACATAACATCTGTAACATCAGATTCTCAAAATACCAGCCAACTGCTCAAGTTCTTGATAGATTTGCAGTTGAGGTACCACAACTAGTTCCAGCTCAATTCAATCCACTCAAACACTATGCCGAAATAGACCTTTAGCAGCGCTTTTTTTTGCCTTTAGACGCGCTTAAAAGCGCTGCCAAAGGTGGCGCTGCTAAAGGTAAAGACAGCGCTTTTTTTCCACTAAAAGCCCTGTCTTTTGTTCCCCTTTAGGCATCACTTTTCTAAAAGCGCTGCGTAATGTGTATTATTTTCCAACTTTAGGCAGCGCTTTTTTTGGAAAAAGTGTTGGTTTTTCCCCCACCTTAGGCAACGCTTTATAAAGCGCTTTCTAATGTGTCTCTGCTTAATACTTTAAGCAGCGCTTTCTTTAGTTCCACTTTTGGCAGCGCTTTTTCATTAAAAGCGCTGTCTTTTGTACACGTAAATTGTTTTAAAATTTATTTGTTTTGGATGTGTTTTTTGTCAAAAGCGCTGCTAAAACTCCTTTTTTTTAGAAAGCTTTTTTTTAAAAAACCTTTTAATGGACCTGTATATTAACAAACCTGTATAACATAATTTTTTATCAAAACTTATCATAATTATATACTTCAATTCACAAACTTTTATTCAACATAGGCCTTATATACTTCAATTCACAATACTACATAATTATATATTTCAATCACCATATATAGGCCTTATAATTTCATAATTATACACAAGACTATATACAACAACTTCCACTTCCAAAACTATATACAACAACTATTCATACACCAAATAACCATTCTAATAACCATATACAACAACTTACAAAACTATACAAAGTATATACAACAACTCCCAACTTCCATACCTTATATGATTCTTTGCTCAATATGGTATTGACACCAATCCTCCTTAATTTCTTCCAATTGTACTTTGGAGTAAGTAGCACACTTGAATTCATCAAAATACTACATAATATACATAATATGCATGATTTAGTTAAAAGTAATTAATTATATCAAATATCCAATAAATATTAAAATAACTCCTAAGTTATAAATCCATACCATGATTGGAATATCTATTTGATCCAAATGAATGATTTCTTTCATAAACCTCAAAACAATATAACCGCAATCTATACCATTTTTTTGACGAGGACACTACACATTGAAAAATAATAATAATAATATATATCAGAATATATAGTCTAACTTATTTTATCAAGTAGCATCACTATTATAAGCAAAATTGTGAAAATATACCTCCACTCTGATCCATGTAATGTTGGTTGACTTACTCTTTGATACTTGGGCTCCTCTTTGTGATCAAAATATTTGTATAGCTCTAACATAATATAAACGAATATTTAGAACAATCTCACTTAAATAAATTAATAAACAAATACACACGAATATTTAGAACAATTTCACTTACGTATCAATCGTCGTCTTCATATCCGGGTATTTATCTACATCACCATCTAACGAATCCACATAATACACTATTTCACTTATCGGATTTATCGCAACCAACAACCAGTGTCCACTGTAAAATAAAACAAAAGTATCGATATAGTAATTTTATACGCAACATCAAAAAACGAAAAATGATAATAAATGAAGTAAGAATGCAAATCTAACCCGTTGCCAATATTATACGGTAAAAGATACAACTTTTCTGTATCTATGCTGGCCATAAATCTTTCGACTAAGTGAGATTGTACTGAAGTTGGATTCATCGCAATTAACGGTGCATTGATACAGTTGGCAGATAAGAAACCAAATCTTTCTGACAATTGATGTGGGTGCACCAATTTCTCATACAAGAACCTTAAATAAAAACATAATAAACATTAGATTATTTGTTGAAATGAATAAATAAATTATTTAAATAATTAAAGAGAGTTAATCGGAATACCTGATGTATGTATGCATAACACCGATGCCTAATTCAGAATGATTAAAAATTTGATCCAAATCCTCTTTAGAAATTGTTTCTGAATAGGAATAACCGAAAATACCTTCCTCTATAGGTACTGGACGAATACCTCCGTCCATCAAATTCGATGTTTCTACAAGTGTTTCAAGAGATGACCTAAATCGGGATACAATTGCTTTTTTTTCCCCGTCCTTGCAAGAGTCTTTTTTTGGTTGGACGTGTTGCCTAATTCTGGCTGCCTATTCTGACTTTCTATTATTTGCAACTCTTGGGCATGGATCTAAAAATCATATAAGTTAGTAAAACATTTGAATATAGAATTAACACTTTTAATGTGTATATATTGAAAAATTTGTGCTAAATTAATTTCATAATAAGCATATATAATTACCTCGGCAAGTTTTTGTTGACAATTGATACTACCTTTGTCACTAGTATCATTAAACTCTGAACCACGCCTTTCTGACATATATTTTTCCTTGTCCTTTTGTAATTCACGGACTTGAGCTCTTAATTCTTCCATGGCTTCCATCACTTGTTTATTGCTAGGATTTTGGCTCTTTGAACGATTATAAAAGGATGATGGAGTGACCCCAAAACCCTTACCCCTCACACGACCGGAATACTCAGGAACATTTAACACTCGAGTAAGTATGCTCCTGCAATCCTGGTCTTCATCTAGAGTTGCGGACTGAGACAGAGTCTCCTGGAATTCATATGCATGAATATCAAAAAATATTAGTGGGGATTAAAAAGCATAAATATTATATATATGTCAATAAGTGGGATATAAAACGCATAACATTATACTTACACATTGCTCAAAAACTTGTTGAACATTTTCCGCAACAACTCCATCCTTGGCCACACGAGCAGCCTTCCACAAAACATGTTCTGGAACACATGTTTCTTCACTTTTCTCTTCTTCTAACTACACATTAAGACAAATAATAAAATCAATTATAACACATGGGAAAGAAACAAGTAAATCAAAGCATTTATATATACTTACTATTTTTTGCTGTAAGCGTGCATATCCCAAATGCCCCTTCCTGTATGGATACGCGGGTTTTGATGCTCTTTGGCGATTTACGCCACTCAACTCGTAGAATGCTTCGGTTCTTCTTTTGGCTACAAAAGTTGCCCATTCTTCAGGAGAAATCAATTCCACATACTTCACTGGACGTTCTGCTTGAATAAAATTTTGTTCGGCATCCCTAAGATACTTGTTTGATAGAAATGCTCGAAACCCTCTGTGTTTTTTTCCGGCTAATTGAATATAATACTTCTTTCGGTCATCACTAATATTAAAAGACCTCTACAAAAACAAATAACATAATTAGTAATTTAAAGACATAATCGGCAAGAAAAACAAATAACATCAATATGGTACCTGTATCTCACTCCATATCTTTTCTTTGGCGGGTTTCAACGATGCATTTCTCCAATTATCACAAGTAATTGGAATATACGAACGAACAAGTGTACCAATGTAACTTGTCAACATTGCTCCGTTAGGCTCAACAAGTTGGTTCATATCATTCCAATAAACGTCATACTTTATTCCTTTATCTGTAGCATGATTGATGTTCTTCATGATAGTTACTCCTCGCGTAATATCTCCTTCCGCTTCTTGAATTATTTCATGTCCATCATTTTTTGAAGTATCATGTGTATTTTCCTCGTTACTAGCCATTTCACCTGTAATTAAGAAAAACATCAATATAAAATTACACAATTATATTAAAAAACTTATAAAGCTAAACAAACTTAGAGGGATTAAGTTCAAAGTCATTTTAGACACAATTATAAACAATGAACTTGTGAGTGAAATCGATACAGATACGCAAACGGATAGGCAATCAAAAATTAAATAAAAAATCAACTAACAATATAACTAATATCATTTTCAATTAAATCAAAAATCAATCAACTAAATATCAAAAACTAATATCATTTTCAATTAAATCAAAAACTAATATCAAATATCAACTAACAATACAACTAATATCATTTTCAACTAACAATACAACTAATATCATTTTAAATCAAATCAAATCAAATATCAACAACTAATCACATTTTTAATTAAACACTAACAAACTTCTACAAACCAAAAAATCAAAACCTAACATCAACAACTAATAATACAACAAATTTATATCACAGAAACAGCAGAGAAACAATCAACAATGGAGAATATTAGGCATTTCCATTATTGGAGAGAAAACCAGAAAAAAGGAGAGTAAAAGCCTCAAACGGCGGACGACGGTAGCACGGATTGAAGTCACGAACGGCGGACAACGGTAGCTGTGAGGGTAGCCTTGAACGGAATAAAGTCACGAACGGTGGACGATGGAGAACGGAGGGAGTTTCGTTTGCAGAAGAAGAAGACGAAGATACAGTGTCGCGAGAGATTAGGGCGAAATAGAAACGGTCGTAATGAAAATAGAGGGAGATCAGAATCTTTTTTAATTTTAATATTTTAAAAGACCTTTAGCAGCGCTTTTAGAAAGCGCTTTCTTATGTTAATCCATTAGCAGCGCTTTTGGGGTAAAAGCGCTTTCTTATGTGGGATTAATGAAAGGCCTTTAGCAGCGATTTTCCAAAAGCGCTGCCTAAAGCGTGTTGTACGAAAGCCCTTTAGCAGCGCTTTTCAAAAGCGCTGCCTTATGTTACCCCTTTAGCAGCGTTTTTCATAAAACGCTTTCTAAAGTTCACCTGCCTTAGGGTTTTAGCAGCGCTTTTCAAAAGCGCTGTCTTATGTCCCCCATTTAGCAACGCTTTTTTCTTTCATTTTTTATTTTTGTTTTTAGCGAAACATGTAGCAGCGCTTCTGCCAGAAAGCGTTGTCTTTGTTGTGCTGCGAAAACTCATTTTTGGCGTAGTGCAAGCATTCAAACACACTTCTTGGCACCTAAGGAAGCTATCCATATCATTGGAACCTAGCTTTAATACCTCCAACTCAGAACTCGATCACCAGCTGCAAGAGGTAAGTATGAACTCTTCAAACTCCATGATGCATGCATATTTTACTGCACAATAATTTTGCTATATGTTCATAATCATGTATGGAGTGATAACCCTCAATCAATTTCCATGAATCAATCGTGTATGGAATTTCATGGTGTTCATGCTGAAATTAGGGTTCTTGAGGTTTTCTTCTGATTTCTCACTCAATACTCAAAATAAATGCAATTAAACTATATGGTTGTGATTCTTCTTCAAAAGCGAACAAGATTGGTACTTGAATCGTGCAAAACCATTGAGGAATCATGGAGAAAAGTAAGAAAATGCAAATCTGGAAAAACAGAGGGCGCGGGCAAGAACCAAGTGTTCTTGGCGCCATAATTCAAATTTTCGAATTTTAGTTATTTTTGTTAATTGATTCAAAAATTAATTTCTCTCTGATTATTTATGTTTTTGAATTGATTCTTTTTCTCAAAATTCATAAAAATGTTAAATTATTTTATTTTACAAAAAAAATCCAATTTATATTATTTATTTAATATAGTTAGAATTTTTGTAATTAATTTCATTTTAGTTGTTTTTAAACATTTTTAAATGAAATTCCCACTTTGAACTTTCAAAATCAATTGAATTTTAAACTTTCATATGATTAAACATGATTTTTCAAGATATTTTCCAAAGTGTATAGCTTGTTTTTAAATATAATTGATATTTTGTCATTTATTATTTAAATTACCTTTGAAAAAAATAACATTTAATTTAAAATTAGGGTTTCCTCTTGATTTTAAATTTTAAAACACTTTTGGGCCTCTAATTGAGTGTAAGACCCAATCCCCTTTTAACTAAAACCTTTTTGGGCCTCAGATATTGTATAAGTCTCAACACATTTTCAAAAATCTCCGCGCGATCGCCAGTTCAAAACCAAATTACCCTGGGCCTCTCCCTGAGTTGTAAGCCCTGTCACTTGTACAAAAATAAATCTTTGGGCCTCTAAGAGAGTGTAAGACCCAATCCTTTGTAAATACAAACCATTTTGGGCCTCAGATGTTGTATAAGTCCCGTTGTATTTTCAAAATCACGGCGCGGTCGTCGCCTTTTAAAACAAAGTCATCTGGGCCTCCCCTCGTGTTATAAGTCCCATCTTTCTTTTTCAAAACACTTTTGGGCCTCTCCTTGAGTTGTAAGACCCATCCCTCTGTACAAAAACCTTTTTGGGCCTCAGTGATGTATAAGCCCCAGTACAGTTTATAAAACAACGGTACGATCACTGTTAAACCTTGGGCCTCTATTTGAGTATAAGCCCCGACAATCTTTTCAAAAACAACTTCTCTTTTGATTTAGATTCAAATATACACTTGTTATCAAAACGTTCTTTAATTTCTTTGAACAACTAACAATACAGTATGGAAGCTTGCTCACCTGTACGTTTTAACAGCTTTCATTTACTCGCTTTCATATATATATATATATATATATATATATATATATATATATAACTGTATTGTGGGAAGCTACTCCACTGTAAGTCCTTCTTTCATACACTTTTAAATACTTGTCATATATCTACTGTATATATACTAGTATAGTTATTTAGAGTTCTCCCCGAAAACTAGGTCTAGAACTAGGTAAAGCCAGTTGGTCACTCTTTAAATACAGTCAAAACTAGATCCCCATAGGATTTCCAGATACAGTTTTGCCTTCTCTTGGGCTTAAACAATATGGAACAAAGAGAAATGCAGTATTCTCGGTGAACCTTTTCTCAGACTGTCACTTTTAGAACTTGTCAAAGAAATTCAGTTTCCCCAGAGAGGATTAATTCCCGGTGAAACTTCTCTTGAATTTCCTTAAACCCTAGAACTGTTCACTAAAGAAAAGATTATTCTCGGTGAAATTTTTCTTGAACTCTTCTTAAGTTTGGACCCACAGGCTTCCTAAAAGCATCCCTGCCTCATCTTGGGCTTTGTACAAGGACCCTTCGGCTTCTTAGAAGTTATCATGCTTTCTCCTGGGCTTAATACAAGGATCCTGAAGACCTCTTAAAGGTATAAGACAGAATTTAGTCATCCTTCACTAGAGCAGTCTTTCCAGTGTCAAACATCAAACCATTTTAGGGTTGATACTCAACCCTCACTCGCCTCCTCTTGGGCATCATACAAAAGATAAAACTCTTCCACACCCGTTGATGTGGACAGTCTAAATCCCTTCTTGAGTCTCAAAGACATTCTCAAGTTCCCTATAAACGTAGGAGAAACCCTGACCATCCGGTCAATCCCCAACCAGGGTCAGTTTATCATCAGTATAACACTATCAGAACCTCAAGGCATCTTATACCTCAACTCTTCTGGAAACCTTAGCAAGAGTTGAGTCCCCATTTGGACCTGCCTCGGGATCTCAATAATCCCCAGCAAAAGATAGCCTCCTCTTAGGCTTTGTATAATGATCTTTTCTCAGCATAGCCAGCCTCCTCTTGGGCTTTGTACAATGATTCTTCCCAGCGGAGCTAACCTTTTCAGACTCTCTTGTTGAGTTCATCAACTTTTCAGACTCTCTTGTTGAGTCAATTAACTGTCAGACTCTCTTGTTGATTCAATCACCTTTTTTTTACTCTCTTTTTGAGTTAATCCTTTTAGCCTCAATCTCGGGCTTTATACAAGACAGATAAAAACATTCTCTTGTTGAGTCAATCTTTTCCAACCTTCTCTTGGGCTTGGTACAAGGGTTTCCCCTAGCAAAAGTGTCATACCCCAAATTTTTACCACTAAGATTCCCCATCATTGTGCAAATCATCATCACAATATGGATGGACCATTATACCTCATTAGTCTCCCCAAAGATGGGTGAGCATCCACTACAATCAAACTTAGGGTCTCGAGCCCTCTCAGACCTCTTAAACAAAGGATCAATCAAGAAATGACATGATCTTCAACTTGTTTAACCTCTCAAATATCCATAAAGGATCAAGAGGACTCCCACATTAAGGATCAAGCACAAAGTTACAACATTCCAAGTGGATTAAGCCTCAAGATCGCCAGTGTCACCAAATTAGGGTTTTGGTCGACCAGGGCCTCCAGATGGAAATTTTCCTCTGGGCATGAGCCAAAGGCTTCAAAGCACAAACTAAGATGCTCCAAGGGACATCATGAACCCAATCATCAAGTCAATTTTGCCTCAGGGGATGCATTCATAAAAAATCAGGAATTAGGGTTTCTTGACCTAATTCACCCCTAAGTTGACTTTTGGGATAAAACATGAGCCAAGACCTCAAGAGAGGATTTAAGAGTCTCTAACACACTACATTGATCCATTTTCAACAATGGATTGATCCAAGAAGTTTGATCAACAAGTTTCAAATTCATCAGAACTACAATTAGGGTTTCGCGAGAAAAGTCAACTATGCCTTTGACTTTTGACCCAGGCATGCTCCCAAACCTTGGGACATGATTCAATACACCCTATAACACCTATGGAACATGTCCATCAAGTTTGATTTAGGTCAAGGACTTGATTTCATAGAGGATCGCACAGTTTGGAGTTCATCTGACAAAAAGTCAACTGTGCACAAAAGTCAACTTTGACTTTTTGAGATTTTTCACAATTATGGTTCTTTGACCCTAAAATGATGTTAATGTGTGATTGGAATCATCATTCATCAAGAAAAAGCAAGAAAAGTGGGATAACTTGTAAAAGGGGTAACCATAAAAAACTTAGAAATTTTCTAAGTTATGGAACATAGTGGCTAGGGTACCAACTTCCAAGGATCATAACTTGAGATCCAAGCAACCACTTGGGCTGATCGAAAGATGGATTTGTAGCTCTAATGAAATACTTTAAAAGTGTCAACTACACCTCATTCCAATTCATCATGGATTTTGGGTTATGGTTGGATCAAAGTGGCTAAAAACATGAAATGTCACTTTTTCCAACACTTAGTGAAATTTTCACTAAGTCAGAATCTGTCTTACTTTTTTTCTAAAAGTAGGGGTATTTTTCACTTGGATCCAAAAAGTATCAAGACAAATGATCACACATGTGTTGTATCATATAAGAGCTTTCCAAAATGGCCAAGAACTCCATGAAACTCCACTTAAGCCATGAGATATGACAATGACAATGTGCCTTGCTGCAAACTGTCATGGCAAGGCAGATTTGTGCATTTTGCTCGATTTGAGAAAATTTTGCAAATGACAAACAAGTTTATCCATCTAAACACCTCAGGGGGAGACCAAGGAGGGACAAACACTGATCCATCAGCCTCCCAAGTCCTTGGAACCAAAAGTAGCATGCCAAACCTAGAAATGCCTAAAAGAGGGACAAGACTCCAATTTTGGTTTGGAGCATTTAATGGATGCACCAAGGTGGATGAACTGAACCATTTTCAACTGAATGAGTCAAGGATAATCTCTGGACTAAGGAACCAGCAGCCTGTGCTCTAACCTCTAGTCAATGGCTAGAGGAGACTTGAGATTCCAAAATGCAACCGTTGGCCAAACTTCTGCAGCAGTTGCCATTCACTATTCCTTGCAAAACAAACTTGCTCTACTATAAATAGAGCTCATTTGTGCTCAGTTTGAGTACACCAAAGCCATCAAACAGATGCTTTCCTCAAAATCACCTTCTCACTTCCAAATTTGCCTTCCAAAGCAAGTCCTATCGGGTTTTGAGTTTGAGAGCTATTCCAACCAAACCAATCACACATACACACCCCTCATAAACATCATATAGAAGTGATCCAAACACTCACATAACATCTGTAACACCAAAATCACAAAATCACTTGCCAACTGCTCAAGTTTTTGACAGAGGTGCAGTTGAGATACCATCTCAAGTTTTAGCTTGTTTCAAACCACTCCAAGCATTCAGACACATCACTTGGCACCTAAGAAAGCTGTGCAAATCATTGGAACCGGCTTGCAACACCTCTAACACAAAACACGATCACCAGCTGCAAGAGGTAAGCATGAACTCTTTTAACTCTATGATCCATGCATATTTTGCTGCACAATAATTTGGCCATATGTTCATAATCATGCATATAGTGTTTACCCTCAATCAATTGCTTTGTTTAAATCGTGTATGGAATTTCTGAGCCTTCATGCAAATTTTAGGGTTCTTGAGGTTTCTCTTTGATTTCTTATTCCATGCTTAAAATAAATGAAATTAAAGACCATAGACATGACCGTGAGGTGAAAACGAGCAGATTGATATGTAGATTGCATGATATCATCAAGTATTCAGTGAGATTGGATAGAAAATGCAAATCTGCAGAAACAGAGGGTGACGCGTGTTCTTGCCATGTTCTTGGCGCCCTTTTTGAAAATTCAAATATTTGAATTTTGCGATTTTATTTAATTGATTCAAAAATTAATTTCTCTCTGGTTTTTAATGATTTTGAGTTGATTCTTTTTTTAATAATTCACAAAAATGCTAAAATATTTTATTTTGAAAAAATCCCAAAAATATTAATTATTTCATATACTTGATATTTTTACAAATAATTAATATTTTATTTGTTTTTCAACATTTAAAATGTTTTTTCTCCCTTGATTTTCCAAACTTAATTGATTTCCAATCATTTTGTGGATAGAAACATGATTTTTGAAACATTGATCCAAGATCACAATTTGTTTTCACACATGTTTAATAATTTTGATCATTTTAATTAAATTTTTATTCAATTACAATATATTTTGAAAACAAATTAGGGTTTTGATTAATTCAACCCTCGTCAAACTTTTTCAAACTCTTTGGGCCTCTAATAGAGTGTAAGTCCCAATCCTTTTGTAAATAAACCAATTGTGGGCCTCACTTATTCTATAAATCCCTCTGAACAATTTCAAATGAACGGCGCGATCGTCGCCTTCTCAACAAAAACAATTGGGCCTACCCTTGTGTTGTAAGTCCCATTTTTCTTTTCAAAATAAATTATTGGGCCTCTAATAGAGTGTAAGACCCAACCCCTTTGTAAATACACCACCTTTTGGGCCTCAGTCATTGTATAAGCCCCACTGTATTTTCAAAAACAACGGTGCAATCATCGTTAAAACTTGGGCCTCTCCTTGAGCTGTAAGCCCCAACCATCTTTTCAAAACACTATCTCCTTTGATTTTGAATTCATATTGTTATCAAAACTTTCTTTTTTGAACAACTAACCAAACAACATGGAAGCTCTACAACAGGTAAGTGTTTATCCGCTTTCATTTACCGCTTTCATATGTACACAACTGTATTGTGGGGCTGCTTAACTGTAAGTCTTCTTTCACATCCTTTTATATACTTGTCACATATCCACTGTGTAATACTAGTATAGTTATTTAGAGTTTTCCCCGGCAACTACGTCTAGCACTAGGTAAAGCCCTGTTGGTCACTCTTAAATACAAATAAAACTAGATCCCCCGTAGGATTCCAGATACAGTTTTCCCTCCTCTTGGGGTTAAACAATATGGAACCAAGAGAAATGCAGTATTCTCGGTGAACCTTTTCTCAGACTGTCACCCTTAGAAATTTTCAAAGAAACTCTAACTCCCCAGAGATGATCTTTTTTCCGTGAATGGCATCTTTTGAGTTTCTTCCAAATCCTCGAACTTTACTGGAATGATCTCTTCTCGGTGAATTGCATTTCTTGAACTTCTCTTGGTTTGGGGACCCACAGGCTTCCTAAAGGCATCCCCGCCTCCTCTTGGGTGTTGTACAAGGACCCTTCGGCTTCTTAGAAGTTCTCATGCCTTCTCCTGGGCTTCATACAAGGACCCTGACGACCTCTTAAAGGTATAAGATAGAGCTTAGTCATCATTTGCTAGAGCAGTTTTTCCCGCGTCAAAACTCCGACCACTTTAGGATTGATACTCATCCCTTAATGCCCGTGCCTCCTCTTGGGTATTGTACAAAAGATAAAACTCTAGACTTGGACAGTCTAAGACCCTTGAGTCTCAAAGACATTCTCAAGTTCCTTCCAAACATAGGAAGAAACCCCGGTCTCTCCCATGAGAGTTCCCCACACTTGGACCCGCTTCAAGATCTCCAGAATCCACAGCGGTAAGGCAGCCTCTTCTTGGGCTTTGTACAAATGATTCTCCCCAGCAGAGCTAACCTTTTCAGAATCTCTTGTTGAGTCAATCACTTTTTAGCCTCCCTCTTGGGCTTTGTACAAGACATATAAAAAACTCACTCTCTTGTTGAGTATAAAAGACTCTCTTGTTGAGTCAATCCCACTTTTAGCCTCCGTCTTGGGCTTTGTACAAGACATATAAAAACACTCTCTTGTTGAGTATAAAAGACTCTCTTGTTGAGTCAACCTCCTTTTAGCCTCCATCTCGGGCTTCGTACAAGATAGAAAAACACTCTCTTGTTGCGTATAAAAGACTCTCTTATTGAGGCAATCTCTCTTTAGCCTCCTTCTTAGGCTTTGTACAAGACATATAAAACACTCTCTTATTGAGTATAAAAGACTCTCTTGTTGAGTCAATCTCTCTTTAGCCTCCGTCTTGGGCTTTGTACAAGACATATAAAACACTCTCTTGTTGAGTATTAAAAACTCTCTTGTTGAGTCAGTCTCTTTTTATCCTCCATCTTGGGCTTTGTACAAGACATATAAAACACTCTTTTGTTGAGTATAAAAGACTCTTTTGTTGAGTCAATCTCTTTTTAGCCTCCATCTCGGGCTTCGTACGAGACAGATAAACACTCTCTTGTTGAGTATAAAAGACTCTCTTGTGGAGTCAATCTCTTTTTAGCCTCAATCTCGGGCTTCGTACGAGACAGCAAATCACTCTCTTGTTGAGTATAAAAGACTCTCTTGTTGAGTCAATCAACCTTCAGACTCTCTTGTTAAGTCAATCACCCGTTCAAGACTCTCTTATTGAGTCAACCCTTTTTAGTCTCCGTCTTGGGCTTTATACAGGACAGATAAAAGTACTCTCTTGTTGAGTCAAACCCTTTCAGCCTCCATCTTAGGCTTTATACAAGATATATTCTCCTCAACGGAGTCAAAATACCTTTTAGCCTCAATCTTGGGCGTTGTACAAGGCAGAAAGAACATTTTCCCCGGAAAAGTCAAACTTCTAGCCTCCTCTTAGGCTTTGTATAAAGAAAACCCCGGTTACGTCAATCAACCTTTTAGCATCAAAGTTGTGTTTTGCTCACAGCATACAAACATCAACAACTCCTCTTTAGAGATGACAAATTCTCTCTCAGCCAAAACCCTTTAGCTTCACATCTTGGGCTTTGAACAAGATACAAACCACCTTTAGCTTCACTTCTTGGGCTTTGAACAAGACACCAAAACACCTCTTTCCTCCCATAGAATAGGAGGAACTACGATCGCTCTGATTTCCCTGTTTCGGGAATACGTAGGCATAAGATTGCAAAATCTTAGCGAGCACACTAATCAAAAACCCAAAATCCCGTACCTTCATACAAAGCATCAGACCTAACACCTTACCAGAAACCTAGCAGATAATCCAGATACTTGTATTCTTAAGAAAATAACCCTAAAAGACGAACCCCCTATTTTGATAGCATCTGTAAACCAACAGTTTTGACTGTTTAACCTCAGTATGCAAGCAGGGTTAATTGGAGACATCTATTTCCCTTCCTTAATCAGGTCAACAGGATAAAAAATGAATCGAACTGTAGTACCAAAGCAATAGTGATCCGAAACCACAAAAATCGCGCTACAAAAAGTCAGCCTCCTCTTAGGCTTTCTATAATGATTTCTCCAGCTTGTTCAGCCACAATCCTGGGCTTCGTACAGGACAGATAAAAGCACTTTCTTGTTGAGTCAAAACCTTTTAGCCTCAATCTTGGGCTTTGTACAAGACATAAATCTTCATAACCTTCTCTTAGGCTTGGGACAAATATCTTCCCCAGCAGAGTCAATTCCTCTTAGCCTTCTTTAGGCTTTGAGAAATAAATTCCCTAAGCTGAGTCAAACTTATTTCCGCCTCGATCTTGGGCTTTATACAAGCAAATAACATTCTCTAGTAGAGTCAAATCTCTTTCAGACTCAATCTTGGGCTTTGTACAAGAATCCGAAAAAGTCCTCAGTCGAGTCATTTTAGCTTCAATATTGGGCTTTGTACAAGACATATAAAGATTTCTCTCTCCTAGAGTCAGTACCCTTTTAGCCTCCTCTTAGGCTTTATATAATGATATCCCAAAAGAGTTAGCCTCTTTTTTGCCTCAATCTTGGGGTTTGTACAAGACATATAAACACTCTCTTGTTGAGTCGGTCGTTTCCAGCCTCCTCTTAGGCTTTGTATAAGACTTCCCCAATGGAGTCAATCAACCTCTTAGCTTCAACCTTGGGCTTTGATCAAGGCACACAAAAATCAACATCCCCTATAAAGGAAATTATGGCATTACTGGATTCACATATCCCAGTTAAAGTAATCCTCCTTTATAAACAGTCACCCAACAGTTGTGATAAACAGACGAGATGTCTTCCTTTAGAGATGACAACTTCTCTCTCATTCAAACCTTTTAGCTTCAATCTTGGGCTTTGAACAAGACACAAATAAACCTTTTAGCTTCAATCTTGGGCTTTGAACAAGACACCAAATATCTCTTCTTCCTCCCTTAGAATAGGAGGAACTACAATTGCTCTGATTTCCCTGTTTCATTTAAATGGGAATACGTAGGCATAAGATTGAAAAATCTTAGCGAGCATACTAAACTAAAACTCTAGGTCCAGTGCCTTCATATCAATCAAAACTTAGGTCCAGCACCTTACCAAAAACATCGGAGAAACCCGAACATCAACAAAAACTCACTCACTCTCTCATATTTCCCAAGAAACTTTCCCAACCCATTAACGGATAAACACCATCAAGTACAATGCGAAACCTAAAGCTAACATCCAGTGGATAACCACATATAGGATGGGTAATTAACAACTCCCTATTGTATAACCTGACCCCGGACCCCCAATCTCTTTAAGGGTTTGTTCAGTTAAACATTCGCGTGCAAGGTTAGTTTTAGATAGCTTCCCTTTCCCTTCCGACTTCACGGGATAAATAAGAAATCAGAAAGTAGCACCCCCTCTTATTCATTGAGGGGAAAACCCAAATTCCGCGATGAGGTGGTCGTGTCACCGACAAAAATCGCGCGTTACAGTAAAATGGCGACTCTGTTGGGGACCCGTTTTATTTGTTAGGGACTAGGATTATAGCTCTTAAGAGGTCTAGGATGTTAGTTTTAGGAATTAATATATATCGCTTTTCTTAATTGATATCCGTGTTTATTTTTCTGCTAATGGGACTGCAGGTGATGCCGCATGTGGAAAGTTTGAGTGATACCTAAGATAAGTGATGCCATAGACGGGTGGTCTTATAGGGAGTGATTCTCGAATAAGTGACCCTGGTAGACCATCAAATCAGTGGAGATACCCTTTGCGGATTCAATATCTAAACGACTTCGGTTGTTGAAAGCAGATTGTTCGATTGTGGTATCCATGAAACTGAGGATTTAGTATACTAAGACCATGTGACTATTTTGTAGTGGGAAGCTATCGAAAATAGTTGTCACGCAATACTACCCTCATTTGAGATTACCCTAAGATACTGCAGCTCGCTCGGGTGAACCAGCCTGCTGTTGTTATCCCAAGGGGGGTCAATGATTTTGAGGACAGGTACAAAAATTCACCAGTACAACCTTTGGGAATGGATAGAGCCATGACTTCATGACACCGAACCTTTGACCCCATGTTTTTTCTATGTTATTGTGTGCTGCATTCATGCATTCATTTCATTAAAAAACTTTAAAACAAAGGAAAATTTTCTCTTCTAGTCTCTCTTTTTCAAATTAAACTAAGACAATGATTGCAAATATCAGAGAGAAAGATTGCGTTATGGATTTCGGTAGAAGGAAGACTCACAAGTACACCTTCAAGGTTGAAAAATTAGAGGATTTGAGAGGGTTGACAAAGATGATCACCAACCCTGATGCTTTCAGAGCTAAGTACAGAGGACTGCTGTCTCTGTTAAGGGTCCGTGTAATTGAAGGAATACCGGCTACGCTGATTCAGTTCTACGGTCCAATTTACCACTGTTTCACGTTCCCAGATTACCAACTAGCACCAACACTGGATGAGTATTCTCACCTGACTGACTTACCCATCACTGACCAAGCTCCCTTTTCTGGACTGGAAGAGATTCCAAAGAATCAAACCATTCCAAGAGCAATCCATTTGGACGAGTCAGAAGTCGGGACTCACATGGTCATTAAGGATAGAATCCCAGGTTTACCGACCAAGTTTTTGATAGAGAAAGCCCTGTACTTTGCCAGTATAGGAAACGTTACTGCTTTCGAAGATATCTTTGTTCTACTCACCTACGAGTTGTTCTTGTTTCCCAACATAGATAACTTCATTGATATCAATGTCATTAAGATATTTCTGATTGGAAACCCCGTACCGACCTTGCTCGCAGATGCTTATCATTATGTACACTTAAGGAATTTGTACAACGGAGGAATAATCACGTGTTGTGTACCCCTGCTATACAAATGGTTCACTTCCCATTTACCAAAGTCTGCTGCTTTTTGGGATCATAAGAGTACTCTGCGTTGGTCACAGAGAATCATGTCTCTTACCAATTATGACATCAATTGGCATAATTAGATATATGACGGGGTAAGAATCATTGACCGTTGTGGAGATTTCCCTAATGTACCCCTCATAGGAACTAAAGGAGGAATCACCTATCATCTAGTTTTAGTTCGTCGTCAATTCGGATACCCGATGAGGCATATCCCACGTAATGATCATCTGGAAGGTCTTTTCTTCAAGGAAGGAGAAAGTGACAGGGCACTAAAGACAGAAATAGTGCATGTCTGGAAACATGTTCATAGGAAAGGAATAGAGTCTCTGGGAAAACCAGACTACGTCTCTGTGGAACCTTATCTCCACTGGGTACAAACCAGAGCTCTCAAGCTAAGGATGCCTTACCCTCGTCAAGAATTTCTTCCGTTAAAGGAATCTGTCCTTTATTTTATGTCTGATACGGAAAAACTCCAGGTCGCTCTCAACAAAGTTCAACGGGTAAAGAAGTCTTGGAAGAACAAGTACCGAATTCTCAATGTGGAGTGTACCAAAATACAGCAACTGTTAAAAGAAAAAGATGCTCTGATCGAGATTTTGAGCAACATACTGTAGAAAATCAAGAAGACCGAAGGAATTTGCTCGCTCCTTTCACTTGGCAAAGGACTAATAACCCAACAACGGCTCAAGAGCCCCGGTCAAAGAAAAGGAAAATACCAGAACCAGCACCTGAGCTCTCCTCAGAAAGGACTCAGGATCCATAAGCTTAGACATTTCCTTTTTTAGCACTTTGTAAATTGTTGTATTTCCATTTCCGCAATCTTTGAATTCAATAAAATGGGGTTTCCCCACTGTATGATATTTGCAATCCAATTGTTGAAGTTTCTTTTGATTAAAACAAAATTATTAATATATAATCATTGCATATCATTCATCATTCTCACGTAACGCATTCTTCTTACCTACGAATCTCACGTCTGTGTCTCGATTCTATAGTAAAACTGTCTCATTCGTACAATACTCGGGCCAATCGAAAAAAGAAAATGGATGATCTCGAGGAAGAGAACAGAGAGTTAAGAGAAGAAATCGACACGCTGAAAGAAGATTTGAGAAAACTTCACAATGACATGCAATCTCTGGCAGCAGCTCAGATGCAACAACAAAGGACTGTGATCTCAGAGATCACATCTACGCCCATAGTGGAAAAGTATGATCCTCAGTATAACATGCCTAAAGATCGTCCCTGGGGCATGGCACTCAACTATATCCCGGAGGGATATATTCCACCGATCACGGAAGATCCGGAAAATACAGCAGGAACCGCTGGGCCTGAAGGTTACAAACTTCGGGAAATCAAAGATGCAAGAGGCACGACAGCAACTCCTGAAGGTTACAAACTTCGGGATAGGGAAGCGCCAAGAGTCACAGTCGTAATGATTATAACACCACCCGTGGTACACACTGTCCCGGAAAGACAGATTCCACAGATACCTTCTGGTGGAAACGAAAGTATGTACGACAGAATGAATGAGTTCCAGGAACAATTCCTAGAAATGCAGAAGGAACTGCATGTCATTCGCGGTCTGGATCTGTTTGGAAAAGACGTCGTAGACCTTTGTTTGGTCCCCAATGTGAAAATTCCGCACAAGTTCAAGGTGCCCGAATTTGAGAAATACAAAGGCAACTCTTTCCCTCAAAGTCATTTGGTGATGTACGCTCGAAAGATGTCGACTCAGACAGAGAATCAACAGCTGCTGATCCACTATTTCCAAGTGTCATACCCCAAATTTTGACCACTAAGATTTCCCATCATTGTGCAAATCATCATCACAATATGGATGAACCATCAAGCCTCATCAATCTCCTCATAGATGTTTGAGCATTCACCACAATCAAGAATTAGGGTTTCAAGCCCTCTCGAAGCATTTAGACAAAGGATCAATCAAGAAATGACATGATATTCAACTTGTCTAAACCTCTCAAACACGTACAAAGGATTAAGAGAACTCCCACATCAAGAATCAAGCACAAAGTTGCAACATTCCAAGTGGATCAAGCCTCAAGATCGCCAGTGTCACCAAATTAGGGTTTTGGTCGACTGAGGCCTCCATATGGAAATTTTCCTCTGGGCATGAGCCATTTCTTCAAAGCACAACTTAAGATACTCCAAGGGACCTCATGGACCCAATCATCAAGTCAATTTAACCTCAGGGGAAGCATTCATAAAAAAAATTAGGAATTAGGGTTTCTTGACCTAATTCACCCCTAAGTTGACTTTTGGGACAAAACATGAGCCAAGACCTCTAGACATGATTTGAGGGTCTCCAATGCACTACATTGATCCATTTTCAACAATGGATTGATCCAAGAAGCTTGATCCACAAGTTTCAATTTCATAAGGACCACAATTAGGGTTTCGAGGAAAAAGTAAACTGTACCTTTGACTTTTGACCCAAACATGCTCCCGAACCTTGGGACATGATTCAATACACCCTAAAACACCTATGGAATATATCCATTAGGTTTGATTTAGGTCAAGGACTTGATTTCACAAAGGATCGCACAGTTTGGATTTCATCCGATAAAATGTCAACTGTGCACAAAGTCAAGTTTGACTTTTTGGAATTTTTCACATTTTATGGTTCATTGATCCTAAAACAATGTTAATATGCGATTTGAATCATCATTCATCAAGAAAAATCTAAGAAAATGAGTTAACTTGTAAAAGGGGTAACCATAAAAAACTTAGAATTTTTCTAAGTTATGGAACAAAGTGGCTAGGGTACCAACTTCCAGGGACCATAACTTGAGATCCAAGCAATCATTTTGGATGGTCCAAATATGGATTTGTAGCTATCATGGCATACTTTAAAAGTTTCAACAACATCTCATTCCAATTCCTCATGGATTTTTAATTATGGAGTGATCAAAATGGCTGAAAACATGAAAATGACATTTTTCCAACACTTAGTGAAATTTTCACTAAGTCAAAATCTGCTTTACTTTTTCCCAAATGTAGGGACATTTTTCACCTTGATTCAAGTCAAACCAGGTCTAGGGATGGACATCAAAGTTAAAGTATGTCATGAGGGCTTTCCAACAAGTACCTGATCATCTCCAAATTCCATTTGAGCAAGGAGATACAACCCTTGGAACATGGCATCCTGAACTGATTTTTACAAGTCTGATCAATCCAAGCCTTGCCATCAATTTGGACACATCTGAGGATAAAATAAGAAGGAGATGATCTGATCTCCAAGCCTCCAAAGTCCAAGAATCTACAAGTAGCATGCCAAACCTAAAAGAGCTAAAAAGCGCCAAGACTCTAATTTTGTTTTCAAGCATTCAATGGATGCACCAAGGTGGCATGAACTGAGCCTATTCCACCTGAATTCAGTCCAAGTTTATCTCTGAACCAAAGCTACAAAGCATGTGTTCTAATCTCAAGTCAATGGCTAGAGGAGACTTGAAATTCCTTTTGCCTAACATTGGCCAAAGGCCTGCTGCAGCCTCCATTCACTATTGATGCCAAAACAAACTTGACACACTATAAATAGGCCTCAATTGTGATCAGTTTGAGTACACCAAAGCACCCAAACTGATGTTTTCCTCAAAATCTCTCTCTTTAGGCCAAAATGCCTTATTTTGCAAGGTAACTCTGAGTTTTTGAGTTAGAGAGCATTTCCATCACAGCTCATGATCCAAACACATCCAATATGTCATATCTAAGCAGTCCAAACTCTCATATGTGACCTGTAACACCAAAATCACAAAGTCCCCTCTCAAAACCTCAAAATTAGACTTTTTTGCATTTTTCAAGCCATGTCTTGATTCAATCACTTTCAAAACCAGATAAGACCTCAAACACACTCCAAATATCATCCTTGAACTATCCCAAATGGTTCCCTACATCTGGAACACCATTTGAGAGAGTTGCCATATTGGTCACTTTTGCCCCTTTTGCAAGAAAGAGCTCAAACTTGTTCCTGAAGGTTTCAGCTGGTGGTGATCATTCTAAAAGCTCCTAAGGGATCATTTGAGAGTATCCAAAGCATCAAATTGTTTCTGACACAAGAAACTTGGCAGATGGCACAAAAAGCTCCCAAAGAGGTAAGCATCACAACTTGAACTCTTTGAAATATGCATTGCTTTGAAGTCCACTGATCATACACCTCTCATACATGTTGTATATGTTGTGTTTGAACCAATTCATCATGTAATTCATGCATGTACCATGAGGTAGCACAGAAAATGCAAATGAAGGCCTATTTCAAAACCACTATCGAGTTTTAAAATGGGGACCTCATCTGAAAAAACCAAGGGCACCATTGGATTCCTTGTGAAATTCTAGGCGGGATAGACCTAAATTTTGTCCCAATCCATGGAGAAATGAGAAAGTTACAACCTTTACGTTTTGGACCAAAACCTTGCCTTGCCTTGCCTTGTCGGGCCTTGGCCAGGCCTAAAACAAGGCATGCCTTATGTATTCATGGGGTGGTTTTGATACACGGATGTATCACCACCACAGTGGTAGAATGCGCGCACTGCACCTTGGAGGTCTGGGGTTCGAATCCCCCTCGCCCCAGACCCTCTTTTTACTATATTTTCCATTTTTACTATTTTTCATATTATTTTTAAATGATTTGAAAAATTAATTTCTCTCTCAATTTTAATTATTTTTTATTGGTTCGTTTTGCAAAAAATCACAAAAATGTTAAAATATTTTATTTCACAAAAAAATCAGATTTATATTATTTATTTAATATAGTTGGTATTTTTGTAAATAAATTCATTTTTATTGTCTTTAAACCTTTTAAAAATGAATATTCATCTTAAAAATCAAAATCAAATGATTCCTAAATCATCTTGTGATTAAGACCTTATTTTTTAAACCTTAATCAATAATCAAAAGTAGTTTATTTAGGATTATTTGGTATTTTTGTCATTTTTATTCATTTTATTAAAATTATCACTTTTAAAAGAAAATGAAATTAGGGTTTCTTTGATTTTCACCCTAAATCTTTTTCAAACACTCATGGGCCTCTTGATAGAGTATAAGCCCTACCCCTTTGTAAATAAAATAATTTTGGGTCTCATACATTCTATAAGTCCCTCTGTATATTTTCAAAAGTTCGGCGTGATCGTCGCCTTTGCAACAAAATCAACTGGGCTTCTCCTTGAGCTATAAGACCCATCTTTATTCATTTTCAAACTCTTTGGGTCTCTAATTGAGTGTAAGACCCAACCCCTTTTTGAAACCAAAATAACTTGGGCCTCAATTATTGTATAAGACCCACTATGATTTCAAAAATCTCGATGCGATCGCCGTTTTCAAAACATTTTCATCTGGGCCTCCCCTCGTGTTGTAAGTCCCATTTCGTTTCCTTTTTCAAATAATTTAGGCTTCTCCTTGAGTTGTAAGACCCATCCCTTTGTACAAAAACCTTTTTGGGCCTCACACATTGTATAAGTCTCTCTGTACATTTTTAAAACAACGGTGCGATCACTGTTAAACCTTGGGCCTCTCCTCGAGTATAAGCCTCAATAATCTTTTCAAAAACAACTTCCCTTTTGATTTAGATTCAAATATACATGTTGTTATCAAAACTTTCTTTAATTTCTTTGAACAACTAATAATACAGCATTGAAGCTTGCTCACCTGTAAGTTTTAACAGCTTTCATTTATTCGCTTTCATATATATAACGGTATTGTGGGAAGCTGCGCACGGTAAGTCTTCTTTCATATCCTTTTAAATACTTGTCATATATCAACTGTATATATACTAGTATAGCTATTTAAAGTTTTCCCCGACAACTAGGTCTAGAACTAGGTAAAGCCATGTTGGTCACTCTTTAAATACAGTCAAAACTAGATCCCCCATAAGATTTCCAGATACATTCTTGCCTTCTCTTGGGCTTAAACAATATGGAACAAAGAGAAAGGCAGTATTCTTCGTGAACCTTTTCTCAGGCTGTCACTATTAGAAATCGTCAAAGAAATTCTACTCCCCGGAGTTGGTCTATTCTCGGTGAATAGCATCTCTTGAGTTTATTCAAACCTTAGAACTTTCACTAAATGATCTATTCTCGTTGAATAGCATTTCTTGAACTTTTCGTGGTTTGGGACCCACAGGCTTCCTAAAAGCATCTCCGGCTCCTCTTGGGCTTTGTACAAGGACCCTCCGGCTTCCTAGAAGTTCTGATGCCTTCTCTTGGGCTTAATACAAGGACCCTGAAGACCTCTTAAAGGTATAAGACAGGACTTAGTCATCCTTTGCTAGAGCAGTCTTTCCAGTGTCAAATCACAGACCAATTTAGGGTTGATTCTCATCCCTTAAAACACCCGCCTCCTCTTGGGCATCATACAAAAGATAAAACTCTTCCGCACCAGTAGACTTGGACAGTCTAAATCCCCTTGAGTCTCAAAGACATTCTCAAGTTCCCTACGAACGTAGGAGGAACCCTGATCACCCGATCAATTCCCAGTTGAGTTAAAACCCGTGGGTTCTAAAATCTAGTCTCTCTCCTAATAAATTCCCCAACTAGGGTCAGTTTATCATCAGTATAACACTATCCCAAATCAGAACCCGAGGGTATCTGATATCTCAACTCTTCTGTAAACCTCAGCAAGAGTTGATTTCCCTACTTGGACCTGCCTAGGGATCTCAATAATCCTCAGCAGAAAGCTAGCCTCCTCTTAGGATTTGTATAATGATCCTTCCTCAGCGAAGTTAGCCTCCTATGGGGCATTGTACAAATGATCCTCCCAAGCGGAGCTAACCTTTTCAGACTCTCTTGTTGAGTCCGCCAACTTTTCAGACTCTCTTGTTAAGTCAATCACTTTTCAGACTCTCTTGTTGAGTCAATCACCTTTTAGCACTCTCTTGTTGAGTCAACCCTTTTAGCCTCAATCCTAGGCTTCGTACTGGATAGATAAAAGCACTCTCTTATTGATTCAAACCCTTTTAGCCTCAATCTTAGGCTTTGTACAAGACATAAATCTTCATAACCTTCTCTTAAGCTTGGGACAAACATCCTCTCCAGCAGAGTCAATCGCTCTCAGCCTTCTTTTAGGCTTTGAGAAACAATTCCCTAAACAGAGTCAAACTCATTTCAGCCTCAATATTGGGCTTTGTACAAGACACATAAAAATATCCTCATCCGAGTTAGTTAAATTTCTCATTTCAGCCTCAATCTTGGGCTTTGTACAAGACACACACAAACCTCCTCGGCGGAGTCAAAATCCCCTTTTAGCCTCAATCTTGGGCTTTGTACAAGACAGATAGAACATTTTCCCTGGAAAAGTCAAACTTATAGCCTCCTCTTAGGCTTCGTATAATGATATCCCCAGAGAGGCAGTCTCTTTTTTAGCCTCAATCTTGGGCTTTGTACAAGACAGATAAAACACTCTCTTGTTGAGTCGGTCATTTCCAGCCTCCTCTTAGGCTTTGTATAAGGACTTCCCTAGTGGAGTCAATCAACCTCTTAGCTTCAACCTTGGGCTTTGATCAAGGCACACAAAAATTAACAATCCCCTTAGAGGAAGCCCAATCCCTCTTTAAAGATAACAAATTCTCTCTCAGTCAGACCTTTTAGCTTCAATCTTGGGCTTTGAACAAGACACAAATACCATTTTAGCTTCAATCTTGGGCTTTGAACAAGACACCAAAACATCATTTTCCTCCCTTAGAATAGGAGGAACTACGATTGCTCTGATTTCCCTATTTCATTTAAACGGGAATACGTAAGATTGTGAAATCTTAGCGAACATACTAAATAAAAGCTCTAGGTCCAGTACCTTCACACATCAATCAAAATTTAGGTCTAGTACCTTACCAAAAACATCGAGAATAACCCGAACATCAATAAAAACTCACTCTCTCTCGTATTTCCCAAGAAACCTTCCAAACCCATTAACGGATAAACACTATCAAGTGCAAAGCGAAACCGAAAACTAATATCCTGTGGATAACCACATATAGGATGGGTAATTGACAACTCCCCATTGTATAACCTGACCCCGAACCCCCCAATCTCTTTAAAGCGTTTGTTCAGTTAAACATTCGCGTGCAAGGTTAGTTTTAGATAGCTTCCCTTTCCCTTCCAGCTTCACGGGATAAATAAGAAATCAAAAAGTAGCACCCCCTCCTACCATTGCAGCGAGGAAAACCCAGCGATAAGGTGGTCGCGTCACCGACAAAAATCGCTCGCTACAGTAAAATGGCGACTCTGCTGGGGAGTCATTTTGATTGTTTAGGACTAGGATTATAGTTCTTAAGAGGTCTAGGATATTGGTTTTAGGAATGAATATATATATATATATATATATATATATATATATATATATATATATATATATATATATATCGCTTTTCCTAATTGATATCCGTGTTTATTTTTCTGCTAATGGGACTGCGGGTGATGCCGCATCTGGAAAGTTTGAGTGACACCTAAGATAAGTGATGGCATTAGACGGGTAATCTTACAGGGAGTGACACCCAAATAAGAGGTCCCGGTAGACCATTGAATCAGTGAAGAGACCCTTTGTGGATTCAATGCCTATACGACTTCGGTTGTTGAAAGCAGATTGTTTGATTGTGGTATTCTATGAAACTGAGGATTTAGTATGCTGAGACCTTGTTACTATTTTGTAGTGCGGAAGCTATTGAAAATAGTTGTCACGCGATACTACCCTCATTTGAGATTACTCTAAGATACTGCAGCTCGCTCGGGTGAACTAGCCTGCTGTTGTTATCCCAAGGGGGGTCAATGATTTTGAGGACAGGTGCAAAAAAATCACCAGTATAACCTTTGGGGATGGGTAGAGTTGTGACTTCATGACACCGAACCTTTGACCCCATGTTTTTTCTATGTTTCCGTGTGCTGCATTCATGCATTCATTTCATTAAAAAACTTTAAACAAAGAAAATTTTCTCTTCTAGTCTATCTCTTTTCAAATTAAACTAAGACAATGATTGCAAATATCAGAGAGAAAGATTGCGTTATGGATTTCGGTAGAAGGAAGACTCACAAGTACACCTTCAAGGTTCCAAAGCTAGAGGATTTGAGAGGGTTGGCAAGGATAATCACCAACCCTGATGCTTTCAGAGCCAAGTACGGAGGACTGCTGTCTCTGCTAAGGGTCCATGTAATTGAAGGAATCCTGGCTACACTAATCCAGTTCTACGATCTGGTCTATCACTGTTTAACATTCCCAGATTATCAGCTAGCACCGACGCTGGAGGAGTATTCTCACCTAACTAATTTACCTATCGCTGACCAAGCTCCCTTTTCTGGACTGTAAGAAATTCCAAAAGATCAAACCATTGCAAGAGCAATCTATTTGGATGAGTTAGAAGTCAGGACTCACATGACCATTAAGGGTGGAATCCAAGGTTTACCAGCTAAGTTTTTGATAAAGAAGGCTCTGTACTTTGCTAGTATAGGAAACGTGACTACTTTCGAGAGCGTCTTTGTTTTACTCACCTACGGGTTATTTCTGTTTCCCAACATTGATGACTTCATTGATATCAATGCCATTAAGATTTTTCTAATTGGAATCCCTGTACCGATCTTGCTCGCAGATGCTTATCATTCAGTGCACTTAAGGAATTTGTACAGCGGAGGTATGATCACATGATGTGTACCCCTGCTATACAAATGGTTCACTTCCCACTTACCCAAGTCTGCTGCATTTTGGGATCATACGAGTACTTTACGTTGGTCACAGAGAATCATGTCTCTTACCAACTCTTACATCGATTGGTAGAATCGAACCTATGACAGGATAAGACTCATTGACCCTTGTGGAAATTTCCCTAATGTACCCCTCATAGGAATTAAAGGAGGAATAAACTATCATCCAGTTCTAGTTCGTCGTCAATTTGGATACCCGATGAGACATGTCCCGCGTAATGTTCATCTGGAAGGTCTTTTCTTCAAGGAAGGAGAAAATGACAGGGAAATTAAGACAGAAATAGTGCATGCCTGGAAACATGTTCACAGGAAAGGAAGAGAGTCTTTAGGAAAACCAGACTGTATCTCTGTGGAAACTTATCTCCATTGGGTACAAACTAGAGCTCTCAAGCTGAGGATGCCTTACCCTCGTCAAGGAGTTCTTCCGTTAAAGGAATATGTCCTTTATTTTATGTCAGATACGGAAAAGCTTCAGGTTACTGTCAACAAAGTTCAGTAGGAGAAGAAGTCTTAGGAAAACAAGTACCGCATTCTCAATGTGGAGTGTAACAAAATACAATAACTATTAAAAGAAAAAGATGCCCTGATCTAAATTTTAGAGCAACACGCTATAGAAAATCAAGAAGACCAAAGGAATTTGCTCGCTCCTTTCACTTGGAAAAGGAATGACAACCCGACAATGGCTCAAGAGCCCCGGTCAAAGAAAAGGAAAGCACCAGAACCAGCACCTGAGCTCCCCTCAGAGCGGACTCAGGATCCATAAGTCTAGACTCTTCCTTTTACAACACTTTGTAAATTACTGTATTTCCATTTCCGCAGTCTTTGAATTTAATAAAATGGGGTTTCCCCACTGTATGATATTTGCAATCCAATTGTTGAAGTTTCTTTTGATTAAACAAAAAAAATTAATTAATTATTAATATAATCATTGCATATCATTCATCATTCTCACATAACGCATTCTTCTTACCTTCGAATCTCACGTTTGTACCTCGATTCTAGAGTCAAGCTGTCTCATTCGTACAATACTCGGGCCAATCAACAAAAGAAAATGGATGATCTCGAGGAAGAGAACAGAGAGTTGAGAGAAGAACTCGATGCTCTGAAAGAGGATCTGAGAAAGCTTCACAATGACATGCAAGCTCTGGCAGCAGCTCAGATACAACAACAAAGGACTGTGATCTCAGAGATCACATCTACACCCATAGTGGAAAAGTATGATCTTCAGTACAACATGCCTAAGGATCGTCCCTAGGGCATGCCACTCAACTATATCCCAGAAGGATATATTCCGCCGATCACGGAAGATCCGGAAACTGCAGCAGGAGCCACTGGGCCTGAAGGTTACAAACTTTGGGAAAGAGAAGATACAAGGGGCATGACAACAACTCCTGAAGGTTACAAACTTCAGGAGAGGGAAGCACCAAGAGTCACTGCCGTAATGACTATACCACCACCCGCGGTACACACGGTCCCAGAAGGACAGATTCCACAGATACCTTCTGCTGGAAAGGAAAGTATGTACGACTGAATGAATAAGTTCCAGGAATAATTCCTGGAGATGCAGAAGGAACTGCAAGCCATTTGCGGTCAGGATTTATTCGGAAAGGACGCAGCAGACCTTTGTCTGGTCCCCAATGTGAAAATTCCGCACAAGTTCAAAGTGCCCGAATTTGAAAATTACAAGGGTAACTCTTGCCCTCAAAGTCATTTGGTGATGTACGCTCGGAATATGACAACTCAGATAGAGAACCAACATCTATTGATCCACTATTTCCAAGATAGTTTAACCGGTGCCGCGCTCAAATGGTACATGGGTTTAAACTGCACTAAGATCGTCACTTTCAGAGATCCGGGCGCTGCCTTCGTTCAGCAGTATAAGTATAACCTGGACATGGCACTGGACAGAGATCAACTTCGAGCCATGTCGCAGAAGGATAAGGAAACCTTAAAGGAATATGCTCAGAGATGGCGTGAAATTGCTGCCCAGATTTGTCTACCTCTTGAGAAAAAGAGATGACAAAGATCTTCTTGAAAACCTTGAGCTCATTTTACTACGATAGAATGGTTGCCAGTGCGCCCAAAGACTTCACTGAGATGGTGGGCATGGGAGTACGTCTGGAAGAAGCAGTCCGAGAAGGACGTCTGGTCAAAGTTGCTGGACCATCAAGCAGTACCAAAAGATACGGTAGTGCTTTCCCTAAGAAAAAATAGCAAGATATTGGAAATATCTCTCTCGGAAAGAAAATGCGACGGTACCAACCAGTAGCAGCTGTAACTCCTGCTATCAACCCTGCGCCTGTTCCTACGTATCAACCTCAGGTTGCTCAGGGCCAACCGAATCAACAACAATATCAGCAAAGGACACAACAGCCTCTTCAGCAGGCTCGTCCTCAGTACAACAATAATCGTACAACGCGACCGCCAGGGTTTGACCCCATACCAATGTTGTACACAGAAGTGTTTCCGTTACTACTGGTTAAGGGGCACGTCCAAACCAGGTCTCCTCTTACAGTACCGAAAAATCTGCCTTTTTGGTTCAAAGCGGATCAAACCTGCCCTTACCATCAAGGAGGACCAGGGCATAACATAGAAAACTGTCTCAGCTTTAAATCTGATGTGCAGAAGCTTGTCAGGAGCGGGGTCTTATCCTTCAAGGATAAAAATCCAAACATTCAGACGAACCCGTTGCCTCAACACGAGAAAGCTGCGGTAAATTTGATAAAAGAAGAGTCTAAGCACAGCTATCAAATTCACGATGTACTCGTATTGGGAATCAACCTGGTCAAGATGCATTACAAACAGAGCGGATACGGGCATGTACCATCTCACAACTATCACCAGTGTGATATCTGCTCTAAAAACGATCAAGGATGTTTTGTGGTACAATCAGCTCTACAGGAACAAATGGATCTCGGATGGATCCAAGATCACCGAATTCGTGAAGTCAACATGACTTATACGAATTCCAACATCATTCAAAACCATGACATCCGTGCTATGAATGTCAACTTGGTGGTAATGCACTCAAGGCAAAGCCAACATCATAATCTGCCACGGCACGATTACGATTCCTGTCTGATTTGCTCGGTAAACAATTAGGGATGCTCTTTTGTACAAGAGGCCCTCCAGCATCAGATGGATCTTGGATGGATTCAGGATTACCACGACAGAAGTCATTATCAAGTGAATATGGTTCAAATCTTTGATATTCGCTTAATGAATACCAGCTTGGTGGAATTACACGCTAAGCAAGTCCAGCTCGGTTTTCTGACTTCTCACGATTATCAGAACTGTAAGGGATGTCGTGAGAGTGACCAAGGATGTGTACTCGTTCAGAGGACACTACAACATTTGTTGAATCACTGGTGGCTTCCGATCTATCTAGATGAAAACACACAACAAGTAAGCATGATTAATGGGAACCCTACTAGGCATCAGAATCAGGATGTTCGATCAATGGAGACAGATCTAGTAAGGTTACACTACATACAAAGCAGACGTGGCCAGGTGCCACCACACAACTATGAGCGCTGTAGAGTTTGCTCAGAGAATAATCAAGGATGCTACCTCGTGCGAGCAGCCCTTCAAGGTCAGTTGGACCACAAAGAGGTTTAACCATGTTCAAGCTCTGGTCCAGTCAACGTAATGTCAGACTATCGTCCTAATTAAGGCAAGGAAGTTGTCTTAATCCCTAAATGAGAAATGACCAAGGACGTTTGTGCCATAATCCCTCTACTCCATGAATCAATAATTCCTCTTGATGGTGGAAGTATTCTCAACCTCAAACCAATTGAGGCCAGCTACGATGGTCGGAAGAATCAGAAGGCTCCTGTAGTTATTTATCTGTCGGAACCAGTACCGTACAAATCTGATAAAGCTATTCCTTAAAAATACGGTGCAACAACAATTGAGAATGGAAAAGAAACTCCATTACCCTCCGTCGTGAATATTACAGACATCAGTCGAATAACACGGAGCGGTCGAATCTTCAACCGAGGAGTTGGAGAACCCAGCAAAGAAAAGGAACCTCAAACAGAAGTTCCTGATCAATCAGTCGGTCAGCCCAGTACTCCCGACCTTTCAAAGAACAACGATGAGATGCTGAAGCTCATCCAGAAGAGTGAATACAACATTGTCGATCAACTGTTGCAAACTCCTTCAAAAATCTCTGTGTTATCTCTATTACTCAGTTCCGAAGCTCACAGGGAGGCTCTACAGAAAGTCTTAGAGCAAGCCTTTGTGGAACAAGATGTGTCAATAAGACAATTCGACAGCATCATCTCCAACATCACTTCCTGCAACAACTTGGGGTTTAGTGATGAGGAACTACCAGAAGAAGGCAAAAGTCATGACATGGCGCTCAATATTACAGTCAACTGCCAGGAGGATGCTTTAGCCAGCGTACTGGTAGACACCGGATCGGCTCTGAATGTTATACCGAAGTCCACTCTAATACGACTGTCATTTAAAGGATCTCCGATGAGAGGCAGTGAGGTCATCGTCAAAGCATTTGACGGATCCCGGAAAACAGTTATCGGCGAAGTCGGCCTTCCCATAACTATTGGCCCTCACACTTTCTAAGTCACTTTCCAGGTCATGGACATCTGGGCAGCATACAACTGTTTGTTAGGAAGACCTTGGATACACGAGGCTGGGGAAGTCACCTTGACACTTCACCTGAAGCTGAAGTTCGTCAAGAACGATCAACTAGTCACAGTCTGCGGAGAGCAAGCCTTGATCGTGAGTAACTTATCATCATCCACTTGTGTCGAACCGGAAGAGGTTGTAGGAACCTAGTTCCAAGCACTTTTAGTGATCAATAACAATCAATCAGAAAGAGGAACGTCGGTTTCCTCGTACAAAGATGCTCTCGAAGCGATCAAAAGTAACAATGCAAAAGGATGGGGACAACTTGTCATTCCTACTGACAACAAGACAAAGAAAGGTCTTGGTTTTTCTTCGACCTGTACCCAGACTGCTACTAACGATGAAAGTCTTCATCCCATTCAAAATTTCTTCCACGGTGGAGGTTTCCTTCACCCAGTGTCTCAAGAAGTACATACCATCAAAGAGGGTGACTCCTCTGATACAGATGAAGAGTGGAAGTCCTATCTCAACGAGGACGGTTATATGGCTCAGGAAGAGGTGCCTACGTCACTTTGTTATCCCGCACAAAGTCTGAGATATATACCGAGGTCTGATGTCAAAATGATATACAGAGATTGTGATCCGGAAGGATGTCGTGCTCCACCAAACTCATTAGAGGAGGACACTCTGATGAAAGACAACTTTGACCACGACTATTATGGCCCAATGGATGGCCTGCCTATCTGGCAGCCGTACCCAGGAGACTTGGGGCAAAAGAGTCAGCCGAACGATGCATATCAGCTGAGCATCATTGAAAAGAATACATGTGTCCCCACAGAATCATGGGATCATTATTTAGGGCATTCAGAAAATATCCAGTACGATGATGAATTTGCAAGGATTGCAGGACAAGAGTTCCTTAACTATGCCTTTCCCGAGGTCAATGTCATCGAGAGAGATGACTCCTCCAGTTACAAAGAAGTGTGGGGCACCCTGGGACAACTGAGTGGCAAATACGACTTCATGGTCAAGTACACCGCTCCCGAAAGCTCTCGCATCAGGCTCAAAGACATTCAGCCAACTGGATGGGGAGATCTTCCTGAGAGTGCAAACACTATGCAAGATACAACTGAGGAATCCTCCTACGACAACTCTGCCTATGAGACAGATTCCAACGATCCTGCTTCACTAGAAATCAGCGTTATTTCTGAAGACAAGTCAAGAAGAAAGGTACCAGACTTTGTGATTCACCGAGGAGTTCGCCGCCAATGGGTTGCTGTAGATGTCCCGAAGATTGTCCATAAGTCTAAGTAATTTCCATCTTTGTTTTAACCTTTCACCCTGCCCATGTGAAACATATGTTTTGATAGGGCTCACTTTCTGTAAATGTCTCTCTTCGCTTCGCCCAAAGCGACTGAGTTTTGTTTTATAGGCCTATAGTTTCAAGAATCGACAAGATCATAAATAAAATAACGTCATTCTGTAATTTCCGCAGTTAGTATTGTTTTCTCTTTTCGCTTTTTTAGAAAATGGTAATCCTAAAAACAACTCAAATAATAAAAACAAGCAGTTTTCAGAAAATACACTGCACACACTCTTGCATTCTCACTATCCCTTCTAAAACAAATCATCACGTCATACAGATTGCTTGTTTTAAACCCCATTGAAACATACGATCCAATGCCTTCTCCCAACTTTGAATTCCTGGTATTTGAGGCTGAAGAAGAAAATGACGAAGAAATTCCAGAAGAGATCTCCCGATTACTCAGACAAGAGGAAAGGTCCGTTGAACCTCACAAAGAGCCGTTGGAAACGGTCAACTTGGGTTCAGAAAAAGAGAGAAAAGAAGTCAAGATTGGGGCACTGCTCAGTCTAATTGTCAAAGAAAGTCTGATAAACCTTCTCAAAGAGTTTCACGATGTATTCGCTTGATCCTGTCAATATATGCTAGGGTTGGATACCAGCATCGTGGAACATCATCTAGCGTTAAGATGAGAATGTCCGCCAGTAAAACAAAGGCTAAGACGGACTCACCCAGACATGGCCATCAAAATCAAAGAGGAAGTACAAAAATAGATTGACGCAGGTTTCCTCGCTACATCGGAATATCCTCAATGGTTAGCCAACATAGTACCAGTTTCGAAAAAGGACGGAAAGGTCAGAATGTGTGTAGAATACAGGGATCTGAACAAATCCAGTCCAAAGGATGACTTTCCCTTACCGCACATTGACATGCTGGTAGACAGTACAACAAAGTTCAAAATATTCTCCTTTATGGATGGATTCTCGGGCTATAATCAAATCAAAATGGCGCCGGAAGACATGGAGAAAACTTCCTTCATCACCCCATGGGGAACCTTTTGTTACAAGGTAATGTCGTTTGGTTTGAAGAACGTCGGGGCAACCTATCAAAGGGCCATGGCTACTCTGTTTCATGACATGATACACAAAGAAATAGAGGTATATGTCGATGATATGATTGCCAAATCTAAGACAGAAGAGGAGCATGTGACCCACCTGTCAAAGTTATTCGAGAGGTTGAGAAAGTACAAACTCCGCTTAAATTCCAATAAGTGCACATTCTGTGTCCTTTAGGGGAAACTTTTAGGGTTCATCGTCAGCCATAAAGGAATTGAGGATGATCCTGACAAAGTCAAGGCCATTCAAGAAATACCTTCTCCAAAGATTGAAAAACAAGTCAGGGGATTCTTGGGACGTCTGAATTACATTTCCAGATTTATATTCCTCATGACCGCGACGTATGCGCCAATCTTCAAATTACTCAAAAAGAATCGAGACTGCATTTGGACAGAAGACTATCAAACTGCCTTCGACAGTATCAAGGAATACCTATTGAACCCACCGATTCTATCACCTCCAGTGGAGGGAAGACCACTGATCATATACCTAACAGTTTTGGAAGACTCCATGGGTTGTGTACTTGGCCAACAAGACGAAACCAAAAGGAAAGAGTCTGGCATTTACTATCTGAGCAAGAAATTCACCGACTGTGAGACTCGGTATACCATGCTTGAGAAAACTTACTGTGCTCTGGCTTGGACAGCCAAACGTCTTCGTCAGTATATGATTCATCACACTACTTGGTTAATCTCCGAAATGGATCCAATCAAGTATGTCTTTGAAAAGCCTGCTCTCACGGGAAGGATAGCCCGTTGACAGATGTTGTTATCAGAATACGACGTCGAGTACCATGCTCAGAAAGCCGTCAAAGGAAGTATTTTAGCCGATCATTTGGCTCATCAACTGATTGATGAATAGGAATCGGTCGGGTTTGACTTCTCAGACGAAGATGTCATGTATCTAAAAATGAAAGACTGCGATGAACCGCTACCCATTGAAGGGCCATAACCAGGTTCCTAATGGGGACTTATCTTTGATGGAGCTTTCAATCATTATGGAAACAGAATTGGGGCAATCATCATAACACCTCAGGGTACCCATATTCCTTTCACTGCCAGACTGACGTTCAAGTCCACAAATAACGAGGTCGAATACGAAGCTTGTATCATGGGTCCCGAAGAAGCAATTGACTTAAGGATTAAGAACTTGGATGTATATGGCGACTCAACCCTAGTTATCAATCAGATCAAAGGAGATTGGAACACATACCAATTAGGATTGATTCCTTACAAAGATTACGCAAGAAGATTGTTACCCTTCTTCAACAGAATCTAGTTTCATCACATCCCTCGTGAAGAGAATCACATGGCTGATGCATTAGCCACTCTCTCTTCCATGATTAGTGTAGGTCAATGGAATGACACACCTAAGATCGACAAAATACACCTTGAACGGCCCGCTTACATCTTCACGATTGAAGCAGTCATAGACGATAAACCTTGGTATCACGATATCAAATGCTTCCTTCAGAAACAAGAGTACCCACCTGGGGCATTAAGAAAAGACAGAAAGACTCTCAGAAGATTGGTAGACAGCTTCTTTCTGAGCGGTGATACACTTTATAAGAGAAACTTTGACATGGTCTTGCTCCGATGCATAGACAGACCAGAAGCAAACATGCTGATGAAACAAATTCATGAAGGATCCTTTGGCACTCATGCCAACGGACACACAATGGAGAGAAAAATTCTAAGAGCAGGGTACTATTGGTTGATAATGGAATCTGATTGCTACAAGTATATGAGAAAGTGTCACAAGTGTCAGATATACTCAGACAAAATCTATGTACCGCCGACACATCTTAAAGTTCTTTCTTCCCCATGGCCTTTTTCCATATGGGGAATCGACATGATTGGCATGGTCGAACCCAGAGCTTCAAACGGACATCGGTTCATCCTAGTAGCCATTGACTATTTCACCAAGTGGGTCGAAGCAGCGTCGTACGCCAATGTAACCCGACAAGTGGTGGTCCGATTCATAAAAAATAATCTCATCTGCCGTTATGGAATTCCAAGCCAGTTCATTAATGATAATGAATCCAACTTGAACAACAAGATGATGAAAGAGTTGTGCGTTGAGTTCAAGATCGAACATCATAACTCATCTCCCTACCGACCCAAGATGAATGGAGCGGTAGAAGCGGCTAACAAGAACATCAAGAAGATCGTCCAAAAGATGGTTGTAACCTACAAAGACTGGCACAAAATGCTACCCTTTGCTCTTCACGGTTATCGTACATCTGTCCGCACTTCAACAGGGGCAACCCCTTTCTCTCTAGTATATGGCATGGAGGCAGTGCTCCCCATAGAAGTAGAGATCCCATCAATCTGGGTATTGATGGAAGCCAAGTTAACAGAAGCGGAGTGGTGTCAAAGTCGACATGACGAACACAATCTGATCGAAGAAAAGCAAATAACGGCACTATGCCATGGTCAGTTGTATCAATAGAGAATGAAGAAAGTGTTTGACAAAAAGGTTCGACCCCGTGTCTTCAGAAAAGGAGACCTCGTACTCAAAAAGATACAATTATTCCCCACTGATTCTCGGGGAAAATGGACTCCGAATTATGACGGCCCCTATGTGGTCAAGAAAGCTTTCTCAGGCGGCACCTTGAGACTCACAACCATGGATGGAGAGGAATTTTTCTACCCCACAAATGTTGACGTAGTCAAGAAATACTTCGCCTAAATAAGAAAAAAAAAGTCTCGGTGGATTGAAAACCCAAAAGGGCGGTCCAGGAAAAAATTAGAGACACAAGCAAAAATCATCCTGGTGGATTGGAAATCTCAAAGTACAATCCAGGAAAAAATTAGGGATTAGTGGCAAGTAACTATGTCCAGCAAAGAAGCAAAGCCCCCAGTAGCAGTAATGCTAGTCATCAAAAGAAACTCCACTCAAGGTCATCTTCGACAGAAGCTCAGGATGTCCAGAATTCAAAGTTGGTAGAAGGATAGCGGTCGTTATGTTTCAATGTAGCCCTTTTCCCTTTAAATTACCATTTTCTAACTTTGTAAATACTCTATGGAATCACGCACTTGGCTGATTTCCATCCAATCAATAAAATTTGAGCCTTAATGCTTTTGTTTGTAAATCTTATTTGTTTTAGCTTTACAGAACGACATTTTAAGATGATCAACGATTCTTGAAATAAAACAAAAATGAATTTACTTGTCAAACTTTTTCTGCTTTTAAAATAAAGATGGCAATTTCTTCTGACTATTAAACGTCGAAAGAACATCTATTGCTTCTCCAAAGGTGATTGAACCTCAAAGTGCAGAATTAAAGTACTCTTTCTAAACCAGTATGCCTGAATGAAGGATCAGCTGTGTCAGATGCGAATATTCCGTCCGACATCCCCGACCGAGTTCTTACCTCCTAAGCCCGACCAACGTTTTTCCCACAAGGATTATCTCTCCTAAGCAAGGCAGAATTGCTAACTTGGACCAAATGGTACTTCTTCGTCCCCTGCAGTGGCCGAGTATCCAGTCGTGTTCATCCACTAGTCCGTATGTCGTGTCAATTTTGTCAGCATAAACATACATAAATCATGCATTATTGATTTACATTCATATTCATATTGCATCACTATCACTCCAGTCGGTCTTATCCCCTTAGTAATAAAAGTCCTCTCAATCGAGTTGTCAGTTCTTTCCTCATCAGGGAAAATCGCGTCTGAACAATCTCTCCTCCAGTTTATTTCTGGATTGGAGCCAGTTCTTGACCACTTTGATAACTTGAACCTTTGAAAAGGCAAGAATACATTCGACAAGTGTCACTCTTCACCATTGAAGATGATATCTTTGCTTTCCCGGATTAAAGAAAATCCCAGAGAAAGCCTCTTAATCAAAAATTTGGCGCCAACAATTTTTCTCCGAAAGATTCGCTGACGAAAAGGTCATCAGCACCTCCAAATTGGATTACATCACATGGTGTTTCTCCGAAAAGATCTCGGGGAAAAGTATGATGTAATATCCCTAAGCAGAAAGCAGTCTCTCAAGAGACTCATTTTCCCCAGTAGAGTCAACAAATGGCGTCTCCAATAGAGAAGTTTAAACACCTCTACAGCTCAGACAAATGGGTTCCCCCAGCAAGTCTAACATCAAAACCTTTTCCATCAAATGGCATCTCCCCAGGAAAATTCGGCGAGAAGTTTGAGGATAAACCGCTACAAATAGCGTCCCTTGTCAAGAAAGTTTATTGACAAAAGAAACTGAGACCAGTTCCTTGGCTAAAAACCAGGATCAAGGGGAAGTTAATTTTAGAAACTGAGACCAGTTCCTTGGTAGGAAACCAGGATCGAGGGGAAGTTTACAAAAGAAGCTTAGACCAGTTCCTTGGTAGGAAACCAGGATCAAGGGGAAGTTTACAAAAGAAACTAAGACCAGTTCCGTGGTTGAAGACCGGGATCGAGGGGAAGTTTTTACCTTTTCTAAGCATCATTGCGTAGCAAAAGAAGATGGATGAGCAAGCTGCCATTCGTAACTACTATCAAAATTTCGGGTATTCCGATATTTAATCCTCTTGCACCCCGAATGCCCGAACACCTTCGCCATTCACACCTTCAGGTTCAAGAAAATTAAATAGGGGCATCTGTCATACCCCAAATTTTGACCACTAAGATTTCCCATCATTGTGCAAATCATCATCACAATACGGATGAACCATCATCCCTTATCATTCTGATCAGAGATGTGTTAGCATTCACCACAATCAAGAATTAGGGTTTCAAGCCCTCTTAGAGCATTTAGACAAAGGATCAATCAAGAAATGACATGATCTTCAACTTGTCCAAACCTCTCAAACACCTACAAAGGATCAAAAGGACTCCCACATCAAGAATCAAGCACAAAGTTGTAACATTCCAAGTGGATCAAACCTCAAGATCGCCAGTGTCACCAAATTAGGGTTTTGGTCGACTGAGGCCTCCAGATGGAAATTTTCCTCTGGGCATGAGCCATTGCTTCAAAGCACAGCTTAAGATACTCCAAGGGACCTCATGGAGCCAATCATCAAGTCAATTTAACCTCAGGGGAAGCATTCATCAAAAAAATCAGGAATTAGGGTTTCTTGACCTAATTCACCCCTAAGTTGACTTTCGGGACAAAACATGAGCCAAGACCTCTAGACATGATTTGAGGGTCTCCAATGCACTACATTGATCTATTTTCAACAATGGATTGATCCAAGAAGCTTGATCCACAAGTTTCAATTTCATCAGGACCACAATTAGGGTTTCGAGGAAAAAGTCAACTGTACCTTTGACTTTTGACCCAGACATGCTCCCAAACCTTGGGACATAATTCTATACACCCTACAACACCTATGGAATATATCCATTAAGTTTGATTTAGGTCAAGGACTTGATTTCACAAAGGATCGCACAGTTTGGATTTCATCCGATAAAAAGTCAACTGTGCAAAAGTCAAGTTTGACTTTTTGGAATTTTTCACATTTTATGGTTCATTGACCCTAAAACAATGTTAATATGTGATTTGAATCATCATTCATCAAGAAAAATTAAAGAAAATGAGTTAACTTGTAAAAGGGGTAACCATAAAAAACTAAGAATTTTTCTAAGTTATGGAACAAAGTGGCTAGGGTACCAACTTCCAAGGACCATAACTTGAGATCCAAGCAACCATTTTGGATGGTCCAAAGATGGATTTTTAACTCTCATGGCATACTTTAAAAGTGTCAACTACATCTCATTCCAATTCCTCATGGATTTTAAGTTACGGAGTGATCAAAATGGCTGAAAACATGAAAATGATATTTTTCCAACACTTAGTGAAATTTTCACTAAGTCAAAATCTGCCTTACTTTTTTCCAAATTTAGGGACATTTTTCACCTTGATCCAAGTCAAACCAGGTCTAGGGGTGGACATCAAAGTTAAAGTATGTCATGAGGGCTTTCCAACAAGTACCAGATCATCTCCAAATTCCATTTGAGCAAGGAGATACAACCCTTGGAACATGGCATCCTGAACTAATTTTTACAAGGCAGATTTGTGAAAATTGGCTCGATTTGTCCAAATCTGATCAATCCAAGCCTTGTCATCAATTTGGACACATCTGAGGATAAAACAAGAAGGGGATGATCTGATCTCCAAGCCTCCAAAGTCCAAGAATCTACAAGTAGCATGCCAAACCTAAAAGAGCTAAAAAGTGTCAAGACTCCAATTTTGTTTTCAAGCATTCAATAGATGCACCAAGGTGGCATGAACTGAGCCTATTCCAACTGAATTCAGTCCAAGTTTATCTTTGAACCAAAGCTACAAAGCTTGTGCTCTAATCTCAAGTCAATGGCTAGAGGAGACTTGAGATTCCTTTTGCATAACATTGGCCAAAGGCCTGCTGCAGCCTCCATTCACTATGGATGCCAGAAAAAACTTGACACGCTATAAATAGGCCTCAATTGTGATCAGTTTGAGTACACCAAAGCACCCAAACTGATGCTTTCCTCAAAATCTCTCTCTTTAGGCCAAAATCCCTTCTTTTGCAAGGTAACTCTGCGTTTTTGAGTTAGAGAGCATTTCCATCACAGCTCATGATCCAAACACATCCAATATGTCATATCTAAGCTGTCCAAACTCTCATATGTGACCTGTAACATCAAAATCACAAAGTCCCCTCTAAAAACCTCAAAATTGGACTTTTTTGCATTTTTCAAGCCATGTCTTGATTCAGTCACTTTCAAAACCAGATAAGACCTCAAACACACTCCAAATATCATCCTTGAACTGTCCCAAATGGTTCCCTACATCTGGAACACCATTTGAGAGAGTTGTCATATTGGTCACTTTTGCCCCTTTTGCAAGAAAGAGCTCAAACTTGTTCCTGAAGGGTCCAGCTGGAGGTGATCATTCTAAAAGCTCCTAAGGGATCATTTGAGAGTGTCCAAAACATCAAATTGTTTCTGACACAAGAAACTTGGCAGATAGCACAAAAAGCTCCCAAACAGGTAAGCATCACAACTTGAACTCTTTGAAATATGCATTGCTTTGAAGTCCACTGATCATACACCTCTCATACATGTTGTATATCTTGTGTTTGAACCAATTCATCATGTAATTCATGCATGTACCATGAGGTAGCACAGAAAATGCAAATGGAGGCCTATTTCAAAACCACTATCGGGTTTTAAAATAGGGACCTCATCTGGAAAAACCAAGGGCACCATTGGATTCTTTGTGAAATTCTAGGCAGGATAAACCTAAATTTTGTCCCAATCCATGGAGAAATGAGAAAGTTACAACCTTTACGTTTTAGACCAAAACCTTACCTTGCCTTACCTTGCCTTGCCTTGGCCAGGCCTAAAACAAGGCATGCCTTATGTATTCATGGGGTGGTTTTGATACACGGATGTAACACCACCCTAGTGGTAGAAGGCGCGCATTGCACCTTGGAGGTCTGGGGTTCGAATCCCCCTCGCCCCAGACCCTCTTTTTACTATTTTTTTTTTCCATTTTTACTATTTTTCATATTATTTTTAAATGATTTGAAAAATTAATTTCTCTCTCAATTTAAATTATTTTTTATTGGTTATTTTTGCAAAAAATCTCAAAAATGTTAAAATATTTTATTACACAAAAAAATCATATTTATATTATTTATTTAATATAGTTGGTTTTTTTGTAAATAAATTCTTTTTTATTGTTTTTAAACCTTTTAAAAATGAATGTTCATCTTAAAAATCAAAATCAAATGAGTCCTAAATCATCTTGTGATTAAAACCTCATTTTTCAAACCTTAATACAAAATCACAAGTAGTTTATTTAGGCTTATTTGGTATTTTTGTCATTTTTATTTATTTTATTAAAAGGATCACTTTTAAAAGAAAATGAAATTAGGGTATCTTTGATTTTCACCATAACAAATCTTTTTCAAACACTCATGGGCCTCTTGATAGAGTGTAAGTCCCACCCATTTGTAAATAAAACAATTTTGGGCCTCACACATTGTATAAGTCCCTCTGTATATTTTCAAAAGTTCGGCGCGATCGTCGCCTTTGCAACAAAATCAACTGGGGTTCTCCTTGAGCTATAAGACCCATATTTATTCATTTTCAAACTCTTTGGGACTCTAACAGAGTGTAAGACCCAACCCCTTTTTGAAACCAAAATAACTTGGGCCTCAGTTATTGTATAAGACCCACTGTGATTTCAAAAATCTCGGCGCGATCGCCGTTTTTAAAACATTTTCATCTGGGTCTCCCCTCGTGTTGTAAGTCCTATTTATTTTCCTTTTTCAAATAATTTGGGCTTCTCTTTGAGTTGTAAGACCCATCCCTTTGTACAAAAACCTTTTTGGGCCTCACACATTATATAAGTCCCTCTGTACATTTTCAAAACAACGGTGCGATCACTGTTAAACCTTGGGCCTCTCCTCGAGTATAAGCCCCCTCGAGTATAAGCCCCAACAATCTTTTCAAAAACAACTTCCCTTTTGATTTAGATTCAAATATACACGTTGTTATCAAAACTTTCTTTAATTTCTTTGAACAACTAACAATACAGCATTAAAGCTTGCTCACCTATAAGTTTTAACAGCTTTCATTTATTCGCTTTCATATATATAACTGTATTGTGGGAAGCTGCGCACTGTAAATCTTCTTTCATATCCTTTTAAATACTTGTTATATATCAAATGTATATATACTAGTATAGCTATTTAGAGTTTTCCCCGACAACTAAGTCTAGAACTAGGTAAATCCATGTTAGTCACTCTTTAAATATAGTCAAAACTAGATCCCCATAAGATTTCCAGATACAATCTTGCCTTCTCTTGGGCTTAAACAATATGGAACAAAGAGAAAGGCAGTATTCTTCGTGAACCTTTTCTCAGGCTGTCACTATTAGAAATCGTCAAAGAAATTCTACTCCCCGGAGTTGATCTATTCTCGATGAATAGCATCTCTTGAGTTTCTTCAAACCTCATAACTTTCACTAAATGATCTATTCTCGTTGAATAGAATTTCTTGATCTTTTCTTGGTTTAGGACCCACAAGCTTCCTAAAAACATCCCCGCCTCCTCTTGGGCTTTGTACAAGGACCCTCCGGCTTCCTAGAAGTTCTCATGCCTTCTCTTGGGCTTAATACAAGGACCCTGAAGACCTCTTAAAGGTATAAGATAGAACTTAGTCATCCTTTGCTAGAGCAGTCTTTCCAGTGTCAAATCACAGACCAATTTAGGGTTGATTCACATCCCTTAAAACACCCGCCTCCTCTTGGGCATCATACAAAAGATAAAACTCTCCTGCACCAGTAGACTTGGACAGTCTAAATCCCCTTGAGTCTCAAATACATTCTCAAGTTCCCTACAAACGTAGGAGGAACCCTGATCACCCGATCAATTCCCAGTTAAGTTAAAACCCGTGGGTTCTAAAACCTAGTCTCTCTCCTAAAAAATTCCCCAACTAGGGTCAGTTTATCCTCAGTATAACACTATCCCAAATCAGAACCTCAGGGTATCCGATATCTCAACTCTTCTGTAAACCTCAGCAAGAGTTGATTTCCCCACTTGGACCTGCCCAGGGATCTCAATAATCCTCAGCTAAAAGCTAGCCTCCTCTTAGGCTTTGTATAATGATCCTTCATCAGGGAAGTTAGCCTCCTCTTGGGCTTTGTACAAATGATCCTCCCCAGCGGAGCTAACATTTTCAGACTCTCTTGTTGATTCCACCAACTTTTCAGGCTCTCTTGTTGAGTCAATCACTTTTCAGACTCTCTTGTTGAGTCAATCACCTTTTAGCACTCTCTTGTTGAGTCAACCCTTTTAGCCTCAATCCTGGGCTTCGTACAGGACAGATAAAAGCACTCTCTTATTGAGTCAAACCCTTTTAGCCTTAATCTTGGGCTTTGTACAAGACATAAATCTTCATAACCTTCTCTTAAGCTTGGGATAAACTTCTTCTCCAGCAGAGTCAATCCTTCCCAGCCTTCTTTTAGGCTTTGAGAAACAATTCCCTAAACAGAGTCAAACTCATTTCAGCCTCAATCTTGGGTTTTGTATAAGACACATAAAAATATCCTCATCCGAGTCAGTTAAACTTCTCATTTCAGCCTCAATCTTGGGCTTTGTACAAGACACACACAAACCTCCTCGGCGGAGTCAAAATCCCCTTTTAGCCTCAATCTTGGGCTTTGTACAAGACAGATAGAACATTTTCCCTGGAAAAGTCAAACTTATAGCCTCCTCTTAGGCTTCGTATAATGATATCCCCAAAGATTCAGTCTCTTTTTTAGCCTCAATCTTGGGCTTTGTACAAGACAGATAAAACACTCTCTTGTTGAGTCGGTCATTTCTAGCCTCCTCTTAGGCTTTGTATAAGGACTTCCCTAGTGGAGTCAATCAACCTTTTAGCTTCAACCTTGGGCTTTGAACAAGGCACACAAAAATTAACAATCCCCTCAGAGGAAGCCCACTCCCTCTTTAAAGATAACAAATTCTCTCTCAGTCAGACCTTTTAGCTTCAATCTTGGGCTTTAAACAAGACACAAATACCCTTTTAGCTTCAATCTTGGGCTTTGAACAAGACACCAAAACATCATTTTCCTCCCTTAGAATAGGAGGAACTACGATTGCTCTAATTTCCCTATTTCATTTAAACGGGAATACGTAGGCATAAGATTGTAAAATATTAGCGAGCATACTAAACAAAAACTCTAGGTCCAGTACCTTCACACATCAATCAAAACTTAGGTCCAGTACCTTACCAAAAACATTGGAAATAACCCGAACATCAATAAAAACTCACTCTCTCTCATATTTCCCAAGAAACTTTCCCAACCCTTAACGGATAAACACTATCAAGTGCAAAGCAAAACCTAAAGCTAATATCCTGTGGATAACCACATATAGGATGGGTAATTGACAACTCTCCATTGTATAACCTGACCCCGGAACCCCCAATCTCTTTAAAGCGTTTGTTCAGTTAAACATTCGCGTGTAAGGTTAGTTTTAGATAGCTTCCCTTTCCCTTCCAGCTTCACGGGATAAATAAGAAATCAGAAAGTAGCACCCCCTCTTCTTCATTGAGGAGAAAACCCAAATTCCGCGATAAGGTGGTCGCGCCACCGACAAAAATCGCGCGCTACACATGCATCATGGTGTACGGGATTCAATCTAGTTTTGGTGTGCTCTAGTATGGAGGTATGAATTCAGGAGCGAGTAGCTGGTTCTAGATAGGAATCAGTGAAGCTTTATTTATGGTGACACTACTACAAAATACACAAACAACAACGTCAGGTTTACAACGGATTCATTTACACCGTTGTAATAAGTTATATTGTTCGCGCAATGTTCGCGCATTAGTGAGTAGCAGGATTTATTACTACGGTTGTCTAATAAAACCGTGGTTATATATGATTTGTAGCAAGCTTCGATCCCCAGCAAATACACGTTTTCAATTTTTTAGACTACATTAAGCGTGTGTCACTTAAGTCCATTATTTAAAAATTAAATTGTAAATGCTTTTACAACGGTTAATAAAGCAACCGTTGTAAAATTTGAAAATTGCATGACGGTTGTAATTTCTAACCGTGATGAAAAGTGATATTTTTTTAGTATATAAGCGAATGCATCTATCGTTCACTACATAGCAGCCATTTCTCTCAAAAGAAAACCCTAACATATTTCACTCTTCCCTCTCATAACATAACTCTAAACATACTTCAACCTTCAGATACGTCTTCAGATTCATTTACGACTCGCTAACTTCAGGTTCGTTCATTACACTTATGCTTCGATTTCGTTTACTTGTCTTGTTAAAAAAATATTCTATTTTTTTTTCTTGAATGTTCTCATTTTTTTAGATCCATCATCACTACCTTAACAAATACAAGAAGTATACTTTCGCTATGTTACATATGGTTTGTGTAGCTATGAAGAAAAATACAAGAAGTATGAAGCTATTGTGTTAACTTCATTCACCTTTTACTTTTTTTTCATAGCTTCATGAACTAGATGAAATAGGAAAGTGTCTCAGTAAATCCTTCCATAAAGTTTCACCGTATACTTTTTTTTCATTCTTTTCTATAAAGTTTCCATCAAATCTTTCCATTAAAATGTCTCAGCAGTCCGGCTGTAGCCATGGAAGCAGGTACTCAAATCTTTCAAGGTACGTATGCAAGTGTGGTCTCAACGCTCCGCTGATGACGGTACGGACCGACTCGAACCCAGACCGCCGTTTCTATGTTTGTGGGATGTATAAGATTTAAAGATATAAACAATGCTCTCACTTTGCTTGGTTGGATGATGAGATGGATCCTAGAGCAAAACAAATAATTTCTTCACTAGTAAAGAACTTGAATGAGGAGAAGGGAATGGTTAACACCTACAAAGCGAAGGAGGTCGAATTGATGTTGAAGGTGAAGATCCAGAAGAAACAATTGAAGATTACCTGGATTTTTTAATTTTTAGTGTTCATTGCATTTGTTGTAATGATGAATTAGGTTATAGTTGATTAGGTTTGTATGTTTACTGATGGTGTCATGGTTGATGTATTTGTTACATAAGATTCATGTGATGATGTTATGGTGTATCATGAATGTAATACAATTAGTATTATTATAACTTTATCAGAAATTTGTGTTGTATTTTCTGCTGTGATATGGTGAACAGTTATATAGGTTAAAAATTGGTATAAATTATAGGGTTAAATATGTATAAGGTCCCTACAAATATCCCAACTTTCAGGTTTGGTCCCTCCAAAATTCTCCTTCAAACAATGGTCCTCTAAAAGTTTTCCGTCCCTAACTTTAGTCCCTCCCGTTAGTTTCCACTAATGGTGGCTTATGTGGCATGCCATGTGGAAATTTTTTGATGACGTGGCTTACATGTGGCAATGCCAACATGGCAAAAAATGTTGGCATGTATGCCACGTGTCAATTGTTTCAATTTTAATTTTTTATTATATTAATATCATATATAAACCCAGAAATGGTAGCTAATCTGCAGCTACTTCTTAGCTAATTCCTAGCTAATCTTTAGCTAATTTAAACACACCATTCTAATAATTTGTATCTAATTCATAGATAATCCCTAGCTAATTTAAACACACAGTTATATTAGTAATACACACAACTCATTGATTCTCCTTTTTTATTCCATAAAATGTTTTATCAATGATCAAAACGTGACATTGAAGATTAAAAATCACAACTAAAGTTTTATCCTAAAATTTCAGAAGAACTCAAATCAAATCCAAATAAAATCACAAATAAGAATTCTTAAAACTAGTAATGGTGACAATTCCTATGATATAATTTAACAATGAAAATATGTGCTTAAAATTCCTAAACATTGTTATTTCCATTCTCCAATATATGCCCAATTTTGCAAGGGGTTTTTGTCTTGATTAAATCCTCCAATCTATGCTCAATTTTGCAAAGCATGCCCACTCTTGATTAAAACCTTATCATACCTTATGCATACTGGCCCTGCAACAAACAAATCAAAAGTCAAGTTCAAACCTGCACCTTCAAACAAATCAAAAGTCAAGTTCTAACATGCATGAGTCAAGTTCATCCTAACACTAACAACATGTAAATTGATTGTAGTAGCAGAGTTCGAATAAATAAAAAATAGCATAACTACCTTTGGATTTCATGTCACAACTCTAACCGTTAACAATTGATTCCAACTCCAATCGTTACTTCATGGATGATTTGTGCAGATTGGGTGGCTGTTTTAGCCTTTTCATATTCAAAACTAGAAAGTGCCTTTACCAATCAAAATAAACGATGTTTATGTAAGAAAATGCTCTTATGTTTTACTAATCAACACTGTTAAGAACTGCAAGACAAACAAGCTAAATACAGGAGAATGGCCCTTACAGATATCTGAAAAGTATGTTCTATAATGTCATCAACTGCACGTTCATATCCATGTGATACCAAATACTCTATAACAGCTAATGCCTGACATCAAATAGAAAGAAAAGTGAGTTGATGTATCAACATCAAATGCACCAAAAAAATCCTCTCCTTTATACCTTAAAATTTTAAGCAATAGTAACACGGTTATAAATATATTTAGATATTGTTACCTTGTACACATACCGCCAATCCTTTCCAGTTTCACTCAATCTTGTCCAAAGGACATTCATAACCAGCAGAAATTCAGTACTGGAAGGTACAGAAGAAGCGATAAACTAACTTACATCAGAAACTTTCTATATGAAAACCAAAAGAAAATCAAAGTTAAAAAGTAATATAACAGGAAAAGCAGTAGGTAGTTATTTACAATTTTTTGGTAGCTGTTGCAATCTCTGCCAAAGCAGTACCATGAGGACCCCAAGGTTCATCATTAGTTGCATCCAACACCTATCATAAAAAGTGGAAGGAAAAAATCGACAAAGAAATACCAAAGGATTGCATGTTGTGAGGCACTAGCATGGTAATCAATCCACATGTTAAAGTAAAAGAAAAGTAAATCTTCAAAACATTTTGACATTCTGAATAAATAGAAGAGGAGCCTTGGCATAATGGATGGAGTTGCTTACATGTAAAACAAAATGAAACCAAAAACATCATTAACATGTCCAACAGAATTTCCCAACAAACTTTTCACATCATAACTAACTTGCAACTAACTGAACATCTCAAAAACTCGGTTTGCTCCTTAGCTTCTAAACCTAAATCTTTTCTAACTCACTTCTCCAACTCACAACCAACTTAACTGAATTGTAATATGAGTCCTACTCCTACCAGTAACCAGTACAATTTTGAATTGAAAGAGTTCAAATTAAATCCATAAATTTAGATCACTAAATGATTTTAACTTTTTTATAATTAAATAGGCATGAAAGTAACCAACTATGTTCAACCCTTTAGCAGAAAAAATTCATTTATCTATCTCACAAAAAATAGTAATCAAAAGGGAAAATCTAAAATCTAAAACAAACAAAAACTGAATAAACTGATAAACCCAGAAGAAATTAAGATCAATCCAATTGATTAATTTGTATATTAATTAAGAAAGTGTATGATTTTATGAATTATTTGACCGATTAACAATTTGGGGGAAAATTATAAAACCCTAGGGGAAAGAGAAAGAGAGGTGCCAGAATTAGAGAGATCTCCAATTGAGGAATAAGAGGGATCTGAGAATGGAAGAGAGGGACGACATCGTTGACGGCGGATGTAGGGGGTTTGAAGGAGTGGAGAACGAGTAGTGAAGAATTGAAGAGGAAAAGAAGATTTTTGGTGTTTACCTAAGAGAAACTAACGGGAGGATATGAGAGAGTTTGGAAAATCTAAAATCTACAACATTTCTGACGTGGCAAAGCAATAATACACACATGGCTTGCCACATAAGCCACCGTTAGTGGAAACTAATGGGAGGGACTAAATTTGGGGACAGAAAACTTTATGATGACCATTATTTGAAGGAAAATATTTGAGGGACTAAACTTGAAAGTTGGGATATTTGTTGGGCCTAAAAACTTATTTAACCCTAAATTATAAAAGCAGGATAAAATCATAATTCTGCAGAAAATTTTACAACGGTTATTTATCATAACCGTTATAATAACTCGCGCGCTATCTAGTAAAAAATTAAAAACAAAACTACGTAGCTGGGAATCGAACCTAGGACCATCACTTTACCACAACATTTTTTAGGATAAACCGTTGTGATAGGGCACGCGTTTTCCAATTTATTACAACAGTTACAGGGCTGTAATTGTAAGTATCATATATACAACCACACTCTACATAACAACGCCTGGTCCTGCATGGTTATATATGTTTCTCAACCGTTGTTAAAGGTTTGTTCTGTAGTAGTGTGATAGTAACAAATTGGTGTGCTCTGGTCTGATAGTGTGGATTCAGGAGTGAGTAGCTGGTTCCAAATGGGAATCGGCGAAGCGTTACTTATGGTGATAGTAATGAATTGGTGTGCTCTGGTCCGATGGTGTGGATTCAGGAGTGAGTAGCTGGTTCCATATGTAAATCAGAAGCGTTATTTATGGTGATAGTAACGAGTCAGTGTGATATAGTATTATGATGGGGATTCAGGAGCGAGATGGACATGTGTTATCCATAATGGTACCACATGCATAAGTGTCACATTGTGTCGTGAGTCACATTGCATATATATACACTACTACGAAAAACCCATTTAACAACGGTTGGAAATGACATATAATGACGGGGGCGAAGGCGTTTTTATGTAGAGTGTTGTTGTATATGAGGTACGTACAATGACGGTCCTGGGACCGTTGTTGTATTCCAGTATGCGCGCACCATTTCACGACGGTTAGTTTAGTCAACCGTTGTGATATAACTAAACTGTGATCTGGTTCGATTCCCAGCAACAACATTTTTTATTTATATTAGCGTTTGACATACAACTACAGATAGGTTTATAACCGCTGCCAAAAACACCTGTTTTAAATATAAAATTTATCTGCTTATCAAATTATTCCTATAATTTATCCTATCAAAACAGCTTCTGTTTACATGCAAACACAATATATGCATTAAATACAATTCTTCCTATATTTTATCCTTATAAATGAATTAGAGAATTTACATCAAAAGAAATTTACATCAAAAGCTAAATGAATCAAAGAATTAAACTACTAACATTGTTTAAATCAAAAGCTAATATTATTGATTTCATCATGTGCATCAAAAGCCAGAACTATTGTTCACATTATGTGCATCAAAAGTAAAAAATATGTGCATCAAAAAATGTTGCTGATATATCAAACAGCATGAGCAGAACCCTTAAGCGCATTGTGGATATACACCTAACGTTTACGAAGATCCACAAAGCCCTCAACGGGGAATGGGGTTTCGTCGTTAAACATCTACATAAGAGCAAAAAATTGAAGATCAGGCATGATAATAATTCAATAGTCAACTTATATATTAATATATGTAAACATTTTATGGCATATATTATCGTATCCCATGAATCAACAGTGTCGGCAAGGACAATGTTTAACATGTGTTTCATGATAAAATACCCACACTCGTAACTCCCGCGTTGTTTCCTCGTCTACAAATTACATGAATATAAAAACATGAATACAACCACACATACATGAATGTAAATGAAATAAACAGGTAATCGGGCCACTTACTTTAGGAGCAAGGTATGTGGACTTTTTTCTAACATTATTCAATATATTAACTTGCTCCACAATACTGCACATTGAAAATTGAATTAAACATATTACATGATAAACTAATTACATTTAATGACAAAGAAAATGATATTAAACAAAGACACTTACGTTAATACAAGATCTTTCATTGATTTGTGGAGTGGATCGTGCAAGGAACACAGTAATGTCACCGTATTTGTCCTAAACGATATTACGATCAATTGCCAATGACCACTGAATGAACACGAGAATATATATATATATATTATTAGTTGTTACTAAAACAAAACTAAATATAGAATATAGAAATAAATTACAACAATACTAACCTACATAGGAATAGTGCAAGGTAACATTCTTTTCCTCCGTCATTTAGCCGGCTTTTCAAGTACTTTTCTCTGATATTTTTATCATTATACGCCCAAGCAATAAAACTTGGGTCCAAGATTCGATAGGTACTTGATTTATTCAATTCTATACAAACACGGTGAATGTACCTAAATGGTCAAAGAAAATGAATAAATTAAGGGAGAAAATACAAAAAATTATAATGTTCTATAATGACATGTATATTCGACTATATACTTACGTGCACCAAACTTGAAAAATAGATATGTCAAGCCACTTATATCCTGCCAGAAAATCCCTCACATCTTCAGGAGTGTAATACACTAAATCCAATTTAGGGCAATGTTCTAGCGGGAGAGCTTGCGCAAGGTTTGTTGTTGAAATGGACAAGTATAAACTTGTTATTTCATTTGGACTAGGGTCCATATCCCATTGCGGTTATCTACAGGAGGGGAGGGGCTGTACAATTACTCCCTTTTGTAGAAGCATGATTTACGACACTTCTACTTGGAGTTTGATCATCACCAACGCAACGATGATCTGCATTAGTTCGTTGTTCAAGGCTTTCACTTAATCTCTACATCATAACATTCAATTAGAACATAAAACAAAAATAAGCACAATATATTCAATTAGAACATACAATATATATCATACAAAAATAAGCGCGATTTACGACACATACCGAATACAACTCTTGTAACCTTTCCACTTCTTTCTCCCTTTTTCCCCTCTCCTCTTCAAACAGCCTCCTTTGCTCTGGCAATTGCTTCTCAACATTCTCAATCTTTAGTCGTTGAGCAAGAAATTCAGTGGTTTCGGTGCTTCTTCTTTGAGATCCAAAGTATGACCTCAAGCCGACACCATCTCCAACACCACGGACACGACCTCCATGCTCAACTGTTCCGATGGCTTCGACTAATATGTCATGTCGTGCTTCCGGAACAAATGTGCCTTCACGGGCCGCCACAACCAAATTATCCTACACAACATGAGCAACTTACATAAGCAAACGCATTTAAATAACAACTCATGAGCAACTTACATAAGCAAACACATTTAAACAAAACATATACTTACCATTTTCTCAGTAACTACTCTTGAAGCCTCAGAGGTGTACTCTCCATTAGGTCTTAATCGAGCCCTCTTCCATTTCTCATGTCTTGAAGGTGGAGATGGAATGTCACAATCTCCTCCTTCTTGTAGTTTTTCCTGCAGGATCCTCTTCTCAAGTGTCCTGTAACCCCCACGAGACAATCTATGGGGGTACATGTTTTTCTCCTTGTTCTGAATTCCTACTTCGCTTTTAGCCTGTTATTAACATAGTGAAAATGTGTATGATTAGTATCTATAACTCATTAGCATTATAGGTTACATAAGACTACTAACCTTAAATTCCTCATAACAGCGTTTCTTCGCAAACTTGTGCCACACCCTCTTCGATAAAAAACTATACCGAATCCATGGAGGTTGAAGACCGCTCTTAGGCTTCGTAATGTAGTCAGCCGTGAGCCGTGACTTAAATCCCCTCCAACTAACACCGGCATAAGTTATCCACTTTCTTTTCAATTTTGAGTCATCGGTAAACTCAAAATTCAACTACATTAAATCAATATATAAGTATGAACTAGAAACTATAGGTAGTGATATCAAATATATGAAAATTATAGTATGAAATACCTTAATGTCTGTCCATATGTTGTCTTTGACATTAATATCCATTTCTCTCCAATCATCAATCAGTATACTGACTTTGCTACGGGCAAGGAAAGCAACATAACTCCTAAAAGTAGCGTAATGTGGACAATCCACTAATCTGTAGTGCGAATCAAACTCGATCGGAATTTTTACACTAGATGAGTTGCGGACTGATGTGAATTGGGGCATCATTGTGACACCTCTTTGTGATCTTTTCGTTTGACTTTCAGTTGTTTGAGTTTCATTGGCTAACCTTTCATTTGTTTGAGTTTCTTCGCTGGTTTCTGATGAAGAACTCGACAAGGTCGACATCTAAGTTCAACAACAACAACAACAACAACAACATGAACAACAATGGCAAAAGAGTTTACTGTAGATGCATGTGGAAAATATTTTACGTACCCTAAACGTGACGACGAAGTAAACGATGTTGGTGTTGTTGTTGTCTTCCTTCCTTACGACAACGATAGTGTTGTTGTTATCTTCCTTCTCGACGGTGACGATGATGACGACGGTGTTGGTATGTGCGTAATCTTCTATTTTCTTCACGATGGTGACGATGATGACGAAAATGACAACAAATGGATACTGATGATGCAAGCTTTGGTTGAAATTGTGTATTGTTTCACAGTATTGAACGTTAGGGTTTAGGGTTGAAATCGTGTAGCGTTTCGTCTGGTTTCTATTTTTAATGGAAAAAAAGATACTGAAGAGACAATGAAACTAGCTAGCTTGGAGAATATTGAAAAGCTACTGCGACGGTCAACAATTTAAACCGTTATGATATATTATTTTCATAATGAAATTTCATATTAAAGCGCCAGAGTTATTTTTAGAATTAAAAATTAAAAAAACATATAAAATATATCACAACGGTGTATATAAACAACCGTAGTCATAACTTTTAATTTTTTAAATTAAAAGTAAATAAAAAAGTAAAGGCGTGCTTTAACGTAAAAGGAATAATATATATGAATGCACTGAGGTTCGAACACATGAAAGCTTGAAGGTATCACCACGGTTGATTTATCAACCGTTGTTATATACAGATAATCACCACGGTTGGTTTATCAACCGTTGTTATATACAGATAATTTTTATTCAATAAACAAATAAAATACAACTGCGCCTTAGTTTAGATATGTCACAACGGTGTAGGGATGAAGCGTTGTGAGCATGAAGTCGTTGTTTAAACGTTTTGTAGTAGTGATAAATGCATGTTATTTGTGATTGGGTGTGAGATATTGGCGATGTTGATTTGTGTATTGAATGTGTGTTGTGTTGTATGGTTTCTCTATTTTCACATTCTTTACACTTTTAATATTGAATATTGTTTCTCACCTCTGTGCTTCATGTTGTCCACCATAGACATCTTGTAGATAACTAGGAGTAAGCATTGTTGTTGTGTATGGAAGGTGGCTTGTTGGAGTGACTATTTGTTTTCTTTATTTAGCGATTTATTATACATTATTTGTTTTAGTTCTATGATCGTTTTAACATCGGGAACGGGAGTTGTTATGCTTACGCTGATGTTGATTTTGTTGTTTTGAAGTTTAGTACTTTATTTATGAAGTTGCTATGAAATACTTTTCCGCTACGTAGTTTCAAATGATTTGATATATTTTCGAAGGGTTGTTGTTGGTGACACCTTAAATTATCATGTAAATATTTTTAAATAAGTTTCGGGGTTTAGGTGGCTACAGGCGCCACTGTACCTATTTAAAAAAATACAAATGCATGGTACCACTAGGCTATTAGGGGTGGCTAGAGGCTTTAGTATTTTTGGTGTTATGGCAAGTTCAAGAGGGTGAGCAGCTCTGTTTTAGAGGTATTTTATGTGTGTGTGTGTGTGTGTGTGTGATTAGAGCAAATTCACGGGGAGTGAGAAGCTCTGTTATTAGGGTATTTTCAATAAATATGAGATTGTTCTCGCAATCCTACGGATGAGATATTTGTAGAGGTCTATGGGCCTAGACTTGAGGAATCATGAAAAGTACTAACCGTTCAATCTTTGACTTTGAAGTCCGTTGTCTACCTACTTTTTAAGAATCGTAGTCATGAATGTTTCTACAAATGGATATGGACAACCTGCACATCATTATTCATGTTTTCTCTCGGGCGAGCCATTGGTGGAAACGGGGTCATGTTTAGGCGTCAGACATTTAAGTGGACATCTACCATGAATTGGTCCCTATGTCTCACCATGTGTGCCTTTTATAAATATATCATTGCAATTTATATTAAGAAATTTTATTTTATAAGTCATGTTTATTATTGTATTTAAGATTTAAAATCATATAGATTTTTATCATGGACAAATTTGGGTGAAGATATATGAAATTAATCTGTCCTAAAATAACATTATTATTTATTTAATAATTTCTTGTTGTTTATTGAGAACCTATTCTTTTAGTTCCATCAAAACTCTAATTGGGAAAAATTTATGAGGAATGAGAATAATTTTTGGTTTTTATTTGGCCTTTTTTAATCTTGACCTGCCGCAAATGCCTGAAGCCCAAACGTCTCTTTATGAAAGGAAATTATTTAAGCCGGTAAAAAATCAAAGAATCTCCGTACGTATTCAAATATATACAATTCATTAATTTTTGAGTAACGCTCCAAATAGTATATTAAATTTATTTTGAAAAAGTATATCTTGTAATTCAAAAATATATTTCCCAAAACATTTTAAAGGTATCTCTTGTTCTCTATTGCTCCCACATACACAACATGCGCTTCTTTAGCATTTTCGTCCTTACACAACCAATTTAATATACTTTCAATTTTTTCACGGAAATTTTACTCCATACTTCTACATTTATTCACATACTCTTACAATTTTTTAAATATTTCAAAATTATCTTTTTCAATTTTTTTTACTTTTTAATGTGCAATTAAATTAGTCAAAAAAATATTTTTTTGGAAATATACAACGCCAACCGGATATCATTAAGTAAAGAAATCCGGAATGTATTATTTGCAAATCGAAAAAAATACGTAAAAGAAATTTGGTTGTATAATTTAACAAACTTGATAACTTGTGAATAAGTTATCCGGTGAAGAAAAGAGAAGAACCGGATAACTAGACCACAAGTTATTCGGTATGCAGAAAATACAAACCGAATAACTGCACCACAAGTTATCCGGAGAACAAACTTAAAAAAGGTTAACCGAAAAACTTACTAATAAATTCTCCGAAATGCAAAACGTGAACCGGAAATCTTGTGTCTAAGTTTTTCAAAAGTACAAAAAAATTCACACAATTTTCAAGCTTTAGCCGGAAGAAAATGAGGAAAAAGTGGAAAATTTTAAATTGTTGGTTATTTATACAAGAGTATTTTGTCCAATTATTTATGGTGTAGGGATATGAGGTTAAATGTAAGGGTAAGGAGTAAAATTTTCTTTTTTTCCACCGAATTCTCAGCATCAAGCATCTTCTAATGCACAGACTAATCCAAACCAAAGTCTGAAACCCTCAAATTTTTCAAATGCCCCTAATGCAGCATTCCCTTTTTCCAATTTTGAGAATGAACTTACTAACTCATTAAGAATGGTAACATTGATAACCCCGTTTTCTTTCTCCCTAATTTCCCTCACCAAATCCCACATAGAATATATGTCTTTGTCCCTTAATGAATAACCACTGTTGCATACTGTGGTAACAAAAGATTTTAAGTATGGTCGGTTATTATTTTGTGAAAAGGAAACTCCAGAAGCAAGATACACCATAACTCAACTATCTCGTCGATAGCTATAACTATATAGATTGCATGATGTTGTTTGATTATCTAAGAAAGGATATATTAAAAAGATTCTTAAACTGTTTGATATGCATTCTTCTTGCATGTGCAGTGTGCTAGTTCAAAAAAGTGACAAGTTTTTCTAAATCTTAAATGTTCAGTATTGGTTTATGCATGCAGTTATTAAAATTATCTATATGATTCGGCAAAACGAAAAAAAAAAGGGGTTTTAAGAATAAGAAAGCTAATGCTCAAGAGAAGATCAAGAGTCACATATTATGATATTACACACAACACAGAGTTCATTTCTGAAAACAATTATACAGATAAATATAACGATGAGAGAAATACTAAAATACCCTCTTGCTGGGCCTGAGAATCTTCTCAGCCTCGCTTGACAGGATCGAAATTGGAAACACCGATAACAGCTCCAAGAATGGCCGTAACCACAACTCCACCAGACACAATACTGAGCAAGAAATTCTTCAAAGAAGGCGAAATAGTAGCGGCTTCAGCCACATCAGGAATCACCATTTGAGCTGTCAATGCAGCTGCTGTCAGCCCCGTCACAACTTTCTCCTTCATCGATGCTTTCACTTGAAACCTTCCGTTAGACTTTGCTGGCCTCAGAGTCAGTGGTGTCTTGAAGAATGCATGAGAGGTTGGTGACTCTATCTTCTTGGTGGTGGCACAGGTTACCGGCACGGCCATTGAGATTATCGAAGTTGAAGCCATTGGAATTGGTTGTTCGGAGTGAAGGGTGTTTGGAGAGAAGGGAAATGGGTGTGGTGCGTGTGTTATGAGAGAGAGAGGTAATGGTGGAGACTATGGAGAATTTGAGGTGGAGAACTTTGGGATATTTGGTTATGTCTGATGTGGCAGCTTCTCAGTTGGAAATGAAGGGATAAGGTTATCTTTTTTGTGTAATCATCATCAACTTTGATTCGTATGTAGATTGGGTTTCTTGGGTTGAAACTAAGTGTCCATTGCCTATGTTTGGGCTGAGTAGAATACAGTTTTATGTAGCCCAAACAAACAGTTGAATTTTCTTATTATTATTATTATTATTATTATTATTATTATTATTATTATTATTTTAAATATTTAATTAGAATAAATATATAATTACAATACATTTATTAACAAAAAATAATAATTACTATTAAGTAACAAATAGCAGCATGAATGAATGAATGCGTGATAATTCATTCAAAAATAGAGTTGAAAATTAAAGAATAATAAAGAAATTCATTGAAATAACTCTCACCAAAAAAAGACTTGGGGAACAAAATTGATAGGCAACCAACACTGAGAAACTGTTATTATTATCAACAAGTTATACTATGCAATTTTACCAACCTCCTCTAGACCCTGTTAATGATAGTGTCTTCATAGGGCACAAGGTGATAGAATTAGTGGAATGAAAAACCACTACTCTATTGTGTTAGTGAAAACCGATTAAAAAAACAAAGAACCTATACTTGAACCATCACTGAGTTAGAAATATAAATGCAGAGTTTAATAATAAAGTGAAATTATTGGTACTCTTTGATGTGAAGCTAAATAGGAACTCTAACAAGACATGATAAAAACTCTAAAAACTAATAAGACAAATAAATTATAAAGATAAAAGATAATAAAAGATAACTTTTGATTTCATTGATTGATTTCTAATGTGTCAAAGACACTACATATATAATGATACTAATGAGCCGATAACTAAAATACCTAAATACTAGTGGAAGTCCAATTCAATAACAATTAAACTAAAATACCAACTAATATAAAACCTTAAAATAATAAACTAAAATATAACTTGATACTCTCTATCATTGCCGCTGGGTTCACTTGAACCTTGTCCTCAAGGTTCTAAAATCAATATGAGAATAGAGATATTTTTCCAGGATCCCACTTCTTGAACTGAGACAATTTAGAAGTTGGAACTGCTGGCATTTGAACTTCCGACAAAACAGCCAACACATTTGCTTCAAACAAAACAATAGAAGTCAAACCGAAACCAACAACAGTTCTGCTAATAAGAACAAGACCTTCTATTGCCTGCAAAACAAAGAACTCAGAACCAATATTTGCAAGGTGAAATGCTTCTTTTGCATTAAGAATTTCATCCAAGGGTCCAACGGCTTTCGAGTTTGGTGTTAGATCGTCTAAGGAATTTTTCATTATGCATGCTTTGTTGAGAAACCTTAATTTCTCAGTTAGTATTAGGAGATTGGAATCCTTGTCATGATGGTAGCTACCATTCACATTCACATCCTCTTCTGGTAACTGCAAAAGTCTATTTCTGTAAGAAACTACAAGAACTTGTGCTAAACTACTCAGAATGTTCCTCTTAGCCTTAACATAAATTTCATTTAGAGCTTCATTGACAGCAGATACATTATTGCTTTGGACGGCAATCATGGAAGGCTTGATCAATTTGAGGTGGCCAGCCTGCCGCATTATGTCTACAACACAAGTATGGTCCACACGAAGAGCAATCACATTTAGAGGATAATTTACTACTTCAGGATGTTCTTGCAAGTAGAAGTGAATAGCTTTATAGTAGAGTTGCACCCTGGAAACTTTAACAATAATATCTTTGAATTGCATGTGGTCTCATGCTTCAGGAGAGTGATTCATTACAGTAGTTGCAGCATTATTAAACTCATCATATTGGATGTACAAGTATGTAAGTTTTTTCCAGTGCTGCTGCTCATCACATGCTCGAATAACCTTTGGAATATTAAGCCGGTTTGAGAACAACTTAATGTGTCCCATTAGCTTCTCTGAACGATATCTTGCGTAAAGAACGCCCAATTCAGTAAAGATTCCCAGATGTGCTCGCTCCAATCCTAGCCCACTCTCCATTAAAGAAATGAGCTCATTGAAGCATCCTCTGTTCTGATAAAACTCACTAACCTCTTCCAAATCATCCACCTGAATGATGACATTGAGACCACAAATCTGAGCTAAGCGGAATTCCATGGCATCAACATAGGCAAAACAAACTTTCTTCCGAGTTTTTGAGTTGTTTGCTCTCTTGGCAGCATCAACTGCACCCTGAAACTGTTGAAGCTTAACCAATGTGACTGCTAATTTAGCCCAGTTAGAGATAAAAGCAAATATAATTTTTGCAGCCTCATATAAAGCTTCATCATACAAGCGGTTTCCAACAACTGGTAAATTAGCAACGTGCATCAATATAAACTCTTCAATTTCACCAAGCCGATCAATCTTTGCATAGGCATAAATGATCTCACTGTCCATCTTGGGCTCTTTGGTCTTCTGCCTAACCATGAGAAGGTACTTTACCAGATCATGGTATGCCTCTCCATCTTCAGCAACCTTTATAAACTCTAAGAAATGAGTTGAATCATCTGCGCGAATGAACGACTCAATTGCATTATTTACTAATCCTTCTCTCAGTTGTGCCTTCGCCACCTGGCTCCAAACAACATCTTCTTCAACTCGAAAAGCAAATTCCACAGTACGATCAATAGTCTTAAGGTTATCTAGCAGAACATTAGCAGCCTGAACATTCAAATTAAATTTCTTGAAAATAATAAATGCTTCTTCATAACAAAAGTTTCTAGCCAAATCCTTTGCCTTATATAATGCCAAGTCCACATTCATAGTCAAAAGCTTCTCTTTTGGTATCATTGTCACCATCGTAGCAACATCGGGCACCAAACATTCATCACCAATCATAAGCCTTTTAAACAAATCACAGCTCTCTCCAACAACACCATTCTCAGAATACGCACACATAATCGAGTTCCACAAAACCAAGTTTCTCTCTGACATTCTTTCAAACACCTTAACTGCACTCTCCACAAACCCAAAATTCCCATACAGCAAACGCGTTCCGAACAAACACGTCGGAGAAAAGCTTCGTCTTCAACGCAAACGCGTGAATCGCTTCTCCAAGTTTAACATCAGAGAGCCCCGTACACGCCTTAATAACGCACGACAACGTGAAGTTATCCGGCGAAAACTCAGTGACGGTGAACACTGATGCGTCTTGTTGTTGGTTTTTGTCTTCCCCTTATTGCTCTTCGTCTTCTTCTTCTGTTACTTCCTCTTGATCTTGTTTGTCTGCTTCTTCCTGAACAATATTAGGGATATTGTTAACCTTATCATCAAGGAAATCAATTGATTCTGTGAACTTCAACATTTCGTCGGTAGGTTCCCTTTTCTCCTCACATAGCAGTAACAGGTTGTGCCCTAATTCTTTTTCTGATGGATGTTCTTGATTTGTTTCCAGAATAACTTGTAGAAACTTTTGTTTATGTTTTTTTGAATGACAAAGCTTTTGAAGTTTTGTTTGAGAAGTTTTCTTAAAACAAAGGTGAAACACTTGCAAATGCTTCTCAAAATCTCTTCTATTAGTGTTTGTTGGTTGTTGTGGTATGTGACAATTGTTGTAGTAGTATGAATAATGAGATGATGAATATGATGAATATGGGTTAGGTGGAGGTGGTGTATACCCATGATTAAAATACAAACAAGGTGATGGACTTGTAACATATGGGTTTGTGTAATAAGGGGAAAAGAGTTCCCATGGAAAGGATGGAAATGAAGGTGTTGTAGGAGTTGGAAAAGAGGGGTTTGTAGGGTAGGTAGGAGGAATACTCCATGGATGATATGAAGGTGTATGATAAGAATAATTCATAGGAGGATTTGAGTACATGATGAGAGCACCAATTGATAGGAAGCTAAATAGGAACTCTAACAAGACATGATAAAAACTCTAAAAACTAATAAGACAAATCAATTATAAAGATAAAAGATAATAAAAGATAACTTTTGATTTCATTGATTGATTTCTAATGTGTCAAAGACACTACATATATAATGATACTAATGGGTCAATGACTAAAATACCCAAATACTAGTGGAAGCTCAATTCAATAACAATTAAACTAAAATACCAACTAATATAAAACCTTAAATTAATAAACTAAAATATAACTTGATACTCTCTATCACTCTTTCAATCAAAATAAGTATGAATATACTTGAACCATCCTTGAGTTAGAAGTATAAACGCTGAATCAATTCTCAATTCCAGTAAATAATTTCCATGCAGAGCAATTATTGGCACAATTTCCAAGCTGCTTATATTTCAACACAATTTCTTTGCTCTTTCCGCATAGAACATAGCTAGGATCCTAGTAAAATGGTTCGAAATGAAGAAAGAAGTGACGAAGAGGAGAACATGTGTCGCGAAGAGTGTGAACAATGCTATCCCTAATTTGTTGTTTTACCGTTTGAACAAGTAAGGCATATGATACATGATGCACAAATAATATTAATATTTACATTTATTTATCACAAAATGAAGTTGAAGTTATTCATAAATAGGTTGTGTTTTAATTTAATATGTTATATTATATTTCATTTTTTGAAGGTGACTTTTATTTATATAAAATGCATGATGCACAAATAATTTTAGTATTTATATTTATTTATCACAAAATGAAGTTATTCATAAATAGGTTGTATTTTAATTTAATATGTTATATTATATTTTATTTTTTGAAGGTGAACTTTATTTATATAAAATGCAAAACATCGTTTTAGCCAAAAATTGATGTGCTAGAGGATAACTTCTCAACAAGGTCTGAATCTTGATTTACTATTGGTTGATCGACGAGATAGGGTTTTGAACAACTCATGAAACAATTAATTGCACACTTTCTAAATAGTCCCAACCATCTCAAATAATAACAACCCCCCACCCCACCCACAATGTTGTGTATTGTGCACTAATGGATAGTTGAAAGAGATATTTTCTTGGTCTTCAAGCACATCTCCCCAGCCTTGAATGCTTTATTTCTAGACTCTTTCTTATTACATCACCCTTGTTTCTTAGGCACCACCTGAATTTCCGTTTTTGCCCCCAATTTTCGGACGTGCACATCCGGACGCACTGTTTTTCTAAAATTTTTCAGTTTTTTCCGAATGTGCACATCCGGAAGCACCATTTCTCTAAAATTTTTCAGTTTTTTTCGGATGTGCACATCCGGAAGCACCATTTCTCTAAAATTTTTAAGTTTTTTCCGGATGTGCACATCCGGAAGAATTCCTAATCTGCAAATCCGGAAAAAATCAAAAGAATTCCATAAAATCATTTACTTCTAAATATAATTAAATCCAATATAATTAAAATTCAACATAATTAAACTTAATATGATTTTTTCAATATAATTAAATCCAATTTAATTAAATCTAATATAATTAAAATAAATATGATTAAAATTAATATGATTTTTTCAATATAATTAAATTCAATATAATTAAATTAATTTTAGAAGTAAATACCATATAATTTTAATTATAATTTAGAAGTAAATACCATATAATTTAGAAGTAAATACCATATAATTTTAAATACCAATATAATTAAATCCAATTTTAGAAGTAAATACCATATAATTTTAAATCCAATATAATTAAATTAATTTTTTCAATATAAAAAAATCATTTAAAATTAAATACCATATTAATCATATTAATTATATTGAAAAAAATTAATCATATTAAATATCATATTAATTTTAATTAATATAGATTTTAATTATATTGAATTTAATTATATTGAAAAAATGATATTAATTTTAATTATATTAGATTTAATTATATTTAGAAGTAAATGATTTTATGGAATTCTTTTGTTTTTTTCCGGATTTGCAAATCAGGAATTCTTCCGGATGTGCACATCCGGAACATATCAACGTTTTTTAAAAATTTGGTGCGTCCGGATGTGCAAATCCGGAATCTGGGGGCAAAAATGAAATTTCACATGGTGCCTAAGAAACTTGGGTGGTGTATTAAGAAATCCTCTATTTCTATCAAATGCTGAGTTGTCAGAACCTACTTTGACCATCTCGAGAATTGAAGAGTTGTTTATCAACCGTTCTAGTCACTTTTCAATCTCTTTCTCAAAATATATATTTTTTAAATAATTACTGAAAAAGGGGGAAATCATATATGATTTTAAATTATTTTTATCCAAATCTTACAAAATCCCAAACATTTTTATGTAATTTTCTTATCATATTTTTGTGCCTCTAAAATTTTTTTTGGTTGTCTGAAATATTTTTCTTCAGTATCTTTTCTATTTCCTTAGTCTGTTTTTATTGATGACAAAAGGGGGAGTACATAAAGAAGTATTTAAACACCTGAAATCTATCAGGTATTATTCTTGCTTAAACTCTGAAGATTTGTTATTGTGAATTACGTGTTCAAATTTAATTAACTTGGATAGGACTTAGGGGGAGCGTACAAACCTCACTCTCTGGACTATTAGACTCAGAGGGATCTTACAAACCTCAGGTCCTGAAATCAACTTGTTAATTAAATTAGCAACCATAGTTCTTAAATACTTATGTTTGTCATAATAAAAAAGGGGAGATTGTTTGGAACAAAATTGGTTTGTTCCATATCCATGTTGGAAAAATAACAAACAAAAAAACAAATTTCTACGCACGCAGAAACATACCCACAAAAAAGAAAAAGAAGCAAATAATTCTAACAAAAACTCATAAAATCATACTTCAACTTGTAATTTTTACAAGGACAAGATTACAAACCCTCCCATACAATTGCAAAATTTAAGGAGAAAATTGCAAACCCTTCGAATTATAATTTTTGAACGGAAAAATTGTAAACCCTCCCTCAATTACAATTTTTGGACGGAAAAATTACAAACCCTCTCTCAATTGCAATTTTTGGACGGAAAAATTGTAAACCTCTCTCTCAATTGCAATTTTTAGACGGGAAAATTGCGAACCTTCTCAACAAACTATTTTTTAACGGAAAAATAGAAAACTCTCTCAACAAACTATTTTTGAACAGAAAAATAGGAAACCCTCTCTAAACACACAACTACCTAAATCCCTAAAACACTCAAAAGACTACATTTTGTTGTTGTGCAAAAAACTAAAACTAACTATCTCTATTTATATTAATACTTAAATTCTATTTTTTTTTTCTACTACCCGATGTAGGACTTGGATAAATATACTATTTGACCCAACAAATCCTCCCTTCATCCAAAGTCTCACATATCTCCACTTTATCTTGAACTTCATCTTCAAAACGATCATTATAATTATAATGATTAGGCATATTTGTAAAATTATTACTCTTCAATCCTCCCTTGACCGGAACCTTAGCTCTGATAACACTAATGGATCATCAGGAGGGGGAAGCTTTCACATTGGGCCAAACTTTTATCTAAAGATCAAAGACTCATCCAAACAAGTGAGAGAGACACTATATATTCACCCAAAACCTTAAGGTGATAGGTGTATGAGTCATCTTACTTATAAAGTACTTAACCTCCACTTTTCTAAGCAATGTGGGACTTATAACTCACACTTATTTTTTCCACACAACTCACACTTGTTTCCTAACAATCCCTTAGATTTTGATGAAAACAAAGTATTTAAAGAACAATTGGGTATATTGATATTTATTCAAGTGTGCAGGACCATAAACTAAAATTTTATGAAAAATCCAAGTAATGGTTCTGACTATGAACATCTAAAGAGAAGCTTAAAAACCAAAATCTGATGGATAAGAAGGTGAAAACCATACTCTGAAGAAATCAACTTTTGAAGAGGTCAACGTATGAAGGTCAGAGCGTGAAGGAGTCAACCTCTGATGACCAGACTTTGAAGAAATATGCTTCTGAAGATTAGAACCTTATCCAGTCAAAACGTAAGAATCAAGGTAACTCCGATTGGTCATTGTTCACCTCTGATTCTACTTTGTCACGTGAAGACCTAAAGCTCTATTTTCTCTTAGAGTCAACTGAGATACAACTAATAATTCCTTTTGTAGAAAAGGGATTTCAAATAAGCTTTCAACAATCTTGACTATTTGAAGAAATATCTCAATGTCTCTATTCATGCTTCTCAAGGACTCTTTTGTGTTGAATCTTCAACGAATCTTTTCCTTCTCTATTCACGGAGCTAAAGACTTAAAGAAAAAGAACAAGTGAACCATTGACATTCAAAGAGTCGTTACTTTGTCAAAACACAAACACAAGTTTAACTTAGGATTTCTTACCTTTGTACATTCTAGAAATCCCTAAGTCTTAAAGATTTCTTCTTGAGTTATATTTTGTTTACACCTCTAATTGTATATCAAGTGTATTGCCCCCAAACAATCTTTTATCTGTTAGGTAGATTGTTAGAAGTATCTTGCTAAATGTTTGAGCATTTGAATTCTCTTGCTTGTGTACTTGAGCATAGAAGTCTCTTGTTTGTGTGCTTGAGCATTGGAAGTCTCTTGCTTGTGTGCTTGAGCATATAAGTCTCTTAGTTTAGTGTTTAAGCATTGGAAATCTCTTGCTCATGGGCTTGAGCAAATTGTAATTTTGTATGATTATAGTGAAAATCTCTTGTAAGTATAAGAGGACTGGATTACTTGTGAGAGAAACCAGGATAATTCTGTGTGTCTCTCTTCTTTCTTGCATTATTTATTCGCTGCCTACCATATCCTCTAACTCAGGTTTTATACTCTGTGTTTAGAATCTTACCAAGAGCTTTAAAAGAAAGAAAAAGTCAACACAATTCAACCCCCCCCCCCCCCGCTATTCTTTTGTTTTTCTCACCTTCATAAACCATAGACACAAAAATGATTTTTAAACTGATTTTTCTCAAGAATACATTTTCAAAAATGTCTTAAAGTTGTGCCAAATGAGTTGAAAGCTATATGAAAAGCTCTGGGCAAACTTTTGTCTTTGCCAATCGATTGGCACATTTAACCAATCGATTGGTTCATTTCAAAAATGTGTCTTAAGTGATTAGGACATCATCTTAATGATGTGTAACAACTAAATATCTTTTATTTCCCTTTTTAACTTGGTAATCGATTAAAATAAAGGCAACTAATCGATTGGTATATGGTGTCAATCAATGGGTAAGTCATAAAGTGTCATTAAAACTATTTACTTTTTAAGCCTAACTCTAGCCTATAAGTAGAGGTCCCTTCCCTCATATCAAATCATCCAAAATCGTGTTTCATTTCACACTTCTGACTCTCCCTCTCTCTCTCTAAACTTTTATTTTGCTTACTTTCTCTCACTAAGAATTTAGCCGAAGTGGTTTTTGAGAAATTCTTTTGCAAGTGTGGAAGTAGTAACTCTAGAAGGGTAGATTTGTAAGTTCCCTAAGGAAATTCTGTTTATACATTGATTAAACATTTTGTCCAATTAGGGATTGTTTGTTTGGGTTCGAAGCTAAACCCGTAAAAATATTTTGTTTGGGGATTGTGTGAACAAGCCCTTATTTAGGTTCGAAAGTTCAGCCAGTGATAAAACCTTTCTTAGGTTCTTAGTTAGCCCATGGAAAAGCCAAGTTTAGGTTAAAGCTTATCCCGATATTAAAAGCTTTTTTAGGTTAAAGCTTAGACCTTGATAAAAGTTTTTTCGGTTCGAAATCAGCTCGGTGGTAAAATCACATAGGTTATTAGTTAGCCCGATATAAAACTAAGGTTTAGGTTCCTGAGCTCAACACAATATTAAAAGCTTTCTAAGTTTGTTTAGAAGTTTGAAGACTAACCGCTCTAACATTCTTGTCGAAAGGAGACTAACTGTTTCGATCTGCCATTTAGAATGAAAACTCACCGCTTCGCTTCATAGTATGCTGTTTGGTTGAAAGTTAGCCCTAAACTTAACTTTTTCTATGTATAAAAGGGTTCGTGAGTATAACCTACTAAAAGCTCTCAAATTTATTGGATATCTCAAGATCAATCTTAGGGAGAGGAGTAGGTCTTTCTCTTTGTTTTACTGAACCTCTATGACTTATGGTATCCTCTTTTTTCCCTTAACTCTTTATTTTTTGCACTTTACATTATGCAATTTTATTTTTCCGCTGCTTAATCTTAAAACAATTTTCAAAATGTTTGCAAACTCTGATTTTAATTCCAAAAGTTTTTCAAAACCAAGTTTTTCTGAAACACACAATTCACCCTTTTTCTTGTGTGTGAAGTCAAATGTCCAACAAATTTGTTTTTTTTACTAAATATGATAGTGCTTTTGGACATGTCTTTAGAACCTCTAAATCTTATTTGAATGTTATTAGTATGAGTAATTATAGGCTTATTAACCTCATGGTTATGTCTAGTTTTAGTAAGGGTACTTTATCCTTCAACTATTTAGGGGTCCGTATTTTCAAAGGGAGAGGCAAAGCTAGTCACTTACAACATATATAGTAGATAAAATGATCTCAAAGATTTCTGCATGGAAAACATCCCTTCTCTCAGTTACAGGTAGATCCTCCAATCAATGATACACTCTATGATCACCCATTCTATTAGTATTTATGTTTGGCCTATTGTTCTTCTTAGATCCATTACGAGGGAAACTAAGAATTTTATATGGAGTGGCTCAACCATTAAGAGAAAGATGGTAAAATTCTCGTGGAAGAAAATGTGAAAGCCAAAATCCAATGGAGGGTTGGGTTTAAGATTTTTGATCTGTCTCAACGAGGCATCAAACCTTAAATTATGTTTTGAATTTTTTTCAAACCTTTTGTGAGTTATCATTAGCTCTATTTATCTCACTTTCTTAGTGTGTTTAACTTATTACTAGATTATTTTAGATCATTTTAAATGTTAATTCTTGGAGTTGGCTAGAATTTTGGTAAAACAATGTTGATGTCATGGTTGATGTTTCAACATGAGTTTTTAACAGCCTTGTTATGTTTAGTTAACATTCTGGTTATGTTAAGTGTTTAAGGGTTGCAGTTTTGTGCTGATGTCAAACCCGATGTCATAACATCAGTTGACAGAACATCAGAAAACCATCTGTTGTGGTTTTTGTATTGCAGAATGTTAAGGTGTTGAAGAGTTAAAGTGCTGAAGAGTGATGTCACATGCGATGTCTTGACATCACTATACCAGAAACTTAAAACATCAGGTTGTGATGTTTTTAGGGCTGCACGCATTAGTTTGATTTGAGGAGATCTGTTAGTTAGATTGGATGCGAATTTATTGGAGAAGATTTATTCTGATACAATTAATTCTGCATATCTTGTGGAGAATAGTTTGTGCAAATAGACATGGAGAATTGTTCCTATTTGTGTGGAGAAGATTGTTCCTATTTGTGTGGAGAAGATTGTTCCTATTTGTGTGGAGAAGATCTTGCAGCTGATTTAAAGAGAAGATTTAAAAGATACATAATATCCTGGAAATATTATGTGGAGCTGAATTTAATGCATAAAGATATGGAGAATATTTAGAGTTAATTATTGAAGATTTAAATTGAAGATTTGATTGAAGATCCAATTAATAGCAGAATCTGTTGGAGATTTGGAACAGAAGATTTGATATGATTTGAAGGCCCAAATCCAGTTGGGAAATAGGTTATAAATAGAAGCATTGTAACCTAGTCTTGGGAAGCCAGCCATCATGTAGATTATAAGGGCTGTGTTGGTTGATGAACCACCCGGTTTGTGGGATGGTCATCGTGTTTATCTCGAAGCCTGTAGGTAAGAGATGTATTGTTCTTGGAGGAAGCTTTGAAGCAACTCCAAAGGGCTGTCATGGAAGTGTGTCTTCCAAGGTATATGTAATAGAAAAGTTTAAGGAGTCAAGCTGTTGATGCAGTGACGGTGTAGTTGACTGCTAGACATCATCGAGATGATTGGAAGTGAGATGGAGTCTCTTACCTAGGGAGGACTTAGGTAGAAGGGTCATTGGGTAGTGATTAAATTAGGTAGATTGTCAACTGGTCTGTTGAGTCTGTAATTTGATACTACTAATAGTGGACTTCCTTCCTGGCTTGGTATGCCCCCAGATGTAGGTTGGTTGAACCGAACTGGGTGAACAATTGATTGTGTTCATTTACTGTTTCTATTATTGCCTTGTTCAGCAGATTGCGATGTTGTGACATTGCACAAGACATCACACATCTGTACCAGAATTTCAATTGGTATCAGAGCAGGCATCCTGTCTGTTTCTGGATGAGATCTAGGGAAGATACTTTATGGTTCATGAGCAAGGAAGATAGTTCTGGACTTGATGATCCCTTGGAGTGGAGAATGAAGTGTTCAAACTGAGGAAAGCTGTTGTGACTTATGATGACCTAGTGCACTTGGAGTGTCTTGTTTATGCAAGGGTTATTATGTTTTGCCTAAAGGTTGTAGAGGAGTTTTCTGGTGTATGTTCCGCTGCATATTTATATATCTGATGGAAAATTCCTGATGGTTTTTTGTTAAGGCTGCAACATTCTGTTCTCCACTGAAGATGTATCACATGGTGTGGTGATACGTGAGGACATCTTAAACTAGCTTGTTAGAGTTGCCAAAGATACTTGTGGTTCATCCCAAGTCCACTCATAAAGGAACTCTTATATGAGCTTGTTGAAAAGAGGTATGAAGAAAGGTAGAAGCAATTTATTCTTGCCTCCAACCTTACAAGGTCAATCTCTGGGTTGTGTTAAAGGATCTTTTGGTGTGAAGAGAACTTATGTCCTACCAGCAGATTGTGCAGAATCGTGACATAACAGATGCTTGGGGGCTAAACAAATGTTTTGATCACATCTGTTTGGAACCTACTCCTGGCTTGGAAGAGGAGGCATCTGGGTTGTGTGTCTAAGAAGTTTCCCTCAAGAAACATGTCTTAGATATGTATATTGGTCAAGAGATGATCAATATAGTGTCACTCATTGGATAAGTGAGTAGGTGTTCAAAGGTTGTTTGTCTTGGTGGAGGTCAAGCTCAAATGTCAAGGACATTTTCTCTGATATCTGAAAGTTCCTTCTGATCAAAGCAGCCAGTTGTTTGCAATCTTGTTTATGGCCATGGAGCAGATTCTATTTGAAAGGAGTTGTATGTGTGTACCAACCATAGGACGAGCATTTCAGATTTGTGCAAAGAGGTGTTGAGTGTTCCGCTGCATGGTATCTGTTGGAAAGACATTAGGGGTTGGTCTCCTCAGCAGGATGTTGTAGTTTGTGCAAGACAACTTCAACCGTTTGGTTAGAGATGCCAAAGTTACTTGAAGATTATCTCATATCTTTGTGTTGGGGATAGAAGTGATCAGAAGGTGAATAGGTCTTATTGAAGGCTGTGTCAACCTTCTTGATAATGAAAGAAGAGGGTGGAGTCAAAGCAAAAGAGTATCACTGTCAAAGCTTTCACGCGGGAGTGAAAATCTTGATAAGTTATCTCTTATGCTTAGGAGGATCCTTCTGGTTATGATGTTACATGTAGTTCTGCAAATACATGATCTGGAAGAAGTTTCATCAAGGAAGAAGCTGAGCTTGATTGGTTCTCGTGTGTTCCCTACAAGAGATCTGTGTGATTGGTTGTTGTTTCCAAAGCCGTAGAAGTGGGTAATGTGATGAAGACTGATGTCAGAACTGATGTTGATACATCATTCCAGCCAAAGAAAGTTAGTGATCAGTGGTGTGGATTAGCATAAGAGGGATCAGCTAGTGCCTCAAGTGTAGGGTGTCAGACCAGATAAAAGGTTGAGTATTTGTCTGCCTTCAACTAATGACAATATACATTGACGGGAGACTGTGTATATGTCTAAGGTAAAAGTGCAGGACTATTGAGAATTTTCTAGGGTTAATCACTTTGAGTTGGATCATCTGGTGGGGTGGATTGGAGACTATGTACTTGGAGCATCATCCAAATTACCTGGGATAAGTTTGGATTAGAAGAGGCAGATTGTTGACAAGCTGAAGTGTTTAAGGCTAAAAGATATACAGATATCATAATGGTTCAGCTTGGATCAGGTTTGAGCATGGTGCTTGCTCTGGTGGTGAAGGTCGAGGATAAGTGGCAGTTATCTCTGGCTTTCTTTTGATGGCTCTACTAAGGAAAGTGGTTATCTTTGGTATTGCTATGAAGTAGTCTTGGATTACCTATTTTCTGAAGATTCAGATGTGGTTGATTTGAAGTCTTTGGAGTTTCTAAGCAGGATGGAGGTTGTCTACTCAAACTTGATTGTTGAATCAAGTCTATGAGAGCATGGAAATCTGTTTCTGCAAAGGGAGGAGGTTCTTTTGAGTGGCAGAAGGAAGAGCTGAATTCAACAGTTGGATATCATAATGTTTTGACATCTAACTTAACATCAGAAGTCTCAGCTGGTGATAGAGGTGATCTAAAGTAATGGAAGTTATGGATGCTTCAAAAAGATCGTTCTCATGGCAGTTTGCGGGAGCTGTAGGAAGGAGAAGATGTTACATGACCATGGCTTAGGGAGTCTAAGTGTGTTTGCTTTTGAGCAAGTGGAACATGTGACTTGAAGATCAAGTTTCCTTGGTGGATCAAGATATCTTTGTGAGAATTCTGACATACGTGAAAAAGGTCAAAATGTGGCAGTTGGCTATTTTCATATGAGGATTCATGAATGAGGTGATCAAACTGTGGCATTTGGTTGATCTCAGAAGTGGATTCGAAGAATCAAGATAATCAGAGTGTGGCAGCTGGTTATTATTGAGGATTGTCTTGGAACAAGTTACTCTTGGGCAGAAGGGTGATGAGTTGAAGACTCAAGGAGATTATTCTTCTTGAAGGTGGATGAGAATTTAATTCTCTAGTTCTTTGGATTACTATGCAATAGTAAGTCCAGTTGGTGGAGCTTATTAAGAATCATGGTGATGATATCTTGGCATGTGGCAGGTGTTCTAACTTGTGTAGAGACATTAGTGAAGGATGATTTTGTTCTGGTGCATACAGTTTGCCTAAAGAGCGTCTACATAGTCATACGGGAGACTGATGAAGTAGAAGGACTGCCTTGGATGAAGTAGATCAGGTATTGATTGATTGAACGTCTGAAAGGGAACGACCACCTTTGGAGAAAGGGACAATGGTACCAAAATGCATGTGCTCAGCAAGTGTGCTCAAATGTTCAGCTTCATATAGAGCATTGGTTATCCATGACAGGGGGAGTACTAGTTTATGGATTTTGCTGCAAAGGTACATATATTGTGGAGATTGCATGCTGATCAAGATTGGGAAGATTGGTTGGATCTTATGAGGATATAATGTCAGATAACATGTTATGACATTAGGCTGCTGGATGTCATGTTGGTGTTCTAGCCATGGGAAGCAAATTGTTTGAATCATATGTACACATGCTTCTAAGGAGGAGTCTGAAGGACAACTTTGTTTGTATCTGGGAGATGTCACACTTGTCTTGGTGTGTTTTTTGTTAAGAAAGAGGAGTTTACTTAGAGTTCAGTGGAAGGCATTAGAACTTGTGAATGATTGTGTGAAGCATTCCTGTCTGGATGAATAAAGACTATGTCTGGAGTTTCCAAATGTCAAGAAGCACTAGATAGGGGGAGTTGATCTTTTGTTGAAAAAGTTGTCAGACAAGATGTCAATGGATTGAATCAGCAGTATACATTTACCCCAATGTTTGTTCAGCTAGTGAGTCTGGGTTTTGTTCTGAGTATATTGGTTGGATGATTCAGAGTTTGCCTTTGGAATTTTTTTGTGCTTGCTGCTATGTTCAGAGTTTGTCCAATTATGGCTAAAAAGGGGGAGAGTTGGCCTAGTGGTTGCCAAGGTGTGGTTGTGAAGCCTTTTCTGATATGGTGCAGCAGTTGAGGGGGAGAGTGTTTGAACAACTGTGAGCTGGTTCTTGGTTTGAGGGGGAGTTTGCCCTATGCTGATGTGAAAGTGTTCGTTTCTGCTGCAAGTTGGTCCAAGTTGGTCTGCTGTAGGATGAAATTGTTTTAGCCAAAATTAGCCAAAGGGGGAGATTGTTAATTCTTGGAGTTGGCTAGAATTTTGGTAAAACAATGTTGATGTCATGGTTGATGTTTCAACATGAGTTTTTAACAGCCTTGTTATGTTTAGTTAACATTATGGTTATGTTAAGTGTTTAAGGGTTGCAGTTTTGTGCTGATGTCAAACCCGATGTCATAACATCAGTTGACAGAACATCAGAAAACCATCTGTTGTGGTTTTTGTATTGCATAATGTTAAGGTGTTGAAGAGTTAAAGTGCTGAAGAGTGATGTCACATGCGATGTCTTGACATCACTATACCAGAAACTTAAAACATCAGGTTGTGATGTTTTTAGGGTTGCACGCATTAGTTTGATTTGAGGAGATCTGTTAGTTAGATTGGATGCGAATTTATTGGAGAAGATTTATTCTGATACAATTAATTCTGCATATCTTGTGGAGAATAGTTTGTGCAAATAGACATGGAGAATTGTTCCTATTTGTGTGGAGAAGATTGTTCCTATTTGTGTGGAGAAGATTGTTCCTATTTGTGTGGAGAAGATCTTGCAGCTGATTTAAAGAGAAGATTTAAAAGATACATAATATCCTGGAAATATTATGTGGAGCTGAATTTAATGCATAAAGATATGGAGAATATTTAGAGTTAATTATTGAAGATTTAAATTGAAGATTTGATTGAAGATCCAATTAATAGCAGAATCTGTTGGAGATTTGGAACAGAAGATTTGATATGATTTGAAGGCCCAAATCCAGTTGGGAAATAGGTTATAAATAGAAGCATTGTAACCTAGTCTTGGGAAGCCAGCCATCATGTAGATTATAAGGGCTGTGTTGGTTGATGAACCACCCGGAAGCCTGTAGGTAAGAGATGTATTGTTCTTGAAGGAAGCTTTGAAGCAACTCCAAAGGGCTGTCATGGAAGTGTGTCTTCCAAGGTATATGTAATAGAAAAGTTTAAGGAGTCAAGCTGTTGATGCAGTGACGGCGTAGTTGACTGCTAGACATCATCGAGATGATTGGAAGTGAGATGGAGTCTCTTACCTAGGGAGGATTTAGGTAGAAGGGTCATTGGGTAGTGATTAAATTAGGTAGATTGTCAACTGGTCTGTTGAGTCTGTAATTTGATACTACTAATAGTGGACTTCCTTCCTGGCTTGGTATTCCCCCAGATGTAGGTTGGTTGAACCGAACTGGGTGAACAATTGATTGTGTTCATTTACTGTTTCTATTATTGCCTTGTTCAGCAGATTGCGATGTTGTGACATTGCACAAGACATCACACATCTGTACCAGAATTTCATTAAATATTTTATAGTGTTTAGCATGAAGCACAATCGGTACTCCCTTTTGTTGGTTTAATGTTTTTCTTGCTTGAATTAAGGTTGTTTCTGATGAGTCAAGGCAAGACTGTACCAGATAGCACCTGAGAGTACTAGCTTAAGCAAATATATGATATTTTAACCAAGAGTTTGAAATGAAAAAAAGCAGCTGAGTTATATGGAAACCGTAGCAAGATCTGAATACTAGAGGGAAATATACTTGGACTGAAGGAATTCCATTTGAATTTATGGATAAGATCAAGGAGGCACTAAAAGGCAAAACTAGTACAATTGTACAACCACCTCTTTGTACAGTCTACCAGAAAGGACAACGTCGTCTACGCCTTGCTGTAGCACTCTTCACTAGGACACCTGTCCCCAGTAACACCTTAAACCCCTGGGTGAAATAATACAATTATCAGAGTAAAATTCATAAAAAAATTAGCACATAGGATGTTACTCTCCAACATACACCTGCTCATGCATACAACATGTAACACATACTTATCATTAACGGTACCAACAAAATCATACTTAAATATTCTTCTCATGTAGCAGCGGAAACTCTTTCGAAATAATGACTAAAAACATAATATGTTTAAACCACGTAACCAACATCAATTAAACAAAAGTAATAATGGCTAATGAAATAAATAACAATAAGCGTTCCATATCCCCAGTGTTACACACCAGAGCAGACGCCGACTCAAATAAAATAAAGTATAAGACTTCATATTCACTAACCGCAACTCCGCACTATCCTTGATTATCTGCACGTTACCCACGTGAGGCAACATTCAAACAGAAGGGGTGAGATTCTCAATCAACAAAAGAAATACATAATAGAAATATAAGAGCATATAATCATTACACAATTCACCCTATCATCACAACATAAACACAATTACAATTTCCCACACAAGCAGACAATCATATAATCCACAATACAACACAACACAATGCAATGCAATGAGACTCACGACTCGACTCAATGCATGTGGTACCAATTTGATCCCTTTTTCATGATCATAATTCCCGTCGGAATTTCCATATAAGTCGCTCACGCCCCAGATGGGCACACGACATCCGTGATCGCTCACACCCCACATGGGCACACGAACACTCGTAATCACTCACACCCCACATGGGTACACGATTACCTCAACAACAACAACACGATTCTATTTTAAAGAATCTGGATAAGGCGCTCACACCCCACACGGGCACACGATTTATCATACAACTTATGTAACATGATATGCATTCAATGACAACAAACAACGACGACCAATGCATATGACTATCATACAGCCAATACACCACACCACAACTGTCCAACACGCAGCATATACCTGCCAAAACATGCAACAATTGCAATCCACAACTACAACACACATTCGCACAACCGAACTCAACATCTCAACGTTTAACACATCACAACGTACACAGAAACACAATTAACACATTGAATAGTTAGAAATCTGGTGTTGAAAATCATTTTAACATAAAGTACACAAAACCATATTTCCAACGATTCGAACGGCGACTGAAACGGACCAACGGATTAAAAGACATGAATTTTTAAAGTTTTAGAAAATTTTGTTCGTTCCAGTGGCAGCCAAATATTGTTTCTGCTCGCCTGATGTTCGCCCAGCAAGACGCCAGCGAACTCAACTTCGCCCGGCGAAATCCCCATTCGCCCAGCGAAATTTCCTTTTCGCCCAAGGCTCGCCCGACGAAGCAGAAGCGAAACTCCCCCCCATACAAATTCTAGTAGAACCTATTTTCCACCCTTCGCTCGCCTCTCAGTTCGCCCGGCGACCTCCAAGCAAGATCGCTTCGCCCGGCGAGACACCCCATTCGCCCGGTGAAAATATACAAATCAGCAACCCTACAGTTGCAATTCTGCACAGTCCAAACCCCAACACTTCTCCAATTTCAATAGCATACAGTCCAGGAATGCACATAGAATACATGATTACCATACAACAGAACACACATCAATTATAATCACTTCCAACACAAAATCACAATTCAACCAATCAATTTGTATAATTTATATATTAGTAGAATCACTGACATGCAGAACCTCAACTTTGCACCGAAACAACCAACACAACGAGAGAAACACATAGATACGAACCTAATGATTTGTCTACCCTTATACATACATTATTTATCACTTAAGTGATCAAAGAACCCCACCCTTACCTTAGATGAAGATTCCTCAAAACTCCTTAATGGAATTCTCTAAGCCCTAGCTCTACTCCTCTCTTCTGTTCCTCTTTTCTCCGAACACGATCGTTCACAAATGATTCTCCCCTTTCCCAATTTTCTTTTTTCCTACTATAGCCCTTAGACCCCTAATATGGTTTTCCTTCCTTACCCTTACTAATCCTCATGAATAGTCCATTTTCCCCTCCATATTCTTCTACTCCTACTATCCAATTTTTAAATAAATAAAATAATTAAACTGATTATTTTAAATCTAAATAATTCCAACTAAATTATTTAAATTAATAATTACCTTATTATTATTACCCATATAATATTATTCTAATAAATAATTACTAACTAATATTGATAATTAATTACTAACCGCACCACTCATCTCTACACAATTGGTCACACACCCCAATACCTTATTCTCTATAATTTTAAGGTCACTACCTCATACTAAGGCAATCAAAACGTAACCCAACACACATAAACACATACATACACACAACATCATAAACTTTAAATTACGAGAGTAAATAAAATAAATCGGGGCGTTACAACTCTCCCCTACTTAGAATATTTTCGTCCTCGAAAATTAACCTCATACGAATAACTCCGGATATGACTCTCTCATCTTGCTCTCTTACTCCCAAGTCATGTTTCCACCGGCAGCGCCTCCCCATACTACCTTCATAAGAGTGATCTCTTTACCTCTCAATTGCTTCACTTCACGGTCTTCAATCCGTATTGGTAAAGCCTTAACCATAAGGTTATCCCTTACTTCTAAATCATCCATTGGGATCACGCGTGACCGATCCGGAACATACTTCTGAAGCTGTGACACATGGAACACATCGTGCAAATTCGACAAATTGGGTGGCAACGCCACTCTGTAGGCAATAGGTCTAACTCTTACAGAAACTTGATATGGACCAATAAATCGAGGAGTAAGCTTTCTCGACTTCAATGCAGGTCCAACACCAGTCACAGAAGTGACTCTCAACAACACATGGTCTCCTTCTTGAAACTCAAGATCTTTCATCCTCTTATCACGGTAGCTCTTCTGCCTACTATGTGAAGCTTCCATCTTTTCCCGAATCAGCTTCACCTTTTCAGTAGTCTGCTGAACAATCTCAGGTCCAAGTACTACACTTCCACCAGATTCATGCCAACACAAAGGCGTCTGACACCTCCGACCATACAAAGCTTCAAAAGGTGCCATTCCAATACTGGAATGATAACTGTTATTATAAGTGAACTCAATCAACGATAAATGGCTATCCCAAGTACCTCCCTGTTAAAGCACACAATCCCTCAACAAATCCTCCAAAGATTGTATAGTTCTCTCCGTATGTCCATCCGTCTGCGGGTGATAAGCTGAACTCAATCTCAGTTTCGATTCCAAAGCTTCTTGCAAACTCTCCCAAAATCTGGATGTGAACCTTGGATCTATATCCGACACAATACTCAATGGAACTCCATGTAACTTCACAATCACCCGAATATAAATTTTTGCCAGCCTCTGCAAAAGAAAACTGATATTAATCGAAATAAAATGTGCCGACTTTGTCATTCTATCCACACTACCCAAATGGCATCATGCCCTCTCAGAGTATTAGGCAACCCAATCACAAAATCCATAGAAATGTTGTCCCACTTCCACTCTGTATTATCTAACGGTTGCATCAAACCAGCAGGTTTCTGATGTTCCACCTTCGCTTTTTGACAAGTCAAACAAGCATATACAAACTTAGCCACATCACGCTTCAATCCAGGCCACCAAAATATCTTCTTCAAGTCTTGATACATCTTTGTAGCTCCTGGATGGATACTCAAGCTACTCCTGTGACTTTCTTCTAGAATCATTCTTTTTAACTTAAGATCATTAGGAATACAAATCCTATCACAGAACCTCAACACACCTTGTTCATCCACTCTGAATTCGTTACTTTCTGCCTGTTCATTTCCAATCATCAAATCAACCAGTTTTACATCCAACTTCTGACCCTCTCTGATACTATTAAGAAATTCATTGTTGATCTTCAGCATACCCAACATCACACTATGTGGTGTCTGTTCGCAAACAAACCTCATATCTCTGAACTGCTCAATCAATTCTAACTCTTTAACCATCATAGCAGACATATGCAAGGTCTTCCGACTCAAAGCATCAGCCACGACATTAGCTTTATCGGGATGATAGTTCAAGCCGAAATCATAATCCTTTAAGAATTTTAACCACCTTCTTTGTCTCATATTCAACTCCTTCTGATCAAACAGACATCTTAAGCTCTTATGATCACTATACACTTCAAATCTGGAACTATAAAGATAGTGCCTCAAAATTTTCAATACGAATACCAATGCAGCTAATTCCAAATCATGAGTTAGATAATTCCTCTCATGGACCCTTAAATGTCGTGAAGCATAAGCCACAACCTTACCATCCCGCATTAACACACCTCATAAGCCCATCAAAGAAGAATCGCAATACACCACAAACAGTTCATTTGGTTCGGGTAGAATCAAAACTGGAGTTGTAGTCAATCTCTTTTTCAGCTTAATGAAACTTTTCTCGCAGTGAACATCCCACACAAACGTTTTACCTTTGCAAGTCAACTGAGTCAATGGAAGTGCCAACTTCGAAAAGCCTTCAATAAACCTACGGTAATAACCAGCTAAACCCAAAAAGCTTCTAATCTCAGTTACCAACTTCGGAGTCTCCCACTATAGAACTGCATCTACCTTGGATAGATCCACAGCAATACCATCACCTGAAATAACATGACCAAGAAAACTTACCTTTCTCAACCAGAATTCGCACTCAGATAACTAAGCATAGAGCTTCTTTTATTTTAACACTTGCAGCACGATTCGCAAATGCTCAGCATGTTCCTCTTCTGACTTAGAATAGATTAGATTGTCATCAATAAAGACAACAACAACTTGATCCAAGTAAGCATGAAAAATTCGATTCATATACTCCATGAATTCACCATGTGCATTAGTAACTCCGAACGGCATCACTACATACTCATAATGTCCATATTGGGTCCTGAAAGCCGTCTTCTGAATATCTTCATCCTTTACTCGTATCTGATGATAACCCGACCTCAAGTTAATCTTGCTAAACACACGGGCACCTACTAACTGATCCATCAAGTCATCTATTCTTCGAATTTGATGCTTGTTCTTAATCGTCACTTTATTCAACTGTCTGTAATCGATACATAACCTCATACTGCCATCCTTCTTCTTCACCAATAACACCGGAGCTCCCCAAGGCGATACACTTGGTCTCATAAATTTCTTTTCTAATAACTCTTCCAGTTGTTTCTTTAGCTATGTTAATTCTGATGCCGACATCCTGTATGGTGCCATAGAAATAGGTCTGGTACCAAGGACAAGATCGATAGTAAACTCCACTTCTCTCTCTGGTGGTACATCAACAATATCATCCAGAAACACTTTTGGAAATTCACACACTACTTGCAATTCATTAATCACTGACTCACTCTCCACTGACAAAGATGCAAACAATGCAAGCACTTAAGCTTATTCTTCTAAGACCTCTCTCAACTGTATAGCGGATAGAAAACTACCTTCTTCCTCTTCCTCGGGAGCAAGAAATCGCACCGACTTGTTAAAACAGTTAATATGAACATGATTGAACTCTAACCAGTTCTTGCCCAAGATCACATCAAGATTTCCCAACGGCAAGCAAATAAGATCCACACCAAAGTTCTTATCAAAGATTGATAGTGGACAATTCAAACAAACTAGGGAAGTGGTCACCGATCCCTTTGCAGGAGTTTCGACAACCATCTCTCCCTTCATAGGAGAAACAACAAGGCCTAGCTTTATCACACAATTAGCAGCAATAAAAGAATGAGTAGCACCAGTATCAATAATAGCAATCAACGATGTATTATTAATGTAATATATACCTCTGATCAGTCTGTCATCATTGGAAGTCTGAGTCCCTGTCAAAGCGAACACTTTTCCTCCAGTTGAAGCTTGCTTTGGATTCTGGCAACGAGTACTAATATGGCCATGTTCTCTATATTTGTAACAAGTCAGCACCTTAACCTTGCAGTCAGCAATCAGATGTCCTGCCTGTCCACACTTGAAGCATTTCTTCACATCACTCGTGCACTCATGAACATGATGACCTAACTCACCACACCTATAACACTTAAGAAGAGCATGGGAACCTCCCCCACTCGGCTTCTTTCCATCAACGTATTTCTGTTTTCCTTTCTCAGCTGGAGCTGCATAAGGCTTCCCACGGTTCACTGGTTGTTTTCTCCTTCTCTCGGCCAGCCCTTTAAAGTGAGTCGATTGAGCCTTGCTATCTTCCTCAAAGATCCTACAACAATCCACCAAATCTGGAAACCTTCTGATTCACTGATAACCAATCTCCTGTTTGATCTCAGGTCTCAATCCATTCTCAAACTTGACACACTTTGAGAACTCAGCAGTTGCCGCACTGTAGTGAGGGTAAAACTTAGCCAGATCTGAGAATTTGGCATCATACTCTGTAACCGACATGTTACCCTGCTTCAATTCCAGAAACTCAATCTCTTTCTTCCCTAGGACATCTTCAGGAAAATACTTCCTCAAGAACTCCCTACTGAACACAGCCCAAGTGATTACCTCTCCTGCTGCTCCTAATAATTGACAAGTGCTAACCCACCAGTCATCAGCCTCCTCAGCCAGCATGTGAGTACCTAACCGCACCTTCTGTCCCTCAGAACATTTCATAACCCGGAAGATTCTCTCGATCTCATTCAGCCAAGCCTGCGCTCCATCTAGATTATATCTTCCCTTGAAGGTAGGCGGTCTATTCTTTTGAAACTCATCATTCTCACCAGCATGAGGCGGGTTCTGTACCACCCGAGCAACAACCTGCAAAGCAGCAGCAATAACAGCATTGTTCCTTCCAGCCATTCTAAATCTGTTACGCATCAATAACAGAACATAATGGTTAAGGAAACGACATCGACAGTAATCAACTGTCACACAACAACGACTCGACAACTTTGCCGGACAGACCGACCTGCTCTAATACCACTATGTAACACCCAAAATCCCCGCGTGAAATAATACAATTATCAGAGTAAAATTCATAAAAATTCAGTACATAGGATGTTACTCTCCAACATACACCTGCTCATGCATACGACATGTAACACATACTTATCATTAACGGTACCAACAAAATCATACTTAAATATTCTTCTCATGTAGCTGCGGAAACTCTTTCGAAATAATGACTAAAAACATAATATGTTTAAACCACGTAACCAACATCAATTAAACAAAATTAATAACGGCTAATGAAATAAATATCAACAAGCATTCCATAACCCCAGTGTTACACATCAAAGCAGATGCCGACTCAAATAAAATAAAGTAGAAGACTTCATCTTCACTAACCGCAACTCCTTACTATCCTTGATTATTTGCACGTTACCCACGTAGAGGCAACATTCAAACAGAAGGGGTGAGATTCTCAATCAACAAAAGAAATACATAATAGAAATATAAGAGCAAATAATCATTACACAATTCACCTTATCATCACAACATCAACACAATTACAATTTCCCACACAAGCAGACAATCATATAATCCACAACACAACGCAACACAACACAATGCAATGCAATGAGATTCACAACTCGACTCAATGCATGTGGTACCAATTCGATCCCTTTTTCATGATCATAATTCCCGTCGAAATTTCCATATAAGTCGCTCACACCCCACATGGGCACACGACATCCGTGATTACTCACACTCCACATGGGCACACGAACACCCGTAATCGTTTACACCCCACATAGGCACACGATTACCTCAACAACAACAACAACATGATTCTATTTCAAAGAATCTGGATAAGGCACTCACACCCCACATGGGCACACGACTTATCATACAACTTATGCAACATGATATACATTCAATGACAACAAACAACGACGCCCAATGAATATGACTATCATACAGGCAATACATCACACCACAACTGTCCAACACATAGCATATACCTACCACAACATGCAATAATTGCAATCCACAGCTACAACACAGATTCGCACAACCGAACTCAACATCTCAAGGTTCAACACATCACAACGTACATAGAAACATAATTAACGCGTCGAATAGTTGGAATTCTAGTATTGAAAATAATTTTAACAGAACTTACACAAAACCAGCTTTCTAACGATTCGAACGGCGACTGAAACGGACCTACGGATCAAAAGATATGAATTTTTAAAGTTTTAGAAAATTTTGTTCGTTCCAGTGGCAGCCAAATATTGTTTCTACTCGCCTGATGTTCGCCCAGCGAGATGCCAGCGAACTCACCTTCGCCCGGCAAAATTTCCCTTTCGCCCAAGGCTCGCCAGGCAAAGCAGAAGCGAAACTCCTGCCCCATACAAATTCCTATAACACCTATTTTTCCCCCTACGCCCGCCTCTCAGTTCGCCCAGCGACCTCCAAGCGAGATCACTTCGCCTGGCGAGACACCCCATTCGCCCGACGAAAATGTCCGAATCAACAACCCTGCAATTACAATTATGCATAGTCCAAACCCCCAACACTTCTCCAATTTCAATAGCATACAGACCTGAAATGCACATAGAATACGTGATTACCATACAACATAACACACACATAAATTATAATCACTTCCAACACAAAATCACAATTCAACTAATTAATTTGTATAATTTACATATTATTAGAATCACCGACACGCAGAACCTCAACTTTGCACCGAAACAACCAACACAACGAGAGAAGCACATAGATATGAACCTAATGATTTGTCTACCCTTATACATACATTATTTATCCCTTAAGTGATCAAAGCACCCTAGCCTTACCTTATATGAAGATTCCTCGAAGCTCCTTAATGGAATTCTCTAAGCCCTAGCTCTGCTCCTCTCTTATGTTCCTCTTTTCTCCGAACATGATCGTTCACAAATGATTCTCCCCTTTCCCAATTTTCTTCTTTCCTACTATAACCCTTAGACCCCTAATATGGTTTTCCTTCCTTACCCTTACAATATATCATATAGCAAATAAACTTATATTATATCGATAAAATGGAAAAGGAAAAACAGCACAATATTCATGGGGAAACCTCCACATCTAAAAATTATCAGCACAATTTTGCTTTGAACACTAACTTTCTTCTATCTACAAATTTGGAGAGCTAGCTAAAGCTAACATGTTTTTGCCTCAGAGGGATCATTGTCTGAGTTTTTAATCCTGACCTCCAGAGTGTTTTAAGATTTACGTATCATGTAGAAAGTTAGATGTATCCTAAAAGCTCTTATTTTGCATCCTCAAAAAACAATCCTTTCTTAAAGGTGAGCATGCAAATATAGTTTTTATAAAATCTTCCACCTGCAATAAGTCAAAAAATTATTTGTAAGAAACATGAGGGAGGATAGTGTATGTGAAGGATCATTAAATACGGTTCCAATATTTTTAGTCATGCATAAACATTATATCAGAATCAGTGGTAATACAGCTGGATGAAACAAAGTAAGAAAATGAAATGAAGTCATTGATAACCAAATGATACCTCTGTTATAGTAAAGCCACAACTGAGCAATTCTTTATTCTTTCAATATATTGTAATGGATTTTAAAGGCATGTCTAATAATTCTGCTGGAACATGTTACTTATCAATATATGAGAAAATAATAATGCAACTGTTTAGTCCCTGCTTTTGAGGTTGGCATTAATTTTGGTAAAACTAACTTAGCAGAAAGATGTTGGACAAGATGTCCTAACATGTTGAACTAACTGCAGGTGAAGATGTTAGACAAGATGTCCTATCATGAGGATTGGATATCTTTGTCTGTTACTATTTTGAACTAACTGTTTGTGGTAACAGGTGTGATTGGAATTTGACTAGGATTCCAGGTGACACCTGAGATTGTGGAATCAGAGATTCTGATTCTAAATGAATTTGCGGTTTCCTTGTGTAGGAGAAATTTTTGGTAACTTGGGATTGAAGAAAGAATTAGGTCGCTAATTCTGTGGAAGATATCTGGTGCGCTTTTGAAGCCCAAGTCCAGTTGTGGTTTGTAATATAAATAGGTTAGAGTTAACCTAGTTTGTGGTTGATTGTTGCAGTTGTTTTAGAAGTACTAGGGTTTATACTTTTTGTGAGCCTCTCGTGTATTGTGTGAATACTTGAGAAGGGCTGTGTTCTGGACTGGACCAATGGCTAGAATTGGCCCAATCCGCCTCTGCTCCAGAGCGGCCCAAATTGACTAAGTCCAATCCACAGAGGGGCAAAAGTGACCTTTATGCCCCTCCAACCGGGCAAGGAATGCAGCATTCCTCCCCGACGTCAATTCCCGTCACGCACGATTTCCTCATTGCCCGAACAGCAAAGGGCATGCGCCCGAACTGCACCTATGCCTGACATAACGGCTAGTTCTGGGCACCCCGCCCGACATAACGGCTAGTTTGGGCAGTTACCTATTCTTTGGGGAAAACGGTTATTTCGTCCCCAAAAATAGGACCGTTGGCCACGCGCTGGGGGCTCTATATAAACCCTCTCGCTTGAGGGGGTCTGGTATCATATTTTCACCCTAAGAATACACTTTGTACTTGCCCCTTTTCTCTGACCTTTTCTTACTTGAGCGTCGGAGTGCCTTACAGGTACACCCCCTCCTCTCCTCATCAACATTCCGAACACCTCGCCCATCTGACGACCAGCATACATCCGAGCACCTTGCCATCTGACGACCAGCTTACGTGGACCCATTCGAATACTCCGGATCAGTGGCGCCGTCTGTGGGAACTCCTTGTTCTCCCCTTCTTTCTTTCCTCCTCGGAAACTAAAAGATCAAAACATACTTTCTTTGATCCGCCCACATATGGCCGCTCAGAACTCCGCAAAAGGTGTTGACGTTACGGTTCTCGCTCCCGTCAACAAGATGGACGTCGACGGCAGATCGCCGTTACTTTCTGATCCCCGTTTCCTCCGAGACGGGGCTGCTGCATCTCCAACTCCTCCTCCCGTCGAGCAAGGAGGCAAGCAGCCACCGTCGGGTGAACGACTAATTCCTGGCCCTCCCAGCGCCGACCTGGCCGTTGCAGCTCTTTTGGAAGCTGTCAACCGCACAAACCTCCTCATCTTGCAGCAAGGAGAAAGAATAGGAGCTCTCGAGGAGGCATCTCTTCCAAGATCCTCTCCTCCCAAGAGTAAGCACCGAAAATCAAGAAGCCCGCCACCTACGCATGAGGAAGACCATAGATCGAGGCGTGAGCCTGAATCACAACACGTTCACAAGCGCGACCAGATCTCCTCGCGAGATCGATCATCACCAAGACACAAGAGAACAAGGCAGGATAGGCATTCTCCATCGGTCAGACCTCGTGACCGGCTACGTTCACCATCGCCTCGCAGAGTGTCATACCCCAAATTTTGACCACTAATATTTCCCAACATTGTGCAAATCATCATCACAATATGGATGAACCATTAGTCTCCCCAAAGATGGGTGAGCATCCACTGCCATCAAGAATTAGGGTTTCAAGTCCTCTCAGAGCCTTAGACAAAGGATCAATCAAGGAATGACATGATCTTCAACTTGTATAGCCTCCCAAACATCCAAAATGGATCAAGAGGACTCCCACTTCAAGGATTAAGCACAAGGTTGCTCCCTTCTAGGTCGATCATGCTTCAAGATTGCCAGTGCCACCAAATTAGGGTTTTGGTCGACCAGGGCCTCCAGATGGAAATTTTTCATCTGGGCACAAGCCAATGATCCAAAACATAACCTAATATACTTCATGGGGCCTCATGGACCCAATCATCAAGTCAATTTTGCCTCAGGGGATGCGTACATCAAAAATCAGGAATTAGGGTTTCTTGACCTAATTCACCCCTAAGTTGACTTTTGGGACAAATCATGAACCAAGACCTCAAGAGAGGATTTGAGGGTCTCTAATGAACTATATTGATCCATTTGGAACAATGGATTAATCCAAGAAGCTTGAGCAACAAGTCTCAATTTCATCTGCACCACAATTAGGGTTTCGCGAGGAAAGTCAACTGTAACTTTGACTTCTGACCAGGACATGCTCCCAAGCCCTAAGACATGATTCAATATACCCTATGACACCCATGGAACATGTCCGTCAAGTTTGATTTAGATCAAGGACATGATTTCATGAAGAATTGCACAGTTTGGAATTCATCAGATAAAAAGTCAACTGTGCACAAAAGTCAACTTTGACTTTTTGAGATTTTTCACCAAAATGGATTTTTAACCCTAAAATGATGTTAATGTATGATTTGAATCATCATTCATCAAGAAAAATCAAAGAAAGTGGGATAACTTGTAAAAGGGGTAACCATAAAAACTTAGAAAAATTTCTAAGTTATGGAAAAGGTCACACTAATGTGCCAACTTTGGAGGATCATAACTCCTAAACCACAAGGCCATTGGTCCCCATTCAAAGCTTGATTTTTAGATCTCATTGCCCTCTACAAAAACTTCAACTAGACCTAATTCCAACTCCTCATGGATTTTGAGTTATGGAGTGATCAAAATCAAGAAAAGTCACTTTGTTCCAACACTTAGTGAAAATTCCACTAAGTCAGATTTTACCCTACTTTTTGCCAAATGTAGGGGGATTTTTCACTTGGATTCAAAAGAGATCAAAACCAAACATGTTTAAACAGTTGTTGTATCATGTAAGGGCTTTCCAAAATGGCCAAGAACATTACCAAATTCAATTTGAGTCATGAGATATGACATTGGCAAGTTGCCTTGTTGAAATCTGTCAAGGCAAGGCAGATTTTGCATTTTTGGTCGATTTTCCAAAATTAGCCAAATCCAAATGCTCCTATCCACTTGGACACCTCTGAGGATTGAATCTAAAGGGGACAATCACTGAGCCAAGCCTCCAAAGTCTTTGGAACAAGAAATAGCATGTTGAACCTAGAATGGCCAAAATAGGGACAAGACTCCAATTTTGGATTGGAGCATTCAATGGAAGCATCAAGGTGGCATGGACTGAGCCATTCTCATCTGAATTCAGTCAAGACTTATCCAAGACCAAGGGAACCACAGCCCTGTGCCCTAACCTCTAGTCAATGGCTAGAGGAGACTTGCATTTTCATTGGCCAACATTGAACAAACACCTGCTGCAGTTGCCATTCACTGTGGATCCCAAAACAAACTTGCTCTACTATAAATAGAGCTCAATTGTGATCAGTTTGAGTACACCAAAGCCATCAAACAGATGCTTTCCTCAAAATCTCTTCTTTCACTCCAATTTTACCTTCTAAGGCAAGTCACTATCGGGTTTTGAGTTTGAGAGCTTTTCCAATCAAACCAATCACTCACATACCTCACATACATCATATAGAAGTGATCCAAACACTCACATAACATCTGGAACACAGATTTCAGAAAATCACCAGCCAATTGCTCAAGTTCTTGACAGTTTTGCAGTTGAGGTACCATCTTCAGCTCCAAACCATTTCAATCCATTCCAAGCATTCATACACACTCCATGGCACCTAGGGAAGCTATCCAGATCATTGGAACCTAGCTGTAACACCTCCAACACAAATCACAATCACCAGCTGCAAGTGGTAAGCATGAGCTCTTCTAACTCTATGATCCATGCAATTTTTGCTGCACAATAATTTTGCCATATGTTCATAATCATGCATGGAATGTTTCCCCACAATTAATTGTATTGTTTGAATCGTGTATCAAAAATCCTAGCCTTCATGCAGAAATTAGGGTTCTTGAGGATTTTTCATGATTTCTTGTTATATGTTTAATTTAAATGAAATTAAATACCATAGACATGATCGTGAGGTTGAAACGAGTTGATTGGTATGTGGATTGCATGATATGATCAAGTATTCAATGAGATTGGAGAGAAAGTGCAAATCTGGGCAAACCCAGAACACGCGCGTGTTCTTGGTGTGTTCTTGGCGCCATTTTTTGAATATTTGAATATTTGAATTTTGTGATTTTATTTAATTGATTCAAAAATTAATTTCTCTCTGAGTTTTAATGATTTTGAGTTGATTCTTTTTTTAATAATTCACAAAAATGTTAAAATATTTTATTCTCCCAAAAAATCCCAAAAATATTATTTATTTTGTATAATTGATATTTTTGCAAAGAATTAATGTTTTAATTGTTTTTGACATTTAAAATATTTTTTCCACCTTGATTTTGCAAATTTTAATGCTTTCTAATTATTTTGTAGGTCAATACTTAATTTTTAAAGCATTAATCCAAGATCACAATTTTTTTCCATATGTTAAACATTTTTGATCATTTTAATTGAATTTTTATTCAATTAAAACACATTTTGAAAACAAATTAGGGTTTTTGGATTAATTCAACCCTCATAAAACATTTTTAAAACTTTTTGGGCCTCTAATAGAGTGTAAGACCCAATCCTTTTTTGACCAAACCATTTTTGGGCCTCAGTGTATTGTATAAGTCCCGATACCGTCAAAAACAAACGGCGCGATCGTCGCCTTTTGAAAAATAACCCTGGGCCTCTCCTTGAGCTATAAGACCCATTCAAAACTTTTGGGCCTCTAATAGAGTGTAAGTCCTAACCCCCTTTTAACCAAAATCATTTTGGGCCTCACTTATTGTATAAGTCCCTCTGCGTTAAAAGAAAACCTCGGCGCGATCGCCATTTTAAACGGAAAAATCAATTGGGCCTACCCTCGTGTTATAAGCCCCACTCTTTTTCTTTAAACCTTTTGGACCTCTATTAGAGTGTAAGACCCAAATCCCTTTGTACAGAAAACCTTTTTTGGGCCTCAGTCACTTGTATAAGTCCCTCTGTACAAAATCAAACAGTGCGCTCACTGATAAAACCCTGGGCCTCTCCTTGAGCTGTAAGCCCCAAATATTTCTTTTTCAAAGCACTTTCTCCTTTGATTTTGAATATACTGTTGTTTTCAATCTTTCTTTGTTGAACAACTAACCAAACAGCATGGAAGCTCTACAACCGAGTAAGTGGTTATTGCTTTCATTTACCACTTTCATATACATATAACTGTATTGTGGGGTTGTTTCACTGTAAGTCTTCTTTCATAAACTCATATCAACTGTGTAATAATAGTATAGATATTTAGAGTTTCCCCGGCAACTACGTCTAGAACTAGGTGACGCCGTTTCGTTTATAGAAATAGACAACTAGATCCCCAATAGGATCACCAGATACAGTCTTCTCTTCAGCTGTCCTCATTAGGAATTGTCAAGAAACTCTACTCCCAGAGATGAATGTATTCTCCGTGAATTGCATCTTTGAGTTTCTTCCAAATTCTCGAACTTTCCTGACTTGATCTATTCCTTGTGAATAGCTTGCCTTGAATTTCTCGGGGTTTGGGGACCCACGGGCTTCTTAAAAGCATCGGCCTCCTCTTGGGCATCGTACAAGGACCCACAGACTTCCTAAAAGCAACCCCGCCTCCTCTTGGGCTTAGTACAAGGACCCTACGGCTTCTTAGAAGTACTCACAGCCTCCTCTTAGGCTTCGTATAATGACCTCTTCCTCTGGGAATGATAGCCTCCTCTTGGGCTTAGTACAAGGACCCGTCGGCTTCTTAAAAGCTTCCAGCCTCCTCTTGGGCTTCGTACAAATTGTCCCGACGACCTCCTAGAGGTATAGGAACAAAACTTAGTCATCTTCATAGAACAGTCCTTTCATAGAGTCTACTACTGTTTCTCAAAGCATAGTACGAAAGATGAAACTCTAGACACGGACAATCTAATCTCCTTGAGTCTCAAAGACATACTCAAGTGACCCCCTTCAAGAATAGGAAGAAAACCCTTAGACTTGGACAGTCTTAATACCCTTCGGACTTCCCACTTCCTTAAAGAACAGGAATAACCCGGATCTTCGAATCAAAATCCTTGAGTACAATGTTGCTCATATAAGAACTGATTTTCTCTTTAAATCAGTATATTGGACCTGTCACTTAACTGAAACGGTAACCATAGCCACCTCTTAGGCTTTGTATAATGATCCTTCTCCAGTGAAGTTAGCCTTCTCTTGGGCTTTGTACAATGATCCTCCCCAGCGGAGTCAAACAACTTTTAGCCTCTCTCTCAGGATTTGTACAAGACACATAAGAGACTCCCTCGTTGAGTCAATCCCCCTTTTCGCCTCCATCTCGGGCTTTATACGAGATATAAAAGGGGTTCTTATTGAGCCAAACAAACAATAACCTCCATCTCGGGCTTCGTACGAGATACAAAAAAAAACTCTCTTGTTGAGTCAAATAGCCTTCATCTCGGGCTTTATACGAGATACCAAAAGGCTCCATCGTCGAGTCAAAACCTCTTAGCCTCTCTCTCGGGCTTTGTACGAGACACATATTAGCCTCCTCTTAGGCTTGGTATAAGAAAACCACTGGTTAGTCCAATCAACCTTTTAGCATCAAAGTTATGCCTCGTTCACAGTACACAAACATCAATAATTCTTTCCCCTTCATCTAATTGCTGTAAGCGGCAAGCCTCTGGATCATCTACATCCATGCCAATGTCCCTCTTTTAGTATGAGAAATTCCTAAGAAAAGATGGCATTGCTCTAAACTGAGTTAAAGTCTTCTCCTTCAGGTTAAAATCCCCTATAAAGGAAATTATGGCATTGTCGGATCCGCGTATCCCGGTTAAAGTAATCCTCCTTTACAGTCAGTCACCCAACAGTTGTGACAAACAGACCCCTTTAGAGATGACAAATTCTCTCTAAAGTCAAAACCCTTTAGTTTCACATCTTGGGCTTTGAACAAGATACAGATCACCTTTAGCTTCACGTCTTGGGCTTTGAACAAGACACCAAAACAACCATTTCCTCCCATAGAATAGGAGGAACTACGAACGCTCTGATTTCCCTGTTTTGGTAAACGGGAATACGTAGGCATAAGATTGAAAGAAAAATCTTAGCGAGCACACTAAACAAAAACCCAAAATCCCATACTTTCATACATTCGTCCTAACATCCTAACCAATAGCCTAAAGCATCCCTCGTCAACAAAATAACCTAGGAGAAACCCCGAATCTTTGTAGCATCTGTAAACCAATAGTTTTGACTGTTTAATCTCAGTATGCAAGCAGGGTTAATTGGAGACATCTATTTCCCTTCCTTCATTAGCTTTAATAGGATAAAAAATGAATCGAACTGTAGTACCAGAGCGATCGTGCTTCGCAACCACATCCAAAAGTCACTCGCTACAGAAAAATGGCGACTCTGCTGGGGATTATTGACAGGTCTCTTTAGGGATCTTGTTCTCTTTTTGTCCCCTACGTAGAAACCTTGACGTCATTAGGATCTTAGGTCAAAACGCCGTTAATTTGGAATGAAACCACAGGATGGTAATTCCGCCGGGGAACCCATTTTCTGTCAGGAACTTAGGATTCATAGATTTAAAGGTCTAGGATGATTAGGACAAATATATATACTGCTTTTCCTAATTGCTATACGTGTTTATTTTTCTGCTAATGGGAATGCGTGTGATGCCGCATGTGGAAAGATTGAGTATACACTTAAGATAAGTGACGGCGACGAGGTCGACCATCAACCTCAGTGGAGGCTGACCAATGCAACCCATTCTCTCACCTAGACAATGGACCGATTGTGATGTCTGAGAAGCTGAGGAGCCAAACCCTTTTGTAGTGCGGAAACTATCGGGAATAGTTGTTACGCGATACTACCCTCATTTGAGGCTGGTGATCTATTCTCGGTGAATGGCACTTACTCTAAGATCGCTTTACAACTCGCTGGCGATCCGCTTGTTGTTTTGCTTTCCTAGGAGGAGCTGATGATAATGAGTACAGGTACAAAAATCACCCTAGTATAAACCTTTGGGGATGGGTAGAGCCTTGACTTCATGACAACGACCCTTTGACCCCATGTTTTTTCTATGGTTTTGTGTGCTGCATTCATGCATTCATCTAAAAAACATTAAAAAAAAATTTCACTTCTAGTCTCTCTGTTTTTCAAATTAAACTAAGACTGTGATTGCAAATATCAGAGAAAAGGATTGCGCTAATGGATTTCAGTAGAAGGAGAACCCATAGGTATACCTTCAAGGTTCCAAAACTAGAGGATTTAAGAGGTTTGGCGAGGATGATCACAAACCAAGAGGCTTTCAGAGCCAAACACAGAGGTCTGCTACCATGTTAAGAGTCCATGTGATTGAGGGAATCATGGATGTGCTCATTCAGTTTTATGATCTAGTCTATCACTGTTTCACATTCCCGGATTACCAGCTCGCACCAACACTGGAGGAGTATTCTCACCTGATCGATTTACACATTACTGATCGAGCTCCATTTTCTGGACTGGAAGAAATTCCAAAGAATCAGACCATTGCAAGAGCAATTCATTTGGACGAGTCCGAGGTCAGGACTCACATGACCGCTAAGGGTGGCATCCAAGGTTTGCCAGCCCAGTTCTTGACAAAGAAGGCCCTGTATTTTACCAGTATAGGAAACGTGACTGCTTTTGAAAGCATCTTTGTCTTGCTCACCTACGGGTTATTTTTGTTTCCCAACATCAATAACTTCGTCGACATTAACTCCATTAAGGTTTTTCTCATTGGAAACCCTGTACCGACTTTGCTCGCGGATGCATATCATTTTGTACACTTAGGAAATTTGTACAGCGGAGGGGAGATCACATGTTGTGTACCTCTGCTTTACAAATGGTTTATCTCCCATTTGCCTAAGTCTGCTGCTTTTTGGGATTGTAAGAGTGCCTTACGTTGGTCGCAGAAGATCATGTCTCTTACCAACTCTGACATAGATTGGTGTAATAGGATTTATAATGGAATCAGGATCATTGACCGTTGTGGAAACTTCCCCAACGTACCCCTTATAGGAACTAAGGGAGGAATCAACTATCATCCAGTCCTCGTTCGTCGTCAATTTGGATACCCGATGAGACACGTCCCACGGAGTGTTCATCTGGAAGGTATTTTCTTCAAAGAAGGAGAAAACGACAAAGCACTAAAGATAGAAATAGTGCACGCTTGGAAACACGTGCATAAGAAAGGACGAGAGTCTCTGGGAAAACCGGACTGTGTCTCGATGGAGCCTTATCTCCATTGGGTACAAACTAGAGCTCTCAAGCTAAAGATGCCTTATCCTCGTCATGAAGTTCTTCCGCCGAGGGAGTCTGTCATGTACTTCATGACGGAAACTGAAAAGCTTCAGGTTGCTCTCAACAAAGCTCAAAAGGAGAGAAGGTCTTGAAAGAACAAGTATCGCACCCTCGACGTAGAGTGCATCAAAATACAGCAATTACTAAAAGAAAAGGATGCTCTGATTGAAATTTTGGAGCAACATGCTGTAGAGAATCAAGATGGCCAAAGGAATTTGCTCGCTCCTTTCACCTGGAAAAGGAATGACAACCCGACAACGGCTCAAGAGCCCCGGTCAAGAAAAAGGAAGATACCAGAATCAGCACCCGATTTCTCTTCAGAGAGGATTCGGGACCCATTAGCTTAGGTTTCTGTTTCTGCACCTTGTAATCTACTGTATTTCCATTTCTATAATCATTTGATTTTCAATAAAAAGGGGTTTCCCCACTGTTTGATATTTGCAATCTAATTGTCGAAGTTTATTTTGATTAAACCAAAAAACAATTAATATAATCATTGCATTCATCATTCTCACATCACGTATTCTTCTTACCTACGAATCTCACGTTTGTGTCTCGATTCTAGAGTCAAATTGTCTCATTCGTACAATACTCAGACCAATCATCAGAAAAAGATGGATGATCTTGAGGAAGAAAACAGAGAGTTAAAAGAAGAGATCGACGCTCTGAGAGAGGATATGAGAAAGCTTCGTAACGACATGCAAGCCATGGAAGAAACCCAGCTACAAAGGACTGTGATCTCAGAGATCACCTCAACGCCCATAGTGGAGAAGTATGATCCAAGGTATCAAATTCCGAAAGATCGTCCCTGGGGCATGCTTGTTAACTATATCCCGGAAGGATATGTTCTGCCGATCACTGAAGATCAGGGCATCTCAACAGAAGCCGCTGGGCCTGAAGGTTACAAACTTCGGGAAAGCGAAGATGCTAGGGGCATACTGAAGACTCCTGAAGGTTACAAACTTCGGGAAACACCAAGATTCACTACCGTAGTTACGGCACCACCCCCTGTGGTGCACATTGTCCTAGAAGGACAGATTCCACCGATACCTTCTGGTAAAAAGGAAACTATGTTTGACATAATGGAGGAATTTCAAGAGCAGTTCCTGGAAATGCAGAAGGAACTGCAAGCCATTCGCGGTCAGGATCTATTTGGAAAGGACGCCGCAGACCTCTACTTGGTCCCCAATGTGAAAGTTCCGTACAAATTTCAGTGCCCGACTTTGAAAAATACAAGGGTAACTCTTGCCCTCAGAGCCATCTGGTGATGTACGCTCGGCGAATGTCAGCTCAGACGGAGAATCAGGACCTACTGATTCACTACTTTCAGGATAGTTTAACCGGTGCCGCATTAAAATGGTACATGGGTTTAAACCGTGCCACGATCAGCACATTCAGAGATCTTGGCACTGCCTTCGTCCAACAATACAAATACAATTTGGACATGGTATCCGACATAGATCAACTCAGATCGATGTCATAAAAGGACAAGGAAACCTTTAAGGAGTATGCTCAAAGGTGGCGTGAAATTGCCGCTCAAATTTGTCCACCTCTTGAGGAAAAAGAGATGACAAAGATCTTCTTAAAATCCTTAATCTCATTTTACTATGACCGAATGGTTGCCAATGCGCCCAGTGACTTCACCGAAATGGTCGGCATGGGTGTACGTCTTGAGGAAGCCGTCCGAGAAGGACGTTTGGTAAAAGACACTGGATCGACGAGCGGTACTAAAAAATACGGTAGTAGTCTCCCTAAGAAAAAAGAGCAAGATATTGGGAATATCTCTCTCGGAAAGCAAAGGCGACGATATCAACCAGTAGCAGCTGTAATTCCTGCTATCAATCCTGCGCCTATTCCTACGTATCAACCTCAGGTTGCGCAGAGCCAACCTGATCAGCAAAGGATACAACAGCCTCTTCAGCACCCTCGTCCTCCATATAACAACAACCGTACAACATGACCATCAGGGTTTGATCCTATATCCATGTTGTACGCAGAGCTGTTTCCATTACTACTGCCTAAGGGGCACATTCAGACTAAATCTCCTCTTACAGTATCGGAAAATCCGCCTTTTTGGTTTAAGGTGGATCAAACTTGCTCTTACCACCAAGGAGGATCAGGGCATAACATAGAGACTTGTCTCAATTTCAAGTCCGACGTGTAAAAACTTTTTAGGAGCAGGGTCTTATCCTTCAAGGATACAAATCCCAATGTTCTCACGAACCCGCTGCCTCAACATGAGAAGGCTGCAGTCAATTTGATAGAAGGAGAGACTAACGATGTCTATCAAATTCACGATGTACTCTTGTTGAAAACCAATCTGGTCAAGATACATTGTAGACAGAGTGGATATGGCCATGTGCCACCTCATAATTATCACCAGTGTGATATCTGCTCTAAAGACAACCAGGGATGTTCTGTAGTGCAAGCAGCTCTACAGGAACAAATGGATCTCGGATGGATCCAAGCGCACCGAGTTCGTGGAGTTAACATGTTCTACACGAATTCCAACATCATTCAGAACCACGACATCCGTGCAATGAATGCCAACTTGATGGCAATGCACTCAAGGCAAAGCCAGTATCATAATCTGCCGCGACATAATTACAGTTCCTGTCTGACTTGCTCGGTAAACAAACAGGGATGCTCTTTCATACAAGAGGCCCTCCAGCATCAGATGGATCTTGGATGGATCCAAGACTACCATGATAGGAACCCTTATCAGATCAACATGGTTCAGATCTTTGATATTCGCGTGATAAATACCAACCTGGTAGAGTTACATGCTGAGCAGGTCCGACTCGGATTCTTAATATCACACGACCATCAAAGCTGTAAAGCAGGTTGCGAAAACAATCGAGGTTGTACCCTTGTCCAGGAGGCACTTCAGCACTTGTTAAATCACTGGTGGATGCCAATCTATATGGATGAAGATACTCAGCAGATTAGTATCAATAACAGGAATCCTACTCGACGTCAAAGTCAGGATTTCCGATCTGTGGAAGCTAACCTAGTGAGGTTACATTATATTCAAAGTGGGCGTGGACAGGTGCCACCACACAATTATGATCGTTGTAGTGTCTGTTCGGAAAGTAACCAAGGGTGTTACCTTGTGAGAGCAGCTCTTCAGGGTCAGGTGGATCGTGGAGAGATTCGCCCATATCCAGGTTCCGGACCCATCAATTGATCACCGAACTACCTTGCCAATCAAGTCGAGGATGTTGTCACAATCTCTGGTCGTCACCAGACCAGGGATATTTTTGCCGTTATCCCTCTACTTGATGAATCTAAAGTTCCCATCTGGGAACGGATCGAGATTACTTACAATGGTCAGAAAAATCAGAAGGTTCCCATAGTCATCTATCTGCCGGGACCAACACCGTATGAATCAACTAAGGCTATCCCTTACAAATACGGTGCAATGACAATTGAAAATGGAAAGGAAATTCCATTACCCTCCGTCGTGAATATTGCAGACATCAGTCGTGTAACACGGAGCGGTATAATCTTCAACCGAGGAGTTGGAGAACCTAACAAGGAAAAGGAACTTCAGACAGAAGCTCCCGATCCATCAGTCGGTCAATCCAGTAATACCGACCTTTTGAAAAATAATGATGAGATGCTGAAGCTCATCCAAAGGAGTGAATACAACATTATTGATCAACTGTTACAAACTCCTTCAAAGATCTCGGTATTATCACTGTTACTTAGTTCAGAAGCGCATAGGGAGGCTCTACAGAAAGTCTTGGAGCAAGCTTTTGTGGAACAGGATGTAACAATTAGACTGTTCGATAGCATTGTCTCTAACATCACTTCCTGCAACAATTTGGGATTTAGTGATGAGGAATTACCTGAAGAGGGTCGCCGTCATAACATGGCGCTCAACATTACAGTCAACTGCCAGGACGATGCTTTAGCCAGCGTACTGGTAGACACAGGGTCAGCCCTGAATGTTATGCCGAAGTACACTTTGATGCAATTATCATTCAAAGGCCCTCCGATGAGAATCAGCGAGGTCGTCGTCAAAGCGTTCGACGGATCTAGAAAAACAGTTATCGGCGAAGTTGATCTTCCCATAACTATCGGTCCTCATACTTTCCAAGTCACTTTCCAGGTCATGGACATCCAGGCAATGTACAATTGTTTATTAGGAAGACCTTGGATACATCAGGCTGGAGCGGTTACTTCAACCCTCCACCAAAAGCTAAAGTTCGTTCAGAACGATCGGCTTGTCATAGTCTGTGGAGAACAAGCCTTGCTCGTGAGTAGTTTATTATCATCTACTGGTATAGAACCCGGGGAGGTTATTGGAACTCAGTTCCAAGCACTGTCGGTGAGCAAGAACAATCAGTTCAAAGAAGGAACTTCCATTTCTTCATACAAAGATGCTATCAAAGCGGTCGAGAGTACCGATACAACAGGATGGGGACAGCTTGTCATTCCTACAGACAATAAAACAAAGAAGGGTCTTGGTTTTTCTGCAACCTGTACCCAGACAGCTGCCAACGATGAAAGTCTTCATCCCCTTCAAAACTTCTTCCACAGTGGAGGTTTCCTTCACCCAGTGTCTCAAGCAGTCCATGCTATCAATGAGGAAGATCCCTCTGACACAGAGGAAGAGTGGAAGTCCTATCTTAACGAGGACGGTTATATGTCTCAGGACGAAACGCAAACTCCATTTTGCTATCCCGCACAGAGTCCGAGATTTATACCAAGGTCAGACGTCGAAATGATATACAGGGATTGTGATCCGGAAGGATGCCGTGCTCCGCCAAATTCATTAGAGGAAGACACTCCGATGAAAGACAATTTTGTGGCCCAATGGATGGTCTGCCAATGTGGCAACCTTATCCAGGAGATTTGGGGCAAGAGAGTCAGCCGAACAATGAAAATCAGCTGACCATCATTGAACAGAATACCTGTGTCCCCGCCATGTCATGGGATCAACACTCAGGTCATTCAGAAACTACTCAACACGACGATGAATTCGCAACATTTGTAGGACTTGAATTCATCAACTATGCTTTTCCCGAGGTCAACGTCATCGAGAAAGATGACTCCTCCCGTTCGAAAGAAGTGTGGGACACCTTGGGACAACCGAGTGGAAAATTCGACTTTATGGTCAAGTACACCGCTCCCGAAAGCTCTCGTATCAGGTTCGAAGACATCCAGCCAACTGGATGGGGAGATACAGCTGAGAGCACAACTACTCTGCATAATACAACAGAGGAATTCTCCTACGACAACTCTGCCTGGTTGACAAATTCCAACGATCCTGCTCCACCAGAAATCAGCGTCATTTCTGAAGACAAATCAAGGAAGGTACCATACTTTGTGATTCACCGAGGAGTTTGCCGACAGTGGGTTGCTGTCGATGTTCCAAGGATTGTTCATCAGTCAAAGTAATTGCCATCTTTAACCTTTCACCCTGCCCAGGTGAAACAGATGTTTTGATAGGGCTCGCTTTCTGTAAATTTCCCTCTTCGCTTAGCCCAAAGCGACAGAGTTTTGTTTTATAGGGCTGTAGTTTCAACAGTCGACTTGTTCATTAATAAAATAATGTCGTTCTGTAATTTCCGCATTAATTGTTGTTTTCTCTTTTTGCTTTTTCAGAAAATGGTAATCCTAAAAAACAATTCAATAATAAAAACAAGCAGTAAAATAAATGCACTGCACACACTTTTGCATTTTCTCTATCTCTTCTAAACATGAATCATCACGTCATGCAGATTGCTTGTTTTAAACCCCGTTGAAACATACGATCCGATGCCTTCTCCCGACTTTGAGTTCCCGGTATTTGGGGCTGAAGAAGAAGTTGACAACGAAATTCCAGAAGAGATCTCCCGATTACTCAGACAATAGGAAAGGTCCATTGAACCTCACAAAGAGCCGTTGGAAACGGTAAACTTGGGTTCGGAAAAAGAGAAAAAGGAAACCAGGATTGGGGCACTGCTCAGTCCAACTGCCAGAGAGAGTTTGATAAAGCTTCTCAAAGAATTTCCCGATGTATTCGCTTGGTCCTATCAGGATATGCCAGGGTTGGATACCAACATCGTGGAACATCACTTACCGTTGAGATCGGAATGTCCGCCAGTAAAACAGAGGTTGAGACGGACTCACCCGGACATGGCCATCAAAATCAAAGAGGAGGTACAGAAACAGATTGATGCGGGTTTCCTCACCACGTCAGAATATCCTCAATGGTTAGCCAATATCGTACCCGTTCCGAAAAAGGATGGAAAGGTCAGAATGTGTGTCGACTACTGAGATCTGAACAAGGCTAGTCCAAATAACGACTTTCCTTTACCACACATTGACATGCTGGTAGACAGCACAACAAAGTTCAAAGTCTTCTCCTTCATGGATGGATTCTCGGGCTATAACCAGATTAAAATGGCGCCGAAAGACATGGAGAAAACTTCATTTATTACCCCATGGGGTACCTTTTATTACAAGGTAATATCGTTCGGTTTGAAGAACGCCGGGGTAACCTATCAAAGGGCCATGACTACTCTGTTTCATGACATGATACACAAAGAGATAGAGGTATATGTCGATGATATGATTATAAAATCTAAGACAGAAGAGGAGCATATGACCCACCTGTCGAAACTTTTCGAGCGTTTGCGAAAGTACAAACTCCACTTAAATCCCAACAAGTGCACCTTCAGTGTCCGTTCAGGGAAATTACTAGGGTTCATCGTCAGCCAGAAGGGAATTCAAATTAATCAAAAAGAACCAGGATTGCGTTTGGTCAGAAGATTGCCAAACCGCCTTTGACAGTATCAAGGAATATCTGTTGAATCCTCTAATTCTATCACCTCCAGTGGAAGGAAGACCACTGATCATTTACCTCACAGTTCTAGAGGACTCAATGGGGTGTGTACTTGGCCAACAAGACGAAACTAAACGGAAAGAGTCCGCCATTTACTATTTGAGCAAGAAATTCACCGACTGCGAAACTCGGTACACGATGCTTGAGAAAACTTGTTGCGCTTTGGCTTGGGCAGCCAAACGTCTTCGCCAATACATGATTCGTCATACTACTTGGTTAATCTCCGAAATGGATCCAATCAAGTACGTCTTCGAAAAACCTGCTCTCACGGGAAGGATTGCCCGTTGGCAGGTGCTGTTATCAGAATATGACATAGAGTACCACGCTCAAAACGCCGTTAAGGGAAGTATTTTAGCCGATCATTTGGCTCATCAACCGATTGACGATCAAGAATCAATCGGGTTTGACTTCCCAGACGAAGATGTCATGTATCTAAAAATGAAAGATTGCGACGAACCGTTACCCAGTGAAGGGCCAGAACCAGGTTCCCAATGGGGACTTGTCTTTGACGGAGCAGTTAATCATTATGGAAACGAAATTGGGGCGATCATTGTTACCCCTCAGGGTACCCACATTCCTTTCACTGCCATACTTACGTTCAAATGTATGAACAACGAGGCCGAATACGAAGCTTGTATCATGGGTCTCGAAGAAGCAATTGATTTAAGGATCAAAAACTTGGACGTATACGGCGATTCAGCCTTGGTTATCAATCAGATAAAAGGAGATTGGAACACATACCAATCATGATTGATTCCTTACAAAGACTACGCAAGAAGGTTGCTACCTTTCTTCAACAGAGTTGAGTTTCATCATATCCCTCGTGAGGAGAATCACATGGTTGACGCTTTAGCCACTATCTCTTCCATGATTAGTGTAGGTCAATGGAACGACTTACCTAAGATCGACATAATGCGCCTTGAACGGCCCGCTTACATCTTCGCGATTGAAGCAATCATAGACGACAGACCTTGGTATCACGATATCAAATGCTTCCTTCAGAAACAAGAGTACCCACCTGGGGCACTCAGAAAAGATAGAAAAACCCTCAGAAGATTGGCTGGAAACTTCTTCCTGAGTAGTGACACTCTCTATAAGAGAAATTTTGACATGGTCTTGCTCCGATGCGTGGACAGGCCAGAAGCAGACATGCTTATGAAAGAAATTCATGAAGGATCCTTTGGCACTCATGCCAACGGACACACAATGGCGAGAAAAATTCTAAGAGCAGGGTACTATTGGTTGACAATGAAATCCGACTGCTACAAGTACATGAGGAGGTGTCACAAATGTCAGATATACTCCGACAAAATTCATGTACCGCCATCACATCTCAAAGTTCTTTCTTCCCCGTGGCCTTTTTCTATATGGGGAATCAACATGATTGGCATGATTGAGCCCAAGGCTTCAAACGGACATCGGTTCATCCTGGTAGCCATTGACTACTTCACCAAGTAGGTCGAAGCAGCGTCATTCGCCAATGTAACCCGACAAGTGGTGGTCCGATTTATCAAAAACAATATCATCTGCCGTTATGGTGTTCCAAGCGAGATCATTACTGATAATGGATCTGACTTGAACAACAAGATGATGAAAGAGTTGTGTGCAGAGTTCAAGATCGAACATCATAACTCATCTCCCTACCGACCAATGATGAACGGAGCGGTAGAAGCGGCTAATACGAACATCAAGAAGATCGTTCAAAAGATGGTTGTAACCTATAAAGATTGGCACGAGATGCTACCCTTTGCTCTTCACGGTTATTGCACATCTGTCCGCACTTCAACAGGGGCAACCCCTTTCTCTCTAGTGTATGGCATTGAAGCAGTGCTCCCCATAGAAGTAGAGATCCCATCAATTCGGGTATTGATGGAAGCTAAGCTTTCAGAAGCTGAATGGTGTCAAAGTCGACACGACGAACTGAATCTGATCGAGGAGAAGCGAATCACGGTACTATACCACGGTCAGCTGTATCAACAGAGAATGAAGAGGGCGTTCGACAAAATGGTCCGACCTCGCGTCTTCAGGAAAGGAGACCTTGTGCTCAAGAAGATACAATCATTTCTCACTGATTCGCGAGGTAAATGGACTCCGAATTATGATGGCCCCTATGTGGTCACGAAAACTTTCTCAGGCGGCGCCTTGAGACTTGCAACCATGGACGGAGAGGAATTTGCCTACCCCACAAATGTTGATGTAGTCAAGAAATACTTCGCCTAAACTAAAAAAAAACGTCTCGGTGGATTGAAAACCCGAAAGAGCGGTCCAGGCAAAAGTTAGAGACATGAAAAAAATCATTCCGGTGGATTGGAAACATCAAAGTACAATCCAGGCAAAAATTAGGGATAATGGCAAGTAACTATATTCAACAGAGGCAAGTCCCTCAGCAGCAGCAGTTACACCATCCATCGGGGGAAAACTCCAGTCAAGGTCATCTTCGACAGAAGCTCAGGATGCCCCGAATTCAAAGTTGGTAGAAGGATAGTGGTCGTTATGTTTCAACGTAGCCCTTTTCGCTGTAAATTACCATTTTCAAACTTTGTATATACTCTTTGGAATCACGCGTTTAGCTGATCTCCATCTTATCAATAAAATTTGAGCCCTTGTGCTTTTGTTTGTAATTCTTATTTGTTTTAGCTTTATAGAATGGCGTTTTAAATATGATTAACGATTCTTGAAATGAAACAAAAATGAATTTACTTGTTAAAACTTTTTCTGCTTTAAAATAAAGATGGCAATTTCTTTTGACTGTTGAACATCAAAAGAGCATCAACCGCTTCTCCAGAAGTAGGTGAACTTCAAAGTGCAGAATCAAAGTACTCCTTCTACGCCAGTGCACCTGAATGAAGGATCAACAGTGTCGGATGCAACTATTCCATCTGATACCCTCGGCCGAGTTCTCATCTCCTAAGCCCGACCAACATAGCTCCCAACAGGGACTATCTTTCCTAAGCAAGGTGGAATTGCTATTCTGAACCAGCGGTACTTCTTCGCCCCGCGATGGCCGAGTATCCAGTCTTGTTCATTTTTTTAGTTGGTATGTCGCGTCAGTTTTGTCAGCATAAACATACATACATCATGCATTCTATTTGCATTCTCATTCATATCGCATCACTATCACTTTAGTCGGTCTTGTCCCCTAGTGATAGAAGTTCTCTCAATCAAGTTGTCAGTTCTTGCCTCGTCAGGAAACGCTGCGTTTGAACAACCTCGCCTCCGGTTTATTTCTGGAAAGAAGTTGGCCCTTGACCACTTTGATAACTTGAACCTCTGAAAAACCAGAGGAACTTTCAGTCAGCATCACTCTTCGCCATTGAAGATGATATCCTTGCTTTCCCGGATTAAGGAAAATCCCCAGAGAAAGCCTCTTAAATAGAGATTCGGCAGTACGACAGTTTTTCTCCGAAAAACCCACTGATGAAAAGGTCATCGGCACCTCAAAATTGGATCACATCATATGGCATTTCTTCGAGAAGATCTCCGAGAAAAGTATGATGTAAAATCCCTGAACGAAGGCAGTCTCTCAAGAGACTCGTTTTCCCCAGTAGATTCGGCAAATGACATCTCCAAACAGAGAAGTTTGTGCACCTCTACAATTCAGATGATTGGGTTCCCCAGCAAGTCTGACATCAAAACTTTTTCCACTCAAATGGCATCTCCCCAGGAAAATTCGGCGAGAAGTTTGAAGGAAAGCCGCTACAAATAGCGTCCCTTGTCAATAAAGTTTATTGACGAAAGAAACTAAGACCAGTTCCTCGGTAGGAAACCAGGATCGAGGGGAAGTTTAAAATCAGAAACTGAGACCAGTTCCTTGGTAGGAAACCAGGATCGAAGGGAAGTTTAAATCAGAAACTGAGACCAATTCCTTGGTAGGAAACCAGGATCGAAGGGAAGTTTACATCAGAAACTGAGACCAGTTCCTTGGTAGGAAACCAGGATCGAGGGGAAGTTTACCTTTTCTAAGCATCATTGCTTAGTGAAAGAAGATGAATGCGTGAATTACCATTCATAGACGCCTTCAAAATTTTGGGTATTCCGATATTTAATCCTCTTGCACCCCGAATGCCCGAATACCTTCGCCATTCACACCTTCGTGTCCAAGAAGATTAAATAGGGGCATCTGTCATACCCCAAATTTTGACCACTAAGATTTCCCATCATTCTGCAAATCATCATCACAATATGGATGAACCATTAGTCTCCCCAAAGATGGGTGAGCATCCACTACCATCAAGAATTAGGGTTACAAGCCCTCTCAGAGCCCTAGACAAAGGATCAATCAAGGAATGACATGATCTTCAACTTGTCTAGCCTCTCAAACATCCACAATGGATCAAGAGGACTCCCACTTCAAGGATTAAGCACAAGGTTGCTCCCTTCTAGGTAGATCAAGCTTCAAGATCGCCAGTGTCACCAAATTAGGGTTTTGGTCGACCAGGGCTTCCAGGTGGAAATTTTTCATCTGGGCACAAGCCAATTATCCAAAACATAACCTAATATACTTCATGGGACCTCATGGACCCAATCATCAAGTCAATTTTGCCTCAGGGGATGCGTACATCAAAAATCAGGAATTAGGGTTTCTTGACCTAATTCACCCCTAAGTTGACTTTTGGGACAAATCATGAACCAAGACCTCAAGAGAGGATTTTAGGGTCTCTAATGAACTATATTGATCCATTTGGAACAATGGATTAATCCAAGAAGCTTGAGCAACAAGTCTCAATTTCATCTGCACCACAATTAGGGTTTCGCGAGGAAAGTCAACTGTAACTTTGACTTCTGACCAGGACATGCTCCCAAGCCCTAATACATGATTCAATATGCCCTATGACACCCATGGAACATGTCCATCAAGTTTGATTTAGGTCAAGGACCTGATTTCATGAAGAATTGCACAGTTTGGAATTCATCTGATAAAAAGTCAACTGTGCACAAAAGCCAACTTTGACTTTTTGAGATTTTTCACCAAAGTGGATTTTTAACCCTAAAATGATGTTAATGTATGATTTGAATCATCATTCATCAAGAAAAATCAAAGAAAGTGGGATAACTTGTAAAAGGGGTAACCATAAAAACTTAGAAAAATTTCTAAGTTATGGAAAAAGTCACACTAATGTGCCAACTTTGGAGGATCATAACTCCTAAACCACAAGGCCATTGGTCCCCATTCAAAGCTTGATTTGTAGATCTCATTGCCCTCTACAAAAGCTTCATACTGACCTATGTCCAAATTCCTCATGGATTTTGAGTTATGGAGTGATCAAAATCAAGAAAAGTCACTTTGTTCCAACACTTGGTGAAAATTTCACTAAGTCAGATTTTACCCTACTTTTTGCCAAATGTAGGGGGATTTTTCACTTGGATTCAAAAGATATCAAAACCAAACATGTTCAAATAGTTGTTGTATCATGTAAGGGCTTTCCAAAATGGCCAAGAACATTACCAAATTCAATTTGAGTCATGAGATATGACATTGGCAAGTTGCCTTGTTGAAATCTGTCAAGGCAAGGCAGATTTTGCATTTTTGGTCGTTTTACCAAAATCAGCCAAATCCAAATGCTCCTATCCACTTGGACACCTCTGAGGATTGAATCTAAAAGGGACAATCACTGAGCCAAGCCTCCAAATTCTTTGGAACAAGAAATAACATGTTGAACCTAGAATGGCCAAAATAGGGACAAGACTCCAATTTTGGATTGGAGCATTCAATGGAAGCATCAAGGTGGCATGGACTGAGCCATTCTCATCTGAATTCAGTCAAGACTTATCCAAGACCAAGGGAACCACAGCCCTGTGCCCTAACCTCTAGTCAATGGCTAGAGGAGACTTGCATTTCCATTGGCCAACATTGAACAAACACCTGCTGCAGTTGCCATTCACTGTGGATCCCAAAACAAACTTGCTCTACTATAAATAGAGCTCAATTGTGATCAGTTTGAGTACACCAAAGCCATCAAACAGATGCTTTCCTCAAAATCTCTTCTTTCACTCTAATTTTGCCTTCTAAGGCAAGTCACTATCGGGTTTTGAGTTTGAGAGCTTTTCCAATCAAACCAATCACTCACACACCTCACATACATCATATAGAAGTGATCCAAACACTCACATAACATCTGGAACACAGATTTCACAAAATCACCAGCCAATTGCTCAAGTTCTTGACAATTTTGCAGTTGAGGTACCATCTTCAGCTCCAAACCATTTCAATCCATTCCAAGCATTCATACACACTCCAGGGCACCTAGGGAAGTTATCCAGATCATTGGAACCTAGCTGTAACACCTCAAACACAAATCACGATCACCAACTGCAAGTGGTAAGCATGAGCTCTTCTAACTCTATGATCCATGCAATTTTTGCTGCACAATAATTTGGCCATATGTTCATAATCATGCATGGAATGTTTCCCCTCAATTAATTGCATTGTTTGAATCGTGTATCAAAAATCCTAGCCTTCATGCAGAAATTAGGGTTCTTGAGGATTTTTCATGATTTCTTGTTATATGTTTAATTTAAATGAAATTAAATACCATAGACATGATCGTGAGGTTGAAACGAGTTGATTGGTATATGGATTGCATGATATGATCAAGTATTCAGTGAGATTGGAGAGAAAATGCAAATCTGGGCAAACCTAGAACACGCGCGTGTTCTTGGTGTGTTCTTGGCGCTTATTTGAATTTTGTGATTTTATTTAATTAATTCAAAAATTAATTTCTCTCTGAGTTTTAATGATTTTGAGTTGATTCTTTTTTTAATAATTCACAACAATGTTAAAATATTTTATTTTCCCAAAAAATCCCAAAAATATTATTTATTTTGTATAATTGATATTTTTGCAAAGAATTAATGTTTTAATTAATTTTTGACATTTAAAATATTTTTTCCACCTTGATTTAGCAACTTTTAATGCTTTCTAATTATTTTGTAGGTCAATACTTAATTTTTAAAGCATTAATCCAAGATCACAATTTGTTTTCCATATGTTAAACAATTTTGATCATTTTAATTGAATTTTTATTCAATTAAAACACATTTTGAAAATAAATTAGGGTTTTTGGATTAATTCAACCCGCATAAAACATTTTTAAAACTTTTTGGGCCTCTAATAGAGTGTAAGACCCAATCCTTTTTTGACCAAACCATTTTTGGGCCTCATTGTATTGTATAAGTCCCGATACCGTCAAAAACAAACGGCGCGATCGTCTCCTTTTGAAAAATAACCCTGGGCCTCTCCTTGAGCTATAAGACCCAGTCAAAACTTTTGGGCCTCTAATAGAGTGTAAGACCCAACCCCCTTTTAACCAAAATCATTTTGGGCTCACTTATTGTATAAGTCCCTCTGCGTTAAAAAAAAAACCTCGGCGCGATCGCCATTTTAAACGGAAAAATCAATTGGGCCTACCCTCGTGTTATAAGCCCCACTCTTTTTCTTTAAACCTTTTGGGCCTCTATTAGAGTGTAAGACCCAAATCCCTTTGTACATAAAACCTTTTTTGGGCCTCAGTCACTTGTATAAGTCCCTCTGTACAAAATCAAACAGTGCGCTCACTGATAAAACCCTGGGCCTCTCCTTGAGCTGTAAGCCCCAAATCTTTCTTTTTCAAAGCACTTTCTCCTTTGATTTTGAATATACTGTTGTTTTCAATCTTTCTTTGTTGAACAACTAACCAAACAACATGGAAGCTCTACAACCGAGTAAGTGGTTATTGCTTTCATTTACAGTTTTCATATACATATAACTGTATTGTGGGGCTGTTTCACTGTAAGTCTTCTTTCATAAACTCATATCAACTGTGTAATAATAGTATAGATATTTAGAGTTTCCCCGGCAACTATGTCTAGAACTAGGTGACGCCGTTTCGTTTATAGAAATAGACAACTAGATCCCCAATAGGATCACCAGATACAGTCTTCTCTTCGGCTGTCCTCATTAGGAATTGTCAAGAAAATCAACTCCCAAAGATGAATGTATTCTCCGTGAATGGCATCTTTGAGTTTCTTCCAAATTCTCGAACTTTCCTGACTTGATCTATTCCTTGTGAATAGCTTACCTTGAATTTCTCGGGGTTTGGGGACCCACGGGCTTCTTAAAAGCATCGACCTCCTCTTGGGCATTGTACAAGGACCCACAGGCTTCCTAAAAGCAACCCCGCCTCCTCTTGGGCTTAAGACAAGGACCCTACGGCTTCTTATAAGTACTCACAGCCTCCTCTTAGGCTTCGTATAATGATCTCTTCCTCCGGGAATGATAGCCTCCTCTTGGGCTTAGTACAAGGACCCGTCGGCATCTTAAAAGCTTCCAGCCTCCTCTTGGGCTTCGTACAAATTGTCCCGACGACCTCCTAGAGGTATAGGAACAGAACTTAGTAATCTGCATAGAACAGTCCTTTCATAGAGTCTACTACTGTTTCTCAAAGCATAGTACGAAAGATGAAACTCTAGACACAGACAGTCTAATCTCCTTGAGTCTCAAAGACATACTCAAGTTACCCCCTTCAAGAATAGGAAGAAATCCCGTAGACTTGGACAGTCTCAATACCCTTCGGATTTCCCACTTCCTTAAAGAACAGGAATAACCTGGATCTTCGAATCAAAATCCTTGAGTACAGTGTTGCTTATATAAGAACTGATTTTCTCTTTAAATCAGTATATTGGACCTGTCACTTAACTGAAACGGTAACCATAGCCTCCTCTTAGGCTTTGTATAATGATCCTTCTCCAGTGAAGTTAGCCTTCTCTTGGGCTTTGTACAATGATCCTCCCCAGCGGAGTCAAACAACGTTTAGCCTCTCTCTCGGGCTTTGTACAAGACACATAAGAGACTCCCTCGTTGAGTCAATCCCCTTTTTCGCCTCCATCCCGGGCTTTATACGAGATACAAAAAGGGTTCTTATTGAGACAAACAAACAATAGCCTCCATCTCGGGCTTCGTACGAGATACAAAAAAAAACTCTCTTGTTGAGTAAAATAGCCTTCATCTCGGGCTTTATACGAGATACCAAAAGACTCCATCGTCGAGTCAAAACCTCTTAGCCTCTCTCTCGGGCTTTGTACGAGACACATATTAGCCTCCTCTTAGGCTTGGTATAAGAAAACCACTGGTTAGTCCAATCAACCTTTTAGCATCAAAGTTGTGCCTCGTTCACAGCACACAAACATCAACAATTCTTTCCCCTTCATCTAATTGCTGTAAGCGGCAAGCCTCTGGATCATCAACATCCATGCCAATGTCCCTCTTTTAGTATGAGAAATTCCTAAGGAAAGATGACATTGCTCTAAAATGAGTTAAAGTCTTCTCCTTCAGGTTAAAATCCCCTATAAAGGAAATTATGGCATTGCCGGATCCGCGTATCCCGGTTAAAGTAATCCTCCTTTACAGTCAGTCACCCAACAGTTGTGACAAACAGACCCCTTTAGAGATGACAAATTCTCTCTAAAGTCAAAACCCTTTAGCTTCACATCTTGGGCTATGAACAAGATACAAATCACCTTTAGCTTCACGTCTTGGGCTTTGAACAAGACACCAAAACAACCATTTCCTCCCATAGAATAAGAGGAACTACGAACGCTCTGATTTCCCTGTTTCGGTAAACGGGAATACGTAGGCATAAGATTGAAAGAAAAATCTTACCGAGCACACTAAACAAAAACCCAAAATCCCATAATTTCATACATTCGTCCTAACATCCTAACCAATAGCCTAAAGCACCCCTCGTCAACAAAATAACCTAGGAGAAGCCCCGAATCTTTGTAGCATCTGTAAACCAACAGTTTTGACTGTTTAATATCAGTATGCAAGCAGGGTTAATTGGAGACATCTATTTCCCTTCCTTCATTAGCTTTAATAGGATAAAAAATGAATCGAACTGTAGTACCAGAGCAATCGTGCTTCGCAACCACATCCAAAAATCACTCGCTACACAGAGACCGCTGCCGCGAGCGCAGACAACGGTCACCATCAACTTCGAGTTCAGACAGCGACGACGAGCCTCGCAGCTCGTTGTCCCGCAGGATCTTGGCCATCCGTCTCCCTAAAGGACTAGAGAAGCCTCCATCTCTAGGGACTTACGATGGAACCACTGATCCAGACGAGCACATAGAAAACATAGATGCTCTCTTGGACTACAGGGGGTACGAGGAGCCATCAAATGCCGCCTGTTCCCGACCACGCTCCGGAAGGGAGCAATGACATGGTACAAGCAGCTGCCAGAAGAATCCATTACATCCTGGAGGCAGCTGGGGAGGATTTTCTCCCGTCACTTTACTGTATCGCGACGCCATCCAAAGACCGAGGCGTCCCTCGGAGTTGTCGTACAAGGAAGAGATGAGCCTCTTCGGGCTTACATTGAACGGTTCAACAAGGAGGCCGTCCAAGTGCCAATGACCGACGAGATGAAGAAATTCCTGCTCAAGCAGGGATTACGTCCTGGCTCAGACTTCGCGAAAGCCATCGGCCTCGATCCACCGAGGAACCTTAACGCCCTTCTCCTCCAAGCCCAGTCGCATATACAGTACGAGGAAAAGGTTACTGCACACTCTGTCCGGGCGTCTCGACACCAAGAAGGTGCCTGCTCATCCAGAGCTGATGAGCCCTCGACATCTCGTCGAGGAGATAAAAGACGCGACAATCGGCCTCGCGATTCACGCGAACAGAAGGGACCTTCTGGGCGGTTCCATGACTATACCCCCCTCACTACCTCGAGGGAGAAAATCTTGCCCGAGTGTGCCAACTCAGAATTCAAGCAGGCAGGAGTCCGTTTCCCCAAACAGCTGCCGGCCAGACCGGGTGTAGACAAATCCAAGTATTGCCGCTTCCACAAGAGTCACGGTCATACGACGGAAGAATGCATCCACCTTAGAGATGCAATAGAGATCCTTATTCGCGACGGCCACCTGAAGCAGTTCGCGAAAAAGAAAGATGCTCCCCGGCAAGAAACCCAGGAGAACAAAAAGGTTGCAGGAGAGACTCCGCCCTCTGATGACACCAACGTATAAGTCGCTATGTCCATAAATCGGCCAGAGGACCTCCGCATCCCCGATGGTCTGCCCGTCTCCACGTACCTCGCTGCTCACAGCCCGTGGGAGGCCTTCCCGTCAGCCATGGTCATTTCTGGTGGTGGATTCAACAAAATCACGGTCGCCTCGGTCAAGAGGAGATTCGATCAACTGATCAGCAAAAGCTCCAATGAAGTCACCACGCTAGACACCACTCACAAAGGATTCGTTCCTATTTCCTTCTACAAGGAAGAGCTCCTCGGCGGGGCACCGAACTTAAGCATTCCACTGCTTATCCGGGCAAAGATGCCGAACTTCGACGTTCGCAGAATACTCGTGGACCAGGGAAGTTCGGTTGATATAATGTATAACCACCTGTTCGAAACACTGCAGCTGAATGACTCTCACCTTACTCCGTACGTGGGATCCGACCTGCAGGGATTCAACGGAGTAGTGACAAAGCCCCGGGGTTACGTAGAGCTCATCGTAACTTTCGGCTCCGGAAAGACAACCCGAGCAATTAAAGCACAGTTTCTGGTAATTGAATGCCTGTCACTATACCAGTGCATTTTTGGAAGGCCAACCCTGGCAGAACTGATTGCAGTACCTTCCACCGTACATCTCAAGATGAAGTACTACACTTCTGAAGGGATGGTCGCCACCCTCCACGGCGACATCGAAGCTGCCCGTCGGTGCTTCGAAGCAGCATCAAAAGGACTAAGCACCATCTCAGCAGGACCAAGGACTTCTGGTCGTCCCCTTCTGCCCAGCAGCTCCGAGCAGCCAAAACCGCTCCCCCGGGTCGAATCTATCGACCTGGACAGCCGTTTCAGCGAGGACGACCACGCCAATGACCCAACAACTTCGAGCAGCCAGTCCAACAACAGCAGCCATCTCCTACGCCCTGTCCCAGATGGCAACTTCGAGATTGTTCCGTTCGGAGAAGACCCCCAACGGGGAGTAAAGATCGGAGCAGACCTCCCCGACCTGGCCAGGAGACAACTAAAAGCGAGCCTCCGGGAGAACGCAGACTTGTTCGCATGAAGCGCTGCTGAAATGCCAGGATTGGACCCATCCGTCGCTTGCCACCAACTTACAATTGATCCGGCCGTCAAAGTCGTTGCCCAGCGCAGAAGGAAACAGTCCCCGAAAAAGATGGAAGCCGCGGAGAAAGCTCTCAAAGACCTTCTAGAAGCTAGGTTTATTTCTGAGGCCAAATACACTACATGGCTCTCAAACGTTGTACTTGTAAGAAAAAATAATGGCAAATGGAGGATGTGTGTTGATTATACCGATGTTAATAAGGCCTGTCCGAATGACGCCTACCCCCTCCCCAATATCAATAAGCTCGTAGATAACTCAGCAGGTTTTAAACTTTTATCTTTCCTCGACGCCTACTCGGGCTATAATCAAATTCCAATGGCCGCGAGCGACAAAACTTACACGGCCTTCATGACCGAATCGGGCAACTATTACTACAACGTAATGCTCTTCGGGCTGAAGAACGTCGGCGCTACGTACCAACGAATGATGAACAGAGTCTTCCAAGGACAAATAGGTGACATGCTCGAAGTATATATGGACGATATGATCGTCAAGTCCCATGAGGAACTAGATCATGTCGCCCATCTTCGCAAAATCTTCGAGCAAGAAAGAAAACATCGAATGCGTTTTAACCCAGAGAAGTGCACGTTCGGCGTACGGGCAGGTAAATTCCTTGGCTTCTACCTAACAGAACGAGGAATCGAAGCTAACCCCGACAAGTGTCGGGCATTCTCTGAGTTCCCAACACCCACGTCTAAGAAGAACATCCAATCCCTCAACGGGGTGCTTACTTCGTTGTCCCGCTTTGTGGCAAAATCTGCCCAACACGCCCTTCCTTTCTTCAAGCTCTTTGCGGAAAGAACAACGTTCGAATGGACCGAGGAATGTGAAACATCCCTCCTTCACTTGAAGCGAGCCCTGTCGAAACCACCCGTATTATCACGACCAGATACCGGGGAAGTCTTGTTCCTGTACCTCGCCGTCACTGCCGAGGCCGTTAGCGCCGTTCTCGTTCGCGAGAATCCTGGCGGGCAAAAGCCAGTATACTTCACGAGCAAAGCGTTGCAGGACGCAGAGTTGCGATACCAACAGATAGAGAAAGTAGCATTGGCCCTCGTCAACGCTGCCAGACGACTGCGACACTATTTCTTGGCCCACACGATCGTGGTAAGAACGAATCTGCCCATAAAGCAATTACTGGGATGACCAGACATGGCAGGCCGAATGCTCAAATGGTCATTGGAATTGTCCGAGTTCGACGTCCAGTATGAAAGCAGGAAAGCTCTTAAGGCCCAAACCCTGGCCGATTTCGTAGCGGAAGTAACGTTCTCAGACTCCTCGTTCCACATAGCAAACAGATGGACCATCTATGTAGACGGAGCATCCAGCTCGACCGGCAGCGGGGCAGGAGTAATTTTGGAGAACGACGAAGGGACCATAGTCGAGGCCTCTCTCACATTGTCCTTTCCCACGTCGAACAACCAGGCCGAGTATGAAGCCTTCCTCGCCGGTTTGTGCCTAGCCGAAGACCTAGGGAATGAAGAAATCATCATCTGCACGGACTCCCAGCTCGTAGCCCACCAGATATCAGGAGAGTATCAGACCAAAAACGATAGTCTCTCTGAATACCTAACGCTAGTCAAGGAAAAAATGTCGAAGTTCATAGCGGTAGAAGTAAGACATGTTCCGCGCGAACATAATGTGCGAGCAGACGTCTTGTCCAAACTAGCAAGCACTAAGAGGAAAGGCGGAAACAGGTCAGTAATCCAAGAGATACTTCCCCGGTCCAGCATCGATAAGGGATCCTCGACCCTACACGTACACGCGATTGGGGACAGCGATTGCTGGATGACGCCCGTGTACAACTACCTCACCAGGGACGAACTTTCGGATGACCCCAAGGAAGCCAGCACCATCAGACGAAGAGCTTGCTCGTACGTCATCCTTGAAAACAAACTCTATCGACGAGGCTTCTCCATCCCACTGCTCAAATGCATAGAGGAGGAAGTTGTCCCCCATGTATTATGAGAAATCCACGAAGGCATTAACGCCCAGCACCTAGGAGAAAGGTCCCTTGCCCGCAAGGCCCTCCGGGCAGGGTATTATTGGCCAACCATGCAGCACGATACCAAGGAGCATGTGAAGAAATGCGGCAAATGCCAACGGCACGGGGATATGTACCTAGCTCCACCTAACAAACTGAAGAGCATGACCTCCCCGTGGCCATTCGCCTGGTGGGGCCTAGACATCCTAGGGCCCTTCGTGATGGGGTCCAGCCAAAACAAATACCTGATAGTGGGCGTAGACTATTTCACAAAATGGATAGAAGCAGAAGCCTTAGCAAAGATAACAACACTTAACATTTTGCGCTTTTACAAGCAGAATATCCTTGCCCGTTTTGGGATTCCCCAAGCAATTGTCACGGACAATGGAACGCAATTCACGGACAAGAAGTTCCAAGACTTTGTCGCCCATCTTGGAACAAAGCAACATTTCGCTTCTGTAGAACATCCCCAGACCAACGGGCAGGCAGAAGCGGCCAATCGTGTCATTCTTCGTGGCCTCAAGCGAAGACTGGATAAAACAAAGAAAGCCTGGGTCGAGGAGCTCCACAGCATCTTATGGGCATACCGCACCACTCCTCAGTCCACCACCGGGGAAACACCTTTCCGCTTAGCATATGGCACGGAGGCTGTCTTACCCATTGAAATTCACGTACCGTCCAGGAGGACCGAATCACCTCTAGACGAGGAAATGAATGACGAAGCAATAAGAGAGGAGCTCGACCTTGTCGAGGAAATCCGAACAGGAGCGGCCCTCCGCGAAGCATCTCTTAAGCAAAAAATAGAAATCAAGCACAACGCCAAAGTCTTACGACGAGAGTTCGATGTGGGCAGCCTTGTCCTGCGAAGAAACCACAAGGACTCTCGCGAAGGCAAACTAGCAGCCAACTGGGAAGGGCCATACAGAGTCCGTGCCAGAACAGGGAATGGTGCATACTTCCTCGAGAACCTCAACGGGGATGCAATCCCTCGACCATGGAACGCTGAAAAACTTAAGCAATACTACAGCTAAAGAAGCTATAGGCTTCCCCGCATCAAAGGACCACTTAACGGTCATCATGCTCGTTCAGGTACAAACGACGCATACGTACAAAGTAGAATCCCGCTCAAGTAAATGAGCCGGAACTCTGCCTGTCGGCGGTCCTCGACCGAGCACCGCCTTCGCCCAAGTACCATGATTGGCAGAACCCCAGCTCGCGATGGGACGTTCACGCCGCGACCTCAGGCCTCGATCGCGACCTGAGATCCGCAACCTCGCCAGGACCTTCCCCGACTATTCGACCAGTTCTCCACACTGGCGAATTCACATACAACGAGCTATCTTTCAAAAGAAAGCTCCGTTAACAGACACACCCTCTGACGGGCAGACATACATTCACAGCGAGCATGCATACAACACTTAGCAAAAATAAACGCAAGTAAAATCATGCACGCGAAGAAGACAGAAATATAATTAACATAACAGATGACCACAAGGGCCACGATTGTGCGTTATTACATAGAACGGGGCCATGCCCCCAAAAATAAAGTTACAAATAATTCAACGGTGCGCGGGCCGGACAAGATACAACAACATCAAAATAACAAAACTCCTCATTCATCCGCATGCTCGGTTGACGCCGGCTCAGGTCTCTGGTCCTCCTCGGGCTGAACCTCAGGGGTATCTAGAACAAGGCATGCGGGCAAGACGATGCGACCATCCTCCACGCGCGCAAGATAGTGAGTGCCCTCGGTCGAAATCTCAAGCCCAGGGTTCACCACCCGCAACTGAGCCACGGCACTTTCGAAAGACTCCACTGCCACGGAGATACCGTCATCCTCGGCCTGCAGGATGCCGGTAACCAGCTCAGCCCTAGTCTTCAACTTTTTTATCTCATCCGGTTCGTCGGCACCCGGGGCACTGGCCACCATCAACTCTTTGTTCAGCTCCTCGGCAGCCTTTATCTCTGCCGCCAGTTTGGTGACATCCTCTTTCAACCTAGCCGTCTCCTCTTCGGCCTTTTTCCGAGCTTCACGGGCACTCTTGACTTCCTTCTTCAGGGCCACCTCAGAAGCCCGGGCAGCAGTAAGTTCGGCCTCAAGCGCAGAGCCCCCTTCTGCATAAATGGCCGCCATCTCCAGCATCCTCACAAGGGCAGAAGCATCCTGGGCTACCAGCTCCCTCTTGCTCGGTCGGTCCATGCTCTCCAAGCTAAGAGATTCTGCCCGAGGAACGATCAGGGTGTTGCCCTAAAAAAATCTCCTATCAAGGATGCACGGGGGGAGCTCAAACTTCCCCTTCTCAGGCGCCCGGGTCAGGTCCACAACATCTAACGTCTGTGGCCGCTTCGCCCGCCCGGTCAAAGGCAGTGGAGATCCCCGTGGAGCAGGAGAGGGAGAAGAAGAGGTCCCCACGGAAGCTTGGACAAGGGGAGGAGCACGAGCACCAGCAGGACGGGTCTTGGGAGGAGCCGCTCCACCTTTATTCCTCGCCATGGCATTCCTCACCACGCGATCACGAGCTTGAGGCATCTCACCTGCACAAATGAAAACAAGCATGTTAGTTACGAGGAAAAGAAATAACACAAACAAAGTCTAAATAACCAAGACTACCAAGCAGCTTCTCGGCATCCGCGGGAGTCTTGCACTCCAGCAGTGCCTTAACATTGATGAATCTGCGCTCAACCCTCTGGCTCCCATCCTCCTCGAAGATAGGGTTGCCCTTGCTCGTCCAGCAGCTGGCAAGACTGAAGGAGTTGACCCAGTTCACCAGCTTCTCGTAAGACACGACGTCCTTCCCGCGTAGCTCGCTCGGCTCGAAGACATAAGCGTCGGGCTTCTTGGAGAAATGGTCAGGTGCCCAGCGGATCGGGAACTTATACATCCTCTCCCCAATATACTTCTCCTCCTCGTTGAGTAGCTCCTCTCCGTCCTCATCAACCTCTATCTCCCAGACATACGTGCTGTCTTGGGCAGCTTCAGACACTGGCTCGACGATGAAGTACCGTCCCTTGAACGTTCGGATTGACTCCGAGAACGGCTTAAATAACTTTTTGGGCTGCTTCAAGGAAACCCATCCGTACTTTTTCCCCGCCAGCTGCCGTTGAAGATGGAAAACAGCAAAAAACAGAGGGAGAGTAATCCCCAAAACGAGATGCTCGCACAATAACTCAAAAGCCCGTATAAAGGCCAGCGAATTGGGGTGGAGTTGAGAGGGCGCCAGCTTCAGATGCTCGAATACCGACCGCTGGAAATCAGTGAAAGGCAACCTCAGCCCCAACTCTTTGAAAGCGTACTCGTACATCGTGAAGCGGTCCCCAAAATCCGAGCAAACCCGCTCGTCCAAGGTGGGAAAATGCACTTTCCAATCCCCCTCTGGGCCCACCTCTGTAAAAACGTCCACCAAAGACCTTGCAAACGTAGAAATATGTTCGGAAGGCTCGGCCATCTCCCACTCCTCTGGACAGAACCCTTCAACATCTTCCTCCATGACATCCAATTCTTCTTCCTCCTCAACTTTGCTCGAGGAGCTCGATGCCGCCGAGCTCGAAGACGCAGAACTCGAAGTCCTCGGGCTGCTATTCTCCTCGGAGCCAGTTTCCTCCTCGGACGTGTCTAGAATAACTTCTCTCTCTGGCCCCGTCGCCATTACGATCACCTGAAAAAGCAGAGAAAGACAGTGAATTCGACAGGAAATCAAATCCACCCTTCCACTGCCAAGTCAAGTGAAAGGGCGCGCAAAAGGCTAATGACAACGTCCCCGGCCTAAGCCCTAACATCAAACAAAAAACCTCCCCGCGAGGAGATACCTGAGACACACCATCTTCCTGCAAGGAACCTCTCCGCACTCGTGCCCAGATTCCGTTTGAAGCTCCACCAGAATCTGGAAACGTCCTACCGGAAAATTCACTGTTCCACCAGAAGATAATCAGACACGGTGGTCACGCTCACAACCACGACGTGGACCACCACACTCACCGAACGCACTACCTACTCCGGCGAGATGCTAGAAGCAGCAAAAGGGCAGAACCACCGCCCACCACCAACACTCGCCAGAAATCTACCTATCTTGTCACCTAAAGCTAACCATAACCGCATACAATCTACCACTAACAACAAAAGAGAGTAAAACAATCCACAAATCAGAAAACTTACTTGATTTGAGTAGAAGAAAAAGATTGCTCGAAGCTTGGCGCGGTGGTCGGATGCTCTGAAGACGGTGACGGGCAAGAAGCAGAAGAGGCGAAGAGAAATCAGAAAGAAAGAGTGCAAAATGGAACAATCTCCCCCCTTTTATACTAAGGGGCACGTGCACACACGCGCCCGTAGGCCATAATGATTGTCCACTAGCCATCATTACCTATTAACCGCTACACAGGGCTAGAAGCACACGTGGCAACCCAACGTTTCCCATTCCGTCTGACGCTTTGTCTCCCTGAAGACCGGGCAATAGGGTCACGACCACGAATATCGTGGACACGGAGAGCTACAAGCATTTCAGAACAACCATCCTCGTCTCCAAACGAAGACTCTACGCTAGCTCCCCGGAGCAACGAGCAGTCCTTAACTCATCACTCCCATGCTCGGGAGCAACGACTTGGGGGGCTCCTGTTCTGGACTGGACCAATGGCTAGAATTGGCCCAATCCGCCTCTGCTCGAGAGCGGCCCAAATTGCCTAAGTCCAATCCACAGAGGGGCAAAAGTGACCTTTATGCCCCTCCAACCGGGCAAGGAATGCAGCATTCCTCCCCGACGTCGATGCCCGTCACGCACGGTTTCCTCACTGCCCGAACAGCAAAGGGCATGTGCCCGAACTGCGCCTATGCCCGACGTAACGGCTAGTTCCGGGCACCCCGCCCGACATAACGGCTAGTTTGGGCAGTTACCTATTCTTTGGGGAAAACGGTTATTTCGCCCCCAAAAATAGGACCGTTGGCCACGCGTTGGACCGTTGGTTTCATCTTCCTTTGACATCAAACAGGTAGAAAAACTTTCCGATTCTTGAGGATTCCACAGATAACAGTTATCCTTAGACCTGGTTCCCTTCATAACAGCTTCATCTTTCTCATTGGTTACTAGACTTTCAGATTTTGTGAAATTTACTTTGAGTCCTACATCACATAGTTGGCTTATACTGATCAAATTTGCGGTCAGCCCTTTGACAAATAGAACACGATCCAGATTTAGTTGTCCTGTGTACTCCAACTTTCCAACACCTTTTATTTCACCTTTTGATCCATCCCCAAAAGTGACATAATTGGTGGAGTGAGGCTTGATATCTGACAAGAATTTCTTCACACCGGTCATGTGTCTTGAACAACCACTGTAAAAGTACCAATCTTCCCTTGCGGATGCTCTAAGAGAGGTATGTGCTATGAGACCGGCCATCATATTTCTAGGAGTCCATCTTCTCTGCACTTTAGCCTAACTCTGTCCTTTATTTTGTTGATGAGCAGTTTTGGGATAGCCGTGCAACTTGTAGCAAATTGACTTTAAGTGACCAATCTTTCCACAGTAATGGCATCTCCATGGTTTATACTTTGAACTACATACTCTTTTCTGATGCTTCATCTGATGTTGAAACATGTGATTTGACATCCCCTCTTCTTGCTTTATTTTCTGAGGAACAAACTTTAATACAGGCTTCTTGTAGGTCTCTGCTTGATTGTTAAAACCAAGGAATCTCATCCAGCTGCGTGGTACCATTGTTCAGCATTCTTATAGATTTGGTCATATTGTCAAGTTTTGACTTTTGCCATACAACCTCCTATTTCAAATCAGCAATGATTGAAAGATGTTCTTCCTTCTCAGCTTCTAGTTGAGCTATCAGAACCTTCTGTTCTAATATTATCTGGCACCTTTCTTCATTCTTGATACACAACTCTGAGAACCCGGTGAAGACTTCTTCCTTAGTGAGTTCTCCAATATAAGATTCTTTGTCAGAGTCAGACTCACAAGTAGTTTCTCCATCAGCCTTACATATCCCGGTCAAGGCTGTCACCAATTTTGCTGATTCTTCTTCAAGATCACTCTCAGACTCTCCTTCTGACCAAGACACAGATAAGCCCTTCTTCTGCCTTTTGAGATACGTGGGACACTCAGTTTTTACATGCCCAAATCCCTCACATTCAAAACACTGAACTCTCTTCCCTTGATTGGAGTCTTCTTCAGTTCTGGACCTTCTGCCTCCATCCTGGTTTTTACTGATGTCGAGTGACTTGTTCTGAGCATTTGCTCTCGACTTCCAGTCAATCCTTTTCAACACTTTGTTAAATTGTTTTCCAAGCAATACCAGATCTTTAGACACCCCTTCATCTCTGACCAGATCACCTTCATCTTCTGAGTCACCAGCATTTGACACAAAAGTTATGCTCTTCTTCTTTTCAGACTTTTCACTGATCCCTAATTCAAATGTTTAAAGAGATCTCACAAGTTCATCCACTTTCATCTTGTCTATATCCTGAGCTTCCTCTATAGCAGTCACTTTCATGTCAAATCTCTTAGGTAGAGATATGAGGATTTTTCTGACCAGTTTGCTGTCAGACATCTTTTCACCTAGGGAACTTGAGGCATTAGCTATCTCAATAATGTTCATGAGAAAATCATGAATGCTCTCATCCTCCTTCATCTTCAAACTCTCAAACTTGCTAGTGAGAAGCTGAAGTTTTGACATCTTCACCTTTGAAGTCCCTTCATGAGCAACCTTCAAGACCTCCCACGCCTCTTTTGCAATGGTGCAATGTTCAATCAACCTGAAGATATTCTTATTGACACCATTAAACAATGCATTCATGGCTTTGGAATTTCCCACGGACCCTTTGTAGTCTGCATCATCCCAGTCTTCCTCTTCCTTCACCACATCAGTAGGGGTACCTTTTCCATCTTTAACCTTTGGGGGTTCCCATCCTTTTATAACAGCTTTCCATGCTTGATCATCCATGGATTTTATGAATGCTATCATCCTTGGTTTCCAATAGTCATAGTTGGAACCATCAAGCAGAGGTGGTTTGTTCAAAAATCCTCCATCCTTGTCCATTGTACCAGAAAGTACCTTCCCTGAATCTCACCCAGAACCAAACAAGGGTGCAAGCTCTTGATGCCAATTGAAATTCTGGCACAGATATCAGATGTCCTACACAGATGTTGAGACACTGATATCCAACACAATGAACAAGATAACAATAATAATAACAGTACAGAAAGTAAAGAACACAGTGATATGTTTACCCAGTTCAGATCAACAATCCTACTCTGGGGGCTACCAAGCCAGTGACGAAACCAATATACGATAGTATCAATTCACCGATCATACAATAACCAAACCCTGTTATAATCTACTCACTTAATCACTACCCTTCCTATGACTTCTACCTAAGACTCACCTAGGTATGAGGCCCTCCTCAAATCCCTCTACAACCACAACCCGTGATTGGTTCCTTTCAACACAAGTAACAAAACGAAAGTCACACTTTCAAAACACACAATTCTCAATACTTCAAAGCTTATGAGAATTGACACACAAGAAACTCAATGCTTAAAAGCTTATGAGTAACTGACAGAACTTACAACACAAAAACAGTCCTTATATTGTTATCAGAATGATACCAGTTAGGCTCACAAATAACACTCGAAAACCCTAACAAAAACACACGTAAGTTCCACACCTAAACTAGGTTAACACCAGTCAATATATAGCATTAAATCTGGACTGGATTGGGCTTCAAAAACGCAGCAAAGAGACTGCTCACAAATCTGCAAAATAAACTCCAACAAAATAGGTCTTCAATCTAAAGTTTCCTAATATGTCTCCATAATTAGAAAGCGCTGAAAATCCGAAAACCAACACAAAAACACAATCCAAAAATACTTTGAATGCCACATGGGATAACCAGATATTCACAGAATATTCAGTAACATTTAACAACAACAGAATCTCCTTTTAAACTGAATTCAGACGCGATGTCCTATGAGCCAGTCTAGGACATCTTCATTCGACATGTTGAATGCAGCAACTTAGAACATCTTGCTTCAACATCTTGCTGCTAGAATAGTTTTAGCAAAATAAATGCCAACCACAAAATCAACGAAATAACACTTACAGCCAGTAGACCTGATATAATGTTCTTAGTAGGAGTCTGTGCAAGGTATCAGGCTGAACCCAAAGCAAGTCATATTAATCAAGTTAAGAGGATTTTGAAGTATGTGAATGGAACATACAACTATGGACTACTCTACACACATAGCTCTGACTATGGGTTAATAGGATATTGTGATGCTGACTGGGCTGGAAATGCTGATGATAAAAAAAGTACCTCAGGAGGATGCTTCTTCTTAGGAAACAATTTAATTTCCTAGTTCAGCAAAAAGTAAAATTGTGTCTCCCTGTCTATTGCTGAAGCTGAGTACATTGATGCAGGGAGTTGCTGCTCTCAAATGATGTGGATGAAACAAATGCTGACTGAATACAATGTCCCACAAGATGGTATGACACTCTTCTGTGACAACTTAAGTGCAATAAATATTTCTAAGAATCCCATCCAACACATCCGAAATAAATACATTGACATCAGGCATCACTTCATCCGAGATCTAGTGGAAGATAAAGTCATCACTCTGGAACATGTGGCCACAAAAAATCAATTAGCTGACATCTTCACTAAAGCTCTGGATGCAAATCAATTTGAGACATTGAGAGGCAAGCTTGGAGTTTGCCTTTTTGATGAGGCATAACTTTCTAATGGTTGGGGGGAATGATATTCTGGTCTCTGAATATGTATTCCCACCATTGTGAGAGGATTTCTCAATATTCTCTCTTTTTTTTTTGCTTTGTTTTTCTTCTTTCTTTTGGCTGTGTAAGGGCTGAATGCCCAGGATAATTTTCATTTCTGTTAGGTGTGTATTTTTATTACTCTGAACTGGTTTATTGGTTTTTGAGTTAGTCCTTATACCTTTGTCATATTGTGGCTAAAAAGGGGGAGAATTACTAACTTCACTAACCACTGCTAACTGCTGATTATCTACTAACCACTGAGGGGGAGTAGATCTGAACTGATTGAGGGGGAGACATGTTATGATTCTGCTGCTGCTCTGATAGTGGTCTCCCTGATATGTTTCTACAGGTTAATGGAAGTTAGTTTTAGCCAAAATCTGTCAAAGGGGAGATTATTCAGTCCCTGCTTTTGAGGTTGGCATTAGTTTTGGTAAAACTAACTTAGCAGAAAGATGTTGGACAAGATGTCCTAACATGTTGAACTAACTGCAGGTGAAGATGTTAAACAAGATGTCCTATCAGGAGGATTTGACATCTTTGGCTGTTACTGTTTTAAACTAACTGTTTGTGGTAACATGTGTGATTGGAATTTGACTAGGATTCCAGGTGGCACCTGAGATTGTGGAATCAGAGATTATGATTCTAAATGAATTTGCGGTTTCCTTGTGTAGGAGACATTTTTGGTAACTTGGGATTGAAGAAAGAATTAGGTCGCTAATTCTGAGGAAGATATCTGCTGCGCTTTTAAAGCCCAAGTCCAGCTGTGGTTTGCAATATAAATAGGTTAGAGTTAACCTAGTTTGTGGTTGATTGTTGCAGCTATTTTAGAAGTACTAGGGTTTGTACTTTTTGTGAGCCTCTCGTGTATTGTGTGAATACTTGAGAAGGACTGTTTATTGAGTTGTAATATTTCCAGTCACTGCTGTGATTGGAAGGGAATTGAGAAGGGTCTCATACCTAGGAGAGTCTTAGGTAAAAATCTAGGAAGGGTAGTCTTTAGGTGCTAAATTGTAAATGTTGGAGTTTAGCTTAGAACCAATTCTACTTAGTGATTTCATTCCTGGCTTGGTAGCCCCCAAACGTAGGTGTTGTTGTTCACCGAACTGGGTTAACAATTTCTGGTGTTGTTTACTTTCTGCTGTTCTCATTTGTTCTTCCTTAGATCCTTGTGAGAAGCAGAGATCAAGTGTCACGACATCCTGTCTGACATCTTCGTGATCTGCTTAACTAGAATTTCAGCAACTAACAGTAACAACATAAACAATTAAGAAGATGATAAAACATGCCTGATTGTTTGCAGGTTTTTCGTAAAGATAGAATAAGAACTTCAAGAAACTCTGCAGAGAACTCACGAAAATTAGGATCACCTTTGGCCAAGGACTTAAATAACGATGATAGGATTTCCATTATTAAATTGATTAGTCTTTGTAGCTTGAAATAAGAGTGGAATGTATTAGACTATCTTGTTAAATAATTGATGTGTCACCTACAGATGTTGCATTCATTTTAACAAAGACAATACCTCGTTCAAGTTATAAATGACAAGGTGAACCGGTCTTTGCAATATTTATTCTGCCAAAAGCATCAAAATGAAAACCTGCCTGATACTGAGGTAATATAGCATCAAAATGAAAACCCAGACATATAATAAAAGCATTAAGTGTTTTGAACCAACCCGCAAACCATTGAATTCAAGAGAACTTGACACCTCCATGCTGGCATGAGGATAAGACGCTAAGAAAATTTACAATATCTGTATTAAAATATTATAATAGGAGAGCTCTAAATACATATCAACGAGCCATGCTTGTGCAAACCATCGATGATCTCCGTCCATGAAACTTTGTTTCCCTCAGGCATTTCATCAAACAGACGGTGAGCATTGTTTTACAAAGCACATATATTATATAAACATATGAAAAACTTTAACATAAAAATTGGCAATGAACAAGATTGTTATCGCTAAACAGTGATATTGAATACCTCAAGGCGTAATCATGTACGCAATTGCTGGACCAACTTCGCTATGTCTAATTTCAAATGTGTCGATGTTTGTTGGTTTTGGGACCTATGGCTGCTAAAGTATGCTTCCTCCTTTTTTTTTTCTTTTAGTAAGAGAGCAATTTGAAGTAGCTCTTGACAGAATGATAAAAGGCAGTTTTTACCATAGCGATCGCCGGCTCCATGAGTGTCGACTGACTCATTTGTCTTGCCATTATATGGAAACCTTCCTCCGAAGGTTGATGCCTAGTCTTTTCTGTTTCTTTTCTCTTAGAGAAGCATTACAAGCAATTCCAAGAATGATTGCGCGCTAGTCTTTTCTATTTCTATCATACACAAAGCAGTAATCAAAAAATTTCTTTTGGCGATAAGATCAACTTCATCGGCGTCTTTGTTATGCACGAAAATCTCGATAGGCCAAAACAACATGCTTGCTTAATTAACTCATCTGATGCCAACATATTGAATAACACAGCTACACATTATGGCGAACATTGTACCAAATCAGCCTGCCAACTGAGAGAACAATAAAAAAGGCGTCAATTCAATTGAGTGAGAATATTAGGAACGTCTTTGCAAATTAACTTGTCAAGTTAATTTTCTAATGAATTCAAATTAATGTTTTTCATTGTGAACTATTAGGTTGTGCATTCTTTCATTCGGTGTAGTCATGGTCGCAAGCCACAAAGGTACCATGGTCGTGATCGGTAAAGATTGTGCCGACTATGGGGACAGAGTAATGTAGCCTAATCAGTTGGGGCAGGTGTAGTGAATTGTGCTCACTACCTTGACGCTGTTTAGATCATAGACCATTCAATTTACTCTCTAAATGCTAATAAATAATTAACTTACCAATTACACAATGAAACTCATGTCTCAATTACCTTGAAATTAATGTTCAGGGAAGACTCTATCAAAGTATCCCAACAAAAGGTGGCTATTATTAATGCAAAAACAATGATACCCTGTATAAGAAATAAGATCTCCCTACAACTATAGACATGAAAAGCAGTTAGTCATCATCCATTACAACATGCTCCCTAAAAACACAAAATCCGACATCAAACCCACAAAAGACGCAAGCTTTGTCTACCACCAAACACCACTGCAAAAGTACAAGTTACATTAGAATTAAACACACCCTGTTCCAGAATACGATAACGGTAAGACAGAGTATGATGAGACAATGTAATAAGAAAAGAAATAATATAATGAGAAAATGAAGAATATATGGTAGTGGTAATAGAATACCTTAATAATGTCTTTATATCTCAAGATTTGCTTCTAGCTCTTGGTCAACAAAGAAAATGTAACTAAACCAAGTATTTCATTTTCTTGATTTAGGAAAGCCAAATATACCATTATGGATGAGAATGGTGGAAAGTTGAAACTCACATAGTTTTCAATATCTTGCCACATGAATCTAAGCATGAAGAATCATGCAGTGAGCCTAGAATAGATGAGAATCCTTTGAAAACCTAACAAAACTCAAATGAAAATCAATAAATTCACAAGAATTTAGAGAAGAGAAATGCAAACTCCAATGAAGTTGAGGCATCCCCAGTGGGGGACAAAGATGAGGACGAGAATGAAATCCTCAAAATTCTCTCACTAGGAAAAATCGGTATTCATTTCTCTTTATTGAAAACCCTAATGAGTTAAAAATTTCCAATTTCAATTACTAATTTCATGTGGAACTTAAAAGGGGTTGAAAAACCTACCAATTCAAAGAAAGTAACAAGGTGAATGAGTCTTGAAGCTGTGTGGTAGGAATAATTTTGACCGTGAGCTTCGTGTGTACCAACTTTCACATTGGTTGTTTTATGGGGACTAGTGGTCTTAATGTGTTATCTTAGAAAAGTTCAAGGGTTTCACATATAAGGTTTTGTTAATTGGAGCTACCATTAAAATCGTAACTCTCAGATTTGAGAAGATATTAAAGGGCAGTTTAGTGAGGTTGAGAGTGAGAGAAATATCGAGAGTTTTTTATTAGATGATGGTGAGAGTGAGAAAGCTCAGAGTTTGATGGCGATGGCGACGAATTCGGTGAGATTTATGTTTTGTTTGAAAGAGGCGATACTTTTTTGTTTGAAACATGACGAAAGGTTTTAGCTAAATCAAAATACAAAAGTGAAATAAAAAAGTTAATGTTTTTTTTTATTTGGGAGAAACACCAGCAATAGCGCTTTAAGGTGAGTGCTATTTTAGGATTATCGGTTTTGTTAGCGCGTATAGAAAAAAAATTATTAAACATATTTTTTATCTTTTTTTTTTTTTTTTTACAACATGGGATAACGTTTAAGGAGGAAATGCTAATATTGAATTCGGCTTATAATAGCGCCCGACAATAAAGGGCTATTATAGATCTTTGTAAGTATTTTTTAATAGCACTTTGATAAAAAATGCTATTAAATTGATGCTATTATTATAGGTTAAAATTGTAGTAGTGCAATAACCTTTAGACTCCTAATATGATTTTCTTTCCTTATTCTTATTAATCCTCATTAATAGTCCATTTTGCCCTCTTTATTTTTCTACTCCTACTATCCAATTTTTAAATAAATAAAATAATTAAATTGATTATTTTAAATCTAAATAATTCCAACTAAATTATTTAAATTAATAATTACCTAATTATTATTATCCATATAATATTATTTCAATAAATAATTACTAACTAATATTAATAATTAATTATTATTCACACCACTCATCTCTACACAATTGGTCACACGCCTCCAATACCTTATTCTCTATAATTCTAAGGTCACTACCCCATATTAAGGCAACCCAAACGTAACCCAACACACATAAACACATACATACACACAACATCATAAACTTTAAATTACGAGAGTAAATAAAATAAATCGGGGCGTTACATCACCCACAATTGTTTCCCTTGTACCTGATTTCTGTTGGCTAAGTAGAAGAATATAGAAGATAATGTTGATTTGATTTATTGGACTTGATGTAATTTCCTTAACATTGGCCCATGATCCAAGGTTCCTCAAGAAACCTTAGTTGAAGGTTATAAATAGACCCTATTGAAGATTAGAAAGAGAGTTCACAATTCCAAGAATACCAAACAGAGGTGATAGTGTAAGATAGTGGAGAAAAAGAGAGTTCTTCTTCTCACCACACCTAGTTCCAGCTGTTGAGTATTGGTACGACTAAAGTCATCCCTGGCTGAGTATCTCTCACTCAAGGAGTCTTCAAGTTACTCATAGCTTTATATTTCTTTTTCAGTATTTGCTTACGAATGTATCTTTTGAGAACCATGTTGGTAGTTTGTACTCAGTTTAGTATGAGCTAAACCGTTTTGTATGTTGAGCAATGGAAAATTAATGTTATGATGTTTTCAAGTTAAATGGAAGTTTATTTAGTGTCTTGTTTTATTATGTTTTAGCATGTTTACAAATCTGATTCTAGGAGTGATCAACTTAGGAAAAGATAACAAGTTAATGTTGTGAGAGATCCAACAACAAATGGATTTCAGAATAAAAGTAGTTGAAAAGAGTAGGATAGAGATATTCACTTAATTAGTTCACTTAGATATAAAGAGCTACAATTATAAAGGGTTTTAGAACACAATAGACGTATTTTAGGGTTATAAGTGTGACTTAGAGATTTGTTCCTTTGCCTTAATAATACATGTTTTGATGTTGTAGAAATACACCTTTAGATCACTCTGACCTTTCCTGGCACGACATTACATTTCATGAATACATTGTTGCCTCATATTCATTAATGGACCTTAGCTCAACATGCACTTTCTTGATATTATTTCACACATTGCATTACTCATTAGCCTAATTTGTAGAAGAAGTATTGAAATTGTGACATCCATCCATTATTTTTATTCTTGCTCGTGCTTAACTATCAAAATATAAAATAATGCAACATCATCTTTAGTAACATTCACTCCATATGGGTACAATATCCTTACTTTTTATCACCTGCTATTTTTAAACATACATGTATACTTGCATGTGACACATTTTCAAGTTACACATTTGTCATTTTGTATTCACTATTAATCTTTTTTAGTGTTAAGAATTTTAGCTTTTAACGTTTTCTTGTACTCTGGTGTCACAACAGGTGCTTAGTTATTGTATGAGCATGTTGTTGAACCCAGTCTATAGAGGAGAACTTGAACCTGAAAGAGCTCTCAGAGTACTAAGGAGATTTCAACTTACTAGGCACTTGCCAGGAAGTCCTCCTCCTTTCATTCTGGTAGGCGTTGATCCAGAAACCGAGTCAAATTTAGGAGAAGAATCAGAAGAAGAGGCAAAAGGAGGCATGGAAGAGACTAATGTAATTGGCATTGCCAATGACAGAGCAAGAAACACAAGAGACTATGCAGTCTTTGATCCAAACGCTATGAATACTGGAATTGTAAGGCCATCAATTGATGCACCACAAGTTGAATTCAAACGCATGATGTTTCAAATGCTGCAATCCACTGGACAGTATTCAGGTTTTACACATGAAGACCCCCATCTGCTCTTAAGGAAATTCATGGACGTTGCTAGTAATTTCAAAATTCCCGGTATCACTGATGATGCATTCAAATTGAGGCTCTTTCCATACTCTATAAGGGGTAGAGCCAAAAGTTGATTAAATTCCTTGGAGCCTGATTCCATCACCACATGGAATGATTTGGATGAAAATTTTCTATCCAAATATTTCCCTCCTTCCAAAAATGCAGACAAGGAAAGGATGAATCCTTATTTGATGTTTGGGAAAGATTTAAGGAACTACTTAGACAATGTCCTTACCAAGGCATTCCAATATGTATTCAACTTGAAACTTTTTACAATGGATTGGTGCCTTCCCGAAGGAACATGCTAGATACTTCTAGTGGTGGAACGCCTTTGTCTAAATCTTATGAAGATGGTTATAAGCAGATTGAAAGTATTACTGCTAACACATATCAATGGCCTATCACTAGGGCCAATGTTAATTCAGCTCAAAAGAAACCTATTGGAGTTCATGAAGTCACTGAGTCTACAGCTTTAGCTGCTCAGGTGGCTCAAATTTACAAGATGATGAAGAATCTGATGACCCAGAAGTGACAAAGCCTGAACCTGTGAAGGTAGTTACTGACGCATCAGCGGTTGTCTGTGTGTACTATGGAGGTGCACATCTTTTTGAATAATATTCAACAAATCTTGTTGGTTCAAGGCAAGCTCCCTCCAAATCTGAAGGACCCTAGTAGTTTTACCATCCCATGAACCATAGGAGATACTTTCTATGGAAGATCATTGTATGATCTTGGATCTAGCATAAACCTTATGTCCTTATCCATCTTCAAGAAGCTTGGGATTGGAGCTGCCAGGCCTACAACAATTACTCTCCAACTAGCAGACAAAAGCATTTGTTATCCTCAAGGGAGGATAGAATATGTGCTAGTAAGAGTTGATAAGTTTGTTTCCTTGCTAATTTCATAATTATGGATTTCAACACTGATGAAGAGACTCTCATTCTTTTAGGAAGACCTTTCCTAGCCACGGGCAGAACTTTAATTGATGTGAAAAGAGGAGAACTCACCATGAGAGTCAATGGGCAACAAGTTGTATTCAATGTACTCAATGCATTACAATATCCTGAAGAAAATGTAGCTGACTACTCTATGATATCAAGCTGGGAAGGAATCATCCATAAAAACTTACTCAAGTCCAATGATGTGTTAGAGCAAGAGATAGGAAAGTTGGAAGAAGAACAAGTCCCCCGTGAAGGAATTCTAAATGGACCCTTATGCAAGCTAAATATCCTTGAGAAATCTGTAGAAGAGTTGGCACTATCCACTGAGCGGAATAACCACAATTTACCATCAGTAGAAGCTCCCCCTGAGCTAGAACTTAAGAAGTTGCCTGCTCATTTGCAGTATGCCTACATAGAGGCAGGATAGAAGTTGTCATTCATAGTGGCCACTGATTTATCTACTATACAGAAGGATCAATTGTTGACAATTCTGAAGAAGCATGAGAAGGATATGGCTTGGCAAATTTTTGACATAAAAGGGATTAGTCCCACAGTTTACATGCATAGAATCTTATTAGAGGAAAATTCCAAGAATAGTATAGAAAGCCAAAGAAGATTTAACCCGAGCATGAAGGAAGTGGTCAAGAAGGAAATCTTCAAATGGATGGATGTTTGCATTATCTACCCTATATATGATAGTGTGTGGGTATGTCCCATTCATTGGGTGCCTAAGAAGGGTGGTATAATAGTGATTAACAATGAAAAGAATGAGCTAATTCCTACAAGAATAGTTACGGCTTGGAGGATCTGTATGGACTATAAGAAGCTTAACAAGGCCACAAGGAAGGATCACTTCCCACTGCTATTCATTGATCAGATGTTGGATATATTAGCTGGTAAAGAGTATTATTGCTTCTTGGATGGGTATTCTGGATACAATCAAATAGCCATTGCACCTGATGTTTAAGAGAAGATTACGTTCACCTGTCCATATGGTACTTTTGTTTTCAGAAGAATCCTCTTTGGACTATACAATGTGCCAGCCATATTCCAACGTTGCATGGTGGCAATCTTTTCTGATATCGTTGAAAGTTCCATGGAAGTTTTCATGGATGAGTTTTATGTTTTTGGAGAGTCATTCAAGAAATGCCTTGATAACCTGGATTTGATATTAACTAGATGTGAAAAGAATAACCTGGTGCTGAATTGGGAAAAGTGTCACTTTATGGTGAAAGAAGGAATTGTTCTTGGGCATAAAATTTCAAAGGAAGGTTTGAAGGTGGATCAAGCAAAATTGGAAGTAATAGAGAAGCTACCACCACCAGTAAACATCAAGGGAATCATAAGTTTCTTGGGCCATGATGGATTCTACAAAGGTTTATTAAGGATTTTTCCAAGATAACCAAGCCATTGTGCCAACTGCTGCAGCATGATGTGCCTTATGTCTTCAGTCAGGAGTGTATGAACGCTTTCAAGCTGCTGAAGAAAGCCTTAATCTCTGAACCAATTGTGAAGACTCCTGACTGGATAAAGCCTTTTGAACTCATGTGTGATGCTAGTGATTTTTCCATTGGAGTTGTGCTTGGTCAAAGACATAACAAAGTATTTCACACCATCTATTATGCTAGTAGAACACTAATTGAAGCACAAGTCAACTACACAACAACTGAGAAAGAGTTGTTGGTTGTTGTCTTTGCCTTTGATAAGTTCTGATCTTATTTGGTGGGACAAAAGTCATTTTGTACACTAATCATGCTACCATAAAGTACCTCATTACCAAGAAGGATGCAAAGCCTAGATTGATAAGATGGGTAATGTTCATACAAGAATTTGACTTGGATATAAGAGATAAAAAGGGTATAGAAAACTTAGTTGTTGATCATCTATTTAGAATACCAGAGGAAGTCCAGAATAAGAGCAATGAGGAAATTCAGGAAAGTTTTCCTGATGAGCACCTGCTGCTGATCACCTATGCGTCACTCCTTGGTATGTAGATATTGTCAACTATTTGGTCATCATATACATTCCATCAGATTTTAACTCTCAGCAAAGGAAAAGGTTCTTCCATATGACAAAAAATTACTTTTGGGATGAACCTTTTATGTACAAGCAATGTGCTAACCATCTGCTTAGAAGATGTGTGGACCAACCAGAGGCACGGGAGATCATGTGTGCCTGTCATAAAGCACCCTATGGAGGACACTTTGGAGGAATTAGAACTGCTGCTAAAGGGCTACAATCAGGTTATTTATGGCCCTCTCTTTTTAAATATGTTCATGAGTTGGTGAAAAGTTGTGATAGATGTCAAAGAATGGGAAATATCTCTATGAGTCAAGAAATGCCTCTCACAAACATCCTTGAAATTGAACTTTTTGATGTGTGGGCATTGACTTCATGGGGTCGTTTCCCCAATCTTTTGGGAATATGTATATTCTGGTAGCTGTGAATTATGTCTCTAAGTGGATAGAGGTAATAAAAACTCCCACTAATGATGCTAGGCTGGTGACCAAATTTTTTATCAAAAACATGTTCACTAGACATGGCACCCCTAGAGAAATAATTAGTTATAAAGGCACCCATTTTTACAATAAATTATTTGAAAATCTAATGGAAAAATATGGAGTGAAACACAAGGTTGATATTGCCCACCATCCACAAAGTATTGGACAAGCTGAAATTTCCAATAGTGAGACAAAAGTGATTTTGGAAAAAGTTGTGAACCCTTGTAGAAATGACTGGTAAAAACATTTGAATGATGCTCTTTGGGCTTATAGAACATCATATAAGACTCCTTTAGGCATGTCTCCATATAGACTTGTCTATGGGAAAGTGTGCCACTTGCCAATTGAGTTGGAGAACAAAGCATTTTGGGCTGCCAAGACCTTGAATTTCAATTTAGCTAATGTTGGCCAAGCCACAATGCTTCAACTCAATGAGCTAGAGGAGCATAGGCTATTCTCTTATGAGAACATTGAATTGTATAAGGAAAGGACTAAGAAGTGTCATGGCAACAAATCCCATAAGAGAAAATTAGTTGAAGGTCAAAAAGTGCTTTTATTCTACTCTAGACTTAAGATTTTCCCAAGAAAACTTAAAATCTAGATGATCTATCCCTTTCAAATTGATTAAAATTTATCCTCATGGGGCTGTGGATTTGTTGAATGAAAGGACAAATGAAGAGTTTAAAGTGAATGGGCAAAGAGTTAAGGCATACATTGGTGAATCCTTAAACAACACAAGGGTTATCATGGACTTGCAAGAATCATCTTAATCATGCTGAAGTCAGGCTATAAGACTATAACGCTACTGGGAGGCAGCCCAACTTAACTTTATTTTGAGTTTTGTTAGTTTGTTAATTTTGCAGGTTGATTAAGATTGATAAGAAAAAGTGGGAAGGATCATAGTCAAAGGGTGTCACGTCTATAAGCTAGGAATGAATCATGAAAAAAAGGAGACATTTAATGTCTCTTAAAAATCAGTGAAAGCAGACATATGCCAGTTTTGCTAAAAAAGGGAACGTGGGAATAAGACAAAAAATTGATTGTAGGAGAGAGAAAGTGACAACGCGTGCAGAGACAAAATATTGAGCTATGTGCATAACGTCATCAGACCCATTAATTGTGATGTTCCCTAACATCATTATTAAGGGTACTGCTACAAGTAACCTCTCCTCTACCATATACCGATTCAATTTCCCTATCTCTATAAGTGGTTTCAAATTTATCATAACCGCACCCCTCAATTTCCTTCTCTCTCTCTCCCACATTTTTAAGCGTGCTCTTACCACCATCTAGATGGTCTAGCCCTTTCAAATTGATTAAAATCTATCCTCATGGGGATGTGGATTTGTTGAATGAAATGAGAAATGAAGAGTTTCAAGTGAATGGGAAAAGAGTTAAGGCATACCTTGGTGAATTCTTAAACAACACAAGGGTTATCATGGATTTGCAAGAATCATCTTAATCATACTGAAGTCAGGCTATAAGACTATAGCGCTACTGGGAGGCAGCCCAACTTAAATTTATTTTGAGTTTTGTTAGTTTGTTAATTTTGCAGGTTGATTGAGATTAATAAGTAAAGTGGGAGGGATCATAGTCAAAGGGTGTCACTGTCATACCCTAATTTTTTACCATAAGATTCCATCCTCCTTATGCATCATCTTGCATATCTACATGCTTTACGACTAACAAGTTTATGCAGGAACGGTGGTTTCAAGTGGAGATGATATTCCTTTTCACAATTAAGTGCTTCAAGACGTGACCAGTTCGTTCTGATTCGGAAGGGTTCTAGGGTCATTTTTCTCGATATTTCTCAAAAGTTTCAGTGTATACTTTCAAAGAGAATCAGTGTATTTGAATCTAGACATTTGAAGACTGGCTAGGGTTTTATGGAAAGTTAGATTTTTAAGTTGTATCCCTATTTTTGAAGATTTCTCAGGGCGCGTTTCTTGTACCAAGTTCATTTGCGACTATGCGGTTAATAAAGGTCGAGCAGGACTTTGTTCTTGAATTTGGATCACAATTTATGGTCTTTCGATTTTAAGAGGAAAGCCTGGATTTTCTTTGTCGATGTTGCGAAGTGATAATTTTGGATCAAAGCTCGAACAAAGTTTAGGTAAGAAATGCCAAAAACTAAAGTTCAAGATTCATGTTTAGGTGATAATTTCAAAGAGACTTTTGTGTGTCATTACAAGTTGATTACACCATAAACCATGGCAAGAATTTTAATTCCAAAGAGTTTTTGGCATAATCTATGAAGGCTGCAAGAGCTCAAATCCAAGCTTCGTGGTTTCATAAAGTTCATCAATTCTAAAAAAAAAAATCAAGATTTATTAGAAGACGAGCTCAAGTTGATTCCATGCCAAATATTCGAAAGTACAAAATTGGATACAAAATTCAAAGGTCTTTTACAAAAGTACAAGAATTGAAAGTTCACATGTAATTCCAAAAGATTCAAGATTCTAAAGGTGTACAAGATGATTTCACGACTCAATGTCTTTAACAAAGTTCAAAGTACACAAGGATGTATTACATATAGAGTTCAAGTTACAAATATAAAGATTATTGAAGATGAATAGGAGCGTCAAAAAGTAGTGTCCCTAATGCTGATCCTAATCATAATTTAAGAAAGCTTTTGCTGTCATCACTGTGCAGGAGATAGAAGCCTGTAAGTGGACCGTTGCACTTCTCATTAAGGATAGTTTCTTCTTGATTGATTGGTGGGGGCACCACGAGTGCATTCAATGGGTTCAATCATGTTATGCCAATACCCCACCTGTGATAGTATTTTCCTCAGCATGCCCAAAAACCATTAAAGACTTCCAAGTACTCAGATCCTGCACAAATTAAAGCCCAATGTTAATTTCCAAAAAAAACACACCTCGCCAGGTTGCCTCATTCACATAAAGAAAAAATATCATTTAAGTTATTTTCAAATCAACAAAGACAGGTTCTAGATAAAATCAAACGAAAATGGAAGCTTGAATAAACCACCACCATCAATCGCAGAAAATCACAAAGTCTCTGAGAAGGAAAAAAAATCAAAAGCTATCATGTGTAATTAAATTTGTGATCAGCACCATCAGAAAATCACAACAATATTTCCTATTTCCAAAAACAATCCAAAATGGTACACAAACATCTCAAATAAAAACGGAAAGGAATTTTTCATGTTCAAACATGTTCCAGACAAGAATCATAAGCATCAATACATTTCCAAACAAAAAATCGGTAGTGTTTATTTCTTGCCAAAACAGTCCATCAACATATCTGGATGAAAACTGAAGGTTCTTCAGTGCACAAACAATAAAATCACACAGTTATGATCTTGTGCAATTAAGTCATTGAGTCTATAAAAGCAGAGATGTTCATCACAAAAAGGGGAGATCACAATTACCACATGGATACCCAAGAGAAAACACACACGGAGAAACAAGAAATCCAAAAGAAATTCACATCACACATACTCACTGCATAATACTATCAAAAAAATTCACACGCATCAGTGCGACGAAAATCTGCAGAAAGTTCATACCAGTTCCATCCAATCACCAGAAAAATTCACTCAAACAAGAACCTCTCCACTCCAACACAAACACATAGTAGAGACTCACAGTCGGAAAAAAAACCAGACAAGCCTCATTCACACATACGCACCACAGTTTCAGAGGAGAACAAATACATTCAGAAAAATCACGATTCACATACTTACACAAGGAAGAAAAAGTCACTGTTTTTCATAGCAGAGGAGTTTATTCAGAAACAATACACGCGTGGAAGTGAAAGGGTTCGCAAGTATCAGAACGCGACGCATCGAATCAGTAACGAAGAGGAGAAGTGATTAAGAAGACGGATGAACCTGTTGAAGGAGCTCATTTCATCGTGCTGAAATCAAGACGCAGTCATTGTCGAAGCTCACCCAGTCTCTGTTCATCGCTTTCCGCCGAACTTCGCGGCGAGGTTGTCTGCACGACTCCGACGACACATCATTCGTCAACTTTACGAGCTGTCGAAACGCCACCTGGATGCGTCGCCGTCCGCCATCAACATTCTGGTAAGATCTTTCTAATCTTTGCTTGAATTTGCATTGCCATTTGAATATGTTTGGGCTGAGTTGTTGTTCAGATTGATTAGAAACTAGGTTGGGGTTTTGACATAACAATGGAAGAAGGGGAACAGGATCGAGAGAGAGTGAGGGTAACGGAAAAGAGAAAGAGAGAACTAAGTTATGACTGTGACATTGTTATTTGGATATTTAGAATTCACTTTGGGTGAACCGGTTTTCCTAGGAAATCCGGGTAGGATGACCCGATGCACCCTTTCCAATCCAACGCCCACAATGGGCTTCATCTTGTCCAATTTTTTTTTAATTTTTGGTCCAGCTTTTAGTTTTATTAAGAATAGTTTTAGTTTTTTTTACACTTAATTATTTAGAATTTATATATTTCTCATTATTCATGCTTTTAGTTAATAATATAAAAAAAAACAAAAATCCCAAAATATTTTTCTTTAATTGTTTTTATTAATCTCTTCATTTTTTATAAAATTTAAATTTTAGTTTTTTTATTTAGCTAATTTTTGAGTTTATGGATTCGATTTCTATCCGACATTTACCCTGCTCCTATCTTGTGTGTCATTTATTGACTTCATGCGCTTTCAATTATATCATGACATTTCTCCTTATTTCGTGTCAGGTACTTGATTCTATTATCCTGTATTAATTGCCTATATCTCATTCCAAAGGAAAAGGATTCATTATTGACTACCATGTCATCTTAGCCTAACCTTTAGAACCCTCACTTTATCCTAACCATAGGATCGGAGTCACCGCACTCTATACATGTGTTCTACCATGAACACTTTCTACCCTTTTCAACTTAATTTTAACTTTAGAGTCACCGCACTCTATGTAGCATCTTGCCATAGATGCTACTTCCCCCTGGAACCTTGACCACAGTCAAGAGTTCCTCACCCTCTTTGAGGGGAACTACGGATACTCTGATTCCACTCCCGTCAGGATACGTAGGCACAAAATGCGATGTCTTGGCGAGTATACTTAGATACTAACCCCCTAGGTTTTTCCCTTAGCACAGTACCTTTAGCAAGCAAGCAATAAATAACATAAATACTAACAAGAGGTTCCTGTAGAGTACTACAGACGTTTAGGATGCTAATACCTTCCCTAGGCGTAACCAACCCCCGAACCTTAGATCTCTTAGGGTTTTTTTCATTCTTTAAACCTTTCCTTTGGATAAAATAAAGATCGGTGGTGAATTATGAATTATGATTCAAGTTAATCCAATAGCTTGGTATCCAATTCTCACCGCGACAGAAATGGCGACTTCACTGGGGATTTTTCGAGGGTTTCCCCTAACTTGTTTATATCTATGTTATTTATTTGCTTATTTGCCTATATATCTTTATATCTGTATATATACCTGTTTTGCTTGGTTTTTCTGTGTGCAGGGTACTATTTGTGTGGTGAGACAAAGTCCTACACCCGGACTAGAGTGAAATTAAGATAGGAAAACGGTGAGACTTCAATGATACTTTGAGGGAGTCGATTCCTGAAAAAGTAAAGTGAGACTTCACCACTCAGTCTAGGACCTCTCGAATAAAATATTTGTCCAACGAGTTCATTTGTGAAGACGATATGGTTTCGATCTAAAGGCCCTCAGGACTGGGGACCGTAGTTACCTTTAAACCAACTTGGCCTATTAGGGCGTAGTGCGGGGACTATGCGGGAGTCTATTTCTGCAATAGTCGCTACGCGATACTACACTCAGACGAGATTCTCTTGAGGATATTATTGACTACCAAGTGATCTGGAAAATCAATAATATCCGAAAGATGGGTTGCAGACTCTGGGAACTTTGTAGAACCCGTTCGGCAGGTACATTTGAAACCATAGTACGTACCTTGGGAAGGTTAGACCTTGGCTCCATGCTCGTGATCTTCAAACCTAGGCCCTTGGCTTGTTTACCTGTATATGTGTATATGTGTATACCTATGTCTATGCATCCATTCATGCATTCATGAATAACCATTCGGTTTCAAGAAACTCAATTGTTCTTTCATTTGCAAAATTAATAAAAAAATCCTGGATTATAAAATGAAACTTTTTTTCAACCCTTCCGAAATGTTTGCAACCTACTCTTAAGTTCCTTGAAACCATTGCATTGCATTGCATATCATTTGCATACATCCATTTGTCCAGCAACTCATTTCCATCAATCTTTATCTTCAGTGTCACCTGTGAGTCGTCAAGCTGATTCCTCGACACAGATACCAGACTAGAGCTAACTACAGATGCATAATGGCAGAGCAAGAAGCACACAATGCTGAGATGCGAATGGAGATCGACGACCTTAAGTCAAGCATGGCAAAACTCACTAAAATGCTCAAAGTCTTGATTACTAGAGGAGAGCAACCCCAAAGGACTGTCATCCAAGAAGTTTCAACTGCTGATCCTCAACCTATTCAGGTGCCACCTTCAACTTGGCCAGAGTTTGGTTTACCTCCCAACTACTCTCCACCTCTTACATCTACTGCTATGATTGGTCAGACTTCTAGACCAGTATTTCAAGCTCCAGTTTTCTCCGAGCCTAGACCTGTGGTTACTGCTCCACGACCAGCTCCTCAACATCTAGCTGTAGGACAAAATCGGTACCGTAATAGGAATAATTTTGATCCTATTCCAATGACATACACTGAACTTTATCCTGGGCTAGTTCAGAAAGGTTTGATTACCACAAGGCCTTTGCCTCCTCCTCCAAATCCTCTTCCAGCCGGCTATAGGGCTGATCTTCATTGTGAATTCCATCAAGGTGGTGCAGGTCATAATTTAGAAGGTTGCTTTGCGTTGAAAGCCAGAGTACAAGAGCTGATCAGAATTGGCATCCTCTCCTTTCGTGACACCAATCCAAATGTCAAGAACAATCCTTTGCCAGGGCACGCTAAGTGAAGCTTCAGTCGACTTCAGCAGACTTCAATGTTTCAGACGAGACAGCTCATCCTTGTTTCTGATTAGTCACTAGACCATGTTTCTTATTATTTGCATTTTCCTTATTTGTATTAGTTGTTTGCTTTCGATTTATGTTTGTACTTTCATAATTAATAAAATGAGCATTGCAATTTTTAATTCAATTCATTTGTGTTTGCTATCTTAAGCTTTATATTTCAAAAAAAGAAAAAAAACAAAACAAAACAAAAATCATCTCTTTTCCACTTTCCTTCTGATTATGCTAAGATTGGAGGGAGGATGATGAAAATGTTATACTCATAATTGTTGTTGGTATGCTTTCAAATCAAAACTTTGCTGAGGATGTAAGGCAATGTTTCAATTCTTAAACACTGGAGAAATAAGGAAGATAAACCCTCGTCAACCCCTTTGAGCCTTGAAGTAGGAGTTTCTTTTCTTTACAAATAAAAACCCGCAATCTTAACCTGGGGCAGGGTAGTTCTCAGTTAACTGGGTTGTGCATTCAAATACAAGAGTTTCATGCAAGACATCCTTCAACAAAAAGGTTGCATTCTCAATTTTTCCTTCGCACGCAACAAGCAAGTGTCGAAGATGTCTTTCAAGTCAAAAGTCGATGATGGTTCACCGTAATCATTAGGCCAAGCAGTCACTTTCTTTCAAAAAAAAAAAGATAAAAAAAAATCAAAAAGGAAAAATCCCGCTAAGTCGAAACCTATGAAGGAGACTTAGGCAGACAAAAAACTGGGGCATCCCGCTGACTCTAAGATTCACGAGAAACGGTTCAGGAAAAAATTAGGGATAATAAAAAGGAGAAATATTTAAATCCTTACCATGAAATCCTCAATGAAAAAAAAACCAAGAGTTATAAGGAAGTAGTGACTGTCACCTCAAAAGTCCCTTAACTTCTGAACCATCATCATCATCACTATCATCAATGCAATCCCTAACCTATGGGAACCTGAGTGCAAAGTCTGAGTTAGCTGAGTGTAGGACTGGAGATCATCACGAAGATTGGGTGGGTACAAATAAACTTTGAGCCTTTATCCTTTGTTTCTTAAACCGTGAACCAGGCCACATTATAACCCTCAAAAGACCTAATTGAAGCAAGGTTATTTTGAAAGCATACTACAACGAGGTTGCGTAAACTGACTCCTAAAGATCTTTGCAGATCATTTTTTTGGCATCACGCCTTTTTGCTTTATCTTTCATTTTTAAACGTCTTGAACCACCGTGTTCTGACCAGTGACCCTATTGTTTTACCTCGTTCCAAAAATGATTTTGATTTCAAAAGTTGCATGAACTTTACATCTACTATGTTGGTATGAACACTTTTGTTTGCAAACTGGCTTCCTCTTAAGGAATTTTCAAACATTTGAGAAACTTGGTCGGTGATCCAATCAGGGGCAAGTCCCTTCCAGATCCTATTGAGAATCAGTTCAAGGTTTGTTACAGTGCAAGTCCTTTTCAGAATTGGTTTATCCAGACTTTTCAAGACTCATACTGGGGCAAGTTTTCCAAGTGCACGGTAATTCAGTCATTTTCAGCATCAATCCAAGCTGAAGCAATTATCAGTTCATATACAACAGTCAACTAATCTGGGGCAGTTTACTTGAAGAATCCCCATGCAGCTTTCCATTCTTCCTACAAGGATCGTCAACTTAATACAGTTTACCAGTGTGGCAGATTTGTGCTCAGTAGCATCTTTAGTTCCAAAGCAGAATGACAGTGATCTCTGTGTTGAGGAATCAGTATTCCAGTTTTGTCTTCTCCACAAAAGAGTCGAGTCGTGTCTTCGACGTCTACATTGCATTTACATTTGCATTTGATCATATGTCATCTGCATAATTCATATACATATGCATAGCAAGAGTGTCATCCTCATTTGCACTCATTTGCATTCTCCACAGGTCGTGTTGTTATTCACGTCTTACCTTGTGTCAAAGTCCAACTTACTTGGCACCTACCAAACAGATATTGTCGTGTCTATCTGATGGTCTTCTAGAAATGACATTTCTTATCCGATTGTTTTTCCGGATATGTTTGTTCCTCTTTTGTATCCGATGCTATTCTTGGATGTCTTCGCCTGTCTTTTCTCCAATGCCATTCTTGGATGTCATATATATTTGTCTCCTCTGATGTTTTTCCAGATTGAGTCTTTTGTTCTGATGTTCTTCCAGAACTTAACTGATGTTTTTCCAGATATTTCGCTTTGTTATTCTGATGTTTTTCCGGAATTTCATTGCCTTTTACCATCTGATGCTTTTCCGGATGTGTCTCTCTTTCTGATGTTTTTCCAGATTGAGTCTTTTGTTCTGATGTTCTTCCAGAACTTATCTGATGTTTTTCCAGATATTTTGCTTTGTTATTCTGATGTTTTTTCGGAATTTCATTGCCTTTTACCATCTGATGCTTTTCCGAAAGTGTCTCTCTTTATGATGTTTTTCCAGATTGAGTCTTTTGTTCTGATGTTCTTCCAGAACTTATCTGATGTTTTTCCAGATATTTCGCTTTGTTATTCTGATGTTTTTCCGGAATTTCATTGCCTTTTACCATCTGATGCTTTTCCGGATGTGTCCCTCTTTTTGATGTTTTTCCAGATTGAGTCTTTTGTTCTGATGTTCTTCCAGAACTTATCTGATGTTTTTCCAGATAGTCCTTTGTCATTCTGATGCTTTTCCGGAATGACATTGCATTTTACCATCTGATGCTTTTCTGGATGTGTCTCTCTTTCTGATGTTTTTCCAGATTGAGTCTTTTGTTCTGATGTTCTTCCAGACCTTATCTGATGTTTTTCCAGATATTTCGCTTTGTTATTCTGATGCTTTTTCGGAACGACATTGCTTTTACCATCTGATGTTATTTCGGATGTGTTCCTCTTTCTGATGTTTTTCCAGATTGAGTCTTTTGTTCTGATGTTCTTCCAGAACTTATCTGATGTTTTTCCAGATATTTTGCTTTGTTATTCTGATGCTTTTCTGGAACGACAATGCTTTTTACCATCTGATGCTTTTTCGGACGTGTCCCTCTTTCTGATGTTCTTCCAGATCGAGTCTTTGTTCACAATCATCTAAAGTCATTATTAGATATTGTGATTATACCTTTCATTCAAAGCCATTATTGGATGTTTGGTTTCTTTACCATCTGATGTTCTTCCGGATGAGTCCCTCTTTCTGATGTTCTTCCAGATCGAGTCTTTGTTCACATTCATCTAAAGCCATTATTAGATATTGTGATTATACCTTTCATTCAAAGCCATTATTGGATGTCTGGTTTCTTTACCTTGTTCACTTTCATCCAAATCCATTATTAGATATTGTGATTATACCTTTCATTCAAAGCTATTATTGGATGATTGGTTTCTTTGCATTCAATGCCATTCTTGAATGTAGTCTCAGTTCATAGTCATCTAAAGCCATTATTAGATATTGTGATTACACCTTTCATGCAAAGCCATTATTGGATGACTGGTTTCTTTGTGTCCGATGCCTTCTCGGATTACTTTATTGTGTCTCATTCTCATCTGTTGCCTTCTTAGATATTGTGAGTTTACCTTTCATCCAAAGCCATTATCAGATGTTTGGTGCTGTTTTTTCATCCAATGCCATTCTTGGATGATGTTTTCCAGATACTTTGCTTTGTTTCAATTCATTTCTGACACAACTGTAACACCTTTTCCCCTGTGGCACAATTTCCCATAGGATCCTTGTCTTTGCATTCATTCCATTCCATTTCATATCATATCATATGCATTTGTGGCATCTTAGGGCCAAAAAATTGTGCATGTTTGTATTTAAGTCTCTCCTATCACGTCGAGACGAAGATTTCAATCTCCATATCTCCGGATAGAAGAAACTTAAATAGGAGCATCTGTCATACCCTAATTTTTTACCATAAGATTCCATCCTCCTTATGCATCATCTTGCATATCTACATGCTTTACGACTAACAGGTTTATGCAGGAACGGTGGTTTCAAGTGGAGATGATATTCCTTTTCACAATTAAGTGCTTCAAGACGTGACCAGTTCGTTCTGATTCGGAAGGGTTCTAGGGTCATTTTTCTCGATATTTCTCAAAAGTTTCAGTGTATACTTTCAAAGAGAATCAGTGTATTTGAATCTAGACATTTGAAGACTGGCTAGGGTTTTATGGAAAGTTAGATTTTTGAGTTGTATCCCTATTTTTGAAGATTTCTCAGGGCGCGTTTCTTGTACCAAGTTCATTTGCGACTATGCGGTTAATAAAGGTCGAGCAGGACTTTGTTCTTGAATTTGGATCACAATTTATGGTCTTTCGATTTTAAGAGGAAAGCCTGGATTTTCTTTGTCGATGTTGCGAAGTGATAATTTTGGATCAAAGCTCGAACAAAGTTTAGGTAAGAAATGCCAAAAACTAAAGTTCAAGATTCATGTTTAGGTGATAATTTCAAAGAGACTTTTGTGTGTCATTACAAGTTGATTACACCATAAACCATGGCAAGAATTTTAATTCCAAAGAGTTTTTGGCATAATCTAAGAAGGCTGCAAGAGCTCAAATCCAAGCTTCGTGGTTTCATAAAGTTCATCAATTCTAAAAAAAAAATCAAGATTTATTAGAAGACGAGCTCAAGTTGATTCCATGCCAAATATTCGAAATGTACAAAATTGGATACAAAATTCAAAGGTCTTTTACAAAAGTACAAGAATTGAAAGTTCACATGTAATTCCAAAAGATTCAAGATTCTAAAGGTGTACAAGATGATTTCACGACTCAATGTCTTTTACAAAGTTCAAAGTACACAAGGATGTATTACATATAGAGTTCAAGTTACAAATATAAAGATTATTGAAGATGAATAGGAGCGTCAAAAAACAGTGTCCCTAATGCTGATCCTAATCATAATTTAAGAAAGCTTTTGCTGTCATCACTGTGCAGGAGATAGAAGTCTGTAAGTGGACCGTTGCACTTCTCATTAAGGATAGTTTCTTCTTGATTGATTGGTGGGGGCACCACGAGTGCATTCAATGGGTTCAATCATGTTATGCCAATACCCCACCTGTGATAGTATTTTCCTCAGCATGCCCAAGAACCATTAAAGACTTCCAAGTACTCAGATCCTGCACAAATTAAAGCCTAATGTTAATTTCCAAAAAAAACACACCTCGCCAGGTTGCCTCATTCACATAAAGAAAAAATATCATTTAAGTTATTTTCAAATCAACAAAGACAGGTTCTAGACAAAATCAAACGAAAATGGAAGCTTGAATAAACCACCACCATCAATCGCAGAAAATCACAAAGTCTCTGAGAAGAAAAAAAAATCAAAAGTTATCATGTGTAATTAAATTTGTGATCAGCACCATCAGAAAATCACAACAATATTTCCTATTTCCAAAAACAATCCAAAATGGTACACAAACATCTCAAATAAAAACGGAAAGGAATTTTTCATGTTCAAACATGTTCCAGACAAGAATCATAAGCATCAGTACATTTCCAAACAAAAAATCGGTAGTGTTTATTTCTTGCCAAAACAGTCCATCAACATATCTGGATGAGAACTGAAGGTTCTTCAGTGCACAAACAATAAAATCACACAACTATGATCTTGTGCAATTAAGTCATTGATTCTATAAAAGCAGAGATGTTCATCACAAAAAGGGGAAATCACAATTACCACATGGATACCCAAGAGAAAACACACACGGAGAAACAAGAAATCCAAAAGAAATTCACATCACACATACTCACTGCATAATACTATCAAAAAAATTCACACGCATCAGTGCGACGAAAATCTGCAGAAAGTTCATACCAGTTCCATCCAATCACCAGAAAAATTCACTCAAAAAAGAACCTCTCCACTCCAACACAAACACATAGTAGAGACTCACAGTCGAAAAAAAAAACCAGACAAGCCTCATTCACACATACGCACCACAGTTTCAGAGGAGAACAAATACATTCAGAAAAATCACGATTCACATACTTACACAAGGAAGAAAAAGTCACTGTTTTTCATAGCAGAGGAGTTTATTCAGAAACAATACACGCGTGGAAGTGAAAGGGTTCGCAAGTATCAGAACGCGACGCATCGAATCAGTAACGAAGAGGAGAAGTGATTAAGAAGACGGATGAACCTGTTGAAGGAGCTCATTTCATCGTGTTGAAATCAAGACGCAGTCATTGTCGAAGCTCACCCAGTCTCCGTTCATCGCTTTCCGCCGAACTTCGCGGCGAGGTCGTCTGCACGACTCCGACGACACATCATTCGTCAACTTTGCGAGCTGTCGAAACGCCACCTGGATGCGTCGCCGTCCGCCATCAACATTCTGGTAAGATCTTTCTAATCTTTGCTTGAATTTGCATTGCCATTTGAATATGTTTGGGCTGAGTTGTTGTTCAGATTGATTAGAAACTAGGTTGGGGTTTTGACATAACAATGGAAGAAGGGGAACAGGATCGAGAGAGAGTGAGGGTAACGGAAAAGAGAAAGAGAGAACTAAGTTATGACTGTGACATTGTTATTTGGATATTTAGAATTCACTTTGGGTGAACCGGTTTTCCTAGGAAAACCGGGTAGGATGACCCGATGCACCCTTTCCAATCCAACGCCCACAATGGGCTTCATCTTGTCCAATTTTTTTTTAATTTTTGGTCCAGCTTTTAGTTTTATTAAGAATAGTTTTAGTTTTTTTTACACTTAATTATTTAGAATTTATATATTTCTCATTATTCATGCTTTTAGTTAATAATATAAAAAAAAACAAAAATCCCAAAATATTTTTCTTTAATTGTTTTTATTAATCTCTTCATTTTTTATAAAATTTAAATTTTAGTCTTTTTATTTAGCTAATTTTTGAGTTTATGGATTCGATTTCTATCCGACATTTACCCTGCTCCTATCTTGTGTGTCATTTATTGACTTCATGCGCTTTCAATTATATCATGACATTTCTCCTTATTTCGTGTCGGGTACTTGATTCTATTATCCTGTATTAATTGTCTATATCTCATTCCAAAGGAAAAGGATTCATTATTGACTACCATGTCATCTTAGCCTAACCTTTAGAACCCTCACTTTATCCTAACCATAGGATCGGAGTCACCGCACTCTATACATGTGTTCTACCATGGACACTTTCTACCCTTTTCAACTTAATTTTAACTTTAGAGTCACCGCACTCTATGTAGCGTCTTGCCATAGATGCTACTCCCCCCTGGAACCTTGACCACAGTCAAGAGTTCCTCACCCTCTTTGAGGGGAACTACGGATACTCTGATTCCACTCCCGTCAGGATACGTAGGCACAAGATGCGATGTCTTGGCGAGTATACTTAGATACTAACCCCCTAGGTTTTTCCCTTAGCACAATACCTTTAGCAAGCAAGCAATAAATAACATAAATACTAACAAGAGGATCCTGTAGAGTACTACAGACGTTTAGGATGCTAATACCTTCCCTAGGCGTAACCAACCCCCGAACCTTAGATCTCTTAGGTTTTTTTCGTTCTTTAAACCTTTCCTTTGGATAAAATAAAGACTGGTGGTGAATTATGAATTATGATTCAAGTTAATCCAATAGCTTGGTATCTAATTCTCACCGCGACAGTCACGTCTGTAAGCTAGAAATGAATCATGAAAAGAGGAGACATTTGATGTCTCTTAAAAATCAGTGAAAGTAGACACGTGCTAGTTTTTCTAAAAAAGGGAACGTGGGAATAAGACAAAAAATTAATTGTAGGAGAGAGAAAGTGACAGCGCGTGCAGAGACAGGATATTGAGCCATGTGCATAACCTCATCAGACCCATTAATTGTGATGTTCCCTAACATCATTATTAAGGGTACTGTTGCAAGTACCCTCTCCCCTACCCTATACCGATTCAATTTCCCTATCTCTATAAGTGGTTTCAAATTTATCATAATCGTACCCTTCACTTTCGCTCTCTCCCTCTCTTCCCCACCTTTTTAAGTGTGCTCTTACCACCACCTTCATCACCACATCCTCTCAATTTCCCAAGTTTCATAACTTCTTTTCTCTGCCCTAAACTGCTCCAGGTCATCAAGTGTCGTGTTCAAATTTTTTTCTCAAACCCTTGAAATTTCCTCTTTGTCCAAACCCTAATTGCAACCAGGAAACTTACCTAAACTCAAGGTCAATACAAGACTGTGGCTTGAAAGAATGCTATGAAAAATGTGGATTATTAAGATGAAGATATGTCTGATGTTGCAACCTTTATCAAGAGTGAAGCCAGTCAACAATTTACTGATTTCTTCTCAGGCATGAGCATGCACTCTGAGAGAGGATTTATCCTGGACATGCAAGCTAAAGATTTTTGTCTCCCAGGAGATATGGGAGATTGATTGCAACCATGAAATAGGCGATGTTCTGTCAGCAACCTCAGCCCTACAACACTCAGCTTGTCAAGGGATTTTATGTCAACCTAGTAGACACAAACAACAAGAAAGCTGAAGTTGTGGTCAGGGGAGTAAATGTGTCATATTCAGAAGGGACGATCAACATGTTGTTCAAACTGAACCTTGAGGAAGATAGGTACCAAGATTTGCTGATGAAATCTGATGATGCTGATTTTGAAGTGTATATGGAATCTATATGTAATCCAGACACAAAATGGGTAGAAACTGAAGAGGAAAAGAATGTAAAAGGAATGGATCTACAGGATGAATTAAAGGTTTGGTATCAGTTTATCAAGCACTCACTCAGACCAATTGCATATAATGAAACTGTCAATAAGGCAAGGCTGGTGTTGTTGCATTGCATCACTTATGGTGAATGCCTCAACGTGGGAAGGATCATTATTCAAGAAATTCATGCTTGCTCCAAAAAGAATGATGGAATGTTATAATTCCCCTGCTTGATATCTAGTCTGTGCAGAAGGCATGGTATGCCTTAGAGGGCAACATATAAGATTTTTCACCCCGATAACTTTTGACAAAACTTTCATCCAAACATTGATGAAACCAAAGGGGAGAAGAATATAGCCAAAGGCGTGACATGAGCTAGCAGGAGATACAACTTTTGAGACAGATAAAGTTTTGTGGAATGTTTTGTTGTAGATGCAGAAGGACCAAAGAGACTTCTTCAAGTTCTCTAAGAAAAAGTTTAAGTGGGAAAAGAAAATAAATGACTGGAATTATAATCATGAAGAAGCCCTTATTTTTTTAGATCACATTATGGGAGAACTTGATGAACAAAATGATCAGCCTCTGAAAGAAGACAAGAAGAAAAAGAAAAAGAAGACAACACCCTCTGATGTGCCTGGAGCGTCAAGCTATGGCATGCGTAAGGGTGATACTACTCAGAAGCCCAAGAAGAAGCCTAGAAAGATGAAGCACCCCAAGCAAGTAAAGCAGAGAGTCGCGCCTAAGGAAGGCACTGAAAAAGAAGCTGATAAGTAGGAGACTAATGATGAGGAGGACAATGTTGATGAAGATTCCAAAACACTGTAGGATCTGTTAGTACAAGCTGCTAAATACCAACAGGAGATAAGGGAAGAGGAACTGGAAAAGTGAAAGGAAAGAAGGTTATGGAAGGAGTTAAGTTTAGTGATGATGACGAGGAAGAAGATAACAAAATGGTTGAAAACATTGACAGTGATATTGATGGTAAAGTTGAGGATGATAGTGGCAAGGATGATGCAAAAACTGTTGAAGAGGGAGAAATGAATACTGAGGAATGATTAGACTTGACTACAGACTTACACAAATCTAATGTGACCCTAGTTTCCACCCCTGAAAAGGTGAAGAAGACAGTTAATCCCAGCATGCATGCCCCAGTAAAGACAACTCAGAAGAAGACCTCCCTTGCCAAGACCAAGCCTCATGCTAAACCAAAATCTCCAGCCAAGAAATCCCCGTCAAAATCATTGAAGATGCCTGCAGCTGTCATGCCAGAAGCTGCCTCTGAGGCACCCAAAATTTCAAAGAAAGAGATTGTGCAAGAACCTGCCCAGAAAGAGGCCAAAAAGAAGAAAAAAGAAGACCTTGCCTTGAGGAAGAGCAGCAGGCTTAAGGCCTAGATGGTATTTCTCTTATCATTTTTTTTTATGGTAAGTCATGGATCATCACCTCTCATTAGATGATTAGTTGTTGTTTAGGTTGTTATTTTTGTGCTTAATGTTGACGTGGTTTGGATGTAGTCAGCCATATTTTAATTAATGAAAATCTTTGTTTTGTGTTTATTTTTATCTTTTAATAGTTTTTAGGTTGAAATAAATAAATAAATAATAAATATAAAATAAAATAAAAACGGAGAAAACAAATTGACTGTGTAACACCCCCAATTCTATACCCCGAATTAGATAAAGCGACAAAAATTAATCAGAGTATAATTAAAACATTCATGGCATAGACAGAGGCGTCACATCAATTGAAACAAAATACAATAACCTGCTCATAAAGATATGCAACAATCAGGTAGTAATACAAACAGAGGAACTCAGTTCCTAACACCCACACTTCAGGTACAGAATAAAAGCGGAAAATCTGCAACTGAAACCTCATATAAATATATATATCACATAACAAGGTTGTCTGTCAACACAGATTCATACATATACAATCCAAAAGATATATATATATATATATATATATATATATATATATATATATATATATATATATATATATATATATATATATACATATACACATAAATCACAAACGATCTCCCCGACCACCCGGTGCTACATATCAGAGCCGACCGACAAAAGAATGAAGACCTAAGCTTCACAAAAAGACCTCCAGCATCTAATCTCCAATGCCTCATAGAGCATTTAAAACAGCAGAAGGGTGAGAAACACAATCATAATATAATTGCATACAATTATATAATAACACCAAAATACACATGTAAAATATTCTCACCACAACTTACACCAGAATTCAAATACAAAACAACACAATGTATATCTCATATATTCATCACCAAGGCATATCAATCATGCACAATACATTTATCACCAATATATATATATATATATATATTCCAACTCATCAATTTCATTCACAATTCCACACAAAATCAATCCATTCATGATTTATGCAAATGCAAAGAGACCCACACAATGACTCTATGCAAATGCGGTACCATCCATTCGTCAATCTCATCACTAGTTCACTCAGAAACTATTGGAATCATCGCTTGTTACTTAGTGTAACTCCCCGTCGGGCAAACGATGTTCCCCGTCGCTCACACCTCTTTGTATAAGGCACACGACGTTTATGGATCGCTCACACCTCTTTGTATAAGGCACACGACCCGATCGCTCACACCTCTTTGTATAAGGCACACGATTGTCCATAATCATCGCTCACACCTCTTTGTATAAGGCACACGTTATTATAGCGGATTCCCTCTGGAATCGTTTCGTCGCTCACACCCCACAAGGGCACACGACATCACAAGAATGCATATCATGATGCTTGGCGTACAATGACTCATGACATTCAAATGCATACATATATACATCCATAATCATACATATATAATCAAATACAACACAATGCATTTTCTTGCCCTTAGGCCACATACCACCTTCACAACATTTCATCACATGCATTTTCATCACACAACAACACACAAGTCATACGATATCCATATCTACAGCACATTGCATGATACACATCAATTACACACAATTACAACGACAAAAGTCGACAAAATGACACTATTTCAAATTCCCGACATAATTAAATCGGCCAACAATCTCAAAACCATTATAATAAGAAATAACATTTTATTAGCTTTCCAACGATACTAAGAATGTTCAAAACGGATAATCGGAACACAAGTTATGGAAGTAAAAAGAAAAGGAATCGCGAAAACACAACATTCTGCACCCTTGCTGGCCATACGCGTATTGCTCTGAGCCATACACGTATTTCCCAACCTCATACGTGTACCATTACGCGTTTCAGCAGATGGCCGAGAAAAATGGTTTTCATTACACGTATTGCCCTCCATTGCACCTGCCATACGCGTATTGCCCAACCCAATACGCGTATGGACATGCCTGATACGCGTAACGGCACCGACAACCCATAATTTTTCTGCTAAATTTCTGCTGCAAAATTATACCACTTCCACTCCCAAATCTCACCTAAACACCAGAAAATTGCCAATAGATTGCACAACAACATATATCTAACATGTATCAACAATAAGGAACCTGAAAACATGATTTCCGACACAATTTAATCGAATTCTAACAATCTCAACATATTATGGTTTTTGCTCTATATCCAATTTCAACTCAACAACAAACAAATACAAATATACATAATCATACACAAGTATAGTATAATCGAGTTTCGCACCCTTACCCGATTTAATCGTGTTTGAAAAGTCGGTTGATTCGATTTCTTCCTCTCCAAGTTTTTCGCTCTTTTCTTCTTTCTTTCTCTTTTCTTTCCCTTTTTCTTCTTCTCTTTTTCTTTCTCTCTATTTTTCTCTCTTTCTATTTTACTAACTTAAGAAAAATAAAGTAAAATGACCAAATTACCCCTACACTCAAATATATCGCAAACGCTCTCAAAACGCGATAAAGCATAACAACAATGAAAAATAATATATTATCAAATAAAAGTCAAAAATAAAATAATATAATAATAAAAATAATTAAATCGACTCGATTAAATAAATCTAACAAAAACTGGGGCGTTACAACTCTCCCCCACTTAGAAATTTTCGTCCTCGAAAATATTACCTGAGATGAACAACTCCGGATACGACTCCCGCATCTGACTCTCCAACTCCCAAGTCAAATTGCCCTCAGCAGCGCCTCCCCACGCTACCTTCACAAGCGCAATATCCTTGCCTCTTAACCGCTTCAACTCGCGATCCAAAATCCTCACTGGTAATGCCTCAACTGTAAGGTTCTCCCTTACCTCAACTTCATCCATCGGAATCATATGCGACGGATCCGGAACATACTTCAGAAGCTGTGAAACATGGAACACATCGTGCAAATTCGAAAGATTCGGCGGCAACGCCACCCGATAAGCCATAACACCCACTCTCGCGGATATCGGGTAAGGACCAATAAATCGAGAAGTAAGCTTCTTCGACTTCAATGCACGACCAACACCCGTCACCGGTGTAACTCTCAAAAATACATGATCGCCTTCTTGAAACTCAAGATCTTTCCTCCTTCGATCATGATAACTCTTTTGCCTACTCTGAGAAGCCTTCATTTTCTCACGAATAAGTTTCACCTTTTCCATAGTCTGTTGCACTAATTCCGGTCCAACCACCGAACTCTCACCAGATTCATGCCAACACAAAGGTGTTCGACACCTTCTTCCATACAACGCTTCAAAAGGTGCCATTCCAATACTCGAATGGAAATTGTTGTTATACGTGAATTCAACCAATGCAAGATAACTATCCCAAGCACCACCTTGCTCAAGAACACACGCTCTCAGCAAATCTTCCAACGACTGAATAGTTCTCTCGGTCTGACCATCTGTCTGCGGATGATAACCAGAACTCAATCTCAACTTGGAACCTAACGCCTTTTGTAAACTTTCCCAAAATCTGGAAGTAAACCTCGGATCTCGATCTGAAACAATACTCAATGGAACACCATGCAATTTCACAATCACACTGGTATAAATCTCAGCCAACCGCTCCAAAGAAAAACTGATGTCAATCGGAATGAAATGCACCGATTTAGTCAGCCTATCCATAACTACCCAAATGGCATTATGTCCCCTCTGTGTATTCGGCAACCCTGTCACAAAATCCATAGAAATACTGTCCTATTTCCACTCAGGAATATCCAATGGTTGCAACAATCCACTAGGCTTTTGATGTTCTACTTTTGACTTCTGACACGTCAAACACGCATAAATAAACTGAGCCACATCCCTCTTTAATCCAGACCACCAAAAGATCTTCTTCAAATCCTGATACATCTTATTAGCTCCCGGATGTATACTCAAATTACTCCGGTGTCCTTCCTCTAAAATCATCTTTTTCAAGTCCGAATCATCAGGAATACAAATTCTACCACGGAATCTCAAAACACCCTTATCATCCACTTTAAAGTCACCATTCACACTTTGATCTCCAACTGTCATCAAATCAACAATTTTCACATCCAACTTCTATTTCTCGCTAACGGTCAAAGAAAATCATTAGTGACCTTTAACATACCAAGCCTCATGCTGTCAGACATTAATTTACACACCAAACTCAAATCTCTAAATGCTTCCAAAAGTTCCCACTCTTTAACCATCAAAACAGACATATGCAAAGCTTCCCGGCTTAACGCATCGGCTACCACATTAGCTTTACCAGGATGGTAATTCAAGCTAAAATCGCAGTCCTTCAAAAATTCCAACCATCTCCGTTGCCTCATATTCAACTCTTTCTGATCAAACAAGTATTTCAAACTTTTATGATCACTAAAGACTTCGAATCTTGCACCGTAGAGATAATGCCTCCAAATTTTCAATACAAAAACCACTGCCGCTAATTCCAAATCATGAGTAGGGTAATTTTTCTCATGAATCCTTAATTGCCTCAAAGCATAAGCCACAACCTTACCTTCTTGCATCAACACTCCACCTAAACCAATCAAAGACGCATCACAATACACCACAAATGGTTCACTAGGATTCGGTAAAACCAAAATCGGAGCTGTTGTCAATCTTCTCTTCAGCTCACTAAAACTTTCCTCACACCGAATATCCCAAATGAACGCTTTACCTTTACAAGTCAACTGGGTCAAAGGAAGTGCTAACTTAGAAAAACATTCAATGAACCTTCGATAATATCCGGCTAAACCCAAAAAGCTTCTAATTTCAGTAACAGATCTAGGAGCCTTCCATTGTAGAACTGCATCTACTTTAGATGGATCCACAGCAATACCATTACCTGAAATCACATGTCCAAGAAAACTCACTTCTGACAACCAGAACTCACACTTGGACAACTTGGCAAAAAGTTCCCTTTCCTTCAAAATTTGCAACACAACACGCAAATGTTCCGCATGTTCCTCCCGGGACTTAGAATAAATCAAGATATCATCAATAAACACCACAACAAATCGATCCAAATGCTCATGGAAAATACGATTCATATACTCCATAAACACACCCGGCGCATTAGAAACCCCGAACGGCATCACAGAATATTCGTAATGACTGTATCGTGTCCTAAAAGCCGTCTTCTGAATATCTTCCTCTTTCACTCTAATATGATGATACCCTGACCTCAAATCAATATTACTAAACACACAAGCACCTACCAACTGGTCCATCAAATCATCAATTCTCGAAAGAGGATACTTATTCTTAATCGTCACTTTATTCAGCTGGCGATAATCAATACATAATCGCATACTTCCATCTTTCTTTTTCACCAACAAAACTGGAGCACCCCAAGGCGATACACTTGGTCTCACAAACTTCTTCTCTAATAATTCATTCAACTGCTTCTTTAACTCAACCAACTCGGATGCCGACATACGATAAGATGCCATAGACACAGGTCTAGTACCAGGAACTAGATCTATAGAAAACTCCACTCTCTCTCTGGCGGCACATCTGAAATATCCTCTGGAAACACCTTTGGAAATTCACACACAATTGGAAACACATCAAGTGCAACTTGACTATCCATTGTTAACGATGCAAATAACCCAAACAACTGAGCTTCATCCGCCAAAAGTTTCTTCAACTCTTTGGTAGATAAGAAACTCGATTCCTCATCTTCCTCAAGAGAAGGAAATCTTACCAGCTTATGATAACAATCAATATGCACTCGATTGAACTGCAACCAATTCATTCCCAAAACCACATCTAAACCCTCCAACGGCAATCACACCAAGTCCATCTCAAAATCTTTACCATAAATGGTCAAAGGACAACTTAAACAAACCAAAGAAGTAGTTACTGACCCCATTGCTGGAGTATCAATAACCATCTCTCCACCCATCAAATACAACAAAAGATTCAAACGCTTCGCGCACTCAGACGAAATAAACGAATGAGTCGCTCCAGTATCAATAATAGCAACTAAAGGCGTACTATTAATAAAATAAGTACCTCTGATCAGACGGTCTGTACTAGTAGTCTGAGTTCCTGCCAATGCAAAAACTTTCCCACCAGTTGGAGCCTGCTTTGGTTTCGGACACTTCGTACTAATATGACCAAGTTCACCACAGTTGAAACACTTCACCACATTCCTTTTACAATCAGCTGCAACATGTCCTAAACCTCCACAATTGGAACACTTTCTCATATCCTTCCAACATTTAAACTGACGATGTCCTAAGTCACCACACCTATAACATCTCAGAGGGTTAGACATACCTCCCCCACTTGGCCTTTTCTCAAAATTACCCCTTTGCTTACCCTTGTCAGCTGGTGTCACATAAGGACCACCACGAAACGGTTGCTTCCCTTTCCTTTTGTTCACACACTTATAGTGAGTAGAACGAGCTTTGCTATCTTCCTCATAAATTCTACAACAATCCACCAAATCAGAAAACCTTCTAATCCTTTGATAACTGATTTCCTGCTTGATCTCAGGACGCAATCCGTTCTCAAACTTCACACACTTGGAAAACTCCGCAGTTGCTTCAGCATAATGTGGATAAAACTGAACCAGTTCCACAAACCTAGCAGTGTAATCAACAACAGACATGCTACCTTGTTTCAACTCCAAGAACTCTATCTCTTTCTTTCCTCTTACATCTTCAGGAAATTACTTCCTCAAAAACTCCCTGCTAAACAAAGCCCAAGTGACAACTTCACCTGTAGCTTCCCACACATGACACGTACTAACCCACCAATCATCAGCATCCTCCTGCAACATGTGAGTACCCAATCTCACCTTATGTTCCTCAGCACAGTCCATTACTCGAAAGATTCTTTCAATCTCCTTAAGCCAAATATGTGCACCATCAGGATCATGTCTCTCTTTGAAGACATGCAGTTTGTTCTTCCTGAACTCATCATTCCCACCAGCATTAGGTGCACCCTGCACAGCCCGAGCCATAGCTTGCATAGCAGCAGCCAAAGCAACATCATTCCTACCAGCTGTCATACCCCAAATTTCGACCACTAAGATTTCCCATCATTGTGGAAATCATCAGCACAATATGGATATACCTTTGTACCTCATTAGTCTCCCCAAAGGTGGGTGAGCATTCACTACAAACAGGATTTAGGGTTTCAAGCCCTCGCAGAGCTCTTAGACAAAGGATCAATCAAGGAATGACATGATCTTCAACTTGTCTAGCCTCTCAAATATCCACAATGGATCAAGAGGACTCTCACTTCAAGGATTAAGCACAAGGCTGCTCCCTTCTAGGTGGATCAAGCCTCAGGATCGCCAGTGTCACCAAATTAGGGTTTGGTCGACTAGGGCCTCCAGATGGAAATTTTCCTCTGGGCATGAGCCAATGCTTCAAAGCATAACCTAAAATGCTCCATGGAACATCATAAACCCCATCATCAAGTCAATTTAGCCTCAGGGGATGCATACATCAAAAATCAAGAATTAGGGTTTCTTGACCTAATTCACCCCTAAGTTGACTTTTGGGACAAATCATGAGCCAAGACCTCAAGACATGATTTGAGGGTCTCCAACATACCACGTTGATCCATTTGCAACAATGGATTGACCCAAGAAGCTTGAGCAACAAGTTTCAATTTCATCTGAACCACAGTTAGGGTTTCGCGAAAAAAGTCAACTGTAGCCTTGACTTTTGACCAGGACATGCTCCCAAGCCGTGGGACACGATTAAATACAACCTATAACACCCATGGAACATGTCCATCAATTTTGATTTAGGTCAAGGACATGATTTCCTAAAGGATCGCACAGTTTGGAATTCATCTGATAAAAAGTCAACTGTGCACAAAAGTCAAACTTTGACTTTTTGAGATTTTTCATAAAAATGGTTTTTTAACCCTAAAATGATGTTAATGTGAGATTGGAATCATCATTCATCAAGAAAAATCAAAGAAAGTGGGATAACTTGTAAAAGGGGTAACCATAAAAACTTAGAAATTTTTCTAAGTTATGAAAAAAAGTGGCAAGGGTACCAACTTTGGAGGATCATAACTCCTAAACCACAAAGCCATTTTTCCCCATCCAAAGCTTAATTTATAGCCCTCATGGCCCTCTACAAAAGTGTCAACTACACTTCATCCCAATTCATCATGGATTTTGAGTTATGCTTGGATCAAAATGGCTAAAAACTTAAAATTGACATTTTTCAGCACTTAGCTAAAATCTGCCTTGTAATTTCAGCACAATGTCCCAACTTCAAGGCTGTTTTTCATCATGATCCAAGTTGAACCAGGTCTAGGGCCAAACATCAAAGTTGAAGTACGTCATCTAAGCTTTCCGAAAAGTCCTAGAACGTCCATGTAGCATACTCGAGCAGGGAGTTATGGATCTTACAAAAGGCCTTGCTGAAGCTGAATTTTTCAGGGACAGATTTGCACATTTTGTGTGCCACACGAATTTTCAAGCCTTGTCATCAGTTTGGACACATCTAAGGATCAAATCCAAGTGGGATGATCCGATCCATGAACCTCCCAAGTCCAAGGAACAAAGAAAAGCATGCCAAAGCCTAGAAATCCCTAAAAGAGGGACAAAACTCCAATTTTGGTTTGGAGCATTTAATGGATGCTTAGAGGTGGCATGGAATGATCCATTCTTATCTGAAATCAGTCAAGACTTATCCAACAACTAGGGAACCAAAGCTCCGAGCCCTAACCTCTAGTCAATGGCTAGAGGAGACTTGCATTTCCATTGGCCAACATTGGCCAAACCTCTGCTGCAGCCACCATTCACTGTGGATCCCAAAACAAACTTGCTCCACTATAAATAGAGCTCATTTGTGTTCAGTTTGAGTACACCAAAGCCATCAAACAGATGATTTCCTCAAATTCTCTCTTTCACTCCAAAATGCCTTCTTTAGTAAGGAAATTCTGAGTTTTTGAGCTAGAGAGCAATTCCACTCAAACTAATCACACACACACCTCATATATATCATATGTAAGTCATGCAAACCATCAAAAGTGACCTGTAATCACAACATCACAAAGTCACCTTTCAAAACCTCAAAATGACACTTTTTTGCATTTTTCAAGCCATGTCTTGATTCATTCACTTTCCAAACCAGATAAAACCTCAAACACACTCTAAATATCATCCTTGAACTATCCCAAATGGTGCCACACATCTGGAACACCATTTGAGAGAGTTGGCATTTTGGCCGTTTTTGACCATTTCGCGAGAAAGTGCACAAACTTGCTCCAGAGGTTTCCAGCCGATTCTAACCATCCTAAAAGCTTCTAAGAGGTCATTTGAGGTTGTCCAAAGCATCAAATCATTTCTGGAACAAAGCACTTGGTAGGTTGCCTAAAATCTCCAAAAAGAGGTAAAATCCACAACTTGAATTCTTTGAATCATGCTTTCCTTTGTTGTCCACATACATGCATCATATTGAACAATTCTTGAGGCAAAAATGTAGTCCTTAATGTGTATGTTGTGATCCTCCCACTGTTTGCATTTTAACATGTTTTTATGTGGAATTTTGGTTATTTCAAAACCATATCAAGTTCTATTTTTTTTTCATTGGTGTGTTCTATACATTAAGTTTTAGTTTGCATGAGTAACACCATTGGATTCCTTGCGAAAAATCGGTCAAGATGGGTTTTTACGGATTTCAATTCCGATGAAAATTGAGAGAGTTACGCGCGTTGGAAATTTTACGCGAAACGACGTCGAATTAACGATAGCGGTTCTATTTTTTCGCTTTGTACAGTGAGTTTTCGAGTGCGTGAATAATACCATTGGATTCCTTGCAAAAAATTGGTCAAGATAGGTTTTTACAGATTTCAATTCCGATGAAAATTGAGAGAGTTACGCGCGTTGGAAATTTTACGCGAAATGACGTCGAAAACACGTGCAGTTTTGGTTTTTTTATTTCTGTGTTTTGTGTGTTTATTTTCTATGTGCTTGAGTAATACCATTGGATTCCTTGCGAAAAATCAGTGAGGATAGGCTTTTGCGGATCTTGATTCGGTTAAAAATCGAGAGTTACGCGTGTTGGAAATTCGACGCGGAACGATGTTTTCAAAACGATAGCAGTTTTTTCTGCGTTTTGTACGTCGATTTTCCGTGTGCGTGAGTAATACCATCGGATTCCTTGCAAAAAATCGGTCAGGATAGGCTCTTCCAGATCTTAATTCCGATAAAAATTGAGAGAGTTATGAGTGTTTGAAATTTGATAAAAACGTGTTGAAAATTAAAGTTTCGGTACTTGTTTTTACCCCAAAAGAAATGTCGGAGATGATATTTTGATATCTTTCCTCTTTTTCTTACTTTTTATTTTCAAAACTCAACCAATTTTTTTCACATAGCAAAAAATCATCATTTTCCAATTCATACCCCATAATATTTTAATCCACACAAAAATCACAAAAAAAAATATTATTTTTAATATATTTAAAAATAGTGTTTTATATTGTTTTAAATGCTTTTAAAATGATTTTTTTTCTTGATTTTTAAAACCAAAATGATTTTAAATATTTATGTTGATAAAATATTTTTTTTCATAAACTTTAATCATTATTTAATGATTTTATTTGATATTTTTATCATTTTTTACTTATTTTTTCTTTAAAAAATGCCTAAAAAATGAAATTGGGGTTTTCTTTGATTTTCACACTAACAAATCTTTTTCAAACACCTTGGGCCTCTATTAGAGTGTAAGACCCAATCCCCTTTTAACCAAAACAATTTTGGGCCTCACTTATTGTATAAGTCCCTCTGCGTTAAAAGGAAACTTCGGCGCGATCGCCATTTTCAAACGAAAATCAACTGGGCTTCTCTTTGAGCTGTAAGTCTCATTTCTTTTCATTTTTAAACACTTGGGCCTCTATTAGAGTGTAAGACCCAACCCTTTTTTAACGAAACAATTTCGGGCCTCAGCTATTGTATAAGTCCCGATATGTTAAAAATCTCGGCGCGATCGCCATTTTCAAATTGAAAATATGTTGGGCCTCTCCCTGAGTTGTAAGCCCCATCTTTTGTACAAAAATACACTTTGGGCCTCTAATAGAGTGTAAGACCCAACCCCTCTTTTTTATATTTTCTCATTTTTCATATTATTTTTTAATAATTTGGAAAATTAATAACTTCCTCAATTTTGATTATTTTTTATTGGTTCTTTTTCTGAAAAATCACAAAAATAGTAAAATATTTTATTCTACAAAAAAATCAAATTTATATTATTTATTTAATATAGTTGGTATTTTTGTGAATAAATTCATTTTTAATTGTTTTTAAGCATTTTAAAAGTGAATATTCATCTTGAAAATAAAGACTATGGGCCTCCCCTCGTGTTGTAAGCCCCATTTCTTTTCTTTAAACTCTTTGGGCTTCTAATAGAGTATAAGACCCAATCCCTTTGTAAATACCAAAATTTTGGGCCTCAGTCACTCGTATAAGTCCCACAGTGTTTACAAAACCTCGGTGCGATCGTCGCCCTTTTCAAAATTAACCATTGGGCCTACCCTCGAGTAGTAAGACCCATGTCTTTTCTTAAAACTCACTTGGGCCTCTAATAGAGTGTAAGACCCATCCCTTTGTACAGAAAACCTTTCTTGGGCCTCAGTCACTTGTATAAGTCCCTCTGTACAAATTCAACAGTGCGCTCACTGATAAAACCCTGGGCCTCTCCTTGAGCTGTAAGCCCCAAATATTTCTTTTTCAAAGCACTTTCTCCTTTGATTTTGAATATACTGTTGTTTTCAATCTTTCTTTGTTGAACAACTAACCAAACAGCATGGAAGCTCTACAACCGAGTAAGTGTTTACCCGCTTTCATTTACCGCTTTCATATGTATATAACTGTATTGTGGGGCTATTTCACTGTAAGTCTCCTTTCACAAACTCATATACATATAACTGTATTGTGGGGCTGTTTCGCTGTAAGTCTTCTTTCATAAACTCATATCAACTGTGTAATAATAGTATAGATATTTAGAGTTTCCCCGGCAACTACGTCTAGAACTAGGTGACGCCGTTTCGTTTATTCGTAGAAATAGACAACTAGATCCCCAATAGGATCACCAGATACAGTCTTCTCTTCGGCTGTCCTCATTAGGAATTATCAAGAAACTCTACTCCCAAGATGAATGTCTTCTCCGTGAATGACATCTTTGAGTTTCTTCCAAATTCTCGAACTTTCCTGACTTGATCTATTCCTTGTGAATAGCTTGCCTTGAATTTCTCGGGATTTGGGGACCCACGGGCTTCCTAAAAGCATCGGCCTCCTCTTGGGCATCGTACAAGGACCCACAGGCTTCCTAAAAGCAACCCCGCCTCCTCTTGGGCTTCGTACAAGGACCCTACGACTTCTTAGAAGTATTCACAGCCTCCTCTTAGGCTTCGTATAATGATCTCTTCCTCCGGGAATGATAGCCTCCTCTTGGGCTTAGTACAAGGACCCGTTGGCTTCTTAAAGGTTTCCAGCCTCCTCTTGGGCTTCGTACAAATTGTCCCGACGACCTCCTAGAGGTATAGGAACAGAACTTAGTCATCCTCATAGAACAGTCCTTTCATGGAGTCTACTACTGTTTCTCAAAGCATAGTACGAAAGATAAAACTCTAGACACGGACAGTCTAACTTCCTTGAGTCTCAAAGACATTCTCAAGTGACCCCTTCGTTAAATAGGAAGGAAACCCGTAGACTCGGACAGTCTCAATACCCTTTGGATTTCCCGTTTCCTCAAAGAGAAGGAAATATCCCTGATCCTCAAATTAAATCCCTGAGTACAGTGTTGCTCATATAAGAACTGATTTTCTCTTTAAAATCAGTATACTGGACCTGTCACTTAACTGAAACAGTTACCATGGCCTCCTCTTGGGCTTTGTACAATGATTCTCCCCAGCGGATTCAAACAATGTTTAGCCTCTCTCTCGGGCTTTGTATGAGACACATAAGAGACTCCCTCGTTGAGTCAATCACCCTTTTCGCCTCCATCTCGGGCTTTGTACGAGATACAAAGACTCTCTTGTTGAGTCAAACCTTGTAGCCTCTATCTCGGGCTTCGTACGAGATACAAAGACTCTCTTGTTGAGTCAAACTTTTAGCCTCCATCTCGGGCTTCGTACGAGATACAAAAACACTCTCTTGTTGAGTATAAAAGATTCTCCTGATGAGTCAACCCTTTTAGCCTCTCTCTCGGGCTTCGTACGAGACACATAAAAACTCCCTCTTGTTGGGCCAATAGCCTCCTCTTAGGCTTTGTATAAGAAAACCACTGGTTGATCCAATCAACCTTTTAGCATCAAAGTTGTGCCTCGTTCACAATACACAAACATCAACAACTCCTTCCCCTTCATCTAATCGCTGTAAGCGGCAAGCCTCTGGATTATTTACATCCACGCCACTGTCCCTCTTTTAGCATGAGAAATTCCTAAGGAAAGATAACATTGCTCTACACTGAGTTAAAAGGCATTGGCACCTCCTCTTGAGACATATAACCGCCCTCGTTAAGATAGGACTTCCATTCTTCATCTGTGTCAGAGGGATCTTCCTCATTGATAGCATGTACTGCTTGAGACACTGGGTGAAGGAAACCTCCACTATGGAAGAAGTTTTGAAGTGGATGAAGACTTTCATCGTTGGCAGCTGTCTGGGTACAGGTTGCAGAAAAACCAAGACCCTTCTTTGTTGTATTGCTAGTAGGAATGACAAGTTGTCCCCATCCGATTGTATCGGTACTCTCGACCGCTTTGATAGCATCATTGTATGAGGAAATTGAGGTTCCTCCTTTGAACTGATTGTCTTTGCTCACCGGCAGTGCTTGGAACTGAGTTCCAATAACCTCCTCGGGTTCTATACCAGTAGATGATGATAAGTTGCTTACAAGCAAGGCTTGTTCTCCACAAACCGTGACAAGTTGATCATTCTTGATGAACTTTAGCTTTTGGTGGAGGGTTGAAGTGACCGCTCCAGCCTGATGTATCCAAGGTCTTCCTAATAAATAACTGTACGTTGCCCGGATGTCCATGACCTGGAAAGTGACTTGGAAAATGTGAGGACCAATAGTTATGGGAAGATCAACTTCGCCGATAACTGTTTTTTTGGATCTGTCGAATGCTTTGACGACGACCTCGCTGGTTCTCATCGGAGGGCCTTTGAATGATAATTGCATCAAAGTGGACTTCGGCATAACATTCAGGGCTGACCCTGTGTCTACCAGTACGCTGGCTAAAGCATCGTCCTGGCAGTTAACTGTAATATTGAGCGCCATGTTATGACGGCGACCCTCTTCGGGTAATTCCTCATCACTAAATCCCAAATTATTGCAGGAAGTGATGTTAGAGACAATGCTATCGAACTTTCTGATTGTTACATCCTGTTCCACAAAGGCTTGCTCCAAGACTTTCTGTAGAGCCTCTCTGTGTGCTTCTGAACTGAGTAACAGTGATAACACCGAGATCTTTGAAGGAGTTTGTAACAATTAATCGACAATGTTGTATTCACTCCTTTGGATGAGCTTCAGCATCTCATCATTATTTTTTGAAAGGTCGGGATTACTGGATTGACCGATTGGTGGATCGGGAGCTTCTGTCTGAAGTTCCTTTTCTTTGTTAACTTCCCCAACCCCTCGGTTGAAGATTCTACCACTCCGTGTTACTCGACTGATGTCTGCAATGTTCACAACGGAGGGTAATAGAATTTCCTTTCCATTCTCAATTATCGTTGCACCGTATTTGTAAGGGATATCCTTAGTTGATTCATACGGTAGTGGTCCCGGTAGATAGATGACTATGGGACCCTTCTGATTTTTCTGACCATCATAAGTAATCTCGATCCGTTCCCGGTTGGGAACTTTAGATTTGTCAAGTAGAGGGATGATGGAAAAAACATCTCTGGTATGGTGATGACCAGAGATCGTGACAACATCCTCAACTTGCTCGGCAAGGTAATTCGGCGTCCAGTTGATGGGCCCAGAACCCGGATATGGGTGAGTCTCTCCACGATCCACCTGACCCTGAAGAGCTGCTCTCACAAGGTAACACCCTTGGTTACTTTCTGAACAGACGCTACAACGGTCGTAATTGTGTGGTGGCACCTGGCCACGCCCACTTTGAATACAACGTAACCTCACTAGGTTAGCTTCCACAGATCGGACATCCTGACTTTGACGTCGAGTAGGATTCCTGTTACTGATACTAATTTGCTGAGTATCTTCATCCATGTAGATCGGCATCCACCAATGATTTAACAAGTGCTGAAGTGCCTCCTGGACAAGGGTATAACCCCGATCGTTTTCGTAACCTGCTTTACAGCTTTGATAGTCGTGTGATATTAAGAATCCGAGTCGGACCTGCTCAGCATGTAACTCTACCAGGTTGGTATTCATCACGCGAATATCAAAGATCTAAACCATATTGATCTGATAAGGGTTCCTTTCATGGTAGTCTTGGATCCATCCAAGATCCATCTGATGCTGGAGGGCCTTTTGTATGAAAGAGCATCCCTGTTTGTTTACCGAGCAAATCAGACAGGAACTGTAATCGTGCCGTGGCAGATTATGATACTGGCTTTGCCTTGAGTGCATCGCCACCAAGTTGACATTCATTGCACAAATGTCGTGGTTCTGAATGACGTTGGAGTTCGTATAGACCATGTTGACTCTACGAACTCGGTGCTCTTGGATCCATCCGAGATCCATCTGTTCCTGTAGAGCTGATTGCACTACCGAACATCCTTGGTTATCTTTAGAGCAGATATCACACTGGTGATAGTTATGAGGTGGCACATGGCCATATCCACTCTGTCTACAATGCATCTTGACCAGATTGGTTTTCAACAAGAGTACATCGTGAATTTGATAGACATTGTTAGTCTATTTCTCAATTAGATTGACTGCAGCCTTCTCATGTTGAGGCAGCGGGTTCGTGAAAACATTGGGATTCGTATCTTTGAAAGATAAGAGCCCGCTCCTAACAAGCTTTTGCATGTCGGACTTGAAATTGAGGCAAGTCTCTATGTTATGCCCTGATCCTCCTTGATGATAAGGGCATGTCTGATCCACCTTAAACCAAAAAGGCGGATTTTCTGGTAATGTAAGAGGAGACTTAGTCTGGATGTGCCCCTTAGCCAGTAGTAACGGAAATAATTCTACGTACAACATGGGTATAGGATCAAACCCTGATGGTCGTGTTGTACGGTTGTTGTTGTATTGGGGACGAGCCTGCTGAAGAGGCTGTTGTGTCCTTTGCTGATCAGATTAGCTCTGCGCAACCTGAGGTTGATACGTAGGAATAGGCGCAGGGCTGGTAGCAGGAGTCACAGCTGCTACCGGCTGATAACGTCACCTTTGCTTTCCGAGAGAGATATTCCCAATATCTTGCTCTTTTGTCTTAGGGAGAGCACTACCGTATTTTTATAACCAATATCCCGATTAAAGTAATTCTCCTTTATAACCAGTCACCCAATAGTTGTGACAGACAAACCCTTCTTTAGAGATGACAAATTCTCTCTAAAGCCGAGGTCTTTCAGCTTCACGTCTTGGGCTTTGAACAAGACACAAATAGACTTTTCAACTTCACATCTTGGGCTTTGATCAAGATACAAGTCACCTTTCGCTTCACGTCTTGGGCTTTGAACAAGACACTAAAACACCCATTTCCTCCCATAGAATAGGAGGAACTACGAACGCTCTGATTTCCCTGTTTCGGTAAACGGGAATACGTAGGCATAAGATAGAAAGAAAAGATCTTAGCGAGCACAATCAATAAAAAACCAAAAGCCCATACTCTCACATACCCATAAAAAAGTATCAGTCCTAACATCCTAATCCTTGTTCCCCGCTAGAAAGTCCTAGAAAGAAAGAAAACAGTATTGGCGAAAATACAAATAACCAGTACAAAGGCCCCCCCACATTGATAGCATTCATAACCTAAGAGACCGCTGTTTAAACTCAGTATGCAAGCAGGGTTAATTAGAGACATCTATTTCCCTTCCTTATTCAGCTCACAATAGGATAAAAAATGAATCGACCTGTAGTTTAAGCTCAAACCGCAGAGAGCGACCAGCGCTTAAGAACCGCGTCCAAAATCGTTCGCTACAGAAAAATGGCGCCCACCGTGGGGCGTGTCTCTATTTTCCTTTTTCCTTTTCATCTCTTGTGTGATACCACAGATTGGGGCTTCCGCCGGGGAACCCATTTTCTGTCAGGAACTTAGGATCATTAGCTTTAAAGGTCTAGGATGTTTAGGACAAATATATATACTGCTTTTCCTAATTGCTATACGTGTTTATTTTTCTGCTAATGGGAATGCGGGTGATGCCGTATGTGGAAAGAATGAGTATACACTTAAGATAAGTGATGGCGACGGGGTCGACCATCAACCTCAGTGGAGGCTGACCAACGCAACCCATTCACTCTCTTAGCCAATGGGCCGGTTGTTAAGTCTGAGAAGCTGAGGAGCCAAACCCTTTCGTAGTGCGAAAACTATCGGAAATAGTTGTTACGCGATACTACCCTCATTTGAGGCTGGTGATCTATTCTCGGTGAATGACACTTACTCTAAGATTGCTTTACAACTCGCTGGCGATCCGCTTGTTGTTCTGCTTTCCTGGGAGGAGCTGATGATAATGAGTACAGGTACAAAAATCACCCTAGTATAAACCTTTGGGGATGGGTAGAGCCTTGACTTCATGACAACGACCCTTTGACCCCATGTTTTTTCTATGTTTTTGTGTGCTGCATTTATGCATTCATTTAATAAAACATTAAAACATTCAAAAAACTTCTCTTCTAGTCTCTCTGTTTTTCAAATTAAACTAAGACTGTGATTGCAAATATCAGAGAAGAGGATTACGCTAATGGATTTCGGTAGAAGGAGAACTCATACGTACACCTTCAAGGTTCCAAAACTAGAGGATTTGAGAAGGTTAGCAAGGATGATCACTAGCCCTGAGGCTTTCAGAGCCAAGTACGGAGGTCTGTTACCACTGTTAAGAGTCCATGTGATTGAGGGAATCATGGATGCGCTCATTCAGTTCTACGATCCGGTTTATCACAGTTGCACATTCCCGGATTACCAGTTCTCACCAACGCTGGAGGAGTATTCTCATCTGATTGATCTACATATCACTAATCGAGCTCCATTTTCTGGACTGGAAGAAATTCCAAAGAATCAGACCATTGCAAGAGCAATTCATTTGGACGAGTCTGAGGTCAAGACTCACATGACTACTAAGGGTGGCATCCAAGGTTTGCCAGCCCAGTTCTTAACAAAGAAAGCTCTGTACTTTGCTAGTATAGGGAACAGGACTGCTTTTGAAAGCATCTTTGTCTTGCTCACCTACGGGTTATTTTTGTTTCCCAACATCAATAACTTCGTCGATATCAACGCCATTAAGGTTTTTCTCATTGGAAACCCTGTGCCGATTTTGCTCGCAGATGTGTATCATTCTGTACACTTGGGAAATTTGTACAGCGGAGGGGAGATCACATGCTGTGTACCTCTGCTTTATAAATGGTTTATCTCCCACTTGCCCAAGTCTGCTGCTTTTTGGGATTGCAAGAGTGTCTTACGTTGGTCGCAGAAGATCATGTCCCTCACCAACTCTGATATAGATTGGTGCAATAGGATTTATGAGGGAATCAGAATCATTGACCGTTGTGGAAACTTCCCCAACGTACCCCTTATAGGAACTAAAGGAGGAATCAACTATCATTCGGTATTGGTTCGTCGTCAATTTGGATACCCGATGAGACACATCCCACTGGGTGTTCATCTGGAAGGTCTTTTCTTCAAGGAAGGAGAAAGTGACAAAGCACTAAATATGGAAATAGTGCACGCTTGGAAACACGTTCATAAGAAAGGACGAGAGTCTCTGGGAAAACTGGACTGTGTCTCGGTGGAGCCTTATCTCCACTGGGTACAAACTAGAGCTCTCAAGCTAAAGATGCCTTATCCTCGTTACGAAATTCTTCCGCCGAGGGAGTCTGTCATGTACTTCATGATGGAAACTGAAAAGCTTCAGGTTACTCTCAACAAAGTTCAAAAGGAGAGAAGGTCTTGGAAGAACAAGTACCGCACCCTCAACATAGAGTGCATCAAAATACAGCAACTACTGAAGGAGAAAGATGCTCTGATTGAAATTTTGAAGCAACATGCTGTAGAGAATCAAGACGACCAAAGGAATTTGCTCACTCCTTTCACTTGGCAAAGGAACGACAACCCGACAGCGGCCCAAGAGCCCCGGTCAAAGAAAAGGAAGATATCAGAATCAGCACCCGATTTCTCCTCAGAGAGGACTCGGGACCCATTAGCTTAGGTTTCTCTTTCCGTACCTTGTAATCTACTGTATTTCCATTTCTGTAATCCTTTGGAATTCAATAAAAAGGGGTTTCCCCACTGTTTGATATTTGCAATCTAATTGTCGAAGTTTATTTTGATTAAACAAAAAAAAATAATTAATATAATCATTGCATTCATCATTCTCACACCGCGCATTCTTCTTACCTACGAATCTCACGTTTGTGTCTCGGTTCTAGAGTCAAACTGTCTCATTCATATAATACTCGGGCCAATCGTCAGAAAAATATGGATGATCTCGAGGAAGAGAACAGAGAGTTGAAAGAAGAGATCGACGCTCTGAGAGAGGATATGAGAAAGCTTCGTAACGACATGCAAGCCATGGCAGAAGCTCAGCTACAAAGAACTGTGATCTCAGACATCACCTCAATGCCCATAGTGGAGAAGAATGATCCTAGGTATCAGATGCCGAAAGATCGTCCCTGGGGTATGCCTGTCAATTATATCCCGGGAGGATATGTTCCGCCGATCACTGAAGATCAGGGAATCGCAACAGAAGCCGCTGGGCCTGAAGGTTACAAACTTCGGGAAAGCGAAGATGCCAGGGGCATACTGAAGACTCCTGAAGGTTACAAACTTCGAGAAATGCCAAGACTCACTGCCGTAGTCACGGTACCACCCCCTGTGATGCACACTGTCCCGGAAGGACAGATTCCACAGACACCTTCTGGTAAGAAGGAAACTATGTTTGACAGAATAGAGGAATTCCAGGAGCAGTTCTTGGAAATCCAGAAGGAACTGCAAGCCATTCGCGGTCAGGATCTATTCGGAAAGGACGCCGCAGACCTTTGTCTAGTCCCCAATGTGAAAGTCCCGCACAAATTTCAAGTGCCCGACTTTGAAAAATACAAGGGTAACTCTTGCCCTCAAAGCCATCTGGTGATGTACGCTCGGCGGATGTCAGCTCAGACGGAGAATCAGGACCTACTGATTCACTACTTTCAGGATAGTTTAAACGGTGCCGCACTCAAATGGTACATGGGTTTAAACCGTGCCACGATCAGCACTTTCAGAGATCTTGGTACTGCCTTCGTCCAACAATACAAATATAATTTGGACATGGCACCCGACAGAGATCAACTCAGATCAATGTCGCAAAAGGACAAGGAAACCTTTAAGGAGTATGCTCAAAGGTGGCGTGAAATTGCCGCTCAAATTTGTGCACCTCTTGAGGAAAAAGAGATGACAAAGATCTTCTTAAAGACCTTAAGCTCATTTTACTATGACCGAATGGTTGCCAGTGCGCCCAGTGATTTCACCGAAATGGTCGGCATGGGCGTACGTCTTGAGGAAGCCGTCCGAGAAGGACGTTTGGTAAAAGACACTAGATCGACGAGCGGTACTAAAAAATACGGTAGTGCTCTCCCTAAGACAAAAGAGCAAGATATTGGGAATATCTCTCTCGGAAAGCAAAGGTGACGTTATCAGCCGGTAGCAGCTGTGACTCCTGCTACCAGCCCTGCGCCTATTCCTACGTATCAACCTCAGGTTGCGCAGAGCTAATCTGATCAGCAAAGGAGACAACAACCTCTTCAGCAGGCTCGTCCCCAATACAACAACAACCGTACAACACGACCATCAGGGTTTGATCCTATACCCATGTTGTACGTAGAATTATTTCCGTTACTACTGGCTAAGGGGCACATCCAGACTAAGTCTCCTCTTACAGTACCAGAAAATCCGCCTTTTTGGTTTAAGGTGGATCAGACATGCCCTTATCATCAAGGAGGATCAGGGCATAACATAGAGACTTGCCTCAATTTCAAGTCCGATATGCAAAAGCTTGTTAGGAGCGGGCTCTTATCTTTCAAAGATACGAATCCCAATGTTTTCACGAACCCGCTGCCTCAACATGAGAAGGCTGCAGTCAATCTAATTAAGAAATAGACTAACAATGTCTATCAAATTCACGATGTACTCTTGTTGAAAACCAATCTGGTCAAGATGCATTGTAGACAGAGTGGATATGGCCATGTGCCACCTCATAACTATCACCAGTGTGATATCTGCTCTAAAGATAACCAAGGATGTTCGGTAGTGCAATCAGCTCTACAGGAACAGATGGATCTCGGATGGATCCAAGAGCACCGAGTTCGTAGAGTCAACATGGTCTATACGAACTCCAACGTCATTCAGAACCACGACATTTGTGCAATGAATGTCAACTTGGTGGCGATGCACTCAAGGCAAAGCCAGTATCATAATCTGCCACGGCACGATTACAGTTCCTGTCTGATTTGCTCGGTAAACAAACAGGGATGCTCTTTCATACAAAAGGCCCTCCAGCATCAGATGGATCTTGGATGGATCCAAGACTACCATGAAAGGAACCCTTATCAGATCAATATGGTTTAGATCTTTGATATTCGCGTGATGAATACCAACCTGGTAGAGTTACATGCTGAGCAGGTCCGACTCGGATTCTTAATATCACACGACTATCAAAGCTGTAAAGCAGGTTACGAAAATGATCGGGGTTATACCCTTGTCCAGGAGGCACTTCAGCACTTGTTAAATCATTGGTGGATGCCGATCTACATGGATGAAGATACTCAGCAAATTAGTATCAGTAACAGGAATCCTACTCGACGTCAAAGTCAGGATGTCCGATCTGTGGAAGCTAACCTAGTGAGGTTACGTTGTATTCAAAGTGGGCGTGGCCAGGTGCCACCACACAATTACGACCATTGTAGCGTCTGTTCAGAAAGTAACCAAGGGTGTTACCTTGTGAGAGCAGCTCTTCAGGGTCAGGTGGATCGTGGAGAGACTCGCCCATATCCGGGTTCTGGGCCCATCAACTGGACGCCGAATTACCTTGCCGAGCAAGTTGAGGATGTTGTCACGATCTCTGGTCATCACCATACCAGAGATGTTTTTTCCATCATCCCTCTACTTGACAAATCTAAAGTTCCCAACCGGGAACGGATCGAGATTACTTATGATGGTCAGAAAAATCAGAAGGGTCCCATAGTCATCTATCTACCAGGACCACTACCGTATGAATCAACTAAGGATATCCCTTACAAATACGGTGCAACGATAATTGAGAATGGAAAGGAAATTCTATTACCCTCCGTTGTGAACATTGCAGACATCAGTCGAGTAACACGGAGTGGTAGAATCTTCAACCGAGGGGTTGGGGAAGTTAACAAAGAAAAGGAACTTCAGACAGAAGCTCCCGATCCACCAATCGGTCAATCCAGTAATCCCGACCTTTCAAAAAATAATGATGAGATGCTGAAGCTCATCCAAAGGAGTGAATACAACATTGTCGATTAATTGTTACAAACTCCTTCAAAGATCTCGGTGTTATCACTGTTACTCAGTTCAGAAGCACACAGAGAGGCTCTACAGAAAGTCTTGGAGCAAGCCTTTGTGGAACAGGATGTAACAATCAGACAGTTCGATAGCATTGTCTCTAACATCACTTCCTGCAATAATTTGGGATTTAGTGATGAGGAATTACCCGAAGAGGGTCGCCGTCATAACATGGCGCTCAATATTACAGTTAACTGCCAGGACGATGCTTTAGCCAGCGTACTGGTAGACACAGGGTCAGCCCTGAATGTTATGCCGAAGTCCACTTTGATGCAATTATCATTCAAAGGCCCTCCGATGAGAACCAGCGAGGTCGTCGTCAAAGCATTCGACAGATCCAAAAAAACAGTTATCGGCGAAGTTGATCTTCCCATAACTATTGGTCCTCACATTTTCCAAGTCACTTTCCAGGTCATGGACATCCGGGCAACGTACAGTTGTTTATTAGGAAGACCTTGGATACATCAGGCTGGAGCGGTCACTTCAACCCTCCACCAAAAGCTAAAGTTCGTCAAGAATGATCAACTTGTCACGGTTTGTGGAGAACAAGCCTTGCTTGTAAGCAACTTATCATCATCTACTGGTATAGAACCCGAGGAGGTTATTGGAACTCAGTTCCAAGCACTGCCGGTGAGCAAAGACAATCAGTTCAAAGGAGGAACCTCAATTTCCTCATACAATGATGCTATCAAAGCGGTCGAGAGTACCGATACAACCGGATGGGGACAACTTGTCATTCCTACTAGCAATACAACAAAGAAGGGTCTTGGTTTTTCTGCAACCTGTACCCAGATAGCTGCCAACGATGAAAGTCTTCATCCACTTCAAAACTTCTTCCATAGTGGAGGTTTCCTTCACCCAGTGTCTCAAGCAGTACATGCTATCAATGAGGAAGATCCCTCTGACACAGATGAAGAATGGAAGTCCTATCTTAACGAGGGCGGTTATATGTCTCAAGAGGAGGTGCCAATGCCTTTTTGCTTTCCTACAGAAAGTCCGAGATTTATACCAAGATCAGATGTCGAAATGATATACGGGGATTGTGATCCGGAAGGATGTCGTGCTCTGCCAAATTCATTAGAGGAGGACACTTTGATGAAAGACAACTTTGATCACAACTACTATGGCCCGATGGATGGCCTGCCAATGTGGCAGCCTTACCCAGGAGACTTGGGGCAAGAAAGTCAGCCGAACAATGAAAATTAGTTGACCGTCATTGAACAGAATACCTGTGTCCCCACCATGTCATGGGATCAACACTCAGGTCATTCGGAAACTACTCAACATGACGATGAATTCGCAACGTTTGCAGGACTAGAATTCATCAACTATGCTTTTCCTGAGGTCAACGTCATCGAGAGGGATGACTCCTCCAGTTCCAAAGAAGTTTGGGACACCCTGGGACAACCAAGTGGAAAGTACGACTTTATGGTCAAGTACACTGCGCCCGAAAGCTCTCGTACCAGGTTCGAAGACATCTAGCCAACTGGATGGGGAGATACAGTTGAGAGCACAAATGCTATGCAAAATACAACAGAGGAATCCTCCTACGACAACTCTGCCTGGGAGACAGATTCCAATGATCCTGCTCCACCAGAAATCAGCGTCATTTCTAAAGACAAATCGAGGAAGGTGTCAAGCTTTGTGATTCACCGAGGAGTTCGCCGCCAATGGGTTGCCGTCGAGGTTCCGAAGGTCGTTCATCAGTCAAAGTAATTGCCATCTTTAAACCTTTCACCCTGCCCAGGTGGAACGGATGTTTTGATAGGGTTCACTTTCTGTAAATTTCCCTCTTCGCTTTGCCCAAAGTGACAGAGTTTTGTTTTATAGGGCTGTAGTTTCAAGAGTCGACTTGTTCGTAAATAAAATAACGTCGTTCTGTAATTTCCGCATTAATTGATGTTTTCTCTTTTTGCTTTTTCAGAAAATGGTAATCCTAAAAAACAATTCAAAAATAAAAACAAGCAGTAAAATAAAACACTGCACACACTTGCATTTTCTCTATCTCTTCTAAACACGAATCATCACGTCATGCAGATTGCTTGTTTTAAACCCCGTTGAAACATACGATCCGATGCCTTCTCCCAACTTTGAGTTCCCGGTATTCGAGGCTGAAGAAGAAAATGACAACAAAATTCCAGAAGAGATCTCCCGACTGCTCAGACAAGAGGAAAGGTCCATTGAACCTCACAAAGAGCCGTTGGAAACGGTAAACTTGGGTTCGGAAAAAGAGAGAAAAGAAATCAGGATTGGGGCACTGCTCAATCCAACTGTCAAAGAAAGTTTGATAAAGCTTCTCAAAGAATTCCCCGATGTATTCGCTTGGTCCTATTAGGATATGCCAGAGTTGGATACCAGCATCGTGGAACATCACTTACCGTTAAGATCGGAATGTCTGCCAGTAAAGCAAAGGTTGAGACGGACTCACCCGGACATGGCCATCAAAATCAAAGAGGAGGTACAGAAACAGATCGACGCAGGTTTCCTCACCACATCAGAATATCCTCAATGGTTAGCCAACATCGTACCCGTTCCCAAAAAGGACGGAAAGGTCAGAATGTGTGTTGATTACAGAGATCTGAACAAGGCAAGTCCAAAGGACGACTTTCCTTTACCACACATTGACATGCTGGTTGACAGTACAACAAAGTTCAAAGTTTTCTCCTTCATTAATGGATTCTCGGGCTATAATCAAATCAAAATGGCGCCGAAAGACATGGAGAAAACTTTGTTCATTACCCCATGGGGTACCTTTTGTTACAAGGTAATGTCGTTCGGTTTGAAGAATGTCGGGGCAACCTATCAAAGGGCCATGACTACTCTGTTTCATGACATGATACACAAAGAAATCGAGGTATATGTCGATGATATGATTGCAAAATCAAAAATAGAGAGTGAGCACGTTGAACATCTGTCAAAATTTTTCGAACGTCTAAGAAAATTCAAGCTCCGCTTGAATCCCAACAAGTGCACCTTCGGTGTCCGTTCAGGGAAACTCTTAGGGTTCATCGTCAGCCAGAAAGGAATTGAAGTTGATCCTAACAAGGTCAAGGCCATTCAAGAAATGCCTTCTCCGAAAACTGAAAAACAAGTCAGAGGATTCTTGGGACGTTTGAACTACATCTCCAGATTCATATTCCTTATGACCGCCACATGCGCGCCGATTTTCAAGCTACTTAAAAAGAACCAGGATTGCGTTTGGTCAGAAGATTGCCAAACCGCCTTCGACAGTATTAAGGAATACCTGTTGAATCCGTCGATTCTATCACCTCCAATGGAAGGAAGACCACTGATTATTTACCTCACAGTCCTAGAGGACTCGATGGGATGTGTACTTGGCCAACAAGACGAAACCAAACGGAAAGAGTCTGCCATTTACTATCTAAGCAAGAAATTCACCGACTGCGAGACTCGGTACACGATGCTTGAGAAAACTTGTTGCGCTTTGGCTTGGGCAGCCAAACGTCTTCGCCAGTACATGATTCGTCATACTACTTGGTTGGTCTCCGAAATGGATCCAATCAAGTACGTTTTCGAAAAACCTGCTCTTACGGGAAGGATTGCCCGTTGGCAGATGCTGTTATCAGAATATGACATAGAGTACCACGCTCATAAAGCCGTTAAAGGAAGTATTTTAGCCGATCATTTGGCTCATCAACCGATTGACGATCAAGAATCAATCGGGTTTGATTTCCCAGACAAAGATGTCATGTATCTAAAAATGAAAGACTGCGATGAACCGCTACCCAGTGAAGGGCCAGAACCAGGTTCCCAGTGGGGACTTATCTTTGACGGAGCTGTCAATCATTACGAAAACGGAACAGGGGCAACCCCTTTCTCTCTAGTATATGGCATGGAAGCAGTTCTCCCTATAGAAGTAGATATCCCATCAATCTGGGTATTGATGGAAGCGAAGCTCACCGAAGCTGAATGGTGTCGAAGTCGACAAGACGAACTGAACCTGATCGAAGAGAAGCGAATCACGGCACTATGCCACGGTCAGTTGTATCAACAGAGAATGAAAAGGGCGTTCGACAAAAAGGTCCGACCTCGTATCTTCAGAAAAGGAGACCTCGTGCTCAAGAAGATACAATCATTTCTCACTGACTCTCGGGGCAAATGGACTCCAAATTATGATGGCCCCTATGTGGTCACAAAAGCTTTCTCAGGCGGTGCCTTGAGACTTGCAACCATGGACGGAGAGGAATTTGCCTACCCCACGAATGTTGATGTAGTCAAGAAATACTTCGCCTAAACTAAAAAAAAAAAACGTCTCGGTGGATTGAAAACCCGAAAGGGCAGTCCAGGCAAAAGTTAGAGACATGAAAAAAATCATCCCGATGGATTGGAAACATCAAAGTACAATCCAGGCAAAAATTAGGGATAATGGCAAGTAACTATGTTCAACAGAGGCAAGTCCCTCAGCAGCAGTTATAGCATCCATCGGAGGAAAACTCCAGTCAAGGTAATCTTCGACAGAAGTTCAGGATGTCCCGAATTCAAAGTTGGTAGAAGGATAGTGGTCGTTATGTTTCAACGTAGCCCTTTTCCCTGTAAATTACCATTTTTTAGCTTTACAGAACGACGTTGTTAACATGATTAACGATTCTTGAAATAAAACAAAAATGAATTTACTTGTTAAAACTTTTTCTGCTTTTTAATAAAGATATCAATTTCTTTTGACTGTTGAACATCAAAGGAACATCAACCGCTTCTCCAGAAGTAAGCGAACTTCAAAGTGCAGAATCAAAGTACTCCTTCTAGACCAGTACGCCTGAATGAAGGATCAGCAATGTCAGAGACCATGTTCCATCTGACATCTTCGGCCGAGTTCTCATCTCCTAAGCCCGAGCAGCGTCGCCCCCAACAGGGACCGTTTCTCCTAAGCAAGGCAGAATTACTATCTTGAACCAGCGATATTTCTACACGCCCCGCGATGGCCGAGTATCCAGTCATGTTCATCTTTTAGTTGGTATGTCGCGTCAGTTTTGTCAGCATAAACTTACGTACATCATGCATTGCTGATTTGCATTCACATTTCATATGTTCATCACTCTAGTCGGTCTTATCCCCTAGTGATAAGTCCTCTCAATCGAGTTGTCAGCCTTTTCCTCGTCAGGAAGTGTTGCGTCTGGACAATCTCTCCTCCAGTTTATTTCTGGATTAGAATTGGTCCTTGACCACTTTGATAACTTGAACCTCTGAAAAGCCAGAGAAAACTTTCAACAAATATCACTCTTCACCATTGAAGATGATATCCTTGCTTTCCCGGATTAAGGAAAATCCCCAGAGAAAGCCTCTTAATCAGAGATTCGGCGGTACAACAGTTTTTCTCCGAAAAAACCACTGATGAAAAGGTCATCCGCACCTCAAAATTAGATCCCATCATATGGCATTTCTCCGGAAAGACCCCGAGAAAAGTATGATGTAAGCCCCCAAACGAAAACAGTCTCTCAAGAGACTTGCTTTCCCCAGTAGAATCGACAAATGGCGTCTCCAAAACCGAGAAGTTTGTGTACCTCTACAATTCAGAAGAATGGGTTCCCCAGCAAGTCTGACATCAAAAATTTTTCCACTCAAATGGCATCTCCCCAGGAAAATTCGACGAGAAGTTTGAAGGAAAACCGCTACTAATAGCGTTCCTTGTCAAGAAAGTTTATTGACAAAAGAAACTGAGACCAGTTCCTTGGTAGGAAACCAGGATCGAGGGGAAGTTTATTTCAGCAACTAAGACCAGATCCTTGGTAGGAAACCAGGATCGAGGGGAAGTTTATATCAGAAACCGAGACCAGTTCCTTGGTAGGAAACCAGGATCGAGGGGAAGTTTAATTCAGAAACTGAGACCAGTTCCTTGGTAGGAAACCAGGATCGAGGGGAAGTTTATTTCAAAAAAAACTGAGACCAGTTCCTTGGTAGGAAACCAGGATCGAGGGGAAGTTTAATTCAGAAACTGAGACCAGTTCCTTGGCTGAAGACCAGGATCGAGGGGAAGTTTTACCTTTTCTAAGCATCTTCGCTTAGCTAAAGAAGATGAATGCGTAAGCTACCATTCATAACCACCATCAAAATTTTGGGTATTCCGATATTTAATCCTCTTGCACCCCGAATGCCCGAATACCTTCGTCATTCATACCTTCGGGTCCAAGAAGATTAAATAGGGGCATCTATCATACCCCAAATTTTGACCACTAAGATTTCCCATCATTGTGCAAATCATCAGCACAATATGGATGTACCTTTGTACCTCATTAGTCTCCCCAAAGGTGGGTGAGCATTCACTACAAACAGGATTTAGGGTTTCAAGCCCTCGCAGAGCTCTTAGACAAAGGATCAATCAAGGAATGACATGATCTTCAACTTGTCTAGCCTCTCAAATATCCACAATGGATCAAGAGGACTCCCACTTTAAGGATTAAGCACAAGGCTGCTCCCTTCTAGGTGGATCAAGCCTCAGGATCGCCAGTGTCACCAAATTAGGGTTTGGTCGACTAGGGCCTCCAGATGGAAATTTTCCTCTGGGCATGAGCCAATGCTTCAAAGCATAACCTAAAATGCTCCATGGAACATCATAAACCCCATCATCAAGTCAATTTAGCCTCAGGGGATGCATACATAAAAAATCAGGAATTAGGGTTTCTTGACCTAATTCACCCCTAAGTTGACTTTTGGGACAAATCATGAGCCAAGACCTCAAGACATGATTTGAGGGTCTCCAACATACCACGTTGATCCATTTGCAACAATGGATTGACCCAAGAAGCTTGAGCAACAAGTTTCAATTTCATCTGAACCACAGTTAGGGTTTCGCGAGAAAAGTCAACTGTAGCCTTGACTTTTGACCAGGACATGCTCCCAAGCCATGGGACACGATTAAATACACCCTATAACACCCATGGAACATGTCCATCAATTTTGATTTAGGTCAAGGACATGATTTCCTAAAGGATCGCACAGTTTAGAATTCATCTGATAAAAAGTCAACTGTGCACAAAAGTCAAACTTTGACTTTTTGAGATTTTTCATAAAAATGGTTTTTTAACCCTAAAATGATGTTAATGTGTGATTGGAATCATCATTCATCAAGAAAAATCAAAGAAAGTGGGATAACTTGTAAAAGGGGTAACCATAAAAACTTAGAAATTTTTCTAAGTTATGAAAAAAAATGGCAAGGGTACCAACTTTGGAGGATCATAACTCCTAAACCACAAAGCCATTTTTCCCCATCCAAAGCTTGATTTGTAGCCCTCATGGCCCTCTACAAAAGTGTCAACTACACTTCATCCCAATTCATCATGGATTTTGAGTTATGCTTGGATCAAAATGGCTAAAAACTTAAAATTGACATTTTTCAGCACTTAGCCAAAATCTACCTTGTAATTTCAGCACAATGTCCCAACTTCAAGGCTGTTTTTCACCATGATCCAAGTTGAACCAGGTCTAGGGCCAAACATCAAAGTTGAAGTACGACATCTAAGCTTTCCGAAAAGTCCTAGAACGTTTATGTAGCATACTCGAGCAGGGAGTTATGGATCTTACAAAAGGCCTTGCTGAAGCTGAATTTTTCAGGGGCAGATTTGCACATTTTGTGTGCCACACGAATTTTCAAGCCTTGTCATCAGTTTGGACACATCTAAGGATCAAATCCAAGTGGGATGATCTGATCCATGAACCTCCCAAGTCCAAGGAACAAAGAAAAGCATGCCAAAGCCTAGAAATCCCTAAAAGAGGGACAAAACTCCAATTTTGGTTTGGAGCATTTAATGGATGCTTAGAGGTGGCATGGACTGAGCCATTCTCATCTGAAATCAGTCAAGACTTATCCAACAACTAGGGAACCAAAGCTCTGAGCCCTAACCTCTAGTCAATGGTTAAAGGAGACTTGCATTTCCATTGGCCAACATTGGCCAAACCTCTGCTGCAGCCACCATTCACTGTGGATCCCAAAACAAACTTGCTCCACTATAAATAGAGCTCATTTGTGTTCAGTTTGAGTACACCAAAGCCATCAAACAGATGCTTTCCTCAAATTCTCTCTTTCACTCCAAAATGCCTTCTTTAGTACGGAAATTCTGAGTTTTTGAGCTAGAGAGCAATTCCACTCAAACTAATCACACACACACCTCATATATATCATATGTAAGCTGCGCAAACCATCAAAAGTGACCTGTAATCACAACATCACAAAGTCACCTCTCAAAACCTCAAAATGGCACTTTTTTGCATTTTTCAAGCCATGTCTTGATTCAGTCACTTTTCAAACCAGATAAAACCTCAAACACACTCTAAATATCATCCTTGAACTGTCCCAAATGGTGCCACACATCTGGAACACCATTTGAGAGAGTTGGCATTTTGGCCGTTTTTGACCATTTCGCGAGAAAGTGCACAAACTTGCTCCAGAGGTTTCCAGCCGATTCCAACCATCCTAAAAGCTTCTAAGAGGTCATTTGAGGTTGTCCAAAACATCAAATCATTTCTGGAACAAAGCACTTGGTAGGTTGCCCAAAATCTCCAAAAAAGAGGTAAAATCCACAACTTGAATTCTTTGAATCATGCTTTCCTTTGTTGTCCACATACATGCATCATATTGAACAATTCTTGAGGCAAAGATGTAGTCCTTAATGTGTATGTTGTGATCCTCCCACTGTTTGCATTTTAACATGTTTTTATGTGGAATTTTGGTTATTTCAAAACCATATCTAGTTCTGTTTTTTTTCATTGGTGTGTTCTATACATTAAGTTTTAGTTTTCATGAGTAACACCATTGGATTCCTTGCGAAAAATCGGTCAAGATAGGTTTTTACGGATTTCAATTCCGATGAAAATTGAGAGAGTTACGCGCGTTGGAAATTTTACGCGAAACGACGTCGAATTAACGATAGCGGTTCTATTTTTTTTGCTTTGTACAGTGAGTTTCCGAGTGCGTGAATAATACCATTGGATTCCTTGCAAAAAATCGGTCAAGATAGATTTTTACAGATTTCAATTCCGATGAAAATTGAGAGAGTTACGCGCGTTGGAAATTTTACGCGAAACGACGTTGAAAACACGTGCAGTTTTGGTTTTTTTATTTCTGTGTTTTGTGTGTTAATTTTCTATGCGCGTGAGTAATACCATTGGATTCCTTGCGAAAAATCGGTCAGGATAGGCTTTTGCGGATCTTGATTCGGTTAAAAATCGAGAGAGTTACGCGTGTTGGAAATTCGACGCGGAACGATGTTTTCAAAACGATAGTAGTTTTTTCTGCGTTTTGTACGTCGATTTTCCGTGTGCGTGAGTAATACCATCGGATTCCTTGCGAAAAATCGGTCAGGATATGCTCTTCCGGATCTTAATTCCGATAAAAATTGAGAGAGTTATGAGTGTTTGAAATTTGATAAAAACGTGTTGAAAATTAAAGTTTCGGTACTCGTTTTTACCCCAAAAGAAATGTCAGAGATGATATTTTGATATCTTTCCTCTTTTTCTTACTTTTTATTTTCAAAACTCAACCAATTTTTTTCACATAGCAAAAAATCATCATTTTCCAATTCATACCCCATAATATTTTAATCCACAAAAAAATCACAAAAAAAAAGTATTATTTTTAATATATTTAAAAATAGTGTTTTATATTGTTTTAAATGCTTTTAAAATGATTTCTTTTTTTTCTTGATTTTTAAAACCAAAATGATTTTAAATATTTATGTTGATAAAATATTTTTTTTCATAAACTTTAATCATTATTTAATGATTTTATTTGATATTTTTATCATTTTTTACTTAATTTTTCTTGAAAAAATGCCTAAAAAATGAAATTGGGGTTTTCTTTGATTTTCACACTAACAAATCTTTTTCAAACACCTTGGGCCTCTATTAGAGTGTAAGACCCAATCCCCTTTTAACCAAAACAATTTTGGGCCTCACTTATTGTATAAGTCCCTCTGCGTTAAAAGAAAACTTCGGCGCGATCGCCATTTTCAAACGAAAATCAACTGGGCTTCTCTTTGAGCTGTAAGTCCCATTTCTTTTCATTTTTAAACACTTGGGCCTCTATTAGAGTGTAAGACCCAACCCTTTTTTAACGAAACAATTTTGGGCCTCAGCTATTGTATAAGTCCCGATACGTTAAAAATCTCGGCGCAATCGCCATTTTCAAACTGAAAATATTTTGGGCCTCTCCCTGAGTTGTAAGCCCCATCTTTTGTACAAAAATACACTTTGGGCCTCTAATAGAGTGTAAGACCCAACCCCTCTTTTTTATATTTTCTCATTTTTCATATTATTTTTTAATAATTTGGAAAATTAATAACTTCCTCAATTTTGATTATCTTTTATTGGTTCTTTTTCTGAAAAATCACAAAAATAGTAAAGTATTTTATTCTTCAAAAAAATTAAATTTATATTATTTATTTAATATAGTTGGTATTTTTGTGAATAAATTCATTTTTAATTGTTTTTAAGCATTTTAAAAGTGAATATTCATCTTGAAAATAAAGACTATGGGCCTCCCCTCGTGTTGTAAGCCCCATTTCTTTTCTTTAAACTCTTTGGGCTTCTAATAGAGTATAAGACCCAATCCCTTTGTAAATACCAAAATTTTGGGCCTCAGTCACTCGTATAAGTCCCACAGTGTTTACAAAACCTCGGCGCGATCGTCGCCCTTTTCAAAATTAACCATTGGGCCTACCCTCGAGTAGTAAGACCCATGTCTTTTCTTAAAACTCACTTGGGCCTCTAATAGAGTGTAAGACCCATCCCTTTGTATAGAAAACCTTTCTTGGGCCTCAGTCACTTGTATAAGTCCCTCTGTACAAATTCAATAGTGCGCTCACTGATAAAACCCTGGGCCTCTCCTTGAGCTGTAAGCCCCAAATCTTTCTTTTTCAAAGCACTTTCTCCTTTGATTTTGAATATACTGTTGTTTTCAATCTTTCTTTGTTGAACAACTAACCAAACAGCATGGAAGCTCTACAACCGAGTAAGTGTTTACCCGCTTTCATTTACCGCTTTCATATGTATATAACTGTATTGTGGGGCTGTTTCACTGTAAGTCTCCTTTCACAAACTCATATACATATAACTGTATTGTGGGGTTGTTTCGCTGTAAGTCTTCTTTCATAAACTCATATCAACTGTGTAATAATAGTATAGATATTTAGAGTTTCCCCGGCAACTACGTCTAGAACTAGGTGACGCCGTTTCGTTTATTCGTAGAAATAGACAACTAGATCCCCAATAGGATCACCAGATACAGTCTTCTCTTCGGCTGTCCTCATTAGGAATTGTCAAGAAACTCTACTCCCCAAGATGAATGTCTTCTCCGTGAATGGCATCTTTGAGTTTCTTCCAAATTCTCGAACTTTCCTGACTTGATATATTCCTTGTGAATAGTTTGCCTTGAATTTCTTGGGGTTTGGGGACCCACGGGCTTCCTAAAAGCATCGGCCTCCTCTTGGGCATCGTACAAGGACCCACAGGCTTCCTAAAAGCAACCCCGCCTCCTCTTGGGCTTCGTACAAGGACCCTACGACTTCTTAGAAGTATTCACAGCCTCCTCTTAGGCTTCGTATAATGATCTCTTCCTCCGGGAATGATAGCCTCCTCTTGGGCTTAGTACAAGGACCCGTAGGCTTCTTAAAAGTTTCCAGCCTCCTCTTGGGCTTCGTACAAATTGTCCCGACGACCTCCTAGAGGTATAGGAACAGAACTTAGTCATCCTCATAAAACAGTCCTTTCATGGAGTCTACTACTGTTTCTCAAAGCATAGTACGAAAGATAAAACTCTAGACACGGACAGTCTAACTTCCTTGAGTCTCAAAGACATTCTCAAGTGACCCCTTCGTTAAATAGGAAGGAAACCCGCAGACTCGGACAGTCTCAATACCCTTTGGATTTCCCGTTTCCTCAAAGAGAAGGAAATATCCCTGATCCTCAAATCAAATCCCTGAGTACAGTGTTGCTCATATAAGAACTGATTTTCTCTTTAAAATCAGTATACTGGACCTGTCACTTAACTGAAACAGTTACCATGGCCTCCTCTTGGGCTTTGTACAATGATTCTCCCCAGCAGATTCAAACAATGTTTAGCCTCTCTCTCGGGCTTTGTATGAGACACATAAGAGACTCCCTCGTTGAGTCAATCACCCTTTTTACCTCCATCTCGGGCTTTGTACGAGATACAAAGACTCTCTTGTTGAGTCAGACCTTATAGCCTCCATCTCGGGCTTCGTACGAGATACAAAGACTCTCTTGTTGAGTCAAACTTTTAGCCTCCATCTCGGGCTTCGTACGAGATACAAAAACACTCTCTTGTTGAGTATAAAAGATTCTCCTATTGAGTCAACCCTTTTAGCCTCTCTCTCGGGCTTCGTACGAGACACATAAAAACTCCCTCTTGTTGGGCCAATAGCCTCCTCTTAGGCTTTGTATAAGAAAACCACTGGTTGATCCAATCAACCTTTTAGCATCAAAGTTGTGCCTCGTTCACAGTACACAAACATTAACAACTCCTTCCCCTTCATCTAATCGCTGTAAGCGACAAACCTCTGGATTATTTACATCCACGCCACTGTCCCTCTTTTAGAATGAGAAATTCCTAAGGAAAGATAGCATTGCTCTACACTGAGTTAAAGTCTTCTCCTTCAGGTTAAAATCCCCTTTAAAGGAAATTATGGCATTGCTAGGATCCGCGTATCCCGATTAAAGTAATTCTCCTTTATAACCAGTCACCCAATAGTTGTGACAGACAAACCCTTCTTTAGAGATGACAAATTCTCTCTAAAGCCGAGGTCTTTCAGCTTCACGTCTTGGGCTTTGAACAAGACACAAATAGACTTTTCAGCTTCACATCTCGGGCTTTGATCAAGATACAAATCACCTTTCGTTTCACGTCTTGGGCTATGAACAAGACACCAAAACACCCATTTCCTCCCATAGAATAGGAGGAACTACGAACGCTCTGATTTCCCTGTTTTGGTAAACGAGAATATGTAGGCATAAGATCGAAAGAAAAGATCTTAGCGAGCACAATCAACAAAAAACCAAAATCCCATACTCTCACATACCCATCAAAAAGCATCAGTCCTAACATCCTAATCCTTGTTCCCCGCTAGAAAGTCCTAGAAAGAAAGAAAACCGTATTGGCGAAAATACAAATAACCAGTACAAAGGCCCCCCCACATTGATAGCATTCGTAACCTAACAGACCGCTGTTTAAACTCAGTATGCAAGCAGGGTTAATTGGAGACATCTATTTCCCTTCCTTATTCAGCTCACAATAGGATAAAAAATGAATCGACCTGTAGTTTAAGCTCAAACCGCAGAGAGCGACCAGCGCTTAAGAACCGCGTCCAAAATCTCTCGCTACACCAGCCATATTCTGTTCATTTCCAATAACAACAACTATGGTTAAACAAACAGCTCACCCAAACACAAAGACCAACAAGGACTGACACAAACTGACACGGACTGGCTCTGATACCACTTAATGTAACACCCCCAATTAGATAAAGCGACAAAAATTAATCAGAGTATAATTAAAACATTCATGGCATAGACGGAGGCGTCACATCAATTGAAACAAAATACAATAACCTGCTCATAAAGATATGCAACAATCAGGTAGTAATACAAACAGAGAAACTCAGTTCCTAACACCCACACTTCAGGTACATAATAAAAGCGGAAAATCTGCAACTGAAACCATATATATATATATATATATATATATATATATATATATATATATATATATCACATAACAAGTTTGTCTGTCAACACAGATTCATACATATACAATCCAAAAGATATATATATATATATATATACACACATAAATCACAAACGATCTCCCCGACCACCCGGTGCTACATATCAGAGTCGACCGACAAAAGAATGAAGACCTAAGCTTCACAAAAAGACCTCCAACATCTAATCTGCAATGCCTCATAGAGCATTTAAAACAGCAGAAGGGTGAGAAACACAATCATAATATAATTGCATACAATTATATAATACTACCTCCGTTCCTTTTTATAAGAGACAAATCACTTTTTAGGTTCATTGAATAATCAATGTATCTAGTCTATAAACTGACTAAATACATTGATTATTGAATGAACCAAAAAATTGAATTGTCTCTTATATAAAGGAACGGAGGTAGTAACACCAAAATACACATGTAAAATATTCTCACCACAACTTACACCAGAATTCAAATACAAAACAACACAATGCATATCTCATATATTCATCACCAAGGCATATCAATCATGCAAAATACATTTATCACCAATATATATATATATATATATATATATATATATATATATATATATATTCCAACTCATCAATTCCATTCACAATTCCACACAAAATCAATCCATTCATGATTTATGCAAATGCAAAGAGACCGACACAACGACTCTATGCAAATGCGGTACCATCCATCCATCAATCTCATCACTAGTTCACTCAGGAACTATTGGAATCATCGCTTGTTGCTTAGTGTAACTCCCCGTCGGGCAAACGATGTTCCCCGTCGCTCACACCCCTTTGTATAAGGCACACGACGTTTATGGATCGCTCACACCTCTTTGTATAAGGCACACGACCCGATCGCTCACACCTCTTTGTATAAGGCACACGATCGTCCATAATCATCGCTCACACCTCTTTGTATAAGACACACGATGTTATAGCAGATTCCCTCTGGAATCGTTTCGTCGCTCACACCCCACAAGGGCACACGACATCACAAGAATGCATATCATGATGCTTGGCATACAATGACTCATGACATTCAAATGCACACATATACACATCCATAATCATGCATATATAATCAAACACAACACAATGCATTTTCTTGCCCTTAGGCCACATACCACCTTCACAACATTTCATCACATGCATTTTCATCACACAACAACACACAAGCCATACGATATCCATATCAACAGCACATTGCATGATACACATCAATTACACACAATTACAACGGCAAAAGTCGACAAAACGACACTATTTCAAATTCCCGACATAATTAAATCGGCCAACAATCTCAAAACCATTATAATAAGAAAGAACATTTTATTAGCTTTCCAACGATACTAAGAATGTTCAAAACGGATAATCAGAACACAAGTTATGGAAGTAAAAAGAAAAGGAATCGCGAAAACACAACATTCTGCACCCTTGCTGGCCATACGCGTATTGCCCTGAGCCATACACGTATTGCCCAACCTCATACGCGTACCATTACGTGTTTCAGCAGATGGCCGAGAAAAATGGTTTTCATTACGCGTATTGCCCTCCATTGCACCTGCCATACGCGTATTGCCCAACCCAATACTCGTATGGACATGCCTGATACGCGTAACGGCAGCGACAACCCAGAATTTTTCTGCAGAATTTCTGCTGTGAAATTCTACCACTTCCACTCCCAAATCTCACCTAAACACCAGAAAATTGCCAATAGATTGCACAACAACATATATCTAACATGTATCAACAATAAGGAACCTGAAAACATGATTTCCGACACAATTTAATCGAATTCTAACAATCTCAACATATTATGGTTTTTGCTCTATATCCAATTTCAACTCAACAACAAACAAATACAAACATACATAATCATACACAAGTATAGAATAATCGAGTTTCGCACCCTTACCCGATTTAATCGTGTTTGAAAAGTCGGTTTATTCGATTTCTTCCTCTCTAAGTTTTTCTCTCTTTTCTTCTTTCTTTCTCTTTTCTTTCCCTTTTTCTTCTTCTCTTTTTCTTCCTCTCTATTTTTCTCTCTTTCTATTTTACTAACTTAAGAAAAATAAAGTAAAATGACCAAATTACCCCTACACTCAAATATATCGCAAACGCTCTCAAAACGCAATAAAACATAACAACAATGAAAAATAATATATTATCAAATAAAAGTCAAAAATAAAATAATATAATAATAAAAATAATTAAATCGACTCGATTAAATAAATCTAACAAAAACTGGGGCGTTACAGACTGCAACCCCCTTTGAAAGACCAACAACTCTAAAAAGAGTTAGGAAAAATAAAAAAAGGATTGTGACATTATTGAAAACAAGGCCTTTTTGCTATGCAATAACACCTTCTTGTGTCTCTGATAACCCCTATTGCACCTTGAGTAGTCAAAAAAACAATTAGCCTTGTGTTAACTCTGAATTATTTTAGAATATGGAATGGGAATTCACTAAAAGATTTAGATAGGGGAAGAGAGTACCGTTGTTGTGAGACCTAGTACAAGTGGACACATTACTTAAGTAAAATAAAACACCAAAGTGTGTAAAGGTAGTTAGCCAAAGTGCACTCCTTAAATAAGTTATTGTTCCCAAAACTGGAGGAACAAAATCATTAAATAAGTTCATGTGCCTGAAACTGGAGGAACAGTGGATGCTTCTACCATTAGTACCAGTTTGGACTCATTACAAGTAAGATTTCGTCAGGGGAAAAGGTGGAACATCTACTACTTAGCTTTTAATAAAAGTGTAACTGTGTCCCATAGTATAATGATTTCTCAATCTAGTTAGTTAAACCCCCTGCTAAAACTGAGGTAGAATTCTTGGACCATAGGGCAAAACAAAGAAAGTTGAATATAGGTTGGGTGTCTTAACTAAAGAGTCTTGAAGTGACATGTAACATCAGTGACACAAAGCGCACACACACTTAAAATATAGTTGCAAGGATGAGTTGTTCTAGTATTTGAAGATAATCCCTCTAAGATGATTTCTAAACTGATAAGTAAGTTGCATTGGTTGAAAGGGTGGATGTTTGTTAGGGATTTTTCTCTGCTGTTGAGTGTCACATCACCTGAGGACAATAAGTGATTTAAGTTTGGGGGTGTGATAACCCACCTTTTGTGAGTTATCATTAGCTCTATTTATCTCACTTTCTTAGTTTATTTAATTAATTACTAGATTATTTTATATCATTTTAGCTATTTTATAATTTTTAGCATGGAGCACAATAGGTGCTCCCTTTTGTTGGTTTAATGTTTTTCTTGCTTGAATTAAGGTTGTTTCTGATGAGGCAAGGCAAGACGGTGCCAAACGACACCTGAGAGTGTTAGTTGAAGCAAAGAGATGAGATTTTAATCAATAGTTTGAAATGAAGAAAGCATATGAGTTCTAGGGAAAACGTAACAAGATCTGAATATTATAGGGAAATATCTTGGACTGAAGGATTTCCATTTGAATTTGTGGATAAGATCAAGGAGGCACTAGAAGAGAAAATAGTACAATTGTACAACCACCTCTCTGGACAGTCTTCTAGAAAGGACAATGTCGCCTACACCCTACTGTAGCAGTCTACACCAGGACGTTTTGTCCCCAACAATTGTTCCCCTTGTACCTGATTTCTTATTGGCTAAGTAGAAAAATATATAGGACAACGTTGATTTGATTTATTAGGCTTGATGTAATTTCCTTAACATTGGCCCATGATCCAAGGTTCCTTAATAAACTCTATTTGAAGGTTATAAATAGACCTACTGAAGATTAGAAAGAGAGTTCACAATTCCAAGAATACCAGACAAAGGTGATAGTGTGTGATAGTTGAGAGAATGGGAGTTCTTCTTCTCACCATATCTGGTTCCAGCTGCTGACTTTTGGCGCGACTTAAGTCATCCCTTTCCGAGTATCTCTCACTTAAGAGGTATTTAAGTTACTCTTAGGTTTATATTTCTTTTTCAGTATTTTCTTAAGAATGTATCTTTTGAGAACCATGCTCGTAGTTTGTACTCAACTCAGTATGAGCTAAACCTTTTTGTATGTTGAGCAATGGAAAATTAATGTTATGATGTTTTTATGTTAAATGGAGTGTTATTTAGTCCCTTGTTTTATTATGTGTTAGCATGTTTACAAATCTGATTCTAGGAATGATTAGCTTAGGAAAAGATAACAACCAGTTATTGTGAGAGATCCAACAACAAGTGGATTTCATAATAAAAGTAGTTGAAAAGAGTAAGATAGAGATATTCACTTAATTAATTCAATTAGAGATAAAGAGCTACAACTATAAATGATTTCATAATACAATAGACGTATTTTAGGATTATAAGTGTGACTTAGAGATTTGTTTCCTTGCCTTAATAATACATGTTTTGATGTTATAGAAATACACCTTTAGATCACTCAGACCTTTCCTGGCACAACACTACACTTCATGAATACATTGTTGCATCATATTCATTAGCCTGGTCTGTAGAGGAAGTATTGAACTTGTGACATCCATCCATTATTTTTATTCTTGCTCATGCTTAACTATTAAAAGGTAAAATAATGCAACATCGTCTTTAGTAACGTTCACTCCTTGTGGGTACGATATCCTTACTTTTTATCATTTGCTATTTTTAAACGTACATGTATACTTGTGTCGCAGTGAGAATAGGAGACCAACGCTATTGGATTAACTTGACTCGCAAAGATGAGATATCACCACCGAACTTTTATTTTTCCAAGGGAAGGGAGAAAAGATCGAACAATAACCCTAAGTAAACATGCAAAGCAAAAAGAAAGGTCTAAAGCTACGCAAAGAGAGATCAAAGGTACGGGGGTTGGTTATACTAAGGGAAGGTACTAGCACTCTAAGCATCTACAATACTCTACATGAACCTCTTGAAATATTTGTATTTTGCCTAAAAATTGTTTGCTAAAGGACAAAGATGGGCAAGGTAAAACAACAACCATACAATGGACATTCACAATGACAATAAGTCAACACACACTCCCTTTCCCTTGGATTAGGTCACAAGTGTCAAAAGAAAGCAACAGATACATGGAAAAGCATAATGTATGATGAAACAACAAACAAAATTGACAAAGTACACATTGCAAAGCTTCATGTAATCATCATCAATTAATCAAGGAAAAGCATCAAGAATTAATCGAGGAAAACAAGCCCAAAACATGGAAGCAAACAATCACGAAATAGAATCGGGTAACAAGAGAATTATTAATCAAATTAAATATAAATATTTAACAAGATTAATTAATAATTTAATTAATCAATATTAAATAAAATATTTAAAGTGATTAATAATTAATAACATTTTTTTTGCACTTTTTAATATTACACAAAATAAATAAAATAATTTAAACAAGCACTGAATACATAAAACAAAGTTTTTTTTGGTCTTTTTTCGAATATCTATAATATAGGAACATTATTGGTTATGGAAAACCACTTTCTAACCCTTCTAATTAGCAAGCCATGTCAGCATTTGGGGGGGTATTTAGTGTCTAAAACCAACAATTTTGAACTAAATCATCACTTACTTGAATCCTAATGACACTCTTTGTCATAGTTACACATAATTGTGGGCAAAAACAAACCATTGCATTTTGATTCCAACCACAACCAACTGGATCGTACATTGTCTTTCTCTCTCAGCGTCTTTTCCTCCTTTCCTTCTTTCCCTTTCTTTCTCTTTCTCTTTCGCTTGCTTTCTCTCTCCCTCTGCACTACCAACTTCATCTTCTTCCTCTTATTCTTTCATCTCCTATGTGTTTGGGTTTTTTGTCAATGTTTATTTTCTGAAACTTCCAATACGGCCCAAGCTTCATCATTCCACACCGCCACAAAAACCTAACACAAAGACCGGAGCAACATCATCGGAGTCACAACAATGGAAACCTAACTCCGAAGCTGTATTCAAACCGATATCAAAGCTCGATCTTACACAAGGTTTTCCTTATTCTAATTTAATGTTAGGTTGGTGTTTGCTTGTCCATCTTGAAATTTACTTTAATGTTCTTCAGTATTTAGTTCTTCAGTCTTTAGCTCGTATTATAGATTTCTTTCTTTTCAAACATACTTCACGGAAATGAAAAGAATATTAACAAACATTGTGATTATTTTCAATGACATGTTTTAGGTATTATGGTTTCCAGTGCTGTAACATGAGGGTTTTCATAAGGTACGTCATATTCCTTTGTGTATGGTTAATTCTATTTTAGGAGAACACAAAATAGTTTTTAAAAGCATAACATTGATTTTTATATGTTTAAGTATACTTATTGTTGGAATTATTCAACATTTTTAAAATGTTTTCGAAAGGTTGATACTTGACATAATCTGCGTCTATCATCATTTGCTTATTTATCTATCACTGTCTGCTGTCTTTTGCTTATTTAGTTATCACTGGAATCCTTCAATTTGTGCACTTTCAGTATTTTCTGTTAGGATTTTAAGTGTTGTTTCATTTATAAATAGAGAAATATTGGAAGTGAGATGTACGGGACAGAAATGGTGTACATGCGATAAGAGAGTCGATGGGAGTTTCTCAACACACTATTCTTTGTGTTTGAAGTTGTGGCCTATATGCAGGTATGTTACAACTACTGTTGAAACCATATAACTTTCACAATACAAGTGATTATTGTATTATAACGAGATCTTATTGATGATATATAATTTATTTCAAATGGTTGACAAATTAGATGATGCGACCATACAGACAGAAGGTGCCCCTTTTATTATAAAGGTCTTTATAAGGTAATGTGATGCTACAAAATTTGTAATATTATTAAATTTGATGATGGAATGTACATGTTTTTGATTTCAGAAACATGTCCTGGCGGATTAAACATGTCTGTGTTTAAAATTTAAGAATAGAGTGGAGGAAGATAGACACAACCTGACTGGTATCACTAACCAGCTATGGAAATAGGTTACAGATACAAAGACATGTGACATTGTCGCTATTGATAAAATTTTGGATCAGTTGACTAAGAGCCAATAAAAAGAAGACATCGATTATAAATTGTAGCGAGTGATTTTTGGATGTGGTTGCGAAGCACGATCGCTCTGGTACTACAGCTCGATTCATTTTTTATCCTATTAAAGCTGATGAAGGAAGGGAAATAGATGTCTCCAATTAACTCTGCTTGCATACTGAGGTTAAATAGTCAAAACTGTTGGTTTACAGATGCTACAAAGATTCGGGGTTTCTCCTAGGTTATTTTGTTGAAAAGGGGTGCTTTAGGCTATCGGTTAGGATGTTAGGACAGATATATGAAAGTATGGGATTTTGGGTTTTTGTTTAGTGTGCTCGCTAAGATTTTTCTTTCAATCTTATGCCTACGTATTCCCGTTTTTTCCGAAATAGGGAAATCAGAGTGATTGTAGTTCCTCCTATTCTATGGGAGGAAATGGTGTTTTGGTGTCTTGTTCAAAACCCAAGACGTGAAGCTAAAGGTGGTTTGTATCTTGTTCAAAGCCCAAGATGTGAAGCTGAAGGTAGTTTGTATCTTTTTTAAAGCCCAAGATGTGAAGCTAAAAAGGGTTTGACTTTAGAGAGAATTTGTCATCTCTAAAGAGGGGTTTGTCCGTCACAACTGTTTATAAAGGAGAATTACTTTAACCGGGATTTGAGAATCCTGCAATGCCATAATTTCCTTTATAGGGGATTTCCAACCTGAAGGGGAAGACTTTAACTCAGTTTAGAGCAATGCCATCTTTCCTTAGGAATTTCTCATGCTAAAAGAGGGACAGTGGCATGGATGTAGATGATCTAGAGGCTTGCCGCTTACATCGATTAGATGAAGGGGAAAGAGTTGTTGATGTTTATGTACTGTGAACAAGGCACAACTTTGATGCTAAAAGGTTGATTGGATCAACCAGTGGTTTTCTTATACAAAGCCTAAGAGGAGGCTATTGTGTGTCTCGTACAAAGCCCGAGAGAGAGGCTATAAGGTTTTGACTCGACGATGGAGTCTTTTGGTATCTCGTATAAAGCCCGAGATGGAGGCTATTTGACTCAACAAGAGAGTTTTTTTTTATATCTCGTACGAAGCCCGAGATGGAGGCTAAAAGGGAGTTGACTCAACAAGAGAGTCTTTTATGGTATCTCGTACGAAGCCCGAGATGGAGGCTAAAGGTTTTATACTCAACAAGGGAGTGATTTGTGTCTTGTACAAATCCGAAGACGGAGGCTATTGTTAGCTCCGCTGGGGAGAATCATTGTACAAAGCCCAAGAGGAGGCTATTGTGACTGTTTCAGTTGAGTGACAGGTCTAGTATGCTGATTTAAAGAGAAAATCAGTTCTTATATGAGTAATGTTGTACTCAAGGATTTGATTCGAGGATCAGGGTTATTTCCTTTTCTTTAAGGAAAGGGGGAATCCAAGGGTATTAAGACTGTCCGAGTCCACGGGGTTCCTTCCTATTCTTGAAGGGTGCTTGAGAATGTCTTGGAGACTCAAGGAAATTAGACTATCCAAGTCTAGAGTGTCATCTTTTGTACTATGCTTTGAGAAACAGTAGTAGACTCTTGGAAAGACTGCTCTATTAAGATGACTGATTTCTGTTCCTATACCTCTAGGAGGTCGTCGGGACAATTTGTACGAAGCCCAAGAGGAGGCTGGAAACTTTTAAGAAGCCGAGTGGTCCTTGTATGAAGCCCAAGAGGAGGCTATCATTCCCGGAGGAAGAATCATTATACAAAGCCTAAGAGGAGGTTGTGAATACTTCTAAGAAGCCGACGGGTCCTTGTACAATGCCCAAGAGGAGGCGGGGATGCTTTTAGGAAGCCTGTGGGTCCTTGAATAATGCCCAAGAGGAGACCGATGCTTTTAAGAAGCCGATGGGTCCCCAAACCCCGAGAAATTCAAGACAGGCCATTCACGAGGAATAGATCAAGCCAGGAAAGTTCGAGAATTTGGAAGAAACTCAAGAGATGCCATTCACGGAGAAAATATCATCTCTGGGGAATAGAGTTTCTTGACAAGTGCTTTTAAGAAGCCTGTGGGTCCTTAAACAATGCCCAAGAGGAGGCCGATGCTTTTAAGAAGCCGATGGGTCCCCAAACCCCGAGAAATTCAAGACAGGCTATTCACGAGGAATAGATCAAGCCAAGAAAGTTCGAGAATTTGGAAGAAAATCAAGAGATGCCATTCACGGAGAAAAGATCATCTCTGGGGAATAGAGTTTCTTGACAAGTGCTTTTAAGAAGCCTGTGGGTCCCCAAACCCCGAGAAATTCAAGACAGGACACTCACGAGGAATAGATCAAGCCAGGAAAGTCTGAGAATTTGGAAGAAACTCAAGACATGCCGTTCACGGAGAAAAGATCATCTCTGGGGAGTAGAGTTTCTTTGACAACTTCTACGAGTGACAGTCTATGAAAGGGTTCACCGAGAATGCTGCCTTTCATGTCTCCATATTGTTTAACCCCAAGAGGAGGGAAGACTGTAACACCCCCAATCTATACCCCCAATTACATAAAGCCATAAAAGAAAAATTCAAAATTTCATCAGAGTATAATTAAAACATTCACGGCATAGACCGAGGGGTCACATCAATTGAAAACAAACACAAATAAACCTGCCCATAAAGATATGCAACATTCTCAAGTAGCAATTAACAAAGGAATTCAGTTCCTTATACCCACAAATTCAGGTACAGAATAAAAGCGGAACATCTGTACTGAATCTCATATATATATCATGAAAAATTTGTCTGTCAAATACAATCATACATGTACAATCCCAAAAGAAACATATACATATACACACAAATCACCAACAGTCTCCCTAACTACCCGGTGCCACATATCAGAGCCGACCGACAAAAGAATGAAGACATAAGCTTCACAAAAAGACCTCCAGCAATCTAATATGCAATGCCTCATAGAGCATTAAAACAGCAGAAGGGTGAGAAACACAATCATAATATAATTGCATATAATTATATAATAACACAAAATTACACACATAAATATTCTCACCACAACGTACAACAGAATCCAAATGCCACACAACACCATACATATCTCATTTATCCATCACCAATGCATATCAATCATACACAATACAATTATCACCAACATATATCAATTCATTCACAATTCTCACACATAGTCAATCATATTCATGATTTATGCAAATGCACAGAGATCGACACAACGACTCTATGCAATGCATATGCGGTACCATCCATCCATCAATCTCATCACTAGTTCACTTAGGAACTATTGGAATCATTGCTCGTTACTTAATGTAACTCCCCGTCGGGCATACGATGTTCCCCGTCGCTCACACCCCACACGGGCACACGACGTTTATGGATAACTCACACCCCACACGGGCACACGACCCGATCGCTCACACCCCACACGGGCATACGATCGTCTATAATCATCGTTCACACCCCACACGGGCACACGACATTATAGCGGATTCCCTCTGGAATCGATTCGTCGCTCACACCCCACACGGGCACACAACATCACAAGAATGCATATCATGATGCTTGGCATACAATGACTCATGACATTCTAATGCACACATATATGCAACCATAATCATGCATATATCATCCAATACAACACATGGCATTTACTTGCCCTTAGGCCACAAATCATCATCACAACATGTATTTCATGCATTTTCATCACACAACAGCACACAAGTCATACAATATCCACATCAACAGCACATTGCATGATACACATCAAGTTCACACAATTAAAACGGAAAAAGTCGACAAAACGTCACTTTTTCAACTTCCCGATATAAATTAATCGGCCAACAATCTCAAAAATAATTTTTTTTACAAGAAAGAACATTTCATAAGCTCTCCAACGATATAAAGAACGTTCAAAACGGATAATCAGATCAAAAGTTATGGAATTAAAAAGAAAATAAAAATGTGAAAAACCCTAAAAACCGCCCGGCGCAACCCAAAAACCGCCCGGAGCTTGCCCTTCGCCGCTACTTCGCCCGACGAAGCAGAGGCGTCACCAATTCTCCCCAAATGACTCAATAGAGTCAGAATCGTGTAAAGGCTGCGCCTCTCAAAAACCGCCCGGCGAAATCAGAGAACCGCTCGGCTCTTTACACCAGGTGCAGAAAAATTCTGCTTCATTTTCAAAACCCAAAAATCCATTTTCCCCACCCAAATCACTTCCAGCAGCAAAACAATTATTAGCAATGGTTCCTAAACATAGTGAGATCATACAACACAATTTATATCAATTTCCATCCGTGAAAACATCGATTTCTACTCGTTTACACGTTTTCGACCTATAACCGAAAAACTATGGAAAGGCAAGATAACATGCAAATACACACTTACATAATCATACACAATGATAAGATAATAGAGTTTCGCACCCTTACCCGATTTAATCGTGTTTAGAAAAGTCGGTTGATCGATTTTCTTGATTTCCAAGATTTCTCTCTTTTTCTTCTTTTTCCTCTTCTCTTTCTCTTCTCCTCTTTTCTTCTCTTCTTACTATTTCTCTCTCTTTCTATTTCTATTCATACTAACTTAGGAAAAATAAATGAAAAGACCAAAATATCCCCACACTCAAATATCTCGCAAACGTTCCCAAAACGCGACAAAATATAATCACGACGAAAAATAACATATTTTCAGATAAAAGTCGGAAATAAAATAATATAATAATAAAATAATCAAAACGACTCGATTAAATAAAAACTGACAAAACTGGGGCGATACAACTCTCCCCCACTTAGAAATTTTCGTCCTCGAAAATATTACCTGAGACGAACAACTCTGGATACGACTCCCGCATCCGACTTTCCAACTCCTAAGTCAAATTGCCCTCAGCAGCGCCTCCCCACGCTACTTTCACAAGTGCAATATCCTTGCCCCTTAACTTCTTCAACTCGCGATCCAAAATCCTAACCGGTAATGCCTCAACCGTAAGGTTCTCCCTTACCTCGACCTCGTCCATCGGAATCACATGCGACGGATCCGGAACATACTTCCAAAGCTGTGAAACATCGAACACATCGTGCAAATTCGACAGACTCGGCGGCAACGCCACCCTGTAAGCCACAACACCCACTCTCGCAGATATCTGGTAAGGACCAATAAACCGAGAAGTAAGCTTCTTCGATTTCAATGCACGACCAACACCCGTCACCGACGTAACTCTAAAAAATACATGATCGCCCTCTTGAAACTCAAGATCTTTCCTCCTTCGATCATGATAACTCTTTTGCCTACTCTGAGAAGCCTTCATTTTCTCACGAATAAGTTTCACCTTGTCCGTAGTCTGTTGTACCAACTCCGGTCCAACCACCGTCCTCTTACCAGATTCATGCCAACACAACGGTGTTCGACATCTTCGTCCATATAACGCTTCAAACGGTGCCATTCCAATACTCGAATGGAAACTGTTATTGTACGTGAATTCAATTAATGCAAGATAACTATCCCACACACCACCCTGTTCAAGAACACAAGCCCTCAACAAATCTTCCAACGAATGAATCGTCCTCTCGGTCTGTCCATCCATTTGAGGATGATAAGCAGAACTCAACCTCAATTTAGATCCCAAAGCCTTTTGCAAACTTTCCCAAAATCTCAAGGTAAACCTCGGATCTCGATCCGAAACAATGCTCAACGGAACACCATGTAATTTCACAATCACACTGATATAAATCTCCGCCAACCTCTCCAAAGAAAAACTGATGTCAATCGGAATGAAATGCTCCGATTTAGTCAGTCTATCCACAACCATCAAATCGCGTTATGTCCCCGCTGAGTGTTCGGCAGCCCTGTCACAAAATCCATCGAAATGTTATCCCATTTCCACTCAGGAATATCCAACGGCTGCAACAAACCACTAGGCCTCAAATGTTCTACCTTCGACTTCTGACACGTCAAACATGAATACACAAACTGAGCCACATCTCTCTTCAAACCCGACCACCAGAAAATCTTCTTCAAATCTTGGTACATCTTATTCGCTCCCGTATGTATACTTAAATTACTCCAGTGTCCTTCCTCCAAAATCATCTTTTTCAACTCCGCATCATCAGGATTACAAATTCTACCGCGGAACCTCAAAACACCATTATCATCCACTTAAAAGTCCTCATTCACACTTTTATCCCAACCGTCATCAAATCCACAAATTTCGCATCCAACTTCTGTTTCTCACTAACCGTCAACAGAAAATCATTAGTAACCTTTAACATTCCAAGCCTTACGCTATCCGATGTCACTTCACATACCAAACTCAAATCTCTAAACGATTCCAAAAGTTCCCACTCTTTAACCATCAAAACCGACATATGCAACGATTTCCGGCTCAATGCATCGGCTACCACGTTAGCTTTACCAGGATGGTAATTCAAGCCAAAGTCGTAGTCCTTCAAAAATTCCAACCATCTACGTTGCCTCATATTCAACTCTTTCTGATCAAACAAGTATTTCAAACTTTTATGATCACTAAAGACTTCGAATCTTGCACCGTAGAGATAATGCCTCCAAATCTTCAACACAAACACCACAGCCGCTAATTCAAGATCATGAGTAGGATAATTTTTCTCATGCACTCTCAATTGCCTCGAAGCATAAGCCACAACCTTACCTTCTTGCATCAACACTCCGCCTAAACCAATCAAAGACGCATCACAAAACACCACAAATAGTTCAGTAAGATTCGGCAAAATCAAAATCGGAGTTGTCGTCAATCTTCTCTTCAGCTCATTAAAACTTTCCTCACACCGAATATCCCAAACGAACGATTGACCTTTGCAAGTTAACTGGGTCAATGGAAGTGCTAACTTAGAAAAACCTTCAATGAACCTTCGATAATATCCGGCTAAACCCAAAAAGCTTCTAATTTCAGTATCAGATCTAGGAGCCTCCCATTGTAGAACTGCGTCTACTTTAGATGGATCCATAGCAATACTGTTACCTGAAATCACATGACCAAGAAAACTCACTTCCGACAACCAGAATTCACACTTGGACAACTTGGAAAAAAGTTTCCTTTCCTTCAAAACCTGCAACACAATGCGCAAATACTCTGCATGCTCCTCCCGAGACTTAGAATAAATCAAGATATCATCAATGAACACAACAACAAAACGATCCAAATGCTCGTGGAAAATACAATTCATGTACTCCATAAACACACCTGGCGCATTAGAAACCCCGAACGGCATCACAGAATATTCGTAATGACCGTATCGTGTCCTAAAGGTCGTCTTCTGAATATATTCCTCTTTCACCCTTATCTGATGATACCCCGACCTCAAATCAATATTACTAAACACACAAGCACCAACCAACTGATCCATCAGATCATCAATTCTCGGAAGAGGATACTTATTCTTAATCGTCACCTTATTCAACTGGCGATAATCAATACACAATCGCATACTTCCATCTTTCTTTTTTACCAACAAAACTGGAGCACCCCAAGGCGACACACTAGGTCTTACAAACCTCTTCTCCAACAATTCGTTCAATTGCTTCTTTAACTCAACCAACTCAGATGCCGACATTCGATATGGTGCCATCGATACAGGTCTAGTACCAGGAACTAGATCTATAGAAAACTCCACCTCTCTCTCTGGCGGCACATCTGAAATATCCTCAGGAAACACCTCTGGAAAATCACACACAACAGGAAACACATCAAGTGAAACTTGACTATCCACAGTCAACGAGGCAAACAACCCAAACAACTGAGCTTCATCCGCCAAAAGTTTCTTCAACTCTTTGGTAGATAAGAAACTCGAGTCTTCGTCTTCCTCAAGAGAAGGAAACCTTACTAGCTTATGATAACAATCAATATGAACCCGATTGAATTGCAACCAATTCATTCCCAAAACCACATCTAAACCCTCTAATGGCAAACACACCAAATCCATCTCAAAGTCTTTACCATAAATGGTCAAAGGACAACTCAAACAAACCAAAGAAGTAGTTACTGACCCCATTGTTGGAGTATCAATAACCATCTCTCCATCCATCGAAGACAACACAAGATTCAAACGCTTCTCGCACTCAGATGAAATAAATGAATGAGTCACTCCAGTATCAATAATCGCAACTAAAGGCGTACTATTAATAAAACAAGTACCTCTGATCAGACGGTCTGCACTTGAAGTCTGAGTCCCTGCTAAGGCAAATACTTTCCCACTCGCTGGAGCTTGCTTTGGTTTCTAACACTTTGTACTAATATGGCCAGGTTCCCCACAATTGTAACATTTCACCACAGTCTTCCTGGCACAATCAGCCGCAACATGTCCTAAACCGCCACAATTAGAACACTTCCTCAAATCCTTCCTACATTCAAACTGACGATGCCCCACTTCACCACATTTGTAACATTTCAAAGAATTAGACATACCTCCTCCACTTGGCCTTCTCTCATAATTCCCCTTTTGTTTACCTTTATCAGCTGGTGTCACATAAGGACCACCACGAAACTGTTGCTTCCCTTTCCTCTCGCTCACACTCTTATAGTGAGTAGAACGAGCCTTACTATCCTCTTCATAAATCCTACAACATTCCACCAAATTAGAAAACCTCCTAATCCGTTAATAACCGATTGCCTGTTTAATCTCAGGACGCAACCCGCTCTCAAACTTCACACACTTAGAAAACTCAGCAGTCGCTTTAGCATAATGAGGATAAAACTGCACAAGCTCCACAAACTTAGCAGTATAATCAATAACAGACATATTACCTTGTTTTAACTCCAAAAACTCAATTTCCATCTTCCCTCTTACGTCTTTAGGAAAATACTTCCTCAGAAACTCCCTGCTAAACAATTCCCAAGTCACCTCTTCATCTTCAGCTTCTAACACAGGACGCGCACTAACCCACCAATCATCAGCTTCTTCCTGTAACATGTGAGTTCCCAGTCTCACCTTACTGTCCTCAGCACAATCCATCACTCGGAAGATCCTTTCTATCTCTTTAAGCCAAATCTGTGCACCATCAGGATCATGTCTCCCTTTGAAGACAGGAGGTCTATTCTTCCTGAACTCATCATTCTCACCAGCATTAGGTGCACCCTGCACAGCCCGAGCCATAGCTTGCATAGCAGCAGCCAAAGTAGCCTCATTCCTTCCAGCCATATTCTGTTCATTTCCAATAACATCAACTATGGTCAAACAAACAGCTCACCCAAACACAACGACCAACAAGGACTGACACAAACTGACACGGACTGGCTCTGATACAACTTAATGTAACACCCCCAATCTATACCCCTAATTACATAAAGCCATAAAAGAAAAATTCAAAATTTCATCAGAGTATAATTAAAACATTCACGGCATAGACCGAGGGGTCACATCAATTGAAAACAAACACAACTAACCTGCCCATAAAGATATGCAGCATTCTCAGGTAGCAATTAACAAAGGAATTCAGTTCCTTATACCCACAAATTCAGGTACAGAATAAAAGCGGAACATCTGTACTGAATCTCATATATATATCATGAAAAGTTTATCTGTCAAATACAATCATACATGTACAATCCCAAAAGAAACATATACATATACACACAAATCACCAACAGTCTCCCTAATTACCCGGTACCACATATCAGAGCTGACCGACAAAAGAATGAAGACATAAGCTTCACAAAAAGACCTCCAGCAATCTAATCTGCAATGCCTCATAGAGCATTAAAACAGCAGAAGGGTGAGAAACACAATCATAATATAATTGAATATAATTATATAATAACACAAAATTACACACATAAATATTCTCACCATAACGTACAACAGAATCCAAATGTCACACAACACCATACATATCTCATTTATCCATCACCAATGCATATCAATCATACACAATACAATTATCACCAACATATATCAATTCATTCACAATTCTCACACATAGTCAATCATATTCATGATTTATGCAAATGCACAGAGACCGACACAACGACTCTATGCAATGCATATGCAGTACCATCCATCCATCAATCTCATCACTAGTTCACTTAGGAACTATTGGAATCATTGCTCGTTACTTAATGTAACTCCCCGTCGGGCATACGATGTTCCCCGTCGCTCACACCCCACACGGGCACACGACGTTTATGGATCACTCACACCCCACACGGGCACACGACCCGATCGCTCACACCCCACACGGGCATACGATCGTCTATAATCATCGTTCACACCCCACACGGGCACACGACATTATAGCGGATTCCCTCTGGAATCGATTCGTCGCTCACACCCCACACGGGCACACAACATCACAAGAATGCATATCATGATGCTTGGCATACAATGACTCATGACATTCTAATGCACACATATATGCAACCATAATCATGCATATATCATCCAATACAACACATGGCATTTACTTGCCCTTAGGCCACAAATCATCATCACAACATGTATTTCATGCATTTTCATCACACAACAGCACACAAGTCATACAATATCCACATCAACAGCACATTGCATGATACACATCAAGTTCACACAATTAAAACGGAAAAAGTCGACAAAACGTCACTTTTTCAACTTCCCGATATAAATTAATCGGCCAACAATCTCAAAAATAATTTTTTTTACAAGAAAGAACATTTCATAAGCTCTCCAACGATATAAAGAACGTTCAAAACGGATAATCAGATCAAAAGTTATGGAATTAAAAAGAAAATAAAAATGTGAAAAACCCTAAAAACTGCCCGGCGCAATCCAAAAACCGCCCGGCGCAACCCAAAAACCGCTCGGCGCTTGCCCTTCGCCGCTACTTCGCCCGGCGAAGCAGAGGCGTCACCAATTCTCCCCAAATGACTCAATAGAGTCAGAATCGTGTAAAGGCTGCGCCTCTCAAAAACCACCCGGCGAAATCCCGAACCGCCCGGCGAAATCCGAGAACCACCCGGCGCTTTACACCAGGTGCAGAAAAATTCTGCTTCGTTTTCAAAACCCAAAAATCCATTTCCCCACCCAAATCACTTCCAGCAGCAAAACAATTATTAGCAATGGTTCCTAAACATAGTGAGATCATACAACACAATTTATATCGATCTCCGTCCATGAAAACATCGATTTCTACTCGTTTACGCGTTTTCGACCTATAACCGAAAAACTATGGAAAGGCAAGATAACATGCAAATACACACTTACATAATCATACACAATGATAAGATAATAGAGTTTCGCACCCTTACCCGATTTAATCGTGTTTAGAAAAGTCAGTTGATCGATTTTCTTGATTTCCAAGATTTCTCTCTTTTTCTCCTTTTTCCTCTTCTCTTTCTCTTCTCCTCTTTTCTTCTCTTCTTACTACTTTTCTCTCTTTCTATTTCTATTCATACTAACTTAGGAAAAATAAATGAAAAGACCAAAATACCCCCACACTCAAATATCTCGCAAACTTCCCCAAAACGCGACAGAATATAATCACGACGAAAAATAACATATTTTCAGATAAAAGTCGAAAATAAAATAATATAATAATAAAATAATCAAAATGACTCGATTAAATAAAAACTGACAAAACTGGGGCGTTACAAAGACTGTGTCTGGTAATCCTATGGGGATCTAGTTTTGACTATTTAAGAGTGATCAACGAGCTTAATGCTAGACGTAGTTTCCGGGGAAACTCTAAATATCTATACTATTATTACACAGTTGATATGAGTTTATGAAAGAAGACTTACAGCGAAACAGCCCCACAATACAGTTATATGTATATGAAAGCGGTAAATGAAAACGTGTAAACACTTACTCGGTTGTAGAGCTTCCATGTTGTTCGGTTAGTTGTTCAACAAAGATTGAAAAACAACAGTATATTCAAAATCAAAGGATAAAGTGCTTTGAAAAAGAAAGATTTTGGGGCTTACAGCTCAAGGAGAGGCCCAGGGTTTTATCAGTGAGCTCACTGTTGTTTTGTACAGAGGGACTTATACAAGTGTCTGAGGCCCAAATAATGGTTTTTTGTACAAAGGGATGGGTCTTACACTCTCTCAAGAGGCCCAAAAAGTTTTTAGAAAAAGAGTGGGGCTTATAACACGAGGGTAGGCCCAAAGTTTGTTTTTCAACGGATGATGATCGCGTCGAACTTTTTGAAATACAACGGGACTTATACAATAAGTGAGGCCAAAAATAGGTTGTATTTACAAAGGGTTGGGTCTTACATTCTATTAGAGGCCTAAAAGTTTTGAATGGGTCTTATAGATCGAGGAGGGCCCAGTTGATTTTTAAAAGGCGACGATCGCGCCGTTCACTTGTACAGAGGGACTTATACAATAAGTGAGGCCCAAAATGGTTTGTACAATGGGGGTTGGGTCTTACACTCTATTAGAGGCCCAAGTGAGTTTTAAGAAAAGAAATAGGTCTTATTACTCGAGGGTAGGCCCAAGGTTTTTTGTTTTGAAAAGGCGACGATCGCGCCGTTTGTTTTTGACGGTATCAGGACTTATACAATATACTGAGGCCAAAAAATGATTTGGTCAAAAAAGGATTGGGTCTTACACTCTATTAGAGGCCCATAAGTGTTTGAAAAAGTTTTATGATGATGAAAATCGAAGAAATCCTAATTTTATCATTTTAAAAGTAAATTCTTAAAAGAAAATCAATACAAAATGATAAAAATACCAAATAAGCAACTTGTGATTTTTGGTTGGGGTTTGAAAAATGATGTTTTAATCACAAGATGAAATAAAATTCATTTGGTCTTGATTTTCAATATGAGAATTCACTTTTAAAATGTTTTAAAAACATTAAAAAGGAATTTATTCACAAAAATACTAATTATATTAAATAAATAATATAAAACTATTTTTTTTGTGGAATAAAATATTTTGGAGTATGAATAAGAAGTGTGTAAAACAGAATTAGAAAATGATGATTTTTGCTATGTAAAAGAATTGGTTGAGTTTTTTGAGAATAAACTAATGTCACAACATCACATTCGACATTACTCATGAGTTTTGAAGATAAGAGAAAAAGGGAAGATGTCACAACATCACATTTGACATCGGAACTGCACCTTGGTTTTTCAACATCTTTGCTATCAAACTTCAAACATTCATAGCTCTCTCAATTTTTAACGAAATTAAAATCCGTAAGAACCTATCTTGACCAATTTTTCGCAAGGAATCTAATGGTATCACTCATACATACTGAAACTTAATGTACAACACACACAAGGCAAAAAACCAGATCTGCACCTTAAGTTTAAAACAACATAAACTCCACATATAAACATGTTAAAGTGCAAACAGTAGGAGGATCATAACATACACATTAAGGACTACATTTTTGCTTCAAAAATTGTTCAATATGATGCATGTATGTGGACAACAAAGGAAAACATGATTCAAAGAATTCAAGTTGTGAATTTTACCTCTTTTTTTGGAGATTTTGTGCAACCTACCAAGCGCTTTGTTCCAGAAATGATTTGATATTTGGACACCCTCAAATGACCTCCTGGATGCTTTTAGGATGATTGGAATCAGCTGGTACCTGCAAAAACACAAACTGTCCCTTTCTTGCAAAAGGGGTTAAAAGTGACCAAAATAGCAACTCTCTCAAATGGTGTTTCAGATGGGGGGAACCATTTGGGACAGTTCAAGGATGATATTTGGAGTGTGTTTGAGGTTTTATCTGGTTTGGAAAGTGACTGAATCAAGACATGGCTTGAAAAATGCAAAAAAGTCTAATTTTGAGGTTTTGAGAGGTGACTTTGTGATGTTGTGATTACAGGTCACTTTTGATAGTTTGGACAGCTTACATATGATATTTGTGAGGTGTGTGTGTGATTAGTTTGAGTGGAATTGCTCTCTAACTCAAAAACTCAGAATTACTTGCTTTGGAAGGCAAATTTGAGGTGAAAGAAGAGATTTTGAGGAAAGCATCTATTTGATGGCTTTGGTGTACTCAAACTGAGCACAAATGAGCTCTATTTATAGTAGAGCAAGTTTGTTTTGGGATCCCCAGTGAATGGCAACTGCAGCAGAGGTTTGGCCAATGTTGTCCAATGAAAATCCAAGTCTCCTCTAGCCATTGAATAGAGGTTAGGGCACAGGCTGCTGGTTCCCTAGTTGTTGGAGGAATCTTGACTGAATTCAGTTGCAAATATGTCAGTCCATGCCACCTCTAAGCATCCATTAAATGCTTCAATCCAAAATTGGAGTTTTGTCCCTCTTTTAGGCATTTCTAGGTTTGACATGCTACTTCTTGTTCCAAGGACTTTGGAGGCTTGGCTCAGTGATTGTCCCCTTTAGATTTGATCCTGAGATGTGTTCAAAATGATGACAAGGCTTAAAAATTCGTGTGGCACAAGAAATGTGCAAATCTGCCCTATGAAAAATTCAGCTGCAGCAAGCTTTTTTGTAAAATCCATAACTCCCTGCTCGAGTATGCTACATGGACATTCTAAGACTTTCTGGAAAGCTGAGATGATGTACTTCAACTTTCATGTTTGACCCCAGACCTGGTTCAACTTGGATCATGGAGAAAAACATCCTTGAAGTTGGGACATTCTTGCTGGAAAAATATTAGTGATGTCCTATGCAATGTTGGAACATCAGACAACTTTGAACATTAATAATTCCAAACTTTAATCACTTGTATCTTTTAATTCACTATGATATTTTGAGTTGAAGTGAATTGCATCTTTGATGCTTGTCTTGCATGGTGACAAAGCTTGAAAATTGGGTGGCACAAGAAAAGTGCACAAAATCTGTCCTAAAAAATCAGCTCGAGCAAGGCCTGTTGTGAGGTTCATAACTCCTTGCTCAAGTTGAATTAATGGGAGTTCTTATACATTTTGGAAATCCCTAATGACATACTTTAACTTTGATGTTTGACTTTGGTCTTGGTTCAGCTTGCAAAGTCATCAAAAATGGTCTTGAACTTGTGTTGTCAAATCTGTCCTAAAAGCTGTCATGAAAATTCTGCTTTATCAATGCTTTTTACAAAAATCATATCTCCTTGCTCGAGTATGCTACAAGAACGTTCTAGAACTTTCTGGAAAGCTGAGATGATGTACTTCAACTTTCATGTTTGACCCCAGACCTGGTTCAACTTGGATCATGGAGAAAAACATCCTTGAAGTTGGGACATTCTTGCTGAAAAAATATTAATGATGTCCTATGCAATGTCAGAACATTGGACATTAAGAATTCCCAACTTTGATCACTTATATCTTTCAATCCTTATGATATTTTGAGTTGATTCCTTCTACAATGTTGAAGTATCAAATACCCTCTTTAAAAGTATCTGTTACTCAAAATCAATGGATGCTTGGATCAATAGTTACAACCTTGAAAAGTTGTGCACTTGAACATGATTTTAACTTAGAAAAAAAATTCTAAGTTTCTTTCAATTTGATCAATTTTGAAATTTTGCATGATTTCTTGATTTAAATTTGATCAAATTAAATCATCCATCATATTTTCTTGAGTAATGGCCTGTTAAGCTCATAGTTGACCAAAAAGTCAAACATTGACTTTCTGCGTCAGTTGACTTTGTATTAGATGAACTTGAGGCTTGATCCACTTGAAATGTTGCACTCTTGTGCTTAATGCTTGATGTGGGATTCCTCTTGATCCTTTGTGGATGTTTAAGAGGTTAGACAATTTGAAGATCATGTCATTCCTTGATTGATCATTTGTCTAAAAGCTCTGAGAGGGTTTGAAACCCTAGTTTGATTGTAGTGAACGCTCACCCATCTTTGGGGAGACTAATGAGGTACAAAGGTACATCCATATTGTGCTGATGATTTGCACCATGATGAGAAATCTTAGTGGTAAAAATTTGGGGTATGACAGATGCCCCTATTTAATCTTCTTGGAGACGAAGGTGTGAATGGCGAAGGTATTCGGGCATTCGGGGTGCAAGAGGATTAAATATCAGAATATTCGAAATTTTGATGGCGTCTATGAATGGTAGTTCACGCATTCATCTTCTTTTGCTAAGGGATGATGCTTAGAAAAGGTAAACTTCCCCTCGATCCTGGTTTCCTACCAAGGAACTGGTCTTAGTTGAAATAAACCTCCCCTCGATCCTGGTTTCCTACCAAGGAACTGGTCTTAGTTTCTGATTTAAACTTCCCCTCGATCCTGGTTTCCTACCAAGGAACTGGTCTTAGTTTCTGATTTAACTTCCCCTCGATCCTGGTTTCCTACCAAGGAACTGGTCTTAGTTTCTGATTTAAACTTCCCCTCGATCCTGGTTTCCTACCAAGGAACTGGTCTTAGCTTCTTTTGTCAATGAACTTAATTGACAAGGGATGCTATGTGTAGCGGTTTTCCTCAAACTTCTCACCGAATTTTCCTAGGGAGATGCCATTTAATGGAAAAAGTTTTGATGCCAGACTTACTGGGGAACCCAGTCGTCTGAGTTGTAGAGGTGTACAAACTTCTCTGTTGGAGATGCCATTTGTTGACTCTATTTGGGGAATGCGAGTCCCTTGAGAGACTGCCTTCACGCTTGGGGATATTACATCATACTTTTCTCGGGATCTTCCCGGAGAAATGCCATATGATGGGATCCAATTTTGAGGTGCCGATGACCTTTTCATCAGTGGTTCTTTCGGAGAAAAACTGCCGTATTGCCGAAGCTCCGATTAAGGGGCTTTCTCTAGGGATTTTCCTTAATCCGGGAAAGCAAAAATATCATCTTCAATGGCGAAGAGTGATGTTGACTGAAGATTCTCTGGTTTTTCAGAGGTCCAAGTTATCAAAGTGGTCCAGGACCTATCTTCAATTCAGAAATAGCTGGAGGCGAGATTGTTCAGATGATTCACTTCCTGACCAGGAAAGAACTGACAACTCGATTGAGAGGACTGTTATCACTAGGGGATAAGACCGACTAGAGTGATAGTGATGCAATATGAATGCAAATGTAAATCAATAATGCATGATGTATGTATGTATATGCTGACAAAGACTTGACACAACACACAGACTGACGGATGAACACCACTGGATACTCGGCCACTGCTGGAGATGAAAGGTATCACTTGGTTCAAGATAGCAATTCTGCCTTGCTTAGGAGAGATAATCCCTGCGGGGAATACTGTTAATCGGGCTTAGGATATAAGAACTCTGCCGAGGAGGTCAGATGGAATAGTCGCATCCGACACTGTTGATCCTTTATTCAGGCGCGCTGGCGTAGAAGGAGTACTTTGATTCTTCACTTTGAGGTCCGCTTACTTCTGGAGAAGCGGTTGATGTTCTTTTGATGTTCAACAGTCAAAAGAAATTGCCATCTTTATTTTAAAAGCAAAAAAAGTTTTACAAGTAAATTCATTTTTGTTTTATTTCAAAAATCGTTAATCATATCAAAATGTCGTTCTGTAAAGCTAAAACAAATGAGAATTACAAACAAAAGCACAAGGGCTCAAATTTTATTGATAAGATGGAGATCACTCAAACGCGTGATTCCAAAGAGTATTTACAAAGTTAGAAAATGGTAATTTACAGGGAAAAGGGCTACGTTGAAACATAACGTCCACTATCCTTCTACCAACTTTGAATTCGGGACATCCTGAGCTTCTGTCAAAGATGACCTTGACTGGAGTTTTCCTCTGATGGACGGTGTAACTGCTGCTGCTGAGGGACTTGCCTCTGTTGAACATAGTTACCTGCCATTATCCCTAACTTTTGCCTAGATTGTACTGTGATGTTTCCAATCCAACGGGATGATTATTGATCATGTCTCTAATTTTTGCCTGGACCGCCCTTTCGGGTTTTCAGTCCACCGAAACGTTTTTTTTTAGTTTAGGCGAAGTATTTCTTGACTACGTCAACATTCGTGGGGTAGGAAAATTCTTCTCCATCCATGGTTGCAAGTCTCAAGGCGCCGCCTGAGAAAGCTTTCTTGACCACATAGGGGCCATCATAATTCGGAGTCCATTTGCCCCGCGAATTAGTGAGAAATGATTGTATCTTCTTGAGTAATTTGAAGATTGGCGCGCATGTCGCTGTCATGAGGAATATAAATCTGGAAATGTAGTTCAAACGTCCCAGGAATCCTCTGACTTGTTTTTCAGCTTTCGGAGAAGGCATTTCTTGAATGACCTTGACCTTGTCAGGATCAATCTCAATTCCTTTCTGGCTAACGATGAACCCTAAAAGTTTCCCTGAACGGACACCGAAGGTGCATTTGTTGGGATTCAAGCGGAGTTTGTACTTTCGCAAACGCTCGAATAGTTTTGACAGTTGGGTCACATGCTCCTCCTTTGTCTTAGATTTTGCAATCATATCATCGACATACACTTCGATTTCTTTATGTATCATGTCATGAAACAGAGTAGTCATGGCCCTTTGATAGGTTGCCCCGGCGTTCTTCAAACCGAACGGCATTACCTTGTAGCAAAAGGTACCCCATGGGGTAATGAATGAAGTTTTTTCCATGTCTTTCGGCGCCATTTTGATCTGGTTATATCCCGAGAATCCATCCATGAAGGAGAAAACTTTGAATTTTGTTGTACTGTCTACCAGCATGTCAATGTGTGGTAAAGGAAAGTCGTCCTTTAGACTTGCCTTGTTTAGATCTCTGTAGTCGACACACATTCTGACCTTTCTGTCCTTTTTCGGAACGGGTACGATATTGGCTAACCATTGAGGATATTCGGACGTGGCGAGGAAACCCGCATCAATCTGTTTCTGTACCTCCTCTTTGATTTTGATAGCTATGTCCGGGTGAGTCCGTCTCAACCTCTATTTTACTGGCGGACATTCCGATCTCAATGGTAAATGATATTCCACGATGCTGGTATCCAACCCTGGCATATCCTGATAGGACCAAGCGAATACATCGGGGAATTCTTTGAGAAGCTTTGTCAAACCCTCTTTGGAAATTGGACCGAGCAGTGCCCTAATCCTGATTTCTTTTCTCTCCTTTTCTGAACCCAACTTTACCGTTTCCAACGGCTCTTTGTGAGGTTCAATGGACCTTTCCTCTTGTCTGAGTAATCGGGAGATCTCTTCTAGAATTTCGTTGTCAACTTCTTCTTCAACCCCAAATACCGGGAACTCAAAGTTGGGAGAAGGCATCGGATCGTATGTTTCAACGGGGTTTAAAATAAGCAATCTGCATGACGTGATGATTCGTGTTTAGAAGAGATAGAGAAAATGCAAAAGTGTGTGCAGTGTATTTTTTTTTATTACTGCTTGTTTTTATTATTGAATTGTTTTTTAGGATTACCATTTTCTGAGAAAAGCGAAAAGAGAAAACAACAATTAATGCGGAAATTACAGAACGACGTTATTTTATTAATGAACAAGTCGATTCTTGAAACTACAGCCCTATAAAACAAAACTCTGTCGCTTTGGGCTAAGCGAAGAGGGAAAATTTACAGAAAGCGAGCCCTATTAAAACATCCATTTCACCTGGGCAAGGTGAAACGTTAAAGATGGAAATTACTTTGATTGGCGAACGACCTTCAGAACATCGACAACAACCCATTGGCGGCGAACTCCTCGGTGAATCACAAAGTCTGGCACCTTCCTTGATTTGTCTTCAGAAATAACGCTGATTTCTGGTGGAGCAGGATCATTGGAATCTGTTTCCCAGGCAGAGTTGTCGTAGGAGAATTCCTCTGTTGCATTTTGCATAGAATTTGTGCTCTTAGCTGTATCTCCCCATCCAATTGGCTGGATATCTTCGAGCCTGATACGAGAGCTTTCGGGAGCAGTGTATTTGACCATATGGTCGTACTTTCCACTCGGTTGTCCCAAGGTGTCCCACACTTCTTTCGAACTGGAGGAGTCATCCCTCTCGATGACGTTGACCTCGGGAAAAGAATAGTTGATGAATTCAAGTCCTGCAAACGTTGCAAATTCATCGTCATGTTGAGTAGTTTCTGAATGACCTGAGTGTTAATCCCATGACATGGTGGGGACACAGGTATTTTGTTCAATGATACTCAACTGAGTTTAATTACTCGACTGACTTTCTGGACCCAACTCTCCTGGGTAAGGCTGCCACATTGGCAGGCCATCCATCGGGCCATAGTAATTATGGTCAAAATTGTCTTTCATCAGAGTGTCCTCCTCTAATGAATTTGGCGGAGCACGACATCCTTCCGGATCACAATCTCCATATATCATTTCGACATCTGACCAGGGTATAAATCTCGGACTCTGTGTGGGATAAAAAAATGGTGTAGGCACCTCTTCCTGAGACATATAATCGTCCTTGTTAAGATAGGACTTCCATTCTTCATCTGTGTCGGAGGGATCCTCCTCGTTGATAGTGTGTACTTCTTGAGTCACCGGTTGAAGGAAACCTCCATTATGGAAGAAGTTCTGAATGGGATGAAGACTTTCATCGTTAGCAGCTGTTTGGGTACAGGTTGCAGAAAAACCAAGACCCTTCTTTGTTGTATTGCGAGTAGGAATGACAAGCTGTCCCCATCCTGTTGTATCGGTACTCTCGACCGCTTTGATAGCATCTTTGTATGAGGAAATCGAAGTTCCTCCTCCGGATTGATCGTCCTTGCTCACCGATAGTGCTTGGAACCGGGTTTCGATTATTCCTTTCGGTTCCACATAAGTGGATGACGATAAATTGCTTACGAGCAAAGCCTGTTCCCCACAGACTGTGACAAGTTGACCATTCTAAACGAACTTTAGCTTTTGGGGGAGGGTTGAAGTAACCGCACCAACCTGATGTATCCAAGGTATTCCTAATTGTCGCTCCCTGGATTTTCATCCTAGTACAAACGCGAAAGTGGCACCGAAACAGAGTCGCCAACAATGTGTATTTATCCCAATAGAGGGAAAGGAAACACTGCATAAACCAGAGGGAAAGGAAAGAGCATGGTCTTGCGACCAAGAGAACTGGGTTCGGGAGTCGGTTACGCGCGAGGAAGGTATTAACACCCCCACGCGTCCCTCGTACCCGATGGGATCCACGCTTGCTGCTTCGATCAAAGGGTGTAAGGACAGGATACTGGAAAAGGAACTGCTAACTGGAGAACTGGAAAAGGAAAGGAGAGAGAAAGAGAAACAAATGTAGGGAAAATAAAAGAAGTGCTCGCATGGGCCCTACCCCACTGCCTACGTATCTCATCGGGAACATGAGAATCAGAGCGACGTAGTTCCCCTTAGCTAAGGGAAAATTGTTTGTGTTTTTTTAGTGGAAACGTCAGAGTGCGCGTCCCAGCAGTTGGGTGTTGCAGCTCGCTGTGTGGAGACTTAAGCGTTACCTGTTTGCGGTAGAACGGACATGACGAGTCCTTAAGGAATAGAGTGGATGAGATGAGAAAAGAATTGTTTGTTTGTTTTTGTATTTTAAAAAGAAGTGTCTTGATTATTTGGTGTTTTGTAACACATATTGTATTTAAGTCCTTCATGTAGGATCGAATACCTCACATATCGACCCAAGATGGGATGCACGCTAAACATTCTAAGAAAGTGAGAGAAGACCCCTCACTATCTCATTCTCACATGAAAGGCTCAAATGCAATACAAGTTATGCCTTTATTAAGTGTTTTTTATTTTGTTTTGAGATGAGAAGAAGAGAGACTCAAAAGGGAGCAAAAGGTGAAAACTAAAGGGGACTAAGACTCAAACCCTAATGTTATCATGCTTGGAGATCCTAAGGGTTAAGTGTGGTATGAGAACTCTTAAACTAAAAGAGAAAGAGGGATAGCACTACCTAATGCATATCCTACCTCACTTTAATCAAAGATTAAAGTTGAGCTAGGATCCCAAAGGGATGTGCGAAAATTCTACACTTAACATTATATCATGCTATTCATAAAAGAGAAATCAGAAATTAATCAACAATGAGCAATTGAAATTATGGTCAACAATTAATCAACAATAACCAAGTTAGAGTTAAAATGCTAAGTAAAAAACAAAATTAAATTCTAACAAGAGAAGTTAATTTGTCTAATTCTAAAATTAATCCTAAAATTAGTTCAAGGCAATTCTAAACTAAATCTAAAAACATTAATCCTAAAGTTAAATCTAGAACTAAAATTAATATTAATCCTAAAATTGATTCCAATTAATTTCTAATTAAAACTAATCAAATTCCAAAGTTAAGACTATAAACTAATTCTAAAGAAAATTAGTTCTAAAGAAAAACTAATATTAAAATCTAAATGAAATTTCTAATTAAAATCTAATTCTAACTAATAAACCCAAAATTATTATTTAATCTTTAATTAAAAAAAAAGTTAATTTGAAGGTAAAAACTAAAACAAAATAAAAAGGAAGGGTGTAGCAGAAAAAGCTGGGGCACGGATAGGAACTTAGTTGTCAGCAGGCGCATGGGCCTTAAACGTTAAGCCCAAGTGCATTTGTGAAGAAGCCAGGGGTGCGAGTGGTAAACGGGGCTGCGGACAGGACCAGGCATATGGGTTTTACATGTTGGGCCCAAGGTTTTCAATTGTGAACAATAGGGGGTGTACGAGTGATTGTGGTGGTGAATAGAAACTGCATAGGGCCTACGAGCCCGGTCCACGTTGGTTCACAGTGGAGGGTTCGTTTTCCACTTAAAAAAAACCCTAGAACTCATCACTTCTTCATCCCTCACCCAGGCGCCGTTTCTGTTCTTCTCCATCACCATCCTCCTTCACATTCGCCGGCGCCATTTCACCATCATCATCGCCGCTTCATCGCGATCCTCCTTTTCCGGCCATAACTCACGCCACCACAACAGATTCCTCAAACCAAACTCCCTCCGTCCTTCTCTCGAATCCATTCAAACTTCCTCCGCTGTTCTACGTCAAAAACAAACTCCTCCGCCGCGAATGTTTCAGCACCGTAAAGGAGTCAGCACCGCTCATTCTCGCTCAACGCTCTCAACGTCATAATCCACTAGGCACTGATACGAACAAGACGCAGAAGCAAAAACAAGAATACGCACTAAAATTCACAACACACTCAACAATGCCAAAACACGAATGATTCAACACCATAAATTGTTCCATAAACACATTCAACAACAATTAGAAAAGAGAGAGATTCAGAGTAGCTTACCTACCGGAGAACCGTCCCGTGCGTCTTCCTATCGGAGAATACGAATAGAAAACTAGAGGTAATATCCATTCTACTTTGAATCTTGCGCGTTCTTATTCTTTGATCTCTCAATCTTCCTCTTGAATTCTGCTTCGTTCATGTTGTATGTTGCGAGTTAATCACCGACTTTACAGGTTTGCGAATTTGATGGAGATTATTGTGCAACGATCCATAAAATGGAGCAAACGAGGATTAATTGAAGTAGCTTTGATGCAGAAATGAGTCGCATTATGCAGGTGGATGAATTTTGCAGAATTGAGGAAGGTGACTTGATGAATTGCAGGTTGAATCTTAGAGAGAGAGAGAGTGAGAGTTTTGAAGATAAAGAAGTCTTGAAGCGGTTGCTCACAGGTTGCAAATTTTGTGACAATTGAAGCTTGGTGATGAAGATTGATGAGGAGTTGCAGAGTTGATTGAAGATGGTGAAGAGGATGAAGATTAATGAGAAATTGTGTAGAATCAAGAATCCCCCTTGAAGATGATGGTGCCTCAGTTATATAGCAGCATAAAAGCTTGCGAAAAGTTTGTTACAGGAACAATTGATCAGGGCCCTTGATTCAAGAGTTAGTTACCAGAAATGGAGAGTTGAGATTGAATCGTATGAATTTTCTGATGTTTTGTAGTTTTATAATTACTTTTCTATTATGCTTTTATTCTTTCTGATTTTCTGATCTGGACTTTTCATGTTGCAGTACCTTTTCTTCTCTTTTTGCTCTTTATTTTTCCTTTCGCTGCAATTAAGTTTTGCTGAAGCATGTATTGTGTGATTTTGGTTAAAGCGTGGTAGAGGTTGTGACGATGTGGTATTTGCGCAGACTGTTAACTTGTTTCGTGTTGTAGGCCATTGTGCAAGGCTGTGACATGGAGTGTGGTTAGAGTGTCTTTGCCACTTAGAAGTTGAAGTGGGCCATGGTTGGGTTATTGAACTTTTGAATAAGGAATTGAATTGAGGAATTGGTTATTTAAAAGAAAAATTGATTGGATATTTGGGTTTTTTAGAAAATGGATTGGATAAAAAAAAGAATGGTTTAATTAACTTGGAACTTGAAATTGAAATATAGCAAAAATGGATGTTGGAAAGAAACGGTTAATTGGACTCTCAAATGGATATTGAAATGAACTTAAAACAAAAATGTGGATAAAATGGTTGATCGTACCTGGATCAGGCTGTTTGAAGGTGGCCAACGGCGTCTGGAATAATTGCTACTTCAATGATGATGAAAGACAGCCGGGGGGGGGGGGTACCTGTAGGACACTCTGATGCTTAAGTCAGTGAGTGCACAACAAATATAGAGAAAGAGAGTGAGAGTAAGAAGTTAACTTATCCTGACCCTCTCAAGTGAGAGGGTATTTATAGGAGACCCCCAGCGCGTGGCCAACGATTACTTGTAACGGGTGGGACCAGCGTGTGACCCGTTCCAAGTAACTGCTAGGGCTTACGTGTAGTAATAATGACCAGCTCGTGGTCAACACCCTAGTGTAACTGTCCCTTTAATGCCATTATTAGACGGTTACATGAAACGTATCTGTGTAGAGAAGACCGTTGATGGGCTCCTCGGGGGGGAGAGTCTACAATGTCGAGGAGATGTGGTGGTCGTGGTTTGGACATGACTTAATAGAGGCGAACCATGTTTGTCGAGGACCCGTGAGTCAACGGGGATTGGGAGTATTCTCGCGGGGAGAAGTTAATCTGTCGAGGAGGTCTATTTCATCAGGGTGTGGTGTCTTCTTTTCCTGTTTGTCTTCAGGTGCTCGACACTGTCAAGGAGTCAGGTGCCCGACATACCTTTGGCCTTGCGTATGGCAGTCATGTGTCCTTCTCTAGGGCTTTATTGGGCTTCTTCAAGTTGTATGGATTGGGCCTGTTTGATTGTAGGAAACCACGGCCCAGTCCAGAACAGGAGCCCCCCCAAGTCGTTGCTTTGAGGTATCAAAGTAATGACTTGAGGGTTAATAATCGTGTCGGGGAAATGCCAAGGGGTGATCCAAGGAGGATATCAGCATAGTCGAAATTTCCATGACGTCGGGCATTGGCGGCTTACGGGCAGTTAAGAGTTGCATCTGGTTGAAATGTTGGGGAGATGAGAAGTTTCTGTTTTGAAACGATGGGATGACGAAAGGAAACGCGTGGATTTTTTACCAGTGTAAGTGTGGCACGTGTCACTAGTCATCATTGCGTAGGGTGGCTGCCTAGGGTAGAGTACTCGAGTGCCTCAGGCTTCTCGAGTTCCATGATTTATCTATAAATAATCTCATTTCCCTTCACTTCTCATTTTTCGCTCTTTCGTTCAAGAATCGTTTCCTCTTCTTTCTCCGTTTTCTTATCCTCCGTTTGCCACCGTCAACCACCGCAAGTTCGCCGTGAACCGCCGTGCTACGCCGTGCCTGAACCCTATTCCACCATTTACAAGGTATTTTCTTCAAAACTGTTGTTTTCTCTGGTATCTTCTTTATGTTTGACTTGCTTGAAATCATTTCTCTGATGAACTGATGAAGTTCTCATGAGAAATGGAAGGATTCCTGGCGAGTACGGCAGGGATCTTTGGCTGTTTCAAGAGAAAGAGTGTATGAAATTTTCTCTGTTTCTATTTCCGTTGAATAAAACCGAGGAGCTGGATGAATATTCCGAGGACTTGTAGAAACCTTCCGGGGAGTGTGATGAACATCGCGGGGACCTGATAATGTTTTGGGTCCCCAACACTTACTCTTTCTCGTTGATTTCACGGAGAAAGGGGCTAGATTGTCTGGGGAAGCGATGAGTTTCCCGGGGACATCTGGTATTCGTCTCCGACTGGCTAGTTTGGTATGACTCGTCGAATTCACCTGTTCCCTTCTGCTTTTTAGGTTGATGGACAGATTGGCTGCTGAAGTGGCCGTAGGTGAATTCGAGGAGGATAACCAAGCTGAAATTCTGATGGCCCATATGTCTTTTAGGCAAGAGCGTCCGTTTGAGGACTGGGTGTGTGATGAGGGCCTCACTATGTCGTCCGTCTTCACATTCCCCGACGAAAATGGGTTTTGCACTGTTGAGCATAGGTTGCTCGGTTCTGAGCAATCCTGGAAAGTGTACCGTCCCAACGAGGACCAGCGTATATGTACACCTTATATGGGAATGCGCTTCCCGGTGTATGAGTTTATGTTTCAAGAGGCGGGGTGGAGGCTCCCCTTCACAGACTTCCAAGAGGGGGTCTTCAAATGGTTAAAATTGGCTCCATCGCAAATCCACCCGAACTCATTGGCCTTTCTCCGGGCTTTTGAGCTCGTCTACAAATATTTGGAGATCAGGGCAACAGTGTCCCTTTTCTTCCGAATTTTTCATCTGCAGCGGTCTACAACTGATGGTCGACACGGCTGGGTGTCGTTCAAAAAAAAATAAAGCTTTATTTCATACTTACTTGGACTATGTTCGGGATTTCAAGTGGCGTTATTATTTTTTGAAGCCGGTCACCCCCGAGGCCGTCAATTCGATATATGAACGGGTGACTCAAGAAGTGGATGGGCAGTCTACAGAAGTGCTGGTGCCAAAATTCCCCCTCTACTGGGCAGAAGAGCATTACAAAGAGGGGGTAGACAAATATAAAGTAAGACATAATAAGCTTAATGTCGAGGATCGCGAGGCTTATGACAAGATTGTCGAGTACGTGGAGAGTTTGAATATAATCTCATGCGTATCCGAGGACGGAGAGACCTCGACAGGTGGTGATGAGCAGGCGACGAAGACCCGTCGCCTGATTAATACTCGTGTTCTGCTCGAGACTTTCTCCGATGAGGAGGCTGTCGAGCTCTTAGGTGGTGCAAAGATTCTCGACTTAGATTTTTCTCATGTTTGCGTATCTTGTTTTACTAATATTTTTCTTTCTTTTTGTAGGGAAAATGGTCAAAGCTGTAGAAAGATATTCGAGGTTGAGGGCAAAGAGAGCTAGGGAAGAATAATCCCGTCCGACTGAACAAAGCGCCTCTCAGCATATCTCTTCCACAACAGTGCCTGAGAGTACTCCCTCTACTGCAGTGCCTGAGGGTTCTGAGTAATATCTTACTGTTTTAACTGCAACTGTGAGCTCTGAGAATCAGTCCCCGGGGGCCCAAAGAACATCTAAGCGGGAAAAGACTATTGGGCCGTCCATTGTTGATGTGGAAGGTAGTTCCCCTCCCCCTCCTGCAAGCTTCGAGATTCCTCCGTGTTATCTCCAGCGTCGCTATTTCTCCGAGGTTACTTATCCTCGTGTTGCCCCTGCTGAAGTCCAGGCTTTGTTGGGTAGTACAGCGGAAGCGAGAAGGAAGACAATTCTCGAGGATATGTCTGCCGTCATGCGGCTCTGTTCGGCTGCCCTTGTTCTGAATGACGAGAGTTGCTCTGCTACTAAGCTTTCTTGACTGAAAGATAGACTTCAGATATTGGAGGCTGAATTGCTCGGCGTGAAGAAAGACTTGAAGGACTGCAGGGAGCTGAACAAAAAACAAGGCGAGCAGCACGAACAGTCGGAGAGGAAGTTGAAGGAAGCTGAGGATGCGGTGAAGGACCACCTTGCTCGGGTCACTGTGTTGGAAGAGGAAGAACAACGTCTCAAGGATAGGATAGCTGAACTGGAAGAGGCTGTTCGGCCAGCCGAGAATGAAACCGAGGAGGATAAACTATTGACCTCTCGAGCAGCCTTGATATCCAAGCTCAGGGAAGTCAAGAAGGATCTTCGGTTGGATGAAGATGATGCCCTAGAGTTTGCAGATGTCGGGTTCTAGAATGTTGTGGCGCAGCTTAAACTCCTGAATCCGGACCTTGTAACCGATGGAGCTGATTCCAAGTTTGAGGTGGTCGACGGCAGGATTGTGTTGCCCGGACAGATAGTAAATGCTGATAGGGGAAACGGGGAGCACGAGAATCCCGAGGCAGCTGATGATGCTGCGGGGCGATAGTGTAGTTAGTTTGGCTTGCGTGCCAATTTTTTGTATTGATTGGCCTGCGTGCCATGTTTGCTGATTTTCCTGGCCTAAGGGCCAGGGCTTTATGTAATATTTTTACAATGGGCTTGCCCGACTTAGTGTTTCCTTTGTGCCTCTTTATCTGCTCTGTGTGTGTTATTTTGCTTATCTTTATCTAAGTTATTTTGAAATTGCTGGATACTTGGGAGTTTGTTCGACTTTAGTGATCCTCGACTGCGAAGAGAGCTGGTCGAATGGTCAGGGGTTGTACCCCGACCTTCAATGAAGCTAAGAGGTCGATCGAGGTCTTCGTTTCATGGCGTGAACTTCCCATCGCGAGCTGGGTGTTCTGCCTATAAGGTACGTCGACGACGGAGCTCGATAGAACACTCCTCTCCGGGCCAAAGTTCAACGCACACACAACGTGACTTTTGACCTTCGTTAGCATATAGAGGTGTCGTGCTTGTACCATGGCACGATCCCTGTAACGACAACTTTTGTATAGTTACATGTGGCATTCAACTGTAATATTGTTTAAGCTTCTCAGCATTCCATGGTCGAGCAAGTTGTTCACCTTGGAGGTTTTCGAGGTAATAAGCACCTGTCCCCGTCTTTGCAATGACACGGTAGGGGCCCTCCCAGTTTGCGGCCAGCTTTCCTTCACGTGCATTTTTCTGATTTCGTCGTAGGACGAGACTGTCTACTTGGAAATCTCGTTTAATGACTTTGTCATTATAACACAAAGTTATTTTTTGTTTTAAAGAGGCTTCTTTGAGGGATGCGTCCGTTCTTATTTCTTCGACAAGGTCGAGTTCCTCGCGAAGGGCTTCGTTGTTCATTTTTTCATCAAGAGGAGCTTCTGTCCTTCTCGAAGGTTCCCTGATTTCCACGGGAATTACTGCCTCGGTTCCATATGTTAACCAGAACGGGGTCTCCCCGGTCGTGGAATGAGGGGTAGTTCGATATGCCCAGAGGACACTGTGTAACTCCTCGACCCACCTTTGTTTGACTTTGCCGAGTCGTCGTTTGAGTCCTCGGAGTATTACTCTGTTCGCGGCTTCGACTTGCCCGTTGGTTTATGGATGTTCGACCGATGTAAAGTGTTGCTTCGTACCCAGCTTGGCAACGAAGTCTTGGAAGTTTCTGTCGGTGAACTGTGTCCCATTGTCTGTGACAATGGCCTGAGGCACGCCGAACCGGGCGAGTATATTTCTCTTGTAGAAACGTAATATGTTGAAAGCTGTGATCTTGGCTAATGCTTCTGCTTCGATCCACTTCGTGAAGTAATCTACCCCGACGATGAGGTACTTATTTTGGTATGATCCTACGACAAAAGGTCCGAGGATATCCATTCCCCACCACGCAAAGGGCCATGGGGATGACAATGATTTAAGTTCGTTTGGAGGAGCGAGGTGCATGTCCCCGTGCCTCTGACCACGGTCACACTTTTTGATGTGTTCCTTTACGTCTTGTTGCTTAGTGGGCCAGTAATATCCTGCTCAGATGGCCTTTCGAGCCAAGGATCTTCCGCCTAGATGTTGTGCGCTGATTCCTTCATGTATTTCCTGGAGAATCTCTGAAACTTTACTTTCCTCGACGCACCGGAGTAGAGGGATGGAGAATCCTCGGCGATATAGCTTACCTTCGACTATGGCGTATGCACACGCCCGTCTCTTAACAATCCCAGCTTCTTTAGGGTTGTCGGGCAGTATGCCCGTCATCAGGTATTCGTAAATTGGAGTTATCCAACAGTTTGCGTCCTCGATAACGTTCACCTTGGTGGTCGAAGTAGGTTTGTTGATGCTCGGATGGGTCAGTATCTCTTGGATCACTGATTTGTTCCCTCCTTTCTTGTTAGTGCTCGCTAGCTTGGAGAGCACATCTGCTCGAGTGTTATGCTCACGCGGGATGTGAGCCACCTCCGCGGAGACAAATTTCTTCAACTTTTCTTGCACTAAGGTTAGGTATTCGATGAGACTATCATTTTTGGCCTGAAATTCTCCCCTAACTTGTGATGCTACGAGCTGAGAGTCTGTAAAGATTTTGACTTCTTTTGCGCCAAGGTCTTCTGCAAGTCGAAGTCCTGCGAGGAATGCCTCATACTCTGCTTGGTTATTTGATGTTTTGAAAGATAGCTCTAGTGAGACTTCTATCAAGATAACCTCCTCGTTTTCAAGGATAATGCCTACTCCGCTGCCCTTTGCACTAGAGGCTCCGTCGACGTAAATTGTCCGTTTTTGGGAGCCATTGGTCAAGGATTCGAGGACTTTCATTTCTGCTACGAAGTCGGCCAGTACCTGAGCTTTCAAGGCTTTTCTTCCTTCGTATCGAATGTCGAACTCGGATAGCTCGAGAGACCACCAGAGCATTCTCCCCGCCATGTCTGGCCGACTAAGGAGCTGTCTGATAGGCTGCTCGGCTCTTACCACAATTGTGTGGGCCAGGAAGTAATGGCGTAGTCTTCTGGATGCAGTTATGAGGGCCAAGGCGACCTTTTCAATCTGTTGATATCTCAGCTCGGGACCCTGAAGAGCTTTGCTCGTGAAATAAATCGGTTTTTGTCCGTCGGGGGTCTCCCGTATGAGGACAGCACTTACCGCTTTGCTGGCGATGGCCAGGTACAAGAAAAGTGTTTCCCCGTTATCTGGTCGGGACAAGACCGGGGGTTGTGATAAGACTTGTTTTAGATGGAGGAGGGCTTGTTGTCGCTCCTGGGATTTTCATCCAAGTACAAACGCGAAAGTGGCACCGAAACAGAGTCGCCAGCAATGTGTATTTATCCCAAGAGAGGGAAAGGAAACACCGCATAAACCTGAGGGGAAGGAAAAAGCATGGTCTTGCGACCAAGAGAAATGGGTTCGGGAGTCGGTTACGCGTGAGGAAGGTATTAGCACCCCCACGCGTCCATCGTACCCGATGGGATCCATGCTTGCTTGTCTCGATCAAAGGGTGTCGTCAACTGGAGCTTCGCTGCTACTGGAAAGGAAAAGGAACTGCTAGCTGGAGAACCGGAAAAGGAAAGGAGGGAGAAAGAGAAACAAATGTAGGGAAAATAAAAGAAGTGCTCGCATGGGCCCTACCCCCACTGCCTACGTATCTCATCGGGAGCATGAGAATCAGAGCGACGTAGTTCCCCTCACTAGGGGTGGGTTGTGTTTTTTAGGGAACGACTTACGTTCTAGCTCAGGTGTTGCAGCTCGCTGTATGGAGACTTAGGCGTTACCGTCTTGCAAGAGAACGAGGAGAAGCACGTTCGTACGTTGAGAATGAGTGAGATGAGAAAAGAATTCCCGAAGGAAAGACGTTATTGTTTGTTTTTGTCTTTTAAGAAAGAAGTGTTTTGATTGTTTTGTGCTTTGTAACACACATTGTATTTAAATCCCTCATGTAGGATCGAATGCCTAGCATATCGACCCAAGACGGGACGTACGCTAAACATTCTAAGAAAGTGAGAGAAGACCCCTCACCATCTCATTCTCACATGGAAGGCCCAAATACAATACATATTATGCCTTTATTAAGTGTTTTTTATTTTTATTTTGAGATGAGAAGAAAAGAGACTCAAAAGGAAACTCTAAAGGGAAACTAAGAGTCCTAATGTTATCATGCATGGATGTCCTATGGTTAGTGAGGCTTAGGAGGAACGACTACCTAAAACCTAATGCTAATCCTACTCCAAGCTTAATCAAAAATTAAGTTGGACTAGGTAGCTCTAAAGGGGAAAGAATCCAAGACTTAAACAAGTCTTGAGATCCATGGGAGGAGAAAGAGTGAGAGAGAAGAAAGAGTAATCATGAATTAATCAGAAATTAATCAAGAATATCCAAACTAAAATGAAGTGCTAATTAAAAGCAAGATTAAAAGTTAACAAAAATTATCCAAGTGAGGAATAAAATGCTAATTAACAAAAGAAGACTAAGTTCTAAATAAAAGAGTTAGTCAAAATTAAAAATTAATTCTAAAGTTAATCCTAAAATTAATCCAAGTTAATTTCTAATAAAAATCTAATTCTAATATATATATCTAAAACAAAATATTAAACTTAATTCTAAAACCAAAACCAAATTAAAGTTCTAAGTTCTAATATCCTAAATTAATATTTAAACCTAGTGAAATTAAAAGAGGGTGCAGACAAGTCCAGAGTGGTGTGAATAAGCAAGCTGGCCGTGTGGGCTTATGCATCAGGCCCAATATCCTTTGAAGCTACAGGCGGGGGGTGCGAAGAGTGATGAATGGTGTGTGAACAGAAAGCGCATGGGCTTTTAGAAAGCAGGCCCAAGAATTTGTTAAAGAGCCAGGGGGCGGCGAGAGAAAAACGGGGGTGTAGGAAGGAAAAAAACTTGGGCCTAAAAAGGAGCCCGATTCAGCCAACCTTCAGAGTTCAAAACCAGACTAAACCTAAAAATCTCACTCTTCATCCTCTTCACCCTAACCTTCCGCCGCCGTAACCTCACACTCTCCTTCCGTCCACTTCATTTTGACTCATCCTCGCCGGAACTCTTCTCCAATCGCTCAACCTTCAAAAACTCGCCGCCACCAAACTCCTCCCTTGTTCTTCACATCCTCTTCTTCGTCACCATAGTCGATCGCAACCCAAACCTAAAGCTGTGTCGCTCGCCGCGCAACCTCAGCAGAGTAACTCAACCTTCCTCGTTCGCCATCTTTCTCCTCCACAATACTTCATCGTCTCCAAAACCTTGCCGCCATCAACTCCGATCTCCAACGGCCTCTTCGTTCGCTTCTCCTCTCCGTCTTCATCATCAAATCACACGACCTCCTTCTGTTCGCCTCTCATCCCTCACCAACTCAACACTCATCATTTCACTCTCTTCGTTCGTCTCTCACAACGAACAAACTCACCTCTCTCAAACGATGTCGCGGAAATGAACAAGTCGTATCAAATCGAACGATGCATATACGAGAAGCCAAACGCACACTAATCAAAGACAATCACGTCATGAATTCGAAGTTTGAATTGAGAACGACTTACCTACCGGAGCAGTTCCGGTGACTCTTCCAAATGGATAAACGAAGAGAAAACCAAAGATATTTGGCTCAGGTATGCGTAATTTTTGACTTCGATTCTTCCGCTTCTTTCAAATATTCTACTACTTCTTCCTTCTTCTTTTGCTGCGGATGAGTTTTGTTTTTGAACGTCGTTGACATTGATTTTGCTTCGAAACTGAATTTGCCGTTGATGAAGGTTCAAGAAGCTTAGCAGAAATTGGTTGCGGAATTGTTCAGGAATTGTTTAGAACTTGATGAAGAGTGCCGTTTGTTGCAGGTTCAGGATTGAAGATTATTGATCTGCAGAGGCTCAAGTAATTTATTGAAAAATGTTGAAGGGAAACTGGTGTTGTTCTTGGTTTCTGCTGCAGGTGGATTAGGCGAGGAGAATATTGAAGATAATGGAGTGTGTTTATGAATTTGAGGAGAATTGCATAATGAAAGGTTAATTGAATCGAAGATGGAAACGGAGATTGGAGCGAAGCAAATGAAGAAGCTTCCTCTCCCAATTTTGTTGCAGTGAAGAAAACGAAATCCTCCTCTCAATTCAGCTACAACTTGCCTTTTTATTCTGTGATTTGGGGAAGGGTAGGATCGGTATTCAAGTGAATTTCCATTAGGGATTTCGTTGAGGTTCTCGTGTGGTATTGGTCACGAATTGTAGCAGTTGTGAAAATTGTTGTGTAGAAAGTCACGCCTTTGTACGCGTTTCCTGAACTTTGTAATTTCTGCTGAAAATTTGGTAACGTTTTCAATTACAGTTGGCCATCATTTTATGAAAAAAAAATTGGTTTTGGCTTATGTATGATGTGAATCACTTGTGCCTGCAGCATGACATGGCCTTTTTCTTGATGTTGGCTGAAAGTTGGTTTATGTGGATCGTGAGGGTATTACATGGGCCGCATGGATCTTTTTAGAAGTTTTTTTCTCTTTTCTATTTTTTTGTAATATGAACATTGGGTTTATTTTTCTTGGTGATGGGCTTTGAGTTTAGAATGATGTGAAAATGGACAATTAGCTTAGGAAATTGGTAAAAATGGATATGAGTATTAAAAATGGATACTGAAATAGATTAAAAATGGAATTGGATATTGGAAATGGGAATATTTGTGAATGGTTTAGAAAAAGAAAATGATTTATGAAAGAAAAAAAGATAAGTGAATTAAAACTTGGATAGAAAAATGAATGAGAGAATGGAGTCAAGTAAAAATGGACAAATGGATCGGATACGGTTTATGGATTTGGAAATTGAAATGGTTTATGAATAAAAGAAAAGGTAAGTGGATAAAAAATGAAAATGGTTGATGGATTAAAAACAATGAGTTTGGATATGGATTATGGATAGAAAATGGATAACCAACTGAATTCAAAACCAATCACCAACTTTCCACAAGCCTCTGACAAAATAGTCACAGCTACCACTGAGCAATCTGGCCACTCACATAATCCACTGAAGAATTTCAACTGATAACTATCCACCAGCTCAACTGTAAACAAGAACTCTAATTCTCCCTGGTATGCTGATAAATCTCGAAGAAGATGATTTGAACTGAGAAGAAATTAAAACCCTGATTCACACCAATGAAACCCCTGAATAAGAGAAACCCTGGAGCTTGATGAACCTCTGAAAGAGAGTACCATCATGATAATAAGAAAACCCTTCGATCCCATGTCTTAGAAGACCAATGCAATGATATGATTATGAGTTATGACCTAAAAATGCGGATGAACGCGAAGCAAAAGCCAGAAAAAGGTAGGGCAAATTTTGGGGTACTACAGCTGCCCCTATTCAATCAACTTGGACCTGAAAGGATGATAGCAACTGCTTTCAGACATTCAAGGTACAAGGTGATTGAATACAAAAAGAATCGCAAAATTTGCAAACCGCGAGGAGAGAAAATATTATTGGATCTCAGTCACACCTCATCAAAGGAATTTGACGGAAAGACAACATACCCAGAGAACCACATCGTCAAAGGGATTTGACGGGAAGAAAAGATAACCCGACTGAAAGGACACATCGTCATAAGGATGACGACAAGAAGACTCAACTGAAGTAACACATTGTCATGGCGATGATAGAAAGAAGACTCGACACCCGACCGAAAGGATACATCGTCAAAGCAATTTGACGGCAGGAAGACTCAACCAAAGGAAACACGTTGTCATGGGGATGACAGAAAGAAGATGAACCCCAAGAAACACCTCGTCACAGGGTTGACGGGAAGAAAAGATAACCAACGGACCACATCATCAAAGAATTGACGGAAAGAAAGCCCGAACACCCGACCGAAGGGACACATTGTCATAGGGATGACAGAAAAAAGACTCAACCAAATGAAGCACATTGTCATGGGGATGACAGAAAGAAGACTCGACACCCGACTAAAAGGATACATCGTCAAAGCAATTTGACGGCAGAAAGACTCAACCAAAGGAAACACGTTGTCATAGGGATGAAAGGAAGATGACTTGACCGAAGGAAGCACATTGTCATGGGGATGACAGAAAGAAAACCTGACTGAAGATAACCCACTGTCATAGGGATGACAGGGAGAAAATTCCATCGTAGGGACACATTGTCATGGAGATAACACATTGTCATAGGGATGACATAAAGAAAATGAAACCCATATCCGAAGAAACACCATGTCATGGAGATAACACATTGTCATGGGGATGACAGAAAGAAGACCTGAACGAAGAAAATACATTGTCATGGGGATGACAGAAAGGAAACCTGACCGAAATGTCGTCATCAAGGGGTTGATGGACAATGACTGGTCGAGGGTAAGATCGACGTATGATCTACGACCCAAAAGAAAGGTAAGCAGAGGGACTGATTATAATGTCCGTTGGGGATATGTCACCGTCTTGATTGGAAGTTAATTCGGGCTTTCGCGCAAGGTACCAAATCTGGCTTATGCTTCGCATGCATATGTTTGAATTTTCTTTCTATGGCGTAATGCTCCATATGAAATGGAAATGCTACGCGATTTGAGGATGCAATGATTACTATATGCAAAATGCCGACGCATGCTCGGGCTACCGGGAAAGAAGGATGTGCCAAGTACGATTAGACTTTGTTGGCTAGGATAGGTGAAACCTGATGGTGATTGTTTTTTCAAAGGCGAAATCTTTCTGGGTACCAATGGGGATTGGATTTTGAATGAAGTGCCAATAGGGATTGGACTTTAGGTATGAAGGGAACGCCAAAAGGGATAGGATTTCGGGTTTTTGAAATATACCAGCAAAGTGGGTTATGGAATGATGCCGAGCAAGGTTAGGCTATGGATTTTCTTTTCGATTTTACAAGGCTTCATGCAATACTATGCAAATGATATGCGATGACAATGATTATGCCATGATGTTTATGATATGCAACAGGACCACTCCAGCAAAATAAATGCTGAAGAGACGAGGCCAACTCCGCTGGGGATAACAAACTGAACCGTCTTCAGGGTCATAACTGCTCGAGATCCCGACCAAACCTCCATTCTGCAGGGACCTGCTGGAATATGAATAAAATACTTCTGCTGGAGGAAACATCCCAGGAATCTTGCTGAAGAAAAGTGCCAATGATAACCGACCTTTGACTTGCTGGGGAATACTGACCACCACTAAAAATATGCTCAGGGGACAATGATTGATGATATCAGCTTTGCTAGGGGACCATATCAGACTTGCTCCTTTGTTTGATGCTTGCCTCTTACCCTTACTCCGTTGGGGAGACGGAAACAACTTTACCACACCAGGGAAGCACATACCCAATGCTCTTATCCTGTACGGTAGTATGAACTCTTGCTAAAAGCAATAAACTCTGTCGCACTGGCTAGGGGAGAGCGAACTCCTGAACCCTTGTTGGGGAGAATAATCACAATCTCCATAATGCTCTGCCGAATGATAAAACTTCAGCCATCTCTTTCGAGGCGAGAAACTCTACTGGGGATGTCACGTGTTAACTATCAACACGCATCCTACAGATGTGATATGACCAAAAGAGGTGCCCCGATGCAGCATAACCTGTAAATGAACATGTCTTCAGGATGTCTCGTGAAGATTCGACATATATTGTCCCATGGCTTTTTATTAACCGTCCTCCGGAGAGAATCACCTTTTGTGCTTTTGGAGTGGTCTGCCCCAGCTTTGAAATGATTTGTGCCCCTAGCTGTCTGATCTGTGAAGGAATACCTCTAACTGATCTTTGAGAGATTTGTTGAATCTTGACTTGATTGCCCCAGATTCTCAACATAATTGCCCCAGATTAACCAAACTGCAGAGGTACTTCATAATGTAACTGCCCCAGATCGACAACTTCCTAGCACGAATTGTCGTGAAAGCTAACACCCAACATAATCATTTGATAACATATCCCCTGTCACTCTCATCCCTCAGAGTTTTCAAGCATCTCACTTTGGCGTGATCAAAATTCTCGACTGATGTTCACTGTGTAAGCCTTACTGGTGTCAAGTACATGTAAGTGAGCAGAAAATATTTATTCCAAGAACGAAAAATTATAATGCAACACATATATTAATCTCGAAGTTTTTTTCCCTTTTTTCGAGGAGATATCACCAACACCTGTGAACGAGTCGCTGTTGAAGGTGCAACACAAAAATTTAAATGGAAAATAGCGTGCACATGCAATACCAACCAAGGTATTTTAGCACAACTCATGGGAGTCAGGAACGCCATCTTATTGAAATATGCCTTCAGAATAAACCCTGTTTCAATTAGGAATTTTGAGGGTTGTAACGTGGCCTGGTTCGCGGTTTAAGAAAAAAGGATTTATGGCTCAAAATTTTGTTTGTACCCACCCCTTCTCCTTGATGTTCTCCAGTCCTACGTTCAGCTAGCTCGACACAAGCGCTCACCTTTCAAAAGGTTATGAATGGTATGAGGATGGTTAAGGAACCCACACGGTTTACAGAGTGACATTCACCCCTTTTTGCCTTTGGTGTCTGTGGTCACACGACTTGTTCTTTCCTCGAGGATTTTTCTTTGTTGTTCCTCTCATTTTTTCTCTTTTGTTTTTTTGTTTTTTTTTATTATTTTTTTTTATTTCCCTGATTTTTTCCTGGACTGATTCTTTTTTGAATTTTTCGATTTTGAAGTCCAGCGGGATGCCCTACTTTTGCCTAAGTCACTTGTTTTCAAGTTTCGACTTAGCGGGATTTTTCCTTTTTTTTATTCTCTTGAACTAGTCGTGTGACACAGGTTTATCTGGACTTGTAAAGGGTTGTGACCGTCTCACTCTTTAGTTGATGAGGGATAACCATTGTGATTTGATCCTCGAATTGGACACTCCTTTTGAAATTTGAACGCTCGGCCAAATTAACTGACACCTACCCTGACCCAGGTTAAGATTGAGGGTTTTCCATTTTCAGAAAGAAACTCCAGCTTCTAGGCTCAACGGGGTTTTGACAAAGGTTTCACTCCCTTATATCTCCGGTGTTTAGGAATTTGAAACAATGCCTGTACATCCTCAACAGGGTTTTATCCAAAAGCATACAACCAAAGATTTTGCGTTTTTACCTCATCATCCTCCCTCCAAGAGTTTAAACAAGGCAGTTAATATTGCAGTGCATACAAACATTAAATGAGTGAATACGAATGAACTTTTTCAAGAAAAACATATTTATTGCATTAAAATCATCATTCAAGAACAGACAAAGTTATTACATGCAAACATTAACTAGTACTGAAAATTACAAATGAAAATGCAGTAAAGAAAATTGATATTCGCCATTGCTGAGGAGACTTGGCTCCGACTGGGCTGATTGCTTTAGGAGATGTCTTTACGGTCTCAAGTAATAACTTGAGAAGCTTCAGTTAACATACAGACTGTCTTCAGTGAAAATGATAAGCCCAACGTCAATGAGATCTTGCACCTTATGCCTGAACACCTTACACTCTTCAATGGTATGCCCATGTGTCCCTGAGTGGTATTCGCATCTAACACTCTTGTCATAATTTGGAGGAAGGGGAAATGGAACAGGAGCAGCTTTCTCTAGCTGAATCAAAGAGTCTTGAAGTAAACGATCGAGCAAGTAACTGTAAGGAATAGTAATGGGATCAAACTTTCTCTCCCGCCTTCTAGACTTTTGTTGACTCTTCAGATGGTAGCTCTGTTGTCGATGCCTACTTGTACCTTCCTCTCGTTCAGGCGCTTTCTTCCTTAGACTTGGCTTAAGAGTAGGCAACAAATGAGGACTAGAAGATTCCGAAACCATAGGTTGCGAGAAATGCCCTTGACTTGGTGCACCTTTAGGAGGGGAAACCGGGATATTCACTTCTTTCTCAGCAACAGGAGTAAGACCACCTTGTACGCTTACGCCGCCCGACGTGAATTTAATTGCTTTCAAGTCGATCAGATCCTGGACCACATGATGAAAGGCTTTACATTTTTCCACATTATGCCCCGGCGCACCAGAGTGAAAATTACAATGGGCATTTGCATCATAATCGAATGGGAGCTTTCCACGAGGAGGATTTATCATCCGAAGTTCAACCAATTGGAGCTGAAGTAAATACCTCAACAGCTGAGCATAAGACATAGGAATCGGATCAAAGATTCTGTCAGCCTTCTTCGACTTTGGGGGATACTTCTTAGCCTCGTGGTTGTCTTGGGAGACGAGAGGTAACTGCTGATGAGGAAATTCTGGAACCCTATGTTGTGCAGAAAATCCGTGAGGTAAATTAATCTTTGGGATAGATTCTACAGGCAATTGTGGAATGATAATTTCTGTTATAACCCCAGGCATGGGATCATCACCTTTTTTTAGCACATTTCTCACAACTTCCATGACCAGACTCATTTGAGTCTTCAGTTTTTTGACCTCTTCCTTCAGCACTTTCTGGTCTTGAATCAGAGCTTGCATGTCCCACATAAACTCCCCCACTTGGCTTCGCATTAACCTCAACTCTGCTTGAACCAGATCCATGGTCAACTTTCGAATGGCTTGAGCAGTTAAGTCTATAATTCTGAAGAAAACCAGATCAGGATAAGAACAACCAAGCCTCGAACACCTGCTATGCAAATGATTATGAAAATGCAATGTTATGAATGCAATAAGACATGGGATCAAAGCTTCCACATAATCTGAATAATCACTGTGCTGTGCTGATGAACGAATAGGTTCATGAGTCTGTTCTGAAGAGAATACCAGAATAACTAGAATAACCAGAATATCAGGCTGATCAAAATACCAGAATACCAGGCTGATAAGTCCACGCTGATAGGAAATCCAGAATACCGGGTATGTAGAAGGTCAAGGTTACCTGCAAACCTGTAAACAACCCGCCCCTCTCACATGTGGGTACTAGGATCCTCAGTATCCCGGGCTCTCAGGTCGAGAAATGATGATACGTTCACCATTTCTGGTTTGGCATCATCATCAATCGAGGAGGCCTCAACTGATTCACAAAAACGAAAGATCCTCAGCTTCAGAGGTTTGAGAAGCAATAGCACATTCAGCTCGAAGGATACAATGCTATCGCCAATCAAAGAGGTCGTCCGCTGATTCACTTCAAAATAAAGAGGGGTCATCCTAACAGGTCATCCAGACTTAACAACTCTTCCAAATAGCTCTACCATCGTGGGAAATCCACAACGCAGAATTCTCTAGAGAGAACCACATCCAGATTGTGTTTCATATTCCCTCCTCGAACCGAGATGGAACGCGAGAGTATATGAAACACGCTAATCACAAGTGCACTTAGGCCTGGGTATTGGGCCTATCTCTCAGAATACCCCGTCCCGCCAAACAGAAAACAGTACAGCAGTATAGCATAATATATCATATGCAATAAAAATGCTAAAGTGCAGTAAATACAGTAGTATACAGTAAAGTAAAAATACAGTAAATAGCAATACAGTACAATAGTAATACGACACAACAGTAAACACCCAATGAAAGAAAACAGACAAGCGCTAGGATTGACTCGCTAAGGAAACCAGAGATTCTGGTCTCCTAAACTCCCCAGCAGAGTCGCCAGCTGTCGCTCCCGGGATTTTCATCCAAGTACAAACACGAAAGTGGCACCGAAACAGAGTCGCCAGCAATGTGTATTTATCCCAAGAGAGGGAAAGGAAACACCGCATAAACCTGAGGGGAAGGAAAAAGCATGGTCTTGCGACCAAGAGAAATGGGTTCGGGAGTCGGTTACGCGTGAGGAAGGTATTAGCACCCCCACGCGTCCATCGTACCCAATGGGATCCATGCTTGCTTGTCTCGATCAAAGGGTGTCGTCAATCGGAGCTTCGCTGCTACTGGAAAGGAAAAGGAACTGCTAGCTGGAGAACCGGAAAAGGAAGGGAGGGAGAAAGAGAAACAAATGTAGGGAAAATAAAAGAAGTGCTCGCATGGGCCCTACCCCACTGCCTACGTATCTCATCGGGAGCATGAGAATCAGAGCGACGTAGTTCCCCTCACTAGGGGTGGGTTGTGTTTTTTAGGGAACGACTTACGTTCTAGCTCAGGTGTTGCAGCTCGCTGTATGGAGACTTAGGCGTTACCGTCTTGCAAGAGAATGAGGAGAAGAACGTTCGTACGTTGAGAATGAGTGAGATGAGAAAAGAATTCCCGAAGGAAAGACGTTATTGTTTGGTTTTGTCTTTTAAGAAAGAAGTGTTTTGATTGTTTTGTGCTTTGTAACACACATTGTATTTAAGTCCCTCATGTAGGATCGAATGCCTCGCATATCGACCCAAGACGGGACGTACGCTAAACATTCTAAGAAAGTGAGAGAAGACCCCTCACTATCTCATTCTGACATGAAAGGCCCAAATACAATACATATTATGCCTTTATTAAGTGTTTTTTATTTTTATTTTGAGATGAGAAGAAAAGAGACTCAAAAGGAAATTCTAAAGGGAAACTAAGAGTCCTAATGTTATCATGCATGGATGTCCTATGGTTAGTGAGGCTTAGGAGGAACGACTACCTAAAACCTAATGCTAATCCTACTCCAAGCTTAATAAAAAATTAAGTTGGACTAGGTAGCTCTAAAGGGGAAAGAATCCAAGACTTAAACAAGTCTTGAGATCCATGGGAGGAGAAAGAGTGAGAGAGACGAAAGAGTAATCATGAATTAATCGGAAATTAGTCAAGAATATCCAAACTAAAATGAAGTGCTAATTAAAAGCAAGATTAAAAGTTAACAAAAATTATCCAAGTGAGGAATAAAATGCTAATTAACAAAAGAAGACTAAGTTCTAAATAAAAGAGTTAGTCAAAATTAAAAATTAATTCTAAAGTTTATCCTAAAATTAATCCAAGTTAATTTCTAATAAAAATCTAATTCTAATATATATATATCTAAAACAAAATATTAAACTTAATTCTAAAACCAATACCAAATTAAAGTTCTAAGTTCTAATATCCTAAATTAATATTTAAACCTAGTGAAATTAAAAGAGGGTGCAGACAAGTCCAGAGTGGTGTGAATAAGCAAGCTGGCCGTGTGGGCTTATGCATCAGGCCCAATATCCTTTGAAGCTACAGGCGAGGGGTGCGAAGAGTGATGAATGGTGTGTGAACAGAAAGCGCATGGGCTTTTAGAAAGCAGGCCCAAGAATTTGTTAAAGAGCTATGGGGGTGGCGAGAGAAAAACGGGGGTGTAGGAAGGAAAAAAACTTGGGCCTAAAAAGGAGCCCGATTCAGCCAACCTTCAGAGTTCAAAACCAGACTAAACCTAAAAATCTCACTCTTCATCCTCTTCACCCTAACCTTCCGCCGCCGTAACCTCACACTCTCCTTCCGTCCACTTCATTTCGACTCATCCTCGCCGGAACTCTTCTCCAATCGCTCAACCTTCAAAGACTCGCCGCCACCAAATGCCTCCCTTGTTCTTCACATCCTCTTCTTCGTCACCATAGCCGATCACAACCCAAACCTAAAGCTGTGTCGCACGCCGCGCAACCTCAGCAGAGTAACTCAACCTTCCTCGTTCACAGTATTTCTCCTCCATAATACTTCATCGTCTCCAAAACCTTGCCTCCATCAACTCCGATCTCCAACGGCCTCTTCGTTCGCTTCTCCTCTCCGTCTTCATCATCAAATCGCACGACCTCCTTCTGTTCGCCTCTCATCCCTCACCAACTCAACACTCATCGTTTCGCTCTCTCCGTTCCTCTCTCACAATGAACAAACTCACCTCTCTCAAACGAAGTCGCGGAAATGAACAAGTCGTCGCAAATCGAACGATGCATATACGAGAAGCCAAACGCACACTAATCAAAGACAATCACGTCATGAATTCGAAGTTTGAATTGAGAACGACTTACCTACCGGAGCAGTTCCGGTGACTCTTCCAAATGGATGAACGAAGAGAAAACCAGAGATATTTGGCTCAGGTATGCGTAATTTTTGACTTCGATTCTTCCGCTTCTTTCAACTCTTTACTACTTCTTCCTTCTTCTTTTGCTGCGGATGAGTTTTGTTTTTGAACGTCGTTGACGTTGATTTTGCTTCGAAACTGAATTTACCGTTGATGAAGGTTCAAGAAGCTTAGCAGAAATTGGTTGCGGAATTGTTCAGGAATTGTTTAGAACTTGATGAAGAGTTCTGTTTGTTGCAGGTTCAAGATTGAAGATTATTGATCTGCAGAGGCTCAAGTAACTTATCAAAAAATGTTGAAAGGAAACTGGTGATGTTCTTGGTTTCTGCTGCAGGTGGATTAGGCGAGGAGAATATTGAAGATAATGGAGTGTGTTTATGAATTTGAGGAGAATTGCAGAATGAAAGGTGAATTGAATCGAAGATGGAAACGGAGATTGGAGCGAAGCAAATGAAGAAGCTTCCTCTCCCAATTTTGTTGCAGTGAAGAAAACGAATATCCTCCTCTCAATTCAGCTACAACTTGCCTTTTTATTCCGTGATTTGGGGAAGGGTAGGATCGGTATTCAAGTGAATTTCCATTAGGGATTTCGTTGAGGTTCTCGTGTGGTATTGGTCACGAATTGTAGCAGTTGTGAAAATTGTTGTGTAGAAAGTCACGCCTTTGTACGCGTTTCCTGAACTTTGTAATTTCTGCTGAAAATTTGGTAACGTTTTCAATTACAGCTGGCCATCATTTTATGAAAAAAAATTGGTTTTGGCTTATGTATGATGTGAATCACTTGTGCCTGCAGCATGACAAGGCCTTTTTCTTGATGTTGGCTGAACGTTGGTTTATGTGGTTCGTGAGGGTATTACATGGGCCGCATGGATCTTTTTAGAAGTTTTTTTCTCTTTTCTATTTTTTTGTAATATGAACATTGGGTTTATTTTTCTTGGTGATGGGCTTTGAGTTTAGAATGATGTGAAAATGGACAATTAGCTTAGGAAATTGGTAAAAATGGATATGAGTATTAAAAATGGATACTGAAATAGATTAAAAATGGAATTGGATATTGGAAATGGGAATATTTGTGAATGGTTTAGAAAAAGAAAATGATTTATGAAAGAAAAAAAGATAAGTGAATTAAAACTTGGATAGAAAAATGAATGAGAGAATGGAGTCAAGTAAAAATGGACAAATGGATTGGATACGGTTTATGGATTTGGAAATTGAAATGGTTTATGAATAAAAGAAAAGGTAAGTGGATAAAAAATGAAAATGGTTGATGGATTAAAAACAATGAGTTTGGATATGGATTATGGATAGAAAATGGATAACCAACTGAATTCAAAACCAATCACCAACTTTCCACAAGCCTCTGACAAAATAGTCACAGCTACCACTGAGCAATCTGGCCACTCACATAATCCACTGAAGAATCTCAACTGATAACTATCCACCAGCTCAACTGTAAACAAGAACTCCAATTCTCCCTGGTATGCTGATAAATCTCGAAGAAGATGATTTGAACTGAGAAGAAATTAAAACCCTGATTCACACTAATGAAACCCCTGAATAAGAGAAACCCTGGAGCTTGATGAACCTCTGAAAGAGAGAACCATCATGATAATAAGAAAACCCTTCGATCCTATGTCTTAGAAGACCAATGCAATGATATGATTATGAGTTATGACCTAAAAATGCGGATGAACGCGAAGCAAAAGCCAGAAAAAGGTAGGGAAAATTTTGGGGTACTACACTTGTTCGCATTCTTCACTCCATTTAAATGTTGCTTTCTGTCGAAGAAGTTTGAAAAATGGGAGTGCGTATTGGGCAGATTTAGCGACAAAACGAGAGAGAGCAGTGAGCATCCCGTTAAGTGACTGTATCGACTTTTTTGAGTTCGAAGTAGGAATCTCGGAAAAGGCCTTACATTTGTCGGGATTCGCTTCAATTCCTCTCTCCGTCAGGTAAAAGCCGAGGAATTTCCCTGCTCGAACACCGAAAGTGCACTTGTCAGGGTTGAATCTCATGCGACATTTCCTCGCTGTGTCGAACACCTTTTTAAGATGAGCAGCGTGGTCGACTTCTTCTGCAGATTTGACGATCATGTCGTCCATATAGACTTCGAGCATGTCACCAATTTCTGCTCGGAAGACCTTGTTCATCATTCGTTGGTAGGTGGCGCCAACATTCTTCAGACCAAAGGGCATTACATTATAATAGTAATTGCCCGACTCGGTCATAAAAGCTGTATGCTTTCTGTCGGCCTCATCCATGGGAATTTGGTTATATCTCGAATAAGCGTCCATGAAAGACAACAGTTTAAATCCTGCAGAGTTGTCGACCAATCGGTCGATGTTAGGCAATGGGTAAGAGTCTTTAGGGCATGCCCGATTAAGATCCGTGTAGTCAATGCACATCCTCCATTTTCCATTAGATTTTTTAACAAGTACAACATTGGACAACCAAGTGGTGTACTTGGCCTCCGAAATAAAGTTTGCCTCTAGGAGGTCTTTTAAAGCTTTTTCAGCAGCCTCCATTTTTTCTGGAGACTGCCTACGCCTACGTTGAGCTACAGCCCTAGCATTTGGATCTATGGTTAGCTGGTGACAAGCCACTTGAGGATCTAATCCGGGCATTTCCGAATCGCTCCAAGCAAACAAATCTGCATTCTCTCGGAGACATGCCTTCAGCTGTCTCCTCGCCAGGTCGGGTAGTCCATGGCCAATCTTCACAGTTCGCTTTGGGTCGTCGCCAAGAGGGATCAGCTCGAAATCTCCGTCTGGGATGGGGCACGTTGGGTAGAGAGGCTGCCCGTTGACTTCAACTGGGAGGTCTTTGCCTGCAACTTCTTCCTGTTCCCCGGAGAACCTGCTATCAAGGTCGACCACGCTGACCGGCGGTAGTGGAACCTGTGCGACATCTGAAGCTTCCCTTTTGGGGTGGACGCCACCGACGACACTTAGACCTTTGATCGCTGCATCGAAACATCTTCTAGCTGCTTCAATATCCCCGTGTAGGGTTACCACACGTCCTCGAGTTGTATAATACTTCATTTTTAGGTGGACAGTGGATGGTACAGCTGTTATTTCAGCCAAAGTGGTTCTTCCCAAGATGCAGTTGTAGAGAGAAGGACAGTCGACCACTAGGAAACGCGTCTTCGCTTGTCGAGCTGTTTCACCTGCTCCGAATGTGACCAATAATTCTACATAACCTCGAGGTCTAGTAGACGCGCCGTTGAAGCCTTGTAGATCGGATCCCACATATGGGGACAGGTAATGCTTTGTCAGTTGGAGAGTGTTGAAGAGGTGAGTCTACATGATGTCCACTGAGCTTCCCTGATCGACCAAAATTCGATGCACATCAAAGTTGGCCATTTGTGCCCGGATTAGGAGGGGTATATTAGCATTCGGGGATCCCCCTGGTAATTCCTCGAGATAGAAACTTATAGGGCATGATTTTCCACGAGATAAGCTGAGAGTTGGGTCTCGAGGAGTGGATGTCCTTAGTTCGTCGAACTTCCTCTTTATTGAACCGACGGTCACTCGTTCAGGGTCTCCGCCTGATATGACTAGGGCTTGGGGGAAATTTTCCCAGGTACTGCGAACACTTACTAGTTCTTCCACCGGGAAGCTCTTCCACATGTTTCGAACATCTTCGGCATTGCTTATATTTCCTTGGAAACCGAAGTCTTCAGGTCGTGTGATGCTTAAGGCAACCTGCAGTTTTCTGGTGTCCGAATGGTTTGACTCTTCGGTATTTAGAGCTTCTTGGCTGGTGAGACGAGGAGCCTCGTCTTGTTTGGCGTATTTTTTCAGGTAGCCTTCTTTTATTAGCGTTTCGATTGCATCCTTAAGGTGGATGCAATCCTCAGTAACATGCCCGTGACTGCGATGGAACCGAAAGTACTTGGATTTATCAGTATTTGGTTTGGGATTTGTTGGTTTTGGGAAGCGCATTCCCCCTTTCACGAACTCCGAATTTGCACATTCACTGAAAATGCGTGCACGGGACACGTTTAGTGGAGTGTACTCTTTAAAAAGACCGGCTGGTCCCCGAGATTCGCTAGACTCTTTATTCTGATTTTCCTTTTTCCTCTCCCCGCCTCGCTTCGGTGGAGGGGAATCTTCTCTTCTCCTTTCCCCTCCTCGCCTAGGTGTCGGGGAGTCTTCCCTGTTCCGACCACGGGGGCCTTCTCTGCTTCTTAAGTCAAGGGCAATCTGGGCTGCTTCTGCTTCCTCGAACGCAATGTGTGATTAAGCTCGTTCGAGGAAACCTTCGAAGTTGCGAGGATGGTGTAATCCGACAGATTCTGCGAACTTGGAACCAACCCGCAGTCCTTTGATGATGAGATATAATTTTATATGGTCGGTCGTATGGACCTCGACCGCTTCTTTGTTGAATCTCTCTATGTAGCTCCGGAGAGATTCTCTATTTTCTTGGAAGATGGCCTCCAAGGAGGATATAGTTTTTGGATGTCTTCGAGAAGCTGTAAAATGCTTCCTGAAACGTTCTCCTAGAGCTTTCCACGACGTTATTGATTCAGGTGCCAGGTTTTTATACCAAGCCATGGCTCCCTTCCGAAGAGTTGTAGGGAATAATCGATATTTGATAGCGCCGGAGACGTTTCTAAAGTCTAGAAGAGCCTCAAAGCTCTCGACATGGTCGTCCGGATCAGATGTTCCATCGTAAGTCCCTAAGGATGGAGGTCTCTCTAACCCTTTGGCAATAGGAGCTTCCATTATTTGTCTGGATAGAAGAGTCCGGTAGTCGTCGTCATCGCTGCCTCCCGGGGATACAGAAGGAGAATTATGACCACGAACATAGTGACGCTTCGGGGAGTTTTCCCTATGATGGCCTCTTGGCTCCTCGACATCAGGCTTACTCCTCTTAGTCTTCAAGGGATGAGTGGGCCCTTTTGGTGGCGGAGAGCGGTGACGCTTTTGTGGATGCTCGGTCTAGTTACGTTCCAAACATGGCCTGCGACCTCTATTTACTGGAGAGGGGCTACGAGATTCCACTGGAGATTGTGGATGTCTGGGATAAGGAGGTGTAGGGTGTCTTTGTGGGGAAGTTCGACCACGACCTTGTTCCAGCTTCTCGATCCGTAAGCTTTGGTTGAAGATCATTTGATTGGTCTGATTGACCAACGTAAATAAGGCAGCAGTGTTCGGATCTGCATTTGGTGGTGGATCCACGGGATGGTAGGTGGGCCAGAAGATTGCTTCCTGTCCATCTTGTTGAGCAGTCTCGTATTCCACCTCATCGGAAGATGGGGAGGCAGTGATTCCATCTCTGACATCATTCTCCACGACGGGCTGAAGAGCATTGTTGTCGCCATGGGTGTTACCACCAAGTTGTGTGATGACATTATCAATAGCTTGATTTGCTGACGGGTTGGCCATTGCTGGTAGTTGAATGAGGAAACTTTGGTTTATCGCGAGGGAAAAATGGGGAAGCTTATGAAGATTCCCACAGACGGCGCCACTGATCGTACCTGGATCAGGCTGTTTGAAGGTGGCCAACGGTGTCTGGAATAATTGCTACTTCAATGATGATGAAAGACAGCGCGGGGGGGGGGGGGTGTACCTGTAGGACACTCTGATGCTTAAGTCAGTGAGTGCACAACAAATACAGAGAAAGAGAGTGAGAGTAAGAAGTTAACTTATTCTGACCCTCTCAAGTGAGAGGGTATTTATAGGAGACCCCCAGCGCGTGGCCAACGGTTACTTGTAACGGGTGGGACCAGCGTGTGACCCGTTCCAAGTAACTGCTAGGGCTTACGTGTAGTAATAATGACCAGCTCGTGGTCAACACCCTAGTGTAACTGTCCCTTTAATGCCATTATTAGACGGTTACATGAAACGTATCTGTGTAGAGAAGACCGTTGATGGGCTCCTCGGGGGGGAGAGTCTACAATGTCGAGGAGATGTGGTGGTCGTGGTTTGGACATGACTTAATAGAGGCGAACCATGTTTGTCGAGGACCCGTGAGTCAACGGGGATTGGGAGTATTCTCGCGGGGAGAAGTTAATCTGTCGAGGAAGTCTATTTCATCAGGGTGTGGTGTCTTCTTTTCCTGTTTGTCTTCAGGTGCTCGACACTGTCAAGGAGTCAGGTGCCCGACATACCTTTGGCCTTGCGTATGGCAGTCATGTGTCATTCTCTAGGGCTTTATTGGGGTTCTTCAAGTTGTATTGATTGGGCCTGTTTTATTGTAGGAAACCACGGCCCAGTCCAGAACAATGGCTATGAATTATGACAAAGATGGTTTAAGGACTCTTGAACATAGATTGGACATTTGGATTGATCTTGAAATAATCTGGCTACTAAATGGGTATTTGGTTGGAACCAAAATGGATATGGACATGAGAAGTGGATAAATGGATTTAAATGGTTTTAAAATGACATGCAGTTATGAGATGAAATGGATATGGAATGGACATTAAAAATGATGTGGATAAATTGGTTTAGAAAAAGGGATATTAAAATGAAATGGATATTTAAAATTTGAATTATGATTTGGAAATTGAATTAGAGAAATGGATATGAATTGATGTTAAAAGTGGATGATTGGATTTCGAGTGAGCAAATGGATATCCAAATGGATAATGAATTTGGATATGGAGATGAATATGAAATATGGATTAGGTATTTGGTTTAATGGATATTGTATGGACAAATGGGTTTAAGAAAAGGTTATGAAAAAATGGATTTACAAAATGGAAATTGGATATTGACTTTGGAAGTCATGGAAAATGGTATTAAATGAATATGGGTTAGAAAGTGATTTAAAACGAATATCAAAATGGTTATGGGTTAGAAAAAAGGAGTTGTGTCTCGAATTCCAAGTAAGTCACATGATCGTATTCAATCCACATCCAACTTCAGATCCAAAGTGACTAGGAAAACCTCAGATCAGGAAGATTACAACGAGGAGAATTCAACCTCTTGCTCAAACTTAACCGGGACTAGAAACCGAATGAATCCCTTATGAATAAGGCCAATAAAATCCTTTGATCTCATGTCTTAGAAGACCAATGCAATGATATGATTATGAATTATGACCTAATGAGATGCAAAATGAAAAGAAACATAAGCCAGAAAAAGTTAGAAAAAGGTAGGGCAAATTTTGGGGTGCTACAGCTGCCCCTATTCAATCGACTTGGACCTGAAAGGATGATAGCAACAGCTTTCAGACATTCAAGGTACAAGGTGATTGAATACAAAAAGAACCGCAAAATTTGCACTCTGCAAGGAGAAACAATAAAACTAGAGCCCAGTCACACTTCGCAAAGGAATCTGACGGAAAGACAACATACCCAGCGAACCACGTCGTCAGAGGGATTTGACGGAAAGAAAAATGGAACCCCACCGAAAGGACACATCGTCAAAGTAACTTGACAGCAGGAAGACCCAACTGAAGGAACACATTGTCATAGGGATGACAGAAAGACGACTCGACCAAAGGAAACACATTATCATAGGGATGACAGAAAGCAGACTCGACCGAAGAAAACACATCGTCAAAGGGGTTTGACAGAAAGAAGACTCCATCGTAGAAAATCTGACCACAGTTAACACATTGTCATAGGGATGACAGAAAGGAAACCTGAACGGAGAGAACACATTGTCATAGGGATGACAGAAAGAAGATGAACCCCAAGAAACACCTCGTCAAAGGGTTAACGTGGAGAAAAGATAACCAACGGACCACATCGTCAAAGAATTGACGGAAAGACAGCCCGAACACCCGACCGAAGGGACACATCGTCAAAGTAATTTGACGGCAAGAAGACTCAACGGAAGGAACACATTGTCATAGGGATGACAGGAAGAAGACTCGACCAAGGGAAACACATTGTCATAGGGATGACAGAAAGAAGATGACCCTAAGAAACACTTCGTCAAAGGGTTGACGGGAAGAAATTCCACCGTAGGGACACATTGTCATAGGGACGACAGAAAGAAAATGAACCCTAAGAAACACCTCGTCAAAGGGTTGACGGGAAGAAAAGATAACCAGCACGCCACATCGTCAAAGAATTGAAGGACAGACAGCCCGTATACCCGACCGAAGGGACACATCGTCCTAGGGATGACAGAAAGAAGTTGAAACCCAAGAATCACCTCGTCAAAGGGTTGACAGGAAGAGAAATTCCACCGTAGGGACACATTGTCATAGGGATGACAGAAAGAAGATGAACCCCAAGAAACACCTCGTCAAAGGGTTGACGGGAAGAAAACCTTACGATGAAACACATCATCAAAAGGGTTTGATGGAAAGGAATCCTGACCGATATGTCGTCATCAAGGGGTTGATGGACAAAGACTGGTCGAGGGTAAGATCGACGTACGACCCAAAAGAAAGGCAAGCAGAAGGGTTGATTGTAATGTCTGCTGGGGATATGTCACCGTCTTGATTGTGAGTTGATTCAGGCTTTCGCGCAAGGTACCAAATCTGGCTTATGCTTCGCATGCATATGTTTGAAATTTCTTTCTATGGCGTAATGCTCCATATGAAATGGAAATGTTACGCGTTTTGAGGATGCTATTAATACTATATGCAGAAAGCCGATGCATGCTTGGGCTACCGGGAAAGAAGGATGTGCCAAGTATGATTGGACTTTGCTGGCAAGGACAGGTGAAACCTGATGGTGATTATTTTTTCAAAGGCGAAATATTTTGGGGTACCAATGGGGATTGAATTTTGTATGAAGTGCCAATAGGGATTGGACTTTTGGTTTGAAGGAAACGCCAATAGGGATAGGGTTTTAGGTTTTTGAAAGATGTCAGCAAAGTGGTCTGTGGAAGGATGTCGAGCAAGGTTGGGCTTTAGATTTCTGTTTGGTTTTACAAGGATTCATGAAATGCTATGCTGATGATATGCGATGATGATTATGCAATGATGTTTATGATATGCAACAGGAGCACTCCAGCAAAATAAATGCTGAAGAGAAGAGGCCAACTCTGCTGGGGGATAACAAACTGAATCGCCTTCAGTGTCATAACTGCTCGAGATCCCGACGAAACCTTCATTCTGCAGGAAAGCATGAATAACAACCGTCTACTGGAGAAACATCCCAGGACTATGCTGAAGAAAAAGTGCCAATGACAAGTCTTTGAATTGCTGGGGAAAGCTAACCACCACCCAAAAATATGCTCGGGGCAATGGTTGATGATATCAGCCCTGCTAGGGGACCATATCAGACTTACTCCTTTGTTTGATGCTTGCCTCTTACCCTTACTCTGTTGGGGAGACAAAAAACTTTACAACAAACTGAGGAAGCACAAATCCAACACTCTTATCCTGTACGGTAATATGAACTCTCGCTGAAGAGCAATAAACTTCGTCAAGCTAGCCAGGGGAGAGCGAACTCATAAACTCTTGCTGAGGAGAATAATTCATAATCTTCATAATGCTCTGCTGAATGATAAAACTTCAGCCATCTCTGCCGAGGCGAGAAACTCTACTGGGGACGTCACGCGTCAGCTATCACATGGGCCTTGCAACTGTGATATGGAAAAAAGATGTGTCCAGATGAAGCAGAAACCCCTAAAGGAACCTGTGAATGGACATGTCTTCAGGATGTCTCGTGAAGATCCGACATAGATTGCCCCATGGCTCTTGATTAACCGTCCTCCTGAGAGAATAACTTCTTGCTTTTGGGGTGGCCTGCCCCTGCCTCGAAATGATTTATTGCCCCTGACTGACTAATCCGCGAGAGATTTTCTAAATCTCGACTTGATTGCCCCAGATTTTCAACATAATTGCCCCAGATTAACCGAACTGCAGAGATATTTCACAACGTAACGGCCCCGGATTGACAACTTCCTAGCACGAATTGTCGTGAAAGCACACACCCATCATAATCACTTGATAACACATCCCCTGTTACACTCATCCCTGGAGTTTTCAAGCATCTCACTTTGGCGGGATCAAAATTCTCGACTGATGTTCACTTTGTAAGCCTTACTAGTGTCAAATACATGTAAGCAAGCATAAAATATCTATTCCAAGAATGAAAATTATAATGCAACATATACATTAATCTCGAAGTTTTTATCGAAAAGATATTGCCAATACCTGTGAACGAATCACTGGTTAAGGTGCGACACAGATTTTAAATGGAAAATAGCATGCACATGCAATACCAACCAAGGTCTTTTAGCACAACTCATAGGAGTCAGGAACACTATCTTATTGAAATACGCCTTCAAAATAAACCTTGTTTCAATTAGTACTTTTGAGGGTTGTAACGTGGTCTGGTTCGCGGTTTAAGAAAAAAGGATTTATGGCTCAAAATCTTGTTTGTACCCACCCATCCTCCTTGATGTTCTCCAGTCCTACGTTCAGCTAACTCGACACAAGCGCTCACCTTTCAAAAGGTTATGAACGGTATGAGGATGGTTAAGGAACCTGCACGATTTACAGAGTGACATTCACCCCTTTTTGCCTTTGGCGTCTGTGGTCACACGACTTGTTCTTTCCCCGAGGATTTTTCTTTTTGTTCCTCTCATTTTTCGCTTTTCGTTCTTTTGTTTTCCCCTGATTTTTCCTGGACTTATTCTTTTTTGAATTTTTCGATTTTGAAGTCCAGCGGGATGCCCTAACTTTTTCCTAAGTCACTTGTATTCAAGTTTTGACTTAGCGGGATTTTCCTTTTTTCTTCTTTTTTTTTTTTACTATTTTTTTTGAACAAATCGCGTGACACTGGTTGTCTGACTCGTTTGAAAAGGGTGGTGACTGCCTCATTCCTTAGTTGATGAGGGATAACCATGGTGGTTTCACGTCCCTCGATCTCCTGATGTGTGAGGGAAAAAAGGTAATGGATCCTCATATGCACCTTCCTTTCGAAATTTGAACGCTTGGTCAAATTATTGACAACTACCATGCCCCAGGTTAAATGTGAGGTTTTTTTCGTTTTCAGAAATAAACTCCTACTTCGAGGATCAAAGGGGTTGACAAAGGTCTATCTCCCTTATATCTCCGGTGTTTGGGGATTTGAAACAATGCCTGTACATCCTCAACAGAGTTTTATCCAAAAGCATACAACCAAAGACTGTGCGTTTTTACTTATCATCCTCCCTCAAAGAGTTTAAACAAGAAGTTTAGCATTGCAGTGCATACAAACATTAAATGAGTGAATACGAATGAACTTCTTTGAGAAAAGATACTTATTGCATTAAAATCATCATTCAAGAACAAACAAGTTTTTTACATGCAAACATTAACCAGTAATGCAAATTACAAATGAAATTGCAGTAAAAGAAAAATGACGTTCGCCATTGCTGAGGAGGCTTGGCTCCGACTGGACTGATTACTTCAGGAGATGTCTTTGTGGTCCCAAGAACTCACTTGAGAAGTTTCAGTTAACGTACAGACCGTCTTCGGTGAAATTGATAAACCCAACGTCAATGAGATCTTGCACCTTGTGCCTGAACACCTTGCACTCTTCAATGGTATGCCCTTGTGTCCCCGAGTGGTACTCGCATCTAACACTCTTGTCATAATTTGGAGGAAGGGGATACGGAACAGGCGAAGCTTCCTTTAGCTCGATCAAAGAGTCTTGAAGTAAACGTGCAAGCAGATAACTATAAGGAACAGTAATGGGATCAAACTTTCTCTCCTGCTTTCTGGACTTTTGTTGACTCTTCATATGATAGCTCTGTTGTCGATACCTACTTGTACCTTCCTCTCGTTCGGGCGCTTTCTTCCTTAGACTTGGCTTAGGAACATGCAACAGTTGAGGACGAGAAGATTCCAAGACCCCGGGCTGCAAGAAATGCCCCTGACTTGGTGCAACTTCAGGAGGGGAAACTAGGATATTCACTTCTTTCGCAGCAACAGGAGTAAGACCACCTTGTACGTTTACGCCACCCGATGTGAATTCAATTGCTTTCAAGTCGATCAGATCCTGGACCACATGATGAAAGGCTTTACATTTTTCCACATTATGCCCCGGCACACCAGAGTGAAAATCACAATGGGCATTTGCATCGTAATCGAATGGGAGCTTTCCACGAGGAGGATTTATCATCCGAAGTTCAACCCATTGGAGCTGAAGTAGATACCTCAACAGTTGAGCATAAGACATAGGAATCGGATCAAAGATTCTGTCAACTTTCTTCGACTTTGGTGGGTACTTCTTAGCCTTGGGGTTGTCTTGGGAAATGAGAGGTAACTGCTGATGAGGAAATTCCGAAACCCCAAGTCGTGCAGAAAATCTGTGAGGCACATCATTCTTTGTGAGGGATCCCTCAAAAAATGGAGGAGAGAAAATTCCAGCCACGGCCTCAGGCATGGGAGTATTATCTTTGCTTAACACACCTCTCACAACTTCCATAACCAAACTCATCTGAGTCTTCATTTGATTGACCTCTTCCTTCAGCATTTTCTGGTCTTGAATCAGAGTTTCCATGTCCCACATAAACTGCCCCATTTGGCTTCGCATTTCCCTCAACTCTGCTTGAACCAGATCCATGGTCAACTTCCGAATGGCTTGAACAGTTAAATCTGAAATTCCGAAGAAAACCAGACCAGAATAAGAATAACCAAGCCTCGAACACCTGCTATGCAAATGATTATGCAAATGCAATGTTATGAATGCAATAAGACACGAGATCAAACCTTCCATATAATCTGAATAATCATTGTGCTGTGCTGATGTCTGAATAAGCTCATAGGTCTGTTCTGAAGAGAATACCAGAATACCAGAATACCGGATGATCAGAATACCAGAATACCAGGTTGATGAGTCCACACTGATAGGAAAACCAGAATACCGGGTAGGTTGAAGGTCAAGGTTACCTGCACACCTGTAAACAATCCCCCCAATCTCACATGCATGTACTAGAAAGTGAGGATTCTCAAATTCAGATCTTGGAATGAGAGGTAATAGCACATTCAGCCTGAAGGATACAATGCTACCGCCATACAAAAAATATCGTCCTCTGATTCACCTCAAAATAAAAAGGGGTCATCCTAAAAGGTCATCCAGACTTAACAGCTCTTCCAAATAGCTCTACCATTGTGGGAGATCCACAACGCAGAATTCTCTAGAGAGAACCACATTCAGATTGTGTTTCATATTCCCTCCTCGCACCGAAATGGAGCGTGAGAGGATATGAAACACACTAAACATAAGTGCACTCAGGCCTGTGTATTGGGCCTATCTCTCAGATTCCCCATCCCACCAAACAGAAACAGCACAGTCCACTATAATACAGTATATGAAATGAAAATGCTAAAATGCGGTAAATACAGTAAAGAACGGTAAAGCAGTAAATAACATTACAGTAAAACAGTAAAACAACAAGTACAGCACAACAATAAACACGCAATGAAAGAAAAACAGACAAGTGCTAGGATTGACTCGCAAAAGGGGATGGACCAGCAAGAGGTCAACCTGTCCCCAGCAGAGTCACCAGTTGTCGCTCCCGGGATTTTCATCCTAGTACAAACGCGAAAGTGGCACCGAAACAGAGTCGCCAGCAATGTGTATTTATCCTAATAGAGGGAAAGGAAACACTGCATAAACTAGAGGGAAAGGAAAGAGCATGGTCTTGCGACAAAGAGATCTGGGTTCGGGAGTCGGTTACGCGCGAGGAAGGTATTAGCACCCCCACGCGTCCATCGTACCTGATGGGATCCACGCTTGCTGCTTCGATCAAAGGGTGTAAGGACAGGATACTGGAAAAGGAACTTCTAGCTGGAGAACTGGAAAAGGAAAGGAGAGAGAAAGAGAAACAAATGTAGGGAAAATAAAAGAAGTGCTCGCATGGGCCCTACCACACTGTCTACGTATCTCATCGGGAACATGAGAATCAGAGCGACGTAAATCCCCTCAGCTAAGGGAAAATTGTTTGTGTTTTTTTAGTGGAAACGTCAGAGTGCGCGTCCCAGCAGTTGGGTGTTGTAGCTTGCTGTGTGGAGACTTAGGCGTTACCTGTTTGCGGTAGAACGGACATGACGAGTCCTTAAGGAATAGAGTGGATGAGATGAAAAAAGAATTGTTAGTTGTTAGCAGGCGCATAGGCCTTAAACGTTAAGCCCAAGTGCATTTGTGAAGAAGCCAGGGGTGCGAGTGGAAAACGGGGGTGCGGACAGGATCAGGCACATGGGTTTTACATGTTGGACCCAAGGTTTTCAATTGTGAACAATAGGGGGTGTACGAGTGATTGTGGTGGTGAATAGAAACTGCATAGGGCCTACGATCCCGGTCCAAGTTGGTTCACAGTGGAGGGTTCGTTTTCCACTTAAAAAAACCCTAGAACTCATCACTTCTTCATCCCTCACCCAGGCGCCGTTTCTGTTCTTCTCCATCATCATCCTCCTTCACATTCGCCGGCGCCATTTCACCATCATCACCGCCGCTTCATCGCGATCCTCCTTTTCCGGCCATAACTCACGCCACCACAACAGATTCCTCAAACCAAACTCCCTCCGTCCTTCTCTCGACTCCATTCAACCTTCCTCCGCTGTTCTACGTCAAAAAAAAACTCCTCCGCCGCGAATGTTTCAGCACCGTAAAGGAGTCAGCACCGCTCATTCTCACTCAACTCTCTCAACGTCATAATCCACCAGGCACTGATACGAACAAGACGCAGAAGCAAAAATGAGAATACGCACCAAAATTCACAACACACTCAACAACGCCAAAACACGAATGATTCAACACCATAAATTGTTCCATAAACACATTCAACAACAATCAGAAAAGAGAGAGATTCAGAGTAGCTTACCTACCGGAGAACCGTCCAGTGCGTCTTCCTATCGAAGAATACGAATAGAAAACCAGAGGCAATATCCACTCTACTTTGAATCTTGCATGTTCTTATTCTTTGATCTCTTAATCTTCCTCTTGAATTCTGCTTCGTTCATGTTGTATGTTGCGAGTTAATCACCGACTTTGCAGGTTTGTGAATTTGATGGAGATTATTGTGCAACGATCCAGAAAATGGAGCAAACGAGGATTAATTGAAGTAGCTTTGATGCAGAACTGAGTCGTATTATGCAGGTGGATGAATTTTGCAGAATTGAGGAAAGTGACTTGAAGAATTGCAGGTTGAATCTCAGAGAGAGAGAGAGTGAGAGTTTTGAAGATTAAGAAGTCTTGAAGTGGTTGCTCACAGGTGGAGAATTTTGTGACAATTGAAGCTTGGTGATGAAGATTGATGAGGAGTTGCAGAGTTGATTGAAGATGGTGAAGAGGATGAAGATTAATGAGAAATTGTGCAGAATCAAGAATCCCCCTTGAATATGATGGTGCCTCAGTTATATAGCAGCAGAAAAGCTTACGAAAAGTTTGTTACAGGAACAATTGATCAGGGCCCTTGATTCAAGAGTTAGTTACCAGAAATGGAGAGTTGAGATTGAATCGTATGAATTTTCTGATGTTTTGTAGTTTTATAATTACTTTTCTGTTATGCTTTTATTCTTTCTGATTTTCTGATATGGACTTTTCATGTTGCAGTACCTTTTCTTCTCTTTTTGCTCTTTGTTTTTCCTTTCGTTGCAATTAAGTTTTGCTGAAGCATGTATTGTGTGATTTTGGTTAAAGCGTGGTAGAGGTTGTGACGGTGTGGTATTTGCGTAGACTGTTAACTTGTTTCGTGTTGTAGGCCATTGTGCAAGGCTGTGACATGGAGTGTGGTTAGAGTGTCTTTGCCACTTAGAAGTTGAAGTGGGCCATGGTTGGGTTATTGAACTTTTGAATGAGGAATTGAATTAAGGAATTGGTTATTTAAAAGAAAAATTGATTGGATATTTGGGTTTTTTAGAAAATGGATTGGATAAAAAAAGAATGGTTTAATTAACTTGGAACTTGAAATTAAAATATAGCAAAAATGGATGTTGGAAAGAAACGGTTAATTGGACTCTCAAATGGATATTGAAATGAACTTAAAACAAAAATGTGGATAAAATGGCTATGAATTATGACAAAGATGGTTTAAGGACTCTTGAACATAGATTGGACATTTGGATTGATCTTGAAATAATCTGGCTACTAAATGGGTATTTGGTTGGAACCAAAATGGATATGGACATGAGAAGTGGATAAATGGATTTAAATGGTTTTAAAATGACATGCAGTTATGAGATGAAATGGATATGGAATGGACATTAAAAATGATGTGGATAAATTGGTTTAGAAAAAGGGATATTAAAATGAAACGGATATTTAAATTTTGAATTATGATTTGGAAATTGAATTAGAGAAATGGATATGAATTGATGTTAAAAGTGGATGATTGGATTTCGAGTGAGCAAATGGATATCCAAATGGATAATGAATTTGGATATGGAGATGAATATGAAATATGGATTAGGTATTTGGTTTAATGGATATTGTATGCACAAATGGGTTTAAGAAAAGGTTATGAAAAAAATGGATTTACAAAATGGACATTGGATATTGACTTTGGAAGTAATGGAAAATGGTATTAAATGAATATGGGTTAGAAAGTGATTTAAAACGAATATCAAAATGGTTATGGGTTAGAAAAAAGGAGTTGTGTCTCGAATTCCAAGTAAGTCACATGATCGTATTCAATCCACATCCAACTTCAGATCCAAAGTGACTAGGAAAACCTCAGATCAGGAAGATTACAACGAGGAGAATTCAACCTCTTACTCCAACTTAATCGAGAATAGAAACCGAATGAATCCCTTATGAATAAGGCCAAGAAAATCCTTTAATCTCATGTCTTAGAAGACCAATGCAATGATATGATTATGAATTATGACCTAATGAGATGCAAAATGAAAAGAAACATAAGCCAGAAAAAGTTAGAAAAAGGTAGGGCAAATTTTGGGGTGCTACACTAATAAACAACTGTACGTTGCCCGGATGTCCATGACCTAGAAGGTGACTTTGAAAGTGTGAGGACCAATAGTTATGGGAAGATCAACTTTGCCGATAACCATTTTTCTAGATCCGTCGAACGCTTTGACGACGAACTCACTGGTTCTCATCGGAGGGCCCTTGAATGATAATTGCATCAAAGTGGACTTCGGCATAACATTCAGGGCTGACCCTGTGTCTACCAGTACGCTGGCTAAAGCATCGTCCTGGAAGTTGACTGTGATATTGAGCGCCATGTTATGACAGCAACCCTCTTCAGGTAATTCCTCATCACTAAATCCCAAGTTATTGCAAGAAGTGATGTTAGAGACAATACTATCGAACTGTCTGATTGTTACATCCTGTTCCACAAAGGCTTGCTCCAAGACTTTCTGTAGAGCCTCCCTGTGCGCTTCTGAACTGAGTAACAGTGATAATACTGAGATCTTTGAAGGAGTCTATAACAGTTGATCGACAATGTTGTATTCACTCCTTTGGATGAGCTTCAGCATCTCATCATCGTTTTTCGAAAGGTCGGGATTACTGGATTGACCGACTAATGGATCGGGAGCTTCTGTCTGAAGTTCCTTTTCTTTGTTAGACTCTCCAACTCCTCTGTTGAAGATTCTACCACTCCGTGTTACACGACTAATGTCTGCAATTTTCACGACGGAGGGTAATGGAATTTCCTTTCCATTTTCAATTATCGTTGCACCGTATTTGTAAGGGATTGCCTTAGCTGATTCATACGGTAGTTCTCCCGACAGATAGACGACTATGGGAACCTTCTGGTTTTTCTGACCATCGTAGGTAATCTCGATCCGTTCCCGGTTGGGAGTTCTTGATTCATCAAGCAGAGGGATAATGGCGAAAACATCCCTAGTTCTTTGATGATCAAAGATTACAACAACGTCCTCAATTTGACTGGCAAGGTAGTTCGGCGACCAATTGACGGGTCCGGAACCTGGATATGGGCGGATCTCTCCACGATCCACTTGCCCCTGGAGAGCTACTCGCACAAGGTAGCACCCTTGGTTACTTTCTGAACAGACTCCACAACATTCATAATTGTGTGGTGGCACCTGACCACGCCCACTTTGAATACAATGTAACCTCACTAGGTTAGCTTCCACGAGTCGGACATCCTGACTTTGACGGCGAGTTGGGTTTCTGTTATTGATACTAATTTACTGAGTATCTTAATCCATGTAGATTGGCATCCACCAATGATTTAACAAGTACTGAAGTGCTTCCTGGACAAGGGCACATCCCTGATCGTTTTCGCAACCCGCTTTACAGTTGTGATAATTATGTGATATCAAGAATCCGAGTCGGACCTGCTCAGCATGCAACTCTACCAAGTTGGTATTCATTAAGCGAATGTCAAAGATTTGAACCATGTTGATCTGATAGGGATTCCTATCATGGTAGTCCTGGATCCATCCGAGATCCATCTGACGCTGGAGGGCCTCCTGTATGAAAGAGCATCCCTGTTTGTTTACCGAGCAAGTCAAACAAGAACTATAATCATGCCGCGACAGATTATGATAATGGCTTTACCTTGAGTGCATCGCCACCAAGTTGGCATTCATCGCACGGATGTCGTGGTTCTGAATGACGTTGGAATTCGTGTAAACCATGTTAACTCCACAAACTCGGTGCTCTTGGATCCATCCGAGATCCATCTGTTCCTGTAGAGCTGCTTGCACCACATAACATCCTTGATTGTTTTTAGAGCAGACATCACACTGGTGATAATTATGAGGTGGCACATGGCCGTATCCTCTCTGTCTACAATGCATCTTGACCAGATTGGTCCTTAACAAGAGTACATCATGAATTTGATAGACATTGTTAAATTCTTTCTCAATCAGGTTGACAGCAGCTTTCTCATGTTGAGGCAGCGGGTTTGTGAGAACATTGGGATTCGTATCTTTGAAAGATAGGAGCCCGCTCCTAACAAGCTTTTGCACGTCGGATTTGAAATTGAGACAATTCTCTATGTTATGCCCTGATCCTCCTTGATGATAAGGGCATGTCTGATCTGCTTTGAACCAAAAAGGCGGATTTTCTGGTACTGTAAGAGGAGACTTAGTCTGGATGTGCCCCTTAGCTAGTAGTAATGGAAATAGTTCTGTGTACAACATGGGTATAGGATTAAACCCTGGTGGCCGTGTTGTACGGTTGTTATTGTATGGAGGACGAGCCTGCTGAAGAGGATGTTGTGTCCTTTGCTGATTAGGTTGGCTCTACGCAACCTGAGGTTGATACGTAGGAATAGGCGCAGAGCTGATAACAGGAGTCACAGCTGCTACTGGTTGGTACCGTCACCTTTGCTTTCCGAGAGAGATATTCCCAATATCTTGCTCTTTTTTCTTAGGGAGAGCACTACCGTATCATTTTGTACTACTCGATGATCCAGCGTCTTTTACCAAACGTCCTTCTCGGACGGCTTCCTCAAGACGAACTCCCATGCCCACCATCTCGGTGAAATCACTGGGTGCACTGGAAACCATTCTATCATAGTAAAATGAGCTTAAGGTTTTTAAGAAGATCTTTGTCATCTCTTTTTCCTCAAGAGGTGGACAAATCTGAGCAACAATTTCGCGCCATCTCTGAGCGTACTCCTTAAAGGTTTCCTTGCCCTTTTGTGACATTGATCTGAGTTGATCTCTGTCCGGTGCCATGTCCAAATTGTATTTGTATTGTTGGACGAAGGCAGTACCAAGATCTCTGAATGTGCTAATCGTAGCACGGTTTAAACCCATGTACCATTTTAAGGCGGCACCTGTTAAACTATCCTGAAAGTAGTGAATCAGTAGGTCCTGATTCTCCGTCTGAGTTGACATTTGCCAAGCGTACATCACCAGATGGCTCTGAGGGCAAGAGTTACCCTTGTATTTTTCAAAGTCGGGCACTTGAAATTTGTGTGGAACTTCCACATTGGGGACCAAGCAGAGGTCTGCGGCGTTCTTTCCAAATAGATCCTGACCGTGGATGGCTTGCAGTTCTTTCTGCATTTCCAAGAATTGTTCCTGGAATTCATCCATTCTATCAAACATAGTTTCCTTCCTACCAGAAGGTATCGGCGGAATCTGTCCTTCCGGGACAGTGTGCACCACAGGGGGTGGTACCGTGACTACGGCGGTGAATCTTGGCGTTTCCCGAAGTTTGTAACCTTAAGGAGTCTTCAGTATGCCCCTGGCATCTTCGCTTTCCCGAAGTTTGTAACCTTCAGGCCCAGTGGCTTCTGCTATGATTCCCTGATCTTCAGTGATCGGCGGAATATATCCTTCCGGGATATAGTTAATAGGAATGCCCCAGGGACGATCTTTCGGCATTTGACACCTAGGATCATACTTCTCCACTATGGGCATTGAGGTAATCTTTGAGATCACGGTTCTTTGTAGCTGAGCTTCTACCATGGCTTGCATGTCGTTACGAAGCTTTCTCATATCCTCTCTCAGAGCGTCGATCTCTTCTTTCAACTCTCTGTTTTCTTCCTCAAGATCATCCATCTTTTTCTGACGATTGGCCCGAGTATTGTACGAATGAGACAGTTTGACTCTAGAACCGAGACACAAACGTGAGATTCGTAGGTAAGAAGAATACGCGATGTGAGAATGATGAATGCAATGATTATATTAATTGTTTTTTGGTTTAATCAAAATAAACTTCGACAATTAGATTGTAAATATCAAACAGTGGGGAAACCCCTTTTTATTAAATTCAAAGGATTACAGAAATGGAAATACAGTAGATTACAAGGTGCAGAAACAGAAACCTAAGCTAATGGGTCCCAAGTCCTCTCTGAAGAGAAATCGGGTGCTGATTCTGGTACTTTCCTTTTCTTTGACCGGGGCTCTTGGGCCGTTGTCGGGTTGTCACTCCTTTGCCAGGTGAAATGAGTGAGAAAATTCCTTTGGGCATCTTGATTCTCTACAGCATATTGCTCCAAAATTTCAATCAGAGCATCCTTATCTTTCAGTAGTTGCTGTATTTTGATGCACTCTACGTTGAGCGTGCAGTACTTGTTCTTCCAAGACCTCTTCTCCCGTTGAACTTTGTTGAGAGTAACCTGAAGCTTTTCAGTCTCATTCATGAAGTACATGACAGACTCCCTCGGTGGAAGAACTCCATGACGAGGATAAGGCATCTTTAGCTTGAGAGCTCTAGTTTGTACCCAGTGGAGATAAGGCTCCATCGAGACACAGTCTGGTTTTCCTAGAGACTCCCATACTTTCTTATGAACATGTTTCTAAGCATGCACTATTTCCGTCTTTAGTGCTCTGTCACTTTCTCCTTCCTTGAAGAAAAGACCTTCCAAATGAACACTCTGTGGGACGTGCCTCATCGGGTATCCAAATTGACGACGAACAAGAACTGGATGGTAATTGATTCCTCCCTTAGTTCCTATAAGGGGTACGTTGGGGAAGTTTCCACAACGGTCAATGATCCTGATTCTGTCATAAATCCTATTACACCAGTCAATGTCAGAGTTGGTGAGGGACATGATTTTCTGCGACCAACGTAAGACACTCTTGTGATCCCAAAAAGCAGCAGACTTGGGCAAATGGGAGATAAACCATTTGTATAGTAGAGGTACACAGCACGTGATCTCCCCTCCGCTGAACAAATTTCCCAAGTGTACAGAATGATACGCATCTGCGAGCAAAGTCGGCACAGGGTTTCCAATGAGAAAAACCTTAATGGAGTTGATATCGACAAAGTTATTAATGTTGGGCAACAGAAATAACCCGTAAGTGAGTAAAACAAAGATGCTTTCAAAAGCAGTCACGTTCCCGATACTAGCGAAGTACAGGGCTTTCTTTGTCAAGAACTGGGCTGGCAAACCTTGTATGCCACCCTTAGTGGTCATGTGAGTCCTGACCTCAGACTCGTCCAAATGAATTGCTCTTGCAATGGTCTGATTCTTTGGAATTTCTTCCAGTCTAGAAAATGGATTTTGAGCTGTAATGTGTAGATAAATCAGATGAGAGTATTCCTCCAGCGTTGGTGCTAGCTAGTAATCCGGGAATGTGAAACAGTGATAGACCGGATCATAGAACTGAATGAGCGCATCCATGATTCCCTCAATCACATGGACTCTTAGCAGAGATAGAAAACCTCTGTACTTGGCTCTGAAAGCCTCTTGGTTTGTGATCATCCTCGCCAAACCTCTTAAATCCTCTAGTTTTGGAATCCTGAAGGTGTACTTATGAGTTCTCCTTTTACCGAAATCCATTAGCGTAATCCTTTTCTCTGATATTTGCAATCATATTCTTAGTTTAATTTGAAAAACAGAGAGACTAGAAGAGAATTTTTTTTGAATGTTTTAATGTTTTTTAAATGAATGCATGAATGCAGCACACAAAAACATAGAAAAAACATGGGGTCAAAGGGTCGTTGTCATGAAGTCAAGGCTTTACCCATCCCCAAAGGTTTATACTAGGGTGATTTTTTGTACCTGTACTCAAAATCATCAGCTCCTCCCAGGATAACAAACAGCAAGCGGATTGCCAGTGAGCTGTATGAAATCTTAGAGTAAATGCTATTCACCGAGAATAGATCATCAGCCTCAAATGAGGGTAGTATCGCGTGACAACTATTTTCGATAGCTTCCACACTACAAAAGGGTTGGCTCCTCAGCTTCTCAGACGTCACAATCGGCCCATTGCCTATGAGAGGGAATGGGTTGCATTGGGAAGCCTCCACTGAGGTTGATGGTCGACCTCGTTGCCATCACTTATCTTAAGTGTATACTCAATCTTTCCACATGCGGCATCACACACATTCCCATTAGCAGAAAAATAAACACAGATATAAATTAGGAAAAGCAGTATATATATTTTTCCTAATGTCCTAGACTTTTAAAAGCTAAGAATCTTAAGTTCCTGACAGAAAATGGTTTCCCGGCGGAGTCACCATCCTGTGGTTTCATTCCAAATTAACGGCGTTTTGACCTAAGATCCTAGTGACGTCAAGGTTTCTACCTAGGGGACAAGAAGAGAACAAGATCCCTAAAGATTGTCCCCAGCAGAGTCGCCATTTTTCTGTTGGAAAATGGGGTCGATGATGACTAAGGTAAAATAGATCCTCATGACACTCCCCAGCAGAGTCACCATTTTTCTATAGCGAGTGATTTTTGGATGTGGTTGCGAAGCACGATCGCTCTGGTACTACAGCTCGATTCATTTTTTATCCTATTAAAGCTGATGAAGGAAGGGAAATAGATGTCTCCAATTAACCCTGATTGCATACTGAGGTTAAACAGTCAAAACTGTTGGTTTACAGATGCTACAAAGATTCGGGGTTTCTCCTAGGTTCTTTTGTTGAAAAGGGGTGCTTTAGGCTATCAGTTAGGATGTTAGGACAGATATATGAAAGTATGGGATTTTGGGTTTTTGTTTAGTGTGCTCGCTAAGATTTTTCTTTCAATCTTATGCTTAGGTATTCCCGTTTTTTCCGAAACAGGGAAATCAGAGCGATCGTAGTTCCTCCTATTCTATGGGAGGAAATGGTGTTTTGGTGTCTTGTTCAAAGCCCAATACGCGAAGCTAAAGGTGGTTTGCATCTTGTTCAAAGCCCAAGATGTGAAGCTGAAGGTAGTTTGTATCTTGTTCAAAGCCCAAGATGTGAAGCTAAAAGGGTTTGACTTTAGAGAGAATTTGTCATCTCTAAAGAGGGGTTTGTCCGTCACAACTGTTTATAAAGGAGAATTACTTTAACCGGGATTTGAGAATCTGGCAATGCCATAATTTCCTTTATAGGGTATTGTCGCGGTGAGAATCGGATACCAAGCTATTATGTTAACTTGAATCACAATTTTTGAAATTCACCACCGGTCTTTGATTTATCCAAAGGAAAGGTTAAAGATCGAAAAACCTAAGTTAAGAGAATCTAGGTTCGGGGGTTGGTTATGCCTAGGGAAGGTATTAGCATCCTAAACGTCTGTAGTACTCTACAGGAACCTCCTATTAGTATTTATGTTATCTATTGCTCGCTTGCTAAGGGTATGTGCTAAAAAAAAGACCTAGGGGCTAGTATCTAAGTATACTCGCCAAGACATCGCATCTTGTGCCTACGTATCCTGACGGGAGTGGAATCAGAGTATTCGTAGTTCCCCTCAAAGAGGGCGAGGAACTCTTGATAGTGGTCGAGGTTCCAGGGGGAGGTAGCGTCTATGGCAAGACACTACATAAAGTGCGATAACTCTAAAGTTAAAGTTAAGCTGAAAAGGGTATAAAGTGTCATGGTAGAACACATGTATAGAGTGCGGTGACTCCATCCTAAGGCTAGGATTAAGAGATGGTCCTAAGGTTAGGCTAAGATGACATGGAGTCAATGGGATAGGGTCCTTTCCTTTGGAATTAGAGTAAGCATCAGAGGAACAAAAGGTAACCTCGAATATCAAAAGTAAGATGAAAAGCAACATATACAGCAAAAGTTCAAGCAAGTCAGAAGCTCGAAAGGTAGGACATCACAATCAAGATTTCATCACAGTTGAAAGCATCAGGAATTAATTCAAAAGAGTCAAGAATTAGCTACAATGAGAATATGAAAATGTGAAACTAAATAAACGAAGATCTAATTAAATTTAATAGATTAAAATCTAATTAAAAAAAAACTAAAATAGCTAATTAAACTAAAAGTTAATTAAAACTTAATAGAACTAAGACCTATTTAAAAAAACTAATTAAATAAATAGATAAGTTCTAAATAAATTCTAAATAAAAATCCAGAGAACTAAATTAAATTTTAATAAAGCTAATTAGATTAAAGTCTAAAAAATTAGTTAAATCAAAATTCTAATGAACTAATTAAAACTAAAGAGGGGTACTAAGTGGAGTGTTGGGGTTTTTAAAAAAACACGGCCCGTAGGCCCAAGAGGCTCCATTTAGATTCAAGGATATCAAAAAGAAAAAAAAACAAAAAGAACATCAACATTCTTCATCTCTCTCACCTGATACTCTCACTCACCTCCTTTCGCCGGCTACTCAACGCGACACAAACCTCCCTTTCTCTCTCGTTCACATGCGTTTACACCATAGAATCTACCGTGTCGTCCAAAGTTCCTCGCATCCCGCTACCTACCTACCACAATGCCTCTCGCTCTCAAACTCTCCGTACTCGCGCAAACCTCACAGACACCAATCCAAGACGGAACACAAGGTTCTTCACAATAGAGGGCAATTCGAACAATTCAATGGAAACGAACAGCAATTGAATAATTTATATGCGATACAAGGGAAAGGTTCAACGGAATTACCTATCGGAGTTCGTCCGATGCGTCTTGGGTGGTGAAATTCGGTACGCTTTGAATATTCTTCCTTTTTCCTCTTTTTGTTTCGTATATGCTGCTGCGTATGATCTTTGTCCTGTCGCTGCAATGAATTGTTGTGCGTGATACTGTGATTGCTGTGTTTTTGTGAGACTGTTATTGTGTTGTAGTTCTGAATCTTTCTGTTAGTGTGGTATGGCGTGAATCTCTGCTACAACTTTGTGATTTTTCTGATGTGAAACTGCGACCGTATTGTGAATGCGTGAGGATGAGTTTTTTTTACTATGAATCTCTCACTGATGCGTGTGAACTTTTTGTGTGAATTTCTCAACTGTGTGTATGTTGCTATCGCGAATGGTTTGTGTAAAAGGATGTGTATTGCTGTTGTCCCCCTGTGATTGAATTTTCTTCTCCTTGTATAGCCATTTGTGGAATCCAAATTCTACATTTTTTTCTTGATGAACAATGAATTTCTTCCCATTTTTAGTGTAAGCATGTTTGAACCTCTTTTGGAAAGAACTCATCACTCTTGTCTCCTTGAACAGGATCTGCTAGAAAAATAATTTTATGATGATGATTTTTTCCATTTCAGATCGAACACGTTAGGAACTTGCCAATCTATTATGTCTGAACATGTTATTCTTGTATTGGAAATGTATGATGATGTCTGATTTTGTTTTGATTAGCATGAATATTATGATAAAACTTGATAAATGCTCCTGATTCTTGCCAAACAGTTACCGACACCATTTGCCCTTTTTTCATTATTATGTTTCTCACGTTTTAGGACCTTCCTTTTTCTCATCATTCCAACAGGACTGAGCAACTCAGGGGATCTTGGTTGGAAATTCTCACGAGGTGGTGATGGATTCGCATTTCTCATGGCTTGGCGTTGTAGCTTTGACAATAAATGTCCAATGAGAATGGCTTTATTAAGTTTTGATTTGAAAGCATAGAGGTTTATGAAGAATTTTTTTTTTTAATTTTGAATCTTGTATGAACTTGAAAAATGAAGTTAGTTGTGAACATGAATTGCTTTCGGATTTTGAAGCATAGAGATGATGTCAAGACTTTTACATATGGATTTGTGATTGTAATTCAAACTTTGTATTCCAATTTATGATGCATTCTGGCACACCTCGGAGCTTAGATGACTTAAATTCGAACATGAATCTTGAAGATAATTAGTGTATTTTAAGCCTCAAAATCACGTAAAAACCTTCTTGCGTTATAACTTGAATCCTTGAAAAGTGAATTAGATATTTGTATCTTGCATTCCAAACAAACTATAACCCAATTAACTAATGCCTTGACCATTTGGAATCACTCTTTAAGCTTGAAAAATGGAAAGCATTGCAACTTGAATAAGTAACTTGATCTGGAAACTTACAAAAACGATGAACTACCTCGCACTTTTTGTAAAGGACCTATTCTTGAATTTCATCTTAAGAACTCATTGCTAAAACTTGATTCAAGATGTTTATCCAAACTTCACCACTTTAAAGCACACAACTCATTACCAACAAGAGAATCCAAAATCTTTAAGATCATAGAGGAAACAAAATAATGGTCCAACCTTATGGACATGAACAAATCCCTTCTTGAATCGATCTTGATCTTTGTTATTCTTATATTCAACAAACTGAGGAAATCTTGAGGGAGATGACCAGTAGAAACTTTAGGACTTTTGAATCAGAACCCAACGATCACGCCCAGAAATACTTGACTGCAAGAACCTACACTTGAAAACACTGCACCTGTAAAAGCTTGTTAGTGATAATAAACAAATACAAGACCTACGACCTAAAGATGTTATGCAAGATGATGCTATACTATGCAGACGATTCGAAACGAAACAAAGGAATCTCAGGGTCAAAAATTAGGGTATGACAGATGCCCCTATCTAAGTTTCTTCTATCAGGAGATATGGAGATTGAAATCTTCGTCTCGACGTGATAGGAGAGAATTAAATATAAATATGCACAATTTTTGACCCTAAGATGCCACAAATGCATATGATATGACATGAAATGATATGATATAAGATGAATGCAAAGATAGAGATCATATGGGGAAAGGTACCACAGGGGAAAAGAAGTTACAATCGTGTCAGAAACGAATGGAAACAAAGCAAAGTATCTGGAAAACATCATCCAAGAATGGCATTGGATGAAAAAAAAACCAAACATCCAATAATGACTTTGGATTAAAGGTAAACTCACAATATCTAAGAAGGCAACTGATGAGAATGAGACAAAATAATGTAGTCCGAGAAGGCATCGGACACAAAGAAACCAGTCATCCAATAATGGCTTTGAACGAAAGGTATAAACACAATATCTAATAATAGCTTTAGATGAATGTGCGATAAAGTAACCAGTCATCCAATAATGGCTTTGAACGAAAGGTATAATCACAATATCTAATAATGGCTTTGAATGAGAGGTAAACTCACAATATCGGATAATGGCTTTAGATGAAAGTGAACAAGGTAAAGAAACCAGACATCCAATAATGGCTTTGAATATAAGGTATAATCACAGTATCTAATAATGGCTTTAGATGAATGTGAACAAAGACTACATTCAAGAATGGCATTGAATGCAAAAGAAAACCAATCATCCAATAATAGCTTTGAATGAAGGGTACGACTCAAAATCTGAGAATGCATCAGACGCAAATGAGACAAAAGCGTAATCCAAGAAGGCATTGGATGTAAAGAAATCATAACGTCCAAGAAAGCATTGAACGAATATGAACAAGGAGATACCCAAGAAAGCATTGGATAGAAGGAATCACAGTGAACAAGGAGATACCCAAGAAAGCATTAGATACACACGACAATATCTGTTTGGTAGGTGCCAAGTGAGTTGGACTTAGACGACAAGGTAAAACGTGAATAACAACACAACTTATGGAGAATGCAAATGGGTGCAAATGATGGATGACACTTATGCAGATGATATATGATCAAATGCAAATGTAAATGCAATGTAGACGTCGAAGACACGACTCAACTCTTTTAGTGGAGAAGACAAGACTGGAAGACTGATTCCTCAACACGGAGATCAATGCCATTCCGCTTTGGGGACTAAAGATGCTACTGCTGAACACAATCTCTGCCACACTAGTAAATTGTATCAGTTTGCTGATCCCTGTAAGAAGGATGGAAATCTGCATGGGGATTCTTTAAGTTAACTGCCCCAGACTAGCTAACTATTGTAGATGAACTGATAATTGCTTCAGCTGGAATGATTCTGTAAATGACTGAATTACTGTGCACTTGGAAAACTTGCCCCAGTATGAGTCTTGAAAAAGTCTTCTGTATAAACCAATTCTGGGAAGGACTTGCACTGAACAAATCTTGAACTGATTCTCAATAAGATCTAGAAGGAACTTGCCCCTGATTGGATCACTGACCAAGTTTCTCAACTGTTTGAGACTTCCTTGAGAAGAAAGCTAGTTCGCAAACAAAAGTGTTCATACAAACATAGTAAATGCAAAGTTCATGCAACCTTTGAAATCAAAAATCATTTTTGGAAAGAGGTAAAACAATAGGGTCACTGGTCAGAACACAGTGGTTCAAGACGCTAAAGTGAAAAGTTTAAGCGAAAGGTGTAGTGCCAAAACAAATGATCCGCAAAGATCTTTAGGAGTCAGTTTACGCAACCTCGTTGTAGTATGCTTTCAAAATAACCTTGCTTCAATTAGGTCTTTTGAGGGTTATAACGTGGTCTGGTTCACGGTTTAAGTAACAAAGGATAAAGGCTCAAAGTTTATTTGTACCCACCCAATCTTCGTGATGATCTCCAGTCCTACACTCAGTTAACTCAGACTTTGCACTCAGGTTCCCATAAGTTAGGGATTGCATTGATGATGATGGTTCAGAAGTTAAGGGACTTTTGAGGTGACAGTCACTACTTCCTTATAACTCTTGGTTGTTTTTTTTTCATTGAGGATTTCATGGTAAGGATTTAAATATTTCTCCTTTTTATTATCCCTAACTTTTTCCTGAACTGTTTCTCGTGAATCTTACAGTCAGCGGGATGCCCCAGTTTTTTTGCCTGCCTAAGTCTCCTTTACAGGTTTCGACTTAGCGGGCTTTTTACTTTTTTGATTTTTTTATCTTTTTTTTTGAAAGAAAGTGACTGCTTGGCTTAATGATTATGGCGAACCATCATCGACTTTTGACTTGAAAGACATCTTCGACACTTGCTTGTTGCGTGCGAAGGAAAAATTGAGAATGCAACCTTTTTGTTGAAAGATGTCTTGCATGAAACTCTTGTATTTGAATGCACAATCTAGTTAACTGAGAACTACCCTGCCCCAGGTTAAGATTGCGGGTTTTTATTTGTAAAGAAAAGAAACTCCTACTTCAAGGCTCAAAGGGGTTGACGAGGGATTATCTTCCTTATTTCTCCAGAGTTTGGGAATTGAAACAATGCCTTACATCCTCAGCAAAGTTTTGATTTGAAAGCATACCGACAACAATTATGAGTATTACGTTTTCATCATCCTCCCTCCAATCTTTGCATAATCGAAAAGAAAATGGAAAAGAGATAATAATTTTGTTTTTGTTTTTGTTGTTTTTTTTGTTTTCTTTTTGAAAAGGAAGGCATAAAGATGTAAATAGCAACCACAAATGAATTGAATCCAAAAGTTGCAATGCTCATTTTATTAATTATGAAAGTACAAACATAAATTGAAAGCAAACAACCAATACAAATAAGGAAAATGCAAATGATAAGAAACATGGTCTAGTGACTAATCAGAAACAAGAGTGAGTTGTCTTGTCTGAAACACTGAGGTCTGCTGAAGTCAACTGAAGCTTCACTTAGCGTGCTCTGGCAAAGGATTGGTTTTGACATTTGGATTGGTGTCACGAAAGGAGAGAATACCAATTCTAATAAGCTCTTGTACTCTAGGCTTCAATGCAAAGCAATGTTCCAAGTCGTGGCCTGCGGCACCTTCATGGAATGCATAATGGAGATCAGATCTGAATCCAAGTGGAAGTGGATCTGGAGGAGGAGGCAAAGGCCTTGTAGTAATCAAACCTTTCTGAACCAGCCCAGGATAAAGTTCAGTGTATGTCATTGGAATAGGATCAAAATTATTCCTATTACGATACTGATTCTGTCCAACAGCTAGACGTTGAGGAGCTTGAGCTGGTCGTGGAGCAGTAACCATAGGTGTAACAGCAGCAATATCACGGTGGTCAGCATACTGTGGTCGAGGACGAGGCCTCCTGGTTTCAAACATAACAGCACTGGTCTGATCTTCTCTCTTCTTCTGGAAATTCCCATAGAATTTCTTAGCACCATTAGAAGATTCAGCAGCCTTGGATACTTTACCATTCTTAAGTCCTTCCTCGAGTCTCTGACCAATAGTAACCAAATCAGTGAAGCTGGAGGAAACACTACCAATCATCTTCTCCCAGTAGAATGGAGACAAGGTGTCCATAAACAATCCAGTTAATTCTTTCTCTGCCAAAGGAGGTTCAACTTGAGAAGCCAACTCTCTCCAGCGCTGAACATATTCCTTGAAAGACTCTTTATCCTTCTGAGACATGTTTTGCAGCTGACGGCGATCAGGAGCCATGTCGAGGTTATACTTGTATTGCTTCATGAAGGCATTAATAAGATCCTGGAAATAGTGAATGCTGTTCTGTTCAAGATTCATATACCATTTGAGAGAAGCTCCACTCAGACTATCTTGAAAACAATGGATAAGCAACTTCTGATTCTTGGCATGAGCAGCCATCTTTCGGGTATACATGACCAAATGAGCTCTTGGACAAGAATCACCTTTGTACTTCACAAAATCGATAGCCTTGAACTTAGCAGGCATAACAAGGTCAGAAACCAAACCCATGTTTTCGGCATCAATGTTGAAGAAATTAGTACCCTCTATGGCTTTAAGTCTCTTGTCTATAGTTTGAAAATGTTCACGGACAATCGCGGGTTCGACAAAATCTTCATGGTCTTCACCCTGAGCATTGGCAGCATTGTACTCATAGAGAGGGTTTTCAAAAGGAGGTCGAGTAGTCTGGGCAACAGCATAAACCACAGGTCTAGGCTCAGAGAAAACTAGAGCTTGAAACACTGGTCTGGAAGTCTGACCAATCATAGCAGTAGATGCAAGAGGTGGTGAGTAGTTGGGAGGCAAACCAAACTCTGGCCAAGTTGAAGGTGGCACCTGAACATGTTGAGGATTAGCAGTTGAAACTTCTTGGATGACAGTCCTTTGGGGTTGTTCTCCTCTAGTAATCAAGACTTGGAGCATTTCAGTGAGTTTTGCCATGCTTGACTTAAGGTCGTCGATCTCCATTCGGATCTCTGCGTTGTGTGCTTCTTGCTCTGACATTAGGCATCTGTAGTTAGCTCTAGTCCGATATCTGTGTCGAGGAATGAGCTTGACGACTCACAGGTGACACTGAAGATAAAGATAGCTGGAAATGAGCTGCTGGACAAACGGACGCATGCAATGAATCATGCAAAGATGCAAATGATATGCAATGCGATGCAATGGTTTCAAGGAACTCAAAAGTAGGTTGCAAACACTTCGGAAAAAAATTTCATTTTATAATCCATGATTTTTATTGATTTTACAAGGGAAAGAACAATCGAGTTTCTTGAAACCGAATGGTTATTCATGAATGCATGAATGAATGCATAAACATAGATATACATATATACACATATACATGTAAACAAGCCAAGGCTTAGGTTTGAAGATCACGAGCATGGAGCCATGGTCTACCCTTCCCAATATGTGTGTACTATGGTTTCAAATGTACCTGCCGAACGGGTTCTACAAAGTTCCCAGAGTCTACAATCCATCTTTCGGATATTATCGATTTCCCAAATCACTTGGTAGTCAATAATATTCTCAAGAGGATCTCGTCCGAGTGTAGTATCGCGTAGCGACTATTTTGGAAATAGACTCCCGCATAGTCCCCGCACTACATCCTAAAAGGCCAAGTGGGGTTAAAGGTACTATGGTCCTCAGTCTCACGGGTTCTTGGTCGAAATTAATATCGTTTTCACAAATGGACTCGTTCAAACAACATTAATTTCAAAAGAACCTAAACTGAGCGATGATTTTCTCAATTCAACTTTTCAGGAATCGACTCCGTCAAAGTATCCTTGACCATATCATCTTCTATCATAATTGCACTCAAGTCCGGGTGTAGAACTCCTCACCACTCAAGAACCCCTGCACACAGCAAAACCAGGCACAACAGATATAAACAAGCAAAATAATAAATAAGCAAGAAAAACAAGAATACTAAACAAGTTAGGCCTAACCCTCTAAGTTAAGATCCCAGTGAAGTCGCCATTTCTGTCGCGGTGAGAATCGGATACCAAGCTATTATGTTAACTTGAATCACAATTTTTGAAATTCACCACCGGTCTTTGATTTATCCAAAGGAAAGGTTAAAGATCGAAAAACCTAAGTTAAGAGAATCTAGGTTTGGGGGTTGGTTACGCCTAGGGAAGGTATTAGCATCCTAAACGTCTGTAGTACTCTACAGGAACCTCTTGTTAGTATTTATGTTATCTATTGCTCGCTTGCTAAGGGTATGTGATAAAGAAAAAACCTAGGGGTTAGTATCTAAGTATACTCGCCAAGACATCACATCTTGTGCCTACGTATCCTGACGGGAGTGGAATCAGAGTATTCGTAGTTCCCCTCAAAGAGGGCGAGGAACTCTTGACGGTGGTCGAGGTTCCAGGGGGAGGTAGCGTCTATGGCAAGACACTACATAGAGTACGATGACTCTAAAGTTAAAGTTAAGTTGAAAAGGGTATAAAGTGTCATGGTAGAACACATGTATAGAGTGCGGTGACTCCGATCCTAAGGCTAGGATTAAGAGATGGTCCTAAGGTTAGGCTAAGATGACATGGAGTCAATGGGATAGGGTCCTTTCCTTTGGAATTAGAGTAACCATCAGAGGAACAAAAGGTAACCTCGAATATCAAAAGTAAGATGAAAAGCAACATATACAGCAAAAGTTCAAGCAAGTCAGAAGCTCGAAAGGTAGGACATCACAATCAAGATTTCATCATAGTTGAAAGCATCAGGAATTAATTCAAAAGAGTCAAGAATTAGCTACAATGAGAATATGAAAATGTGAAACTAAATAAACGAAGATCTAATTAAATTTAATAGATTAAAATCTAATTAAAAAAAAAACTAAAATAGCTAATTAAACTAAAAGTTAATTAAAACTTAATAGAACTAAGACCTATTTAAAAAAACTAATTAAATAAAAAGATAAGTTCTAAATAAATTCTAAATAAAAATCCAGAGAACTAAATTAAATTTTAATAAAGCTAATTAGATTAAAGTCTAAAAAATTAGTTAAATCAAAATTCTAATGAACTAATTAAACTAAAGAGGGGTACTAAGTGGAGTGTTGGGGTTTTTAAAAAAACATGGTCCGTAGGCCCAAGAGGCTCAATTTAGATTCAAGGATATCAAAAGGAAAAAAAAACAAAAAGAACATAAGCATTCTTCATATCTCTCACCTGATACTCTCACTCACCTCCTTTCGCCGGCTACTCAACGCGACACAAACCTCCCTTTCTCTCTCGTTCACACGCGTTTACACCATAGAATCTACCGTGTCGTCCAAAGTTCCTCGCATCCCGCTACCTACCTACCACAATGCCTCTCGCTCTCAAACTCTCCGTACTCGCGCAAACCTCACAGACACCAATCCAAGACGGAACACAAGGTTCTTCACAATAGAGGGCAATTCGAACAATTCAATGGAAACAAACAGCAATTGAACAATTTATATGCGATACAAGGGAAAGGTTCAACGGAATTACCTATCGGAGTTCGTCCGATGCGTCTTGGGCGGTGAAATTCGGTACGCTTTGAATATTCTTCCTTTTTCCTCTTTCCGTTTCGTATATGCTGCTGCGTATGATCTTTGTCCTGTCGCTGCTATGAATTGTTGTACGTGATACTGTGATTGCTGTGTTTTTGTGAGACTGCTATTGTGTTGTAGTTTTGAATCTTTCTGTTAGTGTGGTATGGCGCGAATCTCTGCTACAACTTTGTGATTTTTCTGATGTGAAACTGCGACCGTATTGTGAATGCGTGAGGATGAGTTTTTTTTCTATGAATCTCTCACTGATGCGTGTGAAATTTTTGTGTGAATTTCTCAACTGTGTGTATGTTGCTATCGCGAATGGTTTGTGTAAAAGGATGAGTATTGCTGCTGTCCCCCTGTGATTGAATTTTCTTCTCCTTTTATAGCCATTTGTGGAATCCAAATTCTACAATTTTTCCTTGATGAACAATGAATTTCTTCCCATTTTTAGTGTGAGCATGTTTGAACCTCTTTTGGAAAGAATTCATCACCCTTGTCTCCTTGAACATGATCTGCTAGAAAAATAATTTTATGATGATGATTTTTTCCATTTCAGATCGAACACGTTAGGAACTTGCCAATCTATTATGTTTGAACATGTTATTCTTGTATTGGAAATGTATGATGATGTCTGATTTTGTTTTGATTAGCATGAATATTATGATAAAACTTGATAAATGCTCCTGATTCTTGCCAAACAGTTACCGACACCATTTGCCCTTTTTTCATTATTATGTTTCTCATGTTTTAGGACCTTCCTTTTTCTCATCATTCCAACAGGACTGAGCAACTCAAGGGATCTTGGTTGGAAATTCTCACGAGGTGGTGATGGATTCGCATTTCTCATGGCTCGGCGTTGTAGCTTTGACAATAAATGTCCAATGAGAATAGCTTTATTAAGTTTTGATTTGAAAGCATAGAGGTTTATGAAGATTTTTTTTTTTAATTTTGAATCTTGTATGAACTTGAAAAATGAAGTTAGTTGTGAACATGAATTGCTTTCGGATTTTGAAGCATAGAGATGATGTCAAGACTTTTACATATGGATTTGTGATTGTAACTCAAACTTTGTATTCCAATTTATGATGCATTCTGGCACACCTCGGAACTTAGATGACTTAAATTCGAACATGAATCTTGAAGACAATTAGTGTATTTTAAGCCTTAAAATCACGTAAAAACCTCTTTGCGTTATAACTTGAATCCTTGAAATGTGAATTAGATATTTGTATCTTGCATTCCAAACAAACTATAACCCAATGAACTAATACCTTGACCATTTGGAATCACTTTTTAAGCTTGAAAAATGGAAATCATTGCAACTTGAATAAGTAACTTGATCTGGAAACTTACAAAAACGATGAACTACCTCGCACTTTTTGTAAAGGACCTATTCTTAAATTTCATCTTAAGAACTCCTTGCTAAAACTTGATTCAAGATGTTTATCCAAACTTCACCACTTTAAAGCACACAACTCATTACCAACAAGAGAATCCAAAATCTTTAAGATCACAGAGGAAACAAAATAATGGTCCAACCTTATGGACAGGAACAAATCCCTTCTTGAATCGATCTTGATCTTTGTTATTCTTATATTTAACAAACTAAGGAAATCTTGAGGGAGATGACCATTAGAAACTTTAGGACTTTTGAATCAGAACCCAACGGTCACGCCCAGAAATACTTGACTGCAAGAACCTACACTTGAAAACATTGCACCTGCACAAGCTAGTTAGTGATAATAAACAAATACAAGACCTACGACCTAAAGATGCTATGCAAGATGATGCTATGCTATGCAGACGATGCGAAACGAAACAAAGGAATCTCAGGGTCAAAAATTAGGGTATGACAGGTATTTCCAACCTGAAGGGGAAGACTTTAACTCAGTTTAGAGCAATGTCATCTTTCCTTAGGAATTTCTCATGCTAAAAGAGGGACAGTGGCATGGATGTAGATGATCCAGAGGCTTGCTGCTTACAGCGATTAGATGAAGGGGAAGGATTTGTTGATGTTTATGTACTGTGAACGAGGCACAACTTTGATGCTAAAAGGTTGATTGGATCAACCAGTGGTTTTCTTATACAAAGCCTAAGAAGAGGCTATTGTGTGTCTCGTACAAAGCCCGAGAGAGAGGCTAAAAGGTTTTGACTCGACGATGGAGTCTTTTGGTATCTCGTATAAAGCCCGAGATGGAGGCTATTTGACTCAACAAGAGAGTTTTTTTTGTATCTCGTACGAAGCCCGAGATGGAGGCTAAAAGGGAGTTGACTCAACAAGAGAGTCTTTTATGGTATCTCGTACGAAGCCCGAGATGGAGGCTAAAGGTTTTATACTCAACAAGGGAGTGATTTGTGTTTTGTACAAAGACTAAGACGGACGCTATTGTTAGCTCCGTTGGGGAGAATCATTGTACAAAGCCCAAGAGGAGGCTATTATGACTATTTCAGTTGAGTGACAGGTCCAGTATGCTGATTTAAAGAGAAAATCAGTTCTTATATGAGTAATGCTGTACTCAAGGATTTGATTCGAGGATCAGGGTTATTTCCTTTTCTTTAAGGAAAGGGGGAATCCAAGGGTATTGAGACTGTCCGAGTCCACGGGGTTCCTTCCTATTCTTGAAGGGTGCTTGAGAATGTCTTGGAGACTCAAGGAAATTAGACTGTCCAAGTCTAGAATGTCATCTTTTGTACTATGCTTTGAGAAACAGTAGTAGACTCTTGGAAAGACTGCTCTATTAAGATGACTGATTTCTGTTCCTATACCTCTAGGAGGTCGTTGGGACAATTTGTACGAAGCCCAAGAGGAGGCTGGAAACTTTTAAGAAGCCGAGTGGTCCTTGTATGAAGCCCAAGAGGAGGCTATCATTCTCGGAGGAAGAATCATTATACGAAGCCTAAGAGGAGGCTGTGAATACTTCTAAGAAGCCGACGGGTCCTTGTACAATGCCCAAGAGGAGGCGGGGATGCTTTTAGGAAGCCTATGGGTCCTTGAACAATGCCCAAGAGGAGGCCGATGCTTTTAAGAAGCCGATGGGTCCCCAAACCCCGAGAAATTCAAGACAGGCCATTCACGAGGAATAGATCAAGCCAGGAAAGTTCGAGAATTTGGAAGAAACTCAAGAGATGCCATTCATGGAGAAAAGATCATCTCTGGGGAATAAAGTTTCTTGACAAGTGCTTTTAAGAAGCCTGTGGGTCCTTGAACAATGCCCAAGAGGAGGCCGATGCTTTTAAGAAGCCGATGGGTCCCCAAACCCCGAGAAATTCAAGACAGGCCATTCACGAGGAATAGATCAAGCCAGGAAAGTTCGAGAATTTGGAAGAAACTCAAGAGATGCCATTCACGGAGAAAAGATCATCTCTGGGGAATAGAGTTTCTTGACAAGTGCTTTTAAGAAGCCTGCGGGTCCCCAAACCCCGAGAAATTCAAGACAAGCCATTCACGAGGAATAGGTCAAGCCAGGAAAGTCCGAGAATTTGGAAGAAACTCAAGAGATGCCATTCACGGAGAAAAGATCATCTCTGGGAGTAGAGTTTCTTTGACAACTTCTACGAGTTACAGTCTATGAAAGGGTTCACCGAGAATGCTGCCTTTCATGTCTCCATATTGTTTAACCCCAAGAGGAGGGAAGACTGTGTCTAGTAATCCTATGGGGATCTAGTTTTGACTATTTAAGAGTGATCAACGGGCTTAATGCTAGACGTAGTTGTCGGGGAAACTCTAAATATTTATACTATTATTACACAGTTGATATGAATTTATGAAAGAAGACTTACAGCGAAACAGCCCCACAGTACAGTTATATGTATATGAAAGCGGTAAATGAAAGCGTGTAAACACTTACTCGGTTGTAGAGCTTCCATGCTGGTCGGTTAGTTGTTCAACAAAGAAATATTGAAAAACAACAGTATATTCAAAATCAAAGGAGAAAGTGCTTTGAAAAAGAAAGATTTTGGGGCTTACAGCTCAAGGAGAGGCCCAGGGTTTTATCAGTGAGCGCACTGTTGTTTTGTACAGAGGGACTTATACAAGTGACTGATACCTAAAGAATGGTTTTTTTGTACAAAGGGATGGGTCTTACACTTTCTCAAGAGGCCCAAAAAGTTTTAAGAAAAAGAGTGGGGCTTATAACATGAGGGTAGGCCCAAAGTTTGTTTTTCAACGGATGATGATCGCGTCGAACTTTTTGAAATACAAAGGGACTTATACAATAAGTGAGGCCAAAAATAGGTTGTATTTACAAAGGGTTGGGTCTTACACTCTATTAGAGGCCCAAAAGTTTTGAATGAGTCTTATAGCTCGAGGAGAGGCCCAGTTGATTTTTAAAAGGCGACGATCGCGCCGTTCACTTGTACAGAGGGACTTATACAATAAGTGAGGCCCAAAATGGTTTGTACAAGGGGGGGGGGGGGGTTGGGTCTTACACTCTATTAGAGGCCCAAGTGAGTTTTAAGAAAAGAAATGGGTCTTACTACTCGAGGGTAGGCCCAAGGTTTTTTGTTTTGAAAAGGCGACGATCGCGCTGTTTGTTTTTGACGGTATCGGGACTTATACAATATACTGAGGCCCAAAAATGATTTGGTCAAAAAAGGATTGGGTCTTACACTCTATTAGAGGCCCATGAGTGTTTGAAAAAGTTTTATGATGATGAAAATCGAAGAAATCCTAATTTTATCATTTTAAAATTAAATTCTTAAAAGAAAATCAATACAAAATGATAAAAATACCAAATAAGCAACTTGTGATTTTTGGTTGGGGTTTGAAAAATGATGTTTTAATCACAAGATGAAATAAAATTCATTTGGTCTTGATTTTCAATATGAGAATTCACTTTTAAAATGTTTTAAAAACATTAAAGAGGAATTTATTCACAAAAATACTAATTATATTAAATAAATAATATAAAACTAATTCTTTTGTGGAATAAAATATTTTGGAGTATGAATAAGAAGTGTGTAAGACAGAATTGGAAAATGATGATTTTTGCTATGTAAAAGAATTGGTTGAGTTTTTTGAGAATAAACTAATGTCACAACATCACATTCGACATCACTCATGACTTTTGAAGATAAGAGAAAAAGGGAAGATGTCACAACATCACATTTGACATCAGAACTGCACCTTGGTTTTTCAACATCTTTGCTATCAAACTTCAAACATTCATAACTCTCTCAATTTTTAACGAAATTAAAATCCGTAAGAACCTATCTTGACCAATTTTTTGCAAGGAATCCAATGGTATCACTCATACATACTGAAACTTAATGTACAACACACACAAGGCAAAAAACTAGATATGCACCTTAAGTTTAAAACAACATAAACTCCACATATAAACATGTTAAAGTGCAAACAGTAGGAGGATCATAACATACACATTAAGGACTACATTTTTGCTTCAAGAATTGTTCAATATGATGCATGTATGTGGACAACAAAGGAAAACATGATTCAAAGAATTCAAGTTGTGAATTTTACCTCTTTTTTTGGAGATTTTGTGCAACCTACCAAGTGCTTTGTTCCAGAAATGATTTGATGCTTTGGACACCCTCAAATGACCTCTTGGATGCTTTTAGGATGATTGGAATCAGCTGGTACCTGCAAAAACACAAACTGTCCCTTTCTTGCAAAAGGGGTTAAAAGTGACCAAAATAGCAACTCTCTCAAATGGTGTTCCAGATGGGGGGAACCATTTGGGACAGTTCAAGGATGATATTTGGAGTGTGTTTGAGGTTTTATCTGGTTTGGAAAGTGACTGAATCAAGACATGGCTTGAAAAATGCAAAAAAGTCCAATTTTGAGGTTTTGAGAGGTGACTTTGTGATGTTGTGATTATAGGTCACTTTTGATAGTTTGGACAGCTTACATATGATATATGTGAGGTGTGTGTGTGATTAGTTTGAGTGGAATTGTTCTCTAACTCAAAAACTCAGAATTACTTGCTTTGGAAGGCAAATTTGAGGTGAAAGAAGAGATTTTGAGGAAAGCATCTGTTTAATGGCTTTGGTGTACTCAAACTGAGCACAAATGAGCTCTATTTATAGTAGAGCAAGTTTTTTTTGGGATCCACAGTGAATGGCAACTGCAGCAGAGGTTTGGCCAATGTTGTCCAATGAAAATCCAAGTCTCCTATAGCCATTGACTAGAGGTTAGGGCACAGGCTGCTGGTTCCCTAGTTGTTGGAGGAATCTTGACTGAATTCAGTTGCAAATGTGTCAGTCCATGCCACCTCTAAGCATCCATTAAATGCTTCAATCCAAAATTGGAGTTTTGTCCCTCTTTTAGGCATTTCTAGGTTTGGCATGCTACTTCTTGTTCCAAGGACTTTGGAGGCTTGGCTCAGTGATTGTCCCCTTTAGATTTGATCCTTAGATGTGTTCAAAATGATGACAAGGCTTAAAAATTCATGTGGCACAAGAAATGTGCAAATCTGCCCCCATGAAAAATTCAGCTGCAGCAAGCCTTTTTGTAAAATCCATAACTCCCTGCTCGAGTATGCTACATGGATGTTCTAGGACTTTCTGGAAAGATGAGATGATGTACTTCAACTTTCATGTTTGACCCCAGACCTGGTTCAACTTGGATCATGGAGAAAAACATCCTTGAAGTTGGGACATTCTTGCTGGAAAAATATTAGTGATGTCCTATGCAATGTTGGAACATCAGACAACTTTGAACATTAATAATTCCAAACTTTAATCACTTGTATCTTTTAATTCACTATGATATTTTGAGTTGAAGTGAATTGCATCTTTGATGCTTGTCTTGCATGGTGACAAAGCTTGAAAATTGGGTGGCACAAGAAAAGTGCACAAAATCTGTCCTAAAAAATCAGCTCGAGCAAGGCCTGTTGTGAGGTTCATAACTCCTTGCTCAAGTTGAATTAATGGGAGTTCTTATACATTTTGGAAAGCCCTAATGACATACTTTAACTTTGATGTTTGACTTTGGTCTTGGTTCAGCTTGCAAAGTCATCAAAAATGGTCTTGAACTTGTGTTGTCAAATCTGTCCTAAAAGCTGTCATGAAAATTCTGCTTTATCAATGCTTTTTACAAAAATCATATCTCCTTGCTCGAGTATGCTACAAGAACGTTCTAGGACTTTCTGGAAAGCTGAGATGATGTACTTCAACTTTCATGTTTGACCCCAGACCTGGTTCAACTTGGATCATGGAGAAAAACATCCTTGAAGTTGGGACATTCTAGCTGAAAAAATATTAATGATGTCCTATGCAATGTCAGAACATTGGACATTAAGAATTCCCAACTTTGATCACTTATATCTTTCAATCCTTATGATATTTTGAGTTGATTCCTTCTACAATGTTGAAGTATCAAATACCCTCTTTAAAAGTAGCTCTTACTCAAAATCAATGGATGCTTGGATCAATAGTTACAACCTTGAAAAGTTGTGCACTTGAACATGATTTTAACTTAGAAAAAAATTCTAAGTTTCTTTCAATTTGATCAATTTTGCAATTTTGCATGATTTCTTGATTTAAATTTGATCAAATTAAATCATCCATCATATTTTCTTGAGTAATGGCTTGTGAAGCTCATAGTTGACCAAAAAGTCAAATTTTGACTTTCTGCGTCAGTTGACTTTGTATTAGATGAAATTGAGGCTTGATCCACTTGAAATGTTGCACTCTTGTGCTTAATTCTTGATATGGGAGTCCACTTGATCCTTTGTGGATGTTTAAGAGGTTAGACAAGTTAAAGATCATGTAATTCCTTGATTGATCATTTGTCTAAAAGCTCTGAGAGGGTTTGAAACCCTAGTTTGATTGTAGTGAACGCTCACCCATCTTTGGGGAGACTAATGAGGTACAAAGGTACATCCATATTGTGCTGATGATTTGCACCATGATGGGAAATCTTAGTGGTCAAAATTTTGGGTATGACATAAATCTATATTGTCATGAATTCAGGCGAAGACTGGACACATGCATTGATATTTCCGGAGCATTCAAAGACATGGTACATGTTAATCCTTTGGAATATTGTAACAATTCAGTATGTTTCTTCATGCATGAATTCAATGATCTATGTGTCTTTTTATGTTCCTCATGTGATGCTTAGGTGCCATTTACAAGATATTATAGGATGCTGATATATCGGTATCGTGTCTACTCATGGATGACATGTATTCTAAGTAAAGTTTCCCCTATAATCTTTTACTGTTTCTGTTTTTCAAATCTTTTACTACTTTTGATGCATTCTTGGTTACAGAAGTTTGATTTTTTAAAATGGCTATACAGTCCATTGATCAAAGTAAGTTATATTAATCCTTTACAAATTTATCTTTTTGATTAAACTTATAGTTTCAAGTATGATCGGCTTTCAACTATAACTAATCAACATAGTCTTTGCAAAAACTTAAGACGGCGGTTTCAAGTGACGTGATTTTAAAGTTATTATTCATGAAATATTAATCACGAAAAAGATTTCTCATTATTTAACAATGTTCTAGTGTATCAATGAGGTGATTTAACTCATTGTCCATAATGATACACTTCTGAATATCAACAATGCTTATGATATTTTGGTACTTTCAGCCGTAGATGCTTAAAGTTCTTTCTTTTCTTTTTTACCCTCTATGACATGTTATAGTCTTTAACAGGTTATCCTCTAAAGCAGTGGCGAATGAGAATATCATATTATTAACATTGATATCAAAAGATAAGTAACTCTTACGTTTCTCGCTGACTTCTCGCAATTGCTTGCTTATCTATTAATCAAAGTATTTAGGATGTCTTCGTGCTGATATGGTTATTGTGTAGTTGATAACTAGGCTTTTACTTCATTCATTTGTTCCTTTTCCTTCATATTTGTTCCTTTTTCTTCATCAACATGAGCAACAAGTAATGTGTATTTGTGCTTTGATCGAAATAATTGATTTTTTTAATTCATATTTTTCAGCTCATTGGAACAGAATATTCATTTATTAATTTTTATTTAAACTATTATGGATAATAAAGTCAGGCATCCACACTCTTTTGTTGTGTATAACTTTCAAGAATCACCTAAGGAGGAGGTATTTGATCCAACTCTCTTGATAATAGTCATAATTAGAATGAATGATAATTATAGTCATTTATTTGCACCTGTTCAGGATCTGTAAGGATGCCTGCTGCTCTTTGTGGTGTTGTTGGTCTGAAACCAACTTTCACACGTATACCACATGACTAGTAGGTATTCATTTGTTGCATCATGTTTAAATAATAGGAGATTTGTAACTATGATTTAGAAGGACGCCCTTCTGCTATATCCAGAGTTCTTCCTATAAACTGGACAATTGGAATGGTTGGAATATTAGCAAGCACGTTCGATGATGCGCTGATACTGTTAGTAGTCATTTATGTGATACTTTATCTTCAAGGATATGATAGACTGATTTTACAACATCTGTTGTTTCGCTGTTTATAATTATGCAGCTCTCAGTGGTAAAATTCCATCACATCCGCCCTCCAATGTATTGGTAAAGATTTTGATCCTTTATCACGATTCTGATTAGATATACACTTTTTATAATCTATTTGAACTTTGATTGGTGTAGGTTGAAGTGCAGGTGGAAATGGATCCTGGGAAGCTGTTCATTAGAGGGATTTCCTGGGTTACTAATGAAGACCGACTCAAACAGTATTTTAAGAGCTTTGGTGATGGGGTTGAAGTTGTGATTATGAAAGATCATACCAGGGGACGTGCTCGTGGTTTTGGATTTTTTGGTTTTGCTGATCCTTCCATTGCCGAACGAGTTGTTGTTAAAAAAAATGTCATAGATGGTAGAACTGTAAGTTTGCTATAATTGATAATTGATTTATGTTTATTTGTCACTGTTGTATCACTTTCTTTTAGTGACCGAAAAGAATTATGATTCGTTGTCCTTTGTCGGGAAAGATCGATGCATTTTGCTGTGTTATGATGCAACGAATTTCACATATAGATGATATTGGTTAGTTGTTAGAGTTTTGGTTTTCTTGAAAGATACAATTTAGCTATAAGTATGCGAATGAGATTTATATGACGTGTTCGTGGTGATGCTGGTTTAGAAGTCATCGACCGTTGAGGTTGTTGTTAAGGGTAGTTGGCACGATAGCAATTGCTAGACAAATATGAATGAAAATTGATGTTTGAGATGTTAATGCGCAATATGCAACACTTGATGAATATCATAATTACTTAAACTGGTGTAGTGAAAAATTCTGTTCCCCTACGATAACTATTCCAAAAGTAGTTTTGTATTGGAAAATGTGCGCCAAGAAACATCTGTTTCTGTAAGCTGACAGATACATCAGAATATTCCTTTAAGATATGTACTACTTTCCATGTTATTTGTAATCAAGTGGTAGTAGATATTTGAGCTGCAGAATCATTTTGCGAGAAGCTTTATAACTTCGTTGTGATAGTGTTTAATTGGGTTTTACTGTCATCATGTAGGTTGAAGCAAAAAAAGTTGTCCCTACAGATGGTCAGAACGTCTTTATCTCCAGGTTATGATAATAGGGTTCTCCCCAAGGAGTTATCTCCAGGTCCAAGTAGAGGCCAGCTAGGTGGATTTAGTTACGGTACTATGAATAGGGTAAGTAGTTTTCACAGGGATATAATCCAAACCTCATTGGAGGACACGGACTTAGAATAGACGGTAGATTGAGCCCTGCTAATGTCGGCCGTAATGGATATGATTAGTTGTTTGAAACTTCTTATGCCTATGATTAATACTAACAGGATTTCGCTTTTTTGATAGAGACATAGGCGACACTACCGGGTGAACCTCCAAGTATTGGTGATACCGATGTAGATTATTGGCTTCCTTGCTTTTTTGTTCTTCAAGGTGAATGTTTATTCTTATATTTGTTGTGTACTGGTTGTCAATAATCTTCTATTTTATGTGTTGAATTGTAGTTTTCGTCACACTTCAATGCCTTAATTTGGTGATCTTTCAATGTCAAAATAAGAAATACTTTTAGTTATTATACTTGATCTAAATTGGATGTGAGTTTCACTAACATGTGCCTTCAAAAAGTTTTAGTCTAAATAACTTTGGTGGATTGAAATTTCTAATACAAATTGATTTCATTTGGTCTATGAATCACATACACCGAATAGGGCACCAACACTGATAATGTTTGAGAAAAAATATGTAATCACATGTTTCAGTATGGTGTTTCTGTCAGACATCAGCCATATCTTCCATACATTCTAACCATTTGTGTAGAGCATTTTCCAAATCCAAATTTTGATAATGATTAACATAGTTTCTGTTATAATCGCATTTCAGATTTTTTTTTCCATGTTCTGGTAGTTTCAAAAGTAGATTTATCATTTTGTTTGTGTGTCAGGAACATTTCTCGAATAATGCGTATAATATTGTAAATGGTATTTGTACTCATGTAAAAGATGAATCAGCTCTTGTATACATAACCATTGGAGATGGAGGGAACCTTGAAGGCTTAGCAACCAACTAAGGTCCATGCATAAAACTTTTGTGTCTTATGTAAGACTTTCTCTATTCATATTTTTGTCGTTTTAAGGTTCGATAACAAAATTTTTTTATTGACCTCAGTCTGATTTAAACATCATTTGAAAACATGATTTCAGTACGCTATACATTTCAATTGCATTTTGATGAGCTGAAAACTACTACATATTTATGCTTCAAATTGATGTATTGTTGCTCAAGTGATAGAAATAGGTTGTCTCAATATTCAGTCTGTGTCTTATGGTGCTCTGTTGATGGTTTTGATTCGTGTCAATGATTCGACGTCCCGATAATATTATGAATACGATTTCAGTGTTTCTTTGAATTCTCTTTTGTGTGATTTGTTGTTGAATGGTTATGCAACTTTGACATTTGTTGCTATTTTGCAGCGGATGCTTCCTGACAGTTGGAATACAAGTGTTACTCATGAAGTACAACGGATACCAGCAAACAAGCAAGGCATAACGGTAACCAACGTATTTAAGTGTTTAGTTTAAAGAGTGATACATTTCTTTCAACTAAAATCAGCAGGAAACAAATTTAGGAATGCTCCTTTTTACTTCAATATCTATGATTTGATCATTGTTTTGTTGCATTTTATGTGGTGATTTTTGTTGAGTTCGACCCATTTATAAGATCTGCAATGGACGGGCACAAAGTCTGCCTTTTCGCTTATGCTAAAACCGGCACAAGCAACACATTCACCATGGTTAGTGATGTCAAAATTGTGTCCATATTGTGTCCATCTGTTAATTAATGTTACTACTCAAACTGTGTCTGTGTAGCAGTTAGCTAATAAAAATATTATCTAATGTGTGTTTTGGTTTCTGATAGATTTTGAAGTGGCCTTTATTTTGATCCATCTGCATCAAGTTGCACTAACATGCATAGATTTTGGGAATGCTCATTTATTTTCATATTCCAAATCATTCGTAGAATTTTGCCTGTCATTAATGGACTTAAGCTACCTACATTAATATCTCAACTTTTGTATCCATAATATATTTTATGCATACTTCAAATTTTCTTTAATGCCCAATCACATTATACATTGTATTTGCAACTAAATGGGATTCTTTACCATCACCAGTATTTATTATTCTGCCTTTCATTATTCCAACTATACAGTTTCAAGTGTATTAATGCATTTCCATTTCCAATGTAGGGGGAAGCTCCACAGTCACAACCCTCATTATTTAACCCTTCCTCATATTCTCTACTTTAGACACCACTCTTCAGAAATACCCTACTTTTTCTATGGCATCCAACCAAAATATCCAACCCCCTGGCCCTATTCACGTCGAGACGGCAACTGACCAACCACCTTCTCCGGAATTGCAAAGACCTCAGCCTGTCCATCATCCTGTGGACCCCCAACTAACTCTACAGGTTCAGGAAATAGTTTTACTGCGGCATATTATTCTCACTTAAATTATTTGTCCCTTATTCTTTCTTCTGATTAAATAGTTTAATTTTCTTAACGTCAACAGACCCAACAACATGTCGAAGCTGCGGTCCACATACAACCCGATACTCAGAACCGACCACCTACGGAGGTTCAACCATTACCGGATTCCGAGCGCTGTCAATCGCACCAAGAGAGACCCAACTTTCAACCAACTCTGCAGGTCCCCCCGGTACATTTCAGTTTTTCCTCCATATCTCAGACGATCTGTAAATTTTTTCTTTTCATGTTAACACACACAGTATGTTCATTTTGGATGAACTCAGTTCTACAATATCCTACAATACATCATGATTTCAGTTTTGTCTGCATATCTGTTGACAATACTGAGTGACTGGTTTTTTTCTATAGGTCCATGACCCTCTTGCAGTTCAACATTCAAGAAAGAGGAGAAGAAGAACGACTTCAGCTACATTCGTGAGCCGAGTAATTTATTTGGATTCAGATGATGACCAACAACCTAACTACGAACCGGTTGATTCCGATGATCACGATAAGCGGGACTATACATGGGAGAATTTTATGTATGGAAGGAGTTACACAGATAGTGATTAACTATGCAAGTTTTATTTCAATTTGTTTTAAGTCATTCAATATGTATTTTGTATTTCAGTCCAAACTCAACTTTACTTTCACCTGTACTGCTACTATTCGTATCCCATGAACTTTATTTTAATGAATTTTTTGTCTTCTTCAATTATAAATCACAAATTTTGAAGCATTACCTTTAATTGCATAATTAAATACAACAATAATTAAAACTCTATTTAATTTTAGTTTATGATTTAATAATTTCAATAATAAATCTTCAATTAATTTATCTATAATTTCAAAAAACTATATAAATAATAAATGTATGACTTACTATGTATTTATTTATTTTTATTTTTTTATTTTATTGTTGCTTATTATTTATTTTAAATATGTTCAATGTATTTTATTTAATTTCCTAAGAAGTTAACCATAAACATTCATATCAAAACTGTTAATGTTTGAAAATAAATGTGATGACAAAAATAATTTTTTTAATAATAAATATGTGATTTTTAGGTTTCTAATATTTCAAAGTCTTTAAAGTAAGTGGTTAAAGTAAGTGTTACTCTATTTTTTTAATCTATTGTCTTTAATATTTATACGGGACTAAAAATTATTAAGCCTTTTTGTAAGTTAACACAAGTTATAAACGGTGGATAAATATAAATAATTAAAATACGTTAACTTACACATTACGTATACTAACACCAGTACCCATCAAAATCCACTGGTATCTAGACCATAAATGTTACCAACGCACATGTTATTATAATTTTTGTGAAATTAAAAATTATTATTTTTTAAATAATATATGATTCTAAACATGGGCAAAATAGGTTTATTTGTTACTAATAATTTTTGTTACAATTAAATTAATATTTACAAATACTAAATAATCACATTAATAGTTTTATCAATAATTTCAAAATAAATTAATATTTATGCTCCAAATATACCGTTTTTTCATACTTATTTATATAGGGACAAACTATATTTATGCTCCAAATATAAATAATAATATGTTTTTATTTCAAAAAATTAACTTCTTTGGTTAAATAAAAATGTTTTTCTATTTTTTCTTTCTTATTACATTTTAACCACTAATCTGTGTAACACATCAGTCTTCGTGCGAACGCACGAGTATCCACACCAGTATCCGTAGGAACGCATATGTTATTATACGTGATCAAATTCGTTGTTGATTATAACCACTATATTATTATATCTTTTACAAATAATAACTTTTTAGTTTGATAATTTAAATTTTTTATTTTTATTTGAAATAAATGCGCGTACCATACCAGTACCCGTGCGAATGCACGGGTCTCCCACTAGTATGAATTAAAAAAGAAATAATTAAAACAAGCAAGTAAAAAATATATAAATTGTTTTTTTTTTCATTTTTATTAAAACTAAATATTTTTAGAAGCCAATCCTTGAAACAACGTAAGAAACTACATTGCATAATCCCAAGCAGTAATACCTTTTTTCATTAATCTTCAACAATGTTACAAAGTTAAGATAAAAAGCTCAGCGTAAATAACATAAATAGCCAGCATTTAAATGTAACACCAAACGAAAACACACACATCTTGAGATAACAAATCCATCAAGGTACAAAAAAAAGTTTGTCGCATAACGAAATCGAAATTATTAACGCCGCAACACAATTAAATATAAAACGTGATACAATAAGTAAGCAATGTCATCGAGATTAATCTGGCAACCAAATCAGAGCAGCAAACATAATGAAAATGAAGAATTTAAATTCGAAATGTTACCAAGTCGGATAAATGACCCTCAACGGAAACGTTTCGTCACGTGCGGTCGAGTGAAAATAGTAGCGGAATCGGCTGCTGCAAGGTTCTTAATGTGGCTGAGATATCGCTTGAAACTCGCCGGAGTCATGCGATGTTGAGCTATTGGGTTGAGTTTGTGAATGAACTCTTGAAGGATCTTTTGGACTAAGTTTGTATCAAGTTGATAAAGTGGTACAACCTCTTCGTGTAGAAACATAATATTCTTTCAAATGCTGTAACAAAATATGACGAACACAAGGTCACAAACAGAAAGAAAAGCGGTAAAGTTACCCAAATACCCCACATTTTCGAAAAAATTCCCCAAATACCCCACGTTTCAAAATTTTCCCCAAACTGCCCCAGTTAGGGCAAGGCTTTGTACATTGTCGCCAAATGAAATGGCGACACCCCTTTAAGGCTATAACCCTGTCGTCAATTGTATTGGCGACTCCCTTTTGCCTTTGTAGAGGGTCGTCAATTGAACTGACAACTTGATAAGCAAGGGAGTCGCCAATACAATTGGCGACAAATATGAGGGAACTAGTTGGTACTATGTTAGAAAGTAACCTCTGGTTTAACCTAAGTGTGGACCTAACTGCTGGGGAAAAACTCTACACAAATATGCACAAGAATATATATATATATATATACATACATGTGAATTAACAAGTATATAAATAAGTATGCATTGAGTTGAAAAGATGTTGGGACTTATACTTTATAAAGAGGCCCAAGTGTACTGTGATTGATTGTATTGATGATGACTGTATGATTGATTAGGGTTTTGAGAAATTGAAGAAAGTTTTGAGAAACTTTGAGTTTGAAATTGATTTAAAAGAAAGTTGTTTGAAAAGAAAAGAGTGTTTGGGGCTTATAACTCAAAGAGAGGCACAAGGGGTCTAAGAGCAGTTTCACCGGGAATAATGCTCTTCTTAGTACCAGTTAAAACAGACAGATGATTTTAAAAACAGAGGTATGGGGCTTACAACTCAAGGAGAGGCCCATGGAAGTTGTTTATGGTTTAAAACAAAGTTTATGTACAAAAGATTGGGGCTTATACTCAAGGATAGACCCAGATGACCTGTTTTGAAAACAAAGATCGCACTACGATATCGAAAGACGTTGTGGGACTTATACTATAGTAGAGTCCCAAAATTGTTTATGTACAAAAGGGGTTTAGGTCTTACACTCTATTAGAGGCCCAAAAGAGTAAAAAGAGTGAGGCTTACAACTCAGAGAGAGGCCCAAATGATTTTTGAAAAGGCGACGATCGCGTCGTGATTTTTAAAACCACAGAGGGACTTATACAATGACTGAGGCCCAAAATTATTTATGTACAAGGAAGAATGGGTTTTACACTCTAATAGAGGCACAAAAATTTATTTTTATACAAGAGTTGCGGCTTATACCTCAAGGAGATGTCCAGATGAAAAACAGTGATCACACCGTTTATTTTGAAAATCGCGTCGAGACTTATACATTGACTGAAGTCCAAAATTATGTATTTACAAAGGGGATGGGTCTTACACTCTACAAAGAGGCCCAAAAGTGTTTCAAATGAAGTTTGAAAAAATTAAAATCAAGGAAAACCCAAATTTTAATTTAAAAATATAATTTTCAAAGGAAATTAAATAAAAAATGATATGGAATATCAAATATATTCAAAAACAAGTTGTGAACTTTGAAAAATGTTTTGAAAAATCATGTTTAATCACATTAAAGCTTGGAAATCATTTGAATTTGAAAAAATCAAGATGCAAATTTCATTAAAAATGTTTAAAAATAATTAAAATGAAATTCTTTACAAAAATTCCAAATATATTAAATAAATAATATAAATTTGATTTTTTTTGTAGAATAAAATATTTTAACATTTTTTTGAATTTAAAAAAAAGAACAAATAAAAAATAATTTAAATTGAGGGAGAAATTAATTTTTGAAATCAATTAAGAAAATAATAAAAAATTCAAAAATTCAAATAATTTGAAAAATGGCGCCAATGGTCACCTTTTTCTTCCTCGTGACTACGCCATGGACGATTTGCAAAAACTCATCTTTCTCTCTGATTACTCAATGGTTTTGACTTTTGTAAACATCAATCTCACTCGTTTTTGAACAAAGATTCCAATGGTACCAATTAATTGCATTTATATTAAGTGTGGAGTGAGAAATCAAGTGATGAACACATGAACCCTAATTTCTGCAAGAACACCATGAAATCCTATACACGATAGCTACAAAGCAATTGATTGAGGGGAAACACTCTACATAAGTGCAGAAACATGTTTGTGACTTGAAAACACATTTATGATGCATGTATCATAGAGTTTGAGAGTTCAAGCTTACCTCTTGCAAGAAGAAATCGAATTGTGTGTTGGAGGTGTTACAGATGTTGTTTGAGGACTTGGACAACTTCAATGGACCTAATGTAAGGTGTTTGGAAGCTTGGAATGGATTGAAAGTACCTGGATCTTGTTGTGGCACCTCAGCTGCAACTTTGACAAAAAGCTTGAGCAAATGGATAGTGACTTGATGATTTTGGTGTTCCAGATGTGTTTTGAGGTTATGAATCACTCATATATGATATATGTGAGGTGTTAGGATGGTTGGTTTTGATGGAATTGATTCCTATTTGTAAATTCGATAGTTACTTGCCAAAGAAGCATTTTTTGGTTTTTGCAGTGTGATTTGGAGGAAAACATGTGTTGTTATGCTTTGGTGTACTCAAATTGATCAGAAAGAACCTCTATTTATAGTAGAGCAAGTTTGTTTTGGGAGCAATAATGATTGGGGGCTGGATCACTCCATTATCCATTGGAATTTGTCATGTAGCCAAAGTCTCCTCTAGCCATTGACTTGAGTCAATCTTGCAGGCCTATGGTCTTCTGATGCTTGGATTTATTTTGACTCATTTGTGATGTTGTGGACTGATACATGCCAGCTCTATGCATCCATTCAATGCTTCATGACAAATTTGAAGTTTTTAGAAATGAACTTTGAATGCCACATGCCTAAAGGATTGGATTTTTGACTTGGTGGCCTTGTGATTAGATACTCCATCATTCATGCTGATTTTGGACAGATATGAAATGATGTAAGTGTCCAAAATTGGCTCAATAAATCGTGGGATACAAGTTATGTTTTCATGCCTTTGGGTAGGCAGGGTGAAAAATGCCATTTTTAGAGGCTTATAACTCCTTGCTCAAGTTGAATCATGGGAGGCTCTTGTACTTTTTGGAAAGCCCCTATATCATACTTCAACTTTGATGTTTAACTTTGGTCTTGAATCGTCTTGGATCATAATGAAAAATGGCCTCAAAGTTGGTGAAAATGCAAAACAGATTCTTTCTAAAAATTTCACTAAGTGTTGAAAAAATGTCTATTTTCTATTTTTTGTGATTTTGATCAATCCATAACTCAAAATCCATGAAGACTTTGAATGAGGTGTAGTTGACATTCTTGAAGTATGTAATGAGAGCTTTCGTTTGAGCTTTGTATGGAAGAAAAAGGTTACTTGGATCACAAGTTATTGTCTTGTAAAGTTTGGTAGAAATCACTTTTTTCCATGACTTTATGAAATTTCAAGTTTCTTAATGTTGCCCTTTTTCAAGTAACCCTAATTTTCTTGATTTTTCTTGATGGATGGTGACCCAAACCATAAGTTAACCTTGTTTTTGTCTTAGAGAAGCCATGTTTGTCAAGAAATCCAAAAAGTCAAACTTGATTTTTGGCACAAATGACTTTTTGTTAAATGAATTTCTAACTTTGTGATTCTCTATGAAATTAAGTTCTTGACCTAATTGAAACCTAATTGATGGATTCCATAGGTGTTTTAGAGTGTCTTGAATCATGTCCCAAGGTTTGAGATCATGTTTTGGTCAAAAGTCAAAGGTAGGGTTGACTTTTTCTCAGAAACCCTAGTTGCTGGTCCAGATGAATTTACATCTTTATTTTGCTCATGAACCAAGTTCTTTGTGTTCATTTGAACTTGTAATAGGATCAATACAAGATATTTGAGGTCTTCAAAGCATTCCTTGAGGTCTTGGTTCATGTCTTTCCCCAAAAGTCAACTCAAGGGTGAATTAGGTCAAGAAACCCTAATTCCTGATTTTTGATGAATACATCCCCTAAAGTTATTTTGAACTTGTGATTGGATCCATAAGGTCCCTTTAGACTTCTTGTGTCATGTTTTGAAGTATTGGCTCATGCCCAGATTAAAATTTCCCTCTAGAGGCCTTGGTCGACCAATACCCTAATTTGGTGACACTTGTGATCTTGAGACTTGATCAGCTTGAAATGTTGCATTCCTATGCTTGATTCTTGATATGGGAGAACTCTTTATCCTTCATGGATATTTGAGAGGTTTGACAAGTTGAAGATCATGTCCATTCTTGATTGATCATTTGTCTGAGTACTCTGAGAGGGTCCAAAAGTCTAATTCTTGATTGGAGTGAATGCTCAACAATCTTTGAGAGGAGTGATGAGGTATGAAGGTACATCCATATTATGGTGATATTTTGCACAATGATGAGAAATCTTGTGGTCAAAATTTAAGGTATGACAGTAACCTAGTTATACTATTGCACCAGACACACAGGCTACACATTTGACTACTCTGTCTCTGTCTCTCTCTCTCTCTCTCTCTCTCTCTCTCTCTCTCTCTCATTTTTGAATTTTAGAGAAAAAACAATAGAATAAAAAATAAAGGAGACTAACATTATTTGTATGAGAGACACACAGACACAGTAAAAAGAGGAGAAGACACAACACCTTAACATACACATGTGACTCTCAATTTTTTTCCACACATATCATCACCTTCCATTTTTAATAATATCCTTCTAGTTTCAAAAGAAAGGAGATTCCATCACCATTATTTGTAACACCATATAATATACTCCCTCTCATTAGTTTTTCTTTTCTCGCAACCAACTTGCAGTAACACACCACACACAATACTCCCAGCTCACCTGCTCCCTCATCAACCTCACGTTCTTTTTTTTATCCATTTCATCACCTCCTACCTCACTTAATCTCTCTATGTTTCTACTCATAAAAAGCTGCCACCACACAAAAATAACCACACTCCAAAACTCTGCAACCGCCCTCGCACACAACACATCTTCTAAAGCTAACCTCTCTTTTCACCATACATCATAAACTCTTTTTCTTAACACAAAATACTCACACTCCCTCGCCTCACTTCATAACACTTTTCACATTCATCATCACAACTTTCCCTCACGTTTTTGCTATCATTCTCACCAAAACACTCCACGAACTTGCCAAATAAACCATAACTTCACAAGCTAGCAACACACGGACCTCACAAGCTTCACCACAACAAAAATACGACCTTTCATAACTATTCTGTGCCTATTCATTCACCATCTTCTTGTTTGTCATGTTTCCTTGTAGTTCGCTCTCCCTGTGATTACGTATGTCGCAGCTCTGGTTCTAGTAAGGAAACTTCTGATAAGCAGAGCAGTGAAGATGTCATGTTCTATTACATTTTTTGTGAAGTTGAGGTCTTCAAATACATCAAGCACTGTAGAGTTTGCGACAAGTGTGTAAATCACTTTGATCATCATTGCCGGCAACAACACGCCATCAAGCTCGCTTTTCTTGAATTTTTTACCTAAATACCCCACATTTTCGAAAAAAATCCCCAAATACCCCACGTTTCAAAAAATTTCCCAAACTGCCCCAGTTAGGGCAAGACTTTGTACATTATCGCCAAATGAAATGGCGACACCCCTTTAAGGCTACAACCCTGTCGTGAATTGTATTGGCGACTCCCTTGCTTATCAAGTTGTCAGTTCAATTGATGACCCTGTACAAAGGCACTATCCATTTGCTCAAGCTTTTTGTCAAAGTTGCAGCTGAGGTGCCACAATAAGATCCAGGTACTTCCAATCCATTCCAAGTTTCCAAACACCTTACATTAGGTCCATTGAAGTTGTCCAAGTCCTCAAACAACATCTGTAACACCTCCAACACACAATTCGATTTCTTCTTGCAAGAGGTAAGCTTGAACTCTCAAACTCTATGATACATGCATCATAAATGTGTTTTCAAGTTACAAACATGTTTCTGCACTTATGTAGAGTGTTTCCCCTCAATCAATTGCTTTATAGCTATCGTGTATAGGATTTCATGGTGTTCTTGCAGAAATTAGGGTTCATGTGTTCATCACTTGATTTCTCACTCCACACTTAATATAAATGCAATTAATTGGTACCATTGGAATCTTTGTTCAAAAACGAGTGAGATTGATGTTTACAAAAGTCAAAACCATTGAGTAATCAGAGAGAAAGATGAGATTTTGCAAATCGTCCATGGCGCAGTCACGAGGAAGAAAAAGGTGACCATTGGCGCCATTTTTCAAATTTTTTGAATTTTTGAATTTTTTATTATTTTCTTAATTGATTTCAAAAATTAATTTCTCCCTCAATTTTAATTATTTTTTATTTGTTCTTTTTTTTTAAATTCAGAAAAATGTTAAAATATTTTATTCTACAAAAAAAATAAAATTTATATTATTTATTTAATATATTTGGACTTTTTGTAAAGAATTTCATTTTAATTGTTTTTAAACATTTTTAATGAAATTTTCATCTTGATTTTTTCAAATTCAAATGAATTCCAAGCTTTCATATGATTAAACATGATTTTTCAAAACATTTTTCAAAGTTCACAACTTGTTTTTGAATATATTTGATATTTCATATCATTTTTTATTTAATTTCCTTTGAAAATTATATTTTTAAATTAAAATTTGGGTTTTCCTTGATTTTAATTTTTTCAAACTTCCTTTGAAACACTTTTGGGCCTCTTTGTAGAGTGTAAGACCCATCCCCTTTGTAAATACATAATTTTGGGCTTCAGTCAATGTATAAGTCTCGACGCGATTTTCAAAATAAACGGTGTGATCACTGTTTTTCATCTGGGCATCTCCTTGAGCTATAAGCCGCAACTCTTGTATAAAAAAAAATTTTGGGCCTCTATTAGAGTGTAAAACTCATTCTTCCTTGTACATAAATAATTTTGGGCCTCAGTCATTGTATAAGTCCCTCTGTGGTTTTAAAAATCACGACGCGATCGTCGCCTTTTCAAAAATCATTTGGGCCTCTCTCTGAGTTGTAAGCCTCGCTTTTTTTCTCTTTTGGGCCTCTAATAGAGTGTAAGACCTAAACCCCTTTTGTACATAAACAATTTTGGGACTCTACTATAGTATAAGTCCCACAACGTCTTTCGATATCGTAGTGCGATCTTTGTTTTCAAAACAAGTCATCTGGGTCTATCCTTGAGTATAAGCCCCAATCTTTTGTACATAAACTTTGTTTTAAACCATAAACAACTTCCATGGGCCTCTCCTTGAGTTGTAAGCCCCATACATCTGTTTTTAAAATCATCTGTCTGTTTTAACAGGTACTAAGAAGAGCATTATTCCTGGTGAAACTGCTCTTAGACCCCTTGTGCCTCTCTTTGAGTTATAAGCCCCAAACACTCTTTTCTTTTCAAACAACTTTCTTTTAAATCAATTTCAAACTCAAAGTTTCTCAAAACTTTCTTCAATTTCTCAAAACCCTAATCAATCATACAGTCATCATCAATACAATCAATCACAGTACACTTGGGCCTCTTTATAGAGTATAAGTCCCAACATCTTTTCAACTCAATGCATACTTATTTATATACTTGTTAATTCACATGTATATATATATATATATATATATATATATATTCTTGTGCATATTTGTTTAGAGTTTTTCCCCAGCAGTTAGGTCCACACTTAGGTTAAACCAGAGGTTACTTTCTAACATAGTCAAAACTAGTTCCCTCATAGTAAATTCCATATACAGTCTGCCCCCTCTTGGGCTTATTCAATATGGAACTGATAAAGGCATTATTCCCTGTGAAACTTTTATCAAGACTGTCTAAACTTAGAAATTTAATATATATATATATATATATATATATATATATATATATATATATATATATAAGAAATTCATTTCCCTATAGAGGATTAATTCTCGGTGAAACCTCTTTTAGATATCTTCAAGCCTTAAAATTGTTCAGTAAAGAAAGGATTAATTCCCGATGAAACTTTTCCTGAACTTTTCCTAGGATTGGACCCACGGACTTCCTAAAAGCATCCCCAACCTCCTCTTGGGCTTAGTACAAGGGCCAACAAGCTTCTTAGAAGTTCCGCGGCCTCCTCTTAGGCGTCATATAAGAATTTCCCCAGTCAGCCTCAATTTTGGGCTTTGTACAAGACAGATAAAACTCTCCCCAGTGGAGTTAGTTTCCTTTAGCTTCAACCTTGGGCTTTGATCAAGGCACACCCTGAAATCAATATCCCATTAGAAGAGATCAGCATCTCTCTCTGCAGGAAGACATCTTCTTTTTGCATCACATATCAAAACAAACAAAAAAAAACTTTTTCCAGATAATTGATGTAAGTGGCACACTTGTTGATTCAAAAATCCAAGCTGGAGTCCTTCCCTTATCCTGGCCAAAATTTATCTTTCATCTGACTGCTGTAAGTGAAAAGCCTCTAGATTCTATACATCCAAGCCAATGTCCCTCTCTTAGCATGAAAGACTCATAAGGAAAAAGTGGCATTGCTCTATACTGAGTTAAAGCTTCTTCCTTCATGACATCTCTCTTATAAAGGAAATTATGGCATTACTGGATTCTACATATCCCAGTTAAAGTAATTTCCCTTACAATTAATTTCTCAACCTTTGTGATGAATAGGTGAGACATCTCCCTTTAGAGATGACAAATTCTCTCTCTCAGTCAACTTTAGCTTCAATCTTGGGCTTTGAACAAGACACAAATATTTTTGTTAGCTTTAACCTTGGGCTTTAAACAAGATACAAACAAACTCTGTTAGCTTCAATCTTGGGCTTTGAACCAGACACAAATATTCCGCTAGCTTCAATCTTGGGCTTTGAAAAAGACATCAAACATTTTTCCTCCCATAGAATAGGTGGAGCTACGATTGCTCTGATTTCCCAAATCTCTTTACGGGAATACGTAGGCATAAGATTGCGAAATCTTAGCGAGCACACAAACCAAAAATCTTAGGTCCAGTACCTTCCCAAAAATAATAGAAAACCCGAAAACAACAAAAACATTCCCTCAACACTCCCAAAGGAGAAACTTTCCCAATCCACAGTAGATAAACAAAAGAAAGTAATTCAAGTTAACAAAAATACATGCAAATGAAAGTTCCTATGGATTACCATAGATACACTGGGTGTTAATAGTTTCCCTTTGTATAACCAGGCCCCGATCCACGATCTCTTAGCATTTGTTAAAGAAAACATTTGCGTGCAAGGTTAGTTTTAGATATCTTCCATTTCCTTTCTAGCTTCATAGGATAAATACAGAATCAGAAAATAGCACCCAAATCATTTGTGGTAAGGTGGTCGCGTCACCGACAAAAATCACACGCTACAGAAAAATGGTGACTCTGCTGGGGATTGATGAATTTGTCTAGGATTAGAACTCCTAAGAGGTTTAGGCTTTGCTTTGCATTTACTTTTATGTTATCTTACTTGCTTTCTCATTTTATATATCATATTCTATCATATTACTTGATACCCTTGTTTAAATTATTGTTATCTGAGAGTGAATCCCGACCAAGCTAACTTGGCAGTCCACCGAATCAGTGGAGGTTCCCGCATGGATTTACCAATGTTGAACGAGCATGTCGTGAAAGCATTGTTTTATCCCATTAGGTTACCCTTGAAGCTGAGGACATCTTTGTTCTGCTCATATATGGGTTATTCCTATTTCCCAATATTGACAACTTCATTGACACCAATGCTTTTAAGATATTCTTAATTGGGAACCCTGTCCCAACCTTGCTCGCAGATGCTTATCATTCTGTACACTTACGAAATTTGTACAGTGGAGGAATGATCACATGTTGTGTACCATTACTCTACAAATGGTTTATTTCCCACTTACCCAAGTCTGCTGCTTTTTAGGATCACAAGAGTAGCCTGCGATGGTCACAGAAGATTATGTCCTTTACCAATTCCGACATAGATTGGTGCAATTGGATCTATGACAGAGTAAAAATCATCGACAAATATGGAAATTTCCTCAATGTACCCCTCATTAGCACTAGGGGAGGGATGAACTACCATCCAATTTTAGCTCGCCGTCAACTTGGATACCCGATGAAGAATATCCCTCATAATATTCATCTGGAAGGTCTTTTCTTCAAGGAAGGGGAAAATGACGGGCACTAAAGAAAGAAATAGTGCATGCGTGGCAGCATATTCACGGGAAAGGAAGAGAGTCCCTAGGAAGACCAAGTTGTACCTCTGGAGAACCTTACCTTCACTGGGTACAAACTAGAGCCATCAAACCGAGGATGCCTTACCCACATCAAGAAGTTTTTCCCTTAAAGGAATTTGTCCTTTATTCCATGTCTGATACGGAAAAGCTCTAGATCGCTCTCAACAAGGTCCGACGTGAAAGGAACTCTTGGAAGAACAAGTACCAGATTCTCAATTTGGAATGTACTAAGATTCAGGAACTGCTAAAAGAAAAGGATGCTCTGATTCAGATATTAGAGCAGCATGCTATAGAAAGTCAGAAGGAACGAAGAAATTTGCTCACTCCTTTCACTTGGCAAAGGATTATTGACCCGACGACAGCTGAAGAGGCCCGATCGAAGAAAAGAAAAATTCAGGAACCAGCATCTGAGCTCTCCTCAGAGAGAACTCATGATCCATAAGTATAACTTTTCCTTCTCGTGCTTTGTAAAATACTGTACTTTTCCCTGTAAAATACTGCAACCTTTCAAGTTCAATAAAAGGGTCTCCCCCGCTGTGTGATATTTGCAATATAATTGTTGAAGTTTCTTTTGAGAACAAAAACTAAAAAATATATATATCATTCTTTGCATATCATTCATCATTCTCACGTAGCACATCTTTGTCTTTGAGTCTCATATATGAGTCACACTCTAGAGTCAAACTGTCTCATTCATACAATACTCAGGCCAATCGACAAAAGAAAATGGATGATCTCGAGGAAGATAATAGAGTACTGAGAGAAGAAATCAACGCTCTAAAGGAGAGTTTGGAGAAACTCCACAACACCATGCAATCCCTGGCAGCAGCCTAGGAATAACAACATCAAAGGACTGTGATCTCGGAGATTACATCCACACCAATGTTTGAGACACCTGACAGACATCCTTAGTACAACATGCCTAAAGGTTTCCCCTGGGGCATGCCTCTCAACTTCATACCTGAAGGATACATCTCACTGGTCACTAAAGACCCGTAAGTCGTAGCAGGAACCGCCAGATCTGAAGGTTACAAACTTCAGGTAAATGAAGATGCAAGGGTTACAGCAGAAACTCCTGAAGGTTACAAACTTCAGGCCACTGAAGTGCCAAGAGTCACTGCTGTAATGTCTATGCCATAACCAGTGGTACACACTATTCCAGAGGAACAGGTTCTGCAAGCCACTTCTAGCAGAAACGAAGAAGTATACGAAAGGTTGAATGAATTCCAGGAACAATTCTTGGAAATGCAGAAGGAACTACACGTCATTCATGGATAAGACTTGTTTGGAAAAGATGTCGCCGACCTCTGTTTGGTCCCTAATGTAAATATACCGCACAAATTCAAGGTGCCTAACTTTGAGAAATACAAAGGTAACTCTTGCCCTCAAATTCATTTGGTGATGTACGCTCAAAAAATGTCTACTCAGACAGAAAATCAATAGCTGCTAATCCATTACTTCCAAGACAGTTTAATTGATGCCGCACTTAAATGGTACATGGGTTTAAACCGTATCAAGATCAGTACTTTCAGAGATCTCGGGGCAACCTTCATTCAGAAGTATAAATACAACTTGGACATGGCACCAGATAGGGACCAGCTCAGAGCTATGTCACAAAAGGATAAAGAAACCTTCAAGGAATATGCTCAGAGATGGCGTGAAATCGCCGCCCAGATATGTCCTACTCTCGAGGAAAAGGAAATGATAAAGATCTTCCTGAAAACGTTGAGCTCGTTTTATTACGATCGAATGGTTGCAAGTGCACCTAGTGATTTCACTGAAATGGTGAACATGGGGCTACGCCTCGAAGAAGAAGTCCGAGAAGGACGATTGGTCAAAGATGCAGAGCCATCTAGCAGTAATAAAAGGTACGGTAGTGCTTTCCAAAAAAAGAAAAAGCAAGATATGAGTAATATCTCTCTAGGAAGGCAAAGGCGAAGGTATCAACCGGTAGCAACAGTATCTCCCGCTATCAACCCCGCGCCAGCTCCGACATATCAACCTCAGGTTGCTCAGAGCCAACCAAGTCAACAACAGTATCAGCAAAGGCCGCAACAGCCTCTTCAACAGGCTCACCCACAGTACAATAACAACAATCGTACTACACGACCATCAGGGTTCGACCCTATACCGATGTTGTATGCAAAGTTATTTCCACTTCTACTGGCCAAGGGGCACGTTCAAACCAGGACTCCTCTTACAGTACCAGAAAATCTACCTTTTTGGTTCAAAGTAGATCAAACTTGCCCTTACCATTAAGGAGGATCGGGACATAACATTGATAATTGTCTCAGTTTCAAGTTTGATTTACAAAAACTTGTCAGAAACGGGATTTTATCTTTCAAAGATATTAATTCGAATGTTCAAACTAAGCCGTTACCACAACATGAGAAGACTACGGTAAACCTGATAGAAGGAGAATTCGACAACAGTTATTAAATTCACAATGTACGCTTACTGGGAACCAACCTGGTAAAAATGCATTGTAGACAGAGCAGGTACATCCATGTACCATCTCATAACTATCATCAGTGTGATATCTGTTTCAAAAATAATCAAGGATGTGCCATTGTACAAATAGATCTTCAAGAGCAAATGAATCTGGGCTAGATTCAGGATCACAGGATTCGTGAAGTAAACATGGCCCATGCACATCCAAACATTGTTCAAACCCATGAAATACGTGCAATGAACGTCAATCTAGTGGCAATGCATTCAAGGCAAAGTCAGTATTACAATTTTTTGCAACACGATTACAGCGCTTGCCCGATCTGCTCAAAGAACAATCAGGGATGCTCTTTTGTACAAGAGGCCCTCTAGCGTCAGATGGATCTCGGATGGATCCAAGACTACCATGAAAGGAATGATCATCAGGTTAACATGGTTCAGATCTTTGACATCCGCTTAATGAATACCAGTCTAGTGGAATTACATGCCAAGCAGATCAGACTCAGTTTTCTGGCCTCACACAATTATCAAGACTGTGAAGATTACTACAAGAATGACCAAGGGTTTGTGCTTGTACAAAGAACTCTTCAGCATCTGTTGGACCACTGGTGGCTTCCAATCTATCGGGATGAAGACACGCAACAAGTTAGCGTAACTAATGGGAATCTGGATCGACATCAAAACTGTGATTCGCTTACCAGAAACAAATCTGGTAAGGATGCATTGCATACAAAGTAGATACAGTCAGGTACCACCTCACAATTATGAACACTGTGGAATATGCTCAGAAAATAATCAAGGATGCTATCTCGTGCGAGCAGCTCTCCAACATCAGTTAGACCGAAAGGAAGTTCAACCATGCTCGAATTCTGAATCAATCAACATGATACAAGGTTACCTCCGTGTTCAAAACAAAGACCAAGGACTATTGGATAAAAGCATTCTCATAGTCTCCACTCATGGAATAGCCAAGGACTCTGCGCCATAATCCCTCCACTCAATGAATCAAAGATCCCTCTCGATAGTAGAAAAGTTCCCAACCTGGAACTAATTGAGGTCGCCTATGATGGTCAGAAAACCCAAAAAGCTCTTGTGGTTGTCTACTTGCCAGGTCCCATACCGTACAAGTAAGAAAAAGATATCCCATACAAATACTGTGCAACAACCATAGAAAATTGAAAAGAAACTCCATTACCCTCCGTTGTGAACATTGCCGACATCAGTCGAGTTACACGGAGCGCAGATCTTCAACTGAGGAGTTAGAGAGCCTACCAAAGAAAAGGAACCTCAAGTCAAAGTTCCTAATCAACAAGTCGGTCAATCCAGCTGTTGCGGTGAGAATCGGATATCAAGCTATTAATTAACTTGAATCTCACATCTTTGAAATTCACCACCGAGCTTTGATTTATCCAAAGGAAAGAGTAAAGATTGAACAAAACCCTAATTGCGCTATGTGAAGGCACAACTAAGAGATCGGGGATCGGGGGTTGGTTATACCTAGGGAAGGTGTTAGCACCCTATGTATCTGTAGTACTCTACAGGAACCTCTTGTTTGTATTTGTGTTATGTTATGTTTGCTTGCTAAGGGATCTGCTAAGGGTAAGGTAAAGACCTAAGAGCTAAAGGTAAAGACCTAAGGGTATATACACTAAGTATGCTCGCCAAGACGTCGCATCTTGTGCCTACGTATCCTGACTAAAGAATCAGAGCATTCGTAGGTCACCTCACTAAGGGTGAGGAACCATTGACTATGGCCAAAATTCCAAGGGGGATGAGTATAACACTCATATAGAGTTTAAAGAACTCTCTAAGTCTAAGTTGTAGGTGTAAGTGGATACTCAAAATGATGAGAATCACATAGAGTTTAAGAACACTGACCTAACTCTAAGTGGTAATGGGAAATGGCTATAAGGCCAAGGGGAAAAGTAAGTATCTATGAGGATACTACTCATAGGGTTCAAAACCCTAACCTAAAACTAGGTCAAAGAGAAAGGAAGGCTCTTATGAGGCCAAGGTGGTAAGGCTACCTATGACTATGAGGTTAAGGGTTGAAGATGGCTATGAGGCCAAGATGGTAACCTATGACTATGAGGTCAAGGGAAGATGATGGCTATGAGGCCAAGATGGTAACCTATGACTATGAGGTCAAGGGAAGATGGCTATGAGGTCAAGATGGTAATGAGTTATCTATGACTTTGAGGTCAATAGAGAGACTTTCCTTTAGAAGGGTATTGAGGATGTGTCAAATGAAGCAGGTAACCAAAATAAAAAAAGGGACATGAAGCTCATCCACAAGACTTCATCGGGAAATATTTACAAATCTCACCAAGGAGAAAAATGAAAAGTTAGTACTCCAAGAAATTTAGAAATTAATAATTGAGATGAAATAGAATTGAAAATGGTCTAACCTTAATCATGATTTATCAATAAAATTGACAACTATGATTCTTGACTTTCATCGACTAAAAAATGAATGAAAAGAAAGTGGTCTCATATTGATCAAAGTTTTGTCTATTTAATAAAATCAACCAAACCATGAAGTTTGTTATATCATTGACCCAAAATAAAGAAAATGGAATCGAAATGAAAATAAAGTTGGTCTCGTCTACATCAAGATTTAAATTGATAAGTTGATAATCTAAATTAGACTTTCATTGACTAACAAAATAGAAAATGAAAATGGCCTCATATAAATCAAGATTTTTAGTGATTTGAATAAATCCACCAAGTCATGATTTTTATATATCATTGGCCCAAAGTAGTAAAGTAAAATTGAAATGAAAATAGAATAAAAACATAAAATAGTTAAACAACAAAAATCAAAATAAGAAACCAAAATTTTAATGCTAAAATTAGAAAAAAAATGAATTTTATAACAACTTAAATTAAATAAGAGAGGATCATGTGGGCCCAACCCCCATCACCTCTCAAAAAACTCGGTGGAAAGAACAGCCAACAAAAACGGGCTATAAGCCCAAGAATACCACCAAACATTTTTTCATCAAAAGAAATATGTATTCCGTACATAGAGGCACAACGCCATTTCACTAAACATCCTCTTCATGGAACACGAACACAAATCAAAAGGTTCTTCTTTTTTAGAAAACAAGATTCACATCCAAGCTCATTTAAGAAACACAACGAACGTGAAAGCGGTAACGCGACATAACAATTTGCTCAGGAGAAACTCCATCATCGTGTAACAAAACATTCAGCGGTAAATCGATTTAGAGGGCATCAACAGATTCAAACTTCTCTTCGCTAAAATTGCTCTCCTATCTCAGTCCCTCGTCTCGCTCTGTCTCGCTCAAGTTCTCTCCCTTCTGGTTTCGCTTGTGGTTTTGGGTTTTGAACGGGTTGATTTTCTGAATGGACTTGATGTTGTTATTGTTGGATTTGGGAGAATGGAATTTAGTTTGGTTGAATATTTTTGAATTCACAAAGGGTTTGTGGAGAGAAAATGAAATAGGAACAGTGAAGAGAAAATGAAAGGGAGAAGAAGGTTGAATCGTTGTTGTTCTGTGAGGGAAGAAGAAAAGAATTCGCTGACCCAAGTGAAAAGAATCATGTCTATTTAAAGTCGTCACAAGGTATGCGTATTCAATCCACCTTTTTCTGATTTCTCCTTCTCTCCTTTTTTATCTTCCATTTAACTCCAAAAACCAAACTTTGTGTCTTCAATACTTGTCTGGTCCTTTTCAATAATAGGTTTTGGTTATGTGGTGTCTTTGTTGATGTAGGTCCTATCCGTAGCAGGTTTATGGCTTGGATCATAATGAACTTGGTCAAGGTTTGGCTTGGTCTTGCGCAGGGTGTTGCAGCATAGCAGGTTTCCATTTTGATTGTTAAGGTTTAGTTGTTGTGTTACAGGAGGTTGCAGCCTAGGATTTGGACTGTAGGGGTCTGGTACGGTTGAAGCAAGACATGGTAGCAGAGACTTTGGAGTGTAGTAGCATTGCTTAGCAATTTTGGAGTAGCTTTCGCTTGTCATGGAGTGTACAACGTGGTAACATGACTTAGTGGATGAGAGGCTGAAGCATTGAGTTTGGTTTTTTCTCTTTTAATTTTTTTTTTTTGGATTTCTTTTGTAAATGGACTCATGAAGTTGTAATGTGGGCTTTTGGATTTTTTTTTAATTTTCTTGTAACGGCAATAAATAGAAATGGGCTTTGCAAGAAACAAGAAGAAATAAATAAAAACTTAATGACATTAAATTGTGTATAATGGACTTGTGAAGAAACAACATGGATTAGAAATATGGATAATTAAAAATGGATTTTTAAAAGGATATTGGATATTTATGAATATGAATTGGATGTGATAAGGTGTTGTGGATATGAAATTGAATGGATTGATAATTGAAATATGAATAGGAAAATGAAATGGAGAATGAAGTATGGATAAATGGATTGAGAAATAAAATTTAAAATTGGATTAAAAATGAGATATAAAAAAGGAAAATTGGATGAAAGACGAATATGAAAATGGACTGGATTGAAAATAGTTATGGGAATGGGTACGGGTAAAGGTAACATGCCACCACAATACTTAAAAACTCCACAAATGCACTTGACTGCCACAGTTCCTCTACAAACTCAAACTCAACCTGAAATGATCTTGATTGAACAACCTGACGAATCCTCAAACCAACGGTGAAATTCCTAACCATCAAATCAGTACTTACACACACATTGAACCTGCTAGCCTCAAGAGACTCAACTGAACGACACTTGTCAATCATAAACTTCAAGGGTGAGAAACCCTAATTCTCCAGAATCCTGATTCAGGATATCTCTAGTCATGCCGTTGATGAACCTTAAACAAACTAGCACCCTTGTGGCCAATCAGATAACTGAAGTCGTGCCTTGATAAACTTCTGATAAGAATTTCTCATGACAATAGAAAACCCAACACCTCTACCTCAGGCTTTAGTATAGAAATCAGAAGAGATATCCTCTAAACAAAGAAAATCCGACTCAACAGAACAACTTCGATCCCACACCTTATGAGCTCAAATGGTGGATGGCCTACCCAAAACCTTGATTTACCGATCCTTGAAGTCTCTTGAAACAAACCCTAACTCCACAGGTGAAACAAATCAAAATAAAAGCTGATAAATTGGTTAGTTATACAAGAATGATTGACCTAGAATGATATGCAAAAGATCAAAGAATCTAAGGGTAAAATTTGGGGTATGGTAGTTGCCCCTATCTAAATATCTTCACCGGATGAAATGAGTGATGATAATCCTCATGAAATCATGGTAAAAGATATTTAAATATAGATAACCAAAAATTTTGCCCTTAGATACAATGATATACGATGATATGGACAAAACTAATCTATAATGCTGACATGCCATGAAATCTAGCATGATGGCAATGATGGAATGCTAAATGCAAGATGCAGATGAAAAATGAAAGCAAACAGGGATAGAGTCGACACAATGAGTAAACACTCACTGGGGATTGACAACAACACTGGGGAAGCTGAAACAAAACTGGGGAAATCTAAAGTGATTGAGTAATTGGTTCAAATGTGATCGACTGACACTTTAGGAAGGAAAGATCCGCACTGGACGCAAAATTCAGTCAGGTGATCTCCACTGGGGAATACCCAAAGTAGTGGATGAACAAGTTCAGATATGACTGGCTGACACTCTGAACAAAAGACAGGACACAACCCTCAAAGCTTTAGGATTGGACCAAAATGTAAAAGTAACATCCTCAAGGAAGTAGAACCATAAGATGGGCTCCAATAAAGGTATCTAGAATGATTGATCATCAGGTTCAAATGTGACCAGATGACATTCTAGAACAAAAAGATCCTCAATAAAGATTGAACTGGGAAACGGTCTCCACTGGGGAAAGAAAGCAACACATCTAAAGTGATGGAACAAAACAACAAAACATGTCCGAAGGTACACCACCTGAGCTCGGAATGCATCGTCAAAAAGGGTTGACAGCAAGGGACCAAAACATATCCTAAGGTACACAACCTGAGCTCGGACCACATCGTCAAAAAGGGTTGACTGAAAGAAACAATTCACTAAACATTATCATTGTCAAAGGATTGCCAAAATGAAGAAATTGACTTCATCGAAGAGACACCTCGTCAAAGATTTGACGGAAAGAAACATATCATCAAACTTCGTTATCGTCAAAGGACTGACATAATGAAACATTCACCAAATATCATCCACGTCAAAGGATTGACAGAATGAACCTAAACACCAAACATCATCCACGTCAAAGGATTGACAGAATGAAACAAAACACCAAACATCGTCCACGTCAAAGGATTGACAGAATGAAACCAAACACCAAACATCATCCACGTCAAAGGATTGACAGAATGAAAACCAACTGACATCGTCAAAAAGGGTTAACGGGAAGAAACCAAAACATATCCGAAGGTACACAACCTGAGCTCGGAACACATCGTCAAAAGGTTGACGGGAAGAAACCAAAACATATCTGAACGTACACAACCTGAGCTCAGAACACATCGTCAAAAGGTTGACGGGAAGAAACCAAAACATATCTAAAGGTACATAATCTGAGCTCGGAACACATTGTCAAAAAGGGTTGACGGGAAGATACAACTCAAATAGGGATCACAACAAATAGGTTGATGGAAAGTGACTGATTGGAGGTAACACGGTAACTGTAAAAATGTGAACAACATCAGGGACATATAAGCTTCTCGGGAGAGATGGCCACTTATCGTTACAAACATAACAATGACAATGAGAGTAAAGTGCCAACAATGCTTGGACTCAGAAATAACACGCCCGTAAACACTGGATCGCAGTATTAATATTTGAAATGACGCTAGTAAACACCAATTTGAGTTGGCCTACCAGTAACTCTGGATTTAGACACCAATTTGAGTTGGGCTGCCAATAAACACTGGACTTGGATACCAATTTAAGTTGGATTGGATACCAATTTGAGTTGGCTTAAATACCAATTTGAGTTGGCTTAGATACCAATTTGAGTTGGCTAGGATACCAATTTGAGTTGGCTTGGATACCAATATGAGTTAGCTTTAGATAAACACACCAATTTGAGTTGGTTTAGATAAACACACCAATTTGAGTTGGTTTAGATAAACACACCAATTTGAGTTGATTTAGATAAACACACCAATTTGAGTTGGTTTGGAAAAACACACCAATTTGAGTTGGTTTGCCAGCAGACACTGGACTTGGATACCAATTTGAGTTGGCTTGGATACCAATACGAGTTGGCTTAGATACCAATATGAGTTGGTTGTAGATACCAATATGAGTTGGCTTAGATACCAATATGAGTTGGCCTGGAGATACCAATATGAGTTGGTCTGTAGATACCAATATGAGTTGGTTTGGATTCCAATTTGAGTTGGATAGGATACCAATATGAGTTGGCTTGGATTCCAATTTGAGTTGGATAGGATACCAATATGAGTTGGCCTGGATACTAATATGAGTTGGTTTAGATACCAATATGAGTTGGATTTTAGGTTCAAATCTGACCTGAGTTTAGGTTCATATCTGACCTGACTTTCAAATAATGCCAGCAATTACTGGACTTTAGGTTTATATCTGACCTGAGTTTTGGTTCACATCTGACCTGATGACAAATCGTCACTTGTAATAAAATCCTTGTAAAGAGGGTAACTCAAATAAAGAGAAACCGTTTGTAAGGTCTTCAACAAAATCCTTCTGACCAAACGCTAGGGGAATACCAATTATAGTTGCAAAAGGTTAAATAACACCAAAAATAGACAAGCTTCTCAGAAGAGACTGCCACTTATCGCCATAGTAAACAAGCTTCTCCAAGAGATTGCCACTTGTTGTCGGGTATGAATTCCCAAGAGGTGTTATAGCAACCCTGTTGGAAAGGGGATCTGAAAGAGATTTTTCTTGCAAGGCACCGTGCAAAATAAATGCACGTTGAAACTGAGGCTCAGAAACCACACCTGCCAGGGGCCAAAGTTCAATCTAGGAACAAGCTAGAAAGAAACGGTCAAACAAGACTCAAACCATTGAGGAATGAACTCGAATGGGGTTTATCTTATCCAAACGTGGAAAAGATAACTGAAGCAACCATCATCCACGAGAATCAAGCTCTGTGGGGAATTCCAGAAAGGATGGGCACTTTATGCTTAAAGGTGACGACCCTATTGGAAAGTGTCGCGGCCGGCAAAAAATATAGAGTCGCCATCATATTTTTTTTAAGGAAAATAAATGATAAACCTAAAATCCTAATCCTAAGGGTAAAGATTCCTAAGGTTTGGGAGTCGGTTAAGTGAGAGGAAGGTGTTAAGCACCCCTCACTTCCATTGTACTCAATGAGATCCTCCTTAAGTTTTAGGGTACGTTTGTTTGTCGTCTAACTTTTTACTTATTTACAAAAGAATCCTAAGTTTTTTATTATTGTACTCGCTAGGGTTTACAATCCTATGCCTACGTACCTTCAATTTTGAAGGATCAGAGTAACCGTAGTTCACCTCCCCTATTCCTACCCCATAATCTTATCCCTAAAACCTAATCCATTATTTATACTCTTGGATAAAGAGTTCTATCCCCAAATCTATTATTTATACTCCTAGATAAGGAGTTCTATCCCTTAAATCCCGATCCGTTTATTTATACTCTCGGAGGAAGAGTTTTATCCCATATCCTTGTCCATTGTTTATACGCTCGGATGGATGGTTTTATCCCAAATCCTATCCAATATTTATACTCTCGGACGAAGAGTACTATCCCTTAAATCCTAATCCATTTATTTATACTCTCGAATGTCAAGAGTTCTATCCCAAATCCTATTTGTTATTTATACTCTCGGACGAAGTGTACTATCCCTTAAATCCTAATCCATTTATTTATACTCTCGGATGTCAAGAGTTCTATCCCAAATCCTATCCGTTATTTATACTCTCGGACGATGAATGTTATCCCTTAAATCCTAATCCATTTATTTATACTCTCGGATGTCAAGAGTTCTATCTCAAATCCTATCCGTTATTTATACTCTCAGACGAAGAGTGTTATCCGCATTCCTTATCCATTATTTATACTCTCGGATGAAGAGTTCTATCCCTTAAATCCTAATCCCTTGGCCTATGTTTATACTCTTGGAACCTAAGAGTATTTTCCCAAAATTTAGTCCTAATTGTATCTCTTATATCCCTTAGAAATATCCCAGAATAAATATCCCCTAATCCTATTCCTTTATTTATGCTCTCGGGAGGTAGAGCTCTATCCCCTATTTTAATCTTTTAAATAACCCTTAGAATTTTATCCCTTAATTTACGAAAATATCCTCAAGTTTTTTATCTCATTTTATCTGTAGAATTATCCCTAAGTTTATATAATTATATTTAAAATTATAAAAAGAAAACCTAAGTTTATTATCCCTAAACATTATAAAATACCTCTTTCAATTTGTTTATAAAATAAAATAATTGTGATAATTTATAAAATAAAAACCAAATTTTAACTTTAATCCCTATTTACTTATCCCACTTTATTCCTAAAATTACTGTAAAATATTTCTTTCAATTTATTTATAAAAAAAATAACAAATTAAAAAACAATGTTTTTATCCTTAGTCCCCATTTATTTATCCCAAATATTTTAAAATTAAACCCCTCCAAATTTAATAATTTTAATAAATAAATTTCATAATGACATCATGTCAAAACTAGCAAGACTTAACCCAAAATTATTCACCATTCAAAAATAGAATTTTCTTAAATTCAAAATACTCCCTAAATAATAGAATTTTAATCCCAAAATTAAATTTAATTTAATTTGATATTTTTATCCCCAAACCCATATTTAAATCCAATTTAAGTAAAACCCTAAAAATACAAATTCTCCTTAAAATAGACATAAACCAAATTTTAGTAAATTCAAATTTCCAAAATATATCATCCCAAAAAAATTCCAGAAATAAAATCCCACTTATAACAATTTTTATCCCTATTAAAAAAAATAAATAAATTATTTTAAACATAAAATCAATATTTAAAACCCCAAACCCTATATAAAAGTTCCAAAATAAACCCTAAAATTCTTAATTATATTTCCCCTAATGATAACCCTAAATCCTATTTTTTACTCTTAACTAAACACTTAAATCCTAATTAATAATTAAATTAAGGAAATAATTTAATTATTAATCTAAACCCAGGGGGTGCATTTTGTGTTAGGTAAGTAACTGAGCTTGGAGATGGTAGCGTGCTTGGAAGGTTATACTGTGGTGGTTGTGGTAGATAATTTGAGGTGTAGGTGGAGTTCATGGGAACAGAGATATGCTCTAAAATGTTAGAGAAACAAAATTATATTGATCTATTTGTTATTATTTACAGGATGTAAATTTTAGATTTGAAAAAAAAAAGAATATAATTTCTAAAATATGGTTTTTAATTCATGGCTACTGGTTTGTGAATATTGGTGATCTAACTCAATTCCTGGATTGAAGTGTGCTTGAAAATTTTAAAGAAACAATGATTTTTTTTTATCGCAAGGCACATTAGAATAATTAAAAACAAGCTACAAATAATTTTAAAGCAAGAATTTAGTCATGTTGTTTTTTCTTTAAAATATTTTATTAGTTTTGTTTATACTTAAATATGATTATGATAAAACATGACTAAATTTTTTGTTTTAAGCGTGATGATGATTTATGTTATTAATTTTATATCAACACTTTTATAACCCAACAAGTACATAAATAGAATCAAAATTATATCAATTTTAATCTTTAGTTATTTACTTATCATGCAATCATAGTTTCCACTAACTAATTTTTTCGTTTTCTTTTTGATTGGTGATCGTTGTTTTATACAAAAAAAAAAGAATTCTACACATATAGAGATTCTAACCAAAACACATATCAACGCAAACAATATACAATCGAAACACATAATAGAATATAGAAAATAAATTAAGAGAGGCGACGAATATACCGATCCGAACGTTATCGGAGGAAGAAATCCACGCTGTGAGCTCCGTCCTCTCCCTTCTTTTCTTTTCGTCCCTTGCGTTCTCCTTTTCCTCTCCCTATTTTTCTCCTTTTCCCTTAGCGCAAGAGTCCGACCCCTCTTCCCCTTTTAGTGTTGTTGTTCTTCACACGTTGTTGTTCTTCAATGTGAAGAACAACAACTTTTTTTTACTGACTATTGTGAATTTGTGGGTGAATTAAAATGTGGAAAACAGAGTCTATTTATAGATGAAAAATTAGGTCAGACATTGAATAAAAATTTTCAATTTAGGAAGGTTTTAATCTGACCTGATTTCCTCTATTTCTTGGAGCCCAAACAAATGAACCTGGATGGATTCATGGCTTGGTGAATTTAAATAAAAAAATTAATATTTTAAATAAAATAAATATCCTAATAATGTTAAAGGAAAAAAGATTTGATTGATTTTTATTTTTAATTCTATGATTTATGAGATTTTTTCCATAAAATATTGATTTTAATGAAAAAATCATATTTTTAAAATTGCATTAAATACAAATACGAAAATTAAAAATTAAATATTAAAAAATGATATTTTTGTGATTTTTTTTATAAAAAAAAAGAATATAAAAAGTTAGTAGTAAAGAAAAACAAATAGAACATTAAAAGTGATGAATATGGGATTCAAACTCGTGACCTCTCCCTCTTGTAACTCCTTGTACACCTTTCCTACCAACTAGGTAATTCCATTTATTCAAAATAGAATGGCATAATTTTAATAATAATTCCATGATAATATTAATATTAAGAATAATACTAATATTCTACTAACCGCATTATGACCCTAATATAACTTGATTAAAAATTAATATGACCCTAATTAATCCCTATATATTAAAATAAAAATAATAGTAATCTAACTCTATCTAACTGATAACGCTGTCATACTTTATTCTACCAAAACAATCTCTTTACTACTTACTATTATTATCTTTTATAAAGAAAACAAAAAAGAGAAAAAAGAAATAGAAAGGTGGTCAAATTTTGGGGTACGACAGATGCCCCTATTTAATCGGCTCCGATTCAAAAAGATGATGTCGACGAGCCTTCATCCTTTTGAGAAGGAGACGATTAAATACAAAAGGACCCCTAATTTTGACCATGGATCCTTTGACAAGTATAGTGTTGACATGACTCCGTCATTAGTATTCCGTTAATATCCCATTATCCCTTGTGTAATATCCCTGAGTACAGAAGTTAAGTAAGATTATGACAATCTTCCAATTCCGCAGTAATAAACCCTTATGGAACCCCTGATGAAATCCTACATTTGATAGAACCCCTGTAACGCTTATCGGGGGAACCCCTAATAAACCTTGGCGAGGTTGTAAAACCCGATGGAACCCCTTAGTTAATCCCTGACAATTCGTTTCGACCCTTTCGGGTGGATCAAGTAGAACTTTAGTGATATCCTGTCCACTCTTGATGAATCCCCTGGATGGAACCCCTTTTAAAAATCCTGATCAAAACCCCTTGATAAATCCCTTAGAAAAAAATCTGGTAGAACCCCTTGATAAATCCCTTGGATAAAAATCCGATAGAATCCCTTGATAAATCCCTTGGATAAAAATTCGATAGAACCCCTGGATAAATACCTTCTTGAGAAACCCCTTTTGATAAAACCCATTGATGAAACCCCTTTTGATAAAACCCATTGATGAAATATAGTGACACCCCTTGATAGAATCCTTTGATGACGATCCCCATAAACCCTTTTGATAAACTCTCTTGATAAAGCCATTTTGATGAAATCCTTTTGATAATTTTTATGTAGTGCAATGTATGTCTTTGTCTGAAATAATACTTTCCATAATGTCCTGACTCCCTGACCCTTGAGACTTTGATAATTGTAGTAAGCCATGATATCCTTGATTCCTGTTTAATATGTAACATGTCGTTAAAGAGTCTCTTATGTTGGTTAGATCGTAACGTATATTCCTGTCAGTGCATAGGCCCTATATCCTGCTTTGGAAGAATATGTTCCCTTTGATGATTCCAAAAACCGAAGTAAAACCCATTTTCTCTTTTCAAAGCTTTTATTTATACCCGATATTTCAATGCATTATTTCACAATTAATCGACACCTTGTAATCAAGCGGAATAATTTAGGAGGCAAAAAAATATATTTGAAAAGCGAATTTTATTGAGAATTAGCCCAAAAATGGGCAATAATACGTAAGGAGGGTAATTCCCATAAGGAGATATTACCATAAATCTAGAAAAGATGTAAAATGGCAATAAGAAAACAAATTTATTTATGTCCCTATTAAATGTAACAACAGCTAATATCCCTAAGTCTCCAAGATCGCGACACTTTGCTTCTGAAGATGACGGCTGGAATGATCGCTCCCTTTTGAATTCCTGTTACGGGGTGTCTTTAGTGTTTTCAGTCATATGCCTTTTGGATATCCCTAACTTTTGCCTGGACCGCTCTTTTTAGAGTCTTAGTCCACCGGGATGATATACCATTTTTTTCGACTAAGCCGCCGTTTAGGGTTTTCGACTTGTCGGGTATCATTTTTTATTCAAGTCCCTAATTTTTTCCTGGGTTGCTCTTTTGAGTTTTCAATCCACCGGGACGCCCTAATTTTTGCCTAAGTCGCCCTTTAGGGTTTTCGACTTAGCAGGCTTTTATCCTCTTTTTCTAGGCATAGCATTCTTTGACCGGATCGGAGTTCACCGGTCGTGGTAAATCCGCTTCACCCATGGTTGTTATTATTAGTGCTCCGCCAGAGGAGGCATTCTTCACGACATATGGCCCTTCATGGTGTGGGGTCCATTTGCCGCGGTGGTCCTTATGGATGGGTAATATTTTCCTTAACACCAAGTCTCCCTCTTCGAGTAGGCGAGGACAAATTTTCTTGTCGAATGCTCTCTTAATTCCCTGTTGATATAATTGCCCGCAGCCACGCGTTTCTCTTATACGAGGTTTAGCTAATCGAGTCTAGTTTACACCCATTTTGCTTTATCCAATTTAGCTTCCTTTATGATCCTAAATGATGAATTTTCACTCCGAGTGATAGCCCCTCTTTGGAGCCCATATCCTTATGCAAATATAAGTTTCCATCGAGATCCAGGTCCAGGTCCTTCATAGGAGTCTGAAGTTTCATAATCCTTTATAACCATAATGTCGTTGATAGTTGTCAACTGGTTGATGAGCAAGATGGTTTTCTAGTATACTTCCATTAATATCCTTTTGAGTGACGTTTTGGATGTCATATTCGGTTAGTAACACCTGCCACCTAGCTGTCCTCCCTGTTACATCACGTTTCCCTAGTTTACCACCCATTAAATTCTTAAGTTTTGTTAAGTACATTATGAGTGGTCTCCTTGGGACTGATGGCACCAACATAGGTGGCTTTTGCAAATATTCCTTGATCCAATCGAAATCCTTTTGACAATCCTCATTCCATTCAATGATTTGATCCTTTTCTGAGTAATTCGAAGATTGGCTCACAAGTAGCTGTAAGGTGCGAGATGAAACTCGTAATATAATTTATCTCCCCAAAAATCCACGAACTTCCTTTTTTGTCCTTTGCTCCTCTTTGACTGACCATGGACCCTAATATTTTCCCGGATCTGATTCCATAAGTACACCTTGTAGGATTTAGTCGTAACTTGAATTTCTTTAACTGATCCAACAACTTTTGCAAGTTATTTATGTGATCTTCTTCTTTTTGTGACTTGGTAATCATATCCTCCTTATGCACCACATTACCATAGCCCTTTGATAAGTTACTACTACGCTCTTTAACCCAACAGGCGTTACCTTGTGACTAAAAGTCAAATTGTTTCTTGACTTCTTCCCTGATCTGGAGGGTCATGTCTGGTCTAGCCCCCCTCCACTTTTGCTTGATTGGCATGCGTTCTCTCTTGAGCGGTGGTTTGTGCTCAACGATGTTTGTATCACGTCAAGGCATATCCTGGTATGCCCGGGCAAACATAGCTCGACTAGTCTTTCCTTTATATACACATTTAGAGAAGCACTAACTTTGACCTCTTTCCTATCTTCCTCAGTTCCCAGATTGATCACATCCATTGGTTCCTGATGAGGTTGTATTTCCTTATCCTCCTGCCTCAACAGTCTGGCTAACTCTTCGGGAAGCTCTCACTCGTCCTCATCACCCTCTTCCACTTGGTTAATCGGTAGTTCGAAGTCATTCGAGATTATAGCGGTGTCACTCTCAATAGGTTCATTTTTAAATTTGCACGAGGAGGATCTTTTATTTTTTATTAATATCCCTTTTTTGAATTGATGGGAATGAAAATATTGAAAGAAGGTATATTGCCATTTTGAACAAACAGAAATGAAAGAAAAAGATCTTGATTGAAAACAAAATGCAATTTTATTAATAGAAATAATCCAATGAAATAAAAGGTGGCCCTACAAAGCTTTGTCCACTTGCCTTGGGCATAGCAAGGGACTTATTATTATTTTGAGAAAAAAGTAAATTACTTAGAAACAGAAATCATCTCAGGAATCTCGACGGTTTCCCAATTGTCGAAATTAGGCATTCCTTTTTCCTCTTCCATTGCAGCCGCTTGACTCTTATCCTGGAACCCAAAACTATGAAAATTGTCTTATAATCCTTCATTAGCCGGTTTGTAACCCAGCCCTAACAAATCCTTCCCCTCAGGAGACTCCCATTGTTTGCCCCAGTTTGTTAGGTCTCCCTTCTTAATAAGGAATTCATCTTCCATCCCTTCCATGGCATTGACTGTTGCCCCAATGTGCCCCAGTAATGCATTATCTCCCAGATTTGGTCCTTCAGGGTCTACAACACCGACATCGTGATTTCCGGAATACCTTTTATTGTTATGTTGATCGGAGGATGACTGCCCAATCTTTCCTGTCTTTAAACCGTTCTCAATCCTCTCTCCAATGATAACCAAGTCAATAAATCCTGTTGAGAATGCCCCAATCATCCTCTTGTAGTACGTTCCTTGTAGGTTATCCATAAACATATCCACAAGTTCACTTTCCAATAATGGAGGTTGCACACGAGAAGCTAGTTCCCTCCATCTTTGGGCATATTCTTTGAAGGAATCATTCCCTTTTTTAGACATGTTCTACAAATGCGTGCGGTTATGAGCCATGTCCATGTTGTACCGGTATTCCTTCAGAAAGGCACTTGCAAGGTCTTCCCAAGTCTTAATGTGAATCCTCTCTAATTGCATGTACCAGTCCAAGGATGCCCCACTAAGGATGTCTTGGAAAATGTGCATCATTAGCATCTCATTAGTAGCATGGGCACCCATCTTTCGGGCGAACATCCGGATGTGGTTTTTAGGACAACTAACCCCTTTATACTTCTCAAAGTCAGGTGCCTTAAACTTGGGAGGTATGACCACATCGGGCACCAGACACATTTCCAAAGCATCCACTCCAAAGATATTGAATCCCTCCACGACCTTCAACCTTTCCTCAAGTGTTTTGTACTTAGCAGTTTCGGCCTCCTCATGTTCCAAATCATGGCCAAACTCTAGTAGAGGGTTATTGTCTTCAACATGGGGGATAGGAGTAGGAGCCTTCTTTTGACGACTTGACTCGGTTCTTCTGGCTATCAAATTCTGGATGGCAAGTGTTAGTTGATCAATCTTGGTTTTCATACCTTCCACGTTCTCCTTAACAATATCCATTTCTCCTCTTAGAGTGACCAGATCCTTCTCCAACCGATCCATAACTTCCCTTTGGTACGCTCGAGTGCGAGGTCGGGAAGTCAGATTGTTATGCTCAATGACTCTGAGATAAAGTGTGTAAAAGAAAATGATTTTTTATTCCTTTTTCCTTATTTTTTGAATGCATGTTGATGCATTGATGTATGAATATGCATGATGTATTCTAAATAATTTTAAAAATTTATTTGGGGGGAATTCCAAAATCCATTGTAGTTAGAGATGAATATATTCAAAGGATGAAACCCATACACATAGAGTAAAGAATACTTTATAAAATTCAAATCCATTAGCCAATTCCAAATCCAAAATGACTTCCAAACTTAGAAGAATAAAAATAATTCCTTGGGAATAACCTAATCCAAAATAAAAACTCCTAAACCTAAGAAAGCATAAACCAAATAGATGCCCCCAATGCCTTCTTCAAATGAGCCTTAAACTCCTCCAAGTATCCTTTCTTGAGCCCTTGCACTTCCCTATCCTCCTTGTGGTTAGATAATAGATCTTCCACAAGCACAAATAAGTCTTTAGGCTTGACCATTTTTTTTGCTCCCATGCCCCTTGTAAGGTTTTTCCCTCTCCTTGTAAATCCAAGTATAGTCCAAATTGTTCCAGCGTAGGAGCTGGTTGAAAATCCTTTAATAGGAAGTCACATAGAGAAGGATCATAAAGTTGTGCAAAAGCAGTTACGGTCTCTACCTTCATAGGGATCCCTAAGAGATCGAGGATCCTTCTATACTTGTGTATAAACATCCTTTGAGCAGATTTGGCATTAAGTCTCAAAGGTCTTTGAGACTTTGTAAATCATTACTTAGCACTCTGATGCGTAGGGTAGCCCTTTTGTTTAAATCCATCTTTCCAATGTTCCTACATTACATCTTGAAATTCCCCACAAAAATGTATATATGCAAAAAAAAATGTTTTTAAATGCATGATGACATGGACATTTTTGTTTTTTTGATTAAATGTTTTTTATTTGGTTAGGGTAAGGTGAAATGCAAGCATGACCCTAACTAGGTAGGCTCCCTATAATAAGTTAGATCTAAGTCTTATATACCCAATCACCTCACATGTAGGATATATAGTTTTGGGCAGCATAACGACCCTAGAATTTACGGACTATACCCTTGTTTTACCATGAGAAGGATCAAGCCTTCCTACGGTAATCCTTCGGGATAAGTCACATCTAGGAAGATCCTAGTAACGACCCTTGAGGGTTGAATACTTAGGATCACCATGGGTTAATTGGGTTTTCTAAAGGTCCTCAGAATCTTGGACCACATCCAAATTTATCAGCTATGTTAAGGGCTAGCCTTACCAGGAAGATAATTTTGGAGGGTTTATCTGAGTGTGGCATCAATGCATAGTCGGGATGTTACATCCCTTCCATTAACATTTTCGTTCCACGTCCTAACTTAGGGTATCCTCCAAGCTTGGGTTTTAGCTTCACACATCACCATATCCCAAACCAATGCAATAATGACAATATAATAAATATAAACAACAAATATGATAAATAAAACAAATTAAAAACATATAATAAATCGTGAGAATAAAAAAAAAGAAAAAAAAACAATAAACACCCAAGACAGACAAACAAAAAACCTAAAACCTAAGGTTAGGATGGACTCTCTTTAGGGAGGCGTCCCCAGCAGAGTCGTCAGCTGTCGCGGCCGGCAAAAAATATCGAGTCGCTATCATTTTTTTTTTAATGAAAATAAATGATAAACCTAAAATCCTAATCCTAAGGGTAGAGATTCCTAAGGTTCGGGAGTCGGTTAAGTGAGGGGAAGGTGTTAGGCACCCCTCACTTCCATTGTACTCAATGGGATCCTCCTTAAGTTTTAGGGTACGTTTGTTTGTCGTCTAACTTTTTACTTATTTACAAAAGAATCCTAAGTTTTTTATTTTTGTACTCGCTAGGGTTTACAACCCTATGCTTATGTACCTTCAATTTTGAAGGATCATAGTAACCGTAGTTCACCTCCCCTATTCCTACCCCCTTAATCTTATCCCTAAAACCTAATCCACTATTTATACTCTTGGATAAAGAGTTCTATCCCCAAATCTATTATTTATACTCCTAGATAAGGAGTTTTATCCCTTAAATCCCGATCTATTTATTTATACTCTCGGGGGAAGAGTTTTATCCCATATCCTTGTCCATTGTTTATACTCTCGGATGGAGAGTTTTATCCCAAATCCTATCCATTATTTATACTCTCGGACAAAAAGTACTATCCCTTAAATCCTAATCCATTTATTTATATTCTCGGATGTCAAGAGTTCTATCCCAAATCCTATATGTTATTTATACTCTCGGACGAAGAGTATTATCCCTTAAATCCTAATCCATTTATTTATACTCTCGGCTGTCAAGAGTTCTATCCCAAATCCTATCCGTTAATTATACTCTCAGACGAAGAGTGTTATCTCTTAAATCCTAATCCATTTATTTATACTCTCAGATGTCAAGAGTTCTATCCCAAATCCTATGTGTTATTTATACTCTCGGATGAAGAGTGTTATCCCCATTCCTTATCCATTATTTATACTCTCGGATGAAGAGTTCTATCCCTTAAATCCTAATCCCTTGGCCTATGTTTATACTCTTGGAACCTAAAAGTATTATCCCAAAATTTAATCCTAATTGTATCCCTTATATCCCTTAGAAATATCCCAGAATAAATATCCCCTAATCCTATTCCTTTATTTATGCTCTCGGGAATTAGAGCTCTATCCCCTATTTTAATCCCTTAAATACCCCTTAGAATTTTATCCCTTAATTTACGAAAATATTCTCAAGTTTTTAATCTCATTTTATCTGTAGAATTATCCCTAAGTTTATATAATTATATTTAAAATTATAAAAAGAAAACCTAAGTTTATTATCCCTAAACATTATAAAATACCTCTTTCAATTTGTTTATAAAATAAAATAATTGTGATAATTTATAAAGTAAAAATCATATTTTAACTTTAATCCCTATTTACTTATCCCACGTTATTCCTAAAATTACTGTAAAATATTTCTTTCAATTTATTTATAAAAAGAAAATAACAATTTTAATCCCAAAATTAAATTAAATTAAATTTGATATTTTTATCCCCAAACCCATATTTAAATCCAATTTAAGTAAAAACCTAAAAATACAAATTCTCCTTAAAATAGACATAAACCAAATTTTAGTAAATTCAAATTTCCAAAATATATCATCCCAAAAAAAATCCAGAAATAAAATCCCACTTATGACAATTTTTATCTCTATTAAAAAAATAAATAAATTATTTTAAACATAAAACCAATATTTAAAACCCCAACCCCTATATAAAAGTCCCAAAATAAACTCTAAAATTCTTAATTATACTTCCCCTAATGATAACCCTAAATCCTATTTTTTACTCTTAACTAAACACTTAAATCCTAATTAATAATTAAATTAAGGAAATAATTTAATTATTAATCTAAACCCATGGGGTGCATTTTGTGTTAGGTAAGTAACTGGGCTTGGAGATGGTAGCGTGCTTGGAAGGTTATAATGTGTGTTAGTTCCTGGATTGGCTGGAATTTTGGTAAAACAAAGCATGTTCAATGTTGATGTCAAGGTGTTGATGTTGCAACATTGAAGTCTTAACACTGGGCTATGTTAAGTAGTTAATTGCTGAAGTTGGATGTCTGATGTCACACAGGTGATGTTGTAACATCAGATCTGCAGAAACAATAACATCAGGTGCAGATGTTGTTAGGGCACGCGTGTTAGCTGGAATTGTGGAGAGTGGTTGACTCATTGGATGAGAATATCTTGGGATAGATATTTTCTGTTACATGGGAGATTTGATTGCAGGTCTGTTGGAGAATTAAAAGGTTGAAGATTTAAAAAGATTTTGGGGATAAAATCTGTTTTGAAGATTCAGTTTTAATTAACAAATCTAATCAAATATTGTAGCAAGTCCAAGACCAATTCAAGGAGCTATATAAAGCACACAAGACCAAAGGAAAAAGGGACAGAAAACATTCAGAAGATCAAGAGCTGGAGGCTTAGTGTCTAGAGTTTGTTTAGAGTGCTTGTATTTGCACTATTCTAGGGTTTGAATAGGTGTTGAGTTTCTGTCCTCTCTAGAAGCTGTGAAGCAATAGAGAGTGGTTGATTGATCGAAGCTGTGAAGTAAGATCAAGGGTACTCAAAGTGGTTTCTTTGAGTGTTTGTAAGGGATTGAGTGGTGTTCTCATACCTAAGTGGTTTCTTAGGTAGGAAGTCATTAGTAGAGTATAAGTTTAGGAGATTGTCAACGGGTTGTTGAGTCTGTAAATTATATCTACAAGTAGTGAATTCCATCCCTGGCTTGGTAGCCCCCAGATTAGGTTGGTTGTAACCGATCTGGGTCAACAATTCTTGGTGTTATTTTACTGTTATTGCTGTCCATTGTGCAGAGTGTGTTGTTTTGACATCACACCTTAACATCACACGTCTCATACCAGAATTTCAATTGGTATCAGAGCAGGCATCCTGTCTGTCTCTGGGTGAGATCTAGGGAAGTTACTTTCTGGTGTAAAGATGGACAAAGAAGTTGGAAGATTCGTCAACAGACCCCCTATTTTGGATGGATCCAATTATGACTATTGGAAGCGAAGGATGACCACCTTCTTAAAATCCTTGGACAGTAGGGCTTGGAAGGCTGTTATTAAAGAATGGAAAGCTCCTGTCATGTGTGAGAAGGACGATGCTGGTAAAGATAAAGAAGGCACCTCTAAGCTAAAACCTGAAGAAGAATGGACCAAGGAGGAAGATGAGCTCGCCCTTGGAAATTCCAAAGATCTAAATGCCATCTTCAATGGAGTGGATAAGAATATCTTCAGGTTAATCAATACCTGTGAAGTTGCTAAGGAAGCGTGGGATATCTTGCAGGCTACTCATGAAGGAACATCTAGAGTCAAGATGTCACGACTTCAGATTTTAACATCAAAATTTGAAAGCCTGGAGATGAAGGATGATGATACTATTCATGATTTCCACATGAGTGTTCTTGAGTTGGCCAATGCATCTAGTGCTCTTGGAGAGAAGATGTCTGATGAAAAGCTTGTGAGGAAGATCCTCAGGTCCCTACCTAAGAAGTATAAGATGAAGGTTACTGCCATTGAAGAATCACAAGACATCAGCAAGATGAGAGTTGATGAGCTCATTGGATCTCTTCAAACCTTTGAGCTTGGGTTGAATGAGGAAGAACCAGAAAAGAAGCCAAAGAGTATAGCCCTGGTGACAAATGGTGAAGAAGAGAAAGGGAAGAAATATGAATCCCAAGAGGATCTATCGCAGGCCATAGTGATGTTGGGAAGACAGTTCACCAAAGTATTCAGGAGAATGAATAATAAGTCCAGGCCCAATGTTAAGAACATGACTTCTGACACCAGCAAGAAGGATGAAGAGAAAACTGCCCAAGATAAAGTAGTGCAGTGCTTTGAGTGTGAAGGGTATGGACATGTCAAGAAAGAATGTCCCACCTTCTTGAAAAAGGAGAAGAAAGGCATGACAGTTTCCTGGTCTGACTCTGATAGTGAAAGTGGAAGCGAGTCAGCAAAGCATGTGAGAGCTTTAACAGGAGCTGTGGTTTCTGATGATGATTCTAGTGATGGAGAAGTAACTTATGAGGAGTTAGCATCTACCTATCAAGAGCTGTGTTTAAAAAGTGCTGAGATTTGTCAAGAAAATAAGTGCCACAAGCAACAGATTGCTCAGCTAGAGAATGAAATGACAGATCTGGAGAATGAAGTGGTGCTAGTTAGAGCTCATCTTGATCAAATGACCAAGTCTGTTAGGATGCTGAGCTGTGGTACAGACACACTTGATAAGATACTTCAGTCAGAAAAAGCTGCTGGAGACAAAGCTGGGATAGGTTATGTGGTTGAGGACAAGGGAACTTCAGAAGGAAGCACTTCAGGTTCAAAGAAGGAAGTGTCACAACTTTCATCTCAACATCAGCCAAAGAAGCATGATCCTACCCCTAAGAAAGCTGATGTTTCACAACCTAAGAAGATTGAGAAGAAGACTAGTCCCTATCAGAAGAGAAAGCAGCCACAGGGAGCTAGTTAGTATATGCCCCCACAATACCATGAGAGCATGCAAGCTGCTCAGATCAAACAACACATGTCTCATCAGATGTCTCAACATCAGGACAACTGGTATGGTTATGGTTATGGATACACCAATGTTGTTCCTTATATCTATGGAAGAAGAAAGCCACACCATCATGGGAGACAATCCAGGAAACAACATTCTCAGCCGTCTTATGGGAGAAGATATCAACATAATAGATGGCAGGGCAGTTATGGTAGGAGGAGACCACATTATGGATGGCAGCATAAGCAATCTCATCATGGCAGACGATTCAGAGATGAAAGGGTGAGATGTTATTATTGTGGAAGATTTGGACATATGCAGTACTCTTGCTACAAGCTGCATGGATACCCTCAACCTCAAAACAGATGGAGAGAGCACAGGCCCAAAGTTGTTAAACAATGGGTACCTAAGGAGAAGGTAAAGTGCTTATTGGCTCACATGGGGGATAAAGAAGGAACATGGTATTTTGACAGTGGGTGTTCCAAGCACATGTCTGGATGTAGATCCATGTTTGATGATCTTAGACCTTGCCCCTCTCATGAGGTCATATTTGGCAATGGAGAAAAAGGTGTTGTTGCAGGAGTTGGGAAAGTGCAAGGTAATGGTAGACCTGAACTTGACAATGTTATGTTTGTCAATGGCTTAAGTGAAAATTTGATCAGCATAAGCCAGTTGTGTGATGAAGGGTACAAGGTAAACTACACTAAGCATGAGTGTGTGGTTTCTGATGAGCATAATCAGATTGTTATGAAGGGTGCCAGAACCAAAGACAACTGCTATCAGTGGATTTCTCTTGAAGAAAATTCAACTAATGAGGTTCAAGTTGATGTTATAACATCAGACTATGACATCAGGATGCTGAAAGCTCACTCGGAGTTAATGAGTCCTGATGTGAATTGTTTAAAAGGAAAGTCTTTATGGAGGGAGAAAATTAGTAATTGGTCTTTAAAGAGTACACAAAATCTGGCGCCTTACCTCAGACCCTCATTTCCTATTATAGCAAAAACACGATTCATCAAAACTCATATCTCTCTTCTGTTCGTCCCCTTCAACAAGAAGAATCATCTTACTCTGTACTCCCTCAAAGGAATCATGTCTAAGCAAACAGCTTCTCCTTCTAAAAGTTCTTCGCGGAATAACGCTAGGGTTTCTACAAATGAGTACTCTGAAGACGAAACTCTGAATATAAAACCCATCTCCGTAATGTTACCAGAATCAGGTAAACCTAGACCTTCTAAACTTGCTTCAAAAAGGGCCTGGTATGAGAGGTTGACAGAATTCTTAGTAGCAAATGGGTATAGAAAAGGAGGCATTGACAAAACCTTGTTTGTCAAGGAAGAAGGCGGAAAACTAATGGTAGCCAAAATTTATGTGGATGACATTGTATTTGGGGGGATGTCAGATGCTATGGTAAAACAGTTTGTCCAACAAATGCAATCAGAATTTGAAATGAGTTTGGTTGGTGAACTTAGCTATTTCCTTGGATTGCAAGTCAGACAAATTGAGGATTCTATCTTTATTTCTCAAAGCAAATATGCTAAGAGCATAGTAAAGAAGTTTGGCCTAGATAAAGCCAATCACAAAAGGACACCTGCTCCCACCCATTTGAAGCTATCCAAGGATGAGAATGGAGTGAGTGTGGATCACAGCTTGTACAGAAGTATGATTGAGAGTTTACTATATCTCACTGCAAGCAGACCTGATATTTCCTTTGCTGTTGGAGTGTGTGCTAGATATCAGTCTGATCCTAAGGTAAGTCACTTGAATCAAGTGAAGAGGATTCTGAAATATGTAAATGGCACGAGTGACTATGGAATGTTATATAGCCATGATTCTGGGACTGATTTAAAAGGATACTGTGATGCTGATTGGGCTGGAAGTGCAGATGATAGAAAAAGCACTTCAGGAGGGTGTTTCTTTCTAGGGAACAATCTGATTTCCTGGTTCAGCAAGAAGCAGAATTGTGTATCTCTCTCAACTGCTGAAGCGGAGTATATAGCAGCAGGAAGTAGTTGCTCTCAGCTGGTCTGGATGAAGCAGATGTTGAGTGAATACAATGTTAAACAAGATGTTATGACATTGTACTGCGATAATCTGAGTGCAATTAATATATCTAAAAATCCTATACAACACAGTAGGACAAAGCACATAGACATAAGGCATCACTTCATAAGGGATCTGGTAGAAGAAAAAATTGTTACCTTGGAGCATGTAGCCACAGAGAACCAGCTGGCTGACATATTCACTAAAGCCTTGGATGCAAACCAATTTGAAAGGTTAAGAAGCAAATTGGGAATCTGTATTTATGAAGACTAAATCTGCTAGAGGGGTTGTGGGCAGTTGGGGTGTTTATGAAAATATGTAGTCAACTGCCATATGAAGATTGTCTAATTATGGCTAAAAAGGGGGAGAAAATAGCCAAGATAGTCAAGAGTATTATTGTCATATGCTGCTAATGTGATGCAGAGGAAGATAGATTAATGCTGCTAAAAGGTGTTTAGTTGAAAAGTTTGTTTGCTGCATTAAGAGGGAGTTTTGACTGAACTTGTGAAGATATCATGACATTTGAAGAGTGCAACCAAGCAGACATCTAGGGGAGAAAATTGCTATCCAGGGGGAGTAAATTGCTGCACATTGTGAGCTACTGAACAGCTGTGATGCTGGTTCATGTTTTAGAGGGGGAGCACCAATTGGCTGTTGTCAATAATGAAGATAGTGCTGCAGCAGATTAAGTGATGAAGACTATGAAGATTGTCAAACTGCTGCTGATTGATGAGTTTCAATTTTCTGAAGATTATTCCGCTGCTGAAATCTCTGAAGGTGCAGAGTGCAGAAGTTGATTGCAGGGTGCAGAGGTTGTTTTAGCCAAAATTAGCCAAAGGGGGAGATTATTAGTTCCTGGATTGGCTCGAATTTTGGTAAAACAAAGCATGTTCAATGTTGATGTCAAGGTGCTGATGTTGCAACATTGAAGTCTTAACACTGGGTTGTGTTAAGTAGTTAATTGCTGAAGTTGGATGTCTGATGTCACACAGGTGATGTTGTAACATCAGATCTGCAGAAACAATAACATCAGGTGCAAATGTTGTTAGGGCACGCGTGTTAGCTGGAATTGTGGAGAGTGGTTGACTCATTGGATGAGAATATCTTGGGATAGATATTTTCTGTTACATGGGAGATTTGATTACAGGTCTGTTGGAGAATTAAAAGGTTGAAGATTTAAAAAGATTTTGGGGATAAAATCTGTTTTGAAGATTCAGTTTTAATTAACAAATCTGATCAAATATTGTAGCAAGTCCAAGACCAATTCAAGGAGCTATATAAAGCGCACAAGACCAAAGGAAAAAGGGACAGAAAACATTCAGAAGAGCAAGAGCTGGAGGCTTAGTGTCTAGAGTTTGTTTAGAGTGCTTGTATTTACACTATTCTAGGGTTTGAATAGGTGTTGAGTTTCTGTCCTCTCTAGAAGTTGTGAAGCAATAGAGAGTGGTTGATTGATTGAAGCTGTGAAGTAAGATCAAGGGTACTCAAAGTGGTTTCTTTGAGTGTTTGTAAGGGATTGAGTGGTGTTCTCATACCTAAGTGCTTTCTTAGGTAGGAAGTCATTAGTAGAGTATAAGTTTAGGAGATTGTCAACGGGTTGTTGAGTCTGTAAATTATATCTACAAGTAGTGAATTCCATCCCTGGCTTGGTAGCCCCCAGAGTAGGTTGGTTGTAACCGAACTGGGTCAACAATTCTTGGTGTTATTTTACTGTTATTGCTGTCCATTGTGCAGAGTGTGTTGTTGTGACATCACACCTTAACATCACACGTCTGATACCAGAATTTCACTGTGGTGTTTGTGGTAGACAATTTGTGGTGTAGGTGGAGTTCGTGGGAACAGAGATATGCTCTAAAATGTTAGAGAAACAAAATTATATTGATCTATTTGTTATTATTTACAGGATGTAAATTTTAGATTTGAAAAAAAAAGTATGTAATTTCTAAAATATGGTTTTTAATTCATGGCTACTGGTTTGTGAATATTGGTGATCTGACTCAATTCCTGCATTGAAGTGTGCTTGGAAATTTTAAAGAAACATTGATTTTTTTTATCGCAAGGCACATTAGGATAATTAAAAACAGACTACAAATAATTTTAAAGCAAGAATTTAGTCATGTTGTTTTTTCTTTAAAATATTTTATTAGTTTTGTTTATACTTAAATATGATTATGATAAAACATGACTAAATTTTTTGTTTTAAACGTGATGATGATTTATGTTATTAATTTTATATCAACACTTTTATAACCCAACAAGTACATAAATAGAATCAAAATTATATCAATTTTAATCTTTAGTTATTTACTTATCATGCCATCATAGTTTCCACTAACTAATTTTTTCGTTTTCTTTTTTATTGGTGATCGTTGTTTTATACAAAAAAAAAAAGAATTCTACACATATAGAGATCATAACCAAAACACATATCAACGCAAACAATATACAATCGAAACACATAATAGAATATAGAAAATAAATTAAGAGAGGCGGCGAGTATACCGATCCGAACATTATCGGAGGAAGAAATCCACGTTGTGAGCTCCGTCCTCTCCCTTCTTTTCTTTTCGTCCTTTGCGTTCTCCTTTTCCTCTCCCTATTTTTCTCCTTTTCCCTTAGCGCAAGATTCTGATCCCTCTTCCCCTTTTAGTGTTGTTGTTCTTCAATGTGAAGGACAACAACTTTTTTTTTACTGATTATTGTGAATTTGTGGGTGAATTAAAATGTGGAAAACATAGTCTATTTATAGATGAAAAATTAGGTCAGACATTGAATAAAATTTTTCAGTTTATGAAGGTTTTAATCTGACCTGATTTTCCTCTATTTCTTGGAGCCCATGCAAATGAATCTGGATGTATTCATGGCTTGGTGAAATTAAATAAAAAATTAATATTTTAAATAAAATAAATATCCTAATAATGTTAAAGGAAAAAAGATTTGATTGATTTTTATTTTTATTTCTATGATTGTTGAGATTTTTTCCATAAAATATTGATTTTAATGAAAAAAATCATATTTTTAAAATTGCATTAAATACAAATACGAAAATTAAAAATTAAATATTAAAAAATGATTTTTTTATGATTTTTTTTATAAAAAAAAAAGAATATAAAAAGTTAGTAGTAAAGATAAACAAATAGAACATTAAAAGTGATGAATATGGGATTCGAACTCGTGACCTCTCCCTCTTGTAACTCTTTGTACACCCTTTCTACCAACTAGGTAATTCCATTTATTCAAAATAGAATGGCATAATTTTAATAATAATTCCATTATAATATTAATATTAAGAATAATACTAATATTCCACTAACCCCATTATGACCCTAATATAACTTGATTAAAAATTAATATGACCCTAATTAATCCCTATATATTAAAATAAAAATAATAGTAATCTAACTCTATCTAACTGATAACGCTAACATACTTTATTCTACCAAAACAATCCCTTTACTACTTACTATTATTATCTTTTATAAAGAAAACAAAAAAGCGAAAAAAGAAATAGAAAGGTGGTCAAAATTTGGGGTACGACAGAAAGAATAGACAACCCCAGTCACTTGGGGAATAAACGCCAAAGTGAATAAAACAAGTAAACACCAAAAAGGAAGCATAAATGCTAAGATGCTACTCACACATGCCATGCCTATGCTTATGCTTATGCTTATGCTTATGCTGACAAAACAGACAAAGGGAAGCGAGACTGGAGATGAAATAAACATCTTGACAAGGATACCCAGCCAACCTCATCAGATTGGACCATCACTTGAGATGAATACGTAGAAACAACAATTCTACTTCAAGGTTAAGACCTTCTCTTGGGGAAAAAGTATTCCATTTGGTATAGCATCATGACTTCACTAAGATTGCCATCATGAGCTTGATTTCTTTGGAGGAGAAAGATCTATGAGGAAAATGGCCAAGATCAAACTGACATAACAACTTACTGAGGTGCTGGCAAGAGATGTCACAAAAGCTGAGTAGTTCTGCATAACTCAGCTGCCCCAGATTACATAATCTGTCATAAGAAAATATCAAGAGGATTTTACAAAAGAATTGACATACAAGATACTTCAATATCTTCAAACTCTTGGAGAGATTCATGAATCTCGATATAACTGCCCCAGTCCAACAGTATTTGCAATACAAAAGTCCTCAGACTACACTTCAGACTGGTTGACCTTTTTAGAGATTTACCGAATCTCGACCTGATTGCCCCTGATTAACTGTATTCGCAATACAAAGTCCTTTAGACTACGATAGTAACACTGGGAAACAAACTTACCCCTGTTGGTGGGTCATTGGAAACACTTGTCATAAGATGACCTCAAGAAGTCTTGCCCTAATATTCTGAACTTTGATAGGTTCTGCCCTTGACTCAATAGCTCTTGGAACGGTTGATTAACAAATCCTTCAAATTGGTTGCCCCAGACTGAGCTTCCTAAGTCAAATTCCCTAGCTGGCTGCATTTGTTGGGATTCCTTTGACGCCGAGTTGTCTTGAAAACAAATAGTATTCATTAAAATTGGCAATTTCAATGTAACATTCATGCAAGCTTTTGAAATCAAATTTTAGTGATAAAACACACACAGTGGAATGATTAAATAATAAAAAAACAAAGTTGATCTAGTCATTTACGGAATGATAGATGAAGTGATCAACACACGCAATTAGCAAAGATCATTAGGAGTCAGGTTAATCTACCTTGCCGTAGTATGCTTTCAAAACAACCTTACCTCAATTAGGTCTTTTAAGGGTTGTAACGTGGTTTGGTTCACGGCTCATGAAACAAAGGATAAAGGCTCAAAGTTTGTTTGTCCCCATCCAAGCTTCGTGGTGAACTTCGATCCTATGCTCAATTAATTGACACATGCATTCTAACCCCAATAGGTTTTGATTATGTGATAATAATGATGAGGATTCAAGATTTCCTTGAAATGACAGTCACCCTACTTCATCCTTGTTTTGTTGAGGATTTGAGACCCCTTCTTGTCTTTGCTGAGGTTTTGAGACCTCTTCTTGTTTTTGCTGAGGCTTTGAGACCTCTTCTTGTTTTTATTGAGGTTTTGAAACCCCTTCTTGTCTTTGTTGAGGTTTTGAGACCTCTTCTTTTTGGTTGTCATACAAGCCCTTTTGTATAAGACAAAGATTATGATCTTCCCGTCTTTCTTTGCTTTTTCCTTGAAAGGGACTTGGGTCATTCTTCGGGTAAGGATTTCATAATGATCTTTTCTTATTTGTCACTTCGGGAACAACTTGTACAACATTTATTCATTTATTTGAGAGAGCTGACCGGTGTCTTGCAGAAAGCTCTTGCATTAGAATGCATAACCAAGCTAAATTGAGAACTACCCACCCCCAAGTTTAAGATTTAAGGTTTTTTTGTAAGGAAAGAAAACTCCTACTTCTAGGCTCGAAGGGTTAACGAGGGATTATCTTCCTTATTTCTCCAGTGTTTAGGAATTGAAACAATGCCTTACATCATCGGCAAGGTTTAATTGGTAGCATACCACAACAGTTATGGATATGATGTTTTCATCATCCTCCCCAATCTTTGCTTAAACAGTTTGTTAAAGATACGCGGATGGAAAAGATAAATATTTTTGCTTTTTATGAAAAGAAAATGAGTGAATACGAATGGATTGACAAAAAAAAATGCATGAACATTTCATGAATCTTGCCAATTCGAAAAATAACAGCTTATAAGCAAATACAAATTCAACATGCAAAGAAAATACAACTGAAAATACTGAAATAAACAAAATACAGCCAGCTTTGGCAAATTGACTTCAGTAGCTTTCAACTTCCAGATCCAGACAGGGGAACTTGCTCCTTGTGATATAGAACCTTAAGAGGCCTCACAATTCCTTTGTCTTTTGCTTTGGGAGTTAGGACATTGGCATCTGACCCACTTTCTTGAGGTTTCAGCAGCTTTAGCAAACTTAGCACTTTCTGCTCAAAATCCTTGCATTCTTCAACTGGATGCCCCATTATACCAGTATGGAATTTGCATTCAACCTCTGGGTGATCCTCTTCGAGGATCAGATCTTTGTCATGGATAAGCTTTTGCACCATAGCTTCTAAGGCCAAGCAACCATCCAAGTCATGCCCTTCAGCCCCTTTATGGAATTCGCAAGTCAGGTTTGCATTGTGCCAAGGTCCTAACACCGGGTTGTGGGGTCGCGGAGTCACCAACGAGTTCTTAATCAACAGCGGGAAAAGTTTGCTCAGAGGCACAAGAATTGGCTGGTAGTGAGCCTTGTCCCTTTTGACAGAATACCTCTTCTTGTTCTTACTTCGAGAACCTCGGGGAGAAACAACCATCAGAGGCTGAAACGCTCTTTTGGTAAACACCTTATGAGAATGACATCTGGGTGCATGACTAAATGCTGATTGATGCGAGGTTCTCTCAAAGGCGTGTCCTTGGTGTGGAAGAAACACAGGAAATGATGAAGCGATAACTTCTTTGGGTGTAATAGGGTAAGCGTTCCCTTCCTTCCTCATCAAGTTTTGCAAGGTCTCTAAGACCCAATTCATATGACTTTTGAGGATTCTGACCTCCTCTTTCAAGGCTTCCTGATTCTTCAAAATCTCATTCATCGTTGCCATAGGTCCCGAAGGAGTGTTGGGTATCCTTCTAGAAATAGAAGAAGAAGAGACTCAAGGCTGAGAAATGCAAATGAGATGCAAATGTGATGACATGCGCATGGTATGCAAATGCAAGCCAAATGGTTTCAAGGAGCTCAATAGCAAGTTGCAAACATCTTTTGGAAAAACTGAAAAAGTTTTACTTCAAAAATCATGATCTCTAAGGAACCTTGCAAAGGAATGACCATCTGAATTCCTTGAAACCAAAGGGTTGTCAATGAATGGATGGATGTATGCAGAAACACACATATATAGGTATTCACAAATATGCACACGCAAACAAGCGAGGGCCTAGGTTTGAAGATCAATAGCATGGAGCCATAGTCTACCTATCCCAAAAGGTGTGTACTATGGGTTTATTAACTGTAGAATAAGGTTCTAAAAGTTCTCAGAGTCACGGATAAATCTTTCGAATATTATCGGCCTACGTAACTACTCACGCGGGTTAATAAAATTCTCAAGATAAGCTCATCTGAGTTTAGTATTGCGTATCAACCATTTGGGACTACTCCCTCATAGCCATCGTACTACGTCCTAAAAAGGCCAAGTGGGGGTAAAGGTAACTACGATCCTCAGAATCACGGACTCTCAGGTCGGAAAGAGTGAAATCAATGTGACTACTCACATCAGACATCAATAATCCCAAAGGGGCCTCAACTGAGTGTGGTCATCATATGCCAAACTTGTTAGGACTACTCCCAACAGCTGACTATTGATTACACCACAATCCTATCATATGTGCTCTCAAGTCCGGGTTACGACTTACCTCACCACTCAAAAGTAGCAACCCTGCCAAACAGAAGAACCCAAACAGATATACAGATATATACAGATAGGTATAAGTAAGCAAGCAAAACATAAATAACACAAACACAACAAGGTGAGCTTAACCCTCAAATATAGTCCCCAGTGAAGTCGCCATTTCTGTTGCGGTGAGAATCAGATATCAAGCTATTAATTAACTTGAATCACACATCTTTGAAATTCACCACCGAGCTTTGATTTATCCAAAGGAAAGGGTAAAGATCGAAGAAAGCCCTAATTTCGCTATGTGAAGGCACAACTAAGAGATCGAGGATCGGGGGTTGGTTATACCTAGGGAAGTTGTTAGCACCCTAAGTATCTGTAGTACTCTATAGGAACCTCTTATTTGTATTTGTGTTATGTTATGTTTGCTTACTAAGGGATCTGTTAAGGGTAAGGTAAAGACCTAAGGGCTAAAGGTAAAGACCTAAGGATATATACACTAAGTATGCTCATCAAGACGTCACATCTTGTGCCTACGTATCCTAACTAAAGAATCAAAGCATTTGTAGTTCACCTTACTAAAGGTGAGGAACCATTGACTATGGCCAAAGTTCCAAGGGGGGTGAGTATAACACTCATATAGAGTTTAAAGAACTCTCTAAGTCTAAGTTGTAGGTGTAAGTGGATACTCAAAATGATAAGAATCACATAGAATTTAAGAACTCTAACCTAAATCTAAGTGGAAATGGGAAATGGCTATGAGGCCAAGGGGAAAAGTAAGTATCTATGAGGATACTACTCATAGGGTTCAAAACCCTAACCTAAAACTAGGTCAAAGAGAAAGGAAGGCTCTTATGAGGCCAAGGTGGTAAGGCTACCTATGACTATGAGGTCAAGGGTTGAAGATGGCTATGAGGCCAAGTTGGTAACCTATGACTATGAGGTCAAGGGAAGATGATGGCTATGAGACCAAGATGGTAACCTATGACTATGAGGTCAAGGGAAGATGGCTATGAAGTCAAGATGGTAATGAGCTATCTATGACTTTGAGGTCAATAGAGAGACTTTCCTTTTGAAGGGTATTGAGGATGTGTCAAATGAAGCGGGTAACCAAAATCATAATAGGGACATGAGGGTCATCCACAAGACTTCATCGGGAAATATTTACAAATCTCACCAAGGAGAAAAATGAAAAGTTAGTACTCCAAGAAATTTAGAAATTAACAATTGAGATGAAATAGAATTGAAAATGGTCTAGCCTTAATCATGATTTATCAATAAAATTGACAACTATGATTCTTGACTTTCATCGACTAAAAAATGAATGAAAAGAAAGTGGTCTCATATTGATCAAAGTTTTGTCGATTTAATGAAATCAACCAAACCATGAAGTTTGTTATATCATTGACCCAAAATAAAGAAAATGGAATCAAAATGAAAATAAAGTTGGTCTCGTCTACATCAAGATTTAAATCGATAAGTCGATAATCTAAATTAGACTTTCATTTACCAACAAAATAGAAAATGGAAATGGCCTCATATAAATCAAGATTTTTAGTGATTTGAATAAATCCACCAAGTCATGATTTTTATATATCATTGGCCCAAAGTAGCAAAGTAAAATTGAAATGAAAATAGAATAAAAAACTTAAAATAGTTAAACGACAAAAATCAAAATAAGAAACCAAAATTTTAATGCTAAAATTAGAAAAAAAAATGAATTTTATAACAACTTAAATTAAATAAGAGAGGATCATGTGGCCCAACCCCATCACCTCTCAAAAAACTCAGTGGAAAGAACAGCCAACAAAAACGGGCTATAAGCCCAAGAATACCACCAAACATTTTTTTCATCAAAAGAAATATGTATTTCGTACATAGAGGTACATCGCCGTTTCACCAAACATCCTCTTCATGGAACACGAACACAAATCAAAAGGTTCTTCTTTTTTAGAAAACAAGATTCACATCCAAGCTCCTTTAAGAAACACAACGAACTTGAAAGCGGTAACGCGACACAACAATTTGCTCAGGAGAAACTCCATCATCGCGTGACAAAACATTCAGTGGTAAATCAATTTAGAGGGCATAAGTGGATTCAAACTTCTATACGCTAAAATTGCTCTCCTATCTCAGTCCCTCGTCTCGCTCTGTCTCACTCAAGTTCTCTCCCTTCTGGTTTTGCTTGTGGTTTTGGGTTTTGAACGGGTTGATTTTCTGAATGGACTTGATGTTGTTATTGATGGATTTGGGATAATGGAATCTGGTTTGGTTGAAGATTTGTGAATTCACAGAGGGTTTGTGGAGAGAAAATGAAATAGGAGTAGTGAAGAGAAAATGAAAGGGAGGAGAAGGTTGAATCGTTGTTGTTCTGTGAGGGAAGAAGAAAAGAATTCGCCGACCCAAGTGAAAAGAATCAGGTTGTTTTAAAGCCGTCACAAGGTATGCGTATTCAATCCCCCTTTTTCTGATTTCTCCTTCTCTCATTTTTTCCCTTCTATTTAACTCCAAAAACCAAACTTTATGTTTTCAATTCTTGTCTGGTCCTTTTCAATAACAGGTTTTGGTTATGTGGTGTCTTTGTTGATGTAGGTCCTATCCGTAGCAGGTCTGTGGCTTGGATCATAATGAACTTGGTCAAGGTTTGGCTTGGTCTTGCACGGAGTGTTGCAGCATAGCATGTTTCCATTTTGATTGTTAAGGTTTAGCTATTGTGTTGCAGGAGGTTGCAGCCTAGGATTTGGACTGTAGGGGTCTGGTACGGTTGAAGCAAGACATGGTAGCTGAGACTTTGGAGTGTAGTAGCATTGCTTAGCAATTTTGGAGTAGATTTGGCTTATCTTGGAGTGTGCAGCGTGGTAACATGACTTAGTGGATGAGAGGCTGAAACATTGAGTTTGGTTTTTTCTCTTTTAATTTTTTTTTTTGATTTCTTTTGTAAATGGATTCATGAAGTTGTAATGTGGGCTTTTGGATTTTTTTTTTTTTTTTGATTTTCTTGTAATGGTAATAAATAGAAATGGGTTTTGCAAGAAACAAGAAGAAATAAAAAATAAAAAAACTTAATGACATTAAATTGTGTATAATGGACTTGTGAAGAAACAACATGTATTAGAAATATGGATAATTAAAAATGGAATTTTAAAAGGATATTGGATATTTATGAATATGAATTGGATGTGATAAGGATATTGTGGATATGAAATTGAATGAATTGATAATTGAAATATGGATAGGAAAATGAAATGAAGAATGAAGTATGGATAAATGGATTGAGAAATAAAATTGAAAATTGGATAAAAAAATGAATTGGATTAAAAATGAGATATAAAAAAGGAAAATTGGATGAAAGACGAATATGAAAATGGACTGGATTGAAAATAGTTACAGGAATGGGTACGGGTAAAGGTAACATGCCACCACAATACTTAAAAACTCCACAAATTCACTTGACCGCCACAGTTCCTCTACAAACTCAAACTCAACCTGAAATGATCTTGATTGAACAACCTGACGAATCCTTATACCAACGGTGAAAGTCCTAACCATCAAATCAGTACTTGCACTCACATTGAACCTGCTCGCCTCAAGAGACTCAACTGAACGACACTTGTCAATTATAAACTTCAAGGGTGAGAAACCCTAATTCTCAGAATCCTGATTCAGGATATCTCTAGTCATACCACTGATGAACCTTAAACAAACTAGCACCCTTGTGGTCAATCAGATAACTGAAGCTGTGCCTTGATAAATTTTTTTATAAGAATTTCTCATGACAATAGAAAGCCCAACACCTCTACCTCAGGCTTTAGTACAGAAATCAGAAGAGATAACCTCTGAACAAAGAAAATCTAACTCAACAGAACAACTTTGATCCCACACCTTATGAGCTCAAATGGTGGATGGCCTACCCAAAACCTTGATTTACTGATCCTTGAAGTCTCTTGAAACAAACCCTAACTTCACAGGTGAAACAAAGCAAAACAAAAGCTGATAAATTGGTTAGTTATGCAAGAATGGTTGACCTAGATTGATATGCAAAAGATCAAAGAATCTAAGGGTAAAATTTGGGGTATGACACCAGCAATGCGGAACTTGTGAAGAACAACGATGAAATACTGAAGCTCATCCAGAAAAGCGAGTATAACATTGTGGATCAATTGTTGCAAACTCCGTCTCGAATCTCTATATTATCTCTCCTACTTAGTTCAGAAGCTCACAGGAAAGCTCTACAGAAAGTCTTGGAACAGGCCTTTGTAGAACAAGATATGACAGTAGGGCAATTTGACAACATTATCTCCAACATCACTTCCTGCAACAACTTAGGGTTCAGTGACGAAGAACTTCCAGAGGAAGGCAAGAACCATAATATGTCACTCAATATCACAGTCAACTGTCAGGACGACGCTTTAGCCAACATACTAGTAGACACAGGTTCATCCTTGAACGTCATGCCAAGGTCAACTTTGGTACGACTATATTTTCAAGGTACTCCCATGAGAGGTAGTGAGATCATCGGCAAAGCCTTCGACGGATCCAGGAAAATAGTTATCGGTGAAGTCGACCTTCCCATAACTATTGGTCCCCACACTTTCCAAGTCATTTTCCAGGTCATGGACATCCGAGCAGCATACAGCTGTTTATTAGGAAGACCTTAGATACATAAGGCAGGTGCAGTCACTTCGACACTTCACCAGAAGCTGAAGTTCGTCAAGAACGATAAATTAGTCACCGTATATGGAGAGCAAGCTTTAATCGTGAGCAACTTGTCATTATTCCCCTGTGTAGAACCAGAAGAGGTTGTTAGGACTCAATTTCAAGCACTCTCAGTGAGCAATGAGAATCACCAAGAAAAAGGAACATCGATTTCCTCATGTAAAGACACTCTTAAAGTAATGGAGAGTGGTGACATAAAAGGATAGGGACAGATTGTAGTTCCTGCTGATAACAAGACAAGAAAAGGTCTTGGTTTCTCTCTGACCTGTACCCAGACTACAAAGAAGGATGAAAGTTTTTGTCTCATTCAGGATTTCTTCCACAGTGGAGGCTTCCTCCACCCAGTATCTCAAGAAGTCCACGCCATCGAGGAAAATAACTCGTCTGATACGGATGAAGAGTGGAAACCCTATCTCAACGATGAAGGTTATATATCTCAGGGAGAAACGTACATGCCATTCTGCTCTCCAAAGCAAAGTCCCAGATATATACCGAGATCAGATGTCAGAATGATCTATGGAGATTGTGATTCCGAAGGATGTCGTGCTCCACCTAACTCATTAGAGGAAGACACTCTGATGAAAGATAACTTTAACTGCGATTATTATGATCCCCTAGATGATTTGCCTATCTGGAAGCCATACATGGAAGACTCGGGGCAAAAGAGTCAGTCGGATAGTGCCTATTAGTTGAATAATCTTGAAAAGAATACACCTGTTCCCCTAGAGTCATAGAATCCTTACCTATAACATTCTGAAAAATGTCCAACACCATGTTGATGAATTTGCAAAAATCGCAGGACAAGAATTCATTAACTACGCATTTCCCGAAGTCAATGTCATTGAGGAAGATGACTCATCTATTCCCACAGAAACTTGGGATACCTTGGGGTAGCCAAGCAGCAAATACGGCTTTCTAGTCAAATAAACTGCTCCCAAAAGCTATCGTATCAGATACGAGGACATCCAGCCAACTGGATGGGGAGATCCTCTTGAAAGTGAAAGCACTATGGAAGATGCGACAGAAGAGTCCTCTTATGATAACTCTACATGGGAAGAAGACTTCAATGATCCAACTCCACCAGAAATCAGTGTCATTTCTGACAAAGAACCAAGAAGGAAAGTACCAGACTTGTGATTCACAGAGCATTTCGTTGCCATTAGGTTGCAGTCGATGTCCCAAAAGTTGTTCATAAGTTTAAGTAATTGCCACATCTTTGTTTTGACCTTTCACCCTGCCCGGGTGAAATGGATGTTTTATAGGGCTTACTTTTCTGTAAATGTCCCTCTTCGCTTTGCCCAAAGCGACAGAGTTTTGTTTTATAGGGTTGTGTTTCAAGAATCGACAAATCATGAATAAATAATGTCATTCTGAATTCCCGCATTTATTGCTATTTTCACTTTTCGTTTTTCAAAAAATGGTAATCCTAAAAAACAACCAAAGATAAAAACAAGCGTTTTCAGAAAATACACTGCACACACTTTTGCATTCTCTCTATCTTTTCTAAAAAAGAATCATCACGTCATGGAGATTAATTATTTTAAACCCCGTTGAAACATATGATCCAATGCCTTCTCCCAACTTTGAATTCCCGGTATTTGAGGCTGAAGAAGAAGAGGACGAAGAAATTCCCGAAGAGATCTCCTGACTACTCAGATAGGAGGAAAGGTCCATTGAGCCTCACAGAGAACCGTTAGAAACAGTCAATTTAGGTTCAGAAGAAGAAAGGAAAGAAGTTAAAATTGGAGCGCTACTCAGTCCAACTGTTAGGGAAGGCTTGGTAAAACTTCTCAAAGAATTTCCAAATGTGTTTGCTTGGTCCTACCAGAACATGCCAAGGTTGGATACCAGCATCGTGGAACATCACTTACCACTAAAGTCATAATGTCCTCCGGTTAAACAAAAATTGAGAAGGGCTCACCCAGATATGGCCAACAAAATTAAGGAGGAAGTGCAGAAACAGATCGACGCAGGTTTCCTTGCCACCTCAGAATATCTTCAATGGCTAATAAACATTGTGCCAGTTCCAAAGAAGGACGGGAAAGTCAGAATGTGTGTAGACTACGGGGATTTGAACAAAGCAAGTCCAAAGGATGACTTCCCCCTGCCACACATTGACATGCTGGTAGACAGCACAGCAAAATTCAAGGTATTCTCCTTCATGGATGGATTCTCGGGCTATAATCAAATCAAAATGGCGCCAGAAGACATGGAGAAAACGCCATTCATCACCCCATAGGGCACCTTTTGTTACAAGGTAATGTCGTTCGGTCTGAATAACGCAGGGGAAACCTATCAAAGGGCTATGACAACTCTGTTTCACGACATGATACACAAAGAAATTGAAGTATATATCGATGACATGATTGCCAAATCTAAAACAGAAGAAGAGCATATGGAACACCTATCAAAGCTATTATAGGGTTTGAGAAAATACAAACTCCCCTTGAATCCTAAAAAATGCACATTCGGTGTTCGTTCAAGAAAGCTCTTAGGATTCATCGTCAGTCAGAAAGGAATCAAGGTTGATCCCGACAAAGTTAAGGCCATTCAAGAAATGCCTTCACCAAAGACTGAAAAACAAGTTAGAGGATTTTTGGGACGCCTGAATTACATCTCAAGATTCATATCCCTTATGACCGCGACATGCGCGCCAATTTTCAAACTACTCAAAAAGAATCAAAGTTGTGTATGGACAGAAGACTACCAAAAGGCTTTTGATAACATCAAAGAGTATCGGCTGAATCCACCGATTCTGTCTCCTCCAGCAGAAGGAAGACCATTGATCATCTATTTAACAGTCTTGGAAGACTCTATGGGCCGTGTACTTGGCCAACAAGATGAAACAAAAAGAAAAGAGTCTGCCATTTATTACTTAAGCAAGAATTTCACGGATTGTGAAACTCGATACACTATGCTCGAGAAAACTTGATGCGCTCTGGCTTAGGCAGCCAAACGTCTTCGCCAGTACATGATTTGTCACACTACTTGGTTAATCTTCGAAATGGATCCGATCAAGTACGTCTTTGAAAAACCTGCTTTAACGGGAAGGATTGCCTATTGGCAGATGTTGTTATCGGAATACAACATTGAGTACCATGCTCAAAAAGTCATCAAAGGAAGTATTTTAGCCGATCATTTGGCTCATCAGCCAATTGACGATCAGGAATCAATCAAATTTGACTTCCCAGACGAAGATGTCATGTACCTAAAGATGAAATATTACAATAAACCGCTATCCAACGAAGGGCCAGAACCAGGATCCCAATGGGAATTAATATTCGACGTAGTCGTCAACGCTTATGAAAGCGGAATTGGGGCAATCATCGTAACAACTCAGGGTACCCATATTCCTTTCACTGCCAGATTGACATTCAAATAAACAAACAATGAGGCCGAATACGAAGCCTGTATCATTGGTCTCGAAGAAGCTATTGACCTAAGGATAAAGAACTTGGATGTCTACGGCGACTCAACCCTGGTTATAAATCAGATCAAAGGGGAGTGGAACACATACTAATCATGATTGATTCCTTACAAAGATTACGCGATAAGGTTGTTAGCATTCTTCAACAAAATTGAGTTTCATCACATTCCTTGTGAAAAAAACCACAAGGCTGATGCATTAGCTACTCTATCCTCCATGATTAGTGTGAGTCGATGGAACGACGTACCCAAGATTGACATAATACGCCTTGATAAGCCCGCTTACATTTTCGTGGTTGAAGCAATCATAGATGAAAAACCATGGTATCATGATATCAAGTGCTTTCTTCAAAGACAGGAATACTCGCCTGGGGCATCAAGAAAAGATAGGAAGACTCTCAGAAGACTGGCTGGCAACTTCTTCCTAAACAATGATATACTCTACAAGAGAAACTTCGACATGGTTTTGCTCAGATGCATAGAAAGACCAGAAGCAAACACGTTAATAAAAGAGATTCATGAAGACTCCTTCGGCACTCATGCCAACGGACACACAATGCCAAAAAAAATATGAGAGTAAGATATTATTAGCTAACAATGGAATCTGATTGTTACAAGTACATGAGGAAGTGTCACAAGTGTCAGATATACGCCGACAAAATCCATGTACCGCCAACGCATCTCAATATTTTTTCTTCTCCATGGCCTTTCTCTATATGGGAAATCGAAATGATTGGCATGATTGAACCCAAAGCTTCAAACGGACATCAGTTCATCCTAGTAGCCATTGACTACTTCACCAAGTGAGTCGAAGCAGTATTATACACCAATGTGACCCGACAAGTGGTGGTCCAATTTATCAAGAACAATCTCATCTGCCGTTATGGTGTTCCAAGCCAGATCATTACTGATAATGGATCGATCCTGAATAACTAGATGATGAAAGAGTTGTGTGCTGAATTCAAAATCGAACACCATAACTCGTCTCCCTTCCGACCTAAAATGAATGGAGCGGTAGAAGCAGCTAACAAGAATATCAAGAAGATCATTCAGAAGATGGTTATAACCTACAAAGATTGGCATGAGATGCTACCCTTTGCTCTTCACATATATCGCACATCCGTCTGAACTTCAACAAGGGCAACCCATTTCTCTCTAGTGTATGGCATAGAAGCAGTGCTCCCCATAGAAGTAGAGATCCCATCAATTAGAATATTGATGGAAGCCAAGTTAATAGAAGCTGAATGGTGTCAGAGCAGATACGATGAATTAAATCTGATCGAAGAGAAAAGAATGACGACTTTATGCCATGGTCAGTTATATCAACAAAGGATGAAGAAGGCGTTTGATAAAAAGGTCCGAACCCGTGTCTTTAGAGAAGGAGACCTCGTGCTCAAGAAGATACAATCATTTCTCACTGATTCCAGGGGCAAATGGACTCCAAATTACGATGGCCCTTATGTTGTTAAGAAAGCCTTCTCAGGCGGTGCCTTGAAACTCGCAACCATGGATGAAGAAGAGTTTACCTACCCTACGAATGTTGATGTAGTCAAGAAATACTTCGCCTAAAATAATGAAAAAAATGTCTCAGTGGATTGAAAACCCGAAAGGGCGGTCCAAGCAAAAATTAGAGACATAAGTGAAAATCATCCCGATGGATTGAAAACCCGAGAGGGCAATCTAGGAAAAGTTTGGGATACATGGCAAGTAACTACGTCTGACAAGATTAGATCCCCAGTGGTAATGTCTTCCGTCAGGAAAACTTCAGTCAAGGTCACCTTCGACAGAAGCTCAGGATGTCCAGAATTCAAAGTTGGTAGAAGGATAGTGGTTGTTATGTTTCAATATAGCCCCTTTCCCTTTAAATTACCATTTTGTAAAACTTTGTAATGCTCCATGGGATCATGCATTTGGCTGATTGCCATTCTATCAATAAAATTTGAGCCTTTGTGCCCTTTGTTTGCAATTCTCGTTTTATTCTGCTATACAGAATGACATGTTTATTTGATTAACATTCTTGAAACAAAAAATGGATTTAATTTTGTTTTCAAATTTGCTTCTGCTTTTAAAATAAAGATGGCAATTTCTTTTTGATTAATGAACACAAAAAGGAATATCGACCGCTTCTCTGGTAGTGGTCAAACTTCAAAATGCAAAATCGAAATACCCCTTATGACCAGTACAATCTGAATATAGGATCGATTGCTTCAGGTAAAATGTCTCATCTGTCATCCCCGATAAAGTTTATTTCAAAAGAAACTAAGACCAGTTCTGTGGCTGAAGACCAGGATCAAGGGGAGGTTTTACCATTTTATAAGTAAAATTGCTTAGCAAAATAAGATGGATGAGCAAATAGCTACTATTCATGACCACAATCAAAATTTCGGGTATTCTGATATTTAATCCTCTTTTACCGTGAATGTCTGAATGTCTTCGCCATTCGCACCTTCAGGTCCAAGAAGATTAAATAGGGGCATTTATCATACCCTAAATTTTTACCACAAAATTTCCCATCGTTGTGCAAAATATCACCACAATATGGATGTACCTTCATACCTCATCACTCCTCTCAAAGATTGTTAAGCATTCACTCCAATCAAGAATTAGGGTTTTGGACCATCTCAGAGTACTCAGACAAAGGATCAATCAAGAATGGACATGATATTCAACTTGTCAAATCTCTCAAACATCCATGAAGGATCAAGAGGTCTCCCACATCAAGAATCAAGCATAGGAATGCAAAATTTCAAGATGATCAAGTCTCAAGATCACCAGTGTCACCAAATTGGGGTTTTGGTCGACCAAGGCCTCCAGAGGGAAATTTTCATATGGGCATGAGCCAATACTTCAAAACATGACACAAGAAGTTCAAAGGTACCTCATGGATCCAATCACAAGTTCAAAATTACTTCAGGGGATGTATTCATCAAAAATCAGGAATTAGGGATTCTTGACCTAATTCACCCCTGAGTTGACTTTTGGGGCAAGACATGAACCAAGACCTCAAGGAATGCTTTGAAGACCTAAAATATCTTGTATTGATCCTCTTACAAGTTCAAATTAACACAAAGAACTTGGTTCATGGGCAAAATAAAGATGCAAATTCATCTGGACCACCAACTAGGGTTTTTGAGAAAAAGTCAACCATACCTTTGACTTTTGACCAAAACATGATCTCAAACCTTGGGACATGATTCAAGACACTCTAAAACACCTATGGAATCCATCCATTAGGTTTGAATTAGGTCAAGAACTTGATTTCATAGAGAATCACAAATTTTGAAATTCATCTGACAAAAAGTCAACCGTGCCCAAAATCAAGTTTGACTTTTTGGATTTATTGACAAACATGGCTTCTCTAAGACAAAAACAAGGTTAACTTATGGTTTGGGTCACCATACATCAAGAAAAATCAAGAAAAGTAGGGTTACTTGAAAAAAGGGCAACATTAAGAAACTTGAAATTTCACTAAGTCATGGAAAAAAGTGATTTTTACCCAACTTTGCAAGACCATAACTTGTGATCCAAGTAACCTTTTCCTTCCATCCAAAGCTCAAATGAAAGCTCTCATTACACTTCAAGAATGCCAACTACACCTCATTCCAAATCTTCATGGATTTTGAGTTATAGATTGATCAAAATCACAAAAATGGAAAATATACATTTTTTCAACACAGTGAAATTTTTAGACAGAATCTGTTTTACATTTTCACCCACTTTGAGGCCATTTTTCATTATGATCCAAGATGATTCTAGAACAAAGTTAAACATCAAAGTTGAAGTATGATATAGGGGCTTTCCAAAAAGTACAAGAGCCTCCCATGATTCAACTTGAGCAAGGAGTTATAAGCCTCTAAAAACGACATTTTTCACCTTGTCTACACAAAGGCATGAAAACATAACTTGTATCCCATGATTTATTGAGACAATTTTGGACACTTGCATCATTTCATTTCTGTCCAAAATCAACATGAATGATGGAGTATCTGATCACAAGGCCACTAAGTCAAAAATTCAATCCTTTAGGCATGTGGCATTCAAAGTTCATTTCCAAAAACTTCAAATTTGTCATGAAGCATTGAATGGATGCATAGAGCTGACATGTATCATTCCACAACATCACAAATGAGTCAAAATGAATCCAAGCATCAGAAGACCATAAGCCCGCAAGATTGACTCAAGTCAATGGCTAGAGGAGATTTTGGCTACATGACAAATTCCAATGGATAATGGAGTGATCCAGCCCCCAATCACTATTGCTCCCAAAACAAACTTGCTCTACTATAAATAAAGGTTCTTTCTGATCAATTTGAGTACACCAAAGCATAACAACACATGTTTTCATCCAAATCACTCTTCAAAAACCAGACAATTCTTTTTTAGCAAGTAACTATCGAATTTTCAAATAGGGGTCAATTCCATCAAAACCAACCATCCTAACACCTCACATATATCATATATGAGTGATCCATAACCTCAAAACACATCTGGAATGCCATAATCATCAAGTCACTATCCATTTTCTCAAGCTTTTTGTCAAAGTTGCAGTTGAGGTGCCACAACAAGATCCAGGTACTTTCAATCCATTCCAAGCTTCTAAACACCTTACATTAGGTCCATTGAAGCTGTCCAAGTCCTCAAACAACATCTGTAACACCTCCAATACACAATTCGATTACTTCTTGCAAGAGGTAAGCCTGAACTCTCAAACTCTATGATACATGCATCATAAATATGTTTTCAAGGTGACCGTTGGCGCCATTTTTCAAATTATTTGAATTTTTGATTATTTTCTTAATTGATTTCAAAAAATAATTTCTCCCTCAATTTTAATCATTTTTTATTGGTTCTTTTTTTTTTTAAATTCACAAAAAATTTAAAATACTTTATTCTACAAAAAATTAAATTTATATTATTTATTTAATATATTTGGAATTTTTGTAAAGAATTTCATTTTAATTGTTTTTAAACATTTTTAATGAAATTTTCATCTTGATTTTTTCAAATTCAAATGAATTCCAAGCTTTCATGTGATTAAACATGATTTTTCCAAACATTTTTCAAAGTTCACAACATGTTTTTGAATATATTTTATATTTTATATCATTTTTTATTTAATCTCCTTTGAAAATTATATTTTTAAATTAAAATTAGGGTTTTCCTTGATTTTAATTTTTTTAAACTTCATTTGAAACACTTTTGGGCCTCTTTGTAGAGTGTAAGACCTATCCCCCATATAAATACATAATATTCGACCTCAGTCATTGTATAAGTCCCGGCGCAATTTTCAATATAAACGGTGCGATCGTTGTTTTTCATCTGGGCATCTCCTTGAGCTATAAGCCCCAACTCTTGTATAAAAATAACTTTTTGGGCCTCTATTAGAGTGTAAGACCCATTCTTCCTTGTACATAAATAATTTTGGGCCTCAGTCATTGTATAAGTCCCTCTATGGTTTTAAAAATCACGGCGCGATCGTCGCCTTTTCAAAAATCATTTGGACCTTTCTCTGAGTTGTAAGCTCTACTCTTTTTTTGCTCTTTTGGACCTCTAATAGAGTGTAAGACCCAAACCCCTTTTGTACATAAACAATTTTGGGCCTCTACTACAGTATAAGTCCCACAACGTCTTCCGATATCGTAGTGCGATCTCTGTTTTCAAAACAGGCCACGTGTGCCTCTCCTTGAGTATAAACCCTAATATTTTGTACATAAACTTTGTTTTAAACCATAAACAACTTCCATGGGCCCCTCCTTGAGCTGTAAGCCCCATACCTCTGTTTTCAAAATCATCTGTCTGTTTTAACTGGTACTAAGAGGAGCATTATTCTCGGTGAAACTGCTCTTAGACCACTTGTGCCTCTCTTTGAGTTATAAACCTCAAACACTCTTTTCTTTTCAAACAACTTTCTTTTAAATTAGTTTCAAACTAAAAGTTTCTCAAAACTTTCTTCAATTTCTCAAAACCCTAATTAATCATACAATCATCATCAATACAATCAATCACAGTACACTTGGGCCTCTTCTTAGAGTATAAGTCCCAACATCTTTTCAATTCAATGCATACTTATTTATATACTTGTTAATTCATCTGTATATATATTCTTATGCATATTTGTTGTGTTTTTCCCTAGCAGTTAGGTCTACACTTAAGTCAAACCAGAGGTTACTTTCTAACATAGTCAAAACTAGTCCCCTCATAGGATATTCCCTATACAGTCTGCCTCCTCTTGGGCTTATTCAATATGGAACAGAGAAAGGCATTATTCCCGGTGAAACTTTTCTCAAGACTGTCAAAACTTAGAAATGTAATATATATAAGAAACTCATTTCCCCGGAGAAGATTAATTCCCGGTGAAACCTCTTTTGAATTTCTTCAAGCGTTAAAACTGTTAAGTAAAGAAAGGATTAATTCCCAGTGAAACCTTTCTTGAACTTTTCCTAGGCTTGGACCCACAGGCTTCCTAAAAGCATCCCCAGCCTCCTCTTAGGCTTAGTACAAGGACCAACAGGCTTCTTAGAAGTTCCTCAGCCTCCTCTTGGGCTTAGTACAAGGACCCAAAGGCTTCCTAAAAGCACAGGATAGAAATTATTCTTCTTTTCCAGTCTAATCCCCAGAGAAGTCAAATTTCCAAAACACATTACCATCTAAAGGTTGATTTTCATCCCTTAAACCAACAACTTCCCCTTGGGCATCATACAAAGATTTCTCTCCAACCAGAGTCTACCTCTTCCTCAGAGACTTGGATAGTCTCAGCCTCCTCTTGAGCTTCATACAAGTAGACTTGGAATGTCTCATCCACTCTGGGATCTCCCACAGAGACCCTCAAGTTTCCTAAAAGCATAGGAAAGACCTATTTTGAAGTTTATCAATACACCAATCTCCAGAAGAGCTAAAAACCTATAAGGTTCTTAAACTCACCTTTAAACTTCTTTGACCCCCAACAAGGTTCAATAATCCCCAACCAGGGTCAATTTACCATTAACAAATTCCCAACAGAATTAGAGCCTCATGGCATCTGATACTTCAACTCTTCCCTAACTCCCCAACAAGAGCAAATTCATTTTGGATTCCCCAAAACAATTTGGACCTGATCATGGATTTCAAATCCTCAGCAAAAGGTAGCCTCCTCTTAGGCTTCATATAATTATTTTCCCAGTCAGCCTCAATTTTGGGCTTTGTACAAGACAGATAAAACTCTCCCCAGTGGAGTCAGTTTCCTTTATCTTCAACCTTGGGCTTTGAACAAGGCACACCCTGAAATCAATATCCCCTTAGATGAGATCAAGATCTCTCTCTGTAGGAAGACATCTTCTCTTTGCATCACATATCAAAACAAACAAAAAACCTTTTTCCAGATAATTGTTGTAAGTGGTACACTTGTTGATTCAAAAATCCAAGTTGGAGTCCTTCCCTTATCCTGGCCAAAATTTATGTTTCATCTGATTGCTGTAAGTGGCAAGCCTCTAGATTCTATACATCGAGGCCAATGTCCCTCTCTTAGCATGAAAGACTCATAAGGAAAAAGTGGCAATGCTCTACACTGAGTTAAAGCTTCTTCCTTCATGATATCTCTCTTATAAAGGAAATTGTGGCATTACTGGATTCTACATATCCCAGTTAAAGTAATTTCCCTTATAATCAATTTCTCAACCTTTGTGATGAATAGGTGAGACATCTACCTTTAGAGATGACAAATTCTCTCTCTCAGTCAACTTTAGCTTCAATCTTGGGCTTTGAACAAGACACAAATATTTTTGTTAGCTTCAACCTTGGGCTTTAAAAAAGATACAAACAAACTCTGTTAGCTTCAATTTTGGGCTTTGAACAAGACACAAATACTCTGCTAGCTTCAATTTTGGGCTTTGAACAAGACATCAAACATTTTTCCTCCCATATAATAGGAGGAACTACGATTGCTCTGATTTCCCAAATCTCTTTATGGGAATACATATGCATAAGATTGCGAAATCTTAGCGAGCACACAAACCAAAAATCTTAGGTCCAGTACCTTCTCAAAAATAATATAAAACCCAAAAACAACAAAAACATTCCCTCAACACTCCCAAAGGACAAACTTTCCCAATCCACAGTAGATAAACAAAAGAAAGCGATTCAAGTTAATAGAAATACATGCAAATGAAAGTTCCTATGGATTACCATAGATACACTGGGTGTTAATCGCTTCCCTTTGTATAACCAGACCCTGATCCTTGATCTCTTAGCATTTGTTAAAGAAAACATTTGCGTGCAAGGTAAGTTTTAGATATCTTCCCTTTCCTTTCTAGCTTCATAGGATAAATACAGAAATCAGGAAGTAGCACCCAAATCATTGTAACACATCAAATTTTTTGCTCTTATTTATTCCCAATAAATGGCTTGTGCTCCACATTTCATTTGCATCAAGAACATAAACATTTGCATATGCACCATTAGCTTTCATAAGGCATGGTATCAAGGGTGTCACCCTCTCTATATTATGTAAATCAAGGAGAATGAGATACTAATTCATCAATCCATATAAGCTTTCCATATCTTCAAGACAACTCATATGGCCCATCATGTCATCAAGAATGTGAATTTGGCAAGAGAAGTAATGGAGAGTGCACTGTCATACTGGTCGATCGTCAACTAGGGTTTTGGTCCTTTGAGCTTGAGGCACCTCCATGAGTGAAGTTCTTGGGTCTTTAACAGCATGTCATCACATGAATCATCTTGGTTTGAAGCAATCTACATCATGATCAGAGGAATTTGGGTTTTGAAGGTCAGTTAATTTCTCCTGACTTTTGGGGGCCAAATTAGGGTTTTGTATAAAAGTCAGTTTATTTTTTATTTTTGGACAAAACTTGTTTCCATGATACTCCACATGCCTCTAAGTGTCTATGGATGAAATTTGAGCCATCAATTGTTTTCATAAGGGTTTCAATTGGAGGATTAATTGAAAATTAAGAGAACGGGGGAAAAAGTCAATTAGTTAAGGAAAAAGTCAACTTTTGACTTTTTAAGGTCAAAATCATGTTCCTCATGTCGAGGGTGGGCAATGAACAAAATTGATCAAGAAATTTAAGAGGAATCAAAGAAAATCAAGAATTATGAAAGTTACCCAATTTGAAAATCTAGGGTTCTTATGGGCTTTCCATTTTGGGAAAGTTTTCACTTCTTTCCAGCCACCTTTAGAGCCACTTTTCTCCATGATCCAAAATCCAAATCAAGATTTTCCAAATACTATGTTGTAGTACACATTCCCCTCTTCAAAAGCATACCAAGAACTTTGCAATTGGATAAAAAATGAGAAAGATATGAGGTTTTGAAGATGATCATTTCAAGTTGCCAAGTGGCCAGCAAGACTAGTTTGTGTGCGTGCCAGATCAAGGATTTTTGTCAAACAGTTGGTGCGCACGCAGGGAGACATGTTCAGGGTTGAATTACTACAGGATGCAAGGGTCATTTAGGAAAATGTTCAACATCAAAGATGTTCTCCACATAGCCCTCTACAAGTTTGATGTTGGAAATTTTTTATTTCAATGAGTGTATCTCAAGATATTGCAAGGAGAAGTTATGGCCAACAAAGAGGGAAGTTGCCCAGCATATGTCTCACGCGCGCAAGCCAGGCCTGGCCAGTCCAATACAGTGGTGATCCTTGGATTTCATCCTTCATTTTCTCTATTATTTAGGTTCCATTTTGATTAATGTCCAACACAAAGTTTATTCTACAACATTTCCTCTTTCTAAAGCATCCAAAAAGAGAAGAAATGGATGAGTAGAAAGTGAGATGTCAGGGTGCAAAGGTGAGATCATGATCATGCTCCATGCATTACCAAACTTGCCAAACTCATCATAAACTTTGCCCTACCACCCAAATTTCAAAACAAACCCATGCTGCTTGTTGCTGCATACGCATCATACTCCATATCACCCTCATTACCACATTTGCCCATGCAAAAGCTTACATAACATACCATGCACCATTCCTTACTTAACATAGATGTGAAGAATGACACAAAACTTAATCCACAAGTTGTATAATTGTACCAGCTCACATCATACCATCATCATCATCATGATACACACAATAACAACAATACACCATACATATAGAATACAAACCTGTGTCAAGCTAAACTCCACTTTAACCTCACCTATATAAAGTCTTAACCTCCCTAACTGAATCGGGGGGAAGCTCATTTTGTTCACAAATCAGAAAATCACACTTGGTGCTATCAATTTTCAGCTTGCGAATCTCTCTCAACTTTGGATATTTCTCCAAGTTTCTTCCACAGTCATCATCACCAATCTTCATTCTCACTTCTGTTTGCAAGAGAAAGCATCTGGAAGGGCTATATTGTTGTGTTCAGCTTCATCAACACATCACCATCAACTCAGAGATTGCATGATTTAAGAAGATCCTAGGCATTTATTTTGCCTTAGCATTGATTTGAAGAACAAGCAAGAATTTATCTAGGGTTTCTTGATACGTTTGCATCACACTTCCATTGAGGTTAGTAAACTTTCTCTTCTTGCTTCTGTTTGCCTGAATATTGTGTGAAAAGTGATGGAGAAGAGATGCATTGAAGTCCTATGGAGTGTAGGCCATGTTTGTTGATTAGAGAATAGGAATATGTGAGTTTTCAATTTTTGGATCTTAACTTATCCTCTTCGATTCTCATTATTTGTGCATGATATGTTAAATTTGATAGCATATTTGGAATCAGTGTGAAATTCTATGTAGAATGATGGTCGATTTTGCATTTTCTGGAACGTTTAATTTTCAGGACGGTGGTGCCTCGCCGGAGAAGACGACCAGAGGTCCTTCTCCGGCCACCTGTAACAAACCCTAAGGGTTCAGGCCACTCACTTTGTTTTAATCCTGACCCTTGGTTAACCATGATCTAGTGGCTAATAGCTTGCCAGCACATTAAAAAACCATGCGTGCATCACGTGCCTTTATTTTTCCTTTTTCTTTTTATTTTCTTTTTTATTATTTTCTGAATAATGTTGATGGTGGAGTGTGTGTGGTGTACGCGTGTATTATCCTGATCTTTTGTTCCCAGCCTTTGGTTGACATACTTTTTGACTTGACACAATCATGTGGCTCACAGTGAGTCAATAAGTTTGGCTGAGCCATGGACCATAGGCTCCATACGCGCGTTGGGCTTAACATAATTGCTCTCCACACCCCCAGTCTTGAGCCCATTTAGATTTGCAACATGCTTCTTGCTAGTGTTGCACCCCCTAGGGTTTGTCTCTTTTTTATTTTCTTTTTTTAATTGTTTCAATTTTCTTTTATTAAAAATAGTAGATAACACCTAAAAATTCCCAATTAATTCATGAGACCCTATGGATGTGTCAATTAAATTTATATGTTTTTATTTTCAATTTTAACACATTTTGATATTTTTTCTATAATTTTCTTTCAAACATGTTCACTTGTTCATATTCTTTGATACATGCTTAATAAAAGATTTTTCTCAAACAGTTTCAAAGTGACTTTTTGCACAAAAATTGGAAATTGAGTTTGACACATATCAAAGGGTCTTTTATAATTTTTTGGGATTTTTTAGGTCATTTTTGAATGAGTTTTAAGGCCATTTGTTATGCTTGCTAGTTCATTGGCTATAGTGGATTATTTGAGCATTGTTTGAGCTTGATAAAGAGGAGTTTTGGTCCTATCTTTTAAGTGATGTTTAGAAAATGACCTCACATCAATTTTCATGTATTCATTTAATTTTTAAAGCACTTGATCATGCTCTTTTGGATTGTTTACATGCACTTTTGTTCATGGATGTGGTTCAAGACTATACCTTAGGGTTTTGTGATTATCTCTATGCCATTCATTGCTAAATTGATTGAGATACTTGTGGACATGTATGATAGAGATTATAGGTCTTTATAACTCAAGTTATAGGTCATTTCTTGTTGCTTTGTTGATTGACGTAAATCTTGTTGAATGTGAATATCAATGTGTATGAACTTTGTGCATTCTCTTAGGACCTCTTGAACACTTTCTTTTGCCATTTCATTTTGGAACTTGAAAGTCCAATAAGGAATGTTACATGTACTGAATTTTATCATTACTAATCATTTTCACTTGCCTTCTAATCTCATCTTATTCTTTTTAAAGTGCATGACTTGTAAATGTTGCATTAATGCATAAACTTGTGTCTACTTGTGTGTTTGTGTAGTATGCCTTAACATGATGCTTCCAATTTGCATTTCTCCACATCATACATGATCTATAATGTACATATTCACTTACATGAAACATAATGGCATCTAATTGCATTTCATACCTCATGTAAGATAACTTTGTTTTGCACTTTCTAATTGAACATTGTTTGCCTAGTTGCCTAATCTTTGTATGTTCCTTATTCTTCTAACTCTTTAGGGACTTAGATAGGACCTATTAGAGGTCATTAGGTACTGACCTTGACCCATCTAACATGTGTATATTCTTTTCATGTTTCTATTTTGCTTGTGTTACAAGTATGTTAACTTCTAAGAACTTGAATGACATTGTTTGATGTATCTTTCACTCTAGCTTCTAAACTTGAAATATTGTGAGCTTCCATGATGATTGAGAATTTGTTTTGCATATCCTTAGCATGACCTCACTTCTGACCTTTATGTCATACCATAGCATGTATCCTTTATCACTTGTCTTTTGCATGAACAACAATTGTGTGTGGCACCCTAGTTGACCATACTTGTGCACAACTTGTTTAAACTTTGTGAATGCTTTAGTACATGACTTCCATATTCTTACAATGACCTTTACACCCCTTAATATACTTCATCCACTTCTGACCTTGAGGGATACTCATGCTTTAATTCACTTACATGATTCTTAAACATCTATTTTCTTCAAGTTTGTGAACAATGTACATTTGTGTGTACTTTTGAGACATAGTTTGACATAGTTTGATTTCCTTTAACATGCTAACATAAGTAGAAGTTAATTAGATGTACCTACTGACCTATACATGTTACTCCACTCTTAGAACTCATCTTGCATTGTTTATAGTTGTATGTTACCTTTAATACTAATGCAAATAAACTAGTCTTAGTTTAGGAGTTGTATGCTTAATGTAACACCCCACTTTCCCATTTTATAAAAATAAAAGTAATACGGATAAAATAAGAGTTTTCGACTTTTACAAGTAGGATGCTACACCAAATAAAATCAACAATAAAACTCCTTTGTATTAAATGAAGTAAAACAGCGGAATAATCATTTCATAAGTTCACGGCACACTTGCCAAAATACTCCAAAGCTCCACATAAACTCGTGGTCCTCAAAATATTGAATTCAAAAGAGATACGTAACAAAATTCAATGAAGAATAACAATTAATAAAATCCCCAAAATTCTCGTGTTACGTATCAGAGCGACTCCTACGACTCGAACAGGCAACACGCACTCCAAGCAACTCAAGTACCTGGATTATCTGTACTTCCGAAGAAGCACAGACATAACAACAACAAAGGGGTGAGAACTACATTTAATAATAAACGGCAAATAACACGTGATAAGAGTAGTTGCCCACACACAATCATACAATCACATAAGCACGACCTACTTGTCACTTTCAATCATAATTCAATCAACATAAAATAATAATGCAATGCGACTCAACAATAGACACAATGCACGTGGTACCAAAAATCACCATGGTTCATTCAATCGAACCCGGATAAATCACATACACCCCTACTTGGCAATGATTTATCCCACCACACTCCACATTGGAGTTCGGATGAATCACATACACCCCTCCTGAGCAATGATCCATCACCACCGACACATCATGAATGCATGACGTCAATATGCATATAATTCATGTATAATCACACTCATACATTTTCACGATCCTCCTGATCACAGTCAATACATAACACCACAGAAAACACCTCACACGACGCTAATTAGCTGATTACTAATTAATTCACCAAAATTATTAAATTAATTATTTTTATCACCAATCCTACATTTTTCAAGGTCTGACATCTATCCCCAACCTCTCAAACCAAAAGAAACAACTTCGGATGCGAAAACAGGAAAGAAATTGTGAAACGACAAAATTCTGCACTCTCACTGGCCATACGCGTATTGCCCTGGGCCATACGCGTATTGCCCATCTCGCTCGCCCATCCATACGCGTATTTCCCCACTTGATACGCGTATGGGCAGAGACCTGTTTTTCCATCACAATTCCACTTCAAATCTCGTTACGCGTAATGCCAAGATTCCATACGCGTACTGTTACGCGTACTGGAAGAGGGTCGTGCCAAGCCTCCTTTTGGCCTTCCCATACGCGTATTGACCATATCCATACGCGTATTGCCCTACCTGATACGCGTATGGCCAGATCTATTACGCAAATGCAATTTCCCCACGCCAGTCTGGGTTCTGCTACGGGATCCTCACTTTTCCACTCCAATTCAGTCCTAAACTTGTTTCTACACTAGTTTTAGGTCCTATTCTTCATCTTACTTCTTTTACCTATCATTACTAGTCAAATTTACGGTTCTTTGATCTAATCTCGTTCACTCAACATGCACAAAACTCAGACCTGCAACATTCATATTTGTACAGTAACAACAACACCAAAATATCAAACAATCAGAACTACAATGATTCGATTCACACAATTTTCATCACAGATTCACATATGCACAACATAATCATAATGCAGCATAAATTCATACGAATTCTTATGGGGTTAAGGACTCCCCACTACCATCTCATGATTACATTGCCAATATTAAACCCATTCTCCCCCCTTACCTCGAATTTCTTGATCAAATTCCTGCGAAATTGATGAAGATGGGTGCCCTAGCTCTTCCTTGTTCTTCCTTCTCTAACTCTTTCTTTTCCAAAATCTGATTATGGCTAACTCTCCCACTAACCCTCACTAATCTCAGCTTAATTACTAAACTGCCCCTTAATTCATCCATTAGCCCATTATCAAATTAATTAAATCAGATTTTAATTTAAAATAATAATAGTATTAATAATAATAACAAGGATAATAATAATAATAATAATATTACTAATAAAATAAGTTCCATATTACTATTAACGGATACACCCCCACCTTATCACTATTAACATTACCCCTTCGTACTCAGACACCCTCCCAAACAAGGCCAAACAATTGAAAATAAAACACGACGATTAAATAATTTAAATTAGGGTGTTACACTTAACTTTTCTAATCAATTAGAAACTAATGTTTATACTTTACATGTTGCTTAGGTTGCTTGGAAGGTAAGGTACTTGAGTACATGAATACTCGTTCTTCTTTCACCTTCTTTTTCATTCGTTTACTCTTATTCTTTCACTTGTGGATTGTGTAATATAATGCTTGTTTGAATAACTCTTTCACACCCCTTGGGGATCTTAGCTTAACCTTAATTTTTTATTAAGGTAAGGTAAGATAAGCATTAGGTAGTGCAATCCCTACTTGTCCATTAGGTAGATTCCTTTTCTTAACTCAACCATAAGGCCATCAATGCATGATAAATTAGGAATACAATTAGTCTCCCCTTAGGTGTTTTCTCTTTCAACTTGAGTCTCTTCTCTCATCTCAAAACGAAATAAAAAACATGTGATAAAGGCAACGAGTATTGTACGCCATGAGTCTTAAGTATGTGGGAAATGAAAGGGGGAGGGTCTCCCTTCGCCTTTCTAGAGTGTTTAGCATACGTCCTGTTGGGGACGACCATGCAACGCATTCGTTCCTATGTCATAGACTTTAGTGCAATACGAGTTTCAAATTAACTCCAAAACACTTTCTCATAAAAGATAAAAACAAACACTCATCTTCCTTTGGGATTCTCTTCTCATCTCATTCACTCTCAGCGTAAAGGATGCGTCATTTCCGTTCTACCGCAAACAGGTAAACGCGTAAGACTCCACAACGAGCGGCAACACCTAAATTGCTGGAACGCAAACGTTGGCGTATTCCACTAAAACATCACAAACAAAGCAAAGTCATCCCTAGTGAGGGGAACTACGTCGCTCTGATTCTTCATTGGTTAAAGGAGATACGTAGGCAGGAGATCGTGCGAGATCTTTGCGAGCACAACTTTATTTATCAATCCTTTTGTCTCCCTGTAGCAACCGACCCGTAGGTCGAACTACGACTGCTCTAATTTCCTCTTTCTCCTCCGATTGAGGATAAGTAGGCACGAGACGCGATGTCTTGCAGAGCAACCTTCCCCCACAAATCCGTAGTCTCCCGAAATACGTTGACTCTGACTTTTCCGCTCCCGAGGGAATACGTAGGCCTAGGACGACGATGTCCTATCGAGTCACTTTTTCATTTCTTTTCCCCGTTTCCCCGTTCCATTTAGCAGTTGAGTTTCATATACCCTACACCTTTTGATCGATAACCATAAACGTGGATTCCATCGAGTACGATGGACGCGAAGGGGTGCTAATACCTTCCTCTAGCGCAACCGACTCTCGAACACAGGCTATGGTTGCGACGACCATTCGTTTCCCTTTGTTGAGGTTTTCTTCGATCGTTTTCTTTCCCTGCGTCGGGATAAATAACGTTCGGTGGCGACTCTTCTATTCCTTTCCGCCGGTTGATTTTTGCAGATGCAACAATCATTTGCGGTAAGGTGGTCCCGTCACCGACAAAAATCGCACGCTACAGTTACTACAAAAACGAAACAAAATTAAAAGACTTTTTGAAACTTAGTTGTTAAGTGTTACTTAAAACAGATAAAAAACAAAATTAAAATATAAAAAAAATTAAAATATAAAAATAAAATATTTAAAATAAAACTAAATTAAAAACCGATAAATTTAAAAGATTATTAATTAAAAATAAAAAAATCGGTTAAAAACAAAAAATCAGACTGGTATCGAAGTGCTCGAAAAAATAAAATGAATGCACTGAAACGACCAGCGTGAAATAAACGACTCAGAAAAATACAACGTTTGGTTAAATTTCGAAATAAATTTTACCTGGTTAAAAGGCTCATACTGATCAAAATGCGACCGAAAAGCAGTCAAAAAATTAAAACAAGCACGCCAAGTTAAACTATGCAGAACGTAGATTAATATAATCGATGTCTGCAAGCCCAATTTTGAAACTTTTCATCCACTAATTTTACGCACAATTGACTTTTATTTTGACCGATTCGACTGTAAATCCAACAAGTTTATTCTGGTTGATAATTTGGGGCATTATGCGTGATGATAGACATGATAGGCTATGCGGATGATGCAAAGAAGGACGGGATCTTAGGGATAAAAATTAGGGTATGACAACTTGCATGAGACACATTTTCAAGAAACATGACCCTTTTAATGATTGCCTGGATCCAAACTCTCCCTTATATAAGTCTTTCAACTTAAATTGTAAAGTTTGTGATTTCCTAACCAAAAACTTATGGTCCTTCCCTACTGCTTGGTATGACCTCTCCCGTTTCTTAGAATAGAGGTTTAGAACCATAGAAATAGCTGAAGATAATAGTAAAGACCAGATAGTGTGGCATAGGTAATGGCGTTTTTTCCTTGAGGGAGACTTATATATTCAAGCATTAAAATCATATTAGTGGATCTTGGGCTACCCTAATTTGGAATAATGCCATCCCACCCTCCAAATCTATCCTGGTTTAGAGGTAGCTATAAAACAAGCTTCCTAGAAATGATCAATTCCAAGACAAAGGTTACACTTTGGTATCTATGTGCTCCATCTGCAAAAAAAAAACACTCTTAAAGCATTAACCATCTTTTCTTTTCCTATTCTTTTGTTGTTAAAATGTGGATTTTGCTTTGTAAATTACTCAAGCTAAATACTCAAATTTGCAACACTAACAAGGTTATTGAAACTTATTCTATAAATAGGTTTCTCAAAGGCTCTCTTATTATTAGATTTGCTTACATCTTCTTGGTCAATTCAATCTGGAGTTCAAAAAATACGGCAAGATTCAACGATCATCAATCCCAATTCAACTCTTCCTACCCTTCCATTGTGGCCTAAGTCCAAATTTCTTCTTCCAGATCCAAGCTTACCTTCAAACAATATTGAGAAGATTTTTTGTTGCTAAAGAACTTCAATATTACCATCAACCCTTCTAAACAAGCAATTTATAAGAAAATTATTTGGAACCCTCCAAATGATGATTGGTTGAAGTGCAATGTTGATAGTTCATGTTGTGGTGACACTTTGTCTGCAGGTTGTGGAAGAATATAACGAGAAAATAAAGTTTGTTTTATCTTGGCTTTTGCATATCTGCTGACTTGGAATCAATATCTTCTGACTGAATTTTAGGAAGTTTTTAGATGCATTGAGATTGCCAAAGATAAGGGTTGATAAATGTGTGGGTTGAAACAGACTCACTTGTGAAAGTTTTTTAAACTTTAAATTTTAAGTTTATTCCCTAGCAGCTCTGAACCATATGAAAATTCTGCTCCAAAATCATCACTAACATGTCTTTCATCATCTCTCACATATACAAGGAATGAAATAATTATACGAATTTTTTTGCTAACTTAAGGCGCACATCTAATGCCTTCACTTTTTTTTTAATCTTTACTAGTTAATACTAGGAAAGATTATGTAAAGAATATGACAGATTTGCCTTTTCTTATGATCAAATAGATTTTGTGGGTTTTGACTAGGGGTGGCAAAACGGGCCGCCCGCCCCACCCCGCCCCACCCCTCCTTAACCCCGCCAAAAAAAAGGCGGGGCGGGCAAGCCCGCCTAATCAAAATGGGCTTAAAAATCTAGCTCGCCCCGCCAAGGTGGCGGGTTAGCGGACGGCGGGCTTGCTCGCCAAATTTTTTATTTATTTATTTTTCATTTTTTTAATAGAATAATAGGCTTTATTTTTACATTTCAAATAGATTTTTCACTTATTTTTTAGAACAATTTTTACAAAGCATCTTTTTAACAAATTTTAATTCAAAAAATATTGCATATATTCTCAAATAAATGTACAAAATACAACCATCAAGAATTGGAATTACTAGAATTAACTAAAAAATGACGGGTTTAAGGTGAGACAAGCTGAACGAATATGTGCGGCGGGCTTTGGGGCGTGGCGGGTTTTGGCGGGGCGGGTTTTGGTGGGCGGCGAGCCCAAAATCCCAACCCAACCCTCCATTTTTTGGCAGGTGCGCGGGCCGGTCCGGCAGGCCATGGCCCATTTTGCCACCCCTAGTTTTGACCTAGCTCCCCATCTTTTTTATATCAATCTTTTCAATATATTTTGATTCATCCAAAAAAAATTAATTTTTTATATTAGTTTAAATAGTTTTTTTGTCCTATAAATTAACGTGTTTTTGTTTTTTATCTTTATATTTTTTTGTATGAATAAAATTCTTAAATATTAAATTTCATTTAGTTTTAATTTCTAAAATTAAAATTGTTAGGAAGCAAAATTGCTAACCCTAACAAGGTATAAAACAGCTACACATCTAGAAGCAAACTAAGAAAATAGAGATAAAGATAAATTGGATTTTTCATTGATTTCAAATGTCTCTATGAAACTACAATATATAATACCTCTAATGGGTAATAAACTAAAAAGGCCCAAATATTAATAAGAGCCCACTAAATAACAATACATAAAATATCAATATAAATTCTAAATTAACTTAAATAATATAATTCTACTCAAAAATCCACAACAAAATCCGCAATTTTCTTACTAATTTTCTTCTGAAGAATTTTAACATTATTTAAAAACAAAAATACAGGGCACGCCAATTTACATAGACAAAGAAAACTATTTAAGCTTTATTATATTTCATATTTTCGAAATAATTATATTAGATATTATCTACTTAATACACTGTATCATAAGAATACACAGCTAAGGTACCTGCTGTACGTACCAACTAATTATCAATTTAATTAGCTTCTCTAAATTAGAATCACAAGAATTCCTCCCTACATCTGATCCATTATTACTATTTCAATAATTTCAAAATTCTTAATAATTATACATAAAGTTGTAGAGCATGCTTATGACAAGTTGCTTAATTGTGTAGACCCATTTTATCTTATATACAAAATTCCAAAAGGAACCATAAATACATAATACACATACATGTATGCACATAATTAGCTGGTTTGTGGTCCTTTGCTTAAGTGATAATGTGATGCTGTTTCCACATGAATTTGCAATGCATTTATAATCGTATAGTACATGACACAGGTTGTGCTTGGTTGTTGAGAAACATCCCTATTCTGATCACTGTCATTATGTTTTGGGTAATATAATTGCTTGTTTTCATTATAATTAATTAACCTCTAATATATTTTAAAAATTAGTAGTCTTTTGTGGCTGAGTATGATGGCATATAGAGGGACTCAAATGATCATTCAGTGTACTAGTTATCTTCAATTTTATTTTCTTATATAATGTTATTTTTTAGCAATAATATAAATTTTTAATGATTATAATATACAATCATCAATTTAAAAGGAATTATAATTGAAGTGTTTATATTAATTTAACCATTATAATTAATTGATAATATAAAAAGGAAACTAGATCACGAGTGTTGCAGTGAGAATTGAATATTAAGTTATTGATTAACTTGAATCACAAATCTTTTAGAGATTCACCACCGAGTTTTGATTTATCCAAGGGAAAAGTATTAGCATCCTAAGTATCTATAGTACCCTAAGTTTGCAATGTAGCAAAATGCTAAGAGATTTTGGGGTTCGGGGGTTGGTTATCCCTAGGGAAGGTGTTAACATCCTAAGTATCTATAGTACTCTATAGGAACATCTTGCTAGTATTTGTGTGATTATTTGCTATTGTTTTGTGTTTGAGCTTTGTGGGTGAAGATAGGAATCTAAGGGTTTAGTCACTAAGTATGCTCGGCAAAACTTCGCGGTCTTGTGCCTACATATCCTTACAATGATGGAATCAGAGCATTTGTAGTTCAACTCACTAAGGATGAATGAACACTTGATTATGATCAAGGTTCAAAGGGGGTTAAGTGTTAAGGTCTTAACACTTACTTGACTTGACAAAGTCAAAAGAGTTGTCTATTCAAACTTAAGTCTATGTTGAAAGACTTAATGACTCTAACAAGGTCAAAGGGAATGGGTATGGCTAAGCTACCTATGGCATTGAGTCAATAGAGAGAATTTCCCTTGGATTAAGGAACAAGAGGCAATTTAAGGATGGAAGCTAACAAGCTAACATCACATGGGGGGAAAATAACTTGACAAAGGTAAAAGAGGTATGAAAAGATGGATGATATAAACAAGTATGATATTCAAACATGATATCAATTGAAAGTGTTCAAAGTAAACATTCAAACATGATGTTAATAAGAGTATGACAAAGATAAAACACATGATTACAACCAAAGTAAGAAAGAGATATGACAACATCTAAAGGTAAGACTTAACAAAGTCACAAAGGTAACAACCAAGTACATTCAAAATTTGAAGAAGTTTAAAACAACATAGTGACAAACAAGATAAACAAAGATGTTACAACATCTAAACATTCATGAAGTATAGTTCCAACAAGACTAAAACATTATGGATAACAAGTTAAGTTCAAAGTCAAAGCATGCATGCATTAAGGTTTACTAACACCACTTAATCATGAATACAAGACAAGTGTGAATAAGTTATAACAACACTTAATCATGAATACTAGGCAAGTATGAATAATTTATAACAACACTTAATCATGAATACAATTTAAACATTTCAACATGGATAAGTCATTACAACACTTAATCATGGCAAGATTCAAACATGATATGTATAAGTTAAGACATTACTTAGACATGGAAGGAAACAAAGTTCAAGTGAATATGTAAAGGTTATAACAATACCTAAACATGGATGAAGCTCAAAGATAGAATAAGACATGCATAAGTCATGATTACAATCAAAGTTAAAAGCATGTTAAAACATCACTTAATCATGAATGCAATTTAAACACAAGAAAAGGTAACAACCAAGTATGCTTGAACAAAAGGACATGTTTATGACAACAACATGTGGATGAAGATGTAAACATACAAGAGATGGCATGTGAGCATGCTTAAAGATGACAAGTTTAAAGTTTAAACATCATGTGAACAAGTTAAGGCATTACTTGCACATTTAAGCATGGATACAAGTTGAGCATGTTAAGACAAGTAGGTAACAACCAAATATGGATATTAGGGTTCAAACATGGTCATGTACAAGAATGAACATCACAAAAAGTTTAGGCATACAAACATGTATTCAAAGTCATTTTCAAGACAAAATTCAAGTGTGTAAGGACACATAAACATGGTGAAATCAACACAAGGGCAAATATGCACATTATGATCATGTAAACATGGAAATAACATCTCATGTTAAGGCAAAATTGTCAAGCAAAAGCTCATGATATGGACAAAGTTCAACATACACTTTTACCATGTAAACATGCATCAAAAAGGCATAAAGCCCTAGTAAATACACAATGTATAAGTTCACAAAGTCAAACAAGGTTTCTACAAAGTGTATATAATCCATAAAAGGCAATATGTACAAGAGAAAACAAGGAATTACTCAATAGAATCAAGAGAACTTCATGGAAATCCTAAAGTAATCACATACTTTGAACATTCATAAATACATCAAAAATAAATCTTTTTGGTGTTTTCTTTTCATAAACAGAAAATACACAATGTCATGAACAATTTGCAAAAAGAATGGGTTCAAAATGATTAAAAATGAGAAAGTTATGATCAAACGAAATTGCAATGGAAAAAAATAAAATTAAGTCCTAAAAATAAATGGGAATGTTCCCCATGGGACTTGAACTCAGGTTAGTTCGCTTCTGGCTCAAAACGTTAGCAATTCCAACCACACGCGTGTGGTGATAATAAAGGGAGGGCATGGATATATGTGTTGTTCAAATTAAATCCAGAAAAATACAAAAGAACTGGGGCAAGGGGGATTCGAACCCCAGTTCTTGTAGGCATAAGTTCTCAAGGGCACGTATGTTGAACCACTGAGGGGGGGGGGGGGGGTGATACATCCATTGTATCACCTCCCAATATTAATACATAACCCTAAATATGACATAATGACCTGACCAAAAAGGCGCCATGACCATAGCTGGCTGGGCAAAAACTCAGGTTTGTGTCTATTTGCAAAAGGGTGTCTAACTCACTCATTTCTCCATGAAATTGGATGAAATAAAAATGAAACTTGCCTAGAATTTTAAGGGGAATCCAATGGTGGTGTTGGTTTCTTCTAAAAATGAACCTATTTCAAAACATGATAGCTATATCAAAGAAGGCCACATTTTGCAAGTTCTATCCAACAACCATGTACACTCAAGTATAGCATTCAAAAATGGTTCAAACACAATATATTTGATATACTGAACAATTTCAAACTCAATGAACATCAAAACAACACATATTTTGCAAAGTTCAAGTTCTTATGCACATACCTCTTGAAGCTCACTTGCCAACTTTCAAGATAGCTACTACAGAAGTACTATGATGCTTTCGACACTTCAAATAAACCCCTAGGAAGTTTTTAGGATGCTTGGAACCAAAATAAAATCCCTAGAACAGAAAGTGACCTCTTCTTGCAAAATGGTCAAAAGTGACCAAAATGGAACTTTGGCCAAATGATGTTACAGTCAAGAAATCTTGCTTGGAACAGCTTAGGAACATATATTCGAGTGTGTTTGAGGTGTTGAGAGGTTTTGAAATGGACAGAATCAAAACATGGCTTGTAAAATGCAACAAAGTCAAAATGTGAGGTTTCAAGAGTTGACTTTCTGGTTCTGGTGTTTTGGAGTGAAGATGAAGGTTTGAACACATTCAAGGGATTATTTATGATGTGTTTGGATGGTTGGATTAGTGGTTTATGGTTTGTGGAAGGCAGATTGTAAGTTTGTGCAAATGGGAGGTTACTTAGCACAAAAGGGAAAGGAAACAAGTTTCTGGTTTGAAGGATTTTGGAGAGGTTCTTGCTGAGATTTTTTGTCTTTTTAAGGCTTAGAAAGAGCCTCTATTTATAGGGAAAGAGTGATTCTTCTTGGTCTGCAGAATTGCAACTGGTTGTTCACTTGGTTTGGTTCAAATTCAAGTGTAGTTTCATGAGATTTCATGGTTCCAATGCCATGTACAAACTTTTCTGAAGTTGTTGGAAAGTTTAGAAAGTTTGCTTCTATGCAAAGAAAGTGTTTGAGTTCATAGAAATAATTTGGAAGCTCAAGGGAAGTTGACTTCTTGATTAAAGTAGCTTTATCAAAATGGAAGTCTTGCCTTTGTGCAAAAAATGGAAAGAACTAGTGAACAGAGTCAAAACCACTTAGGTAATGCACCAAAAGCAAGTGTACTTATCTGATTATGGCTAGATTTACAAGTCTCAAGACCTGTAATCAAGGATTTTGCAGAGTCAAATTGAATTTTCAACTTGCATCTTGGTGAAAATGGCCAAAATTCCAAGTCTGGAAGGCTAACTTCCTCTCTTCAAAACTCCTTGATCACAAATGTTATGGGGGAGTTCTTGTACTTTTTGAAAAGGCCAAAACATGCTCTACAACTTTCATGTTTGATGAATTTCTTGAATGCAAAAGGATCATGGTGAAAACTGGCTCCAAAGATTGGTACTTTCAATGGGCAAAAACTGTCTTGGAAAAATTTCTAAGTGTTGGAAGATTCTTCCAAACTTGATGGCTCCATAACTCAAAATCTAAGCACTTTTTCGAGATGGACTCAAAGTGACAAAGTTTTAGTAAGTTGTGAGGGATTCAATTTGATCTTTGGAACACAAAAATTGGATGTGTAGATTGAAAGTTATGACTCTCCAAAGTTGGCACCAAAATTAGGGTTTTTTCTTATACTTAGAAAAATTCAAGTTTCTTAACTTGGCCCCTTTTGCAAGAAACCATTCAAATATTGATTTTTTATGCTCAGACTCATTGATCAAACATGTATTTATGAAAATTTTCCTTGATGACCTCAATTTTGACCAAAGAAACCAAAAGTCAAAGGGTTGACTTTGTCAGATAAAGTTTATGTATCAGATGAATTCAACTGTGTGGTCTTCAATGATGTTGCATTCTTGAACCTTTCAAACATCATGTATGGATTCCAAGGATGTATTTGAGTGTCTTGAACCATGTATCAAGGCTTGGGATCATGCTTTGATCAAAAGTCAAAGGCACAATTGACTTTTTCAAGCAAAACCCTAATTTGTGACCAGATAAAACGGAGCTTCAAAGAACTTGTAATGGGATCAATTTGTACTTGATTCTTGATGAAGGGAGGCCTCTTGAGTGCATGTCTACTTGGTAGGTTGATGATCAATCCAAAATATTGACTAATCAAGTGAAGATCTTCTAGATTTTCTTGAGCCAAAAACCCTAATTCAGATGGAATCAAACAAGAACAAACTTGAATAATATTAGGGTTAGCAATGCAATGTTTGATGCTCCTAGAATGATGATGGAATTTAGGGTCAAAATTTGGGGTATGACAACGAGAATAAATATATACTCTTATTGAGTTTATTGACTAGATCTTTTGAACATTTCAAGGATTCACTCTTTTATGGAAAGAAATCTATTGCTACCTTAGAGGAGGTTCAATCATCCATTAGAACCAATGAGTTAACCAAGCATTAATATTTGAAGATGAAAGATAATGGAGAATACTTGAATGTTTCAAGGGAAAGAAAAGATAGTAGAGAGAATGAAAAAAATCTAGGTCTAAATCCAAATTAAAAGAAACCCATAAATATAAGTGCTTCAATTATCATAAGATTGATCATTTCAAAAGGGATTATTTCAAGAAGAGGGACAAGGATTATTTTTTACAAGGAGTGAAATATCAAAAATGGTTATTATCTTTGTAAGAAGCTCTAAAACATATATTTAACTTAATTAATATTTCAATTTAGTCTCTATCTATTTCAAATGTTTCTCAATTTGGTCTCTAGGTTAGTTTGAGTAAATTAATGGGGGTTAATAGTGTTCACTTGACAAGTTTTACGCATGTGGGTGACAACTCAACTATTAAAAAGGTCTCTGTCTGTAAAAATATTTCAAACATGTCTCTGATTCTTTTAATATTTTAAATTAGTTATTGATTGTGTCAAACGTTTCTTAGTTGGAATAACTATTAGTTAGAAAGAAACTCAACAATATGTTGTGGCATTACTTATGACTTAATGCAAGTATATTTTCCTTGTTTAAGGAGGTGAAGAAAACAATATGGTTGAAGCATATGATTGGAGAACTAAGAATAACACAAGGATGTGTGAAGGTACATTGTGATAGCCAAAGTTAATGTGCAATTAATTTGAAAATTGACAGGTATATCATGAAAGGACAAAATACATTCACACCCAATATTTGTATTTCAATATAAGTATGGTATAATTCAAAGAAATTATGATTGAGAAAGTTGCAAATGAGGAAATTCTAATGGATGTACTTGTCAAATCCTTACCTATATCAAAGTTCGAGCATTCCTTGGAGTTGGTCAATTTTGCTGAAGAATAATTCTATGTTGGAGAGAGAAACAAGTGGTTTGTGGAGAAAAAAAAGCTAAGCATCACCACTTTTTTGAAATAAATATGGATATTTATGGCGAACTTGCCTTTGAATATGGTTTTTTGGACTTTCTACACATGATGAATTAAATCAACCAGTAGGTTTATTCGAATCATGTTATCAAAATTATGTCATGTTTCTCCCTCTAGCTTTAGATTCCAATAAACCTTTTGAGAAGTATTTGAATCATGTAAGTCTGAGTTTGTTGCTTTGAATTAACTTTTAAAGGTGATTCAAATCATGCCTTTTTTATTTCAGATTCATTAAATGAGATTTCACCAAAATGAAAGTAAAGAAAGTGAAAATGACAGAACATGATATTTTTAAGTTCAGGAAATACACTGTAAACATTCTTGGTAGTTAAGAATCATTAGGGAGATGATTCAATCTTTCTGCATTGAATTCTAGAGTGAACTTTATTTTTTATTGAGAGAAAAAGAAGTGAAAATTAGGAATGTTCATCTTGAATAGTTGAGATTAATTTCTTGTGATTTTTTTATATATATTGTAAACACTCATTGATAGTAAATCGTAAAGTCTCTCTCTCTCTCTCTCTCTCTCTCTCTCTCTTTCTCTCTCTTTCTCTCTCCCTCTCTCTCTCTCTCTCCCACAAATATGTGAGCAGTTTTTGTTTAATTGTTTGGAAATTCATTTGCACACATATTCTATATTTGTTTTCTCCAATCATTTTAAAGAACCTCTAGTTGATATGCCCTTGCTAGACTTAATGGTTTTTTCGCTCTCTTTTTGAAGAGGATAAAGAGGTTATCTCAACTTCTTTTGTTCTTCTTGAGTTAGATTAGGCAGTTACTAAATGCAATTGTAAGAAGAGTCGTGTTCATGATGGGTTTAATTTTTCTTTTCTAAGGTTTTAGGACCTACTTATGGATGATTTAGGGGTTATGTTCCATCAATTTCATCACCTTTCCTCTTTTCCTCCTAGTTATTCCTCTTATTTTATGACATTGATCCCCGAGATTGAGTTCCAATCTCAACCAAATGATTTCCAAACTATCACCCTTGCTGGGTCCCTGTACAAGTTGGTTGATAAAGTTTTGGCTGCTACACTTAAGAAGATGATGGAAAATTGTATTTCTCTCGATCAATCAACTCATTTTAAAGGGAGATGGGTGGTGTGGTGGTTTTGAATGAGTTGGTTGAATTGACAAAGAAATATAAAAAAAATCTTGTCTCATCTTTAAGATGGATTTTGAAAAAACATATGATTCAGTTAGTTGGAGTTTTCTAGATCATATACTAAGTATATTTGGTTTTGTGCTAAATGAAGATATTGGATGTGTGCTTTTGTTTTTACTAAGAATCTTGATGTGTTGGTTAATGGTTTCTCCACTAGAGAGATTATCATTCAAAAGGGTCTAAAGTAAAGTGATCCCTTAATTCATTTTCTCTTCTTGCTTATTGTAGAAGGTCTTAATGGGTTGTTCACTAGGGCTATTGAGTTGGGTTTTTTTTATGGCAGGCTCCTCTGATCTTGTGGTCACTCATATATTGAATGTGGATGAAACCTTGATATTGGTTGATCCTTTTGTTGATAATTTTTTTACTTATTAAAGCTATTCTTAGAGGTTCTGAGTTGCATTCGGGTCTTTGAGTCAACTTTGTGAATTTTTTGGAGTTACTTGGTAATTTTCTTTATTATAAGGGAGGTCATCCATTATAGATGTTTCAATTTACTTGTGGTGGTCATCCCCACCTTAAATCTACATAGGAGTTTCTAATTAATATTTGATCTAAGCGGCTTATATCGTAGAAAAATATGTAGTATATTCCTATTTTCTTCTTGTCTTTTCTGAAAAATTTCTATTAAGGTTTGGAAGAAGTTTGTTAGGATTCAGGGGAGGTTTCTCTTAGGTGTTTTTAAGGGTGATTCTAAAATCTCTTGGGTTAAGTGGCATGATGTTTGCAAGCCTAAGAAGAAAATGGGTTGAGAGTTTGTGCTCTACACGTAGTTAATCTGACCCTTTTGGTCAAATGACTTTGTAGATTGATCTCAGGTGCGTATGGTATTTAGCTTGATATTCTTTCGGCTAGTTATGATGATCTTATTATTTCTTCCTTCTTGGGACAGGTTTCTGATTTTTGTTTCGTGCTCACTTGGTGGAAAGGGGTGTTTCTTCGTTAATCTAAAAAGGATGACTCCTCTGACTGGTTTTTAAACAATGTCAGTAAAAGAGTGGGATTTGGTCTTTATACTTCTTCCTGAGTTGGCACGGGGGTTGGATCTACCTCTTTCAAAACTAGATTTCCTGGGCTTTTTAGTATCTACGAGTAAAAGGATTGGTTGGTGAGTAAGGTTAGTTTGTTGGAGGAAGGTGTGTTGGTCTAGGATCTAAGGTGGAGGAAATGTTTTTTGAGTATGAGTTGGAGTAGGTTGTTAATTTTCATGTTGTTATTGAGGGAACGTCTTTCTTTGTAGTTAGGGAAAAGTGGTGGTGGAGTCATGTTATAAATGGGGTGCTTTTGGTAGGCCCAGATTTTTCTCTCCAACATGAGTTCTCACTTCTCCCACTCTTTCTCTCAGTTTTGAGGAGTTAATCCTCCCTCATATTTGGGTTAGTGAGGCCCTTTCTAAAGTGGTGGTTTTTTCTTCGCAACTCCTACAAGACAAAGTCCATACTAGAGAGAATATGCTTAAGTGTAGGGCTTTAGTTGAACCAGATGAGATTTTTTACCCAGTGTGTATGAGGTTGGTAGAATCAATTTTTCATCTTTTGTTACTTGTGATGTGGTTGGCTCTATTTGGTATAGAATTTTTAATTGGTTGGGGTGGTCAGTAGTTCTCCCAAGTAATCATTTGTCTTTTTTTTTAATTATTATTTTTATCTCGTTAGGGTTAGGCCAAGAAATATGGGTGGTCTTCCTATGATCTGACATTTTGTTGTCTAGTTAATCTAGATTTCCCAAAATGATGTCACTTTTTTTTTATTCATCAACAAGTGAGAAGATCGTGAAAGAAAAGAGAATTTTTCTGACATACAAATGATATCTTGGTAGGCGTGTTATCAACTATTATACTTTCCTCTAATTGGTAGAAGAATCTTATAATTTATTTGAATCAAAAACAATACGAGCATCTTTAACCACTCATACAATGAAGTGTTCTTGGTAATTTTTCTTTAGATTTGTGGTTTTGTTGGTTTGAACTCTAGCATGTCTCTTGCCTGATTTTCTTGTTTAGATTTGTGTTGATTTTGGAACTTTTTTTCTCATGTATTTGTCTCTTGCCGAGGTGGTGGTTTTCTTGTTTGGATTTGTGTTGTTATTGAGCTTTATTCTCATGTATTTGTTTCGTTCTTTTTATTAACTTGCACTGTTTTTCTTATTGTTGCAATGCTATCGGCACACAAATCACAAATTTCGTTTTGTTAGTCTTTCCATTTTAAAGTTATGTACTTTAAAAAAATCAATTGGGCAATGGTGTTTTGGTCAACCATGTCGTCTCATGTATATATCACTACCTTTTATTTTCTTCTATAGTATGAAAAGTAAATTTGTTTAGATTTAATTTAATCCATTATACACAATCATATCATATCTTCTACCTTACCATATATTGACTTCTCCAAGTCCTAATCAAAGGCCCTACTATGTCTCCTATATACGTGAACAATATTTTCCATTCTCTCCAATGTATATCTATTCTGATCATTTAAGCTTCAATTTTGGCTTTACAACAAAACAACAAAAGTTCAAAATCACACTGTAATTGCCAATTTCAAATGGGCAAAAAAGTCGTGAAATGTAATCATTTATTTAAACCTTCTATGACGCTAAAGTGGGAGAGATTTTTTACTATGTCGCACGAGGCCATGTGCTAAGTGAAAAAAGTATAAGCTTTTTTAACTTTTCGATTCTCATTGTGTAGAAAATTAAAATTAGAATCTACTTTTTCTTTTCCCTTTTCAGTTTGTCTTTGTTTGCTTTGAAAAATTGTGCAATAAACGTTAGTCATTAGGCTTCACATTGCTTCTAAATTTAAAACTACGGTAAGTTAAAACATGGTTTGATTGTGGCTGTCGCGACCCTATAGTTTCTGCAATCGCATCAGACCATAATTGTAATTTGAAATCACATGTCCTGTATCGGATAACTTCGTTCAAATTTTGTAATATATTTTTGTCAAAATTTAATTTATTTCCAAAAAATATTATCATTTAGTTTTGTTTAGTGTATTTCAAACTCATCAAACATATAATTCATGTCACAACGGCTGCAATACACAATGTAATAATTGTAATGATCGCATTTACAACATCTGCAACCACATTCACGAGTGACGATGAACTAAAATAAATCTCTTGAAGAAGTGAACAATGAATTGAATTCCCAAAACTAAATGGAAATAATTACAATCGATTTGTTCTAACAAAAACTACAAACACAAACCATTAGCAATGGCCTTATTGGTTTCTAAATTGGTAGTTTCATAAACCGGAAGCTCTTCGCGAAACCTTCCATCTCCAATAAGATGATCAAGCTCAAACAAATCCGAACTCGAATAGCTCACAGCATCATTATCATCCTCATCATCGTCATCGTCGTCTTCACCATTATCGCAAAGCCTTCTAAAATCAAATCCACTCTTTTCACTTCCCTTTTCTTTATCCCCGACAACAACATTGTTAATGTTCTTCACCTCCTTAACAGAATTCCTCGTACTCTTCCGAACAGTACTAAGTTTTTGTTGTTGTTGTTCAGAATCTTCACCTAAGATTACGCTAACAGGGTAGAATCTAACCGTTCTTTTAACACCGTTGTTGGATTTTGAAGGTGTTGTTTTACTCATGCAAGACCTTCTAGAAAACGAAGAAACAGAAGAAGAAAAACACGGCGACTTCGATTTATGATCGAAACTAACATCTTCAGCAGCACCAACGTAACACATTTTCGCTTTCTTCACATTGTGAGAATTGAAAATTGAGCTAAGAAATGTCGCTATTTTACTCCCAGGTGAAATGGGTTGTTTCACTTTCTGATTCAACTCACCGTAGATTTTCAAAGCTCTCAGTTTCGTTCTCGTAAAACCATCTTCCCAACCTTGTTGCTTCTTCTTCTTCTCCTTCTTCTTCTTGCTCTGTTGTTGTTGCTGTTGTTGTCGTTGTTGTTGTTTCTCTGAGTTGATATGATGAATCAGGTTCATATGTTTACGGGTTTTAGATCTTTGTTTATGGTAAGATGAATCTGTTTCTGATGATGAAAAGATTCCACCAGAGCTACATTCTGAAGAGCTGGTTGAAGTATAATTCTTCTCCATCCAATCTTCAATCATCACAGCTTGACGAAGATTCATTCTTTGTTTTTCAATGCCATTTTTGTAGAGACATGGTTTCTGGTTTTCATCTTCGTCGATGGAATGATCAATGGTGTCAAGAAGAATGGATGAAAAAGAAGGTGTTCTTCTTCTCTGTGGGAACAACAATTTCTCTCTACTATGCATTTTTGTGTTCACTATGTTTCTGAATTTGGTGTTGTAACTTGTAAAGGCAAGTTTATATAATCAAAATGAAAAGAAAGGTGCGTGCGTGTGTAATGAAAGATGCGAACAATGAGGTTTAGTTTAAGTGTGGTGAATGAAAAAGCTGTGAAAGTGTCTGGTGTGAGAGAATGAAAAGCTTGAAAAGGTTTGTTTAAAAAAGAAGGCAAGTTGATGGAGTGAGAGAGAGGAAGATGCGTGTGAAATGAGATTGAGATTTGAGAGAGAGTGAGAATTATAATATGAGGTGAGTGACAGAGTTGGTTGGAGTTGTGTCTTGATGTGTTTGTATTTACATGAACATGTTTGGTTGTTAGTAGTAGAAATGAATAGCTTTCGGTGAACATTTTGAAACATCTACTTTCTTATTCTTAAAATGTTACTTACTTTAAAATACATGACAAACTAGTTACATTAAATCACAATATCTTAGAGACATTTTGTTACACCTACACTATGTACAATTACACTATGTAAAATGTACATATATAGTGAGTTTTTTTTTTTCTTAAATTTTAAATTCATCTAGTTAGTTTTTTTCAAATGGAAGTTAGGGTTAACTCAAAGAGCTCTTTCACTATTCCTTTTTAAGTTGTGTACAAGAGAATTAATTTTTTTTCATCGACGACACTTTTGTCTTCTATCATCAACAACGTTTCAACCATTTCTTTTTCATTGATGACACTTCTTTCTCTCCTCATTCAACAGCACAAACGACAGACTTCTCTCTTTTTTCTCAACGACGCAAATGACGTCTCTCTTATTCTCTCTCAACAGTACGAATGACATTTCTCAATCTTCTCCAATGCATCAAAATAAGGTTCATTATTCTCCATTTCTTATCACAAATTGACATGTTTTGTCGGTTAGTTTTGTTGTGAAAACTAGATTTTTTTCTAAAGATTTGTTGTGAAAAGTAGTAGTTGAATTTGTTATGAATTAGGGATAATGACGGAAATTTTAGTTGTGAAAGCTTGTTCTTGGGTTCTTTTAAATGTATTTATTATGCTGTTGTAAGAGTAAGATTAAGGATTTATCAACTTGAGTTCTTAATTTCTTAAATATGGCATCATTAACATAAATTGAAGTAAGTATGACATTAAGTAATTGTATTTTTATTGTTGCGTTCTATTTAGATGTAAAATTAACCAATTGTTTCCATAACTTTAAGGTACGTATTAGACATAGTTGTGTGGGACAAAATCACATGCACCTCATTCAAGTGAACGTTAGGTATATCTAATAACTTATCAATCTAAAGTGGTATATTGTGGGAATTAATAAGTAGATGGGATGCACGTAGTAGAGGTTTAGGGTTAGGGATAAGATAGCTCCATTTTATTCTAATCAATTTTTATTTTTCTCAAGGGTTTTTTGATGTTTGCAAGTCCCTAGTAGTTGAGGAATATCAAGAATATGTAAATTAGGTCTATTTTGAAGTTGCAAGTTGTATGTCTCTGCCTAATGGGTTATGAGTTTTTATTGTTTGTCTATTAAGCTTTTAGTTTTATTTATTTAAGCATTGAGTTTCCTCATTGATTACGTGTGTTTGGATTGATTTTAAATCTGTTTTAGTATGCATAAATCAAAGTGTTTGGTTATAGATTAAGAAATATGATCGAAGTCAATCTATTAAATTTTTGGATCAAGAACTATGTTTGAAAATGATTCAAGTCATGACTATAGTAGAATTGTTTCCTAAGCTCCTCCTTTTTTAACTTTGTAAAAGTAAGATTCTGGCAGTGTAATTCAAATCACGTTGTTTGTCTGACTCGAATCAGACTCACGAGGAGCTTAGGAATCATATTCTAGTTTTCATGATTTGAATCATATACTACATGATTTGATTCATGCACTACATGATTCAAATCCAAATACTCTGATTTGAATCACAAGAATGCTTTATTCGAATCACAATGAACTGAAAAACTTCCTGGTTTACTTCTGGAACTCTGATTCAAATCACCACTTTTTGTGACTCGAATCTTAGTTGTTGTGACTCAAATCACACAAACGGGTTTCATATAGTTTTTGCTTCTTAATTCAAATCAATTGGTTTTTTGACTCCAATCATACATCTTGCTTATGACTCGAATCATACATCATTTTTCACTCATTTTTGTGTTAGATCTCCAGCACATATAAATAGAATTTTTCTCAACAACCTTTCATAGTGTTGGAAAATACACACTTCTAATATTTATTTGAAAACTCACGACTCGTTTGTTCTCTCATTTTCAAGAGGTTTTTGAATCTTTCTTAAGTACTTGCAAACAAAATCTTTCATTTTCTAACTTATTCTTTTTCCGTTGTTATGTGGATCTAAATCTCATCTTTGGAGATTTGTGATTTTTTAGGAGATCATTTTATTGGATTTAACATTTCATTGAAGATTTTAGAGGTTCGCAAGGTGTGTGGTGTCGTGCATGGTTTTGCCAAATCCAACAGAAAAAAAGGAGGTTCTTCTCTCTAGATTCACTTTGGTGGTGGTGTGTGGAAACTGGTGGACAAGTTGGGAGTTCTTTTATCTTCGGGCAGACTAACGCTTAAGATACCGGTAAGATAAAGACTTTGTGTCAGGATTGTTAAGGCTAGAAGGTTCAAGACGATTTCGTGTAAAGATTTCGCAAAGAATCCAGTGCGAATACTATGTAGGAATAGAGGAATTTAGATAGAATATTTTTATATTTTCAACATTATTAGGATATTATGATTGTACTAAAACTCGTGTAATTTTTCATAAACTATAGTGGAACACCTAAATTTTCAATGGAAACCATTGAAAAGTGGAGTACGCTTAGCGAGGATGATAGTGGAACCAATATAAATTCAGCACTCTCTCTCTCTCTCTCTCTATCTATCTCTATCTATCTATCTATCTATCTCTATCTCTCTCTCTCAATATATAAAAGGGCGGATCCACAACCTAAGGGGACATACTCTCTCCTAGCTTTACTAAGATATTTTCTTAACTTATTATAGAATACTCTTTTTCTCCTTTCAATATAAATGATTATTTATTATTTATTTTACTTGCTATTACTTATTTTAAGTGCAATATCAACTAGTTTTTTTTACTAGTCTATTCACCCATAACTAATATTTAAAGATACCATCCTTTTAAATAAATTTTATTTTTTTCTTCTATTTCTTTTTAACAATTACTATTTTATAAAAACAATTATGTTTGATGTTTTATTAAAGAAATTTATTGATATTTTAATAAATTTTGCTAGCAAAATAAAGTAAACAGTGTCTCAAGATTAAAAAAAAATAAATATTTTATTGATTGTCATATTTTACTTGAATTAATATTAAGGCAATTGATTTTTCATAACTATTAAAATTTTAATTAATAAGGTGTTTTACTTAGCTAGTGATATTATTTATTATATATATTTTATTTTAAATAAATTTATAGTTACGTAAATAGTGAGAGACCTATTTCATAATATTAATAATGAAAAATCATTCAATATTGATCGTACCTGGATCAGACAGTTAAGCAGCGGCCAACAACGTCGTATGGACTTCAGCTCCGGTGATGATGATACGACGGGGGGGGGGGGGGGGGGTGGGGTGGTGGTGGTGGTGGTGGTGGTGTACCTGCAAGGTACTCTGACGCTCAAGTAAGAAAAAAGGGAGTAAGCAAGTACAGAAAAGCAGGTGTGAGAGTTAGAATGTAATGTAACCTGGCCCTCTCAAGTGAAAGGTATTTATCGAGAGCCCCCAGCGCGGGGCCAACGGTTACTTGCACTGGGCTGGACTGCAAGGCCCAATCCAAGCAACTGCCAGGGTTTATGTGGCATAGTGAAGACCAGCACGTGGTCTTCGCCCTGGTGTAACGGTCCCTAAATCTCCGGAAGTAGGGCAGACCGATTCCTTCGGGAGTGGGAAGTTACAAGAGAACGTGTCCTCGCGGGGAGGAGCATGTGGAGGTCGAGGATAGTGAGGTTCTCCTCGACTATAAGCTTCTGCCCGACATCGGCGTTTTCCAGGTGACTACCGAGTGGAGGACACGCGGGGTCCTCGTCCCTGCGAAGCTGTGTTCGGCGGTGGCCATTGAAAGGATTACGCTGGGCCGATCCATTACTGGATTGGGCTTGCTCGACGGTTGGGCAGACTGCGACCCAGTCCGGAACAGGAGCCCCCCAAGTCGTTGCTCCGAGATGTCGGAGTAATGACTTAAGGGTCGGCTCGACGCAAAGCTCCTCGTCCGAATCTCCTCAATACCTTTTGTCGTACGTGTGTCGACGATGAAGTGTCTTCGAGCTAAAACACAGCGAGGAGGCCACGAGCACGGGATGTTAAGCGGGCAGGCATCTGAGACTCTGCTCGACTCGTGAAGACGGTGACGCGTGGACAACGAAAGGTTGTGAGGCCGAGGAGCGAGGTGGGTGAAGAGGTTAATGCGGGAAAGCGTGTGCCACGTGTCGCCTGTCATTAATGCCTAGGGGCGGCTAGGCATAGGGCACTCAAAAGCCTATGGACTCCTCGAGTCCCGTGAGGGGCCTATAAAAAGGGTTTATCGAGAGGTACTCTGACGCTCAAGTAAGAAAAAGGGAATAAGCTAGTACAGAAAAGCAGGTGTGAGAGTTAGAATGTAATGTAACCTGGCCCTCTCAAGTGAGAGGTATTTATCGAGAGCCCCCAGCGCGGGGCCAACGGTTACTTGCACTGGGCTGGACTGCAAGGCCCAATCCAAGCAACTGTCAGGGCTTATGTGGCATAGTGAAGACCAGCACGTGGTCTTCGCCCTGGTGTAACGGTCCCTAAATCTCCGGAAGTAGGGCAGACCGATTCCTTCGGGAGTGGGAAGTTACAAGAGAACGTGTCCTCGTGGGGAGGAGCACGTGGAGGTCGAGGATAGTGAGGTTCTCCTCGAATATAAGCTTCTGCCCGACATCGGTGTTTTCCAGGTGACTACCGAGTGGAGAACACGCGGGGTCCTCGTCCCTGCGAAGCTGTGCTCGGCGGTGGCCATTGAAAGGATCACGCTGGGTCGATCCATTACTGGATTGGGCTTGCTCGACGGTTGGGCAGACTGCGGCCCAGTCCGGAACAGAAGCTCCCAAAGTCGTTGCTCCAAGATGTCGGAGTAATGACTTAAGGGTCGGCTCGACGCAAAGCTCCTCGTCCGAATCTCCTCGATACCTTTTGTCGTACGTGTGTCAACGATGAAGTGTCTTCGAGCTAAAACACAGCGAGGAGGCCACGAGCACGAGATGTTAAGCAGGCAGGCATCTGAGACTCTGCTCGACTCGTGAAGACGGTGACGCGTGGACAACGAAAGGTTGTGAGGCCGAGGAGCGAGGTGGGTGAAGAGGTTAACGCGGGAAAGCGTGTGCCACATGTCGCCTGTCATTAATGCCTAGGGGCGGCTAGGCCTAGGGCACTCAAAAGCCTATGGACTCCTCGAGTCCCGTGAGGGGCCTATAAAAAGGGTTTTGAGTTCGTGCCATTTGCACGTTCCCACCTTTTTCGCTCCGGACTTCTCTTCTATTCATCGACGTTGCTTCACCGCCCTACACCACCGCGCTCTGCTGTTGTCATCGTACCGGTCCGCTCTCTACCACCGTTCCAAGTAAGCTTTTAAACCCTTTCTGTTTCGTTTTTGTTTCTTTTGGTGGTTTTCCGGCTAATCGGTAAAGTTCCTGGCATGGCTGTGGAGCTTCCGGCAAGAAACGACAGGACGTTTCTAGGGTTCCGTCTGATTTGACGGAGGCTTGGGATAATTATCCCGAGGACCCGATAGATACCCCGACGACATGCGATGAATGTCCCGGGGAGGTGAGGTGAGAGAGGATCGGAGACCTGAAGAAGGTCCCTGGATGGGGGTAAAGGTGTTGAGTAGTTCGCCGTTGCCCCGAGCATCTCCCGCGCTCTTGCTGCCCTTTAACTTGATCGGCGGTGGAAGGGTGGATTTGGTCGTGGCCAACGAATTCACCTATTTCCTCTGATTTTCAGGTAAAAATGGTCGTGAGGCTTGCGGGGATTATCCAGATAGACAACGAACCCGACGTGGACGGCCCCGCGCAGCTTCCCGGGGAGGAGCTCCTGCGTCCGGTCGTCGACTGGGCCGGCGAGGAGCCTCTACACATTCGTTCACGTTTCGCCGTCGACGACACAGACGCTTTCGCCATCAGCGAGGACGTCGCCGAGGGCGAGCAGGCAAAGTGGACGGTCTTCCAGCCTTGGGAACACCACCGTATCTGCTCGAATTACTGTGGGTTAAGGTTCCCCATGTACGAGTTCGCCTTTAAAGAGGCCGGTATTCGTCTCCCTTTCAACAACTTTCAGGTGGGGGTGTTCAACCGGCTGCACCTGGCTCCGTCTCAGCTCCATCCTAATGCACTCGCCTTCATGCGGGCATTCGAGATCGTGCGCGACTACCTCAACATCGAGACCACCCTCACGCTCTTTTTCCACGTCTTCCACCTCTAACGGGCAACTGACCAGGGGCGACATAGCTGGGTCTCCTTCAAACAACCGAGGAAGTTGTTCAAGGCGTACTCGGACTCGGTTAGGAATTTCAAAGAGAGGTTTTACTATGGCATGCCCGCGACACACGATGATGTGGGCACGCTTTACGATATCGTGACCGACAGTGCCGGGCAGGAGAGGTTTGTGTCCAAGTGCCCCCTGGAGTGGGAGGATGCGCACTTCGCGCTTGGTACGGACGAATACCTCGTGAAACCTAGCGAGTTGTCGGAGAAGGACAAAGAAGCGTACGCAAAGCTGGTCGCGTATGTCGCCGGCTTCAGCCGGGCGGTATGTGTAACGAGGGACGGAAAATCTATCCTCGACTCGCAGGGAAGGGTTAAGACCGAGGCCCGTTATATAAACACCAAGGCTCTCCTCGAGTGCAAGTCCCCCGATGAGGCCAAGAGGTTTTTAGGTAGGAACCAATTGTTCTGTTAGTGTGTGCACTTAGTATTGTTTCCTTGTGCTAACTTGTATCGTGTTTTCCCTTGCAACTCAAATGTCGAACGCCACCGAGCGCATCATGAAGATGGCTGCTGAGCGAGCTCCTAAACGAGCTAAGGGCCGTGTTCGAGATGTTATCCAGACAGTGGTGCCAATCGGTATGACGAGCAGCTCGTCTTCTCCATAGTGCAGCCAGTCTCCCCATCTGGAGAGCACCCTTGCCAAAAAGGTGAGGACTGAGGGGCCCGTCCTCGTGGATCTCGAGGGACCTATTCCAACAAAAAAGTTCCTGTTGACCGCCTGTCATCTTCAGCAGAACTTCTTCGGGGGAATCCCTCCCGTCGTCGTTGGGGCTGAGGTGAAGGCAGTTCGAGAAATGGATGGAACGGCCAGGAAGGAGGCGCTTGTCGAGGACCTGGCGGAGATGATTCGAGTCTTTGAGATAACCTTAATATTAAACGAGGGGACCCCCTCTTCCTCTGAACTGCAGAAGATAAAGGATGAATACACTGTCCTCGAGAAGGAGAAGGACAAAATTGAGGTTGATTTGCGAGAGGCTCAGACCAAGTGCGAGGAATATGCCTGTGTCCTCCATGAGCTGAATGAGGCCAACGCTGCACTGAGGGCGACTCAAGAGGAGCGTGACCGCCTCCGAACCAAGATTGCGGAGCTGGAAGTTGCTACCCGTCCCGCGGCAAACGAGTCGGCCGAGGAAAAAGGTTTCGCCAGCCGTGCGGATTTGATCGCTAAGATTCGGGAGCTTCAGCAAGATAGTCTGGAGGCCCTCAAGATAGGTTTCAAAAATACTGTGGCGCAGGTCGAAGCCGAGAATCCAGGTGTCTAGCTCGCGCTCGACAGAATTAACCCGTTTATTCGTGTGGTCGATGGTAAGTTGGACCTGTCAGAGGAAGAGGACGGGGAAGACGCTGACCGGATCGAGGAAGAGATCACTGTTTAGTTCCTTTGTTTGTTCGGCCTTGCCATACCTCAAATTTTAACCACTAAGATTTCTCATCATTGTGCAAATCATCATCACAATATGGATAACCATTAGTCTCCCCGAAGATGGGTGAACATCCACTACAATCAAAATTAGGGTTTCAAGCTCTCTTTGAGCCTCGGCCAAAAGATCAGATCAAGAAATGACATGATCTTCAACTTGTCTAAACCTCTCAAACATCCACAAAGGATCAAGAGGACTCCCACTTCAAGGATTAAGCACAAGGCTGCTCCCTTCTAGGTGGATTAAGCCTCGAGATCGCCAGTGTCACCAAATTAGGGTTTTGGTCGACCAGTGCCTCCAGATGGAATTTTTCCTCTGGGCATGAGCCAATGCTTCAAAGCATAACCTAGGATACTCCAAGGGACATCATAAACCCAATCATCAAGTCAATTTAACCTCAAGGGATGCATTCATCAAAAATCAGGAATTAGGGTTTCTTGACCTAATTCACCCCTAAGTTGACTTTTGGGACAAATCATGAGCCAAGACCTCAAGACATGGTTTGAGGGTCTCTAGCACACTACATTGATCCATTTGCAACAATGGATTGATCCAAGAAGCTTGAGCAACAAGTTTCAAGTTCATCAGAACCACAGTTAGGGTTTCGCGAGAAAAGTCAACTGTAGCTTTGACTTTTGACCAGGACATGCTCCCTAACCCTAGGACATGATTCAATATACCCTATAATACCTATTTGAAGATGGTTGGTTTCTGCCTGAGTGAATCGCACACTCAAAGATACAACAGAGTCGCCACCGAACTTTATTTACTCCCAAAGGACAGGGAAAATATCGATAAAACCCAAGGAGAAGAGAAACGGGAACGGGGGGTCGGTTATGCGAAAGGAAGGTATTAGCACCTAACGCATCTGTCGTACTCTACGGGAACCATTTCGCTTGCTTCTAGGCTTGGATGGGTTATCTATCTAAAGGCTTCTAGCTAAAAGAAAGGAGAGAGAGAGAAGAAAGGGGAAAGAGAAAGAAAAGAAGGAAAGTGCTCACGGAGGAACGAAGTCCTCGTGCCTACGTACCCTCATAGTGCAATGAGGAAGTCAGAGCGTCGTAGTTCATGGAACCAGGGGACAGAAGGGAAGGAAAGAAAAGGAGAAGGAAAGAAAGGGTGGAAGTGCTCGCCAAGACATTGCGTCTCGTGCCTACGTATCATACATTCAAAAGAATGTAGAATCAGAGCTTCCGTAGTTCGGGGAACTGAACGGAAAAGGAAACAAGGAAGAAACAAGGGGATGAAAGAGGTGGTGTCGAAACCAAGAACAAGAGAAAGAAGGAAATTCCACTGAGGATTCCAAAGAAATGGTGTCAAAACCAAGAATGAAAGAAACTCCGCTGGGGATCCAAATAAAGGGATGGTGTCAAAACCAAGAGGAAAAGGAGACTCGGTATATTAACTGGCTGGCAGTGGTTAACCGAAGAAAGAGAGTAGACCTTGGCGGGGAAAAGAAGCTGGTGTCAACAGACAGGCTGTGATAAACCAAGAGAGAGAGTGTTAAACCAAGAGAATGTGTTTGACTCTGAAGAGGCCTCGGTATATTAACTGACTGGCAGTGATTAACCGGGGAAGAAAATACTGCAACTCTGTGGGGATAGAGAAGCATTGGTTTTAACAGAGAAAACTGTGATTAACCAGAAAAACGGGTGTAGGACCGAAAAAAGATCGTGACCCAAAGGACGGGTGTAGGACCGAGCAAAGGTCGTGAGCCAAAATGACGGGTGTAGGACCGAGCAAAGGTCGTGACCCAAAGGGGTTCGGTAAACTGACTGAACAAACAGTACTCAACCGAAGAAAGGGTATTTGAACCAAAGAAATGTTACTAATGTAACGCCCCGTTTTGCCAATTTTATTTTATTGAGTCGTTTTTTATTATTTTATTATTATTTTATTGTAATTTCAACTTTTGTGTGAAAATATGTTATTTTTCGTCGTGATTATATTTTATCGCGTTTTGGGAACGTTTGCGAGATATTTGAGTGTGGGGGTATTTTGGACATTTCATAGATATTTTTACTAAGTTAGTAAGAAAAGAAAATAGAAAAGAAAAGGGAAAGAAAAATAGAGAGAAAGAAAGAAGAAAGAAGGGAAAAGAGAAGAAAAGAGGAGAAGGGAGAAAATTGGAGAAAAAGTGTGAAAATCATCAAGATCAATTCCTAGAATCGAATTAAATCGGGTAAGGGTGCGAAACTCGATTATACTATGCTTGTATATGATTATGTATGAATGTGTTTGGATGATTCTCTTGCTTTCCATGTTTTTCACTTTTAGGTCGAAACGATAAAATGAGTAGAATCGATGGTTTAACGGTTGGAAATCGATGTAAAGGTGGTAGTTTGCTTGTTGACATGATTAGAATAGGTTCGGATTGAAATATGTTGATTTGGAAATGGTTTGGATTGGAAAATATCATTTTTGGGTTTTCAACAGCGCTGAAGGATTCTGAGTTTTCGCAGGTTCGCCTAGCGAACCATTCAGCGAAGGGTAGCGAAGGTTCGCTACGGGTATTCGCCTAGCGAAGGCATGAGCAAAGGTTCGCTAGAGTGTTCGCCTAGCGAACTTTGGGTGTTTTTGGCTCTGTTTGGTTCTGACTTGGTTCGCCAAGTGCTCGCCTAGCGAACTTGGTGTCTGTTTTTAGCTAACAGTTGGTTCGCTGGAACATTCGCCTAGCGAAGGAGCTAGCGAATGCTCGCGAGGGATGTTCGCCTAGCGAAGCAGCTAGCGAATGCTCGCGAGGGAGATTCGCCCAGCGAACAGAGCTGTTCGTGTAATTTTGTTTTCTGCATAACTTTTGATCTGTGTTTCAGTTTGAGGCGTGGTTTGATGCGTTGGAAAGCCATTGGGCTGTACTTTCTTATTATGATGGTTTAGAATTTGTTGGCCGATTTTATTTTGTCAGTAAATGTGAATAGTGTCAATGGTCGACTTTTGTCGTTTTAATGGTGCATAATTGTCATGTATTATGCTATATGTTGCGCTTTGGATATGTATGCCTTATATGCTGTTGTGAGGATAAGTTGTGGCCGAAAGGCAAGAAATGCTAAGTGTTGTATTTGATGATTTATGCATGATTATGAATGTGTGCATGGATGCAATGTGAGTGTCATGAGTCATTGTATGCCAAGCATCATAATGTGCATTGTGGAAACGTCCTGAGAGACGGTTTGATTCCCGAGGGAAATTTGCTATAACATCGTGTGCCTCGAAAATATGAGGCGATGCCTGAGGACTTAAAGCGATGGGTATAGACGATTGTGGGCTCCTTTGGAGACTTAAAGCAATCCTTAACGTCGTGTGCCTCGAAAATATGAGGCGATGCCTGAGGACCTAAAGCGACGGGTGAACATCGTAGGCCCGACGGGGAGTTACTTGACTAAGTCTCAGTAACGAGCGATGGTTCCAATAGTTCCTGAGTGAACTGATGATGAGACATGAGACAATGGAAGTCGGTACCGCATGGCATGTGCATAGAGTCGTTGTGTCGATCTATGTGCATTTGCATTCATCATGAGTCATTTGTGCATGGAATTGTGAATGTGATTAATGAAATGGAATATGTGTGACTGTATTGTGAATGATTGATGTGCAGTGGTAATTGATACGTGTGAATTGTACTGTGTGTTGTTATAATTTATCTGTGTGCTTTGGTGGTGAGAATACGTTACTTGTGCATTTTTGGTGTTAATATATAATCTTATGCAATTATATTATGGTTGTTTTTCTCACCCTTCTGTTGTTTTATAACGCTCTATGAGGCGTTGCAGATTAGGGTTGCTGGAGGTATTCTTTTGTGAAGCGTTGCATCTTCATTATTTTGGTCGGTCGGCTCTGATATGTGACTCCGGGTAGCATAGGGTGGCCGTTTGTGATTGTTTTGTATATCTGATGATTATATTTTGGTTGTACAGTTATAACTTGATGTATGACAGCCAAGTTTATATGTATATATGTATATGTGTTATTCAGATTTTAGATCTTTCCGCTTTAATTCTAATTTCTAAAAAGTGGGTGTAAGGAACGAAGTTTCCTCTGTATGATTGTTACCCCACGTTGCATATCTAAAATGAGCAGGTGTTGCATGTTATGTGTTTGGTTACTTTGATGTGATTCCCCCTTTCTATGCCATGATGTTTCAAATATACTCTGATCAATTTTTGAATTTTCTTTATACCGCTTTAATTGCATGTTAATTAGGGGTATAGATTGGGGGCGTCACATTAAGTGGTATCAGAGCCAGTCCGTGTCAGTTGTGTAGTTTGTGTCTGTTGTGTCTGGTATATTGGGCGAGTTGTGTTGAGCGAGTTGTTGTTTAACCATAGTTTCTATTTTGGACGAACAGAATATGGCTGGTCGTAATGATGCTGCTTTGGCTGCTGCGATGGAAGCGATGGCACGAGCTGTGCAGGGGGCGCCGAATGCTGCAGGAAATGATGAGTTTAGAAAGAATAAGCCGCCGGTCTTTAAAGGGAAACATGATTCGGATGGTGCGCAGTTGTGGTTGAAAGAGATTGAGAGGATTTTTAGGGTAATGGATTGTGATGACGATGATGATAAGGTGAGGCTGGGCACTCATATGCTACACGAAGAGGCTGATGACTGGTGGGTCAGTACTCGTCAGGTGTTGGAAGTTGAGGAGGAGGAAGAAGAGATTACTTGGGAGGTGTTTAGCCGAGAGTTTCTAAGGAAGTATTTTCCCGAGGATGTCCGAGGAAAGAAGGAGATTGAGTTTTTAGAGCTAAAACAAGGTAATATGTAGGTTATTGACTATACTGCTAAGTTTGTGGAACTTGTGCAGTTTTACCCTCATTATGTGGAAGCGACTGCTGAATTTTCAAAGTGTGTGAAGTATGAAAGTGGTTTGCGTCCTGAGATAAAGCAGGCTATTGGATATCAGAGGATTCGAAGGTTTGCTGATTTGGTGGAATGCTGTAGGATTTATGATGAAGATAGTAAGGCTCGTTCAACTCACTATAAAAGTGTAAGTGACAGGAAAGGGAAACAACAGTTCCGTGGTGGTCCGTATGTGTCACCGGCTGATAAAGGTAAACAAAGGGGTAATTTTGATCGAAGGTCAAGTGGAGGAGGTATGTCTAATGCTCCTAGGTGTTTTAAATGTGGTGAATTGGGTCATCGCCAGATGGAATGTAGGAAGAAAGTGGATAAGTGTTCTAATTGTGGTGGTATCGGACATGTTTTAGCTGATTGTAAAAGGAAGAATGTAGTGAAGTGTTATAACTGTGGGGAAGCCGGTCACATTAGTTCGAAGTGTCCTAATCCGAAGAAGGCTCAGACTAGTGGGAAGGTGTTTTCGTTGGCAGGAACTCAGACTTCAAGTGCTGATCGTCTGATAAGAGGTACTTGCTTTATTAATAATATGCCTTTAATTGCTATTATTGATACCGGAGCGACTCATTCGTTTATTTCGTCTGAGTGCGCGGAACGTTTGAATCTTGGGTTGTCTTCGATGGATGGTGAGATGGTTATTGATACTCCAGCGATGGGGTCAGTAACTACTTCTTTGGTGTGTTTGAGTTGTCCTTAGCCATTTATGGTAAAGACTTTGTGATGGATTTGGTGTGTTTACCGTTGGAAGGTTTAGATGTGGTGTTGGGAATGAATTGGTTGTAATTCAATCGGGTGCACATTGATTGTTATCATAAGCTTGTAAGGTTTCCTTCTCTTGAGGAAGATGAAGACTCGATTTTCTTGTCTACTAAAGAGTTGAAGAGACTTTTAGCGGATGAAGCTTAGTTGTTTGGTTTGTTTGCTTCATTGACTGTGGATAGTCAAGTTTCTCTTGATGTGTTTCCTGTTGTGTGCGAATTTCCTGAGGTGTTTCCTGATGATATTTCAGATGTGCCGCCGGTGAGAGAGGTTGAATTTTCTATAGATCTAGTTCCTGGTACTAGACCTGTTTCTATGGCACCTTATAGAATGTCGGCATCTGAATTGGTGGAGTTGAAAAAACAGTTAAGTGAGTTGTTGGAAAAGAGGTTCGTGAGGCCAAGTGTTTCTCCTTGGGGTGCTCCAGTTTTGTTAGTGAAAAAGAAAGATGGGGGTATGCGATTATGTATTGATTATCGCCAGTTGAACAAAGTGACGATTAAGAACAAATATCCGCTTCCAAGGATTGATGATCTGATGGATCAGTTGGTTGGTGCTTGTGTGTTTAGTAAGATTGATTTGAGATCGGGGTATCATCAGATAAGGGTGAAGGAAGAGGATATTCAGAAGACGGCCTTTAGAACACGTTACGGTCATTATGAATATTCAGTGATGCCGTTCGGGGTTTCTAATGCGCCTGGTGTGTTTATGGAATACATGAATCGGATTTTCCACGAGCATTTGGATCGTTTTGTGGTGGCGTTTATTGATGATATTTTAATCTATTCTAAGTCTCGTGAAGAACATGCAGAGCATTTACGTATTGTTTTGCAGGTTTTGAAGGAAAGGAAGCTTTTTGCCAAATTGTCCAAGTGTGAATTCTGGTTGTCTGAGGTGAGTTTTCTTGGGCACGTAATTTCAGGTAATGGTATTGTTGTGGATCCATCTAAAGTAGAAGCAGTTCTACAATGGGAGGCTCCTAGATCCGTTACTGAAATTTGAAGCTTTTTGGGTTTTGCTGGTTATTACCAGAGGTTCATTGAAGGTTTTTCTAAGCTAGCTCTTCCTTTGACGCAGTTGACTTGTAAGGGCAAAGCATTCATTTGAGATATTCAATGTGAAGAAAGTTTTTGTGAGCTGAAGAGGAGATTGACGACAGCTCCTATTCTGATTTTACCTAATCCTAATGAACCATTTGTTGTGTATTGCGATGCTTCTTTAATTGGTTTGGGTGGTGTTCTGATGCAGGAAGGTAAAGTTGTAGCTTATGCTTCAAGGCAGTTAAGAGTTCATGAGAAAAACTATCCTACTCATGATCTTGAGTTAGCGGCGGTAGTTTTTGTGTTGAAGATTTGGAGGCACTATCTCTATGGTGCAAGGTTCGAAGTCTTTAGTGATCATAAAAGCTTGAAATATTTATTTGATCAGAAAGAGTTGAACATGAGACAGCGGAGATGGTTGGAATTCTTGAAAGACTACGACTTTGGCTTGAATTACCATCCTGGTAAAGCTAATGTGGTAGCCAATGCATTGAGCCGGAAATCGTTGCATATGTCCGCATTGATGGTGAAAGAGTTGGAACTTTTGGAATCGTTTAGAGATTTGAGTTTGGTATGTGAAGTGACATCGGTTAGTGTGAGGCTTGGAATGTTGAAAGTTACGAATGAATTTTTGATGTCGGTTAGTGAGAAACAAAAGTTGGATTTGAAATTCGTTGATTTGATGAGGAATGAGAATGTGGATTTCAAGGTTGATAATTTTGGTGTTTTGAGATTCCGTGGTCGTATTTGTATACCTGATGATGCGGAGTTGAAAAGAATGATTTTGGAGGAAGGACACCGGAGTAATTTAAGTATACATCCAGGTGCGAATAAGATGTACCAAGATTTGAAGAAGATTTTCTGGTGGTCTGGTTTGAAAAGAGATGTGGCTCAGTTTGTGTATGCGTGTTTGACTTGTCAGAAATCGAAAGTGGAACATTTGAGACCTAGTGGTTTGTTGCAACCGTTGGATATTCCTGAGTGGAAATGGGATAGCATTTTGATGGATTTTGTGACGGGATTACCGAACACTCAGCGTGGGCATAATGTTATTTGGGTGATTGTGGACAGGCTGACTAAATCGGCGCATTTTATTCCGATTGACATCAGTTTTTCTTTGGAACGGTTAGCTGAGATCTATATCAGTGTGGTGGTGAAATTGCATGGGGTTCCTTTAAGTATTGTTTCGGATCGAGATCCTAGGTTTACATCGAGATTTTGGGAAAGTTTACAGAAGGCTTTGGGTTCTAAATTGAGGTTGAGTTCGGCTTATCATCCGCAGACAGATGGTCAGACCGAAAGAACTATTCAGTCGTTGGAGGATTTGTTGAGAGCGTGTGTTTTGGAACAAGGTGGTGCGTGGGACGGTTATCTTGCTTTGATTGAGTTCACGTATAATAACAGTTTCCATTCTAGTATCGGAATGGCACCTTTTGAGGCCTTATATGGACGAAGATGTCGAACGCCGTTGTGTTGGCACGAAACTGGTGAGAGTTCTGTGGTTGGACCGGAATTAGTGCAACAGACGACGGAAAAGGTAAAGTTTATTCGTGAGAAAATGAAGGCTTCTCAGGATAGACAAAAGAGTTATCATGATCGGAGACGTAAGAATCTTGAGTTTCAAGAGGGTGATCACGTATTTCTGAGGGTTACGCCGGTAACGGGTGTTGGTCGTGCTTTAAAATCTAAGAAGCTTACTTCTCGATTTATTGGTCCTTACCAGATATCTGCGAGAGTGGGTGCTGTAGCGTATCGTGTGGCGTTACCGCCGAATCTGTCGAATTTGCATGACGTTTTTCATGTTTCACAGCTTCGGAAGTATGTTCCAGACCCTTCACATGTGATTCCGATGGACGAGGTTGAGTTAAGAGATAACTTTACGATCGAGGCATTACCAGTTAGGATTTTGGATCGCGAGGTGAAGCGGTTGAGGGGCAAAGAGATTGCACTTGTGAAAGCGGCGTGGGGAGGCGCTGCTGAGGGTAATTTGACGTGGGAATTGGAGAGTAGGATGCGGGAGTCGTATCCGGAGTTGTTTGTATCAGGTAAGATTTTCGAGGACGAAAATTTCTAAGTGGGGGAGAATTGTAACGCCCCATTTTGCCAATTTTATTTTATTGAGTCGTTTTTGATTATTTTATTATTATTTTATTGTAATTTCAACTTTTGTGTGAAAATATGTTATTTTTCGTCGTGATTATATTTTATCGCGTTTTGGGAACGTTTGCGAGATATTTGAGTGTGGGGGTATTTTGGACATTTCATAGATATTTTTACTAAGTTAGTAAGAAAAGAAAATAGAAAAGAAAAGGGAAAGAAAAATAGAGAGAAAGAAAGAAGAAAGAAGGGAAAAGAGAAGAAAAGAGGAGAAGGGAGAAAATTGGAGAAAAAGTGTGAAAATCATCAAGATCAATTCCTAGAATCGAATTAAATCGGGTAAGGGTGCGAAACTCGATTATACTATGCTTGTATATGATTATGTATGAATGTGTTTGGATGATTCTCTTGCTTTCCATGTTTTTCACTTTTAGGTCGAAACGATAAAATGAGTAGAATCGATGGTTTAACGGTTGGAAATCGATGTAAAGGTGGTAGTTTGCTTGTTGACATGATTAGAATATGTTCTGATTGAAATATGTTGATTTGGAAATGGTTTGGGTTGGAAAATATCATTTTTGGGTTTTCAACAGCGCTGAAGGATTCTGAGTTTTTGCAGGTTCGCTACGGGTATTCGCCTAGCGAAGGCATGAGCGAAGGTTCGCTAGAGTGTTCGCCTAGCGAACTTTGGGTGTTTTTGGCTCTGTTTGGTTCTGACTTGGTTCGCCAAGTGCTCGCCTAGAGAACTTGGTGTCTGTTTTTAGCTAACAGTTGGTTCGCTGGAACATTCGCCTAGCGAAGGAGCTAGCGAATGCTCGCGAGGGATGTTCGCCTAGCGAAGCAGCTAGCGAATGCTCGCGAGGGAGATTCGCCCAGCGAACAGAGCTGTTCGTGTAATATTGTTTTCTGCATAACTTTTGATCTGTGTTTCGGTTTGAGGCGTGGTTTGATGCGTTGGAAAGCCATTGAGCTGTACTTTCTTATTATGATGGTTTAGAATTTGTTGGCCGATTTTATTTTGTCGGTAAATGTGAATAGTGTCAATGGTCGACTTTTGTCGTTTTAATGGTGCATAATTGTCATGTATTATGCTATATGTTGCGCTTTGGATATGTATGCCTTATATGCTGTTGTGAGGATATGTTGTGGCCGAAAGGCAAGAAATGCCAAGTGTTGTATTTGATGATTTATGCATGATTATGAATGTGTGCATGGATGCAATGTGAGTGTCATGAGTCATTGTATGCCAAGCATCATAATGTGCATTGTGTAAACGTCCTGAGAGACGGTTTGATTCCCGAGGGAAATATGCTATAACATCGTGTGCCTTGAAAATATGAGGCGATGCCTGAGGACTTAAAGCGATGGGTATAGACGATTGTGGGCTCCTTTGGAGACTTAAAGCAATCCTTAACGTCGTGTGCCTCGAAAATATGAGGCGATGCCTGAGGACCTAAAGCGACGGGTGAACATCGTAGGCCCGACGGGGAGTTACTTGACTAAGTCTCAGTAACGAGCGATGGTTCCAATAGTTCCTGAGTGAACTGATGATGAGACATGAGATAATGGAAGTCGGTACCGCATGGCATGTGCATAGAGTCGTTGTGTCGATCTATGTGCATTTGCATTCATCATGAGTCATTTGTGCATGGAATTGTGAATGTGATTAATGAAATGGAATATGTGTGATTGTATTGTGAATGATTGATGTGCAGTGGTAATTGATACGTGTGAATTGTACTGTATGTTGTTATAATTTATCTGTGTGCTTTGGTGGTGAGAATACGTTACTTGTGCATTTTTGGTGTTAATATATAATCTTATGCAATTATATTATGGTTGTTTTTCTCACCCTTCTGCTGTTTTATAACGCTCTATGAGGCGTTGCAGATTAGAGTTGCTGGAGGTATTCTTTTGTGAAGTGTTGCGTCTTCATTATTTTGGTCGGTCGGCTCTGATATGTGACTCCGGGTAGCATAGGGTGGCCGTTTGTGATTGTTTTGTATATCTGATGATTCTATTTTGGTTGTACAGTTATAACTTGATGTATGACAGCCAAGTTTATATGTATATATGTATATGTGTTATTCAGATTTTAGATATTTCCGCTTTAATTCTAATTTCTGAAAAGTGGGTGTAAGGAACGAAGTTTTCTCTGTATGATTGTTACCCCACGTTGCATATCTAAAATGAGCAGGTGTTGCATGTTATGTGTTTGGTAACTTTGATGTGATTCCCCCTTTCTATATCATGATGTTTCAAATATACTCTGATCAATTTTTGAATTTTCTTTTTACCGCTTTAATTGCATGTTAATTGGGGGTATAGATTAGGGGCGTCACAACTAACCCAAGGGTGCAAGTATTCGAACCAAGAGGAGGTTTCCAACTGCGGGGGATTCGGTGTTTACATATGGACTGTGATTAACCGAAGAGAACAGCGAGTGATTAACCAAGAGAAGGTGATTAACTCGAAAGGGTTCAGTATTTTAACAGACGGACTGTGGTTAACTGAAGAAAAGGGTGATTAACCAAGAAGAGGTGATTAACCCAAGAGGGACTCAGTGTTTTAACATACGGACTGTGGTTAACTGAGGAGACGGGTGATTAACCCAAGAGGTGCTCAGTTATTAACAGATAGACTGTGATTAACTGAAGAGGCGGGTGATTAACCAAGAGAGGGTGATTAACCCAAAAGGTGCTCAGTATTAACAGACGGACTGTGATTAACTGAAGAAAAGGGTGATTAACCAATAATAGGTGATTAACCCAAAAGGAACTCAGTGTTTTAACAGACGGACTGTGGTTTACTGAGTAAGAGAACAAAATTGGTGTTTTAACTGATAAGCAGTGGTTAAACCAACAACGGGAGAAGAACCAAGAATGGATTGCGAACTTCAGGGGATTTACGGTTTTAACAGACAGACTATGATTAACCGCATAAAAGAGATTGAGATCCTTCAGGGGAATCAAAAGGCAATGATTGATTACAAGAAGAATGGAGTAATGAAACAAAGAGAGATTGCTAGCGCAAGAATAATGATCTTAACCTAGAAGGATGGTGATTGATCAACAGGAGAGATTGAAAGAGATAGGAGTGATTGAGGATCGAAAGAGATCGCAAAGAGCGAAGAGTGATCAAGGATCAACTCGACTGGGGAAAGAAAGCACATTACCGCCTTGAGATAGAGATGACTAAGCCAAGCACAGGGTCATTCGTCCCCTACCTGAAGTAGTCAGAATGAAAGTAGGAATTCTCCCTTCTCATTCCTTCTCTAACACACAGGGTGTAATGCGGAAGTTAAACCGGACGGCCCAACAACTCCAAGTTGTACAGTGCTCCTGCGTGGAGAAATGGACAGCGTAACGGCGTCAATTTGTACAGTGCTCCGATGCAAGGCGCAGCGCGAAACACCAACTCCACGGGGGGGGGGGGGGGATGAGAGAGAAAGCTCTAAAGGAGGCCTAAAGAGAGGAAAAGGGAAGATCGATTAATCAAAACAAAGTTTCGATCAATTAATCAAGGGAGAAACATGCTAACAACTTTCCAAAGAGGATGAAAAGTCATTAAAGCAAAAAGGAGTGAATTATTGATTATACAAGATTAAGTTTATCCATGAAGAATAAACTTAATGCAAATCTGAAATGGAAGGTGCAAAACAGTTCCAAATGATCATCAAAATGCCACACAAACTCATGTATCATGTGAACAAAGATAGTGCAAGAATTGCTATGTTCATACAATGCTAAGAACACAAAACAAATGAATAATAAAAAATATGCATCAAAAGTTCATGAACATGCTTCAACCAGAAGTGAAATGACATTAAAAACATCCATAAAATCAAGCATGACAATCAATGGAAGTTAAAATGAAGAAAGCATGGCAAACACACTTGAAAATGCAAGAAAATGGCCTTCTGGTTCAGTGTTAATCGATTAACACAATTGCACTGCAAAGTGTTAATCGATTAACACGTGAAAAAGTGCAAAAAAACACTAGTTAATCGATTAAGACAATTGCACTGCAATATGTTAATCGATTAACACTGTACAGGGAGCAGAAAATCAGTTTTGAAAAAATGCTTTTGGCCAACTTTTTTATTGTGCAATCACTCCAATGCTAGGGCAAACAATTATGCACGAAAAATCAAGTTTAGCAACAGCAAATGATCAACAATAGAATCAATTAACAATCAAGATAATGGATCAATCAAAAGGATAATCAATTCACATGCAAGAATATCGAAATTACGTCGCGAACGATACGAAAACGATCGAAATGATAAAATGAATGAAATCCACCAACATACAAGGCTGAGATGTGCCTTGGTAAAGGTTGCAATGTGATCTTGGTGCAGAAGATTAAAGAAACCCAGAGGATCCTTGAATTGTAGACAAAACGCGTCGAAACCGATCAAAAACGCGAAAATGCACCGAAATCGAACTTGCACCAAAATAAATGGTGTGAAACCCTTGGATTGAAGTAGAATGAGATGTAATTCCAGAAATCCAACCAAAGGATGCCAAATGATGAAGGTTAAGCTCAAGAATTAATCACTTTCAATGTGAAAAATGATTATCCTTCAAGAATAAGAGCTTTTGGTGAGGTTTGATGGAGAAGAATTGAGATGAAGATGAAGAATGAGTAGAGAAATCAGAGAAAAAGTGAGAGAACTGAGAGTGAAATGTGAGAAGTTTAGTGAAAAATGGTAGAGAATGGTTGAGGTCTTGAAAAGTGAGTGAAGGTGTGTTTATATAGGCTTTAGGTTTGGATTATGAGATGTTTGGAATTTGGTTTGGAATTAGCTTTGGGTTTGGATCTAGGTTAGGAGTTAGTTGGACTTGACTCACCGAGTCAAGGCGGTTAACTCGGTAACCATCCCAAGGTGAATTCCAACATCCAAAGATCCACATTACTTGGAGAACAAGGAACATGGTGCACTTGATTTGAAGTGAAGTATCATAGCAAATGCACTTAGAATGATTGAGTAGCTTGGAAATGTTTAGAGGTGTCTAGAATATTTCATATGCTGCTAGAATCCAAGACCAAAATGTGTGCAAAGGTGCTGTCATGAAAAAGCGGCAAATTGTGCCTATTTTTCCTGTGTTAATCGATTAACACAATTGCACTGCAAATGGTTAATCGATTAACCAGGCCAAAATATGCCCAATTTGCCTAAAAATGGGTGTTGTGGTCCCGGTTTCGATTTTCCACCTCTTGTACTGATGAATAGGTATGGAAACCTTCATTTTGTGCTTGTTTTGATGAGGTGATGACCTTGTGAGGATATGATTAATCAGGCTTGGAAAACCTGAATATCCTGCAATCAAAACACCAAGGAAAAATGCAAATGCGTATGCTAACGATGCAAATGTGCATGCTTATGCAAAAGGCAAAAAAGGGAGGTCAAATTTCGGGTTACGATAGCTGCCCCTATTTAATCCTCTTGGACCTGAATGTACAAATCGCCAGCTTTTCGATGATTCAAGGTAAAAGGGGATTAAATAAAAGAGTAGCTCGAGAATTTGGCCGACGGCGACAAAAGAAGAGTTGAAAGTGTTTGAATAGATGAGTGCAAAGTTTGCTGAAAATCTGCTGGGAGATAAGTCAGGCAAAAAAAGAGAGGGAGTATGATCGATGCATATGATATGTATGCGTTACTACATGTTGCTTAATATTATGCAATGCAGAGGCGCAGGATAAGGCACAGTGTGAAGTGTTTAGGCAGAAATCGTAGTAAAACGACTTCGACACCCTCGGTCGGGGAGAGGACCCGCAGATAAAGACAATCTCTGCTGGAGAAGACAGTTCACAAAGGATGATGATCCTGCCGAGGAATGAAACTGAGGACATCTCAGGTTTCTAAATCACCATGGCTGTCCCTGTTGGGGATGAAAGAACCAAGTCAATCCTTCCTACCAAGACTGGCTCTGCGTGGGGCAAAGAGATTCCCGAATTATGTTGACTCAGCTGAGGAGAAACCACTGCTGTTGGTGACAGATAGTTCCTAATCATAAGAGATGATGCACAACCCTTGCTGGGGAAGAAAGAACAAAGCGTCTTTGCTGAGGGACGCCTTGGCAACATGCCGGGGAGAATGATGACTCCGCTGATGAAGGGATATCACCGATTATCCTGCAGGAGTTACCAGTAACACATGCGATGCATAATGCTTTCTCGATTGATTTTATCTTTTTATTGTTCTCAACGTTTTTTAGTATTATGTGATCACAATAATTGTTTATTTTGCAAACAAAATACTGGAATGAAAACAAATTGAGATAACAAATAATGCATTTTATTGAATGTAAATTTTTTCTACATAAAGTGTGTACAAGGATGCAAAATCCTTGATGAGGAAGTTTGCAATAAAATTGAAAAACAAATGTAAATGGCAAAGGGAAATCATGCTTTGCATTGATTACAACATTGGCCACCATCCATAGTAAGTCTAGGTTCCAACGCCTTGCACCAGTTGATGATGATTGGAATGTTCTGTTACCGTCTGAGGTCCAGCCATGAGGAAAAGAGGCTCAAGTGTTCACAGTCAATGCCTTTATCCCTAATTTTCTCCTGGACATGTTTTCACATTTTTTTCGTCCACAGGGATGCCCATTTTTGCCTAAGTCGCCCTTTTGGGTTTTCAACTTAGCGGGCTATTATTGTTTTTTTCATTGTCCCTAACTTTTGCATGGACATTTCTTTTTTTTTGGTCCATCGGGACGTCCATTTTTGCCTAGATTGTCCTTGCGGATGTCCATCTAGCGGACTCTTATCCATTTTTTTCAGGCATAATATTTTTTGACTGTATCGGAGTTCACGGGCGTTGGCAACTCCTCCCCATCCATTGTGGTGAGGATCAGGGCTCTGCCTGAGAAGGCCTTCTTGACAACAAAGGGTCATTCGTAATTGGGAGTCCACTTGCCCGTGGATCCGAGTGAACAGGTGAATATCTCTTGAGCACGAGTTCGCCTTCACAGAATGTTCGAGGAAGAACTTTCTTGTCAAAAGCTCGTTTGAGGCGTCTCTGATACAATTGACCATGACAAATGGCTGTAAGGCGCTTCTCTTCAATGAGATTCAGCTGGTCGTATCTGGATTGAACCCATTCAGCTTCATCAAGACCTGCTTCCATGATGACTCTGAGCGAAGGAATTTCGACTTCAATGGGTAGAACAGCATCCATACCATACACAAGCGAATACGGAGTTGCCCCAGTAGAAGTGCGAATTAAAGTTCTATAGCCATGCAGTGCAAAGGGAAGTATTTCATGCCAATCCTTGTAAGTCTTTACCATTTTCTGGACAATCCTCTTGATGTTTTTGTTTGCTGCTTCGACGGCACCATTCATCTTGGGCCGATATGGTGAAGAGTTGTGGTGCTCGATCTTAAATTCTTGACACAACTTCTTCATCATATTGTTGTTCAGGTTGCTTGCATTGTCCGTAATAATGTTGCTAGGAATGCCATAGCGACAGATTATCTCTTTCTTGATAAATCTAGCAACCACTTGTCGCGTAACGTTTGCATAAGAAGCAACTTCAACCCACTTGGTGAAGTAGTCGATAGCAACCAGAATGAATCGATGACCGTTGGAAGCCTTCGGCTCGATCATTCCAATCATATCTATACCCCACATGGAGAATGGCCAAGGTAAAGTCAAAACAATCAATGGAGTTGGAGGCACATGGATCTTGTCTCCGTAGATTTGGCATTTGTGACATCTTTTGGCAAAGTTGTAACAATCTACCTCCATTGTTGTCCAGTAATACCCAGCCCGAAGGATCTTCTTGGCCATAGCAGGACCTTTAGCATGTACACCCTCGCAACCCTCATGTATGGACCTTATGATCGTGTTTGCTTCGTGTCTATCCACGCATCTGAGCAACACGGAATCATAATTCCTCTTGTACAGTATACCACCACTAAAGAAGAATTTGGCGCAAAGCCGCCTAAGAGCCTTCTTGTCAATGATACTGATACCCTCGGGATATTCCTATTTTTCCAGATATCTTTTGATGTCGTAGAACCAAGGCTTGTCATCAGACTCATCCTCGATTGCTAAACAGTGTGCTGGTTCGTTCAAGTGATCAATGCGGATATGAGGAGCTTTATTCTTCCACTTGACCTTGAACATGGATGCTAGAGTGGCAAGAGCATCATCTAGTTGATTTTCCTCTCTGGGAATATGATGAAAAGTGATCTCATCAAAGTAAGGGATCAACTTCGCTATTTGTTGTTGGTACGGAACCAGATTGGAATCCCGAGTCACAAAGTTCCCTCTGACTTGACCGATGACCAAGGCAGAATCTCCATAGACCTCAATAATCTTGATTCTCATGTCAATTGCCGCTTCAATACCGTAGATACATGCTTCGTATTCAGCCATATTGTTGGTGCATGCAAAGCATAATCTAGCAGTGAAGGGAATGTGAAAACCCGTTGGAGAGATGAGGATAGCCCTGATTCCACGACCTTTATAATTGGAGGCACCATCGAACACGAGCATCCACCGCGCCCCTGGTTTGGGTCCTATGTGTCGCTCCCAGGATTTTCATCCAGGTACAAACGCGAGAGTGGCGCGGAAAAACAGAGTCGCCAGCCGTGTAAATTTATCCCAAGAGAGGGAAAGGGAACACTGCATAAACCTTAGGAAGAGGGAAAGGAATGGTCATCGCAACCATAACCTGGGTTCGGGAGTCGGTTACGCGAGGGGAAGGTGCTAGCACCCCACGCGTCCATTGTACTCGATGGGATCCACGCTTGTTGTCTATTCTAAGGGTAAGTTACTATCATCTAGTGCTGTACTAAAACGGGGAGGGAAAGACTAAGACAGACTCGGTAGGACGCCAACGTCCTAGGCCTACGTACCCCCCTTGTGCAATGGGGAATTCAGAGTCAATGTAGTTCGGACCAAGTTCTTTTTGTGTTTTTTATGAGCGACGTTAAGTTCGCGTCCGGCAGTTAGGGTCGATGCCTGTTTGCGACTCAGACGGAAAGTAACGTGCCCTTTTTGAAAATAGCCTTTAAGTTGAAGGTCCCGAAGGACAAAAGGGTTTGAACTTGGTTGGTGTTTTTTAGGACAGAAGTGGCTTAAGTTAGTTCCTAAGCTGCATTGCACCAAAGTCTAGGGCACAGGGACGAATACTTAACGCATCGTCCCAAGATAGGACGCTCGCTAAGCACTCTAGAAAAATGAGAGGAAGCCCTTCATTTCTCATTCCCCATACTTAAGGCTCATGCGCAATACACCTTACTCTTATTAAGTGTTTTAAAGAAATTTGAGATGAGGAGAGAGAAGACACAAGGGCAACTCTAAAGGGAAACTAATGGTCCTAATGTTATCATGCATGGGTGACCTACGGTTAGTGAGGCTTGAAGATAACCTAAACCCTAAAGAATAAAAATAGGAGAGAAGAAAAGGTGAGGGTAACCATGGATACTTATCCATACCCTCAAGGCACTTACCTTGATCCTGCATAGAAGGTTAGTAAGAAACAGACGTGAATAAGAGCAATGAGGCGAATAAAAATCAACCAACGGCAAACAACGATAATAATAAACCAAACATGAATCAAAGAAACAAAGAGACAGCCCCCAAAGCAAATGGCACAAGTGCCTTTCAAACAAGGTAATTATACAAGGTCAAAGGTGCGCCTGCAAGAAAATCTCAATTGAAAACAAACCCAATAATTAGAAAAATGATTCCTAAAATTCTCAAATTAATCCTAAGGGATCCTCAACCAGAGGCAAACAATATATAAAAAATCCCTGCAAAAATTCAAAGCGTTAGCCACTCAAATAATCACACGAAGGTCAAATAAGGGAGAGGGTTCAACGTGCCAAAGAGAAGGACCTAAATGCAATGTGAAATAAAATTAAAAATGCAAGAAAAATATTTTTAAGCACTTTAGAATGTTAGTAAATGAATGCAAAAAGAACGAGTGAAAAATGTTTTATAGATGAGGAGAATGAAAATAAATAAATTTATGCGTGCATGAGATGTGTGATTAAAAAGAAGTTCAATGAAACAATTAATTTTAAATGATAAAATAAAATAAAAACAAAAAATAAAATTTGTAAAAATTTCATAATATAATAAAGATGATATATTAAATTTTTTAGTATTTTTAAATGCTATTTACTATTTTAAAAGATTAAATATGAAGATTGTAATTGAAAATAAAAATAAAATAGAAAACGGGTTGGGGGGTGTGTTAAGTAGGAAAATGAATAGGGAATTGAATTGGGCCAAGAGATGGGGGGTGTGAGTAGCGAGGGCCCAAGGGATGAGTCCGTCAGAAAAAAAAGAAAAAAAACCTAGGGGGTGCGCATAGTAGGGGAATTACGTTGGAAATGTGGTTGGGCTGAAAGGTGGGGGGTGCATATAGCAACCCAGCCCACTTAATGATCAGAAAAAAAAAAGGGAGGAGGACTTACCGTATGCCCACCACGTGCAGGGCGCGTGCATTTTTAATGCGCTGGCACGAGGAGGATCGTCTGATCCATCAGACGGCTCATGGCTTGGTCAACCAAACAAAAGTAATCAGAATAAAAAAAACAATTGGAGGAGTATGGTAGCAACGGTGGGGTGATATCCATGGGATCATCAATTAAATTTCAGAAAAAAAAAAAATAAAACAAAAACACATGGCACGACCTGGACCGTTGGATTGGGAGAATCAACGACCAGGACTTCATCTCCTTCCTTGGACCGTCCCGCCGGACTGGTTTTCCGGCCACCACCGGAGTTAGGGTTCCGGCCCCCTACTCCGGTCACCTGCAATAAAAATGGGACCAAAACGTGCGTACGAATACACTACCCCACCTAGAAAAATTCAAGGAATCCAAATATGGCATCCAAATTTGCAAAAAACCAATGAATAATCTAAAACGAACAAAACAAGGTTAGTGCACGAAACTTTAAACGCACGGTATGGGCAATATACACATCTATATTCAAAACAAAATATATTAGCATGATCAGTGAGCATCACACAACGTTATGCATGTCTAAAAACCGAGTTCTATGATCGCGAAAAAAGACACTAACCTGAAGCTAAGCACTGCGTATCCTTGCTCTTTGCTCCAAAAGATGGTTGTTTTCTGCTCTGTGGATCACAAGAATGAAGTTTGTGGAAGAAGTTTTTGATGATACCTCCTGAGCCGTGAGCTTTGATGAAGAATCCTCCTTTAGGTTTTTCTTGAGATCACCTCTAATTTCACGTGTATATATCTTCAACGCTAGCATGAATTGGCTTATAAAGACTAGGGTTTTCTCTTCTGATGGTGAGTTGGGCCTGAATAATCCATTGTTAATTATTTTTGAATTATTTCATTTATTATTGAATTTTAACTAAATAAATCCAATAAAAATAAAATAAAATGAGGAAAAACCAAATATATGCTCTTTGGGTCGTGCATGGCTTTATGTTTATGTTTGGTTTAAGACACTTATGGCCCATTTGTCAAAATTTGGATTTTAGGCATAGTTTGCTTTGTGCACCTCCTCAAAATTGTCCAACTTTGACTAAACATAACTCCTCCAATTTTTAGCTCCTTAATGCAAACTAATACTTTTTAGAAACCTCAAGATGTCCTCTAACCAACCATTTTGGTCCCATGTCAATTTGATCTTCCATGTTCAAGTTATGAGCTTTTGAAGAAGGTTGACTTTTGTTGACTTTCAAAATGACCTATAATGTCTTAGCTCATATCTCCCAAATGAAGCATTTCTGGCCTTGGCTTGTGAGACACAAAGTTGTAGGGAATTAAATTTCATTCAATATGGGCTTTGGTTGAGGAATTTTTGATGAAGTATGTGGAAGTTAGGCCTGGTCAAAGTATAGTTGACTTTTCCTACAAAAACCCTAATTTAGTAACTCCTGATTCTTGATGATTCTGAGGTTTCCCTGATGAATTATGATCAACCCTTGATCAAATGATGAATTTCACCCCATAATCTTGATGTTGACAAAAAATCTTGAGGTTTGACTTTGTGTTGACCACAGTTGACTTTTTGACCAAGTTAACTGATTCTCAATCCATTGACCAATTGAACTTCTCCTGAATCAAACTGATGGCCAATCTTCCACTCCTAGGTACTCAGGGACCCAAGGAAAACCATGGAATCAAGTCTTGCCCAAAAAATCAGAAATAAACTGACTTTATAGCAAACCCTAGTTTTGGTACCCTCAGTCTAGGAGGAAATAACACAGTCTCCAAATCCAAATTCCTCTGAATATGATGTGTATCCTCTCCAACAAAGATAAGATATGCCATTTGCTGATGATAAAAACCCAAGGAGATTGCCTATTGGAGCAATAAACCCAAGAATCTCAAAACCCTAATTCATGCACTGGTTATGAGGGAGTAATCCACTTGAGATCCCTTGCCACCTGTGAACCCTTGATGATGTGATGGACCAGATATGACCTTCCTGGATTGCCTCAGGCACCTTGACCCCATGATAATGAAATGAAACATAAGCCAGTTAGTAAAAAGTAAGGAGGGCAAATTTTTGGGTGCAACACTATGTCAGGGTCTGGAGTCTCATAATCTTTGATAAACAGAACATCCTCATCGGGAAAGTCAAACTTCATTTGTTGATAGCCCTCTACAGGTTGATGAGCAAGGTAGTCAGACAAGACGCTCCCTTTTATTGCTTTCTGGGTAACGTGTTGGATATCATACTCAGTTAACATCATATGCCACCGAGCAATCCTTCCAGAGACAGCAGGCTTCTCAAATATGTACTTTATCGGATCTATTTTGGATATTAACAAACTAGTATGGCAAATCATGTATTATCGTAGGCGTCGAGCAGCCCAGACCAGAGCACAACAAGTTTTCTCCAAGAGTGAGTATCTGGTCTCACAATCAGTGAACTTCTTGCTCAGATAGTATATTGCATGTTCTTTTCTGCCAGTGTCGTCATGTTGACCCAATACACATCCCATTGATTCATCGAGAACGGTGAGATACATGATTAAAGGCCTACCAGGAACCGGTGGTACTAAGATCGGTGGTTCTTGCAAGTATTGTTTGATTTTGTCAAATGCTTCCTGACAATCATTATTCCATTCAACCGATTGATTTTTCCTTAGAAATTTGAACATTGGTTCACAGGTAGCCGTCAAATGAGAAATGAATCTTGAAATGTAATTGAGTCTGCCCAGAAAGCCACAGACTTCTTTTTCTGTTTTGGGAGGCGGCATGTTCTGAATTGCCCGAACCTTATCGGGATAAACTTCAATGCCCTTCTGACTTACAATAAAGCCCAATAGTTTACTAGATTGAACTTTGAAGGTGCACTTCGCAGGATTCAACCGCAGTCTAAACTTCCGGAGTCTGTCAAACAGCTTCTTCAGATGAACCAAGTGATCACCTTCAGTTCTGGACTTGGCAATCATATCGTCCTTGTAAGCCTCAATCTCTTTATGTATCATATCGTGAAAGAGGGTTGTCATGGCACGCTGGTATGTTGCCCCTGCATTCTTTAGACCGAATGGCATGACTTTGTAGCAATATGTACCCCATGGCGTGATAAAAGTAGTCTTCTCCATATCGGTTGGGGACATCTTGATCTGATTATATCCTAAAAAACCGTCCATGAAGGAAAAGACAGAGAATTGCGCAGTGTTGTCTACCAAGACATCAATATGAGGCAATGGAAAGTCATCCTTCAGACTCGCCTTGTTGAGATCTCGATAATCCACACACATTCTAACTTTACTGTCCTTCTTGGGAACCGGGACAATGTTGGCAATCCATTCAGGATATTCAGAAGTGGCTAGGAACCCAGCATCAAGCTGCTTCTTTACCTCTTCTCGGATTTTGAGTGCCATGTCAGGTCTAGTCTTCCTGAGCTTTTGCTTGACAGGAGGACATCCGGGCTTGAGTGGCAAGTGATGTTCAACGATGTTGGTATCCAACCCAGGCATATCTTGATAGGACCAGGCAAAGATATCAACATACTCTTTCAACAACTTGACCAACTCGGAGTGTACATGCTTAGCGAGGGATGCGCCAACCTTGACTTCTCTTCTGACCTCATAAGTACCAAGATTAACAACTTCCACTGACTCTTTGTGTGGCTGAATCTCTCTACGCTCGTGCTCAAGGAGCCTTGCCAGTTCAGCCGGTAATTCACAATTTTCTTCACCATCTTCTTCGGCTTGGTTAATTGGAATTCCAGAATTACAATGGGAGTTTGCCATGTTGTTATCAATGCTTTTATTAGTTCTGCATGTTTATGAATATGTTTAGAATGAGCCATTTTAAAAAGTGAAAAGAAAAGAAGCTTTTGCCATTTGTTTTTTTTTTTTGTGAAAAGTAAAATAAAGAAAGAAAATAGAGCATGATTTTGAATGCAAAAACTTTTATTTATTGATCACATAATATTGCAAAAGCGTGAGGCCCTTTACAAGCTATCCACTCGTCTCGGGCGAGGACGAGGGAACGAGAAAGCAAAATGCATGACATGTTATATGGGAAAACTATAGGAATCACGGTAGATGTCCAATTGTTGAGCTTGAAACCCGACGGACATTTGTGCACAAAGCTTGAAATCTGATTACTGGGACTAGCATCATCAACAGCTGCCACGATGTCACCCTACTGGAAACCCGTGTTATGGAACTTGATCAAGTTGCATTGTTTCTGATCAGAGGGACCAGATTGACGACCAGGATGATAGCCCACTCCAAAGTGATTATGCTTCTCAACCACATCAATCACGTGCCCCCAGCCTGGCAAGGCACCTCTATCGTTGGTCTCTTTAGCACTCTTAGCAGATGCTAAAGTCAATTGTGGTGATCTACTTTGACTAGTTGAAGCAGAGCTGACATCTTCGAACTCGAGACACTGTAACGGCACCTCAGCTATGCCTTCTTCGGTCTCGACGTATCGAAAAGATGATAACTCGCTTACAATCAAATCCTTTTCACCACAGACAATGACAAGCTGATTGTCAAACATGAATTTCAACTTCTGATGTAGAGTGGATGTAACTGCCCCTGCCGCGTGGATCCATGGACGACCCAGTAGGAAACTGTACGCTGGATTAATATCCATCACTTGGAAGGTAATGGTAAACAAATGCGGCCTAATATTGATGGGTAAATCCACTTCTCCAATGACCTGCCTTCGAGAACCGTCGAAGGCTCTGACAACTAAGGCACTTGGTCTCATCTCGATTCCTTCCATTGGTAATTGACTCAACGTGCCCTTAGGCATCACATTGAGAGAAGAACCGGTATCCACTAGAACACGAGATAACAGGATGTTTGTGCAGGTTACAGATATATGCAACGCTTTGTTGTGGGCATTTCCTTCAGGAGGCAATTCCGATTAATTAAAGCCCAAATACCGACTTGCAGTTATGTTGGCCACTACATCATCAAATTCGACGACGGATATATCTTGCATGACATGGGCACTGTTTAACACTTTCAACAAAGCTGATCGGTGCGCGGGAGAACTCATGAGTAAGGATAAAATTGAGATCCTCGAGGGAGTCTGACCCAACTGATCCACAATTTTAAAATCACTTTTCTTGATCAAATTAAGGAACTCTTGATCATCAAGGGTCTCCTTGCTCTTTGAAACATCCTCAGACGGGATAGTCGGTACTGGAATATCAGTATATGCCCCTTGTTGAACAACAGGGGTTGCAGCTACAGGCATTTCTTTAGGAGAAGCAACAGTTGGAATTTGCACATGCTTCGTAGTGACCTTCGGAGCAAATACTCGTCCACTGCGAGTCATACCTCCACAAGCTGTAACATTCACGATCTGTGATTCGGCGAACCTTATCTCTTGACCTCCAGAAAACACAGAAGACCCATACTTCCAAGGTACCTCCTTAGAGTTCTGATACGGAAACGGCTTCGGCGGACAAACCACGATGGGTTGCACCTTCTTCTGCTTAGGGGATTCAACTGGAACCTTCCTATAGACGATGGTAAACGGCTGAATAGTAGTAACTTCCTCAACAGGTTTAGATCTGGCAAATTGCACTTCGCCTCGGTTTATCAGAATCTGGACACAACCCTTCAGCCTTCGACACTGGTTGGGATTATTGTCACAAATCTGACACTTACCATGCAAACCCTTCAACAGCCCATGTTCCTTCAGTTTCTTGAAAACCACAGTCATCGGGGTTTTTACCTCGTCAACATCCATGATCAATTCAGCCCTTGAATTATCCTCAACCATGTTAACCGCAGACCCACCGTGATTCAGCAACAGATTACTCTGAATGTTGGGTCCTTCCTCAGCAAAACTCAAAACCTTCTTATCAATGAGTTCCTGAACCTTGGTTTTGAAAATAAAGCAATCCTCTGTTGCATGTCCTATGTATCCAGCATGATAAGTACAAGATGCATTTGGGTTATGCTTCGGGCCAAATGGAGGAATTGTAGGCGCAATCTGCTTGGGGACAATTGCCCCTTGGTGAACCAGATAAGGAAATAATTCAGTGTATGACACCGGAATTCTGTCGAAATTTGGACGCTTACGGTTTCCTTGACTGTTGTTGTTCTGACGGTTCTGATTCTGCTGGTTTTTGTTTTGTTGATTCTGTTGCTGATTCTGAGCATTCTGAACTGGTTGTTGCGGATGATACTGATACTGAGGTTGTTGATACTGTGCAGCAGCAATGTACGAATACGGATAGTACGGCAAGGGAGCCATGAGAGCTTGATACTGAGGAGAAACTTGAGTTGTCACAGCGTTGGCTTCACCTTCCTTTTTCTTGGAATGATTGTTCTGAGATTTCCGAGTGGCCGGCTGCTGGGAAGCAGTTCCAGGAATCTTTCTAGTCTTCAAACCATTCTCAATTCGTTCACCAATCGTTACAACATCAGCAAAACTCGATGAAGAACTACCCACCATTTTCTCATAGTAAGATCCTTGCAATGTACCCATAAAGATGTCAACCAACTCATTGTCAGAGAGAGCCGGTCGCACACGAGATGCCATCTCACGCCATCTTTGTGCATACTCCTTGAATGTTTCAGCTGAGACTGATTCTGCAATTGCAATCTAGTTGGCGCCAGATCAAGGTTATACTTGTATTGTCTCACGAACGCTTCCGACAAATCCCTCCAAGTACGGATTTTGCTGCGCTCCAGGCCAATGTACCAATCCAATGAAGCACCAGACAAACTATCTTGAAAACAATGAACAAGCAATTCATCATTATCAATATGGGATGCCATCTTCCTGCAGTATATAGTGATGTGACTACGCGGGCAGCTCAAGCCTTTATACTTTGGCAAATTAGGTATCTTGAATTTCTACGATAGCACAACATTTGGAACCAAACACAAGTCTTTGGCTTCATACCAAAAGCAGAGAACCCTCCAACAACTTTTAGTCAACCGATCTATTCTGATTAGTGGGTCTGACAAGAATCTGAGGATTTGGCAGCTGAGAAGCGGCAGGAGCATTCACTTGCGGAGTAACAAACTGAGAAGGATACACCAAACCTGGATTAACCATCTGACCAGCATTCTGACCCATCGGAACACCATACTGATAATTCGGAGGGGGTACCCCAGCAGCTGAGGAAGAGGCCCCAGGGTAGAACATCCCAGGATGAACATTCGGAACAGCAGTTTGAGCAACTTGAGATGGAACCGGAACATGAATAGGAGGACATCTATACACATGCTCTTCATCATCAGGAGTTTCGGTGTCGACCAATCCGGCATTTTGATGAGTTCGAGCCTGAAGATTCTCAGGATCATCATTCACCACTGGAGGCGGGACTGGAGTAGGCATGACCCATGGATAGGCGGCAACATTCTCATTAGGCATGGGTGCAACAAAAGGATGATATGGCATGAAGGCACTACCATTATTTGCAATCTGAGGAGTGTAATTCGGAGGCATGCCCCAAGGAAAACCAGTGGGCATCTAGTTCAAACTGGGTTGAACGACAGGCTGATTCACAGGCTTAACTGGCACTTCAACTCTAGCAGGAGAAGGAACAACAACAGCAGAAGTAGCTGTAACAACAGGAGGACCAGTCACAGGAGTGACAACAGCTGCATTGGTAGTAGTTGCAACAACAGTGGCAGCAGCAGCGGCGTCCCTCTAGGCACGAAGGAGCTCCATAATGACATCCATGTTCGTCTGGAACTGATCCATCCGACCTTGGAATTGTGCCAGATTTTCCTTGTATGCAGCATTCTCAGCTTCGAAGTCAGCCATGATTCTGGATTTTCTTGAGCGAGTAAAATACCGATGTCGAGTCGTCGTCTTGCTACAAGGAATGCGGACAAGGATGAGCAATGGTTTCGGATGAAAGGACGTGCATATGTGTGCAGATGAATGTATGATATGCATGCAAAAATAAAGTTTTAAATTCCAGGGATTCTTAAACTTATCTTTATTGACAATATCATAAAGCATACAAGTAAAGGCATAAAAGATAGAGTGAGCAAGCATCTTCATTCATTCATTCAATAAAAGAAAGAAGTACAAGTCGAATGCAAGTCAAATATCTGCCTTTTGGGCTACAACAAAATCCGCATGGATCCTATCAAATACCACCCTACACACAGATAAGAAATGAAAAACTACCCAAGGAAGCCGGTGCGGCAATGCATCAGCATACGCATCCCTCAACAACCCTGGTAGGTCCTCTAATGCATGCTCAACAAATCTGGCTAGACGACCATGCCTCTCACTCCAGTACTTCGCATCCTTCATGAGGTTGCGCAGCAAAGAATGATTAGGTCCCTGAAGCATGTCCCGAAGAAAGGCCTCTTTCTGATCCAGGAGGTTCTGTAGATGACGGCTCTGATGCTCCCAGTGAGTGCTCTCTGTGTTGAGCTGACTAATATGTTCTTGGCTTTGATGTGCTTGATCTTGCAGCCTCTGAATCTCACCGAAGACTTTGTCGAGCTTAGCTTGACATTGGGAAGAGTCCTTTGCTAACTGATTAGCACGGTCTTGTTCACTTTTCCACTTCGTCTTGAACTCGGATAACCTCCCTCGAAGCTCTTCAAGTTGCTTGTTGTAGCTAAGCTCCTCTTTGTAGGCTTGATAATGAGCATCGGCGAGTTGTCTCTTCTTTGAAGCAAGTCCCTTATAGGTGCTCTTCAAAGCATCACCCACCTTCTTACGCTTGTTCTGTTCAACCTCCACCTCTTTGAGCATGCGCTCGCGCTTCTGATGGAGCTCAATCTGTAGGCTATCCTTCTCGGAAGTAACTCTATCAAGGTTGAGACGAAGATCAACATTCTCCTTCTTTAGCTTTTCAATAATCAGCTTGAGTTGATCGACCTCAGATGGAGGAACAATGGCAAGTTTAGGAGGCTTGGAATTCATGGAAGGCTCAGGAGAGAATGGCAACAAAATCTCTTTGACTCGCTCTTTGACCCAAAGTGTGTAAGCTTCCTTGGCTATGCAATTCTTCTTACCCAAATTGGCTCTTCCTTCGAGATGAATCTGGGTCCAAGCAGCACTACCTCTTCAGCAAACCCATGTCATCAGCCCCTTCATGAAAGATGAACTCTTCCACTACCTCGGGATCAGGTTTGTCAACCATAGGGTATCCCAACTGTCGGAAGGCCATTCTCGGATTGTAGTTAATTCCACCCTTTGTACCCAAGAGAGGCACATTGGAGAATTTCCCACAATGAAGAATGATCGAAATGTCGTCGAAGACTCGAGAATACCAAGAAATATCATCAGCGGTAAGAGACATGATTCGTTGAGACCACTTGAGATTATCCTTATTCTCAACAAAGGGACCCTTCTGTGGAAGGTGAGACATGAACCATCGGTACAGCAGAGGAGCACAACATACAATGGTTCCCTTCTTCTTTTCATTCCTAGAATGAATTGAATGGTAGGTATCAGCAAGAAGCATCGGAACAGGGTTCTTGGACAAGAAAATGCTGATGGCAGCCTGATCTATGAAATCCTCCATGTTCGGAAACAAGACAATCCCATATACCAGCAAAGCGAGAACGGCGTTGAAAGCCTTCCAGTTTCCATCCTTAGCAAAAGTAGTGGCCTTGTCAACCAAGAATTTCGAAGCAAACCCTCGAATACCTTTCCCTTTGGTCTTGAGATTATCCTCCACATCTTTCTTACTAATGCAAAGCGCATCAGCAATAAGATGAAACTTCGGACAACCACTAGTGTAAACATAAGGAACCTGCTTCTTGATCTCAACCCCCAGAATATAAGCATACTCCTCAAGTGTAGGTGCTAGCTGATAATCCTGAAATGTGAAGCACCTATATGGCGGGTCGTAGAACTGAATCAGAGTATGAATAGCAGTGATGTTGACTTCAGTGTTAAAGATGGTCAACAGATTACCATAAGTACCTATGAAAACCCCTCTGTGATCTCTAACCAACAAAGATGCCAAACCTCTCAAAATACCCAGCTTAGGCTCCATAAACTTGTAACTGAAGATGCCACGACGACCAGTACTCATCTCCATGATAATGTCAACAAAAGATAAGCCCTTGAAAACCTGGAAATGCACATGCAAAAAGTAATTTACATGATGAAATGATATGCAACACAACAACAAGAAGCCAACACTGCCTGAATAATCAAATCTGAACAATCTGGATATCTGCATAAATCTGTGTCAGTGCAACATATTCTGATGTGTTGGTGAGGAACTCTGGCGTGTGTGAGAACAAGGGTATGAAGTGGCTTGTTTTCCTGCAAAACTCATCCCCCTCACAGGTGTGATCTAGACACAACGAGGTGGTCCCTAGAAAGGTCGCCCAAACCATAGGACTCAGGATGAAAACCCCCCGCCGTAGTGAATTCTCACAGGACGGAAGTATTCTCAAACGAATCACGATCTGGGATGTGGGTCTCGTGATATCCCAACGCGCAAAATGCAGGCCTCACGACTATCCACGTTCTAGCCTATGTGTATGCTAGGCCCGGTGTTAGGACCTTTCTCTCCAATAATATCTACCCATCCCAACAACAGCAGAAAACAGCAGATATCCAGAATATGCAGCATATGAATATTCAAACCAGTAAAGAAATGCAATAAATACACATAAAGCTAAAGCGAGTAATAAAGCGAGTAAAGCGCAAAAGATAAACACCCAAACAAGCAATAAAAAGCAAACAAAACTAGGTGAGACCCCTCAAGGGATGGACCAGCAAGAGGTCAATCTGTCCCCAGCAGAGTCGCCAGCTGAAGATGGTTGGTTTCTACTTGAGTGAATCACACACTCAAAGATACAACAGAGTCGCCACCGAACTTTATTTAGTTCCAAAGGACAGGAAAAATATCGATAAAACCCAAGGAGAAGAGAAATGGGAACGGGGGGTCGGTTATACGAAAGGAAGGTATTAGCACCTAACGCATCCGTCGTACTCGACGAGAACCATTTCGCTTGCTTCTAGGCTTGGATGGGTTATCTATCTAAAGGCTTCTAGCTAAAAGAAATGAGAGAGAGAGAAGAAAGGGGAAAATGAAAGAAAAGAAGGAAAGTGCTCGCGGAGGAACGAAGTCCTCGTGCCTACGTACCCTCATAGTGCAATGAGGAAGTCAGAGCGTCGTAGTTCATGGAACCAGGGGACAGAAGGGAAGGAAAGAAAAGGAGAAGGAAAGAAAGGGTGGAAGTGTGCTCGCCAAGACATTGCGTCTCGTGCCTACGTATCATACATTCAAAAGAATGCGGAATCAGAGCTTCCGTAGTTCGAGGAACTGAACGGAAAAGGAAACAAGGAAGAAACAAGGGGATGAAAGAGGTGGTGTCGAAACCAAGAACAAGAGAAAGAAGGAAATTCCACTGAGGATTCCAAAGAAATGGTGTCAAAACCAAGAATGAAAGAAACTCCGCTGGGGATCCAAATAAAGGGATGTTGTCAAAACCAAGAGGAAAAGGAGACTCGGTATATTAACTGGCTGGCAGTGGTTAACCGAAGAAAGAGTGTATACCCTGGCGGGGAAAAGAAGCTGGTGTCAACAGACAGGCTGTGATAAACCAAGAGATGGAGTGCTGAACCGAGAGAAGGTGTTTGACTCTGAAGGGGCCTCGGTATATTAACTGACTGGCAGTGATTAACTGGGGAAGAAAAGACTGCAACTCTGTGGGGATAGAGAAGCATTGGTTTTAACAGAGAAAACTGTGATTAACTAGAAAAACAGGTGTAGGACCGAATAAAGATCGTGAGCCAAAGGACGGGTGTAGGACCGAGCAAAGGTCGTGACCCAAAGGACGGGTGTAGGACCGAACAAAGGTCGTGACCCAAAATGACGGGTGTAGGACCGAGCAAAGTTCGTGACCCAAAGGGGTTCGGTAAACTGACTGAACAAACAGTACTCAACCGAAGAAAGGGTATTTGAACCAAAGAAAGGTTACTAACCCAAGGGTGCAAGTATTCGAACCAAGAGGAGGTTGCCAACTGCGGGGGATTCGGTGTTTACAAACGGACTATGATTAACCAAAGAGAACAGCGAGTGATTAACCAAGAGAAGGTGATTAACTCGAAAGGGTTCATTATTTTAACAGACGGACTATGGTTAACTGAAGAAAAGGGTGATTAACCAAGAAGAGGTGATTAACCCAAGAAGGACTCAGTGTTTTAACAGACGAACTGTGGTTAACTGAGGAGACGGGTGATTAACCAAGAGAAGGTGATTAACCCAAGAGGTGCTCATTTATTAACAGATAGATTGTGATTAACTGAAGAGGCGGGTGATTAACCAAGAGAGGGTGATTAACCCAAAAGGTGCTCAGTATTAACAGACGGACTGTGATTAACTGAAGAAAAGGTTGATTAACCAATAATAGGTGATTAACCCAAAAGGAACTCAGTGTTTTAACAGACGGACTGTGGTTAACTGAGTAAGAGAACAAAGTTGGTGTTTTAACTGATAAGCAGTGGTTAAACCAACAATGGGAGAAGAACCAAGAATAGATTACGAACTTCAGGGGATTTACGGTTTTAACAGACAGACTATGATTAACCGCAGAAATGAGATTGAGATCCTTCAGGGGAATCAAAAGGCAATGATTGATTACAAGAAGAATGGAGTAATGAAACAAAGAGAGATTGCTAGCGTAAGAATAATGATCTTAACCAAGAAGGATGGTGATTGATCAACAGGAGAGATTGAAAGAGATAGGAGTGATCGAGGATCGAAAGAGATCGCAAAGAGAGAAGAGTGATCAAGGATCAAATCGACTGGGGAAAGAAATCACATTACCGCCTGGAGATAGAGATGATTAAGCCAAGCACAGGGTCATTCGTCCCCTACCTGAAGTAGTCCGAATGAGAGTAGGAATTCTCCCTTCTCATTCCTTCTCTAACACACAGGGTGTAATGCGGAAGTTAAACCGGACGGCCCAACAGCTCCAAGTTGTACAGTGCTCATGCGTGGAGAAACGGACAGCGTAACGGCGTCAATTTGTACAGTGCTCAGATGCAAGGCGCGGCACGAAACTCCAACTCCACGGGGGGGAATGAGAGAGAAATCTCTAAAGGAGGCCTAAAGAGAGAAAAAGGGAAGATCGATTAATCGAAACAAAGTTTCAATCAATTAATCAAGGGAGAAACATGCTAACAACTTTCCAAAGAGGATGAAAAGTCATTAAAGCAAAAAGGAATGAATTATTGATTATACAAGATTAAGTTTATCCATGAAGAATAAACTTAATGCAAATATGAAATGGAAGGTGCAATACAATGCCAAATGATCATCAAAATGCCACACAAACTCATGTATCATGTGAACAAAGATAGTGCAAGAATTGTTATGTTCATACAATGCTAATAACACGAAACAAATGAATAATCGAAAATATGCATCGAAAGTTCATGAACATGCTTCAACCAGAAGTGAAATGACATTAAAAACATCCATAAAATCAATCATGACAATCAATGGAAGTTAAAATGAAGAAAGCATGGCAAACACACTTGAAAATGCAAGAAAATGGCCTTCTGGTTCAGTGTTAATCGATTAACACAATTGCACTGCAAAGTGTTAATCGATTAACACGTGAAAAAGTGCAAAAAAACACTGGTTAATCGATTAACACAATTGTACTGCAATGTGTTAATCGATTAACACGTGAAAAAGTGCAAAAAACACTAGTTAATCGATTAACACAATTGCACTGCAATGTGTTAATCGATTAAAACTATACAGGGAGCAGAAAATCAGTTTTGAAAAAATGCTTTTGGCCAACTTTTTGATTGTGCAATCACTCCAATGCTAGGGCAAACAATTATGCACGAAAAATCAAGTTTAACAACCGCAAATGATCAATAATAGAATCAATTAACAATCAAGATCATGGATCAATCAAAAGGATAATCAATTCACATGCAAGAATATCGAAATTACGTCGCGAACGATACGAAAACGATCGAAATGATAAAATGAATGAAATCCACCAACCTACAAGGCTGAGATGTGCCTTGGTAAATGTTGAAATGTGATCTTGGTGCAGAAGATTAAAGAAACCCAGAGGATCCTTGAATTCTAGACGAAACGCGTCGAAACCAATCAAAAACGCGAAAATGCACCGAAATCGAACTTGCACCAAAATATATGGTCTGAAACCCTTTGATTGAAGTAGAATGAGATGTAATTCCAGAAATCCAACCAAAGGATGCCAAATGATGAAGGTTAAGCTCAAGAATTAATCACTTTCAATGTGAAAAGTGATTATCCTTCAAGAATAAGAGCTTTTGGTGAGGTTTGATGGAGAAGAATTGAGATGAAGATGAAGAATGAGTAGAGAAATCAGAGAAAAAGTGAGAGAACTGAGAGTGAAATGTGAGAAGTTTGTTGAAAAATGGTAGAGAATGGTTGAGGTCTTGAAAAGTGAGTGAATGTGTGTTTATATAGGCTTTAGGTTTGGAATATGAGATGGTTTTGAATTTGGTTTGGAATTAGCTTTGGGTTTGGAGCTAGGTTAGGAGTTAGTTGGACTTGACTCACCGAGTCAAGGCGGTTAACTCGGTTAGTTAGAACCAACTCGGTAACCATCCCAAGGTGAATTCCAACATCTAAAGATCCACATTACTTGGAGAATAAGGAACATGGTGCACTTGATTTGAAGTGAAGTATCATAGCAAATGTACTTGGAATGATTGAGTAGCTTGGAAATGTTTAGAGGTATCTAGAATATTCCATATGCCGCTAGAATCCAAGACCAAAATGTGTGCAAAGGTGCTGTCATGAAAAAGCAGCAAATTGTGCCTATTTTGCCTGTGTTATTCGATTAACACAATTGCACTGCAAATGGTTAATCGATTAACCAGGCCAAAATATGCCCAATTTGCCTAAAAAAGGGTGTTGTGGTCCCGGTTTCGATTTTCCACCTCTTGTATTGATGAATAGGTATGGAAACCTTCATTTTATGCTTGTTTTGATGAGGTGATGACCTTGTGAGGATATGATTAATCGGGCTTGGAAAACCTGAATATCCTGCAATCAAAACACCAAGGAAAAATGCAAATGCGTATGCTAACGATGCGAATGCGCATGCTTATGCAAAAGGCAAAAAAGGGAGGTCAAATTTCGGGTTACGACACTATGAAATTAATCCATCAAGTTTGATTTAGGTCAAGGACTTGATTTCATAGAGGATCGCACAGTTTGGAATTCATCTGACAAAAAGTCAACTGTGCACAAAAGTCAAACTTTGACTTTTTGAGATTTTTCATAATTATATTTCCTTAACTCTAAAATGATGTTAATGTGTGGTTGGAATCATCATTCATCAAGAAAAATCAAGAAAAGTGGGATAACTTGTAAAAGGGGTAACCATAAAAACTTAGAAATTTTTCTAAGTTATGGAACAAAGTGGCTAGGGTACCAACTTTGGAGGATCATAACTCCTAAACCAGAGGGCCATTTTTCCCCATCAAAAGCTGGATTTGTAGCTCTCATTACCCTTTACAAAAGATTCAACTACACCTCACTCCAATTCATTATGGATTCTGAGTTATAATTGGGCCAAAATGACTAAAACATGAAAATACATCATTTTCCAACACTTAGAAAAATTCTGACCAAGGCAGATTTTGTTGAAAACACCAAAACTTGTGAGATCTTTTCACATAGTTGCAAGCTGAATCAAGTCCAAAGGTAAACATCAATGTTGTTGCATATGTTTCTAAGAATCCAAAGAGCCTCTCAGCATGAATTATTTCAACTTGAGCCAAGAGAAATCCATGCCCAAAGTCATGCTGCTGCAAGCTGTCTTGGAAAAATCAGTTTGCATGTTTGCTTGCCACACACGATTTCTGAATCAAAACCAAGGATCATTATGCCACATGTACTCAAACCAATCATAATACATCTGATCCAACCTACAAAGCTCAGTCACAAAGCCAAGGAATCTTCCAACTTGAAGTTCATGCATTTTGTCACATTTTACCTTGAATTCAAAGGCATTAATGTGGAATAGTGCATTGTCAAGATTCTCACTCTCCTCAGTCAAGTTCTCTGATTAAACAACAATTAAAATGACTGAGGAATGTGATTTCAGTCAAGGCATAGCTGATCTATTTGGAGCAGCTGTTACACCTAATGCAAGAGGCATTTATGCCCAACCTATCCCTTTGAAGGTGATCTGATCCAACAGCCATTCACTATTCCTCCAAGACAAGAGTTGATCACCTATCAATAGAGGTTCCAATGGATCATTCAAGGCACACCAAAGCAAGTTATAGCACTGCTTTCTCTCAATCTCTCTTAAGTGCCAATTTTCTTTGTTTTTGAGCAACCACCATCGGGTTTTGAGTTGTAGCCCTAAGCAATCCATTCCAATTGTTCAAACACATCACATATGATGTATTTGAGGTGTCCAAACACTTAAACACCAACTGTAACACCCCTAGCTCAAAATCACCCTTCAACCAAGCCATTATGTCTCAATTATGCAGTTGGAGTTCTCCAGCTTGATCCAGAAGTTTTCAGAGTGTTCCAAAGCTTGCAACACACTCCACAACATCCATTAAAGCTGTAGGGATCATCAAATCGCATCTGGAACACAATCTGTGCAGGGTTCCATTTCAGCTTGCATCAAGGTAAGCCTCAAAACTCCATCTTCATGATCCATGCATATTTCCTCGCATGATATTTTTGCCAATTGATTGCCATCATGTGTTGAGTGTTTCCCCTCAAGAAATTTGATCATAGCCCTCATAACCATGTCTGCACGACTGCTATTGCAAAATTAGGGTTCATATGGTCGTAATGATATAACTTGATATACACTGAAAATAAATAAAATCAAGTATTGCCATCTTGTTCCTTGTTAAAAAACACACGAGTTTGGTGTTTGAATCATGTCAAATGGTTGAGAGATGAGTGAGATAGGAGGCTTCATGCACGAGCTCGGGGAAGAAGATGGCCATGTAACACCCCATTTTAATTATTTAGACGTCTTGTGTTATTTTCTTTGTGTGACCTTGCTTGGGGGAGTGTTTTGAGGGCGTTTAAGGGTTGCCCTTAGTTAGGAAGGTGAGTTGGTGAGATAAAGCCTTTAGATTAATACTAATAGTGGTATAGTTAATAATAATAATAATTTAATTAATAATAGTAATATTATTATTTTATTATTATTATTGTTATTATTGTTATTATTGCTATTATTATTAATTAATTTAATTAAAATTGGATTAAGAGAATTAAAAGAGGTTTAGGGAAAATAGAAAGGTTTTGGCACGTGAAATGAGAAATAGAGAACCAAGAGGAGAGAAAGAACAAGGTGTGCTAGGGCTTGATCTTCTTCCCCAATTGTCCAGATTTTCTGTAAAGATTTGAGGTAAGGGGGAGAAACGGGTTTAATATTGGTGATTCATTCATGATAGGGTAGTGGGGAGTCCTTAGCCCCGTAGGAATTTGTATGCAAACTGTTGTGTTGTTGATCTGTTGTATATGCCTGCTATGATGATGGAATCGTGCATGTATTGATTGGTGATATTATGAATTTTTGTTGTTGTTGCTGTTGTATGCACATCTGTTACAAATCTGTTGTTTTTTATTCAAATTGGGAGAACGATTTGAGATTATAGATCTGTAATACATGTAGTAATTCTAGGTACAAGAGAAAAGATGAAAATTGGACCTAAAATTCATGTAGAAACGATTATAGGACTGGTTGGAAGTGAAGAAGTGTGGAAATCGTAGCAGAGTGTAGAGTGGTGAGGTCTCTGGTGATTTGCGTAATGGATCTGGCCATACGCGTATGGGGCTAGGCCATACGCGTATGGGAGTGAAGGAAAGGGGGCCTTACGCATAAGGGGAGCTTGAGGGGAGGGTTTGGCACGACCCTCTGCCCATAATCGTATGGTACGCGTACGATTGGCAAGGCAATACGCGTATGGAGTAGCCATACGCGTATGTAGATCTGAGAGTTGGAAATTGAAGGAAAAATGGGTCTCTGCCCATACGCGTATGAAGTTGGGCAATACGCGTATGGCAGGGCGAGGCAGGAGGCCTTACGCGTATCAAATGGGGGTATACGCATAAGGAAGGGTGAGGGAGCAAGTCATACGCGTATGACTCAGGTCAATACGCGTATGGACAGCAGTGGTGCAGAGTTTCATATTTTTGCAATTTCTTTCCCGTTTTCGCATCGGAATTGTTTTCTCTTGGTTTGAGAGGTTGGGAATAGGTGCCAGGTGCTGAGAAATAATACATGGGTGATGAAAATATTAATTTTAATAATTTTAATTAATTAATTAATTAATTGGGTGTTTGGTGTGTATGAAGCAAATTACATGACGATGGTGTTGATGATATGTATGATGTGATCAGGAGGATCGTGTGCATGTATTTACACTTGTATACATGTTTTGTTGTGCATAGTTGAGTCTTGCATATTCATGGTGATTGGTGGGATGAATCATTGCTCAAGAGGAGTGTATGTGATTCATCCGTACTCCTATATGGAGAATGGTGGGGGATAGATCATTGCCAAGTAGAGGTGTATGTGATCTATCCGGGGTTCGATTGAATGAACTAATGAGTCGGTACCGCATGCATGGTGTCGTGTTGCATTACATTATTACTTGATGTTGTTGATGATATTGGACAGTAGGTCGTGTTGGTGTGTTGTTGCCTTGTATATGTGAATGCTACCTTGTTATCATGTATTTATTCACCGATAATATTGAATGTGATTTCTCACCCCTTTGTTGTTGTTGTGTCTGTGCTTCTTCGGAAGTACAAATAATCCAGGTACTTAGATAGCTTGGATATTGGTGTTGCTGATCGAGTCCATAGGAGTGCTCTGATACGTAACACGGGATTTTGGGGATTTCATTCATTTTGTTATTTGTTATTCTTTTTGTTACGTATATTTATTTTTGATGAACATTATGGTGAACCACGATTTTATGTGGAGTTTTGGTGTTATTGGCAAATGGCCGTAAATCGAATAATTGAATAAATTTTCCGCTGTTTGATTTTATTAAAATGAAGGAGATTTGTTTTGTTGGCTCTTAATGTGACATTCCACTCGGTGAAAACTCTGATTTATCTTTAATATTTTGTTTATTTTTCAAAATGGGAAAGTGGGGTGTTACAGGCTATGGCGCCATTCTTCAGGTTTTCCAACCAAGTTCTCTATATATTTTTCACTTACCATATGTTTAATAAATTGGCATTGCGCCCCAGTGGTTGATCAGCTGGTTTGTGAGTATTGGCAAGCGAGAGGTCTGGGGTTCGAATTCCCCTCGCCCCATACCTCTTTTTTACCACTTTTTCCTTTTTTTTGTTATTTTTCATATTTATTTTAAATGATTTGAAAAATTAATAACTCACTCAATTTTAATTATTTTTTATTGGTTCTTTTTGCAAAAAAAATCACAAAAATGTTGAAATATTTTATTCCACAAAAAAAATAGATTTATATTATTTATTCAATATAATTAGTATTTTTGTGAATAAGTTCATTTTCATTGTTTTTTAAACATTTTAAAATGAATATTCATCTTGAAAAATCAAAACCAAATGAGCTTTAATTCATCTTGTGATTAAAATATCATTTTTCAAACCTTAACCAAAGATCATAAGTTGTTTATTAAAACTTATTTGGTATTTGTATCATTTTAATTAATTTTCTTTGACTAATTACTTGTAAAAATGATGAAATTAGGGTTTTATTGATTTTCACCCTAACAAATCTTTTTCAAACACTCATGGGCCTCTAATAGAGTGTAAGACCCAATCCTTTTTTAAATTAAAACCTTTTGGGCCTCAGTTATTGTATAAGACCCACTGCGATTTCAAAAATCTCGGCGCGATCGCCATTTTCCAAACAAATAATTATTTGGGCCTACCCTCGTGTTATAAGCCCCATTCCTTTCTTTAAAACTTTTTTGGGCCTCTAATAGAGTGTAAAACCCAACCCTTTTTGAAAACCAAAACAATTTGGGCCTCGGTCATCGTATAAGACCCACTGTGCTTTCAAAAACCTCGGCACGATCGTCGTTTTGAAAAACAAAACCTTTTGGGCCTCTCCTTGAGCTGTAAGCCCCATCACTGGTACAAAAACAATTTTTGGGCCTCTAGTAGAGTGTAAGACCCAACCCTTTTTGAAAAAAAAAATATTTTGGGCCTCAGTGTATTGTATATGTCCCGTTGTATTTCAAAAAGTTCGGCGCGATCATCGCCCGTTTAAATAAAACCCTTGGGCCTACCCTCGTGTTATAAGCCCCATTTCTTTTCTTCAAACAATTTTTGGGCCTCTAATAGAGTGTAAGACCCAATCCTTTGTAAATACAGACCATTTTTGGGCCTCAAATGTTGTATAAGTCCTGTTGTATTTCAAAAGTCACGGCGCGATCGTCGCCTTTTTAAACAAAAACCATGAGCCTCTCCTTGAGCTGTAAGCCCCACCACTTGTATAAAAATAAACTTATGGGCCTCTTGAGAGAGTATAAGACCCATCCCTTTGTACAGAAAACCTTTTTAGGTCCCAGTCACTTGTATAAGTCCCTCTGTACAAATTCACAGTGCAATCACTGATAAAACCTTGGGCCTCTCCTTGAGCTATAATCCCTAACAATCTTTTCAAAGCACTTTCTCCTTTGATTTTTGCATATGATATTGTTATCAAAGTTTTCTTTGTTGAACAAACTAACAAAACAGCATGGAAGCTCTACAACCGAGTAAGTGTTTACCCGCTTTCATATGTATATAATTGTACTGTGGGGTTGTTTTCACTGTAAGTCTTTTTTCGTAAACTCATGTCAACTGTGTAATAATAGTATAGATATTTAGAGTTTCCCCGGAAACTACGTCTAGAACTAGACAGAACCTAGTCTCCTTACATCTGACGTTCTCTCGGACATTTCAACATAACCTAAACCATGGGAATTTTCTTTTACAACAATTTTAGATAACTAGATCTAAGAAATCTCCCCCTTGAACAGTCCATATACAGAACGCCATTGTTCCAAGTGAAACCCCTTCTGGAACTGTTCATCAGCCTCCTCTTGGGCTTATTGCAAGGACCCAAAGGCTTCCTAAAAGCATCTCCGCCTCCTCTTGGGCGTTGTACAAGGACCCGTCGGCTTTTTAGAAGTTTTCACAGCCTCGTCTTAGGCTTCGTATAATGATTCTTCCTCCGGGAAGATAGCCTCCTCTTGGGCTTCGTACAAATTGTCCCTCGGCTTCTTAAAAGTTACTCTCGCCTCCTCTTAGGCTTCGTACAAATTGTCCCGACGACCTCTTAAAGGTATAGGAACAGAAATTAGTCATCTTAATAGAACAGTCTTTCAAGGAGTCTAGATCTTTCTACCGCAAATGTGTTGTCTCTTAATTTCTCTTAAGCATAGTACAAAAGATAAAACTCTAGACTTGGACAATCTAATTTCCTTGAGTCTCAAAGACATTCTCCAGCTCCTTTCAAAAATGGGAAGATAAAACTGGTAAGACTCGGACAGTCTAAAGCTCCTTTGGATTCCCCGTTTCCTCAGAGAACAGGAAATTAGGGGTGATCGTATCCGAACCAATCCAAAAGCAAAACCGCAAATCGAACCAATCCAAACCGAAAACCACAAAAACCGCATTTGGTTTGGATGATTTTGGATGATTTTTTTACTGAACCGCACGGTTTGGTTCGGTTTGCGGTTTTCATTTCACAAAACCGAACCAAACCGCATTTTAAACTTAAGTTACTAATTTCTATTTTTATATTTCCAATTCCACGTGACTCACTCCCAATTCCATTCAGTCATTAGCTTTCAATACTAATATCTAATTTTTATTATCATATTAAACTTGTTTTCTTTTTTAATACAGTAATACTACTATTTTAATTTTAAATCAAACTTTCAATTTCAATTTCAATTTATTGACTGCAATCTCAATTTCAATTCCAAATTGTATTTTCTTTGTTAGTGATAAGATTCCCTTCTAAAATGACTGCAGTATCTCTATTAATTTAATTCTAGTAATGTTTGTTTTATTTTATTATTATTATTATTTTTTTTTTGTTGAAGATTAACTTTTTATGGATATATTTTATATGCGGTAACTATTACCCCTGTCAGAAAAACATGGCCATATAACTATAATTTTTTAATAAACAACTTATTTGTAATAAACAACTTGCTTTGTATGATTGTTTGTTTAGGAAATTATATGATTAATTTCTTAGTTTTATAATTCCATAATCAAGAAGTCTATAAACCGCAACCACCGAACCGATTCTAACCGCATTGGTTTGGTTTGGTTTGGTTTGGATGAATTTTTAAAAATCAACCGAACCAAACCAAACCGCATGCATTTTTATCTCGCGGTTAGGATGATTTTTATGCTCAAAACCGAACTAAACCGCACCGCAAACACCCCTACAGGAAATAATCCCAATCCTCAGATCAAATCCATGAGTACGACGTTACCCATATAAGAACTGATTTTCTCTTTTAGCCAACATACTGGACCTATCACTCAACTGAAACAGTAACCATAGCCTCCTCTTAGGCTTTGTATAATGATCCTTTCCTCAGGAAAGATATCCCCCTCTTAGGCTTTGTATAATGATCCTTCTTCAGTGAAGTTAGTCTCCTCTTGGGCCTTGTACAATGATTCTCCCCAGTGGAGGTAACCTTTTAAGACTCTCTTGATGAGTCAGACCTTTTAGCCTCCATCTTGGGCTTTGTACGAGATACAAAAACACTCTCTTGTTGAGTATAAAAAGACTCTCTTGTTGAGTCAATCTTCCAATAGCCTCCATCTCGGGCTTTGTACGAGATACAAAAACACTCTCTTGTTGAGTATAAAAGACTCTCTTGTTGAGTCAAACCCCTTTTTAGCCTCCATCTCGGGCCTCGTACGAGATACAAAACACTCTCTTGTTGAGTATAAAAAGACTCTCTTGTTGAGTCAATCTTCCAATAGCCTCCATCTCGGGCTTCATACGATATACTAAATCACTCTCTTGTTGAGTATAAAAGACTCTCTTGTTGAGTCAACTCCCTTTTAGCTTCCATCTCGGGCTTCGTACGAGATACCAAAGCACTCTCTTGTTGAGTCAACCCTTTTAGCCTCTCTCTCGGGCTTCGTACGAGACACATAAAAACGCCCTCTTGTTGGGCCAATAGCCTTCTCTTAAGCTTTGTATAAGGAAACCCCGGTTGAGTCAATCAACCTTTTAGCATCAAATCTGTGCCTCGTTCACAGTATACAAACATCAATAACTCCTTTTCCTTCATCTAATTGCTGTAAGCGGCAAGCCTCTGGATTATTTACATCCACTGTCCTTCTTTTAGCATGAGAAATTCCTAAGGAAAGATGGCATTGCTCTACACTGAGTTAAAGTCTTCTCCTTCAGGTTGAAAATCCCCTATAAAGGAAATTATGGCATTGTATGATTCACAGATTCCAGTTAAAGTAATTCTCCTTTATAATCAGTCACCCAATAGTTGTGACAGACAGACCCTTCTTTAGAGATGACAAATTCTCTCTGGAGTCAAAACCCTTTAGCTTCACATCTTGGGATTCAAACAAGATACAAATAGACCATTCAGCTTCACATCTTGGGCTTTGAACAAGATACAAACCACCTTTAGCTTCACGTTTTGGGCTTTGAACAAGACACCAAAATAACCTTTTTCCTCCCATAGAATAGGAGGAACTACGATCGCTCTGATTTCCCTATCCCGGGAATACGTAGGCATAAGATTGAAAAATCTTAGCGAGCACACTAATCAAAAACCCAAAATCCCATATATCAACCGAATAGCATCGGTCCCTAACACCCTACCCCGACACTGTTTTCAACAAAATAACCCCAAAGGGCGAACCCCCTATTTTGATAGCATCTGTAAATCAACAGTTTTGACTGTTTAACCTCAGTTGGCAAGCAGGGTTAATTGGAGACATCTATTTCCCTTCCTTCATCAGCTTTAATAGGATAAAAAATGAATCGAACTGTAGTACCCAAGTGATAGTGCTTCGAAACCAGAAAAATCGCGCTACAGAAGAGTGGCGACCACAGTGGGATAGCTTCTTTCTTGTTTTCCTAAGGGATGAAAAATCTTGAATTCAAGGTGTCACAGGCATAGTGATGTCACTGGGAACCAAAATTATTGCTAGGATCGGCCCTCACTAGGATCTTAGGTCAAAAACCTTTAAATTGGGAAGGTACCACAGAATGGCGACTCCGCCAGGGAGCCATTTTCTGTCAGGAACATAGGATTCAAAGCTCTTAAAAGTCTAGGACATTAGGGAAAATATATATATACTGCTTTTCTTAATTGATATCTGTGTTTATTTTTCTGCTAATGGGAATGTGTGTGATGCCGCTTGTGGAAAGCTTGAGTATACACCTAGGAAAAACCTCTTTCAGTAGTACGGAAGCTATCGGAAATAGTTGTCACGCGATACTACCCTCTTCTGAGGTTCTTTGAAATAACATCACCTAGCACGGTTCCCGGCCCGCTGCTGTTATCTCGACATGAATCAATGATTTTGAGAGACAGGTACAAAAATCACTAGTATAAACCTTTGGGATAGGTAGAGCCTTGACTTCATGACACCGACCCTTTGACCCCATGTTTTTTCTATGTTTTTGTGTGCTGCATTCATGCATTCATTTAAAAAACATTAAAACAAAGAAAATTTTCTCTTCTAGTCTCTCTTTTTCAAAATTAAACTAAGACAATGATTGCAAATGTCAGAGAAATGAGATTGCGCTAATGGATTTCGGTAGAAGGAAAACTCATAAGTATACCTTCAAGGTTCCAAAGTTAGAGGATTTGAGAGGTTTGGCGAGAATGATCACAAACCATGAGGCTTTCAGAGCCAAGTACGGAGGTCTGCTACCTTTGTTAAGGGTCCAGGTAATTGAAAGAATCATGGAGGCACTCGTTCAGTTTTACGATCCGGTCTATCACTGTTTCACATTCCCGGATTACCAGCTCGCACCAACACTGGAGGAATATTCTCACTTGACTGATTTACACATTACTGATCAAGCTCCCTTTTCTGGACTGGAAGAAATTCCAAAGGATCAGACCATTGCAAGAGCAATTTATTTGGATGAGTCAGAAGCCAAGACTCACATGACCACCAAGGGAGGAATTCCAGGTTTACCAGCCAAGTTTCTGGTAAATAAGGCTCTATACTTTGCTAGTATAGGGAACGTGGCCGCTTTCGAGAGCATCTTTGTTTTGCTCACGTACGGGTTATTTTTGTTTCCCAACATCGATAATTTTGTAGATACCAACGCCATTAAGGTTTTTCTCATTGGAAACCCTGTACCGACTTTGCTCACAGATGCGTATCATTCTGTACACTTAAGGAATTTGTACAGCGGAGGGATGATCACATGCTATGTACCCCTGCTATATAAGTGGTTTATTTCCCATTTGCCTAAGTCTTCCGCTTTTTGGGATCATAAGAGTGCCTTACGTTGGTCGTAGAAAATCATGTCTCTTACCAACTCTGACATAGATTGGTACAATAGGATTTATGACGGGATCAGAATCATTGACCGTTGTGGAAACTTCCCCAACGTACCCGTCATAGGAACTAAGGGAGGAATCAATTACCATCCAGTTTTAGTTCGTCGTCAATTTGGATACCCGATGAGGCATGTCCCACGTAATGCTCATCTGGAAGGTCTTTTCTTCAAGGAAGGAGAAAATGACAGGGCACTAAAGACGAAAATAGTGCACACTTGGAAACATGTTCATAAGAAAGGACGGGAGTCTCTAGGAAAACCGGACTGTGTCTCAGTGAAGCCTTATCTCCACTGGGCACAAACTAGAGCTCTCAAGCTAAAGATGCCTTATCCTCGTCACGGAGTTCTTCCGCTAAGGGAATCTGTCATGTACTTCATGACTGAGATGGAAAAACTTCAAGTTACTCTCAACAAAGTTCAACAGGAAAGGAGGTCTTGGAAGAACAAATACCGCATTCTCAATGTGGAGTGTACCAAAATACAACAACTGTTAAAAGATAACGATGCTCTGATTGAGATTTTAGAGCAACATGTTGCGGAAAATCAGGATGACCAAAGGAATTTGCTCGCTCCTTTCACTTGGCAAAGGAATGACAACCCGACAATTGCCTTAGAGCCCTGGTCCAAGAAAAGGAAAGTACCAGAATCAGCACTCGAGTTCTCCTCAGAGAGGACTAAGGACCCATTAGCTTAGGTTTCTGTTTCCGCACCTTGTAATTTACTGTATTTCCATTTCCGTAATCCTTTGAATTCAATAAAACGGGGTTTCCCCACTGTTTGATATTTTCAATATAATTGTCGAAGTTTACTTTGAATAAACAAAAATAATTAATATAATCATTGCATTCATCATTCTCACGTCACATATTCTTCTTACCTACGAATCTTACGTTTGTGTCTCGGTTGTAGAGTCAAACTGTCTTATTCGTACAATACTCGAGCCAATCGTCAGAAAAGGATGGATGATCTCGAGGAAGAGAACAGAGAGTTGAGAGAAGAGATCGACACTTTGAAAGAGGATCTGAAAAAGCTTCATAACGACATGCAAACTCTAGCAGAAGCTCAGATGCAGCAACAAAGGACTGTGATCTCAGAGATCACATCAACGCCCATAGTGGAGAAGTGTGATCCTAGGTACAAAATGCTGAAATATCGTCCCTAGGGCATACCTGTTAACTATATCCTGGAAGGATATGTTCCGCCGATCACTGAAGATCAGGGAATCATAGCAGAAGCCGTTGGGCCTGAAGGTTACAAACTTCGGGAAAGTGAGGATGCCAGAGGCATATTGAGGACTCCTGAAGGTTACAAACTTCAGGAAACGCCAAGATTCATTGTTGTAGTAACGATACCACCCCCTGTGGTGCACACTGTCCCGGAAGGACAGATTCCATAGATACCTTCTGGTGGAAACGAAAGCATGTTCGAAAGAATGAAAAAGTTCCAGGAACAGTTCGTGGAAATGCAGAAGAAACTGCAAGCTATTCGCGGTCAGGATTTATTTGGAAAGGACGCCGCAGATCTCTGCTTGGTCCCTAATGTGAATGTTCTGCACAAGTTCCAAGTGCCCGACTTTGAAAAGTATAAGGGTAAATCTTGCCCTCAGAGCCATCTGGTGATGCACGCTCGGCAAATGTTAGCTCAGACAGAGAACCAGGAGCTACTGATTCACTACTTTCAGGATAGTTTAACCGGTGCCGCATTAAAATGGTACATGGGTTTAAACCGCGCTATGATCAGCACGTTCAGAGATCTTGGCACTGCCTTCGTCCAACAATATAAATACAATTTGGACATGGCACCAGACAGAGATCAACTTAGATCAATGTTGCAAAAGGATAAGGAAACCTTTAAAGAATACGCTCAGAGATGGCGTGAAATTGCCGCTCAAATTTGTCTGCCTCTTGAGGAAAAAGAGATGACAAAGATTTTCTTAAAGACCTTGAGCTTATTTTACTACAACAGAATGGTTGCCAGTGCGCCCAGCGACTTCACCGAAATGGTCGGTATGGGAGTACGTCTCGAGGAAGCCGTTCGAGAAGGACGTCTAGTCAAAAACACTGGGTCGACAAGCGGTACTAAGAAATACGGTAGTGCTCTTCCTAAGAAAAAAGAGCAAGATATTAGGAATATCTCTCTCGGAAAGCAAAGGTGACGGTACCAACCAGTAGCAGCTGTAACTCCTGCTATCAACCCCGTGCCTACGTATCAACCTCAGGTTGCGCAGAGCCAACCTAATCAACAGCAATTTCAGCAAAGGACACAACAACCTCTTCAGCAGGATCGTCCTCAATACAACAACAACCGTACAATGCGGCCACCAGGATTTGATCCTATACCCGTATCGTACGCAGAATTATTTCCGTTACTACTGGCCAAGGGGCATGTCCAGACTAAGTCTCCTCTTACAATACCGGAAAATCCACCTTTTTGGTTTAAAGCGGACCAGACTTGCCCTTACCATCAAGGAGGACCAGGGCATAACATAGAGAACTGTCTCAGTTTCAAATCCGGCGTGCAAAAGCTTGTTAGGAGCGGGGTCTTATCTTTCAAAGATACGAATCCGAATGTTCTCACGAACCCGCTGCCTCAACATGAGAAGGCTGCAGTCAATTTGATAGAGGGAGAGTCTAACAACATCTATCAAATTCATGATGTACTCTTGTTGAGGGTCAACTTGGTTAAGATGCATTGTAGACAGAGTGGATATGGCCATGTGCCACCTCACAATTATCACCAGTGTGATGTCTGCTCTAAAAACAATCAAGGATGTTCTGTGGTGCAATCAGCTCTACAGGAACAGATGGATCTCGGATGAATCCAAGAGCACCGAGTTCGTGGAGTTAACATGGTTTATAAGAAATTCCAACATCATTCAAAACCACGACATCCGTGCGATGAATGTCAACTTGGTGGAAATGCACTCAAGGCAAAGCCAGTATCATAATCTGCCGCGGCACGATTACAGTTCCTGTCTGACTTGTTCGGTAAACAAACAGGGATGCTCTTTCATACAAGAGGCCCTCCAGCGTCAGATGGATCTTGGATGGATCCAAGACTACCATGATAGGAATCATGATCAAATCAACATGATCTAGATCTTCGATATTTGCTTGATGAATACCAGCCTGGTGGAGTTACATGCTAAACAGGTCTGGCTCGGGTTCCTGGTATCACATGATTATCAGAGCTGTGAGGCGGGTTGCGAAAACGATCAAGGTTGTGCCCTTGTCCAGGAAACACTTCAGCACTTGTTAAACCACTGGTGGCTTCCAATCTATATGGATAAAGACACCCAGCAAGTTAGTATCGCTAACGGGAATCCTACTAGATATCAAAGTCAGGATGTTCGGTCAATGGAAACATACCTAGTAAGGTTACGCTGTATTCAAAGCGGACGTGGCCAAGTGCCACTACACAACTATGAGCGGTGTGGAGTTTGCTCAGTGAATAATCAAGGATGCTACCTCGTGCGAGCAGCCCTTCAAAGTCAGTTGGACCACGAGGAGGTTCGATCATGGTCAAGTTCTGGATCTGTCAACTACCTCGCTGATCAAATCGAGGACGTTGTCGTAATCTCTGATCATTAGAGGGCTAGGGATATTTGTGCCATCATCCCTCTACTTGACGAGTCAAGAGTTCCCAACCGGGAACAGATCGAAATTACTTATGATGGTCAGAAAAATCAGAAGGCTCCCATAGTTATCTATCTACTAGGACCATTACCGTATGAATTAACTAAGGCTATCCCTTACAAATACGGTGCAACAACGGTTGAGAATGGAAAGGAAGTGTTGTTACCCTCCGTCGTGAACATTGCAGACATCAGTCGAGTAATACGGAGTGGTAGAATCTTCAACAGAGGAGTTGGAGAACCCAGCAGAGAAAAGGAACCTCAAACAGAAGTTCCCGATCCACCAGTCGGTCAATCCAGTAATCCCGACCTTTCAAAAAATAATGATGAGATGCTGAAGCTCATCCAAAGGAGTGAATATAACATTGTTGATCAGCTGTTACAGACTCCTTCAAAGATATCGATATTATCACTGTTACTTAGTTCAGAAGCGCACAAGGAGGCTCTACAGAAAGTCTTGGAGCAAGCCTTTGTGGAACAGGATGTGTCAATACGACAGTTCGATAGCATTATCTCTAACATCACTTCCTGCAATAACTTGGGATTTAGTGATGAGGAATTACCTGAAGAAGGTCGCCGTCAAAACATGGCACTCAATATTACAGTCAACTGACAGGATGATGCTTTAGCCAGCGTAGTGGTAGACACAGGGTCAGCCCTGAATGTTATGCCGAAATCCACTTTGATGCAGTTATCATTCCAAGGCCCTCCGATGAGAACCAGCGAGTTTGTTGTCAAAGCGTTTGACGGATCCAGAAAAACGGTTATCGGCAAAGTCGACCTTCCCATAACTATCGGTCCTCACACTTTCCAAGTCAGTTTCCAGGTCATAGACATCCGGGCAACATACAGTTGTTTATTAGGAAGACCTTGGATACATCAGGCTGGGGGCGGTCACCTCGACCCTCCACCAAAAGCAAAAGTTCATCCAGAACGACAAACTCGTCACGGTTTGTGGGGAGCAGGCCTTGCTCGTAAGCAATTTGTCGTCATCCACTTATGTAGAATCGGAAGGGATAATCAGAACCCAGTTCCAAACGCTTTCGCTACACAAATACAATCATTCCAAAGGGGGGACTTCGATTTCCTCGTACAAAGATGCTATCAAAGTGATCGAGAGTACCAATACAATAGGATGGGGGCAGCTTGTCATTCCTACTGACAATAAAACAAAGAAGGGTCTTGGTTTTTCTGCAACCTGTACCCAGACAGCTGCTAACGGTGAAAGTCTTCATCCCATTCAGAATTTCTTCCACAGTGGAGGTTTCCTTCACCCAGTGACTCAAGAAGTGCATACCATCAATAAAGATGATTCATCCGATACGGAGGAAGAATGGAAGTCCTATCTCAACAAGGACGGTTATACGTCTCAGGACGAAACACAGACTCCCTTTTGCTTTCCTACACAGAGTCCGAGATTTATACCCAGGTCAGATGTCAAAATGATATATGGAGATTGTGATTCGGAAGGATGTCGTGCTCCACCAAACTCATTAGAGGAGGACACTCTGATGAAAGACAACTTTGACTACGACTACTATGGCCCGATGGATGGCCTGCCAATGTGGCAGCCGTACCCAGGAAACTTGGGGCAAGAAAATCAGCTGAACAACGAAAATCAGCTGGGCATCATTGAGAAAAATACCTGTGTCCCCACCATATTATGGGATCAACACACAGGTTATCCTGAAAATACTCAGCACGACAATGAATTCGCAACATTTACCAGACTAGAATTCATCAACTATGCTTTCCCTGAGGTTAATGTCATCGAGAGAGATAACCCCTCCAGTTCCAAAGAAGTGTGGGACACCTTGGGACAACCAAGTGGAAAATACGACTATATGGTCAAGTACACTGCTCCTGAAAGCTCTCGTATCATGCTCGAAGATATCCAACCGACTGGATGGAGTGATACATCTGAGAGTACAAATACTACGCAAAATGCAACAGAGGAATCCTCCTACGAAAACTCTGCTTGGGAGACAGATTCCAATGATCCAGCTCCACCATAAATCAGCGTTATTTCAGAGGACAAACCAAGAAAGAAGGAGCCAGACTTTGTGATTCACCGAGGAGTTCGCCGCCAATGGGTTGTTGTCGATGTTCCGAGGATCGTTCATAAGTCAAAGTAATTGCCGTCTTTTAACCTTTCACCCTGCCCAGGTGAAACATATGTTTTGATAGGGCTCGCTTTCTGTAAATTTCCCTCTTCGCTTTGCCCAAAGCGAGTGATTTTTGTTTTATAGGGCTGTAGTTTCAAGAATCGACTTGTTCATTAATAAAATAACGTCGTTCTGTAATTTCCGCATTAATTGCTATTTTCTCTTTTTGCTTTTTCTCAGAAAATGGTAATCCTAAAAAACAACTCAATAATAAAAACAAGCAGTAGAAAAAAAACACTGCACACACTCTTGCATTTTCTCTATCTCTTCTAAAAACAATCATCACGTCATGCAGATTGCTTGCTTTAAACCCCGTTGAAACATGCAATCCAATGCTTTCTCCCAACTTTGAGTTCCCGGTATTTGGGGCTGAAGAAGAAAATGACGACGAAATTCCAGAGGAGATCTCCCGATTACTCCGATAGGAGGAAAAGTCCATTGAACCTCACAAAGAGCCGTTGGAAACGATCAACGTGGGTTCAGAAAAAGAGAGAAAAGAAATCAGGATTGGGGCACTACTCAGTCCAACTGCCAAAGAGATTTTAACCAAGCTTCTCAAAGAGTTTCTTGATGTATTCGCTTGGTCCTATCAGGACATGCCAGGGTTGGATACCAGCATCGTGGAACATCACTTGCCGTTGAGATCGGAATGTTCGCTGGTAAAACAGAGGTTGAGACGGACTCACCCGGACATGGCCATCAAAATCAAAGAGGAGGTACAAAAGCAAATCGACGCGAATTTCCTCGCCACATCACCATATCCTCAATGGTTAGCCACATCGTACCCGTTCCCAAAATGAACGGAAAAGTCAGAATGTGTGTCGATTACAGAGATCTGAACAAGGCAAGTCCAAAGGACGACTTTCCCTTGCCACACATTGACATGCTGGCAGACAGTACAACAAAGTTCAAAGTCTTCTCCTTCATGAATGGATTCTCGGGCTATAATCAGATCAAAATGGTGCCGAAAGACATGGAGAAAACTTCGTTCATTACCCCATGGGGTACCTTTTGTTACAAGGTAATGTCGTTCGGTTTGAAGAACGCCGGGGCAACCTATCAAAGGGCCATGACTACTCTGTTTCATGACATGATACACAAAGAGATAGAGGTATATGCCGATAATATGATTGCAAAATCTAAGACAGAAGAGGAGCATGTGACCCACCTGTCAAAACTATTTGAGCGTTTGAGAAAGTACAAACTCCGCTTGAATCCCAATAAATGAACCTTCGGTGTCCGTTCAGGGAAACTCTTGGGGTTCATTGTCGGCCAGAAAGGAATTGAGGTTGATCCTGACGAGGTCAAGGCCATTCAAGAAATGCCTTCTCCAAAAACTGAAAAACAAGCCAGGGGATTCCTGGGACGTTTGAACTACATCTCCAAATTCATATTCCTCATGACCCCGACCTGTGCGCCGATCTTCAAATTACTCAAAAAGAATCAGGATTGCGTTTGGACAAAGGACTGTCAAACCACCTTCAACAGTTATCACCTCCAGTGGAGGGAAGACCACTGATCATCTACCTCACAGTCCTAGCGGACTCAATGGGATGTGTACTTAGCCAACAAGACGAAACAAGAAGGAAAGAGTCTGCCATCTATTATTTGAGCAAGAAATTCACCGACTGCGAGACTCGGTACACTATGCTTGAGAAAACTTGCTGCGCTTTGGCTTGGGCAGCCAAACGTCTTCGTCAGTACATGATTCGTCACACTACTTGGTTAATCTCAGAAATGGATCCAATCAAGTACGTCTTCGAAAAGCCTGCTCTCACGGGAAGGATTGCCCATTGGCAGATGTTGCTATCAGAATATGACATAGAGTACCATGCTCAGAAAGCCGTCAAAGGAGGTATTTTAGCAGATCATTTGGCTCATCAACCGATTGACGATCAGGAATCAATCGGATTTGACTTCCCAGATGAAGATGTCATGTATCTAAAAATGAAAGATTGCGATGAACCGCTACCCAGTGAAGGGCCAGAATCAGGTTCCCAATGGGGACTTATCTTTGACGGAGCTGTCAATCATTACGGAAACAGAATTGGGGAAATTATCATAACACCTCAGGGTACCCACATTCCTTTCACCGCCAGACTTACGTTCAAGTGCACAAACAACGAGGCTAATTACGAATCTTGTATTATGGGTCTCGAAGAAGCGATCGACTTAAGGATCAAGAACTTGGACGTATATGGCGACTCAGCTCTGGTTGTCAATCAGATCAAAGGATATTGGAACACATACCAATCTGGATTGATTCCTTACAAAGACTATGCAAGAAGGTTGTTGCCTTTCTTCAACAGAATCGAGTTTCATCACATCCCTCGTGATGAGAATCACATGGCTGATGCATTAGCCACTCTTTCTTCCATGATTAGTGTAGGTCAATGGAACGACCTACCTAAGATCGACATAATGCGCCTTGAACGGCCCGCTTACATCTTCGAGATTGAAGCAGTCATAGACGATAAACCTTGGTATCATGATATCAAATGCTTCCTTCAGAAATAGGAATACCCACCTGGGGCATCCAGAAAAGTCAGAAAGACCCTCAGAAGACTGTCTGGCAACTTCTTCCTGAGCGGTGATACACTCTATAAGCGAAACTTCGACATGGTCTTGCTCCGATGCATAGACAGACCAGAAGCAGACATGCTGATAAGGGAAATTCACGAAGGATCCTTTGGCACTCATGCCAACGGACACACAATGGCGAGAAAAATTCTAAGAGCAGAGTACTACCGGTTGACCATGGAATCCGACTGCTATAAGTACATGAGGAAGTGTCACAAGTGTCAGATATACGCCGACAAAATCCATGTATCGCCATCACATCTCAAAGTTCTTTCTTCCCCATGGCCTTTTTCCATATGGGGAATCGACATGTTCGGCGTGATCGAACCCAAGGCTTCGAACAGACATCGGTTCATCCTGGTAGCCATTGACTACTTCACCAAGTGGGTCGAAGCAGCGTCATACACTAATGTAACCCGACAAGTGGTGGTCCGATTTATCAAAAATAATATCATCTGCCGTTATGGTGTTCCGAGCCAGATCATTACAGATAATGGATCTAACTTGAACAATAAGATGATGAAAGAGTTGTGCGCAGAGTTCAAGATCGAACACCATAACTCATCTCCCTACCGACCCAAGATGAACGGAGCGGTAGAAGCGGCTAACAAGAACATCAAGAGGATTGTTCAAAAAATGGTTGTAACCTACAAAGATTGGCACGAGATGCTACCCTTTGCTCTTCACGGTTATCGTATATCTGTCCGCACTTCAACAGGGGCAACCCCTTTCTCTCTAGTATATGGCATGGAAGCAGTGCTCCCCGTCGAAGTAGAGATCCCATCAATCCGGGTATTGATGGAAGCTAAGCTTACAGAAGCTGAATGGTGTCAAAGCCAACACGACGAACTGAATCTGATCGAAGAGAAGCGAGTCACGGCTCTATGCCACGGTCAGTTGTATCAACAAAGAATGAAGAAGGCGTTTGACAAAAAGGTCCGACCTCGCGGCTTCAGGAAAGGAGACCTTGTGCTCAAAAAGATATAATCATTTCTCACTGACTCTCGTGGCAAATAGACTCCGAATTATGACGGCCCCTATGTGGTCAAGAAAGCTTTCTCAGGCGGCGCCTTGAGACTTGCAACCATGGACGGAGAGGAATTTGCCTACCCCACAAATGTTGATGTAGTCAAGAAATACTTCGCCTAACCTAAAAAAAAAATGTCTCGGTGGATTGAAAACCCGAAAGGGCGGTCCAGGCAAAAATTAGAGACATGATCAAAAATCATCCCGGTGGATGTCGCTCCCAGGATTTTCATCCAAGTACAAACGCGAAAGTGGCACCGAAACAGAGTCGCCAGCAATGTGTATTTATCCCAAGAGAGGGAAAGGAAACACCGCATAAACCTGAGGGAAAGGAAAAGAGCATGGTCGTGTGACCAAGAGAATGGGTAAGGGAGTCGGTTACGCGAGAGGAAGGTATTAGCACCCCCTCGCGTCCATCGTACCCGATGGGATCCACGCTTGCTGCTTCAATCAAAGGGTGTAAGAAAAGAATACTGTATAAGGAACTGAAAAGAGAATGGAAAAGGAAAGAGAGAGAAAGAGAAACAAATGTAGGGAAAATAAAAGAAGTGCTCGCATGGGCCCTAACCCACTGCCTACGTATCTCATCGGGAGCATGAGAATCAGAGCGACGTAGTTCCCCTCAACGGGTGCGGTTTTGTTTGTGTTTTTTAGTGAACGGCTAACGTTCTAGCTCAGGTGTTGCAGTCTCGCCGGTCCGAGTGCGTTACCATCTTGCAAGAGAACGAGTAGAAGCGCGTTCATACGTTGAGAGTGAATGAGGTGAGACAAGAATTCCCGAAGGAAAGACGTTATTGTTTGTTTTTGTCTTTTAGAAGTTTTTTTATTTGTTTGCATATGATAATGTATCTAAATCTTAATCATTGGAATGTGTACATTCTCACATTCCAAGATGGAATGAGTAAGAAAGCACACTAAGGGTGAAGAAGACCCCCACACTTAGTTCCAATTGTCAAGGTTCAAACACACTAGCATACTTGTATTTATTAAGTGTTTTTGTTGATTAAGAAATGAAGAAGTGTTTTTTATTATTTGCACCTTCAACAAGTATTGCATTTAAGTCCCTCATACAAGATCAAATGTTTAACACATTGACCCAAGATGGGCTATATGCTACACATTCTAAGATTACAAGAGAAGACCCCTTATAATCTTTTCTTTATATGAAAGGCCTAAATGCAATAAATGCCTACCTTTATTATATGTTTTGAATTTTCTTTGAGATGAGAAGAGAGACTCAAGAGAGGATAAAGGTAAAAATCTATATGGACTAAGACTCAATCCTAATTGATTAGTTAAGGGAGTGATCCTAAGGTTTGTGAGGTTTCAACCTAAAGTCTAAAGAAAGAATGAATTAAACAATTCACTTCTAAAGTAGAAGATGAATTGTAATTCACAAAGGGAAAGTGATGAGTTATTAAAAGAAAGCACATAAGTGCTTAACAAAACATAAAATGGAATTGTAAAAGAGAAAGGATAGAAGTTGAATGTGGATTCCTTATCCACACTCAATTGAAACTTACCAAAGCCCCTACATGGTTAGTAAACATGTATAAGAAGTATAAGAAGTAAAAGAACATGTAATGCATCATAAAACTCAAAAGAATTAAATGAGAAACCAAATCCTAGAGCCACAACCAGAATGTACATCATATGGAAACAAATGGTTATTATCATGCAAGTCCAAGTGGATAGGCAACAAACATCATCCATGGCATTAGAACATGCCACCATAAGAAAAAGGGAGAATGAAAGATGAAGGGAAAAAGAAGAAATGCATAAATGGAACATGTAATCCATGGATCAGAATTGAAATGAAATGAAAAATGATTCACAAACCTCTCACAAGTATTCATGAAGCACATCAAGACATTTAAGAAGTGATAGAAGAAGTAGAATTGAAATGGAAGTTCCAAACAAAGGAAAGTGCAAACACAACATGTTAAAGGTGTACAAGGTTCAAATGATAATCAACAAGCAAAGATGACATATAATATGTACCAATGACCTATAATGTCAAGAGTGTAGCTCACCCAATAGGCAAATGATCATGCAAGTATACACAAAAGAAAACATGTAAACATGCACAAAAGATTACAATGATATGACATGTTATAATGCTTTAAATGAAATGCATCAAACAAAAATCAAATGGCCTCATGAAAATTATAAAAACATGGTATTGAAGTTCACTAATCAGAGATGAATCACATATCAAAGTAGCATGCAAGGAACCAAGGCAAAATGATGTCAAACAATGCACTTAGGTCAAATAGACATATCATACAAAGTAGCACAAAAGTGAACACCAAACATGCCATAAAATGACCTAAAAAATCAAATAAAAATCAATTAACATACCTCAAGATGCTAATGACTCAATTCAAAAAGAAGAGCATCAAAACAATTTTTAATGATCAAGAAAAAAATTATACAAGATCATGTACCACATTAAGAATGCACACCAAATAAATTCAAAGAAAATTATGGAGAAGGGGTAAAAAGGTCATAAAATCAGAAAATAAAATCACCAAAAATTTTCTAAATGTTTTAATGATACTCATGAATTTTTTTGGAATTTTATGATACTATTTAGTATTTTTAAAAATTAAATAGCAAACGTGTAGAAAAATGGAAAAATAAAATGCAATGCAAAAAGGAATGGGGGTGCATGACTAGTAATTAATCAGTTCAAACTACATTGGGCCTTAAACGAGGGGGTGTGAATATCAATTTAATCCAAGGTCCAAATCTGCGTAAAACACACTAATTAACATACACTCTCAGTCAACAAAATTGACTCGCTCATGGCCATTGGATCAAGTCAAGGTCAAACGAAAGTCCAAGTAAACAACATCAACGCACACATGTGAATGACCACACAACATACAATGCACCACACCACATAATGTTTAAAAGAAATCAGAAAAAACGCACGTGAGGATCACATGAATTTTAATGTGCTGGCATCATACAAGCCTCACGATCATAGAAAATGGACGGACACGATTAAAACAAGACAAAACCCTAGCAAATACAGTCACCGGCCGGAGGTGACTTCCGGTCACCTTCTCCGGCCATATCACCACCGTCTGTAACTTCAAGTTTCCCAGAATCTCACAAACAAAACACCAAAATGAAGAGGAAGTAGTGGAGAGCACGAATCCAAAGACAAAATGCACAAGATGTTCATGAGATGAGAGAATCGAACAGAGGAAGATTTGCCCTAACTTTTCAACTATGCCTCAAAAGGCCTATCAACTAGCCAGACAAGTTCTTGAGCTTATAAGAAGCTTCAAGAACCTGAAAACAACTTCACATTAAGTCTATAATAGTGGAGATTCGTACCTGAAGTTTTGAAACCTTGAAGTGTTCTTCAAAAAACCAGAGGTCTTGTCTCTTCTACAATCTTCACTTGGCCAAATAAAGGCTGAAATGTAGAAATTGATGATGATTCAATGGAGAAAAGGTTGAAAACCAATCTTCAAAACAAGTTGCAGTGTTGAGAAATTGAGAGAGAATCAGATAGATTCTTAAGTGAGAGGAACAAAGTGAAGCTCGAGGATCAGTTCAATGGTGAGATTGAGAGAGAAGAAGAGAGTGTTTTAGAGTGAAATGAGAAGAATCAAGCTGACAATGAAATTGGAGTGTGTGTTTTCTATTTATGGTGAGCTCTAATCATGGTTTAGTGAGTGGAGTTAAGTGAGTCAAGTTAGTTAAACTGAGTCATCCCTAACTAACTGAGTCAAGTTAGTTAGGGAGAGCAGTGCTATGGTGAAGAGGGCTCATGACATGCTATGGTGTGGGAAAACTAAATGGCACGGTTTGTGAAATAGAAGCTTGTTCATCAAAAACTTGCTAAGCAAGTTTTGTCCCTTCTATTCTCATGCAATGCACGTGCCACTGTGCTTAGTGTAAGTAGTGTATGCTTGGTCAAAAGAGGAAACTGAAGTGAAGAAGTGTTTGGTGTGTGAGTGAACCAAATTATGAACTGAACTGTCAATGTACCAGTGCCAACATAGGGTAGTTTGTTGAAGTTTTTCTCCTTATTCCATGAATGGTTTGGTATGCTTTTGGAGTCAATTGAAAGAGGAGATATTGAAGAACAATGTTGGTTTGAAAATTGAAGTGAAATGAGGTCTCTAACATGCCTAAAAATGACCACAAACAGATGGAAAAAGAAACTGGTACATGGGTGCGCAGACTTGTGGCATGACCTGGTTGTGACCTGGTCAAATTTCAGTTGCAATGACCATTCTTTGAGCCATCATAACTCCTTAACCTTTGATCAGATGAAAAATTGATAAACACCAACTTTGAAGATCTCACATAGAGGAACAACTTTGATGTTGAAAGGTTTTCCATTTGAAGCCTCTAATCATGAGTAATTGATCAATACATTTGGCCCACCAAGTGTTTGAGAAAATGACTGCGCGCGTGCCCTGAAAATCTGGGTCATGACCTAGTTTTGAACCTACTTTGCTCAAACTTTGATCAATCATATCTCACTTAATTTTTATCCAATGGAGATGTTCTACACATGGATTTGAAGCTTAAAGCAAGACCTTTTGTTGTGGCCTGGTGGAATTTTCATTTGGTGCTTCAATTTTAAATGGCCTTGGTTTAAACTCTGATGCAAAATGGCCAAAACTTGCTATTTTTAGTAACCCTTCTTCTTCCAAAAATGGCAACTTTCTACATCTTGATTTTTTCATGATTCCTTTGGAATTTCTTGACCAAATTTTGTACATTGGACATATGTAACATGAATTTCATGATTTTGGGCTCAAAAAGTCAAGAGTTGACTTTTTCCTCTGATTATTTGACTTGGCCCCAATTTTCCTGATTTCTGATCTTTCTTCCAATTGAACCACTTCCAAAACCAATTGAGAAGCAATTTTCCACCTCCCTACACTTAGGGACATATGAAATACCATGACATCAAATTTGGTCCAAAAAATCAAAAATTCCCTGATTTTATTAGAAACCCTAGTTTTGGTGCCCACCTCCTAGGAGAAAAATGTGCAGTCTTCAATTTCAAATTCCTCAGAGTATGTTGTGTATCCCCTTAAAGGATGATGAGATATACCATTTGAGGATGATTTTGGATCAATGAACTATCTCTTTTGAGGGTCTTCCTTCAGTTTTTGAACCTCTTGCATAGTGAAAGATGTAGTGCTTCAATCTCCCATTGAATCTCACTTCCTTGAGGTTTTGGATGATCAATTGAGATAGTATGATACATGAAAGACTTCTTGGCTTGCCTTGAGGCAACTTGACTGACCTTTTTGTGCTTTGAATGATCCCTTGATTGTCCACCTTTCACCTGATCACATGCCCTGATGGTAAGAAGGATGCCATGCTTCATTTTTCTATGTTAAATGCAATGTAATGCTAATGAGATGGATATGATATGATAAATGATAATGCCATGCTATGATGACAAAGAGGGAGAGCAAATTTTGGGGTATTACAGCTGCCCCTATTCAAGCGCTGTAGACCTGAATGCCTGAAAGCAATTGCTTTCGGACTTTCAAGGTATATAGTGATTGAATACCAAATATAACCAAAAATTTGCTCTGGATGATGAGGAAGAAACTCCCACGACATTGCTAGCTTGAATTTTCAATGAAACATTGTCGGAGAAAACTGTCTTTTGAACGACACCAGACGACTACTGGCTTGCCACACTGCTGGTGGACTTTAATAATGTCTTTTATGCAATTCCAGACGACTACTGGCCTGCCACGTTACTGGTGGACTTTAGAAATGTCTTTTTGAACGACGCCAGACGACTACTGGCTTGCCACACTACTGGTGGACTTTGCAGCCTCACGCCACCCGAAGACGGACCTTTGCCAATCCACTGTTGGAATTTTGTCACCCGGAGATTGACCTTTTGCCAATCCACTGTTGGACTTTTGCCACCCGAAGACGGACTTTTGCCAATCCACTGTTGGACTTTTGCCACCCGGAGATGGACCTTTGCCAATCCACTGTTGGACTTTTGCCACCCGAAGACGGACTTTTGCCAATCCACTGTTGGACTTTTGCCACCCGAAGATGGACTTTTGCCAATCCACTGTTGGACTTTTGCCACCCGAAGACGGACTTTTGCCAATCCACTGTTGGACTTTTGCCACCCGGAGATGGACCTTTTGCCAATCCACTGTTGGACTTTTGCCAATCCACTGTTGGACTTTTGCCACCCGGAGATGGACCTTTGCCAATCCACTGTTGGACTTTTGCCACCCGAAGACGGACTTTTGCCAATCCACTGTTGGACTTTTGCCACCCGGAGATGGACTTTTGCCAATCCACTGTTGGACTTTTGCCACCCGGAGATGGACCTTTTGCCAATCAACTGTTGGACTTTTAGCTGCTTTGCCACCCGAAGATGGACTTTTGCCAATCCACTGTTGGACTTTTGCCACCCGAAGACGGACTTTTTCCAATCCACTGTTGGACTTTTGCCACCCGAAGACGGACTTTTGCCAATCCACTGTTGGACTTTTGCCACCCGAAGACGGACTTTTGCCAATCCACTGTTGGACTTTTGCAATATTCCAATACCGGATTGCACTCTGCATCCGTGTCAGACATCTCTGCCGACTTTACTGAGGAACAATGATCAACGACTTGACTTTAGAGGTTCCTGAGAGGATAATATCTCTGCTGGAGAATAAATGAACAATCCGTCTGCTTCAAATTGTCAAGTTTGCCAAAAATAAATTGAACCTGAAGAATAATAAATCTGCCAGTAAACACTTCATCTGCTAGGGGAATGAATTCTGGTCACAGCGACTCCGCTGGGGATAAGAATTTCTTTGCATGGCGTCCTGCTAAGGAAGAAAAGTCGTAAAAAACTCTGCTTGAGGATCTATCCAATCCAAGACCCTTTGTAGGGGTTATCAACCTTCTGACCCGGCTGGGGAAAGACTGTACCATCCTTGTTGAGGAATAGATTCTGCCGATCCTATAAACCTCTGCGAGGAGAACAACAACTCAGTTGGGGAGTATTGCTGACAAGATTCGATGCTGACCTCTGTGGGGGATCATTACCAGAGACACAATCTTGCTGGGGATCATGGCTACTCTGCCAGGGATATACAAATCCTGGTTAGAACATTCCACTGTAACTTGCTAGAAAGAGTCCTTAGAGATCTGTTGGGGAAACCCAAAGCAAATCCACAGTAGTCTGCTGAAGAATATGACTGTCGAGCTTAGGATAAGTACCACAATGCCCCATGTTAGGCGAGCTTCCCTTTAGACAATTCCGTTAGGGATGACGAGTTTATAACAAACTCTGCTGGAGGAAACTGCTTTAAAACGTCTCGCGTTGGGGAATGCCTTTTTGAGAGGATTTTACAGAAGACTAACTGTCCTCAAACTCTACTGGGGATGATCAACACTTCATGCTGGGGAAACAATCATGCCCCATGCTTGGACAAACCAACAATTCGTCCCCGAAGAGGATGTCATAAGAGGATTTTACAGAAGATTTAGCCTCTTCAAACTCTTGTGACTTCGCTGGGGAAAGACCATCAGTTTCGGTGTCGACGAGACCACTCTTTTGGGGAACCTGTGACCGTTATCGACACAGAAAAGCTTGTAGCTGTTGGAAGTACTGTATGAGAGAATCGACTTAATAAGATACAACGGTACCCAGTTGAACTTAATTCACTGAGATCGACCCGTTATGAACAATCGTCGACCGAACGATGAACGCCGATCTTCTTACCCATAATTGCCCCAGTCTTTTGCGTGGGGTGATTTATTACTGGTCTTGTGCTTAACACCATCTGCACCTACTACCTGCAACAAAAGAATATGCACACATGCCCCGAATATTGCGTGGCTAGAATCCACCATCCGGGAATATTCAACATTCAAAGTAATTTCAAATGTTTTTTTTTTCGCGCATGTTATTGCAAGGCCGCCATGTTTTCAAATGCAATGTTTTATCAAAATTAGGACGTTTTTGCAAACAAAGCAATAAAACAAAAATAGGAGGCTTTTTATTGAAATTCAATTTATTGACTGAGAACCCAGAATAGGCAATTACATCCGGAAGCAATCCCTGGAAAGAGGTGATCGCTGAAAATTGAGAAAAGAAGCTATCCTAATGGCAATGTGAAAACGGACTTCCACTGAGTTTCCATTCTGTTATGACCAGTATGTCTTCAAAACTCCCCGACCTTGCCTTCTGAGGAATGATCAGACCGATTCCTATCTTTCAGAATGTCAGTTGTTCAAACGATAATGGGGTACAGATAACTCAGACCGTAGTCATTCGCTTAAATCCCTTTTTTGTGTGGATCGCCCTTTCAGGTTTTCGATCCACCAGGATACCCTTTTTTGCCTAAGTTGCCCTTTCGAGTTTTCAACTTACGGGTGTACAATTTTTTCAATTATATCCCTAATTTTTGCCCGAACCTTATTCTGTTTTTGGTTCGCCGGGATGCCCTTTTTTGCCTGGATTTTTTATTTTTATTATCCAGCGGGTCTATTCATGCGAAGTAATTTTTGACTACGTCCGAGTTGACAGGGGATGAAAAGTCTTCGCCATCCATGGTTGTAAGCAATAAAGCTCCGCCCGAAAAGACCTTTTTAACCACGAATGGACCTTCATAGTTAGGAGTCCATTTGCCCCTGTGATCTGTATTGGGAGGAAGGATCCTTTTGAGTACCACATCTCCGACTTTGTAAACCCGAGGACGCACCTTTTGGTCAAATGCCTGCTTCATTCTGCGCTGATATAGTTGCCCATGGCATACAGCCGCCAATCGCTTTTCCTCAATAAGGCTCAACTGATCAAATCTGGCTCGTACCCATTCAGCCTCATCTAGCTTAACATCCATCATGACTCTGAGGGACGGAATCTCCACTTCAACTGGTAGTACTGCCTCCATACCATATACAAGTGAGAATGGGGTTGCCCTAGTGGACGTGCGTACCGACGTTCGATACCCATGCAAAGCAAATGGTAACATCTCATGCCAATCTTTGTACGTGACAACCATCTTCTGCACAATCTTCTTGATATTTTTGTTGGCCGCTTCGACCGCGCCATTCATCTTTGGGCGGTACGGAGAAGAATTGTGATGTTCGATTTTGAAGTCCCGGCATAACTCCGCCATCATCTTATTGTTCAAATTAGAACCATTATCAGTAATGATTCTTTCGGGAACTCCATATCGGTAAATGATATCCCGTTTTAAGAAACGAGCGACCAGTTGTTTTGTAACATTGGCATAGGATGCGGCTTCAACCCATTTGGTGAAGTAATCAATTGCCACCAAGATGAAACGATGACCATTGGAAGCTGTAGGCTCAATCTTTCCGATCATATCAATGCCCCACATGGCAAACGGCCAAGGCGACGACATGATACTCAACGGATTTGGAGGCACATGCACCTTATCTGCATAGATCTGGCATTTATGGCATTTGCGGGCATATTTGCAACAATCTGACTCCATAGTCAACCAATACTATCCCGATCTTAACAACTTTTTAGCCATTGCATGCCCTCCGGCATGAGTACCGAAAGAGCCTTCGTGCACTTCAATCATCAACAAGTCTGCTTCATGTCTATCCACACATCTAAGCAGGACCGTGTCAAAATTTCTTTTATACAGCACGCCATCTTTGTTCAAGAATAAACTACCAGCTAACCTTCTCAACGTCTTCCTGTCTTTGGACGATGCCCCGGACGGGTACTCTTGACTTTTCAAGAAACACTTAATGTCATGAAACCATGGCTTGTCATCAGACGCTGCATCGACCGCAAACACAAATGCTGGTCTGTCAAGGCGGGATACCTTAATCTTAGGTACATGGTTCCATCCTTGCACTTTGATCATGGAAGACAAAGTGGCCAAGGCATCAGCGAACCTATTCTCATCTCGAGGAATATGGTACAGTTTCACTGTTGTGAAAAATGTCAGCAATCTCCTTGTATAATCTCTATACGGCACTAGATTTGCTTGGTGCGTGTACCAACTCCCTTTCACTTGATTGATTACCAAAGCTGAATCACCGAATATATCAAGGGTTTTAATCCGTAGATTAACCGCCTCCTCGATCCCCATTATACAAGCTTCGTACTCTGCTTCATTGTTGGTGCATCCGAAAGTTATTCGTGCAGTGAAAGGCATATGAACACCTTCCGGCGTGATAAGAACTGCTCCAACTCCGCACCCATTCATATTGACAGCCCCATCAAACATCAGACTCCATTTGGATTCAGGGTCTGGCCCCTCCTCCGGGAGTGGTTCCTCGCAGTCTTTAGCTTTGAGAAACATGATGTCCTCATCAGGGAAGTCAAACTTCATGGGTTGGTAATCATCAATCGGCTGTTGCGCAAGGTAGTCGGACAAGATACTTCCTTTGATGGCCTTTTGTGAAGTGTACTGAATGTCATACTCTGTCAAGACCATTTGCCACCGTGCAACTCTGCCTATCAATGCTGGTTTCTCGAAAATGTACTTGATAGGATCCATTTTTGAAATCAACAAGGTCGTGTACCTAACCATATATTGCCTCAATCGCTTAGCGGCCCATGCAAGCGCACAGCATGTCTTTTCAAGCATGGAGTACCGGGACTCACAATCATTGAACTTTTTGCTCAGGTAGTAAATAACATGCTCCTTCCTACCTGTCTCGTCATGTTGACCGAGAACACAACCCATGGAACCTTCAAGCACTGTCAGATACATTATCAGCGGTCTCCCTTCAACTGGAGGCATTAGAATCGGAGGTTCCTGCAAGTATTCTTTTATCTTATCGAATGCCAATTGGCAATCGTCATTCCACCTGACCGTTTGATCTTTCCTTAACAATTTAAATATTGGCTCACACGTGGCTGTTAGGTGAGATATGAACCTTGCAATGTAGTTCAATCTACCCAAGAAACCATGAACCTCTTTTTCTGTTCTCGGTTCAGGCATTTCTTGTATTGCTTTCACCTTGGCAGGATCAACCTCGATTCCTCTTTCGCTCACAATGAAACCCAGTAACTTTCCAGAACGCACCCCAAACGTGCACTTGTTTGGATTTAATCTCAGACGGAACTTTCTCAACCTTTCAAACAGCTTTTTCAGGTTAATCAGATGTTCCTCTTCTGTTCTCGACTTGGCAATCATATCATCTACATAACATTCGATCTCCTTATGAATCAAGTCATGAAACAATGTCACCATCGCCCGCTGGTACGTTGCCCCTGCGTTTTTCAACCCAAAAGGCATTACTTTATAACAATATGTACCCCACGGAGTAATGAACGTGGTCTTCTCCATATCTTCAGGTGCCATCTTGATCTGGTTGTACCCGGAGAAACCGTCCATAAATGAGAACACTGAAAACTGAGCTGTATTATCGACCAACACATCAATATGAGGTAGTGGAAAATCATCTTTCGGGCTAGCTTTATTAAGATCTCGATAATCCACACACATTCTCACTTTTCCATCTTTCTTCGGTACTGGCACGATGTTGGCTACCCACGGAGGATATTTTGTCACAGCAAGAAAACCAGCATCCCACTGCTTCTGGACTTCCTCCTTGATCTTTAAAGCCATGTCGGGGTGAGTCCGACGAAGCTTCTGCTTGACTGGCGGGCATTCTTCTCTTAATGGCAGCCTGTGCACGACAATATCCGTATCCAACCCCGGCATGTCTTGATACGACCAGGCGAAGATGTCAACATACTCGTGCAACATTTCCGTCAAAGTTTGCTTCACATCTGCTTGCAAGCTGGCACCAATCCTGATCTCTTTCTTGGCGTCCTTGGTACCAATATTGATGATTTCTACAGTCTCCTGATGAGGCTGGATGACCCTTTCCTCTTGTTTCAACAATCTGGCCAGTTCTTCAGAGAGTTCACAATCTTTCTCATCCCCTTCTTCGGCTTGATAAATTGGATTGTCAAAGTCATACATAGCCATATCAAAATCGTTATCAGTGGTATCCGGAGGATCAAGTCTGCATGAACAGGTTCATGCCTTATTTTAGAATTTTATTTTTAAGCAAAACAAAAGAAAATGAAACATTGCCATTTTATTTTTTTGTGCAAAAATAAAAACTGAAAGACAGAGAACAAAATTTGATTGCAAAACGTCCTTTATTAATGATTAAACATTGCAAATGCAACCATGGTGGCCCTACAAATGAATCTATACGCCTTGGGCAGAGCGCAAGATTTTGACATGCATTATGGTTAGAAAAAAAACAAAGAAACATTACTCTGTCTGAAGAGTAACCCGGATGACTTCTTCAACGGACCAATTTTGCACTTGTTGTCCCGGAGCATGAGGGCGTACCCAGTTGTCCAGGTCACAATTACTGTCAACACTATCCTCTGTGGCTGCACAAGACTGGTCCGTGTAGATAATTCCCCCACTATTGAAAGTAATGGGTCCCCTGCTCCCCGCATCTGAAGTTGTAGAGGGATGATAACCAATACCAAATTTGTCTTCCTTCATTGGGGTCTCTATCAACCTGCCCCAACCTTGGGCGTTGCCTGCCCTGACGACTTCGACAGCTTGTTTGTAAGATGAAATGGAGGTACCGGCCCCAGCTGGTACAGAAGAAGACTCAGGTGCATCGTCAATATTGACTGCTTCAAATGATTGGCACAGCATCTCATGAATTTCCCCATCCATTTCAATGTACTTGAACGTGGACAAGTGACTCACAAAGATGTCTTCTTCCCCACACACCGTCACAACCTGCCCTTCAAACTCATACTTCAGCTTTTGATGTAGAGTAGAAGTAACAGCCCCGGCTCCATGAATCCAAGGGCGTTCCAATAGGCAGCTATATGCAGGTTGTATGTCCATTACATGGAACGTGGATTTGAATACCTGTGGTCCAATTTGTACGGGCAATTCCACCTCACCAAACACAGATCGTCTAGTTCCATCGAATGCTCTGACCACCAATTCACTAGGCCTTAAGATCAAACCATCAACTTCCAGCTTCATTAATGCCTTCTTGGGCAAGACATTGAGTGATGAACCAGTGTCTACCAGTACATGAGATAACATTGCGCCCTTACACTCCATCGTGATATGCAAAGCCTTATTGTGGTTTCTTCCTTCAACAGTCAGATCTCTACTTGTAAATCCCAAGCCATGGCTAACATTAACATTAGAGATTACGTCCTCGAGCTGATTAACAGTAATTTCCTGTGGCACGTATGCACTCTTCAATACTTTCAACAACGCCTGCCGATGCGCATCAGAGCACATCAATAGTGACAAGATTGAAATCTTTGAAGGGGTCTGATTCAGTTGGTCCACAATCTTATAATCGCTTTTCTTGATTATCTTCATAAATTCTTCCATTTCCTTATCAAAAGTAATCTTTGTCTCTGCTTCAGGTGTAGGCGCATCTTCAACCACCTGTTTACCTTTAGCCTTTGCTGCAGCTTCTGCCTCTTTATCACTTCTCAAGGTTTGGGGAGCGAACAACCTTCCACTCCTTGTAAAGCCCCCTACACCCCCTACGTTATCAATATTTGGGCTGACTGACGACTCAACTTCCTGCTTTTTACCTTCGTAATATACATCTGCCCCATAGTGCCATGGGATAGCCTTCATAGACGTGAACGGAATTGGTCCTGGCACCGTGATAGTGACAGGACTGGGCCCTTCTGGCGCAACACTCGCCATGGGAACTGCATTGACCGACATTTGAATCTCAGCGAGAGTGTAATAGATGGTCACTGTTGATATCTCATCAGTGTCTTTCACGACTCTGTCGAACTGTAGACATCCTTCATCGATCAGATTCTGTAAACCCATCTTCAACTTATCACAGCCGTTCTCCTGATTCATACACTCAGAGCAATCTTGATTACAGCCCGGGAACACCCGACCCTTCAATAAACGATCTTTTACAACCAACAAAGAAGTTTTCACTTGATGGATATCTGTCACCAGATTCAATCTCCTCCCATCTTCAATAGCGTACACATTTGTTGCACTATGATCAGGCATGGGATGCTGAGTAATATTAGGAGCGGGAGAGAAATTGATGGCTTTAGCATCGATCAAATCTTGTACTTTATGATGGAAAGCCCAGCATTTTTCAATGGAGTGCCCCTGAGCACCTGAGTGGAACTCACAACGAGCATTAGCATCGAAGTTAGGTGGCAGGTTTCCAGCAACCGGAGCTTTCATAGTACGGAGTTCTACCAACTTTAACTCGAGTAGTCGGGGAAACAGCGCGGCATAAGTCATAGGGAGAGGATCCATCTTACGATCCCTCTGCCTAGACCTTTGCTGGAAAAAAGGTTGTTGCTGTTGAACTTGTTGTTGGGGTTATTGTTTCTGAACAGACGGTGTGGGGATTGTTACAGCATCTACCTGATAATAAGCTTGAGGACGCCCTCTGCCTCGTCCTCTAAACACAGCATTCGTATCACCTTCTCTTCTTTTCTGGTTACTAGCAAACGGTTTCTTCGTCCCCGAAGAGCCAGCCCCACTCACATCCTGGATCTTTCCAAGCTTTAACAGACTTTCTATTCTTTCTCCCGCAATCACAATATCAGCAAATCCAGTTGACGGACAAGCAGCTAATCTATCAAGATAGGCCCCTTGCAAGGTGCCCATAAACATATCTGCCATTTCTCTGTCTGACAAGGGAGGTTGAACCTGGGCAGCCATTTCCCTCCACCTCTGTGCATATTCTTTGAAACTCTCCTTGGCATTTTGTGACAACCCCTGCAACTGAGTGTGGTTGGGCGCCATGTCAATATTGTACTGGTATTGCTTCAAGAACACTTCTGCCAGATCTTTCCAACTCTTCACAGCAGCTCTATTCAACTTCATATACCAGGTCAAGGACGCCCCAGCCAGACTGTCCTGAAAATAGTGCATCCATAGCTTCTCGTCATCCGTATGGGCTGCAATCTTCCCAAAGTAAGCTTGAAGATGCGTTTGGGGACACGCATTGCCGTGATACTTATCAAAAGTAGGAGGTTTGAATTTAGGGGGAATTCTGACTCCTGAGACCAGCCCCAAGCTGGTAACATCAATACCTATAGAGTTCTTGCATTCTATGGCCCTGATCTTTTCTGCTAACTCATCATACCTTCGATCACCTTGATTACCCACATCAGCATCTAGTAGAGTAAATTGGTCTTCCAGAGTATCTTCAAGAGTAACACCAGCATGCCTACCATTTCCATTACCCCGATTGTTACCACCAGGAGGAGGGTTGCCACCGGGAGGAGGAATGCCATGTCCCTGTGAATTGTCATGCTGATCACCTTCGGGCCCATTGTCTGGACGCTCGACCAGAAGCCTCAATCTCTCCTGATTTTGCGCCATGCCAGTCATGAGGGTCATGAACTGGTCCATACGCGCCCTCATTTCGGCCAAATCACTTTGCACTTGATCCATGATTCTTACTTGATTTCTTCGCGTCGAATATCGGTGAATATGACTCTCCGCTATACTGCCTGAAACCAAATAAAGGTTAGAGACCCTGCAACGAGTACCTGAAAAGCAAGTAACATAAATGCAGAATGTTATGCAATGCCATGCAATGTTATGTTTATCATTTCCAAAGTGCTTTACACCCTAATTCCAATCCAAACCACGGAAATCTGAAGTCCAGAAATCGTGATATAAAGAGACGTGTAGTGGTCATGTGCTTGTGTGCAACTATCTGATAAGGAATAATTCTGAATAAAACTACTCATACTCATTCAACGAAGTATTCAAGTACATTTAAGAAAGGTTCAACCGCAAATGCGATACAAGGAAAAATGGATCCATCAACAAGCCTGATGGTAACCATTAATAACAAAAAATAAGGAAAAGAACATCAATCTGACAATTCCACATCCTTCAGCCTGTCACTTGAGTATTTGATCTCCTCAAAAAGTATACGGGTACGCTGGTGATTCGGCTTTTCAATCATTTCTTTGATCAAGACATCCCTTTTCTCAAGAGCTTCAGTTAAAGAACCCATATGCAGCATAAGAGCTTCGTCATCATGCACTCCTTTGTGTCTCTTTACGCCAGCTTGCGTCTTGAGTATCTCTCTTGCTATCATGGCTTCTTCAAGCTCTTTCTTGGTATTCTTCAGCTGGCTTCTAGCTTCTTCTAACTGTTCTTGACTTTTACCGAGACTTTCCCGATACTTTCTCCTCTGCTCATGTGCCTTTTTAAGCTCCTCGTCTTTAGTCTTCGACTGGTCTTTTAACTCGGCATTTTCAATTCTGACTTCATCCTAAGCTTGACGAAGTTGAGCTAATGAATCCTTGCTTCGGGCTAAAGCCTGTTTTGTAATCTTGTGAGCCTGACTAGTGTCATCTGCTCCCAAAGTAAGTTTCCGAAAGTACCGAGCTCTGTCATCAAAATCTTCCTCTTTGTCAGCCAAGGTTTTTTCCGCTTTCAAGGCTCTCTTTTCCAACTCTTTGTTGTCAGCTAGAGCTTTCTGAAGACATCTGCTCATTCCAGAATTCTCTATCTGCAACTCTCTGACCATTTTCTTCCACTTCTCACATTCTTCAATAGCCACCATAGTGGGTTGTTCTGGCTGTACTGAACATAAAAGAGGTCCCCTTGAAAAGGGTAAAAGCAATTCCTTTACTTTCATCTCAATCCACCTGTCATATTCAGGATAAGATCTACAATCTCCTTTTCCAAAAACTGCTTTTCCAATTTTGTGCTTATCTTTCCAAGCATTCACTACTTCTACCACCTTCGCATCTTTAGTTCCTGTAAAGAATAAAGATTCTTCCACATCTTGCTCTGTAGGAGGATCCCTGGAAGCATACCCAAACTGTCGGATGGCCAAAACTGGATTATAATTGATCCCTCCTTTTCTGCCAATCAAAGGCACATTTGGAAAATTTCCGCATCTTGTGACAAGCTCTGTTCTCAATAACCGGTGGTCAAACCATACAATGTTACCAACAGTTAAACTCATCAATCGTTTAGACCATTTCGCCACATCTTTGGTTTCCACAAAGGCACCTGTCTGAGGCAAATGTTTGAAAAACCAATGACTCAGCAGTGGAGTACAACAACTAACAGATCCTCCCCTCCTTTTCTCATTCTTGTAATGCACGGAATGATAAAAATCTCCTAACAAAGTAGGGACTGGATTTTTAAGGACGAAAACTCTCGTTGCTTGCATATCCACAAAGTCTTGCTGATTGGGAAAGAAAACTAGGCCATATATGCAGAGAGCCAGAATGGAATTGTAAAACGTCCAATTTTTAGCACTTGCAGCCTCTTGGGCTTGTCCAGACAGAAATTCTAAATGAAATCCGCTAACTCCATTTTTACTGCTCACACCACTCTTTACCACTGCCTGATCCATTTGTAACGCAACAGCAATTTCTTTTACGCTGGGAGAACTACCAGAGAAGAATGGTATTGTCGACGTGATCGGAATTCCCAAAATAAATGAGAATTCTTCTAGTGTTGGCATCAAAATGTAATCTGAAAAAAGAAAGCATCTCAACGAAGGCTCGTAGAACTGCAGCAGAGTGTGCAAAGCATCATGTTCATACTTGGTGATTGTACGGACCATCCCAACCAAATTCCCGTAGCTTTTCTGAAATCTATCAAGAATACCCGGACCAGCCATATCTATAACTTTGAGCAATGAATCCAAGACAGGATCTGGAAACTTGTAAGACACATTGTTCTTTCTCTCGGCAACGATCTCTGTTGAACCCATGGATTGGAATCAGAAATGTATTATGCACCTGAAAATGACAAACATAACTGTTATGATATGATAATGCAATGCAAAAGGGCATGTGATCAGGTAATCAAGTGTCTGTGTCTGTATTGAACTGTGTGCACTATGTCTCTGTACTGAATCTGGCAATATCTGAGATGAACACTTAAATCACTGTCATAGGATACAATGTCTGAAATCCTCATAGAATCACGAGTAAGATAGGTAGGAGGCTGGGTTTCCTGCAAACCTGTAAACATCCCGCCCATACTCACATGTGGTTCTTAGAAAATAAGGCTTGTCAGCTTCGGAGGTTTGAGAAGCAATAGCACATTCAGCCCGTAGGATACAATGCTATGCCAATCAAAGAGGTCGTCCACTGACTCCCCTTAGAAAATAAAAGTCATCCTATGCAAGTTCCAAAGTGGGCCCTCGGGTGCGAATGGGTTTGCCACGGAATGTGGTCTGCCACTGTCACCGCTAAAGAGGGATGTTTCCACTAAGGCCCTCATGATCGGTCATTAGAGTCGACAGCTCTCTAGATCTACATCCTGGAATACGCAAGATGCGCATGCCACGACGTGTCCCAAGATAGCCTCGTCTAGCTGTGAATTTCGTGAACACCCAACGCACTCCAAACGGCACGTAGGCCCCACTACTCTCCACTCTAATTCTAAGTGTATCCTCAAGCCTGTGTAATGGGCTTATCTCTCAGAAATCCCATCCCGCCAAACAGAAAACAGCACAGTCCAGCATAGCATAATATAACATATGGAATAAACATGGTAAAATGCAGTAAATGCAGTAATATACAGTAATAAACAGTAAATAACTATACAGTAAAACGGTAAATACAGCACAACAATAAACACCCAATGAAAGAAAAACAGACAAGCGTTAGGATTGACTCGCTTAGGATGGACCAGCAATAGGTCAACACTCCCCAGCAGAGTCGCCAGCTGTCGCTCCCGGGATTTTCATCCAAGTACAAACGCGAAAGTGGCACCGAAACAGAGTCGCCAGCAATGTGTATTTATCCCAAGAGAGGGAAAGGAAACACCGCATAAACCTGAGGGAAAGGAAAAGAGCATGGTCTTGCGACCAAGAGAATGGGTAAGGGAGTCGGTTACGCGAGAGGAAGGTATTAGCACCCCCTCGCGTCCATCGTACCCGATGGGATCCACGCTTGCTGCTTCAATCAAAGGGTGTAAGAAAAGAATACTGTATAAGGAACTGAAAAGAGAATGGAAAAGGAAAGAGAGAGAAAGAGAAATAAATGTAAGGAAAATAAAAGAAGTGCTCGCATGGGCCCTAACCCACTGCCTACGTATCTCATCGGGAGCATGAGAATCAGAGCGACGTAGTTCCCCTCAACGGGTGCGGTTTTGTTTGTGTTTTTTAGTGAACGGCTAACGTTCTAGCTCAGGTGTTGCAGTCTCGCCGGTCCGAGTGCGTTACCATCTTGCAAGAGAACGAGTAGAAGCGCGTTCATACGTTGAGAGTGAATGAGGTGAGACAAGAATTCCCGAAGGAAAGACGTTATTGTTTGTTTTTGTCTTTTAGAAGTTTTTTTATTTGTTTGCATATGATAATGTATCTAAATCTTAATCATTGGAATGTGTACATTCTCACATTCCAAGATGGAATGAGTAAGAAAGCACACTAAGGGTGAAGAAGACCCCCACACTTAGTTCCAATTGTCAAGGTTCAAACACACTAGCATACTTGTATTTATTAAGTGTTTTTGTTGATTAAGAAATGAAGAAGTGTTTTTTTATTATTTGCACCTTCAACAAGTATTGCATTTAAGTCCCTCATACAAGATCAAATGTTTAACACATTGACCCAAGATGGGCTATATGCTACACATTCTAAGATTACAAGAGAAGACCCCTTATAATCTTTTCTTTATATGAAAGGCCTAAATGCAATAAATGCCTACCTTTATTATATATTTTGAATTTTCTTTGAGATGAGAAGAGAGACTCAAGAGAGGATAAAGGTAAAAATCTATATGGACTAAGACTCAATCCTAATTGATTAGTTAAGGGAGTGATCCTAAGGTTTGTGAGGTTTCAACCTAAAGTCTAAAGAAAGAATGAATTAAACAATTCACTTCTAAAGTAGAAGATGAATTGTAATTCACAAAGGGAAAGTGATGAGTTATTAAAAGAAAGCACATAAGTGCTTAACAAAACATAAAATGGAATTGTAAAAGAGAAAGGATAGAAGTTGAATGTGGATTCCTTATCCACACTCAATTGAAACTTACCAAAGCCCCTACATGGTTAGTAAACATGTATAAGAAGTATAAGAAGTAAAAGAACATGTAATGCATCATAAAACTCAAAAGAATTATATGAGAAACCAAATCCTAGAGCCACAACCAGAATGTACATCATATGGAAACAAATGGTTATTATCATGCAAGTCCAAGTGGATAGGCAACAAACATCATCCATGGCATTAGAACATGCCACCATAAGAAAAAGGGAGAATGAAAGATGAAGGGAAAAAGAAAAAATGCATAAATGGAACATGTAATCCATGGATCAGAATTGAAATGAAATGAAAAATGATTCACAAACCTCTCACAAGTATTCATGAAGCACATCAAGACATTTAAGAAGTGACAGAAGAAGTAGAATTAAAATGGAAGTTCCAAACAAAGGAAAGTGCAAACACAACATGTTAAAGGTGCACAAGGTTCAAATGATAATCAACAAGCAAAGATGACATATAATATGTACCAATGACCTATAATGTCAAGAGTGTAGCTCACCCAATAGGCAAATGATCATGCAAGTATACACAAAAGAAAACATGTAAACATGCACAAAAGATTACAATGATATGACATGTTATAATGCTTTAAATGAAATGCATCAAACAAAAATCAAATGGCCTCATGAAAATTATGAAAACATGGTATTGAAGTTCACTAATCAGAGATGAATCACATATCAAAGTAGCATGCAAGGAACCAAGGCAAAATGATGTCAAACAATGCACTTAGGTCAAATAGACATATCATACAAAGTAGCACAAAAGTGAACACCAAACATGCCATAAAATGACCTAAAAATCAAATAAAAATCAATTAACATACCTCAAGATGCTAATGACTCAATGCAAAAAGAAGAGCATCAAAACAATTTTTAATGATCAAGAACAAAATTAAACAAGATCATGTACCACATTAAGAATGCACACCAAAGAAATTCAAAGAAAATTATGGAGAAGGGGTAAAAAGGTCATAAAATCAGAAAATAAAATCACCAAAACTTTTCTAAATGTTTTAATGATACTCATGAATTTTTGTGGAATTTTATGATACTATTTAGTATTTTTAAAAATTAAAAAGCAAACGTGTAGAAAAATGGAAAAATAAAATGCAATGCAAAAAGGAATGGGGGTGCATGACTAGTAATTAATCAGTTCAAACTACATTGGGCCTTAAACGAGGGGGTGTGAATATCAATTTAATCCAAGGTCCAAATCTGCGCAAAACACACTAATTAACATACACTCTCAGTCAACAAAATTGACTCGCTCATGGCCATTGGATCAAGTCAAGGTCAAACGAAAGTCCAAGTAAACAACATCAACGCACACATGTGAATGACCACACAACATACAATGCACCACACCACATAATGTTTAAAAGAAATAAGAAAAAACGCACGTGAGGATCACATGAATTTTAATATGCTGGCATCATACAAGCCTCACGATCATAGAAAATGGACGGACACGATTAAAACAAGACAAAACCCTAGCAAATACAGTCACCGGCCGGAGGTGACTTCCGGTCACCTTCTCCGGCCATATCACCACCGTCTGCAACTTCAAGTTTCCCAGAATCTCACAAACAAAACACCAAAATGAAGAGGAAGTAGTGGAGAGCACGAATCCAAAGACAAAATGCACAAGATGTTCATGAGATGAGAGAATCGAACAGAGGAAGATTTGCCCTAACTTTTCAACTATGCCTCAAAAGGCCTATCAACTAGCCAGACAAGTTCTTGAGCTTATAAGAAGCTTCAAGAACCTGAAAACAACTTCACATTAAGTCTATAATAGTGGAGATTCGTACCTGAAGTTTTGAAACCTTGAAGTGTTCTTCAGAAAACCAGAGGTCTTGTCTCTTCTACAATCTTCACTTGGCCAAATAAAGGCTGAAATGTAGAAATTGATGATGATTCAATGGAGAAAAGGTTGAAAACTAATCTTCAAAACAAGTTGCAGTGTTGAGAAATTGAGAAAGAATCAGATAGATTCTTAAGTGAGAGGAACAAAGTGAAGCTCGAGGATCAGTTCAATGGTGAGATTGAGAGAGAAGAAGAGAGTGTTTTAGAGTGAAATGAGAAGAATCAAGCTGACAATGAAATTGGAGTGTGTGTTTTCTATTTATGGTGAGCTCTAATCATGGTTTAGTGAGTGGAGTTAAGTGAGTCAAGTTAGTTAAACTGAGTCATCCCTAACTAACTGAGTCAAGTTAGTTAGGGAGAGCAGTGCTATGGTGAAGAGGGCTCATGACATGCTATGGTGTGGGAAAACTAAATGGCACGGTTTGTGAAATAGAAGCTTGTTCATCAAAAACTTGCTAAGCAAGTTTTGTCCCTTCTATTCTCATGCAATGCACGTGCCACTGTGCTTAGTGTAAGTAGTGTATGCTTGGTCAAAAGAGGAAACTGAAGTGAAGAAGTGTTTGGTGTGTGAGTGAACCAAATTATGAACTGAACTGTCAATGTACCAGTGCCAACATAGGGTAGTTTGTTGAAGTTTTTCTCCTTATTCCATGAATGGTTTGGTATGCTTTTGGAGTCAATTGAAAGAGGAGATATTGAAGAACAATGTTGGTTTGAAAATTGAAGTGAAATGAGGTCTCTAACATGCCTAAAAATGACCACAAACAGATGGAAAAAGAAACTGGTACATGGGTGCGCAGACTTGTGGCATGACCTGGTTGTGACCTGGTCAAATTTCAGTTGCAATGACCATTCTTTGAGCCATCATAACTCCTTAACCTTTGATCAGATGAAAAATTGATAAACACCAACTTTGAAGATCTCACATAGAGGAACAACTTTGATGTTGAAAGGTTTTCCATTTGAAGCCTCTAATCATGAGTAATTGATCAATACATTTGGCCCACCAAGTGTTTGAGAAAATGACTGCGCGCGTGCCCTGAAAATCTGGGTCATGACCTAGTTTTGAACCTACTTTGCTCAAACTTTGATCAATCATATCTCACTCAATTTTTATCCAATGGAGATGTTCTACACATGGATTTGAAGCTTAAAGCAAGACCTTTTGTTGTGGCCTGGTGGAATTTTCATTTGGTGCTTCAATTTTAAATGGCCTTGGTTCAAACTCTGATGCAAAATGGCCAAAACTTGCTATTTTTAGTAACCCTTCTTCTTCCAAAAATGGCAACTTTCTACATCTTGATTTTTTCATGATTCCTTTGGAATTTCTTGACCAAATTTTGTACATTGGACATATGTAACATGAATTTCATGATTTTGGGCTCAAAAAGTCAAGAGTTGACTTTTTCCTCTGATTATTTGACTTGGCCCCAATTTTCCTGATTTCTGATCTTTCTTCCAATTGAACCACTTCCAAAACCAATTGAGAAGCAATTTTCCACCTCCCTACACTTAGGGACATATGAAATACCATGACATCAAATTTGGTCCAAAAAATCAAAAATTCCCTGATTTTATTAGAAACCCTAGTTTTGGTGCCCACCTCCTAGGAGAAAAATGTGCAGTCTTCAATTTCAAATTCCTCAGAGTATGTTGTGTATCCCCTTAAAGGATGATGAGATATACCATTTGAGGATGATTTTGGATCAATGAACTATCTCTTTTGAGGGTCTTCCTTCAGTTTTTGAACCTCTTGCATAGTGAAAGATGTAGTGCTTCAATCTCCCATTGAATCTCACTTCCTTGAGGTTTTGGATTATCAATTGAGATAGTATGATACATGAAAGACTTCTTGGCTTGCCTTGAGGCAACTTGACTGACCTTTTTGTGCTTTGAATGATCCCTTGATTGTCCACCTTCCACCTGATCACATGCCCTGATGGTAAGAAGGATGCCATGCTTCATTTTTCTATGTTAAATGTAATGTAATGCAAATGAGATGGATATGATATGATAAATGATAATGCCATGCTATGATGACAAAGAGGGAGAGCAAATTTTGGGGTATTACAGCGGATTGGAAATCTCAGAGTACAATCCAGGCAAAAATTAGGGATAAGGGCAAGTAACTACGTCCAACAGGGGCAAATCCCTCAGCAGCAGTTACACCATCCATCAGAAAACTCCGGTCAAGGTCATATTCGACAGAAGCTCAGGATGCCTAGAATTTCAAGTTGGTAGAAGGATAGTGGTCGTTATGTTTCGATGTAGCCCTTTTCCCCTAAATTGCCATTTTCTGACTTTGTATATACTCTATGGAATCACGCGATTGGCTGACTTCCATCCTATCAATATAATTTGAGCCCTTGTGCTTTTGTTTGCAATTCTTATTTGTTTTAGCTTTACAGAACGACATTTTAACGTGATTAAAGATTCTTGAAATAAAACAAAAACAAATTTACTTGTTAAACTTTTTCTGCTTTTAAAATAAAGGTGGCAATTTCTTTTGACTGTTAAACATCAGAAGAACATCGATCGCTTCTCCAGAAGTAAACGAACCTCAAAGTGCAGAATCAAAGTATTCCTTCTAAACCAGTACGCCTGAACGAAGGATCAACTGTGTCGGAGACCTGGTTTCGTCTGACACACCTCGGCCGAGTTCTTACCTCCTAAGCCCGACCAACATAGCCCCCCGCGGGGACTATCCCACCTAAGCAAGGCAGAATTGCTATCTTGAACCAGCGATACTTTTTATCTCCCACTGTGGCCGAGTATCCAGTCGTGTTCATCTACTCGTTTGTATGTCGTGTCAGTTTTGTCAGCATATACATACATGCATCATGCATTATTGATTTACATTCATATTCATATTGCATCACTATCACTCTAGCCGGTCTTGTGCCCTAGTGATAAAAGTCTTCACGATCGAGTCATCGGTTCTTTCCTCGTCAGGAAATGTTGCGTCTGAACAATCTCTCTCCTTCAGCTTATCTCTGGATTAAAGTTGGTCTCTTGACCACTTTGATAACTTGAACCTCTGAGACCAAAGAAGATCGTCGACGAACATCACTCTTCGCCATTGAAGATGATATTTTCGCTTTCCCGGATTAAGGAAAATCCCTAGAGAAAACCTCTTAATCAAAGATTCAGCAATGCAGCAGTCTTTCTCCGAAAAGTCCACTGACGGAAAGGTCATCAGCACCTCAAAATTAGATCACATCATATGGCATTTTTCCGAGAAGATCCCGAGAAAAGTATGATGTAATACCCCAAGTGGAAATAGTCTCTCAAGAGACTCATTTTCCCCGGTAGAGTCGACAAATGGCATCTCCAACAGAGAAGTTTGTGCACCTCTGCAGTTCAGACTGATGGGTTCCCCAGCAAGTCTGACATCAGAACTTTTTCCATCAAATGGCATCTCCCCAGGAAAATTCGGCGAGAAGTTTGAGGAAAACCGCTACGCATAGGTCCCTTGTCAAGAAAGTTTATTGACAAAAGAAACTAAGACCAGTTCCTTGGTAGGAAACCAGGATCGAGGGGAAGTTTATATCAGAAACTGAGACCAGTTCCTTGGTAGGAAACCAGGATCGAGGGGAAGTTTATTTCAGAAACTAAGACCAGTTCCTTGGCTGGAAACCAGGATCGAGGGGAAGTTTTTACCTTTTCCGAGCATCATTGCTTAGCAAAAGAAGAAGGATGCGTGAACTACCATTCTTAATCACCATCAAAATTTCGGGTATTCCGATATTTAATCCTCTTGCACCCCGAATGCCCAAATACCTTCGTCATTCACACCTTCGGGTCCAAGAAGATTAAATAGGGGCATCTGTCATACCCCAAATTTTGACCACTAAGATTTCCCATCATTGTGCAAATCATCATCACAATATGGATCCCCAAAGATGGGTAAGCATCCACTACAATCAAAATTAGGGTTTCAAGCTCTCTTTGAGCCTCAGCCAAAAGATCAGATCAAGGAATGACATGATCTTCAACTTGTCTAAACCTCTCAAACATCCACAAAGGATCAAGAGGACTCCCACTTCAAGGATTAAGCACAAGGCTGCTCCCTTCTAGGTGGATTAAGCCTCGAGATCGCCAGTGTCACCAAATTAGGGTTTTGGTCGACCAGGGCCTCCAGATGGAATTTTTCCTCTGGGCATGAGCCAATGCTTCAAAGCATAACCTATGATACTCCAAGGGACATCATAAACCCAATCATCAAGTCAATTTAACCTCAGGGGATGCATTCATAAAAAATCAGGAATTAGGGTTTCTTGACCTAATTCACCCCTAAGTTGACTTTTGGGACAAATCATGAACCAAGACCTCAAGACATGGTTTTAGGGTCTCTAGCACACTACATTGATCCATTTGCAATAATGGATTGGTCCAAGAAGCTTGAGCAACAACTTTCAAGTTCATCAGAACCACAGTTAGGGTTTCGCGAGAAAAGTCAACTGTAGCTTTGACTTTTGACCAGGACATGCTCCCTAGCCCTAGGACATGATTCAATATACCCTATAATACCTATGAAATAAATCCATCAAGTTTGATTTAGGTCAAGGACTTGATTTCATAGAGGATCGCACAGCAGTTTGGAATTCATCTGACAAAAAGTCAACTGTGCACAAAAGTCAAACTTTGACTTTTTGAGATTTTTCATAATTATGGTTCCTTAACCCTAAAATGATGTTAATGTGTGGTTGGAATCATCATTCATCAAGAAAAATCAAGAAAAGTGGGATAACTTGTAAAAGGGGTAACCATAAAAACTTGGAAATTTTTCTAAGTTATGGAACAAAGTGGCTAGGGTACCAACTTTGGAGGATCATAACTCTTAAACCACAAGGCCATTTTCCCCATCCAAAGCTGGATTTGTAGCTCTCATTACCCTCTACAAAAGATTCAACTACAGCTCACTCCAATTCATTATGGATTCTGAGTTATGATTGGGCCAAAATGACTAAAACATGAAAATACATCATTTTCCAACACTTAGAAAAATTCTGACCAAGGCAGATTTTGTTGAAAACACTAAAACTTGTGAGATCTTTTCACATAGTTGCAAGCTGAATCAAGTCCAAAGGTAAAAATCAATGTTGTTGCATATGTTTCTAAGAATCCAAAGAGCCTCTCAGCATGAATTATTTTAACTTGAGCCAAGAGAAATCCATGCCCAAAGTCATGCTGCTGCAAGCTGTCTTGGAAAAATCAGTTTGCATGTTTGCTTGCCACACACGATTTCTGAATCAAAACCAAGGATCATTATGCCACATGTACTCAAACCAATCACAATACATCTGATCAAACCTACAAAGCTGGGTCACAAAACCAAGGAATCTTCCAACTTGAAGTTCATGCATTTTGTCACATTTTACCTTGAATTCAAAGGGCATTAATGTGGAATAGTGCATTGTCAAGATTCTCACTCTCCTCAGTCAAGTTCTCTGATTAAACAACAATTAAAATGACTGAGGAATGTGATTTCAGTCAAGGCATAGCTGATCTATTTGGAGCAGCTGTTACACCTAATGCAAGAGGTATTTATGCCCAACCAATCCCTTTGAAGGTGATCTGATCCAGCAGCCATTCATTATTCCTCCAAGACAAGAGTTGATCACCTATAAATAGAGGTTCCAATGGATCATTCAAGGCACACCAAAGTAAGTTATAGCACTGCTTTCTCTCAATCTCTCTTAAGTGCCAATTTTCTTTGTTTTTTAGCAACCACCATCGAGTTTTAAGTTGCAGCCCTACGCAATCCATTCCAATTGTTCAAACACATCACATATGATATATTTGAGGTGTCCAAACACTTAAACACCAACTGTAACACCCCTAGCTCAAAATCACCCTTTAACCAAGCCATTATGCCTCAATTATGCAGTTGGAGTTCTCCAGCTTGATCCAGAAGTTTTCAGAGTGTTCCAAAGCTTGCAACACACTCCATAACATCCATTAAAGCTGTAGGGATCATCAAATCGCATCTGGAACACCATCTGTGCAGAGTTCCATTTCAGCTTGCATCAAAGTAAGCCTCAAAACTCCATCTTTATGATCCATGCATATTTCCTCGCATGATATTTTTGACAATTGATTGCCATCATGTGTTGAGTGTTTCCCCTCAAGAAATTTGATCATAGCCCTCATAACCATGTCTGCACGACTGCTTTTGCAAAATCAGGGTTCATATGGTCGTGATGATATTACTTGCTATACACTGAAAATAAATAAAATCAAGTAATGCCATCTTGTTCCTTGTTAAAAAACACACGAGTTTGGTGTTTGAATCATGTCAAATGGTTGAGAGATGAGTGAGATATGGGGCTTCATGCACGAGCTCGGGGAAGAAGATGGCCATGGCGCCATTCTTCAGGTTTTCCAACCAAGTTCTCTATATATTTTTCACTTACCATATGTTTAATGAATTGGCATTGCGCCCCAGTGGTTGATCAGCTGGTTTGTGAGTATTGGCAAGCGAGAGGTCTGGGGTTCGAATCCCCCTCGCCCCAGACCTCTTTTTTTACCACTTTTTCCTTTTTTTTTGTTATTTTTCATATTTATTTTAAATGATTTGAAAAATTAATAACTCACTCAATTTTAATTATTTTTTATTGGTTCTTTTTGCAAAAAAAATCACAAAAATGTTGAAATATTTTATTCCACAAAAAAAAATATATTTATATTATTTATTCAATATAATTAGTATTTTTGTGAATAAGTTCATTTTCATTGTTTTTTATACATTTTAAAATGAATATTCATCTTGAAAAATCAAAACCAAATGAGCTTTAATTCATCTTGTGATTAAAATATCATTTTTCAAACCTTAACCAAAGATCATAAGTTGTTTATTAAAACTTATTTGGTATTTGTATCATTTTAATTAATTTTCTTTGAATAATTACTTTAAAAATGATGAAATTAGGGTTTTGTTGATTTTCACCCTTACAAATCTTTTTCAAACACTCATGGGCCTCTAATAGAGTGTAAGACCCAATCCTTTTTGAAATTAAAACCTTTTAGGCCTCAGTTATTGTATAAGACCCACTGCGATTTCAAAAATCTCGGCGCGATCGCCATTTTCCAAACAAATAATTATCTGGGCCTACCCTCGTGTTATAAGCCCCATTCCTTTCTTTAAAACTTTTTTGGGCCTCTAATAGAGTGTAAGACCTAACCCTTTTTGAAAACCAAAACAATTTGGGCCTCGGTCATCGTATAAGACCCACTGTGCTTTCAAAAACCTCGGCACGATCGCCGTTTTGAAAAACAAAACCTTTTGGGCCTCTCTTTGAGCTGTAAGCCCCATCACTGGTACAAAAACAATTTTTGGGCCTCTAGTAGAGTGTAAGACCCAACCCGTTTTGAAAAAAAAACATTTTGGGCCTCAGTGTATTGTATAAGTTCCGTTGTATTTCAAAAAGTTCGGCGCGATCATCGCCCGTTTAAATAAAACCCTTGGGCCTACCCTCGTGTTATAAGCCCCATTTCTTTTCTTCAAACAATTTTTGGGCCTCTAATAGAGTGTAAGACCCAATCCTTTGTAAATACAGACCATTTTTGGGCCTCAAATGTTGTATAAGTCCCGTTGTATTTCAAAAGTCACGGCGCGATCGTCGCCTTTTTAAACAAAAACCATGGGCCTCTCCTTGAGGTGTAAGCCCCACCACTTGTATAAAAATAAACTTCTGGGCCTCTTGAGAGAGTATAAGACTCATCCTTTTGTACAGAAAACCTTTTTGGACCCCAGTCACTTGTATAAGTCCCTCTATATAAATTCACAGTGCAATCACTGATAAAACCTTGGGCCTTTCCTTGAGCTATAATCCCCAACAATCTTTTCAAAGCACTTTCTCCTTTGATTTTTGCATATGATATTGTTATCAAAGTTTTCTTTGTTGAACAAACTAACAAAACATCATGGAAGCTCTACAACCGAGTAAGTGTTTACCCGCTTTCATTTACCGCTTTCATATGTATATAATTGTACTGTGGGGTTGTTTTTACTATAAGTCTTCTTTCGTAAACTCATGTCAACTGTGTAATAATAGCATAGATATTTAGAGTTTCCCCGGCAACTACGTCTAGAACTAGACAGAACCTAGTCTCCTTACATCCGACGTTCTCTCGGACATTTCAACATAACCTAAACCATGGGAATTTTCTTTTACAACAATTTTAGATAACTAGATCTAAGAAATCTCCCCCTTGAACAGTCCATATACAGAAGGCCATTGTTCCAAGTGAAACCCCTTCTGGAACTGTTCATCATCCTCCTCTTGGGCATAGTCCAAGGACCCAAAGGCTTCCTAAAAGCATCCCCGCCTCCTCTTGGGCATTGTACAAGGGCCCGTCGGCTTCTTAGAAGTTTTCACAGCCTCCTCTTATGCTTCGTATAATGATTCTTCCTCCGAGAAGATAGCCTCCTCTTGGGCTTCGTACAAATTGTCCCTCGGCTTCTTAAAAGTTACTTTCGCCTCCTCTTGGGCTTCGTACAAATTGTCCCGACGACCTCTTAAAGGTATAGGAACATAAATTAGTCATCTTAATAGAACAGTCTTTCAAAGAGTCTAGATCTTTCTACCGCAAATGTGCTGTTTCTTAATTTCTCTTAAGCATAGTACAAAAGATAAAACTCTAGACTTGGACAATCTAATTTCCTTGAGTCTCAAAGACATTCTCAAGCTCCTTTCAAAAATGGGAAGATAAAACCCGTAAGACTCGGACAGTCTAAAGCTCCTTTGGATTCCCCGTTTCCTTAGAGAACAGGAAATAATCTCGATCCTCAGATCAAATCCAAGAGTACGACGTTACCCATATAAGAACTGATTTTCTCTTTTAGCCAACATACTGGACCTTTCACTCAACTGAAGCACTAACCATAGCCTCCTCTTAGGCTTTGTATAATGATCTTTTCCTCAAGAAAGATAGCCTCCTCTTAGGCTTTGTATAATGATCCTTCTTCAGTGAAGTTAGTCTCCTCTTGGGCCTTGTACAATGATTCTCCCCAGCGAAGCTAACCTTTTAAGACTCTCTTGATGAGTCAGGCCTTTTAGCCTCCATCTTGGGCTTTGTAAGATATACAAAAACACTCTCTTGTTGAGTATAAAAAGACTCTCTTGTTGATTCAATCTTCCAATAGCCTCCATCTCGAGCTTTGTACGAGATACAAAAACACTCTCTTGTTGAGTATAAAAGACTCTCTTATTGAGTCAAACCCCTTTTTAGCCTCCATCTCGGGCCTCGTACGAGATACAAAACACTCTCTTGTTGAGTATAAAAAGACTCTCTTGTTGAGTCAATCTTCCAATAGCCTCCATCTCGGGCTTCATACGATATACTAAATCACTCTCTTGTTGAGTATAAAAGACTCTCTTGTTGAGTCAACTCCCTTTTAGCTTCCATCTCGGGCTTCGTACGAGATACCAAAGCACTCTCTTATTGAGTCAACCCTTTTAGCCCCTCTCTCGGGCTTCGTACGAGACACATAAAAACACCCTCTTGTTGGGCCAATAGCCTCCTCTTAGGCTTTGTATAAGGAAACCCCGGTTGAGTCAATCAACCTTTTAGCATCAAATATGTGCCTCGTTCACAGTATACAAACATCAACAACTCCTTTTCCTTCATCTAATTGCTGTAAGCGGCAAGCCTCTGGATTATTTACATCCACTGTCCTTCTTTTAGCATGAGAAATTCCTAAGGAAAGATGGCATTGCTCTACACAGAGTTAAAGTCTTCTCCTTCAGGTTGAAAATCCCCTATAAAGGAAATTATGGCATTGTTGGATTCACAGATCCCAGTTAAAGTAATTCTCCTTTATAATCAGTCACCCAACAGTTGTGACAGACAGGCCCTTCTTTAAAGATGACAAATTCTCTCTGGAGTCAAAACCCTTTAGCTTCACATCTTGGGCTTCAAACAAGATACAAATAGACCATTCAGCTTCACATCTTGGGCTTTGAACAAGATACAAACCACCTTTAGCTTCACGTCTTGGGCTTTGAACAAGACACCAAAATAACCTTTTTCCTCCCATAGAATAGGAGGATCTACGATCGCTCTGATTTCCCTATCCCGGGAATACGTAGGCATAAGATTGAAAAATCTTAGCGAGCACACTAATCAAAAACCCAAAATCCCATATATCAACCGAATAGCATCGGTCCCCAACACCCTACCCCGACACTGTTTTCAACAAAATAACCCCAAAGGGCGAACCCCCCTATTTTGATAGCATCTGTAAATAAAGAATTTTGACTGTTTAACCTAAGTTTGCAAGCAGGGTTAATTGGAGACATCTATTTCCATTCCTTCATTAGCTTTAATAGGATAAAAAATGAATCGAACTGTAGTACCCAAGCGATAGTGCTTCGAAACCATAAAAATCGTGCTACAGGCCTGCGTGCCACTTTTTTGGTCTTTTGTCTAGACTGCGTGCCATTTGTGCTGATCTTTGCCCGGCCTGCGTGCCAAAGGTTTTTTGATACTTGTTTGTAATACCGGTACAATGGGCTTTTGCCCGCTTAATGCATTTTTGTTTACCCGTGTGTGATGTTTGTGATGTTATCGTATTTGCTATACTTTATTTATTTTTGTTTAAGTAATAGAGATTTTGGGGATCTGCTCGACTTCGATAATCCTCGACTGCGTGGAGAGCTGGCCGAGTGGGCGGAGGTGTATTCCGACCTTCAACGAGGCTAAGAGCTCGGTCGAGGTCTTAGCTTCGTGGCGTGAACTTCCCATCGCGAGCTGGGTGTTCTGCCCAATTGGTACAATGACAACGGAGCTCGATCGAGGTGTCCTCGTCGGATCAAAAGTACTCGCGCACACACGACGCGGCCTTTGATCATCGTGTCTTGTATAGATGTGTCGTGCTTGTACCATAGTGCGTCCTCGTAACTGTGATGCTAGTGTGTCGCGGACAGTGCTTAACTGTAGTACTATTTAAGCTTCTCAGTGTTCCATGGTCGAGCAAGTTCTTCCCCGTGCAGATTTTCGAGGAAGTAGGCTCCTGCCCCCGTTTTCGCGCGGACGCGGTACGGGCCCTCCCAGTTCGCGGTGAGTTTGCCTTCTCGCGAATCTTTCTGGTTCCTTCGTAGGACGAGGGTGCCTACCTAAAAATCGTGTTTGATGACTTTGTCGTTATAACGTAAAGTTATTTTTTGTTTCAGTGAAGCTTCTCAGAGAGAAGCGCCCGACCGTGTCTCCTCGACGAAATCGAGCTCTTCCCTTAGGGCTTCGTTGTTCGGGTATCCATCGAGGGGGGCCTCCGTCCTCCTCGAGGGTTGCCTGATCTCCACGGGGATCACCGTCTCTGTTCTGTAGGTCAGACAAAAGGGTGTCTCCCTGGTCGTGGAGTGTGGGGTTGTTTGGTAGGCCCAGAGGACGCTGTGTAGCTCCTCGACCCACCGTTGTTTGGCGTCGCCGCTTTGGCTTGCCCGTTCGTTTGAGGGTGCTCTACCGACGTGAAGTACTGCTTCGTGCCCAACTTGGTGACGAAGTCTTGGAAGTTCCTGTCGGTGAACTGTGTTCCGTTGTCAGTGACAATAGCTTGGGGCACGCCGAATCGGGCGAGGATGTTCCTCTTGTAGAAACACAGTATGTTGAAGGCCATGATTTTGGCCAATGCTTCCGCCTCGATCCACTTCGTAAAATAGTCCACCCCGACGATGAGGTATTTGTTTTGATACGATCCCACGACAAAAGGTCCGAGGATATCCATTCCCCACCACGCAAACGGCCACGGGGAGGACAGTGTTTTGAGCTCGTTAGGAGGAGCGAGGTGTATGTCCCCGTGTCGCTGGCATCTATCGCACTTCTTGACGTGTTCCTTGGCGTTCTATTGCATGGTGGGCCAGTAATACCCTGCCCGAAGTGCTTTACGGGCTAAAGATCTCCCGCCAAGGTGCTGTGCATTGATTCCCTCGTGGACTTCCTGGAGTATACCGGGGACCTTGGTCTCCTCGACGCATCTGAGGAGGGGGATAGAAAACCCGCGGTGATATAGCTTGTCCTCGACTATAGTGTACGAGCACGCCCGTCGCTTGACATCCCCGCTTCTTTGGGATCCTCGGGCAGTTTGCCCGTCGTGAGGTACTCGAATACCGGGGTCATCCAGCAATTGCTGTCCCCAATGACGTTCACGTCCGCCGCCGGAATGGGTTTGTCGATGCTCGGGCGGGAAAGCACTTCTTGTATGACGGATTTGTTTCCGTCTTTCTTCTTTGTGCTCGCCAATTTGGACAAGACATCTGCTCGGGTATTGTGCTCGCGAGGGATGTGGGTTGTAACGCCCCAGTTTTTGTCAGTTTCAGTCCGTTTTATTTATTTGAGTCGTTTTTTATTATTCTATTATTATTTTATTCTATTTCTGACTTTTATCTGAAAATATGTTATTTTTAGTCGAGATTATATTTTATCGGGTTTTGGGAGCGTTTGCGAGATATTTGAGTGTAGGGGTATTTTGGGCGTTTTGATTTATTTGGTTAAGTTAAGAATAGAAAGAAAAAGAGAGAAAAATAGTAAGAAGAGAAAAGAAGAGAAGAGAAGAGAAAAGAAGAAAAGAGAGAAAAACTTGAGAAAGAAGAAATCAATCAACCGATTTTTCTACGCGCTATTTAATCGGATAAGGGTGCGAAACTCGATTATGCCATGTTTGTGTATGATTATGTATGTGTTTGCTTGGATGTTTCTTGTCTTTCCATGGCTTTTGAGTTCTAGGTCGAAAATGATAAAATGATTAGGAATCGATGTTTGCGCAGTCGGAAATCGATATAATTTGCGTTGTATGATCACCATGTGTTTATGAGTCATTGCTGATAATTGTTTTAGTGTTGGAATTGATTTGGAATGAAAAATGAGGTTTTTGGAGGTTTTTTTATAGTGTAACCCGTAACAACATTTTTCTGGTTCTGGTGTGATTCGCCAGGCGAATTTGGGATTCGCCAGGCGAATTGAGTATCACCACTATCTCGCCAGGCGAACTGCTGGCGAATGGGATTCGCCAGGTGAATTCGTAAGTCGCCAGGCGAAATAGGAATTACAGAAAGGGGGTAGCTTCTGTAACTCTTGGTTTTTTTTCTAATTGGTGATTCGCCACTGGCTCGCTAGGCGAACTGCTGGTGAATGGGATTCGCTAGGCGAAATCCATGACAAATGGCTGGCGAATGGGAATTCGCCAGGCGAATTCTCAAGTCGCCAGGCGAATTTGGCTGTATCTCAATAAATTCTTTTCTTTGAAAATTCATAACTTTTGATCTGTGGTTCGGTTTGAGGCGTGGTTTGATGTGTTAGAAAGCTCATAAAATGTACTTTATATTGATGATGGTTTTGTGAATTGTTGGCCGATTATATTATGTCGGAAATTGGAAAATGTGTTGTTTTGTTGTCGACTTTTGCCGTTTAATTGTGTGAACTTGATGTGTATGTGCAATATGTTGTTGGTGTGGATATTTTATGACTTGTGTACTGTTGAGTGATTAAATTGCATGAAATACATATCGTAATGATGATTGGTGGCCTTACGACAAGAAATTGCAATGTGTTGTAATTGTTGAGTTATGCATGATTATGGACGAGTAAATGTGTGCATATGAATGTTATGAGTCATTGTATGCCAAGCATCATAATATGCATATTGTGAAGTCGAGTACCATGAGGGTACGAGCGACGGATAGATTCCAATGGGAATCCGCTATAACATCGTGAGCCTTAAAAATAAGAGGACCTAAAGCGATTTGATATATCGTGAGCCTTAAAAATAAGAGGACCGAAAGCGATGGTTATAGACGATCGTGTGCCCTTGTGGGGTGTGAGCGATCGGATTGTGAGCCTTATACAAAGAGGACCGAAAGCAATCCATAAACGTCGTGAGCCTTATACAAAGTGGACCGAAAGCGACGGGGAACATCGTATGCCCGACGGGGAGTTACACTAAGTAACGAGCGATGGTTTCAATAGTTCCTGAGTGAATTGGTTCTGAGATGTGATGAGTCGGTACCACATGTGCATTGCATGGAGTCGTTGTGTAGGTCTCTGGGCATTTGCATAAATCATGGATTGATTGTGTATGGAATTGTGAATGTGACTGATGAGATGAAATATGTATATTTATGTGGTTGATGAGAGTATTGTATATGATTGATATGTATCGGCGATGTATATATAGAATATGTGTTGTATTTGATTGTGGTGTAATTGTGGTGACAATATTTTATATGTGCATTTTGTGTTAATATATGATTATATGCAACTGTGTTATGATTGTGTTTCTCACCCTTCTGCTGTTTTATAATGCTCTATGAGGCATTGCAGATTAGAGTTGCTGGAGGTCTTTTTGTGAAGCTTTGCGTCTTCATTCTTTTGTCGGTCGGCTCTGATATGTGACGTCGGGTAGTTAGGGTGGCCGTTTGTGATTAGTTTATATTATGTATATGTATCTGTTGAATTGTACATGTATGGTTGTATATGACAAACAAACTTTCATGATATATATATATATATATATATATATATATGAGATTCAGTTGCAGATTTTCCGCTATTATTCTGTTTCTGATTCGTGGGTGTATTACTACCTGAATTGTTGCATATTTGTATGAGCAGGTGTTGTATGTTTGTTTCAAATTGATGTGGCGTCTCCGGTCTATGCCGTGCATGTTTTAATTATACTCTGATGAAATTTTGAATTTTCTTTTACTGCTTTAATAGCTTGGGGGTATAGATTGGGGGTGTGACATGGGTCACTTCCGCGGAGGCGAAGTTCTTCATCTTTTCCTTTACCAAGGTCAGGTATTCGATGAGGCAGTCGTTTTTGGCCTGATACTCTCCTCGGGCTTGGGAGGCTACGAGCTGGGAGTCAGTGACGATTTTGACCTCCTTGGTGCCGAGGTCCTCGGCCAACCGAAGCCCGGCCAGCAAAGCTTTGTACTCTGCTTGATTGTTCAACGTCGGGAAGGACAGTTTGAGGGAGACCTTGATCAGGATGCCTTCCTCGTTTTCAAGGATAATGCCCGCTCCGCTCCCCTTCGTGCTGGATGCTCCGTCGACATAGATCGTCCACTTTTGGGATCCGTTGGTCGAAGGCTCCGGGACGGTCATCTCCGCCACAAAGTCGGCCAATACCTGAGCCTTCAGGGCCTTCCTTCCCTCGTATTATATTTCGAACTTGGCGAGTTCGAGCGATCATCTGAGCATCCTTCCCGCCATATCTGGTAGTCCAAGGAGCTGCCTTATTGGCTGTTCGGTTCTTACGACGACAGTGTGGGCTAGGAAGTAATGGCGCAGCCTCTTGGCCGCGGTGATGAGGGCCAGGGCGACTTTCTCGATCTGCTGATACCTGAGCTCGGGACCTTGGAGGGCTTTGCTCGTGAAATAAATTGGCTTTTGCCCGTTGGGGGTTTCCCGTATGAGGACGGCGCTGATCGCTTCACTCTTGATGGCGAGATACAAGAAAAGCGTCTCCCCGTTCTCTGGCCGTGAGAGGACCGGGGGCTGCGACAGGACTCGTTTGAGATGGAGTAAAGTCTGCTCGCATTCCTTGCTCCATTCGAACGTGGCCTTTTGTCGAAGAAGCTTGAAAAACGGGAGCGCGTATTGTGCGGATTTGGCGACGAATCGGGAGAGGGCGATCAGCATCCCGTTTAGTGATTGTATTGACTTTTTCGAGTTCGGAGTTGGGATCTCGAAGAAAGCCCTACACTTGCCGGGGTTGGCCTCGATTCCTCGCTCTGTGAGGTAGAAGCCGAGGAATTTACCGGCCCGAACGCCGAAGATGCATTTGTCGGGGTTGAACCTCATGCGGCATCTCCTTGTCGTGTCGAACACCTTTTTGAGGTGTGTGGCGTGGTCGACTTCTTCTGCGGATTTGACGATCATGTCGTCCATATAGACTTCAAGCATGTCGCCGATCTCTCCCCGGAAGACTTTGTTCATCATTACTTGGTAGGTCGCGCCGGCGTTCTTCAGGCCGAAGGGCATTACGTTGTAGTAACAATTTCCCGACTCGATCATGAAGGTCGTGTGCTGTTTGTCGACCTTATTCATGGGGATTTGGTTGTACCCCGAGTAAGCGTCCATGAAGGACAATAGCTTGTAACCTGTAGAGTTGTCGACCAGCTGGTCGATGTTAGGCAAAGGGTAATAGTCTTTCGGGCATGCCCGGTTAAGATCAGTATAGTCAACACACATTCTCCATTTTCCATTATTCTTTTTAACAAGTACAACGTTGGACAGCCAGGTCGTGTACCTGGCCTCCGAAATAAAATTCGCCTCTAGGAGGTCTTTTACAGCTTTTTCAGCAGCCTCTGCTTTTTCGGGAGAATGCCTACGCCTACGTTGCACTACGACCCTAGCGGCCGGGTCTACTGCGAGCTGATGGCAAGCGACCTCGGGGTCAAGGCCAGGCATCTCGGAGGTGCTCCATGCGAACAGATCAGCGTTCTCCCGGAGACACGTCTTCAGCTGTTTCTTTACCAAGTCGGGGAGTCCGGTGCCAATCTTCACGTTCCGGTCTGGGTCGTCCCCGAGGGCGACGAGCTCGAAGTCTCTGTCTGGGATAGGGCGCGTTGGGTAGAGAGGTTGCCCGTTATTTTCCGCCTGAAGGTCGAGGTCATCTGCTCCACCTTCGTCGTGCTCGTCCAGGAACCTGCTGTCGAGGTCGACCGCGTTGACGCGCGGGATAGGCATTTGCACGGTGTCAGAGGGTGACTTTGCTCCGGTCTTGGGCTTGGTGCCGATGGAACTCATGCCTTTGATCGCAGCGTCGAAGCACCTCCTGGCCGCGTCGATGTCCCCGTGCATCGTAACTACCTGGTCGTGTAGTACTTCATCTTGAGGTGGACTGTTGATGGCACTGCTGTGAGTTCGACCAGGGTGGTCCTCTCGAGGATGCAGTTGTAAAGAGATGGACATTCGACCACCAGGAAGCGGGTCTTCACTTGACGGGCGGTGTCTTCGGCCCCGAATATGACCATCATTTCAACGTAACCCCATGGCCTGGTGGTGGTGCCGTTGAACCCTTGTAGATCTAAATCGACGTACGGGGTCAGATGTCTCTCGTCAAGCTGGAGAGTCCCGAACAGGTGAGCGTACATGATATCCACCGAACTTCCCTGGTCGACAAGGATCCTGCGAACGTCAAAATTCGCCATCTGTGCCCTCACCAAGAGGGGGATTGTGGTGTTGGGCGCTCCGCCTGGGAGCTCTTCAAGGTAGAAGGTGATGGGGTTTGATTTCCCTTGCACCTTCTCGAGAGTGGTGGTCTTCGCCGACGTTGCGGACTCTAGTTCGTCAAATTTTTGCTTGATCAATCCGACGGACAACTTCTCGTAACCTCCCCCGGATATGGCCATTGTCTTGGGGAAACCTTCCCACGTGTTGCGGGCGTGACGGGGTCTTCATGGGGGAAGTTCGCCCACATGCTGCGAACTGCCTCTTAGCCCTCGATGCCTTCGGGGACAAAGAAGCCCTCGGGTCGAGTGACGCTGAGGGCGACCTGTAGTCAACTCTCGTCTGGAGGAGGTGTCGTCTCCTCGATGTTCTGGGCTTCCCGGGCACTGGGACGAGGAACGTCATTCTTCTAGGCGTACTTCTTTAGGTGCCCTTCCTTGATCAGGATCTCAATTGCATCCTTGAGATGGATACAGTCCTCCATGACATGTCTGTGGCTCCGGTGGAACCTGCAGTACTTGGACTTATCTGTATTTGGTTTGGGGGGAGTTGGCTTCGGAAAGCGGACGCCTCCTTTCAGAAATTCCGAGTTGGAGCACTCGGAGAGAATTCGTGCGCACGTAGCGTTGAGTGACGTGTATTATGTGAACCGACCAGCTGGTCCTCGCGTTCACGAGAGTCCCGGGGGTGGCTTTCCTTCTTTCTTTCCCCTCCCCGTCGGGGAGGAGAATCTTCTTCTCTTCGGCCGCAGGAGCCTTCCTTCCTCCTCGAGTCCAGGGCGATCTGTGCTGCCTCCGACTCCTCGAACTCGATGTATGACTGAGCTTGTTGGAGGAGGTCCTCTAAACAGCGGGGTCTGCGGAGGCCCACGGACTTGGAAAATTTGGAACAAAGTCGTAGTCCCTGGATGATCAAAAACTTCTTCATGTCATCGGTCGTTTGGACCTCGACAGCCTCCCTGTTGAACCTCTCAATGTAGTTCCTGAGAGGCTCGATCTTCCCCTGGTAGATGCTCTCTAGTGCGGCCTCTGTCTTCGGGTGTCGGCGAGATGCCGTGAAGTGTTTGGTAAAGCGTTCTCTTAGTTGCCTCCAGGACGTGATCGACCCGGGTGCTAGACTTTTGTCCCAGGTCATGGCGCCCTTTCGCAAGGTGGTGGGAAAAGTCTGCACTTAATGGCCCCTTTGACTTTCCTGAAGTCGAGCACGACTTCAAAACTTTCGACGTGATCGTCTGGGTCGGCCAGGCCGTCATAGGTCCCTAGTGGCGGGGGTTTCTCCATGCCCGCAGGGATTGGGGCGTCCATGATTTCCCATGACAGGGGGGTCCTCTGGTCGTTGTCGTCGCTTTCAGCTGGGGACCTTGAAGGGGATCGGTGGTGTCGCTCAGGTCCTTGTCGTGGAGGGGAGTTCCTAGAACGGTTCCTCGGTCTCTCCTCGGCGGTCTTGCTCCTCTTGGTAGTCGAGGATTTCTTGGGTTCCTTCCGAGGCGGGGAACGATGGCGCTTCTGTGAGATTTCTGGCTGGGGGCGCTCGAGGCGTGGCCGGCGGCCCTCGCGCACCGGTGAGGGGGTCCGAGATTCTTCCTGAGGGGTCCTTCGCGGGGAAGGAGAACGACGAGGTGAAGGAGGACGACGATGTCTTCGCGGGGAAGATCGTCGCGTTCGCCCTCGCTCGAGTGCTTTAATTCTGAGGTTCTGGTGCATGATCAGCTAGTTGGTCTGGTTGACCAAGGCGAACAGAGCCACGGTGCTCGAATCGACATTAGGTGGAGGAGCAACTGGCTGGAAAGCGGCTTGCTGGTCGTCTTGCTGGACGGCGCCGTAAGCCGTGTCTTCGGAGTCTGGGGAGGCGGTCTGCCCGTCTCTTGTGTCGCCTTCTTCGACGTTGAGGGCAGCATATTGTCTTCACGGTGGTTCCCGTTCTTGAGTTACGCGAGGACGGTGTCTAGAGCTTTGTTCGCAGACGTGTTGTTGGCCATGCTGGTGATGAACGAAGGAATTGTTTTGGTTTAACGACAGATGAAAAACGGGGAAGCAGTGTTTCCCACAGACGGCGCCACTGATCGTACCTGGATCAGACAGTTAAGCAGCGGCCAGCAACGTCGTATGGACTTCAGCTCCGGTGATGATGATACGACATGGGGGGTGTACCTGCAAGATACTCCGACGCTCAAGTAAGAAAAAGGGAGTAAGCAAGTACAGAAAAGCAGGTGTGAGAGTTAGAATGTAATGTAACCTGGCCCTCTCAAGTGAGAGGGTATTTATCGAGAGCCCCCAGCGCGGGGCCAACAGTTACTTGCACTGGGCTGGATTGCAAGGCCCAATCCAAGCAACTGCCAGGGCTTACGTGGCGTAGTGAAGACCAGCACGTGGTCTTCGCCCTGGTGTAACGGTCTCTAAATCTCCTGAAGTAGGGCAGACCGATTCCTTCGGGAGTGGGGAGTTACAAGAGAACGTGTCCTCGCGAGGAGGAGCACGTGGAGGTCGAGGATAATGAGGTTCTCCTCGACTATAAGCTTCTGCCCGACATCGGCGTTTGCCAGGTGACTACCGAGTGGAGGACACGCGGGGTCCTCGTCCCTGCGAAGCTGTGCTCGGCAGTGGCCATTGAAAGGATCACGCTGGGCCGACCCATTACTGGATTGGGTCTGCTCGACGGTTGGGCAGACCGCGGCCCAGTCCAGAACAAATGTTTTTATAAAATAAAAATATGTTGAGAATAAATGCAACCTTTTTATGTATTTTAAATTTTTTATTATTAAAATTTTGTATTTGTTTAAAAGTTTGTAACTTTTTTATTAGTCAAAATATGTATTATTTTCTAGCTTCCACTATAGATAATTTTTGAATCTGCCCCTATATATATATATATATATATATATATATATATAATCACTTGAAAATAACTATTAAATTGATTCATTGATAACTAATTTTACTTTAGTATTAGAAAAAATTAAAGAGAGAACGTGTTTTGGTGCATGTGGGATTCAAAAATGATAGTGGTACAAAGAGTGCTTATAAAGAGAGGGTATGTGTTTTGGTGCGTGGCAGTTTTAATTAAAAATTAAAAGAAGAGACGGTCAGTAGGTACAGTTATGTAAGTAAAGAGGCAGAGAGTGTAAAAAGTTGTACTAAGTGAGTACCGCGCGTGCGGGTTTTCTTTACAGAACTCACTCACCTCGCCCCACACATTTATTTATACACCAATTATTACATCAACTAACTTTATACTACTACCGTGAATGAATAAAACTACTCTTTTTACCGTGTAAGTAAATAAAACTACTTAAGATCATACTTATTGAAAGTTTTCCTTTTATTTACTTGTTAAATTGTTTTGATCTCAAAATATAAGTATGGATATATATATTTCTTGATTGTTTCTAAAACTTTGGATGCTACATACTAACTAAAAATTTGGTGTATTAATCATTTGAACAATATTTTCCTTGCATTTTTTTGACAAAATTGTTTATACCCATTTTATGTTCAAATTTCTTTTAAAAATACTTATGTAAAGCAATGCAAAAATATTCAATAGATTTTGGTTATGTTTGGTAAAACTATCTGATAGCTGAGAATTGGTAGTTAATAACTAATAGTTGATAGATGCTAACCGATAATTTATGATTGCTAAATTATAAGTTAATTTGAGTGTTTAGTAAATTAGAGGTTATATTAGTTGATAAATACAAAATCACATAAAAGAACATTCTTAATTAAGGAATTAATTATTTTATTATATTATATTATTAAATTATATTTTATTTGATAAAAATAAATATATTAATAAAAATATGCCAAACATTTTTAATATATATGAAAAATTGAAGTTAGCATTAAAATAAATTAAATTTTAATAAAACTTTTATAATGAAATTTAACGAAATACATGAAATAATAATTTTGAAATCTATAATAATAATAATAATAATAATATTAATAATAATAATAATAATAATAATAATAATAATAAAATTAAGTTTATTTTATAATATTCTTAGTCTTGGTTGATTTGAATGATTCTGCTCTGACATTTTACTAACTTAAGAATTATCAATACTATTTTAAAATGCATTACATAAATTAAATATTGCTCAAAAATATTAAATATTGAATCATTTTTCATCTTGTGAGTTGACACGATCTAATTCAAAATTTACTTATATATATAAGAATATAAATGAAAAAAAAGTAATAAGTTATTTCAAATAGCTTTTGAAAAAAAAAGGTAAAAACTAATAGGAAAAGCTAGAAACTAAAAACTAAATGATAGTTATTGAACATTATTTTTATTTTTTTTAATATGTTGAAAAGTTAAAAGTTAAAAACTAAAAGTTGTTTTACTAAATAGACTCTTTGTGAACAACTGGAAAACTAGATCGACACCTTGAGAGACATTTGAGTGACCGAGGACAACATTTGTTTTACAAATTAGATAGTGTATTTCTAAACATGAGCAGTGATAGATTTTAGAGCTAAATAATGAGTTAGCATTTATAAGAGGAGAATTATCATTTTTTGGATGATTTCTCTAATTGGACATCGATTTTTGATGGCAAATGTATAGAGATCATTATGTGATTTTTATCACCAATCTTGATTGTATATCCGAACTTTTTTAGGTGTACCTTTAGAGTGTATCCATATCATGTTTCATAGTGGTTCGTGGATCTCACTAGAGATTTGTCCAACCTGAAACTGTTTTTTCTCAAGCTTTAAGCTGAAGGAGTTAGATGATTTTGATCTCACTAGAGATATGTATTATATGTGATTGATTGCAACCCTTTTACATAGGGATGTTCGCGGTGCGGTTTGGTTCGGTTTTGAGCATAAAAATCATCCTAACCGCGAGATAAAAATGCATGCGGTTCGGTTTGATTCGGTTGATTTTTAAAAATTCATCCAAACCAAACCAATGCGGTTAGAATCGGTTCGGTGGTTGCGGTTTATAGACTTCTTGATTATGGAATTATAAAACTAAGAAACTAATCATATAATTTCCTAAACAGAACTATCATACAAAGCAAGTTGTTTATTACAAATAAGTTGTTTATTAAAAAATGTTAGTTATATGGCCATGTTTTTCTGACAGGGGTAATAGTTACCGCATATAAAACATATCCATAAAAAGTTAATCTTCAACAAAAAAAATAATAATAATAAAAAAATAAAACAAACATTATTAGAATTAAATTAATAGAGATACTGCAGTCATTTTAGAAGGAAATCATATCACTAACAAAGAAAATATAATTTGGAATTGAAATTGAGATTGCAGTCAATAAATTGAAATTGAAATTGAAAGTTTAATTTAAAATTAAAATAGTAGTATTACTGTATTAAAAAAGAAAACAAGTTTAATATGATAATAAAAATTAGATATTAGTGTTGAAAGCTAATGACTGAATGGAATTGGAAGTGAGTCACGTGGAATTGGAAATATAAAAATAGAAATTAGTAACTTAAGTTTAAAATGCGGTTTGATTCGGTTTGGTTCGGTTTTGTGAAATGAAAACCGCAAACCGAACCAAACCGTGCGGTTCAGTAAAAAAATCATCCAAAATCATCCAAACCAAATGCGGTTTTTGCGGTTTTCGGTTTGGATTGGTTCGATTTGCGGTTTTGCTTTTGGATTGGTTCGGATACGATCACCCTTACTTTTACATGTCATTATTGAGTGGTGGATTCATCAGGAACAATTGTAGTTGAAGGTTTTCCATGAAGTCGACCTCTCTTATTAACGAAACTTTTTACGTGACTAGTTTCATGTCTTGAGTACATTACATATAATCGAGTTGAATTAGTATTATTTGTTGATTTTGATCCAACATACCGATGACTCTCTTTCATAAACAAATAAGTAATGTCTTTTTAGATCCTTTTCATAGGAATTTAATCGATTTTTCTTAAGATATTATATATAGTCTAAGTTGAATTATGTGGATCAAGCCCAAAGTTAATTAGGGTTTAGAGTTTGTTATTTAGTTTATTGTTTTACTTAGTAGTCAAGTCACTTAGGTGAATATGAATAGACACTTTGTAATTCAGTTTTATTCATTCAATAATATCAATCCTTATTTTCTTATTCTCTTTTTTTCTCTCCTCACTAAAAGTGCTTCACACATTAACAAATTGGTATCTAGAGCTCCGGTTAGATTTTTGATCGTGTTTGTAAGAATCACACGTGAGAGATCGTGTTTCTGGGATCGTGGATTGTTGTTTATCAATCGCTGCAAAGATGAATGGTAACTGAAGTTTACCAAATTCCCTTCCAACTCTTGATGGCAAGAATTAGCTTCGATGGAGAAAACAAATGTAATCTCTATTTGGCTTTCATGAAACTCTAGAAGTGGTTACTAACGGTGTTCCTGAGCTTGGTAAGACGCAACCGATGCACAGAGAACCGCTCACAAGGATGCCAAGAAGAAGGATTGCAAGGCAGCGTTTTACATCCAAATGGCGGTTGATGCAGCTAATTTCGACAAGAAGGGGTGAGAATAACTTCATAGTGAAGGTGAGAAAACACAAGAAGGGGGTTGAATTGTGTTAACTTTTTCTTTTTTTTCTCAAAATATCTTATCAGATTCTGAACCCAAAGTTTAGAATCTGATACTTAGTTAAGTGATTGCAGCAGATAAAACAAGTTCAGAGTTTAGAAAGAGAGAGAGAGAGAGAGAGAGAGAGAGAGAGAGATTTATCCTGGTTTCCCCCATAAATCGAGAGTAGTCCATTCCCTTTGCACTTCCAAGGGATTTCACTATAATCATAAATGATTATAAATGCTCAAGCATACAAGCAAGAGACTTTCAATGCTCAAACACAGATGTAAGAAACTTCTAATGCACAAGCACACCGCAAGAGACTAATTACAATTTAACTTACAAAGAAAAGATTGTTTGTTTCTTACACTTGATATACAATCAGAGGTGTAACCAAAATACAACACAATAATACTATTTAAGACTTTAGAATTTATAATATATACAAATGATAAGAAATTCTAAGTTAAACTTGTGCTTTTTGTTTGAGAGAGTAATAACTCTTTTATTGTCAAAGGTTGGTTGTTATTCTTCTAGTCTTCAACTCCTTATATAGAGAGATAGAAAACATTCGTTGAAGAGAATAGCTAGCACATGTGAGTCTTGGAATATCTTAATTAGATACGTTGGAATGTTACTAGATATGGTTAATCCCTTTGAAAATATATTTAAAATCCTTTTGCTATAAGAGGAATTATCCATTGCATTCCAGTTGTCTGTGAAGTTTTTTTTCAAATCTTCATGTGATTAGAAGAAGACAAATTGCTCTCTGTGTCTAAAAGTGACCTATCAGAGTCTCCTTGATTCTTGCGTTGTCTGACCTCAGAGTATGATAGTGACTTATCATAGTCTTCTTGATCCTTGAATTGGCTGACCACAGAGTTTGAGTCTTTAGAGTCTAGATCTTGGATTATGATTCTTCAGACTCCGAGTCTTTACAGGTTGACTTTCTTTAGAGTCTGGTTATGATCCTTCACGATTTGGATCTTTTAGTTTCTCTTTAAATGTTCATTTTTAGTATTAGAATTGACTTTATAATAGGATTGTTTTTTCTATGGTCATACATACTTAAACATATGTTAGTATACCCAATTGTTCTTTAAATATTTTGATATCATCAAAATATTAGAGATATAGTACAAATTTTGTTCCAACAATCTCTGCCTTTTTTATAATGACAAACACAAGTATTTGAGAACAATGGTTGTTAATTTAATTAACAAGTTGACTTCAGGGTCCGAGGTTTTTAAGCTCCCCCCCTCCCCCCGAGTCTAATAGTCTAAAAGGTGAGGTTTGTAATCTCCCCTTAAGTTCTATCCAGGTTAATTAAATTTTATCATTAAAGTACAATAAATAATTTCAGATTTTAAGCAAGTAAAAGGTTTTTAACTATCAAATTCAGGTGCTTAAATATTTATTTCTCTTACTCCCCCTTTTGTCATCAATTAAAAATAAAGAAAATAAGAAAAGATACTAAAGAAAAATATTATAAAACCAAGAGGATAAATGGCATATTGCAATTTTTTATAAAGAATCAAAATTAACAAAAGAAGAAAGGGTTCTAAATCCTATATCATAAGGTTTCTTCAGAAGCTCATGGATGGATTTGATGTCTAAACCCATGTTATTCTGCCTAGAAACCATTGTCTTCAACTGAGCTTCCATATCTTCTTGATTAGCAGCAACTGATTAAAGTTGAGCCACCATCACCTCTTGATCAGCAGCAACATAAGCCAATTTAGCCTCTAATTGGTCTTTCCTCTGAATGGAAGTAGATACAGACTTAGAAGAAAAATTCATCAGATTCTGCAGAACTGTATCTACAGAGGTTCTGAGAGTATCCCATTTAGCAGCATATGCAACTGAGTCAGATGTTATGAGTCTCTCAGCAACCATATCTTGTACCTTATCATAGATAACAGTTTTAAACTCTTCCATTTGGGATGTGATGTGAGTTAGAGGGCTCAAATTATGAGTTGATTGAGATGGTAGAGGGATGATATCTTGTTCAGGTTATGATAGGTCTTCAGAGAACAAAAGTTCTATTGTGCCAAATTTTGACACTGTATTTTGTTCTTTTGAAGGGGTAAAAGTGTGTTCAAATTGTAGATGTTGTGAAATTTGTGGTGTAGGGGATTATGGTTGAAGTTGGTCTTATGGTATTTTTGGATCACAGGTTTATGGTTCAAGTTCAGGCTCTAATTGAGGTTCAGATTCAGCAATGTTGGTTGGGTCTTGAATAACTTGTTTAGATTCAACTTCAGGTTGAAGTTGAAGTTGAACAAGTGTTAGGTCTTTTGGTTGGATAAATTCAGAAGTAGTAGTTTTTTAAGGGTATGGCTTAAAGAGGTGTGACATCTATATGGTTAAAATATGATTCATCAGAATTAGAGCTTGAGCTTGAGATATATGTGGGGGAATTTATGGTTGTTTCAGGATCTTTTGGTATGGCTTCCATGGGTTGATTATGATCAATCATGGTGTTTAGGGGCTCGGTTGTTCAAATTATGAAATACACACTAGTTGGTTATGTTCATATGGATTTTCTAAAATGGTATGGGAGTCTAAATCATCAAATGGTTTAGGGGAAGGCATAATAGTTTCTAAAGAAAGAGACATATCATGTGAAGGTGAGGGTGTGTGTTCAGAGGACTGTGTGGGTGAATGATGAGGAGTTGGAGATTTGATTATGGAAGAATCTAAAATTGAGTATGAGATATGATTCAGAATCATGACTGTGTTTTTAGCTTTTGCAATAGATTCTAATGAGGTTTTTACAACCTTTTCCATTTCCACAACAGCTTTTGAAGTCAGAGTCACTGTGGCACCTTCATCTGTTATTTAGAATGGCTTCTACAGTAGCCTTTACCTGGATAGCTTTTTCCTTTAGAACCTCAGCCTCATAAGGTTCTTCTAGAGCTTTATCCCTCAAGGAAGATGTTATTAGTTTGGCTCCTTCTTCAGCAATTTCCTTCAACAGGTCTTAAACCAACTTCTTCACTTCCTTTGTCTTCCTAACCAAAGGCTGGGCATCTTCCTCTCCACTTCTTCTTATTCAACAGGAAGAATCATCTTCCTTAGTTTCTTTGTAGGTGCCAGTTTGACAGAAGGGGACGTTGTCTTCTGAGGAGTTTTCTTAATAGCTTCACTCCTTGTCTTGGTAGGCATCAAGACATTGGAAGAAATTACCTCCTCTACTTCCTTCTGAATAGATGTTAAAGCTTTTTTCTTATGTGGCTTATGAGTTTTCTTCTGAGTTTCATAAGCAACATTTTTCCTCTTCCTAGAAGGCTTATATACATTATTTGATGCATTTGGAATGTCATCCATTGTCAAAATGACACCAACTTGTTCTTTAGCCATATTAATGAACTCTATAATCACCTCTGGGTTACTTCTGATTCTTATACCAACTCCAATTTTCACAAACTCCTTCTTTTTATGATCTTCATATGGCCCAGAACAACAACAGACATGATGTTTCCATATGACTCTTCCAGATCCTGAGTGGAATTAGCTGCTTTCAGATTATCAATCAGTTTTCTTTGATGAAACAGTTTAGACAAGAGTCTAGCATATGGCACATTGTTCTTATCATGCTTGTAGCTTTCCTTGATATCTTCATAAAGATGATCAAAGATATATACAACCAGATTGATCTTCTATCTATTCACCAAAAACTAGATGAAATGTCTGTGATCCCATGAAATTTGATCAGTACTTTCTTCCCTAAGAAGCAAATAGCCAATGATAATTCTGAACAGAAGTCTGTAAGAAATCTTCATATTCTTCACTTTTCTAAAGTCATCAGAGTTTAGAAACAGACTAGACTTGATTCGATTTGCTTCTCTGCTACTTTCTTCGGTGTTTAGAGCAAATCTTCCTTCATTTCTCACACTGATGATTTGTGTAATGTGAATATGAGTGATGTTTACTCAAACTCTCATCACTGCATACCTATTCTCAACCACTTTGAATTCATTCAGTCCCATTTCAACTATACTCTTCCATTTGTTTGCTACATATCCAATAATATCTTGTCTTTCCTCAACAGTAGAAGAAATTTCATCAAAAACTTCTGCCTTAACCCATAAATCCTTGACAAGGTAGGGGAAGTGGGTCCATTAAGGATATTAAAGTAAGACATCCATCCTTAAACTTCAAAGTACTCTCTCATAGGATACCTATTTACACTGAAGGAATCAAAATCCACTATGTGTTCCAGAATCAACTTGAGTTCATTCTCTTTGACCCTTATTGTTCTGGGTTTGATTTGAAAATCCTTTCCATAATCTACTTCCATGGGAGATTGAGAAGAAAAAAATGCCATTGAAATGAGGTTTATGGTTCTAAAAGGGGATTTTCGAAAAATGGGTTGTTTTTCTGAGAAGGTTTAAGAACGAACGTGTAGGTTATGAAGTGAGAAAAAGTATATGAGTTTTGAATTTCAAAGTGTCTTAAGTGAAAAGTATTTTTCAATTTTGATTAAAACAAAACTTAATGACAAAAGAGGCATGAAACACAGTATTCAAAGTAATTAACCATTATCTGAAGGTTATTACTCAACAGTTAATATCCACACATTAGAAAACCTTTCATATTTGTGACACGTAAGTGGGACAAATGTCAAAATAAGTTGAAACGATTTTCCACTCACACACTATCAGAGGTAGTTCATCAGATTCTGAGCATCAAAGGATGAGATGCTTCAAAGGCTACTATTTATAAAAGGCTAGTTCAGAGCCTCTGATCATAGTGGTTTCTGGTCATCATCAGACTTTGATTCCCCATTCAGAAGCAAACATTATTCTTTTACAAAATACATATTCATATTCTTTTTAATAAAATCAAATATTTTTATAGTAAGAGGCTAATGGGTCATCATGAGGGGGAAGCATTCACATTGGGTCAAACACTCACCTAAAGGTCAAAGAATCATCCAAACAAGTGAGAGAGACACCACATATTCACCTAAAACCTTAAGGTGATAAGTGTATGGGTCCTCTTACTTATAAAGTGTTTAACCTCCACCTTTTTAAGCAATGTGAGACTTATAACTCACACTTGTTTCTTAAAACAACTCACACTTGTTTCTCAACAGAAGCTTGGTAAATATATCAGCCCATTGATGATCAATATCAATGAACTGTATATCTATCACACCTTTCTAAACATAGTCTCTAATAAAATGATATGTTATTTCAATGTGCTTGGTTATAGAGTATTGAATAGGATTCTTTGTCAAACAGATAACAATAGTATTATCACAATAAATTGGAGCACTGCTTCCACAAATTTGATAGTCTTCTAGCTGATATTTCTTCCAGAGTAATTGTGTGTAATAACTTGCAGTTGAGATGTATTATGCTTCTGGTGTAGACAAAGCAATAATTGCTTGTCTTTTACTAGCCCATGATATATGGTTTTCACCTATGAATTGACAATTTCCACTAGTGGATTTCCTCTCAATTCTATCCCCAGCATAGTCAGTATCACATAATCCAACTAGCTTGCAATCTAGGGATTTTATAAAGTAGTCCTAGATTAGTAGTTCTTTTCAGATACCTAAAGATTCTCTTAACAACGGTTAAATGAGTCTCTCTAGGATCTGACTGGAATCTTGCACATAGACATACACTAAATAAAATATTAGGTCTAGAAGTTGTTAAGTAAAGTAAAGAACCTATCATACCTTTGTACAACTTCTGACACACTTTTGTGCTACTTTCCTCTTTGCTCATATTATAGGTATGATGCATAGGAGTAGTCATGATCTTGCAATCATCTAGCTTGAATATCTTTAGAAGCTCCTTTGTGTACTTTGTTTGGTGTACATAGACTTCATCCTTGCATTGGTTGATTTGAATTCCAAGGAAAAACTTCAGCTCTCCCATCATATGCATTTCAAATTCAGCCTGTATTGACTCAGAAAACTCTTTACAATGAGTAGCATTAATAGAACCAAAAATGATATCATCAACATATACTTTAACAATTAAGATGTCATTTTTTCAGTGTCTTTCTGAAAAGTGTAGTGTCAACTTGTCCTTTTTGAAAACCATTTTCTAATAAGAAAATACTTAGTCTTTCATACCAAGCTCTGGGAACTTGTTTGAGGCCATAAAGTCATTTCTTAAGTTTAAAGACATGTTTTAGGTGGATTGAATCCTCAAAACCAGGTGGTTGTTTGATATACACTTCTTCAAAAATAACACCATTTAAAAATTCACTCTTAACATCCATATGATATTAGATGATATTATGAATAATAGCATAGGATAAAAGTAATCTGATTGCCTCTAACCTTGCAACAAGTGCAAAGATTTCAGAGAAGTCAATACCTTCTTGCTGACTATAGCCTTGATCTACAAGTCTAGCTTTATTTATTCCCATTTCACCTTGCTCATTGAGCTTGTTTATGAAGACTCATTTTGTTCCAATAATGTTCTTTTGATGAGGTTTGGGTACCAAATCCCAAACAACATTCCTTTGAAACTAATTCAGCTTTTCTTGCATTTCCACAATCCAGCCATCATTAGATAGTGCTTCATCAATAGAAGTAGGTTCAGTCATGGAGATAAGTCATATCATTGTTGGTTGCAGAATAGGGCAAGCAGCAAAAATATTTATTTTCGAAAGAATTCCCTCCGGTATTTATGTCGTGTCCACAGAGATCGGTTCAAGGGAAAGAATGGCGTTCGGCAATCTCTCGCGTTAATGAGTTTGGGTTTAAAATGGTTTGAAACATAAAAACAGAAAAGTAAACATTAAAACAAAAAGAAATCATTCTTCAAAGAGAAAACCTTGTCCGGCAGTGCACATAATCGACTCCTCACAAATTTAAACTTACCGACCAGTTATACTCGACCTACAATACTCCTCAATATCACCCGCGCATAAAGCAAAAATCAAAGACAATCACCAATAAAGATTTGTAAAGCAAGTTTCATACAACGCCATGGGCGACAAATATACATGAGATCATAGTAAATACATATGCATAACCCAACAAAGAAGAAAAACACAAAGAAGAACAGAAATAAGCCAACCATCTCGCGGTTTGTCAAACGCCGGTCGACAATCAATCCACCCCGGTTCAACCGTATGCAAGCTTCCATGTTATTTTCTAATCTAATCTACTGAAAAATGAAGTTTGATGGAGTTGGGAGCAAAAAACCCCAAAACCATAACCTAAAAAGTGACTGAAATGAACTATATACAATTACAAAACTCGTGCGTTCACATTGCGAACGAATCATTCGCCTAGCGAACCTCAAGAAATGGCACTTAGGTGCCTCTGAAATGTTAAACCGCCTTTTCAGATTTCCAGAAGTTCGCAGTGTGAATGATTTATTCGCAAAGCGAATGCTCGCTGCATAGTTCGCACAACGAACTTTGGTCCTTTTCCTCTGGCTCAAACTGGGACCATTCGTTGGGGACCTCACCAGACATTCGCAAAGCGAATGTTCGCTGGCTCCTTCGCAAAGCGAACAAGCTGAACTTCCTGGTTTTCTTCAGCTCCTTTTTATTGCTTCAAATGACACATCCTGGAGCCTTTATTCCTCATTGCTCCAACAATGCTTAATTACCTACAAAATGAATGGAAAACCATTAATCTTTACATAAATGAATCAAAAACACAAATATATACTAACTAACGTATTTATACACAAAGTGGGGTTTATTCGATCAATATTTACCAAAAAGTATCAATAAGTGCAACAAAACATATATACAAAAATAGGTACACTTTGCACTTATCAAACTCTCCCCAACTTAAACTTGTTTGTCCGCAAACAAGAATCAAGCAAACTTAAAAACACAAAAGCAATAACCAAAGAATCACGAATCAACAGGCTTTGAAAAACGGAAACAAATGTATAGTTCAAATGAAAAACGGTACACACAAAGTAAATACTTACCACTAAACTACGACGATAACATAGTCACGAAACAAATGCAAAATACAAAAATCATGCCAAACATTCTAAAACAACAAAAGTTCAAATGTGAATCACACCTAGCAAAAACAATCATTGGTAGATGAAAAACACAAAATAAGGTACTTTTCACTCACACAACAATCTTGAAAACAAAAGACTAAATTATGCAATCATCAAAAATTCACATTGAACATACAAAGGCAAGAATCACAAGGGCTTTAAAGGTTGTACTGTGGTCGGGTAAACAAACAAGGGGCAATTTCTAAAGGTAATTGAAACAAAAACTTGCCTAAACCTAAGGGAGTGATCAACTCACAAAGACTCAAACACAAAATTCCAATCAACTTCTTCCAAAATCCCAAGTGTTACACAAAACAAAATATTTATTTAGCACAATTATTTGAACTCTTTTTGTTTCCTTTCTCAAGGATTTTCTTTTTCTTTCTTTTTTTTCTTTTCTTTTTCTTTGTCATATTTTTCTCTTTTTTCTTTTCTTTTTCTACCTCATAGAAACCAACCAATGAGTAAACAATCATTCTCTCCCCAACTTGAATTCAACCACATCATCATGTGAATACTCCCTACTTTCTAAGGCAAGGCAAAAATTCATACAACAACACAAAGTTGAGGGTTCAAGAAAAAACAAAATCCAATAAAAAATAAGTGAACTAAACACTCATAGATAAGCATTAAGTTCAAATAAAACATGGATCAAAAAGCTCAAAAGGGTTACGAATGATCACACACTCACAAGGTGAATGACTATTTGGATAGGTAGTTGTGCTCAAAATGAAACAAAATTGCCTTGATCCTTTTCTTGCATTCATATAATCAACATAAACAAAAGATTCAACATAATAAAATCTAGTTAGAACAAGAATGTTGGTACTCCGCATATATGAACAATGGAAAGCCACCTCACAAAAAGGCTGAGAACTAAAGTGATTCACACAAGAACAAGTATACAAAAGAATGAATGGCATGAAAGTTTGTAAAAAGTCTAAGTATCATGAATATGCTAAAGTATAGAAAGCGATAAATACATACCTCGGACGTGTACAAAACTTAACAAAATCATTACCATACATCCGCAAGTTGAAACGATCAAACTTGGAACATCACCTTAAATTTCCACAAGCTACTCAAAACAAACTCAAAGGAAAACACAAGAATTATTAATATAAACATACTAAAAGGCCGGGTGAAAATACATTAAACAAGTTGTAAAGTAAAGATTTGAGAATCTCATGAAAAATCCGAGTACAACTTGTTTAATGAATGTTCACCACACTACCTAAGCTAGAATGAAAAAGTAATAACGATAAAACATGTTTGTTTTACGTCGTAAGCTCGACGCCTTTACAATGCTTAGCTAGTAGCTTCCTTCCTTCATGCCATGGTGATGTCTCACCGCGCAAACCAAAAGCAAGTGTCCTAACCAAACACTTAAACAAACATTACGGGAACCAAATGTATACAACACTTGACCAAACATAATGGAAATAGACAATATATACGATATATACAATACTCAAAAACAAAGAAACTATCGCAATGCGATTCAATATCAAAACCAATCCCCGACAACAACGCTATTTTGTTGGTTGCAGAATAGGGTAAGCAGCAAAAATATTTATTTTTGGAAGAATTCCCTCCGGGATTTATGTCGTGTCCACAGAGATCGATTCCAGGGAAAGAATGTCGTTCGACAATCTCTCGCGTTAATGATTTTGGGTTTTAAATGGTTTGAAACATAAAAACAGAAAAGTAAACATTAAAACAAAAAGAAATCATTCTTCAGAGAGAAAACCTTGTCCGGCAGTGCACATAATCGACTCCTCACAAACTTAAACTTACCGACCAATTATACTCAACCTACAATACTCCTCAATATCACCCAACATCGCTCACAACAAAGGTTATGTCTAACGCAAAGTTGAGAGAACAACCGTGTTACCATCATCGACACTCTCGCACGCGACTCAAGGCACGAAGGCATTAAGCTTTGACGCCTATTGAAGATTGTTAGCTCCTAAATCTATCTCTAGAGTCCAGAAACTAACAGATAATCATCCCTAATCGAAGTTTGCGAGGATTATCTCTAACGCAACCTAAACTCCGCGCATAAAGCAAAAATCAAAGACAATCACCAATAAAGATTTATAAAGCAAGTTTCATACAACGCCATGGGCGACAAATATACATGAGATCATAGTAAATACATATACACAACCCAACAAAGAAGAAAAATACAAAGAAGAACAGAAATAAACTAACCATCTCTCGGTTTGTCAAACGTCGGTCGATGATCAATCCACCCCGGTTCAACCGTATGCAAGCTACCATGTTGTTTTCTAAGCTACTCTACTGAAAAATGAAGTTTGATGGAGTTGGGAGCAAAAAATCCTAAAACCATAACCTAAAAAGTGACTGAAATGAACTATATACAATTACAAAAATAAGAGAATGAAATTGCATAAAGATAAAGTTGCTTACGAAAACACTAAAACATGAACTTAAATGTTACCGATTTCTTGACTTTTAGGCCGAATGAATGAACGAAAACCCCCAGAATTAATGACCGATCACAACCCCAAATCGGTCACAAGTCGGTCACCCCCGAATCCTTCTTTCCAACCACAGTACCGCGGAGATTTTTCGGGACTCCTTCACTTTCTTCTGGACCTTTCCTTCTTACCTGACCAATGGTGATCAACCACACGTCCACCATTCAGCATCTCTTCCTCTGTCAGTATTCACACTCTCACCAAACCGCTCGGGTTAAAGTGTTTATACTCTCTTAGTCAGAGTATGCATAGTCATCTCATAAGCTTGTACATAATCTATTATCATAACATCCGCACACAACACACACTATTCGAGGACTTTACAGGTTGTAATGGGGCTAAGGGACAAGGTGAGATAAACAACAAAATGGGAAAAACAAAGGGGTTATTGGCTCAGATTAATTGTTATTCTTCTCATCACTATGTATTTGTTCTTTTGATACGCAAAGGGTTGGACACTGCTCTGTTCAAGATTTTCAGTTTCTCTCCTCAAATGTATCTTGGAGGGTGTTTTACAATATTTTTCAACTGGATCCTCTCAATGATGAGTGCATTCTCACAACTTATTCGTTTTTTTTCTTTTTTTTTCCACTCACTATTATTGCGAGTGTCTCAACCCCAAACTTAGAATATTTACACACATCAGAAAATTTCTAACACCCATTTGAGCAGGGTAAGGAAGTGTTTAGGCTTACGGTTTATAAAATGCGGTTTAGTAACAAACAAAGGGAATACGGCTCAAAGGGGGGTAGCAAAGGATAACATACATGGGTAGGCTACAAAGGCTCAGGGCTAAATAGAAACAAATGCCTCAGTGCATGTAAGTGTGCAGTAGGAATTCAACAGATAGATGCACAAACTAAAAGGGACTAATACATACCCGACACTCTCATGATGCACTGGTGTTTGGCTTTTTCGGATCCTCACCATGTTGGGCATACTGACATCTTCCAAGGTGCTTTCGGTGTATTGTAGTGTCATATCGCCTCGGGTGCGCAGTACTCCGGTCTTGGCCCAGTGTTGGAAATCGCATCCAATCTTTTTTTTTCCAGCAGCACTAACCTTCGGGGGTTTCCTTGAGATCAAATCTGGATCGTGTCTTCTCATCCACTTACTGAGATTCTCATATTCATCCGGTACCAAAGTCTTCAATCAGTAACACACAACATTAAACATACCAAAATAAGCAAACTAAATTAAACATAATTGAAATAACTAAAATAAACCCCCCCACATTTGAACTAAATAGTGACCTCACTTATTTAGAACAAATACGAGAGGGGACTCACTGAGCCTCACTGAGGAGGAGGAAATTGCAGCCTCATCTGCTGCATCCACTGTACATCTCATCAAGCATCTTCCCTTGTCGGGTCTGCTCACTTCCCTGGCGTGACTGCTCACCCCGGATCTCTCCAATCTCGGTTTGCAACCAAGACCATTGGGCTGGCATCACTGGTGCAGATCCGATGCTTGAGTGATAGGTCCTGGAGTGTGAAGGAATAGTCTGTTCCGGTTCAGGCTCTGTATGATAATCCTCCCGGTCTTGGGTACCTGCTAGGGCATGCGCCTCTTCTTCTTCGTCCGAGTAGTTGACTACAACACTTCTATACAACCAGTTCTCACGATTAGAAATCCTAATTCTAGCCGAGTCGGGTAGCGCAATGATAAATTTGTTCCTGATCATTACAGCATAGTAATTTTGTTCAACCTGGATCATCCCCTAATGAATTAATGCAGTCATGTCCAACTTGATCGTCCCCGAAACTGGGCTTTCATCAACATATGGATGATAGCCAAAATGTTCATCTATTTGGGTGATAATGCCCCCAACAGAAATTCCCCCTTGCGTAGCTCTGCCCACCCGACCTAGGTAGTCAGCCGCAAAGGCGACCACATTCACAGAAAATCGATTTGCCATGGCATACATAAGATACAACTCCCGCTTGGTGGCTACTCCTATGCTGTCACCTCGACCGAATAGGCTATAAGCTAAACCCTTTTGTGCCATACGAAAATAGGGATTCTGGATGTGTGACGCTTTAACAGCCTTAGAAACATAAGTAGTGAAGCCAGTTATGTCACTCCAGAAATCTCGAGCAATAAAATCTTCCGGGACAGCCCCGTGTCCATAAATAGGAAGGCGTAAGATATTTCCCAACTCTTCAACGGTTAAGGTATGATCCGTATTGTTAAGTCTGAACTTCAGAGTACCATGATAATAATACGCGGATCTAGTCCAAGTCTTCTGCAATGAAAACTCCACAGAACTCAAAAATTCAAGGGTGATGCTCTCATAAGTGGGTGCTTCAAAATGCATGAATTCTAGCATCCCTATAAAGTGGAACATCCTATCTATCTCCTCAGATATTCCTAAATCAGCAAGATTTTTAGAGCAGAGATACCGTGTTGGTGTAATTTTACGCTTTTCATGGGCAGAATATCGTGCTTCATGTGTCGGGTCATCGAAGATGATGTCGTGCTCGTTCGGCTTGCGAGTTGCTCTTTTTCTCGGTCTAGAAGAAGCGACAATGGCTTTCTTTCCTTTGTCTCCGCGTTTTGGTGGCATTTTCGTCAACCTGCAAAATCAACAAAAACGAAAATAGAGATAATACAAAAATACCACCGTGGAAAGGTAGAGAATGTCGAGGAGAACAACTTTTGTGAAGCGGATAGAGGAGTTTGTGGAGTGGGTGAGTGAGAAAATGGAGATTGAATGGTGAGTGAGAATGGGGGTTTCTAGGTTTTTTAGAGAAGAAGAATAAGAAGGTATATGGAAAAAAATGGGAGAGAGAGAGAGAGAGAGAGGGATTAAAAATAATTTATGAGTGGTTAATATGGAATGATAAGATTTTTACTACATGGGCCCCATAACATTCAAAAATCAGGAATTTGAAAATTCAAAAAAATTTGAAAATTTGCCCCCTGACACGGGCCGTGTCCGCTGACACGACCTCCCGTGTCAGGATTCTGCCACCACGCTTCCAACAATAAATAAACTCCTCTCCTACAGTAGGCCTGACACGGGCCGTGTCAGGGGACACGACCCCCTGTGTCAGCCTACTGCCACCTTGCCTAAGATAAGCCCAAAATTGCATTCTTTCAGCAGGCCTGACACGGGCCGTGTTAGGGGACACGACCCCCCGTGTCACGATTCTGCCACCAAATTTTTTTTCACTTTTTCTTTTCATTTTTCTCATGTTGTAAAGACCCTGAGGTTTCCAATGATGGCTACGATCTTCCTTCTTCCTCTTATTGACTATGCGAACACCTACAAAATAAAATACTGACACAAACAAAAAAAAACAAAAAAAAAAACGGTTAAAGTTAAAATACGCGGGTTACCTCCCACGAAGCGCTGCATTTAACGTCGCCTGGCTCGACGGTCGCCCGTCCTACCCTGTAAGACGAACAACATCCACTTGACCAAATGACTGCCCTTGATAATAGGGCTTCAACCTCTGCCCATTTACCTTAAAAATGTCTCTGTTTGCTTGATTTTTTAGCTCAATCGCCCCATGAGGGAACACTTTGTGAACAACAAACGGTCCCGACCATTTAGACCTCAGTTTTCCTGGAAATAATTTTAACTGGGAATTGTACAAAAGGACCAGCTGTCCTTCCCAAAACTCCTTCTTTAGGATCTTTCTATCATGCCATTTTTTGCTTGGTCTTTATACACTTTGGCATTTTCATATGCACGGTTCCGAAATTCTTCCAACTCATGGAGTTGAAGGATCCTCGAACTTCCAGCTTGAGATAGATCCATATTCAAAAATTTTGATGCCCATAATGCCTTATGTTCTAACTCCAAAGGCAAATGGCATGCCTTTCCATAGACTAACTGGTAGGGCGACATACTGATTGGCGTTTTGAAAGCCGTTCGATAAGCCCACAACGCATCATCCAATTTAGTTGCCCAATCCTTACGAGAGGAGCTCACTGTCTTTTCAAGAATCTATTTAAGTTTCCTGTTTGAAACTTCTACCTGGCCACTCGTCTGAGGATGGTAAGGAGTAGCTATGCAATGCTTCACATTGTACTTTTGTAGCAACCTTTCCATTAGGCGATTCAGGAAATGAGTTCCTTCATCGCTTATCAGTGCTCTCGGTACTCCAAATCTTGCAAAGATATTTTCCTTTAAAAACTTCACCAGTACCTTAGCATCATTAGTAGGCAAGGCCACAACTTCAACCTATTTAGATACATAGTCCACTGCTACCAAGATGTAATTTTTTCCAAAGGACGGTGGAAATGGGCCCATGAAGTCTATTCCCCAAACATCGAACAACTCAACTTCTAGCATGGAGTTTTGGGGCATCTGATTTCTCTTTGATATATTCCCAGTTCTCTGACATTTATCACACTCTCTTACCATTTCTTAAGCATCTTTGAACAACGAGGGCCAGTATAACCCTGACTTGAAACTTTGGACGCAGTTCTATCCCCACTGAAATGCCCTCCGTATTCTGAGTTGTGACAAGCTTTCAACACATCCCTCTGCTCTTCCTCGGGCACACACCTTCTGATCAATCCGTCAACTCCTCGTTTGTATAGGAACGGATCATCCCATAAGTAAAACCTGCAGTCATGCAAAAACTTTTTCTTTCGATTATAATCAAAATCATCAGGAATGATACCCCCTACCAAATAGTTTGCATAATCTGCAAACCAAGGAACACCAATAACAGCGAGGATGTGTTTGTCAGCAAACTCATCCTTTATTGGGTGCTTTTCTTCCGTTTCTTCAATAGGTGACATGCGAGAGAGGTGATCCGCCACAGTGTTCTCACACCCTCTCTTGTCACGAATCTCAACATCGAACTCCTGAAGTAGTAGAATCCATCTCAAGAGTCTTGGTTTAGAATCCTGCTTAGCAAAAAGATACTTCAAAGCAGCATGGTTAGTATAAACAATGACTCTTGAACCCAACAGATATTGCCTAAATTTATCAAAGGCATACACAACCGCTAACAACTCATTTTCGGTAGTTGCATAGTTCATCTGTGCAGGGTTCAACACATGACTAGTGTAGTAAATAACATGCAATAACTTATCTCTTCGCTGTCCAAGAACAGCCCCTACTGCAATGTCGCTAGCATCGCACATGATCTCAAATGGTAGAGACCAATCGGGGGCAATAACAATGGGTGCCGACACTAATTTATTTTTCAGTGTCTCAAATGCATCAGCACACTCCTCATCAAAAACAAAAGCCTTATCCTTAACCAAAAGGGTGGTCAGGGGCTTGGCTATTTTAGAGAAGTCTCTTATGAACCGGCGGTAGAAACCCGCATGGCCTAAGAAACTTCGTATACCTTTTTCGTTTACCGGAGGTGGAAGCTTTGAGATCACCTCCACTTTGGCTTGGTCAACTTCAATTCCTTTGTGGGAAATTTTGTGACCTAACACTATACCTTCTCGGACCATGAAATGGCACTTCTCCCAGTTGAGGATTAAGTTGCTCTCCTGGCATCTTTCTAAAACAAGAGAAAGGTTAGTTAAACAATTATCAAAAGAAGACCCAAATACTGAGAAGTCATCCATGAAGACTTCCATATGCTTTTCGAGCATATCTGCAAAGATGGAAGTCATGCATCTCTGAAATGTAGCAGGGGCATTACATAACCCGAATGGTATTCTCCTGTATGCAAAAACACCATAGGGGCATGTGAAAGCCGTCTTCTCTTGATCTTCTGGCGCCACCGCAATTTGATTGTAACTGGAGTACCCATCTAGAAAGCAGTAATAATCATGACCAGCTAACCTTTCCAATATTTGATCGATGAATGGTAAAGGGGAGTGGTATTTTCTTGTTGCTAGATTTAACCTCCTGTAGTCAATGCATACTCGCCAACCTGTAACCGTCCTGGTGGGGATCAACTCATTCTTCTTGTTCTTTATAACTGTGGTTCCCCCTTTTTTGGGCACCACATGCACCGGACTCACCCAAGAGCTGTCGGATATTGGATATATGAGTCCTGCATCCAACAACTTCACCACTTCTTTTCTTACCACTTCCTTCATCGCCGGATTAAGTCTCCTTTGAGGTTGGACAACCGGCTTGTGATCATCTTCCATGAGGATTTTATGCATGCAAACCGTTGGGCTAATACCTTTCAAATCTTCAATCTTCCATCCCATTGCACCCTTGTGCTTTTTAAGAACTTGCACCAACTTATCTTCTTTAACACTTTTTAGTTTGGTACTTATTATCGCCAGACATTTGCCTTCGGTGTCTAGGAAGACATACTTGAGGTTTTCGGGTAGTTCTTTCAATTCAGCCCCTATTTTACTCTCTTCACCACCTTCCGTGATTTGAGGTGTTCTTAGATCTTCCCACCGGTGCATTCAAGATCCCTTGAATGGAGGTTGAGTTTCCATCATAGCAATCACTTCTAACTCTTCTTCGCTTGCTTCTTCACTATTTTCAAAGATTGATAAACTCAAAACTTTTTCCAACGGTGATTTTGGTCCATCCACCGGATTCTCATTATCTATCACTTGATATATCACTTCTATGGTGTGACTCGTGCCAATATCATCTTTGTGTTTCATGGTGTTCCGCACATCAATCTTCAACTCCTCATCATAAACCTTAAGAGTCATAGTGCCCTCTTCTATGTCTATCAAACATCGTCCGGTCTCCAAAAATGGCCTTCCTAAAATGAGTGGTATTTCTTCATCCTCCGGCATCTCTAAAATAACAAAGTCCACCGGGAACACAAACTTATCAATCTTCACTAGAACATCTTCCACTATTCCATAAGGCCTCTTAATAGAATGATCGGTAAATTGTAAAGTCATCCTAGTGTCTTGTACAGTTCTAATCCCTAACTTTTTGTATATGGACAACGGCATAAGACTTACGCTCGCCCCCAAATCAATAAGAGCCTTCTTGAAAGATCTATCTCCAATAGTGCATGGAATGGTGACCGAGCCCCTATCTTTCTTTTTCACCGGAATCTTCATTCCCTGCAAAATAGCACTACAAGTTTCGGCTAGAATAATAGGTTCCGTATCGACGGATCTCTTCTTGGAAATGATGTCCTTCATGAACTTGGCATATGTAGGAATTTGCTCAAGTGCCTCCAGGAAAGGAATATTGGGTTCAAGCTTCTTGAACATTTCTAAGAATTTTTCAAAATTTCTCTCGTGCTGCCCTTTCTTTTTGTTTCTTGTTGGAAAGGGGAGCTTGATGTTCTGTTTGGGCTCAATGATCTTCTCCTTGGCTACTTGCTTAGGTATAATCACTTCTTCATTCACAACCTCATTTTCCTTAATTTCCAACTCAACTTCAAGTAACCGGTCTTCACTCTCAGATTCTTTCTCGGTGTCCTCTTGAGGTTTGGTACGTCTCGTGATCACCGCACTAACATTATTATGCTCTCGCGGGTTGGTTACCGTTGAACTTGGAGGAGTACTCTGTGCTTGAGAACTTGCTAACTGTTGAGCTATTTGGCTCATCTGGACCTCTAGATTTTTGATGGAGGCACCTGTATTCCTAAGATTACTTCGTGTATCTTCCTGGAATTGAGAGCTTTGAGCTGCCATTTTCTCAATGGCAATTTCCCAATCCGCTTTCTTTTGGACCTGTTGTTGAAGTTGGTAGTACTGCTGTGGTTGTTGCTGATATTGTTGATGTTGTGGTGGTGGTTGTTGTGGGCGGTATTGTTGTTGTTGGGGCTGGTTCGGGTATGGAGCAGGTCCTTGCTTGAGAACATTTCCTTGCTGATCTTTCCAGGAAAAGTTTGGGTGATTTTTCTACCTGGATTATACGTGTTCGAATAAGGATTGTTCTGCTTCAGAAAGTTGATTGCTTCAACCTGTTGTGCTGTAGCCACACGATGCATGGCAAAGTGAGGACCTCCACAAATTTCACAATTTACCACTTGAACCGGTTGCACTTGTGCTACCGTCTGTGTATCTAGATTCATTTTCTTCAACCTTCTCTCTACCTTAACCGCTATCTGATCTTCCATTTTTGCAACCTGTTCTGTGAGCTTAAGATCAATAATTTTCTCGGGTTGGCTCACACTCCGGTCATATAACTTCAAATGCTCATTAGCGGCTATAGCTTCAATGATTTTTTTGATACCAGTGGCTGTTGAGAAATTTGTTGAGCCACCAGCAGCTGTATCAATGAGCTGCTTAGTTTTCATCTTGAGACCATTCACAAAATTTTGCATTTGTTCGGTTGCGTCCATATTATGAGTGGGACATGCAACCAAACACCTCTTAAACCTCTTATATGCGTCTCCAAGTGATTCTCCTTCTTTCTGCTTGAAATTAACAATGTCATACCGCTTTCGGATGTACACAAAAGCAGGGAAATACTCGTTCAGAAATGTAGTCTCCATCTCTTGCCAAGTAGTAATACTCCCAGTGGGTAGCGAGTAAAACCACTCTTCGACTTCATCAGATAAGGTAAACGGGAACATCACCAACTTCTTTGCCTCTTCATAGTGTCCCTCAATTTTCAAGGACGTGCTCATGGTAAGGAACCTTTGTAAGTGCTTGTTGGCATCTTCATTGATTCTTCCTGAAAATGGTCTACTCTGAAGTTGTCGGATGGTAGATGGGTGCAGCTGGAACTGTGCAATAGTAACTGGTTGATTAACGATTGTCAACCGTACTGTTGGAGCATTTACTCTGCCATAATCACCGAGAAGTCTTTCTGTGGGTGGATCTTCCGCCATAATAATAGTTTCCGACTCTGAATCTGTGCCGGAATCTGTGTGTTGTGAATGCCCTGAAACTGGCTCTTCTTTCTCGTGCTCAAAGATAATTGGTTCTGAACTCGATGCTTCCAGTCTTTCTAGCCTAGCTTGACGACATCTGGCGTGCAAAAATCTCTCTGGTTCTGCATCAAAAGAAAATTCAGCTGAGGCCTTACCTCGCATACACTGGTTAGCAAAGTATTAATAATTATAAAGAAAAATAATAACAGGAAAATAAAATAAAAATTTCTGTCACAGAGTGACAAAATTTAAATTGAATTAAAATCGACACTTAGAATTTAGCAGTCCCCGGCAACGGCGCCAAAAACTTGATCGGAAAAATAGCAAGTGTACTATTTTAACAATGTAGTAATAGTTGGGGTTATCCCCAGAATCGATCTCTCGAGGACTGCGCGTCAATGTAAGTGCAGATGCTAATTCAATTAAACAAAAGTTTTCTTTAGGGTTTGTTTGTTTGAGAGAATTATAATAATAAGGTAAAATAAACAGAACTAGAAAAATTGCTTTTTACGAATATGATTAAACATGCTAGGAAAGGGTGTATAAATTGCTTAGTAAGAACCTTAAATTATACTCAACGAGAAATGCTTCAAACCATAATTTTACAAAACCTTAATAATATTTTTCGTAAATTCCTTAATCGAAAAACCTTTGATATTCTCTCTTGATCCTAATTCCTTAGCAGTCAAGAAAGAACATCAAGCAATAGTCCTGACAAGGTTTATAAAAGTCACTACAGGGTATCCCCATTCCTAGGCAATATCTACCGTAGTGTTATTATGCAAAATGATAGATTAGGTTTTTCAGACCAAATCCCTAATCGTAAATCGTTCCCAATTTAACCGATTGCAACAAATATTTTATAATTTGCATAATAAAAGATTAAAGCAAGAAAACAAAATCTCATTGACTAAATCAAAATAGGTTCATACATCACAATTCAGGGACACCCCCTAGCATTGGGGGGTTTAGCCTCTCATGTTCAAACTAAAAACAATAACAAGAAAAAGATAAGAAACAACCATTACAATAGTATTTGGATCACTTTGATCTTCAATGGCTTCCGCGGTTAAATGATCTCCGTTCTCCAAAAACCCTTGATCGCATAAAATTCGTAACTTTCTTCGTAATGTCAAAAGTAAAAAGTGTCCTCTTTTTCTCTCTAAAATCATCCTAAAATAGCCACAAGTTTCTAATGTCCAAGGAAATTCCCCATCTTCCCCTTGACTCCCAAAAACAACTTTAAAAATAAAAGTCAATATTTTTCTCGCCCAGGAGGCCGTGTCAGCTGACACGGGTACCCGTGTTGGCATTCTGCCTCTTGAACACCAATTCAATTTTTTCACGTTCTATTGCCAGGCAAGCTGACACGACCCCCCGTGTCAGCATTATGCCTTCTTCTCAAAACTCTTCCTTTGTGATGCCTTCCTGACACAGCCAGTATCAGGTGACACTGGTGACCGTGTCAGGATCACTGGAGCTCTAAAAAAAAGACTCTGAAAACTTCCTTCTTCCGCGCAATACTTGTGAGTGAACCTGAAAAACATCAAACGCTACCACACACGCATCGAATGCGACAAAATAACATAAAATCGTAAAAGATAAACTAAGAGAATGAAATTGCATAAAGATAAAGATGCTTACAAAAACACTAAAACATGAACTTAAATGTTACCGATTTCTTGACTTTTAGGCCGAATGAATGAACGAAAACCCACAGAATTGGTGACCGATCAAGAACTCATGGAGAATTCTATGTTTTTTCACAAAATATTTCAAATGGCTCATTTTCAAATTCTCCTTCATGATCACTTCTGACTTTTAAAATCTTTGATTCTTTATCATTTTTTACTTGTATGCAGAAAATGCTAAACACATCATATGACTCATCTTTAGTTCTAAGGAAGTTAACCCAAGTCCATCTACTATAGTCATCAACTATGACTAATCCATATTTCTTCCCATTGATTGATGCAGTATCAACTGGACCAAATAAATCAACGTAAAACCGTTTAAGGATATGGAGGTAGAGACAATATTCTTTGATTTAAAAGAGGTTTTATTAATTTTTCCTACTTGGCATGCTTCATAAATAACATATGAGTGATAATTGAGTTTTGGAAAACCTTTGACAAGTTTTAACTTGCTAAGCTTAGAGATTAATCTCCAGCTAGCATGTCATAACCTTATGTGCCAGAGCCACTTTTCATCACTCACTGATAGAAGACAAAGTACCTTCTGATCAACCAAATCAGAGAAATTAATTTTATAGACATTTCCTTTCCTCCTACCTTTGAACACTATGGACTTGTCAGACTCATTCATAACGGTACAATTGTTCTTATTAAACATTACTTCATAATCACTGCCACAAAATTGACTAATGCTTAGTAGGTTATGTTTCAGTCCATCTACTAACCAAACATTATTAATTGAAATGGAAGAATTACCAATAGTACCTGTACCAATGATCCTTCTTTTTTGGTTTCCTCCAAACCCCACAGTTCCTCCCTCTTTTAGAGTTAGGGTTTGGAACATATGTTTTTCTCCTATCATATGTCGTGAGTAGCCACTGTCCAAGTACCAAGACTGCTATTTTGCTTCTCCCTTGAATCATATCTCATGCAAAGACAATTTCAAATTTAGGTACCCATTATCTCATGGATCCTTTAGGGTTAGTTCTAAAAGGATTTTTCTTACCTTGTACCTTAACATTCATGTAGTAAGGTTCGAGATCATTCAACACTCTTGATTTAGAAGTTTTATGTCTTGAATTATCCTTACCCTTTGGTTGTGAACCCTTCGGAACCTTAAACTCCAATGTCTTAAGTTCTGGTCTGTTCAGAACTTTTGACTTTAGAGTCTTTGGTTAGGTTTCTTCAGAACTTTTGACTTTGAAGTCTATGGTTCTAGTTTCTTCAGAACCTTTGACTCTACAGTCTTTGGTTCTGATTGGTTCAGAACCTTCACTTTGTCAGTAGTAAGAACAAAGTGAGAATATAGACCTTTTTAGCAGAGCTTAAAGAAGAAGGTTTTAATGGTTTAATAACAGGTCCAAACCTTGAATTGAAAGGTTTTTGTGAAAAAACAATGCCCTCTCATTTTCTTCTGCTTACACCATAAACCATGGATTTATGTTTTGTCCTATCAAACCATTTATGACAAATTCCTGAAGAACAATTTCATGCTCATCTATAGATTTATCAGACACTTTTTGAACTTCAGAAATATGATCTTTTTCTAAAAATTAATTTTTAAATTGCAAAGATTTTAAATCACTTATCACAAACTCATACTTCTTTTTCAAAATTTTCATATGTTTGGATTTGTCTTGACACCGACCCATAAGGTCTTGAACAAGAGTAATTAAATTTGAACGAGGTAGTTTAGAAAATACATCTCTTCTTCAGGTTCTAAGCCAGAGTCTGAGCCAGAGTCTGTATATGAAGATGTTAAAGCCATCAGTGTTAAGTTGGTTTCTTCGTCATATTTGTTAGATTCTTCTTCTTTGTCAAGTTCGTCCTATGTTGCCATGAGGCTCTTATTGACTTTGTTTGTGAAGTTGTTCTTTTCTTTCTTTAACTTGTTCTTCTGCAACTCTGGACAATCAGAAATAAATTGACCAGAATTTTTGTAGTAGATTTGTTTATTATTTTAAGGTACTTAGAATGGGGTAGAGTATCCACTAGAATGCCACGCACTCTGTGATGTTTTCTATATGTCTTCTTTTGAGCAGGAGTGAGTCTCTTTCTATCTGCAACCATTCCTACTCCATCAACAGGACTGTCAATACCATCTTTAAGAATGTCCCACAACTTATCATCAACACCTATGATGTGAGTGTACATTTTACTTTTCCACCATTCAAACTCAGTAGAATCTCCATTCATGGATGGATGTTTAGAAGTACAATTGTTCTTTTCAAAAGTACTATAATCATAGTTTACAATATTGTTTATAGGATCAGAGGTTTCAGACACAACAATCATGTTTTTTTCTTAGGATCTTTTTTGTACCATTGTTAAGTGTTAGAGCACAAACATTGCTCTGATACCAACTGAAGGTGAGAAAAACACAAGAAGGGGGGTTGAATTGTGTTAGCGTTTTATTTCTTTTCTCAAAATCACTAATCAGATTCTAAACTCAAAGTTTAGAATCTGATTCTTAGTTAAGTGATTGCACGAGATAAAACAAGTTCAGAGTTTAGAGAGAGAGAGAGAGAGAGAGAGGGAGAGAGTGAGAGTGGGAGAGAGAGAGAGAGAGTGAGATTTATCCTAGTTCCTCCCACGAATCGAGAGTAGTCCAGTCCCCTTGAACTTCTAAGAGATTTCACTATAATCACAACTGATTACAAATGCTTAAGTACACAAGCAAAAGACTTCCAATGCTTATATATACAAGTAAGAGACTTCTAATGCTTAAGCACACAACAAGAGACTTTAGATGCTCAAGCACACAAGAAAAGACTTTTTACAATCTAACTTACAAAGAAAACATTGTTTGTTTCTTACACTTGATATATAATCAGAGGTGTAAACAAAATACAACACAATACAACTCTTTAAGACTTCAGAATTTATAAGATATATAAATGATAAGAAAATCTAAGTTAAACTTGTGCTTTTTATTTGACAGAGTAACAACTATTTTATTGTCAAAGGTTGTTTATTATTCTTCAAGTCTTCAGCTTCTTATATATAGAGATATAAAAGAGTAATTGAAGAGAATAAGTAGCACATGTGAGTCTTGGAGAAGCTTGATCAAAGATGTTGGAATGTTACTAGATATAGTTAATCCCTTTGAAAAGATATTTGAAATGTCTTTGCTACAAGAGGAATTATCGGTTGCATTCTAGTTGTTTGTGAAGATTTTTGTTTAAATATTCATGTGATCAAAAGAAGAAAAATAACTCTCTGAGTTTGAAAGTGTCATAGCAGAGTCTCTTCGATCCTTGCATTGATTGACCTTAGAGTCAGATAGTGACTTATCCGAGTCTTCTTGATCCTCACGTTGACTGACCTCAGAGTCTGGATCTCAAGTTTTAATCCTTTAGACCCTAAGTCTTCAAAGGTTGACTTTTTTAGAGTATGGTTCTGATCCTTCAGGATCTGGATCTTTTTGCTTCTCTTTAAATGTTCATTTTTAATACCATAAATGACTTTATAATAAAATTGATTTGTCTATGATCCTGCACACTTGAACATATATTAGTATACCCAATTTATCTTTAAATACTTTGTTATCATATAAACCTTAGAGATATAGTACAAACTAATTTTGTTCCAACACACAGATGTTATCAATGTATCAAATAACAAGGATAGTTTTCAAATAATAATAACATCAACACAGATATTAATTCACACCCAAAATCAATTATAATGCAAACGAAATGTAATGTCATTCTCCAACAATATGCATGTGGTACCAAGGTATAGATGTAAGAGGTATGTTACTGAACTATCTATGTCTTTGGTTCCTTTCTGAACCTGAGACCGTGATTGGTTCTTCTCTGAACCGCAACCTTGTCGGACGAAAGTCCTACCTAACTCCGATATACATGAATGCATGAATGACAAAAAACAACAATCACTACACATAATCAACAAAAATACGTTCACATTTCATACTCAACAAGGTTCCTCTCTGAACCCACAATTTTGTCGATGTAAGGCTAACTATGTAGCTCCTCTGTCTGCTCAACTCAAATATGTTATATAATTATAGCTCAATCACATAATCATATAATATTCAAACATACTCATCAACAAAGAAAAATTATTACTCATGTAAGGCCATCAAAATGGTAAGAAAAACAGTTACTCACAGGCAAACTCTAGCCTTATCAAAATAACTCTGAACTTGTCAGATTACTCAAATTTAACTCTAACAACCATAAATTTATCCTTTTTTGTTGGGTAGGGTTAAACAATTTAAAATATAACTCAAAAAGCAGCCTTATAATGTCAAAAGACTTTAAACTCAACTCAAGTGTATCATATACTCTCTCAACTCCAACTCTAAACAACTCTAAAACAACTCTGACAACTCTATAGCAACTCTAACAACTTTAATATAATAAACATGACCCTTAAACTTATTGAAAAGGTAAAAAAAAATGTCACTAAACTCTAAATTGCTCAAAAAATTGCCAAACTGGATAACGAACCCGAAATGCCAACCCTATTTTCTAACTTTTTTGACTTTTTTAAGTTTTTTGACTTTTTTTTACTTTTATAACCAAAAACACAAATCAACAGCCAAAGATAAATTATATATCATAGTCAAATTATTATAATTTCGCCACAAGGAAAAAAGGCATAAAAGAGAAACCTACACATTTATATGAATTCGCCTTATACGAGGCATAAGGCATTTTTTACAAGGATTCAAGTGAAACAATACAACAATACTCAAGTATCAAATTGAAGGGTTTGAGGCAAACCCTTTAGTCAGAAACATACATCACAAATACAGAATTGAGAATAAGAAGATATGAGGGTAATGATCCCTCACTATCCAACTGCATAAATACCCACATGTGAATAGTTTTCCTCTACCTCAAAATTGATGATTGATGAACTTTTTTGGAATTTTGGGATTATTCTTCGCTCTCCAAGGTTTCTCCTAGATCTGCCTTTTTCGGCCTCTTTTCCAACTTTTGCATGTACAGTACAAAAGTCATCTCAACTTAACTATTTAAATTAGCCTAAATATCTCAAAGCTTCTCTCACTCCTCAAATCTCCTAACACCCTATTCTTATTATTTCTCTAAAACTTCAAATTATATTATTTAATTTAAATAAATAATACTCTAATTTAATTATTTCTTCAACTCTCACCACGACCTTAACTCTTACTCAATTTACCTATCACTCATTAATTTTAATAATAAAAAAATTTATTTTCTCCAAACTCTAAAATATCTCTAATTTTAATTAAATTAAATAAATTACCAATAATTTGAATAAAACTCATATACCACTCAAATAAATAAAATAAATTAATATAAATTCAATTAAAAATAAATAACTAAAATTGGGGCATTACAGCTTCCGCTTAGCTTGTCCCTGAACCAGATCATTTTGAGAGAGGTCTGCTCTGATACCATTTGTAACATCTCAAACCTCTTTCAAGATTACCTACTAATCCCACAAAACTAACACATGTCTTTTTAGCATGCTTTATCCTCACTCACCCGCTTTCTGAGAGAATTTCCAAAAGGCCTCCCATCCAAATATTACTTAAAGTCAAAGCACGCTTAACTATAGAGTTCTAATTTGGTATGCTACCGGAAAGAAGATGCATCTTATTGGTGTAGGTACTACCTGATAACTTCTCAAGAAGTGTACCGATTGTATCGCGGTAATAAAAAGAGTATCGAATCCACATGGACTGCTATTTAACAAAGCAATAGTTGTGCAAGTATAAAAAGTAACAATTACGGGGAAGGGGGTCAAGTTTGCAGTTGAAAATAAAATAATTGCTCATACAATTTAGAGAAAGTGGTTAGGTTTTATCTAAAATTCCCTATTTCTCTCCTATTGATGTCTAATGCATTACATAAATCAAGCGTCATTATATTTCCACGGGGAGTTAACAAGACCATTATACCCAATCTCTTGGTGTATAGCTCAATGATTCCTACTAGAGGTCTCCTGTCCATATTCAACCGACGTAAGTGAAATTAGGGGATGATATAGTACGTTAACTCTAAGGCCACTACTTGAGATCTCATATCCCTATTCAACCGGGGTAAGTACGATAATAGCCCTAGTTTGGACGCATAGGCTAAGGGTCATTATTCCCTATACGTTCATAATCACATTAACAGAGTATCTCAAATAATGCGCTTTAAGTAAAAGAAGAAATAAAATAGAAATATAACTAAGATAATTCAAGCAAAATCGAATTAAATATATGTCCCAACAAGTTTGAAATAGGTTCATAAAGAAAAAATCTAACCTAAAAGTGTTTAGCTACCCATACTGATAAAATTACAATATTAACTGATAAGAATAAGATTACATAAGAATTCATTAAAGATCTAGCCTCCAATGGCTTCGAATGCGCTCCAAAACTTCCTGTTCTGGACTGAGCCGACGCCTGCCCATCCATCGAGCAGGCCCAGCCCAATACTGGTGCGACCCAATAAGACCCAAGTCTACCTAGTGCCGAGCACGTGCGATGTCGGGTAAAGATTGCATACGCCGAGGAAAGGTCACTCTTTTCCCCATGATCTCCACGTACTTCTCCTCACGAGGACATGTCACCATGTAACCTCCCACCTCCGAAAGAATCGGTATACCCTTCTTCCGGAGATCTAGGGACTGTTACCCTAGGGCGAAGACCACGTGCTAGCCTTCCTTATGCGACGTAAGCCCTGGAAGTTACCTGGATTGGGCCTTGCAATCCAGCCCAGTGCAGGAGACCGTTAACCCGCACTGGGGGCATCCTATAAATACCCTCTCGCTTGAGAGGGTCAGGTTACATACTATTCTAACTCTCATACATGCTTTTTTGTACTTTCTTACTCCCTTTTCCTGAATTTGGCATCGGAGTACCTTGCAAATACACCCCCCCCCCCGCCGTTGCATCATCATCGGAGTTGCTGATCTCACGACGTTGCTGGCCACTGGTTCCTCTCTGATCAGGTAAGATCAGTTGCGCCGTCTGTGGGAACTCTTGCTTCCCCGTTTTCCCCGTCGTAAAACCAAAGCAATCTCTACTTTTTCTGACAACCATGGCCAGCTCCCAACCTGAGAACAAGACTCTGAACACCACCTTCACGCAACTCGACAACAGAGACCACCGTGAGGACAATGTGGCCGTCCACGTCGAAGAAGGCGACATAAGGGACGGGCAGATTGCCTCCCCTTTCTCTGACGACGCGGCGTACAATGCCGCCCAACAGAACAACCCTCCGGTTGTCTACCAGTCGATCGCCGCACCACTAAACGCTGATCTGGGCACGGTGGCCCTGTTCTCTTTGATCAACCAGACAAACCAATTGATCGCCCAGCAGAACGTGAGGATCGAAGTACTCGAGAGGGGCGACCACGACGTTCTTCCCCGTGAAGACATCGTCGCCCGCCATCTCCCAATCGTTCTCCTTCCCCGCGAAGGACACCCCCGATGGACTTTATCAGCACTACCCCACAACCTGCGGGCCGCCGACCGTGCCTAGAATGAACCCAACCTGTGGTCGCCTAGAAGCGCCCCCGCTCCCCTCCTCAGATGGAGCCGCGACACTCCCCGACCAAGAAGAGGAGCAATGCTGACGGCGAAAAGCCGAAGAGCCGTCCGAGGAACTCTCCCCGATGACATGGACCTGGTCGAGGCCACTGCTCCCCTTCACGATCACCAGTCAGAAGTGATGAGGATGACCAGAGGACCCCTCTGTCCAGGGAGATTATGGACACCCTTATACCTGTAGCCTCCCCCTTTGGGGACCTACGACGGTACCTCCGACCCCGACGATTATGTCGAGAGCTTCGAGGCTATGCTCGACTATAGGAATGTTCGGGGAGCTATTAAATGCAGGCTCTTCCCGACTACCCTCAGGAGAGGTGCCATGACTTGGTACAAAAGCCTCGCTCCAGAATTAATCACATCCTGGAAGCAACTGAAGGGACGTTTCTCCAAGCATTTTACTGCATCTCGTCGCCATCCAAAGACGTTGGCCTCTTTGGAAAGCATCCTCCAAGGGAGGAACGAATCTCTCGAGACTACATCGAGAGATTCAACCGCGAATCTGTCGAGGTACCCGCTACCGACGACATGAAAAAGTTCCTGATCGAGCGGGGACTGCGTCATGGGACCGAGTTCTTCAAGTCTGTGGGCATCCATAAACCTCGCAACTTGGAGGACCTCCTCCACCGGGCACAGTCGTACATCCAATTCGAGGACTCGGAGGCCGCCCACGTTGCCCGAGACTCGCGACACCAAGAGGGTTCCCGCATTCCTAGAGATGAAGACTCTGCTGCCCCCCGGCGCGGGGGGAGAAAGAAGACGTGAATGCCGTCCCAGGGACCCTCGCGAGTCGAGAGGCCCATCTGGCCGGTTCACGGAATACACTCCACTCAACGCTCCCCGTGAGCGAATTCTCAGCGAGTGCACCAACTCAGAATTTCACAAAGGGGTTGTCCGCTTTCTGAAGCTGACACCCCCCAAATAAAACACGGACAGGTCCAAATACTGCAGGTTCCATCGGAGCCATGGACATGTCACCGAAGATTGCATCCACCTCAAGGATGCAATTGAGATCTGTCATACCCCAAATTTTGACCACTAAGATTCCCATTATTGTGTAAATTATCATCACAATATGGATGTACCTTTAGGCCTCATCAATCTCCTCAAGAGATGGTTGAGCATCCACTGCAATCAAAATTAGGGTTTCAAGCCCTTTCTGAGTGCTTAGACAAAGGATCAATCAAGGAATGACATGATCTTTAACTTGTCTAACCTCTCAAACATCCACAATGTATCAAGAGGACTCCCACTTCAAGAATTAAGCACAAGGATGCTCCCTTCTAGGTGGATCAAGCCTCAAGATCGCCAGTGACACCAAATTAGGGTTTTGGTCGACCAGGGCCTCCAGATGGAAATTTTCATCTGGGAATGAGCCAAAGATCAAAAACATAACCTAATATGCTCCATGGAACCTCATAAACCCAATCATTAAGTCAATTTTGCCTCAGGGGATGCATTCATCAAAAATCAGGAATTAGGGTTTCTTGACCTAATTCACCCCTAAGTTGACTTTTGGGACAAATCATGAACCAAGACCTCAAGACATGATTTGAGGGTCTCTAATATACCATATTGATCCATTTAGGACAATCGATTGATCCAAGAAGCTTGTGCAACAAGTTTCAATTTCATCTGAACCACAACTAGGGTTTCGCGGGAAAAGTCAACTGTAACTTTGACTTTTGACCAGGACATGCTCCCAAGCCCTAAGACATGATTCAATACACTCTATACCACCCATGGAACATGTCCATCAAGTTTGATTTAGGTCAAGGACATGATTTCCTCAAGGATTGCACAGTTTGGAATTCATCTGACAAAAAGTCAACTGTGCACAAAAGTCAACTTTGACTTTTTGAGATTTTTCACAAAAATGGATTTTTAACCCTAAAATGATGTTAATGTATGATTTGAATCATCATTCATCAAGAAAAATCAAAGAGAATGGGATAACTTGTAAAAGGGGTAACCATAAAAACTTAGAAAATTTTCTAAGTTATGAAAAAAAGTGACAAAGGTACCAACTTTGGAGGATCATAACTCCTAAACCACAAAGCCATTTTTTTCCATCCAAAGCTTGATTTGTAGATCTCACTACCCTCTACAAAAGCTTCGTACTGACCTATGTCCAAATTCCTCATGGATTTTGAGTTATGGAGTGATCAAAATCAAGAAAAGTCACTTTGTTCCAACATTTAGTGAAAATTTCACTAAGTCAGATTTTGCCTTACTTTTTTTCAAATGTAGGGACATTTTTCACTTGGATCCAAAAAGTATCAAAACCAAATATGATCAAACAGTTGTTGTATCATATAAGAGCTTTCCAAAATGGCCAAGAACATCACCAAATTCAACTTGAGCCATGAGATATGACATTGGCAAGTTGCCTTGCTGAAATCTGCCAAGGCAAGGCAGATTTTTGCACTTTTGGTCGATTTGCCAAAATCAGCCAATTTTAAGCCTTGTCATCACCTTGGACACATCTGAGGATTGAATCTAAAGGGGACAATCACTGAGCCAAGCCTCCAAAGTCCTTGGAACAAGAAATAACATGCTAAACCTAGAATTGCCTAAAATATGGACAAGACTCCAATTTTGGATTGGAGCATTCAATGGAAGCATCAAGGTGGCATGGATTGAGCCATTAGCAACTGAATTCAGTCAAGACTTATCCAAGACCAAGGGGACCAGTAGCCTGTGCCCTAACCTCTAGTCAATGGCTAGAGGTGACTTGGATTTTCATTTGCCAGCATTAGCCAAACCTACTCAGCAGTTGCCATTCACTATTCCTTGCAAAACAAACTTGCTCTACTATAAATAGAGCTCAATTGTGATCAGTTTACGTACACCAAAGGCCTACAACACTTGCCTTTCTCAAAATCCACTTCTCACTCTCAAAAATGCCTTTCTTAGCAAGTCACTATCGGGTTTTTCATTAGAGAGCAATTCCACTCAAACCAATCACACACACACCTCATATACATCATATGTGAGCTGATCAAACACTTAAACAACATCTGGAACACTGATTTCTAGGAATCACCAGTCAATTGCTCAAGGTTTTAACCAAGTTGCAGTTGAGATGCCATGAAGTGATCCATCCAATTTCCATTAAGTCTAAGCATTCAAACACACTCCATAGGGTGTAGGGAAGCTGTTCAAATCATCACAATTCATCTGTAACACCTCCTACTCAGAAATCAATTTGCTCTTGCTGTCACGACCTAGAGGTAAGCCTAAACTTGGTCATCTCTCAATCTATGCATATTTCCTCGCACAATACTTTTGCCAAATGTTCATAATCATGCATGGAATGTTTCCCCTCAAGTAATTGCTTTGTTTGAATCGTGTATCAAAAATCCCAGCCTTCATGCAGAATTTAGGGTTCTTGAGGATTTTTCGTGATTTCTTGTTTTATGCTTAATTTAAATGAAATTAATTGCCATAGACATGATCGTGAGGTTGAAACGAGTTGATTGGTATGTGGATTGCATGATATGATCAAGTATTCAGTGAGATTGGATAGAAAATGCAAATCTGGACAAAACTGAAAAACACGCGTGTTCTTCAGCTGTTCTTGGCGCCATTTTCACAAATTCAAATATTTGATTTTTTTGATTTTATTTAATTGATTCAAAAATTAATTTCTCTCTGAGTTTTTATGATTTTGAGTTGATTCTTTTTTTAATAATTCACGAAAATGTTAAAATATTTTATTTTCCCAAAAAATCCCAAAAATATTATTTATTTCATATAATTGATATTTTTGCAAAGAATTAATATTTTAATTGTTTTTGACATTTTGAATATTTTTTCCACCTTGATTTTGCAACTTTTAATGCCTTCTAATTATTTTGTAGGTCAATACTTAATTTTTGAAGCATTAATCCAAGATCACAATTTGTTTTCCATATGTTAAACAATTTTGATCATTTTAATTGAATTTTTATTCAATTAAAACACATTTTGAAAACAAATTGGGGTTTTTGATTAATTCAACCCTCTTAAATCATTTTCAAAACACTTTTGGGCCTCTAATAGAGTGTAAGACCCAAAAACCCCTTGTACAAAAACTTTGGGCCTCACTTATTGTATAAGTCCCCCTATACAAGTGAACGACGCGATCGTCACCTTTTAAGAACCTTGGGCCTACCCTCGAGTAGTAAGACCCATTTCTTTTCTTTAAACACTTTTGGGCCTCTAATAGAGTGTAAGACCCAAAAACCCCTTGTACAAAAACTTTGGGCCTCACTTATTGTATAAGTCCCCCTGTATAAGTGAACGACGCGATCGTCACCTTTTAAAAAACCTTGGGCCTACCCTCGAGTAGTAAGACCCATTTCTTTTCTTTAAAAATCAATTGGGCCTCTAATAGAGTGTAAGACCCAAAAACCCCTTGTACAAAAACTTTGGGCCTCACTTATTGTATAAGTCCCCCTGTACAAGTGAACGGCGCGATCGTCGCCTTTTAAAAACCTTGGGCCTACCCTCGAGTAGTAAGACCCATTTTTTCTTTAAACACTTTTGGGCCTCTAATAGAGTGTAAGACCTAACCCTTTGTAAATACAACCTAATTTGGGCCTCACTTATTGTATAAGTCCCGTTGTATTTCAAAAAGTTCGACACGATCATCATCCGTTGAAAAGCAAACTTTGGGCCTACCCTCGTGTTATAAGCCCCACTCTTTTTCTTTAAACATTTTAGGCCTCTTGAGAGAGTGTAAGACCCATCCCGTGGTACAGCAAACAATTTTTGGGCCTCAGTCACTAGTATAAGTCCCTCTGTACAAATTCAACAGTGCACTCACTGATAAAACCCTGGGCCTCTCCTTGAGCTGTAAGCCCCAAATCTTTCTTTTTCAAAGCACTTTCTCCTTTGATTTTGAAATATACTGTTGTTTTCAATCTTTCTTTGTTGAACAACTAACCAAACAGCATGGAAGCTCTACAACTGAGTAAGTGTTTATATGCTTTCATTTACCGCTTTCATATACATATAACTGTATTGTGGGGCTGTTTCGCTGTAAGTATTCTTTCATAAACTCATATCAACTGTGTAATAATAGTATAGATATTTTGAGTTTCCCCGGCAACTACGTCTAGCATTAAGTCCGTTGATCACTCTTAGAAATAGTCTAAACTAGATCCCCATAGGATTACCAGACACAGTCTTCCCTCCTCTTGGGGTTAAACAATATGGAGACATGAAAGGCAGCATTCTCGGTGAACCCTTTCATAGACTATCACTCGTAGAAGTTGTCAAAGAAACTCTACTCCCCAGAGATGATCTCTTCTCCGTGAATTGCATCTCTTGAGTTTCTTCCAAATTCTCGAACTTTCCTGGTTTGATCTATTCTTTGTGAATAACCTGTCTTGAACTTCTCGGGGTTTGGGGACCCACAGGCTTCTTAAAAGCATTTGTCAAGAAACTCTATTCCCCAGAGATGATCTCTTCTCCGTGAATGGCATCCCTTGAGTTTCTTCCAAATTCTCAAACTTTCCTGGCTTGATCTATTCTTTGTGAATATCCTGTCTTGAACTTCTCGGGGTTTGGGGACCCACAGGCTTCCTAAAAGCATTCCCGCCTCCTCTTAGGCGTTGTATAAGGACCCGTCGGCTTCTTAGAAAGTATTCACAGCCTCCTCTTAGGCTTCGTATAAATGATGTCTTCCTCCGGGAATGATAGCCTCCTCTTGGGCTTCGTACAAATTGTCCCTCGGCTTCTTAAAAGTTTCCAGCCTCCTCTTGGGCTTCATACAAATTGTCCCGACGACCTCCTAAAGGTATAGGAACAGAAATCAGTCATCTTAATAGAGCAGTCTTTCCAAGAGTCTACTACTGTTTCTCAAAGCATAGTACAAAAGATGAAACTCTAGACTTGGACAGTCTAATTACCTTGAGTATCAAAAGACATTCTCAAGCTCCTTCCAAAACTAGGAGATGAAACCCATAGACTTGGACAGTCTCAATACCCTTGGATTTCCCATTTCCTTAAAGAACAGGAAATAACCCTGATCCTCGAATCAAATCCCTGAGTGAAAACATTACTCATATAAGAACTGATTTTCTCTTTAAATCAGCATATTGGATCTGTCACTCAACTGAAACAGTCACAATAGCCTCCTCTTGGGCTTTGTACAATGATTCTCCCCAGCGGAGCTAACAAATAGCCTCCATCTCGGGCTTCGTACGAGATACAAAAAGACTCTCTTGTTGAGTCAAACATTTTTACCCTCCATCTCGGGCTTTATACGAGATACAAAAAGACTCCCTCGTTGAGTCAAAACCTTTTAGCCTCTCTCTCGGGCTTTGTACGAGACACATATTAGCCTCCTCTTAGGCTTTGTATAAGAAAACCACTGGTTGATCCAATCAACCTTTTAGCATCAAAGTTGTGCCTCGTTCACAGTACACAAACATCAACAACTCATTTCCCTTCATCTAATCGATGTAAGCGGCAAGCCTCTGGATTATTTACATCCATGCCACTGTCCCTCCTTTAGCATGAGAAATTCCAAAGGAAAGATGGCATTGCTCTAAACTGAGTTAAAGTCTTCTCCTTCAGGTTAGAAATCCCCTATAAAGGAAATTATGGCATTGCCGGATTCACAAATCCCGGTTAAAGTAATTCTCCTTTATAAACAGTTGTGATAGACAAACCCCTCTTTAGAGATGACAAATTCTCTCTAAAGTCAAACCCTTTTAGCTTCACATCTTGGGCTTTGAACAAGATACAAATAGACTCTTTAGCTTCACATCTTGGGCTTTAAACAAGATACAAACTACCTTTAGCTTCACGTCTTGGGCTTTGAACAAGACACCAAAACAACCATTTCATCCCATAGAATAGGAGGAACTACGATCGCTCTGATGTCCCTGTTTCGGTAAACGGGAATACGTAGGCTTAAGATTGAAAGAAAAATCTTAGCGAGCACACTAAACAAAAACCCAAAATCCCATACTTTCATACATCCGTCCTAACATTTCAACTGATAACCTAAAACACCCCTTTTCGAAAAAATAACCTAGGAGAGACCCCAGATCTTTGTAGCATCTGTAAACCAACAGTTTTGACTGTTTAACCTCAGTATGCAAGCAGGGTTAGTTGGAGACATCTATTTCCCTTCCTTCATCAGCTCACAATAGGATAAAAAATGAATCGAACTGTAGTACTAGAGTGATCGTGCTTCGCAACCACATCCAAAAATCACTCGCTATAGAAAAATGGCGACTCTGCTGGGGACATTATCTTTAGGGATCTTGTTCTCTTCTCGTCTCCTAGGTAGAAATCTTGGAAGGGGGGTACCACAAAAATGACGCCTTTCAAGGCATTTTGTTCCTCTTATCTCTTGAAACCTTGACGTCGCTAGGATCTTAGGTCAAAACGCCGTTAATTTGGAATGAAACCACAGGATGGTGACTCCGCCGGGAAACCATTTTCTGTCAGGAACTTAAGATTCTTAGCTTTTAAAGGTCTAGGATGTTTAGGACGAATATATATATTGCTTTTCCTAATTGATATATGTGTTTATTTTTCCGCTAATGGGAATGCGTGTGATGCCGCATGTGGAAAGATTGAGTATACACTTAAGATAAGTGATGGCGACGAGGTCGACCATCAACCTCAGTGGAGGCTTCCCAATGTAACCCATTCCCTCTCATAGGAAATGGGCCGATTGTGACGTCTGAGAAGCTGAGGAGCCAACCCTTTTGTAGTGCGGAAACTATCGGAAATAGTTGTCATACGATACTACCCTCATTTGAGGCTGATGATCTATTCTCGGTGAATAGCATTTACTCTAAGATTTCATACAGCTCGCTGGCGATCCGCTTGCTGTTTGTTATCCTGGGAGGAGCTGATGATTTTATGTATAGGTACAAAAAATCACCCTAGTATAAACCTTTGGGGATGGGTAGAGCCTTGACTCCATGACAACGACCCTTTGACCCCATGTTTTTTCTATGTTTTTGTGTGCTGCATTCATGCATTCATTTAAAAAACATTAAAACATTCAAAAAAAATTTCTCTTCTAGTCTCTCTGTTTTTCAAAATAAGCTAAGACTGTGATTGCAAATATCAGAGAAAAGGATTGCGCTAATGGATTTCGGTAGAAGGAGAACTCATAAGTACACCTTCAAGATTCCAAAACTAGAGGATTTAAGAGGTTTGGCGAGGATGATCACAAACCAAGAGGCTTTTAGAGCCAAGTACGGAGGTTTGCTATCTCTGCTAAGAGTCTATGTGATTGAGGGAATCATGGATGCGCTTGTTCAGTTTTACGATCCGGTTTATCACTGTTTCACATTCCCGGATTACCAGCTAGCACCAACGCTGGAGGAGTATTCTCATCTAATTGATCTGCACATTACAGATCAAGCTCCATTTTCTGGACTGGAAGAAATTCCAAAGAATCAGACCATTGCAAGAGCAATTCATTTGGACGAGTCTGAGGTCAGGACTCACATGACCATTAAGGGTGGCATACAAGGTTTGCCAGCCCAGTTTCTGACAAAGAAAGCCCTGTACTTCGCCAGTATCGGGAACGTGACTGCTTTTGAAAGCATCTTTGTCTTACTCACCTATGGGTTATTTTTGTTGCCCAACATTAATAACTTCGTCGATATCAACTCCATTAAGGTTTTTCTCATTGAAACCCTATGCCAACTTTGCTCGCAGATGCGTATCATTCTGTACACTTAGGGAATTTGTACCGCGGAGGGGGGGATCACATGCTGTGTACCTCTGCTTTATAAATGGTTTATCTCCCATTTGCCTAAGTCCGCTGCTTTTTGGGATCACAAGAGTGCCTTACGTTGGTCGCAGAAAATCATGTCCCTCACAACCTCTGACATAGATTGGTGTAATAGGATTTATGATGGGATCAGGATCATTGACCGTTGTGGAAACTTCCCCAACGTACCCCTTATAGGAACTAAGGGAGGAATCAATTACCATCCAGTTCTCGTTCGTCGTCAATTTGGATACCCGATGAGACACGTCCCACGGGGTGTTCATCTGGAAGGTCTTTTCTTCAAGGAAGGAGAAATTGACAGAGCACTAAAGATGGAAATAGTGCACGCTTGGAAACATGTTCATAAGAAAGGACGGGAGTCTCTAGGAAAACCGGATTGTGTCTCGGTGGAGCCTTATCTCCACTGGGTACAAACTAGAACTCTCAAGCTAAAGATGCCTTATCCTCGTCACGGAGTTCTTCCACTGAGGGAGTCTATCATGTACTTCATGACTGAGACTGAAAAGCTTCAGGTTACTCTCAATAAAGTTCAGCAGGAGAGGAGGTCTTGGAAGAATAAGTACCGCACCCTCAACGTGGAGTGCATTAAAATACATCAACTTTTGAAAGATAAGGACGCTCTGATTGAAATTTTGGAGCAACATGCTGTAGAAAATCAAGATGACCAAAGGAATTTGCTCACTCCTTTCACCTGGCAAAGGAATGACAATCTGACAACGGCCCAAGAGCCCCGGTCCAAGAAAAGGAAAGTACCAGAGTCAGCACCCGATTTCTCTTCAGAGAGGACTCGGGACCCATTAGCTTAGGTTTCTGTTTCCGCACCTTGTAATCTACTGTATTTCCATTTCTGTAATCCTTTGAATTCAATAAAAAGGGGTTTCCCCACTGTTTGATATCTGCAATCTAATTGTCGAAGTTTATTTTGATTAAACCAAAAAACAATTAATATAATCATTGCATTCATCATTCTCACATCGCGTATTCTTCTTACCTACGAATCTCACGTTTGTGTCTCGGTTCTAGAGTCAAACTGTCTCATTCGTATAATACTCGGGCCAATCGTCAGAAAAAGATGGATGATCTTAAGGAAGAAAATAGAGAGTTGAAAGAAGAGATCGACGCTCTGAGAGAGGATATGAGAAAGCTTCGTAACGACATGCAAGCCATGGCAGAAGCTCAGCTACAAAGGACTGTGATCTCAGAGATCACCTCGACGCCCATAGTGGAGAAGTATGATCCTAGGTATCAAATGCCGAAAGATCGTCCTTGGGGCATGCCTGTTAACTATATCCCGGAAGGATATGTTCCGCTGATCACTGAAGATCAGGGAATCATAACAGAAGCCGCTGGGCCTGAAGGTTACAAACTTCGGGAAAGCGAAGATGCCAGGGGCATACCGAAGACTCCTGAAGGTTACAAACTTCGGGAAACGCGAAGATTCACTGCCGTAGTCACGGTCCCACCCCCTGTGGTGCACACTGTCCCAGAAGGACAGATTCTACCGATACCTTTTGGTAAGAAGGAAACCATGTTTGATAGAATGGATGAATTCCAGGAACAGTTCATGGAAATGCAGAAGGAACTGCAAGCCATCTGCGGTCAGGATTTATTTGGAAAGGACGCCGCAGACCTTTGTCTGGTCCCCAATGTGAAAGTTCCGCACAAATTTCAAGTGCCCGACTTTGAAAAATACAAGGGTAACTCTTGCCCTCAGAGCCATCTGGTGATGTACGCTCGACAAATGTCAGCTCAGACGGAGAATCAGGACCTACTGATTCACTACTTTCAGGATAGTTTAACCGGTGCCGCACTCAAATGGTACATGGGTTTAAATCGTACTACGATAAGTACATTCAGAGATCTTGGTACTGCCTTCGTCCAACAATATAAATACAATCTGGACATGGCACCGGACAGAGATCAAGTCAGATCAATGTCACAAAAGGACAAGGAAACCTTTAAGGAGTACGCTCAGAGATGGCGTGAAATTGCCGCTCAGATTTGTCCACCTCTAAAGGAAAAAGAGATGACAAAGATCTTCTTAAAGACCTTAAGCTCATTTTACTATGATAGAATGGTTGCTAGTGCACCCAGTGATTTCACCGAGATGGTGGGCATGGGAGTTCGTCTTGAGGAAGCCGTCCGAGAAGGACGTTTGATAAAAGACGCTGGATCATCGAGTAGTACAAAACGATACGGTAGTGCTCTCCCTAAGAAAAAAGAGCAAGATATTGGGAATATCTCTCTCGAAAAGCAAAGGCGACGTTACCAACCAGTAGCAATTGTGACTCCTGCTGTCAATCCTGCGCCTATTCCTACGTATCAACCTCAGGTTGCGCAAAGCCAACCTAATCAGCAAAGGACACAACAGCCTCTTCAGCAGGCTCGTCCTCCATACAACAACAACAACAACCGTACAATGCGGCCACCAGGGTTTGATCCTATACCCATGTTGTACGCAGAACTATTTCCGTTACTACTGGCTAAGGGGCACATCCAGACTAAGTCTCCTCTTACAGTACCGAAAAATCTGCCTTTTTGGTTCAAAGCGGATCAGACATGCCCTTATCATCAAGGAGGACTAGGGCATAACATAGAGAATTGCCTTAATTTCAAATCCGACGTGCAAAAGCTTGTTAGGAGTGGGCTCTTATCTTTCAAAGATACGAATCCCAATGTTCTCGCGAACCCACTGCCTCAACATGAGAAAGCTGCAGTCAACCTGATTGAGAAAGAATTTAACAACGTTTATCAAATTCATGATGTACTTTTGTTAAAGACCAATCTGGTCAAGATTCATTGTAGACAGAGTGGGTATGACCATGTGCCACCTCATAATTATCATCAGTGTGATATCTACTCTAAAAATAATCAAGGATGTTTTGTGGTGCAAGCAGCCCTACAGGAACAGATGGATCTCGGATGGATCCAAGAGCACCGAGTTCGTGGAGTTAACATGGTCTATACGAATTCTAATGTCATTCAGAACCACGACATCCGTGCAATGAATGTCAACCTGGTGGCAATGGATTCAAGGCAAATCCAGTATCATAATCTGCCGTGGCACAATTATAGTTCTTGTCTGACTTGCTCGGTAAACAAACAGGGATGCTCTTTCATACAGGAGGCCCTCCAGCGTCAGATGGATCTTGGATGGATCCAGGACTACCATGATAGGAATCCCTATCAGATCAACATGGTTCAAATCTTTGATATTTGCTTGATGAATACCAACTTGGTACAATTGCATGCTGAGCAGGTCCGACTCGGATTCCTGATCTCACATAATTATCACAGCTGTAAAGCGGGTTGCGAAAACGATCAGGGATGTGCCCTTGTCCAGGAGGCACTTCAACACTTGTTAAATCATTGGTGGATGCCAATCTACATGGATGAAGATACTCAGCAAATTAGTATCAATAACAGAAACCCCACTCGGCGTCAAAGTCAGAATGCCCGATCCGTGGAAGTTAACCTAGTGAGATTACATTGTATTCAAAGTGGGCATGGCCAGGTGCCACCACACAATTATGAACGTTGTGAAGTCTGTTCGGAAAGTAACCAAGGGTTCTACCTTGTGCGAGCAGCTCTCCAGGGGCAGGTGGATCGTGGAGAGATTCGCCCATATCCAAGTTCCGGACCCATCAATTGGTCGCCGAACTACCTTTCCAATCAAATTGAGGACGTTGTCGTCATCTCTAATCATCAGAGGACCAGGAATGTTTTTTCCATTACCCCTCAGCTCGAAGAATCAAGAATTCCCAACCGGGAACGGATTGAGATTACGTACGATGGTCAGAAAAACCAGAAGGTTCCCATAGTCATCTATCTGCCAGGACCATTACCGTATGAATCAGCTAAGGCAATCTCTTACAAATACGGTGCAACAATAATTGAAAATGGAAAGGAAATTCCATTACCCTCCATCGTGAATATTGTAGACATCAGTCGTGTAACACGGAGTGGTAGAATCTTCAACAGAGGAGTTGGAGAATCCAACAAAGAAAAGGAACTTCAGACAGAAGCTCCCGATCCACCAGTCGGTCAATCCAGTAATCCTGACCTTTCGAAAAATAATGATGAGATGCTGAAGCTCATCTAAAGAAGTGAATACAACATTGTCGATCAACTGTTACAAACTCCTTCAAAGATCTCGGTATTATCACTGTTACTCAGTTCAGAAGCGCACAGGGAGGCTCTACAGAAAGTTTTGGAGCAAGCCTTTGTGGAACAGGATGTAACCATCAGACAGTTCGATAGTATTGTCTCTAACATCACTTCTTGCAATAACTTGGGATTTAGTGATGAGGAATTACCTGAAGAGGGTCGCCGTCATAACATGGCGCTCAATATCACAGTCAACTGCCAGGACGATGCTTTAGCCAGCGTACTGGTAGACACAGGGTCAGCCCTGAATATTATGCCGAAGTCCACTTTGATGCAATTATCACTCAAGGGCCCTCCGATGAGAACCAGTGAGGTCGTCGTCAAAGCATTCGACGGATCCAGAAAAATGGTTATCGGCGAAGTCGACCTTCCCATAACCATCGGTCCTCACACTTTCCAAGTCACCTTCCAGGTCATGGACATCCGGGCAACGTACAGTTGTTTATTAGGCAGACCTTGGATACCTCAGGCTGGGGCGGTCACTTCAACCCTCCACCAAAAGCTAAAGTTCGTCCAGAACGGCCAACTCATCACAGTCTTTGGGGAACAGGCCTTGCTCGTCAGCAATTTATCGTCATCCACTTATGTGGAACTAGAAGGGATAATCGGAACCCAGTTCCAAGCGCTTTCGCTACACAAGGACGAACAATCCGGAGGAGGAACTTCGATTTCCTCATACAAAGATGCTATTAAAGAAGTCGAGAGTACCGATACAATAGGATGGGGACATCTTGTCATTCCTACTAGCAATACAACAAAGAAGGGTCTTGGTTTTTCTGCAACCTGTACCCGGACATCTGCTAACGATGAAAGTCTTCATCCCATTCAGAACTTCTTTCACAGTGGAGGTTTCCTTCACCCAGTGTCTCAAATAATCTATGCTATCAATGAGGAGGATCCCTCCGACACAGATGAGGAATGGAAGTCCTATCTTAACGAGGACGGTTATATGTCTCAGGAAGAGGTGCCTACGCCATTTTGCTATCCCGCACAGAGTTCGAGATTTATACCACGGTCAGATGTCGAAATGATCTATGGAGATTGTGATCCGGAAGGATGTCGTGCTCCACCAAACTCATTAGAGGAGGATACTCTGATGAAAGACAACTTTGACCACAATTACTATGGCCCGATGGATGGCCTGCCAATGTGGCAGCCTTACCCAGGAGACTTGGGGCCAGAAAGTCAGCCGAGTGATGAAACTCAGCTGAGCATCATTGAATAGAATACCTGTGTCCCCACCATGTCATGGGATCAACACTCAGGTCATTCAGAAACTACTCAACATGACGATGAATTTGCAACGTCTGCAGGACTTGAATTCATTAATTATGTTTTTCCCGAGGTCAACGTCATTGAGAGGGATGACTCCTCCAGTTCCAAAGAAGTGTGGGACACCTTGGGACAACCGAGTGGAAAATACGACTATATGGTCAAGTACACCGCTCCCGAAAGCTCTCGTATCAGGCTCGAAGATATCCAGCCAACTGGATGGGGAGATACAGCTGAGAGCACAAATACTATACAAAATGTAACAGAGGAATCCTCCTACGACAATTCTGCATGGGAGACAGATTCCAATGATCCTGCTCCACCAGAAGCCAGTGTTATTTCTGAAGACAAATCAAGAAAGGTGCCAGACTTTGTGATTCACCGAGGATTTCGTCGCCATTGGGTCGCTGTTGATGCTCTGAAGGTCGTTCGCCAGTCAAAGTAATTGCCATCTTTAACCTTTCACCCTGCCCAGGTGAAATGGATGTTTTGATAGGGCTCGCTTTCTGTAAATTTCCCTCTTCGCTTCGCCCAAAGCGACAGAGTTTTGTTTTATAGGGCTGTAGTTTCAAGAATCGACCTGTTCATTAATAAAATAACGTCGTTCTGTAATTTCCGCATTAATTGTTGTTTTCTCTTTTTTCTTTTCTCAGAAAATGGTAATCCTAAAAAACAATTCAAATAAAAATAAGCAGTAATAAAAAAAATACACTGCACACACTTGCATTTTCTCTATCTCTTCTAAACACGAATCATCACGTCATGCAGATTGCTTGTTTTAAACCCCGTTGAAACATACGATCCAACGCCTTCTCCCAACTTTGAGTTCCCGGTATTTGGGGCTGAAGAAGAAGTTGACAACGAAATTCTAGAAGAGATCTCCCGATTACTCAGACAAGAGGAAAGGTCTATTGAACCTCACAAAGAGCCATTGGAAACGGTAAACTTGGGTTCAGAAAAAGAGAGAAAAGAAATCAGGATTGGGGCACTGCTCAGTCCGACTATCAAAGAAGGTTTGATAAAGCTTCTCAAAGAATTCCCCGATGTATTCGCTTGGTCCTATCAAGACATGCCAGGGTTGGATACCAGCATCGTGGAACATCACTTACCGTTAAAATCGGAATGTCCGCCAGTAAAGCAGAGGTTGAGACGCACTCACCCGGACATGGCCATCAAAATCAAAGAGGAGGTGCAAAAACAGATTGACGTGGGTTTCCGCGCCACGTCAGAATATCCTCAATGGTTAGCCAATATCATACCCATTCCGAAAAAGGATGGAAAAGTCAGAATGTGTGTTGATTACAGGGATCTGAACAAGGCTAGTCCAAAGGACGACTTTCCTTTACCACACATTGACATGCTGGTTGACAGTACAACAAAGTTCAAAGTTTTCTCCTTCATGGATGGATTCTCGGGCTATAACCAGATCAAAATGGCGCCGAAAGACATGGAGAAAAATTTGTTCATTACCCCATGGGATACCTTTTGTTACAAGGTAATGTCGTTCGGTTTGAAGAACGCCGGGGAAACCTATCAAAGGGCCATGACTACCCTGTTTCATGACATGATACACAAGGAAATCGAAGTGTATATCGATGATATGATTGCAAAATCTAAGACAGAGGAGGAGCATGTGACCCACCTGTCAAAACTATTCAAGCGTCTGAGAAAATACAAACTCTGCTTGAATCCCAACAAATGCACCTTCGGTGTCCGCTCAGGGAAACTCTTAGGGTTCATCGTCAGCCAGAAAGGAATTGAGGTTGATCCTGACAAGGTCAAGGCCATTCAAGAAATGCCTTTTCCAAAAACTTAAAAACAAGTCAGAGGATTCCTGGGACGTTTGAACTACATCTCCAGATTCATATTCCTCATGACTGCCACATGTGCGCCGATCTTTAAATTACTCGAAAAGAACCAGGACTGCGTTTGGACAGAAGACTGCCAAACTGCCTTCGACAGTATTAAGGAATATCTGTTGAATCCTCCGATTCTATCACCTCTAGTAGAAGGAAGACCACTGATCATCTACCTCACAGTCTTGGAAGACTCAATGGGATGTGTACTTGGCCAACAGGACGAAACAAAATGAAAAGAGTCTGCCATTTACTATCTAAGCAAGAAATTCACCGACTGCGAAACTCGGTACACAATACTCGAGAAAACTTGCTGTGCTTTGGCTTGGGCAGCCAAACGTCTGCGTCAGTACATGATTCGTCACACTACTTGGTTAATCTCTGAAATGGATCCTATCAAGTATGTTTTTGAAAAACCTGCTCTCACGGGAAGGATTGCCCGTTGGCAGATGTTGCTATCAGAATATGACATTGAGTACCATGCTCAGAAAGCCGTTAAGGGGAGTATTTTACCTGATCATTTGGCTCATCAACTGATTGACGATCGAGAATCAATTGGGTTCGACTTCCCAGACGAAGATGTCATGTATTTAAAAATGAAAGATTGCGATGAACCGCTACCCAGTGAAGGGCCAGAACCAGGTTCCCAGTGGGGACTTATCTTTGACAGAGCAGTTAATCATTATGGAAACGGAATTGGGGCAATAATTGTTACCCCTCAGGGTACCCACATTTATTTCACCACCAGACTTACGTTCAAATGTACAAACAACGAGGCCGAATACGAAGCTTGTATTATGGGTCTCGAAGAAGCGATTGATTTGAGGATCAAAAACTTGGACGTATACGGCGACTCAGCCCTGGTTATCAATCAGATAAAGGGAGATTGGAACACATACCAATCAGGACTGATTCCTTACAAAGACTATGCGAGAAGGTTGTTACCCTTCTTCAACAGAGTTGAGTTTCATCACATCCCTCGTGATGAGAATCACATGGCTGATGCATTAGCCACTCTATCTTCTATGATTAGTGTGGGTCAATGGACTGACCTACCTAAGATCGACATAATGCACCTTGAACGACCCACTTACATCTTCACGATTGAAGCAGTCATAGACGACAAACCTTGGTATCACGATATCAAATACTTCCTTCAAAAACAAGAGTACCCTCCTGGGGCACTAAGGAAGGACAGAAAAACCCTCAGAAGACTGGCTGGCAGTTTCTTCCTGAGTGGTGATACCCTCTATAAGAGGAATTTTGACTTGGTTTTGCTTCGATGTGTCGACAGACCAAAAGCAGACATGTTGATGAAAGAAATTCATGAAGGATCCTTTGGAACTCATGCCAACGGACACACAATGGCGAGAAAAATTCTGAGAGCAGGGTACTATTAGTTGACAATGGAATCCGACTGCTACAAGTACATGAGGAGGTGTCACAAGTGTCAGATATACTCTGACAAAATTCATGTACCGCCAACGCATCTCAAGGTTCTTTCTTCCCCATGGCCTTTTTCCATATGGGGAATCAACATGATTGGATTGATTGAGCCCAAAGCTTCAAATGGACATCGGTTCATCCTTGTAGCCATTGATTACTTCACCAAGTGGGTCGAAGCAGCGTCGTACGCTAATGTAACCCGACAAGTGGTGGTCCAATTTATCAAAAACAATATCATCTGCCGTTATGGTGTTCCAAGCCAGATCATTACTGATAATGGATCTAACTTGAACAATAAGATGATGGAAGAGCTGTGCGCAGAGTTCAAAATCGAACACCATAACTCATCTCCCTACCGACCCAAGATGAACGGGGCGGTAGAAGCGGCTAACAAGAACATCAAGAGGATTGTTCAAAAGATGGTTGTAACCTACAAAGATTGGCACTAGATGCTACCCTTTGCTCTTCACAGTTATCTCACATTCGTCCGCACTTCAACAGGGGCAACCCCTTTCTCTCTAGTTTATGGCATGGAAGCAGTGCTTCCCGTAGAAGTAGATATCCCATCAATCCGGGTATTGATGGAAGCTAAGCTTACAGAAGCTGAATGGTGTCAAAGTCGGCACGACGAACTGAATCTGATTGAAGAGAAACGAATCACGACACTATGCCACGGTCAGTTGTATCAGCAAAGAATGAAGAAAGTGTTCGACAAAAAGGTTCGACCTCGCGTCTTCTGAAAAGGAGACCTTGTGCTCAAGAAGATACAATCATTTCTCACTGATTCTCGGGGCAAATGGACTCCAAATTATGACGGCCCCTATTGTAACGCCCAAATATTAATTATTTATTTAATTGAATATTTAATTAATTATTTGTGAATTATTCGGTTGATTTTGGTGTTGCGGTGAATTAAGTCGTTAAGTCGGTATTTTTAAGTTGGTAAGTCGTAGAAATAATATTAGAAATAATATTATAGTTGTAGGAGAGTGTTTGATTAAGTGGGCTTGGAATCGTGTAGAAAGTAGTAAATTAAGGGGTGTAAGACTTAGGCCCATTAGACATTATATTAGAATAATAGTATTTTAATAAAATAAAAGAAATAGAAAGGAATAGTTAGGTTTTGTATCAGTTAGAGGAGAAGAGGAAGAACGTGAGAGAAGAGACCGAGAGAAAGCTGCTACCGGTGCCAAAGTCCCCGGAACCCCATCGAAATTTTAGAGCTGCCTTTAATCCAAGGTAAGGGTGGGGTTCGGATCTTATAACCGGGTATATGATAATTAGTACGTGGGGTTGGGATTGTATAATTGTTCTACTGTGAATGTGTTGATTTTATGATGAATTGTTCTGATTTTATGTGTTGCACTGTATTGTTGAATGGTTCTTGTGGAATTCGATTATGCTGTAGTATATGTTTGTGATTGACTGTGTGAATTGGAACTGTGGAGTATTCTGGGTTGGTTGTGTTTCTTTAAAAATAAAAAAAAAAATAAAAAATATAGAGGGGGGGGGGGGGGGGGGGGGTGGCTTGCGCCACCCCTGTGCAAACATTATGGTGGCGCAAGCCACCTGGAGAATCTAAGAGAGTGGCGCAAGCCACATGGTATAGGGGTGGCGCAAGCCACCTGCTTCATGACAATGAGAGTGGCGCAAGCCACCTCTGTTAGGAGGAAAATATTTTGGTGGCGCAAGCCACCTTAATTCCTGTGAGGGTGTTTTTGTGAATTAGTGATTTTAGTAATATCTTAATAGGAATTCCACTATAAACTATAGTATAAATTAGCAGAAAAATATGTGTAGCAGGATTTTCTTAATGTGTCTGGTAGTGGAAAGTTGAGTTGGAAATCAGAACAAGTAAAATGAAGATGAGCAGGAAAAATCATTCTCAAGTTTTGACAGAATTAAAACAAGTAGCAGTAGTAGTTTCGGCAGAAAATGAAACAAATAGCAGCAAACAGTATGATTTTGACAGAAACTGGACTGAGAAAAATTCATGACAGAAGGTTGGAAATTATTGTAATAGTAGTAGTAACAGAAAACAGAATTTTATAATAAGTTTGTATTAATCGCAGAAGGTAAAACAGTACAGTTTTAGTCGGTTTAGCCGATTTAGGCGGAAAATTTAGTTGCCCGAAATTTAACGAAAATTGTCAGGGTAAGTCGGGTAATTTAGTAGGTGATTTTTGTTGAATTGTTTTGTTGAAATTATGTCGAAAAAGTTGATTTGCAGGTACAGCTGATTGTGTTGTTTCGTTCCGATATACGGACAAATTTTAAGTTGAAGGCTCAATGGCCAAAGTTGACTAAGTTGTTCATGTTGTATAAGTTGCTTATGTTGTTGACGTTGTTGTGTGTTTACGTTGTTGAGTCGTACATGCCATATAGCATACTTGCATTATTATGTCGGAGCCGATGCTCACCCACGTTGGCCTGGATTGGCACAAGTTGAAAGTTGAAGGCTTATGCCTTGGTGCCTCGATAAACTGGCAATTTTAAGTTGGGAGTTTTACTCCAAATGGTACCACATGCATAACATAGTCGAGTCGCATTAAAGTTGCATTTTTTTTAAGTCGTTGTTGATTGTTGTGTCGTTGTTGATGTGAAGTGGTGATAATTGTATGATTCCTATCTTTGTATTATTTATCATACTTCGTTTATAAAATTCGATATCTCACTCCTTCTATTTGAATGTTGTCCCTATGTTAGCAACGTGCAGGTAATCAAGAGGAATAGTCGGTTACCTTTAGCTCGAGTCGGTGGTTGTCGCTCTGATACGTAGCACTCGGGGGGATGACACACGTCTTGTTTTTGCTTAGTTGTTTAAATGCTGGATTTTAAAGTTGAATTAATAAAGAGTACTTGTTATTTTATTTTTAAGTTGATTTTGTTGGATAAAGATGTTATAACTTTGATTATGAATCCGCTGCGTAGTATTTTATAAAGTTGAGTTATTTCAAGACTATATGATGATTTAAGAATTCTCCTTGAACGTGTTATGTATCTTTCATGATTATTTATTGTGTTATTGATTTTTAAGTTGAAAAATGTGATATCCTGTTTTATGTTAGAATTTTATCACTCTGATTTTTATTATAAATGTCGGGTAGAAATGGGGTGTTACATTAGTGGTATCAGAGCAGGTCGGTCCGTCCGGCCAAGTGTCGAGTCGTAGTTGGTTAACAATCGAGTATTGTAAATTAGTTCTAACTTTTGTTCATGTTGCAGTGATAAGTTGAGATGGCTGGAAGAAACGATGTTGCAATGGCTGCTGCTATGCAAGCAATGGCCCAAGCTGTGCAGAACCTGCCGAACGCTGATGAGAATGCTGGATCTCGTAGTTTGGCGACTTTTCAGAGGGAGAATCCGCCTACCTTCAAGGGCAAGTATGACCCTGATGGAGCGTTGGATTGGTTGAAAGAGATAGAGATGATCTTCCGTGTGATGAACTGTACTCCAGCGCAGAAGGTTTGTTATGGGACTCATATGCTAGCAGTCGAAGCTGATGACTGGTGGCTAGAGACTCGTCAGAGGTTGGAGACTACAGGTGAAGTTATCACTTGGGATGTGTTCCGAAGGGAGTTTCTGAGGAAGTATTATCCAAAGGATGTTCGTGGTAAGAAGCAGATTGAGTTTCTTGAGCTGAAGCAAGGAACAATGTCGGTTACTGATTATGCTGCGAAGTTTGTTGAGTTGGCTAAGTTTTATCCGTACTATACTGGGGATGATGCTGAGTTTTCTAAATGCATCAAGTTTGAGAGCGGGTTGCGCTCTGAGATCAAGAAAGTTGTTGGGTATCAGAAGATCCGTGTCTTCTCTGATTTGGTTGACAGTTGCAGAATATATGAAGAAGACAACAATGCTCACTACAAGATTGCTAGTGATAGAAGAGGCAAGCAACAACAGAACCGTGGCAAGCCTTATGATGCTCCAGCTGGAAAAGGTAAACAGAGAGCGACCGAGGGCAAGAGGACTAGTGGGGGAGATGCTCCTGCTGGCATAACTTGTTTCAAATGTGGAAAACCTGGTCATAAGAGTAATGTGTGTACTGCTGAGGTGAAGAGATGTTTCCGATGTGGTAAGACTGGACATGCAATATCTGATTGCAAGCATAAGGAGATGATCTGTTTTAATTGTGGTGAAGAGGGGCATATTGGTAGTCAGTGTCAGAAGCCAAAGAAAGCTCATACCGGGAAAGTGTTCGCGTTAGCAGGAACTCAGACAGCTAACGAGGACAGACTTATCAGAGGTACATGCTTCATTAATAGTTCTCCTTTAATTACTATTATTGATACTGGTGCTACACATTGTTTTGTTTCTGCTGATTGTGTTCAAAGATTGGGTCTTAAGTTATCTACTATGAATGGAGAATTAATCGTCGAGATTCTGGCTAAGGGATCGGTGACTACTTCTCTTGTGTGTTTAAGGTATCCTTTATCGATCTTCGATAAAGACTTTTATGTTGATTTGGTATGTTTGCCGCTGACCGGAATGGATGTAATCCTAGGTATGAACTGGTTAGAGTATAACTACGTTCATATAAATTGTTATCGCAAATCGGTGAGGTTTTCTACTCCGGAAGAAGAAGGAGTTGGATTGTTGTCTTTCAGAGAGTTACATCAATTGATGAAAGAAGAAGCTAAGATGTTTTCGTTGATGGCAACGTTGTCTATTGAGAGCAAAGCTAAGATTGAGGAATTTCAAGTGGTGAGTGAATTTCCTGAAGTTTTCCCTGATGAAATTCCTAATGTACCGCCAGAGAGAGAGGTTGAATTTGCAATTGATCTTGTACCTGGTACCAGACCTGTTTCGATGGCACTGTACAGTATGTCGGCATCCGGATTGTCTGAATTAAAGTAGCAGTTGGAGGAATTGCTGGAGAAGAAGTTTATAAGACCAAGTGTATCGCCGTGGGGGGCTCCAGTGTTGTTAGTAAAGAAGAAAGATGGAAGTATGAGACTTTGTGTTGATTATAGACAGCTGAATAAAGTAACAATTAAGAACAAGTATCCACTTCCGAGAATAGATGATTTGATGGACCAATTGGTGGGTGCTCGTGTGTTTAGCAAGATTGATTTGAGATCGGGTTATCATCAGATTAAAGTGAAAGATGAGGATATTCAGAAGACGGCGTTCAGAACACGGTATGGACATTATGAGTATTCAGTGATGCCTTTCGGTGTTACTAATGCGCCGGGAGTATTCATGGAATACATGAACCGCATTTTTCATACTTATCTGGATCGTTTTGTGGTTGTATTCATTGATGATATTCTGATTTATTCTAAGTCAGAAGAAGAGCATAAGGAACATTTGAGAACAGTGTTGGAAGTTTTGAAAGACAAGAAGTTGTATGCGAAGCTGTCCAAGTGCGAGTTTTGGTTGAAGGAAGTCAGTTTTCTTGGTCATGTGATTTCAGGTAGTGGTATTGTCATGGATCCTTCTAAGGTAGATGCTGTGTTGCAATGGGAAACTCCAAGGTCGGCTACTGAGATTAGAAGCTTTCTGGGACTAGCTGGTTATTATAGGAGGTTTATCGAAGGATTTTCGAAGTTGGCTCTTCCGTTAACTAAGTTGACTTGTAAAAGTAAAGCTTTCGTGTGGGATGTTCAGTGCGAAGAAAGTTTTACCGAACTGAAGAAGAAGTTGACGTCAGCTTCGGTGTTGACATTACCGTATCCAGGAGAACCGTTTGTGGTTTATTGTGATGCTTCGTTGATGGGTTTAAGAGGTGTGCTTATGCAGAACAACAAGGTAATTGCTTATGCGTCGCGACAGTTGAGGACTCATGAAAAGAACTATCCTACGCATGATCTGGAACTTGCTGCGGTGGTTTTTGTGCTGAAGATTTGGAGGCATTATCTTTATGGTTCTAGGTTCGAAGTTTATAGTGACCATAAGAGCCTAAAGTACTTGTTTGATCAGAAGGAGCTGAATATGAGACAACGAAGGTGGTTAGAATTGCTGAAAGATTATGATTTCGGTTTGAATTACCATCCAGGCAAAGCTAATGTTGTGGCCGATGCTTTAAGCCGAAAGACCTTGCATATTTCAGCAATGATGATTAAGGAATTGGAATTAATTGAGCAGTTTTGTGATATGAGTTTGGTTTGCGAAGTGACACCGCAGAGTGTTATGTTGGGTATGCTAAAGATTAACAATGATTTTCTGGACAGTATTCGAGAGGCTCAGAAGCTAGATGTGAAACTAGTAGACATCATGAGTGGTTGCAGTCAATCAGAGAAGAGTGACTTTAAGATAGATGCGCGAGGTGTGTTGAGACTGCATGATCGAATTTGTATTCCTGATGATGCAGACATGAAAATGAGGATTCTTGAGGAGGGTCATAGGAGTAATCTGAGTATTCATCCGGGAGCCACTAAAATGTATCAAGACTTGAAGAAAATATTTTGGTGGTTCGGAATGAAAGAAGATGTGGCACAATTTGTGTATGCGTGTTTGACTTGTCAGAAGTCGAAAATCGAACACCAGAAGCCTGTGGGGTTGATGCAAACGTTAGAAGTTCCAGAGTGGAAATGGGATAGCATTTCTATGGACTTTGTGACAGGGTTGCCTATTACTTCAAGAGGACATAATTCAATTTGGGTGATTGTTGATAGGCTTACGAAGTCGGCTCATTTTATACCTATTAACATCACATATCCAATTGCGAAGTTGGCAGAGATTTATATCTGAGTAATTGTGAAGTTGCATGGTGTTCCTTTGTGTATTGTGTCGGATAGAGATCCGAGGTTTACATCGGAGTTTTGGAAGAGTCTACAAGAAGCGTTGGGTTCTAAGTTGAGGTTGAGTTCGGCATATCATCCTCAGACGGATGGTCAAACTGAGAGGACTATTCAGTCGTTGGAGGATTTGTTGAGGGCATGTGTTCTTGAGCAAGGAGGTTCGTGGGATACTTATCTTTCATTGATCGAGTTCACTTATAATAATAGTCACCATTCTAGTATCAGGATGGCACCTTTTGAGGCGTTTTATGGTCGGAGGTGTAGGACTCCGTTGTGTTGGCATGAATCTGGTGAAAGTGTAGTGCTTGGACCGGAAATAGTTCGAGAAACTACTGAGAAAGTGAAGTTGATCCGAGAGAAGATGAAAGCTTCCCAAAGTAGACAGAAGAGTTATCATGACAAGCGGAGGAAGGATTTAGAATTTCAAGCGGGTGATCATGTGTTTTTGAGAGTCACGTCTGTGACTGGTGTTGGGAGTGCTTTGAAGTCTAAGAAGCTCACTCCTCGTTTTATCGGTCCGTATCAGATTTTGGACAGAGTTGGGAAAGTTGCTTATCGGGTGGCGTTACCGCCAAATCTTTCGAATTTGCATGATGTGTTTCATGTGTCACAACTCCGGAAGTACATTTCCGATCCGTCTCATATGGTTAGTATGGACGACGTGCAAGTACGGGATAATCTTACAGTGGAGACTAAGCCTGTGCGCGTCGAGGATCGTGAAATGAAGACTCTATGAGGGAAAGAGATCGTGTTGGTGAAGGTTGTCTGGTTGGGAGCTACTGGAGAAAGCATGACCTGGGAATTGGAGAGCAAGATGCGAGACTCCTATCCCGAGTTATTTGAATCAGGTAAATTTTCGAGGACGAAAATATTCTAAGTGGGGGAGAGTTGTAACTCCCAAATATTAATTATTTATTTAATTGAATATTTAATTAATTATTTGTGAATTATTCGGTTGATTTTGGTGTTGCGGTGAATTAAGTCGTTAAGTCGGTATTTTTAAGTTGGTAAGTCGTAGAAATAATATTATAGTTGTAGGAGAGTGTTTGATTAAGTGGGCTTGGAATCGTGTAGAAAGTAGTAAATTAAGGGGTGTAAGACTTAGGCCCATTAGACATTATATTAGAATAATAGTATTTTAATAAAATAAAAGAAATAGAAAGAAATACTTAGGTTTTGTATCAGTTAGAGGAGAAGAGGAAGAACATGAGAGAAGAGACCGAGAGAAAGCTGCTACCGGTGCCAAAGTCCCCGGAACCCGATCGAAATTTTAGAGCTGCCTTTAATCCAAGGTAAGGGTGGGGTTCGAATCTTATAACCGGGTATATGATAATTAGCACGTGGGGTTGGGATTGTATAATTGTTCTACTGTGAATGTGTTGATTTTATGATGAATTGTTCTGATTTTATGTGCTGCACTATATTGTTGAATGGTTCTTGTGGAATTCGATTATGCTGTAGTATATGTTTGTGATTGACTGTGTGAATTGGAACTATGGAGTATTATGGGTTGGTTGTGTTTCTTTAAAAATAAAAAAAATAAAAAAAAAAGAGGGGGGGGGGGGGGATGGCGCAAGCCACCCCTGTGCAAACATTATGGTGGCGCAAGCCACCTGGAGAATCTAAGAGAGTGGCGCAAGCCACATGGTATAGGGGTGGCGCAAGCCACCTGCTTCATGACAAAGAGAGTCGCGCAAGCCACCTCTGTTGGGAGGAAAATATTTTGGTGGCGCAAGCCACCTTAATTCCTGTGAGGGTGCTTTTGTGAATTAGTGATTTTAGTAATATCTTAATAGGAATTCCACTATAAACTATAGTATAAATTAGCAGAAAAATATGTGTAGCAGGATTTTCTTAATGTGGCTGGTAGTGGAAAGTTGAGTTGGAAATCAGAACCAGTAAAATGAAGATGAGCAGGAAAAATCATTCTCAAGTTTTGACAGAATTAAAGCAAGTAGCAGTAGTAGTTTCGACAGAAAATGAAACAAATAGCAGCAAACAGTATGATTTTGACAGAAACTGAACTGAGAAAAATTCATGACAGAAGGTTGGAAATTATTGTAATAGTAGTAGTAACAGAAAACAGAATTTTATAATAAGTTCGTATTAATCGCAGAAGGTAAAACAGTACAGTTTTAGTCGGTTTAGCCGATTTAGGCGGAAAATTTAGTTGCCCGGAATTTAACGAAAATTGTCAGGGTAAGTCGGGTAATTTAGTAGGTGATTTTTGTTGAATTGTTTTGTTGAAATTATGTCGGAAAAGTTGATTTGCAGGTACAGCTGATTGTGTTATTTCGTTCCGATATACGGACAAATTTTAAGTTGAAGGCTCAATGGCCAAAGTTGACTAAGTTGCTCATGTTGTATAAGTTGCTTATGTTGTTGACGTTGTTGTGGGTTTACGTTGTTGAGTCGTACATGCCATATAGCATACTTACATTATTATGTCGGAGTCGATGCTCACACCACGTTGGCCTGGATTGGCACAAGTTGAAAGTTGAAGGCTTATGCCTTGATGCCTCGATAAACTGGCAATTTTAAGTTGGGAGTTTTACTCCAAATGGTACCACATACATAACATAGTCGAGTCGCATTAAAGTTGCATTTTTTTAAGTCGTTGTTGATTGTTGTGTCGTTGTTGATGTGAAGTGGTGATAATTGTATGATTCATATCTATGTATTATTTATCATACTTCGTTTATAAAATTCGATATCTCACCCCTTCTGTTTGAATGTTGTCCCTATGTTGGCAACGTGCAGGTAATCAAGAGGAATAGCTGGTTACCTTTAGCTCGAGTCGGTGGTTGTCGCTCTGATACGTAGCACTCGGGGGGATGACGCACGTCTTGTTTTTGCTTAGTTGTTTAAATGCTGGATTTTAAAGTTGAATTGATAAAGAGTACTTGTTATTTTATTTTTAAGTTGATTTTGTTGGATAAAGATGTTATAACTTTGATTATGAATCCGCTGCGTAGTATTTTATAAAGTTGAGTTATTTGAAGACTATATGATGATTTATGAATTCTCCTTGAACGTGTTATGTATCTTTCATGATTATTTATTGTGTTATTGATTTTTAAGTTGAAAAATGTGATATCCCGTTTTATGTTGGAATTTTATCACTCTGATTTTTATTATAAATGTCGGGTAGAAATGGGGTGTTACACCTATGTGGTCACGAAAGCTTTCTCAGGCGGCGCCTTGAGACTTGCAACCATGGACGGAGAGGAATTTGCCTACCCCACAAACGTTGATGTAGTCAAGAAATACTTCGCCTAAAAAAAACGTCTCGGTGGATTGAAAACCCGAAAGGGCGGTCCAGGAAAAAGTTAGAGACAAAATAAAAAAAAATCATCCCAGTGGATTGGAAACATCACAGTACAATCCAGGCAAAAATTAGGGATAATGGCAAGTAACTATGTTCGACAAAGAGGCAAGTCCCTCAGCAGCCGTTACACCTTCCATCGGAGGAAAACTCCAGTCAAGGTCATCTTCGACAGAAGCTCAGGATGTCCTGAATTCAAAGTTGGTAGAAGGATAGTGGTCGTTATGTTTCAACGTAGCCCTTTTCCCTGTAAATTACCATTTTCTACCTTTGTATATACTCTTTGGAATCACGCGTTTGGCTGATCTCCATCTTATCAATAAAATTTGAGCCCTTGTGCTTTTGTTTGTAATTCTCATTTGTTTTAGCTTTACAGAACGACATTTTAACATGCTCAACGATTCTTGAAACGAAACAAAAATGAATTTACTTGTTAAAACTTTTTCTGTTTTTTAAAATAAATATGGCAATTTATTTTGACTGTTGAACATCAAAAGAGCATCAACCGCTTCTCCAGAAGTAAGCGAACTTCAAAGTGCAGAATCAAAGTACTCCTTCTACGCTAGTGCGCCTGAATGAAGGATCAACAGTGTTGGATGTAACTAATCCATCTGACATCTTCGGCAGAGTTCTCATCTCCTAAGCCCGACCAACATAGTTCCCCGCGAGGACTACTTCTCCTAAGCAGGTTAGAGTTGCTACTTTTTGGACCAACGATACTTTTTCGCCCCGCTGTGGCCGAGTATCCAGTCTTGTTCATCTACTAGTTTGTATGTCGCGTCAGTTTTGTCAGCATATACATACGTACATCATGCATTATTGATTTGCATTCGCATTCATATTGCATCACTATCACTCTAGTCGGTCTTATACCCTAGTGATAAAAGTCCTCTCAATCGAGTTGTCAGTTCTTTCCTCATCCAGAAATGCTACGTCTGAACAATATCTCTCTTCCATTTTAGTTCTGGATCAGAATTGGCCCTCGACCACTTTGATAACTTGAACCTCTGAAGAACCAGAGAACTTTCGACAAATGTCACTCTTCGCCATTGAAGATGATATCCTTGCTTTCCCGGATTAAGGAAAATCCCTAGAGAAAGCCTCCTAATCAGAGATTCGGTGGTACAGCAGTTTGTCTCCGAAAAAACCGCTGATGAAAAGGTCATCGGCACCTCAAAATAGGATCGCATCATATGGCATTTCTCTGAGAAGATCTCCGAGAAAAGTATGATGTAATATCCCCAAGCGTGAAAGCAGTCTCTCAAGGGACTCGCATTCCCCAAATAGAGTCAACAAATGGCATCTCCAACAGAGAAGTTTGTACACCTCTACAACTCAGACGACTGAGTTCCCCAGCAAGTCTAACATCAAAATTTTTTTCATCAAATGGCATCTCCCCAGGAAAATTCGGTGAGAAGTTTAAGGAAAACCGCTACGCATAGCGTCCCTTGTCAATTAAGTTTATTGACAAAAGAAACTGAGACCAGTTCCTTGGAAGGAAACCAGGATCGAGGGGAAGTTTAAAATCAGAAACTAAGACCAGTTCCTTGGTAGGAAACCAGGATCGAGGGGAAGTTTAAATCAAAAACTAAGACCAGTTCCTTGGTAGGAAACCGGGATCGAGGGGAAGTTTAAATCAGAAACTAAGACCAGTTCCTTGGTAGGAAACCAGGATCGAGGGGAAGTTTATTTCCGCAACTAAGACCAGTTCCCTGGTAGGAAACCAGGATCGAGGGGAAGTTTTACCTTTTCTAATTATCAACACTTAGCGAAAGAAGATGGATGCGTGAACTACCATTCATGACCACCATCGATATTTCGGTTATTCCGATATTTAATCCTCTTGCACCCCAAATGCCCGAATATCTTCGTCATTCACACCTTCGGGTCCAAGAAGATTAAATAGGGGCATCTGTCATACCCCAAATTTTGACCACTAAGATTCCCATCATTGTGTAAATCATCATCACAATATGGATGTACCTTTAGGCCTCATCAATCTCCTCAAGAGATGGTTGAGCATCCACTACAATCAAAATTAGGGTTTCAAGCCCTCTCTAAGTGCTTAGACAAAGGATCAATCAAGGAATGACATGATCTTCAACTTGTCTAACCTCTCAAACATCCACAATGTATCAAGAGGACTCCCACTTCAAGCATTAAGCACAAGGATGCTCCCTTCTAGGTGGATCAAGCCTCAAGATCGCCAGTGACACCAAATTAGGGTTTTTTTCGACCAGGGCCTCCAGATGGAAATTTTCATCTGGGCATGAGCCAAAGATCCAAAACATAACCTAATATACTCCATGGAACCTCATAAACCTAATCATTAAGTCAATTTTGCCTCAGGGGATGCATTCATAAAAAATCAGGAATTAGGGTTTCTTGACCTAATTCACCCCTAAGTTGACTTTTGGGACAAATCATGAACCAAGACCTCAAGACATGATTTGAGGGTCTCTAATATACCATATTGATCCATTTGGGATAGTGGATTGATCCAAGAAGCTTGAGCAACAAGTTTCAATTTCATCTGAACCATAGTTAGGGTTTTGCGGGAAAAGTCAACTGTAACTTTGACTTTTGACCAGGACATGCTCCCAAGCCCTAAGACATGATTCAATACACTCTATACCACCCATGTAACATGTCCATCAAGTTTGATTTAGGTCAAGGACATGATTTCCTCAAGGATTGCACAGTTTGGAATTCATCTGACAAAAAGTCAACTGTGCACAAAAGTCAACTTTGACTTTTTGAGATTTTTCACAAAAATGGATTTTTAACCCTAAAATGATGTTAATGTATGATTTGAATCATCATTCATCAAGAAAAATCAAAGAGAATGGGATAACTTGTAAAAGGGGTAACCATAAAAACTTAGAAAATTTTCGAAGTTATGAAAAAAAGTGACAAAGGTACCAACTTTGGAGGATCATAACTCCTAAACCACAAAGCCATTTTTTTCCATCCAAAGCTTGATTTGTAGATCTCATTCCCCTCTACAAAAGCTTCATACTGACCTATGTCCAAATTCCTCATGGATTTTGAGTTATGGAGTGATCAAAATCAAGAAAAGTCACTTTGTTCCAACACTTAGTGAAAATTTCACTAAGTCAGATTTTGCCTTACTTTTTTTCAAATGTAGGGACATTTTTCACTTGGATCCAAAAAGTATCAAAACCAAATATGATCAAACAATTGTTGTATCATATAAGAGCTTTCCAAAATGGCCAAGAACATCACCAAATTCAACTTGAGCCATGAGATATGACATTGGCAAGTTGCCTTGCCGAAATCTGCCAAGGCAAGGCAGATTTTTGTACTTTTGGTCGATTTGCCAAAATCAGCCAATTCCAAGCCTTTTCGTCACCTTGGACACATCTGAGGATTGAATCTAAAGGGGACAATCACTGAGCCAAGCCTCCAAAGTCCTTGGAACAAGAAATAGCATGCTAAACCTAGAATTGCCCAAAATAGGGACAAGACTCCAATTTTGGATTGGAGCATTCAATGGAAGCATCAAGGTGGCATGGACTGAGCCATTAGCAACTGAATTCAGTCAAGACTTATTCAAGACCAAGGGGACCAGCAGCTTGTGCCCTAACCTCTAGTCAATGGCTAGAGGAGACTTGGATTTTCATTTGCCAACATTGGCCAAACCTACTCAGCAGTTGCCATTCACTATTCCTTGCAAAACAAACTTGCTCTACTATAAATAGAGCTCAATTGTGATCAGTTTAAGTACACCAAAGGCCTACAACACTTGCCTTTCTCAAAATCCACTTCTCACTCTCAAAAATGCATTTCTTAGCAAGTCACTATCGGGTTTTTCATTAGAGAGCAATTCCACTCAAACCAATCACACACACACCTCATATACATCATATGTGAGCTGATCAAACACTTAAACAACATCTGGAACACTGATTTCTCAGAATCACCAGTCAATTGCTCAAGGTTTTAACCAAGTTGCAGTTGAGATGCCATGAAGTGATCCAGCCAATTTCCATTAAGTCCAAGCATTTAAACACACTCCATAGGGTGTAGGGAAGCTATTCAGATCATCACAATTCATCTGTAACACCTCCTACTCAGAAATCAATTTGCTCTTGCTGTCACGACCTAGAGGTAAGCCTAAACTTCGTCATCTCTCAATCTATGCATATTTCCTCGCACAATACTTTTGCCAAATGTTCATAATCATGCATGGAATGTTTCCCCTCAAGTAATTGCTTTGTTTGAACCGTGTATAAAAAATCCCAGCCTTCATGCAGAATTTAGGGTTCTTGAGGATTTTTCGTGATTTCTTGTTTTATGCTTAATTTAAATGAAATTAATTGCCATAGACATGATCGTGAGGTTGAAACGAGTTGATTGGTATGTGGATTGCATGATATGATCAAGTATTCAGTGAGATTGGATAGAAAATGCAACTCTGGGCAAAACTGAAAAACACGCGTGTTCTTCAGCTGTTCTTGGCGCCATTTTCACAAATTCAAATATTTGAATTTTGTGATTTTATTTAATTGAAAAATTAATTTCTCTCTGAGTTATAATGATTTTGAGTTGATTCTTTTTTTAATAATTCACTAAAATGTTAAAATATTTTATTTTCCCAAAAAATCCCAAAAATATTATTTATTTCATATAATTGATATTTTTGCAAAGAATTAATATTTTAATTGTTTTTGACATTTTGAATATTTTTTCCACCTTGATTTTGCAACTTTTAATGCCTTCTAATTATTTTGTAGGTCAATATTTTATTTTTGAAGCATTAATCCAAGATCACAATTTGTTTTCCATATGTTAAACAATTTTGATCATTTTTATTCAATTAAAACACATTTTGAAAACAAATTGGGGTTTTTGATTAATTCAACCCTCTTAAATAATTTTCAAAACACTTTTGGGCCTCTAATAGAGTGTAAGACCCAAAAACCCCTTGTACAAAAACTTTGGGCCTCACTTATTGTTTAAGTCCCCCTGTACAAGTGAACGGCGCGATCGTCGCCTTTTAAAAACCTTGGGCCTACCCTCGAGTAGTAAGACCCATTTCTTTTCTTTAAACACTTTTGGGCCTCTAATAGAGTGTAAGACCCAAAAACCCCTTGTACAAAAACTTTGAATCTCACTTAGTGTATAAGTCCCCCTGTACAAGTGAACGGCGCGATCGTCGCCTTTTAAAAAACCTTGGGCCTACCCTCGAGTAGTAAGACCCATTTCTTTTCTTTAAAAATCAATTGGGCCTCTAATAGAGTGTAAGACCCAAAAACCCCTTGTACAAAAACTTTGGGCCTCACTTATTGTATAAGTCCCCCTGTACAAGTGAATGACGCGATCATCGCCTTTTAAAAACCTTGGGCCTACCGTCGAGTAGTAAGACCCATTTCTTTTCTTTAAACACTTTTGGGCCTCTAATAGAGTGTTAGACCCAACCCTTTGTAAATACAACCTAATTTGGGCCTCACTTATTGCATAAGTCCCGTTGTATTTCAAAAAGTTCGACACGATCATCATCCGTTGAAAAGCAAACTTTGGGCCTACCCCCGTGTTATAAGCCCCACTCTTTTTCTTTAAACCTTTTGGGCCTCTTGAGAGAGTGTAAGACCCATCCCGTGGTACAGCAAACAATTTTTGGGCCTCAGTCACTGGTATAAGTCCCTCTGTACAAATTCAACAGTGCGCTCACTGATAAAACCCTGGGCCTCTCCTTGAGCTGTAAGTCCCAAATCTTTTTTTTTCAAAGCACTTTCTCCTTTGATTTTGAAATATACTGTTGTTTTCAATCTTTCTTTGTTGAACAACTAACCAAACAACATGGAAGCTCTACAACTGAGTAAGTGTTTATATGCTTTCATTTACCGCTTTCATATACATATAACTGTATTGTGGGGTTGTTTCGCTGTAAGTCTTTTTTCATAAACTCATATCAACTGTGTAATAATAGTATAGATATTTAGAGTTTCCCCGGCAACTACGTCTAGCATTAAGCCCGTTGATCACTCTTAGAAATAGTCTAAACTAGATCCCCATAGGATTACCAGACACAGTCTTCCATCCTCTTGGGGTTAAATAATATGGAGACATGAAAGGCAGCATTCTCGGTGAACCCTTTCATAGACTGTCACTCGTAGAAGTTGTCAAAGAAACTCTACTCCCCAGAGATGATCTCTTCTCCGTGAATTGCATCTCTTGAGTTTCTTCCAAATTCTCGAACTTTCCTGGCTTGATCTATTCTTTGTGAATAGCCTGTCTTGAACTTCTCGGGGTTTGGGGACCCACAGGCTTCTTAAAAGCATTTGTCAAGAAACTCTATTCCCCAGAGATGATCTCTTCTCCGTGAATGGCATCCCTTGAGTTTTTTCCAAATTCTCAAACTTTCCTGGCTTGATCTATTCTTTGTGAATATCCTGTCTTGGACTTCTCGAGGTTTGGGGACCCATAGGCTTCCTAAAAGCATCCCCGCCTCCTCTTGGGCGTTGTACAAGGACCCGTCGACTTCTTAGAAAGTATTCACAGCCTCCTCTTAGGCTTCGTATAAATGATTTCTTCCTCCGGGAATGATAGCCTCCTCTTGGGCTTCGTACAAATTGTCCCTCGGTTTCTTAAAAGTTTCCAGCCTCCTCTTGGGCTTCGTACAAATTGTCCCGACGACCTCCTAAAGGTATAGGAACAGAAATCAGTCATCTTAATAGAGCAGTCTTTCCAAGAGTCTACTACTGTTTCTCAAAGCATAGTACAAAAGATGAAACTCTAGACTTGGACAGTCTAATTACCTTGAGTATCAAAAGACATTCTCAAGCTCCTTCCAAAACTAGGAGATGAAACCCATAGACTTGGACAGTCTCAATACCCTTGGATTTCCCATTTCCTTAAAGAACAGGAAATAACCCTGATCCTCAAATCAAATCCCTGAGTGCAAACATTACTCATATAAGAACTGATTTTCTCTTTAAATCAGTATATTGGATCTGTCACTCAACTGAAACAGTCACAATAGCCTCCTCTTGGGCTTTGTACAATGATTCTCCCCAGCGGAGCTAACAAATAGCCTCCATCTCGGGCTTCGTACGAGATACAAAAAGACTCTCTTGTTGAGTCAAACATTTTTAGCCTCCATCTCGGGCTTTATACGAGATAGAAAAGGACTCCCTCGTTGAGTCAAAACCTTTTAGCCTCTCTCTCTCGGACTTTGTACGAGACACATATTAGCCTCCTCTTAGGCTTTGTATAAGAAAACCACTGGTTGATCCAATCAACCTTTTAGCATCAAAGTTGTGCCTCGTCCACACTACACAAACATCAGCAACTCCTTCCCCTTCATCTAATCGCTGTAAGCGGCAAGCCTCTGAATTATTTACATCCATGCCACTGTCCCTCCTTTAGCATGAGAAATTCCTAAGGAAAGATGCATTGCTCTAAACTGAGTTAAAGTCTTCTCCTTTAGGTTGGAAATCCCCTATAAAGGAAATTATGGCATTGTCGGATTCACAAATCCCAGTTAAAGTAATTCTCCTTTATAAACAGCTGTGACAGACAAACCCCTCTTTAGAGATGACAAATTCTCTCTAAAGTCAAACCCTTTTAGCTTCACATCTTGGGATTTGAACAAGATACAAATAGACTCTTTAGCTTCACATCTTAGACTTTAAACAAGATACAAACTACCTTTAGCTTCACGTCTTGGGCTTTGAACAAGACACCAAAACAACCATTTCCTCCCATAGAATAGGAGGAACTACGATCGCTCTGATTTCCCTGTTTCGGTAAACGGGAATACGTAGGCATAAGATTGAAAGAAAAATCTTAGCGAGCACACTAAACAAAAACCCAAAATCCCATACTTTCATACATCCGTCCTAACATTTCAACTGATAACCTAAAACACCCCTTTTCGAAAAAATAACCTAGGAGAGACCCCGAATCTTTGTAGCATCTGTAAACCAACAGTTTTAACTATTTAACCTCAGTATGCAAGCAGGGTTAGTTGGAGATATCTATTTCCCTTCCTTCTTCAGCTCACAATAGGATAAAAAATGAATCGAACTGTAGTACTAGAGCGATCGTGCTTCGCAACCACATCCAAAAATCACTCGCTACAAGATCCTCATCAAGGAAGGGCATCTCAAGCTGTATACCAAGAGGAATGACGCTCCTCGCCCAGATGCCCGGGACACACAAAGCGTCGAGGAGATGACACCCTCCTCTGGGGAAAACCGACTGCAAGTCGCCCTCAGCGTCACTCGACCCGAGGACTTTTACGTCCCCGAGGGAATCGAGGACCCCGAGGAGGTTCGCAGCATGTGGGCGAGCTTCCCCCCTAAAGGCCCCGTCACTGCCCGTAGCACGTGGGAAGACTTCCCCACGGCGACGGTCATATCCGGAGGAGGCTTCGAGAAGGTCTCCGTCGGGTCGATCAATAGGAAATTTGATGAGCTGGAATCCGCGACCTCGGCGAAGACCACCACTTTCGAGAAGGTGCAAGGGAGATCAAACCCCGTCACCTTCTACCTTGAGGAGCTGCTAGGGGGAGCACCCAACGCCACCATCCCACTCTTGATCCGGGCACAGATGGCAAATTTTAACGTCCGCAGAATCCTGGTCGATCAAGGGAGTTCGGTGGACATTATGTACGCCCACCTCTTCGAGACCCTTCAGCTCGACGAGAAGCATCTGACCCCTTACGTGGGCTCAGATCTACAAGGGTTCAACGGCACCACCACCAGACCGTGGGGCTATGTTGAACTGATGGTGACTTTCGCGAATGAGGACACTGCCCGACAGGTCAAGACCCGCTTCTTGGTAGTCGAATGCCTGTCCCTCTACAATTTCATCCTGGGGAGGACCACTCTGGCCGAACTCATGCCAGTACCATCTATAGTCCATCTGAAGATGAAGTACTACATGGCCAGAGGTCAGGTCGTCACTATGCACAGGGACATTGAAGCTGCCAGTAGGTGCTTCGACGATGTAACCAAAGGCCTGAGCTCCATCAACACCAAACCCAAGGTCGGGGAGAAGTCAGTCCCGGACGCAGTGCAGAACCCGCTCTCGCGCATCAATGTGGTCGACCTCGATAGTCGGTTCCCCGGCGAGCAGGAAGAAGGCGAGCAGCGGACAACAACCTCCCAGCTGAAGCCAATAGGCAGACTCTCCATCCAACGCACCCCATCTCGAATGGAGACTTCGAGTTCGTCGCCCTCGGAGATGATCAAGACCGGGGCGTGAAGATTGACACTGGACTCCCCGACCTGGCGAAGAAGCAGCTAAAGGCATATCTCAGGGAGAACGCTGATCTGTTCACGTGGAGTGCATCCGAGATGCCTGGCCTTGACCCAGAGGTGGTCTGTCATCAGCTCACCGTAGATCCGGCCGCTCGGGACATAGTACAACATAGGCGTAGGCAGTCTCCCAAAAAAGCGGAGGCTGCTGAAAAAGCTATAAAAGACCTCTTAGAGGCAAATTTCATTTCGGAGGCCAGGTACACAACCTGGGTGTCCAACGTTGTACTTGTCAAAAAGAATAATGATAAATGGAGGATGTGTTTTGACTATACCGACCTGAACCGGGCGTGCCTGAAAGATTCTTATCCTTTGTCTAACATCGACCAGCTGGTCGACAATTCTGCAGGTTTCAAACTATTGTCCTTCATGGATGCCTACTCGGGGTACAACCAAATCCCCACGGCTAAGGCCGACAAGTAGCACACCGCCTTCATGACTGAGTCGGGAAATTACTACTACAATGTAATGCCCTTCGGCCTGAAGAACGCCGGCGCAACCTACCAACGGATGATGAACAAAGTCTTACGGGGAGAGATCGGCGACATGCTCGAGGTCTACATGGATGACATGATCGTCAAATTCGCAAAAGAATTCGACCACGCTGCCCATCTCAAGAAATTCTTCAACCCCGACAAATGCACCTTCGGCGTTAGGGCGGGCAAATTCCTCGAATTCTACCTCACAGAGCGAGGAATCGAGGCAAACCCCGACAAGTGTAGGGCTTTCTCTGAGATCCCGACCCCGAACTCGAAGAAGTCGATACAATCGCTGAACGGGATGCTGACCGCGCTTTCCCGCTTCATTGCCAAATCCGCACAATACGCACTCTCATTTTTCAAGCTTCTACGACAGAAAGCCATGTTCAAATGGACCGAGGAATGCAAGCAAGCGCTCCTCCACCTCAAACAAGTCCTTTCACAACCCCCAGTTCTCTCCCGACTAGAGAACGAGGAGACGTTGTTTCTGTACCTCGCCATCACGAGTGAAGCAGTCAGCGCTGTCCTTATCCGGGAAACCCCTGACGGGCGGAAGCCGATTTACTTCACCAGCAAGGCCCTCCAAGGCCCCGAGCTCGGGTATCAACAGATCAAGAAAGTCAACCAAACCCTCGTCACCACGACCAGAAAGCTGAGGGACTACTTCTTGGGCCACACGGTCGTGGTAAGGACTGAACAGCCCATAAAACAACTCCTCGGACGACCGGACATGGCAGGGAGGATGCTCAGATGTTCGCTCGAACTTGCCGAGTTTGACATTTAGTATGAGGGAAGAAAGGCCCTGAAGGCTCAGGTGCTGGCCGACTTCGTGGCAGAAATGACCCTCCCGGAACCTTCGACCGACGGGGCCCAAAAGTGGACGATTTACGTCGACGGGGTATCCAGCTCGAAAGGTAGCGGGGCAGGCATCATCCGTGAAAACGAGGAAGGCATCCTGATCAAAGTTTTCCTCACATTGTCCTTCCTGACGTCGAACAACTAGGCTGAATATGAGGCTTTCCTCGTCGGGCTTCGATTGGGTTGAGGACCTCGGAGCCAAAGAAGTCAAAATCTTCACCGACTCCCAGCTCGTGGCTTCCTAGGTCCGAGGAGAATACCAAGCCAAGAACGACAACCTCATCGAATACTTGACCCTGGTGAAGTAAAAGATGAAAAACTTCACCATAGTGGAAGTAATCCACGTCCCGCGCGAGCACAACACTCGAGCAGATGTCTTGTCCAAACTAGCGAGCACTAAGAAAAAAGGTGGGAATAAAACCGTTATACAAGAAGTGCTTTCGTGCCCGAGCATCGACAAACCTGTCCTCGTGACTGATGTGAATGCCATCGGGGACAACAACTGCTGGATAACGCCGGTATACGAGTATCTCACCACTGGCAGGCTGCCCGAAAATCCCAAGGAGGCCAGGGTGGTTAAGCAACGGGTGTGCTCCTACACAATTTTGGAAGACAAACTGTACCTACGTGGCTTCTCGATCCCCCTCCTCAGGTGCGTCGAAGAGACCAAGGTCCCCGGTATACTCCAGGAAATCCACGAGGGGATCAATGCACAACACCTCGGCGGATGGTCCTTAGCCCGCAAGGCATTACGAGCAGGATACTACTGGCCCACCATGCAACAGGACGCCAAGGAGCACGTCAAGAAGTGCGACAGATGCCAAAGACACGGGGACATGCACCTGGCCCCGCCCAGCGAGCTCAAAACACTGTCGTCCCCGTTGCCGTTTGCATGGTGGGGAATGGATATCCTCGGGCCCTTCGTCGTGGGGTCATACCAAAACAAGTACCTGATCGTCGGCATGGATTATTTCACGAAGTGGATCGAGGTGGAAGCCCTGGACAAAATCATGGCTCACAACATACTACGTTTCTACCAAAGGAACATACTCGCTTGGTTCAGCGTGTCCCAAGCAATTGTCACCGACAACGGGACATAATTCACCAACAAGAACTTCCAAGACTTCATCACCAAGCTGGGCACGAAGCAGCACTTCACGTCGGTCGAGCACCCTCAAACGAACGGGCAAGCTGAAGCGGTAAATAGAGTGATCCTACGAGGACTGAAACGCCGACTAGGAGACACCAAGAAAAGGTGGGTCGAGGAGCTACACAACGTCCTCTAGGCCAACCGAACAACCCCACATTCCATGACCGGGGAGACCCCCTTCCGCTTGACTTATGGAACAGAAGCGGTGATCCCCGTGGAAATAAGGGAACCCTCGAGGAGAACAGAATCTCCCCTCGACGAGGAGATGAACGAGGAGGCCCTAAGGGAGGAGCTCGACTTTGTCGAGGAGATAAGGTCCAGCGCATCCCTCTAAGAAGCCTCACTTAAGCATAAAATAACTCTACATTATAACAACAAAGTTATTAAACGTGATTTTCAAGTTGGCACCCTCGCCCTACGAAGGAACCAGAAAGATTCGCGAGAAGGTAAGCTCGCCGCGAACTGGGAGGGCCTTACCGCGTCCGCGCGAAAACGGGGACAGAAGCCTACTACCTCGAGAATCTACACGGGGAGGAACTTGCTCGACCATGGAATACTGAGAAGCTTAAACAATACTATAGTTAAGCACTGCCCGCGATACGGCCACGTCACGATTACGAGGGCGCACTACGGTACAAGCGCGACTCCCCTCCACGAGGATACCTCAACCGAGCTCCGTCTCACCATACCAATCAGGCAGAAAACCCAGATCGCGATGGAAGTTCATGCTACGAGCCTAAGACCTCGACCGGGCTCCTAGCCTCGTTAAAGGTCGGAATACATCTCCGGCCACTCGACCAGTTCCCCTCACAGTCAGGGACCAACAAAGTCGAGCACACCCCCAAATTACTTAGACAAATTACTTAGGCAAAAAACAACAAATATATTAAGCATACAAACATCACACACACAGATAAACAAAAGACAAAGCATTAAATCGGGCAGAAGCCCATTGTGCGAATAGTACAAAGATGTCAAAAAGCCCCTGGCACGCAGGTCGGGCAAATGTCACTACAAAAAATGGCTCACAGGCCAAACAAAGTAAACAAATGGAAAACTAGACGGCTGTGTTTTCCTCGGGCTGCTCGTCTCCCATGGCCTGGCCGTCATCATCCTCCTCAGACGCCGGCCGAGCAATCTGACCTTCGACCACCTCATAGTAAGGATCAGTCCCTTCGGTGATAAGGTTGGGGTTCACAATCCCGAGTTGCTTCACGGTGTTATTAAAGCCCACCTCGGCAGCCACGAGGACATCCTGCTCCGTCTGCCTGAGCTTCGCGATCAGGTCTGCCCGAGACGTCAGTAGCCTGTCGTCCTCAGTCTCCTCCTCCGCAGGACGAACAGCTTGCTCCAACTCGACGATCCTCGCCAAGAAATCCTTCCTCTCATCATCGGCCTTCTTCAGCTTCTCCTCCAACTGACCCTGAAGCTCGACCTGGGCTTTGTTCTGCTTTTTTCATTCTAACAGATCCTTGCCCACCTTCTCCATTTCAGCCGCGACAAACCGGAAGCTCTCCTGCAGCCTGGTCAGCTCAGCTGCTGGGCAGGTCTCATCATTTAGGACCAGGGCAGCTGCACAAACCCGCATCACCGCGGACATGTCCTCTATCAGAGCTTTTCTCCTCAAAGCCCGGTCAGCGCCTAAGTTGGCCTGGGCCTCAGGTGCGCCGATGCACGGGGATTTGGTCTCCGAGAAGAAATGCGGCCTCGAGTGACAAGGAGGGAACGTGAACATCTCAGTATGAGGGCTATTAGTGTCCATCAGATCGACGTGCACTTGCTCGTTGAGTCGCTGTCTTTTTGGGGACCCCTGCGTGTTGGGAGATTGGCTACCCTGGGGAGAGCTGGAAGAGTCCCCGGTTGCCAGGGTGAGGCCTGGGCGTTGTGACCGGATCTGCTTGACCCGCCCTTTTCCACTCTTCTTCGAGACTCGAGTAGCTGCCAGCTTCTTGATACGCTCCTCTGCGCTCGACATGGTGCCTGCAAAAGAAAATAGAAATACGTCAGTAAGTCGAAGACCAAAATGTATGGGAAGATCCTGTTAAAGAGGCGTCCACCACCTAACAACTTGAGGGCATCCTCGTTGGAAAACATCTAGAGGAGGGCCCTCGTATTAATCAATCAGGCCTTCTCCAAGATCCTCATGTCGTCACCACGGATAGGCTTCCTGTCCTGTGTCACGAGCTATGCAGGGAGAAACCAGCGACGAATTTGACTATCTCCTCATGGGCCAGGCGATCCCCTTGTACAATCTATCAGGACTAAATATATAACTGTTCGTGCCCTTCTTGAAGTGCTCCTCCGTCCAGAACAGGGGATACCTCGCCTCGAGGACCTCTTTCCGCTGCCCGTCTATTTCTTGGTACACCCATCTGTACACCGACTCCACGGCCTTGAACGAGACAGGCTTCACGATGTAATACTGAGACTTGAAGGGGCGAACAGAGTCCATGTAAGTTTGGAACATCCTGCTCACCTGCTTGAAATACACCCAGCCATGTTTTCCAATAATCGTCTTCCTCTGCAAGTGGAATATTCAGAAGAACAGAGGTATGGTCGCCCCGATGCGGAGATGCTGACAGACGAGCTCGAAGGAACGAATGAAGGTGAGAGCGTTGGGATGTAGTTGTGATGGTGCCAGGCGCAGCCAAATGAACACCTCTCGTTGAAAATCACTGAAGGGCAGGCGCCACCCCCGCCTCGTCGAACATAAACTCGTACAAGGGAAATCTCATCCCTCTGTACGTCGAGCAGATACGGTGGCGCTACAGAGGCCTATACACCATCAAGTTCTTGAAGGAGCCCTCAAGGCGATGCTCGACGGTGGCGAAGATATCATTCTCGTCACTTGCGACGAACTGAGATGCGATGCCCAAAGGCTCCTCGCTAGCCCAATCCTCTGGTGGCTGTCCCTCGACACTGGTGATCAGCGCCATCAGGGAGTCGGGCTGGTCGTCAATATCTATAGATCCCACGGCCACGACCTCCATTTACCTGAAAAGCAGAAGGAACTGGTGAATTCGATAATCCAGATCAAATTTACCCCTCCACCGCTGATCATGTGAAAGGGCGAAGAAAGGACACGGGGAACTGCGCGGGTGATGCCACTTCGCCCAAGGACGTCGGGGTCGTGCTTCTACCCCAAGACGTCCGGCATGCGTCCCCAGAACCGTCATCAGGTCCCCGACGCCTTCGTCATATGTCCTCGGGGATTCATCTCACGTCCTCGGGACCTTCCTTAGGTCCTCAGGATATTCATCCCATCTCCCCGTGAGATTCATTAAAAGCCTAAAGAAGCTCCGTCGTTGTCGCCGGAAACTCCGCGACTTCCCCGGGAACTTCATCAGTTCACCGGAGGGCCACCGTAGGAATCGTAAACAGAGAGAAAAAGATCAGAAACTTACTTTGGATAGCGGTTGCGAATTTCTGGTACGGCGGCGTATGGTGGCGAGACGGTGGCGAAGGCAGAGAGAAAAGGAGAGAAACTCTGAGCAAAGGAGAGCGAAACATGCAAATGGCACAGGCTGGCTCCTATTTATAAAGCCCTCACAGGACTCGAGGCGCCCTTAGGCACTAGAGTACCCTAGCCCTAGCCTAGCCTCCCTAGGTAATAATGGCGAGTGATGCGTGGCACACTGTTTCGTGCGTGAGTCCTTTCATGTGCCTTGGTGCCCGAGTCCATGTCTCCTCATCTCCCCGCTTCATCGCCCAACAACGACGTAGGAAACCCGGGCAGGCTTTCATCTCCGAGACTCCTGCCCGTCGGGCACCCCAACGCTTTTGACCCCGACATTGCCACCAGCTCGTTATCATGGGAACATTATCCCAGGCGACGAATCTCCCCGACAGAGGATCAACTTTACCTCGACATCTGGGCCAACCCTTAAGTCATTACTCCGACGCCTCAGAGCAACGACTTAGGGGGCTCCTGTTCTGGACTGGGCCAGCGCCTACCCATCTGTCGAGCAGTCCCAGCCAGATACTGGTGCGGCCCAATAAGACCCATGTCTACCCAATGCCTAGCACGTGTGAGGTCGGGCAGAGATTGCATACGCCGAGGAGAGGTCACTTATTTCCCCACGATCTCAACGTACTCCTCCTCGCGAGGACACGTCACCATGTAACCTCCCACCTCCGAAAGAATCTGCCTTCCCTTCTTCCGGAGATCAAGGTACCGTTACCCCAGAGCGAAGATCACGTGCTGGCCTTTCTTACGCCATGTAAGCCCTGGCAGTCACCTGGATTGGGCCTTGCAATCCAGTCCAGTGTAGGAGACCGTTGGCCCCGCGCTAGGGGTAGCCTATAAATACCCTCTCGCTTGAGAGGGTCAGGTTACACACTATTCTAACTCTCATACCTGCTTTTCTGTACTTGATTACTCCTTTTTCCTGACTTTGGCATCGGAGTACCTTGCAGGTACACCCCCCCGGCCGTTGCATCATCACCGGAGTTGCTGATCTCATGACGTTGCCGGCCACTGGTTCCTTTCTGATCAAGTAAGATCACTTCCTTTTGGTGTTATAAATCGTACTCGTGATATCCTTTATAAAGTTGTCAAATCGGTCCAAACCCCGTCAGAAGAGGTCCAAAAAAAGACCTATCGCACACGTGATATCCTTCATCGCACGCGCGATGCTGACAATACACCTTTATGAAATGCATGATAACACTCGATTGCTATTAGCTGCTTTTTCATTGAGCACGATGTTATGTGTAATTATTCCAGATTTCACACCTTTTTGACCCATCTTTCCTTCAATTTTCACCAAGCCTTCATTCCTTCATATCTAGTGATTTTTACTTAATTCTTTGGCCTTTATAATTTATTTTTGCTCTTCTTCGACTGAATTTGTTCCGATTTCTTGATGAAATACATGTGATGATAGAGTGTCATCACAACTCCAAACTTGAACTGTTGCTTGTCCTCAAGTAACTTGCCTGTAGTGAAAATTCCGAATAGAAAAACAAGTTGTAATAATAACAAGTGAACATCACCATATGGAATTTGTTTTACCTAACCATCATCCTAGAATCCAATTGAAATCTGACAAATTTAGAAAATATCCTCAATCTTTGACAAGTACTCAACTTGTCTCTCATCTCACCATGACTCACTCAATTGGTAGGGCAGTCTCTCAATCAACATACAAAACAATTTATACTAATTTTGATCATGTTCTAATAGAATTTGTCAAAGAAATCAAAACACACACACTTGAGGGTTTTTTCAATTGTAATGTGGCTTAAACTTGAGGGTAGGACGTTCTTTTTTGGAAAGTAGGTTTAAACTTATGATTTAAGTACCTATTTCTCCTATTGTTATCATACCAACTCGTTTCATGATTAATGGTACTAGAGATATCGATATTGTGGTCCTCAATATTCATTTTGCATTCTTTTTCTCTTCTTTTTTTTTTTTGAAAAAGTTGTTTTTAACTTCTTATTTTCTAAAAAAATTTGAATTTTGACCATTTTTTCTCTAATACCCCAACCCCAAACTTAAACCTTGCTCACTTCCAAGAGCAACCCCAAACTTATTCTTTTTCATACAACTTTAGAACTAAAAATTTCTACATAACTCCAAAAGAGGGTGGAAAGATGTATCCTCAAGTCATAAGGCGAATAAATAAGGCTAAGTCACCAAAAGAATGGCTAAGCTCAAAGTGGTTAGCAAAGGACTTTACATATTACTACAAGGTGGTTTTAAAAAGACTCAGAGTTCATAGCAAACAATTGCCTCTATGTGTGTAAATCAAACCAGACAAATTGAATTGGAAATAGTTCAAACCTAATAAAGCAATAATACAAGGATACACTCAATGAAAGGAATAATGAATAATGGAAATAATCTGGCTCAAACCTTACTAGTTGAGGTATCTGAAGGCTGAGTGTAATTATGTCGATTCCTTTTTCATCCTTTGCTTTCAATTCGTAAGTCACTTTCTTGATGATCAAGTTTCATCTGATGGTGCTTTTGGTTCATCTGTTCAATGCTAAAGTTGCAATTTTGTAAGTTTGAAAGAAATAGCAGTAGCAAACTCATTCATTAAAGACAAGCATGATTAAAATCATACAATTGGGAAGAGTACTTATAAGTGATATTACTCTTCGTTGGGCATACATTAGAAAATAATAAAATAAAAAAACTTCTAGGAATTTCAAACTTGCTACATGTCTTTTTCACATGGTATCACTACAGAAAATATCATGCATGTCATTCATGGTGTTGTCGAAATCATTATTTTGCCGGGTCCATTTTGCTCTCATGTGCTCTCGTCTTCTTTATTGATTTTGATCTTTATCTCTAAAATAATTCTCCATTTCTTCGGCGCTTGCAAAGCATGCTCTTAAACTTTGGGTAGACATGTGGTATTCTTGTTGGTTGTAGAAGTCTATGAATACTGGTGCGAATATTAGGGGTTCATCATACAAAGTGGGTGAAACTTCTGTTATCCACCTTGTTACTCCAAATGCATGAGCTTCCATCCTTCTCTGAAACTTTGATTCCTGTTGATTTTCTTGAACTTGTGCTGCCTGCTGCTGCACCTAAGGTTAGTAGAATTCTTCTTCGTTTCCTGCTTGGTTATCCTCATGATCTTGTTGAGCTACTCTTGCTGGGTGATTATGTTGTAGCCTCATAATTGCCTAAGCGTTGATAGGTGTTTTTTGACCTGTCATCTCGTCATCCAGGTAGGTGAGTACTCCAGTTCTCCTGTACAAATCATTAATAACACGCAAATGCCTACATGCTCATTGTACAACGTTAGCCATATTTTTAATATTTTCAGAAATTAAGTACCCTACATTAATAGACTCGCCCCTTAAAATAGCTAAAAGTCCTAAGCATCGTTTTCCAATAAATTGTGACTGATTAGAAGTAGCCTCTAGAGTTTGCATAAAGAATGAGGCCCATGCCCTAGGGACATGGCGAAATTCAGCGGTTCTAAGCCACAATGTTAAGCCACACTTAATCAACCATTTAGCTTCAAGTCTACAGAAAGCATTAAACATTTCTTGGGCCATGGTTTCTTTTATAATACAATTCTCATTTCTATAAGTCCTAAGAGCATCGACGGGAGGGGGTTGAAGATTCAAACTATAATTAATAGCACTAGCAGAGTAGTCGATGTACTAACCTCACACATATGAAGTATAAGATCCCACATCACTAAAAGCAGCATTTGCATAAAACTCGAGGCTAGTGGTTTTGTTGGTTTTCTGAATTAAAGTATTAAAACTTACTCATTTTCGTTGTTGCAACATTTCCGCCACTTCTTAGAAACCCCTCAGATCATCGCATACAAAGCTCTTTCTCTCACGATATGGTAGTCCACCAACTTTAAATAATTTTTAGCATTTGCTTCAGATAGAAACTTCAAATTTAGAAAAGTTGGGGCATTTGGTGCGAGAGTAACGCATGATGATGAACCTCTTTCAACTCTGCTTCTTTTAGGACCCATTATGCCTGCAACAACACACAAAAATAACAATTGCACAGAGAAAAAATTAATTAGAAGATGGTGATTAAAAGAGATTTCGGGTTAAGAGAGATTAGAGAATTGAGTTTTGAGGAAAAAAGATTTCAAAATCTCTATTTATAGGCAAATTTTAGTTCTCATCGCGCGTGTCATGCTCCCATTGTGCACACGATGCTAATGATTCTTCCAAAGTCTCTATCGTGCGTGTTATGTGTCTATCGCGTGCACGATACTAACGGATCCCAAATTCTCCAACATCTCTATCACGCGCATTATGAAGCCATCACAGACACAATATAGCCCAATCACGCGTGCGATAGGCTGTATGATTTTTCCAGGGGATTTCCTTTTTTTTTCTTTCTTTGTTTCCTTTCACCTGTCTCTTTTCTAATTTATTTTTCACCTGCGCTCTTTTCTTGCCAGATAACATACAAAAATAGACATGTTTTAATTAAATAATTTAAAATTTAAAATTTAAAAACATACTTACTGATAGGTTACCTCCCACCCAACGCTTCTTTACCGTCATTAGCTTGACGGATCATGCCTAAGGCACGTCAGGTGCAAGGGATACCCTCACGACGAATACTTGTCCTTTATTCCTTCTTTTATCATGCTTGATACCTTTGTATTCAATCTGGTAGCATGTTTCTAGGTCATGTTCATATGGTGTCCATTCATAAGCATTAAACACCACTTTTTCATTATTGAACTTCAAGCTAAGTTCGCATGTTTCCAAATCTATTAACGCTTTCTCGATCGCCAAGAACGGTTGTTTGAGAATAACTGAACCACTTGTTCCCCCCTTCATATCTACTACCACAAAGTCTGGAGGAAAAACTAGATCGTCGACATGTACTAACACATCTTGTAAAACACCATGAGGATGAGTAACAGATAAATCAGCTAATGTGAGAGTTATATTATTAGGTATGATCTCTCAAAATTTTATTATTTCACTTTATTAAGAGGCCTTAAATTGATATCGTCTCTAAATCACATGGAGCATGTGGGATCTCCACCCAACCAATAGTGCAAGAGATAGTAAACTTACCTGGATCTTTCAGTTTTGTTGGCATTGTTTGGAGCAATGTTGTATCGCATTTCTCAATCATATTTATCTACTCTTTATCCAGCTTCTGCTTCGTATCAGTTAATAACGCCTTCATAAATTTAGCAAATTTTGGCATTACTTTAAAAATTCATGAAAAGAAATACTTACTTGAAGCTTGGTTAACATCTCTTTAAACTTGGTAAACAACCCTGCATCATCTCTCTGTAGTGGTTTCTTCTTAATGAATAAATATAGAGGTTTTACGTAATCGGGTAGCTCTGGGTTACGGTTATTAAGAATTTGTTTCTTAGTCCTTCTCCAAAGGGAATTTGTGTCTATCAATTATTCAATGGTGATCCCCTTCCCAGCTTGGTCACTCTAGTTTTCACTCTCCTCTTTCTCAGACCCTACTTCGTTCTCTTCAATCAAGACCTCTTCCACTGCTTCATCCTCACCTATGTTGGTGATTACCTCAAAACCTGCTTCTAAAGCCTTGCATGTCTCATTCTTAGGATTATACATAGTGTTACCTGTAAATCCTCCACTAGAACCAGCTAAAGCAGTTATTTTCCAAGATAGCTGGCCAATTTGCATCTCCAAATATTTTATATATGCCTTATGGTTCTTACTCATTGTTTCATGTTGTTTATTTACCTGTTCAAAACTGCTCTGAGGGGCCTGGATGAATTTGTTAAGGGTTTCCTCAAGGGGTGAAGGTTTCCTTTGGGTTGGAGCCTTTTGATTTTTCTGAACACCCTAATTAGCACCTGTATTCTGATTATTGCTCCATCTAAAGTTTGGGGGATCCTTCCATCCAGGAATGTAGGTGTTAGAATATGGACTATTTTTCTAGAAATTTTCAAATTGAGCTTCTTCACTCGACCCTCCCAAAGAGAACATTCCATTTGCATGTCCCTCTTCATAGAAATCACATTTCAATGCTTGTACCTGATTCACGTTAGCTTGATTCAAGCTGTTTTCAGCTAGCTTTTTATTCAATAATTCAATTTAAGCTAATAGTGCAGCGTGAATATCAATAGTTAACATACCTTTTTGTGTTCCTATAGTTTCAGTTTTCACTGATTTTTCACTCTTTGAACGATATTCATTTAATCACACATTTTCATAGTTCTGATCCTGTCTCCCACTGAAGCATCTAGAAGCATGCATGTTTGACCCTTAAGACCTTTAATAAAATTCTACATTTGCTCCATGTTATTATTTAGGCACCTGTGTAGTAAAAGTTTAAACCTTTCAGTTTCTTGTTGCTCAAAGTTGGTCATTTCAGCTCTTTGTTCAGCAAATTGAGTGGTGGTGAAAAATCTCTCAAAGAATTTTTCCTCCATCTCTTTCCATGTCCGTATAGTTCCATTTAGAAGGCAAAACAACAAATCTTTAGATCTTCTAATTAGCTAGAAACTAAATAACCTCAGCTTGATTTGGTCTTCAGTGACATCCGCTAGCCTGCACATTGAGGTTGTTTCGTAAAAGCAAGCAAGGTGCTCCCACAGGTCTCAAATTATGTTCCCGTTGAACGGATTATCTCTTAAACCTGAAAGCACAAATTTTTTTATGTCAAAGTTAACGGGGTTTGCTGGTACAAACCCTCTAGAAATATGTCCTTCATCAATCCTTTTGCAGTAGTCCCCAATAGTGGGTGGTGGTGGTAAGTTTGCCATGTTGATTTCCTCTTCGGAGTCCAAAGAAATCAATGAATTGTTTTCTACTAACATCCTTTGAGTTAGATTCACTTCTCTAATCGCTCTCCTGATGGCACGTGCAGTCCTTTCAATTTCGGGATCAAACGGTGTCAATTCTGATCATAAGATGCGCATACACAAACAAGAAATACCTCAGTAGTACTATAATTAAATAATTATAAAACTAAAATAAAAACTAAAACTAAATAAGAAAATTTTTGCATAAGCGTTTAGTTGTTGAAATTATCAACAGTCCCCGTCAATGGCGCCAAAAACTTGGTGACTTTTTGGCAAGTGTACCGATAGTGTCACAGTAATAAAAGAAGTATCAAATATACAGGAACTACTATTTAACAAAGCAATAGTTATGCAGATATAAAAGTAAAAATTGGGGGGGGGGGGGGTCAAGTTTGCAGTTGAAAATAAAAAAGTGTTCAAACAATTTAGAGAAAGTGGTAAGGTTTTGCCTAGAGTCCCCTATTTCTCTCATGTTAATGTCGAATGCATTACATAAATCAAGCGTCGTTATATTTCCACGACGAGTTAACAAGACCGTTATACCTAATCCCTTGGTGTATAGCTCAATGATTCCTACTAGAGGTCTCATATCCCTATTCAACCAGCGTAAGTGAAATCAAGCGATAATACAATACGTTAACTTTAAGGCCACTACTTGAAGTTTCACATCCCTGTTCAATCGGCATAAGAACGATAATTGCCCTAGATCAAACACATAGGCTAAGGGTCAGTATTCCCTATATGTCCATAATCACATTAATAGAGTATCTCAAATAATGCACTTTAAGTAAAAGGAGCAATTAAATAGAAATATAACTAAGATAATTCATGAAACATCAAATTAAATATATGTCCCAACAGGTTCGATACAGATTCATAAGACAAAACCTAACCTAAAAGTGTTTATTTACTCATACTGATAAAATTGCAATACCAATTGATAAGAATAAGATTGCATAAGAATTCCTTGAAGATATGGCATCCAATGGCTTCGAATGCGTTCAAAAACTCTCTTTCGGTGTTGTAAATTGTACTCTCTAGTCTCCAATCGCGGCCTTTGGTTCAAATGCTGTTAAATCGGTCCAGAGCGTCCTTTATAAAGCTGTTAAATCGGTCCAGAGCGTGTCAGAATAGATCCGAAAAAAGGACCTATCACGCACATGATATCCTTCATCACGCGCACGATGTTGACGTACACCCTTATGACGCGCGAGATAGCACGCGATGGCTATTAGCTTCTTTTTCATTGCGCGCGTAATGTTGCGCGTAATTATTCTAGATTTCACACCTTTTTAACCCTTATTTCCTTCTATTTTCACTAAGTCTTCTTTCCTTCATACCTAGTGATTTTTGCTAAAAAAAATTGGCCTTTATACTTCGTTTTTACTCTTCTTCGACTAAATTCGCTTTGATTTCTTGACGAAATACATGCGATGGCAGAGTGCCATTAGTACTAATCAATCCTTATAAGTCTTACTTTAACTACGCAGTCCAATGTAAGGAAAATAACTTAGGAACTCCAAGGATATGTTTTGGTAAGTTTGATGCTTCGTAACTAAGAAACGATCCCAACTGATTTGGTTAAACATGTACCAGACGTTATCTTTGAGTCCTAAGGTTACTAGGCATGGGAAGTCTGGATATCGGGAATGTGGTATGATCCTTTCAGCTAAGACTTCGTAACACCTTCTCTGGGCATCGTTCTTGAAAACGATCCTTATGTTGTCTTCGTGCTGCAATCTCAAATAATGTTAGTCAAAAAATTCGCTAATGAGAATGTAATGGACATGAAAATAGAAACACATAAAAAAGTTAGTAAATAATCAAAAGGGCTTAAATTTCGCCGTTTATTTATTTTGGATATGGAAAAACAAAAAGAAATTCGTGGGTTGGCTCCTACACAACACTTTGTTTTACGTTGTTAGCTCGACTCACTTTTAAAGCTCGTTCCTCGGGCAGACTAGCAGGTGGCTCAGTCAATTTCCAAATAGGGTAGTGATCTATCATTTCATCACTATGATAGTGCTTGATCCCCTACCCGTTTACTATAAATGGCCCGGTTGACTTACTCCAAATTTTGACTGCTCCAGATCGCATAACTTTTACAATTTCAAACGGTCCCGATCATCAAAAACAAAGTTTTTCTAGGAACAATCTCAGTCTAGAGTTAAAAAGGAGTACTAGTTCTCCAATAGAAAAATTTCTTCTAGCAATACGCTTATCATGCCATCTTTTTGTTCGCTCTTTGTAAATTTGGGCATTTTCATAAGCGTCCAACCTTAGTTCTTCTAACTCGTGAATATCTAATAACCTTTTTCCACTGGCAGTTTCATAATCCATGTTTAGGGTCTTAACAATGAATATCTAATAACCCTTTCATTTTGATGTGAACTCAATTTTTGCCTAGAAGCTTCCAGGAGCCTCTCATAGTCATGTATTGTGCACAGACGACCACTCTCCACCCTCGTCGGCCTCACGTGTCACACTTCCGGCGAATTCTCGTCCGCGCGCGTTATGTTTTTTTGTCGGGTCAGAGGGGTCTCCCTTAATATATTTCCTGAGTTTCCTATCTTGTATCAACCTTTCTATTTCCTTCTTAAGCTAGTAGTAATCCTCGGTATGATGTCCTTTGACTCTATGGAACTTGCATCACCTTCCGAGCTCAGATCCCATCACTTCAACCTTGTGAAAAGGCAATGTTGGGATGTTGTGCATGTGGAGTAACTTATAACATATTTGTTCTTGATGAGTATTCAGAGGCATGAAGCTTTCCTCAACCTTCCCCACTCTTTTGAACGTGGACTTGTCCTTCACAGGCGAGGTGTAATTGTTTTTCCTCTAAGGGTTTGAACTCTCGGCGCTGGGGACACGCTCATTGACATCGTGAAATTTATTTTTGGCGTTGCTCTCTTCACCTTTGATGTATCACTCATCTCTGATGGCCACCTCATTTAATGTGAGTGCCGACTTTTGCGCGAGAGACTCATTGAAGTGTCCCATCTTAAGTCCATTTTAGAACGCCCCTACAAACATTTCTTAATTCAGAGGGAAGACCCTAATTGTTGCTTCGTTGAAGTGGGTGAGGTAGTCCCTCAACAATTTCGATAGACCTTGGCAAATGTTAAATAAGTTGGTGGTGGAAATCTTCCTATGGCGGCTGGCGGGGAATTGGTGTACCAATTTTCTTACCAATTCCTGGTAGCTATTAATGGAAGCACGGGTAAGACCCGTGTACCATCTAAGGACAGAATCTACGAAAGTGCTTAATAATAACTTGCATTTCAGAGGGTCTGTCGCTCCTATGATTGCCATCTGCATCTTGTTGGGGGCTACGTGATTGTAGGAATCGTCACATCCATCAAACTTGGCAAAGGAGTGAGGTTCACGTCCCCTATGAACGTCCAGTTATGGCGTTATAGTTCATCTATAGGGGATCACATCTCCACCATGGCATCGACATCACCACTACCATTGGTGCCTTCCAGCATAAGGGTTGAATCTCTCCTAGCAACCATAGTTAAGAGTTGCTAAATGGAGCAATGAAGGATCACAACTGAAAGGATAACGGTGACGGGAGAAGGTGTGACATGTGTTAGTTTTACCGGGGCCCCATAGTGGGTGCCACTGTACTGGTCAAAAAGTACTTGTGTATGTTTTTCCATGCAAGGGCAAAGAGACTCAGAGGCCTTAATAGGTGTATAGTATATTTTGATACTGATGACCTGTTCACGGTGGCGAGAGACTATGTGTGGTAGGTTTTTAGGATGTTTAGGGGACCGACTCACGTGACTTGAGAGACCCTATTGGTGGCTAGCGCTGCTTAATTGCAGAAGGATAATTAGAATAATCGTATGTTATGGTTACAAGGAGCATGACTCTCTTTTAGGTAGTAGAATATGGGTATGACTTAGAGTATGTCCCATTTTTCCCTTTGAGGGATGATGTATTTATAGGGGTCTTTAGGACCTAGGTGTTGTACCCCAAAATTTACCTCTTAGATGTCATAAAATCTTGCATTTGCATTTAGATTCAATCATCTATGCATTGTTAACTAACCATCATGTCTTGCTAGTTTGTTCTCTAATGTGAAAAACAGGGTTTTCACAAGAAAGAGGGCAAGATCTCCTAAGCCAGGTTCTCACATGATTCAAGGTCTCCTGAGATACTCTTTGGCTCCATACAATTCTCAAAAAATTTCACAAGTGGATTGAGATTAGCATGAGAGGTCAAGTCTTGAAGGGTTTCTTGCAAAGAGGGCAATGTTTGGTCCTTGAAACTTTCTAAGTGTGGAAAATTCACTTCTTGTGCAAGATTGGGAAGACCATAACTTTCAAACCACACATCCAATTTGAGTGACTCAAAGCTCAAATGGAAGCTCTTTCCACGAACTTCAAAGTGTATTAAAGGACCTTTCTTCAAAAAGTGCATGATTCTTAAGTTATGAGACTTGGAAGATAAGTTGCCTTTGGGACTTAGTGAAATTTTGGTCATCTTGCCCTAGTTTTGGACACGACTTTAACTCCATTTTTCACTTAGTTCTAAGCTTCAAATAAAAAATCTTTGGACATGAAAGTCGTTCCTTGTTCTTCAAGCTTTCCAAGCATGTGTAGAACTCCTTATTTGGATAAACCAATCTTAAGTTATGGTGTTCTAAAGTTAGATGTTTCAAGTTGTGAAATTTCCATGACTTAGAAAATTTTCTAAGTCTTTTTGGACAGCCCATGTGCATGACTTCTTGGTATTTTTTTCTCCTTGTTGCAAGCCTTATCTCAAGTCACATTCCACATGGAAATTGATCTATCAAATGCCCACTTTTCAAAGAACCAAAAACCTCAAGATTTAATGGAATGGTATTAAGTTATTATGCACTAAAGGTGACATGTTGAAATATGTACACACTTGAGAAAATTCAGCATTTTCAAACTCTTTGGTACATCCATTTTGTCCACGAGTTTTCACATATTTTTGGGTTCTATCCCAACTTGTCCACAACATGTGAGCTATTCTACTCTCTTTCAAAAGGTTCAAGAGAAAGATCTTTCATTTGGTTCACAAATATGCAAGTTGTCGTGTGGAAAAGTTGATCTTTTTAGCATAATTACTTTACACAAAACCTCTTGTCAAAACCACAATACTGAACCAAAAGTACAGGTTGCTGACTTTCACCAAGTTCCAATGCATACTTTGCCACAAAACCAGCAAAAGAAACTTCCAAGGTACAATCATCTTGTAATTGTTAAAGCTGGCACAAGAAAATGATATGTTACAAGCGCTAAAACTATCGTGTAAACACGGTTGAGACTTTGGCATGTTGGTTCAAGAACTTCCTTTTCTCTTACTTCAGTCGTAAAATAAGCAACATGATAAGCTTCACTTGGTGTCATACCCCAAATTTTGACCACTAAGATTTCCCATCATTGTGTAAATCATCATCACAATATGGAGAAACCATCATACCTCATCAGTCTCCCCAAAGATGGGTGAGCACTCACTACAAATCAAACTTAGGGTTTCAAGCCCTCTCAGAGTTCTTAGACAAAAGATCAATCAAGGAATGTGATAACACTGAATCACACTATGTATTTGACTCGGATTGCACATGTTTCTTAGGATTTTATTGCTATTTTCTTGTGTTATGCTTGTGTTTTGTTTTGTTTTCAGGTTCTTTATATTCCCAGAGCTCCTCGTGAAGAAATGAAGAAAAACGAGCAAGAAAACCAGTTTTTGAGGAAATTGTACACATGACATCCACCATGGAGGGCGCCATAGGCTAGGCCATGACTTGGATAGGAGTCAACTGCTGTCAACTGCCACGATCTCCACTTCTTTTTCCCTTGGTTCACATGGCGGGCGCCATGAGGGGATGGCGGGCGCCACCTTTGTCGTATGGTTTCCCTCCCAAAAGAAGTTGGGGGGCACTTTGGTATTTCCATAGTTTTTCCTAGGCTATAAATAGATGAGTCCTTGATCCTTTTTCTTCATCCAAGCTTAGTTTCAGAACTCAAGCCATATATTTTCAGTATTGTAAAGTGATAAACTTCTCACATCGGGGAGTTATCACACTGTTTGATCGAGTCTGTAATCGCGTTTGGAGCACTCTGGTAGAAGTTAATCCTGCCGCCATTTTCATTTCCAGTCATTTATTTCCAGTTGTACCAGATTTAAAGCCTCCGATTTGGAGCAGGTTTCTATTTACTTTCTCGCACTATTTACTTTCTCGCACTATTTACTTTCCCGCACTATTTACTTTCTCACACTATTTACTTTCTCGCACTATTTACTTTCCCGTACCATTTATTTTCTCGCACTATTTACTTTCCCGCACTATTTACTTTCTCGCACTATTTACTTTCTCGCACTATTTATTTTCTCGCACTATTTACTTAAAAAGAATCTATATTAACATGATCTATTTCAACATGTCTATTTACATTTCCATGTCCGGCTAAATTTTAAAGGTTAGAATGTAAGGATCATAGTTAAAGTAGTATTCTATACAAGGTGTCAATAGAAATGCTTAGGGGTTATTCTGATTTTTAACACAAGTTTTCTGCACTTTATTTCTGTTGGGTAAGATCGAAAGCCGTCCAACCTTTGGTTAAACTTGGTTAGTCTTAACTGTTCAAAGGAAGCGAAAGCGCTTTGTCTAGTTAAGTAGGAGTTTTTAATACTTTAGAAAAACGATTTTAAAACTATTTTCGGACGCGTTTATGGGTTTAAAGTCTGGTTCGCATGAACCTCTTTTTGTTAAAAGTTCCAAGTCAAAAACTTTTCAACTGAGTCAAGAAACTATATTTCTTAAAAATAGGTTTATTACTTTAACGCAATGCGCGCCTTTTTATAAGTGACAATAAGAGGGTTCGATTAAGGGATAAACTCGGTTCTGAATACGCGAAAGCGACAGTTCCCGTTAAATTAGTTCTTTTCATAAGTAGAAAACATTACCCCATAAGTGGTTCTATTTACAAGCATTTGGAATACTATCCGACTGTGTGAATTACATTCAGGCCTGTTGTTTTAAATTGAATTTTATATCTTCGTACTTTACTTCGCTTTTACTGTGCACTCATTAACACCCGATTGATTTACCTTAGATAAACATCATAACAATAGAAACCGATAGATTGATGTTTGGTCTCTGTGGGATTGATAATCTTTTATATTACTCTGACGCGATTCGTATACTTGCGAAAACACCGCACCAAGTTTTTGGCGCCGTTGCCGGGGACCAATTACGTCAAATTTCGTACCCTGTTGTTACACCGTCTAGACTAAGGCTTTACCTACTGGTCAATGCGAAGAACTTGCATCACCGGTAGTCTTATAGATCCTTTAGCGGAACCTGAACGCTACGCTCGCGCACGTCTCTCACTTCGTAGAATTAAGGAAACTATGGCCGAAGACCGTAACCAAAGACCCCTTAAGGATTTCGCTCAACCATCCGATGACGAACCCAGTTCTAGTATAGTAAACCCTAATATTCCTACTAACAATTTCGAACTGAAACCCTCCCTATTACAATTAGTACAGCAAAACCAATTCGCGGGTCTCCCTTCTGAGAACCCAAATCAACATCTAAAAGTCTTCATCCAATTAGCTGACACTTTTAAAACCAATGGTGCTACTCCTGAGGCGATTCGTCTAAGACTATTTCCTTTCTCCCTCAGAGACAAAGCCCTTACATGGTTAGATTCCCTTCCAGCCAATTCTATAACAACTTGGGAAGACCTTAGGAGAGTATTCCTTGCGAGATATTTTCCCCCAAGTAAAACTGCTATTTTTCGAAACCAAATAACCAGATTCACTCAAAACCAAGGTGAATCACTCTTTGAAGCTTGGGAGAGATATAAAGACCTATTGAGAATATGTCCACATCATGGCCTGGAATCATGGCTAATCATTCATACCTTCTATAATGGACTTCATTATAACACTAAGATGACCATCGACGCTGCCACTGGTGGCGCTCTGATGAATAAACCTTACCCTGAAGCTTGCGCTCTCATCGAAGATATGGCTCAAAACCATTGTCAATGGGGAACAGAACGAGCAACAATGGAGAAGAAAGAAGCCCAAGGAGGAATACATGAGATAAGTTCTATAGACATGATGCAAGCCAAAATGGACGCTTTGGCCCTTAAGGTCGAACATATGTACGCAAACCCAACTACTGCATCAGTAGTCTTGTCGGAATGCGAATTATGTGGAACCAAAGGACACTAATCAGCGGAATGCAATCTGTTGAATGAAACTAAATTAGACCAGGTCAACTATGCCCAAGGGAATCCATTTTCAAACACTTATAACCCTGGATGGAGGAATCACCCAAACTTTTCCTACAAAAAAATAACCCTATCCAAAACCCTGCACCTCCGAGACCACCCAGTTTTCAAGCCCAGAGACAAAACCAACCTATGCAAGTTGTGCCGCCCAAGCCGAACCTTGAGAAAATCGTGGAAAATTTCATTTCGGCTCAAACCCAGTAAAACAAAGAATTCCTAAACCAAAACATTCATGTACACGAAATGATTACCCAGTTAGGAACCAAGGTAGACCAAATAGTCACCCACAATAAGATGCTTGAAACCCAGATCTCTCAGGTAGCTCTCAAACAAGCTCCTGAAACCACACCTGGAGGACAATTTCCTGGACAACCTCAACAAAACCCTCGAGGATAAGCCAATGCAATTACCTTACGAGGTGGGACCGCTTACGATGAACCATTTAACCTAGCATTGGGCAAGCCCAAAACTTCTAAGAAAAGCATTGTACCTACGGACGAAGTAGAGGAATCAGTGGAATCTGAAGAACAGAAAAACCCAGATAAGGGAGAAACTATAGATAAAACTAATGAACCGCCCCCGCCATACAAACCTCAAATACCCTATCCACAAATACTCAAACAAACCAAGATCAATAACCAATACCAGAAATTCATTAAAGTCATAGAGAAACTTCATGTGGAGATCCCTTTCACAGAAGCCATCACCCAGATACCATCTTATGCAAAGTTCCTCAAAGACATCCTTACCAATAAACGTAGACTTGACGATCCAAAACCTTTGGAATGCAATTCCATTTCCGAGAATAAACTTGCCAAAAAGGAGAAAGATCCTGGAAATTTCTCCATACCTTGTATTTTGGGGAGTCATGTCATCGATAAAGCTTTCCTGGACTTAGGAGCTAGTGTGAGCTTAATGCCTCTACCAGTTTGTGAAAGGTTAAAACTAGGAGAACTGCAACCTACTAAGATGTCTCTTCAATTAGCCGATAGATCCGTCAAATATCCAGTAGGCATATTAGAAGACGTCCCAGTTAGGATCGGTCAGTTGTTTATCCCTACTGATTTTGTTGTCATGGACATTAAAGAAGATGATGACATCCCAATCCTCCTAGGTAGGCCATTCTTATCAACCACGTGAGCCATTATAGATGTCAAGAGAGGAAAGTTGACTTTTGAGGTAGGTGATGAAAAGATAGAATTCATTTTTTTGAAATTTCTTATGGCACCAGTATTAGGAGACGCATGTTATGCCATAGACATCATTGATGAATGCATTAGGGAACTAGATCAAGAAGAACCCATAGAAAAAATCAAACTACCTTCAACCCTCATAAGGGAAGATGATGGATTTATGGAACCCTACATTGATGATAACCTTCACGAATGTTTATCCCTTACCCCCAATCCAATACCATGCCCCAAGAAACCAACTTTAGAACTTAAAGAACTACCCAAGAATCTAAGATATGAGTTTTTGGACGAGGAAATGAACCGTCCAGTTATAGTCAGTGCTACCATAACCAAGAAGAAACAGACCAGCTCTTATATGTTTTGCGGAAATATCCCTTAGCCTTAGGATATAATATCTCTGATCTGAAAGGTATAAGTCCATCCGTGTGTATGCACCGGATTTTACTTGAGGAAGATTCGAAACCCTCCAAAGAACATCAGAGAAGGATAAACCCTATAATGAGTGATGTTGTTAAGAAGGAAGTTCTTAAGTTACTGGAAGCAGGTATAATTTATCAAATCTCAAATAGTAAGTGGGTGAGCCCTGTGCATGTAGTACCTAAAAAGGGAGGCATCACAGTCATGCAAAACGAGAAAGGTGAACATGTAGCAAAACGGATAGAAGGAGGATGACGTATGTGCATAGATTACAGAAAATTAAACAAAGCAACTAGGAAGGATCATTTCCCTTTACCATTTATAGACCAAATGCTGGAACGTTTAGCCAGACACTCCTATTTTTGTTATCTAGATGGATATTCGGGATTCTTCCAAATTCCTATTCACCCAGAAGATCAAGAAAAAACAACCTTCACATGCCCTTATGGAACCTTTGCCTATAGACGAATGCCTTTCGGCCTCTGTAATGCTCCAGCTACCTTCCAGCGTTGTATGATGTCAATCTTCGCTGATTACCTTGATGGAGTTATGGAAGTATTCATGGATGATTTCTCGGTATGCGGATTTGATTTCAAAAACTGTCTCGTTAACCTTGAGAAAATCCTGAAAAGATGTGTGGATGTAAACCTGGTGCTAAACTGGGAGAAATGTCACTTTATGGTTACCGAAGGTATTGTTTTAGGACACATAGTCTCTGAAAGGGGTATTGAAGTAGATAGAGCCAAGATAGAGGTAATAGAAAACCTAAAACCCCCTAAGACCATTAGAGAAGTCCGAAGTTTTCTTGGACATGCTGGTTTCTACCGGCGTTTTATCAAGGATTTCTCTAAAATAACCAAACCCTTAACTGGCCTCCTGATGAAAGATGTCGAATTTAATTTTGATGAAAAATGCATTGAAGCATTTAACCTTTTGAAACAAGCGCTAATTTCAGCACCCATTATGCAACCCCCAGATTGGGCCGAACCTTTCGAAATCATGTGCAATGCTAGCGATTACGCTGTAGAAGCTGTTCTAGGTCAAAGAAAGGATAAGAAATTACATGTAATTTATTATGCTAGTAGAACCCTAGATGCTGCTCAGCTTAACTACGCAACCACTGAAAAAGAACTCCTTGTCGTGGTTTTTGCTATGGACAAATTTCGATCTTATCTGATAGGAGCTAAAATTATAGTTTACACAGACCACGCTGCTATTCGTTACCTATTAAGCAAGAAAGATGCCAAACCTAGGTTACTTCAATGGATCCTTTTATTGCAGAAGTTTGATCTAGATATTCGAGACAAGAAAGGCACAGAAAATGTAGTTGCTGATCACCTTTCTAGACTTGAGTACCTGAAACCAGATTTAGTGCCTATAAATGATGATTTTGCCTATGACAGGTTAATAGCTAAGATAGAAGCCATTGAAGAAAATAACCTAGATCCTTATAAGAACCCTGAAAAATCTTTGGCGGTAAGTGGCGTACCTTGGTACGCTGATTTTGTTAATTACCTAGCCGCTGATATCATACCTCCTGACCTTAACTATCAACAGAAAAAGAAGTTCTTTAACGATGTAAGACAATTTTATTGGGACGAGCCACTTCTTTTCAAAAGAGGTACAGACGGTATTTTTCGTTGTTGCGTTCCAGAAGAAGAGGTAAGAAATATCATAGAACACTGTCACTCTGCACCCTACGGAGGACATGCTAGCACCTCCAAGACACACGCTAAAATTCTTCAAGCTGGCCTTTTCTGGCCCACAATGTGGCATGATGTTCATGCTTATATAGTCAAATGTGACCGGTGCCAGCGCACTGGGAACATCTCCAAACGTGACGAAATGCCTTTAAGGAACATTCAGGAAGTAGAACTTTTCGATGTTTGGGGTATCGATTTTATGGGACCATTTCCATCCTCATTAGGAAATAAATATATCTTAGTGGCTGTTGACTATGTGTCTAAATGGATTGAAGCCATAGCCTCACCCGCACATGACACACGAGTAGTGATTAAGCTGTTTAGGAATTATATATTCCCTAGATTCGGAGTACCCCGTCTTGTTATAAGCGATGGTGGATCGCACTTCATATCAAGGATTTTTTATAAACTTTTAAGCAAATATGGAGTTAATCATAGAGTAGCAACACCTTACCATTCACAGACTAGCGGCCAAGTAGAGGTATCTAATAGGGAGTTTAAACAAATCTTAGAGAAAACTGTTTCAATAACTAGAAAAGATTGGTCTCAGAAGCTACAAGAAGCACTATGGGCCTACAGAACTGCCTTTAAAACCCTTATTGGAAAAACTCCTTACCAATTGGTCTATGGAAAGTCCTGTCACCTACCCTTTGAGTTAGAACACAAGGCCTATTGGGCCATTAAAACCTTAAACTTAGATTATTTGACTGCTGGTGATAAGCGCATCCTTGACATTCATAAACTAGAAGAACTCCGCCAGTCTGCCTATGAAAATGCCATAATATATAAAGAACCAAAGCTTGGCATGATAAAAGAATTATAAAGAAAGATTTCAATATAGGAGATCCTGTTCTCCTCTTTAATCCTAGGTTGCGACTTTTTCCTGGCAAGCTTCGTTCAAGATGGACAGGTCCTTTCGAAGTTTCTAAAGTCCTAAAATCCGGAGCAGTTGAGATTAAGAACCATTCTTGTAGTCCATTCATTGTAAATGGGCAGAGGTTAAAACACTACGAAGGAGGTGACATTCCCATTGACTACTCTAGCCACACTCTGATCGATCCATCACTACCTACTTCAGCTACATGAGTTCTACTCGTCAAGCTAACGACGTTAAACAAGCGCTGCATGGGAGGCAACCCACGGTTTTCTTTATTTTTCTTTATTTTTTCTTTTATGTTTATTACTTTCCATGTCTTACATTTTGTTTTTATTAGTTTGTTTATATAGACTGACCTTTTATAATGATTATGTTTTCAGGTCCCATTCTCTAACCCTTCTTTTCAGGATGCAGACCTTCGACGACATGCACGTCGCTTTCAGAGATGACGCACAGAGACAGCGCTATTTAGTCCTTTATCAGCGCCCCATGGCACCTACCCGTTACCTTGACCAGGCTTGCATGGATTCCTTAGGCATCGAGCCCAGTATAAGGTTTCTATGTAGCCAGCTCCAGTGGGATGAGTATGCTGATGACATGCATTCGACCTACAGAAACCTCACCCTGGAGTTCCTCAGTTCATTTAGCCATGAGCCATATGTTGGTCAGGACGGCAGCGTCATTTTTAGACTGTTTGGGACAGAGTACTCTTTTACCCATAAGGGGTTTGGTGATTTGCTAGGTTTCCAGACTTCCCCTGATGCCATTCCTGATTTACCTATGGGATACTTTATGAGTCGAGATATCGACAAGTTCTGGAGCGATATTATAGGTGGAGGGAGCCCTGATCCGTCCACCCAGCTATCTCACATTATCCATAACCCAGCTCTCAGGTATTTCCAGATGATCCTTGCCCACACCTTCCTTGGAAAGGCTGATGCTGATGTCCATGTTAGTGAGGAGGAGATCTTCTTCCTTTTCTGTGCGAACCAGTCGCGTCCTGTGGCCTGTGGAAACTTTCTGCTTGATAACTTCACACTCACAGCCAGATTTTTTGAAGGAATCATCCATGTGGGAGGAACAGTTACTCAGATTGCTACCGCTTTGGGTCTTACTAACAAGTTGCTTCACCTGACTCCCTACTGCGGGTATACCACGCTGGATATCGATTTTTGCTTAGACCGGGGGTTGATGAGGAGAGCTTCCTTTCACCCTAACCAGTTCAGGCTCTTGATCGATGGCGAGACCATCCATTACTTCACTTTACCTGATCCTATGATGACTAGTGTCCATGACCCTGCTAATTGGAGTTAATCTTTAGAGGGTTATGGAGAGACAGTTGATGAGCCTCGCTCTCCACCGTTACCAGAGTATCACCCTACACCACCTTCTCCCAGGATTACAGTGTTGTCGAATAATCTTTCCTTGCAGAGACCTGACGTGTACACACAGCTAGCTGAGCTACATATGGAGACTGCTAGACTTCGACAGGAGGTTACTGACCTTACCTTGCAAGTCCAGGTGTCCGATCTGACTTACGCGACCAGCTGGCCAGAGAAGAAAGGTGTGATGGCTTGCTTGCTGCCATCCAGCAGCAACTAACCGACAACATGAGATTCATGCAAGAGTCACAGCAGCAGATAGACCACTCCATTGAAAGTATCATGCAATCTCAGGCTGCTTTGACCACCAGATTTGACGAGTTCGCAGTTTCTCAGAGCGATCATCGCCGCAGCAGATCTCGTCACCCTAGGCACTCACCGCACGGTGGCGACAGTACCAGCAGCATACCATAGGACTTCCAGGTTACTCTTTCCCTATCTTATTTTGAAACATTGGGGACAATGTTCGATTTAAGTGTGGGAGGAGACTTTATCTTTTTTACTTGCATTTTCTTTCCTTTTACTTTTTTATTGCTTTCTAGTTTATTTATCTTGTTTTTAGTTTGTTTTTAGAATATGCATGTGCTTGACGAGTCATCTGTGTAGTGTATCCCTATTTCCCCATTTCCTTAGCCTTACCAAAAAAAAATTTTTTGACAAAAGAAAGTGTATTGTTCTGAAAATTTGGGCTTTAAGACAGGTTAGAGTTAGTATGCGGATGACTTGGGAAAACTTTTTTGAAACATCGATATCGTTTTAACACCATAGGCTTCGTGATTATAGGAATCGACCCCGATACCCCATATACCATGGCCTTAATTATCATTTTATCTTTTTAGAGTAGGTCCTTAGTAGTTTATCCTAGCAGTCAGCTCCGGCCTAAGCATGCTCTACGTAAGGGACCAATGAATATAAGTGAATGATCTGTATGTTGTGCTTCATAAAAATGCAACTCGGGTATAGGTAACCCTCACAAGGTCATTTAACCCAAAAAGTTGTAAAAATTCGCACTAAAAAAAAACCAAAATAAATAAATAAATAAGAGAATAAAATTTGCCCATTGTTGGTTGGTTCAGAGGTATCTGGTGCTGGACTTGGTAGGGCGGGTTACGATCCGATCCCCCACAACTACAATTGGGTCAATAAAAGGGGTTACATCAGTTTGTGTACTAGAGCCCCATGCTTGAGATCAGAATCACTAACCGGTCACTTTACTATGAGTATGTACGGATAACGGGCTTAATGTGATTGCACTGGAATGAAGAGGACCCAAAAGAGATGTAAAAGGTAGGCCTAGGTGCAGTGGGGTAGTATGGATTGGTTTGTATAGGAACGAAGTTTATGTCCGTGTCTGCGGAAAAGTGTCATTACGATATCCTTGGTTCACTTAGTTAGTACCTAGCACTTCATCCTAGTTTGAACTTAGAAGCCCTTTTAGCCCAAATCCTTCGTTGATACCACCTTTTTCTGTCATGAGCTATAAAGTGTTTTGCTTGAGGACAAGCAAAGGTCTAAGTGTGGGAGAATTTGATAACACTGAATCACACTACGTATTTGACTCGGATTGCACATGTTTCTTAGGATTTTATTGCTATTTTCTTGTGTTATGCTTGTGTTTTGTTTTGTTTTCAGGTTCTTTGTATTCCCAGAGCTCCTCGTGAAGAAATGATGAAAAACGAGCAAGAAAACCAGTTTTTGAGGAATTTGTACACATGGCATCCACCATAGCGGGCGCCATAGGGTAGGCCATGACTTGGATAGGAGTCAACTGCTGTCAACTGCCACGACCTCCACTTCTTTTTCCCTTGGTTCACATGGCGGGCGCCATGAGGGGATGGCGGGCGCCACCTTTGTCGTATGGTTTCCCTCCCAAAACAAGTTGGGGGGCACTTTGGTCTTTCCATAGTTTTTCCTAGGCTATAAATAGATGAGTCCTTGATCCTTTTTCTTCATCCAAGCTTAGCTTCAGAACTCAAGCCATATATTTTCAATATTGTAAAGTGAAAAAATTCTCACATCGGGGAGTTATCACACTGTTTAATCAAGTCTGTAATAGAGTTTGGAGCACTCTGGTAGAAGTTAATCCTGCCGCCATTTTCATTTCCAGTCATTTATTTCCAGTTGTACCAGATTTAAAGCCTCCGATTTGGAGCAGGTTTCTATTTACTTTCCCGCACCATTTACTTTCTCGCACTATTTACTTTTCCGCACTATTTACTTTCTCGCACTATTTACTTTCTCGCACTATTTACTTTCCCGCACCATTTATTTTATCGCACTATTTACTTTCCCGCACTATTTACTTTCTCGCACTATTTACTTTACCGCGCCATTTATTTTCTCGCACTATTTACTTAAAAAGAATCTACTTTAACATGATCTATTTCAACATGTCTATTTACATTTCCATGTCCGGCTAAATTTTAAAGGTTAGAATGTAAGGATCATAGTTAAAGTAGTATTCCATACAAGGTGTCAATAGAAATGCTTAGGGGTTATTCTGATTTTTAACACAAGTTTTCTGCACTTTATTTCTGTTGGGTAAGATCGAAAGCCTTCCAACCTTTGGTTAAACTTGGTTAGTCTTAACTGTTCAAAGGAAGCGAAAGCGCTTTGTCTAGTTAAGTAGGAGTTTTTAATACTTTAGAAAAACGATTTTAAAACTATTTCCAGACGCGTTTATGGGTTTAAAGTCTAGTTCGCATGAACCTCTTTTTGTTAAAAGTTCCAAGTCAAAATACTTTTCAACTGAGTCAAGAAACTATATTTCTTAAAAATAGGTTTATTACTTTAACGCAATGTGCGCCTTTTTATAAGTGACAATAAGAGGGTTCGATTAAGGGATAAACTCGGTTCTGAATACGCGAAAGCGACAGTTCCCGTTAAATTAGTTCTTTTCATAAGTAGAAAACATTACCCCATAAGTGGTTCTATTTACAAGCATTTTGAATACTATCCGACTGTGTGAATTACATTCAGGCCTATTGTTTTAAATTGAATTTTATATCTTCGTACTTTACTTCGCTTTTACTGTGCACTCACGAACTCCCGATTGATTTGCCTTAGATAAACATCGTAATAATAGAAACCGATAGATTGACGTTTGGTCTCTGTGGGATCGATAATCTTTTATATTACTCTGACGCGATTCGTATACTTGCGAAAACACCACATCAGAATGACATGATCTTCAACTTGTCTAACCTCTCAAACATCCACAAAGGATCAAGAGGACTCCCACTTCAAGGATTAATCACAAGGCTGCTCCCTTCTAGGTGGATTAAGCCTCAAGACCGCCAGTGTCACCAAATTAGGGTTTTGGACGAACAGGGCCTCCAGATGGGAATTTTCCTCTGGGCATGAGCCAATGCTTCAAAGCATAACCTATGATTCTCCAAGGGACATCATGAACCCAATCATCAAGTCAATTTAACCTCAGGGGATGCACTCATAAAAAATTAGGAATTAGGGTTTCTTGACCTAATTCACCCCTAAGTTGACTTTTGGGACAAAACATGAGCCAAGACCTCAAAGGAGGATTTAAGGGTCTCTAATACACCACATTGATCCATTTGCAACAATGGATTGATCCAAGAAACTTGATTCCCAAGTTTCAAGTTCATCAGAACCACAGTTAGGGTTTTGTGGAAAAAGTCAACTGTGCCTTTGACTTTTGACCCAGGCATGCTCCCAAACCTTGGGACATGATTCAATACACCCTATAACACCTATTAAATCAATCCATCAAGTTTTATTTAGGTCAAGGACTTGATTTCATAGAGGATCGCACAGTTTGGAATTCATCTGATAAAAAGTCAACTGTGCACAAAAGTCAACTTTGACTTTTTGAGATTTTTCACAATTATGGTTCTTTAACCCTAAAATGATGTTAATGTGTGATTCGAATCATCATTCATCAAGAAAAATCAAGAAAAGTGGGATAACTTGTAAAAGGGGTAACCATAAAAAACTCAGAAAATTTTCTAAGTTATGGAACAAAGTGGCTAGGGTACCAACTTTGGAGGATCATAACTCCTAAACCACAAGGCCATTTTTTCCCATTCAAAGTTGGATTTGTAGCTCTCATGGCCCTCTACAAAAGCTTCAAACACAACTCATTCCAATTCCTCATGGATTTTAATTTATGGAATGATCAAAATCAAGAAAAGTGAAAATGTCACTTTTTTCCAACACTTAGTGAAATTTTCACTAAGTCAGAATCTGCCTTCACTTTCTTCCAAATGTAGGGGCATTTTTCACTTGGATCTAAAAAGTATCAAAACCAACTATGATCAAATAGTTGTTGTATCATATGAGGGCTTTCCAAAATGACCAAGAACTTCACCAAATTCAACTTTAGCCATCAGATATGACAATGGAAACATGCCTTGCTGAAAACTGCCAAAGCAAGGCAAATTTGTGCATTTTGCTCGATTTGCCAAATTTGTGCAAATGACAAGCACACTTATCCATCTGAACACCTCAAGGGGAGACCAAGGAGGAACAAACTCTGATCCCAAGCCTCCCAAGTCCTTGGAACTAAAAATAGCATGCCAAACCTAGAAATCCCTAAAGAGGGGACAAGACTCCAATTTTGTTTTGGAGCATTCAATGGATGCACTAAGGTGGCATGGACTGAGCCATTTCAAACTGAATTCAGTTAAGACTTATCCAAGACCAAGGGAACCAGCAGCCTGTGCCCTAACCTCTAGTCAATGGCTAGAGGAGACTTGGATTCTCATTGCTCAACATTGGCCAAACCTATGCAGCAGTTGCCATTCACTATTCCTTGCAAAACAAACTTGCTCTACTATAAATAGAGCTCATTTGTGATCAGTTTGAGTACACCAAAGCCATCAAATAGATTCTTTCCTCAAAATCTCCTTCTTCACTCTAAAATTGCCTTCCAAAGCAAATCACTATCGGGTTTTGAGTTTGAGAGATATTCCAACCAAACCAATCACACACACACCTCATAAACATCATATAGAAGTGATCCAAACACTCACATAACATCTGGAACAGCAAAATCACAAAATCACTAGCCATCTGCACAAGCCTTTGATAGATTTGCAGTTGAGGTGCCAAATCAAGTTCCAGCTCAATTCAATCCACTCCAAGCATCCAGACACACTCCATAGCACCTAGGGAAGCTATCCATATCCTTGGAACCAAGCTGCAACACCTCTAACACAAAACACGATCACCAGCTGCAAGAGGTAAGCATGAGCTCTTCTAACTCTATGATCCATGCATTTTTTGCTGCACAATAATTTGGCCATATGTTCATAATCATGCATGGAGTGTTTTCCCTCAATCAATTGCTTTGTTTGAATCGTGTATGGAATTTCTGAACCTTCATGCAAATTTTAGGGTTCTTGAGGTTTCTCTTTGATTTCTTATTCCATGCTTAAAATAAATGAAATTAAAGACCATAGACATGATCGTGAGGTGAAAACGAGTAGATTGATATGTAGATTGCATGTTATCATCAAGTATTAAGTGAGATTGGATAGAAAACGCAAATCTACAGAAACAGAGGGTGGCGCGTGTTCTTGGCGCCCTTTTTGAAAATTCATATATTTGAATTTTGTGATTTTATTTAATTGATTCTAAAATTAATTTCTCTCTGAATTTTAATGATTTTGAGTTGATTCTTTTTTTAATAATTCACAAAAATGTTAAAATACTTTATTTTCCCAAAAAATTCCAAAAATATTATTTATTTCATATACTTGATATTTTTGTAAAGAATTAATATTTTAATTGTTTTTTACATTTAAAATATTTTCTCCTTCTTGGTTTTTCAAGTTTTAGTGATTTCCAAACATTTTGTGAATCAAAACCTGATTTTTGAAACATTAATCCAAGATCACAATTTGTTTTCCACATGTTTAACAATTTTGATCATTTTAATTGAATTTTTTATTCAATTAAAATATATTTTGAAAACAAATTAGGGTTTTTGATTAATTCAACCTTCATCAAACTATTTCAAACACTTTGGGCCTTTAATAGAGTGTAAGACCCAATCCCCTTTGAAAACCAAACATTTTGGGCCTCAGTCATTGTATAAGACCCACTGCATTTTCAAAAACCTCGACACAATCACTGTTTTCAAACAAACCAAATGGGCCTCTCCTTGAGCTATAAGACCCATTCCTTAAACTTTTGGGCCTCTTGGTAGAGTGTAAGACCCAACCCTTTGTAGAAACCAAAATATTTTGGGCCTCAGTGTATTGTATAAGTCCAGATACGGTCAAAAAATCTCGGCGCGATCGCCAATTCAAAAACAAATCATCTGGGCATACCCTAGTGTTATAGGCCCCATTCTTTTTCTTTAAACACCTTTGGGCCTCTTGAGAGAGTGTAAGACCCATCCCTTTGTACAGAAAACCTTTTTGGGCCTCAGTCACTTGTATAAGTCCCTGTACAAAATAACAGTGCAATCACTAATAAAACCTTGGGCCTCTCCTTGAGCTGTAAGCCCCAACAACTGTTCAAAGCACTTTCTCCTTTGATTTTGAATATAATATTGTTATCAAAGCTTTCTTTGTTGAACAACTAACCAAACAGCATGGAAGCTTTACAACCGAGTAAGTGTTTACCCGCTTTCTTTATCCGCTTTCATATATATATATATATATAACTGTATTGTGGGGCTGCTCACTGTAAGTCTTCTTTCACAAACTTTTATATACTCGTCAAATATCAACTGTGTAATACTAGTATAGTTATTTAGAGTTTTCCCCGGCAACTACGTCTAGCACTAGGTAAAGCCCTGTTGGTCACTCTTGAATACAAACAAAACTAGATCCCCATAGGATTACCTGACACAGTCTTCCCTCCTCTTGGGGTTAAACAATATGGAGACGTGAAAGGCAGCATTCTCGGTGAACCCTTTCTCAGACTGTCACTTTTAGAAATTGTCAATGAGACTCTACTCCCCAGAGTTGAACAATATGGAGACGTGAAAGGCAGCATTCTCGGTGAACCCTTTCTCAGACTGTCACTTTTAGAAATTGTCAAAGAGACTCTACTCCCCAGAGTTGATCTATTCTCCGTGAATAGCATCTCTTGAGTTTCTTCCAAATTCTTGGACTTTCCTGGCTTGATCTATTCTCAGTGAATAGCATGTCTTGAACTTCTTGGGGTTTGGGGACCCACGGGATTCTTAAAAGCATCCCCGCCTCCACTTGGGCGTTATACAAGGACCCTTCGGCTTCTTAAAAGCTCTCATGCCTTCTCTTGGGCTTAGTACAAGAACCCAGAGACCTCTACAGGTATAGGAACAGAACTTAGTCATCAATTTGCTAGAGCTATCTTTCTGAGTCAAGTGTCAGACCAGCTAATGGGTTAACCTTCATCTCTTAACATACCAGCCTTCTCTTGGGCATCATACAAATATCATTCACTACCTGAGTATCGATTTCTCAAAACACCAGTAGACTTTGACAGTCTCAAAACCCCTTTGGATTTCCCATTTCCTTAAAGAACAGGAAATAACCCTGATCCTCTGATCAATCCTAAAGCACAACAATACCTTTAATCGTTCCCTTCATAATAACTGATTTTCTCTTTTATCCAACATACTGGACCTTTCACTAAACTGAAATATTCACCAGCACCATAGCCTCCTCTTAGACTTTGTATAACGATCCTTCCTCAGTGAAGTTAGCCTCCTCTTGGGCTTTGTACAATGATTCTCCCCAGTGGAGCTAACCTTTTCAGACTCTCTTGTTAAGTCAAACACTTTTAGCCTCCATCTCGGGCTTCGTACGAGATACAAAAAACACTCTCTTGTTGAGTATAAAAGACTTTCTTGTTGAGTCAAACACTTTTAGCCTCTATCTCGGGCTTCGTACGAGATAGAAAAACACTCTCTTGTTGAGTATAAAAGACTCTCTTGTTGAGTCAATCACTCTTTTAGCCTCCATCTCGGGCTTCGTACGAGATACAAAAGCACTATCTTGTTGAGTCCAACCCTTTTAGCCTCTCTCTCGGGCTTCGTACGAGACACATAAAAACACCCTCTTGTTGGGTCAATAGCCTCCTCTTAGGCTTTGTATAAGGAACCCCTGGTTGAGTCAATCAACCTTTTAGCATCAAAATCTGTGCCTCGTTCACAATATACAAACATCAACAACTCCTTTTCCTTCATCTAATTGCTGTAAGCGGTAAGCCTCTGGATTATTTACATCCACGCCACTGTCCCTCTTTTAGCATGAGAAATTCCTAAGGAAGGATAGCATTGCTCTAAACTGAGTTAAAGTCTTCTCCTTCAGGTTAAACAACCCCTATAAAGGAAATTATGGCATTTCTGGATTCACATATCCCAGGTAAAGTAATTCTCCTTTATAATCAGTCACCCAACAGTCATGACAAACATACCAAAAATCCCCTTTAGAGATGACAAATTCTCTCTAAAGTCAAAACCCTTTAGCTTCACATCTTGGGCTTCGAACAAGATACAAATAGACCCTTAAGCTTCACATCTTGGGCTTCGAACAAGATACAAGCCCCATTTAGCTTCACGTCTTGGGATTCGAACAAGACACCAAAACAAACTTTTTCCTCCCATAGAATAGGAGGAACTACGATCGCTCTGATTTCCCTGTTTCGTTAAACGGGAATACGTAGGCATAAGATTGAAAAATCTTAGCGAGCACACTAATCAAAAACTCAAAATCCCATACATCAATAAAAAAAAGCATCAGACCTATCATCCTACCGATAGCCTAGACACGGTTTTAACAAAATAACCTAAGAGAAACCCACAATCTTTGTAGCATCTGTAAACCAACAATCATCTGTTCAAACTCAGTTTGCAAACAGGGTTAATTGGAGACATCTATTTCCCTTCCTTCATCAGCTTCAATAGGATAAAAAATGAATCGAGCTGTAGTACCCCAAAGCGATAGTGCTTCGCAACCACGCAAAAACTCGTGCTACAGAAAAATTGCGACTCTGTTGGGGACAATCATTGTATATGATCTTGTTCCCTCCTTATTTCTTAGGTAGAAACCTTAGATAGTGCTACAGCAGATTGGTGACCATAGTGGGAGGCATTCTTTCTTACTTTCCCAAGGGATGAAACCCTAAATTCACGTCACAGAAAATGAGAGCTCTGCTGGGGAGTCATTGTCTGTATAGGTTCATAAGCTAAAGGTCTAGGATGATTAAGACAAATATATATACTGCTTTTCCTAATTGATATTTGTGTTTATTTTTCTGCTAATGGGAATGCGTGTGATGCCGTATGTGGAAAGATTGAGCATACACCTAAGATAGGTGATGGCAATGCGGGAAATATTACTGGGAGTGAATTCCAGTTAAGAGCCCCCGATCGACCATCAAACTCAGTGGAGACTCCCTTTACAGATACATTGCCTATACGACTTCGGTTGTTGAAAGTAGTGTGGTCGACTGGGTTATTTGAGAAGCTGAGGTTTTTAGTATACTTAAGCCATTTTGTAGTGCGGAAGCTATCGGAAATAGTTGTCACGCGATACTACCCTCATTTGAGATCACTCTAGGATACATCAGCTCGGTGGAGATCCGCTTGCTGTTGCTATCCCAGAGGGGTCAATGATTTTGGCGGACAGGTACAAAAAATCACCAGTATAAACCTTTGGGGGTGGGGGTAGAGCCTTGACTTCATGACACTGACCCTTTGACCCCATGTTTTTTCTATGTTTTTGTGTGCTGCATTCATATATTCATCTAAAAAACATTAAAACAAAGAAAATTTTCTCTTCTAGTCTCTCTTTTTCAAACTAAACTAAGACAATGATTGCAAATGTCAGAGAAAGGAGATTGCGCTAATGGATTTCGGTAGAAGGAAAACTCATAAGTATACCTTCAAGGTTCCAAAGTTAGAGGATTTAAGAGGTTTGACGAGAATGATCACCAACCACGAGGCTTTCAGAGCCAAGTATGGAGGACTGTTGTCCTTATTAAGGGTCCACGTAATTGAAGGAATCCTGTCCACGCTAATCCAGTTTATCACTGTTTCACATTCCCGGACTATCAGCTAGCACCAACGCTGGAGGAGTATTCTCACTTGACTGATCTGCATATCACTGATCAGGCTCCATTTTCTGGACTAGAAGAAATTCCAAAGGATCAAACCATTGCAAGAGCAATCCATTTGGACGAGTCGGAAGTCAGGACTCACATGACCACTAAGGGTGGAATACAAGGTTTGCCAGCCCAGTTCTTGACAAAGAAAGCCCTGTACTTTGCTAGTATAGGGAACGTGGCCGCTTTCGAGAGCATTTTTGTTTTGCTCACCTACGGGTTATTTTTGTTTCCCAACATCAATAACTTTGTAGATATCAACGCCATTAAGATTTTCCTGATTGGAAACCCTATACCGACCTTACTCACAGATGCGTATCATTTGGTACACTTAAGGAATTTATACAGCGGAGGAATGATCACATGCTGTGTACCCCTGCTTTACAAATGGTTTACTACCCATTTGCCCAAGTCTGCTGCATTTTGGGATCAAAAGAATACTTTACGTTGGTCGCAGAGAATTATGTCTCTTACCAACTCTGACATCGATTGGTACAATCGAATCTACGACGGGATCAGAATCATTGACCGTTGTGGAAATTTCCCAAATGTACCCCTTATAGGAACTAAGGGGGGGGGGGGATCAACTATCATCCAGTGTTAGTTCGTCGTCAATTTGGATACCCAATGAGGCATGTCCCGCGCAATGCTCATCTGGAAGGTCTTTTTCTTCAAGGAAGGAGAAAATGACAGGGCACTAAAGACAGAAATAGTGCATGCCTGGAAACACGTTCATAAGAAAGGACGAGAGTCTCTAGGAAAACCAGACTGTGTCTCGGTGGAGCCTTATCTCCACTGGGTATAAACTAGAGCTCTCAAGCTGAGGATGCCTTACCCTCGCCAAGAAGTTCTTCCATTGAGGGACTCTGCCCTTTATTTCATGTCTGAGACAGAAAAGCTTCAGGTTACTCTCAGCAAAGTTCAGCAGGAGAAGAGGTCTTGGAGGAACAAGTACCGTATTCTCAATGTGGAATGTAAGAAAATACAGCAGCTATTAAAAGAAAAGGATGCTCTAATTGAGATTTTAGAGCAACATGTTGTAGAGAATCAGGATGACCAAAGGAATTTGCTCCCTCCTTTCACTTGGCAAAGGAATGACAACCCGACAACGGCTCAAGAGCCCCGGTCAAAGAAGAGGAAAGTACCAGAACCAGCACTTGAGCTCTCCTCAGAGATGACTCAGGATCCATTAGTTTAGGTTTCCTTTTTCAGCACTTTGTAAATCTACTGTCTTTCCATTTCCGCAATCCTTCGAATTCAATAAAACAGGGTTTCCCCACTGTTTGATATTTGCAATCTAATTGTCGAAGTTTACTTTGAATAAATAAAAATAATTAATAATCATTGCATTCATCATTCTCATAAACGCATTCTTCTTACCTGCGAATCTCACGTTTGCGTCTCGATTCTAGAGTCAAGATGTCTCATTCGTACAATACTCGGGCCAATTGTCAGAAAAAGATGGATGATCTCGAGGAAGAGAACAGAGAGTTGAGAGAAGAGATCAACACTCTGAAAGAGGATCTGAGAAAGCTTCATAACGACATGCAAGCTCTGGCAGAAGCTCAGATGCAACAACAAAGGACTGTGATCTCAGAGATCACATCAACGCCCATAGTGGAGAAGTATGATCCTAGGTACAAGATGCCGAAAGATCGTCCCTGAGGCATGCCTATTAACTATATCCCGGAAGGATATGTTCCACCAATCGCTGAGGATCAGGGAACCACAGTAGGAACCGCTGGGCCTGAAGGTTACAAACTTCGGGAAAGAGAAGATGCCAGGGGCATGACAGCAACTCCTGAAGGTTACAAACTTCGGGAGGCACCGAGAGTTTCGGCCACAATGACTATACCACCGCCCGTGGTACACACTGTCTCGGAAGGACAGATTCCCCAGATACCTTCTGGTGGAAACGACAGCATGTTCGACAGAATGAATGAGTTCCAGGAACAGTTCCTGGAAATGCAGAAAGAACTGCAGGCCCTTCGCGGTCAGGATTTATTTGGAAAGGACGCCGCAGACCTTTGCTTGGTCCCCAATGTGAAAGTCCCGCAAAATTCCAGGTGCCCGACTTTGAAAAGTACAAGGGTAACTCTTGCCCTCAGATCCATTTGGTGATGTACGCTCGGCGAATGTCAGCTCAGACAAAGAACCAGGAGCTACTGATTCACTACTTTTAGGATAATTTAACCGGTGCCGCATTAAAATGGTACATGGGTTTAAACCGCGCCACGATCGGCACGTTCAGAGATCTTGGCGCTGCCTTCGTTCAACAATATAAATACAATTTGGACATGGCACCGGACAGAGATCAACTCATATCGATGTCATAAAAGGACAAGGAAACCTTTAAGGAGTACGCTCAGAGATGGCGTGAAATTGCCGCCCAGATTTGTCCACCTCTTGAGGAAAAAGAGATGACAAAGATCTTCTTAAAGACCTTAAGCTCATTTTACTACGACAGAATGGTTGCCAGTGCACCCAATGACTTCACCGAGATGGTGGGCATAGGAGTTCGTCTTGAGGAAGCCGTTTGAGAAGGACGTTTAGTTAAAGACGCTAGATCATCAAGTAGTACAAAACGATACGGTAGTGCTCTCCCTAAGAAAAAAGAGCAAGATATTGGGAATATCTCTCTCGGAAAGCAAAGGCGACGTTACCAACCAGTAGCAGCTGTAGCTCCTGCTATCAACCTCATGCCTGTTCCTACGTATCAACCTCAGGTTGTGCGAAGCCAACCTAATCAACAGCAACTTCAGCAAAGGACACAATAGTCTCTTCAGCAGACTCGTCCTCAGTACAACAACAACCGTACTACACGACCACCAGGGTTTTACCCTATACCCATGTTGTACGCAGAGCTACTTCTGTTACAACTGGTCAAGGGGCATATCTAAACTAAGTCTCCTCTTACAGTACCAGAAAATCCGCCTTTTTGGTTCAAAACAGATCAGACTTATCCTTACCATCAAGGAGGACTAGGGCATAACATAGAAAACTGTCTCAGTTTCAAATCCGACGTACAAAAGCTTTTTAGGAGCAGGGTCTTATCTTTCAAAGATACGAATCCTAATGTTCTCACGAACTCGTTGCCTCAACACGAAAAAGCTGCAGTCAATTTGATAGAGGGAAAATCTAACAACACCTATCAAATTCATGATGTACTCTTATTAAGGGCCAACTTGGTCAAGATGCATTATAGACAGAGTGGATATGGCCATGTGCCACCTCATAATTATCACCAGTGTGATATCTTCTCTAAAAACAATCAAGGATGTTTTGTGGGGCAAGCAGCTCTACAGGAACAATTGGATCTCGGATGGATCCAAGAGCATTGAGTTCGTGGAGTCAACATGACCTATACGAATTCCAACATCATTCAGAACCACGACATCTGTGAAATGAATGTCAACTTGGTGGTGATGCACTCAAGGCAAAGCCAGTATCATAATCTGCCGCGGCATGATTACAATTCCTGTCTGACTTGCTCGGTAAACAAATAGGGATGCTCTTTTGTACAAGAGACCCTCCAGCGTCAGATGAATCTTGGATGGATCCAGGATTACCATGATAGAAATCTTTATCAGATCAACATGATTCAAATCTTTGATATTCGTCTGATGAATACCAGCTTAGTAGAGTTACATGCCAGGCAAGTCCAACTCGGTTTTCTCACTTCTCACGATTATCTAAACTGTAAAGGATGTTGCAAGAGTAACCAAGGGTGCGCTCTCATTCAGAGAACTTTACAACACTTATTAAACCATTGGTGGCTTCCAATTTATCTAGATGAAGACACGCAACAAATCAGTGTGCTTAATGGAAACCCTACTCGGCGTCAAAGTCAGGATGTCCGATCTATGGAAACAGACCTGGTAAGGTTGCACTGCATTCAAAGTGGGCGTGGCCAGGTGCCACCACACAACTATGAACGTTATAGAGTCTGATCGGAGAGTAATCAAGGATGCTACCTTGTGCGGGCAGCCCTTCTAGGTCAGTTGGATCGTAAAGAGATTCACCCGTGTCCGAATCCCAAGCTAATTAACTGGACACCGGACTACTTCGCTGATTAAATCAGAGACGTTGTCATAATCTCTGATCATCAACAGAACAAGGATGTTGTACTATCATCCCTCTACTGGACGAATCAAAGGTTCTTAGCCAAGAACTGATTGAAGTTACTTACGACAATCAGAAAAATCAGAAGGCTCCTGTATTTATCTATCTACCGGGACCTTTACCGTATGAATCAGCTAAGGCGATCCTTTACAAATACGGTGCAACAGTAATTGAGAATGGAAAGGAAATTCCATTACCCTCCGTCGTGAATATTGCAGACATTAGTCGAGTAACACGGAGTGGTCGAATCTTCAACCGAGGAGTTGGAGAACCTAACAAGGAAAAGGAACTTCCGATAGAAGCTCCTGATCCACCAGTCGGTCAATCCAGTAATCTAGACCTTTCAAAAAAAAATGATGAGATGCTGAAGCTCATCCAAAGGAGTGAATACAACATTGTTGATCAGCTGTTACAAACTCCTTCAAAGATCTTTGTGTTATCACTTTTACTCAGTTTCGAAGCCCACAAAGAGGCTCTACAGAAAGTCTTAGAGCAGACCTTTGTGGAACAGGATGTGTCAATACGACAGTTCGATAGCATCATCTCTAACATCATTTCCTGCAACAACTTAGGATTCAGTGATGAGGATTTGCCAGAGCGGGGCAGAAGTCACAACATGGCGCTCATTATCATAGTTAACTGCCAGGACGATGCTTTAGCCAGCGTACTGGTAGACACAGGATCGGCCATCAACGTTATGCCGAAGTCCACTTTAATGCGACTATCATTCAAAGGATCCCCGATGAGGGGCAGTGAGGTCATCGTCAAAGCATTTGATGGGTCTCGGAAAGCAGTTATCGGCGAAGTCGACCTTCCCATAACTATCGGTCCTCACATTTTCCTAATCACTTTCCAGGTCATGGACGTCCGAGCAGCATACAGCTGTTTATTAGGAAGACCTTGGATACACCAGGCTGGGGCAGTCACTTCGACGCTGCCCCAAAAACTAAAGTTCGTCAAGAACGATCAACTCATCATGATCTGTGGAGAGCAGGCCCTGCTCGTGAGCAACTTGTCATCATCTACTTGTGTAGAACCTGAGGAGGCTGTTGGGACTCAGTTCCAAGCACTTTCGGTGAGCAACGACAATCAGTCAGACAAAGGAACCTCGATTTCCTCGTACAAAGATGCTCTCAAAGTAATCAAGAATAACAATGCAAAAGGATGGGGGCAGCTTGTCATGCCTACTGATAATAAAACAAAGAAGGGCCTTGGTTTTTCTGCAACCTGCACCCAGACAGCTGCTAACGATGAAAGTCTTCATCCCTTCAGGATTTCTTCCACAGTGGAGGTTTCCTTCACCCAGTGCCTCAAACAGTCCATACTATCAACAAGGAAGATTCCTCCGACACAGATGAGGAATGGAAGTCCTATCTTAACAAGGATGGTTATATGTCTCAGGAAGAGGTGCCTACACCATTTTCCTATCCTGCACAGAGTCCGAGATTTATACCTAGGTCAGATGTCGAAATGATATATGGAGATTGTGATCCGGAGGGATGTCGTGCTCCACCAAATTCATTAGAGGAAGACACTCTGATGAAGGACAACTTTGACCACGACTATTATGGCCCAATTGATGGCCTGCCTATCTGGCAGCCGTATCCAGGAGACTTGGGGCAAGAAAATCAGCCGAACAATGAAAATCAGCTGAGCATCATTAAAAAAAATACTTGCGTCCCCACCATGTCATGGGATCAACACCCAAGTTATTTCGAAAATATCCTGTACGACGATGAATTGGCAAAGCTTGTCGGACTAGAATTCATCAACTACGCTTTTCCCGAGGTCAACGTCATCGAGAGAGATGACTCCTCCAGTTCCACAGAAGTGTGGGACACCTTGGGACAACCAAGTGGAAAATTTGACTTCATGGTCAAGTACACCGCTCCCGAAAGCTCTCGTATCAGGCTCGAAGACATTCAGCCAACTGGATGGGGAGATTTGCCTGAGAGCACAAACACTATGCAAAATACAACTGAGAAATCCTCCTACAACAACTCAGCCTGGGAGATAGATTCCAATGATCCTGCTCCGCCAGAAATCAGCGTTATTTCTGAAGATAAATCGAGGAAAGTACCAGACTTTATGATTCACCGAGGAGTTCGCCGCCAATGGGATGTTGTCGATGTTCCGAAGATTATTCATAAGTCAAAGTAATTGCCATCTTTACTTTAACCTTTCACCCTACCCAGGTGAAACAGATGTTTTGATAGGGCTTGCTTTCTGTAATTTTCCCTCTTCGCTTCGCCCAAAGCGACAGAGTTTTGTTTATAGGGCTATAGTTTCAAGAATCGACTTGTTCATAAATAAAATAACGCCGTTCTATAATTTTCGCAGTTATTGTTGTTTTCTCTTTTCGCTTTTTCTGAAAATGGTAATCCTAAAAAAACAACTCAATAATAAAAACAAGCAGTTTTTCAAAAAAAAAATACACTGCACACACTCTTACATTCTCTCTATCTCTTCTAAACACAAATCATCACGTCATGCAGATTGCTTGTTTTAAACCCCGTTGAAACATACGATCCGATGCCTTCTCCCAACTTTGAAGTCCCGGTATTCGAGGCTGAAGAAGAAGTTGACAACGAAATTCCAGAAGAGATCTCCCGATTACTCCGACAAGAGGAAATGTCCATTGAAACTCACAAAGAGCCGTTGGAAACGATCAACGTGGGTTCAGAGGAAGAGAGAAAAGAAATTAGGATTGGGGCATTGCTCATTCCAACTGCCAAAGAGAGTCTGACAAAGCTTCTCAGAGAATTTCCGATGTGTTTGCTTGGTCCTACCAGGACATGCTAGGGTTGTATACCAACATCGTGGAACATTATTTACCATTGAAATCGGAATGTCCGCCAGTAAAACAGAGGTTGAGACGGACTCACCTGGACATGGCCATCAAAATCAAAGATGAGGTACAAAAACAGATTGACGCAGGTTTCCTCACCACATCAGAATATCCTCAATGGTTAGCCAACGTCGTACCCGTTCCAAAAAAGGATAGAAAAGTCAGAATATGTGTCGAATACAGGGATCTGAACAAGGCTAGTCCAAAGGACGACTTTCCTTTACCACACATTGACATGCTGGTAGATAGTACAACAAAGTTCAAAGTTTTCTCCTTCACGGATGGATTCTCGGGCTATAATCAGATAAAAATGGCGCCGAAAGACGTGGAGAAAACTTCGTTCATTACCCCATAAGGTACCTTTTGTTACAAGCTAATGTTGTTCGGTTTGAAGAATGTCGGGGCAACCTATCAAAGGGCCATGACTACTCTCTTTCATGACATGATACACAAGGAAATTGAGGTATATGTCGATGATATGATTGCAAAATCTAAGACAGAGGAGGAGCATGTGACCCACCTGTCAAAACTATTCGAGCGGCTGCGAAAGTACAAACTCCGCTTGAATCCCAACAAGTGCCCCTTCGGTGTCCGTTCAGGGAAACTTTAAGGGTTCATCGTCAGCCAGAAAGGAATTGAGGTTGATCCTGACAAGGTCAAGGCCATTCAAGAAATTCCTTCTCCGAAAACTGAAAAACAAGTCAGAGGATTCCTGGGACGGTTGAACTACATCTCCAGATTCATATTCCTCATGATCGCGACATGTGCGCCGATTTTCAAATTACTTAAAAAGAATCAGGACTGCGTTCGGACAGAGGACTGCCAAACCGCCTTCTACAGTATTAAGGAATACGTGTTGAACCCATCGATTCTATCACCTCTAGTGGAAGGAAGACCACTGATCATCTACCTCACAGTCTTGGAAGACTCAATGGGTTATTTGCTTGGCCAACAAGAAGAAACCAAACGGAAAGAGTCTGCCATTTACTATCTGAGCAAGAAATTCACCGACTGCGAGACTCGGTACACTATGCTTGAGAAAACTTGCTGCGCTTTGGCTTAGGGAGCTAAACGTCTTCGCCAGTACATGATTTGTCACACTACTTGGTTAATCTCAGAAATGGATCCAATCAAGTATATCTTTGAAAAACCTGCTCTCACGGGAAGGATTTCCCATTGGTAGATGTTGTTATCAGAATATGACATCGAGCACCACGCTCAGATAGCCGTCAAAGGGAGTATTTTAGCCGATCATTTGGCTCATCAACCGATTGATGATCAAGAATCAATCGGGTTTGACTTCCCAGACGAAGATGTCATGTATTTAAAGATGAAAGATTGCGATGAACCGCTACCCAGTGAATGGCCAGAACCAGGTTCCCAATGGGGACTTATCTTTGGTGGAGCTGACAATCATTACGGAAATGGAATTGGGGCAATCATCATAACCCCTCAGAGTACCCACATTCCTTTCACTGCCAGACTTACGTTCAAGTGCACAAACAACGAGGCCGGATACGAAGCTTGTATTATGGGTCTCAAGGAAGCGATCGACTTAAGGATCAAAAACTTAGACGTATATAGCGACTCAGCCCTGGTTATCAATCAGATCAAAGGAGATTGGAACACATACCAATCAGGACTGATTCCTTACAAAGACTATGCGAGAAGGTTGTTACCTTTCTTCAACAGAATCGAGTTTCATCACATCCCTCGTGATGAGAATTACATGGCTGATGCATTAGCCACTCTCTATTCCATGATTAGTGTAGGTCAATGGAGCGACCTACCTAAGATCGACATAATGCGCCTTAAACAGCCCGCTTACATCTTCGCGATTGAAGCAGTCATAGACGACAAACCTTGGTATCATGATATCAAATTCTTCCTTCGAAAACAAGAGTACCCACCTGGGGCACTAAGGAAGGACAGAAAAACCCTCAGAAGGCTGGCTGGCAGTTTCTTCCTGAGCGGTGATACACTCTATAAGAGAAATTTTGACATGGTCTTGCTCCGATGTGTAGACAGACCAGAAGCAGACATGCTGATAAAAGAAATTCACGAAGGATCCTTCAGAACTCATGCCAACGGACACACAATGGCTAGAAAAATTCTAAGAGCAGGGTACTATTGTTGACCATGGAATCCGATTGCTACAAGTACACGAGGAAGTGTCATAAGTGTCAGATATACTCAGACAAAATCCATGTACCGCCAACACATCTCAAAGTTCTTTCTTCCCCATGGCCTTTTTCCGTATGGGGAATCGATATAGTTGGCATGATCGAACCCAAGGCTTCGAATGGACATCGGTTCATCCTTGTAGCCATTGATTACTTCACCAAGTGGGTCGAAGCAGCATCGTACGCCAATGTAACCCGACAAGTGGTGATCCGATTTATAAAAAATAATATCATTTGCCGTTATGGTGTTCCAAGCCAGATCATTACGGATAATGGATCTAACTTGAATAATAAGATGATGAAAGAGTGGTGCGCTGAGTTCAAGATCGAACACCATAACTCATCTCCCTACCGACCCAAGATGAACGGAGCGGTAGAAGCGGCTAATAAGAACATCAAGAAGATTGTTCAATAAAGGGTTGTAACCTACAAAGATTGGCACGTGATGCTCCCCTTTGCTCTTCATGGTTATCGCACATCTGTCCGCACTTCAACAGGGGCAACCCCTTTCTCTCTAGTGTATGGCATGGAAGCAGTGCTCCCCATAGAAGTAGAGATCCCATCAATCCGGGTATTGATGGAAGCTAAGCTAACAGAAGCTGAATGGTGTCAAAGTCGGCATGATGAACTGAATTTGATCGAAGAAAAGTGAATAACGGCTCTATGCCACGGTCAGTTGTATCAACAGAGAATGAAGAAGGCCTTCGACAAAAAGGTCCGACCTCGCGTCTTCAAGAAAGGAGACCTTGTGCTCAAGAAGAAACAATTATTTCTCACTGATTCCCGGGGCAAATGGACTCCGAATTATGATGGCCCCTATGTGGTCAAGAAAGCTTTCTCACGCGGTTCCCTGAGACTTGCAACCATGAACGGAGAGGAATTTGCCTACCCCACAAATGTTGATGTAGTCAAGAAATACTTCGCCTAAACTAAAAAAAAATGTCTCGGTGGATTGAAACTGAGACCAGTTCCTTGGCTGAAGACCAGGATCGAGGGGAAGTTTTTACCTTGGCTGAAGACCAGGATCGAGGGGAAGTTTTTCCCCTCGATCCTTGTTTTAGCTTTATAGAACGACATTTTAACATGATCAACGATTCTTGAAACGAAACAAAAATAAATTTACTTGTAAAATTTTTCTGCTTTTAAAATAAAGATGGAAATTTCTTTTGACTGTTTGACATCAAAAGAACGTCGTTCACTTCTTCAGAAGTAATCGAGCTTCAAAGTGCAGAATCAAAGGACTTCTTCTAAACCAGTGCGCCTGAACGAAGGATCAGTTATGTCAGATACGAATACTCCATTTGACACCCTCGGCCGAGTTCTCATCTCCTAAGTCTGACCAACATAGGCCCCCACGGGGATTATCCCTCCTAAGCAAGGCAGAATTGCTACTTTTGGACCAGTGAAAGCCTCGTAATCAGAGATTTGACAATACAGCAGTTTTTCTCCAAAAAATCCGCTGACAAAAAGGTCATCAGCACCTCAAAATTGGATCACATCATATGGCATTTCTCCGAAAAGATCCCGAGAAAAGTATTATGTAATACCCCCAAGCGGAAACCGCCTCTCAAGAGACTCATTTTCCCCAGTAGATTCGACAAATGGCGTCTCCAAACAGAGAAGTTTGTGTACCTCTACAACTCAGACGACTGGGTTCCCCAGCAAGTCTGACATCAAAATTTTTCTATCAAATGGCATCTCCCCAGGAAAAATCGGCGAGAAGTTTGAGGAAAATCGCTACACATAGCATCCCTTGTCAAAAAAGTTTATTTCAGAAATTGAGACCAGTTCCTTGGTAGGAAACCAGGATCGAGAGGAAGTTTATTAAAGAAACTTAGACCAGTTCCTTGGTAGGAAACCAGGATCGAGGGGAAGTTTATTTCAGAAACTGAGACCAGTTCCTTGGTAGGAAACCAGGATCGAGGAGAAGTTAATTTCAGAAACTGAGACTAGTTCCTTGGTAGGAAACCAGGATCGAGGGGAAGTTTATATCAGAAACTGAGACCAGTTCCTTGGTAGGAAACTAGGATCGAGGGGAGTTTATATCAGAAACTTAGACCAGTTCCTTGGTAGGAAACCAGGATCGAGGGGAAGTTTACATCAGAAACTGAGACCAGTTCCTTGGTAGAAAACCAGGATCGAGGGGAAGTTTATTTCAAAACAAAACTGAGACAAGTTCCTTGGCTGAAGACCAGGATCGAGGGGAAGATTTTACCTTTTCTAAGCATCTTTGCTTAGAAAAAGAAAAGGAATGCGCAAACTTCCATTCCTAACCACCATCAAAATTTCGGGTATTCCGATATTTAATCCTCTTGCACCCCGAATGCCCAAATACCTTCGCCATTCACACCTTCGGGTCCAAGAAGATTAAATAGGGGCATCTGTCATACCCCAAATTTTGACCACTAAGATTTCCCATCATTGTGTAAATCATCATCAGAATATGGAGGAACCATCATACCTCATCAGTCTCCCCAAAGATGGGTGAGCACTCACTACAAATCAAACTTAGGGTTTCAAGCCCTCTCAGAGTTCTTAGACAAAAGATCAATCAAGGAATGACATGAGCTTCAACTTGTCTAACCTCTCAAACATCCACAAAGGATCAAGAGGACTCCCACTTCAAGGATTAAGTACAAGGCTGCTCCCTTCTAGGTGGATTAAGCCTCAAGATCCCTAGTGTCAGCAAATTAGGGTTTTGGTCGACCAGGGCCTCCAGATGGGAATTTTCCTCTGGGCATGAGCCAATGTTTCAAAGCATAACCTATAATGCTCCAAGGGACATCATGAACCCAATCATCAAGTCAATTTAACCTCAGGGGATGCACTCATAAAATCAGGAATTAGGGTTTCTTGACCTAATTCACCCCTAAGTTGACTTTTGGGACAAAACATGAGCCAAGACCTCAAAGGAGGATTTGAGGGTCTCTAATACACCACATTGATCCATTTACAACAATGGATTGATCCAAGAAGCTTGATTCCCAAGTTTCAAGTTCATCAGAACCACAGTTAGGGTTTCGTGGAAAAAGTCAACTGTGCCTTTGACTTTTGACCCAGGCATGCTCCCAAACCTTGGGACATGATTCAATACACCCTATAACACCTATGAAATAAATCCATCAAGTTTGATTTAGGTCTAGGACTTGATTTCATAGAGGATCGCACAGTTTGGAATTCATCTGATAAAAAGTCAACTGTGCACAAAAGTCAACTTTGACTTTTTGAGATTTTTCACAATTATGGTTCTCTAACCCTAAAATGATGTTAATGTGTGATTGGAATCATCATTCATCAAGAAAAATCAAGAAAAGTTGGATAACTTGTAAAAGGGGTAACCATAAAAAACTTAGAAAATTTTCTAAGTTATGGAACAAAGTGGCTAGGGTACCAACTTTGGAGGATCATAACTCCTAAACCACAAGGCCATTTTTCCCCATTCAAAGCTGGATTTGCAGCTCTCATGGCCCTCTACAAAAGCTTCAAACACAACTCATTCCAATTCCTCATGGATTTTAAGTTATGGAATGATCAAAATCAAGAAAAGTTAAAATGTCACTTTTTTCCAACACTTAGTGAAATTTTCACTATGTCAGAATCTGCCTTCACTTTTTTCCAAATGTAGGGGCATTTTTCACTTGGATCCAAAAAGTATCAAAACCAACTATGATCAAACAGTTGTTGTATCATATGAGGGCTTTCCAAAATGACCAAGAACTTCACCAAATTCAACTTAAGCCATCAGATATGACAATGGAAACATGCCTTGCTGAAAATTGCCAAAACAAGGCAGATTTGTGCATTTTGCTCGATTTGCCAAATTTGTGCAAATGACAAGCACACTTATCCATCTGAACACCTCAAGGGGAGACCAAGGAGGAACCGACTCTGATCCTAAGCCTCCCAAGTCCTTGGAACTAAAAATAACATGCCAAACCTAGAAATCCCTAAAGAGGGGACAAGACTCCAATTTTGTTTTGGAGCATTAAATGGATGCACTAAGGTGGCATGGACTGAGCTATTTCCAACTGAATTCAGTCAAGACTTATCCAAGACCAAGGGAACCAGCAGCCTGTGCCCTAACCTCTAGTCAATGGCTAGAGAAGACTTGGATTCTCATTGCTCAACATTGGCCAAACCTATGCAGCAGTTTCCATTCACTATTCCTTGCAAAACAAACTTGCTATACTATAAATAGAGCTCATTTGTGATCAGTTTGAGTACACCAAAGCCATCAAACAGATGCTTTCCTCAAAATCTCCTTCTTCACTCCAAAATTGCCTTCCAAAGCAAGTCACTATCGGGTTTTGAGTTTGAGAGCTATTCCAACCAAACCAATCACACACACACCTCATAAACATCTTATAGAAGTGATCCAAACACTCACATAACATTTGGAACACCAAAATCACTAGCCATCTGCACAAGCTTTTGACAGATTTGCAGTTGAGGTGCCAAATCAAGTTCCAGCTCAATTCAATCCACTCCAAGCATCCAGACACACTCCATAGCACCTAGGGAAGCTGTCCATATCCTTGGAACCAAGCTGCAACACCTCTAACACAAAACACGATCACCAGCTGCAAGAGGTAAGCATGAGCTCTTCTAACTCTATTATCCATGCATTTTTGCTGCACAATAATTTGGCCATATGTTCATAATCATGCATGGAGTGTTTTCCCTCAATCAATTGCTTTGTTTGAATCGTGTATGGAATTTCTGAACCTTCATGCAAATTTTAGGGTTCTTGAGGTTTCTTTTTTATTTCTTATTCCATGCTTAAAATAAATGAAATTAAAGACCATAGACATGATCGTGAGGTGAAAACGAGTAGATTGATATGTAGATTGAATGTTATCATCAAGTATTCATTGAGATTGGATAGAAAATGCAAATCTACAGAAACAGAGGGTGGCGCGTGTTCTTGCCATGTTCTTGGCGCCCTTTTTGAAAATTCAAATATTTGAATCGTGTGATTTTATTTAATTGATTCAAAAATTAATTTCTCTCTGAATTTTAATGATTTTGAGTTGATTCTTTTTTTAATAATTCACAAAAATGTTAAAATATTTTATTTTCCCAAAAAATCCCAAAAATATTATTTATTTCATAGACTTGATATTTTTGTAAAGAATTAATATTTATATTGTTTTTGACATTTAAAATATTTTCTCCTTCTTGGTTTTTCAAGTTTTAGTGATTTCCAAATATTTTGTGAATCAAAACCTGATTTTTGAAACATTAATCCAAGATCACAATTTGTTTTCCACATGTTTAACAATTTTGATCATTTTAATTGAATTTTTTATTCAATTAAAATACATTTTGAAAACAAATTAGGGTATTTGATTAATTCAACCCTCATCAAACTTTTTCAAACACTTTGGGCCTCTAATAAAGTGTAAGACCTGTAGCGAGCGATTTTGGACGCGGTTCTTAAGCGCTGTCGCTCTTTGGGGTTTACTACAGGTCGATTCATTTTTTATCCTATTGTGAGCTGACTAAGGAAGGGAAATGGATGTCTCCAATTAACCCTGCTTGCATACTGAGTTTAAACAGCGGTCTGTTAGGTTACGGATGCTATATGGTAATGGGGCCTTTCTTTCTTCTTACTTTATTAAGGTGGAAAACTGGGACTATTCATGGGGAATTTGTCAGATTGGGTGGATTTAAGGGACTTTAGGTTTTTGGATTAGTGTGCTCGCTAAGATTTTTCTTTCAATCTTATGCCTACGTATTCCCGTTTACCGAAATAGGGAAATCAGAGCGTTCGTAGTTCCTCCTATTCTATGGGAGGAAATGGGTGTTTTGGTGTCTTGTTCAAAGCCCAAGACGTGAAGCGAAAGGTGATCTATATCTTGTTCAAAGCCTAAGATGTGAAGCTGAAGGGTCTATTTGTATCTTGTTCAAAGCCCAAGATGTGAGCTAAAAGGTGTTGTCTTTAGAGTGAATTTGTCATCTCTAAAGAGGGTTTGTTTGTCACAACTGTTTATAAAGGAGAATTACTTTAACCGGGATATGTGAATCCGGCAATGCCATAATTTCCATTATCGGGGGGTTTCAACCTGAAGGAGAATACTTTAACTCAGTGTAGAGCAATGCTATCTTTCCTTAGGAATTTTTCGTGCTAAAAGAGGGACAGTGGCATGGATGTAAATAATCCATAGGCTTGCCGCTTACAGCGATTAGATGAAGGGGAAGGAGTTGTTGATGTTTGTGTACTGTGAACGAGGCACAGCTTTGATGCTAAAAGGTTGATTGACTCAACCTAGGTTTTCTTATATAAAGCCTAAGAGGATGCTATTGGCCCAACAAGAGGGATTTTTTGTGTGTCTCGTACGAAGCCCGAGAGAGAGAGGCTAAAAGGGTTGACTCAATAGGAGAATCTTTTATACTCAACAAGAGAGTGTTTTTGTATCTCGTACGAAGCCCGAGATGGAGGCTAAAGATGGTGACTCACCAAGAGAATCTTTTATACTCAACAAGAGAGTGATTTTGTATCTCGTACGAAGCCCGAGATGAAGGCTAAAAGGTGATTGACTCAACAAGAGAGTCTTTTATACTCAACAAGAGAGTGTTTTTGTATCTCGTACGAAGCCCGAGATGGAGGCTAATGGTTTGACTCAACAAGAGAATGTTTTATAATCAACAAGAGAGTGATTTTATATCTCGTATGAAGCCCGAGATGGAGGCTAAAAGGTGATTGACTCAACAAGAGAGTTTTTTATACTCAACAAGTGAGTGTTTTTGTATCTCGTACGAAGCCCGAGATGGAGGCTAAAAGGGAGATTGGCTCAACAAGAGAGCCTTTTATACTCAACAAGAGAGTGTTTTGGTATTTCGTACGAAGCCCGAGATAGAGGCTAAAAGGTTTGACTCAACAAGAGAGTCTTTGTATCTCGTACGAAGCCCGAGATGGAGGCTAAAAGTTTTGACTCAACAAGAGAGTCTTTGTATCTCGTACGAAGCCCGAGATTGAGGCTACAAGGTTTGACTCAACAAGAGAGTCTTTGTATCTCGTACGAAGCCCGAGATGGAGGCTAAAAGGTTTGACTCAACAAGAGAGTCTTTGTATCTCGTACGAAGCCCGAGATGGAGGTTAAAAGGGTACTGTTTCAGTTAAGTGACAGGTCCAGTATGTTGGTTCAACGAGAAAATCAGTTCTTATATGAGTAACACTGTACTCATGGATTTGATCTGAGGATCGGGATTATTTCCTATTCTCTAAGGAAACGGGGAATCCAAAGGGTATTTAAGACTGTCCAAGTCTACGGGCGTCTTCCTATTTTTGAAAGGGACTTGAGAATGTCTTTGAGACTCAAGGAAATTAGACTGTCCAAGTCTAGAGTTTTATCTTTTGTACTATGCTTAAAGAAACAGTAGTAGTACATTCACGATAGAAAGATCTAGACTCTTTGAAAGACTGTTCTATTAAGATGACTAATTTCTGTTCCTATACCTCTAGGAGGTCGTCGGGACAATTTGTACGAAGCCCAAGAGGAGGCTGGAAACTTTTAAAAAGCCGAGGGACAATTTGTACGAAGCCCAAGAGGAGGCTATCATTCCCAGAGGAAGAAATCATTTATACGAAGCCTAAGAGGAGGCTGTGAATACTTCTAAGAAGCCGACGGGTCCTTGTACAACGCCCAAGAGGAGGCGGGGATACTTTTAAGAAGCCTGTGGGTCCCCAAACCCCGAGAAGTTCAAGACAGACTATTCAAAAAGAATAGATCAAGCCAGGAAAGTTCGAGAATTTGGAAGAAACTCAAGGGATACAATTCATGGAGAAGAGATCATCTCTGGGGAGTAGAGTTTCTTGACAACTCCTAAGGAGGACAGCCGAAGAGAAGACTGTATCTGGTGCTCCTATGGGGGATCTAGTATTGTCTATTTCTAAGAATGATCGAAACGGCTTTACCTAGTGCTAGACGTAGTTGCCGGGGAAACTCTAAATATCTATACTATTATTACACAGTTGATATGAGTTTATGAAAGAAGACTTACAGCGAAACAGCCCCACAATACAGTTATATGTATATGAAAGCGGTAAATGAAAGCGTATAAACACTTACTCGGTTGTAGAGCTTCCATGTTGTTTGGTTAGTTGTTCAACAAAGAAAGCTTTGATAATAATATTATATACAAAATCAAAGGAGAAAGTATTTTGAAAAGATGTTAGGGCTTACAGCTCAAGGAGAGGCCCAGGGTTTTATCAGTGATCGCACTGTTGTTTTGCATTTGTACAAAGGGGCTTATACAAGTGACTGAGGCCCAAAAAGGTTTTCTGTACAAAGGGATGGGTCTTACACTCTCCCAAGAGGCCCAAAAAGTTTTAAAGAAAAGAAATGGGTCTTACTACTCGAGGGTAGGCCCAGATGACTTTTTTTTGAAATTGCGATCGCGCCGAGATTTTGAAAACGCCGTGGGACTTATACAATGACTGAGGCCCAAAAATGATTTGGTTTTCAAAGGGGGTTGGGTCTTACACTCTAATAGAGGCCCAAACATTTTGAGAAAATAAATGGGTCTTACTACTCGAGGGTAGGCCCAATGGTTAATTTTGAAAAGGGCGACGATCGCGCCGAGGTTTTGGAAACACCGTGGGACTTATACAAGTGATTGAGGCCCAAAATTTTGGTATTTACAAAGGAATTGGGTCTTGCACTCTATTAGAGGCCTAAAGGTTTTAAAATGAAAATAAATGGGACTTATAGCTCAAGGAGAAGCTCAATGGTCTTTTTTTGTTAAAAGGCGACGATCGCGCCGAACTTTGTAAATGTACAGAGGGACTTATACAATATCTGAGGCCCAAAATATTTATTTACAAAAGGGATGGGACTTACACTTTATTAGAGGCCCAAAGTGTATTTTAGGAAAAGAAATGGGGCTTACAACACGAGGGGAGGCCCAGATGATTTTCAGTTTGAAAATGGTGATCGCGCCGAGATTTTTAACGTATCGGGACTTATACAATAACTGAGGCCCAAAATATTTTTGTACAAAAAGGGTTGGGTCTTACACTCTATTAGAGGCCCAAGGTGTTTGAAAGAGATTTGTTAGGGTGAAAATCAAAGAAACCCCAATTTCATTTTTTAAAGGCATTTTTCAAAGAAAATCAAGTAAAAAAAATGATAAAAATATCAAATAAAATCATTAATCATGTTATAAACAATGATTAAGGTTTATGAAAAAGTATTTTATTCACATGAATATTTAAAATCATTTTGGTTTTAAAAATCAAGAAAAAGAAATCATTTTAAAAGCATTTAAAACAATTTAAAACAATATTTTTGAATATATTAAAAATATATCAAATAATAATATTTTTTGTGATTTTTTGGTGGATTAAAATATTATGGAGTATGAATAAGAAGTGTGTAAAACAGAATTGGAAAATGATGATTTTTGCTATGTAAAAGAATTGGTTGAGTTTTGAAGATAAACTAAGAAAAAGAGGAAAGATGTCACAACATCATATTCGACATCTTTCATGAGTTTTGAAGATAAGAGAAAAAGGGAAGATGTCACAACATCACATTCGACATCTTAAAAAACCAGAACTGCACCTTGGTTTTCAACATCTTTGCTATCAAACTTCAAACATTCATAACTCTCTCAATTTTTAACGAAATTGAAATCCGAAAGAACCTATCTTGCCGATTTTTCGCAAGGAATCCAATGGTATTACTCATGCATACTGAAACTTAATGTACAGAACACACAAAGCAAAAAACCAGAACTGCATGTTGATTTTAAACATCTTTGCTTATCAAACTTTCAACACTCATAACTCTCTCAATTTTTAACGAAATTAAAATCCGTAAGAACCTATCTTGACCAATTTTTCGCAAGGAATCCAATGGTATCACTCATACATACTGAAACTTAATGTACAACACACACAAGGCAAAAAACCAGATCTGCACCTTAAGTTTAAAACAACATTAACTCCACCTATAAACATGTTAAAGTGCAAACAGTAGGAGGATCATATCATACACATTAAGGACTACATTTTTGCTTCAAGAATTGTTCAATATGATGCATGTATGTGGACAACAAAGGAAAGCATGATTCATAGAATTCAAGTTGTGAATTTTACCTCTTTTTTGGAGATTTTGTGCAACCTACCAAGTGCTTTGTTCCAGAAATGATTTGATGCTTTGGACACCCTCAAATGACCTCTTAGAAGCTTTTAGGATGGTTGGAATCAGCTGGAAACCTCTGGAGCAAGTTTAAGCACTTTCTTGCAAAATGGGCAAAAGTGGCCAAAATGCCAACTCTCTCAAATGGTGTTCCAGATGTGTGGCACCATTTGGGACAGCTCAAGGATGATATTTGGAGTGTGTTTGAGGTTTTATCTAGTTTGGAAAGTGACTGAATCAAGACATGGCTTGAAAAATTCAAAAAAGTCCAATTTTGAGGTTTTGAGAGGTGACTTTGTGATTTTGGTGTTACAGGTCACTTGTGATAGTTTGGATCACCTACATATGATGTTTATGAGGTGTTAGGATCATGAGATGTGATGGAAATGCTCTCTAACTCAAAAACTCAGAATTACCTTACTAAAGAAGGCATTTTGGAGTGAAAGAAGTGATTTTGAGGAAAGCATTTGTTTGATGGCTTTGGTGTACTCAAACTGAGCACAAATGAGCTCTATTTATAGTAGAGCAAGTTTGTTTTGGCAGAAATAGTGAATGGTGACTGCAGCAGAGGCTTGTTCAATATTGGCCAATGAAAATCCAAGTCTCCTCTAGCCATTGACTAGAGGTTAGAGCACAGAGCTTTGGTTCCCTACTTGTTGGAGGAATCTTGACTGAATTTAGTTGCAAATGTGTCAGTCTATGCCACCTCTAAGCATTTATTGAATGCTCCAATCCAAAATTGGAGTCTTGTCTCTCTTTTAGGGATTTCTAGGTTTGGCATGCTACTTCTTGTTCCAAGGACTTTGGAGGCTTGGCTCAGTGATTGTCCGCTTTGGATTTGATCCTTAGATGTGTCCAAGATGATGACAAGGCTCAAAAATTCGTGTGGCACATTTGATATCATGATACCAAGGTTTGTCGTCTATGACTGCTTCAATCGTGAAGACGTAAGCGGGCCGTTCAAGGCGCATGATGTCGATCTTAGGTATGTCATTCCATCGTCCTACGCTAATCATGGAAGAGAGAGTGGCTAATGTATCAGCCATGTGATTCTCCTCACGAGGGATATGATGAAACTCGGTTCTGTTGAAGAAAGGTAACAACCTTCTTGCGTAGTCTTTGTAAGGAATCAATCCTGATTGGTGTGTGTTCCAATCTCCCTTGATCTGATTGATAACCAGAGCTGAGTCGCCATATACATCCAAGTTTTTGATCCTTAAGTCGATCGCTTCTTCGAGACCCATAATACAAGCTTCATATTCGGCCTCGTTGTTCGTACACTTGAACGTAAGTCTGGCGGTGAAAGGAATGTGGGTACCCTGATGTGTTATGATGATTGCCCCAATTCTGTTTTCGTAGTGATTGACAGCTCCGTCAAAGATTAGTCCCCACTGGGAACCTGGTTCTGGCCCTTCACTGGGTAGCGGTTCATCACAGTCTTTCATTTTTAGATACATGACATCTTTGTCTGGGAAGTCAAATCCAATTGATTCCTGATCGTCAATCGGTTGATGAGCCAAATGATCGGCTAAAATACTTCCTTTAACGGCTTTCTGAGTGTGGTACTCGATGTCGTACTCTGATAACAACATCTGCCAACGGGCAATCCTTCCCGTGAGAGCAGGTTTTTCGAAGACGTACTTGATTGGATCCATCTCGGAGATTAACCAAGTAGTGTGATGAATCATGTATTGGCGAAGACGTTTAGCTGCCCAAGCCAAAGCGCAATAAGTTTTCTCAAGCATCGTGTACCGATTCTCGCAGTCGGTGAACTTCTTGCTCAGATAGTAAATGGTAGACTCTTTCCGTTTGGTTTCGTCTTGTTGTCCAAGTACACATCCCATTGAGTCCTCTAGAACTGTGAGGTAGATGATCAGTGGTCTTCCTTCCACTGGAGGTGATAGAATCGGCGGATTCAACAGGTATTCCTTGATACTGTCGAAGGCAATTTGGCAGTCATCTGCCCAAACACAGTCCTGATTCTTTTTTAGTAGTTTGAAAATCGGCGCACACGTGGCGGTCATGAGGAATATGAATCTGGAGATGTAGTTCAAACGTCCCAAGAATCCTCTGACTTGTTTTTCAGTTTTCGGAGAAGGCATTTCATGAATGGCCTTGACCTTGTCAGGATCAACTTCAATTCCTTTCTGGCTGACGATGAACCCTAGCAATTTCCCTGAACAAACACCGAACGTGCATTTGTTAGGGTTCAAGCGGAGTTTTTACTTTCTCAACCGCTCGAACAGTTTTGACAGGTGGGTCATATGCTCCTCTTCTGTTCTAGATTTAGCAATCATATCATCGACATATACCTCGATTTCCTTGTGTATCATGTCATGAAACAGAGTAGTCATGGCCGTTTGATAGGTTGCCCCGGCATTCTTCAAACCGAACGGCATTACCTTGTAGCAAAAGGTACCCCATGGGGTGATAAATGAAGTTTTTTCCATGTCTTTCGGCGCCATTTTGATTTGATTATAGCCCGAGAATCCATCCATGAAGGAGAAAATTTTGAACTTTGTTGTACTGTCCACCAGCATGTCAATGTGTGGTAAAGGAAAGTCGTCCTTTGGACTAGCCTTGTTTAGATCTCTGTAGTCGACACACATTCTGACCTTTCCGTCCTTTTTGGGAACGGGTACAATGTTGGCTAACCATTGAGGATATTTTGATGTAGCGAGGAAACCCGCGTCAATCTGTTTTTGTACCTCCTCTTTGATTTTGATAGCCATGTCCAGGTGAGTCCGTCTCAACCTCTGTTTTACTGGCAGACATTCTGACCTCAACGGTAAGTGATGTTCCACGATGCTGGTATCCAACCCTGGCATATCCTGATAGGACCAAGCGAATACATCGGGGAATTCTTTGAGAAGCTTTATCAAACCTTCTCTGGCAGTTGGACTGATCAGTGCCCCAATCCTGATTTCTTTTCTCTCTTTTTTCGAACCCAAGTTTACCGTTTCTAACGGCTCTTTGTGAGGTTCAATGGACCTTTCCTCCTGTATGAGTAATCGGGAGATCTCTTCTGGAATTTCGTCATTAACTTCTTCTTCAGCCCCAAATACCGGGAACTCAAAGTCGGGAGAAGGCATCGGTTCGTATGTTTCAACGGGGTTTAAAACAAGCAATCTGCATGACGTGATGATTTGTGTTTAGAAGAGATAGAGGAAATGCAAGTGTGTGCAGTGTATTTTTCTTTGGAAAACTGCTTGTTTATTTTATTGAGTTATTTTTTAGGATTACCATTTTCTGAGAAAAGCAAAAAAGAGAAAACATCAATAAATGCGAAAATTACAGAACGACGTTATTTTATTAATGAACAAGTCGACTCTTGAAACTACAACCCTATAAAACAAAACTATGTCGCTTTGGGCAAAGCAAAGAGGGAAATTTAAAGAAAGCGAGCCCTATCAAAACATTTGTTTCACCTGGGCAGGGTGAAAGGTTAAAGACGACAATTACTTTGACTGATGAACGATCTTCGGAACATTGACAGTAACCCACTGGCGGCGAACTCCTCGGTGAATCACAAAGTCTGGCACCTTCCTCTATTTGTCTTCAGAAATAACGCTGATTTCTGGTGGAGCAAGATCATTGGAATCTGTCTCCCAGGCAGAATTGTCGTAGGAGGATTCCTCTGTTGCATTTTGCATAGCATTTGTACTCTCAGGAAGATCTCCCCATCCAGTTGGTTGGATGTCTTCGAACCTGATATGAGAGCTTTCGGGAGCAGTGTACTTGACCATATAGTCGTATTTTCCACTAGGTTGTCCCAAGGTGTCCCATACTTCTTTGGAACTGGAGGGGACATCCTTCTCGATGACGTTGACCTCGGGGAAAGCATAGTTGATGAATTCTAGTCCTGCAAACGTTGCAAATTCATCGTCGTGCTGGATATTTTCTGGATAACCTGGGTGTTGATCCCATGACATGGTGGGGACACAGGTATTCTGTTCAATGATACTCAGCTGATTTTCATTGTTCGATTGATTTTCTTGCCCCAAGTCTCCTGGGCACGGCTGCCACATTGGCAGGCCATCCATCGGGCCATAATAGTTGTGGTCAAAGTTGTCCTTCATCATAGTGTCCTCCTCTAATGAGTTTGGTGGAGCACGACATCCTTCCGGATCACAATTTTCGTATATCGTTTTGACGTTTGACCTTAGTATAAACCTCGAACTCTGCGTGGGAAAGTAGAATGGGGTATGCGTTTCGTCCATATAGATTAGAAGTCACCAGTGGTTTAACAAGTGCTGAAGTGTTTCCTGGACAAGGGCACAACCTTGATCATTTTCGCAACCCGCTTTGCAGTTTTGGTAGTCATGTGATACCAGGAATCCGAGACGGACCTGTTCTGCGTGTAACTCCACCAGGCTGGTATTCATCAAGCGAATATCGAAGATGTTGATCTTATAGGGATTCCTATCATGGTAGTCCTGGATCCATCCAAGATCCATCTGACGCTGGAGGGCCTCTTGTATGAAAGAGCATCCCTGTTTGTTTACCGAGCAAGTCAGATAAGAACTGTAATAGTGCCGCGGCAGATTATGATACTGGCTTTGCCTTGAGTGCATTGCCACCAGTTTGACATTCATCGCATGGACGTCGTGGTTTTGAATGACGTTGGAATTCGTATAAACAATGTTAACTCCACAAACTCGGTGCTCTTGGATCCATCCAAGATCCATCTGTTCCTGTAAAGCTGATTGCACCACAGAACATCCTCGATTGCTTTAAGAGCAGATATCACACTGGTGATAATTATGAGGTGGCACATGGACATATCCACTCTGTCTACAATGCATCTTGACCAGATTAGTCCTTAACAAGAGTACATCATGAATTTGATAGACGTTGTTAGTCGCTCCCTCTATCAAATTGACTGTAGCTTTCTCGTGTTGAGGCAGCAGGTTCGTGAGAACATTCGGATTCGTATCCTTGAAAGATAAGACCCCGCTCCTAACAAGCTTTTGCACGTTGTAACGCCCCAATTTTGTCAGTTTTATTTAATTGAGTCGTTTTTTATTATTGTATTATTATATTATTTTATTTCTGACTTTTATTTGAAAATATGTTATTTTTCATCGTGATTATATTTTATCGCGTTTTGGGAACGTTTGCGAGATATCTGAGTGTAGGGGTATTTTGGTCATTTCACTTTAATTTTTCTTAAGTTAATAGAAATAGAAATAGGAAGAGAGAAAAATAGAAAGGAAAGAAAAAGAGAAGAAGAAAAAGAGGAAGAAAGAAAAGAAGAGAAGAAAAGAGAGAAAACTTGGAAATCTAGGAATCGATCAACCGACTTTTCTAAACACGATTAATCGAGTAAGGGTGCGAAACTCGATTATCTTATGATTGTGTATGATTATGTATGTGTGTGTTGGAATGTTTATGGAGTTTTCATAGCTTTTCAATTCTAGGTCGGAACGATGGAAATCGATGTTTTAGCGGTTGAAATGTGATGTAAATGTTGTAGATTACTTGTTACCATGATTGGGTTATGTTATGATTGTTATGTTTTGGTTTGGAAGAGTTTTTGGGTGAAAAATATGGTTTTTGGGCTTCAAACAGCGCTGCAGAATTTCCGGGTTTTCCTTGGTTCGCCTAGCTAACCTGGGGCGAAGCAGTAGCGAATGATTTTTCGCGGGTTTGCCTAGCGAGCCAGTTAGCGAAGGTTAGCGAATCTTCGCTAACGTTGTTCGCCTAGCGAACTTTGTGTCTTTTTGGTTCTGGTTGTTGCTGCCTTGATTCGCCAAGGGGTTCGCCTAGCGAACTTTGTGTCTGTTTTTATTTGATAGTGGTTTCGCTGGACATTCGCCTAGCGAAGGTGGTAGCGAATGCTCGCTAGAGGGTTCGCCTAGCGAACATGGCAGATTGTGCAATTTTGTTTTCTTCATAACTTTTGATCCGTAAGACGGATTGGGGCGCGGTTGGGTGCGTTAGGAAGCTTTTGAGTTGTTCTTTCTTATTAAAATGGTTTTCAGATTGTTGGCCGATTTAATTGTGTCGGGAATTTGGAATGTGTTGTTTTGTCGACTTTTACCGTGTTAATGGTGTGCATTTGATGTGCTATTATGCAACATGCTTGTGATATGGATTGTATGACTGATGTGATGTTATATGATGTGAATGCATTGATTATGTGAAATTAAACGTTGTGATGATGAATTGTGGCCTAAGGGCAAGAAAATACAATGTGTGGTATTTGATGATATATGCATGATTATGGATGTGTATATGTGTGCATATGAATGTCATGAGTCATTGTATGCCAAGCATCATGATATGCATTTTGGTGATGTCGTGTGCCCTAGTGGTGTGAGCGACAAAACGGTTCCAGAGGGAATCAGCTATAACATCGTGCGCCTTAAAAATAAGAGGACCTAAAGCGATCAGATCAGATCGTGCACCTTAAAAATAAGAGGACCTAAAGCGATGGTTATAGACGATCGTGCGCCTTATACAAAGAGGACCTAAAGCGATCGGATTGTGCGCCTTATACAAAGAGGACCTAAAGCAATCCATAAACGTCGTACGCCTTAAAAAATAAGAGGACCTAAAGCGACGGGGAACATCGTTTTCCCGACGGGGTGTTACATGAGTAATCCTAAGTAACAAGCGATGATTCTAATAGTTCCTGAGTGAACTGGTGATGAGATTTGATGGATGGATGGTACCGCATGTGCATTGCATAGAGTCGTTGCGTCGGTCTCTGTGCATTTGCATAAATCATGAATGAATTGATTGTGTGTGGAATTGTGGATGAAATTGATATATGTATATATGTTGGTGACATTTGTATCGTGCATGGTTGATATACTTTGGTGATGGATATATGAAATATACATTGTGTTGTTTTGGGGTTGAATTCTGGTATGAGTTGTGGTGAGAATATTCTATATGTGTATTTTTGTGTTATATATGATTGTATGCAATTATATTATGATTGTGTTTCTCACCCTTCTGCTGTTTTAAATGTTCTACGAGGCATTGCAGATTAGTTGCTGGAGGTCTTTTTGTGAAGCTTAGGTCTTCATTCTTTTGTCGGTCGGCTCTGATATGTGGCACCGGGTAGTTAGGGAGACCGTTGGTGATTTGTGTGTATATGTACCTGTTTCTTTTGGGATTGTACATGGATGATTGTATTTGGCAGACAAACTTTTCATGATATATATATATATATATATATATATATATATATATATATATATATATGAGATTTCAGTACATATTTTTCGCTTTTATTCTGTATCTGAATTGTGGGTAGTAGGAACTAAGTTCCTCTGTTAATTGCTACCTGATTGTTGCATATCTTTATGAGCAGGTTTATGTGTGTTTTGTCTCAATTGATGTGACTCCTCAGTCTATACCATGAATGTTTTAATTATACTCTGATGAAATTTTTGTCGCCTTATTTATTTGGGGTTATAGATTGGGGGTGTTACATTAAGTGGTATCAGAGCCAGTCCGTGTCAGTTTGTGTCAGTCCTTGTTGGTCTTTGTGGGTCGGTGAGCTGTTTGTTTAACCATAGTTGTTGTTATTGGAAATGAACAGAATATGGCTGGTATGAATGATGCTGCTTTAGCTGCTGCGATGCAAGCTATGGCTCGGGCTATGCAGGGTGCACCGAATGCTGCAGGTAATGATGAGTTCAGGAAGAATAAACCGCCTGTCTTCAAAGGAAGATATGATCCTGATGGTGCACAGATTTGGCTGAAGGAGATTGAAAGGATTTTTCGAGTGATGGATTGTGCGGAGGATCAGAAGGTGAGACTGGGTACTCACATGTTGTTGGAAGAAGCTGATGATTGGTGGGTTAGTACACGTCATGTGTTGGAAGCTGCAGAGGAGGAGATTACTTGGGTTGTGTTTAGCATTGAGTTTCTGAGGAAGTATTTTCCTGAAGACGTAAGGGGAAAGAAGGAAATTGAGTTCTTGGAATTGAAACAAGGTAATATGTCTGTTGTTGATTATATTGCTAAGTTTGTGGAGCTTGTGCAGTTTTATCCACATTATGCTGAAGCGACTGCGGAGTTTTCTAAGTGTGTTAAGTTTGAGAATGGGTTGCGCCCTGAGATTAAACAGGCTATTGGTTATCAGAGGATTCGAAGGTTTTCAGACTTGGTGGATTGTTGTAGGATTTTTGAGGAAGATAGTAAGGCTCGTTCTACTTATTATAACAGTATGAGCGACAGGAAAGGGAAGCAATAGGTTCGTGGTGGTCCATATGTGACACCGGTCGATAAAGGTAAGCAAAGGGGTACTTTTGACCGAAGGACAAGTGGGGGAGGAATGTCTAGTCCTCTGAGATGCTTTAGGTGTGGTGATCTAGGACATCGTCAGTTTGATTGTAGGAAAGATATGAGGAAGTGTTCTAATTGTGGAGGTTTAGGGCATGTCGCGGCTGAGTGCAAGAGGAAGAATGTGGCGAAGTGTTTCAATTGTGGTGAAGTTTGTCACATTAGTACAAAGTGTCCGAAATCGAAGCAGACTCCAGCTGGTGGGAAAGTTTTTGCATTGTCAGGGACTCAGACTTCAAGTGCAGACCGTCTGATAAGAGGTACTTGTTTTATTAATAGTACGCCTTTAGTTGCTATTAATGATACTGGAGCAACTCATTCGTTTATTTCGTCTGAGTGCGCGAAGCGTTTGAATCTTGTGTTGTCTTCGATGGATGGAGAGATGGTTATTGATACTCCAGCAATGGGGTCAGTAACTACTTCTTTGGTTTGCTTAAGTTGTCCTTTGACCATTTATGGTAAAGACTTTGAAATGGATTTGGTGTGCTTGTCGTTGGAGGGTTTAGATGTGGTTCTGGGAATGAATTGGTTACAGTTCAATCGGGTTCATATTGATTGTTATCATAAGCTAGTAAGGTTTCCTTCTCTTGAAGAAGACGAAGACTCGAGTTTCTTATCTACCAAAGAGTTGAAGAAACTTTTGGCGGATGAAGCTCAGTTGTTTGGGTTGTTTGCATCGTTGACTGTGGATAGTCAAGTTTCACTTGATGTGTTTCCTGTTGTGTGTGAATTTCCAGAGGTGTTTCCTGAGGATATTTCAGATGTGCCGCCAGAGAGAGAGGTGGAGTTTTCTATAGATCTAGTTCCTGGTACTAGACCTGTGTCTATGGCACCATATCGAATGTCGGCATCTAAGTTGGTTGAGTTAAAGAAGCAGTTGAATGAATTGTTAGAAAAGAGGTTTGTGAGGCAAAGTGTGTCTCCTTGGGGTGCTCCAGTTTTATTGGTGAAAAAGAAAGATGGAAGTATGCGATTGTGTATTGATTATCGCCAGTTAAATAAGGTGACAATTAAGAATAAGTATCCTCTTCCAAGAATTGATGATCTGATGGATCAGTCGGTTGGTGCGTGTGTGTTTAGTAAGATTAATTTAAGATCAGGGTATCATCAGATAAGGGTGAAAGAGGAAGATATTCAGAAGACGGCTTTTAGGACACGATACGATCATTATGAATATTCTGTGATGCCGTTCGGGGTTTCTAATGCGCCAGGTGTGTTTATGGAGTACATGAATCATATTTTCCACGAGCATTTGGATCATTTTGTTGTTGTGTTTATTGATGATATCTTAATTTATTCTAAGTCTCGGGAGGAGCACGCGGAGCATTTGCGTATTGTTTTGCAGGTTTTGAAAGAAAGAAAGCTTTTTACCAAATTGTCCAAGTGTGAGTTCTGGTTGTCGGAGGTGAGTTTTCTTGGGCACGTGATTTCAGGTAATGGTATTGTTGTGGATCCATCTAAAGTAGAAGCAGTTCTACAATGGGAGGCTCCTAGATCTGTTACTGAAATTCGAAGCTTTTTGGGGTTAGCCGGATATTATCGAAGGTTTATTGAAGGTTTTTCTAAGCTAGAACTTCCATTGACCCAGTTGACTTGTAAAGGTCAAGCGTTCATTTGGGATATTCGGTGTGAGGAAAGTTTTAGTGAGCTGAAGAGAAGATTGACTACAGCTCCGATCTTGATTTTACCGAATCCTAATGAACCGTTTGTGGTGTATTGCGATGCGTCTTTGATTGGGCTAGGTGGAGTGTTGATGCAAGAAGGTAAGGTGGTGGCTTATGCTTCGAGACAATTGAGGGTTCATGAGAAAAATTATCCTACTCATGATCTGGAATTAGCGGTTGTGGTCTTTGTGTTGAAATTTTGGAGGCATTATCTCTATGGTGCAAGATTCGAAGTCTTTAGTGATCATAAGAGTTTGAAATATTTGTTTGATCAGAAAGAGTTGAATATGAGGCAACGGAGATGGTTGGAATTTTTGAAGGACTACGACTTTGGCTTGAATTATCATCCTGGTAAAGCTAATGTGATAGCCGATGCGTTGAGTCGGAAATCGTTGCATATGTCGGCTTTGATGGTTAAGGAGTGGGAACTTTTAGAATCGTTTAGAGATTTGAGTTTGGTATGCGAAGTGACGTCGGATAGTGTGAGGCTTGGGATGTTGAAGGTTACTAATGACTTTCTGTTGACGGTTAGTGAGAAACAGAAGTTGGATGTGAAATTTGTGGATTTGATGACGGTTTGTGATCAAAGTGTGAATGAGGACTTTAAAGTGGATGGTGAAGGTGTTTTGAGGTTCCGAGGTAGAATTTGTATTCCTGATGATGCGGAGTTGAAAAGGATGATTTTGGAGGAAAGACACCGGAGTAATTTGAGTATACATCCGGGAGCTAATAAAATGTACCAAGATTTAAAGAAGAGTTTCTGGTGGTCCGGATTAAAGAGAGATGTGGCTCAGTTTGTGTATGCATGTTTGACTTGTCAGAAATCAAAGGTAGAACATCTGAGGCCTAGTGGTTTGTTGCAACCGTTGGATGTTCCTGAGTGGAAATGGGATAGCATTTCTATGGATTTTGTAATAGGGTTGCCGAATACACTGAGGGGGCATAATGCTATTTGGGTGGTTGTGGACAGACTGACTAAATCGGCGCATTTCATTCCAATTGACATCACTTTTTCTTTGGAGAGGTTGGCTGAGATTTACATCAGTGTGATTGTGAAATTGCATGGTGTTCCGTTGAGCATTGTTTCTGATCGAGATCCTAGGTTTACCTCCAGATTTTGGGAAAGTTTGCAGAAGGCTTTAGGATCTAAATTGAGGTTGAGTTCTGCTTATCATCCTCAAACGGATGGTCATACCGAGAGAACGATTCAGTCGTTGGAGGACTTGTTGAGAGCTTGTGTTCTTGAGCAAGGGGGTGCGTGGGATAGTTATCTTGCGTTGATTGAATTCACGTATAACAACAGTTTCCATTCGAGTATTGGAATGGCACCGTTTGAAGCGTTGTATGGACGAAGATGTCGAACACCTTTGTGTTGGCACGAATCTGGTGAGAGTTCGGTGGTTGGACCGGAGTTGGTACAACAGACTACGGAAAAGGTGAAGCTTATTCGCGAGAAAATGAAGGCTTCTCAGAATAGGCAGAAAAGTTATCATGATCGAAGAAGGAAGGATCTTGAGTTCCAAGAGGGCGATCATGTATTTTTGAGAGTTACGCCGGTAACGGGTGTTGGTTGTGCATTGAAATCGAAGAAGCTTACTTCTCGGTTTATTGGCCCTTACCAGATATCAGCGAGAGTTGGTGCTGTGGCTTATAGGGTGGCGTTGACGCCGAGTCTGTCGAATTTGCATGATGTGTTCCATGTTTCACAGCTTCAGAAGTATGTTCCGGATCCGTCGCATGTGATTCCGATGGATGAGATTGAGGTAAGGGAGAACCTTACGGTTGAGGCATTACCAGTGAGGATTTTGGATCGCGGGTTGAAGCGGTTAAGAGGCAAGGATATTGCACTTGTGAAGGTAGCGTGGGGAGGCGCTGCTAAGGGCAATTTGACTTGGGAGTTGGAGAGTCGGATGCGGGAGTCGTATCCGGAGTTGTTCGTCTCAGGTAATATTTTCGAGGACGAAAATTTCTAAGTGGGGGAGAGTTGTAACGCCCCAATTTTGTCAGTTTTATTTAATTGAGTCGTTTTTTATTATTTTATTATTATATTATTTTATTTCTGACTTTTATTTGAAAATATGTTATTTTTCATCGTGATTATATTTTATCGCGTTTTGGGAACGTTTGCGAGATATCTGAGTGTAGGGGTATTTTGGTCATTTCACTTTAATTTTTCTTAAGTTAATAGAAATAGAAATAGGAAGAGAGAAAAATAGAAAGGAAAGAAAAGAGAAGAAGAAAAAGAGAAAGAAAGAAAAGAAGAGAAGAAAAGAGAGAAAACTTGGAAATCTAGGAATCGATCAACCGACTTTTCTAAACACGATTAATCGGGTAAGGGTGCGAAACTCGATTATCTTATGATTGTGTATGAATATGTATGTGTGTGTTGGAATGTTTATGGAGTTTTCATAGCTTTTCAATTCTAGGTCGGAACGATGGAAATCGATGTTTTAGCGGTTGAAATGTGATGTAAATGTTGTAGATTACTTGTTACCATGATTGGGTTATGTTATGATTGTTATGTTTTGGTTTGGAAGAGTTTTTGGGTGAAAAATATGGTTTTTGGGCTTCAAACAGCGCTGCAGAATTTCTGGGTTTTCCTTGGTTCGCCTAGCGAACCTGGGGCGAAACAGTAGCGAATGAGTTTTCGCGGGTTCGCCTAGCGAGCCAGTTAGCGAAGGTTAGCGAATGTTCGCTAACGTTGTTCGCCTAGCGAACTTTGTGTCTTTTTGGTTCTGGTTGTTGCTGCCTTGGTTCGCCAAGGGGCTCGCCAAGCGAACTTTGTGTCTGTTTTTATCTGATAGTGGTTTCGCTGGACATTCGCCTAGCGAAGGTGGTAGCGAATGCTCGCTAGAGGGTTCGCCTAGCGAACATGGCAGATTGTGCAATTTTGTTTTCTTCATAACTTTTGATCCGTAAGTCGGATTGGGGCGCGGTTGGGTGCGTTAGGAAGCTTTTGAGTTGTTCTTTCTTATTAAAATGGTTTTGAGATTGTTGGCCGATTTAATTATGTCGGAAATTTGGAATTTGTTGTTTTGTCGACTTTTACCGTGTTAATGATGTGCATTTGATGTGCTATTATGCAACATGCTTGTGATATGGATTGTATGAATGGTGTGATGTTATATGATGTGAATGCATTGATTATGTGAAATTAAACGTTGTGATGATGAATTGTGGCCTAAGGGCAAGAAAATACAATGTGTGGTATTTGATGATATATGCATGATTATGGATGTGTATATGTGTGCATATGAATCTCATGAGTCATTGTATGCCAAGCATCATGATATGCATTTTGGTGATGTCGTGTGCCCTAGTGGTGTGAGAGACGAAACGGTTCCAGAGGGAATCAGCTATAACATCGTGCGCCTTAAAAATAAGAGGACCTAAAGCGATCAGAACAGATCGTGCACCTTAAAAATAATAGGACCTAAAGCGATGGTTATAGACGATCGTGCGCCTTATACAAAGAGGACCTAAAGCGATCGGATTGTGCGCCTTATACAAAGAGGACCTAAAGCAATCCATAAACGTCGTGCGCCTTAAAAAATAAGAGGACCTAAAGCGACGGGGAACATCGTTTGCCCGACGGGGTGTTACATGAGTAATCCTAAGTAACAAGCGATGATTCTAATAGTTCCTGAGTGAACTGGTGATGAGATTTGATGGATGGATGGTACCGCATGTGCATTGCATAGAGTCGTTGCGTCGGTCTCTGTACATTTGCATAAATCATGAATGAATTGATTGTGTGTGGAATTGTGGATGAAATTGATATATGTATATATGTTGGTGACATTTGTATCGTGCATGGTTGATATACTTTGGTGATGGATATATGAAATATACATTGTGTTTTTTTGGGGTTGAATTCTGGTATGAGTTGTGGTGAGAATATTCTATATGTGTATTTTTGTGTTATATATGATTGTATGCAATTATATTATGATTGTGTTTCTCACCCTTCTGCTGTTTTAAATGCTCTACGAGGCATTGCATATTAGTTGTTGGAGGTCTTTTTGTGAAGCTTAGGTCTTCATTCTTTTGTCGGTCGGCTCTGATATGTGGCACCGGGTAGTTAGGGAGACCGTTGGTGATTTGTGTGTATATGTACCTGTTTCTTTTGGGATTGTACATGGATGATTGTATTTGGCAGATAAACTTTTCATGATATATATATATATATATATATATATATATATATATATATATATATATATATATATATATATATATATATATATATATATATATGAGATTTCAGTACAGATTTTCCGCTTTTATTCTGTATCTGAATTGTGGGTAGTAGGAACTAAGTTCCTCTGTTAATTGCTACCTGATTGTTGCATATCTTATGAGCAGGTTTATGTGTGTTTTGTCTCAATTGATGTGACTCCTCAGTCTATGCCATGAATGTTTTAATTATACTCTGATGAAATTTTTATCGCCTTATTTATTTGGGGGTATATATTGGGGGTGTTACACACGTCGGATTTGAAATTGAGACAGTTCTCTATGTTATGCCCTGATCCTCCTTGATGATAAGGGCAAGTCTGATCCGCTTTGAACCAAAAAGGCGGATTTTCTGGTACTGTAAGAGAAGCCTTGGTCTGGACGTGCCCTTTGACCAGTAATAATAGAAATAGTTCCGCGTACGATACGGGTATAGGATCAAATCCTGGTGGCCGCATTTCACGGTTGTTGTATGGAGGACGAGCCTGCTGAAGAGGTTGTTGTGTCCTTTGCTGAAGTTACTGTTGATTAGGTCGGCTCTGTGCAACCTGAAGTTGATACGTAGAAACAGGTGCAGGGTTGATAGCAAGAGTTACAGCTGCTACTGGTTGATATCGTCGCCTTTGTTTTCCGAGAGAGATATTCCCAATATCCTGCTCTTTTTTCTTAGGGAGAGCACTACCGTATCGTTTTGTACTACTTGATGATCCAGCATCTTTTACTAAACGTCCTTCCCAGACTGCTTCCTCAAGACGAACCCTCATGCCCACCATCTCGGTGAAGTCACTGGGTGCACTGGCAACCATTCTGTCGTAATAAAATGAGCTCAAGGTCTTTAAGAAGATCTTTGTCATCTCTTTTTCCTCAAGAAGTGGAGAGATCTGAGCGGAAATTTCACGCCATCTCTGAACGTACTCCTTAAAGGTTTCCTTGTACTTTTGTGACATTGATCTGAGTTGATCTCTATCTGGTGCCATGTCCAAATTATATTTGTACTATTGGACGAAGGCAGTGCCGAGATCTCTGAAAGTGCTAATCGTAGCACGGTTTAAACCCGTGTACCATTTTAATGCGGCACCAGTTAAACTATCCTGGAAGTAGTGAATCAGTAGATCCTGATTCTCTGTCTGAGCTGACATTCGCCGAGCGTACATCACCAAGTGACTCTGAGGGCAAGAGTTACCCTTGTATTTTTCAAAGTCGGGCACCTGGAATTTGTGCGGGACTTTCACATTGGGGACCAAGAAGAGGTCCGCGGCGTCCTTTCCAAATAGATCCTGGTCGTGAATAGCTTGCAATTCCTTTTGCATTTCCAGGAACTGTTCTTGGAACTCGTTCATTCTTTCGAACATGCTTTCGTTTCCACCAGAAGGTATCTGCGAAATCTGTCCTTCCAGGACAGTGTGTACCACGGGTTGTGGTATAGTCATTACGGCCGAGACTCTCGGTGCCTCCCGAAGTTTGTAACCTTCAGGAGTTGCTGCCATGCCCCTGGCATCTTCGCTTTCCCGAAGTTTGTAACCTTCAGTCCCAGCGGTTCCTGCAGTGATTTCCTGATCTTTAGTGATCGGCGGAACATATCCTTCCGGGATATAGTTAACAGGCATGCCCCAGGGACGATCTTTCGACATTCGATACCTAGGATCATACTTCTCCACTATGGGCATTGAGGTGATCTCTGAGATCACGGTTCTTTGTAGCTGAGCTTCTGCCATGGCTTGCATGTCGTTACGAAGCTTTCTCATATCATCTCTTAGAGCGTCGATCTCTTCTTTCAACTCTTTGTTCTCTTCCTCGAGATCATCCATCCTTTTCTGACGATTGGCCCGAGTATTGTACGAATGAGACAGTTTGACTCTAGAACCGAGACACAAACGTGAGATTCGTAGGTAAGAAGAATACATGACGTGAGAATGATGAATGCAATGATTATATTAATTGTTTTTTGGTTTAATCAAAATAAACTTCGACAATTAGATTGCAAATATCAAACAGTGGGGAAACCCCGTTTTATTGAAATTCAAAGGATTGCGGAAACGGAAATACAGTAGATTACAAGGTGCGGAAACAGAAACCTAAGCTAATGGGTCCCGAGTCCTCTCTGAGGAGAAACCAGGTGCTGATTTTGGTACTTTCCTTTTCTTTGACCGGGGCTCTTGGGCCGTTGTCGGGTTGTCATTCCTTTGCCAAGTGAAAGGAGCGAGCAAATTCCTTTGGTCATCCTGATTATCCACAGCATGTTGCTCTAAAATCTCGATCAGAGCATCCTTATCTTTCAGCAGCTGCTGTATTTTGGTACACTCCACGTTGAGAATGCGGTACTTGTTCTTCCAAGACCTCCTCTCCTGTTGAACTTTGTTGAGAGTAACCTAAAGCTTTTCAGTTTCCGTCATGAAGTACATGACAGATTCCCTTGGCGGAAGAATTCCGTGACGAGGATACGACATCTTTAGCTTGAGAGCCCTAGTTTGTACCCAGTGGAGATAAGGCTCCACCGAGACACAGTCCGGTTTTCCTAGAGACTCTCGTCCTTTCTTATGAACATGTTTCTAAGCATGCACTATTTCCATCTTTAGTGCTCTGTCATTTTCTCCTTCCTTGAAGAAAAGACCTTCCAGATGAGCATTACGCGGGACATGCCTCATTGGGTATCCAAATTGATGACGAACCAACACCGAATGGTAGTCGATTCCTCCCTTAGTTCCTATAAGGGGTACGTTGGGGAAGTTTCCACCACGATCAATTATCCTGATCCTGTCATAAATCCTATTGCACCAATCAATGTCAGAGTTAGTGAGAGACATGATTTTCTGCGACCAGCGTAAGGCACTCTTATGATCCCAAAAAGCAGTAGACTTAGGCAAATGGGAGATAAACCATTTGTATAGCAGGGGTACACAGCATGTGATCATTCCTCCGCTGTACAAATTTCCTAAGTGTACAGAATGATACGCATCTGCGAGCAGAGTTGGTATAGGGTTTCCAATGAGAAAAACCTTAATGGCGTTGATATCGACGAAGTTATTAATGTTGGGAAACAAAAATAACCCGTAGGTGAGTAAAACAAAGATGCTTTCAAAAGCAGTCATGTTCCCTATACTAGCGAAGTACAGGGCCTTCTTTGTCAAGAACTGGGTCGGCAAACCTTGTATGCCACCCTTAGTGGTCATATGAGCCCTGACCTCTGACTCGTCCAAATAAATTGCTCTTGCAATGATTTGACCCCTTGGAATTTCTTCCAGTCCAGAAAATGGAGCTTGATTAGTAATGTGTAGATCAGTCAGGTGAGAGTACTCCTCCAGCGTTGGTGCTAGCTGGTAATCCGGGAATGTGAAACAGTGATAGACCGGATCGTAAAACTGAACGAGTGCATCCATGATTCCTTCAATCACATGGATTCTTAACAGAGGTAGCAGACCTCCGTACTTGGCTCTGAAAGCCTCAGGGTTAGTGATCATCCTCGCTAACCTTCTCAAATCCTCAAGTTTTGGAACCTTGAAGGTGTACTGGTGAGTTCTCCTTCTACCGAAATCCATGAGCGCAATCTTTTTCTCTGACATTTGCAATCATTGTCTCAATTTAATTTGAAAAAGAGAGACTAGAAGAGAAAATTTTTCTTTGTTTTAATGTTTTTTTAGATGAATGCATGAATGCAGCACACAAAAACATAGAAAAAACATGGGGTCAAAGGGTCGTTGTCATGAAGTCAAGGCTCTACCCATCCCTCAAAGGTTTATACTAGTGATTTTTGTACCTGTCTCTCAAAATCATCAGTTCTTGTCGAGAAAACACCAGCGGGCCGGGAACCGTGCTAGGTGATGTTTTTTCGAAGAACCTTCATAAGAAGGTGGTATCGCGTGACAACCATTTCCGATAGTTTCCGCACCACTAAAAGAGGTTTTTCCTAGGTGTATACTCAATCTTTCCACATGCGGCATCACACGCATTCCCATTAGCAGAAAAATAAACACATATATCAATTAGGAAAAGCAGTATATATATTTGTCCTAATGTCCTAGACTTTTAAGAGCTATGAATCCTATGTTCCTGACAGAAAATGGCTCCCCGACGGAGTCGCCATTCTGTGGTTCCTTCCCAACTTAAAGGTTTTGACCTAAGATCCTAGTGAAGTCAACAAAAAGTCCTATCCCCATTGAAGACACTGCCAAGAAAAGGATTTGTCTAAGGTTTTCACCCTAGATTATAAGAACGAGAAGAATTCAGCCCCACGTTGGGCGCCACTTTTCTGTAGCGAGCGATTTTGGACGCGGTTCTTAAGCGTTGTCGCTCTTTGGGGTTTACTACAGGTCTATTCATTTTTTATCCTATTGTGAGCTGACTAAGGAAGGGAAATAGATGTCTCCAATTAACCCTGCTTGCATACTGAGTTTAAACAGCGGTCTGTTAGGTTACGAATGCTATATGGTAATGGGGCATTTCTTTCTTTTTGCTTTATTAAGGTGGAAAACTGGGACTATTCATGGGGAATTTGTCAGATTGGGTGGAGATAGGGGACTTTAGGTTTTTGGATTAGTGTGCTCGCTAAGATTTTTCTTTCAATCTTATGCCTACGTATTCCCGTTTACCGAAACAGGGAAATCAAAGCGTTCGTAGTTCCTCCTATTCTATGGGAGGAAATGGGTGTTTTGGTGTCTTGTTCAAAGCCCAAGACGTGAAGCGAAAGGTGATCTATATCTTATTCAAAGCCCAAGATGTGAAGCTGAAGGGTCTATTTGTATCTTGTTCGAAGCCCAAGATGTGAAGCTAAAAGGTGTTGTCTTTAGAGAGAATTTGTCATCTCTAAAGAGGGTCTATTTGTCACAACTGTTTATAAAGGAGAATTATTTTAACCGGGATATGTGAATCCGGCAATGCCATAATTTCCTTTATAGGGGGGATCCCACCTGAAGGAGAAGACTTTAACTCAGTGTAGAGCAATGCTATCTTTCCTTAGGAATTTTTCATGCTAAAAGAGGGACAGTGGCATGGATGTAAATAATCCAGAGGCTTGCCGCTTACAGCGATTAGATGAAGGGGAAGGAGTTGTTGATGTTTGTGTACTGTGAACGAGGCACAGCTTTGATGCTAAAAGGTTGATTGACTCAACCTGGGTCTTCTTATACAAAGCCTAAGAGGTGGCTATTGGCCCAACAAGAGGGAGTTTTTGTGTGTCTCGTACGAAGCCCGAGAGAGAGAGGCTAAAAGGGTTGACTCAACAGGAGAATCTTTTATACTTAACAAGAGAGTGTTTTTGTATCTCGTACGAAGCCCGAGATGGAGGCTAAAGATGGTGACTCACCAAGAGAATCTTTTATACTCAACAAGAGTGTGATTTTGTATCTCGTACGAAGCCCGAGATGGAGGCTAAAAGTTGATTGACTCAACAAGAGAGTCTTTTATACTCAACAAGAGATTGTTTTTGTATCTCGTACGAAGCCCGAGATGGAGGCTAAAGTTTTGACTCAACAAGAGAATGCTTTATACTCAACAAGAGAGTGATTTTATATCTCGTACGAAGCCCGAGATGGAGGCTAAAAGGTGATTGACTCAACAAGAGAGTCTTTTATACTCAACAAGAGAGTGTTTTTGTATCTCGTACGAAGCCCGAGATGGAGGCTAAAAGGGAGATTGGCTCAACAAGAGAGACTTTTATACTCAACAAGAGAGTGTTTTGGTATCTCGTACGAAACCCGAGATGGAGGCTAAAAGGTTTGACTCAACAAGAGAGTCTTTGTATCTCGTACGAAGCCGAGATGGAGGCTAAAAGTTTTGACTCAACAAGAGAGTCTTTGTATCTCGTACGAAGCCCGAGATTGAGGCTACAAGGTTTGACTCAACAAGAGAGTTTTTGTATCTCGTACGAAGCCCGAGATGGAGGCTAAAAGGTTTGACTCAACAAGAGAGTCTTTGTATCTCATACGAAGCCCGAGATGGAGGCTAAAAGGGTATTGTTTCAGTTAAGTGACAGGTCCAGTATGTTGGTTCAACGAGAAAATCAGTTCTTATATGAGTAACACTGTACTCATGGATTTGATCTGAGGATCGGGATTATTTCCTGTTCTCTAAGGAAACGGAGAATCCAAAGGGTATTTGAGATTGTCCAAGTCTGCGGGCGTCTTCCTATTTTTGAAAGGGACTTGCGAATGTCTTTGAGACTCAAGGAAATTAGACTGTCCAAGTCTAGAGTTTTATCTTTTATACTATGCTTAAAGAAACAGTAGTAGTACGTTCACGGTAGAAAGATCTAGACTATTTGAAAGACTGCTCTATTAAGATGACTAATTTCTGTTCCTATACCTCTAGGAGGTCATCGGGACAATTTGTACGAAGCCCAAGAGGAGGCTGGAAACTTTTAAAAAGCCGAGGGACAATTTGTACGAAGCCCAAGAGGAGGCTATCATTCTCGGAGGAAGAAATCATTTATACGAAGCCTAAGAAGAGGCTGTGAATACTTCTAAGAAGCCGACAGGTCCTTGTACAACGCCCAAGAGGAGGCGGGATGCTTTTAAAAAGCCTGTGGGTCCCCAAACCCCGAGAAGTTCAAGACATGCTATTAAAAAAGAATAGATCAAGCCAAGAAAGTTCGAGAATTTGGAAGAAACTCAAGGGATGCAATTCACGGAGAAGAGATCATCTCTGGGGAGTAGAGTTTCTTGACAATTCCTAAGGAGGACAGCCGAAGAGAAGACTGTATCTGGTGCTCCTATGGGGGGTCTAGTATTGTCTATTTCTATGAATGATCGAAACGGATTTACCTAGTGCTAGACGTAGTTGCCGGGGAAACTCTAAATATCTATACTATTATTACACAGTTGATATGAGTTTATGAAAGAAGACTTACAGTGAAACAGCCCCACATTACAGTTATATGTATATGAAAGCGGTAAATGAAAGCGTATAAACACTTACTCGGTTGTAGAGCTTCCATGCTGTTTGGTTAGTTGTTCAACAAAGAAAGCTTTGATAATAATATTATATACAAAATCAAAGGAGAAAGTATTTTGAAAAGATGTTGGGGCTTACAGCTCAAGGAGAGGCCCAGGGTTTTATCAGTGATCACACTGTTGTTTCGCATTTGTACAGAGAGGCTTATACAAGTGACTGAGGCCCAAAAAGGTTTTCTGTACAAAGGGATGGGTCTTACACTCTCCCAAGAGGCCCAAAAAGTTTTAAAGAAAAGAAATGGGTTTTACTACTCGAGGGTAGGCCCAGATGACTTTTTTTTTAAATTGCGATCGCGCCGAGATTTTGAAAACACCGTGGGTCTTATACATCTCATTGCATCCATTGTTGGTTTAAAGGAACTCGAACGTTCATTCCTTTGCAAAACAAAATCAATAGAGATCATGGATTTTAAAACAAAACTCTTCAATTTTCCAAAATGTTTGCAACTTACCTTTGAGTTCCTTGAAACCACTTGGTTTGTAGTTGCATTCCATGCGCATTCGCATCTCATTTGCATTTCTCGGTCTTGAGTCTTTCCCTCTATGTCTGAAGGATACCTAGCACCTATTCAAGACAAATGGCAAAAATGAGTGAAATTCTGAAGAACCAAGAAGACTTGAAAGAGGAGGTCAAAATCCTCAAATGCCAGATGAATTGGGTTCTAGAAACTTTGCAAGCTCTAATGAAGAAAGAGGAGTATGCTCACCCTGTCACTCCTAGAGTATATATCAGTTCCTCGTCCCCTATAGTTCTTCCATACCAAGGATCTGCCTTTGGAGAAATTTCATACCAGCCCATCTTTGGTCTTGGTCTTGCACCAGAATATCATCGTCATTAGGTGTCTACCAAAAGGGCGTCTCAATCTCCAACAGTTGTTTCTCCTCGAGGTTCCCGAAGCCAAAACAAGAAGAAGTACCCTGTTGAAAGAGGCCAGGTTAACTGCCAGCCTATTCCAGTGCCATTGAGCAAACTCTTCCCATTGCTAATACAGAACAAACTGGTGACTCCTCGACTTCACAACCCGGTGCCAGGACCTTGGCACAATGCAAACCTGACTTGTGAATTTCACAAAGGAGCCGAAGGGCATGACTTGGATGGTTGTCGAGCCTTAGAAGCTACTGTGCAAAGACTGGTCTATGATAAGGATCTGATCCTTGAAGAAGATCGCCCACAGATCGAATGCAAATTCCACACTGGGAAAATGGGGCATCTTATTGAGGAATGCAAAGAGTTCGAGGCGAAATTGCTAAGTCTGCTCAAGATGCTGAAACCTCGGGAAGGAATGTCAGATGTCAATATCTTAACTCTTGAAGCAAAAGGCAAAAGATTTGCAAGGCCTCTCAGGGTTCTATACCACAAGGAACAAGTGATCAATGGTGAGGGTGTTCCCCCGCTTGGGCCCGAAAACTGAAATCTTCTGAAATCAATTCGCCGAAGCTGGCTGTGTTTTGTTCATTTCAGTATTTTCAATTGTATTTCCTTTGCACTTTGAATTTGTATATTGCCTATAAGTTTTGTTGTATTTTCAAATTGGCAAGATTAATGAAATGTTTGTGCACTTTTTGATCAAGTCCATTCGTTTCACTCATTTACTTTTATGCTCATAAAAAAAACATATCTTTATCTTGTTTGTTTCCACTTATCAAAATTGTTGTTAATCAAAGATTAGGGAGGATGATGAAAACATTATATCCATAATTGATGTAGTATGCTTTCGATTAAACCTTGCCGACGATGTAAGGCATTGTTTCAATTCCCAAACACTGGAGAAATAAGGAAGATAATCCCTCGTTAACCCTTCGAGCCTAGAAGTAGGAGTTTTCTTTTCTTACATAAAAAACCTTTAAAATCTCAACCTTGGGGCAGGGTAGTTCTCATTTTAACTTGGTTATGCATTCGGACGCAAGCGCTTCATGCAAGACACCAGTCAGCTCTCTCCAATCAAGTGAGTAAGCATTGTACAAGTTATTCCCGAAGCGACAAATAAGGAAGGATCGTTGAGAAACCCTTAATCAAAGAATGAGCCGAGTCCTTTTCAAGGCAAAAGCTAAGAAATATGGGAAGCCTAAACTTTTCCTTATACAAGAGGTCCCATAACCCCAATCAGGAGAAGAAGAGGTCTCGCAACCTCAACAAAAAGACGAGGTCCCATAACCTCAAACAAAGACAACGAGAGGTCTCAAAACCTCAGCATTAAAGGATAACCAAATGTTGTAAAGGAGCAATGCCTACAAAGGTGTCTGAATCATCGTCAACTATCACCAATTCATTTCCTAGCCTTTGGAAACTTGAATGTATAGCTTGAGTTAACTGAGTGTAGGACTGAAGTTCATCATGAAGAGGGGTGGGTACAATCAAACTTTGGGCCTTTATCCTTTGTTTCATAAACCGTGAACCAAGCCACGTTACAACCCTTAAAAAACCTAATTGAGGTAAGGTTGTTTTGAAAGCATACTAAATCAAGGTTGATTAACCTGACTCATAATGATCTTTACTAAATTGCGTGTGTTGATCACTTCATCTATCATTCTATGAATGGCTAGATCCACCTTTGTTTTGGATTATCTAATCATTCCACTGTGTGTGTTTCATCAATTCAACTTGATTTCAAAAGCTCGCATGAACTTTGCATTAAAATTGTAAATTTTTAATGAACAATACTTATTTGTAAAGACAATTCAATGTGTAGCGAGCGATTTTGGACGCGATTGCGAAGCGCTATCGCTCTTTGGTGTCTACAGCTCGATTCATTTTTTATCCTATTAAAGCTGATGAAGGAAGGGAAATAGATGTCTCAAATTAACCCTACTTGCAAACTGAAGTTAAACAGTGGTCTGTTAGGTTACAGATGCTACAAAGATTCGGGGTCTCTATCGGGTTTATTTTTTTAAAAGTGGTGGGAGGTTTAGATGTTAGGACGGATGCTTCTTGATAGATATGTGAGAGTATGGGATTTTGGGTTTTTGTTTAGTGTGCTCGCTAAGATTTTTCTTTCAATCTTATGCCTACGTATTCCCGTTTACCGAAACAGGGAAATCAGAGCGTTCGTAGTTCCTCCTATTCTATGGGAGGAAATGGTGTTTTGGTGTCTTGTTCAAAGCCCAAGACATGAAGCTAAAGGTGGTTTGTATCTTGTTCAAAGCCCAAGATGTGAAGCGAAAGGTCTATTTGTAACTTGTTCAAAGCCCAAGATGTGAAGCTGAAAGGTTTCGTCTTTGGAGAGGATTTGTCATCTCTAAAGAGGGTTTTGTTTGTCACAACTGTTTTATAAAGGAGAATTACTTTAACCGGGATATGTGAATCCGGCAATGCCATAATTTCCTTTATAGGGGACTTCCAACTTAAAGGAGAAGACTTTAACTCAGTGTAGAGCAATGCTATCTTTCCTTAGGAATTTCTCATGCTAAAAGAGGGACAGTGGCATGGATGTAGATGATCCAAAGGCTTGCCGCTTACAGCAATTAGGTGAAGGGGAATGAGTTGTTGATGTTTCTGTACTGTGAACGAGGCACAACTTTGATGCTAAAAGGTTGATTGGATCAACCAAAGGTTTTCTTATACAAAGCCTAAGAGGAGGCTAATATGTGTCTCGTACAAAGCCCGAGAGAGAGGCTAAAAGGTTTTGACTCGACGATGGAGTCTTTTGGTATCTCGTATAAATCCCGAGATGGAGGCTATTTGACTCAACAAGAGAGTTTTTTTTTTAATCTCGTACGAAGCCCGAGATGGAGGCTATTGTGTTTTTGGCTCAATAAGAATCTTTTTGTATCCCGTATAAAGCCCGAGATGGAGGCGAAAGGGGTGATTGACTCAACGAGGGAGTCTCTTATGTGTCTCGTACAAAGCCCGAGAGAGAGAGGCTAAACGTTGTTTGACTCCACTGGGGAGAATCATTGTACAAAGCCCAAGAGGAGGCTAACTTCCCTGGAGAAGGATCATTATATAAAGCCTAAGAGGAGGCTATGGTTACTGTTTTAGTTGAGTGACAGGTCCAGTATACAGATTTTGAAAGAGAAAATCAGTTCTTATATGAGCAATGTTGTACTCAAGGATTTTGATTCGAGGATCCGGGTTATTCCTGTTCTTTAAGGAAGTGGGAAATCCGAAGGGTATTGAGAATGTCCGAGTCTACGGGTTTTCTTCCTATTTAACGAAAGGGGTCACTTGAGAATGTCTTTGAGACTCAAGGAGATTAAACTATCCGTGTCTAGAGTTTTATCTTTTGTACTATGCTTTGAGAAACAGTAGTAGACTCTTTGAAATGACTGTTCTATGCAGATGACTGAGTTTTGTTCCTATACCTCTAGGAGGTCGTCGGGACAATTTGTACGAAGCCTAAGAGGAGGCTGGAAGCTTTTAAGAAGCCAATCGGTCCTTGTATGAAGCCCAAGAGGAGGCTATCATTCCCGGAGGAAGAGATCATTATACGAAGCCTAAGAGGAGGCGGTGAATACTTCTAAGAAGCCAATGGGTCCTTGTACTAAGCCCAAGAGGAGGCTAGGTTGCTTTTAGGAAGCCTGTGGGTCCTTGTACGATGCCCAAGAGGAGGCCGATGCTTTTAAGAATCCGATGGGTCCCCAAACCCCGAGAAGTTCAAGACATGCCATTCACCGAGAATAGATCAAGCCAGGAAAGTCCGAGAATTTGGAAGAAACTCAAGAGATGCCATTCACGGAGAAAAGATCATCTCTGGGGAATAGAGTTTCTTGACAAGTGCTTTAAGAAGCCTGTGGGTCCCCAAACCCCGAGAAGTTCAAGACAGGCTATTCACGAGGAATAGATCAAGCCAGGAAAGTCTGAGAATTTGGAAGAAACTCAAGAGATGCCATTCACGGAGAAGAGATCATCTCTGGGGAGTAGAGTTTCTTTGACAACTTCTACGAGTGACAGTCTATGAAAGGGTTCACAGAGAATGCGGCCTTTCATATCTCCATATTGTTTAACCCCAAGAGGAGGGAAGACTGTGTCTGGTAATCCTATGGGGATCTAGTTTTGACTATTTAAGAGTGATCAACGGGCTTAATGCTAGACGTAGTTGTCGGGGAAACTCTAAATATCTATACTATTATTACACAGTTGATATGAGTTTATGAAAGAAGACTTATAGCGAAACAGCCCCACAATACAGTTATATGTATATGAAAGCGGTAAATGAAAGCATATAAACACTTACTCGGTTGTATAGCTTCCATGCTGTTTGGTTAGTTGTTCAACAAAGAAAGATTGAAAACAACAGTATATTCAAAATCAAAGGAGAAAGTGCTTTGAAAAAGAAAGATTTGGGGCTTACAGCTCAAGGAGAGGCCCAGGGTTTTATTAGTGAGTGCACTGTTTGAATTTGTACAGAGGGACTTATACAAGTGACTATGGCCCAAAAATTATTTTCTGTACCAAGGGATGGGTCTTACACTCTATCAAGAGGCCCAAAAGGTTTAAAGAAAAAGAGTGGGTCTTACTACTCAAGGGTAGGCCTGGTTGATTTTTAAAAGGCGACGATCGCGCCGTTTACTTGTACAGAGGGACTTATACAATAAGTGAGGCCCAAATGGTTTCTATACAAGTGGGTTGGGTCTTACGCTCTAATAGAGGCCCAAAATGAGTTTTAAGAAAAGAAATGGGTCTTACTACTCGAGGGTAGGCCCAAGGTTTTTTGTCAAAAGGCGACGATCGTGCCGTTTGTTTTTGACGGTATCGGGACTTATACAATGCACTGAGGCCCAAAAAAGGTTTGGTCAAAAAAAGGATTGGGTCTTACACTCTATTAGAGGCCCAAGAGTTTTGAAAATGATTTATGAGGGTTGAATTAATCCAAAAACCCTAATTTGTTTTCAAAATGTGTTTTAATTGAATAAAAATTCAATTAAAATGATCAAAATTGTTTAACATAGGAAAAACAAATTGTGATCTTGGATTAATGCTTCAAAAATTCAGTATTGACCTACAAAATAATTAGAAAGCATTAAAAGTTGCAAAATCAAGGTGGAAAAAATATTTTAAATGTTAAAAAACAATTAAAACATTAATTCTTTGCAAAAATATCAATTATACAAAATAAATAATATTTTTGGGATTTTTTGGGAAAATAAAATATTTTAACATTTTTGTGAATTATTAAAAAAAGAATCAACTCAAAATCATTAAAACTCAGAGAGAAATTAATTTTTGAATCAATTAAATAAAATCACAAAATTCAAATATTCAAATATTGGAAAATGGCGCCAAGAACAAAGGCAAGAACACGCGCGTTTTTCAGTTTTGCCCAGATTTGCATTTTCTCTCCAATCTCACTGAATACTTAATCATATCATGCAATCCACATACCAATCAACTCGTTTCAACCTCACGATCATGTCTATGGTATTTAATTTCATTTAAATTAAACATATAACAAGAAATCATGAAAAATCCTCAAGAACCCTAATTTCTGCATGAAGGCTAAGATTTTTGATACACGATTCAAACAATGTAATTAATTGAGGGGAAACATTCCATGCATGATTATGAACATATGCCTAAATTATTGTGCAGCAAAAATTGCATGGATCATAGAGTTAGAAGAGCTCATGCTTACCACTTGCAGCTGGTGATCGTGATTTGTGTTGGAGGTGTTACAGCTAGGTTCCAATGATCTGGATAGCTTCCCTAGGTGCCATGGAGTGTGTCTGGATGCTTGGAATGGATTGAAATGGTTTGGAGTTGAAGATGGTACCTCAACTGCAAAACTGTCAAGAACTTGAGCAATTGTCTGGTGATTTTGTGAAATCTGTGTTCCAGATGTTATGTGAGTGTTTGGATCACTTCTATATGATGTAAGTGAGGTGTGTGTGTGATTGGTTTGGTTGGAAAAGCTCTCAAACTCAAAACCCGATAGTGACTTGCCTTAGAAGGCTAAATTGGAGTGAAAGAAGAGATTTTGAGGAAAGCATCTGTTTGATGGATTTGGTGTACTCAAACTAATCACAATTGAGCTCTATTTATAGTAGAGCAAGTTTGTTTTGCAAGGAATAGTGAATGGCAACTGCTGAGTAGGTTTGGCCAATGTTGGCAAATGAAAATCCAAGTCTCCTCTAGCCATTGACTAGAGGTTAGGGCACAGGCTGCTGGTTCCCTTGGTCTTGGATAAGTCTTGACTGAATTCAGTTGAGAATGGCTCATTCCATGCCACCTTGATGCTTCCATTGAATGCTCCAATCCAAAATTGGAGTCTTGTCCCTATTTTGGCAATTCTAGGTTCAACATGTTATTTCTTGTTCCAAAGACTTTGGAGGCTTGGCTCAGTGATTGTCCCCTTTAGATTCAATCCTCAGAGGTGTCCAAGTGGATAGGAGTATTTGGATTTGGCTGATTTTGGCAAATCGAGCAAAAATGCAAAATCTGCCTGGCCTTGACAGATTTCACCAAGGCAACTTGCCAATGTTGTATCTCATGACTCAAATTGAATTTGGTAATGTTCTTGGTCATTTTAGAAAGCCCTTACATGATACAACAACTGTTTGAACATGTTTGGTTTTGATCTCTTTTGAATCCAAGTGAAAAATCCCCCTACATTTGGCAAAAAGTAAGGTAAAATCTGACTTAGTGAAATTTTCACTAAGTGTTGGAACAAAGTGACTTTTCTTGATTTTGATCACTCCATAACTCAAAATCCATGAGGAATTTGGACATAGGTCAGTATGAAGCTTTTGTAGAGGGCAATGAGATCTACAAATCAAGCTTTGAAGTGGGAACAATGGCCTTGTGGTTTAGGAGTTATGGTCCTCCAAAGTTGGCACATTAGTGTCACTTTTTCCATAACTTAGAAATTTTTCTAAGTTTTTATGGTTACCCCTTTTACAAGTTATCCCACTTTCTTTGATTTTTCTTGATGGATGATGATTCAAATCATACATTAACATCATTTTAGGGTTAAAAATCCATTTTGGTGAAAAATTTCAAAAAGACAAAGTTGACTTTTGTGCACAGTTGACTTTTTATCAGACGAATTCCAAACTGTGCAATCCTTTATGAAATCATGTCCTTGACCTAAATCAAACTTGATGGACATGTTCCATGGGTTTCATAGGGTATATTGAATCATGTCTTAGGGCTTGGGAGCATGTCCTGGTTAAAAGTCAAAGTTACAGTTGACTTTCCTCGCGAAACCCTAATTGTGGTGCAGATGAAATTGAGACTTGTTGCTCAAGCTTCTTGGATTAATCCATTGTTCCAAATGGATCAATATAGTTCATTAGAGACCCTCAAACCCTCTCTTGAGGTCTTGGCTCATGATTTTCCCTAAAAGTCAACTTAGGGGTGAATTAGGTCAAGAAACCCTAATTCCTGATTTTTGATGAATGCATCCCCTGAGGCAAAATTGACTTGATGATTGGGTCCATGAGGTCCCATGAAGTATATTAGGTTATGTTTTGGATCATTGGCTTGTGCCCAGATGAATAATTTCCATCTGGAGGCCCTGGTCGACCAAAACCCTAATTTGGTGACACTGGCGATCTTGAAGCTTGATCCACCTAGAAGGGAGCAGCCTTGTGCTTAATCCTTGAAGTGGGAGTCCTCTTGATCCATTGTGGATGTTTGAGAAGTTAGACAAGTTGAAGATCAAGTCATTCCTTGATTGATCCTTTGTCTAAGAACTCTGAGAGGGCTTGAAACCCTAATTCTTGATAGTAGTGAATGCTCAACAATCCTTGAGGAGATTGATGAGGCATGAAGGTACATCTATATTATGATGATTATTTGTACAATGATGGGAAATCTAAGTGGTCAAAATTTGGGGTATGACAGATGGCCCTATTTAATCTTCTTGGACACGAAGGTGTGAATGGCGAAGGTATTCGGGCATTCGGGGTGCAAGAGGATTAAATATCGGAATACCCGAAATTTTGACGGTGTCTATGAATGGTAATTCACGCATTCATCTTCTTTCGCTAAGCAATGATGCTTAGAAAAGGTAAACTTCCCCTCGATCCTGGTCTTCAGCCAAGGAACTGGTCTCATTTTCTGATGTAAACTTCCCCTCGATCCTGGTTTCCTACCGAGAAACTGGTCTTAGTTTCTGATGTAAACTTCCCCTCGATCCTAGTTTCCTACCAAGGAACTTGTCTTAGTTTCTTTTGTCAATAAACTTTATTGACAAGGGACACTATTCGTAGCGGTTTTCCTCAAACTTCTCACCGAATTTTCCTGAGGAGATGCCATTTGATGGAAAAACTTTTGATGTCAGACTTGCTGGGGAACCCAGTCGTCTGAGTTGTAGAGGTGCACAAACTTCTCTGTTTGGAGACGCCATTTGTCGAATCTACTGGGGAAAGTGAGTCTCTTGAGAGGCTGCTTCTGCTTGGGATCTTACATCATACTTTTCTCGGGATCTTCCCGGAGAAATTCCATATGATAGGGTCCAATTTTGAGGTGCCGATGACCTTTTCATCAGTGGTTTTTTAGAGCGAAACTAACATGCTGCCGAATCTCTGATTACGAGGCTTTCTCTGTGGATTTTCCTTAATCTGGGAAAGCAAGGATATCATCTGCAATGGCGAAGAGTGGTGTTTGTTGAACGTTTTCTCTGGCTTTTCAGAGGTTCAAATTATCAAAGTGGTCAAGGGCCAACTTCAATCCAGAAATAAAACTGGAGGAGAGAGATTGTTCAGATGTAACATTTCCTGACGAGGGAATGGTTGACAACTCGATTGAGAGGACTTTTATCGCTAGGGGACAAGACCGACTAGAGTGATAGTGATGCAATATGACTGTGAATGTAAATCAATAATGCATGATGCATGTATGTCTATGCTGACAAAACTGACGCGACATACAAACTAAAAGATGAACACGACTGGATACTTGGCCATTGTGGGGCGAAGAAGTACCGTTGGTTCAAGATAGCAATTCTACCTTGCTTAGGAGAAATAGTCCCTGCGGGGAATACCGTAGATCGGGCTTAGGAGATGAGAACTCGGCCGAGGTGTGTCAGACGAAACAAGGTCTCTTACACAGTTGATCCCTTCATTCGGGCGTACTGGCGTAAAAGGAGTACTTTGATTCCGTACTTTGAGGTTCGATTACTTCTGGAGAAGCGACCGTTGTTCTTCTAATGTTCAACAGTCAAAAGAAATTGCCATCTTTATTTTAAAAAAGCAGAAAAAATTTTATCAAGTAAATTCATTTTTGTTTTATTTCAAGAATCGTTGACCATGTTAAAATGTCGTTCTATAAAGCTAAAACAAGTAAGAATCACAAACAAAAGCACAAAGGCTCAAATTTTATTGATAGGATGGAAATCAGCCGAACGCGTGATTCCATAGAGTATATACAAAGTTAAAAAAATGGTAATTTACAGGGAAAAGGGGCTACGTTGAAACATAATGACCACTATCCTTCTACCAACTTTAAATTCGGGACATCCTGAGCTTCTGTCGAAGATGACCTTGACTGGAGTTTTCCTCCGATGGATGCTATAACTGCTGCTGAGGGACTTGCCTCTGTTGAACATAGTTACTTGCCATTATCCCTAATTTTTGCCTAGATTGTACTTTGAGATTTCCAATCCATCGGGATGATTTTTTCCATGTCTCTAATTTTTGCCTGGACTGCCCTTTCGGGTTTTCAATCCACTGAGACGTTTTTTTTTTTTTAGTTTAGGCGAAGTATTTCTTGACTACATCAACATTCGTGGGGTAGGCAAATTCCTCTCCATCCATGGTTGCAAGTCTCAAGGCACCGCCTGAGAAAGCTTCCGTGACCACATAGGGGCCGTCATAATTCGGAGTCCACTTGCCCCGAGAATCAGTGAGAAATGATTGTATCTTCTTGAGCACGAGGTCTCCTTTTCTGAAGACGCGAGGTCGGACCTTTTTGTCGAACGCCTTCTTTATTCTCTATTGATACAGCTGACCATGGCATAGTGCCGTGATTCGCTTCTCCTCGATCAGATTCAGTTCGTCGTGTCGGCTTTCACACCATTCAGCTTCGGTGAGCTTAGCTTCCATCAATACTTGGATTGATGGGATCTCTACTTCTATGGGGAGCACTGCTTCCATGCCATACACTAGAGAAAAAGGGGTTGCCCCTGTTGAAGTGCGGACAGATGTGCGATAACCGTGAAGAGCAAAGGGTAGCATGTCGTGCCAGTCTTTGTAGGTTACAACCATCTTTTGAACGATCTTCTTAATGTTCTTATTGGCCGCTTCTACCGCTCCGTTCATCTTTAGTCGGTAGGGAGATGAGTTATGATGTTCGATCTTGAACTCTGCGCACAACTCTTTCATCATCTTGTTGTTCAAGTTAGATCCAATATCAGTAATGATCTCGCTTGGAACACCATAACGGCAAATGATATTGTTTTTGATAAATCGGACCACCACTTGTCGGGTTACATTGGCGTATGACGCTGCTTCAACCCACTTGGTGAAATAGTCAATGGCTACCAGGATGAATCGATGTCCGTTTGAAGCCTTAGGTTCAATCAAGCCAATCATGTCGATTCCCCATATGGAAAAAGGCCACGGGGAAGAAAGAACTTTGAGATGTGATGGCGGTACATGAATTTTGTCGGAGTATATCTGACATTTGTGACACCTCCTCATGTACTTGTAGCAGTCGGATTCCATGGTCAACCAGTAGTACCCTGCTCTTAAAATTTTTCTCGCCATTGCGTGTCCATTGGCATGAGTGCCAAAGGATCCTTCATGGATTTCTTTCATCAGCATTTCTGCTTCTGGTCTGTCTACGCATCGGAGCAAGACCATGTCAAAATTTCTCTTATAGAGAGTGTCACCGCTCAGGAAGAAGTTTCCAGCCAATCTTCTGAGGTTTTTTTATCCTTCCTTAGTGCCCCAGGTGGGTACTCTTATTTCTGAAGGAAGCATTTGATATCGTGATACCAAGGTTTATCGTCTATGACTGCTTCGATCGTGAAGATGTAAGCGGGCCTTTCAAGGCGCATTATGTCGATCTTAGGTATGTCATTCCATTGACCTACACTAATCATAGAAGAGATAGTGGCTAATGCATCAGCCATGTGATTCTCATCACGAGGGATATGATGAAACTCAACTCTGTTGAAGAAAGGTAGCAACCTTCTTGCGTAGTCCTTGTAAGGAATCAGCCCTGATTGGTATGTGTTCCAATCTCCTTTTATCTGATTGATAACCAGGGCTGAGTCACCGTATACATCCAAGTTTTTGATCCTTAAATCAATTGCTTATTCGAGACCCATGATACATGCTTCGTATTCGGCCTCGTTGTTGGTACACTTGAACATAAGTCTGGCAGTGAAAAGAATGTGGGTACCCTGAGGGGTAACAATGATTGCCCCAATTCCGTTTCCATAATGATTAACTGCTCCGTCAAAGATAAGCCCCCATTGGGAACCTGGTTCTGGCCCTTCACTGGGTAACGGTTCATCGCAATCTTTCATTTTTAGATACATGACATCTTCGTTTGGGAAGTCAAACCCAACTGATTCTTGATCGTCAATCGGTTGATGAGCCAAATGATCGGCTAAAATACTTCCTTTAACGGCTTTCTGAGCGTGGTACTATATGTCATATTCTGATAACAGCATCTGCCAACGGGCAATTCTTCCCGTGAGAGCAGGCTTTTCGAAGACATACTTGATTGGATCCATTTCGGAGATTAACCAAGTAGTGTGACGAATCATGTATCGACGTAGACGTTTGGCTGCCCAAGCCAAAGTGCAACAAGTTTTCTCAAGCATCGTGTACCGAGTTTCGCAGTCGATGAATTTCTTGCTTAGATAGTAAATGGCAGACTCCTTCCGTTTAGTCTTGTCTTGTTGGCCAAGTACACATTCCATTGAGTCCTCTAGGACTGTGAGGTAGATGATCAGTGGTCTTCCTTCCACTGGAGGTGATAGAATCGGAGGATTCAACAGGTATTCCTTAATACTGTCGAAGGCGGTTTGGCAATCTTCTGACCAAACGCGATCCTGGTTCTTTTTAAGTAATTTGAAAATCGGCGCACATATGGCGGTCATGAGGAATATGAATCTGGAGATGTAGTTCAAACGTCCCAGGAATCCTCTGACTTGTTTTTCAGTTTTCGGAGAAGGCATTTCTTGAATGGCCTTGACCTTGTCAGGATCAACCTCAATTCCTTTCTGGCTGACGATGAACCCTAAGAGTTTCCCTGAACGGACACCGAAGGTGCACTTGTTGGGATTTAAGCGGAGTTTGTACTTCCTCAAAAGCTCGAATAGTTTTGACAGGTGGGTCACATGCTCCTCTTCTGTTCTAGATTTTGCAATCATGTCATCGACATATACCTCTATCTCTTTGTGTATCATGCCATGAAAAAGAGTAGTCATGGCCCTTTGATAGGTTGCCCCGGCATTCTTCAAACCCAACGGCATTACCTTGTAACAAAAGGTACCCTATGGGGTGATGAACGAAGTTTTCTCCATGTCTTTCGGCGCCATTTTGATCTGGTTATTGCCCGAGAATCCGTCCATGAAGGAGAAGACTTTGAACTTTGTTGTACTGTCTACCAGCATGTCAATGTGTGGTAAAGGAAAGTCGTCCTTTGGACTAGCCTTGTTCAGATCCCTGTAATCGACACACATTCTGACCTTTCCATCCTTTTTGGGAACGGGTATAATGTTGGCTAACCATTGAGGATACTCTGATGTAGCGAGGAAACCCGCGTCAATCTGTTTCTGTACCTCCTCTTTGATTTTGATCGCCATGTCCGGGTGAGTTCGTCTCAACCTTTGCTTTACTGGCGGACATTCCGACTTTAATGGTAAGTGATGTTCCACGATGCTGGTATCCAACCCTGGCATGTCCTGATAGGACTAAGCGAATACATCGGGAAACTCTTTGAGAAGCTTTATCAAACTCTCTTTGGCAATTGGACTGAGCAGTGCCCCAATCCTGATTTCTTTTCTCTCTTTTTCTGACCCCAAGTTTACCATTTCCAACGGTTCTGTGTGAGGTTCAATGGACCTTTCCTCTTGTCTGAGTAATCGGGAGATCTCTTCTGGAATTTTGTAGTCATTTCCTTCTTCAGCCTCGAATACCGGGAGCTCAAAGTTGGGAGAAGGCATCGGATCGTATGTTTCAACGGGGTTTAAAACAAGCAATCTGCATGACGTGATGATTCATGTTTAGAAGAGATAGAGAGAATGCAAAAGTGTGTGCAGTGTTTTATTTTACTGCTTGTTTTTATTTTTAAATTGTTTTTTAGGATTACCATTTTCTGAAAAACGAAAAGAGAAAACAACAATTAATGCGGAAATTACATAACGACGTTATTTTATTAATGAACAAGTCGATCCTTGAAACTACAGCCCTATAAAACAAAACTCTGTCGCTTTGGGCGAAGCGAAGAGGGAAATTTACAGAAAGCGAGCCCTATCAAAACATCTGTTTCACCTGGGTAGGGTGAAAGGTTAAAGATAAAGATGGCAATTACTTTGACTGATGAACGACCTTCGGAACCTCGATGGCAACCCATTGGCGGTGAACTCCTCGGTGAATCACAAAGTCTGGCACCTTCCTTGATTTGTCTTCAGAAATAACGCTGATTTCTGGTGGAGCAGGATCATTGGAATCTGTCTCCCAGGCAGAATTGTCGTAGGAGAATTTCTTTGTTGCATTTTGCATAGCATTTGTGCTCTCAGCTGTATCTCCCCATCCAGTTGGCTGGATATCTTCGAGCCTGATACGAGAGCCTTCGAGAGCGGTGTACTCGGGAAAAGCATAGTTGATGAATTCAAGTCTTGCAAACGTTTCGAATTCATCTTCATGTTGAGTAGCTTCAGGATGACCTGAGTGTTGATCTCATGACATGGTGGGGACACAGGTATTCTGTTCAATGACGGTCAGCTGATTTTCATTGTTCGGCTGACTCTCTTGCCCCAAGTTTCCTGGGTAAGGCTGCCACATTGGCAGGCCATCCATCGGGACATAGTAATTGTGGTCAAAGTTGTCTTTCATCAGAGTGTCCTCCTCTAATGAATTTGGCGGAGCACGGCATCCTTCCGGATCATAATCTCCATAGATCATTTCGACATCTGACCGTGGTATAAATCTCGGACTCTGTACGGGATAGCAAAATGGCATAGGCACCTCTTCCTGAGACATATAACCGTTTTCAGATAGGACTTCCATTCTTCATCTGTGTCGGAGGGATCCTCTTCATTGATAGCATGTACTGCTTGAGACACTGGGTGAAGGAAACCTCCACTGTGGAAGAAGTTTTGAAGGGGATGAAGACTTTCATCGTTGGCAGCTGTCTGAGTACAGGTTGCAGAAAAACCAAGACCCTTCTTTGTTGTATTGCTAGTAGGAATGACAAGCTGTCCCCATCCGGTTGTATTGGTACTCTCGACCGCTTTGATAGCATCATTGTATGAGGAAATCGAAGTTCCTCCTTGGGATTGATTGTCCTTTCTCACCGACAGTGCTTGGAACTGCGTCCCAATAACCTCCTCGGGTTCTACACAAGTAGATGATGATAAGTTACTCACGAGCAAGGCCTGTTCTCCACAGACTGTGACAAGTTGATCGTTCTTGACGAACTTTAGCTTTTGGTGGAGGGTTGAAGTAACCGCTCCAGCCTGATGTATCCAAGGTCTTCCTAATAAACAACTGTACGTTGCCCGGATGTCCATGACCTGGAAAGTGACTTGGAAAGTGTGAGGACCAATAGTTATGGGAAGATCAACTTCGTCGATAACCGCTTTTCTGGATCCGTCGAATGCTTTGACGACAACCTCGCTGATTCTCATCGGAGGGCCTTTGAATGAAAATTGCATCAAAGTGGACTTCGGCATAACATTCAGGGCTGACCCTGTGTCTACCAGTACGCTGGCTAAAGCATCGTCCTTGCAGTTGACTGTGATATTGAGCGCCATGTTATGACAACGACCCTTTTCAGGTAACTCCTCATCACTAAATCCCAAATTGTTGCAGGAAGTGATGTTAGAGATAATGCTATCGAACTGTCTGATTGTTACATCCTGTTCCACAAAGGCTTGCTCCAAGACTTTCTGTAGAGCCTCCCTGTGGGCTTCTGAACTGAGTAACAGTGATAATACCGAGATCTTTGAAGGAGTCTGTAACAGCTGATCCACAATGTTATATTCACTCCTTTGGATGAGCTTCAGCATCTCATCATTATTTTTCGAAAGGTCGGGATCACTGGATTGACCGACTGATGGATCGGGAGCTTCCGTCTGAAGTTCCTTTTCCTTGTTGGATTCTCCAACTCCTCTGTTGAAGATTCTACCGCTCCGTGTTACACGACTGATGTCTGCAATATTCTCGACGGAGGGTAATGTAATTTCCTTTCCATTTTCAACTGTCGTTGCACCGTATTTGTAAGGGATAGCCTTAGCTGATTCATACGGTAATGGTCCCGGCAGATAGATGACTATGGGAACCTTCTGATTTTTCTGACCATCATAAGCAATCTCGATCTGTTCCCAGTTGGGAATTCTTGATTCGTCAACTAGAGGGATGATGGCAAAAACATCCCTGGTCTGGTGACGACCAGAGATTGTGACAACATCCTCGACTTGATTGGCAAGGTAGCTCGGCGTCCAGTTGATGGGTCCAGAACCTGGATATGGACGAATCTCTCCACGATCCACCTGACCCTGAAGAGCTGCTCTCACAAGGTAACACCCTCAGTTACTTTCCGAACAGACACTACAACGTTCATAGTTGTGTGGGGGCACCTGGCCACGCCCACTTTGAATACAATGTAACCTTACTAGGTTAGCTTCCATTGATCGGACATCCTGACTCTGACGCCGAGTAGGATTTCTGTTACTGATACTAATTTGCTGAGTATCTTCATCCATATAGATTGGCATCCACCAGTGATTTAACAAGTGCTGAAGTACCTCCTGGACAATGGTACAACCTCGATCATTTTCGCAACCCGCTTTACAGCTTTGATAGTCATGTGATATCAGGAATCCGAGTCGGACCTGCTCAGCATGTAACTCTACCAGGTTGGTATTCATCACGCGAATATCAAAGATCTGAACCATGTTGATCTGATATGGGTTCCTATCATGGTAGTCTTGGATCCATCTGACGCTGGAGGGCCTCTTGTATGAAAGAGCATCCCTGTTTGTTTACCGAGCAAGTCAGACAAGAACTGTAATCGTGCCGCAGCAGATTATGATACTGGCTTTGCCTTGAGTGCATTGCCACCAAGTTGACATTCATTGCACGGATATCGTGGTTCTGAATGATGTTGGAATTCGTATAGACCATGTTAACTCCACGAACTCGGTGCTCTTGGATCCATCTGAGATCCATTTGTTCCTGTAGAGCTGCTTGCACCACAGAACATCCCTGGTTTTCTTTAGAGTAGATATCACACTGGTGATAGTTATGAGGTGGCACATGGCCATATCCACTCTGTCTATAATGCATCTTGACCAAATTGGTTTTCAACAAGAGTACATCGTGAATTTGATAAACGTTGCTAGATTCTCCTTCTATCAAATTGACTGCAACCTTCTCGTGTTGAGGCAGCGGGTTTGTGAGAACATTAGGATTTGTATCCTTGAAGGATAAGACCCCGCTCCTAACAAGTTTTTGCACGTCAGATTTGAAATTGAGACAATTCTCTATGTTATGCCCTGATCCTCCTTGATGGTAAGGGCATGTCTGATCCACCTTAAACCAGAAAGGCGGATTTTCCGGTACTGTAAGAGGGGACTTAGTCTGAATGTGCCCCTTGGCTAGCAGTAATAGAAACAGCTCTGCGTACGATACGGGTATAGGATCAAATCCTGGTGGCCGTGTTGTACGGTTGTTGTTATATGGAGGACGAGCCTGTTGAAGAGGCTGTTGTGTCCTTTGCTGATCAGGTTGGCTCTGCGCAACCTGAGGTTGATACGTAGGAATAGGCGCAGGGCTGATAGCAGGAGTTACAGCTGCTACCGGCTGATAACGTCGCCTTTGCTTTTCGAGAGAGATATTCCCAATATCTTGCTCTTTTTTCTTAGGGAGAGCACTATCGTATTTTTTAGTACCGCTCGTCGATCCAGTGTCTTTTACCAAACGTCCTTCTCGGACGGCTTCCTCAAGACGTACGCCCATGCCCACCATCTCGGTGAAATCACTGGGTGCACTGGCAACCATTCGGTCATAGTAAAATGAGCTTAAGGTTTTTAAGAAGATCTTTGTCATCTCTTTTTCCTCAAGAGGTGGACAAATTTGAGCGGCAATCTCACGCCACCTTTGAGCATACTCCTTAAAGGTTTCCTTGTCCTTTTGCGACATCGATCTAAGTTGATCTCTGTCAGGTGCCATGTCCAAATTGTATTTGTATTATTGGACGAAGGAAGTGCCAAGATCTCTGAATGTGCTAATCGTAGCACGGTTTAAACCCATGTACCATTTGAGTGCGGCACCGGTTAAACTATCCTGAAAGTAGTGAATCATTAGGTCCTGATTCTCCGTCTAAGCTGACATTCGCCGAGCGTACATCACCAGATGGCTCTGAGGGCAAGAGTTACCCTTGTACTTTTCAAAGTCGGGCACTTGGAACTTGTGCGGGACTTTCACATTGGGGACCAGACAGAGGTCTGCGGCGTCCTTTCCAAATAAATCCTGACCGCGAATGGCTTGTAGCTCCTTCTGCATTTCCAGGAACTGCTCCTGGAATTCATCCATTCTATCGAACAGAGTTTCCTTTTTACCAGAAGGTATCGGTGGAATCTGTCCTTCTGGGACAGTGTGCACCACAGGGGGCGGTACCGTGACTACGGTAGCGAATCTTGGCGTTTCCCGAAGTTTGTAACCTTCAGGAGTCTTCAGTATGCCCCTGGCATCTTCTCTTTCCCAAAGTTTGTAATCTTCAGGCCCAGCGGCTTCTGTTGAGATTCCCTGATCTTCAGTTATCGGCGGAACATATCCCTCTGGGATATAGTTAACAGGCATGCCCCAAGGACGATCTTTCGGCATCTGATACCTAGGATCATACTTCTCCATTATGGGCGTTGAGGTGATCTCTGATATCACAGTCCTCTGTAGCTGAGCTTCTGCCATGGCTTGCATGTCGTTACGAAGCTTTCTCATATCCTCTCTCAGAGCGTCGATCTCTTCCTTCAACTCTCTATTTTCTTCCTCAAGATCATCCATCTTTTTCTGACGATTGGCCTGAGTATTATACGAATGAGACAGTTTGACTCTAGAATCGAGACACAAACGTGAGATTCATAGGTAAGAAGAATACGCGATGTGAGAATGATGAATGCAATGATTATATTAATTGTTTTTTGGTTTAATCAAAATAAACTTCGACAATTAGATTGCAAATATCAAACAGTGGGGAAACCCCTTTTTTATTGAATACCAAGGATTACAGAAATGGAAATACAGTAGATTACAAGGTACAGAAACAGAAACCTAAGCTAATGGGTCCCGAGTCCTCTCTGAAGAGAAATCGGGTGCTGACTCTGGTACTTTCCTTTTCTTTGACCGAGGCTCTTGGGCCGTTGTCGGGTTGTCATTCCTTTGCCAAGTGAAAGGAGCGAGCAAATTCCTTTGGTCATCTTGATTCTCTACAGCATGTTGCTCCAAAATTTCAACCAGAGCATCTTTCTTTTTCAGTAGTTGCTGTATTTTGATGCACTCTACGTCGAGGGTGCGGTACTTGTTCTTCCAAGACCTTCTCTCCTTTTGAACTTTGTTGAGAGTAACCTGAAGCTTTTCAGTTTCCGTCATGAAGTACATGACAGATTCCTTTGGCGGAAGAATTTTGTGACGAGGATAAGGTATCTTTAGCTTGAGAGCTCTAGTTTGTACCCAATGGAGACAAGGCTCCACCGAAACACAGTCTGGTTTTCCTAGAGACTCCCGTCTTTTCTTATGAACATGCTTCCAAGCGTGCACTATTTCCATCTTTAGTGCTCTGTCATTTTCTCCTTCCTTGAAGAAAAGACCTTCCAGATGAACACCCTGTGGGATGTGTCTCATCGGGTATCCAAATTGACGGCGAACCAACACCGGATGATAGTTGATTCCTCCTTTAGTTCCTATGAGGGGTACGTTGGGGAAGTTTCCACAACGATCAATGATTCTGATTCCATCATAAATCCTATTACACCAATCTATGTCAGAGTTAGTAAGAGACATGATCTTCTGCGACCAGCGCAAGGCACTCTTGCAATCCCAAAAAGCAGCAGACTTGGGCAAGTGGGAGATAAACCATTTGTAAAGCAAAGGTACACAGCATGTGATCTCCCCTCCGCTGTACAAATTTCCCAAATGTACAAAATGATACGCATCTACGAGCAAAGTCGGCACAGGGTTTCCAATGAGAAAAACCTTAATGGAGTTGATATCGACGAAGTTATTGATGTTGGGAAACAAAAATAACCCATAGGTGAGCAAGACAAAGACGCTTTCAAAAGCAGTTACGTTTCCTATACTGACAAAATACAGGGCTTTCTTTGTCAAGAACTAGGCTGGCAAACCTTAGATGCCACCCTTGGTAGTCATGTGAGTCCTGACCTCAGACTCGTCCAAATGAATTGCTCTTGCAATGGTCTGATTCTTTGGAATTTCTTCCAGTCCAGAAAATGGAGCTTGATCAGTGATATGTAAATCGATCAGATGAGAATACTCCTCCAGCGTTGGTGTTAGCTGGTAATCCGGGAATGTGAAACAGTGATAAACCGGATCGTAGAATTGAACTAGCGCATCTATGATTCCCTAAATCACATGGACTCTTAACAGTGGTAGCAAACCTCCGTATTTGGCTCTGAAAGCCTCTTGGTTTGTGATCATCCTCGGCAAACCTCTTAAATCCTCTAGTTTTAGAATCCTGAAGGTGTACGTATGAGTTCTCCTTCTACCGAAATCCATTAGCGTAATCCCCTTTCTCTCTGACATTTGCAAACATTGTCTCAGTTTAATTTGAAAAAGAGAGATTAGAAGAGAAGATTTTCTTTGTCTTAATGTTTTTTTAAATGAATGTATGAATGCAACACACAAAAACATAGAAAAAACATGGGGTCAAAGGGTCGTTGTCATGAAGTCAAGGCTCTACCCATCCCCAAAGGTTTATACTAGGGTGATTTTTGTACCTGTACTCATTATCATCAGCTCCTCCCAGGAAAGTAAAACAACAAGCGGATCGCCAGCGAGTTGTAGAGCAATCTTAGAGTAAGTGCCATTCACCGAGAATAGATCACCAGCCTCAAATGAGGGTAGTATCGCATAACAACTATTCCCGATAGTTTCCACACTACAAAAGGGTTTGGCTCCTCAGCTTCTCAGACATCACAATCGGCCCATTGTCTAGGTGAGAGAATGGGTTGCATTGGTCAGCCTCCACTGAGGTTGATGGTCGACCTCGTCGCCATCACTTATCTTAAGTGTATACTCAATCTTTCCACATGCGGCATCACACGCATTCCCATTAGCAGAAAAATAAACACGTATATCAATTAGGAAAAGCAGTATATATATTTATCCTAAACATCCTATACCTTTTAAAGCTAGGAATCCTAAGTTCCTAACAGAAAATGGGTTCCCCGGCAGAAGCCCCAATCTGTGGTATTCACACAAGTGAAGAAAAAAAGTTTAGAGGAGCCCCACGGTGGGCGCCACTTTTAAAGTTTCCACCTGATAGATGGGAGGAGAACGAGATCTTGCTACAAAGGTGAGACAGATCCTAATGATAGATCCCCAGCAGTGATGCCAGGTCCCCAGTGAAGTCGCCATTTTTCTGTAGCGAGCGATTTTGGACGCGGTTGCGAAGCACTATCGCTCTTTGGTGTCTACAGCTCGATTCATTTTTTATCCTATTAAAGCTGATGAAGGAAGGGAAATAGATGTCTCAAATTAACCATGCTTGCAAACTGAGGTTAAACAGCGGTCTGTTAGGTTACAGATGCTACAAAAATTCGGGGTCTCTATCGGGTTTATTTATTTAAAAGTGGTGGGAGGTTTAGATGTTAGGACGGATGCTTCTTGATAGATATGTGAGAGTATGGGATTTTGGGTTTTTGTTTAGTGTGCTCGCTAAGATTTTTCTTTCAATCTTATGCCTACGTATTCCCGTTTACCGAAACAGGGAAATCAGAGCGTTCGTAGTTCCTCCTATTCTATGGGAGGAAATGGTGTTTTGGTGTCTTGTTCAAAGCCCAAGACATGAAGCGAAAGGTGGTTTGTATCTTGTTCAAAGCCCAAGATGTGAAGCGAAAGGTCTATTTGTATCTTGTTCAAAGCCCAAGATGTGAAGCTGAAAGGTTTCGTCTTTGGAGAGGATTTGTCATCTCTAAAGAGGGGTTTGTTTGTCACAACTGTTTTATAAAGGAGAATTACTTTAACCGGGATATGTGAATCCGGCAATGCCATAATTTCCTTTATAGGGGATTTCCAACCTAAAGGAGAAGACTTTAACTCAGTGTAGAGCAATGCTATCTTTCCTTAGGAATTTCTCATGCTAAAAGAGGGACAGTGGCATGGATGTAGATGATCCAGAGGCTTGCCGCTTACAGCAATTAGATGAAGGGGAATGAGTTGTTGATGTTTGTGTACTGTGAACGAGGCACAACTTTGATGCTAAAAGGTTGATTGGATCAACCAGTGGTTTTCTTATACAAAGCCTAAGAGAAGGCTAATATGTGTCTCGTACAAAGCCCGAGAGAGAGGCTAAAAGGTTTTGACTCGACGATGGAGTCTTTTGGTATCTCGTATAAAGCCCGAGATGGAGGCTATTTGACTCAACAAGAGAGTTTTTTTTTTGTATCTCGTACGAAGCCCGAGATGGAGGCTATTGTTTGTTTGGCTCAATAAGAATCTTTTTGTATCTCGTATAAAGCCCGAGATGGAGGCGAAAGGGGTGATTGACTCAACGAGGGAGTCTCTTATGTGTCTCGTACAAAGCCCGAGGGAGAGGCTAAACGTTGTTTGACTCCACTGGGGAGAATCATTGTACAAAGCCCAAGAGGAGGCTAACTTCCATGGAGAAGGATCATTATATAAAGCCTAAGAGGAGGCTATGGTTACTGTTTTAGTTGAGTGACAGGTCCAGTATACCGATTTTGAAAGAGAAAATCAGTTCTTATATGAGCAATGCTGTACTCAAGGATTTTGATTCGAGGATCCGGGTTATTCCTGTTCTTTAAGGAAGTGGGAAATTCGAAGGGTATTGAGACTGTCCGAGTCTACAGATTTTCTTCCTATTTAACGAAAGGGGTCACTTGAGAATGTCTTTGAGACTCAAGGAGATTAGATTGTCCGTGTCTAGAGTTTTATCTTTTGTACTATGCTTTGAGAAACAGTAGTAGACTCTTTGAAAGGACTGTTCTATGCAGATGACTAAGTTCTGTTCCTATACCTCTAGGAGGTCGTCGGGACAATTTGTACGAAGCCCAAAAGGAGGCTGGAAGATTTTAAGAAACCGATCGGTCCTTGTATGAAGCCCAAGAGGAGGCTATCATTCAGAGAGGAAGAGATCATTATACGAAGCCTAAGAGGAGGCGGTGAATACTTCTAAGAAGCCGACTGGTCCTTGTACTAAGCCCAAGAGGAGACTAGGTTGCTTTTAGGAAGCCTGTGGGTCCTTGTACGATGCCCAAGAGGAGGCCGATGCTTTTAAGAAGCCGATGGGTCCCCAAACCCCGAGAAGTTCAAGACATGCCATTCACCGAGAATAGATCAAGCCAGGAAAGTCTGAGAATTTGGAAGAAACTCAAGAGATGCCATTCACGGAGAAAAGATCATCTCTAGGGAATAGAGTTTCTTGACAAGTGCTTTTAAGAAGCCTGTGGGTCCCCAAACCCCGAGAAGTTCAAGACAGGCTATTCACGAGGAATAGATCAAGCCAGGAAAGTCCAAAAATTTGGAAGAAACTCAAGAGATGCCATTCACAGAGAAGAGATCATCTCTAGGGAGTAGAGTTTCTTTGACAACTTCTACGAGTGACAGTCTATGAAAGGGTTCACAGAGAATGTTGCCTTTCATAACTCCATATTGTTTAACCCCAAGAGGAGGGAAGACTGTGTCTGGTAATCCTATGGGGATCTAGTTTTAACTATTTAAGAGTGATCAACGGGCTTAATGCTAGACGTAGTTGCCGGGGAAACTCTAAATATCTATACTATTATTACACAATTGATATGAGTTTATGAAAGAAGACTTACAGCGAAACAGCCCCACAATACAGTTATATGTATATGAAAGCAGTAAATGAAAGCATATAAACACTTACTCGGTTGTAGAGCTTCCATGCTGTTTGGTTAGTTGTTCAACAAAGAAAGATTGAAAACAACAGTATATTCAAAATCAAAGGAGAAAGTGCTTTGAAAAAGAAAGATTTGGGGCTTACAGCTCAAGGAGAGGCCCAGGGTTTTATCAATGAGCGCACTGTTTGAATTTGTACAGAGGGACTTATACAAGTGACTGTGGCCCAAAAATTATTTTCTGTACCAAGGGATGGGTCTTACACTCTCTCAAGAGGCCCAAAAGGTTTAAAGAAAAAGAGTGGGTCTTACTACTCAAGGGTAGGCCCAGTTGATTTTTAAAAGGCGACGATCGCGCCGTTTACTTGTACAGAGGGACTTATACAATAAGTGAGGCCCAAATGGTTTTTGTACAAGTGGGTTGGGTCTTACACTCTAATAGAGGCCCAAAATGAGTTTTAAGAAAAGAAATGGGTCTTACTACTCGAGGGTAGGCCCAAGGTTTTTTGTCAAAAGGGGACGATCGTGCCGTTTGTTTTTTACGGTATCGGGACTTATACAATATACTGAGGCCCAAAAATGATTTGGTCAAAAAAGGATTGGGTCTTATACTCTATTAGAGGCCCAAGAGTTTTGAATGGGGCTTATAGCTCAAGGAGAGGCCCAAAAGGTTATTTTTCAAAAGGCGACGGTCGCGCCATTTGTTTTTTACGGTATCGGGACTTATACAATGCACTGAGGCCCAAAAAAGGTTTGGTCAAAAAAAGGATTGGGTCTTATACTCTATTAGAGGCCCAAGAGTTTTGAAAATGATTTATGAGGGTTGAATTAATCCAAAAACCCTAATTTGTTTTCAAAATGTGTTTTAATTGAATAAAAATTCAATTAAAATGATCAAAATTGTTTAACATAGGAAAAACAAATTGTGATCTTGGATTAATGCTTCAAAAATTTAGTATTGACCTACAAAATAATTAGAAAGCATTAAAAGTTGCAAAATCAAGGTGGAAAAAATATTTTAAATGTTAAAAAACAATTAAAACATTAATTCTTTGCAAAAATATCAATTATACAAAATAAATAATATTTTTGGGATTTTTTGGGAAAATAAAATATTTTTAACATTTTTGTGAATTATTAAAAAAAGAATCAACTCAAAATCATTAAAACTCAGAGAGAAATTAATTTTTGAATCAATTAAATAAAATCACAAAATTCAAATATTCAAATATTGGAAAATGGCGCCAAGAACAAAGGCAAGAACACGCGCGTTTTTCAGTTTTGCCCAGATTTGCATTTTCTCTCCAATCTCACTGAATACTTAATCATATCATGCAATCCACATACCAATCAACTCGTTTCAACCTCACGATCATGTCTATGGTGTTTAATTTCATTTAAATTAAACATATAACAAGAAATCATGAAAAATCCTCAAGAACCCTAATTTCTGCATGAAGGCTAAGATTTTTGATACACGATTCAAACAATGCAATTAATTGAGGGGAAACATTCCATGCATGATTATGAACATATGGCCAAATTATTGTGCAGCAAAAATTGCATAGATCATAGAGTTAGAAGAGCTCATGCTTACCACTTGCAGCTGGTGATCGTGATTTGTGTTGGAGGTGTTACAACTAGGTTCCAATGATCTGGATAGCTTCCCTAGGTGCCATGGAGTGTGTCTGGATGCTTGGAATGGATTGAAATGGTTTGGAGTTGAAGATGGTACCTCAACTGCAAAACTGTCAAGAACTTGAGCAATTGGCTGGTGATTTTGTGAAATTTGTGTTCCAAATGTTATGTGAGTGTTTGGATCACTTCTATATGATGTAAGTGAGGTGTGTGTGTGATTGGTTTGGTTGGAAAAGCTCTCAAACTCAAAACCCGATAGTGACTTGCCTTAGAAGGCAAAATTGGAGTGAAAGAAGAGATTTTGAGGAAAGCATCTGTTTAATGGCTTTGGTGTACTCAAACTGATCACAATTGAGCTCTATTTATAGTAGAGCAAGTTTGTTTTGCAAGGAATAGTGAATGGCAACTGCTGAGTAGGTTTGGCCAATGTTGGCAAATGAAAATCCAAGTCTCCTCTAGCCATTGACTAGAGGTTAGGGCACAGGCTGCTGGTTCCCTTGGTCTTGGATAAGTCTTGACTGAATTCAGTTGAGAATGGCTCAGTCCATGCCACCTTGATGCTTCCATTGAATGCTCCAATCCAAAATTGGAGTCTTGTCCCTATTTTGGCAATTCTAGGTTCAACATGTTATTTCTTGTTCTAAAGACTTTGGAAGCTTGGCTCAGTGATTGTCCCCTTTAGATTCAATCCTTAGAGGTGTCCAAGTGGATAGGAGTATTTGGATTTGGCTGATTTTGGTAAATCGAGCAAAAATGCAAAATCTGCCTTGCCTTGACAGATTTCACCAAGGCAACTTGCCAATGTTGTATCTCATGACTCAAATTGAATTTGGTAATGTTCTTGGTCATTTTGGAAAACCCTTACCTGATACAACAACTGTTTGAACATGTTTGGTTTTGATCTCTTTTGAATCCAAGTGAAAAATCCCCCTACATTTGGCAAAAAGTAAGGTAAAATCTGACTTAGTGAAATTTTCACTAAGTGTTGGAACAAAGTGACTTTTCTTGATTTTGATCACTCCATAACTCAAAATCCATGAGGAATTTGGACATAGGTCAGTATGAAGCTTTTGTAGAGGGCAATGAGATCTACAAATCAAGCTTTGAATGGGGAACAATAGCCTTGTGGTTTAGGAGTTATGGTCCTCCAAAGTTGGCACATTAGTGTCACTTTTTCCATAACTTAGAAATTTTTCTAAGTTTTTATGGTTACCCCTTTTACAAGTTATCCCACTTTCTTTGATTTTTCTTGATGGATGATGATTCAAATCATACATTAACATCATTTTAGGGTTAAAAATCCATTTTGGTGAAAAATCTCAAAAAGTCAAAGTTGACTTTTGTGCACAGTTGACTTTTTATCAAATGAATTCCAAACTGTGCAATCCTTTATGAAATCATGTCCTTGACCTAAATAAAACTTGATGGACATGTTCCATGGGTGTCATAGGGTATATTGAATCATGTCTTAGGGCTTGGGAGCATGTCCTGGTTAAAAGTCAAAGTTACTGTTGACTTTCCTCACGAAACCCTAATTGTGGTGCAGATGAAATTGAGACTTGTTGCTCAAGCTTCTTGGATTAATCCATTGTTCCAAATGGATCAATATAGTTCATTAGAGACCCTCAAACCCTCTCTTGAGGTCTTGGCTCATGATTTGCCCTAAAAGTCAACTTAGGGTGAATTAGGTCAAGAAACCCTAATTCCTGATTTTTGATGAATGCATCCCCTGAGGCAAAATTGACTTGATGATTGGGTCCATGAGGTCCCATGAAGTATATTAGGTTATGTTTTGGATCATTGGCTTGTGCCCAGATGAAAAATTTCCATCTGGAGGCCCTGGTCGACCAAAACCCTAATTTGGTGACACTGGCGATCTTGAAGCTTGATCCACCTAGAAGGGAGCAGCCTTGTGCTTAATCCTTGAAGTGGGAGTCCTCTTGATCCATTGTGGATGTTTGAGAAGTTAGACAAGTTGAAGATCATGTCATTCCTTGATTGATCCTTTGTCTAAGAACTCTGAGAGGGCTTGAAACCCTAATTCTTGATAGTAGTGAATGCTCAACAATCCTTGAGGAGATTGATGAGGCATGAAGGTACATCCATATTATGATGATGATTTGCACAATGATGGGAAATCTATGTGGTCAAAATTTGGGGTATGACACAATGTCAAAAGAATCCCAACAAATGCAGGCAGCTAGGGAATTTGACTTGATAAAGGAAGCTCAGTCAGGGGTAACCAAGCGGAAGGATCTGCCAATCCAGCATCCCAAGAGCTACTAAATCAGGGGCAGAAACTCTTCAAATTTAGGATATTGGAGAAACCCTTCTTGAGGTCATCTTATGACAAGTTTGGACTCCAGTGACCCATCAACAGGGGCAAATTTGTTCCCTGGTTATTTCTACCATAGTCTGAGTACTTTGTATTGAAAATACAGTTGAACATGGGCAGTTATGTCGTGGCTCATAAACCTTTTCAAAAGTTTGAAGATATTAAAGCATCTGGTATGCCAATTCTTCTATAAAATCCTTTTGATAACTTACTCTCACAGAGCAATTAATCAGAAGCAGTCAAGTCGAGATTCGGTTAATCTCTAAAAATCAACGACATCCCCTTCACAGATCAACCAAGCTGACAGGGGCAAGTTTGTCCCCCAGTTGTCGACAACCAGTCTGAAGCACAAGTTCAAGGACCTTGTTGTGTAAATACAGTTAATCTGGGGCAGTTATGCCAAAATTCATATCTCTCTAAGAGTTTGAAGATATTTAAACACCTTGTATGCCAATTCTTATGTAAAATCCTCTTGATATTTGTCTCCTGACAGACCGTGTAATCTGGGGCAGATAAGTTATGAAGAACTGCTCAGCTTTTGTGACATCTTTTGCTAAGCTCCCTAGTAAACTGTTACATCAGCTAATCTTGGCAATTCTCCATGAATTTCCCTCCTATAAAGAGATGATGCTCATGATGACAATCCTAGTGAAGTCATAATTCTATACCAGTTGGAGTAATATTTCCCCAGAGAAAGTTGTAATCTTGAAGTAGAACCATTGATTTCTGCAGATTCATCCCCGGTAATGGTCCAATCTAATGAGTTTGGCTGGGTATCCTTGTTGAGATGTTTATTTCATCTCCTGTCTCGCTTCCCTTTGTCTGTTTTGTCAGCATAAGCATGGCATAAGCATTCATAAGCATAGACATGGCATTCATGCATTCATGTGCATGGTATCTTAGCATTTTTGTCCCCTTTCTGGTGCTTACCTGTTTTGGTTCACTTTGGTGTTTATCTGGCTTTGTCTATTTCTGTCCAATAGAGTTGTCAGCCCTAGGCATAAAGTGCCCATCCTTTCTGAATTCCCCACGGAGTCTGATTCTCGTGGATGATGGTTGGTTCAGTTATCTTTTCCACATTTGGATAAGATAAATCCCTATTTGAGTTCATTCCTCAATTGGAGTCTTGTTTGACCGTTTATTTCTAGCTTGTTCCTAGATTGAACTTTGATCCCTGGCAGGTGTGGTTTCTGAGCCCATCTTGAACGTGCATTTATTTTGTACTGTGTCTCGCAGGAAGAATCTTTTGCAGATCCTTATTGAAGACATGATCATTTCTCTAGCAGCGGTGTAATATCAATATCTCTTTGGAATTTATACCCAACAACAAGTGGCAATCTCCTTGAGAAGCTTGTTTTGCTATCATTACCTCTACAACGATAAGTGGCAATCTCTCCCGAGAAGCCAGTTCGTCCTTGGTTTTATTCATACTCCTATAGCTACCAATGGTGTCCTCCCTGTCAATTCTTTAACATTGATATTGACAATTTCTTCATTCCGTCAATCCTTTGACGTAGATGATGTTCCATAAAGTCAATTTCTTCATTCCGTCAATTCTTTGGCGTGGATGATGTTCCATGAAGTTAATTTCTTCATTCCGTCAATCCTTTGATGTGGATGATGTTCCATGAAGTCAATTTCTTCATTCCATCAATCCTTTGACGTGGATGATGTTCCATGAAGTCAATTTCTTCATTCCGTCAATCCTTTGTGAAATTCTGGTATCAGATGTGTGATGTTAAGTGTGATGTCACAACAACACAATCTGCTATATGAACAAGGTAAAAACAACAGTAAATAACACAATGAATTGTTCACCCAGTTCGGTCTAACTACCTACGTCTGGGGGCTACCAAGCCAGGGAGGAAATTCACTAATAGTAGGATCAAATTACAGACTCAACAATCCCAGTTGACATCTACCTAACTTAATCACTACCCAATGACACTTCTACCTAAGAAACCACTTAGGTATGAGAAACCACTCACTCCCTAAATCACCACAGTGATACAATCCAATGATTTCAAATTAAACACACTACTTGATTCTGCTTAACAGCTTTGATCAAGAACAATTAACAACTCAAAAATAGTAACACCAATTTAAACACGAATGGTTTACAAAACACACACGAAGACACAAATGACACTCAGTCTTTAGCTCTCTTTCTTCGTTGTTTACCAACAAGGGTTGAGGCTGCTTTTATAGAATTCTGACTTGGGCTTGGACCTCTTCCAAAATTATCTGATTTGATTTGTTTTAAAACCAGAATTTAAAACAGATTTAATCTTCAAATCTTTTTAAATCTCTTCAAATCAGCCCTAATGTTAGTTACATGATCTGCTCCATAATCTGCAAATTTTCTGATTGAAAATATCTTCTCCAAGATCTTCGCATCCAATCTCTCTAACAGATCTCCTTAAAGCACACTAACACGCGCAGCCCTAAAACATCACAACCTGATGTTCTGATGTTCTGATAAACTGATGTCAAGACATCAATTATAACATCAGCATATAAAACTTCAACCCTGCAACAGCTAATGTTAGGAACCAATGTTATGACATCAGATATATGACATCAACATTATTCAACTTTGTTTTACCAAAATTCCATCCAATACTAGAACTAACAATCCCCCCCCCCCCTTTGGCTAATTTTGGCTAAAACAATCTCTGCCATCATCAGAGGTACCTGCAGCGGAAAAACTTCACAACCAGCAGCAATCACAATCAAACATGCACACAGCTATACTCCCCCTCAAAACAAGAACCAGCATACCAGCTGTTCAATCATGCACACTCCCCCTCAAGCCTAGAGGCACAAAGGCTAACTCTCCCCCTTTTTAGCCACAATTGGCCAACTACCAACAAGTTATACCCTACCACTTTACTACAGTTAGTCCTACTAGCTCTCCTTGTCAGTCAACAGTCAGCACCACAAGACAAGACAAATCATATAACAAAACCAAGATAAGCATAAAAGTACTTTTATCCAAGTTACACACCATGCACACAATGTGCAGAAACAAAAAAACTACAAACTACAAAAGCAATAAACAGCAAAAACAACACTTCAATCTTCATTAGCATCAGAACCATCTGCAGCATCCTCATCACCTTCCTCTGAACCTGAATCTTCAGTATTGACATTCACATCATCTTCACCCTGTTCCAAGGATTTGATCATCTGCTCAATATTCAACTTCCTAGCAGTGCTAGTACTGATAACCATATCAAGATCCTTGCAGGTTGCCTTCAATTCTTCAATCAACTCAGTTTTAGTACTGGCCTTCTTAACACCAGAACTTGATGTTACAACAATGTCTGGAACATGATTCCCAACAAACAGCTTGGGATGCAAGGATAAAGCTGACTCCCTCTTACATGCTACATCTGAACTGGTTAGAATTCCAGGATGTTGGTCTAAGATCATTCCACAGACAAGAGAAGGGAATGCTATAGGCATCTTGATAGCATTAGTGGCACCATGCTTCACAACTTGATCAAATATGTAATTTCCATAATTGAACTTGACCTTTTTTCCAACATCATAAATAAACCTTCATAATCCCACAACTATGGTGGTTTTGTGATTAGTAGGTACCCAGTTAGCAGCTCCAATTCTGTGCAAAATAGCATACTTGATACTGAGTTTGCTAGCTGTCAATTTACCTTTTAGTGGCCAAACCTTCACTTGAGTGGTTGTGATCTCTTTACACACATCATTATCAGTCACTTCCAGTTTACAACCCTCTTGATCATCTCTTCCCAGATACTTATTGATGGTACTAGGAAGGAAATTAATACACTTACCCCTAACAAACACCTTCGTGAAGCCCACACTTCTTTTATTAGAAATGTCTATGGGAATGTTAACAATAAATTCCTTAACAAGTCCACCATAGCACTTAGAGAATTTTGTCACAGTCTTCAACAGTCCAGCAGCATGAATGAGCTCCATAATTTCTTTCATCTCCAATGCATCTTTGCCCAGCTCTCTTTCCAGAGCTAATCTCCTTTGACACACAAATTTCCACATTGGAGCACTGCTAGCATAATGAAAGGATATGTTGTCCACTGGCACTTCAGGAACCTTATCAGAAATTCTCTTCAAAATGGACTTTCTGACAGGGGTGATGTCTTGAACATCTTCCTCAACATCATACTCAGATTCAGATTCTTCTCTAATCTTTCTCTTTTTGGAAGTCACAGCAACCTTGCTCCAAGATTTAGTTGGACCAACAACAGATGTCTTTTTCTTCTTGCCTTCAGTTGTCATCTTAGGAGAAGATTCCACAGTCTTTCCTTTTCTAGTCTTCAATCTATTGGCAATCCCAGGAACAGCATTACCAATTACTTCATTATCAGATAAGTCAACAACATCCACCACATCAGCATTCTTCTTCCCTCTGGGACTAGGAGTAACATCCCTAGCATGTGATGTTCCAATATCATGTTCAACATCAGCCTCATCTTCAATCTGAGTATCCCTTTCTCTTTTAGCTTCAGCTTCAACTTCATCTTCAATCTCAGCATCTTCAATGACTGAAACAGCTAATCTGTGAAGATTTATTTTAGAAGTTTCAATATCATCCTTTTCTCTAACAGATTGATCAGCAGACATTTGACTCAAAGGTCTGGATATTCCTTTCACAGAAATCCCTTTCTCAAATATTTTTGTAACAATCTGGTCAATACTTTTGTCCACATCTACCCTTTCTTCAACAGCTTGAGGAAGAGGGGTGGTAGTCCTAGGAGTAGGTTTGTCTCCAAACAATACACTAGTGACAAACGCTCGACTCTCGCTATCATCAAATTTCTTACCCATAGATTGATTAGAAGTATTACCTTTTGAAGGCCTCTTAGGTTGATACTTCTCAGGTCTTATCTTTTCTGAAGCTGGAATCATAGAGATAGGAGCAACGTCCATAGCTTCATCCACAGATACCTCTTCTGTCGAAACCCTAGAATTTGCATGAGTGGAACTTTTGGACGCAGCCTTCTTGGATGGAGATGACACTTGTTTAGACATCGTTCCTGTGTAACAACTGATGACCAAAGGTGTTTTGTAATTTCTGTTCTTAGGGGGGAAGATGAACGGACTTGGAGTGTGGAGAGTGAAGTAGTGTGTGAGAGTAATAATAGAGAATGATAGCCTAAGGTAAGGGGACTGCTTTTGTTGGTCACTTAAAGGCCAATAAATGTATTTTCCCCTCCAAAACAAATTTCCTTTTAAATTTTTGAAATTTAATAAATGCACACCATAATTCACTAACCTTTGAATCCTTTTCCACATGCCCAAATTTCTACTTAACAATTCACAAATTTCAGCACACATATCTTTAGGGAAATCGTCATTACCCTTCATACCTGAATGATCAACCTCTACTACCTTGGTTTCTTCAATATTTCCTCTGAATAGTTGCATAACACTAGGTTGTTTGGTGATCCTTCTAATGTCACATTCAGATGTCATAACATCATCCTTGACATTACATGATAAGCTGGACTCTTGAGGAACCCATAAATAACAGTTATCTATGGATCTAACTCCCCTCATAACGACTTCACTCTTCTCATTAGTCACTAAACATTTATCTTTAGTGTAGCTAACCTTGAATCCTTCATCACATAACTAACTGATGCTAATCAAATTAGCAGTCAATCCTTTGACTAGAAGTACACTTTCAAGCTTAGGTCCAGCCTCACAATTCAATTTTCCAATTCCTTTAACTTCCCCTTTTTCTCCATTACCAAAAGTTACATCCTTTGTGGAGTAAGTCCTGATATCCACCAACTGATTCTTGAAACCAGTCATATGCATTGAGCAACCACTGTCAAAATACCAACCATCCATAGCTGGGGTTCTAACAGATGAGTGAGCTAATAGACATGTGACAGCAGCTTTAGGAACCCATTGTTTAACAGTCTGAGGCATGTCCTGCTTCTGTCTAGGTTGAGGAACAGGCTTGGGATAACCATGCAGTTTAAAGCAAGAGGATTGTATATGGCCAAATCTTCCACAATAGTAACATCTTACTCTTTGAATCTCTTTTCTGAAGTGATTGAAATGTCTCCCACCTTGATGATGATTTCTGTCATAATGTTGAGGCTGCCATCTGTCAAAATATTGATGTTGTCTTCTCCCATAACTAGGTTGTCTTCTGTAGTGCTTAGGCTGTCTTTTACCATGATGATGTGGCCTTCTTCTGCCATAACCATGAGGCACAACATTCTTAGGTCCAAACCCATACATTTTCCCTTGATGTTGAGACATCGGATGGAACATGTTATGTTTGAGATTATAAGCCTGCATACTCCTATGGTATTGGGGAGGCATATAGTGTCTAGCTCCGGGAAACTGAGGCTTTCCTTGAGGTTGAGACAAAAACTTCTTAGGAACATGACCATAGCCCTTTCCATTATTTTGTGGCCCAAGGTGAGGGACAACCTTCTTAACTCCAGAACCATGTCCTTTTTCATGCTGATGAGGAATGTTTTGTTTAACCCCAGAAGAACTAGCCTCTACAGATATCTTCTTCTCACCCTCATATCCTAGACCAGTCTTATCACTTGCACCTTTTCCAGCTTCAAGTATTTTATCCAGATTGTCAGTTCCACTATTTAACATTCTGATGGATTTTGACATTTGATCAAGCTGGGATTTTAACAACAAAACTTCATTCATAAGTTCAGCTTTCTCAGTCTCAAGCTGTACAATAATCTTCTTCTGCTTCTCCCCTTCTTGAAGGACCTATTCACTTTTCAGACACAGCTCTTCATAAGAGGATGCCAGCTCTTCAAAGGTCAATTCACCATCACTAGACTCTCCATCAGAGGCACATAGTCCAGTCAATGCCTTAATATGCTTGGCATTCTCTTCTTCACTTTCACTATCTGTATCAGACCAGGAAACAGATAACCCCTTTTTCTGCTTTTTGAGGTATGTAGGGCATTCTTTCTTGACATGACCATAACCTTCACACTCATAGCATTGGACTCCCTTGTCATTATTGGACTTTTCTTCATCTCTAGTTTTCTTCCCCTGATCTCCTGATCTGTTGGTGTCAGATGTGATGTTCTTGACATTAGGATTATAACTCCTATTTATCCTCTTCATACCCTTATTAAACTGTCTCCCCAGCATCACAACAGCATTTGACAGTTCCTCTTGAGTTTCAAAATTACACTCCTTCTTACTATCTTCAGTATTGGACACCAAGGCTATGCTTTTGGTCTTCTTTTCAGGCTCCTCATTCAATCCTAACTCAAAGGTTTGAAGAGAACCAATCAACTCATCAACCCTCATCTTGCTGATGTCTTGAGCTTCTTCAATGGCAGTCACCTTCATTTTATATCTCTTAGGAAGGGATCTGAGAATCTTCCTTACCAGCTTCTCTTCAGTCATTCTTTCTCCTAAAGCACTAGAAGCATTGGACAGCTCAAGAATATTCATGTGAAAATCATGAATGGTTTCATCCTCCTTCATCTTCAGATTTTCAAACTTTGTGGTCAGCAGTTAAAGTCTTGACATCTTGACCTTGGAGGTTCCTTCATGAGTAGTTTTCAAGACATCCCAAGCTTCCTTAGCTACTTCACAAGTGTTTACCAGCCTAAAGATGTTCTTGTCAATACCATTAAAGATGGCATTCAAGGCTTTTGAATTTCCAAGTGCAAGCTCATCTTCTTCCTTTGTCCAATCTTCCTCAGGTTTTAGCTTAGTTGTACCATCCTTTTCAACAATAACAGGTGCTTTCCATTCTTTTAAAACAACCTTCCAAGCCCTGCTGTCTAATGACTTTAAGAAGGTAACCATCCGTGGTTTCCAATAGTCATAATTAGAGCCATCTAGAATAGGGGGTCTATTCACAAATCCACCAGTCTCCTTGTCCATTGCACCAGAAAGTATCAGCCCTAGATCTCACCCATATGCAGAGCAGGATGCCTGCTCTGATACCAATTGAAATTCTGGTATCAGATGTGTGATGTTAAGTGTGATGTCACAACAACACAATCTGCTATATGAACAAGGTAAAAACAACAGTAAATAACACAATGAATTATTCACCCAGTTCGGTCTAACTACCTACGTCTGGGGGCTACCAAGCCAGGGAGGAAATTCACTAATAGTAGGATCAAATTACAGACTCAACAATCCCATTTGACATCTACCTAACTTAATCACTACCCAATGACACTTCTACCTAAGAAACCACTTAGGTATGAGAAACCTCTCACTCCCTAAATCACCACAGTAATACAATCCAATGATTTCAAATTAAACACACTACTTGATTCTGCTTAACAGATTTGATCAAGAACAATTAACAACTCAAAAATAGTAACACCAATTCAAACACGAATGGTTTACAAAACACACACGAAGACACAAATGACACTCAGTCTTTAGCTCTCTTTCTTCGTTGTTTACCAACAAGGGTTGAGGCTGCTTTTATAGAATTCTGACTTGGGCTTGGACCTCTTCCAAAATTATCTGATTTGATTTGTTTTAAAACCAGAATTTAAAACAGATTTGATCTTCAAATCTTTTTAAATCTCTTCAAATCAGCCCTAATGTTAGTTACATGATCTGCTCCATAATCTGCAAATTTTCTGATTGAAAATATCTTCTCCAAGATCTTCGCATCCAATCTCTCTAACAGATCTCCTCAAAGCACACTAACACGCGCAGCCCTAAAACATCACAACCTGATGTTCTGATGTTCTGATAAACTGATGTCAAGACATCAATTATAACATCAGCATATAAAACTTCAACCCTGCAACAGCTAATGTTAGGAACCAATGTTATGCTATCAGACATATGACATCAACATTGTTCAACTTTGTTTTACCAAAATTCCAGCCAATACTAGAACTAACACTTTGACGTGGATGATGTTCCATGAAGTCAATTTCTTCATTCCGCCAATCCTTTGACGTGGATGATGTTCCATGAAGTCAATTTCTTCATTCCATCAACCCTTTGACGTGGATGATGTTCGATGAGGTCAATTCCTTCATTCCGTCAATCCTTTGACGTGGATGATGTTCGATGAAGTCAATTTCTTCATTCCGTCAATCCTTTGACGTGGATGATGTCCGATGAAGTCAATTTCTTCATTCCATTAATCCTTTGACGGGGATGATGTTCCTTACCGTCAAACCTTTTGATGATTTGAACTTCAGATATGCTATTATTCCTTGCCGTCAGCCCTTTTTTACGATGTGAACTTTGGTCAGTTGTGAACTTCAATCCCAAATCAAGCTCATACTGGTATCTTATCCAACTTAAATTGGTGTATACTGACATGTCACTTCTGAGTCCAATCCTTGTTGGCACTTTAATCTGGTTCCCATCAGAGGTTCAGTCATTATCAATTTCGAAGTCCAGCTCATACTGGCATCCAAATCCAGCTCATACTGGTATCTTATCCAACTCAAATTGGTGTATACTGACATGTCACTTCTGAGTCTAATCCTTGTTGGCACTTTAATCTGGTTCCCAGCAGAGGTTCAGTCATTATCAATCTCGAAGTCCAGCTCATACTGGCATCCAAATCCAGCTCATACTGGTATCTTATCTAACTCAAATTGGTGTATACTGACATGTCACTTCTGAGTCTAATCCTTGTTGGCACTTTAATATGGTTCCCAGCAGAGGTTTAGTCATTATCAATTTTGAATTCCAGCTCATACTGGCATCCAAATCCAGCTCATACTGGTATCTTATCCAACTCAAATTGGTGTATACTGACATGTCACTTCTGAGTCCAATCCTTGTTGGCACTTTAATCTGGTTCCCAGCAGAGGTTCAGTCATTATCAATATCTCTTTGAAACTCCTTGTGATTGATCATCATTTAGCGCACGCAGAGTATGTCTCTGTCTTTTCTGGTTTTTCTTGAAGATCCCGTTTGAACTCTTCAGTATAAGAAATCCCCAGAATCTGTCTATCCTTTTATTTCAAAATGATCCCCAGTAGAGATCATGTCTTCTTTCTGGTTTCATGCCCAGTAAGAATGCGTCTTATTTCCCCAGTGTCGTCCGGTTACCTGTGAACCTGTCGTCCATCTCCCTGGATCTTCCCCCAGTGAAGAACACCTTTCTGGCTCCTATCTCCAGTAAGGACCTGTAGGGTTTCCCCCTCAATTTTACTTACCATCCCCAGTGTTGCCTCAGAGTCTCCCCAGTGAGTCTCTTTCATTGGTTAGTCTGTATCCCCAATGAGTTTTCCTCATGGATACTAACCTTCATCCTTTCCCAGTGAAGTTCACCTGTGGTTGTTTGCTCTTTATCCTTTAGTGTCTTGTTTGTCTGCATCTTTGCACTATCATGACATCATATCATCATACTAGAAGTTCATGGTATATCAGTATTTGCATGTCTGTTGCTTGTCCTTAGCATCTGCATTCCATCTAAGGGCAAAATTTTCGGTTCGCTATATTTAAACACCTTTCACCTTGATGCCCCGAGGATTTCCATTCCTCGTGTCATCCGGTAAAGCTATTTAAATAGGGGCAACTGTTGTACCCCAAATTTTACCCCTTTGATTTCATAACATCTTGCATTTGCATTTAGATTCAATCATCTATGCATTGTTAACTAACCATCATGTCTTGCTAGTTTGTTCTCTAATGTGAAAAACAGGGTTTACACAAGAAAGAGGGCAAGATCTCCTAAGCCAGGCTCTCACATGATTCAAGGTCTCCTGAGATACTCTTTGGCTCCATACAATTCTCACAAGTGTTCACAAGTGGATTGAGATTAGCATGAGAGGTCAAGTCTTGAAGGGTTTCTTGCAAAGAGGGCAATGTTTTGTCCTTGAAACTTTCTAAGTGTGGAAAATTCACTTCTTGTGCAAGATTGGGAAGACCATAACTTTCAAACCATACATCCAATTTGAGTGACTCAAAGCTCAAATGGAAGCTCTTTCCACGAACTTCAAAGTGTATTAGAGGACCTTTCTTCAAAAAGTGCATGATTCTTAAGTTATGAGACTTGGAAGATAAGTCGCCTTTGGGACTTAGTGAAATTTTGGTCATCTTGCCCTAGTTTTGGACACGACTTTAACTCCATTTTTCACTTAGTTCTAAGCTTCAAATCAAAAATCTTTGGGCATGAAAGTTGTTCCTTGTTCTTGAAGCTTTCCAAGCATGTGTAGAACTCCTTATTTGGACAAACCAATCTCAAGTTATGGTGTTCTAAAGTTAGATGTTTCAAGTTGTGAAATTTCCATGACTTAGAAAATTTTCTAAGTCTTTTTGGACAGCCCATGTGCATGACTTCTTGGTATTTTTTCTCCTTGTTGCAAGCCTTATCTCAAGTCACATTCCACATGGAAATTGATCTATCAAATACCCACTTTTCATAGAACCAAAAACCTCAAGATTTGATGGAATGGTTATTAAGTTATTATGCACTAAAGGTGACATGTTGAAATATGTACACACTTGAGAAAATTCAGAATTTTCAAACTCTTTGGTACATCCATTTTGTCCACGAGTTTTCACATATTTTTGGGTTATATCCCAACTTGTCCACAACATGTAAGCTATTCTACTCTCTTTCAAAAGGTTCAAAAGAAAGATCTTTCATTTGGTTCACAAATATGCAAGTTGTCGTGTGGAAAAGTTGATCTTTTTAGCATAATTACTTTACACAAAACCTCTTGTCAAAACCACAATACGGAACCAAAAGTACAGGCTGCTGACTTTCACCAAGTTCCAACGCATACTTTGCCACAAAACCAGCAAAAGAAACTTTCAAGGTACAATCATCTTGTACTTGTTAAAGCTGGAAAAAGAAAATGATATGTTACAAAGGCTAAAACTATCGTGTAAACACGGTTGAGACTTTGGCATGTTGGTTCAAGAACTTCCTTTTCTCTGACTTCAGTCGTAAAACAAGCAACATGACAAGCTTCACTTGGCTCAAGAGGAATTCAGACCAGACCATGCGCAGGATCTTTCCCCATGATCTTTTCCTCCAATACAAAGCCAATATCCACCATGTCCTCAGTGCTATGGACCAGCTTGCATCACTATAAAAAAAGGAGGCTTCTTATTCATTTGAAAAAAAACAATCAGAGTATAAACACACCAAGAATAACACCACCTCAGAACAAGATTCACTCAAAACCTCAGCACTCTCTCTCATTACATTTTTTTGCAAAAACACCAAAAACTTGTTCTCTCTTTGTGTAACCAACAATCAACACAACATCAAAACACACATACCCCATTTCACCATCAATAAACCAACAACACAATCAGAACAAGAACAGTACGACACCAGAACATTACGCATCAACATCCTCAATACAACACATTAGAATTATCACCATTCCATCCACTTTACTTACCACTCCAAGGGATAGAGTTCGTGAGGGTTGAGAAAAACAAGGTTGGTGTGTCAAGATCAGAGCATACACTACTCACAAAACACATCATCCAAAGGAGCAGTTCGTGAGCAATAAAAAAAAACCAGAAGCTACACATTGCACTCAGGTTCTAACACACCATCGTCAGCAAAGGGAAGAAGTGAGTTTATTGGTTTCCATAGCTCCTAAGTAAAGAGGCAGTGGACCTTCTCCACTTGGTAGGCCTCTCTTTTTTTCTACATATTTATGATTTTCCATGTCTTTACACTTCCATGATCAATGTCCTATTGTTCCTGAATGGTAGCATGTTTTCATACATCACATGAGAGGATAGCATGTTGATTAAAACCTTAAGCATACACCATCATGTAACTCTGTTTATTTTCAGTATGTATGCTCCTCTTTCACGTGCATTTTCTCTTTGTTTGAGAGGTTGTTTTAAGATGATTAAGGTCCAGTGTTACTCTACCATGTGAGCCCTACGGATTGATATTTTATTTCATAGATTTTGGTTGAAAAATGAACACGAAAAAGATTGAGCAAGATGAGTAGTTGTCATGCGTTCCTCTGTTTGTTTCACGTTGGTATAGGGTTAACTCGCATACTGCATGAAGAAGAAGGAAGCATGACGAGTTGTGATTGGCCAGTGAACCATTTTGTCTTTTTGTGACTAAAAAAACACATGACCAATTGATATTATGTGCCACACATGACTTTGTACACACGGCATTTCTTTTTTTCTTTTTGCTGATTAATTTTGTTTTGTTTTGGATCTTGGCCTGGCTCATCCGTTAACTGCACCCCCACTTTTATTCCCACCATGCACAGAAATCAAGCAACTCAACTCATTGCAAATTCATCAATGCACCTCCTGTCTCATTTTTCCTTTACACTTCTTTTTTTTTATTTTAATTTTCACCTCAACTTCAAATATTTAAATATTTTCTTTAAACCAAAAACTTCCCAAAAAATTCATAAATATATTTTTGTGTCTAATTTTAACTTTCTTTAATTTTTATTTTTATTCTATTTTTCATATTTATTTTCAACCTAGTCAAGGACTTTTGTGTTGGGTCGTGTTGAATTCAAGCTTTGGTTTTAAGATTGAGTGTCCATTTTCCTAATTTGTGAGCACCTCTTTGATGTAACCATGCTCATCACCCTTGTCCATAACTTGTGACACTTCTTGTAGTTGTAGGGATGACTTTGTGCTGATATGTTTGTCTCATTCTTAATTTCATAGTTCTTGAATACTTTGCCATACTTGTGTCCATTTATTCATGTTTGTTGTGAACTATCTAATTTGCCATGCTCATACATGGATGTATATATCATGCTTTCATGTTATTCTTACTTGATTAATGTTTATCACCTTTGAATCCTTGCACTCATATTGTTCATTTAATCTCATTTCACTTGTAACACTCTTGCTCATAAGATGTTATCTCCCCTCCTTCCAAAGGAAAGTCTTTCTATCGACCTCAAAGTCATAGACAACTCATTACCAGCTTTGACCTCATAGTCATGGCCACTTTCTCTTTGACCTCATAGTCACAGGATACTTTCCTTTTGGCCTCATAGCCATTCATCTTACAACTTAGACTTAGAGAATTTCCTAAACTCTAAATGAGCTCACACTCATTTCCCCTGTGAACTTTGGCCATAGTCAATGGTTCCTCAAATCCACCCTTAGTTAGTTGAACTACGGTTGCTCTGATTCTTTAGTTAGATACGTAGGCACAAGATGCAACGTCTTGGCGAGCAAACTTAGTGTACATACCCTTAGGTCTTTACCTTTACCCTTTAGCAGATTCCTTAGCAAGCAAACATAACATAACACAAACTAAACAAGAGGTTCCTGTAGAGTACTACAAATATTAAGGGTGTTAATACCTTCCATTAGTATAACCAACCCCCGAACCTTAGATCTCCCCCCTTTAGGTTTTCTCGATCTTGAACCTTTCCTTTGGATAAATCAAAGTCGGTGGTGAATTTCAAAGTTTTACGATGCAAGTTAATTAATAGCTTGTTATCCGATTCTCATTGCAACACTAGGGTTTCTTCGGAAAAGGCCACCGTCTACTTAGTGAAATAGTAGACAATTGAATCCCAATTTTCAAGGGAGACATGTGTCAGTAACGACTTTAACTTTCTCTTTATCCAAGACACGTCTTATCCCACATTTTCCCCACATGGGCGAGGGAAGACTCACGGGTGAGGCGATACCTCCCTCTAGGGGACCTTTCATCATCGCCTCTCTTAGGGCGTCACCCTAGGCAAGGTCTTTTGTAAATATAACACTACATGTATAATATTGACTAATTCCATCACATCATAGGTGATGAATATTACTTTTTTTTTCAAAAAAAAAGTATTCCTGCATATAACACAAGGACAAAAAAATTGCATCTTTGTCAGGAAGTTTTCTTTCTGCGAATTCAAGAAATTCAAGCACTCATTTCTCATACATCAGACTTAATTTATTAGCCTTCATCCAATTACATCCATAATACTTTATGAAATTAAAACCAAAATCCTTGTAAAATCATGCATCTTGAATAAAAACTTTCTAAGTTCAAAACTTTGCTAAGTCACATTATAAAATCAAAAAATTGCTAAGTCTTAAAAAAAGAACAAAAACAACAATAACAACAACAACAATAACAATAATATACAACTTTCAATCTCAATCTAAATAACAACAACAACACAAACAACAATCTGAATCTCAACAAAACAAAACAACAACATTAAAACCTTTAATTTCAATAACAACAACAATATCAACAATAAACCTATTACTTATCTCAACAAAAACAACATCATATAACATTAAATCTTATTAAACATCAAGGATTTAGGGTCTCAATAACAACAACAACATTATTGCATCATGAATAGCGAAAATGTTTCACGTACCAGAAATGTGAAGAAGAAGTCAAAGAAATGAGTTTCATGTACCCTTCTTGCAAGTTTTGCGTTTCCTTTCATTGATTTGTACGAGTTGAAGAAGATGTGATGGAGGTTAGTGAAGAAACGATGCTTCATACGTTTATGGAAATGAGTTTTCTCTAGGGCGCTTGTCTGTTCTAAAGAAAAATAGCTACACCTTTGTTTATGTATTATGTTTTAATTTAAAAAGAGTAACCTTTCACCACGATTCCTTTTACCAACTGTGGGAAAGGTTATATATTTTAATTTAAAATAATAAAAGAGGGAAACACCTTTTCACCTCAGTTCTTTATAACAATTGTGGAGAAAAATTAGTCAGATTTGTCGATAACAACTCTATATGTTCATTCACCTTTTCCCTAAACTTAACTCATTCTGCCTCCAAACTTCGTCTTCCATTAACAAACTCTATTTCTCTCCTAAACAAAACTCGAAAACATAACTTCTTCAATAAACCATACTAGAAAACACATTTCTTATTGTGTTGTTGTTATCTATGAGAGAATTTCCAAAATAATAATAAATTGGATGATTGTATTATTTGAATAATATTATTATTTATTGGTCCTTTGTTATTTATTGGATTTAATGGTGGCTTAATATTTGGATAATATTGTTATTTATTTAATGTGAATTAATTCCAAATAAAGATGCTGCATACCTTTTATTTAAGAAAGGGTGTTACTTACCAACAAACCAGTGTTAATTTTATGCAAAACGTTGTTATTTTTCATATGTGGTAATCAAAACAATGCAATACTTTTTCTGAAAAGATGTTTCTATTTCCAAATAGATATCAACCTCATTATAAATTAGAGGTCTTGGCACGATGAAAACATATAACAAACCAGTCTCACATGATTTTCTCATACTAAATTATCTTTTTCTTCTCTAATGCATGAGAGCAAGAAAAAGAAATATTCTTCTCTAAAATGCTATCAAAGATACGCTTAGAGATATTATGCAATTCTCTTTAAAGATTCCAAATTATCCTGCAGGAAATTCATCGGTAAACCCTTTTGCATCCAACATACAAAGATTGGTGGGGGAGAATTGTTCCTTAAGCTTTGTGTGGAAACATACGCTTTGGAATTTTATCGAGCAAATTTATTTCTCTATTTTCATCTCCATTCTGTTGGAAATTTACCATAACCTATGGTGATTCCGCTTCAATCTTGATCTCAAGATTGTTCACAAACCCACGCAATACACAATGGCAATGAAGAACAAAGAAAGAAGAAGAACAAACTAACAGCAAGAAAGAAAAGAGAGAGAAGAGAGAAATATTTGGAGAAGAGAATGTGTTACCCATGAACTGTGGGATTTCAAAGTATATTGATCACTTGCAAACTGCAACTGTGATTACAACTACTAGCACTGTGATAATCTTCACTACTTGTTGTGTTGTTTACATTCTACAAAGTACAGGTATTTATAGATTTGGAATTACAAGGCCCAAAACTCTAAAGGCCCAAAAATATCAAATCTAATCTAAACAAATCTGAATCCAATCAAATAAAATCTAACACGATTCTGTCGAAACAACCTAAACAATTCGACACGACACTAAGCTATGAATGCTTCAACTTCGACACACTATAAATTACATTTAACACACCACCTAATCCATTGTGTCTAAACTATCTACATTCATCATGGCTCTTAGTCTTCTAAAGGCTTCGACTTGCACTCCCTTCGTCATGATATCTGCAATCTGATTCTCAGTTCTGCAGTGTTCCAAATTCATCTTCCCTTCTGCTACATGCTCTCGAAGATAATGGAACCTCATTTCGATGTGCTTGCTTCGACCGTGTGCTATTGGATTCTTCACTAAATTGATAGCTGACATGCTGTCGATCTTCATGGTAATTGCTCCATGACTCTTCCCTGTAATCTCTTCGACCAAGTTCACCATCCATGTTGCTTGACATGCACAAAGAGAAGCAGCTATATATTCTGCTTCGCATGATGACAACGCCACTACTGGCTCCTTCCTCGAGCTCCAAGCAACTGGCGCACCACCTAACATAAACACGTATCCAGCTGTGGATTTTCTATCCTCAGCATCACTACACCAACTAGAGTCAGTGTACCCCACTAACTTGCATTCTTTCCCTTCATCAGCTGCAGGAAACAAAATGCCATAGTCGAGAGTCCCTTTCAGATACCTCAGTATCCTCTTCGTTGTTGTTAGGTGTGATACCTTTGGCTTCTGCATGAATCTACTTACCATACCCACATTGTATGCTAAGTCAGGCCTTGTGTGACAAAGGTATCTAAGTGACCCAATAAGTCTTCTATATTGGGTTGGGTCGACATCATCTTCGTCTGGATCCTTCGACAGTTGCAGTCTGGTCTCAGCTGGAGTCGAAGTTGAGTTGCAATCTTGCATCTCAAATCTCTTGAGTATTTCGCCTGCATATCTTCTTTGGTGCATCATCAAACCTCTACTAGTCTTGTAGAATTCGATGCCAAGGAAATATGAGAGATTTCCCAAGTCTGACATTTCAAACTCCTCACTTAGGTCATGTTTGAAATCTTCGATCTCCTTCTTGCAACTACCTGTTATCAACAAATCATCGACATAGAGGCATAGTATAAGCAATTCTCCATTACTTCTTCTTACATATACTCCATGCTCAGTCGTACACTTCACAAATTCCTTCCCCCTTAAGAAGCTGTCGATTTTCTTATTCCAAGCTCTTGGAGCTTGCTTAAGTCCATACAGGGCTTTATGCAGCCTGTACACCTTTCCTTCTTCGCCTCGTTTCACATACCCAGCTGGTTGTGCGACATAAACTTCTTCATCTAAGGGGCCATTAAGGAACGCACACTTCACGTCCATCTGACATGTGTGCCAATTGTTCATATTTGCTAGACCAACAACCAACCTGATTGTTTCGATCCTAGCAACAGGTGCGAACACTTCATCGAAGTCTATTCCTTCCTTCTGAAGAAATCCTTTCGCCACAAGTCTTGCCTTGTGTCGAGTTACTTCCCCTCTAGGATTTACCTTCACCTTGTAAACCCACTTCACATCGATTGCCTTCTTGCCTTGAGGCAATTCGACAAGTGACCAGGTGTTATTGACTTCGATGGACTCTAACTCCTCATTCATTGCTTTCACCCACTTCGAATCTTTCAATGCCTCAGCTGCATTGACTGGTTCGACATCTGCATAGAAAGCATAATGTACCAGCTCACCTTCTTCATCGACCACATCATCTGATGTAATTACACATTCTTGCAACCTTGCAGGCATGTGTCTTGTTCATCGAGGTCTGCTTGAACCTGCTTTATCTGCAACTGGTTCCTGTCGAACTTCTCTTTCGACTTCGGTGGCTGGTTTTTCATAAGAGATTCTCACTGAATCCTTCTTGGCTTTCTCTTTCCAATCCCATTCTTTAAGCTCATCTATGATCACGTCCCTGCTGATCACTACTTTCTTATTCACTAGGTCGAACAACTTGTAACCTCCAGTCGAATGATATCCTATCAAGATCATCTGATTCGACTTGTCATCAAGCTTCCTTCTCAACTGATCTGGCACATGTCTATGTGCTATAGATCCAAACACTTTCAAGTGACTGAGGCTTGGCTTGACACCAGACCAACATTCTTCTGGTGTAACTCCTTCAAGCTTTTTCGTCGGACATCTGTTCAAAATATACGTTGTTGTCGAAACTGCTTCTCCCCATAATTCTTTGGGTAGATGCTTTCCATTCAACATACTTCTCACCATATTCATGATGGTTCTGTTCTTTTGTTCTGCAACTCTATTTTGCTGTGGTGTATAGGGTGGCACCACCTCATGCACAATCCCTTCTTTTTCACATAATGTATTGAACTCTTTCGACACATACTCTCCACCACCATCTGTCCTCAGAATTTTCACCTTTCGACCACTCTGTCTTTCGACCATGGATTTGAATCTGGAAAATACCTCAATCACATCACTTTTCTTCTTGATGAGGTAAATCCACAACTTTCGACTGAAATCATCTATAAACGTGACAAAATATCTGTTGCCACCAATCGAATCCACCTGGATTGGACCACATACATCAGAGTATATGACTTCAAGAATCGCCTTCGACTTCCTTCCTGCATCCTTGCTGAAGCTATTCTTGTGTTGCTTCGACTGAACACACTCTTCACATACTTCACTTGGAATGTCGATTTCTGGTAATCCTGAAACCATATTTCTTCTCTTCAGTTCTCTGATGTCATTGAAGTTGAGATGGCCTAGTCGAAAATGCCATAACCACTCATCTCTGCTGGCTGCCGTTGCTAGACACTTGTGCTCCATCACCTTGAGTTCAATCTTGAAGGTCCTATTCTGAGACATTGGAGCCTTCAAGATAAACCTACCATCTGCGTCGAGAACTTTCATCATCTTGTCTTCGACAACTACCTTGTAGTTCTTTTTGACTAGCTGCCCTATACTGAGCAAGTTACTCTTCATACCTGGAATGTACAACACATTAGAAATTGTTGCCCTTTTGCCATCTTTCCTCATAATCAGAACATCACCAACACTTTCAGCTGCTAAAGTGTTGTCATTTGCAAACTTCACCGTGTTCTTCGACGAGGGCTTCATGTTGACAAACCAATCTTTCCTCCCAGTCATGTGTGATGAGCATCCTGAGTCCAAGTACCACTGATCTTGGAATCTTTCTTCATCTTTTGTTGTGACCATCAACAACGTCTCTTCTTCTTCATGCTTCGCCAGATTTGCATCAGTTTCTTGATTTTTCTTCTTTTCTGGACAGTTACTAACATAATGGCCATACTTCTGACAATTGAAACATTGAATGTGACTTTTGTCAGATTTTTGATCACCACCTTTTCTTCTACCTGCAACACCACCTCTTTGGTTGCCTTGGTTCCAAGGTTTCTTCTGATTCAACTGGTTTCCTCCTTTGTTGTCATTCCAGCTTCCTTTACCCTTCCATTCCTTTTCTGACTGTGCCTGCAAAGCCATATCACTCTTCGACTTTCCTGCAGCTCTCTCAGCCATCCTTTGTTCATGAGACTCGAGCGTCCCTTGAAGCTCTTCTTTCGTCAATACTGACAAGTCTTTCGACTCTTCTATGGCTACTACCACGTGGTCGAATTTTGGAGCCAATGACCTCAAGATCTTTGCAACAACTGATCTTGATGTCAACACCTCTCCACATACTTTGATTTGATTCACCAGCTTTGTAACTCTGGTAAAGAAATCTATAATACTTTCGTTGTCTTCCATCTGAAGCAACTCATAGGTTCTCTTGTGAGTTTGTAACCTCACTTCTTTCACTTTTTCCGCGCCTCCAAACGACTTTTCAAGAATCTCCCATGCTTCCTTTGCTGATTCTGTATCGCTAACTTTTTCAAAGTTATCTGGATCAACACATTGATGGATTATAAACATCGCTTTATAATCTTTCTTCTTTAATTCTTTGTGTGCAGCCTTTTCTTGATCCGTCGCGTTCTCCCCAAGCGATGTTACTCCTTCCTTCACAAGATCCCAAAGATCTTGATAACAGAAAACCACCTTGATCTGCTTGCACCAATTCTCATAATTATCTTTCTTGAGAATTGGTAGGGTCGCCGGAAAGTGTCCATTTGAATGATTCATAGCCATCACGATTTTCCTCCTTGAATCGTAACCGGAGCTCTAGATACCAGATGTTGGAAATTCACCACAACCTATCGTGATTCCGCTTCAATCTTGATCTCAAGATTGTTCACAAACCCACACAATACGCAATGGCAATGAAGAACAAAGAAAGAAGAAGAACAAACTAACAACAAGAAAGAAAAGAGAGAGAAGAGAGAAATATTTGGAGAAGAGAATGTGTTACCCACGAACTGTGGGATTTCAAAGTATATTGATCACTTGCGAACTGCAACTGTGATTACAACTACTAGCACTGTGATAATCTTCACTGCTTGTTGTGTTGTTTACATTCTATAAAGTACATGTATTTATAGATTTAGAATTACAAAGCCCAAAACTCTAAAGGCCCAAAAATATCAAATCTAATCTAAACAAATCTAAATCCAATCAAATAAAATATAACACGATTCTGTCTAAACAACCTAAACAATTCGACACGACACTAAGCTATGAATGCTTCAACTTCGACACACTATGAATTACATTTAACACATTCATTCTTAGTTTTGCAGCAACCCCAAAATCGAAATATTTGTAACAATCTTAAGGAACAATCCATCTTATTCAATGGTTGCTTCACTAAAAGAGATGACTTCTGACTTTGTGAAATTAGAGAAGTTCGATGGAGGGAATTTTATTCGTTGGCAGAAAAAAAATGAAATTCCTTCTCACAACATTGAAAGTGGTGCATGTCCTTAACATTCCAAAACTGGAAGAAAAAAAGATGAAACAATTGTTGAAACTAGAGGGGGACAAAAATGGGACGATGATGATTATATATGCATGAGACACATCCTCAACAGTATGTGCGATTCGTTGTTCGACATATATTAGAGCAGTAACTCCGTAAAAAATTATGGGAGAAATTGGAATCAAGATACATGCAAGAAGACGCTACAAGTAAGAAGTTTCTTGTTTCTCAATTTAATAATTATAAAATGATAGATGGTGGGTCTGTAATGGAACAAATGTATGAAATCGAACGTATTCTCAATAACTACAAACAACATGATATGCATATGGATGAAGCAATTATTGTATCTTCCATAATAGATAAACTTCCTCCATCATGGAAAGATTTTTAAAAATCATTGAAACATAAAAAAAGGACATATCTCTTGAGCAATTAGGTAATCACCTTCGTTTAGAAGGAGAGTATCGTAAACAAGATGATACTAAAATCAAATTGCTCATGCGAAGGTACATGTAATGGAGGAAGGAAATTCAAGTAAAACTTCTAAGAAAAGAAAACGAGATTTTGGAAAATCTTAAGAAAATCATAATGTTAATAGCAATAATAACAATAGAAAGAAAAAGAAAGGAAATTGCTATCATTGTGGAAAACCAAGACACTTTAAAAATGAATGCAGGTTCTTGAAAAGAGAGAATAAAAACAAGAATTCAAGTGCAACAACAGACAATCTTGTTGCTGTCATTTCTGAAATCAACATGATAGAAGATGTTGATTCTTGGTGGATAGACTCTAGTGCTACCCGTCATGTGTGCAAAAATAAAAAATTATTCAAGACCATCAATGAAGAAAATGGTAATGTTTTGTACATGGGAAATGCCTCTACTGTTCAAGTCAAAGGAAAAGGATCATGAAGATTGAATTCACTTCTGGAAAAACACTCACTCTTTAAGATGTTCTTTATGTTCTGGAAGTTAGGAAGAACTTAATTTTTGTACCTTTACTTAATAGTATGGTTTCAAATCTGTATTTGAGGGAGATAAATTTATTCTTTCCAAAGGGGCATGTTTGTAAGGAAAGGTTATCTTTGTGAGAGAATGTTCATGTGTAATACTGTTAAAAATAATAATAATTAGATTTCCGCTTATATTGTCGAATATTATGATTTATGGCATATGCGACTAAGACATGTTAACTTTAGAAAATTAAATGATATGATAAAATCAAATTTAATTCCGACTCTTGACAAAAATTCAAATTCATGTACTACTTGCATGTTAACTAAAATCACAAGACAACCGTCTGCATGCGCTTCAGTCTCTCTCCTCCATTAATCTCTGACTTTTTCAATTAAAAATATTTGACCAACTATTTCTAGCTCAGCACGTCCTTTGTTTCTCCACACTTAATCAATTTCTCATCTGACTCTTCCTTTCTCACTTCAATTTTAATAACTCCCAGATGTCACGACACCTCTTGACAGTCAAAACTTCATTAGCAATGAGTTAATCACTTGTACTAAAAACAAAATAAAGCAAACATGAAGCTGGGTTTCCACCCAGTAGCGCTATTTTAAGGTCTTGTAGCCTGGCCAAAGCAAAGAACTTAACCAATGAAGTTGAGGGTTCCCTATATGTTGTTTGAGGGCTCACCAAAATAAGTCTTAATTCTTTGTCCATTAACCTTAAAATTTTCACCAGTTTTCTCATTCAATAGTTCAACATCCCCATGAGAGTAAATCTTCACTAATTTGAAGGGACCAGGCCACCTTGATTTTAATTTCCCAAGAAATAATTTTAATCTAGAGTTAAAAAGCAAAACTCTTTGATCTTCCACCAACTCTCGCTTCTGACACTTACTGTCATGCCACCTATTAGTCTTTTCTTTCTATAACTCAGAATTTTCATAAGAGAACAACCTATGCTCTTCTAACTCATTAAGTTGAAGCATTCTAGCTTTCCTAGCAGGGATTAAATTGAAGTTCAATTGCTTAATGGTCCAAAAAGCTTTGTGCTCTAACTCAATAGGTAAGTAGCAAGCCTTCCCATAGACAAGTCTGTATGGAGACATTCCTAAAGGAGTCTTGTAAGCTGTTCTGTATGCCCATAGAGCTTCATCCAAGTGCTTAGACCAATCCTTCTTTGTGGGGTTAACAACTTTTTCTAAGATTCTTTTGAGCTCCCTATTGGACAATTCAACTTGATCGCTTATTTGGGTATGGTAAGTTGTAGAAAATTTATGTTTGATACCATATTTTGCCATTAGGTTTTCAAAAATCTTATGGAAAAAATGGGATCCCTCATCATTTATGATAGCTCGAGGCGTGCCATGCCTTGACAGTGTGTTTTTTTAACAAAAATCTGGTCACGACTCTAGCATCATTTGTGGGGTTGCCACAACTTCTATCCATTTGGATACATAATCAATAACTACCAAGATGTATATATTTCTAAAGGATTGAGGAATTTACCCCATAAAGTTTATGCCCCACACACCAAATAGTTCTATTTCAAAGATGCTCGTGAGTGGCATTTCTTGCTTCATATACACATTTCCAATCCTTTGACATCTATCACAGGATTTAACAAATTCATGAGCATCCTTAAAAAAAGAAGGCCAAAAACAACCAGATTGAAGTACCTTAGATGTAGTTCTTACCCCTCCAAAGTTTCCTCCATAAGGTGTGTTGTGACAAGATGTCAGGATTTGTTGCGCCTCAGAATGACCCACACATCGTCTTAGCAATTGGTCACCACATTTCTTATACAAAAAAGGCTTATCCCAAAAATAGATTTTAGACATGTGAAAGAATCTTTTCCTTTGCTGGTAATTGAACTCTGGTAGGATGTACCCACTAACTAAGTAGTTGACAATGTCAGTGTACCATGAGGTCATGCCTATAGTGATCATCAATAACTTTTCATCTGGAAATGTTTCTTGAATTCCTTCTGGACTCTTGTTTTGAACTTCCTCTGGCAGTCTTGATAAATGATCAGCAACTCAATTTTCTACTCCCTTCTTGTCTCTGATTTCCAGGTCAAACTCTGGTAGCAATAATACCTATCTAATCAATCGTGGTTTAACATCCTTATTTGCAATTAGGTACTTGATGGTAGCATGGTCAGTGTACATTATCACCTTGGTACCAACAACATAGGATCTGAACTTGTCAAAGGCAAATACCATAACTAAAAATTCATTTTCAGTAGTGGTATAATTGATTTGCGCTTTAATAAGTGTCCTGTTTGCATAATAGATGGTGTGGAACACTTTGTTGTGCCTTGTCCCAACACTGCTCCTATCGCAAAGTTGCTTGCATCACGGATTAATTCAAATGGTATAGACCAATCAGGACTCTTCACTATAGGTGGAGATATCAAAGCTTTCTTCAACAAGTTAAAAGCATGATCACATTCAGGACTGAAGACATAAGGCACGTCATGCTTGAGCAGTTGACACAAAGGTTTGGTTATCTTGAAAAATCCTTGATAAACCTTCTATAAAAGCCAATATGCCCTAAGAAGCTCCTTGTTCCTTTAATGTTGACAGATGGAGGTAACTTCTCAATTACTTCAATCTTTGCTTGATCTACTTCCAAACCTCTCTTAGATATCTTATGACCCAACACTATTCCTTCCTTTTACCATAAAATTACACTTTTCTCAATTTAAAACCAGATTTCCCTCCTCGTATTTAGCTAGCACTTTGTCAAGGTTATCCAAACATTTGTCAAATGACTCTCCAAAAACTAAAAAATCGTCAATGAATACTTCCATGGAGTTCGCTATCAATTTTGAAAAGATGCCCATTATACAACGTTGGAAAGTAGTTGGTGCGTTGCACAAACCAAATGGCATCCTTCTAAAGGCAAAAGTTCCATAGGGGCACGTGAAAGTTGTTTTTCCTTGGTCTTCTGGATGTATTGCTATTTGGTTATAACCAGAATAGCCATCTAGAAAATAGTAGTACTCTTTTCCAACTAACCGATCTAACATTTGATCAATGAAAGGCAATGGAAAGTGGTATTTCCTTGTAGCTTTATTTAACTTTCTATAATCCATGCAAATTCTCCATTCGGTTACAATTCTTGTTCGAATAAGCTCGTCTTTCTCAGTGGTGACCACAGTCATGCCTCCTTTCTTCGTGACACACTAGATAAGACTCACCCACACGCTGTCAGAGATAGGGTAGATGATCCATGCGTCCAACCACTTGATGATTTCCTTCTTCACTACTTCCTTCATGATATGATTTAATTTTCTTTGACATTTAATGTTGTTTGTAGAATTTTTCTCCAACATAATTCTGTGCATACAAACAGTAGGGTTGATCCCCTTGATGTCAGACAGTTGCCAGCCAATAGCTCTTTTGTGTTTCTTGAGAAGTGTCAGGAGTTGACACCTCTGCTCTTCAGATAAATTTGAAGCTATGATGACATGCAACTCCTGTCATGCCTCCAGGTATGTATATTACATGTGAGGAGGAAACTGCTTGAGTTCTAGTTCAGGTGGAACTTCAATGGATGACTTGCATTGATCTTTCAATTCTTCAGTCAACTCTAATAATTTCAATGGTTCTTCTTTATCTACCGACTTGCACAAAGGTCCAATTATGATTCCTTCCTTCAAATGTTTCTCTTCCTTTAATCTTCCCGGTTCTTGCTCCAAAACATTAGTTGATTTAAGGAGACTCTTGTGAATAATGATCTCCTAACTGGAGATCATTGAACATTCAGCTACATCCTCCTCTGAGTATTACAAAGCATTCAACACGTTGAACACAACTTGTTGTCCATTAACTCGTATTGTCAGCTCTCCTTTCTCCACATCAATTAATGTTCTTCCAGTGGCAAGGAATGGTCTTCCTAACACAATAGGAGTATCCTCACCGCATTGAAATCCATAATGATGAAGTCAACAAGAAACATAAACTTATCAACCCTCACTAGTACATCATTAAGTTTTCCTTGTGGATAACAAATGCTCATATCAGCCAACTGAAGTGTAATGGTTGTTGGTCGAGCAACACCTATACCCAGCTTCTTAAAGATAGATAAGGGCATCAAATTTATACTTGCACCAAGGTCGCATAGAGCCCTGCCACAAAATGACTCTCCAATGTTGCATGGAATTGTAAAACTGCCAGGATCCTTCAACTTTGGTGGTAGTGTTCCTTGCACAAGCTTACTACATTCTTGTGTCAAAGCAACAATAGCAAATTCACCTACTCTCTTTCTTTTGGTAAGCACATCCTTCATGAATTTGAAGTATTTGGCATTTGTTGTATGAATTCAATCAAAGGAATATTAATGTGCAGTTGTTTCAGAATCTCCATGAATTTTCCAAACTGCTGTTCTTCTTTTGCCTTCCTAATCCTATGAGGAAAAAATGGTGGTGGTCTTTCTTACAAAAATTTTGGTGTCTTGTCAACTTCAGGCATGACACCCTTTTGCTTTTTTGAACTAGAAATCATACCCTCGTTGCTTTTCTTGTCACTGTTTCCTCTTTGTTCCTCTGAGGTTTGTTCCTCGGTGGATTCTTTTTCCACAGTGGTGTCTTGTGGTGTCAGTTCTCCACTTGACTATTGATTTGTTGATCCTTCGCATTCTTTACCACTCCATAATTTGATAACCTTTCAAGTTTCAACATTTTTAACTCCCGAGGTAGTGGCAGAGGCTTCTGTAGAACTGGGAAGAGTTCCCATGTTTCTAGAACTAGGGCAGTAGCAATTTTTCCCACTTGATTCTCGAGGTTCTTAATACTTGCTCCGTATGTCTGAAATTGAGTTTTTTCCTCTTGAATGAAAGATTTCAGAACATTCTTCAGCTGGTTACTTCCTTGATTTGGCTGAGAGTATGGTGCAGAATAACTAGGAGGAACTTGTGGTGCTTGAGTGTGTTGTGTTGCTTGGGGTTTGTTGAGTTGATTTTGAGCGTTCCTCCATGAAAAATTAGGATGATGCGCCAACCTGGATTGTATGTGTTGTTGTAGGGGTTGTTATACTTGTTGTTGCTAACATAGTTAACAGACACATGGTTTGATGAACATTCTTCAAATAAGTTCCCTCCTCCACAATATACACAGGTAATTGTTGTCATGTCAGTAACCACCATGATTGGTTCAGGTTTTGCTACTTTAGGGGTAGTCATCATATTCTTCAGCATCTGATGAATTTGGGCTATTTGAGCAGCAAGAGCATCAGATTTATAAACTTCATGGACACCAGCAGGTTTCTTTGATGTTTGACTTCCTCCTGCCCTTGTCACAGGCCATTGGTAAGTGTTAGTTTTAATGCTCTAAATCAACTTGTATCATTCTTCATAAGAGAATATGTTGATTTGAATATGAGTTGAACCTTGTTAGCATCAAAAGCCCATGATCTGAAGCCTACCACCTTTAACATCCACACTTGTGCCTATAAAAGCCGACCTTAGGAATTTAAGAAGGGGTTCTACACATTCACCAAGAAAGTAGTTTTAGTAGTATTTTATTTTTATTCAGTGTGAGGTTTTGTGAGAAAAGAGAGAGTTCTTCTTCTCACCCAATCATGTATTCATTGCTAGGAGCTGGTGCAACTGGAGTTTTCACTTGCTGTTTATCCAACACAAGAGATCTCTAAGGTACTACTAGGTTGTCATTTCTTTTACATCTTTTGTTTAAGTATGTTTCCTGTTAGTTTCAGTTCACCAGTTTGTACTAAGTTCACTATGAGCTAAACCCTTGTTTGTTAAGCCATGTGAAGTTAATATAATGTTACCTTTTTGTTAAAATGATGTGATGCTAGTGTCTTATTTTGTTATGTGTTTTATGCTACAATTATGTTTCTTTGAATGATCAACTTAGAAAAAGATAAAAGCTTGTTGTTGTGAGATATCCAACAACAAGTGAATTTCATAACAAAAGTGGTTAAAACAAGTAGGATAGATATATTCACTTGATTAACTTACTTAGAGATAAGAAGCTATGACCATAAAGGATTTTCATAATTAAACCAGACGTATTTTAGGGTTATAAGTGAGACTTAGAGATTTGTTGCCTTGCCCAAGTAATGCATGTTTTGATGTTGTAGAGATACACATATAGATCACGTTCTAACCATTTAAGGCACGACACATCTCATCATATACACATTCTGGCCACTGGCTATTAATCAAACCTTCACTTATTGCATTTAGTTCTGTGTTGCGGACAATCTAAACTTGTTTACCAACTATTATTTTGTTACCTTGCTCATGTTACTTTTAAACCAGAATACTTACAAAAGTTCAATTTAAACCTCTTTCACTCCCTGTGGGTACGATATCCTTACTAATATCACTTGCTGCAATTTAAACGTACATGTATACTTGCATGTGACGCCTCAATCGTTTTTACGCATGACAAGTTTTTGGCGTCGCTGCCAGGGAGTCCCAAGAAGTAATTTGAACTACTGTATTGATTTAGCCGCCCAGCACCGGAGGCAAAATGGATGAGCTTCCCTAATATGGGTCACCTAATAGCAAGTGCATATGATAGAGTGTGTATTGACCTGACATGCTACACTTATTCGAAAACTTTTTTCCACTGCGCACCACCCCACTCCAAAATCCAAATGATCGTATCATGTGTATTGGATGACTTTCAAAACCAAGTCATTTTGTTCAAGTTTACTTGAAACCGGGATGTCCCATATTACTTACATCACCCAAGTGGACAGCTCGTTCAACCGCAAACCCAAGACGTGGCCAGATCATTTTATGGAAAGGATACAAGAATTCGAGAAATTGAACAACATTGAAAAAGAATTGAATGCACAAAAGTCCAAGGGGGGTACCACCTATAAATTTAGCCGATGACATATGTGTTTGATTCGTTTTGATTTCTTGTTTGACCGGATAAATAATTTTATGTAATTGTGTCTCAATATAAATGAAGTGTCATATATTCACCTTTTATTCATATTTTGTCTTTATGTATTTTTTATTTACCCCATAACAACATGTGTGTTTTTATCAATGAAAAAATGGTTTTGTTTTAGTGCTCTGGTGTGATACTGGTTCAGGAGAAGTTCCGGAGATGCATCTCCGGAACAAGATAATAAGGTGCGTTTCCGGAGATGTATCTCTAGAATCAATGTGCCAGTTGATGAGTGGTCTAAATTGATATTTGCCTTCTATAAATTTAGGTGCTATAATGTTATAATTCACAAAAACTCTAAACGTCTCAAATGTCACAAATAAAAATCTATTGGTATGTCGGAAATGTGTCCTTCTCCGGCTCTACACCCGGGAAAACGTCCAAACTCACCGATTTCACCTCCCTCAAAGATATCAAAGACGAAATCCACCATCTCCTATCTTACAGAGACAATTGATAGATTGTGAAGCTCGATTAACGTTCACTTTCGATTAACAACGGATGGAAGATGCAACTCACCAGGTTTGAGCTCAAGACGCAAGCAGATGTTTGGACTATGTGGGATACGTTTTTCGGTTTCGAAAAGAAAGTTAAGCTCGAGTTGGAAGTGACACTACAAAGATCGGTCGAAGATATTCTGAAGATGTGCAAGCGTCCATCGAGATATTGAAATGTAATATTGAATTTTCTGTTGAAATTATCCTTGTAATGATCATTTTATGTTATGAATGTCAATTTCATTTTGGATCTGATGAATCTGTTTCTGTTGTGAATCCGAAGATGTAACTACAAAATCATTTCAAAAATGCATCTCCGGAATAAATTAAACCAAAAGAAAGACTGTAACTTAGAATGACCTTTTTGAGTGTATCTAGAGATATATCTCCGAAATCAGAGAAATATATATGAAAATTCACATGTTACATTAAAAACACCTAAGATACAATAAAAAGTTCTTAAAATATTCTTTTAAAATCGAATCAACCCAGTCCGCGAACATCCTATTATAGGTCGACCTTAATGTGTGTAAAACAAGGCAATGTTTTATTAGTAATATTATGGTAACTTTAACATAAACAACCGTTTAGCTGTGCGAAGGAGAATGAAAAGAGTGAAAGGAAACAACCCACCCAGTCCCACTTGACTTTTGGAATTTCAGCAAATACCGACGCTACTACGATTTAATCCAATTTCAATTTTAAACCCCAAAATCTAACTACCACTACTCACTTTTCCGCTTAACCCAAACATGCTTATTTTCAACATCCACAAAATGGTTTCGTACATCAACATCTTGCTCTACGGCGTCGGAGGCTTAGTCGTCGCCGACATGGCATTGCTCGTGGCGTTTCAGGAGAAGCTCGTTTACGTTCCGGTGTTGCCGGGACTCATCAAATCCTACTCTATCAATCCCTCTCGTTTGAGACTCACTTACGAAGATGTGTGGCTCTCTTCTTCCGATGGCGTTCGGCTTCACGCTTGGTTCATTAAGCTTTTCCCTGACACCAGAGGTTCCAAAATTTTTCATTTCTCTCTCTCTCTCTCTCTCACAATTCCGATCTGATTTTAAGTTTCGGTTATTTGGTTTTTCATTTCTATGAATTGTTATTTGAATTGGAATTTAAATTGCTTTGGATAAGTGTAGATCAAAAGGGGATAGGTTATCATTTGGCGAGGATTGAATGATTTGAACAATTTAATATTTGAATCGAGGTTCATCTTTCAAAAATGTGATACCTAGTAGGGTAATTCAGCAATTTAGTTCTTGAAATTGTAATTGTTAGTTCTTTAAATTTGTAAAATAGTAATTTAGTCCCTCAAACTGAATAATGTCATCAATTTAGTCCTTTCTCCAAATTTAGCACCACAATTTTAATCCTTTTATGTTTGTCTTTTGATGGATGTTTACAAAAGATATATCTTGAAAGAAGGTTTAAGCTTGGTATCCTGCCTTGCAACCGACTAATCCAAGGGGACCAATCTCTCTCACCGTCCACTTGCGTGGTCCCCATTTAAACCTTTTATTTTGAATATTATGATAGGCTAAACCCCCCAATGCTAGGGGGTGTCCCTGAATTATGATGTAATGAACCTTTGTTGAATTATCTGATGAGATTATGTCCTTAATCTTTTGTTATGCAAATTATTTACATTTATCGATCGGTTAAATTGGGAACGACTAACGATTAGGGATTTGGCCTGAAAAACCAATCTATTGATTTTGCATAATAACGTTACGAACTTACGGTATATATTGTCTAGGAATGGGGATATCCCGTAGTGACTAAAAACTTTGTCAGAACTATTGCTTGATGTTCTTTCTTGACTGCTAAGGAATTAGGGCCAAGGGAGAATATCAAAGGTTTTTCGGTTAAGTAATTTAAGAAAATTATTTGAGGGTTGGTAAAATTAAGGTTTTGAGGCATGTATCTCTGATGATAATTTCGGGTTCTTACTGAGCAATTTATACACCTTTCCCTAGCATATTTCATTATAATCGTAAAAGCACTTTTTATTGTTCTGCTTATTTTATATTGTTATTATAGATTTTGTCAACCCAAACAAACCCCAAAAGTCATTTTTGTTTAATTGAAATAGCATCTACACTTATAATTACACGCAGTCCTCGAGAGATCGATTCTGGGGATAACCCCAACTATTACTACATCGGTAAGAATAATACACTTGCTATTTTATCGATCAACTCACATTGTCAGCTCTCCTTTCTCCACATCAATTAATGTTCTTCCAGTGGCAAGGAATGGTCTTCCTAACACAATAGGAGTATCCTCACTGGCATTGAAATCCATAATGATGAAGTCAACGAGAAACATAAACTTATCAACCCTCACTAGTACATCTTCAATTTTTCCTTGTGGATAACAAATACTCATATCAGCCAACTGAAGTGTAATGGTTGTTGGTCGAGCAACACCTATACCCAGTTTCTTAAAGCTAGATAAGGGCATCAAATTTATACTTGCACCAAGGTCGCATAGAGCCCTGCCACAAAATGACTCTCCAATGTTGCATGGAATTGTAAAACCGCCAGGATCCTTCAACTTTGGTGGTAGTGTTCCTTGCACAAGCTGACTACATTCTTGTGTCAAGGCAACAATAGCAAATTCACCTACTCTCTTTCTTTTAGTGAGCACATCCTTCATGAATTTGAAGTATTTGGCATTTGTTGTATGACTTCAATCAAAGGAATATTAATGTGCAGTTGTTTTAGAATCTCCATGATTTTCCAAACTGGTGTTCTTCCTTTGCCTTCCTAATCCTATAAGGAAAAGATGGTGGTGGTATTTCTTACAAAATTTTTGGTGTCTTGTCAACTTTAGGCATGACTCCCTTTTGCTTTTTTGAATTAGAAATCATACCCTCATTGCTTTTCTTGTCACTGTTTCCTCTTTGTTCCTCTGAGGTCGGTTCCTCGGTGGATTCTTTTTCCACAGTGGTGTCTTGTGGTGTCAGTTCTCCACTTAACTATTGATTTGTTGATCCTTCACATTCTTTACCACTCCATAATTTGATAACCTTGCAAGTTTCAACATTTTTGACTCCCGAGGTAGTGGCAGAGGCTTCAGTAGAACTGGAAAGAGTTCCCATGTTTCTAGAACTAAGGGCAGTAGCAATTTTTCCCACTCGAGGTTCTTAATACTTGCTCCTTATGTCTGAAATTGTGTTTTTGCCTCTTGAATGAAAGATTTCAGAACATTCTTCAGCTAGTTACTTCCTTAATTTGGCTGATAGTATGGTGCAGAATAACCAGGAGGAACTTGTGGTGCTTGAGTGTGTTGTGTTGCTTGGGGTTTGTTGAGTTGATTTTGAGTGTTCCTCCATGAAAAATTAGGACGATGCGCTAACCCGGATTGTATATGTTGTTGTAGGGGTTGTTATACTTGTTGTTGCCAACATAGTTATCAGACACATGGTTTAATGAACATTCTTCAAATAAGTTCCCTCATCCACAATATACACAGGCAATTGTTGTCATGTCAGTTACCACCTTGATTGGTTCAGGTTTTGCTACTTTAGGGGTAGTCATCATATTCTTCATCATTTGATGAATTTGGGCTATTTGAGCAGCAAGAGCATCGGATTCATAAACTTCATGGACACCAGCAGGTTTCTTTGATGTTTGACTTCCTCCAGCCCTTGTCACAGGCCATTGGTAAGTGTTAGTCGTAATGCTCTAAATCAACTTGTCCTTCTTCATAAGAGAATATGTTGATTTGAATATGAGTTGAACCTTGTTAGCATCAAAAGCCCATGATCTGAGGCCTACCACCTTTCACATCCACACTTGTGCCTATAAAAGCCGACCTTAGGAATTTAAGAAGGAGTTCCACATATTCACCAAGAAAGTAGTTTTAGTAGTATTTTATTTTTATTCAATGTGAGGTTTTGTGAGAAGAGAGAAAGTACTTCTTCTCACCCAATCATGTATTCATTACTAGGAGCTGGTGCAACTGGAGTTTTCACTTGCTGTTTATCTAACACAAGAGATCTCTAAGTTACTACTAGGTTGTCATTTCCTTTACATCTTTTGTTTAAGTATGTTTCTTGTTAGTTTCAGTTCACCAGTTTGTACTAAGTTCACTATGAGCTAAACCCTTGTTTGTTGAGCCATGTGAAGTTAATATAATGTTGCCTTTTTGTTAAAATGATGTGATTCTAGTGTCTTATTTTGTTATGTGTTTTACGTTACAAATCTGTTTCTTTGAATGATCAACTTAGAAAAAGATAAAAGCTTGTTGTTTTGAGAGATCCAACAAGAAGTGAGTTTCATAACAAAAGTGGTTAAAACAAGTAGGATAGATATATTCACGTGATTAGCTTACTTAGAGATAAGAAGCTATGACCATAAAGGATTTTTAGAATATAAACCAGACGTATTTTAGGGTTATAAGTGAGACTTAGAGATTTGTTGCCTTGCCCAAGTAATGCATGTTTTGATGTTGTAGAGATACACATATAGATCACGTTCTAACTATTTAAGGCACGACACATCTCATCATATACACATTATGGCCACTGGCTATTAATCAAACCTTCACTTATTGCATTTAGTTCTGTGTTGTGGACAATCTAAACTTGTTTACCAACTATTATTTGTTACCTTGCTCATGTTACTTTAAAACCAAAATACTTACAAAAGTTCAATCTAAACCTCTTTCACTCCCTGTGGGTACGATATCCTTACTAATATCACTTGCTGCAATTAAAACATACATGTATACTTGCATGTGACACCTCAATCGTTTTTACGCAAGACAAATTTTTGGCGTCGTTGCCAGGGAGTGCCAAAAAGTAATTTGAACTACTATATTGATTTAGCGGCCCAACACCGGAGACAAAATGGACGAGCTTCCCTAATATGGGCCACCTAATAGCAAGTGCATATGATAGAGTGTGTATTGACTTGGCACACTACACTTATTCGAAAACTTTTTTCCACTGCGCACCACCCCACTCCAAAATCCAAATGAGCGTATCATGTGTATTGGATGACTTTCAAAACCAAGTCATTTTGTTCAAGTTTACTTGAAACCGGGATGTCCCATATTACTTACATCACCCAAGTGGACGGCTCGTTCAACCGCAAACCCAAGACGTGGCCTGATCATTTTATGAAAAGGATGCAAGAATTCGAGAAATTGAACAACTTTGAAAAAGAATTGAATGCACAAAAGTCCAAGGGGGTACCACCTATAAATTTAGCCGACGACATATGTTTTGATTCGTTTTGATTTCTTGTTTGACCGGATAAATAATTTTATGTAACTGTGTCTAAATATAAATGAAGTGTCATATATTCACCTTTTATTCATATTTTGTCTTTATGCATTTTTTATTTACCCCATAACAACATGTGTGTTTTTATCAATGAAAAAATAGTTTTGTTTTAGTGCTCTGGTGTGATACTGGTTCAGGAGGAACAAGATAATATGGTGTGTTTCCAGAGATGTATCTCTAGAATCAATGTGCCAGTTGATGAGTGGTCTAAATTGATCTTTGCCTTCTATAAATTTAGGTGCTATAATGTTATATTTCACAAAAAGTCTAAACGTCTCAAATGTCACAAATAAAAATCTATTGGTATGTCGCAAATGTGTCCTTCTCCGGCTCTACACCCGGGAAAACGTTCAAACTCACTGATTTCACCTCCCTCGAAGATATCAAGGATGAAATCCACCATCTCCTACCTTATAGAGACAATTGATAGATTGTGAAGTTCGAGTAACGTTCACTTTCGATTAGCAACGGATGGAAGATGCAGCTCACCAAGTTTGAGCTCAAGACGCAAACGAATGTTTAGACTATGTGGGATACGTTTTTCGGTTTTGAAAAGAAAGTTACGCTCAAGTTGGAAGCGACGCTACAAAGATCAGTCGAAGATATTCTGAAGATGTGCAAGCGTCCACCGAGATATTGAAATGTAATATTGAATTTTTTGTTGAAATCATCATTGTAATGATCATTTTATGTTATGAATGTCAATTTTATTTTGGATCTGTTGAATCTGTTTCTATTGTGAATCCGAAGATGTAACTACAAAATCATTTAAAAAATGCATCTCCGGAATAAATTAAACCAAAAGAAAGACTGTAACTTAGAATGACCTTTTTGAGTGTATCTAGAGATATATCTCCGAAATCAGAAAAATATATATGAAAATTCACATGTTACATTAAAAACACATAAGATACAATAAAAAATTCTTAAAATATTCTTTTAAAATCGAATCAACCCAGTCCGCGAACATCCTATTATAGGTCAAACTTAATGTGTGAAAATAAGACAATGTTTTATTAGTAGTATTATGGTAACTTTAACATAAACAACCGTTTAGCTGTGCGAAGGAGAAGGAAAAGAGTGAAAGGAAACAACCCACCCAGTCCCACTTGACTTTTGGAATTTCAGCGAATACCGACGCTACTACGATTTAATCCAATTTCAATTTTAAACCCCAAAATCTAACTACCACTACTCACTTTTCCGCTTAACCCAAACGCGCTTATTTTCAACATCCACAAAATGGTTTCGTACATCAACATCTTGATCTACGGCGTCGGAGGCTTAGTCGTCGCCGGCATGGCATTGCTCGTGGCGTTTCAGGAGAAGCTCGTTTACGTTCCGGTGTTGCCGGGACTCACCAAATCCTACTCTATCAATCCCTCTCGTCTGAGACTCACTTACGAAGATGTGTGGCTCTCTTCTTCCGATGGCGTTCGGCTTCACGCTTGGTTCATCAAGCTTTTCCCTGACACCAGAGGTTCCGAAATTTTTCATTTTTCTCTCTCTCTCTCTCTCTCTCTCTCTCTCTCTCTCTCTCTCTCTCTCTCTCTCTCTCTCTCTCTCTCTCAATTTCGATCTGGTTTTAAGTTTCGGTTATTTGGTTTTTCATTTCTATGATTGTTATTTGAATTGGAATTTAAATTGCTTTGGATAAGTGTAGATCGAAAGGGGATAGGTTATCATTTGGCGAGGATTGAATGATTTGAACAATTTAATATTTGAATCGAGGTTCATCTTTCAAAAATGTGATACCTAGTAGGGTAATTCAGCAATTTAGTTCTTGAAATTGTAATTGTTAGTCCTTCAAATTTGTAAAATAGTAATTTAGTCCCTCAAACTGAATAATGTCATCAATTTAGTCCTTTCTCCAAATTTAGCACCACAATTTTAATCCTTTTAAGTTTGTCTTTTGATGGATGTTTACAAAAGATATATCTTGAAAGAGGGTTTAAGCTTGGTATCCTGCCTTGCAACCGACTGATCCAAGGGGACCAATCTCTCTCACCGTCTACTTGCGTGGTCCCCATTTAAAACCAGAGCAAAGCTTTGTATGAACTGGTCAAACATAGGAATTGTTCGAACCTGAGACCTTGAGAGAAACACTCTTAGGACCCAAGCCTTCACCTTCAGGTCAACCCCCGGGAGTTTTGAAAGAGGGACTAATTTGCTATTTAGTAAACTTGAGTGGCTAAATTGCTTGACTGCCACAATTTTGAGGACTGAAATGATGATTAATTCATTAGTAGCTGTGATGCTTATTTGCTAATTGCTATGAAAACACATGTGCTCTTTGAACTGTGTAATGTAATTCATGTATGTGTATTGTTCTAATGTAGTTTCTTTCTTATTTTCCATTGGCAGGACCAACCATTTTGTTTTTTCAAGAAAATGCTGGAAGTATCCTGGTTGTTGTAGATATTAGGTGTTAGGTTGTGATTATTGTTTGCATGTTATCTATATTTACATGATCAGGTTCAATATGGTTTTGAAGGCCTTGACCACTGACTTTTAGATATTGCTCATCGCCTTGAAATGGTTCGCATTATGTTGGACAAGTTACAATGCAATGTTTTCATGCTTTCTTACCGAGGGTATGTATCTGCCTCGACCTTAATATTTTTAACTTTTATGTACAACTCTGTGTTATCAGGTTATCAGATTCAGGCATTTGAATGAAATTTACTTGTCACTTTATGACGAAGTTGGCACTAAGGCATCATTTGATTTTACAGTTATGGAGCAAGTGAAGGCTATCCTTCTCAGCCGGGAATTATTAAGGATGCTCAGGTATGCTGTTTGATTGATATCCTTGTCTATCTATTGGACTTCTGACTTTTTTATTGCAATTTCTTCAATTTTATTACCTCCTTGTGCCCAGGCTGCATTGGATCATCTTTCTCAGAGGTCTGATATCGATACATCTAGAATAGTTGTATTTGGACGATCACTTGGCGGTGCAGTTGGAGCTGTACTAACAAGAAATAACCCTGATAAGGTACCTTTGGTGTACTATGCAGATCAGTTTTCATGCTCTCCTTGGAGAAAATTGATATATTTTTTTAAAATTTAAGTTGTCTTCCTGGTTAGATATTGTTCCTATAGAATGTCAATACTATATGAATTAATACAGAAGTCATTATATAATTAGCTGGGTTCACAAGTAAGTGACTGCATATATCAGGGTTGTATAATGTAACTCCAAATTTCTATTTTTCTAAGGTTTCTCTTGTCGTAGATAGATAACTTAACTAAAGATTATAAACATGTGAGAAAATAATTTTGAGCTTGTTGAATCAATCAACTATGTTTTAGATTATTGAGTGTGCTAGTTTTATTGTTCTCTCTCCAGTACACATGCCTAGGAAAAATATGTTCCTATTAAGATTGTAGGTTTGTTAGTATGACTTTACTTTTAAAGAAAATCACTGCTATCAATCAATTCCTTGAATAAGAGTATGGATTAGTTATGCATAAGAAGCCTTTGTTTGTTGCTCTTATGTTGCAAAATTATTAAGGAATCCCTTACTTGAGCTTTTTTTTTTCTTTATGTCATCTTTATATCATGAAGCATTTTACGTACAAGCATTATTCTCTTCGGCTTCCATAAAGCATAAATAAGATTCTTAGCACAGGTTTTGGAGAAGTATCAGCATGATTTTTATATAAAGTTACATTATTTTTATGTAACATTAAAGAGCTACGAATATGGACTCTAAAATTTTGTTTTCAAAATAATTCCATATTATTTTCCTGGTTCGGGTATGGAAAATTTTCCTTGATTGCTTTGATGTGTATTTGATGAAGTGACACTTCAAGCAGAGGCTTTTACCTGCAACATGTTCAGAGCTTTCTTATTTTGACAACTTTCTTATGTAGAACTACTTTTGGAAATTGAAACTAGTTTAGGGCGAGTAATCAAAATGAAAACTGATTTGGTACAATCTTCTGGTCAGAAATATAGCTAGACATCCCCGAAGTGTTATTGTTAGCAATTGTTTGCTTGCAAACCTCTTGATCTACAATTTTTTGTTGACCTTTCTACATTTTAGGTTGCTGGACTGATACTTGAAAACACTTTTACATCTATATTGGATATGGCCGGAGTTTTGTTACCTTTTTTGAAGTGGGTTATTGGAGGTAGCGGTTCAAAAGGTCCGAAGCTACTCAATTTTATTGTACGTTCTCCATGGAGTACTATTGATGTTGTTGGTGAGGTGAGGGATGATGGATACTATTACCAACTTTTTCTCTTTATTTTTCTGCTCCTCTGATTAGGATTATGCTACTTGGGCATAATGAATTAGATTTTGGATAATCTACACAGATAGATGACTTTTAAGGATATTAATTTGAATCTTTTAATTTATTTTGTCTCTAGAAAGAAAGTTTGCATTGTTTTATTTCATTTATAATTCTGACTGGATTCACGGATTTGAGTATTACCTTTTAATTATTGGTTTAATTGCAGATCAAACAGCCTATCCTTTTTCTTTCTGGATTGCAAGATGAGATGGTCCCCTCATCACATATGCAAATGCTATATGCTAAGGCAGCTACTCGTAATAACCAGTGTCTTTTTGTGGAGTTTCCCACCGGCATGCATATGGATACTTGGCTGACTGGTGGCGATCATTACTGGAGAACAGTTCAACAGTTTCTTGAACAACATGCTCCAGAGAAAAATGAAGACAGATCGTCCCCCAATGGAAATGGTAATTTTTTTTTTCATTCCGTGTTTCCAAACTGAAATGGATGGGTTAAGAAAGTGGATTAGCTTCTGCTTAATTAATGCACAACTTTTATTTATTTTGGCGTGGTTTTCTTTCTTTTTTGTCTGTTCCTCTTTTTATTGGGATCTCCCTTAGTGATTTGTCCATTGTATTTCATTCACACAGACTTCGTCCCGACATTGTTTCGATAGTTTATCATCCCCTTTTTAGCAATAACTGCTAATAATTTCCTTTGATGCTCTTGCTCAATTCTTAATTGATGTTTTAATACTGCTGCCAGATGCTGGGGCTAGGTGATTGGCTGACATTAGATTATTGCAATGATACTAATTGGCTAACTAAGGATTCAAACAGTTTCTGCCCTTTGAAGTTGCAGCCCGGAAGAGCCTTTTGTGAAAAGATGTTTCCTGCTGGGACATGCCGCGTCACTTCAGGCTATTTTATTGGACAATTTTGGTTGGATTGTGGTTTTCAGAACTTGGAAGATGCTCAAACAATTTGCAGTTCCTTTTGCTATTCTGTACATCATTCACAGTTTGGATGCCTAATCAAATTCGACAAGTTTCATGTAGAATAATAATAATTTATTAAATCCATATATACACCTGTATGTACTGTTAATTATGCTGCTATTAATGAATGTGTTCTTGTCTTACTAATCCAGGCTGAGACAGTGATGTTGATTTCTGTTTATTGATTTCTAATTTCTAAAATGTTAATTTTTCAATTCTCTATATAGAAAGTTTGAATGCTGGACTTGCTATGTGATATTTTATATTTGCTGATATGTATTGGCCATCCAGTTTATATTTCTAGATAAAATACATGACATTGGTTTTAAAATAAACAAGCAACTTCAAACACTGCCCCTCTCGTAAAGACAGGCCCTTTACAAAAATATATATACATTCACTAGTCAACCTATTCTTATAGATTCATTTTGGTATAATGATATTGGGATTTCTTATATGTGAACTGAGTAATCCCGATTCCTTCCATTTTGCGACAGTACCAAAAATACGGGATGATAGACTCCACAATGTGTCTCCGGGTTGCACTTTTGTGGTGTTGACCTGAGAACCAAATTTAGAAGCAGCCTTAGAATTCATCAATGGATTCTTATTGCTTTTGCTCATTCCATTCGCAATCAACCAACGGGAACCAGACTTTTGCTTATTTGATGTACCTGGAAGCTTCTTTTCATGGGAGTCAATCTTAAGACCTGCAACATGGACTTCTGTAATCCTGAACTGAGCAATGCCACTTTCTTTAGTACCTGTCTTCTCGTCGGTGTCTTTCATCTCTACCTTTGCTTTTATTTCACATTCATCATCCTCATCACTATTATTTCCTACCTCGGACACAGTCAAGTAAATCTTTTGTTTTGGTGGGACTAACACTCTCTCGACTTGTATAAGAGCAAGCATTGATATTCCGACTGGTTCATAATTTCTTAGAGGATCACGAAGTTGCACCATTAGTGCTACTGTGAAATTGTTTCCCAGCAAACCGCATTTCCTGCTATGACCTTTGCCATGTTTCTTCCTTCCCATTGAACTCTCACGAACTACATCGAAAGAGTTGGCATGATGTGCAGCAAGAAGTTTGCGAGTATGCTCACTGATATCATCTATATCATCAATCTCACCTGAATCCAGTCTCATCCATTCATCAAGAGTTAATGATAATCCCATTATCCCATCAACTTCATCAACACTGCATTTAATATCCAACAACTGCAAAGCAGCAGCTCCATCCAGGCCAAGAGAACCACCGATGTTAACCCCCTTGTGTTGGAGACCAGGAGCATCTTTAAAGGATTGCTGTGCAATGATGTTTGATGGCGCATCCTCTTCCGACATCCCAGATTGTATTTTTAAACCCTCTATTGAAAGTGCTTCAATTTTATCCATAGCTAAAGGAGCAAGATCTTCCAATGAAAAAAAAACCGAACCTCCCTGGTTGCCAATTGAACATGAAGTAAACTCATCAGACTTTAGGCTAGACGGCAATCCTTTTATGTCCCTTTGCACGCTGGTAGAACCTTTCTGCGTAACCAAACCATGCTGCAAATGCCATTGCCTACATAGAGCCGTGAAAATTTGATCAATGGATGAAACATTTTAGGAATGATTATCCATAACCTAACACAAGTTTGTTTACTAATAAAAAAGAATAGAAACCTGTCTTTTCCCTCTAAGCTTGGCATGGCTTCCCATGATATTTGTTGCATTGTCTTCCCTGTGATGTCTTCCAGAGGCATATACTTGTTAGCCTGCATAGAAAGCTTTTCAATTCCGACTGATGCCATATACTGCAATGTCTCCATTATCCCCGAACCCATTTCTGCAGGCATAACAACAGGGTTGGAAACCTGCATGATTAAGCTCCCACCATTTTTAGAATTCATAAAAAGTGAGGGATTCATAGACCTTAGAAATCCCCCATCTTTTGTTTTGAGGAAAGAACCAAACCCTTCTGCCAGAGGAGGTAATCTAAAATGTTCTTCAGGTAGATGTATTGGACTTCCAAAACCAGCAAAGCCTTTTGGTGGAGAATGCTGAAAAGCTTCCTCATTGAAACCCCATTCACGCATTAAGGCTTCTGTTTCCAAGTTTTCAAGTATCTGGCCCTTTGGTTTTATCCTCACATCATCAAATTCAAGTCTTTCCTGCAGATCATACAACAAAGATGGTGGCGTAATACCTGTAGAGAATCCCCCCTGCTCAAATTCAAAAGAAGTATCATAACCGCCAAAATCTCCTTTGTCTTCATCATCATAACCTATGTCCACATCAAATAAAGAGAAGCCCTCAGATCCAACCTCCTTCTCGAACTGTCTTAAAAGGCGCTCTCTCGGAGATTCGGGCTCACTCTCAGAACTAGAGCCTGTTGGGCTATTGTCTACACCTAGCATACTCAAAAAATCACCGGCAATTTGTTCGGTGGCATCATCCAAGCCGAGTGACTGACTGAATTTACATTCAGATGTGACTTCCATAGTTTTAGGAGATTCCATTGCCGCTGTCTCCAACTCCGAGACACTATTTAAAGCTGATTCTATTTCTTGCATGAGAAGTTCTTTCGTGCATAACTCAACGCTTTTGTCAGAAAATTCATGTACCACAGAGCTTTCCTTAGAACTATCAACACTAGCTTCTACAATGGATTCCTCCACTTTAACATGTTCATTCGGTGAAAATTCAACACCATGATCAACAACAGAAAATCCATCATATTCACATTCATAAAATTTCTCTTTTAAAGACTCAACCTGCTCCAAGTTTTCTTGAAACACATCAAATTTGACCGGCTTGAGATTCTCTTTTAGTAAAAATTCATCTTTCTTGTGTAGGGGACTACATGTGTCTTCGTCATCAATTTTCTTACGTAAGGTATTCGTTGAACTGGCCATTACCGATTTTGGCAATGTCAATACCTCATGAAGTTCCTTCACCTCATCTATAACCCGAGCCGGATACTGACATTGATTCACATCCGTTTCGCTCAAAGCCATACAATTTTGCCTCGAAGTCAACACATTAGGAGCCAAACTACTGTTATCACCAACCACCATATACCCAAAACTTACATTCATCACAGCACCTTTCGCCTTTCCCGATAACCTATAACTCGTACTCCATTTCCCCGAGCTTTTCTCCTCTTCAAGATCCTCCAACGAAAGCGGAAGCAACCGCGTGATATCCAATCGATGACTCCCCAAATCAACTTCCGGAACACCAAGCACAGAAGCATAGAGCAAAAAATGCTTCGCTTCATACTTAGCAGAATTGTTAAATCCGCTTTTACTTCCAACAATCGAACAAGTATAGTTCAAAATATCTTGAAACTTAGCAACACCTTGAATCACTTTCGCCGGAGGAGTAACCGAATGTTCATCTCGCCTCTTCCAATGCACACAAATGGTTGAATCATTGAAACTCGAAGGTAATCCTTCAATCAAATGAACTTGAAGAGAAAAACAACAATTGAATTTCTTACTCTTGGTAAAGGAAAGTGATTTCAACAACTTCCAACTCCATATAGATGATTTCTTATCCTTTTTCGAATTGTTATCTTCTTTATCATGCTTCGAATTGGGATCATTTTCTCCGGATTTGAATAATGATGACGAGGTTGAATTCCTTGAAAGTCTTTTACTTATAGTTTTAACATCTTTTAACAAATTGTTATGATCTTCTTCATCGGCTTCAGCAATTGGCAACATTATCTATTTTTCATGAAATCAAATCAAATCGAATCAAATTCAAACAAATCAGAACACAAAATCGAAAAATTGATAGAAAGTAAATATACAAACTATTCATGATTCATGAAAAAGAAAACGCGAGAAAAAAATGGAGGAAGAAGAAGATGGATTACCGTGTGGCGTTGGAAAACATGAGAAGAAGATTAGAAATTCAAACTCTGTAACAGAATTGATAAACAGCGAGAAATTCAGAGGAAAAAATGGAAACCGTTAATTTTTTTTAATTATTTAATAAAAAAAATGTTGTCTATTATTTGAAAAAATTTCTAACGGGCACATTTTTTTTTCTTTTCGCTTTTATTATGACTTTTATTCTTTTTTTTCTACGATCATTTCTTAATTTTTTTTAAATATTTCTTTATTCTAATTATTATTTATAAAGTTGTATATGCGGAAATTCTAACTATGTTCCTTGGTGTTTATCAATTATTATTATTACTTTATTATTTTATTATAAGAAAAATATTACTTAAACTAAAGTATAGTGCTTCAATGAAAATTTTATTCCTTTTTGTTGCCTCTCAGTATTAATTAAGAATTTTGGATTTTGCAATTGATTGGCCTTTGTAATACTTTGAAAACTTAAGGGGTGTTTGTTTCAAGTTTAGAAATAAGATTTCTGAGAATATATGAATAAGAAATGAGTATATTCATGTTTGTTACAAGATTGAAAATAATTATTTCTGAGTATAAAAATTTCAAAGAAGAAAATAACTTCTCATAACTTCTCATATTCCCATGAAATTATTTCCAAGTAAAAGAATGGAAATGTGGATTCCCATGAAATTTTATAAACTTTTTATTAAAAATTAATTAAAACCTTATTTTTTCCAAAAAATATCAAAATATTTGCCAAACGATTTTTCAAAAAATTCCTTAAAATAAATTTTCTATCTTTATTTTCTGGGGTAAATAATTCCTGAGAATAAATTTTTGATTCCGCGAAACAAACGCCCCCTTAGTTTTTGAAAAACAAAAATATATTAATTAATGAAGAATAATTGATCATTAGGTATAAGGAATACGAACAAACATGGGTGAAATACAAATCAAAGGTTTTCATTTCCACGTTCAAAACTGGTCCACCCGTTAACAAATTCTCATCGCTGTCTCTCATCTGTCTCTTCCACTATGAATTAACTAGTGCTACATTCAATCATAAATCCTCATTTTGCAACCATCTGTTTTAATTTATATGGTCTAGATTAATTAACTAATATCGATATACTAATATATATTTAAGATATTATTTTTGAACAAGGCATAATTAGAAAAAGCAGTCTCTTACAAACCATTTTATTACCTGAAATAGTTCATGTCGTTATTTTTTCTGAAAAATGTTAACTTTTTCTTTGTTCAATATATAAAAGAATTTGTCTGCGTCTTGTCGCTTGCTAATGAGTTCCAGCAAGTGTATCGATAATATCGCAGTAATAAAAAAATATTGATTCAACAAAAACTGCTATATAATATGACAATAGTTATGCAATTATAAAAAGATATTTTGAGTTTGAATGCGAGAAAATAAAAATTGTTCTGAATTAATAAGAAAACAATAAGGTTTTGAATAGAATCGCTTATTTTTCTCCGGTTGAAATCTAATGCATTACATGAATAAAAAAATTATTATATTTCCACGACGAATTAACACAACTGATATACCCAATCCTTTGGTGTATAGCTCACTAATTACCACTCGGGGTCTCCTATCCCTATTCAACCAGCGTAAGTGAAATTAGGCGATGCAATAGAATGTTAATTCAATTGCCACTACTTGGGGTTTCCTATCCTTATTCAACTAGCGTAAGTACAACAATTGACTTGGTTCCAACACATAGACCAATGGTTAGTAGTCCTTATGTGCACTCCAATTATTCATGCAATGACAAATTAAACGTATGTCCCAACAGGTTCAAAATAAGTTTATCAAACAAAACCTAACTTAGAGATATTTAACTACTCATAACGATACAATCAAATACCAAATAATTAAATGAAGATTGCATCTGAAAATCCTTGAAGAAATGGCCTCCAATTGCTTTCAATGCTCTCAAAATCGCCCACTTAGGGCTCTTTACCGTCACTTTCAGTCTTAAAACGCAGAACCCTTGAAAAGATGCCAAAAACTCCCTTTTGTATCAATCAAATCAGTCCAGAACGCGACAGAATAGGCCCAAAATATGATTTACCGCTTACGTGATAACTTGCATCGCGCGTGCGATGCTGACTTTACTTTTCTATTAGGTGCGCTATGTTGCGCGTGATTATTCCAGTAGCTCCACGTTTTTGCTCCTTTTTCCATCTGATTTTCACTAAGACCTTATTTCTTCATACTTAGTCATTTTTGCATCTTTCTTTGTTCTTTAATTTTCATTTTTTTATCTTTTTTAGCTTGTTTTGATCCGTTTTTTCGACCGAAAACATGTAATGACAGAGTGTCATCACTTGCTCTTCTTCGCACCACTTGTCTTCTCCAATTGAATTTAGAATTAGAAAGTGAAAAAAAGGAATGCAAAGCGCGACATTCTTTTCTTATCCTTTTGTTAGAATTTCTAAATTTAGATAGACAATTAAAAACAAAGAGAGAAAAAATGTCAAGTCAGATTTTACATGTCTAGTAAGGCAAAAGTAAACGTTTTTTTTTCCATAAAAACTAAGGACAGAGACCATTTTAGGTAACATAATGGTTTTCAAAGGACTATTTTGTAACATTTTTTAGTTAAAGGACTAAAGCAAAACATTAAATTAAGTTAAAGGACCAAAAGATGCATTAAGCCTTTAATTAATTAACTAATTTAGATAATAGTATTTATTTAAATGTTTGATAAACAAATTTAAATATTTAATTTGTTTTGAGAGGGAAATTTTGATAACACTATATATTGATATTTACACATATATAAACATTGAACAATCACTTTATTATATGTTAATGTTGAGGAAATCGGGGAGGCGGAAGCAACAACAAGCGCTTAATGCTCCAGGACTACAAGAGAGAAATACACCGTGCTTCCACTCAAAATTTTAAGACATTAATTAGATAAATGTGTCCCATCTTTTATGAATCTAACATTTCACTCATTCATAGTCGATGTGAGACTTAACCACTCACACTTGCACCTAACATTCTTCCCCACATATGTGATTCCCCCACAACCTATAATAAGATTCATCACTATATCCAGCTCCCGCTCCTCCACCAAGTCGAACCAGACTCTGATACCACTTGTTGGGGAGTTTGGGGAGTGTCGAAAGTGTCAATGAGGTAAACGTTCAGGATCCAAGAGACCTTAGCACCACATGTTCATCCAAAATCCTAAGGCATTAGGGGTATGAGTCATTTCTATTATATATCTAACATTTCCTCCATTTCTAGTCGATATGGAACGTAACCACTCACATTTGAATCCCAATAATCCCCCCACAAGTGTGAGTCACCCACATCACTAACCTTGATCTAAACTAGGATTCACTCCCACTCCTCCATCAATCCTAACCATGGCTTTGATAACAGCTATTAGGAAAAATCGATATATAGAAAAAAGAATAACACAATCACCACACAAGAACATAACATGGAAACTCTAAAATTGGAGAAAAAACACGTCAGGTCAAATGATAACCAGAGAATAATATTGTGTGAAAATTATTACAACACATAATATACCTTCAACCATCTGTAGGCCCCCAGTACACCCCACCCTTCAAAAAAAATATTTAACCACATATCACAACATCCTAACACAAGAGTATAAGAGAATCAAAAAGTCAAATACAAGATTAAAGTGTTTTTAACTGGTGCATCTTGTAACGAAGAGCTTGAATCCTTTGTATAGCCTTGAACTCTATTTTCCTTTACAAAACTAAGCGATGCGAGACTTCTTCAACATGTATATTTTCAACCAACCCCGGTGTAACACCCCAAAATAATTATAATATTTATTTAATTAATTTATTATGATTATTTGATGTTTTCGGTGAGTTTTGATAAAATATTGTGACACATGGTGAATTGTGTTGTGTTGTGGGGTATTATTTGAGTTAAGGGATTATTGAGAACGCCTTAGAAATTAAGTGATTAATTAGAATTATTTTAGTAGTAATAACAATAGAATAATGTGAATTATATTATTTAGATTATTATTATTATAATTTAAATTAAAAAGAAGAGGAACACTAAGGGTAAGATGGGAAAGTCATAATTGGGGTCCAAGGGGTAAGAAGGACAAAAAGAAGTGTGGGAATTTGGGGAGTTCATTCTTACGATCGTGAAAAGCTGAAAAAACCGAGAAAAGAGAGCTAGAGCACAGAGAACCGAGGGAATTATCCGGAGAACGCTAAGAAGAAGTTGAATTGCTAAGAAGTCAAGGTATGAGGGGTTCATCCGGATTATTATATTTAATGCCCGTGTAAGGATAGATGTAGGTTTTGTGTGTTATGTGTCCAATTGATGAAATTATGATGAATTGCATGACGATCCTTGTGAATTTGTGTATATGATGTCTGTTATGAATTTTCGTGTTGAATGTTGTCATTGATGTTGAATTCGTATGAGTTTTTTGTTGCTGCGATGAACATAAACTAGATCTGAGATTTGAGGGTTTGGGGCTAACGAACTAGGGTCTGGTATTAGAAAATATTAATGAAAACAATGAAGGGGGATTAGAACTTTGAATTTGTGATGAATCGAGAGTAGTTTTGGATCTGATTTGGAAGATTGAAGGTGCTGCAATGGGGAGAATTTCGTACACATGCGAAATCTGAGTTTTGGAGGTGCGTCTGGCCATACGCGTAAGGGAGGGGGTCTTACGCATATGAGGGGGACTTCCCAAGGTATTACGCGTATGGTACACACCCGTCCACAGAGCCGACACGGCCCTCTGCTCGTACGCGTAGGGTACGCGTAAGGGGAAAGTGGCCATACACGTATGGAGGGCCATTACGCGTATAAGAATCTTGATGAAAGGGGCATACGCGTATGGGAAGTTTGAAGGGAGTTTGGAGAGGAAAACCCTCTCTGCTCATACGCGAAATGCTCAAGGCGATACGCATATGGAAGGCCTGGGCAGATGGCCCTATGCGTATGATACGCAGGCCATGGGGCGAGGGAAGAGGGCCATACGCGTATGGACAGGGCTGTTGCCAAAATTCTCCGTTTTTGCGATTTCTGTCCCGATTTCGCGTGTAACGCAGTCTCTCTCGCACCGTAAGACTAAGATGATGTAATTGAACATGAGGAAGCTAGTAATGATGTTAAATGGGATGACATAGGGGATTTGTGTTGTGACGATTATAATATGATGAATCATGACGTATTGTGAAGAATTGTGACGAAGGTGATTGATGATATATTATGATTGATTGATGAATACTCATGAATGATGATGCAATTTTGTCGATTCTGTGATGATGATTATTATAACGTTTGCATTATGCATTCATGACATATTTAGGACTCCGGTCTGCTGGTGTCTTTAATCCCATTGTGTGAATTTAAGTGTTTTGTGACGCGCTCTGGTTCTTGTGTAGAATCGATCTTATTGGTGGAGATCTTTGGAGGGTGATGGCCCAGTGTCCATCAATACGACGAATTGGTACCACATGCATGAGTCTACGTTGTTGCATTTCATATTATGTGACATTGCATGATTATTGAGTGTTCGATGTGTTAATGATGTTGTGAATTGATTGGTGTTTTGAGGTGTTTATGACTTTATAATATGATGACGTTGTGAATGAGTTAATGATGATATGTGTGACTACTATATCTTTCGCCTTATATCTTATATAATGAACTGTGATTACTCACCCTGCCTGTTTGAATGATGCCCCCACGTGGGTAACGTGCAAGTGGTCAGGATTAACTCTTGGTGCTCGAAGACTTAGCTTTGAAGTCTTTTAGTTTTTCATCGATTAGAGGGTCTTGCTCTGATATATAACATCGGGTTGGGACGTTTGAGTTGAACGATTATGTTCTTTTCTTTGTTGACATTATGATGTTATGAGTTTCTAATTTTAAGACGTTTCTGAATTATACTTGTATTGAGTTTTGAATTTGCCCGCTGCATAACATTGGTTGAATTTATGACGATATTAACCCGTGTTACGGAGCAGGTTTTGTTATTTTGACGTTTTATGACGAAATGTGGCACCCTTGGGTGATATACTCTGATATATTTTCTTATATTTGTCGTGATTGTTTTGTGGGGTAGAAGAGTGTTACACCCAACAATCTACACCATGATTGAAAATAATACATAACCTTTCATTATCTTAACCAACAATCATACTCCACCATAAGAAGTATAGCCACTTGAAGCTAGATCACTCCAAGAATGTTTACATTGTCTTCATCGACATTGATAGTTTAAAAAGACTATTACACTCCACCTAAAGAAGAGTATACTTCACTTGAAGGTAAACCACTTCAAGAATTTTCACATGTCGAAAACCAGATACAAAACTTACGGTGCAACGTCCATGTTGTTAGGAAACTCTTCAACTATCGACATAATCTCACACCCTATGTTAGGGGTGTTCGCGGGCCGGTTTGATTCGGTTTTGAGTGAATCCGATACTTAAACCGATCAAAAATATATGGATTGGTTTGGATTGGATTTTCACATTTTTTCTGTAAAACCCAAACCGAACCAAACCGAGAAATAACGGGTTGGTTTGGATTGGATTAATCGGATACATTAGAAAAAAACATAGGAAAAATATTTTTAAATTTTTCTAATTTACATCAACTAATTTTCTATAATAATATAATCTTTTATTTATTTTCTTATTTTCATATAGATTGTGAATGTCACAAATGATGTTTCATTTTTCTTCCTTCTTAAGTTGAATAGTTTATACTAGTTTCCCTTATAATGATATATATTATATGAGTTAATATGGTTGGTTCGAGTAGACAGGCTCGCGGGTAGAATTTTGAAAATTCGTTGCTCGAACCAATTACCATCGGGTTTCATTGGTTTGGTTCGATTAATCCCGAACTAAAAAAATACTCGACCCAAACACCATGGTTTGGTTTGGATTCTGGTTTGGTTCGGATTTGCTCGAACCAATGAACACCCCTACCTTATGTAATCTTGATTGTATCAACACATCTTTTACTTAAACTTTCCACAGGTCAAAAACAATTTTTCTATCAATTTCTCTAGCCCAAATTACACAGTGGAACTTGTGACTGTAGCTTAAGATTTCTTTCACAACATCACCATTCTTTTCTGACGTGGAAGATAAAAAAAATGTTGCAACCATAGAGCACACGAAGAACTCTTATACCCGGATCGAACCAAAATCTCTAATACCAGTTGTTGGGGAGATTGGGGTAGGCGGGAGCAACACCACACATCTAATGCTCCAAGATCATAAGAGAGAAAGACACCACATTTCCACCCAAAACCTTAATGCATTAGGTAAATGAGCTCACTCTCTTATAAATCCAACATTCCACCCATTCATAGTTTATGTGAGACTTAACCAATCATGTTTGCACCCAACATTCTCCTCCATAAGTGTGAGTCCCCCACAACCTATAACAAGATCCAACACTGGATGTAGCTCTCCCTCCTCCACCAAGTTGAACCATGCTTTGGTACCACTTGTTGAGGAGACTCCTTTACGGGAGCAACAATAGGCATACAATTCTCCAGGACAACAAGAAAGGGAGACACCACATCCTCTCCCAAAACTTTAAGGCATTATGTAAATGGGTCCTTTTTCTTGTAAATCCAACATTCCACTCATTCATATTCGATGTGAGACTTAGCCACTTACATTTGCACTCAACAATTGTGTGTTACTAAAATTTCATAATAAATCAAGTTTGTTGGATAACTAACTAGTCGAGATAGATGAGTGTGAAGAATAATTCATATGTTTTTTTATAATATCATTAACTTTTGAAATTAAATGATGATGTTGAATTAAAGGGATATGTATCTCGGCAACAAAGGAATCCTCGTTCAAATTATCACTAAAAATTCTTCTTGTCACCTTTGTTGACATGTCAATGACTAATGTCTTTAGCCTAATGAATTCTCATCTTGATAACACACGAAATGGAGGAATCAATATGACAGTCAGTGGTCCCATGATCTAGGAGTAAGGTGATTCATTGATTTTATGAGAAATTAACAAGCAATAAACACCCACAACACAACAAATATAAATTTCCCCAAACATGTAAGAACCTATGAAGATCAACAAGAAATATATGATAGCAAATCAAACAAATAAAGGCATAAAAGAACATTGATATTTTATCGTGGAAAACCTTCAATGTGAGAAAAACACTAGGGGTCGTTCAAACCAAAGAAATAACTCAACTATACTCAAATAAGGGTACAAGAGAGTTTTCAAAGTTATTCACAAACTAGTGCTAACAACAGCTAAATCACAAAGTAAACTAGCCTACAAATAAGAAACAAGAAGCTGAAAAATACACAAATGTGTAGCTTTAGTGCGAAGCAATTATATCTTTACTCATACTTCATTTATAAAATCCTAACGGTAAAATGGTAGTTACAATTGTTTCAAACATGTCCTCCAAAAATGAGCTTGATCCAAAGGCTAACGAATTAAGAATCGCCAATTTACTAAGACTGGTTGTATAGAAATGGGAATTGGTTTCTCTCCTCTTTTATCTCTTTTAAAACTAATTTTTCTACTCTCTCTCTCTCTCAATCAATCAATCAATTGATTCCCTCTACATAGGAAGGGAGCGAAAACCCAATAAATCTCCCTCTCACAACTATGTGGAGGAAATTGTCAAACCAACGATATCATAACAAGCTTCAAACATCCCTCTTGGTAACGCTTTGGTCATCATATCATAATCATTATCATCTGTATGAACTTTAGATAACTTCAACAACTTAACGCCCAAAACATCATGTATCCAATGATATCTCACACCAATATGTTTGGATCTATTATGAAAAGTTTGATTCTTACCGAGACGAATAACGCTTTGAATATTAAGAAATAACACATATTTGTCTTGAATAAATCCACGCTCCTGCAAAAATTTCTTTAACCATAAAAACTCTTACATGCTTTGAAATTCTGGTACAGATGTGTGATGTCTTGTGCAATGTCACAACATCGCAATCTGCTGAACAAGGCAATAATAGAAACAGTAAATGAACACAATCAATTGTTCACCCAGTTCGGTTCAACCAACCTACATCTGGGGGCATACCAAGCCAGGAAGGAAGTCCACTATTAGTAGTATCAAATTACAGACTCAACACACCAGTTGACAATCTACCTAATTTAATCACTACCCAATGACCCTTCTACCTAAGTCCTCCCTAGGTAAGAGACTCCATCTCACTTCCAATCATCTCGATGATGTCTAGCAGTCAACTACACCGTCACTGCATCAACAACTTGACTCCTTAAACTTTTCTATTACATAGACTTTGGAAGACACACTTCCATGACAATACCTAGACATAACCCTCATGACTAAGACCAATACTTAGAGTTGCTTAACAGCTTCCTCCAAGAACAATACAGCTCTTACCTACAGGCTTCGAGATAACCTTAGTGACCATCTCACACCCCGAGTGGTTCACTAGATAAAGCCCTAAGGTTCTACATCTTGGACCCGTACACATTCTAGGTTACAAGCACCCTATTTATAATATCCTCCCAGCTGAATTTGGGCCTTCAATCATATCATATCAGCTGTAACAAATCTGATCATATCTTCAAATAAATCTTCATTTATTAGATCAGAATCTTCTCCATATCTTTATGCTTTAGATTCGTAACAATCTGATCTTCATAACAGATTGTAACAGAATATATATCTCCCTTGATTTTCGCCTGCATTCTCTGAATCTCTTTAGCAGAAAATCTCAAACACACCAGAACCACGTGCAGCCCTAAACACATTAAAGTCTGATGTTCTGGTATAGTGATGTTACGACATCGCATGTGACATCACTCTTCAGCACTTTAATTCTTCAACAGCAAACCAGAATGTTAGTTAAAACATACCTATACTATTAGAAGCTCATGTTGTAACATCAACCATGACAACACATTGTTTTAACAAAATTACAGCCAATTACAAGAACTTACAATCTCCCCCTTTGGCTAATTTTGGCTAAAACATATACATAGATATTACAACTCAGATTACAGCAGTAATTACAATCCTACACTACTGTTGGGTGTTATCTGATCCTAACAGTGTACTGCATTCATGGGGAATCCTCTTCTGACTGATGTTAGGACATCACCATACGACATCAGCTCCAGGCAGCACATCAGGAGGTGCACATGAGGAAGAAGATATCCAATACTCCCTCTTAACACAACACATTTCTTTTTCCTTTCAACTCAGACCCGGAGAGGATGTAGAAGACTCCTCCAGAAAAGAAATGCTTGTCTAGTCATCAAAGACCAATGGTGGCATGAGAGACTTATGCACACCTAAATTGATCAGACGCCCCCAGTCGACCTATGGCATAAGATGAAACTTAAGACGTGCCAATCTGCCAACTCATGTAACTCAGAACACAAGTCACAACTGTGTTCATAACTCAGGACACAAGTCACAAAGACTCAACACCAACTGTGGCTCGTTCTGCAACAGCTAGGACTGCAAACTTCAGGCAAAACATTTGTGCAAACCATTTAGCCCATCTCTCACTTTTCTCCCCCTTTTTAGCCACAAATTGGCAAAGGAAGCCCTCACAAAACCAGATCCAAGAAGTACTCACCCAAAGGCACATAAAAGCCATAAGACTTATGAACCAAGAACACTCACGAGTTGAAGGAGAGAGGAATTGCCCCTATATATATCAGATCAGTTACTTAGGAATTAACGAGCTTTGAATATTTCAAAGTTCTTGGTCAAGGAAACGCTATTTTAGGAACTAAAAACTCCATCCAAATTCAATGTCTTCCGTCCAAAACAGTCTTGACCAGATTTATTGTTTCCTAACTGATATATACCATAAATTGTGCCAAGACAGTTCCATGCAGAGTCGGATCCACGTGTTGCACCTCACCGTCCAAAATAATTCCTTGTTTGGCCCAAGAGAAACATGTCCTATCCCATGTTCTGACATCTCATCAGACATTGTCTGCTGGTTCACAGCACAACCAATCCAAGACTTCACAGTAGACTCCAAGACACAACCAATATCCAAAACTTCACAAGGCTAAACTCCTCCTAAAGGCAGGAACCGGCTGTACAAACATGCGCACTCCCCCTCAATCCTAGAGCCTTCTTAGTCAACATACATTGGCTATCTCTCCCTCCTTGTAGCCACAATAGGACAACCAAGTACACACAATTCCAAAGACAACCTCTCTAACATCCAACCACCATACTCACACAGTGAGGTAGATGTACACTACTGGTTCAATCAGGTCAAAAATTGTCATGTCCATACCAATATGTCATAACATGTTGTCTGACATTATATCCAGTCTTCTTGAATAACTTTCTCTCAACATCTGAACCATATCAGACAAGGTCACACACCTACACACCTAGGCTAACTCTCCACACGCTTGAACACCCTGCAAGCTTCACACTATGTGCACCTTTGCAGCAGAAACCATAGCCAAGTACCCCAATGCATTTGTCTGCTGAACCTCTTGGTTAGTTCACTTCACATGCTAGGCTGATCAACTTCTCTTCAGCTGGACTTGACCAAAGGGCTAAATCTCCTTTACAGGTGTTCCTTCACTGAAACAATAGGTGAATAACCCTTTTCAGACTCTCAAGCAATCAATCCTGATCTACTTCAGTCTTCTCTACATACTCCATCTAAGGCAGACCTTCTACTTCATCATTCTCCCGTATGACTATGTAGACGCTCCTTAGGCATAATGTAGGCACCAAGCTCGTGACCTAGAGCATAATCATCCTTCACCAAGGATATCCAAACTAATGATAAGCTCCACCAACTGGACTTACTATTGCATAGTAATCCAAAGAACTAGAGAATTAAATTCTCATCCACCTTCAAGAAGAATAATCTCCTTGAGTCTTCAACTCATCACCCTTCTGCCCAAGAGTAACTTGTTCCAAGACAATCCTCAAAAATAACCAGCTGCCACACTCTGATTATCTTGATTCTTCGAATCCACTTCTGAGATCAACCAAATGCCACAGTTTGATCACCTCATTCATGAATCCTCATATGAAAATAGCCAACTGCCACATTTTGACCTTTTTCACGTATGTCAGAATTCTCACAAAGATATCTTGATCCACCAAGGAAACTTGATCTTCAAGTCACATGTTCCACTTGCTCAAAAGCAAACACACTTAGACTCCCTAAGCCATGGTCATGTAACATCTTCTCCTTCCTACAGCTCCCGCAAACTGCCATGAGAACGATCTTTTTGAAGCATCCATAACTTCCATTACTTTAGATCACCTCTATCACTAGCTGAGACTTCTGATGTTAAGTTAGATGTCAAAACATTATGATATCCAACTGTTGAATTCAGCTCTTCCTTCTGCCACTCAAAAGAACCTCCTCCCTTTGCAGAAACAGATTTTCATGCTCTCATAGACTTGATTCAACAATCAAGTTTGAGTAGACAACCTCCATCCTGCTTAGAAACTCCAAAGACTTCAAATCAACCACATCTGAATCTTCCAAGACTACCTCATAGCAATACCAAAGACTGCCACTTTCCTTAGTAGAGCCATCAAAAGAAAGCCAGAGATAACTGCCACTTATCCTCGACCTTCACCACCAGAGCAAGCACCATGCTCCAACCTAATCCAAGCTGAACCATTATGATATATGTATATCTTTTAGCCTTAAACACTTCAGCTTGTCAACAATCTGCCTCTTCTAATCCAAACTTATCCCAGGTAATTTGGATGATGCTCCAAGTACATAGTCTCCAATCCACCCCACCAGATGATCCAACTCAAAGTGATTAACCCTAGAAAATTCTCAATAGACCTGCACTTTTACCTTAGACATATACATAGTCTCCCGTCAATGTATATTGTCATTAGTTGAAGGCAGACAAATACCCAACCTTTTATCTGGTCTGACACCCTACACTTGAGGCACTAGCTGATCCCTCTTCTGCTAATCCAACCACTGATCACTAACTTTCTTTGGCTGGAATAATGTATCAACATCAGTTCTGACATCAGTCTTCATCACATTACCCACTTCTACGGCTTTGGAAACAACAACCAATCACACAGATCTCTTGCAGGGACCACACGAGAACAAATCAAGCTCAGCTTCTTCCTTGATGAAACTTCTTCCAGATCATATATTTGCAGAACTACATGTAACATCATAACCAGAAGGATCCTCCTAAGCATAAGAGATAACTTATCAAGATTTTCACTCCCGCATGAAAGCTTTGACAGTGATACTCTTTTGCTTTGACTCCACCCTCTTCTTTCATCATCAAGAAGGTTAACACAACCTTCAATAAGACCTATTCACCTTCTGATCACTTCTATCCCTAACACAAAGATATGAGATAATCTTCAAGTAACTTTGGCATCTCTAACCAAACGGTTGAAGTTGTCTTGCACAACCTACAACATCCTGCTGAGGAGACCAACCCCTAATGTCTTTCCAACAGATACCATGCAGCGGAACACTCAACACCTCCTTGCACAAATCTGAAATGCTCATCCTATGGTTGGTACACACATACAACTCCTTTCAAACAGAATCTGCTCCATGGCCATAAACAAGATTGCAAACAACTGGCTGCTTTGATCAGAAGGAGCTTTCAGATATCAGAGAAAATGTCCTTGACATTTGAGCTTGACCTCCACCAAGACAAACAACCTTTGAACACCTACTCACTTATCCAATGAGTGACACTATATTGATCATCTCTTGACCAATATACATATCTAAGACATGTTTCTTGAGGGAAACTTCTTAGACACACAACCCAGATGCCTCCTCTTCCAAGCCAGGAGTAGGTTCCAAACAGATGTGATCAACACATTTGTTTAGCCCCCTAGCATCTGTTATGCTGACAGGATACTGCATAATCTGCTGTTTTTATGTTCTAACATCAGGTAGGACATCAGTTCTCTTCACAGAAAAACACCAAAAGATCCTTTAACACATCCCAAGGAATGACCATGTAGGGTTGAAGGCAAGAATAGATGGCTTCTAACTTTCTTCAGATCTCTTTTCAACAAGCTCATACAAGAGTTCCTTTATGAGTGGACTTGGGATAAACCACAAGTATCTTAGGCAACTCTAGTTGAAGATATCCTCAAGTATCACCACACCATGTGATACATCTTCAGAGGAGAACACATAACCATCAGGAATTTTCCATCAGATATAAATATATACATACGCAGCGGAACACATACCAGAAAACTCCTCTATATCCTTCAGGCACAACATACTAAACACAACACTTCATGTGCACTAGATCAACATAGGATTCAACCTACAAGGCAGCTTATCACCAAAGCTACACGCCTGATAACTCCAATCTCCACTTCTATGAGCTGACCAAGTCCATAACTATCTTCCTTGCTCACGGACCAGAAAGTATCTTCCCTAGATCTCATCCAGAACCAGACAGGATGCCTGCTCTGATACCAATTGAAATTCTGGTACAGATGTGTGATGTCTTGTGCAATGTCACAACATCGCAATCTGCTGAACAAGGCAATAATAGAAACAGTAAATGAACACAATCAATTGTTCACCCAGTTCGGTTCAACCAACCTACATCTGGGGGCATACCAAGCCAGAAAGGAAGTCCACTATTAGTAGTATCAAATTACAGACTCAACACACCAGTTGACAATCTACCTAATTTAATCACTACCCAATGACCCTTCTACCTAAGTCCTCCCTAGGTAAGAGACTCCATCTCACTTCCAATCATCTCGATGATGTCTAGCAGTCAACTACACCGTCACTGCATCAACAGCTTGACTCCTTAAACTTTTCTATTACATAGACTTTGGAAGACACACTTCCATGACAATACCTAGACATGACCCTCATGACTAAGACCAATACTTAGAGTTGCTTAACAGCTTCCTCCAAGAACAATACAGCTCTTACCTACAGGCTTCGAGATAACCTTAGTGACCATCTCACACCCCGAGTGGTTCACTAGACAAAGCCCTAAGGTTCTACATCTTGGACCCGTACACATTCTAGGTTACAAGCACCCTATTTATAATATCCTCCCAGCTGAATTTGGGCCTTCAATCATATCATATCAGCTGTAACAAATCTGATCATATCTTCAAATAAATCTTCATTTATTAGATCAGAATCTTCTCCATATCTTTATGCTTTAGATTCGTAACAATCTGATCTTCATAACAGATTGTAACAGAATATATATCTCCCTTGATTTTCGCCTGCATTCTCTGAATCTCTTTAGCAGAAAATCTCAAACACACCAGAACCACGTGCAGCCCTAAACACATTAAAGTCTGATGTTCTGGTATAGTGATGTTACAACATCGCATGTGACATCACTCTTCAGCACTTTAATTCTTCAACAGCAAACCAGAATGTTAGTTAAAACATACCTATACTGTTAGAAGCTCATGTTGTAACATCAACCATGACAACACATTGTTTTAACAAAATTACAGCCAATTACAAGAACTTACATGCTTTAGTAATGGCAATGAACTAGGCCTCTATAGGAGACAATGCTACACACTTTTGTAATCTGGAATGTCAAACCGCAGCCCCCCTACAAATTTAATCATGTACTCCGAAGTGTATCAGAAGTCAAGAAATTTCAAGTAAACGTTTGAGAGGAAACTTCACTAATTTTTCTCAATCTAAGGCCAATGCTGTCTTTTTTTTTAAATAAGTGTACACTCTCTTCCAAGTCACGATAATTATATTCCTTAGTTTGTTGTTTCCATATCCTATATGAAGTTTCTAATCCATTGGTAAATCTGTTTGAGAAAATAAACTATAAATGGTAAAACTCTAGATAAATATACTATGGACGACATTTTTCACCATCTGCACCTCCTAAGAATCGAGAGTAAGAAAGTTGTTCAAGATGAAAACATTTTTTTAACCTTATAAAAAACTGGGATAAAAATACAAGACTTTAGACTTTCTTTTAAAAATAGGATTTCTTAAGTAGATGAAGGGAAAATACCAAAATAAAAATCCAATTTTTTAAAATATATTTTATCTTCATGGTTAAAGATTAAAGCCCGAATACATCACACACACAGAGACACGCACGCACGCACGCGCACACACATACATACACACATACACACACACACACACACACACAGATTTATAAGTTGATTAGATATCTAACCATACCTAGTGAACATGTTTAAAAAAAACACATCTTTAATAAATAAAACATGTGCATGGATATAAATTCATCTCAATTCATCGATTAAAATTATATATATATATATATATATATATATATATATATATATATATTGATCTTACCTGTGATCAGAAGTAAATCGGTGGCCAACAACACGTCGTGGTTTTCAACGTCAGGTGAGGAAAACGGGTGGGGGGAGGGGGTGTACTTGTAAGGCACTCCGATGCCAAAGTAAGTTCAGAGTGAAAGAAGGTAAGTGCAATAAAGAATAGAGTGGAATTGAATACCTGACCCTCCAACATAGCAGGGTATTTATAGAGCCCCAAGCGCTGGGCCAACGGTCTCCATTATGGGCTGGGTGATCAGCCCCATAATGGATGACTGCCAGGATTCCTACGTGGAAGTAGAAATGAGCAGTTCGTGCTCATCATCTTGGGTCAACTGCTCCGCGTTCTCCGGGAGGTGGAAGACATGCCCGATACGAAGGGCAGAACGTTTCCACGAGATACGCGGGATCAGTTGGCCACGTGTCCTCGGGTGAGGAACACGTGGGGAATGTGCTCTCCAACGGCTATAATGGATTGGGCCTTTGCGTTAGGCCTTCTTCGACGCGAGGCTGGGCTTGGTTGTGCCTGATGGTGGGCCAGTCCCAGGCCTAGTCTAGAACATAAATATATATATATATATATATATATATATATATATATATATATAGAGAGAACGTATCATATGAGAATGACATTTTTATGTGAGAACATGAAGATGAATCTGAACCATTAGATTTTAAAATAAATGGTGGAGATTATGTGTCAATATTTTCTCTCTATCCTCCATCATTTATTTTAATAATGGAGGAGAGAGAAAAATAAAAACCACACAAAATCTCTACCATTTATTTTAAAATCTAATGATTCAGATACATAAAAAATTTAATATATGGAACAAAAAATAATGACAATTAAAATCTATTGCCTCAAGTAACACACCATATTAAAAGTGAAGATAAATACACAACAAACCAGAAGAAGATAAAAAATGGAACATAAAAAACGTGTTTAACGTATCTAATCAAATAGATCTATTCTGGAGGAGAGAGTAGCTCTCTGATTCACTTTACTTCTAAAAGTTGTTGAAAAATATTTAAAAAGAGTTATAAGAAAATAGTGACATAAGTTCTTAATAGAAAACTCTATTTTCTGCCTAAGTGTTTTCAAGTGTTTCCTAATCCCCTTAGATACCTCCAAGGATTTCCCAAATTCTAAGATCTTCAAAGAATTACTACTATTGCCTCTCTAAGTTTGATAATAAGATTTTTAACCATTCTTTATGTCTTCAGCTCTGAAGTTCTGAAGATTGTTCAAACAAGAATGATAGAGATACATATTTATAATTACTGAAATCTAATATATTCTTAATGCGTCCAAAACACAACCCATCATTGAACTGATCCATGAATCAAAATGACCAAATTCGATACAAGTAATCTGATTGAACCGGAACCGATGCTCGATGGACACGAACTACCATCCAGACCCGGTCTAATGTTGTATTCAGAGCTCTGCCATGGATGATCAGACTGCCACCGTAGAACCACCATACCTCCTTTGGACCATTGGACCTTCACCGAACACCATCATAGAACTCCTTGGATCTGCCACAAAATGCCGCCATCGCGCCTCCCTGCTAAAAAAACATTTGCTAAGTTCTTTAAAAATGACTTGTTAAGATGGTATAAACCTGACCTAAGAATTGTTGACATAAAAAAGTTTTGACTTCTTAAATCAGATTTGACATCTGACTTAATAAAAGTTTATTAAGCCTGTTAAACAGTGTCTGACTTAATAAGTCCAGGCTTTCAAAAAGTGCTGATGTCATTTATACCCGACTTTAAGTCTTTTTTTTTCTTAAATCGGATATATTTAACTAACCTACAGTGCCGGTGATTGGCAAGAGCATCCAGACCCTCTGCACAGGGCCTCTAAAAGTGGGGGCCTCATAATTTTATTTACCAACCCAATCCAATTAATAGTTGCATATAAAAAAAACATTGCATACTCGGTTAACATATGAGCCTCATAATATTATACTGCCATATTCACAAAACTAGAATAATTAGATATATATCAATATGTCATATCAGTCATTATTAGTCATTATTACTAGGATATATAATATTTGTCACTCACCGGCCCTATTCACAAATCTAGAAAAATTGGAACTATAGTCGTTGCCGAACCTGCTGAAGTTATGTCTATAATCATTATTACTAATTTACTAGAATATATATATATATATATATATATATATATATATATATATATATATATATATATATATATATATATATATATATATTACTGCTATATGTCCACAGACATTATTACTCATTATTACTAGGATTAGAATATATATTATGTATAGGATATACTATGGTTAACATCTATCTATCTGCTGTTTTTAACTATTACTCTGATAATTCTCAAAATCAAAATTTCAAAGGTACAATTTAGTTTTTGTTATTTCTTTTTTCATTGTTATTTATTTATTAGTTAATTGTTATTTTTCTTTGTTATTTATGTTGTCTTCCACACATTGTTCTTTTTTTTATTTTCAAATATATTTTTCACACATTTGTTAATTGCTATTTTTCTTTGTTATTTTTGTCGTCTTCCACACATTGTTTTTTTTTTCAATTTTTAAATATATATTTTAATTGTTATTTCGTTTTTCATTGTTATTTATTTATTTCATTATTTGTTAATTTATGATTTTATTTGCAAATAACTAATTATCTTTTAATTTTATTATCCAATTTGTTATTTCCTTGGTTTTATGGTTGGCATTATTTTGCTAAAACTCATGTAGCAGCAGGTGTTGAATGAAGATGTCTAAAAATATGTTTCATTACTCTTTGTTCAACATGTCGAATGAAGATGTCCCATGACTGCTCATAGGACATCGCGCTGTGAAGACAGGTTTTATTGCAGATTCTGTTACAATGATTTGTAACTGAATATTCTGTGAATATTTGGTTATCCTATGTGGCATCCAAAGCATTTTTGGATTAGGGTTACTTGTTGGTTTTCGGATTTGCTGCTGTTTCTATTTATGGAGACATAATAGGAAACTTTGGATTGAAGACCTATTTTATTGGAGTTAATTTTGCAGATTTGTGAGCAGCCTAATTGCTGCGTTTTTTAAGCCCAATTCAGTCCAGATTTCAAGCTATAAATAGACTGATGTAAACCTAGTTTTAGGTGTCGAACTTACATGTATTTTTAGGGTTGTGTGCTTGTGTTTTGTGAGCCTAACTGGTATCTTATGATAACAGTATAAGGATTGTAGTGTAAGTTGTGTAAGGTTGCTCATAAGCTTTTAAGCATTGAGTAACTGTGTGTTAATTCTCATAAGCTGTGAAGTATTGAGAATTTGTGTTTCGACCATTGTTTTTATCTTGTAAGGAACCAGTCACGGGTTGTGATTGAAGAGGGATTTGAGGAGGGCCTCATACCTAGGGGAGTCTTAGGTAGAAGTCATAGGAAGGGTAGTGATTAAGTGAGCTGATTGAACCGGGTGTGGTTATCAGTGAATTGATACTATCGAATATTGATTTCATCCCTGGCTTGGTAGCCCCCAGATGTAGGATAGTTAGATCCGAACTGGGTTAACAATTTCTAGTGTTCTTTACATTTTATGCACCTTTTATTTTGAACTTGTTCATTGTTGTTGTATATCAGTGTCTCGACATCTCGATAGGACATCTGATATATATAGGCCGGAATTTCAATTGGCATCAAGAGCTTGCACCCTTTGTTGTTTCTGGGTGAGATTCAGGGAAGGTACTTTCTGGTACAATGGACAAGGATGGAGGAGCTCTGAATAAACCACCTTTGCTGGATGGCTCTAACTATGAATATTGGAAACCTAGGATGATAGCCTTCATCAAGTCCATGGACGATCAAGCATGGAAAGCGGTTATCAAAGGTTGGGAGCCTCCAAAGGTAAGAGATGGAGAAGGAAATCTTACTGGTGTTTTGAAGGAAGAAGAGGACTGGGATGATGCTGACTACAAAGGATCTATTAGAAATTCTAAAGCCATGAATGCATTGTTCAATGGCGTCAACAGAAATATCTTCAGGCTGATTGAGCATTGTACTATTGCCAAAGAGGCTTGGCAGGTCCTGAAAGTTGCTCATGAAGGGACCTCAAAGGTGAAAATGTCAAAGCTTCAGCTTCTCACTAGCAAGTTTGAGAGTTTGAAGATGAAAGAGGATGAGAGCATTCATGATTTTCATATGAACATTATTGAGATAGCTAATGCCTCTAGTGCCTTAGGAGAAAAGATGTCTGACAGCAAGCTGGTCAGGAAGATTCTCAGGTCTCTTCCTAAGAGATTTGATATGAAGGTTACTGCTATAGAGGAAGCTCAGGACATTGACAAGATGAAGGTGGATGAGCTTATGGGATCTCTCCAAACTTTTGAGTTAGGACTCGGTGAAAAAGCTGAAAAGAAGAAGAGTATAGCATTCGTGTCAAGTGCTGATGACTCAGATGATGAAGGAAAACTGGTCAAAGATGAAGATGTGTCCAAAGAGCTAGTGTTGCTTGGAAGACAATTTAATAAAGTGTTGAAAAGGATGGAATGGAAGTCAAGAGAAAATGTTCGGAACAAGTCTCTCGACATCAACAACGACCAGGATGGAGGCAGAAGATCCAGAACTGAAGAAGACTCTAATCAAGGGAAGAGAGTTCAATGCTATGAATGTGAAGGATTTGGGCACGTAAAAACTGAGTGTCCCACTTATCTCAAAAGACAGAAGAAGGGATTATCTGTGACATGGTCAGAAGATGATTCTGAAACTGACACTGATGAGAAGTCTGCAAAGTTGGTGACAGCTTTAATAGGAGTATGTGAATCAGATGAAGAATCTGAAGAGCTTACTTTTGAAGAGTTGGCTATCTTTTATAAGAAGTTGTGCATTGAACATGAAGAAGTATGTCAGCAGAAAGAAGAACAAGCATGTGCCATTATTCATTTAAAAGCTGAGAATACTGAGCATATGTCTACTATAGCTGATCTACAAAGTGAAGTTAATGTTTTGAATTCAAAACTGGACAACATGATCAAAAATGTCAGAATGTTAAATAGGAGTTCGGATGTACTTGATGAAATTCTGAAGTCAGGAAGAGAAGTTGAAGATGTTAGGGGTCTAGGGTTTGAAAGTTCCAGTGAGATGGACAAAGGAAAATGGCCTGAAGAGACACCTGCTCAACCTGAGAAAGAGTCAAAGGTGTCTTATAACATGCTGCAACATCCTCGAATACATCAGAAGAATGTGACAAGAAGAAAGAATCAAAGATGGAAATGCCACTATTGTGGAAGGCTTGGCCATATAAAACCTTTCTGCTACAGACTATATGGCTACCCCAAGGGTGGCTTACAGGCCAGTAGGAAACGAGAATGGGTTGGGGTAACAAAAGTGTGGACTCCTAAGAGTAATACAGAGGAACACATAGCTCATAAGTCCTTCAGTGTCTTTGCAAAAGAAAAGTGGTACTTCGACAGTGGATGTTCCAGGCACATGACTGGTATCATGGGATGCCTATCAAATGTTGAGTCTCGACCCGTAACCTACGTGACCTTTGGAAATGGATCAAAAGGGAGAGTAATAGGTGTTGGAAAACTGGACTGTGCAGGACAACCTAATTTGGAAAAGGTTTTACTTGTTGAAGGGCTAGATGCAAACTTGATAAGCATAAGTCAATTATGTGATCAAGGTCTCAAGGTCAACTTTACCAATTCTGAATGTCAGATCACAATCAAGAAGGGCAAGATTATCATGAGAGGTAAGAGAGAGTCAGATAACTGCTATCTGTGGAGATCTGAAAGAAGCGTGGAGACTAAGAAAGATACTGGGAAGACTGTCAAGGTAAAACAGGTGCTGATAAATTGTAAAGCTACTCATGATGTTTGCTCGATGAAATATAATAATAAGTGTAAACTTAGTAAGTATGCCAGCAAGGTAAGGTTGGAAGGAGAAGTTGACAAGTGCGAAATTGAGATGAGTCAGGTAATCAAACTATGCTCTACTCTGGGCCCAGTCCTTAAAAATATAAATAGGCGGGGAAACACACCTTATTTTCAGCAAACTTACTCTACACAAATTCCTCTAGCACCCTCTCTTCAAAGCTCTCGCGGCTTAGGGTTTTTTGCTAACACTCTCAAGACTGTACCGTGTGATCTACTAAACATGTCCCAACATCCTAACTCCGAATCCATGCATGAGAACACTGGTTCTCCACGAATCAATGCTGGAGATGCAGAATCTCTGAGGATGATAAATCTCTCTGACCTAGTGCTCGACATTGCTCCTTTAAGTGTTATGCCGGCTGACCCTAAAGGAAAACAGCAAGCTTCTCACACAACAAACGTCAACATCCCAGGTAAGAAGTCTAAACCTTTCTCTCCTAGAAAGAAGGCCCACTCCATGACTAGTTTGTATGCTGATCAAGTAAGCCCTAGGAAAAACGTGGCTGAAAAGGGATCTAACTCTGGCTTAGTTGAGAAGAAGAAGAATTCTAAAGATGTAAACAAGAATTCCACTGATAATGATACTGTTAAAAAGGATAGGGAACTTAGAAGGGCTGTTGCCTCGATTCTGAGTGGAATTAAGGCAAATGTCGAGTCTAATGCTCCAACATCAGGGACTGAAAATATCGATAGCAGCCCTACTGATAGGACTAACGGTGAGGTTCCCATGAATGTGGGCCGTGAGAGAAGAAGTAAGAGGAAAGCTGATGTAAGGACTGACGAGGTTATTAATGTTGATGACCTCACTTCTGATGAGGAACCTATTGCTGGAATGCTGAGAAAAATTCAGACTAGAAGTAAAAAAACGGTGATAAGTGAAAGCCCTAAGTCGTCGAAATTGAGTAGTAAAACTGGAGGTGGGGAAAGAAAAGTTCAAGCAGGGCCTCCTAAACATTGGAGCAAGGTTGTAGTGCCCACTAAGAAAATAAAAATTGCTGATCAAAGCGACTCTGACTATGAAGTTGAAACAGATGTCCAGGACATCGTTGGTATGAAAACCTCCACCTGCAAGAAGGCTACTACTGAAAGGTCTATGAGAAATACAGATAGATGGAAAATTGTAGATCAGAGGAGGATTGCTCTGGAAAGAGAATTGGGGAAGGATTTCGGAAAGTACAAGGAAATCATGGAGCTCATTGCAACGGCTGGGATGATGAGAACTGTGTCCAAGCTTGGACTCTGCTATGGAAATCTAGTCAAAGAATTTGTGGTGAATTTATCTGAAGAGTGTGATGAGAACAGGGGCAACACTCTCAGGAAAATTTGTGTGAGAGGAGAAGCTGTCACTTTTTCACCTGAAATTATCAACAACTATCTGGGCAGGAGTAATGAACCTCAACCTGAGTTAGAAGTTACTGATAATACTGTTTGCAAGGAGATAACAGGTGGCTGTATGAGACATTGGCCAAATGCAGAAAAGCTGTCGTCTGGTAAACTAAGTGTCAAATATGCCATCCTTCACAGGATTGCTGTGGTAAATTGGGTTCCTACAAATCACTTCATCAGAGAACTTGTGGAAGACAAAATCATAACACTTGAGCATGTGAGCACAGAAAATCAGCTTGCTGACATATTTACCAAGGCTCTGGATGCAGTTAAGTTCGAAAACCTGAGGAGCAGACTTGGGGTGTGCATTCATGAAGATCTATAGCAATCAATGTGCTTTCTGGCTACCAGATTAACGAGAGTAAAGGAGATTCTGGTAGTGAAGTGTGTAAATAAAGAGAAAATGTTGAAGTTTGTGCATGAAGATCGGGCATGTGATGTGGTGTGCATCTACTCTCTGATGCAGTTTACTCTGGTTTATTTTTACTTTGACTTGCCTTTGTCATATTTGTGGCTAAAAAGGGGGAGTAGTGAGTGTGAGGGAGAGCAGCTTTGGTATGTGCTTGTGCTGTTGAGGGGGAGTTTTTGTGCTGCAGGTAGATTATGCTTGTGATGTTGAGGGGGAGTTTTTTTTGTGTGTGCAGCTGAGGGGGAGTTTTTTTTGCTGCTATTAATGGTGTTTTCTTCCGCTGCTGATACTGATGGTGTTTGAGTGTGTGTGGAGTTTTAGCCAAAAATAAGCCAAAGGGGGAGATTGTTATTTCCTTGGTTTTATGGTTGGCATTATTTTGCTAAAACTCATGTAGCAGCAGGTGTTGAATGAAGATGTCTAAAAATATGTTTCATTACTCTTTGTTCAACATGTCGAATGAAGATGTCCCATGACTGCTCATAGGACATCGCGCTGTGAAGACAGGTTTTATTGCAGATTCTGTTACAATGATTTGTAACTGAATATTCTGTGAATATTTGGTTATCCTATGTGGCATCCAAAGCATTTTTGGATTAGGGTTACTTGTTGGTTTTCGGATTTGCTGCTGTTTCTATTTATGGAGACATAATAGGAAACTTTGGATTGAAGACCTATTTTATTGGAGTTAATTTTGCAGATTTGTGAGCAGCCTAATTGCTGCATTTTTGAAGCCCAATTCAGTCCAGATTTCAAGCTATAAATAGACTGATGTAAACCTAGTTTTAGGTGTCGAACTTACATGTATTTTTAGGGTTGTGTGCTTGTGTTTTGTGAGCCTAACTGGTATCTTATGATAACAGTATAAGGACTGTAGTGTAAGTTGTGTAAGGTTGCTCATAAGCTTTTAAGCATTGAGTAACTGTGTGTTAATTCTCATAAGCAGTGAAGTATTGAGAATTTGTGTTTCGACCATTGTTTTTATCTTGTAAGGAACCAGTCACGGGTTGTGATTGAAGAGGGATTTAAGGAGGGCCTCATACCTAGGGGAGTCTTAGGTAGAAGTCATAGGAAGGGTAGTGATTAAGTGAGCTGATTGAACCGGGTGTGGTTATCAGTGAATTGATACTATCGAATATTGATTTCATCCCTGGCTTGGTAGCCCCCAGATGTAGGATAGTTAGATCCGAACTGGGTTAACAATTTCTGGTGTTCTTTACATTTTATGCACCTTTTATTTTGAACTTGTTCATTGTTGTTGTATATCAGTGTCTTGACATCTCGATAGGACATCTGATATATAGGCCAGAATTTCACAATTCAACTTCAACATTGTGTATTCGGTTCAAATTCAATGCTGTAGATTTAATCAAGAATAGTGAAAAACTTCAGGTTTTAATTTTTTCCCTTATTCTATTATGTCTCCTAAATTACCTCCTAGTTTTAGAAAGTTTGATTTGGGATATGAGAAACGTAAGAAAAAGAAAGGACTTAATGAGCTAACTCAATCTCAAGCAGGATCTCTCGATAAATTTCTTATTAAAGAACCACAAGTTCCTGTTGAAAATTCAAATGTTGATAATGTTAATTTAAATAATTTTGAAGAATTAGTTAGCGCCGAAACTACGGAGGATAATATTGATTTTGATGCTACTAAAACTGATAATTTAGATGCTAAAAATGTTGATAGTGTTAATGAAAATTGTGAAGATATATTTGATCCAAGAATTTGGGATTCTCTTGAGTCTAAAATGATTAATTTATTAGCTTCAAAAGGTCCTAAAAGATATTTCTCTATAGTGAAGGGTCCTTAAGATAAATCATCCAGGCGTTTTACGGCTAATTTGTATACTAGTGTCTTATCAAATGCAGAGAAGTGTGATAGAGATTGGCTTGTTTATTCAAAAGAGTTTGATAGAGTATTTTGTTTTTGTTATAAAATTTTTAAAAAAGGGATTGGTAGAGGTCAATTAGCAAATGAGGGTTTTGGTGATTGGGCACATGTTGGTGAAAGGCTTAGAGAGCACGAGACAAGCATGAACAAGGTTATGACAATTGATCAAATATGAAAGGAAAACATCAAGGTGTACAAAAGAAATTTTTAGACATAAATCCAAGAGTCTTTTATACTCCTTGTGGTTGTCATAGTCTTAATTTGGCATTGTGTGATATGGCTAACTTGTGTATTAAAGCTAAGGATTTTTTTGGAGTTGTTCAACACATTTATACTATTTTTGCAAATTCTACTAAGAGATGGCAAATTTTGAAAAATAATGTAAAGGGGCTGACTCCAAAATCATTATTGTCTACTCATTGGGAGAGTCATATAAATAGTGTCAAAGCTATAAGAGCTCAAATGTCAGATTTTAGAGAAGCCTTGCTTGAAGTGTCGGAAAAGGACATTGATTCTAAAATAAGAAGTGAAGTTAAATCCTTAGCAACAAATGAGCTTGGTAACTTTGAGTTTTTAATGGCTACAATTATTTGGTTTGAGTTATTATTTGCAGTTAATTTTTTTAGCAAGCTTTTACAATAAAAGGATATGCTTATTGATGTTGCTATAGAAAAAATAAAGGGGTTGATTTCATTTTTTGAAGGATATAGAGAAACTGGTTTTAATAAGGCCTTGAAATATGCTAAAGAAATTCCTATTGAACTGAATATTGACCCATTATTTCCTCAAAGACGTATAATTAGAAGGAAAAGACCGTTTGATGAGAATTTGAATACCCCGTCAGTTGAGGTATCTGAAGAGGAATCTTTTAGGGTTAATTAGTTTCTTTATCTTGTTGATCAAGCTATTGTATCTCTTAATAAGAGATTTGAGCAATACCAACAATATGAAAATGTTTTTGGCTTTTTGATTAGTTCTCACAAGTTACAATCATTGGACAATACAACTTTGGAGACTTGTTGTAATCATTTTGAAGAGACATTAAAACATAATGATCAATCTGATGTTGATGGAAAAGAACTATGTGTAGAGTTAAGGTTACTAAGAGATATATTGCCTGAAGAAAAAAAAAAGGACATCTTGATATATTACAATTTTTGTAAGGCATGGATTATTTCCCCAATACAATTATTGCTTATAGAATTTTACTTACTATTCATGTGACAGTTGCTTCTGTTGAAAGAAGTTTCTCAAAATTGAAGTTGTTGAAGTCTTATTTGCGGTCTACCATGTTACAAGAAAGACTTAATGGCTTATCACTGTCACACCCCAAATTTTGACCACTAAGATTTCCCATCATTAAGCAAATCATCATCATAATATGGATGAACTATTAGTCTCCCCAAAGATGGGTGAGCATCCACTACAATCAGAATTAGGGTTTCAAGCCCTCTTTGAGTGCTTAGACAAAGGATCAATCAAGGAATGACATGATCTTCAACTTGTCTAACCTCTCAAATACCCATAAGGGATCAAGAGGACTCCCACATCAAGAATCAAGCACAAGGTTGCAGCATTCTAGGTGGATTAAGCCTCAAGATCGCCAGTGTCACCAAATTAGGGTTTTGGTCGACCAGGGCCTCCAGATGGCAATTTTCCTCTGGGCATGAGCCAATACTTCAAAGCATGACCTAATATACCCCATGGAACCTCATGGACCCAATCATCAAGTCAATTTAACCTCAGGGGATGCATACATCAAAAATCAGGAATTAGGGTTTCTTGACCTAATTCACCCATAAGTTGACTTTTGGGACAAATCATGAGCCAAGACCTCAAGACATGATTTGAGGGTCTCTAATAAACCACATTGATCCATTTGCAACAATGGATTGATCCAAGAATCTTGGTTCACAAGTTTCAAGTTCATCAGAACCATAGTTAAGGTTTCACGAAAAAAGTCAACTGTGCCTTTGACTTTTGACCAGGACATGCTCCCAAACCCTAGGACATGATTCAATACACCCTATAACACCTATGAATTCAATCTATCAAGTTTGATTTAGGTCAAGGACTTGATTTCATAGAGGATCGCACAGTTTGGAATTCATCTGACAAAAAGTCAACTGTGCACAAAAGTCAACTTTGACTTTTTGAGATTTTTCACAATTATGGTTTTTTAACCCTAAAATGATGTTAATGTGTGATTAGAATCAACATTCATCAAGAAAAATCAAGAAAAGTGGGATAACTTGTAAAAGGGGTAACCATAAAAACTTAGAAATTTTTCTAAGTTATGGAACAAAGTGGCTAGGGTACCAACTTTGGAGGATCATAACTCCTAAACCACAAGGTCATTTTTCCCCATCCAAAGCTGGATTTGTAGCTCTCATAGCCCTCTACAAAAGCTTCAATTACACCTCATTCCAATTCATCATGGATTTTGAGTTATGGAATGATCAAAATCACAAAAAGTGAAAATGTCACTTTTTTCCAACACTCAGTAAAATTTTCACTAAGTCAGAATCTGCCTTACTTTTTTCCAAATGTAGGGGCATTTTTCACTTGGATCCAAAAAGTATCAAAACCAATTATGATCAAACAGTTGTTGTATCATATGTGGGCTTTCCAAAATGGCCAAGAACTCCATCAAAATCCACTTGAGCCATGAGATATGACAATGCCAATATGCCTTGCTGCAAACTGTCATGGCAAGGCAGATTTTGGAGTTTTGCTCGATTTGCTCAAATTTTGCAAAGGGAAAGCAACTCTATCCATCTGAACACCTCAAGGGGGGACCAAGGAGGAGCCAACTCTGATCCCAAGCCTCCCAAGTCTTTGGAACCAAAAATAGCATGTCAAACCTAGAAATCCCTAAAAGAGGGACAAGACTCCAATTTTGTTTTGGAGCATTCAATGGATGCACCAAGGTGGTATGGACTGAGCCATTACCAACTGAATTCAGTTAAGACTTATCCAAGACCAAGGGAAACAGCAGCCTGTGCCCTAACCTCTAGTCAATGGCTTGAGGAGACTTGAATTCTCATTGCTCAACATTGGCCAAACCTCTGCAGCAGTTGCCATTCACTATTCCTTGCAAAGCAAACTTGCTCTACTATAAATAGAGCTCATTTGTGATCAGTTTGAGTACACCAAAGCCATCAAACATATGCTTTCCTCAAAATCTCCTTCTTCACTCCAAAATTTCCTTCCAAAGCAAGTCACTATCGGGTTTTGAGTTTGAGAGCTATTCCAACCAAACCAATCACACACACACCTCATAAACATCATATAGAAGTGATCCAAACACTCATATAACATCTGGAACATCAAAATCACAAAATCACCAGCCAACTGCTCAAGCCTTTGACATATTTGCAGTTGAGGTGCCAAATCAAGTTCCAGCTCAAATCAATCCACTCCAAGCACCCAGACACACTCCATAGCACCTAGGGAAGTTGTCCATATCCTTGGAACCAAGCTCTAACACCTCTAACACAAAACACGATCACCAGCTGCAAGAGGTAAGCATGAGCTCTTCTAACTCTATGATCCATGCATTTTTTGCTGCACAATAATTTGGCCATATGTTCATAATCATGCATGGAGTGTTTTCCCTCAATCAATTGCATTGTTTGAATCTTGTATGGAATTTCTGAACCTTCATGCAAATTTTAGGGTTCTTGAGGTTTCTCTTTGATTTCATATTCCATGTTTAAAATAAATAAAATTAAAGACCATAGACATGATCGCGAGGTTGAAACGAGTAGATTGATATGTAGATTGCATGATATCATCAAGTATTCAGTGAGATTGGATAGAAAACGCAAATCTGTAGAAACAGAGGGTGGCGCGTGTTCTTGCCCTTCTTCTTGGCGCCCTTTTTTGAAAATTTGAATATTTGAATTTTGTGATTTTATTTAATTGATTAAAAAATTAATTTCTCTCTGAGTTTTAATGATTTTGAGTTGATTCTTTTTTTAATAATTCACAAAAATATTAAAATATTTTTTTTCCCAAAAAATTCCAAAAATATTATTTATTTCATATACTTGATATTTTTGTAAAGAATTAATATTTTAATTGTTTTTTACATTTAAAATATTTTCTCTGTCTTGATTTTTCAAATTTTAGTGATTTCCAATCATTTTGTGGATTAAAACCTGATTTTTGAAACATTAATCCAAGATCACAATTTGTTTTCCACATGTTTAACAATTTTGATCATTTTAATTGAATTTTTATTCAATTAAAATACATTTTGAAAACAAATTAGGGTTTTTGATTAATTCAACCCTCATCAAATCATTTTCAAACACTCATGAGCCTTTATTAGAGTGTAAGACCCATACCCATTGTAAATACAAAAATATATGGGCCTCACTTATTGTATAAGTCCCTCTGTGTATTTTCAAAACAATGGCATAATCGACGCCTTTTCATAAAAACCCTTGGGCCTCTCCTCGAGCTATAAGACCCATTCAAAACTTTTTGGGCCTCTAATAGAGTGTAAAACCCAATCCCCTTTTAACCAAAACAATTTTCGGCCTCAGATATTGTATAAGTCCCTCCGCGTTAAAAGAAAATCTCGGCGTGATCGCCAGTTCAAAAATCAAACCCTGGGCCTACCCTCGTGTTATGAAAATTTTACTCCATACCCCATCATTTATTCCCGTACCCCTACATTATATTTTTTTTTACCAAAATATCCTTATATAAATAAGTGTAAAATTTTCCTAATTTAATTATTTGATTCAGAATTTAATAAGTAAATCTATCTTTAAAAGTTTCTTTATTAATATTCTCAGCAAACATGGCAAGTATTATCTATACTATTATATAATATTATAATGTCTCCATCAAAGATTTCCCGCTAAAACTTTTTTCTTTAATTAATTAATTAAATATAAATATATTTATTATTAACTTCATTTAAAACTTCCCACTACCTCACATTCTTATATTTTAAATAATTATTAATTAACAAATGCAATAAAACACGTCCTAATTTTTTTTAAAAATGCAGCCACCTACCAAAAATTAATTAAATATAAATATATTTATTATTAACTCAATCATTTAAAACTTCTGACAAAGTCACATTCTTATATTTTAAATAATTATTAATTAACAAATAGAATAAGACACGTCTTGAAATTTTTTAAAAATGCAACAGCCTATCAATAATATATTAACATATTAACTATCCAGCATAACTTTTCTCTTCATTCTATTAATTAATCTTTTATTATTAATAATTAAATATTATTACTATTATTATTGATTAATAATTAAATTAAAATATTTAACATGTTTATTTCTTAAACTCCACTCAACACTCTCTATTTATATCATACAAACAATTAACTTCTCTCCAATCATAATATTTCGCTAACCCCACATTAATAGAACACATAGTAATATTAAATTAAAAAATAAAATAAAAAAATAAATTAGACATATAATGCAAACCTTAAAATTACTTAATACAAAAATAAATTAATAAATATAATTCATAAAACGGTTAAAGATTTTTATAGTCCCCACTAATTTCATTTTAAAGCTAGTAAATAGTAAAATAAATATATAAATTGATGAAATTAGTGAGGGCTATAAAAAATTTTAACCGTTCTATGAGTTACATTTATTAATTTATTTTTGTATTAAGTAATTTTAAGGTTTGCATTATATGTCTAATTTATTTACTTTTTTTTTATTTTGTAATTTAATATTATTATGTGTCTTATTAATATGGGGTTAGAAAGATGTTATGATTGGAGAGAGGTTAATTGTTTGTATGATATAAATAGATAGTGTTGAGTTGAGAGAAATTTGACATATAAACATATTAAGTATTTTAATTTAATTATTATTTAATTAATAATAATAAAAATATTTAATTATTAATAGTAAAAGATTAATTAATAGAATGAAGAGAAAAGTTATGTTGGGTAGTTACTATGTTAACATATTATTGGTAGGTGGCTGCATTTTAAAAAAAATTCAGGACGTGTCTTATTGTATTTGTTAATTAATAATTATTTAAAATATAAGAATATGACTTAGTCAGGAGTTATAAATATATTTATATTTAATTAATTTTTGGTAGGTGGCTGCATTTAAAAAAAAAATAGGACGTGTTTTATTGCATTTGTTAATTAATAATTATTTAAAATATAAGAATGTGAGTTAGTTGGAAGTTTTAAATGGATTTAATAATAAATATATTTATATTTAATTAATTAAATTAAAGAAAAAAAATTTAGCGGAAAATCTTTGATGGTCACATTATAAAATTATATAATAGTATAGATAATATTTGCCATATTTGCTGAGAATATTAATAAAACAACTTTTAAAGATAGATTTATTTATTAAATTTTAGATCTAATAATTAAATTAGGAAAATTTTATACTTATTTATATGAGGATATTTTGGTAAAAAAAAATATAATGTAGGGGTAGAGGAATAAATGATGGGGTATGGGGTAAAACTTTCTCGTGTTATAAGCCTCATTCTTTAAAAAAAACCATTGGGCCTCTAGTAGAGTGTAAGACCCAACCCTTTTTGAAGACCAAAATAATTTGGGCCTCACTTATTGTATAAGTCCCGATACCATCAAAAAGTTCGGCGCGATCGTCGCCTTTTAAAACAAAACTTTTGGGCCTCTCCTTGAGCTGTAAGCCCCACCACTTGTACAAAAATAAACCTTTGGGCCTCTTGAGAGAGTGTAAGACCCATCCCTTTGTACAGAAAACCTTTTTGGGCCTCAGTCACTTGTATAAGTCCCACTGTACAACTTCAACAGTGCAATCACTGATAAAACCTTGGGCCTCTCCTTGAGCTGTAAGCCCCAACAATCTTTTCTAAGTACTTTATCCTTTGATTTTGAATGTAATATTGTTATCAAAGCTTTCTTTGTTGAACAAACTAACCAAACAACATGGAAGCTCTACAACCGAGTAAGTGTTTACCCGCTTTCTTTACCCGCTTTCATATATATATATAACTGTATTGTGGGGCTGCTCACTGTAAGTCTTCTTTCACAAACTTTTATATACTTGTTAAATATCAACTGTGTAATACTAGTATAGTTATTTAGAGTTTTTCCCCGGCAACTACGTCTAGCACTAGGTAAAGCCCTGTTGGTCACTCTTAAATACAAACAAAACTAGATCCCCATAGGATTACCAGACACAGTCTTCCCTCCTCTTAGGGTTAAACAATATGGAGACGTGAAAGGCAGCATTCTCGGTGAACCCTTTCTCATACTGTCACCCTTAGAAATCGTCAAAGAAACTCTAACTCCCCAGTGATGATCTTTTCTCCGTGAATGGCATCTCTTGAGTTTCTTCCAAATTCTCGGACTTTCCTGGCTTGATCTATTCTCGGTGAATGGCTTGTCTTGAACTTCTTGGGGTTTGGGGACCCACGGGCTTCTTAAAAGCATCCCCACCTCCTCTTGGGCGTTGTACAAGGACCCTTCGGCTTCTTAAAAGCTCTCATGCCTTCTCTTGGGCTTAATATAAGGACCCAGAGACCTCTACAGGTATAGGAACAGAACCTAGTCATCAATTTGCTAGAGCTGTCTTTCTGAGTCAAGTGTCAGACCTGTTAATGGGTTGACCTTCATCCCTTAACATACCAGCCTTCTCTTGGGCATCATACAAAGATCATTCACTACCTGAGAATCGATTTCTCAAAATACCAGTAGACTTGGATAGTCTCAATACCCTTTGGATTTCCCATTTCCTTAAAGAACGAGAAATAACCCTGATCCTCCGATCAGTCCCTGAGCACGACATTACCCATATAAGAACTGATTTTCTCTTTTATCCAACATACTGGACCTGTCACTCAACTGAAACAGTCACCAGCACACTAGCCTCCTCTTGGGCTTTGTACAATGATTCTCCCCAGCGGAGCTAACCTATTCACATTCTCTTGTTGAGTATAAAAGACTCTCTTGTTGAGTCAAACCTTTAGCCTCCATCTCGGGCTTCATATGAGATACCAAATCACTCTCTTGTTGAGTATAAAAGACTCTCTTGTTGAGTCAAACACTTTTAGCCTCCATCTCGGGCTTCGTACGAGATACAAAAACACTCTCTTGTTGAGTATAAAAGACTCTCATGTTGAGTAAAAAACTTTTAGCCTCTTTCTCTTGGGCTTCGTACGAGACACATATAAAAGCACTCTCTTGTTGAGTCAACCCTTTTAGCCTATCTCTCGGGCTTCGTACGAGACACATAAAAACACCCTCTTGTTGGGTCAATAGCCTCCTCTTAGGCTTTGTATAAGGAAACCCCCGGTTGAGTCAATCAACCTTTTAGCATCAAAATTTTTGCCTCGTTCACAGTATACAAACATCAACAAATCCTTTTCCCCCATCTAATTGCTGTAAGCGGCAAGCCTCTGGATTATTTACATCCATGCCACTATCCCTCTTTTAGCATGAGAAATTCCTAAGGAAAGATGGCATTGCTCTAAACTGAGTTAAAATCTTCTCCTGCAGGTTAAAAATCCCCTATAAAGGAAATTATGGCATTACTGGATTCACATATCCCAGTTAAAGTAATTCTCCTTTATAATCAGTCACCCAACAGTTGTGCCAAACAGACCAAATATCCCTCTTTAGAGATGGCAAATTCTCTCTAAAGTCAAAACCCTTTAGCTTCACATCTTGGGCTTCGAACAAGATACAAATAGACCCTTCAGCTTCACATCTTGGGCTTTGAACAAGATACAAACCACTTTTAGCTTCACGTCTTGGCCTTTGAACAAGACACCAAAACAACATTTTTCCTCCCATAGAATAGGAGGAACTACGATCACTCTGATTTCCCTGTTTCGTTAAAACGGGAATACGTAGGCATAAGATTGAAAAATCTTAGCGAGCACACTAATAAAAAAAACCAAAATCCCGTACCTTCATACATCAATCGAAAAGCATCAGTCCTAACATCCTCACAAATAGTCCCGTCATTTCGTTCTTAACAAAATAAGCAGAGAGAAGCCCATAATCTAAACTGCATCTGTAAACCGACAGTCATCTGTTTAAACTCAGTATGCAAGCAGGGTTAATTTGAGACATTTATTTCCCTTCCTTCATCAGCTTCAATAGGATAAAAAATCAATCGACCTGTAGTACCCCAGAGCGAGAGTGTTTAAGAACCACGTCCAAAATTGCTCGCTACAGAAAAATGGCCCCCACCGTGGGGCCACGCAGGGTTTTGCCCTCTTATCTCTCTGGTTGAAACCTCGAGTTCACCAAAATATCACAGAAATGGCGACTCTGCTGGGGAGTCATTGTCTGTATAGGATCATAAGACTAGAGGTCTAGGATGATTAAGACAAATATATATACTGTTTTTCCTAATTGATATCTGTGTTTATTTTTCTGCTAATGGGAATGCGTGTGATGCCGCATGTGGAAAGATTGAGTATACACCTAAGATAGGTGATGGCAATGCGGGTAATCTTACTGGGAGTGAGTTCCAGTTAAGAGCCCCCGATCGACCATCAAACTCGGTGGAGACTCCCTTTGCAGATACATTGCCTATACGACTTCGGTTGTTGAAAGTAGTGTGGTCGACTGGGTTATCTGAGAAGCTAAGGTTTTTAGTAGACTTAAGCCATTTTGTAGTGCGGAAGCTATCGAGAATAGTTGTCACGCGATGCTACCCTCATCTGAGATCACTCCAGGATACATCAGCTCGCTGGCGATCCGCTTGCTGTTGTTATCCCAGAGAGGTTAATGATTTTGCGGACAGGTACAAAAAATCACCAGTATAAACCTTTGGGGGGGTAGAGCCTTGACTTCATGACACCGACCCTTTGACCCCATGTTTTTTCTATGTTTTTGTGTGTTGAATTCATGCATTCATCTAAAAAACATCCAAACAAAGAAAATCTTCTCTTCTAGTCTCTCTTTTTCAAATTAAACTAAGACAATGATTGCAAATATTAGAGAAGGAGATTGCGCTAATGGATTTCGGTAGAAGGAAAACTCATAAGTACACTTTCAAGGTTCCAAAACTAGAGAATTTGAGAGGTTTGGCGAGAATGATCACCAACCACGAGGCTTTCAGAGCCAAGTATGGAGGACTGCTGTCCTTGTTAAGGGTCCACGTAATTGAAGGAATCCTGTCCACGTTAATCCAGTTCTACGATCCGGTCTATCACTATTTCACATTCCCGGATTATCAGCTTGCACCAACGCTTGAGGAGTATTCTCACCTGACTGATTTACATATTACTGATCAAGCTCCCTTTTTCTGGACTGGAAGAAATTCCAAAGGATCAGACCATTGCAAGAGTAATTTATTTAGACGAGTCAGAAGTCATGACTCACATGACCACTAAGGGTGGCATCCGGGGTTTGCCAGCCCAGTTCTTGACAAAGAAAGCCCTGTACTTTGCTGGTATAGGGAACGTGGCCGCTTTCGAGAGCATCTTTGTTTTGCTCACCTATGGGTTATTTTTGTTTCCCAACATCGATAACTTTGTAGATATCAACGCCATTAAGATTTTCCTGATCGGAAACCCCGTACCTACCTTACTCGCAGATGCGTATCATTCGGTACATTTAAGGAATTTATATAGCAGAGGAATGATCACATGTTGTGTACCCATGCTATACAAATGGTTCACTTCCCATTTGCCCAAGTCTGCTGCATTTTGGGATCAAAAGAATACTTTACGTTGGTCGCAGAGAATCATGTCTCTTACCAACTTTAACATCGATTAGTACAATCGAATCTACGACGGGATCAGAATCATTGACCGTTGTGGAAATTTCCCAAATGTACCCCTTATAGGAACTAAGGGGGGAATCAATTATCATCCAATTCTCGTTCGTCGTCAATTTAGATACTCGATGAGGCATGTCCCGCACAATGCTCATCTGGAAGGTCTTTTCTTCCAGGAAGGAGATAATGACAGGGCACTAAAGACAGAAATAGTGCATGCTTGGAAACACGTTCATAGGAAAGGACGAGACTCTCTAGGAAAACTAGACTGCGTCTCGATGGAGCCTTATCTCCATTGGGTACAAACTAGAGCTCTCAAGCTGAGGATACCTTACCCTCGTCAGGAAGTTCTTCCATTAAGGGACTCTGCCCTTTATTTCATGTCTGAAATGGAAAAACTTCAGGTGACTCTCAGTAAAGTTCAGCAGGAGAAGAGGTCTTGGAGGAACAATTACCGTATTCTCAATGTGGAGTGCAGGAAAATACAGCAACTGTTAAGAGAAAAAGATGCACTGATTGAGATTTTAGAGCAACATGCTGTAGAAAATCAGGATGACCAAAGGAATTTGCTCGCTCCTTTCACTTGGCAAAGGAATGACAACCCACTAATGGCCCAAGAGCCCCGATCAAAGAAAAGGAAAGCACCCGAACCCGCACTTGAGCTCTCTTCAGAGAGGACTCAGGATCCATTAGTTTAGATTTCCTTTTCCAGCAATTTGTAATCTACTGTATTTCCATTTCCGCAATCCTTTGAATTCAATAAAATGGGGTTTCCCCACTGTTTGATATTTGCAATCTAATTGTCGAATTTTACTTTGAATAAACAAAAATAATTAATAAAACCATTGCATTGCATTCATCATTCTCATAAACGCATTCTTCTTACCTACGAATCTCACATTTGCGTCTCGATTCTAGAGTCAAACTGTCTCATTCGTACAATACTCTGGCCAATCGTCAGAAAAGGATGGATGATCTCGAGGAAGAGAATAGAGAGTTGAGAAAAGAGATCGACACTCTGAAAGAAGATCTGAGAAAGCTTCATAACAACATGCAAGCTCTAGTAGAAGCTCAGATGCAACAACAAAGGACTGTGATCTCAGAGATCACATCAACGCCCATAGTGGAGAAGTATGATCCTAGGTACAAAATTTCGAAAGATCGTCCCTGGGGCATGCCATTTAACTATATCTCGGAAGGATATGTTCCGCCGATCACTGAGGATCAGGGAACCACAGCAGGAGCTGCTGGGCCTGAAGGTTACAAACTTCGGGAAAGCGAAGATGCCAGGGGCATGACAGCAACTCCTGAAGGTTACAAACTTCGGGAGGCACCGAGAGTCTCGGCCATAATGACTATACCACCACCCGTGGTACACACTGTCCCGAAAGGACAAATTCCACATATACCTTCTGGTGGAAACGACAGCATGTTCGACAGAATGAATGAGTTCCAGGAATAATTCCTGGAGATGCAGAAAGAATTGCAGGCCCTTCGCAGTCAGGATCTATTTGGAAAGGATGTCGCGGACCTCTGCTTGGTCCCCAATGTGAAAGTTCCACACAAGTTCCAAGTGCCCGACTTTGAAAAGTACAAGGGTAACTCTTGCCCTCAGAGTCATTTAGTGATGTACGCTCGGCAAATGTAATCTCAGACAGAGAACCAGGAGCTACTAATTCACTACTTTCAGGATAATCTAACCGGTGCCACATTAAAATGGTACATGGGTTTGAACCACGCTACGATCGGCACATTCAGAGATCTTGGCGCTGCTTTCGTTCAATAATATAAATACAATTTGGACATGGCACCGGACAGAGATCAACTCAGATCGATGTCACAAAAGGACAAGGAAACCTTTAAGGAATACGCTCAAAGATGGCGTGAAATTGCCGCTCAGATTTATCCACCTCTGGAGGAAAAAGAGATGACAAAGATCTTCTTAAAGACCTTAAGCTAATTTTACTACGACAGAATGGTCGCCAGTGCGCCCAGTGACTTCACCGAGATAGTGGGCATGGGAGTTCGTCTTGAGGAAGCAGTCCGAGAAGGATGTTTAGTAAAAGACGCTGGATCATCAAGTAGTACAAAACGATACGGTGGTGCTCTCCCTAAGAAAAAGGAGCAGGATATTGGGAATATCTCTCTCGGAAAGCAAAGGCGACGTTATAAACCAGTAGCAGCTGTAACTCCTGCTATCAACCCTGCGCCTGTTCCTACGTATCAACCTCAGGTTGCGTAGAGCCAACCTAATCAACAGTCTCTTCAGCAGACTCGTCCACCGTACAACAACAACCGTACAACGTGACCACCAGGGTTCGAACCTATACCCATGTTATAAGCAGAATTCTTTCCATTACTACTGGTCAAGGGGCACGTCCATACTAAGTCTCCTCTTACAGTACCAGAAAATCCACCTTTTTGGTTCAAAGCGGATCAGACTTGTCCTTACCATCAAGGAGGACCAGGGCATAACATAGAGAACTGTCTCAGTTTCAAATCCGATGTGCAAAAGCTTGTTAGGAGTGGGGTCTTATCTTTCAAGGATACGAATCCTAATGTTCTCACAAGCCCGCTGCCTTAACATGAGAAAGCTGTAGTCAATTTGATAGAGGGAGAGTTTAACAACACCTATCAAATTCATGATGTACTCTTGTTAAGGGCCAATCTAGTCAAGATGCATTGTAGACAGAGTGGATATGGCCATGTGCCACCTCATAACTATCACCAGTGTGATATCTGCTCTAAGAACAATCAGGGATGTTTTGTGGTGCAATCAGCTCTGCAGGAACAATTGGATCTCAGATGGATCCAAGAGCATCGAGTTCGTGGAGTTAACATGACTTATACAAGTTCCAACATCATTCAGAACCACGACATCCGTGCAATGAACGTCAACTTGGTGGCAATGCACTCAAGGGAAAGCCAGTGTGCCACCTCATAATCTGACACGGCATGATTACAATTCCTGTCTGACTTGCTCGGTAAGCAAACGGGGATGCTCTTTCGTTCAAGAGGCCCTCCAGCGTCAGATGGATCTTGGATGGATCCAGGACTACCGTGATAGAAATCCCTATCAGATCAACATGATTCAAATCTTTGATATTCGTTTGATGAATACCGGCTTGGTGGAGTTACACGCCAGACAGGTCCAACTCGGTTTTCTCACTTCACATGATTATCTGAGCTGTAAAGTATATTATGAGAGTAACCAAGGGTGAGCTCTCGTTCAAAGAACTTTACAACACTTGTTAAACCACTGGTGGCTTCCGATCTATAAGGATGAAGACACGCAACAAATCAATGTGATAAACGGGAACCCTACTAGGCATCAAAGTCTGGATGTCCGATCTATGGAAATAGACCTGGTGAGGTTACACTGCATTCAAAGCGGGCGTGGTCAGGTGCCACCACATAACTGCGAGCGCTGTAGAGTCTGCTTGTAAAATAATCAAGGATGTTACCTCGTGCGAACAGCCCTTCAGAGTCAGTTGGACCGCAAAGAAATTCAACAATATTCAGTTTCGGGGTCTATCAACTGGACGCCAGACTATTTTGTTGATCAGATTAAGGATGTTGTCGTAATCTATGATCATGAAAGGACCAAAGATGTTTGTACCATCATCCCTCTACTTGACAAATCAAAGGTTCTTAACCAGGAATTGATTGAAGTTACTTACGTTGGTAAAAAAAATCAGAAGGCTCCTGTAGTTATCTATTTGCAGGGACCGTTACCGTATGAATTAGCTAAGGCAATCCCTTACAAATATGGTGCAACAATAATTGAGAATGGAAAGGAAATTCCATTACCCTCCGTCGTGAATATTGCAGACATCAGTCGTGTAACACGGAGCGGTCGAATCTTCAACCGAGGAGTTGGAGAACCTAACAGAGAAAAGGAACTTCAGACAGAAGATCCCAATCCACCAGTCGGTCAATCCAGTAATCCCGACCTTTCGAAAAAACAATGATGAGATGTTGGAGCTCATCCAAAGGAGTGAATGCAACATTGTTGATCAGCTATTACAAACACCTTCAAAGATCTCAGTACTATCACTTTTACTCAGTTCCGAAGCCCACAGAGATGCTCTACAGAAAGTCTTAGAGCAGGCCTTTGTGGAACAGGATGTGTCAATACGACAGTTCGATAGCATTATCTCTAACATCACTTCCTACAACAACTTAGGATTCAGTGATGAGGATTTGCCAGAGGGGGGTAAAAGTCACAGCATGGCGCTCAATATCACAGTTAACTGCCAGGATGATGCTTTGGCCAGCGTACTGATAGACACAGGATCGGCCATCAACGTTATGCCAAAGTCCACTTTAATGCGACTATCATTCAAAGGATCCCCGATGAGGGGCAGTGAGGTCATCGTCAAAGCGTTTGACGGGTCTCGGAAAGCAGTTATCGGCGAAATCGACCTTCCCATAACTATCGGTCCTCACACTTTCCTAATTACTTTCCAGGTCATGGACGTCCGGGCAGCGTACAGTTGTTTATTAGGAAGACCTTGGATACACCAGGCTGGGGCGGTCACTTCGACGCTGCACCAAAAACTGAAGTTCGTCAAGAACGATCAAATCATCATGGTTTGTGGAGAACAAGCCTTGCTCGTGAGTAACTTATCATCATCTACTTGTGTAGAACCCGAGGAGGTTGTTGGGACTCAGTTCCAAGTACTTTCTGTGAGCAATAAGAATCAATCAGAGAAAGGAACCTCGATTTCCTCATATAGAGATGCTCTCAAAGTGATCAAAAATAACAATACAAAAGGATGGGGACAGCTTGTCATTCCTACCGATAACAAAACAAAGAAGGGTCTTGGTTTTTCTGCAACCTGCACCCAGATAACTGCTAACGATGAAAGTCTTCATCCCATTCAGGACTTCTTTCACAGTGGAGGTTTCCTTCACCCAGTGCCTCAAACAGTCCATACTATCAACGAGGAAGATTCCTCCGATATGGATGAGGAATGGAAGTCATATCTTAACAAGGACGGTTATATGTCTCAGGAAGAGGTGCCTACGCCATTTTGCTATCCCGCACAGAGTCCGAGATTTATACCCAGGTCAGACGTCAAAATGATATACGGAGATTGTGATCCGGAAGGATGTCGGGCTCCACCCAACTCATTAGAGGAGGACACTCTGATGAAGGACAACTTTGACCACGACTATTATGGCCCAATGGATGGCCTGCCTATCTGGCAGTCATACCCAGGAGACTTGGGGCAAGAAAATCTGCCGAACAATGAAAATCAGCTGAACATCATTAAAAGGAATACCTGCGTCCCCACCATGTCATGGGATTAACACTCAGGGTATTCAGAACCTATCCAGCACGACGATGAATTCACAAAGTTCGCCGGACTAGAATCCATCAACTATGCTTTTCCCGAGGTCAACGTCATCGAAAGAGATGACTCCTCCAGTTCCAAAGAAGTGTGGGACACCTTGGGACAACCGAGTGGAAAATACGACTTCATGGTCAAATACACCGCTCCTGAAAGCTCTCGTATCAGGCTCGAAGACATCCAGCCAACTGGATGGGGGGATTTGCCTGAGAGCACAAATATTATGCAAAATACAACAGTGGGAATCCTCCTACGACAACTCTGCCTGGGAGACAGATTCCAATGATCCTGCTCCGCCAGAAATCAGCGTTATTTCTGAAGACAAATCAAGGAAGGTACCAGACTTTATGATTCACTGAGGAGTTCACCGCCAATGGGTTGCTGTCGATGTTCCGAAGATTGTTCATAAGTCAAAGTAATTGTCGTCTTTAACCTATCACCCTGCCCAGGTGAAACAGATGTTTTGATAGGGCTCGCTTTCTGTAAATTATCCCTCTTCGCTTCGGCCAAAGCGACAAAGTTTTGTTTTATAGGTTTGTAGTTTCAAGAATCGACTTGTTCATTAATAAAATAACGTCGTTCTGTAATTTCTGCATTTATTGTTGTTTTCTCTTTTCGCTTTTTCAGAAAATGGTAATCCTAAAAAAATAATTCAATAATAAATAAACAAGCAGTTTTTTAAAAAAATACACTGCACACACTTGCATTTTCTCTATTTCTTCTAAACACAAATCATCATGGCATGCAGATTTCTTGTTTTAAACCCCATTGAAACATACTATCTGATGCCTTTCCCGACTTTGAGTTCCCAGTATTTGGGGCTAAAGAAGAAGTTGACAACGAAATTCCAGAAGAGATCTCCCGATTACTCAGACAAGAGGAAAGGTCCATTGAACCTCACAAAGAGCCGTTGGAAACGGTAAACTTGGGTTCAGAAAAAGAGAGAAAAGAAGTTAAGATTGGGGCACTGCTCATCCCAACTTCCAAAGAGAGTTTGACAAAGCTTCTCAGAGAATTTCCCGATGTGTTTGCTTGGTCCTATCAGGACATGCCAGGGTTGGATACCAGCAATGTGGAACATCACTTACCGTTGAAATCGGAATGTCCGCCAGTAAAACAGAGGTTGAGACGGACTCACCCAGACCTGGCCATCAAAATCAAAGAGGAGGTACAGAAACAGATTGACGCGGGTTTCCTCGCCACGTCAGAATATCCTCAATGGTTAGCCAACATCGTACCCGTTCCAAAAAAAGGGCGGAAAATTCAGAATGTGTGTCGATTACAGAGATCTAAACAAGGCTAGTCCGAAGGACAACTTTCCTTTACCACACATTGACATGCTGGTAGACAGTACAACAAAGTTCAAAGTTTTCTCCTTCATGGATGGATTCTCGGGCTATAATCAAATCAAAATGGCGCCGAAAGACATGGAGAAAATTTCCTTCATCACCCCATGGGGTACCTTTTGTTACAAGGTAATGTTGTTCGGTTTGAAGAACGTCAGGGCAACCTGTCAAAGGGCCATGACTACTCTGTTTCATGACATGATACACAAGGAAATTGAGGTATATGTCGATGATATGATTGCAAGATCTAAAACGGAAGAGGAGCATGTGACCCACCTGTCAAAGTTATTCGAGTGTCTGAGAAAGTACAAACTCCGCTTGAATCCCAATAAATGCACCTTTGGTGTCCGTTCAGGGAAACTCTTAGGGTTCATCGTCAGCCAGAAAGGAATTGAGGTTGATCCTGACAAGGTCAAGGCCATTCAAGAAATGCCTTCTCCGAAAACTGAAAAACAAGTCAGAGGATTCTTAGGACGTTTGAACTACATCTCCAGATTCATATTCCTCATGACAGCGACATGTGCGCCGATTTTCAAATTACTCATAAAGAATCAAGACTGCATTTAGACAGAAGATTTCCAAACCGCCTTCGACAGTATTAAGGAATACCTGTTGAATCCGCCGATTCCATCACCTCCAGTGGAAGGAAGACCACTGATCATATACTTAACAGTCTTGGAAGACTCCATGGGTTGTGTACTTGGCCAACAAGACGAAACCAAAAGAAAAGAGTATGCCATTTACTATCTGAGCAAGAAATTCACCGACTGCGAGACTCGGTACACTATGCTTGAGAAAATTTGATGCGCTTTGGCTTGGGTAGCCAAACGTCTTCGCCAGTACATGATTCGTCACACTACTTGGTTAATCTCAGAGATGGATCCAATCAAGTATGTATTTGAAAAACCTGGTCTCATGGGGGAGGATTGCCCGTTGGCAGATGTTGTTATCAGAATATGACATCGAACATCATAACTCATCTCCCTACCGACCTAAGATGAACGGAGCGGTATAAGCGGCTAACAAGAACATCAAGAAGATCATTAAAAAGATGGTTGTAACCTAAAAAGACTAGCACGAGATGCTACCCTTTACTCTTCATAGTTATCGCACATCTGTCCGCACTTCAACAGGGGCAACCCCTTTCTCTCTAGTATATGGAATGGAAGTAGTGCTCCCCATAGAAGTAGAGATCCCATCTATTCGGGTATTGATGGAAGCTAAGCTAACAGAAGCTGGATGGTGTCAAAGTCGACACGACGAACAAAATTTGATCGAAGAAAAGAGAATAATGGTACTATGCCACGGTCAGTTGTATCAACAGAGAATGAAGAAGGCGTTCGACAAAAAGGTTCGACCTCGCGTCTTCAGGAAAGGAGACCTCGTGCTCAAAAGGATACAATCATTTCTCACTGATTCCTGGGGTAAATGGACTCCGAATTATGACGGCCCCTACGTGGTCAAGAAAGCTTTCTCAAGCGGCGACTTGAGACTCGCAACCATGGACGGAGAGGAATTTGCCTACCCCACAAATGTTGACGTAGTCAAGAATTACTTCGCCTAAACTAAAAAAAACGTCTCGGTGGATTGAAAACCCGAAAGGGCGGTCCAGGCAAAAGTTAGAGGCATAATAAAAAAATCATCCCGGTGGATTGGAAACATCACAGTACAATCCAGGCAAAAGTTAGGGATAATGGCAAGTAACTACGTCCAACAGGGGCAAATTCCCTAGCAGCAGTTACACCATCCATCAGAAAAACTCCAGTCAAGGTCATCTTCGACAGAAACTCAGGATGCCCAGAATTCAAAGTTGGTAGAAGGATAGTGGTCGTTGTGTTTCAATGTAACCCTTTTCCCTTAAAATTACCATTTCCAAACTTTGTAAATACTCTATGGAATCACGCGTTTGGCTGATTTCCATCCTGTCAATAAAATTTGAGCCCTTGTGCTTTTGTTTATAATTCTAATTTATTTTAGCTTTATAGAACGACATTTTAACATGATCAGCGATTCTTGAAATAAAACAAAAAAATGAATTTACTTGTCAAACTTTTTCTGCTTTTAAAATAAAGATGGCAATTTCTTTTGACTATTGAACATCGAAAGAACATCAATCGCTTCTCCAGAAGTAAGCGAGCTTCAAAGTGCAGAATCAAAGTACTCCTTCTAAACCAGTACGCCTGAATGAAGGATCAGCTGTGTTAGAGACCATGTTTCATCTGACATCCCTCGGCAGAGTTCTTATCTCCTAAGCCCGACCAACGTGTTCCCCCACAGGGACTACTTCTCCTAAGCAAGGCAGAATTGCTATCTTGAACCAGCCATACTTTTTATCTCCCACTGTGGCCGAGTATCCATTCATGTTCATCCGTCAGTCTGTATGTCGTGTCAGTTTTGTTATCATATACATACATACATCATGCATTATTATTTTACATTCGCATTCATATTGCATCATTATCACTTTAGTCGGTCTTATCCCCCTAGTGATAAAAGTTCTCTCAATCGAGTTGTCAGCACTTTCCTCGTCAGGAAATGTTGCGTCTGAACAATATTTCTCCTCCAGTTTATTTCTGGATTGGAGTTGGCCCTTGAGCACTTTGATAACTTGAACCTCTGGAAAACAAGAAAACGTTCGGCAAATGTCACTCTTCGCTATTGAAGATGATACCTTCGCTTTTTCGGATTAAGGAAAATCCTCAGAGAAAGCCGCACAACTACAGACTTTCAGCAACACATTGATTTTTCTCTACGGAGAGTCGATGTTAATGAAGCCATCAGCACCTCAAAATTGGATCACATCATATGGCATTTCTCCTAGAGGATCTCTGAGAAAAATATGATGTAATATCTCCAAGCGAAGGCAGCCTCTCAAGAGACTCGTTTCCCCCGATATAGCCGACAAATGGCATTTCCAACAGAGAAGTTTGTACACCTCTACAGCTCAGACAGATGGGTTCCCCAGCAAGTCTGACATCAGAATTTTTTTCCATCAAATGGCATCTCCCCAAGAAAATTTGGCGAGAAGTTTGAGGAAAACCGCTACGAATAGCATCACTTGTCAAGAAAGTTTATTGACAAAAGAAACTTAGACCAGTTCCTTGGTAGGAAACCAGGATCGAGGGGAAGTTTATTTTAGAAACTTAGGCCAGTTTCTTGGTAGGAGACCAGGATCGAGGGGAAGTTTATTTCAGAAACTTAGACCAGTTCCTTGGTAGGAAACCAGGATCGAGGGGAAGTTTATTTCAGAAACTTAGACCGGTTCCTTGGTAGGAAACCAGGATCGAGGGGAAGTTTATCTCAGAAACTTAGACCGGTTCCTTGGTAGGAAACCAGGATCGATTGGAAGTTTACATCAGAAACTTAGACCAGTTCCTTGGTAGGAAACCAGGATCGAGGGGAAGTTTACATCAGAAACTTAGACCAGTTCCTTGGTAGAAGACCAGGATCGAGGGGAAGTTTACCTTTTCTAAGCATCATTGCTTAGAAAAAGAAGATGAATGCGTAAGCTACCATTCTTAACCGCCATCAAAATTTCGGGTATTCCGATATTTAATCCTCTTGCACCCTGAATGCCCGAATAACTTCGCCATTCACACCTTCGGGTCCAAGAAGATTAAATAGGGGCATCTGTCATACCCCAAATTTTGACCACTTAGATTTCCCATTATTGTGCAAATCATCATCACAATATGGATGAACCATTAGTCTCCCCAAAGATGGGTGAGCATCCACTACAATCAGAATTAGGGTTTCAAGCCCTCTCTAAGTGCTTAGACAAAGGATCAATCAAGGAATGACATGATCTTCAACTTGTCTAACCTCTCAAACACCCATAATGGATCAAGAGGACTCCCACATCAAGAATAAAGCACAAGGTTGCAGCATTCTAGGTGGATTAAGCCTCAAGATCGCCAGTGTCACCAAATTAGGGTTTTGGTCGACCAGGGCCTCCAGATGGAAATTTTCCTCTGGACATGAGCCAATGCTTCAAAGCATAACCTAATATACCCCATGGAACCTCATGGACCCAATCATCAAGTCAATTTAACCTCAGGGGATGCATACATCAAAAATTGGGAATTAGGGTTTCTTGACCTAATTCACCCCTAAGTTGACTTTTGGGACAAATCATGAGCCAAGACCTCAAGACATGATTTGAGGGTCTCTAATAAACCATATTGATCCATTTGCAATTATGGATTGATCCAAGAAGCTTGGTTCACAAGTTTCAAGTTCATCAGAACCACGGTTAGGGTTTCGCGGAAAAAGTCAACTGTGCCTTTGACTTTAGACCAGGACATGCTCCCAAACCCTAGGACATGATTCAATACACCCTATAACACCTATGAAATCAATCTATCAAGTTTTATTTAGGTCAAGGACTTTATTTCATAGAGGATCGCACAGTTTGGAATTCATCTGACAAAAAGTCAACTGTGCACAAAAGTCAACTTTGACTTTTTGAGATTTTTCACAATTATGGTTTTTTAACCCTAAAATGATGTTAATGTGTGATTAGAATCAACATTCATCAAGAAAAATCAAGAAAAGTGGGATAACTTGTAAAAGGGGTAACCATAAAAACTTAGAAATTTTTCTAAGTTATGGAACAAACTGGCTAGGGTACCAACTTTGGAGGATCATAACTCCTAAACTACAAGGCCATTTTTCCCCATCCAAAGCTGGATTTGTAGCTCCCATGGACCTCTACAAAAGCTTCAACTACACTTCATTCCAATTCATCATGGATTTTGAGTTATGGAATGATCAAAATCACAAAAAGTGAAAATGTCACTTTTTTCCAACACATAGTGAAATTTTCACTAAGTAAGAATCTGCCTTACTTTTTTCCAAATGTACGGGAATTTTACACTTGGATCCAAAAAGTATCAAAACCAATTATGATCAAACAGTTGTTGTATCATATGAGGGCTTTCCAAAATGGCCAAGAACTCCATCAAAATCCACTTGAGCCATGAGATATGACAATGCCAATATGCCTTGCTGCAAACTGTCATGGCAAGGCAGATTTTGGAGTTTTGCTCGATTTGCTCAAATTTTTCAAAGGGCAAGCAACTCTATCCATCTGAACACCTCAAGGGGGGGCCAAGGAGGAACCAACTCTGATCCCAAGCCTCCCAAGTCTTTGGAACCAAAAATAGAATGCCAAACCTAGAAATCCCTAAAAGAAGGACAAGACTCCAATTTTGTTTTGGAGCATTCAATGGATACACCAAGGTGGCATGGACTGAGCCATTTCTAACTGAATTTAGTCAAGACTTATCCAAGACCAAGGAAACCAGCAGCCTGTGCCCTAACCTCTAGTCAATGGCTAGAGGAGACTTGGATTCTCATTGCTCAACATTGGCCAAACCTCTGCAGCAGTTGCCATTCACTATTCCTTGCAAAACAAACTTGCTCTACTATAAATAGAGCTCATTTTTTATCAGTTTGAGTACACCAAAGCCGTCAAACAGATGTTTTCCTCAAAATCTCCTTCTTCACTCCAAATTTGCCTTCCAAAGCAAGTCACTATCGGGTTTTGAGTTTGAGAGCTATTCCAACCAAACCAATCACACACACACCTCATAAACATCATATAGAAGTGATCCAAACATTCACATAACATCTGGAACATCAAAATCACAAAATCACCAGCCAACTGCTCAAGCCTTTGACAGATTTGTAGTTGAGGTGCCAAATCAAGTTCCAGCTCAAATCAATCCACTCCAAGCACCCAGACACACTCCATAGCACCTAGGGAAGTTGTCCATATCCTTGGAACCAAGTTGTAATACCTCTAACACAAAACACGATCACCAGCTGCAAGAGGGAAGTGTGAGCTCTTCTAACTCTATGATCCATGCATTTTTTGCTGCACAATAATTTGGCCATATGTTCATAATCATGCATAGAGTGTTTTCCCTCAATCAATTGCATTGTTTGAATCGTGTATGGAATTTCTGAACCTTCATGCAAATTTTAGGGTTCTTGAGGTTTGTCTTTGATTTCTTATTCCATGGCTTGATCTATTCTCGGTGAATGGCTTGTCTTGGCTTGATCTATTCTCGGTGAATGACTTTCCTGGCTTGATCTATTCTCGGTAAATGGCTTGTCTTGAACTTCTCGGGGTTTGGGGACCCACAAGCTTCTTAAAAGCATCCCCTCCTCCTCTTGGGTGTTGTACAAGGACCCTTCGGCTTCTTAAAAGCTCTCATGCCTTCTCTTGGGCTTAATACAAGGACCCAGAGACCTCTGCAGGTATAGTAACAGAACCTAGTCATCAATTTGCCAGAGCTGTCTTTCTGAGTCAAGTGTCAAACCAGTTAATGGGTTGACCTTTATCCCTTAACATACCAGCCTTCTCTTGGGCATCATACAAAGATCATTCACTACCTGTGAATCAATTTCTCAAAACACCAGTAGACTTAGACAGTCTCAATACCCTTTGGATTTCCCATTTCCTTAAAGAACAGGAAATAACCCTGATCCTCCAATCAATCCCTGAGCACAACATTACCCATATAAGAACTGATTTTCTCTTTTATCCAAAATACTGGACCTGTCACTCAACTAAAACAGTCACCAGCACACTAGCCTCCTCTTGGGCTTTGTACAATGATTCTCCCCAGCGGAGCTAACCTATTCACACTCTCTTGTTGAGTATAAAAGACTCTCTTGTTGAGTCAAACCTTTAGCCTCCATCTCGGGCTTCGTACGAGATACCAAATCACTCTCTTGTTGAGTATAAAAGACTCTCTTGTTGAGTCAAACACTTTTAGCCTCCATCTCGGGCTTCGTACGAGATACAAAAACACTCTCTTGTTGAGTATAAAAGACTCTCATGTTGAGTCAAAACCTTTTAGCCTCTCTCTCGGGCTTCATACGAGACACATATAAAAGCACTCTCTTGTTGAGTCAATCCTTTTAGCCTCTCTCTCAGGCTTCATACGAGACACATAAAAACACCCTCTTGTTGGGTCAATAGCCTCCTCTTAGGCTTTGTATAAGGAAACCCCCGGTTAAGTCAATCAACCTTTTAGCATCAAAATATGTGCCTCATTCACAGTATACAAACATCAACAACTCCTTTTCCCCCATCTAATTGTTGTAAGCGGCAAGCCTCTGGATTATTTACATCCACGCCACTGTCCCTCTTTTAGCATGAGAAATTCCTAAGGAAAGATGGCATTGCTCTAAACTGAGTTAAAGTCTTCTCCTTCAGGTTAAAAATCCCCTATAAAGGAAATTATGGCATTACTGGATTCACATATCCCAGTTAAAGTAATTCTCCTTTATAATCAGTCACCCAACAGTTGTGACAAACAGACCAAATATCCCTCTTTAGAGATGACAAATTCTCTCTAAAGTCAAAACCCTTTAGCTTCACATCTTGGGCTTTGAATAAGATACAAATAGACCCTTCAGCTTCACATCTTGGGCTTTGAACAAGATACAAACCACTATTAGCTTCACGTCTTGGGCTTTGAACAAGACACCAAAACAACATTTTTCCTCCCATAGAATAGGAGGAACTACGATCGCTCTGATTTCCCTGTTTCGTTAAAACGGGAATACGTAGGCATAAGATTGAAAAATCTTAGCGAGCACACTAATCAAAAAAACCAAAATCCCGTACCTTCATACATCAATCGAAAAGCATCAGTCCTAACATCCTCACAAATAGTCCCGTCATTTCGTTCTTAACAAAATAAGCAGAGAGAGGCCCACAATCTAAATCGCATCTGTAAACCAACAGTCATCTGTTTAAACTCAGTATGCAAGCAGGGTTAATTGGAGACATCTATTTCCCTTCCTTCATCAGCTTCCATAGGATAAAAAATGAATCGACCTGTAGTACCCCAGAGCGACAGTGCTTAAGAACCACGTCCAAAATCGCTCGCTACAATCACTAATAGCAATTGAGAATGATTTGTTAGAGACAATTCAATATGAAGACTTGGTTGATGAATTTGTTTCAAAAAGTGTTACAATGATGACTCTTTTTAAATAGGTAGAATGTTGATAATAATATTAACTTGGAGCTGTATTTTAATGTTATTGATTAGAGTATAGCTCTTTTTTATGTTACTTACAAGCATGCCTATTTTTTAAATTATTGATTTTATTTAAAATTTTAATAAAGATAATTGTTTTACAAATTGTATTAGAAGATACACCTTGCTAGACCTTGAAGAGCCTGTGTTCAAAGAGAAATACTTGAGTTGAAGCTTTTCATTAAAGAAATATATTATAAAAAATAGAAATAAGAGTTATATAGAGTCAATGAACTCAACTCAAGCATCATAGAAGCAATAAAAAAACCAAGTTCCACAACAACCCATTGAAAGAGTTTTGAGGTTACATTCGAAATTTGTCTAAGAAAGTGGAGAACATAAAAAAGTGAAGTCTTTGAAATGTTGGAGTTTATACCATTTATGACCAACACGAATCACCAATTCCACCAGCTAAAATATTGATTGCAGACCTAACTGGAGAAAAAAATGCATAAATAGAATAACCCATAAAAAAATATTGGTGGGTGACAGACCATGGTCCACAAGAATCACTACTACGTAAAAACCAATTAACAATGGTTGGGAAATGTATATAATGACGTTGGCGCATGCATTGTTATATAGAGTGTCGTTGTAAAATGATACTTATAATCACAGCCCATTAACCGTTGTAATAACCTGGAAACAACACACCCTATCACAACGGTTTTTTAAACGAATCGTTGTGATAAATATAATTGTCCTTGGTTCGATTCCTAGCTGCGCCATTTTGATATTTATTTTTTTTTGTGCAACGCGCGAGATATTATGACGGTTAAATTATATAACTGTCGTTATATATTCTACAGACACAAATATACAACCACGGCTAGGTTTTATAACCGCTGTCAAAACTTCCTATGTTTTGAATATGCATTTCTCAGCAATTCAAATTCATCCCATTTTTTAACCTGTAACCATTTTAACCATAACAGATAAGGTATACGTGCATAAAGAGCATAAAATACAGCTAATATTGTTCATTGACAAAATCCAAATTTTCTTCCTATTATTAATTCTGTAAGTATTGTAACTATTATAACCATATTTACACCAAACACTATATTCATGCCATCAATACAGAAAAGTGTTATTCACATCATCTCTACAGAAAAGTGTTATTCACATCATCAATCAGCAGGACCCTTAAGAAAATTGTGGATATACGCCCAACATTTACGAAGATTTACAAAGTCCTCAATGGGGAATTGGGTTTCGTCGTTAAACATCTACATAAGAAAGGGCCAATAACATGTATGATAATAATTCAATAGTCAACTTATATATTAATATATGTAAACATTTTATGACATGTATACCTTATCCCATGAATTAACAATGTCGGCAAGGACAATGTTTAACATTTGTTTCATTACATAATAACCACACTCGTAAGTCCCGGGTTGTTTCCTTGTCTACAAATTTAAGCAAAATGACATGAATACAACCACACAAGAATGTAAATGAAAGAAACATGTAATCGGGCCACTTACTTTAGGACAGATCCATGTGGGCTTTCTTCTAACATTGTTCATCATATTCACTTCCTCCACAACACTGTACATTGAATTTAAATTAAACATATTACATGATAAACTAATTACAATGTCAAAGAAAATGAATTCAGTATACGCTTATGAATTAATAATATCTTTCATTTTCATTTCCAGTGGATCATGCAAGGAACACAGAAAAGTTATTGTATTCGTCCTAAATGATAAGATGGTCAATTGTCAATGACCACTGAATAAACAAGAGCATATATATTAATGGTATTTGCTAAAACAAAACTAAATATAGAATAAATAAACATCAATTCCAAAAATACTTACGAACAGAGAAATGGTGCTAAGTAACATTATTTTCCTCTCTCATTTAACTGTGTTTTCAAGTACTTTCGGATATCTTTTGGTTGATTAAAAGCCCATCAAATAAAAAGTGGATCCAAGATTCCGCAGGTACTCGATTTATTCAACTCTATACAAACACGGTGAATGTCCCTAAATGGTTAAAGAAAATGAATGAATTAGGGGATGGGCTGAACAATTACTTCCTTTTGTAGAAGCATGACGTACAACACTTCTACTTGGAGTTCGATCATCATCATCACCATAAACATTACGGTGATCTTCATTTGTCCATTGTTCAAGGTTTTCACTTAATCTCTACATCATAATATTTAATTAAAACATAAAACAAAAATAAGCACAATATATATCATACAATTACGTTAAAACACTAACATTTCAAGTAAAGTACATACCGAATATAACTCTTGAAATCTTTCCATATATTTCTCCCTTTTTTTCCTTCTCCTCTTCTAACATTCTCCGTTGTTCTTCTAATTGCTTCTCAAAATTTTCAATCTTTTGTCTTTGTGCAATAAATTTCGAGCTTTCGGTATTTTTTCTTTGAGACCCAAAGAATTACCTCAAGCCGACACCTTCTCCAACACCATGAACACGCCCACCATGCTCATCTGATCCGATAGCTTATACTAATATGTCATGTCGTGCTTCCGAAACAAATGTGCCTTCACAGGCTGCCTCACCCAACTTATCCTACACAACATGAGAAACTTACATATATTATTACCAACGCATTTAAATAACAAATAACATAAGCAAAACAAATCATATTTACAATTTTTTCGGCAACTACTCTTGACGCCTCAGAGGTGTACTCTCCATCTGGTCTTAATCGAGCCCTCTTCCATTTTTCATGTCTTGAAGGTGGAGATAGGATGCGATTATCTCCTGTTTCTGATTGTTTTTCAAGCATGATTTTTTTCTCAAGTTTCCTATAACCCCCACGAGACAATCTATGGGGGTACATGTTCTTGGCCTTATTGAGTATTCCGACTTCGCTTTTAACCTGTTATGAACATAGTGAACAAAAATATATGATTAGTATCTATAACTCATTAGCATAAAATTATCGGTTACATGAGAATAGTACTAACCTTGAATACCTCAAAACGACGTATCTTTGCAAACCATTTTCATTGCTTCTTCGATATAAAACTATATCGATTCCATGGACGAGCAAGACCACTCTTAGGCCTCCTAATGTAGTCAGTCGTGAGACGTGCCTTAAATCTCCTCCAACAAGTACCAGCATATGATATCCACTTTTTTTTCAAATTTGAGTCATCGGTAAACTCAAAATTCAACTACATTTAAATCAATATATAAGTTTGTATTAGAAATTATAGATATTGATATCGGCGATATATGAAAATTATAATATGTAATACCTTAACGCCAGTCCATATGCTTTCTTTGACGTTATCATCAACTTGTTTCCATTCATCAATCAATATATTGACCTTGCTACGTGCAAAGAACGAAACATAACTCTTAAAAGTAGAGTAATGTTCACAATCCACTACTCTGTACAGCAAATCAAACTGGATAGGAATTTTTTCACCTGATGAGTTCCGGACTGATGTGAATTAGGGCATCATTGTTACACCTCTTTGTGATCTTTTCGTTTGAGTTTCAGTTGTTTGAGTTTCATTGGCTAACCTCTCGTTTGTTTGAGTTTCTTCGCTAGTTTCTGATGTAGAACTCGACAAGGTCGACATTTATGTTCAAAAACAACAACAACAACAACAACAACATGAACAACAAGAACATAAACATCAACCACAAAATAAAACAACAATAACCACAACAATGGCAAATGAAGTTTACTGTAGATGCATGGGGAAAAATATTTTACGTACCCTAAACGTGATGACTAAGTAAATGATGTTGGTGTTGGTGATGGTGTTGTCTTCCTTCCTTGTTATGGCGACGATGTTGTTGTTGTTTTCCTTCTAGACGGTAACAACATGGTTGATCGTGATGGTCTTGTCAACTTGGTTGACGATGATGACGACAATGACAAATACACAGTGAAGGGTGAACGATGGTATTTTGGATGAAATCGTGTAATGTTTCACAGTATTGAACGTTAGGGTTTGGGTTGAAATCGTGTATTGTTTCGTCTAGTTTCTATTTGAAATGGAAAAAAGGATACTGAATAGACAAGCTAACTACGAGTGCAAATATTATCAAGCTACCACAACGGCCAATACATGCAACCGTTATAAAATTTTACTTTCATGGTGAAATTTCATAAAAAAGTGCCAGAGTATTTACAATTAAAAATTTTAAATAAAATAAAATTATCACAACGGTTGTAATCACCAACCGTAGTCATAAACCTTTAAGTTTTTTATTAAAAAATAAATAAAAAAGAAAAGGAGCGACTTAACAACGGTGGAAGTCTCCAACCGTAATCATAAACTTTTAAGTTTTTTATCTAAAAATAATTAAAAATGAAAAGGCGCGACTTAACAACGGTGGAAGTCTCTAACCGTAGTCATAAACTTTTAAGTTTTTTATTTAAAAATAATTAAAAATGAAAGGCGCGACTTAACAACGGTGGAACTCTTCAACCGTCGTCATAAACTTTTAAGTTTTTTATTTAAAAATAATTTAAAAAGAAAAGGCGCCACTTAACATTAAAGGAATAATATATATGAGGGCCCTGAGGTTCGAACCCATGAAAGCTTGAAGGTATCACAATAGTTGGCTCCTTAACCGATGTTATATACAAATAATTTTTAATCAAAAAACAATAATATTATGATATCGCCTTAGTTTAGAGATGTCACAACGGTGTAGGGAAGAAGCGTGGTGACCATGGCGTTGTTGTTTACGCGTTTTATAGTAGTGAATAGAGATGAAAATGAAGGAGAAGAATCAAGTCATTCCTTCTTGAATCAAATTGTCATATCCCCCTCGGACACGAAAAAGGAAGCAAGTCAAGACATACCAAAAAACCATAAAGACGAAGTAGTTATTGATGTCTTTAAAGTATTAAACCCTACCTCTTCCTCAAGAAGAGATTCGTTGATAGAAGTGAGAAACCCTTAAGTAGTATAAACTTTTTTAACAATGATGAAAATTGTGTTTTTTCTCAAAGAGATCAAGATGAAAAATGTTAAATCGAAAAGTTTCATGCTTCAACTCTAAGTCTAAGAATACTACATAAAACGAATGAAAGAGTATTTTTGAAAAGGTTTAGAAACATGACACAAAAGAAATTGATTTGCATCTTGGAAAACAATGACATTCTTCTTTAAAATATGAAGTATCCACCATGACATGGGTGATGATGTGTCACTTTTAAGACGTTAATCATGTTCTTCATGGGAGAAAACCCTTGTGACGTATCCCTACCCTTATTTAAAACCTAAAGTTTTTATTTTATTTTTATTTTAGTTTTGATGGTATCACAAATACAAATTATACATTTCATGACAAAGCTTTCACCTCACCGAACTAAAAATCGAGGTATAATACCAGGACGCGCCATGTTTTATTTTTTATTTTTTTTTAAATATCATTTATTCCCTCAGTTTAAGAATATAACCGAGGGATAAAATAATTCAGGACATGATTTGTATCCCAGCATATGCAGTTTATGTTTTTATTTCTTTAAAAGTGGTGTCTTTATTTTTATTTTATTTTTTATTTGTAAATTAAATTATCTATTCCTTTGGTTTCTTAAATAATGAGGGGTTAGATAATCAGATTTTACTATAAAAGCACTCGTTCATTAATTTTTACCCTAAACCTAACTCATATATAGCCGCTCCAGACTCGTACACATCATTTTTTGAGATGGATTGCAAGACACAAAAAATCTTCAAGGTTTTGTGTTGTATGTTATTCTTCTAACACCAACCTTAAACAAAACATTTTTTTCAGCTCTTGCAATCCATCTCACATAATGGTGTTGTTGTTGTTTCCACCTCTTGTAAGGCCATTGTTATATTTTGAAATAACCTTCTAATGTTATCAATAAAAAAAAATACTCTATAATTTATTATTTTCATGTGTTTACAACATTTAGAAATTTATTCTTAAATATATTGTAAATTACAAGCAATGTTGTTGTTTCACAGTACAAGCCCTTGTTTCATTATTGCAGCTCGCAAAGAAAGGGATGAATGGTAAAAAAAATTGAAAATTGAAGCAATACATGTTACTTATCAATTTTTAACCATTCGCCATTTTTTTACAAGCAATATATTACCTTGGTTCTTTTATAAAATTGAGGGGTTAAATGTCACTTTTCACTTCGGTTTTGTTTGAAAACCGAGGTGAAATTGTTATATATATATATATATATATATATATATATATATATATATATATATATATATATATATATATATATATAGTTTGTAGCATTCAATTTCACTTGCGTTAAAAACATATAATAAAAAACTCCACAGAATCCTAACGAAGAACTCTGAACAACGAGAACCTTGAACACATGTCATCCTCCAACATCTGAAAAAGTAAGGAAATGCGAAGATGATATGTGTTTAAGACTCTTATTTGCTTCTTCTTTTTCTTCTTCTTCTTCGCAAATCTAGTTGTTGTTGTTTGTTGTTTGTTTTGTTTTTTAGCCCTGAAACCTTAAAGGTTTTAATCTTGTTGTTGTTTTTTAATCCGTTAGAGGTTTAATCTTGTTGTTGTTGTTTAAATTGAGATTGATGTTATATGTTGTTGTTTAGGTAGAAATAAATACGTTATTTGTTTATTGAGATTGATGGTATAAGTTCATTGTTGATGTTGCTGTATTTTTGTTGAGAGATTGTTTTTTTAGTTGTTATTCAATGTTAGTTGTTGTTTAGATTAAGTTAATGTTAATGTTGTTGTTATTTATTATTGTTTTTTGTTTGTTCATATTATTGTTGTTGTTGTCGTCTAGTTGGTATACTTAGTAAAGTTTTAAAATCTATATGTTTAGGGTTTAGTTGTTGTTATTGACATTGAATTTGAGATTGAGACTAAGATTATGTTTTTTGTGATTCTTTGTGCAGTTCTCATCTTATTCCTCTGAACATGTCAATAAGACATAATAGTGACAGAAAATACAATTGAGTTTATTTCAAAATCGAAGGATATGTTTTTTCGCAATTAAAATTAGTTAAAGGATCTCAGTGGGGATCAAACTCAGGACCATTTCCACTTTACCCCTCGGTTATTCAAAAACCGAGGAGTAAAGTAGAAAATTTTCATATCGCCCTTCGTTACTTCGCATGTGTAACCGAGGTAACATCTACTTCGCGTCTGAGGTAAAATGTTTTTTTCGTAGTAGTGTATGTTTGTATTCCAGAAACTCTAATCTTAATGATACTAAATTTCTAAAGGGGGTTGTCTTTTTTTATATACCCATTAAATTGCTTTATATCACACTTGTTATCAGCAAAAAAATCTAATTATTGATGCCCTAATTTGAACTGATGACACAACGGCGGTGGGGGCGGCCGAAATTGTCGGTGCCACCTTCACCGGAGTTTCAACCGGTACTGGAAGAGCAGGTAGAAGAGCCGCGGGTGGAGAACGATGATGTAACTGCTGCTAAGAATTCTGAAGATGAAGACAACACTGCGAAACCCCAAATCCTAACGACAAGTGAGAAACCGATAATGGAGGAGCGTAAACTATGGGTGGATATGATTAGCGACAACCGGAATCCTGCTAAAGGTCTAGCTATGGAATATGTGGCACCAAAATTGGTATATGGTAGCGTTGAAGTTGAAATCGAACACGAGGATATTGAGTCTGAACTTTGATTTTGGGATAATGCCCTAATTCTCTATGTGGTTGGAGGTGAATTGAGTTTGAATTCACTGAAGACTTTCATTCATAAGACATGGAATTTTGTGAAAACACCTGATTTGTACTACCATGATGAAGGCTATTTTCTGATCAGATTCAATTCACATGAAGATAGGGAGATGGTGATGATGAAAGGTCCCTACACAGTTAGAAATCTACCATTGATACTTAAGGAATAGAGGCCAGAGTTTGACTTAAAGAAAGACTTGTTGAGAACCCTTCCAATTTGGGTTAAATTACCACAACTGCCTCTACATCTATGGGGTGTTAAGAGTTTGAGCAAGATTGGTAGTGTGGTTGGAAGACCAATTGTGACAGATGAGTGTACTGCTAGCAAATTGCATGTTTCATATGCTAGGTTATTGATAGAAGTGGATATCACTCAGCCTTTGGTGAAGGAAATTGCTATTAAGAATCTCCAAGGCAATGTGGTTATGCAAGAGGTAGAGTATGAATGGAGGCCTAAGTATTGTGATAAGTGCCAGAAACTGGGGCATAATTGTGGTGACAAGAGGAAGATTCAACAATGGCATCCTAAGCAAAAACCACCTGAACCAGTCAAGCAAATGGAGCCCCAACCATCCACATCAAATGAAGAACAAGTCAATACTGTTGAACAAGAGGAATCATGGACAACTGTGAAAAGTACTGCTAGAGATAAAGGTAAATTTCAACTTGGAACTGCTAGTGTTGTGAACTGTAATAATGGATTTGAGGTTTTAGAGGTTTTGAATGATCCTCTAATACCTATAAATCTTGAACCATGTTAGCTTCTTGGAATATTAGGGGCCTTAATAAAGTAGGGAAGATGAGGGAGATTAGGTCCCATCTCCAAGAGCTTAACCCTACTATTGTAGTTCTTATTGAAACAAGGGTAAAAGAGAATAAAGCGAAGAGTATTAGAGAAAAAATAAACATGGTTGATAACTGGCTGGACAATTATAAAGATCACACTAATGGCAGACTTTGGATTCATTGGGATAAAGCTAAGGTGGATGTGAAGTTTGTTCAGAGTTCTAGCCAATATGTTCACTGTGGTGTTCATGACAAGTCAGAAGCTTTACTTTACTGGTTAACAGCTGTATATGCTCATAATCAGTTAAATAAAAGAAGGATTCTGTGGAAAGAGATTGAATATCTCTATGGAAATTTACAAGGACCCTGGTGTGTAATTGGTGATTTTAATAATGTGGCCAAGCATCAAGATAGGGAGGGTGGAAAAATTGTAACAGAAAGTGAGTTTAAAAACCTCCAAGCTATGATGAGTATTACTGGTCTTAGTGAAATGGATAGCATAGGGGACTACTATACTTGGTCTAATAAACATGAGATGGGGACCATATATTCCAGAATTGATAGGGTTCTTGGCAATATTGATTGGTTTAACAACTTCATGGACAATACTTTGAAAATCCTTCCCCCACATGTTTCTGACCATGCTTTGCTCTTTATTGCTAATAAAGATAGTAATAGTAGAAGGAAGAAACACTTTAGATTTAGTAATTGTTTGACTGATCTCCCTGGTTATGATGATGTTGTTAAGAAGAGTTGGGAAAAACCTTTCAATGGGACTCCTATGTATACTTTATGGCACAAGCTTAAAAGACTGAAATGTGATCTCAAAACCTTTAACAAACCTCTATCAGATGTGAAGAAAAGATTGAGATTGCTAGAAGTGATCTTAAAGCTGCTCAACATGATTTGACTGATGACAGGATGAATAAGCAAATCATTGAGAAGATAAAGAAGCTAACAGAAGATGTTATTTCTCTTAATGATCTTGAAGTGAAGATCTTGGCTTAAAGGGAAAAAATAGATTGGTTAAAGAAGAATGATGGTAACAATTCTTATTTTTATGCTTCTATAAAGGCTAGATAGCATAGTAATAATTTGAGTACTCTTAGGAGGAGTGATGGATCCCTTATACAGACCCCTCAAGATATTGGTCATGAAGTTCTCAAGTTCTATGGCAGTCTAATGGGTTAGGATAGTAATTGCACTATCCATGTTGATATTGATGCCATAAGACAGGGTGCACAACTGACTAATGACCAAAGTGAAAACCTTATCAGGGATGTATCGGAGAATTAAATTTCTAAAGCTCTCAAAGGTATTGGTGACATGAAAAGCCCGGGGTATGATTTCAGTGCCAAGTTTTTTAAGGCTAGTTGGAATACTATTAAAGAAGATGTTATGGCTGCTGTTAATGAATTTTTTGCTACAGGTCAGATATAGAAACCTTTTAACAGCACAGTTGTTTCTTTGATTCCAAAATCTGGAGAGGCTAAAGAGATGAAGGATTACAGGCCTATTGCAGGTTGCACTATTTTTTACAAAATTGTGTCCAAGATTATGACTGATAGGCTTGGAATTGTTTTGCAATCTATGGTTAATAAGTGTCAAGCTGCTTTCATTCCAGGACAACAAATTCAAAATCATATCCTGTTAGCTACTGAATTGATCCAAGGGTTCACTAGAAAAGGAGGAGCACCTAGAATTATGATGCAAATAGACCTTCAAAAGGCCTATGATATGATTAGTTGGAAGGCCTTTGAGTGCATTATGAGAGAGATGGGTATTCCTGTTAAATTCATTCAGTGGACTATGAATTGTGTAACTTCTGTTTCTTACACTTTCAATATCATGGGGGAATACACTGATTTTATGCAAGCTAGAAGGGGGATTAGGCAAGGTGATCCCATCTCACCTTTGCTTTTTGTTATAGTCATGGAGTACATGGATAGATTAATGAAGAAGATGCATCAGGATCCTGATTTCAATTTCCATTCCAAGTGTGAGTCTTTAAAAATAACCAATCTTACTTTTGCTGATGATGTGCTCCAATTCTGTATGGGAGATCAAACTTCTTTGAAGATGATGCTTCAAGCTTTCAAGGTATTTTCTCAATCTATTGGTTTGGTGGTGAATGAGAACAAATGTAAGATTTATTTTGGTGGTATGGAGGGTAATAATATTGATGGTCAGAGAAGTTTAGCAGGGTTTCCATCTGGTGCTCTTCCTTTCAAATATTTAGGGGTGTCTATTACTAGTAGGAAGTTTGCTATCCATCATTATATGCCTCTGATTGATAGGATTGTTAATAGAATTCACCATTGGTCTTCTAAACTGTTAAGCTATGCAAGAAGGATTCAATTAGTTAGATCTATTATTGTTGCAATTGTTCAGTATTTGATGTGTTGTCTGCTTATTCCTAAGTTTGTTATTAGGAAAATCAATGTCATTTACAGAAGTGTCATTTGGACTGGTAAAGAGATTATTAGCAAGAAGAGCCCTGTGTCCTGGAAGAAGATTTGTAGACCTGTTGTGCAAGGGGGTCTCCAAATCTTTAATCTTGAAATGTGGAATGAAGTGTTGTTGTTAAAGTATTTATGGAATATTTGTATCAAGAGTGACAATCTTTGGGTCAGATGGATCCATACTTATTACATAAAAAGGAAACCTGTGATGAATCATGAGATAAAAACTAGCAGTTCTTGGATCTTTAAAGCAATTATGCAGCAAAGGAGCATGGTGCAGAAAGTTCAAGACAGTTGGAACAAGGTTGTTGACAGTAAAAGGTTCAAAGCTTCATAATTTTATTATGAACTTCTTGATGATGGTACCAGGGTCCATTGGAGAAATATTATTTGTGGTAATAGGGTCAGGCCTCGTGTTGTCCATTGTATGTGGATGGTTTGTCATAGAAGCCTCCCAACCAAAGATTACTTGAAGAAGATTGGTTCTGTCATTGATAATGAGTGTGTTCTTTGTCATGGTGATATTGAAAACATTGATCACCTATTCTATGCTTGTGTCAAGACCAGGCCAATTTGGGAAACAATTCTGAAATGGTTGGACATACAGCATAATCCAAAGCCTTGGAATGATGAGAATTCTTGGATTAGTGATAAGGCGAAAGGTAAAGGGTGGAGAGTAGCTTTGTTTAAAATTGCTGCGGCTAAAACCATATATTACACTTGGAATTATTGGAACAATATAGTTTTTGGAGTTGATGTTGATAGAGATAAGATAGTTAAGGATCTTATAGATACCATAGTGTACAAATGATGGCAAAATGTAAAGATAAGGAAACATTTAGTTCACTATATGATGTAATTAGTCTATAGGTTGGTTGGATTCTTTGGATCACCTATTATATTTTTGTGTTTTTTTGAATTAATATATTTTTCTTTTGATTAAAAAAAAAATCTAATTATTTTGGCATATAATTTTAAGTTGTCATGGCAATTGAACCAAACGACCTAGGAAGATTTGACACCACATGAATTATAATGGCATTTCAATATTGTGTCTCTTAGAAATCTTATTTAGTGAGCAATGAGCATCAGAACCCGAATATTCTACTATTTTTTATGATTATTTTAGTATGCGTTAATTATTCAGAACGTGCATGCATTCTTAAAATATTTTATTTGTAATTTATGAACACACTAAGACAATTTGTCTTGGTTCCCGAAGCCTTTCAGCCTACCTGGATATTATTTTATCATTTTCTATCCATTTTGATGCTAATTTCCAATTTGTTTTGTGTTGCTAAGTCATATTATAAGTCAATGATCGGGGAAAACTCCCTCCTTACTGGTGTTCGGTAGGAGCTTATCTTCCGGTCTTCAAAAAATTTTACTTCCTCCATTATATAATGAGTAATTCATTTGTAAAATAAAAGTGTTTCAAAATGAATGATTATTTTCAATTTTTAATGCGATTTTTTTAATTTTACCTTCTAATTAATACTACTACATTTATCATTTCCAATACTTGATAAGGGGTATTTTAGTAAAAATATTATAATCTCTTTTATTTATTGTTTTTTTTTAATCTGTGTGAAATGGTCAACTGCATCACTCATTATGGGACAGAGGGAGTAAGTTTGAGTTTGCTTATAAGATATGATCGTGACGGCTGATCAGAACCTGAAGTGGGTCAGAGATGACGTATGTGATGCTGGGTGTGAAAGATGAGGAGAAGGTGTACCTGCAAGGCACTCCGATGCTAAAGTAAGAATCGGGAGAAAGAGAAGGCAAGTACAAAGTGTGTATTTCGTAGGATGATTTAGAATACCTGATCCTCTCAAATGAGAGGGTTTTTATAATGCCCCCAGTGCTTGGCCATTGGTCTCTATTTTCGAGGCGAGATAATTGTTCCCCAAAGAATAGGTAATTGCCAGAAACTAGTCGTTAGGACGGACAGAGCTGCCTGAAACTAGTCATTGCCACGGGCAGAGGCGCAGTGGCGGGCACGGGTGTCGTGACTGTTTCTGGATGGTGGAACCGTGCATGATGGGCAGGAACTACTGAGGAGGGGCAGCTGACCCTTGGGGTCATCCGACCAGCCTTGCCCGGTAGAGGGACAGAAAGGTAAATGCTGCTCTAAATTGGCTGGATTTAGGCAATCGGGTTGTTCTGAGAGCAGAAGTGGATTGGGTCATGCCTAGTCATTGGGCCAGTCTGAAACAAGATATAAACTTTTAAGTTTTGGGTGGTAGTTTGTGTTGGGGATTCTAGGAGAGTCGGGAGCACCAATGAGACTAATTCCCTAGGACCATAAGAGAGGGAGATGCCACATCTCAACCCAAAACCTTAAGGTGTTAGGTAAATGAGTCATCTCTCTTATAAATCCAACATTCCACCAATTCATAGGCAATGTGGGAATTTTACCACTCACACTTTCATCCAACATTCTTTCCAACAAGTGTGAGTCCCCTGCATCCTATAACAGGATCCAACACCAAATCTAGCTCCCGCTCCCCCACAAAGTCGAACCACGACTCTGATACCATTGTTGGAGAGTTAGGGAGAGTCGGGAACACCAATGGGACTAATGCTCCATGACCACAAGAGAGAGAGAGAGAGAGAGAGAGAGAGAGAGACGCTACATCTCAACCTAAAACCTTAAGGTGTTGCGGAAAATGGGTCATATCTCTTATAAATCCAATATTCCACTCATTTATAGACAATGTGAGATTTTAACCACTCATACTTGCACCTAACAGTTTGTACAAGAATAGCTTTAAGCGTAAGAAAGAAAAATAAAAATGTGAGAATTGTTGATAATTTTGAATAAAAAAAATAAAAGAAAAAAGATAAATAGTTTGAAAAAAATAAAATCAGAAATCATAAGAAGAAAATAGAATAGCAACAAGTCTCCAAGCTCTCTAGTTTATCTTCTTAAATATTGGGTTGAAAGATTCGGAAATATACCAATGGACATTTAAAAATCGTCTACCTAACTCTGAGTTTATAGCTTATTTATTGGAATTACACCCAAAACTTGGAGAATTCCAAATCAATCTTGATGAACAAGAATCAATTATTCCGATTGATTTAGCATCTTGTTCTTCACTTTTCACTCTAGTGAATCAACCACACATTGGTTGCAAGATGATTCCGCTGCATGGAAATTTTAGAAGAAAAGAAAATATGAATTGGGGAAGAAAAGAGAAATTAGGGTTTGACAGAAAAGGGGAAGAATGAGAGTATTTTTGCAGAGTTTCTCTTTGTCTTCAAACTTAATTTTATTCTTTTCTCTATGCAACTGCATTTTACAATGATAAGGTATCTCCCTATTTATAGGCTACGATTGCTTGCACACCAAGAAATCTCCAAGTGTTGGAGAAATTTCCAAAATATTAAATTGATGAATAATAATGGTTAGATTAACAAAATAAATGGCCATAAGTTGCAACTGTCTAGAATAGAACCATAGGCCCTATAATGATTGGGTGCGTGGTCCTAAGGTGCAACCACCAGATCAACACAACTTTTCATGAAAATGTTTGTTACTATTGATATACAATGGTTCGCGAATGGTCATGTTGAAACCATTGAAACATAGTTTCTCTTCACCAATTGGTACAAGTTTTTCTATAAATAGAGATATTTGTTAGGCATAAAATATACACAAACATTATTTGTTTCAAGTGCCAAAAATTATATCTAAGTCATTCTTTTGTTTTTCTAGTGCACGAGAATAAATGAGAGAACTTTGTTCTGTAAAATATCGTTGATCGATATGCTTAATGTGAATGTGCAATTCATGTTAAGGTTTCCAAAGTATCCCGAAGAGGATTTGCCGATTAACCCATTTGCATCCAATTTGCCTAAATTGGTGGGGGCGAATCGAACCTAAAGCTTAGTGTAAACACACGCTTTGGAATTTATTTTGTGCAACTTTCATCTTTTTCTTACTCAAATTTTGCAACAGACATCCATCACAAGATGTAACACCAAATAACCTAACTCAACTAAAAACACAAAATAAAGTTAAGTCTTAAATTCTATCGAAGTCACACTTCTTCGACATTTCGACAACTATACAATTTCTGTGCAGAACATTTCGACAACAACAAACTCTGTCGTAATGATTCTTTGACACAAAAATTTATATTTTTAACATTACTCTCCAAAATATTCTCTAATTTGTGTAACTATCTTACAAACATAACAATATCAATTAACTCTACTATACTCTCTCAAGGTTAGGGACACTTTAAAAATATTTCCACCATGGACAAATGACTAGAAAATGGTTTTGTGGGAAAAAACATGTTTAAATTAGAAGGAATCTACGACGAATCCAAATTCACCACATAAGAAATCGGTTTTGGAATTGGAGGAGTCTTTTTCTTGAAAAGATTAATTGCCACAACCTCTAAATTGTCTTGATTGAAAATGATTTTGATGTTAATTGATAGAGAAAAGTATTTAAAATTTGAGCATTTCTTATCACACCACCCTTGTTTCTTAGGCACCACCTGAATTTCCGGTTTTGCCCCCTGATTTCGGATGTGCACATCCGGACGCACCAATTTTTTAAAAAACGTTGATGCGTTCCGGAAGTGCAAATCCGGAAACTTTCCTGATCTGCAGATCTGTAAAACAACAGAACTTAATTTTTTTTTTAAATCGATTTTGTTGCTTTGTCGCATATGTTAATATATCGTCGCAACTTAATATAAATTTGACAACATCAATATATAAAATAAAATGATATATATATATATATATATATAATAATAAACCTCTGTCAAAATACAGTGCATACATCTAATATAAATAGAATACATCAAACAAAAAACTACTGCGTATGGCGAAAGATCTCTCCTGGCTCCCCTGCTCCTCTGCCCCTACCCGCCATCCTGGATCGATGTCTGCGGTACTGAAGTGCCCCCCGAGCAATCGCAATAATCCTGTCCACGGCAAGTCTGGCACCAGAGCCCTCAGGGAGGTGACCGGCCTCAATGGTCTGTTGCGCTATCTGCTCTATCTGACGACAGCGTGGTAGGACATCCTGAGTATGGTCCAGATGAGACTGTCGCTCCTCTAATATCTCCTGATGAGCAGGTCTGGGTGGCGATCCCTCAGCAGTGGGCACCATGCATGGGTGTGAGACGGTGTAGAACCACACGATATACCCGGCAGCAACGCTCCAGTCTCTCTCCGCTCTGGTCGCCCGAGCCTCTTCCGGTACCAAGTGGGACTGGTAGTCAGCATATAGCTCATCTATCTGCCTGCGGGTCAAGCCTAGAGCATCAGACTCATGAGGCATCCTGGGGATCCTCTGCGTGTAACCGAACTGACGCAAGACGCGCTCCGGCAGGTATCGGGCAGTAACGGTCGAACTGCATGCCAACCATCCTGAGAACAAACAAACCTCATCAAACGGGCGCGTCACACGGTGAGCGGCATAGGGGCTATACAAAACGTCCTCAGCAGCCATCCGATCAAGATACACTCTGAAGGGGTCCGACACCTGGTTCCCTCTGAGCAGGACAAATGCAGCAGCACGTGGCATATCCTCAGTGTACTCGGTGACACTCCCTCAACTAGTAGTGTTGGGAAAGTGCTGTAAAATCCACGCCTGAAATGGAAAACATAACATGGGATTCAAACATTATAATGAATATAGAAAGAAAAAAAATGAAAAAATCACTTAGAATATTAAATTGTTACCACGTATAGCGTACAACTGCCTGCCACAGTCTTGGCTGCCCAGCGGCAACCATCAGAGAGCCTGGAATAAGTGTATGTCAGCGCAGCCGCCCCCCAGTTGTACCCGTGGATCTCTGTCTCATCCGAAAGGTACCTGAGGTAGACGACATGAACATAATAGGCGTTGGTGTCCACAAACACCTGCGTGGCGAGCAAAAACAAGTAGTAGCATCTCAGGGCACGCTGCCTGTGGATCGCCATCTCAGCTGGATCACCTGCTGCCTGTCCTGCCTCTGCAAGCGCCGCAGTAAATCTGCGTGTCAGAAAGGAGAACCGGACGTGTGCGCCTCTCAACTGTGTCACCTCCGCAAGTGCCTCCTTTGGAGTAGCCCCAAGCTCCTCAATCAGCATCTCCATCGCGTCCTCCTTCGACATCCTACCGTGACGGAGAAGGGCACCCGTGATCGGTAGATGTAAAAGGCACGAGATGTCGTCGAGTGTGATCGTGATCTCGTCGTACGGTAGATGGAATGAGGATGTCTCATGGTGCCATTTCTCAACAAAGGCCATCAGCATACCGTACATGATCTGGGGATACCCAATCCTAGACAGACCTCCAAGACCAGAGGTAGCAAGTGCAGACGTGAACCACTCATCCCCTGGCAACACCGCAAGCATGTCCATAACCTTGCCCCCATGGTTATAGAACTTATGTGAATCCTTCTCCTGAAAATTTCCAAATAAAACAATGTTACAAATGAACATATTTTCAACGAATACAATTCTATAAATAAACCAATAAAGGTTACATGTCCTAGCCAGACATATCTGGCAGTATTCTCAGAGTACCCCACGAGTAGGGGCATATCAGACGGTCCCCCAGGGTAACCGCCCAGCTCATCGAAATCGTCATCAACGTCAACACCCTCATGTGCTGGGTGATCACCCTTTGGAACAGAAACAGGAACAGGGGAACGAGGAGGAACAGCTGATGGAGCTGGAGTCTCCCGACGACGTCTCCGTGCGGGCTGGGACCCTGATGAACTACCAGTAGAAACGCGACACTTACGAGATGTAGAATCGGCGACTGAAGGGGGAGTGGCATGTACCTGAGATGTGGAAGTGGCCTGAACCTGTGATGTGGATGGATGTGGTGTAGGATGTCCCTCAGCTGTAGGGTCTACCCCAACTCCCTCTGCGCCGGAAGCCTCGGTTGTAGACTGCAACCGCTCACGTCGGACAGATGCGTGCTGAGTTGTCCGTCCATGTATGATACGATCGTCTCTACCAGTCATCTAATCTGCAAAGCATAATAAATAAATTAGATTTTTTTTTAAATAATTAAACAAAAACAAATAAACAGACAAAAAAAAATAGTCTTCCAGATGTGCACATCCGGAAGGACACAGAGCTTTTAACGTTGGGTATTTCTGGATGTGCACATCCAGAAACACTCAGAATAATAAACGTTAAAATTTTTCCGGATCTGCACATCCGATACATTTTTTGAAGTTTAAAAATGGCAGTCATGGCCACTGTAACATGCAAAAGGGCATTTTAATGCCCTTATCGCCCGTTTGAAGCAGTAAAAATGGCCTACATTGTCTCTAACCTATGTTATTCATACAACCTAACAATTTCTACACCTAAATATCTACTCTAAATCGATTGCTCGAAAATTACTCCGAAACTCTAAAATTTGAAAACATACCGATTAAAATGAGATACGGAGGATTTGGAGTCTTTTGATCGTTATATATGTTGCTTTGTGCCGAACTCGAGAGGAAAAAATCGAGATTTGAGGTGATTGAAAATTTGAGAGTTTGAGAGAGTTTGAGGGAGTTTGAAAATGAAAAAGTGAAGAATGAGGGGGAGGAAGAAAGTCTGGCGCGAATTAATAAGAAATCCTTCCGGAAGTGCACATCAGAATTGTTTTCGGATATGCATATTCGAAACACTTCAGCGTTTTTTAAAAATTTGATGCGTCCGGATGTGCACATCCGAAATCAGGGGACAAAAAAATAATTTCACATGGTGCCTAAGAAATTTGGGTGGTATATTAAAAAATGCTCTAAAATTTTCCACATCTTGTTGTTGTTAGATAGGTGAAGAAGGGGAAATGATTTGAAAATTTTCTACTTGTTGATTGATGAAGAAGAAAAATATTAAAAAAAATTCTACCTCTTGTTAATGTTGATATTGTTAATGTTTATTGGAGGAAAAAATATTAAAATTTTCTTACATCTTATTGTTGTTGATTGATCTAGATTTCATTTTCATGTTGAATCTGCATTGATTGATGAAGAGAGGGGTAAATTACTGAAAAAAATTTACCTCGTAATGTTGTTTTTTTGTTATTGATTGATAAAGAAGTTTCATGATCATGTTGAAACAATACGTGCTGATGATGAAAATTTTCTATTTTATGTTATTTTATTTGTTCATTGATCAAGAATTTTAATGATCATGTTTATTCACTATTGTTGTTTAATGGTGAAGAAGCTCAATATGAGTTCATGAAGAAGAAAAATACTGAAAGATTCTATATCTCTAAAACCATAATGCAATGTCAATATGGTGAATGAAAATAATTTTCGTGTAGTACAGTACCTTCGCCCAAACTTCTCCCTCAAATGTTTATAAATACAATAATAAGACAACAGTTTTACATCATTTTTTGCTATATTAGATGTGACGGCGAAAATTGAGAGAGACATCATACTGTTCCTTTAGTGTTGAATTATAACAAGTGTCTTTAGGACATTTGTCTAAGGAATAAGATGACAACTTTTGTATAAAAGATAATGTTTATAAGTAGCATAATAGGTTATCACTTATCACTTCAAACCAGTAGCATCAATTACAAGTATGAGGTGACTACAAGAAATCAGTAACTTCCAGTTGCAAATTGCAAATTTTTATGTCCAAAAAATAGCTTACCAAAGTAGCTTTCAAAATGGTGATATTTCACGGTACAGTTAAAAAAATATAAATGAAATTCAAATAAACTATCACACGTCTGTACAGGTGCACTGAGTCATCTCATTATAACTCAGCCTTCAAAAAAACTAACTTGTGTTTAAACTTGATGAAAAAAGATTGCACATGCAAATACAATAGCAGCCACATGAAACAAATATGCCCTATAAAATACATGGAGTCGCTAATTGCACCCATGTATAAGACATGCAAACCACCAAAATGAGAAGGACAAAACAAAACCTTAGGCAGGTTTGACACCAACATGTAGGGCTGTACCTATGATCACCATTTGTCACGTACCTTGCGACATGGCGTAATAAAACCCCTCACGTTGATGAAACTTGAAGGGTAAAAATGAATTAACCCAGGCAACTCACCAATATTAGAAGCCTGAGTTGGTGAAAATATTCTACTATACACGAGAGGACAATAAAATTATATGCACAGCTTGGCACCTGCATCTTTGTGCAGTGCCCAGGGATACCCACAAAATGGAGCAATAGAGGCAACAATCAACAATAATTTGGGTGTTACTCAGCGCGAGCTAGTAAGAATCCGAACCCTGAGTTCTCGCGTATCAACGGAGGAGGATCCACGTCAGCAACTTCTACTTGTTGCATGGATTTGGAGATGTCGTCCACCGAAAATGGAATGCTGCATCCATATCAGAAGGTTAAAGAAAAATACCAACTTCAAAAACAATTCAGAAAAATATTAAATTGTTTCCTGAAGTGATACTGTACCTCGAGTCATCGTCCAATAGGAAAGAAGTGCTGACAGCATTACTAGAGTCCTCTGCGACCATAGCTCTCATGGTTGTTGTAACCTGCATAATGCATAAATTATCAGCAACTTTGCTTTGAGATTTATCACATCGCAGGTGTTCCCAATTGTACAAAAGATGCGCGATTCAACTGGAGAAATATTACGAAGAGATTAATGCTAACATACATCCGTAGACACACTGTGAGTGCCGTATTTGTCATCCCAGTACATTGTACTTATCCTATATAACTGTTGTATACTGAGACCCTGCAACACCAAATTATTATACTTAGCAATAGAATCAAAGCAAATTTTAAGCTCATGAATAGTTAATAGAAAGAGAGAAAGCACTCACAGGACAAAGCTCCTTTGTTATTTCATTCAGGGACTTCTTGGGTTTTTGATGTATCACCTGAAACGGACAAATGTGAGTTGGTCATTAACGCAATAAATATATATAATGAATTGAATTTGAATATGTATGACAACTGAACGTTACCAGGAATCCAACTGCCTGCCTGATATGTTTTAGTTCCTCCCACGCTGAGCCAGTGTACTGTACACAATAGATTGAGATTAAGATTGTAAAATAGAAAAGTAAACAATCAGAATTAGTTGCTTGGTGCTAACCTCTTCTGTTGCCTCGATGCACCACTGTTCTAATTCAGCCAGACCTGTCTTCACATACTCTCCGTTGCTGAATGAACAACACTCACGACGCAGCAGAAGACTGCAAGCAATGACCAGATTAAGTCCGTAAAAAATTATGCATGCTTCAATATGACATGAAATGTGAAGTGGGAGAATAAGATTACCTGTTGAATAACTGAACATCGATGAATGAGAATATTTGAGTGAACACTTTGCGGACCAAGAAAGGAGGCGCCTGTTAAACCAGATTTCTAACAGGTTAAGATCAAACTCAGGCAATGGAAATACGGAAACTGAAAGGGAAACTCACATAGTTTGCTTTCATTATCTTTAGCGAGTTGTTTAAGCTTTTCACAATACTTTGCCAGTGAGCAATTAAAGCTTGCTGAGCAACTGCATTGGCATGTGAGCGTCCTTTTACTAAACCTTGGCGGGAGGTCCTTGGAGCCTACAGTTGTTTTATCATAAAGATAAAATAAACAAATATACACAACCAGAGAATTGAGCTTATCAGTTACTGGATAGCCCAAGCCTGGTGGCTGCTACATACAGAAAATAATTGAAAGAATATGTAAGATGGTTTTTACCTGTATACACAGTCCAAGTAATGGGGATATCTCCTTTTTCAGGTTGTCTCGTATCATTCCATATAACTTCTCAAGGAAGGCAGTAAGCTGTTGCTTAAACAGAAGTGCCGGATATTTGGCTTCTACTTGTCGTAAACCATCAAGTCTACTAAGACCTCTTCCGTTTATAAATGGCAACCCAGCACTTTGAGGAGATGCCCTTAGCCCCTAAAATCACAAAAGGGAATCAAAATCGAAGTACAAGAATATAAATGAAACCTACATAAAGTGACCAAATTCATTCAGAAAGGATAAGCAATTGCTTCTTACTTGAGACATTCTTCCAAACAGAGAAGATGATGCTGTTCTCCGTCGCTGGGGTGTTAAGCTAGCAGCTCCACTTGCTTTGAGGGTGCGTTGGAGCAGCATCAATAAAGTAGATGTATTAGACAACCAATAGGCTAATACATCGGTATTATCCTGGGCCTTCAATGATGCAGAACAGTGTTAGTAACATATTTTGGGCATTTCAAAAATTGATGTATTGCAAAAGCACTATATCGTGAATATTATACAAGTAATCTATAAGTGTTAAAGTTACCTCAACAGCTGAAGCTATTGTTTGAATGATACGGTCAAAGACAGTTGTTCTTTCAACTTCAAATGACCTCCAGTGTAGAAGGCATTTATATATGACGCATGCAGCAACAGGTTTGCCACCAGAAAATCCCAAATCCTGTGATATGCACTTGATCAACAAGTCCTGGTTTTCCTGAACCAGAAGAAAATGAAAATTTAAAATAAGAATGAACAAGAAAACAAAGGAAAATATGTTTAAATTGAAAATGCAGTTTAAAGCATGTATCACAGATTCATTCTTAAGTGCGTCTATGTAGCCACTCACTTGTTGTTTCTCATTCAGAGATTTCTGTGGCTTTCCTTCAGATTCAGGCTCACGCACATTGGATAGAGCAAGAGTCATATCCTAAGATATACGAAAGGCAAGAATTTAACAGATTAAAAAATGTATAATTACCAAAATGAATTATTGATATATATTCATAAAAAGTAACAGTATCCTCCCTCTTACTTGTCCAGGTTTTACTTCCCCGTTTAGAACATTCCCATTTTCTGGTGTCCTCTGCATATCATTCACAAAATCTCGATTAGAGTCCATCTTCATATACATATCATTCACAAAATCTCGTTGAGAGTCCATCTCCATACACATAATTTTGAGCATTGACCATATTTCTTACCTGAATAATCACTGTCTTAGGTCTGGCAGTAAGAGCTTTAGCGGTTGGTGAAACAGCCAATGCTTGTTGGCGAAGAATTTGATTTTCTGACTCTGAATTGGCAATTTTTTCCTCCAATCTGCATTGTATATATTTATCATAAAAAATTAATTTCATTTATATAAATGAAGGTATATGTGGTTATTAATGGGGAGAGGAGGAACATAAAACTATATTACACATCCAAAGCAACGCAAAAAATTACATGTGTGAGTGTAATGACTTGGAAATTGTCCACACAATATAACACACATCCTCAATTAATGTTACAGTGAAAAAATTGAACAAAACTTATTCTGGAAAGTAGACTAGTAGTAATCGTTGGATGCATTAGATTTAAAGGGTGGATGGAATAATCCAATAATTTAAAATGAAATTTGATAAATTTAAACTTTTTATCATGTATCTATCCCAAAAACTTACACCTTCGGGTGAAAGAACGTGAATGGTGGTTAAGTGCAGAGGCTAGCTAAGCATGTGCTTAACTTCAAAAGGACTTGGTCATAGAGGACCAAATATGTAGTGTATGAAATAACTCAAAAGTTTAAGCTACCAGGTGAAAGCAGATAAATGTTTTATATCTAAGACCTTGGTTGTTGGCTATTTTATTTTGAAATTTCATAGATTTTTATACAAATACAGTGAAACTACTATTCATAACTATCATCTTTTTACTCAAACATTACTAACCTCTGAACCAATTCTTGGATTTGATCCACTTTGCGATCGGACTCCTCAACTTTTTTTATCAGCTCCTTATTTCTAGCTTCAGCCTCTGCCTGAGCTTTTTTGGCCTCTTCTTTAACCTCTCTTTCTAATAGCAGTGAATCCTGTATCAGGTATTAAATAATGGGACTCAATAAGTGTTATGTTGCTATTGTATCGTACACAACAATTAAAAGTAATTTCTTTTCTTAGACCGTGGATGATGGCCTGAAAAGAACTAACACGAAAACAAGCAGTTGTTATGTTGGATGTGATGAGGTTCTCCAAAATATAATTAACTAATCAATATCTTCAAAAAAGTGTAATGAAATCCAAGGATACATTGAACATTAATTTGAGAGAATCAATCAGATTCAAAGTTAAAGGTTAAGAAACAAAAAAAAAAGGTATAAGCACTCTTTGGATTAAGTTGAAGAAAGCATGCATTTGCCCTTTTAAAGATTTTTTCCTACAAGAAACTTACAAATCACTCATTAGAAAATGCTATAAATTATTAAAATCCTGGTGTATCATTAATATAAGTAAGATTACCTTTAAACTATTGATTTCAGACAATAAAGAATTAATCTTCTCAGTATCTTGAATTATAACGGGAGTCTCTTTAATAACTGGAGGTGCTTCTTTAATTGCTTTCTGTGCGGCTTCACGCTCTTTGATGACCCTAGCATTTGCTTCTTCAACTTGTATTTGCATTGTATTTAAAGCATCATGTAACTTGGTAAGCTCTTGTGCTTTCTCCTCTTCCAAATCAGTCTATAATCAGTTAAAATCGTATAAGTTTATGCTATTAAAAGTTGCAACAATATGCCAGTCATTAAAATAGCAATAGATATATTAGATAGTGAAGTTACTCTTAAACGCTTCTCAATTTGCAAACGCCATGTAAGTTCTTCAACACGCTTTTCTAGCTTGTCTTTGGCTTCTTTAAGAGCCCCTGTATCTCTTGCAGCCTGGATTGAATAAACAAATATCACTACGTTAGCAAATAAAGCAAAACATAGAGCACTTATTACACAAGTATTGTGAAAGAGAGTATCATCCAAACCATTTTAAGCATTCTTAGTTCCTTTCTAGCAACCCTGCTCCTCCAACCACACTGAGTAACAACCACGGCCTTTTGCAATTTTTTATAATATGAATATGTAACTTGCCTGCGAAAATGAGCCTGAACAAACAAACAGAAAAGATGTTATAGTAGGTAAAAAGATTGCATGATTTCCTCTTCTCAATTTAACAGTCTAACTAAGACGATCAACAAGAGCACCTGGATTTGAATTGCAGCCTTTGTTTGCTTTCTAAATCTAAATTCATCACGAGCCTTCATAGCCCTTAATCCTGTCTGCAATATGATTGCAGATGATCGTGCTTTAAAGTAAGATTTCCTGGCAATGTATCCTTTGAAGTTCTTTTCTATTTTCAGAGCTGCTGCTTCACGTCGCAACTGTTCGTAAAGCTTCCTAGCCAATATTCCTATTTGTTATAGAAAAACATCACATTAAGGAATCTTGTTTGTACATATCAACTATGAGAAGGAACAAAATGTGTGCCTATGTGGGACACATGTTAATGTCTGACTTTGTGAACACATCACATCGAATATTAATTGCTGCATTTTATAACTTTTACTACTTTTATGCTTTGATCTTTAATGACAATATAAATGAGAATACCATGATAATAAAATCAATTATAGCATTTTATGAAGTCCAAAGAACTCGTCTTCATTTCTATAACATGAGCTTTCTCTTTTGATTTAAGATTTTTTATTTTTGTTATTTTATACTAATATTATAGCCATGTCATGTCCTATAATATTTTTTAAAAATAATATATCAAACTAATATATCTATGTCCTGCCATATGTATCAATTTGTGCTTTGTAGTCAGTAGCTAAAGCTATTTATACTTTTCGAGAACTGATAAGTGATAACCAGTCTACTACTATCAACCATGTACAGAGAAAACAGGGGATACCTCGCAAATTAGATTGCAAACTAATTGCAGCACGACGCAATCCAATAAATTCCTTGCGTGCAATATGGGTACGTGTTTGCCTCTGAATGACTCTCGCTGCATTTCCAAGGACCTCGGATCTTCTTGCATCCAACTCAGCCATCTGACCTGCTCTTAGGAAAACTTTTGTCTTGCCTATCTGGTAAACCATCAAAAACATTGTATGACTTCATTGTTTACAAAATCCATTCATATAGATAGAATTCTGTATAGTTTACTAGAACACTAGGTGAGAATCGTCCTGTAATAGCCGTGTAATAAAATATTAAGCAAATTTTCAATGCAGAAGTTCAGGAGTCACCTGGTAGCCTTTCATACCCATTTTACCCAGGATCATTTGACATGCAACCTGGTCATCGTAGCTGAAAAGGAACAAGTAAAAACAATTAACAAGGCACAACATGCAAATGCAAGCAGAAGAAGCCAATAGTTCATCGATAAAACATTGATATATGGGACATATAAGTTCGCATGAAAAATAAGAAAGACATTTTCCTATTCAAATATAAAAAACAACCGAACAAGGAGATGAGCTTTACTTTCCATCCAGAACTTCAGGGGCAAGAACACCAAATCGGTTGAGAAATTCATAAAAGGTACGTCTTGTAGGATATCCAGCACAGCTGATTCTAATTGCCTCTAGAACACCCTAAAGCAAATAAAAATGAGACAAACAATTATCAAATGTAAACATATGCCAAATATATTTAATTACATGCTCAATTATGTAAAACTAATGAAGACAAAGAAAGAGTGACATATACTCACACCACAGCGCAATTGCTGGATAATATTGAGATTTTCAAAAATAGCAGGCTTGAGAACATTATTTGGCTTCACGCATCTAATATAGTGAGGTTCAGTTGAACTTAGGGTCTCCATCAAAGATTGAAGTTGTGACTGCATTTTTCAGAAACAGGTCATTTACTACTAGTAAAACATAAAAGCAAAACCCCAAAAACTTGAGGTAGGAACTAGGAATGTCACAAAGACTAAAAGAGCTCAGAAAAGGAGTGTTATAAATTAATACCTTAAAGCGAGATCCTATTGAAGAAAATTTTGATGATTTTGAAGACTCTTCTGGAGAGCGGGGGAATAGACCTGCCACAAAAGAGCATTTTGAGGCTATCATCAGATCCTGATGTTCTGCCACCACATAATCCTTGTTTTTATCCAGAAACATATCAGCCTGATATGTCACCTAGACAGAGGAGAAGAAATAGTCAAGACAAACAAAATATTACAAGCAACAGTTTAATAAATAAATAAATAAATAAAAACTTGTGAAAGGAAACATGCAATAAAAAAGGAGCAAAGATACCTCCCCGGCATAATGAGATATTGTAAAATTAGTTCGAGAAAGTTTCGGTTTGATAAAGCGCTTGTTGTTCTTGAATGTTTGGTACAACTTCTGAGCGAATGTTTCATGTGTGGACTTAGGAAACATACTGTTTCACACAACAAGGCTAACATGAGTCCAAGCAGAACTACAGAGTTCAAGTAATGCATGATATTAAGTCTTGCATGTATCCTACTTTCAAAAAAACTGGAAAAAGCATACAACCATAAAACTAAGATAGTAAAATAAAGTAGCATCAGAAAAGGCAACGCATCTAGCTTCTATAAAACTAAAAGCGATACTAAATGAACAGTGAAATCACTGACAGTCGCATACCAGGCTTCATCAAGAAGTGAAATTATTCCTCCAGGTTTCTGCAATTAATACTAAAATCATTATTATCTGAATTTATTGTGTAGGAAATAGAGAAGGTGTTTTATCTAACTAAAGCAAGTATTTCCCATCAATAACATTTGATTTGATAGGCTATACATTAAGAAAAACATATTTTATAATTTATACTTGTAGGTGGGTCATGAGGCAACCAACAAGCAACAGTGAAATACCTTTTCAATTAGATCCAAAACATCTTGGTTGTCAACAAACTCTATGTAACTCCAATCGATTTCTTCTTTGGTGTATTCTTCTTGTTCCATTTTAAAGACATGCTGCAACCCCATTCAGTACGAATAAACTCATTTATCTCTGGAAGAAAATATTATATAATATATATCATAAACTTTACAAGAAACTACCATACCTGATTAAAATGTTGCTGTAGCTTCTCATTTGTAAAATTAATACAGAACTGCTCGAAACTAAGAAAGCGAATTTTATCAGATAAAAGGCTAAATTATGAAGTACTAAATCATAAATGTTGGATGAAATCATTAGCTTACCTATTAAACTTAAAACTTTCAAACCCATAGATATCAAGAACTCCAATGATAGATTTTGAATTTGGATCTTGCCCAATTGAATTGTTAATCTTCTCCACTAGCCTGAAACCAATGATGAGAATTTGTCAGAATATGAAACCTAGAAGAAAGGAAATTTATATTTAGAAAAATTATGATCCAATCACATAATGTGTTCATGGAGACTATGGATAGGGACGGTAATTAAAGTTTGTTAGTCTATATTGTCCTATAGATATTTTTAATAGTTTTTTGTTTCTTTGAACATATTGTTGCAAGAGAGAGGATCTATAACATTACTTACAATATTATGCATAAAAGTAGTGATTAAGGTTTATTACCAGTCAAACAAACGACAATAGATAGTTTTAGCCAATGCATCCCTGCTACTGAGAGCTGCAACAGGATCAAGTGTTCTTGTTATAACCTCCTCAGGAGTTACCATGACACGCTGAATCAATGCATCTTCCAAGCTCTTAGCATCACACCTACAATTATTCCATGGTAAAATATTCTGAATATCAACAAAATGATAATACAGTAATGCATAGAAGGATTATGTTTGCCATACTTGAGAAGCTCAGCAGTCGTATTAAGATGGAACCTAGACTTCTCATCCTTGAGGACAGAAGAATCAATCTCCTCTCCTTTTGCAAATTCAATATTTCCAAGATGCAAAACTGCTGCTACAACCCTAAAAATTGCATCCTGAAATATAGGTCAATATCATTAAAAGAACATTAAAAAATGCTCATTGTGTTGAAGAAGGATTCAGGAAGAGTAACCTGCTCATCCTCACTGATTCCAACAATATCCATTGCTCTTCGAGTTGCCAGATATTCTTCTGCATCGTCCACTCCATCCAGCCCATAGCAGTTGGATTGGTTAAGGTAATGGAAGGAGCTAGCACTTCCCAGCTTGTACTTTTCTTTTTCCTACCGAATAAAGAGTTATAATCAAGAAAAAATATTAATATAGACTCAGTCTTCATGACAAAGATACAAGAGGATTTCACTATAACAAAACAATGTTTTTACCTCAGCTGGTGCTGCACAAAGAAGGTAAAAACAATGGTAATTTCTTTCAGGATCTGAAACTTGACAAACACGGGATCTCTCAAGTAGATAAGTCCGTATAGCTGCCCCGGAAATTCTTCCCTTGTTGTCAAATTGTATCTCAACAAATTTACCAAAACGACTGCATCAAAAAATCAAGAACAACATAAAATATACATCATTTATCAAATTTCAACAAGAAAACGTTTTATGTTGTGTAGTAATTAGGGCAACATGTTGCTGGCAATTAGAACCCAAAATTCAAAGAGTAATAGATTTTAAGCAATGAATAGCTGAACTGGAATATCTAAAAAAATTTATGAAATAACAATGTCACGGACAATCACTTTGCCAAACCAATTTATGACAAATTTCATACAGCAGTCAGCACTCACCTTGAATTATTGTTTCTCACTGTTTTGGCATTGCCAAATGCTTCAAGAACTGGATTAGACTGCAAAGTAATTAATACAGAAGCGAAAATGAGAAAAACAGCTCCCACTTCTTTTAACATCCTACATATCTAACAAAATCTGAAATAAAATGAAATAATATAAAGAAACTAAAAGTGATAAAGTAATGCATAATAAAAAAGATATGGCATACAAAACAAAACAAAAAACCACTACATCATACTTCTAAAACTTGTTGTTCAACTGTCCGCCCTTCTACTCCAGATCGGCCCCCAAGGTAAGCAAGATATCGCATAAGCATTTTTGTTGTCTCTGTCTTACCAGCCCCACTTTCACCACTAACAAGAATTGAGTTGCTTTTTCCCTCAACGATCATTGCCCTAACACAAATAAAAACATAAATACGGTCATAAACAAACTACACAAAAAGAACATACGAAAATAAAATTATAGACATTTATCACCTGTATGCAACATCTGCAACTGCAAAAACATGGGGACTCAACTCTCCAAATGCAGCTCCTTTGTATTGTTCCATCATGTGAGTATCATATAGATGTGGTAACCTTTGAAATGGGTTTATCGCAATCAGGATATTTCCAGTATATGTCTGCAATGATAATGGAGGAATGGCGTGATTGTAGTATTCACAAGTTCTACTCTTACTCAAACAATCTTACTATTAAATGAAATATTAGATATTTTACAATCTTACATAGATTTCATTAAGTTCATATCTAGTTGCCAAGTTATTCAGAACTCCTGGCTCATGCAAGTATGACAATTTTGTCATGTCATCTACACCACCAGGTGGGGCTTCATTATCCTTGGGAATAACTTTTGAGATACTTTTGACAACCTGCAACCAGATTCCCCAAATGTTAAAATTACTGTAAATTCTATTCACTCTTGTTTAGCTGGTCAAAGATGGAAGCTCTGTAACTGAGGATATTAAATACGCATAAATGACACAACTTAACATGATTGCATTGTAGTATAAGAAAATTACTTTTGTAATTCCAAAAAGTGATTCAACACTGCTAGAATCACATAGAAGAACTAGAAAAACAGTTGCAATTTTGCAATAACCCAAAAAAGAATCTATGCAAACAATTTTCACACAAAGTACAGACAGTTTGACTCACTGTTTTCCCATCTCCGGTGCGAACATGGACATTTTCACCACTGATTTTAGTAACTTCACCACCAATCCATGCTAGTGCTGGATCTTCAACCCAGACATGAGAACCAACAATAATGTTCACTGGTGCAGACTGCAAAAACATATTCAGCATTCAAAGGAAACAGGTGAGTTCACAGAAACACGACTGATATTCCAAAGAGTCAACCACATCTTCACAAGGAATGCATTAATTTTGAAAATTAACATTTTTAGATTGGTATTTAACAAAATTTATCATCTGCTAAAATTTATAAAATTTCTCATTGGAATATAAGCTAGTTTTCTACAGTAAGTAACTATATCTACTAAAGCCATATGTGTAATGTAATCAAGATGTTAATATAGGAAATGAATGCAAACACATATGCTTCTGGCCACAAAATGGCATCACCAACCCTAACGATTTAGTTCACAGGAGTATGCACACCACTTAAACTTCAATTTTATTTACCAGAATGAAGAATAATTGATGATGATGAAGAGAATAAAAAAACAAATCAAACAATATTTTAAATCAATAGACAAGAATATAAAGTAATAATTGTTAGTTCCATAGACAAATAATGGCAAATGATCACAGTAAGCGTTTACAAAATTATGGAAATAATATGCACAAATTACAATCACATGTGTGCTTTAGCTTTGTCATTATATGGTGGTGACCAAAATATTGAACATCATAGAATGTGTTGTATATGTTTCAAAACATAGAAGTGCTACTATCATTTTCTATTGATTTTGTCAACAATTATGTGCAAAGACAAGGAACAGAGTTGGTATTCATCAAAGTTTTTGTGATAGACTTGAATGTAGCTTGCAATATGCCGCTTTTCACTTAGCATTTACAGTCAAATGCAAAAGAAAGAAAATCTGACTAAACTACATCTTACCAAATATATTTACAACTTTTATAGTTTGAAACACCGTCGTGATTCCATGAATGAACCAATTTCATGCAAATCTATACAACAATTGCAGCACACAACTGAATATCAATGTTTGTTTTAATTTAAGTGCAATCACTCTTTCCTTGCTATCGAATCACCAATGCTATGTTTATTTATTAGGGGAAAAAAATTATTCCACGGCATTTGCAGGAACAGAATCCTCCCAAGTTCAAACTGTTTTGCACGATAACGTACAAGCCAACCCTTCTTTCTTATTGTGCAATTGCCATGATAATTAGTATTGAACCAAGGATAATATTTACCCGTACAAAAAGCAAATTGTAAATATGGCACTATGGTTAAGTTGCAAATGAATTTTCACTTTTTTCCCTTTTACACTTTTTTTCTATTCTCATCAATTCTGTTTTTCTCACTCTCTTCCCAAACATTCATCTCATAGAAAATACTCCCAATTATTTGAAATCAATACTAATTTTCTCCCCCCTTTAACCAAACATTTAAAAATATCTAAGCAAATATACTCCCAATCAAAAATCGATTCCGTATACTCCCAATCCAAAATTAGCCCCAATCTTATCTATCACCAGCTCATATTCACCAAACTTCATTTCACACAATCAATGCACGGATCGACTATCATAATTCTCATTTCTAAAACATCAAAAACAATCAAAATTCCTAACTCAAAAAACTAGACTAAAAACTACAACAAAATCCCCAAATATATGAGCAACATAGAGAAGAACTCAAAAAAAATTATAAAAAAAAAAACAAATAAAATCGAAGTCAAACGGATTCAACGAAGCAGGTAAGAAAGTCAAACGAAAATCAAAGACGTAACAGAAAGGATGAATTTACCATGGCGATTAATGCGGAGCGATCTTAGAGAACAAACTCATCCGAGTGGAGCGGGAAAAGCAACTCAGTGAGTCAGATCGGAGAGTCGAGAACGATAGTTCAGAAGTTTGAAAGAGAAATTAGAGAAAGAAGAAGCTAAAATTAGAAGCTGGAGAAAACGATAAAGAAGAAGAAGAAAACAAAAGGTGTCAAGCTTGTGTTCTGTGCTGGTTTTTCATTTCTCTCAACGCCTTTTTTGTTTTTGAAGAAATCAAATAATAAAATAATTTATTTTAATATTTTTCAGTCCTATTATATAAAAAATCAAAATAGGTTTTATTTTTATTTCAGATGCTTTTTCTTTCTATCTAGAGAGAGTTTAGAGAGAGTACTTTCTCTCTCTTCTAATTTTTTTATTCAATTTTTAAAATTAATTAATTATTATTTTAAAAAATGAGGTTTCTTGTTTGCTGCGTGGTGAGGTGGGGTCCAGTGAAAAGGCAATGAATGAGATTGGCTGGCGTTTAACATTTTCGTGGTGTGCACAACATAAACATAACGTTTCTTGTTTTTCTTTTTATATTTTTTATTTTTATTTTATTTTTGGCTTTAGAACAAATTTTACACGCATAATGTAAATAAATAATAATAATGGACGACAAAATTATTAATTTCGATTTTCACTACTACTTTAGGACATGCATTTGATTATATTTTCGAAACTGCCATTCTTGTCGTTGTTTAAACTTTTTGAATCTGGTTTAGTGATTATTATGACCCGTAACCGTTATAGTAGTATTAACATTTGGATTATAACGGTTCAGATTTGGTTTTTATTTTGGGTGGGGAAACGTAATGTGTCCGTCTACTATTTATCTATTATAATTCAATTGCATGAACTCTCAAAATTATCTTTTTATCACAAATTATTTACACTAACAAAAGGACATTTTAGTAATCAACTAATGTTTACTTTTTTTCAATCTCAACTCCTATTATATCATGACAAGTGACATTCATTTATCAATCTCTACCAATAAAATCACAATTAAATATTACATACACTCATTCTCTCTCTTCATTCAAATTTCAAATCTCTCTCACATTTCTTTTTCCCACACTTTCTCACTTTCATTTTAATTTTTTTCTCTATTTAATTATTATCACTAAAAATACCAAAAATCTATTTTTTAATTTTAATAAAATTAAAAATGTATTTATCTCACGGGTCACTATCAACACAATATCTATTTTATTTTAATCTACCATTAATTTGAGAGACAAAATTAAATGTTAATTTTTTTTTTCTTTCTTCATCTCATGATTCCTTTTTTTTCATTTTATATAATTATTTAATACAATTTAGTTTGTATGATTATTGTTCATTTTACAATTAAGTATATCATTTTAAATTTTACATTTGTATCTAAATATATTTTAAATCGCGTCAAATAATTTTTTTATCTCACGGGTCATTATCGCATCAAAATTTCCTTTTTTGTCTTTTTTTCATTTTATAAATTTTTTTTCTTCTTTTTGCATGATTATTTAATACAATTGAGATTGTATAATTCTTTTTCAATTTATAATTAAATAACTCACTTCAAATTTACATATGTATATAAATGCATTTTAATATCTATCAAATAAACTTTGTGTTTCACGGGTCACTAAAAAAACAATACATATTTTATTTTAATCAATAATTACCTTAATTTGAAAGATAAAATCCTTATTATCAAAATTAATTTTTTATTTTATTTTACAAGTTCTTTTTTCTCTTTGTATTTAATTACAATCGTATTTATATAATCATTGTTCATTTTCAAATTAATAACTAATTTTAAATTTAAATACATATATAAATACATTTTATAAGGTTCAAATTTACATTTAAACATATTTAATATTGTATCAAATAATTTTACCCGTACGGGAGCACGGGTATCTTACTAGTTAGTGTGAAAAAACAAATGCTTTGCTAATGAAAAATGTATTTTGATTATTTGATAAAAAGTAATGAATCATAGATAGATGATGACTTTGTAGGTAAATGGAAACAGTAGTTGAATTAACTAATAAATATAAAAAATCTTTGAAATATTTGATTAATATGTGAATTTTTAATAAGTGTAAAAAGTGAGAGAATATGATCTAATATAGGAGAATGAGTTCAAGATGGGATGTTTGTGTAGTGTCTTCTTCCTCTTGGCTGTTTTAATTTATGAATATTACAACAATATCAAAGGGCTACTTGTAGATTTTAATATTGGATGGTAGTTTGCTAAAAATATTCTTTAACATTATGCTTATTCCTCATTTGCATGGGTTTTTCTCAAATAAATGGTGTTACGGGCAAGCTTTTCAAGACCAACCCAATCCATTGTTTTCTTTATACATGTGTGACTTTAAGTCACACTCATGTATATTTTTTAATCATTTGTAAAGTTTCACTTTATTTATACACTAACTTAAACATTTGAATGCTAATATTTTGCAGGTGTCTTATGATCATCGAGAATCATAACAACCACATCAAAAGTCTCATCATGATGGTCATCATCAACCTCTCATTTATTTATTGTTCTAGTACATAATATTAGTGATGTCTGTGGGAATTATCTTCTTATTCTCTCGGATTTCACTTTGATTTTCTCAAACTTTTTCGTGTTGGGTAGGAATATGGAGCACATAAACGATATAGAGGGGGTGAATAGACCCCTTCTAAAAAATTTGAGTGATTTTTAAAATGAAATATCATATATTTTCGAAGTGAAAGTCTTAAAGCGAAAAATAGAGATCTTATGCTTGAATTGTAAATTAATCACGAATGCATTTACGCAATTAACAAATATTTTAGATTGATTAGAGATTATGTCCCAAGATTTGCAAGTTTGTGATGTGGTGAATTGAAACTTTACTATTTACACGACATGTGTTCCGTACAAAATGACAATTGCTATAGGATTCTAACATCACCCTTTCAGAATTTAATAAAGTTAAAATACAAATAGGTTCTGATTCTAACCAAACCTACACTTATGTAATAAATCGCTACCAACATAAATTAACGATAAACTACGCTGAGAAACTATTACCTAAACATGTAATAGCCTACGAAAATAAAAATGTATGTGTGTGTGTGAGAGAGAGAGAGAGAGAGAGTACATCAGGATGTATAGTTATTCGGCTCTATCATCCTCGCAAGAGCCTATTCCACTCTCCAATGGTTTCCCATTGAAAGTTATTTCTCCACAATGTTTTGACAAATATTACACGAGTTCATACAATAACTAATCCACAATAATGTTGAAAAAAATAAATCTCCTATCTAGATCTTGACTTGTACACGGCCTTTATGTTGAACTCTCTGCGAAATATTTACTTGATTCTCGCTTTTTGAATCTTATAGCTTCTCCAATCTGCTCCAAGTCTTCGTGTGTGGCAATCACTCCTGATCCCACTAATTTCTTGAGAGATTAATTGTTAGAAGATTGAGAAGAACTCCTACCTTGTCAGTAGACTTCCACACAGCTCTACCAAGGTCAACCTAGAGAGAATAACCTCCTTCTTTTCATTGGAATTTGTCAGCACCAATCACTATAATCCCAATCTTGCAAGCCTTTTGAAAATCTTTACCAATTCGTCAAGAAACATTAGTTTCAAGACACATCTCCTTAACAATTTCAAATATTCATAATCAAGATTTGAATTAAAACTAGAAGTTGAAGATGAAAGAAATTTCAAGAGCAATATTTTTGAGTTTTCAAAAGTTAGAAGTTGTTATTGTTACGTTCTTAGCTATCATGAAATGAAATGACAAACGAATTTATATGTGTTGGAGATTAAGCATAAAAATATGTGAAAATGGTTGTTAGATTCAAGTCAAGAACATTGGTATTTTGAGTCAAATGAGCAAGTAAAGTGGAACAATATCAACATAAAGAAAATTGACTTATTTCCTGTGATATGAGTCAGGTTATAGATATGATTTGAGTCATGAAATGTCATGATTCGAGTCATGTATAAACCTTTATTCGAATCAATTTGGACATAGTCAACAGGAAAAGTGGAAAAACTTTGTGATTCGAGTCATGTAGAAAGTGTGATTCAAATCAAATTGGGCAGTGGCTAACTAGACTTGTGTGATTCGAATCAGGTGCAAATTGTGATTCGAGTCACAATGTTGCATGATTCAAATCAAGTGTAAAATGTGATTCGAGTCATAGACACCAGAATATTCATGTTTTCCTCTGTTTGATTTGATTCGAGTCGTGGCTCGAATCAATGATATGAGACATACCATTGGGGTTGGTGAAACTATGATTTATTACAAGAGATTGTTAGTGAAAATAGAATACAAATAGTAATATAAACTAAATAGAAATCTCAATCTATATAGAGCATGAGGAATCCAAGATTCCCAATTCCCTACAAATCTTGTGAAAAAGTTATGATGATAATGGTTTTGTAAAAAAGTTAGCAAGTTAATTTCTCGCATCAACGTACTAAAAAACAACGTCCCCTTTTTCAATATGATCTTTAATAAATTGGTGTCAGATTTCTATATGTTTAGTCAGTGAGTAAAGTACCAGATTCGTAGTGAGGTTTATCCCGCTAGTGTTATCGCACTTAATTGGAATGTATCCAAGTTTTAAATTGTAATATAACAATTATTGTTTTAGCCACAAGACTTGTGCATAACAACTGCCAGCGGCTACATATTCGGCCTCGACGCTAGAAAGAGCAACATTATGATGCTTCTTACTATGTCAAGAAACTAAACAATTCCCAATTAAGTGACAAGTATCACTAGTGTTTTTCCTATCTAACTTGCACCCCACAAAATCAGAATTAGAAAAACTTATTAAGCTACATGCTCTACCTTTAGGAAACCAAAGATTGTGTTGCGAGGTTCTGTTAAGATACCTCAAAATTCTTTTTTCGATCTTAAAATAAGATTCCCTATGTGATGTCTGATATATGGCACACATACACACATTAAACATAATATATGGCTTACTCGTTGTTAAATAAAGTAAGGTCATATAATACCTTTATATTTGGTGATGTCCATTTCAACTTCATTTTCGTCTTTGTCGATAAGCACTTTTTGAAGCCATAGGTGTTGAAATGCTTCGCGAATTTTGCATATCTAACTTCTTGAGAAGCTCCAAGAAATACTTTGTTTAACTTATGAAAGTTCCTTCTTCAGCTTACTTGATTTGCAGTCCTAGAAAATATGTGAGTTCTCCCATAAGAGACGTTTAAATTCATTGTATCATGCTAGCAAACATCCTGCAAAGAAAATAACCAGTGGCTCCAAATATTCTATCATTAATGTAGGTTTGAACTAAAAGAATATGTTTTTCTTACAAAAATATTTTATGTGAAAACCTTTTAATGCAATGTGAATTTAATGATAAAAATCTTAATGCAACTAAAACATTATATTTTTGATGCAAATGAAAAACAATTTTGATGAAGATGAAGAAATAATTTTGATGCATATGAAAATTAGTTAAATAATCATGATGCAATGAAAAACAATTAAGGTAAATTAAGTGCAACTACGTGAGATAAAGAAGAAAAGGAACAATCATACCAATTATGATGATTTAGAACTAAACTTGTTGTACAAGTACAATTAGAAAATAACAACATTAATACAGCAAAAATAATACAATATGATCAAAAATATGATTTAATATGTCTTCCATCGATTGTCTTGAGAATCCATTAATATTCCCAGACACTCCTGCGCAAAATATCAATAAATAGAATTAGGTACCCGATTTTAGATGGGTCCTTAGAGGTTAGTCTAAGAACACTTAGGTATCCATGTCATTTTATCATTAGGAACTTGAACATTCCTAAAATGACAAATAGGCCTAATGTGCCATCTATCACCACAATAATGACATACAACTTTAGATGAATTACTTTTTCTATTTCTTCTAGCAACGTGAGGGTTTTTTTTTAAATGGCCCCTCTATCACTTGAAGAAATAAAACTAGTAGTAGATAGTGAAATAACATGTGTTGATTGTCCTTTGAGATTTGATGAGTCCAAGCCCTTGAGGTTGGCGTCAATTTTGGTAAAACTAACTTAGCAGAAAGATGTTGGACAAGATGTCCTAACATGGTAAACTAACTGCAGGTTAAGATGTTAGACAAGATGTCCTATCAGGTGAATTCGACATCTTTGTCTGTTACAGTTTGGAGTTACTATATTTATGTTCCACGTGTGATTGAAATATGATTTGATCCTAAGTGGCATCTGAGATTGAGGAATCAAAGATTCTAATTCTAAAAGGAATATACGGTTTCCATGTAAGGAGACATTTTTGACAACTTGGGATTGAAGAAAATAATAGGTCGCAGATTCTGTGGAGCAGAATTGTTGCGTTTTTGAAGCCCAAATCCAGTTCTGTTTCTCTATATAAATAGGATGGATTTGACCTAGAAGGTGTTGAAGATATTGCAGCTGTTATAGAGTACTAGGGTTTGTACTTTTATGAGCTTCTATTGTATTGCGTGAATACCAAAGAATGACAGTTTATTGAGTTGTAATATTTTTAGTCACTGCTGTGATTGAAATGGAATTGAGAAGGGTCTCATACTTAGGAGTGTCTTAGGTAGAAATCTAGGAAGGGTAGTTTCTAGGTGCTAAGTTGTAAACGTTCGAGTTTAACTTAAAACCAATTCTACTTAGTGGATTTCTTTCCTGGCTTGGTAGTCCCCCAGACGTAGGTGTTGTTGATCACTGAACTGGGTTAACAATTTTTGTGTGTTGTTTTCTTTCTGTTGTTTGTTTATGTTCTTTCTTAATCCTTATGAGAAGCAGAGATCAAGTGTCACGACATCTTGTCCGACATCTTAGTGATCTACTTAACCAGAATTTCAATTGGTATCAGAGAAGGCATCCTGCTCTGTATCTGGGTGAGCTCAGGGACGATACTTTCTGGTTCGATGGATAAAGAAGGAGGAATTCTGAATAGACCACCCATACTTGATGGTTCCAATTATGAATATTGGAAAGTGCGCATGGTGGCATTTATCAAGTCCATGGATGGTAAAGCTTGGAAGTCCGTGGTTAAAGGGTGGGATCCACCAAAGATCAAATACAAAGATTCGAAGCTCATTGATGAGTTGAAACCTGAGGAAGACTGGGATGATGAAGATGATAAGCTTGCTCAAGGAAACTCCAAAGCCTTGAATGCCTTGTTCAATGGGGTGGACAAGAACATCTTCAGACTCATCAAGAATTGCATTATTGCAAAGGATGCTTGGGAAATCCTGAAGACTGCTCATGAAGGTACCTCTCGAGTTAAATCTTTAAGACTTCAGCTTCTCACCACTAAGTTTGAGAACTTGAGGATAAGAGAAGATGAAAGTATACATGACTTTCACATGAACATTGTTGATATTGCCAACAGATCTAGCGACCTTGGAGAGAAAATTCCTGAAGCCAAGCTGGTCCAGAAAATTCTAAGGTCTCTTCCCAAGAGATTTGACATGAAGGTGACTACTATAGAGGAAGCTCAGGATATAACTACTATGAAAGTTGATGAGCTTATGGGATCCCTTAAAACTTTTGAAATGACACTAAATGAAAGGACTGAGAATAAGAAAAGCTTAGCATTGGTGTCTGATGAAGGTAAGACAAACTCCAACATAGAGATGTCTAAGGCAGTTATGTTTATGGGAAAACAGTACAGTCAATTACTGGAAAAAATTGAGGGAAAGTCAAAAATTAGTGCCAAGACTCAGATGCCCAGCAACTTAAAAAGGAATAATTATGGAAGGAATTCATATTATAAAGAGAGAATTGGCAAAGAAAAGGGGACCAAATGTCTTGAATGTGAGGGATTTGGACACATTAAATCAGAGTGTCCTACATTCCTCAAGAAAGAAAAGAAAGGCCTCCATACTTCCTGGTCTGAAGATGATTCTGCTAGTGATGAAGAATCACTGAAGCAGGTTTTTGCACTCACATGAGTGTTTGACACTAATGTAGGATCAGACATTGTAGATCTTTCTCATGATGCTCTAGTCAACTCTTTCAGGGAGTTGTACACAAGGAGTGCATAAATCTCTCATCTAGGTGAAGATCAACATAAGATTATCATGCTCCTCAAGGTTGAAAGATTGAAGCATCTTGGCATCATATCTGATCTTCAAGAGGAAATTGCTCTGCTTAAATCCAAACCTGATAATGTTGGAATGGTCAACAGCAGATCTGACAAAATACTACAGGAAGTTGGCTACAATAATCAAAGCAAGAAGGGAGATGATGAATACAATCTTGAAAGAAGACAAAAAAGATGTCTAACAGAATGTCACAACATAATTACAGACACCAGAGGAAACAAAACTGGAAATGTCATTATTGTGGCAAGTATGGCCACATTAAACGTTATTGTTACCAGCCACATGGATATACCAAGAGTAGGATTGCTGGAAAGAAAAGAAGTTCCAAGAATGAGTCTATGGCTCTGATGGCTCATTCCACTCAAAAAGTATACACTGAAGAAAAGTGGTACTTTGATAGTGGATGTTCAAGACACTTGACTGGTGTAAAGAACTATCTGGGGAATATAATGCCTCATTCCTCCAACTATGTCACTTTTGGAGATGGATCCAAAGGAAAGATTAAATGAGTTGGGAGAATGGTTCAAGCAGGAAATCCTAGACTTGACAGTGTTTTGTATGTCGAATGACTAATTGCTAATATAATTAGTATTAATCAACTTTGTGATCAAGGCCTGAAGGTTAACTTTACAAAATCTGAATGTTTGGTTGTAAATGATAAAAATAAAGTACTCATGAGGGGTGTCAGATCAAAAAATAATTGCTATGTATGGACCTCATTACTGATAGAGTGCTCCTCAATGACAATTAGGAAACATCAGAAATTCCACTCAAAACTAAACATTGAAAAGGGGGAAATTGGTATATTAACCAAGATGACACACAGAAAGACCATCTCAAGGATTCAGAATTTGTTTCATAAGGCCTCTATGATAAATGATCTAGAAGAAAGAAGATGTACATTTATGGCCACTATTGACTCAACTATAGAAAATGATTACCCTGCTACCACATTCAGCAGCTTTCAGTACACAGGAATGACGCAGATGCCAACAAGGAAAAATTTCGCACAAAATGTTGTGACATTCTCCCATGATAACCTTAGCACTCTTGATGTCCTTAAAATTAAGATTGGGAAATTGAAGGGTAAAATAGGGCTTTGCACAACTAGGAACCTAAAGGGATTAACTTGTAAGGATATTGGTCAAGTAGGTGATTGTTTTCAACAAACGAAAGGAGGGTTTCGAAAACGATCATTTCAAATCAACTTAAACCGCCCTAGACCTATTCTCCTCATCACAATAACCTCGTTTTTCTGGTGCAAAGAAAAATCCAATCCTGGTCCCTCTATGATGTCTCAAGAACAATCCTCAACTGGAGGAGGAGTGAAGGAGACCTCTACATCTTCCGTTGTTAAGGCAAAGCCGGGGAAGGTGTCTACTGGAGATGTGATCAATATTGTTCCCCTTTCTATGGTTCCATGCAAGCCTGAGAAATTCCCTGCACGAAGAGCTAGAAATCTCCTTGCAGGTAATACTTCTGAACCTTTTAATGCCTCTCTTGATCCTATAAATAAGAAAGAAATTGTTGAAACGGATAAGAGAATAAGGAAAATCGTAGCTGAACAATTAAATATAAGAAGTAAGCTAAATATTGATGGGGATATGCCAATCACATTCGCCCCGGTTGATGAACAAGGAGGTGTTAGAGATAATAATGAAGGAGATGATAATATAATGTCAGAAGATAATCACCACACCAGTGTTGAAACCAGTCAGAAAAGTGATGGACCAGATAATGGAACATACTTATCTCTAGAGGAATCACTTGAACAGGGACTAGAGAATGTTGATAAAGAGGTGACTGACAAGGTAATCAATATTGATGATTCATCTTCTGATGATGAGATCATTGCTAATGTGATCAAGAGATTGAAGACAAGAAAAAGGAAAAATATGGATACTGGAAAAATTAATATCAGAAGAAACATTAAATTTGTAGTTGGAACTCAGAAACCTTGGAGCAAGGTTGCAATTGTATCCAAGAAAAGAAAGACTAAGTCTGACACTGAGTCAGACTATGATGTCACAGACGATGATCAGGACATCATACTTCCAAAGGATTCTGGGGTGAAGAAAAAGACTGTCAGTATGCCCAAAGCTCCCTTGGATAATATTTCTTTCCATGCTTCTGAGTATGTACACAGATGGTCATATGTGTACCAAAGAAGAGTAGCACTGGAAAGGGAACTAGGGAAGGATACATTAGAGTGCCATGAAGTGATGAAACTAATAAATGACTCTGGGCTAACAAGGACAATCACCAATCTTGGAAGTTGTTATGAAAAGCTGGATAAGGAATTTATGGTAAACATTCATGACCATTGTAATGATGCAACCAACAGGATAGTGTATATTAGAGGAAATGTTGTGACATTTTCTCCCACAATGATGAATAGGTTTCTGGAAAGATCTGAAGAATCTCAATCTGAATGTGGAGACACTGATGACCAAGTTTGTCAAGAGCTCACCTGCAACACTATGAAATAGTGGCCTAGCAATGGGAAACTTTCAGCCGAGAAACTGAGTGTGAAGTATGCAATTCTGCATAGAATATGTACTATCAACTGGGTACCCACAAATCATACTTCAACCATCTCTGCTAGTCTAGGTAGATTCAGCTATATGATTGGCAAAAGAAGAAGGTTTGACTTTGGAACTCACATCAACTGCAGTGAAACTCCCTATATACTTTCCTTCACTTATTTGAGGGATGATTTTGAATCAGTACCCAAGCATCTTAGTCTCCACATATCATGTAATGAAAAGGGTATCTCCCTTTACTCTGCACTACAAATTATTTACTGGTAACCATGTCCCAGATATTGCTTCAACATCTGCACCGACATCTGATACAAGCCTTATCTGCCGAGCAAAACAAGGATATTGGAGTCAACACTAGTAATGCTGAGAAGGCAGCTAAGGAGATCAATGATGTAGTTGAAAGAAATGAAGATGGTGATAATGGTTCTGGTGAGAGTGCACAAGAAGATGACGATGAGGAAACTGAAGATGACTTTTGATAACTGTCTTTTCTCGTCTTTCTGGTTTATGTTTTTCTTTTTTCCTTTTAGTTGTGTAAGGGCTGACTGTCCAGGATAATCTTTACTTTTGTTGGGTGTGTAATTTAATTACTATGAACTTGTTATTTGGTTTTTGAGTTAGTCTTTCTGCCTTTGTCATATTGTGGCTAAAAAGGGGGAGAAATAATAACATCACTAACCACTGTTGTTATGCTACTAACCACTGAGGGGGAGTAGTCTTGTTGCTGCTTGCAGAAGATACTGGTTGAGGGGGAGACAAAGTTGTGTTTCCGATGTTGTTCTGATGAAGGTCTCCCTGCGTACTATTTTTTTGCAGGTTAATTATAGTTACTTTTAGCCAAAATCTGCCAAAGGGGGAGATTGATAAGTTCAAGCCCTTAAGGTTGGCATCAATTTTGGTAAAACTAACTTAGCAGAAAGATGTTGGACAATATGTCCTGACATGGTAAACTAACTGCAGGTTAAGATGTTAGACAAGATGTCCTATCAAGTGGATTCGACATCTTTGTCTGTTACAGTTTGGAGTAATTATATTTATGTTCCTCGTGTGATTGGAATATGATTTGATCCTAGGTGGCATCTGAGATTGAGGAATCAGAGATTCTGATTCTAAAAGGAATATGCGGTTTCAATGTAAGGAGATATTTTTGGAAACTTGGGATTGAAGAAAAGAATAGGTCGCAGATTCTGTGGAGCAGAATTGCTGCGTTTTTGAAGCCCAAATCCAATTTTGTTTCTCTATATAAATAGGATGGATTTGACCTAGAAGGTGTCGAAGATATTGCAGCTGTTATAGAGTACTAGGGTTTGTACTTTTGTGAGCCTCTCTTGTATTACGTGAATACCAAAGAATGACAGTTTATTGAGTTGTAATATTTTCAGTCACTGTTGTGATTGAAAGGGAATTGAGAAGGGTCTCATACTTAGGAGTGTCTTAGGTATAAATCTAGGAAATATAGTTTCTAGGTGCTAAGTTGTAAACGTTCAAGTTTAACTTAGAACCAATTCTACTTAGTGAATTTCTTTCCTAGCTTGGTAGCCTCCAGACGTAGGTGTTGTTGATAACCGAACTGGATTAACAATTTCTGTGTGTTATTTTCTTTCTGCTGTTTGTTTCTGTTCCAAGTGTCACGACATCCTGTCCAACATCTTAGTGATTTGCTTAACCAGAATTTCAAGATTTTCAATTTCAAGTTTTAAAGTTGGACAAGTAACACACTCTACTTTTTCTACCTTTTCAACTAAAGTGTCAGAAACATTAAAACGCTCATAAACTAGAGATATATGCGCATCTTTCAAGGAATCCAAAACAGTATTAAGATCATTAATCTCCTTTTCATGTTTTTCAATCATTTTCTTTTAGAGAAAGTTTTTCTTAAAATCATTTATAGAATCCATATACATATCATTAAACGCTTTCGACAATTATTTATATGAAGGTTCACTTTCAAGATCAGAAGTATATACATGTGAGTATTCATTTTTCTTTCGTATCATTAAACATAAATTAGTACATTCATCATCCAAGCTTGAGCAAGAATCTGAGGATGAGTTTTCATCTTCTTCTTCCCACATGATATATGCTCTACAACCTTTGGAATTTTTGTCATTAGTCTTATAGAATTCCTTGTCCTTCTTTTTATGATGTTTAGTGAGACTTGGACAAGTAGTTCTAAAATGTCCCGATTTTACGCACTCATAACATGTGATATCATTATCCTTTTTCTTATATTCTCTTTTAGGCAGGTGGGTCTTTTTGAAATTTACCAAACCTTTTGTCAGAATGCTTGAGCTTGTTTCTTTTCAAGTATTGATTATAACGTCTAATGAATGAACCTGTCTCCTCTTCTTTAGGACCTTATTCTTCACAATTATCACTTTCATCCTTTGATTTATTCCCTTTAGATGACGAAGCTTGTTGGAACAAAATTGGTTGATATCATATCCCTTGGGTTTTAATAATAACAAAGTATTTCAGAATAATGGTTGTTAATTTAATTAACATGCTGACTTCAGGGTCTGAGGTTTATAAGTTCCCTCTAAGTCCTATCCAGGTTATTTAAATTCCTTTAAGGCACAATCTTCATATATTAAATACCATTATCTTTCTCCCCCTTTTGTCATCAACAAAAAGATATATGAAAAAAGAAAGAAAAAATATTGAAGGAAAGATTTCATTAATAAAAAAGTTAGATGCAAGCATATGTTCATAAAAGATAAAACAAAAGGTGACTAAATCCTAGAGCCTAAGGCTTTTGCTTCACGAGCTCTAAAATTTCTTTTAGACCAGCACTCATGTCATCTTGTCTGGAAATCAAAATCTTCATTTGATCATCTGTACCCGTTGCTTAGTAGTCATGACTTCCTGAGTAGTAGAAACAGAAGCCAACTTTACTTCTAAATGCTTTTTCCTCTAACTGGAAGAAGCAACAGATTCTGAGGAGAGGTACTTCAGACTTTGAAGAGCTGATACCACAAAAGTTATAAAAGAATCCCATTTTTTCAGCATAAGTTACTAGGTCAGAAGCTGTAATTCTCTCAACAACAAGATTAAGCACTCTATTAAAAAGAACAATTTTGTATTCTTCCATTTGGGCTAGGATAAAGGGTGGATGAGGTGGAATATCTGTTTGTGGGAGAGGTGAGGGAATGGATAGGTGTATTGTTCCAGATTCTGACACAACATTTGTTTTTTTATGATAAAAGTGATGGTCTTATGTTTGGTTTTCTTAGACAGTTTGGTTTAGGGTAGTTTCTGGTGGAGGCTAGTCCAAAGAGACTTGTTCAGCTTCAATATAAAGTTCAGATGCAGTTTAAACTTGAGATTGAGTATGTCCAAAATTTAGTTCAAAATCAGGTTGAGGTTGGGGTCCTAATGAGGGTTCAGGTTTAAGTTGGTTTTGGATAACATGTTCAGTTTTAGTTTGAACATATAAGTTATTATGTCCAATATTTGTTTCAGCAAAACATGTTGGTTATTTTGTGGGTTTTTTGTGGTGAAGATTTTAAGAGGGATAGTTTGGATGAGTGTGGTAAACAGAGGTTTGAAAGCAGTATCCTCAAAGTCAGAGTTTAAAACTGAGCTTGAACTTGATGCAACTTTATCACTGGAGACCTTTATAGGGGGTCCAAACATGGTGTTTATGGGGTGAGGTATTTCAAAATCGGAAATGCATGTCAGTTGTCTATGATCATCAGTGGTTTCACCAGTTGGATGTTCATAATCAACTGGATTTAAGTTATTTTATACAATCTGAATGAGGGGTGTAAGGTTAGGGGAATCCATCACTTGTTCTGAATGTTAAACCATGTTATGACCAGGTGATGGAGTGTGTTCTAGAGATCATTTAGGGGAAGGTGTTAGTGCTATATGGTTTAAAGTGGACGAATAAAAAAATCCTCAGAGATAGAATTTAGATTGTTACTTGTAATATCAGTTTCTTCTACATCTCGAGCAGCTTACTCCTTTTCAACAACAACTTCAAAAGCAACATTAATAACTACTTCTGGTACTACTTTTGGCACAGGAGAAGTTTCACTTCATAAGTACCTTCGGCAATCTTCAAAGCAGCAATTGCTTCAGCAACTTGAACTTCAGTTGTCTTCAAAAACATATTTTATAGCAACATCTTCTTCCTTCTGAGCTTCATAAGTTACAGGTTGTTCATTTGCTTGTTCCAACAGAGCAGATATAATCAATTGTGCTCTTCTTTAAATGGCTCCCTCTATAACCTTCTGAGTTTCAGCTTCCACAAGCTTTGTCTTCTTGACAAAAGGTACCTCAATCATCTATTTTTCCTCTTCCTCTGCGATATGAATCATCTTTCTCAATTTCTTCTTCTTCACAGGTGTAGCAGTGGTGACAAAAGAAGAAGATATCTTATGAGGAGTTTTTCCAGTTCCTCCACTCCTTGTCTTAGTGGGCATCAAGACAGTGGAGGAGATTAGCTCTTAAATCTCCTTCTCAATCTCTTTCTGTTGTACAACCTTCTTCCTAAGAGGCTTCTGAACTATCTTTTGAGCATCAGAAGCAACATGTTTCCTGTTTCTAGAAGATTTGTACGTGTCAGCTGGTTCATTTGGTATGTCCTTATAAGTTAGAACAACACCAGTATCTTTTCTTGCCATTTTGATGAATTCCATAATTACCTTTGGGTTGTCATGCTTAGAAATAATTGGAAAGTCCTCAAGATAGACAATTTTTGCACTTATGACTTTGAGTGGTACTTTTGATATCACCACTTCATGCCTCTTCAAAAACATCACATTATCCAGAACTGAAGCAGAGAGAATGTTTCCATGAGTTTCTTCCGAATCATCATGAGCAAAATTAGCTTTTAGATAGTCAATCAAATGACCTTGATGAAACATCTCAGACAAGATTTTGGCATACAGTAAATTCCTCTTTTTATGCTTCGTACTCTCCTTTATAACTTCAACATATGATGAAAGATATAGCCAGACGGATTGATTTTTTTCTCATTGACCAAAAACTAGATGAAATGTCTATGATCCCAAGAGATTTGATCAGTAATACCTTATCTAGGAATTAGACACCCAATAAGAAACTTGAACAGAAGTTTGTAAGGAGTCTTCATGTTCTTCACCTTTCCAAAATCATTAGAATACTCAAACAAACTGCTTTTGATGGTTTTGGCTTTTGGGCTGCTTTCATTGGTGTTCAAAGTGCACCTTCCTATAGTTAACACATCAATAAGTTTAGCAATCATTTTTCGAGTAATGGTGATATCAATTCCCATCACAGTAGATCTTATTTCAACTTCCTTTGAACTCTTTCAATCTCATCTATTTTCTATTACTCCCTTTCAAAGAATTGTCTTCAGCACCATTCTGATTTACTTCAAAAGAAGCAACAAACTCATCATACACACCATATTTAACCCATAAATCCTTGAACAAATGAGGATAGGTTGGTCCATTCAACATACCAAAGATTGAATCCCATTATAGTAATTTAAAGAAATTCTATAGGGGGTATCCATTCAGACTAAAGGATTCAAAATCAAGAATCTGCTCCACAATGAGTTTCAGATCCTCCATGCTGGCATCCATGGTTCTTGGTTTGATATTAAGACTTTTACCAAATTCGACAACTATGGTTACTTGTTGAGAAAATGATGAAGCCATTGCATAAGGGGTTTTAAGGTTTCTTTAAAATAGGTAGTTTTTCAGAGAAGGCTTGAGAACAAAAGTGGGGGCAGTGAGAGAGAAATGTGTGAGTGATTTGATAACGTGTTTTTAGTGAAAAATGATTTGTTTTATCAAAACAAAACTTAAAGATACAAGAGGCAGGATGCACATCTTTTAAGGAAAATCATCATTAGCTGAAGGTTTTTACCCAGCAGTTGCAAACCATGTGTCATAAGACGTTTGAGATTTATGACACATAAGTGAAAGGTGCCAAAGGCAGTTGAAAAGGTTTTCCACTTATATATTTATCAGATAAAATTAGCCTTATTATAAGCTTCATAGGTTGAGATACTTCAGAGGCTAGTATTCACCAGAAGCTAGTTCAGAGCTTCTGGTCACAGTAGCTTTTGATCATCATCAAACTATGGTTCTTCATTTAGATGCAAGCACAAAATTTTAAAAGGTTTTCAAATTGCTTGATTCTGAGATAGAATAATATTCTTTGTTACTCAGATAGAAGTAATATTATCAAAGTGAAGTGTAATTCTACTTTCATGGTTCTGATATTTTCTAAACAGATATTGAAATATTAGGTTTAGAAACTATTAAGTAAAAACAGAGAAGTGGCCATACATTTTTGCAACTTCTGATCTGTTTTCTTTTGCTACTGAGATTGTTCTTGAGGAACTCCTTTGTTCCAACATTGCTTTTTTTGAAAACCATTATGAGCATTTTCAGAGGCCATATCAACCGGATAAGCTTCAGAGTATTGTTAAGAATCTGAAGCACCAGCTTCTGATCAATCAACTTTAGTCTTCTCAGTATCAGTGATCTTTCCTTACTTGTTTCCTCCAGATTCCATATTTTCTTCCTCCTTCAGAGTTATGATTTGGAACATAAGCTTTTCTTTTGATATATGTTGTAAGCAACCATTGTCCTGAAACTGAAACTGTTGTTCTATTCTTCCATTTTAGCATATCTGCAACAAAGATAAACTCACTTTTTAGTACCCATAATCTTATGGGTCCTTTGAGGTTAGTTTTAATAAGATTCCTCTTATTTTGAGCCTTAGATTTGTAATAAGGCTTTGGATCATACAAAATTTTAGATTTAAGAGTTTGTTGTCTTGAATGAATCCTAGCCTTAGGTTATGGACCTTTCAGAACCTTGTAACTTGATGTCTTAGGTTCTAGCTTCTTTAAAACCTTTGAATTTGATGTCTCAGGTTCTGATTCTTTTAGAACCTTTGACTTAAGAATCATTGGTTTTAATTTCGTCAGAACCTCTGATTTTGCAGTTATAGGTTCTGATTGGTTTAAAACCTTTGTTTTAACAGCACATACAAAATGAGAGTACAGTCATTTTTTTGCAAGGATTAAAGAAGAAAATTTTATAGATTTATGTAAGATTTCAGAGTAACCAAAACTTTGTCCTTTGCTTCTACTTACACCATAGATCATGGATGCAAGTTTGGTTTTGTTGAGGCCAGTTATGACAAACTCTTGCAGAGCCATTTCATACTCATCAAGGGGTTTATCAGAAATATCCTTTACTAAAATAATCTGATCTATTTCTAATTTTTTTCAATCTTATTTTTAGAGAAATTTAATTCATCTTTTGTAAGACCATATTTCTTTTGTATGATTTTCATATGTCAGGCTTTCTCGTTGTCATACCCCAATTTGGTCCTATCAGTTCATTACATTCCACAATTCATTTTCATATGCACTACCATGACCATTGCATTTGGTCATGCTCATTTTCTTTTTTCAAATCACAAGGTCATTTGCATATGATTCATGAAGATGAAAGTTAAAAGGTTTTGACTTTTGGTTTTGACTTTTACAATTCACCTTTCACATTTAAGGTTTAAATCATTAAGTTAACTTTAAGTTTTAATCATTTAAATGTTCATTGCATTTTTTATCCTAGTAATTCTTTTCCTTCATTTTCTCTTTTAATGTTCCTAATGCATTTTAAAGTGATTTTTATAGAGAATTAAGATGTATTTTGAAAGATAAGCAACATTGTCACAATAAATCATTTAGTCATGTTAATTATTTTTAGTATATGTTTATTAGGAGCATTTTCTTGCATTTTATTTTAGTCATTGCATTTTTAACATAACAAGTCCACAACTTTTGTTTCATTTCATTCTAAACATAGTATAAAAGCATGTAGTAAAAAACATATAAGTAAAAAATATGCATTCATTATATGTACGCTTTCATCTAAGTACATCTTTTGGTCTTAAAAAAATAAAAACAAAATAATAGTACATCAATATTGGTACATGACATTTCAGGAAAAAAGAGTAAAATCATGCAGCTCCTTCTCCATCATTCCATCACAATATCCATGATTCTTCATATACCCCATGTGCTTCATAATTCACCATTACCTTGCAAAAAAGCAACACATTGTCATAAGCATCATACTACATCAAGCATAAACAATGTTTACATACATACATGACATAAAAATGAACCAAGATGGACCCCTATCTAGCATCATATCATGACATACATACATATTTGCAAAATTGGCACCAACACATATAAAAAATCAGAAGCAATAATACATGTCGACTCATGACATCATAACAACAAAGAGGACCACACAGATTCATTCTTGCCAAGCAAAATCAAATACAATTTTGATATTAATTCCAACAAGCACTAAAAGCATCTCAGCAGCAGAAAGTTTGTTTCCATTCCACTACACACAAACCCATGAGTTTCAGGGATTGAGAAAAAACTCTAAAACCATTTTGATTTTTCCCTAAACTTATCCAAATGTCACAGCTCATCATTTACAACAAATTACCACACGAGTCATCAAAATTCTAAGATTTTCTCACATGTATCATATCCCAAACCATTCACCTATAAATTGAGTGCAACACTGATACACATACACACACAAAATTTACACCGAAACTCTGCAGAAATTCATACAAAACCTATACCTAAAGTTATATACACTCAAAGCACCTCAGAGTTTCTCATTGAAACATCACAACATCAAAAGAGGGAGTAGATGAGTAAACCAAAACAAGACGTGAAAAAGCAAACAGAGCACACAAAAAACGAGAACAAGGATGAGGAAATTTTTCACCTGAAAAAAGTGTTGGTAGCCCCCTTTCCTTTTTCAAATACACCATGTCCTTATACTTTGCTTTTCCTTGTATTCTTGGACTTGTTGTTAATAACTGAATGTGCTTGAAACTCTTTTGTTCTGTTCAGACTTATGGTTGCCTGAATCATTGTTGATAGTTGTTATTTGAACGAATTAGGGTGCAATTTTGATTGTTGTGAGTTTAAGGTTTCAGATTGGCTCGATCTCGTTGATTGAGTGGGATTTAGGTAGAAATAATTTTAGATTTGGAAAGAGGGAGTTAAAATATGTGGGGTTAGTGTTTAGGTTTTGGTGTTTGGTGCTTGTTAGCCGCCAGAGAGCATGGTGGCGCCGCTGCCCGCCACCGCTCCTCTCCGGCGAGGTGAGGCGAAGAAGATGACCAGAGATGGAAATGAGAGAGAGAGAAAGGGTGTAGATAAATAAATGAAGAGATAGATTGAGAGTATTCAAATGAATCATCTCTCCACCTCTCTCTCCCTCTCTCTCTCTCTCCTAATTCAACATTATTGATCTTTTTCCTTCATTATGAATGTGTGTGCCCGATGTTGTTCCCATACTAAATGGTTAGCTCCGTTGTTGTCATGCATTGCTATTGACTGATTAGTCAACTGGGGATCCCACGTGGATCCCCCACCATAACATCCTACATGTGTGTTACGCACCACCATCAGATCTCCTTAACTTCCCTGGATCAACATATCTTATGGCTTATAGAGAGTCAAATTTTTGACTCTCTCCTTAGACCTTCATTTTATTGGGTTGGACCGGGTTACTTATTGCACCCCTTTATTGCCGCACTTTGCTGGTAGCCTTGGGCCATTCGGGCTTTTTTTTCTTTTTCCTTTTTTTTAAACTTGTTTGTTTTTTCTAATATTTGTTCTTGCTTATTTTAAATTTCATTTTATTAGAAATATTAAATTAACAAATGATTAATTGATAATATATCTCTAAAAAGTATAATCCTTTCATTATTTATTATTTATTTTTTAGTGTTTATTTTATTTAATTTCTTTTAGTTATTTATTTATTTGATTATTATTAATCAATTAAGTAAATATTTATTAGGATTAAATGAATAAATATAACTAGTCATAATTTTTAAATTGTTTTTATCATTTATTCCCTTATTTAATTGATTACATTTTATTTATTTATTTATTTGTTGCAAAATTAAATAAATAAATAAATATGTAGTGATATTCATTAAATAATAGAATAAATAATTATGACTTATTTCTAAATCTTGCCTCAACACCAAGTATTTTTCTCTTAATATAATTAAATCATTTTCACCTCGATTCAAATATTTTCTCCCAATTAAGTTTAGTGCAAATATTTTCTTAATCAAACATGAAAGAAGAAGATTCTTGAAGTCACGCATTCCTTGAATCTTCGAATGAATGCTCTCGACGCACACGTCTTGAGTTAGTTTTTCATTCACTCTTTTCGTTCCTAAAACAGTTAATATAAAAACTCGAACGAAAAGACGGGTCATTGGAGTCTAGCATTCTGGTAGAACCTTTGAACAATTAACTCTGAGACACTCGTTTCATTCTTGTTGAAAGTTCATTGTCCATCGAACAAAATTCATAATTTATCGAATGAAAAAGATATCGTTGGGATCTAACATTCCGATAATGCCCCGATTAATTGGTTTCGAGGATCACGTCCCGTTCTTACCAAATATTTGGCATTCACCTCTAAAAAACACTCAAACACGTCAAACTTATTTTCTCGCCCCAGTGCTATTGAAAATCTTTCACAAGAGAACATTTGCTTAATCCTTTCTAATGTGTATACAAACTAGCGCTTAAGTCTCCACCACGAGCATCCAAGCTAATGTTCAATCGTTAGAATGCGATCTAAACATGTGTTTAATCTTACAAACTTTAATCAATCAAACTCTTTTTCACACAAACGCTTTAAGTATCCAATTGTGAGCACAAGCAACATTTAACCGTTAGAACGCGATCTAAGTACCTATTCATTCAAAACACCAATAAATATTCCCCGAACTACAAAGCTTTGAGTTCTTCACCATACTAGAGGATACGTAGAAGTGAGACCCACAATCTCTTCAAGCACCCTAATAAAAACCTTTTTGCGACCTCTTTGTTTCCCTTTCTCCTTTTATTATTCGAAGAAAACAATTTATATAAGCTAACATTCAATTGCAAGTTTAACTAAGAGGTTCCCGTCGAGTACAATTAACATGAGGGGTGCTAATACATTTCCCTTGCGTAGTTGACTCCTGAACCTGAATATGGTTGCGACAATCATTTTCTTTTTTAAAGGTTTTATCGATATTTTCCTTTTCCTTTATTGGAATAAATAAAGTCCAGTGACGACTCTGTTCGAACCATTTTTTTATGCAACTTCGCAAAGAATCGTATTTTTCGAGATGCGACACTTCTGACATCGACCCATAAGGTTTTGACAGAAGGTAATTAAATCTGATCTGGAGAGTTTAGAGAATACTTCATCTTCATCCTCTGAATCTAAGTCAGAATCAACTTTTGATTCTGTGTATGAGAATGTTGAATCCATCAAAGCTAGATTGACTTCTTCTTCATTTTTGTCAGCTTCTTCTTCGTCATCAAGTTCATCCCATGTTGCCATGAGACTTTTCTTTAACTTGATTTTGAAGTTATTCTTTTGGAAGCTTCCCTTTTTGGATTTGTCCTTCTGAAGCTTTAGACAACCAACTATAAAGTGATCAGGTTTCTGGCAGTTGAAGTATTCTTTCTGATAATCTTTGTTGAACTTGGAGCTTTATCCTCTAAAGCCAAATCTTCTGCAAGAGGACCTTCTGCTATTTCTACCAAGATACTAAAACCTCTTTATGATGAAAGCCATTTCATCATCATTATCTGAATCTTCTTCAGAAGCTTCAACATGAGTGGCTTCTTTATGCTCCTAAGTTTGTCAAGATTTAAAAGACTTCCCAACAAATTTTAAAGCCGGAGACTTTGATGTCTTGATTAGTTCTTTATCTCCATTAAGTTCTAACTCATGGATTTAGAGATTACTGATTAGACTTTCAAGACTGATGTTGTTCAAATGTCTAGTTTCCTGAATAGTTATCACTTTTGCAGGGTCGGCCCAACCGATATTGAGGCCTAAGGCGAATTTCATAATGAGAATTTTTAACTTAGTAATAGTAAAAAAATTTACAAAAATAATATTTTTGTAAGCAGAAAGGGTTGGAAGGCTTCCATTTTGCGAATGGCTGCAGCTGAGGCAGTGTATGCAATATGGAATTATAGAAATGCAATTGTTTTTGGTAAACATGTAGATACAACAAACATAGTAAAAAATATTATAGATTGTGTGGCTTATAGAGTCTGGAGTAATAGAAAGATCAGAAGTAAGATAGCCCAATTGTTGATGTAGGTGTTGTTAGTTTGGTTGGACCCTTGGGGTCACCTTGTGTATACTGTTTTTTGAATTATAATATATTTTCATTTGATTCAAATATATATATATATATATATATATATATATATATATATATATATATATATATATATTTATTTATTTATTTATTTATTTATTTAAAAGTCAACATTTTACATTCTTTTAATTATAAAATTATTTATTAAATATAATAATCAATTTTGTTCAATATTTTATGTAAAATTTCAACTATTTTTATTTTAATTCTATAGTTTTTGATTCAAAATTTTAAGATGACATTATTTTAAATAAAATACTAAACATTTTACAATAAACACAAATATATAAAAAATCACCAAAAGTAAAACAATTAAATAAATATAAAGATTTTATATTTAAATCTAAATAATAAAATGTTAGATAAATTAAAATCTATTTGTATTTTTTTGCAATATTTTTTCTCTTGCTATTTTAAAAGAAAAGTGGGTGCACAATGGTAGGTGTTTATATATTAAAATAAAGATATAATAATAACATAATAGTAAATAAATTTTCGTTGATAAACAACAATAGGTAATTTTAGTCATTTCTACACACTCATCAACTTTATACTACTAGTTAGGTGAATATGTGAATAAATTAGATCCTAAACATAGTCTGCTGATAATAAAATGTAGTTATTCTCACTTTATTGAAAAGGAAAAATATTAATGATAGGAATGAAAAATTAATGGTATTAATTAACTTTTTTTTTAACATGATATGTTGCTTGCCCTAAGACCGGCTATGGTTATGGATAATTAATAGGAATGAATAATTAATAGTATTGAAAAGGTAATAAGAAATTAATTTTGAGGCCCTAAGTAACTGCCTAGGTTGCCTACCCCTAAGATCGGCTATGCACTTTTGGTCTATATCTGATAGGAAGACTCCTTAGAATCTTCTTGACATGATCAGAGGTGGTATATCTTTTGTTCAAGACTTGAAGTTTAGACACAAGAAATTGAAACCTTGAGAACATAGTTTCAATATTTTCATTCTCTTTCATTCTGAACATCTCATACTGTTGAACCAGAAGATTAGCTTTAGCTTATTTAACTTGGTGGTTTCCTTCATAAGTAGCACATAAAGATTCAAAAATAATTTTGGCAGTAGACTTGTCAATGATCTTTATGTACTCAGAGTGAGGCAAAACATCTACCTGAATGCCTCTCACTCTGTGGTATTTTTTGTAAGTCTTCTTCTGAGTCGTTGTGAAAGCTTTTCTATCAGTTACCATTTCTACTCCATTCACAGGAATATCAATTCCATCTTCAAGAATTTCCCATAACTCATCATCAAGACCTATGATATGTGTGTACAACTTTCTTTTCCACCATTCAAATTCAATCAAGTCTCCACTGAATGTTAGAGGTCTACCAACATAGTTGTTCTTTTCAAATGTACTATAACCATGATTAGGTTGTATTATAGGAGAAACATCACTAGAAGTAAAAGTTTGAGAATCACTCATGATTTAGAAAGTGTTTTTCTCATGATCTTTTCTGCACCATTGTTAAGTACTTATGTTTATCATCATAAAAAAGGAGAGATTATTGGAACAAAATTAGTTGATACCATATCCCTTGGGTTTTGATGATGAAAAGGTATTTAAAGAACAATTGGGTATTCTAATATTTGTTCAAGTATGCAGGATTATAAGACTAAGAACAGTTAAAGTGAAGCATGGAGATTTTGAATCTGAAGTTCAGACTCTGGCTCTGAAGATCACTTCTGAAGACTCTAACTCTAATGGAAGATCTATACTCTGAAGCTTCACAAGCCAAGAATCAGATTCTAAAGAGATCAGCCTCTGAAGAGTGAAGTTTGAAGAAAGTCAACATCTGAAGGATCAGAACCTGGGTTCCAGAATCTGAAGGTTATCTAATCTCTTTAATTGAGAAAACTCTAAGAGACTCATAGATCTTTTGTTCACGTGAAGACTTAAGGAAAAATCTCTCTATAGTTGTTTGAGATTTAACGGACAATTCCTCTTGAAAAAATGTGCTTCCTTTATGTGCCCAATCAAGTACAAAGCTTATCAAACTTTTTGGTGAAAGTCATCCAACATCTCTTTTCTCTCTATATAAGGAGCTGAAAGACTTGAAGATGAATACTAATACACTGCAACACAAGACTCTGATCCTTGACATTTCAAAGAGAAGCCACTCTGTCAAATTAGCTAGACTTAGAAAATTTTATTAACTGTATATTTTAGAAGTTCTTAAAGCCTTAAGAGTCTTAACATGTTGTATTCTATTTACACATCTGATTGCATATCAAGTGTAGTTTTACCAAAATCTTTTAACAATTTGTTATAGAGTCAGAAGTATCTTACTTTAGTTCTTGAGCATTTGAATTCTCTTTCTTGTGTGCTTGAACATAGAAGTCTCTTACTTGAGGGTTTTAGTATTTGAATTTTCTTGCTTGGTTGCTTGAGCATATAAGTCTCTTACCTGAGGGTTTGAGCATTGGAAGTCTCTTGCTTGGTGCTTGAGCATTTGTAATCTTGTTGGTTATAGTGAAAATATCTTGGAAGTACAATGAGATTGTATTACTCTCAAGTTGTAAAAGGAACCAGGATAACTGTTGTATGTTTTTGCTTTTCCTTTCCTAGTTTTTGATCTTATCATTCCGCTATTGTCAACTCTGCAACTCTTAGTTAGATTATGGTTCAGAATCTAATAAGGCATTTCAGAAGAAAACCTAGTAATTCTGATTCAGACTCTGAACTAAGTGTTCAAGAATCTGATTGAGATCAATCTTAAGTAAAAGAAGGAAAAGACTAAAGGAGAAAAACCAACATAATTCAAAACCTTTTTTTCCTCACCTTTAAAGCTTTCAGATTAAGATCATGTTTCTCCATTTTACCTTTCTCTTTCTTTTTCGACTTTACTTCACTATCCGCGAGTCGTTTCATCTTATTTTCATGTTCGACAAGTTTCCCAAACAACTTTATGATGTCCAAAGTATTAAGATCATTAGATTATTTTATGGCGGTAACCTTTGGCTACCATTCCCTACACATAAACCTTAATATTTTGTTAGCATAATATTTAGTAGAAACATTATTTCCTAATTTATTTAGTTTGTTGAATAAATGGAGCAAATGAGTCTACTTGGAATTCATGGATTCTATGGGTTCCATATGGAAAAGTTTGAACTCCTCTGTTAACATGTTGATCTTATAATCCTTGACATTATGCATTCACTCATAAAGGGTTTGAATAGCGTCCCACATAGCTTTTATGCTCTTATGATGTGAAATATAGTAGAATACTTTCACGTTTAAAGTTGAGATAAGTATGTTCCTCGCTTTCAAATTATATGAAGCCTTTTTGGTTTCATCATCCGTCCAATCCTTTGGGTGTTGAACGATGTCATTATTGCCTTTTGGGATAAAAAGTCTATTAGCAATGACTACCTATAAATTTTTGTCAACTAATAGTAAATGTACATACATGTTTTCTTTCAAATAAGCATAACTCTCACATTTAAAAACTGATGCTCTATTATACGCTCCCTTTGGATCATCGTTATCGAACATATTCCCAAACTTTTGAGTCGCTTGAACGTGATAAAAAAACCAGGCTCTAAGGCCAACTGATGGGTAGGAATATGGAGCAGAGAAATGGTTTAGAGGGAGGTGAATAAACCCTTTTAAAAAATTGACTAATTTTCAAAATGAAATATCAGAGTTTTTCAAAGCGGAAGTCTTAAAGCAAAAAAATAGAGATCTTATGCTTGAATTGGAAATTAATCACGAATGTAATTACACAATTAACAAATATCTTGAATTGGTTAGAGATTAAATCCAAAGAGTTGCAAACTATGATGAATTGAAACTTTGTAATTTACATTAGATGTGTTCCTTAAAAATGACAATTGCTACAAGAGCCTTGCCGCCCATAGAGGCAATTATATTTGTTAAATCCCCCAATGGTGGATCATTGTCGCCCATAGAGGCAATTACACGTGTTGGATGCCCAAGAGTGGATCATTGTCGCCATAGAGGTAAATATATTTGTTGGATCCCCCAAAGGTGGATCTTGTCACCCATAGAGGCAATTATATTTGTTAGACCCCCAAAGGTGGATCCTTGTCAGTTGTCACCCATAGAGGCAATTATATTTGTTAGATCCCCAAGGGTGGATCCTAGATACCCATATAAGCAATTACATTTCTTGGATCCCCCAAGAGTGGATCCTTGTCATCCATAGAGGCAACTACATTTGCTGGATCCCCCAAAGGGGATCCTTGCCTCCCATATAGGCAATTACATTTGTTGGACCCCCCCCCCAATATTGGATCTTAGTCGTCCATAGAGGCAGTTACATTTGTAGGATCCCTAAAGGGTGGATCTTTTCTGCCATTAGGGGAAACTATATATTCTAGATCCCTCAAGGGTGGTTCCTTGCCGCCCATAGAGGCAATTACATTTGTTGGATCCTTGCCTCCCATAGAGGCAATTATATTTGATGGACCCCCCTAAGAGTGGATCCTTTCTGCCCATAAAGGCAATTATACTTGTTGGATCCCCCAAGAGTGGATCATTGTCACCCACGAAGGCAATGATATTTGCTAGATCTCATAAGGATAAATCTTTGCCACCCAATAGAGTAACCATAGCCACGGGGCATCTAAAGAAAAGGACGACAAGAATACTTAAACATTAAAAATAATTAATAATAAGACACCCCTGGGGGGCGTCGTTGTTTGTACAATTACAAAGGGCCCAAAAAAGGGTAGTCCAAAGTACAACCAAAAAAGAAAAAAAAAGGGGAAAAGGTAAGAAGTAATTCCTCATCCACCAGTTCCCCAATCAGAACCATGTTGAAAGGGCCTGGAGGACTCAAATCTAGGTGGGGATAAAGGAAATTCGTCCGCCTTCTCGCCTCCTCAAAATGTTTAACAAAAGCCATAATGGCTTTGTCTATGAGTTGAGAGACGCGTTCTTCTGTGCTCTCGAGAGAACCCCGAGTGTCCTTGAGCAATTTCTTCATACCTTCCACCACTGTCTGCTAGATCATCCTTTCCTCAGTTACTTCCTCGAAAAGCACCTTCAAATAATCCATTATCGCCTTCATCTGCTTTAGCGCCACCCCGTCTTCACGGGTACGCCTGCCCAAGTTGGACATCCCGGACTGCATTCTCCCCGAGTCTCGGTACATTTTTCCCTTAGTACTTTGTCCATTAAAAATCACCTCACCAGCTAAGCCTCAAACAGAGTTGATAGTTAGGTATGAGATAGAGCATGAAGCATCTATTAATCACCAGGAAAATTCATGGGAACAAAAAAGAAATGATCGGCAAAAAGGCCACAACATCAAAGGCAGATTCATTCCATAAAGAGGGATTTAAGGGATGTTGGGCATCTACCAACCACCCCGACTTTGTTCATTGGGACCCGCCAGAGGCGGGAGTGTAACGCCCCATTCTCCTTTTATTATTATTTGTGAATAATTATATGTTGTTGTGATCGATTATGTGTTGTTGTAATTTCGTTGTGTTTTGTGTACCCATGGTGAAGGGTAGTGGCCTTAAGTAGTAGGTCTTGGGCGTAGTAGGGGTGTATGGCTAATAACTTAGAGATTAGCGGTGCGTTGAGTAATGTTGATTAGATTATTTTAATTTATCATTTGTTGACTAATTTATTTCATTAGTTGAGTGATAATGTTAATATAATAAGATAATTAAAATAATTAAGAGGTGTAATGAGTGGAAAGGCCTTATGATAATTAGGCGAGGATTAAGTGAGGGCAAATAAGGCGATTCATTAATTGGGGTATATGAGAGAATTAGAGAGTGAGAGTTCATTATTCTAACTTCGCGTGAAAAAGAGAAAGAGGGAGAAGAGCTAGGGCAAGAGGAAGAAAGGGAGAATCCATTGAAGTTAGGAAAGCTCATCACTTTAAGGTAAGGGTGGGATTTCTTTCATCTCTCAAGGGTTAAATGATGTAAGTATTGAAGTAGAAATCACTAAGTTGGAATCCATGGGGTTGAAAGAGGGTTTTAAGAAGATTTTGTTATAATATGATTGGAATTGATGAATTAGTCTTGTTTGATAAGTTTGGTTGAATTGCAAATGTTAGATGTAGGCTATTGGTGCAAAATCTATGAAAACTTGCTGTTAAAAATCGAGTTTAGTGCAGAAAAATGCAGGTGGTTTGTTGCTGTCATCGCAGGGTTTTGGGCTGCAGAATCGCAGGGCCCGCTTAGCGCGGTCTGGAGAAATTTCGCCTCTTCGAGGCAGAGAGCTGCGCGCTTAGCGCGGGTGGGGCTCGCTTAGCGCGACCTGGGGCTGAAAAATATTATTTTTATTGACTTAAAATTCATGGAAAATATATGTTTTATATTATATTAGTGTTGTGTTGTTGATGTTGTATGGTGAGCATGTATTGAGGTGTTATGTGCTTGTTTTGTTGATGCTGATGTGATAATGTGAAATGCATGATTGAATGATGTAAAGATGTGTAGTTGTTGTATTGGTGCATTGATGTATGTTTAGATGAATGCATGTTGACTGTTAAATGATGTTGGTGTGAAGATGAGTATGTTATGTGTATGCATGAGTCGTTGTCACATGTTGTCATTGATGGTGCATGGCATGTGCATAGTTGTGGGATGGCGTGCCCAGGTGGGGTGTTATCGTCTATCAGAATTCCTTGATGGAATTGTTGTTGTTGGTGTGATCGTGTGCCAGATGGGGTGTAAGCAATCACAGTTGTTGGTGCGATCGTGTAATAGGGGTCGTACGTGACCATGAAACAAAGGTCGTTGGTGTGATCATGAAATAGGGGTTATACGTGACCATGAAACAGGGGTCGAGAGTTCCGACGGGAACTGTGATCATGAAACGGGGATCGATTTTGGTACCACATGCATTGAGTCTAGTCGAGTCTCCTTTGCATTCTCTTGTTGGTTGTGTCGCATGATGGTTGGTATAATTATCGGTGATTGTCTGTGCATAAGTTGAGGTGTGTGATTCTTGTTGGATGTTACGATATGGTGAATAACTTGATGATGTATGCTTTTCTATTTATATCATCTCTCTCTTTCGTTGATTTAAGAATCTCACCCCTTCTGTTTGAATGTTGCCTCCACGTGGGTAACGTGCAGGTGATCAGGATTAGTGCGGAGTCTTAGTGAGTGAAGATGAAGTCTTCTATTTTGCTTCGTTGTGTCGGCGTCTGCTCTGATATGTAACACCGGGGTTTTGGAACGCTTAGTTATTTTGTTTATTTGGTTGATGTTTAATTGAAGAATTCAGACTAATGTTTTGGTTGATGTTAAACGACTATTTTTCCGTTGCAGATTAAAAGAGTTTTATTTTTGAAAAATGATTTATGTGTTACATGTCTATTTCATGAGCAGGTTTTTGTTGAAGTAGCATCCTGAATGCCCTTGTTATTTTAAATTGACTCTGATGTTTTATTATTTTAGTATTATTATGTCGTAGGGGTTTAGGGTGTTACAAAGTGGTATCAGAGCAGGTCGGTCCGTCCGGCCAATTCGTCGAGTCGTTGAGTTGTTGTTGTATTTGTGTGTGACAGTTGATTACTGTCAATGTAGGTTCCTTAACCATTATTTATGTTGCTGATGTGTAACAAATTTAGAATGGCTGGAAGGAACGATGCTGCTCTTGCTGCTGCCTTGCAAGTTATGGCTCAAGCGGTACAGAATCTGCCACGTGCTAACGAGAATGATGAGTTTCGGAAGAACAGCCCGCCTACTTTTAAGGGAAGATATGATCTGGATGGAGTGCAGACTTGGCTCAAGGAGATTGAGAGAATCTTCCAGGTTATGGAATGTCCTGAGGTACAAAAGGTGCGGTTAGGTACTCGTATGTTAGCAGAGGAGGCTGATGACTGGTGGGTTAGTACTCGTCAAGTGTTGGGAGCAGCAGGTGAGGCAATTACTTGGGCTGTGTTCAGTAGAGAGTTCTTGAGGAAGTATTTTCCTGAAGATGTCCGCGAAAAGAAAGAGATTGAGTTTTTGGAACTGAAGCAGGGTAATATGACGGTTACCGAGTATGCTGCTAAATTCTCAGATTTGGCTAAGTTTTATCCTCACTACAGTGCGGCGACTACTGAGTTCTCGAAGTGTGTCAAGTTTGAGAATGGGTTGAGACCTGAGATCAAACAGGCAATTGGGTAACAGCGGATCAGAAGGTTTACTGATTTGGTGGATTGTTGCAGGATATTTTAGGAAGATAGCAAGGCTCAATCATCTCACTATAAAGGGCTGGCCGAGAGAAGAGGAAAACAACCGGTGAATCGTGGGAAGCCTTATGCAGCTCCCGCTGAGAAGAGTAAACAGAAACATACTGATGGCAATAAGCCAAGTGGGGGAGGTGCATCTGCTCCTCTTAAGTGCTATAGGTGTGGAGAGTTGGGACATCGTGTCAGTGAGTCCACGAGCGATGTGAAGAAGTGCTTCAAGTGTGGTCAGGAAGGACATCTGATTGCTGACTACAAAGCTAATACGGTTACTTGTTATAATTATGGGGAACAGAGCCATATTAGTACTCGTTGTCATAAACCAAAGCAAGCTTCGACTGGGGGAAAAGTGATCGCTTTGACGGGAACCCTGACTTCCAGTGATGACAGATTGATCAGAGGTACATGTTATATTAATAATACGCCTTTGATAGCTATTATTGATACTGGTGCTACTCACTCTTTTATTGCTGCTGATTATGTAAGAAGGCTAGGCCTTGTTGTTTCTCCTATGAAGGGAGAGATGGTTATCGAAACTCCTGCTAAGGGATCGGTGGCTACTTCCTTGGTTTGTTTGAATTGTCCATTATCAATCTATGGTAAGGACTTTGGTGTGGATCTGATTTGTTTACCGTTGGGAGGTCTCGATGTGATTTTGGGTATGAACTGGTTGGAGTATAATCATGTTCATATTAACTGTTTTTACAAGTCAGTTCGATTTCTTACTCCTGAGGAAGAGGGAGATGACGATTTTCTGTCTGCTAGAGAGTTGAAGGAACTCTTGGAAGAAGAAGTTCGGGTGCTTGCATTGTTCGCATCTTTGTCAGTGGAGAGTAATTTAGTGATTAACGAATTGCAAGTGATCAGTGAATTCCCTGAAGCATTTCCAGATGACATTGCTGATGTGCCACCAGAGAGAGAAGTAGAGTTTGCTATTGATCTTGTCCTTGGTACCAGACCTATCTCTATGGCACCATATAGGATGTCAGTGTTAGAATTGTCAGAGCTGAAGAAGCAACTGGAAGACTTGTTAGCGAAGAAATTTGTGAGGCCAAGTGTGTCGCCTTGGGGAGCTCCAGTGTTGTTGGTAAAGAAAAAGGATGGTAGTATGAGGTTGTGTATTGATTACAGGCAGCTGAATAAAGTGACGATTAAGAATAAGTATCCGCTTCCGAGAATATATGACTTGATGGATCAATTAGTGGGTGCCCGTGTGTTTAGTAAGATTGACTTGAGGTCGGGTTATCATCAGATAAGGGTAAAAGACGAAGACATTCAGAAGACGACTTTCTGGACGCGGTATGGACATTATGAGTATGTGGTGATGCCATTCGGAGTTACTAATGCACCTGGTGTATTCCTGGAATATATGAATCGTATCTTTCATGAGTACTTGGATCGGTTTGTGGTTATCTTTATTGACGATATCCTAATCTATTCTAAGTCAGAAGAGGAACATGCTGAGCATTTGCGAGTTGTGTTGCAAGTGTTGAAAGAGAAGAAGCTTTATGCCAAGTTGTCCAAGTGCGAGTTTTGGCTGAAAGAAGTGATTTTCCTTGGTCACGTTATTTCCGATGATGGTATTGCGGCGGATCTATCTAAGATAGATGCAGTTCTACAGTGGAAAGCTCCGAATTCAGCGACTGAGATTATAAGCTTTTTGGATTTAGTTGGTTATTATCGTCGGTTTATATAAGGCTTTTCGAAGTTGGCACTTCTGTTGACACAGTTGACCTGCAAGGGTAAAGCGTTTGTATGGGACATTCATTGTGAGAAGAGTTTCATTAAGCTGAATAAGAGATTGACTACAGCTCCGGTGTTGATTTTGCCAGAACCAGATGAACCATTTGTAGTGTACTATGATGCTTCGCTGATGGGTTTGGGAGGTGTATTGATGCAAAATGGTAAATTTGTGGCTTATGCTTCACGACAGTTAAGAATTCATGAAAAGAATTATCCAACTCATGATTTGGAACTAGCGGCAGTGGTTTTTATGTTGAAGATTTGGAGGCATTATCTTTATGGCACCAGATTCGAAGTGTATAGTGATCATAAGAGTTAAAGTACCAGTTCGATCAGAAGGAACTGAATATGAGGCAGAGGAGATGGCTTGAATTTTTTAAGGACTACGATTTCGGCTTGAATTATCATCCCAGAAAAGCTAAAGTGGTGGTTGATGCTTTGAGTCGGAAGACATTGTATATGTCTGCTATGATGGTGAAAGAATCAGAATTGATTGAACAGTTCAGAGATATGAGTTTGGTTTGCGAGCAGACACCTTATAGTGTGATGTTAGGAATGTTGAAAATCAATAATGAGTTTCTGAACAGTATCAGAGAGGGCTAGAAGTTGGACGTGAAATTCATGGATTTGATAGTTGGGAATGATCGGACTGAGAACAACGAGTTCAGAATGGATGAACAAGGTATGTTGAGATTCCGTGATAGGATTTGTATTCCTGATGACGCTGAGATGAAAAGGATGATTTTAGAAGAGAGTCATAGGAGTAGTTTGAGTATCCATCCAGGAGCTACGAAGATGTATCAAGATATGAAGAAGATATTTTGGTGGCCTGGATTGAAACGTGATGTGGCTCAATTTGTGTATGCTTGTTTGACTTGTCAGAAGTCAAAAGTGGAACATCAGAAACCTGCTGGTAAGATGCAACCGTTAGATATTCCAGAGTGGAAGTGGGACAGTATTTCTATGGATTTTGTAACAGGGTTGCCTAACACGCCGAGAGGACATGACTCTATTTGGGTAGTAGTGGATAGACTGACTAAGTCGGGACATTTCATTCCGATTAATATCAATTTTCCTTTGTAGAAGTTGGCAGAGATTTGTATTTAGGTGATTGTGAAGTTGCATGGAATTTTGTTGAGTATTGTGTCGAATAGAGATCTGAGGTTCAATTCCAGATTTTGGGAGAGTTTGCAAGAAGCTTTGGGTTCGAAGTTGAAGTTGAGTTCCGCTTATCATCCGCAGACGGATGGGCAGACAGAGAGAACTATACAATCTTTGGAGGATTTGTTGAGGGCTTGTATGCTTGAATAAGGAGGTACTTGGGATAGCCATTTGTCGTTGATTGAGTTCACATATAATAATAGTTATCATTCCAGTATCAAAATGGCACCTTTTGAGGCTTTATATGGTCGGAGATGTCGGACGTCGTTGTGTTGGCATGAGTCAGGTGAGAGCGTGGTGCTTGGGCCTGATATTGTCTAGCAGACTACGGAGACTGTGAAATTGATTCGAGAGAAAATGAAAACTTAGCAGAGTAGACATAAGAGTTATCATGATAAGAGAAAAAAGGATCTTGAATTTCAAGAAGGAGACATGTGTTTATGAAAGTTACTTCGGTGACCGGTGTTGGACGTGCTTTGAAGTCGAGGAAGCTTACTCCTAGATTTATTGGTCCGTATCAGATTTTGGCAAGAGTTAGACCTGTTGCATATAGAGTGGCGTTGCCGCCGCATTTGTTGAATTTGCATGATGTGTTCCATGTTTCGCAGCTTCGAAAGTATGTTCCGGATCCGTCGCATGTGATTCCGATGGATGATGTGGAAGTGAGAGATAATCTCACAGTCGAGGCATTGCCAGAGCGTATTGATGATCGCGAGGTGAAGCAGTTGAGGGGCAAAGAGATTGTTCTCGTGAAGGTAGTATGGGGAGGTGCTGCCGGTGGGAACATGACTTGGGAATTGGAGAGTAAGATGCGAGAGTCGTATCCGAGTTTGTTTGCGTCAGGTAAATTTTTAAGGACGAAAATATTCTAAGTGGGGGAGAGTTGTAACTCCCCATTCTCCTTTTATTATTATTTGCGAATAATTATATGTTGTTGTGATCTATTATGTGTTGTTGTACTTTCGTTGTGTTTTGTGTACCCGTGGTGAAGGGTAGTGGCCTTAAGTAGTAGGTCTTGGGCGTAGTAAAGGTGTATGGCTAATAACTTAGATATTAGCGGTGCGTTGAGTAATGTTGATTAGATTATTTTAATTTATCATTTATTGACTAATTTATTTCATTAGTTGAGTGATAATGTTAATATAATAAGATAATTAAAATAATTAAGAGGTGTAGTGAGTGGAAGGGCCTTATGGTAATTAGGCGAGGATTAAGTGAGGGCTAATAAGGCGATTCATTAATTGGGGTATATGAGAGAATTAGAGAGTGAGAGTTCATTATTCTAATTCCACGTGAAAAAGAGAAAGAGGGAGAAGAGCTAGGGCAAGAGGAAGAAGGGGAGAATCCATTGAAGTTAGGAAGGCTTATCACTTTAAGGTAAGGGTGGGATTTCTTTCATCTCTCAAGGGTTAAATGATGTAAGTATTGAAGTAGAAATCACTAAGTTGGAATCCATGGGGTTGAATGAGGGTTTTAAGAAGATTTTGTGATAATATGATTGGAATTGATGAATTAGTCTTGTTTGATATGTTTGGTTGAATTGCAAATGTTAGATGTAGGCTATTGGTGCAAAATCTATGAAAACTTGCTGTTAAAAATCGAGTTTAGTGCAGAAAAACGCAGGTGGTTTGTTGCTGTCATCGCAGGGTTTTGGGCTGCAGAATCGCAGGGCCCGCTTAGTGCGGTCTAGCGCGCTTAGCGCGGTCTGGAGAAATTTCGCCTCTTCGAGGCAGAGAGTTACGCGCTTAGCGCGGGTGGGGCTCGCTTAGCGCGACCTGGGGCTGAAAAATATTTTTTTTATTGACTTAAATTTCATGGAAAATATCTGTTTTATATTATATTAATGTTGTGTTGTTGCTGTTGTATGGTGAGCATGTATTGAGGTGTTATGTGCTTATTTTGTTGATGTTGATGTGATCATGTGAAATGCATGATTGAATGATGTAAAGATGTGTAGTTGTTGTATTGGTGCATTGTTGTATGTTTAGATGAATGCATGTTGACTGTTAAATGATGTTGGTGTGAAGATGAGTATGCTATGTGTATGCATGAGTCGTTGTCGCGTGTTGTCATTGATGGTGTATGGCATGTGCATAGTTATGGGATGGCGTGCCCAGGTGGGGTGTTATCGTCTATCCGAATTCCTTGATGGAATTATTGTTGTTGGTGTGATTGTGTGCCCATATGGGGTGTAAGCAATCACAGTTGTTGGTTCGATCATGAAATAGGAGTCGTACGTGACCATGAAACAGGGGTCGTTGGTGTGATCATGAAATAGGGGTCATACGTGACCATGAAACAGGGGTCGAGAGTTCCGAAGGGAACTGTGATCATGAAACAGGGATCGATTTTGGTACCACATGCATTGAGTCTAGTCGAGTCTCCTTTGCATTCTCTTGTTGGTTGTGTCGCATGATGGTTGGTATAATTATCGGTGATTGTCTGTGCATAAGTTGAGGTGTGTGATTCTTGTTGGATGTTACGATATGGTGAATAACTTGATGATGTATGCTTTTCTATTTATATCATCTCTCTCTTTCGTTGATTTAAGAATCTCACCCCTTCTGTTTGAATGTTGCCTCCACGTGGGTAACGTGCAGGTGATTAGGATTAGTGCGGAGTCTTAGTGAGTGAAGATGAAGTCTTCTATTTTGCTTCGTTGTGTCGGCGTCTGCTCTGATGTGTAACACCGAGGTTTTGGAACGCTTAGTTGTTTTGTTTATTTGGTTGATGTTTAATTGAAGAATTCAGACTAATGTTTTGGTTGATGTTAAATGACTATTTTTCCGCTGCAGATTAAAAGAGTTTTATTTTTGAAAAATGATTTATGTGTTACATGTCTATTTCATGAGCAGGTTTTTGTTGAAGTAGCATCCTGAATGCCCTTATTATTTTAAATTGACTCTGATGTTTTATTATTTTAGTATTATTATGTCGCGGGGGTTTAGGGTGTTACAGGGAGAATCTGTTTCCTTCCTGAAGGAATTAACACCTTGTATCGTTCCCTGAGTGGTGTAAGATCCGTGAGAAAAAGACCTCATCGCCCAATGATCAACCGTCTACATTTTTATCAGGCACTCTCGTTTTTTATTGAGAGGTACCACCATCATTTCAGATGCACATAACAAGTCGTTAGAACGCGCCCATACAAAGAAAATGCCTATAAAATTATACAATTTTTCTCTTATCTAGGTATTCCTCTACTCTATTGTCGTCTTCACAGTCCTAAATAATGAGGATGCTCCATTACAGGGGGGCGGAAGCACTCCAAAGCATGGATCACCTCATAATCCATAGGAGGAAGAACGCGTGAGTCCACCCTCACAGTGGCCTTATAGTCGGGGTCCAGGAAAAAGGGAATAAAGGCTCGACTCTCACTCTCACCATGATGGGAGACACGTGATTTATGCCTTTTATTTTGGAAAATTTGTCATTCCAATCCTAATAAGGACTGGTGAAGGGCTTCAAAAGATGCAGCTCTAGGAAAGGGCGTAGAGTCGTCCAACTGCTGCTGGGAATGGAATCTGTCAGGAAGAAATACAAAAACACCCTGATAGAGGGAGACAACCCCAGATGATGACACACTATCTAGAAATCCCTAAGTATTCCCCGGGTATTTGGAGTAATCGGGGAGAGGATCACGTTGATAACAGTTAGAAACTCTGTTTTCGAAAGAAGTGAAAGGAACTAGAACTCCCAAATCATAAACAATGAGGAGGTGCAAGTATAAGTAAATAGTATATGGATCATCAGAGGTATCCATATTCACCCTTTCCTCATTTGAATAGTGTTTCATATGTACATCCATCTCACGACGTGTACTTGAGAAACTAATGCCATGGTGGAATTTATTGATCATATCCATAGTAGAACACAAGGAGGATATGTCTCGCACGTGGATACAATTTGTTTTCCTTTCCATGGCACACGAAAATAAAATCAGACGCATAGGGTTTGAAAGAAAGAAGAAAGTATGTGGAGGCATTACTTCCAAAAATATATAGGAAGTCCAAAAAAATGGACTTACACGAACATCCAATAAGCTGACTCTAGAAGCGGGGAAATACCCACGCCTAATAGCCACGTGTAACCATGGTGGGTTGATTTGTCTTCTCAGGGAAAGCCATCACGAGGTGCATTTAATGCTACCCATGCCTATTCCCCTTCAACACTTAATCTGGCTAAGTCGGTTGACATCCCATCAATACCCGTCGCAACGCGAAAAACAACCGGCGGAAAAAACAGAGTCGCCACTGAATGTTATTTATCTCGACAGGGGAAAGGAATCGGTCAAAGAAACCTCTAAAGGGAGAAGACATGGTAATCGCAACCAAGTCCTGGGTTTGGGAGTCGATTACGCGAGAGGGAGGTATTAGTACCCCCCCCCCCCCCCCGCGTCTGTTGTACTCAACAAAATCCACTCTTGTTGTTCTAATCAAAGGGTGTGTTATCTAAAGCTCTACTGCTAACGGAAACGAAAAGAAACAAAAAAGGGAAAAACAAAAGGAGGCTCGATAGGACTTCGTCGTCCTAGGCCTACGTATTCCCTTGTGCAATGGGAAAGTCAGAGTCAACGTAGTTCGAAGGACTACAAGTGAACGGGGGAAGGTTGCTCGCCAAGACATCGCTGTCTTGTGCCTATGTATCCTCATTCGGACGAGAATGAGGAAATCAGAGCGTCCGTAGTTTGTGGGACTACGGGAAATGAAAGGAAAGGTGCTCACCAAGTCTTCGTCGTCTTGTGCCTACATATTCTCATTCGGACGAGAATGAGGAAATCATAGTGTTCGTAGTTCGGCCTACGAATTGGGGGGTGGTTGGTGTCTTTTGTGGGCGATGCTAAGCTCACGTTCCAGCAGTTAGGGTCGATGCCTATTTGCGGTAGAACGGAGGTAACATGTCCTTTCTGAAAAGGTTTGACGAAACATCCCGAGGGACAAAATGATTTGCAGTTTGTTTAAGGATTTTAGAGAAGTGGATTGACTTTGTTTGTGACGTGTATCGCACTAAAGTCTATGACATAGGATCGAATACTTTGCGCTAACGATCCAAGCGTCTCGCGCACAAAGTACCTTAAGATGAGTTTAGAAATGCATCCACTCATCTTTTTCCATGTGCTTAAGGCTCGTGGCGCACAATACACATCGTAATTATTAAGTGTTTTGATTTTGTTTTGAGATGAGAAGAAAGAGGACTCAAAGGGTAAAAGAAAAATCTAAGGGAGACTTGGTCCTAGATGTTGTCATGTTAAATGGTCCTATAGTTGAGGTTAGGATGGAGCTAACTTAATGTTAGCATACTAAGCATTGAAGCCTAAAGTTAAGGTTGAAGGGGCATAAGATGAATACACAATATTAACATCACACAAAAAATGAATCAAAATGTAAATTGAAAAGAAAATTACACAGATTAAAATCATGACGCAAATACGCTAATCAAGGTTGTGTGCGCGAACAAGTACGAAGCCTACCACAACAAATTTAATCAAATATAATCATAACGATATTGGATCGTCAAAAGTTAGCACAAATTGAAAAAAGGCAATATGCTACCGCATAAGCGGTCATCGTAAATCGAATCAAGAAACAATAAGGTAATAAAAATCACAAATTGCAAATCGAGACGCGAATCGGTAAGCTCAAAAAGTGGATTGTTACTACGCTAAACCGTCGGACGCGTGTAGAATTGAAATACAAGGATAAATAAATATAGCACATCGCACGTAAATCAATAAAAACCACCACTAGCTTGCTACACTTAACGTGATCATCGCAAGATGGACCAAAATGATGCGGAAAACGTAAAACAAAAGGAATTTTAAAAGTGCTAATAAAACAAAAAAATCAACGATATTGTTAACACAAAAATGCGATCATCGCAACCGGATCGAATCAAACACAAATGTCATGCATAATGCACACAAATATGCGAACAACGTATTGGCATAATTTGATCCGAACAATATAAAAATTGTATTACACAATATATATATATATATATATATATATATATATATATATCAACGGTATCCAAAAAAACTAAATATAGCATTTAACATGTTAGTTTAAAAAGCCATGAAAATTATAAGCATGAAAACTAAGAAACGACATTCTAAGAAACCGGTATATATTCATGGATATGACAGTAAGAACAAATATTATAAGCCGTGAAAATTATTCATAATATTTTTTTAACCAAGTATAATATGTTAGTAACAACTAACAAGGTTAGTACAAATTGAAAAAAAATCCTACGTACAGGCACACAGTGGCAGCACATATTAACAAATTAAAACAATCCTAATTGAAACCAATTGAAAAGCATCATTGCAATAGTGACAAAATTGAAAAATTGAAACATCACGGCATTCACCGAAATTCTACGCACGCATTAACATGTATTGGCAACTGAACAGTAGCGACGGATCATCATTTATATATATACTTATTCAAAAGAGACGTGAACAAATATATAATTCTTCCGTCGCATAATAAGTAATCCATTTGAAAGAAAATGATGTTTTAAAATATATGATTCATTTTAATTTTCAATGTAATTTTTCTTATTTTACCATCTAATTAATATTACTTGCATCATTTCCAATACATTATAAGGATACTTTAGTAAAAATATCATTCTCTCTCCTTCATTTATTCCTTTTTTTTAATTTGTGTGAAAAATCAACTAAATCACTCATTGTGGAACGGAGGGAGTACCACTTTTGAACATGTAGCTAGCAAACGTATATACAAGATTAGCAAAAATAGGAGACCGTGTAAACTTGGAATTAGAGCTGTCAAAATGGGCTACCCGGCCCTAAACGGGCCGGCCCTGATGGGTTCGGGCTTTTTAGGGCTGGGCCAAAAAAACCCGTTTCTAATATGGGCTCGAAAATTACTATCCGAGCCCGGCCCTAGATGGGCTTCGGGCTACCCGGCCCTAAATGAGTCTTTTTAATAAAAAAATTAAAAATAAAAATGCCATAATATTTAGTATAAATAAAATTAAAAATTATATTATTTTAGACATAATACATTTTTAAGTACTATATTGTTTTTTATCAATACTATAATGTGTTTTTAAATACAATACATGTCTAAATTGTATAAAATAATACTCGAATATTTAACATAAGGGAAACTAATAGAATACGAGAAAAGAGTATTAATTATATTAATGTATAATATTTAAAAGAGAAATATTAAATAGAATATATATATAAAATTTAGTGAGGTGAGAAAAATCAATGTGTTATTTTGGAGTAAGATAATATAAGTATTAGTATAACTTTTTAAAATTTATAGCAATATGGGCCTAATGGGCTACCCACGACCCATATGGGCTAGCTCTAATGGGTAGCGGGCTTTTTAGTGCTGGGCTAAAACGGCCCTGAATCAGAGATTGGAATATGACTTGATCCCAGGTGGCATCTGAGATTGAGGAATCAGAGATTTTGATTCTAAAAGGAATATGCGGTTTCCATGTAAGGAGACATTTTTGGAAACCTGGGATTGAAGAAAAGAATAGGTCGCAGATTTTGTGGAGCAGAATTGATGCGTTTTTTAACCCCAAATCCAGTTCTGTTTTGCAATATAAATAGGATGGATTTAACCTAGTATAGGCGTTGAATATTGCTGTTGTTATAGAGTACTAGGGTTTGTACTTGTGTGAGCCTCTCTTGTATTGCGTGAATACCAGAGGAGGACAGTTTATTGAGTTGTGATGGGAAGGGAATTGAGAAGGGTCTCATACCTAGGAGTGTCTTAGGTAGAAATCTAGGAAGGGTAGTTTCTAGGTGCTAAGTTGTAAACGTTGGAGTTTAGCTTAGAACTAATTCTACTTAGTTGATTTCATTCCTGGCTTGGTAGCCCCCAGACGTAGATGTTGTTGATCACCGAACTGGGTTAACAATTTCTGTGTGTTGTTTTCTTTCCGCTGTTTGTTTCTGTTCTTCCTTAATCCTTGTGAGAAGCAGAGATCAAGTGTCACGACATCCTTTTGACATCTTAGTGATCTGCTTAACCAGAATTTCACACATGCTTTATATGTCAAAAGAAAGAGAAATCAAAACTTACATTACAAGTTTCATTCATGCCAGCTAGCCAATGCAATGCACCATCATCATTAGGTTGTGTAGTAATGCACTCCACCGCAACAATCATGCACATCACAACACCCTAACCCGTGTGCAATTTCATTCTTACATTTTTCATCAACCACACCTTAACTAATCTCTTAATCATGATTAAACTTTAACCACAATCTAAAACCACCAATATAAAGCTCCTAACCATGTTAACCAATTCAGTTAGATTCAGTTACACCCATCTTCACCAGAAAATCACATTCCTCATCCAAAAATTCAGATCTTCGAAGCTCTCTTCTCTTGAGAGGTTTCTCCTTTTTTTCTTCACAATCATCATCAACATCATCTCCTCTTGCTTCTGTTTGCAAAAGAATCCACCTGAAACCGTCATAGCATACTCTACAAGTTCACCTCAGTTCAAGCTTTTTTGCATTTTTCTCAAGATTCAAGAATTCAAAGGCATTTATTTTGCCTCCATTGTAGATTACAAGACTCTGCAGTGAATTTTTTGGGTTTCTTGGAGCTTAGAACTGCATATCTAACCAGGTAACCTTCTTGAACTTCACAGCATTATATTAGTTTGTATAACATGAATTAGGGCACCATGTAGTTGCATATGAAGTCCTCCTACCTGAGGCAATGTTTTTGGTTAGATTCTAGGGCTGTTTGTGAAAGTTTCAATTTTTAGATCCAAAGTGTTTGGCTTCGATTCTCACTGTGTGATCACTGTATGGAAATTTGGATGGTATTTTTGGAACCAGCGTGAAATTCTGATTGAGATGATGTAAGGTTTTGTGTTTTCTGGGCACCTGCTTGCTTGAGCTCCGGCGGAGCTGGCCGGAGAAGATGACCGTAAGTTTTCTCTGGCGGCCAAACCCTAAACCCTATCATTTCAGGTTAATGCCCATGTTATAATATTTGCCCTTCATTTCCTTTGATCCAACGCTCATGATGAAGCCAGTGCATTAATGAAACACCCTCTCTGGCACGTGCACATCTTTTCCCTTTCCTATTTTCAATTCAAATTCTGATCAAAAAATGGGATTTTTGTGAACTGGGCCTAACAAAGTTTCTATGCAAGCCCCCCTCCTTTGGGCCCAACGTGTAATTTGAACTGGAGACTTGCTAGTGTAACACCCCCTAGGCTTTTCATGTGTTTTCTATTTCTTTTTTATGCATGTGTAAAATTGAATTCTTAAAAATAGTTCCTATTATCAGAAAATTCCAAATAAATTCACACATGACCTTGAAGGGCTTAATTAATTTTTAGTGAATTTTACTTCCATTTTTGGGTTGTTTTACTATTTTTCTTGAATTTTGGAAAGATACATGTTCATGTTGGTATATCTTGTGATACAAATTCAAAAAGTGATCTTCCCTTGATCTTTTGAATCTGATTTTTTGTGTACACTTATCCCATTGATTGTGCTATGTATTGATGTTCATTTACCCCTTTGGTCATGAATTTTGACTTGCTTTTGAATGCCAAGTTTGAAGTTTTCCTTGTATGATAACCTTTGGATGACATGCTTGGTATTTGCAATTAATTGAGTGCTTTTGGTTCATGATTTGGATCCAACCACTTGTATGTGATCACCTACTGCCCTTGACATAACTTGGTTGGTTGTTCATAATTTTTTGAAGCCTTTAGCCATTTTACCTTGAATTTTGTTTGATTGCCTAAATGTCGGGTGATGCTTAGGATTAGGGTTGACTTCGAGATCTTCATGAGACTTGCCTTAAAGTGAAATCTTTGGCATGATTAGGCATACTCCATAGGACCTTTTGTGCCTTGTTATGATGCTTTGACATAGGTTTTTGGACCATGGTTCATATGTTCACTCTTAAGTCATTGTTGCATACCCGATGCTTGTCTAATATTTGCCTAATTGCTTGGATTTTGAGGATGCATTTATGCAATCCATCAGGAATCTTTGGTTCATTGATTTACATTATTAAGACATGAGGTAAATCCTTGTAATTTCATTTTATAGGTCATCATTGGATGTTTGAAAATGGTTTGAAACTTGCTTGAACATGACTTCAAATGTGCACTAATTGTGCTTATTCTTTTTAGGTTTGTATACATACCTTGTGATCATTCTTTTAACACTTAAACATGCAATATTAGAGGTCCTTACCTACTGACTTGGGTACTCATACATGTGTATATGCTTTATGTGTTCCATCTTTACTTGACTTACAAGTTACAAATCCTTAGAAAATGTTTGAAGCTTGTTTTGTACCTTACTTGTTTTGACTTCTACATGTGCATTAATATAGAACTTTTTATGATGACTTGAGGTCATTATTAAACATCTAAACATGCATTCACTTCTGACTTACATCATTCCACATGTATACTTTCATGATTGCTTATGCCATGTTTGATCAAGCATGTTTGTTACATCTTAAGTGAACTACTTGTGTGTAGACTTGTGTAACTCTTAAAGATGCTTTAACATGATACTTCTATGGCAACTTAAGGTCATTCTCATACCTTGAACACATGTTTTAAGTTCTGATCCATGTCATTTACCTGTCCATCTCATACTTTTTATGCATCATACAACCTTAAGTGATTGATTCATCCTAAGTGAAACATCTTTGTGCTAGATTTGCTAAACTTTTGAATATAGTTTGGTATGAATGTCATGATCACTTCTTCACATATTAAATCTAATTTCTCATGGTGTACACTACTGACTTCATCTCATATGTGTGCCTTAATTTAATTCATGTGACCTTTAGACACCATTTGTGCATAGTTTGTGAATGACATGTGTTTGTGAGTTAACTTAGGACACAACTTGGAATTGTTTGATCTTCCTTAGGATACTAACTTAGATAGGATTAAACTTGGGTTAGATACTGACCTATATAGGATCTTACCCTCTTTATTTCACTTTGTTTGTGGTTTTCCATTGCATCTAAAGCCATTGTAGAGCATTTACATTAATGTTAAGACATAGTTTGCATAAACTTTCAACTATTCATTAGTTGAGCTTGTTTGCATAAACCTTTCAACCAATAATTGGTTGAGCTTGTGTGTAAGGTAAGTCTCTTTAGTTTGATGCTTACATTCTTATGCCACCTCCTTTTCATCTCATTTCTCTTTCTTCTTTGAATTTTGGATTTATTCCATCTAATGTTTACTTGTGCAATAACATGATCCCTTAGGACTCCTAGGTTGGTTTTAATTTTTTATTACGACCAAAGTAGGATATACATTAGGTAAGCAATCCTTTGCATGCTAACAAGTAGGTTAGTTCCCTCTTAACCTTAACCATAGGGCCACCATTGCATGATAACACTAGGACCCAGTCTCCCTTAGTATTTTCTTTCAACTTTGAGTCTTTCTCTTCTCATCTAAAAACAAAATCAAAAACATGTAATAAATACAACGAGTATTATACACCATGAGCCTTAAGTACATGGGAAATGGAGGGTGGAGGGCTTTTCTTCACTTTCCTAGAGTGTTTAGCATGCGTCCCATCTTGGGTCGATTTGCGACCCATTCGATCCTATGTCATAGACTTTAGTGCAATGCGAGTTTCAAACAATAAATCAAAACACTTTCTTCTAAAAAAACAAAAACAAACAATCATTTTCCTTCAGGATTCTCTTCTCATCTCCCTCACTCCATTCGTAAAGGATACGTCATTTCTGTTCTACCGCAAACAGGTAAACGCGTATGACTCCATACAATGAGCGGCAACACCTAAACTGCTGGAACGTGAACGTTGGCGTCTTCCACTAAAAAACACAAAACAACAAGACCCTGTTAGGTCGAACTATGACTGCTCTGACTTCCTCTTTCCGGTCCGATTGAGGATACGTAGGAACGAGACGCGATGTCTTGGCGAGCAAACTCCCCCATCAATCCCGTAGTCCTCCGAACTATGTTGACTCTGATTTTCCCGCTCCCGAGGGAATACATAGGCCTAGGAAGACGATGTCCTACCGAGTCATCTTTTCTTTTCTTTTCCAGTTTCCTCATTTTGTTCTATTTCCAGTTAGCAGTTGAGCTTCATATAACCTACACCCTTTGATCGATAACAACAAGCGTGGATCCCATCGAGTACGATGGACGCGAGGGGGTACTAATACTTTCCTCTCGTGTAACCGACTCCCAAACCCAGGCTATGGTTGCGATGGCCATTCCTTTCCCTTTGTTGAGGTTTTCTTCGATCGTTTCCTTTCCCTGCGTCAGGATAAATAACGTTCGGTGGCGACTCTTCTGTTCTTTTCCGCCGGTTGATTTTCGCAGATGCGACAACCGGCGACTCTGTCGAGGACTCTGGTTCCCTTAGTGAGGCAATCTTAGCGCTTGCGTGTTTTCTGTTATTGGGTGTTATCTGTATACTTTACCTGCTTTACATGCTTTATTTATGGCATCGTTGCATGTTTATCGCTTGCATTGCATTTACTTGCTTTACATTTACTGTTGCCATATATTCTGGTTGTGTTGGACTGTTATTTTATTTGATGGGATGGACGATCTGAGAGATAAGCCCATTACCCAGGCTTGAGCGTACACATAGGACTAGAGTGGAAAGTAGTGTGGCCTACGTAGCATCTTGGTACGTTTGGTTTACACGAACCTCACACCCAGACGAGGTTTTCTTAGTAGATGTTCTAATTTGCGTGTCTTGTGCATTTCAGGGTGTTAACCTAGAGAGTTGTCGACTCTGGTGACCATTCCCGAGGACTCAGTCAAGGTACTCCTCCCAAGGGGCGATAATGGCCGACCAGAAATGGAAAATCCATTACGCTTCTTGATCCGAGGTCCCGAAGCTGAGAACTTGCCATAGGATGACCTTTTAGGAGAATCAGTTGAGGCCTCCTCGATTGGTGATGATGCCAAACCAGAAATGGTGAATGTATCATTATTTATTGACCTGAGAGTCCGTGACGCTGAGGATCCTTAGTCTTAGAACCCACATGTGAGAGGGGCTGGGGTTTACAGGTTTGCAGGTAACCTTGACTTCCAACCTAACCGGTTTTTTGGTATTCTTACAGAAGTGGACAGTTCATCCTGTTATATTCAGTTAGTTGTTATTCACAGTCCTACACTATTCACAGTCCTACACTATTCACAGATCTACACCGACACTATTCACACAGTCCATCACAGACACGTCCAGTTATATGTGGCACTCTGATATCATGCCTTTGCATTGCATTTTCATGCCCTGACATACATGTTTTTCATTTCCAGGTTCATATTCTACCTTTGATTCCGGTCAACGGGTTCTACAGGGATGGATACCAAGAGGAAGAATAATGTGGCCTACGGATTCCCGGAGCCTACTTTAGATCTACTTCATAAAGTGGTTGCCATGGTTGATCCTGGTGTTCTTACCGACTTCAGAAAAGAGTATGGGAGATTGTTGAGTATGGTCCGCAACATCACGAAGTATGAGCACGACGCTCTTCATACACTATTGCAGTTTTATGAGCCTTCGTTCAGATGCTTCGTCTTTCCAGATTATATTCTGATGCCAACACTGGAGGAGTTTTGTTTCATCTTGGGGATCTCTATCAAACCGAGGGTACCGTTCTTTTCTGGGGAATGTCCAAGCTTAGAGGAAGTCTCATCTGCTCTGCATGTGGGTCAGTCAGTTCTGAAGGACAACGTTGCCGATAAGGATGGAAATAAAGGTTTTTAGTTGGAATTCCTGGTTAGCCAAGCTCAAGAATATGCCGATGCCAAGAGTTGGACGGTTTTCAATGCCATTTTGGCCCTATGCATCTATGGTATTATTTTGTTTCCCAATCAACGTGGTTTTATGGATATGCACGTCGTGAGAATCTTCATTCTGAAGAATCCAATTCCTACTCTGCTTGGTGACTTCTATCATTCAGTACACTTCAAAAATGAGAAGAGAAGAGGGGGGCCTCTCAACTGTTGCATGCCACTCTTGTTCGATTGGTATCTCAATCATCTGCCTCAGACGGGTGCCTTTGTTGACATAAAGACTTCTCTGAAATGGTCCAAGCAGATAATGGGGCTGACTGCTGACAACATCGTCTGTTTTGACCATCAGTTACAGGGTACGAAGATCATTTCTAGCTGTGGGAATTTTCCAAATGTGCCCCTGATAGGTAGGAAGGGTGGAATCAATTACAACCCTATCCTGGCCATCAGACAATTTGGATATGCTTCGAAGAGTCCTCCTGAAGACCGAGACATTGAGGAATCTTTGTTCTTTAATGGGGTTGAAGATTGAAAGGTGCTGAGGGAAGCTGTGAACGCTTGGGCACACATTCACAAGAAGGGGAAGTTTGTTCTGGGAAAAGGTGACTATAGAGCTTACCCTTCTTATACAAAGTGGATCCAGAAGAAAGTAGAAGAGGTACTACTGCCTTTCTCAAGGGAGCCACCTTTGTATCCATTAATGCTAGAACAACCTACCACTATAGCCATTGAAGAGTTCAACAAGTTGCAGGCTCTGGTGCATGAGCTCCGTGTAGAAAATTCAGACTTGAGTAGTCGTTTCCAAAATGCTTAGCATAACAATGTGGACTTGGAACGTAAGGCTGAGGACGCAACGAAGCTACTGATAGAGAAAGAGGCAGAATTTGCAGACAGAGCTCGCTTCTATCATAAATCTAAGTTGGCTGCAGAATCCTCCGCCAGCGCTCATAAGCAAACTAAGCAACTTTTGTCCGAGGCAAACGTCGAGCTTGATAATTCTCAGAGTAGGTGAGTTGAAGTCGTGGTTGAAAATGAGGAACTAAAGAAGGAGCTCCAAAAGGCGAAAGAGGGCAAAAAACACTTCTCCGACAAGCTGAAGGAAGCTCAGACAGAAATCGTGGAACTCAAGATTCAGGCTGGGATCAAGAGGTCAAAACTCAAGGATGTCTTCGGAGATGACGATAGTGCAGAACATATTGTCAAGCTGAATCAAGACATTGGAAAAAGTAATAAGCTGATCAGAGGGCTATTAGAACGACCGACTCATCCAGACACTGAAGCCCTCCTCGAAGAGGTCAAGACCGGTTTGTATGGGCTTGGGATTTGGGACTAATCTGTTCATGTATTTCTGTATGCTTTCTATCGTGATTACCATCAGACTTGTTGATGGAATCACCCTTGGTTGTATCAGATATATTTGTATGACTATCAGAAATGTTATATGAAGATGTGGTTGTTTCAGCTATATTGTTTCAGTGGTATTCTCTGCAGTGTTGTTCCAGCTGTATTTTTCTGCAATACCTATATGTTTCTGTGATATTTTCCTTGCAACGTATCTGATCCCTAGCCTGATTAATACTAGAATCAAAGTAGATATAACTTGGAAATGATTAAACATGGCATGTACATGCATTCATACATTTCATTTTTGCATAACAGGTGTTTATCTATGGATTTCCTAACCCTATTTGGTTACCAGACAGGATTGTTGATTCTCATATCCACCGCTATTTAACGCATCAAAACCAACAACGAGTCATGGAATAATTGCAGGCTGAAATGGTCGAAATGAGGGCTCAGATGAACCAGTTTATGGACCTGATGCAAGGAGTGGCTCAGGGCCAACAAGAGCTAAGGGCATTGGTGCAAAGGCCCGAAGTTGAGATTCCAAACGCTGACAATCAAGTTAACCCTCCGGTTGGAGATGGTATTCCCGTCGGTGGAGTTATGCTGGTATTCCTGTTAGTGGAGTTCATGGTGGTATTCCTGTTGGTCAAGTTGCTGGAGGTCCTATCCCCATTCGTATTCCTATTCCTCGTATGGAGGATAATCACTTTGACCATTTTTCTCTGATGAACGCAGATATGGGTGGTGTAGAGAACGATTTTTGTCGGTGACGCGACCACCTTATCGCTGGGGTTTTCTTCACCGCAATGGTAGGAGGGGGTGCTACTTTCTGATTTCTTATTTATCCCGTGAAGCTGGAAGGGAAAGGGAAGGTATCTAAAACTAACCTTGCACGCGAATGTCTAACATGACAAACGCTTAAAGAGATTAGGGGGTCCGGGGCCAGGTTATACAATGGGTGGTTGTCAGTTACCCATCCTATATGTGGTTATCCACAGGATATTTGCTTTAGGTTTTGCTTTGTACTTGATGGTGTTTATCTGTTAATGGGTTGGGAAAGTATGAGTGAGTGAGTATTTTTTGTTGATGTTTTTGGTAAGGTGATGGACCTAAGTTTTGATTAGTGTATGAAGGTACTGGACCTAGAGTTTTTGATTAGTATGCTCGCTAAGATTTTGAAATCTTATGCCTATGTATTCCCGTTTAAACGAAACAGGGAAATCAGAGCAATCGTAGTTCCTCCTATTCTAAGGGAGGAAAAAGATGTTTTGGTGTCTCGTTCAAAGCCCAAGACAGAGGCTAAACAAAGTATTTGTGTCTTGTTCAAAGCCCAAGATTGAAGCTAAAAGGTTGACTGAAAGAGAATTTGTTATCTCTAAAGAGGGATCAAAGCCCAAGGTTGAAGCTAAGAGGTTGATTGAATCCACTGGGGAAGTCCTTATACAAAGCCTAAGAGGAGGCTATATGAGACCGACTCAACAACAGAGTGGATATATTGGTGTCTTGTACAAAGCCTAAGACAGAGGCTAAATGAGACTGACTCTTTGGGGATATCATTATACGAAGCCTAAGAGGAGGCTAACTCTATTGGGGAGGTACTTATCTATCTTGTATGAAGCCCAAAATTGTGGCGAAAAAGGGTTTGACTCAACAAGAGAGTGCTCTTATCTGTCTCGTATGAAGCTCGAGATTGAGGCTAAAAAGAGTTGACTCAACAAGAGAGTGTTTTTTATCTGTCTCGTACGAAGCCCGAGATTGAGGCTAAAAGGGGTTGACTCAACAAGAGAGTCTGGAAAGTGATTGACTCAACAAGAGAGTCTGAAAAGTGTTTGACTCAACAAGAGAGTCTGAAAAGGTGATTGACTTAACAAGAGAGTCTGAAAAGTGGTTGACTCAATAAGAGAGTCTGAAAAGGTGATTGACTCAACAAGAGAGTCTGAAAAGTGGTTGAATCAACAAGAGAGTCTGAAAAGGTGAGCTCAGCTGGGGGAAAATCATTGTACAAAGCCCAAGAGAAGGCTGACTTTCCTGAGGAAAGAATCATTATACAAAGCCTAAGAGGAGGCTATCTTATGCTGGGAATTGTTGAGATCCTGAGGTATGTCGAAGTAGGGAATCAACTCTTACAGGGGAATCCAGAAGAGTTGATGGATCAGACACCTTGAGGTTCTGATTTGGGATTGCGTTATATGATGATAAACTGACCCTGGTTGGGGAATGAGAGAGGCGGGGTTTTAGAACCCACAAGTTTTAACTCTGCTGGAGATTAATCCAGAATTTGGGGTTTCTTCCTATGTTTGTAGGGAACTTGAGAATGTCTTTGAGACTCAAGGAGATTTAGTCTGTCCAAGTCTATTAGTGTGGTCTATCTTTGTACAATGCCCAAGAGGAGGCCGACTCTGTTAAGGGATGAGTATCAACCCTAAAATTGGTCTGAGGGCTTTTTGGTGACTCTTTTTAGAAAGACAACTCTAGAAAAGGATGACTAAGTTATGTCCTATACCTCTAAGAGGTCGTGAGGGTCCTTGTATGAAGCCCAAGAGAAGGTGTCGCTCCCGGGATTCTCATCCAGGTACAAACGCGAGAGTGGCGCGAAAAAACAGAGTCGCCAGCCGTGTAAATTTATCCCAAGAGAGGGAAAGGGAACACTGCATAAACCTTAGGAAGAGGGAAAGGAATGGTCATCGCAACCATAACCTGGGTTCGGGAGTCGGTTACGCGAGGGGAAGGTGCTAGCACCCCACGCGTCCATCGTACTCGATGGGATCCACGCTTGTTGTCTATTCTAAGGGTAAGTCATACTATCATCTAGGGTTGTACTAAACGGAGAGGGGAAGACAAAGACAGACTCGGTAGGACGTCGACGTCCTAGGCCTACGTACCCCCTTCGTGCAATGGGGAATTCAGAGTCAACGTAGTTCGGACCAAGTTCTTTTTGTGTTTTTTATGAGCGACGTTAAGTCCGCGTCCGACAGTTAGGGCCGATGCCTGTTTGCGACTCAGACGGAAGGTAACGTGCCCTTTTTGAAAATAGCCTTTAAGTTGAAGGTCCCGAAGGACAAAAAAGGTTTGAGGTAGGTTTGTGTTTTTTAGGACAGAAGTGGCTTAAGTTAGTTCCTAAACTGTATTGTACCAAAGTCTAGGGCACAGGGGCGAATACTTAACGCATCATCCCAAGACAGGATGCTCACTAAGCACTCTAGAAAGATGAGATGAAGCCCCTCATTTCTCATTCCCCATACTTAAGGCTCGTGCGCAATACACCTTATTATTATTAAGTGTTTTAAAGAAATTTGAGGTGAGAAGAGAGAAGACACAAGGGTAACTCTAACGGAAACTAATGGTCCTAATGTTATCATGCATGGGTGACCTACGGTTAGTGAGGCTTGAAGATGACCTAAACCCTAGAGAATAAAGATAGGAGAGAAGAAAAGGTGAGGGTAACCATGGATACTTATCCATACCCTTAAGGAACTTACCTTGATCCTGCATAAAAGGTTAGTGAGAAACAGACGTGAATAAGAGCAATGAGGTGAATAAAAATCAAACAACGGCAAACAATGATAATAATAAACCAAACATGAATCAAAGAAACAAAGAGACAGCCCCCAAAGCAAATGGCACAAGTGCCTTTCAAACAAGGTAATTATACAAAGTCAAAGGTGCGCCTGCAAGAAAATCTCAATTGAAAACAAACCCAATAATTAGAAAAATGATTCCTAAAATTCTCAAATTAATCCTAAGGTTCCTCAACCAGAGACAAACAACATATAAAAGAACCCTGCAAAAACTCCAAGTGTTAGCCATTCAAATGATCATACAAATTCAAGTAAGAGAGAGGTTTCAATTATGCCAGAGAGAAGGACCTAAATGCAATATGAGAAATACTTAAAAATGAAAGGAAAATATTTTTATGCAATTTAGAATGTTAATGAATGAATACAAAAAGAACGAGTGAAAAATGTTTTGCGGATGAAGAGAAATAAAATCAAGAAGTTTAAGTATGCATGAGATGTGTAATTAAAAAGAAAATGATTTAAACAATTAATTTTAAATGATAAAATAAAATAAAAATAAAAAATAAAATTTGTAAAAATTTCATAACATAATAAAGATGATGTATGAATTTTTATGGATTTTTTAAATGCAATTTACTATTTTAAAAATTTAACATATGAAAATGTAATTGAAATAAAACAAAATAAAATGACTTAAGAGTGTGTTGGGGGTGCGTTAGTAACTTATCCAAACTGGAAAGAAAGCAATGGGCTTAGGGGGGGGGGGTGTAGGAAGCAGGCCCATGCGCTACACCCATCTGAAGAAATAAAATAAAATAAAAAAATAGGTACATGTGAATTTGGTCAACCCAGTCAGACTCCCCATGCGCCATTGGATGAAATCAACGGTTCGCCTTAAGTCAACGTTCCACCCAGTAGTTAAGATGGGAGGCTCTCGTATGCACGTGCACGATAACCAACGTATGCCTGCGCGCACCTAATCAACCGGTAGTACCATAGACCAGCCACGTGCTCCTCACGTGATTCATTTAATTATTGTCACGCTGATGACCACATGATCAAAAGTCAATCGTGAATCAAAGGTCTTGATCGGCTGATGCACGGTAGTCCCCCTAAGCTGGCACACATACAATCAATAAAATAAAAACATAACAAAATAACAAGTGGCAGCATGTGATGCGTTAGATCTGGTAATGAATGGCCAGGATTGTCTCTTCCTCCTTGGATCCCACTCGCCGGACTGTACCTCCGGCAGCCGCCGGAGCTAGGGCTCCGGCCACCTTCTCCGGTGGGCTGCTGCGTGACTTTTTCCAGAAAATGCGTATGAGTACACTATTCTGACCAGAAAAACGTGAGGATTCCAAATATCCAATCGAAAAAATCAAATAACCAAGGCATAGTAAAAAACGAAGGGGAATACATTAGGGCCTAAAACTTTAAATCAACATTCCAAGCAATATACACATCTATATTAAAAACCAATTACATCAGCATGATCAGCGATGAAAACACAACAATATTCACGAAAAAAAGGAGAGTTTTAGGATCCTTCAAAATCCTTCAAACCTGAGATGGCATACCTTCAAACCTTGCTTTTGGCTGCGAATAGTGGTTGATTTGCACTCTAGAAATCCCCAGGAAAATATTTGTGGAAGAAATTCTGGCCAAAACCTAGTGGATCGTGAGTTTTGATAAAAAACCTTCTTTTAGGGTTTTCTTGAGATCTCCTTCAATTGCACGTGCATCTCTTCCTTAACCAATGCATGACTGAGTTTTAAATACTTATGGTTACTCTTCTGATGGTGAGTTGGGCCTGAATAATCCATTGTTTAATTATTTTGAATTATTTCATTTAATATTGAATTTTAACTAAATAAAATCAATAAAAATAAAATAAAATGAGGAAAAACCAAATATATGCTCTTTGGGTCATGCATGGCTTTATGCTTGAGTTTGGTTTAAGAAACTTATGGCCCATTTGTCAAAATTTGGATTTTAGGCATAGTTTGCTTTGTGCACCTCCTCAAAATTGCCCATCTTTGACTAAGCATAACTCCTTCAATTTTTAGCTCCTTAATGCAAACTAATACTTCTTAGAAACCTCAGGATGTCCTCTAACCAACCCTTTTGGTCCCATGTCAATTTGATCTTCCATGTTCAAGTTATGAGCTTTTGAAAAAGGTTGACTTTTGTTGACTTTCAAAATGACCTATAATGTCTCGGCTCATATCTCCCAAATGAAGCATTTCTGGCCTTGGCTTGTGAGACACAAAGTTGTAGGGAATTAAATTTCCTTCAAGATAGGCTTTGGTTGAGGAATTTTTGATGAAGTATGTGGAAATTAGGCCTGGTCAACGTACAGTTGACTTTTCCTGTAAAAACCCTAATTTAGGAACTCCTGATTCTTGATGATTCTGAGGTTTCCACAAGGAACCATGATCAACCCTTGATCAAATGATGAATTTCAACCCAAAATCTTGAAGTTGACCAAAAATCTTAAGGTTTGACTTTGTGTTGACCACAGTTGACTTTTTGAACAAGTTAACTAATTTTCAATCCATTGGCCAATTGAACTTCTCCTGAATCAAACTGATGGACAACCTTTCACTCCTAGGTACTCAGGGACCCAAGGAATACCATGAATCAAGTCTTGCCCAAAAAATCAGAAATAAACTGACTTTATAGCAAACCCTAGTTTTGGTACCCTCCGTCTAGGAGGAAATAGCACAGTCTCCAAATCAAAATTCCTCTGAATATGATGTGTATCCTCTCCAACAAAGATAAGATATGCCATTTGGTGATGATAAAAACCCAAGGAGCCTACCCATTGAAGCAATAAACCCAAGAATTTCAAACCCTAATTGATGCACTGGTTAGGAGGGAGTAATCCACTTGAAATCCCTTGCCACCTGTGAACCCCTGATGATGTAGTAGACCAGATAAGACCTTCTTGAACTGTTTCAAGCACCTTGACCCCATGCTAATGATATGCATACATGATAATGTAAAAAAAATGAAATGAAACATAAGCCAGTTAGTAAAAGTAAGGAGGGCAAATTTTGGGGTGCTACAGCTGCCCCTATTCAATCAACTTGGTCCTGAGTGTATGATAGAAACGACTCTCAGACATTCCAGGATACACGGGGATTGAATACTGAAAGAACTCCAGAAATTTGCGACCAACAGAAGAGGGACGACTCACTAGGGAACGAACAAAAATGCTGCACTTGTCACGGTACGTACAAGTGTTGCAAACCAAGGTATTGGAAAGTCACGAACACAAACGAATGTTAACTATGCCGGGGATAAACACTGACGGGTGTCAAGGAATTCAGAAAATCAATACGGACGGGTATCTAAAAGGTACACGGACGGGTGTAGAAAGCTCAATACGGACGGGTATCAAAAGGTACACGGACGGGTGTAGAAAGCTCAATACGGACGGGTATCAAAAAGGTACACGGACGGGTGTAAAGGTTTCAATACGGACGGGTATCAAAAAGGTACACGGACGAGTGTAAAGGTTTCAATACGGATGTGTATCAAAAAGGTACACGGACGGGTGTAAAGGTTTCAATACGGACGGGTATCTAAAAGGTACACGGACTGGTGTAGAAAGCTCAATACGGACGGGTATCAAAAAGGTACACGGACGGGTGTAAAGGTTTCAATACGGACGGGTATCTAAAAGGTACACGAACGGGTGTAGAGGTTTCGATACGGACGGGTATCAAAAAGTTGCACGGACGGGTGTAAAGGTTTCAATACGGACGGGTATCAAAAAGGTACACGGACGGGTGTAAAGGTTTCAATACGGACGGGTATCTAAAAGGTACACGGACGGGTGTAAAGGTATCAAGCAACTTTTACCGGGGATTAATCCCGCTGGGGAATGGATAAGTCTAAATAAAAGACTCTACCGGGGAACACAAATATGAGGAACGCGCCCCTCCAAAATCTCCTGAGTTATGCCATCTCCGCTGAGAAAAAGAAACTGGCAAAGAGAGCGTCAAACCTGGCTTATGCTTCGAATGCAAATGTTTGAATTTTGCCGTAATGCTCCACACGAAGTGGAAATGCTACGCGTTTGAGGATGCAATGCAAGTGCTTATGATATGTAAAAGGGGTCCCTCCAGCAAAATAAATGCCGGAGAGAAAAGAATGATTCAGATCGGCCTAAAAAATAAATTGTCCTCTGAATCCCAGAACTCCGTTGAGAAGGATCACCCTGACCGACTCTCTGGATCAATAACTTCTGCTGGGGATGAAGTCTCAGATGAACATTCGCTCTACTGGGGATTATACATAACTCTTTGAAAAAGGGGGCCACTGCCTGGATCAAGAGAGTGTCAAATATCACTTGGATTTAAAACCTGCTGGGGATACTGCTGGACTTAGCCTGCTGATGGGGGAGAAGGAGCACCTTGACTTTGTGGGGAAATAACGTCTTGACCTGGGGAAAATACGTCCTAAGTCTCCTGCTAGGGAAGGTCTGCTCTGCTGAGGGAAGTGCAACCTCAATGCTGGGGAGAGCAAGCTGCTAGGGAAGTATGATCCCGTTGCCACTCAACCTGGCCTGTCTCTATGTTCATAAACGGCCGTTTGAACTTTCCACTTGCCCCAGACCACCAGGTCTAATGGAAGAAATCATCTCAAGAGGATTTTACAGAAGACCGGGCGTTCGCACTGCCCCAGGGTCTTCAAACTCTTGGAGAGATTTATCATATCTCGACATAACTGCCCCAGTCTTCATAATCCATGAAGTACATTACTTCGAAAGGGATTTGCAATGACCTGAAATATTCTGCCTTGAAGAGGTGCTTTCAATTAACCATTTTCAGGAGTGGATAATCTCCCACGCTCTGGAGGTGGCCTGCCCCAATATGAGCTTTGAAGTAACTTTGCCCCTGATCTTAGAATGAATGCCCCAGAATAACTGAATTTCAAAGGGACTTCTCGACGTGACTGCCCTAGATTGGCTCCATCTTAACACGACTTACTGGGAGAGCCCACTCTACACTGAGTCTCTTGGCAGCATGCCTCTTGATATGATTGTCCTTCGGAATTTTCAAGCAACCCAACTTGGCAGGATCAAGCTTCTTGACTGACTTTCACTGTGTAAGCTACATTGATGCTTAGGCACATGTATGCAAACAGAACAAGTTATCTATGAGAATTCTAATGCAACATTCATGTTAACCTTGAAGTTTTTATTGAAAATGCGTCGCCCAACCTCGTGAACGAAACGCTAGCTGGGACGCGACCTTGATTTTTGAATGGCAAAACAATGCGCACATGCAATACCAACAAATCTTATTAACACAACTTATAGGAGTCAGGAACGCTGTCCGGTTGAAGTACGCCTTCGGAATAAACCCTGTTTCAATTAGGACTTTAGAGGGTTGTAACGTGGTCTGGTTCACGGTTTCAGAAAAAAGGATTTATGGCTCAAAGTTTATCGGTGCCCACCCACTCTTCGTGATGTTCTCCAGTCCTATGTTCAGTTAATTTGACCCAAACGCTCATTTCTCAAAAGATTTATGATCTTCAAGGAACCTATGCCACTAATGGTTTGACCCCTAAGGAGGTTTTGGAGTGACAGTCATCCCTTTTATCTTTTGTGTCTGTAATCACACGAATTTGTTCTTATCGGGGATTTTCTTTTCGCCTTTCGCTTTTTCTTTCTTTTTTTTATCCCTAATTTTTGCCTGGACTGACTCTTTTGAGTTTTTTCGATTTTGAAGTCCAGCGGGACGCCCTAACTTTTGCCTAAGTCGCTTGTTCTCAAGCTTCGACTTAGCGGGCTTTCACTTTTTATTCCCCGTTTGAACAAAGTGTATGACACTGGTCGTCTTACTTGCTTGAAAGGATTGTGACTGCCTCACTCCTTAGTTGTTTACGGATAACCATCGGGGTTTCATATCTCTTGCACACTCTCCTTGGAATTTTGAGCGCTCGGTCAAACTAACTGACGCCTACCCTGCCCCTGGGTTAAATATGAGGGTTTTTTCGTACGAAAGAAAACTCCTACTCCGAGGCTCAAAGGGGTTAACGAGGGTTTATCTCCTTATCTCTCCAGTGTTTATGGTTTTGAAACAATGTCTGTACATCCTCAACAGGGTTTTATCCAAATGCGCACCATTAGAAATCTGCGTTCTTATTTCGTCATCCTCCCTCAAGAGTTCTTAACAAGAAAAATTGATATTGCAGTGCATATAAACATTTAAGAGTGAATACGAATGGATTTCTTCAAGGAAAACATACTCATTGCATTAATATCATCATAAAAACAAACAAGTCTTGCATACATAAGATGCTTTAACAGAAAATAAAAACTACAAATGAAAATGCAGTAAAGAAGCTGAAGATTGCTATTGCTGAGGAAGCTTAATTCTGCCCGGACGTACTTGCAGACTGAGTGTTCATTTGAGAAAGGAGGCTTTCATTGATGTACACATCGTCTTCAGTGAATACAATGATCTCTGAGTCCACCAGGTCTTGCACCTTATGCCTGAATACATTACACTCATCAATCGTGTGCCCGAACGTTCCCGAGTGGAACTCACACCTAGCAGTCATGTCATAATCGGGAGGAATAGGGTACGGTACTGGCGCGGTACCCCTTGTTTGAATCAGAGACTTCTTAAGCAAGCGCGTAAACAGCTGACTATAAGGGATAGGAACAGGATCAATTATCCTTTTGGGCCTTCTTGGTCTCGACTGCCCCTGTTGCTGATAATTCTGCTGTCGGTGCTGATTTGAGCGCCCAGTCTGGCCCTGCACTTTCCTTTCTGCACTCGGCTGAGGCACAAACAAGGGTTGTGGAAGAGATCCCTGACGCGAGGTGGATCCTTTGGCAAAAGAGGGAGTCATCAGTCCCTTTGCAACACTGGGAGTAACATCACTTTGTTTACCAGTGCCAACTGATGTAAACTTGATTGCCCCTGAGTCAATGAGCTCTTGGACTTTATACTTGAGCATCTTACAATCTTCAACATTATGACCAGGCGCCCTTGAATGGAATTCACACCTATCATGGACATTGAAACCCATACGAAACTTGGTGTGTGGAGGTCCCGCAGCAATCAATTCAATCAGCTGAAACTTGAGCAAGTGCTTAAGCAACTGAGCGTATGGCATCGGGATCTGATCAAACTTCTTTTCAAGCTTTTCTGGATTAAGACCCTCAAGAAATGGTTGTTGATGAAAAAGCTCTGACGGTGGGGAGGATCCACGAGGCAGTTCATGGTCTAGAGGAGACCCCAAAGAGATGGGAGGAGTGAGATCCTCTGCTGTGGAAGCGGGCACATGACTGTCTTCCTTTTTCAACACCCTATTCAAAATTTCCATGATCAAACCCATCTGAGTCTTCATCTGATTGATCTCTTCCCTTAGCATCCTCTGCTCCTGGAGCATGTCTTCCCCAAATTGCCCCATCTGGCTTCGCATTTCCCTCAACTCAGCTTGAACTTGCTCCATGATCAACCCTGAACGGCCTGAGGAGTTAAGTCTGCAATTCTGAGATGAGAACAAGATAAGAATACCGGAGATAAACACCTGTCATGCAAAATGATTATGCACAATGATTATGAATATGCAAATGCAAATGAACATGTTTGAATATTAGCAGGGCGATCCACCCCTTGATTCCGGTTTAATAACAAGATACAATGGAACTTCTGCTCATATATTAAGAAAACCAGAGAAAAGCCAAATCTCAACAATCACAAATCCGAGATAACAAGTCTGAATATAAAGACCATAGGTCCCAACCAACAAGCCTGGTGGTGATCCATATACAATGAAAGAAAACAAAAAACTATGGCATATCTTCAAAGTTTACAAGCGTCAATCCTCCCCATCCATTATGCTTTCTGCACCAGTCTTGAATCTCCTTGAACAACTTTCTGGTATCGGGATGCTTCGGCCTCTGAATTACCCCTTGAATGAGAAGGTCTCTCCTGTGTATGATCCCATCCAAGTATCGGCAATGTAACTCCCAAGCGTCTTCTCCAGTAGCACCATCTATGCTAGGACCCTCATGTCTAGGTTTCTTCACTTCAGCTTGGACTTTTAGTTCTTCCACGGAGGCTATTGCTTCCTTGAGTCGACCTTCAACTACTTGTCTCTTGAATATCCCTGATAAGATCTCGGCGTCTTTCTTCTTGAGCGTCGACTTCAACTGATCAATCTTAGCTATGTAGTCGCCTTCCTTTCTTTTATTCTCAGCCATGGCGGTCTCTTGGTGATCATTGAACCTGTGAATCTTCAACAAAGCCTTGCCTAATTCCTCATCCTTGGACCTGAGAACGCTACTGATACCATCCAAAGCTTGTTTCATTCTTTCCCTGGATGCGACCATGTCAGCAAGCTCTTTTTCTGCTTTAGCAAGGAGCTCTGTCTTCAACTTGGCGGTATGAACAGCTTCACCCCGCTCATGCTTCCACTGATAAATTTCTCTCTTTAGCTCATTATTTTCTTCCCGCAACCTTTCCTTTTCAGCTCATAATGTGTTATACTTCTCCAACTCAACGGTGGTAGGAGGCTCGATCACCAAAGGATACAGAGGTGGTTCCACCGGGAATGGGAGAAGCTCCTCTTCTGCTCTCTTCTTAATCCACTCTTTATATGGATGGAAAGCCCGATTGTTACTTTTCCCGAATGGAATCTTACCCTTCTTAGTCACCTGTTTCCAAGCATTCACAACTTTCCTTATCAACCCTTGATCCTCAATACCATTGAAGAATAAGGATTCTCGGACATCTCGCTCTTCGGGTGGATTCTTCAAAGGATAGCCAAACTGTCTGATAGCTAAGGAGGGATTATAGTTAATTCCACCTTTCCTCCCTATCAAGGGAACATTAGGGAATTCTCCGCATTTGCAAATAATCTCCATTCCTAGCAAGTCACGATTAATCCAAACGATGTTATCGGCAGTCAAGCCCATAACCCTCTTAGACCACTTCAGAGAATCTTTCGTATCAATGAAAGCGCCAGATTCAGGGAGACGACTCAAAAACCAAGTAGCTAAGAGCGGCGCACAGCAACTCACAGTTTTCCCACGCCTATTCTCATTCTTATAGTGAACTGAATGGTACACATCACCTAGCAAGGTAGGTATAGGATTCTTCGACATAAAGATCCTGACGGCGTGCATATCCACCAGATCAGGAATATTCGGAAACAGAACAATCCCATAGATACACACAGCTAGAATAGCTTGGAAAGCAGTCCAGTTCTTCTCTTTGACATGTATACAAGCTTGATCAAATAGGAACTTCAATAGGAAACCCTTAACTCCTTGTTTTTATGCAATATTACTGTTAAGAACAGGCTCACTAATGTGAAGAGCAATAGCCATATCTTTTATACCGGGGTGTTCTTCAGAAAAGAAAACTATATCATGACTAATAGGAATTCCCAAAATAAATGAGAATTCCTCCAACGTCGAAGCCAAGATGTAGTCCGGGAAAGTGAAGCAACGCAGAGGCGGGTCGTAAAACTGAAGAAGTGTGTGAATGACATCCTTCTCATACTGGGAGATATTATAGACAAATTTCAGAAGTCTTCCATACCTTCCGCTGAACTCTGTACGAACCCCGGAACTAGCCATATTAATCAATTTATGAATCAGTGTCAAAGTCGGCTCTGGGAACGAATAGGCAACAGTCTTCTTTCTTTGAACATCCATAATGAAGTAGCCTTAGAAAACCGAAATCAAGGGTAAGATGCAAGCCCTGAAAAATGTCAAACATGTCAGAATGCAAGAAAAATGATATGCTCATGCAAACATGGGGTCAAGGCACATTGCTGGATGTGCTGTGCTGTTAGTTGAACGAGAAACCAGAAAACCAGAACTCTGAACCACTGAGATAACCCAAATAATTAGACATTGATGAGAAATCCAGAATAAGGGTAGGTTGAAGGTCTCGGTTACCTGCAAACCTGCAAACGCCCATCCCCTCTCCCATGTGGGTACTAGGATGTTCAGTATCCCGGGCTCTCAGGTCGAGAAATGATGATACGTTCACCATTTCTGGTTTGGCATCATCATCAATCGAGGAGGCCTCAACTGATTCTCCAAAGCGGAAGGTCCTCAGCTTTGGCACTGAGGTCGAGAAACAATAGTACGGTGGAGAAATGACTTTTTACTTTTATTTTTCGCAAAACATGTTGCGGTTAGCAAAAGTCGCCACCGACTTTTCTTTTATCCAATTTATTTAGGAAAGGTGAAAAGAACAGGAAAGACCGTTTTGAAAAGATTTTTGAGTTCAGGGGGTAAGTTATGAAAAGGGAAGGTGTTAGCACCCCTTTTCATCCGTAGTTATCTACGGGCTCTTAATTGCTAGCTCACTTTAACTTGCTTTTTTTTGAAATGTGGTGTGTGTTTAGAAAATATTTCGTAAAAGTTGACTTTGTAATAATTCGTGTAAGAACGTATACAAAGTGTTTGTTTTTGAAAATATTTTTGAAAGTGTGAGGTGTGAAAGGTATTTGTTTTTTTGAGTTGTGAGCGAGCATTTAAAAGTTACCTACCCTTAATTTATAAGGTCTTTCTTGTACTTATCATTTTCCTTGAGAGATAACACTATCCATACCATTAGTGGGTAGGTAGTCCTATCTATTGGATGTGGAGGGACAGCGAAGGGTCATCAAATGGTCATAGAAGGCAACATGTAAGGATACCTTAGCAATTCGTAGGGACTACCATCATTTTTCCGTAGGGTCATCGAGGGACAAGATCATTTTTTGTAGGCAACTTGAAGGGTCATCGAGGGACTATGATCTTTATATCGAAGGGAATGTGATGATATTATTCGTAAGCGTCTTTTGCTAAAGTATCGCTACGTTCGAGGGGCATTCATCCCTCGGGGTACAGTACTAAAGTCAATCGAGGAGTGCCTCCGCTGATTCTCTTCAAAACGTAGGGGCCGTCCTATGCGAGTTCCAAAGCGGGCCCTCGGGTGCGAATGGGTTTGCCACAGGATGTGGTCTGCCACTGTCACCACTAAAGAGGGATGTTTGCACTAAGGTCCTCAATGATCGGTCACCAGAGTCGACAACTCTCTAGATCAACACCCCAACATGCGCAAGACACACACGTTAGAATGCGTCCCAAGATAGCCTCGTCTGGTTGTGAATTTCGTGAACACACAAACGTACCAAGCGGGCACGTAGGTCCCACTACTTTCCACTCTAGTCCTAGGGTATTCTTAAGCCTTGGTATTGGGCTTAGCTCTCAAACCCACCCAACCTGCAAAACAAAGACAGCCAGCACAACACAGTAGTATGACAGTAATAGAAAATGAAATGCAGAAAATGCGGTAAAAATAAAAATAAAATACAACACATAAAACAAAACAAAAACAAAGCACCCCAAAGAGACAAGCAAGCGTTAGGATTGACTCGCTTAGGGATGGACCAGCATAGGTCAACCAGGTCCCCAGCAGAGTCGCCAGCTGTCGCTCCCGGGATTCTCATCCAGGTACAAACGCGAGAGTGGCGCGAAAAAACAGAGTCGCCAGCCGTGTAAATTTATCCCAAGAGAGGGAAAGGGAACACTGCATAAACCTTAGGAAGAGGGAAAGGAATGGTCATCGCAACCATAACCTGGGTTCGGGAGTCGGTTACGTGAGGGGAAGGTGCTAGCACCCCACGCGTCCATCGTACTCGATGGGATCCACGCTTGTTGTCTATTCTAAGGGTAAGTCATACTATCATCTAGGGCTGTACTAAACGGAGAGGGGAAGACAAAGACAGACTCGGTAGGACGTCGACGTCCTAGGCCTACGTACCCCCTTCGTGCAATGGGGAATTCAGAGTCAACGTAGTTCGGACCAAGTTCTTTTTGTGTTTTTTATGAGCGACGTTAAGTCCGCGTCCGACAGTTAGGGTCGATGCCTGTTTGCGACTCAGACGGAAGGTAACGTGCCCTTTTTGAAAATAGCCTTTAAGTTGAAGGTCCCGAAGGACAAAAAAGGTTTGAGGTAGGTTTGTGTTTTTTAGGACAGAAGTGGCTTAAGTTAGTTCCTAAACTGTATTGTACCAAAGTCTAGGGCACAGGGGCGAATACTTAACGCATCGTCCCAAGACAGGACGCTCGCTAAGCACTCTAGAAAGATGAGAGGAAGCCCCTCATTTCTCATTCCCCATACTTAAGGCTCGTGCGCAATACACCTTATTATTATTAAGTGTTTTAAAGAAATTTGAGGTGAGAAGAGAGAAGACACAAGGGTAACTCTAACGGAAACTAATGGTCCTAATGTTATCATGCATGGGTGACCTACGGTTAGTGAGGCTTGAAGATGACCTAAACCCTAGAGAATAAAGATAGGAGATAAGAAAAGGTGAGGGTAACCATGGATACTTATCCATACCCTTAAGGAACTTACCTTGATCCTGCATAAAAGGTTAGTGAGAAACAGACGTGAATAAGAGCAATGAGGTGAATAAAAATCAAACAATGGTAAACAATGATAATAATAAACCAAACATGAATCAAAGAAACAAAGAGACAGCCCCCAAAGCAAATGGCACAAGTGCCTTTCAAACAAGGTAATTATACAAAGTCAAAGGTGCGCCTGCAAGAAAATCTCAATTGAAAACAAACCCAATAATTAGAAAAATGATTCCTAAAATTCTCAAATTAATCCTAAGGTTCCTCAACCAGAGACAAACAACATATAAAAGATCCCTCCAAAAACTCCAAGTGTTAGCCATTCAAATGATCATACAAATTCAAGTAAGAGAGAGGTTTCAATTATGCCAGAGAGAAGGACCTAAATGCAATATGAGAAATACTTAAAAATGAAAGGAAAATATTTTTATGCAATTTAGAATGTTAATGAATGAATGCAAAAAGAACGAGTGAAAAATGTTTTGCGGATGAAGAGAAATAAAATCAAGAAGTTTAAGTATGCATGAGATGTGTAATTAAAAAGAAAATGATTTAAACAATTAATTTTAAATGATAAAATAAAATAAAAATAAAAAATAAAATTTGTAAAAATTTCATAACATAATAAAGATGATGTATGAATTTTTATGGATTTTTTAAATGCAATTTACTATTTTAAAAATTTAACATATGAAAATGTAATTGAAATAAAACAAAATAAAATGACTTAAGAGTGTGTTGGGGGTGCGTTAGTAACTTATCCAAACTGGAAAGAAAGCAATGGGCTTAGGGGGGGGGGGGGTGTAGGAAGCAGGCCCATGCGCTACACCCATCTGAAGAAATAAAATAAAATAAAAAAAAAGGTACATGTGAATTTGGTCAACCCAGTCAGACTCCCCATGCGCCATTGGATGAAATCAACGGTTCGCCTTAAGTCAACGTTCCACCCAGTAGTTAAGATGGGAGGCTCTCGTATGCACGTGCACGATAACCAACGTATGCCTGCGCGCACCTAATCAGCCGGTAGTACCATAGACCGGCCACGTGCTCCTCACGTGATTCATTTAATTGTTGTCACGCTGATGACCACATGATCAAAAGTCAATCGTGAATCAAAGGTCTTGATCGGCTGATGCACGGTAGTCCCCCTAAGCTGGCACACATACAATCAATAAAATAAAAACATAAAAAAATAACAAGTGGCAGCATGTGATGCGTTAGATCTGGTAATGAATGGCCAGGATTGTCTCTTCCTCCTTGGATCCCACTCGCCGGACTGTACCTCCGGCAGCCGCCGGAGCTAGGGCTCCGACCACCTTCTCCGGTGGGCTGCTGCGTGACTTTTTTCCATAAAATGCGTATGAGTACACTATTCTGACCAGAAAAACGTGAGGATTCCAAATATCCAATCGAAAAAATCAAATAACCAAGGCATAGTAAAAAACGAAGGGGAATACATTAGGGCCTAAAACTTTAAATCAACATTCCAAGCAATATACACATCTATATTAAAAACCAATTACATCAGCATGATCAGCGATGAAAACACAACAATATTCACGAAAAAAAGGAGAGTTTTAGGATCCTTCAAAATCCTTCAAACCTGAGATGGCATACCTTCAAACCTTGCTTTTGGCTGCGAATAGTGGTTGATTTGCACTCTAGAAATCCCCAGGAAAATATTTGTGGAAGAAATTCTGGCCAAAACCTAGTGGATCGTGAGTTTTGATAAAAAACCTTCTTTTAGGGTTTTCTTGAGATCTCCTTCAATTGCACGTGCATCTCTTCCTTAACCAATGCATGACTGAGTTTTAAATACTTAGGGTTACTCTTCTGATGGTGAGTTGGGCCTGAATAATCCATTGTTTAATTATTTTGAATTATTTCATTTAATATTGAATTTTAACTAAATAAAATCAATAAAAATAAAATAAAATGAGGAAAAACCAAATATATGCTCTTTGGGTCGTGCATGGCTTTATGCTTGAGTTTGGTTTAAGAAACTTATGGCCCATTTGTCAAAATTTGGATTTTAGGCATAGTTTGCTTTGTGCACCTCCTCAAAATTGCCCAACTTTGACTAAGCATAACTCCTTCAATTTTTAGCTCCTTAATGCAAACTAATACTTCTTAGAAACCTCAGGATGTCCTCTAACCAACCCCTTTAGTCCCATGTCAATTTAATCTTCCATGTTCAAGTTATGAACTTTTGAAAAAGGTTGACTTTTGTTGACTTTCAAAATGACCTATAATGTCTCGGCTCATATCTCCCAAATGAAGCATTTATGGCCTTGGCTTGTGAGACACAAAGTTGTAGGGAATTAAATTTCCTTCAAGATGGGCTTTGGTTGAGGAATTTTTGATGAAGTATGTGGAAATTAGGCCTGGTCAACGTATAGTTGACTTTTCCTGTAAAAACCCTAATTTAGGAACTCCTGATTCTTGATGATTCTGAGGTTTCCACGAGGAACCATGATCAACCCTTGATCAAATGATGAATTTCAACCCAAAATATTAACGTTGACCAAAAATCTTGAGGTTTGACTTTGTGTTGACCACAGTTGACATTTTGAACAAGTTAACTAATTTTCAATCCATTGGCCAATTGAACTTCTCCTGAATCAAACTGATGGACAACCTTTCACTCCTAGGTACTCAGGGACCCAAGGAATACCATGGAATCAAGTCTTGCCCAAAAAATTAGAAATAAACTGACTTTATAGCAAACCCTAGTTTTGGTACCCTCCGTCTAGGAGGAAATAGCACAGTCTCCAAATCAAAATTCCTCTGAATATGATGTGTATCCTCTCCAACAAAGATAAGATATGCCATTTGGTGATGATAAAAACCCAAGGAGCCTGCCCATTGAAGCAATAAACCCAAGAATTTCAAACCCTAATTGATGCACTGGTTAGGAGGGAGTAATCCACTTGAAATCCCTTGCCACCTGTGAACCCCTGATGATGTAGTAGACCAGATAAGACCTTCTTGAACTGTTTCAAGCACCTTGACCCCATGCTAATGATATGCATACATGATAATGTAAAAAAAATGAAATGAAACATAAGCCAGTTAGTAAAAGTAAGGAGGGCAAATTTTGGGGTGCTACAGAAGGCATGAGAACTTTTAAGAAGCCGACACGTCCTTGTACAAAGCCCAAGAGGAGGCGGGGATGCTTTTAGGAAGCCTGTGGGTCCCAAACCAAGAAAAGTTCAAGAAATTCTATTCACAGAGAATAAATCATTTAGCGAAAGTTTTGTGATTTGAAGAAACTCAGGAGATGCTATTCACAGAGAATAGATCAACTCTGGGGAGTATAATTTCTTTGACAATTTCTAGGGGTGACAATCTGAGAAAAGGTTCACCGAGAATACTGCCTTTCTCTTTGTTCCATATTGATTAACCCCATGAGAAGGGAAGACTGTATCTGGAAATCCTATGGGGATCTAGTTTTGACTGTATTTAAGAGTGACCAACATGGCTTTACCTAGTTCTAGACCTAGTTGTCGGGGAAAACTCTAAATAACTATACTAGTATATATACAGTTGATATATGACAAGTATTTAAAGGAGTATGAAATAAGACTAACCATGCGCAACTTCTCACAATACAATTATATATATTTGACATCTATATAAAATAATGAAAGAATACTAACCATGCGCAGCTTCCCACAATACAGTTATATATATTAAAGCAAGTAAATGAAAGCGGATAAAAACTTATAGGTGAGCAAGCTTCCATGTTGTTTTGTTAGTTGTTCAAAGAAATTAAAGAAAGTTTTGATAACAAATGTATACTTGAATTTAAATCAAAAGGGAAATTGTTTTGAAAAGATTGTTGGGGTATACTCAAAGAGAGGCCCAAGGTTTAACAGTGATCACACCATTGTTTTGAATATCGTATCGGGACTTATACAACGACTGAGGCCCAAAGAGGTTTTCTGTACAAAGGTATGGGTCTTACAACTCAAGGAGAGGCCCAAGGATTATTTGGAAAAAGAAAGATGGGACTTACAACACGAGGGTAGGCCCAGATGGTTTGTTTGAAAACGGCGATCACGCTGAGGTTTTTGAAAACACAATGGGTCTTATACAATGTCTGAGGCCCAACGAGGTATCTTATTTACAAGGAATGGGTCTTACACTCTATTAGAGACCCAAAAGTGTTTTTGTACAAGTGATGGGTCTTACAACTCAAGGAGAGACCCAAAGAGTTATTTTACACTGGCGATCGCGCCGAGATTTTTTTATCGTGTCGGGACTTATACAATATCTGAGGCCCAAAATGGTTTTGGTTAAAGGGGATTAGGTCTTACACTCTATTAGAGGCTCATGAGTGTTTAAAAAAGATTTGTGAGGGTGAAAATCGAAGAAACCCTAATTTTATCATTTTTAAAAGTAAATTCTTAAAGAAAATCAATAAATAATGATAAAATACCAAATAAGTTTGAATAAACAACTTGTGATTTTTGATTGAGACTTGAAAAATGATGTTTTAATCACAAGATGGATTAAAACTCATTTGGTTTTGATTTTCAAGATAAAAATCCACTTTTAAAAGTGTTTAAAACAATTAAAAATGAATTTATTTACAAAAATATCAACTATATTAAATAATTAATATAAATCTGATTTTTTTGTGGAATAAAATATTTTACATTTTTGTGATTTTTTGCAAAAAGAACCAATAAAAAATCATAAAAATTGAGAGAGTTATTAATTTTCCAAATTATTTAAAATAATATAACAAATATTTTAAAAAATGGAAAAAATAGTAAAAAGAGGATCTGGGGAGAGGGGGATTCGAACCCCAGACCTCTTGTGTGCAGCGTGCGCCTTCTACCACTGGGGTGGTGATACATCCGTGTATCAAAACCACCCCATGAGTACATGAGGCATGACTTATTTTTGGCCTGGCCAAGGCAAGGCAAGACAAGGTTTTGGCCAAAAACGTGAAGCTTGTAACTTTATCATTTCTCCATGGATTGGAACAAAATTTAGGTATATTCTGCCTAGAATTTCACAAGGAATCCAATGGTGGTGGTGGTTTTTTCAGATGATGCTCCTATTTCAAAACCCGATAGTGTTCTTGAAATAGGCCTATAATTGCATTTTCTATGCCACCACTTGTTACATGCATGAATTACATTATGAATTAGTTCAAACACAACATATATAACATGTATGAGATGTGCATGATCAGTGGACTTCAAAGCAATGCATATTTTAAAGAGTTCAAGTTAGGATGCTTACCTTTTTAGGAGCTTGTTGTGCAATCTGCCAAGCTTCTTGTGCCAGAAGTAATTTGATGCTTTGGACACTCTCAATTGGTCCCTTAAAAGCTTTTAGAATGGTTGGAACCAGCTGGAATCCTCAGGAACAAGTTTGAGCTATTTCTTGCAAAAAGGGCAAAAGTGACCAATATGGCAACTCTCTCAAATGGTGTTCCAGATGTGGGGAACCATTTGGGACAGTTCAAGGATGATATTTGGAGTGTGTTTGAGGTTTTATCTTGTTTTGAAAGTGACTGAATCAAGACATGGCTTGAAAAATGCAAAAAAGTCCAATTTTGAGGTTTTGAGAGGGGATTTTATGATTTTGGTGTTACAGGTCACATGTGAGAGTTTAGACAGCTTAGATATGACATATGGGATGTGTTTGGATCATGAGCTGTGATGGAATTGCTCTCTAACTCAAAAACTCAGAGTTACCTTGCAAAAGAAGGCATTTTGGCCTAGAGAAAGGGATTTTGAGGAAAGCAAGTGTTGTAGTGCTTTGGTGTACTCTAATTGAGCACAAATGAGCTCTATTTATAGTAGAGTAAGTTTGTTTTGCAAGCAATAGTGTGTGGTAATTACAGCAGGTTGTTGGCCAATTGGATCACTTTGGAATCTTAAGTCTCCTCTAGCCATTGACTAGAGGTTAGAGCACAAGCTTTGTAGCTTTGGTTCAGAGATAAGTCTTGACTGAATTCATTTGGAATATGCCCGATTCATTTGGAATAGGCCCACCTTGAAGCATCTTTAGCCTTTTTAGGTTTGGCATGCTATTTGTAGATTCATGGACTTTGGAGGCTTGGAGATCAGATCACCCCCCTTGGATTTGATCCTTAGATGTGTCCAAAATGATGACAAGGCTTGGATTTGTCAGATTTGATCAAATCGAGCAAAATGCACAAAATCTGCCAAATCTGTCTTGGAAGAATCAGTTCATGAGGCCATGTTTCAAGGATTGTATCTCCTTGCTTAAATGGAATTTGGAGATGATCTGGTACTTGTTAGAAAGCCCTCATGGCATACTTTAACTTTGATGTCCAACCCAAGACCTGGTTTGACTTGGATCAAGGTGAAAAATGTCCCTACATTTTGGAAAAAGTATGGCAGATTTTGACTTAGTGAAAATTTCACTAAGTGTTGGAAAAATGTGATTTTCATGTTTTCAGCCATTTTGATTACTCCATAACTAAAAATTCATGAAGAATTGGAATGAGATGTAGTTGACACTTTTAAAGTATGCCATGAGAGATACAAATCCATCTTTGGACCATCCAAAATGGTTGCTTGGATCTCAAGTTATGATCCTTGGAAGTTGGTACCCTAGCCATTTTGTTTCATAACTTAGAAAAATTCAAAGTTTTTTATGGTTATCCCTTTTACAAGTTAACTCACTTTCTTTGGTTTTTCTTGATGAATGATAATTCCAATCACACATTAACATCATTTTAAGGTTAAGGAACCTTGGTTGACCAAAAAAATCAAAAAGTCAAACTTTGACTTTTTGTACAGTTGACTTTTTTCAGCAGATGAAATCTAAACTGTGCGATCCTCTATGAAATCAAGTCCTTGAACTAAATCAAACTTAATAGATGGATTCCATAGGTGATATAGGGTGTATTGAATCATGTCCCAAGGTTTGGGAGCATGTCTTGGTCAAAAGTCAAAGATACAGTTGACTTTTTCTTCAAAACCCTAATTGTGGTTCAGATGAAATTGAAACTTGTGAATCAAGCTTCTTGGATCAATCCATTGTTTCTAATGGATCAATATGGTGTATTGGAGACCCTCAAATCACATCATGAGGTATTGGCTCATGTTTTGTCCCAGAAGTCAACTTAGGGGTGAATTAGGTCCAGAAACCCTAATTCCTGATTTTTGATAAATGCATCCCCTGAGGTTAAATTGACTTGATGATTGGGTCCATGAGGTCCCATGGAGCATCTTGGGTTATGTTTTGAAGCATTGACTCATGCCCAGAGGAAGATTTCCATCTGGAGGCCCTCGTCGACCAAAACCCTAATTTGGTGACACTGGCGATCTTGAGGCTTAATCCACTTGGAAGGTAGCAACTTTGTGCTTGGCTCTTATTGTGGGAGTCCTCTTGATCCTTTATAGGTGTTGGAGAGTTTAGATAAGTTGAATATCATGTCATTCCTTGATTTATCCTTTGTCTAAGTGCTCTGAGAGGGCTTGAAACCATAATTCTTGTTTGTGGTGAATGCTCACCCCTCTTTGGGGAGACTGATGAGGCATGATGATTCATCCATATTGTGGTGATGATTTACACAATAATGGGAAATCTTGGTGGTCAAAATTTGGGGTATGACAGGTGGCAACGACGGTGAAGGAGACCGAAAGTACCAACTGCTTGCTGAAAAAATTATGGCCATAGAATGTCAGAATACTATGGGCATTGACGTAGCAGACACGGGGTTGGTTCAAGGGGTAATAATCCCTCCTAAATTCAAGGCTCCCTCTTTCAACAAGTACAACGACAATTCTTGTCCAAAAACCCACTTGCAAGCATACTTCAGGAAGATCTCTGCTTACTCCAATGATGAAAAGCTTTGGATGTACTTTTTCCAAGACAACTTGTCTGGGGCATCTCTGGAGTGGTACATGAAGTTTGAGAGGGTCCACGTCAGGAACTGGAAAAAGTTGGCAGAAGCGTTTCTAAAACAGTACCAATACAATATTGATATGGCTCCTAACCGTACTCAGCTGCAGAGCCAGACACAGAAAAGTAAAGAGAGCTTCAAGGAATACGCCCAACGGTGGCGTGAATTGGCTGCACGGGTACAACCTCCATTGCTGGAAAGAGAAATGGCTGACATGTTCATGGGAACCCTGCAAGGGCCATTCCTAGAACGCTTGGCAGGGTGTACTTCATTTGGTTTTTCTGATATTGTAGTTGCTGGGGAAAGGATTGAGAATTTGCTTAAACTGGGTAAGATTCAAGACAATGTTGGATCATCTTCTAGTGTGCGAAAAACTTTTGCTGGTGCGGGTAAGAAACAAGAAGGGGAGACTAATGATGCGTCTTCTCAAAAGAGTAGAAACAGAGGATATCAGACCCCATACCATCAGACCGCTATTGTAACTATTCCCGTTGCTACACAACAACAAAATCAATAACAACAACAGGCCCAATGGCAAGCCTACCAACAGAGGCAGAGAACGGTTGATCGAAATTTTGATCCCTTACCAATGTCCTATGCTATGTTGTTTCAATAATTGCTCAAGTTAAATTTGGTAGAACCCCGTGCAATGGGTCCCCCTCCGATAAAGCTCCTAGTGGGTTATGATGCAAACGCGCATTGTGACTTTCATTCCGGTGGCCCTGGGCATACTATTGAAAGATGCAGAGCCTTTCAACATAAATTTCAAGATTTGATAGATTCCAAAGTTATTAATTTTGCTCCTCCTGCCACTCCAAATGTTATTCAAAATCTGATGCCTACCCACGGTGGGGCAACTGTGAACGCTGTTGAAGAAGACGATGGTTGGGGGTTGGTATCTGATGTTGGGGCTGTTAAGACGTCATTGTTGGTTGTGAAAGACCGTCAGTCGAGAGGAGGCGTATTCCCTGGTTGTGATGCAGACTGTTCAGATTGTTCGATTCTTGAGAATGGTTGTGATAAATTGAGAAGTTGTATTCAAAATTTGATGAACGACAGATGTTTACAATTTAGTCAAGTCTCCAGTGCTGAGAATAATGTTTTAACTATTACTATCCCTTTTACACTGGTACAGATTCCAGTGCCTGCAAGGCGAGCTCCGGTTACCATCACGGTGCCCGGACCAATCCCGTTTGAAAGTGAAAAAGCAATCCTATGGCACTATGGTGCTAAGGTATACTACAACGGTAAAGGAAGTTGATACTCCATTTGCAGTTGATCAGAAAGTCGATAATGTAGGAGTTGGTGGTTTTACCAAAAGCGGCAGGCTGTTTGCGCCGCAAACTCTTTGAAGCGATAATGCAGATGCCTTGGCAAAAGCCAAGGGAAAGCAAGTGATGAACGAAGAGCCTGTGCAGAGGATGGAGCCCGGTACCTCTTTTAAAAATGATGTCGAAGAATATATGAAGATCATCAAGAGGAGTGACTACAAGATTGTAGATCACCTCTACCAAACTCCATCGAAGATATCCATTTTGTCCCTGTTGTTGTGTTTTGAAGCACACCGCAATGCCTTGTTAAAAGTCCTGAATGCGGCGTATGTGCCTCAGGAAATCTCAGTCAATCAACTGGAAGGGGTAATATCCAATGTTAACGCCAGATGTGGGCTGGGTTTCACTGACTTTGATTTGACTTCGGAGGGCTGAAACCACAACAAAGCACTTCATATTTCTATAGAATGTAAAGGGGCGGTTCTTTCTCATGTGCTGGTAGATACTGGATCATCGCTTAATGTACTTCCTAAAAAGGCACTTCTTAAGCTAGACGTTGAAGGAGTGGTGCTCAGACCGAGCGACTTGGTAGTTCGAGCATTTGATGGGTCGAAACGATCGATTTTTGGGGAGGTGGAATTACCAATCAAAGTAGGGTCCAAATCTTCAACGCTACTTTCTACGTGATGGATATTCTTCCTGCATACATCTGTTTGTTGGGGCGCCCGTGGATTCATGGTGTCAGAGTTGTATCATCGACCCTCCACCAGAAGGTTAAGTTTGTGGTAGACGGACAGGTGGTCACTGTCAGCCGTGAAGAGGACATCTTTGTAAGTCACCTATCTTTATTAAAGTATGTTGAGATGAATGGTGAAATCCATGAAACGTTATGTCAAGCATTTGAAATGGTGAATGTGCAAGAAGTCTCCCCGTCAGAGAAGAAGCCGAAAGTTTCTATTGCATCATACAAGCAAACCCGAGCTGTCGTACAATCTGGAAACTCCGGAGGTTGGGGCCGAGTGATTGAAGCGCCTCTCAAAGAAAACAAGTTCGGAATTGGTTATCGAGTACCCAAGGTTCAAGGCCATCAGGGGCCTATCATTTTCTCTAGTGCTGGAGTCATCGACCCTGGCCAGATTTTTGGACTGAGCGATGAAGACGGAGAAAGTGACTGTGACGTCAACAATTGGATACGCCCAGCTGTCTTGGGTCAAGAACGTCACAACTAGTCTTCCGAAGGCTTCGTCCAAGTCACTCTTCGTGAAGAGTAATTTTCTATGTTTTCATGTTAAATCCTGCACCCCGCCCAAGGCGTATAGATTCTTTGTAGGGCTTACATTGTTAAATATTCAATTTTATCATTAATAAAGGACGTTCTTTTTGCATTCAAATATTGTGCTCCCTGTCTCTCTCTTTTTACTTTTTAATAATAAATGGCAATGTTGTTTTTTGCACTCATAAAGCGTGAATAACCATTCATGCAGATGCATTTCATTGGATTCCATTGATAACAATTATGCTATGGCTTATTATGACTTTGACAATCCGATTTACCAAGCTGAAGAGGATGGTGTAGAAGATTGTGAACTTCCTGAGGAGTTAGTCAGGATGTTGAAACAGGAGGAGAAGGTCATTCAGCCGCATAAAGAAGCACTGAAAGTTATTAATCTGGGAACCGAGGACGCTGTCATACCCTAAATTTTGACCACCAAGATTTCCCATCATTGTGCAAATCATCATCACAATATGGATGTACTTTCATGCCTCATCAATCTCCTCAGGGATTGTTAGGCATTCTTTACAATCAAAGATTAGGGTTTTGGGCCCTCTCAAAGTACTTAGACACATGATCAATCAAGAAATGACATGATCTTCAACTTTTCTAGCCTCTCAAACACCTATAAGGGGTCAAGGAGACTCCCACATTAAGAATCAGGCACAAGGTTGCAACATTCCAAGTGGATCAAGCCTCAAGATTGCCAGTGTCACCAAATTAGGGTTTTGGTCGACTGATGCCTCCAGATGGAAATTTTCAACTGGGCATGAGCCAATGCTTCAAAGCACAACCCAAGTTACTCCAAGGGACCTCATGGACCCAATTATCAAGTCAATTTAACCCCAGGGGATGCATTTACCAAAAATCAGGAATTTGGGTTCCTTGACCTAATTCACCCCTAAGTTGATTTTTGGGACAAAGCATGAGCCAAGACCTCAAGACATGATTTGAGGGCCTCCAATATACTACATTGGCCCATTTTCAACAATGGATTGACCCATGAAGCTTGATTCACAAGTTTCAATTTCATCAGGACCACAATTAGGGTTTCGGGGAAAAAGTCAACTGTGTCTTTGACTTTTGACCAGGACATGCTCCCAAACCTTGGGACATGATTCAATACACCCTATAACACCTATGGAATCCATCCATTAGGTTTGATTTAGGTCAAGGACTTGATTTTACAAAGGATCGCACAGTTTGGATTTCATCCGATAAAAAGTCAACTGTACAAAAATCCAAAGTTTGACTTTTTGGATTTTTTGTCAACCAAGGTTCCTTAACCCTAAAACAATGTTAATATGTGGTTTGAATCATCATTCATCAAGAAAAACCAAAGAAAATGAGTTAACTTGTAAAAGGGGTAACCATAAAAAACTTAGAATTTTTCTAAGTTATGGAACAAAATGGCTAGGGTACCAACTTCTAAGGACCATAACTTGAGATCCAAGCAACCATTTTGGATGGTCCAAAGCTGGATTTGTAGCTCTTATTACATACTTCAAAAGCTTCAACTACATCAAACTCCAATTCCTCATGGATTTTATGTTATGGAGTGATCAAAATGGCAAAAAACATGAAAATGACATTTTTCCAACACACAGTGAAATTTTCACTAAGTCAGAATTTGCCTTACTTTTTCCAAAATGTAGGGACATTTTTCACCTTGATCCAAGTCAAACCAGGTCTAGGGGTGAACATCAAAGTTAAAGTATACCATAAGGGCTTTCCAACAAGTACTAGATCATCTCCAAATTCAATTTGAGCAAGGAGATACAACCCTTGAAACATGGCATAATGAACTGGTTTTTCAAGGCAGAATTGTGTACATTTGCTCGATTTGTCCAAATATGATATTCCAAGCCTTGTCATCAATTTGGACACATTAGAGGATCAAATCCAAGGGGGATGATCTGATCTCCAAGCCTCCAAAGTCCAAGAATCTACAATAGCCATGCCAAACCTAAAAAGGCTAAAAAGATGCCAAGACTTCAATTTTGTTTTCAAGTATTCAATGGATACACCAAGGTGGCATGAACTGAGCCTATTCCAAATGTATTCAGTCAAGACTTATCTCTGAACCAAAGCTACAAAGCCTGTGCTCTAATCTTAAGTCAATGGCTAAAGGAGACTTGAGATTCCTTTTGCATAACATTGGCCAAAGGCCTGCTGCAGTTGCCATTCACGATTGCTTGCAAAACAAACTTGCTCTACTATAAATAGATATCGTTTGTGCTCAGTTTGAGTACACAAAAGCACTTCAACACTTACTTTCCTCAAAATCCCTTTCTCTAGGCTAAAATGCCTTCTTTTGCAAGGTACCTCTGAGTTTTTGAGTTAGAGAGCAATTCCATCACAACTCATGATCCAAACACCTCTAATATATTGTACCTAAGCTGTTCAAACTCTCACATGTGACCTGTAACACCAAAATCACAAAGTCCACTTCCAAAACCTCAAAATTGGACTTTTTTGCATTTTTAAAGTCATGTCTTGATTCAGTCACTTTCAAAACCAGATAAAACCTCAAACACACTCCAAATATCATCCTTGAACTGTCCCAAATGATTCCCCTCATCTGGAACACCATTTGAGAGAGTTGTCATATTGGTCACTTTTGCCCCTTTTGAAAGAAAGAGCTCAAACTTGTTCCTGAGGATTCCAGCTGGTTCTAACCATTCTAAAAGCTTCTAAGGGATCAATTGAGAGTGTCCAAATCATCAAATTACTTCTGGCACAAGGAACTTGGCAGATAGCCCAAAAAGCTCCAAGAGGTAAGTGCATCATCACTTGAACTTTCTAAATTATGCATTGCTTTGAAGTCCACTGATCATAAACATCTCATACATGTTGTATGTGTTGTGTTTGAACCAATTCATCATGTAATTCTTACTTGTACCATGAGGTAGCATAGAAAATGCAAATATAGGCCTATTTCAAAACCACTATCGGGTTTTAAAATAGGGACCTTATTTGAAAAAACCATGACCACCATTGGATTCCTTGGGAAATTCTAGGCCATATGCATATAAATTTTTTCCCAATCCATGGAGAAATGAGAAAGTTAGAGGCTTCACGTAAATGGCCCAAAAGCTGGCCTTGCCCTTGCCTTGCCCAGGCCTAAAACAAGGCACCCCTTATGTATTTATGGGGTGGTTTTGATACACGGATGTATCACCACCCCAGTGGTTGCGCGCTCATGTGTTTGGCTTGGAGGTCTGGGGTTCGAATCCCCCTCGCCCCAGACCCTTTTTTTATCACTTTTTCCATTTTTTTTGTATTTTCATTATATTTTCTTAAATGATTTGAAAAATTAATTTCTCTCTCAATTTTAATTATTTTTTATTGGTTCTTTTTGTAAAAAGTCACAAAAATGTTAAAATATTTTATTCCACAAAAAAATCAAATTTATATTATTTATTTAATATAGTTAATATTTTTGCAAATAAATTCATTTTTATTGTTTTAAACATTTCAAAAAATGAATTTTCATCTTGGAAATCAAAACCAAATGAGTTTTAATTCATCTTGTGATTAAAACATCATTTTTCAAACCTTAACCAAAAATCACAAGTTGTTTATTCAAACTTATTTGGTGTTTTTATCATTTTTATTAATTTTCTTTGAATAATTACTTTAAAAAAATGATGAAATTAGGGTTTTGTTGATTTTCACCCTAACAAACCTTTTTCAAACATCTTTTGGGCCACTTGATAAAGTGTAAGCCCCACCTCTTTGTAAATAAAACCTTTTTTGGGCCTCAGTCATTGTATAAGTCCCTATATAGTTTCAGAAATTTCGGCGCGATCGTAGTTTTCAAACTATTTTTATCTTGGGCCTCTCCCTGAGTTGTAAGCCCCATCACTTGTACAAAAATAAATCTTTGGGCCTCTAATAGAGTGTAAGACCCAATCCATTTTTAACCAAAACTGTTTTGGGCCTCAGTCGTTGTATAAGTCCCGGTACGATGTTTAAAACAACGATGCGATCACTGTTAAACCTTGGGCCTCTCCTTTAGTATAAGCCCCAACAATCTTTTCAAAAACAACTTCTCTTTTGATTTAGGTTCGAATATACAGTTGTTATCAAAACTTTCTTTAATTTCTTTGAACAACTAACAATACAGCATGGAAGCTTGCTCGCCTGTAAGTTTTATCAGCTTTCATTTACATGCTTTAATATATATAACTGTATTGTGGGAAACTGCTCCTCTGTAAGTCCTTCTTTCATATCCTTTCATATCAGCTTTCATTTACATGCTTTAATATATATACTAGTATAGTTATTTAGAGTTTTCCTCGGCAACTATGTCTAGACCTAGGTAAAGCCAGTTGGTCACTCTTTAAATACAGTCACAACTAGATCCCCATAGGACTTCCAGATATAATATTGCCTTCTCTTAGGCTTAAACAATATGGAACAAAGAGAAAGGTAGTATTCTCGGTGAACCTTTTCTCAGACTGTCACTATTAGAATTTTTCAAATAAATTCAGTTTCCTCAGAGAGGATTAATTCTCGGTGAAACCTCTCTTGAATTTCTTCAAACCTTAGAACTGTTCATTAAAGAAAAGATTATTCTCGGTGAAACCTCTCTTGAATTTCTTCAAACCTTAGAACTGTTCATTAAAGAAAAGATTATTCTCGGTGAAACTTTTCTTGAACTCTTCTTAGGTTTGGACCCACAGGCTTCCTAAAAGCATCCCCGTCTCCTCTTGGGCTTTGTACAAGGACCCTCCGGCTTCTTAGAAGTTTTCATGCCTTCTCTTGGGCTTAATTCAAGGACCCTGAAGACCTCCTAAAGGTATAAGACAAAACTTAGTCATCCTTTGCTAGAGTAGTCTTTCCAGTGTTAAAACATCCAACCATTTTAGGGTTGATACTCATCCCTTAAAACACTTGCCTCCTCTTGGGCATCATACAAAGATAAACTCTTCCACACCAATAGACTTGGACAGTCTAAATCTCATCTTGAGTCTCAAAGACATTCTCAAGTTCCCTACAAACACAGGAGAAACCCCGGTCATTCTTGATCAATCTCCAAAGGAGTTAAAACCCATGGGTTCTAAAACCCAATCTCTCTCCTAAAAAACCCCCCAACCAGGGTCAGTTTAGTATCAGAATAACACTATCCCAAATCAGAACCTGAAGGCATCTGATACCTCAACTCTTTTGTAACCCTCAGCAAGAGTTGATTCACCATTTGGACCTGCCTTGGGATCTCAATAATTCCCAGCAGAAGATAACCTCCTCTTAGGCTTTGTATAATGATCTTTCCTCAGCAAAGATAGCCTCCTCTTGGGCTTTGTACAATGATTCTCCCCAACGAAGCTAATCTTTTCAGACTCTCTTGTTGAGTCAAAACTTCCAAGACTCTCTTGTTGAGTCAATAAACTTTTCAGACTCTCTTGTTGAGTCAAAACCTTTTCCAGACTCTCTTGTTGAGTCAATCACCTTTTTCAGACTCTCTGGTTGAGTCAATCACTCTCTTGTTGAGTTAACTAGCCTCAATCTCGAGCTTTGTACAAGACAAATAAAAATACTCTCTTGTTGAGTCTAACTTTCAGTCTCCTCTTAGGCTTGATATAAGGATTTCCCCTAGCGGAAGTTAGCCTCCTCCTAGGATTTGTATAATGATTTCTCCAGCTTGTTCAGCCACAATCCTGGGCTTCGTACATAACAGATAAAAGCACTCTCTTGTTGAGTCAAACCCTTTTAGCCTCAATCTTGGGCTTTGTACAAGACAGAAATCTTCATAACATTCTCTTAAACTTGGGACAAATATATTCCCCAACAGAGTCAATTCCTCTCAGCCTACTTTTAGGCTTTGAGAAATAATATCCTTGGTCGAGTCAGTCTCATTTTAGCCTCAAATCTTGGGCTTTGTACAAGACAGATAAAGATTTCTCTCCCTCTAGAGTCAGTACCCTTTTAAGCCTCAATCTTGGGCTTTGTACAAGACAAACATAACATTTTTCCCAGAAAAATTAAACTTTTAGCCTCATCTTAGGCTTTGTATAATGATATCCCCAAAGATTTAGCCTCTTTCTTTTTTCGCCTCAATCTTGGGCTTTGTACAAGACATATATAAACACTCTTTCGTAGAGTCAGTCTCTCTTCAGCCTCCTCTTAGGATTTGTATAAGGACTTCTCTAGTGGAGTCAATCAACCTCTTAGCTTCAACCTTGGGCTTTGATCAAGGCACACAAAAATCAATATCCCTTATAAAGGAAATTATGGCATTGCTGGATTCTCATATCCCAGTTAAAGTAATCCTCCTTTATAAACAGTCACCCAACAGTTGTGATAAACATACCAAATGTCTCCCTTTAGAGATGAGAAGTTCTCTCTCAGTTAAACCTTTTATCCTCACTCTTGGGCTTTGAACAAGACACAAAATAACCCTTTTAGCTTCAATCTTGGGCTTTGAACAAGACACCAAAAGATATTTTTCCTCCATTAGTCATTTTCTATTCTTTGTTCTGGCAACTCAAGTTGTTATTCTGTATGTCTTTGGATCATATAAGATTCTAGATGATCACAGATAAAACTTTGAGGATAACACATTCAGGGGGAGCTGTTGTTACGGAATCTAAATTTGTTTAGTTTTGGTGATTACCTTGTATAAAATGTTCAATCAAAATACATGGTTTTGTCATCATCAAAAATGGGGAGATTGTTAGAGCAAGAGTTGTCTCTACAAGTCATCTTTATGTTTTTATGATAACAATGGTATTTGTGAAAGATCCATTTTATGTTCTAATGTATGTTGTGTGCAGATCATAATCATAGAAGATATCAGATCCAATAAGCACCAGCCAAACGAGCGTAATTGATTATATGCGAAGTTACTATGTGTGACTCAAGTCGCAAGAAGCAAGTATGCTTCTGTATCTGATCATGACCAGTCAAATCCAAGGATGCGGATATTGCTGTTGCAATGCTCTTGTGGATGCTCTCTGAAAGTGGTTAAGATTCTGAAGAATAGCGAAGCTTCTGAAGAAGATAATCCTATGGAGAACCAAAGTGCTAAAGACTCTCATGACTTAAAATTCTGAAGGCTGAAGGCTCTGAAGACCAAGTGCAGAAAGACTCTGAAGACTTATGCATTCTGAAGATTATGGTTCCAAAGGTCAAGTGCTGAAGACTCTGAAGACGGATTCCTAATGGATAGCTCTGAAGTTTCGGAAGACTTGAAGTAGTAAAGGATAACGGATTTAAAGACAAGTGCTGAAGTTCTGAAGGCTGATTCTTAATGGACGACTTCGAAAGACTGAAGACTTGGAGTTTCAGATATCCTGTTAAGAAGTCTCTACTCATGCTTCAATTAATTACCATCAGAAGCCTCTGAAGTTTTGAAGAGAAATGTTACCATTGTGAAAGACTGTACACAGCGCTTAAGAAGATATATCATGTCATTTCCTCCACAGTAAAAAGGAGACGTGTCAGTACAGCTGCATCATTACACGTCTCTTTTCCAACAGCCAACAGTAATTCAAACGGCTATATTTTACGGGGCTATTTAAAGAAAGGAGTATTCACTTCTACAGAGAATGATTGATTCATTCCATCAATGGAGAATTGATCAAGTCATTGTGTGAAGATAGCAATAATGATGTGTTCTCGTTGTAACACTTAAAACTGTGAGAGCAAGAACTGTCTCTACAAGTCGATCTATGTTTTGATGATAACAATACGTATTTGTGAAAAAACCATTTTATGTTCTAACGTGTGTTGTGTGCAGATCATAATTATAGAAAATATTAGATCCAACAAGCACCAGCCAGATGAGCGTAATTGATAATATGCGAAGTTACTATGTGTGACACAAGTCGCAAGAAGCAAGAACGCTTCTATATCAGATCATGATCAGTCAGATCCAAGGATGCCGATATTGCTGATGCAATGCTCTTATGGATGATCTCTGAAAGTGATCGAGATTCTAAAGATTGCGATGCTTCTGAAGAAGAGAACCGAAGTGCTGAAGAATCTCATGACTTGAAGTTCTGAAGGCGGAAGGCTCTGAAGACCAAGGGCAGAAAGACTCTGAAGACTTATGTGTTCTAAATATTAAGGTTCTGAAGATCAAGTATTGAAGACTCTGAAGACAGATTCCTAATGGACAAGTTCTGAAGTTTCGGAAGACTTGAAGAAGTAAAGAATAACGTGCTCAAAGACAAGTGATAAAGTTCTGAAGACTGATTCCTAATGGACTTCTTCAAATAAATGAAGACTTGACGTATTAGATATCCTGCTAAGAAGACTCTACTCATGCTTCATCAATTAACCATCAGAAGCCTCTGATGTTCAGAAGTCACATGTTACCGTTGTGAGTAACTGTACACCGTGCCCAAGAAAGATATATCCCGTTACTTCTCCCACAGTAAAAAGGAGATGTGTCAGTACAGCTAGGTATTACACAACATCTCTTTTCCAACAGCCAACAGTATTTCAAATGGCTATATTTCTACTGGGCTATTTAAAGGAAAGAGAATTCATTTTTGAATCATCGATTCTATCCATGAATGGAGAATTGATCAAAGTCATTGTGTGAAGATAGCAACAATGATGAGTTCTCATTGTAACACTTAGAATATCCAAAGCTATCACCATTTACACATGTCCATTGTTGTTGAAGCTCAAAGATCATCATTCAACACAACAACAATGAATTAGTACAAAATCTATTGATGAAGAAGACAACATTGAAGATCAGTCAAGTCATCAACTCACCTTCTCGTCAGTGCTACATTGAAGATCTGAAGCAAGGAGTTGTTGCTCAAAGCTTGCTCACCCAAGAAGACGATGAAGAAGAAGATCTACAAGATGTCAACAAATGTCAAATCATTATACATCTATGTAGTTTCTTAGAATAGGCAAGGAGTTGTTGCTCACATCTTGCTCGAACACTTGTGTGTTCTTTGTACTTAAACTTAGGAGTAATCTGCTTGTTATGAAGCATCTTTGTAACCTCCTGTATAACTAATTCTTGGTGAATTAGGATTCCTTGAGTGGTCAGTGTAACCGGAGACTCGAGAAGACAATGGCGAGATGTCATTGTGGGGAAAGCCTGAAATAGGGTTAGTAGCGTTATATTCATTGCGATGAATCCCTGAACGTCTGGCTGTGAAAGCCTAGTAGTAGATCTTGCGAGATTGGAACATGCAAGTCAATGTTTATTATATTTATTAAGTTAAATCCCTGAACGGTTCATTGCATGTTAGTCACAGTGCGGCTGTGCAAGTGGTTAGTCACCAGCTGTTGCCCGTGCATCTGTGATCGAGATTGATTATAGTGGATTAAGTCCTTGTGTTCAAGGCGAAATCACCTGAGGAGGGTGGACTGGATTAGCCTTTGTGGTGAACCAGGATATATCATGTGTTCTTTACTCTTATGCTTAATGTCTTTATTAATCTTTCTATATTGAGTATCGAAATCCTACATAAGCAAAGTCAGAACCTTGCAGCTTAACTCTGATAAGCTTCCGCGCTGCAAGTTCTGAGAAACATAGTTTATGTTCAGACTCTCGTTAGTTCTCATTCTTCTTGGAAAGCAAGTCTGAATGTAACTTCGTCAGTCAGAGTCTCTCAACAAACTCTGATGTTACCCTAAGCGCTTTAAAGACAAGAATCAAAAAGTTGTCAAAGAGTAAATACACAATTCAAACCCCCCATTTCTTGTGTCTTTCTCGCACCTTCAATTGGTGTCAGAGCTCCGGTTCTGTTATTGATGGATATCAAACACCTAACAGTGTCAGAAAAAGATCCGGATGCGGTGCATAGAAATACTCTGGGTGAGATTGAAATCCACTTACAATCTCTATAACAGTTCAGAAGATGATTGTGTACAAAATTGTAATCAATCTAAGTATTTGAGCAAATCACTGATTCTGGAAGTTTTGCAGCTGTCAAACAACTAAATCTTCCTCACTAAAGTTTTAATGAAGATTGAAGAATCAGCTGATAAGATAGACTCATCAGATAAGAAGTAGTATCTGTTGAATGCTACTCTTGGAAGATGCGTGTGAATGAACCACGTATTTGCTCAAAGTTAAATCATCAGAAAACAAGAAGTCTTGTTTGTTGAAGATTAATTCTTTATGAGTTTTTGAGATGTTTTCAAGAAACGAATTAGGTCCACCCTTGACTTTCTCGTTTGAAACTCATTCAGAACTTCTTCATGTAAAGAAGAAAGATTGTTGTTCTATGATTTTGTACTTCTGAGTGAAGTCAGTTGAAGTCAGAAAATCTAATGAATTCGAACTCTTAGAAATGATTCAAAATTTGAATCTTGAATGATATAGAAGATAAAAGATTCAATGTAGAACTGAATATTGTTTTCTTGGAAGCAATACAGAGAGCTATGCAGAAATATGAAAGAAAATTCAGGAAGAAGAATGTCAAGGATTCATCAAATACTTGATCAAGAATGAGCTCTTAAGTCTTGTTTGAATCAGCTTAACTAAGTCCTGATAACTTAAAACTATAATCAAATCACTATTTGATAAGTTGTTCAGAACCTCTCACGCACTGGAATCAGAAGATGTCAAACCAGACACTTAAGTTCTCTACCTAAAGTCAAAAGGATTCAAGTCACTGACGTCATTCAGAATGAAGAAATCAGACACGCTGTGGACTATTCTCAAACCAGTATCAGAATTCAGAAAATAGTCATATTCTTCAAAAATCGGAATGGAAGCAAACTTTGAAGAATCCAAGAACCCAACAAGTCACTCTAAAGGAAGCAGAAGCAGACATGATGATCAGAAGTCCTGAGTCAGAATTGAATGCAAGATATAAAAATAGAAAGTTCAGACTTTATAAGGTATGATCTTCTCTATCTTAATTATTTAAACAATAATGCATAAATTTGGTTCGGTAGAAAGAAATAAATAATCTGAAATATTTCCGGCGTACAAGAAAATTTCTTTGCTATGCGTACACTCGAAAGTAACTTCAATCATAATTGCGAATCTTTGGAAACTATACCATATCTCTGACAACATAATCTATTCTAAAAATCTTATTAAATCCTTTTGTACAAATCTATGATTTTCTTAGACTAGGTACAACTTATCCTACCCATTTACGTGTATAAAATCACGTCTCCTTATTAAACAAACCCATACTCAAAATCCTCTTTATAAAGTCATAAGTGTCAAAACCCTGTTGTCCATCATCATGCCTCCACTCACCTTTATTGGTAACCAAGATCTTCTTGAAATCATTCCTGAAAAACAATTTGTGATCAATACCCCTCCTCTCTCGAGTTGCATTGTCTGCAGTCTAGCAGAAGTGCTTTACACTCAACATTGGACTAGATACTCCATGATGCTAGAAAAGCCTATCTACGTAAATTTTGTCAAAGATTTCTGGAAACATGCTGATCTTGATTTTGAAAGCAAGTCCATCACCTCCTTTGTTTTTGAACTCCCAATAATCATCAACCTGTTCTCAATCACTCTTGCAACTGGATGTGAGAATGTTGGAATCCCTATTGACTTTGACAAACACAAATTTTTTGCTGCTAAAAATTTTGCATCCCTTCATGACCTAACTTTAGGATACATACCCTTCAATCCTGAAAATCTCCTACCCATTCCCAAAGCCTGGTACAAGCTCATGTTGTCCAATTTTCTTCCCAGAGGAGAAAGTCATGACATCCTTAGATTTCATGACCATGAGTTCATTTATTTACTAATGAATGGATTTCAAATAAATCTACCACACACTATCTTCAACTGTCTCTGGAAAACCATCTCTGAGTCCAGAAACCTCACAAAGTCCTACATTCCTTATGGAAGAGTTTTGTCTGAGATTTTCTTTAGAGATGGAATTGTGGACATGATCAAAGAAAGAATTAAAGAAGATGGTCCTGAAAGTCTTCCAGATAACTGCTTGTTGAAAACTAAGTGTGAAACCTTTGGTAACTAGGAAACCCAAATCTGTCTGTGTTTTAACTATGTATGCGGAGTGTATGTGTGAAATTGCAGTTGATTCTAAGTAGATTCAATAGTGTCAGTTTGCCCTGAGTTATTTAAAGATTAATGAACCTTGTCTATGAATCATTTTTTATTATTGAATTCTTAATTCTAAAAATTAAAAAATATTCGACAAAACACTAATTGATATTATTTATTGAAAGTTCTTGAAAAATATTTTAGTGGCTCAAGACACCATCATCATTAATATAGCAGCCCCAGTGGCCACTCACGGCAAAGCAGTTGTTAACACATTAACTCTTCTCAGAGTAAATTAGTAACTGCTCCGTTTTCTTTTCCCACACGTTCACGCCTTTTAGCATACCCTAAGCAATCATGACCACCTAGGAAATAGTAAACCCAAAACCTTGTGCACCAATTTAGTCATTATACTCCTTACTCTCACTCGCTATAAATAGTTGGACGTTTCCCTAGCATAACTCATCCTCAAATCTAAACTCTTTTTCTGATAAAACTCTCATTTCAACAAGATAATGAACTCTCAAAGAAATGGTCCTACCTTCTTAGGCAGAAAATAAAATTTACATGTTATCTCAGAGAAAAGACCCAACCTCGCTCGTCTCGGAAATGATGGCTTAGAGATAATAAGAAGCATGCAAGCTCAGTCTTGGCAGTGCTATTACTCCCAACTGAATGGTCCAATCTTTACTAATCTTGTTAAAGAATTATGGAATTATGCTAGGGTTAGCACTGATGGAAACACCATCTGGTCTGAGGTTCATTATCACCCCATTTCTATCTCTATTGCCTCGATAGAGAAAATCATTGGATGTGTCTCTGACGGAGTCACGATTGATCACTTCTAATCTGACTTAAGCATGGTGGAGAGATGTAGAATCTTGTTTGATGATTCAGTTCCATACGAACCGGATAATCCTGAGAAACTCCTTCCTGCTCCAAAAACTTGGTTCAAATTTTCACTAACCAACCTTCGTCCACGCGCGTCTGCGAGAAGCACTAGACTCATAACGACAGAATCTTCGTCTTTCTTCTAACACATCACGTTAGAATAGACCTTCCCAAGACTATCTTTAACCATATGAGACACTCTATCAGAACCTCAAGGAATCAGATGCATGCCTACATTCCATATGGGAGAATAATATCTGAGATAATCTGGAAAGAAAAGGCCTGGGGATTAATAAGCAGGCTTGGACCTGGATCCTCACCAGAAGAGACCAGATGTGAACGAGTGGATAAAATAGAAGATTTTGATGATTAAACTTTAAACCTTAGTAAATCTCAAAATTGTTTTTGTGTAGTTTTGTGTTGATGGTTATATATCATTTTAATCTATGAATCAATGTTGCTTCCTGTTTTATCATCTATAATCATATCAGTATTAAATCCATAACTTTTATCATACTCTGAAATGCTTACATTGCTTAAATAAAACATTTAAAACATTATCATAACCCAACGATGATCGATAAATTAACATCCTTTAAGGATGATGACATCACAAAAATCCAAAGATTAGTAGATGCTTCCAGTTCAAGCACAAATTCCTTAGTAATTAAAAAAATCTGGACTGAGTTCCATGAATGGATCTCAGAGGAAATTGTGAAGAGCAAGAGGTTGGCAATTACTCAAGCAGAAGAAAAACCGCTTTTCACAAGAACTGATGATTCTGAAAACCTTCTCTCATCTTCTTCATCATCTTTAGGCTCGCTCTAGTCTAACTCAATAGGACCCATTAAACCCAGCTTTATTAGGACTACGATTACTTAAAATATTTCTCATTAGGAATCTGTGTTTAAATTATCTATGTTTTGATTATCTTAAACATTTCTAGATTAAGCTCAACCTATGCTCTACATTTTTTAAACTATGTTATGTTGATGCTTCTATCTGATTGTTCATAAATGAAAATGCTATAATTAATCTCTACAGATGATCCAAAATCTTCAATTGGTAATCGAAAGATTCCATCTAATTGTCCTTCAAATGAACATGCTATGGTTATAGATGGTTATCACTAAATAACTCGGTTTGTTCTTAACTGCTCAAATGTTGGCTCTATGTTCTATGTTGTTTAACATATCCCGAATATATATAATGTTGTTGATATGCTTAAATTCTTGACTGATGAAGGAATTACATGCTTAAATGCTCATATGCTCTAACACTTTTTGATGATGTAAAAAAGGGGGAGAAATATAATAATTTTGATTGAGAAAACGAAATCTGAAAGATAATGATTTTGATTGAGAAAATGAAATCTGAAAGAATGCAGAAAGAATATGCAGAACTCAAACAAAGTACATAAAAATGCGTTACTTCTAACGTTTGTTTGTTTGATGTTATCCGAGGAACTCTAAACAAGTTCACTAGGCATTCTAAGACAAGTTAAGCAAGAAGAACAGTGAAGTACACTTCGTGAACATGTGTTCAGAATCAGATCTACCCAGTACTGCTCAGAAGTTGAGAACTGTCTGAAAGTCAAAGTTTATCGTGATCTCTGTCTCACTTGGTTCAGAAGCTGGGAGCTGTCTAAGAATATGAGATTCAGAATATAAGAATCAGAAGAAGGAAACTCTGAAAGCAGTCAAGACAAAGTCTACATCTCAAGATGCTTATTCAGAAGAACTGTGCAAATCAGAATTCAAAGAACTGTCTGAAGATCCGGATTGAAGATCCAAGAAGAAGTAGTTATGATGTCTACCAAGAACTCAATTAAGAAGAAATGATTTGGTATCAGACTAAGTCAACAAATGGTAATCAAACTCAGTATAGACAAAGATTAGTATCAGACTCATCAATCAGAGCTAAGTTGTGAAATGTTTTGTATACCTTCATTGGTATCAATCTCAGCACACTAAGGAAATACCCTTCAAGTGGTATGAAAAGTAATCCTTCACTTGGTATCAGACACAACATACTCTGGTATAATTCAGTACCAGACTAAGATTAAAACATGTGTGACAGTTTTAGAATCAAGCGTTGATTGATCACAAATATTAACCTTCAATTGCTATCTGATCATAAATCAAGCTTTGATGAACCACTGAGTTGTGACAGTAACAAGGTTATAAGATGAAGACCCGTGTTCAAAAGTCAAACTCTGAAAAGTCATGATCTTTATTGGTGATTAAAATTTAATATTCCTGAACTACGTTCTGAAAGATCCCAATATCTGACTTATGGAAATTAGGGGGAGACTACCCAGAAGATTCAAATGATAAATCCTATAATCTTCACAAATTCTGAAACTCAGGGGGAGTTTCTTAAAAGATGGTGTCTGTCTTTGATGAATAGCAAGGCTATGTTATCAGATAAGAACTGATCTGCTTGTGCTTAAATGAATCTGTTGAAAGGTAGAAATGCTTCAGAAGTCTCTGAAGATTACAAGCTCTGATATGACTACAAAGGAACCGAGTTCTGAAGATCTGAAGATGGAAGTTCTGATGAACTAGTCCAGATACTGAAGACTCTTTGTTTTCTTAAAGACGAGATAGAGAAGTAGTTCTTTTCTATTCTTTGTTATGGCAACTCAAGTTGTTATTCTGTATGTCTTTGGATCATATAAGATTCTAGATGATCATAGATAAAACTTTGAGGATAACATATTCAGGGGGAGATGTTGTTCCAGACTTTGAATATGTTTGTTTTGGTGATTACCTTGTATAAAATGTTCAATCAAAATACTTGGTTTTGTCATCATAAAAAAGGGGGAGATTGTGAGAGCAAAAATTGTCTCTACAAGTCGATCTATGTTTTGATGATAACAATACGTATTTGTGAAAGAACCATTTTATGTTCTAACGTGTGTTGTGTGCATATCATAATTATAGAAAATATCAGATCCAACAAGCACCAGCCAGATGAGCATAATTGATAATATGCGAGGTTACTATGTGTGACACAAGTCGCAAGAAGCAAGAACGCTTTTGTATCTGATCGTGATCAGGCAGATCCAAGGATGCCGATATTGCTGATGCAATGCTCTTGTGGATGCTCTCTGAAAGTGATCGAGATTCTGAAGATTGTGATGCTTCTGAAGAAGAGAATCGAAGTGCTGAAGACTCTCATGACTTGAAGTTCTGAAGGCGGAAGGCTCTAAAGACCAAGTGCAGAAAGACTCTAAAGTCTTATGTGTTCTAAAGATTAAGGTTCTGAAGATCAAGTATTAAAGACTCTGAAGACAGATTCCTAATGGACAAGTTCTGAAGTTTCGAAAGACTTGAAGAAGTAAAGGATAACATGCTCAAAGACAAGTGCTGAAGTTCTGAAGACTGATTCCTAATGGACTTCTTCAAATAACTAAAGACTTGACGTATTAGATATCCTACTAAGAAGACTCTACTCATGCTTCATCAATTAACCATCAGAAGCCTCTGAAGTTCAGAAGTCACATGTTACCATTGTGAGTAACTATACACGGCGCCCAAGAAAGATATATCCCGTCACTTCTCCCACAGTAAAAAGGAGATGTGTCAGTACATCTAGGTATTACACAACGTCTCTTTTCCAACAGCCAACAATATTTCAAACAGCTATATTTCTACTGGGCTATTTAAAGGAAAGAGATTTCACTTTTGAATCATCGATTATGTCCATGAATGGGGAATTGATCAAAGTTATTGTGTGAAGATAGCAACAACGATGAGTTCTTGTTGTAACATTTAGAATATCCAAAGCTATCACCATTTACACATGGCCATTGTTGTTGAAGCTCAAAGATCATCATTCAACACAACAATAATGAATTGGTACAAAAGCTATTGATGAAGAAGACAACATTGAATATCAGTCAAGTCATCAACCCACCTTCTCGTCAGTGCTACATTGAAGATCTGAAGCAAGGAGTTGTTGCTCAAAGCTTGCTCACCCAAGAAGATGATGAAGAAGAAGATCTACAAGATGTCAACAACTGTCAAATCATTATACATCTCTGTAGTTTCTTAGAATAGGCAAGGAGCTGTTGCTCACATCTTGCTCGAACACTTGTGTGTTTTTTGTACTTAAACTTAGGAGTAATCTGCTTGTTAAGAAGCATCTTTGTAACCTCCTTGTAATACCCCAAATTTTGACCACTTAGATTTCCCATCATTGTGAAAATCATCATCACAATATGGATGAACCATCATGCTTCATCAGTCTCCCCAAAGATGGGTGAGCATCCAATACAATCAAAATTAGGGTTTCAAGCCCTCTCTGAGTGCTTAGACAAAGGATCAATCAAGAAATGACATGATCTTCAACTTGTCTAATCCCTCAAACATCCACAATGGATCAAAAAGGACTCCCACTCCAAGGATTAAGCACAAGGCTGCTCCCTTCTAGGTGGATCAAGTCTCAAGATCGACAGTGTCACCAAATTAGGGTTTTGGTCGACCAGGGCCTCTAGATGGAAATTTTCATCTGGGCACAAGGCAATGATCTAAAACATGACCTAATATACTTCATGGAACCTCATGAACCCATGCATCAAGTCAATTTTGCCTCAGGGGATGCATTCATCAAAAATCAGGAATTAGGGTTTCTTGACCTAATTCACCCCTAAGTTGACTTTTGGGACAAACCATGAGCCAAGACCTCAAGAGATGATTTGAGGGTCTCTAATACACCATATTGATCCATTTGGAACAATGGATTGATCCAAGAAGCTTGAGCAACAAGTTTCATTTTCATCTGCACCACAATTAGGGTTTTAAGGGAAAAGTCAACTGTAACTTTGACTTTTGACCTGGACATGCTCCCAAACCCTAATGCATGATTGAATATACCCTATGACACCCATGGAACATGTCCATCAAGTTTGATTTAGGTCAAGGACATGATTTCCTGAAGAATTGCACAGTTTGGAATTCATTTGATAAAAAGTCAACTGTGCACAAAAGTCAACTTTGACTTTTTGAGATTTTTCACCAAAATGGATTTTTAACCCTAAAATGATGTTAATGTATGATTTGAATCATCATTCATCAAGAAAAATCAAGAAAAATGAGATAACTTGTAAAAGGGGTAACCATAAAACTTAGAAATTTTTCTAAGTTAAAAATAAAGTGGCAAAGGTACCAACTTTGGAGGACCATAACTCCTAAACCACAAGGCCATTTTTTCTCATCCAAAGATGGATTTGTAGCCCTCATTATCACCTACAAAAACTTTAACTACAAGTCATTCCAATTCATTAAGGATTTTGAGTTATGGAGTGATCAAAGTGGCTGAAAAGTGAAAATGTCACTTTTTCCAACACTTAGTGAAATTTTCACTAAGTCAGAATTCTGCTTCACTTTTTGCCAAATGTAGGGGGATTTTTCACTTGGAATCAAAAGAGATCAAAACCAAACTTGTTCAAACAGTTGTTGTATCATGTAAGAGCTTTCCAAAATGGCCAAGAACATTGCCAAATTCAACCTACATCATGAGATACAACATTGGCAAGTTGCCTTGCTGAAATCTGTCAAAGCAAGGCAGAATTTGCATTTTGGCTCGATTTGCCAAAATCAGCCAATTGCAATTGCTCCAATCCACTTGGACACCTCATAGGATTGAATCCAAATGGGACAATCACTAAGCCAAGCCTCCAAGGTCCAAGGAACAAAGAATAGCATGTTGAACCTAGAATGGCCAAAATAGGGACAAGACTTCAAATTTGGAATGAGGCATTCAATGGAACCATCAAGGTGGCATGGACTGAGCCATTCGCATCTGAAATCAATCAAGACTTATCCAAGACAAAGGGGACCAAAGCTCTGTGCCCTAACCTCTAGTCAATGGCTAGAGGAGACTTTCATTTCCATTGGCCAACATTGAGGAAACCTACTTACCAGCTGCCATGTACTATTCCTTGCAAAACAAACTTGCTCTACTATAAATAGAGCTCAATTGTGATCAGTTTGAGTACACCAAAGCCATCTAACAGATGCTTTCTTCAAAATCTCCTCTTTCACTCCAATTTTGCCTTCTAAGGCAAGTCACTATCGGGTTTTGAGTTTGAGAGTAATTCCAATCAAACCAATCACTCACACACCTCACATACATCACATATGAGCTGATCAAACACTCACATAACATCTGGAACATCAAAATCTCAAAATCACTTGCCATCCACACAAGTTTGAAGTGAAGTTGCAGCTGAGATGCCATAAACTGATCCAGTCCATTTCAATTCAATCCAAGTGTTCAAACACACTCCATATGGTGTAGGGAAGCTGTCCAGATCATCACAACTTGTCTGTAACACCTCCAACTCAAAGTCACATCTGCTCTTGCTGTCACGACTTGAAGGTAAGCCTAAACTTGGGCATCTCTCAATCTATGCATATTTCCTCGCACAATAATTTGGCCATATGTTCATAATCATGCATGGAATGTTTTCCCTCAATTAATTGCATTGTTTGAATCGTGTATCAAAAATCCTAGCCTTCATGCAGAAATTAGGGTTCTTGAGGTTTCTTCGTGATTTCTTGTTGTATGTTTAATTTAAATGAAATTAAAGTACATAGACATGATCGTGAGGTTGAGACGAGCATAATGATATGTGGGTTGCATGTTATAATTACGTATTCAGTGAGATTGGATGGAAAATGCAAATCTGGGCAAACTGAAAAAACGCGCGTGTTCTTGGCGCCATTTTCATATATTTGAATATTTGAATTTTGTGATTTTGTTTAATTGATTCAAAAATTAATTTCTCTCTGAGTTTTAATGATTTTGAGTTGATTCTTTTTTTAATAATTCACAAAAATGTTAAAATATTTTATTTTATCAAAAAATCCCAAAAATATTATTTATTTCATATAATTGATATTTTTGTAAAGAATTAATATTTTGATTATTTTTGGCATTTTAAATATTTTTTCTACATTGATTTTGCAACTTTTAATGCTTTCTAATTATTTTGTAGGTCAATACTTAATTTTTGAAGCATTAATCCAAGATCACAATTTGTTTTCCATGTGTTAAACAATTTTTGATCATTTTAATTGAATTTTTATTCAATTAAATACTTTTTGAAAACAAATTAGGGTTTTGGATTAATTCAACCCTCATAAATCATTTTCAAAACACTTTGGGCCTCTATTAGAGTGTAAGACCCAATCATTTTTTGACCAAATCATCTTTGGGCCTCACTTATTGTATAAGTCCCGATACCGTCAAAAAACAAACGGCGCGATCGTCGCCTTTTCAAAAAAACATCTAGGCCTCTCCTCGAGCTATAAGACCCATTCAAAACTTTTGGGCCTCTATTAGAGTGTAAGACCCAATCCCCCTTTTAACCAAAACATTTTGGGCCTCACTTATTGTATAAGTCCCTCTGCGTTAAAAGAAAACCTCGGCGTTATCGCCATTTTTAAACGAAAAGTCATTTGGGCCTACCCTCGTGTTATAAGCCCCACTCTTTTTCCTTTAAACCTTTTTGGGCCTCTTGAGAGAGTGTAAGACCCATCCCTTTGTACAGAAAACCATTTTTGGGCCACAGTCACTTGTATAAGTCCCGCTGTACAAATTCAAACAGTGCGCTCACTGATAAAACTCTGGGCCTCTCCTTGAGCTGTAAGCCCCAAATCTTTCTTTTTCAAAGCACTTTCTCCTTTGATTTTGAATATACTGTTGTTTTCAATCTTTCTTTGTTGAACAACTAACCAAACAGCATGGAAGCTCTACAACCGAGTAAGTGGTTATCGCTTTCATTTACTGCTTTCATATTATAAACTGTATTGTGGGGCTGCTCACTGTAAGTCTCCTTTCATAAGCTCATATCTACCGTGTAATAATAGTATAGATATTTCGAGTTTCCCTGGCAACTACGTCTAGAACTAGGTGACGCCGTTTCATTTATTCGTAGAAATAGACGCCTAGATCCCCAATAGGAGCACCAGATACAGTCTTCTCTTCGGCTGTCCTCCTTAGGAATCATCAAGAAATTCTATCCCCCAGAGATGAATTATTCTCGGTGAAACTTCTCTTGAATTTCTTCAAACCGCCGAATGGTTCGGACTCTCTCTAAAAATTAAAGTCACTGGATAGTAAACCTCACACGTTTACCAGTGGTTTTAACTCTAAAAGAGTTTTCCTGAACTTTTCTTTGGTTTGGGACCCACGGGCTTCTTAAAAGCATCGGCCTCCTCTTGGGCATCATACAAGGACCCACAGGCTTCCTAAAAGCAACCCCGCCTCCTCTTGGGCATTATTCAAGGACCCTACGGCTTCTTAGAAGTATTCACAGCCTCCTCTTAGGCTTCGTATAACGATCTCTTCCTCCGGGAATGATAGCCTCCTCTTGGGCTTCGTACAAGGACCCGTCGGCTTCTTAAAAGTTTCCAGCCTCCTCTTGGGCTTCGTACAAATTGTCCCGACGACCTCCTAGAGGTATAGGAACAGAACCTAGTCATCCTCATAGAACAGTCCTTTCATAGAGTCTACTACTGTTTCTCAAAGCATAGTACCAAAGATAAAACTCTAGACACGGACAGTCTAACTTCCTTGAGTCTCAAAGACATTCTCAAGCACCCTTCGTTAAATAGGAAGGGAACCCGCAGACTCGGACAGTCTCAATACCCTTTGGATTTCCCGTTTCCTCAACGAGAAGGAAATACCCCTGATCCTCAAATTAAATCCCTGAGTACAGTGTTGCTCATATAAGAACTGATTTTCTCTTTTAAATCAGTATATTGGATCTGTCACTCAACTGAAACAGTTACAATAGCCTCCATCTCGGGCTTCATACGAGATACCAAAATTCTCCCCAGTGGAGTCAAAACAACCTTTTCGCCTCTCTCTCAGGCTTTGTATGAGACACAAAAGATTCCCTCGTTGAGTCAATCACCCTTTTTTTGCCTCCATCTCGGGCCTCGTACGAGATATAAATCCCTTAAGCAAGAGTCGAACTCTTTTCTAGCCTCCTCTTAGGCTTTGTATAACGATATGCCCCACTGGGTCAAAAACCTTTAGCCTCTCTCTCGGGCTTTGTACGAGACACAAAATAGCCTCCTCTTAGGCTTTGTATAATGATTTTCCTAGCGGAAATTAGCCTCCTCTTAGGCTTTGTATAAGAAAACCACTGGTTGATCCAATCAATCTTTTAGCATCAAAGCTGTGCCATGTTCACAGTATACAAACATCAACAACTCATTTCCTTTCATCTAATCGCTGTAAGCGGCAAGCCTCTGGATCATCTATATCCATGCCACTGTCCCTCTTTTAGCATGAGAAATTCCTAAGGAAAGATGGCATTGCTCTACACTGAGTTAAAGTCTTCTCCTTCAGGTTAAAACCCTTTCTTCGGAAATTATGGCATTGCTCGGATCCGCGTATCCCAGTTAAAGTAATTCTCCTTCCCCCTCTTTAGAGATGACAAATTCTCTCTAAAGTCGAGGTCTTTCAGCTTCACGTCTTGGGCTTTGAACAAGACACAAATAGACCTTTTAGCTTCACATCTTGGGCTTTGAACAAGATACAAATCACCTTTTCGCTTCACGTCTTGGGATTTGAACAAGACACCAAAAACCAATTTCCTCCCATAGAATAGGAGGAACTACGAATGCTCTGATTTCCCTGTTTCGGTAAACGGGAATACGTAGGCATAAGATCGAAAGAAAAGATCTTAGCGAGCGCAATCAACAAAAAACCCAAATCCCATATCCCCATCAATCAAAAGCAGTAATTCAAAAGCACCAGTCCTAACATCCTAATCCTTATTCCCCGCCAGAAACCCTTTGCCTAGAAAAAAAAGAAAGAAAGAACCTGTATTGGCGAAATACGAATAACCAGTACAAAGGCCCCCCTACATTGATAGCATCCGTAACCTAACAGACCGCTGTTTAAATTCAGTATGCAAGCAGGGTTAATTGGAGACATCTATTTCCCTTCCTTATTCAGCTCACAATAGGATAAAAAATGAATCGACCTGTAGTTTTAAGCTCAACCGCAGAGAGCGACCAGCGCTTAAGAACCGCGTCCAAAATCGCTCGCTACAGAAAAGTGGCGCCCACCGTGGGGCCGATCTTTCTTTCTGTTTCTGTTTTCTTTGAAAATGGAGACTCTGCTGGGGAGTCATTGCCAAGATCTTTCTGCCTTAGGGCATCATCCCCGTTTTCCACAGAAAATGGGAACTCTACCGAAGAGAAAGATTGACCTATGCTGGTCCATCTCTTAGGCAGGGAACCACAGATTGGGGCTTCCGTCGGGGAACCCATTTCTGTCAGGAACTTAAGATTCATAGCTTTATAAGTCTAGGATGATTAGGACAAATATATATATACTGCTTTTCCTAATTGCTATACATGTTTATTTTTCTGCTAATGGGAATGCGGGTGATGCCGTATGTGGACAGAATGAGTATACACTTAAGAAAAGCCAACCTTTTTCGTAGTGCGGAAGCTATCGGAAATAGTTGTTACGTGATACTACCCTCATTTGAGGCTGGTGATCTATTCTCGGTGAATAGCACTTACTCTAAGATTGCACACAACTCGCTGGCGATCCGCTTGTTGTCTGTCTTCCTGGGAGGAGCTGATGATAATGAGTACAGGTACAAAAATCACCCTAGTATAAACCTTTGGGGATGGGTAGAGCCTTGACTTCATGACAACGACCCTTTGACCCCATGTTTTTTCTATGTTTATGTGTGCTGCATTCATGCATCCATTTAATAAAACATTAAAACATTCAAAAAATTTCTCTTCTAGTCTCTCTGTTTTTCAAAATTAAACTAAGACTGTGATTGCAAATATCAGAGAAAAAGATTACGCTAATGGATTTCGGTAGAAGGAGAACTCACCAGTATACCTTCAAGGTTCCAAAACTAGGGGATTTAGCAAGGATGATCGTTAACCCAGAGGCTTTCAGAGCCAAGCACGGCGGTTTGCTACCACTGTTAAGAGTCCATGTGATTAAGGGAATCATGGATGCGCTCATTCAGTTCTACGATCCGGTTTATCATTGTTTCACATTCCCGGATTACCAGCTGGCACCAACGCTGGAGAAGTACTCTCATCTGGCTGATTTACATATCACTGATCGAGCTCCATTTTCTGGACTGGAAGAAATTCCAAAGAATCAGACTATTGCAAGAGCAATTTATTTGGATGAGTCTGAGGTCAGGACTCACATGACCACTGAGGGTGGCATCCAAGGTTTGCCAGCCCAGTTCTTGACAAAGAAAGCTCTGTACTTCGCTAGTATAGGGAACGGGACTGCTTTTGAAAGCATCTTTGTCTTGCTCACCTACGGGTTATTTTTGTTTCCCAACATCAATAACTTCGTCGATATCAACGCTATTAAGGTTTTTCTCATTGGAAACCCTGTGTCGACTTTGCTCGCAGATGCGTATCATTCTGTACACTTAGGAAATTTGTACAGCAGAGGGGAGATCACATGCTGTGTACCTTTACTTTACAAGTGGTTTATCTCTCACTTGCCTAAGTCCGCTGCTTTTTGGGATTGCAAGAGTGTCTTACGTTGGTCGCAGAAGATCATGTCCCTCACCAATTCTGATATAGATTGGTGTAATAGGATTTATGAGGGAATCAGAATCATTAACCGTTGTGGAAACTTCCCCAGCGTACCCCTCATATGAACTAAAGGAGGAATCGACTATCATCCGATATTGGTTCTTCGTCAATTTGGATACCCGATGAGACACATCCCACTGGATGTTCATCTGGAAGGTCTTTTCTTCAAAGAAGGAGAAAACGACAGAGCACTAAAGATGGAAATAGTGCAAGCTTGGAAACATGTTAATAAGAAAGGACGAGAGTCTCTGGGAAAACCGGACTGTGTCTCGGTGGAGCCTTATCTCCATTGGGTACAAACTAGAGCTCTCAAGCTAAAGATGCCTTATCCTCGTTACGGAATTCTTCCGCCGAGGGAAATTGTCATGTACTTCATGACGGAAACTGAAAGGCTTCAGGTTACTCTCAACAAAGTTCAAAAAGAAAGAAGATCTTGGAAGAACAAGTACCGCACCCTCAACGTAGAGTGCATCCAAATACAGCAATTACTGAAAGAGAAAGATGCTCTGATTGAAATTTTGGAGCAGCACGCTGTAGAGAATCAAGATGACCAAAGGAATTTGCTCACTCCTTTCACTTGGCAAAGGAATGACAACCCGACAACGGCCCAAGCGCCCCGGTCAAAGAAAAGGAAGATGCCAGAATCAACACCCGGTTTCTCCTCAGAGAGGACTCGGGACCCATTAGTTTAGGTTTCTGTTTCTGCACTTTGTAATCTACTGTATTTCCATTTCTGTAATCCTTTGGAATTCAATAAAAAGGGGTTTCCCCACTGTTTGATATTTGCAATCTAATTGTCGAAGTTTATTTTGATTAAACCAAACAACAATTAATATAATCATTGCATTCATCATTCTCACATCGCGTATTCTCCTTACCTACGAATCTCACGTTTGTGTCTCGATTCTAGAGTCAAACTGTCTCATTCATATAATACTCGGGCCAATCGTCAGAAAAAGATGGATGATCTTGAGGAAGAAAATAGAGAGTTGAAAGAAGAGATCGACACTCTGAGAGAGGATATGAGAAAGCTTCGTAACGACATGCAAGCCATGGCAGAAGCTCAGCTACAAAGAACTGTGATCTCAGAGATCACCTCAACGCCCATCATAGAAAAGTATGATCCTAGGTATCAGATACCGAAAGATCGTCCTTGGGGCATGCCTGTTAACTATATCCCAGAAGGATATGCTCCGCCGATCACTGAAGATCAGGGAATCGCAACAGAAGCCGCTGGGCCTGAAGGTTACAAACTTCGGGAAAGCGAAGATGCCAGGGGCATACTGAAGACTCCTGAAGGTTACAAACTTTGGGAAGCACCAAGACTTACTGCCGTAGTCACGGTACCACCCCCGGTGGTGCACACTGTCCCAGAAGGACAGATTCCACCAACACCTTCTGGTAAGAAGGAAACTATGTTTGACAAAATGGAGGAATTCCAGGAACAGTTCCTGGAAATGCAGAAAGAGCTGCAAGCCATTCGCGGTCAGGAACTATTTGGAAAGGACGCCGCAGACCTCTGCTTGGTCCCAAATGTAAAAGTCTCGCACAAATTCCAAGTGCCCGACTTTGAAAAATACAAGGGTAACTCTTGCCCTCAGAGCCATCTGGTGATGTACGCTCGGCGGATGTCAGCTCAGACGGAGAATCAGGACCTGCTGATTCACTACTTCCAGGATAGTTTAACCGGTGTCGCACTCAAATGGTACATGGGTTTAAACCGTACTACGATCAGCACATTCAGAGATCTTGGTACTGCCTTCGTCCAACAATACAAATACAATTTGGACATGGCACCCGACAGAGATCAACTCAGATCAATGTCGCAAAAGGAAAAGGAAACCTTTAAGGAGTATGCTCAAAGGTGGCGTGAAATTGCCGCTCAAATTTGTCCACCTCTTGAGGAAAAAGAGATGACAAAGATCTTCTTAAAGACCTTAAGCTCATTTTACTATGACCGAATGGTTGCCAGTGCGCCCAGTGATTTCACCGAGATGGTTGGTATGGGTGTACGTCTTGAGGAAGCCGTCCGAGAAGGACGTTTGGTAAAAGACACTGGATCGACGAGCGGTACTAAAAAATATGGTAGTGCTCTCCCTAAGAAAAAAGAGCAAGATATTGGGAATATCTCTCTCGGAAAGCAAAGGCGACGTTATCAGCCAGTAGCAGCTGTTACTCCTGCTATCGGCCCCGCGCCTGTTCCTATGTATCAACCTCAGGTTGCGCAGAGCCAACCTGACCAACAAAGGACACAACAGCCTCTTCAGCAGGCTCGTCCTCCATATAACAACAACCGTACAACACGGCCATCAGGATTTGATCCTATACCTGTAACGTACGCAGAACTGTTTCCGTTACTGCTAGCCAAGGGGCACATCCAGACTAAGTCTCCCCTTTCAGTTCCGGAAAATCCGTCTTTCTGGTTTAAGGTGGATCAAACATGCCCTTATCATCAAGGAGGTTCAGGGCATAACATTGAGACTTGCCTCAATTTCAAATTCGACGTGCAAAAGCTTGTTAGGAGCGGGCTCTTATCTTTCAAAGATACGAACCCTAATGTTCTCACGAACCCGCTGCCTCAACACGAGAAAGCTGCAGTCAATCTGATTGAGAAAGAGACTAACAATGTCTATCAAATTCATGATGTACTCTTATTGGGGACCAATCTGGTCAAGATGCATTGTAGACAGAGTGGATATGGCCATGTGCCACCTCATAACTATCACCAGTGTGATATCTGCTCTAAAGATAACCAGGGGTGTTCTGTAGTGCAAGCAGCTCTACAGGAACAAATGGATCTTGGATGGATCCAAGAGCACCGAGTTCGTGGAGTTAACATGGTTTACACGAATTCCAACGTCATTCAAAACCACGACATCTGTGCGATGAATGTTAACTTGGTGGCGATGCACTCAAGGCAAAGCCAGTATCATAATCTGCCGCGGCACGATTACAGTTCCTGTATGATTTTCTTGGTAAACAAACAGGGATGCTCTTTCATACAAGAGGCCCTCCAGCGTCAGATGGATCTTGGATGGATCCAAGACTACCATGATAGGAACTCCTATCAAATCAACATGGTTCAGATCTTCGATATCCGCGTAATGAATACCAACCTGGTAGAGTTACATGCTGAGCAGGTCCGACTCAGATTCTTAATATCACATGATTACCAAAACTGTAAAGCAGGTTGCGAAAACGATCGAGGTTGTACCCTTGTCCAGGAGGCACTTCAGCACTTGTTAAATCACTGATGGATGCCAATCTACATGGATGAAGATACTCAGCAAATTAGTATCAATAACAGGAATCCTACTCGTCGTCAAAGTCAGGATGTCCGATCAATGGAAGGTAACCTAGTGAGGTTACATTGTATTCAAAGTGGGCGTGGCCAGGTGCCACCACACAACTATGACAGTTGTAGCGTCTGTTCGGAAAGTAACCAAGGGTGTTACCTTGTGAGAGCAGCTCTTCAGGGTCAGATCGATCACGGAGAAATTCGTCCATATCCAGGTTCTGGACCCATCAACTGGACGCCGAACTACCTTGCCGATCAAGTTGAGGATGTTGTCACAATCTCTAGTCATCATAGGACCAGGGATGTTTTTGCCATCATTCTTCTACTTGACGAATCTAAAGTTCCCAACCAGGAACGGATCGAGATTACTTATGATGGTCAGAAAAATCAGAAGGTTCCCATAGTCATCTATCTACCGGGGCCACTACCGTATGAATCAGCTAAGGCAATCCCTTACAAATACGGTGCAACAATAATCGAGAATGGAAAGGAAATTCCATTACCCTCCGTCGTGAATATTGCAGACATCAGTCGTGTAACACAGAGTGGTCGAATCTTCAACCGAGGGGTTGGAGAATCCAACAAAGAAAAGGAACTTCAGGCAGAAATTCCTGATCCACCAGTCAGTCAATCTGGTAATCCCGACTTTTCAAAAGACAAAGATGAGATGCTAAAGCTCATCCAAAGGAGTGAATATAACGTTGTTGATCAACTGTTACAGACTCCTTCAAAGATCTCAGTATTATCGCTGTTACTCAGTTCAGAAGCCCACAGGGAGGCTCTACAGAAAGTCTTGGTGCAAGCCTTTGTGGAACAGGATGTAACAATCAGACAGTTCGATAGCATTGTCTCTAACATCACTTCCTGCAATAATTTGGGATTTAGTGATGAAGAATTACCTGAAGAGGGTCGCCGTCATAACATGGCGCTCAACATTACAGTTAACTGCCAGGGCGATGCTTTAGCCAACGTACTGGTAGACACAGGGTCAGCCCTGAATGTTATGCCGAAGTCCACTTTGACGCAATTATCATTTAAGGGCCCTCCGATGAGAGTCAGCGAGGTCGTCGTCAAAGTATTCGACGGATCCAGAAAAACAGTTATCGGCGAAGTTGATCTTCCCATAACTATTGGTCCTCACACTTTCCAAATCACTTTCCAGGTCATGGACATCCGGGCAACGTACAGTTGTTTATTAGGAAGACCTTGGATACATCAGGTTGGAGCGGTTACTTCAACCCTCCACCAAAAGCTAAAGTTCGTCAAGAACGATCAACTTGTCACGGTTTGTGGGGAACAAGCCTTGCTTGTGAGTAACCTATCATCATCTACTTGTGTGGAACCCGAGGAGGTTATTGGAACTCAGTTCCAAGCACTATCGGTGAGCAAGAACGATCAATCCGAAGAAGGAACTTCAATTTCTTCATACAAAGATGCTATCAAAGCGGTCGAGAGTACCGATACAAAAGGATGGGGACGGCTTGTCATTCCTATTGACAATAAAACAAAGAAGGGTCTTGGTTTTTCTGCAACCTGTACTCAGACAGATGTCAACGATGAAAGTCTTCATCCCCTTCAAAACTTCTTCCACAATGGAGGTTTTCTTCACCCAGTGTCTCAGACAGTTCATGTTATCAATGAGGAAGATCCCTCTGACACAGATGAAGAATGGAAGTCCTATCTTAACAAGGACGGCTATATGTCTCAGGAAGAGGTGCCTATGCCTTTTTGCTTTCCTACAGAAAGTCCGAGATTTATACCAAGATCAGATGTCGAAACGATCTACGGAGATTATGATCCGAAAGGATGCCGTGCTCCACCAAATTCATTAGAGGATGACACTCCGATGAAAGAAAACTTTGATCACAATTACTATGGCCCGATGGATGGTCTGCCAATGTGGCAGCCTTACCCAGGAAACTTGGGGCAAGAAAGTCAGTCGAGTAATGAAACTCAGCTGAGCATCATTGAACAGAATACCTGTGTCCCCGCCATGTCATGGGATCAACACTCAGGTCATTCGGAAACTACTCAACATGAAGATGAATTCGCAACGTTTGCAGGACTAGAATTCATCAACTATGCTTTTCCTGAGGTCAACGTCATTGAGAGAGATGACTCCTCCAGTTCCAAAGAAATTTGGGACACTCTGGGACAACCAAGTGGAAAATACGACTTTATGGTCAAGTACACTGCTCCCGAAAGCTCTCGTATCAGGCTCGAAGATATCCAGTCAACTGGATGGGGAGATGCAGCTGAGAGCACCAATGTAACACCCCCTTTCTATACCCCCAAATAATTAAATAAATCATTTAGGCACGTATTGGAAATTTCATCAGAGTATAATTGTAAACACGGCATAAAAAGGTATGTCACATTATGCTTGAAATTAAAACATACAACACCTGCTCAACAAATGATATGCAACAGTGGGGTAGCAATCAAACAGAGGAAACTAAGTTCCTTACACCCACATTTTAAGAAATTAGAATTAAAGCGGAAAATCTAAAATATGATTAACATATATACATATGTCGTGTAAAAAGTTTGTCATATACCAAGTTATACATGTACTAGCCAAAAGATATATATACATAGTATACAAAACCACAAACGGCCACCCTAGCTACCCGGTGTCACATATCAGAGCCAACCGACAAAAAGGGTGAAGACACAAAGCTTCACAAAAAGACCTCCCGCAACTCTAATCTGCAATGCCTCATAGAGCATCATAAAACAGCAGAAGGGTGAGAAATATTATCATAATAACAATGCATATAATTATGTACTACAACATAAACATATAACACATATTCTCACCACAACTCATCATATATCACAATATAGATATATCATCAAGCATATTCATTATGCATACATTCACCATTATCATCATTCCACATGAACACACACATACTTGTTCATTCAACAATGCATCATTATAAGATACAGTTTATATCATTTCCCATAAACATACATATATCAATGTTTACTATGTCACAATCATCACATCTCACTCAATATACATCGCAAGGCATATATATATAAAACCAAGCATATTCCTCATAATGCTTATCATTCAACATAAACACACATATTCATGTTTATCCATCCATGCACACCTGCACAATTCTACTCATTCCACATCAACATATACATATATATGTTTATTCATCAATGCACAAATACAAGGATGACCAATGCAAATCATAGAGACCGACTCACGACTCTATGCAAATGCAATGCGGTACCGACTCATCATCTCAAGTTCAATTGAAGAACTTATTAGAATCATTGCTCGTTACTTAGGGTAACTCCCCGTCGGGCATACGATGTTCCCCGTCGCTACCACTTATCAACAAGCATACGACGTTATGGATCGTTTTTAGTCCTTTATAATAGGCACACGATCAATACAACAATTGCTTACACCCATAAGGGATCTATAATTCAACATGCATTGTTTACACCCACGAAGGGATCTACAATGTCTACATGCATTGTTTACACCCACAAAGGGATCTACAATGTCTACATGCATTGTTTACACCCACAAAGGGATCTACAATGTCTACATGCATTGTTTACACCCACGAAGGGATCTACAATGTCTACATGCATTGTTTACACCCACGAAGGGATCTACAATGTCTACATGCATTGTTTACACCCACAAAGGGATCTACAATGTCTACATGCATTGTTTACACCCACGAAGGGATCTACAATGTCTACAACCTGATGCATGTCATATAATGACCCATGGCAATCAAGGCTCATACATTAAATCATGCATTTCAAGTACATATAATACAATGCACATAATTGCCAAACGGCCACAAACCTTCACCACAACATCATATACCCATCAAACATCCCTCACACAAGTCATACGTTACATATCATATCCTATCGCACAATATAGAAAATAACTCAAAAATTCCATTTTACGGTTTCTCAGAAAAGTCGGCTAAAAGTCGGCTAAAAATAATATTTTTCTTCACCAAATCATAGAACATTTTTTTAGCTTCAGATCGATATAAAGAACAGCTAAAACAGATAAACGACGAAACAGTTATGCAACTTTTAAAAAACCAAATTTTTGAAAAAGAACAGCAGAGTGCAATCGATTTACACCTGTGTGCAATCGATTGCACGGCCCCAGAAATCACATTTTTCGCCCTTTTTTTTCATGTGCAATCGATTTGCATCCTGCTGCAATCGATTGCACCTGTTAGAAACCAGAAAAATGAGCTGCTGCCTCTACACAAAACCCTCCGAAAACCTGACCGATTCAATTACTTTCTTCCGAATAAATACATGGTAATCCTTACCAAATATATATCAACGTTTTAGGACCATAAAACGATAATTCTACGACGTTCGATTTTCACCCGAAATCTCACATTCTCAAAACCCAAAAATGTCAAAACTCACAATATCAATCGATTTCAACCAAACGAGTTTCTATAATCTCGGCCTAACCTCATACGACTAATCTACGCAATTTATTTCGAAATTCATCCGTGAAAACATCGATTTCTATCGATTTCTTACAATTCGACCTAAACACATATATCTCCAAAACAATCTAAACAATTCAAACACACACATACATAATCATACACATGGATAAGATAATAATGTTTCACACCCTTACCCGATTATTCGCGCTTGAAACAGAGCTTTTCCCGATTTTTCCCACTTTCTCCTCTTTTCTCTCTTCTTCCTCTTCTTTTCTCTTTCTCTTCTCTTTCTCTTCTTTCTTTTTCTTTTCTTACTATCTTTTCTCTCTTTCTTTCTATTTATATAAAAACAAATATCTAACCCAACAAAAAGACCAAAATACCCCTACACTCAAATATCTCGCAAACGCTCTCAAAACTCGATAAAACATAATCACGATGAAAAATAATATATTCTCAAATAAAAGTCAAGAATAAAATAAAATAATAATAAAAATAATTAAATCGACTCGATTAATTAAATAAGACGAAACCGGGGCGTTACAACTCTCCCCCACTTAGAAATTTTCGTCCTCGAAAATATACTGAGACGAACAACTCCGGACACGACTCTCGCATCCGACTAACAAACCAACATGCCAACAAAAGGCACACCACAAATAACACAACTGACAAACCTCCATGCTAACAGCAGATACAACAACGGCACGACAACGACGACAACAACAACGACAAGATGCAAAGCCCATACAATGCACTTGACGACCAACTCACAACTCAAGGAAAACCACGATACCAACACACAGGTTCACTCTAGAACCGAAACACAACAAGATCGTTACCATCACCACAGGTAACACTCCCCTAATTCACCACAAGGAATTAGCCACACACACTCGAACCATCACGATGGAAACGAGGCAACAACACAAACAAGAACACAAGTTCCACGACACAACATCGATTCCACAACCTCTACAAAACCAGAATACCAACATCCTTGTCACACAACCTTATTACAACAATGCTACGATTCCCAATCGAACATATAACCAAAACATCCATCTACATAGTAGCCCATGAATAATATTTAAACCTTTCACCTAACACTTCCATTCTGAAACGTCCAATGGGCTCATCATTCCTACATGTTCTCAATGTTCAACCTATGAACTCTTACAAGTCCCACACGTAAATACAAAATGTGCCACCTCACGCTTCCGCTGAGCACTCTGATTACTCGCAACCATCAAAACTATCAATTTCACGTCCAAAGTCTAACTCTTTCTCATATTCGCCAAAAATCATTGTTCACTTTAATATTACCAACCTCACACTCTCCTGTGTTATCTCATACACCATACACAAGTCTCGGAATTGCTCAAATAATTCTAACTCCCTGACCATCAAAACAGACATGCATAGAAACTTCCGACTTAACTTTTCAGGCACAACAACAGCTTTTCCCCGAAGGATAATCCAAGCCAAATTCATAACTCATCACAAACTCTAACCATCCTTGTTGTCTCATACTCTATTCCTTTAGACCAAACAAGTACTCAATATCCTTGCGATTACCAAACACTTCGAACCTAGAACCATAAAGATAATACCTCCAAATATTCCAACACAATGCCACACAACCAATTCCAACTCCATAATAATACAGATCCTTTTATAAATCCTCAATTGTTGTAAAGCATAAGCCACGACTTTACCCTCTTGCATTACCACGTTGACTAAACTCATCAAAGACACATCACAATACCCCACAACCGGTTTATTAGGATCACACAAAATCAAAGCTGAAACCGTAGACAACTTCTACTCCAGCTCACCAAAACTTACTCACAACGAACATCCAAACAAACGACTCACCCTTTGTAAGTTAACTGAGATACCAGAAGTACGAACTTAACAAAGTCTTCCATAACCTGTAATAACAACCAATTGAGCCCAAAAGTTTTGAATCTCCTTAACTAACTTCGGAGCCTCTCATGTAGAACTACATCTACTTCCGATGGATCCATTATCCATACTCTTATCTGAAATAACATTTCCAAGAAACTAACCCTTTTCAACCAAAATTCTCACTTGAATAACTTAGCATAAAACTTCGTCTCTTTTCAACACTTGTAATTCAAATCTCAAACACTTTACTCATTTTTCCTCTGAGTTTATAACAAATCCAAATATCCTTAATCGAAACCACTACGAACTTATCCAATTAAATATGGAAGATACGATTCCTCTACTCCATAAACATTAGAGACGCGTTACTAACACCAAATACCATCACTGTACGTTGCAATTCCCAACCAAAATCCAAAAGATATAAATCCTTAAAGCTTTTGCAAAACTTTTCACTGGGTAACTGGTTACTCACATACAAGCTTAACCGAGTAAATAACAACCTATTCCGAGGATAACAAACCTAACCAGTCACATTAAATCGATCAAAGCCTCAACTCACACAATTCACCACTCTTATCAAACATTCCAAACAATTGTAATCCACTCAAACTCAACCAACCCATTCTAGTCATCTGTTCATGAAAGTGGACACTTATTCTCAATCATTACCTTATTCAACTGTTAGTAATCCATACCCAATTTCTTCTACTGACCGTCCAATTCCGCAATTCTAACATGTATCAACAACCAACCAAAAAGAATTCTCAAACACAATGTTACATCCACCCACAAGGGTTTCCTCACAATTTCCATTAATGCCTTAAAACTCCAAAGACTCCAAACCCACCAGAACTCTAAGTTTGCTGTCCATAGTCTCAATACCATTATACTTGTTATTCCATTCCATCATCCTTCCTTTTGTTACCAATAATACTGGAGCTCTCTAAGACAACACCTTAATGTTCCATCCAAAAACACATCTGAAAACTATGCCCAACTGACGGCCCATCACTGCGACTTCCTGCCAATTCCCAAAACACTACCATCACAGACAAAACAAACATCTTATTCCCATCTACTAAGAGTTTCCTACTTACTTAGCAGATATAAACCTCAACTATTCACCTTCATCCAATTAAGTACAATCTCCACTCTCTGTGAAGCAGTCCTTAAATAAAACCCAATCATTCTCTCTCAACGACTTCCCAACTGGACTAACATACCAAAACCTCTAATCCATTTCATCTTCCGATATTAGCATCTTCATCGACTCATCAAAACAACCTGTAATCATCTCCTTAAATTCCAAACAACTCATTTCACACACTATCAAAGCCGGAAAGACACGCCTATTCCATCCAACATAATTTCCGTCTGCTATCAACAAGAGATTAAGGGTGATCAGTTCCTCAATTTGTCAATAGACAGTCGACAATCATGATGGGGCATAAACCGTCTTTACCAAACTATAATAGCCTTTCTTGCATCCCATACACAAAACTACCTAAGGCACAAATCCTTAGTTGACATAAACCTTACTTCCGCATTTCTTACGGAATCGGGAACAACACTGTCCAAACAACACTTACAATCTTGCAATTCACAACACACTAAGCCAGCGCTCCACACCTGAAGCAACATGGAGAAGTACCAGCTTCTCCCCCACTTATCTCATTCTAACTCCTGAAAACAAAGGATTAGAAAACCAGAAAGCACTGACAGTGTTTCACACACATATCACGTACTAAGGGACAAACAACAACGACAGTATTCAACTGTCACACCAACAGACTCAACAACTGACTCAACACTGGCTCTGATACCACTTATTGTAACACCCCCTTTCTATACCCCCAAATAATTAAATAAATCATTTAGGCACGTATTGGAAATTTCATCAGAGTATAATTGTAAACACGGCATAAAAAGGTATGTCACATTATGCTTGAAATTAATACATACAACACCTGCTCAACAAATGATATGCAACAGTGGGGTAGCAATCAAACAGAGGAAACTAAGTTCCTTACACCCACATTTTCAGAAATTAGAATTAAAGTGGAAAATCTAAAATCTGATTAACATATATACATATGTCGTGTAAAAAGTTTGTCATATACCAAGTTATACATGTACTAGCCAAAAGATATATATACATAGTATACAAAACCACAAACGGCCACCCTAGCTACCCGGTGTCACATATCAGAGCCAACCGACAAAAAGGGTGAAGACACAAAGCTTCACAAAAAGACCTCCCGCAACTCTAATCTGCAATGCCTCATAGAGCATCATAAAACAGCAGAAGGGTGAGAAATATTATCATAATAACAATGCATATAATTATGTACTACAACATAAACATATAACACATATTCTCACCACAACTCATCATATATCACAATATAGATATATCATCAAGCATATTCATTATGCATACATTCACCATTATCATCATTCCACATGAACACACACATACTTGTTCATTCAACAATGCATCATTATAAGATACAGTTTATATCATTTCCCATAAACATACATATATCAATGTTTACTATGTCACAATCATCACATCTCACTCAATATACATCGCAAGACATATATATATATAAAACCAAGCATATTCCTCATAATGCTTATCATTCAACATAAACACACATATTCATGTTTATCCATCCATGCACACCTGCACAATTCTACTCATTCCACATCAACATATACATATATATGTTTATTCATCAATGCACAAATACAAGGATGACCAATGCAAATCATAGAGACCGACTCACGACTCTATGCAAATGCAATGCGGCACCGACTCATCATCTCAAGTTCAATTGAAGAACTTATTAGAATCATCGCTCGTTACTTAGGGTAACTCCCCGTAGGGCATACGATGTTCCCCGTCGCTACCACTTATCAACAAGCATACGACGTTATGGATCGTTTTTAGTCCTTTATAATAGGCACACGATCAATACAACAATTGCTTACACCCATAAGGGATCTACAATTCAACATGCATTGTTTACACCCATGAAGGGATCTACAATGTCTACATGCATTGTTTACACCCACAAAGGGATCTACAATGTCTACATGCATTATTTACACCCACAAAGGGATCTACAATGTCTACATGCATTGTTTACACCCACGAAGGGATCTACAATGTCTACATGCATTGTTTACACCCACGAAGGGATCTACAATGTCTACATGCATTGTTTACACCCACAAAGGGATCTACAATGTCTACATGCATTGTTTACACCCACGAAGGGATATACAATGTCTACAACCTGATGCATGTCATATAATGACCCATGGCAATCAAGGCTCATACATTAAATCATGCATTTCAAGTACATATAATACAATGCACATAATTGCCAAACGGCCATAAACCTTCACCACAACATCATATACCCATCAAACATCCCTCACACAAGTCATACGTTACATATCCTATCCTATCGCACAATATAGAAAATAACTCAAAAATTCCATTTTACGGTTTCTTAGAAAAGTCGGCTAAAATTCAGCTAAAAATAATATTTTTCTTCACCAAATCATAGAACATATTTTTAGCTTCAGATCGATATAAAGAACAGCTAAAACGGATAAACGACGAAAAAGTTATGCAACTTTTAAAAAACCAAATTTTTGAAAAAGAACAGCAGAGTGCAATCGATTGCACGGCCCCAGAAATCACATTTTTTGCCATTTTTTTTCATGTGCAATCGATTTGCATCCTGCTGCAATCGATTGCACCTGTTAAAAACCAGAAAAATGAGCTGCTGCCTCTACACAAAATCCTCCGAAAACCCGACCGATTCAATTACTTTCTTCCGAATAAATACATGGTAATCCTTACCAAATATATATCAACGTTTTAGGACCATAAAACGATAATTCTACGACGTTCGATTTTCACCCGAAATCTCACATTCTCAAAACCCAAAAATGTCAAAACTCACAATATCAACCGATTTCAACCAAACGAGTTTCTATAATCTCGGCCTAACCTCATACGACTAATCTACGCAATTTATTTCGAAATTCATCCGTGAAAACATCGATTTCTATCGATTTCTTACAATTCGACCTAAACACATATATCTCCAAAACAATCTAAACAATTCAAACACACACATACATAATCATACACATGGATAAGATAATAATGTTTCACACCCTTACCCGATTATTCGCGCTTGAAACGGAGCTTTTCCCGATTTTTCCCACTTTCTCCTCTTTTCTCTCTTCTTCCTCTTCTTTTCTCTTTCTCTTCTCTTTCTCTTCTTTCTTTTTCTTTTCTTACTATCTTTTCTCTCTTTCTTTCTATTTATATAAAAACAAATATCTAACCCAACAAAAAGATCAAAATACCCCTACACTCAAATATCTCGCAAACGCTCTCAAAACTCGATAAAACATAATCACGATGAAAAATAATATATTCTCAAATAAAAGTCAAGAATAAAATAATATAATAATACAAATAATTAAATCGACTCGATTAATTAAATAAGACGAAACCGGGACGTTACAACCAATGCTATGCAAAATGCAACAGAGGAATCCTCCTACGACAATTCTACTTGGGAGACAGATTCCAATGATCCTACTCCACCAGAAATCAGCGTCATTTCTGAAGACAAATCAAGGAAGGTGCCAGACTTTGTGATTCACCGAGGAGTTCGCCGCCAATGGGTTGCCGTTGAGGTTCCGAGGGTCGTTCGTCAGTCAAAGTAATTGCCATCTTTAACCTTTCACCCTGCCCAGGTGAAACGGATATTTTGATAGGGCTCGTTTTCTGTAAATTTCCCTCTTCGCTTTGACCAAAGCGACAGAGTTTTGTTTTATAGGGCTGTAGTTTCAAGATTCAACTTGTTCATTAATAAAATAACGTCGTTCTGTAATTTCCGCATTAATTGCTGTTTTCTCTTTTTGCTTTTTCAGAAAATGGTAATCCTAAAAAAAAACATTCAATAATAAAAACAAGCAGTAAAATCAAAACACTGCACACACTTGCATTTTCTCTATCTCTTCTAAACACGAATCATCACGTCATGCAGATTGCTTGTTTTATACCCCATTGAAACATACGATCCGATGCCTTCTTCAAACTTTGAGTTCCCGGTATTCGAGGCTGAAGAAGAAAATGACAACGAAATTCCAGAAGAGATCTCTCGACTACTCAGACAAGAGGAAAGGTCCATTGAACCTCACAAAGAACCATTGGAAACGGTAAACTTGGGTTCAGAAAAAGAGAGAAAAGAAATCAGGATCGGAGCATTGCTCAGTCCAACTGCCAGAGAAGGTTTGATAAAGCTTCTCAAAGAATTCCCCGATGTATTCGCTTGGTCCTATCAAGATATGCCAGGGTTGGATACCAGCATCGTGGAACATCACTTACCGTTGAGATCGGAATGTCCGCCAGTAAAGCAAAGGTTGAGACGCACTCACCCGGACATAGCTATCAAAATCAAAGAGGAGGTACAGAAATAGATCGATGCGGGTTTTCTCGCTACATCTGAATATCCTCAATGGTTAGCCAACATCGTACCCGTTCCCAAAAAGGACGGAAGGGTCAGAATGTGTGTTGATTACAGAGATCTAAACAAGGCAAGTCCAAAGGACGACTTTCCTTTACCACACATTGACATGTTGATTGACAGCACAGCAAAGTTCAAAGTATTCTCCTTCATGGATGGATTCTCGGGCTATAACCAGATCAAAATGGCGCCGAAAGACATGGAGAAAACTTCGTTCATTACCCCATGGGGTACCTTTTGTTACAAGGTAATGCCGTTCGGTTTGAAGAATGCCGGGGCAACCTATCAAAGGGCCATGACTACTCTGTTTCATGTCATGATACACAAAGAAATCGAGGTGTATGTCGATGATTTGATTGCAAAATCAAGAACAGAGGATGAGCACGTTGAACATCTGTCAAAATTGTTCGAACGTCTAAGAAAATTCAAGCTCCGCTTGAATCCCAACAATTGCACCTTCGGTGTCCGTTCGGGGAAATTACTAGGATTCATCGTCAGCCAGAAAGGGATTGAAGTTGATCCTGACAAGGTCAAGGCCATTCAAGAAATGCCTTCTCCGAAAATTGAAAAACAAGTCAGAGGATTCCTGGGACGTTTGAACTACATCTCCAGATTCATATTCCTTATGACCGCCACTTGTGCGCCGATTTTCAAGTTATTGAAAAAGAACCAGGATTGCGTTTGGTCAGAAGATTGCCAAACCGCCTTCGACAGTATCAAGGAATATCTGTTGAATCCTCCGATTCTATCACCTCCAGTGGAAGGAAGACCACTGATCATTTACCTCACAGTCCTAGAGGACTCAATGGGATGTGTACTTGGCCAACAAGACGAAACTAAAAGGAAAGAGTCTGCCATTTACTATCTAAGCAAGAAATTCACCGACTGCGAGACTCGGTACACAATGCTTGAGAAAACTTGCTGCGCTTTGGCTTGGGTAGCCAAACGTCTTCGCCAGTACATGATTCGTCATACTACTTGGTTGGTCTCCGAAATGGATCCAATCAAGTACGTTTTCGAAAAACCTGCTCTCACGGGAAGGATTGCCCGTTGGCAGATGTTACTATCAGAATATGACATAGAATACCACGCTCAGAAAGCCGTTAAAGGAAGTATTTTAGCCGATCATTTGGCTCATCAACCGATTGACAATCAAGAATCAATCGGGTTTGACTTCCCAGACGAAGATGTCATGTATCTAAAAATGAAAGATTGCGATGAACCGCTACCCAGTGAAGGGCCAGAACCAGGTTCCCAGTGGGGACTTATCTTTGACGGAGCAGTCAATCATTATGGAAACGGAATTGGGGCAATCATTGTTACCCCTCAGGGTATCCACATTCCTTTCACTGCCAGACTTACGGTCAAATGTACGAACAACGAGGCCGAATACGAAGCATGTATCATGGGTCTCGAATAAGCGATTGATTTAAGGATCAAAAACTTGGACGTATACGGCGACTCAGCCCTGGTTATTAACCAGATAAAAGGAGATTGGAACACATACCAATCAGGACTAATTCCTTACAAAGACTATGCAAGGAGGTTGTTACCATTCTTCAACAGAGTTGACTTTCATTACATCCCTCGTGATGAGAATCACATGGCTGATGCATTAGCCACTCTCTCTTCCATGATTAGTGTAGGTCGATGGAATGACATACCTAAGATCGACATAATGCGCCTTGAACGGCCCGCTTACATCTTCGCGATTGAAGCAGTCATAGACGACAGACCTTGGTATCACGATATCAAATGCTTCCTTCAGAAACAAGAGTACCCATCTGGGGCACTCAGAAAAGACAGGAAGACCCTCAGAAGATTGGCTGGAAACTTCTTCCTGAGCGGTGACACTCTTTATAAGAGAAATTTTGACATGGTTTTGCTCCGATGTGTCGACAGACCAGAAGCAGACATGCTCATGAAAGAAATTCATGAAGGATCCTTTGGCACTCATGCCAACGGACACACAATGGTGAGAAAAATTCTCAGGGCCGGGTATTATTGGTTGACCATGGAATCCGACTGCTACAAGTACATGAGGAGGTGTCACAAGTGTCAGATATACTCCGACAAAATTCATGTACCGCCATCACATCTCAAAGTTCTTTCTTCCCCGTGGCCTTTTTCCATATGGGGAATCGACATGATTGGTATGATTGAGCCCAGGGCTTCAAACGGACATCGGTTCATCCTGGTAGTCATTGACTATTTCACCAAGTGGGTCGAAGCAGCGTCATTCGCCAATGTAACCCGACAAGTGGTGGTCCGATTTATCAAAAACAATATCATCTGCCGTTATGGTGTTCCAAGTGAGATCATTACTGATAATGGATCCAACTTGAACAACAAGATGATGAAAGAGTTGTGTGCAGAGTTCAAGATTGAACACCATAACTCATCTCCCTATCGACCCAAGATGAACGGAGCGGTAGAAGTGGCTAACAAGAACATCAAGAAGATCGTTCAAAAGATGGTTGTAACCTATAAAGATTGGCACGAGATGCTACCCTTTGCTCTTCACGGTTATCGGACATCTGTCCGCACTTCAACAGGGGCTACCCCTTTTTCTCTAGTATATGGCATGGAAGCAGTGCTCCCCGTAGAAGTAGAGATCCCGTCAATCAGGATATTAATGGAAGCTCAGCTCACTGAAGCTGAATGGTGTCAAAGTCAACACGACGAACTGAACCTGATCGAAGAGAAGAGAATCACGGCACTATGCCACGGTCAGTTGTATCAACAGAGAATGAAGAGGGCGTTCGACAAAAAAGTCCGACCTTGTGTCTTCAGAAAAGGAGACCTCATGCTCAAGAAGATACAATCATTTCTCTCTGACTCTCGGGGCAAATGGACCCCGAATTATGATGGCCCATATGTGGTCACGAAAGCTTTCTCAGGCGGCGCCTTGAGACTTGCAACCATGGACGGAGAGGAATTTGCCTACCCCACGAATGTTGATGTAGTCAAGAAATACTTCGCCTAAACTAAAAAAAAAAAACGTCTCGGTGGATTGAAAACCCGAAAGGGCGGTCCAGGCAAAAGTTAGAGACATGAAAAAAAAGAATCATCCCGATGGATTTGAAATCTCATAGTACAATCCAGGCAAAAATTAGGGATAATGGCAAGTAACTATGTTCAACAGAGGCAAGTCCCTCAGCAGCAGTAGTTACATCATCTATCGGAGGAAATCTCCAGTCAAAGGTCATCTTCGACGGAAGCTCAGGATGCCCCGAATTCAAAGTTGGTAGAAGGATAGTGGTCGTTATGTTTCAACGTAGCCCTTTTCCCTGTAAATTACCATTTTCTAACTTTGTATATACTCTTTGGAATCACGCGTTTGGCTGATCTCCATCCTATCAATAAAATTTGAGCCCTTGTGCTTTTGTTTGTAATTCTTAACTTGCTTTAGCTTTACAGAACGACGTTGTTTAAACTTAATCAGCGGTTCTTGAAATAAAACAAAAATGAATTTACTTGTTAAAACTTTTTCTGCTTTTAAATTAAAGATGGCATTTCTTTTGACTGTTGAACATCAGAAGAATCTCGATCGCTTCTCCAAAGGTGTTTGAACCTCAAAGTGCATAATCAAAGTACTTCTTCTAAACCAGTTCGCCTGAATGAAGGGATCAACTGTGTCAGAGACCTTGTTTCGTCTGACACCCTCGGCCGAGTTCTCATCTCTTAAGGCCGATCAACATAGCTCCCCGCGTGGACTATCTCTCCTAAGCAAGGTGGAATTGCTATTTTGAACCAGCGGTACTTCTTCGCCCCGCGATGGCAGAGTATCCAATTGTGTTCATCCATTAGTCTGTATGTCGCGTCTGTTTTGTCAGCATAAACATACATACTTCATGCATTTTATTTGCGTTCGCATTTCGTATTGCATCACTATCACTTGAGTCGGTCTTGTCCCCTAGTGATAAACAGTTTTCTCAATCGAGTTTGTCAGTTCTTTCCTCATCAGGAAGTGTTGTGTCTGCACAATCTCGCCACCAGTGTATCTTTAGATCAGAGTCGGCACTTGGCCACTTTGATAACTTGAACCTCTGAAAGATCAGAGAACCTTCAACAGATGTCACTCTTAGCCATTGAAGATGATATCCTTGCTTTCCTGGATTAAGGAAAATCCACAGAGAAAGCCTCGTGATCAGAGATTCGGTAGTACATCAGTATTCCTCTAAAAAGTCGTTGATGAGAAGGTCATTGGCACCTCAAAATTGGACCCCATCATATGGTGTTTCTCCGGGAAGATCCCGAGAAAAGTATGATGAAAGATCCCAAACGAAAACAGTCTCTCAAGAGACTCGCTTTCCCCAGTAGAATCGACAAATGGCGTCTCCAAAACAGAGAAGTTTGTGTACCTCTACAACTCAGACGAATGGGTTCCCCAGCAAGTCTGACATCAAAACTTTTTCCACTCAAATGGCATCTCCCCAGGAAAATTCGGCGAGAAGTTTGAAGGAAAGCCGCTACGAATAGCGTCCCTTGTCAGTATAGTTTATTGACAAAAGAAACTAAGACCAGTTCCTTGGTAGGAAACCAGGATCGAGGGGAAGTTTATATCAGAAACTAAGACCAGTTCCTTGGTAAGAAACCAGGATCGAGGGGAAGTTTAAATCAGAAACTAAGACCAGTTCTTGGTAGGAAACCAAGAACGAGGGGAGGTTTATTTCAAAAGAAACTAAGACCAGTTCCTTGGTAGGAAACCAGGATCTAGGGGAAGTTTAAATCAGAAACTAAGACCAGTTCCTTGGTAGGAAACCAGGAACGAGGGGAAGTTCATTTCAGAGACTGAGACCAGTTCTTGGTAGGAAACCAAGAACGAGGGGAAGTTCAAAAGAAACCAAGACCAGTTCCTTGGCTGAAGACCAGGATCGAGGGGAAGTTTACCTTTTCTAAGCATCATTTCTTAGCTAAAGAAGATGAATACGTAAGCTACCATTCATAACCACCATCAAAATTTCGGATATTCTGATATTTAATCCTCTTGCACCCCGAATGCTCGAATCCCTTCGTCATTCATACCTTCGGGTCCAAGAAGATTAAATAGGGGCATCTGTAATACCCCAAATTTTGACCACTTAGATTTCCCATCATTGTGAAAATCATCATCACAATATGGATGAACCATCATGCTTCATCAGTCTCCCCAAAGATGGGTGAGCATCCAATATAATCAAAATTAGGGTTTCAAGCCCTCTCTGAGTGCTTAGACAAAGGATAAATCAAGAAATGACATGATCTTCAACTTGTCTAATCTCTCAAACATCCACAATGGATCAAAAAGGACTCCCACTCCAAGGATTAAGCACAAGGCTGCTCCCTTCTAGGTGGATCAAGTCTCAAGATCGACAGTGTCACCAAATTAGGGTTTTGGTCGACCAGGGCCTCCAGATGGAAATTTTCATCTGGGCACAAGGCAATGATCCAAAACATGACCTAATATACTTCATGGAACCTCATGAACCCATGCATCAAGTCAATTTTGCCTCAGGGGATGCATTCATCAAAAATCAGGAATTAGGGTTTCTTGACCTAATTCACCCCTAAGTTGACTTTTGGGACAAACCATGAGCCAAGACCTCAAGAGATGATTTGAGGGTCTCTAATACACCATATTGATCCATTTGGAACAATGGATTGATCCAAGAAGCTTGAGCAACAAGTTTCATTTTCATCTGCACCACAATTAGGGTTTTAAGGGAAAAGTCAACTGTAACTTTGATTTTTGACCTGGACATGCTCCCAAACCCTAATGCATGATTGAATATACCCTATGACACCCATGGAACATGTCCATCAAGTTTGATTTAGGTCAAGGACATGATTTCCTGAAGAATTGCATAGTTTGGAATTCATCTGATAAAAAGTCAACTGTGCACAAAAGTCGACTTTGACTTTTTGAGATTTTTCACCAAAATGGATTTTTAACCCTAAAATGATGTTAATGTATGATTTGAATCATCATTCATCAAGAAAAATCAAGAAAAGTGAGATAACTTGTAAAAGGGGTAACCATAAAACTTAGAAAATTTTCTAAGTTAAAAATAAAGTGGCAAAGGTACCAACTTTGGAGGACCATAACTCCTAAACCACAAGGCCATTTTTTCTCATCCAAAGATGGATTTGTAGCCCTCATTATCACCTACAAAAACTTCAACTACAAGTCATTCCAATTCATTAAGGATTTTGAGTTATGGAATGATCAAAGTGGCTGAAAAGTGAAAATGTCACTTTTTCCAACACTTAGTGAAATTTTCACTAAGTCAGAATTCTGCTTCACTTTTTGCCAAATGTAGGGGGATTTTTCACTTGGAATCAAAAGAGATCAAAACCAAACTTGTTCAAACAGTTGTTGTATCATGTAAGAGCTTTCCAAAATGGCCAAGAACATTGCCAAATTCAACCTACATCATGAGATACAACATTGGCAAGTTGCCTTGCTGAAATCTGTCAAAGCAAGGCAGAATTTGCATTTTGGCTCGATTTGCCAAAATCAGCCAATTGCAATTGCTCCAATCCACTTGGACACCTCAGAGGATTAAATCCAAAGGGGACAATCACTGAGCCAAGCCTCCAAGGTCCAAGGAACAAAGAATAGCATGTTGAACCTAGAATGGCCAAAATAGGGACAAGACTTCAAATTTGGAATGAGGCATTCAATGGAACCATCAAGGTGGCATGGACTGAGCCATTCTCATCTGAAATCAGTCAAGACTTATCCAAGACCAAGGGGACCAAAGCTCTGTGCCCTAACCTCTAGTCAATGGCTAGAGGAGACTTTCATTTCCATTGGCCAACATTGAGGAAACCTACTTACCAGCTGCCATGTACTATTCCTTGCAAAACAAACTTGCTCTACTATAAATAGAGCTCAATTGTGATCAGTTTGAGTACACCAAAGCCATCTAACAGATGCTTTCTTCAAAATCTCTTCTTTCACTCCAATTTTGCCTTCTAAGGCAAGTCACTATCGGGTTTTGAGTTTGAGAGTAATTCCAATCAAACCAATCACTCACACACCTCACATACATCACATATGAGCTGATCAAACACTCACATAACATCTGGAACATCAAAATCTCAAAATCACTTGCCATCCACACAAGTTTGAAGTGAAGTTGCAGCTGAGATGCCATAAACTAATCCAGTCCATTTCAATTCAATCCAAGTGTTCAAACACACTCCATATGGTGTAGGGAAGCTGTCCAGATCATCACAACTTGTCTGTAACACCTCCAACTCAAAGTCACATCTGCTCTTGCTGTCACGACTTGAAGGTAAGCCTAAACTTGGGCATCTCTCAATCTATGCATATTTCCTCGCACAATAATTTGGCCATATGTTCATAATCATGCATGGAATGTTTTCCCTCAATTAATTGCATTGTTTGAATCGTGTATCAAAAATCCTAGCCTTCATGCAGAAATTAGGGTTCTTGAGGTTTCTTCGTGATTTCTTGTTGTATGTTTAATTTAAATGAAATTAAAGTACATAGACATGATCGTGAGGTTGAGACGAGCATAATGATATGTGGGTTGCATGTTATAATTACGTATTCAGTGAGATTGGATGGAAAATGCAAATCTGGGCAAACTGAAAAAACGCGCGTGTTCTTGGTGTTGTTCTTGGCGCCATTTTCATATATTTGAATATTTGAATTTTGTGATTTTGTTTAATTGATTCAAAAATTAATTTCTCTCTGAGTTTTAATGATTTTGAGTTGATTCTTTTTTTAATAATTCACAAAAATGTTAAAATATTTTATTTTATCAAAAAATCCCAAAAATATTATTTATTTCATATAATTGATATTTTTGTAAAGAATTAATATTTTGATTGTTTTTGGCATTTTAAATATTTTTTCTACATTGATTTTGTAACTTTTAATGCTTTCTAATTATTTTGTAGGTCAATACTTAATTTTTGAAGCATTAATCCAAGATCACAATTTGTTTTCCATGTGTTAAACAATTTTTGATCATTTTAATTGAATTTTTATTCAATTAAATACTTTTTGAAAACAAATTAGGGTTGTGGATTAATTCAACCCTCATAAATCATTTTCAAAACACTTTGGGCCTCTATTAGAGTGTAAGACCCAATCCTTTTTTGACCAAATCATCTTTGGGCCTCACTTATTGTATAAGTCCCGATACCGTCAAAAAACAAACGGCGCGATCGTCGCCTTTTCAAAAAAACATCTGGGCCTCTCCTCGAGATATAAGACCCATTCAAAACTTTTGGGCCTCTATTAGAGTGTAAGACCCAATCCCCCTTTTAACCAAAACATTTTGGGCCTCACTTATTGTATAAGTCCCTCTGCGTTAAAAGAAAACCTCGGCGCGATCGCCATTTTTAAACGAAAAGTCATTTGGGCCTACCCTCGTGTTATAAGCCCCACTCTTTTTCCTTTAAACCTTTTTGGGCCTCTTGAGAGAGTGTAAGACCCATCCCTTTGTACAGAAAACCATTTTTGGGCCACAGTCACTTGTATAAGTCCCGCTGTACAAATTCAAACAGTGCGCTCACTGATAAAACTCTGGGCCTCTCCTTGAGCTGTAAGCCCCAAATCTTTCTTTTTCAAAGCACTTTCTCCTTTGATTTTGAATATACTGTTGTTTTCAATCTTTCTTTGTTGAACAACTAACCAAACAGCATGGAAGCTCTACAACCGAGTAAGTGGTTATCGCTTTCATTTACTGCTTTCATATTATAAACTGTATTGTGGGGCTGCTCACTGTAAGTCTCATTTCATAAGCTCATATCTACTGTGTAATAATAGTATAGATATTTCGAGTTTCCCCGGCAACTACGTCTAGAACTAGGTGACGCTGTTTCATTTATTCGTAGAAATAGACGCCTAGATCCCCAATAGGAGCACCAAATACAGTCTTCTCTTCGGCTGTCCTCCTTAGGAATCATCAAGAAATTCTATCCCCCAGAGATGAATTATTCTCGGTGAAACTTCTCTTGAATTTCTTCAAACCGCCGAACGGTTCGGACTCTTTCTAAAAATTAAAGTCACTGGATAGTAAACCTCGCACGTTTACCAGTGGTTTTAACTCTAAAAGAGTTTTCCTGAACTTTTCTTTGGTTTGGGACCCACGGGCTTCTTAAAAGCATCGGCCTCCTCTTGGGCATCATACAAGGACCCACAGGCTTCCTAAAAGCAACCCCGCCTCCTTTTGGGCATTATTCAAGGACCCTACGGCTTCTTAGAAGTATTCACAACCTCCTCTTAGGCTTCGTATAACGATCTCTTCCTCCGGGAATGATAGCCTCCTCTTGGGCTTCGTACAAGGACCCGTCGGCTTCTTAAAAGTTTCCAGCCTCCTCTTGGGCTTCGTACAAATTGTCCCGACAACCTCCTAGAGGTATAGGAACAGAACCTAGTCATCCTCATAGAACAGTCCTTTCATAGAGTCTACTACTGTTTCTCAAAGCATAGTACCAAAGATAAAACTCTAGACACGGACAGTCTAACTTCCTTGAGTCTCAAAGACATTCTCAAGCACCCTTCGTTAAATAGGAAGGGAACCCGCAGACTCGGACAGTCTCAATACCCTTTGGATTTCCCGTTTCCTCAAAGAGAAGGAAATACCCCTGATCCTCAAATTAAATCCCTGAGTACAGTGTTGCTCATATAAGAACTGATTTTCTCTTTTAAATCAGTATATTGGATCTGTCACTCAACTGAAACAGTTACAATAGCCTCCATCTCGGGCTTCGTACGAGATACCAAAATTCTCCCCAGTGGAGTCAAAACAACCTTTTCGCCTCTCTCTCAGGCTTTGTATGAGACACAAAAGATTCCCTCGTTGAGTCAATCACCCTTTTTTTTTGCCTCCATCTCGGGCCTCGTACGAGATATAAATCCCTTAGGCTTTGTATAACGATATGCCCCACTGGGTCAAAAACCTTTAGCCTCTCTCTCGGGCTTTGTACGAGACACAAAATAGCCTCCTCTTAGGCTTTGTATAATGATTTTCCTAGCGGAAATTAGCCTCCTCTTAGGCTTTGTATAAGAAAACCACTGGTTGATCCAATCAATCTTTTAGCATCAAAGTTGTGCCATGTTCACAGTATACAAACATCAACAACTCCTTTCCTTTCATCTAATCGCTGTAAGCGGCAAGCCTCTGGATCATCTATATCCATGCCACTGTCCCTCTTTTAGCATGAGAAATTCCTAAGGAAAGATGACATTGCTCTACACTGAGTTAAAGTCTTCTCCTTCAGGTTAAAACCCTTTCTTCGGAAATTATGGCATTGCTCGGATCCGCGTATCCCAGTTAAAGTAATTCTCCTTCCCCCTCTTTAGAGATGACAAATTCTCTCTAAAGTCGAGGTCTTTCAGCTTCACGTCTTGGGCTTTGAACAAGACACAAATAGACCTTTTAGCTTCACATCTTGGGCTTTGAACAAGATACAAATCACCTTTTCGCTTCACGTTTTGGGCTTTGAACAAGACACCAAAAACCAATTTCCTCCCATAGAATAGGAGGAACTACGAATGCTCTGATTTCCCTGTTTTGGTAAACGGGAATACGTAGGCATAAGATCGAAAGAAAAGATCTTAGCGAGCGCAATCAACAAAAAACCCAAATCCCATATCCCCATCAATCAAAAGCAGTAATTCAAAAGCACCAGTCCTAACATCCTAATCCTTATTCCCCGCCAGAAACCCTTTGCCTAGAAAAAAATAAAGAAAGAACCTATATTGGCGAAATATGAATAACCAGTACAAAGGCCCCCTACATTGATAGCATCTGTAACCTAACAGACCGCTGTTTAAATTCAGTATGCAAGCAGGGTTAATTGGAGACATCTATTTCCCTTCCTTATTCAGCTCACAATAGGATAAAAAATGAATCGACCTGTAGTTTTAAGCTCAACCGCAGAGAGCGACCAGCGCTTAAGAACCGCGTCCAAAATCGCTCGCTACACTCCTGTATAACTAATTCTTGGTGAATTAGGATTCCTTGAGTGGTCAGTGTGACCGGAGACTCGAGAAGACAATGGCGAGATGTCATTGTGGGAAAAGCCTGAAATAGGGTTAGTAGTGTTATATTCATTGCGATGAATCCCTGAATGTCTAGCTGTGAAAGCCTAGCAGTAAATCTTGCGAGATTGGAACCTGCAGGTCAATGTTCGTTATATTCATTAAGTTGAATCCCTGAACGGTTCATTGCATGTTAGTTACAGTGCGGCTGTGCAAGTGGTTAGTCACCAGCTGTTGCCCGTGCATCTGCAATCGAGATTGATTATAGTGGATTAAGTCCTTGTGTTCAAGGCAAAATCACCTGAGGAGGGTGGACTGGATTATCCTTTGTGGTGAACCAGGATATATCATGTGTTCTTTACTCTTATGCTTAATGTCTTTATTAATCTTTCTATATTGAGTATCGAAATCCTACATAAGCAAAGTCAGAACCTTGCAGCTTAACTCTGATAAGGTTCCGCACTGTAAGTTCTGAGAAACGTAGTTTATGTTCAGACTCTCGTTAGTTCTCATGCTTCTTGGAAAGCAAGTATGAATGTAACTTCGTCAGTCAGATTCTCTCAACAAACTCTGATGTTACCCTAAGCGCTTTAACGGCAAGAATCAAAGAGTAAATACATAATTCAACCCCCCCATTTCTTGTGTCTTTCTCGCACCTTCAAAAACATCCAAAGCTATCACCATTTACACATGGCCATTGTTGTTGAAGCTCAAAAATCATAAATCAACACAACAATAATGAATTGGTACAAAAGCTATTGATGAAGAAGACAACATTGAATATCAGTCAAGTCATCAACGCACCTTCTCGTCAGTGCTACATTGAAGATCTGAAGCAAGGAGTTATTGCTCAAAGCTTGCTCACCCAAGAAGATGATGAATAAGAAGATCTACAAGATGTCAACAACTGTCAAATCATTATACATCTCTGTAGTTTCTTAGAATAGGCAAGGAGCTGTTGCTCACATCTTGCTCAAACACTTGTGTGTTCTTTGTACTTAAACTTAGGAGTAATCTGCTTGTTAAGAAGCATCTTTGTAACCTCCTGTATAACTAATTCTTGGTGAATTAGGATTCCTTGAGTGGTCAGTGTGACCGGAGACTCGAGAAGACAATGGCGAGATGTCATTGTGGGAAAAGTCTGAAATAGGGTTAGTAGCGTTATATTCATTGCGATGAATCCCTGAATGTCTAGCTGTGAAAGCCTAGCAGTAAATCTTGCGAGATTAGAACCTGCAGGTCAATGTTTGTTATATTCATTAAGTTAAATCCCTGAACGGTTCATTGCATGTTAGTCACCGGTGTTAGCCCGTGCATCTGTAATCAGTTGGATTATAGTGGATTAAGTCCTTGTGTTCAAGGCAAAATCACCTGAGGAGGGTGGACTGGATTAACCTTGTGGTGAACCAGGATATATCGTGTGTCCTTTACTCTTGTTATGCTTTATGTTATTGTTTATGTTTCTGTATTGAGTATCAGAACCTTACATAAGCGAGTCAGAACCTTGCAGCTTAACTCTGATAAGCTTCGGCACTGCATGTTCTGAATAATGCATATTGTGTTCAGACTCTTGTTGATTCTTATGCTTCTTGCATGGCAAGTCTGAATATTATTTTGCGAATCAGAGTCTCTCAACGAACTCTGATACTATCTCAGCATCTTAATGATAAGAAGCGAAAATTCGTTAAAAAGTAAATACACAATTCAAACCCCCCATTTCTTGTGTCTTTCTCGTACCTTCAATTGGTATCAGAGCTCTGGTTCTGTTATTGATGGATATCTAACACTTAACAGTGTCAGAAAAAGATCCAGATGTTGTGCATAGAAATATTCTGGGTGAGATTTCAATCCACTTACAATTTCTGTAACAGCTCAGAAGTTAATTGTGTACAAAATTGTAATCAACTGGATTACTTGAGCAAGTCACTAATTCTGGAAGTTTTCGCAGTTGTCAACAACTAAATCTTCCTCACTTAAGTTTTGATGAAGTTTGAAGAATCAGCTGATATGATAGATTCATCAGATAAGAAGTAATATCTGTTGAATGATTATCTCAAAAGATACGTGTAGATGAACCACGTATTTTGCTCAAGGTTAAATCAAGGTTGAATCATCAGAAAACAAGAAGTCTTGTTTACTGAAGATTAATTCTTTATGAGTTTTTGAGATGTTTTCAAGAAACAGATTAGGTCCACCCTTGACTTTCTCGTTTGAAACTCATTCAAAACTTCTTCATGTAAAGAAGAAAGATTGTTGTTCTATGATTTTGAACTTCAGAATGAAGTCTATTGAAATCAGAAAACTGGAGAATTCAAACTCTTAGAAATGATTCAACATCTGAATCTTGACTGATCAAGAAGTTAAAAGATTCAATGAAGAACTGAATATTGTTTTCTTGGAAAGTATAAATTGAAAGAATATTCAGGAAGAAGAAGTTAAATGATTCATCAAGTACTTGATCAGAATATATTCTAAGTCTTGGTTGAATAAACTCAGATGATTAAGTTCTGTTAAACTTGAGATTCTATCTCAGTTGAATCAAATGTTATTGGTCAGACTCTATCTGATAAGTTTCTCAGAACCTCATTAATCCAAAATCAGAAAATGTTCAATTTGATGCATTAACCAAAGTCATCTCTTGAAGTCAAAAGAATTTAAGTTGCTGATATCCTTCAGAATGATGATCAGTTAACTTTCCTTTCAGAAGCTGATGCGCTAATAATCCTCTGATAGACTAATTCTATAAATAATTTAAATCAGCATTGTGAGATTAAGAAGTGTCATGTAAACTATATGTAATGCTATACACATGTTTGATGATACTTGTTTCTGAACATGATCTGCATCTGTTGAAGAAACACTGTCAGAAGATGTTAGGAGATGTCAATCAATTCTCTTTAGCTCATAACCTCCCAAGCAATTTATGATTAAGCTAAGTTTTTATTGACCTTCTGGAAATAGGAAACTTGTTGAAAGACAGTTATTCTGATGTTCAAGTTCAGAACCTCTGATTGGTTGTTCTCAGAAATCAGATGAATAGGTCTGAACAGGAAAAAGGAAAGGATTTTTTTATAGATTGATTCTAGTTCTCAAACCAGGATCAGAAGTTCAGAAAATAAATTGTACTCTTCAGAAGCCAGAATACAAATGAACCTTTACAGAATAAGGGAACTATCAACAGATCACTCTGAAGGAAGCTGTAGCTAAAAGGTGATGATCAAAAGCTCAGAACGGAATGCATGCATATGCAGTATGAGATTAAGACTTCAGACCTTCTAAGAAAGAAAGATCAGAGTATAATGGATAGCAATCAGATAGTCTGTAAAGATCTTAGTATCTTTCAGGTACGATTTTTTTCTTTTCCACTTATGGCCTTTTGATAAATCTACTTGAACATGTTATTAAAAATTTAAAACATTTGTCATGTCATATCAAGTATCTAGAGAATAGGTTAGAAAAAAAGTTAGAAACTCGTATGTTCTTCTCTGTATGCATCTACGTATGGATGATGAATAGTTAGAGTAAATTAATCTCATATGTAAGATTATCCTCATCATGTCAAATCACTATGTGTCGACTACCTCCTATAGTCTACGAGTATACTCTAACCAGTATTATTATTCTAATCCAACTCTCTTAGAGTCTTTTCATCTACTTAGTTAGTCTTGGAAATAATGATGTTAAATTACATCAATTCAACTTCCCTCGAGTCATCTCAGATAGGAGAAACTATTCCCAACTGCCTTACCCTGCTCTCTAATCAGGGATATCTCAACCATTTAATTCTACTTGAAATATGCATATTAAATGACATGTGTATGTATGTTTAAGTACGAAATTGGAAAGCGTGCTACCTTGTCAATCATAGCTGGTCACCTAGTCCTACAACTATTAACTAGGCATGGTCATACACTGTCAAGTAATATTGGAAATAGTAAAAATCCTTATGCTTGCTTCTTTGGTTATACACTCATTAAAATACAAAAGAATATCACTTGGAACTAGGAATTATGTCTCATCATCTTTCAAATAGTATGCATGATTTCTTGGTCTTCCCTAGGCTAACAAACTGTTACACTGTGTGACTGTTCTCCTATTTACTCTAGAACCTAGGTAATCATGAACCAGTTCTACTAAGTCACCCTCAGTCATTAACCCATTCAATTCAAAGCCTCTCCCCTTGTCTATTTAGAGTCAAACAACCCTTCTAAAAATTCTTCATCATCTTTTGTCCTAAATCGACCTAAGCATTCCAAGAACACCTTCAAAAATGACTCCAAGAACCTTTCACAGCAACGATGATCTCTTAGAAGTCATCAATGAAAAATGACCAAATCCAGCAAACACTAGTCGAAATTTTTTTCTTGGGATTCATTCTCAAAATTAGAACGGATACCTATCATGTTAAGAGGCTCAATTTATCCAAACATATCCTTTTGGATCAATGCCTCTGTTAGCAGTAATGGTCTGACCATCTCTTCAAACATCTAATGTATTCCAGTTACCTTCAACGCCACAAACATTGTTGAAGCTATTGACTGTCCCCAAGGGGGTATCACAACTAACCACACATCCATTCGATGCACCTCCAATGCTCAAATGCATAACATGTTTGATAAAGACTCTGCTTTTGAACCCACAAACCCCGAAAAACTTCTGCCTACTGCAAAAGGATGGTTCAAGTTCATCCTGACAAATATTAAACCTTGCGGTATAACTAAGGACTTTCTGTATCATGATGATAAGCTCCTCATCATGTGTCTTCTTAGGCCAATATCTATAGATCTTTCCCAAGTAATCTTTGACCATCTTAAAGAGTCTATTCTCTTGTCAAGAACCTTGGACAAATCGTTCATTCCTTATGGAAGAGTATTATTAGAAGTACTCTTCAGAGCAGGAATTGTGCAAGTAATTTGCAGAATTCAATGTGGCCCAAACACTGCTCTGGACAGGAAGTTTTGTGAAATCTTTGACAGCGAATGGTTCTCATAGAATAAGATGTTTGCTCGTTAGAACTAGGCTAGGTTGTCAGTTGCAATGGTTTTTCAAAGTGTATGTGTCTGTATCGATCATGTTCTGCACTTATGGGTTAATCAATGAATCAATGATGCTTTCTGTTTTATCATCTATAATAATATTAGTATTAAATCCATAACCTAAAATCTTTATCATTCTCTGAGATGCTTACATTGCTTAAATGATTAAACCATTTAAAACATTATCATAACCTAACGATGATCGTTAGAATCAAAGACTGTCAATGATGCACTAACATCCTTCAAGGATAATGCCATCACAAGAATTCAAAACCTAGTAGATGCTTCCAGTACAAGCATAGATCCCTTAGAAATGAGAAAAATCTGGACTGATTTCCATGAATGGATCTCAGAGGAAATTGTGAAGAGCAAGAGATTAGCTGTCACACAAGCAGAAGAAAAACAGCTGCATGCCTCAAGAACTGATGAGTCTGAAAACTCATCCCCATCCTCTTCCTCATCATTAGGCACTTCTTAGTCTAAACCCTAGGAACCTGTTTTAGTTAGGTCTATGTTTTATTTGCTAAGAACTAGTTAGGATTTAAAAAAATTCTATGCCTTGAATTTAATGAAATATCTTTTAAAACTATTTTATGTTAAACTGCTCATTATCATATTAATCTAATTATGCTTAATGCTTGAAAGCTCAAAAGCTCTAAACTTTTTGATGATGTCAAAAAGGGGGAGAAATAGAAATATGATTTTGATTAAAAAGAAGAATCTTAAAAAGAATGCAAACGCAAACAAATGAATTAATCATATAAAGTGCGTTTTCTACAAACGTTTGTTGTTTGATGTTTAACCGAGGAACTCTGAACAAGTTCACTAGGCATTATTAGAACATGTTAAGAAAGAAGAACTCTGATAGAAGTTCTTATGAACTGTTTGTTCATATGATCGAAGTTGTACACTTTGTGAACATGTGTTCAGAATCAGATCTACCCAGTACTGTTCAGAAGTTGAGAACTTTCTGAAAGTCAAAGTTATCGTGATCTCTATTACACTTGGTTCAGAAGCAGTAAGCTGTCTGAAAATATGATATTCAGAACATAAGAATCAGAATAAGGAAATATCTGAAAGCAGTCAAAGCAAAGTCTACATCTCAAGATGCTTTTCAGAAGAACTGTGCAAATCAAAAGTCAAGAACTGTTTGAAGATCCGGATTGAAGATCCAAGAAGAAGTAGTTCTAATTTAACCAAGAACCAATTAAAAATAAAATGATTTGGTATTAGACTAAATAAACAATTGGTAATCAGACTCTATATATAAAGATTGGTATCAAACTCAATCTGTAGTGATATCAATCAGAGCTAAGCTGTGAAATGTTTTCATATACCTTCATTGGTATCAATTTCAGCACACTAAGGAAATACCCTTTAATTGGTATAAAGATACTTTCAGTTGGTATCAGACTCAACATACTTCGGTATCTGACTAAGAATCTTGATTGACTTTGGTATCTGATTCAGAATCAAGCGTTGATTGATCACTAAATTATCCATCTATTGGTATCAGATCAAGAATCAAGCTTTGATGAAACACTAAGTTGTGACATTAACAAGGTTCTGAGATGAAGGCATGTGTTCCTAGTCAAACTCTGAAAAGTCATGATCTATTGGTGAATTAAAATTGATATATCTGAATTACGATTTTGAAGATCCCAAAATCTGACTTATGAAAACTAAGGGGAGACTACCCAGAAGATTCAAATGTTAAAATCTACAATCTTCACAAAGTCTGAAACTCAGGGGGAGTTTCTTAAGACAGTGTTTGTTTCTAATAAATAGCGAGGCTATGTTATTAGATAAGAACTGTTATGTTCTGTGCTAAAATGATTTTGCTGAAAAGTAGAAAATGCTTCAGATGTATCTGAAGATTATGAGCTCTGATACGACGTACAAAGGAATTAAGCTCTAAAGATCTGAAGATGGAAGTTCTGATGAACTAGTCCAGATGCTGAAGACTTTTGTCTCCTTAAAGACAAGATAGAGAAGTAGTCCTTTTCTATTCTTTGTTCTGGCAACTCAAGTTGTTATTCTGTATGTCTTTGGATTATATAAGATTTTAGATGATCACAGATAAAACTTTGAGGATAACACATTCAGGGGGAGCTGTTGTTCCAGACTCTGAATTTGTTTAGTTTTGGTGATTACCTTGTATAAAATGTTCAATCAAAATACATGGTTTCGTCATCATAAAAAAGGGGGAGATTGTTAGAGCAAGAGTTGTCTCTATAAATCGTCCCTATGTTTTGATGATAACGATGGTATTTGTGAAAGAACCATTTTATGTTCTAACATATGTTGTGTGCAGATCATAATCATAGAAGATATCAGATCCGACAAGCACCAGCCAAACGAGCGTAATTGATTATATGTGAAGTTACTATGTGTGACTCAAGTCGCAAGAAGCAAGTATGCTTCTGTATCTGATCATGATCAGTCAGATCCAAGGATGCGGATATTGCTGTTGCAATGCTCTTGTGGATGCTCTCTGAAAGTGGTTAAGATTCTAAAGAATAGCGAAGCTTCAGAAGAAGATAATCCTATGGAGAACCAAAGTGCTAAAGACTCTCATGACTTGAAGTTCTGAAGGCTGAAGGCTCTAAAGACCAAGTGCAGAAAGACTCTGAAGACTTATGCGTTCTGAAGATTATGGTTCCAAAGGTCAAGTGCTGAAGACTCTGAAGACGGATTCCTAATGGACAACTCTGAAGTTTTGGAAGACTTGAAGTAGTAAAGGATAACAGATTTAAAGACAAGTGCTAAAGTTCTGAAGGCTGATTCCTAATGGACGACTTCGAAAGACTGAAGACTTGGAGTTTCAGATATCCTGTTAAGAAGCCTCTACTCATGCTTCAATTAATTACCATCAGAAGCCTCTGAAGTTTTGAAGACAAATGCTACCGTTGTGAAAGACTGTACACAACACTCAAGAAGATATATCATGTCACTTCCTCCACAGTAAAAAGGAGATGTGTCAGTACAGCTGCATCATTACACAACGTCTCTTTTCCAACAACCAACAGTAGTTCAAACGACTATATTTTATTGGGCTATTTAAAGAAATGAGTATTCGCTTCTGCAGAGAGTGATTGATTCATTCCATCAATGGAGAATTGATCAAGTCATTGTGTGAAGATAACAACAATGATGAGTTCTCGTTGTAACACTTAAAACATCCAAAGCTATCACCATTTACACATGGCCATTGTTGTTGAAGCTCAAAGATCATAAATTAACACAACAACAATCAATTGGTACATAAGCTGTTGATGAAGAAGACAACATTGCATATCAGTCAAGTCATCAACCACCTTCTCGTCAGTGTTACATTGAAGATCTGAAGCAAGGAGTTGTTGCTCAAAGCTTGCTCAACCAAGAAGACGAAGAAGAAGAAGATCTACAAGATGTCAACAACTTTCAAATCAACATACATCTTTGTAGTATCTTAAGATAGCAAGGAACTGTTGCTCACATCTTGCTTGAACACTTGTGTGTTCTTATGTACTTAAACTTAGGAGTAATATGCTTGTTAAGAAGCATCTCTGTAATCTCCTGTATAACTAATTCTTGGTGAATTAGGATTCCTTGAGTGGTCAGTGTGACCGGAGACTCGAGAAGACAATGGCAAGGTGTCATTGTGGTAAATCCTGAAATAGGGTCAGTGGGTGTTATATTCATTGCGATGAATCCCTGAACGTCTAGCTGTGAAATCCTAGCAGTAGATCTTGCGAGATTGGAACCTGCAGGTTAATGTTCATTGAAATTCTGGTATCAGACGTGTGATGTTAAGGTGTGATGTCACAACAACACACTCTGCACAATGGACATCAATAATAGTAAAATAACACCAAGAATTGTTGACCCAGTTCGGTTACAACCAACCTACTCTGGGGGCTACCAAGCCAGGGATGGAATTCACTACTTGTAGATATAATTTACAGACTCAACAACCCATTGACAATCTCCTAAACTTATACTCTACTAATGACTTCCTACCTAAGAAACCACTTAGGTATGGGAACACCACTCAATCCCTTACAAACACTCAAAGAACCCACTTTGAGTACCCTTGATCTTACTTCACAGCTTTGATCAAGCAAACACTCTCTATTGCTTCACAGCTTCTAGAGAAGACAGAAATTCAACACCTATTCAAACCCTAGAATAGTGTAAATACAACTCGTACAAAATACTCAAGACACTCAGCCTATGCTTTTGATCTTCTCTCTGCATTTCTGTGTCTTTTTCCTTTGGTCTTGTGCGCTTTATATAGCTCCTTGAATTGGTCTTGGACTTGCTACAATATCTCCCAGATTTGTTATTTAAAACTGAATATTAAAATAGATTTTCTCCTAAAATCTTTTTAAATCTTCAACCTTTTAAACTTCCTACAAATCTGCAGCAGATCTCCTATGCAGCCGCAAATATCTATCCCAAGATATTCGCATCCAATGAGACAGCTTGCTCTCCACAATTCCAGCTAATACGCAACCCTAACAACATCACAACCTACTGTTGTTAATTCTGTAGATCTGATGTTACAACATCACCTGTGTGACATCAGACATCCAACTTCAGCAATTAATTACTTAACACAGCCCAGTGTTAAGACTTCAATGTTGCAACATCAGCACCTTGACATCAACATTGAACATACTTTGTTTTACCAAAATTCCAGCCAATCCAGGAACTAACAATCTCCCCCTTTGGCTAATTTTGGCTAAAACAATCTCTGCACTCTGCAATCAACTTCTGCACTCTGCGCCTTCAGAGATTTCAGCAGCGGAATAATCTTCAGAAATTTGAAACTCTCAATCAGCAGCAGTTTGACAATCTTCATAGTCTTCATTACTTGATCTGCTGCAGCACCATCTTCATTATTGACAACAGCCAATTGGTGCTTCCCCTCTAAAACACGAACCAGCATCACAGCTGTTCAGTAGTTCACAATGTGCAGCACTTCTCTCCTTAGATGTCTGCTTGGCTGCACTCTTCAAATGCTATGAAATCTTCACTAGCTTAGTCAGAACTCCCCCTTAATGCAGCAACAACTTTCAACAATGTTGCTTTCACCAATGTTGCTCCCCCACCAGCATAGCAATTGTCAATAACTCCTCTCAATAACTGCATTACCACTTTTCAACTAAACACCTTTTAGCAGCATCAAAATATCTCCCCCTTAATATCTGCATCACATTAGCAGCGTATGGCAATAATACTCTTGACTATCTTGGCTATTTTCTCCCCATTTTTAGCCACAATTAGACAAACCTCAACAAGTAAGTACTTCTTCTGTCAGCAATATCCACCTTTTGGAAATCCAGACATATTCTTCATCCATCCAGTTATGAAGGCTTCACACAATCATCCACAAGATCTGAAGCACACACACAATGCCTTCCACTGAACTCTAAGTTAACTCCTCACACTTAGAATAACACACACCAAGACAAGTGTACAATCTATTCAAGGCCATGATTCAATCTTGTCTTCAGACATCTCCTCAGAAGCATGTGCGCACAAGATTCAAACAATTTGCTACATATGACTAGAACCATTCAAGGCCACACCAATCAACATGTTATCTGACATTATATCCTCATAAGAGGCAACCAATCTCCACAAGCTTGATCAACATGCAATCTTCACAATAAATGCACCTTTGCTGCAAAATCCATAGACAAGTACTCCCCCTGTCATGATTAACAAATGCTCTAGATGGAGATGAACATTTGAGCACATTTTCTGAGTACATGCATTTTGGTACCACTGTCCCTTTCTCCAAAGGCTACAATTCATCTTCACCATCCAAGGCAAACCTTCTACTTCATCATTCTCCCGTATGACTATGTAGATGCTCCTTAGATATAATGTAAGCACTAAGCTTCAGATCCAGAACAAAGACATCCTTCACCAAGGATACTCTTGACACTCTTGACACCAGGGTATTACATATGCTCCACTACTGGATTTACTCTCAACAAAATAATCCAAACTCAACACTGTGTCACAAACTCCACAAATTCTCAGCTTACTTATAAGCTTTACTGAGATCCAGTCTCTTCAAGAGATCACAATTCCTCTATCCTTACATCCACCAGTAGTTGTTGAAACTGGTGAAGTCTTCAAAGACAGTAGTCATGCTTTGCCAGAACAAACTACTAAACACAGGACCATAATCTCCACCTCTTCTAAAATGCTAGAGCATCCAACTCCACGTGTCCAATCTTAATCATCTTCCAGATATAACCACCAGCAAACATGATGTTATAACATCTTTTGGGACATTAGCTTCTCATCACCATTCAAAGGACTCATTGCACAAAGAAGTCCTTCAAGAAGCTCCCAAAAAAAAACACAGTCAGAGCAACTTATTCGTACACACTTGAATACCATAAGTTCCCACACCCTCTCTGAACCATGTCCTAGCAAACTCAACCATATCCAGAGTATCTATACCAAATTCTTTTTCCAGAACATACTTCCACCATTTTATGAAAAGCACAGGAATGTTATCCAGTATGGCCTTTTGAATTTTCTCATAAGTTCTAACAACAACGGCTTCCTTCATTTGAGAGATATCCTGGACATTATCATCAGACTTATCCCTGGTCTTCCTATTTCTGGAAGAGATGAACACTTTACTCCTGGATTTTGTAGTACCATCCACATAGATCTTCTGCTTATCAGTTCTCATCTTTGGAGGTGACTCAATAGCTTTCCTCTTCCTTGATTTCAGTCGTTTAGCAACCCCAGGAACCACCTTTGCAATTTGTTCATCATCACTCTTCTTTATTTTAAGGCTAGAAGTAGCTTTCTTGACTTGAGATGTTTTAACATCAGTTCTAGCATCTGCATCTTCCAACCTAAGGATTGTCAACTTGTGAAATTTTTCTTCTGAACTATAGGAGTCATTAGTCAGGTTGTCATCTTTCTTGGCCTTGCAAGTATTCAGCTCCCAACACTTCTTAAGGTCACAGCTTTTGATCCTTCCATCAACATTGTTGACTCCTTTATCTTGCTCACATAACTGACTACTCAAGTTGGCTTTTAACACATCATCTAACTTAGGAGTAACAACACCATAAGTCATTAACCCAGATTGACTTTTCACCATATTTTCACACTTGATGTCACCATCTGATGTTACAGCATCAACCTTAACATCACTAGATAAGCTGTCCACTTGAGGTATCCACTGATAGCAATTATCTTTGGATCTCACTCCCTTTATCACTACCTCATTCTGCTCATCAGCTACCACACATTCATCTTTGGTGTAGCTTACCTTGTAACCTTCATCACAAAGTTGACTTATGCTAATTAAATTAGCACTCAACCCTTGAACAAGGAGCACATTATCAAGAGTAAGACCATCATGATTCTTCACTCTTCAAACTCCTTCTACTACTCCTTTTTCACCATTGCCAAAAATAACATCATTTGCATGGCAAGGATTGAACTCTACCAAATGCTTCTTGGATCCAGTCATGTGCTTTGAACATCCACTGTCAAAATACCATGCATCTATAGCAAAATGTCCATCTGATGTGTGAGCCAATAGACATGTGACCTGAGCTTTAGGAACCCGTTGTTTTACTACTTTGGGCCTGACCTCCTTCTGTCTGGGTTGAGGAGCAGAATTTGGATAACCATGAAGCTTGAAGCAAGAGAACTGCATATGTCCAAATCTGCCATAGTAGAAGCATCTAACTCTGTCATCTCTAAAGTGGTTAAACCTTCTGCCACCATGATGATGATGTTGCTGGTGCTGCCATCCATAATGTGGTCTCCTCCTACCATAACTGCCCTGCCATCTATTATGTTGATATCTTCTCCCATAAGACGGCTGAGAATGCTGTTTCCTGGATTGTCTCCCATGATGGTGTGGCTTTCTTCTTCCATATATATAAGGAACAACATTGGTGTATCCATAACCATAACCATACCAGTTGTCCTGATGTTGAGTCACCTGATGAGACATGTGCTGTTTGAACTGAGCAGCTTGCATGCTCTCATGGTATTGTGGGGGCATATACTGACTAGCTCCCTGTGGCTGCTTTCTCTTCTGATAGGGACCAGTCTTCTTCTCAATCTTCTTAGGTTGTGAAACATCAGCTTTCTTAGGGGTAGGTTCCTGCTGATGTTGAGATGAAAGTTGTGACACTTCCTTCTTTGAACCTGAAGTGCTTCCTTCTGAAGTTCTCTTATCCTCAGCCACATAACCTATCCCAGCTTTGTCTCCAACAGCTTTTTCTGACTGAAGAATCTTGTCAAGTGTGTCTGTACCACAGCTCAGCATCCTAACAGACTTGGTCATTTAATCAAGATGAGCTCTAACTAGCACAACTTCCTTTTCAAGATCAGTCTTTTCATTCTCTAGCTGAGCAATCTGTTGCTTGTGGCACTTGTTTTCTTGACAAATCTCAGCACTTTTTAAACACAGCTCTTGATAAGTAGATGCTAACTCCTCATAAGTTACTTCTCCATCACTAGAATCATCATCAGATACAACAGCTCATGTTAGGGCTCTAACATGCTTTACTGACTCACCTTCACTTTCACTATCTGAGTCAGACCAGGAAACTGTCATGCCTTTCTTCTACTTTTTCAGGAAGGTGGGGAATTCTTTCTTGACATGTCCATATCCTTCACATTCAAAGCACTGCACTCCTTTATCTTGGGCAGTTTTCTCTTCATCCTTCTTGCTGGTGTTAGAAGTCATGTTCTTGACATTAGGCCTGGAGTTATTATTCATTCTCTTGAATACTTTGGTGAACTGTCTTCCCAACATCACTATGGCCTGAGATAGATCCTCCTGCGATTCAGAACTCTTTCCTTTTTCCTCTGCATCATTTGACACCAAGGCTATGCTCTTTGGCTTCTTTTCTGGTTCTTCCTCATTCAACCCAAGCTCAAAAGTTTGAAGAGATCCAATGAGCTCATCTACTCTCATCTTGCTGATGTCTTGTGATTCTTCAATGGCAGTAACCTTCATCTTATACTTCTTAGGTATGGACCTAAGGATCTTCCTCACAAGCTTTTCATCTGACATCTTCTCTCCAAGAGCACTAGATGCATTGGCCAGCTCAAGAACACTCATGTGGAAATCGTGAATAGTCTCATCTTCCTTCATCTTTAGGCTTTCAAATTTTGATGTTAAAATCTGAAGTCTTGACATCTTGACTCTAGATGTTCCTTCATGAGTAGCTTGCAAGATATCCCATGCTTGCTTAGCAACTTCACAGGTATTGATTAACCTGAAGATATTCTTATCCACTCCATTGAATATGGCATTTAGAGTTTTGGAATTTCCAAGGGCAAGCTCGTCTTCCTCCTTGGTCCATTCTTCTTCAGGCTTTGGCTTAGAGGTGCCTTCTTTATCTTTACCAGCATCATCCTTCTCACATATAACAGGTGCTTTCCACTCTTTAATAACAGCCTTCCAAGCCCTACTGTCCAAGGATTTTAAGAAGGTGGCCATCCTTGGCTTCCAATAGTCATAATTGGATCCATCCAAAATAGGGGGTCTGTTGACGAATCCTCCAACTTCTTGTCCATCTATACACCAGAAAGTAACTTCCCTAGATCTCACCCAGAGACAGACAGGATGCCTGCTCTAATACCAATTGAAATTCTGGTATCAGACGTGTGATGTTAAGGTGTGATGTCACAACAACACACTCTGCACAATGGACAACAATAATAGTAAAATAACACCAAGAATTGTTGACCCAGTTCGGTTACAACCAACCTACTCTGGGGGCTACCAAGCCAGGGATGGAATTCACTACTTGTAGATATAATTTACAGACTCAACAACCCATTGACAATCTCCTAAACTTATACTCTACTAATGATTCCTACCTAAGAAACCACTTAGGTATGAGAACACCACTCAATCCCTTACAAACACTCAAAGAACCCACTTTGAGTACCCTTGATCTTACTTCACAGCTTTGATCAAGCAAACACTCTATATTGCTTCACAGCTTCTAGAGAGGACAGAAATTCAACACCTATTCAAACCCTAGAATAGTGTAAATACAACTCGTACAAAATACTCAAGACACTCAGCCTATGCTCTTGATCTTCTCTCTGTATTTCTGTACAAAATCTTCAACCTTTTAAATCTCCTACAAATCTGCAGCAGATCTCCTATGCTGCAGCAAATATCTATCCCAAGATATTCGCATCCAATGAGACAGCTTGCTCTCCACAATTCTAGCTAATACGCAACCCTAACAACATCACAACCTGCTGTTGTTAATTCTGCAGATCTGATGTTGCAACATCACCTGTGTGACATCAGACATCCAACTTCAGCAATTAATTACTTAACACAGCCCAGTGTTAAGACTTCAATGTTGCAACATCAGCACCTTGACATCAACATTGAACATACTTTGTTTTACCAAAATTCCAGCCAATCCAGGAACTAACAGTTCACTATATTCATTAAGTTGAATCCCTGAACGGTTCATTGTGTGTTAGTCACCGGTGTTAGCCCGTGCATCTGTAATCAGTTGGATTATAGTGGATTAAGTCCTTGTGTTCAAGGCGAAATCACATGAGGAGGGTGGACTGGATTAGCCTTGTGGTGAACTAGGATATATAGTGTGTCCTTTACTCTTATTATGCTTTATGTTATTGTTTATGTTTCTGTATTGAGTATCAGAACCTTACATAAGCGAGTCAGAACCTTGCAGCTTAACTCTGATAAGCTTCTGCATTGCAAGTTCTGAATAATGCATATTGCGATCAGACTCTTGTTGATTCTTATGCTTCTTGCATGGCATATCTCAATGTTATTTCGCGAATCAGAGTCTCTCAACTAACTCTGATACTATCTCAGCGTCTTAACGATAAGAAGCGAAAATTCGTTAAAAAGTAAATACACAATTCAAACCCCCTTTCTTGTGTCTTTCTTGTACCTTCAATGGGTAATTGACAACTCCCCATTGTATAACCTGACCCCGGACCCCCCAATCTCTTTAAGTGTTTGTTCAGTTAAACATTCGCGTGCAAGGTTAGTTTTAGATAGCTTCCCTTTCCCTTCCAGCTTCACGGGATAAATAAGAAATCAGAAAGTAGAACCCCCTCCTCTTCATTGAGGAGAAAACCCAAATTCCGCGATAAGGTGGTCAAGTCACTGACAAAAATCGTGCGCTACAGTAAAATGGTGACTCTGCTGGGGAGAATCATTGTCTGTATAGGAATAGGATTATAGCTCTTAAGAGGTCTAGGATGTTAGTTTTAGGAATATATATATATATATATATATATATATATATATATATATATATATATATATATATATCGCTTTTCCTACTTGATATTCGTGTTTGTTTTTCTGCTAATGGGACTGCGGGTGATGTCGCATCTGGAAAGTTTGAGTGATACCTAAGATAAGTGATGGTATAGACGGGTAATCTTACAGGGAGTGACTCCTGAATAAGCGATCCCGGTAGCCCATCGAATCAGTGGAGACACCCTTTGCGGATTCAATGTCTAAACGACTTTGGTTGTTGAAAGCAGATTGTTCGATTGTGGTATCCATGAAACTGAGGATTTAGTAGACTAAGACCATGTGACTATTTTGTAGTACGGAAGCTATCAAAAATAGTTGTCACACGATACTACCCTCATTTGAGATTACCCTAAGATACTACAGCTCGCTCGGGTGAACCAGCCTGCTGTTGTTATCCCAAGGGGGTCAATGATTTTGAGGACAGGTACAAAAATTCACCAGTACAACCTTTGGGAATGGGTAGAGCCATGACTTCATGACACTGAACCTTTGACCCCATGTTTTTTCTATGTTTTTGTGTGCTGCATTCATGCATTCATTTCATTAAAAGAAAAACTTTAAACAAAGAAAAAAAATCTTCTTTTCTAGTCTCTCTTTTTCAAATTAAACTAAGACAATGATTGCAAATATCAGAGAGAAAGATTGCGTTATGGATTTCGGTAGAAGGAAGACTCACAAGTACACCTTCAAGGTTCCAAAACTAGAGGATTTAAGAGGGTTGGCAAAGATGATCACCATCCCTGATGCTTTCAGAGCTAAGTACGGAGGACTGCTGTCTCTGTTAAGGGTCCATGTAATTGAAGGAATACTCTCTACTCTGATTCAGTTTTACGATCCGGTCTATCATTGTTTCACATGCCCGGATTACCAACTGGCACCAACATTAGAGGAGTACTCTCACCTGACTGATTTACCCATCACTGACCAAGCTCCCTTTTCTGGACTGGAAGAAATTCCAAAGGATCAAATCGTTGCAAGAGCAATTTATTTGGATGAGTCAGAAGTCAGGACTCACATGACCATTAAGGGTGGAATCCGAGGTTTACCAGCCAAGTTTTTGATAAAGAAAGCCTTGTACTTTGCTAGTATAGGGAACGTGACTGCTTTCGAGAGCATCTTTGTCTTACTCACCTACGGGTTATTTCTGTTTCCCAACATTGATAACTTCGTTGATATCAATGCCATTAAGATATTTCTGATTGGAAACCCTGTGCCGACCTTGCTCGCAGATGCCTATCATTTTGTACACTTAAGGAATTTGTACAATGGAGGAATGATCACATGCTGTGTACCCTTGCTATACAAATGGTTCAATTCCCATTTACCCAAGTCAGCTGCGTTTTGGGATCATAAGAGTACTTTAGTTGGTCGCAAAGAATCATGTCTCTTACCAACTCTAACATCGATTGGTACAATCGGATCTATGACGGGATAAGAATCATTGACCGTTGAGGAAATTTCCCTAATATACCCCTCATAGGAACTAAAATGGGAATCAACTATCATCCAATTTTAGTTCGCCGTCAACTCGGATACCCGATGAGACATATCCCGCGTAATGTTCATCTGGAAGGTCTTTTCTTCAAGGAAGGAGAAAATGACAGGGCACTAAAGACGGAAATAGTGCATGCTTGGAAACACGTTCACAGGAAAGGAAGAGAGTCTCTAGGAAAACCAGATTGTGTCTTGGTGGAACCTTATCTCCACTGGGTAAAAACTAGAGCTCTTAAGTTGAGGATGCCTTACCCTCGTCAAGAAGTTCTTCCGTTAAAGAAATCTGTCCTTTATTTTATGTCTGATACGAAAAAACTCCAGGTCACTCTCAACAAAGTTTAACGGGAAAAGAAATCTTGGAAGAATAAGTACCACATTCTCAATGTGGAGTGTACCAAAATACAACAACTGTTAAAAGAAAAGGATGCTCTGATCGAGATTTTAGAGCAACATGCTGTAGAAAATCAAAACGACCGAAGGAATTTGCTCGCTCCTTTCACTTGGTAAAAGGATGACAACCCGACAATGGCTCAAGAGCCCCGGTCAAAGAAAAGGAAAATACCAGAACCAGTACCTGAGCTCTCCTCAGAGAGGACTCAGGATCCATTAGCTTAGACATTTCCTTTTATAGCACTTTTTAAATTACTGTATTTCCATTTCCGCAATCTTTGAATTCAATAAAAAGGGGTCTCCCCACTGTATGATATTTGCAATCCAATTGGTGAAGTTTCTTTTGATTAATTTTTTTTATATAATCATTGTATATCATTCATCATTCTCACATAACGCATTCTTCTTCCCTACGAATCTCACATTTGTGTCTCGATTCTAGAGTAAAACTGTCTCATTCGTACAATACTCGGGCCAATCGACAAAAGAAAATGGATGATCTCGAGGAAGAGAACAGAGAGTTGAGAGAAGAAATCGACACTCTGAAAGAAGATATGAGAAAACTTCACAATGACATGCAATCTCTGGCAGTAGCTTAGATACAACAACAAAGGACTGTGATCTCGGAGATCACATCTACGCCCATAGTGCAAAAGTATGATACCGGAAGGATATATTCCACCGATCACGGAAGATCCGGAAACTACAGCAGGAACCGCTGGGCCTGAAGGTTACAAACTTTGGGAAAGCGAAGATGCAAGGGGCATGACAGCAACTCTTGAAGGTTATAAACTTCAGGATCAGGAAGCACTAAGAGTCACTGTCGTAATGACTATACCACCACCCGTGGTACACGCTGTCTCGGAAGGATATATTCCACAGATACCTTCTGGTGGAAACGAAAGTACGTACGACAAATTGAATGAGTTCCAGGAATAATTCCTGGAGATGCAGAAGGAACTGCATGCCATTCGCGGTCAGGATCTATTCGAAAAGGACGCTGCAGACCTTTGTCTGGTCCCCAATGTGAAAATTCCGCACAAATTCAAGGTGTCCGAATTTGAGAAATACAAGGGCAACTCTTGCCCTCAAAGTCATTTGGTGATGTACGCCCAGAAGATGTCAACTCAGACACAGAATTAACATCTACTGATCCACTACTTCCAAGATAGTTTAACCGGTGCTGCGCTCAAATGGTACATGGGTTTAAACCACACCAAGATAGTCACTTTCAGAGATCTTGGCGCTGCCTTCGTTCAACAGTATAAGTATAATTTGGACATGGCACCAGACAGAGATCAACTTAGAGCCATGTCGCAGAAGGACAAGGGAAATTTTAAGGAATATACTCAGAGATGGCGTGAAATTATCGCTAAGATTTGTCCACCTCTTGAGGAAAAAGAGATGACAAAAATCTTCTTGAAAACCTTGAGCTCGTTCTACTACAACCGAATGGTCGCCAGTACGCCCAGCGACTTCACTGAGATGGTGAGCATGGGAGTACGCCTTGAAGAAGCAGTCTGAGAAGGACGTCTGGTCAAAGATACAGGACCATCAAGCAGTACCAAAAGATACGGTAGTGCTTTCCCTAAGAAAAAAGAGCAGGATGTTGGTAATATCTCTCTCGGAAAGCAAAGGGGAAGATACCAACCAGTAGCAGTTGTAACTCCTGCTATCAACCCTGCGTCTGTTCTGACGTATCAACCTCAGGTTGCTCAGAGCCAACCGAATCAACAACAATATCTGCAAAGGACACAACAACCTCTTCAGCAGGCTCGTCCTCAGTACAACAACAACCGTACAACACGACCACCAGGGTTTGATCCTATACCAATGTTGTACGCATAACTGTTTCCACCACTATTGGTCAAGGGGCATGTCCAAACCAGGAATCCTCTTACAATACCGGAAAATCTGCCTTTTTGGTTCAAAGCGGATCAGACTTGCCCTTACCATCAAGGAGGACCTGGGCATAACATTGAAAGCTGTCTCAGCTTCAAATCCAATGTGCAAAAGCTTGTTAAGAGCGGGGTCTTATCCTTCAAGGATACAAATCTAAATTTTCAGACGAACCCGTTGCCTCAACATGAGAAAGCTACGGTAAATTTGATAGAGGAAGAGTCTAACCACAATTATCAAATTCATGAGGTACTCTTATTGGGAACCAACCTGGTCAAGATGCATTGCAGACAGAGCAGATACGGTCATGTACCATCTCATAACTATCACTAGTGTGGTATCTGCTCTAAAGACAGTTAAGGATGTTATGTGGTGCAATTAGCTCTACAGGAACAGATGGATCTCGGATGGATCCAAGATCACCGAATTCGTGAGGTCAACATGACTTATACAAATTCCAACATCATTCAAAACCACGACATCCGTGCGATGAATGTCAACTTGGTACAACAACAACCGTACAACACGACCACCAGGGTTTGATCCTATACCAATGTTGTACGCATAACTGTTTCCACCACTATTGGTCAAGGGGCATGTCCAAACCAGGAATCCTCTTACAATACCGGAAAATCTGCCTTTTTGGTTCAAAGCGGATCAGACTTGCCCTTACCATCAAGGAGGACCTGGGCATAACATTGAAAACTGTCTCAGCTTCAAATCCAATGTGCAAAAGCTTGTTAAGAGCGGGGTCTTATCCTTCAAGGATACAAATCTAAATTTTCAGACGAACCCGTTGCCTCAACATGAGAAAGCTACGGTAAATTTGATAGAGGAAGAGTCTAACCACAATTATCAAATTCATGAGGTACTCTTATTGGGAACCAACCTGGTCAAGATGCATTGCAGACAGAGCAGATACGGTCATGTACCATCTCATAACTATCACTAGTGTGGTATCTGCTCTAAAGACAGTTAAGGATGTTATGTGGTGCAATTAGCTCTACAGGAACAGATGGATCTCGGATGGATCCAAGATCACCGAATTCGTGAGGTCAACATGACTTATACAAATTCCAACATCATTCAAAACCACGACATCCGTGCGATGAATGTCAACTTGGTAGCAATGCACTCAAGGCAAAGCCAACATCATAATCTGCCACGACACGATTACGATTCCTGTCTGGTCAGCTCGGTATGTAATCAGGGATGCCCTTTTGTACAAGAGGCCCTCCAGCGTCAGATGAATCTTAGATGGATTTAGGACTACCGTGATAGAAGTCATTATCAAGTTAATATGATTCAAATCTTTGATATTCGTTTGATGAATACCAGCTTGGTGGAATTACACGCTAAGCAAGTTCAGCTCGATTTTCTGACTTCACACGATTATCAGAACTGTAAAATATGTTGTGGAGATGACCAAGGATGTGCACTTGTTCAAAGAACACTGCAACACTTGTTAAACTCAGAAGGCTCCTATAGTTATCTATCTGCCGGGACCAGTACTATACAAATCCGATAAGGCTATCCCTTACAAATACGGTGCAACAACAATTGATAATGGAAAGGAAACTCCATTACCCTTCGTTGTAAATATTACAGACATCAGTCGAGTAACACGGAGCGGTCGAATCTTCAACCGAGGAGTTGGAGAACCTACCAGAGAAAAGGAACCTCAAACGGAAGTTCTCAATCAACCAGTCGGTCAATCCAGTGATCCCGACCTTTCAATAAACAACGATGAGATGCTGAAGCTCATCCAGAAGAGTGAGTACAACATTGTTGACCAACTGTTGCAAACTCCTTCAAAAATCTCTATGCTATCTCTTTTACTCAGCTCTGAAGCCCAGAGAGAGGCTTTACAGAAAGTCTTAGAGCAAGCATTTGTGGAACAAGATGTCACAATAAGACAATTCGACAGCATCATCTCCAACATCACTTCCTACAATAACTTGGGTTTAATGATGAAGAACTGCCAGAAGAGGGCCAGAATCATAATATGGCACTCAACATTACAGTCATCTGCCAAGACGATGGTTTAGCCAGCGTACTGGTAGACACCGGATCAACTCTAAATGTTATGCCAAAATCCAATTTAATGCGACTATCCTTTAAAGGATCTCCAATGAGAGTCAGTGAGGTCATCGTCAAAGCATTTGACGGATCCCGGAAAATGGTTATCGGCGAAGTTCCAAGTCACTTTCCAGGTCATGGACATCCGGGAAGCGTACAGCTGTTTGTTAAGAAGACCTTTGATACACGAGACTGGGTCAGTCACTTCGACACTTCACCAGAAGCTGAAGTTCGTCAAGAATGACCAACTAGTCACAGTCTGTGGAGAGCAAGCCTTGATCGTGAGCAACTTATCATCGTCCACTTAAGCAGAACCAGAAGAGGTTGTTGGAACCCAGTTCCAAGCACTTTCGGTGAGAAATAACAATCAATCAAAAAAGGGAACATTGATTTCCTCGTACAAATATGCTCTCGAAATGATCAAAAGTAACAATGCCAGAGGATGGGGATAGCTTGTCATTCCTACTGACAATAAGAAAAAGAAAGGTCTTGGTTTTTCTTCAACCTGTACCCAGACTGCTACTAACAATGAAAGTTTTCATCCCTTTCAGAACTTCTTCCACAGTGGAGGATTCTTTCACCCAGTGTCTCAAGAAGTACATACCATCAACGAGGGAGATTCCTCCGATACAGATGAAAAGTGGAAGTCTTATCTTAACGAGGAAGGTTATATGTCGTAGGGAGAGGTGCCTATGCCATTTTGCTATCCCGCACAGAGTCTGAGATATATACCGAGGTCGGATGTCAAAATGATGTACGGAGATTGTGATCCGGAAGGATGCCGTGCTCCACCAAACTTATTAAAGGAGGACACTCTGATGAAAAACAACTTTGACCATGACTATTATGGCCCAATGGATGGCCTGCCTATCTGGCAGCCGTACCCAGGAGACTTGGGGCAAAAGAGTCAGCCCAACGATACATATCAGCTGAGCATCATTGAAAAGAATACATGTGTCCCCACCGAATCATGAGATCATTACTCAGGGCATTCAGAAAATATCCAGCACGACGATGAATTTGCAAAGATTGCAGGACAAGAGTTCCTTAACTATGCTTTTCCTGAGGTCAACTTCATCGAAAGGGATGACTCCTCCAGTTCCAAAGAAGTGTGGGACACCTTAGGATAACCAAGTGGCAAATATGACTTCATAGTCAAGTACACCGCTCCTGAAAGCTCTCGTATCAGGCTCGAAGACATCCAGCCAACTGGATGGGGAGATCCGCCTGAGAGTGCAAGCACTGTGCAAGATATAACAGAAGAATCCTCCTACGACAACTCTGCCTAGGAGACAGATTCCAACGATCCTGCTCCACCAGAAATCAGTGTTATTTCTGAAGACAAATCAAGAAGGAAGGTGCCAGACTTTGTGATTCACCGAGGAGTTCGCCGCCAATGGGTTGCTGTCAATGTTCCGAAAGTCGTTCATAAGTCTAAGTAATTTCCGTCTTTGTTTTAACCTTTCACTCTGCCCAGGTGAAACAGATATTTTTATAGGGCTCACTTTCTGTAAATGTCTCTCTTCGCTTCATCCAAAGCGACTGAGTTTTGTTTTATAGGGCTGTAGTTTCAAGAATCGACAAGATCATAAATAAAATAACGTCGTTCTGTAATTTCCGCATTTATTGTTGTTTTCTCTTTTCGCTTTTTCAGAAAATGGTAATCCTAAAAACAACTCAAATAATAAAAACAAGCAGTTTTCAGAAAATACACTGTACACACTCTTGCATTCTCTCTATCTCTTCTAAAAAACAATAATCACGTCATGCAAATTGCTTGTTTTAAACCCTATTGAAACATACAATCCCATGCCTTCTCCAAACTTTGAATTCCCGATATTTGAGGCTGAAGAAGAAAATGACAAAGAAATTCCATAAGAAATCTCCCGATTACTCAGACAAGAGGAAAGGTCCATTGAACCCCACAAAGAGTTGTTGGAAATGGTCAACTTGGGTTCAGAAGAAGAGAGAAGAGAAGTCAAGATTGGGGCACTGCTCAGTCCAATTGTCACAGAAAGTTTGATAAAGCTTCTCAAAGAATTTCTCGATGTATTTGCTTGGTCCTATCAGGATATGCCAGGGTTAGATACCAGCATCGTGGAACATCATTTACCGTTAAGATCAGAATGTCCAGTAAAACAAAGGTTGAGAAGGACTCACCCAGACATGGCCATCAAAATCAAAGAGGAAGTACAAAAACAGATTGATGTGGGTTTCCTCGCCACATCAAAATATCCTCAATGGTTAGCCAACATAGTACCAGTTCCGAAAAAGGACGAAAAGGTCAGAATGTGTGTAGACTACAGGGATTTGAACAAAGCCAGTCCAAAGGATGACTTTCCCCTACCGCACATTGACATGCTGGTAAACAGTACAACAAAGTTCAAAGTATTCTTCTTCATGGATGGATTCTCGGGCTATAATCAGATAAAAATGGTGCAGAAAGATATGGAGAAAACTTCATTCATCACCCCATGGGGCACTTTTTGTTACAAGGTAATTCCGTTCGGTCTGAAGAACGCCGGGGCAACCTATCAAAGGGCCATGACTACTCTGTTTCATGACATGATACACAAATAAATCGAAGTGTATGTCGATGATATGATTGCCAAATCTAAGACAGAAGAGGAGCATGCAACCCACCTGTCAAAACTATTCGAGCGTCTAAGAAAGTACAAACTCCACTTGAATCCCAATAAGTGCACGTTCGGTGTCTGCTCAGGGAAACTGCTAGGATTCATCGTCAGCCAAAAAGGAATTGAGGTTGATCTTGACAAAGTCAAGGCCATTCAAGAAATGCCTTCTCCAAAGACTGAAAAACAAGTCAGGGGATTCTTGGGACGTTTGAACTACATTTCCAGATTTATATTCCTTATGACTGCGACATGTGCGCCAATTTTCAAACTACTAAAAAAGGATCAGGATTGCGTTTGGACAGAAGACTGCCAAACCGCATTCGACAATATCAAGGAGTATCTGTTGAATCCACATATCCTATCGCCTCCGGTGGAGGGAATACCACTTATCATCTACCTAACAGTCTTGGAAGACTCTATGGGCTGTGTACTTGGCCAGCAAGACAAAACGAAAAGGAAAGAGTCTGCCATCTACTATCTGAGCAAGAAGTTTACCGAATGTGAGACTTGGTACACTATGCTTGAGAAAACTTGTTGCGCTCTGGCTTCGGCAGCCAAACGTCTTCGCTAGTATATGATTTGTCACACTACTTGGTTAATCTCCAAAATGGATCCAATCAAGTACGTCTTTGAAAAGCATGCTCTCACGAGAAGGATCGCCCGTTGGCAGATGTTGTTATCAGAGTACGACATAGAGTACCATGCTCAGAAAGCTGTCAAAGGAAGTATTTTAGCCGATCATTTGGCTCATCAACCGATTGACGATCAGGAATCAGTTGGATTTGACTTCCCAGAAGAAGATGTCATGTACTTGAAAATGAAAGATTGCGATGAACCACTACCCAGTGAAGGGCCAGAACCAGGTTCCCAATGGGGACTAATCTTTGACGGAGCTGTCAACAATTATGGAAACGGAATTGGGACAATCATCGTAACACCTCAGGGTACCCACATTCCTTTCACTGCCAGACTAACTTTCAAATGTATAAACAACGAGGCCGAATACGAAGCTTGTATCATGGGTCTCGAAGAAGCAATTTACTTGAGAATTAAGAACTTGGATGTGTATGGAGACTCAGCCCTGATTATCAATCAAATCAAAGGAGATTGGAACACATACCAATCAGGGCTGATTCCTTACAAAGACTATGCGAGAAGGTTGTTACAATTCTTCAACAAAATTGAGTTTCATCACATCCCTCGTGAAGAGAATCACATGGCAGATGCATTAGCCACTCTCTCTTCCATGTTTAGTGTAGGTCAATGGAACGACATACCTAAGATTGACATAATGCGCCTTAAAAGGCACGCTTACATTTTCGCGATTGAAGCAGTCATAGACGACAAACCCTGGTATCACGATATCAAATGCTTCCTTCAGAAATAAGAATATCCGCCTGGGATATCAAGAAAAGATAGGAAAACCCTCAGAAGGTTGGCAGGCAACTTCTTCCTGAACGGTGATACACTCTATAAGAGAAACTTTGACATGGTCTTTCTCCGATGCGTAGACAGACCAGAAGCAAACAAGCTGATAAAAGAAATTCACGAAGGATCCTTTAGCACACATGCCAACGGACACACAATGGAGATAAAAATTCTGAGGACAGGGTACTACTGGTTGACCATGGAATCCGACTGCTACAAGAACATGAGGAAGTGTCACAAATGTCAGATATACTCAGATAAAATACATGTACCGCCAACATATCTCAAAGTTCTTTCTTCCCCATGGCTTTTTTCCATATGGGGAATCGACATGATTGGCATGATCGAACCCAAAGCTTCAAACGGACATCGGTTCATCCTGGTAGCCATTGATTACTTCACCAAGTGGGTTGAAGCAGTGTCATACGCCAATGTAACCCGACAAGTGGTGGTCCAATTCATAAAAAACAATCTCATCTGCCGTTATGGTATTCCAAGCCAGATCATTACTGATAATGGATCTAACTTGAACAATAAGATGATGAAAGAGTTGTGCGTTGAGTTCAAGATCAAACACCGTAACTTATCTCCCTACCGACCTAAGATGAACGGAGAGGTAGAAGCGGCTAATAAGAACATCAAAAATATCGTTCAAAAGATGGCTGTAACCTACAAAGACTGGCACGAGATGCTACCATTTTCTCTTCACGGTTATCGCACATCTGTCCGCACTTTCACAGGGGCAGTCCCTTTCTCTCTAGTATATGGCATGAAAGCAGTTCTCCCCTTAGAAGTAGAGATCCCATCAATCCAGGTATTGATGGAAGCTAAGCTAACAGAGGCTGATTGGTGTCAAAGTCGACACGATGAACTGAACCTGATCGAAGAAAAATGAATAACGGCTATGTGCCATGGTCAGCTATATCAACAGAGAATGAATAAGGCGTTTGACAAAAAGGTTCGACCTCGCGTCTTCAGGAAAGGAGACCTTGTGCTCAAGAAGATACAATCATTTCTCACAGATTCCCAGGGCAAATGGACTCCGAATTATGAAGGCCCCTATGTGGTCAAGAAAGCCTTCTCAGGCGGCGCCTTGAGACTCGCAACCATGGATGGAGAGGAATTTGCCTACCTCACAAATGTTGACGTAGTCAAGAAACACTTCGCCTAAATAAAAAAAAAACGTCTCGGTGGATTGAAAACCCGAAAGGGCGGTCCAGGAAAAAATTAGAGACATAATCAAAAATCATCCCGATGGATTAGAAATCTCAAAGTACAATCCAGGCAAAAATTAGGGATTAATGCAAGTAACTACGTCCAGCAAAAGGGGCAAATTCCCCAGCAGCAGTCATGCCATCCATCAAGAAAACTCCAGTCAAGGTCATCTTTGACAGAAGCTCAGGATGTCCAGAAGTCAAAGTTGGTAGAAGAATAACGGTCGTTATGTGTCAATGTAGCCCTTTTCCCTTAAGTTACCATTTTCTAATTTTGTAAATACTCTATGGGATCACGCGTTTGGCTGATTTCCATCCTATCAATAAAATTTGAGCCTTAGTGCTTTTGTTTGCAATTCTTATTTGTTTTAGCTTTACAGAATGACATTTTAACATGATTAACGATTCTTGAAATAAAACAAAAATAAATTTACTTGTCAAATTTTTTCTGCTTTTAAAATAAAAATGGAAATTCTTTTGACTGTTGAACATCGAAAGAACATCGATTGCTTCTCCAAAGGCGATTAAGCTTCAAAGTGCAGAATCAAAGTACTTCTTCTAAACCAGTATGCCTGAATAAAGGATCAGCTGTATCAGATGTGATCTTCCCATCTGATATCCTTGGGAGAGTTCTTATCTCCTAAGCCTGACTAACGTTTTCCCCACAGGGAATATCTCTCCTAAGCAAGGCATAATTGCTATCTTGGACCAAACGGTATTTCTTTGTCCCCTGCAGTGGCTGAGTATCCAGTCATGTTCATCTATTAGTCTGTATGTCATGTCAGTTTTGTCAGCATAAACATACATACGTCATGCATTATTGATTTGCATTTATATTCATATTGCATCAATATCACTCTAGCCAGTCTTAACTCTAAATGGTAAAGTCCTCTTGTCAATCGGGTTGTCAAATCTTTCCTCATCAAGAAACGAATCATCTAAGCAATCTATCCCCAGTTTATTTCTGGGATGGAGACGGTCCTCGACCACTTTGATAACTTGAACCTCTGAAAAGCAAGAAGGCATTCGACAAACGTCACTCTTCACCATTGAAGATGATATTTTCGCTTTCCCCAATTAAGGAAAATCCCTAGAGAAAGCATCACAACTAAAGACTCTCAGCAACACATTGAGTTTTTTCTCCCCAAGAGAGTTAATGATAATGAAGTCATCGGCACCTCAAAATTGGATCACATCACATGGCATTTCTCTGAGAAGATCTCGAAGAAAAGTATGATGTACTATCCCCAAGCAGGAAGCAGTCTCTATAGAAACTCGTTTACCCCAGTAGAGTCAACAAATGGCGTCTCCAACAGAGAAGTTTGAACACCTCTACAACTCAGACGAATAGGTTCCCTAGCAAGTCTGACATCAAAACTTTTTTTCGTCAAATGGTGTCTCCCCAAGAAAATTCGGCGAGAAGTTTGAGGAGAACTGCTACAAATAACGTCCCTTGTCAAAAAGTTTATTGACAAAAGAAACTGAGACCAGTTCCGTGGCTAAAAACCAGGATCGAGGGGAAGTTTATATCAGAAACAGAGACCAGTTCCGTGGTTAAAAACCAGGATCGAGGCGAAGTTTATATCAGAAACTGAGACCAGTTCCGTGGCTAAAAACCAGGATCGAAGGGAAGTTTATATCAGAAACTGAGACCAGTTCCGTGGCTAAAAACCAGGATCGAGGGGAAGTTTATAGACAAAAGAAAACTTAGACCAGTTCTGTGGCTGAAAACCAGGATCGAGGGGAAGTTTACCTTTTTCTAAGCATCATTGCTTAGCAAAAGAAGATGGATGAGTAAACTGCCATTCATAACCATCGTCAAAATTTTTGGTATTCCGATATTTAATCCTCTTGCACCCCGAATCTTCGGGTCCAAGAAGATTAAATAGGGGCATCTATCATACCCCAAATTTTGACCACAAAGATTTCCCATCATTGTGCAAATCATCATCACAATATGGATATACTTTTATGCCTCATCAATTTCCTCAGGGATTGTTAGGCATTCTTTACAATCAAAGATTAGGGTTTTGGGCCCTCTCAGAGTACTTAAACACAAGATCAGTCAAGAAATTATATGATCTTCAACTTGTCTAGCATCTCAAACACCTATAAGGGATCATGGAGACTCCCACATCAAGAATCAGGGACAAGGTTGCAACATTCCAAGTGGATCAAGCCTCAAGATCGCCAGTGTCACCAAATTAGGGTTTTGGTCGACTGAGGCCTCCAGGTGGAAATTTTCATCTGGGCATGAGCCAATGTTTCAAAGCACAACCCAAGGTACTCTAAGGTACGTCATGGACCCAATCATCAAGTCAATTTAACCCCAGGGGATGCATTTACCAAAAATCAGGAATTTGGGTTCCTTGACCTAATTCACCCCTAAGTTGACTTTTGGGACAAAGCATGAGCCAAGACCTCAAGACATGATTTGAGGGCCTCCAATATACTACATTGACCCATTTGTAACAATGGATTGACCCAGGAAGCTTGATTCACAAGTTTCAATTTCATCAGGACCACATTTAGGGTTTCGGGGAAAAAGTCAATTGTGCCTTTGACTTTTGACCAGGACATGCTCCCAAACCTTGGGACATGATTCAATACAGCATATCACACCTATTGAATCCATCCATTAAGTTTGATTTAGGTCAAGGACTTGATTTCACAAAGGATCGCACAGTTTGGATTTCATCCGATGAAAAGTCAACTGTACAAAAATCCAAAGTTTGACTTTTTGGATTTTTTGTCAACCAAGGTTCCTTAACCCTAAAACAATGTTAATATATGATTTAACTCATCATTCATAAAGAAAAACCAAAGAAAATGAGTTAACTTGTAAAAGGGGTAACTCAAATTCAAATTACATACTTTAAAAGCTCTCATTACATACTTTAAAAGCTTCAATTACATCAAACTCAAATTCCTCATGGATTTTAAGTTATGGAGTGATCAAAATGGCAAAAAACATGAAAATGACATTTTTCCAACACTTAGTGAAATTTTCACTAAGTCAGAATCTGCCTTACTTTTTCCAAAATGTAGGGACATTTTTCACCTTGATCCAAGTCAAACCAGATCTAGGGGTGAACATCAAAGTTAAAGTATTTCATAAGGGCTTTCCAACAAGTACCAGATCATCTCCAAATTCAATTTGAGCAAGGAGACACAACCCTTTAAACATGGCATCATGAATTGGTTTTTCAAGGCAGAATTGTGCACATTTGCTCGATTTGTCCAAATCTGATAATTCCAAGCCTTGTCATCAATTTGGACACATCAGAGGATCAATTCCAAGGGGGATGATCTGATCTCCAAGCCTCACAAGTCCAAGAATCTACAATAGCCATGCCAAACCTAAAAAGGCTAAAAAGATGCCAAGACTTCAATTTTATTTCCAAGCATTCATTGGATACACCAAGGTGGCATGAACTGAGCCTATTCAAACTGTATTCAGTCAAGACTTATCTCTGAACCAAAGCTACAAAACATGTGCCTTAATCTCAAGTCAATGGCTAGAGGAGACTTGAGATTCCTTTTGCATAACATTGGCCAAAGGCCTGCTGCAGCTGCCATTCACTATTGCTTGCAAAACAAACTTGCTCAACTAGAAATAGAGCTCATTTGTGCTCAATTTGAGTACACCAAAGCACTACAACACCTGCTTTCCTCAAAATCCCTTTCTCTGGGCCAAACTGCCTTCTTTTGCAAGGTACCTCTGAGTTTTTAAGTTAGAGAGAAATTCCATCATAGCTCATGATCCAAACACCTCTAACATATTGTACCTAAGCTGTTCAAACTCTCACATGTGACCTGTAACACCAAAATCACAAAGTCCACTTCCAAAACCTCAAAATTGGACTTTTTTGCATTTTTCAAGCCATGTCTTGATTCAGTCACTTTCAAAACCAGATAAAACCTCAAACACACTCCAAATATCATCCTTGAACTGTCCCAAATGGTTCCCCTCATCTGGAACACCATTTGAGAGAGTTGCCATATTGGTCACTTTTGCCCATTTTGCAAGAAAGAGATCAAACTTGTTCCTGAGGATTCCAGCTGGTTCTAACCATTCTAAAAGCTTCTAAGGGATCAATTGAGAGTGTCCAAAGCATCAAATTACTTCTGGCACAAGGAATTTGGCAGATATCCCAAAAAGCTCCAAGAGGTAAGTGCATCATCACTTGAACTTTCTAAATTATGCATTGCTTTGAAGTCCACTGATCATAAACATCTCATACATGTTGTATGTGTTGTGTTTGAACCGATTCATCATGTAATTCTTGCCTATACCATGAGGTAGCATAGAAAATGCAAATATAGGCCTATTGTAAAAACCACTATCGGGTTTTAAAATAGGGACCTCATCTGAAAAAACCATGACCACCATTGGATTCCTTGGGAAATTCTAGGCCATATGCATATAAATTTTGTCCCAATCCATGGAGAAATGAGAAAGTTAGAGGCTTCACATAAATTGCCCAAAAGCTGGCCTGGCCTTACCTTGCCCATCTGAAATGATTTTCACCCTAAAAAACCTTTTTCAAACACTTTGGGCATCTGATAGAGTGTAAGACCCAATCCTTTGTAAATACAAAAATAATTTTGGGCCTCAGTCATTGTATAAGTCCCTCTGCGATTGGGACAAAATTTATATGCATCTGGCCTAGAATTTCCTAAGGAATCCAATGGTGGTCATGGTTTTTTCAGATGAGGTCCCTATTTTAAAACCCGATAGTGGTTTTGAAATAGGCCTATATTTGCATTTTCTATGCTACCTCATGGTACGGGCAAGAATTACATGATGAATTGGTTCAAACACAACATATACAACATGTATGAGATGTTTATTGATGGCTCCAAGAGTTTGACTAAATTTTGGTAAAACATAATGTTGGGAAAGATATTCCAACACGAAGGATTCTGACCCAAACTAAAGATGTCGAGTGAAATGTCACAGCATGAAGACTCGACATCATGACTGACACATCAGGTTTTGTTTAAATATGTTCCATGATTCAAGGCATGACTAGCAATGGATCAAGGAAGAAAGATACAAAGCCCAACTCAGCAGAAGACTATAAAAGAAGACCAAGACCTAGACAGAAGAGAGAGACGACGACATAGACTTAGGAATCCTATTTTGTAAAGTAGGTTTTAGGTTTGAGAGTCGTAGGTTTCCCTTGTAAGTCACCCTTTGTATCAGTTGATACACTGTGGTAGATTTAGGTGTCGCACAGATCCATAAGCCTTGAGGTATTGGATTGTGTATTGTTCTTGGATGAAGCTTTGAAGCAAATCCGAGTTAGCTTGTTTGTCAAGTATGCTTGACAGAATTCTGTATTGATAGGGACGATGAAGAAATCACAGTTGGTGATTAAGGGAAGTGAGTGGGGTATCTCATATCAGGGTTGTAAATCAGTGAGTTTAACCTTGGTAAAGATGTTCATGGGGTAGATGTTAGGGATAAAGTTGTAAACGTGGGAGTTTAACTTTGTAACAGTCTACACAATAGTGAAGTCTTCTTCCTGGATTGGTATCCCCCAGATGTAGGTGAGTTGCACCGAACTGGGTTAACAATTACTGTGTTCTTTATCATTCTGCAGATTTATGTTTTCTGTTAGCGTTCATGATAAACATGTTGGATCAGATGTCGTGACATCTGAGAGTGTGCAATTCTGATATTCAAGGTATCAGTCTGCAGTTGCATCTCCAAGTTTAAAAGATTATGTAGCACAATGTTTTGACATGTGGTAGGACATATGCTGTCTGCATAGGCCAAAATTTCAATTGGTATCAGAGCATGCATCCTGTCTGGTTCTGGATGAGATCTTTGGGAGATACTTTCTGGCGTTTAAATAAGGAGGAGTTTTGGAGATCAGATCAATCAACTCAAACATACCCAAGGGTATTAATGGATGAGATGAATGTTCTGGATCGAAGGGAGCAACCCAGAGGTTGTTCAGGTTGTTGAGGAGATTCTACAACAACTACAGGAGAAGTGGCTAGTTCTCTTGTTGGTGTGTCTTATAAGATGTTGTGACATCTTATTAGGGCAAGCAGGATTTGTTCCTTGGTGGTTCCGCTGCATGTGTTTATGATGGAAGAGCTATAGAATTATGGGATTCTGGAGTTGTTACTGAAGACAGTTGGTGGAAGGTCTCAATCGTCGGCCTCTATAGATTTGAAGATATTTGTGTTCTTTTATTCCAGAGTCGGGAGCGATGGAGTGAAAGGTGTTGTGGATAGATATCTGGTATGGTGACTTGGTACTTGGAAGCTTGGTTTCTTAGTGCAGTTTGGAGTCAGTTGAAGAGGAGAGAAGTTGAGTTAAAGTTTATCAGGTTCTTGCTCTAGAAGTTTGATAAATGTTTGGACGGCTAGGTTGTCAAAGATACTTGAGAATTCTCTCAAGTCCACTCATAAAGACATCTATGTCGTGTATCTGGAGTCTTCTAGTTACTCTTCTGACTAGAAGGTGTTTCCTTGAGACACAAAGTGAAGACCGTGGAGGTGATTTATTTTCACCATCCAAAATAGCAAGAAAGGATTCATCTCTCTTGACCCTTAGAGTGGATCCAATCTGATTGAAGAATTGTTGAGGTAAATAAGACTTGTTCAGAGAAAGTCTTAGTTACTTGAGTCAAGGGTGGCAGCCTTGGTATCTCAACATTGTCCTTTGAAAAGGATACTTGCAAAAAGGATTGAATACTTTATAAGTGTTCATGACATGATCTGGTGGAGCTTAGCTGCAACAGTGAAGAAGGGTTATTGTACAAGGATTTAATACCAATTTCTATTTATGGAATCCACAAGTATTTAATTGATTATCCTTGGAAGTCAAGATTGAGGATGTTCTATCAGATGTTCTAATATCTTTTCATCAGAGGATTGTAGAATCATGGGAGGGGTTCTGCATTCGCTCAAAAGTCTCCTAGGTGTTGACCTGGGATTATTGGCTTAACGTCTGTTTCCTGGAAAGTATTGTGAATGACTTGTCTAGATGGTGATGCTGTTGAAGATGGAGATGGAAGACTATGCAGACATCATAATCTTGATGGTTACAGCTTGGGTTAGTTTATTTCTGGTCTAGGTGCTTTGGAGCATAGTGTTTGCTCTGGTTGTGAAGGTCGAGGATAAGTGGCAGTTATCTCTGGCTTTCTACTGATGGCTCTACTAAGGGAAGTGACATTCTTTGGTATTGCTATGGGGTAGTCGTGGACTACTTATTTTCTAAAGATTCAGATGTGGCAGGTTTGAAGTCTTTGGAGTTTCAAAGCAAAATGGAGGTTGTCTACTCAAAACTTGGTTATTGAATCAAGTCTGTGAGAGCATGGAAATCTGTTTCTGCAAAGGGAGGAGGTTCTTCTAAGTGGCAGAAAGAAGAGCTGAATTCAACAGTTGGATGTCATAATGTTTTGACATCTAGCTTAACATCAGAAGTCTCAGCAGGTGATGTGGCACATCAGCTTAAGATAAGGTGATCTACAGGAGAATGGGAGTGATGGATTCTTCAAAAAGGTCTATCTCATGCAGTTTGCGGGAGCTGTGGATGAGAAGATGTTACATGACTAAGAGGCTTGGTGGATCCAAGATGTCTTGCTATAGGGCAAGTAGTTCGTGTGACTTGAAGATCTGGTTTTATTAGTAGATTAGGGTATCTTGTGGGAGTTCTAAAGATGAGTGAGGTCAATCAAAAAGTGGCATTTGATTGGTTTCATAATGTACGTTTAAGCAGGATGCTTGAAACTGATTGCTCTTGTGTACAAGAGTAGTTAGTTGAATTTGTGTGAAGGTTTTGGTTCTCTGGGAGCTTGTGGCAGAAGTTCTGGGTTGAGGATGGAAGCATACCTTCTTTGGTGGATGAGAGTTTATTTCTCTCTGGGTTCCTGAAGACTTATTTATTCAAGTTGGTGGATCAGTATTGTGTGAAGATCTTTAGTGTGGATTACTATGCTGATAGTAAGTCCAGTAATGGAACATATCAAGAACCATCATGGTGTGTGGTGTCTGTGATGTGTGGAAGATGTCCTAACTGATGTTAGAACATCTTTGGGTTAGTTATCCTTGGTGAAGGATTTTAGGTTCTGTGATGAACTGGTTACTTGCATCGTGTCCAAGAAGTGTCTACATAATCATCCGAGAGAATGATGGAGTAGAAGGGTTCCTTGGAAGGAGGATGTAAGTATTTTTGAAGACTAAAGTGAATCATGTGTTAATTGCATGGAAGTCTGTTTCCTGAATGCGTTCAGAAGTGGAGATTCACCATAAATCAGAAGTATTCCAGATTATCATACGGGAGAATGATAGGAATGACTGTCTTGGATTGTGGGGTTTATCTCTATTGCTGGCTGGGTGAGGTCAGTGGAAAATCTTGCATACGACATTGGAGCCCTTGGAGCAAGTCATGCTAGTAGTGGATCAGTTTAGCAGCTGTGAAATTCTGGAGCATGCATACGATAGCTGACATCGTGGTAACAAACTAAGGGGCCATGTGCGTCTCTTTGAGGAATGTGAAGCATTCTAATTCAATTGGTTTGTGCCTCAAGCAACGGGATGTCTATACATGAGAATTCAAGAGGAGTTCGTGTAGTGTATAAGATGGTTGTATAATGAGGGGGATCAATGGGACTTTGATCTCAAGCCAAGAGTTTGTTATGGTTGGTATACACGTACTCATGGGATGCATGACTTTGATCATGTGTGAGTAATTATTCTTTCTTATCAGAGGGAACAATAATGAGTTAATGGTTGCGTTCAGCAGGTGTGTTGAACAGAGGGTGCGCTCTTGAAGACATGAAGATGCGTCTTATGTTTTCCAGTCATTAGCTTAGGTGTTCAGTGGAGGAGCACCAGTTACCTTAGTCAGGGGGAGATGCCTCTTGATCTGAGATGAAGTTCCAGTTTGTATTTGTGCGTCAAGCAAACTGAGATGTCAAGATGGCTTGACATTATTGTTGAAGTTCCAGTTTGCATTTATGCATCAAGCAAACTGAGATGTCAAGGAGGATGGCTTGACATTACTGTGGAAAATCCAGTTTGCATTTGTGCGTCAAGCAAACTGAGATGTCAAGGAAGATGTCTTGACATTGGAGTATTCTTGCAAGTTGTGGGAAACTTGGCAATGCATACTTGAATGGTTCTTATTGGATGCTTGAGAATCATTGATTAGTCTGGGAGGATTTATTTTTCTCTACAGATTATGTTCATTATACTGTGAAGAGTTTATTCAATACAGAAATCTATTGGTTGCAGACAGGAAGAAATTGGTTATGTACTAATGAAAGAATTCTGATTGTAATTGAGTCTGCTAAATCTGGATTAAGAAAGTCCTATCTGTGGGGACCATAAGCCTAACAATATCAGGTTAGGTATCAGGACAAGGTTCAGAAGTAGTTTCGAGGACAAGTCAGAAACGATGGAATCTTCTGACTAGTCTTTTGTATTTACATAGCCTTCTGTTTAAGAAGAGGTGTAAACACTCGTCTTAAGTTGAGGGAAAATGAGTTATGTTCGGATCATCTTGGTTTGGGTATGCATGGGCCACTTTTGTCATCTTTTGGCTAAAAAGGGGGAGAATGGCTTATTCGTGAGAGGTGTATGGTCTGTGCTGCTGGTATATGCAAAATGTTCCAAAGGATGTTCCAACGTTTTTTTTTGTTATAACATCTTGGGGAGTTGTGTTTTGTGACCAGAGTTAGAAAGCAAGTTGTGTTTTGTGACCTGAGTTACATTCACTATGTTCCAGGTATCACAAGGAAATGAAGAGGGTAACTCCAAATTATCTTCTCCCTTTCCTCACCACTTGCTTCAAGTACCTTTTCCACTGCATGCATCAGGTTGAAGGATGTTTTAGCCAAAAAAATTCAAAAGGGAGAGATTGATGGCTCCAAGTGTTTGACTAAATTTTGGTAAAACATAATGTTGGGAAAGATATTCCAACACGAAGGATTCTGACCCAGACTAAAGATGTCGAGTGAAATGTCACAGCATGAAGACTTGACATCATGACTGACACATCAGGTTTTATTTAAATCTGTTCCATGATTCAAGGCATGAGTAGCAATGGATCAAGGAAGAAAGATACAAAGCCCAACTCAGCAAAAGACTATAAAAGAAGACCAAGACCTAGACAGAAGAGAGAGACGACGACATAGACTTAGGAATCCTATTTTGAAAAGTAGGTTTTAGGTTTGAGAGTCGTAGGTTTCCCTTGTAAGTCATCCTTTGTATCAGTTGATACACTGTGGTAGATTTAGGTGTCGTACAGATCCATAAGCCTTGAGGTATTGGATTGTGTATTGTTCTTGGATGAAGCTTTTAAGCAAATCCGAGTTAGCTTGTTTGTCAAGTATGCTTGACAGAATTCTGTATTGATAGGGACGATGAAGAAATCACAGTTAGTGATTAAGGGAAGTGAGTGGGGTATCTCATATCAGGGTTGTAAATCAGTGAGTTTAACCTTGGTAAAGATGTTCATGGGGTAGATGTTAGGGATAAAGTTGTAAACGTGGGAGTTTAACTTTGTAACAGTCTACACAATAGTGAAGTCTTCTTCCTGGATTGGTATCCCCCAGATGTAGGTGAGTTACACAGAACTGGGTTAACAATTATTGTGTTCTTTATCATTATGCAGATTTATGTTTTCTATTTGGGTTCATGATAAACATGTTGGATCAGATGTCGTGACATCTGAGAGTGTGCAGTTCTGATATTCAAGGTATCAGTCTGCAGTTGCGTCTCCAAGTTTAAAAGATTATGAAGCACAATGTCTTGACATGTGGTAGGACATCTGTTGTCTGCATAGGCCAGAATTTCATTTATGATCAGTGGATTTCAAAGCAATGCATAATTTAGAAAGTTCAAGTGATGATGCACTTACCTCTTGGAGCTTTTTGGGCTATCTGCCAAGTTCCTTGTGCCAGAAGTAATTTAATGCTTTGGACACTCTCAATTGATCCCTTAGAAGCTTTTAGAATGGTTAGAACCAGCTGGAATCCTCAGGAACAAGTTTGAGCTCTTTCTTGCAAAAGGGGCAAAAGTGACCAATATGGCAACTCTCTAAAATGGTGTACCAGATGGGCGAAACCATTTGGGATAGTTCAAGGATGATATTTGTAGTGTGTTTGAGGTTTTATCTGGTTTTGAAAGTGACTGAATCAAAACATGGCTTGAAAAATGCAAAAAAGTCAAATTTTGTGGTTTTGGAAGTGGACTTTGTGATTTTGGTGTTACAGGTCACATGTGAGAGTTTGAACAGCTTAGATACAACATATCAGAGGTGTTTGAATCATAAGTTGTGATGGAATTTCTCTCTAACTCAAAAACTCAGAGGTACCTTGCAAAAGAAGGCATTTTGGCCTAGAGAAAGGGATTTTGAGGAAAGCAAGTGTTGTAGTGCTTTGGTGTACTCAAACTGAGCACAAATGAGCTCTATTTGTAGTAGAGCAAGTTTGTTTTGCAAGCAATAGTGAATGTCAGCTGCCGCAGGCCTTTGGCCAATGTTATGCAAAAGGAATCTCAAGTATCCTCTAGCCATTGACTTGAGATTAGGGCACAGGCTTTGTAGCTTTGGTTCAGAGATTAGTCTTGACTGAACTCAGTTGGAATAGGCTCAGTTCATGCCACCTTGGTGTATCCATTGAATGCTTAGAAACAAAATTGGAGTCTTGGTATCTTTGTAGCCTTTTTAGGGATGACAAGTCTAATGTATATTCTTGGACTTGTGAGGCTTGAAGATCAGATCATCCCATTAGATTTGATCCTCTGATGTGTCCAAATTAATGACAAGGCTTGAAGTTATCAGATTTGGACAAATCGAGCAAATGTGCATAATTCTGCCTTGTAAAACCAGTTCATGATGCCATGTTTCAAGGGTTGTATCTCCCTGGTCAAATTGAATTTGGAGATGATCTGGTACTTGTTGGAAAGCCCTTATGGCATACTTTAACTTTGATATTCACCCCTAGACCTGGTTTGACTTGGATCAAGGTGAAAAATGTCCATACATTTTGGAAAAAGTAAGGCAGATTCTGACTTAGTGAAAATTTCACTAAGTGTTGGAAAAATGTCATTTTCATGTTTTTTGTCATTTTGATCACTCCATAACTCAAAATCCACGAGGAATTAGAGTTTGATGTAGTTGGAGCTTTTGTAGAGTGCAACAAGACCTACAAATCCAGCTTTGGATCACCCAAAATGGTTGCTTGGATCTCAAGTTATGGTCCTTGGAAGTTGGTAACCTAGCCACTTTGTTCCATAACTTAGAAAAATTCTAAGTTTTTTATGGTTACCCCTTTTACAAGGTAACTCATTTTCTTTGGTTTTTCTTGATGAATGATGATTCAAATCACATATTAACATTGTTTTAGGGTTAAGGAACCTTGGTTGACAAAAAATCCAAAAAGTCAAACTTTGGATTTTTGTACAGTTGACTTTTCATCGGATGAAATCCAAACTGTGCGATCCTTTGTGAAATCAAGTCCTTGACCTAAATCAAACTTAATGGATGGATTCAATAGGTGTTATAGGGTGTATTTAACTATGTCCCAAGGTTTGGGAGCATGTCCTGGTCAAAAGTCAAAGGGACAATTGACTTTTTCCTCGAAACCCTAACTGTGGTCCTGATGAAATTGAAACTTGTGAATCAAGCTTCATGGGTCAATCCATTATTGCAAATGGGTCAATGTAGTATATTGGAGGCCCTCAAATCACGTCTTGAGGTCTTGGCTCATGCTTTGTCCCAAAAGTCAACTTAGGGGTGAATTAGGTCAAGGAACCCAAATTCCTAATTTTTGGTAAATGCATCCCCTGGGGTTAAATTGACTTGATGATTGGGTCCTTGAGGTCCCTAAGAGTATCTTGGGTTGTGCTTTGAAGCATTGGATCATGCCTAGATGAAAATTTCTATCTGGAGGCCTCAGTCGACCAAAATCCTAATTTGGTGACACTGGCGATCTTGAGGCTTGATCCACTTGGAATGTTGCAACGTTGTGCTTGATTCTTGATATGGGAGTCCTCTTGATCCCTTATAGGTGTTTGAGAGGCTAGACAAGTTCAAGATCATGTCATTTATTGATTGATCCCGTTGTCTTAGTGCTCTGAGAGGGCCCAAAACCCTAATCTTTGATTGTAGTGAATGCTCAACCATCTTCGAGGAGATTGATAAGGCATGAGGGTTCATCCATATTGTGATGATGATTTGCACAATGATGGGAAATCTTGGTGGTCAACATTTGGGGTATGACAGATGCTCCTATTTAATCTTCTTGGACCCGAAGGTGTGAATGGCGAAGGTATTCGGGCATTCGGGGTGCAAGAGGATTAAATATTGGAATACCCAAAATTTTGATGGTGGTTATGAATGGCAGCTTAATCATCCATTTTCTTTTGCTAAGCAATGATACTTATAAAAGGGTAAACTTCCCCTCGATTCGGGTTTTTAGCCACGAAACTGGTCTAATTTTTCTTTTGTCTATAAACTTCCCCTCGATCCTGGTTTTTAGCCACGGAACTGGTCTCAGTTTCTGATATAAACTTCCCCTCCATCTTGGTTTTTAGCCATGGAACTGGTCTCAGTTTCTGATATAAACTTCCCCTCGATCCTGGTTTTTAGCCACGGAACTGGTCTCAGTTTCTTTTGTCAATAAATTTTTTGACAAGGGACGTTAGTTGTATAGCAGTTTTCCTCAAACTTCTCGCCGAATTTTCCTGGGGAGATGCCATTTGATGCGAAAAAGTTTTGATGTCAGACTTGCTGGGGAACCCATCCATCTGAGTTGTAGAGGTGTGCAAACTTCTCTATTGGAGATGCCATTTGTCGACTCTATTGGGGAAAACGAGTCTCTTGATAGGTTGTGTCCTGCTCGGGGATATTACATCAGACTTTTCTTCGAGATCTTCTCAGAGAAATGCCATGTGATGTGATCCAATTTTGAGGTGCTGATGACTTCATTATCATTGACTCTCTTGGGGAGAAAAATCAATGTGTTGTTGAGAGTCTTTAGTTGTGAGGCTTTCTCTGGGGATTTTCCTTAATCCGGGAAAGCGAAAATATTATCTTCAATGGTGAAGAGTGATGTTTGTCGAATGCCTTCTTACTTTTCAGAGGTTCAAGTTATCAAAGTGGTCGAGGACCGTCTCCACCCAGAAATAAACTGGGAGAGAGAGATTGTTTAGACAAAACATTTCCTGATGAGGAAAGAACTGACAACTCGATTGATATGACTTTTATCACTTGGGGATAAGACTGCCCAGAGTGATAGTGATACAATATGAATATGTATATGAATTAATAATGCATGATGTATGTATATTTATGCTGACAAAACTGACACGACATACAGACTAGTGTATGAACATGACTGGATACTCGGCCACTGCAGGGGATGAAAAGTATCTCTGGTTCAAGATAGCAATTCTGCCTTGCTTAGGAAAAAGTAGTTCCTGCGGGGAAAAACGTTGGTCGGACTTAGAAGGTAATAACTCTTTTGGGGATATCAGATGGGAAAATCACATCTGATACAGTTGATCCTTTGTTCAGGCATACTAGTTTAGAAGGAGTACTTTGATTCTAAACTTTGATCCTTCAATCAAGTTTAATTCGTCGTGTCGACTTTGACACCATTCAACCTCTGTTAGCTTAACTTCCATCAATACCCAAATTGATGGGATCTCTACTTCTATGGGGAGAACTGCTTCCATGCCATATACTAGAGAGAAAGGGGTTGCCCCTGTTGAAGTGCAGACAGATGTACGATAACTGTGAAGAGCAAAGGGTAGCATCTCGTTCCAGTCTTTGTAGGTTACAACCATCTTTTGAACGATCTTCTTGATGTTCTTGTTAGCCGCTTCTACCGCTCAGTTCATCTTAGTCCGGTAGGGAGATGTGTTATGGTGTTCGATCTTGAACTCAGTGCATAACTCTTTCATCATCTTATTATTCAAGTTAGATCCATTATCAGTAATGATCTGGCTCGAAACACCATAACGACAGATGAGATTGTTTTTTATAAAACGGACCACGACTTGTCTGGTTACATTGGTGTATGACGCGACTTTGACCCACTTGGTGAAGTAGTCAATGGCTACTAGGATGAACCAATGTCCGTTCGAAGCTTTGGGTTCAATCATGCCAATCATGTCAATTCCCCATATAGAAAAAGGCCATGGGGAAGAAAGAACTTTGAGATATGTAGGCGATACATGGATTTTGTCTGAGTATATCTGACACTTATGACACCTCCTCATGTACTTGTAGAAATCAGATTCCATTGTCAACCAATAATATCCTACCCTCATAATTTTTATCGCCATTGTGTGTCCGTTGGCATGAGTGCCAAAGGATCCTTCGTGAATTTCTTTTATTAGCATGTTTGTTTCTGGTCTGTCTACGCATCGGAGCAAGACTATGTCAAAATTTCTCTTATACAGTATATCGCCGCTCAGAAAGAAGTTTCCTGACAGTCTTCTGAGAGTTTTCCTGTCTTTTCTTGATGCCCCATGTGGGTACTCTTGTTTCTGAAGGAAGCATTTGATGTCGTGATACCAAGGTTTGTCGTCTATGACTGCTTCAATTGCGAAGATGTAAGCGGACCTTTCAAGGCGCATTATGTCGATCTTAGGTATGTCGTTCCATTGACCTACACTAATCATGGAAGAGAGAGTGACTAATGCATCAGCCATGTGATTCTCTTCACGAGGAATATGGTGAAACTCGATTCTGTTGAAGAATGGTAACAACCTTCTCGCATAGTCTTTGTAAGGAATCATTCCTGATTGGTATGTGTTCCAATCTCCTTTGATCTGATTGACAACCAGGGCTAAGTCTTTATACACATCCAAGTTCTTGATCCTTAAGTTGATCGCTTCTTCGAGACCCATGATACAAGCTACATATTTGGCCTCGTTGTTTGTACACTTGAATGTCAGTCTAGCATTGAAAGAAATATGGGTACCCTGAGGTGTTTTGATGATGGCCCAAATTCCGTTTCTATAATGATTGATAACTCCATAAAAAATTAATCCTCATTGGGAACCTGGTTCTGGCCCTTCACTGGGTAGTGGTTCCTCGCAATCTTTCATTTTCAAGTACATGACATCTTCGTATGGGAAGTCAAATCTGACTGATTCCTGATCGTCAATCGGTTGATGAGCCAAATGATCGGCTAAAATACTTCCTTTGACGGTTTTCTGAGCATGGTACTCGATGTCGTATTCTGATAGCAACATCTGCCAACGGGCTATCCTTCCCGTGAGAGCAGGTTTTTCAAAGACATACTTGATTGGATCCATTTTGGAGATTAACCAAGTAGTGTGACGAATCATATACTGGAGAAGACGTTTGGCTTTCCAAGCCAGAGTGCAGCAAGTTTTCTCAAGCATAGTGTACTGAGTCTCACAGTCGGTGAATTTCTTGCTCAAATAGTAAATGGCAGACTCTTTCCTTTTCGTTTCGTCTTGTTGGCCAAGTACACAACCCATTGAGTCTTCCAAGACTTTTAGGTAGATGATCAACGGTCTGGCCTCCACTGAAGGTGATAGAATCAGTGGATTCAACAGATACTCCTTGATACTGTCGAAGGTGGTTTGGCAGTCTTCTGTCCATACACAACTTTGATTCTTTCTGAGTAGTTGAAGATTGGCGCTCATGTCGCGGTCATAAGGAATATAAATCTGAAAATGTAGTTCAAATGACCCAGGAATCCCCTGACTTATTTTTCAGTCTTTGGAGAAGACATTTCTTGAATGGCCTTGACTTTGTCAGGATCAACCCCAATTCCTTTCCGGCTGACGATGAATCCTAGCAGTTTCCCTGAGCGGACACCGAATGTGTACTTATTGGGATTCAATCGAAGTTTGTATTTCCTCAGACGCTAGAATAGCTTTGATAGGTGGGTCACATGCTCCTCTTCTATTTTAGATTTGGCAATCATATCATCGACATACGCTTCGATTTCTTTGTGTATCATGTCCTGAAACAGAGTAGTCATGGCCCTTTGATAGGTTGCCCCAGCGTTCTTCAGACCGAACGACATTACCTTGTAACAAAAAGTGCCCCATGGGGTGATGAATGAAGTTTTATCCATATCTTTCGGTGACATTTTGATTTGATTATAGCCCGAGAATCCATCCATAAAGGAGAAGACTTTAAACTTTATTGTACTGTCTACCAGCATGTCAATGTGTGGTAAGGGAAAGTCATCCTTTGGACTGGCTTTGTTCAGATCCATGTAGTTTACACACATTCTGACATTTCCGTCCTTTTTTGGCACTAGTACTATGTTGGCTAACCATTGAGGATATTCTGATGTGGCGAGGAAACTCGCGTCAATCTATTTTTCTACTTCCTCTTTAATTTTGATGGCCATGTCTGGGTTAGTCCGTCTTAGTCTCTGTCTTACTGGCGGACATTTTGATCTTAACGGTAGATGATGTTCCACGATGCTGGTATCCAACCCTGGCATATCCTGATAAGACCAAGCGAATACATCGGGAAATTCTTTGAGAAGCTTTATCAAATTTTCTTTGACAGTTGGACTGAGCAGTGCCCCAATCTTAACTTTTTTTCTCTCTTCTTCTGAACCTAAGTTAACCGTTTCCAACAGCTCTTTGTATGATTCAATGGATCTTTCCTCTTATCTGAGTAATCGGGAGATCTCTTCTGGAATTTCTTCGTCATTTTCTTCTTCAGCCTCAAATACCGGGAATTCAAAGTTGGGAGAAGGCATTTGATCGCGTGTTTCAACGGGGTTTAAAACAAGCAATCTGCACGACGTGATGATTGTTTTTAGAAGAGATAGAGAGAATGCAAGAATGTGTGCAGTGTATTTTCTGAAAACTGCTTGTTTTTATTATTTGAGTTGTTTTTTAGGATTACCATTTTCTGAAAAAGCGAAAAGAGAAAACAGCAATAAATGCAGAAATTACAGAACGACATTATTTTATTTATGATCTTGTCGATTCTTGAAACTACAACCCTATAAAACAAAACTCAGTCGCTTTGGGCAAAGCGAAGAGAGACATTTATAGAAAGTGATCCCTATCAAAACATCTGTTTCACCTGGGCAAGGTGAAAGGTTAAAACAAAGACGACAATTACTTAGACTTATGAATAACTTTCGGAACATTGACAACAACCCATTGGCGGCAAAATCCTCGGTGAATCACAAAGTCTGGTACCTTCCTTCTTGATTTGTCTTTAGAAATAACGCTGATTTCTGGTGGAGCAGGATCGTTGGAATATGTCTCCCAGGCAGAGTTGTCGTAGGAGGATTCTCCTATTATATCTTGCACAGTGTTTGCACTCTCAGGCGGATCTCCCCATCCAGTTGGCTGGATGTCTTCGAGCCTGATACGAGAGCTTTCAGGAGCGGTGTACTTGACTATGAAGTCGTATTTGCCACTTGGTTGTCCTAAGGTGTCCCACACTTCTTTGGAACTGGAGGAGTCATCCCTTTCGATGAAGTTGACCTCAGGAAAAGCATAGTTAAGGAACTCTTGTCCTGCAATCTTTGCAAATTCATCGTCGTGCTGGATATTTTCTGAATGCCCTGAGTAATGATCTCATGATTCGGTGGGGACACATGTATTCTTTTCAATGATGCTCACCTGATATGCATCGTTGGGCTAACTCTTTTGCCCCAAGTTTCCTGGGTACGGCTGCCAGATAGGCAGGTCATCCATTGGGCCATAATAGTCATGGTCAAAGTTTTCCTTCATCAGAGTGTCCTCCTCTAACGAGTTTGGTGGAGCACGACATCCTTCCGGATCACAATCTCCGTATATCATTTTGACATCTGTCCTTGGTATATATCTCAGACTCTGTGCGGGATAGCAAAATGGCGTAGGCACTTCTCCCTGAGACATATAATCGTCCTCGTTAATATAGGACTTCCACTCTTCATCTGTATCGGAGGAATCACCCTCGTTGATGGTATGTACTTCCTGAGATAATGGGTGGAGGAAACCTCCACTGTGGAAGAAGTCCTGAATGGGATGAAGACTTTCATCGTGGTAGCAGTCTGGTACAGGTTGAAGAAAAACCAAGACCTTTCTTTTTATTATTGTCAGTAGGAATGACAAGTTGTTCCCATCCTTTGGCATTGTTACTTTTGATCACTTCGAGAGCATCTTTGTACGAGGAAATCGACGTTCCCTTTTCTGATTGATTATTATTGCTCATCGAAAGTGCTTGGAATTGAGTTCCAACAACCTTCTCTGGTTCTACACAAGTGGACGATGATAAGTTGCTCATGATTAAGGCTTGCTTTCCACAGATTGTGACTAGTTGGTCATTCTTGACGAACTTCAGCTTCTGGTGAAGTGTCGAAGTGACTGCCCCCGCCTCATGTATCCAAGGTCTTCCTAACAAACAGTTGTATGCTGCCCGGATGTCCATGACCTGGAAAGTGTGAGGACCGATAGTTATGGGAAGGTCGACTTCGCCGATAGCTGTTTTTCAGGATCCGCCAAATGCTTTGACGATGACCTCACTGCCTCTCATCGGAGATCCTCGAAATGATAGTCGCATTAAAGTAGATTTTGGCATAACATTCAGAGCTAATCCGGTGTCTACCAGTACGCTGGCTAAAGCATCGTCCTGGTAGTTGACTATATTGTTGAGTGCCATATTATGATTCTGGCCCTCTTCTGGAAGTTCCTTATCACTAAACCCCAAGTTGTTGCAGGAAGTGATGTTGGAGATGATGTTGTCGAATTGTCTTATTGTCACATCTTGTTCCACAAAGGCTTGCTCTAAGACTTTCTGTAGAGCCTTTCTGTGGGCTTCAGAACTAAGTAAAAGAGATAGCACAGAGATTTTTGAAGGAGTTTGCAACAGTTGGTCAACAATGTTGTACTCACTCTTCTGGATGACTTCAGCATCTCATCGTTGTTCTTTAAAAGGTCGGGATTACTGAATTGACCGACTGGTTGATTAGGAACTTTTGTCTGAGGTTCCTTTTCTCTGGTAGGTTCTCCAACTCCTCTGTTGAAGATCCGACCGCTCCGTGTTACTCGACTGATGTCTGCAATATTCACGACGGAGGGTAATGGAGTTTCCTTTCCATTGCCAATTGTTGTTACACCGTATTTGTAAGGGATAGCCTTATCGGATTTGTATGGTACTGGTCCTGGTAGATAGATAACTACAGGAGCCTTTTGATTTTTCAGACCATCATAGCCGGCCTCAATTGGTTCGAGTTTGAGAATCTTTATGCTATCAAGAGGAACCCTCGATTCATGGAGTAAAGGAATTATGGCGCACACATATTTGGCCACTTCTCATTTAGGGATCAAGTCAACTTCTTTGCCTCGATTGGGAAGATAGTCCGACATTATGTTAATTGACCCAGAGCTTGAGCATGGTTGAACCTGTTTATGGTCCCACTGACTTTGAAGGGTTGCTCGCATGAGGTAGCATCTTTGGTTATTTTCTGAGCAAACTCTACAACGCTCATAGTTGTGTGGTGGCACCCGGCCACGTCCGCTTTGTATGTAGTGTAACCTTACACGATCTATTTCCATTGATCGAACATCCCGACTTTGATGCCTAGTAGGGTTCCCGTTGTAACGCCCCGATTCCGATTATTCCCATTTTGTTGAGTCTTAAATTGAGTGATAAATTATTTTAATTGTGAAATTGGTGTGTTAATATGCTATGTTGACATGATATGACATTTTACCATTTTTGAGAGTTTTCGGGGAAATTAGAATGGAGGGTATTTTGGACATTTCTCAATTAATGGTAAGTTAGACATTTAGTGGAAATAGAATTATGTGAGAAATTTAGTAAAATTGGTAGAAAAGTGATTAAGTGTAGAATTATGTGAGAAAATGAATTAATTGAATTTGAGTAGAAAATAAGAAAAAAAATGAGAAAAAAAAAAAGAAAGTAGGAAAAGAAATAGAAAAGAAAAAGAGATAAGAAGAAGAAATAGGAGAGAAGAGAAAGAAAGAGGAAGAAGAGAAAAGAGGAGAAAACTTGGGGAAAACCTAGAAAACCATCAAGAACAATCATCTAGCAAGCTTGGAATCTGGGTAAGGGTGTGAAATCTTATTATCTCATCAATGTATATCATTATGTATGATTGTGTTGTTGTTGTTGTTGTTGTTGTTGATTTTTATGAGTTTTTGTATAAACCCTAAATGTAGAAAATGTTGTGAATGATGATCAAAACATGATTTTGTATGCATAAATGTGTTGTTGATGTTGTTTGAGGTTTGGGTACTGATATGGATGTTATTTATTGGTGTAAAAATGAGTTTGGAGTTGGGATACTTGTCGGTATGTTTCCATAGGTGTTGATTGAGTTTTGGGGTGTGAATTTATTGATAAAATTATGTTTTAAAATATGTCAAAAATGGAAAATGTGTTGGATGACTTTTTAATAGTGAAAATATTGTAGTATATTAAATTCTGAGATCACAGCATTTTACGGAATCGAAATCGGAGGTCCGGAAGGCTTCCGACGGTAAAAAAATGCATTTTTCTGGGTTCTGACACGGGCCGTGTCACACAACACGGGCGGTCGTGTCAGACGTGTCAATCTTCGGCCATTTGGAATTTTTGGGTGACACGGCTGTGTCACACAACACGGGCGGCCGTGTCAGCCCTGCTGTAGGTTTTTCTTTCAAAATTGTTTCGATCGTAACTTTTGAACCGTAAGTCCGTTTTGGTCCCCGTTTGAAGCGTTGGAAAGCTAGTGAAAAGTTCTTTCTATTAAAAATGGTTTGGAGGGTAAAAGATGATTTAATTAATTCGTGTTTTTGAAAAATAGTCGGGTTGTCGGATTTTTACCGTCGTATTGGCGTGAGAATGATGTGTTATCATGCTATATGCTTTTGATATGTAACGTATAGCTTGTGTGCTATTGTATGGCGTGAGTATATGTGATAAAATGTTGTGCATGATTGATACGCATTGGTGATGGATGTATGATATTTGAATGTGTGTTTTGGATGTGAATCATACAATAGTGCATTGATGTGAATGTATATAGATTGTATGTGATTGTATGAGATGAATGCATGAATATATTGTGAATATGTATGCATTTCAAGAATGTCTTGAGTCATTTTGTATGTGAAGCATAATGATGTACATTCTTGTGTTGAGTGATTCTAATGAGAATCCATTGTAACGTCGTGTGCCTATATGAGGTGTGAGCGATGATTACAAACGATTGTGTGCCTAGGTGAGGTGTGAGCAATCGGATTGTGTGCCTATGTGAGGTGTGAGCAATCCCTAAACATTGTGTGCCTATGTGAGGTGTGAGCAATGGGTGAACATCGTAGGCCCGGCGGGGAGTTACATTGGTAACGAGCGATGGTTCCAATAAGTTCCTGAGTGAACTTGAGATGATTGAGTCGGTACCGCATTGCATTTGCATCGAGTCGTGAGTCGGTCTCTATGATTTGCATTTATCATCTTTATAATTGTGCATTAATGAATAAACATAATTGTGTATGTTTATGTGGAATGATAAGAATTATGGAAGTATACATGATGAATATGCTTGGTTTTGTATATATATACATTGTGATGTATATGAGTGAGTTGTGGTGAATTGTGGTGAGAATGTAGAATATGTGTATTTTTATGCTAAGATATATAATTATATGCATTGTTATTATGATAATATTTCTCACCCTTCTGCTGTTTTATGATGCTCTATGAGGCATTGCAGAGTAGGTATGCTGGTGGTCTTTTTGTGAAGCGTGTCTTCATTCTTTTGGTCGGTCGGCTCTGATATGTAGCACCGGGTAGCTAGGATGATTATGATTCTTTTGTGATACATCTGTACATGTATCTTGTTGATGAATGTCTATGTAAACATGAATTATGTTGGTGGATAATACTTGATGATATATATATATATATATATATATATATATATATATATATATATATATATATATATATATGTTGATGTTATTCAATGTTTAGATTTTCCGCTTTTATTCTAAATATTGAGATGTGGGTGTAAGGACTAAGTTCCTCTGTTGCAAAGTTACCCCACTGTTGCATATCAATTGTTGAGCAGGTGTTGAATGTTTTAATTTCATGTATAATGTGACATACCTCTTTTATACTATGTTTATAATTATACTCTGACGGAATTTTTAATATGTGCCTAAATGATTATGTGATTATTTGGGGGTATAGAAAGGGGGTGTTACATTAAGTGGTATCAAAGCCAGTGTTGAGTCAGTTGTGTCTTTCTTGTTGTTGTGATGGTTGAACTGTTGTTTAACCTTGTTGTCATTTTTGGGAATAACAGAATATGGCTGGTAGAAACGACAATGCGATGGCTGCTGCTTTGGAAGCAATGGCTAGGGCGGTGCAAGGTGCGCCGAACGTGAATGCTAATGACGAGTTCAGGAAGAATCAACCACCAGTCTTTAAAGGAAGATTTGATCCCGATGGTGCTCAAATTTGGTTGAAGGAGATTGAAAGGATCTTCAGAGTCATGGGATGTACGGAGGAGAATAAGGTGAGGCTTGGGTCTCACATGCTGAAGGAAGAAGCCGACGATTGGTGGGTCGGTATGCGTCAAGTTCTTGAGGTGGATGATGAAGAGATAACTTGGAATTTATTTCGTACCAAGTTCTTGAGGAAGTATTACCCTGAAAGTGTGAAAGGGAAGAAGGAGATGAAGTTCCTTGAACTGAAACAAGGTAGTATGTCCGTGGTGGACTATACTGCTAAGTTTGTGGAGTTGGTTCAATTCCATCCTCACTATGCTGCAATTACTGCTGAATTCTCAAAGTGTATTAAGTATGAGAATGGTTTGCGTCCCGAGATTAAACAAGCTGTGGGATATCAAAGGATAAGGAGGTTTACGGATTTGACAGAATGTTGTAGAATCTTCGAGGAAGATAGCAAGGCTCGTTCTACACATTACAAAAGTTTGAATGAGAGGAAGGGAAAGCAACAAGCTAGAAGTGGACCTTATGTGACACCCGTTGATAAGGGCAAGCATAGGGGAAACTTTGAGAAGAAATCTGGAGGAGGAGGTTCCGGTTCCGTTAAGTGTTACAAGTGTGGTGAAATGGGGCATAAATCATTTGAGTGTGGAAGACCGTGGTGAAATGTTCTAACTGTGGAGGCCTTGGGCATGCTACTACCGATTGTAGAAGGAATATGGTGAAGTGCTATAATTGTGGAGAAGTGGGTCACATTAGTACTAAGTGTACTAAGCCGAAACAAGCTCAAGCGGGCGGAAAGGTGTTTGCATTAGCGGGGACGGACACTACTAGTGCAGACCGTTTGATTAAAGGTACATGCTTTATTAATAGTACGTCTTTAGTTGCTATTATTGATACGGGAGTGACTCATTCATTCATTTCTCATGAGTGTGCTAAGCGTTTGAATTTGTTTATGACTTCTTGGGGTGGTGAGATGGTTATTGAGACTTCTGCTTCAGGGTCGGTAACTACGTCTTTGGTGTGTGTAAGTTGTCCTTTGACCATGTATGGTAAAGACTTCATTATGGATTTAGTGTGTTTGCCGTTAGAGAGATTGGACATAATCTTGGGTATGAACTGGTTGCAATTTAATCGAGTTCATATAGATTGCTATCACAAGTTAGTGAGGTTTCCTTCTTTGGAAGATGATGAAGATGAGAGTTTCCTATCCACTAAAGAGTTGAAGAAACTTTTAGCGGACGAAGCTCAATTGTTCGGTTTGTTTGCATCATTGTCGGTGGAGAGTAAAGTGGAGCTCGATGTGTTCCCAGTGGTGTGAGATTTTCCAGAAGTGTTTCCGGAGGATATTACGGATGTACCGTCGGAAAGAGAAGTCGAGTTTTCTATTGATCTAGTTCTGGGTACTAGACCGGTTTCGATGGCACCGTATCGTATGTCGGCATCGGAGTTGGTAGAATTGAAGAAGCAATTGAATGACTTGTTGGACAAGATATTTGTAAGACCAAGTGTTTCTCCTTGGGGTGCTCCGGTATTGTTGGTAAAGAAGAAGGATGGGAGTATGCGGTTATGCATTGATTATCGACAATTGAACAAGGTGACAATTAAGAACAAGTATCCGCTTCCAAGGATCGATGATTTGATGGACCAATTGGTTGGTGCGCGTGTTTTTAGCAAGATTGATTTGAGATCGGGATATCACCAGATTCATGTGAAAGAAGAGGATATTCCAAAGACGGCCTTTAGGACACGGTATGGCCATTACGAATATTCCGTGATGCCATTCGGGGTTTCTAATGCGCCGGGTGTGTTTATGGAATACATGAATCATATTTTTCATGAACAGTTAGATCGTTTTGTGGTTGTGTTCATCGACGATATTTTGATTTACTCTAAGTCTCAAGAGGAGCATGAAGAGCATTTGAGGATTGTGTTACAAATTTTGAAAGAGAAACAATTGTATGCTAAGTTGTCGAAATGTGAATTTTGGTTGTCGGAAGTAAGTTTTCTTGGACATGTTATTTCCGGTAGTGGTATTAGTGTTGATCCATCCAAGATTGATGCGGTGATGCAATGGGAGGCTCCTAGGTCGGTTACGGAGATTCGAAGCTTTTTAGGCTTGGCGGGTTATTATCGGAGGTTTATTGAGGGATTTTCGAAGTTGACACTTCTGTTAACGCAATTGACTTGTAAAGGAAAGGCTTTCATTTGGGATATTCATTGTGAAGAGAGTTTCAATGAGCTAAAAAGAAGGTTGACAACGACTCCGATCTTGATTTTGCCAAATCCGACGAAACCATTTGTTGTGTATTGTGATGCTTCATTAGCTGGTTTAGGTGCTGTTTTGATGCAAGATGGAAAAGTTGTGGCTTATGCTTCAAGACAATTGAGAGTGCATGAAAAGACCTATCCTACACATGACTTGGAGTTAGCGGTCGTGGTGTTTGTTTTGAAAATTTGGAGGCACTATCTTTATGGTGCAAGATTTGAAGTTTTTAGTGATCACAAGAGCTTGAAATATTTATTTGATAAAAAAGAATTGAACATGAGACAAAGAAGGTGGTTAGAGCTTTTGAAGGATTATGATTTTGGTTTGAATTACCATCCGGGTAAGGCAAACGTGGTGGCCGATGCTTTGAGTCGAAAGTCGTTACATATGTCCGCATTGATGATGAGAGAATGGGAACTTTTGGAGAATTTTAGAGACTTGAGTTTGGTTTGTGAAATGACGCCGAGAAGTGTGAGACTTGGTATGCTACATGTTACGAATGATTTTCTTGCAACCGTATGTGAAAAGCAAAAGTTGGATTTGAAGTTCGTTGATTTGATGATGAATGAGAATAAGGATTTCAAGGTTGATAATTTTGGAGTTTTGAGATTTCGTGGTCGTATTTGTATTCCCGATGATGCGGAGTTGAAAAAGATGATATTGGAAGAAGGACACCGAAGTAACTTAAGTATTCATCCGGGAGCGAATAAAATGTATCAAGATTTGAAGAAAATCTTTTGGTGTTCCGGACTAAAGAGGGATGTGGCTCAATTTGTGTATGCGTGCTTAACTTGTCAAAAGTCTAAGGTGGAACATCAAAAACCTAGTGGATTGATGCAACCGTTGGACATTCCGGAGTGGAAATGGGATAGTATATCGATGGATTTTGTTACGGGATTGCCGAATACGCAAAGAGGTCATAATGCTATTTGGGTAATAGTTGATAGGCTTACTAAATCTGCTCAATTCATTCCAATTGATATTAGTTATCCTTTGGAGAAGTTAGCAGAGATTTATGTTCTTGCGGTTGTGAGGTTACATGGAGTTCCTAAGAGTATTGTATTGGATAGAGATCCTAGATTCACATCGAGGTTTTGGGAGAGTTTATAAAAGGCTTTGGGTTCTAAGCTAAGATTGAGTTCGGCTTATCATCCGTAAACGGATGGTCAAACCGAGAGGACAATTCAATCGTTGGAGGATTTATTGCGTGCTTGTGTGCTCGAGCAAGGTGGTGCTTGGGATAGTTATTTGGCGTTGATTGAGTTCACCTACAATAACAGTTTTCATTCAAGTATAAGTATGGCACCATTTGAGGCTTTGTATGGTCGGAGATGTCGAACACCTTTGTGTTGGCATGAAACCGGTGAGAGGACGATAGTTGGACCGGAGATGGTACAACAAACGACGGAGAAAGTGAAGTCTATTCGTGAGAAGATGAAAGCTTCTCAAAGTAGACAAAAGAGCTATCATGACAAGTGAAGGAAAGATCTTGAGTTTCAATAAGGCGACCATGTGTTTTTGAGAGTTACGCCGGTTACGGGTGTGGGTCGTGCTTTGAAGTCGAAGAAGTTGACTTCTCGTTTTATTGGTCCGTATTAGATTTCTGCACGAGTTTGTGTTGTGGCTTACCGTGTGGCGTTGCCTCCGAATCTTTCGAATTTGCATGATGTATTCCATGTTTCGCAACTTCGGAAGTATGTTCCGGACCCGTCACATGTTATTCCTATGGACGAGGTTGAAGTGAGAGATAACCTGACGATTGAAGCTTTACCGATTAGGATTTTGGACCGTGAAGTTAAGAAGCTAAGAGGCAAGGATATTGCGCTTGTGAAAGTAGCGTGGGGAGGTGTTGCGGAAGGAAATATGACTTGGGAACTAGAGAGTGGGATGCGAGAGTCGTATCCGGAGATGTTTGAATCAGGTAATATTTTCGAGGACGAAAATTTCTAAAGTGGGGGAGAGTTGTAACGCCCCGATTCCGATTATTCCCATTTTGTTGAGTCTTTTATTTAAATTGAGTGATAAATTATTTTATTTGTGAAATTGGTGTGTTAATATGCTATGTTGAAATGTTATGATATTTTACCGTTTTTGAGAGTTTTCGGAGAAATTAGAATGGAGGGTATTTTGGACATTTCTCAATTAATGGTAAGTTAGAAATTTAGTGGAAATAGAATTATGTGAGAAATTTAGTAAAATTGGTAGAAAAGTGATTAAGTGTAGAATTATGTGAGAAAATGAATTAATTGAATTTGAGTAGAAAATAAGAAAAGAAAATGAGAAAAAAAAAAAGAAAGTAGGAAAAGAAATAGAAAAGAAAAAGAGATAAGAAGAAGAAATAGGAGAGAAGAGAAAGAAAGAGGAAGAAGAGAAAAGAGGAGAAAACTTGGGAAAAACCTAGAAAACCATCAAGAACAATCATCTAGCAAACTTGGAATCCGGGTAAGGGTGTGAAATCTTATTATCTCATCAATGTATATCATTATGTATGATTGTGTTGTTGTTGTTGTTGATTTTTATGAGTTTTTATATAAACCCTAAATGTAGAAAATGTTGTGAATGATGATCAAAACATGATTTTGTATGCATAAATGTGTTGTTGATGTTGTTTGAGGTTTGGGTACTGATATGGATGTTATCTATTGGTGTAAAAATGAGTTTGGAGTTGGGATACTTGTTGGTATGTTTCCATAGGTGTTGATTGAGTTTTGTGGTGTGAATTTATTGATAAAATTATGTTTTAAAATATGTCAAAAATGTAAAATGTGTTGGATGGCTTTTTAATAGTGAAAATATTGTAGTATATTAAATTCTGAGATCACAGCATTTTACGGAATCGAAATCGGAGGTCCGGAAGGCTTCCGACGGTAAAAAAATGCATTTTTTTGGGTTCTGACACGGGCCGTGTCACACAACACGAGCGGCCGTGTCAGACGTGTCAATCTGCGGCCATTTGGAATTTTTGGGTGACACGGCCGTGTCAGCCCTGCTGTAGGTTTTTCTTTCAAAATTGTTTCGATCGTAACTTTTGAACCGTAAGTCCGTTTTGGTCCCCGTTTGAAGCGTTGGAAAGCTAGTGAAAAGTTCTTTCTATTAAAAATGGTTTAGAGGGTAAAAGATGATTTAATTAATTCGTGTTTTTGAAAAATAGTCGGGTTGTCGAATTTTTACCGTCGTATTGGCGTGCGAATGATGTGTTTTCATGCTATATGCTTTTGATATGTAACGTATAGCTTATGTGCTATTGTATGGCGTGAGTATATATGATAAAATGTTGTGCATGATTGATACGCATTGGTGATGGATGTATGATATTTGAATGTGTGTTTTGGATGTGAATCATACAATAGTGCATTGATGTGAATGTATATAGATTGTATGTGATTGTATGAGATGAATGCATGAATATATTGTGAATATGTATGCATTTCAAGAATGTCTTGAGTCATTTTGTATGTGAAGCATAATGATGTATATTCTTGTGTTGAGTGATTCTAATGAGAATCCATTGTAACGTCGTGTGCCTATGTGAGGTGTGAGCGATGATTACAAACGATTGTGTGCCTAGGTGAGGTGTGAGCAATCGGATTGTGTGCCTATGTGAGGTGTGAGCAATCCATAAACATTGTGTGCCTATGTGAGGTGTGAGCAATGGGTGAACATCGTAGGCCCGATGGGGAGTTACATTGGTAACGAGCGATGGTTCCAATAAGTTCCTGAGTGAACTTGAGATGATTGAGTCGGTACCGCATTGCATTTGCATAGAGTCGTGAATCGGTCTCTATGATTTGCATTTATCATCTTTATAATTGTGCATTAATGAATAAACATAATTGTGCATGTTTATGTGGAATGATAAGAATTGTGGAAGTATACATGATGAATATGCTTGGTTTTGTATATATATACATTGTGATGTATATGAGTGAGTTGTGATGAATTGTGGTGAGAATGTAGAATATGTGTATTTTTATGCTAAGATATATAATTATATGCATTGTTATTATGATAATATTTCTCACCCTTCTGCTGTTTTATGATGCTCTATGAGGTATTGTAGAGTAGGTATGCTGGTGGTCATTTTGTGAAGCGTGTCTTCATTCTTTTGGTCGGTCGGCTCTGATATGTAGCATCGGGTAGCTAGGATGATTATGATTCTTTTGTGATACATCTGTACATGTATCTTGTTGATGAATGTCTATGTAAACATGAATTATGTTGGTGGATAATACTTGATGATATATATATATATATATATATATATATATATATATATATGTATATATGTTGATGTTATTCAATGTTTAGATTTTCCGCTTTTATTCTAAATATTGAGACGTGGGTGTAAGGACTAAGTTCCTCTGTTGCAAAGTTACCCCACTGTTGCATATCAATTGTTGAGCAGGTGTTAAATGTTTTAATTTCATGTATAATGTGACATACCTCTTTTATACTATGTTTATAATTATACTCTGACGGAATTTTTAATATGTGCCTAAATGATTATGTGATTATTTGGGGGTATAGAAAGGGGGTGTTACACCCGTCAGTCACACTGACTTGTTGTGTGTCTTCATCTAGATAGATTGGAAGCCACCAGTGGTTTAACAAGTGTTGCAGTGTTCTTTGAACAAGTGCACATCCTTGGTCATTTCCACGACATACTTTACAGTTTTGATAATCATGCAAAGTCAGAAAACCGAGTTGGACTTGCTTAGCGTGTAATTTCACCAAGCTGGTATTCATCAAACGAATATCAAAGATTTGAATCATGTTAACTTGATAATGACTTCTATCACGGTAGTCCTGGATCCATCCAAGGTCCATCTGACGCTGGAAGGCCTCTTGTACAAAAGAGCATCCCTGATTGTTTACATAGCTGATCAGACAGGAATCGTAATCGTGTCGTGGTAGATTATGATGTTGGCTTTGCCTTGACTGCATTGCCACCAAGTTGACATTCATCGCACGGATGTCGTGGTTTTGAATGATGTTGGAATTTGTATAAGTCATATTGACCTCACGAATTCGGTGATATTGGATCCATCCGAGATCCATCTGTTCCTGTAGAGCTGATTGCACCACAGAACATCCTTGATTGTCTTTAGAGCAGATATCACACTGGTGATAGTTATGAGATGGTACATGACCATACTCGCTCTGTCAGCAATGCATTTTGACCAGGTTAGTTCCCAATAAGAGTACATTATGAATTTGATAGATGTGGTTAGCCTCTTCCTCTATCAAATTTACCGCAACTTTCTCGTGTTGATGCAACGGGTTTGTCTGAACATTTGGATATGTATCCTTGAAGGATAAGACCCCGTTCCTGACAAGCTTCTCCATATCGGATTTAAAGCTGAGACAGTTTTCTATGTTATGCCCTGGTTCCACTTGATGGTAAGAACAAGTCTGATCCGCTTTGAACCAAAAAGGCGGATTTTCCGGTACTGTAAGAGGAGACCTGGTTTGGACGTGCCCCTTGACCAGTAGTAAAGGAAACAGTTCTGCGTACAACATTGGTATAGGGTCAAACCCGGGTGGTCGTGTTGTACGGTTGTTGTTGTATTGAGGACGAGCCTGCTGAAGAGGCTGTTGTGTCCTTTGCTGATATTGTTGTTGATTTGGTTGGCTCTGAGCAACCTGAGGTTGATACGTCGGAACAGGCGCAGGGTTAATAGCAGGAGTTACAGCTACTACTGGTTGGTATCTTCGCATTTGCTCTCTGAGAGAGATATTACCAATATCTTGCTCTTTTTTCTTAGGGAAAGTACTACCGTATCTTTTGGTACTGCTTGATGGTCTGGCATCTTTGACCAGACGTCCTTCTCAGACTGCTTCTTCAAGGCGTACTCCCATATTCACCATCTCGGTAAAGTCGTTGGGTGCACTTGTGACCATTCGGTCGTAGTAGAACTAGTTTAAAGTTTTCAAAAAGATATTTGTCATCTCTTTTTCCTCAAGAGGTGGACAAATCTGGGCGGCAATTTCACACCATCTCTGAGCATATTCCTTAAAAGTTTCCTTGTCCTTTTGCGACATGGCTCTAAGTTGATCTCTGTCCGGTGCCATGTCCAGGTTATACTTATACTGTTGAACGAAGGCAGCGCCAAGATCTCTGAACGTGACGATCTTGGTGCGGTTTAAACCCATGTACCATTTAAGTGCGGCACCGGTTAAACTATCTTGAAAGTAATGGATCAGTAGCTGTTGGTTCTCTGTTTGAGTTGACATCTTCTGAGTGTACATCACCAAATAACTTTGAGGGCAAGAGTTGCCCTTGTATTTTTCAAATTCAGGCACCTTGAATTTGTACGGAATTTTCACATTGGGGACCAAACAAAGGTATGTGGCGTCCTTTCTAAATAGATCCTGACCGCGAATGGCATGCAGTTCCTTCTGCATCTCCAGGAATTGTTCCTGGAATTCATTCATTCTGTCGTACATACTTTCATTTCCACCAGAAGGTATCTGTGGAATCTGTCCTTCCGGGACAGTGTGTACCACGGGTGGTGGTATAGTCATTACGGCAGTGACTCTTGGTGCTTCCCTATCCCGAAGTTTGTAACCTTCAGGAGTTACTGTCATGCCCCTTGCATCTTCGTTTTCCCGAAGTTTGTAACCTTCAGGCCCAGGGGTTCCTATTGTAGTTTCTGGATCTTCTGTGATCGGTGGAATATGTCCTTCCGGGATATAGTTAAGTGGCATGCCCCAGGGACGATCTTTGGGCATGTTGTACCGAGGATCATACTTTTCCACTACGGGCGTAGATGTCATCTCTGAGATCACAATCCTTTGTTGTTGTATCTGAGCTGCTGCCAGATATTGTATGTCATTGTGAAGTTTCCTTAGATATTCTTTTAGAGTGTCGATTTCTTCTCTCAACTCTCTGTTCTCTTCCTCGTGATCATCCATTTTCTTTTGTCGATTGGCTCGAGTATTCTACGAATGAGATAGTTTGACGCTAGAATCGAGACACAAACGTGAGATTCATAGGGAAGAAGAATGCGTAATGTGAGAATGATAAATGATATACAATGATTATATTAAAAAAAAATTGTTTAATCAAAAGAAACTTCAACAATTGGATTGCAAATATCATACAGTGGGGAGACCCCGTTTTATTGAATTCAAAGATTGCGGAAATGGAAATACAGTAATTTACAAAGTGCTGCAAAAGGAAATGTCTAAGCTTATGGATCCTGAGTCCTCTCTGAAGAGAGCTCAGGTGCAGGTTCTAGTATTTTCCTTTTCTTTGACCGGGTCTCTTGAGCTGTTGTCGGGTTGTCATTCCTTTGCCAAGTGAAAGGAGCGAGCAAATTCCTTTAGTCTTCTTGATTTTCTACAGCATGTTGCTCTAAAATCTCGATCAGAGCATCTTTTTCTTTTAAAAGTTACTGTATTTTGTTACACTCCACATTGAGAATGCGGTACTTGTTCTTCCAAGATTTCTTTTCCCGTTGAACTTTGTTGAGAGTGACCTGGAGTTTTTTCGTATCAGACATGAAATAAAGGACAGATTCCTTTAACAGAAGAACTTCTTGACGAGGGTAAGGCATCCTCAGCGTGAGGGCTCTAGTTTGTACCCAGTGGAGATAAGGTTCCACTGAGACACATTCTGGTTTTCCTAGAGACTCTCTTCCTTTCCTGTGAACATATTTCCAGGCATGCACTATTACGCGGGACATGTCGCATCGGGTATCTGAATTGACGACGAACTAAAATTAGATGATAGTTAATTCCTCCTTTAGTTCCTATGAGGGGTACATTAGGGAATTTTCCACAACGGTCAATGATTCTTATCCCGTCGTAGATCCGATTGTACCAATCTATATCAGAGTTGGTAAGAGACATGATTCTCTGTGACCAACGCAGAGTACTCTTTTGATCCCAAAATGCGGCAGACTTGGGCAAGTTGAAAGTGAACTACTTGTATAGCAGGGGTACACAGCATATGATCATTCCTCCGCTATACAAATTCCTTAAGTGTACAGAATGATAAGCATCTGCGAGCAAGGTCGGTACGGGGTTTCCAATCAGATATATCTTAATGGCATTGATATCAATGAAGTTATCAATGTTGGGGAACATAAACAACCCGTAGGTGAGTAAGACAAAGATGCCCTCAAAACCAATTACGTTCCCTATACTAGCAAAGTACAAGGCTTTCTTTATCAAAAACTTGGCTGGTAAACCTTGGATTCCACCCTTAATGGTCATGTGAGTCCTGACTTCTGACTCGTCCAAATAGATTGCTCTTGCAATGGTTTGACCCTTTAGAATTTCTTCCAGTCCAGAAAAGGGAGCTTGGTCAGTGATGGGTAAATAAGTCAGGTGAAAGTACTCCTCCAGTGTCGGTGCTAGTTGATAATCCGGGAATGTGAAACAGTGATAAACCGGATCATAAAACTGAATCAGAGTAGACAGGATCCCTTCAATTACATGGATCCTTAACAGAGACAACAGTCCTCCGTACTTAGCTCTGAAAGCATCAGGGTTGGTGATCATCCTTGCCAACTCTTAAATCCTCTAGTTTTGGAACCTTGAAGGTGTACTTGTGAGTCTTCCTTCTACCAAAATCTATAACACAATCTTTCTCTCTGATATTTGCAATCATTATTTTAGTTTAATTTGAAAAGAGAGAGAAGAGAAAAGAAGATTTTTTTCTTTGTTTAAAGTTTTTTTAGTGAAATGAATGCATGAATGCAGCACACAAAAACATAGAAAAAACATGGGGTCAAAGGTTCAGTGTCATGAAGTCATGGCTCTACCCATTCCCAAAGGTTGTACTGGTGAATTTTTGTACCTGTCCTCAGAATCATTGACCCCCCTTTGGATAACAACAGCAGGTTGGTTCACCCAAGCAAGCTGCAGTATCTTAGGGTAATCTCAAATGAGGGTAGTATCCCGTGACAACTATTTTCGATAGCTTCCGCACTACAAAATAGTCACATGGTCTTAGTCTACTAAATCCTCAGTTTCATGGATACCACAATCAAACAATCTGCTTTCAACAACCGAAGTCGTTTAGACATTGAATCCGCAAAGGGTATCTCCACTGATTCGATGGTCTACCAGGATCTCTTATTCGAGAATCACTCCCTATAAGACCACCCGTCTAAGCCATCACTTATCTTAGGTATCACTCAAACTTTTCAGATGCGGCATCACCCGCAGCCCCATTAGCAGAAAAATAAACACGGATATCAATTAGGAAAAGCGATACATATATTTATTCCTAAAACTAACATCCTAGACCTCTTAAGAATTCTAGTATATAATCCTAACAGATCAACAACCTCCCCAGCAGAGTCGCCATTTCACTGTAGCGTGCGATTTTTGTCGGTGACGCGACCACCTTATCGCGGAATTTGGGTTTTCTCCTCAATGAAGAGGGGGGGTGCCACTTTCTGATTTCTTATTTCTCCCATGAAGTTAGAAGGGAAAGGGAAGCTATCTAAAACTAACCTTGCACGCGAATGTTTGACTGAACAAACGCTTAAAGAGATTGGGGGGTCCGGGGTCAGGTTATACAATGGGGAGTTGTCAATTACCCATCCTATATATGGTTATCCACAGGATGTTTGCTTTAGGTTTCGCTTTGTACTTGATGGTGTTTATCCGTTAATGGGTTGGGAAAGTTTCTTGGGAAAGTATGAGAGAGAGAGTGAGTTGATGTTGATGTTAGGTTATTTTTCGATGTTTTTGGTAAGGTACTAGACCTAAGTTTTGATTGATATGAAGGTGCTAGACCTAGAGTTTTTGATTAGTATGCTCGCTAAGATTTCGCAATCTTATGCCTACGTATTCCCGTTTAAATGAAACAGGGAAATCAGAGCAATCGTAATTCCTCCTATTCTAAGGGAGGAAAATATGTTTTGGTGTCTTGTTCAAAGCCCAAGATTGAAGCTAAAAGGTTTATTTATGTCTTGTTCAAAGCCCAAGATTGAAGCTAAAAGGTTTGACTGAGAGAGAATTTGTCATCTCTAAAGGGAGACATCTCGTCTATTTATCACAACTGTTGGGTGACTGTTTATAAAGGAGGATTACTTTAACTGGGATATGTGAATCCAGCAATGCTATAATTTCCTTTATAGGGGATTTGTCCTGAAGGGGAAAACTTTAACTCAGTGTTGAGCAATGCCATTTTTCCTTAGGAATCTTTCATGCTAAGAGAGGGACAGTGGCGTGGATGTAAATAATCCAGAGGCTTGCCGCTTACAGCAATTAGATGAAAGAAAAGGTTTACCAGGATAAAAGATGGACGACAGCTTAGATATTTTAATCAATAAGTGTGCCACTTACAGCAGTTATCTGGGATCAGGTTTTGTTTTGAATGTCTATTTTGATAAGTAATAAACAAAGAAGTGACTTCCTACAGAGATATTTTGATTTCCTTTGAGGGGATGTTGATTTTTGTGTGCCTTGATCAAAGCCCAAGGTTGAGGCTAAGAGGTTGATTGACTCCATTGGGGAAGTCCTTCTACAAAGCCTAAGATGAGGCTAGGAAAGACTGACTCAACGAGAGAGTGTTTATCTGTCTTGTACAACGCCCAAGATTGAGGCTAAAAGAGACTGACTCTTTGGGGATATCATTATACAAAGCCTAAGAGGAGGCTAACAGTTTGACTTTTTTGGGTAAAATGTTTTGTCTGTCTTGCACAAAGCCCAAGGTTGAGGATAAAAAAGTGGTTTTGACTCCGGCGGGGAGGATTTGTATGTGTCTTATACAAAGCCCAAGATTGAGGCTGAAAAGAAATTGACTCTGTGGGAAAGAAATCTTTATCTGTCTTGTACAAAACCCAAGATTGAGGCTAAAATGAGACTTTACTGACTCGGTTAAGGATATTTTAGGTATCTCGTACAAAGCCCAAGATAGAGGCTGAAATGAGTTTGACTCTACGGGAGAGTATTATCTGTCTTGTACAAAGCCCAAGATTGAGGCTGAAATAAGTTTGACTCAGCTTAGGAAATTTATTTCTCAAAGCCTAAAGGAAGGCTGGGAGGAATTGACTCCGCTGGAGAAGATATTTGTCCCAAGCTTAAGAGAAGGTTATGAAAATTTATGTCTTGTACAAAGCCCAGATTGAGGCCAAAAGGGTTTGACTCAACAAGAGAGTGCTTTTATCTGTCCTGTACAAAGCCCAGGATGGTGGCTGAACAAGCTGGAGAAATCATTAAACCTAAGAGGAGACTGACTTCTGCTAGGGAAATCATTATATCAAGCCTAAGAAGAGGCTGGAAAAGATGGGCTCAACAAGAGAGTGTTTTTATCTGTCCTATACAAAGCCCATGATTGAGGCTAAAAGGGTCGACTCAACAAGAGAGTGATTGACTCAATAAGAGAGTCTGAAAAAAGGTGGTTGACTCAACAAGAGAGTCTGAAAAGGGTAGCTCCGCTGGGGAGAATCATTGTACAAAGCCCAAGAGGAGGATGGATATGTTGAGGAAAGATAATTATATAAAGCCTAAGAGGAGGCTATCTTCTGCCGGGGATTATTGAGATCCCGAGGCAGGTCCAAATGGGGAATCAACTCTTGCTAAAGGTTACAAAACAGTTGAGATATCAGATGCCTTGAGGCTCTGATTTGGGATAGTGTTATACTGAGGATAAACTGACCCTTGCCGGGGGATTTTAGGAGAGAGACTGGGTTTTAGAACCCATGGGTCTTAACTCCTTTGGAGATTGATCCAGAGTGACCGGAGTTTCTTCTATGTTTGTAGGGAACTTGAGAATGTCTTTGAGACTCAAGAGGAGATTTAGACTGTCCAAGTCTACTGGTATGGAAGAGTTTATCTTTGTATGATGCCCAAGAGGAGGCAAGTGTTTTTAAGGGATGAGTATCAACCCTAAATTGGTCTGAGATTTGACACTGGAGAGACTGCTCTAGAAAAGGATGACTAAGTTCTATCCTATACCTTTAAGAGGTCTTCAGGGTCCTTGTATTAAGCCCAAGAGAAGACATGAGAACTTCTAAGAAGCCGACGGGTCCTTGTACAAAGCCCAAGATGAGGCGGGGATGCTTTTAGGAAGCATGTGGGTCCAAACTTAAGAAGAGTTCAAGAAAAGTTTCACCGAGAATAATCTTTCCTTTAATGAACAGTTCTAAGGTTTGAAGAAATTCAAGAGAAGTTTCACCGGGAATTAATCCTCTCTGGGGAAACTGAATTTCTTTGACAAATTCTAATAGTGACAGTCTGATAAAAGGTTCACCGAGAATACTGCCTTTCTCTTTGTTCCATATTGTTTAAGCCCAAGAGAAGGCAAGACTGTATCTGGAAATCCTATGGGGATCTAGTTTTGACTGTATTTAAGAGTGACCAACTGACTTTACCTAGTTCTAGACCTAGTTACCGGGGAAAACTCTAAATAACTATATTAGTACATATACAGTTGATATATGACAAGTATTTAAAAGGGTATGAAAGAAGAACTTATAGAGGAGCAGCTTCCCACAATACAATTATATATATTAAAGCATGTAAATGAAAGCTGATAAAACTTACAGGCGAGCAAGCTTCCATGCTGTATTGTTAGTTGTTTATAGAAATTAAAGAAAGTTTTTATAACAACTGTATATTTGAACCTAAATCAAAAGAGAAGTTGTTTTTGAAATATTGTTGGGGCTTATACTCAAAGAGAGGCCCAAGGTTTAACAGTGAACGCACCGTTGTTTTAAAGATCGTACCGAGACTTAAACAATGACTGAGGCCCAAAAATGATTTTGGTTAAAAAGGGATTGGGTCTTACACTCTATTAGAGGCCCAAGCCCAAAAGATGTTTTGAAAAAAGAAATATGGGACTTACAACACGGGGGGGGGGGGGGGGCGCAATGAAAGACAATGATTGCACCGCGTTTTGAGAATCGCAGAGGGACTTATACATTGACTGAGGCCCAAAACTATTTTTGTATTTACAAAGGATTGAGTCTTACATTCTATCAGAGGCCCGAAGTGTTTGAAAAAGGTTTGTTAGGGTGAAAATCAACAAAACCCTAATTTCATCATTTTTTTAAAGTAATTATTCAAAGAAAATTAATTAAAATGATAAAAACACCAAATAAGTTTGAATAAACAACTCGTGATTTTTGGTTGAGGTTTGAAAAATGATGTTTTAATCACAAGATGAATTAAAACTCATTTGGTTTTGATTTCCAAGATGAAAATTCATTTTTTGAAATGTTTAAAACAATAAAAAATAAATTTATTTACAAAAATATCAACTATATTAAATAAATAATATAAATTTGATTTTTTTGTGGAATAAAATATTTTAACATTTTTGTGATTTTTTGCAAAAAGAACCAATAAAAAATAATTAATATTGAGAGAGAAATTAATTTTTCAAATCACTTAAGAAAATAATATGAAAATATAAAAAATGGAAAAAGTGATAAAAAGGGTATGGGGCGAGGGGGATTCGAACCCCAGACCTCCAAGCCAAACACATGAGCGTGCAACCACTGGGGTGGTGATACATCTGTGTATCAAAACCACCCCATAAATATATAAGGGGTGCCTTGTTTTAGGCATGGGCAAGGCAAGGCAAGGTCAGCTTTTGGGCCATTTACGTGAAGCCTGTAACTTTCTCATTTCTCCATGGATTGGGACAAGATTTATATGCATCTGGCCTAGAATTTCCCAAGGAATCCAATGGTGGTCATGGTTTTTTCAGATGAGGTCCCTATTTTAAAACCCGATAGTGGTTTTGAAATAGACCTATATTTGCATTTTCTATGCTACCTCATGGTACAAGCAAGAATTATATGATAAATTGGTTCAAACACAACATATACAACATGTATGAGATGTTATGATCAGTGGAATTCAAAGCAATGCATAATTTAGAAAGTTCAAGTGATGATGCACTTACCTCTTGGAGCTTTTTGTGCTATCTACCAAGTTCCTTGTGCCAGAAGTAATTTGATGCTTTGGACACTCTTAATTGATCCCTTAGAAGCTTTTAGAATGGTTAGAACCAGCTGGAATCCTCAGGAACAAGTTTGAGCTCTTTCTTGCAAAAGGGGCAAAAGTGACCAATATGGCAACTCTCTCAAATGGTGTTCCGGATGGGGGGAACCATTTGGGACATTTCAAGGATGATATTTGGAGTGTGTTTGAGGTTTTATCTTGTTTTGAAAGTGACTGAATCAAGACATGGCTTGAAAAATGCAAAAAAGTCCAATTTTGAGGTTTTGGAAGTGGACTTTGTGATTTTGGTGTTACATGTCACATGTGAGAGTTTGAACAGCTTAGATACAACATATTAGAGGTGTTTGGATCATGAGTTGTGATGGAATTGCTCTCTAACTCAAAAACTCAGAGGTACCTTGCAAAAGAAGGCATTTTGGCCTAGAGAAAGGGATTTTGAGGAAAGCAAGTGTTGTAGTGCTTTGGTGTACTCAAACTGAGCACAAATGAGCTCTATTTATAGTAGAGCAAGTTTGTTTTGCAAGCAATAGTGAATGGCTGCTGCAGCAGGCCTTTGGCCAATGTTATGCAAAAGGAATCTCAAGTCTCGTCTAGCCATTTACTTGAGATTAGGGCACAAGCTTTGTAGCTTTGGTTCAGAGATAAGTCTTGACTGAATTCAGTTGAAATAGGCCCAGTTCATGCCACCTTGGTGTATCCATTGAATGCTAGGAAACAAAATTGGAGTCTTGGCATCTTTGTAGCCTTGTTAGGGATGACTAGCCTAATGTAGATTCTTGGACTTGTGAGGCTTGGAGATCAGATCATCCCCCTTGGATTTGATCCTCTGATGTGTCCAAATTGATGACAAGGCTTGAAGTTATTAGATTTGGACAAATAGAGCAAATGTGCACAATTCTGCCTTGTAAAACCAGTTCATGATGCCATGTTTCAAGGGTTGTATCTCCCTGCTCAAATTGAATTTGGAGATGATCTGGTACTTGTTGGAAAGCCCTTATGGAATACTTTAACTTTGATGTTCACCCCGAGAGCTGGTTTGACTTGGATCAAGGTGAAAAATGTCCCTACATTTTGGAAAAAGTAAGGCAGATTCTGACTTAGTGAAAATTTCACAAAGTGTTGGAAAAATGTCATTTTCATGTTTTTTGTCATTTTGATCACTCCATAACTCAAAATCCATGAGGAATTGGAGTTTGATGTAGTTGAAGCTTTTGTAGAGTATAACAAGACCTATAAATCCAGCTTTGGATCACCCAAAATGGTTGCTTGGATCTCAAGTTATGGTCCTTGGAAGTTGGTACCCTAGCCACTTTGTTTCATAACTTAGAAAAATTCTAAGTTTTTTATGGTTACCCCTTTTACAAGTTAACTCATTTTCTTTGGTTTTTCTTGATGAATGATGATTCAAATCACATATTAACATTGTTTTAGGGTTAAGGAACCTTAGTTGACAAAAAATCCAAAAAGTCAAACTTTGGATTTTTGTACAGTTGACTTTTCATCGGATGAAATCCAAACTGTGCGATCCTTTGTGAAATCAAGTCCTTGACCTAAATCAAACTTAATGGATGGATTCAATAGGTGTTATAGGGTGTATTTAACCATGTCCCAAGGTTTAGGAGCATGTCCTGGTCAAAAGTCAAAGGCACAGTTGACTTTTTCATCGAAACCCTAACTGTGGTCCTGATGAAATTGAAACTTGTGAATCAAGCTTCCTGGGTCAATCCATTGTTGCAAATGGGTCAATGTAGTATATTGGAGGCCCTCAAATCATGTCTTGAGGTTTTGGCTCATGCTTTGTCCTAAAAGTCAACTTAGGGGTGAATTAGGTCAAGGAACCCAAATTCCTGATTTTTGGTAAATGCATCCCCTGGGGTTAAATTGACTTGATGATTGGGTCCATGAGGTCCCTTAGAGTATCTTGGGTTGTGTTTTAAAGCATTGGCTCATGCCTAGATGAAAATTTCCATCTGGAGGCCTCAGTCGACCAAAACCCTAATTTGGTGACACCGGCGATCTTGAGGCTTGATCCACTTGGAATGTTGCAACCTTGTGCTTGATTCTTGATGTTAGAGTCCTCTTGATCCCTTATAGGTGTTTGAGAGGCTAGAAAAGTTGAAGATCATGTCATTTCTTGATTGATCCTGTTGTCTAAGTGCTTTGAGTGGGCCCAAAACCCTAATCTTTGATTGTATTAAATGCTCAACCATCTTCGAGGAGATTGATGAGGCATGAGGGTTCATCCATATTATGATGATGATTTGCATATTGATGGGAAATCTTGGTGGCCAAAATTTGGGGTATGACAAGGTGGAACGATGACTGCCAAAGGGCATTTGAAAAGATAAAAGAGTATCTTCAACAACCTCTGATCCTTATACCTCTAGTTCTAGGGAGACCACTGATAATGTATTTGATAGTACTTGAAAACTCAATGGGTTGTGTACTCGGTCAACAAAACGAGACAGGTAGAAAAGAACACGCCATCTACTACCTGAGCAAGAAATTCAATGATTGCGATTCAAGATACTTAATGCTTGAGAAGACATGTTATGCACTTGCATGGGCTGCTAAGCGTTTGAGACAATACATGCTGGCTCACACAACTCTGTTAATATCCAAGATGGATCTAGTCAAGTACATCTTCGAGAAGCCAGCTCTCACCAGAAGGGTTGCTTGTTGGCAAATGGTCTTAAAAGAATATGATATTCAATATACTTCCCAGAAAGCCATCAAGAGTAGTGTTATGCCCGACTATCTCGCCCAACAGCCGCTTGATGATTATCAGCCGATGAAATTTGAATTCCCTGATGAAGACATCATGTATTTGAAAATGAAGGACTGCGAAGAACCGTTAGTCGACGAAGGATAAGATCCTGATTCTAAGTGGTGTTTGATGTTCGATGGGGCCATTAATATGAATGGTAGTGGAGTTGGGGCGGTCATTGTCACTCCGAAGGGTTCTCATATACCTTTCACCGCCAGACTAACTTTCGAATGCACCAACAATGAAGCCGAGTATGAAGCTTGCATTATGGGTATCGAAGAGGCTATTGATATGAGGATTAAAACTCTTGACATATTTGGGGATTCCGCTTTGGTGATCAATCAGGTCAACGGAGATTGGAATACTCATTAACCCAATTTGATTCCGTATAGAGACTACACGAGAAGACTGCTGACTTTCTTCAATACAATGAAGCTTCATCATATACCTCGTGACGAAAATCAGATAGCAGACGCTCTGGCTACGTTATCCTCCATGTTCAAAGTGAATTGGTGGAATCATGTGCCCAAGATTGATGTGACGCGCCTTGACAGGCCTGCGTATGTGTTTGCAGCCGAGACAGTTAGGGATAGTAAACCTTGGTATCATGATATCAAGTGCTTTCTGAAAAGTCAAGAGTACCCGGATGGGGCATCCAACAATGATAAGAAGACTCTGAGAAGATTGACTGGTAGTTTCTTCTTAAACGAGGATGACATGTTGTACAAGCAAAATTTTGACATGGTCTTGCTTAGATGCGTGGATAGACACGAAGCAGACATGTTGATGCAAGAAGTGCACGAAGGTTCTTTTGGTACCCATGCCAATGGACATGCTATGGCCAAGAAGTTGTTGAGAGTCGGTTATTACTGGATGACCATGGAATCAGACTGCTTTAAATATGCTCGAAAGTGCCATAAATGCCAGATTTATGCCGACAAAGTGCATGTGCCTCAGAATCCGTTGAATGTTATGACTCCTCCGTGGCCCTTTGCTATGTGGGGCATTGATATGATCGAAAAGTTCGAGCCCACCGCTTCCAATGGGCACCATTTCATTCTAGTTGCCATAGATTATTTCACCAAGTGGGTGGAGGCAGCTTCCTTTGCAAACGTCACCAAACAAGTGGTTACCCGGTTTATCAAGAAAGAGATCATTTGTCGTTATGGGGTTCCTGAAAGAATCATCACTGATAATGGTTCTAACCTCAATAACAAGATGATGCAATTGATGTGCCAGAGCTTCAAGATTGAACATCATAATTCTTCTCCGTACCGTCCAAAGATGAATGGTACTATTGAAGCAGCCAATAAGAACATTAAGAAGATTGTGCAAAAGATGGTTGTGACGTATAAGGATTGGCATGAGATGTTGCCTTTCGCTTTACATGGGTACCGTACTTAAGTGTGTACGTCAACCGGTACAACTCCGTTTTCACTTCTGTACGGTATGGAAGCAGTCCTTCCAGTTGAAGTTGAAATTCCTTCTCTGAGGGTTATGATGGACGTGAAGCTAGAAGAAGTTGAATGGGTCCGAACAAGATTCAACGAGCTGAGCCTCATTGAAGAAAGAAGAATGGCAGATGTGTGCCACAGGCAGTTATATCATAGGAGGATGAAAAAGGCATTTGATCAGAAAGTGCGTCCTCATTGTTTCCAGGCTGGTGATTTAGTGTTGAAATGGATTCTTCCTCCACAGACAGATCACGGGGGCAAATGAACCCTGAATTATGAAGGCCCATACGTTGTTAAGAAGGCTTTCTCTGGCGGAGCCTTGATGCTTTCAACTATGGACGATGAAGATTTTACGTCCCCTATGAACTCAGACGCAGTTAAAAAAATACTACGCATAAAAGAGACCCGCTGGACAGCAAAAAGAATAAGTCCGGGCAAAAAAGGGGCATCCCGGCGAACCATAAAAAGGAAAAAGGTTCGGGAAAAAAATTAAGGATATATAAAAGAAAAATGAGTAAACCCGCTAAGTTGAAAACCTGAAAAGGCAACTTAGGCAAAAATGGGTATCCCGGTGGATTGAAAACCCGTAAAGGGCGATCCAGGTAAAAGTTATGGATTAAAGCGAAAGGCTGCGATCTGAGTAGTCTGTACATCATCTATTTTCAACAACTGGGAATCTCGAAGGATAGGAATCAGTCTAATCGCCCTTCTTGGAAAGCAGAGTATTCAGAGCGTTTTGAAGACATACAAGTCATATCAGAATTGAAACTCAATGTGAATCTATTTTTACATTGCCACTAATGTAGTTTCTTTTCTTTTTATGCAATTACCTCCTTTTAGGATTTGCTTCCTAATGTAAATGCCTATTTACAGACCCAGTCAATCAATAAATTCATTTTTCACTCAAATAGCTTTCTCTTTTGTTTTCATTTTACTGTTTTATTTGCAAAAGACGTCCGAGTTTTTGATAAACATTGCATTTGAAAACAATAAGGCCCAACAAAAACATGGGTGAAAACATTTAAAATTGCTTTGAATGTTGAGTGTCCTTGGGTGGTAAATTCAGACCATGTAATACCCCGGGGCACACGTGTGTATCTTTTTGTGTTTGTAGGCACAGGTATTCGTACTCTAAGGTCAGTGTGCAAGTCAAAGACCACTATCTTCTCATAGCACTGGAGGCATGGTTCAGGCATGTAAATGAATGTCTCCCCCGCAGAAACAATCTAGATAGTATCATCCTCGGTAAAGGTTATGTCTTCTTGTTATGCTCCCTAGCAAGAGTCCAGAGGTTTGGTTTCCCCAGCCAGAGATTGGATTTATCTTTTCTTCAGTAAGAGTTCAAGCCTCAGACAGGGTAAAGATGGTTTTTCTTGCTCTCCAAGCAGGTTGGCATCCACAATAAGAGACTCATTTGACTGCACGACGCCGGTAGAGTCATTTCCCCAAAGAGTACTGGTATATAGTTTCCTCATCAAGTCAGGAAGTGTTTCCTCCCTCAGCAGAGGCCTGTTAATCCCTATCCTCCAACAAGCATCTTCTTCCTCAACAGAGTTGTTAATCATCATCCTCAGCAGAGGATTCTCTTCGCATTTTGCATATAGTAATCATTGCATCCTTAAAACGCGTAGCATTTCCATTTCGCATGGAGCATTACGCCATAGGAAAAATCAAACATATACATTCGAAGCATAAGCCAGGTTTGAATATTCTTGTTGTCGGACAGTCCCCCAGCAGAAAGTGGCTTATTCCAGGAGGATTATATCTTACCTTATCCCCGGTGAAGTTGCCAATGAACTTGTTCATTCTACTGGTATTCCCCTGCAGAGTTCTCTGTTCAGACTTCTCTTATCCCTAGCAGAAACTATGTAACTGTAGCCCTCCAGCAGACACCTTAATCAATCCCTAGGGTAGTAGATCGGTTCATCTTCCTTTTTTGGTCTTTGTCTCCTAGCAGAGTTGTCTGACTAGGATTCCAGTTTTTCCTTGATGCTAGAAAGCATCATCTTCCGATGCCGTTAAGTGTCGTCATCTCAATTCATCTTTCGATGTCGAGAAGTGTCGTCATCTCAATTCATCTTTCGATGTCGGGAAGTGTCGTCATCTCAGTTTTTTCCTTGATGCTGGAAAGCATCATCTTTCGATACTGGGAAGTGTTGTCATCTCAATTCATCTTTCGATGCCGAGAAGTGTCGTCATCTCAATTCATCTTCCGATGCCGGGAAGTGTCGTCATCTCAATTCATCTTTCAATGCCAGGAAGTGTCGTCATCTCAATTCATCTTTCGATGACGGACAGTGTCGTCATCTCAGTTCACCTTTTGGTGCCGGAAAGCATCATCTTTCGATGCCGGTAAGTGTCGTCATCTCAGTTCACCTTTCGATGCCGGAAAGCATCATCTTTCGATGCCGGGAAGTGTCGTCATCTCAATTCATCTTTCGATGTCGGGAAGTGTCATCATCTCAATTCATCTTTTGATGCCAGGAAGTGTCGTCATCTCAATTCATCTTTTGATGCCGGGAAGTGTCGTCATCTCAATTCATCTTTCGATGCCAGAAAGTGTCATCATCCCAGTTCACCTTTTGGTACCGGAAAGCATCATCTTTCGATGTCGGTAAATGTTGTCATCTCAATTCACCTTTCGATATCGGAAAGCATCATCTTTCGATGATGGGAAGTGTCGTCATCTCAATTCATCTTTCGATGTCGGGAAGTGTCATCATCTCAATTCATCTTTCGATGCCGGGAAGTGTCGTCATCTCAATTCATCTTTTGATGCCGAAAAGTGTTATCATCTCAGTTCACCTTTTGGTGCCGGAAAGCATCATCTTTCGATGTCGGTAAGTGTCGTCATCTCAGTTTACCTTTCGATGCCGGAAAGCATCATCTTTCTATGACGGGAAGTGTCGTCATCTCAATTCATCTTTCGATGCCGGAAAGTGTCGTCATCTCAATTCATCTTTTGATGCCGAAAAGTGTCGTCATCTCAGTTCACCTTTTGGTGCCGGAAAGCATCATCTTTCGATGCTGGTAAGTGTCGGCATCTCAGTTCATCTTTCGATGTCGGAAAGCATCATCTTTCGATGCCAGGAAGTGTCGTCATCTCAGTTCATCTTTCGATGCCAGAAAGTGTCATCATCTCAGTTCACCTTTTGGTGCCGGAAAGCATCATCTTTCGATGCCGGTAAGTGTCGTCATCTCAATTCATCTTTCGATGCCGGGAAGTGTCGTCATCTCAATTCACCTTTTGATGCCGGTAAGTGTCATTTAGTCAGTACGTGTATCTGCGTCTGTACTTCTTTTTTATACCGGACAGTATCATCTTTCGATGCCGGTAGGTGTCGTCGATCCAGCACACGTGTTCGTGTCTATATTATTTTCCTTTTGATACTGGTGTGCATCATCTTCCGATACTCATCCTACCTCGCGATTTTAGACACCGATCTGTGTCGTGTCTTCTCCATAGCATATTTTCCAATCCCACATATTCCTTGTTATCCCCAGTAGCGTCTCACACTCATCATATCTTCTACCCTAGTTTATACCAGAGTGACAATTTTCGGTTTCTGTTGGTATTCAATCCTTATTTACCTCGAATGTCTGAAAGCGTTGCTCTCATCCCTTCAGGTCTACAGGTGATTGAATAGGGGCAGCTGTAATACCTCAAAATTTTCCCTCCTATTTATACCTAATAAGTGGCTTATATGTTTCACACCTCATATACATTTAGGTCATGGACATTACACATGCATCATTGGTCTTCTCAAGGCATGGTATCAAGGGTACCACTATCATTGACTGGGCAAAGTAAAGAGAATGAGATATGTTCAAATCCTCAAGATACAAAGGATTCTCATACTTCAAGGCACCTCATATGGGTCACCATGTCATAAAGAGATCGAAGTTGGCAAGTGAATTGAAGAGACTCACACCCTCCTAACTGTTGACCCTCAACTAGGGTTTTGGATTGAAAGATGTTGGGACACCCTCATAAGCAAGGTTATTGGGTCTTTAACATCATCTCATCACATGAACCATCTTGGGTTAAGGCAATCTCAGCATGGTCAAAGGAATTATGGTTTGAAGAATCAGGCAACTTCTCCTAGCTTTTGGGGATCAAATTAGGGTTTTTCCAAATTCAGTTTATTTCTGATTTTTTGGGCAAGACTTGGTTCCATGGTAGTCTATGTATTCTCAAGTGTCTAGGATTGGAATATGAGCCATCAATTTCATTCATAGGGTTTTCAGTTGGAGGATTGATTGAAAGTCAGAAGAATTGAAAATAAAGTTAATTAATCAAAGAAAAAGTCAACTCCTGAATTTTTAAGGTCAAAATCATGATCCTCATGTCAAACATGGCCTATGGGTGGAATTTGATCAAGAAATGTCCAAATAATCAAGAAAAATCAAGAGTTGTGAAAGTTTCCTTTTTGGGAAATTAGGGTTTTTAAAGAAACTTTCCATTTTAGGAAAGTTCCTTCCCTTTTTTCAGCCCACTTCATGGCCAATTTTCTCCATGCTACAAGCATCATTTGGAAAATTTTCTCAAATGAAAGTTGTAGTATGATCTCTCACCTTTCCAACCATATAAAGAACTCCTCATTTGGATTTATGAATAAAAAATTATGATCATTTGAAAATGGGATGTTCAAGTTGGCAAACATTGAAAATAACTTGGAAAATTTCATGACTTTTGGCAGCTCATACACAACCATGTTCAGGTCCATTTTCTTCATGTTTTAGACCTCATCTTCACTTGCCTTCAACATGAAAAATGTAGTATCAAACATATCCTTCAAAATGAGTACAAGAACCACGGGATTTGGATCAAGATTCATGGAGTTATGCATCTTTAAAATCATCACATTGCCATATGTTTCTTCAACACCAAGCAAGTGTAAACCAGGTCAGACTTGTGCCAAAATCCAACAAAGCCTTGCCCATGTGCATCAACACCCCATGTCATTATCATTTACCTCAAATGGCCATGCACCAATCCTACATTCCATGCACATGTACCACACATGCTTCATATGTCAAAAGAAAGAGAAATCAAAACTTACATTACAAGTTTCATTCATGCCAGCTAGCCAATGCAATGCACCATCATCATCAGGTTGTGTAGTAATGCACTCTACCACAACAATCATGCACATTATAACACCCTAACCCGTGTGCAATTTCATTCTTACATTTTTCATCAACCACACCTTAACTAATCTCTTAATCATGATTAAACTTTAACCACACTCTAAAACCACCAATATATAGCTCCTAACCATGCTAAACAATTCAGTTAGATTCAGTTACACCCATCTTCACTAGAAAATCACATTCCTCATCCAAAAATTCAGATCTTCGAAACTCTCTTCTCTTAAGAGGTTTCTCCTTTTTTTCTTCACAATCATCATCAACATCATCTCCTCTTGCTTCTGTTTGCAAAAGAATCCACCTGAAACCGCCATAGCATACTCTACAAGTTCACCTCAGTTCAAGCTTTTTTTGCATTTTTCTCAAGATTCAAGGATTCAAAGGCATTTATTTTGCCTCCGTTGTAGATTACAAGACTTTGCAGTGAAGTTTTTGGATTTCTTGGAGCTTAGAACTGTATCTCTGACCAGGTAACCTTCTTTAACTTCACATCACCATATTAGTCTGTATAACATGAATTAGGGCACCATGTAGTTGCATCTGAAGTCCTCCTACCTGAGGCAATGTTCTTGGTTAGATTATAGGGTTGTTTGTGAAAATTTCAGTTTTTAGATCCAAAGTGTTTGGCTTCGATTCTCACTGTGTGATCACTGTATGGAAATTTAGATGGTATTTTTGGAACCAGCGTGAAATTCTGAGTGAGATGATGTAAGGTTTTGTATTTTCTGGGCACCTGCTTGCCTGAACTCCGACGGAGCTGGTCGGAGAAGACGACCGGAAGTCTTCTCCAGCGGCCAAACCCTAAACCCTAGCATTTCAGGTCAATGCCCATGTTATAATCTTGGCCCTTTATTTTCTTTGATCCAATGCTCATGACGAAGCCAGCACATTATTGAAACACCCTCTCTGGCACGTGCACATCTTTTCCCTCTCCTATTTTCAATTCAAATTCTGATCAAAAAAATGGGATTTTTGTGAGCTGTTCCTAACAAAGTTGCTATGCACGCCCCCCTCTTTTGGGCCCAACGTGTAATTTGAACTGAAGACTTGCTAGTGTAACACCCCCTAGGCTTTTCATGTGTTTTCTATTTCTTTTTTATGCACGTGCAAAATTGAATTCTTAAAAATAGTTCCTATCATCAGAAAATTCCAAATAAATTCACACATGACCTTGAAGGTCTTAATTAATTTTTAGTGAATTTTACTTCCATTTTTGGGTTGTTTTAATATTTTTCTTGAATTTTGGAAAGATACATGTTCATGTTGGTATATCTTGTGATACAAATTCCAAAAAGTGATATTCCCTTGATCTTTTGAATCTTATTTTTTGTGTACAGTTATCCCATTGATTGTGCAATGTATTGATGTTCATTTACCCCTTTGGTCATGAATTTTGACTTGCTTTTGAATGCCAAATTTGAAGTTTGCCTTGTATGATAACCTTTGGATGACATGCTTGGTATTTGCAATTAATTGAGTGCTTTTGGTTCATGATTTGGATCCAACCTCTTTCATGTGATCACCTACTTCCCTTGACATAACTTGGTTGATTGTTCATAATTTTTTGAAGCCTTTAGCTATTTTACCTTGAATTTTGTTTGATTGCCTAAATGTTGGTGATGCTTAGGATTAGGGTTGGCTTTGAGATCTTCATGAGACTTGCCTTAAAGTGAAATCTTTGGCATGATTAGGCATACTCCATAGGACTTTTTGTGCCTTGTTATGATGCTTTGACATAGGTTTTTGGACCATGGTTCATATGTTCACTCTTAAGTCATTGTTGCATACCCGATGCTTGTCTAATATTTGCCTAATTGCTTGAATTTTGAGGATGCATTTATGCAATCCATCAGGAATCTTTAGTTCATTGATTTACATTGTTAATACATGAGGTAAAGCCTTGTAATTTCATTTTATAGGTCAACATTGGATGTTTTAAAATGGTTTGAAACTTGCTTGAACATGACTTCAAATGTGCACTAATTGTGGTTATTCTTTTTAGGTCTTGTATACATACCTTATGGTCATTCTTTTAACACTTAAACATGCAACATTAGAGGTCCTTACCTACTGACTTGGGTACTCATACATGTGTATATGCTTTATGTGTTCCATCTTTACTTGACTTACAAGTTACAAATCCTTAGAAAATGTTTGAAGCTTGTTTTGTACCTTACTTGTTTTGACTTCTACAAGTGCATTAATATAGAACTTTTTATGATGACTTGAGGTCATTATTAAAAATCTAAACATGCATTCACTTCTGACTTACATCATTCCACATGTATACTCTCATGATTGCTTATGCCTTGTTTGATCAAGCATGTTTGTTACATCTTAAGTGAACTACTTGTGTGTAGACTTGTGTAACTCTTAAAGATGCTTTAACATGACACTTCTATGGCAACTTAAGGCCATTATAATACCTTGAACACATGTTTTAAGTTCTGATCCATGTCATTTATATGTCCATCTCATACTTTTTATGCATCATACAACCTTAAGTGATTGATTCATCCTAAGTGAAACATCTTTGTGCCAGATTTCCTAAACGTTTGAATGTGGTTTGGTATGAATGTCATGATCACTTCTTCACATCTTAAATCTGATTTCTCATGGTTTACACTACTGACCTCATCTCATATGCATGCCTTAATTCAATTTATGTGACCTTTAGACACCATTTGTGCATAGTTTGTGAGTTAACTTAGGACACAACTTGGAATTGTTTGATCTTCCTTAGGATACTAACTTAGATAGGATTAAACTTGGGTTAACTACAGACCTATATAGGATCTTACCCTCTTAGGACCTATTTCACTTTGTTTGTGGTTTGCCATTTGATGCGTGTTTTTTCGCAAGTGTACGAACACGTCAGAGTAATATAAAAGATTATCGTATCCACAGAGACCAAGTGTCAATCTATCGCTATCTATTGTTAAGGTGTGTATCTAAGGTGATTGAAAATAGTAGTTTTGAAGAGTGCACGGTAGTAAATAAAGTAATTAAAATTAATTGATAAAGACAGGTTCGAATGCAATTCACACAACCAATTAATAATCCAAGTACTTGCTAATAGAACTACTTACGGGCAATGTTTTCTACTTTGAAAATAACTAATTTGATAGGAACTGTCGCTTTCGCGTATTCAGAACCGAGTTGTACCCCCTAATCAAACCCTCTTATTGTCACGGATAAAAAGGTGCGCATTGCGTTAGAGTAGTAAACCTATTTTTAAGAAATATAGTATCTTGACCAAGTTGAAAAGTATTTTAACCTGGATTTTCTAAAAAAAAGAGGTTCTTACGAACCAGACTTTAAACTTCTTAACGCGTCCGAAAATGGTTTTAAAATCTCTTTTCCTTTTAAATTAAAAACTCCTAATAAACTAAACAAAGCGCTTTCGCTGTTTTTGAAATAGTTTAAAAACAATTAAGTTTAGATAGGCGTTGGACGGCTTTCGATCTTACCCAACGGAATTTAAGAACAGGAAAACTTATATTGAAAGTTAAAATAGCCCTTAAGTGTTTCCACTAACAATTGTACAGATTATCGGTTCAGTTATGATCTTCACACTCTAACCTTTATAAAATTAGCCAGACATGGTAAAGTAAAAGTTCATTTTTAGATTTTTCATAAAAAAAAAGTATTTAAGTGCGAGTGCGGAAAGTAAATGAAAGTAGTGCGAGTGCGGAAAGTAAATGAAAGTAAAGCAGTGCGGAAAATAAATGAAATTAAAAGACAGTGCAAGAAATAAAGTTGACAAAAGGTAAAGTAATAAAAACCTGCTCCAATCGGAGTGGTTGAATAAAATGCGAACTGAAAGTAAAATGGCGGCAGGATTAACTTCCTTCCAGAGTGCTCCAAGACTCAATCTCACAGGCTCTTACAGACTCGATCTCTCGAATGTAGTAACACCTCGATGTGAAGCGATTACCACTATTACACTTATATATGCTTATGAACAACTAAACTTGGATGAAGAAAAACGAAAATCTAAAGTCCTATTTATAGGCAAGGAAACATGTGGAAAAGACAAGGATGCCCCTAGCATTTGAATTTGGGCGGGAACTTGTTTTGCTCTTGTGGCGCCCGCCACAACACCATGGCGCCCGCCATAAGTGTAAAATTGCTTGGGAAGTTGGAGATCGTGGGGAAAAACAGTTGGGAGGAGTTTGAGACATGGCCACGTCATGGAAGACCCTGTGGCGGCCGCCAGAGTGGATGCCATAAGTGCAAAATGCTGATTTTCTCTATTTTAGCTCATTTCGGCTCCTTTTTCGCTCCTTTTCTCGCTCGGGGCTCCGATTAGACTAAAAACCTGAAAACAAAGAAAAACATAATAATAACATAATAAAATGACATTAAAAGACTAAGAATGCATGCGAAATCGGAGTCAAAAATACGGTGAAATTCAGTGTCATCAAATTCTCCCACACTTAGACCTTTGCTTGTCCTCAAGCAAAACATTTAAAGCTCAAAGTAAGAAAACTAGTGCTGACACGTGATTCGGGCAAAAAGGGCTTCTAAGTTCAAGTCAGGATGCAGTGACAGGTACTACGTGAACCAAGGGTATCGTAATGACACTTATCCGCAGAGGCGGACATAAACTTCATTCTTATATTAATCAACCGTATCATCCCACAATAACTAGGCCTACCTCTTCATCTCTTTTTGGGTCCTTTTCATTCAGGCGCAATCACATTAAGCCCGTTATCCGTACATGTTTCATAGTAGAGTGACCTGTTAGTGATTCTGATCCAAAACATAGGGTTTCTGGCACATAAGACTGTGTAAACCCTTTTATTTAACCCAAATGCAGTTGTGGGGGATCGGATCATAATCCGCCCTACCGAGTTCAGCGCCAGATACCTCTGAACCAACTAACAATGGGTGAGCTAAAATTATATATATATATATATATATATTTTTTTTTTTTTTTTTTTTTTTGTGGCAACAATTCAACTTTTTGGTTTAAACGACCTTGTGAGGGTCATCTATCCGGAGTTTGCCTTTTTCTTTATTTATTTTACTGGATCATTCACTTATGTTCATCGGTCCCCTATGTAGAACATGCTTAGGCCAGAGCTGACTGCTGAAATAAACTACTTAGGACAAATTTGGAAATGATAATTAAGGCCATGGTACATGGGGTTTTGGAATGATTCCTATATTCGTGAAGTCTACGGTGCTAAAACGATACTAATGTTTCAAAAAGTTCACCTAAGTCACCACATCCTAATCCAAACCTGTCTTAAAGCCCAAAAAACGTGTAGAACAACAATGTTTTCTTTTTGCAAAAATTTTTTTTTGTAGGGCTAAAGAAATGGGGAAAAATGAGGGTGCACTAGGGATACACTGTACTGGTGACTCGTCAGACTCATGCATTTTCTAGAAAAAAGACATAGACAAAAACAAGAAATAAACAACTAACTAAAAATGGAAATAGAAAGCAATAAAATAGAAAGCAATAAAATCCCCTCCCACACTTAAATCGAACATTGTCCCCAATGTTTCGAAATAAGATAAGGAGAGTAACCTGTAAAACTACTGATGTGGACCACTGGTGCCCTCGTCGTCCTGCTGGGAATGCCTGGGACGACGGGATCTGCTACGATGCTGGTCTCTCCGGTTCAATCGGGCTGATAAGGCCGCCTGGGCATCTCTGACCTGTCGAAGGTTACCTAGAACGGAACCTTGAGTGGCCTCCATAAGCTGGTAATGTCGGCGGTTGAAGTCTTACTGACGGGATTGCTCGTCTGTGATCGCAAGCAAGGTGCGAGAAACAGACTCGAAGGATCGATCTGTCCTCCGTCGCGATCCTTCCATGAAGCTCATATTATCCGTCAGTTGTTGCTGAATGGTAGAGAGAAGGTCATCTCACCTTTCTTCTCTAGCCATATGGTCACGCCACATCTCCTCAGTGACATAGGATCCAGGGACTGAACCTGCAAAAGGGTTAGAGGAAGAGGGTGCGGTGTGTGGTGGTGAAGGATGATGGGGGGACACATGAGGTATGGGAGACTGATCTCTCCGCTCAAATTCTTCGTCAGTGTCGTGTCCCTCCGTATCAGGAATATTAGGAGGAAGTGGACCTAGAACAGGTGGAGCATTTAAATCATAGGTCCAGTTTCTTTCATTACGTACATCAGTACGTTTACTGCAGGGCAAGGCAACAGATGGGATAGCTACACCATGGATCATCAATACAAAACCACCCTCTCTTCTCGCTCGGCACAATTTCATATCTTTTAGAAATTTTAGGTTGATTGTGCGAGGAGTTAAGGGCTCTAGTGTGGCTATCTCATCGTTCAGGTTAAGGGCCCGAGCAATAGACGTAATCAGTCCTCCAAAAACAATCGGTCCTGCTTTATTAATAGTAACAAACATGTGAGAGAGCATAAACGGGACCGGATTGATTCTTCTATTTGTGAGACTTCCTTGTAAAAACAGAAGCTCTTTAGCATTAACCTTATTTGGATTATCCCGACCAAAAATAGTACATGCCAACAGGTATCTAAAAACTCTGATGGCCGGGTTGTGGATGGTCGATGCGAGAATTCCTTCAAAAGAAGTTATTAAATTATTTGACAATCTCTGCCAAAAAGGAAATGCATCGACCGACCATCCGTCATCCAAAGGGGTCTCACAAATAGCACCTTCCCAAAGAGGAATCCCTAACAGACTTGTTAGTTCGTCGGTACTGTACTCATATTCTATTCCAAACATTCTAAATTGGACAGTACCGACTGTGCTAGCAGTTTTAGGGTAGACAGTGTAGAACAAAGAACTTAAAAACTCAACTGTCAGTTTCTCAAAGGTTGGTTCTCGGTTTTCAAAAATAGAGTGCAGTCCCAAAAAATCAAGTAAATGATAAACACTATGATAGATACCCAAAGTATAGAGACAGTTGTCGTCCACGTACCTCGTCGAGAGAATTTCTCGACCTTGAAGCCTTTGAATATTCCTCCTCTGCCTATCCCCAGGTTTTCCTTCTCGCAAAATATATCCTTCGAACACCGTAGCTTGCTCCTTGAATTGATTTGAAGATAGTGAAGATGGGTTTAAATATAAGTTGGTAAAGGTGAGATTTTTATGGAATTTAATTGGTGGAATTTCAAATGGAAGTTTAAAAGGGTTAATGGATAGTGGGTATTAAATAAAGGTGGGAGCTTTTATGGGTTTTAATGGAGTTTTGGAAGAGGAGAAAAATGGGTTTTGGGAGTTTAGAGGTTCCAAAATGGTGGAAGATGAAGTTTTCCCCCGTATTCACCAGGACGTCGTGGCGGGCGCCATAAGGCTATGGCGGGCGCCATAAGGTCATTTTCGGACCTGGGCCAAAATTTTGAATTTTGGAATGGGCCTCTCTTACCTTTTGCGTCTTGGGGGTCCGGATAGCATTCTCATTTGCTTTCCTCTTCAACACGGGACTTGCACAATTTTTGTGGAAATAAAAATCAAATATTAAGAAAAATAAAATTATTATTGGATATATATATATATAAAAGGAAAAATAAAAACACACATAATATATATATATATATATATATATATAAAATCAAAGTACATAGGAAATATAGGAAATGCGAAAATACGAAATGTGTCCAGATATGCTAAAAAGTAAAGAAAACGCAGAAATACTGAATACTAAATAATAGAGTAGTAAGTCAGGGCAATATGATCAATCAGCTGGCTCCTCTGCCTGGCTGGATCCACGAAGCTCAGCGATCTCGCGACGAAGCTCTCCGATCTCCTGGTATAAAGAGTCTGCCTCAGTAGCATGAGTGAGATCAGATACCTCAATCTGCAAAGCAAGATCAGCTACCTCCTGTTTGAGCTTGGCAGTCTCTCTGCGGAGCTCAACAATCTGGGTGTATAAATCGGGTGGCTGCAAAGACAAATTATTAGATAATACAGTGATTTTGGGAGACGGAGGTGTAGGGGTGTACTCAGCAATAGGAGGCGATCTAGGCTCCTCAATAGTCTCTCCATAACCCTCCAAAGCATATCTCCAATTAGCTGGGTCATGAACACTGGTCATCATCGGATCAGGCAGCAAAAAGTAATGAACAGCCTCGTTGTCGATCAACAATCTGAACTGGTTAGGGTTTGTAGAGGCTCTCCTCATCAACCCTCTGTCTAGGCAGAAATCAACGTCCATGGTGGTGTATTCACTGAAAACCCTGAGATGTAACAACTTACGCGATAGGCCTAAAGCAGCAGCAATCTGGGTAACAATACCTCCCACATGAATAATACCTACTGATGACCTGGCAATACTGCTAAGACCTTTCAGCAGAAAGTTTCCACATGCCACAGGACGTGACTGGGTCGCACAAAATAGTAGAAAGATCTCCTCCTCACTAAGCAAGGTCTCAGCATCTGGCAATCCAAAGAAAGAGTGTGCTATGATCATCTGAAAATACCTCAATGCAGGGTTGTGGATAACATGTGAGAACTGGGTGGAAGGATCCTGACTCCCTCCACCAGAGATATCACTCCAGAACTTCTCCACTTCCCTACTCAGAAAGTATCCCATATGTGTCTCAGGAATAGCATCAGGGGTCGTCTGAAAACCTAATAAATCACCAAACTCCTTATGAGTGAAGGAGTACTCAGTCCCAAATAACCTGAAAATAGCACATCCATCTGGTCCGGCCCAGGGGTCATAAGAAAACGAGCTGAGGAACTCCAAAGTGAGGTTCCTATAGGTGTTGTTCATGTCGTCGAACTGGTCCCATTGAAGCTGGTGGCATAAGAATCTGACACTAGGCTCAATGCCTAAAGCCTCCATGCAAGCCTGATCTGGGTACCTCGTAGGTGCCATAGGACGCCTGAAGTGGACAAAGTAACGCTCTCTCTGGGCGTCATTCCTGAAAGTCACATGCATGTCGTCAAAATTCTGCATTCTGCACAGAGTTAGGAAGAAGGTCCTGTAAAACACAAACATTTCAAACATTAGTCCTGACAAAATATAACAAGAAATAAAATAAAACAAAATGTAGAAAAAGTAAATAAGGTAAGAAAATCATGGGTTGCCTCCCATGCAGCGCTTGTTTAACGTCGTTAGCTTGACGACTGGAACTTATACATCTCTTGTCGGGATTGGTGGATCACTTAGAGTGTGGCTGGAGTAGGTTGTTGGAATGTCTCCTCCTTCGTAGAGCTTCAGTCTTTGTCCATTGACGATGAATGGTTTACATGTCTCGTTTTTTATTTCAACAGCTCCAGACCTCAGAATTTTTGATACTTTGAAGGGGCCAGTCCATCTTGAACGGAGCTTTCCTGGGAAGAGTCGTAGCCTAGAATTGAACAGGAGAACAGGGTCGCCTAAGTTGAAGTCTTTTCTTACGATTCTTTTGTCGTGCCAAGCTTTTGTTCTTTCTTTGTATATTATGGCATTCTCGTAGGCTTGCTATCTGAGTTCTTCCAATTTGTGGATGTCAAGGTATTTGGAAGAATCCCGAATACCCGTCTAGATAGCAGAAGTAAGAATGTCTGGCAAGACGTTCTAACATCTGGTCTATGAACGGTAAAGGGAAATGATCCTTCCTAGTTGCTTTATTTAACTTTCTATAGTCTATGCACATACGCCAACCTCCTTCTATCCGCTTTGCTATTTGTTCACCTTTCTCATTTTGCACAACTGTGATGCCTCCCTTCTTGGGTACCACATGCACAGGGCTTACCCACTTACTGTCCGAGATCTGATATATTATACCTGCTTCTAGCAACTTCAGAACTTCCTTCTTGACAACATCACTCAGTATAGGGTTTATCCTTCTCTGGTGTTCTCTGGAAGGTTTTGAATCTACTTCGAGCGAAATCCGATGCATGCATACGGATGGACTTATACCTTTCAGATCATAGATATTATATCCTAAGGCTGAGGGATATCTTCGTAAAATGTCCAAGAGTTGATCTGTTTCTTTTTGTCTCAAGGCAGCACTAACTATAACCGGACGATTCATTTCTTCATCAAGAAACTCATATCTCAGGTTCTTAGGCAGTTCCTTAAGTTCCAAGGCTGGTTTAATAGGGCAAGGCATAAGATCTGGGGTAAGGGATGAACATTCGTAAAGGTTATCATCGATGTAGGGTTTCTTATAATTGTCATCTTCCAAAATAAGAGTTGATGGCAGCTTAATTGTTTCAATGACTTCTTCTTGCTCTAACTCCCTAACACATTCATCAATGATATCTATCGCATAACACGCGTCTCCTATCACAGGTGCCATAAGAAATTTTGAAAGTATAAATTCTATCTTCTCGTTCCCTACCTCAAAGGTTAGCTTCCCCTTTTTGACATCTATTATAGCTCCAGCAGTCGATAAGAATGGTCTACCTAGAAGAATTGGTATGTCATCATCTTCTTTAATGTCCATGACAACAAAATCAGTAGGGATAAACAGCTGACCTATCCTAACAGGGACGTCTTCAAGTATGCCTATCGGATATTTAACAGATCTATCAGCTAATTGAAGTGACATCTTGGTAGGTTGCAACTCTCCTAAGTTTAACCTTTCGCAAACCGCTAAGGGCATTAAGCTCACACTAGCTCCTAAGTCTAGAAAAGCTTTTTCGATTACATGACTCCCCAAAATACAAGGAATGGAAAAGTTTCCAGGATCTTTATCCTTTTTTGCTAATTTATTTTCAGCAATAGAATTACATTCCAAGGGTTTCAGATCATCAAATCTACGTTTATTGGTAAGGATGTCTTTGAGAAACTTTGCGTAGGATGGTATTTGGGTAATGGCTTCTGTGAACGGGATTTCTACGTGAAGTTTTTCTATAACTTTAATGAATTTCTGATACTGATTATTGATCCGGGTTTGTTTAAGTATTTGCGGATATGGTATTGGTGGTTTGTATGGCGGGGGTGGTATATAGGTTTTGTCTTTGGGTTCTTCTCCTTTTTCTTGACTTTCCTGGTTTACAGATTCCTCTGGTTTCTTCTTTTTATCTGGGATGTTGTCATCTTCCTTAGAAGTTTTGGGATCACTCAACCTTGGGTTACAAGGTTCATCATAAGCGGTCCCACTTCGTAGGGTAATGGCATTTGCTTGTCCTTTCGGGTTTTGTTGAGGTTGTCCAGGGAATTGTCCTCCAGGTGTGGTCTGAGGGGCTTGGTTTAAAGCTACCTGCGAGATTTGGGTTTCAAGCATCTTATTGTGAGTGATTATTTGGTCAACCTTGGTTCCTAACTGGGTAATTAGTTCGTTAACATGAACGTTTTGGTTCATGAACTCCTTGTTTTGTTGGATTTGAGCAGCGAAAAAATTATCCACGATTTTCTCAAGGCTCTGTTTTGGTGGTACAGGTTGCATAGGTTGATTTGATCTTGGGGCTTGATAACTTGATTGTCTCGGAGGGGCAGTATTTTGGATAGGGTTATTATTCTTATAGGAAAGGTTTGGGTGATTCCTCCATCCAGGGTTATAGGTATTTGAAAATGGGTTCCCTTGGGTGTAGTTCACTTGTTCAGAGCTGGTCTCGTTTAACAGACTGCATTCTGCAGATTGGTGTCCTTTCGTCCCACATATCTCACAATCTGACGAAACTGCGGCTGCAGTATTCGGGGTTGTACACATATGCTCAACTCTTAGGGCTAATGCGTCCATTTTAGCTTGCATCATGTCTATAGAGCTTAACTCATGTATTCCTCCTTGGGCTTCCTTCTTTTCCACTGTCGCTCATTCTACTCCCCATGATGGATGGTTTTGGGCCATATCTTCGATAAGGGCACTAGCTTCAGGGTAAGGTTTGTTCATCAGTGCGCCACCTGCGACGGCGTCGATGGTCATCTTAGTGTTATAATGAAGTCCATTATAGAAGGTTTAAATGATTAACCAATTTTCTAAACCATGATGTGGGCATGCTCTTAATAGCTCTTTATATCTCTCCCAGGCTTCGAACAACGATTCTCCTTGGTTTTGGGTAAATCTAGTTATTTGGTTTCGAAGAATAGCGGTCTTACTCGGGGGAAAATATCTGGCAAGGAATACTTTTCTAAGGTCTTCCCAACTTGTTATGGAATTTGGTGGAAGGGAATCTAACCAAGATAGGGCCTTATCTCTGAGGGAAAAAGGAAATAATCTTAAGCGAATCGCCTCAGGAGGGGCTCCATTGGTTTTAAAGGTGTCTGCTAGTTGGAGAAAGTTTTTCAAATGTTGGTTTGGGTTCTCTGTAGCAAGACCTGCGAATTGTCTCTGTTGTACTAACTGCAGCAGGGATGGTTTAAGTTCAAAATTGTTAGCTGGTATGGCTGGATTTACTATACTAGAACTAGGTTCCTCGTTGGATGGTTGGGCGAAATCCTTAAGAGGTCTTTGATTTTGATCTTCAGCCATAGCTTCCCTAAGTTTACGGAAATATAAACGTGCGCGAGTGTAACGTTCTGGTTCAGCTAGAGGGTCTACTAAACTTCCGGTACTACGAGTTTTTCGCATTGACCGGCGGGTAACTTCCTTAGTCTAAATGGTATAACAACAGGGTACAAAATTTGACGAAATTGGTCCCCGGCAACGGCGCCAAAAACTTGATGCGTGTTTTTTCGCAAGTGTACGAACGCGTCAGAGTAATATAAAAGATTATCGTATCCACAGAGACCAAGTGTCAATCTATCGCTATCTATTGTTAAGGTGTGTATCTAAGGTGATTGAAAATAGTAGTTTTGAAGAGTGCACGGTAGTAAATAAAGTAATTAAAATTAATTGATAAAGACAGGTTCGAATGCAATTCACACAACCAATTGATAATCCAAGTACTTGCTAATAGAATTACTTACGGGCAATGTTTTCTACTTTGAAAAGAACTAATTTGACAAGAACTGTCGCTTTCGCGTATTCAGAACCGAGTTGTACCCCCTAATCAAACCCTCTTATTGTCACGGATAAAAAGGCGCGCATTGCGTTAGAGTAGTAAACCTATTTTTAAGAAATATAGTATCTTGACCAAGTTGAAAAGTATTTTAACCTGGATTTTCTAAAAAAAAGAGGTTCTTACGAACCAGACTTTAAACTACCTAACGCGTCCGAAAATGGTTTTAAAATCTCTTTTCCTTTTAAATTAAAAACTCCTAATAAACTAAACAAAGCGCTTTCGCTGTTTTTGAAATAGTTTAAAAACAATTAAGTTTAGATAGGCGTTGGACGGCTTTCGATCTTACCCAACGGAATTTAAGAACAGGAAAACTTATATTGAAAGTTAAAATAGCCCTTAAGTGTTTCCACTAACAATTGTACAGATTATCGGTTCATTTATGATCTTCACACTCTAACCTTTATATAATTAGCCAGACATGGTAAAGTAAAAGTTCATTTTTAGATTTTTCATAAAAAAAAGTATTTAAGTGCGAGTGCGGAAAGTAAATGAAAGTAGTGCGAGTGCGGAAAGTAAATGAAAGTAAAGCAGTGCGGAAAATAAATGAAATTAAAAGACAGTGCAAGAAATAAAGTTGACAAAAGGTAAAGTAATAAAAACCTGCTCCAATCGGAGTGGTTGAATAAGATGCGAACTGAAAGTAAAATGGCAGCAGGATTAACTTCCTTCTAGAGTGCTCCAAGACTCAATCTCACAGGCTCTTACAGACTCGATCTCTCGAATGTAGTAACACCTCGATGTGAAGCGATTACCACTATTACACTGATATATGCTTATGAACAACTAAACTTGGATGAAGAAAAACGAAAATCTAAAGTCCTATTTATAGGCAAGGAAACATGTGGAAAAGACAAGGATGCCCCTAGCATTTGAATTTGGGCGGGAACTTGTTTTGCTCTTGTGGCGCCCGCCACAACACCATGGCGCCCGCCATGAGTGTAAAATTGTTTGGGCAGTTGGAGATCGTGGGGAAAAATAGTTGGGAGGAGTTTGAGACATGGCCAGGTCATGGAAGACCCTGTGGCGGCCGCCAGAGTGGATGCCATCTGATTTTCTCTATTTTAGCTCATTTCGGCTCCTTTTTCGCTCCTTTTCTCGCTCGGGGCTCCGATTAGACTAAAAACCTGAAAACAAAGAAAAACATAATAATAACATAATAAAATGACATTAAAAGACTAAGAATGCATGCGAAATCGGAGTCAAAAATACGGTGAAATTCAGTGTCATCACCATTGCATCTAAAGCCATTGTAGGGCATTTGCATTAGTGTTAGGACATAGTCTGCATAAACTTTCAACTATTCATTAGTTGAGCTTGTTTGCATAAACCTTTCAACCAACAATTGGTTGAGCTTGTGTGTAAGTTAAGTCTCTTTAGTTTGATGCTTACATTCTTATGCCACCTCCTTTTCATCTCATCTCTCTTTCTTCTTTGAATTTTGGATTGATTCCACCTAATGTTTACTTGTGCAATCACATGATCCCTTAGGACTCCTAGTTTGGTTTTAATTTTTTATTAAGACCAAATTAGGATAGACATTAAGTAAGCAATCCATTGCATGCTAACAAGTAGGTTAGTCCCCTCTTAACCTTAACCATAGGGCCACCATTGCATGATAACACTAGGACCTAGTCTCCCTTAGTATTTTCTTTCAACTTTGAGTCTTCCTCTTCTCATCTCAAAACAAAATAAAAAACATGTAATAAATACAACGAGTATTGTATGCCATGAGCCTTAAGTACATGGGAAATGGAGGTTGGAGGGCTTCCCTTCACTTTCCTAGAGTGTTTAGTATGCGTCCCGTCTTGGGTCGATTTGCGACGCATTCGATCCTATGTCATAGACTTTAGTGCAATGCGAGTTTCAAATAATAAATCAAAACATTTTCTTCTAAAAAACAAAAACAAACAATCGTTTTCCTTCGGGATTCTCTTCTCATCTCCCTCACTTCATTCGTAAAGGATACGTCATTTCCGTTCTACCGTAAACAGGTAAACGCGTAAGACTCCATACAACGAGCGACAACACCTAAACTGCTTAAACGTGAACGTTGACGTCTTCCACTAAAAAACACAAAACAACAAGACCCTGTTAGGTCGAACTACGACTACTCTGACTTCCTCTTTTCGGTCCGATTTAGGATACGTAGGCATGAGACGCGATGTCTTGGCGAGCAAACTCCTCCACCAATCTCGTAGTCCTCCGAACTACATTGACTCTGATTTTCCCGCTCCCGAAGGAATACGAAGGCCTAGGACGGCGATGTCCTACCGAGTCACCTTTTCTTTTCTTTTCTAGTTTCCCCGTTTCGTTTCGTTTCCAGTTAGCAGTTGAGCTTTAGATAACCTACACCCTTTGATCTATAACAACAAGCGTGGATCCCATCGAGTACGATGGACGCGAGGGGGTGCTAATACCTTCCTTTCATGTAACCGACTCTCGAACCCATGCTACGGTTGCGATGGCCATTCCTTTCCCTTTGTTGAGATTTTCTTCAATCGTTTCCTTTCCCTGCGTTGGATTAAATAACGTTCGGTGGCGACTCTTCTGTTCTTTTCTGCCGGTTAATTTTCGCAGATGCGACAACAAGTGAAAGAAATACATTGAAACTTTTTCTCTCATCACTTTCATCTTCATCTTGCAACTTTTTCAACAAATACACATAATCATTTTTGTTGATTTTCTGCATCATGAAGTGATAACGTCCAAAGCATAGAGTTGTATCTTGGTTTGGGGTGAGTGTTTCAGTGGGTTTGTTCTTGAATAAAACCTCTAGGGCTTTGTCCTCCAAGATCAATTAGATTTGGGGGTTTTTGGATCAGATCTTGTGTGTATTGAATTTAGCCGAGCGAAGGTGATCGAAGAACGGAAGGTTTTGTCGATCTAGTAGCGTTAACCGGAGGATTGTGCAACAAGGTTTAAGGATCGAACTGTGTGTGGATCAGAATCAGTCGGGTGAAGGTGATTGAAGACTAGAGTGTTCTTGCAATCTAGTAACGGTAAATGGAGGTTCTTCCAACAAGTTCGAGGCACTTGATTCGACTCGAATCAAGGGAAGAGAAGACAAAGTATCTGCATCAACGAAGTTTTCTTGAGTGTGGGATAACTAAGTTTTCTCTTGTAAAAACATTTGCAAACAAGTTATAGATATCTCAATTCTAGTTTTTAGAATTGGGGGCAGACGTACCCGAAGCGAGGACAAAAGGGGAACTGCCTAAACAAACCTGGTGTCGTTTCCTTTTCCTTATCTCATTTATATTTCTAATTATTTACGCTTGTAATCATTCAATTGATCGATAAAAATTCTGGTATAATTTTGTGCAGAAAATTAAATTGAAAACCATTGCACAATCATCTTGGATTGTGCTTAGTGAAAATTCTGCATCAACTATCATAGAAGGTTTAGCTTGGAGTTTTACACACTCCAAGTGATCGATAGATTGAATGCATACAAGGTGTTTGATATATTGTCAAGTTTGGTTTAATTTTTGACTGCTCATTGGATATTACACCTCATTAAGTGCTTTTGGAAAGTTGATTAATTGTTAAGTTGTGATTCTAAATTTTCTCTTAGAGTCTTTAGTTCCATTTGGCTTACGTATATCCGATCCTCTCAGTAACTCAGTTCGTGTAGACGAATTATCCTCGGCCGCTTCCGTAAAATATTTTAAAAACAAATTTTAGCGCCGAATCGCATTTAAAAAGAAGGGATCTATTTAACCCCCCTTGTAGATTAATTGCCTTCGTCTAACAAGTGGTATTTGAAGCACCAGTTAATTCTAGTGCTTCAAGTATAACTTTTTAGAAAATGGCAAACAAACCGAAAGGGGCTTATAATAGATCACCTGTTTTTAATGGCGAGAATTATAGTTACTGGAAGGATTGTATGCGTGTTCACATCAATTATATTGATAGGAAGGTAGGAGCATTATCCAAAATGGTCCAATGGAAATAACCATGACCGATGCGAAAAACGTGGTAGTACCTAAGCCTAAAGCACAATGGAATGAAGAAGACGAGAAAAAGTACAACTACGATTGGAAGGCGAGAAATATTCTGATCTCCTCATTGGGAGTTGACAAATATTATCGAGTTTCACATTGTACGAGTGTTAAAGCTATGTGGGATGCATTACAAGTTGCCCATGAGTGTACTAATGACATCAAGCTAGCTAGAATCAATACATTTACTCAAGAGTTCGACCTGTTTCACATGAAGCAAGGGAAAACCATTGCCGACATGCAAAAAAGGTTCACTCATTTAATCAATATACTTCATTCACTTGGTAGGCCAATTTCCAATGAGGTTGCTACTAACAAAATCTTGAGGTGTTTGACTAGGGATTGGCAACTGAAGGTGACCGCCATCAAAGAAGCCGACGACCTAATGATGTTAGACATCACAACGTTGTTTGGAAAGCTCGAAGAACATGAGCAAATGCTCATAAGCTTAAACCAATTTGAGAAAAAAGAGAAGAAGGGAAAGAGCAAGACCAAGGAAGCGGAAAAGAAGTTGATAGCTCTAAAGACTTCTAGTTCAAAGTCCTCCGCATACGAGTCGAGTGAGAGTGAATCCAATGATGACAAGGAAGAGGATTCGAATGAAGACATATGATTATTTGTGAAGTGATATAATCTCTATATTAAGAAAAATGGTATCCAACATTCGGAGAAAAACCTCGTCAACTTTCGTAAACAAACAAAGTCTTCCAAGAATGAAGACAAAAAGAGTGGAAAAACTAAGGGTTCTTGCTATAACTGTGGGAAAGTCGGCCACTATAAGCCAGACTGTCCATTGTTGAAGAAAGACAAAGGTAAAGACAAAAGTTGTCATGAGGAAGAAACAATCAAAACCTAGGAGAGCCTATATCTCTTGGGAAAGCGATAGTGAATCATCTAGTGCTGAAAGTTCAAGTGACGAACGAGAATGCGTCAACCTTTGCCTTTCCGTTCACCAAAGGAAAAAGAAAAAAAAGGTAAGACACTCTAAGTACGATAACTCTAATTCAATGTCTTATTCTGAACTACATCGTGCATTTGATACTCTACACCATGAGGCCAAGGATGTTTTAAACGGCTAGCTTCAAATAAGCAAATATTTTCTCATTTGGAGCAAAATATCTCCGATTCCGAAAAGGAATTAGAGGCTCTAAAAAAGTCCATGGTGGACGTAACAAAGGTAGATGTTGTGGAAGATAAAAGTAAGTGGTTAAATTTTGGTTGCGATACTTGTCACATTTGGCAAAAAGAGGTTAGAGCTCTTAAGGCTAAGCTTGACAAGGCTCTAGAACCAAAAATGACTTTTGCTATTGATAAATCACACTTTAAGAAAAGCATGATTAATCCATATCAAAAATATAATTATGTGATTAGAAATCAATCTAGCAAAAGTGATTCTCATGTTAACCTCACTTACTTATATTGTTGCAAAAGGGGTCATACCATTGCTAAGTGTCGCTTTAGGAGGTTTTTGGTTCCTAAAGGCGTTTATCAATGGTTGCCCAAATGCAATCCTGTTTTCACTCACAACCAAGGACCCAATAAGAATTGGGTACATATTTCCCTTTATTGACTATGTAGGTACAACGTCTTGAGACCACGAAAAGAAGATGGGTTCTGGAAAGTGGCTGCTCAAGACATATGACAGGAGACATATCTCTTTTCATCGACTTTGTGGCGAAGAAAAAGGGGTTTGTTACCTACGGAGACAACATTAAGGGACAAATACTTGGCAAAGGTAGTGTAGGTAACCCCTCATCTACTACTATCTCTTATGTGCTTCTTGTTGAGGGCTTTAAACATAACCTTTTAAGCATTAGTCAATTATGTGACAAGGACTATAAAGTATATTTTTCAAAGGCTTGTTGCATAATTGAGAATAGTGATAAAAAAGGATGTGTTTAAGGGCTTGAGGGTGAATAACGTCTATATGCTAGACTCGAATGAGGTATCGTTGAGTAGCGACAAGTGTCTAGTCGCCATGAGTGAAGATTCGTGGTTATGGCATAGACGGTTGGCGCATGTCAATTTTGATTTACTTAATAAAATAGTCTCTAAAGACTTAGTGATCGGCTTGCCCAAAATCAAATTCACAAAGGATCACTTATGTGTTGTGTGTTAAATGGAGAAGCAAACAAGGATCTCGTTTAAATCTAAAAACTTTGTTTCAACTACGAGACCCCTTGAGCTCCTCCATATGGACCTCTTTGGACCATCTAGGATTAAAAGCCTAAGTGGTAACTATTATGGTTTTGTGATAGTCGATGACTTTTCTTGGTTTTGCTGGACTATTTTCTTAGCAAGCAAGAGTGATACTTTTTCGGTCTATGAAAGATTTGCCAAGTTATCCCAAAACAAATTGAACACAAAAATTATATCAATTAGAAGTGATCATGGGGGTGAGTTTGAAAATCATCTTTTTGAAGCATTTTGTGAAAGCCATGGGATTGATCATAATTATTCTGCACCACGTACCCCTCAACAAAACGGGGTTGTGGAACGTAAAAACAGAATTTTGGAAGAATTAGGAAGGACTATGATCAATGATAGTGAACTTCCAAAATACTTTTAGGCCGATGCCATAAGTACGGCTTGTTACGTTTTGAATAGGGTGCTCATCCGTCCTATTCTAAACAAGACACCGTATGAGCTTTTAAAAGGGAGAAAGCCCAATGTATCTCACCTTCATGTTTTTGGTTGTAAGTGTTTCGTGTTTTATGCTAAGGCCGACGAGGGTATTTTTCTTGGATACTCTCAGTCTAGTAAGGCATATATGGTTTACAATAAGAGATTACTTACTGTTGAGGAGTCGGATCATGTTACTTTTGATGAGTCTTATCCGAAAAATGTCAGAAAAGGTAGTTATTTTCATAGTGCAGGTGTATCTTCTGAAGACACACTCAAGGACACTGATAAAGGGACTGATCAACCTGAAGAAATGCATGTTGAGGAGGAAAAAGATCACCAACCCGTGAAGAGTGAGGAGGATCATCCGTCTAATAAAGATGACCTTCCTCTAGCTTAGAAGTCTTCCAAAGACCATCCCATTGACAACATTCTCGGTGACATCTCAAAGGGAGTAACAACTCATTTCAAGCTATGTAACTTCTGTTATTACTTCGCTTTCGTTTCGCAAGTTGAGCCTAAAAACTCAAAAGAGGCCTTACTCGATGAACATTAGCTTTTGTCAATACAAGAGGAGTTGAATCAATTTAAAAGAAATGAGGTTTGGGACCTTGTCCCTCCTCCGCGAGGCCATCGAGTAATCGGCACCCGATGGGTGTTTAGGAACATGCTCGACGAAAATGGAGTTATAACTAAAAATAAAGTGTGCTTGGTTGCACAAGGGTATAACTAAGAGAAAGGCATAAACTATGAGGAAACTTATGTGCCTGTTGCCCGACTCGAGACTATACGCCTATTGCTTGCCTATGCATGTGCTAAAAACTTCAAATTATTTCAAATGGATGTTAAAAGTGCATTCCTTAACGGTTATATTAATGAAGAGGATTATGTTGCCCAACCTCCTGGATTTCAGTCCCATGAGTATCCTGATCACGTTTATAAATTAAAACATGCTTTGTACGGTCTCAAACAAGCCCCTAGGGCTTGGTATGAGCGTCTTAGCAAATTTTTACTTGATCAAGGGTACTCTAGAGGAAAGGTTGACACAACTCTTTTCATTAAACGTCAAAGAAAACACCAAATTTTGGTTCAAGTATATGTAGACGATATTATATTTGGTTCTACTAACACAAATATGGTCAAGGAGTTTTCTAAGTTAATGCAGAGAGAGTTCGAGATGAACATGATGGGGGAGCTTAACTATTTCCTCGGATTGCAAATCAAGCAACTTAATGAAGGGACGTTTGTGAGCCAGATGAAGTATTGTCTCGAGTTACTCAAGCGCTTCGACATGGTTAGCTCAAAGGTGATTGACACTCCGATGCATACGCGTGTCAACTTAAGTCGAGATGAAACGGGTAAGGATGTAGATGTCAAGAGATATAGAGGTATGATTGGCTCTCTACTTTACCTTACCCCATCGCGACCAGATATCATGTTTAGTGTATGCATGTGTGCTAGGTACCAATCGTGTCCTAAGGAGTCTCATTTAAAAGTTGTAAAGCGCATACATAAGTATCTATGTGGTACTCCAAAGTATGGGCTTCGGTACTCCAAAGGAAGCGATTGCTCTTTGGTTGGCTATTCCGATTTCGACTTTATCAGTTGCAAATTGGATAGGAAAAGTACTAGTGGTACTTATCACTTTTTCTCGAATTCCTTAGTGAGTTGGCATAGCAAAAAGCAAGTTTCCGTTACTTTGTCAACGGCCGAGGCGGAATACGTTGCGGCCGGTAGTTATTGCCCTCAAGTCTTATAGCTTAAGCAACAATTACTCTACTACAATGTTCAACTTGAACATATTCATATTTTGTGTGATAATACAAGTGCCATTAACCTAACCAAGAACCCGGTATTACATTCTCGCACAAAACATATAAAAGTAAGGCATCATTTTCTTAGGGATCATGTAGAGAAAGGTGATGTGGTATTTGAGCATGTTGATTCTAAGAATCAACTTGCGAACATTTTCACTAAACCTCTTGCTACAGAGCCTTTCTTTAATATCCGTAGAGAACTTGGTGTTCTTGATATCTCGGATCGATTTTGATTATATGATTGCATGCTCTATTCCTTTGCTTGTCTTTATTTTTTTTAACTAACAATAAGTGATAAGATTAAGCTATATGTGAGGGTATCCATCATCAATCGTCGGAGGTAATATCGTTCCCTCTTAGAAATTCTATTCTTGATCAATTATGTTTGTGAATTATTATGGCCAAAATGTGGCTGAAATTGATGTTTTATTCATGCTTAAATGTATTTTTTATCCATTTTTTAGTATTGGCAGGTGTAAGGTGTGTTATTTATCATTACTTATTGCATAAGTAGCTCAAAATATGCATTTTTCCATATTATGCTAGTTTGAGTCAACCAAAACTTAGCATGGGTTGACTCAAGAAAGGTCAGTTTTCTCAAATGTGGGCGCGGGTCAGTGCACGCCGACCTATGGTCGACGCATCCCTTTAAACTTTTGAAATTGTCAAAATTCGCTCAGCGATCGTCGATGCATGACCTGTTTTGGTCGACTCATCACTGACGAATTCTTATCCTCTTTTCCTCGGGAAGACACGCGTTGTTTCATTTGTAAGGAAAATTGACTACATCAATATTTTCTTGTTTCATTTTCTAAGTGCCTGTCATAACATTGTGATTCTATTGTCTCCTCATCTCTCTCTTCTCCTCTCCTTAAAATCTCAAACCCTAAAAACCCATTGCAACAACTATCTTCAAATCCAACAAATCTTACAATCCAAGAGGTGTTCAAAGGTTTTGTCTACACAATAACCATGGGTTTTCAGTCTAGTCATCTTCATCATCAAGGTTTCGTACTGTTTATCTTCCTCTACAGAGTAAGTACTGTTCATCCAAGTTCACAGATTGATCATCAATGGCTTCACAAAGAGTTACAGGAAATAGGTCCTCCAGAGCTTCAACATCAAAGGCTGGTTCATCGACAACACTGGTAAATGCTCTTTCATTACTCTCTGATGATTTATCTGAGATATTCAACAAAGATTTTCGAAACCGCTATGTGATTAAGCAGTTTGTGTACTACCTATTAAGGGCGGAAAATTATCACCTCTCTGAAATCATTGAAATGCTAGATGTTCAAAAGTTTGACAAATTTCTAGAATGTGACACCAAGTACAATGAAGACTTGGTGAAACTGTTTTACACTGGGATTTTGGGCAAATTTGAAGGTACAGACTTTCAATATATTATTAGTGGTAAGAACTACTCGGTGAATGCTTCTGTTTGGAACAGTATGGTTAAGCTAAAGATTGCAGGTCTTCCTAAGGTAACAGACACTGTATTTATTGACGACTATAAGTTTAAGCCAGCTTTGAACTCAATGCTATGAGACCCTTTCTTGGAGAGCATTGTGAACAATAACCTATTTCCTAAAATGGTCACAATGGGGATGTTGAAACCAGTTGATCATATTCTTCAAGGGATTGTCACTCACATCTTACGGCCTAAGAAAGAAGGTTATTCTCGGGTCGATCAAGCAGAAGTCCATTTGATTTATTTGTTGAAAAACAAAAAGCAAATTAACTGGCCGCATTACTTTACATATCGGATGTTTTCACTTCGTGATTCTACTAGAGGTACAACTTTGTATTATGCCTCCTTTATTCAGTATCTCTTGAAAAGGGCTGAGGTAACGGTCCCGGGTATTCCTTACTTTATCATTACCACTGATCAAGAATTCACTTAGAAGACTCTGACTATGATGGGTTTCTTTTGGGACTCTGAAGACGAGGAATTCAAATTCAAGCACCGAGCAACATACCAAGATCTTCAGTATGATGTTCCAAATGAACAAGAGGATGCAGTAGAGAATGTACAAGAAGGACAAGCCGGTAACAACATGCAAACAGAGGTAGATACGGTGGAAGAAGACAATGTTGAATGGATGGGATACTCCCTACCTCGAGATCCATATGAAAATCAGGGTTGGGGAGAATGGCAGCACACGAGATGGACCACCCTTGGGTCATCCTATGTTCCTCCAAATCATGGCTAGCAAAAACATGAAGAATATGAATGGCACCAGCCCGAATATTCAATTCCTTCACTTACACAGCCACCGCAACAGAGCAACGAGGAAATCCTCGACATGTTAAGTTCAATGCAGCTGCAACAATAGACGTTCATGACCACACAAGAAGAGAGGTATACCGCTCTCTTAAACCAGCTAGAGGCACAAAATTAAACCTTCAATAGGTTTGCTACTGCTGTCATGACTCGGTTTGACAAGTTGGATACTGCTGCTGAAGCTCAGACATGCTGTGTAACGAATGGTATCAACACACTCAACAAGGCTGTATTGGAACTGAATGAGCGGTTAGAAGAACAACCTCTTCCTCCACCTCAAGACCCCTATTTCCGAGTACGTGGCCATCACTTTAGGGGGAGGAGACCCTGAGAGATATTATCATAGTTTGATGCATGTTATATCTAGTTTTTGGCTTGTGTGATTTGTTAAGTGCTTGCATTTTGATTATGTACTTGGTTGATTTTGGATTCTGTTGACATTTGATCTAGTATGGAATGTATGTTAAGTCTATATGTATGCATCTCTTGTGCCATATTTATCCATCTAATTTTTCGCATTATCATCATTCTATGTGAATGCTTGTTAATGTATCTTGTTTGCAAAATGTTGAGTGTATCCATAAGTATATGATATGTTTCTTTGACCATTGTCTTGTTCTCTTTTTGATGTTGTCAAAGGGGGAGAAGGACATTTACAAGCAGTAAAAGATTGAATCTTAGAGGAATTCACACAGTTAGGGGGAGGATGAGATTCAAATTACAAAACAAGCTGAAGATTTTGCCATCATAAAAAAGGGGGAGTATGTGAGGGCAAGGTGCCTCTCAGTTGAACTTTATTTTAATGATGTCAAAATGTATGTGAGAGCTAGTAGTTTGTAATTTGGACGGCGTCATCTCATTGGTGTCGGAATTCAAATTTTGCATTGCATAATCATGAGTCTAAATACATGGTGGAGTCTTGCATATCCATTAAATATGGGTGATCATGATACTAGTATTAGAAATGCATAAACTGTGCCTATATAGGTAAAACGGTGTCGAAAGACTAATTTTTGAGCATTTTTTAAGCTTGAGTCGACCTAAGATTGGGTCTGGTAGACTCACAATTTGTGGAAAATGTGTGTGTCTCGCTCGGGTAAGCGCACGCCTACCCTGCGGTCGACGCACACTTCTGGATTTCTCATTATGCAATTTTCCCAGCCATGCATCGACGTATAGTCCCTGCAGCGGTCGATGCATGGCCGTCTAATTTGCGCAGGTTCCTCCACGGGTCAGTACAGGCTGACCCTCTTCAAGGAGCGATCGACCACTCGCTGCAAGTAGTCAATTTTTCTGTTTTTCTCTTTGTTCAAAATGCTGTTATTTTTTCTTTTGGTCTTTGCATTATATATATAGTTGGTTCCTCATTTTTTATAGAGAACAATAAGAACAAAGTGAAAGAAATACATTGAAATTTTTCTCTCATCACTTTCATCTTCATCTTGCACCTTTTTCAACAAATACACATAATCATTTTTGTTGATTTTTTGCATCATGAAGTGATAACGTCCAAAGCATAGAGTTGTATCTTGGTTTGGGGTGAGTGTTTCAGTGGGGTTGTTCTTGAATAAAACCTCTAGGGTTTTATCCTCCAAGATCAATTAGATTTGGGGGTTTTTGGATCAGATCTTGTGTGCATTGAATTCAGCCGAGTGAAGGTGATCGAAGAACGGAAGGTTTTGTCGATCTAGTAGCGTTAACCGGAGGATTGTGCAACAAGGTTTGAGGATCGAACTGTGTGTGGATCATAATCAGTCGAGTGAAGGTGATTGAAGACCTGAGTGTTCTTGCAATCTAGTAACGGTAAACGGAGGTTCTTCCAACAAGTTCGAGGCACTTGATTCGACTCGAATCAAGGGAAGAGAAGACAAAGTATCTACATCAACAAAGTTTTCTTGAGTGTGGGATATCTAAGTTTTCTCTTGTAAAAACATTTGCAAACAAGTTATAGATATCTCAATTCTAGTTTTTAGAATTGGGGGCAGACGTACCCGAAGCGAGGACAAAAGGGGATCTGCCTAAACAAACCTGTTGTCGTTTCCTTTTCCTTATCTCATTTATATTTCGAACTGTTTACGCTTGTAATCATTCAATTGATCGATAAAAATTCTGATATAGTTTTGTGCAGAAAATTAATTTGAAAACCATTGCACAATCATCTTGGATTGTGCTTAATGAAAATTCTGCATCAACTATCATAGAAGGTTTAGCTTGGAGTTTTACGCACTCCAGTGATCGATAGATTGAACGCATACAAGGTGTTTGATATATTGTCAAGTTTGGTTTAATTTTTTACTGCTCATTTGATATTGCACCTCATTAAGTGCTTTTGGAAAATTGATTAATTGTTAAGTTGTGATTCTAATTTCTCTCTTCGAGCCTTTAGTTCCATTTGGCTTACGTAAATCCGATCCTCTCAGTAACTCGGTTCGTGTAGACGAATTATCCTCGGCTGCTTCCGCAAAATATTTTAAAACAAATTTTAGCGCTGACTCGCATTTAAGAAAAGTGATCTATTCAACCCCCTCCCCCTTCTAGATCAATTGTCTTCGTCTAACAGACAGTGTAAAGGAAAACTTTAAGGCCAATAAAGCTTGAATTGAAGTATTTTTTTAACAAAACAACATTAAATAAATGCAATAAATGACGAAGAAAAGATGTTTTAATTAAGGAAACATAAAGAAAAATACAATGAAATGGACTCAGACTCACATATCACTCACAAATTGTGTCACACTTTGCCTTGGGCACTCCAATTCTATAGAGGAAGTATATGAAATTTGAGACCTTGATTACAACATATGAGCCTATTTTTTATATATATATATATATATATATATATATATATATATATATATATATATAACTATTTCTGACAATTCACTCCTGAAGAATCGACACGTCTTCAACTACATGCAACTTATCTTCTGATGCAATGTCACATTGTCAGTACTTTAAAATTGCTGAAAATCATTATTCCACGTTCTCTAACTGCTCTTAGCGACTAGTAACTGCTTGCCCGTCGAAGGTAGTTGTTGATAACGCTAAGTCCATTCTTTTATCTTTGGTTTCCTCAATTTTCTAATTCTTTGAAGCTTGTTAAAAGTCTCATCCTCGACATGGTTTTGAGTTCTCACCCAAGTCTCTTCCTGAGACTCCTTCAAACCATATCTCAAGATCTGCTATTCAGATTCTTCCAAATCACATCTCAAGATGCTAGTCGAGTAGCCTTAGTCGACATACCATTGATGTCAACTTCTGCCAATTAATGCTAACACTTAGCATTTTCCTAATGCAGCATTCAATGTAACATTCAATTGACTTTTCTACTAAATAAAAATCTCAGGCTAACAGAGAGTGAACGAGAGAAATGATAAAGAGAGTGGGAGAAATGATATTTGTATTGTAAAAAAAATTTAAAAAATGAAGTATTTTGGTATTTGTGATAACTTGTACTCTTTCTTATTTTTAAGATAAGATTTTTTTTATAAATTTATTGAATAATTAATGTATTTGGTCTATAAAATCAACCAAATACATTAATTATTTAATAAATTTAAAAACTAAGTTTTTTTTTATATTAACAACTAGAAAAAATATTTAAAAAAAAGTGTCATAGTATAGTGAATGATAAAAAATAGTTTGTTTTTCTTGTCCCATTACTAATTTCTAAATCAATCAAGATATAGTAAAAATAAAACACTGTCTTAGTCCATAATTTTTTAACAAATTGAATACGCCTAAAATTTCACAAAGTTTTTTTGATATTCTTTCCACAAGTTCGTATTGATTTTTTTTAAGCAAATGAGATTAAAACCTGAATATTAGGTGTATTCAAACCTTACAAAAGATCCTACAAAAAAAAGAAAATGATATTCCACACCAACACCAATTTAGCTAAACTCCAAGAGGATTCATATCAAAAGCTAGAAAATCAGAGTTGGACAGGAAAATATCATTCAAAATAGACCACTTCCAAGCCAAAAATTTAATCTCCCAACAAATATCAGAGAAACTAATAGGCACAAAATTGAAAATGAAACTATTTCTAGCTTTCCATATGCACCAAGTAGACGAAAACTATATCGATTCCAACCTTGACATTTCAGAATTCCCTCTACCATTACCGCACTAATTGACAAAGAAAGTTCAATAGCAACCACCAAATCTCGTTTTGTTACCACACCATTGTTCTGCGAGATGCCAAACTGTTTCCGCCAAAGGACAAAGAAACAAAAGATGTAACATATCCTCTTCCAACTCATTGCACAACACGCAAAGTTTCTCAACACTTGGAACTCCTCGCTTCAAAAGATGATCCACAATCGCTATTCTATTCCAAAATATTCTCCACCAAAAGGTTTTGATTTTTGTTGGAATCTTGATTTTCCATAACAATGTGAATGCTTTAATCTTATCTGAATGAACCAAGTGTTGTGACCTTTCTTTCATTAAAAGCTTATATACTTCTCTAACTTTGAAATCCTGCTTATCACCAATATTCCAAAGGATGCAATTTGACTGCATCGAATCTGGGGCAGCAACTGCAATTAAGCTCCAAAGTTCCTGCACTCTCTCCGTCTCCGTCTGAATGACGTTGCTAGACAGGCCCAGGTCGCCCCACCGCCAACCATCATTCACAAAAGAACCCATAGAAAACATCGAGCAGTTTTTGGTGTTGCAACTGTCGAAAAGAATTCTGAATTGGGTAGCCAATGAAGCATCGTTCAACCAATTAGTCGTCCAAAAAGGAATCGATTTCTCGTTTCCACGTTTATGTTTGACTGTACCTGCAAAAGAAAAACCGTTGTTAGAAGTGACCGTCCCTATCTTGAGGAGATCCTTCCACCAAAAGGAAACCACTCCCTCCTCATTTCCTTTCTCCGCCAGCACCTTACTCTCGATAAAACCATATCACCCTTTTAAAACCTCCTTCCATAATAACCTATTTTTTTCCAAAATCTTCCACTTCCACTTAGCTAGAAGTGCTTGATTGAAATCCGCTAAATTAATTACTCCTAACCCGCCTTCGACCTTCATATTGAAAATTGATGATGTATATATATTTTTAATTATATTTTTATATTTAAAATTCTATGAAAATTTCTATACCATAATTTATCACATTTGACCAATAATATGTCATTTAAAAATGTAAACAATACTTTAAGTGTGAAAATGTAATAGGAGGACTAAGTTGTTTGCATTTAAAATATGTGGAGTAGTATACAATGAATTTATTAAAATATGGACATTAAAATTATAAGTAAACTTAATAAAAGATATTTTAGATTTTCAACAAAATAGAATAGTGTAAGTTTATTATTCACCTAAACTAAAATAATTAATAAATAGTCCAATTTATTTCTACTAAAAATATTCAATGTCTTTTTTTACCAAACAATTATTTAATGTATATAACAAATATATTTTCTCAAAATGTATTTCTAAAATAATAATTTGAGAGTGATATATTTAGTAATAATTTTAAATAAAATTAGAATAAAAAATTAAAATTACAGTAATAACATAAATATTATTCTAAAACAAACACTGAGTTATAATTAAAATAATCTCTTTAATTTTAAAACTACTAATAATGCAATAGTAAATTGACAGGGATTTGATTTGCGTAAAGTACACGTGCGTAATTTCACCCGTTACCGAATATTCCATCACAAACACATAGTCCAAAACACCACCCTCCATTCTTTCTTCCTCCATAGTAATCTTTTCAAAAATAAAATCAAAATGGTTGTTTCTTCTCTTTTTCATCCTTCACTCTCCACCATTGTTTTCACTGCCGCAAAACCTATTAACCTAACTACCAATAAAAACAACCGCTCAGTCACCATCTCCGCCGCCGCCAACGACAACTCTCAGTCACTAGATTCCATCACCGATAACATCAAAGACAAAGCCCGCCGTCACCCTACCGCCGCCAACAACTTCACCGCCAAATACGTCCCATTCGGTACCGGTTTCGACTCCGATGAATCCTACTCACTCGACGAAATCGTCTACCGTAGCAAATCCGGCGGTCTCCTCGATGTCCATCACGACATGGAAGCTCTCGCGAAGTTCGATGGCGCGTACTGGCGCAACCTCTTCGACTCGCGCGTGGGGAAAACCACGTGGCCTTATGGTTCTGGTGTATGGAGTAAGAAAGAGTGGGTTCTACCTGAGATTAACGCTGATGACATCGTGAGCGCTTTCGAAGGTAACTCTAACCTTTTCTGGGCTGAACGTTTTGGCAAACAGTTTGTAGGCATGAACGATCTTTGGGTTAAACACTGTGGTATAAGCCATACCGGAAGTTTCAAGGATCTTGGAATGACGGTGCTAGTTAGTCAGGTGAATCGTCTCCGGAAAATGAACCGTCCGCTCGTCGGAGTTGGTTGTGCTTCCACCGGTGACACCTCAGCTGCACTCTCAGCTTACTGCGCTGCGGCTGGAATTCCTTCCATTGTGTTCCTTCCGGCGAACAAAATCTCCACGGCGCAGTTGATTCAACCGGTTTCAAATGGTGCATTGGTTCTCAGCATTGACACTGATTTCGACGGTTGCATGAAGCTTATACGAGAGATAACTTCTGAGTTGCCGATTTATTTGGCGAATTCGCTCAATAGTTTGAGAATTGAAGGACAGAAAACAGCTGCTGTTGAGATTTTGCAGCAGTTTGATTGGCAGGTACCTGATTGGGTGATTGTTCCTGGCGGAAATTTGGGGAACATTTATGCATTTTACAAAGGTTTCAAAATGTGTAAAGATTTGGGTCTTGTTGATAAGATTCCAAGGCTTGTTTGTGCTCAAGCTGCAAATGCAAATCCTTTGTATTTGTATTATAAAAATGGGTGGAAAGAATTCAAAGCGATTAAAGCCGAAACAACATTTGCTTCAGCCATTCAAATCGGTGACCCGGTTTCAATTGATAGAGCTGTTTATGCATTGAAGAATTCGGATGGGATTGTTGAGGAAGCTACTGAAGAGGAATTGATGGATGCAATGGCGCTTGCTGATTCGACTGGGATGTTTATATGTCCTCACACCGGTGTGGCTTTAACGGCTTTGAATAAGCTTAGAAAATCCGGGGTTATAGGATCAAGCGATAGGGTTGTGGTTGTTAGTACTGCACATGGATTGAAATTTGCTGATAGTAAGATTGATTATCATTCTGGGAATATTCCTGGAATGGGAAGTTTGGCGAATCCACCTGTTAGTGTTAAGGCTGATTTTGGATCTGTTATGGATGTGTTGAAGGATTTTCTGTTGAGTAAGGCACCAAAGTAGTTGGTTTGAAGTTGTTGTTGGTTGTTACTCTACTGTCACTTTCTAGTTATTCTTCAGCGAGGTGCTGTTTGTTCATTATTATGCTTACAAATTGATGACAAGTTTGTGTTTAGTTTTCATGTGCAATTTTGTTTGGAGGGTTTAATTTATTTCATGAATGAACATTCTACTTTTATGGAATTTCACATTTTTTTTTAATCAGTTTGTTATTTGAACAGAATAAAATATTTATCCAATGTCAAAACAAATATGTTGTTAGCTTAGTTAAAATAATGTTATTATGTTTGGTTAATAATTTGCGTTAACCACATATATCAACGGTGTTATATATTAATTTCTCCTATACAGTTCACATTACGTGATACATATATGCAGCTGGTTTTACTTGTAAAAGGGATTTCATTGAATTTATTTAATTTATGTTTTGCTTGTGTAAGAATAATGTCATGAAATAAACGTGGAGTTATATTATACTAGCTTAGAAGTTAGAAATGTATTAAAGGGCCCCTCTTAGTGCGTGAATTATTGTTCCTTTAATATAGGTTTTTTAAAAGTTATTTTCTACAGTTTAGTTATTTTTTATATATTAAAATTTTTTAAAAACAATATAATTTTATTATTTAACTATAATTTATAATTTCCGTTAACCGTATATTTCCAAGGTGTTACCTATAATTTGTCTTAAAATTTGAAGTCAAAATTTTGTGTTTAAATATTAATTTGATAGATACAATACACATTACTATATTCTAATTACACCTATAATTGGACAAAATGTTTGTTCCGTTTTAAAGTGTGGTGGTGGGTCTTTAATTTTTTTTGTTGTTAGAATGTAGTTTGTTAACGGTGGATCTGGTCTGACTGGGTTGATATTTGATCTAGGCATAGCAAAATGATTCTTAATAGTTGTAAGCCGCTTCTGATTGATCTTTTCTTTTTGAAAGCAGGGGCGGAGCCACCTTTAAGCTAAGGGATTCAATTGCACCCTTTATTAAATCACATATATAAATATGCTATCTTATTTTAATTTGAACCCCGTCAATATCATAGCCTTGCACCACTAGAACAAGTTACTATCATACCATGTTTTTTACATTGAAATTTCCAAATAACCTTTTCTACCATTGTATTAAATTATAATCTTTTCAAACGTTTTTTTTATATAAAGCAACTGCCCTTTATTTTGGAGGGTGTTTTTAAAAAAGACAATTTTGTATTGCACCTTTTATGTTTCTAAAATATTATGTGAATTTTCACATATACTTTATGATTTTAGAAATACATTTTTGGACGCATTTATTTCTGAATAAATGTTGAAATATTATAGAAATATATTCTCGAAACCATTTTAAACATTCAAATATGTGACTCATAAACTATTTACATTTGAATTGTTCCATAAATGCATTTACGGAAATATTGCAGAGATACATTTCCGAAATATATCAGAACGAGTGTTTCTTGCTATGAGTTGTGTATTTGTTTTTAGATGAGTATGAAACACGAACTCGAATAAAAAAATAGACTTACAAAATAATAAGAGACTAATATTAGGTGTGTCGAAAATAATATAGCAATATAATAAGAAAATGTCATACAATCACTACGCCGAAATAGACCTTTAGCAGCGTTTTTTTTTGCCTTTAGCAGCGCTTAAAAGCGCTGCTAAAGGTAAAGACAGCGTTTTTTTTCCACTAAAAGCGCTGTCTTTTGTTCCCCTTTAGGCAACGCTTTTTTAAAAGCGCTGCGTAAAGTGTATTATTTTCCAACTTTAGGCAGCGTTTTTTTTTGGAAAAAGCGATGGTTTTTCCCCACACCTTAGGCAGCGCTTTATAAAGCGCTTTCTAATGTGTCTCTGCTTAATACTTTAAGCAGCGCTTTTTAAAAAGCGTTTTCTTTAGTTCCACTTTTGACAGCGCTTTTTCATTAAAAGCGCTGTCTTTTGTACACGTAAATTGTTTTAAAATTTATTTGTTTTGGATGCGTTTTTTGTCAAAAACGCAGTTAAAACTCCTTTTTTTGAGAAAGCTTTTTTTTTAAAAAAACTTTTAATAGACCTGTATATTAACAAACCTGTATAACATAATTTTTTATCAAAACTTATCATAATTATATACTTCAATTCACAAACTTTTATTCAACATAGGCCTTATATACTTCAATTCACAATACTACATAATTATATACTTCAATCACCATATATAGGCCTTATAATTTCATAAGTATACACAAGACTATATACAACAACTTTCACTTCCAAAACTATATACAACAACTATTCATACACCAAATAACCATTCTAATAACCATATACAACAACTTACAAAACTATACAAAGTATATACAACAACTTCCAACTTCCAACTTCCATACCTTATATGATTCTTTGCTCAATAAGGTATTGACACCAATCCTCCTTAATTTCTTCCGATTGTACTTTGGAGTAAGTAGCACACTTGAATTCATCAAAATATTACATAATATAACATAATATGCATGATTTAGTTAAAAGTAATTAATTATATCAAATATCCGATAAATATTAAAATAACTCCTAAGTTATAAATCCATACCATGATTGGAATATCTATTTGATCCAAATGAATGATTTCTTTCATAAACCTCAAAACGAAATAACCGCAATCTATACCATTTTTTTGATGAGGACACTACACATTGAAAAATATATATATATATATATATATATATATCAGGATATATAGTCTAACTTGTTTTATCAAGTAGCATCACTATTATAAGCAAAATTGTGAAAATATACCTCCACTCCGATCCATGTAATGTTGGTTGACTTACTCTTTAATACTTGGGCTCCTCTTTGTGATCGAAATATTTGTATAGCTCTAACATAATATAAACGAATATTTAGAACAATCTCACTTAAATAAATTAATAAACAAATACACACGAATATTTAGAACAATTTCACTTACGTATCAATCATCGTCTTCATATCCAGGTATTTATCTACATCATCATCTAACGAATCCACATAATACACTATTTCACTTATCGGATTTATCGTAACCAACAACCAGTGTCCACTGTAAAATAAAACAAAAGTATCGATATAGTAATTTTATACGCAACATCAAAAAACGAAAAATGATAATAAATGAAGTAAGAATGCAAATCTAACCCGTTGCCAGTATTATATGGTAACAGATACAACTTTTCTGTATCTATGTTGGCCATAAATCTTTCGACTAAGTGAGATTGTACTGAAGTTGGATTCATCGCAATTAACGGTGCATTGATACAGTTGGCAGATAAGAAACCGAATCTTTCTGACAATTGATGCGGACACACCAATTTCTCATACAAGAACCTTAAATAAAAACATAATGAACATTAGATTATTCGTTGAAATAAATAAATAAATTGTTTAAATAATTAAAGAGAGTTAATCGGAATACCTGATGTATGTATGCATAACACCGATGCCTAATTCAGAATGATTAAAAATTTGATCCAAATCCTCTTTAGAAATTGTTTCTGAATAGGAATAACCGAAAATACCTTCCTCCATAGGTACTGCACGAATACCTCCGTCCATCAAATTCGATGTTTCTACAAGTGTTTCAAGAGATGAACTAAATCGGGATACAATTGCTTTTTTTCCCCGTCCTTGCAAGAGTCTTTTTTTGGTTGGACGTGTTGCCTAATTCTGGCTGCCTATTCTGACTTTCTATTATTTGCAACTCTTGGGCATGAATCTAAAAATCATATAAGTTAGTAAAACATTTGAATATAGAATTAACACTTTTAATGTGTATATATTGAAAAATTTGTGCTAAATTAATTTCATAATAAGCATATATAATTACCTCGGCAAGTTTCTGTTGACAATTGATACTACCTTTGTCACTAGTATTATTAAACTCTGAACCATGCCTTTCTGACATATATTTTTCCTTGTCCTTTTGTAATTCACGGACTTGAGCTTTTAATTCTTCCATGGCTTCCATCACTTGTTTATTGCTAGGATTTTGGCTCTTTGAACGATTATAAAAGGATGATGGAGTGACCCCAAAATCCTTACCCCTCACACGACCGGAATACTCAGGAACATTTAACACTCGAGTAAGTATGCTCCTGCAATCCTGGTCTTCACCTAGAGTTGCGGACTGAGACAGAGTCTCCTGGAATTCATATGCATGAATATCGAAAAATATTAGCGGGGATTAAAAAGCATAAATATTATATATATGTCAATAAGTGAGATATAAAACGCATAACGTTATACTTACACATTGCTCAAAAACTTGTTGAACATTTTCCGCAACAACTCCATCCTTGCCCACACGAGCAGCCTTCCACAAAACATGTTCCGGAACACATGTTTCTTCACTTTTCTCTTCTTCTAACTACACATTAAGACAAATAATAAAATCAATTATAACACATGGGAAAGAAACAAGTAAATCAAAGCATTTATATATACTTACTATTTTTTGCTGTAAGCGTGCATATCCCAAACGCCCCTTCCTGTATGGAAACACGGGTTTTGATGCTCTTTGGCGATTTACGCCACTCAACTCCTGGAATGCTTCAGTTCTTCTTTTGGCTACAAAAGTTGCCCATTCTTCAGGTGAAATCAATTCCACATACTTCACTGGATGTTCTGCTTCAATAAAATTTCGTTCGGCATCCCTAAGATACTTGTTTGATAGAAATGCTCGAAACCCTCTGTGTCTTTTTCCGGCTAATTGAATACAATACTTCTTTCGGTCATCACTAATATTAAAAGACCTCTACAAAAACAAATAACATATTTAGTAATTTAAAGACATAATCGGCAACAAAAACAAATAACATCAATATGGTACCTGTATCTCACTCCATATCTTTTCTTTGGCGGGTTTCAACGATGCATTTCTCCAATTATCACAAGTAATTGGAATATACGAACGAACAAGTGTACCAATGTAACTTGTCAACATTGCTCCGTTAGGCTCAATAAGTTGGTTCGTATCATTCCAATAAACGTCATACTTTATTCCTTTATCTCTAGCACGAATGATGTTCTTCATGATAGTTACTCCTCGCGTAATATCTCCTTCCGCTTCTTGAATTGTTTCATGTCCATCATTTTTTGAAGTATCATGTGAATTTTCCTCGTTACTAGTCATTTCACCTGTAATTAAGAAAAACATCAATATAAAATGACACAATTATATTAAAAAACTTATAAAGCTAAACAAACTTAGAGGAATTAAGTTCAAAGCCATTTTAGACACAATTATAAATAATGAACCTGTGAGTGAAATTGATACAGATACACAAACGGATAGGCAATCAAAAATCAAATAAAAAATCAACTAACAATACAACTAATATCATTTTCAATTAAATCAAAAATCAATCAACTAAATATCAAAAACTAATATCATTTTCAATTAAATTAAAAACTAATATAAAAAATCAACTAACAATACAACTAATATCATTTTCAATTAACAATACAACTAATATCATTTTAAATCAAATCAAATCAAATATCAACAACTAATCACATTTTCAATTAAACACTAACAAACTTCTACAAACCAAAAAATCAAAACCTAACATCAACAACTAATAATACAACAAATTTATATCACAGAAACAGCAGAGAAACAATCAACAATGGAGAATATTAGGCATTTCCATTATTGGAGAGAAAACCAGAAAAAAGGAGAGTAAAAACCTCAAACGGCGGACGATGGTAGCACGGATTGAAGTCACGAACGGCGGACGACGGTAGCTGTGAGGGTAGCCTTGAACGGAATAAAGTCACGAACGGCGGACGACGAAGGACGGAGGGAGTTTCGTTTGCAGAAGAAGAAGACGAAGATACAGTGTCGCGAGAGATTAGGGCGAAATAGAAACGGTCGTAATGAAAATAGAGGGAGATCAGAATCTGTTTTAATTTTAATATTTTAAAAGACCTTTAGCAGCGCTTTTAGAAAGCGTTTTCTTATGTTAATCCTTTAGCAGCGCTTTTGGGGTAAAAGCGCTTTCTTATGTGGGATTAATGAAAGGCCTTTAGCAGCGCTTTCCAAAAGCGCTGCCTAAAGCGTGTTGTACGAAAGCCCTTTAGCAGCGCTTTTCAAAAGCGCTGCCTTATGTTACCCCTTTAGCAGCGTTTTTCATAAAACGCTTTCTAAAGTTAATCTGCCTTAGGGTTTTAGCAGCGCTTTTCAAAAGCGCTGTCTTATGTCCCCCATTTAGCAGCGCTTTTTTCTTTCATTTATTATTTTTGTTTTTAGCGAAACATGTAGCAGCGCTTCTGCCAGAAAGCACTGTCTTTGTTGCGCTGCGAAAACTCATTTTTGGCGTAGTGAATCAAGATCCAAAATGTAGTAACAATGTCAGAAATAAAGTACAAATTATAGTACTACAACAAAATAATAACAGACAACTATTGGGTGTGTCTGACAACATCTCATCTGCCTCCTCTACTTGGTCTGCCTCCTCGGCTATCAATCCCCCATCCTCTGGCGATGTCTCTGGTACAACAGTGCCTCATGTGTCTCTGCCATCATGGCATCTAGGAATCGCCTGACAGCAGACCCCTCAGGGAAAATACTCTCGTCAATGTCTGCCCGCGCAATTTCCACTATGCGACGACACTGAGGCAAGACATCCTCAATATGATCTATCTGAGCTTGCTCCTCTTCAAGTATCTCCTAATGAGTTGCTCTCGGAGGATCTCCTAGAGCAGTCTACACCATGTACAAATATGACACCCTGAAGAACCACATGATGTACCCATCGACGTAGCTCCAGTCGTTCGGTGCTATGGTAGCCTGTGCCTCGTCTGGTTCCAGATGACTTTGAAAATCAGAAAACATCTCCTTTATCTACCTAGGAGACAAGGCATGAGGAGCAAAGACAACAGGGAGTCTGGGGATGGTATGGGTGTACCTGAGCTACCGCATGATGAGCTCGGGCAGATGAGGAGTAGTGATATGTGATCCGTATGCCAACCATCCAGAGTATAAAGTTATGTCGCCAAATGGTCGCGTCTCACGGTGATCCACATAGCTATTGAAGTGCATGTCCTCAGCAACCAAACGGTCAAGGTAGACTCCGAAAGGCTTGACTGCATGGTTCCCTCTCAGTGGGATAAAAGCACAGGCACGAGGCATGTCCTCAGTGTACTCATCCACACTCGTCCAGCCATCGATGTGCGGGAAGTGCTGGAGGATCCAAGCCTGAAATGAAAATAAAAAGAAAACATTTAAGGATAAAAAATTATCGGCAATGATTTCGCAAATATGAAAAGAAAGTGACAAAAAAACATTAAAGGATCAAGAATTATTACCATCAGTAGTGTTACGCTGCCTGTGACCTGCTTCGTCTTCCACCGACATCCATCTCTCAACTTCGAATAAAGATAGCACAGGCAAGTCGCCCCCCAGTTGTACTCATGGATCTGAGTGAGATCCAAAAAGTACTGGAGGTATGCAACGTCGGTATAAGTGGCACTCGTGTCAACAAAAATGCAAGTGCCAACCAAAAAAAAAGAAAATATGCCCTCAAACACGAGCCCTGTGTACCGCCACCTGCTCAGCATTATCCACCTCTGCAACAACGATCTCCTCATCACATCTCTCCTTCAGGAATTCAAACCTAGCATGAACACCCCTTGTCATATCCACCTTTTCGATCGTCTTCCCTGGATCAGCCCATAAATGCTCTACCATCATATCGACTGCTTCGTCTTTGGTCATCCTACCATGATCGAGGAATCTCCCCCTGATCGGAAGATGTAACAAACACGAGACATCATCCAGTGTGATAGACATCTCACGATACGAGAGATGAAAAAAAGAGGTATCAGAATGTCATCTCTCCACGAAGGCATTAAGCATCCTGTGGTTGACCAGAGTGTAACCGGTCATGCATAGGACCTTCAATCCAGATAAGGTCAGAATCGACTGAAAACAATCCTCATCCGGCTGAGCTAAGCCAATAATATTCCTCCCATGGTTCAGAAACTTCTGGGGATGACGCACCTGAAATTTTCTAAAAATAATCAATGTCATTAATAATCAATGTTAGAAATAATCAATGTCAGCAATTTAAATTAACGTAAAAAAATAAATAAAAAATCCAACTAATGCTACCTCTCCGTCCCAATTATGTCTGGCAGTGTGGTATGGATACAAATGAAGCAAGGATAAATCAGATAGACCTCTTCCAAAACCCTCTGGCTCGATATCCGCAACAACCTCACCCTCCACAGGTGACACTGAATTAACAGGATCATCAGCATAAAGTGGCACTAGATCAACATGAGGTTGCTCTGGTGAATACTGACGCCTGTGGGAGGATGGGGAAAGTGACGCGTCAGCTCGTGAATCCTGTCTCCTATGGGAAGAATAAGAAGATGGATTAACTTGAGATGAAGGTGGAATGACCTAAGATGAAGTGGCCTGATGTGAAGGACGAGCCCCAGGAGTAGGCTGCGCTCCAGAAGTCGACACCTTTTCCTGACCAGAAGTACCTGCTGCCTTCAGAACCAGCTGGCTCCGCTCCTGTCGAATGAATGCGTGTGTCCCACCTTGAAAAATCACAAACGAAGACACGACTTTTGGGCGAAAAGCGTGGAAGAAATTGCGGTTCGACAGAGTCGCCACCGAACTTTATTTATCCCAAAAGAGGGAAAGGAAAATATCGAGAAAACCTTTAAGGGAGATAAGAACATGGTCATCGCAACCACGTTCTGGGTTCAGGAGTCGGTTACGTGAGGGGAAGGTATGCGCACCCCCTCACGTCCATTGTACTCAACGGGAACCTCTTAGTTCGAATCGTGATGAACGTTAGCTAAGCTTGTTTGTTTTCTTCTCAATGATAAATGTGAAACGATAAGATAAAAGGAAGAGATACTAAGGGGAAATGGGTGGTTCTAGGATAGGGTGCTCGCTAAGGATTGGGGCCCTTGTGCCTACGTATGCTCATTCGAACGAGAATGAGTAATCAGAGCAATCGCAGTTCGACTACGGGAAAGGAAAGAGGGAAAACGGAAGATGGAAGGAAGGTAGGAAAAGGTGGAAAAAGAAAAAGTGTACTCGCCAAGATCATCGCAATCTTGTGCCTATGTATATTTACTCGGACGAGAATAAAGAATCAGAGCAGTCGTAGTTCGTGGGTACGACCACGAAAAGAGGGAGGTTTGGTGAAAAATGGAGAATGTAGCCCGCTAAGATCATCGCAATGTTGTGCCTATATATCTTTACTCAGACGAGAATAAAAAATCAGGGCAGTCGTAGTTCGTGGAGACGACCACGAAAAGAGGGAGGAAAGGGTGAAAAATGGAGAAGGTATCCCGCCAAGATCATCGCAATCTTGTGCCTACGTATCTTTACTCGGACGAGAATAAAGAATCAGGGCAAGCATAGTTCATGGATACGACCATGAAAAGAGGGGAGTTGGTTTGGTGAAGTTGGTTTGGATGACAATTACTCGAAGCTTAAGAAAGATTCCTCGGGCCCAAGTAATCGGGAGAGTGAGTCAAAGACTTGGCTCTCTCTCTTTTTCATCTAAGGTGGTTGAGTTTGAAAAGTGTTTGATGGTTGGGCGAATGGTTGGAATGGTTGTCGAGTTGGAAATGTTTTAGAGGTGTCAATTGCTTACACACGAGTAAGAGAACCAACACCTAAACAACTGAAGGGAGATCAAAGACTCAAACCCCTATTTTTCACCTTGAAAAGAGTTGCGATAGTTGTTAATCATTTTGAAGTTTGATTGTGAAAAATCCACTTGATGTTGGATCAAGGGTTTATTTGTGTGCGAAGAGGTTTGAAAAGAGTTTGGTTAGAGGTTGATTTGAAAACGGCTCGACGACGAATCGAGGGTTTGATCGAAAAGAGGTTTATTTTGAAAATGGCTCGACGACGAGTTGAGGGTGTGATGGAAAAGAGGTGAGAATCGATCTTAGTCCCTAGGGGTGCTCCTAGTAACGAAACCACGACGAGTTGTACCAGTGAGTGCGATAGGTTGATGGTGATGCTAATGAGAAATCGAATTACATGGGTGTTTTGAAAATGGGCTCGACGATGAATCGAGAATTAGTTTAAAAGTGGTTGTCTATGCTAATCCCTAGGGATGCTCCTAGTAAACAAACCACAATCAAAGAAAATCGAATGCGTACATCTGAATGGGAGCGGGGTACATGTAAGTTACACGGGATTGCACGAAATAAAAGGTCTCGTTGTAAGGTAGCCTAAGAGGAAGTCATGTGTGTGCAAGGTGTCCTAAACTAAGCCTTGAGCAAGAGTCAGACTAAAGCTCCATTGTTAGGGTTTCTGTACAAAGTCAAAGTTACGTTGCTCGAAAAAATAACCAACAGTCCACCAATTGAGTTTTTTATGGTTTCGATAATTATTATTGTGTTTAGAGTGAGGTATGAACAAAGAAATGGTTAGATGAACAATATATGAATTGGATGAATATGATATGAATATGAACAATGATGAATAAGATAATATCAATAATAATTGACAGAAACGTAAATCAAGAATATATTGACAGAAAGTAAAGTTAGTGGTTATTGATTAGTCGTTAATTGTTAGAACGAATGATACACAATGGTTAAATAACCATCTCGGGACTTTCAAACATAAGTTTTGGCCACAAAGGATCATTTTCCGATACGGGACATGTAGCGCTACACCATCGTAGCACGATCTATGACGAAGATCATACTATATGAGGTCGCGCAATTGATCTTTGTGCTAAAACACGATAGAGAAATGATATTGAGGATCATTCTCCAAAGAAATCGTGCCACACGAAAAGAAAAGGTGAAAATCTCGTCTTAATCACAAACTTTCGTCGATTAATCGAACGTAACCTATCACGATCCGAAAGTATAGAAAGTGATATCGATGATCACTCACTACCGATTTGAAATAATGAAGGTTAACAACCTCGATAATCAACATTCGTGAATAAAAAGACTTCATCGATCGAGATGAAAAGGAAGTGAAATAGAATGAGGTGGAAAGAGAAATAAAATTGAAATGAGATAGAAAAGAAAAATGTTCTCATCTTAATCATGATTTTAAATCGATAAATAGACAATCTATGATTTTAGACTTTCATTGACCAATAGTTGAAAGAAAAATAAAAAGAAGATGGTCTCATATTGATCAAGATTTTCCATCTATGACCTTTTAATATATCATTGACCAAAATCGAAAATGAAAAAAGATAAAATTGAAATGATAATGAGATGAATCATTAAGCTAAATGAATTAATTATGGACATAAAAGAAAGATTAAACCAAGATTAAAAGTATAATGAAAAACTTGTTTAAGACAAAAAACTAAAGAATAATATATAAAAAAAAAACAACAAAGATTGAAAAAAAGGGGAAGGGGGGACGCTGAAAAAATGGTGTGTAGCACATGGAATCATATGGGCTTAAGCAAACCCATCATCCATCTCAAAAAAAATATGATACAGACAGAAAAATAAAAGGGTGGTAATAAGAATCAAGTGGGCTGCAAAAAAACAAAAACCCAAAATCTTTACAAAAGATGACGTGAAGATCTTGTAGGCAAAAGGGCCCATTACTCTCCACAGACACCAGTATATGTTATTCCAAAAGAAACATCATCAAAAGAAACACGATGAAACATCAAACTATTTTTTAAAAGAAATTGCTCAGAATCCAAATCGCTTCATCATCGCACGAATCAACACGAAACGCAGGAAACAAGTATCAACAGAAAGTAAGCTACACGATTCAAACTCTTTTCACTCACTCTGTTTTGGATCTGTTTCAATCTCCTCTTCCCTTCTTGTTTCTGGTTCTGATTTCAATTTCTGGGTTTATGATTTGTTTCTAAAATGGATTGGAGTGGGTTTGATTTTGTGAGTTAATTCGATTTGGAGTGTTTGCTGATAAGTTTCTAGGTTGCATTGAAGGGAGGGTTGAGGGATTAAACAAGGTTTGATTTGGGTGATGTTTAAGAACAGTGTGTGAAGTTTGAAGAATGGTTAATTTGGAGTGCGAGGAATGTTGGGTAAGGAAAGAGAGTGCGGTTTGAAAATGAATTGCAGAGGCATTTCGGTAGTATAAGATTGGCTTTTCAAGCTTGTCATTAGAGCAAGGGTGATGTGGTATTTATAGTGGAGTGATGAATGCAATTGGTGTTGTCATTTTGGATTTACAACCGTTTTGTGTTGTTTGCAGGTCATGTGCGAGATTTGGTGCGAGATGTGAATTTGTTGCGTGGGGTCGCAGTGTGTATGGCAATTGGTTTTGCTGTTGCATTTTCGTTACCATTCTCTTACGAATTGTTGTTTTTGCTTTTTGTCCGTAGCAGCTGTACGTGGGGTCCTTTGGTATTGTGTGCAGGTTTTCATTTTGGTGAGGTGGGTTCAGTATATTGTGAAATGGTCTGTCTTTCCTGTGAATTGATTTGTAGTGCAGTATATTTTTCTTGTTTTTACTGCTGTGAAATCTACTGCTGCAGGATATCGTCATTCATTTCGTGTGTGTTGTGTTGCAGGATGGTGAATCAAAATGGTTATGTAAGGCTGCAGGTGATTTTGGTTTTGGATGTACAGGTTTTGTGGTTTAAAAATTTGAATGTATGGTGAATCATGATGTGCGGGTATTGCAGCATGGAAAGTGTGAATCATGTTCTGGCTTGTAGAAAGGACGGCTTATTTGTTGTGGATTATGGTATTGGCTGAAATGTTGATGCAGGCAACGTGGCAGTAAAATGAGGAGTGGCTGGGAACAACAACTTGTATTTGATTTTTCTCAAATTGTTTGGTTGTAAGGAACTCATAGGCCTCTAAGTCAAAAGTGATGATTGTAACGCCCCGATTCCGATTATTTCCATTTTGTTGAGTCTTTTATTTAAATTGAGTGATAAATTATTTTATTTGTGAAATTGGTGTGTTAATATGCTATGTTGACATGTTATGATATTTTACCCTTTTTGAGAGTTTGCGGGGAAATTAGAATGGAGGGTATTTTGGACATTTCTCAATTAATGATAAGTTAGAAATTTAGTAAAATTGGTAGAAAAGTGATTAAGTGTAGAATTATGTGAGAAAATGAATTAATTGAAATTGAGTAGGAAATAAGAAAAGAAAAAGAGATAAGAAGAAATAGGAGAGAAAGAGAAAGAAAAGAGAAATAGAGAGAAAAAGGAGAGAAAGAAAGAGGAAGAAGAGAAAAGAGAAGAAAAGGGGAAAAGAGAGGAAAAGCTTGGAAATCTTCAAAACAACTTCTAGGAATCGATTAATCGGGTAAGGGTGTGAAATCTTATTATCTCATCAATGTATATCATTATGTATGATTGTGTTGTTGTTGTTGTTGATTTTTATGAGTTTTTGTATAAACCCATTTGTGTAGAAAGTGTTAGAATTCGATTAATTAGTGTTGGAAATGATGTTTTCGTGTTCCTTGTTGTTGATACTGTGAGGGAAGATTCCCTCTATGTACTTTATTTTTAATGATGTCAAAAACTTCATGATTAGAACATAGTGGTTTATATGAAAAACTCAAGTAGTTAAGTATTGCACATATGTTTGATTATGATTAGAAATGATCTAGGTTCATTAGAGATGTCCCAACACCTTAGGAATCTCAAAATCCTGATTTTTTGCATGTTTCTAGGGTATGCGTCGACTCATCACCCTGCATAGGTCGACCTATGCAGTCTGCGTTTGATAGTGTAGAAAACTGAGAGGTATGCGTCGACGCACTCCCTGTTCCGGTCGATGCACAATATGCATTTTTGCGTAGTTGTGTGCGCGGGCTTGCACAGGCCGCCTATACCTTCTGTATAGGTCGACCGCTCGCTGATTCCTGCCAATTATCTCACTTGTATTTTCATCTTAAAATTATGTTATTTCCACATTATTACATAGCATAATATATATATCTTGTGAGTTCATTTTTTCATTGGTAACAAGAAACGTGAAAGATTTTATGCCATTTCTCTCATCAATTTCATCTTCTTTCTTGAGCATTCAAACAACTACACATAACCAATTTTTGTTTGTTGTGTTCATTGATTTGAAGTGATAAGGTTCAGATTTCAGGAAGTGTTATCTTCGATTCTGAGTTGAGATTTGTGGTAGGTGTTTCTTGAATAAAACCTTAGGGTTTTCTCCTCCAAGAATCAAAGGGATTTTGGGGGTTTTGCACAAGCCGCTTCGTTCTACAAGGATTCAGCTGGGCGAAGGTAACCGAAGAGATCGGTTTAGTAGCTGTAATCAGAGGATCGTAGAAGAGAGGCTTGGGTTCGAATCTTTGGTAGATTGCAATTGATCGAGTGAAGGTAATCGAAGAACGGTGTTTTCTTTCGGTTTAGTAGCGCGGGACGATAATTGAATCAACCATATTCGAAGCACTTGATTCATCTTGAATCAAGGGAAGAGAAGGCTCTACATCAACAATTCGAAGATGTTCGAAGATTTTTTTGTTCAGAAGTTTTCTCTTGTATAAACTCTCAATTACAACGATAATATATATATCTCAATTCCATGTTCGGAATTGGGGGCAGATGTACCCATAGCGAGGACGATTGGGGAACTGCCTAATCAAATCGCGTTCGTTCTCTTTCTCCTTTAACTCTTTACATTTTTTCTGCATTGTTTGAATTTGCCAAGTTTTCAAGTTGTCTAAATTTCTGAGGTGTCGTAATCTAAAGCTGAAAAATCGTTTTGGTTAAAGTGATACAATTTGTTGAATTGTTTCAAAGAGCAGCTTGAAATTACTAACCATAGAAATTCTGCACTTAGTGTGTGTGTACACACCAAGTGTTTGATAATTTGTCGCAAACCAAATTCAAACACCGTTAGTGTTTCATTGTTTGCCTCATTGTTTTGGATTATACATAAACACGCTATAATTTGTTGATTGCGTTTGATCACATTAATAGAACTAAATTTTTCTCTTCCATACTCTTTCGCAATATATATTCGCGCATATCCGATCCTTTTCGTAGAAGGTTCGTTGTAGACTTTTAATCCAGTGGTAGCTTCCAATCAAACAATTTTTTAAAATTCAATTTCGCGTGTAAAACTCGAAGGATCTATTCAACCCCCCCCCCCCCCCTTCTAGATCCATAGCCATAGTCTAACAAGTGGTATCACGAGCTCCGGTTCATTCTGGTGCTTCGGTAAAACTTCTTGGATCATGGCGAACGAACCTAAGGGGGCTTATAATAGAGCTCCAGTTTTTACAGGTGAAAACTACAGCTACTGGAAGGATTGTATGCGCGTTCATATTAACTCCTTAGATCAGAAGGTTTGGAACGTTATTTTAAACGGTCCCATGGCAATCACTACGACTAACGCGGAAGGCGTTGTCGTTCCTAAACCCGAAGACCAATGGACTGAGGAGGACGAGAAAAAGTACAGTTATGATTGGAAGGCTCGTAATATGATCATTTCCTCTTTGGGAGTTGATGAGTATTATCGAGTCTCCCATTGTGAAACAGCCAAAGCTATGTGGGATGCCTTACAAGTAGCCCACGAAGGCACTAATGACGTTAAATTGGCTCGTATTAATACTCTAACGCAAGAGTTTGATTTGTTTTACATGAAGCAAGGGGAAACCATTACGGATATGCAAAAATGATTCACTCACATTATCAACAAATTGCATGTTCTTGGTAAACCAATTCCAAATGAGGTTTCTACTAATAAAATTCTGAGGTGTCTTAGCAGGGAATGGCAACCGAAGGTTACCGCTATCAAGGAGGCCAATGATCTTGCTACTCTAGACCTCACAACACTCTTTGGTAAACTCGATGAGCATGAGCAAGTGCTCATTAGTCTGGATAAACATGAGAAGAGTATAAAGAAAGAGAAGCCAAAAGATACGGAGAAGAAGTCGATAGCTCTTAAGGCTTCTTGTTCAAAGTCCACACATCAAGAGCTAAGTGATGATGAAGCCAAAAACGAAAAAGATGAAGAATCCGGTGATGATATGAGCTTATTTGTGAAAAGATATAATAGATATATTCGTAAGAATGATATTCAGCACTCGGACAGAAATCTTGTCAAGTTCCGGAAGCAATCTAGAAGTGAAGGAAATAAAAATGGCAAGGTAAAGGGGACGTGCTACAACTGTGGAAAATCCGGGCACTACAAGCCGGATTGTCCATCCCTAAAGAAAGACAAAGATAAGGATAAAGACAAGAGTCGCTCAAACAAAAATTACAACAAGTCTCGACGAGCATACATCGCTTGGGAAAGCGATAGCGAATCGGAGAAAGATGACTCCTCAAGTGACGAAAGTGAATCCGTCAACCTTTGCCTCATGGCACGTCACAACAAAGGAAGAGAGGTAAAACACTATAAATATGAAAACTGTCAAAATATGTCTCATGCTGAATTAAAAAAAGCTTTTGATACATTACACCACGAAGCTAAGGAAGCATTTCAACGCTTAGCTTCGAATAAAAAGATTTTTTCCTATTTAGAGAAAAAAGTTTCCGATTCCCAAAAGGAATTGGAAGATCTTAAAAACTCCATGGTGAATGTATCAAAAACTAAGATCGATGAGAATAAATATACATGGTTTGATCTTGGGGGCTGTGGTACTTGTCACATTTGGCAAAGAGAGGTGAGAACCCTCAAAGCCAAGTTAGACAAGGCTCTCAAGCCTAAGATTACGTTTGCTATTGATCGATCACATTATCGTGAAACAATGAATAATCCATATCAACAATACACGTATGTGATTTGAGATAGTGATAGCAAAGGTAAACTCCAAGCTAATCGTGATTGCTTATATTGTTGTAAGCCCGGTCATACTATTGCTAAGTGCCGCTTTCGGAGATTTCTTGTTCCAAAGGGCATTTATCAATAGTTGCCCAAAGGCAATTTTGGTTTCACTCACCATAAAGGACCCAATGAGAATTGGGTACCTACTCTCCCTTGATTATTCTTGTAGGTACAAAGTCTTGAGACCACCGAAGGAAGATGGGTTCTAGATAGTGGGTGCTCAAGACATATGACCGGAGACATATCCCTTTTCATCGACTTTGTGGCGAAGAAAAAGGGGTTTGTCACCTACGGAGATAACAACAAGGGACAGATTCTCGGCAAAGGTAGTGTAGGTAACCCCTCATCTACTACTATCTCTGATGTGCTTCTTGTGGAAGGCCTTAGACACAATCTCTTAAGCATTAGTCAACTATGCGACAAAAATTATAAAGTCTCTTTTTCAAAGGATTGTTGCGTAGTTGAAGATTGCGATAAAAAGAATGTGTTTAAGGGCTTGAGGGTAAATAACGTCTATATGCTAGACTTAAACGAGGTATCACTGGATGGAGACAAGTGTTTAGTCACTATGAATGAAGATTCGTGGTTGTGGCATAGACGCTTGGCTCATATCAACTTTGATTTGCTTAACAAAATTGTTTCTAAAGACCTAGTCATCGGTTTGCCTAAAATTAAATTTACAAAGGATCATCTTTGCGATGCGTGCCAAATGGGGAAGCAAACAAGGATCTCTTTTAAATCTAAAAACATTGTTTCAACTATGAGACCCCTTGAGCTTCTCCATATGGATCTCTTTGGACCATCTAGGGTTAAAAGCCTAGGTGGTAACTATTATGGATTTGTTATAGTCGATGATTTTTCTAGGTTTTGCTGGACAATTTTCTTAGCAAATAAGAGTGATACCTTCTCGGCCTTTGAACGATTTGCTAAATTATCTCAAAATAAGTTAAACACAAACATTGGGTCAATCAGAAGTGACCATGGGGGTGAGTTTGAAAATCATTTATTTGAAGCATTTTGTGATTCCAACGGAATTGATCATAATTTTTCCGCACCACGTACCCCTCAACAAAATGGAGTAGTGGAACGTAAAAACAGAGTTTTGGAAGAACTTGGAAGGACTATGATCAATGATAGTGGATTACCAAAATACTTTTGGGCCGACGCCATAAGTACGGCTTGTTATGTTTTGAATAGGGTGCTCATCCAGCCTATTCTAAATAAGACACCGTATAAGCTTTTAAAAGGGCGTAAGCCAAACATCTCTCACCTTCATGTATTTGGTTGCAAATGCTTTGTGTTAAATAATGGAAAAGAGACTCTAGGCAAATTTGATGCCAAGGCTGACGAGGGTATTTTTCTTGGATACTCTCAGTCAAGTAAAGCTTATAGAATCTATAATAAAAGGTTACGTGTAGTTGAAGAGTCAGTTCATGTTTCTTTTGACGAGTCTTATCCGAGAAATGTCGGAGAAGGTAGTTCTTTTCATGGTGCAGGTGTACCTACTGAAGACATACTCAAGGACACTGATAAGGGAATTGATCATCCTGAAGCATTGCGTATTGAGGAGGAAAAGGAGCACCAACCAGTGAAAAGTGAAGATGATCATCATGCTAAGAAAGATGAACTTCCTCCGGCTTGGAAATCTTCAAAAGACCATCCAATTGACAACATTGTCGGTGATATCTCTAAGGGAGTAACTACTCGCTCTAAACTTAGTAACTTTTGTTATTACTCTGCTTTTGTTTCCCAAGTTGAACCTAAAAGCTCTAAGGAAGCGTTACTCGATGAGCATTGGTATCTATCAATGCAAGATAAACTAAATCAATTCGGGAGAAATGAGGTTTGGGACCTTGTCCCCCCTCCGCGAGACCATCGAGTAATAGGCACCCGATGGGTGTTTAGGAATAAACTTGATGAAAATGGAGTAATAACGCGTAACAAAGCTAGGCTTGTAGCACAAGGCTATAACCAAGAGGAAGGAATCAACTATGAGGAAACTTATGCGCCGGTTGCTCGACTCGAGGCCATACGTCTTCTACTTGCCTACGCTTGCACAAAGAACTTTAAACTATTCCAAATGGATGTCAAAAGTGCATTCCTTAACGGATATATAAATGAAGAGGTTTATGTAGCCCAACCTCCAGGTTTTGAATCACACGAATATCCTGATCATGTCTATAAACTTAAGCGAGCTTTGTACGGACTTAAACAGGCCCCTAGGGCTTGGTATGAACGTCTAAGCAAATTTCTACTTGATCAAGGGTATTCAAGAGGAAAGGTTGACACAACCCTCTTTATTAAACGTCAAGGAAAACACTTAATTTTGGTACAAATTTATGTTGACGATATTATATTTGGGTCTACTAATATGACCTTGGTCAAGGAGTTTTCTAGTTTGATGCAGGGGGAGTTTGAGATGAGCATGATGGGGGAGCTTAACTATTTCCTCGGATTGAAAATCAAACAACTTGAAGAGGGCACACTCGTGAGTCAAACGAAATATTGTCTTGAGTTACTAAAATGTTTTGATATGCTGAACTGCAAAGCTATAGATACTCATATGCCTACGAGTGTTAATCTTGATCGTGACGAAAAAGGTAAGGATGTTGAGGTAAAAAGGTATCGCGGTATGATAGGGTCTCTTCTTTATCTTACCGCATCACGTCCCGATATAATGTTTAGTGTGTGCATGTGTGCGAGGTATCAAGCACATCCCAAGGAATCCCACCTAAAAGCTGTTAAACGCATACTTAGGTATCTCTCTGGTACTCCAAAGTATGGTCTGTGGTATTCCAAAGGTAGAGCTTGTTCCTTAGTTGGTTATTCCGATTCCGACTTTGCCGGGTGCAAGTTGGATAGGAAAAGTACTAGTGGCACATGTCATCTTTTCGCAAATTCCTTGGTGAGTTGGCATAGCAAGAAACAGGTTTCCATTGCTTTGTCAACAGCCGAGGCGGAATACGTTGTCGCCGGTAGTTTTTGTGCTCAAGTCCTATGGCTTAAACAACAATTGCTTGATTTCAATCTAAAACTTGAGCGGATTCCAATTTTGTGCGATAACACTAGTGCAATAAATCTAACTAAGAACCCTGTATTACATTCACGTACCAAGCATATCGAAATACGTCATCACTTCCTTAGGGATCATGTTGAGAAAGGTGATGTGATTTTTGAGCATGTTGATTCAAAAAATCAACTTGCTGACATTTTCACAAAACCTTTAGCCACTGAGCCTTTCTTTCATATCCGTAGGGAACTTGACATTCTCGACATTTCGGATCGTGCTTAATTTCTCTATAAAATGTCATATCCTTACTTCATCTATATGCACATTTATACTTTTGTCACTAACAATTTCAAAAGCTATTACCACATATGTAAGGTATCGCATCATCAAAAACGATCAAGGTAATATCGTTCTCTTTCATTAGAAATTAAGTGTACCATGATTGAGTAATATTGTTATTGTTTATTGCCTATAGTATGCTCACTTTCTTCATTTGTATGTTTGGTGTGCATGTTAGCTTTCTATTTAGCCAACACTACAGTTTAAATGTCAAAATTTAATTTTTATGTTTTTTTCAGCAAATTCATAATTTGCGTCGACTCATACAGTCTGTAGGTCGACCCATGGTTGATGCATTATTCCACTAGTAAGCGCAGGTCTGAACAGGTCGACTAAGTAGGTCGACGCATAGCTTTAACTTTTAAAATTACACATTTTTCTTCAGTATGCGTCGATGCGTAAAGGTCTTAGGTCGACTGTTCGCTCGACTTCTGCTATAAATGTTTGTTTTTTTTAGGTTGCTGATAAAACATTCTAGGTTTTCTTTGCATCATTACTTCATTGCATCATCTCCTCCTCTTCCCTAATCGTATCTCCACCAAAAACCCTAAATTCATCAATTTCACCCACAAAGCTTGGGCTCCATAACTATCTTGGGAAGTTCTTCATTACTCATCCTCTTTCAACATCAAGCATCAAATGGCTACACGGAGAGTCACCCGTAAAAGGGTCTCAAGAGAAACCTCTGCTCAAGCCGGTACTTCTCAACCTCCATAAGATTCGCCGGCAACTCTTCCCTCTCTACTTTCTCCTGAAAATCTTGACTTGTTTAAGAGTATGAAGAATAGAACTGTAATCAAACAATATGTGTATTATCGGCTTACGGTTCAACGCATGCACTTGGACGAAATCATAGAGTTATTGGATTTTCAGAATCTAAATGGCTTTTTGGAATGTGACGTCAAATATAATGAGGATCTGGTAAGGCTTTTCTATACGGGTCTCGTTGGACAATTTGATGATTTTATGTTCAACTGCAAACTAGGAAATAAGGTTCTTACTATCCAAAACACCACATGGCAAGATTTATTTGGTCTGTCTGTAACAAATGAGACGCCTGTCTAGCACATCACTGATACTACGCATGTAAATGATTATGAGTATAAGAAGGCTTTAAATTCTATGCTCAGGAGACCATACACTGATGACATTGTGGCAAGTAATCTCTTCCCTAAAGCAGGGACAACGGGAAAACTGGCTCCTATCCCTAGAATTCTACAGTGGATCGTTGCTCATAATCTTAGACCCAAGCAAGGCGGTTATTATAGGGTAGATCAACCTGAGATTCAGTTAATCTACATTCTGATGAATAAGATAAAAATCAGTTGGCCTTATTACTTTGCGAGTAGAATGTATGCTCTTCGTGGATCCGGTAGAGGGACTGCACTTGGGTATGCATCCGTGATTCAAAAGTTCTTCAATAATGCTACAATAGTTGTTCCTGGTATTCCCTATAAGTCCATCTCTACAAATCAAGAGTTCTGCCAGAAAACCATGACTATGATAGGCCACATGTGGGATGCTGTAGAGAGAAAATATAAGTATATTGTGAAAGCCAACACGGCTGTTCTGGAAGATTCTAGTGAAGCAGATGACGAAGACGAAGAAGTGGAAAGGGAAAATGAAGAAGGTGAAAATGAACAGAATGATGATGACGAGAATCAAAATGACAATGCTCAATGGCACCAAATGGATACGGGGGCTGATGATAATGCTGCATGGATGTATCAAGCATCTGAAGAAAATCACGGATGGCAATCTCCAATGGAGACTGAAGTTGACCAAGGATGGGGTTAATGGCAATATAATTGTTGGACCCATCTTGGTTCCAATTATAGGCCACCAACACAAGAGCTGAACTACCAAGAGTCATATTACACTCCTCCTTCACCTCCGCGTCCTCAACAAAACAATGAAGACATTCTTGAACTTATGAGGACGATGCAACTTGATCAACAGCGGTTTGCCACAGCTCAAGAGGAACGATTCAAGTCTCTGGAAGAAGAAATTCACACTCATGCCAACAACTTTGAATCTTTTGCCACAAATGTGATGGGAAGATTCAACACAATGACCGAAACTTCTGCGAATCAGCACCGGGCTCTTACAAACAGCTTCAACATTCTGAATCGTACAGTGTTAGAGATGACCGAGCAGCTGGATGTGCAACCTCCACCACCTCATCATCCTCAACCGTTTCGCGGCCGAGGCCATTCATTTAGGGGGAGGAGGCCATGAGGAACACCATCTCATTTTGCATCATGTCATTTTAATATTCACTTGCTATCTCATGTTTTGTTTATGATTCTAAGTGACTTTAGCCTGATTTTTAGTTCTCGTGACAATGTTCCAATTTTAACTGTGTGGCTATTATGTTGCATGTTTTGCATATCCATTAACTATTTTTAATTTAATATTCACTATGTTTTGTTAACATCCATTATGTGTGAATGTTTGTTAATGCTTATCGTTGTAATTTGTTAAGATGCACTTTCAGTTGATATTTTCTATTCATGCTATTTTCTCTCTCTCTCTTTTTGATGTTGTCAAAGGGGGAGAGAACATTGGAAAGAATAACAGGTACTGAGATAATCAAACATTAGTGGATGCATAAAGTCAGGGGGAGGATACCATCTCACATCGAGTGTTTTGCCATCATCAAAAAGGGGGAGTATGTGAGGGAAGATTCTCTCTATGTACTTTATTTTTAATGATGTCAAAACCTTCATGATTAGAACCTTCATGATTAGAACATAGTAGTTTATATGAAAAACTCAAGTAGTTAAGTATTTCACATATGTTTGATTATGATTAGAAATGATCTAGGTTCATTAGAGATGTCCCAACACCTTAGGAATCTCAAAATCCTGATTTTTTGCATGGTTCTAGGGTATGCGTCGACTCATCACCCTGCATAGGTCGACCTATGCAGTCTGCGTTTGATAGTGTAGAAAACTGGGAGGTATGCGTCGACGCACTCCCCGTTCCAGTCGACGCACAGTATGCATTTTTGCGTAGTTGTGTGCGCGGGCTTGCACAGGTCGCCTATACCTTCTGTATAGGTCGACCGCTCGCTGATTCCTGCCAATTATCTCACTTGTATTTTCATCTTAAAATTCTGTTATTTCCACATTATTACATAGCATAATATATATATCTTGTGAGTTCATTTTTTCATTGGTAACAAGAAACGTGAAAGATTTTATGCCATTTCTCTCATCAATTTCATCTTCTTCCTTGAGCATTCAAACAACTACACATAACCAATTTTTGTTTGTTGTGTTCATTGATTTGAAGTGATAAGGTTCAGATTTCAGGAAGTGTTATCTTCGATTCTGAGTTGAGATTTGTGGTAGGTGTTTCTTGAATAAAACCTTAGGGTTTTCTCCTCCAAGAATCAAAGGGATTTTGGGGGGTTTTGCACAAGCCGCTTCGTTCTACAAGGATTCAGCTGGGCGAAGGTAGCCGAAGAGATCGGTTTAGTAGCTGTAATCAGAGGATCGTAGAAGAGAGGCTTGGGTTCAAATCTTTGGTAGATTGCAATTGATCGAGTGAAGGTAATCGAAGAACGGTGTTTTCTTTCGGTTTAGTAGCGCGGGACGATAATTGAATCAACCATATTCGAAGCACTTGATTCATCTTGAATCAAGGGAAGAGAAGGCTCTACATCAACAATTCTAAGACGTTCGAAGATTTGTTTGTTCAGAAGTTTTCTCTTGTATAAACTCTCAATTACAACGATAATATATATATCTCAATTCCATGTTCGGAATTGGGGGCAGATGTACCCATAGCGAGGACGATTGGGGAACTGCCTAATCAAATCGCGTTCGTTCTCTTTCTCCTTTAACTCTTTACATTTTTTCTGCATTGTTTGAATTTGCCAAGTTTTCAAGTTGTCTAAATTTCTGAGGTGTCGTAATCTAAAGCTGAAAAATCGTTTTGGTTAAAGTGATACAATTCGTTAAATTGTTTCAAAGAGCAGCTTGAAATTACTAACCATAGAAATTCTGCACTTAGTGTGTGTGTACACACCAAGTGTTTGATAATTTGTCGCAAAGCAAATTCAAACACCGTTAGTGTTTCATTGTTTGCCTCATTGTTTTGGATTTTACATAAACAAGCTATAATTTGTTGATTGCGTTTGATCACATTAATAGAACTGAATTTTTCTCTTCCATACTCTTTCGCAATATATATTCGCGCATATCTGATCCTTTTAGTAGAAGGTTCATTGTAGACTTTTAATCCAGTGGTAGCTTCCAATCAAACAATTTTTTAAAATTCAATTTCGCGTGTAAAACTCGAAGGATCTATTCAACCCCCCCCCCCCTTCTAGATCCATAGCCATAGTCTAACAGATACATGATTGATATATGTTGTTGTACATCAAATTGGTATTTTTCTGAGTTTAGATGATGAATTTGGGTGTGGTTGGAGTGGAAAACGCAGAGAAAAATTATGCAGGAAAATTCTGCATTCTGCCTGGCCATACGCGTATTGGGGCAGGCCATACGCGTATTGACCAAGGCAATACGCGTATGGGTGGCACATTTCAGGGCCAATACGCGTATGGGTTGCATGTTTTCCCGGCCATCTGGTGAAATGCGTATGATACGCGTACGAGTTTTGGCCATACGCATACGGAATTGGTGCATACGCGGATGGACAGGACAATGGTAAAAATGGGATTTTTCAAAATATCGTTTTTCGTTTTCTTTCGTAACTTGAGTTCCGTTTATCCGATTTTTACGTTCTTGGTATTGATATGTAGCTATTGAGATGTAGTTTCTTATGGTGAGGAGTTTGGGGCTGTTAGCTGATTAAATAAGTCGGAAAAGTCAGGAATAGTGTTATTTAGCGACTTTTACCGTTTTGAATGTGTGTTTTGGATGTGAATCATGCAATAGTGCATTGATGTGAATGTATATAGATTGTATGTGATTGTATGAGATGAATGCATGAATATATTGTGAATATGTATGCATTTCAAGAATGTCTTGAGTCATTTTGTATGTGAAGCATAATGATGTACATTCTTGTGTTGTGTGATTCTAATGAGAATCCGTTGTAACGTCGTGTGCCTATGTGAGGTGTGAGCGATGATTACAAACGATTGTGTGCCTAGGTGAGGTGTGAGCAATCGGATTGTGTGCCTATGTGAGGTGTGAGCAATCCATAAACATTGTGTGCCTATGTGAGGTGTGAGCAATGGGTGAACATCGTAGGCCCGACGGGGACTTACATTGGTAACGAGCGATGGTTCCAATAAGTTCCTGAATGAACTTGAGATGATTGAGTCGGTACCGCATTGCATTTGCATAGAGTCGTGAGTCGGTCTCTATGATTTGCATTTATCATCTTTATAATTGTGCATTGATGAATAAACATGAATATGTATGTTTATGTGGAATGATAAGAATTGTGAAAGTATGCATGATGAATATGCTTGGTTTTGTATATATATACATTGTGATGTATATGAGTAAGTTGTGATGAATTGTGGTGAGAATGTAGAATATGTGTATTTTTATGCTAAGATATATAATTATATGCATTGTTATTATGATAATATTTCTCACCCTTCTGCTGTTTTATGATGCTCTATGAGGCATTGCAGAGTAGGTATGCTGGTGGTCTTTTTGTGAAGCATGTCTTCATTCTTTTGGTCGGTCGGCTCTGATATGTAGCACCGGGTAGCTAGGATGTATATGATTCTTTTGTGATACATTTGTACATGTATCTTGTTGATGAATGTTTATGTAAACATGAATTATGTTGGTGGATAATACTTGATGATATATATATATATATATATATATATATGTTGATGTTATTCAATGTTTAGATTTTCCGCTTTTATTCTAAATATTGAGATGTGGGTGTAAGGACTAAGTTCCTCTGTTTGCAAAGTTACCCCACTGTTGCATATCAATTGTTGAGCAGGTGTTGAATGTTTTAATTTCATGTATATTGTGACAAACCTTTTTTTATACCATGTTTATAATTATACTCTGACGAAATTTTTAATATGTGCCTAAATGATTATGTGATTATTTGGAGGTATAAAAAGGGGGTGTTACATTAAGTGGTATCAGAGCCAGTGTTGAGTCAGTTGTGTCTATCTTGTTGTTGTGATGGTTGAACTGTTGTTTAACCTTGTTGTCATTTTTGGGAATAATCAGAATATGGCTGGTAGGAATGACAATGCGATGGCTGCTGCTTTGGAAGCAATGGCTAGGGCGGTGCAAGGTGTGCTGAACGTGAATGCTAATGACGAGTTCAGGAAGAATCAACCACCGGTCTTCAAAGGAAGATTTGATCCCGATGGCGCTCAAATTTGGTTGAAAGAGATTGAAAGGATCTTCAGAGTCATGGGCTGTGTGGAGGAGAATAAGGTGAGGCTTGGGTCTCACATGCTGAAGGAAGAAGCCGGCGATTGGTGGGTCGGTATGCGTCAAGTTTTTGAGGTGGATGATGAAGAGATAACTTGGGATTTATTTCGTACCGAGTTCTTGAGGAAGTATTACCCTGAAAGTGTGAAAGGGAAGAAGGAGATGGAGTTTCTTGAACTGAAACAAGGTAGTATGTCCGTGGTGGACTATACTGCTAAGTTTGTGGAGTTGGTTCAATTCCATCCTCACTATGCTGCAATTACTGCTGAGTTCTCAAAGTGTATTAAGTATGAGAATGGTTTGCGTCCCAAGATTAAACAAGTTGTGGGATATCAAAGGATAAGAAGGTTTCTGGATTTGACGGAATGTTGTAGAATCTTCGAGGAAGATAGCAAGGCTCGTTCTACACATTACAAAAGTTTGAATGAGAGGAAGGGAAAGCAACAAGCTAGAAGTGGACCTTATGTGACACCTGTTGAGAAGGGCAAGCATAGGGGAAACTTTGAGAAGAGATCTGGAGGAGGAGGTTCCGGTTCCGTTAAGTGTTACAAGTGTGGTGAAATGGGTCATAAATCATTTGAGTGTGGGAAGACCGTGGTGAAATGTTCTAACTGTGGAGGCCTTGGGCATGCTACTACCGATTGTAGAAGGAATGTGGTGAAGTGCTATAATTGTGGAGAAGTGGGTCACATTAGTACTAAGTGTACTAAGCCGAAACAAGCTCAAGCGGGCAGAAAGGTGTTTGCATTAGCGGGAACGGACACTACTAGTGCAGACCGTTTGATTAAAGGTACATGCTTTATTAATAGTACGCCTTTAGTTGCTATTATTGATACGGGAGCGACTCATTCATTCATTTCTCATGAGTGCGCTAAGCGTTTGAATTTGTTTATGACTTCTTGGGGTGGTGAGATGGTTATTGAGACTCCTGCTTCAGGGTCGGTAGCTACGTCTTTGGTGTGTGTAAGTTGTCCTTTGACCATGTATGGTAAATACTTCCTTATGGATTTAGTGTGTTTGCCGTTTGAGGGATTGGACGTAATCTTGGGTATGAACTGGTTGCAATTTAATCGAGTTCATATAGATTGTTATCACAAGTTAGTAAGGTTTCCTTCTTTGGAAGATGATGAAGATGAGAGTTTCATATCCACTAAAGAGTTGAAGAAACTTTTAGCGGACGAAGCTCAATTGTTCGGTTTGTTTGCATCATTGTAGGTGGAAAGTAAAGTTGAGCTCGATGTGTTCCCAGTGGTGTATGATTTTCCAGAAGTGTTTCCAGAGGATATTACGGACGTACTGTCGGAAAGAGAAGTTGAGTTTTCTATTGATCTAGTTCCGGGTACTAGACCGGTTTCGATGGCACCGTATCGTATGTCGGTATTGGAGTTGGTAGAATTGAAGAAGCAATTGAATGACTTGTTGGACAAGAGATTTGTAAGGCCAAGTGTTTCTCCTTGGGGTGCTCCGGTATTGTTGGCAAAGAAGAAGGATGGGAGTATGCGGTTATGCATTGATTATCGACAATTGAACAAGGTGACAATTAAGAACAAGTATCCGCTTCCAAGGATCGATGATTTGATGGACCAATTGGTTGGTGCGCGTGTTTTTAGCAAGATTGATTTGAGATCGGGATATCACCAGATTCGTGTGAAAGAAGAGGATATTCAAAAGACGGCCTTTAGGACACGGTATGGCCATTACGAATATTCCGTGATGCCATTCGGGGTTTCTAATGCGCCGGGTGTGTTTATGGAATACATGAATCGTATTTTTCATGAACAGTTAGATCGTTTTGTGGTTGTGTTCATCGACGATATTTTGATTTACTCTAAGTCACAAGAGGAGCATGAAGAGCATTTGAGGATTGTGTTACAAATTTGAAAGAGAAACAATTGTATGCTAAGTTGTCGAAATGTGAATTTTGGTTGTCGAAAGTAAGTTTTCTTGGACATGTTATTTCCGGTAGTGGTATTAGTGTCGTTCCATCCAAGATTGATGCGGTGATGCAATGGGAGGCTCCTAGATCGGTTACGGAGATTCGAAGCTTTTTAGGCTTGGCGGGTTATTATCAGAGGTTTATTGAGGGATTTTCGAAGTTGGCACTTCCGTTAACGCAATTGACTTGTAAAGGAAAGGCTTTCATTTGGGATATTCATTGTGAAGAGAGTTTCAATGAGCTAAAAAGAAGGTTGACAACGACTCCGATCTTGATTTTGCCAAATCCGACGGAACCATTTGTTGTGTATTGTGATTCTTCATTGGTTGGTTTAGGTGGTGTTTTGATGCAAGATGGAAAAGTTGTGGCTTATGCTTCAAGACAATTGAGAGTGCATGAAAAGAATTATCCTACGCATGACTTGGAGTTAGCGGCCGTGGTGTTTGTTTTGAAAATTTGGAGGCACTATCTTTATTGTGCAAGATTTGAAGTTTTTAGTGATCACAAGAGCTTGAAATATTTATTTGATCAAAAAGAATTGAACATGAGACAAAGAAGATGGTTAGAGCTTTTGAAGGATTATGATTTTGGTTTAAATTACCATTCGGGTAAGGCAAACGTGGTGGCCGATGCTTTGAGTCGGAAGTCGTTACATATGTCTGCATTGATGATGAGAGAATGGGAACTTTTGGAGAATTTTAGAGACTTGAGTTTGGTTTGTGAAATGACGCCGAGAAGTGTGAGACTTGGTATGCTACATGTTACGAATGATTTTCTTGTAACCGTATGTGAAAAACAAAAGTTGGATTTGAAGTTCGTTGATTTGATGATGAGGGAAAACGAGGATTTCAAGGTTGATAATTTTGGAGTTTTGAGATTCCGTGGTCGTATTTGTATTCCCGATGATGCGGAGTTGAAAAAGATGATATTGGAAGAAGGACACCGAAGTAACTTAAGTATTCATCCGGGAGCGAATAAAATGTATCAAGATTTGAAGAAAATCTTTCGGTGGTCCGGATTAAAGAGGGATGTGGCTCAATTTGTGTATGCGTGCTTAACTTGTCAAAAGTCTAAGGTGGGACATCAAAAGCCTAGTGGATTGATGCAACCGTTGGACATTCCGGAGTGGAAATGGGATAGTATATCGATGGATTTTGTTACGGGGTTACCGAATACACAAAGAGGTCATAATGCTATTTGGGTAATCGTTGATAGGCTTACTAAATCTGCTCACTTCATTCCAATTGATATTAGTTATCCTTTGGAGAAGTTAGCCGAGATTTATGTTCTTGCAGTTGTGAAGTTACATGGAGTTCCTAAGAGTATTGTATCGGATAGAGATCCTAGATTCACATCGAGGTTTTGGGAGAGTTTACAAAAGGCTTTGAGGTTCTAAGCTAAAATTGAGTTCGGCTTATCATCCGCAAACGGATGGTTAAACCGAGAGGACAATTCAATCGTTGGAGGATTTATTGCGTGTTTGTGTGCTCGAGCAAGGTGGTGCTTGGGATAGTTATTTGGCATTGATTGAGTTCACCTACAATAATAGTTTTCATTCAAGTATAGGTATGGCACCATTTTAGGCTTTGTATGGTCGGAGATGTCGAACACCTTTGTGTTGGCATGAAACCGGTGAGAGGACGATAGTTGGACCGGAGTTGGTACAACAAACGACGGAGAAAGTAAAGTTTATTCGTGAGAAGATGAAAGCTTCTCAAAGTAGACAAAAGAGCTATCATGACAAGAGAAGGAAAGATCTTGAGTTTCAAGAAGGCGACCATGTGTTTTTGAGAGTTACGCCGGTTACGGGTGTGGGTCGTGCTTTGAAGTCGAAGAAGTTGACTTCTCGTTTTATTGGTCCGTATCAGATTTCTGCACGAGTTGGTGTTGTGGCTTACCGTGTGGCGTTGCCTCCGAATCTTTCGAATTTGCATGATGTATTCCATGTTTCGCAACTTCAGAAGTATGTTTCGGATCCGTCACATGTTATTCCTATGGACGAGGTTGAAGTGAGAGATAACCTTACGGTTGAAGCTTTACCGATTAAGATTTTGGACCGTGAAGTTAGGAAGCTAAGAGGCAAGGATATTGCGCTTGTGAAAGTAGCGTGGGGAGGCGCTGCGGAAGGCAATATGACTTGGGAGCTAGAGAATAGAATGCGAGAGTCGTATCCGAAGTTGTTTGAATCAGGTAATATTTTCGAGGACGAAAATTTCTAAAGTAGGGGAGAGTTGTAACGCCCCGATTCCGATTATTTCCATTTTGTTGAGTCTTTTATTTAAATTGACTGATAAATTATTTTATTTATGAAATTGGTGTGTTAATATGCTATGTTGACATGTTATGATATTTTACCGTTTTTGAGAGTTTGCGGGGAAATTAGAATGGATGGTATTTTGGACATTTCTTAATTAATGATAAGTTAGAAATTTAGTAAAATTGGTAGAAAAGTGATTAAGTGTAGAATTATGTGAGAAAATGAATTAATTGAATTTGAGTAGGAAATAAGAAAAGAAAAAGAGATAAGAAAAAATAGGAGAGAAAGAGAAAGAAAAGAGAAATAGAGAGAAAAAGGAGAGAAAGAAAGAGGAAGAAGAGAAAAGAGAAGAAAAGGGGAAAAGAGAGAAAAAGAGGAAAAGCTTGGAAATCTTCAAAACAACTTCTAGGAATCGATTTAATCGGGTAAGGGTGTGAAATCTTATTATCTCATCAATGTATATCATTATGTATGATTGTGTTGTTGTTGTTGATTTTTATGAGTTTTTGTAGAAACCCATTTGTGTAGAAAATGTTAGAATTCGATTAATTAGTGTTGGAAATGATGTTTTCGTGTTCCTTGTTGTTGATACATGATTGATATATGTTGTTGTACATAAAATTGGTATTTTTCTGAGTTTAGATGATGAATTTGGGTGTGGTTGGAGTGCAAAACGCAGAGAAAAATTATGCAGGAAAATTCTGCATTCTGCCTGGCCATACGCGTATTGGGGCAGGCCATACGCGTATTGACCAAGGCAATACGCGTATGGGTGGCGCATTTCAGGGCCAATACGCGTATGGGTTGCATGTTTTTCCGGCCATCTGGTGAAACGCGTATGATACGCGTACGAGTTTTGGCCATACGCGTACGGAATTGGTGCATACGCGGATGGACAGGACAATGGTAAAAATGGGATTTTTCAAAATATCGTTTTTCGTTTTCTTTCGTAACTTGAGTTCCGTTTATCCGATTTTTACGTTCTTGGTATCGATATGTAGCTATTGAGCTGTAGTTTCTTATGGTGAGGAGTTTGGGGCTGTTAGCCGATTAAATAAGTCAGAAAAGTTGGGAATAGTGTTATTTAGCGACTTTTACCGTTTTGAATGTGTGTTTTGGATGTGAATCATACAATAGTGCATTGATGTGAATGTATATAGATTGTATGTGATTGTATAAGATGAATGCATGAATATATTGTGAATATGTATGCATTTCAAGAATGTCTTGAGTCATTTTGTATGTGAAGCATAATGATGTACATTCTTGTGTTGTGTGATTCTAATGAGAATCCGTTGTAACGTCGTGTGCCTATGTGAGGTGTGAGTGATGATTACAAACGATTGTGTGCCTAGGTGAGGTGTGAGCAATTGGATTATGTGCCTATGTGAGGTGTGAGCAATCCATAAACATTGTGTGCCTATGTGAGGTGTGAACAATGGGTGAACATCGTAGGCTCGACGGGGAGTTACATTGGTAACGAGCGATGGTTCCAATAAGTTCCTAAGTGAACTTGAGATGATTGAGTCGGTACCGCATTGCATTTGCATAGAGTCGTGAGTCGGTCTCTATGATTTGCATTTACCATCTTTATAATTGTGCATTGATGAATAAACATGAATATGTATGTTTATGTGGAATGATAAGAATTGTGAAAGTATGCATGATGAATATGCTTTGTTTTGTATATATATACATTGTGATGTATATGAGTAAGTTGTGATGAATTGTGGTGAGAATGTAGAATATGTGTATTTTTATGCTAAGATATATAATTATATGCATTGTTATTATGATAATATTTCTCACCCTTCTGCTGTTTTATGATGCTCTATGAGGCATTGCAGAGTAGGTATGCTGGTGGTCTTTTTGTGAAGCATGTCTTCATTCTTTTGGTCGGTCGGCTCTGATATGTAGCACCGGGTAGCTAGGATGTATATGATTCTTTTGTGATACATTTGTACATGTATCTTGTTGATGAATGTTTATGTAAACATGAATTATGTTGGTGGATAATACTTGATGATATATATATATATATATATATATATATATATATATATATATATATATGTTGATGTTATTCAATGTTTAGATTTTCCGCTTTTATTCTAAATATTGAGATGTGGGTGTAAGGACTAAGTTCCTCTGTTTGCAAAGTTACCCCACTGTTGCATATCAATTGTTGAGCAGGTGTTGAATGTTTTAATTTCATGTATATTGTGACAAACCTTTTTTTATACCATGTTTATAATTATACTCTGACGAAATTTTTAATATGTGCCTAAATGATTATGTGATTATTTGGGGGTATAGAAAGGGGGTGTTACAATGACGGGCCTTGTTTCTTCATTTTTTTTTATTTTGATTGTGTAATTTATAATGGACTTGATGTTACATTATTTGTAATTGACCTTTGAAATGGGATTGGGATTTTATGACATGGGTCTTTTTGTGGATTGAACTTGGATGTAATTTTTGTAGAAAAATGATAATAATAAAAAAAATGGTAATGAATTTATATGGTAAAATGACATATGGATATGAAGTGGAGTTTGGATATGGTTTGAAATAAATGGGTTTGAACTTTATTTGTGGAAAGTGGATAATGGGCATGGATAAATTTGAATGCGTCAAATGGCTTAGAAATGGATAAGGATGCATAATTGTCTTGAAAATGAATTATTAAAAAAACCACGGATGTATGCCTTGATTAAACTTAATCCACCACTACACCCTAATAATCCTCGAATGATCATGAAACAATTTGGATCTTCTAATGCATTAGGGCCTTGAATCAACGAAATAAGAAGAACATGTCTTGAAATATGAATTGCTTGGTCCAGAACCCTAATTGACAATGCACTGACCTCTGCTGATCTTTAACCATGAAGCACTGACAACTTGACATCACCTGCCAACCCTGGTCTTGATTACGAAACCAATTCTTCCCCAACTGAGATTAGGTCACCTCCAGATGAGCCTCAACACAACTGCACTCATTCATGACTTAATAACTCCAAATGAATCTTGGACTCAGGTAACAAGAAAACAACAAATTTTTTGTATTTTTCTGAATAATGGTTAGTGGAAGGATCTACAGATGAAAGTTATATACAGGTAGGACAAATTTGGGGTATGACAGACGCCCCTATCTAATTGGCTTGAACCTAGTAAGATGAACTGCTACAATGTTCATTCTTTCGAGGTAGAAGTCAATTAGATATGAAGAAGACTCCGAATTTGTCCGAAAAGAAAGAAAGTGTTGGGGAGTGGAATAACAAATCAATGTCAACCCTCGAGTGGACACTGAATAACTTGCAAAGGTCGTTATCACCAAAAGGATGACAACAGAAAGAATCTGACACCAAATGGATGACAGACCTATCACCAAAAGGATGATAGTAAACACACGCATAAAGATATCTGACACCAAAAGGATGGAAGACCTATTACCAAAAGGATGATAGTACACACACGACTCGACCCTTCACCAAAAGGATGAAAATGAGGTCAAAGCTTGCTATTACATAAAGGATAATAGAGCGCGCACACACACACACACACACATACACAAACAAACCCTTCACCAAAAGGATGAAAATGAGGTCCAAACTCGCTATTACCAAAAGGATAATAGTAAGCATACATATATCTGACACCAAAAGGATGACAGACCTATCACCAAAAGGATGATAGTAAACACACGCAACGACCCTTCACCAAAAGGATGAAAATGAGGTTAAAGCTCGTTATTACCAAAAGGATAATAGAGCACACACATACACATACAAGCCCTTCACCAAAAGGATGAAAATGAGGTCAAAACTCGCTATTACCAAAAAGATAATAGAGCACACACACACACACACCCTTCACCAAAAGGATGAAAATGAGGTCAAAGCTCGCTATTACCAAAAGGATAATAGAGCACACACACACACAGACCCTTCACCAAAAGGATGAAAATGAGGTCAAAGCTCGCTATTACAAAAAGGATAATAGAGCACACACACACAGACCCTTCACCAAAAGGATGAAAATGAGGTCAAAGCTCGCTATTACCAAAAAGATAATAGAGCACACACACAGACCCTTCATCAAAAGGATGAAAATAAGGTTAAAGCTCGCTATTACCAAAAGGATAATAGAGCACACACGCACTCAGATATCTGACACCAAAAGGATGACAGACCTATCACCAAAAGGATGATAGTGAACACACACACACAGACCCTTCCACCAAAAGGATGAAAATGAGGTCAAAGCTCGTTATTACCAAAAGGATAATAGAGCACACACACACACAAACCTTTCACCAAAAGGATGAAAAGGAGGTCAAAGCTTGCTATTACCAAAAGGATAATAGAGCACACACACACACAGACCCCTCACCAAAAGGATGAAAATGAGGTCAAAGCTCGCTATTACCAAAAGGATAATAGAGCACACACACACAGACCCTTCACCAAAAGGATGAAAATGAGGTCAAAGCTCACTATTACCAAAAAGATAATAGAGCACACACACAGACCCTTCATCAAAAAGATGAAAATGAGGTTAAAGCTCGCTATTACCAAAAGGATAATAGAGCACACACACACACAGATATCTGAAACCAAAAGGATGATAGTGAACACACACACACACAGACCCTTCCACCAAAAGGATGAAAATGAGGTCAAAGCTCGTTATTACCAAAAGGATAATAGAGCACACACACACAAACACTTCACCAAAAGGATGAAAAGGAGGTCAAAGCTTGCTATTACCAAAAGGATAATAGAGCACACACACACACAAGCCCTTCACCGAAAGAATGAAAATGAGGTCAAAGCTCGTTATTACCAAAAGGATAATAGAGCACACACATGCACACAGACCCTTCACCAAAAGGATGAAAATGAGGTCAAAGCTTGCTATTACCAAAAGGATAATAGAGCACACACGTACACAGACCCTTCACCAAAAGGATGAAAATAAGGTCAAAGCTCGCTATTACCAAAAGTATAATAGTGCACACACACACACACAGAGACCCTTCTCCAAAAGGATGAAAATCATGTCAAATCTCGTTATTACTAAAAGGATAATAGAGCACAGACACGCACACAGACCCTTCACCAAAAGGATGAAAATGAGGTCAAAGCTCGCTATTACCTAAAGGATAATAGGGCATACCGATATCTGACACCAAAAGGATGACAGACCTATCACCAAAAGGATGATAGTAAACACATGCACATAGATATCTGACACCAAAAGGATGACAGACCTATCACCTAAAGGAAGATAGTAAACTCACACAACTCCGACACCAAAAGGATGACAGATCTATCACCAAAAGGATGATAGAACATACACACACACACACCCAATATCTGACACCAAAAGGATGACAGACCTATCACCAAAAGGATGATAGAGAACACACACAACGACCCTTCACCAAAAGGATGAAAGTGAGGTCGACACTCGCTATTACCAAAAGGATAATAGTAAGTGCACACTGGATTCCCGACACCAAAAGGATAACGGGTCTATCACCAAAAGGATGATAGAGAACACTGAGATATCTGCCACCAAAAGGATGGCAGACCTATCACTAAAAGGATGATAGTGAAACACACACAACGACCCTTCACCAAAAGGATGAAAGTGAGGCCACAACTTACTACTACCAAAAGGATAATAGTAAGAAAAATGATATCAGAGGCTGTCATTCACCAAAAGGATGATACACAGACCAAAGGTTCCCAGATTGGCGACACCAAAAGGATGACGGATCAATACAAGTTACTACCACCAAAAGGATGATAGGAACTCCCCAAATTCGAGGGCCATCGACACCAAAAGGATGAAGGATAGGTTTAAACAACATAAATGGCTACCACCAAAAGGATGATAGTAAATTTCTAATTTTGAGGATTGCCGACACCAAAAGGATGCAGGTTAGGTTGAATTCACAGGATTGGCTACCACCAAAAGGATGATAGTAAGGAAATTGACAAAAGGTCAAGTTTGCTGGGGATATGATGAGTGAGGCTTATTAGAGACATCAACAAAAGTTTGAAGCAAAGAAGTCACCGAAGAACACTATCCTTGTCAACAAAAGGTTGAAAGGAACCAACTCACTGGAGAACGCCCACGGTGGAGAATTTTATTTGGAGAAAACCACTTACTGGTTTGAGGATTGCGACTCTATCAACAAAAGGTTGAAGGGGACCAATTCAATGAGGAACGCCCACTGACTCGGAGAGATGCTTATTGGTGGAGATAGGGATGAGAAATTCATCAACAAAGGGTTGAGGAACATAACTTAATGAGGAACACCCACTGACTTGCTTGGAGATCACAACTTCGTCAACAAAAGGTTGAAGACTTCATGAGGAGCGCCCATGAACTTGAAGAAGATGCCCCTGACTAGGCTAAAGGAATCTTGAGCTTGATCAACAAAAGGTTGAACAACTTCATGAGGAACACCCACGGATTTGAAGAAGATGCCCCTGCCTGGGCTGAAGATTGCCTTGAAATCTTAAGATTGATCCTGGATCTTGACATGTGCATGTACAAATGCTTGATTTTGTAATGATGTTCCATAGAAATGCAATGCAAATGCTGACGCGCAGAGATGCAAGTGTTGGGAAGTATGATTTGGTTTTTGGGTAGGCATATGATGCAAATGATGCTTATGATGTTGAATGCATATGATGCGTATGATGCATATGATTGCAGACGGGTGATTGGATATGTTATGGAGGTGCCAGCATGGTGGGCTTTTGGTAGTCGCCAATGCGGATTTAGACTTTGGGTGGTAGGAGGGATTGATTTCCTCGACACTCAGTCTATTGAAGACGCCATGATTAAAGTAGATGAAGGTTCTTTTGATGCTCCGTTTGGTTACTTGATGATAAGTCGTAGTGTTTGTTCTGAGGGAACCACAACTTGCTTGAAGGTCAGGTTGACCTGAAAAAATGAGTGTAGCGACGTGATCTACTCATGAAGATCATGCTTTTGTTATGAACTCGATGATTGCTAATGTTTCACAAGGTCTTCTTGTACAACTTGAAAGTACAGAGGGGATCTGCCTTCTACAATGGGTCTTGCCCCAGTCTGAACATGGTAATGGTCTGCCCCTGATTAACTAGTTCTAGGAGTTGATCTTTGAAAGTTGATCTTTGATGTGCTTTGAGATGGCTTGCCCCTGATCGAGTTGTTGAAGGATTTGCCCCTGATTGAGCTGTTGAGGTAGTCTTGCTTCGGGTCGGCACCACTGAAAGTTCAAGTTCCTCTTTGATTGTCCCTTGTTGGGATTCCTTTGATGTCTAGCACTGATTAGCAATTAAAATTGCTCATTCACAAAGGTAATCTTAATGCAATGCTCATGCAAGTTTTGAAAAATGTCGTTTATTCAGAGTGTCGTGATAGTGTGAGATAAATGAACTGTTAGCCCAGACGTTGTACTGATTTTGCTACTGTAAAAGATATATCAAGGAGAATGACACCAATGCTAAAGATTAGCAAATACGTGGGGAGTCAGTTTACCCAACCTTGCAATAGCATGCTTTCAGAATAAACCTCGCCTCAATTAGGTCTTTTGAGGGTTGTAACGTGGTCTGGTTCACGGTTCATGAAACAAAGGATATTAGGCAAAAATTATGATTTGTACCCACCCCTACTTCGTGATGATCTCGAGTCCTATGTTCAGTTAATTCTGCACACGTCTGTCTTCCAAAAGGGTTGACGGTGTGATGATGGATATTCAAGGTATGCTTGAAATGGCAGTCACCTTATTTTTTTTATGGATATCAGTGACTCTTTGATTTTGATATGGTGGCCACTGAATCTTATTTTATTTTTGTTGAGGATTCGAGGGCCTCTTTTGCTTTGTTTTCGATCCCTAACTTTTGCATGGACTGATTTTGCTTTTCGAGTCCATCGGGATTGCCTTGATTTTTTTGCCTAAGTCTCCTTTTGAGGTGTTTCACTTAGCAGGCTTTTGATCTTTTTTTATTTTGTTGGAGGATTGTGACTGCCAAGTCGTGGGTTATTGATGAACAACCGCCATGTCTTTTGGATGTTGCTTTGTGATTTGAGTGTGTAGTTGGATTAACTGAACACTACCCTGCCCCAGGTTGAGTGTAAGGGTTTGAATATCCAAAGGAAACTGCTACTTCTTGGCTCGAAGTGGTTAACTAGGGATTAACTCCTTGTCTCTCCAGTGTTTGGGGAATTGAAACAATGCATGTACATCATCGGCGGGATTTTATCCGAAAGCATACGGTTTGCAATTATGGGTATTTTATTTTCATCATCCTCCATCCAATCATTGCTAAATAATAGTTGATAAAGAGAGTGAAATGGATAAATATTGTGTGTCGGTGATTTGCAGTAAATGGAAGAAATGAGTGAATACGACATAACTAATTCAAAACATACATAATCACTACATTAACAAAACCAAATACGAATGACAATGTTTAAAGCATACAGTACTTAAACAAACAAAGACAAAATAACTAGAATGTAAAATGATGGGATGGCATGACGAATGCCTTCTTTGAGGAACTGATCTTCCTGTCTTGACTTGATTGGCTTGAACTAGCTTTATCAGAATTGGAGACTATTCTCCTTGTCTTCTGCAACCCCTTCAATAACTGATGGTCCTACTTGTACATGTGGCAGCATGGTTTTGTTGGATGTGATTCATCATTTATCTGCTCTTGGCTTGAGTAGCGTATTGGTGTCGAGGAATCAGCTTGATTTACTGGAGAAGGAAGGAAGCTGAAATGAGATTATGAAGTTGAAATGCAATGCAAGATGCATAAATGATGCAATGCAATGCATTGACATGTATGCGAGGATGCAAGATGCAAGATCCAGGATCACAGATCATAGGTTCGAACAGTTCTGAGGTTGGCCGAAGGAACGGGTCAACAACCAAAGCTCGGATCAAAGAAAGCCCACGGGTAGGTTTCTAAGACGGGTAGGTGTCTAGAGTCATGGATATATTTCAAAGACATTATAGCCATGACAAAGGGGCTTGTCCGACTATAATATCCTCGAAATAATATCCTCTAGGTGAGATTTTCGTATCTTCCCCACGAGAAAGATTCCTCGGAGGCATCCACTACACAACCATCGACACACGAGTTCTAAGAAAGGTTCTCAGAGTCATAGATCGAGGTTGAAAATATTATTGTCATGAAGTAATACGTTCAAGGGATCTCATCTGATTGGGGCGTTCTTATTAACCCAAAAGGAGTTAACACTACCAACCACCGTGGATAAAATGGTTAATGGTCCTTGGGATCAACGATTCAGACTCGAAAACATTATTGCCATGGCAAAGACTCACCACAACAATAACATCTCCAAGGGAATCTACTCCAAGCAAGGTTTTCGCTTCAACTCACGTGGAAGAAACCACGCAAGCATCCACTACACAACCACCATCCTAATCCTAGGTTTTTTCTCGATTCGGGTGTAGAGCCATCTCACAAAGTACCCATAACCAGGGCAACCCAACAATATCACAAAAGGTAACATAAATAAGGAAATAGGAAAGCAAATAAATAAGTTAATAAATGAGAAGAAAATAAGCAAACGAAGCTAACGAGCTCGCGATTCGAATCAAGATAGGCTTGACTTTCTCTTACATGGAGCAAATGATCCCAACAGAGTTGTCAGCTGTAGCACCTCGAAAAATCACAATCGAAGACATGACCCTCGCGCGAAAGGCGCAGAAGCAATTGCGGTTCAATAGAAAACCTTTAAGGGAGATAAGAACATGGTCATCGCAACCACATTCTGGGTTCAGGATTCGGTTATGTGATGGGAAGGTACGCGCACCCCCTCACGTCTGTTGTACTCAACGGGAACCTCTTAGTTCGAATCATGATGAATGTTAGCTAAGCTTGTTTATTTTCTTCTCAATGCTAAATGCGAAACAATAAGATAAAAGGAAGATATGCTAAGGGGAAATGGGTGGTTCTAGGATAGGTGCTCACTAAGGATTGGGGCCCTTGTGCCTACGTATGCTAATTCGGACGAGAATGAGTAATCAGAGCAATCATAGTTCGACTACGGGAAAAGAAAGAGGGAAAACGGAAGATGGAGGGAAGGTAGGAAAAGGTGGAAAAAGAAAAAGTGTGCTCGCCAAGATCATCGCAATCTTGTGCCTATGTATCTTTACTCGGACGAGAATAAAGAATCAGAGCAGTTGTAGTTCATGGGTACGACCATGAAAAGAGGAAGGTTTGGTGAAAAATGGAGAAGGTAGCCCGCCAAGATCATCACAATATTGTGCCTACATATCTTTACTCGGACGAGAATAAAGAATCATGGCACCCGTAGTTCGTGGAGACGACCACGAAAAGAGGGAGGAAACGGTGAAAAATGGAGAAGGTAACCCGCCAAGATCATCGCAATCTTATGCCTGCGTATCTTTACTCGGACGAGAATAAAGAATCAGGGCAATCGTAGTTCATCGATACGACCATGAAAAGAGGGTAGTTGGTTTAGTGAAGTTGGTTTGGATGACGATTACTCGAAGCCTAAGAAAGATTTCTCGAGCCCAAGTAATCGGGAGAGTGAGTCAAAGACTTGGCTCTCTCTCTTTTTCATCTAAAGTGGTTGAGTTTGAAAAGTGTTTGATGGTTGGACGAATGGTTGGAACGGTTGTCGAGTTGGAAATGTTTTAGAGGTGTCAATTGCTCACACACGAGTAAAAGAACCAACACCTAAACAACTGAAGGGAGATCAAAGACTCAAACCCCCATTTTTCACCTTAAAAAGAGTTGCGATAGCTGTTAATCATTTTGAAGTTTGATTGTGAAAATCCACTTGACGTTGGATCAAGGGTTTATTTGTGTGCGAAAAGGTTTGAAAAGAGTTTGGTTAGAAGTTGATTTGAAAATGGCTCGACGACGAATCGGGGGTTTAATTGAAAAGAGGTTTGTTTTGAAAATGGCTTGACGACGAGTCGAGGGTTTGATGGAAAAGAGGTGAGAATCGATCCTAGTCCCTAGGGGTGCTCCTAGTAACGAAACAACGACGAGTTGTGCGAGTGAGTATGATAGGTTGATGGCGATGCTAATGAGCAATCGACTTATGAGGGTGTTTTGAAAATGGGCTCGACGACAAATCGAGAATTAGTTTGAACGTGGTTGTCTATGCTAGTCCCTATGGGTGCTCCTAGTAAATAAACCATAATCAAAGTAAATCGAATGTGTACATCGGAATGGGAGCGAGGTACATGTAAGTTAACTCCACTGTCGCACTTCCATAACATAATCTAGTTCCCTTGTAATTCCAATTTTGTTGGATAGTAGTTGGCATTGAGCTGTGGATGAAAGGGGGGGGGGGGGGGGGGTAGCCTTGTTGGTCTTGAGATGAATTTGGGGTGAATATTTATGACTGGAAAAAAAGGGATTTGTGGTTAAAGTGTTTGGAAGTTGGGTTTTTGAAGGGTACGTGGGGTAGGTTGTGTGAATAAGTATTGGTTGTAATGGGTGGTGTTTGTTGTTAAGTGTATGATGTTGATGGGGTAAATTGTGGATTTTGTTATTGGGTGTTGTAGGGGGTTTAGTTAAATGATGGGTATTGGTGTTGGCAGCGTTGGCTTGGTCTATAATGTGGTTATGTTAGGTTGAAAGGGTATTGGTGTTAAAGATATGTTGTTGGTTGTTTGTGGTGCGAGGTGATTGAGTTGAGATGTAAGTGCTTATTGATGGTCTGGTGTGTTGGGAGTTTGAAGATGAGAGTTGGTCATGAGGGTTAAATAGTAATTTATTTTGTGATAGATACAAATTTGACACAGATCTATACCAAGTCAAGTATTCTTTACTCGGTTTACATTCTGTTGGCATGATATACCAAGCAACTTAAAGCACTCCCACAACATTTGTGTGCATTAGTTCCACAACACTTTCTCTATAACCACTCAAAAAACACTTGTTCAATAACACATTGATATATCATGTCTCACTGATCGAGGCATTTTCATTCACATTCTTTCACTATTATGTTATGACAATTCTGGAGTGTCATTTTTTATTTCTACTATTTTAGTGTGTTTTCTAAGCTTAGTTTATTTTTATCTTTATTTTAATTTTGTATCGTGTTTTCTGAATAAACAACTATTTGCACCCTCTCGTTATGCAAGTCATAACTTGGGTTACGAGAATCGGATTGACGCATTCTAATAGGCGTTGGAAAGTTGAAAGAATAAGCTAAAAGTTTCATGTTGAAGTTAGAAATATATTCAAAGTACAGAAGACTCGAATAAATCATTTTAGTTTCAGACTTAAATAAAATAATTAGTTTTGAACCGATTTTTATGTTTTCCGACCCGGATATGATTAGAACCCGAATTCCTTGCCCCCTTTAACCTAAGTCAGTCGCGATATTGTTCATTAATCTTATTCACTATTCAAAAAAATATTCTTTGTTTTGTACGATTCATGGAGAACTAATTCCAAAGGCAAATTTTGTTGATTACGGATTCCATCATACTTTGAGGTTATAATAGTTTTAATCCAAATTGTATTCCTTTCAATTATATTCTATGATTCTTGCATGCTTAATTCGATTTTCATAGGATATATTGATTTAATTCGATTGTTGTATGATCCTTAACTTTAAACATGTTAGCGTAGCTTTTTCGTTATCGTCTTTAATTAAGTCGTGTTTGCTTAATTCGCGAGATTTTAAATCCGCTTGCTTAATTCAGATGATAGGAACTTACTTCACATAATACCAAATGCGCTTGTCAGTGAGTTTTATAATCGAATAGGAATAGATAATCCATTTAGGAGATTGGAATTATAATAATCAGTGATAAGTTGGAACCCGAATCAATAGATTAGCCATTTTGGCTTATTCAGAATCTATTATTTGTTATCATTTCCTTAATCGAACTTAAACCCCCATTGTTCCTTCTATTGGTAAAAATCAATCCAAGTTTCCTTACGATACAACTCTCGAGTGTCGCTTCATTTAACTATATTTTTCATTTACTCGTATTTGACCCGTGTGTGACAGCGGATCAAATTCTCTCAACAATGTGTAGTTAATGCCCATCACAAAGGAGGGATCTATACATCTGATGATATGGGCATGATCATCAAAAATACTTTAATTTTTCGTTTCACGATTAATAGAAAGTCCAACTTCCAACACTTAAAATATAGGATACATATGAAACTTCAATCTAGAATTGTTTCACAAATTATTTAACGAAATGCAGTTCAATTTAAAAACAACCCTGTAAAATTTTTTCCATTGAAGGTATGAGACGACGAAGACGTTGAAAAGATGTTATGGCTGCATGTTCCAGTGTACGCCAAGACACCTATGTTCATTTGTCCAACATTTACAAGGTCGCAAACTTATTTGGGGTTTACAATATAAGCTTTCCAGTAATACCATGGGAGGAATATTGGCTTATTTATGAATGAGATCAAATTTTTCATATTCCAAGAATGCAGAGGAACAAGAAAGGTCACCTAGTGAGCACTCATATTAGAACCGAAATTGACACGACTGATAAATTAGAGAGAAAATATGGACTTTGTCATCTTCCTGGTCACAGCCGAACTCGGTGTCTCACTGTTGGAACTAGTAATAATTAAATTTTTATTTTGTTGTCAAATATCAATTATAGATTACCATGAAGCTTCTCATTTGTTTGAACCAATACTAATTAAGTATTTGTTTCGTCGTTAAATGTCATTTTTTAAATGCAAAAATCTTTCACATTTAATATAGATAACAAGAATCCAGTTAACACAAAACGAACAACAATACGTCTAAAACAATATCACATACAACAAATATTAAAACATATAAAAACACATACAACAAATAAAAACACTTAACACCACAATATTTCTAAGAGATTACAACAATCAAAACAATATTATTTGCAGCAAATATCATATCCCTGACATCATTATTATCTTTAACACCACATATGTTGGATACCACTGTCTTCCGCAATAGAGATGTACGAAACAAGTCTCTCAATACTTATAATTCTTTCACCATCATTAATCTCTCCATATAAGCAACGAATCAAGTTCCTCTCTAGTTGCTAGAAACTTTGGATGTTAAAAAAAACATCTTCATCAGAGGCTTGTCTCTGTTGAGTTGTAACTCCTTGTGTCGAAGCATTGTAGCTCGACAGAAACAAGGAGTAGTCGAATTGTTATAATGTGTGTGTGTGTCGAGTTGTAATAGTGTGTCGAAGCATGTTGCTTCACACAGAATTTCGACATAGGCCTATTTCAGTATTGTTAGCTATTTTGGGCTTTTATAGTTTTGGGATTTGGCTTGGGGTGCAAGCTAACCTAAATCTATAAATAGGGTGAAACCATTATTTTTTGCAACAACTCAGAATTGAGAACTTGTATTCAAAGTTTGCAGTTGCAAGTGAATAGTAAAATTTTCCATAGTTTGTGGGCAGAGAGAAACTCTACAGATTTTCATCTTCTTCTTCAACGTTATTCTTTTCTCTTTCTCAACCCTTTTTCTTTTCATTTCCATTTTGTGATTGTTAGCATTCTTGAGATCAAGATTAAATAGAAGAATTCTCCATAGGTTGTGGTGAAATTTCCAACATCTGGTATCTAGAGCTCCGGTTGCGATTCAAGGAAGAAAATTGTGATGGTGATTAATCATCCAAACAGACACTTTACGACGAGCCTTCCGATTCTCAAGAAAGACAATTATAAGAATTGGTGCAAGCAGATTAAGGTGGTTTTCTGTTATCAAGATCTTTGGGATCTTGTGAAGGAAGGAGTAGCACCACTTGCAGAAGATGCGGCAGATCAAGAAAAGGCTGCACCTAAAGAATTGAAGGAGAAAGATTATAAAGCTCTCTTTATAATCCATCAATGTGTTAATCCAGATAATTTTAAAAAGGTTAGTGATGTAGAATCAGCAAAAGAAGCTTGGGAGATTCTTGAAAAATCGTTTGGAGGCGCAAAGAAGGGAAAGAGGTAAGGTTATAAACTCACAAAAGGACTTACGAATTACTTCAGATGGAAGACAATGAAAATATAACAGATTTCTTCACCAGAGTTACAAAGCAGGTGAATCAAATCAAGGTATGTGGAGAAGTGTTGACATAAAGATCAGTTGTGTCAAAGATCTTGAGGTAATTGGCTCCAAAATTCGACCACGTGTTAGTAGCCATAGAAGAGTTGAAAAACTTGTCAGTATTGAAAAAGGAAGAGCTTCAAGGGACGCTTGAGTCTCGTGAGCAAAGGATGGCTTAATGAGCTGTAGGAAAGTCGGAGAGTGGTATGGCTTTGCAGGCGTAGTCAGAAAAAGGAAGAAAAGGCAAAGAGAGCTAGAATGGAAACAAAGGTATATGAGGCTACACCAATTCAACTGGTCAAAATCAGCATGAAGGAAACTGGTCGAATCAGAGAAAACCCTGGAACCAAGATAACCAAAGAGGTGGTTCTGCAGGTAGAGGAAGAGGTGGTGGTCAAAAGCCTGACAAAAGTCACATTTAGTGTTTCAAATGTCAGAAGTATGCTCACTATTTTAGTGATTGTCCAGAAAAGAAGAAGAATCAAGCAACTGATGTAAAGCTGGCAAAACATGAAGAAGAAGAGATGTTGCTGATGGTCGCAACAAGAGACGAAGAGAGATTCTAGGACCAGTGGTACTTGGACTCAGGATGCTCATCACACATGACTAGAAGAAAATATTGGTTTATCAACATGAGGCTCTCGTTGAAGAACATGGTGAAGTTTGCAAATGACAACACTTTAGCAGCTGAAGGTGTTGGTGATGTTCTGGTTATGAGGAAAGATGACAAAAGGTCAGTAATTTCCAATGTGTTGTACATACTAGGCATGAAGAGTAATTTGCTCAGTATACGACAGCTTGTCGAAAAGAACTACAAGGTAGTTGTCGAAGACAAGATAATGAGAGTTCTCGACGCAGGTTGTAGGTTGATCTTGAAGGCTTCAATGTCTCAGAATAGGACCTTCAAGATTGAACTCAATATGATAGAGCACAAGTGCCTAGCAACTGAAACCAGCAGAGATGAGTGGTTATGGCATTTTCGACTAGGCCATCTCAATTTCAATGACATCATAGAGCTAAAGAGAATAAATATGGCTTCAGGATTACCTGAAATTGACATTCTAAGTAAAGTTTGTGAGGAGTGTGTTCAGTCGAAATAACACAAGAATAGCTTCAGCAAGGATGCAAGAAGGAATTCGAAGGAAATTCTAGAAGTCATATACTCTGATGTATATGGTCCAATCCAAGTGGATTCGATTGCAGGCAATATATAGTTTGTCACATTCATAGATGATTACAGTCGAAAGTTGTGGACTTACCTCATCAAGAAGAAAAGTGATGTGATCGAGGTATTTTCCAGATTCAAATCTATGGTCGAAAGACTGAGTGGTCGAAAGCTGAAAATTCTGAGGACTGATGGTGGTGGAAACTATGTGTCGAAATAGTTCGATGCATTATGTGAAAAAGAAGGGATTGTGCATGAGGTGGTGCCACCCTACACTCTATGGCAAAATGGAATTACAGAAAGAAAGAACAAAACCATCATGAACATGGTGAGAAGTATGTTGAATGGAAAGCATTTACCCAAAGAATTATAGGGAGAAGCGGTTTGACAGCAACATACGTATTAAACAAATGTCCGACGAAGAAGCTTGAAGGAATCACGCCAAAAGAATATTGGTCTGGTGTCAAGCCTAGCCTAAGTCATTTGAAGGTGTTTGGTTCTATAGCACATAGACATGTGCCAGATCAATTGAGAAGAAATCTTTATGACAATTTGAATCAGATGATCTTGATAGGATATCATTCGACTGGAGGTTATAAGCTGTTCGACCCAATGAATAAGCAGGTAGTGATCAGCAGGGACATGATCATAGATGAGCTTAAAGAATGGGACTAGACTCAAAATGTGAAGAAAGATTCAGTGAGATTCTTGTGTGAAGAAACAGCTAATGAAGTTGAAAAAGAAGATCGACGAGCAGAAGTTCGAGGTGAAGCTGGCCCAAGCAGACCTCAACGAACAAGACACATGCTTGCAAGGTTGCAAGAATGTGAGATTACATCAGATGATGTGGTTGATGAAGATGATAAGTTGGTACACTATGCTTTATATTCAGATGTCGAACCAGTCAATGCAACTGAAACATTGAAAGATTCGAAGTGGGTGAAAGCAATGAATAAGGAGTTAGAGTCCATCGAAGTCAACAACACTTGGTCACTTGTCGAATTGCCTCAAGGCAAGAAGTCAATTGATGTGAAGTGGGTTTACAAGGTGAAGATGAAACCTAAAGGAGAAGTAACTCGACAAAGGCGAGACTTGTGGCAAAAGGATTTCTTCATAAGGAATGAATCGAATTCGCCGAAGTGTTTGCACCTGTTGCTAGGATCGAAACAATTAGGTTGGTTGTTGATCTAGAAAATATAAACAATTGGCACACATGTCAGATGGACATGAAGTGTGCATTCCTTAATGGCCCCTTAGACGAAGAAGTTTATGTCGCACAACCAGCTGGGTATGTGAAATGAGGCGAAGAAAGAAAGGTGTACAGGCTGCATAAAGCCCTGTATGGACTGAAGCAAGCTCCAAGAGCTTGGAATAAGAAAATCGACAACTTCTTAAGGGAGAAGGAATTTGTGAAGTGCACAACTGAGCATGGAGTCTATGTAAGGAGAAGCAATAGTGAATTGCTTATAATATGTCTCTATGTCGATGACCTGTTGATAACAGGAAGTTGCAAGAAGGAGATCGAAGATTTCAAATATGAACTAAGTGAGGAGTTTAAAATGTCAGACTTGGGAAATCTCTCATATTTCCTTGGCATCAAATTCTACAAGAGTAGTAGAGGTTTGATGATGCACCAAAGAAGATATGCAGGCGAAATACTCAAGAGATTTGAGATGCAAGATTGCAATCCAACTTCAACTCTAACTGATACCGGATTGCAACTGTCGAAGGATTCAAATGAAAATAATGTCGACCCAACCCAATATAGAATACTTATTGGGTCACTTAGATATCTTTGTCACATAAGGCCTGACTTAGCATACAGTGTGGGTACGGTAAGTAGATTCATACAGAAGCCAAAGGTATCACACCTAGCAGCAACGAAGAGGATACTGAGGTATTTGAAAGGAACTCTCGACTACTACATTTTATTTCCTACAGCTGATGAAGGAAAAGAATGCAATTTAGTGAAATACACTTACTCAAGTTAGTGTATTGATGTTGAGGATCGAAAATCCACAGCAAGTTATGTGTTTATGTTAGGTGGTGTACCAGTTGCGTGGAGTTCGAGAAATGAGCCAGTAGTGGCATTGTCATCATGCGAAGAAGAGTACATAGCTGCTTCTCTTTGTGCATGTCAAGCAACATGGATGGTGAACTTGGTCGAGAGATTACAGGGAAAAGTCATGGAGTAATTACCATGAAGATCGACAACATGTCAGCTATCAACTTGGCGAAGAATCCAATAGCACACGGTCGAAGCAAACACATCGAAATGAGGTTCCATTATCTTCGAGAGAAGGTAGCAGAAGGGAAAATGAACTTGGAACACTGCATAACTGAGAATCAGATTGTAGATATCATGACGAAGGGAGTGCAGGTCAAAGTGTTCAGAAGAATAAGAGCCATGATGAATGTAGACAACTTAGACACAATGAATTAGGTGGTGTATTGAGTTGTAATTCCTTGTGTCGAAGCAGTGTAGCTCGACAGAAACAAGGAGTAGTAGAATTGTTATAATGTGTGTGTGTCGAGTTGTAATAGTGTGTCAAAGTGTCGAAACAGGTTGCTTCACACAGGATTTCGATTTAGGCCTATTTTAGTATTGTTAGCTATTTTGGGCTTTTATAGTTTTGAGCTTTGCCTTGGGGTGCAAGCTAACCTAAATCTATAAATAGGGAGAAACCATTATTTTTTGCAACAACTCAGAATTAAGAACTTGTATTCACAGTTTGCAGTTGCAAGTGAATAGTACAATTTTCCACAGTTTGTGGGCAGAGAGAAACCCTGCAGATTTTCATCTTCTTCTCCAACGTTATTCTTTTCTCTTTCTCAACCCTTTTTCTTTTCATTGCCATTGTGTGATTTTTAACAATCTTGAGATCAAGATTAAATAGAAGAATTCTCCATAGGTTGTGGTGAAATTTCCAACAGTCTCTCGAATAAATAACATGTCATTTATGGTGATTCATGATAGAATGAATTAACAACAAAAAATTAGAAGAAATTGAGAAGCAATGTGAAAAAATGAATCATATCACACATCTATTTATATCGGATTTGTCATGTGGATCCGCTAAAACAATTGGCAGAACTATTATAGATAAATCAAATCAATCACCAATTGCATCTCCTACTTTGTACTTAAATAATAAAAAATAAAAATCAATCCCCAATTGTCGTTCCGGCTCTACACTTAAATAATAAAAAATATAAAGCAACCATCAACTATAGTTCCAACATTTTACTTAGATAATAAAAAATATAAAGCAATTGCCAATTGCAATTCCGGATCTGTACTTAAATAATAATAAAATATAAAGCATCTGCTAATTGCAATTCCGGATCCAATACTTAAATTATATAAAATTAATTATATAATAAATTACAATAAATAAATATAAATAAATAATTTTAAATAATTTATTATTATCTAATTATAGTTTAAAAAACAAGTATATTTAAATTATATTATTTATTTTTAATTTATTATTTAATATCTATTTACTATTAATATTAAAGTAAAATTAATTAATAAAATAAAAATATGTAACAGGAAGGGACGCCTCATTGTGCGATTGTGTTAGGTGTCAAGAAATGCTTATTTTCATAATTGATTTTGATGCCTTTAAGCTCTTTTAATCGCTTTAATCAGGAAACGACTTATTAATTAAGCGATTCTTGCATTTTTATAAGTATTAGGTATTTTGATGTGTTTGTGTATTTTTGTAGCATTTTAGGTGAAAAGATTGCAGCTCGATTCGCAAGGAAGCCCTCAGAGTAGAAAGCTCGCGTGTCGCATTTTAGGCCCCTTGGACCGCCCAACGCTGCTAAGGCGCAGGATTCATCATTTTGTCTTAAATTCCAGAAGCGTTCCCTGGTGCGCCTCTTCAGGCTCCGCCCAGCCTAGGACTGATCACCCGACGTAGAGATTGCATCGCCCGACGCTAAAAGATATTTTGTGAGGCCCAGCTGGCACTGTAGCTGTCACGTGGCCTCACTTTTTGGCCACCACCCGGCGCTGCTTTCTAGGCTGAATTTGTACTTAAGTACATTTGGTAGATTTTTTTGGGATATTGCATCACTTTTCATTGTACTCTCTTGTAACCTAGAAGCTTGTTTTAGGAGAAAAACTCCATTGTTACTATTTTTCATAGATTTCAAAGCTTTTATGCTTCAATCCTTGAATCTTTGAAGATTGATGCTCCAAAAGCTTTGCTACTTACTTGTCAAGCAAGCTACCATGTCTATGGGTAGCTAAGCACTTTTGTGTCAAGATTAGAGGTAGATAATCCTCTCTTTTGTATGTATTCATCTTGGTTGTAAGTTTGTGAACTTTGTTGATAATGAATATAGAGGAAAAACTTTGTTTATATGGTTTATATTTTGTTTTAATCTATGTTCGAGAGAAATGTTTTACAACTTGACATAAGTTTCAATCCATCAATAATCATAAGGCTAGAGATAGTTTTGAAAGGTGATGTTCATAAATATTAAGCTTGAATGTTATCATATTGGTAGTTTGAGTGAGAGAGATAAATCTCACAACAAGTGTTCGAGAGAAACTTGTTGAGAGGATATGTGGTTATATTTATTGTTAACGAGTTCACACGCTTGATCGAGTTGATACGTACGAAACGGATTACCGAAAACTAATCTTGACATGTTTTTACCAAAAATCCTAAAAAAAATCTTTTTACCGTTGAAATCTAAATTTTATGCAAACGTTACGAAACGAATGACCAACCATTTATTATTATAAAGTTTGAAATGCTTTTTACTATCGAACGGCGGCAATATACACAATCTCTGTGGATACGATAAAAACACCCCCGATAATACATTTCAACAAAATGGCGCCGTTGCCGGGGATTGTTGTTATATTGCGAGCATTGCAATAGTTATTGAGTTTTAAACTTGTTAACTTTTTCCTTGTGCTTGTTGATTTGTTTGGTTTAGTGGGCAGACTCCGTTTTATGCGAGGAAAGTTACCCACAGACCAACTTCTTTTTGATCCTGAAATTGAAAGAACTGCGCGTAAGTTAAATAGCAGAACAAGGCGGAGGAGGAAACTTGCCAAAGAAACACGAGAGTGAGACAAAAGTTCAACTTCAACGCAAATACCACAGTTACCGCCAACCATGGCACCACCACCACCACCACCTGCTTCAGTTCCTTGTACAAATAGTCTGAGACATACATCACAATTTGCACGTAATGCTTAGAACGGTCGACATTCAGAAATGAAAACTGGTATCCTCTCACTTCTATATCAGAATCCTTTCACTGGTATGTATCACAAGGATCCTTTTACACACCTGACTAAGTTCTATGAGATTGCAGGAGCAACTGGTGCACCCGAAGCTGAAGAAGAGTCACTGTTTAAGAGACTATTCCCGCATTCCCTCATTGGGAAGGCCAAGGAATGGTATCTTGACCAATCTACGGCAATTATGACGGACTGGAACGTGCTTGAGGAAAAGTTTTTGGAACGATTTTTTCCACACAATCATTTCATGGAGGCTAAAACATCAATTGCAATTTTCACTGAAGGCGGAAATGAATCTCTCAACGAAGCTTGGGAGAGATTCAAGTCCATGTTGAGAAAGTGTAAAGGACACGGTTTCGATGAGCTTACTCAAGTTCACATTTTTAGAAATGGTCTTCAATTGGTCCATAAAACATTGTTGGATGCCACCGCGGGTGGATCGTTAATGGCTAAAAGCGCTGATGAGGCTATTTCTATCATTGACCGTATGGCTCTAAATGACCATCAAGGGAACCATAACTATGGCCCTTCGCAAAAGAAAGTTGGAATGCTTGAGTTGGGAACTAATGATGCAATTCTTACGCAAAATAAATTGTTATCTCAACAGGTTGAGTTGTTAAGGCAACAAATGTCCAAGCTCCCTCAACAACTCAAAGAAATGCATGAACTTCCGAGCAAGAATGTGCAGGTAGCTTGTTGTGAATTGTGTAGAGGAGATCATCCTACCGGGTATTGTCCTCTGGTAGTGGAAGAAGTAAATTATGTTGGAAACCCTACTCAAGGTTATCAAGGAAGACCTCCTTACTAAAATGCTCAACAACCTTACCAAAATCAGCAAAGCTACCAACCAAAGGGCAACTACCAAAATCAACAAGGATTTCGACAAAATCCTTACCAACCACCCCAAGATCAAAGTGGAAGTTCAAGGTTGGAGGAGACTTTCACACAATTTATGAAATTATCAATGGCAACTCAAAAGAGTACGGAAACTTCGATTAAAAATCTTGAATCTCAAATCGGGCAACTTGCAAAGCAATTAGCCAAAAAGCAAAAGGGGTCATCCTTCTCCGCTATCACTCAAACAAATCCCAAAGAGCATTGTAAAGCCATTTTCACAAGAAGTGGAAGAACAATTGGAGGAGATGTTGAACTTGAGGTGGTAGTCGAAAAGGAAAATGATATTTTGTTGGAGGAAGTCGAAAAAAAATTTGAAAATGGTGTGGGCACACCAGGTTTTTGATAAACATTGTTGTTAGTTTAAATTTCTGTTTGTTATTATTATTTTGAGTGGTTTAAATTATGTTTTGTGTTGTGTAAATAATTTAGTCATTTTTGGTTTGCCTTTGTGAGTGACGAAATTAAGTTTTTAGTTACTCAAGAATTGTTGGAGAAGCCTCTTTTGCTTGTAGCATGTGGTGATGATACTAATATTGGCAAAAGGTGTTACAAAGAATGAAAAATATTTTGTAGCATTTTTTTTGTTAATATGCATTTGGTACTTTTTGAAAATTTTTGTCAATGCATTAGTTGGTAATATCATGTTCATGTTGAATCATTTAGGACTTAACCAAAGATGTGAGTGGCCTTTGTTGTTCACAAGTTTAGAGTAATTCGAGTAATCATTGTTTAACTCAAGCGTTTTATGTTTAATCTTACTTGTTGATTGAATTATGGAAACTTAAAAGTGATCAAGGCATTTTTGAGTAGTATAAGTAGAATCACTTTTCCAAAAACACTTCAAGTCACCTTGTAAGTGTGTGAGCATTAGAAACCTCTTTTGAGCCAAAAGCGAAAATTGTTATCTTTGAAGCATGAACCCAAACTTTAACCATTTTGAAGAGCATTTTGATTTAAGTGTATAATATTGTTGAAATTTAGGAGATTGGTTCATTGTGAAAAGAGGAAAAGGAATTATGGATACAATGCTTTCTCAAAAGAAATAAAAAAGATAATGAAAAAGAAAGAAAAGAAAAAGAAAAGGAAATATCAAAAGAAAAAAAAAGGGAATCAAAGCAAGAAATGAGAATGCATTGTGAGAATAAGAGTTGAAAGTTTGAACAAAAATGGTTATGTTTAAAAAGAAAATGCTCTTCATAAAATTTACCCTTTCTTGATTCAATGGTCGTGTATATATGTCCCTTGTTTTTAGCCCTGGCCAAGTTACAACCGATTAAAAGCCCTTAGTGGTCTCTGTTTCCATGGTTTGTTATGACTTGTGAGATGATTGCATAACTTGTTTGTTGTGACACGATTACTTGCGAGTGTGTTATGTCCTGCGTAGATAGTTATGTGCATAATGTGTTTGAGTGTAGTAGGTGATTCAATTTGAGCGTGAGGGTACTAATTGTTGCATTGTGTAATTTTTTATTTAGGATGTTGTTCATATTCAAGTTTGAATGCTATGCGGTGTGAAGTAATTCTTTGTGAGTGTTAATTGCCGAATTTGAACCATTTGTGTTATCAGTCGATTTGGTGTTTGAAGGCTTTTCTTGAGACTTTTTGAAAATTTCTTTGATTGAGGGCAAACAAAGATGCAAGTTGGGGAGAGTTTGTTAGGTGTCAAGAAATTCTTATTTTCATAATTGATTTTGATGCCTTTAAGCTCTTTTAATCGCTTTAATCGGGAAACGGCATATTAATTAAGCGATTCTTGCATTTTTATAAGTATTAGGTATTTTGATGTGTTTGTGTATTTTTTGTAGCATTTTAGGTGAAAATATCGCAACTCGATTCGCAAGGAAGCGCTCAGAGTAGAAAGCTCGCGTGTCGCATTTTAGGCCCCTTGGACCGCCCGGCGCTGCTAAGGCGCAGGAAGGCTCAACCGCCCGGTGCTGCTGAGGCGCAGGATGCATCATTTTGTCTTAAATTCCAGAAGTGTTCCCTGTTGCGCCTCTTCAGGCTCCGCCCGGCCTAGGACTGGTCGCCCGACGTAGATATTGCATCGCCTGGCGCTGAAAGATATTTTGTGAGGTCCAGCTGACACCGTAGCTGTCACGTGGCCTCACTATTTTGCCACCGCCCGGCGCTACTTTCCAGGCTGAATTTGTACTTAAGTACATTTGGTAGATTTTTTTGGGATATTGCATCACTTTTCATTGTACTCTCTTGTAACCTAGAAGCTTGTTTTAGGAGAAAAACTCCATTGTTACTATTTTTCATAGTTTTCGAATCTTTTATGCTTCAATCCTTGAATCTTTGAAGATTGATGCTCCAAAAGCTTTGCTACTTACTTGTCAAGCAAGCTACCATGTCTATGGGTAGCTAAGCACTTTTGTGTCAAGATTAGAGGTAGATAACCCTCTCTTTTGTATGTATTGATCTTGGTTGTGAGTTTGTGAACTTTGTTGATAATGAATATAGAGGAAAAACTTTGTTTATATGGTTTATATTTTGTTTTAATCCATGTTCGAGAGAAATGTTTTAAAACTTGACATAAGTTTTAATCCATCAATAATCATAAGGCTAGAGATAGTTTTGAAAGTTGATGTTCATAAATATTAAGCTTGAATGTTATCATATTGGTAGTTTGAGTGAGAGAGATAAATATCACAACAAGTGTTCGAGCGAAACTTGTTGAGAGGATATGTGGTTATATTTATTGTTAACGAGTTCACACGCTTGATCGAGTTGATACGTACGAAATGGTTTACCGAAAACTAATCTTGACATGTTTTTACCAAAAATCCTAAAACAAATCTTTTTACCGTTGAATTCTAAATTTTATGCAAACGTTACGAAACAAAAAACCAACCATTTGTTATTATAAAGTTTGAAATCCTTTTGACTATCTAAAGGCGGCAATATACACAATCTCTGTGGATACGATAAAAACACCCCCGATAATACATTTCAACAAAATGGCGCCGTTGCCGGGGATTGTTGTTATATTGCGAGCATTGCAATAGTTATTGAGTTTTAAACTTGTTAACTTTTTTCTTGTGCTTGTTGATTTGTTTGGTTTAGTGTGCAGAGTCCGTTTTATGCGAGGGAAGTTACCCACAGACCAACTTCTTTTTTATCCTGAAATAAAAAAAAACTGCGCGTAAGTTAAATAGCAGAACAAGGCGGAGGAGGCAACTTGCCAAAGAAAGACGAGAGCGAGACGAAAGTTTAACTTCGACGCAAATACCACAATTACCGCCAACCATGGCTGCACCACCACCACCACCACCACCTGCTTCAGTTCCTTGTACAAATAGTCTGAGACATACATCACAATTTACACGTAATGGTAAGAACGGTCGACATTCAGAAATGAAAACTGGTATCCTCTCGCTCCTATATCAGAATCCTTTCACTGTTATGGATCACGAGGGTCCTTTTACACACCTGACTAAGTTCTATGAGATTGCGAGAGCAACTGGTGCACCCGAAGCTGAAGAAGAGTCACTGTTTAAGAGACTATTCCCGCATTCCCTCATTGGGAAGGCCAAGGAATGGTATCTTGACCAATCTACGACAATTATGACGGACTGGAACGTGCTTGAGGAAAAGTTTTTGGAACGATTTTTTCCACACAATCATTTCATGGAGGCTAAAACAACAATTGCAATTTTCACTCAAGGTGGAAATGAATCTCTCAATGAAGCTTGGGAGAGATTCAAGTCCATGTTGAGAAAGTGTAAAGGGCACAGTTTCGATGAGCTCACTCAAGTTCAAATTTTTAGAAATGGTCTTCAATTGGTCCATAAAACATTGTTGGATTCCACCGCGGGTGGATCGTTAATGGCTAAAAGCGCTGATGAGGCTATTTCTATCATTGACCGTATGGCTCTAAATGAGCATCAAGGGAACCATAACTGTGGCCCTTCGCAAAAGAAAGCTGGAGTGCTTGAGTTGGGAACTAATGATGCAATTCTTGCGCAAAATAAATTGTTATCTCAACAGGTTGAGTTGTTAACGCAACAAATGTCCAAGCTCCCTCAACAACTCAAAGAGATGCATGAACTTCCGAGCAAGAATGTGCAGGTAGCTTGTTGTGAATTGTGTAGAGGAGATCATCCTACCGGGTATTGTCCTTCGGTAGTGGAAGAAGTAAATTATGCTGGAAACCTTACTCAAGGTTATCAAGGAAGACCTCCTTACTAAAATGCTCAACAACCTTACCAAAATCAGCAAGGCTACCAACCAAAGGGCAACTACCAAAATCAACAAGGATTTCGATAAAATCCTTACCAACCACCCCAAGATCAAAGTGGAAATTCAAGGTTGGAGGAGACTTTCACACAATTTATGAAATTATCAATGGCAACTCAAAAGAGTACGGAAGCTTCGATTAAAAATCTTGAATCTCAAGTCGGACAACTTGCAAAGCAATTAGCCGAAAAGCAACTGGGGTCATCCTTCTCCTCTATCACTCAAACAAATCCCAAAGAGCGTTGTAAAGCCATTTTCACAAGAAGTGTAACGCCCCGGTCAGTTTTGTCAGTTTTGTTTTTTTATTAATTGAGTCGTTTTGAGTATTTTATTATTATATTACTTTACTTCTGACTTTTATGTGAAAATATGTTATTTTTCGTCGTGGATATATATTTTGTCGCGTTTTGGGAACATTTGTGAGATATTTGAGTGTAGGGGTATTTTGGACATTTTGATTTATTTTGTTAAGTTAGAATATAATAGAATAGAAAGAGAGAAAAATAGTAAAAGAAAAAGAAGAGAAGAAGAAAAGAAAAGGAGAAGAGAAGAAAAAGAGAGAATTTGGGAAAACTTGGAAATCAATCATCCGACTTTCTAGAACACGATTAAATTGGGTAAGGGTGCGAAACTCGATTATACTATGTTTGTGTATGATTATGTATGTGTTTGCTTGGATGTTTCTTGTCTTTCCATGGCTTTTGAGTTCTAGCTCGAAAATGATAAAATGATTAGGAATCGATGTGTTCGCGGTTGAAAATCGATATAATTTGCGTTGTATGATCACCATGTGTTTATGAGTCATTGCTGATAATTGTTTTGCTGTTGGAAGTGATTTGGAATGAAAAATGAGGTTTTTGGGGGTTTTAGATCGTGTAACCCGTAACAGAATTTTTCTGGTTCTGGTGTGATTCGCCAGGAGAATTTGGGATTCGCCAGGCGAATTGAGTCTCGCCACTAGTTCGCCAGGCGAAGTGCTGGCGAAGGGAGTTTGCCAGGCGAATTCGTAAGTCGCCAGGCGAAATCGGAATTACAGAAAGGGGGTAGCTTCTGTAACTCTTGGGGTTTTTTCTAAATTGGTGACTCGCCACTAGTTCGCCAGGTGAAGTGCTGGCGAAATCCATGGCGAATGGCTGGCGAATGGGAATCCGCCAGGCGAATTCCTAAGTCGCCGGGCGAATTTGGCTGTATCTCAATAAATTCTTTTCTTTGAAAATTCATAACTTTTGATCTGTGGTTCGGTTTGAGGCGTGGTTTGATGCATTAGAAAGCTTATAAAATGTACTTTATTATGATGATGGTTTTGAGAATTGTTGTCCGATTAAATTATGTCGAGAATTAGAGAATGTGTTGTTTTGTTGTCGACTTTTGTCGTTTAATTGGGTGAACTTGATGTGTATGTGCAATATGTTGTTGGTGTGAATATTGTATGACTTGTGTACCGTTGAGTGATGAAATTGCATGAAATACATATTGTGATGATGGTTTGTGGCCTTACGGCAAGAAAATGTGATGTATGGTAATTGTTGATATATGCATGATTATGGATGTGTATATGTGTGCATATTAAATGTCATGAGTCATTGTATGCCAAGCATCATGATATGCATTGTTGTGACGTCCTGAGTGACGGATTGATTCCAGAGGGAATCTGCTATAACATCGTGCGCCTTAAAAATAAGAGGACCTAAAGTGATTTGATATATCGTGCGCCTTAAAAATAAGAGGACCTAAAGCGATGGTTATAGACGATCGTGTGCCCATGTGGGGTGTGAGCGATCGGATTGTGCGCCTTATACCGAGAGGACCTAAAGCAATCCATAAACGTCGTGCGCCTTATACCAAGAGGACCTAAAGCGACGGGGAACATCGTAGGCCCGACGGGGTGTTACTTGAGTGATCCTCAGTAACGAGTGATGATTCCAGCAGAGTTCCTGAGTGAACTAGTGATGAGAAATATTGGAAGTCGGTACCGCATGGCATATGCATAGAGTCGTTGTGTCGGTCTCTGTGCATTTGCATAAATCATGGATTAATTGTGCGTGGAATTGTGAATGTGAGTGATGAGATGGAATATGTGTAATTGTATTGATGATGAATGTATTGTGTATGATTGATGTGTAGTGGTATTTGATACTTGAGAATTATACTGTGTTGTGTTGTATTTGATTGTGGTGCAATTGTGGTGAGAATATTTTACTTGTGCATTTCTGTGTTAATATATAATTATATGCAACTGTAATATGATTGTTTTTCTCACCCTTCTACTGTTTTATAATGCTCTATGAGGCATTGCAGATTAGAGTTGCTGGAGGTCTTTTTGTGAAGCTTTGCGTCTTCATTCTTTTGTCGGTCGGCTCTGATATGTGACACCGGGTAGTTAGGGAGGCCGTTTGTGATTATTTGTATTATGTATATGTATCTTTTGAATTGTACATGTATGGTTGTACATGACGGACAAAATTTCATGATATATATATATATATATATATATATATATATATATATATATATATATATATATACATATATATGTTGATATTCAGTTACGGATTTTCCGCTTATATTCTATAATTGGATTGTGGGTGTATTACTACCTAAGATTATTGCATATCTGTATGAGCAGGAGTTGTATGTTTGTTTCAAATTGATGTGACCCCTCGGTCTATGCCGTGTATGTTTAATTATATTCTGATGAAATTTTGAATTTTATTTATCGCTTTAATAGCTTGGGGGTATAGAAGGGGGTGTCACATTAAGTGGTATCAGAGCTAGTCAATGTCAGTTTGTGTCTGGTTGTGTTAGTCTTTGTCGGTGTTGGCGTTTGGAGTGGGTTGTTTGTTTAACCATAGTTTCTGTTATTGGAAATGAACAGAATATGGTTGGTAGGAATGATGTTGCTTTGGCTGCTGCGATGCAAGCTATGGCTCGTGCTGTGCAGGGTGCACCTAATGCTGCGGGTAATGATGAGTTCAGGAAGAACAGGCCGCCTGTCTTCAAAGGGAGACATGATCCTGATGGTGCACAGATTTGGTTGAAAGAGATTGAAAGGATTTTCCGAGTTATGGATTGTGCTGAGGACAGTAAGGTGAGACTGGGAACTCACATGTTACAGGAAGAAGCTGATGACTGGTGGGTTAGTACTCGTCAGGTGTTGGAAGCTGGGGATGAAGAAGTTACTTGGGAATTGTTTAGCCAGGAGTTTCTGAGGAAGTATTTTCCTGAGTATGTTAGAGGAAAGAAGGAAATTGAGTTCTTGGAACTGAAACAAGGTAGTATGTCTGTTGTTGATTATACTGCTAAGTTTGTGGAGCTTGTGCAGTTTTATCCTCATTATGCTGAAATGACTGCAGAGTTTTCTAAGTATGTGAAGTATGAGAGTGGATTGCGTCATGAGATTAAGCAGGCAATCGGTTATCAGAGGATAAGAAGGTTTTCTGATTTGGTGGAATGTTGTAGGATTTATGAAGAGGATAGTAAGGCTCGTTCTACTCACTACAAGAGTGTGAGTGACAAAAAAGGGAAGCAACAGTTTCGAAGTGGTCCGTATGTAACACCAGCTGATAAAGGTAAGCAAAGGGGTACTTTTGATCGAAGGCTTGGTGGAGGAGGTATGTCTAATTCTCCGAGATGTTTTAAATGTGGTGAGTTGGGGCATCATCAGTTTGAGTGCAGGAAAGATGTAAGAAAGTGTTCTAATTGTGGAGGTGTCGGACATGTCGTAGCTGATTGTAAGCGGAAGAATGTGGTGAAGTGTTTCAACTGTGGTGAACCTGGTCATATTAGCATAACATGTTAGAAACCGAAGCAAGCTCCAACTAGTGGGAAGGTGTTTTCATTGGCAGGGACTCAGACTTCAAGTGCAGATCGTCTGATCAGAGGTACTTGTTTTATTAATAGTACGCCATTAGTTGCTATTATTGATACTGGAGCGACTCATTCGTTTATTTCATCTGAGTGCGCGAAGTGTTTGAATCTTGTGTTGTCTTTGATGGATGGTGAGATAGTTATTGATACTCCAGCAATGGGGTCAGTAACTACATCTTTGGTTTGTTTGAGTTGTCCTTTGACCATTTATGGTAAAGACTTTGAAATGGATTTAGTGTGTTTGCCGTTGGAAGGGTTAGATGTGGTTCTGGGAATGAATTAGTTGCAATTCAATCGGGTTCATATTGATTGTTATCATAAGCTAGTAAGGTTTCCTTCTCTTGAGGAAGACGGAGACTCAAGTTTCTTATCTACCAAAGAGTTTAGAGTGCATGAGAAGAATTACCCTACGCATGACTTGGAGTTAGCGGCTGTGGTTTTTGTGTTGAAAATTTGGAGGCATTATCTTTTTGGTGCGAGGTTTGAAGTCTTTAGTGATCACAAGAGTTTGAAATATCTGTTTGATCAGAAGGAATTGAATATGAGGCAACGAAGATGGTTGGAATTTTTTAAGGACTACGACTTTGGCTTGAATTACCATCCTGGTAAAGCTAATGTGGTAGCCGATGCATTGAGCCGGAAATCGTTGCATATGTCCGCGTTAATGGTTAAGGAATGAGAGCTTTTGGAATCGTTTAGAGATTTGAGTTTGGTATGTGAAGTGTCGTCGGATAGTGTGAGGTTGGGTATGTTGAAGGTTACTAATGATTTTTTTATGACGGTGAGGGAGAAACAGAAGTTGGACGTGAAATTAGTAGATTTGATGTTGGTTGACGGAAAAGATGCGAGTGGTGATTTTCAAGTGGATATTAATGGTGTGTTGAGGTTCCGAGGTAGAATTTGTATTCCGGACGATTCGGATTTGAAACGGATGATTTTGGAAGAAGGACACCATAGTAATTTGAGTATACATCCGGGAGCAAACAAGATGTACCAAGATTTGAAAAAGATATTCTGGTGGTCTGGATTGAAAAGAGATGTGGCTCCGTTTGTGTATGCTTGTTTGACGTGCCAGAAGTCGAAAGTGGAACATCAGAGGCCGAGTGGTTTGTTGCAACCGTTGGATATTCCGGAATGGTAATGGGATAACATTTCTATGGATTTTGTAACGGGGTTGCCGAATACTCAGCGAGGGCATAATGCTATTTGGGTGGTTGTGGATAGGCTGACTAAATCGGCCCATTTCATTCCGATTGACATCAGTTTTTCTTTGGAACGGTTAGCTGAGATTTATATCAGTGTGATTGTGAAGTTGCATGGAGTTCCGTTAAGTATTATTTCGGATCGAGATCCAAGGTTTACCTCGAGATTTTTGGAAAGTTTACAGAAGGCATTGGGTTCTAAATTGAGGTTGAGTTCGGCTTATCATCCGCAGACGGATGGGCAGTCGGAGAGAACGATTCAGTCTTTGGATGATTTGTTGAGAGCGTGTGTTTTGGAGCAAGGTGGTGTGTGGGATAGTTATCTTGCGTTGATTGAATTCACGTATAATAACAGTTTCCATTCTAGTATTGGGATGGCACCGTTTGAAGCGTTATATGGACGAAGATGTCGGACGCCGTTGTGTTGGCACGAATCTGGTGAGAGAACGGTGGTTAGACCGGAGTTGGTACAGCAGACTACAGAAAAAGTGAAGTTTATTCGTGAGAAAATGAAGGCTTCTCAGAGCAGAAAAAAGAGTTATCATGATCGGAGACGGAAGGATCTTGAGTTTCACGAGGGCGATCATGTATTTCTGAGGGTTACGCTGGTAAGGAGTGTTGGTCGTGCATTGAAATCGAAGAAACTTACTTCTCGATTTATTGGTCCTTACCAAATATCTGTGAGAGTGGGTGCTGTGGCTTATAGGGTGGTGTTGCCGCCGAGTCTGTTGAATTTGCATGATGTGTTCCGTGTTTCACAGCTTCAGAAGTATATTTCGGATCCTTCGCATATGATTCCGATGGATGAGGTTGAGGTAAGGGAGAACCTGACAGTTGAGGCTTTGCCGGTGAGTATTTTGGATCGCGAGTTAAAGAGGTTGCGGGGAAAGGATATTGCACTTGTGAAGGTGGCGTGGGGAGGCGCTGCTGAGGGTAATTTGACTTGGGAGTTGGAGAGTCGGATGCGGGAGTCGTATCCAGAGTTGTTCGTCTCAGGTAAGATTTTCGAGGACGAAAATTTCTAAGTGGGGGAGAGTTGTAACACCCCGGTCAGTTTTGTCAGTTTTGTTTTTTAATTAATTGAGTCGTTTTGAGTATTTTATTATTATATTACTTTACTTCTAACTTTTATGTGAAAATATGTTATTTTTCGTCGTGGATATATATTTTGTCGAGTTTTGGGAACTTTTGTGAGATATTTGAGTGTAGGGGTATTTTGGGCATTTTGATTTATTTTGTTAAGTTAGAATATAATAGAATAGAAAGAGAGAAAAATAGTAAAAGAAAAAGAAGAGAAGAAGAAAAGAAAAGGAGAAGAGAAGAAAAAGAGAGAATTTGGGAAAACTTGGAAATCAATCAACCGACTTTCTAGAACACGATTAAATTGGGTAAGGGTGTGAAACTCGATTATACTATGTTTGTGTATAATTATGTATGTGTTTGCTTGGATGTTTCTTGTCTTTCCATGGCTTTTGAGTTCTAGGTCGAAAATGATAAAATGATTAGGAATCGATGTGTTCGCGGTCGGAAATCGATATAATTTGCGTTGTATGATCACCATGTGTTTATGAGTCATTGCTGATAATTGTTTTGCTGTTGGAAGTGATTTGGAATGAAAAATGAGGTTTTTGGGGGTTTTGGATCATGTAACCCGTAACAGAATTTTTCTGGTTCTGGTGTGATTCGCCAGGCGAATTTGGGATTCGCCAGGCGAATTGAGTCTCGCCACTAGTTCACCAGGCGAAGTGCTGGCGAAGGGAGTTCGCCAGGTGAATTCGTAAGTCGCCAGGCGAAATCGGAATTACAGAAAGGGGGTAGCTTCTGTAACTCTTGGGGTTTTTTCTAAATTGGTGACTCGCCACTAGTTCGCCAGGCGAAGTGCTGGCGAATGGGATTCGCTAGGCAAAATCCATGGCGAATGGGAATCCGCCAGGCAAATTCCTAAGTCGCCAGACGAATTTGGCTGTATCTCAATAAATTCTTTTCTTTGAAAATTCATAACTTTTGATCTGTGGTTCGGTTTGAGGCGTGGTTTGATGCGTTAGAAAGCTTATAAAATGTACTTTATTATGATGATGGTTTTGAGAATTGTTGGCCGATTAAATTATTTCGAGAATTAGAGAATGTGTTGTTTTGTTGTCGACTTTTGTCGTTTAATTGGGTGAACTTGATGTGTATGTGCAATATGTTGTTGGTGTGAATATTGTATGACTTGTGTACTGTTGAGTGATGAAATTGCATGAAATACATATTGTGATGATGGTTGGTGGCCTTACGGCAAGAAAATGCGATGTATGGTAATTGTTGATATATGCATGATTATGGATGTGTATATGTGTGCATATTAAATGTCATGAGTCATTGTATGCCAAGCATCATGATATGCGTTGTTGTGACGTCCTGAGTGACGGATTGATTCCAGAGGGAATCTGCTATAACATCGTGCGCCTTAAAAATAAGAGGACCTAAAGCGATTTGATATATCGTGCGCCTTAAAAATAAGAGGACCTAAAGCGATGGTTATAGACGATCGTGTGCCCATGTGGGGTGTGAGCGATCAGATTGTACGCCTTATACCGAGAGGACCTAAAGCAATCCATAAACGTCGTGCGCCTTATACCAAGAGGACCTAAAGCGACGGGGAACATCGTAGGCCCGACGGGGTGTTACTTGAGTAATCCTCAGTAACGAGCGATGATTCCAGCAGAGTTCCTGAGTGAACTAGTGATGAGAAATATTGGAAGTCGGTACCGCATGGCATGTGCATAGAGTCGTTGTGTCGGTCTCTGTTCATTTGCATAAATCATGGATCAATTGTGCATGGAATTGTGAATGTGAGTGATGAGATGAAATATGTGTAATTGTATTGATGATGAGTGTATTGTGTATGATTGATGTGTAGTGGTATTTGATATTTGAGAATTGTACTGTGTTGTGTTGTATTTGATTGTGGTGCAATTGTGGTGAGAATATTTTACTTGTGCATTTCTGTGTTAATATATAATTATATGCAACTGTAATATGATTGTTTTTCTCACCCTGCTGCTGTTTTATAATGCTCTATGAGGCATTGCAGATTAGAGTTGCTGGAGGTCTTTTTGTGAAGCTTTGCGTCTTCATTCTTTTGTCGGTCGGCTCTGATATGTGACACCGGGTAGTTAGGGCGGCCGTTTGTGATTATTTGTATTATGTATATGTATCTTTTGAATTGTACATGTATGGTTGTACATGACGGACAAACTTTCATGATATATATATACATATATATGTTGATATTCAGTTACGGATTTTCCGCTTATATTCTGTAATTGGATTGTGGGTGTATTACTACCTAAGATTGTTGCATATCTGTATGAGCAGGTGTTGTATGTTTGTTTCAAATTGATGTGACCCCTCGGTCTATGCCGTGTATGTTTAATTATACTCTGATGAAATTTTGAATTTTATTTATCGCTTTAATAGCTTGGGGGTATAGAAGGGGGTGTCACAAGAAGTGGAAGAACAATTGGAGGAGATGTTGAACTTGAGGTGGTAGTCGAAAAGGAAAATGATATTGTGTTGGAGGAAGTCGAAAAAAATTTTGAAAATGGTGTGGGCACACCAGGTTTATGATAAACATTGTTGTTAGGTTAAATTTTTGTTTGTTTTTATTATTTTGAGTGGTTTAAATTCTGTTTTGTGTTGTGTAAATAATTTAGTCATTTTTAGTTTGCCTTTGAGTGTGAGGAAATTAAGTTTTTAGTTACTCAAGAATTGTTGGAGAAGCCTCTTTTGCTTGTAGCATGTGGTGATGATACTAATATTGGCAAGAGGTGTTACAAAGAATGAAAAATATTTTGTAGCATTTTTTTTGTTAATATGAATTTGGTACTTTTTGAAAATTTTTGTCAGTGCATTAGTTGGTAATATCATGTTCATGTTGAATCATTTAGGACTTAACCAAAGATGTGAGTGGCCTTTGTTGTTCACAAGTTTAGAGTGATTCGAGTAATCGTTGTTTAACTCAAGCGTTTTATGTTTAATCTTACTTGTTGATTGAATTATGGAAACTTAGAAGTGATCAAGGCATTTTTTAGTAGTATGAGTAGAACCACTTTTCCAAAAACACTTCAAGTCACCTTGTGAGTGTGTGAGCATTAGAAACCTCTTTTGAGCCAAAAGCGAAAAATTGTTATCTTTGAAGCATGAACCCGAACTTTAACCATTTTGAAGAGCATTTTGATTTAAGTGTATAATATTGTTGAAATTGGGGAGATTGGTTCATTGTGACAAGAGGAAAAGGAATTATGGATACAACGCATTCTTAAAAGAAATAAAAAAGAGAATGAAAAAGAAAGAAAAGAAAAAGAAAAGGAAAAATCAAAAGAAAAAAAAAGGGAATCAAAGCAAGAAATGAGAATGCATTGTAAGAATAAGAGTTGAAAGTTTGAACAAGAATGGTTATGTTTAAAAAGAAAATGCTCTTCATGAAATTTACCCTTTCTTAATTCAATGGTCGTGTATATATGTCCCTTGTTTTTAGCCCTGGCCAAGTTACAACCGATTAAAAGCCCTTAGTGATCTCTATTTCCATGGTTTGTTATGACTTGTGAGATGATTGCATAACTTGTTTGTTGTGACACGATTACTTGCGAGTGTGTTATGTCCTGTGTAGATAGTTATGTGCATAATGTGTTTGAGTGTAGTAGGTGATTCAATTTGAGCGTGAGGGTACTAATTGTTGCATTGTGTAGTTTTTCATTTAGGATGTTGTTCATATTCAAGTTTGAATGCTATGCGGTGTGAAGTAATTATTTGTGAGTGTTAATTCCCGAATTTGAACCATTTGTGTTATCAGTCGATTTGGTGTTTGAAGGCTTTTCTTGAGACTTTTTGAAAATTTCTTTGATTGAGGGCAAACAAAGATGCAAGTTGGGGAGAGTTTGTTAGGTGTCAAGAAAATCTTATTTTCATAATTGATTTTGATGCCTTTAAGCTCTTTTAATCGCTTTAATCGGGAAACGACTTATTAATTAAGTGATTTTTGTATTTTTATAAGTATTAGGTATTTTGATGTGTTTGTGTATTTTTGTAGCATTTTAGGTGAAAAGATCGCAGCTCGATTCGCAAGGAAGCGCTCAGAGTAGAAAGCTCGCGTGTCGCATTTTAGGCCCCTTGGACCGCCCGGCGCTGCTAAGGCGCAGGAAGGCTCAACCGCTCGGCGCTGCTAAGGCGCAGGATGCATCATTTTGTCTTAAATTCCAGAAGCGTTCCCTGTTGCACCTCTTCAGGCTCCGCCCGGCCTAGGACTGATCGCCCGACGTAGAGATTGCATCGCCCGGCGCTGAAAGATATTTTGTGAGGTCCAGCTGGCACTGTAGTTGTCACGTGGCCTCACTTTTTTGCCACCGCCCGGCACTGCAATGGACCGCCCGGCGCTGCTTTCTGGGCTGAACTTGTACTTAAGTACATTTGGTAGATTTTTTTGGGATATTGCATCACTTTTCATTGTACTCTCTTGTAACCTAGAAGCTTGTTTTAGGAGAAAAACTCCATTGTTACTATTTTTCATAGTTTTCAAAGCTTTTATGCTTCAATCCTTGAATCTTTGAAGATTGATGCTCCAAAAGCTTTGCTACTTACTTGTCAAGCAAGCTACCATGTCTATGGGTAGCTAAGCACTTTTGTGTCAAGATTAGAGGTAGATAATCCTCTATTTTGTATGTATTGATCTTGGTTGTAAGTTTGTGAACTTTGTTGATAATGAATATAGAGGAAAAACTTTGTTTATATGGTTTATATTTTGTTTTAATCCATGTTCGAGAGAAATGTTTTAAAACTTGACATAAGTTTCAATCCATCAATAATCATAAGGCTAGAGATAGTTTTGAAAGTTGATGTTCATAAATATTAAGCTTGAATGTTATCATATTGGTAGTTTGAGTGAGAGAGATAAATCTCACAACAAATGTTTGAGAGAAACTTTTTGAGAGGATATGTGGTTATATTTATTGTTAACGAGTTCATACGCTTGATCGAGTTGATACGTACGAAACGGATTACCGAAAACTAATCTTGACATGCTTTTACCAAAAATCCTAAAACAAATCTTTTTACCGTTGAATTCTAAATTTTATGCAAACGTTACGAAACGAAAAACCAACCATTTGTTATTATAAAGTTTGAAACGCTTTTGATTATCGAATGGCGGCAATATACACAATCTCTGTGGATACGATAAAAACACCTCTGATAATACATTTCAACAGATTGCTTTAGAATTTTTAGAAGTGTAGTAGTTATGTGTATATAGTTGAAACGAATAGGGTATTCACGGGTCGATTTGGTTCGATTTCGATAGAATTTGATACCCAAACCGATCAAAATAATATGGATTGGTTTGGAATGAATTTACACATTTTCGTGATAAAGGAAAACCAATGTTTTAAAAATCGGACCAAACCAGCCGGTTGGACCAGGAACCGAAGATGAATCTAGTTGGGTCAACCTTCCAAAACCACTAGTGGGTCAAAACTGGAGTAAAACCAGAAAAATCGAATTGAACCGTCCAAAACCATTCGAACCAAAGAACTAGAGCCGGTATTTTAAAACCGTTCGGTTCAAAAAAATGCATCAAATTGACCATTTTTTTGTTTTATTTTTTAATTTTAATATGTCAATATCAAAACTTAACATACATTCCCCAATCACAAAAAAGAATTCTGTGGTTTTTTAACAACCATACAAACTTCTAAGTTTTGTCACTCCTTTATAGTTTTTCTTTCAACCACACTCAATCATCATCACAACGTCTCTTTCAAACATAGCCACGATGTCCAACTCAATATTGATTGTCGTTCAAGTCAATCTTTTTTTTGTTGTCAATTAAGAGTTGTTTGTCGTAGTTCAACTCAAACCTGTTTTTTTTAATGAAGTATATTATATTATTTATTTTTGGTATTCTATCATATATGTATTCTTAAATATTTGAACTTTATTTTAGTTATTATATTCTATTATTTTAATTTTAGTTTAAATTAGTTTAACTTATTTTATTGTAGTTATTTAAGTTGGTCAAATTATTCTTAAATGAAAGTTGAAATTAAGTATAGAACTATGTTATATTATTATATGTATTATCGATATTGTTGTATTAAATTTGTAATGGATTTTTGAAATATTTATTTTATTAAGTTGTGAACATATGATTATGTGTGACATATCTATGAAATTTAGTTTCATAGTATTAGTTTATTTAATAAACGGTTCGACCGTAGTTTTAACCGATTGAACCAATTGAACCTTAAATCGCAAGTTTCACCGATTCGATCTCCGGTTCAATTTTTAAAACATTAAGGAAAACCGAACCAAATAAAAAAATACAACAGGTTGATATTGGTTGGATTGATTGGATACATAATAAACAAATGTATAAAAATATTTTAAAAAATTATCTAATTTATATAAATTAATTTTCCAAAATAATATAAATTTCTAATTTTTTCATTTCTCAATATAGGTTGTAAATGTTACAAATGGTGCTTCATTTTTTTATTCTTGAAGTTGAATACCTTGTACTAGTTTCCATGATGGTGATTATATATATTATACGAATTTTTTATGATTGATTCATGTAGACGGGCTCACCGGTAGGATTTTGAGAATTCGTTACCTAGACCAATTAACATTGCATTTCATTGGTTTGATTCAGTTTTTTCCCGAACTAAAAATATGTCAAACCTAAACACCATGGTTTGATTTGGATTCTAGTTTGGTTTGGATTTGCCCGAACCAATGAACACCCTTTGGAATGAATGATATTTTGGATAGTAAATTGAAAAAAGGTGACATAGTGGTAAAAAAAATTGCACCATTAACTCAAATGACAGATCCTATCATCTGCTCTTGTTTCCTAGATTCTACCCCTTTCATAATTCGTTCTGGTTTCCTTCATTTTTCTATTTTATATTATTAATTAATTTGCACATTCTTGACTCTTTTCTCACAAACACAAGGATACTTTGAGTTTTACAGAATTTGTGTACAATTTGTGTACAATTTGCGGATCTCTAAAACATAAGTTAACATTTACTTATATACTAGTCCTAAATTAATTGTCTATAATTGTCGACTAAGTAATATATGCCACGTCATCGTCTCCATGCAGCCTTCACCTTCGACAGACTCCCATGTGCCCACGAATAATTGCCTGATCTTATCCAATTACACCTCATTCGACTGTGTAGAGTAAACATCTTAGGAATTCTTAAGGTCACTAAGTCCCAAAAACTAACAAACTTCCTGGTCTCTATCTAATTGCAATTTCGACCAAAATTAGTACTACTTTTTTGACAAATCAGATTCGTTGAGATCTTCATGGTCATAATTGACCATTTCGAATTTTCAACAAAAACCATTATTACATGATCTTCATCATATTTTTTGTAATTAATGTTTGTGTCGAAAATTTGAGGTAACACTTGCATATTCAAGTTTTATAGAGAATAATGATAAAAATTCTGAACCTTTATTATATAAGTGAAATTGACTTATATGTTAAATGCATCAATAACCGTCGATAACGGTTACTACCCTAGGACTTGACACGTATCCTATTACGTGGGTTCTATCTTATGATATGTTTCCATGTGTTGGTCTTTGAAACTGCCTATAAATTGCTTTTAAATCTTCTAACTACTCTTTTCGAGAAGGTTCTCTATCAAACACTGTCGTGGTGTAGAAATGTATCTAGATCACCTAGTTTTTTACCTTAAAAACACATTAAATTCCAAAACACCATACAGACAAGTCGAACTCACCACCTTTACATTACACTTTTGTGTCGAAGTGTTAATTCACTATGAAACTTTTCGAGATTTTGGACATGTTTAGAAGAGAGAGTGATCTTAATCTTGTGAATATGTTTCTGAAATTCTTCAAAACCAGACTTTGTGGGTTTTAAAGCAGTGTCGAAAATCACAGGTTAATAGCCTCATATTTGTGCGAGTATTCGCTAGCAAGTAATTTGCGAGTTTTAAAGTATTCGCGGATATTTACAAATATCCGAGGATAATATATTTTTTTTTTAATTATTTTTTGAATAAAATATTGGGTTAAATATGTTTGTATTCCTCCTAAATATCTCAAATTTTGTTTTTAGTTCCTCAAAATATTTGTTTCAAAGAATGATCCTCCTAAATTTTTCCATCCACACTTTTAGTCCCTCCTGCAATTTAGCGACGAATTTTACAGCTTAGCGATAAAATTAATGACGATTTTAGCGACGATTTATTACTTAACGACTAAATTAATAACAGCTTTAACTGCGATTTTAGTATTAGGGACTAAAAGTGTGAATGAAATATTTTAAGAGGATCATTCTTTAAAAAAAAAATTTAAGGGACTAAAAACGAAATTAAGATATTTAAGAGGACTACAAACATATTTAATCCTAAAATATTTTCAACTTTTAAAGACAAATAAAATTGTCACATAACATTCATACAATTCACTCTTCCTTTAACAACGAAATTTCATCACATTAATTACTTTCTTTTTCACCAAAACATAATAACATCCAAACATAATATACATACATTTTAATTTTAACAAAACAAATAAAAATATTGTGATTGTGAGTTATGGTGAAAAAGAAAAAGACGGAAGAGTAGGAAGGAAAACACTCATTGAATGGATGAAAAACAGTAATGGTTGATTGGACGATAAAATTGTTGAATAATATAAGAAATTAAAATATAAATTGGTCAAATATTAGTATTTATATGGAATGTGAACAGTTCTCTAGTCTAACACTTGATTGTACTTGGGCAAAATTACCTAAACTGTCAAATAGCTTTTTGCATGAGCCTCTAAGTTAGTTGTAGCTAACACTTCGAGCACTTTTACTCTTTTCCATTTCCTATTTCACACTTTTCAAACATACTTGCTTGTGTTTATCTTCTCTTTTACTCGACGTCTTCTTTTGTCTTGCTGGAAGAACTCTTTGGAATGGTCGAATATAACAATACCATGATACTTTTTTAATAATCTTCTCTTTTTCTGGTTTATTGAGTCCAGATCCACTCCATTTCCTTATCTTTCATTTATTCAAATTTCTTTAATAGATTTTTGCCACGTAGAATTTAATGATTTGAACGATCAAGATTAAAAACTAAAAAAATATTTTAATTAAATATGGACTATTGAAATCCTTTAATGTTTTTAACCATAGAATTAAATGTTTTTAACCATATATCCTGTTTTTAATCTGAACCATTGAAATCCTTTAATGCCTCATGGCAAAGATATGTTAAATAAATTGGAATAAATGGAGGATAAAGAAATGGAATAGATCTGAACTCTGCTTCTTAGCATACGATTCACTTATGACAACGTCTATTGTGTGCACAAACAATAATTAAGTGCCAAATGTTTCTAATCATGTTAAACTTGATCAAATCAATTGATTATCACCTGTCTTAACGGTTTGTCCAGCATTAGTAATGGAACATGTCTTTTAAAAAGTTCAATTTTTAAATTCAATGACTAAGAAAAAAATCCTTCATTAATTAACAACTAAGAAAATAGAATTAAAAAACGCGTAAGCCAGCTTGTCCAATTCCAACCAAACATTACCTTCAAACCAAGTTAGTAGACAAAGAGAAAGCATTAACAAGTTAATATCACTCAACAACACATAAAGTACAGATACAGCAGGTAATACCTAAATCAGGAGTAATCATACAGTGATATGCTCTTATCATCTGATACACTAGCAAGCCGACCGCTTCGGACATCATTTCCTCCAGGTGGTCTAAATGAAACTCCCCATACTTGGTCTGTATGGTTGCTCATCGTCTGCACAGACGCCCTCATGTTAAGATCCCACAGCCTTACAGTTCTGTCGCTTGAACCTGTGGCGATAGCCGCCCCATCTGGGCTCACATCCACACATAAAACCCAACTAGCATGTCCTGACATGGTCCCAATTAAGGCTTTCCCCTCAGCATCATACATGTGGACATTACCATCATCTGAAGCTGAAAACAGTAGTCTTGGATCATAAGGGGAATAAACGAGAGAACGCACAGGCATGAAGTGGCCTTCAAGGTGATGTAAAAATTTGATTCGCTGTGCATCGAAAATAGAGATCGTGCCATCCATTGAGCCACACGCAAGTCGTTTTCCATCAGGGCTCCATGCGACAGATAGGACAAATTTCTTGCTGGCACTTTTGTCGCTGGGTTTGGGTCCTTCTACACGAGGAATTGAAAGGGTCGCAATCAGTTCCCATGTGGAAGTGTCCCAAAGATTGATCGATGCACTACCTCCACCAGCAACTGCTAGAACAGCACCCTGAAGGTTCAGAACTTTTAATGGTTAAACTACTACTGTATGGCCAATAGCATATAATATAATAAATTCCAGAAGAGATGCCCATTTTATACGAGGGTCTAAACTCAAAAGGCATTGAATGACACCTCCTATGATGCACATATATAGTGGAACATGTATCATTCCCATAAAACCCACTGTATGCAATAATGGGCTATTCTCCTCAACAAAACAAGGTATGATTCCCATCAACAGAACAAGGTATTAAATAGTTCTAGCAGCTTTCAGTGTAAGAACTGAGGAACTGAACAAGCCCTTGTATGCAATAACGGGTTATTCTGAGACTGGGTTACAAACTTAAGTTAGTTGGATACATCCTTAAAATAAAATGGGTGACAATTGACAAATAAGGAAATCAGATAATTAACCAATTAACTTCATGTGATATATGCAAACCGACAATTGCAAATTCACCTGAGCATGACCGAGAAAAGAACATGTTAAAAAGTGGCTAGGTGGGAAGCAAAATCCTTACTCGGAAATGAATAAAAAATCGGATGTATTTATACAAGAATGCAAGTGTTAGCTGTTGATTCATAACACAAGCATTTAATTTTCGGGTATGTTTGTATTGATAATTTTAGAGTACTAAGTCTACATTTTGTTATATATTTGAGATTTTAAAAATATTGAAAGAATAACACGATACATGATCATAAAACATTTCAATCACACTTAATTTATTTATAAGAACATCTATAGGTTCCTTAATTTAGAAAAGAAAAATAAACCCTCCCATTCCCTCAAATTCTCCATCCAAACACGTCCTAAGTTAAACGAGTCCTGATTTTGAAGACAAATCTTTACCCTGGATAACTCAGGACAAAACAGAATGGAAAAGGCATTTGTTCTGATATTTTCCTTTCTACTTTTCTAGTGGAACCAAAATATACTATATATTTACATTACATTATTTTCTATTCGATTCTAAAAATAGACTAAACACAAAAAAGAAAGCACGTGGTTCAGTTCCATTCTAAGTTCCAAAATGTAAATCAAATATACCTTAAGTTCACTAAAAATGCACCATCAATCTGAAGAAAAAAATCACTCCTAAGAACACTAGCATTTATCTAGAATCTTCAACACCAGAACTACTCATTTTCACAAGATTACTCAGTATTTTTAGGTATATTCAGCAAGCAAGAGTGATGAACACACTGTAACAACTTAGGGTTTGGCACCAAGAAACTAGGTCTAGATGCAACCAAAATCAACTCCGCAACAAAAATTAAAGAATTCTCTCAAATACCTAAAGCAGAAAAAGTGAAATTGCGGTAAAGAGGGGAAAAATGTAGTGCAAATTACCTTGGGATCGAAACGCATTTGCCAGACTTCAGAAGGAGGAGCTTCAAGAGTAGCGATAGTGGCATTGGAATCAACATCGAAGACGCGAACAAAGCTATCGAGTGAAGAAGAGGCTGCGATTGAGCCGAGTGGATGAGCGGCTACGGAAGCGACGCCGAGACAGTGGCCGGTGTTGGTGCGTTCGAGAATAAGGTCATCGGATTTCCATAGGCGTACGGTTTCGTCGAGTGAGCCGGTGAGGAGGAGCGGGGGTCGGTTGGCGGTTGCGGGTGCCCATGTGACTGCCCAGACTGAGTCGTCGTGCGCGTTGTCTACCGATTTGATTCCACCGAGTTTCATTGCAAATGGAAAAACTCACTGTTCTTACTCTGTACTTGTTCTGCTTCTTTGCATTTTTTACTTTACTTTTACTGCTATTCAATTTCAACTTTACTTAGTTTGGTTGGGCCTACCTTGCTAGTTGCCAAGCCCATTCACTTTCTTTTTTTAATCCTAATAGAATTTTCTTTTTGTTTTTAGCTGTTCAATGAAAATTTTCTGATAAAACATATTTAGAAGTGTTAATTGTGAAATTCAACTCAAGAATAGTGGGGGATGTGTACATCGGAAAAAGAATAAATAAATGGGAAAAATTCTTTGGGTTTGTAAGATATGGAGGAATGGAACATAAAGAATGGTTAGAAAATTGGACATATGGTTCGAGTCGTGTAAGTTATGGATGAATATATCAAAGTTTGAAAACAAAGCCATCGCATGAAACAAGGGTCGCGGTGGTAAGGCAAGAGAAGGTTTTGCATGGGCGACAAGAGAAGCAAAGAAGTAGAGAAAACATTATCAAACATAGATTTGAGATTGTCCAAGGTAATATGAAGGAAGGAAAATCATATGCTGACGCAATCATAAATATCAGAAGTCATAAAAATATAGTAGATTTTTCTAGAAGGAGTCAAAAAAGAATTCAAGAAATCTCAAAAGGACGACTGTCGAGAGGGCATAATATCCTTAGTAGTAAGTGAAAAAGAAATGTATTTGGCTAAGAAAGGATATGTAGGATGTGTACGAAACGTATATGACATACAATCATTGCAACAAAGTTTGACCGACGAAGGTATTACCACAGTAAAAGTCATTCATTTGGGTGGAGAAAAAGTATTCCTAAAGATAGATGAAGAGGAGGACTTCAGATAATTAGTGAATGAATCAAATCGTTTATTTAACAAATGGTTCAGAATGATTAGAGCTTGGGAAATCAAAGATGCAGCAATGACGAGATTTATCTGGTGATGAATCTATGGTGTTATAGTTCATACGTGGAGGAAAAAAGTATTCTCGATCCTGTGTACTTCGTCTGGAAGACTTATAAAGCTTGATGCAACAACAGAAAACATGCAGAGACTAGATGTGACCCGAGTATTGGTTAGGGTGCCTATTTTAGAATTCATAAACAAGAAGAAGAGAATACAGACCAATAAAAAAACTTTCCCTATTCAAATAATAAAAGATATTTGTGAGTGCGCTTCCATCCAATATGAATTGGATAAGTGGAAAAATTCAAAGGAAGAGGAAGGTTAAAACACGGAAGATTCAGATGAATCTTTCATCCCTCCGTCAGTTACTTTCGTGGAAGACAAATGGGTAAGAAAGAGGTTAGATGAATTATTTTTGGCATTTATTACGATAAAAGGAGAGGTTTGATCATGATGACGTTGAAACGCTCGAGGGAGATGGTTTATCAAGGAAAGAAATAGTGAAGAGATCAGGTAATAGTGGAAATTCTAAGAATAAGAATCGAATATATTTAAATTCCAATATTGAGGAAGGGGGAGGTTGTTAGAGTTAGTGGGATACTATGATGGAGATAACTAGTTAGACAAAATTGTGGAATTAAAGTTAAAGAATATTTAAGAAAGAGAAAAAGAACTATTAAAGCCAAATAATATTATTCTAGAGGGAGGAGGCGCAGAAAATGGAGAACCTATGAGTGGGCCCAGGATATTGGTTCCCTTGGAACTAGTTTTATAGGAAGCGAGACAGTGTTTCAATTCAGGCCGAAATTGTATCAAAAATCCAAAGAATGTTAATCCTAATTGCAGATACCCGAAAATTTTGTTGACCATACGAGATCCAAGCCCGGCAACGTCGGGTATGATGAGAATGACTACTTTGAAGGTCATATGCCTACTTATAAGTCAGATCCCGATTAAGAGTAACCAAACAAAACAAAGATGAGTCAAACTTGTATGAATTGAGAATTGTCTCGATCATGCAAGATGGGGCGATGACAAGGCTCGAACTCCATACGAAAGGATACAAGGGACGATTATGAAAAAAACACATTATGACTAGAGAGTTATAATAATTGAAGAGACAGACATTATGGGAATAATTATGGAGGCAACGAACGTTATAGGAATGTCTACTGGTGAAAAGAGACCTATAAATAAGGAATGCTTAAGAAATATATGGGACAACCAATACACACTAATCATACACAAAACACACACCTTAACCATTCATCTAAGACTCTCCTCGAGGTATAACAAAAAAGTTAACCTTTTAGTGTTTTAGCAAGAGCATTTGGCGCCCACCGTGGGGCATCGGTAAAACTTACCTAAGCCACACAAAAAATTGGTCATCACTATTAGCAATTCAGTGATACGATGTCCAGGTGATCTCCCAGTCAAAGTGATCCACCTCCGCCACCAGATATAACCTAGTTACTGGCAGTGGTGGAGGTCCTCCGTCAGCAAAATGAAACTTTGCAAGACAGTGTCTAGGTTCTGCATAATCAAAGCCAACAGGAAGGAAAGGTATATGAGGAATCCCTGGATTCTCATTCTCTGTCAGAAGTTATCTGGGATGATCAAGTTCCAGAGAATTTCAAACCACCAGTACTAGCGTCTTTTGATGGTAAGACCGACCCCCAGGAACACATCATTGCAATCAATAATCAAGTGGCAATTGTAGGAGCTTCTGACTCCTTTAAATGTAAACTCATGGCTAGAACCTTTAAAGAAGGAGGTTTACGATGGTATACGAGCTTGCCTAGATTATCGGTCATTAGTTATCAGGATTTAACTAAAAAGATGATACAACATTTTTCAGCAAGTAAGCACCAGAAGGTATCAACTACCAGTTTGTTTAATGTCCGACAAGGATACTCGAAATCTCTACGAGAATATTTATGAGGGTTCAACGAGGAAACCGTCAAGGTGTCCCACCCAAACCAAGAAATGTTCGTCGGAGCATTTCAAAACGATCTCGGGGCCAGACAGTTTAATGAATCTTTAGCACAAAAGTTGGTGTCCAGTATGGATGAAATCATTACCCGGGCGAAATGATACATCAAAGAGAGGAAAATAACATGGAAAAAAGATCCTGGGATACCAAAGAGAAAGCTAGAACTAGAGAGGAAGGGCTAGGGCACAAGAAGGAATACTCTAAAAACGAAGTCATGGATCGGTCGGCCCCATGACCGCCACTGCGTCTATTCGAGAGAGAACCAAAATATACATAATTTAATTCTCATCGATCAGATATCTTGAAGGAAATATGTCATCTCAATGTGTTGCTCGCACCAAGGATCCCCAAAGGATGGGTACATGCAATAATGTGAAAAGATGAGAATTCATGGTGTGCATACCATAGAATTCGCGAACATTATACCGAAAACTATCACCAGTTAAAAAAGGAAATTGAAATCTTGATCTAGAGGGGCAGGCCATTGTCATATGTCAAAGACACGAGAGGGCAGTCAGGGAAAAGAAGTCCTCCTCGAGAAGACAACACGGAAAATTCGATACAGAAGAATGGAAAGAATACAAAAGAAGTATGTGAAGCCCGTGTGGCTCACAATACGCTAAACACGATTGCATGAGGGTTCACTGAAGAAGGAGATACTAGTTTATCTAGAAGAAGATATGTCCAGTCAGTTACGCACATCAAACAGAGGTCGCTGTCAAGGGAAAGGGAAAGCTCGGTCGTAGTTAGTTTCTCTAAAAAGGACTCGAAAGGAATATTAGCTCATAAAAATGATCCCATGGTAATCAAAGTTCAGATTCAGGATTGGAGCGTGAGACGAGTCTTGATAGATTCTGAAAGTTCAACAGATATTTTATACTAGGATGCATTCAAGGGAATGAATTTTGATACCTCGGAGTGTTTATCATTTAAAGGTACCTTGGTGGGATTCTCCGGAGAACATGTGCAGGTGCTTGGATATCTGCCTATAATGACGACTTTTGGTAGTGGAGATAATGCGAAAAGTATCAAAGGTAAAATATTTAATTATTAATGTTGCATCTCCCTATAACATTATTATTGGCAGGCCATCATTCAATGCTCTAGAGGCAGTGTTGTCCACGTTGTATCTCACACTGAAATACCCTCTAGAAGACGGCACAGTAGGAATAATAAGGGCAACCAAGGAATAGCTAGGAAATGTTACAAGGATAGCCTGAGACTTAAAAAGAGTGATCAAGCCAAAGCTCCCATCAAAGATAAGCAGTTAAAAGTGAATTCAATAGATGTCGACTTGAAAGAAGAGACACAAGAAGGTCGACTGACAATCAAAGGAGTTACGATGTCGAGTGACACTTCGCTACCGCGGAGGCCTAAAAAAAGCATTAGTTTATCCTTGAAGGATGAAGGCGAGAGAATGTCGGATATCTCAGAGGTACTGCCCATAGTAACCGGATGGGCAAAATGCTTAATAGGGGCAAGGATTACAAACGAAGCCATTGTGTCGAGAACAAGCAGAAAATCATAGGGGGTCAAGAAGGTCGGAGACGAGCAAGCTAAATATTTGTTATGGTCTTATTACGTTGCACCTGATTCATTGCACAAAATAAAAAAGTACCATATGACAAAGAATTTGCAATAGGACAAAGAATTACCAGGGGGCTTGATGCCCTATATGAAGAAAAGATATTTCATAGAGGAGGTCTGGTGGCAAAGAAGATAAAAGACATCAAGAAGAAAAGTCGAGCAGCTCTGAATTGTGAAAGAACAAGTAATGGGGCTCGTAAGTTGGAAGGATTAATGGAAAATAGGATACCTCAGGTCTGGAATGTAATGAACCTTTAATTTTATCTTAACTAGATTTTGTAATAAATATCATAAATAAATTTATAGGGATGCACTATTTTCCCTCATAGAGGGTTTTTAATGAGGCACACATAGAAAAAAATGTGTTGTAAAGATGACGAGATGATCCTAAGATACACCCTCTAGCTGAAGTCCTAGCGCACTTGATGCCTCTGGCAAAATCAGCTTCAGTCAGGCTACGTTAGTATACCTTTAGCCAAAGTCCAAGTACACTTAATGCTTCTGGAAAAATCGGCTTCGGTCGGGCTACATTAATATACCTCTAGACAGAGTCCAAGCGCACTTGATGCCTCTGGAAAAATTGACTTCGGTCGGGCTACGTTAATATACCTCTAGCCGAAGTCCAAGCGCACTTTATGCCTATGGCAAAATCGGCTTCGGATGGGCTACGTTAATATACCTATAGCCGAAGTCCAAATAACCCTCAAGTAAGGACAACACATCTCATTAGGTAAGAGCTAATATTTTGGGTCAAGTTCTGATGCCTGATGGCCTTCACCTTGTTTACGTCCTCTGTGGCGTTTAGGTGATCATAGAGGAATTTCAACACATCAAAGCTGTTACTCTAGAACTTGAATTCATTGGACGACCTAGAGTGGTCACCCCCACTGGCTTCGCGCATCAAAGAGGAAATCTCCCAGTCAGCCCTACAAACCTCGTCGCTCATCAAAGTTTTCATTGCCTTTGGAGATCCCGGGCGAGCATCTTTATATGGTGAAAAAGGATATCTGGTGGACCTGAGACATTTGAGACCGTCTTGCTCGGAACCAACCTCCTTTTCTTTAATACCCGGGTCTCTAAGCCGGACAGGTTCGACTTGGTAGCGGTTTGGCCGATTGCGCGCCTCGCTGCCCGAGCCTCTGACATCAACTTCTTCTGCCCTGTCAACGACAAATTAGTCATTTTCTTGTGGAGAGGAAAGGGAAAAATGCTAGAAGAATAAAAGGGTTACCCCAGGAATGTAACAAAAAAAGAAAAGCAAAGATTAATCAAAATAAAAAGGATTTGTTCTTTGGGTAATGACAATAGATCCCAAACTTTCATAATGCGGAAATAATCTGAAGGAACTGGTCTTTAAAACCTTTATAGTTTAAGGTATAGGCTTGAAGAAAGCTCTTTCCTGGAAGGCCGCTGATCGTCACCCATTCTTCTTTTTCAACGCCTTTGATCTAAAAAAAAGGAGAAGAATAAGCCTATGGTAGGTTCTATATCTATGGCTTCACAAACTATTTCGAAGCCTTTAAAAAACCCCAACTATTTGGACGAAGTTGGGAAGGGGCGATATTCAAAACCTTTAACAAATCAGATTTGAAGTCAGTGAAGGGAAGTTGGACCTTAAAATCTTCCAAAACCCCAACATAAAAAATGAAAATATTCCTCTTTAACTCCCTTGGGGCGAACTATACAAACGCGTTCCCCGGGAATGCAAGGTTCCAAAATAACATCACCTTAGTTCCCAGTGGGGGAGATATTTCTTAGAGAACGAAGTTTAGCAATCTAAAAGTTGTCAACAGAACTATGGTCGTAACTCATTACTTCCGCGTTAAACGAGTCTGTAATCTCCATCAACACCTCTACCGAGGAACCTGATGAAGAAGATTTAGAGTCAGAATCACTAAAAGAAATGGGAATGTTTACGTAGGCATCCCTTACAATACGATCAAACTCAGTTTGGTTCAAAGTATCCCTACAACCTCTCACATAAAAATCCCAAATATTTTTTTATTTCTCGATCACTCATGGTTCTCGGTATATCGGTATCATCATTGCATGCATCAATAATAGCTACTCCCTCCGGTCACTATTATAAGCAAAAAAATGGCTTTAAATTTTGGTCACTATTATAAGCAAAAGTCATTAACTTTCAAAGTATTTAATGATTGTGTTACTAATATACCCTTAATTTAATTCAATAGCATTTAATGTTGGTAGTTGATTTATAAAATACAACTAAGGATATTATAGTAAATTTTACTCTAATTGTATATGAAACTAAGAAAATTAATTGCACTTAACTAATTTTCTTAATTAGTGTGAAAGTAGTTATTTTTGCTTATAATTGTGACCGAATGAAGTATTTAAATAGCACATAACAAAGAAATGAAAGTAAATATACCTGATCTTGACGAGGGATTGAAAATCTTGAAATCTACTTTGGAAGAGATTATGATGAGTAGAGAGACAAATAGGTAACTTCAATGAAGATAAAATCCCTTTAAAGACCCAAGGAATTCAAAGCGTTAAGGATCCCTAAAGGGATCAAATTCCCATAAAAAGCCATCATTATTGAGATAAAAGAGAATCTGGCAAAAGATACACTAGGACACGTCACTAAAAGAGAGTACAGAACACAAGGAGGCCGAGAGGATATTTCCGGTTTAAAACATGTGCGAGAGAGGCATTTCTGGGTTTTACTTTGTCCAAACAATAAAGTCCTCCAGACTTCATGCTCGAGGGGCTTATGCACATACCCGAAAATTATGTTGACCAACTGAGGTCCAAGCCCTGTAACGCTGGTATGACTTTCTTATATTTATAAACTTATGAAATACAAAAGTAAATCTTTATTATATTTTAAAACTTATGAAAATAAGTTAAAAGAAATCCAATGAATAATGTTATAATGTGTTTTCATAAGTTCTCTCAAACAAATCATCTCACAAAATTTATGCTACTAGGTAAGCTCAGATAAGTCAATGGAAACAAACATTTAGTCTCATTGTACTTTTAATTCTATAGTCTATTTAAACATTAGTTGAATTTATTAATTACATATGTTTAAATGATATATGTTTTTTAAGTAGGCTAATAGGCCAATCAGACATTCGAAAAGGCCAGACTTAGGCCAAAAAATAAAGGATTTCTTTTTCCACCCTATGTATTTCTACCGCACCATCTAGAATTCCAAAAATTCCCCCCTGATTCTAGAGATATATCTCTGGACACACCAAAACTTAAGCGAACACTGAAATATTCCGGAGTTCATGCCAAACTCTTCTTCTCCCACACTTTTCATCTTCCTTCAAACACAACTCTTCAACTCTTTAACTGTTATCATTCTCAATATTCTCCAACTTCACCGAATCATATTTCATCAATAAGAGGTTCAAGGAAACAACAAGCATCATCCATTTCATCATTCAACATTATCCAAATCATAAATTTCGGGTATGTTTTTCGAGTTTTTGGTGAATATTCGAGTTTTAGTGTAAATGAGTATGAATCAATCGTTAGGGGTAGAAATGTGTATAAACCATATGTAACATAGTTTAGAGTTAGTGTGTGCATTGTTTGTTGGCTCAAATGGACGATCAAATGTTTATTTTTCACAATGCAAGTAGCTGAGGACGCCATTGTCGCGACCTCTGAATCTCAGAACTTTCCGGAGATACATCTCCGGAATTATTCAATGTTTCATATACTTTGAGAATTTTCGGAGATGCATCTCTAAAATATTGTAAAAGGTTTTTCCGTAGTTATATCTCCGAAATTTTTCTGCAGTATATTTTTTTATATAATTTTGTGTTCTTCTTTTGCATTAACTAATGATATGCCTAATTTTACCTTACAGATATAATGGCTGACAGAGTCGACAGACTGAGACATGGCAGGTTGCCCAACACGCATCCTTTTGGAGAGAGCGAAGCCAGCAAGTTTTAGAGGCAGCATTTACCTCTGGTTAGGCAGAGGCGTCGACTTCTGGGGCGTAGTTAACTTCTGGGGATCGTGCTTCACCTCAAGCCACTCCAAATTCTTCTTCTTCCCATCGAAGACAGGATTCACCATCTGACGTGTCACTTCCTTCATCCTCCCATAAGTGTCAGGATTCACCAGTGCCACCTTCTACGGATCCACTGCCACCTCTGGAGGATCCTGTGCCACCTCAAGAGGGTGAGGCCGCTGAGGATGCCGAGCCACAGGGTTTTGAAGGAGGTCTATCTGATCTGTCATTACTTCCTCTTTATTTATACCACACTGTTAGACATATCTAGGACGGAGAGGTAGCATTAGTTGGATTTTTTATTTTTTATATGTTAATTTTAATTTTAATTTCTATTCAGATATTTTTTATTACTAACATTAATTATTTATGGAAAATCGCAGGTGTGTGATCCCTAGAAGTTTCTGAACCATGAGAGGAAGATTGATGGCTTGCCTCAGTTGGATGAGGAATGGTTTCAGTCGGTTCTGACCTTATATGGGTTAAGTGACCCATGTATGACCGGTTACACTCTAGTCAACCACGGGATGCTTAATGCATTCGTGGAGAGATGGCATTCTGAGACGTATTTTTTTCATCTCCTGCATATTGAGATGTCTATCACAGTGGATGATGTCTCATGTTTGTTACATCTTCTGATTAGGGGGAAGTTCCTCGATCATGGTGGGATGACCAAAGACGAGGCAGTCGAGACGATGGTTGAGCATTTGGGGGCTGATCCAGGGAAGGTGATTGAGGAGGTGGATAAGACCAAGGGTGCTCATGTTAGGTTTGAGTTCCTGAAGGAGAGATATGATGAGGAGATCATTGTTGCAGAGGTGGCTAATAGTGATGCTGAGTAGGTGGCGGTACACATGGCCCGTGCTTCGAGGGCATATTTTCTTTATTTGGTTGACACCTCCATTTTTATGGACAGTACCACCTATACTGATGTTGCATACCTCCGATACTTCTTGGATCTCACTCGGATCCATGAATACAATTTGTGGGTGGCTTGCCTGACCTATCTATATTCGAAGTTTAGAGTTGGATGTCGGTGGAGGACGAAGCAGGTCACAGGCAACACGACACTACTGGCCCCGTGTCTGTGCTTTTATCCCGCTAAGAAGAAACTAGGTGGTTGAACCTTTTAGAGTATACCTTAATTATTTGGTTCCCGAGGACACACAATTCAACAGCTACATGAATCACCATGAGACGCGACCATTTGACGAAGTATCGCTATACTCCGAATGACTGGTATGTAGATCGTGTATCACTGCTCCTCATCTATCCGAGCGCGTCATGTGGCAGTTCAGGTACACCCAGACCATCCCCAAATACCATGATGTCTCTGCTCCTTCTGCATTGTCTCATAGACATATAGAGGAAATATTTGCGGATTATGAGAGTCACTTGGTACCAGAGAAGGCTCGGGCTACCATAGCGCCGAACGACTAGAGCTACGTCAACGGATACATCAGGTGGCTATTCAGGGTCTCACATTCGTACATGGTGCCGACTGCTCTAGGAGATTCGTCGAGACCAGCTCATCAGGAGATTATAGAGGATTAACAGGATCAGCTAGATCGTATTGAGGATGTATTGCTTTGATGTCGTCGCATAATGGAGATTGCGCGGGCAGGCATCGACGGGGGTATCTTCCCTAAGGGGCCTCCTGTCAGGCGAGTCCTTTATGCCATGATGGTAGATGCATAGGGGACACTGTTGTACCGGAGACATTGCCAGATGATGGGGAGGGTGGTTGATCGCATATGAGGTAGATGAGAGGTTGTCAGGCACACCCACTAGTAGTCTGTTATTATTTTGATGTGGCGTTATTGTTTGTACTTTATTTTTGACATTATTAGCACATTTTGGATCTCATGTTGTACGACATTTTACTATTCTATTGCTATATTATTTTTGACACACACAATAGTAGTCTTCTATTAATTTGTACGTCAATTTTTTCATCCGAAAACAAATACACAGCTCATTATAAAAAAACATGTTCTGATACACTTAAGAGATGTATCTCTGGATGCATCTCTGGAACAATTTGAATGTAAATGGGTTATGGGTGACGTGTTCTGAATGGTTCCGGAGATACATCTCAGAAATATGACAACATTTATTCAGAAATGGGGTGCGTCTGGAGATGTATCTCCGGAATCAGGCGGCATATGTGGAAATTCATATGGTGTGTTAGAAGTCTATAGGATGCAATAAGAAATTCTAAAAAATAAGCCTTTGATAGGCTATAGACCAGACTTAGGCTTTGAATTTTTTAGCAGGCCAGACTCAGGCTTGGCGAAGCCTAACTCGGTCCAGTCTATTCCCATCCCTAGTTGTGGTGTTATCAACCATCATCAACATTGTCCATTATATTTGGCAAGCTAGGAATTTGGCAAGATTCAAGGCTATGAGATCTCATTGGAAACCATCTCTCTACTGTCATATCTGATGATTCTTTATCAAGTAATGTAACAAGGAAAACTACTTCTAACACTCGACTAGAATTCAACATCTTAAAAAGTTTTAATATTACTGATCCGATGTATTCGAACTGGTCCACGTAAGCTGGTCGTCAGAAGGTGAGGCGCTCAGATGATTGCTGGTCGTAAGGCGTGCAACGTGCTCGGCTTAAGAATGAGGAGAGGGGGGTGTACCTGCAAGGTACTCCGACGCTCAAGTAAGAAAGGGTCAGAGAAAAAAGGGGCAAGTACAAAGTGTATTCTTAGGGCGAAAACTGTGATACCTGACCCTCTCAAGTGAGAGGGTTTATATAGAGCCCCCAGCGCGTGGCCAACGGTCCTATTTTCAGGGCGAATTAGCCGTTTTCCCCAAAGAATAGGCAACTGTCCAAACTAGCCGTTATGTCGGGCAGGGTGCCATGAACTAGCCGTTATGTCGGGCATAGACGCAGTTGCGGGCACCTGTCCATCGCTGTTCGGGCAGCGGGGAAGCCGTGCGTAACGGGTATCAGAGCCGGGGAGGGACGTTGCGTTCCTTGCCCGGTTTGAGGGGCAGAAATGTCACTTTTTCCCCTCTATGGATTGGGCTTAGGCAATTTGGGCCGCTCTGGAGTGGAAGCGGATTGGGCCAATTCTAGCCATTGGTCCAGTCCAAAACAGGAGCCCCCCAAGTCGTTGCTCCCGAGTATGGGAGTGATGACTTAAGGACTGCTCGTCGCCCGGGGGAGTTACGTAGAGTCGTCGTAAGGAGACGAGGAAGATTGTCTCGACGTGCCCGTGGCCCTCTGTGTTCGTGATGTTTATGGTCGTGACCCTGTTGCCCGGTATTCGGGAAGATAAAGCGTCAGACGGAATGGGAAACGTTGGGCTGCCACGTGTGCATCGAGCCCTGCGTAGCAGTTAATAGGTAATTATGGCTAGTGGGCAGTCATTATTACCTACGGGCGCGTGTGTGCACGTGCCCCTCAGTATAAAAGGGGGAAGGTTGTCCCATTTTGCACTTTTTCCCTTCTGATTCGTCTTCGTCGTCATCAGCGTTCCTGCCCGTCACCGTCTTCAGAGCAACCGACCACCGTGCCAAGTTTCGAGCAGCCCTTCTCTTCTACTCAAAACAAGTAAGTTTTCTGGTTTCCAGCTTGTTTTACTTCCTCTCATTGTCGATGGTAGATTGCATGCGGCTAGGGTTAGTTTTAGGTGACAAAGTAGGTAGATTTCTGGCGAGTGTTGGTGGTGGGCGACGGTTCTGCCCATATCAAGCATCTCGTCGGAGTAGGTAGCGCGTTCGGTGCACGCGGTGGTCCACGTCGTGGTTGCGAGTCGTGACCACCGCGTTTTACCATCTTCTGGTGGATTGGTGAACTTTCCTGTGGAACGTTTCCAGATTCCGGTGGAGCTTTGCAGTTTCCGGCGGAGCTTCAAACGGAGTTTGGGCACGAGCGCGGGGAGGTTCCTCGTAGGAAGATGGTATGTCTCGGTCATCTCCTCGCGGGGAGGTTTTTTCTTTCTTCGTTTGATGTTAGGGTTTAGGCCGGGGACGTTGTCCTTAGCCTTCTGCGTGCCCTTTCACTTGACTTAGCGGTGGGAGGGTGGATTTGATTTCCTGTGGAATTCACTGTCTTTCTCTGCTTTTTCAGGTGATCGTAGGGGCGATGGAGCCAGAGAGGGAAGTTATCCCTGTCACATCCGAGGAGGAGACTGTCTCCGAGGAGAGCAGTAGTGCAATGGCCTCGAGCTCTGCGTCCTCGAGCTCGTCGGCTTCGGACTCCTCGAGCGAAGTTGAGGGGGAAGCGAGCGATGCTGAGGAGGGAGAGGATTTGGAGGTCGGGGAGGAGGACGTAATGGAAGAGGACGTTGATGTGTTCTGCCCGGAAGAGTGGGAGGTGGCCGAACCTTCCGACCATATTTCCACGTTTGCCAGGTCTGCGGCAGACGCTTTTACCGAGGTGGGGCCAGCGGGTGAATGGAGAGTGCTTCTGCCTAATTCGGGCCAGCGGATCTGCTCGAACTTCGGGAACTGCTTCGCAATGTACGAATATGCCTTCAAGGAATTGGGGCTGAGGTTGCCCTTCACCACTTCCAGCGGTCGGTGTTTGAGCACCTGAAGTTGGATCCTTCTCAGCTCCACCCCAATTCGTTGGCCTTTATATGGGCTTTTGAGTTGGTGTGCGAGCACCTCGCCCTGGGGACCACTCTTCCTTTATTCTTTGTTGTTTTCCACCTACAGCGGCAGCTGGCGGGGAAGAGGTATGGATGGGTCTCTTTGAAGCAACCTAAAAAGTTGTTTAAGCCGTTCTCGGAGTCCATCCGAACGTTCAAGGGACGATACTACATCGTCGAGCCTTTGTCCGAAGCTTCTCAGGACAGCGTGTATGTCTGGGAGGTAGAGTATGATGAGAACGGGGATGAGCTGCTTACCGAGGAAGAGAAATATATCGGGGAGAGAGTGTACAAGTTCCCGATCCGCTGGACACCCGACCACTTCTCAAAGAAGCCCAGCGCCTACGTCTTTGAGCCGAGCGCGTTACGCGGGCAGGACGCTGTGTCCTACGAGACGTTGGTGAAGTGGGTCAACTCCTTCGATCTTGCGAGCTGCTGGACGAGCAAGGGTGCCCCTATCTATAAGGATGACGGGAGCCAGAGAGTCGAGCGCAGGTTTATCAATGTGAAGGCTCTGCTGGAGTGCAAGACTCCCGCGGATGCCAAGAAGTTGCTCGGTAGTCTTAGTTACTTAGACTTTATTTGTTATCTCTTTTTCTTCCCCGTTGCTAACGTGTTCGTTTCATTTGTGCAGGTGAGATGCCTCAGGCTCGTGACCGTGTGGTGAGGAACGCCATGGCGAGGGGCAAGGCTGAAGCGGCTCCTCCCAAGGCCCGTCCTGTTGGTGGTGCTCGTGCCCTTCCTCTTGCTCAAGCTGTGGTGGGGACCTCTGCTTCTCCTACTCCAGCTCCCTGGGACTCTCCATTGGCTCTGGCTGGGCGAGCGAAGCGGCAAAGGTCGTCGGATGCCGTGGACCTGACTCGGGCGCCTGAGAAAGGGAAGTTTGAGCTTCCTCCGTGTGTCCTTGACCGGAGGTTCTTTGAGGGCAACACTTTGGTCGTTCCGCGGGCAGAGTCACTCAACCTCGGAAGCATGGACCGAGCAAGCAAGAGGGCGATGGTGGCCCAGGATGCTTTTGCCATGGTGAGGATGCTGGAAATGGCGGCCGTTTATGCGGAAGGGGACTCTGTGCTTGAGGCTGAACTCACTACTGCCCAGGCCTCCGAGGCGTCCCTAAAGGAAGAAGTCAAGGGTGCTCGTGAGGCTAGGAGGAAGGCCGAGGAGGAGACGGCCAAGATGAAAGAGGAGGTAACCAGGCTGAAGGCGGAGAAGAAGGCTGCGGAGGATTTGAACAAGGAGCTGGTGGCGGCCAGTGCCCCGGGTGCTGATGAACCGGACGAGATAAAAGTGTTGAAAACTAGGGCTGAGCTGGTCGTCAGCATACTGCAGGCCTAGGAGGATGGCATTGTTGTGGCATCGGAGTCTTTTGAAAGTGTCGTGGCCCAGTTGCGGGCAGTGAACCCCGGGTTCGACATTTCGACCGATGGTATCCACTACCTTGCACGAGTGGAGGATGATCGCATCGTCTTGCCCGCAGGCCTTGTTCTCGACACCCCCGAAGCTCAGACCGAAGATCAGCCAGCGGAGGAGCAGGAACCCGAGCCCGAGGCGACTGAGCATGTGGAAGGATGATGATTCAGGTTATTTTGATGTCGTTGTGTTTTGTCCGGCCTGCGTGCCGTTGATTAATTTGTAATTTATTTGGTTTTGGGGGGGGGGCATGGCCCCCTTTTTTATGTAATACGCACAATCTTTTGGCCCTTGTGGCCTTTTTATTTAATGCTCGGTTCATTTATACAATTTTTGTTGTACTTTACATTATTGTTGTACTTTACCTTAGTTGTGCGTGTATGGCTGCCCGTCGGAGGGTGTGTCTGTTAATGGAGCTTTCTTTTGAAAGATAGCTCGCTGTGTGTGAATTCGCCAGTGCGGGGAACTGGTCGAATAGCCGGGGAAGTCCCTGGCGAGGTTGCGGATCTCAGGTCGCGATTGAGGTCTGAGGTCGCGGCGTGAATGTCCCATCGCGAGCTGGGGTTCTGCCAGTCATGGTACTTTGGGCGAAGGCGGTGCTCGGTCGAGGGCCGCCGACGAGCAGAGTTCTGGCTCATTTATTTGAGCGGGATTCTACTTCGTGTGCATGTGTCGTTTGTACCTGGACGAGCATGATGACTGCTAGGTGGTCTCTTAATGCGAGGAAGCTTACGGTTACTCTAGCTGTAGTATTGCTTAAGTTTCTCAGCGTTCCATGGTCGAGGGAGTGCCTCCCCGTTAAGGTTTTCGAGGAAGTATGCACCGTTTCCTGTTTTGGCACGGACTCTGTATGGCCCTTCCCAGTTGGCCGCTAGTTTGCCTTCGCGAGAGTCCTTGTGGTTTCTTCGCAGGACAAGGTTGCCCACATCGAACTCTCGTCGTAGAACTTTAGCGTTGTGTCTGATTACTATTTTTTGCTTAAGGGACGCTTCGCGGAGGGCTGCTCCTGTCCGAATTTCCTCGACGAGGTCGAGCTCTTCTCTCATTGCTTCGTTATTCATTTCCTCGTCTAGAGGCGATTCGGTCTTTCTGGACGGTACGTGGATTTCGATGGGTAAAACAGCCTCCATGCCATATGCTAAGCGGAAGGGCGTTTCCCCGGTGGTGGACTGGGGAGTAGTGCGATATGCCCATAGGACGCTGTGGAGCTCCTCGACCCAAGCTTTCTTTGTTTCATCCAGTCTTCGTTTGAGGCCACGAAGGATGACGCGGTTGGCCGCTTCCGCCTGCCCATTGGTCTGGGGGTGCTCCACCGAAGCAAAGTGTTGCGTTGTTCTGAGATGGGCGACAAAGTCTTGGAACTTCTTGTCCGTGAATTATGTTCCATTGTCCGTGACGATTGCTTGGAGAATCCCATCTTCGCTAAGGCTTCTGCTTCTATCCATTTTGTGAAATAATCTACGCCCACTATCAGGTATTTGTTTTGGCTGGACCCCGTCACGAAGGGTCCTAGGATGTCTAGGCCCCACCAGGCGAATGGCCATGGGGATGTCAAGCTATTCAGCTCGTTAGGTGGAGCTAGGTGCATATCCCCGTGCCGTTGGCATTTGTCGTATTTATTCACATGCTCCTTGGCGTCTTGCTGCATAGTTGGCCAGTAATACCCTGCCCGGAGTGCTTTACGGGCAAGGGACCTTCCTCCTAGGTGCTGGGCGTTAATGCCTTCGTGGATTTCTCATAATACGTGGGGGACAATCTCCTCCTCTATGCATTTTAGTAGTGGGATGGAGAAGCCCCTTCGGTAAAGTTTATTTTCGAGGAAGACGTACGAGCAAGCTCTTCGTCTGATGGTGCTGGCTTCCTTGGGGTCATCTGGAAGTTCGTCCCTGGTGAGGTAGTTGTACACGGGCGTCATCCAGCAGTCGCTGTCTCCGATCGCGTGCACGTGTAGGGTCGAGGACCTCTTATCGATGCTGGACCGGGGAAGTATCTCTTGGATGACTGACCTGTTTCCGCCTTTCCTCTTGGTGCTCGCTAGTTTGGACAGGACGTCTGCTCGCACGTTGTGTTCGCGGGGAACATGTCTTACTGCTACCGTCCTGAACTTCGATATCTTTTCCTTGACTAGGGAGAGGTATTCAGATAGACTGTCATTTTTGGCCTGATACTCCCTGGAGATCTGGTGGGCTACAAGCTGAGAGTCCATGCAGATGATGATTTCTTCTGCCCCTAGGTCTTCGGCTAGGCGCAACCCAGCGAGGAAGGCCTCATACTCAGCCTGGTTGTTCGACGTGGGAAAGGACAAAGTGAGAGACGCCTCTACTATGGTCCTTTCGTCGTTTTCCAGAATTACTCCTGCCCCGCTGCCGCTCGAGCTGGATGCTCCGTCCACGTAGATGGTCCATCTGTTTGCTATGTGGGGCAAGAAGTCTGAGAAGGTTACTTCCACCACGAAATCGGCCAGGGCTTGTGCTTTGAGAGCTTTTCTGCTTTCATACCGGACATCAAATTCGGACAGCTCCAACGACCACTTGAGCATTCGACCGACCATGTCTGGCCGGCCCAGCAACTGCTTGATGGGCTGATCCGTCCTCACTACGATCGTATGGGCCAAGAAATAGTGTCTCAGTCGTCTGGCAGCGTTGACGAGGGCCAATGCTACCTTCTCTATCTGCTGATATCGCAACTCTGCGTCCTGCAACGCTTTGCTCGTGAAGTATATGGGCTTTTGCCCGCCAGGATCTTCGCGAATGAGAACGGCGCTCACGGCCTCGGCAGTGACGGCGAGGTATAGGAACAAAACTTCCCCGGTATCTGGTCGTGATAACACGGGCGGTTTCGACAGGGCTTGCTTTAAGTGAAAGAGGGATGCCTCGCATTCTTCGGTCCATTCAAACGCGACTTCTTTTCTCAAGAGCTTGAAGAAAAGAATGGCGTGTTGGGCGGATTTTGTGACGAAGCGGGACAACGAGGTGAGTACCCCGTTGAGGGACTGGATGTTCTTCTTAGACGTGGGCGTTGGGAACTCAGAGAATGCCCGACATTTGTCAGGGTTAGCTTCTATTCCTCGTTCCGTCAAGTAGAAACCAAGGAATTTACCTGCCCGTACGCCGAACGTGCACTTCTCTGGGTTAAAACGCATTTGATATTTTCTCGCTTGCTCGAAAATTTTGCGAAGGTGGGCGACGTGGTCTAGCTCCTCGTGGGACTTGACGATCATGTCGTCCATGTATACCTCGAGCATGTCGCCTATTTGTCCTTGGAAGACTTTGTTCATCATTCGTTGGTACGTAGCGCCGACGTTCTTCAGTCCGAAGGGCATTACGTTGTAGTAATAGTTGCCCGATTCGGTCATGAAGGTCGTGTAAGTTTTATCGCTCGCGGCCATTGGGATTTAGTTATAGCCTGAGTAGGCGTTGAGGAACGATAAAAGTTTAAAACCTGCGGAGTTATCTACGAGCTTATCTATATTGGGGAGGAGGTAGGCGTCCTTCGGACAGGCCTTATTAACATCGGTATAATCAACGTACATTCTCCATTTGCCATTATTTTTTCTTACAAGTACAACATTTGATAGCCATGTAGTGTATTTGGCCTCAGAAATAAACCTAGCTTCTAGAAGGTCTTTAACAGCTTTCTCCGAGGCTTCCATCTTCTCCGGGGACTGTTTCCTTCTGCGCTGGGCAACGGCCTTGACGGCCGGATCAATTGTAAGCTGGTGGCAAGCGACGGAGGGGTCCAATCCTGGCATTTCAGCAGCGCTCCATGCGAACAAGTCTGCGTTCTCCCGGAGGCACGCTTATAGTTGTCTCTTGGCCAGGTCGGGGAGGTCCGCTCCGATCTTCACTCCCCGGTGGGGGTCTTCTCCGAACGGAACAATCTCGAAGTTGCCATCTGGGATAGGGCGTAGGATATGGCCGCTGGTGTTGGACTGGCTGCCCGAAGTCGTTGGGTCTTTGGCGTGGTCTTCCTCGCTGAAACGGCTGTCCAAGTCGATAGCTTCGACCTGGGGGAACTGTTTTGGCTGCTCGGAGCTGCTGGGCAGAGGAGGACGACCAGAGATCCTCGGCCTTGCTGAGATGGTGCTCAGTCCTTTTGATGCTGCTTCAAAGCATCGACGGGCAGCTTCGATGTCGCCGTGGAGGGTGACGACCATCCCTTCAGAAGTGTAGTACTTCATCTTGAGATGTACGGTGGAAGGCACTGCAATCAACTCTGCCAGGGTTGGCCTTCCAAAAATGCACTGATATAGTGACGGGTATTCAATTACCAGAAACTGTGCTTTGATTGCTCGGGTTGTCTTTCCTGAACCGAAGGTCACGATGAGCTCTACGTAACCTCGGTGCCTTGTTACTGCTCCGTTGAATCCCTGCAGGTCGGATCCAACATATGGAGTAAGGTGAGAGTCGTCCAGCTGCAGTGTCTCGAACAGGTGGTTGTACATTATATCAACTGAGCTGCCCTGGTCCATGAGTATCATGCGAACGTCGAAGTTCGCCATCCTTGCCCGGATGAGAAGCGGGATGCTTGAGTTCGGTGACCCACCGAGGATCTCCTCCTTGTAGAAGGAAATAGGAGATGATCCTTTGTGAGTGGTATCCATCGTGGTGACTTCGTTAGAGCTTTTGCTGATCAGTTGATCGAATTTCCTTTTGACTGAACCAACCGTGATTTTGTTGAATCCACCACCGGAGATGACCATGGCCGACGGGAAGGCCTCCCACGGGCTGTGAGCGCCGAGAAACGTGGAGGCGGGCAGGTTATCAGGGATACAGAAGTCTTCTGGCCGAGTTATGGACATGGCGATCTATATGTTGGTGTCCTCGGAGGGCGGAGTCTCTTCTGTAGCTTTCTTGGTCTCCTGGGTTTCTTGCCGGGGAGCTTCTTTCTTCTTCGCGAACTGCTTCAGGTGGCCGTCGTGAATGAGGATCTCTATGGCATCTCTGAGGTGGATGCATTCCTCCGTCGTATGGTCGTGGCTCTTGTGGAAGCGGCAATACTTGGATTTGTCTACACTTGGCCTGGCCGACAGCTGTTTAGGGAAACGGACCCCCGCCTGCTTGAACTCTGAGTTGGCATATTCGGACAAGATTTTTTCCCTCGAGGTAGTGGGGGGGTATATTCATGGAACCGTCCAGAAGGTCCCTTCTGTTCGCGTGCATCACGAGGCCGATCGTCGCGTCTTTTATCTCCTTGACGGGATGTCGAGGGCTCTTCAGCTCTGGATGTCCGGGCGCCTTCTTGGTGACGGGAGACCCGGACAGAGTGGGTAGCGACCTTCTCCTCGTACTGTATATGCGACTGAGCTTGGTGGAGGAGAGCGTTGAGGTTCCTCGGTGGATCTAGGCCGATGGCTTTCGCGAAGTCTGAGCCAGGACGTAATCCCTGCTCGAGCAGGAATTTCTTCATCTCGTCGGTCGTTGGCACTTGGACGGCTTCCTTGTTGAACCGCTCAATGTAGTCCCGAAGAGGTTCATCTCTTCCCTGTACGACAGCTCCAAGGGACGCCTCAGTCTTTGGATGGCGTCGTGATGCGGTAAAGTGTCGGGAGAAAATCCTCCCGAGCTGCCTCCAGGATGTGATGGATTCCTCTGGCAGCTGTTTGTACCAGGTCATTGCTCCCTTCCGGAGCGTGGTTGGGAACAGGCGGCATTTGATAGCTCCTCGTACCCCTCTGTAGTCCAGAAGAGCATCTATGTTTTCTATGTGCTCGTCTGGGTCCATGGTTCCATCATAAGTCCCTAAAGACGGAGGCTTCTCTAGTCCTTTAGGGAGGCGGATGGTTAGGATCCTGCGGGACAACGGGCCGCGAGGCTCGTCGTTGCTGTCCGAACTAGAAGTCGATGGTGACCGTTGTCTGCGTTCGCGGCGGCGGTATCTGCGAGGTGAGGGTGATCGTGGCCGGTCGCGAGGTCTGACCGGTGGAGAGTGCCCGTCTTGCCTCGTTCTCTTGTGTCTTGGTGGTGACTGACCCCGCGGGGAGATTTGGTCGCGCTTGCGAACGCGTTGTGGTTCAGACTCACGCCTCGTCATACGGTCTTCTCGGCGCCTAGGTGGCGGGCTTCTTGATTTCTGGTGTTTCCTCTTGGGAGGAGAGGATCTTAGAAGAGTTGCTTCTTCGAGAGCTCATATCCTTTCTCCTTGCTGCAAGATAAGGAGGTTTGTGCGGTTGACAGCATCCAGGAGGGCTGCAACGGCCAGATCAGCGCTGGGGGGGCCAGGAATTGGTCGTTCCCCCAACGGTGACTGTTTTCCTCCTTGCTCGGCGGGAGGAGGAGTTGGAGACGCAGTGGCCCCTTCTCGAAGGAAACGGGGATCAAAAAGTAGCAACGAACTGCCGTCGGCGTCCATCTTGTTGACGGGAGTGAGAACCGTAGCGTCAACACCTTTCGAGGAATTCTGAGCGGCCATGTGTGGGCGGATCAAAGAGAGTATGTTTTGATCTTTTAGTTTCCGAGGAGGAAAGAAAGAAGGGGAGAACAAGAAGTTCCCACAGACGGCGCCACTGATCCGAAGTATTCGAACTGGTCCATGTAAGCTGGTCGTCAGAAGATGAGATGCTCGGATGATTGCTGGTCGCAAGGCGTGCAACGTGCTCGGCTTGAGAATGAGGAGAGGAGGGGGTGTACCTGCAAGGTACTCCGACGCTCAAGTAAGAAAGGGTCAGAGAAAAAGGGGCAAGTACAAAGTGTATTCTTAGGGCGAAAAATGTGGTACCTGACCCTCTCAAGTGAGTGGGTTTATATAGAGCCCCCAGCGCGTGGCCAACAGTCCTATTTTCGGGGCGAATTAGCCGTTTTTCCCAAAGAATAGGCAACTGCCCAAACTAGTCGTTATGTCGGGCAGGGTGCCATGAACTAGCCGTTATGTCGGGCATAGACGCAGTTGCGGGCACCTGCCCATCGCTGTTCGGCAGCGGGGAAGTCATGCGTAACGGGCGTCAGAGCCGGGGAGGGACGTTGCGTTCCTTGCCCGGTTTGAGGGGCAGAAATGTCACTTTTGCCCCTCTGTGGATTGGGCTTAGGCAATTTGGGCCGCTCTGGAGTGGAAGCGGATTGGGCAAATTCTAACCATTGGTCCAGTCCAGAACAATTACCATTCATCCTCCAAAAATTCAGGTGACAAAATAATTTATTTGGCATCCTCCTGTTATAGACTGGGTAAAAAGCAATACATATGACACCTTTGTTGGGGTGCCAGGTGTGGCTACTTGGAGTGAGATTTTTAGGAATCATTGTGCTCATCATTTGAAAAGTTTCTCCATGAAGATTGGTTAGGATAATACTTTTGTTACATAATTGACTAGGGCCTTACTTGCCATTGAAATTTCAAAGAATAGAAAATGGTATAGTCTTTGGTTAAGTCCGACTCCAAGTTAGTTATTTCAGCTTTTAGAAAGTCTTCTATAATTTCTTGTAGACTATAAAATATATGGGCAAATGCATTACATATCATTAGATCTACGAAGGGTTTTCCCACCCATATTTTTAAAGAATGCAATTACTGTGCGGATATATTAACTAGCATTGAGTTACATGTACAAAACTTCACAAACTTCACTATGTGAAAAGTGGTTCATAGGATTATTCTTATAGAATTTGCTAGAAACTCCCTACAACTTCTTGATTATAGAGTTTGTTCTTTTTTTTTATAGAAATTTTGGTTTTGATCCCCTAATTTTTGTATCTAGTTAACTACTCTTTTTTTTAGGCTTAATATCCTTTTTAGTCTTGTATCTTAATTTCGAGGTTTATTTTAGTCCCTTAACTTTAAAAAGATCCATATTGATTCCTTAACTCTTCAAAACGTTTTATATTGATCTTTTTTTGTCTAATTAGCGATTGGTTTTTGAATTTTTCAATCGCTAATAGAGAAAAAAAAAACTAATATAAAACATTTTGCAAAATTAAATAACCAATATAAAATAAATCTCAAAATTTAGATACGAGACAAAAAAAAATATTAAGCCTTCTTTTTAATATACCTATTAGGTGACCCTTCTTTTTGAAAAAAAAAAAAACTACACGTTAATAAAATTTGTTGAAGTAAAAAATTAAAGTAAAAAAAAAAAAAAGCAACAATTTGTTAGACCCTCAGTGGTAAATTTGCTCTAGTAACGATAAAGCTCTGAAGAGCAGTGGAAAACCCTAGCACTCTTGAGTCTCCAAGCCTTAAACCCCAAATCAGGTTAAACGCCAGTTGCAGAACAGATCCATCGTGCTTCTACCTTTCGCGCATATCAAAGATTCAAAGCATCCTTAAAACTCAGATATGGTTTGGTTTCAATGCGAAGATTGTGGTGACAACCTCAAAAAACCTAAGTTGCCCAATCACTTCCGATCATGCTCCGCCAACAAGGTTCTTTTTCAATTTCATTCATTATCAATTCCATTTCACTTCACAAATTGATTCGATGCTTATTTTTGTTTTTGTTTATGCTATTGTAGCTTTCATGCATTGACTGTGGCCAAATGTTTGGGAGAGACACCGTTCAGAATCACACGCAGTGTATTACAGAAGCTGTGAGTTTTTCGTTCTTATCCTCTCAATGGATTGTTCTGATGTATTACATTTGTACATTGTGTTTTTGTGATTGTTTGAATGATTGTGCATAGATTATAGATTAGATTGTTGCATTATAGCCTATTTTGAATTTGGGTTTGTTTGGATTGATGGAATTGGATGGAGTGGAGCGGTGTGAGATGGAATGAAGTGGTATTCCATTATTTGGATCATTTATAATCGGATGGAGCGAAATAGAGTGGTATGAATTCCATTCTATTTCTTCACTTGTTCTGTCCTAAAATTTCCTAACCGATGGAATGAAATCTTGATTCCGCTTTGCTCCATTCTGCCACATCCTGCTCTGCCCCATTATATTCCGTTCATTTTATGATATTCAAACATAGCCTATATTTGGATTGATGGAATGCAACAGAATAGAAAGAATTAATGTCGGAATGGAATGAAATAATGTTATGTTCCATCGTTTGGATTGGTAAAAAAAAGGATGGAATGGAGCAGAACACGAGGGAATGCATTCCATCCAAATCCATTACTTACCCTCTCATTTTTGTTTCTGATTTGGGCGAAATAACATTTTTGTTACATTCCATCATAACATATCCAAACAATGGAGTGAGATATCCATTCCGTTCCACTCCATTCCGCTTTGTTTGTTTTGAAATATCTAAACATTGCCTAAGTGAGATAAGTTAAGTGAGCAAATGAAGGATTGTAACAAACTTGTGATTTGTTATAATGTATAGGCGAAACATTTTAAACCCTTAAAATATAAGGGGGTCTTGTTTTCTTCATTGGCTCACGTTGCTTTGATTTTCAGGAAAAGTATGGTCCGAAAGGCCAAGGTAAAGCTTTGAATGGTGCAGCTGTCAAGCCCAGCAAAGATAAAAAGCAAAGGCCAGAAGTTGATATTAATGTGGGTTTATCTAACCGCCCCCCGTGGTTCTGTAGGTATATACTGTATGGGATACTCTTTCTAGTTATCATTGTAGTCACTAGTGATATCCAAATTACGTAGTAAATGTCAATTGAAATGTTGCATTATACTGCCTTCAGTCCTTATTATAAGAAAAAGTTCGCTTTTTAAATACATTGAATAATCTATGTACATAAAAAGTGAACTTTTTCTTATAATAAGAACTGAAAGGAGTATGTTTTAAAAAGTTATAAGAGAGAAACATAATCATCATGGTCTACATATCATGTTCTGATGGGAATTGGGCTTCTAAAGTTCTTCGTCCTTGCATTCGAGTCTTCCTATTATTTCTTATGGTATATGGGATCATATAGGCAACAAGACCACTGCCCAAATCTTTTACGTAAATGTATACAGAGGATGTAAAAAGTTAACCGAGCCTATTGTGTAGAAAGTTCAAGGGTACCAAGTTAAATGTGCAACACATGCCTTTTATTGTGTGATTGAATTATGAAGTGGCCAATGAGGAAGGTTAAATTATACTTATGTTTAGTGTAATAAAACTATAAATACAATATAGGCATTACACCTTTTTTTTAAACAAATGGCTTTTTGAGGTTTGATTCTGTCTAGTAGGATATTTTCAGCTGTTAATGATATTAGTCCTTAGTCAGTTAAGAGTTATGAAGCACTGACATGGACTGGACACGATGGACGGCACCAGTAACCATTTGAGAAAATTGTGTAATTGAATGTAGCAATACGTGTTGGTCTAAGTTTGCGTCCAACATTGACACATGTCGGGTACCAGACAGTTTCAACCTAAATAAAGTATTAGTGCTACATAGGTTAATAGTCTTAAATAATTATTAGCCTGCAAGTCTCTCGTGGATCAAAGACATGTTATGAAAGTGCATGCTAGTTGAGTTCCAAACATCTTTCTTTGTTTAATTGGTTAGATTTACTCTCTAATTCTTTTTACATTTTATACTACCTGTATATTGTTTATTTTTTTTCTCCATTTCAAACTTTTAATTTGTGAATATTATGAGTGCCAACTATCTAAACGTCATATTGTAGTGTTTGATGCTACTTTATGGAGTAATAAAAAAAGAAGGAACTGATTCTCTTCACCAAGAAAGGTTTTTTCTAAGATATTGTGTCACCCTAACAATTTTGTCCTATTCATTTTGCTCTACTCATTTATGGTTATGCAGTCTTTGCAATACGAAAGCTACAAGCCAGCAAGCTCTCCTTCTCCATGCTGAAGGAAAGAAACATGGGGCAAAATCCCGAGCATTCCATGCTTCGCAGCAGCCACCAGTCCAGGCAGATAAACCTGCCCCTGATGCAAAGGTTGCAGCGGAGGCAGCTTCTGATGGTACAGAGAAAGATGGCAACAATGCAGAGCAGCCAAAATTGCAAGAGTCTTTTGAACAAAATAACTTGAAACCAGGGAGTGAAGTTTCTTCAGAAAAGAAAAAGAGGAAACTTGATGCATCAGAGGGTGGCATTATTAAAAAGTGCAAGAATGACACTTCAGTTGACACAGAAAATGGTGAAGTAATTCAGGGTGAGAAGACAAAAGAGAAGAAAATAAAATGGAAGAAGTTTATCAAAGCAGCCTTGAAATCTGTATGTGGATTGAATTATCTATGCTATATAGTTAGTGAACTTTATCTGTTTTTTTAAGCATGGTATGGTTATATTTCGATACCGACTCTTAAGGTCGACTCAAATATAGTTTCTTCAACTGCATTTAGAATGAACTTGCCCAAGTTTTTTTTTAGAGTTTTTTTGGTATATGCATATAATTTTCTTACTGCACATAATGTACTAATTGTTTTACTTGTGGCAGCATCCTGATGGATTGAAGATGAAGAAACTGAGAAAAGCTGTATTCAAAGTGCTGCAAGAATCCGGCATTGTAGTAAATGAAAATGAATTGAAAGACACACTTGAGCAGAAGGTATGCCCATCTACATCATTGTGATTCAAATTTAAATAACTGTCATTGAATAATAATATTGATTTTCATATGATAATTTATTGCTTACAGATAAATTCTAGCTCCAAATTTGCAGTTGAGAAGAAGTATGTGCGATTAGTGGCCAAAGATTGAACACTGCTGTTTGAGGTGCCATGACCAAGAGTCAATTATTTTTGTCTGCTAATGTTTGATCATATCATTCATTCTTGAAAAGTATCTCAGAAAAATTTTGTGGACGTATGATTTATTATTGCTTTGTGCAAAATTCAGTTATCATCTTGTAGAAAAACCAAAGAGAATTTTGAGACGGAGATTCCGTTTAATGTGCTAGTATGCTAATTCTCTGAACTGTGATATGATGCTTTTACTGGCAAATCATTTCAGAGAGCATAATCAAATTTTTGTTTTATTTTATTTACCTTGTTTTCTTTTATAGGGTTATTGTTGGTGCAATTATTCATACCGCACATTAAAATTATTAGATAATAACAATTATTAATTTATTTTATTTAGTATTTATAAAAAAATTTAGCATACTGTCAAATTTTGTTTTTATAGTAAAAATTTGTTCTAAAATTTTTTTGATAGATAAATATTAATGTTTAATAAGAAATACTGTATATATGTTATTGATATTTTACTATTTTATATGGAAGCCATCTTTATTAAAATGTTATATAAATAAGCTGTTGGCTGTTACTAATTAATTAATTTGTTTATTTTAGTATAATCAATATTGACATTATGATTTTTAGTATAAATCAATTTGATTCCAAATAATATTTTGGAAGCATTTATCATAAATCCTATGTTCTTATCTCGATTTTTGTCGGTCTGAATAAAGGTATATTTTATTATATACAATTAGGCTGTAGTTTTTGGTCTTATGTACGTGTTGATATTTAAAAAAAAACTTATTTGACATTTTAAGTTTATTTGAGTTTCACTTCAAATTAACTTTTTTTTAAGAGAGCTTTTCATTAAGCAGCAGAGAATTGAACAAAGGAATCCCGAGTCAAGCAAGGGGCATTCCTCTAACTAAGTCTTGGATTCCAAATTTTTTTGAATTCTCACAAGATCATGAACAAGAAATTTTTTGTTTCTACTAATGTACATAACAGAACTAATAGAAAAATTCCTAAGGAGGATTTTACAATCCTCAGCAATGGGTTCTATGAAAGCAAAATTCTTACAAGTTGTATACCCCACCTGATAGCTAAGCGTTCTGCAACAATAGGATCAAGCAACCTTTTTTCAGACTTAGAAGCTGAGAGGATAATCTCATTCTCATGATTCTTCACAATGCAACCAAAAGCAGTAGCACCCTCTTCGAAGACCCCCGTATCCACCCGAAGGATATATTGATTACCTATAGTTCATGTATCCTCTTTGTTGGGAGAGTTATTTTGATCCTTTCTCTGATTCCACACATTAAATTCCTGCATCATATCCAAAGCTTCTGCAGCAACCTGAAAAGGAGTTGAGACTCTAGCTTGAAAAAGAAGAGAGTTTTGTGCCAGCCAAATTTTATAAAGAGTAGCACCAATTAACTGGCAAACTGTGGAATCTTTTCCAGAAAGAACTTTCTCGAGCCAAAAACAAATACCTTCTTTAGATGGGACACTGAGGCTAAGGATAGAGGAAAAGAAGGTCTGCTTAGCAAAAACACAGTCCAGAAAAATGTGATCAGCAGTCTCAGGGTTAGAATGGCAGAAGAGGCAGGATGAGTTGAGAATGACACCTTCCTAAGATTATCTCTTGAAGGGAGAATGTTCCTTGCCAATCCCCATAAGAAATTCATGACTTTGTTCTGGAGAGGAATCTTCCAAATAAGTTTCCACAAATTCTGGTGAGGGTCATTGGAAGAGCCATGGCTTGAGTTGAGACGATTCTTCATGCACAAATGATATGCTGATTTCACTGAATAGTGACCATTTGTCTCATAATGCCAGATGAGCTCATCATCAATATTTCTTTGAGATAAGGGGATACCAACAATCTGAAAAGCATTAGCATGTCCAAAGCATGAGAATATTAAATCCTCCTTCCATCGACCAGAAACCTCATCAATTAATTCACAAACTTTCATATCAGAGTCTAAAACATTGCCTTGCTCCAGAAACTTGAAACCAGGATTGTCGGGGATCCACCTATCCTTGAACACTGACACTTTCGAGCCATTCCCTATCCTCCATCTTGATCCCAGATGAACCAGCTGCATAGCACTCAAAATGCTCCTCCAAGCATAGCTTGGATTAAAACCTGTAGGGCATTCATCAATGACACAGTTAGGAAAATATTTTCCTTTCAAAACTATGCCAACAAGGGACTCTTCTTTCCAAAGAAATCTTCAGTACTGCTTCCCTAATAACCTGGTATTAAACTCACTAATCCCTCGAAATCCCATGCCTCCTTCCTTCTTAGATTTTGCCATTTTCTCCCACCTTAGCCAGTGAACCTTCCTCTCTGCATTCCTCGAGCCCCACCAAAATTTTGCAATCAATCTCTCTATTTCATTGCAAACTCCTTTAGGAATCTTATAGCAGCTCATAATGTAACTAGGAATTGCTTGGGCTACAGATTTGATGAGAACTTCCTTTCCTGCTCGTGATAAAAACTTCTCTTTCCATCCCTTGATTTTCTTCCAAACTCTCTCCACAACCATAACAAACACCTCATTCTTGGATCTTCCAAAAACCACAGGTAATCCCAGATATCTGTCATGGCATATCACAGTCTTTACTCCCATCCTTGACCGAATCATATCTCTATCTTCTTCTTCCACATTTTGACTAAAAGATGCCTCAGACTTGTCTAGATTAACCACATGGCCTGAAGATTGTTGTTATCTGTGGAGGACCTCAAGCACTCTGGAGGCCTCATTAGCATTTGCATGACTAAATAACAAGCTATCATCTGCAAAAAACAAGTGAGATATCTTCAGAGATTTCCTTGAAATCCTTAAGCCACGAATCTCGCCATCCTTCACCTCCTTTTTGATAAGACCTGAAAGAACATCTGCACAGAGAATAAAAAGATAAGGTGAGAGTGAATCTCCTTGTCGGAGACCCCTACCAGGAACAAAACGTCGACATTGTTGACAATTAAGGAGGACATTATAGGAGACAGTGGAGATACATCTCTCATTAAGATCCACCAAGTGGCTTGGGAAGCCCATCAGAGAAACCACTTTTGTAACAAATTTCCACTCCAGCCGATCATACGCCTTTGACATGTCTAACTTGAGAGCCATATAGCCACGTTTCCCTTTCTTCTTCTTTTTTAGCCAATGGAAGCATTCCATGGCCACTAAGGCATTGTCAGTAATCAGACGCCCTTGCATAGAGCCACTCTGCTTTTCATCAATGACATCAGGGAGAATACTCTTGATTCTATTAGCAATCGACTTTGTAACCAACTTCATCACGGCATTGCAAAGGCTGATAGGCCTGAAGTCCTTGGGTGTTGAAGGGTGTTTACATTTGGGAATAAGGACAATGTGTGTATAATTTATCCAACTCGGGTCTTTCCCATGGTTCAGAATATCTAAAACAAGCTTTCCAACCTCATTGCCCACGATATGCCAGTAATTCTGAAAGAATAGGGCAAATAAACCATCTGGGTCCAAAGCTTTGAGAGGGTGCATTTGAGCAAGTACATCCTTAACTTCTTGGAGTGTGAAAGGTTCATTGCACCAGCTGATATGACTAGGATTTAACTTTCCTTGAACAACACTACATACCTCCTCAATGTTTGATGGGTTTGAAGAAGTAAATAGTTCATCAAAATAATTGGTAAGCAGTCTTTCACAGTTATCCTCTCCCCTCCACCAAAGACCATTCACATCCTTCAAGTTCTTTGTTGTATTAGTTTTTCTCCTCTGCTCTGCCTTCTTGTGAAAGAATTTTTTATTTTTGTCACCATGTTGCAACCAAACAACCCTACTCTTTTGTCTCCACATAACTTAATCAAACTGCAAAGTCTATTTCTTTGTGTTTCCAAAGCCTTGTAGGTTTTGATAGATGCTTCATCTGACTTCCATCTCATCACATCTTTTAGCAAACCTTCCAATATTTTCAATTCCTGATTTATCAAGCTGAGCTTATATTCTTTGAAAAAATCACTCAAGCCCTGCAGATCTTTAAACTTTCTAGCAGTTTGTGTTATTCCATAACTGAGATACATAACCTTTGCATTTGGGATCTTTACTCCACACTTCCTCAAACCTAAAGAGATACTCTCTCTTCTTCTTACTGCCTTCCATGTCAGCTTCAAGAGTAATCCTGATGACAGCATGATCCGATCCATACCTTGGTAAGTGACACACATTAACTGGTGAAAATCTATTGAGAAAACTGTTTGTGGCAAGAGCCTTGTCAAGACGACATTGAATGTTATCTTCCCCAATTCTACCATTTGACTAGGTATAAGGATAACATTCGAAGCCTAAATCTAGAAGGCCACTAACCTCCAGAGACAATCTTCCACAAGATAATTGACTAAGAGACCTAGGGATTCCTCTTTTTTATTTCACCTTCAGAAATGACATCATTGAGATCCCCTAAGCAAATGACTCTATCTCCTCCTTTCCTCACTAAATCCTGCAGTAATAGCCAAGTGTTCTTTTTATTGTGCTCTTCCGGATGACCATATATGCCATTAAAAGACCAGGGCTCATCATCTTGTACATCAGCCACTGAGCCACTAATATGATTTATCGAGAAACATGTAATGTCAACCTGAAGAGTGTCTTTACACAAAAGTATGAGGCCTCATGCCCTTTCACGACCTTGTCCCACACAGTCCACACTCAGACTACAATCAAAACCTATTTTAAATTTTATTTTCTGGGCTTCCTCTTGCTTGAGCCACGATTCCATCACAAACATCATGTTGGGATTTTCAATCCGAATGAGCCTAACCAAGGTTCGAACTGCACGGGGACTCCCCAACCCCTGCAGTTCCAGCTTAATATTTTCATTGCTCAAGGCGGCGTTGGACTTCCAACACCACCTCTGGTTCTTTTGCATTGTCATTTAAATTTACCTCCTCCCCTTTCAATTTTTTCTCTCCCATTCCACATGATTCCACAGTCCCATCTAGAATCATAACATCTACAAGATTGCGCTTCCCGCATTCAACCTCAACTTGCTTAGGTCTGGTAGGTTTCGATTTCCTTGTAGTTTGCCTTCTCGTCCACTTTCTTCTCTTACCGTTTCCTTCTTCTGTCTTAGCTTTCTAACTGTTGCCAACATTGGAGATATCAACTGCTCCCAAAGATTCTGCCATAGCTTCTATTTCTAGAACAACTTTCCCTTTTGATTGGGCTACTGATGGTGGTTGTTGTTTCGTTGGTAAAGCTTCAATACTTTGAACCTCTTGGATGCTTTCTCTCATTTGCTCTACCTTTCCATCTTTTCCGTCTTTTCCTTTGCCTTTTACCTCATATTTGCTTTGTCCTGAGGAAGTGTTGAATAAGCTTCTGCTGCATGAACTAGAATTTGAATCTTTCATCTTGAGATCCTCTTGAGTTCTTGGTAGAGGTGAAGCTCTCAACCATGTCCCAAATGACAGATCCTGCTCATATAAATCTTCAAAACCCTCTTCACTAAGATCTTCAACCGCCTCGCAGTCTTTGAGCTGGTGACCTATTCTTCCACAAACAAAACAAAAAGTAGGGAACCGTTCATATTTGAAGTGAACTCGCAGATTTTTCTCCTTGAAGCGTACCACTGTCCCCCTCTTAAGTGGCTTTTTTAGATCAATTCTCACCTTGACTCTTAAGAATCTCCAATTTCTGTGAGCTTCTTTCGAGTCCATCTCCTCAAATTCGCCTAGAATTCCTCCCAGTTTTTTCGCCATGGCTTCTGAGCAAAGCATCAATGGAAGCTCGTAAACTCGCACTCAGAAAGTCCCATAGTGCATATTCAAATCTGATGGTTGCTCCTCACCTGATATGCGACTCAAAATGAGTATATTCCTGTCAAAACTCCATGGCTCATTCTTTAGAACACCTTCTAGATCTCTCTTTGTAGTGAACTAGAAGAGGAAAAGGTTTTTGTTCAGCTCCTGGACTTCAACTGGGTTTCTGAGTTTCCACGCTCCAGTCATTGTACTGATAAAGGCTCTCGAGTTGAAGCTGTTGTTTGTCCATAATTTTCCAGCAAGGGTGCGTTGGAAAATTTCTCCTTCGCAAACTTCTTCAACCTCTGATGTGATCCCTTCTTCTTCCTCTTTTGATAACTGAATGTTTTTCCATTTGTCCATCATGGGACAACAAACGAAGAAGCAGAAAAAAAAACCAACAGGGTATGAGAAAAAGAAACACGCTGCGATAAGCAAGAAAACAGGGAAGATAACAATGAAAGACCTTCAGAGAGATGGAGTGGAAGGACCACTATGGCGGTAGGTTAACTAGAAGGAGATCTGGAGGGAAGTTTCAAACCCTAGAAAGTGAATAAGAAAAGAGAGGTCACGATAAGTTCTATAGAGAAGTTAGAGTCTCTCTTTAGAGACACTTGGGGAGTTTGAAATATGTCCACTTCAAATTAACTTTACTATAAACTATAAACTAAATATGTAGTTGTAATTTATGATAATCTAAACTACTTAGACTATTTTCTAAATGAAAAGATATTTGCAAATTTTAAATATATTTGTAATTCTAATTTGTAAACACCTGAAATAAGTCTTTCTACTATTTAGGAAAAAAACAGAGATATGCTTTATTATTAATCAACTTTTTTATGGAATAAAATTCACAATGCTAGTTAAAATATTGGGACCGAAATCACATTCAATTTTTTGGAAGAGTTTAATATTATAGTGTTGATTTTGAAGAGTTTAATATTATATTGTTGAATTTGAGAGGTTTGGAAGAGTCACTTCCATATGCGTGAAAACCTCAAGCGTTTCAAGCCTCACATAGAGTTGTTTTGTGTGAAAATTATACAAATTTGATCATTTTAAGAAACCTTAGAAGAAGGAAGATTATATGGGTTTTGATGTAATGGAGGCTAAGGACACTAAGATGATTTGCGAGTCTTAAATAATGGTTCTAGATCTTTGTGCCAAGAACTTATGATTATATGTCTCACACTTTTGGTGAGAGAAAACTTGTGGACCTATCTTTGTGATTCGATGATTCACATTGTTAGACCGCAGGTATTATTTGATCACTTTAATGATATACTTCATCTCCCTCAGAAGATGAGACAACTTTCTCAAGGTAAGACAGATAATTTAGTTGACGTGATACTTAGATGTACCTTGCTGAATTTATATATTTTTTAGATGTACATTCACTTGGTATGGTCGATGTAGATGTGGTCATTTATTGTCTCAGCAATTGGATTGAAGACTTTGATATAAATGAAATTGCTCTGTTGGTAACAGTGTAATTTGATCGGCATATTTTGATGTTTTGTTGCATTTTTGATATTTTAAAATTATTGTTTATTTGTAATTTAAATTGATCAATTTATCACAATTTTTTTAAACGATTACTCTATAATTGTACCTTGAGTTATCCCTTACACTCATTTAGGTTGAAGCCATTGCAATGTTTTTTATTTTAATTTGAACAAAATTGTCAAAAGTCAAATGTGGATGACTTGAATCACAAGTTAGAAGTCTTAAAACAAGAGTAAAAGAGAAATTTGGATTTTGGCGCCGTGAGTGTAATTCGAATCAAGGGTCTATCTTATTTGAATTAAAGACATCTTGATGTGAATCACAACTATGGATAATTTGAATCATGACTAAATGAAGTATTTTGAAAACCATCTCATATTGTGTGATTTAAATGATGTAATTGTTTGATTAAATCACATGAGACAAATCATTATTCGAATTAAACAAGTCAAACTCAAAATTTAGACCATTTCTTAATGCACCACCCTAGTTTCTTATACACCACGTGAAATTTCGTTTTTGCCCCCCAGTTCCGGATGTGCACATCCAGACGCACTGTTTTTTAAAAAAACGTTGCCTTGTTCCGGATGTGCATATCCGGAATGACAAGTTGCGCGTATTTCGGATGTACACATCCAGAAAAATGGCTGAAACTTAAAAAGATATATTTATTTTAAGAAATAATATGTATTTTAAAAGAATACCGATCAACAGTAAAACATTACTTCTTTGACGTTATCCGAACTCCGAAATGTATCCTCGAAGATTGTAGGACAAATCAAGATCAACAGTAAAACATTACTTCTTTGACGTTATCCGAACTCCCAAATCTATCCTTGAAGATTGTAGGACAAATCAAGATCAACAGTAAAACATTACTTCTTTGACGTTATCCAAGATAAATGGCAGTAGAGTCGACACCAAGTTGGTGGTACTCCTATTACCACTTGCAGAACCAATGGACTGACTTTGGCTCACAAGATACAGAAGAATTGTTTTTGCTCAGGTTCATTGCGAGGAGATAATTCAAGATCTCTTTAAAATAACAGTGGATCCTTAGAAGGGAAATCGGTCCGCTGGAATGATAAGATAATTTTGTTAGATTTGTGTATTCCTCATGATAGAATAATTTAGGGAGTGGCGTGTGGCTTTCGACATTGGTTTTTCTAAATGATACATACTGATGTATATTGATGTATATGTATATATTATACTGTTTCAATGTCATTTATCTTGTATAACGTCAAAGAAATAATGTTTTACTGTTGATCTTGATTTGTCCTACAATCTTCGAACCTGGAAAATATAATCCTTTTAGGCTTAAACCCAGTTGATTTATAGAAAGCCATACGCCACTCCCTGAAAACTAAAATGGTAAATAATAATGAGTTATTTATGCATTCAAACACTTTTCTTGTATCATGTAAGTTAGTAACTACTCTTAATAACGAAAAGGGTTTATCTCTGAAATATATTGAGTCCTAACTTTATCAAAATGCCGAAGACAACCATTATATTGACGGAGAGACTCCAACCTTAGAGTTTGTTATAACTTCTGATGACATTACTGCTACTGGTGCATCAGCCACATTACTTATTTTCAATAACGAAAAGGGTTTATCTCCGAAATATATTGAGTCCTAACTTTATCAGAATGCCGAAGACAACCATTATATTGACGGAGAGACTCCAACCCTAGAGTTTGTTATAACTTCTGATGACATTACTGCTACTGGTGCACCAGTCACATTACTTATTTTCAATAACGAAAAGGGTTTATATCCGAAATATATTGAGTCCTAACTTTATCAGAATGCCGAAGACAACCATTATATTGACGGAGAGACTCCAACCCTAGAGTTTGTTATAACTTCTGATGACATTACTGCTACTGGTGCACCAGCCACATTACTTATTTTCAATAACCAAAAGGGTTTATCTCCGAAATATATTGCGATGATATATTAACGTATGCGACTAATCGACAAAATCGATTTAAAAAAAAAATAAAGTTATGCTATTTTCCGGATCTGCAGTTCCGGAATTAAAAAAAATAAAGCTATGTTATGTTTTCGGATGTGCACATCCGGAACACATCAGTGTTTTTTACAAAAACGGTGCGTCCGGATGTACACATCCGGAACTGGGGGGCAAAAACAAAATTTCACATGGTGTATAAGAAACAAGGGTGGTGCATTAAGAAATGGTCAAAATTTATCACCTTGATTCAAATCACTCTTTCATCTAAATCAAATAATTATTGTAGGTTTTGACTCGAATCAATTGATTAATTTATCACATATAATTTTTTTCTTTCCTCTTTCCAAAAAAACACAATCAATAATTAATTTTGTTGAATTGTGAAAATCCACATTTCTCTAAAACCTTGAAAAACTATTGTGAAATTGATAGAATAATTAAAAATCTTCCAGAAGAAATTATTAAAAGTTCAATTACACCAAATTTTTTGATATATGGAACAAAGAACAATGACAATCAAGTAAATAACCTTCATCAATAATAACCTTTAATGCAATAATAAACTGAATTAACTTGGAAGAAGAAGATAAAAGAAGTCGAGAAACACAAAAGTTTGTTTATCCAGTTCGATCAAATGATCTACGTATGGGAGAGTAACTTTCCAATTTTTTATACTCTAAAAGTTGTTACAAGAGATTACAAATGAGTTACAAGAAAATATCCTTCCAAGTTTCCAATAACAAACCTTATTTTCTACCCAAGTGTTTATCAACCTCTCCAACTCTCAATATAGTAATCACACAAACCCAAGGTGTTTAGAAGTATTATCTGATCATTCTAGATAACTCCAAAGGTTACCCTAAACCCTAACCTTTCTTTCTCCCTTTAGCTTTAAAGCTCTTAAGATTATAAAAAAAATAAAATAAAATAATAGAAGAGAACATATTTATAATTACTAAAACCAACATGTACTTAACAAAGCCTAAAACACAACCCATTAAGAAACGAATCTACGAACAAGCCCGAAAATATGTCAATACCGAAATATGTCAGTTTTCTTGTCTTTTATCACTTGAGGTTTTAAGGAATATTACAACAATCTCCATCTTGACTTGAAACCGATGGTGATGTCAATTTAACCACCAACCACCTTGTTGCTCTCTACCATGTTGAAACACTATTCAATAACCTTGATCAAGTTCAATACACCCTTGAACGTTGATCTCTCCACTTGCATCCACTTGTTTCCAATCACCTTTTTCTGCTTAGGAAACCTAACAAGCATACAAGAATGGGTTTTCGACCATTGTTGACTCCACTTGCTTTCGAATGCCTCCGTGAAGTTCCCTTATTTCTGAATTTTGCAACCTTTATGACACATTCAAAGCATAACATTCGAGGCTAGCATAATCGTCCCTTTGAAATGCTACAATCTTCCTACTTACCTTATCAAGAGGCATTTGTAATCTTTTCCTCACTACTACTAGTATCCATAGTAAGAAACTCCACCTCAAACTGGGTTTTCTCCGCCATAGTTTCTTAAAGCTTTATCTCTTGGTTTTTACTCTTCTTCCCCTAATGGGACTCTCTGTCAACCAAGTAGGATGCTTTGACACCACCTTTATCATAGAAACTCAATGACAACTCAATGGTATCATATGTTTTTATCCCATGTCTTCTGCAAAATTCATTAAAGTCTTCTGGAATTACCTCCAGGTAATCATCATGCCTTGACCTCAAATCTCATAGCTTATTCTTGTCATGAAAGTCTTCATTAGTTGATAATGAATGAAAAATAGCTTTTGAACCTTCTAAAATATATAGACCACATATTTTAGACCTTTTAGCTTTGATTATTTCATTATATGAAATCTTCAAGAAGCCACGTTCAACTCTAGTGCAGTAGCCTTAATCATCAAACATACTTATGGATAACAATTTTTGCCCGAGTTCTGGAATATACCTCAATTTGTAAAGAAGAATCTCACGATCATCGAAGATTTTAAGTTCGATCGTACCAATACCATGAACCTTGCAAGCCTTATTCTCATCAAGGAGAACTACTCCGCATTGCTCCAACTTCAAAGTCCTAAAGTATTTTTTTTTTCTTACACATATGTGATAAAAGCAACCTGAATCTAAGACCAACCCAACTTTAATCTCCAAACTGACACTACTAGTGCACCATCACTCCCAAAACCACCCTCATATAAGGTATCCACAACTTGAATAAAATCATCATTGTCCTTTCTCTTAGGATAATCCCTCTTGAAACGACCGATTTTCTGACAATTATAACATTTCACCTTTGAATCTTCAAACCTCTTTGATTTGGACATCCCTCTATACTCACTTCCTCATCTTGAGAGTCTAAAGCCTTCACAACTATCACCATTCTTGAAATCTTTCGACTTTGAAAATTCTTTGGATTTCACCGCCATCTGGACTTCATCATTCCTTACCATAAAGAAGGGCATCCTTAAAATGTACAAATGATATGGGTAATGAGTTCAACAAGAGTAGAGCCTTGTCTTCATCTTCAATCTTCACTTTAATATTCTCAAGATCATCAATAATCTTGTGAAATTATGCCAATTGCTCCATTATAAATTTGTTCTCCACCATTTAGAATGAATAGAGTTGTTGTTTCAGACACAACCTGTGAGCCAAATACTTTGTCATATACATTGATTCAAGTTTTGTCCACATCACAACCTCAATTTTCTCATTGGCGACTTCTCTTAGAACTTTATCCCCGAGGTATAAGATAATGGAATTCCTGGCCTTATCCACCATCTCAGTCTTCTCTGATTTACTTAGGCACACATGCATAAATTCCTCACCCTTCAAAGAATCAATACATTTCTCTTGAATTAAATTTCTTACATATTTACTTTTCAAAACCCAAAATCATTGTTTCTTGAAAATTTCCCGATCTCCCTCTTACCCATGGTGCTCACTTGTAAACGACACCCCTTTTCCCCACGGAGGGAGCCACTTGTCGAGAAATTGATAGAATTATTAAAACTTTTTAAGAAGAAATTATTCAGAATTCAATAACACCAAGAAATTTGATGTGTGGGGACAAAGAACAATGACAATCAAACAAATGACCGTAAGCAATAATAACCTTTAATGCAATAAGAAAGTGAGTTAACTTGGCAGAAGAAGATAAAAGAAGGCGAGAATCACAAATGTTTATTTACCTAGTTTAATTAAATGATCTACGTATGAGGGAGATAGTAGTTCTCCAATTCACTATACTCCAAAAGTTATTACAAGAGATTACAAACTAGTTATAAGAAAATAGCCTTCCGAGTTCCCAAGAACAAATCCTATTTTCTACCCAAGTGTTTCCAAACCTCTCCAAATTTTAATATAGCAATCACACAAACGCAAGATGTTTAGAAGTATTGTCTGATCCTTCTAGATAACTCCAAAGGTTTCCCTAAACCCTAAACCCTTGTTTCTCCCTTTAGCTCTAAAGCTCTCATGATTGTCACACAAAATAATAACAACAAATATTTTACAACATATCCTTAACAAATCCCAAAACACAACTTATTAACAAACAGATTCGCGAACAATCCCCCAAATATGTCAGTACCGAAATATGTCATTTTTTTCTCTTTTCTCACTTGAAGTTTTAAGGCATATTCTAACAAAAACTATTATTTCTTTCACAACACATTCTCTCTATCAAGTCAAACCTATATAAAAACTTCATAGAGTATTGATTTTATGAGTTCTATTTAGGTTTTGTGTAAGATTTTTCTGATAACCAATCATCTTCACCCCTTGATTAAAAAACTCCATTGTTGTGGTACTCAATTCTAAAGATTGAGTGTAAGTGATAGTTGCAAGGCACACCAGGATACTAATATTTTTTGTGAAGCTTTTTGTATGTATCAAATTGAAGAACTGGTTTGCGACTATGGTGGTTAGAGTTTGACTTCCATAAAGAAAAAGTTTAATTTCTTCTCCAAAGAAAATTTTGGTAGAGTCAAGTGAAAACTGCTGCAGACGAAGTTTCAGAGTTTCTAAGTTCCTTCAATAGAACATAAGATCAGACAAGAGAATTCTGGTAGGTTTGAGTGGAGATTGTTGTGGACGGAATCTTGGAGCATAACTTTGGTTCTAGGAAGGTGACTAACTCAAGATCAAGTAAAAATCTTTGGAATTTGACAGTTTCTAGCGTTCTGCTTATAACGGAAGGGAAAACTAGATTTAGACCTATGTTTGCTTAGAATTTTTACTTGAAGTGTTCAATGTTTTCTTGATTGTCCGTTGTATCAAAAACATTTGTATTAATTAATAAAAATAGTGGAAGATCCCTGTAAAATTTCAATGGTTCACCATTGGAGACTAGGATATGTGTTAGCAAGGGACGAATGCACTAAACCAATATAAATACGGTGCACAATTTCTCTTTTCTTATCTCTTTTTTAAACTCTAGTATATAGATTTGTATGATCTTAGGTTTCATAATTTTTTTTATAGAATCGCACGTGGCTAGGTTTTACGTACTTATAGAGATTTTAGTGTAAGTGTAGGTTTATGATAGATTCAATCATTTAAATCTTCTTTTTGGTGATTATAATTCTATAAACTTTTAATGTTAGACTGACTCTTTGATTAATAAGATTCAATTAAAACGTCTCATATAAACTGAATTCAATTAATTAACACATTGGTTGTTTAGCGCATATTCTATACAAAAAAAAAAGAAAGGAGATAAATAAAGAGAAGATTGCATAATGGTTTATAGTGGTTCAACATGTTCATCCTCGCTTTGCGCCTAATCCATTCTCCAATGCCAGGCTATTGAAAATTTGTAGTCTTCGACTAATTTGACAATTATACAACGTGTGCTTTATACAATCAAAGAAGAAGATGATGAAATTAAAAAAAGAAATTAACAACTTCAATATGAATATTTCCTTCTTCAATTGTACACACGCACACAACTGAATTCTCCAAGATCTTCACTAAGTATCAGTCGTCCTCTTAATCAGATCCAAGATCCGCTCCAAACATTGTTCCTCAACAATCTTTCCTCGATCATATCGGTCCCATGTGTGAGCTCTAGGTTTAATCTAATGGAACATAAAATCCCAACTTCTTTTAGCAAATACCTTCTTTTAGCAAATACCTTCTTTTGGCACTACCGAAATTTTCGATGGAGAAGAAATCTTTTTCTTTTCGCTACTATTGGATTGTCAATTTCTAGAAACATCACACAATTCTAATCTTAACATACACTTCAAGAACTTCACAAATATTAACGATAAAATACCCTCCTCTATGATAGATATCATTCTCTCTAAGAATTGAGAAGCAACCAATTCATGGTATCTTGTTAAATGTTGAAGATGAATGCAGATTCAAAAGAATATTATGATTTGGTGTACTTTGAAAGCTAAGAATTCTGTTTTAAAAACTCTTAGAGTTATGATGTTATTACTCACATCTGTTAAAAAATGACACAAGATGAGTTATATACATGTTTGAGATAGAGTACTAAAAATGAAAAAAAAAAACCATTTGATTCAAGTTAATTGAGAAATGACTTGAGTCAAAAACTTTAAAACCCGAAATTTTGACATTTTAATTCAAATCATGATTCAAGTAAGTGATTTGAGTGATGAAAAACTTTGATTCGAATCAGACTGATAAAACTAAAATCCTGATTTTGAAATGTATTTTCTATGCAAATCAGCCTTTAGCTTGATTTGAATCAAGCTTGCTTCTAATTTGAGTTAGAGAAGCTTGTGATTCGATTCACACTAGAGGTGAAAAATCCTGTTTTTCACATTCAATTTTTTATTCGAATCATGCACAACATTGATTCGAATCACACTTATAAAATTTAAATTTTTGAGAAAATTGAAATGTAATATTGAATCTTAAACTAGTATGAAATGAACCATTCATTCATGGGTTTTTTTTGGCCCAGATAATCGATTAAATTGACTTGAAAGACTTGAAGCGACTTTCATCTCAGAGTTCGATTTAATGCATGCAAAAACACGATTTAATGCAAAACACCATATAATGCATTACACTCAATTTTAAAAGATATAGTGCTCTCTGCCACGATTGCCACCACAACCAAAACGATGTTTGCAGAAGTAATTGATACATTTAATTCTTGCCTAAATTTGTCAAACTGAGCCTATTGAACGTAAATAAGAGCTTCAACCTCACAAAGACTTAGTGAATCCGTACTTTCATACATTTGCATTACTAAGGGATTGTACTCATAAGAAAGATCATAGAGTATGAAGTCAATTTGATCTTGTTCTGAGATTAAATTTCCAATTGCAAGAAGAGAATTTGCAATTGCTTTAATTCTCAGCACGAACTTAATTATGGAGCGATTACTATTCCTCGTGACTTCAATTCAACTCGTAGATGACGAACTCTTGCTTTCATCCAAGAATTGAAGTATTTGCGAATCTTATCCAATATCTCATATGCGTGTTTGCACGAGAGAACCTTGAATAGGAGCGATTTAGAAATTATGGGTAATAACTAAATAAACAAACCATGGTCTTGCACAATCCAAGACTCATACTAATCGAAAATGATACCTTATTGATGATGTGGAAAAAGTAGATGAAATTTCTTGTGATTGATTTAGATCTTAGATAAAATGGTTAGAATGTTATTAAAGATTAGTTAGCTTCGTTGATTACACTTTGAGTGTAACAGAAAATCGTTAGACAATCAAACGTTAGTTGGTCTAGTGGTGGTGGCGTCAGACTTGATAAGGAGGACTACAGTTCAATCCTTCACAATTGTGATTAAAAGGAAACTGAAACCACTTGATGTCAGAATTCACCTCCAAATCGACAATGCCTAGTGGTGAAAAAAAAATGGTTATGCAGGAGCAAAATGTGTTTGAAATAGACCAACGGACTGATACCTTGTTGAAAGAGAATTCACCGTAAACTATTTTCATTGTTGATTTTTTTTTATGTTTACCGTTGTATTTATGTTAGTTTTTTCATTACAACCGATAAACTACTGGCTTGCCTTTATTTGCTTATAACATGGCTTGTATTAATATACTTCTAACAAATAATATGAAACATGCTTAAGTTAATAGATAAATCAAAAATGACTTATTAGCCAATTCATACACGATTCTAGATTCCCTATAGCGCACAAATCTTTCATCCATAAGTAGTTCAAAAACTAATCATAAGTCAAACGAAATGACTTGTTGAGTGTTTGGAAAATTCCACTTACACAGTATCAACACACAATTACATGTCTTTGACTATTTTTATTGTGAGAAAGAAAACAATACTTCACTGTTTCACATGTTATTAAAATAATAGCAATTTTGGGAGATTCATGTACACATCATAATATTTATTGTCAGTATACATCAATTCGGAAAAATCATCAAATAAGAGATACAATGTATCATTTTCTCTCAACTTCTGTAGAAGACATTTCTTGAGCTGGTTTACCTTCACAAACAAAATGCAACCTTTTTTTTTACCTATATTGAAGTTTTATACACGTATGTTCAATTGTTTCTGATATGCCGTCAGAATCGCTTTCAAATGTTTTTTGCTTCTGAATATTCACCTTTGAATTTGCATTATAAATAGAGAGACGGCGATTTTTTTAACAGAAGGATTGCTGCAATTATCAGCACCCCTACAGAGCACACCAGTGCCTACAAGTTTATCACCAAGACAATTTAGACATCACTCCAGCAAAGTGGAAAAACAAAAACAATGTTAACATTTGCGAGGGAAGAGAGATTACAGCAATTGCAGAAGCTCCTAGCCCGGCCCGTTCCCTAGGGTCCTTCCGATAATAATTGCCAAAATAAAGAATTGTTGCATAGAACCACATAGGAGGGCAAAGAAACCCAAAAAGAAATCTGCAATTTAACAAACATAAAAAAATCTGCAATTTAACATAGCAGCAAGACAACACGAGGAAATGGGGATGGTAGTTTGACTAAAATTACTTACGAGAACCATCCAATTCCGCATCCAAAACATGGGAGGGGCTTATCATAAATTCCTGCCTGGAAGTCCTCTGGATCTCTTATTAAGCCATACTTTCCCTTTCCATGAACCATTGCATCCACTGCTTGTCCTGCCATGACAAAAAAATTGCAGGTATTTATTTTAAGGGGTGAACAAAGAACATAGTTAAATTTAAGCGACAATTTTTTGACAATATAGTAGAATTCGACACAGTGCCACTGGAAATGACATGTAGAACACAGAAAAGTTTTCTTCATCAGTTCTACAAAGAGGAGCTTGATCTATATGATGTAGAAATTGCAAAGGAGAATTGAGCAAGCAACACGCTTAAGGAATATCTGCTAACTTTGTAACATTTTTGAACAATTAGGTTAGCTATAAACTATGTAGCAACATATATCCCCTCCCTAAACAGAAAAAAGGAGGACGATTATGAGTACATGGGTAGGAGACATTAACATACTATTTCTTGCTCCCCAACAGACCAAATTTGATAAAATAGTTTTGATACTACTAAATCATAAAAGTAATTGTTGAAATTGTGATCTCTGTGTCTAGATTACGCTCAGCACAATTTATGATAGTATATAGAATATATACGATAAATACATAGTTATATGATTTCCTAATTCGTCCCGTTAAGCCAGCTCAGTTGGTAGTTGTGCAAAGACATCATATTCAAATCCTAATCTATAATTATCATCATAATAATGAATATTAGGATTTGATTCTAACACTCCACCTCAAATTAAGGCTTACTAAGCTTGTTAGAACGGGTGGATGTAACGTAAAGAAAATAGAACAGCGGATTGTAGCTGTGGCTTAAAAGTGGTAGCGCGACCAGAGGTGACTAGAGCGAAGACAATTGGGTTCATCAGAGGAAGTGATCGTGGCGATTGTCGAAAAGGGGTCTCACACTCACTAGAGAAAGTGCAGCTGGTTGAATCAAACTTTCCTGGATGAAGCACAGTAAATACGCACAAGAAGACAGAAGCATGACAAAAACGTCTACCAGATGAGAAGAACTAATAAGAGGTCACAACAGAATCAAGTGATGGTATATCTTTGTAAAGGAGAGAGAAGAGGAGGCTCATTAGCAAACTACTGTTAGAAGCTGTTGATGAGAAAAATTCTACAGTAGTGGCAACAGTAGGTGACTAAGTGAAAGCTGTGATCGGAAGAGAGGAAAAGCGAAGATATAATAGGAGAGGTTCACGGAAAATAGATGCAGAAGCATTTGAACAATGCGGAAATTTGACAAAAAAGTGGCAGATGCTACGTTTAAGTCACATTATTAGAACTTGCTTTGATATAATGCTGAAATTGTGATGTGTCCAAATCAAATCAGTGAAATCACACACTCACCCCTATTTATAATAGCAATATAGAATAAATGTTTGTTTTAATTGATATGATTTGCTAATTCAAATCCTAATCTATGATTTTAACTCTAATAATAAAAATTAGGATCTGATTAAGAGTAATAAGGCGGCTTGGTTGTTTGGAGAGGAACATAGGAATTGGAGTCATAAAGAAGTCATGGATTCGAATTCCTCCACTAAAAAAATAACATTTTTTTACGGTAGAAACTAGGTATTCTCTGTGCGCAACCGTAGAGACTAAACCCTCGAGCAGGGGAGGATCACAGTGAAGGCAAAGCTCTCCCTCAAGAAAATTTAACATTGCTGCGTGCTCAGGGCTGGGTTCGAACCCAACACCTCTGGTTAAGCTGGCAAACAAAATAACATCTAACAACAAACATTTGACATTTACAAATAAACTAAAAGAGGTTTGATTATTTGACTCTAGCAGTAATGAATACTTAAGTAGAAAAATGACATGACACATGACTACTATTGTTACCTTTTGAATTACTCCGAGCAAAGGGTCTTAAAAGATCAAAATGCTTAGCAGAAACGTCTCTTACCAATTCCACCCCTTTTCTCAAACCAACATTCTCTTCACCCCTACCATCTGCTACAACAAAGGAATCCCATTAGAAAATGCTTTTCGGATATGCATATCGCCAACTCCTCTCTTGCTCAATCATCCAAACAATGATAAACTAGGTGATAAGCTTGGAGACTAGACTACACCGGTGATTATTACCATCATATTTTTCAGTATACGCTACTTAATAAATTCTAGTTTCTTAATTTATGTTGAATACATTTCCTCTCATCACAATCTGGCCATAACGAACATATTATACTATGAACTCTTACACTCTTTCACCATTTTGTTTATAGCTTGTCAAATGCAAACAACAGCAAGGATTCTAACCTAATGTTTCTAACCTTAGAACCTAATAGCTCAATCATCCAAACAATGATAAACTTGAAACCTATTATTATAAGCAAGAAGGATCTTAATATCTGTGTAGAATAGACAAATCACGGCGAGGAGAACGATAATTGCAATCTAATAGTAATAAGCATATGCAATTGCATTGACATCTATAGTAACAAACTAGTCGGTTTCTAACTACGAAAATGTTTCAGTTTCAGTACCTTTATCCATTGATTTTGTAGTTAATTTACACACTAAGCCTTCCGCTGTTCAAAAAACCACTCAAAATTCCTGTTTTACAAAATTAAACACGTTAATAAAAAGATCAATTGTGAGCATGTTTCCACTTAGAAATCAACCTCTAGGTTAAGCTAATAAGAAAATCTTCCGAATTGATTAGTTGATTAATTAATTGATTAAAATACTAATCATGTATTAATTCTACTGTAATGATAATCCAAATTGAAAATAACATCTAGGTTAAACTAATAAGAAAAATTTCCCAATTCAGGTCACATGAATCACACTGAAATTGAAATTCCACAGTACATGCTGAACTGAACAATAAATGTAAAAATTGCCACAAAAAAAAAGTAACAAAAATCTATAAATCTACCATAATCATCACAGAAAACAATGAAATTAAACTGAAGTAACAAATTAGGAAGAAAAAAAAAAGCATAAACTGACCTTAGAAGAAGATGAAGAAAGAGTAGATTCGGAGCGATGAGAAAAAAGTGAAGAAAATTGAAAGCTTAATTTTCTAATTCATCTGCAATTGGCAAAACCGAAATTCAAAGCTTAATAGTAAAACTCAGCTTTTGTTGGCTCTGTGTGTCCGTTCTCTTTACGTCTTAATAATTCTAACTAAACAAGTGTGTTTATAATTATAAGTTTTTTTGGAATTAATTGCAGGATAAGTAATTTTTTTTAATTTAAATCTATTATTGTTAATTTGAATAATTGATATTTGTTTTTTTGGTAAGAATTAATTGAGATTTATAAATGTATTGTGGGTGCAGCTAGCTTGCACTTTTTTTGTTACAACGACTTGTCCTATTGGGTTGGTGCAAGAATTAAATAGTTGTTTGTATTTTTTATTTGAAAAAGATGGAAAATAATTGGATTTAATTGTGATGGATTTATTTGACTAAGTTTTTTTTGTTGATTGATGATAGTCTCTTTTGAGTGCTATGCGGATGGGTAGGAAATTGGGTTTAATTGACTTTGGCCTTCTATTTTTGTTGGATGATTTTATAATGAAAAATAATAGGACTGAATATTAAAATGTTTTTTTGAACGGGAAAAAAGAGGGCTAATTGCCGTCGGGATTGACTACTGCTGCTGCGTTAGGCTATTGGGCAAAAGTCCAAATTGAAGAAATGGGTCATACGTGTCTGGAAAACCGGTGGAGAACGGACAGCAACATCAATAAATAAAATAGTACTCCCCGTCTTAAATTATAAGTCATTTTATCAATAAAGGGGTATTACTGTAAAGTTATACATAATTTGTCTTTCCCATAAAGTAATAATTAAGTTTCTTAATTTGTGTGAAAAACTCAAAACGTCTTATAATTTGGGACGGAGGGAGTATTGAGGATGAAATTCGTTGCCAAATAAAAATTTAAGTTGCGATGTTTTTAGGATATATTTTGATAAATAAATTATACCATAATATACGTACATGATACGTGTTTATACATGTACACACGAATATACTAATTGTAATTTGTAACTTCATCAACGCTTAGTCAGTACAAATAATTTATCCGAGTATAAGTTATATAAGTTATATGAAAAGTGTATCTTTTTATGTTTCGTGATTTTTGGTTTAGATATGATCTTTTATTTTTTGAGGTTTTTATGATTGACTTGTTTGTCATCGTCATATATGTTTCCTTTCTAGTTTAAAGACACTAAAATTTGTTGAGAATCAAGTGAGAGGAAGAAGTCTCACATTGATTAGAAAATAGAAGATTGAACACTATATAAGTGAGAGAACCCACACACCAATCACCTTAAGGTTTTAGGTGAGTATGTGGTGTGTCTCTCACAAAGGTGTGTCCCAAATAAGAAATGCTCTCTCGTTGACCTCCTCGATTGTTCCGCTAACAAAATTAAGGATGATAAAACAGGTCTGATCTGTCGAGCATGTCTGTTTTGACCATATTTTTTCGTGGGGTAGGTCAAGGTTTTAAATTCGTACCCTTTAATGTGTTTGTCCTGCCTTGCCCTTTTTTTGTGAGCTATTGCGGGCACGAGCTTTTACATACAATTTTGTGGTTTTTAGGCCTAAAATGTTAAATGTCTGCGTGCTCGTCCCGTCTCGCCCTCACTTTTATGTGGGACAGGGCAAGATTTTAGGCCTGCACCCTCAAATATGTCTGCTATGTCTCGTTCTTTTTGCGGGTTTTTGCAGGGCGGACCTAAACGGAGCAGACATGTCTGTTTGTCATCTCTATGTAAAAGGAATCAAGTCTCATGTTTCTTTATATGAGACCGACCATTTAATGTTATTTAACGGCTTAATGCTCTGTCTACATGTATAACAATATTGATTCCAAATGAGTTGTATTTAAGCCTAGGTCGGTCTGCTTGACTTGACCCATTATGAGTAACCCGGCCTGGTTCGTCCCCATGAATGGATTTAGTTAGGACAGGTTATGTTACGCACGGATTCAACCCAAATCATCGAAATGTACAGAAACTCTCAAGCATGAGGCATGTAGGGGCAAGATACTTTGAATGAGAGATTGAAATGTGGATAGTCCTTCAAGCATGAGGCCTGTAGGGTCGAGATATTTTGAATGAGATACTGAAATGCACATGGTCCCTCTAGCATGAGGCCAGAAGAGGCTAAATGTTTTGTGTGAGAGATCGAAGTGCACTTAGTCCCTCAAGCATGAGGCCAAAAGAGGCAAAATGTTTTGTGTGAGATACCAGAATATACACAGTCCTTCAAACAAGAGGCCTGGAGGGGGAAATGCTTTTGTGAGAAACCAAAATGTATACAAACCCTCAAGTATGAGGCACATATGGATAAGATGTTTTGAGTGAGAAACCAGAATGTACACAAACCCTCAAGTGTGAGGCACAAATGGACAAGATATTTTGAGTGAGAGGTCGGAATATACACAGTTCCTCAAACATGAGGCCTGAAGGGGAGAGATGATTTTATGAGAAATCAGAATGCCCGCACAGTCTATCAAACATGATGTCTATACAACGATATGATTTCTTTTGAGAGGAACTGGATTGTACACTATATGTGATCTATGGAAAAAATGTTCATCCTTCTATAAGGGGTATACGAAGTCGCGCACGATTTTATAAGGGTTATCTTCATGCTTTTTGAACTTTTTTACTTTTATTAGAGATTTAATTTTAATTATTAATGACTACCTTAGGACTCGTAAAGAAATCATGTCATCATTAACTCTACATTCCTAAGCTACTAGCCTAAAGTGTGGCCACCTTTTTGTCCATCAGCCACGCATTTAAATAAGCAACATATCTTCCTATTCCAAGTCAGTTTAGCCTTTGCTTTTACATATAATTTTTTTTCTGTTATCTATTCAATTTTATTTCTCCTCGCTAGCCATTGCAAGCAACTTCTCGACCCTTTTTTCTCTTATTTACTCTTGGTTATAGTTTTTATTTATGAGTGTGATGCGTTTGGGAAAGCCATAAAATCCCAAACCATTTTAGAGACAGTTGATATGTGGAACTGGTGCTTGAAAGCTTTGGAACAAAAACTTTATTTAGGATTTTGTTTAGTTGTTGGTTTATTTCTTAAATATTTATTTATTATTTTTAGAGTAATAATAATAATAACTAAGTGCTTATTTATTTAAAAATATTAAATATAGTAGATAATTCAAATAATTACAATTATTTAGAAGTTTTTGGTAAATATCGATATTTTTAATAAAATAGAGGGAGTTAGATAAAATTAACTAGAAAATAAATAGAATAAAATAGGCCTTTTCTTTATTTAATCATTGGGAGATTTGGAGAACTATCAGTTTTGGAAAAAGGGAGAAGAATATGAGGCAAACCATAGTAGAGAGAATTGCAAGAGTTGAATCTCCAATCACGAAGAACTCGAGTTTTTCGACTTAATCGATGTAGGGGGAATTGTTCTATAATTGGTGTTTAAGCCTCAGGATAGTGGAGATTCCATTAACCCCTTTTTGCTACTATATCTGATTGAAATATTTGAATCATTTGTTGGGAAACAAGTGTGAGTTGCGTGGAGAAACAAGTGTGAGTTCTAAGTCCCACATTGCTTAGAAAAGTGGAGGTTAAACACTTTATAAGTAAGAGGACCCATACACCCATCACCTTAAGGTTTTTGGTGAATATGTGGTGTTTCTCTCACTTGTTTGGGTGAGTCTTTGACCTTTAGGTGAGTGTTTGACCCAATGTGAATGCTTCCCCCTCAGGATGACCCATCATTGTAACACCCCATTTTAATTTATTTAATCATCGTGTGTTATTTCTGTTGTTTGGCCTTGTTTAGGGTGTGTGTAGTAGAGCTTGTAAGCGTAGAGTCCGTAGCGGAACGGGGAATTAAGGATGTCGGAATAATAATAAGGTACTAATGAATAATGTGGGGACATATTTAGTAATAGTAGAAAGAGGAGTATTATTATTTTTATGTCCAATATTATTATTATTAGTAAATAAAATCAGAATTTTAGTAATAATATGGTTAGAGAGAGAGTAAAATAAGGAAAAATGAGAGAATTGAGAAATTAGATCATAATCACAGTTCCACCAAGAGAGAAAGTTGGAGAGGAAGAAGCTAAGCTTGGCATCATCAATTTTCACAAGAATTTAATCGAGAATTCAAGGTAAGGGGGGAGAATGGATTTCAATATGGGTGTTGATAACATGAGAGGGTAGTGAGGATTCTTTCCCCTCATAGGAATTGTATGTATAATTCTGTTGTTGTGGATTTGTTGTTGAATGATTGAAATTGTGATGGAAAGTGTGTAAATCGATCCATTCTGTCTTGATATGTGTAAAACACTATGTTGTTGCTGCTATATGATTTATGGTATTGCAGATTTGGGTGCTAGAATTGAGCAGAAATTAGACTGGTGTGAAAACAGAAAATTCTGGGTATTCGCTGCCCATATGCGTAATGGGCAAGGCAATACGCGTATTGGGTAGGGCAATACGCGTATGTCAAGGGAGAAATGTGGACGTTACGCGTATGGAACCCATTTTGACATGGCCCTCTGCTGTAATGCGTAATGGTACGCGTAGGTGGGCAAGGCATTACGCGTAATGAAAGTGGTACTACGTGTAATGGGATTAAAATATAATCAAACTGGAATTTTTGAGAGAAATCAGTCTCTGCCCGTACGCGTAACCCTCAGGGCAATACGCGTATGGCTGGCAGTAAAAACTGGGCAATACGCGTATGGCTGGGGGCAATACGCATATAACCAGCGAGAGTGCAGAATTTTGTCGTTTCGCAATTTCTTTTCCGATTTCGCGTCCGATGCGGTTCCTTTTAGGTCTGAGAGGTTGGGATAGGTGTCAGAACTTGTTGAATTTAGGAATGGTAGTAAAAAATGATTTAAAAATGGAACTTGGATGGATTAATTAGATAATTAACTAATTAAGGCCACGTGAGGTATTTTCCTTAATTATGTGTATTCTGATGAATTGATTTGGCAGTGTGGTAATACTGGTGTGTATTACGGTGAGTATGTATCTCACGTGTGATCATAAGGATCGCGAAGATGTATAATTTTTTTTATTATACTTGTGTTTTCTGTATAATTCGTGTCATGTATTTCATGATGTGTCTGGTGGAGACAGCTAGGTGGGAATCCATGATGGGTGCCTAGTATTGTCCGGACTCCAATGTGGAGTTGTATGGAGACAAATCATTGCTCAGTGGGAGTGTATATGATTTGTCCGGACCCCAACGTGGAGTTGTATGGAGATAAATCATTGCTCAGTGGGAGTTTATGTGATTTATCCGGATTCTTTCATGAATCGGGTTCAATTGAATGAACCATGTTGTGTGGTATCACCTGTATTGCATTGTGTCATTGAGTCACATTGCATTATTATGTCTTTGTTGGATTATAATCAGAAAGTAACAAGTGTGTCGTGAATGTGTGCATATTATGTGTGATTGCTTGATATCTACTCCTTAGCATATATTTTACACCGCTAATTATTGAATTTAGTTCTCACCCCTTTGTTGTTTCTTGTGTCTGTGCTTCTTGGGAAGTACAGATAATCCAGGTACTTGAGTAGTGCATGGAGTGCGTGTTGCCTGATCGAGTCTGAGGAGTCGCTCTGATACGTAACACGGGATAATGGGAATTTTATCTTTTGTTGTATATTTTGTTTATTGTGTTATGTATCATTACTCACTTTAAAACATGGTGAACCACGAGTTTATGTGGACCATGATTTTGTTGGCCAATGGCCTTGTTATTTTGGGGTTCGATATTTCATTTCGTTGTTTTAACTTATTTTTGAGAAACAAGAAGTGAATGAAGTAAATAGAGAAATTCAGGTTATGTTTTTATGGTGTGACATCCCACTTATTAAGGGAACTCTGATTATATTTGTAGTATTTGTATATTTTTGTTAAATTGGGACAGTGGGGTGTTACAATTGGTATCAGAGCAGGTCGGTCCGTCCGGCCAGATGTTGTAGTAGAGTCTGTCCTTAGAATAGGAGTAGACTTGGGTGTTCTTCTAACCGTGTTGTGATTGTTGAACAGTATGGCAGTGAGGAATGATGATGCTCTTGCTGCGGCGCTGCAAGCTATGGCACAGGCAGTGCAGAACAACAATCAGATTACTGGGAGGTGCAGTTCTGTAACTTAGAGAGGTTTCAGAGCAATAAGCCGCCTACATTTGAGGGTGGTATTCTTGATCCTGAAGCGACACAGAAGTGGCTGAAGGCTATTGAGAAGATATTCAGGACCATGGGATGTAATGAAGCTCAGAAAGTGCAGTTTGGCACTCATATCCTGGAAGGCGAAGCTGAAGCCTGGTGGGATAATAGTCGTCAGAGGTTGGAAGCTACGGGTACTCTTGTTACGTGGGCAGTGTTTCAAGGTGAGTTTCTGGAAAAGTATTTCCCGAAAGATATTCGCAGTGCAAGGGAGATTGAGTTCCTGGAACTGAAACAAGGTACCATGACTGTTGTTGAGTATGCTACTCGGTTTGAGGAGTTGGTGCAATATTGTGCTCACTATAATACCAACGAGGCTATGACTTCGAAATGCTTGAAGTTTGAGAATGGGTTGCGTCCCGAGATAAACAGAGCATTGCTTGTCAAAAGATACGGAGTTATCCGGAACTGGTAAGCAGAAGCCGAATTTATGATAATGATAACAGGGCCCGAATTGCTCATTACAAAGCCTTGAATGACTGGAAGGGTAAGCAGAGGTATGGAGGTACGCCTTATAGTGCTCCAGCTGACAAAGGAAAATAGAAAGCCGTTGTGGGAAAGAAACTGAGTGGGGGAGAGAAGGCTCCCAATCCTACCAAGTGTTTCAAATATGGTGGCACGGGTCATCGTGCTAATGATTATCAGAATGAGGAGAATAAGTGCTTCGAGTGTGGACGAACAGGTCATGTTGTGGCAAATTGTAGGGTTACCATACCTACCTATTATAATTGTGGAGAACAGGGTCATATCAGCACTCACTGTCAGAAGCCTAAGAAATCTCAGACAAGTGGAAGGGTGTTTGCATTGGCCGGAGCCAAACCTACCGGTGATGATCGTTCCATCAATGGTACTTGTTTTATTAATGACATTCCTTTGATTGCTATCATTGTCATGGGTGTAACCCACTCGTTCATTTTTGTTGATTGTGTGAGGAGATTAGGAATTGTACCGTCTACTTTGGATCGGAGGATGACTATTGAAACTCCATCTATTGGTTATGTGGTTACTTCTTTAGCATGCTTGAATTGTCTGTTGACTATTTTTGGTAGAGAATTCGGCGTGGACTTGATTTGTTTGCCACTCAGTAATCTGGATATCATTTTGGGAATGAACTGGTTAGAATTCAACCGAGTTTATATTGATTGCTTTAGGAAGAGGCTGTTGTTCCTTACTCCTGAAGAGGAAGTGTTGGCAAATTATTTGTCTACTAAGGAATTAAGAACCTTGTTAGAAGATGAAGCTAAGATGTTTGCGGTGGTTGCCTGGTTATCCGTTGAAAGCAATACATCAGTTAATGAGTTACCGGTGGTAAGTGAATTTCCTGAAGTGTTTCCAGATGATATTACAGAATTGCCTCCGACGAGAGAAATTGAATTTACTATTGATCTTGTTCCTGGTACCAGACCTATATCTATGCCACCATACAGGATGTCGGAATCAGAATTGGCAGAGTTGAAAATTCAAATTGGAGAATTGCTTGATAAAAAGTTTATTAGGCCAAGTGTGTCGTCGTGGGGAGCTCCAGTGTTATTGGTGAAAAAGAAGGATGGTAGTATGTGTCTGTGCATTGATTACCGTCAGTTGAATAAGGTGACCATTAAGAATAAGTATCCACTTCCAAGGATTGATGACTTAATGGATCAGCTAGTGGGGGCTCGTGTTTTCAGTAAAATTGATTTGAGGTCAGGTTACCATCAGATTAGAGTGAAGGAAGGGGATATTCAGAAGATTGTGTTTAGAACTCGCTATGGACATTACGAATATGCAGTGATGCCTTTTGGAGTGTCTAATGCACCGGGGGTGTTTATGGAATATATGAATCGTGTCTTTCATTCTTATTTGGATCAGTTTATTGTGGTATTCATTGATGATATATTGATTTACTCCAAGTCTGAAGAGGATCATACAGAACACTTGAGGATCGCATTACAGGTGTTGAAGGATAATAAATTATTTGCAAAGTTCTCCAAATGTGAATTTTGGTTGCAGACTGTGAGTTTCTTGGGTCATGTTATTTATGGTGATGGCATAGCAGTGGATCCATCTAAAGTAAGTGCAGTGCTTCAGTGGGAACCTCCGAAGACTGTAACAGAAATTAGAAGCTTCTTGGGTTTGGCCGGTTATTACCGAAGATTTATCAAAGGATTTTCTAATTTGGCATTACCGTTGACTCAGTTAACTAGAAAGAGTCAAGCTTTTGTTTGGGATACGGCGTGTGAGGAAAGTTTCGAAGAATTGAAAAAGAAATTGACTACAACACCAGTATTGATTCTACCGAATCCAAGTGAACCTTTTGTAGTGTATTGTGATGCGTCTAAGATGGGATTAGGCGGAGTGTTAATGCAAGATGGCAAGGTAGTGGCATATGCTTCACGGCAATTAAGAGTACATGAGAGGAATTATCCTACTCATGATCTTGAATTAGCTGCGGTGGTTTTTGTATTGAAAATTTGGAGACATTATTTGTATGGATCGAGATTTGAAGTATTCAGTGACCATAAGAGTCTGAAGTATTTATTTGATCAGAAGGAGTTGAATATGAGGCAGAGAAGATGGTTAGAGTTCTTGAAAGACTATGATTTTAATTTGAGTTACCATCCGGGAAAAGCTAATGTTGTAGCGGACGCTCTAAGTCGAAAGACAGTTCATATGTCGGTATTAATGATAAAAGAAATGGAATTAATTGAACAGTTCAGAGACTTGAGTATGGTTTGTGAAACTACACCAAAGAGTGTTAGATTGGGTATGCTTAAAGTGAATAATGACTTTTTGGATGCAATTAAGGAAAATCAGAGGCTTGATGTGAAACTGGTGGACATGATGCCTATAGGAGGAAATAATCCTGATAGTGATTTTAAGGTGGATAAGGATGGTGTGTTGAGATTCCAAGGCAAGATTTGCGTACCGGATAATATGGAATTGAGGAAAGCGATCTTAGAAGAGAGTCACCGGAGTAGCTTAAGTATCCATCCGGGAGCCACGAAAATGTACCAAGACTTGAAGAAGTTATTTTGGTGGTCCGGTATGAAGAGAGATGTGGCCCAGTTTGTTTATGCTTGTTTGACATGTCAGAAGTCAAAAGTGGAGCATCAGAAACCTTCGAGGTTGATGCAACCATTGGAGATTCCAGAATGGAAGTGGGATAGTATTGCTATGGATTTTGTTACTGGTTTTCCAAATACGGCGATAGGCTTTGATTCTATTTGGGTAGTGGTGGATCGGCTTACGAAATCCGCATATTTTATACCAATTAATATCAGTTTCCCATTGTCAAAGCTGGCGGAGATTTATATCATAATAATTGTGAAACTGCATGGTGTTCCGTCGAGTATAGTGTCGGATAGAGATCTGAGGTTTACTTCAAAATTTTGGAAGAGTTTGCAGGAAGCTTTAGGTTCTAAACTAAAGTTGAGTTCGGCTTATCATCCACATACCGATGGTCAGTCGGAGAGGACTATTCAGTCGTTAGAGGATTTGTTGAGAACCTGTGTGTTGGAGAAAGGTGGCGCGTGGGATACTCATTTGCCATTGATTGAGTTCACGTATAACTATAGTCACCATTCTAGTATTGGGATGGCACATTTCGAAGCTTTATATGGTAGGAGATGTAGTACGCCTCTGTGTTGGTATGAATCTGATGAGAGTATTGTGCTTGGGCCTGAAATTGTGCAACAAACTACTGAGACAATTAAGATGATCCGTGAAAAGATGAAAGCGTCTCTGAGTAGACAGAAAAGTTATCATGATAATCGGAAGAAAGACTTGGAATTTAGCGAAGGTGATCATGTATTTCTGAGAGTCAATCTTGTGACAGGTGTTGGACGTGCATTGAAATCGAAGAAATTGGATTCTAAATTCATTAGACCATATCAGATCTTGCAAAGAGTGGCTACAGTTGCTTAAAGGGTGGCGTTGCCGGCAGAGCTTTCGAACTTGCATGACGTATTTCATGTATCGCAACTTCGGAAGTATGTGTCGGATCCATCTCATGTTATCCAGAGGGATGAAGTGCAGATTCGAGATAATCTTACTGTGGAAGCGATGCCGATAAGGATCGAGGATTGCAAGATGAAGCAACTTAGAGGGAAAGAGTTTCCTCTAGTGAGAGTAGCTTGAGGGGGAGCTGTAGGAGGAAGTGTGACTTGGGAATTGGAAAGCAAGATGCGAGAGTCGTATCCGGAATCGTTTCCATCAGGTACATTTTCGAGGGCGAAAATATTTTAAGTGGGGGAGAGTTGTAACACCCAATTTTAATTTATTTAATCATCGTGTGTTATTTCTGTTGTTTGGCCTTGTTTAGGGTGTGTGTAGTGGAGCTTGTAAGCGTAGAGTCTGTATCGGAACGGGGAATTAGGGATGTCGGAATAATAATAAGGTACTAATGAATAATGTGGGGACATATTTAGTAATAGTAGAAAGAGGAGTATTATTATTTTTATGTCCAATATTATTATTATTATTATTATTATTATTAGTATTAGTATTATTAGTAAATAAAATAAGAATTTTTAGTAATAATATGGTTAGAGAGAGAGTAAAATAAGGAAAAAGGAGAGAATTGAGAAATTAGATCATAATCACACTTCCACCAAGAGAGAAAGTTGGAGAGGAAGAAGCTAAGCTTGGCATCATCAATTTTCACCAGAATTTAATCGAGAATTCGAGGTAAGGTGGGAGAATGAATTTCAATATGGGTGTTGATAACATGAGAGGGTAGTGAGGATTCTTTCCCCTCATAGGAATTGTATGTATAATTCTGTTGTTGTGGATTTGTTGTTGAATAATTGAAATTGTGATGGAAAGTGTGTAAATCGATCCATTCTGTCTTGATATGTGTAAAACACTATGTTGTTGCTGCTATATAATTTCTGGTATTGCAGATTTGGGTGCTAGAATTGAGCAGAAATTGGACTGGTGTGAAAACAGAAAATTCTGGGTATTCGCTGCCCATACGCGTAATGGGCAAGGCAATACGCGTATTGGGTAGGGAAATACGCGTATGGTAAGGGAGAAATGTGGGCGTTACGCGTATGGAACCCATTTTGACACGGCCCTCTGCTGTAATGCGTAATGGTACGCGTAGGAGGGCAAGGCATTACGCGTAATGAAGGTGGTACTACGCGTAATGGGATTAAAATATAATCAAACTGGAATTTTTTAGAGAAATCAGTCTCTTCCCGTACGCGTAACCCTCAGGGCAATACGCGTATGGCTGGCGGTAGAAACTGGGTAATACGCGTATGGCTGGGGGCAATACGCGTATGACCAGCGAGAGTGCAGAATTTTGCCGTTTTGCGATTTTTTTTCCAATTTCGCGTCCGATGCGGTTCCTTTTTGGTCTGAGAGGTTGGGATAGGTGTCAGAACTTGTTGAATTTAGGAATGGTAGTAAAAAAATGATTTAAAAATGGAATTTGGATGGATTAATTAGATAATTAACTAATTAAGGCCACGTGAGGTATTTTCCTTAATTATGTGTATTCTGATGAATTGATTTGGCAGTGTGGTAATACTAGTGCGTATTACGGTGAGTATGTATCTCACGTGTGATCATAAGGATCGCGAAGATGTATATTTTTTTTTATTATACATGTGTTTTACGTATAATTCGTGTCATGCATTTCATGATGTGTCTGGTGGAGACAGCTAGATGGGAATCCATGATGGGTGCCTAGTATTGTCCGGACTCCAATGTGGAGTTGTATGGAGACAAATCATTGCTCAGTGCGAGTGTATGTGATTTGTCCAGACTCCAATGTGGAGTTGTATGGAGATAAATCATTGCTCAGTGGGAGTGTATGTGATTTATCCGGATTCATTCATGAATCGGGTTCAATTGAATGAACAGTGTTGTGTGGTACCACTTGCATTGCATTGTGTCATTGAGTCACATTGCATTATTATATCTTTGTTGGATTATAATCAGAAAGTGACAAGTGTGTCGTGAATGTGTGCATATTATGTGTGATTGCTTGATTTCTACTCCTTAGCATATATTTTACACCGTTAATTATTGAATGTAGTTTTCACCCCTTTATTGTTTCTTGTGTCTGTGCTTCTTGGGAAGTACAGATAATCCAGGTACTTGAGTAGTGCATGGAGTGCGTGTTGCCTGATCGAGTCTTAGGAGTCGCTCTGATACGTAACACGGGATAATGGGAACTTTATCTTTTGTTGTATATTTTGTTTATTGTGTTATGTATCATTACTCACTTTAAAACATGGTGAACCACGAGTTTATGCGGACCATGATTTTGTTGGACAATGGCCTTGTTATTTTGGGGTTCGATATTTCATTCCGCTGTTTTAACTTATTTTTGAGAAACAAAAAGTGAATGAAGTAAATAGATAAATTCAGGTTATGTTTTTATGGTGTGACATCTCACTTATTAAGGGAACTCTGATTATATTTGTAGTATTTGTATATTTTTGTTAAATTGGGACAGTGGGGTGTTACAATCATCATTTAGGATTTTAGCAAAACCTCAATGATTGTGTGTGTGTGTGTGTGTGTGTTCATAGATTTTTCTGTTGAATTGATATTGTATGTATTAAAATTCCATTGGTAATGTTTATAGAGTTATGTGTTGAATTGTTGATTGTTGCTCCTGTTAATTTATTGGTATAGATTAAATTGTCGATTCGTGTATATGAGTGAAAAAGATAGTTCAGTAGTAATAACAAAATTCCCAAAATTTGAATGTAAAAAATTGGAACTGTTACATTGAGAAATAAGTAGAAATAAGTAGAAATAAGTTGAAATAAGTCGAAATAAGTCGAAATAAGTTGAAATAAGTTGAATAAGTCAAAATAAGTCAAAATATGTCAAATAAGTCGTAATAAGTCGAATAAATCACAGAAAACACGAGAGTATTGGTCATCTCGTTTCACGCATAACTTGAGTTTCGTAAGTCCGTTTGAGGTGGAGTGAGTTACGTTGGAAAGCTAAGACATAGATCTTTCTTAGGGTAATGAATTCACGAGGTTTAAATGTGTAGATGATGTCGTGATTATGATAATGACTCATGTTGTTTATATGTGTGGATGATGTTGTGTATATGGTATATTCTTACTATGTTTATATTAATAACATTGTGGAAAGTAGTAGTTGTGTACATGAAGTGAGTTTAGTGTTAAAATTGAACATAAGTATGCTTAATTTGAGAAATTAGATATCAAACCAATAGTATAGGATGATTAGACTTAATAATAGGTGTTTAAATAATGTTGTTACCATATGTCGATTAAAAATGAAATTGAGATCGTTTGAAACTACACAAGATCGATTCCGCTGTGGCACGTGTTAGAAAACTGAATTGCAAGTTCAATTAATGTTTTGAAAACTCCGCAACACAACTATTTAACATGATGTTACTAATTTGGACACAACTCACTCTACACAAGTCCTTTAAGAGTAACCCTTATATCATAAGCAAATAGAAAAATTTTCCTACATATTATACTCAATAAACATCTCATTCCATTGAGTTTAGTAGGAGAAATACTAGTTAAAAGTCCGACAAAACATTTTGCCCAACGCCTACACCAGTTCCTATTGTTTGATTAAACTATACTGATTGGGATCTTAAGTCCTAAAATAAAAATCATAGTCTTAAATGGACTTTGTAAGCTTTTTAAAACATATTCATTTTCTTGATTCAGACTCTGTTTAATATTTTAAATAATGATTCAAATCTGATGTATGACTAGCAGGAAACATGATTTTTTGGGTAGTTATGTAAATTAAGTTGTTCATGTTTTAGGACATAAGTCCAATGTTTCATGATATATTCGTGTTAAATAAGATGTGGATATGTTTAGGAATTTGGCCCAATTTCTTGATAATATGTATACGAGTTAAGTTGTTAATGTTAGGACGCAAGTCCAGTGTTGATATAACTTATGTTTAGATTTGAAAGAGAACCAGTGTTGAGATGTTTAGGTTCAGGAGAACTAAATTTTTTCCCTCAGGGGACAAATGTCGAACTAGATGCTTTGACAACAGGTCTGATAAGTTACACCATAACCACTTATGCTAACAAGTAATAGATAATGGAATAGAAAAGCAATAAAGAATGCAATCAATTATTTACCCAATTCGGTGAAACTACACCTACGTCCGGGGGACTGAGTCCACAACCCAAGAAAGAAAATTCATTATTAGTAGTTTAGTACAATTAGACTTACAAGCAACAACAAACTCTATGTTGTTCAATGCCTTTTCCTAACATTACCCAATGGCTTTCTATTTAGACCCCTGTCGCTCCCGGGATTTTCATCCAAGTACAAACGCGAAAGTGGCACCGAAACAGAGTCGCCAGCAATGTGTATTTATCCCATAAGAGGGAAAGGAAACACCGCATAAACCTGAGAGAAGGAAAGAACAAGGTCTTGCGACCAAGAGAATTGGATTCGGGAGTCGGTTACGCGAGAGGAAGGTATTAGCACCCCCTCACGTCCATCGTACCCGATGGGATCCACGCTTGCTTGTCTCGATCGAAGGGTGATAGAAAAGGATACTGGAAAAAGAATGGAAAGAGAACGAAAAACAAATGTAGGGAAAATAAAAGAAGTGCTCGGATGGGCCCTACCCCACTGTGTAACGACCCGAAAATCTAAATTAATTATTTAATTATTTATTTAATTGATTTAGAGGGAATTAAGAGGTTTTTGGATAATTTGGAGAATTATGAATAAAAGGAGTATCTTTAATAATTTTAATATAATGAATAATCATTTATTTAGATTATTATTATTATTAAGAGGAATAAGGAAAAAGGGCAAGGTGGTCTTTAAGGAAAAGGAGAAAGGATAATATGGGAAGTTCCTAAACTGGAATACATGACTAAAGGGAAAAGAAAGCGATCATTCGAGGGATCGTGTTTTTGTGAAGAGAGTTGAAGCAGAGAGGAGAAAGAAGAAACCTAAGGGGATGAAGATTTTCGAGAAGAATCTTGGAGAAAGAAGGATAAAGCTTCAGATTACTCTAAGGTATGGGGAGTTTTCATGGTTTATTATAGTTTTATAGGAATTGGAGATGAATAGGTTAAGGATTGTATGAACTGTGTTGATTTTGATGATTGTTGATGTAGAATGAGTAATTGATGAAAGTATGATAGATTTGATTGATATGTATTGTTATATGTGTATTTGTTGAGTAAATTTGATCAAATTTCGTGTAGAATACTGATTTTGGGGTAATGGGAATCAAAAACGCAGAAAAATCACGTTTTGGGAAAAGTGAGTTTTCGTCGCACTCTGACACGGGCCGTGTCACAGGACACGGGCGGCCTTGTCAGCTTAATGGTCTTGTATAAATTGTTGTTTTGTGGAAATTGGTCCCAGACTTTCTGACACGGGCCGTGTCACAGGACACGGGTGACCGTGTCAGGCTGCTGTGTTGTCATTTTATTTGATGTTTTGGAATCGTGTCCCAGGTCTTCTGACACGGGCCGTGTCACGGGACACGGGCGGCCGTGTCAGGCCACTGTGAAATTTCTGTTTTTGTTGTTTTGACGTTTTCCCTTGCTGATTGTTATTGTCTTGTTGTTTCGCTGCTATCTTGTCGTTTTGTCGTCTGTTTCTTGAGGTTTTGATGTTTCTCGTGTTGAATCGTTGTTGTATAGCTGTTGTTGATATATGGATGATATAAACAGGAATGTATGACGAATTCTTGTTGAAGATATGATATGATGATAAACGTGATTGTGTGATGAATTATTGTTGAATACGATATGATGATAACCATGATTTTATGATGAATACTTGTTGTATATGAAATGAATGATGCACACGTTGATGTTCGATGAATTACGAAGTTTTAGCATCATTGCATTTCATAGCATTTTATGTTGGGACTGCGATCCATTGGTAGCTTCAATCCCACTGTGCGGATCGAAGTGATACGTTGATTACGATGTGCTCTATTTGGAGGGTTGATGGCCAAGTGTCCATCCACGTTGAACCGGTACCACATGCATCCTTTGCATTTCATTATGGTTGACATTGCATATGAATGATGAAATTGTGATTCTGTTGTGAAGATTACGTTGATAATCCTATGATATTAGTGTTGATGATGATATGATGTTGTTCATTAATGATGCCATAATGTTGTTGTTAATGATGCTATGATGTTGTGTCACTTATTCTGTTTATTTTCCATGTCGTATATTATTATAATGAATTGTGATTTCTCACCTTGCCTGCTTGAAAATGTTGCCTCTTATGTGGGTAACTTGCAGATAACCAAGAGTAGCTCCACGGTGACGAAGGAGGTAGCTTGGAGTGTCTCGTTTATGTCGTTTAGTTTAGAGGTGTCCTGCTCTGTGTCATGTAACATCGGGTTGGGTTGAATCGCGAACTTCGTGTTCTTTTGAATTATGTTGGAATTTTATACTGATGATGTTGTTCTAGATTGGATTAAGTTTCTTATGAAGTTTTAATTGAATTTCAAATGAAAAGTTGATTCCGCTGCAAGATTATGATTTCTTTTGATGATGTTTGAATGACCCGTGTTACGGGACAGGATTATGAGAATTGTATGATGTTTGGAATATGTACACCCTTGGTTGTGAATTTTACTCTGATATCATGATTTATTCCTTTAAAATTGTATGTGGGGTAGAAGGGTGTTACATTAGTGGTATCAGAGCAGGTCGGTCTGTCCGGCCAATGTTGTCTATTGTTGTTCATTCCTCTGTACGCGACAAGTGTGTGAAACACTGTCGGTACTGGTTTGCTTTCTAGTCGATTGCTTGCAGGAGTTGGTTTGAAGCTAAGTGGGGGAGAAGCCGTGCTTCTCGAATATACTTCAGTTGTATAATGTCTATTCTGTATGCTACTGATGGCGACAGTGCAAGTGTTGTGGAAGCTTTGTTGTTTTCCGAATTCGAAGGTAACATGGATTTAAGATTTTGGTTGTTTAACAAGTTGGAGTGTCTTGGAAAAAGGATGATTGTTATAAGATGGGATTTAGAACGTTGCTATATCCTGTGTTGTTGGTGAACTGTGAAGTTGTTGTTTAAGTAGCCTTGCGTAAGATGTCGATGTTGGATCACTGATTAAGTGACGGGCGCTGTAGACCTTGCTGTGAAATTATTGGTAAGTGGTTGGAAAAGGTTGTAGAAGTCGTTGGAGTTGTTGGAATCTTTTGAACTGCGAGTCGTAGTTGGAAATGCGAAGAGTTTGGAGGTAAGAGAAAGAGGTAGAACTCATGTTCACCAATTTTGGTTTTTATTTTCGCCTTTATGGGATAGCCTTCAGTAAAAAGGGCATAACTTTCTACTCGTAACTCCGATGAAAGCGATTCTGGACTTTTCGGAAAGTTTACGAAATTCCCTACAGTTTGCATATAAATTTTGTCTTCGGCATGTTTTTGAACAGAGAGAAAGACGCGTTCGAATAGTTGGGTCTAATGCTGATTTTGTTTGGTGGAAGTTTGTATACGAGATTTCTTGACCAGTCCCATTGCAAAGACGATAACTTTTTACTCGTAATTCAGATTTGAGAGATTCTTGAAGTTCCGGAATCTACATGAAATTCCCTTCATTTTGGAATGTGATTTTGTGTCTGGGAGGTCTGTATTGAAGAAGATAATCGTGTTCGAAGTTGGACAATTCTTGCTGGAAATAGTAAGATGAAGTCAAGTATGAGATGTTTAGTAATAAGAAGAAGGGTATCGGAGAAGCCCATGGAAGTGCGGCGCATGATAGTTGAGAATGATTAAAGTATAGAAATCTTTGAAGGATGTTAAATAGTAAAGTGGATTGTATGTTGTTGGCGAGATGTGTCGGCATGAGTCAGAAATTTTTGGAAGCTATATCACCAACCGGATGATGAGATGGTATTGTTGAGGATTTGGGTGGAATGATGATCAAGTGTGAAATTATACGGATCATCGAAGTTGTGAGATTAAAAAGGAAGATGAAGGATTGGTTAGGGTCGTCAAAAGTTTGAACTTAGATAAATGTTTCGACTGAAGTGAGTCGATTGGGATTGTACGTGATGTGGTAATGTTTCCGGTATCAGGAGAATATTCGATAATTAGGTTGTACAACAAGTGTGTATAAGAATGTATATGTTGGATTTTGTGCGTTCTTGGAGATAAGGAAATTAAGAAGAACGTTTGTAAGCCTTAGAGGAATGGTAGAGCAGTATGCTTAGATAACTTTGAGCACGAGGAAGAAGACACTATTTTAGTTGGATAATGATGATTTATGCCACCATTATGATTGCTGGCTGTCTATTAATAAATTGAGGAACTGATCACCCTTAATCTCTTGTTGATAGTCGACGGAGTCATGTTGGATGGAGTAGATGTGTCTTACCAACTGGAATAGTATGCGTAGTGAATTGTTTGGAGTTGAGCCAGATGCTTATGAATTGTTTGAGTTGTCGATGCGGGTCCTATATAATAAATGAGGCGGACTTGAGGATGTTAGTATGAGGTTGCGAGTGGATCAGTGAGTAGTTTGGAAGCTCACAGTGTGTTCCGGATAACTTGGGTTTTGGTTTATGGTGGATCGAGAATTTGACTGACATGAAACTTGAAGAACTGTAGAGATAAACCAAGTAGGAAGTAAATGGTGATGTAAGACTATGATTTGACCAAGGATGTCGGATTGAGAAGGGTAGTGGCTGGTATGCCTTAAAGTGTATATATGGAGATATGAATGGTGTTTCCAAACTTGTTTGGATAAGTTATAACTATGTTTGTTGTGGATATTCTGAGGTTTATAAAATCAGAGGGAGGGTGCGTGGAGTATTTGGGAGCTGAGTTGCAAGTGTTGAAAGAAGTGAAGTTATATGCTGAGTTAGCAAGGTGTGAATTATGATTTGTAAAGATGAAGTTGAGTGGCTGTGTTAATTCGGATGAGGAATTTTGGAGAATTGTGCTAGTATGAGTAGGACTGGAGGAATTAGTTGTTGGATCGGTTTGGTTAATATGCCATGTTAAGTGTAGGTTTTTGAGGCTAAGTCTATGGCTATTGGGTGTTAAACTCTGTTTGGAAGATGAATTTTCCTGTGGAGATTAATTGGACACACGTATCCTTATGTTGTGGTGAGGTTGTTATACGTTGAGATGAATTTTGATGATGTGTTAATACAAGGTGGTGAAGTTGTGGTTTATGTCGACGATAATTGAGAATTCTTGAAAGTATCCATCCTATTCAAGATTTGGAATTGGCTGCGGTTGTAGTTGGGTTGGGTATTCTGAGGTATTGTTTACGGATCTGAGTTTAAAGTATTCCGTAATCACAAGAGTATAGAATGCCTGTTTGGATGTAATTTCCGATGAGTTAAGTGGAAAGGTCTTTTCTTATGTCTGTCCTGATGGTCGGAAGCTGATGTAAACTTGGTAGATTGGACAGTCGCGAGTACTCAGAGTGCGCAACGAAAGCGTGGGTAGCGCAGTTGGTTCTTATGTGAGTAACAACGATGTTGGTGGCTTGATTACGTTGATGTTGTGTTATGACTTTTGTGTTCTTATATTTGTTAGTACCTCGTTACCTATGGTGATGGTTCGAGTGCGAGTAGCTAATTCCTATGATGGGGAGCTAGGGGACGGTTGCCTATGGCGGTGGTAACGATCGTGTTGTATTCTGGTTCATAGTGAACCTGTATGTTCCTACCCTGATTATTCTCGGTGTTTTGAGTTGGTCGTCGGGTACATCGCGTGAGCATTTCATCTTTTTGTCGTGGCATTGAAAAAGTGTATGGTTGTATTGCGTTATTCGTCGGAGGTGATAATGTATCTGGAGTGGTCTGCATCGAGTAAATTTTCGAGGACGAAAATTCTTGAAGTAGGGGAGAGTTGTAACGACCCGAAAATCTAAATTAATTATTTATTTAATTGATTTAGAGGGAATTAAGAGGTTTTTGGATAATTTGGAGAATTATGAATAAAAGGAGTATCTTTAATAATTTTAATATAATGAATAATCATTTATTTAGATTATTATTATTATTAAGAGGAATAAGGAAAAAGGGCAAGGTGGTCTTTAAGGAAAAGGAGAAAGGATAGTATGGGAAGTTCCTAAACTGGAATACATGACTAAAGGGAAAAGAAAGCGATCATTCGAGGGATCGTGTTTTTGTGAAGAGAGTTGAAGCAGAGAGGAGAAAGAAGAAACCTAAGGGGATGAAGATTTTCTAGAAGAATCTTGGAGAAAGAAGGATAAAGCTTCAGATTACTCTAAGGTATGGGGAGTTTTCATGGTTTATTATAGTTTTATAGGAATTGGAGATGAATAGGTTAAGGATTGTATGAACTGTGTTGATTTTGATGATTGTTGATGTAGAATGAGTAATTGATGAAAGTATGATAGATTTGATTGATATGTATTGTTATATGTGTATTTGTTGAGTAAATTTGATCAAATTTCGTGTAGAATACTGATTTTGGGGTAATGGGAATCAAAAACGCAGAAAAATCACGTTTTGGGAAAAGTGGGTTTTCGTCGCACTCTGACACGGGCCGTGTCACAGGACACGGGCGGCCGTGTCAGCTTGCTGGTCTTGTATAAATTGTTGTTTTGTGGAAATTGGTCCCAGACTTTCTGACACGGGCCGTGTCACAGGACACGGGTGACCGTGTCAGGCTGCTGTGTTGTCATTTTATTTGATGTTTTGGAATCGTGTCCCAGGTCTTCTGACACGGGCCGTGTCACGGGACACGGGCGGCCGTGTCAGGCCACTGTGAAATTTCTGTTTTTGTTGTTTTGACGTTTTCCCTTGCTGATTGTTATTGTCTTGTTGTTTCGCTGCTATCTTGTCGTTTTGTCGTCTGTTTCTTGAGGTTTTGATGTTTCTCGTGTTGAATCGTTGTTGTATAGCTGTTGTTGATATATGGATGATATAAACAGGAATGTATGACGAATTCTTGTTGAAGATATGATATGATGATAAACGTGATTGTGTGATGAATTATTGTTGAATACGATATGATGATAACCATGATTTTATGATGAATACTTGTTGTATATGAAATGAATGATGCACACGTTGATGTTCGATGAATTACGAAGTTTTAGCATCATTGCATTTCATAGCATTTTATGTTGGGACTGCGATCCATTGGTAGCTTCAATCCCACTGTGCGGATCGAAGTGATACGTTGATTACGATGTGCTCCATTTGGAGGGTTGATGGCCAAGTGTCCATCCACGTTGAACCGGTACCACATGCATCCTTTGCATTTCATTATGGTTGACATTGCATATGAATGATGAAATTGTGATTCTGTTGTGAAGATTACGTTGATAATCCTATGATATTAGTGTTGATGATGATATGATGTTGTTCATTAATGATGCCATAATGTTGTTGTTAATGATGCTATGATGTTGTGTCACTTATTCTGTTTATTTTCCATGTCGTATATTATTATAATGAATTGTGATTTCTCACCCTGCCTGCTTGAAAATGTTGCCTCTTATGTGGGTAACTTGCAGATGACCAAGAGTAGCTCCGCGGTGACGAAGGAGGTAGCTTGGAGTGTCTCGTTTATGTCGTTTAGTTTAGAGGTGTCCTGCTCTGTGTCATGTAACATCGGGTTGGGTTGAATCGCGAACTTCGTGTTCTTTTGAATTATGTTGGAATTTTATACCGATGATGTTGTTCTAGATTGGATTAAGTTTCTTATGAAGTTTTAATTGAACTTCAAATGACAAGTTGATTCCGCTGCAAGATTATGATTTCTTTTGATGATGTTTGAATGACCCGTGTTACGGGACAGGATTATGAGAATTGTATGATGTTTGGAATATGTACACCCTTGGTTGTGAATTTTACTCTGATATCATGATTTATTCCTTTAAAATTGTATGTGGGGTAGAAGGGTGTTACCCACTGCCTACGTATCTCATCTGGAACATGAGAATCAGAGCGACGTAGTTCCCCTAACTAGGGAGGGATTGTTTGTGTTTTTTAGGGAACGGCTAACGTTCTAGCTCAGGTGTTGCAGTCTCGCCGGCCCGAGTGCGTTACCATCTTGCAAGAGAACGAGTAGGAGCGCGTTCGTACGTTGAGAATGAATGAGGTGAGAAAAGAATTCCCGAAGGAAAGACGTTATTGTTTGTTTTTGTCTTTTAAGAAGTATTTTGATTGTTTTTGTGTTTTGTAACTCGTATTGTATTTAAGTCCCTCATATAGGATCGAATGCCTCGCATATCGACCCAAGACGGGACGTATGCTAAACATTCCAAGAAAGTGTGAGAAGATCCCCCACTTCCTTGTTCCCACATGAAAGGCCTAAATGCAATAGTTGTTATGCCTTTATTAAGTGTTTTGTTGATTAAGAAGTGAAGAAGTGTTTTTTATTGTACCCTCAACAAGTATTGCATTTAAGTCCCTCATACAAGATCAAATGTTTAACAAATTGACCCAAGATGGGTCATATGCTACACATTCTAATATTATAAGAGAATACCCCTTATAATCTTTCCTTTATATGAAAGGCCTAAATGCAATAAATGCTTACCTTTATTACATAGTTTGAATTTTCTTTTTGGGATAAGAAGAGAGACTCAAGAGAGGAGGAAAGGTAAACTCTAATGGGGGACTAAGACTTACCCTAGTGTTATCATACATGGGTATCCTAAGGTTAGTGAGGTTTAAGCAATCTAATCCTAAAAGAAAGGAGAGGAAGAAGATAGAAAACAACTTACTTCCAAGATGGAAGTTAAGTTTCTTCTAAAGAGGGAGAAAGAGAATTGTGAAAGCAAAGCACGATTAAATGCCTGAACAAATACCAATTAAATGATTAAAAGATGAAGGAAGAAATTAGAATGTGGAAACTTATCCACACTCAAGTGACTTACCATTAGCCCCTGAAATGGTTAGCACAATTATTCACAAGTAGAGGAACAACTTTAAAATGAACAAATAAAACTTGAACAAATTCCAATACCAAAGTAAAACCACTTAAAGGTTAAAGAAAGCTTAAATTCAGAATGTACATCCCAAGAGTGTTCACTAATACCATGAGATCACACACAAATCAAATGCACACAACCAAAGTCCTAAAACCCAAAGAAGTGCATTATAAAAGAAGTAGAAGGAGTATGAAAAGATGTGCAAGATAAAAATGCAATGATGCTTCATGAAATGTTAAGGTCAGAACATAGACAACCTAACATGTGCATAAACATGATCTTCAAACATCATTCAAGTCACACAAACACTCTCCCAATCAATTAAGAAGCAAAGAAGAAGAAGTGAAGTGAAGTGACTCATGATTCATACTTGTGAAACAAGTGACTTAAGGTGCGAGGCAAACATCAAATATGCAAAGATGGGATTCAAATATCACAACCAGAAGTCAATTAATCATGCTATCAATCCTCAATCAAGACCTCAAATTATGGCACAAGTGCCTTCATGGTCAAGCAAACCAAACATGAAGCATATATTCACAACTTTGTCAAGTTAAAATTCATGCTTCAAAGAAATAATAAACATGCTTAAAAAATTATGTACTTCAGTATTCAAACATCTCAAATATGTACAATTAACATATCAAAGCCACAAGCAATGGATCAGAACCAATGTCACTCAAGAATTAGGTCAAAGCCTCCTTAGGGTTTCATACATTCATGCTCAAAGCCACACATCAAAATTCATCCAAACCAGACTTAAAAATCATCCCAAAAATCTCAAACATACCTCAACATGTTGTAAACACAATCCAAAAAGAATAGCATCAAAATTATTTTTAATGATCAAGAACAAAAATGCACAAACTTATGTATCATATTAAGTATGCACACAAATGAAATTCAAAGAAAATTATAGAACAAGGGCAAAACTGTCATAAAATCAAGAAATAAAATCATGAAAAAATTCCTAAATGTTTTAAGAAGGCTCATGAATTTTTTTGGAATTTTATGATGAAGTTTGGTATTTTTAAAAATTAAAAAGAGCAACCGTGTATACAAATGGAAAATGAAATGAAATGTAAATAAAGAAGGGGTGCAAGCATAGCAAATTAACAGTTCAAAAATGGTTTGGGCTTAAGACATAGGGGTGCAAATATCAGTTTGGTCCAAGGTCCAATTCTGTGCAAAACACACTAACAAGCATACACTCTCAGTCAACAAAATTGACTCACTCATGGCCATTGGATCAAGTCCAGTCAATATAAAAGTCAAGGTAATCAAATCATGTATATCACAATGCTAGTACACCATAATAACCATATATGAACACACACGCAAGCATCAGAGGGGTTAAAATGAAACACGTGACACACACCATCCTCATTTATTCGCTGGCAACACCACCACCCTTGGATCAAAATAAATCAGACGGACATGAACAAATCTGGCATTCAAAACCCTAATAAAACCTCACCGGCCGGAGAGGGACCTCCGGTCACCTTCTCCGGCCATCTCCGGCACTGCAATCAGTCAAACATTCCAGAAATTTATGCAATGCACATCAAAATGTTCAGGAAGTCACGTAGAGCATGAATCTAGGATTAGTTTTCACAAACAACACACAATCAGAGAGAATCGAAGCAATGAAATTATCCCTAGGTTTTGGATCTAAGCTTCTAAGAAGCTCTATCAACTAGCCAGATTTAGGAATGCTCCTATTGAGCTAAAATCAACCAAACACAAATGATAATGAAGAAAAACCGTGTGTTCAAAGTTCAAAGAAATCAAACTTGAAGTTGACGAAGCTTGGAATACACAAGAATATCAGAAAGAGATGCTTCTTCCTTGAGCTTCACTTGGCCAAATAAAGGCTTGAGAGCTTGGATTCGTGCACAGAATCAACTGGAACTTGATGCTGAACTTCTTTAGCTGAACCTACGCACTCTTGTTCTTGATCTCCCAAAGTGGAATAATGATGGAGATGGAGATGAAATGTGGAAGAAGATGGTGAAACTCGTGTAGAATCAGAGAGAGATTAGAAAGAAAATGAGAGAGAGCTTGGAGTGTTTTGAGAGAATGTGGAAAAATGAAGTTGGAACCCAGATTTGTGAGTTGAAGTTTTATTTTATAGTATGCTTTAACCATGGTTTAGTGAGTCAGTTAAGCGAGTGGCCATTGAGTTAAGTGAGTCATCCCTAACTAACTGAGTCAAGTTAGTTAGGGAGAGTGAGGATATGGTGTGGCTGGTTCATGACAGTTATGGTGGAAGTAATGAGAAATAGCATTGGCACGGTTTGTGTAGCAGCTTGCAGCAGTAGCTTGTGGTGGAAGTTTCATACATTTCCTTTCTCATGTAAGAAGCAACATGGTGAAAGGCACGTGCATGAATGTTTGGTCAAATGAGGAAAAGAAGCAGCTGGTGATGTGAAATGTTTGTGGTGTGACTGAACCAAACATGCAACATGCTAACAATGTATCAGTGCCAACATAGGGCTGTTCATAGGTGAAATACTCTCCAACCATTGAACCATTTGGTGAGATTTTGGGGCCTTTGGAAAGAGGACACATTGTAGCACAATGTTGGTTTGAAAATTGAAGTGAAATGGTGCCTCAAACATACCTCAAAATGACCTTAAACAGATGGACAAAGAACTGGTACATATGCGTGTAGACTGGTGGCATGGCTTGGCTGGGACTTAGCCAAATTTCAGTTGCATTGACCATACTTTGAGCCATCATAACTCCTTAACCTTTGACCAAATGGAATTTTGTTCAACATGAACATTGAAGATGACACTACAAAGAACAACTTTGATGTTAAAAATTTTCCTATTTGATGCTTCCTTCTTGATGAAAAATAGGTGGACATTTGGCCCACCAACTGTTTGTTGAAATGACTACGCGCGTGCCTTGAAAATCCTTGGTCATGACATGGTTTTGGCCTACTTTTTCCCAACTTTGATCCATCATATCTCCCTCAATATTTATCCAATGAAGATGTTCTACCCATGGATTTGAAGCTTAAAGCAAGACCTTTTGTTGTGGCCTGGTGGAATTTTCATTTGATGCTCCAATTTTAAATGGCCTTGGCTCAAAGTCTGGTGCAAAATGGCCAAAACTTGTTATTTTTAGTAACCCTACTTCATCCAAAAATGGCAACTTTCTACATCTTGATTTTTTCATGATTCCTTTAGAGTTTCTTGATCAAATTTTGCACATTAGTCACATATAACATAAATTTTATGAATTTGGCCTTAAAAAGTCAAGAGTTGACTTTTTCCTCTGATTATTTGACTTGGCCCCAATTTCCCTGATTTTTTATCTTTCTTCCAATTGAACCACTTCTAAAACCAATTGAGAAGCAATTTTCCACATACATACACTTAAAGACATGTAGAACACCATGACATCAAGTTCTATCCAAAAAATCAAAGATTCCCTGATTTAATTGGAAACCCTAGTTTTGGTCTCCTCCTCCTAGGAAAAAATGTGCAGTCTTCAATTTCAAATTCCTCAGAGTATGTTGTTTATCCCCTTAAAGGATGATGAGATATGCCACTTGAGGATGATTTTGGATCAATGAGCTATCTCTTTTGAGGGTTTTCCTTCAGTTTTTGAACCTCTTGCATAATGAAAGATGTAATGCTCCAATCTCCTATTGAATCTCACCTTCTTGAGGTTGTGGAGGATCAATTGGGATAATATGAGACATGAGAGACCTCTTGGCTTGCCTTGAGTCAACTTGATTGACCTTTTGTGCCTTGAATGATTGCTTGATTGTCCACCTTTCACCTGATCACATGCCCTGATGGTAAAGTGGATGCTATGCTTCATGTTTTGAGGTTAGAGATGCAATGCAATGCTAGATGTTTTATTTTTCTATGCTTGAATGGAGTGTAATGCAATGAAAGCTCATGTTATATGATATGAAGAAATGAGAGGGCAAATTTTGGGGTATTACAGTTGCCCCTATTCAATCGCTGTAGACCTGAACGTATGATAGCGATTGCTATCAAACTTTCAAGGTATGGAGGGATTGAATACCAAAATAACCAGAAAATTTGGCCTCTGTGATGAAGAAGAAAAGGGATATAAACCCAAACCTAACGACTCCCGTTTTGAAGAAAACTCTGATAATGAGAACAACACCGGAGAGATGTCTTTTGTGCAACGCCATACGACTACTGGCTTGCCACGCTACTGGTGGACTTTAATAATGTCTTTTGTACGACACCAGACGACTACTGGCTTGCCACGCTGCAGGTGGACTTTAGCAATGTCTTTTGTACAATTCCAAACGACTACTAGCCTGCCACGCTACTGGTGGACTTTGATAATGTCTTTTATGCAATTCCAGACGACTACTGGCCCGCCACACTACTGGTGGACTTTGCTAATGTCTTTTGTACAATGCCAGACGACTACTGGCCTGCCACACTACTGGTGGACTTTAATAATGTCTTTTGTACAATGCCAGACGACTACTGGCCTGCCACACTACTGGTGGACTTTGCAGCCTCGTGCCACCCGAAGGCGGACTTTTGCCAATCCACTGTTGGACTTTTGCCACCCTTAGATGGACCTTTCGCCAATCCACTGTTGGACTTTTGCCACCCTTAGATGGACCTTTCGCCAATCCACTGTTGGACTTTTGCTGCTTTGCCACCCGAAGATGGACTTTTGCCAATCCACTGTTGGACTTTTGCCGCTTTGCCACCCGAAGATGGACTTTTGCCAATCCACTGTTGGACTTTTGCCACCCGAAGACGGACTTTTGCCAATCCACTGTTGGACTTTTAGCTGCTTTGCCACCCGAAGATGGACTTTTTCCAATCCACTGTTGGACTTTTAGCTGCTTTGCCACCCGAAGATGGACTTTTGCCAATCCACTGTTGGACTTTTAGCTGCTTTGCCACCCGAAGATGGACTTTTGCCAATCCACTGTTGGACTTTTAGAATTTGCCACCCTTAGATGGACCTTTCGCCAATCCACTGTTGGACTTTTAAAATTTCAAAACTGGATTACTCTCTGCATCCGCGTCAAACATCTCTGCTGACTCTGCTGAGGAGCAATGATCAATGATCTGACTTTAGAGACTCCTAAAAGGATGGTATCTCTGCTGGAGAATGAATGAACAATCCGTCTGCTTCGAATTATCATTCTTGCCAAAAAAATATTGGACTTTGGAAATATGAGGACACGATGATTCTGCCAGGAATCACTTCACCTGCTTGGGGGTGGATTCTGGTCACAACAACTCCACAGGGGATGAGAATTTCTTTGCATGACATCTTGCTAAAAAGGTCATTAAAACTCTGGATGAGGATCTATCAAACCCGAGATCTTTTACGGGGAGAACCAACCTGCTAACCTGGCTGGGGAGGGAATATATCATCACTCTGCTGCGAAATAGATTTTGTTGATCAATAGGCCTCTAGTGAGGAGAAGAACAATAACTTAGCTGGGGATTATTGTTGACATGACTCAACACTGAACTCTGTGGGGAATACAATGACCAGAGATACGATCTTGCCGGGAAATCAGGGTTACTCTGCCGGGGACATACAAATCCTGGTTATACCATTCCACTGCAACTTGTTGGGAAAGAGTCCTTAGAGATCTGCTGGGGAAACCCAAAGCAAATCCACAGTAGTCTGCTGAGGAATACGACTGTCGAGCTTAGGATAAGTACCATAATGCCCCATGTTAGGCGAGCTTTCCCTTAGACAATTCCGTTGGGGATGACGAGTTTATAACAAACTCTGCTGGAGAAAACTGCTTTAAAGCGTCTCGTGTTGGGGAATGCCTTTTGAGAGGATTTTACAGAAGACCAACTGTCCTCAAACTCTACTGGGGATAATCAACACTTCATGCTGGGGAAACAAACAATTTGTCCCCGAAGAGGATGTCATAAGAGGATTTTACAGAAGATTTAGCCTCTTCAAACTCCTGCGACTTCGCTGGGGATAATGACCATCAAACTCTACTGGGGGTGATCAACACTTCATGCTGGGGAAACAACATGCCCCATGCTTGAGAAAACCAATAATTTGTCCCCGAAAAGGATGTCATAAGAGGATTTTACAGAAGATTTAGCCTCTTCAAACTCCTGCGACTTCACTGGGGATAATGACTATCAGCTTCGGTATCGGCGAGACCACTCTTCTGGGGAATTTGCGACCGTTATCGACACAGGAAAGCTTGTAGCTGTTGGAAGTACTGTATGAGAGAATCGACTTAATGAGATACGACGGTACCCCCGTTGAACTTAATTCACTGATATCGAACCGTTATGAACGACGGTCGACCGAGCGATGAACGCAGACCTCCTTACCTGTGATTGCCCCAGTCTTTTGCGTGGGGTAAGTGATTACTCGTCTTGTGCTTAAAATCATCTGTACCTGCTACCTGCAACAATAAAGTACTCATACATGCTCCGGAATTTTGCGTGGTTTGAATCCACCATCCAGGACTATTCAACCTTCAGAGTAATTTTCGAATACCTTTTCTGCGCATGTTATTGCAAGGCCACCATGTTTTCACATGCATTGTTTTATAAAAAATTAGGACGTTTTTGCAAACAAAGCAAAAAAACAAAAATAGGAAGCTTTTTATTGAAATTCAATTTATTGACTGAGAGCCCAGAATAGGCAATTACATCAGGAAGCAATCCCTGGAAAGAGGTGATCGCTGAAAATTGAGAAAAGAAACTATCCTAACGGCAATGTGAAAACGGCATTCCATTGAGTTTCCATTCTGCTATGACCAGTATGTCTTCAAAACTCCCCGACCTTGCCTTCTGAGGAATGATCAGACCGATTCCTATCTTTCAGAATATCAGTTGTTCAAACGGTAATGGGGTACAGATAACTCAGACCGTAGTCATTCGCTTAAATCCCTCTTTTGCGTGGACCGCCCTTTCAGGTTTTCGATCCACCGGGATACCCTTTTTTGCCTAAGTTTCCCTTTCGGGTTTTCAACTTACCGGGTGTACAATTTTTTCAATTATATCCCTAATTTTTGCCCGAACCTTATTCTGTTTTTAGTTCACCGGGATGCCCTTTTTTGCCTGGATTTTTTTATTTTTATTATCCAGCGGGTCTATTCATGCGAAGTATTTTTTGACTACATCCGAGTTGACAGGGGATGAAAAGTCTTCGCCATCCATGGTTGTAAGCAATAAGGCTCCGCCCGAGAAGACCTTTTTAACCACGAATGGACCTTCATAGTTAGGAGTCCATTTGCCCCTGTGATCTGTATTGGGAGGAAGGATCCTTTTGAGTACCACATCTCCGACTTTGTAAACCCGAGGACGCACCTTTTGGTCAAATGCCTGCTTCATTCTGCGCTGGTATAATTGCCCATGACATACAGTCGCCAGTCGTTTCTCCTCAATAAGGCTCAACTGGTTAAACCTGGCGCGAACCCACTCAGCTTCATCTAATTTGACATCCATCATGACCCTGAGGGACGGAATCTCCACTTCAACCGGTAGCACTGCCTCCATACCATATACAAGTGAGAATGGGGTTGCCCCAGTGGACGTGCGTACCGATGTGCGATACCCATGCAAAGCAAATGGTAACATCTCATGCCAATCTTTGTACGTGACCACCATCTTCTGCACAATCTTCTTGATATTTTTGTTGGCCGCTTCGACCGCGCCATTCATCTTTGGGCGGTACGGAGAAGAATTGTGATGTTCGATTTTGAAGTCCCGGCATAGCTCAGCCATCATCTTATTATTCAAATTAGAACCATTATCAGTAATGATTCTCTCGGGAACTCCATATCGGCAAATGATATCCCGCTTTAAGAAACGCGCTACCACTTGTTTTGTAACATTGGCATAGGATGCAGCTTCAACCCATTTGGTGAAGTAATCAATCGCCACCAAGATGAAACGATGACCATTAGAAGCTGTAGGCTCAATTTTCCCGATCATATCGATGCCCCACATGGCAAACGGCCAGGGTGACGCCATGATACTCAACGGATTTGGAGGCACATGCACTTTATCTGCATAGATCTGGCATTTATGGAATTTGCGGGCATATTTGCAGCAATCTGACTCCATGGTCAACCAGTAATATCCCGATCTTAATAACTTTTTAGCCATTGCATGTCCTCCGGCATGGGTACCGAAAGAGCCTTCGTGCACTTCAATCATTAGCAGGTCTGCTTTGTTTCTATCCACGCATCTGAGCAGAACCATGTCAAAATTTCTTTTATACAACACGCCATCTTTGTTCAAGAATAAACTACTGGCTAGCCTTCTTAATGTCTTCTTGTCTTTGGAAGATGCCCCAGGCGGGTACTCTTGATTATTCAAGAAGCATTTAATATCATGGTACCAGGGCTTGTCATCTGACGTTGCATCAACCGCAAACACAAATACAGGTCTGTCTAGGCGAGATACTTCAATCTTAGGTACATGGTTCCATCCTTGCACTTTGATCATGGAAGACAAAGTGGCCAAGGCATCAGCGAACCTATTCTCATATCGAGGAATATGGTACAGTTTCACTGTTATGAAAAATGTCAGCAATCTCCTTGTATAATCTCTATACGGCACTAGATTTGCTTGGTGCGTGTACCAACTCCCTTTCACTTGATTGATTACCAAAGCTGAATCACCGAATATATCAAGGGTCTTAATCCGTAGATTAATCGCCTCCTCGACCCCCATTATACAAGCTTCGTACTCTGCTTCATTGTTGGTGCATCCGAAAGTTATTCGGGCAGTGAAAGACATATGAACACCTTCCGGCGTGATAAGAACTGCTCCAACTCCGCACCCATTCATATTGACAACCCCATCAAACATCAGACTCCATTTGGATTCAGGGTCTGGCCCCTCCTCCGGGAGTGGTTCCTCGCAGTCTTTAGCTTTGAGAAACATGATGTCCTCATCAGGGAAGTTAAATTTCATGGGTTGGTAATCATCAATCGGTTGCTGCGCTAGATAGTCTGACAAGATACTTCCTTTGATGGCCTTTTGGGAAGTGTAATGAATGTCATACTCTGTCAAAACCATTTGCCACCGTGCAACTCTGCCTGTCAGTGCTGGTTTCTCGAAAATGTACTTGATAGGATCCATTTTTGAAATCAACAAGGTTGTGTGCCTGGCCATATATTGCCTCAATCGCTTAGCGGCCCATGCAAGTGCACATCATGTCTTTTCAAGCATTGAGTACCGGGACTCACAATCATTGAACTTTTTGCTCAGGTAGTAGATAGCATGCTCCTTCCTACCTGTCTCGTCATGTTGACCGAGAACACAACCCATGGAACCTTCAAGCACTGTCAGATACATTATCAGCGGTCTCCCTTCAATTGGAGGCATTAGAATTGGAGGTTCCTGCAAATATTCTTTTATCTTATCGAATGCCATTTGGCAATCATCATTCCACCTGACCGTTTGATCCTTTCTTAGCAGTTTAAATATTGGTTCACACGTGGCTGTTAGGTGAGATATGAACCTTGCAATGTAGTTCAATCTACCCAAGAAACCACGAACCTCTTTTTCTGTTCTCGGTTCAGGCATTTCTTGTATTGCTTTCACCTTGGCAAGATCAACCTCAATTCCTTTTTCGCTCACAATGAAACCCAACAACTTTCCAGACCACACACCAAAAGTACATTTGTTTGGATTTAATCTCAGACGGAACTTTCTCAACCTTTCAAACAGCTTTTTCAGGTTAATCAGATGTTCCTCTTCTGTTCTCGACTTGGCAATCATATCATCTACATAACATTCGATCTCCTTATGAATCAAGTCATGAAACAATGTTACCATCGCCCGCTGGTACGTTGCCCCTGCGTTTTTCAACCCAAAAGGCATTACTTTATAGCAATATGTACCCCACGGAGTAATGAACGTGGTCTTCTCCATATCTTCAGGTGCCATCTTGATCTGGTTGTACCCGGAGAAACCGTCCATAAATGAGAACACTGAAAACTGAGCTGTATTGTCGACCAGCACATCAATATGAGGTAGTGGAAAATCATCTTTCGGGCTAGCTTTATTAAGATCTCGATAATCCACACACATTCTCACTTTTCCATCTTTCTTCGGTACTGGCACGATGTTGGCTACCCACGGAGGATATTTAGTCACAGCAAGAAACCCAGCATCCCACTGCTTCTCGACTTCCTCCTTAATCTTTAAAGCCATGTCGGGGTGAGTCCGACGAAGTTTCTGCTTGACTGGCAGACATTCTTCTCTCAATGGTAGCCTGTGCACAGCAATATCCGTATCCAACCCCGGCATGTCTTGATACGACCAGGCGAAGATGTCAACATACTCGCGCAACATTTCAGTCAAAGTTTTCTTCACATCTGCTTGCAAGCTGGCACCAATCTTGATCTCTTTCTTGGCATCCTTGGTACCAATATTGATGATTTCGACAGTCTCCTGGTGAGGCTGGATGACCATTTCCTCTTGTTTCAACAATCTGGCCAGTTCTTCAGGGAGTTCACAATCTTTCTCATCCCCTTCTTCGGCTTGATAAATCAGATTGTCAAAGTCATATATAGCCATATCAAAATCGTTATCAGTAGTATCCGGAGGATCAAGTCTGCATGAACGGGTTCATGCCTTATTTTAGAATTTATTTTTAAGCAAAAACAAAAGAAAATGAAACATTGCCATTTTATTATTTTTGTGCAAAAATAAAAACTGAGAGACAGAGAACAAAATTTGATTGCAAAACGTCCTTTATTAATGATTAAAAATTGCAAATGCAACCAGGGTGGCCCTACAAATGAATCTATACGCCTTGGGCAGAGCGCAAGATTTTGACATGCATTATGGTTAGAAAAAAAAACAAAGGAAAATTACTCTGTCTGAAGAGTAACCCGGATGACTTCTTCAATAGACCAGTTCTGCGCTTGTTGTCCCGGAGCACGAGGGCATACCCAGTTGTCCAGGTCACAATCACTGTCAACGCCATCCTCTGTAGCTGCACAAGACTGGTCCGTGTAGATAATTCCCCCACTATTGAAAGTAATGGGTCCACTGCTCCCCGCATCTGAAGTTGTAGAGGGATGATAACCAATACCAAATTTGTCTTCCTTCATTGGGGTCTCTATCAACCTGCCCTAACCTTGGGCGTTGCCTGCCCTGACGACCTCGACAGTTTGTTTGTAAGATGAAATGGAGGTACCGGCCCCAACTGGTACAGAAGAAGACTCAGGTACAACGTCAATATTAACCGCTTCAAATGATTGGCACAGCATCTCGTGAATTTCCCCATCCATTTCAATGTACTTGAACGTGGACAAGTGACTCACAAAGATGTCTTCTTCACCGCACACCGTCACAACCTGCCCTTCAAACTCATACTTCAGCTTTTGATGTAAAGTGGAAGTAACAGCTCCAGCTCCGTGAATCCAAGGGCGTCCCAATAAGCAGCTATATGCAGGTTGTATGTCTATTACATGGAACGTGGATTTGAATACCTGCGGTCCAATTTGTACGGGCAACTCCACTTTACCAAACACAGATCGTCTAGTCCCGTCGAATGCTCTGACCACTAATTCACTAGGCCTCAAGATCAAACCATCAACTTCCAGCTTCATTAACGCCTTCTTGGGCAAGACATTGAGTGATGAACCAGTATCTACCAGTACATGAGATAACACTGCGCCCTTACACTCCATCGTGATATGCAAAGCCTTATTGTGGTTTCTTCCTTCAGCAGTCAAATCTCTACTTGTAAAGCCCAAGCCATGGCTAACGTTAACATTGGAGATTACGCCCTCAAGCTGATTAACAGTAATTTCCTGTGGCACGTATGCACTCTTCAATACTTTCAACAACGCCCGCCGATGCGCATCAGAGCACATCAATAGTGACAAGATTGAAATCTTTGAAGGGGTCTGATTCAGTTGGTCCACAATCTTATAATCATTTTTCTTGATTATCTTCATGAATTCTTCCATCTCCTTATCAAAAGTAATCTTTGTCTCTGCTTCAGGTGTAGGCGCATTTTCAACCACCTGTTTACCCTTGGCCTTTGCTGCAGCTTCTGCCTCTTTATCACTTCTCAAGGTTTGGGGAGCGAACAACCTTCCGCTTCTTGTAAAGCCCCCTACACCCCCTACATTATCAACATTTGGGCTGACTGACGACTCAACTTCCTGCTTTTTACCTTCGTAATACACGTCTGCCCCATAGTGCCATGGGATAGCCTTCGTGGATGTGAACGGAACTGGTCCTGGCACCGTGATAGTGACAGGACTGGGCCTTTCTTGCACAACACTTGCTACGGGAACAGCATTGACCGGTATTTGAATCTCAGCGGGAGTATAATAGATGGTCACGGTTGATACCTCATCAGTGTCTTTCACAACTCTGTCGAACTGTAGACATCCTTCATTGATCAGATTCTGTAAACCCACCTTCAACTTATTACAGCCATTCTCTTAGTTCATACACTCAGAACAATCTTGATTACAGCCCGGGAACACCTGTCCCTTCAATAAACGATCTTTTACAACCAACAAAGAAGTTTTCACTTGAAGGATGTCTGCCACCAGATTCAATCTCCTCCCATCTTCAATAGCGTACACATTTGCTGCATTATGATCAGGCATGGGATGCTGAGTAATATTAGGAGATGGAGAGAAATTGATTACTTCAGCATCAATCAAGTCTTGTACTTTATGGTGGAAAGCCCAGCATTTTTCAATGGAGTGTCCCTGAGCACCTGAGTGGAACTCACAACGAGCATTAGCATCGAAATTAGGTGGCAGGTTTCCAGCAGCAGGAGCTTTCATAGTACGGAGTTCTACCAACTTTAACTCGAGTAGCTGGGGTAACAGTGCTGCATAAGTCATAGGGAGAGGATCCATCTTACGATCCCTCTGCCTAGACCTTTGTTGGAAAGAAGGTTGTGGCTGTTGCTGCTGAGCTTGTTGTTGGGGTTGTTGTTTCTGAACAGACGGTGTTGGGATTGTTACAGCATCTACCTGATAATAAGCTTGAGAATGCCCTCTGCCTCGTCCTCTAAACACAGCATTCGTATCACCTTCTCTTCTTTTCTGGCTACTAGCAAACGGTTTCTTCGTCCCAGAAGAGCCAACCCCACTTACATCTTGGATCTTTCCAAGTTTCAACATACTTTCTATTCTTTCTCCCGCAATCACAATATCAGCAAATCCAGTTGACGGACAAGCAGCCAATCTATCAAGATAGGCCCCTTGCAAGGTGCCCATAAACATGTCTGCCATTTCTCTATCTGACAAGGGAGGTTGAACCTGTGCAGCCATTTCCCTCCACCTCTGTGCATATTCTTTGAAACTCTCCTTGGCATTCTGTGACAACCCCTGCAATTGAGTGCGGTTGGGTGCCATGTCGATATTGTACTGGTATTGCTTCAGGAACACTTCTGCCAGATCTTTCCAACTCATCACAGCAGCTCTATTCAACTTCATATACCAGGTCAAGAACGCTCCAGCCAAACTGTCCTGAAAATAATGCATCCATAGCTTCTCGTCCTCTGTATGGGCTGAAATCTTCCCAAAGTAAGCTTGAAGATGCGTTTGGGGACACGCATTGCCGTGATACTTATCAAAAGTGGGAGGCTTGAATTTAGGAGGAATTCTGACTCCTGGGACCAGCCCCAAGCTAGTAACATCAATGCCCATAGAGTTCTTGCATTCTATGGCCCGGATCTTTTCTGCTAACTCATCATACCTTCGATCACCATGATTACCCACATCAGCATCCAGCAGAGTAAATTGGTCTTCCAGAGGATCTTCAAGAGTAACGCCAACATGTCTACCATTTCCATTACCCCGATTGTTACCACCAGGAGGAGGGTTGCCACCGGGAGGAGGAATGCCATGTACCTGTGAATTGTCATGCTGATCACCTTCGGGCACCGTTTCTGGACGCTCGACCAGAAGCCTCAATCTCTCTTGATTTTGCGCCATGCTAGTCATGAGAGTCATGAATTGGTCCATGCACGCTCTCATTTCAGCCAAATCACTTTGCACTTGATCCATAATCCTTACTTGATTTCTTCGCGTTGAATATTGGTGAATATGATTCTCAGCTATAATGCCTGAAGTCAAATAAAGGTTAGAGACCCTACAACGAATACCTGAAAAGCAAGTAACAGAAATGCAGAATGATATGCAATGCCATGCAATGTTATATTTATCATTTCCAAGGTGCTTTACACCCTGATTCCAATCCAAACCACAGAAATCTGAAGACCAGAAATCGTGATATAAAGAGACGTATCGTGGTCATGTGCTTGTGTACAGATATCTGATAAAGAGTAATTCTGAATAAACTGCTCATACTCATTCAACAAAGTATTCGAGTATATTTAAGAAAGGCTCATCCGCAAATGCAATACAAGGAAAAAATGGATCCATCAACAAGCCCGATGGTAACCATTAACAACAAAATATAAGGAAAAGAACATCAGTCTGACAATTCCACATCCTTCAGCTTATCACTTGAGTATTTGATCTCCTCAAAGAGTATGCGAGTATGCTGGTGATTCGACTTTTCAATCACCTCTTTGATCAAGACATCCCTTTTCTCAAGAGCTTCGGTTAGAGAACCCATATGCAGCATCAGAGCTTCGTCATCGCACACTCCTTTGTGTCTCTTTATGCCAGCTTGCGTCTTGAGTATCTCTCTTTCTATCATGGCTTCTTCAAGCTCTTTCTTGGTATTCTTCAGCTCGCTTCTAGCTTCTTCTAACTGTTCTTGACTTTTACCGAGACTTTCCCGATACTTTCTCCTCTGCTCATGTGCCTTTTTAAGCTCCTCGTCTTTAATCTTCGCCTGATCCTGTAACTCAGCATTTTCAATTCTGACTTCATCCCAAGCTTGACGAAGTTGAGCTAATGAATCCTTGCTTCGGGCTAAAGCCTGTTTTGTAATCTTGTGAGCCTGACTAGTGTCATCTGCTCCCAAAGTAAGTTTCCGGAAGTACCGAGCTCTATCATCAAAATCTTCCTCTTTGTCAGCCAAGGTTTTTTCCTCTTTCAATGCTCTCTTTTCCAACTCTTTGTTGTCGGCTAGAGCTTTCTGAAGACATCTGCTCATTCCAGAATTCTCTATCTGCAGCTCTCTGACCATTTTCTTCCACTTCTCACATTCTTCAATAGCCACCATGGTGGGTTGTTCTGGCTGTACTGAACATAAAAGAGGTCCCCTTGAAAAGGGTAAAAGCAATTCCTTTACTTTCGTCTCAATCCATCTGTCATATTCAGGATAAGACCTACAATCTCCTTTCCCAAAAACTGCTTTTCCAATTTTATGCTTATCTTTCCAAGCATTTACTACTTCTACCACCTTCGCATCTTTAGTTCCTGTAAAGAATAAAGATTCTTCCACATCTTGCTCTGTAGGAGGATCCCTGGAAGCATACCCAAACTGTCGGATGGCCAAAACTGGATTATAATTGATCCCTCCTTTTCTGCCAATCAAAGGTACATTTGGAAAATTTCCGCATCTTGTGACAAGCTCTATTCTCAACAACCGGTGGTCAAACCATACAATGTTATCAGCTGTTAAACCCATTAATCGTTTAGACCATTTTGCCACATCCTTGGTTTCCACAAAGGCACCTGTCTGAGGCAAATGTTTGAAAAACCAGTGACACAGCAGTGGAGTACAACAACTAACAGATCCTCCCCTTCTTTTCTCGTTCTTGTGATGCACAGACTGATAAAAATCTCCTAACAAAGTAGGGACTGGATTTTTAAGGACGAAAACTCTCGTTGCTTGCATATCCACAAAGTCTTGCTGATTGGGAAAGAGAACTAGGCCATATATGCAGAGAGCCAGAATGGAATTGTAAACCGTCCAATTTTTAGCATTTGCAGCCTCTTGAGCTTGTCCAGACAGAAATCCTAAATGAAATCCGCTAACTCCATTTTTACTGCTCACACCACTCTTTATCACTGCCTGATCCATTTGTAACGCAGCAGCAATTTCTTTTACGCTAGGGGAACTACCAGAGAAGAATGGTATTGCCGGCGTGATCGGAATTCCCAAAATAAATGAGAATTCTTCTAGTGTTGGCATCAAAATGTAATCTGGAAAGAGAAAGAATCTAAACGAAGGCTCGTAGAACTGCAGCAGAGTGTGCAAGGCATCATGTTCATACTTTGTGATTGTACGGACCATCCCAACCAAATTCCCATAGCTCTTCTGAAACCTATCAAGAATACCCAGGCCAGCCATAACTATAACTTTAAGCAATGAATCCAAGACAGGGTCTGGAAACTTGTAAGACACATTGTTCTTTCTCTCGGCAACAATCTCTGTTGAACCCATGGATTGGAATCAGAAATGTATTATGCACCTGAAAATGACAAACATAACTGTTATAAGGCTTGTCTGAGATGAACACTCAAATCACTGTCATAGGATACAATGTCTGAAATCATCATAGAATCCAAGTAAGGTAGGTAGGAGGCTGGGTTTCCTGCAAACCTGTAAACATCCCGCCCATACTCACATGTGGTTCTTAGAAAATAAGGCTTGTCAGCTTTAGAGGTTTGAGAAGCAATAGCACATTCAGCCTGTAGGATACAATGTTATGCCAATCAAAGAGGTCGTCCACTGACTCCCCTTAGAAAATAAAGGTCATCCTATGCAAGTTCCAAAGTGGGCCCTCGGGTGCGAATGGGTTTGCCACAGAATGTGGTCTGCCACTGTCACTGCTAAAGAGGGATGTTTCCACTAAGGTCCTCATGATCGGTCACTAGAGTCGACAGCTCTCTAGATCGACATCTTGGAATACGCAAGATGCGCATACCATGACGCGTCCCAAGATAGCCTCGTCTAGCTGTGAATTTCGTGAACACCCAACGCACTCCAAACGGCACGTAGGTCCCACTACTCTCCACTCTAATTCTAAGTGTATACTCAAGCCTGTGTAATGGGATTATTTCTCAGAAATCCCATCCCGCCAAACAGACAAAACAGTGCAACACAATATAATATATGATATGTAATGCTAAAATGCAGTAAATACAGTAAAGTAAATAAACAGCAAAATAAAGCACAACAGTAAACACCCAATGAAAGAAAAGCAAATAAGCGCTAGGATTGCCTCGCCTAGGATGGACCAGCAATAGGTCAACCTGTCCCCAGCAGAGTCGCCAGCTGTCGCTCCCGGGATTTTCATCCAAGTACAAACGCGAAAGTGGCACCGAAACAGAGTCGCCAGCAATGTGTATTTATCCCATAAGAGGGAAAGGAAACACCGCATAAACCTGAGAGAAGGAAAGAACAAGGTCTTGCGACCAAGAGAATTGGATTCGGGAGTCGGTTACGCGAGAGGAAGGTATTAGCACCCCCTCACGTCCATCGTACCCGATGGGATCCACGCTTACTTGTCTCGATCGAAGGGTGATAGAAAAGGATACTGGAAAAAGAATGGAAAGAGAACGAAAAACAAATGTAGGGAAAATAAAAGAAGTGCTCGGATGGGCCCTACCCCACTGCCTACGTATCTCATCTGGAACATGAGAATCAGAGCGACGTAGTTCCCCTAACTAGGGAGGGATTGTTTGTGTTTTTTAGGGAACGGCTAACGTTCTAGCTCAGGTGTTGCAGTCTCGCCGGCCCGAGTGCGTTACCATCTTGCAAGAGAACGAGTAGGAGCGCGTTCGTACGTTGAGAATGAATGAGGTGAGAAAAGAATTCCCGAAGGAAAGACGTTATTGTTTGTTTTTGTCTTTTAAGAAGTATTTTGATTGTTTTTGTGTTTTGTAACTCGTATTGTATTTAAGTCCCTCATATAGGATCGAATGCCTCGCATATCGACCCAAGACGGGACGTATGCTAAACATTCCAAGAAAGTGTGAGAAGATCCCCCACTTCCTTGTTCCCACATGAAAGGCCTAAATGCAATAGTTGTTATGCCTTTATTAAGTGTTTTGTTGATTAAGAAGTGAAGAAGTGTTTTTTATTGTACCCTCAACAAGTATTGCATTTAAGTCCCTCATACAAGATCAAATGTTTAACAAATTGACCCAAGATGGGTCATATGCTACACATTCTAAGATTATAAGAGAATACCCTTATAATCTTTCCTTTATATGAAAGGCCTAAATGCAATAAATGCTTACCTTTATTACATAGTTTGAATTTTCTTTTTGGGATAAGAAGAGAGACTCAAGAGAGGAGGAAAGGTAAACTCTAATGGGGGACTAAGACTTACCCTAGTGTTATCATACATGGGTATCCTAAGGTTAGTGAGGTTTAAGCAATCTAATCCTAAAAGAAAGGAGAGGAAGAAGATAGAAAACAACTTACTTCCAAGATGGAAGTTAAGTTTCTTCTAAAGAGGGAGAAAGAGAATTGTGAAAGCAAAGCACGATTAAATGCTTGAACAAATACCAATTAAATGATTAAAAGATGAAGGAAGAAATTAGAATGTGGAAACTTATCCACACTCAAGTGACTTACCATTAGCCCCTGAAATGGTTAGCACAATTATTCACAAGTAGAGGAACAACTTTAAAATGAACAAATAAAACTTGAACAAATTCCAATACCAAAGTAAAGCCACTTAAAGGTTAAAGAAAGCTTAAAGTCAGAATGTAAATCCCAAGAGTGTTCACTAATACCATGAGATCACACACAAATCAAATGCACACAACCAAAGTCCTAAAACCCAAAGAAGTGCATTATAAAAGAAGTAGAAGGAGTATGAAAAGATGTGCAAGATAAAAATGCAATGATGCTTCATGAAATGTTAAGGTCAGAACATAGACAACCTAACATGTGCATAAACATGATCTTCAAACATCATTCAAGTCACACAAACACTCTCACAATCAATTAAGAAGCAAAGAAGAAGAAGTGAAGTGAAGTGACTCATGATTCATACTTGTGAAACAAGTAACTTAAGGTGCGAGGCAAACATCAAATATGCAAAGATGGGATTCAAATATCACAACCAGAAGTCAATTAATCATGCTATCAATCCTCAATCAAGACCTCAAATTATGGCACAAGTGCCTTCATGGTCAAGCAAACCAAACATGAAGCATATATTCACAACTTTGTCAAGTTAAAATTCATGCTTTAAAGAAATAACAAACATGCTTAAAAAATTATGTACTTTAGTATTCAAACATCTAAAATATGTACAATTAACATATCAAAGCCACAAGCAATGGATCAGAACCAATGTCACTCAAGAATTAGGTCAAAGCCTCCTTAGGGTTTCATACATTCATGCTCAAAGCCACACATCAAAAGTCATCCAAACCAGACTTAAAAATCATCCCAAAAATCTCAAACATACCTCAACATGTTGTAAACACAATCCAAAAAGAAGAGCATCAAAATTATTTTTAATGATTAAGAACAAAAATGCACAAACTTATGTATCATATTAAGTATGCACACAAATGAAATTCAAAGAAAATTATAGAACAAGGGCAAAAATGTCATAAAATCAAGAAATAAAATCATGAAAAAATTCCTAAATGTTTTAAGAAGGCTCATGAATTTTTGTGGAATTTTATGATGAAGTTTGGTATTTTTAAAAATTAAAAAGAGCAACCGTGTATACAAATGGAAAATGAAATGAAATGTAAATAAAGAAGGGGTGCAAGCATAGCAAATTAACAGTTCAAAAATGGTTTGGGCTTAAGACATAGGGGTGCAAATATCAGTTTGGTCCAAGGTCCAATTCTGCGCAAAACACACTAACAAGCATACACTCTCAGTCAACAAAATTGACTCACTCATGGCCATTGGATCAAGTCCAGTCAATATAAAAGTCAAGGTAATCAAATCATGTATATCACAATGCTAGTACACCATAATAACCATACATGAACACACACGCAAGCATCAGAGGGGTTAAAATGAAACACGTGACACACACCATCCTCATTTATTCGCTGGCAACACCACCACCCTTGGATCAAAACAAATCAGACGGACATGAACAAATCTGGCATTCAAAACCCTAATAAAACCTCACCGGCCGGAGAGGGACCTCCGGTCACCTTCTCCGGCCATCTCCGGCACTGCAATCAGTCAAACATTCCAGAAATTTATGCAATGCACATCAAAATGTTCAGGAAGTCACGTAGAGCATGAATCTAGGATTAGTTTTCATAAACAACACACAATCAGAGAGAATCGAAGTAATGAAATTAGCCCTAGGTTTTGGATCTAAGCTTCTAAGAAGCTCTATCAACTAGCCAGATTTAGGAATGCTCCTATTGAGCTAAAATCAATCAAACACAAATGATAATGAAGAAAAACCGTGTGTTCAAAGTTCAAAGAAATCAAACCTGAAGTTGACGAAGCTTGGAATACACAAGAATATCAGAAAGAGATGCTTCTTCCTTGAGCTTCACTTGGCCAAATAAAGGCTTGAGAGCTTGGATTCGTGCACAGAATCAACTGGAACTTGATGCTGAACTTCTTTAGCTGAACCTACGCACTCTTGTTCTTGATCTCCCAAAGTGGAATAATGATGGAGATGGAGATGAAATGTGGAAGAAGATGGTGAAACTCGTGTAGAATCAGAGAGAGATTAGAAAGAAAATGAGAGAGAGCTTGGAGTGTTTTGAGAGAATGTGGCAAAATGAAGTTGGAACCCAGATTTGTGAGGTAAAGTTTTATTTTATAGTATGCTTTAACCATGGTTTAGTGAGTCAGTTAAGTGAGTGGCCATTGAGTTAAGTGAGTCATCCCTAACTAACTGAGTCAAGTTAGTTAGGGAGAGTGAGGATATGGTGTGGCTGGTTCATGACAGTTATGGTGGAAGTAATGAGAAATAGCATTGGCACGGTTTGTGTAGCAGCTTGCAGCAGTAGCTTGTGGTGGAAGTTTCATACATTTCCTTTCTCATGTAAGAAGCAACATGGTGAAAGGCACGTGCATGAATGTTTGGTCAAATGAGGAAAAGAAGCAGCTGGTGATGTGAAATATTTGTGGTGTGACTGAACCAAACATGCAACATGCTAACAATGTATCAGTGCCAACATAGGGTTGTTCATTGGTGAAATACTCTCTAACCATTGAACCATTTGGTGAGATTTTGGGGCCTTTGGAAAGAGGACACATTGTAGCACAATGTTGGTTTGAAAATTGAAGTGAAATGGTGCCTCAAACATACCTCAAAATGACCTTAAACAGATGGACAAAGAACTGGTACATATGCGTGCAGACTGGTGGCATGGCTTGGCTGGGACTTAGCCAAATTTCAGTTGCATTGACCATACTTTGAGCCATCATAACTCCTTAACCTTTGACCAAATGGAATTTTGTTCAACATGAACATTGAAGATGACACTACAAAGAACAAATTTGATGTTAAAAATTTTCCTATTTGAAGCTTCCTTCTTGATGAAAAATAGGTGGACATTTGGCCCACCAACTGTTTGTTGAAATGACTACGCGCGTGCCTTGAAAATCCTTGGTCATGACATGGTTTTGGCCTACTTTTTCCCAACTTTGATCCATCATATCTCCCTCAATATTTATCCAATGAAGATGTTCTACCCATGGATTTGAAGCTTAAAGCAAGACCTTTTGTTGTGGCCTGGTGGAATTTTCATTTGATGCTCCAATTTTAAATGGCCTTGGCTCAAAGTCTGGTGCAAAATGGCCAAAACTTGCTATTTTTAGTAACCGTACTTCATCCAAAAATGGCAACTTTCTACATCTTGATTTTTTCATGATTCCTTTGGAGTTTCTTGATCAAATTTTGCACATTGGTCACATATAACATAAATTTTATGAATTTGGCCTTAAAAAGTCAAGAGTTGACTTTTTCCTCTGATTATTTGACTTGGCCCCAATTTCCCTGATTTTTTATCTTTCTTCCAATTGAACCACTTCTAAAACCAATTGAGAAGCAATTTTCCACATACATACACTTCAAGACATGTAGAACACCATGACATCAAGTTCTGTCCAAAAAATCAAAGATTCCCTGATTTAATTGGAAACCCTAGTTTTGGTCTCCTCCTCCTAGAAGAAAAATGTGCAGTCTTCAATTTCAAATTCCTCAGAGTATGTTGTGTATCCCCTTAAAGGATGATGAGATATGCCACTTGAGGATGATTTTGAATCAATGAGCTATCTCTTTTGAGGGTTTTCCTTCAGTTTTTGAACCTCTTGCATAATGAAAGATGTAATGCTCCAATCTCCTATTGAATCTCACCTTCTTGAGGTTGTGGAGGATCAATTGGGATAATATGAGACATGAGAGACCTCTTGGCTTGCCTTGAGTCAACTTGATTGACCTTTTGTGCCTTGAATGATTGCTTGATTGTCCACCTTTCACCTGATCACATGCCCTGATGGTAAAGTGGATGCTATGCTTCATGTTTTGAGGTTAGAGATGCAATGCAATGCTAGATGTTTTATTTTTCTATGCTTGAATGGAGTGTAATGCAATGAAAGCTCATGTTATATGATATGAAGAAATAAGAGGGCAAATTTTGGGGTATTACAACCCCCTAAATATGAGAACCTACTCACTTTCTTCTCTGCCACAATCCTAGCGATAGGGGCAAACAACCACTAAACCCTAGTGATCAACTTCAATCTTCACAACATAAAAAATGTTAAATATTACAACTCAGCTAGACAAAACTTCTATGTCAATTTACTGAAACATAAAGGTGTACATAAACAATGTTGACTATAATTGAACTAGACAAACCATCTCTACCAAGTTACTAAAATATAGAGGTGTACAAAAAGATTCAACACTAATCCTATTAGGGCATTAGTATGAATACACAAACAAAACCTAACACTCTAAAATCTTCAATGGGAGTGTTTGCTTTCCAATGTAGGTTTGAGCTCCTTATATATCAAAGTAACTCTAGAATATTCTCCTTGGATAATATCTTTGAATTCGTCCAGAATTAATGCTAAATCTAATGGATATTTGATTTTCTCCTTGAATATCTCCAACATGATATAATTTGTTTTAATTCAAATTCAAATTTAAATCTTCTTTTAATCTGAATTAAACTCTATCCAACTATCAAACAAATCATCTAACCATATTGTTAACTCAATAACAATAAAATCTTTAACAAATCTTTTGCAAAACACACTCCAAAATGCAGTATTCTGACTCTTGTTGCACAAGGCCCATATGTCGTACCAATATGTCGTACCAATATGCTGGAGTATCGCGCTTAGCATGCGACCTTTCTGCAGCTTCATACAGCTTTAACAAGCTAGACCAATCTTGAACACTTGGACACTTCTCCAAGTTATGTTTTTGCTAAAATGCAGTCAATCTAAGGGGTCAATCTAATAGGAACAACAATCTCTCGTTTTGGAAAATTGTGTCAAAACAACTCTTCAAGATAAATATCACTTTAGAGCATTTCAGTAGCAACAACTTCCATGTATTAGAAATAAGCCTCAGCTGCAATAGAACTCAGAAGCATCAAAATTTAGATGCTTACACATAGTTCATTCAGTTTGCTCCAAACCAAACAGACAATCACGCAGTCATTCATAGACTTAGTCATGCATGAATCTAGTATATCATAGATAGTAGCATACAATTCTACTAACTAACATATATCAGTATGCAATCATTCAAATACTTAGTCGTGCATAAAAAGTATGTCAGTAGTTGATATCAGAATATTAATGAATACTGCTAACACATATATATCTGTTTTCACAGATACAAGGACCATGACCAAATGTCATGCCTGATGCTCCATTATGGAGCACAACATTAGTACTTCCTGAAAAGTCAACACTAAACAATCACTTGTTTCCTAATCAACTCCATTACTCCCCCTCCCCCCCGTTTGCCATACTTTGGCAAAGAGTAAGGTCTTCAATCTGACATTTAGAAGTTAGCCATGCATAAGTTAGTATGTTAGCGCGCACACAACCAAAAAAACATGAGAAAACTACTAGAATAACATCAAAAGATTCACATCATTATTTAAATACACAAGTCTTTAATGGGATATAAAGCCCTTTAAAATAGAGCAGGAGGAACAAAAAAATATATCACCAAACAAAAACTAGCTACAACAGCTTGGCAAATACATATATCTTCCATTCCCAGAGGTTATTCCTCAGAGCTCTCTTCTCTTCTTCATCTACTTCCTCCATATCTTGAACTAGTTTAGTGAGTTCAACTGCCTGTTTCTGCCTCTTTGAGCTTTCAATGGTTAAATCGTGCAGGGAATTTGAAACTTCCACTAATTCATACAACACTCCTTTTTTAGTTGCTCTTGAAAAGACATATGGAGATGTACCAGAGCTCTTGGTCTTCCTGATGTCTGCAACATATTTCCCTTTAAATAATATGTAATCAAAGGTCATAGGGGTTGGTTTATTGCTTTTCACATATTCACTCTTCAAAATGTTGGGATGCAGATGTAAAATAATTCTAGTGATCACGCAAGGGAAAAATAAGAAGATTGACAGCAAAAGAATATGCATGCTTCATAGTTTGATCAAAGATACATTCCCCAAAGTTGATTTTAGCTTTTGTCCCAATTTGATAAATCAATCTAGCCAACCTAGAATTCATGCTAGAGCTGGGGTTGGTGGGAGCCCAATTGAAGGCACCAATCTTGTTTAGCACTGCATATTTCACACTCAGTTTAGCAGTTGAGAGAAGATCTTTTATTTGCCATCCTTTCACTTGGTTTTCTGTGATAACTTGAATAATTTTGTCCTGGGAGGGAACTTCATATGTTTCAGTCAACTCAATTTTTCCTATATAATTGTTGATGACATATGGGGAGAACTTTACACGACATCCATGAACATACATTTTTCTGAAATCTCCAGTCCCTTCCTTATTACACTCAGGAGAGAGATTAACAATGAACTCCATAACCAGTTTCTCATAGCATTGTCCAATGTTAGATAAACTCTTCATTAAACTAGATTCCTTGAGAATTTTAAAAGTTTCACCGAGGTTTTCACCTCCAAGCGTATCCTTACTTAATTCCCTTTCAACAACAATACTTCTCTGACAAACAAAATTCCATTTTTTGACATTCCTTTCAAATACTGAAAGGACACGTTGTCAAGAGGAGCAACAGGAATGTTAGAAAGAATTTTCTTTCCCCCAATATTTTTCTTAGTGGAGGGCGCAATGTGCAGGATATTGTTTCATCATCATGCTCAGATTTACTAGAGACAACTATTTTCCTCTTGAGATTTTTCGTAGGAGTAATTTTTGTTTAACTATTTTTTGCTTTAGATCTATAGGCACTCTTTACAGAGTCCTTCATAGAAATATCTCTTGAAATAATCTTATCTGTATTTTTCTCTTTGATCTTTGAGGCAACAACCTTCACAATCATAGAACCTTCATCAAGTTTAGTTTCTTCTTCATCATCCTTTGTTCACTTATTGACATCATTATGAATCTTGTTCATTATTTGAGCAATTAGAATATATCCATTAACTATTTTCTGAGTGTATTCTTTTCTTTGCTTGCCTTGACCTTCATCAACTTTTTCTTGAGGAGCTCTTGAGAGTTCAACATTTTGTCCACAACCTAAGGAGTCTTAGTTATATCCCTATGGTCTTTTCCTATAGTTTTATCAAATGATTTGTTCTTAGAAAGACTTACATGTTTAGATACCTTCTTCTTCTTTGAGTCAGTTTTCGTGGCTTTGATTGAAGAACTATTTTTAGGCATAATCATTTTGAGAGGTACAACATCGTTAATTACCTTCCCATCAACAACATTGTTTTTCAATCGCGAAACCCTAGATTTTCCAAGGAATGGTTTTATCTCAGGTTAACTCCAGACAATTTTACTCCATGAATGTTTGTGATAGGATAGGGTTCAGAAGACTCGATGTTTTCCATTTTCACTTTAGTTTGAATGGTAGGCAAGAAGAAGTTATGTTTAGGGAAAATGAGAGGAATTGGTGTTTACAAATGAGAGGGAACAGAGATGTTTTGAAAATACTAACTAGTGAAATAGAGCCCTAGAGTGGTAATGATCTCAGGAAGGATAAAATTTCATCTTTCTCGATTTCAAAGAAGAAAAATTTTCACCGGAAAAATGACCCAAGCACCCTTTATACTTTTGATTCCTATTTCCTTGATGTTAGGTGCAGATTTTACCTAAAAATGACATATCTTTCTTTGCATTTTTTCTTCTATTTTCTCATGTTTTCATTGGTTTTGCTAATGATTGTTGTTGTTCTTCTAACATCGTGAATATACCTTTGGTGCTTGTAATATGTGTGTTATTGTGCAGGAAAAGACACTAATTGATCAAAGTTGTAAGACACAAGAAATGATCCAAGTTGCCAAAGAAATGAGGAATACATCAGTGTATTCGCTTTGCGAATTGCTAGCGAAGGCTCGCTTTGCGAACTGCTAGTGAGGTCTCTAGCGAATGGTCCCAGAATTTGGCAGGGGCAAAAGGCACTAAAGTTCGCTTTGCGAACGAGAAAGCGAGTATTCGCTTTGCGAGTGATCCTTCGCATTGCGAACTCACGAGAATTTTTGGGGTGGTTTAACTATTCAGAGGCACCTGAAGTGCCTATTTTTACCATTCGCTATACGAATGAAAGGTTCGCTTTGCGAACTTGTAAATTCCTGAATGTGTATAATAGAATTTTCACACTTTTTAGGTAAATAATAAACATAGAAACTTGAGAGAAAGATCATAACTTGTAATTTTCAGCATAAAAACTCAAATCCCAAGGGGGAGAAGGTAAGAGCTTCAATCTCTTGTTGGATTTGGATGTAATCTTTTGATACGTATTGTATTTCATCTAATCTATGTTTGTGAATTAGTTTGGATTCTCTATTTTTGGTTGTCTTTGGTTGTTTATTTGTTGGTCTTGACAAAACCTATTTCAAATCTTCAATCTTAGATGTTCATTTATCATTGAGCAAGCTTTTGACAATGATTTGTGATTTGATATTCATTTGCATCTCAGCTTTTTAGCATTGTGTTGATTGTTAGTTTGAATAGCTTCTAGTAATTAATGCAATAAGAGACCGTGCTATCGCTTGACAAACGGTATCGTGAGGGTGGGTGAGAATAGTGATGAAAAACGAAATTCACGTTCATTTGGAAAATTAGTTGAATGCATGTAAAAAAGGGTTAAACGTGTGTACGTATTTTGATAATTGGCTTTGTATATGAATTACTCGTTGGTTTGATATTGATGTTATAGTAATATCTGTTGGGTTTTGTTTCCAGAGATGGATTAGGCTTAACATTCATGTAGGCTTTAAATGTTTTGTATTGATTGGTGATGTGCGAGAGCAATTATTGATCGGTATAAAATCACTCATAATATGCGGGGACCGAGAAGATATGTATGTCATGAGGGATACGTGATGATATTATGCGAATGTTTGATTTATGTATGAAATTGGTCAGAAGAATGCATGTGTTATCAATTGATGAGATCCAATTCCAACAAGGCTCCGTTTATAATTCAATCTTTATTTTATATTTTCAGTCTTTACATTTTCCGCATTTGCTTTTGGTTCCATCTTAAACCAAAACTTTTGAACCATAAGCTTAGAAACGTAGATACCGTCGAATGGCATTCTTTCCCTCGCACTGATCCCTGTGGATACGACAAAACTGTGTTACTTAAATGTTTTTGCTTGCTGTTGTGTTACAGTTTCAACAAAATGGCGCCGTTGCCGAGGATCGGTGTTTAGATATTGAGTTGCATTGCGATAGTTTCTATATTTTTGAGCTTTGTACATTTATTTATATTATATGTATTTGTTTTCTGTTATGTTTTCTCTAGTGTGATCAGGAATGGTGAGAACTCCTTCTAGATTGGTTGCTATTTGTATAAAAGTATTCAATGAAGCTTCGACCGAGTCTGGATGGTGAGATTTGAATGCTTGCGAGGTAAATTATACTGCTTTATAGAATGTTTGAATGATTTAAGAATTTTGTGCTTTGTGCAAATGTGTATTTTTGTTTTATTTTGCAACTTGTTTGAATGCTTGTTTCACTTAGGTCCAAAAGCCACAAATTGTGAGAAACCTCCATTGTTTACGATATGCTAGAATGACTGATAACATTGTTTAATTCGTTTGATTCATGCTTTATCTGTTGATTATTGTGATTTTGTGGAAGCATTAGAAATGATCAAGGCATTTGTTTATATTGAGCACAACTGTATCCAAAAGTACCTTACCCGTGAGTAGAGAGAATTCGTTAACCCCTTTGAGCCTAAACAGTTTAGATCTCATTTTAGTGATGAACTTTGTGTTGTACATAATTTGAAAGTGTAGTTCATCATTGAATTTTGTGAGGTTCTAAAAGTTTCTTCTTGAACTTTTGAACTTTGTTTTAATTTGATTTTCTTGCCTTAAAAAGCAAGGAGCATTCACTTGAGGTTTGGTTGAATTCAAGTTGGGGAGAATGAAAAAGAAGATGGTAGGTTGCTAAAACTTTTGAAAAAGTTCAAACAAGCATGAAAAGAAAAAGTGTGAATATAAATGTGAAAAACAAAAGAAAAAGAATGCTTGTTTGAATAAGAAAAATAGAATGAAATAATTGTACATAAGGAGTTTGAGAAGGTTGTGATAAAGGAATGAAAATGGTGAATGAAGTTGTGATGTGTAAATACCATGTATAGTGAATGTTTCTTTTTGCATCGGCAATTTCGATTCAATTGCCTTTAGAAATGTCCCTTTGTTGTGAACCCAACCAAGTTACAACCTTTGAAGCCCTTAGTGATCTTTTTGCTTCCTTATTTTCATTTTTGATTGTTAGATGTTGTATGAATTGGATTGCTATTTGCATTGTTTGTCAGGTGAGTGAAATTTTCCCGCGGTTGCAAACGCGTCAATTTCTTCATTCTTATTTTGGAGAGGAGTGTTAAAGTGATTCAAGTATGAAAGTTTAGTTGTTCTTTGAACCAGTCCATGATATTTGTTTAAGAACTTCATTCTTTGTCATTGTTTGATTCTATTGAGTGGTGAACGTTGCTTGTGCGCATTTTATGCTTGACTTTGGTTGAATCTTATGCTTGAACAAATCCTCTTGTTTTAATGAGGGGCATACTTTGCTTGAGGACAAGCAAAAATCTAGTTGGGGAGAGTTGTTAGGTGCATATTTTACCTAAAAATGGCATATCTTTCTTTGCATTTTTTCTTCTCTTTTCTCATGTTTTCATTAGTTTTGCTAATGATTGTTGTTGTTCTTCTAACATCGTGAATATACCTTTGGTGCTTGTAATATGTGTGTTATTGTGCAGGAAAAGGCACTAATTGATCAAAGTTGTAAGACACAAGAAATGATCCAAGTTGCCAAAGAAATGAGGAATACATCAGTGCATTCGCTTTGCGAATTGCTAGCGAAGGTTCGCTTTGCGAACTACTAGCGAGGTCTCTAGCGAATGGTCCCAAAATTTGGCAGGGGCAAAAGGCACTAAAGTTCGCTTTGCAAACGGGAAAGCGAGTGTTCTCTTTGCGAGTAATCCTTCACCTAAAGTGCCTATTTTTACCATTTGCTGTGCGAATGAAAGGTTCGCTTTGCGAACTTGTAAATTCCTGAATGTGTATAAATAGAATTTTCACACTTTTTAGGTAAATAATAAACATAGAAACTTGAGAGAAAGATCATAACTTGTAATTTTCAGCATAGAAACTCAAATCCCAAGGGGGAGAAGGTAAGAGCTTCAATCTCTTGTTGGATTTGGATGTAATCTTTTGATACCTATTGTATTTCATCTAATCTATGTTTGTGAATTAGTTTGGATTCTCTATTTTTGGTTGTCTTTGGTTGTTTATTTATTGGTCTTAACAAAACCTATTTCAAATCTTCAATCTTAGATGTTCATTTATCATTGAGCAAGCTTTTGACAATGATTTGTGATTTGATATTCATTTGCATCTCAGCTTTTTAGCATTGTGTTGATTGTTAGTTTGAATAACTTCTAGTAATTAATGCAATAAGAGACCGCGTTATCGTTTGACAAACGGTATCGTGAGGGTGCGTGAGAATAGTGATGAAAAACGACATTCACATTCATTTGGCAAATTAGTTGAATGCATGTAAAAAAGGGTTAAACGTGTGTACGTATTTTGATAATTGGCTTTGTATATGAATTACTCGTTGGTTTGATATTGATGTTATAGTAATATTTGTTGGGTTTTGATTCTAGAGATAGATTAGGCTTAACATTCATGTAGGCTTTAAATGCTTTGTATTGATTGGTGATGTGCGAGAGCAATTATTGATCGGTATAAAATCACTCATAATATGCGGGGACCGAGAGGATATGTATTTGTGAGTGATACATGATGATATTATGCGAATGTTTGATTTATGTATGAAATTGGTCAGAAGAATGCATGTGTTATCAATTGATGAGATCCAATTCCAACAAGGCTCCGTTTATAATTCAGTCTTTATTTTATATTTTCAGTCTTTACATTTTCCGCATTTGCTTTTGGTTCCGTCTTAAACCAAAACTTTTGAACCATGAGCTTAGAAACGTAGATACCGTTGAATGACATTCTTTCCCTCGCACTGATCCCTATGGATACGACAAAACTAGGTTACTTAAATGTTTTTGCTTGCTGTTGTGTTACAGTTTCAACACCTGACAACAAAATTTATTTGTATTTCTTTCATATATGTAAACAAGGTTGTTGATGTTTATAAATCATCACCTTTAAAAAAAACTGTCTATTGTATGACTTATTTGATACTCGCATAAGTGTTTGCATGTATCAATAACCTTTCTTTCCTTTTCAGAGGCCACATGTTGAGCAGCATGGTCCAACATTGTGTCAGGAATTCTTCCTTTAGAGCACATTTCATTTTCTTCATTCTCATGATTCTCTTTCTCACCCTTAAATGTCTTATAGGAGCTATATTTTGATCTCCGCATATAGAAATTATCTTGGGATCTTGACATATTTATCAATGCTTCATGTTCTTTGCTGATGATGAAACATTCTCCCTTGTTAAAACTTACTTTAAACTCTTGATCACATAATTGAATAATGCTTATCAAGTTTACAGTCAAGCCTTCTACTAGTAACATATCATTAAGCAAAGGCAGTTCAGGCCTAGCTATCCTGCCTATACCTTTGATCCTTTTTTTCCTTCCATCTCCAAGTGTTACATATCCCCATAAGAATTGTTTGAATTCTTCAAGGAATGATTCTTCATCTGTCATATGCTTCAAACAACCACTATCAAGAATCCATTCATACATTGAAGACATTCCACCATAAGTTTGAGCTATGAAGGTTTTGACTTCAACCTTGAGTTTCCACACTCTATGAGCCTTTTTATCCTTTCTTTTGGATCTTGGTTGTCTGTAGGGTTGATGATAACCATACAATCTAAAGCAATATATACTTATGTGCCCATATCTTCCACAATTATGACATCTTTTGTTAGAGTTCATATTCTTCCCTTTATAAGAATACTTATGACTTGCGGGTTACTGGGCCATGTGGTTCAACATCTAGAACTCACTTCTGTTCTTAGTAGGAGCAAACTTCTTAGGCTGAGTTTTATTCTTCTTGTTCATGGACTTGGGTTCAAACCCTATTCCCTTCATGTTTCTGGGCATTTTCCCAACCTTCAATATTTCATCTAACATGTTAGACCCATTGTTCAACATGCGAATAGACTTTGACATATTGTCTAATTGGGATTTTAACCATGTGTTTTCTTCTTTCAGATCTGACACGTTTGAACCACTACTATGGAAAACCCATATCACAACTATTGGAAAAGGGATACCATCATGCAGGTCCAACCATTGTGACGTAAGGTGTGATTGTATATATGATGATTTCAACCACGGGCATGCGACCGTGATTGTATCTATGTAGTACGCTGCCTACCACAACGGTTTCTTTAAACAACCGTCGTGGTATATTAGAATGCAACATATTTAACAACGGTTATTCTAGACAACCGTTGTTAAACATAGCCCTGAGTTTATTATAAATTATGTGGAATGCTTATTTCTCCAATGCTCACTAAACATATAACCTTCCAATCTGCATTAGAACATTATAATATAACAAATTAAGTTATATTATAAGAATAAGTGCATGCTCAATGCTTGACAAGGGTTCTTCAACTCCTTATTCGTATTTTGTTCTTTGATAGTAAGAACTTGGTTTAATGACCCTAGTTCTTCAACAACCCCTGCCTTCACCTCTAATTCTTTTTTAAAAATATTTCTTAGTTTGCAAACAAAATAAGAAGTGGAAAGAGGGGTTGTTGAAGATATACAATCACTAAACCAAGTTCTAACAGTCAAGGAACAATGTGCAGTTAACAGTGTGAAGAATTCTTGTCAAGAATTGAACATGTACTTATTTTCTAATACAATTTTATCTATCATATCATAATTTTCTAATGCAGTTTAGGATGTTATATATGCGGTAAGGGATTGGAAAAACACTCAAACCACATAATATATATGTTCCGGACTGGACCAATGGCTAGGCATGGCCCAATCCACTTCTGCTCCCAGAACGACCCAATTGCCTAAGTCCAATCCACGAAGGGGCGAAAGTTACCTTTCTGCCCCTCTAACCGGGCAAGGACTGCATCACTCCTCCCCGAAAATGATGCCCGTTCTGCACAGCTCCTGCACTCCCCGAACAGCTAAGGGCATGTGCCCGACACTATGTCTATGCCCGACATAACGGCTAGTTTTGGGCACCCTGCCCGACATAACAGCTAGTTTTGGGCAGTTATCTATTCTTCGGGAAAACGGTTATTTCGCGCCGAAAATAGGACCGTTGGCCACGCGCTGGGGGAACTATATAAACCCTCTCACTTGAGAGGGTCAAGTATCCAATAATCACCCTTGAAACTCATACTTTGTACTTGCCCATTTTCTCTGACCCTTTCTTACTTGAGCGTCGGAGTGCCTTGCAGGTACACCCCCCCTCCTCCTCTTCTTACGACCTGCATCTCAGACGTACTTGGAGGCCCACTTCAACAGGATCTGATCCAGCCTTCACGATCAATATAATAAACTCATCTTTTAAACAGACATTAACAATAACATTTATCAACAACAAACCATAAACAACAAACATATCAAGTCATAAAATGCTTCAGAAACATACCATACATGTCAAGTCCCATAATGGCATGTCAATAATGAAATAAGGATGAAGATAAATTTAGACCAGAAAACTTGTGCATATTTTGAATGGATGTCATTCTGGATCTTTGACACAAGTTTGTCAGGCAAAATTTAACTTCTTCCTCTTTATTGCAATAAGCATCCATACCTACAAGGCGAAAAAAGAAGAAAGTTCAAACATCATGAAACAAGCTCAGCGCTCTAGAGGACTTCTATGTCCCAGATGAGCTCAGCGCTCCGGCCTACTTCGCGGCCCACAACCCGTGGGAAACATTCCCCTCCGCCATGGTCATCTCTGGAGGGGGCTTTAATAAAGTCACGGTGGGCTCCGTGAAAAAGGAAATTCGAGCACCTAATCCGCACGAGCTCCAATAAGATAACCACGCTCGACCAAGCCCAGAAGAGCTCCATCCCCATCTCCTTCTACAGGGAAGAGCTCCTCGGAGGGTTGCCAAACTCGAGCATACCCTTACTTGTCAGAGCTCGCATGTCGAACTTCGATGTTTGCAAAATCCTCATTGACCAAGGCAGCTCGGTCGACATTATGTACTCCCAGCTGTTTTCAACACTTCAGCTAGACGAATCACACCTCACCCCCTATGTGGGGTCTGATTTGCAAGGATTCAACGGATCAGTGACCAAACCTTGGGGGTACGTCGAACTGATCATAACCTTTGGATTGGCAGAGACGGCCAGTGTTGTACCCCAAATTTTACCTCTTAGATGTCATATCATCTTGCATAGATATTCAGGGTCAATCATATATGCATTGTTTAACCAACCCATATCTTGCAGTTTGTTTCCTTTATGTCTGAAATTAGGGTTTGTACAAAGAGATCCAAGGCCTCCTAAGGTATCCTCTGACTCCATACAATCATCACAAAGACTCACTAGTTGTTTGGAACCAAGATCTCAAGGCTTTGAATCAAGTCAAGTCAACTAAAGGATCACCAGACCAAAGTATAGAATTAGGGTTTCAATCTGAGGAATCACTGAAGATTTTTGCCCTGTCAAGTCAAGATTTGCTTGGTTCATCAACCATTTGAGTTACCTACATCCAAGAGGTCTCACTCAATAAGAATTCAAGGTTATCTGGCTCTTATCATGATTAGTTTGAGCCACAGTTTCACCCTTTCTCCAAATTAGGGTTTCTGTTAAGACAAGTGGATCATTGCCTTTGATTTGGATCAAGAGGTGCTCTCAAGCCTTAGAACTTGACTCCATATGATAATAGACATCCCTAGAGACCATCTATGAGCCTTAGATGTGATGGAAGAAGTAAGATCATCAGAGATCATTCAAGTGCATTCACAAGTGAAATTAGGGTTTTGACTGAGGTTTTAACTTTGAGATTTTGATCCAAAATGAAAACATCCAAGTTCTTAATCCATCATGACATGTCTCATTGATGAGTTAAGGCATGAGAGATCAAGTTCTAAGAAGTTTCTTGCAAAGGAAGCAATGTTTGGTTCATGAAACTTTGCAAAAGTGGAGATTTCACAACTTTGCCAAAATTGAAACAGTCATAACTTCCAAACCACACATCCAATTTGAGTGACTCAAAGCTCAAATGGAAGCTCTTTCCATGATCTTTAAAGTGTATTAAAGGACCCTCTTTCAAAAAATGCATGGTTTTTAAGTTATGAGATCTGGAAGATAAGTTACCTTTAGGACTTAGTGAAATTTTCAACATTTTTTTCCAAGTCTTTTTGACAGCTTGGTGTGCACGACTTCATGGTTGATTTTCACACTATTCCAAACCTCATTTCAAGAATCTCTCCACATGAAACTTACTCTATCAAATGCCCACTCTTCATAGAACCAAAAATCTCAAGATTTGATGGAATGGTTATTAAGTTATTATGCACTAAAGGTGACATGTTGAAATATGTACACACTTGAGAAAGTTCAGAATTTTCAAACTCTTTGGCACCTCAATGTTGTCCACGATTTTTCACATATTTATGGGCTGGATTTCAAGCTTTTCAAAACACCAAAGCCATTCTACTCCATGCCATGTTTCAAGGGAACCAAGAACCAACCCATTTGGTTTGTTAAACTTGACAATATCATGTGACAACGCGGACCTTTTAATGTAGTTTCATTACACCAACTACACTTCATGTTGAACTAGAACTTGAACCAAATCCACTAAGTACACTTTCTGATTTTTCCTATCTTCCAAGGTGATACTTTCTCACCAAATCGTGCCAAAGAGATTTCAAAAGTACAAACTATTGTACTTTCATGAAATAGTTAATACCATAGTGTATAATAAAAGACCATTGTGCAAGGCATGGTACATCAGAATTCCTTGCTCCTCAGCCATCTTTTTCCCGCTGACAGGATTTGTCAAAACAAACAACCATAGGAGAGGTTTCATGTAGCTCAAGAAAAGTCAGAACCAAAACCATGCGTATGATCTTTGTGATAGTTTTCCTTTTAAATAAAAGTAATATCCAATGTGTTTCTAAGGACCATATCCAGCTGCCTTGACTATAAAAAGGAGAGTCATTCTCCTTTGAAGATGGACACAAACGGAGGAAAGATACACACAACAGCCTTCACTCAAGCAAAAACAATATTTCCTTCTTTCATTGCTTCTGCCAAAACACCAACAAGGAGAACCACCCTTTCTCATTTCCTTCTCGTTTGCAAGAAAACACAACAAACTTGTTTCTCTTGATGTAACAAAAATACAGAACCAACAACCAACACATATCAGCCCCCTACCATTGTTCATTCTTTTTCCTTACGTAATACCAAGTACCAGAACAACAACAAACCACTCCATAAGATACCACACGCTGTCTTGAAGAAGAAGCTCGCAAGAACACATCAGAGAAACAAATACAACATTAGAATCAGGCATGGCAGCATCTTTGAGAGAGGGGGTCTAGGAGACAGAAACTTCAAGCTTTTGGGATAAAAAAGACAATGGAACTTCTCATTGAGTAAGTTTTCTTGTTCATAATATCATGATAAGAGTTTGAATACTCATAGTTATCCTCATTATTCTTCATCCCATATTCAAACATTATGCTGCCATCATTATGTCCTACATTTAAGTTGGTGTTGGAATAATGATGTTGAGTTTTATGCGTTGCTTTGATATTCATTTCCTGATAAGTCCGTGTTGATGTTTTCATGCTGAGTTTAAATGATAAAAGTTCAATCTCATGATGGCTATGTTTTACTCAAGTTAGAATGAAAGTTTGATGGGGTTTAATCTCACTCTTTCCCTCCATGCTTAAAATCACGTGTCCAGGTGCATGAATATGTAAATGCATGTGTGTTTAGGGATCTGCATTAGCATCTTTTTACTTAGTAAGGTTAAGGCTCCATTTACGAGCATATGGAGCCCATTTTGTTCTCCTTCTGTTGAAAAGATGTACCATGGCTATTGATTTTATTTGAGTTTTGTGTGAGTTTGTAGGGTGTATCACAGCAATGATAGTCAGGATGAGTTAGGATAGGCGATGTTCTTGCCTTATGCCATAACTTGAGTGATTAGATGTGTTGTCGGGCAGTCTATATCATGTTAGTTTCAGTTGAGACAATGAGTGTATTTGCTTAGACTTAGGAGAACAAGGTGGATACTTGCATGGTCGTGTTTACGAATGCACCCTTTCCAGTTCTTTTTCATTTTGCTGACGTCTTCGTTTTGAGCCATGTAAAGTTTTTGAGTGTCCATAGATAGTATGAAGTGCAGTTTTGTTCCATCTGTTTGATGGAGAACTAACTGAAAGAAGGATTGGACAAAAGTACATTAAACCACGTTGTGCTTATCTTTTCAACTTTCGTTGCATGTTAATTGCATATGAAATATGGCTGGCAACATGAAGGTCTCTTTGGGAGTCATACTGTTGAGATAAGTGTAGTATTAAACTCATAGTTGTATGCTCATATGCGAGTCGTAATGGATCCTTCCACTGTAGTTAAGCTGTATTTTTTTACACTTGTGTTAATCTAACAATAGGAAGTTTCTGGTGGACTGGTTTTGTTGTGATAATATATTGTGATGTTTTGATTCTAGTTCTGAGCACATCAACCTCTCCCATGCCTTTATACTTTTAGGATTCAATGTACAATAACTTCTGAATTGTTCCATGTTCTCCATATCGCGCGCTCATATTGTTTTAAAATGATAAGACGTTCGTTGATTTAGGGTATAAACTGTATATCACAACGTAATGTGTTGATTCCAGTTTCGCATGCTCCCTTTCCACGGGGTTTCTCTCCTTGTTTAGTTTGTTATTTTGGGTTGTCCAAGGTCTGATATCATTCTACCTCCTGAGCACGATGCCTTGATGCTTTATTCCATTGATTTTAGTCAAGAAATGAATCTGGAAAGGTTGGGAAAGTGGTGTAGTAGCCATGGTTCACGTCCTAGTTCACGATGAAGTGCAGATGTTTGTTAAGTTTGCATGGAAGATGATGACTTGGCCGTGCAGGATTGGTTAGGATATCATTGTTGTTGTTTTGCAACTTAAAAAACTGAGTGACCAATTGACATAATGTTCACATAACTCTTTTGTACGTGTTCATGTTTCATTGCCATGGCTGAGTTTCATTTTCTTGGACATGGATCTTTCCATTTGCTGTTCACACCTCCATCAAATAGGCCCATGCGCCTTACTTAATTTCTCTCATGTTACTTCCTCAATGCACCCCCCTTTTAACTTATCTTATTTTAATTTCTTTTATTTTCATATAACTTACAAATGAAAATATATATTTTTGCTAATGAAAAATTCTCAAAAAATATTATATTGATATTTTAGTGTGTGATTTAATTTCTTTAAATTTTATTTTTACTTTGATATTTATTATAATTTTTTAATTTTAAGAATTTTGTTCCACACTAGATTTTGAATTTTGCTACTTCTTGGATTTTTTTTTTTTTTTTAAAGAAGTTTTGAGGATATTTTTTTAGAAGTTATATTTTGGTGACCTTTGAATAAGTCTTGTTTGGGTTTTGGTTGATACCTCATACCCTTTTGATATTTCTCGGAGTGGTCTTGAAAAGATGACTTTGTGTAGACATGTTTGTCTCACCTTTAATTTCAAGGTTCTTAAAAAAATTTGCCATACTTATATTCATTTATTCATACTGGTTGTAAGTTATCTCAATCCTTTGCCATGCTCACACATGGATGTATATACAATGCTTTGATGTTATTCTCATTTGATTATTGTTTATCCCCTTTGAGTTCTTAAACTCACATTGTTAACTCAATTTAATCCCACTTTAACTCTTGTTTACAAGAAGTTGTACTTTCCCCCCCTCCGTCCAAAGGAAAGTCTCTCTATTGACCTCAAAGTCATGGAAAGCTCATAATATCCCTCCTTGACCTCATAGTCATAGGATATCAGCCTTGACCTCATAGTCATGGCCACCTTTCCCTTGTCCTCATAGCCACCCAATCACAACTTAGACTAAGAGAGTTTCTTAAACTCTATATGAGCTCATACTCATTCCCCTTGGAACTTTGGCCATAGTCAATGGTTCTTCACCCTTAGTTAGGTGAACTACAGTTGCTCTGATTCTTTAGTCAGATACGTAGGCACAAGATGCGACGTCTTGGCGAGCAAACTTAGTGTACATCCCCTAGGTCTTTACCTTTACCTTTAGCAGATATCCGTTAGCAAGCAAACATAATATAACACAAACTAAACAAGAGGTTCCTGTAGAGTATTACAGATATTAAGGGTGCTAATACCATCCCTTAGTATAATCAACCCCCGAACCTTAGATCTCCCCCCTTTAGGTTTTCTCGATCTTGAACCTTTCCTTTGGATAGATCAAAGTCGGTGGTGAACTTCAAAGTTTTGCGATGCAAGTTAATTAATAGTTTGTTATCCGATTCTCACCGCAACAGAAATGGCGACTTCACTGGGGAACAGTTTTTTAGGGTTTCCCCTAACTTGTTTTATTTGTGTTATTACATGTTTTGCTTGTATGTTTGCTATATTTGTATATATCTGTACATACTTGTATATTTGCTTGGTTTCTCCTGTTTGGCAGGGAGTTCTTGAGTGGTAAGAAAAATCCTAACCCGGATTTTGAGTGCACTTATGATAAGACGATGGTATATTCAAGGAGGCTTTGAGGGAGTCGATTCCTGAAAAAGTTGACTTGAGACACCATCACTCAGTTTAGGCCCTCTTGAGAGTTTAGTCATGTTGAACGAGTTCATTCGTGAAAACGTGCTACTCTCAATGTAGGTGCCATCGATACTGAGAACCGTAGTTATTTCCAAACCCCACTTAAGCCTTTTTAGGATGTAGTGCGAGGACTAAGAGGGAGTCTATTCCTGAATTGGTTGCTACGCGATACTACACTCAGACGAGATTCTCTTGAGAATTTTATTGACTACCAAGTCATTTGGGAAATCGATAAAATCCGAAAGACAGATTATCGACTCTGGGAACTTTTTAGAACCCTGTTCTACATATTGAAAACCCATAGCACACACCTTTTGGGATGGGTAGACCATGGCTCCATTCATGAAACCCCTAAACCTAGGACTTGTATGCTTCGTTGTATGTACATATGCATGTGTTCATGTGTACCCGTGTTTGTGCATTACATACATCTCATTGTATTCATTGTTGGTTTCAATGAATTCAAACATTCATTTCCTTTTCAAAAGATCAACAGAGCTTGGATCTTAAAAACAAGAACTTCTTTAGTTTTTCCACAAAATTTTTTTGTGACTTACATTTGAGTTCCTTGAAACCACTTGGATTGTATTTGCATTCCATGCGCATTCGCATCTCATTTGAATTTCTCGGTCTTGAGTCTCTTCCTCTATGTCTGAAGGATACCTAGCACCTATTCGAGACAAATGGCAACAATGAATGAAATTCTAAAGAACCAAGAAGACTTGAAAGATGAGGTCAGAATCCTCAAAGGCCAGATGAATTGGGTTCTAGAAACTTTGCAAGCTTTAATGAAGAAAGAGGAGTATGCTCAACCTGTCACTCCTAGAGAAGTTATCAGTTCATCATCTCCCATGGTTCTCCCATACCAAGGATCCGCCTTTGGGGAAACTTCATACCAGCCAACCTTTGGTCTTGGTCTTGGTCTTGCACCAGGGTATCATCGTCATCAGGTGCCCACCAAAAGGTCATTCCAGCCTCCAACGGTTGTTTCTCCTCGAGGTTCCCGAAACCAAAACAAGAAGAAGTGCCCTATCGAAAAAGGCCAAGTTAACTGCCATCCTATCCCTGTACCATTGAGAAAACTCTTCCCACTGCTGATGAAGAACAAGTTGGTGACTCCTCGACTTCACAACCCTGTGCTAGGACCTTGGCACCATGCAAACCTGACTTGTGAATTCCACAAGGGAGCCGAAGGGCATGACTTGGATGGTTGTCGAGCCTTTGAAGCTACTGTGCAAAGGCTAATCTATGACAAAGATCTAATCCTTGAAGAAGATCGCCCAGAGATTGAATGCCAATTCCACACTGGAACAATGGGGCATCCCATTGAAGAATGCAAAGAGTTTGAAGCGAAACTGCTAAGTCTACTAAGGATGTTACAACCTCAGGAAGGTACGTCAGATACTAAGGACTCAACTCTTGAAGCAAAAGGCAAAAGACTTGCGAGGCCTCTCAAGATTCTGTATCACAAGGAACAAGTGGTTAGTGGCGAGGGTGTTCCCCCGTTTGGGCCCGGAAACTGAAATCTTCTGAAATCAATTCACCGAAGCTGGCTGTATTTTGTTCATTTCAGCATTTTCAATTGTTTTTCCTCTGCACTTTGAATTTGTATTTGCTTATAGGCTTTGTTGAACTTTCAAATTGGCAAGATTAATGAAATGTTTGTGCACCTTTTGATTAAGTCCATTCGTTTCACTCATTTACTTTTATGCTCATAAAAACAAAAAATATATATCTTTATCTTGTTTCTCTCCACTTATCAATTTGTTGTTAAGCAAAGATTGGGGAGGATGATGAAAATATTATCCATAATTGTTGTGGTATGCTTTCGATTAAACCTTGCCGAGGATGTAAGGCATTGTTTCAATTCCCAAACACTGGAGAAATAAGGAAGATAATCCCTCGTTAACCCTTCAAGCCTAGAATTAGGATTTTTCTTTCCTTACACAAAAACCCTTGGATCTCAACCTTGGGGCAGGGTAGTTCTCAGTTTAACTTGGTTATGCACTCAAATGCAAGCGCTTCATGCAAGACACCAGTCAGCTTCTTTCCAATCAAGTGAATAAGCGTTGAATAAGGAAGGATCGTCGAGAAATCCTTAATCGAAGAATAAGCCGAGTCCATTTCATGGCAAAAGCCAAGAAAGATGGGAAGCCCAAAACTTCGCCTTATACAAGAAGGTTTGTACAACAATCAAGAAAAGAAGAGGTCTCATAACCTCAACAAAGAAAAGGTCTCATAATCTCAAACAAAGACAAAAGGAGGTCTCAAAACCTCAGGAATAAAGGATAACAAAATTCTACAAGGAAGTAATGACTACAAAGGTGTCTGAATCATCATCAACTATCATCAATTCATTCCTAACCCAGAGGAACCTGAATGTACAGCTTGAGTTAACTGAGTGTAGGATTGGAGTTCATCACGAAGATTGGGTGGGACAAATAAATTTTGAGCCTTTATCCTTTGTTTCATAAACCGTGAACCAAGCCACGTTACAACCCTTAAAATACCTAATTGAGGTAAAGTTGTTTCGAAAGCATACTTCAGCAAGGTTGATTAACCTGACTCCTGATAATCTTTGCTAATTATGTGTGTTGATCACTTCATCTGTCATTCCGTAAATGACTATATCACCTTTGTTTTTTTATTAATTAATCATTTCACCGTGTGTGTTTCATCAATAAAATTTGATTTCAAAAGCTTGCATGAATTTTGCATTGAAATTGCCAATTTTAATGAACAATACTTGTTTGCAAGCTAATTCAATATCAAAGGAATCCCAACAAATGCAGCCAGCTAGGGAATTTGACTGGATAAAGGGCTCAGTCTGGGGCATCTCCTCCATAGATCCAACATCTCAAGAGCTACTAAATCAAGGGGCAGAAACTTTTCAAATTCAGGATATTGGGGCAAGCCTTCTTGAGGTCGTCTTATGACAAGTTTAGATTCCAATGACCCTCCAACAGGGGCAAGTGTGTTCCCCAGTTGTTTCTACCGCAGTCTGAGGACCTTGTATCGTGAATACCGTTAATCAGGGGCAATCAGGTCGAGATTCGGTAAATCTCTAAAAGGTCATTTGGTCTGGGGCACCTCCTTCACGGATCAACCAGTCTGAAGAACAAGGTCAAGGACCTTGTGGTATAAATGGAGTAAAACAGGGGCAGACATGTCAAGATCCATGAATCTCTTCAAGAGTTTGAAGATATTGGAGCATCTGGTATACCAATTCTTCGGTAAAATCCTTTTGATGACCTATCCTCATAGACCAGTTAATCAGAAGCAGTCAGGTCGAGATTCGACAAATCTCTCAAAGGTCAGTTAGTCTGGGGCATCTACTTAGCATGAGACAAGTTTGTTTCCCCGTTGTTACTTCCACAGTCTAAAGAACAAGTTCAAAGACCTTATCGTGCAAGCGCAGTTAATTTTGGGCAGTTATGCCGAGATTCATGAACCTCTCGAAGAGTTTGAAGATATTGAAGCATCTTGCATGCCATTTCTTGGTATCATCTTCTGACAGACCACATAGCCTGGGGCAGATAAGATTTGAAGATAATCCTTATTCCAGAGGGATGCAGAACTACTCTGTTTCTTGTGATATTCTTTGCCAGCTCCCCAGTAAGCTGTTACTTCAGCTAATCTCGGCAATTCTCCATGGATTTCCCTCCACTGACGAAATCAAGCTCATGATGGCAATCCTAGTAAAGTCGTGATGCTATACCAAGTGGAGTACTCTTTTCCCCAGAGAAGGTTGTAATCTTGAAATAGAACCACTAATTTCTGCAGTTCATCCCCAATAATGGTCTAACCTGATGAGTTTGGCTGGGCATCCTTGTCGAGATGTTTATTTCATCTCCGGTCTCGCTTATCTTTGTCTGTTTTGTCAGCATAAGCATAAGCATGGCATACATGCATTCTCATATGCTTGGCATCTTAGCATTTCTGCTTCCATCCTGGTGTTTACCTGTTTTGTTCACTTTGGCGTTATATCCCCAAGTGACTGGGTTTGTCTATTCTCTCCAAATAGAGTTGTCAACCCTAGGCATAAAGTGCCAATCCTTTATGAATTCCCCACAGAGTTTTATCCTCGTGGAGGATGGTTGGTTCAGTTGTCTTTTCCACATTTGGATAAGGTAAATCCCCATTTGAGCTCATTTCTCAGCTCGTTCCTAGATTGAACTTTGGTCACTGACGGAGTAGGTCGTGGAACCTAGTTTGAATGTGCATTTATTTTGCACTGTTTCTCGCAGGAAGAATCTTTTTGCAGACCCTCGTTGAAGACAAAATTCATTCTCCATCAGTGTTGTGATATCAACATCTATTTGGAATTTGTACCCAATGACAAGTAGCAATCTTTTGAGAAGCTTGTATATCCCTGGTGCTATCCAGCTTTTTGTAACCATAATAGGTATTCCCCAGGAAGCCTAAACTTTAGTCATGACTGACCACCGATACAAAGGACTTCTCCCCGGTGGCCTCACCGATGTTTGTTGAGAATGTGAATTTTATTTCCCTAGTGAAGTGAAGACATCCAGGGATTAACTCCCGAATCTTTGGCCGTCATATTTCAGTTTGATGGATGTGTCATCTTTCCTCTCGCTACTCCCAGTCTTTCGTCTCTCGTTAGAGTCGTTCTTGCATATCATTAAGCATTTACATCATACCATGGCATTGTGCATCTTTGTATTTTGGTTTTTTGCGGGCGGGGTCTTTATCTCTCTTTTTCATCTCCGATTGTTGAGCTTTGAACCATTGTCTGTGTCTTGCTCGCATCCAGTCTTCACCTTTGTGCGCCAGATTCTGACCCTTTATGCAATAATTCCCCAAGAAGCCTAATCTTCAATTATGCAACCCCGATATTGACCCATCTAATACTTAATCTCCTCATATCGAACCAAAAATCCAGCTCATACTTGTATTCAAAAGTCCAGCTCATACTGGCATTCAAAATCCAGCTCATACTGGTATTCAAAAGTCCAGCTCATACTGGCATTCAAAATCCAGCTCATACCTAAAATCCAGCTCATACTGGTATTCAAAAATCCAGCTCATACTGGTAACCAAAAGTCCAGCTCATACTGGCATTCAAAATCCAGCTCATACTGGTATCCTAAAATCCAGCTCATACTGGTATTCAAAAATCCAGCTCATACTGGTAACCAAAAGTCCAGCTCATACTGGCATTCAAAATCCAGCTCATACTGGTATCCTAAAATCCAGCTCATACTGGTATTCAAAAATCCAGCTCATACTGGTAACCAAAAGTCCAGCTCATACTGGCATTCAAAATCCAGCTCATACTGGTATCCTAAAATCCAGCTCATACTGATATTCAAAAATCCAGCTCATACTGGTAACCAAAACTCCAGCTCATACTGGCATTCAAAATCCAGCTCATACTGGTATCCTAAAAGTCCAGCTCATACTGGCATTCAAAATCCAGCTCATACTGGTATCCTAAAATCCAGCTCATACTAGTATCCTAAAATCCAGCTCATACTGGTAACCAAAAGTCCAGCTCATACTGGCATTCAAAATCCAGCTCATACTGGTATCCTAAAATCCAGCTCATACTGGTATTCAAAAATCCAACTCATACTGGTATTCAAAAATCTAGCTCATACTGGTAACCAAATGTCCAGCTTATACTGGCATTCAAAATCCAGCTCATACTGGTATCCTAAAATCCAGCTCATACTGGCATTCAAAATTCAGCTCATACTAGTATCCTAAAATCCAGCTCATACTGGTATTCAAAAATCTAGCTCATACTGGTAACCAAAAGTCCAGCTCATACTGGCATTCAAAATCCAGCTCATACCGGCATTCAAAATGCAGCTCATACTGGTATTCAAAGTCCAACTCATATTGGCCTCCAAATCCAGCTCATACTGGTAGTCAAAGTCCAGCTCATACTGGTATCCAAAATATAACCCCAAATTGGTTGTCCTTTCCAAATCATATTGGTGTTAGAGTCCCATCGTCAATGGCTCATTAACCTTATTCCCAACTAAAAAGTCCAGTCATCTTTCATCATCTGGCGCGCAAGAGTTTATCTCTGTCTTTTCTGGCTTTTCTTGAAGATCCCGTTTGAACTCTTCAGTATAAGAAATCCCAGAAAATCTTTTATCGATGTCTATCCTTTTATTTCAAACTGATCCCCAATGGATATCATGTCTTCTTTCTGGTTTCATGCCCAGTGAGAATATGTCTTTATTTCCCCAGTGTCGTCCGGTCAGATATGAACCTGTCGTCCATCTCCTTGGATCTTTCCCCAGTGGAGAATACCTCTCTGGCTCCTGTCTCCAGTGAGGACCTGTAGGGTATCCCCCTTTACTTTTCTATCCCCAGGGTTTCCTTAGAGTCTCCCTAGTAAGTCTCTCTTATTGGTCAGCCTGTATCCCCAGTGAGTTTTCCTCATGGATACTAATCATCATCCTTCCCCGGTGGTGCTCACCTGTGTTTGTTTTCCCTTTACCTCTGGTGTCTGGTTTGTTTGCATCTTCGCACTATCATGGCATCGTATCATTATACAAGAAGTTCATGGCATGTCAGCATTTGCATGACCGTCGCTTGTCCTTAGCATCTGCATTCCATCTAAGGGCAAAATTTCCGGTTTGCTATATTTAAATACCTTTCACCTTGATGTCCCGAGGATTTCCTTTCCTCGTGCCATCCGGTAAAGCTATTTAAATAGGGGCAACTGTTGTACCCCAAATTTTACCTCTTAGATGTCACATCATCTTGCATAGACATTCAGGGTCAATCATATATACATTGTTTAACTAACCCATATCTTGCAGTTAGTTTCCTTTATGTCTGAAAGTAGGGTTTGTACAAAGAGATCCAAGGCCTCATAAGGTATCCTCTGACTCCATACAATCATCACAAAGACTCACTAGTTGTTTGGAACCAAGATCTCAAGGCTTTGAATCAAGTCAAGTCAACTAAAGGATCACCAGATCAAAGTGTAGAATTAGGGTTTCAATATGAGGAATCACTGAAGATTTTTTCCCTGTCAAGTCAAGATTTGCTTGGTTCATCAACCATTTGAGTTACCTACATCCAAGAGGCCTCGCTCAATAAGAATTCAAGGTCATCTGGCTCTTATCATGATTAGTTTGAGCCACAGTTTCACCCTGTCTCCAAATTAGGGTGTCTGTTAAGACAAGTGGATCATTGCCTTTGATTTGGATCAAGAGGTGCTCTCAAGCCTTAGGACTTGACTCCATATGATAATAGACATCCCTAGAGACCATCTATGAGCCTTAGATGTGATGGAAGAAGCAAGATCATCAGAGATCATTCAAGTGCATTCACAAGTGAAATTAGGGTTTTGACAGAGGTTTTAACTTTGAGATTTTGATCCAAAATGAAAACATCCAAGTTCTCAATCCATCATGACATGTCTCATTGATGATTTAAGGCATGAGAGATCAAGTTCTAAGAAGTTTCTTGCAAAGTAAGCAATGTTTGGTTCATGAAACTTTGCAAAAGTGGAGATTTCACTACTTGTGCCAAAATTGAAACAGTCATAACTTCCAAAACACACATCCAATTTGAGTGACTCAAAGCTCAAATGGAAGCTCTTTCCATGATCTTCAAAGTGTATTAAAGGACCCTCTTTCAAAAAATGCATGGTTTTTAAGTTATGAGATCTGGAAGATAAGTTACCTTTATGACTTAGTGAAATTTTCAACATTTTGCTCCAATTTTGAACACTACTTCACGGCTATTTTTCACTGAGTTCTAAGCTTCAAATAAAAAATCTTCGGACATGAAAGTTGTTCCTTGTTCTTCAAGATTTCCAAGCATGTGTGGAACTCCTCATTTGGATAATTCAATCTCAAGTTATGATGTGTTAAAGTTAGGTGTTTCAAGTTGTGAAATTTCCATAACTTATAATTTTTTTTCCAAGTCTTTTTGACAGCTTGGTGTGCACGACTTCATGGTTGATTTTCACAGTATTCCAAACCTCATTTCAAGAATCTCTCCACATGAAACTTACTCTATCAAATGCCCACTCTTCATAGAACCAAAAATCTCAAGATTTGGTGGAATGGTTATTAAGTTATTATGCACTAAAGGTGACATGTTGAAATATGTACACACTTGAGAAAGTTCAGAATTTTCAAACTCTTTGGCACCTCAATGTTGTCCGTGATTTTTCACATATTTATGGGCTGGATTTCAAGCTTTTCAAAACACCAAATCCATTCTACTCCATGCGATGTTTCAAGGGAACCAAGAACCAACCCATTTGGTTTGTTAAACTTGACAATATCATGTGACAACGTGGACCTTTTAATGTAGTTTCATTACACCAACTACATTTCATGTTGAACTAGAACTTGAACCAAATCCACTAAGTACACTTTCTAATTTTTGCTATCTTCCAATGTGACACTTTCTCACCAAATCGTGCCAAAGAGATTTCAAAAGTACAAACTATTGTACTTTCATGAAATAATTAATACCATAGTGTATAATAAAAGACCATTGTGCAAGGCGTGGTACAGTAGAATTCCTTGCTCCTCAGCCATCTTTTTCCCGCTGACAGGATTGTCAAAACAAGCAACCATAGGAGAGGTTTCATGTAGCTCAAGAAAAGTCAGAACCAAAACCATGCGTATGATCTTTGTGATAGTTTTCCTTTTAAATAAAAGTAATATCCAATGTGTTTCTAAGGACCATATCCAGCTGCCCTGCCTATAAAAAGGAGAGTCATTCTCCTTTGAAGATGGACACAAACGGAGGAAAGATACACACAACAGCCTTCACTCAAGCAAAAACAGTATTTCCTTCTTTCATTGCTTCTGCCAAAACACCAACAAGGAGAACCACCCTTTCTCATTTCCTTTTCGTTTGCAAGAAAACACAACAAACTTGTTTCTCTTGATGTAACAAAAATACGGAACCAACAACCAACACATATCAGCCCCCTACCATTGTTCATTCTTTTTCCTTGTGTAATACCAAGTACCAGAACAACAACAAACCACTCCATAAGATACCACACGCTGTCTTGAAGAAGAAGCTCGCAAGAACACATCAGAGAAACAAATACAACATTAGAACCAGGCATGGCATCATCTTTGAGAGAGGGGGTCTAGGAGGCAGAAACTTCAAGCTTTTGGGATAAAAAAGACAGTGGAACTTCTCATTCAGTAAGTTTTCTTGTTCATAATATCATGATAGGAGTTTGAATACTCATAGTTATCCTCATTATTCTTCATCCCATATTCAAACATTATGCTGCTGTCATTATGTCCTACATTTAAGTTGGTGTTGGAATAATGATGTTGAGTTTTATGCGTTGCTTTGATATTCATTTCTTGATAAGTCGGTGTTGATGTTTTCATGCTGAGTTTAAATGATAAAAGTTCAATCTCATGATGGCTATGTTTTATTCAAGTTAGAATGAAAGTTTGATGGGATTTAATCTCACTCTTTCCCTCCATGCTTAAAATCACGTGTCCATGTGCATGAATACGTAAATGCACGTGTGTTTAGAGATCTGCATTAGCATCTTTTTACTTAGTAAGGTTAAGGCTCCATTTACGAGGATATGGAGCCCATTTTGTTCTCCTTCTGTTGAAAAGATGTACCATGGCTACTGATTTTATTTGAGTTTTGTGTGAGTTTGTAGGGTGTATCACAGCAATGACAGTCAAGATGAGTTAGGATAGGCGATGTTTTTGCCTTATGCCATAACTTGAGTGATTAGATGTGTTGTCGGGCAGTCTATATCATGTTAGTTTCAGTTGAGATAATGAGTGTATTTGCTTAGACTTAGGAGAACAAGGTGGATACTTGCATGGCCGTGTTTACGAATGCACCCTTTCCAGTTCTTTTTCATTTTGCTGACGCCTTTGTTTTGAGCTATGTAAAGTTTTTGAGTGTCCATAGATAGTATAAAGTGCAGTTTTGTTCCATCTGTTTGATGGAGAACTAACTGAAAGAAGGATTGGACAAAAGTACATTAAACCACGTTGTGCTTATCTTTTCAACTTTCGTTGCATGTTAATTGCATATGAAATATGGCTGGCAACATGAAGGTATCTTTGGGAGTCATACTGTTGAGATAAGTGTAGTATTAAACTCATAGTTGTACGCTCATATGCGAGTCGTAATGGATCCTTCCACTGTAGTTAAGCTGTATTTTTTTACACTTGTGTTAATCTAACAATAGGAAGTTTCTGGTGGACTGGTTTTGTTGTGATAATATATTGTGATGTTTTGATTCTAGTTCTGAGCACATCAACCTCTCCCATGCCTTTATACTTTTAGGATTCAATGTACAATAACTTCTGAATGGTTCCATGTTCTCCATATCGCGCCCTCATATTGTTTTAAAATGATAAGACGTTCGTTGATTTAGGGTATAAACCGTATATCACAATGTAATGTGTTGATTCCAGTTTTGTATGCTCCTTTTCCACGGGGTTTCTCTCCTTGTTTAGTTTGTTATTTTGGGTTGTCCAAGGTCTTGTATCATTCTACCTCCTGAGCACGATGCCTTGATGCTTTATTCCATTGATTTTAGTCAAGAAATGAATCTGGAAAGGGTTGGGAAAGTGGTGTAGTAGCCATGATTCACGTCCTAGTTCACGATGAAGTGCAGATGTTTGTTAAGTTTGCATGGAAGATGATGACTTGGCCATGCGGGATTGGTTAGAATATCATTGTTGTTGTTTTGCAACTTAAAAAACTGAGTGACCAATTGACATAATGTTCACATAACTCTTTTGTACGTGTTCATGTTTCATTGCCATGGCAAAGTTTCATTTTCTTGGACATGGGTCTTTCCATTTGCTGTTCACACCTCCATCAAATAGGCCCATGCGCCTTACTTAATTTCTCTCATGTTACTTCCTCAATGCACCCCCCTTTTAACTTATCTTATTTTAATTTCTTTTATTTTCATATCACTTATAAATAAAAATATATATCTTTTGCTAATGAAAAATTCTCAAAAAATATTATATTGATATTTTAGTGTGTGATTTAATTTCTTTAAATTTTATTTTTACTTTGATATTTATTATAATTTTTGAATTTTAAGAATTTTGTTCCACACTAGATTTTGAATTTTGCTACTTCTTGGATTTTTTTTTTTCTTTTTAAAGAAGTTTTGAGGATATTTTTTTAGAAGTTATATTTTGGTGACCTTTGAATAAGTCTTGTTTGGGTTTTGGTTGATACCTCATCACCCTTTTGATATTTCTCGGAGTGGTCTTGAAAAGATGACTTTGTGTAGACATGTTTGTCTCACCTTTAATTTCAAGGTTCTTAAAAAAATTTGCCCTACTTATATTCATTTATTCATACTGGTTGTAAGTTGTCTCAATCCTTTGCCATGCCCACACATGGATGTATATACAATGCTTTGATGTTATTCTCACTTGATTATTGTTTATCCCCTTTGAGTTCTTGAACTCACATTGTTAACTCAATTTAATCCCACTTTAACTCTTGTTTACAAGAAGTTGTACTCCCCCCCTCCTTCCAAAGGAAAGTCTCTCTATTGACCTCAAAGTCATAGAAAGCTCATAATATCCCTCCTTGACCTCATAGTCATAGGATATCAGCCTTGACCTCATAGTCATGGCCACATTTCCCTTGGCCTCATAGCCACTCAATCACAACTTATACTAAGAGAGTTTCTTAAACTCTATATGAGCTCATACTCATTCCCCTTGGAACTTTGGCCATAGTCAATGGTTCTTCACCCTTAGTTAGGTGAACTACGGTTGCTCTAATTCTTTAGTCAGATACATAGGCACAAGATGCGACGTCTTGGCGAGCAAACTTAGTGTACATCCCCTAGGTCTTTACCTTTACCTTTAGCAGATATCCGTTAGCAAGCAAACATAACATAACATAAACTAAACAAGAGGTTCCTGTAGAGTACTACAGATATTAATGGTGCTAATACCTTCCCTTAGTATAATCAACCCCTGAACCTTAGATCTCCCCCCTTTAGGTTTTTTCGATCTTGAACCTTTCCTTTGGATAGATCAAAGTCGGTGGTGAACTTCAAAGTTTTGCGATGCAAGTTAATTAATAGCTTGTTATCCGATTCTCACCGCAACAGCCAGGCCCGTCAAGGTGCAGTTTCTGGTGATAGATTGCCCGTCACTGTACCAGTGTATCTTCGGAAGACCAACATTGGCCGAGTTGGTAGTTGTGCCTTCAACTGTCCACCTCAAGATGAAGTATTACACTTCAAAGGGGATGGTCGCCACCCTCCACGGCGACATCGAAGCCGCGCGACGATTTTTCGAAGCAGCCACGAAGGGACTCAACGTCATCACCTCCAAGCCAAAGGTATCGAACAAGCCAGCCTTGCCCAGCAGTTCCGAGGAAGCAAAGCCTCTGCCTCAGGTCGTCTCCATTGACCTCGACAGCCGCTTCCCCGAAGAAGACCAGCAAGAGGACCAAGCAGCTTCAACCAGCTTGCCTACCCTGTCCATCAGCAGTTCCCATCCGATGCGACCAATCCCGGATGGCAACTTTGAGCTCGTTTTGTTTGGCGACGACCCCCAGCAGGGAGTGAAGATTGGAGCAGGCCTCCCCGACATCGCGAGGAAGCAACTCAAGGCCTACCTCCGTGAGAACGTCAACCTCTTCGCCTGGAGCACCACCGAGATGCCCGGCTTGGACCCGTCCGTCCCCTGCCATCAACTCATGATTGACCCGGCCGTCAAAGCAGTAGCACAACGTAGGAGAAAGCAGTCTCCGGAGAAAACAGAGGCTGTAGAAAAAGCTGTAAACGACCTCCTCGAGGCCAAATTCATCTCGAAGGCCAAGTACACCACTTGGATGTCCAACGTTGTACTCGTGAAAAAATCTAATGGCAAATGGCGAATGTGCATTGACTACACCGATCTTAATAAGGCATGCCCGAATGATGCCTACCCCCTCCCCAATATTTATAAACTTGTTGATAATTCTGCCGGTTTTAAACTTTTATCATTCATGGACGCCTATTCGGGCTATAATCAAATTCCAATGGCAATGAGCGATAAAAAATACACGGCCTTCATGACCGAATCAGGCAACTATTACTACAACGTAATGCCCTTCGGCCTGAAGAACGCCGGCGCGACCTATCAAAGAATGATGAACAAGGTCTTCCGGGGAGAGATAGGCGACATGCTCGAAGTCTATATGGACGACATGATCATAAAATCCCACGAGGAAACCGATCACACTGCCCATCTAATGAAGGTCTTTGAACAGGCCAGAAAGTACAAAATGCGTTTCAACCCGGAGAAGTGCACGTTCGGTGTTCGGGCAGGCAAGTTCCTCGGCTTCTACTTAACCGAACGAGGAATCAAAGCTAACCCCGATAAGTGTCGAGCATTCTCCGAGTTTTCGACGCCCAAGTCAAAGAAGTTCATCCAGTCCCTCAACGGGATGCTCGCGTCATTGTCCTGTTTCGTGGCCAAGTCTGCCCAACACGCCTTACCCTTCTTCAAACTCCTCTGCAAGGAGGCAGCGTTCAAATGGACTGAGGAATGTGACAAGGCTCTTCTCCACCTGAAACGAGCACTCTCAGAACCACCTGTTCTCTCTCGCCCGGACAACGGCAAAACTTTGTACCTGTATCTCGCCGTAGCAACCGAGGCGGTAAGCGCCACCCTTATCCGTGAAAGGCCTGACGGGCAGAAGCCCATATATTTTACGAGCAAAGCACTACAGGGACCAGAGTTGAGATACCAGCAAATAGAAAAAGTGGCGCTGGCCCTCATCAACGCATCCAGAAGACTGAGACACTACTTTCTAGCCCTCACGATTGTGGTTCGAACAGATCAACCCGTAAAGCATCTACTGGGACGACCAGACATGGTCGGTAGAATGCTCAAATGGTCGCTCGAGCTGTCCGAATTTGACATCCAGTATAAGAGCAGAAAATCCCTCAAGGCCCAATCTTTGGCCAACTTTGTCGCAGAGATGACGTTCGCAGACTCCCCCACTTGCGGAGCACGCAAATGGACCATTTTCGTAGACGGGGCCTCCAGTTCGGCGAAAAGCAGGGCAGGCATCATACTGGAAAGCGACGAGGGAATCATCGTTGAAGTATCACTCACCATGTCCTTCCCCACCTCTAACAACCAGGCTGAGTATGAAGCCTTCCTCGCCAGGCTACGCTTGGCCAAAGACCTTGGTGCGGAAGAAGTCGTTATTTGCATAGATTCATAACTCGTGGCCCTTCAAGTCCGAGGGGAATATCAAGCCAAAAAAGACAACCTAACCGAATACTTAGCCCTGGTCAAGAAGAAAATGACGAAGTTCGCAGCGGTGGAGGTAAAACATGTTCCCCGCGAACACAATGTTCGGGCAGACGTTTTGTCCAAACTAGCCAGCACAAACAAGAAAGGCGGAAACAAGTCCGTCATACAGGAAGTACTTCCTCGACCTAACATTGAGAAGACTTCCCCGATGCTCGACGTACAAGTGATCGGTGATAGCAATTGCTGGATGACCCCCGTTTGCAACTACCTCGCTAAAGACGAACTCCCGTCCGACCCTAAAGAAGCCAGCGTGGCCAGGCGAAGAGCATGCACCTACGTCCTAGTCGAAAATAAACTCTATAGACGAGGATTCTCCATTTCGCTGCTCAAGTGTGTCGAGGAAGAGATGGTCGCCCATATCTTGTGCGAAATCCATGAAGGAATCAACGCCCAACATCTCGGAGAAAGGTCCATTGCTCGTAAGGCCCTCCGAGCAAGATACTACTGGCCAACCATGCAGCATGACGCAAAAGATCACGTGAAGAAATGCGATTAATGCCAATGGCACGGGGATATGTACCTAGCTCCACCTAACAAGCTCAAGGCTATGTCCTCCCCGTGGCCTTTTGCCTGGTGAGGCCTGGACATCCTAGGACCCTTCGTGGTGGGATTAAATCAGAACAAATACTTAATAGTGGGCGTGGACTACTTCATAAAATGGATAGAAGCGGAGGACCTGGCCAAGATAATTGCCCTTAACATACTGCGTTTCTACAAACGAAACATCCTCGCACGTTTTGGCATCCCCCAAGCGATAGTCACGGACAACGGGACACAGTTCACAGACAGGAAGTTCTAAGACTTCGTCGCCCAGCTAGGCACGAAGCAACACTTCACATTCGTCAAACATCCTCAAACAAACGGGAAAGGTGATGCGGCAAACCAGGTCATCCTTCGAGGCCTCAAACGGAGGCTGGACGAAAAGAAGAAGGCTTGGGTCGAGGTGCTTCACAACATCTTACGGGCATACCACACAACTCCACACTCTTCAACCGGGGAAACACCTTTTCGTCTAGCCTATGGGACCGAGGCCATGATCCCCGTCGAAGTTCATGTACCCTCCAGGCGGACATAATCACCCCTGGACCAGGAAACGAACGACGAGGCACTAAGGGAGGAACTCGATCTCGTCGAGGAAATCCGAACAGGGGCAACTCTCCGCGAAGCCTCGTTAAAACAAAAATTTACCATCAGGCACAACGCCAAAGTCATACGACGAGAGTTCGACGTGGACAGCCTTGTCCTAAGAAGAAACCATAAAGACTCTCGCGAAAGCAAATTGACCACTAACTGGGAAGGACTCTATCGTGTCCGCGCAAAAATGGAGAATGGGGCCTATTACCTAGAACAACTCAACGGGGAAGAACTTGCTCGACCATGGAACGCCAAAAAGCTGAAACAATACTATAGCTAAGGCCTTAACTATCGGTTCGATCCGTCACGACGACGAGCATCACCTAGCAACCAGGATGCACGCCTAGGTACAAGCGTCGCATGCCAGTGAAGTAGAACCCCGTTCAGGAATGAGCCGAGTCTCTGCTCGACAGCGGTCCCTCAATCGAGCACCGCCGTCATCAAAGTACCACGACAGGCAGAACACCCAGCTCGCAATGGGGAGTTCACACCGCGAACTCAGACCTCAAACGCGACCTGAGCTCCGCATCATCGCCCGGATATTCCCCGGTCATTCGTCCAGTACCCCTCACTGACAAACACATCTACAACAAGCAATCCCCCAAAACTTAAAACAAAATAAAATAATCCCTATTGCGGGCATACATGCGCAAACGAGCATAAGTACAACACTTAGCGAAATTTAAATCAGATAAAGCCATACAAATCACAAAAGCGGCCAAGAGGACCGGGCACATAATTAAAGGTAATAAGTGGCCACAAGGACCACAATTGTGCTTGTTACATAAACAGAGGGCCACGCCCCCATTCAAAATAAATTACAAAGATACACGGCATGCAGGCCGGACAAATTACAACAAGCAAAAAGGGAGTCACTTTTCCATCCTCTCCAGTTGATCCTGGGCGAACTCTGGCTGCTCGACGACGGGCTACAGCGACTGGGTCTTCTTAGGGCGGGCATGCTCAGCACCAAGGTTGAGGAAATCAGGAAAAGTTATCTTGCCATCCTTCACCTGACCGAGGAAGTTGGTACCTTTGGTGGAAATCTGGACGTCAGGGTTCACTAGCCTGAGTTGGGCGACAACATTGTCAAATGATTCCTCCCCAATAGAAAACACGTCCTCTTCCGCCCGAAGCATACGAGCAACTAGCTCTACCCTGGTCTTCAGTTCCTTCACGTCCGCAAGCTCATCCTCGGCCGGAGCGCTTGCTTTCCTCATCTGATCAATCAGCTCCTCGGTTGCCTTCTTCTCCGCCTCCAGCTTGGCACTCTCCCCCTTCAACTGGGTAACCTCCTCGTCCGCCTTCTTCCTGGCCTCACCAGCTTCCTTGGCTTCTTCCTTAGCCTTCCTCGTCGTCTCCTCCATATACGCCATGGTAGCCCAGGAAGCTCGAAGTTCGGACTCTATTACAGAATCCCCCTCGGCATAGATCGCCGCCATTTCCAAAAGTTTAAACAATGCGGAGGCATCTTGCGCCACCAGCGCCCTCTTGTTCGGACGATCCATGCCCTCCAATTGGAAAGACTCTACCCGCGGGACAACCAGGGACGTCCCCTCGAAGAATTTTCTATCAAGTATACAAGGAGGAAGTTCAAACTTCCCTTTTCTTGATGGCCGGTTAAGATCCACGGTTTCATTGGCCCTCGCCCGCTTGGACCTGGAGGCCAAGGGCGAAGGGGACACTTGAGCGGGAGTAGGCGAGGAGCTCCTCACAACTGGCTGAGAAGGACGAGGAACACGCGGAACAAATCGAGTCTTTGGAGCAGCTGTCCCGGGCGCGTTCCTCGCAACAACATTTTGCACCATTCTTTCGTGGGCGGAGGGCATGTCACCTGCAGAAACACAACGAACATGTTAGACGAAGAAGTAAACATAATTCGGGCAAGTTAAAATAACTAAAACTACCTAGCAGCTTATAAGCGTATGCGGGGGTCTTGCACTCCAAAAGCGCCTTTGTGTTAATATACCGGTACTCCACCCTCTGGCTACAATCCTCCTAAGAAATCGGAGACCCCTTCTTCGTCCAGCATTCAGCAAGCCGGAAAGAGTTGACAAAGTTCACCAGCGTGTCATAGGCAGCGGCATCCTGCCCGTCTAGCATCTGTGGCTGGGCAACATACTTATTGGGTTCCTTTGAGAAATGGCTTGCATTCCAGTGGAAGGGAAACTTGAATTCTCTCTCCCCGATCAGTTTCCCGTCTTCGTCGCGCATATCGTTACCGTCCTCATCAACAGACACCGCCCAAACGTACGTACTGTCCTGGGCCCTCTCTGACACAGGCTCTATGATGTAGAACCTTTCCTTGAATGTCCAGATTGACTCTAAAAAGGGTTTGAACAGCTTGCGGGGCTGTTTCAACGAAACCCAACCATACCTCCTCCCCGCCAACTGCGGCTGAAGATGAAAGACAGTGAAGAATAAAGGGAGAGTAGCCCCTATCATCAAATGCTCGCACGTCAACTCAAAGGTACGAATGAATGCCAGCGAATTGGGATGCAGCTACGACGGAGCCAGGTCCAAGTGCACGAAGACCGACCGCTGCAAATTGGTGAAGGGCACCCTCAACCCTAACTCCTTAAAGGCATATTCATACATAGCAAATATCTCCCCGAAGTCCAAACAGATCTGATCATCTTGGGAGGGGAAATGCACCTTCCATTCCCCTTTCGGTCCAACATCTGTAAAGACATCCCCGGTGAAAGTAGCAAAGATGGATTCGTGCTCGGCAGGCTCAGCCATTGACCACTCCTCAGCAGGGTTCTCTTCAAGCTTCTCCCCGACTTCACTGGGGACGGTTGAAGCTTCACTACTACTGCTCTCCGAGGAGCTCTCCTCAGACGAATCTATTATAATTTCCCTGTCTGGCCCTGTCGCCATATCGATCACCTGAAAAGCAGAGAAAAGAAGTGAATTCAACGAAGAATCAAATCCACCCTTCCACCGCTAGTCAAGTGAAAGGGCGCGCAAAGGCCTGAGGACGACGTCCCCGACCTAAGCCCTAATAAAAAACTCAAGAGTCTCCCACGAAGAGATGCTCGGGACAAACCACTCCCGCACGAAGAGCTTCCTCGAGCCACTCCCCAGTTTCCGTTTGAAGCTTCACCGGAAACTGTAAAGCTTAACCGTAAACCGCAAACGTTCACCGGAAACTTCATTAAAGCACCGGAATCTGAGTAACTGCGACAGTTACACATGCATCATCATCACGACGATGCCGGAAACCGCCCCACACGCGAGATATCTAAGGAGCTTCAGCGGCCTCGTCGGCGGCAGAAGATGGTTTAGCCACCGTCCACCACCAACAACCACCGGGAAAAGCAGCGATTCGTCTTCTAACCAACTCCTAACCGCATGCAATCTATGAACTACCCTCAAAAGGGATAAAAGAGCACAAAATCAGCGAGCTTACTTGGTTAAGAAGATGAAGAGCGGTTGCCCGGAGGTTGATGCGGTGGCCGGAATAGCAAACAGCGGTGACGGGCAAGAGCTCTGAAGAAGACGAAGAGAAACAAGAGCAAAAAGTTCAGAATGAAACGGGCCTTCCCCTTTTATACAGAGAGGCACGTGCAGTGGCACGCCCTCGTAGGTCATGATGACTACTGACTAGCCATCATTACCTAGTAACTGCTACACAGGGCTCTAGGCACACGTGGCGCCCTAACGTTTCCAATTCTGACTAACTGTTAGTCTCCCCGTACGATGGGCAACCCGGTCACAGTCATGAATGTCACGGACACTAGGGGTCACGGGCACCACAAGATGACCTTCCTCGTCACCAAACAACGACTCCATGCTAGTTCCCCAGAACCACGGGCTATCTTTAAGTCATCACTCCCATGCTCGGGAGCAACGACTTGGGGGGCTCCTGTTCCAGACTGGACCAATGGCTAGGCATGACCCAATCCACTTCTGCTCCCAGAACGACCCAATTGCCTAAGTCCAATCCACGAAGGGGCGAAAGTACCTTATGCCCCTCCAACCGGGCAAGGACTGCATCGCTCCTCCCCGGAAATCCTACCCGTTCTGCACGGCTCCTGCACTCCCCGAACAGCTAAGGGCATGTGCCCGACACTATGCCTATGCCCGACATAACGACTAGTTTTGGGCATCCTGCCCGACATAACAGCTAGTTTTGGGCAGTTACCTATTCTTTGGGAAAACGGTTATTTCACCCCGAAAATAGGACCGTTGGCCACGCGTTGGGGGCACTATATAAACCCTCTCACTTGAGAGGGTCAGGTATCCAATAATCACCCATGAAACTCATACTTTGTACTTGCCCCTTTTCTCTGACCCTTTCTTACTTGAGCATCGGAGTGCCTTGCAGGTACACCCTCCCTCCTCCTCTTCTTACGACCAGCATCTCAGACGTACTTGGTGGCCCACTTCAACAGGATTTGATCCAGCCTTCACGATCAATATAATAAACTCATCTTTTAAACAGACATTAACAACAACATTCATCAACAACAAACATATCAAGGTATAAAATGCTTCAGAAACATATTATACATGTCAAGTCCCATAATGGTGTGTCAACAATGAAATAAGGATGAAGATAAATTTAGACCAGAAAACTTGTGCATATTTTGAATGGATGTCATTCTGGATCTTTGACACAAGTTTGTCAGGCAAAATTTAACTTCTTCCTCTTTATTGCAATAAGCATCCATACCTACAAGACGAAAAAAGAAGAAAGTTCAAACATCGTGAAACAAGCTATTGAAACAGATTTTGAAAAAAAAACTACAGAGAAAATGAACCTGTAAATACACATTGGCTTGTTATGGTTTCGTTTGTTGGTTTCCATATGAGAGAGACGAGTGACAGATTTTTTATGGTTTTATTTTGAGAGACGATTGAATGAGTTGTTAGAGTTTTATTTTGAGAGAGACGACTGTTATGTACTGAAGCGAAAGATAATTTCTCTTATATACAAATAAATATCATGTTTCACCAAGGTTGGAAATAAAAACCGTGGTGATATACATGGTCAAGAACATTTTTTATCACGAGAAATGGCTAATTGCTGGTGATGGAATTCGAACCATTTCACTCTGTGTACTTTTCACTACGGTTGCTACATTTGACTGTTGTGACATGTCATCTAGTAAATAAAAAAATGCGCCCATGATTAATCTATTACCACGGTTAACACTATAGTCGTCGTAATATTGGTGTTACGAAAAGATTATTTTGTAGTAGTGAACTTTGATTCTCTTTTTCCAGAAGTAGAGTACTTATGATCTTCTTCAGTGCCTCTTCTCTCAAGCAAGATTCCTTCCATTTAATATGTAATTTTGAAGGATTCAGTAAGCTTTTATGTAGTCAAACCTTCTTCATCAAACTCACAGCTAGAATCATATTTTCTAGTAAAAGCCTTCACCTTATTTATTCCTTCGCTTTCATCATTAGATTCTGACCAAGCGACAAATAACCCCTTCTTTTGACTCTTCAAAAAAGTAAGACATTCTTCTATAAAGTGTCTATATTCTTCACATTCAAAGCATTGAGTGCCCTTATAACTATTGGGTTCTCTTTTATCCTGTCTTTGTTCTGGGAAATGATGTTGGACTTCTTATCTAGTACATTGGTCATCCACTTCATGTCCAGATACTTCAAGGTTTGAATTTTTCCCCAAGAAGAGCAATATCATCTGCCAAGCTCTCTTTTTTGACACCCTGACTTCCAGCTTCCTCAGTGTTGGATACAAAGGTTAAACCCTTGTTCTTCTTTTCTGACCTACCCTTAATGGATATCTCAAAGGTTCGTAGGGAACCAATGAGTTCATCAACCTTTATACTGCTTAGGTCCTGAATTTCTTCAATAGAAATCACTTTCATTCAAACCACTTAGGTAAATATCTGAGAATCTTTCTGGAAAGCTTTTCTTCAAACATATTTTTACCTAAGGCAACAAATGTGTTGGCAATGTTTCACAATTTGATGTGAAACTCACTCACAATTTCATCTTCATTTATCCTCGGGTTCTCAAATTTTGTTGTTAGGAGTTGCAATCTTGACATACAAACCTTGGATGTGCCTTCATGTGCAATTTGAAGAATCTCTCATGGTTCTTCAGCTTGTGAACATGTGTTAATCATCCTAAACATGTTCTTGTCCATCCCATTGAAAATCACATTCAATGCCTTGTAGTTCCTAAGGGCTTCATCATTTTCAGCATCAGTCCAATCAGCCTCAAGTTTTTGGTTGGTTGTACCATCTTCAGAGGTAATCATTGGATGTTTCCATCCCTTGATCACAACTTTCCATGCTTTATTTCCCAAGGATTTGAGAAAAACCACCATCATCACCTTCCAATAATCATAGTTTTTGCCATTCAAATCAGGTGGTTTATTGATTGATCCTCCATCTTTAAATGTCTCTATTTGAGTATAATTTATCTTCCCTGGAGCTCACCCAATAGGCTAGGGTGCCTGCTCTGATGCCAAATGAAATTTTGTTCCTCAAGGTACAAATATCAACCTTGATGCTTCGACAACAAGTTCGACAAGTTACACCAGAACCACTTATGCTAACAATTAATAGATGATAGATCAAAAAAGCAATAATGAACACAGTTAATTGTTTACCCAGTTCAGTGAAACTACACCTATATCTGAGGGACTGAGTCTGCAACCCAAGAAAGAAAATTCATTATTAGTAGTTTAGTACAATTAGACTTACAAGCAACAATAAATCCTATGTTGTTCAATGTCCCTTCCTAACACTACCCAATGACTTTTTATTTAGAGTCCCCCCTAAATATGAGAACCTACTCACTTTCTTCTCTACCACAATCCTAGTGATAGGGGCAAACAACCACTAAACTATAGTGATCAACTTCAATCTTCACAAGATAAAGAATGTTGAATATTGCAACTCAACTAGACAAACCTTCTATGCAAAGTTACTAAAGCATAGAGGTTTGCATAAAAAAATTAATTACAACTCAATTAGACAAACCATCTATGCCAAGTTACTGAAATATAAAGGTGTACAAAAAGATTCAAAACTAATCCTATTAGGGTATTAGAGTGAATACATGGCACATGACCTAACACTCTGAGATCTTCAATGGGAGTGCTTGCTTTCCAATGTAGGTTTGAGCTCCTAATATAACAAAGTAAATATGAGCTTTTCACCTTGGATAGTATCTTTAAATTCGTCCAGAATTAATGTTAATTATGTTGGATATTTGACTTTCTCCTTGAATATCTCCAACAAGATATGATTTGTTTTAGTTTAAATTCAAATTTAAATCTTCATTTAAATTCGAAATAAACTTCATCCAACTGTCAAATAAATCATATAATCATATTGTTAACTCAATAACAATAAAATCTTTAATAAATCTTTTGTAAAACACACTCCAAAATGTAGTATTCTGACGCCTGTTGAACAAAGCCCAAATGTCGTACCAACGTGTTGGAGCATCGCGTCCAATATGTGACCTTTCTGCAACTTTATACAGCTTTAGCAAGCTAGACCAATCTTGAACACTTGGACACTTCTCTAAGTTGTTGTTTTGCTAAAATGCAGCCAATTCAATGGGAACAACAAGAAGCAGTTACATGGCCTTACACTGGAAATTATTTGAGTATGATGTGTTTAGGTTCAAAAGAACCAGTGACGTGTAGGACTTATGTCCAGTGACGAGGATTGGAGTTGGAGGATTATGGATGTTGATTTGCGTTAATTGTATTATTCATGCATTATGTACATTAGAGATATGTAGGACTTCAGTCAAATGATGAGTAAGACTTCGGTCCAATGATGAGTAGGACTTTGATCCAGTGATAGGTTGAATACATCAGTAACATACCTCTGATATCCAAGAGATTAGTACCACATGCGTGGGAGTAGAAGAGATGAACATTGCATGCATAATTATCTATGTTATCTGATTATGTGATTGTGATTTGAATGTATATGATGATTATATTATCCTTGTTATTTTAACACCGTTTGATTTGTGGAATGTATTCTCACCCCTTTCTTCTTTTTTGTATGTTTCTCTATATGTATATTCTATAGATAATCAGGTTGAGACTAAGGAGTAATTGTTGTGTTTAACCGTGAAGGATGGCGTAGTTGGCATCTTCGTTGCTTTATTTATCGTTTTATGTTCTCCGCATGTTCGCTGGCTATTTAGTTTTTACCTTGTCGATGTGATAGTGTAACACTGGGTTAGGATTACCATGTTTCATTTCTAAGTTGCTTACTTGAATAATGATGGTCTGTTGTTTTGAAGTTAATTACATATTATTAATTAAATATTCAATATTGAGAGATATGTGTGACACCTTATTTTTGTTTCATCATCATATTTTCTGCATGCGTTTGTATAAAATATATGTTAGGGTTTAGGGTGTTACATTATCTATTCAACTTTATTTCTCCTCTCTCACTCATCACTAACTAGCCGTTGTAAGCAACTTTTTTTACCCTTTTTCTCTTATTTACTCTAGGTTATAGTTTTTATTATTGAGTGTGTTGCGTTTAGAAAAGCCATAGAATCCCAAACTATTTCAGAGACAATTGATATGTGGATCTGGTGCTTGAAAGCGTTGGAACATATAACTGGGGAAGTGGATTGGAAGTTTGTAGAGAGGGAGATGTTCAGTTTTTCTGATAGTTTTTCTAGCGATAGTAGCACTGATTTGGCATCTTCTTCCTAAAGTTATATCGAATTCATCATGGAGCTCTCCACCTCTTCAAATCACATATTCTTCGAGTGCTAAATCTCGCCCTTCCTAGCTACATCAGAATAGCTAGGCTTTCATATAGAGATTCAAAATCCTTTGTTAAGGCCTTTAACTCAGTATTGAAAACAAGTCCCCAGTTTTCAATACATGTAGCTTCCTCATAGGTTGATGGTTCAGGGATGGTGGTGAGGTTCAGGGATAATGGTGAGGTTCACGGCATAATGTTTATGATTTTAAGAGAAAATTTGATAAGACACAGAAGATTAGAGATAATACTTATTACGCTCAGATGATAATTTGAATGTAGAAGCAGATGAGTTGTGAAATGTATCAGTGAAAAAGTTACAAAGATAATCTTATAGTGTCTTTGGATGAGATAATTAAATTTTTTTAAGGAATTTAAAATTTTAAGCAATTCAAATGTTTCAATTGAAATCCATTCATTTTTAAAATCTTTTGTTTGGATAGATTATTTAGATAAATCATTGTTAGATTTTTGGGTCATTTTTATAAATTTTAAATTTTAAAAATAGAAACTAATTTGCCATTTTTAAAACTTAAAGGGAACAATTTGAAAATTTTGAAAATTATGAAGGATTAATTTGCAATTTTTTTTAAAACGTTGAGGGCCAATTTTAAAATTCTAAAGTTTTTGAAATAATAAAATTAACTGATTTTACATTCAAATTCTATAGAGTATGAGATAAATTTAAACTTCTTTAATTTTAGGTATCATTTCAAAATTATAAAATTTAACTTGGACTAAGTACTTTATAATTTTAACAATTCTTCATATTTTTTATTTAAATAATGACTCAATAATTTATCAGTATGAGTATGTTAGGTTAAGCTTCTATCCTAGATTGATGATGTAAATTTGTAATATTTGCAGGGGCGAACCACTGTGGGGAAAGGGGGGCACGACCACCCCCAATATTTTTTTTAAATTTATTTTTTCATATTGGGAAAATACATAAGTCCCATTTATTAAAAATTAAAACTACAAAATTGTCATCAAGCCTATTTTAACCCAAAATACATGTACAGTAGTGATAGTAATATTTTTACAAAATAAAAAAACAGTAGCAGTTCCACGCCCTTTTTTCTTCTCTATGGCATCGTCGGTCTCCGCTTGCCACTCTCTGAACTGTGTACTTTTCGGGTAAATGGTTTTTCTTCCATTTATTTAATTATTTATTTACTGAATAGAATATTAGTTTTTTTCTTCAATTTCACAAATTGATAATACAATCAAATTGATAATATTGTGTCAATTTAAAGAATACTGTGTAAGATTGAATTGTGAATTTAGGGATTTTTGGGATTGTTTCTCTTTTATAAGTTTTATTGTGAATTTAAAGAACTTTGAGAATTTGTTGTGTTGTGCTTAAATTTTAGTTGAAGTTGAACAATACTCAACTAAAGTGTATTTTCTTTTTGTTAATTTCTTCAATTGATTTTGCAGCACAAAAGTGATAATGAAAAGTAGAAAATTTGATTCTTTTTTCAAGAGGAAAGAAAGAGATGACGAAAATTTCACTTCTATGTGCGAACCTCAAAGAGTTCTTGAGAATCCAAGAATTGAAGAAAATCTTAATAGAGTTTGCCCAGATGAAATTGAGAATTCTTTAGAACGTGATCCTGGAAAACGTCCTCCGATGTGGGAATATCCATTAAATCAAATGGATGAAATATGAAGAGCTTATTTGAAATGGGGTCCATATCAAATGTATTTAGAGCAATATCCATTATCTGGTAAAGAAGACCATCAAAGAATATTTCAACACCCCTGGTTTAGCCTTTTTCCTTCGTGGTTAGAATATTCACCTTCAGAAGATGCTGCTTATTATTTACCATGTTATCTTTTTAGCAAAAGACCAAGTGGACGTCCTGGTTCAGATGTCTTCATTTTTACATGTTTTAGAGGTTGAAAGAAAGTTAGAAATGGAAAGCATTGTGCATTTCTTAAACACATAGGGAAAGATCCTTGTTCTACGAAAGCTTGTCAAGATCTATTAAACCAAGATGGGCACATTAGGAACATTATTCAAGCTCAAAGTTTGATTGAAATTATGAAGAATCGACTACGTCTCAAGACTTCAATTGACACAGTTCGTTGGTTAACTTTTCAAGCTTGTGCATTTAGAGGTCGTGATGAAAGTAAATAATCATTAAACCAAGGTAATTTTCTTGAATTGACAAAACTCTTGGCATGTTACAATGATGAAGTTGCAAAAGTTATGTTAGAAAATGCTCCATCTAATAGCAAGTATACTTCACATAAAATTCAAAAAGAGATCTTGCACATTCTTTCAAGTAGGGTGAAAAAGTATATCCGTGAATAAATTGGCGATTCCAAATTTTGTATAGTTGTAGATGAAGCTCGTGATGAATCTAAAAAAGATCAAATGTCTCTTGTTTTGAGATTTGTTGATAAAGATGGTTTTATACAAGAGAGATTTTTTGACCTTGCACGTGTTAATGACACTACATCTTTAACTCTTAACCAAAAGGTATGTGATATACTTTCTCAACATAACCTTGATGTCTCTAACATTCGAGGTTAAGGGTATGATGGTGCTAGCAATCTGAGAGGAGAATGAAACGGTTTACAAGCATTATTTATGAAGGATTGTCCTTATGCATATTATGTTCATTGCTTTGCTCATCGATTGCAACTTGTCCTGGTTACCGCATCAAAAGAAGTTAAACCAATTCATCAATTCTTTGATAAGCTAACTCATATTGTAAATGTTATTTGTTCTTCTACAAAGTGTCATGATGAGTTACAAGCTTCCCAATTAGATGAAATTGAACATTTGTTAGAGATTGTAACTGGTAAAGGTGAAAATCAAATTGGTACTTTGAGATGGGCTGGAGATACTCGTTCGGGATCACACTTCTCTTCTATTAGTAGATTGATAAATATCTATGAAGCAACTTTTATTGTTTCAAAAAAAAATTGCAAAGGAAGGATTAAATTATGCTTCACGTGGAGATGCTGACAATGCTTACAATTACTTGAAATCATTTGATTTTATATTCATATTGCATCTGATGAAAAAAATTATGGGTGTCACAAATATGCTTTGCCAATCCTTACAACAACAATCCCAAGATGTAGTTAATGTTATGCATTTGGTTTGTACAACAAAAACTCTTATTCAAGAATTGAGAGAAGATGGTTGGGATAAATTATTTACTTGTGTGAAGTCTTTTTTTTTTAAAACATGATATTGAGGTTCCTGAAATTGATGACGTTCATTCAACAACAAGATTTGGATGCTCTTGTCTTGAATAAAACCAGGTAACCATTGAGCATTATTTTAGAGTTGAAATATTTTCCGCTACCATTGATAAATAATTACAAGAGTTGAATGGCAGATTTAGTGAGCAAGCAATTGGTTTGTTAACTCTAAGTTGTGATTTGGCTCCCAAGGACAATTACAAGGCTTTTAACTTTGATACTATTTATACTCTAGTTGAAAAGTATTATCCTATGGACTTCAATGAGCAAGAGAGGATTAATTTGCAATTTCAACTTCGGCATTTTATTATTGATGCTCGCCAAGCACCGAGTTTGAATAATTTATCAACTATTCAAGACTTATGTTCATCTTTAGCTGCAACTGGAAAGAATAAAATTTATTATTTGATTGATAGACTGCTCCATCTTGTCATGACTCTCCCTGTATCTACGACCACTACTGAAAGATTTTTCTCAGCAATGAAAATTATCAAGACAAGATTGAGAAGCAAAATGGAAGTTAATTTTCAAGAAGATAGCATCACAGTTAACATTGAAAGAGAAATTGCTGCAAATATTGATTCTGAGACTATTATTGAGGATTTCAAGCTACTCAAAAACCGTAGAACATTATTATAAGGTATTTTTAAGTAATAGTTTTTAATCATTTTATGTTCAACTTTGTGTTTATTGAATTTTAAATATTTTATATACACTATGGTATGAATATTTTATTTATAAATTATAGTTTAATTTTGTGGCCACTTCAAACTTTATAGTCTAGTTCCGCCACTGAATATTTGATGCATTATATGACTAGGAATCATAAGGTGAAGAATGATTTGGTTTTGGTGTTGCAGCGTGAGCTTTTATGACTGGTTTATTGACTTGTTATATGTAATTATTGTTGAAATATTAGATTTGATTTGATTTGATTAGATTTAATATTTAAATATAATCCAAGTTGTGTTAGCACAAGCCCAAAGTTATTTAGGGTTTGTTATTTAGTTTGTTATTTTAGTCAAGTCACTTAGGTATATAAATAGACACTTTGTAATTCAGTTTTTAACAATTCAATTCAATAATATTTTCCCTTATTTTCTCTCTTTCTCTCCTCGCTAAAAGTGCCTCACGCACTAACAAATTGGTATCTAGAGCTCCGATTAGATTCTTGATCGTGCTTTCAAGAATCAAACGTCAGAGATCATGTTTTCGGGATCGTGGGTTATTGTTGATCAATCGCTGCAAAGATGAATGGTAACGAAAATTTACCAAACTCCCTTCCAACTCTTGATGGCAAGAATTGGCTTCGATGGAGAAAACATATGCAATCTATATTTGGCTTTCATGAAACCCTAGAAGTGGTTACTAATGGCGTTCCTGCGCTTGGTGAAAATGCAACTGAAGCACATAAAACCTCTCACAAGGAGGCCAAGAAGAAGGATTGTAAGGCGGCGTTCTACATCCAATCGGCGGTTGATGCAGATAACTTCGACAGAATCGCTCATGCTGAATCGACGAAGGAGGTGTGGGATATTTTGTCAAAGTAATATAAAGGAGGCGAGAAAGTTAAGGTTGTTAAGTTGCAAACTTTGCGACGACAATATGAATATTGTCAATGGAAGAAGATGAAAAGATTGCATGCTATGTGTCAAAGGTGTAAAAACCCGTCCAACTCATGAAGGGTTATGGTGAAACCCTAACTGGTAAGATGATAGTTGAGAAGGTAATGCGTACGTTGACCTCTCACTTTAATCACGTTATCGTAGCTATTCAAGAATCCAACAATATTGAAACATTAGATTTGGTTAGTTCGTTGGAAGCGCATGAGATTAGGATTGTCGAAAGGAAAGGAGTTCAAGACTCGATACAAGCACTACAGGCGCAATCGTGGAAGAAGAATGGTGGTTCCAACAAGTTCAAAGGAAAAATTGACAAGACTCAGGGCAAGAAGTCTTGGTCGAATCCTCACAAGAATAAGATTGATGATAGAACTTCTGAATCCTCGAAAAGAGGAGAAGGAAATTCCTATCAGAAAGACAAAGTAGAGAAAAGAGGTGTGCAATGTTATAACTGTGAAAAGTATGGTCACTTGGCCAAGCATTGTTGGTACAAGAAAGACAAAGGTTTGACAAAAGGCAATGACGAAGGAGCGAACCTTGTACGTCAAGATTCAGATGATATGGTGGTTATGGATGCAGTTGCAGATGACCACGTCGAATCAAAGATCTGGTTCCTCGACTCAGACTGTTCGGATCACATGGCTGGTAAAAGAACATGCTAAGTAGATTTCAGAAGAGTAAGGTGAAACTTGCTGATAATATCTCATTGCCAATAGAAGGTACTGGCAACATAGTTATTCAAATGATTAATGGAGCAAAAGCCTTGATCAAAGATGTACTCTATGTCCCTAGAATGAAGTGCAATCTGGTAAGTGTTGGACAACTGGTCGAAAAGGGGTTCTCAATGGTTATGAAAGATGGAGCCTTAAAACTTTTCGACATCCAAAATAACTTGGTTTTGAAATTTCCTCTGTCGAAGAATAGAACATTTAAGACCATGATCAGTTCAACTAAGGTACAATGTCAGAAATCAGTTGTCGATCACAAGAATAGTTGGTTGTGGCATCTGAGGTTTGGTCGTCTGAACTTTAGGTTGCTAAATCAACTGATCAGTCAAGATATGGTAACAAGTATACCAAGTCTTGAGATGCCTGACAAACTTTGTGAAGGTTGTCTAGACAGAAAGCAGTCCAGGATGTATTTCGTTTTGACTAGGCCAATGAGATCATCCTGCATACTCGAAGTTGTACATTCATATGAATGTGGTCATTTTGAAGAGCATACCATTGGTGGAAACAGGTATTTCGTCTCATTTATTGATGAGTACAGTCGAAAGATCTGGATCTATGTAATCAAAGGAAAGACGGAGTATTTGAAATCTTTAAGAGATTCAAGATACTTGTCGAAAACCAGGGTGAAAAGAAAATTAAAGTTCTGCGAACAGATGGAGGTGGTGAATACACATCCAAGATATTTGAAGCATTATGTGCAGAACATGGTATTGATCATGAGATAACTGCTCCTTATACTCCTCAACATAATGGAATAGCAGAAAGGAGAAATAGGATCATATTAGACATGGCGAGATGCATGCTGAAGCAGAAGAATTTACCAAAATCCTTATGGGGAGAAGCTGTTTCGACTACTGTTTATATTCTGAACAGGTGTCCTACCAAGAAGCTAAAAAACAAGGTTCCTGAAGAAGTGTGGAGTGGCAAACGACCATCAGTGAGTGAAGGTGTTTGGATCTATTTGTTACAAGCATATTCCTGACGCTAGGAGAAGGAAACATGATGATAAGAGTGAACCTATGATTCTAGTAGGATATCATAAGACTGGAGCATACAGGTTGTTCAATCCAATTAATCAAAAGATTGTGATGAGTCGAGACCTTGTGATTGATGAAAATTCTTCCTCGGATTGGAATTCTAGTAATGCAATTGATAAGCTACTGATGAGCTATGATTTTGACGAAGCAAGTAATGATATCGAAGTCGAAGATATTATTGATACTCCAGTCGAATAAGAAGTCTAAGCAGTTGCTGACATTCTTGACTTAGTCGAAGTCGAAGAGGATATGGCTGGCACAAGTCAGAGACCTCAAAGAACTAGAGCTCGTCCAGCAAGACTTCAAGACTATGAAGTGGTTGGTGATGATGAAGTCACAATAGATGGAGAACTGGTTCATTTTGCTTTACTTGTAGGTGTTGAACCAATCAACTATAGTGAAGCCTTCAATGATAAATAATGGAAGTCTGCTATGGTCGAAGAGTTACAAGCAATTGAAAGAAATAACACATGGGAGTTGGTCGAATTGCCAGCTCATATAAAAGCTATAGAAGTGAAGTGGGTGTTCAAGCTGAAGCACAATGCTGATGGGTGGATAGCAAGGCATAATGCTAGATTGGTAGCTCGAGGATTTCTCCAGAGAGCAGGACTCGACTACTCTGAAATATTTGCACCTGTCGCAAGATTGGAAACTGTTCGACTAGTGGTGGCCTTGGCATGCAAGCAAGGCTGGTCAACATTTCACTTAGATGTGAAATTAGCATTTTTGGATGGACCTTTAGAAGAAGAGGTGTATGCCACACAACCTCCTGGGTTTGTGTTTCAGGAGGAAGCAGATAAAGTATACAAGTTGTACAAAGCGCTTTATGGTCTCAAGCAGGCACCCAGGGCATAGAACAAGAAGATCGACTCATACTTGGTCAAATTGGGATTCGTAAAATGCAAATCCGAGTATGGTGTCTATGTTCAAGTTGTGGCACAAGATATAACAATAATTTGCTTATATGTCGATGACTTGTTAATAACTGGAAATAGCCTGAAGAACTTGTCTAAGTTCAAAGAGCTAATGAAGAAGGAATTTGAAATGTCGGATCTGGGAAAGTTGTCATACTTCCTAGGCATGTAATTTCAAATGTCAAAGCAAGGCATGGTGCTACATCAAAGAAAGTATGTCAAAGAGATGCTCAAGAGATTCAGAGTGGATGATTCGACTTCTGCATCTTCACCTATCGAACCAAATTTAAAGTTGGAGAAGCATGAAGAGGACGACAAAGTCGATGCAACTTTGTTCAAATAGATTTTTGGATCTCTAAGATATGTGTGCAACAGTCAACCTGATATATGTTTCTCAATCGGATTAGCAGATACATGAGTGAACCAAGGGTGTCACACATGAAGGCTGCAAGAAGAATCCTGAGATACTTAAAAGGATCGACAAACTATGGGATTTTATTTCGACGAGACTCTGAAAGCAAAGAAGCTATGGTTACTTGTTATTCAGATGCTGATTGGTGCAGAGATAAGGAAGATCGAAGAAGCACCACTGGATATTTCTTTCAAGTATTTGGTGCCCCAATTTGATGGTGCTCGAGAAAGCAACCTGTGGTGGCACTATCATCATGTGAAGCGGAATATATAGCAGGATCATATGCTGCATGTTAAGCAATTTGGATCATATCAATACTTGAAGAAATGGAAGTCGAAGTGAAGAAACCTCCTGTGTTGCAAATCGACAACAAGTCTGCCATAAATTTGGCGAAGAATCTAGTTCTGCATGGAAGAAGTAAACATATCGAAGCTAGATTTCACTTCTTAAGGGAAAAGGTAAATCGAGGTGAACTTGATGTTAGGCACTACTCAAGTGAAGCACAGTTGGTCAACATTTTCACCAAAGGATTGAAGATTGACAACTTCTTGAATTTGAGAAAGAAATTATGAATAGTTCAAATCGACTATGATTAGCATAGGTTCGACAACTTGGATTATGGGGGGTATGTTGAAATATTAGATTAGATTTGATTTGATTAGATTTAATATTTAAATATAATCCAAGTTGTGTTAGCCCAAACCCAAAGTTATTTAGGGTTTGTTATTTAGTTTATTATTTCAGTCAAGTCACTTAGGTGTATAAATAGACACTTTGTAATTCAGTTTTTAACAATTCAATTCAATAATATTTCTCCTTACTCTCTCTCTCTCTCTCTCTCTCTCTCTCTCTCTTCTCGCTAAAAGTGTCTCACGCACTAACAATTATGAGTATATGCAATCAATTCATCAAAATGAACTTGATTGTTTTATGTACATGCAACAAGATTAGCTCAACGAATTTGAAGGCCTAAGACAAAATTTAAAATAAAAATTTTAAAAAACAAAAATATATATTAATAAAACTTATTTTGATTTTTTATTTTAAAATAAAAGAAACCATAAATAAATTCCTTAAACTATTATTTTCTTCAATGAAGTCTCTAAATAATATAAAATTAATTAATAATTTCAAAAATATATTAATTTTACTAATTTAATCCTTAATTAATATTAAAAATGATCATGTGAATTAAATTTATTAATTTTATGCACTTTTTGAGATACATAGTTAAAATAATTACTTATTATATTATATAATTTAATATTTATATTAAAAATAAAATATTATTTTAGAAAATTAACTTTAAATTATTTATTTTTATTTGTGTGGAAATAGTAGTAGATCTTAGTCCAAAAAAAAAATTATGACCAAATGAAATTAGGTAAGATATTAAATTCAAAATTACATGTAAGTATATCATTTTATGAAATTTTAAAATAAATGATTAATTATACCATAAATATATGGTTAGATGAATGGCCAATATAATTGAATATAAATTGATTAAAGAAAAGAAAGAAAAACATAAAACCCGAAAACAAACACTTGCAGGAGTTGAACTGCTGACATTTAAAACATTCGAGATTTTATCGCTATGCTACTTTTGAATGCAACATATTCTTTTACTTATATATATATATATATATATATATATATATATATATATATATATATATATATATATATATATATATATATATATATATATATATATATATATATAACCAATTTATTTAGAGGCCTTTTTATAGCCTAAAAAGAGACGTCTAATGCATGAGATTTTATCCTGCCACCCTCTACATTAACTTGACACCCCCGCATGAGGGATGATATTATATTTATGTCTTTATTAAAAAAAAATTTATTTTTCATAAGTATATGAAATTATCAGATTTTTCGTAGACATACAAAATGTTGTGCCATTTTTTTTCGTTTGGATGAAAAAATACTGAATTGTTTTGAAAAAATACCTGATAGTTTACTAAATTATGAAAAATTATCGGACATTTCAAAAATTGCTAGTAAAAATTCATGGGATTTTGGAAAATTGTTAAAGAAATATCGGATATTTGAAAAATTTGATGCATTTATACCAAATATTTTGAAAATCTGGTTAACTATAAGAACTACTGAATATTTTGAAAAATCTGGTACAAACAAAAAATTTTGGACATTTAAAAAATGAGATTTATAAAAAAAACATAACTTTTAAACATTTTTAACAAATGATACCCGATAAAATATATACATATAATATAAAAAATGCTACAATGTCAAATAAAAACAAATTATGTCGACTTCCTAGCTTCTTCTTCTCATTGCCTAATACGTCCCGCATATGCTGATTCTCATGCTCTTGCATATTCATTACAATTCTGTCTCTATCGGTCTATGACTGGAGGCAAAGGACAATTGAGTTTCAACTTCACCTGAACCCAATAACTGTTGTTAACAAAACCAACATCAATAATTTATGTCTACTAGAAACTATGCATAAAGCTATCAATTATAGGGAAAATGTGATGTTAAGATTCCTGGACAACGAGGAAAATATGACATTGTATCTAGAAGCAATAGGGTAACCCATATCAGAAATCATCATCCACTTCTCACAACTCTGCACACCCAAGCTAGCTACCCGCAACACACTCCTAACATCTGGCACTGTGACATATAACAACTTGGAATTCAATTGATGGTGTTGATAAACTTCACCATCTAACTGCATCTGAACCAAAGGCAAAGACTTTTCTCCCCATCCAAGTAAACATGAAATAACACATAAACCACAATTTCCATCTTTACCCACGTCAACAATGTCATTAATGTACTGATGTCAGAAATCATGAAACCGAAACAAGTAAAAAAGTATTGAAGACTGGCTAATTAGTTGGCTTTCAATTGGTTTTGTAAATGATCTCTTCGTAGACTGACTTCCCTGTGAGCCCTCAACATACTCCCATTACGAAGGATCACGATGCACATCACTCTCTTAACCCTTTTTACTATTCTTATTTCCCTTAATTGCCTTGAATTTCACTAGTAGTGGACACATGGAAAATGTGGATGGATGTGTTAGCTCCTAAACTCTTTTCTTCATCACCCTTTAGCCTACAATATCTAGTGTACTGAAATACCTCTTCAACTCTTCACACTCTTCTTCTAAATCCAATTGTGCCCCACTATCTTCATGAGTGACCTAATGCTCTTCAATGTATAATTTCTTCCAAAACACATGAATGGATTATAGCGGGATAGGCTCACCTTTGTATTTGAAGACCTGCATGTTCACACATACAAGGTAACCTATATGTTGTCATAATGAAGCAACCACATGCAACTTTGTCTGAACTAACAAATTTTACCTTTTCCAGTTTCTTTCCTATGTGATGTATACATTGTCTTGAAACGAAATCGTGCAATCTGAAGTAAAATGGAGTGTTATACCAATGCTCAATATTGGCAATACTTTTCTAAAATGATACTCTAATTGAACATAATTGCAACTTCATCATGGTGTTCACTGCTTTCTAACTTCTACATAAATTTCCCCTGCAAGTTATCAACATGTTTTTTAGTCTCCAGTGAGCAGACTTAACCCTAAAAAACATAAATATAAAAAGGATGTCATTATTTGATAATTAGAAATGATGTACCCATATTCAAAGTCACATCAATGTACCTGTGTGTAGTCATGTTTCTTAAATGAGTGACTCTATTAGTCTAAGCTAACAAATCTTTCTTTATAGGGTGTCAACCAAGTTTCGTGCACATACTGAAAAAATTTAGGAATATCAGCACGTACAACCTCAAAATGCTTTAGGTGTACAAAAACTCAGACTCCGTATTCGAATATATGATGTTGTTCAATATATTCATAACATGCTCATGCCTATCTAATTCAGCATACTCCTTACACTCCATACTAACATTTTTTGAAATATGGAACAAACACAACAAATGAGTTGAGTTTGGAAACACAACTTCCAAAAAATTCATCAATGCCAATTCACGGTCTATAATCAAAACCTCCAGTAGAAACTTCTCGAAAGAAAACATCTTTTTTATCTTATCAAGTTCCCATGTGAAGTTTTCCTCCCTTTCATGTTTCATATAGGCAAATCCAACTCAAAACACAAATTCCGTGGATGTAATACCAACAATCTTAAGTAGTGGTAACCAATATCTGTTTGTTTTGTATGTACAATAAATAATCAATGACTTCCAACCCAGAATCAAATAAATGAAAATAGAAACAATTGGAGCATGCAGTACTTGTTTGTTTTGTATGTACAATAAAAAATCAACACCAAATGAAACATGTTAAAAAATTTCACTGAATCAGGATGCGTCCAAAAGATATCAATAATAACATCTGAATCGTCCTTATTTCTGGTCAAGTACATGTATTTCTCATCATGAATTAGTTTCAGCAGATGTTACATTTCTGTCAATGGACCTCTCTTGCTCGTCTTGTATGTATATCTTTCCTTATACACTTGGTTAACACTCGTCAAGTTTTTTAGATCTCCATCTTTTAAAGCAGTAATTATGTATCTGGGAGGCATATTGTATCTGATCGTGTCATTTAAAAACTTTCTTTCATTATTTTTTAAACGACCTAATACTTCATGGCCATCTAAGTCCTTAGCTAGTATATGATTGTGAAACCCACACCTATCAGTAACCTTTCAACTGCTTCCATTTGGTACATATCTCAGCATAAATGGACATTTAACTTTCATAATATATCTTCATTCAGACACATTTTTTCTTTTGTAGTTTCCTCCTCTCTTACAACCCATACTCAATTTATCTTTTCTCCCTCTGATCCCATTTGCAGTATCAAAACACATAGTAACAATAATAATACCATGTTGTTTACCAAAGAACTGTGCCCATGCCAAAACGTCAGTTTAGGAGAAAAATATCAATCATTTACAACATATACAGAATAAATTATCAATATCAGAGATGTCGTGAGCCTATTAATTTTTGAACAAGTAAAAAATTAAACATGTAAGTCAAACATACATCGTTAGTGGTGAAAAACTGTGTAAATCTACATGGGAAACATCAGGATCTGGACCGCACAAATGAAGCATACTGAACTACAAGATTTTTTTATTTTATGCAAAAAAAATTGGTATATCGGATTTTTCAAAAAATTTGATACTTTTCAATGTTTTCCAGATGTTTTGAAAAATATGGTAGAAATCTATAGAACTTTTTGAAACCTCTGGTACACACACTAACTCCTAACCAAAAAATGTCAGAATTTTCAAAAACTCCGATATTTTTCAATGTTTTTCCAGATATTTTGAAAAATTAAATAGAAATATGTACTGAACTTTTTGAAACCTCTGGTCTGCACACAAACCCCTACCTAAAAAATGTGGGATTTTTCCAAAATATCCGATAAATCTGCAACAAAATGCCGGATTTTAAAAAAAAGTTCGGTAAAAATACAAGAAAATATTGGATTTTTCAAAAAATCTGATAAAAAACTCATACCGATTTTTTAAAATTCCAGTAAAAATGTATAAAATTTTCCTCTTATGAAAATTTCGGTACCAAATACTTCAATATAACTATTGGATTTTTTGTTTTTACCTGTTTTTACAAAGTGAATTTTTTTTTACAGAAAGAAGATTTTTGAAAGGTAAATAATGCGAAATATATTTTTGTTATTATAAAAAATAGGGGTGGGTCAAAGTTGGAGAGTAGCCGGATAAAACCTCCTAAAATAATGATCTTACTTGTCTTGTCCTTCGGCCGGACTATGCAATTTTAGAAACAATCCCTTCAAATAATTTTGATTGATATGGAAAAATGAGTTAAAGCATAATGACATTTCCTTCAAATCCATTCAAAGCTCTTCAAACAAAAAATGTTATCTTTTAACACCTATTCTAAATTCTAAGTAAATACTTTTTTACCTAGAATCTAACTTTTTCCTACTAGCTTGAAAATTTTAATCAAAACATAATGATCCAAAAACTTTGACAGAATTTATATTGGATGAAAATTGACTAAAATTTCAAAAGGAGATTATTTTCAACAAGAAATGTATATGCAAACTATTAATAATTTTGGACGGTATGGCTAAGTTCACGTGCCCATAATATTTTTGACAAATTTGATTAGAATAGAAGGGCTCAAAAAACCTCAAAAATGTGTTGGTGTTTCTTTTCCATCATTTCGTTTTGTTGAGGATGCCAACACATGAAACATGACAAATAATTCCATTTTCATTGTAAAATTCTCTAACCATAAAATAATTTCCATTATCTAAATCTAATGCACTTGATTTTTATGTTAAATTGAGTGTTGTAATAGTAACATAAGACTTAATGAGTGAATATGCTTTTGAATTTAATCCCATAAGATATAGCCGAGTAAATATACTTTTGCATTTGAAGTCAAGCATAGAAAGCACGCATAAAGGAATTATTTACGGAAGGAATTTTTTTATTGATCGCAACAAATTTTTCATAAGAAGGACGTCTAAAATAATTATTATTTAGGTTTGATTTTTGGTTTTAGTTTTTAAAAACCGTCAAATCGATGAACCGAATAAATGATTATAGATATCTATTTAATTTTTTATTTAGTCTATTATTAAACCTAAATTTTGTATATGTTTAACTTTTCTTCATCTTTGTTTACATTTTATTCCTTTCAACAAAACATGCCGCTAAAATCAAACTTCAAATATAAAATATAAAAATCATAAGCTACAAAAACCTGATCGCACCAAACTGCTACTCTGGTTATCCGCCATCACTATTTCCCTTGTCACTGTCATTCTTATAGATTATAGTTATCTTATTCGAGTTCAAGGTCTCTTCGTTAGTTTTTATCTATTTTTTTTATCTTCTGTGTTTCTTCTTTTTCAAAAAAATTATTTATAATCTTGTTAAAAAATAATTTTGATATATGTTTCATGTATGAGACATGTTAATTTATGTGTATTGAAATTTTTTGCTATTATTTTTGTGTTTTATTTGTTAAAATTTCAAATCCCTTCACAATATGCTAACTTTTGTATTCGCTAGTATACTTATTTTTATAATGTAATGAAAAGCACGTCAATGTTTCATATGGATTAAAAACAACTTACAAGTTGTTTGAAAAGTAAAATATAAAGAATATTATGTGAAATATATTATTTGAAAAAATAAAAGTATAAAATACACCAAAAATCAGCTAGTAAATAATACAAAGATGAATATAATATTTTCAACTATAAATTATTACTAAAATATTTTATAAGCAGTCGTTGAAATTGGTATTCTAAATTGCATAACACTCACATATAATGAGCAGTAATCAATTGGTATTCTAAATTCTTTTATTTTTAAAATTTCAAATGAAGTCAAAGTTTTTCCCATTTTATTTCTCTTATATGGAAACTCATAGCTCAAAACTGAACCAAGCAACTTGAAAGACCTAGGTTCAAGTTCTTGCAACTGAATATTTTCACATTTATTTATATAAGAATGAACGATTTTTATATTTGTTTCTTTTTCTCTTCTTTTAACCACTTTTTGAAGAGTATGAAAATTTTTAATTCAAAAGACTAAATTATTAAAACTTATTCAACAAAATCCCTTTTGTTCGTGCCAAGCTTTCAGAACAAAAGGGAATAAGACCCTTATCTGAAGACCGTACGCGAACCATTGGTATGGCAATGCATTGTTATATACTAGAGTGTTAGTATAGGTGCAGTTAATATGGATTTTTCTTTCCCAATTCCGAAAATCTTTTGACCATTCTGGATTTTGAAATAATAACATACGAATTATATTTTTAGTTATTATCAATAAAGGTAATAGAATATATTTTCTAAACTTGGACTGAAATAACAATACGAAATTTCTGATTACTAAACCATATAGAATGGTCTCCCAGGCTGCTTCGACTCTTCGAAGTGTGTTAATAGCCTCGTCTTTGTCGTACTCTTCCTCTCTCTATTTTTGGTCTTTCTCTCTCTCTTTTTCCTGTTTTTGAAACTCCAAAAATTCTAAATTATCAGTACCAGGTTTCATGAGTTTCCTGAAATATTCTTTCAAATATTGCCACATTTCTTCCAAAGCATCACCCAAAAAGGGGACGGTTTGTTGTTACTCATCTCCAAAAAAAGGGGGAATAGATATTTCCATTAACTTGAAAGAGTTTCGAAGTTACTGTTTTACGCCTCAGAGGGCGCCAAGATCCTCTGATAAGGTCTCTGTGAAAATTCGGTTCGCGTGAATAAGCAGCTAGAGCATGTTAGTTATGGGAGTCCTCTACCTCCTTATACTCATTACCATAAGGATTACTTGGAACAAGAGGACCCACTGAGCCTGTTTCCATATTAAAAAGAACTACACGCTCAGCATATGGGGAACGAATCTAACATTATTTTAGGCCCGGTTCCATAATTAGCTCTGTCTCGTCGATTAATTCGTAGTTCCATCGAGGAACTTCTTTACTTATTTCTTTTATTTCACTACATAATACTATATTAAAATTGTCTTATGATGGAAAGGATTAGTCCGAATTGCGTCAAATAATAAGTTTCTTTTTCTTTCTTTTTTCTTCGGAATAGATTTTTACTTGTTCATGTTCCAAAAATAAATAAAGTTCGTCAAAATGAAAATTGGATACTGATTTTTCCGAAAATTTACTCATTAACTGAAAAAAAAACTCATTTCAGTGAACACTAATTTTCTATCCAAGTTATCTATTTTTTGTTCCAATTTTAGAGAATTAGTATTCATACAAAGAAGGAGGCCATGAATCTTATTTATCAAAATGGGGTTTGTTGTGTCAGTTTCATTTTTAATCAAGGGTGAAATGTTTTTTTGGATTTCTCCACCAGGGGGTCCATTCAAGAAAGGATCATATATTTTAGGTAAGTATTTTCCTAATTCTTATTGCGTCGATTCGAAAGAGACCCTTGGTACTCCATTGCCGATCGTAACCAAAAATAAAATTTCAGTCAATTTCTACTTACTGATCTGATCTTTTATGGAATCGATCCCCCTTTGACTGTATAAGAATGTGTGGAGCTCGACATGTCGGGAAGCACAGGAGAATGTTCTTTTGCTGATATTATTACCAGTATTCGATATTGGATTAATCATATCATTACTATACCCTCCCTATTCATTGTGGGTTGGTTATTTGTCAGCACGGGTTTAGCTTACGATGTATTTGGAAGCCCCCGTCCAAACGAGTATTTTACAAAAACCCGACAAGGAATTCCTTTAATAACTGGCCATTTTGATTCTTTGAAATAACTCGATGAATTTAATAGATCTTTTTAGGAGGCTCCAATGACCATAGATAAGACCTATCCCATTTTTACAATACGGTGGTTAGTTGTTCACGGACTAGTGGTACCCACCGTTTCTTTTTTGGGATCAATATCAGCAATGCAGTTCATCCAACGATAAACCTAATCCGAATTATAGAGCTATGACACAATCAAACCCAAATGAACAAAATGTTGAATTGAATCGTACCAGTCTCTACTGGGGTTTGTTACTCATTTTTGTACTTGCTGTTTTATTCTCAAATTATTTCTTCAATTAATTCAATTATCAATTAATAAAAGAAAAGAGAATAACATATATATATATATATATATATATATATATATTAGGAATTTTCTTATCCTATTCGGAAGGATCTCATTTCAGAATTATCTATGACTGTTTAAGTTTCTAGTATGACTTACTAGTTGATCAAATATGGAGGAAAGTGGGATAAATGGCCATACTAGTGGAAAAATTCCTCTTTGGATAATAGGTATTGTAGTTGGTATTGTTGTGATCGGTTTAATTGGTATTTTCTTTTATGGTTCATATTCCGGATTGGGACCATCCCTGTAATAATCAGATGAATTTCGTTTTCGAAATGAAAGCATAAGAACTCAACAGGGATCCACTCTTTCTTTGATGAATTCGAGGGGGTCCCGTTGAGTTCGTCATAATCAGAATATTTTGGTAAGTGAGTCAATAGATAACTTTATTCTATGTTTCAAAAAATTCCATTTCGTTTTTATTTTATTTTAGGATCTTAATGAAAAAGGAACTTCATTAATTGGTTCAAAACACTTTTTCTAGATAACATAATAGCTCGTGTTGGGCCGACACTGACACTGAGAGACAAAAGCTAGGGGAGCGAATGGGATTAGAGACCCCAATAGTCCTAGCCGTAAACGATGGATACTAAGTGGCTGTGCGTATCCACCGGTACAACGTTGTAGCTAACGCGTTAAGTATCCCGCCTGGGGAGCACGTTCGCAAGAATGAAACTCAAAGGAATTTACGGGGGCCCGCACAAGCACTGAAGCATGTGGTTTAATTCGATGCAGAGCGAAGAACCTTACCAGGGTTTAACATGCGTGAATCCTCTTGAAAGAGAAGGAGTGCCTTCGGGAATGCGACACAGGTGGTGCATGGTTGTTGTCATCTTGTTCCGTGAGGTGTTAGGTTAAGTCCCGCAACAGGCGCATCCCTCGTGTATAGTTGCCAACGTTTAGTTTGGAACTCTGAACAGACTGCCGGTGTTATGCTGGAGGAAGGTGAGGATGACGTCAAGTCATCATGCCCTTTATGCCCTGGGCGACACACGTGCTACAATGGACGAGACAAAGGATCGCGACCCCGCGAGGGTGATCTAACTTCAAAAACCCGTCCTCAATTCGGATTGTAGGCTGCAACTCGCCTACATGAAGCCGGAATCGCTAGTAATCGTTGGTCAGCCATACGACGGTGAATTCATTCTTGGGCCTTGTACACACCACCCGTCACACTATAGGAGATGGCCTTGCCCAAAGTCGTTACCTTAACCGCAAGGAGGGGGATGCCGAAGGCAGGGTTAGTGACTGGAGTGAAGTCGTAACAAGGTAGCCGTACTGGAAGGTGTGGCTGGATTACCTCCTTTTCCGGGAGAAATAAATATTTTTTGTAATTAGGTACTACACTACTTCACACCCCAATAAAGTATAGTAAAGAAGCACATCAAACTAAATAGGTAGACTCCGTTATGTTTCGTTTCTCGACGCTGAAGTCACATCTAGCTCAAGAGCTATCTTATTATCCTATTTAGGGAGAACTAATGCTTTTTGGATGATTGGATTTTACACTGTTGCACACCGCTGAAGTGAGAAAGATGTCAAGACAAGGCTAGGAGGTTAAAGTCTTATTTCGTTTCTCGAGCTCAAGGGCGAAGTGATGACAGTGAAAATTAAGCTTATAAGCTTATTATCCTAGGTAGGAACAACTTGATAGGAGCGCCCCTTTATTTGCCCCATGTAGCCCCGTGGGGCGACATGAGGCAAAAAATGGGAAAGAGAGATATGGGGTTTCTTTCACTTTTGACATACTTTTGGCATAGTGGGGCCCTCCAGGGGGCCCACACAACGGGTTATTAGCTCAGTGGTAGAGTGCGCCCCTGATAATTGTGTCGTTGTGCTTGGAGTGTGAGGGCTATCAGCCACATAGATAGTTCAATGTGTTCATCGACGCCTGACCCTGAGATGTGGACCATCCAAGGCACATTAACATGGTGTACTTCTCTTGTTTGAATTGGGGTTTGAACCAAACTTCTCTTCAGGAGGATAGATGGAGTGATTCAGGTGAGATCCAATGTAGATCCAACTTTCTATTCACTCGTGGGATCCGGGCGGTCTAGGGGAGACCATCATGGCTCCTCTTCTCTCGAGAATTCATTCATCCCTTATCAGTATATGGATAGCTATCTCTCGAGCACATGTTTAGGTTTTGCCTCAACGGAAAAAGAAAAACGGAGCACCTAACAACGTATCTTCACAGACCAAGAACTACGAGATCACCCCTTGTTATTCTGGGTGGGGTGACGGCAGGATCGTACCATTCTCTTGACTCGAAATGGGAGCAGGTTTGAAAAAGGATCTTAGAGTGTCCCTTAATGTCTTCTTTTTTCTTCTCATCCGAGTTATTCTACAAAGACTTGTCATGGTAAGGAAGAAGGAGAAAACACGTCTGGATCATTAAATTATTTTAAATCTATGGTTAAAAATAATCGATATTTAAATATGGAGAAAAAAAAGTAATTATCAATTATTTTTAGACATTAATTAAAAATAAATTAATTATCAAAATGTGGTAAAATAAATTTTAATAAGTTATTCTATTGGAGTATGAATATCCCTGCTCCTTTTCAAAAATTAACATAAAAGATTAAAAAATTATCTTATGCTGACTCGCAATTAATTAATTTAGCTGAAGAAAAGTCAGCAATAAAGAATTTTCTCGACCCCTTCCTCATATCTATCTATGATGTGAAATATAATAATATTAGTACATATGTTGTTGAGACTTGACTCACACTGGTGTGAAAGTTTTCACTTGAATAAGGACCATATTTCTTCATTCACACCATTGCTTTCACTTCACATGGATCATGAGAACATTATAATTAACATTTTTATTTCTTCAAAATCACTATCCTACGTATGATTTATGTAAATGTCACTTATGTCAATGTCGTGCCTTATCCTAAGCATACTACTAGTCTTCACACAATTACTAATAAGTTTAATTCTAACACAGTATGATGCCTGTGTTAAAAATCTATATTGCTTGTAATTTAAAATTATAATAATTAAAGTTAATTTTTTAGATAATTCAAAATAATAATTTATCAACATTGCTTTTTTAAAAGCTTGATATCCAACCCATTAAAAATAGATCAAAATTTTTGTATAAACTAACTCAACAAAACAATCGTTAATATTTAGTAGAATTTGAATTTGAAATTTTGAGATGAATACGGCATCAAGACTCAAGTTTTTAGAGCAACTCTTTAGAATTTTATCAATAATATATATATATATATATATATATATATATATATATATATGGACAAATTAAATTTATTATTAACAAACAAGTTATTTGTGTTTGTTTTTTTGGATTTTAGTGTTTGTTTGTTTATGCTCTAGTCTCACAAGTGTAGAAAGACAAGTTTTTCTAATCACGTGTTTTTATGTGGGCCAGTGGCTTCTTTGATTTTTTATTAGTGATTTTAATTTTTATTTAAAATAATATCATGTTATATAAGTATTTCAATATAAAATATGCGGGTTAAAAAATTAAAAGTCAAAAGAACTAAAAATATTTGCCTCAATTAATAAAGAGAATATCTGAACTCACCTTTTGGTTCTTAGGCACCAAGTGCACTTCTAAAAATATCTCTTTGTTTACGGAGATGTATCTCTGGACATTTTTTTTTTCTCAACGTTGATTTTTTTTGAAACTACATCTACAGAATGTTTTCATTTATATAGCTTCAGAATAAATTAGAATACATTCGCGGCAGACTCCCTTCTCCTCCCTCATTCTTCATTTTTCATCTTCTTCACTCTCAAACTCTCTCAAACTCTCCAAAATCTTTTTCCACCAAACTTATTTTTTCAATCAAGTTCGACAAGGAGCATTCATTTCAACGATCAAGACACTCCAACTCGTTCAAAACTCGATATAATCGGTAAGTTTTCGGGTTTCCGATGTATTTTCGAGTATTTCCCGTGAACGAGCTAGAATATAGTTTTGGGTTGGTCGTTAAGGCACAATAGAATGTGAATATTAAAAAAAATGCGAAATATGACAAAAACGAAAGCATATTGTTAAACTGTTTCACGCTACCTTATCTGGGAATTCATTTTACACCGTTAGATATATCTTACGACTATCTGCATTTAAAGCTTATTTTTATGTTTTAGTTGTTAACAAACTCTCTTATAAAAAGCAAGTTTAGCACGCCATTTTAAGTATGATTTTCACTCCCATTTGAAAGTATTTATTTCCCTCACTAATTTGAGTTTTAGAGTGCTAACCTTGCAGGCTAGTTTCATCCACCACATCGAAATCTAGCTCTACTGCAATGGAACAACCAATTTTATCTCTTTCGTCATCATTTAGTTCTCAAACAGAACATTGACATCGTCTGTTGGAATCGATACCAAATTCATACGATTACCACGATCTCTTATTCTCATATCCATATTTCCTTCAACTGAAGCGTAGATCTACATCTCCAAGTCAATCTCACAAAATTTTCTATCGAATTTATCTCACCGAAACCATCAAGCAATGACACCGTTAAAAGTCACTCGTTCTGCCGCCCAACGACAGGCTGTTGTAGCCACTGATGCAACGGGAAACCACCTTTTGTCTACTTCTCTTGCTCCGTGACCAAACCCTGTATAATCAGATACAAACTCAAGGGACTTCTAAATTCACCTCACTCACGGTGAATGCCCCGCTGTTCCACATAGACAGATTGTTTTCCCGTCCAGAAACACCTCCCACAGTCGTCGGGCGCAAAACGCTTCCTGATTTCCAACTCTTTTAAGCTAACCTAGGCCGTGAAGCAGTTCATGAGTTGTTTAACGATATGTTCCAAATGATCCAACAACAAAACTCTCAAGCTATCACTAATAAACTCACTTGGATAGAAGTGAGCCTGCAGAATGTTGCACCGAAAGACATTCCCTTAAGAAGACAAACGAGGTGGTTAGGAAAAGGTAAAGAAACTTATAGTGAAGGAAGAAAAAGACATAAGTGCAAGCGTTATTATATCGCCTCTATAACCATAGGCTTCCAGGTCAGTTGTGCCATCCAAAGGCGCGATAAAGATGAAGATTGCTGAGTTAATGGTTGTAAGCAAATATTAGAAACACCTCAGTCACCAACTACAAAAGGTCGATCCTCGGATTTTGGGACACTGAGAAGGTGGGAGGAATCTCAAACAAGATATTCCATTTGGTAATAATGGCAACCATAACCAACTTTGTTTTGTCTCGATTCCTGATTGACAATGTCATTTATTGCTATATCATATAAGTTGATATCTTCAAAAAATGGGATTGAATAAAGAGAAGTTATTGTCGTACAGATGGTCGGATTTGCAAGCCTTCAATGACATTGTGACCCTATGAGGATACATTGAGTTAATAGTTACCCTTAGGGAATGAAGGAATATTAGAGCTTTTAACACCCAGTTCTTGGTCGTCCCATGCTGAAGTGTTTACAATTGTATCCTAGGTCGGCCCTTTGCGGCGATGTTGGACGTAGTATCCTCCCCGGTTTATTTGAAGATGAAAGACAATAACATCCACGACAAGCAGGTTATCATCAATGTTGACCTAACAGGAGCTAAAAGGATTTATCAAGCTTTGCAACATGATCAGAACGAAGGTAAAGCTACAATTATGATAGAAATCAATGTGGCCTCATTGGTTAAGAAGATAAAGGATATGACCATCCGTCCCCAACCAAGAAAATACCACGAATAGAACTGGTAAAAAAAGTGGCTAACTAAAGGGAAACACCAATCCCAAAGACAAACAAGCAGTGGCGGAAACCACCTGGTTATGTTATCTTTTAAATTATTTTTTTATTGTAAATGAAAGACATGGCATGTACGATGTAATGCATGTCTTAAAATAAAGAAAAAATTTCTCACTAAATCATCTTCCCCCTTTATTTATAAAAGGTAGAGACAAGTCTAGAGTACGACCAGAAGGATCGAAGCCCCATCACACAAACTCGGGGAGCTATCATAAATTATAAAAATGCATGACTAAAGCGATCAAAACTCCACGAAACAAGCACATCGAACACGCCTAAACAATGTCAAATAAATGGCACACCCCTCTCTTGGTAGCTAACCACTTCAGAGGTCGTGGTAGGTCCACCAATACATCAACCTCGAATCGGGTTTACACTTGGGGGCATAGGAAGAGGTACTAAACCTTGGTTGGGTACAGTCTCAGAGACGTCCAATGTAATTTGAGCATGAAACTAGGAGGAAAGACTTAAACTATATAAGAAAAGGAACGAGTTAAACAAAATTAAATAAAGCGTTTTCGGTCGTAAAAAAACCTTCACTGCTACAAATAATGTTTTTAATGATGAAACTTACACCTCGAACAATAAACAACCGAAGGTATAGGTCCTGGGAGCGTCATGTTTTATTTAAAAAAATCAATCTTTTCCCTCGATTTTTACAAAAAATGACATAAAAAGTTGCTCAGGGTTTGAGATTCAATTCCCAGCTCCTGCAATTTTATATTTTATTTAGAACCAAAAACGTGCCTTTATTTTTTATAGATTTTACATCGGATACTACTCCTAGGTTTTTAAATAAACTGAGATAAAAACTCTATAATTTTTTATTACTTTTGGAACCAAAAAATGCCCCTTTATTTTGTATAAATTTTACGCCGGATATGTTACCTCGGCAACTAGTAAAATCGAGATAAATACTCTATAAATTTTTTATTCCCTCAGAGTTAATGTTAAGTCTAGCTCATTCACTTTTTGATCTCTAGTGAACAAAATAACACCATTATTCTCCAAGGAGGAAAGAAGCAATTTTCTTTACAAGCATCTCATCACATTTTCGGTATGTACAAGTTCTCCATTACTGGTGTTGTTATTTTTTGTTGTTGGTGTTGGTGTTGTTGTTGTTGTTGTTGTTGTCGTCGTCGTCATTGTTATTGTTATTATTTTGAGATTGTCTTGTTGTTTACTGTTTTGTTGGTTGTGTGCTATTTTTATTTTATTTTCAGAAGCTTTATGTGATTATGGATCGTAGCTGGAAGAAAGTCAATAGATTAAGTAAAGAGTGTGATAATGGATTGATACAATTTCTTGACTTCGCTAAAAAAACTTCCTAAAAATAATGAGATTTTTTGGTGTCCTTGTAAAAAGTGCTTTAATACGAAAAAAAAATACATCCAAGGGATGTTATATTCAATCATTGTGGTTGTGATGTAATTATTCAAAATTAAACGAAATGGGTATGGCATGGTTAAGTGACAAAAAAGAGACCTCTGTCACATACAGTTGAAGATGATGAATTTATAAATGATACTTTAGAATACATGATTTGTGATATTGGAGAAGATGTTTTCAAGAAAGCTAATGTGGTATATACTTAGCAAAGAGACATGGAAGATTCGTTGTATTCGGGATGTAAAAGTTTTACAAGAATGTCATATGTGTTAAGACTATTTAATCTTAAGGCAATAAGTGGGTGAACGGATAAAAGTTTCATTGAATTGCTTGAATTGTTGAAAGAAATGCGTCCCAAAGGTAACATATTGTCGAACCGTAGTTATGAACCCAAGAAGATATTGTGTCCAATGGGTTTGGACTATGTTAAAATACATGCATATCGTAATGATTGTATCTTATATAGGAAAGAGTTTGAAAACTTGAAGAAGTTCCCGAGGTGTGGGGAGTCACGCTACAAGCAGAAGAACAATAATGTTGATGACGATGATAGTGTAACTAGCAAAGGTGTTCCTTCCAAGTTGATGTTGTACCTACCGATAATTCTAAGGTTCAAGATATTAATTGTTAAGGATAATGACACAAAGAATACTAGATAGAATGGAGAAGAAAGAGTGTGTGGTGGAAAAATTCTCCATGTAGCTGATTCATTTCAATGGAAGAAAATTGATTCCTTGTTTTCAGATTTTGTCCTTGAATTGAGGAACCTTAGGCTAGGATTTTCTACCGACAGAATGAATCCTTTTGGTAATTTGAGTACTAACCATACGTCATGGACTATTCTTCTCATAATTTACAACTTATCTCCATGTTTGTGCATGAAGCACAAGTATATAATGTTACCAATGATCATTTCGGGTCCAAGACAACCAGGGAATGACATAGATGTTTATTTTACACCATTTATTGAAGATTTAAGACTTTTGTGGGAGGAAGATGTTGATGTTGATGATTTGTATACAAGTGTTTACCGATATTTTTGGTAAACAATCACGAGTTTAAAAAGTATGTGAGATTAACTCAAACAATCTCCAACGCAATTTGTGCAAATGATTTGTGTGAAAACATGTGCGTGTCAATTGAATGTAGTTGTTGCGTGAACGATAACAACGTAGAAAAATAATTTAAATGAAGTTAAGTTGTGATAAATGACAAGGTAAAATGCAATAAATGAAATTAAACAAAGTAAAAGTAAAGGTAAATGCTCTTTTTAAGGAAATGAAAACTGGTGAAAAGATTGGATGCAGACACATACATGTTTCTTGCTCAATTGTTTTGCTATTTGACTCAGGTACTCTAGTGGTATGGAGAGTATGTATCAAATTTTGCGACCTTTGATCTTATGTATGAGTCTTCTATTTATTTTATTTACAAAGTAATCATCGACGACGTTTATGACCACTAGGAAACTACTGCATCACTTCACATTTAATCTTCAGGCTCCCACTAGCGTGCTTACGTGTCATCCATGTCTTTATTTGTTTAAAACCCACGTTGAGCTATAACTGCTTCCAACTTCCTCACGAACCGCTGATGGTAACCGCTCAAATCATTCTATTGATGATGCCTACCAAGGACTCTAGACTTGTGAATTTACTAAGCCTTACAACCTTACGTGGTTTAGTCGATTGGTCTTCTTGCTGAAACAGAGGCCTCTGTTGACTACCCTTTTCAATTTTTTGGACATGTTTCCCACTGATGTTGGTCTTGTGGATTCATCCCTGAGATTCCTATAAACCACGTTTTCCTGTGTCAACAGCTTGGTCGATCCCTCGTTATTAGTCTGTCGATGCTTCATCATTAATGCTCTTTAAAACACTTCATTAATGTTTTCTCACGACAATTTTTTCATTGACATTCTTTGTTGACTTTTTGCTAGCTAAAAATTCCAAGTGTAACAGATGCCCCCCGAAAAATGTCATTGTCCACCCATATCGTAATGGAGAAAGGTGATATTTTTTGTAACCACTTTGTCATTGTTCACCTTTGTACGTCACATCAATGAAACGTCAGTAATTAATTATTATTATTGTAGTCATATGACCATTTTACCAAAAATGTCACGTCACAGACATGCGTGCAGATTTGCTATGATTACCTCCTATTTCTTAGAAGGATTGAATGAGATGGAATCATTTATAATTGCTCTAAATTCCATTTTGTCTTTCTCCATTGCTTTTTATATGCCATTTGTCGAGTCAACCACCACGTGGCTGATTTTTTCTTGGGAAAAATTGAACCGTTTTTTTCCCGCTATTTAAACGTGTTTACCCAAACACTTTTCTACTTCTTTCCTATTTCTGCAACTCACCTTACAGAAAACCAAAACCCTAGTTTTTGGTTCCTTCTTCCTTAAGCTCTTGACAGAAAACCCATACCCTTCAATGACACTTCTAGAACAACACCATGCGGGCTTCGCAGTTGAGATTGAGCTTCCCATCTTTGTTAACGACCGTGCCTACATACTAGAGCCTCCATTGGAAGCGAAGAACAGAAAAGTATGATATCACTCTGCATTTATTCCTTACATGCTTATTGGTAAGGTGCATGCATTTATGGGTCATTTACCCAAATATATTAAGAAACCCCAACTGCTTCAAGATTACTTCCCCATATATCGTGGGTATGAACCCCTGATGTTCATTAATGAACCCTTCAAGTTTAATTTCTTCAAGAACCGAGACTTTTGTTCCTCTCCTCCACTTGAGGATGTTGAGTACATTAAGTGGCTGGATAGGATTAAGAGAAGGAAAACACATTACTGGAAGGATTTAGGGATTTACGACCTAATCCAGCTATCCAGGGCGAGTCTCCCTTATAATCCTCATATGTTGATCGCTTCCATGTGTTTCTTGGATACATCCACAAACACTTTTCAACTACCCTGTGGGATAATAACTCCCACTTTGTTTGACATAACCGCTATAGCTGGTGTTTGACCAATTGGGTTAGACTTCGATTCTACAAAGGTTACAAGAACTAACCCTGCTTTCTCCTTCTCCAGGGCATCTTACAGCTCTTTCATAGAGGATCATCGAGAGAGAACAAAAGAAATATTTTTGCGCATGAACATATTTCCTTTTTTACTTACTGGCTATTGAGGTACATATTCTACGATTGATCCGTTCAAGTGGCTAAAAAATACATGCCCCTTGCAACCCAGATTCAGGAGAGCGAAAAAATCTGTATGAGCAGATTGATACTCATGGGACTTTTTTAGTCCCTGACCTTGGTTGTCACTAATATGGTAAGACCAGATAATCCTATCAGTCTCTAAATAGGTGGACCTATTTGGCTCTTGCAGGTGTGGCTGAATGCCACTTCCGAATCCTCTCTAAAGACCAGAGTTCCTCCCAACTCGACGATGGGAATTGAATGATCTTGACTAGCTAAGCTCACTCTCAACGATGGGAAGGAGGTCTCTTTAGAAATTTTCAAAGATTATTTTCAAATGTTTTACGGGTGTAAAACTTTAGCTGAGTCGATGACCCCATTTACTAGTCGGCAGTGTGGTCTTGTCTGGTTCAGAAAACCTTACCCCAACCGATCCCTCCAAGATCAAGACGAGATATAAAGAGTTCAATTTTTCTGCTTCAATCCCACCCTTATCTGGACGAGGCCTACCACTTCAGTGGCAGGATTGAGGGTGGCCCATTACCAACCAAACTTGGTGTCCAGGAAATCTAGGTTGATCCAGTTATTCCCTAAGTGCCTCATCCATATAGCCGAAACCTTTTTTTGTATGCTTGACACTACTAGTGAGAGGTGGCTCAAGGGCAGCCATTTTTTTATAGAAATAAATAAGTTTTCTTCCATGATTTCGACTACACACTTTCTTACCATTGTACTCAAGAGTTCGAAGAATGGTGGGCACAACATTGCTCTCTTGTGCCTGGCCACAAAGTGGTGGCACAATGTTTAGTTGATGCATTTTCTTTTCTATGAGAAATAGGTGTATTTTTCCAAATCATTCAAACGTTTTTTACGCTTTACTTTGAATCTTTTAAGCTAACGCATGTTATTTTCCCTCTTGCAGGTATTCCCAAAAATATGAAAGCTTCTACAAGTGCCTCTCAAGGAACCAACATTTCGATGGCTGCAGGGGTAAATTCTAAATTCTTTGAATAAAATCCTTTATCTCTAAATCGACCTTTCTAACCCGAAAGTACTTGTTTAGGGACAGAGAGTGATCGAAGTCTCTACCTCCAGAAGGACATCACGGGCTAGAGACTTAGACGATTCCAACCATGAATCTTCTGATGATGAGGCCTTGGTTTGTACCTTCATTTTTAATCTATTTCTTACCAAGATATGATATTTTCCCAACTTGCCCAATTTTGTTAGTCTCCTTAGAAAGAGAGTGAATTAGACATCAGTGATGGTAAAAAAGAAGCTCTAGTTCCTCCACCACCTACTTCGAATGTTAGCCCTCGTGCTGTTGAGGCCACTAGTGTGCCCCCTGAGGCTAACATAAACCCAAGTGAGGCCTCTATCGGGTGAAAGAGAGTAAGGACTAGAGGTATAATAATCCTCAAAGAAGAAGACATTGAATAGAGTAAGATGCCACTTCGACACAAAAGAAAAAAGAGTGGCCACACCTCCGAGCAACCTCAAACAACAACTGAGACTGTTACTCCGCCTCGTAAACTTAAAGAAGAACAGGTAAATCCAGCTTCTTCTATTTTTTTCATTTTTGGACAACGTTGACTTAGTTTGTTTTGGCAGCATCGACACTACTTCAAAAAGCTATCATCCTCAATCAGTTGATCCAGACAATACCATCAAAGACTCCAACCTCCAAACTGTCAATCCCTCATACCACCCTCAACCTACTGATCCTTCTGATGACATTCAAAGTGATGTTGGCAATGGTGGTGTTATCAACCAAGAGGAACCAGTTGGTGAGAAGATCCTGGAATTTGTCATGGTGACCAACAACAAATTAACAATTATTCCTACCCCTACAAATCAATAAACCGGGGTTATGGTGCTTGAGGCCCTCATGAGAACTAGCCCTCCCGAAGGGACTCCTGTGGGTGCACATGTCAAGGATGCTTCTGCCGTTGAAGGTCTTGGCCTCATGCATCCATTTGGAGAATCCCCCCTCATGAAGGACTCTAGAAACAAAATCACTCTTCTCCGATTCTTGGATCACGTTCTGTTGAAAGTGCTAGCGAAGTGTCTACTTCCACTTAGAATGATTATAAAGTTGCTGAACCAGAAGATCATATCGAGGTCTTCAAAAGGATCATAGAGAACCTAAATGTATTTTCGCTCGACTCTCCTAGTGTTCCAACTGACAACTACAATGAATTGTTTAGGAAGCTAAAGTCTAAGCTGGTCAGGATCGATTTCCTCTAGACTGTATGGACGATCCCATTGTCCTGTTTGAGATTCAATGGGTGTTGTTAAAATTGAACAAAACTGATGTCTCATGCCCTATTATTGGCATTGTATTGGACTTCAAACCCTTACTCGAACAGGTTGTTCAAGTTATGAGGCAAAAGCAAGAGAGTGGCAACCATATCGACTTGAGAACGGGCGTTTTCCATGAACATGAAATCTTGGTTTCTGATTCTCAAGCTCTTCTTGATGGGTTGGAGGAGAAAGTAAAAGCAAAGAAGAAATTGGCCACTCTGGATGTCGACCTCCTCTTCTTAACTCAACCGATGAACTGATTACACATAAGACTATAAGCAGTGAAGAAAGAAAGGGCAGAACTGGTAACTCTTGACTTGGATTCTGTCGAACAAAAGCTAGACGAGGCTGTCAACACTAGCTTGGAATGATTCAAGGATGCTAAGTAGTTGGAAGCCGAAGTGGAAAAGCTAAAAACCTTCGACCAACAGATTGACGGGAAGCTCCACCGCACCAAAACCCTCTTTAAGAAGTTAAGAGAAAAGATGAACTTTGTAGTTTGAAATTCCGTTTATGTTGAAACTTATAATGCATTTTTTCTAACTTTCGTGAGGTTTTCCAAATTTTGGCTTTATTTATATAACATTTTGGCTACATTTTATGCATCTTTATGTCGATATTTTTATTTCTTGTAATATAGGCTTATACCTTTTCAAGTATTTGCCATTTACTCGTAATACCCGACTATCCGAACTTAACTCCTTGATTTCTAAGGCATTGTTGACTAGTACCTGATTAATTTTAAATGGCCCTTCCCAGTTCGGTGACCATTTTCCCCAAAGCCCTGTCCTTCTTGTCGACAGGAAATATAACTTTCCAGACATAATCTCCACAAAAAAAGGCTTTTGACTTAACCTTTTTGTTGTAGATTTCAACTATTTTCTTCTTTTGCCTTGTCAAGGTATCTAAAACAAGTAGCCTTTCTTCATCCAGGTTGACTAACTCGTCCATCATTATGCTCCAAAAATGGTCAGACGGAATTTCATTTTGCCTTTGAATCCTTACAGATTGTAAGCATATCTTTGTAGATAAAACTGCATCATGGCCAAACATCAGTCGAAATAGTGTAGAATTTGTGGCTTATTTGGGTGAAGTTCTGCAAGCCCAAAGTGCTTGAATTAAGGTTTTATGCCAGCTTTTTTGCTTTTGGCCTATGTGATTTTTTATCAAACTTATGATAACTTTATTCGCAACATCTACTTGGAGTTAACTTGTATTTAGTAGGGGGTCAACGTTAAGAATTTGATTCTTGTCTCTGAGGCAAACTCCATTACTTTTCTACCGATGAACACTAAACCTTGGTCAATTGTTATGGTTTCAGGAGTTTCATATCTACACATGATATGACTATGTATGAAGTCAATCACAGTGTCTTGTTTGATGTTAGTCAAAGGCATTACCTCGACCCATTTTGTAAAGTAATCAATGCCCACTAGGACATATCTATGGGATTTAGAAGACGTAGATTTGATCTCATCTATTAGGTATAACACCCATCCCCTAAATGTCCATGACTTGATGATTGAATGTAATTCCCTGGAGGGTACATGTTGTATTCCTCCATGTTTCTGATACTCTTGACATCCTTGAGCTAACTAAATGTAATCTTTCAACACGGTGGGCCAGTATACCCCCTGTCGCACAACAACTATTTCATTTTGTGGCCTTCTTGGTGAGCTCCACACGATCTGCCGTGGGTGTCAGAAATTGCTAAGTAAGCTTCGCTCTCACTAATACATTTGAGCAACACATCTTGTGGAGTCTTTTTGAAAAACTTGTTCCCAATAATGACGTAAATTAGCGCCTTGTATTTAGTTTATTGATCCGTTTTTCCTATTGGGTTTCTAAGGAACTCAATAATTTCCCTTCGCCAGTCATTGTTTGTTATGTTGCTTATTGAGTCTTTTTAAAAATGTATGGTATTAACTTCTCTGCCCCCACCCGTTTTGGTGTTGACAAACTCTGGTCGAATAGCGCTAGTCAATACCTTGTATCCTAAGTCTACTTGAGCCAAATCATTGGCCTCTTAGTGGTACATGTTCAATATCTACAGTTTGAAATCGTTTAAGCATTTAATTTGCCTTGACGAAGTATATTAACAGATTATCTTTAATGCATTTGTATTCTTTTGTTAACTATTTGATCACCAGTTCAGAGTCACCCTTAATCTCGACTTTGGTTGCCCCCGAATCTAATAATATTGTAAGATATGTTATCAAGGCTTCATATTCAGCCTCATTAATGGAACAATGGTCATTGATCTTGAACTTATACTTCATTGGAATTCCTTCTGAGGTCATGATGAAAATTCTCATGCTCGTTCCCTTGGAATGAGTGGAACCTTTGGAATATAACTTCCATGTCGGGAACTCGACATAGTTCTATGCTATTTTTGTTACTGCATAATCCACTATGAAATCAACAATAATTTGGCCTTTAAGGGCGTGTAAGTTAATGAGTATTTAGTTAGGGATAATGCCCATTTTCCAACTCTACTATGTAAAATTGGTTTCAACAACATGTGCTTAATTATGCCGAAGTGTGAATAAACAAACACATATGAAGATTTTATATAATGCTTGAGTTTGGTACAGGAAAAATATAATGATAAACATAGTTTTTCTACCATAGTGTACCTAGTCTCAACATCATTCATGATTAGACTCAAATGATATATGGCTCATTCAACGCCATCACCGTCTTCTTGGGCTAACATAATCCCAAATGTCGACTCGGATGCAACAATGTACAACTTCATAACTTTGTTACTCATGAGAGGTAACAATGTTAGAGGCTTCAACAGGTACCTCTTAATCTCATCAAACTCCTATTGATGTTCTGGTTCCCACCTGAAACCTTCTTCTTTCTTTAAAAGTATTAGTGGTGAGAATAATTTTGTCTTGCCACTCAGATTCGAAATGAATCCTCTTAGAAATTTAATTTTTCCCAACAAGGACTGAAGATATTTTTTGTTGGTCGGAGACTCAGTATTTTGTATAACTTTTATCTTGTTTGAATTTATCTCTATGCCTTTCTTGTGGACGAAAAAGCCAAGAAAATCCATGGCAAGAACACAAAAAGCACACTTTAATGGTTCATTTTAAGCCCATGTTTCCTCATCCTTTGGAACGATTATCAAAGATGGTCAAGGTGGCCATTCTCGGGTGAAGATTTGATAATCATGTCATCAATGTACACTTGCATGAATGTTTAAACAAAGTCATGAAATATCGAGTTCATTACTCTCTAGTAAGTAGCACCCAACGTTCTTCAGCCTAAAAGGCATCATATCCATTCGTATGTGTCTAAGACCCCTAGGCATAGAAACTTCGTATTTGCTATGTCTTCCTCTACAGTGAAAATCTGGTTGTAACTAGAGTGTCCATCAAGGAGACTAAGGTATTCGAATCCAGCCTCCGAATCGACCAACATATTAGCCACTGGTATCTGATATTCGTCTTTAAGCGTGGAGGCATTAAGATCTCTGAAGTCTATGCAGTCTATAAGGGTGCCATTTTTCTTAATAATTGGAACAATATTAGCTAGCCATTCGACATACCTGACAGGTCTGATGAACTTGTTCCAGAGCAATCTCTCGATCTCATATTTGATCTTCGACATGATTTCTGGCGAGAATCGTCTTGGGGCCTAGTTTACTGGCTTCTTATCATGTCTGATTGAAGACTTTAATTATACTAAATAATGACTAATTTCAGGCATTTCATCATAGTCTCAGGCGAAGTAATATCTGAACTCCTTTAGCACCTTGATTACTTCTGCTTTCAGGTGTGGGGGCGAGTTTGGCACTAATGTATGTTAGCATTTTCGTCGTCCCATCTCCCAATTCTATCTCTTCCAAAGGATCTTACGCCTAAATTTTCCTGGCTGATATTGTTGGGTCTTTCTCGAACCCCAAAGGCTTATCATCGTAGATGCAATCTACCCTCAGACTTTCTGAAGCTGTTGTTTGGCCAGTAATGCCAGATTGACTTGCCCGAGAGTTCTCAGACTTAATGGCTTCGACAACTAATATTTGTTAAGATTCGGCCTTTAAGGCCGCTAATATATTTTTTTCAGCCACATAGGCTGAAATCTGAGCCAACGCATTTGACTCAATCATGATCTTCATCAAATTCAGACAATCGGTTGTACCCTCTGACAGATTCATATTCCTAAATAAACCTATACTGAGGATGTAGGTTCATTGGGTAGTACACCTCACGCCTTTCAAAGTTAAAGCCTTCTCTGGCAGGTCGACATGGTAATATGTTTGCTAATTTCTAGCCAAAGTTAAGTATGTCGATGTGATTGACATCTGCTCTGAAAAAACTTTGATCTGCTTTAATGTGTTCAAAAATCCCACCAGGCTTTTAGAAAGTGATCCTCTGAAGCATAGACGCGGGTACATATCCTACTTCATGCAACCACTCCCCACCTAATAGTAGGTTGTAATTTTCTTTTGTCGGCACTACCACAAATAATTTTGGCCATGTGGTAGTTCCTACCACTACATCGACTTGAATAACCCCTAAAGGTTTGCTGGTTTTGCCCTCATAGGTTGAAAATACCATGTTACAGGCTAAATCTGTGGTAAATTTACCTATTTTCTCCAAGAGGGATTGGGGCATGACATTGACACATGCTCTGCATTCAATCAAAATATTGTTGGTCCCTATGCCATTTACCTTGGCCCTTATATACAGAGGCTTCAGGTGTTGTTGCATGTATATATTTGTCCTTACAAAAATGGCACGATCTTCATTCATTGAGCCTTCATTCATTACATAGTAACACAAAGGTTTGAGTGTAGCTAGCTCTTCATCAAGACATTCTTCGTCAGTCACTTCTATAACTGTGTTATATTTTAAGGGCAAAATAGATATCATATTGCAAATGATATCTAATTTTGGCTCATGCCTTGAGTCGAAGTTGTCTGTCTCCACGTCGGCATCTTTCACTGCTTTATGATTTGTTGATTTTTCCTTATTTATTAGTGGTTGAGGGGGATATAATCTCTGGTTAACAGGCCGTCATCTAGATTGGCCTTTATCGTCATCTTGAATGCTATCACTTCTGTTGGAACTTCTAACCTCTCGTGTAACTTTCTTATTTCTCTCGTGTCTCCTCCACTGAGTCATAGTCATAGAGTTTTTTCCCATGAAGTTTTGCGAGACATAAGAGTACTTCTTCGAGACTTAAGAGTTGTCTCTGTATGAGGAACCAGCACAACCATTGACTACTTTCCATTTTCCCTATCAATTGTTGATTTCCTAGCAGAGCGTAACAATTCTCTAGGAGATGCATCTACAGTGGGGACATAAGTCCTACCTTGGAATTTCGTTGGCCCTTTTCCCTTGATGGAGAAAAGTTCTTTGGGTTTATCCTATCAGACAAACCTTTTAGCTTGGTAAGGGTTTATACTCTCCAGCTCTTTAGTAGCTTCTTTGTCAAACACAGAGTTGCACATGGGAAACAACATCACTTCTTAATTTTTCAACATGCAACGATTCAAAAAGTCGATCAATTCTTCTTCAGCTTTGGGGTAGGCCTTTGCTACTTGATCTTCATAGTTTGCTTTGCTGTCGTCACCCCCAGATTTGTTGACCGTGTTGAACACCATGGTGTCTATTGGCTCGATAAAGAGAGCCTCAACTTCCGTTTCAACGTCCTATTCTGGCCGTGGTTTTTTTCTTGTCGACAAACTTGAGCCTGCCATCCTTGAGTGCATTTTGCACCAGATCCCTGAAAAGTACACACTGAGAAGTTTATAACCCGAAAAATTATGGAATTTACAAAAAGCCTTTTTTTATTTCTTTGTTCTAATGGTGGGACCTTAGCCACTTTAGGAACAACAATTTCTCCATCGGCAACCAATAGATCAAATATTTTGTCACACTTAGTAACGTAGAAGGTATATGTTTTAGCCACAAAATTTTCATTTTTGGGTTCGGCGGGATTCTTCCCATTTGAGGGTTTTAACAACTAGCATGTGTAAGGACGCCCTGGCTTTAGTTCTTCCATATTAACCTTATTCTCCTATACATACTCATACTCTGAGTCGGATGAATTCCCTATGTTGTCGACTTTGACATAAGCCACTTTACTTTTACTGGACTTAGATGTTCTAGCTTTTTCAGCCTTTAATCGTTCGACTTGTCGAACTTTATTGACCAACTGGGTCATGTCTCTTAAGTATTGGGTGTCTAATTTCTTCCTAATGGAGTATTCAGGACCTCCTACCGCCAGTTCGACTAACTCATGTTCTGGAACTTATGTAAAACATCTCGTTGTTAATGTTCTAAACCTATTGAGGTAATCATCGATACTTTCAGTCATCTTTCGCCTTACACTGGCCAGTTCCTTGAGACTAATCTTACATTATCCCATGTAGAATTGTTCGTGGAATACCCTTTCTAATTGGGCCCAAGTAAATATGGAATTTGTGGGAAGGGTGGTGAATCATGTAAAAACATTCTTAGTCAATGAGTTCGGAAAACACTTGATTTTCATATTCTCACTGTTGGCTATATCACCAGCCTCGGTCTGGTACAGGGCGACATGTTCGACGGTGGATTCATTAGTATCACCGACAAAATTGGTGAAGTTTGGGACCCTATAGCCCCTAGGCAATTCAGTTTTCCTTACATACTCAGACAATGGGGATATATAGTTTGGTTTGGCGAGGCCCACATTGAGGCCATTTTGGACCAAAGTGTGTTCGACAACGTTAATGATATTATCCTGTACCCCTATATTATCTTGTCGGGCTTGTCTAAGGACTTGGTCATCATCTTGGTTCCGTTGAACCATGACCATGTCGAGGCCTTATGGCCCTTGATGGTTTTCTACAACCCTATTTTCTGGGGATTATCCCCTTGAGGAATATTAGGCACTAGAGTCGGTGGCGCGCCAAAAAAATCAGCAATCCTACCCATTTGGTGGGCTAATTATTGATAACTCTTATTCATGTTTTCTACAAGTGGGCTAAACACATTGCATATCTGTTGCGTAATCATATGGACCATATCATGGTTGCTTTCATCCATTAACTGTCTCATGACCTGAAGAGAGTTATTGGTTGAAGACAAAGCACCATGAGGAGGAAAATACCTCATACCTCCTGGTGGTCGTCCTAGTTTGCCGAAGTTTCCCATAGTGGACGCTGAAGCCAAATACGGATTTAAAGGTGATGAAGTTGCCATCACATTTTTTGAATACATTGACGTACTAGGGTGTAGGCTTGCCGTCATTACAGTTGTCATGCCATACGACTGTTCCTTCTGAGGTAACGAGAAACTTAAATAAGGAGGCCTTTGGTCTCATAAGTTCCGTCATTTCCTAGAAAAAGTTGATGCATCTGATGCTTGTGGTAATGAAACCCCATATCTAGTAGTATAAAATACACCACTACTTGGCTTATGACAGTGAGCATTTCCTCGACGGGGGTCGGAGCCACAGAACGTTTGACACTAGTAACTGCCGGTTGTCCTCCTAGGTTTGGAATATTACTCTAGGAAGGGGTTTGGTTTTTAAGAGATATTTTGGAAAGTTGCTTACCACTCCTCAAGTTCATATAACACAAGACCTCACAAATGGAGAGACAGTACAAAGAAAATAACATAACACGTCTTTTTTTCTTCAAAAATATTCGCATAAAAATGTCCCACCAGGTCTGCAAATTTGTTTATCGGTGATTTTGGTAAAAAAAATCATGTGTTTAGAAAGTCTGCGAGATTAACTCAAAAAATATCCAAAGAAATTTGTGCAAATGATTTGTGTGAAAACACGTGCGTGTGAATTGAATACAGTTGTCGCGTGAACGATAACGATGTAGAAAAAGACTTTAAATGAAGTTAAGTTGTGATTAATGACAAGATAAAATGCAATAAATGACATTAAACAAAGCAAAAGTAAAAGTAAATGTTCCATTTAAGGAAACAAAAAACAGTTGAAAACATTGGACGCAGACACATACATGTTTCTTGCTCAACTGTTTCGCTCTTTGATTCGGGTAATACAGTGGTATGGAGAGTATGTATGAAATTTTGTGACCTTTGATCCCATGTATGAGTATGTTATTTATTCTATTTACAAAGTAACAATCAACGACGATTATGACCATTAGGGAATGATAATTGCTAAATTATAGTGATTTTGAGTGTAAATAATTGGCATTTATCAGCTTAATTATACCGATAAATCTCAACTTTAGTGTATGTTTTGTGTAATTTACGTTATAGTGTGTAATATGTGTAATCATGTACATATCTTTGAGTTTGATATTTTTTCTCTCATTTTTGTAGGTATACAAGTAATGATATTTTGTCATTGTCTTATAGAGCATTGAATAAGTTTTCTAACGCTTCCGACCGCGCGTAAAGCGGAGTTACGGTTCTCAAGTTATGGTCGAAACAAGTTTTGAGTTTACTGTCATGTTCATTGTGCGAACTGGAGGCGAGCGAGCTCGCCAAGAGTTCGCCCAGCGAACCCAAGGTGAACAAAAATTTCCCAGAAGCGTGGAAAAACATTGGTTTGGTAGTAGCTATGTTTGGTATGTTCGCAGTGCGAACCAGTGTTCGCCCAACGAGCACGGGAACCCATTTTAGCCTATAAAGTCACATTTTCAGTTTTTTAGGTTATCTTTTGGGAGCCTTTGGACCCAATTGATGAGAACCATATTCTTTAGTAGTTTTAGCTTAGAAACAACACATAGATGATGCATCTAGATGATTCGGAGCCAAATCATACTTCAATCGGAGATGACAAATAGTGAGAAATTTGTTCTTCTACCTTCTTCTCTTTGTATTTTTCATTGTGTTGGGGTTGTTGTATGTATGTTTACTTAGATTGTATGTTCATCTATGGATTTTGTATAAAATCCCTTTTACAAATCTTAATCGATGTTATATTTGATTTAATATCTATCTTAATGGGTTTGGATCGCTGTAGACATATACTTTTCAAACTCGACCTAAGATGATGATCTATTGGCTATGGGAAATGGTTTAAATATTCACGCGTGTGTGCCAGAGCTTAATGTTACGTGTTGTTTTGTCGTGTGAGACATCACTTTCGAAAGAACACGGTTGATCTCTCAGACTTTGCACTAGACATAACCTCCGTTTGTGAGCGATACGTGGGGGTTTTGACGAGTATTAGGGTGAGTGCATTTGATCGATAGGTTTTTCTCGTACATGATGGTATAAGGAAATGCAACTCCTGGCGAGTTTCTCCTTTCTAAAGAATGTGTTTATTATTTTCTTTTATGCTTTTAATTTCCGCATGTTACCCTTGAAAAACCATTTCAAACCCAAGCTTATATACGTGGAGATTGTCGAACGACATTCTTTCCCTCGAATCGATCCCTGTGGAGACGACATAAATCCCTGAGGTAATTCTTCCAAAAATAATAATTTTGCTTGCCGCTTTACCACTTCAACATGGAACTACTACATTCACTTCACATTCAATCTTTAGGTTCCCATTAGCATGCTTATGTTTCATCCACGACTCTATCTGTTTAAAACCCACGTTGAGTTGTAACTGCTTCCAACTTCCTCACGAACCACTGATGGTAACTACTCCAATCGTGCTGTCGATGCTGCCTACCAAGGACTTTGGACTTGTATATTTACTAAGTCTTTCAGCCTTACATGTCACTCAATTGGTCTTCTTACTGAAATAAAGGCCCCTATCGACTATCCTTTTCGAGATTCTGGACATGTTTCCCAGCGATGCTGGTATTGTTGATTCATCCCTGAGATTCCTCCAAACCACGTTTCCCTGTGTCGACAGCTTGGTCGACCCCTCGTTATTAGTCTGTCGACACTCCATCATTAATGCTCTTTAAAACACTTTATTAATGATTTCTCACAATAAATGTATTTTCATTGAAATTCTTTGTTGACTTTCTACTAGCTGAAAAATCTAAGTGTAACAACATGTGATAAATTTAAATTATGTGCCATGTTATTTGGCATAATCAATGACTTTCCTACATACGGTAATTTGTCTGGGTACAACGTCAATGGATATAAAGCATGTCCTATATGTGAAGTTGATACATGTCACCACCAATTACAAAAAGGAAAAAAGACAGTTTATCTTGGGTATTGAAAATTTCTAAGACCTAATCATCCATATCATAGATTGCGGAAACTTTTCATGGAGAGCAAGAGTTTGACATCGCTCCAAAGCCCTAAACAGGTTATAACTAAATTGAAAGTGTTTAGTGATTAACTATTTTTTTATTGAAGTGATTATTAAAAATTGAATCGAACCATTAATGTAGTTTAGTTCAATGTAATTCATGAACCACAAATACCCTAGTATGTATGTGGATGATCTGTTGGTCACATGTTCTAATGAAGTTGAATTGGCAAAATTCAATGCAAGCACGGTGGATAAGTTTGAAATATCAAAACTAGGAAACTTGACATACTTTCTAGGAACGGAGATTGTGAATACAAAGCATGGAGTTTTCTTGAATCAAAAGAAATATGCATGAGACATCCTGAAGAATTTAAAGACGAGCAATTGCAACCCAACAATTACACATATGGAAACCAACATTAGACTAAAGAAGGAGTCAGATGATGAGCTAGTAGATAACACCTTGTACAAGCAGATCATTGGCTTATTAAGATATCATTGCAACATAATACCAAATATTTGTGACAATATGAGACTGATTAACAGATACATGAAGAAACCAAGACTATGTCACCTATTTGCATGAAAGAGAATCTTGAGATACATTACAGGTACAACAAATCATGGAATATTCATGCGACATCAACAAAACACCAAAAATGAAGGCCAGAGTATTATTATTCTAACTCATATTGTAGTAGTGATCAAGACGATACAAAAACACATGTTATTTGCTCATGATTGTGGCAACACCAATTTCATGTTGTTAATGTAAGTGACTATGTGTAAATCAAGTTGCTAGTAGACAATCAGAACATAATAATTTAACAAATCATCCAATGAGTCATGGTATGAGCAAACACATAGAGAGGAGATATTTTTCTTAAAGGAGCAAGTTGGTAAAGAAAAATTGAAGATTGAGTATTGCAAAGCTAAATTGCAACTGACTAACATTCTAATAAAATCCTTGAAGCAAACAAGATTTGAAGGCTTCAAAGGATTAATAAGAATGAATAACTTAATAAATCTAAATTAGGAAGAGTATTAGAAATGTAATTCAGTTTTAGAAGTCAGAAGTTAGTTATAAGATGATTTGGCAAATATAAGTAACTTCACATGTGATTACTACTGGTTTCACACGTGATTACTACTAGTTATACATGTATTTACTAGTCACTCTATTTATATATATATATATATATATATTTGTAATCAATCATATAGATCAATTAAAAAGAAACACTTTATTCACTCTAATTTAATTTAGGCTTAAATGCACTTTTGGTCCTTGTAAGTTAGTGACTTTTTTATTTTGGTCCCTGTAATATTTTTTTTTGTGTGAGTGTTGGCTGGCAAATTTCGACCAAGGATGCAGAAGTATGGTCGATGGAGAATCTTGCAAAACCATGACGAAACACCCTCGACAGCTGACCCGTCGGGGAGAGCATTGAAGCAGACTCGACAGATAGACATCTCAGTCGAAGTCGAAGGAATCCCAAAGGCTTTAGACGAACGAACAAGTTTATAGAAAACTAAAGCATTGGAAGTTACCAAGGTAGTGGAGGAACGTGGGTGGACACGTGGCAGCGCAGGGACTGTGAGCAGAAGAATAACAGTCATTTTTTTTTCCTATTCACGGAAGTGTCGTTTTCAGTTTTAGGGGTCGCATTTTGTTGCATTAGGAGAGTACACTCAAAGTACCAGTGTGAGAGAAACGAGTCAAAACTCTGCAGAATGTATGCATACGTCCACCTTTTTTTATTAAGAATTTACTTTACAAGTTTTTTCTTTCTTTTGTTTGTTTCCCTTTTTTGTTGTACTTTTCCTTTTATTGATTCAACACAACTGTGCAAGCGCAACTGTTCATCTACCCTTTTCCAAACCTAAGAAGCTAAAACGTAAGTATACATTTAACACATAATATAGGATTCTTGTAGCCGATCCTGCAAATAAACTTTAATAAGAGGCTAGCGGTTGCTCGCCGGAAATCCCGTGCGAACAAACTGCACGCCCAATGGGACCCGTCATGTTAGATTTATGTTGTTGCGTACTGGTAAGATGGTAGAACCAAAGTGTACCAGTCCGAATGAAGAGTTTTCCTCAGGAGGAAATACAGTCGTGTCAGAAACCACCAGCGTGGGTTCTAACACTATAGCTGCGGATTCGACCGCTCATAGTGGACCGACACCACACCACGTCGATCCGAGGGGATAAGACTGACGGTGGCTGAAACTTCAGGGCCATTTATGCCCAGTTTCACGTTACCCATATACGGTAGAGAAAGGAACTTTAGAATGCCTACACAAGTAATGACAAGCCTGCATGGGAGTGGTTCGACGTTTGGCGAAGGCTTGTCCGCAATGTTTTCGCCTTATCATGGATTGGGGCCACTGGGTAACCAATTTAGTCTAACCACAGGACTGGGATTTCTACCTCCGGCAATCCCAACTTTTACATCCAGTTTTGTCGCAGTCATGAGACAACATATGGACGAAAGTAACCACGAAGTGGTCCATATGCTGACTCAGTAAATGGGGACCATATTAAGGCCATTAATTCAAGACTCGGCTCAGAGTTACCAACAATTGGCAACTCAAATGACTAGGATATGTGACTTTTTGGGGGCTCCTGGGGCCCAAGCTCGACAGAGGACCGCACCTGAGACCGTCAAGCAAGAACCCTATGTGGTCGAGCCAATGCCTAGGGTGGCCCAAAGGCCTCCGGTCGTGCTTGTTAATAGGAACCAAGACCCCGACCAGGTGGTTAGGCAGGTTCAGCAAGATGCAGCGGTTGGGGAACAAAACCTATAAGCCATTGTCGAGCAAATTATGGTCCGAAATGGTGTCAATCCTGGCCTGCAAAGGCCAACCTATTCGTCTCCATTGCCAAATTTTGTTTTACAAACAGAGTTGCCAATGGGATGGAAGGTGCCAAAGTTTACCAAGTTCGCTGGGGACACTGAGGAGTCAACCGTCGAACACATCGCCAGATACCAAACTGAAGCTGGTGACATAGCGAATAATAAGGATTTAAAAATGAAATACTTCCCAAGTTCCCTCACAAAAAATGCGTTCACTTGGTTTACGACGTTACCTCCACAGTCCGTTCATACATGGGTGTAGTTGGAGAGACTGTTCCATGAACAGTTCTACATGGGGCAGTCAAAAATAAGTTTGAAGGAGTTGACCAACGTGAAACGAAATGCCTATGAGTCGATTAACTAGTATCTCAATAGGTTTAGACTTTTAAAATCAACGTGTTTTACACAAGTCCCTAAACACAAGCTAGTCGAAATAGCGGTCGACGGTCTAGACTATTCTATTAGGAAAATGTTAAACACTCAGTACATTAGAGACATAGCCCAATTGGCCGATAGAGTTCGACAAATCGAAAGGTTGAAAAGGCCAGAACGGGTAAATACCATAAGAAAGCAAAAGTGTCATACGTCGCGGCCGACGCATACTCCTCCGACGACGAAGAACTCATCAATAAGAGTGATGTTAAAGTGGCTGAGCTCAAGCCAGGTCCTCCATACACTTACAAGTTACTGAAACCATAGAATGGGAGAATCCTGTCGATACCAAAAAAACGGACAAGCAAAAATGTATACGTTTGATATAACTAAGTGTGATGAAATATTTGATTTGTTAGTCAAAGACGGGCAAAGTACCTCCATCCCAAGGTTTGTGTTCGACAACAAGGGGGTACCTCAGCGAAATGAAGAGTTTCAGAGGTAGTTCCCGCAGACGCGCCCCAAGACCTTTATTCCCCTGTCCAATACTCCACACGAAAATTGGGTGGAACAAGTGAATCAGAAAGGGAGCAAGACGCCAAAGTGGAGAGTACTTGACATGGGGGCAGAAGCTAAAGGGTCAGAGCAAAGGACTCAACCCAGAGGATATGTGGTTTCTCCCAACTACAAAGGGAAAAACCCCATGACCAGGACCCAGTGGAGGCGGTACCAGAGAAATAAGAAAGCTGGAAAGGTGGCTTCGACGTCGCAGCCTAAACCCGTCAAGACCTCTGGGCAGAGGAGAAATTGTCCAAGAGGAAGGCCAATCGAGAAAGAAAGAATCATGGTAAACCAGACGTTCGCTATGACTATTAAGCCTTCAGGAGAAAAATAGGTCGTCTCGACCCAGAAAACGGAGTACGCTCCGTCGGTTGAGGAGGAAGAGCCAAAATACACTCCCTAATCTGACGAAGAACCAGAATATACTCCCCGGTCGGAGGAAGAGCCAAAGTACACTCCCCAATCAGACGAGGAACCTGAATGCATCCCTTCATCAGGCAATGAGATGGTCGATGACACCTATGGTGAAGACTTCGTCATCAACTGTGGGATCGTGTCAGTGTTACCTGCAGAATATGATAGACTATCAGAGGTTTCTGAAGCCGACGAAGATTTTCAGCCAGACGAAAATGGCGAAGACAAGCCATTATGTTACTATGTGATGAACAACGGAGTGGTGGAGGAACAAAAAGCCATATTTGAGAAACCTAGCCCATTATTCATAAGGGCAAAAGTCAATGAGATGCCAGTAAACAAAGTATTCGTCGACGGTGGGGCAGCTGTCAATCTGATGCCTCACACACTGTTCAAGAAGATGGGGAAGTGTGATGTTGACCCTTGGCAACACAATATGGTCCTACCCAATTATGAGGGGAAGACCAGCAACATCCTAGGAGCGATTCAAGTTGAATTGGCCGTTGGTACGACCACCCGGTCGACGATGTTCATGGTGATAAACTCCAAGGCAAATTTTAATTTGTTATTAGGGCGAGAGTGGATTCATGGAATAGGGGGCAGTGTCGTCTACCTTGCACCAGAGATTAATCATTTGGAGGAAATATGGCATTGTCAAAAACATTGAAGCCGACCAGAGTTACTACAGGATTGATGAAGCGAAGGGCCCAAAGAAGTCTTTCGACCAACATTTAGCTAATGTCTCCCCATGTGATGACAAGTCAGAAGTTTACGCCTCTACCGAGAACCCAAATTGGTTCCCGAGTTTAGATCCAGATTATGGGTTTATCTGGGACATTGAAGAGGCGATGACACCTGAAGAGGTGAATCCACCTACGGGGTGGCATGAGGTCGGTGAAGATGATCACGAAGTCAAAAACCTTGGCTCAAATTTCAGCCTACTTGGCTAAAAACAAGAGAATCGTAGCACCAGAAGCTGAAGAACTGTAGAATTTGGCCGTCGAGGCCGAAGACGAGGAGTTTGACAATGGCCAGCAAGGCCAGATAAGAGCTTCAGAAAGCCAGAGGCTCGACTGTATCTACGACAACGAGCCTTTGGGGTTTGGAAAAGTCCTATTGAATGAACTACAAAGGATGCAAGCACAAGACCCTTTCAAGGAAATAAATCTTAGAGATGGGGTTACAAAGAGGCCGACGTATATAAGCACCAAAGTTGGGCCAAACATGAAGGTGAAGTTAGTCGAATTGTTGAAAGAATACAAATATTGCTTCGCCTGGGATTATGGTGAGATGTCTGGTCTGAGTCAAAGCATGGTAGAACAACGATTTCCAATTCATCCAGGAAAAAGGCCAGTAAAGCAACATCCTCGAAGGTTTGCCCCGGAAGTCACAGTGAAGATTGAGCGAGAGATCGAAAGGTTGCTCAAAATCTGGTTCATCAGAACTACAAGGTACGTCGAATGGTTGGCTAACATTGTACCCGTTATTAAGAAAAATGGTACGCTTCGAGTATGTATAGACTTTAGGGATTTGAACAATGCGACGCCAAGAGATGAGTATTCGATACTAGTGGCAAAAATGCTAGTCGACTCAGTCGCAGACTTCGAATACCTCAGTCTTCTTGACGGATATTCTGGTTATAACCAGATCTTCATAGCAGAGGACGACGTGCCCAAAACGGCGTTTCGATGCCCAAAGGCCTTGGGAACATATGAATGGGTTGTCATGCCCTTCGGTTTAAAAAACGCCGGAGCAAATTAATGCTATGTTCCATGACTTTATAGAAATTTTTATGCAGGTGTATATTGATGATATCGTGGTAAAATTTGCATCAGAAAATGGTCACTTGGACTATCTTCGACGCTCCTTCGAGAGTATGAGAAAATATGGATTAAAAATGAATCCACTAAAATGTGTTTTCTGTGTACATGCAGGAGACTTTCTAGGTTTCGTGGTACACAAAAAAGGCATCGAGATCAATAAAAACAAGATGAAGGCAATCTTGGATCTCAAGCCTCCTTCGATGAAGAGATAACTGCAATCTTTGTTGGGAAAAATCAACTTCTTGAGAAGGCTCATATCGAACTTAAGCGGCAGGACGAAGGTTTTCTCGCCACTACTAAAAATCAAGAAGGAGAGTGGCTTTCACTGGGGACAAGAGCGGCAAATGGCTTTCGACGCCATCAAGGAGTATCTCACAAGGCCTCCTATTTTATTGCCTCCTAGTAGAAATAAAAATATGAAGTTATATATTGCTGCATTTGATTCGACCGTAGGAAGTATGTTAGCTCAAGAGGATGATAGTGGAGTCAAAAGACCCATTTACTACCTCAGTCGAATCTTAATAAATGCTGAAACTAGGTATATTACGATTGAAAAATTGTGCCTATACTTGTACTTCTCATGCATGAAATTAAAGCAATATATAAAACCGGTTGATGGTTATGTTTCGTCTCATTTCGATGTTATTTAACATATGTTGTCTAAACCCATTTTACATAGTCGAATTGGAAAATAGGCACTCGCGTTAAACGAGTTCTCTCTGACTTACGTGCCTATAAGGGCCATGAAAGGTCAAATTGAGGCAAACTTTATTGTAGACCATGCAATAGTCGAGCCAGTAGTAAACATGGTAGACACCGACCCTTGGAAATTGTATTTCGACGGGTCGAGCCATAAAAACGGAACTGACGTTGGGGTCCTAGTAATCTCCCCAAAAAGGATTCCAACTAAGTTCAAATGTCAGGTGGACGGGAAGTGCTCCAACAACGAAGCAAAATACGAAGCCCTGATCACTAGCCTCAAAATCTTGAAAGATTTTGGGGCAGAGAAGGTTGAAATCAAGGGCGATTCGGAGATAGTGATCAAGCAGATCACACCAGAATTATTGGCTGGCAAATTTCAACCAAGGATGCAGAAGTATGGTCGACGGAGAATCTTGTAAAAGCATGATGAAACACCCTCGACAGCTGACCCGTCGGGGAGATCATTGAAGCAGACTCGACAGATAGACATCTCAGTCGAAGGAATCCCAAAGGCTTTAGGCGAACAAACAAGTTTGTAGCAAATGAAAGCATGGGGAGTTACCAAGGTAGTGGACGAACGTGGGTGGACACGTGGCAGCAGAAGGACTGTGAGCAGAAGAATACCCGTCACTTTTTTGCCTATTTAAGAAAGTATCGTTTTCAGTTTTAGGGGTCGCATTTTGTTGCATTAGGAGAATACACTCAAAGTACCAGTGTGAGAGAAACGAGTCAAAACTCTGCAGAATGTATGCCTGCGTCCACCTTTTTTTTATTAAGCAATTTACTTTACAAGTTTTTTCTTTCTTTTGTTTGTTTCCCTTTTTTGCTGTACTTTTCCTTTTATTTATTTAACACAACTGTGCAAACGCAACTATTCATCTACCATTTTCCAAACTTAAGAAATTGAAACATCGAAATACATTTAACACATAGTCTAGGATTCTTGTAGTCGATCCTGCAAGTAAACTTTAATAAGAGGCTAGCGGTTGTTCGCCGAAAATCCCGTGCGAATAGTGAATCCCTATATCTCACTTTTTGCACGCGTTTTAGTCCAAAAAGGTAAAATTCGCAAGACAATCCGAGGAAACTTGCGGATTTTGGCATTAGTGACTAAACCGTACGCAAAAAATGAGATATAGGAATTTAGACAACAAAAAATTTTACACAGACCAAAATCAAAAACTCGCACACTTTCAAGAATCAACAAACTATTTAAGCCTTTAATCTATCTTCTTTCTTTACACTCGTTAGCATGTGTATTAAGATATCCCAATTTATTTTGATTTGGGAACTCTTAAAATTTCTTAGTTTTTATATTTTTGTTCCTCATTACTTTTGAATTCTTTTGTTTTTTTTTTTAATTTTCTCTCTCTTTATTGGATTAGAATTAATCTTAATTCTTTTAACACATCTTTTCTTAATATATAATATTAATTATTAAACAAAGGAAATTATTATAAATAAAATTATTTAACTATACTATGAAATAAAGTATTTTATATTTGTATGACCCAACCAACAATATTAAACAATATTAATATTGTTAAGTTGGATTTTTTTTTTAAATATCCATATTCAAATATGAAATATTTTGACTATCCATATAATACATTTTAATTCATGTGGAAATAACTTGTTTTTGGATAAAATATACTAATGACTATTTTCTATTTACAGAAATATACTAATGACTATTTTCTATTTATAAAATATAACCAGTCAACTTTCATTTTTCTTTCCAAAACATACAAATAACTTTTTATTTTCTTTCCAAAAATACAGAAATAACTAACTATTTTTAATCAATACAAACAAATAAACAAAACTTATTTATAAGCTTTAGTTAGAGAGAAATTATCAGAACTCTAAATAGACAGCAAAGTCTGAAAAATCAACAAAAACCTTCCTCCTTCTTCTTCAATGGCGTCTTCTCTTTTTTCTAACTAATCTCAATTTTAGAATTTTGATTTTCACTAATCCTCAATCCAAAACTATCATTATATTTATACTATGTTTTGATCAGATAAAGAGAGTTTCAATTTGTTACTGTGAAGTTTTTGTGCCCTATAATCAATCAATTATCATCATGAACAGAGGAAATTTTGGTCACGGTCTCAAACTTTCTGTTCCTGCAACTGATCAAGTTGCTTTTGCCAAGTTTCTGTGAGTTTCTCTTTTTGTGTGTGTGTGTATGGATTGTGTTTGTGAATTTGTGAATTTGTGAATGTGATTGTTTGAGTTAGGGTTTTCAGAAATTTGAAATTTTGGTATGTGGTTTTGTTTTGTAGGACTGAAAGTGGAACGTTTAAGGATGGAGATCTGCTGGTTAACAGAGATGGAGTTCGGATTGTCTCTCAGTCTGAAGTTGAAGCTGTAATGAACTTTATCAATTCTTTTCTGTGCATTATTCTCTTTGAAGTTGTTTGATTCAGTTGTTTCCTTTCCATTTCATCTTTTGGATCTGATGAATTAGGTTTTCTTGTGAAAAGGGATTTCTGAATTTTATGTAACTTTCTTATTTTGAGGGTTTTATTATCTAAATGGGTGGGTTGTTTTTTGTTCCTACTTATGATTTGGGTAAAATCAAAAGGAAAAAGGTCTTTTTTTAGGGGGTTTTATTGGGGTTGAGAGCCTAATTTTATTAGATAATGTTGGATTCTTCACTTCCCCACATCACACACATCCTATATAGCACCGACACCTCTGAAAAAAGACGTGTACATCTCAGTGTCCGTCTCATGTGATTACGTTTGATTTATTCATTTTTTTCAAATTATTACCGGTGTCGGTGTCGTATTTCCTGTGTCTGTGATTCATAGCCCACACTGCTCTTTTTTTATGTTTTCTTTGGCTGGAACTCAGGGAAACTACCAAGGGGTATGTTTGGATTAGTAAAATAGGATGGAATGAAGTGGAATGGAATGAAATAGCCTAGTCCGATTAAAAAAAAAAGTAGGTGGTATCCTTTATTTCATTACATTTCACCCTATACCATCAATCCGGACATACTGTATAGCTGTGTCCAAGTAATGAACCCTTTGTTTCCACCATAATCTTGTGTGAGATTTGCTGGAATCATTTGAAAGTACCTCATTACTTTATTTCAATGCATACTTGTCTTTGATGCTTATCTTTGGCCATATATTTTAGAAAGCTAAATAAACTGATAGTAGATTCATGGCATGTTAATGAGGACCCATAATTAATTCATATTCGCACTTTTATAAGTGACTCAGTTAAAAAAATCATCCGAGAACCCCAACCATTGTGTTTATCGGTATAATAAATTTGGTCATTGGTTTTTGGTTACATTACATGCGATGGGTGAATTCTGACAAAATGTGTATGTATGGGTTAAACATATGCTATATGTTTTCAGCCACCACCAATCAAGGCAACAGACAACCAGTTAAGTTTGGCGGACATCGACATAGTGAAAGTGGTTGGGAAGGGAAATGGAGGGGTGGTGCAATTGGTGCAACACAAATGGACCAATCAGTTTTTCGCGTTAAAGGTATACTTAGCATACTTTGCTCCGAGTTTGCATCTTCTTTTTGCATTAATGATATAATTTACTGTTCAACTTAATTTTGCATAAATTATTCAGACATAAATCACTTTACATTCAACTATCTTTTAATCAGAATCAACTTTATAAAATCAACTCACTCAAAATCAATTTTTTTCAACGCAGAACCAAGCATACGCTTAGTTTAAGTTAATAATCGAGACATGGGTCTTTTCCCTAGAATCTTGTTTATTTTAATCAATCTTTGAATGAGACAAATATAAGTTATGATGTGAATTCAGACAACATTTGAGCTAAGGTTATCAATTCTCCACGGCTCAATATTAAAATTTTCTTTTTTGGTCATCCCCCTATGTCCTTTTTTTTTTTATTTCAGTTATTTCTCTTTATGCCCGCTAGTTTTGCATTCTACTATTCTAGTTTTTGAGCATGAAAGACCACTGCTTCTATATTATGATTTTCCTTATAGTAGCTATTTGAACTTATGAACTAATTACTTTCGTTTTATCTGATATATAACAAGATTAATGCTATTCTTGTACTTCCATTCCACCTTGTTCTTTAGTCCCTTATGTATCCATTCTTCACAATTATAGACAATTTGAGCTAAGGTTATCAATTCTCCACTCCTTCTGTATTATGATTTTCCTAATAGTAGCTATTTGAAGTTATGAACTAATTACTTTGTTTTATCTGATATATAACAACGTTAATGGTATTCTTGTACTTCCATTCCACCTTGTTCTTTAGTCCCTTATGTATCCATTCTTCACAATTATAGACAATTCAAATGAATATTGAAGAGTCCGTGCGCAAGCAGATAGCGAAAGAGCTGAAAATTAATCAAGCAGCACAATGTCCTTATGTTGTTGTCTGCTACCAATCATTCTATGATAACGGTGTCATATCAATCATCTTAGAGTACATGGATGGAGGTTCCTTGGCTGATCTTCTGAAGAAAGTTAAAACAATTCCAGAGCCTCGTCTTTCTGCCATCTGTAAGCAGGTGAGGAGTAAGACAATGTTGTTCTTCAGTCTTTCCACTCATAATTATTTTTACTGAACCTAAACAGTAGCTAATCCCTTTTTTTCTTCTTTTTGTTATGATGTAGGTTCTAAAGGGTTTAGCGTATCTTCACCACGAAAGACATATTATCCACCGGGACTTGAAGCCTTCTAATTTGTTGATAAACCATACAGGCGAAGTAAAGATTACCGATTTTGGTGTTAGTGCAATTATGGAAAGTACATCTGGTCAAGCAAATACTTTCATTGGCACGTACAACTATATGTCTGTAAGTAAAATATAAAATCATATATGCATAGTATCTTATTAAAACACCGATTCATGGAAAATAAAGACCATATGTCAATTTTACAGCCAGAGAGAATCAATGGAGGCCAGGGTGGCTATAACTACAAAAGTGATATATGGAGTTTGGGACTTATATTGCTCGAGTGTGCTATGGGGCGGTTTCCATATATGCCACCAGATCAAAGTGAAAGATGGGAAAGTATATTTGAGCTTATTGAAACTATTGTTGACAAGCCTCCTCCTAGTGCTCCATCTGAACAATTCTCCCCAGAATTTTGCTCATTTATCTCTGCATGGTAATTGTTTAGTTTGCTAACTAATAATGTGCAGTCAGGAGTTCTAACTCACCCAAAGAATGAACACACGTATGCATGTGCATACTCAGAAAATAAGAGAGTACACTTTTAAATAAAGCTATCAGTTTCTAAAGTGTTAACCAGATATTTGTTTAGATGTTTGAGGAGCCTTAATTTTGTAGATATCTATGGAGACAACAATAGTGAAAATTTAAAGCATTTCTTATTTTCATTATCATTTTAATTTTCGAGATATGTTTTCTAACTAACTTCGTAGACCAGTCTCCGTATCTGGTTAAACATATCTCAAAAGTAGGCACCTTCCATCATAATTCAGCTGGTTATTTTTTCATAAACTCTATGACACTGTGTGCTTTTCATGAGTCTTGTTCTGATCTTTCAATTGTCTCTTTGTTTAGTCTACAGAAAGATCCGGGGAATAGACTGTCGGCTCAGGAACTTTTGGTATGTGGAAATCTTATCTGTGTATAGATATATGCCGTGTATAATAGTCTTTCTGATGCGATATATCTGATTGAAACTCCAGGAACTTCCTTTTATCAGCATGTATGATGATCAGCATGTAGATCTCTCAGCTTACTTCTCCAAAGCAGGATCTCCACTCGCAACCTTATTATAAGAGATGGTAGGTTCCATTCTAGGACATTGTTTTAAATTTAGGCAGGAGATTATTGCTATAATCCTATGTTCTTTATTTACCAATTTATCAGGTATTCTTAAATATAGATCAATATATAAATAAGTACAATGCATCAATCTTTCATAAGAATTCTAAATGAGTATGTTTTGGAACTCATGATTTTCAACTAATTCGCTCCTTTCCCACTAAATTCTTAAATGTTTGAATTATAGTGCTCCATGAAAATTTGTAACTACAAATGCCACCTAATAATATATAACTGTATTTATGATTCTTTTTGTGTTTTATGTGGACAATTTATGATTCTTATCTATTTGCCATTGTAGACTACGGTGTGCATGTGGGCAGCATTTGCGGATGAGTCGGATAAACCAGCTCCTAGCATTATGCCAAAGATACTATATTATGTTTAGTGATTGAGTTCAATAATTTGTGAGAATCTCAGATGCAAAGGTTCAAGGATTTGTCATGATTGGAACTTGGTGAAGAATTATAATGAACATTGAGTGTTTAGTTAAGGGAAAACTTGCAGCAAAATGTTTGAAATTTTATGATTGCAACAGAACTTACCCCTGGGATTTGCCTAAGATGCAGAGATTATCATTTGTTGTACAATTTTATAATTATATTATAGAGTTGCAAGTTTTATTTGGTTAAAACATGTCAAATTGCCTGATTTATTTTTCCTTTTTGAATAGCTAACTTGAATATTTTCTCTAAATTTTTACATAAAATTTCTGTGATGCTTAAAAAGGTTTCATTCAGTAACCAACCTTGTACACTTTGAATTATATAGCATTACATAACTTACTTAGCCCTGTTGAAAAAGTGAGGGACTAGAAGTAGTTCTAATGATTCTGAAATACAAACGGTAAATCAATAGCAAAACTAAAGATATTTCAACATGATAATAAAAAAACATGTTAGGTCTTTCTCTTCAATTTTCTCACAGCCTTTAAATCTATCACAATTACAGAGATGTTATCGCCGCTTCCTCTGTGGAGGGCGAGTTTAGATAGATACTCTGCAGCAGAATGAGATGCAAGATCAACTCCTCCTTCTCCTTTGTCATATACTGTTGTTCTGTTGTCGCCATATTTCTTGTGCCAAAGAAGGATTCGCTTCCTTGCAACTTCACAGGCTTCTTCATTTGTTATTACATCCCATAAACCATCACTTGCTATAATTAGACATTCATCGTTTTTCTCTCTCAGCATAATATTAACTTCTGGCTCTGGAATTATCCATGGTTTCAAGTATCTATCACCTGTTGAACAAGACAGTGGTTATGATAACTTGAAAGGCTGAAATCACATTCAAGTTATGTTTGATTCATATGATCAATAAATTTTAACCCCTTGACACCAAACCCTGCAACAGACACGTACCTATGGACCTTGACATCGCCAAGACACCAAGAACTCGGTATCCTTTCCAATGTATGACTCTTCCTCCTGCAGCTTCTATTCTTGCTCTCTCATCCTCTCGATTTGGCTGCAGATATGAAGTGAAGTTTCTTATATTAGACAACTTAATCTTATGACATAAATTCATCAAAAATATTACAAAACAGGGATGAAAGTCCTTACTTTGTGGTCAGCAGACAACGCCATAGCTTCTTTCCCGCGATACAAGACAGCTCTTGAATCCCCGCAGTTTGCAATTATTATGTGGGTTTGACTTAAAATTGCAACCACTGCAGTCGAACCAGCAGTCTCAGGAGCAATAGGTTCAATGATAGACTCAGATTCCCCGCCATTACTTCCACTACTACCTGCACCGATCCCTCCAACTTCATCATCTACTTTCTGAAAACAGTTGAACAATACTTTCTTCCAATCTTCCTGCCAATCATTTCTGCCATTTGTTTCTGCCAAACTCGATTGTTGAGCTTCAATCTCTTCAATCAATACTGAATGAAGACGTTCCCGACAGTAATTAGCAACCTATTAAAACAACACACTCTCAGATCGATAAATTAAATTTTCAATAAACAAACAGTATGATTTGATAAAGAACCTTACCTGAAAGCCCCCATGTCCATCATAGACACTGAAAAAATGGGCTGACGAAAATTTTGAGTTTTCATTTACGTGTTCATCGTCCATAAGCATCTGCGAAGGGACTTGAAAAAGTTGAGGTTTAACAGCAATAGCATCTTCCATCTCCGGTCTATTTCCACATATTGACGAGAAGCCCCAAAGAGGACCATTACTCAATTCTAACCCATTCTGGTTGCTTGCTCTCGACGTTTTGTTCTCCTCAGGCAACTGATCAAGAATCATAGCAGATAGCTTTGGATCAGCCTCTTCTGATGCATATTGACTTTCACTCTCAACATCCATTGCAATAGAAACCGTATTCTGCTCTGGCTTTATCCCCGGAAGTACCTCATTTATACTACTAAACTTACCATGAATATCATCACCAACCGTCACAATCATTGGCGAATCGGCCCCAGATTGAGAGCCCGAATCACGCAGACACTGAAAATCCACAGCTAACATAATTTCATCTTCCTTATTTGTCTGCTTATCGCTTTCACTCAAAACCCAATTACTCTCACACTCAATCACCATTTCCGAAACAACTCCAACTTGATTCTCCTTTACCTCCGCAGATACCATCATTTTCCGTTGCAGACTAACATCAGCATGGGTTTCATTTCCAGCTGCAGGATTTAACATCAAAGCTGCCGCAGTATTCGCCATAAGCTTTAACCCGGTTATCTCCATGTGAGTAGTAACCGCCGCATCTTTCTGAATCAAATTTCCAAGCGTAAACGGTACTGCAACACTCGAAGATATTTCCTCCATTGCCTTTTAGCAATAACCTAATTCCCAAATACCCTATAAGCTAAAGCTCCTAACCTTTAATCATTTTTTCCTCCCTTTCCACTTAAGCTTATTTTTATGACACAGTCACAATCAGAATCAAAACATCAAGAATTCTCCTACGGCAAGAAATCTAAAGGCTTTACAAATCAACTTCCTAGAAAAGTCAAATAACTGAAACAAAAGTCAAATTTTCAGGCTATATTCACATCAAAATCCAAAAATAGATCCTTCTATTGTTAATCCTATGAATCAAACAATTGATTATTCAAGAAACAATTATCAAAAAACTTATTGGTGTCATTGAAAATTGAAAAAAACAATAAATAGCAAAGAGATTATACAAAAAAAAAAAAGAAGAAAAAAAATGGTTCCCTAGATCTGAGACAAGTCACACCGGCCATGAAATTTTCATTCCATGATTTGACCTAATTGTTCCTTTCATGTGAACAATAATAATGGTAATGATTTCAATTTGTTCCTTCTATGTCAAGATTTGTTCTCAAATTATAGTGAAAATTTTATTATTATTACTATTATTAATCTCTATTAAAAGTGAAAGATAGAAAATTAATGTTACTAACCTGAGTTGATTATCTTCAAAATATATGAGATTAGTACAGGTGAATGAATCAAGGAGGAACAGAAACCTCAACAAAAAGAAACTATAAATGAACTTTGGGTTATTATTTATTCCTAAGTATGAATTTCTTATTTTTGAAAAAAATTATTAAAAAATAAAGAAAATTTAGCTTTTGAAAAAATAAAATTAATCTGCAACAGATGACTTTGTTTATGTATTTGTTTTATAACTTTCATATTATTTTATTTGAATTTAATCAACATGCACATGTATATGATGTATCCAATTATATTCTAGTATTAAGGCATTTTATTATTTATAATAAAATTTTCGTATATTGAAATTTATAATAATAATAATTAAACTTATTTATAACACGTAAGGATGATGTAAGAATTTGACACGTAGGCTTTTCTTTTTTAGTTAAGGAACTTTTTTGTATTATAAACTAGCCATGAGACGTGTAAGTCATTCTAATCTCACTCTCTCTCATCCATTATTGAGTTTAGTATCTTTTGCATTTCTTCTCTTAATTTTATTTAAATATAATATTTTGTGTGCTTAAATACTCATAGAGTATTTTATACGTTCTTTTTAAAAAATATTAGATGTACTGATTTTAATGATAAAATTAATATTTTAAATAAAAAATAAAAAAAATAAAATAAAAAATTATATATAATTTTCTCTGTTTCATAATGAGTGACTCAGTTGACTTTTTATACAGGTTAAGAAAAAAAAAATAAGTGAAAGAGAGAGAATGATATTTTTACTAAAGTATCCTTATGATTTATTGGGAATGATAGTAATATTAATTAGAGGGTAAAATAAAAAAAATTGTATTGAAAATTAAAATGGGTCATATATTTTAGGACACCATTTTATTTCAAATAGACCATTTATTGTAGGACGGAGAGAGTACTATTATTTGATTGATTGTCGAATAGAAAAAAGGCACGTGGGCACTCGGATCGAGATGATACAAGGGAGATGTACTAAAGCAACCGAAATGAGAAATGGAACACAAGATTTGTGCTCACTGAGATGCATGAACTGATCGTGATTCGTCAATTCAACTCATACAGACACACTCACCAAACACAAAGCCATGACACTTCAAGTAAAATATCAGGATGCTTACTCTCTCTCTCTTTTTTATAGAATATTCTAATGTCTAAAATTTACACCTGATCACTTTATAAGCAACAAATTTTTTTTTAAATATATTAAATAAATAATGTATCTGGACATTATTATATATTAGATAAATTAATTATTCAATAAACTTACAACATTTTTTTTTGCGCATTATTCTCTTGGAAGTTATTTGATTCAGTTGTTTTTGTTTCCATTTCATCTTTTGGATCTGATGAATTAGATTTTAGGGATTTCTGAATTTTATTTAGCTTTGTTATTTTGAGGTTTTTATTACCTATATGGGTGGGTTGTTTTTGTTCTTACTTGTGATTTGGGTAAAATCATAAGGAAAAAGGTTTTTTTTAAGGGTTTTGTTGGGGTTGAGAGGCTAAGATTCTTAGGCTATGTTTGGATACTTGTCTTTGATGCTTTTGTTTGGCCATGTAATTTAGGAAGCTAAATAAATTGGTAGTAATTCATGGCATGTTATTGAGGATCCGTAATTGATTCATATATTCACACTTTTATAAGTGACTCGGTTAAAAAAATCTGATAACCCCAACCGTTGTGTTTATCTGTATAATTAGGTCAATGAAATTTGGTCGTTGTTCCTGCTTTATTTTTTGGTTACATTAAATGTGATGGCTGAATTCTGACAGAATGTTCTGTATGGGTTAAACATATGCTATGTGTTTTCAGGCAACAGGCAACCAGTTAAGTTTGGCGGACATCGACATAGTGAAAGTTGTTGGGAAGGGAAATGGAGTGGTGGTGCAATTGGTGCAACACAAATGGACTAATCAGTTTTTTGCATTAAAGGTATACTTAGCAATCCTTGCTGTGAGTTTGCATCTTCTTTTCTCTCGTTTCTTTACACGTCTTGAACTTGTCTTACTTACATAGTTTGTGTCACTATATAAAATGTTGGTTTTCCACTTAGTGTTTAATGATATAATTTCATGAAGAGTTATTCTTGTACTTCCATTCCACCTTGTTCTTTAGTCCCTTATGTATCCATTCTTCACAATTATAGACAATTCAAATGAATATTGACGAGTCCGTGCGCAAGCAGATAGCTAAAGAGCTGAAAATTCATCAAGCAGCACAATGTCCTTATGTTGTTGTCTGCTACCAATCATTCTACGATAACGGTGTCATATCAATCATCTTAGAGTACATGGATGGAGGTTCTTTGGCTGATCTTCTGAAGAAAGTTAAAACAATTCCAGAGCCTCGTCTCTCTGCCATCTGTAAGCAGGTGAGGATTAAGAGGATGTTGTTCTTCAGTCTTTCCACTAATAATTATTTTTACTGAACCTAAACAGTAGCTAATCCTTTTTTTTTTTTTTCTTTTTGTAATGATATAGGTTCTAAAGGGCTTAGCATATCTTCACCACGAAAGACATATTATCCACCGAGACTTGAAGCCTTCTAATTTGTTGCTAAACCATACAGGCGAAGTAAAGATTACTGATTTTGGTGTTAGTGCAATTATGGAAAGTACATCTGGTCAAGCGAATACTTTCATTGGCACGTACAACTATATGTCTGTAAGTAAAATATGAAACCATATATGCATAGTATTTTACTACAACACCGTTTCATGGAAAATAAAGTCCATATGTCAATTTTACAGCCCGAGAGAATCGATGGGGGCCAGGGTGGCTACAATTACAAAAGTGATATATGGAGTTTGGGACTTATATTGCTCGAGTGTGCTATGGGGCGGTTTCCATATATGCCACCAGATCAAAGTGAAAGATGGGAAAGTTTCTTTGAGCTTATTGAAACTATTGTCGACAAGCCTCCTCCTAGTGCTCCATCTGAACAATTTTCTCCAGAATTTTGCTCATTTATCTCGGCATGGTAATTGTTTAGTTTGCTAACTAGTAATGTGCAGTCAGGACTTCTAACTCACCCAAAGAATGAACACACGTATGCGCGTACATACTCAGAAAATAAGAGAGTACACTTTTAAATAAAGCTATCAGTTTCTAAAGTGATAACCAGATATTTGCTTAGATGTTTGAGGAGCCTTAATTTGGTAGATATCTATGGAGACAACAATAGTGAAAATTTAAAGCATTTGTCTTGCCTTATTTTCATTATCATTTTAATTTTCTAGATATGTTTCCTAATTTCATAGAGCAGTCTCCGAATCTGGTTAAACATATCTCAAAAGTAGGCACCGTCCACCGTAATTCAGCTGGTTATTTTTTCATGAACTCTATGTCACTGTGTGGTTTTCGTGAGTCTTGTTCTGATCTTTCAATTGTCTCTTTGTTTAGTCTACAGAAAGATCCGGGGAATAGACTGTCGGCTCAGGAACTTTTGGTATGTGAAAATTTTATCTGTGTATAGATACATGCCATGTAAAATAGTCTTTCTGATGCGATATATCTGATTGAAACTCCAGGAACTTCCTTTTATCAGCATGTATGATGACCAGCATGTAAATCTCTCAGCTTACTTCTCCAAAGCAGGATCTCCACTCGGAACCTTATTATAAGAGATGGTAGGTTCCATTCTATAGGACATTGTTTTAAATTTAAGCAGGAGATTATTGCTATAATCCTATGTACTTTATTTACCAATTTATCAGGTATTCTTAAATATAGATCAAAATATAAATAAGTACAATGCATCAATCTGTCATAAGAATTCTAATGAATATGTTTTGGAACTCATGTTTTTCAACTAATTCGCCCTTTGTTAAGAAAATTAGTCATAGGCTTTTTACTATTAATTTGGTTGAAAATTATACTTTTGTTAATGTTTGGGGGTTTTCGAGAACGGGGATGGGGAAAGAATATCTCTTTGAGGTGGGGATGGGGACATTTTAGATGGAGAGATCAAGGAGCATAGAAGGACTCGCCGCTCCCGCCCCTGTTGACATCCTTAATATGAATACTCCTTTCCCTGTAAATTCTTAAAAGTTGGAATTATAGTGCTCCATGAAAATTTGTAACTACAAATGCTATCTAATAATATATAACTGTATGATTCTTTTTGTGTTTTATGTGTGGACAATTTATGATTCCTTTCTATTGGCCATTGTAGACTACCGTGTGCCTGAGGGCAGCATTTGCGGATGAGTCGGATAAACCAGCTCCTAGCATTATGTCAAAGATACTATATTATGTTTAGTGATTGAGTTCAATAATTTGTGAGAAACTCAGATGCAAGGTTGAAGGATTTGTCATGATTGGAACTTGGTGAAGAATTATAATGAACATTGAGTGTTAAGTTAAGGGAAAACTTGCAGCAAAATGTTTGAAATTTTATGCTTGCAACAGAACTTACCCCTGGGATTTGCCTAAGATGCAGAGATTATCATTTGTTGTACAATTTTATAATTATATTATAGAGTTGCAAGTTTTATTTGGTTAAAACATGTCAAATTGCCTGATTTATTTTTCCTTTTTGAATAGCTAACTTGAATATTTTCTCTAAATTTTTACATAAAATTTCTGTGATGCTTGGAAAGGTTTCATTCAGTAACCAACCTTGTACACTTTGAATTATATAGCATACTTAACTTACTTAGCCCTGTTGAAAAAGTGAGGGACTAGAAGTAGTTCTAATGATTCTGAAATACAAACGGTAAATCAATAGCAAAACTAAAGATATTTCAATTTTCAGGCTATATTCACATCAAAATCCAAAAATAGATCCTTCTATTGTTAATCCTATGAATCAAACAATTGATTATTCAAGAAACAATTATCAAAAAAATTCATTGGTGTCATTGAAAATTGAAAAAAACAATAAATAGCAAAGAATTATACAAAAAAAAAAGAAAAAAAAATTGGTTCCCTAGATCTGAGACAAGTCACACCGGCCATGAAATTTTCATTCCATGATTTGACCTAATTGTTCCTTTCATGTGAACAATAATGGTAATGATTTCAATTTGTTCCTTCTATGTCAAGATTTGTTCTCAAATTATAGTGAAATTTTTATTATTATTATTATTATTAATCTCTATTAAAAGTGAAAGATAGAAAATTAATGTTAGGCTAAAATACAGTTTTGGTCCCTCTGTTTGTCAAAATTCACGGTTTTGGTCCTCCCATTTTCTTTTTTAACAGTTTTGGTCCCCCACTCCAATTTTGGCCAAAAAAAGTGATGAACAGTACCTGGTCCATACATGGACAGTACATGTCCGTACATGAACAGTGAGGGGTGGGGGACCAAAACTGTTAAAAAACAAAATGGGGGGACCAAAACTGTATTTTAGCCTTAATGTTACTAACCTGAGTTGATTATCTTCAAAATATATGAGATTAGTGCAGGTGAATGAATCAAGGAGGAACAGAAACCTCAACAAAAAGAAACTATTTATGAACTTTGGGTTTTTTTTTTTTTATAACAACCAAATTTCATTAAAGCTAAGAATCAATACAGCAAGACGACATATCCTGGCTTGGAACAAAACCAGTCCAGGTTCTGCAACCCAAATTTTTACCTATGCCAACCATACAATGGGCATCCCTATTATAGTTTTTGCTAATAAACATAATAACTACTGGGGCACACCTACTAATAAGTTGCCTGCAATCACTAATTATAGGTTACCAGTCAGCATTAAAATCCAACCCATTGATACAATTAACTACTGTTAAAGCATCAGACTGAAGAATAAAACTTTTTAAACCCAGATCAAAGGCCATACGCAAAGTCCAACGAATCGCCAATAACTCCGCCATTTCTGCGTCAGCCACACTTGTTAACCTCTTACTGGCAGCAATGAAAATGTTTGATGAAGGATCCCTAATGACACATCCCAGAGCAACAATTCCACCATCGAAGCATCCCACATCAGTTTGAATTATCCATCCCTTATAACCATCCAAATTCCTTTCCAACTCTAAGCCTTTAGCACGCCTCATCAGCTTGGCTTCACACTCTTCATTAAAAGCATCCCAAATCTCCATCGCCACCCTCTGCGGATCAAGTTTCTCACTTTTATAGATGGCACCATTACGAACTTGCCAAATTTTCCACAGAAAAATAGCAATAAGCTGTCCCAGCTGGAAATCCTTCATAATTAAAATATCGTTTATCCAATCCATAACACTACCAACCTCAGGTAAGCGAATTCCCAACGGGGAAGAGAACATAGTTCTTTTTGCAAAAATGGATCTAAGGAAGAGATGGGAAGAAGATTCAGGATCAATATTGCACAGGGGGCAGAGATCATCGATTGGCGTACCTTTCTTCCTTAAGTTTTCTTTTGTTGGGAGAATGTTCTTCAAAAGCCTCCAAACCAAAATTTTCACTCTAGGATTCACTTCCAGATTCCAAAGGTTGTTCCAAAGGTTCCTCGAGTTGTTGGTTGAGGGACCAGGGAGATTCTCCTTCCTTTTATTAGCTATCAAATGATAAGCAGTTTTGACCGAGTAAATGCCATCCTTTTTCAAAATGCCATAAAAGTTTGTCTTCCGGCAGGTTTGACGCTAATGAGATACTACTGATATATAAAACGTCCTGATCATCAAAGTTTTCTTCCAGTATCTCCATGTTCCAGCACGCACTATCCTTGTCTATAAGATCCTCCACCTTCGCATCAGGAGCAAGGTTACGGGCCAAAGCACCTGGACGAAACTCAGGAAGAGTAGGGATCCAGTTATCCATACCTATGCTGATTCTCGAGCCATTTCCAACACGCCATCTGGAGCCCTTCATCACCAGATCTTTTGAACTAAGAATACTGCACCAAGCATAACTTGGTCTGTATCCACTGTGAGCATTATTAATTGAAGATCTTGGGTAATATCTCCCTTTAAAGAATCTCTAGAAGAGAGAACCATCCTCCTGCATCAACCGCCATAATTGTTTGCCAAGTAAACTGATGTTGAAGTCCTGGATGCCTCTGAACCCTAATCATCCCTCCCCTTTAGGTTGGGCCAACCTCTCCCAACTAAGCCAATGGATTTTCCTTTCCCCCTCCTTAGAACCCCACCAAAACCTGGCCAGCATTGCTTCAATCTCTTTACAACAATAATCTGGTATTCGGTAACAGCTCATAATATACGTAGGTATTGCTTGTGCTACAGTTTTGATTAAAACTTCCTTCCCGGCCCTAGATAGAAATGACTTCTTCCAGCCTTTAAACTTCTTCCAAACCCTCTCTACCACAAGTTTGAAGACCTCTTTTTTTGACCTCCCAAATACGACTGGGAGCCCGAGATATTTCACATGGTTGTTGACATAGTTGAAACCGAGTTTTTCTTTGATTCTGTCCTTAGCCTCCTGCGAGACATTGCTTCTAAAAGAGACCTCAGACTTCTCAAAGTTCACAACCTGACCTGAAGTACACTAGCAAGCTTTAAGAACTTGAAGAACTCTATCATCTTCCTCAACACTAGCCCTTGCAAAAAGGAGAATATCGTCTGCAAAGAACAGGTGTGAAATGACTGGAGATTACCGCGCTACTTTGATCCCGTGAGTCCTCCTCGTCACAGCCTCATGCTTCAACAAACTAGAAAGAACATCTGCACAAATAATAAACAAATAAGGTGAGAGTGGGTCTCCTTGTCGGAGACCCCTTTCAGGAACAATCTGTTTCGAAGGTTGACCATTGATCAGAACTTGATAGGTAACAGTGGTAATACAACTTTTGATTAAGGAAATCATTGACTGGGGAAACTCCATACAATTCAAAGTCTCTAACACGAAACTTCACTCGAATCTATCATAGGCTTTGGGCATGTCAAGCTTTAACTCCATGGTTCCTTTACTTCCTTTCTTCTTATGCTTCTTCCAATGGAAACATTCCATTGCAATGAGAGCATTTTCTGTGATCAACCTTCCTCGAACGAAAGCACTCTGCTCCTCGCTAATAATATCAAGGAGAATTGACTTGAGCCTGTTGGCCACCGATTTCGTAACAATCTTCATTATAACATTACACAAACTAATTGGCCTAAAGTCCTGTGGAGTCTCAGGGTGTTTATTCTTAGGAATGAGAGTGGTGAATAGGTTATTGATAACACTTGGATCCCTGTTATTATTTAAAATCTCGAGTACAAATTGGGTGACATCCTCCTTGACGATAGACCAGTATTTCTGATAGAATAAAGCAGGGAGACCGGCTGGGCCTGGAGACTTTGATGGGTGCATCTGAAAAATAGCTTCAAACACTTCTTCCTTGGAAAACTGGTTAGAGCAGATTTGTTTGTGATTATCCGAGAGTATCCCCGATATGCGACTACAAACAGCCTGCTGGTTCTCAGGTTTAGAGGATGTGAATATCTCCTTGAAATAGTCTGTCAGAACCTTCTCACAATTTTATTGCCCTCTCTTCCAATAACCATATGCATCCTTCAGCCTCTTTATTGCATTGGTCCTCCTTCTTTGATCAGCTTTTTTATGAAAGAATTTTGTATTTCCATCCCCATCCATGAGCCACACCGCCCAGCTTCGTTGACGCTAAAGAGTTTCCTCTATTTTAAGAAGTGAATCTCTTTGTCTCTCAGCCTCTTTAAACTTTTGAATCTCGTTTCGCTCACCAGACCACCTATTATCCTCCTTAAGGAAGTCTTGGAGACGAAGAATTTCCTTTCTGACCTTACTCGTACTCAAATCTTTAAAATAGTGTTGGAGCTCTTGCATTGAGTTGATCTTCTGATGAAAGGAATAGAATTTCTATTCCACAGTTGTCTAAATACCTCTCCACAATCCTTTTGTTTAGCCCAGGCCTATTCAAAACGAAATAAATAATGCCTTCTTTCAACCATCTCCTCCTTCTTGATAAGAATACGAATAGCAGCATGATCTGAATTGAATCTTTCCAGATAAAAAACCTTTGTTAAAGGAAAGATTTGCTTAAATGCAAAAGAAATCAGTGATTTATCAAGTCTGCATTGAATGTTATCCCCACCTTGTCTGCCATTAGACCAGGTGAATGGATAACTCTCAAAGCTGACTTCCTCTAAACCGCACCTGTCAAGAGTTTGCCTCCCCCACTGAAACTGAGACAACGTTCTTGTGGCTCCCCCAATTTTATCCACATCCTGCAATGTATCATTGAATCTCCAAAGAAAATGCACTTGTCTCCTATCTCTTCATATATCCTTTGCACCAGCTCCCACGTATCTCTCTTCCTATTCTCCTCAGGGTAACCATAAACTCCAACTATAGACCATGGTCCCTCATCCTCCTCTAGACGACAACTTCATGCTATGTGGTTATAGGAATAAGAATTAACAGAAAATTCCATAGGATCATTCCACCAAATACTTATGCCCCCCGCCCTGTCTCTACCAGAACCTCCACACTCCACCGTAACGTCATACTTGAATCAATACTTCTTCTTAACTGACTGTATTTCGTCTCTCTTAAGTTTGGTCTCCATGAGAAAGACCATCTGGGGATTTTCCGACCGCATGAGCCAAGATAAGGCTCGAACTGCACGAGGGTTCCCCAGACTTCTGCAGTTCCAACTGATGATCTTCATTGGGATAGGCAGTGTTGGTCCTCCAACACCACCTCTGGTAAAATCTTGATGCCTTTACTAGCCACAGTAGAATTCTTCCTCTTTTTTTCACATCCAATTCCTTCCTCTAAAGATCCTTCCATTACCATAACATCCACCAACTGTCTTTTGGAAAGCATGGGTTTAGAATTTTCCGGGTTACCTGCTTTCACGTCTTTAACATTCTTCCTCCTTGTCCATTTCCTCTTTTGACCACCTTCCTTGCTGCCCTGAGCTTTTTGAGGGTTTTTTTCATTGGCAAGCATAACCGCACCCAACGACTCCGCTACTCTCTCTACGTCTACACTCTGGTGATTCTCTTTCTCTCTCACCTGCTTGTCTTTTTCTTGTTGCTTTGAATTCTGAGAATTCTGCTGGACTTCATTATCATCTCCATTGCTCTTCCCTTTAGCCTCACACCTACTTTGATTGGAAGAGACATTGAATAGCTCTCTACTGCATAGACTGGAACTTGATTCCTTTCTTTTGGATTCTTCAGAAATTTTTGGAAGAGGAGAGGCGTGTAACCACTGTCCATAAGAGAGATCTTGCTCTTCTATTTCTTAGAAACCTTCATCGTTTAGGTCCTCCATCGTTTCACAGTCTTTAATTTTATGGCTCATTCTTCCGTAGAGAAAGCAAAACGTCGGAAGCCTTTCGTACTTAAAATGAACCCTAAGATTCTTCTCCTTAAATTTCACCACCGTCCCTTTTTTTAGCGGATCCTTAAGGTTGATTACCACCTTGATACGCAGAAACCTGCCATTCCTGTGCGCTTCCTTTACCACCTTGATACGCAGAAACCTGCCATTCATGTGCGCTTCCTTTACATCTATCTCCTCAAATTTTCCAATGATGTTTCCAATTTTCTTCGCCATTGCTTCCGATCTGAGATTGAGGGGTAACTCGTAGATTCGTACCCAGAAAGAGCTAAAATGCATGTTCAGCTCCGATGGTTGTTCTTCACCGGAGATACGATTCAGCACTAACAATGCCCTATCGAAACTCCATGGACCAGATTTAAGTACAAACCCCATATCTCTTTTAGATTTGAACTAGAACAAAAAGAGATTCTTGCTCAGATCTTGTATGTCCACCGCGTGTTTCAGCTTCCAAGCGTTCACCTTTGTTGACTTGAAAGCTCTCGAGTTGAAGCTGCTCTCAGTCCATAGTTTCCCCGCTAATGTCCTTTGAAATGACTCGTCAACACAGATTTCTTCATTATCAGCCACTACTCCTTCTTCTTCTTCCTTAGATAGCGTAAAGGACCTCCATTTCTCCATTTGCATTTATTTAGAGATTAACTTTGGGTTCTTATTTATTTTTGAAAAAAACTATTAAAAAATGAGATTAATTGTTATGCACTGTCAGTGTAAAAAGTTTTACATTGTCAATGCATCACAACCATCTGTTGGTATTACTTTTCAAGTAATTAAAATAAAAGTCAAACTTTTTAAATAAATAAGTGGTTGTGATTAATTGACAGTGTAAAAAATCTTTACACTGTCAGTGCATATCAATTAAATTCATAAAAAATAAAATCAATATGCAACAGATGACTTTGTTTATGTATTTGTTTTATAACTTTCATATTATTTTATTAGAATTTAATCAATATGCACATGTATATGATGTATCCAATTATATTCTAGTATTAAGGCATTTTATTATTTATAATAAAATTTTCTCATATTGAAATTTATAATTATAATTAAACTTATTTACAACTCGTAAGGATGATGTGAGAATTTGACACGTAGGCTTTTCTTTTTTAGTTAAGGAGCTTTTTTGTATAATAAACTAGCCATGGGGGATTAAGAGTTAAGACGTGTAAGTCATTCTAATCTCTCTCATCCATTATGGAGTTTAGTATCTTTTGCAAATCTGCTATTTCTTCTCTTAATTTTATTTAAATATAATATTTTATGTGTAAATTATACCACCTAAAATCAAAAATAAAAAATGACATTATATGAATTTGATTGATTGTGGAATAGAAAAAAAGGCGAGTACGAGGAGGGCACGTGGGCACGCGAATCGAGAAGATACAAGGGAGATGTACTAAAGCAACCGAAAAGAGAATTGTGCTACACAGAGATGCATGAACTTGATACAGACAATGACATGACACTTGACGTACATTATCAGGATGCTTGCTCTCGCTCCTTTTTTTCTAATTTAGTTTAAAATTAAAAGTAATTCATATTTTAAAATTACAAATAAATAAAAAATAAACGAAAAAACCATGAGAGAACACAACACAATACGTTGATTGAAAGAAACACCTTCTCTTTGTCTCCACGTGCTCTCCATCATACGTGCTGACCAACCGACCATATTATATTTATTTCCAATTCTTTTTCTACCCGTATGTACGTCCTCTTCTCTACGTATTTCAAAACCTAAATACAAGTTAATATTTTAGTCACCAACGTTAGTAATGGTATATATACGTATATATTTTATTATTTTGATTAAATAACAGTATTCTTTTTTCCTATGTTAAGATGCATGACAGCATATGTTCTCTTTTACTGATTGGTCGGAAAACAAAAAGACAAACACATGGTACCCAATACTTTCTATCTTTTCATAGTAAAAAATAGACTAAGCACTTTAATTTATCTATTAAAGAGAATACCATTGTAAACAAGTTAAGAATTTTTATAGCTAAATGACGATTTATATTAACTTTATAAAAACTACTTTATTAAATTGACTCTAAAATATAATTTAATATTAATATTTTGATATCCATATTTAATAATTAAGATTTCATGATAATTTTCATTATTAAATATTATTTATATCTAAAAATAGATAGTTTTTTTTTTTCCTCAGATGGACACAAATGATTTAGTATCATACAATGTTGGTGGAGAGGGGTTTCTCTTTCTTAGTTGTAAAGTTAATGACAGTACTGAATAGTTTAAGAATGGTCTCTTTTTAAAAGTTGATTTTAATCTCCTTACTTTTTTTTTTTAAGGATATTTGGGTTGAGAATACTCCTCTATGTCTTAGACTCTCTAGACTTTTTTTTATATTTCGAACCAGACCCTAACCGTGTCGGGGGCTTCTGTTTATGGGAGGGAGAGAACTAGATGTGGGACCTTAGGTGGCGTAGACATTTTCTCTTTGACTATGAGTTGGTGCTTTTATGCGACCTCCAATCGGTTATTAGAGACTTTACACATTCGTCTGAGAGTGACGTTTGGAGATGGCATGAGGCAAGTGATTGTGTTTATTCTTTATCTTTTTCCTACTCCTGTCTTTTATCTTGTCAACTCACCTTAGGTCGGCAGGTCTCTTTCGTTGAGTTAGTTCTTCCGTCTATTTGATGTAGTTAGGTTCCCTCTAAAGTTTTAGTTTTTTCCTAGCAGCTTATTCAGGATCGTATCCCAACAGAGATAACTTAAGAAGGGAATCCAGTTGACCTTTGGGTCTATTTCCTGCCCTTTTTTCTCCTTATTCATCGAGTCGTTCTCCCATCTTTTTCTGACTTGTGAGGTTGCATCCACTGTCTGGTATAAGATTTTTAGGTGTTTGGGGTGGTGTGTTGTTTTTCCTAGAGATATATTGATCCTTTTCCAGATGTTTACTCCTTTGAGTGGAGGATCTAGGACTAGAGGGTGATATGATGATTTGGCATGTCGTGGTTTGGTCGATTTGGAAATCCAGGAATGATTTTTTTTTTCAGGTTCTTCGGTGACACCAAAAGATGTGGAAGACATGAGTATCGTTATGGCTTGGAAATGGTATATTGGTAGGTTTGTGGGAAACTCTTGTGCCTTCTCAAACTGGCTTGAGAACCATATCTTATTCTTGAGCTAATAGTGGGGTGAGTGGCTTCGGCCCTTGGTTTTGTTTTTGTTGGTTTTTTGTGGGTCTGTTCCTTTTAGAGGCGTCCTTGTACTAGAGAGATCTAGCTTTGTCTGGATTTTGGTTTTTGTGTTTTTTCTCTTTTTCCCTTGTCGTCTGTAATCCTCTTGCCTGGTGGTTGGGACTGTTATGGTTGGTTGCATTGTTTTTTCTGTAACATTTTCCTTTCAAAAAAAAGTACACAAAGTATTCTTTCAGGCGATTGATTGTTAGGTGAGTAAAAAAATCATTGTCGATAGCTAGTAGCCCATACCTCGGTCAACTTTTCAATTCAACAATAATTTTGACACTTCTTGTGGGACACTACAACCAAAATCACTTAAAGGTTTTGTCATCGAGCCAAGACCATGTTTGGCATAAGCACACGCATTTAGGAAAAAAAGTCTTATTAACATGGATAAACCATATTCATCAGTATAAAGAGGTCGTGCTAACAAAGACCATACAAACACCACAAACATTAGGAATGCCAACATATGTGGTTGCTCCTAATGATTTTGAAGACACACATGTTGATCTATCTAAAACATCACTGATAATGGCAACATATTTTATTATTAAATAAATAGATATGTGAATACATGAAATCATGTATCAAGTCTCTTAGGACCAAGTCGAAGTTGTAAAATCAATGGTTCATAATGAAGTTCAAAAATCTAAGGAGTTGAAGCCTAAACGATTATATTCTTGTAACATTTCTATTACTTCTGCAATCGAAGAAGTTCAAGAGAATCAAGGCCATGAACATACTGATAATAAAATTCATATAATCGTTGCGACAATTGATCTTCCCACTTGAACCAATTCTTATATCCCAAGTACCTTTTATACTTGTAAAATCTCAGCCTAATATTTTTGCCACTGCAAACGCCTAATGGAAAATTACATGTTTAATCAAACTAATCTTTAATTTGACAATACCTATAGAGAGAAAGATGTCTAAAGCAGTTGGACCTATTGACATGTTGTAAGTTTCGTCTTACGAAAATACTCTATAGGCGAACTGCATGTCATACATTAAAGGACAAACCTTTTTCCCAATAGCACATACAAAAATTTAATAGTTGATTATTCGATTAGGAAACAATTGGGCTATTACCCACCTATCTCAGTTAATAGAAAAATATACCTACCAAGAACTGATGTATCAATTCCAAACCAACCAAGACCAGTTGGTGGTTATATTTGTGAACAATAATGGATTGATAATCCAATTTACCAATATAATGCACGAGTGGTACCAAAAAATCATGTTAAAAGATAATATGTATTTAAATCAAGAGTATCCACAAGGTGATCCTTCATATATGATTTAATCCCTATAAGGTTTCTAGAATGCCCCTCCTTCATAAGAGCATGTGTGGTTATCCAACTGCAACCAAGGAGAAACCTCTTGGAAAAAGTTTATTGGATATCATCCTCACGATCGATACAATCAAGAGGTACTTATGCATACAACTTAAACTCGTGGAAATGCTTATGTATAGGAAATCTTACCTCGAGTAGGTGGACAAATTATTGCCTCTTCTCAGAGGTTAACCTTTTCTTGAGAATATGAAAAATCTATTATAAAGCATATTCGAAGGTTTAGTGCATAAAACATAGAGGGAAATAAAAAAATCAATAAACTTCAATTGTTCCCTTCATATTTTACAAGAACATTTTTTACACTACATTCCTTCCTTCCACCAAATTTAATGCAAACCTAGGATGTCATGGAAAAGTGGTTTCATGATAGATTTTACTGACCTTAACGTAATGTTACAAAAAACAATTTGATAAACTTGAAATAACAAGTTGATGATTCAACTATAAACTTCATAGAAATGTTCACAAAAAAGGCTGGAAAGTGCCGAGTTCAATTTCTCAAGGTTGAGTATGCATAAATGGTCATAAGTGGGCATGCATGAATGGTCTCAAGGTTGTACCAAGTGCATATATCATTTTTTGAATGCAGTTTGGATCTTATTGGTATCCATCAAGAAGAGAGTTTTATTATACTCCATAGAAGACTTTGGCGAAGTCTAGTACAGATTGTTCGTAAGGCGAAGTTGGAAGTTGTCCAACTTTTGTGAGATTGTGGAAAGACTGACCGCACACAAAGTTGGAAGTTGTTCAATCAACACTTATCTATGGAAATCGCTCAGACAAGAAATCGGTGGGATCAAGGTGGATTGTCATTAGAGCTGACAATGAACCGAACCAACTCGAATATAGTTCGGAACTCGATTCGATAATTAAATCGTTGAATTTGGTTCATGAGTCAAATGAACTGAATATGAGCAAAAAACTAAGTTTGTTAACTAAATGACTTGAATTTGAACTATGCATAGTTCGACTCGTTAGGTTCATGAGTCAACTCGATTATATATAAGAAGGATTATATTGTCTTTAAGAGTAGGTTTAAAGATGTACTCTAAATCTTAGTCTTATATTTTCTTTTATTCTAACAATTTTAATTGATAATTTATATTCTCAAGTGAGAAAAATATTTCTAAAAATAATTATACAAATAAAATCAACATCATATAAATTATGTCTTTTAAAAAATTAATTTCAAAATCAACATATTTTCTAATTTAAAAAATACCTTCAAAATTTCTTTAAAATTAAGAATATCAAATATATATTCTAAATTTCTTTTACTTTAACAAAATATCTTCTAAGAAAAATTTACATATCTTTAAATTTAAAAAATATATCTTTAAATTGTTTAAAACTATCTTTAAAAAATAATGTTTTTTAAAAATTTGTAGCATATACCTTTTGTATCATTTTTAGAATTTATTTTAATTAATTTAGATCCAAGAATTTAAATATGCAATATTTACTAATCTTATAACTTTTATTTTATTTTAATATTATTATTTTTTAAATATTAATTTAAAATATTAAATATATAAAAAAATAGTTTAAAAAATGTCTCTTAAGTCCGTGAATCAAGCGAGCTGAACCTAATAAGATGAATCTAATGAGTTGAAACGAGTTGTTCGTGAACGTATAACGAGTTGAGTTTGAGCTTAAAAAAAGTTTGTGTAGAACTCGAATCAAGATTTGAGTTGAACTAATTCTTAACTAGTCAAGTCGAGTTGAGGCGAGTTCGACTCGACTCATTTTCAGCCCTAATTGCCACATACGAGGACTTGGAGCAAAATTATTGTGGATTTCAAGGTTATTGGATCAAGATTTTTTAGGATCTTATTTTTGTTAGCACTTTGAGTGTCTACATCAACAGATGGAATTATAGTGTGATATTTCATTATAATCAAAATGCTTGTATCAAACTTATTAAAATAGTGGAAGTTCATGATTATTTTCAATGGTTATTTTACACCATTGAAGAGTGGCGTAGGCAAAGTGAGGAGAACGTCGAACCACTATATATCACTGTATCTTTTCTCTCTTCCCTTATCTCCTTAATTTTCTAATTTTCATTAATATTTCTACTGTGTTAGTGCATTATTGCATCATTTGTGTTTCATTTAGGTTAAACCGTGCTTATAAGGATTTGATGTGTAAGTTTGAGTCTGTGATGCATCAATCTTATTGGATCTTCATAAGTTCAATTATGTCTTGAATGAAGTCTATGTAAAGTGTTTTTAAATCATTTTGTTTAAAGCGGTTTTGCTTATCTTGTAATTTACTTGCATTAGAAGTAATCAAGTCCTTAGTGATATCTTGTAATAACTCAATTGGTTTAGTTCATTGAGATGCTTCCAAGCTCTATTATTATTGTGTTTTGCCCCCGCATTTCTTAAAATCTCTAATTTTGTTTATGGGACCTAAAAGGTTTGAGGGTTTCTTAATGCACCACCCAAGTTTCTTAGGCACCACGTAAAATTATTTTGTTGCCCCCTTATTCCGGATGTGCACATCCGGGCGCACCAAATATTTAAAAAACGCAGAGCTGTTCCGGATATGCATATCCAGAAACAATTCTGATGTGCACTTCCGGAAGGATTTCTTATTAATTCGCGCCAGACCTTCTTCCTCCCCCTCATTCTTCACTTTTCCATTTTCAAAATCTCTCAAACTCTCTCAAACTCTCAAATTTTCAATCACCACAAATCTCAAATTTTTTCACTCGAGTTCGGCGCAGAGCAACTTCTACAACGATCAACACACTCCAAATCCTCCGTATCTCATTTTAATCGGTAAGTTTTCAAATTTTAGAGTTTCGGAGTAATTTTTGAGTAATCGATTTAGAGTAGACATTTAGGTGTAGAAATTGTTAGGTTGTATGAATAACATAGGTTAGAGACAATGTAGGTCATTTTTACTGCTTCAAACGGACGATCAGGGAAATAAAATGCCCTTTTGCATGTTACAGTGGTCATGGCTGCCATTTTTAAACTTCAAAAAATGTACCGGATGTGCAGATCCGGAAAGATTTTAACGTTTAGTTTTCTAAGTGTTTCCGGATGTGCACATCGAGAAATACCCAACGTTAAAAATTCGGTGTCCTTCCGAATGTGCACATCCGGAAGACTATTTTTTTTTATTTTGTTTGTTTGTTTGTTCTTGTTTAATTATTTTAAAAAATATATAATTTATTTATTATGCTTTGTAGATTAGATGGCTGACAGAGACGATCGTACCATACATGGACGGACAGCTCAGCACGCATCTGTCCGACGTGAGCTGATGCAGTCTACAGCCGAGGCTTCCGGCGCAGAGGGAGTTGGGGTAGCCCCTACAGCTGAGGGACATCCTACACCACAACCATCCACATCACAGGTTCAGGCCACTCCCTCGTCAACCGCCGATTCTACATCTCGGAGGCGTCGGGATTCTACTGCTAGTTCATCAGGGTCCCAGCCCGCACGCAGGTGTCGTCAGGAGACTCCAGCTCCATCAGCTACTCCTCCTTGTTCCCCTGTTCCTGTTCCTGTTCCAGAGGGTGATCACCCAGCACATGAGGGTGTTGATGCTGATGACGATTTCGATGAGCTGGGCGATTACCCCGGGGGACCGTCTGATATGTCCCTACTCGTGGGGTACTCTGAGCATACTGCCAGATATGTCTGGCTAGGACAGGTAACCTTTCTCAGTTTATTTATAGAATTGTATTCGTTGAAAATATGTTTATTTGTAACATTGTTTTATTTGGAAATTTTCAGGAGAAGGATTCACAGAAGTTCTATAACCATGTGGGCAAGGTTATGAACGCGATTGAGATGCTTCCAGAGGCTGAGTGGTTCACGTCTGCACTTGCGAAGTCTGGTCTTGGAGGCCTGCCTAGGATTGGGTATTCCCAGATCCAGTACGGTATCCTGATGGCATTTGTTGAGAGATGGCACCCTAAGACATCCTTATTCCATCTACCGTACGGCGAGATCACGATCACACTGGACGACATCTCGTGTCTCTTACATCTACCGATCACGGGTACCCTTCTCCGTCACGGTAGGATGACGAAGGCGGACGACATGGAGTTGCTGGTTACAGAGCTTGGGGCTAGCCCAGAGAAGGCACATGCGGAGGTGCACCAGTTGAGGGGCGCACACGTCCGATTCTCGTTTCTGATGGATAGATTTGGTGAGCCGCTTGCAGAGGCAGGACGGGCAGCAGGTGATTCAGCTGAGGTGGAGATCCACAGGACGCGTGCCCTCAGATGCTACTACTTGTTTTTGCTGGGCACGCAGGTGTTTGTGGACACCAGCGCCTATTATGTTGATATCGTCTACCTCAGGTACCTTTCGGATTAGACAGAGATCTATGGGTACAACTGGGGGGCGGCTGCGCTGACATTCACCTATTCCAGGCTTTCTGATGGTTGCCGCTGGGCAGCCAAGACTGTGGCATGCAGCTGTACGCTATACATGGTAACAATCTAATATTCTAAGTTATTATTTTATTTCTTTTCTTTCTGTATTCATTATAATGTTTGACACCCATGTTATGTTTTCCATTTCAGACGTAGATTTTACAGCACTTTCCCTACATTACTGGTTGGGGGAGTGTTCAGGGGTACACTGGGGATATGCCACGTGCTGCTGCATTTGTCCTGCTCAGAGGGAACCAGGCGCCGGACCCCTTCAGAGTGTATCTAGATCAGATGGCTGCTGAGGACGTTTTGTATTGGCCCTATGCCGTTCACCGTGTGACGCGCCCGTTCGATGAGGTTTGTTTGTTCTCAGGATGGTTGGCATGCAGTTCGACCGTTATGCCCGATACCTGCCGGAGCGCGTCTTGCGTCAGTTCGGTTACACGCAGACGATCCCCAGGATGTCTCATGAGTCTGCTCATCTAGGCTTGACCCGCAGGCAGATAGATGACATATATGCTGACTTCCAGTCCCACTTGGTACCAGAAGAGGCTCGGGCGACCAGGGCGGAAAGAGACTGGAGCGTTTCTGCCGGGTACATTGTGTGGTTCTACACCGTCTCACACCCATGCATGGTGGCCACTGCTGAGGGATCGCCACCCAGACCTGCTCATCAGGAGATATTAGAGGAGCGACAGTCTCAGCTGGACCACACTCAGGATGTCCTACCACGCTGTCGTCAGATAGAGCAGATAGCACAGTAGGCCATTGCGGACGGTCACCTCCCTGAGGGCTCTGGTGCCAGACTTGCCGTGGACAGGATTATTGCGATTGCTCGGGGGGCACTTCAGTACCGCAGACATCGATCCAGGATGGCGGGTAGGGGCAGAGGAGCAGGGGAGCTAGGAGAGATCATTCGCCATACGCAGTAGTTTTTTGTTTGATGTATTCTATTTATATTAGATGTATGCACTGTATTTTGACAGAGGTTTATTTTATATATTGATGTTGTCAAATGTATATTAAGTTGCGATGATATATTAACATATGCGACCACGCAACAAAACTGATTTTTTTTAAAAAAAATTAAGTTCTGCTGTTTTCTGGATTTGCAGATCAGGAATATTTTCGGATGTGCACTTCCGGAACGCATAAGCATTTTTTAAAAAAATTGTGCGTCCGAATGTGCACATCCGGAATCACGGGGCAAAACCGGAAATTCAGATGGTGCTTAAGAAACAAGGGTGGTGTGATAAGAAATCCTCAAAGGTTTTTGAAATTGTCTTTTTAGGGATATGTCTATTCAATCCCTCCTATATACGTCTTTGTGTCCATATTTTCATCCAACAACATTTAGTGCTTTTAAGAAAATTTATATCCAAAAGAAAACTAGTTTGAAACTTGAGGGAAAAGTCTTAAAACTTAAAAGTGTTTTAGAATCCATAAAAGAGGATCATATATGTCTTTTTAATGACCAGTTGTGTATTTATCAAAATTTAGAAGAAAAGGTAGAATTAATTGAGTGTGATACTTATCCCATATTAAAAATTGAAATTGACAACTTTAAAGAAAAAATAATGCATCTCTCTAACACACCCAGTATTTCTTCTCTGAGTCCAAGTAATAAAGGGCAAAGATTTAGAAAATTTTAACAAGGAAGATTATAAAGAATAATTCTCTTAAAGTGGTTTATCACGTGAAAAATGGTACATAAGGCCTCAATATCACGTGAAGAATGTTAAAGTTCCGAGTGGTCTCATGACATTGATATCTAAAAGTTCATGTACTAACTTCCAAGGATCTAACACAAATTGGATATCTATGTTAATTTAGGGATATTTGATGTAGGAATTTTTTAGGATCATGAATAGGATAAATGTCCTAATTAGTGGATGTTCAAGACAAGTGAAAGGAAGATATACTTAATCATATTTCATTCTATTTGTGTTGCAATATAAGATTTTGTTGTCTACTAACATTTTATGTGCATTAAGTTACATAATAGATCATCTTTATTGGTAAGATGGTTCCAATTCTATAATCTTATTGTTTTATTTTGTTTACTTAGTTTTAAGTTTGTTGATATGTTACTCATATGTGATCATTATGTTGAATGTGTATATCATATCACATCATAATCATTCATTGTTATCAAAACTATTTTTCATCTCCATTAAAATTTTCTTTTATTTATATTAAAATGAATTTTTCTCATTAAATATTTGTTGTGCATTAATTCTTTTTACATTAAAATTTTAATTTTTTCAAGACTTAAATAGTCTTTTCGTCTTCGTAAGTTGACGTGTTTTTATTTTTAGTTCCTAAATTTAATTTTTTGAAATAATTTCTAAATATTAAATTTTTTTATTTTAGTCCTTAAAATCAAAATCTATGAAAAAATCAGCAGGTTTCCTGCGTATTTTCCTTCGAATTTTTTTGGGGTTTAAAATTTATAGGTTATCTATGAAGTTTTCTTCGAATTTTCATGCGAATTATCATTTTAAAAGCCAAAAATTAACTAGACGAAAAAGACTATTTAAGTCTTTCTAATTTCTTTTTGCATGATTCGAGTCAATTGAAGCCTTGATTTGAATCAAGAAAAGTTTTTTCTATTTTTTTTTTTTTTGTTGAGTGATTCAAATCACAACATTGTTTAACTCGAGACAAACTTCAATTTTTTTTAAAAAATTCAATTCCGTATATATGGTTCGTGTTACATATCCCCTTTTCTCGAATCAAGGCGATTGTTGGAATTTAATTCGATGATAAGAATCAAACATTCACCTATTTGATTCAAATCATATCCCTTTTTTTACTCGAATCAAGTACTTCTAAAAATCTCATTTGTTCATTGTTTTTTATCCTTTCATATCAACCATTTATTTCGTTAGTATATATTCTTTATTTTTACTGTTTTCATTTCATTTTTCATTGCCATTTTCATTTCATTCATCTTAAAACCTCTGAAAATCCTCTGAACCCCGACTTCAAAGTTCATTTTCTCCAACTACAAACTTCATCTAAGCAAGCTGTTCTCTGCAAACTCTCTTTGTTCATCTCTTCTGCAACAATGTCTTCAAGACCTTCATCTGCCTCAGTTCCAAAAGCTACGGAAAAGAGATACGAAAGTATAAAAAAAAAGTCAGGTGAATCTTCTTCAAATCCTCCTTCATCTGATGTTCATCCATCTTTTTAAACTTCTCCAAACCTTAGCATTGTTCTTCATAAAGTGACTCATCTGATTGGTCCTCGAGATTATCAAAGATTCATGGATAAATTTTATGCATAAGAGATCTCTCCTGACTACTATACTACTAAGCCAGTTGTTGATTCTGTAGCATGGATTTTCTTGAAGTGTGTTTTAAACAAAAAAAAAAAAAAAAAAAAAAAGTTCTTAGCTTTTAGTGTCATCTACAACGTTGACCGTGTCGAAGATTTTAAGGATAGCTCTTGGTATAAAGGCAATAATGTAACATAAAACTCACATGTACCTAAAACGAATTATAAATTCACATCAAGTCCCAATAGGTAATAATGGAACATTTCCTTACGTAAAAACAACTGCAGCTAAATTTCGCCATGGAAGTATTTACATCAATAAGATGACCCTTCAACCCTCAAATGTTGTAATTCAACTAGAAGGACAATAATAATTCTAAGAACTTTTGTGCGTATAGATTATTACAAAATCAGGTAAAATGTAGGGTCAATATTCACTTCCAAAATATGAATTAAAAAACCAGAAAGAAAAGTTCCAGAGAAATGATTGATACCCAGAATCAGCTTCATACATATAATTTCCAAAGTAACAAAAGCAAGCAACTTTTGATTATCCGATGAACACAGGCAATAATCAGTTGACCACACTCATATCGGTCATCAAAATCTCCGCCGTAAACCTCTTGGAATAATGTGGATAATACTTTGATGAAGCCACTGCTGCAAATCACTTACGCCACATCACATTGCAGCATGTATCTGCAAAATGCAAAATCCAAAAGAAAACCCATGGAAGAGGGAGAAGGAAGGAAATCAATAGAGAGTAGCAAATTCGGTGTCATTTCGGTAAATGAAAAAGCTGATTTTATTATAAAAATTAAATGTATGTACACGAGGTCTTGTTCTCTGATTTCTAAGAGCTACAACCAGAATAATGTTTTCTAACATATAATCACTGGGAATACTAACTTCTACCTTGAACAAAAAGATCTTTACATTGGAAGTCACGAACTTGAACACAAGCAAAATCCATAACAGCTGACAACGCCACTCAAAAACAACTTGGAGAGAATAATTTACCAAAGAATCTATAGAACCTACTTGTAGACAGAATTAGCCATAAAACCATCCTATGTAACTGGTTATTTTTTCAGGGTACTTTGTTTCCTTTGTTATTGGTATACTAATGAACTCTATACAATGAAAGCAGCTTCAAACCATCATATTCAAGTCCGAAAGGTCGTCCATAGGAATTTCAAGGCCCATAAAGTCATCGTGATCTTGTAATACATCGTCATCAATATTCAACCATGAACCAAGATCTTGACCTTGGTCAACAAGGTCACCGGGATCACCGAGCACGTCCATTCCAGGCAGCTGCAGGTTGGACAAATCAATTGGCTCATCAAATCCACCCAAGCCAAACTCATCCTTTTCCTTGGCATTTCTATTACTAGGCTTTTCGATAGACTTTGAAACAGAAGGCAATGCTGGTTTTGGCTTCTCTGACAACTTACCAAGGAGGCCATTTACAGAAACAGAATGCTGTGTTGCTTTCTGTTTAGGCTTTGTTTTGGTTTTCCTTTCTCCTTTAGCACTGGATGATGCCTGCCTACCAACTTTCGTAGTTCCATTTCTTGATAGTACCTCTCTGCCATTCCCCTTTCCATCTCTGTCCCTCTCACTCCTCTTTCCTTTAGCACTGCTTGTTAGAGAACTTCCAATGCCCCCAACATCATCAAGGAACAATTCTCTCTTCTTCACCCTGTTTGACCAGAAATCTTCCTTGCCACTGGTTTGTTCAGATGAATTATTTAAAGCAGGAAGCATATCTGATGAAATGAAATCCAGATTATCCATATTCTGATAAAATTGTGATGGGCTCTGCTGTGAACCCATGGAAGCTGCAGAAAAAGAAAAAAAAAAATCAAAATTTAGCTTGTGCTGAAAGGAGCAAACGGAAAAATAAGACATCATAGACCAGACAAAGATGGCATGTACAAATAAAGTTATCTAAGTAAGTGAGTATGATGACACAGCAGATACATAGAATAAAAACAAAATAAAATTATTTATGCCAGAAAGTAAAGAAGAACCTGATGTTGCCTCCAGAGACAGGAAAGGTTTTGAGGAATCAGCCTCCAATCCATCTGATTGCCGAACACTACTATGCTGGGAAGCAGCAGTAAGGAACATATCCTTGAATAAAGGCTCGCTGAAACAGCTCTTGCCTGTATCTTCAAATTGGTGGTATCGCTCCAATGTCCATTTAACAAATGCCAATGCAGCTTGCTTGACCATTTTGTTGTTGCTTGAATTTTTCCCACCCGAGGCACTAGAACCTCGACAAGCCTGACAATCAATTATTTGTTAAGCCACTCTGCAATATGACGTACTTATGCAACAGTAAGATTCCTAGATTGTGACCAGGTACTTTCGAGTTTTAGACTTAAGTAACAGAATGGGTAATAACGCATACATCTCCCACTCCCTAGACAGCATAATAGTGGGGCTTCGACATCACACATGGGCCACCCTTAGGTCAACTCTAATATAGAATAAAATGTTGGACGCTTTTTTCTAAGGCCAATTTTAAGCAAATAATAGGGTAAAGTGCGGATTTTGGTCATACAACTTATACTTGGGAGTACAGATTTATAGAGCAAAATAAGAGTTCTTTGAGATTTAACATTTCCAGACATAAATGGTAGGATTTCATACTTCATAGTGCGGTAGAAAGAGAACTATGATGATCACTAACTGTTATTTGTTTACAATACCTTCCAGCTCCAGTAGTTGTATTATGTTGAATACACTGCACAACATATGGTCCTCAACACTTTGATAAGTCTCTTCTTCTACCCCCATCCAAAAAAAAAAAAACTGAACAATAGGCTCTCACCCTGAATCAATTACCCATTATTAAAGATCCCCAGCCTTATCAATAACTATTGTACTATATAGCTCTAGCTAGATCCTCAGCCCAGAAGTTCGGGGTACAACTAAATTAGCATGCAAAAATCTTGTTCTAAAGCTGACAACCAGATTATATAAACAAACAGTAATATTGAATGTCAAGAAGATTACCATGTATTTCTCATAAGCTGTAACAACAAGTTGATCAAGAGCACGTTGGTCAAAATCCCTGTCAAACAAGTTTATATTTAGAACAATGAAGACACAGAAAGTTAAAATTAGCACATAACAGGTACAAATGGCAGCAGCATTACTTTTCTCGAAGTTCTTTTGCGGCTGACGCAGATTTCAACAATCCATCTAGCAAGTTTCTCTTACTGGAAACCTATGATACACAAGAAAATAAAAAACCATAAACTAAATCACATCAGATAAAAGATCAACTTCATTAAATATTGCAGGAATTCTATTAATAAAAAATCTCTAGCTCTGCAGGCGATGTATGCGATTATATTGTCTGAAATATTATAAAACAAAATAATACTCCCTTCGTCCCAAATTATAAGACTTTTTGGACATTTCATACGAATTAAGAAACGTAATTAATTTTGTATGGGAAAGATAAATTAAGTATGACTTTATAATATTGTCCTTCATTTATTACACGTGAAAGAAATTTACAGAATTGAAAGAAGAAATTAAATAAATGATAGAGGGTATATTGGGAAAAATATCATTAATGTTACATTGGAATTGTAAAATGACTTATAATTTGGGACAAATTCTCTTTGCAAAGTGATTTATAATTTGGGAGAAAGCGACTAGTTACACGGGGAAATATTTGACAGAAAGAATAGTATAACTTGACTTCAGCATTAGTCCGTACCTGTCCTTGGTACAGCTCTTCTAACCTAGTAATATCCTCCAATATGGCTTCATCATCTTCTTGCACCATTTCAGGCTTTAAAAAAAAGTAATAATCATATTAACATGCTAAATACCAAACAAATATCATAACATTTGTAAGTAATCTATTAGTCATATTGAAGAGATTTCTGACAAAAATACAAAACCTAAAATATAGTTGTCACTAGATTAGGAAAGTAAAAGCTTACCACTGGTTCTAGATCAAGTCCAATACTTTGAAGCTCCAATAGAAGCTTATCATTTATGTCCAAGCTATTGTATTGCAACTCTGAACAAGCCAAGCCAGACATTAATGTTTTATCATGAAGAAAACCATTTACAGAGTTGCCAAAGCTTGGATTCAACCCAAAATTAGGAATATCAATCATATCACTTTCAGTTTCATCATGTGCTGGCTTCCCAGTAATCCCATAACCATTATAAGCAGAATGACAAGCAAACTGAATTTTGGTTAATGAGCGTTGATTCAAACCATTCAATTCTAATTCTCCATCAGGCTCGCATTCAGTATCAAATGTGTCAAATTTGAAATCTTCATTTCCGCCACTTCGATCTTCCTCTGAGATTAAAGCAGCTATAAGACGTTGACAGAGAGGTACCATTTTATGATCTCCCTTTGGAGGTGGTAATTTTTCTGTATTAGTACCAGCACTGCCTTGAACATCAGATCTGACATCTCTTTCACAGCCAATCAACCCATATCTATTAACAATGGTTTCACCGCCATCTATATATTTAGGAACTGGAGTTGCCATCTGAGTGCTTGATTCAAGATTTACCTAAAAGGGCAAGTGAACCATTAAAGAAGTTTGGTTCCTATTCTTGATTTGTCTCAGATATTCAATTTTTTTCAAACATTTAATTCTGCCTTCTCGTTTCTTTTCTTTTTTTTAACAATACAATTCTTCCTTGATCATTAATAAACATTAGTAGTGAATAATTATAAGAATGTTGTCAACATTCTAGCTCTAAAATAATCAATCACAAGTCGTATTATTATTATTATTATTATTATTATTATTATAAAGGAAATTTACTAGTAGAACAATTACAGCCAACAACTTCCACCGTATATAGAAGGAAAATTTAAAACACAGCAACTAATTTACCCGATATAAGCTAATTATCTTAAGCTTTTGATGATTTGGCCTGCCTTAGGTTTATTAGCAAAAAAAGATATATCATATAGCACAACATTATGCCATCTAGTCAGTCAATATAGTTACCAAATGACCTAGAGAACTGATCTGTGTCAATGTCATATCCTACTAGAACAGTCAATATCTGCTGCATTGTTCTGTAAAGTCATATCATTAACATCAAATATATGTCTAAAACAAAAGCCACCATTGCATTTATCTTCTAATTTACACTCGACAGCTCTCAGTAGTCAGTAGTAATACTAATAGTGTGTCAGTAAACCCAGAGTAACTAAGATGTATGTTGGGAGAACCAAGAGTAAACCAATAGAATCTGAGTCAGTTACGTGATTAGGGCATCTAACAGATGTAGTTGGGGACAAGAGGGAAAATAACAATAAAAAAGTTGAGAGGAGGACTGCGGGGTACAGAAGATTTTAAGAAAGTAGGGAGTGGGACTAGGGTTCTACAATTCTAGAATTGAGAGATTTTTACTGTAATCCTCAAAACCGTCTCCAGACTTCAGATTCAGAGCCTTGAACGACAGAGGATTGGAATAAATTTTCAGTTTTTTAACCGATTCATCACTTTATTAATCCAATTCCTATTGCAGTGCAGTCCCAGAAACATTTCATTGCATCCAGTAGAACTGATAAAAGATCTAATAGGACAAAATCAAAACCTACGCATAACCACATACAATAACACATACAATGTTTTCCTCGTCAATAAAAACTTCCACATGATAGTTTATCTATTACTTTATGTGGAATGAACTATTAAGATATTATGGACACCATCACAAAAATCTAACGCATTGCCGCAATGCACTATTTTCCATCATATGGAAGTGCCTGCTAAGTGTCAGTCAGCATGACTACTGATCTGTTACAAACTTTTAAAAAACGGTGACAACTGCCATTGAACAATCAAATATTAGTACCTTCTGCTTCCAGTAAGTAATATCTTCATCAGGTATTAAACCGAAGAAAGGCTCCATTTGTTTCCAAAATGGGCTGGAGAAGGTATAGGCTGCAATAATAAGAATATGTTAAATTACTCCATCATGGGAAACTATTTAGGAACCAATGATATATAGTATTTAGTAAAATATACCAGAGTTGATAACTCCCTTTACAGCAGCTAATAGCTCTCCATGTCCATCTTCTGACCCAACTATACCAACATAACAAAAAAGTAATAACATATTTACACTTCGCATACAAAAGTAGTGTTCATTTAATTTTTCTAAGGTTTTAACTAGTACCAAAATAATCTGCTGCTGCACAGATGGCAGTAGGCTTTTGACGAGCATAGGCTTTGCGATCAGAAAGTTTCCTTGTTGGGGGACGACCCACTTTGCTGCAAGGATTCCATAAAACCTTGAGACTTCAATTTATGTGTTCAAAAAACTTAAACAAGAAATAGATCCTAACCTTTCATTCTTATCAGATCCTAGTCTTGCACTTCTTAGTTGTTTTGCAGTATTTCCAAGCTTCTCAAATGCCATTGGTTTCTGTGACCTTGTGGCATTGAGACCACGCCCCGTCCTGCCTTGCCTCCGAACACCATCTCCAAGTTCTTCCCCAGAAACAAGCTTACTCTTTCTAGTTACCAAGTTAGACACCTTTGGAACATTTTGTCCAGCTTTCATATCTCTCTCTTCTGGTTTCCTACCCTTTTCTTTTGGTTTAACCTCAGCCACCCCGGACTCTTCACTTTCAGATAAAGCTGCCGAAGGTGAAGGTTCACCTTTTAGTTTAATTTGCTGAGGAGAACTTCCAGCTGAGCGTCTCGCAAATCCTAAACCAATATCATTACCAGACACATCAGAGACAGCATCCACAGCAGGAACTTCATCATTACTCGAAGCAATAGGCACAAAACTTGCTCTCCTGGCAGTACGAGAGCTCTTTTGCGGCCTCTGCCAGGGGACAACAGGTGGGGAAGATGACCGTGCCGAAGTCACACGTTTGCGATTATTAGTACTATTAACACCAGCTGGGGGCTTTGTGGCACAATGAGAAAGCTCCCAGTCATTAGGAACAGCTGTTCTATGGACAACTGGTGACAACTTGGGGGCAACTCCTGAACCTGATCGTGGAGCCCGAATAGCAGCATTCAATTTTGTACTTGAGGTAGGGCTGGCTGAATTGAATTCGTCACGAAGAGTTGCCCTGGGCATAAAACATAATAGAAACTCAGTCAACTGCAGAATTCAAATCATAAACATGAAGAGATTTCGATCACTGATCACAAGGCTCCAAAGCATGTGGAAATGGAACAAAAATATAAAAAAGCAACACACAAGATAATGTAGCCAAGGAAAGATCTTTCTCCTCAAAGCGCAATATCATATAAATGAGAAATGGGAGCCACAGTTTGCATGCTTACTTGTTAACAGCTCTGAAGTTTACCCTCTCCTTGTCTGAACTAGCAGGACGAACCCGCTTATCATTGACAGGGGAACTATTATCTTGGTCGTTTCTATGTATAGGGGCGCGTATACCCAACCCAGTCTGTTGAGAGACTCCATCTGATTTGCCAGCTGTAACAGTTCCATTAGAAATGCCCAGCCTGTACAAAAACACATGAAAATATTATATCTATAACCAAAATACTAACACAACAAATAAGAACTGGATGATAATAATGATAATAATAATAATAATAATAATAATAATAATAAATAAATAAATAAACAATAATAATAATAATAAAATAAAAATAAAAACTTGTTAGATGATATCTTCCATCAGAGTTTAAAGCAAGGATCATAAAAATCAGAAAGAACCTACCAAAACCCCCCACAATAGTATTCTTTATTTGAAGTAAATCCTTTCACTATTTACTAACATGTTTTAATATCCATAAAAAAGTATTACAATGAAAAACATGAGACTAAAGATACCACTGATTACCCAACATATTCATACAACAATTTACCCAAAAGTTTCTTACCTAAAAGTATTAGAATCGTTACTCAATTTCGACCGAGAATCAGTAGCAAGTCTTTGTTGCATTCCCTGTTTCGTTTCCTGGAAACCACCAACAGGTTTGTTCAAAGTAGTACTTGGAGAACCATCTAGCTTGATGCATGATCGCTTCTTCCTCATTTTTGACTTCTCCCAACCATCACCTACAACAGGTAGGTTTCGCTCTTCACTCTGAACCACACCATTATTGGCAATCCGTAGCTTTTCCTTATCTCTATCAACAGTCCCTAATGGCCTAACAAGCGAATTGGTCCGGACATCCATCTAGAATTTATCAAAATAACATCAGTTCTGCACACACCGTGTTAATCTGACAGCTGACTCAACATATAAAAGAAATAACAGAAGTCTAAGGCCACCAATGCACACCCATGTGTTATTAAAACAGAAAAGCAAATCTACATTTCAACATTTTACCACTTCCAGAAAAGGAACAAGGCATAAACCAACTATCAAGGTAATGAAACACCTACATACAACGATAGAATATAAATTGTATACAACAAATATACCATAATTTTTTATGGATCAAAAAATCTATATATGAAGTGATACATCGCCTAGTATACAAGTGGGGAAATGTTCTAGCACATAACTTTTGAGAATACAGAATTTAACCAATGCCAATTCTCATATCAGTTGGAGATATGGAGAACAGATGATTCAAAATATACTAAGGTATATATAGTATATTATATACAAATGGAGTATTAATTCTAAAACAGTAAAAATTGAATAAACAACAATAAAAGGAGTTAAAAGAGATAATGAAATTGTGCAGTGTTAACACTAGCAAAAATGCATGGGAAAAAGTCAGACATGTACCTTTACATCAACCATAGAAGTTCGAGTGCGCTTGTTTGGAACCAAACTTTTGGTTCTCTCTTCCGACTTTTGCTGCTCTAGTTCAAAAGCACCTGTGACAGTATGACCTTGAACGCCAACCTTACCCATGCTTGGCCCCAGGGCTGAGCGGTCATTCAACATGACACTAGAACGATCGTTGGAAAAGCTTTCAACTCGAGATCTCTTCTTCAAATTTACAGTTGGGAAAACTTCATTGAATACAGATAAGGCCTCATTGAACATTTTCCCACGTTCCCTGTTGAAATTCACAATTATGCAATTTATTCCTTAATTACACAAGTCTATATCTTAAATGCAAGTAAAAAAACCTACAAAGAACTACCTCGCTTTCACAGTGCTTGAATACAGACTATCCCTCATACGCTTGATGTCTTCTGGTACTGGGGATGGCAGAAGCTTTCCTTTTGCAGAGCTAGACGGAGATTCATCAGGTGAAATTCCTAGAGCAGCATTAACGTGTCTCTTGTAATCCACATGACGATTAGATTTATGATCTAAGACCAACAACTTTGGATCAAAATGCACATAATTGAAGAAGCTCTCCACATCCCCATGCATTGCTGGAGAACTACTTCTCAACATGTTGGGTAGAGAAGACAAAATTGGATTTTCCATGCATTCTCGAAAGCTGCCCGACCTATCTAATGAAGCAGCTATATGAGATCCACGCTGCGCAGTATACAGAGGTCTATCTGGGCTACTAGAAGATGAATCAAACTTACTAGTTGTTGTCATTGCACTAGTTCCGGCACATCCTTCGAGTAAAAAATACAAACCATAGATTGGTGCACGACAAAATTGCAGAAAAGTAGCACATAAAGGGCAAGTCTAAAATTTCAATAGAACAATTGGACAAAGTACCTGAAAAAGTCAAAATAGTCATAGAAAAGTCAAACTCAATTGACATATATATATTTGTATATAAACTATTTCCAGAGATTAAAAGTCCACATACATGTATAAATCTGTAGAAGTAATTAACAGTATCAGCACCACTATTCTCATACAAAGCTACTAAAAATGGATACCCTTCAAAAATTATGCTAAATCCTTAACTTCAATCAAATTGATAATCTCGCTCAATATAGTATACCATCTCAAACTAAGAAAAATATCCACAAAACAAAATTCCATTTTAATAGCATACACTTGAGACTGATGACAACAAGTCCAAGTAGAAGATGAACATTCTCCTAAATGATACTAACTATCTCAATTTCAATTGAATGAATTATATGTCCTATACTAACATAAAGTTGGTACTTGGTATACAAGATAGATCTATACCAAATGGAAAATATGAGTTCTAATCTATATTTGGTACATTTCATTATTTTAGAACTAAAATAGAACAAGACAGAATATTGGGTGCAATCTACAAATAAAACATAATTGGACACGTGGATAAAAAAGTTTATACATTTTGATTCAATTAAGAAGGTAGAATCAAGGAGAATAGAATAAATAAACTTGTACCAAATACATTATGAAGGGGGGAGAATCAGCCATAAAGTTTATAAGATGTAATATACTTCTTACCTTAAGTCTTTATAGCATATATCTTCCTTCTGCAGCTCTTTTATAAATGTAGGTATCTTTTGAAGCTGCAAATTATTGAACAAGAAAAGTTAATGTCAATAGGCATACCCAAGATAAAAATGGCAAAACGTAAACTACACAAACATGTAAGAACTTTTCCAATTCCATATTAGTCAACGTTTTGCTCACAAACAAGTCACAGTGCAAACTCATGCACATGCAAGTCAGGTCAATTGTACATTACCAGGCATCATGATCATTAGATCATATACAGAAATGTGATTTCACAGAATAAATATTCAATTGACATCAAAGTGAAGTATATGCCATTCCAACATATGCTATAAAGATTTGCTAGCAATATACCCAATGCAAACCAATTACAACATCCCTTTAGGCTGACAATACATCAAACACAAATCTTGTCCCATTAATTAAACCCCCACTAATCTCATTCACAAGAAAAATGGTCGATCAACCTTTTCAATAATCAGCTAGCTTTCAAACCCCGCAAAAAAAAAAGTTCAACTTCAAGTCAAACTTTCTGAGTGTACCAAGCAGCAACTTCAAGCGCACACTATTGTTGACACTTGACAGTTTATGTTTCCTGCACTCACAACAAGTCACACCCATCTTTGTTTGCTCTTAAGTTTACTTCCTAAGTTCAATACATTATATACTACCACATTAAGCAATGACAACGCATTAGAAAGTACTACTGCACAATCTGAACTCGAAGAACTTACTTTAATTAAATTAATTTGATCTATAATTATATAATAGATCATATAATAGCTTGATAATAAACAAATATAATTTTAGTATATTAATATAGTATAATCCACAGTGGTTTTTCTGATAAAAACAAATTGAAAGCAAGTATGAAAATTTACCAAAGCAGATAAATCTTATATCCCTATATTGCTTCCATTAAAGTTTACTGGAAAACATGATTTCAGTTTTTTTGGTAAAAAAAAAAATGAGACTCATGAATAAGAAAATGAAAACCCTAGGGGCTGAATCAACAGAAAAGGTAAAGAATGAAATAACGAACTACTTGAAAAAGGAAACAACGAAAAGGAAAAGCATTACAAATTGCCAAAAACAAAAACCCTAGAAAATCAAATTGAAAAAATAATAACAGAGCGAAATTAAAAATTGAAGACCTTGAATGTTGCAATGATGAGAGGGTTTTATCGTCGATTGAGAAAATCGAAGAAGAACCGTTGGAAATTGAACGTTGTTGTTGAGTTGCTTAACGCAGAGTTACGGCTTCAAATTCGTACGAAGAAAAACCATGGACGACGAAGAGTACACGGTGTTTTGATCAATGATCGGCAAAATTGGTATGTATTGATATTACTATTTTACCCCGTCTCTCTAAGTTTTTGAAATTAAGAATGGTTGATTAGTAGAGGGCTTTTCTGTAATAATGTGGTTCGACACCGTATATCTGGCATTGTGTTATGTACATGTGCTTTGATTATCATCATGATTTTAATTTTTGGGGTTTTCAAGTTAAACCTCTTGATGTAAATACTTACATTTAGGAGTAGGATTTTAGATTTAGATTTTTAAGAAACTTTGTTTATGTTAATAATATTATTCGGAAGATATTTGTGTGTTTGTACGGATAAATTTATTTCATATGATATAAAAAAATTGTGAATATGAAAGGCCAAAGTCCAGATGAAAAAATTGTAATGAGATGATCCTTATAATAGAAGATTCCTTCAATTCCTCTATAATATAATTATAAACATTTTGAGGACACTCTTCATACCCTTTGCGTCTCTTCTCTAGCGAGAATGTTGGCGCATTTGTTTGCTTTCATGTATATAAGTTTCATTCGAATGTCCTCGATAATGCTCATAATTTGTGGGATTCGTTTGATCAAGTTTAAACTTGTATATTTCTCCACGTGCTCTTGGTTACAGGTTCAAAAACCTTCTTGCTATCAACTTGTAGTGTTAGCCTGATGTATCCTCACTCTCCGTCTCTCTCTATCTATATATTTATCTATCTATCTATCTATTTATCTATCTATCTAACAACTTTAAGGCCTATGAACACACATTATAGTTTAGATGCCTTACTATTGCATTGTCATAGATTCATGGCATAACCTCTGAGTCATTTGCCTTGATGATCCCTAAACACTCCCCCGCAACCTGCAAACTTCCTAGCTTCATTTATCCATTCGAATTGAGACATACCCAATCTAAGTCAGGTGGCTTCCATTTGATAGAAGTCTCGAAATTAGATCTCCTGCTAACTTTGTGTTTGCAACCTTATGCTCATATCATACAGCCTTAGCATGTTGAATCATTATATATGTAGTTCTTTGACACATAAAAACTCATCCAATCAATGTTATCTTTTAGCTTTATTTAGTTTTTCTTTATGTTTCTAGCAATTTAGGTTTACCTCTTTATAAATTGGTGCTTTCATTCATGCACTCAAACCTCTTATGGATTATTCTTATCATACAAACTCCATTGTTAAACCTTCATTACCATTTTATCCCTCATACACTCATCCATTTTATTCCACCACCATTCTTCCAACCACATCACCAAATTTAGGTTTTAACCATGGTTACACACCACCTTCACTCAACCTATATTATTCATACAACTATCACCAAGTACACACAGTTTTCTCTCCACACTTGCAACCATACAATAGTTTCACAGCATAAATAACACCCATTTTAAATGCAGATATGGAGAAATCATTTTCTACAATTTTAGAAGGTTTAAGAAATTTTGAAAATGATATGAAAAAATCATTTCAAGAAATTTTTAAATCACATAAGGATGTTAAAAAGAGTTTGAAAGAGCGTGGAATTATTTTAAAAACATCATCAATAAAAGATTTATGATTTGCTAAAATTTCCTCCGGAGCGGTTGACCCAATACGATGAGCACGAGCTGCGCGTCCCTACTTTCACATAGGAATTCCGCTAGTCATTCGTTGTAGGCTTGAACACTCAGCCCATAACGGAGACCATTGCCCAAGCGTTGAGGGCTCACTATAAAAATCATCCTCTGCATGAGGGTCGGGTATTCTATTCTTTAACTCTTTCTTACTTACCTCTTCACCCGAACTGACTTAAGCCTCGAAGTGTCTACAAGTACAACCCCCCCCCCCCTCGTCGACCGTTCAAGACTGTCGACGTGTTGTTGGTCACTCACCTATTTTGATCAACTGTTCAGATTTGTGGCGTCGTCTATGGTAAGTAAAGGTATACGCGAACATGTCAAAAGAGTGAAGTGTGATTAAAATAACGACCACGAAGGTCAATGATATCATAATATTACAACAAAAAATGGGCAAAGCCCACTATCCAAATTTTACAAAATCACGACGCGCATGCCTGAACAAGTACAAACAAAACAAACTAAGTTAAACATTGTGCCCCCCCTCAATCATGAGCTATTACTCTTCCTCGTCAGCAGCAGTGGGATAACTAGGAGGAGCGACTATCTGACCATCAACCACGTTGGACAGGAACCTGGTCCCCTCAGTGACGAGCTCGACTTCAGGGTTCACGATTTAAAGTTGAGCCACTGTGTTTTCAAAGCTCATCTCAATAGCATCCATACAATCCTGCTCGAGGCTCCTGATCTGGGAAACCAGCTCGACACGGGTCAACAAGGCTTTCAGGTCAGCATCCTGGTCCTCGACGGGGGCCGCAACAGCTTTCAAGGCAAAGATTTTGTCCTCGAAGCTCTTCTTCTCGGTAGCATGCTTAAGTGTCAAAGCGGCCATTTCCGCGGTTAACTTGGCCAATTCCTCTTTCTTCTCATGCAACTCGGTCAAAATCTCGCCCTGGGTCTTATACTTCTCCTTGTAGTCATCAAAAGCAATCTCCAGCCTGAGCATTTCCGCTTCGAGCTTCACATTTTTTGTCTACCGCTTCTCCAGCTCGTCAGCAAAACAGGTATCCTCATCATTAAGGCCAAGGCCACTTCCAGGACCCTCATCAAAGCGGTCGCATCCTAAACTAATGTGTTTCTTCTGCTCGCTGCGTCGAGGCCCAGGATGGCCGAAGACTCTGCCCGAGGCACAACTGGAGAATGGGCCCCCTCAAAGAACCTCATGTGGGAATAGCAAGGGACGACACAAACTTGTCCTCGACAACCTCCCCCGTGGGATCTATATCCACAGCATCCTCTGTGCGCTGCCTTTTCTTGGTTGGGGTGTCCTGCTGAGGGGAAGACTGGTCGCCCCCCTGTGAAGAAGAAAAACTTAGGCCAGAGTCACCCTTGGACTGGTTCAGGAGTTGGACGATCCTATTCTTAGAGCTCTTCTTTCTGCCCTTTGCATTATTCCCTTTGGTCATCGCCATCTTGATCACACGATCCTGAAGGTTTGCCATTTTATCTACAATAAATGACGAGCACAGGTTAATATACCGAGAAATAATAAGCATACAAACAAGCTAAAAGGAAAAACAACTACGTAAAAGCAATATAGCATCCTCGACAGTATTGCACTCGAGGAGCTCCTTAGTGCTGATGTATCGAGTCTCATAAATGGGTTGGCCATGCTCGCCGAGGATAGCCTCCCCGTTCTTAGTCTCCCACCGAGTAGGAGCAAAGCTGCCAACGAATTTCACAAGGTTGTCGAAGCCACGTTGGTCCTCGGGGTCTAACTCGTTAGGCTTAGTAATGTAATAATTTGTACTCTCTTCAAAGTGGACGCTGCTCCAGCGAAAGACAGACTTCGAGACCATCCTCATCACCTCGTCCCTGTCCTCGTTATGACGTGCACTCTCATCTTCTTTGGTTACAACCACACGCTCGAACACGGAATCGATGGTTGCTCGCGACACGGGCTTAATCATATAATACATATCCTTAAAAGTACGAATGGAGTCCGTGAACGTTTTGAATAACTTCTTCGGCTGCTTAAGGGACACCCAATTGTGTTTCCCATGCAAAGTTTGTCGTGAAGGTGGAAACAGAGGAAAACAAAGGAATGGTGGCGCCGATCTCGAGATATTGGCACACAATCTCGAAGGTCCGAATAAATGTAATTGAGTTCGAATGCAGTTGAGACTGCGCTAACTCTAACTGATCAAAAATGCCCATTTAGAGACTGTTGAACGACAACCAAAGTGCCAACTCTTTGAAGGTGTACTCGTACATAGAAAAACGGTTTCCTGAGAAACCTGAGCAAATTCGTTCCTCTCGATCAGTTTTATAAACCGCCCAGTTCTCCGAAGCATCCGGATACCCCGCGCCTTCTTCGACGATCGTAAATGCACTCTCCGGGAAGTCAGAAAAATGTGAGGTTATTCCTCGGGGTTCCAGCCTGATCCAAGCTAATTCAGGATCATTGATTGTGTCGACCAAGTGAAGACCCCCGGCACTACGAGCCATAGAAATCTGAAATACAGAGGACAACGGTGAATTCGACAATTAAATCAAATCCACTCTTCCACTGCAAATTAAGTGAAAGGGCGAAGAGAGGCACGAGGGCGCTGCCCTCGACGAAAGCCCTTATTCAACAGCAAGCAAGGGAATTGCGAGGATCTTTTCCTCGACGGAGGCCTCAGTCGACGCACTAAGAAAACCACGGGGAAGAGCCTCCTCGACACGGAGCTTCATTAGAAAATTCATGAGCTCCACCGGCACAAGTTTTACACCCACCGCTTTAACAGCGCGCCGGAATGGTTATCGGGAGAAATAACACGCAAAATACTAATTTTCCTACTCAAAAACACGGGTCTAATAGAAAAACCCCAAACAGCCAGCGTTTGGAAATGGCCAAACCACCGCCAAACACCAACACCCACCGGAACCAGACATATAAAGAAGACAATACAATATTCTAGAACTAACATCAGCATGCAAGCCAGGAGAAAAGAAAAACTTACTTGATTTGGGAGAGTGGCGAAGGTTGATGACGGCGACAACGAAAAACTGTGGCGGCAATGCTCTCAGAGGAAAAGTGGAGGGAAGGAGAAAGCAAATATTGCAAATGACCCTTCAACCTTCCTATTTATAAGCCAACTCCACTGCATGGGAAAGCGTAACACCGTTTGGGAAAATGTGTCGCCGTTTGGCTCATTATTGCCCCTACTCATAGGTCATCATTACATATTTAATAGTTGTGACACATGGCTCAAGGGGACAAAGTATTTGCCTTTTCGAGTCCCATCAGTTTTCCGGACTCCAAAACGTCGAGCATCTCTTGTCGAACACAAGTGAAAAACTCTGCATCCCTTCACGATCATGGCCTCGGCGAAAAAAAATTCATCATTCACGAACATGGCCTCGGAGAAAACTTTCGCATTCCTTCACGAGCATGGCCTCGGCGAAAAGTTTGAAGCAAATGTACGGACAACATAATAACTCACGAGCAGAACCAAACGCTCAACGCGAGCGCAAGTTAAACTCTCGACCGCAGTTCCTACACGACGAGTCTTCCTCGTAAGCAAAACCCAACGAGTTACGAGCAAAACATTGTCCTCGTAGGCACAAACTCGCGAACAATAGACGACCATGGCGAGTATCATCTATGACAACGCGAGCTCGCAATCGCGAGCCCGAATGAATGACCTTATCGCGCGGAGTCCCTTGTTCCTCCTTGAAGCATAAACTGACTCTAAGGCATTGATCTTCCGCCTAGGAGCAACGACTTGGGGGCTCCAGTTCTGGAATGGGCATGTGGCTGACCCATCGTCAAGCACAGACCAAACTAGTTCTACCTCGAACACGTTCCCCACGTGCTCCTCGCCCGGGGACACGTCACCAACTGAACCTGCACACCTCGCACAACCGTTTGGCCCTTTGTAATAGGGAATGTCCATCCACTATCTGGGGAGTGCGGAGCGGTTAACCCAAGGCGATGAGCACGAGCTGCTCGTCCCTACTTTCACGTAGGAATCTTGGCAGTCATTCGTTGTGGGCTTGAACACTTAACCCATAACGGAGACCATTGGCCAAATACTGAGAGCTCACTATAAAACCCTTCATCTGCAGGAGAGTCAGCTATTCTATTCTTTAACTCTTTCTTACTTACCTCTTCACCCGAGCCGACCTAAGCATCAAAGTGTCTGTAGGTACAACCCCTCATTCATCGAGTGTTCAAGACCGCAGACGTGTTGCTGACCACTCACCTATTCTGATCAACTGTTCGGATCAGAAACAATCATCGGTTAGACATTACTTGTCTCCCGACTAAACTTTGGATTACTATAATCAGAGAAAATATCATATTCTGTACCCTAGTTTATACCCAAGAATGGAAAGACAACAAAGAAACAATGATTTCCCTCCATCATCTTCAAACAGATTCAATGATATATGTGATGATCAAAGAGAAATGTACTCAAAGATCTACAAGCTTATCGAGAAATGGAGAAAATGAACCTCATATCTCCAATAGTGTTCTTTGCTTTTATTGCTTGTTTTTATCTTTCCTACAATTCCCCTTTTGTACTTTCCCTTAAATTAAACAAAATGATGTTTTTCCTTTCCTAAATGTGTATTTTCCAATATGTTTGCATATTTAAATTATTGCAATGCATCTTTACCCGCCTTTTTTATTTCGACAAATGAGGAGAATTATTCTGTAAAGGAGAGTAGAGTGTACTCTCTACTTAATTAAGGGGGAGTTTAATCACTCCAAATAGATATTTGTTGTTTCTTTTACCATTTTCCTGATTGATGCATTGTCATAATAAAAAAGAGGGAGAATGTGGAATTATGTTTTGCAAGTTTAGTGATCAAGGAAGTTCTCAACACCATACTCTTAGATATGCTTTTGATGATGACAACTAACAACTTAATGTACGTATTGAAAGTAATATAAAAGGGTGCAGGTGAACTAGATTTATTGGATTTTTTGAAATTTTCTTGTTTTTGATGACCATAAACATATCACATTTCCAACTCGATACACATGTTATTTTAGTTTATTTTATATCCATTTTATGGTTTTATGTTGTTATTCTGTCTTTGTTGCAGGTATTTCCCAAGTAGGAGTTGGTACATGAGAAAACAAAGCAAAAATGGTCGTAAACGAAAATGAAGTGGAGAAAATGCATTGGTGGTGACCTTTATGCCGTTCACCATGACATGGCACCCATGGGGCGCCACCCACCTTGAAGAAAAAGCAAAAATTGAAGTCTGAAGCTCGTGGTGTCGCCACAGGGGCATGCCGTTTTCCATGACCCTTCCACCAGCCACGTCTACCACTTAGTACTCATGGCGTTCACCATGAGGCCATAGCGTCCGCCATGGACTTCGTGACCAAAAAAATAGCAACTGAATTGCCCAGTCTTCTCCCACTTCAGCATTATTTTCTCACACGATCCCTACACGACTTTGCCCTATTTTCAGCTGTTGGAGCATTATATATAGTATTATTTTCTAGGTTTTTGGGTTCTAAGACTTTAGAATTCATTCAGTCAGAGAAAATACTTATTGAGAAGCACTTACTTGCTCATATTGAGTGATAAGTGCACCCTAGAATCAAGATTTGAAGAGCTGCTGATGTTGCTTAGATCATTCATTTTGTAATTGTGCCTCCATTTTAATTCCAGAGTTATATTTACAAGTTTTTCTGTTTCCAAATCCGCAATTGTCTTATTTACACTACGTATTTCCTTTACTATTTTAATTATGCACCTTATTATTTAAGTCCTTAATATTGCAATTATTGGTCTTCATTGTTCTAGTCATTTTATTTCTACTTTTTTTTTGTCACAGATATCATATGCACCATTGTTAGATTGCTTACTAGTATCATCTACATGTATCCAATTGAAATATCCACATATTGTTTTTGTTTTACAAGTGCATGCTAGTTACTAATTCTACTCACTATCATCATTATATCATTATGCTTAGAATTTCATTTTGCATGCATATTAATATACTATGAATATTATGTCAAATTTGTCCGACTAAACCGTTTAGGGTTCGAAATATGAGAACCGTCGTTTTAACGGTACTCGTATCTAAGTTGGAAATTACCGGTTGAATTTGGACTCGTTTCCCCCAAAATGACTTTTTAGTTAATTAGAAGTACTTGATTTTCAAAAACATAAGTTTTATACTTTAACACGCTAAACCGCGACAACGACAATATAGATTTTTGAATAAAACTCGGTTCTGATTTAGTGAACGCAAATAGTTCATTTAAATTAAGTTTCTTCTTATTAAAGAGAAATATTGGTCTGATTTAACTAATTAATCTGACTTAGCTGTAAGTACTATTGATCGATATGAATCATATTTCGATCTCACTTTTATTAATATTTTTTAAACCAACTTGCTTTAATTCCCGTTTTATTTTTTCTTCTCGTAAAAATTTGATTAGCCATATATTTACACAGCAATAGTAGACAACAATAAGATTGACTATTGGTCTATGTGGGTTCGACAACCTTTTGTACTACTCTGATATAATTCGTGCACTTGTGGATAAGCAAACCACACTTTACGCATATACCACATCAAGTTTTTGGCGCCGTTGCCGGGAACCAATTTAGTCAATTTCGTAACTGCATTATTGTGATGTATATACTAAGACAAATTTTCCTTTTTATTCATCGGTTGTGTGCCAAGCACTCGCTCAAAGGAAGACGAGTTAGAACAACTGATTGACGTAGTAAAGCGTTTTATTCATCTAAGACACAAGATTGAACAATATCGAGCCATATTTACTCATAGGGTTGTACCAGATACAAAACCTCTTAAAGATTACGCTGTTTCATCTCAAGATGAGCCACGCTCAAGCATTGTTCCACCTGTAATCCAGGCGAACAATTTTGAATTTAAACCGTCTTTGTTGCAAATCGTGCAACAGAACCAGTTCTTTGGAAATCCCACCGAGGACCCAAATCTTCATTTGTCAGTGTTTGTACAATATGCAGACACATTACAAAGTAATGGTGTCGATCCATAAGCCATTTTACTACATCTATTTCCATTTTGCCTCAGAGATACACCCAGAGCATGGCTACAGCCTCTACTTGCGAATTCAATTACTACTTGGAATGAACTTAAGAAGGTATTTTTAGCCAGATATTTCCCACCAAGCAAGATGGTAGTGCTGAGAAATCATATAACTGTGTTTAAACAAGCCGAAGAATTATCTCTCTTTGAAGCGTGGGAACGATATAAGGACATGATGAGACTATGTCGTCATCATGGATTAGAACAATGTCATATTATCCATACCTTTTATAATGGTCTACTATACAACACAAAACTGACCATAGACTATGCTATTGGCGGAGCCTTAATGGACAAACCCTTCAATGAAGCTTACCAGCTCATCGAAAATATGGCTCAAAACCATTACCAGTGGGGAACTGAATGATTTCAAGTCGAGAAAACCCAGCCAAAAAGAGGCATGTTTGAAATTAATCACATAAATGCCAATGTCGAGGCACTTACCCAAAAGATCAACAACTTAACTATTACTACTCCAGCCATCGTGGTTGTTGTAGCCCTCAACTGCAAAATTTGTGGAGTCCAAGGGCATATAGCTATTGATTAGTAACTATTGACAGGAACTACCCCCGACCAAGTCAACTATGCCCAAGGAAATTCCTATTCGAACACTTATAATCCTGGATGGAGAAACCATCCAAAATTTTCCTACAAGAACAATAATGCATTGTTTGCTCCAAGTCCTCTACCTTCTAACCCTCAAAATTTACAGAAGGGAGCCTTTAATGCTCATCCTGCTCCAAGAAAATCGAACTTAGAGCTCATGATGGAAAAATTCATCGCATCTCAAACCCAACAGAACAAATAGTCCATGAATCAAAACGTTCATGCTAATGAGTTGGTGAAACAATTGGCAATCAGGTTGATGCCATGGCTATTCATAACAAGATGCTTAAAACCCAAATAAATCAAGTAACCCAGCAACAAGCGACCTCTTCTGCTCCTGCTGGTACATTTCCCAACCAACCTTGACCAAATCCTAAGGGCCTGTAGACCTAAGAGTTAAAAACCATGTGATGTATAGAAGAGTAGAAGAGGAACCTGAGAAAGTTACTGATGAAAATCAAGTAGGAAAAACAATAACTGATGATGAGGAGACTACAACAACTACTATAAAGGTTATTAAGAAAGAAAAACCTTAAGTACCTCCACCTCCTTATAAACCAAAGATATCATACCCTCAAAGGCTCGCAAAATCAAATAATGAGGGTCAGTTTAAAAAATTTATCGAGCCCCTGAAGCAACTCCATGTCACTATACCTTTCAATGAGGTCATTACTCAGATGCATTCGTATGCGAAGTTCCTAAAAGAGATCTTGTCAAATAAAAAGAAAATTGAAGATGACGAGACTGTGGCACTCACTGCAGAGTGCATCACCATTATCCAAAATAGCATGCCACCCAAATTGAAAGACCCTGGTAGTTTTTTCAATTCCTTGTGTGATAGGCAAGTTTGTCATTGACAAGGCATTATGTGATCTCAAAGCTAGCTTTAATTTGATGCCTCTCTCTCTATATGTGAGAACTAAAGTTAGGAGACTTGATACCTACTAGAATGTCACTTCAATTGGAAGACCGATATGTTAAATACCCTGTGGGAATGCTGGAAAATATTTCAGTGCGCGTTGGCCAATTCTATATCCCAACTGACTTCATAGTAATGGATATAAATGAAGACTTTAATATACCATTCATACTAGGCAGAACTTTCTTGGCTACAACCAGTGTGATAATAGATGTAAAATGAGGGAAGTTAACATTTGAAGTAGGTGAAGAGAAAATTTAAGTTATCCTTTCCCAGTTTTTGAAAACCCTAACTATAGATGACATTTGTTGTTTTATAAACATCATTGACAAATGCATTAAAGAATTTGCTTCTGAACCACCTCAACCAATTACTGGATTAATAGAGCTTCCAGTCGAATAAATGTTAGAAAAATATGAGGATGAACACCATCGCCAATATGTTGATGATAACTTTTAGGAATTTTTAGCGCTCACACAAGACCCTATGCCAAGCTCGAAGCAACCATCAGTAGAACTCAAAGTACTACCTACAAACGTAAGATACGAGTTTCTTGATGAACGACTTGATCACCTGATCATAGTAAGTGATGATCTTAATAGAGAAGGAACAGAGAAACTCTTGGTGGTATTGAGAAAGTACCTTACAGCCTTAGGCTACAACATTTCTGATTTGAAAGGGATAAACACCTCTATGTGCATGCACAAAATCATTCTATAAGAGGACTCAAAAGCCTCTTGAGAGCTCCAGAGGAGGATCAACCCTATTATGAGCGATGTAGTTAGGAAATAAGTATTAAAATTACTCGATGCTGGAATAATTTATCCAACCTCTGATATTCAATGGGTTACTCATGTGCATATCGTACCTAAAAAAAGAGGTGTTACAATTGTTAAAAATGAAAAGGGAGTGTCTGTGGTTAAACGGATAGAAACTGGATGACGTATGTGTATAGATTACAGAAAGCTAAACAAAGCTACCCTGAAGCACCATTTTCCCTTTCTGTTCATAGATCAAATGCTTGAACGTTTAGCTAGACATTCATATTTTTGTTACTTGGACGGATACTCATGATTTTTCAAAATTCCAATTCATCTAGATGACCAAGAGAAGACTACTTGTACATGTCCTTATGGAACATTCACCTATCGACGAATGTCGTTCGAATTATGCAATGCTCCCGCAACCTTTCAGAGGTGTATGATGGTGATATCTGCAGACTTCCTTGATGATATCATAGAAGTATTTATGGACGATTTCTCCGTATGCAGATCTACCTTCGAAGGATGCCTAACTAACTTTGAAAAATGCTTGAAAGGTGCGTGAAAGTCAACCTTGTACTAAATTGGGTAAAATGCCACTTCATGGTGAAGAAGGACATAATCCTAGGGTACATAGTGTTTGAAAGAGGAATTGAGGTTGATAAAGCCAAGATAGAGGTTATTGAGAACCTCCAACCACCTAAAACAGTTAAAGAGGTCAAAAGTTTTCTTAGACACGTCGGTTTCCATTGACGTTTTATTAAATACTTCTCTAAAATTATAAAACCGTTAACCGGTCTTCTGATGAAAGATGTCAAATTCATCTTCAACGAAAAATGCCTTGAGTCGTTTAATCTCCTTAAGCAGACTATAATCTCTGCACCTATTATGCAACCTCCTAATTTGAGTCAACCATTTGAGATTATGTGTGATGTGAGTGACTATGTTGTCAGTGTTGTTTTAGGACATCAGAGAGATAAGAAACTTCATGTCATATACTATGCAAGCAAAACCATAAACACAACCCAACTCAACTGAATTATGCCACTACCGAAAAAGATATTTTAGTTGTAGTGTTCACAATCGATAAATTCTATTCTTACTTAGTATGAGCCAAAATCATTATCTACATAGATCATGCTGCCATAAGGTATTTAGTAAGCAAGAAGGATGCAAAACCCAAATTACTTCGGTTGATCCTATTGTTGTAAGAGTTCTATTTGGAAATCTGAGACAAGAAAGGAATCAAAAATATGGTAGCTGACTACCTCTCAAGACTAGAAAATCTAAAGCTATAGCATGTACGCATAAATGATAATTTTACTTATGGTTGACTAGTCGCGTCAGTTGACATCAAAGGAATGAGTTATGATCACTACCATGAATATCTTAAAGCAAAATACTCAAACATTGAGAATGAGATAGAAAAGGAAGTTGCCTTAGTGCACACGACTGTACCATGGTATGCTGACTACATAAACTACCTAGCAACTAAAGTTCTACCTCCTGATATGACTGTAGCGAGCGATTTTGGACGTGGTTCTTAAGCACTGTCGCTCTGGGGTACTACAGGTCAATTCATTTTTATCCTATTAAGCTGATGAAGGAAGGGAAATAAATGTCTCCAATTAACCCTGCTTGCATACTGAGTTTAAACAGTCAAAACTGTTGGTTTACAAATGCGGTTTAGATTGTGGGCCTCTCTCTGCTTATTTTGCTAAGAACACAGTGTGACGGGATTGGTAGGATGTTAGGACTGATGCTTTTCGATTGATGTGTGAAGGTATGGGATTTTGGTTTTTTGATTAGTGTGCTCGCTAAGATTTTTTCTAATCTTATGCCTACGTATTCCCGTTTGACAAAACAGGGAAATTAAAGCGATCGTAGTTCCTCCTATTCTATGGGAGGAAAAAGGTTGTTTTTGGTGTCTTGTTCAAAGCCCAAGACGTGAATCTAAAGGTGGTTTGTATCTTGTTCAAAGCCCAAGATGTGAAGCTGAAAGGTCTATTTGTATCTTGTTCGAAGCCCAAGATATGAAGCTAAAGGTAGTTGACTTTAGAGAGAATTCGTCATCTCTAAAGGGGGATATTTGGTCTGTTTATCACAACTATTGGGTAACTGATTATAAAGGAGAATTACTTTAACTGGGATATGTGAATCCAACAATGCCATAATTTCCTTTATAGGGGATTTTTAACCTGAAGAAGAAGACTTTAACTCAGTGTAGAGCAATGATATATTTCCTTAGGAATTTCTCATGCTAAAAGAGGGACAGTGGCGTGGATGTAAATAATCCAGAGGCTTGCTGCTTACAGCAATTAGATGAAGGGAAAAGGGTTGTTGATGTTTGTATGCTGTGAGCAAGGCACAGAGTGATGCTAAAAGGTTTATTGACTCAACCGGGGTTTTCCTTATACAAAGCCTAAGAGGAGGCTATTGATCCAATAAGAGGGTGTTTTGATGTGTCTCGTACGAAGCCCGAGAGAGAGGCTAAAAGGGATTGACTCAACAAGAGAGTCTTTTATACTCAACAAGAGAGTGATTTAGTATCTCGTATGAAGCCCGAGATGGAGGCTATTAGGAGATTGACTCAACAAGAGAGTCTTTTATACTCAACAAGAGAGTGATTTAGTATCTCGTATGAAGCTCGAGATGGATGCTAAAAGGTGTGACTCAACAAGAGAGTCCTTTATACTCAATAAGAGAGTGTTTTAGTATGTGTCTTATACGAAGCCCAAGACGGAGGCTAAGGGTGTTTGACTCAACAAGAGAGTCTTTTATACTCAACAAGGGAGTGTTTTTGTACCTCGCACAAAGCCCAAGATGGAGGCTAAAAGGGAAGTGACTCAACAAGAGAGTCTTTTATACTTAACAAAAGAGTGTTTTGGTATCTCGTACGAAGCCCGGGATGGACGCTGAAAGGTTTGCCTGACTCAACAAGAGAGTCTGAAAAGGTTAGCTCCGCTGGGGAGAATCATTGTACAAAGTCCAAGAGGAGGTTATTGTGCTGGTGACTGTTTCAGTTTAGTGACAGGTCCAGTATGTTGGATAAAGAGAAAATCAGTTCTTATAAAGAGACTGATTAAAGGTAAGGATGTACCTTGGTATGGATCGGAAGATCGGGTTTATTTCCTGTTCTTTAAGGAAATGGGAAATCCAAAGGGTATTAAGACTGTTCAAGTCTACTGATGTTTTAAGAAATCGATTCTCAGATAGTGAATAATCTTTGTATAATGCCCAAGAGAAGGCTGGTATGTTAAGGGATGAAGGTCAACCCATTAACAGGTCTGACACTTGACTCAGAAAGATAACTCTAGCAAATTGATGACTAGGTTTTGTTCCTATACATGTAGAGGTCTCTAGGTCCTTGTACTAAGCCCAAGAGAAGGCATGAGAGCTTTTAAGAAGTCGAAGGGTCCTTGTACAACGCCCAAGAGGAGGCAGGGATGCTTTTAAGAAGCCTGTGGGTCCCCAAACCCCGAGAAGTTCAAGACATGCCATTCACTGAGAATAGATCAAGCCAGGAAAGTTCGAGAATTTGGAAGAAACTCAAGAGATGTTATTCACGAAGAAAAGATCATCTCTGGGGAGTTAGAGTTTCTTTGACAATTTCTAAGGGTGACAGTCTGAGAAAGGGTTCACAGAGAATCTGCCTTTCATGTCTCCATATTGTTTAACCCCAAAAGGAGGGAATACTGTGTCCGGTAATCCTATGGGGATCTAGTTTTGTTTGTATTTAAGAGTGACCAACGAGGCTTTACCTAGTGCTAGACATAGTTGCTGGGGAAATCTCTAAATAACTATACTAGTATTACACAGTTAATATTTGGACAAGTATAAAAGTTTGTGAAAGAAGACTTACAATGAGCAACCCCACAATACAGTTATATATATATATGAAATCGGATAAAGAAAGCGGGTAAACACTTACTCGGTTGTAAAGCTTCGATGCTGTTTAGTTAGTTGTTCAACAAAGAAAGCTTTGATAACAATATTATATTCAAAATCAAAGGAGAAAGTGCTTTGAAAAGATTGTTGGAGCTTACAGCTCAAGGAGAGGCCCAAGGTTTTATCAGTGATTGCACTGTTATTTTGTACAGGGACTTATACAAGTGACTGAGGCCCAAAAATGTTTTTTGTACAAAGGGATGGGTCTTACACTCACTCAAGAGGCCCAAAGGTTTATTCTTATACAAGTGGTGAGGCTTACAGCTCAAGAGGAGGCCCAAGGGTTTGATTTTTGAACTGGCGATCGCGCCGAGATTTTCTTTTAACGCAGAGGGACTTATACGATGTCTGAGGCCCCAAAATGGTTTTGGTTAAAAAGGGATTGGGTCTTACACTCTATTAGAGGCCCAAAAGGTTTTAAAGAAAAGAAATGAGACTTATAACACGAGGGTAGGCCCAGATGATTTTTGTTTGACAACGGCGATCGCGCCGAGATTTTTGAAAATGCACAGGGACTTATACAATGTCTGAGGCCCCAAAATTGTTTTTGTTTTCAAAGGGGGATTGGGTCTTATACTCTATTAGAGCTCCAAAAGGTTTGAAAAGTTTTATGAGGGTTGAATTAATCAAAAACCCTAATTTGTTTTCAAAATGTATTTTAATTGAATAAAAAATTCAATTAAAATGATCAAAAATTATTAAACATGTGGAAAACAAATTGTGATCTTGGATTAATGTTTCAAAAATTAAGTTTCTATCCACAAAATGATTGGAAATCACTAAAATTTGAAAAATCAAGAAAGATAAAATATTTTAAATGTCAAAGACAACTAAAATATTGATTCTTTACAAAAATATTAAGTATATGAAATAAATAACATTTTTGGGATTTTTTGGGAAAATAAAATATTTTAACATTTTTGTGAATTATTAAAAAAAGAATCAACTCAAAATCATTAAAACTCAAAGAGAAATTAATTTTTGAATCAATTAAATAAAATCACAAAATTCAAATATTCAAATTTTTGAAAAAGGGCGCCAAGAACATGGCAAGAACACGCGCCCTTCCTCTGTTTCTACAGATTTGTATTTTCTATCCAATCTCACTGAATACTTGATTATATCATGCAATCTACATATCAATCTTCTCGTTTCAACCTCACGATCATGTATATGGTCTTTAATTTCATTTATTTTAAGAATGGAATAAGAAATCAAAGAGAAACCTCAAGAACCCTAAAACTTGCATGAAGGTTTAGAAATTCCATACACGATTCAAACAAAACAATTGATTGAGAGAAAACACTCTATGCATGATTATGAACATATGGCCAAATTATTGTGCAGCAAAAATTGCATGGATCATAGAGTTAGAAGAGCTCATGCTTACCTCTTGCAGCTGGTGATCGTGTTTTGTGTTAGAGGTGTTGCAGCTTGGTTCCAAGGATATGGACAGCTTCCCTAGGTGATATGGAGTGTGTCTGGATGCTTGTAATGAATGGAAATGATCTGGAACTGAAGATGGTATCCCAACTGCAACTTAGTTAAAACCTTGAGCAGCTGGCTGATGATTTTGAGAAATCAGTGTTCCAGATGTTATTTAAGTGTTTGGATTACTTCTATATGATGTTTATGAGGTGTGTGTGTGATTGGTTTGGTTGGAATAGTTCTCAAACTCAAAACCCGATAGTGACTTGCTTTGGAAGGCAAATTTGGAGTGAAAGAAGAGATTTTGAGGAAAGCATATGTTTGATGGCTTTGGTGTACTCAAACTGATCACAAATGAGCTCTATTTATAGTAGAGCAAGTTTGTTTTGCAAGACATAATGAATGGCAACTGCTGCATAGGTTTGGCCAATGTTGATCAATGAGAATCCAAGTCTCCTCTAGCCATTGACTAGAGGTTAGGGCACAGGCTGCTGGTTCCCTTGGTCTTGGATAAGTCTTGACTGAATTCAGTTGGAAATGGCTCAGTCCATGCCACCTTAGTGTATGCATTGAATGCTCCAATCCAAAATTGGAGTTTTGTCCCTCTTTTAGGGATTTTTAGGTTTTGCATGCTATTTTTGGTTCCAAATACTTGGGAGGCTTGGGATCAGAGTTGGTTCCTCCTTGGTCCCCCCTTGAGGTGTTCAGATGGATAGAGTTGCTTACCTTCTGCAAAATTTGGGCAAATCGAGCAAAACTCCAAAATTTGCCTTGCCATGACAGCTTGCAGCAAGGCATATTGGCATTGTCATATCTCATGGCTCAAGTGGAATTTGATGGAATTCTTGGCTATTTTGGAAAGCCCTCATATGATATAACAACTGTTTGATCATAATTGGTTTTGATACTTTTTGGATCCAAGTGAAAAATGCCCCTACATTTGGAAAAAAGTGAAGGCAGATTCTGACTTAGTGAAAATTTCACTAAGTGTTGGAAAAAGTGGCATTTCATGTTTTCAGCCATTTTGATCATTCCATAACTCAAAATCCATGATGAATTGAAATGAGGTGTAGTTGAAGCTTTTGTAGAGGGCCATGAGGGCTACAAATCCAACTTTGAATGGGAAAAATGGTCTTGTGGTTTAGGAGTTATGATCCTTGGAAGTTGGTACCCTAGCCACTTTATTCCATAACTTAGAAAATTTCTAAGTTTTTTATGGTTACCCCTTTTCAAGTTATCCCACTTTTCTTGATTTTTCTTGATGAATGATGATCAAAATCACACATTAACATCATTTTAGGGTCAAAGAACCATAATTGTGACAAATCTCAAAAAGTCAAAGTTGACTTTTGTGCACAGTTGACTTTTTATCAGATGAATTCCAAACTGTGCAATTCTCTATGAAATCAAGTCCTTGACCTAAATAAAACTTGATGGATTGATTTCATAGGTGTTATAGGGTGTATTGAATCATGTCCTAGGGTTTGAGAGCATGTCCTGGTTAAAAGTCAAAGGCACAATTGACTTTTTCCGCGAAACCTTAATTGTGGTTCAGATGAAATTGAAACTTGTTGCTCAAGCTTCAACTGATCATAATTGGTTTTGATACTTTTTGGATCTAAGTGAAAAATGCCTCTACATTTGGAAAAAAGTGAAGGCAGATTCTGACTTAGTGAAAATTTCATTAAGTGTTGGAAAAAGTGGCATTTCATGTTTTCAGCCATTTTGATCATTCCATAACTCAAAATCCATGATGAATTGGATTGAGGTGTAGTTGAAGCTTTTATAGAGGGCCATGAAGGCTACAAATCCAGCTTTGAATGGGGAAAATGGCCTTGTTGTTTAGGAGTTATGATCCTTGGAAGTTGGTACCCTAGCCACTTTATTCCATAACTTAGAAAATTTCTAAGTTTTTTATGGTTACCCCTTTTTCAAGTTATCCCACTTTTCTTGATTTTTCTTGATGAATGATGATCCAAATCATACATTAACATCATTTTAGGGTCAAAGAACCATAATTGTGAAAAATATCAAAAAGTCAAAGTTGACTTTTGTGCACAGTTGACTTTTTATCAGATGAATTCCAAACTGTGCAATTCTCTATGAAATCAAGTCCTTGACCTAAATAAAACTTGATGGATTGATTTCATAGATGTTATAGGGTGTATTGAATCATGTCCTAGGGTTTGGGAGCATGTCCTGGTCAAAATTCAAAGGCACAATTGACTTTTCCCGCGAAACCCTAATTGTGGTTCAGATGAAATTGAAACTTGTTGCTCAAGCTTCTTGGATTAATCCATTATTGCAAATGGACCAATGTGGTTTATTAAAGGCCCTCAAATCCTCTCTTGAGGTCTTGGCTCATGTTTTGTCCCAAAAGTCAACTTAGGGGTGAATTAGGTCAAGAAACCCTAATTCCTGATTTTTTTATGAATGCATCCCCTGAGGTAAAATTGACTTGATGATTGGGTCCATGATGTCCCTTGGAGCATCATAGGTTATGCTTTGAAGCATTGGCTTATGCCCAGAGGAAAATTCTCATCTGGAGGCCCTGGTCAACCAAAATCCTATTTTGGTGACACTGTTGATCTTGAGGCTTGATCCACCTAGAAGGGAGCAGCCTTGTGCTTAATCCTTGAAGTGGGAGTCTTCTTGATCCTTTGTGGATGTTTGAGAGGTTTAGACAAGTTTAAGATCATGTCATTCCTTGATTGATCCTTTGTCTAAGAACTCTGAGAGGGCTTGAAACCCTAAGTTTTGATTGTAGTGAAGGTTCACCCATCTTTGGGGAAACTGATGGGGTATGAAGGTTCCTCCATATTGTGATGATGATTTGCACAATTATGGGAAATCTTAGTGGTCAAAATTTGGGGTATGACAATGACCTACCAACGAAAAAGAAATTCTCCCACGACTTAAAACACTTTTATTGGGATAAATTACTCCTTTTTAAAAGAGGAGTGGATGGCCTTTTCTGCCGTTGCGTTCCCGAGGAGGAAATTGAGAGTATTATGAACCATTGACACTCTTCTCCTTATAGAAAGCATGTCAGTACGTTGAATACTTGCGCTAAGATTCTCCAAGTCGGCCTTTATTGGCCTAACATATGGCGTGATGTCTATGCTATGATCGTGAACTACGACCGTTACCAATGCACCAGAAACATTTCCCGATGAGACAAAATACCTTTAAATAACATATTAGAGGTAAATGTCTTTGATGTGTGGGGAATCAATTTCATGGGCCTTTTTCCATCCTCAATGGGAAATAAATACATACTTATAGTTGTTTATTATGTATCTAAATGGATAGAAGGCATCGCTTCTCCTACAAACGATGCACGAGTGGTAATCAAAATGTTTAAGAATAATATTTTCCCTAGGTTTGGAGTACTGAGGTTAGTCATAAGTGATGGAGGATCACATTTCATATATAAGATATTTGAAAAGCTCTTACACAAGTGTGGGGTGCGACATCGAATCGTTACACCTTACCACCCTCAAACAAGCAGGCAAATAGAGGTTCCCAACAGAGAAAATAAACATATTCTAGAAAAAACGGTTGCAACATCTAGAAAGGATTGGTCGACTAAGCTAAATGAGGCATTGTGGGCGTATAGGAAACTTATAAGACGCCCATAAGAACTACACCATTTAAACTCGTGTATGGAAAGTTATGTCATCTGTCGGTCGAGCTCGAACATAAAGCTTATAGGGCTGTTAAGACCCTATACATGGATTATCAGGCTGCCGATGGAAAAATAATATTAGATATTCACAAGTTAGAAGAACTAAGGTTGGAAGTTTATGAGAATGCCCAAATATATAAAAAGCAAAAAAAACGGCATGATAAGTGTATTGCTAGAAGTGACTTTTCAATAGGAGAACTCGTACTCCTTTTCAACTCCAGGTTGAGACTGTTCCCAGGAAAACTTTGCTCCCGATGGTCGGGACCGTTTGAAGTAGTAAAAGTTATGTGATCTAGAGCAGTCAAAATTTAAAGTCAATCGAGTCGTTTATAGTAAATGGGAAGAGGCTCAAACATTATCATTGTGATGAAATAATAGATCATCGTGCTAGCTAGAAATTAAGTGAGCCACCTGCTAATCTGCCTGATGAATGAGCTTTAAAAGTACGTTGAGCTAATGATGTAAAACAAAAGCGTTGCATGGGAGGCAACCCATAAATTTCTTTTTATTTTCCTTATCCACAATAAATAAGCAGTGGAATTTAAACCTTGTTGATTGTTTACTAACTTTGTTCATGTTTCTTTCTTTTCAGGTCACCTACATTCTCCTTAGCAAAATTTTCCACTAACAAATTATTTGAGAATGCAGCACGTTGACAACATGAGGATAGTTTTCAAGGACGATGCCCAGAGAAGGCGTTATGAAGTCTTATTTGAGAGAACCATCTCACCGACCTGACATCCGGACTTTCATTGCCTATATACATTAGAACTCAGAGAGAGTGTCAGATATATGTTTAATTAGATCAGATGGGATCGTTTCTCATTTGTCGAGGACCCGACATACTAGAACCTCACCTTAGAGTTCCTAAGTTCTTTCCATTACCGTCCTCAACTAGGACTATGACAGAATAGACACTTAACCACCTTTAGTATTTTTGGACACAACTATCGTTTTAACCACTGAGAGTTAGTTGAGCTATTAGGATTCCAGCATGGCCCTCGTGTTTTCACGGAGGTACCCAGCTATAACTATATGCAATTTGAACTATATGCTTTATGGGGTGTTCTTGCCGAGGATTTCCCACCTGACTATGAGAGGATAAACTCCACCCTGATCAAAAACCCAACCATTAGATACTTACGAATGGTTTTAGCTTAGACATTCTTCGGAAGGTGTGAAAACACAGAACCAATCAGTAAAGGAGAATTTATTCATCATTTTTAGCGTTTTCCAGTCTCGCCCCATTAATTTTGTAGCTTTCTTGCTTGCAGGTTTGGATAAAATTGCTAACTCAGCAAGAGGATACATTCTTGTAGGCGGGTCAATCACCCACATAGTCTTAGCTTTAGGCCCCTGCAACCAATTAGCCCACCTAGTTCCTTTATATAGTCATAACCTGATTGATATCGAAAACTGTCTGAATAGAAGTTTAGTGAGACAAGAGGGACCTAATGAATTTAAGATATTAATTAATAATGAAGTAGTCAACCACTTTGTCCTCTCGAATCTTGAAATAGCCAGTGTCCACAACCGTGAGAACTGACTATACCGATTAGAAGATTAGGGATAGACACCAACACCACCTGAGACCCCTCCCGCTCTTGAATACCACCTAACTCATCTATCAGATATTTCTTCATCATCTTCTTCTGCAGGTCCTCCATATGGGCATAATGTTGACTATAAGCTTAACACCCTTAGACGAGAAGTCATAGCTCTTTGCCATGCAATTCAAAATCAAACTAATAGAGCGGCTGAGCAAATGGACCACATGTTCCAAGAAGTATATTCTTTACGGCGAGCATTGGATCAACCAGTCAGACACTGTGGCACATGAATTACTCACAGGTTTATTCTTTCCTTCTTCCTGCTTGCACGAAAACATTGAGGTTAATGTTGAGTTTAAGTCTGGGGGAGGATATATTTCCTGTTTTCTTTTTTTCTTTCTTTCAATTTTTCATTATTTTTTTATCATTATTTAATCGTGTTTCCATTTCAGTTGTCAAGCTATCAATGTTAAACAAAGTGCTGCTTGGGAGGCAACCCATGGGATTTTTGTTATTTATGCATTTCAATTTGAAATTTTTGCATTATAATTTCGAATTATGCTTTATTTTTTCGTTTTCCATTTTATTTCTTCAAAACTTTTGCCAAAATTCTGCACTACTAATCATGACGTAGGCCCAAGAATAATCAAAAAGCCCAAAAATCGACAAAAAAATCCGCTTCAAGAGGTCCATGGCGCTCGCCACCCACTCATGGCGTTCACCACCACCATTAAAAACCTGAAAACCCATATTTAATACCCATGGCATTCGCCACATAGGTTATGGCGTTTGCCATGAACATTAGACGCTCAAAAGTCATATTTTAACCCCTTTTTGCCTTTTAAACTCCACCCTCTCAACTTCTAACCACCCCATTTACTTCTTCATTACTCCACTCACATTTACTACTCCCATTTTCCCAAAACCTCTCAAAAATCGTTCACTCTTCCAACTTCCACTCTCTTATTCTTATTTAAACTCAACTTCATCAGTCTCACACCCATCATTCACACTTACACAAACCTCCCTCCATACAACCAACTTCCACTTTTCAAGTTCTCAACAAATGGCTCAGGGAGGGAATGTTGATTTTAATGGTATTATATTTCAGGAAAGAAAAGATGGTGAAAGACAGAGAAAGAAATACAAAGCACTTCTGAACCAGGAAATTGTTCCGACAAGGTATTGTCATACCCCAATTTTGTCTGGGCATTTTAAAACTTTCTTTCATTTGACTTTATTTCTACTTTTCATCATAACATGTCTTTCATCATGCATAATGCATAAAATGACAACTAGAATAAATTCTCGGATACGAAGACAAACCGGTTGAATCATTTCTCAAATATACGTAAAATCAACAGACGAAAAGTTTTGAAATCGAGCTTGCAGACTTCAATATTATTAACCTACGGTTCGCGTAGTTTAACCTAGTGTGCTCGTTTTATTTTTTCTACGACTTTTTCAATCGCATCTTGATCAACTTGAGCCTTTTAACCGGTCAAATTTTATTTAAAAATTAGGTCAAAATCTGTTATTTCCGAGAAATTTATTCTATGCTGATCATTTTAATGCATTTATTTCGAATATTCGAGCACTTTTGCGCCCCATTTTTTTTCATTTTCTGTCATTTTATTTTCATTCTTTCGTCAAAATATCCAGAAAAATTAAATAGAATTTTCCATGTACTTATTTCATTTTTATCATAATTATTTAATAAGTTGTAAATTTTATTTGTTTTAATTGATTTAATCCCAATTAAATTAATTAAAGCTTCTAGAAGGAACACCTTTGACATTTTAGATAAGATATGCTTCTTTGATTTAATCTAGATCGTTGATTCGAATTCAATCCAGAGCCCACATGCATTATTCTCATTTTTATCGACCAATAAAAAAAATTAGGATTTAAATAAGTATTAATATTAAAGAAAAATTAGAAAATAAAAATATCTTCATTCCTCAAATATGTTTATGTCACGCAGGCATCTAGCATTGGATCTACTCCTTCCTCATTGATGACGACACATGTCCTGGGTGAAGATGAAAAAAAATAGTTTTTGGTGATACCTTACAATCCAAACGCGACCTAGGAGATACGGACTATCTGAAACTTTTATTTTTGGATAATACTCTATTTCCATCACGCGAGGAAAATGACTTTCTCATTAACAGTTTTTAGAGGCTTTTCTACTACATTTTTTCTTCCATCTCTATCACATGAGAAAACACACACAAACCCAAATTTTTTTAATCTCCCATGAACAATTCTCCTCTTCCTTATTTTCATCTACCTACACAAACACTTGGTTCTTCTGCTCCCCCATCTCGTTTTCAAGCCGGCGAGAGACATCATATTCATCCACATCCTAACAACCAACCATCACCATTGTTACCCACCCTTCAGCAACAACCTTCATCAATCACTTACTAAAAAATCATGACCCCACAACACCTATTATTTCCCACAATTAACCATTTTTACGGCCATTAACTCACCATCATCATTGTCGCGCCAACACCACCCCAACATCCCATCCATATCATAACCCCTCCCATATTTGTAATCAAGATTTACCGTTTCAGTTACTCCTTTGATCTTTTTGGAATAGGTTGGGAATTCGAGATGTTCATCTGTATGTTGTATATTTGTTGTTGAAATTTATGCAGGTTTTTTTCTCTCATCTGAAACAACAAGAGCTAGATCTCTGCCGAGTTCTTCATAAGCGGCGCGAGGTTCCATTTCTGTTCAGCCTCCGCAGCAGTGCTGATACAACCGCTGCAGGCAGCAAAACATCTTAAGTTCGGCAAGTTTTCAACACTAACAATGATTTGTGTTGTGGTAACGATTTGCATTGTATCGTACTGTTTGCATAAGTGTTTACCATTATGATCTTGTTGCGTTCCGTGTATACTTTATTGGCGTGTATTTTTGATTCATTGTGCAGTTCATTGTTCAATTGCATTGAGGTGTATGATGGTGTATCGTCTTGTTATTTTTGTGATTGATTTTCGATCGAGTGTTATTACGTAGTTTTGTGCTGCTCATGCTTCAATTATGGATAGTGATGCTCTCTGAGATTTCAATTCAATCTTGTTTTAGTCTGTTTTCAATTTGGTTAGATTAGATTTCAATTCAATCTTGTTTTGGTTTGTTTCAACTTGGCTAGACTAGATTTCAATTCTATTTCATTTTGATTTGTTTTCGGTTTGTGTAAATTAGTTTGCGTAGATTAAAATTTTCAATTCAGTTTTTATGCATGTTTTTGTGGAATGTTATAGTTAACATGTAAATAATTTTGATGCTGCAATTTCGATGTTGTTTTCATTACATTGCGTTATGTAAATTGCACTTAATATGTGGTTTCGACATCAATATATGTCGTTATGTTGCCTTATTAACATAATATTATTGTTGCCTTCAAGTTATTTTCAATTTAGATGATGTAATGTTCAGTTTTGGTTCATCTTCAATGTAAATATAATTTGTTTCAATTTCAATGCGTGTATTGCGATAAATCCGATTTTTATTCCGCGGATTCGGTAATTTCATGTTATTATTCCGCTAAAATTTCCAAATATTAATTTGGTATTTCGCCGTGTTTCGGTCCTTACGTACGACACTTTGATTTTGTAGTCGCTATGTACAAATCAGCTTTGAGCACATTGTAATTTACTCAATTCGATTTATTTTTGTACTTGCTTTTTTTATCACCTTTTTTTAATTAAATTAATTAGGTAATTCAAATTTGGTTTAATCAATTTAAATTAACTTTATTATTTGACTTAATCAAATAATTTTGATAATTGAATTTAATTAGCTTAATTAATCAATTAATCAAATTCCAATTACTTAATTTTATTAATCAATTTTTAGGCTACATCTTTTCTTGGGCAGTGTGTACATTTAACTCACAACGGTAATATTTAGACTTCAAAACGTCAGTGTCTTCTGATGTTAATTTGATTAAGCATGAGTAGAGTCTTCATAGCAGAATGTCTGATGCTTCAAGTCTTCAGTCGATTGAAGAAGTCCATTAGGAATCAGTCTTCAGAACTTCAGCACTTGGTCTTTACGAACGTTATTCTTTTCTAGTCTTTCGAATCTTCAGAACCTGTCTTCAGAGTCTTCAGAAGTTGATATTTGAAACCTTGATCTTCAGAACCCATAAGTCTTCACATTCTTTTTGCACTTGGTCTTCAGCGCCTTCAGCCATCAGAACTTTAAGTCATAGGAGTCTTCCGCACTTTGGTTCTTTCAGAGTGTACTTCTTCAAAAGCTTCGCTATCTTCAGAATCTCAATCACTTTCAGAAAGCATCCACAAGAGCATTGCAACAGCAATCTTGGCATCCTTGGATCTGGTTGATCATGACTAGATAAAGAAGCGTTCTTGCTTTTCGCGACTTTAGTTACACATAGTAACTTCGCATATATATATATATATATATATATATATATATATATATATATATATATATATATATATATATATATATATATATATATAATATCATAGTACATCTAGCTGGTGCATGTTGATTATGATGTCTTTAGTTCTTATGATCTGCACACAACACACATTAGACCATAAAATGGTTCTTTCACAAATACTTATTGTTATCATCAAAACATAGAATGACTTGTAGAGACAATTCTTGCTCTCACAGTATGATTGTTGTCATACATGTGTGTTGTATGCATTTTTACTGTCATGCATTAATGGTGTCGGTGGTGATGAATCATTGCTCAGAAGGAGTGTATGTGATTCATCCGAACTCCAATGTGAAGTGTGGTGGATATAAATCATTGCCAAGTAGGGGTGTATGTGATTTATCCAGGTTCGATTGAATGAACCATGGTGATATTTATACCACATGCATTGCGTCGATGTTTTGAGTCATATTGCATTACTATATGGTTGGTGAATTTGAATGAAAATGACAAGTATGTTATGATGGTGTGTTTCTGATATATGATTGTGTGAGTACTACCTTTAGCATGTATTATACACCGTGATTTATTAAATGTGGTTCTCACCCCTTTTTGTTGTTTGTTTCGTCTGTGCTTCTTCGGAAGTACAGATAATCCAGGTACTTGAGTGCGCATGGAGTGCGTGTTGCTTGATCGAGTCTTAGGAGTCGATCTAATATGTAACACGGGATTTTGGGAGTTTTTCGTCATTTGTTATTCTTTATTGATTTGTTGCGTATCATTTTTTATTTGAAACTTTGGTGGACCACGATTTATGTGGATTTTTGGTGATGTTGGCAAATTGCCGTAATTTGAATAAAACCATTATTTCCGCTGCTTATTAATGAAAAAGGAGTTTTGTTGTTAGTTTTAATGATGTAGCATCCTACTTTTTGGTTGTAACTCTAATTATTTTCGCAATATTTACTTCTTTTGTAAAAATGGGAAAGTGGGGTGTTACACCATGGCTATTCATAACAAGATGCTTGAAACCCAAATAAATCAAGTAACCCAGCAACAAGCGACCTCTTCTGCTCCAGCTGGTACATTTCCTAACCAACCTTGACCAAATCCTAAGGGCCTGTAGACCTAAGATTTAAAAACCCTGCGATGTATATAAGAGTAGAAGAGGAACCTGAGAAAGTTACTGGTGAAAATCAAGTAGGAAAAATAATAACTAATGATGAAGAGACTACAACAACTACTATAAAGGCTGTTAAGAAAGAAAAACCTTAAGTATCTCCACCTCCTTATAAACCAAAGATATCATACCCTCAGAGACTCTCCAAATCAAATAATGAGGGTCAGTTTAAAAAATTTACCGAGCTCCTGAAGCAACTCCATGTCTGTTGACAGGTGATTTCGACCAAAGGTGGAGAACAAGGAGTTCCATGAAGCGTCGACACAAAAGGCACATTAAGGTGTCGATTCGACACCAGCGGAGAGAGGCGTCGGAGAGATGGCAACAAACCTCGGTGTCGGAGGAGAATAAGGCGAAGGGCCAGTACCAACTTCAAGGATAAGTGCTTGGGCGGGAAAAGTTTGGAAATTCCAAGATTATGGGAAGTTGAAAAGAGAGTGGGGTGCCACGTGTCAGCTTCAAAGGGCATCTGGGTAGATAAACAATTACATTCTAGGCCTATATAAGGCACTGTATTTTCCATTTTTAGAGGTCGCGTTTTTCACATTGTAAAGGAAAAACACTCAAAGTACTAAGCTTAGAGAGAAACGAGTTCACTCCCGCGAAAATGTACTATTGCGTCCAATTTTACTTAATGCAATTTACTTTCAGCGTTTAATTTAAGTCATTCCTTTTTTGCTTTTGTCTTGCCTTTCCTCCCTTTATTTTTTCCACTTTGCATCCAAACTCGTTGATCGTTGAAACCGTTCACGTTATCAAGGTCACTCCAACGTGACAACTTTCACCAAGAACCAAGAAACTGAAACATGACATAAACATACGCTCCCAATTCCTTGTTCTGGGATTTGTGTGGCCGATCTCGCAAGCAAACCAGCGACGGAAGGCCAGCGGTTGTTCCCGCCGGCGAACAAAGTGGCACACCTGGTGGGACCCGTGTGAATTGAGTATATGTTTTTGCGTAGTGGTACGATGGTAATACCACGTCCAAAGGACGAACCGTCTTTGACGGAAAGTACGGTGGGAACACAAACAACTGATGTTGGCTTCGATACCGTGTCAGCGGTTTCAACCACTCCTAGTGGACCAACCGCAACACCGCGTCGAAATGACCCTAAATCAACAATGGCAGGGACTACAGGGCAATATATGCCTAATGTCACCATGCCTATACCCCGATCGTATGGGATGCCGACGGAGTTCATGTGGAGTTTGTGCTCTAGCGGCCATCTGTTCGGGGAAAGTTCGTCCCCAATGTTTTCACCCTATCAGGGGGCAAGACACATGTCGAACCAGACAGTTCGACCCCCAGGTTTTAATCTTTTCTCTCAATCCATACCGACCTTTATCTCTAGTTCCGTCGCGGTCATGAGGCAATAGATGGATGAGAGTAATCATGAGATGATCCACATGTTGACTCAACAGATGGGTACAATATTGAGACCAATGATACAAGAGTCAACACAGAGTTACCAATAATTGGTGACTCAAATGACATGGATCGGTGACTTCTTAGGCGCTCCTAGGGCTCAGGGTCGACACACCCCACCGCCTCGACCGGAGACGCCCCTTCGTCAGGATGAAGTCTTCGACGAAACTATAGAACAACCCCGTGAGTTTGAAGAGATTACTAGGAGGGTTCAAAAGCCTCCCGTGATTATCCATAGGAACCAAGATCCGGATTTTGTTGTCCAACAGGTTCGACAGGACGCCTTGGCTGGAGAACATAACTTGGAGGACGTGGTCGAACGAATCATGGTTCGTAATGGGGCGAACCCAGGCCTTCGACGACCAACATACACATCCCCATTACCAGACTTCGTATTACAAACGGAGTTACCCAGGGGGTGGAAAGTGCCAAAATTCACCAAGTTCGCTGGGGATACAAAAGAATCCACTATCGAACACGTCGTGAGGTATCAAACCAAAGCAGGCGACATAGCGAATAATGAGGACTTGAAAATAAAATATTTCCCAAGTTCCCTCACTAAAAATGCATTTACGTGGTTTACCACATTGCCCCCTCAGTCCATCCACAGATGGGCGCAATTGGAGAGGTTGTTTCACGAACAATTCTATATGGGACAGTCGAAAATAAGTCTAAAAGAGTTGGCAAGCGTCAAACGCAAGGTCGCAGAGTTAGTAGACCAGTACTTGAATAGGTTTAGACTTTTGAAAGCACGATGCTTTACCCAAGTCCCTGAGCACGAATTAGTCGAGATGGCCGCGGGTGGGCTAGATTATTCGATCAGAAAGAAGTTAGACACGCAATATCTTAGGGATATGGCGCAATTGGCTGACCGGGTTAGTCAGGTCGAACGACTGAAAGCTGAGAAAACCCAGTCAAACAGATATCGTAAAAAAGAAAAAGTGTCTTATGTGGCAGCTGATGAGTATTCATCCGATGATGATGAGTTCGTCGATGAAAGTGAGATCCACGTGGCTGAGCTTAAGCCAGGGCCCCCCTAAACCTGAAAGTTGTTGAAACCATCGAACGGGAAAAATCTCGCCGAAACTGGCAAAACAGATATATACGTCGCTAAAACTTATACTTTTGATGTGTCCAAATGTGATGAAATATTTGATTTACTGGTTAAAGATGGTCAAATAATTATTCCGCCTGGTTTAAAAGATCCCCCTCTAGAACAAAAGAAAAAGAGGGGATTTTGTAAGTTTCATAATTTCCTTGGTCATAAAACAGCTCAATGTGTTCTTTTTAGGGATTTGGTGCAGAAGGCTTTGAAGGAGGGTCGACTCTAATTTGGCGAGAAGCCAAAGATGCAGGTTGACACCAACCCACTGAAGGTTGAAGAGGCTTTGTACTCAGAGGTGTACGAATGTATGATGGTCGAAACTACTGAGGATCTCGACAAGCCACCAATGACTGAAGTGGTAGAATGCATGATGGTCGAAACTACTGAAGGTTCCGACAAGAAAGTTGAGGACCAACTTGAAGCAGTGTACCCCCAGGCTGGTGAAAGTTTGGAAGATTTTTAGAAAAAGTGCAGGATAAGCGGGTCGCTATGCCCCAAGTGCAATGTTGTGTTCGATGAGAAAGCTGCTGAGAGGTATGAGGCAAGCAAGAGAGAAGTGGTGCCAGAGAGCAAGTCGCTTGTCTCAAGGTTTGTGTTCGACAAGAGTGGGGTCCCCCGTCGAAATGAGGAGTACAGAAAGTTGTTCCAAGAGGCAAGGCCCAAAACTTGTGTGCCTCTATCAGACTCCCCTCAGGAAAGGTGGATGGCACCAGTTAGCCAGAAAGGGAGCAAAAGACCAAAGTGGAAGGCTCTTGATTTGGAAAAAGAGGCGAATGTCGCCGATAAGAGGATCGAACCAGCAGGATATAGGGTGTCCCCTAACTACAAAGGAGAAAACCCTATGACTAGGACCCAGTGGAGGCACTATCAGCGCAGTAAGAAGGCTGAGAGGGAAGCTGTGACTTCAAGAGTAAAGCTTGTCGGAACGTCTGGACAAAAGCGTCAATACCCAAGAGGAAGATGGGTAGAAAAGGACAAAGTGGTGACAAACCAAACCATGGCAGTAACTGTGGATGCATCAGGAGAGAAAGAAGTGGTGTCGACCCAGAGTTCAAAGTGTACTTCGCTGGTGGAAAGCAAGAAAGAGCCAGAGTATACTCCCTATTCAGATGAAGAAGAGCCAAAATATTCTCCTCAGTCGGATGACGAGTATGATCCATCACCTGAGGGAGATTTTGACGAAGACATGTACGACGACACCAACGATGACACCTATGGCAAAGATTTCGTGCTGAATTGTGGTATCGTGTCGGTCCTACCAGCTGAGTATGACGTGGTGTTTGAAATCTCTGAGACGGAGGAAGATTTCATCTCTGGTGAAAATGCGGATGACAAGCCGCTATGTTATTATGTTATGAACAATGGTGTGGTTGAAGAACAAACAACTATGTTTGAACGTCCTATCCCTGGGATGATGTACCATTTGAAACCGTTATTCATAAAGGCAAAAATTGATGGGTTGTCTGTTAACAAGGTGTTTATAGATGGTGGAGCAACTGTGAATCTGATGCCTCATAATCTGTTTAAGAAAATTGGAAAAATGAAGGCTGACCTCCGACAGTACAACATGGTTTTGTCCAACTATGAAGGCAAAACTAGTAACACCCCGGGGGTTGTCCAAGTGGACTTGGCAGTGGGTACAACCAACAGGCTGACACTTTTCATGGTCATCAAGTCAAAAGCAAATTTCAATCTGTTGTTGGGACGGGAGTGGATCCATGGAATTGGGGCAGTGTCATCGACAATGCACCAGAGATTTGACCATTTGGAGAAAGGATGGCATCGCCGAAAACATTGAGGCAGATCAAAGCTACTACAAAGTCGATGAAGCCAAGGGTAACAAGAAGTCTTTTGACCAACACTTAGCAAATGTGGCTTCGTGTGATGACGGGTCAGGTTCTTACACCTCTGTCGACATGGGTCGCGTCCTGAACCTGGACCCCGACTATAGGTTCATCTGGGACGCTTCCGACGAAGACATGGAGCCAATGGAAATGCCACGGACGGGGTGGCCCACAACTGGTGAAAATGACTGTTGAGTTAGAAAGCATGACTCAGATTTCGGCCTATCTGGCTGAAAACAGAAAGATGTCGGCTCTCGAAAAAGATGAAACTCTCCAAATAGTTAAGGGAGCCGACCATGACAAAAAAGCAAATGGCCAACAAGGCCAAAGGGAAGCTGTAGAAAATCAGAGGCTTGATGGTATTTACGATGATGAGCCTTTAGGGTTTGAAAAAGGCCCAGATCATGAGCTACAAAAAATGCAAGCACAGGACCCTCTTGAGGAAGTCGACTTAGGGGATGGGACAACCAAATGGCCCACATATGTGAGTGCCAAAGTAGGACCAGAAATAAAGGCCAAGCTAGTTAAAGTATTGAAAGAATACAAGGACTGTTTTTCCTGTGATTATGGTGAAATGCCTGGTTTGAGTTGGAGTGTAGTTTAGCATCGGCTTCCGATCCAGCTAGGCAAGAGGCCAGTAAAGCAACACCCGTGACGCTTCGCCCCGGAAGTTACGTCGAAGATCAAGCAGGAAATTGAAAGACTGCTCAAAAGTCAGTTTATCACAACTGCAAGGTATGTCGAATGGATAGCAAACATAGTACCTGTTATTAAGAAAAATGGGACCCTTTGAGTTTGCATCGACTTTAGGGATTTGAACAACGCTGCCCCTAAAGACGAATATTTGATGCCTGTGGCAGAGATGTTGGTTGACTCAGCTGCGAGATTCGAGCATTTGAGCATGCTCAACGGCTATTCCGGTTAAAATCAAACTCTCATAGCCGAAGAGGATATCCCCAAAACCGCATTTCGATGCCCTGGAGCTTTGGGGACATATGAGTGGGTTGTGATGCCTTTTGGGCTGAAAAATGCTGGAGCAACCTACCAAAGGGCTATGAATGCTATATTCCATGATTTTATTGAGAATTTTATGCAGGTATACATTGATGACATTGTCATAAAATCGTCATCAGAAGATGCTCATCTCGACCACCTTCGACGCTCATTTGAGTGAATGAGAAAATATGGATTAAAAATGAACCCACTGAAATGTGCCTTTGGTGTTCATGCAGGGGACTTTCTGGGATTCGTAGTCCACAAGAGAGGCATCGACATCAACCAGAACAAAACGAAGGCAATCTTGGATCTCAAGCCTCTGACGACAAAGAAACAACTCCAGTCTTTGTTGGGGAAGATAAATTTCTTGAGGAGGTTCATCTCGAACCTAAGTGGCAAGACAAATGTGTTTTCACCACTGCTCAAGACCAAGAAGGAAAGTGAGTTCCGTTTGGGACAGGAGCAATAAGAGGCTTTCGACGCAATTAAGGAATACCTTACGAAGCCTCAAATCATATTACCACCTAGTATAAATAAAAGCATGAAGTTTTACATTGCAGCGTCGGATACGACTATAGGCAGTATGTTAGCACAAGAGGATGATGGTGGCGTCGAAAGACCCATCTATTACCTTAGTAGGATATTGATAGATGCTGAAACTAGGTACACTATGATTGAAAAGTTATGCCTATGCTTGTACTTCTCATGTATGGAATTAAGCCAATATATTAAACCAGTTATTGTTTACGTTTCGTCGCATTTTGATGTTATTAAGCATATGTTGTCCAAACCTATTTTGCATAGTCGAATTGGGAAATGGGCACTAGCGTTAACTGAGTTCTCCCTGACATACGTCCCTTTGAGGGCGATGAAGGGTCAAATAGTGGCAGACTTCATTGTCGACCATGCTGTAGTCGAAACGCCGATACATAGCATTGCGTCGCCCCGTGGAAATTGTATTTTGATGGGTCAAGCCATAAAAATGGGGCAGGTGTTGGAATCTTAATAATATCCCCCACAAGGTATCCCGACTACCTTTAAATGCAAAGTTGATGGCAAATGCTCAAATAATGAGGCAGAGTACGAAGCCCTAATCACTGGTCTTAAGATACTTAAAGACTTGGGGGCCGAAGAGGTCAAGATAAGAGGCAACTCAGAATTGGTAATTAAATAAATCACCAGGGAGTACAAGTGCGCGAAAGAGCATATTTTGAGTTACTTCTCGTTGGCGAAACGTTTGTTAGAGCATTTCAAAATTGTCAACATCTCGTATGTGCCAAGGGTAGAAAACCATAAAGCTAATGAATTGGCACAGATCGCCTCCGGTTACAAAGTTTCGGAGGGTAAGCTCAGGGATTTTATCGAAACTAGGACGAAGATGGTGTCGAACTTACAGTCACCATCGAGCGGGTCAGTATGCAAAGACTAGAAGAGCTTGGTCGAAGATCTAGAAAGGTATGAGGTATTTGTCAACAATGTGTCGCCAACAGATTGGCGAAGACCAATTATGGAGTATTTGGAAAATTCGTCAGGCAGCACTGATAGGAAGACTAAGTACAGGGCAATGAGCTATGTCTGTATAGGCAATGAGTTATTTAAGAAGACTCCGGAGGGGGTATTTCTCAAATGCTTGGGGGATATCGATTCTTATTTGGCAATTTTGGAGGTTCATAGTGGGACTTGTGGGACGCACCAAGCTGGCCCCAAAATGAAATGGCTTCTGTTCCGACAGGGTGTCTATTGGCCCATCATGCTCAAGGATTGCATAGAGTTCGCGAAAGGATGCCAGGATTTCCAGAGGCACACAAATATTCAGCACGTACCCGCCAGTGAGTTGCACGTTATAGTCAAGCCATGGCCATTTCGAGGTTGGGCTTTGGATGTAATAGGAGAAATTCGGCCAGCTTCGTCAAAGCAGCAAAGGTTCATCCTCGTAGGAATAGACTACTTCACAAAGTGGATAGAGGATGTGCCTCTGGCGAAGGTGGATCAAGAAATCGTGATAGATTTCATCCAGAATCATATCTTGTATAGATTCGGGATACCTGAGACCATCATGACAGATCAAGGCTCCGTGCTTGTGGGTCAGAAAATGTAAGAGTTCGCGGCAGAGACAGGTTTTAAGTTAGTTACGTCGACGTCGTACTATGCGCAGGAAAACAGTCAGGTCGAAGCAGCTAACAAGGTAATAATTGGGCTAATCAAGAAGCATGTCGCGCAAATGCCAAAAAATTGGCATAAGACATTGAGTTAAGTGTTGTGGGCTTGTCGGACATCGCCTAAGGAGTCGACCAATTCGACTCCCTTTCGTTTAACCTTTGGGCATGACGCCGTGTTACCAGCAGAAGTATGCCTACAGTCAGTTAGGGTGCAACGTCATTATGAGATTCCGTTGGAACAATATTGGGAAATGATGTTAGACGAACTCGTGGACTTAGACAAGGAAAGAATGGTAGCTTTAAATGTGTTGTTGCGCCAGAAGGCCCGAGTCGCCAGGGCATACAACAAGAAGGTCCAAGGAAAAACCTTTCCTGTAAATGACTATGTTTGGAAGGCGATGTTGCCCATGGATCGACGAGACCGAACGATGGGAAAATGGTCACCCAACTGGGAGGGACCATTTCAGGTGACTCAAGTGTTTAATAACAACGCATACAAAGTGCAGGAGTTGGGAGCAGACCAACGAATCTTAAGAGTAAATGGGAAATATTTAAAAAAATATAGACCTATGCTACAAGAGATTCACATCAAAATATAATTCTCATTAATTTAAAGCCAAAATAGGCTGACGGGCCAAATATGGCTTACAAAATATTGTTCGTTACATCAACTCGACATACCAACTAAGGAAATTCAGGAAATCTAGCTTTAAAGTCGTCAAAGAGGATCTTCTCATGAACAATCTTGCTTTCAAGAAGAACCTTTCGTCTCTGCAAGTGGCTAATAGCATCTTTGAGCTTCATGGCCACTTCGACATAAACAAGTCCTTGAGCTACCTCGTGGTCGATGGTTTCTTGAGAGGGGAGAGGCTCAGCTGAGTCTAAGGAGGCTTTTTGTTGTTCGACCTCAGCAATCTTTTTTGTCAGCTCTGTTATCTGGGCTTGATATTCAAATATCTGTTGGTCGAAAGCCTGACGTTTGTTGAGTGCTCCTGTTTTTTAGTTTCATAGTCCCCAAGTTTTTGTTCACAGACTGAGCTAAGGTGCCACTCACGTTTCATGTCGTTATGGCAGAACCAAATTTGGGCATCGGCCTGATGATTCATAGTAAGATCTTTGGCCAATTGAGTGAAGAAGGCTTCGAACTCGATCTGGTATGTAGCCATGGGGGCAGGGACCTGGAATTCAGAAAGTTCATCCAGAAGTTTGAAAACGTCGCTGGCTATGACGGATTCCTCGGCGACAGCCGCCAAGAACTGTTCCTTAAAAAGATAGGACCGCAACTGTTGAAGTTTGAGATTGAAGGAAGCATCCACTTCTGGAGTTAGGATTGCGATCGAACTGGTAGGCTGAATCTCGTCAGCTGCGTAGCAAAGTTTGTGTAGCGCTTTCAGAGTCGCTGCTGGATTTGTTGCCTTGGATGCTAAGAGTGCCTCTGGAGTAAGAGATTCCTCGACAATAGGTGAAGCCCTATCTGGGTTATGTTCAGGGGGTTGGAAGTTCTCTCTGACTTCAGTAGTGGTGACGGCAGGCGAAGGATTGATAGTCGCCCCATGAGCTACATCATTATGCTCAAGGTTATCAGTTGAAGCAGGAGGCGTCTTCGCCACCAAGTTTTCCTCTGGCATGAGTATCTGAAATTCATCAATTTTCTGAGGACTTGGCGTAATAGCGACGCCAGTAGTAGTGGCGTCTGCGGCCGATTCAGTATCGCCATCACCAACAGTGGTCGAAGTAACCACATTTTCCTGCAAAGCAAAATGCAAGTAAGATTCGTTGCCCCAAGGTCGTCTAGGACACCAGTGAAAGTGGAAATACCTGCGCAGGATGAGTTGTTGTCTTGGGAGGGATGGCAGTAGGGATTGGCTCAAAAACGTCTTCGATATTTCTTGGGACGACTGAGGCCACCGTCGAAACGCTGGGTTTTGAAGGTGTTCTCCGCGTTAAAGCCTTTTTCTTCCTCACCAAAGGGGTGGATGGAGGAGACGCTGGAGCTGCTGCGGTGAAGACTCGAGAGTGAGTACTCTCATTTGACTCAGTCCTTTTTGGAGAAGGTACTTTCTCAGAAGCCTGCGCAGAAATAATGTCAGAACAAAGAAAAGACAAGGACGCAGGACAAGAGAATGAAATATACCTGTGAGGGGTTGGTCCTGGGTTTTTTGGCAGGCCTAGTAGAAGTCGACGTAGCAGCCGTTTCTCGTTTACGTCCCTGAAAACAAAGCTGAAACTATTTAGTTCAGACCTATGGGCAAACGAAATCAAAAGTCCAGGGTTTACCTTTGTAGAAGGATCTTCTGCAAGGTCAACATCTATGACAGGGGTCGTAGTCGATGATTTAGGGATGCCACCAGCCATGGAAGCAAAAGTGTCAACCACGTTATCTAAGAAAAGATTTGGAGTGAAGGTTTGAGCTTGATACTCCGACCACCAAGCATCAAATTCTTGAGTGGTGAAAAAGGAAGGCTGGAAGGAAAAAACCGGCAGCTCCAGGTGTTAAGAGGCTCTGACGAACCTCATGCAAGCCCTATGACCTGCTTGAGTCAAGCGTCGGCCGGACCTTACTATGTCATCAGGATGCCTCACTAAGGACTTTGGCAATATCTGGCTCAGGCCAAATTGTCGGCCCACTAAATTTGGATAGTAGTTCATGAAACCATAGCCATTATTTCCCGTTTCGATGCAGAAAGAGATCATGGTGGGAGTGAGAAACACCCACCATATAGCATTTGACTATGCGGCAGCTTTAGGGGAGACTCAAGGAAATGGGTTTTTGAACCAGTCGGGGCCGAACTTACGCTCCACAAATGGAGCCATGTCAGGGACGAAAGAGGTGGTTTCCACGAACATACTGAGATACCTCGTAAAGAGGGTTTGTCTTGGATCCTCTTAGGTGGTCATCAGGGAAAGTCGCATTCCCTCGACAGAGCATTCTTTGTTTAGATGCTCCATCGTCGCAAAGGCTGGATATCCCAATTTATGCTCAAAAGTGGCGTTGAGCCAATGCTGCCACAACTACATAGGCCCTGAGATGTTTAAAGCCTTGGTGGTTTAGTGGAGAAGTTTCAACCTCATAGCCGACAGGCCAAGAGAATGATAGAGGGAGGCCAACAGAAGTTTGGCTAGAGATATCTGTCGACCTTCATGGATCTGAATGGCCAAACTAATGAAACTTTTGGCTATTTGCAAGGAGCCAGGGCAAAACATATAGTACGACAGTCATAGGGTCAGGAAGGCAATATGCTCCTCATCAGAGACTTCTTTAGAGCCTTTGTTATGGTGGTCTTTGATGTAGTTTTGGAATCTAGCACGCTCGAAGTCGAAGGCGTTGTCCATCTCCAGTGTCAGGTCGAACGTCTCGCCTACTGGCGAAAGGCCAGTGATGGCCGCCGCATCAAAAAGTGTTGGCGTGAACATGCCACAAGGAAGGTGGAACATATTTGTCGATCCTTCCCAAAAATACATCGACGCAAGCAGCAAACAAGGGTTGACCCTGTGAGGAGTTCTGGAGAGTTGGATGGCATCAAAAATACCGTACTCTTTCCATTGCCTTTTGCGATGCCCTTTGACTCTGTCAAGCCAGGCAATGTAGTCTTTGTTGCCTGGAGTAGGCATGGATCTGAAAACTCGAGATTTGTGTGCCATGTATTTAAGGTCTAAGGTGCCACCTTTTTCGAAAGCAGGTGGGATCGTTTGGTCGAAGCAAGGAAAAAACTTCTGGAGTTCTTGTGGATTAGGTTTGTTGTCCGGAAGGGGGCCATGGAAACCATAAAGCTTGTTCCCCACCGCGAAGGGGATAACCATTTGGCGACACTAGTTGGCCACCACCGTCTCATCAGCGGAGGATGGTTGAGGAAGAGGACGGAGTGTTTCTGCTTCAGAAACTATGTACGCGACTGGATTATTACTAGTGGTTTGAGGAATGGAAGGTGTAATAGTATTTGATGAAGCCATTAGGTGGAAAGAAATGCAAAGGGTGTTCTAAGGCAACAAACGCTTTAGGACGAAGAAATCAAAGTTTAGTTCTCAGAGCGAATAGCAGTTTTGAAGAAGAAGTTATGGAAAGTGTTAATCGTTTATGAGAGAGTCTATTTATAAGGCGTATGCAAAAAGGCGAAAGATCAAAACTTTTCAACTTCTAAAAGTAAGTCGGAGTTGGTTTCGAGGCCCATAACTCAGACGAGACTAGCCATCATGGCGTTTTTCTTGGAAATCGTGGGATGAGATTGCCATCATCATGTCAGACGGCGCTTGCCACGTGTTGTGAGAGAAGACAAAATGTTGGGCAAATGTGTCGAAGAAAGAGTCGTCGAAATCCCACAAGAAACCAAAAAGCCAAATTTCTCCATCGACATAAAGTTCGGTCGAAACTAGCCTTTTGGGGGGGCAATTTGTTGACAGGTGATTTCGACCAAAGGTGGAGAACAAGGAGTTCCATGACGCATCGACACAAAAGACGCATTAAGGTGTAAATTCGACACCAGCAGAGAGATACGTCGGAGAGATGGCAACAAACCTCGGTGTCGGAGGAGAATAAGGCGAAGGACCAGTACCAACTTCAAGGATAAGTGCTTGGGCGGGAAAAGTTTGAAAATTCCAAGACTATGGGAAGTTGAAAAGAGAGTGGGGTGCCACGTCTCAGCTTCAAAGGGCATCTAGGTAGACAAACAGTTACATTCTAGGCCTATATAAGGCACTGTATTTTCCATTTTTAGAGGTCGCACTTTTCACATTGTAAAGGGAAAACACTCAAAGTACCAAGCTTAGAGAGAAACGAGTTCACTCCCGCGAAAATGTACTATTGCGTCCAATTTTACTTAATGCAATTTACTTTCAGCGTTTAATTTAAGTCATTCCTTTTTTGCTTCTGTCTTGCCTTTCCTCCCTTTATTTTTTCCACTTTGCATCCAAACTCGTTGATCGTTGAAACCGTTCACGTTATCAAGGTCACTCTAACGTGACAACTTTCACCAAGAACCGAGAAACTGAAACACGACATAAACACACGCTCCCAATTCCTTGTTCTGGGATTTGTGTGGCCGATATCGCAAGTAAACCAGCGACGGAAGGCCAGCGGTTATTCGCACGAGCGAACAATGTCACTATACCTTTCAATGAGGTCATTACTCAGATGCATTCGTATGCGAAGTTCCTAAAAGAGATCTTGTCAAATAAAAAGAAAATTGAAGATGACCAGACTGTGGCACTCACTGCACAGTGCAGCACCATTATCAAAAATAACATGCCACCCAAATTGAAAGACCTCGGTAGTTTTTTCTATTCCTTGTGTGATAGGCAAGTTTGTCATCGACGAGGCATTATGTGATCTCGAAGCTAGCTTCAATTTGACGTCTCTCTCTATATGTGAGAACTAAAGTTAGGAGACTCGAGACCTACTAGAATGTCACTTCAATTGGAAGACCGGTATGTTAAATACCTTGTGGGAATAATGGAAAATATTTCAGTGTGCATTGGCCAATTCTATATCCCAACTGACTTCATAGTAATGGATATAAAGGAAGACTTTAATATACCATTCATACTAGGCAGACCTTTCTTGGCTACAACCAGTGTGATAATAGATGTGAAATAAGGGAAGTTAACATTTGAAGTAGGTGAAGAGAAATTTAAGTTATCCTTTCCCAGTTTTTGAAAACCCTAACGATATATGACACTTGTTGTTTTATAAACATCATTGACAAATGCATTAAAGAATTTGCTTCTGAACCACCTCAACCAATTACTGGATTATTAGAGCTTCCAGTCGAAGAGATGTTAGAAGAAGATAAGGATGAACACCATCACCAATATGTTGATGATAACTTTTAGGAATTTTTAGCGCTCACACCAGACCCTATGCCAAGCTCGAAGTAACTATCAGTAGAACTCAAAGTACTACCTACAAACTTAAGATACGAGTTTCTTGATGAACGACTTGATAACCTGATCATAGTAAGTGATGATCTTAATAGAGAAGAAACAAAGAAACTCTTGGTGGTATTGAGAAAGTACCTTACAGCCTTAGGCTACAATATTTCTGATTTGAAAGGGATAAACACCTCTATGTCCATGCACAAAATCGTTATATAATAGGACTCAAAAGCCTCTTGAGAGCTCTAGAGGAGGATCAACCTTATTATGAGCGATGTAGTTAGGAAAGAAGTATTAAAATTACTCGATGCTGGAATAATTTATCCAATCTCCGATATTCAATGGGTTATTTATGTGCATATCGTACCTAAAAAAAGAGGTGTTACAATTGTTAAAAATGAAAAGGGAGTGTCTGTGGTTAAACCGATAGAAACTGGATGACGTATGTGTATAGATTACAGAAAGCTAAACAAAGCTACCCTGAAGGACCATTTTCCCCTTCTGTTCATAGATCAAATGCTTGAATGTTTAGCTAGACATTCATATTTTTGTTACTTGGACGGATACTCTGGATTTTTCAAAATTCCAATTCATCTAGATGACCAAGAGAAAACTATTTGTACATGTCCTTGTGGAACATTCGCCTATCGACGAATGTCGTTCGAATTATGCAATGCTCCCGCAACCTTCCAGAGGTGTATGATGGCGATATCTGCAGACTTCCTTGATGATATCATGGAAGTATTTATGGACGATTTCTCCGTATGCAGATCTACCTTCGAAGGATGCCTAACTAACTTAGAAAAATGCTGGAAAGGTGCATGAAAGTCAACCTTGTACTAAATTGGGAAAAATGCCACTTCATGGTGAAGAAGGACATAGTCCTAGGGTACATAGTGTTTGAAAGAGGAATTGAGGTTGATAAAGCCAAGATAGAGTTTATTGAGAACCTCCAACCACCTAAACCAGTTAAAGAGGTCAAAAGTTTTCTTAGACACGTCGGTTTCCATTGACGTTTTATTAAATACTTCTCTAAAATTACAAAACCGTTAACCGGTCTTCTGATGAAAGATGTCAAATTCATCTTCGACGAAAAATGCCTTAAGTCGTTTAATCTCCTTAAGCAGACTATAATCTCTGCACCTATTATGCAACCTCCTAATTTGATTCAACCATTTGAGATTATGTGTGATGTGAGTGACTATGCTGTCAGCGTTGTTTTAGGACATCAGAGAGATAAGAAACTTCATGTTGTATACTATGCAAGCAGAACCTTAAACACAACCCAACTTAACTGAATTATGCCACTACCGAAAAAGAAATTTTAGTTGTAGTGTTCACAATCAATAAATTATATTCTTACTTAGTATGAGCCAAAATCATTATCTACATAGATCATGCTGCCATAAGGTATTTAGTAAGCAAGAAGGATGCAAAACCCAAATTACTTCGGTTGATCCTATTGTTGCAAGAGTTCCATTTGGAAATCTGAGACAAGAAAGGAATAAAAAATGTGGTAGCTGACTACCTCTCAAGACTAGAAAGTCTAAAGCTATAGCATGTACGCATAAATGATAATTTTACTTATGGTTGACTAGTCGCGTCAGTTGACATCAAAGGAATGAGTTATGATCACTACCATGAATATCTTAAAGCAAAATACTCAAACATTGAGAATGAGATAGACGAGGAAGTTGCCTTAGTGCACACGACTGTACCATGGTATGCTGACTACATAAACTACCTAGCAACTAAAGTTCTACCTCCTGATATGATCAACCAACAGAAGAAGAAATTCTCCCACGACTTAAAACACTTTTATTGGGATGAACCATTCCTTTTTAAAAGAGGAGTGGATGGCCTTTTCTGCCATTGCGTTCATGAGGAGGAAATTGAGAGGATTATGAACCATTGTCACTCCTCTCCTTATAGAGAGCATGCCGGTACGTCGAATATTTGCGCTAAGATTCTCCAAGTCGGCCTTTATTGTCCTAACATATGGCGCGATGTCTATGCTATGATCATGAACTACGACCGTTACCAATGCACCAAAAACATTTCCCGATGAGACAAAATGCCTTTAAATAACATATTAGAGGTAAACTTCTTTGATGTGTGGGGAATCAATTTCATGGGCCTTTTTCCATTCTCAATGGGTAATAAATACATACTTGTAGTTGTTTATTATGTATCTAAATGGATAGAAGCCATCGCTTCTCTTACAAATAATGCACGAGTGGTAATCAAAATGTTTAAGAATAATATTTTCCCTAGGTTTGGAGTACTGAGGTTAGTCATATGTGATGGAGGATCATATTTCATATATAAGATATTTGAAAAGCTCTTACACAAGTGTGGGGTGCGACATCGAATCGCTACACCTTATTGTAATACCCTAATTTTTACCCCTAAGATCCCACATATCATTTTGCATCTCATGTCGCAAATAAGATCACAATCTTTTGTCTCTCCTGAGTATCTGTGTATTTTCTCCACTTGCTTTATTATTTGCTTCTGTTTACTAACCTCTAACCAAAATACCAAAAATTTTGCTGCAGTTTTTCTCTCTGTGTGTTTTGCAGGTTTGTCAAAGCAAAGGCACAATTTCAAATCGAGTGTGGTTATTCAGTTATGATTCAGTTCAGATGGATGTTTGACCTAATCTTGGTCGAACTATCAAGAGTTTGCTTCAAGTGCAAGTTATCTGTTTCACTGGGTTATTCCTCAAGCAGTGACTGTCAAGTTGTGTGGTGATATTCATCAGGTTCATCTAAGTTCATCAGTCTAGATTGGGTTCATCTGTGGATTTATTTTCCCAGATGATTAACTTTTAAGTGATTCAGAATTTATCATCATAGATTCAGAGAATGGCTGGTGTTCGGTTGTGGTTTGTTCTTTGGTATCTGTGTTGCATCAGAGGCTTGTGAAAAAGTCGAGATTGGTTTCGGGCTAAAAATAAAGATCCGCTATTCATGATCCATTTTCATTTCCTTTCTTTAAACCATTTCTTTTTCTAAACCAATTCTTTTATCCATATTAACCAATTATCCATGTTTTGATCCTTTTTTTTTAAACCATTCATTAATTCATAAATATCCACATTTATCATATCCATTTCAAATCAATTTCCAAATTCTAAACCATTATCTATCCAATATACAATTCATATCCATTATCCAAATAACCATTTCCATTTCCAAATTCTTTTTTTTAACACCTATTCAATATCCAATTTTTTAATCCATTTTTTCCAAATATCCATTTTTTATTATCCACTTAAACCATTTATCCAATTCATTTTTTTCTAACCCATTATCCAAATCCATATTACCAAATAAAATGTCTATTCTATTTTTCCTAAATCCACATTTTAATATCACCAAAGCCCATTATCTTTTTTTTTGTTACTACCATTTACAAAAATAATAAAAGAAACAATCCTCAAAGCCCATGAAAGGAATGCACGGTCTGCTACTTCACAAGCCCAACAAATACTCCAAGCTGCAAGTTACAACACGCAAGCTCATGGCCCACATTCAGCCACTCCAAAACACTTTCAAGTCAAAATTTTCAGCTACCAATTACAAGATAAATGTAAACAAATCAAGCTACCACTCGTACAAACCAACTTCAAGCTACAATAAGTCTTCCAGCCGCTGCATCATCACACAATATGCCATGCTGTACATACTACAACTACAACACAAGCCAAGTGTGTTAAATCTCAAGCCTTCATGTTCTCACAACCATGACTTTAATTGTCACGCCACGAGCCAAGCTACAAAGCAATGCAACTCTGCAAATGACACCAGAAAAAATAAAGAAAGAGAGCAAAACGGCAGCTGGAACACATTTAAAACGGCACCGCAAATTCACCTCGTGAGCTCATTCCAAAAACACAGTGAAAGGCAAGGCAAAACGCTGCACGCACAAGTATCACACATCAACCGCAGCACAAAACGCATAAAAATGAACAAAAACGACAACCATTTCTTTCATATTTCAATTTCACTTCTCACCTCAATTCATTCTATAAATAACAGCTTTCTCTTCACTCATTGATCAAGCTATTCTTAGCCAAATAAACCCTGCCCAAATTCATCTTCAACCTTCAATTCAATTTCACTCCAACTCCAATCAATTCTAAACAATTCAATAACAACACAATAAACAACATTCAACGCCTAAACACCACAAGCTTCAAGCAGCTGCAATTCTTCACCAATTCATCAATATCAACAAGCACCACACAATAAAACACCTGCCAATTCATCGCACCAGTACCTCGCAGAAGCATCAGAAATTCTCAATAATTCCACTCGATCGAGAATGCTACGTGTAACAATAAACTCACAGTGTTTCAGTTCATAACTCATCGTTCGCATCAACGTCAGCAAACAACAACTACATCACTGCCATTTCTAACGCGACAAACAAGCTCGGAATCGCAAATCCGTCGTTATCGTTCACGCACTTCTCATCCTCGCCACAACAAACAATAGCATTTTACGGTAAAATCTCTGATCTAGCAGATCCGTGATTGCTCTGGTTGACTTCATTTGAGTTTTGTTAAACCGTTGCTTGATGCGTGATTCGATGACATTTTTGGTGAGTTTTGGAAAAAGAATTTTGAAACAGAGAGGATGAAGGAGAAGGGGATTCGTACATAGTGAGAAGAAGATGATAAAGCCACCGATCTTATTTACTATCTTTTTTTATTTTTATTTGTTTTTTTATTTTTATTTTCTTCTTCTTTAAATAAAATTGGGCCAAGTAGGCCTATTGTTTACTACCACCACCTTACTTTCTAGCCGCACCTCCCTCGCATTTTTTTAAACTAAGTTTCTACTAAACTCTTTTTTTTATTTTTATTTTTTTTATTTTCAATTAATTTTCTATTAGTATTTTTTAGTCTTAATCTTTTTTACCTCGTTGACCTTTTTATTTACTTAAATTTTACTTTAAAAAGTTTCTTGAAAAAAATAATAATTTAAAAAAAATATTTTAATTCCTTTTTATTTTCATTTGTTTTTTTGAAACATTGTTGTTGGTTGTGTGGATCATAAATGTTAGATCAACTCCTCTTCATCTTGATTCTTTTTCTTTTTGATCGATGAAAGTCTAATCGATCTTGGAATTTCGTTGGTGAATTTTGAGCAAGACGAGATCGTTACTATTTTTCTTTGCGTGCGGTATCGCTTTCGGATGGCGATCTATATATCATTCATCTAGCGTACATTAGCACAAAGAGTTATTGACCGGCCTCATTGTAGGGTGATTACTCCGTAAATTACTCGGCGATTGCTTAACATAGCGCAATATTTGTCCCGTATCGGAACTATCAAGAATGGTTGATTATTTGTCTTATGGTTCAAAACTCATGAAACTTGTTGTTATGAGGCCTTGGTCTTATCAATCCTCTAATGAGTTTCATCAACCTTGACCTAAGTGCAATTATTCAACTGTTATTGATCACTAATTCTAACAACTAATCACTAACTTACTAACAATATTATTGTATTAATTTTGTTTATGTTTCCTTCTCGTTCCTTATCTCTTTTATTTTTTATGCTTCATTATTATCATTTCATATCATGTTTATGCTTCCGCAATTTTTCCTTTGTCCGTTGGACACATGTTTATGCTTCCACAGTTTTTCCTTTGTCCGTTGGACACATGTTTATTCTTATGTTCTTTTCCCTTTGTCCATTTGGACTCAAAAACATTAATAAAGGCTTAAACCATAAAAAACTTAATTCTCCTCATCTTGGACTATTGGTTACTATCCTATGCTTTTGAGTGATCTCTTTATGGACCTCTTTTGAAGTAATATCAGACTTATGGACCTAGAATTAGGACTTCTTATCCCTTTGCTTTGAGTATTGATTGAAGACTTGCCTTTATTCAGCCAATTTGCTTAAGGATGGAATTCTTTTAATATTGCTTTGAAGTGGCTCCATTTTGGTTAGATCCTTCTTTTCCCTAGCTTTTACTTTATGCACTAGGATAGTCACTTCTTCTCCTCCCCATTCTTAAATTTTCAAAATCCTCTCTCTTTTTCAAAACCTTCTTGTTTTCGAACTTAAAACCGCTTTCATAATAAAACCTTGACTTTGGTCAAGTGTTTTTTTTAAACTTTGTTTTCTTTAATAAATGTCAATCCATCTTAATCATATTTTGACTATTTCAAAAAAACATAAAAAAATACAAAACTCGTCCAATTTTTTTTGTGTGCTTTTATGCACCTTTTTCTTTTAAACTTTTCAAAAAGAATTATACATGAGTCATATTTTTGAGATGTAAAACTCCTAACCATGGTATTTTGTTGAAAGTATGGTCATTTTCCACTTAGATGTTGAAGTGATTAGTCTTGTTGATGTTAATCCAAGCAAATCCTCCATCTTAATGTGATGCAAATGCCTCTTCCCCATACCTTTGGGTAATTAGTTGAGTATTCTCTCTTGAGAATGACAGGTTGTCTTTTTTCAAGATAAAATAAACCATAAACAATAAATTTCATTCTTTGTACCACGAACTACGAGGTTTTGATCCTACATTGCACATCGTGGGTACGTAGGCATGAGGCGATAAGTCTCTCCAAACAAAAATATTAAAAAAATAATTTCTCTTCTCATCTCCTCAATCTCTTTACAAGCAAACCATTTTCAGACCAAAAGCATGAATACATCAAAGGGATCCTATAAAGTACTATAGATGTATTGGGTGCGTAAAACCTTCCCTTTACATAACCAACCCCTCTTACCCTTTATCTCTTTGTTCTTGTTTTTTAGAATCCTTTAGGTTTTGTTCGCTCTTTTTCCTTTCCTTTTTTTGGATAAAATAAAAGTGCGGTGGCGACTCTTGCTTATTTTTTAGTTAAGTTAATCAATAGCTTACACTCACAAATTTCCCCGCTACACTTACCACCCTCAAACAAGCGGGCAAATAGAGGTTCCCAACAGAGAAATTAAACATATTCTAGAAAAAACCGTTGCAACCTCTAGAAAGGATTGATCGACTAAAGTAAATGAGGCATTGTGGGCGTATATGATAACTTATAAGACGCCCATAAGAACTACACCATTTAAACTCGTGTATGGAAAGTTATATCATCCGTCGGTCGAGCTCGAACATAAAGCTTATAGGGCTGTTAAGACCGTAAACATGGATTATCAGGCTGCCGATGGAAAAAGAATATTAGATATTCACAAGTTAGAAGAACTAAGGTTGGAAGTTTATGAGAATGCCCAAATATATAAAAAGCAAAAAAAACGGCATGATAAGTGTATTGCTAGAAGTGACTTTTCAATAGGAGAACTCGTACTCCTTTTCAACTCCAGGTTGAGACTGTTCCCAGGAAAACTTTGCTCCCGATGGTCGGGACCGTTTAAATAGTAAAAGTTATGCGATCTAGAGCAGTCAAAATTTAAAGTCAATCGAGTCATTTATAGTAAATGGGAAGAGGCTCAAACATTATCATTGTGATGAAATAATAGATCATTGTGCTAGCTAGAAATTAAGTGAGCCACCTGCTAATCCGCTTGATGAATGAGCTATAAAAGTACGTTGAGCTAATGATGTAAAACAAAAGCGTTGCATGGGAGGCAACCCACAAATTTCTTTTTATTTTCCTTATCCACAATAAATAAGCAGTGGAATTTAAACCTTGTTGATTGTTTACTAACTTTGTTCATGTTTCTTTCTTTTCAGGTCACCTACATTCTCCTTAGCAAAATTTTCCACTAACAATTTATTTGAGAATGCAGCACGTTGACAACATGAGGATAGTTTTCAAGGACGATGCCCAGAGAAGGCGTTATGAAGTCTTATTTGAGAGAACCATCTCACCGACCCGACATCCGGACTTTCATTTCCTATAAACATTAGAACTCGGAGATAGTGTCAGATATATGTTTAATTAGATCAGATGGGATCGTTTCTCAGTTGTCGAGGACCCGACATACTAGAACCTCACCTTAGAGTTCCTAAGTTCTTTCCATTACCATCCTTAACTAGGACTATGACAAAATAGACACTTAACCACCTTTAGTATTTTTGGACACAACTATCGTTTTAACCACTGAGAGTTAGCTGAGCTATTAGGATTCCAGCATGGCCCTCGTGTTTTCACTGAGGTACCCAGCGATGACTATATGCAATTTGAACTATATGCTTTATGGGGTGTTCTTGCCGGGGATTTCCCACCTGACTATGAGAGGATGAACTCCACCCTGATCAATAACCCAACCATTAGATACTTACGAATGGTTTTAGCTCAGACATTCTTCGGAAGGTGTGAAAACACAGAACGAATCAGTAAAGGAGAATTATTCATCATTTTTAGCATTTTCCAGTCTCACACCATTAATTTTGTAGCTTTCTTGCTTGCAGGTTTGGATAAAATTGCTAACTCAGCAAGAGGATACATTCTTGTAGGCGGGTCAATCACCCGCATAGTCTTAGCTTTAGGCCCCAGCAACCAATTAGCCCACCTAGTTCCTTTATATAGTCATAACCTGATTAATATCGAACACTGTCTGAAGAGAAGTTTAGTGAGACAAGAGGGACCTAATGAATTCAAGATATTAATTAATAATGAAGTAGTCCACCACTTTGTCCTCTCGAATCCTGAAATAGCCAGTGTCCACAACCGTGAAAACTGACTATACCGATTAGAAGATCAGGGATAGACACCAACATCACCTGAGACCCCTCCCGCTCTTGAATACCACCTAACTCATCTATCAGATATTTCTTCATCATCTTCTTCTGCAGGTCCTCCATATGGGCATAATGTTGACTATGAGCTTAACACCCTTAGACGAGAAGTCATAGCTCTTTGCCATGCAATTCAAAATCAAACTGATAGAGCGGCTGACCAAATGGACCACATGTTCCAAGAAGTATATTCTTTACGGCGAGCATTGGATCAACCAGTCAGACACTGTGGCACATGAATTACTCACAGGTTTATTCTTTCCTTCTTCCTGCTTGCACGAAAACATTGAGGTCAATGTTGAGTTTAAGTCTGGGGGAGGATATATTTCCTGTTTTCTTTTTTTTTTTCTTTCAGTTTTTCATTAATTTTTTATCATTATTTAATTGTGTTTCCATTTCAGTTGTCGAGCTATCAATGTTAAACAAAGTGTTGCGTGGGAGGCAACCCATGGGATTTTTGTTATTTATGCATTTCAATTTGAAATTTTTGCATTATAATTTCGAATTATGCTTTATTTTTTCGTTTTCCATTTTATTTCTTCAAAACTTTAGCCAAAATTCTGCACTACTAATCATGACGTAGGCCCAAGAATAATAAAAAAGCCCAAAAATCAACAAAAAAACCCGCTTCAAGAGGTCCATGGCGCTCGCCACCCACTTATGGCGTTCGCCACCACCATTAAAAACCTGAAAATCCATATTTAATACCCATGGCGTTCCCCACATAGGTTATGGCGCTTGCCATGGACATTAGACGCTCAAAAGTCATATTTTAACCCTTTTTTACCTTTCAAACTCCACCCTCTCAACTTCTAACCACCCCATTTACTTCTTCATTACTCCACTCACATTTACTACTCCCATTTTCCCAAAACCTCTCAAAAATCGTTCACTCTTCCAACTTCCACTCTCTCATTCCTATTTAAACCCAACTTCATTAGTCTCACACCCACCATTCACACTTACACAAACCTCCTTCCACACAACCAACTTCCACTTTCTTTTCAAGTTCTCAACAAATGGCTCAGGGAGGGAATGTTGATTTTAATGGTATTATATTTCAGGAAAGAAAAGATGGTGAAAGACAGAGAAAGAAATACAAAGCACTTCTGAACTAGGAAATTGTTCCGACAAGGTATTGTCATACCCCAATTTTGTCTAGGCATTTTAAAATTTTCTTTCATTTGACTTTATTTCTACTTTCCATCATAACATGTCTTTCATCATGCATAATGCATAAAATGACAGCTAGAATAAATTCTCGGATACGAAGACAGACCAGTTGAATCATTTCTCAAATATATGTAAAATCAACAGACCAAAAGTTTTGAAATCGAGCTTGCAGACTTCAATATTATTAACCTACGGTTCGTGTAGTTTAACCTAGTGTGCTCGTTTTATTTTTTCTACGACTTTTTCAATCGCATCTTGATCAACTTTAGCCTTTTAACTAGGGGTGGCAAAACAGGCCCGGCCCGTTGGGCATGCCCGTTTTACCCGCACTTTAGTGCGGGGTGGGCTAAGGGTTTAGGCCCTCACCCTCTAATGTGTCCGCCCCGCCCCGCCCTGTTTTCTTCGCAGGCTTTTGCGGGCACAAGCATTTACATAAAATTTTGCGTTTTTAGGCTTAAAAGGTACAGTGCCCGCGGGCTTTCCCCGCCCCGCCCTTACTTTTTTACAGGGTGGGCCTAGGTTTTAGGCCCGCATCCTCAACTACGACTGCCCCGCCCCGCCCCTTTTTTTGCGGGCATTTGCGGGGCAGGCCTAAACGGGGCGGGCATGCCCGTTTGCCACCCCTACTTTTAACCGGTCAAATTTTATTTCAAAATTATGTCAAAATCTATTGTTTCCGAGAAGTTTATTCTATGCTGGTCATTTTAATGCATTTATTTCGAATATTCGAGCACTTTTGCGCCCCACTTTTTTTCATTTCCAGTCGTTTTATTTTCATTCTTTCATCAAAATATCCAGAAAAATTAAATAGAATTTTCCATGTACTTATTTCATTTTTATCATAATTATTTAATAAGTTATTAATTTTATTTGTTTTAATTGATTTAATCCCAATTAAATTAATTAAAGCTTCTAAAAGGAACACCTTTGACATTGTAGATTAGATATGCTTCTTTGATTTAATCTAGATCATTGATTCCATCATCTCCATCACATGAGAAAATACACACAAACCCTAATTTTTTGAATCTCCCATGAACAATTCTCCTCTTCCTTATTTTCATCTACCTACACAAACACTTGGTTCTTCTGCTCCCCCATCTTGTTTTCAAGCCGGCGAAAGACATCATATTCATCCTCATCCTAATAACCAACCATCACCATCGTTACCCACCCTTCAACAACAACCTTCATCAATCACTTACTAAAAAATCATGACCCCACAACACCTATTGTTTCCCATCATTAACCATTTTTCAGACCATTAACTCACCATCATCATTGTCGCGTCAACACCACCCCAACATCCCATCCATATCATAACCCCTCCCATATTTGTAATCAAGATTTACCGTTTCAGTTCCTCCTTTGATCTTTTTGGAATAGGTTGGGAATTCGAGATGTTCATCTGTGTGTTGTATATTTATTGTTAAAGTTTATGCAGGTTTTTTTCTCTCATCTGAAACAACAAGAGCTAGATCTCTGCCAAGTTCTTCATAAGCGGCGCGAGGTTCCATTTCTGTTTAGCCTTGGCAGCAGTGCTGATACAACCGCTGCAGGCAGCAAAACATCTTAAGTTCGGCAAGTTTTCAACACTAACAACGATTTGTGTTGTGGTAACGGTTTGCATTGTATCGTATTGTTTACATAAGTGTTTACCATTATGATCTTGTTGCGTTCCGTGTATACTTTATTGGCGTGTCTTTTTGATTTATTGTGCAGTTTATTGTTCAATTGCATTGAGGTGTATGATGGTGTATCGTCTTGTTATTTTTGTGATTGATTTTCGATCGAGTGTTATTACATAGTTTTGTGCTGCTCATGCTTCAATTATGGATAGTGATGCTCTCTGAGATTTCAATTCAATCTTGTTTTCGTCTGTTTTCAATTTGGTTAGATTAGATTTCAATTCAATCTTGTTTTGGTTTGTTTCAACTTGGCTAGACTAGATTTCAATTTTATTTCGTTTTGATTTGTTTTCGGTTTGTGTAGATTAAAATTTTCAATTCAGTTTTTATGCATGTTGTTGTGGAATGTTATAGTTAACATGTAAATAATTTTGATGCTGCAATTTCGATGTTTTTTTCATTACATTGCGTTATGTAAATTGGACTTATTATGTGGTTTCGATATCAATATATGTCGTTATGTTGCCTTATTAACATAATATTATTGTTGCCTTTTCAAGTTATTTTCAATTTAGATTATGTAATATTAAGTTTTGGTTCATCTTCAATGTAAATATAATTTGTTTCAATTTCAATGCGTGTATTGCGATAAATCGGATTTTTAATCCGCAAATTCGGTAATTTCATGTTATTATTCCGCTAAAATTTCCATATATTAATTTGGTATTTCGTCGTGTTTCGGTTCTTACGTACGACACTTTGATTTTGTAGTGGCTATGTACAAATCGGCTTTGAGCACATTGTAATTTACTCAATTCGATTTATTTTTGTACTTGTTTTTTTTATCACCTTTTTTTAATTAAATTCATTAGGTAATTCAAATTTGGGTTAATCATTTAATTTTTCTAATCAATTTAAATTAACTTGATTATTTTACTTAATCAAATAATTTTGATAATTGAATTTAATTAGCTTAATTAATCAATTAATCAAATTCCAATTACTTAATTTTATTAATCAATTTTAATTAATCTAATTATTTGATTACATTAATTTTAATCAAATAATTTTAATAATTAATTTGGATTAATTTAATTAAGTGATTTAATAAACTTTGACCATTTGACTTTGTTAAATAAAATTTGATCAACTCATTTTGCAATTGTTTTCAAACCATTTTCATAATTAATTTCAAATACATGATCCAATGTCAAGTTGTTCGTTAAAATCTTTTCTTAAAAAAATCAGTTGAAAAATGTTGGGTTGGACTTTCTTCGTCTCTCGTAACCCTGATTATTTGGATGATGGCCACACTTAGCCTACTATTTGAATACCTGTCGCCCGTTAAAGAAACATGACTTGATTCACCACACAAATTTCATAATTAATCGATTGAAAAAGATTGGGGTGGAAGTAACTTTCTTCTCCTTTCCCAAATATTCATGTGATGGCCACACTTAGCCTACTGTTTGAATATTTATCAATCACTTAAAATATTCAAACATATCAAACTCTTTTTTTCTCGCCCCCGTGCGATCGAAACCTTTTCTCAAACATAAGATATCGTGTCTTGAGACGACGTAAAATGTTGCTTTATCCACAATCATTTGAGTTGAGATAAGTGACATTTTTCCCGTGAATGTTGATATGTGGAAATCCATTCATTATGATGCAAACGTCTGCTCCTCGCCTGTTTTGGGTAAAGTAATAATTTTTGTCGAATGCAACTAAATATCTTTCTCTAAAATCGACCAATAAAGAAACATTTTCTACCCAAAACTACGTAGCCTTGAATTCTCTATTGCACTTGGAGATACGTAGGAGCAAGGCCCACAATATTGTCAGGTACATTAATAAAAAAATGTGATTTCCTTTCCTTTTCTTTCCTTTCATCATTCGAAGAAAACAATTAGCATAAGTTAACATTTAATCATAAATTAAACTAAGAGGTTCCTGTTGAGTACAACGGGCATAAGGGCTGCTAATACATTCCCCTTGCGTAATCGAATCCTGAACCCGAATATGGTTGCAATGACCATTTTCTTTTTTAGGGTTTTAACGATATTTTCCTATTCCCTCATTGTAAATAAAGTTCGGTGGCGACTCTGTTCGAACTATTTTCTGCGACCATCGCAAAGGATCGTATTTTTCGAGGTAAGATAGCTGGCAACTCTGCTGGGAAATTATGCTCCAAGCAAGAGAGAGTCAAGCCTAACTTAGTTCAATTTGCGATGAATGTTAGCTTTGTCTATTTGTTTTCTTCTAACTTTTTTATCTCATTATGTTGTTGTTATCTGTGATCTGTTGTTGGTTCTCATGTTACTATTAGGGGCTCTCTGAATATTTGATACTCTATGAGATAGACTCTCCACCCGAGTCTCGAGAAGAACTTAAGATATGACATGGTTGCATAGTGTTGGTCTGCCGGACTCACTTGTCTTGTTGGGGAACACGAGAACCACACTTAGAGTAGATTCTCTTGAGGGTATTGTTAACTAGCAAGCAATTTTGCTAAGGGGGCAATATTTTCTTGTTGGATCCGTGACTCTAAGGACCTTTTAGAACCTGAGGCACAATGGGGTTGCATAGTATTGGCGTGCCAGACTCACTTGTCTTGTTGGGGTAACACAAGAACCATACCCAGAAAAGGTCCTCTTAAGGATATGGTCAACTAGCAAGTAATTTTGCTAAGGGACCAATATTCTCAGGAGTGGCCTATGATTCCGGGAACCTTTTGAACCTACAGTTACCCTGGCTGTTATGTACAAAGCAATGAGAATCACTCTGAATATTTTTACCTGAACTTGATTTAGAGCTTGGATCCATATATTTGGCATGCTTTGAAATTTTCTTACGATGACGTAAAACATTGTGTCTTGAGACGACGTAAAACATTGCTTTATCCACAAGCATTTGAGTTGAGATAAGTGACATTTTTACCATGAATGTTGATATGTGGAAATCCATTCATTGTGATGTAAACATCCGCTCCTCACCTGTTTTAGGTAAAGTAATGTTTTCTGTCGAATGTGACTAAATATATTTCTCTAAAATTGACCAACAAACAAACATTCTCTATCCAGAACTATGTAGCCTTGAATTCTCTATTGCACCTGAAGATACGTAGGAGCAAGACCCGCGATCTTGTCAGGCACATTAATAAAAAAAAAATTTGCGATTTCCTTTTTTCTTTCCTTTTATCATTTGAAGAAAACAATTAGCATAAGTTAACATTTAATCGCAACTTAAACTGAGAGGTTCTCGTCGAGTACAACAGATGTGTGGGGTACTAATACCTTCTCCTTGCATAATCAACTCCCGAGCTCGAATATGGTTGTAATGACCATTTTCTTTTTAAAGGTTTTATCAATATTTTCCTATTCCTTCATTAGAATAAATAAAGTTCGGTCGTGACTCTGTTCGAACTATTTTCCCCGACCATCATAAAGTATTGTATTTTTCGAGGTACAACAGGTACGTAGGTGATTCTTGTTTATGTACTTTAAAACTGTTTGATAGTGTGTATTGGATGTTAGATATGTTAAGCCTAGCCCATATTTGTGAATAAAGAGATCCTACTTTTGTTAGTTTAACTTTAGAGTTTCTTAGCTCCCTAGTTTACATCGCCACTGCTAACACAACATGTACTGTTGGTTTCTGCATGTTTAATTAAGAGTGTGAGTTTAGTACTGATCAAATGGCTGACATGCTGAGATTTCCTTATGGAGAGGGTGTTATTTATGAAACAATGTTAGATATTGATTGGGTGCATAATGTTGGGCATTTATAGGAACAATTGACGGGTCATGCTACTGATAGCATTGAAGGTAATCTTGCAACTCACATTCATAACCCGATGATTAAATATTTTTGCTAGGAAAACACTAACAAAATTAGTGCAAAAGAGTTATTTTACATTCATGCTATTTTTACACCTACACATATTAATTCGGCCCCATTTATGATAGCCCATATGCGAGCAGTTTGCACCGCTAGGAAGGGGCCTATTTCTTTTGGAGGATTGTTTACCTTCATAGATCGTGCCTTGGGTCTTGATACAAAGCTTGCAACCCTAGAGATTTTACCTGTGTGTTTCCTTGATCTCTCTGCCTGTAGAATATATGTTTTATTAGAGCTAAGCATGACAGGAAATTTTTGTTAATGGTTGATAACATTGCGATCTGGAGTGTCATTTTACCTTGCCCTAACCGCACCGATGTGTGACATAGAGCCAATTGGATTTATAACCTGCATGTTGATCCTGAAGCCGAACCGGTGCCCATGGACATTCCTTAGAATATCGCTGTTGATGGTGCCACCGATGATGAGTTAAATGTCGACCAATAAAGAAACATTTTCTACCCAAAACTACGTAGCCTTGAATTCTCTATTGCACCTGGAGATACGTAGGAGCAAGACCCACAATCCTGTCAGGTACATTAATAAAAAAAAGTGATTTCCTTTCCTTTTCTTTCCTTTCATCATTCGAAGAAAACAATTAGCATAAGTTAACATTTAATCATAAATTAAACTTAGAGGTTCCTGTTGAGTACAACGGGCATGGGGGCTGTGTAAGCTGCTAATTTCGACGCCTAGACTTTATTCAGAAGGTGAGTTTTGAAGATTTGCTAGGATATTTAGACAGGAGATTGTTTTTGAAGAAGGTCAGTTGAAGATCAATGTTAATTGGAGAAGCAGATTTGGAGATTTTTTCTAAGTATTAAAAGTACTTCAACAAATTGGTGATAGGGCCATTTTCGAAGGATGTTTAAAATTTGAATTTATGAGGGAGACTGGTTTTGAAAACCAGACGCGTGGAGCACATCCAGGGCGAAAAGGCATGCAGAATGCCATGTGTCATCGGTAGGAGAAATAGTTGTTATTGACAGTTATTTTGATTGTATATAAATAGGGAGTCTTTGAGTTTAGAATTCCGCGTGTGTTCAAAATTTGTATAAGTTACTCAAGAATAATCAAAGTAACCGTGTGAGAGAAAAGAGTAGTTATTGAGAAAATGTACGTTTGAGAAACACCAGTTTTTATTCCTTGTATTTTAATGAAATCTTAAGTTATTCATTTACAATTCCTTTTTCATTCCTGCGCTTTTATTCTTGCAATTTACTTACATTTCACCATTTCTTTTAAGAAACAAAGTTCTTATTTTTTTTAGTCGAAACACATTAGTTGTTAGAAACCATGATAAATCTAGTTAAACAAAGGTTTTATTTTAACATGAATTGTCAAGATTGTTAAAGCACATTGTTCTAGGACTTGTTTGATCAGTCCTGCGAGCAAACTAATTTTTTCATAAATTAGGAGATCAGCGGTTGTTTGCAAATTTTCCAGGCAAACAAATTGGCACGCCCAGTGGGACCTTGTACTATTAATAATTGAAAACCCTTATTTTACATTTTTACTCGTACGAAACTTTCTTCGCTTTGTTGCATGAGACTAAGGAGTGGTAAGATAGCCATAAATAACGAAGAAAGACCCAGAAGAAGACGAGTACGCAGAATGGCGAATTCAAATCCACCAAACAATCAGAATTCTACGAATAATGAAGTACCACCCCCTAATCCATCGACTGAGGGAAATACGGCCTCAATATCAGTATCAGAGGCTATGCCATCAACAGCGGGTTCGACACCTGCGCATTCGATTTCCCAGAGTGCGCCTAGTTTTTCAACCATGAGACCCCAATTGCCTGAAATGACTCCTCCCCCTTCAGGGAGTATGTACAGACCCTTTATATCTGGTTTTTCGATGCCTCTAAATCGAGAACAACCATATGGAATGCCAACTTCAGTAATGGCAAGTTTACATAATGCACCATCAGCGTTTACGGATCCAACGATGAACGTGACTTCGCCTTTGCAAGGGTCTGGTTCTGGTGTGAACCATATGGGTAGAATTAACCAGCCTTTAGGAACAGGATATCAAACTTATATGCCAAACATTACCAATAATTCCGCACAAGTAATTAGGCAACAAATGGATGAAAGCAACCATGATATGGTCCAGATGTTACCCCAACAGATAGGGGTTATATTTAACCCTTTGATCCAAAACACGACACAAACGAATCAACAGTTGGCAACACAAATGACGCGCATTGCTGATTTCTTTGGTGTCCCCAACCTCCCCCAAGGGAACAGGTAGTTCAGAACCCAAAGGTAGTTTTCGAAGAAGAACCTACCATAAATCAAAGGCAACCAAATATCCCTCAGGCGAAAATTTTGAACCAAGGAGGGGTAGTCGAACCACCTGGCGTCGAAATCCCTGTTCAACAAGAACCACGACTGTTGCTAGTAAACCGAAACCAAAATGCTGATAATATTATACAACAAATGCGTTGTAATGATATGTCAGCAGAGAATAATTTGGCTACCATGGTCGAAAGAATTATGGCAAGAAATGGGATGAATGTGGGATTACAAAGGCCCAGTTATACCTCCCCATTGTCAGAATATATTCTGCAGCAAAAATTACCCCATAGATAGAAAGTTCCCAAGTTCACAAAATTTTCAGGGGATACCAGTGAATCGACGGTCGAACATGTGGCGCATTACTTAATTGAAGCAGGCGAAATAGCGTACAATAAGAATTTGAGAATAAAATATTTCCCTAATTCCCTAACGAAGAATGCTTTTACTTGGTTCACAACATTGTCTGCGAATTCGATACATACCTGGACCCAGTTGAAGAGATTATTCCATGAACGATTCTACATGGGACAGACGAAGATAAGTCTGAAAGAATTGGCTAGCGTCAAGAGAAAATTCTTAGAGCCAATTGATGATTATTTGAATAGGTTTAGGTTGCTCAAGGCAAGGTGTTTCACACAAGTGCCTGAACATGAGTTAGTCGAAATGGCCGCTGGTGGCCTTGACTATTCAATCAGAAAGAAATTAGATACCCAGTACTTGAGAGACATGACCCAATTGGCTGATAGGGTTAGACAGATCGAAAAACTAAAAGCCAAAAAAGCAAGGGCTAATAAAAATAAGAAAGAAAGGGTAGCATACGTCGGAGTTGGTGAGGATGATAACGAAGATGGATAATCAAATTTCGACGAACAAGAGGTTGATTTAGCAGAACTAAAATAGGGGCCACCATATGCATGTAAACTCTTAACTCCGTCGAATGGGAAAATCCCAGTCGAATCGGAAAAGAATGAGAAATTCCCCAAAAGAACTTATACGTTCGACGTCACAAAGTGTGACAAAATATTTGATTTGTTAGTCAAAGATGGCCAAATGATAGTGCCTAATGGTATTAAAGTGCCTCCTTTAGAACAGCAGAAAAAAAGAGGTTTTTGCAAGTACCATAATTTTTGGGGTCATTAAACGTCTCAATGTTTCCTTTTCAGGGATCTCGTGCAGAATGCAATCAGAGATAGAAGACTCAAATTCGGTGATAGGTCGAAATCCCAGGCGAAGCTGGATTCAAACTCTTTGTAAGTGATGGAGGCCAACTATGCTGAGCCATCCACAGTGAACATGGTCGAGGTTACTAAAGGCTTCGACGACAATGTGAACATGATTGAGGCTACTGATGGCTTCGACAACAAAGTGAATATGGTGGAGGTTGCTAAAGATCCAGCCAAAAAATGTGATATGGGCGAAGTCACTTCTGATTTTGTGAACCAGCCTGTGATGGTTAGGGTTATTAAAGACCTTGACGTAAAGATCATTGAGAACTACATTGCTGAGGATACTGAGGGCGTCAACAACGAAACTACTGACGGTTTCGTCCAAATCAACAACGAAACTACTGATGGTTTCGTCCAAACCAACAACGAAACTACTGACGGTTTCGTCCAAATTAACAAAGGAACTACTAAAGGTTCTTACAAACAAGCTGCTATTGATATTCTCTGAAGGACCATAGAGGATCCAAAAAACAAAGCTGTCAGATTCGTCAGCCCGCAGGTCACCAGGAGTTCACTTCCAAAGGTGTTAACGAAGAAAATCTCTGAGGACTTCAATCGCATGAAGAAGGAACATGAGGTCAACGAAGGCCTCAGTCTGAAGTTGAATAAGTTGAGCATGGACACAGAGACACCTGCCAATGTAAACATGGTCGAAGTGGCTCAGAACATGTCAATGCAAGTCGACGAAGAACGTCGACGTGAGGAGTACCATAAACTGGGGTATCCCAAGGAGGAAGAGAATCTGGCAGATTTCATACATAGATACCAGAGGAAAAGATCTGAAGGAATTCAAGGATTGTTTTGCATGGGACTACGACGAAATCCCCGGGCTGGATAGAAGTTTGGTCGAATTAAGGTTGCCAATAAAACCTGGGAGGAAACCTGTTAAGTAAACTCCAAGGAGATTCGCCCCAGAAATCCTCTCGAAGATTAAAGAAAAAGTCGAAAGACTCCTCAAATGCAAGTTCATCCGTCCGACCAGGTATGTCAAATGGACTGCTATCATAGTTCCTGTAATAAAGAAAAATGGCAAATTGAGGGTATGTATTGATTTTTGAGATTTGAATTCTGCTACCCCAAAGGACGAATATCCCATGCCAGTGGCGGAAATGCTCGTCGATTCTCCCGCAAGCCATGAATACCTTAGTATGCTTGATGGGTACTCTGGTTATAACTAGATTTTTATTGCTAAGGAGGATGTTCCAAACACGGCGTTTCGATGCCCTGGAGCCTTAGGCACCTACGAATGGGTGGTAATGCCTTTTGGTTTAAAGAATGCTGGGGCAACGTACCAGCGAGTAATGAATTCGATTTTTCACGATTTCATTGAAGATTTTATGCAGATTTATATTGACGATATTGTTATTAAGTATGTTTCAGGAAAAAGTCATATAGACCACCTTCGACTGTCCTTTGAACAGATGAGGAAGTTTGGTCTGAAGATGAATCCTCTCAAATGTGCGTTTTTTATGCAGGCGGGGGACTTCCTAGGCTTTGTGGTCCACAAGAAAGGGATCGAAATTAACCAAAACAAGGCCAAGGCAATAATGGAGGCGAAAGCGCCATCTACAACCTCAGTCTTTACTTGGCAAGATCAACTTTCTCAGAAGGTTCATCTCCAACCTCAGTGGGAAGACGCAAGCCTTTTCCCCTCTACTTCGACTGAAGAAGGAAGACTTCGAATGGGGGCAAAAGTAGCAGGATGCCTTCGACAAGATCAAGGAATACCTGACGCATCCTCCAATTTTAATGTCACCTTGCAAACGCAGGAGTATGAGGTTGTACATATCTGCGTCGGACAAGACATTAGGGAGCATGTTGGCTCAAGAAGACGGGAGTGGTGTCGAAAGAGCCATTTACTACCTCAGTAGGGTCTTAAATGATGCGGAAACTAGATATAGTGTGATTGAAAAGTTGTGTTTATGTTTGTACTTCTCATGTATGAAATTGAAGCACTATATAAAGCCAGTTGACGTTTATGTTTCGTCTCATTTCGATGTTATAAAATATATATTATCTAAACCAATCTTGCACAGTCGAATTGGAAAGTGGGTATTAGCATTAACTGAATATTCTTTGACATATCTACCTTTAAAGGCTATCAAAGGATAAGTGGTGGCTGATTTCATAGTCGACCACGCCATAAATGAAAAGTCTTTGGACTACATAGAAATAGAACCATGGAAGTTGTACTTCGACGGTTCTAGTTATAAAAATGGAACTGGAATATGAGTTCTTATTATTTCTCCTAACAAAATTCCAACAAAATTTAAGTACAAAGTCAAAGGCCTTTGTTCAAACAATGAGGCAGAATATGAGGCTTTGATAGCAGGACTTGAAATTTTGTTGGAATTGGGGGCAACTCGGGTCGAAATAATGGGCGACTCTGAGTTAGTCATAAAACAAATAACAAAAGAGCACAAGTGTGTTAAGGAGAATTTAATCATGTACTTTGTGGTAGCTAATCGACTCTTGAAAAGATTCGATATGGTTACGATTCGACATATCCATCGAATAGAAAATTAGGAAGCAAATGATTTAGCACAGATAGCTTATGGATACAAAGTGTCGAAGGAAAAGTTGCAAAAAGCCATTGAAGTTAGAGGAAGAGTCGTATAAGCTAGATTATCCCCATCAGATTTGGAGACGATAAAGCTTGGATACGCTGACGAAGAAAATTTTGAAATTTTTAACATAGATAATTCAATGACTGGAGATTGGAGGAAGCCCATAATAGAATACCTGCAAAATCCAACAGGATCAGTCGAACGAAAAATTAGGTATCGAGCTTTGAGTTATGTGATTTTGGGGAATGAACTATTTAAGAAAACTCCGGAAGGGATATTACTTAAGTGTTTAGGCGAATATGAGGCATACATAGCTTTGTCGAATATACACAGCGGGGCATATGGTGCACATCAAGCAGGCCATAAGATGAAGTGATTATTATTCCGACAGGGAATGTATTGGCCAACTATGTTAAAAGATTGCGTCGAATTCGCGAAAGGATGCCAAGAGTGCCAGATACACGCAGGGATACCACATGTTCCTGGAAGTGAGTTACATTTTATAATAAAGCCTTGGCCCTTTAGAGGTTGGGATTTGGATTTGATTGGAGAAATTCGACCGGCCTCTTCAGAAATCCAGAAGTTTATTTTGGTTGGGATCGATTATTTTACAAAATGGATCAAAGTCATACCCTTAGTGAATGTGGATCAAGAAGCAGTAATTGAATTCATTCGAAAACACATCATTTACAGATGCGGCGTCCCAGAGACAATAAAAACAGATCAAGGATCAGTTTTCATGGGTAAAAAGATGCAAGCATTCACGAAGGAAATGTGGTTCAAACTTCTCACATCAACACCTTACTACGCTCAAGCCAACAGACAGGTCGAAGCAGCAAACAAGGTTATAATTGGTTTAATAAAGAAGCACGTGAGAGGAAAACCAAAGAATAGGCACAAAATTTTGGACCAAATTCTATGGGCTTGTCGAACCTCTCCTAAGGAAGCTACAAATGCTACACCCTTTCGACTAACATATGGCCATGATGCGGTCTTATCGGTCGAGATATACTTGCAGTCAACAAGAGTTCAAAGACATCATGAAATTCCATCAGATGCATATTGGAATATTGGAATATGATAACGGCTAGTTTCAGGCACCCCTGCCCGACATAACGGCTAGTTTGGGCAGTTAGCTATTCTTCGAGAAAATGGTTATTTCGCCCCGAAAATAGGACTGTTGGCCACGCGCTGGGGGCTCTATATAAACCCTCTCGCTTGAGAGGGTCAGGTATCCAATATTCACCCTAAGAACTAATACTTTGTACTTGCCCCTTTTCTCTGACCCTTTCTTACTTGAGTGTCGGAGTACCTTGCAGGTACACCCCCCTCCTCTCCATACGACCAGCATCCCTGACGCACTTGGTGACCCAATTCTACAGGATCTGATCCAGCCTTCACGATCAGTGGCGCCGTCTGTGGGAATCATTGTTCTCCCCATCTTTCTTTCCTCGAAAACAGAAGATCAAAACAATTCTCAAAGATCATCACGATCATGGCCTCCCAAGATCGCACCAAGGATGCTCTCCAAACCACCATCCTCCTCGTCAACAAATATGACGTTGACGGCTATTCATCTCTCCTCCGAGATACCCGTTTCCTCATGGACGGAGCCATTGTTTCTCCTTCCCCTACCCTACTGATCACAACAACGATCAGCCTTCACTTGATGTCCAGCCCGTTCCTGTTCGCCCAACGCCGACCCGGCCGTGGCAGCCCTCCTGGAGGCGATCAACAAAACCAACACCCTAATCCTGCAGCAAAATGAGAGGATCGGGGCGTTAGAAGAGTCCAACCATCCAAGATTCCCTCCTCCGCGGAGGAACCAACGACGATCAAGGAGCCCGCAGCCCCGAAGAGACATCGACCGAAGACTGCGCCAAGAGGCTGATTCTCACGCAGCCCGGAAGTGCGACCAAATCTCCCCGCGTGACCAGCACGCTCATGACCACAAGAGGACTCGAAGGAATGAGTAATCTCCCTTGGTCAAGTCTAAAATCCGGGCCTGCTCACCTTCTCCTCGAAGGAACCGCTCACCTTCTCTGCGAAGGAACCGCTCCCCTTTTCCCCGGAGGAACCGCCGCCGCGAGCGTCCCCTTCGGTCCCCATCATACACCAGTTCTAGCAGTGACGACGAGCCTCGCGACCCTTTGTCCCAGGAGATCTTGGCTACCCATCTCCCAAAATACTTGGAGAAACCCCTGTCACTAGGCACGTACGACGGAACCACTGACCCCGACGAGCACATCGAGAACATCGATGCGCTGATAGACTACCACGGCGTACGAGGCGCCATCAAATGCTGTCTGTTCCCGACCATGCTCCGAAAGGGAGCGATGACATGGTACAAGCAACTGCCCGAGGAGTCCATTACCTCGTGGAGACAACTGGCCAGGATGTTCTCGTGACACTTCACAGCATCTCGCCGCCACCCCAAAACTGAGGCCTCCCTTGGGGCCATAATCCAAGGAAAAGACGAACCTCTTCGCGCATATAACGAGAGGTTCAACAAGGAAGCTGTACAGGTCCCTACAACGGACAAAATGAAGAAGTTTCTGCTCGAGCAAGGGCTCCTCCCAGGCTCCGAGTTTTCTAAAGCCATTGGCCTTGCACCACCGAGGAACTTAGACGCCCTCCTCCTCAAAGCCCAATCACACATTCAGTACGAAGAGAAGGTTGCGACCAGCAACGTCTGAGCATCACGCCATCAGGAGAATGCTCGGGCATCCAGAGGAGAGGAAGCTTCGACATCTCGTCGGGGAAAACGGAGGCGCGAGGACCGTCCTCGTGACTCCCGTGATAACAAGGGTCCCTCCGGGCGGTTCCATGACTACACCCCCTGACCGTCTCCAGGGAAAAGATTTTGTCCGAATGTGCCAATTTGGAGTTCAAACAGGAAGGGGTCCGCTTCCCTAAACAGCTGCCGACCAGACCAAACGTGGACAAATCAAAATATTGTCGTTTCCACAAAAGTCACGGCCACACTACAGAGGACTGCATCCATCTGAAGGATGCCATTGAGATACTGATCAGGGACGGCCACCTGAAACAGTTCGCGAAGAAGAAGGACACTCCTCAGTAGGACACCCAGGAGTCCAAGAAGATAGAGGAGGAGGTACCCTCCTCGGAAGACGCCAATATACAGGTCGCTATGTCCATATCGCGACCAGAGGACTTCTACGTCCCGGACGGGCTCAGCGCCACTGCTTATTTTGTGGCCCACAGCCCGTGGGAGACATTTCCCTCCGCCATGGTCATCTCTGGCGGGGGTTTCAATAAAGTCACTGTGGGCTCTGTGAACGAAAGTTCGAGCACCTAATCAACACAAGCTCCAACAAGGTGACCACGCTTGATCAGGCCCAGAAGAGCTCTGTCCCCATCTCCTTCTACCGGGAGGAGCTCCTCAGGGGTTCCCCGAACTCAAACATACCTTTGCTCGTCAGAGCCCGAATGGCGAACTTTGATGTTTGCAGAATACTCTTCGACCAGGGCAGCTCGGTCGACATCATGTACTCCCAGCTGTTTTCAACATTTCAGCTGGACGAATCACACCTTACCCTCTATGTAGGGTCCGATTTACAGGGATTCAATGGGTCAGTGACCAAGCCGTGGGGATACGTCGAACTGGTCGTGACCTTTGGATCAGCTGAGACGGCCAGATCCATCAAGGTGCAATTTCTGGTAATCGACTGCCCATCGCTTTACCAGTGCATTTTCGGAAGGCCAACTCTGGCCGAGTTGGTAGCGGTGCCCTCAACAGTCCACCTGAAGATGAAGTATTACACTTCGAAGGGAATGGTCGCCACCCTCCACGGCGACATCGAACCTGCACGATGGTGTTTCAAGGCAGCTACAAAGGGGCTCAACGCCATTGCGTCCAAGCTAAAAGCGTCGGGCAAGCCAGCATTGCCAAGCAGCTCCGAGGAAGCCAAGCCTATGCCCCAGGTCGACTTCATCGACCTCGACAGTCGCTTCCCCGAAGAAGACCAACCGAAGGAACGAGCAGCTTCTGCCAACCCATCTACATCATCTAGCAGCAGCTCCCATCCGATGCGCCCTATCCAGGATGGCAACTTCGAGATCGTTCTGTTCGGCGAAGACCCCCAACGGGGAGTGAAGATTGGAGCAGACCTGCCCGACATTGCGAGGAAGCATCTCAAAGCATGCCTCCGGGAGAATGTCGACCTCTTCGCATGGAGCGCCGCCGAAATGCCCAGCTTGGATCCGTCCATCGCCTGCCACCAGCTGACAATCGACCCGGCCGTCAAGGCCGTAGCACAGTGTAGGAGAAAGCAGTCTCCGGAGAAAACAGAGGCTGCTGTAAAAGTTGTAAAGGACCTCCTCGAGGCCAAATTTATTTCGGAGGCCAAGTACACCACTTGGCTGTCCAACGTTGTACTAGTTAAAAAATCTAATGGAAAATGGCGCATGTGCATTGATTACACCGATCTCAATAAGGTATGCCCGAAGGATGCCTACCCCCTTACCAATATTGATAAACTCGTTGATAATTCTGCCGGTTTTAAACTTTTATCGTTCATAGACGCCTACTCGGGCTATAATCAAATTCCGATGGCAACGTCCAACAAAAAATATACGGCCTTCATGACCGAATCGGGCAACTATTACTACAACGTGCCCTTCGCCCTGAAGAACACCGAAGCAACGTACCAACGAATGATGAACAAAGTATTCCGGGGAGAAATAGGCGACATTCTCGAAGTCTACATGGACGACATGATCGTAAAATCCTACGAGGAAACCGATCATACTGCCCATTTGAGAAAGGTCTTCGAACAGGCAAGGAAATACAAAATGCGTTTTAATCCAGAGAAGTGCACGTTCGGTGTTCGGGCAGGCAAATTCCTCGGCTTCTACTTAACGGAACGAGGAATCGAAGCCAATCCCGACAAATGTCGGGCATGCTCCGAGTTTCCTACGCCCAAGTCCAAAAAATCCATCTAGTCCCTCAACGGTATGCTCGCGTCACTATCTCGTTTCGTAGCCAAGTTCGCCCAGCACGCCCTACCATTCTTCAAACTCCTCTGTAAGTGAAATTCTGGTACCAGACGTGTGATGTTAAGGTGCGATGTTACAACAACACACTCTGCAATAATGGACAGAATAAGCAACAGGAAAACACAAGGAATTGTTCACCCAGTTCGGTCTAACTACCTACGTCTGGGGGCTACCAAGCCAGGGATGAAATTCACTACTTGTAGATATAATTTACAGACTCAACACACCAGTTGACAATCTCCTAAACTTATACTCTACTAGTGACTTTCTACCTAAGAAACCACTTAGATATGAGAACACTACTCAATCCCCTAAAACACTCAAAGAACAACCTCTTTGAGATCCCTTGATCTTGCTTCCTAGCTTCGATCAATCAACAACTCTCTATTGCTTCACAGCTTCTAGAGAGGACAGAAAATTCAACACCTATTCAAACCTAGAATAGTGTGATTACAAGTACTCTAAACAAACCCTAGACTCTAAGCCTCCAGCTCTTGATCTTCAATCTGTTTTCTGTACCTTCTTCCTTGGTCTTGTGCGCTTTATATAGCTCCTTGAATTTGGATTGGATTTGTCACAATATTTGATCAGATTTGTTAATTAAAAACTGAATCTTTTAAAATAGATTTTATCCCCAAAATCTTTTTAAATCTTCCACCTTTTAATTCTCCAACAAACCTGCAATCAAATCTCCCATGTAACAGAAAATATCTAGCCCAAGATATTCTCATCCAACGAGTCAACACTCTCCACAATTCCAGCTAATACGTGACCCTAATAACAACAAGCCCATGCTGTCATTAGCTTCAGTTCTGCAGGTCTGATGTTACAACATCACCTATGTGACATCAGACATCCACTTCAGCAACTAGCAACCTTAACACAGCCCAGTGTTAAGTGCAATGTTATGACATCAAGCCCATGACATCAAACATAGTTAACCTTCACAACTTAGTACAGCCCAGTACTAAGACTCAATGCTGCAACATCAACACCATGACATCAGCATTGAACACCTTGTTGTTTTACCAAAATTCCAGCCAATCCAGGAACTTACAATCTCCCCCTTTGGCTAATTTTGGCTAAAACAATCTCTGCATCTTCAGAGACTTCAGCAGCGGAATATCTTCAATATTTGAAACTTTAACTTGCAGCAGTTTGACAATCTTCATATAGTCTTCATTACTTGATCTGCTGCAGCACCATCTTCATTATTGACAACAGCCAATTGGTGCTCCCCCTCAAAAACTTGAACCAGCATCACAGCTGTTCAGTAGCTCACAATGTGCAACACATCTCCCCCTTGATGTCTGCTTTGCTGCACTCTGCACTCTTCAATGCTATGAATTCTTCACTAGTAACTCCATAACTATGCTGTCTATACTCCCCCTCCACAGCTGCATCATTACTTTTCAACTAAACACCTTTTATTTTTATTCTTTTAGCAGCAACTACTCTTCTCCTCATGTCAATTTTTAACTCTCCCCCTTTTTAGCCATAATTAGACAATTATCCCAATAAAGTTAGTCCTAAACTAGCCCTCATTGTTAGCCTCACAGTCAGCAAATAGGCAAAACAAATCATAGAACAAAAATAGGTGCAAAAACAGCACAATATTCAAATTACACAGGCAAGCATATTAAGTGCAAAACAACAAAACAAGAAAACTAAACTACTAACAAACAGCAGATGGAATTCAGTCCTCATTCGAGCTGGTTTCATCTGCATCCTCATTACCTTCATCTGTATCTCCATTCCCATTATCTTTCTCTTGTTGCAAGTTGATGATTATTTGCTCAATCTTCAATTTCCTGACAGTGCTGGTGCTGATAACCATGTCAAGATCCTTGCAGCTTGCCTTTAATTCTTCAATCAGCTCAGATTTGGTACTACCCTTCTTAACTCCAGCACTTGATGTTGCAACAATGTCTGGAACATGACTCCCAGCAAACAGTTTGGGATGCAAAGATAGAGCTGATTCCCTTTTACAAGCAACCTCAGAACTGGTTAAGATTCCAGGATGTTGTTCCAAGATCATTCCACAGATAAGGGAAGGGAATGATATAGGCATTTTGATAGCATTGGTAGCACCATGTTTCACCACTTGATCGAATATATAGCTTCCATAGTTGAACTTGACCTTTTTCCCCACAACATAGATGAACCTTCCTAAACCCACAGTTATGGTGGTTTTGTGGTTAGTAGGTACCCAGTTAGCAGCACCAATTCTGTGCAAAATAGCATACTTGATGCTGAGTTTGCTAGCTGTCAACTTATTCTTCAGAGGCCACACCTTAACTTGAGTGGCAGTGATCTCTCTACACACCTCATCGTCAGTTACCTCCAGCTCACACTCCTCTTCCTCAACTCTTCCTAGGTACCTATTGACAGTACTAGGAGAGAAGTCAATGCACTGTCCCCTAACAAACACCTTCCTGTAGTTCACACTTCTATTGTCAGAAATGTCTGTGGGAATGTTGACAACGAATTCCTTAACAAGTCCACTATAACACTTGGGAAGTCTGGTCACAGTTTTTAGTAGACCAGCACCATGAATCAGGTCCATAATTTCTTTCATCTGCAAGACATCTTTTCCAAGCTCCCTTTCTAGAGCTAACCTTCTTTGGCACACAAACTTCCATAATGAAGCACTGCTCGCATAGTGGAAAGATATGTTGTCCACTGGCACTTCAGGGACATTCTCAGAAATTCTCTTTAAAATAGTCTTTCTGACTGGTGTGATGTTATGAACATCTTCCTCAGCTTCATCCTCAGACTCAGATTGTTCCACAATCTTCCTCTTTCTTGGAGTCACCTCAACCTTTCTCCAAGCTTCAGTTGGCCCAACTCCACCCCTTTTCTTTTTATCACCTGAAGCTCTCTCCTTTTCTTTCCTTGTTTTTAGTCTTTTTGCCAAACCTGGCACAGCTCTTCCGATGACTTCATCATCAGATAAGTCTTCAACATTAATCACATCAGTGCTCTTTTCTCCTCTAGGAGCAGTCTCATCCTCCCTACTAGGCGATGTTCTGACATCCCTTTCAACATGAGTATTATCTACCTCCATTTCAGAATCTTCGATTGCGGATACTGCTAATCTGTGAAGATCTGTATCAGTAGGCTGCATGTCACTCCTTTCCCTTGTACCCCGTTTACCCTCTATCCTTTCCTCAGCAGTTTGTGGAAACGGATTGATAGCTCTAAGTTTGTCTCCAAACAACACACTTGTAACAACTTTCATGGTTTCGGAATCCTTAAAGACAGTGGTATGTCTCTTGGGAGTTAGTTTAGCAGGTCTTCCAGTACCTGATTCAGGATAGATGGTGGAGAGGGGCTCAATGTCCATAGGCTTGACTGCTGACCCTTCGTCTGTGCAAACCCTAGCTTTTCCTTTTGCGGAACTCTGAATCTTGGTTGTAGAAGCCATGACTCCAGTTATAGAAGGTTGATTCTTGGAGACGAGAACGTTGATTCGTTGAGAGAATGGGGATTCGGAGAGTCGAGATGTTGCTGTACCGTCAAAGGGGGTTCTGAGGCTGAGAGCTTGATATGAATTAGCAATGACTTGTTCCCTCCATAAATCCTTTCCTTTTACACATTTTGAATCAGGACTCATTAACTTTGAATCACTTTTCAGCATCCTGATGTCACATTCTGATGGTATAACATCATTAGTTGAACCACTTTCAAAGGAACTCCACTGATAGCAATTATCTCTGGTTCTGACTCCTTTCATGATCACTTCATCCTTCTCACTTGTCACCAGACACTCATCCTTTGAGTAGCAGACTTTGTTCCCTTCATCACATAGCTGACTTATGCTGATCAGATTAGCATCCAACCCTTGGACAAGCATCACACTATCAAGAGTGAGTCCATCAAGATTTTTCACTCTTCCAACTCCCTTTACAACTCCTTCTTCTCCATTACCAAAGACAACCTTGTTAGCATGCCCAGACATGATCTCCACCAAATGCTCCTTGGATCCAGTCATGTGCTTTGAACATCCACTGTCAAAGTACCAAGTTCCTTCTTCTGCTTCTTTGTCAGACAACTGAGCCAATAAGCACTTCCCCTTCTCCTTAGGTACCCATTGTTTAACAACTTTGGGCTTGTGCTTTCTCCCTCTGTTTTGAGGCTGAGGGTATCCATGCAACTTGTAACAAGAGTACTGCATATGTCCAAACCTTCCACAGTAATAACATCTCACCCTTTCATCTCTGAATCTTCTGCCATGGTGAGATTGCTTAGGCTGCCATCCATAATGTGGTCTCCTCCTGCCATAACTAGCATGCCTTTTATTATGCTGATATCTTCTTCCATAAGAAGGTTGAGAATGATGTTTTCTGGATTGTCTCCCATGATGGTGAGGCTTTCTTCTTCCATAGACATAAGGCACATCATTGTTAAATCTAAAGCCATGACTATACCCGTTGACCTGATGTTGAGACATCTGATGTGACATGCCCTGTTTGAACCTAGCAGCTTGCATGCTCTTATGGTATTGTGGGGGCATATACTGACTAGCTCTTTGTGGCTGCTTTCTCTTCTGATAAGGACCATTCTTCTTCTCAATCCTCTTAGGTTGTGAAACATCAGCTTTCTTAGGAGTAGGATCCTGCACCTTTGGCTGATGTTGAGACAATGGTTGAGACATCTCCACTTTGGTTCCTGAAGTGCTTGTTTCAGTAGATACTTTTCCCTCAACCACAAATCCTAATCCAGTCCTGTCTCCAGCTATCCTTTCCGTCTGAAGAATCTTGTCAAGAGTGTCTGTACCACTGTTCAGCATCCTAACAGACTTGGTCATTTGATCAAGATGAGCTCTTACTAGCACCACTTCATTTTCCAGATCAGCTTTTTCATTCTCAAGCTGAGCAATCTGTTGCTTGTGGCACTTGTTTTCTTGACAGACTTCAGCACTCTTAAAACACAGCTCTCTGTAGGTTGAAGCTAGCTCATCATAAGTGACTTCTCCATCACTATCATCATCAGATTCAACAATTCCTGTCAAAGCTGCAACATGCTTTGCTGACTCACTTTCACTTTCACTGTCAGAGTCAGACCAGGAAATTGTCAAGCCTTTATTCTGCTTCTTCAAGAATGTGGGACACTCTTTCTTGACATGTCCATACCCTTCACATTTAAAGCACTGAACACCTTTATCTTGGACAGTCTTCTCTTCATCTTTCTCTTTTGACTTACTGATGTCAGAGGAGATGTTCTTGATATTAGGCCTGTAGTTATAGTTCATCTTCTTGAACACTTTGTTGAATTGCCTTCCCAACATAACTATAGCCTGAGGCAGATCCTCATGGGACTCATCATCTTTAGCTGCTGCAGGAGTGGAGACTAAGGCTATACTCTTGGGCTTCTTTTCTGGTTCTTCCTCATTCAGCCCAAGTTCAAATGTTTGAAGAGATCCAATAAGCTCATCAACTCTCATCTTGCTGATGTCTTGAGATTCTTCAATGGCTGTTACCTTCATCTTATACTTCTTAGGGAGGGACCTAAGAATCTTTCTTACCAGCTTCTCTTCTGTCATCTTCTCACCAAGAGCACTGGATGCATTTGACAGCTCAAGAACACTCATGTGGAAGTCATGAATAGTTTCCTCTTCCTTCATCTTCAAGCTTTCAAACTTAGATGTTAAAAGCTGAAGTCTTGACATCTTCACTCTAGATGTACCTTCATGAGTAGCCTTCAAAATATCCCAAGCAGCCTTAGCAGTTTCACATGAGTTGATCAGCCTGAATATGTTCTTGTCAACCCCATTGAAGATAGCATTTAGGGCTTTTGAATTCCCAAGGGCAAGCTCATCTTCTTCCTTGGACCATTCTTCTTCAGGCTTTCGCTTAGAGGTGCCTTCTTTATCCTTGCCAGCATCATCTTTTTCACACACAACATGAGCTTCCCACTCTTTAATGGCAGCCTTCCAAGCTCTGCTGTCTAATGACTTTAAAAAGGTAGTCATTCTAGGCTTCCAATACTCATAGTTTGAGCCATCCAAGATAGGGGGTCTGTTGACGAATCCTCCAACCTCTTTGTCCATCTTTCACCAGAAAGTAACTTCCCTAGATCTCACCCAGAGACAGACAGGATGCCTGCTCTGATACCAATTGAAATTCTGGTACCAGGTGTGATGTTAAGGTGCGATGTTACAACAACACACTCTGCAATAATGGACAGAATAAGCAACAGGAAAACACAAGGAGTTATTCACCCAGTTCGGTCTAACTACCTACGTCTGGGGGCTACCAAGCCAGGGATGAAATTCACTACTTGTAGATATAATTTACAGACTCAACACACCAGTTGACAATCTCCTAAACTTATACTCTACTAGTGACTTTCTACCTAAGAAACCACTTAGATATGAGAACACTACTCAATCCCCTAAAACACTCAAAGAACAACCTCTTTGAGATCCCTTGATCTTGCTTCCTAGCTTCGATCAATCAACAACTCTCTATTGCTTCACAGCTTCTAGAGAGGACAGAAAATTCAACACCTATTCAAACCTAGAATAGTGTGATTACAAGTACTCTAAACAAACCCTAGACTCTAAGCCTCCAGCTCTTGATCTTCAATCTGTTTTCTGTACCTTCTTCCTTGGTCTTGTGCGCTTTATATAGCTCCTTGAATTTGGATTGGATTTGTCACAATATTTGATCAGATTTGTTAATTAAAAACTGAATCTTTTAAAATAGATTTTATCCCCAAAATCTTTTTAAATCTTCCACCTTTTAATTCTCCAACAAACCTGCAATCAAATCTCCCATGTAACAGAAAATATCTAGCCCAAGATATTCTCATCCAACGAGTCAACACTCTCCACAATTCCAGCTAATACGTGACCCTAATAACAACAAGCCCATGCTGTCATTAGCTTCAATTCTGCAGGTCTGATGTTACAACATCACCTATGTGACATCAGACATCCACTTCAGCAACTAGCAACCTTAACACAGCCCAGTGTTAAGTGCAATGTTATGACATCAAGCCCATGACATCAAACATAGTTAACCTTCACAACTTAGTACAGCCCAGTACTAAGACTCAATGCTGCAACATCAACACCATGACATCAGCATTGAACACCTTGTTGTTTTACCAAAATTCCAGCCAATCCAGGAACTTACAGTAAGGAGGCAGCATTCGAATGGACCGAGGAGTGTGATAAGGCCCTTCTCCATCTGAAACGAGCACTCTTAGAGCCACCGGTCTTCTCTCACTCGGACAATGGCGAAACGTTGTACCTGTACCTGGCCGTAGCAACCGAAGCAGTGAGCTCCGCTCTCATACGCGAGACACTGATGGGCAGAAACCCATATATTTCACGAGCAAAGCGCTACAAGGACCAGAGTTAAGATACCAACAGATAGAGAAGGTGGCACTAGCCCTCATCAACGCAGCTAGGAGATTAAGACACTACTTCCTGGCTCACACGATCTTGATTCGAATAGATCAACCCATAAAACAGTTGCTCAGACGACCAAATATGACCGGCCGAATGCTCAAATGGTCGTTAGAATTGTCCGAATTTGACATCCAATACGAAAGCAGAAAAGCCCTCAAGGCCCAAGCTCTGGTCGACTTCGTCGCGGAAATGACGTTCACAGACTCCCCCGCGAGCGAAGCGCGCAAATGAACCATTTTCGTTGACGGTGCCTCAAGCTCGGCAGGGAGCGGCGCGGGCATCATACTGGAAAGTGACAAAGGAATCATCATTGAAGTATCACTCACCCTGTCCTTCCCAACCTCCAACAACCAGGCTGAGTACGAGGCCTTCCTCGCTGGGCTACGCCTGGCCGAGGTCCTGGGCGCAGAAGAGGTCGTCATTTGCACGGATTCACAACTCGTGGCCCTCCAGGTCCAGGGAGAATATCAAGCCAAAAACGACAACCTAACCGAATACTTGGCTCTGGTCAAGAAGGAGAAGGCGAAGTTCACAACAGTGGAAGTGAAACATGTTCCCCGCGAACATAACGTGCGAGCAGACGTGCTATCCAAACTGGCTAGCACAAAGAAGAAAGGCGGAAACAAATCAGTCATACAGGAAGTACTTCCTCGACCCAGCATCGAGAAGGCCTCCCCAACCCTCGACGTACAGATGATCGGGGACAACAACTGCTGGATGACCCCCGTCTACAACTATCTCGCCAAGGACGAACTTCCGTCCGACCCAAAGGAGGCCAGCGTAGTTAGGCGAAGAGCCTGATCTTATGTCTTGGTCGAAGATAAACTCTACAGGCGTGGATTCTGCATTCTGCTGCTCAAATGTGTCGAGGAGGAAATGGTCGCGCACATCCTGCGTGAAATCCACGAGGGAATCAACTCCTAACATCTCGGCGAAAGGTCCCTTCCTCGAAAGGCCCTCTGAGCAGGATACTATTGGCCAACCATGTAACACGACGCGAAAGAACACGTGAAGAAATGCGATAAATGGCAACGACACGGGGACATACACCTGGCTCCGCCTAACGAGCTCAAGGCTATGTCCTCCCCATGGCCATTTGCCTGGTGGGGCCTAGACATCCTAGGATCCTTTGTGGGAGGATCGAGTCAGAACAAATACCTAATAGTAGGCGTAGACTATTTTAAAAAATGGATAGAAGCGGTAGCTCTAGCCAAAATAACTTCCCTCAACATCCTGCGTTTCTACAAACAAAACATCCTTGCACGTTTCAGTATCCCCCAAGCGATAGTAACGGACAATGGGACGCAATTCACGGACAGGAAGTTCCAAGACTTTGTCGCCCAACTGGGCACGAAGCAGCACTTCGTATCCATAGAGCACCCTCAAACAAACGGGCAAGCTGAGGTAGCCAACCGAGTCATCCTTCGAGGCCTCAAGCGAAGGCTGGACGAAACAAAGAAGGCATGGGTCTAGGAACTGCACAGCGTACTATGGGCATACCGCACAACTCCACACTCAACGACCGAGGAAACACCTTTCCGTCTAGCATACGGGACCAAGGTTGTAATTCTCGTCGAAGTTCACGTACCCTCTAGGCGGATAGAGTCGCCCCTAGACAAGGAGACGAACGACATATCATTGAGAGAAGAGCTTGACCTCGTCGAGGAAATCCGAACCGGGACAGCCCTCCGCGAAGCCTCACTGAAACAAAAAATTACCATCAGGCACAACGCCAAGGTGATACGACGAGAGTTTGACGTGGAAAGCCTTGTTCTAAGAAGAAACCACAAAGACTCTCGCGAAGGCAAACTAGCAGCCAACTGGGAAGGGCCCTATCGCGTCCGGGCAAAGACGGAAAATGGGGCCTACTACCTAGAATATCTCAATGGGGAAGAACTTGCTCGACCATGGAACGCCAAAAAGCTAAAACAATACTATAGTTAAGGCCCTGATTCTCGGTTCGACCGTCACAACGACGGATATCAACTACCAACTACTATGCACGTCTAGGTACAAGCGTCGCATAGAAATAAAACAGAACCCCGGTCAGTAACTGCTCAACAGCGATCCTCGATCGAGCACCGCCGTCGTTAAAGTACCATGACTGGCAGAACCCCAGCTCGCGATGGGACGTTCATGCCGCGAACTCAGGCCTCAAACGCGACCTGAGCTCCGTACCCCCGCCAGGATATTCCCCGGCCGTTCGACCAGTTACCCTCACTACCGAACATATCTACAACGAGCATTCCCCCTAAATTATTCGCACAAGTCAAATACTCCCAACCACGGGCAGACATACATTCACAACGAGCATGAGTACAACACTTAGCAAAAAATAAAAGCAAGTAAAATCATGCAGATGGCAGAATCAAACATGTAATAATTTAACATAATAAGTGGCCGCATGGGCTACGATTGTACTGAGTTACATGAAACAGGGGCCACGCCCCCCAAAAATAAATTACAACAGTCACTCGACACGCAGGCCGGACAAGTTACAACATCAAAAACACAAACTCCTCACTTATCCACGTGCTCAGCAGGCTCGGACTGGGGCCCCTAGTCCTCCGTGGGCTGGTCCTCGGTATTCCCTTCAAGGAGAGCATCGGGCATAACGATTCGGCCATCCTCAACGTGCGCCAAATAGTGGGTACCCTCGACAGAAAAGTCAAGCTCGGGATTCACCACCCGCAGTTAAGCCACGACGTTTCTGAAAGACTCCTCTGCGACGGCAATACCATCATCCTCGGCCGTCAGCAAATGGACAACCAGCTCGGATCTCGTCTTCAATTCCTTCACATCTTCCGGCTCATCGTCACCCGGGGCATTGGCCGCCCTCAGCCGCTGGACCAGCTCCTCGGCAGATTTCTTCTCCGCCGCCAGCATGGAGTTCTCCTTTTTCAATCGAGCTACCTCCTCCTCAGCCTTCTTCCGAGCGTCATTGGCACCTTTGACGTCTTCTTTAAGGGACGCCATGGTAGCACGGGCATCATTAATTTCGGCCTCAGTTGGAGAGTCCCCTTCGGCATAAACGGCTGCCATCTCCAACATCCTGACCAAGGCAGAAGCGTCCTGAGCCACCAACGTCCTCTTGCTCGGGTGATCCATACTTTCCAAGCGAAGAGACTCCGCCTGAGGCACGATCAAAGAGTTTCCCTCGAAGAACTTTCGATCATGGATGCAAGGAGGGAGCTCGAACTTCCCCTTCTTTGACGCCCGAGTGAGGTCCACAACATCATTAAACCTTGGCTGCTTGGACTGACCAGTCAAAGGAAGAGGAGATCCCCAGGGAGCAGGAGTAGGAGTAGAAGAGGTCCCCACAGCAGACTGCGCTAGAGGAGGAGCACGAGTACTAGCAAACCGAGATTTCAGAGGAACCGCTCCGGCCTTGTTCCTTGCGAGAGCGTTCTTTACAACCCTGTCATGGGCCTGAGGCATTTCACATGCACAAACAAAATACGAGCACGTTAGATACGAGGAAAGGAAATAACTCAAACAAATCTAAATAACTAAGACTACCAAGCAGCTTCTCGGCATCCTCGGGAGTCTTGCACTCCAGCAGTGCCTTAATGTTGATGAATCGACGCTCAGTAAGCCAGATCACCCTTGCTTCTCCAACACTCAGCATGCCAGAAGGAATTTGTTAGCTCTTGGATTGGCTAGAATTTTGGTAAAACAAAGTTGTGTAATGTTGATGCCACATGGGTGATGTCTTAACATTGAGTCTTAACATTGGTTTATGTTAAGGATTTAGGTTGTTGAAGTTTTGAAGTCTGATGTCACATGCGATGTCATGACATCAGATATGCAGATCAGTAAAACATCAGGTCTGAGATGTTTTTAGGGTTAAGCGTATTAGCTGGAATTTGGGAGAGCTGGTAGAGTAATTGGATGCGAATATCTTGGAGGAGATATTTTCTGTTACAAACAGATTTGATGCAGATTTGTAGGAGTGTTTAAAGGCTGAAGATTTAAGAAGATTTTGAGAGAGAAAATCTGTTGCAGATTCAGTTTTAAATAACAAATCAGGTCAGATATTGTAGCAGGTCCAGGACCAGATCAAATAGCTATATAAAGCGTATCAATCCTTTGAAGAAAGCAACGAAGAAAGAGAGCTAAAGACTGAGAGTCGTTTGAGTCTTCGTGTTTGTATTGTAAACCATTCTAGTGTGAATTGGTGTTGTTGTTTTGAGTTGTTCTTTATCAAAGTTGTGAAGCATAATCAAGTTGTGTTTTTCAAAGTGTGTGATCTTTGAATTATATCACTGAAGTGATTTAGGGATTGAGTAGTGTTCTCATACTTAAGTGGTCTCTTAGGTAGAAGGTTCATTAAGTAGTGATTAAGTTTAGGAGATGTCAACTGGGTTGTTGAGTCTGTAAATTTGATACTACTAATAGTGAAATTCATCCATGACTTAGTAGCCCCCAGACGTAGGTAGTTAGACCGAACTGGGTGAACAATTCTTTGTGTACTCTTCTGTTGTTTTACTTTGTCCATTGCAGAGTATGTTATTGTGACATCACACGTTACATCACATATCTGGTACCAGAATTTCAATTGGTATCAGAGCAGGCATCCTGCTCTGAATCTGGGTGAGATCTAGGGCTGATACTTTCTGGTAAAGATGGACAAGGAAGTTGGTGGATTTGTGAATAAACCCCCTATTTTGGATGGCTCTAATTATGATTATTGGAAGCCAAGGATGATTACCTTTTTGAAATCCTTGGACAACAGGGCTTGGAAGGCTATCATTAAAGAATGGAAAACACCTGTTGTTGTTGAGAAGTATGATGCTGGGAAAGAAAAAGAAGGCAGCTCAAAACTGAAACCTGAAGAAGAATGGACCAAGGAAGAAGATGAGCTTGCCCTTGGTAATTCCAAAGCCTTAAATGCTATTTTCAATGGAGTTGATAAGAACATATTCAGGTTGATCAATACCTGTGAAGTTGCCAAGGAAGCTTGAGACATCTTGAAGACTACTCATGAAGGAACTTCAAAGGTTAAAATGTCAATACTTCAACTTCTGACATCAAAGTTTGAAAGTCTAAAGATGAAAGAAGATGAAACTATTCATGACTTTCATATGAGTATTCTTGAGATGTCCAATGCCTCTAGTGCTTCTTGGAGAAAAGATGGCTGAAGAAAAGCTGGTGAGGAAAATCCTTAGATCCCTTCCCAAGAGGTATAAGATGAAGGTGACTGCAATTGAAGAAGCTCAAGACATCAGCTAGATGAGGGTTGATGAGCTTATTGGATCACTTCAAACATTTGAGCTAGGGTTAAATGAAGAGGAACCTGAGAAGAAGTCCAAGAGCATAGCCTTGGTATCTAATACTCAAGAAGAAAAGAAAGGGAATGGTGCTGAATCTCAGGATGAGCTATCTCAGGCTATTGGTATGATGGGAAGACAGTTCAATAAAGTGTTCAAGAGAATGAATAGAAACTACAAAACCAATGTTAAGAATATCTCCTCTGACATCAGCAAATCAAAAGAGAAGGATGAAGAGAAGACTGTTCAAGACAAAGGGATTCAATGCTTTGAGTGTGAAGGTTATGGACATGTCAAGAAAGAATGTCCTACATTCCTTAAGAAGCAGAAGAAGGGCATGACAGTTTCCTGGTCTGATACTGACGGTGAAAGTGAAGAAGAGTCAGCCAAGCATGTCAGAGCTTTGACAGGGACATGTGTGTCTGATGGAGAATCAAGTGATGAGGAACTGACTTTTGAGGAGTTAGCAGCCTCATATCATGAGTTATGTCTGAAGAGTGCAGAGGTTTGTCAAGAAAGTGAGAAACAAAAGAAACAAATTATCCAGCTTGAGACTGTCAAAGCTGATCTTGAAAATGAAGTCTTGTTGGTTAAATCTCAACTTGATCAAATGATAAAATCTGTTAGAATGTTGAACAATGGATCTGATACTCTTGATAAGATCCTTCAGGCAGAAAAGGTAGCAGGAGACAAATCTGGCTTAGGATTTGTTGAGGAGAAGGTTTCTGCTGAAGCTAGTTCTTCAGGAACCAAAAAGGACATGTCTCAACCTATGTCTCAACATAACAAAAAGAGACATAATCCTAAACCCAAGTAGGTTGCTCACCAATAGCCCCAAAATGTTGGGAAAAGGTATGCTCATGGTCCTCATCAAGGGAAGGTACATACTTATGGAGCTAGGCAGTATATGCCCCCTCAATACCATAGGAGTATGCAGGCTCCTAGATTCAACATGTTCCATCAGATGTCTCAACATCAGGGGAACATGTATGGCTTTGAATATAATAATGTTGTGCCTCATTATTATGGAAGAAGGAAGCCACATCACCATAGAAGACAACCTAAAAGACAAAATCCTCACTACAGGAGACAGGCAAACTATGGAAGAAAACAACACCAGTACTATGGATGGAAGCCACAACAGTTTCATCATCAAGGTGGCAGGAAATTTAACAACTTCAGAGAAGAAAGAGTAAGGTGCTTCTATTATGGAAGATTTGGCCATATGCAATTTTCTTGCTTCAAGCTTCATGGTTATCCCAAGTCTATCCCTCAACCTAGCCCGAAGGATAACAGGCCCAAGGTTGTTAAGCAGTGGGTTCCTAAAGATGAGGTTAAATGTCTATTGGCTCACTTTTCAGATCGACACTCTGCTAAGGATGGACAGTACTTTGACAGTGGTTGTTCAAAGCACATGACTGGATTCAAAAACTAATTGGTGGAAGTCAATTCTTGCTCCTCAATTGATGTTACCTTTGGAAATGGAGAGAAAGGGGTGGTGAAAGGTGTTGGAAAAGTGAAGTGTCATAATGGACCTGATCTTGACAATGTGCTACTTGTCAAAGGTTTAAGTGCTAACTTGATTAGCATAAGTCAGCTCTGTGTTGATGGATATAAGGTCAGCTACACTAAAGATGAGTGTTTGATAACTAATGAAGAAAATGAGATAGTTATGAAAGGAGTCAGATCTAGAGATAATTGTTATCAATGGGTACCTCAAGAGGTCAGCTTATCTGGTGATGTTCAGGTTGATGTTGTGACATCAGACTGTAACATTAAGTGTGAAAGTTTGAGCATGCTGAAAGTTCAATTAGGGTCAATAACTTGTGGTGTGAATCCTTTTAAAAATTTAAAAGGAAAGTTATTTTGGAGGGAGAAGATCATTGATTGGTGTTTAAGTGACCCACAAAATCAGGCTCCATACTTTAGGCAATCATTTCTTATTATAGCCATCTCACGTTTCATCAAACTTCATATCCCTAATCAGTTCATCTCTTTCTCCTTCAACAGAAATCACCATCTAAAGTGCTTCACAGGAACAATGTCAAAACATATATCATCTCCATCTAAGAAATCTGCCTCACAAAGTTCCTTATGAGATAAAGCTAGGGTTTCTACAGAAGAGGGGTCTGCAGAAGAAGCTTTGAATGTAGAACCCATCTCCATGATGGTTCCTGAATTTGGTAAGTCAAGACCTTCCAAACTTCAACCCAAAAGGGCTGGAACTAAATTTAATGATAATGAAACTAAGAGGCTAGTCACTAGTGTACTTTTTAGCGATAAATCTGCATCTAGGTCTTCCACTTCTCAAGTTGTTGAGGAGAGGTTTGATGTTGATCGCAGTCTTAATCAGATTGCCACCAAGATTTTGGATAAGGGTTTATGTGTAAAAGGAATTTCTATTCCCCTTAGACAAATACCTGCTGAAAAGGAGGACATGCAAAATGCTGCTACAAATCTTCACAGACTGGCTATGTATGTCATAGAAGATGCTGAAGCAGGTGGTGAAGAAGAAGGTGTTCATGAGGAAGCTGATGTTGGAACAAATGTCAGAACATCGCCTGATAGGGATGATGAAACTAGCCCTAGTGAAAAGAAGAATATTGATAAGGTGGATGTAATTGATCTGTCTGATAATGAAGTGATTGGAAGAGTTGTCCCTGGGATTGCCAATAGATTGAAAACAAGGAAAGGAAAGAATGTGGAAGCTTCTCCTAAGAAGTCAGCTGAAGGGAAGAAGAAAAAGGCTTCTGTGGTTGGTCCAACCAAGTCATGGAGCAAAGTGGTTGTGAAATCCAAAAAGAGAAAGGTGAGGGAGGATTCAGAGTCTGAATTTGATGTTGAGGATGATGTTCAAGACATCACACCTGTGAGAAGGTCTATATTAAAGAGAATTGCTGATAAAATCCCTGATATCCCTGTTGACAATATTTCATTCCACTATGCTAGCAGTGCATCCATGTGGAAATTTGTCTGTCAGAGGAGACTAGCACTGGAGAGAGAACTTGGTGGAGATGCCTTGGATCTTAAGGAAGTTATTGAATTGATTAGATTTGCTGGGTTAATAAAGACTGTGTCTGGACTGTCCAAGTGCTATGATGGATTAGTCAAGGAATTTATTGTCAACATTCCTATGGCTACTAATGATAGCATAAATATGGATTTTAGAAAGGTTTATGTGAGAGGTCAATGTGTAAACTTTTCTCCAGAGGTAATTAACACTTACCTAGGAAGGGATGAGCAGGAGTATAAAGAGTTAGAAGAAACAGACAATGTTGTGTGCAAGGAAATCACACAGGGCAAGTGAAAGTCTGGCCTCTGAAAGGAAAATTATCTGCCAGTTTGTTAAGTGTCAAATATGCTATTCTGCACAGAATAGGAGCAGCTAATTGGGTCCCTACCAATCACGAGACAACTATCTCTATTTGATTAGGAAAATTTATTTATGTTGTTTGGACAAAGAGGTTATTTGATTATGGGGCTTATATATATGATCAGACTATCAAGCATGCTGCTACAAATTCAGCGAAGATGCCTATTGCCTTTCCCTCTCTCACTTGTGGGATCATCCTATCACAACATCCTGAGATTCTTCATCAATTTAATGTGGTGTGTAAGAGAGAATCTGCCTTGTCAATCCACTATAAGCTGTTTGAAGGGAAGCATGTCCCTGACATTGTCAAGACATCAGCTTCAACATCACAACAGCCACCTGCCTAAACTGGGTTGATTTTAGAATTGGAGGAAGCTTGCAAGGAGTTGGATGAAGTCATCAGAGTGAGTACTGAAAGAAAGTTAAAATTTGAAAAACTTCTCATGACTCTGAGATTGGCAGAAAAAGAAGTTGAAGCAGTTAATGCTAGCCAAAATGATAATGATGTTGAAGGACCAGGTTCTGAAGAAGGTGGCCCTAGCACTGATGATGAAGATGAGCCAAGCTCTGGTGAAGATTAAATTTCTTTTGTTGTTTCTGCTAGACAATATTTTTTTTTTGCTTTTGTTGTTCTGTTCTGCACTTGAAGTGCTTAATTATGTAATTTGAATATTGTGGGTTTTTAAGCACTTTTTATGTTCTATGATTTGTCTTGTCTTGTATGCTGACTTTAGACTGACAATGAGAGCTAGCTTAGGACTAACTGGTAGTTAGTAGGTGTTTGTCCAATTATGGCTAAAAAGGGGGAGAGTTAGCCAAGTCAAGGCGTGGTTGTGAAAGCCAAGGTGTGGGTCTGATGTTTTTCAGAAGTTGAGGGGGAGAGTGCTTGTGCAGCTGTATGCTGGTTCTGGTTTTAAGGGGGAGCTTGACCCTTTACTGAGCTGATGGAGTTTGTGCAGCATTTTGAAGGAATGCTGCTAGGAGTTTTTAACCGTTTTAACATGTTAATCCGCTGCTGAAGTCTCTGATGTTGCAGAGATTGTTTTAGCCAAAATTAGCCAAAGGAGGAGATTGTTAGCTCTTGGATTGGCTAGAATTTTGGTAAAACAAAGTTGTGTAATGTTAATGTCACACGGGTGATGTCTTAACATTGAGTCTTAACATTGGTTTATGTTAAGGATTTAAGTTGTTGAAGTTTTGAAGTCTGATGTCACATGCGATGTCATGACATCAGATATGCAGATCAGTAAACATCAGGTCTGAGATGTTTTTAGGGTTAAGCGTATTAGCTGGAATTTGGGAGAGCTGGTAGAGTAATTGGATGTGAATATCTTGGAGGAGATATTTTCTGTTACAAACAGATTTGATGCAGATTTGTAGGAGTGTTTAAAGGCTGAAGATTCAAGAAGATTTTGAGAGAGAAAATCTATTGCAGATTCAGTTTTAAATAACAAATCAGGTCAGATATTGTAGCAGGTCTAAGACCAGATCAAATAGCTATATAAAGCGTATCAATCCTTTGAAGAAAGAAACGAAGAAAGAGAGCTAAAGACTGAGAGTCGTTTGAGTCTTCGTGTTTGTATTGTAAACCATTCTAGTGTGAATTGGTGTTGTTGTTTTGAGTTGTTCTTGATCAAAGCTGTGAAGCAGAATCAAGTTGTGTTTTTCAAAGTGTGTGATCTTTGAATTATATCACTGAAGTGATTTAGGGATTGAGTAGTGTTCTCATACTTAAGTGGTCTCTTAGGTAGAAGGTTCATTAAGTAGTGATTAAGTTTAGGAGATGTCAACTGGGTTGTTGAGTCTGTAAATTTGATACTACTAATAGTGAAATTCATCCCTGGCTTGGTAGCCCCCAGACGTAGGTAGTTAGACCGAACTGGGTGAACAATTCTTTGTGTACTCTTCTGTTGTTTTACTTTGTCCATTGTAGAGTATGTTGTTGTGACATCACACGTAACATCACATATCTGGTACCAGAATTTAAGAATTGACCCACTTCACCAACTCCTCGTACGCCACGACATCCTGCCCGCATAGCTCGCTCGGTTGGAGAACGTAGTCACTGGGCCTCTTGGCTAAATGATCGGGTGCCCAATGGATGGGGAACTTATAGATTCTTCGCCTGATGAACCTCCCCGACTCGTCATGCAGATCATTCCCATCCTCGTCAACTTCGATCTCCCAGACGTATGTACTATCCTAGGCAGCTTCGGACAAGGGCTCGATGACGTAATACCGCTCTTTGAACATCCGTATTGACTCCGAGAATGGCTTAAACAACTTGCATGGCTGCTTCAAAGAGACCCAACCGTACTTCCTCCTCGATAGCTGCCTTTGAAGATGGAAGACAATCAAGAACAGAGGGAGAGTAACCCCTATGGAGAGATGCTTGCACACCATCTCAAACGCCCGGATAAAGGCCAACGAATTAGGATGCAGTTGCGTGGGGGGCAATTTCAAATGAACGAACACTGACTGCTGAAAATCAGTGAACGGCAACCTTAGGCCCAACTCCTTAAAGGCATATTCATACATCGTGAAACGGTCCCTAAAGTTCGTGCAGACCCGCTCATCCACAGAAGGGAAATGCACCTTCCACTCTCCCTCTGATCCAACCTCCGTAAAAACGTCCCCCAAATACTTCGCAAAAGAAGACACATGCTCAGTGGGTTCGGCCACCTCCCACTCCTCGGCGGAGTCCACGGCGATGTCCTCGTCCATGTCGTCCCTCTCCTCTTCCTCCCTAACATCGCTGGGGGAACTCGAAGCCGTCGAGCTACTATTGTCCGAAGAACCTGTTTCTTCCTCGGACGTGTCTAAGACAATCTCTCTATCTGGCCCTGTTGCCATGTCGATCACCTAAAAAGCATAGAAGAAAGTGAATTCAACAACAAATCAAATCCACCCTTCCACCGCTAAGTCAAGTGAAAGGGCGCACAAAGGGCTGAGGACAACGTCCCCGTCCTAAGCCCTAACATCAAAGGAAAATCTGAAACCTCCCCGCGAGGAGACGCTCGAAACAAATCATCCCCGAGCGAGGAGGTTCCCCGCACTCATACCCAGTTTTCGTTTGAAGCTTCCCTGGAAATCGCAAAGCTTCACCGGAATGTGGGAGTGTTTTGCCAGAAAACTCATCACCCACTAAGAAGATGAACAAACGCGGCGGTCACACATGCATAGCTGTCGCAACGACGCCACAGTCCGTCATCCTCACTAAAGCATACTAACACGCCGGCGACATGTCAGAAGTGGAAAAGTGGCACGACCACCGTCCACCACCAACAATCATCGGAAATCCACCTATTTCGTCCTCTAACCTAGCCCTAACCACATGCAATCTACCATTGACAACCAAAAGGAGTAGAACAAAAATAGGATCAGAAAACTTACTTGATTTTAGAAGATGAAAGTGGATCCTCTAAAGCTTGGAACAGTGGTCGGAGTAATCAGACGACGGTGACGGGCAGGAACGTTGAAGGAGACGATGAAAGATCAGAACGAAAAAGTTTTAAATGGAACGAATTTCCCCTTTTTATACAAAGGGGCACGTGCAAACACACGCTCGTAGGCCATGATGGCTATCAACTAGCCATCATTGCCTAGTAACTGCTACACGGAGCTCTAGGCACACGTGGCAACCCAACGTTTCCAATTCTGTCTGACCATTAGTCTCCCTGAACACCCGGCAAGAAGGTCACGACCACGAATTTCACGGACACCATGGGTCACGAGCACATTAAGATTATCCTCCTCGTCTTCAAATGACGACTCCATGCTAGCTCCCCGGAGCAACGAGCTATCCTTAAGTCATCACTCCCATGCTTGGGAGTAACGACTTGGGGAGCTCCTGTTCTGGACTGGACCAATCGCTAGACATGGCTCAATCCGCTTCTGCTCCAGAGCGGCCCAAATTGCCTAAGTCCAATCCACGAAGGGGAGAAAGTTACCTTTCTGCCCTCAAACCGGGCAAGGAATACATCGTTCCTCCCCGGAGTTACTGCCTGTCACGCACGACTTCACTGCTCCCCGAACAGTTAAGGGCAGGTGCCCGAAACCACGCTTATGCCCGACATAACGGCTAGTTTCGGGCACCCCTGCCCGACATAACGGCTAGTTTAGGCAGTTACCTATTCTTCGGGAAAACGGTTATTTTGCCCGAAAATAGGACCGTTGGCCACGCGCTGGGGGCTCTATATAAACCCTCTTGCTTGAGAGAGTCAGGTATCCAATATTCACCCTAAGAACTCATACTTTGTACTTTCCCCTTTTCTCTAACCCTTTCTTACTTGAGCGTCGGAGTACCTTGCAGGTACACCTCCCCCCTCTCCCTACGACCAGCATCCCTGACGCACTTGGTGACCCAATTCTACAGGATCTGATCCAGCCTTCACGATCAGATATGCATGAGCCTCTGTCTACTTTCCAAATCTCAATTACATTTATGATTTTTTAGGCTTAATCAAGGTTTTGCAGCACCTAAAGGCATCGGTAATTGAAAGATCACACGCACTTATGCTTAACTATGTTACTTATATTTTACTCCTGAGTTCTGTGCCCGTGTTTTCTACCCTCCTCATTATGAATCAAAAGACTTGTGTTGGATATAGTATGAAACTTTATTATGGCTTAGATATGCTAATGTGATTTCTTAGGGGTGTTTATGCATTTCCATCACTTGCAAGTTTATTGATATATATTTATTTTAAGGATGATAAAATGAATGGATTGAATTATTAATGGATGGATTAAAATAATTTATTAATTCATTAACAATTCATTATTTTTAAAAAAAATATCCAATTCAATTCAGTTATTAAGGATAAAATACATTCAATCCATCCATTAACATATTTTTTTATTTTTGAAAAAAAAAATCAGTTTTTTCTTTAAAAAAATCGACCATTTTTATTTTCCAAAAAATATATGTTTTAATTTTTCGAAAAAATTTGATTTTATTTTTATTTTTGAAAAAATCTTTTTTTTTTTTTGAAATTTTTTAAAATTAAATCCAATAGAGATAAAAATTATCCATTGGATCATTAAAATATATAAAATGTATTGGATTAATAAATACATATAAATTGATGAATTTAATTTAATCAATTAAATTACTTTTTATATAGTGGGTGAATTTTTATAGATAAATTGGACCGATTTTGTCTTAATAAATCTAATTGTCATCCAGAATTTATTTTGAGTTTGATGAATTTAGAATAGATATCATTTCATTAAGTAGTGAAATAAGTAGTAAAAGTATTAATAAATATAACACAATTTGCTAATATGGTAGATTAACTCATGGACACATTAGATTAACCTAAATGATTATATATAATATTTAAAACTGTGAGATTTGGGTCGAACTCATGCTGTGTCGAAGAAGAGCTTTCACGTGTTTCGACAGGAGGCAAGCATGCAGTCAAAGCCTGTTCACATGCTGGTGCCTGAGTGTTACATATTGTAGTCGAAGTTTTGTTCTAGTATGTACTGTCGAATTGGGCCTTGTGTTAAGGATCCAATTGTTTAGGTAGCTTGGGCTGCAAGTTATCTAGCTAGTCTATAAATAGGCTAGTACACTCAGTTTGTTGAGTATGACAAATTGTGATATTCACTTGTAATCATTTGTGACTTTAATGAGAAAGTGAATAGTAAACATAATTTATATTTTCCCAACCCTTGTTGTTCCTTCTTCTTCTTCTTGTGTTTTCTTTCTTGGTTTTCCGTTAACCCTTGTTTGGTTCTTGATCATCAAGAAACCGTTTTATACTTTGCTTAAAGATATCGTTTTACACAACAAATTGGTGTGATAAGCATGGAGAAGATGTCTTTAACAAAGTATGAGATCGAGAAGTTCACCGGAGTGAACGACTTCGGTCTGTGGCACTTGAAGATGAAAGCCCTACTGGTTCAGCAGGGTTGTTTGGAAGCGTTGAAGGGAATGACAACCGTGGATGCTGCTTTGACTGAAAGAGAAAAGACAGTAATGATCGAGAAAGCCCACAACGCGATTTTGTTGAGCCTTGGTGATAAGGTTCTCCGGCAGATATCAAAGGAGACTACGGCGTCAGGATTATGGGTTAAACTTGAAAGTTTGTATATGAGCAAATCTCTAGTGAATCGTCTCTACCTGAAGCAAGCCTTGAATTCATTCAAGATGAGTGAAGACAAAGCTTTGACTGAGCAGTTGGATTCGTTCAACAAGCTGATTCTTGATCTTGAAAACATTGATGTGAAGGTCGATGATGAAGATCAAGCACTGTTGATGTTGTGTGCTTTGCCTAAATCGCATGCTCACTTCAAAGAAACACTCTTGTATGGAAGAAAGTCCCTGACCTTTGAAAAAGTTCAAGCAGCCTTGTATTCGAAGGATTTAAACGAAAGAAAGGAAAAGAAACCTTCATCAGTTGGCGAAGGGTTGTCCGTGAAAGGAAGATCGTCAAAGAAAGATGGTAGGTTTGACAAGAAGAAAGGAAAGGCTCAACAGAAGTCTTATGGTGGTGATATGTCTAGTATCAAATGTTATAATTGTAAGAAGGAGGGTCACACAAGAAGGGTGTGCCCTGAGCGCCTGAATAATCATGGAGGTAAGGACAATGGGAATGCAGCTATAGTGCAAGATGGTTATGAATCATCTAATGACCTTGTGGTTTCGAGCAGCAACTCTTGCGAAGAGTGGATTATAGATTCTGGATGTACTTGGCATATGACTCCAAACAAGAATGTGTTTGAAGAATTGTGTGATCGAGATGGTGGATCGGTGCTGATGGGGATCAATAAAGCTTGCAAGATTGCAGGTATTGGATCTGTTAGATTCAAGCTCCATGATGAGTCAATAAAGCTATTGACTGGGGTTAGGTATGTACCTGATCTTAAGAGGAATTTAATTTCTCTTGGTGAATTCGACAAAAAGGGATATGTTTTCAAAGGAGAGCAAGGTATCCTGAAAGTCATGAAAGGGTCGAAGGAAATCTTGAAAGGCGTGAAAAACCAAGGCTTGTATACCCTTGAGGCTGAGGTTGTAAGTGGTTCGACAAATGTTGTATCCACGAAACTTGTGTCGAAGACAGAATTATGGCACATGAGATTGGGCCATGTCAGCGAAAGAGGCCTGGTCGAATTGGGGAAGCAGAACCTGCTAGGAGGTGACAAAGTCGAAAAGCTTGAGGTTTCTGAATCTTGTGTATTTGGTAAATCCTGTAGGGCGAAGTTTAACAAAGGCAAGCAAAGAACACATGGATCCCTTGATTACATTCATGTTGATCTTTGGGGGTCTGCAAGGAATCCTTCACACTCAGGTGCAAGGTATTTTCTATCCATCGTTGATGACTATTCCAGAAAGCTATGAGTATTCATTCAGAAGATGAAGGATGAAACTTTTGAGAATTTCAAAAGTTGGAAGGTTCTGGTCAAAACTCAAACTGGCAGAAAGGTTAATAGGTTGAGAACTGACAATGGCATTGAATTCTGCAACGAAGCGATCGATAGTTACTGTGTTGAGTCTGGGATTGCAAGACATAAGACTGTAGCAGGTACTCCTCAACAAAATGGCTTAGCTGAGATATTCAATCGAACAATCCATTAAAGGGTTAGATGCATGTTGGTTAGTGCTGGATTGAAGAAGGTGTTTTGGGCAGAGGCTGTTTCGACAGTAGCTTATCTAATAAATAGATGTCCCTCGACTGCGCTGGGAATGAAGACACCTGAAGAAGTTTGGTCGGGTCATCCACCAGATCTCGACAAACTGAGAGTATTTGGTTGTTTAACCTATGCTCACATTAGGCAAGACAAGGTCAAACCTAGAGCTCTGAGATGCATGTTTCTTGGATATCTTGAGGGAGTCAAGGGTTATAGGTTGTGGTGTGTAACACCCTTCTACCCCACATACAATACGCGGTAAAATAATCATTTAAAATCAGAGTACAACATAGAAAGGCGTCACATTTTCGTCTTAAAACATCTTGATAACAATCCTGCTTCGTAGTACGAGTTTCTCAACAATTTAATTCAAAACATCGCAGCGGAATAACTTTATGTCAATCAAATTAAACTTCAAACATCTTAAAGAAAACGATAATAGCATACGTTAAACCAAGTAAAATAGAACTCAGAGGTTCACAATGTTCCCGACCCGATGTTACATAATCAGAGCAAGACACACCCTCTACTCAACTGAAAAGAAACTGACTCCAAAGCTACTATTCACGCACCTCGAACTAATCTTGGTTATCTGCACGTTACCCACGTAGAGGCAACATTCAAACAGGCAGGGTGAGTAATCACAATTCAATATAAATCATATAAAGAAAAGACATTAACAGGGCAACAATTATTTTTTATCAAATACTACAACGACTCATCCAAACCATCATATAAAACATCACGTCACCAATATCACTCATATGTGAAATTCTGGTATCAGATATGAGATGTCGAAAGAGATGTCACGACACTAATATCTAAACAATGATCAATTTATGAACAAGATAAAATGCAGTAAACAATTGTAAAGAGACACAAGCAATTGTTAACCCAGTTCGGTGCAATCACACCTACGTCTGGGGGCTACCAAGCCAGGAAGGAAATCCACTAAACATAATTAGTTTGAAGATTCTTAGTAAACACTCTCTAGTTTACAATCTTCTCACCTAATCTCTACCCGTGTAATTTCTATCTAAGACACTCTCAGATAAGAGACACCTCTCACTCCCCCTCAATCACATGCAGTGATAACTACAGAAAAGTACAAAGTTTAGAAGGACACACTTCAATGACAACACTTGATCTTGCTTAAAAGCTTCAATCAAGAACAAAGCACTCGTGCTTAAAGGCTTAGAGTGAACAACTTATAACTCAAAGACTCAGTCCAATACAAGCATCTAAATGATGAATGATACTCACAAGAAAACAACCAACAAAAGACTTAAACCCTAATACTTGAATACGCATCTTTCAATATCTTCTCTCTACTTTGCAAATAGGGTTAGCACGTCTTTAAATAGAAACAATCTTCTTGGGCTTGGGCATTAGCAAATCTCAGATTTAATTCACAATTAAAACTGATTATGCTCCAAATCTTTTTGCACGAAAATAACAACAAACTATTCTTAAAAAAAGTAGTAGAATGCGCTTGCTTCAAATAATGTCACGCCATGATTTTCGCACGCAATCACTGAACATAAACACACAAAAGATTGTAAATAAAGCGCAACAAATAAACCATAACATTCTGAACAGGATGTTCTGTAAACAGATGCTAGGACATCCGGCTAGACATCATGATCAGAGCCCTGCAACAATAAGAAAGACCACCTGCACAATGTTAGAATCACATGTCAAGACATCAAGCATAACATCTTGATGTAACACCGTTTTACCAAAATTGCTGCCAATAATGCACTAACAAACTCCCCCTTTGGTAAATTTTGGCTAAAACAATATTTGAGCACAAAGGCACCAACACACATCAGAGAACCATGTAGCAGGAATAATTAGAACGCAACTAACATCTCAAAAAAAATTTGAAACTCCCCCTCAAGCCAAAGAACCAGATAACCAACTCTTCAAGAAATTCCAAAGCACACAGAGCACTACACACAAAACTATGCCACTTGGTATCAGCACAAAACTATGTCACTCTCCCCCTTTTTAGCCATAATTAGACAAACTCCACTAAGAAGTTGCCAAAAAAAAAACATAACAAATAAGCAAGATGACAGAAACCACTAAAAGTAGAAGGAACCATTCAGAACTATTGATAAACCCAGAGGCAAATCCATAGAGTAGAAAGTACATGAATACATGCCAAGCACAATAAGTTCCAAATAAAATCTGAATCATCCAACCAAAAGAAGAACCAAAAAGAAATTCCAAAGATCACCATCAGTAGCAACAATCACCATCAACTCTCTTCACCAAAACTTTCATCTTCAGCACCAGTAGCAGAACCAGAATCATGACCTTCATTATCATTAGTCCTCTCACTAGAGGTGTGGTCTTCACCAACTTCCTCTTCACTTGCACCAGCAACCTCAATACTGTCACCTTCACCCTGTTCCAAATTCTTGATCAAGGCTTCCAATTTCAGCTTTCTTGCAGTAGTAACATGAATGACATCTTCCAACTCTCTGCAGGTCTCCTTCAATTCTGAAATAAGCCCAGTCTTTGTGGTAAGTTTCTTCTCAGCAGATGTCAAGACAAGGTCTGGGACATGTCTTTCTGCAAACAGTTTATAATGCACAGATAAAACATAATCTCTCTTGCAGGCCACATCAGTACTGCAAAGAATGCCAGTGTACTGGCTGAGGATAATACCACATATTAGAGAAGGAAAAGCAATGGGCATTTTGACACCATTGGTTGTAGCATGCTTCACAATCTGATAAAAAATGTAACTGCCATAGTCAAACTTAACCTTTGTACCAACATCAAAAATGAATCTTCCTAACCCAACAATAATGGTGGAAATGTGATTTGTAGGAACCCAATTAGCTGCCCCAATCCTGTGCAGGATTGCATATTTGACACTCAGTTGTCCAGCATACAGTTTTCCTTTCAAGGGCCAAGCAGTCACCTGATTTGCAGTGATTACCCTGCAAACCTGATTGTCAGTTACTTCCAGCTCACTTTCTTCTTGCTCATTTCTTCCCAAGTATTTATTGATAACAACAGGGGAAAAATCAATACATCTCCCCCTCACATACACCTTCCTAAACTCCATACTTCTTCTGTCAGCAATATCCACAGGGATGTTCACAATGAACTCCTTGACCAGCACATCATAGCATTTGGAGAATCTAGACACAGTCTTTATTAATCCAGCATTATTAATCAACTCCATAACCTCCTTGATCTCAAAAGCATCGTTACCCAGATCTCTCTCCGGAGTAACCCTTCTTTGATATACAAACTTCCACTTTTGCACACTATCAACAGAATGGAATGAAATATTATCCAGTGGAGCATCTGGCACTATGTCAGATGGTCTCTTGGTTATAGAATTTCTAACAAGAGCGATGTCCTGGACATCATCATCAACATCATTATCAGACTCAGAATCTGATCTATTCTTCCTTTTCTTAGATGGAGTAACAACTTTGCTCCATGCTTTGGAAGGTCCAACAACAACCTTTTTCTTGCCAACAACATATTTCCCTCTAGGAATGTTGTCAACAACAAATTTCCCTCTTCTTGCCTGTAAGCGTTTGGCTATGCAAGGATTCACATTAGCAATTAATTCATTTTCAGATGGTAATTCATCAAGATTCACAACATCATCAGAGTCATCTGTCCTCTTGTCACTCTGATCGGGACCATCAGTCTTCTTCTCCACACCAGGAATATCAACAGCACCTTCAATCCCCCCTTTCTTCAGCACAGAGTTAGCCAACTTGTGCAGATTTTTCAGTATCAGTACCCTTATCAGAATTTGAAGAATCAACATCTCTTTCCTCGCTTTGATTAGCATTTGAAGTGGGAATAACATCAATTTGAGAAAGTGGGGTTGAAATCCCAGGAACATTATGACCTCCATATAAAACTCTAGTAACCAATCTTCTAATAGTTCTATCAACATACAGACTATCTTCGGTGGCCCTATTTTTAGAAGATGGCGCAAGAGGAGTTTTAGAAGTGTTACCTATAGGAACACATTTGGAAACTCTAGCATGAGAGGTTGTGGGCTTTTTCAACTCAGCGTCAGCGTAAGGGACCATGGCAAGTGGAGCAACCTCTATCACATCATCAAATGAGACGCTCACCGTAGGTTTTGATTCTGACCTAGCAGACTTGGAAGGAGATGAACCATGGTGTTGAGACATCTTGAGATTTTTGTGGATGAAGCAAGGATGTCCAAGCAGAGGTATTGTGGAGGTATGGAAGGTGAAGGAGCAGTTGGAATGGGATGTAGTGTTAGGGTAGCGTGTGAGAATATTACTTTTGGTATTTTGAAATGATTGTACTTGATGGAGACACTTTATTTTGGGGAAATACAATACCACTTGAATGATATTTTCACTCAACATTAATTGCTACAAATCCTCATAAATACAAATCCCTAATTTTCCTCTTAAAATTTCAGATTGACTAGCATCCAATGCCTTAGTGAAGATGTCAGCTAACTGCTTCTCTGTGGCAACATGTTCTAAGGCAATAATCTTGTATTCTACAAGTTCCCTTATAAAATGATGACGAATATCAATGTGTTTGGTCCTGCTGTGTTGAATAAGATTTTTGGAGATGTTTATAGCACTTAAGTTATCACAATACAATTTCATGACATCTTGTGTGACATTATATTCAGTTAGCATCTGTTTCTTCCACACCAATTGAGAACAGTTGCTTCCGGCTGCTATGTACTCAGCTTCAGCAGTAGACAGAGAGACACAATTTTGCTTCTTGCTGAACCATGATATAAGATTATTCCCCAAAAAGAAGCATCCTCCTGATGTGCTTTTCTATCATCAGCACTTCCAGCCCAATCAGCATCACAATATCCAGATAATACACAGCCAGATCCATGTGTGTATAACATACCATAATCACATGTTCCATTATCATACTTCAGAATCCTCTTTACTTGATTGATATGACTCACTTTGGGTTCAACTTAGTATCTAGCACACACACCTACAGCAAAAGCAATGTCAGGCCTGCTAGCTGTAAGATATAACAGGCTCCCTATCATACTTCTATAGAGACTTTGGTCCACATTAACACCCTTTCCATCTTTAGACAACTTCAGATGAGTAGGAGCAGGTGTCCTTTTGTGACTGGCATTCTCCATCCCAAACTTCTTAACTTTGTTCTTGGCTTATTTACTCTGAGATAGGAATATAGAATCTTCCATTTGTTTGACTTGCAACCCAAGAAAATAAGTTAAGTCACCAACAAGGCTCATCTCAAATTTTGACTGCATTTGCTGAACAAAATGTTGGACCATCTCATCAGACATCCCACCAAACACAATATCATCAACATAGATTTGAGCAATCATGAGCTTCCCTCCTTATTCTTTGACAAAAATAATCTTATCTATGCCACTTTTCTGTATCCATTATTAACAAGAAATTCGGTTAGTCTCTCATACCAAGCTCTTGGATCTTGCTTCAATCCATACAGAGCTTTTTCAACTTATAAACATGATTAGGAAAGGTTGGATCAATGAATCCCTTAGGTTGTTCAACATAGACCTCCTCATTTAGGTATCCATTTAAGAAGGCACAAACAGCTTGAATCTCAGGATGCAGACAACTCCTAATAGCAATCTGATGGATTCAAGGCGAGCTACAGGAGCAAAGGTTTCATCAAAGTTAACCCCCTAAATCTGAGTATATCCCTGAGCAACCAATCTAGATTTATTTCTTGTGACCACCCCTTTTTCATCTGACTTGTTCTTATATACCCATTTTGTTCCAATCACATTTGTTCCTTCAGGTCTTAGAACCAGCTCCCATACTTCATTTCTTTTGAATTGCCCTAGCTCTTCTTGCATGGCATTAATCCAGAATTCATCAGTTAAGGCTTCCTTGACATTTTTTGGTTCAATTTTTTACACAAAATAAGAACTTGTTATGACTTCTCTTGATTTAGTAGTGACTCCCTCATTTAGATCACCTATGATAAGATCTATAAGATGGTCTTTCTGAATTCTGATGAAAGGTCCCTTGTTTACTAGCTCAGATTCAGGTTCTGCATTAGTAGGATTAGGATCAGTGTTTTTGTCTAAAGCTTCTGCAGAGATATCAAAGAATGTTCCAACATCTTCTAGAACATCAGCCTCCTTATGCAAATCATCAACAACAACATTTATAGACTCCATCATAACTTTAGTTCTGGAGTTGAAGACTCTATAGGCTCTGCTGTTAGTAGAATAGCCTAAAAACATTCGTCCATCACTTTTTAGATCCATCTTTCTTCTTTGGTCACAATCTGCCAAGATATAACATTTGCTTCCAAACACATGGAAGTATTTGACAGTAGGTTTTCTTCCCTTCCATATCTCATACAAGGTAGTTGTGGTTCCTATTCTTAAGGTCACTCTATTATGAACATAACAAGCAGTGTTCATAGCTTCAGCCCAGAAATAGTAAGGCAGTTTGTTTGCATGGATCATAGCTCTAGCGGATTCCTGGATAGTTCTATTTTTTCGCTCCACAACTCCATTTTGCTGTGGAGTAATGGGAGAAGAGAATTCATGGTCAATCCCTTCAGATGAGCAAAATTCAACAAATTTGTGGTTCTCAAATTCCTTCCCATGGTCACTTCTGATTCTAACAACATTTCTCTCATTTTCTCTTTGAAGTCTTTGGCAAAGATCTTCGAACACATCAAACACTTCAGATTTTTCTCTTATAAAATTCACCCAAGTATATCTGGAAAAATCATCCACCACCACATAAGCATACTTCTTTCCACCAAGACTTTCCACCTGCATAGGTCCCATCAGGTCCATGTGAAGGAGTTCCAACACTTTTGAAGTAGTGAGATGTTTAATTTTCTGGTGCGACATCTTAGTTTGCTTTCCAATTTGGCATTCACCACATACGCTTCCTTCTTCAATCTTTAGCTTAGGAATTCCTCTGACAGCTTACATAGAGATGATCCTCTTCATCTCTTTTAGATGTAAATGACCAAGTTTTTGGTGCCATAGTTTCACTTCATCTTCTTTGGCTAGAGCACAAGTGGAGGAGTAACTAGAATCTTGAGGAACCCATAAGTAGTAGTTGTCCTTAGATCTGACTCCCTTCATAATCACTTCACTCTTTTCATTTGTAACCAAGCATTCAGATTTGGTGAAGTTGACACTGAATCCTTGATCACACAGTTGACTGATGCTTATCAAGTTGGTAGTCAACCTTTTAACCAGCAACACATTATCAAGATTTGGAACTCCTAGCAGTTCAGCTTTCCAACCCCCTTGATTTCACCCTTGGCTCCATCACCAAAGGTCACATAGCTGGTGGAATGAGATTTGATGTTAACTAACAGATTTTTAATTCCTGTCATGTGTCTAGAGCAACCACTGTTAAAGTACCAATCCTCTTTAGCTGAGACTCTGAGAGGCATGTGAGCTATCAAACTGGTAGCAGCAGCCTTGGGAACCCATTGTCTTCCATTAGTAGGAATGTTTTGATTGGATCTAGGTTGAGGAGCAGGCTTAGGATATCCATACAGTCTAAAGCAGAAAGGTTTTATGTGACCAAAATGCCCACAGTAATGGCATCTCCATCTTTGGAATCTTCCTCTTAAGTGGTTGGGATATCCTCTCCCATGATGTTGAGGCACCTGATGTGTTATATTACGTTCAGGTCCAGATGAATGTCCTCTCCTATGATGTTGAGACACCTGATATGACATATTACGTTTAGGTCCGGAAGAACTAGCATCTGAAGAGGGTTTCTTTTCTCCATCAAATCCTAGCCCAGTCATATCTCCTGCCATTTTTCCAACCTGAAGAATTTCATCCAATGTGTCAGATCCACTGTTCAACATTCTGACAGGTTTGGACATTTGATCAGGCTTGGAGTTCAGTAATATGACTTCATTCTCTAGCTTAGAGATGGTTCCAAGATGTTCTGCTTTTTCAGCCTTCAGTTGAATTATAAGTTTCTTCTGCTTCTCCCATTCGTGACAGACTTCTTCACTTCTGAGACACAGCTCTTTGTAGGAAGCTGCTAGTTCTTCAAAGGTCAATTCATCATCACTAGAATCTTCATCATAGACATATCTTCCAGTCAAAACAGTCACATGTTTAGCAGATTCTTCTTCAAGTTCACTTTCAGAATCCTCATCAGACCAAGATACAGTTAGACTCTTCTTTTGTTTCTTGAGGTAAGTAGGGCATTCAGCTCTAATGTGACCAAATCCCTCATATCCATGGCACTGAATCCCTTTCCCTTGAGTGGATTTTTCTTCAGACCTTGTTCTTCTACCAACATCATTAGACCTGCTGATGTCAGATGAGTTGTTATTGACATTAGGTCTTGACTTTATGTCCATCCTCTTCATCACCTTGTTTAATTGTCTTCCTAGCATTACTATAGCATTTGATAAGCTTTCATCAGTATCCAGAGCACATTCCTTCTCTCCATCTTCAACATTGGACACAAAGGCTATGCTTTTGGATTTCTTTTCAGATCTATCACTTATCCCTAGTTCAAATGTTTGGAGGGATCCAAAAGGTTTATCCACCCTCATCTTGCTGATATCTTGGGCTTCTTCTATGACAATCACTTTCATATCAAATCTCTTGGGAAGAGACCTGAGAATTTTTCTTACCAGCTTTTCATCATACATCTTTTCACCCAGGGCATTTGAAGCATTGGCTATTGATAAGTGCAAATTGTACCTATTTTTGTATATATGTTTTGTTTCACTTATCGATTCTTTTTGGTAAATATCGTGCGAATAAAACCCAATTTGTTTGTAAATACGTTTAGTTTACGTTTTCGGTGTATAGTGCGTTACCGTGTAAATATCATTGAGTTTAATCGATTTTCATTTATTTTTGTAGGTGTTCCAGCAATGGAATATTTCCATATTCATAAAGAGCATTGAATAAACTTTCCAACGCTTTAAACCGTGCGTCAATCGGAGTTACGGTTCAAGAGTTATGAAGAAAACAAATTCTGATTTTCTGTCATACTCGCTAGGCGAGCCCCCGTAGCGAACACTCGCTAGCTTGTTCGCTAGGCGAACCGGGGCGAACAGAAAGTTCCAGAATCGTGAAAAAAACTCAACAGAAAGGCGGTTTATGTTCGCCTAGCAAACGGGGACTCGCTAGGCGAACCTGGAAAGTCAGAATTGCCTATTTTAGCCATTTTTCATCATTTTTTATGTTATGGTTTTGGGGATTCTTGCTCCAACTCCATCAAACTTCATTTTTTTAGTAGATTAGCTTAGCAAACAACATGGAAGATTGCATGTGGATGATCCGAGGTGGATTTCTCATCGATCGGCTCCGACAATCCGTGAAGTGTTTGGTTCATTTCTCTTCCTCTTTGTGTATTCTTTCTTGTTGGGTTGTGCATATGTATTTGCTATGAACTCATGTATATTTTTCGCCCATGGCATTGTATAAAACTTGCTTTACAAATCTTTATTGGTAATTGTCTCTAATTTTTGCTTTATGCGCGGGGTTTGTGTCGCGTTAGACATAACCTTCACGAACGTCGATTAGGGAGGATTGTCTGTTGGTTGCTGGATTCTAGAGATAGATTTAGGGCTAACAATCTTTAATAGGCGTCGAAGCTTAATGCCTTTCGTGTTTCGAGGCTTCGCTCGCGAGAGTGACAAAGAGAGTAACACGGTTGTTTTCTCAACTTTGCGTTAGACATAACCTGTGTTGTGAGCGATGCTGGGTGATATTGATGAGTATTGTAGGTGGAGTATAACTGGTCGGTAAGTTTAAGTTTGTGAGGAGTGATTTGTATGCATTGCCGGACGAGTTTTTCTTGTTGAAGAATGAAGTTCTTTTTGTTTTAATATTTACTTTTATGTTCTCTTGTTTGAAACTATTTTAATCCAAACTCATTAATGCGAGAGATTGTCGAACGGCATTCTTTCCCTCGAACCGATCTCTGTGGACACGACATAAATCCCGGAGGGAATTCTTTCCGAAAATAAATATTTTTGCTTGCTTGCCCTATTCTGCATTCAACAAAATGGCGCCGTTGCCGGGGATCGGTTTTGATATTGAGTCGCATTGCGATAATTTCTTTGTTTTTGAGTTTTGTATATATCGTATATATTGTCTATTTCCATTATGTTTGTTCAAGTGTTGTATACATTTTGTTCCCGTAACCGTTTGTTCATATGTTTGGTTAGGACACTTACTTTAGGTTTGCGCGGTGAGGCATCACTATGGCATGAAGGAAGTGAGTTTGCTAGCTAAGCAATGTAAAGGCGTCGAGCTTACGACGTAAAACAAGCATGTTGTATTATTTTCTTTGGTTGTGTGGTGAACTTTCATTAAACAAGTTGTACTCGGATTTTTCGTAAACTTCTCAAATCTTCACTTTACAACTTGTTTAATGAAATTTCTCCCTTTCTTTTCGTTTGTTGATATTAATAATTCTTGTTCTCGCTAAGCGAGTTCTGGCGAAGTCACCAGCAAAGGTTCGCCTGGCGAACGTTGGCGATGGTGCCAGCGAGGGAGTGGCAGAAAGTATGCAAAAACCTTCAGTAGGAAAACTGGGTAAATTCGCTAGGCGAGGGAGCCAGCGAATGCTCGCTGATGTGTTCGCGAGGCGAAGGTGCCAGCGAGGGGGTGGCAGAAACTTTCACTTTTGAAAACACCCAAACTTCGCTGGGGCGAAGGATGTAGCGAAGGCTCGCGTCACGAATGATTTGGTTCGCCTAGCGAACCCACGATAACTTTTGTGGGCGGTTTAAGTTTGAGGCACTTAAAGTGCCATGTTTTAGTTCATTCGCTATGCGAATGATTCATTCGCTAGGCGAAGGCTGCTAAGATTTTGGTTGTTGTTTGCTCACAGATTTTGATTGACTTATTTGAGGATGTTTTTGTGATTTTCCAAGTTGGTTCGTTTCAACTTGCGAATGCGTGGTAATGATCTTGTTAAGTTTTGTACACGTGCGAGGTATGTATTTATCGCTTTCTTTACTTTAGCATATTCATGATACTTAGGCATTTTACAAACTTCCATGTCATCCATTCTTTTGTATACTTGTTCTATTGTGAATCACTTTAGTTCCCAACCTTTTTGTGAGGTGGCTTTCTATTGTTCATATATGCGCGGAGAACCAACATTCTTGTTATAACTGAATTTTATTATGTTGAATCTTTTATTTGTGTTGATTATATGAATGCATGAAAAGGATCAAGGCAATTGTTTCATTTTGAGCACAACTACCTTAGCCAAATAGTCAATTCACCTTGTGAGTGTGTGAGAATTCGTAACCCCTTTGAGCTTTTTGATCCATGTTTTTATTTGAACTTAATGCTTGTCTATGAGTATTTAGTTCACTTATTTTTGAATGGATTTTGTTGTTTTTTCTTGGACCTCAACTTTGTGTTGTTGTATGGATTTTTTCCTTGCCTTAGAAAGTAGGGAGTATTCACATGATGGTGCGGTTGAATTCAAGTTGGGGAGAGAATGGTTGTTTACTCATTGGTTGAATTCTATGAGGATTGAAAAAGAAAAGAAAAAAGATAAAAATATGACAAAGAAAAGAAAAGAAAAAAGTGAAAAAGAAAGAAAAAAGAAAAATCCTTGAAAAAGGAAACAAAAAGAGTTACAATAATTGTGCTAAATAAGTATTGTGTTGTGTGTAACACTTGGGATGAAAGAAGAAGTTTGATTGAAATTTTGTGTGTGAATCTTTGTGAGTTTTCACTCCCTTAGGTTTAGGCAAGTTTTTGTTTCAATTACCCTTAGAAAATGCCCCTTGTTTGTTTACCCGGCCACATTACAACCTTGAAAGCCCTTGTGATTCTTGTCTTTGTATTTTCAATGTGAATTTGTGGATGTATGCATAATTTAGTCTTTTGTTTGCAAGATTGTCGTGTGAGTGAAAGAACCTCATTTTGTGTTTTTCATCTACCAATGATTATTTTTGCTAGGTGTGATTCACTTTGGAACTTGTGTTGTTTTAGAATTTTTGGCATAACTTTTGTACTTTGCTTTTGTTTCGTGACTATGTTATCGTTGCAGCTTAGTGGTAAGTATTTACTTTTTGTGTGTACCATTTTCATTTGAACCATTCATTCGTTTCCGTTTTTCAAAACCTGTTGATTCGTCTTTCTTTGGATATCGCTTTTGCATTTTCAAGTTTGTTTGATTTTTGTTTGTGGACAAACAAGTAGGTAAGTTGGGGAGAGTTTGATAAGTGCAAATTGTACCTATTTTTGTATATATGCTTTGTTTCACTTATCGATTCTTTTTGGTAAATATCGTGCGAATAAAACCCAATTTGTTTGTAAATACGTTTAGTTTACGTTTTCGGTGTATAGTGCGTTACCGTGTAAATATCATTGAGTTTAATCGATTTTCATTTATTTTTGTAGGTGTTCCAGTAATGGGATATTTCCATATTCATAAAGAGCATTGAATAAGCTTTCCAACGCTTCAAACCGTGCGTCAATCGGAGTTACGGTTCAAGAGTTATGAAGAAAACAAATTCTGGTTTTCTGTCATACTCGCTAGGCAAGCCCCCGTAGCGAACACTCGCTAGCTTGTTCGCTAGGCGAACCGGGGCGAACAGAAAGTTCCAGAATCGTGAAAAAACTCAACAGAAAGGCGGTTTACGTTCGCCTAGCGAACGGGGACTCGCTAGGCGAACCTGGAAAGTCAGAATTGCCTATTTTAGCCATTTTTCATCATTTTTTATGTTATGGTTTTGGGGATTCTTGCTCCAACTCCATCAAACTTCATTTTTTTAGTAGATTAGCTTAGCAAACAACATGGAAGCTTGCATGTGGATGATCCGAGGTGGATTTCTCATCGATCGGCTCCAACAATCCGTGAAGTGTTTGGTTCATTTCTCTTCCTCTTTGTGTATTCTTTCTTGTTGGGTTGTGCATATGTATTTGCTATGAACTCATGTATATTTGTCGCCCATGGCATTGTATAAAACTTGCTTTACAAATCTTTATTGGTAATTGTCTCTAATTTTTGCTTTATGCGCGGGGTTTGTGTCGCGTTAGACATAACCTTCACGAACGTCGATTAGGGAGGATTGTCTGTTGGTTGCTGGATTCTAGAGATAGATTTAGGGCTAACAATCTTTAATAGGCATCGAAGCTTAATGCCTTCCGTGTTTCGAGGCTTCGCTCGCGAGAGTGACGAAGAGAGTAACACGGTTGTTTTCTCAACTTTGCGTTAGACATAACCTGTGTTGTGAGCGATGCTGGGTGATATTGATGAGTATTGTAGGTGGAGTATAACTGGTCGGTAAGTTTAAGTTTGTGAGGAGTGATTTGTATGCATTGCCGGACGAGTTTTTCTTGTTGAAGAATGAAGTTCTTTTTGTTTTAATATTTACTTTTATGTTCTCTTGTTTGAAACTATTTTAATCCAAACTCATTAATGCGAGAGATTGTCGAACGACATTCTTTCCCTCGAACCGATCTCTGTGGACACGACATAAATCCCGGAGGGAATTCTTTCCGAAAATAAATATTTTTGCTTGCTTGCCCTATTTTGCATTCAACAGCTATTTCAAGGATATTCATATGGAAGTCATGTATGCTTTCATCTTCCTTCATCTTTAAATTTTCAAACTTGGTAGTGAGCAATTAAAGTCTTGACATCTTCACTTTAGAGGTACCTTCATGAGTAGTTTTGAGTATGTCCCAAGCATCTTTAGCTACCTCATAATTATTCACCAATCTGAATATGTTTCTATCAATTCCATTGAACAAAACATTCAATGCTTTAGAGTTTCCAAGATCCAATTCATCCTTCTCCTTAGTCCATTCCTCCTCAGGTTTCAGGTCAGATGTTGCTTTTCCATCTTTCCCCACAGTGACAAGGTGTTCCCATCCTTTTATGACAACTTTCCAGGCCTTACTATCCAACGATTTCAAGAAGGCCACCATGCGTGGTTTCCAATAATCATAATTAGATCCATCCAGAATAGGTGGTCTGTTCACAAATCCTCCTTCCTTGTCCATAGTACCCGAAAGTATCGTCCCTAGATCTCACCCAGAAACAGAGCAGGATGCCAGCTCTGATACCAATTAAAATTCTGGTATCAGATATGAGATGTCGAAAGAGATGTCACGACACTAATATCTGAACAATGATCAATTTATGAACAAGATAAAATGTAGTAAACAATTGTAAAGAGACACAAGCAATTGTTAACCCAGTTCGGTACAATCACACCTACGTCTGGGGGCTACCAAGCCAGGAAGGAAATCCACTAAACAGAATTAGTTTAAAGATTCTTAGTAAACACTCTCTAGTTTACAATCTTCTCACCTAATCTCTACCCATGTAATTTCTATCTAAGACACTCTCAGATAAGAGACACCTCTCACTCCCCCTCAATCACATGCAGTGATAACTACAGAAAAGTACAAAGTTTAGAAGGACACACTTCAATGACAACACTTGATCTTGCTTAAAAGTTTCAATCAAGAACAAAGCACTCGTGCTTAAAAGCTTAGAGTGAACAACTTACAACTCAAAGACCCAGTCTAATTCAAGCATCTAAATGATGAATGAATGACTCACAAGAAAACAACCAACCAAAGACTTAAACCCTAATACTTGAATACGCAGCTTTCAATATCTTCTCTTTACTTTGCAAATAGGGTTAGCACGTCTTTAAATAGAAACAATCTTCTTGGGCTTGGGCAATAGCAAATCTCAGATTTAATTCACAATTAAAACTGATTATGCTCCAAATCTTTTTGTACAAAAATAACAACAAGCTATTTTTCAAAAAAGTAGCAGAATGCGCTTGCTTTAAATAATGCCACGCCATGATTTTTGCACGCAATCACTGAACATAAACACACAAAAGATTGCAAATAAAGCGAAGCAAATAAACCATAACATTCTGAACAGGATGTTCTGTAAACAAATGTTAGGACATCTGGCTCAACATCATGATCAGAGCCCTGCAACAATAAGAAACACCACCTGCAGAATGTTAGAATCACATGTCAAGACATCAAGCATAACATCTTGATGTAACACCTTGTTTTAGCAAAATTGTTCCCAATACAGAACTAACAATATACAATCATGCAATGCCACCAATAACGAAATGCAATGTCATAATAATGCATGTGGTACCAAATCGTCATAATAATGGACACTAGGCCATCAACCCTCCACAAGGGAGCACGTCACAAAATACTCCAATCCGCACAATGGGATTGAAGCTACCAAAATAATGGACCGAAGTCATATCATAGAATGCCATGAATGCATGATATAACAACATCGTCATAATCATCATTAAATTCATCGTTTGCATCATCATTCATATCAATATTCCTTGTACTCATCAATACAACATCTATTCAATCAATCACATAATTCATACTAGCTACAAGTTCTCATGCATCCTACTTCCATCATCATTTTCATCACTAAATAATCATCATATAACACGTCAACACATAGCAGCAATTTACAGCAACGTCACAACATTAATATAATATAAAACAAAAAATTTCCATGAATTTTAAGTCAATAAAAACTATATTTTTCAGTCTCAGGTCGCACTAAGCAAGCCCCACCCGCGCTAAGCGCGCAGCTCTCTGCCTCGAAGAGGCGAAATTCCTCCAGACCGCGCTAAGCGCCCTCTGCGATTTTGGCAGAAAAATCCTGCGATAACAGCACTTCTCCATCTGCGATTCAACACCCCTAAACAAGATTTTATCCTTAATTACCACAAATTATGTTATTATAACCTATGACTATCACATATACGTCAATAACAACAATCATCACATGGCAAATCATCAAAATCCATCATCCCTAACCTCCAATTCCTAGGTTTTCCCCCAAAACCCCAATTACCCACCAACACCAAATCTTTATACCAAAATATTGCAAAGTGATACTCCCCATACCTTAGAGTCTTGATTCTTTTGATCTTCTCTTGAAGTTTCACCGGAAATCCCTCTATGCCCTAGCCTCCTCCACTCTTCTTGTGTTCTTCAGAGCACTCTTTTCTTTCTTTCAACCAAAATAACACGAATAATGAAAACTCCCCTCACTATTCCTTATTTTAACTCAAAATACCCCTAATGTGCTCTTCCCATCTTACCCTCACTTATCCCTCACCAATGACCATCATACCCTCAAGACTTCTAACACTCTTATTTTAAATAATAATAATAATTTGAATAATGTGATACAATTATTCTTACCATCAATATTATTAATATAATTCCACCACAATGCTCATGAAACACAACAACATGTCATCAAATTACCTTAAATTCACAAATAATTAATAATTAACTAAATATGAATTTAGGGTGTTACAACTCTCCCCCACTTAAGGAATTTTCGTCCTCGAAAATTTACCTTAAACAAATAGAGTCAGATATGACTCCTTCATCTGATCCTCGCGTTCCCAAATCCAACTTTCACCAGCTGGTCCTCCCCATAAAACTTTCACCAAATCAATCTCTTTACCTCGCAGTTGTTTCATTTCTCGACCATCGACACGCACAGGCAATGCTTTCACAGTCAGATTATCCCTCACTTGTACATCATCCATCTGAATCACATGCGACAGATCCAGAATGTACTTCCTCAATTGAGACACATGGAACACGTCATGCAAATTTGCAAGTGACGACGGTAAAGCAATTCGATAGGCTACCTCTCTTATCCTATGCGATATCTGGTATGGACCAATAAAATGTGGAGTGAGCTTCCTAGACTTCAAAGCTCGACCCATATCAGTCACTGGCGTTACTCTCAAAAACACGTGATCTCCCTCTTAGAATTCAAGTGCTTTCCTCCTCTTATCATGATAACTCTTCTGACGACTTTGTAAAGCTTTCATCTTCTCTTGGATCTTCCTAATCTTATCAGTTGTCTCTTGCACAATCTCAGGTCTGAGTACAACACTCTCGCCTGACTCATACCAACACAAAGGAGTTCTACACATTCTCCCATACAAAGCTTCATAGGGCGCTATTCCAATACTAGCATGAAAACTATTATTGTACGTGAACTCAATCAACGACAAATGGCTATCCCACGATCCTCCATGATCCAACACACAAGCCCTCAACAAATCTTCTAAAGATTGGATAATCCTTTCTGTCTGACCGTCCGTCTGCGGATGATAGGCAGAACTCATCCTCAACTTAGTACCCAAGACCTCTTGCAAACTCTTCTAGAACCTCGATGTAAATCTCGGATCTCTATCCGACACAATACTCGAAGGTATCCCATGCAACTTCACGATCTCCTTAATATATATCTCGGCTAACTTCTGCATAGAATGATTAATCTTAATCGGCAAGAAATGAGCCGACTTAGTTAATCTATCCAAAATCACCCAAATTGAATCATTTCTCTTAGCAGTCCTCGGCAACCCCGACACAAAATCCATGGAAATACTATCCCATTTCCACTCTAGAATACTCAACGGTTGCATCATACCTGAAGGCTTCTGATGTTTAATCTTTGACTTCTAACAAGTCAAACATGCATACACAAATTCGGCAATGTCTCTCTTCATACCTGGCCACCAAAACAACTTATGCAGATCCTGATACATCTTCGTAGCACCAGGATGGATACTCAGTCTACTTCGATGTCCTTCTTCTAGAATACTCTTCTTGATTTCTGGAACATCTGGAACACACACTCTATCTCGAAACCTCATCACACCATTCCCATCAATCCGAAAGTCACATTCGTTACCTTGGTTAATCAAAGTCAATTGGTCAACCAACTTTAAATTGGATTGTTGTCCCACTCTGATTTCTTCCAGAATACTACTAGTCAACCTCAACATTCCCAACTTTACACTATCAGGAGTCGCTTCACATACCAAAATCAAATCTCTAAATTGCTCAATTAGTTCCAACTCTTTCACCATAAGCATCGACATATGCAATGACTTTCTGCTCAACGCATCAGCCACTACATTTGCTTTGCCCGGATGATAACTCAAATCAAAATCGAAATCCTTCAACAACTCTAACCACCTTCTCTGCCTCATATTCAATTCCTTCTGATTAAATAAGTACTTCAGACTTTTATGATCGCTGAACACCTCAAATTTAGAGCCAAACAGATAATGTCTCCAAATCTTCAACACAAACACCACTGCGGCTAATTCCAAGTCATGTGTAGGATAATTCCTCTCATAAACTCGCAGTTGTCTCGAAGCATAGGAAATAACTTGTCCATTTTGCATAAACACTCCACCAAGACCCATCTTCGACGCACCACAATACACTACAAAAGATTCACTCAGATTAGGCAAAATCAACACTGGAGCAATAGTCAATCTCTTCTTCAATTCCACAAAACTCTCTTCACAAGCTATATCCCACACAAAAGTTTGACCCTTTCGAGTCAACTGAGTCAACGGTAATGCCAAATTAGAAAAGCCTTCAATAAACTTGCGGTAATAACTCGCTAAACCCAGAAAACTTCGTATCTCAGTAGCAGACTTTGGAGTCTCCCACTGTAATACAACATCAATCTTAGAAGGATCAACGACAACACCATCACTAGAAATCACATGGCCAAGGAAGCTCACTTCCTTCAACCAGAACTCACACTTCGGCAGCTTTGCATACAACTTCTTCTCTTTCAACACTTGCAACATAATCCTCAAATGCTCGACATATTCTTCTTTAGATCTAGAATATATCAAGATGTCATTGATAAACACCACCATAAACTTATCCAAATACTCATGAAAAATCTGATTCATGTACTCCATGAATACACCAGGTGCATTAGATACACTAAACAACATCACAGTGTATTCATAGTGTCCATACCTCGTCCTGAAAGCCGTCTTCGAAATATCATCAGGATTAACTCGGATCTGATGATATCCTGACCTCAAATTAATCTTACTGAACACACATGCACCTACTAGCTGGTCCATCAAATCGTCGATTCTCGGTAGCGGATACTAATTCTTGATAGTCACTTTATTCAGCTGCCGATAATCAACACACAACCTCATACTTCCATCTTTCTTCTTCACTAACAACACAAGAGCACCCCACGGAGAAACACTTGGTCGAACAAACCTCTTCTTAAGCAACTCCTCCAACTATTTCTTCAATTCACTTAGCTCAGAAGCTGACATCCAATAAGGAGCCATCGACACTGGACTCGTACCTGGTATTAAGTCCACTGCAAACTCTACCTCACGCTCTGGAGGCAAATCACTGATGTCATCTAGAAACACATCTGGGAATTCACAGACAACAGGCAACTCCACACTCGTAGCTTCACGATCAATTTGTAACGATGCAAACATTGCAAACACCAAAGCTTCGTCTTCTTGAAGTTCATCTACTTGCTTAGCAGACAAGAACATCAACTTCCCACTATTATCAATCTCAGGAAACTCTACAGTCTTGTTATAACAATTGATATGACCACGGTTGAACTCCAACCAGTTCATTCCAAAGATCACGTCAATCTGGTGCAAGGGTAGGCACACCAAATCCGTTACAAAACTCTTCTAAAAAACTGTCACATGACATCTCAAACACACAAGGGTAATAGTAACAGAACCATTAGCTAGAGTTTCTATACCATATTCCCCTTCATATCAGATAACTTCAAACTCAATTTATTAACATATTCAAGCGAGATAAAAGAATGAGTAGCACCAGTATCAATAATAGCAACCAACTCGATATTATTAATAAAACACGTACCTCGAATCAGATTGTCCTTCTCTGGAACTTCTGCACCACTCAAAGCAAACACTCTGCCACTGGTCTGAGCGGAAGTTGCAGTATTCTTTGGCTTCTAGCATTGAGTACTGATATGAACTTTCTCACCATAATTGAAACAGGTCGGACCTTCATCTTTGCAGTCAGTAGCTCTATGCCCCTTCTTGCCACATTGATAGCACCTCACCACAGTATTGGTGCACGCATCAGCACGGTGACCTTGCTCACCACACTTATGACACTTTCCAGAAGCGGAAGCTGCTCCCCCACTTGTCTTTTTCCTATCTGAAGCCTTCAGCTACCCTTTGTCAGCTGAAGTTGTATAAGGCTTACCCCTATACTGCACTTTCTTCTCACTCAACTACTTGTAGTGGGAAGATCGAGCTCGGCTGTCCTCATCGTAGATTCTGCTCTTGTCCATCAAATCAGCATACCTGCGGATCTGCTGATACCTAATACCCTGCTTAATCTCTGGTTTCAGCCCATTCTCGAACTTGAGACATTTGGACATCTCAGCATCAGCACGATTGTAGTGCGGACAAAACTTCACCAACTTCTCAAACTTCGCGACATACTCTGCCACAGTCATATCTCCTTGCTTCAACTCAAGGAATTCCACTTCTCTCTTCCCACGAGCATCCTCTGGGAAATACTTTCCCAGAAACTCTTGCCTAAACATAACCCAAGTTATCACAGTGCCAACACCTGCAAGTCTCTGACGGGTGTTATCCCACCAGTCCTCAGCCTCTTCTTCCAGCATATGTGTTCCGAAATGAACCTGTTGCTCATCAGAACACCCCATCACCCAGAAGATCTTCTCAATCGCCTTCATCCACTTGTGTGCACTTGCTGGATCATGCGTACCCACAAAAGTCGGTGGATTTTTCCTTTGAAACTTCCCCAAAGCACAAAACTCATCAGGAGCTCCACAATTTGGATTCACCTGCGCCACCACATTAGCAACCGATTCCAACGCATCAGCAATTGCGCGATCATTTCTTCCAGCCATCCTACACACCACCAACAAGGTTAGAAGAACTAAAACATCGATAGTGTACACGCACTCGTCGACTGACAGGGACAAACATCAAGTAAAAACCTGGCCGGACCGACCGACCTGCTCTGATACCACTAATGTAACACCCTTCTACCCCACATACAATACGCGGTAAAATAATCATTTAAAATCAGAGTACAACATAGAAAGGCATCACATTTTCGTCTTAAAACATCTTGATAACAATCCTGCTTCGTAGTATGGGTTTTTCAACAATTTAATTCAAAACATCGTAGTGGAATAACTTTATTTCAATCAAATCAAACTTCAAACATCTTAAAGAAAACGATAATAGCATCCGTTAAACCAAGTAAAATAGAACTAAAAGGTTCACAATGTTCCCGACCCGATGTTACATAATCAGAGCAAGACACACCCTTTACTCAACTGAAAAGAAACTCACTCCAAAGCTACTCTTCACGCACTGCGAATTAATCTTGGTTATCTGTACGTTACCCACGTAGAGGCAACATTCAAATAGGCAGGGTGAGTAATCACAATTCAATATAAATCATATAAAGAAAAGACATTAACAGGGCAACAGTTGTTTTTATCAAATACTACAGCGACTCACCCAAAACATCATATAAAACATCACGTCACCAATATCACTCATATGCAATCATGCAATGCCACCAAGAATGAAATGCAACATCATAATAATGCACGTGGTACCAAATCATCATAATAATGGACACTAGGCCATCAAGCCTCCACAAGGGAGCACGTCACAAAATACTCCAATCCGTACAATGGGATTGAAGCCACCAAAATAACGGACCAAAGTCCCATCATAGAATGCCATGAATTCATGATGCAACAACATCGTCATAATCATCATTAAAATCATCGTTTTCATCATCATTCATATAAATATTCCTTGTACTCATCAATACAACATCTATTCAATCAATCACATAATTCATACTAGCTACAAGTTCTCATGCATCCTACTTCCGTCATCAATTTCATCACTAAATAATCATCATATAACACGTCAACACATAACAGCAATTTACAGCAACGTCACAATATTAATATAATATAAAACAAATATTTTCCATGAATTTTAAGTCAATAAAAACCATATTTTTCAATCTTAGGTCGTGCTAAGCGAGCCCCACACGCGCTAAGCGCGTAGCTCTCTGCCTCGAAGAGGAAAAATTCCTCCAGACCATGCTAAGCTCGCTAGGCCGCGTTAAGCGCCCTCTGCGATTTTGGCAAAAAAACCTTGCGATAACAACACTTCTCCATCTGCGATTCAACACCCCTAAACCAGATTTTATCCTTAATTACCACAGATTATGTTATCATAACCTATAACTATCACATATACGTCAATAACAACAATCATCACATAGCAAATCATCAAAATCCATCATCCCTAACCTCCAATTCCTAGGTTTTCCCCCAAAACCCCAATTACCCACCAACACCAAATCTTTATACCAAAATATTGCAAAGTGATACTCCCCATACCTTAGAGTCTTGATTCTTTCGATCTTCTCTTGAAGTTTCGCCGGAAATCCCTCTATGCCCTAGCCTCATTCACTCTTCTTGTGTTATTCAGAGCACTATTTTCTTTCTTTCAACCAAAATAACACGAATAATGAAAACTCCCCCCACTATTCCTTGTTTTAACTCAAAATACCCCTAATGTGCTCTTCCCATCTTACCCTCACTTATCCCTCACCAATGACCATCATACCCTCAAGGCTTCTAACACTCTTATTTTAAATAATAATAATAATTTGAATAATGTGATACAATTATTCTTACCATCAATATTATTAATATAATTCCCCCACAATGCTCATGAAACACAACAACATGTCATCAAATTACCTTATATTCACAAATAATTAATAATGAACTAAATATGAATTTAGGGCGTTACATGGTGCCTAAAACCAGGTCACAGAAGATGTATCACAAGTCGTGATGTAGTTTTCAATGAAGTCGAAATGGCATTCAAGAAAACTGGTTATGTTAGTCGAAGTGCAAAAATCTCTGAAGAGAAGCTAGAACAGGTAGAGATGCATGTTGAGGTGGAGCATAGTGATGCTGAAGTGCATAGCCCAGATGAAGTCGAAGAAGAAGAGCAAGATGCTGAAGAGGTTGAGGAAACAGTCGATGACTACCTACTGGCAAGAGATAGGTTGAGAAGAGTCATCAAGCCACCTCAGAGACTTGGTTATGCAGATCTTATAGCGTTTGCTTTAATCTCTGCAAGTGAGGTACTTGACAAAGAACCTAGAGATTACAAGGAAGCTATAAGGAGTCGAAACAAGACTGAATGGCGAAAATCCATGGATGACGAGATGAAATCTCTTCATGATAATAACACTTGGGAGATGATTGAGAAACGTACAGGAGAAAGGTTAGTCAGTTGTAAGTGGATTTTCAAGGTCGAGGAAGGAATCGAAGGAGTGATGTCGAAGCGCTTTAAGGCGAGACTGGTTGCTAGGGGGTTCACTCAGAAAGAAGGAGTCGACTTCAATGATGTGTTTTCACCTGTTGTAAAGCATAGATCCATTCGAATGCTGTTGGCCATGGTGGCAAAGTTCGACTTAGAACTTGAGCAAATGGATGTGAAGACAGCATTTCCGTATGGTGATCTAGATGAAACGATCCTGATGCGTCAACCTGAAGGGTATGCAGAAAAGGGAAAAGAAGATTATGTGTGCAAGCTGAATAGATCTTTGTATGGCCTAAAACAATCTCCTCGACAGTGGAACAGAGATTCGACAAATTCATGGCACACATTGGTTTCACTAGAAGTCAGTTCGATCACTGTGTTTACTTCAGATTTTGACCTGGAAACTCACTTGTTAAGTTGCTGCTGTATATGGATGATATCCTCATAGCTAGCAACAGTGCTGAGGATGTAACGAAGGTGAAGGCTGAACTCAGTAAGGAGTTCAAAATGAAGGATCTGGGAGCTCCAACCAGGATTCTTGGGATTGACATCCGGAGAGATAGAAAGCAGTCGAAGCTGTGCTTATCTCAGGAGACATACCTACGGAAGCTTCTCGACAAGTTTGATATGTCAAATTCAAAGCCTGTTGTGACACCTACAAATCCTCAGTTTAAGCTTAGTACTACTTAAAGTCCGAGTACTGAAGCTGAAAGAATTTATATGAATAGCATTCCATATGCTAGTGTAGTGGGTTCTTTGATGTATGTTATGGTCTGTACGAGACCAGACATAGCATATGGAGTGAGCCTTGTGAGCAGGTATATGGCCAATCCTGGAAAGGCGCACTGGCAAGCTGTAAAGTGGATTCTCAGGTACATAAATGGGTCTCTGAAAAGAGTCTTGATTTATGGTGGAGCATGTGGTGGTGATAGCATAGTCAAAATCGAAGGATTTGTTGACTCTGATTATCCAGGTTGTATGGATTTCAGAAAGTATATTTCTGGATATGTTTTCACAATGTTTGGCACATCAATCAGTTGGAAAGCGACGCTTCAGAAGGTTGTTGCCTTATCAACCACTGAAGATGAATATATTGCCCTCACTGAAGCTGTGAAGGAAGCATTGTGGCTTGAAGGTTTTGCAAAGGAGCTGAAACTTCAAGGTTGAAGTATCATTTTTAAATTTGATAGTCAAAATGCTATACACCTGTCGAAGAATTCAGCCTATCATGAGCGAACTAAGCACATCGATGTGAGGCTGCACTTCATCAGAGAGATAATCGAGCGCGGTGAAGTCCAGGTGCTGAAGGTTTCGACTGAAGACAATGCTGTTGATATGATCACCAAGATGTTGCCAAGTTGCAAGTTTTTCCATTGTATGCAGTTGATAAAGCTGCATGATAAAAGCTAGTTGATTCCCTTGTTGCTGAGTTAGATCCAAGGTGGAGATTTGTGAGATTTGGGTTGAACTCATGCTGTGTCGAAAGAGAGCTTTCATGTGTTTTGACAGGAGGCAAGTATGCAGTCGAAGCCTGTTCACATGCTGGTGCCTGAGTGTTACATACTGTAGTCGAAGTTTTGTTCTAGTATGTACTGTCGAATTATTCTGTTGAATTGAGCCTTGTGTTAAGGATCCAATTGTTTAGGTAGCTTGGGCTGCAAGTTATTTAGTTAGTCTATAAATAGGCTAGTACACTCAGTTTGTTGAGTGTGGCAAATTGCGATATTCACTTGTAATCATTTGTGACTTTAATGAGAAAGTGAATAATAAACAGAATTTATATTTGCCCAATCCTTGTTGTTCCTTCTTCTTTCTCTTGTGTTTTCTTTCTTGGTTTTCCATTAACCCTTGTTTGGTTCTTGATCATCAAAAAACCATTTTATACTTTGCTTAAAGATATCGTTTTACACAACAAAAACCATAAAGAAATTGTGCTTGTTTTAAACTCACTAAAATGTATTAAATGAGTAGATGTTGAATAGTAATACAATAGGTTCATTTTGCACTTAGGTAGTGCACCACTATGATCAAAATACTTTAACTAGGGATGTGGATTACTATGTAAGAGAGATCTTTGTTCTTGCATATAAGATCTATATATTCGGATAACATATCTTATATTGCATGTTTAAAAGGCTATATTAGTTAAAATATATCTTAGATAAAAATAAATACGTAAAATTTACAAACAATCAATCACAATTTATTCAATAATTAAAAAATAAAAATAATTTTTTTCTCTTTTATTATAAACACCACCTCATAATTCTAATTAAAAAAATTAAATTTAAAATAACAACACTTTATTAATTATTTTTAAAAATATGAATATAAGTGTGTTTTCATGCAATAATTTTTCGTTAGTTAAAATATTAACAAGTTAAAACAACATGTTTTTTTTTATTTTTTTACTTTATCTCTTATAATCGAGACCATCAATTAACTTATCATCAATATATTAGTCATTTATACATTAATAACTAGAATTTTAATTAAATACCTAAGAATTAACCTTATTATAATCACTGATCACATTCAATTACCTTTTTATTATCAATTAAATATAGTTATTAGCTATTGCGGTTAGTTTAATTGATTATTTATGTTCACCTAACCAATTTTTACCTATAAAACATTTTGCTTCAAAGTACTAATATGTTAGTTAATAATATGTTAATTAAGTAAAATTTGTTGGAATTAAACTCCAATCTTAGAGATAATCCAAATCAATTTTGATTAAACAAGAATCAATTTTTTTGATTGATCACGTTTTTTGTTCTTCACTCTTCACTCGAGTGATTCAATCACATCTTGATTGCAAGATAATTTCGCTGCACAAAGATTTGATGTGAGAGAGAGAGAGAGAGAGAGAGAGAGAGAGAGAGAGGTTTGGGAGAAAAGGAGAATTTTATTGAATGATTTGAGTTACTTATAATCTCTTATTTTCAACCATATGGTATCTCCCTATTTATAACTAAGATTACTTACACACCAAGTAATGCCTAACAAATTCATAAAACAAATACTAAGTTTAACTGTGTCGAAGTTAACTCCTTTGGCAGCTACATACTTCGACAGCTAAAGACTGTATTTGACTACTACTCTATCGAATACATTCGACTCCGACTCTGTCGAATCTTACAACATGCTTAACACAAAGAATTACATATTTAACACATCACCTAATTCATTATGCTTAAGCTATCTACATTCATCATTGTTCTTAATCTCTTGATGAATAATTTGACCTACACAACCTTCGTCATTATGTCTGCAATCTGATTCTCTGATACGCAGTGTTCCAAGTTCAACTTCATATTTTTTACTTGCTCTTAAAGGTAATGAAACCTTATCTTGATGTGCTTACTTTTTTCGTGTGCTATCGGATTCTTCTCCAGATTGATAGCAGATATGTTGTCGATCTTCATGGTTATTTTCCCATGATTCTTCCCTGTAATTTCTTTGATCAAATTCACTATCTATGTTGCTTGGCATGCACAAAGAAATGCAACTATGTATTAAGTTTCACATGATGATAGTGTTATTACTGGTTCCCTTCTTGAGCTCCAAGCAACTAGTGCACCACATAGCATAAACACATAACCAACCGTGGAATTTTTATCCTTGACATTACCACACCAACTTGAGTAGGTGTAACCCACTAGTTTGCATTCCTTTTCCTTATCTGTCGCAGGAAACAAAATACCATAGTCGAAATTTCCTTTGAGATACCTTAGTATCCTCTTTGTGGATTCAAGGTGTGATACCTTTGGCCTTTGCATGAGTCTACTCACCTACTTGCACTGTATGCTAGATCAGGTCTTGTGTGACAAAGGTATTTAGTGATCAAATGAGTCTTTTATACTGAGTTGGATCAACTTCATCTTCGTCTGGGTCCTTTGTCAGTTGCAATCTTGTTTCAACTGGTGTCAAGTTTGGAGTGCATTCCTCCATCTCAAATCTCTTGAGTATCTTGCTTGCATATCTTCTATGGTGCAACATCAATTCTCTACTACTCTTGTAGAATTTGATGCAAAGGAAATATGAAATGTTTCCCAAATCAGACATTTTGATCTCCTTGCTCAGATCACCTTTGAAGTCTTTAATCTCTTTCTTACAACTACATGTTATCAGCAGGTCATCAACATATAGACATAGTATAAGAAGCTCACTCATGCTTCTTTTGACATATACTCCATGCTCAGTTGTGCATTTTACAAATTATTTCTCTCTTAGAAAATTATCTAACTTCTTATTGCAAGCTTTTAGAGCTTGTTTGAGTCCATACAAGGCTTTATGCAGCATGTATACCTTTCTTTCTTGGCCTTGCTTCATAAAACCAACTGATTATGCTACATAAACCTCTTCATCTAGAGGGCTATTCAGGAATGCACATTTCACATCCATCTGACACATATACCAGCTTTTCATGTTTGTTAGGCCAATAACCAACCTGGTTATTTTGATCCTAGCAACTGGTGCAAAGACTTCATCAAATTCAACTTCTTCTTCTTTTGGATTCAACTTCACTTTGTAAACCCACTTCACATGAATTGCCTTCTTGCCTTGTGGAAATTCATCTAGTGACCAACTTTTGTTTACTTATATGGACTTTAGTTCCGCCATTATGGATTGCATCCACTTTGAGTCCTTCAATGGCTCAATTACATTGTCTGGCTCAGTATCTGCATATAATGCATAATGAACAAGTTCACCCTCTTATTTTTTGAGGTCTGCTTGTGTCTGCTTTACCTCTGGCTTCTTCTTGTCGAACTTATCTATCACCTCACTAGCTGGTTCATCGCGTATGATTCTCACTGATATATTTATTCCAATCCCATTCCTTAAGTTCATTTATGATCACACCCCTGCTGATCACAACCTGCTTGTTTACTGGGTCGAACAATTTGTATCCACCAGTAGAGTCATATCCTATCAGGATCATCTGGTTTGACTTGCTATCAAGTTTTCTTCTCAACTGATCAGGCACATGTCTATGTATTATGAATCCAAACACCTTCAGATGACTTAAGTTAGGCTTGGCACCAGACCAACATTATTCTGATGTGATTCCTTTTAGCTTCTTTGTTGGACATCTGTTTAAGATGTATGTTGTAGTCGACATAGCCTCACCCTATAACTCAATAGGTAAGTTCTTGCCTCTTAGTATACTCCACACCATGTTCATGATGATTATATTTTTCCTCTCAGCAGTTCCATTTTGGTGTGGCGTGTAGGGGGGTACCACCTCTGTGATTGTTCGCGTTTGAGGGTCTTCTCTAGTTTGGCTGATTTCCTTCTTCTTGGTTACTTTTACCATTCGAATTCTTGTAACCTCCTATTCCTTTGTCACTGTTCCATCTTCCTTTATTTTTATTTTCTTTTGCTATTTGTGCTTGCAGAGCTACATCACCTTTTGTCTTGTATGGAGATCTTTCAATCATTCTTTGTTCATGAGATTCAAGCGTCTCTTGAAGCTCTTCTTTTATCACGTTTAACAAATCCTTCGATTCTTCTATGGGTACTACCACATGATCGAATTTGGAGTCAGTGACCTCAAGATCTTGGCAACTAATGATCTCGATGTCAACACTTCTCCACACATCTTTATTTGATTCACTCGTCTTGTTACTCTGATGAAGAAATCAGCGAAGCTTTCACTTTTTTCCATCTGAAGTAATTCATATGTTTTTTTGTGAGTTTGTAACCTCATCTCTCTCACCTTCTCAACACCTCCAAACCTTTTTTTCCAGGATGTCACATGCTACTTTTGATGAGTTTACATCACCAACTTTCTCAAAGTTGTCAGGATAAACACATTGATGAATTAAAAAGAGAGTTTTATAATCTTTCTTCTTCAAATTTTAATGTGCAATATTTTGTTCATCTGTAGAATCGTCTCCAATTGGTGTCATTGTATTTTTCACAAGATCCCAAACGTCTTGATAGCATAAGACAACCTTCATCTACTTACACAAATTATCATAATCTGGCATTCAAGATGAGGAGATTTGCTGGAAAATGTCCATTCGGATGAGAAGTCATTGTTATATACTTTCCAAGAATCGCATCTAGTGCTATAGATACCGGATGTTGGAATTAAACCCTAATTTTGGAGATAATATGAATCAATCTTGATTGATCTTGTTTCTCATTCTTCACTCTTCACTCGAGTGATTCAACCACACATTAGTTGCAAGATAATTTCGCCGCACAATGATTTGACGAGTGAAAATAATTTGTGTGTGTGTGTGTGTGAGAGAGAGAGAGAGAGGGGGGAATTTTATTGAATGATTTTGAGTTACTTACATTCTCTTATTTTCAACCATATGTTATCTCCTTATTTATAACTGAGATTACTTACACACCAAATAATCTCTAACTAAATCATAAAACAAATATTAAGTTCAACTCTCTCGAAGTTAATTCCTCTGACAACTACATATTTCGACAACTAAAGACTGTATTTGACTACTACTCAATCAAATACATTGGACTTCGACTCTATCGAATCTTACAACACGCTTAACACAAATAATTACATATTTAATAAAATCGAGATTGTCTCAAATAATGTTAAAGTTTAGACAAATTAATAGCTTATATTACTTGATCGAGGCAGTCTCACAGCCACATTGAAGGCGGAGAAACACATATGAGTTTTTTTCACATAAATTCAAACTAGGAAATTTAAATCCTAGAATTTCTGGAGAAAATTACAAAAATAAACCCATAAAAATCCACCATCAACATTTTCATTTGTAAATTTATGGGTTTGGTTGGGAAACACATAATTTTAGGGGTTTGAAAGTTTAAGATAATACCATACATCGAGTCACGCGATGCATGTTTGGTTTGAAACCATAAAGTGAATAAATATTGCTTTAGGAGGTAAAAATGTACAACTTAAATTAAAAGGAAATATCTATGCATTGTTATAAGATCAACGATGTAGAATGAAACAGATTCTTGGACTGTGATAGTAAAATTGACTTAGAATATACAAATATGTTCGTGCGACATTAATATAAACAGTAGATTAGTATATTGATATAGAAGGAAGTCAAACTAATTGTTGGACTATTCCGGAACGTCAATACAAATGAATATTTTTATTTTAGAGTTTTTTTAGGAGCAATATAAGATACTCATTTAAAATTTTAAGTTGATAGATATTTGAGTTGCGAGAATTTTCTACACTACTCACTCTTATTATTTTGGCTAAATTATAATTTTGGTTCCTCTGTGATAGAGAGTATTATTAGTTATATTTTAATATTTTAGTTTATTATTAAATTAAGGTTTTATAGTAGTTGGTATTTTAATTGTAATTGAATTGAGCTTTCTCTAAGTAATTGGGCATTTTAGTAATGACCCATTAGTATCATTATATATGTATTGTCTTTTGACACATTAGAAAAAAAAAAATGAAAAAAATCAAGTTATCTCTTTATTCTCATTTACCTTTATAGTTTTATTAGTTTTTCTCTAATAGTTTTGTTAGGGTTTGTTAGCATCCTAACAATTGGTGCTTTCATTTTCGATCTCACTTCCGCTTGACCTCATGACAATAGTATTGTTTGATGGAGAAGATGAAGCATATTAGTGGATTCTTTGTTTTGAGAAAATTTTCAAAGAGCATGGAACTCATGAGTCATTGAAGGTGTTGAAAGCTGTTGGAGCTTTGAGAGGTTCTGCTCTCAAATGGTGGATATGGTGGTCTCGTATTCATCGCCGATATAGTTGGGATACATTTACAACAGCTTTATTATGGAGATTTAAACCGGAATGGAGAGAAATTTTACCAATACAAGAAGAGGAGGAGCCAGATCTAGAAGAGGAAATAGAACCCACTTGTGATGATTTTGTGGAGCATGTAGCAGCAAGCTCTTGGCTCGAACAAGATGAAGAAGAGGAACACGTTACTGATCCAATTAGGGATAAATCAAAAGATGGATTTCATTTCATATTAAATGGTGTAGACAATATTGCTTCTGATTTTAACAATCTCACAAATGAATCATTACACAAACCACACTCTATAGATGCAAAACCTAATTTCATAGATTTCCTTCCAAAACCCTCCTTATCAGAGACACTGTCATGCTCCGATCCCACAACTCAACTCACATCGCTCTTTGATTCTTATTCAGCAGTGCTCATGGCCAAGGCTCCCTTCAACGGAAATGGATTTAGGGATGACACAGACTTTTCAATCCCACCAAAACCACCCGATTTGTCACTAAAATCAGAGTCTGTGACTATATTCCCAGCTTCTGCGCACTCGTCACAACCATCACCACAACCTCCATCTTCATCTTTAATTTCTGCTCTGATCCCGTTTCCATCACCTAAACCCCCGGATTTGCAAAACACACCGAAACTGCAGCCGCTTGTGAACGTTTGTGGATTCACCGTCTTTCCACCGCCAACCTCATATACCACTGCTAAACCCATATCAGTCTTGGATCCATTATTACCGTCTATTCTAAAACAGGAGAAGATTCATTCATCTTCTTGCAAGTCATTCGATTTTGCGGTTCCGCCAAAACCACCAGATCCAAGCTTCTCGAAGACGACAGTCAAATCTCACGATGCAACAAAACCAACCTATCCCTTACCATGATCTGATTCCCTCGTTTTGAAAAGGTTTCGAAGAACCAGGGTGGCTTTGTTGCCTAATTCTGATTTGGAAACCGGGGTTGTTTTTGACAAGTACAGTTCTTGTTATCCTGTGAATGGTGATGATATTTTTAAAAGACCATTTTGTGTTGAATACAAATGGGAGAAGAAAGGTTCCGGTGATTTACTGATGTTTTCTTCATCTTCAGCTTTTGTATGCTACTAATATTGACTTTGATGTTACTGTTTTGAGTTGTTTCAAGTATCAAAGCATTGATGGAGAGCTTGTTGGTATTGTTGGTGATCCATGGTTTATGAAAACTGATCCTGTTAATGTAACTTGGCACTTTGCAATTGGTGTGAAGAAAGAGTTCCATAAAGAAATTATTTTGGCTAAATTGAAAGATGTTGGGGATCTAAATCCATTTGCAATCACAGTAAAAAGTTCTCACTCTTATGGAAAGTTGATAGCAAGAGCTGCAAGGTTTGCATTGATTGCTGAAGAAGTTTTCTTCTTTGATATGATTCCAAAGGTTAAGCATAAGAAGTTTTTGAAGGAGACCATTGAGTTTTGGCTTGATGGAACTTTTAATGGAAATGGATTTCTCTATGATAGAAAATGGGGTGGAATTGTTACTAAACAAAATTGTAATGATTTCAATGGTTGTTTCGATTTCAAATTCAATAATGGTCAACTTAATCAATTAGGATATTTTCTTTATTGCATTGCTGTTCTTGTTAAGCTTGATCCAGATTGGGGTAAGAAGTATAAGCCATAAGCTTTTTCACTTATGGAAGATTTGATGAACTTGAGCACATGTTCGAAAAAGAATTACGTGCGGCTCAGGTGTTTCGATCTTTATAAGTTGCATTCGTGGGCTGGAGGGTCATTAGAATTTGAAAATGGAAGATATCAAAAGGGAACTACCGAGGCTGTTAATGATTGTTGCATTAGGATTCTGGTTTATTTCACTGATGTTCAGAGAAGGGCTATTTTGGATGCTGTAACTATTGTTGGTTTGAACCCGCTTCGGTTGCTTCATGAAACTACTACTACTGCATTGGCGTATGGGATTTATAAAACATATCTGCCGGAACATTATCAGCTGAATGTGGCTTTTGTGGACATTGCACATGCTAGTATGCAGGTGTGCATTGCTGAGTACAAAAATGGTTTTGGGTTTGGAATTTACAATGATCATCAATATCATTGGGGATACTTTCTCTATGGAATCTCAGTGCTTGCAAGGATTGATCCAATTTGGGGTGTAAAGTATAAGCCTCAAGCTTATTTACTCATGGCAGATTTTATGACATTGAGTAGAAACTCAAACTCTAATCACACGTGTCTAAGGTGTTTTGATCTTTATAAGCTGCATTCGTGGGCTGAAGGGTTAACTAAGTTTGCTGATGGAAGAAATCAGGAGAGTACTAGTGAAGTTGTGAATGCATACTATTCTGCAGCGTTGATAGGTATGGTTTATGATGATGCAGAACTCGTGGCAACTGCATCGACACTTACATCATTGGAAATTCTTGCTGCTAAAATGTGGTGGTAAGTGAAAGATGATGGAAATATGTATGAGAATGTTTTTACTAAAAATAATAAGGTTATCAGTGTACTTTGGTCTAACAAAAGAGTCAGTGGTTTATGGTTTGGTCCTGCTGAGTGGAAAGAATGTAGGCTTGGAATCCAGCTCTTACCTATTCTTCCAATCTCCGAAGTATTGTTCTCTGATGCGAACTATGTGAAGAGACTTGTTGAATGGACCTTACCGACTTTGAAAATGGATGGTGTTAAGGAAGGATGGAAGGGGTTTGTATATGCATTGCAAGGAGTTTATGATAATGAGGGTGCATTGAAAAAGATAAGAAAGTTGAAAGGTTTTGATGATGGAAATTCATTGAGTAATATGTTATGGTGGATTCATAGTAGAGGTGAATGTGTTGAGAATTAAGTGTTTTCGAGTCTTTGAGTGATTTCACTATATGTGAGTGATTTTTGCAAGGATATGGAAAATACATGGCTTGTTGTTTGATGTACCGTGGAGATGTTGCTCCAAATTCTAAATTGTCTCAGTTCAAGAAGTGGGATTCCGGAATACATCTCTATTATATTTTAGAACCTTGAGGACAAGGTTCAAGTGAACCCCGCGGCAATGATAGAGAGTATTATTAGTTATATTTTAATATTTTAGTTTATTATTAAATTAAGGTTTTATAGTAGTTGGTATTTTAATTGTAATTGAATTGGGCTTCCTCTAAGTAATTGGGCATTTTAGTAATGGTCCATTAGTATCATTATATATGTATTGGCTTTTGATACATTAGAAAAAAAAAATGAAAAAAATCAAGTTATCTCTTTATTCTCATTTACCTTTATAGTTTTATTAGTTTTTCTCTAATAGTTTTGTTAGGGGTTGTTAGCATCCTAACACTCTGTTTTGGTTTATTCATGGTTTTAGTCCCCCATTTTCTTTTAAACAGTTTTGGTCCCCCACCCCAATTTTGATCCAACTGTTCATGCACTGTTCATGTACAGTTATGCACTGTTCATGTACGGTCATACACTGTTCATGTACGGAACATGTACAGTCAGCATTTTTTTTTATCAAAATTGGGATGGAAGACCAAAACTGTTTAAAAAGAAAATAGGGGACTAAAACCATGAGTAAACCAAAACAGAAAGACCAAAATTGTAATTTAGTCTATTATTTTCAATACTAATCACATAAAAAAAATAAAAACTCTAGAAAAATATAAATAAAACTGTTAATAAATATTTAATGATGGATGATTCAATCTCTTATTATTATTTATTTATATTTATGTATTAACGTAAACAAGTTATTTATATTTATAAAAAAACAATCTAAAAAATATTTAAATAAAATTATTTTATAAAAATGGTAAAACTAGAAGAAAAAGAAGTTGTATCAAAAGTTAATGTCTCTTTTATATATAGTAAATATATAAATCTATAAATTAAAATAAAATACAGTCATTTATTGGTTTAATACGAAGATCTAAAACAATTTATATTAAAGGTAAAATTGAAAGAAAAGAAATACATCAAAACTTGATCTTCCTTTTATATAGATATAGGTATAGATAAACTTGTAATTTAATCGCCTCAATTATAATTTAAATATAATCTAGAAATATTAAAGAACTGACATTTACTCTTCATAATTTAATGAATCTTTCGCTTTGAAAGATTTATTCTTTGGTTTTGTTTGTAGAATAAGAAATATATTATTGATGAATTACACTAGGCATACTATAATCCCCAACACCATCAGCTAATATAATACTTAACAAGAAAAAAAATTATAATTTAGAACTATGTAAAGAAAGATACACATGGTCCATATTAACCGATAGATTTGTATTTTCTTTGTCTTAAATTATAAAGTATTTTGTCAAAATAAATGGTCACAAATTATAAGTCACAATACAATTTCAATGCAACATTAATATTATTTTTTTAAATATACCCTATATCATTTATTAGTATTTCTTGTTTCAATTTTTTAAATATCTCTTTCATATATAATAAATGAAGGATAATATTGTAAAGTCATATCTAATTTTTCTTTCCTATACAACAATTATTATATTTTTTAATTCGTGTGAAATGTCTAAAATATTTTATAATTTGAGACGGGGGGAGTACAATATGATTTTTCTTTGATTCGAATTTGAGTTGAATATCTAATAAATCTACCATGCATATTGACTTCATAGTTTCTTTTATGAGGTCTGATTCGAATTTAAGTCTGATATGTGGCTTGAAAAATAAGTGAGCGATTGCCGATGACAACTGCTCCATAGGGGGAGTGATACACCTGCAAATAATCTAAAAAATGAAGTGGTTACGAGTTGTGAGTAGGAGGTTTTAGAGTTAGAAAACATTGTTCATGGACTTGAATTATAAGTTAACCTTAATACAACAAAATAAGACGATTGTCCTTAGATGGAACTTGTAAACAGATGACGATGTGATCCTCATTAAAGGATCCTGATTTGATCACCCAACTTCTTGGTGAGTCTATAGGGCGTGTTCACGACATTATATTGTTCAAAAGACATAATGATATTAAGAGGAGTTATTCTTGTTCTAGATTGGACTTAGCCCTAATACAAAATAGTTTCTCCCAAGCCTTTACATAAGAAAATCAAATGATAGTTTGATATTGAATTGATTAGTTTTGTTGATAATCAAACATGGATTTTATTTTGAGGCCTTAACCATGTTATATATGGACCATAGTACCTAAAATATCTTCCCTGAACCATATACATTGATGTATTTAGACATTGAATGATAATTTATTTTATAGGGAATATTAAACTTATCACTTTGGAGTTTATTAAATGCTTTATCATAGACTCTACTTGTATCTTTTTTATAGTGCACGCCACACATTGTAGATTTGTTTATATGGTGGATTTGAAGTGTCATAAAGAGTAAATATTGATTTAAGATTTAATTTTAGACACTTGTTCCAGTGACCTGAAATCTCGGCGAAGGAGTGATAATTCTTATGATTTTAGGTGACCTTCAAATAACCTTTGTTTTCCGCTTGGACCTCTTATATTTGTGCTTTATGACCTAGAATTACGTAGGCAGTGATAAGTAATTTCAATCTAAATTGATTCATGGCGCTTTATGAGATACCTTTTTAATCTCTCTATCATAAATATTGGTTCAAAACCAATCATGAACTGCTGTGAACCACCATCTCAAGGTAAAGGTTAACAAGGATGCGGGCAATAAAACCTCCATCAAAACCGACATTACTAAAAAAAACACATTTAATCTCGGCGCGAAGTTGATTTAACCTCAGTTACAAAGACGAGGTAACGAAGGACGTCGTAAAAACTCTCCACTATACCCCCTTGATTTTATAATAACCGAGGGGATAGTTGAAATAGTCATTGGTTTGATCCCAAGCAATAACTTTTTAATATTTTCAAAACTAGTGTCATATACTTCTCGATTTATGAACAAAACCGAAGAGAATATATATATATATATATATATATATATATATATATATATATATATATATATATATATATATATATATATATATTACATTGTATACACAGAATATTAATAAATTAATTTGTTTACAAACTACATTGGTTACACAAAATATTATATTGTTTACACAGAATATTAAAGTAAAAATTTTGAATCAGATTTATCGTTATCGTTATCGTTATCAGTGAAGAACAAATGTTGGATATCTTGAGGATAAGCAAATGTTGGGGATCCTGGTTCATTGATCTTGAGAAAGATCAAATGACTTATATAAAACAAAAAAAAAAGTTAGATAAATAAAATAAATATTGAGTTATATGATTATTTAAGAACACAAACCTTGAACTCAAATAATTTCTCGCTCTTGCAATCCATCCTAAAGAAATTTTCCCAAATAATTGTTTTTTTTAAGTTTAAAAGTTTTCATGTCAAGTGTTTCATTATCAATTTTTAATATTCAAAATGCTTTAATAATGAGGGTTTTAGGTTTCACATGGATCACTAATGGTAGTGTCTTGAGCGTTGATATATATATATTTTTTATAAGCAAAGATTCAATAAAGGAGATTAAGGGAGTCTCAAACCCAAACCAGAACAGACCAAAAACACCAACTATAGGAAGAAGATTATAGAAAAAAAATACAACACAAGAGAAATTAATCTCAAGATCCGGCCCAAAATAAATTAATCGCATAGATTACAGGTCGACCTAGAGTTTTCTCTCTGAAGCTGAAGCCCACAGAAAACAATCCTTTTCCAGGTTATATCCATCCCTCCAAATAACCCAACGGAATTAGCCGCTGACCAATCAACATCATGGTTACCCCACATACTCTTAACAATGAGATCCTCCATCATCTGAACTTTAGTTTCCTGAAGCAGACATATAATCGCATGACCCTTAGCCAGATTATGATTGGTCCTCATTCAATTCAGTAAGCGACAACACCCTCTAACTTTAAAGGACATTAAATTCATGGATAATTATGCTCAACAACCTTCTTACTGTCTCTGACTTCTTTATCTTTAATTTCCAATTTTCTTATGATGCCTTCATAAACCTCGTCGTCCTCTTCTCCCTCTAACCCTAATATCTTTATTGATTGCCAAATTCTAGAAGGGACATCCTCCAGAATCTTCTTACATCTAGCATTACCCCTTCCAACGTCCGATTCAGTCAAATGGCTAAGGTCATACAAGACTTTAAAATCATCAATTGGAATTCTGTTGGGGTGCTGGAAGCTCTATGCTCGTGAGCCCCTAGAATAGATTTAAAGTCTCCCACAAAGCACTAAGTAATATTTATAGAGGATTGACATATAGATGAGCCATGCCAAAGTCTTCTCCTAGTTACATAACAAGTAGAAACATAAATTGATACAAAACTTAGCAGGGTATTATGGTAATGATGAAGGAAACATGTTGGTCAAAGATGGTTTGAATTTTGGGGTTAAGGCTTTTCCTATAGATACACCAAAGATTATGAGCACTTTGTTATCTATTGTTGACAGCAAAAAGCATGAGATCCAATCTATTCCAAAAATCTTGGAAGAAATTAGCTTGATCATCCAAGGTTTTTCTATAAGGCATGTATCTGGATTATTAAATTTAAGAAAAAAAAGAGGGCCAGTTTTGAGGGGGAATTGGTAAGGTCTTTAATGTTCCAAAAAAGTACTTCATTGGGAAGACTTATTTGGACCAGCTCTGGTTCTGGTAGAATAAACCTCCTTTTCTCTTTTAGGTTGTCTTCTTTTCTTTTTTTGGGATTTTGAAACAACTACCTAAAAATTTGAAGCATCTCCTTCAAAGACTTCATCCTCAGACGAGTCCTTTTTTTTATTATAATCAACCATATTGGCCTAAGAGTTTTTTAGGAAGACTTCATTTCTATTTTGAATTTCCATTATGGTGTCATCATTCCTATTTTAAACTTCTACTATGGTTCCTTCTAATGCATTATATTGTGTCTCATCAACAAACTCAGTCTCATTATTTTCCTGCACTTTATTTTGTCTCTCAATGGTTTACTACTGCTCATTTTCTTGTTTGCCTACACCTTTTAGAGGATTAACATATTCATTTTCTAAATTGATCACTTCTGGGAAAATTGTAATCGGGGTTTGGTCAACTTTGTCCTTGTTCACACCACTTGTTTTTCCAATAATGTTCTGCTTTTGTTTTTCTTTGTCCAATTTTGTACTTTCAACTAGTTGTTCCTTTTGCTTATGTCTAAGGCATGACTTAGTTTTACTTATGTTTTCTAAGCCCTCTTTTTCAGGTTTTCTCCTATAATTAGTGTCATAGTGCCCAATAACTTTACAATATTGACACAATTCAGGAATTTTTCATATTCATTCTCCATAAAAAAAAAGCACATCTTACTCGTTCCACTAGGTTTTAATCTATAAGCTCCTTAAGTAAGCCAATGTCTATCAAGGCCTTGACATAATTCCCAAAATCCTTCTCAAATGGAGTTCTAATGGATGTTGAATCTATGTAAATGGAGGTGCCTAGACTTCTATCTATTGCAAAAATGATTTTAGGTCTCCAGTATTCATGGGATAACCCATGAATCCTGACCCAAACTTGTGTTGAAGTATGGTTAACATTTGATGGGATGAAATCCCTAGTTAAAGGAAAAAGTTTTGAAACTCTAGGGTTTAAGTTCCATGAAGGAATATATCTTACCCTTCTAACATCTTCTAAAGTAGAGAAAGAAAATTCGTAAAAGCCCTTACCTATGGACGTGATGCCCCATTTAGCGATTGAACTTCATAGGTTGTGTAGTTTTGCTCATATATAAAGCACCGTTAGGGGATTGCAACCTTTTGTCTACAAAATCCTTTCATTGAGGTTATGCTTGCAGGACTACAGACCAATCTGATACTCATCCTCTAGGATTGCTACCGAAAGCTGGCTTGAGGGGATGTTGCAAACATTACCAATGACTTATGCGAAAGTTTTGTTGGGTTTAGGACTGTTTGAAAGGTTTGAATCTAGACTTGGTTTATTTGGTGAGAGGTATGATGTTTTGGGAAAAAAGATGTAAGCTTGGAAGGAATCCACGAAAGATGAAGCTTGGTCAACAATGTATTTTTCACTCATTTTTCAATGATCAAACATCACCATGTCATCATAATTTGCTAAATGGTTTAAGCGATGAGTCAAAATATAGGGAATTTAATATTATAAAGTGAAATCAATGTGTTTTTTTTATATAGTATATTTTCAGACTTTTACAAAATGAAAAAAAAAATGAATGATACTCAAAATCAATGTATGAAATATGATGATAGAAAAAAATGTAAATAGAAAACAATAATAACAATATAGTATAAAACATGATTATAGAAAAAAAATTGAGCAAACACAAATTTTTGAGTGAAATTGTTGGTAAGTATATTTTAATGAGAAAAAAGGAAATGTACTGACAGTGTAAAATTTTTTACACTGTCAACCAATGAAAGACATGCATCAGAATGAATCTCAATTTTATTTTTAAAATACTGAAATGACATGGCAAATATAAGAGTTTTAATTGGTTGCATGTGCAAAACTTTTTTACACTGACAGTGCACTACTATTAAACTCTATTTTAATTAAAAGTATTTCAAAAGTTATTCCATTGAACATTTCAATAAAATAAGAAGATTTTTAAATACCAATAAATTTTAATTGAAAATCGCAAACTTCTTTACTATGAAAAATATATCTTTATTGTACTTTCTCTTTCCTTTTAGGCTTTTGGGCTCCTATAATCAATATATATATATATATATAAATAAATAGTGTTTTCGTCTCTGTAAATTAGCGAATTTTTGGTTTTAGTCCCTAAAGTCAAAATCCGCAGGAAACTCCTAAGGTTTCCTGCGGATTTTCCTGCAGATTTTCCTGCGGATTTTGATTTTAAAGACTAAAACGAACGCGAATTTAAAATATAGGGACTAAAATAAAATAAAAAATTACAGGGACGAAAACCAAAAACACGCTACCTTACAGGGATAAAAACACTATATATATATATATATATATATATATATATATATATATATAGATTTAATGGTAGTGCACTGTCAGTGTAAAAAAGTATTACACATATATCCAATCAAAATATTTTAAAGTGCCAAATCATTTAAATAATTTAAAATTTACAGGCTGATTTGACGGGATAAATGGTTGTCATTGGTTGACAGTGTAAAAATAATTTACACTGTCAGTGCACCATCCTTTATATATATATATATATATATATATATATATATATATTTGTGATTATATTAATTGAATACTACTGTTTGCCGGCGCGAACAACCGCTGGCCTTCCGTCGCAGGTTCGCTCGCGGGATCGGCCACACAAATCCCAGAACAAGGAATTGGAAGCGTACGTTTATGTTGAGTTTGAGTTTCTCGGGTTTTTTTTAGTGCAAGTTGTCACTCTGAAGTGACCTTGGTGACGCAAAGAGTTTTTTAACGATCACGAGTTTGTATACAAAGCGAAGAAATAAAGAAAAGAAAGGCTAAGCAAAAACAAAAGGGCAATAATTTAAATTAGATGCTAAAAGTAAATTGCATTAAGTAAATTTGGACGCAATTGTACATTTTCGCGGGAGTGAACTCGTTTCTCTCTAAGCTTGGTACTTTGAGTGTTTTTCCTTTACAATGTGAAAAAATGCGACCTCTGAAAATGAAAAGTACAGTGCCTTATATAGGCCTAGAATGTAACTGTCTGTCTACCAAAATGTCTTCTGAAGCTGACACGTGGCACCCCACTTTCTTTTCAACTTCCCATAGTCTTGGAAGTTACAAACTTTTCCCGCCTAATCATTTATCCTTGAAGTTGGGATCAGCTCTTCGCCTTATTTTCCTCCGACGCCGAGGCTTGTCGCCGTCTCTCCGACGCGCCTCTCTGCTAGTGTCGAATCGACACCTTGATGTGCCTTTTGTGCCGACGAGTCATGGGAATCCTCGTTTCCCGCCTATGGTCAAAATCCCGTGTCAACAAATTGCCCCCCCCCCAAAAGGCCAGTTTCGAATGAATACTGCGTCGATGGAGAAATCTGGCTTCTTCGGTTTCTTGTAGGATTTCGACGGTTTTTCTTCCGACGCACTTGCCCAACGTTTTGTCTTTTCTCACAACACGTGGCAAGCGCCGTCTGACATGATGATGGCAATCTCATCCCACGATTTCCAAGAAAAATGCCATGATGGCTAGTCTCGTCCAAGTTATGGGCCTCGAAACCAAACCCCACTTACTTTCAGAAGTTGAAAAGTTTTGATCTTTCACCTTTCTGCATGCGCCCTATAAATAGACTTTCTCATGAAACCTTGCTATTTTTCATAACTCCTTCTTCACAAACCTGTTATTCGCTCTGAGACCTAAACTTTGATTTCCTCTTCCTAAAGCATTTGTCGCCTCAGAGCACCCTTTGTATTTCTTTCTTCCCAATGACTTCATCAAATACCATTACAACCCTCATTCCTTAAACCACTTGTAACAATCCGGTTGCGTACGTACTCTCTGAAACAGAAACACTCCATCCTCTTCCTCAACCATCCTCCGCTGACGAGACGGTGGTGGCCAACTGGTGCCACCAAATGGTTATCCCATTCGCGGTGGAGAACAAGCTTAGTGGTTTCCACGGCCCCCTTCCGGATAACAAACCTAATCCATAAGAACTCCAGAAGTTCTTTCCTTGCTTCGACCAAACGATCCCACCTGCTTTCGAGAAAGGTGGCACCTTAGACCTCAAATACATGGCCCCTAAATCTCGAGTTTTTAGATCCATGCCTACTCCAGGCAACAAAGACTACCTTGCCTGGCTTGACAGATTCGAAGGGCAGCGCCAAAGGCAATGGAAGGAATACGGTATTTTCGATGCCATCCAACTCTCCAGAACCGCTCACATGGCCAACCCTTGTTTGCTGCTGGCGTCGATGTACTTTTGGGAAGGATCGACAAATACGTTCCATCTTCCTTGTGGTATGTTCACGCCAACACTTTTCAACGTGGAGGCCATCACTGGCCTTTCGCCAGTAGGCGAGACTTTCGACCCGACGTTGGAGACGGACAACGCCTTCGACTTCGAGCGTGCGAGCTTCCAAAACTACATCGAAGACCATCACGACAAACGCTCTAAAGAAGTCTCTGATGAGGAGCATATTTCCTTCCTGACCCTATGGCTGTCGTATTATATGTTTTGCCTTGGCTCCTTGCAAATAGCCAAAAGTTTCATCAGTTTGGCCATTCAGATCCACGAAGGTCGACAGATATCTCTGGCCAAACTTCTGTTGGCCTCCCTCTACCATTCTCTTGGCCTGTCGGCTATGAGGCTAAAACTCCTCCACCAAACCACTAAAGCTTTAAACATCTCAGGGCCTATGTGGCTGTTGCAGCATTGGCTCAACGCCACTTTTGAGCATAAATTGGGATATCCAGCCTCTGCGACAATGGATCGTTTAAACAAAGAACATTCTGTCGAGGGAATGCGACTTGCCCTGATGACCACCCAAGAAGATCCAAGACAGGCCCTCTTTACGAGGTATCTCAGTATGTTCGTGGAAACCACCTCTTTCGTCCCTGACATGGCTCCATTTGTGGAGCGTAAGTTTGGCCCCGACTGGTTCAGAAACCCGTTTCCTGGAGTCTCACCTAAAGCTGCTGCGCAGTCGAATGCTATATGGCGGGCGTTTCTTACTCCCACCGTGATCTCTTTCCGCATTAAAACGAGAAACAATGGCTATGGTTTCATGAACTACTGTCCAAATTTGGTGGCCCGACAATTTGGCCTGAGCCAGATGTTGCCAAAGCCCTTAGTGAGGCACCTTGAGGATATAGTACGGTCCGGCCGACGCTTGACTCAAGTAGGTCATAGGGCTTGTATGAGGTTCGTCAGAGCCTCTCAACACTTGGAGCTGCCGGTTTTTTCCTTCCAGCCTTCCTTTTTCACCACTCAAGAATTTGATGCTTGGTGGTTGGAGTATCAAACTCAAACCTTTACTCCAAATCTTTTCTTAGCGAACGTGGTCGATGCTTTTGCCTCCATGGATGGTGGCATCCCTAAACCATCGACTACAGCTCCTGTCATAGATGTTGACCCTGCAGAAGATCCTTCGACAAAGGTAGACCTTGGACTTTTGATTTCGATTGCCCATAGGTATGAACTAAATAGTTTCAGCTTTGTTTTCAGGGGCGCAAACGAGAAATGGTTGCTGCGTCGACTTCCACTAGACCTGCCAAAAAACCCAGGACCAACCCTCTACAGGTATTTTTTATTTTCCTGTCCTGCGTCCTTGTCTTTCCTTTGTTCTAACATTATTTCTACGCAGGCTTCTGAGAAAGTACCTTCTCCAAAAAGGACTGAATCGAATGAGAGCACTCACTCTCAAGTCTTTACCGCAGCAGCTCCAGCGTCTCCTCCATCCACCCTTTTGGTGAGGAAGAAAAAAGCTTTAACGCGGAGGACACCTTCAAAAGTCGGCGTTTTGACAGTGGCCTCAGTCATCCTAAGAAATCTCGAAGACGTTTTCGAACCAATTTCTTTTGTTGCCCTTTCCAAGACAACAACTCATCCTGTGCAGGTACTTCCACTTTCACTTGTGTCTTAGACGACCTTGGGGTGACGAAGCTCACTGGCATTTTATTTTTTGCAGGAAAATGTGGTTACTTCGACCACTATAGGTGACAGCGATACTGAATCGGCCGCAGACGCCACTACTGCTGGCGTCGCCATTACGCCAAGTCCTCAAAAAATTGATGAATTCCACACACTTATGCCCGAGGAAAACTTGGCGAAGACGCCTCCTGCTCCAAATGACAACTTTGAGCATAATGATGTATCTCCTAGGGAGACTATCAATTCTTCGCCCGCCGTTACCACCACTGACGTCGGCGAGAAACTCAAAATCCATGAACACCACCCAGAGAGGGCTTCACCTGCCGTCGAGGAATCTCTTACTCCGGAGGCACTTTTAGCAGCCAAGGCAACAGATCCAGCAGCGACTCTGAAAGTGCTGCACAAACTTCTCCAGGCAGCCGAAGAGATTCAACCCACCAGTTCGACCGCAATCCCAACTCCAGAAGTGGATGCTTCCTTCAATCTCAAACTTCAACAGTTGCGGTCTTATCTTTTTGAAGAACAGTTTCTGGGGGCCGTCGCCGAGGAATCCGACATAGCCAATGACGTCTTCAACCTTCTAAATGAACTTTCTGATTTCTAGCTCCCTGCCCCCATGGCCACATACCTGATCGAGTTTGAAGCCTTCTTCACTCAACTGGCCAAAGATCTTGCTATGCATCATCAGGCCGACGCCCAAATTCGGTTCCGCCACAACGACATGAAACGTGAGTGGCACCTGAGCTCAGTCTGTGAACAAAAACTTGGGGACTATGAAACCAAAAAACAAGAGCACTCCAACAAACGCCAGGCTTTCGACCAACAGATATCTAAATATCAAGCCCAGATAACGGAGCTGACAAAAAAGATTGCTGAGGTCGAACACCAAAAAGCCTCCTTAGACTCCGCTGAGCCCATGCCTTCTCAAGAAATCATCGACCACGAGGTAGCTCAAGGACTTGTTCACGTCGAAGCGGCTATAAAGATCAAAGACACTATTAGCCGCATGCAGCGTCGAAAGGTTCTTCTTGAGAGCAAGATAGTTTATGAGAAGATCCTCTTTGACGATTTTAAGGCTAGATTTCCTGAGTTTCCTTAGTTTGTATGTTGGGTAATGTAACGAACCATATTTTGTAAGCCATTCTTGGCCATCTCTGCCTAGTTTGGCTTTGAATTAATGAAAACTATATTTTGATGTGAACCTCTTGTAGCATAGGTCTATATTTTTTCAAATATTTCCCATTTACTCTTAAGATTCGTTGGTTTACTCCCAACTCCTGTACTTCGTATGTGTTGTTACTAAACACTCGTGTCACCTGAAATGGTCCCTCCCAGTTAGGCGACCATTTTCCCATCGTCCGGTCCCGTCGATCCATGGGCAACACCGCTTTCCAAACATAGTCGTTTGTAGCAAAGGTCTTCCCTTGGACTTTCTTGTTGTATGCCCTGGCGACTCGAGCCTTCTGGCGCAACAACACATTTAAAGCTACCATTCTCTCCTCGTCTAAGTCCACGAGTTCGTCCAACATCATTTCCCTATACTTTTCTGATGGAATCTGATATTGTCGTTGCACTCTAACGGATTGCAAGCATACTTCTGCTGGTAGCACGGCGTCGTCCCAGTAGGTTAGATGGAATGGAGTAGAGTTGGTTGACTCTTTGGGTGATGTCCGACAAGCCCATAACACTTGACTCAACGTCTTATGCCAGTTCTTTGGCTTTTTTGCAACGTGCTTCTTGATTAACCAAATTATTATCTTGCTAGCTGCTTCGACCTGACCATTCGCCTGAGCATAGTATGGCGTCGAAGTAACCAACTTGAAACCTGTTTCTACCGCAAACTCTTGCATCTTATGCCCCACAAACACAGAGCCTTGATCTGTCGTGATTGTCTCAGGTATCCCAAACCTATAAAGGATATGATTCTGGATGAAGTCTATCACGACCTCTTGGTCCACCTTCACCAGAGGCACAACCTCTATCCATTTCGTGAAATAGTCTATTCCCACGAGGATGAATCTTTGTTGCTTCGACGAAGCTGGCCGAATCTTTCCTATTACATCCAAAGCCCATCCTCGAAATGGCCATGGTTTGACAATCATATGTAATTCACTGGCTGGGATATGCTGGATGTTTGCGTGCTTCTGGCAATCCTGGCATCCTTTCGCGAAATCTATGCAATCCTTGAGCATGCTGGGCCAGTAGAGACCTTGTCGAAACAAAAGCCATTTCATTTTTTGGCCAACCTGGTGAGCTCCACAAGCCCCACTATGAACCTTAGAAATTGCCAAATAGGCATCAGTATCTCCTAAGCATTTGAGCAACACCCCCTCTGGAGTTTTCTTCAATAACTCATTGCCTATAGGACATAACTCATTGCTCTGTACTTAGTCTTTCGATCGGTGCTGCCCAACGGGTTTTCCAGATACTCCATAATTGACCTTCGCCAATCTGTTGGTGACACATCGTTAACGAAAACCTCACAATTTTCTAAACCTTCGACCAAGCTCATCGAAACTTTGGATATCGACCAACTTGATGGTGCGTGTACGTTCGACACCATCTTCTTCCTAGTTTCGATGAAGCCTTTCAACTTACCTTCCAGCACTTTATAACCAGAGGCAATTTGTGCTAGTTCATTAGCTTTATGGTTTTCTATCCTTGGCACATGCGAGATGTTGACAATTTTGAAATGTTCCAACAAACGCTTCGCCAACGAGAAGTAACTAAAAAGATGCTCCTTTACGCACTTGTGCTCCCTTATGATTTGTTTAATCAGCAATTCTGAGTCTCCTTTTATCTCGACCTCTTTGGCTCCCAAGTCTTTGAGTATCTTAAGACCAGTGATTAAGGCTTCGTACTCTGCCTCGTCATTTGAGCATTTGCCATCAACTTTGCATTTAAAGGTCGTTGGGATACCCTGTGGGGATATTATTAGGATTCCCACACCTGCCCCATTTTTATGGCTTTACCCATCAAGGTATAATTTCCACGGGGCGACGTCGATGCTATGTATCGACGTTTCGACTACAGCGTGGTCGACAATAAAGTCCACCACTATTTGACCCTTCATCACCCTCAAAAGGATGTATGTCAAGGAGAATTCAGTTAACGCTAGTGCCCATTTCTCAATTCGACTATGCAAAATAGGTTTGGACAACATATGCTTAATGACATCAAAATGCGACGAAACATAAACATTAACTGGTTTGATATATTGCTTTAATTTCATACATGAGAAGTACAAACATAGGCACATCTTTTCAATCATAGTGTACCTAGTTTCAGCATCTATCAATATCCTACTAAGGTAATAGATGGGTCTTTCGATGCCACCATCATCCTCTTGTGCTAACATACTGCCTATGGTCGTATTCGACGCTGCAATGTACAACTTCATGCTTTTATTTATACTCGATGGTAATAGGATTTGAGGCTTCGTAAGGTATTCCTTAATTGCGTCGAAGGCCTCTTGTTGCCCTTGCCCCCAGCGGAACTCACACTCCTTCTTGGTCTTGAGCAGTGGTGAAAACTCTTTCGTCTTGCCACTTAGGTTCGAGATGAACCTCCTCAAGAAATTGATTTCCCCAACAAAGACTGGAGTTGTTTCTTTGTCGTCTGAGGCTTGAGATATATGATCGCCTTCATTTTGTTCTGGTTGATCTCGATGCCTCGCTTGTGGACTACGAATCCCAAGAAGTCCCCTGCATGAACACCAAAGGCACATTTTAGTGGATTCATTTTTAATCCATATTTCCTCATTCGCTCAAATGAGTGTCGAAGGCGGTCGAGATGACCATCTTCTGATGAAGATTTTATGACTATGTCATCGATGTATACCTGCATAAAATTCTCAATAAAATCATGGAATATAGCGTTCATAGCCCTTTGGTAGGTTGCTCCAGCATTTTTTAGCTCAAAAGGCATCACAACCCATTCATATGTCCCCAAAGCTCCAGGGCATCGAAATGCGGTTTTGGGGACATCCTCTTCGTCTATGAGAATTTGATTGTAACCGGAATAACCGTCGAGCATGCTCAAGTACTCGAAGCCCGCGGCTGATTCAACTAACATCTCTGCCACGGGCATCGAATATTCGTCTTTAGGGGTAGCGTTGTTCAAATCCCTAAAGTCGATGCAAACTCGAAGGGTCTCATTTTTCTTAATAACAGGTACTATGTTTGTTATCCACTCGACATACCTTGCAGTTCCGATGAACCGACTTTTGAGCAGTCTTTTAATTTCCTGCTTGATCTTCGACATGACTTCCGGGGCGAAGCGTCGAGGGTGTTGCTTTACTGGCCTCTTGCCTGGCTGGATTGGGAGCCAATGCTCAACTACACTCCAACTCAAACCAGGCATTTCACCATAATCCCAGGAAAAACAGTCCTTGTATTCTTTCAACACTTTAGCCAACTTGGCCTTCATTTCTGGTTCTACCTTGGCACTCACGTATGTGGGCCTTTTGGTTGTCCCATCCCCTAAGTCGATTTCCTCAAGCGGGTCCTGGGCTTGCATTCTTTGCAGCTCATGATCTGGGCCTTTTTCGAACCCCAAAGGCTCATCATCATAAATACCATCAAGCCTCTGATTTTCTACAGCTTCCCTTTGGCCTTGTTGGCCATTGGCATTTTTGTCATGGTCGGCTCCCTTAGCTATTTGGAGAGTTTCGTCTTTTTTAAGTGCTGACATCTTTCTGTTTTCAGCCAGATGGGCCGAAATCTGAGTCATGCTTTCTAACTCAGCAGTCATTTTCACCAGTAGTGGGCCACCTCGTTGGTGGCATTTCCATTGGCTCCATGCCTTCGTCGGCAGCGTCCCAGATGAACCCATAGTTGAGGTCCAGGTTCAGGACACGACCCGTGTCGACAGAGGTGTAAGACCCTGACCCGTCATCGCACGGAGCCACATTCGCTAAGTGTTGGTCAAAAGACTTCTTGTTACCCTTGGCTTCGTCGACTTTGTAATAACTTTGATCTGCCTCAATGTTTTCGACGATGCCATCCTTTCTCCAAATGGTCAATCTCTGGTGCATTGTTGACGGTACTGCCCCAATTCCATGGATCCACTCCCGTCCCAACAATAGATTGAAATTTACTTTTGATTTGATGACCATGAAGAGTGTCAGCCTGTTGGTTGTACCCACTGCCAAGTCCACTTGGACAACCCCCAGGATGTTACTGGTCTTGCCTTCATAGTTGGACAAAACCACGTTGTGCTGTCGGAGGTCAGCCTCCGTTTTTCCAATTTTCTTAAACAGATTGTGAGGCATTAGGTTCACAGTCGCTCCCCCATCCACAAACACCTTATTGACAGACACCCCATCAACTTTCGCCTTTATGAATAACGGCTTCAAATGGTACATCATCCCAGGGCTAGGACGTTCAAACATAGTTATTTGTTCTTCTACCACACCACTGTTCATTACATAATAACATAGCGGCTTGTCATCCGCATTTTCACAAGAAACAAAATCTTCCTCAATCTCAGAGATTTCAGACACCACGTCATACTCAGCTGGTAGGACCGACACGATACCATAGTTTACCACGAAATCTTTGCCATAGGTGTCATCGTTGGTGTCGTCGTACATGTCTTCGTCAAAATCTCCCTCAAGTGATGGATCATATTCTTCATCTGATTGAAGGGAGTATTTTGGCTCTTCTTCATCCGACTAAGGAGTATACTCTGGCTCTTTCTTGCTTTCCTTCAGCGAAGTATACTTTGAACTATGGGTCGACACCACTTCCTTCTCCCCTGATGCGTTCACAGTTACTGCCATGGTCTGGTTTGTCGCCACTTTGTTCTTTTCTACCCATCTTCCTCTTGGGTATTGGCGTTTTTGTCCAGACGTTCCGATAGGCTTTACTTTTGAAGTCGTAGCCTCTCTTTCAGCCTTCTTACTGCGCTGATAGCGCCTCCACTGGGTCCTGGTCATAGGGTTTTTTCCTTTGTAGTAAGGGGACACCCTATATCTTGCTGGTTCGACCCCTTATCGGCGACATTCGCATCTTTTTCCAAATCGAGAGCCTTCCACTTTGGCCTTTTGCTCCCTTTCTGGCTCACTGGTGCCATCCATCTTTCCTGTGGGGAGTCTGATGGAGGCACAAAAGTTTTAGGCCTTGCCCCTTGGAACAACTTTCTGTACTCCTCATTTCGACGAGGGACCCCGCTCCTGTCGAACACAAACCTTGGAACAAGTGGCTTGCTCTCTGGCAGCACTTCTCTCTTGCTTGCCTCATACCTCTCAGCAGCTTTCTCATCGAACACAACGTTGCATCTGGGGCATAGTGCGGCTTTTGACCCGCTTATCCTGCACTTTTTCCTGAAAATCTTCCAAACTTTCGCCAGCCTAGGGGTACACTGCTTCAAGTTTGTCCTCCGCTTTCTTGTCGGAACCTTCAGTAGTTTCGACCATCATACATTCTACCACTTTAGCCATTTGTGGCTTGTCGAGGCCCTCAGTAGCTTCGACCATCATACATTCGTACACTCTGAATACAAAGCCTCTTCAACCTTCAGTGGGTCGGTGTCAACCTGCATCTTTGGCTTCTCGCCAAATTGGAGTCGACCCTCCTTCAAAGCCTTCTGTACCAAATCCTTGAAAAGAACACATTGAGCTGCTTTATGACCAAGGAAATTATGAAACTTACAAAATCCCCTCTTTTTCTTTTGTTCTAGAGGGGGATCTTTCAAACCAGGCGGAATAATTATTTGACAATCTTTAACTAGTAAATCAAATATTTCATTACATTTGGAAACATCAAAAGTATAAGTTTTAGCGACGTATTTATCCGTCTTGTTAGTTTCGACGGAATTTTTTTCGTTCGACGGTTTCAACAGCTTGCATGCATAGGGAGGTCCTGGCTTAAGTTCAGCCACATGGATCTCACTTTCGTCGACGAATTCTTCCTCGTCGGACGAGTATTCGTCAGCAGTCACATAGGATACTTTTTCTTTTTTACGATATCTATTAGACTGGGCTTTCTCAGCTTTCAATCGTTTGACCTGGCGAACCCGGTCAGCCAGTTGTTCCATATCCCTAAGATATTGCGTGTCTAACATCTTTCTGATTGAATAGTCCAGGCCACCGGCAGCCATTTTGACTAATTCGTGCTCAGGGACCTGAGTAAAGCACCGTGCTTTCAAAAGCCTAAACTTATTCAAGTACTGATCTACTGACTCTGTGGCCTTGCGTTTGACGCTTGCCAACTCTTTCAGACTTATTTTCGACTATCCCATATAAAATTGTTCGTGAAACAGTCTCTCTAATTATGCCCATGTATGGATGAACTGAGGGGGCAACGTAGTAAACCACGTGAATGCATTTTTCGTGAGGGAACTTGGGAAATATTTCATTTTCAAGTCCTCATTGTTCGCTATATCGCCTGCTTCGGCTTGATACCGAGCAACGTGTTCGATGGTGGATTCTTCCGTTTCCCCAGCGAACTTGGTAAATTTTGGCACTTTCTACCCCCTGGGTAATTCTGTTTGTAATACGAAGTCTGGTAATGGGGATGTATATGTTGGCCGTCGAAGGCCGGGGTTCGCCCTATTACGGACCATGATACGTTCGACTACGGCCTCCAAGTTCTGTTTTCCAGCCAAGGCATCCTGTCGAACCTGTTGGACAACAAAATCCGGATCTTGGTTCCTATGGACAATCACAGGAGGCCTTTGAACCCTCATAGGAATCTCTTCGAACTCACGGGGTTGCTCTATAGTTTCGTCGAAGACTTCATCCTGACGAAGGGGCGTCTCCGGTCGAGGCGGTGGGGTCTGTCGACCCTGAGCCCTAGGAGTGCCTAAGAAGTCACCGATTCGTGTCATTTGAGTCGCCAATTATTGGTAACTCTGTGTTGACTCTTGTATCAGTGGTCTTAATATGGTACCCATCTGTTGAGTCAACATGTGAACCATCTCATGATTACTCTCATCTATCTGTTGCCTCATGACCGCGACGGAACTAGAGGTAAAGGTCGGTATGGATTGGGAGAAATGGTTAAAACCTGGGGGTCAACCATCTGGTTCGACATGTGTCCTGTCCCCTGATAAGTTGAAAACGTTGGGGACGAACTCTCCCCAAATAAATGGCCGCTAGAGTGCAAACTTGACATGAACTCCGTCGACATCTCATACGATCTAGGTATAGGCATGGTGATACTAGGCATATACTGCCCTGTAGTCCCTGCCATTGTTGATTTCGGGTTGTTTCGACGCGGTGTTGCGATTGGTCCGCTAGGAATGGTTGACACCACTGACACGGTACTGGAGCCAACATCAGTTGTCTGTGTTCCCACCGTACTTTCCGTCGGAGACGGTTCTTCGTTCGGTCGTGGTATTACCATCTTACCACTACGCAAAAACATATACTCAATTCACACGGGTCCCACCAGGTGTGCCACTTTGTTCGCCGGCGCGAACAATCGCTGGCCTTCCGTCACAGGTTCGCTCGCGGGATCGGCCATACAAATCCTAGAACAAGGAATTGGAAGCGTACGTTTATGCTGCGTTTGAGTTTCTCAGTTTTTTTAGTGCAAGTTGTCACTCTGAAGTGACCTTGGTGACGCAAAGAGTTTCTTAACGATCACGAGTTTGGATACAAAGCGAAGAAACAAAGAAAAGAAAGGCTGAGCAAAAACAAAAGGGCAATAATTTAAATTAGATGCTGAAAGTAAATTGCATTAAGTAAATTTGGACGTAATTGTACATTTTCGCGGGAGTGAACTCGTTTCTCTCTAAGCTTGGTACTTTTAGTGTTTTCCCTTTACAATGTGAAAAAATGCGACCTCTGAAAATAAAAAGTACAGTGCCTTATATAGGCCTAGAATGTAACTGTCTGTCTACCCAAATGTCTTCTGAAGCTGACACGTGGCACCCCACTTTCTTTTTGTTGCACCCCAAATTTTACCCTCATCTTTTTTGCTTGATGTTTTGTGCTTTTATTTTCTCTGTTTATCTTAAATCTCTATTTATCTATTTTTGCCTTGATTTATTTAGCGTTTTTACTTCATTTATCCTATCTTGATCTAACTTTAGCATATTCTTGTTTTTTTATTATTTGGCTTAATTAATTAATTTAGTTGTTGATTTAATTTTAGCCTAACTTGTTTGATTTCTGGATTAATTACCTTAATTTCTATTTCAAGATAATTTATCAATTAAATTGGGCTAGATTTTATTAACAATTAATTTAATTGTCAATTAGTCCTTTTAATATAGCATTAAGTTTAAATTTATGTGATGGGTTATTTGTCACATAAAATGCTTAAGAGAACCATGCGTTTGTTTTTTTTTCTACTTGGCTTTTGAGTTGGAGAATGAATAGTACCACTGGCCAATCAGAATGCACTTTGTTCCTTTGACTTTTCAACCCACCTTCATGACCAATTCGAAACCGGCATGTGGCGCGTAAGAGACCAAGAGCAACTGTTTGATCTCCTTCCTCATTTTGGTTTACGGAAGCTCAGAATGGAGCAAGAATTTCAAACACAATTGAACCAATCTCAAACCATTTTCACTCCAACTCTTGGCGCGATAACGTTTTTTGATTTCTCTCAAAACTTTCCCGTTCAAGCTTCCAAGGTTTAGCTTCGTCTAAAGTAATTCTGAGCATTCCATTCTCAGCTCTCCTCTGCACACCCTGCGAACCGGCCAGAGTGATGTCGTTGTCTACTTTCCTTCCTCATGCCTACCTTATTCGCCACAGAAGGGAGCCAAAGAAGCAATGCTGTTTCAAGCTATTTCAACTCTGTAGCCATCTGTCAAGACTCAGAGGAGAGGAGCGTATGTTTGAAGCCAATTTCAAAACCCTAGCATTCTGAAGGGTGGAATTTTATTGACCCGGCCCATGTCTCATCCTATATAAAGGAGTTCAGCTTCAATGCAAATCACCAACAATCCTCTTTACAAATACTTAATATTCTTGAGCTTTGGGTGAGCGGGGGCAAGGGAGTTCTGTGTAGAATTCAGAGTACTCAAAGTGTTAGCAAGCTTCTGTGTGGTACCCTTCCTACTCCTCTCTCATTTTTATCATGCTCATTCAATATTTTCTTTTCTTGCTCATGATCTTTTTAATCGTATGAATGCTTGCTTTGAGTAACTTGATGATTTTGTTATTTTATATGTTGTTGCCAATGTTGTCATACTACTTGTGTTATTGTTGATTTGTTACATGTTCATTCCTATTGAAATATTGAGGGTGATTACAGTCACAGAACTTGATCTTTTGGATTGATTTTGCTGCTGAGTTATCGTATTTTATAACCTGCTTGACAAAATGTAAGCTTTTGATTAACTAATCTTAAACTGACTTGTGGTTCTTGGCTCTTGTCTTATGCTTGCTAAGTTCTATCATATTAAGTTTTGCACTGAAATCAGTAGAATAGATAATCTTGTGAGCACTGTTATGCTTTTTGAATTTGGTTTTAATATATGACCATAATCAGTCCATGATAAACTTGTGTTTGTTGCCAAACTGATATGCTGATATGAATTCTTGACTAGTACATGTATGTGTTAAGCCATGCTATTTTCCATTCAGTATATGTTGTTTTCACTTGCCCTGTTGAATTTGCCTCCATACAAGTTTTGTTTGTTTGAACTAAACCTAAAAACCTCTGATTTTAGATTGATGACTAACTTATACTCTGCCTCACTTTTGGTGTTGTGTTTTTGATCATTGATATGCATGGACCTTTTGATGTTTGTTTAATGTCTATCATGCTGTTTTATAATTTAGGTTTTGCTACGTTGATATACGACTGTTTCTAAGTATTTGTGACACTAGTACCAACTGTTTAGTTGAGCTTTGCATCTTGGTTAAAATTGTTATCCATCTCTGCATTATATATGTTTTTTTCCTAACCATGTCTGCTGCATTTTGATATCACTTGTGTCATGCTTCTGTCCTAAAATGTGAGTCTCAATAAGTTGTTCACATGTCTGGTTTTGTCATTGTTGATGATTAGATCATGTATTTGAGTTTGGTTTGTTTAGATTGTTAGCTCTGCAAACTACTGACTAGGGTTGCATCTTTTTGGAATGACTCTGTTTAACGACTATGTTTATGAATAATTGAACTTGAATGTGTTGCTTTGAGTTGTTCTTCTCATATGACTTCAATGTTCTATGACTCATGCTCCTCCATATTGTATGTGTAAAACCATTATGCTGAACTGTTAGCTCCAGAAAGTTAGGTCTGTGTGATATCATGATGTTGTCCTCTATGCTAACACTGTATTCTTGATGTGTATACTAGCCTTATTTGTGATTCTAACATGTTTCCTAAATTAGGCCTTTATGAAATCATGATTTAGTCCATATGTGTGGGATAAATGTGTTGCTTGATTGTTACCTAATTTGGTTTTCATTAAGTTCTATGCTATTGTCTATTTTTTTAAATGGTACCACTTGAATGAGTTGGTTTGTTATATTGTCTTGTAGCATGTCCTATACTTGCATACTCTTGACCATCATGATGTTGGTGTACTTGTCATTATGTTTGTACCACTTGGGTGTATGTATGACTTTCTGCTTGTAATTCAGTTTGTTAGCTATTCTTGACTTGGAATGTCACTGTCATGATATGTGCCTCATAATGTATTAAATGCTATGAACCCAAATAATTTTCCTTGACCTTATATGTGTTTGGTCTGCCCTAACTTACCTCATGCGTGTTTACATGTTGAATTCTTAACTTTGTCAATCACTTGATTTTCCTTCCAATACTTTCTCTGCTGCCCTCCATTAAGTGTATTAAATCTTAAAACTGTTTTGATACATAAACTAGCTTAATTGCCCTTTGGAACTGTGAGCTACATGTCTGTTTGTTAGTTGCATTTCAGGATGTTTTGAGTAAACTTCTTTTAACATGCCGCTGCTATGGCTATGTTAGTTTTTATGGCTTTATGCATTCAGGTGTTTGTTGTTTTTGATGTCTAATATGTATGATAAAACACTTATTTGGTTTTTACATGAGTAGCCATTCTTAGTTTTTAAATGTTAACTGTTGCTGCAGTGCTTGTTGGCCTTTGAATTTTGTTATCTTGTAGGACATCTTATCTCATGAGCTAATCATTTTGTAATGTAGTTGCCTTGCTGACATGTTGTTTTCTGTCACTAACTGCTTGTGTTGCAATTGTTGTTTGACACCTTTTGATACATCTCTGACCTATCTTTGTTTTAACCACTCTTTGTGATTTTGGGACTTTGAACAATGTCTTTTGAAATGGTTGCATCATGCCTTAACATGTCCTTTGTTTTCTTGCATTTTAAATCATGTGATTTGAACCCTATACAACTCTGCTACCCTACTTTGAATATGATTAGGTCTTGAAGTTGTTTTGACATATATGAGGCTAAGCCCTGCTATGCTAATCTGCATCTATATGTTAGTTATTAATTGTATTACAAGCTGTTTTCATTACACTAAATTTCCTTTAAACCTGATGCATGATTACAGCTATGGTGGTGTATGAATTTGTTAACTCACTGCTTTGTAATGACCTGATGATTATCCACTGTTGCTTGTTTTATTGTTAGTTTTCTTAACCATCGGATACACGAATGCCTATTTTACAACAGCCCTGCTGTCTTGCATTTAGCATGTTAACTTTGAAAATGTTTGATATATGAAAACCAGCCTGCTAACTTCTGTTTCTCCTGAAATTCAACCCTGCCTTGCTGTTGTGGTTTCCATGACTTATATGTTGGTTTGTCGGTTGTGTCCAAATTGAATGTGCTTCATGTGTTTGCTGCTGCCATGATATTCTGAATCCTTATCTGTATGCTGCCATGTGAATTTGTTGCCTTACATGTTCTTGTTCTTATTTTGTGTAATATAATTGCTTTAATGATTTGTTGCTACTAATTGCATCAGACTTTGATTTAACCTCTTGCCCTCTTGCATTTTGGAAACAATCAATCTTGTCACTCATATTGTTTTTTAGAACAGTTATGCTATACTCCTTTTAACCATGCCCAAATCTTAGGAATGCTTTCATACCTGAAATTAACTTAATTGCCATGATGTGTTGCTTAATCTACATGTTGCTTATTCTGTCTACATACTTTCCAAAATGAATGTGTGTTATATACTGTTTGCTGTACCATATTGCTGTCAGATTCCTTAAGCTTCCATGTATGTTTATTGCATTCAAGTCGCACCCTTACAGGGTTTCTATCTGAACATTGCATGCTTGTTGTAGATTTCCTGCCATGAATATGTATGAATCGATTGCTCTATATATTCAATTCTTCCATCATTTTATGGACTATTTAAAATTGGCATGATGAACTTTGTTGTTTTTAGCTTAGCAATTCATAATATTGAGATGATAATCATGTGTTTCTGTCCTGTCTGGTTTGGCAATGTTTGATTTATGTTGTGGCATCTTCATCTATCACGAGCAGTTTGCGTTGGTTTGGTTTGTGTTATTTTGAAAATACGCGCAAGAATGGTTTATATATTTATTAAGTTGTATTATTAACGGATGAAACACGCCGTCCCAACGGTCACACACTTGCACTCAAACGCCTTGCCTACCCTTAGGACTGGGGTTCGAATCCCCCTCGCCCCAGTCCTTTTATTTATTTTCCTGATTTTCGCTTGGTTTCAAATATATACGCATTCCGTCTTTCCTTTGGCAGCACGCGCATATAGCTCAGTTGGTTATGACATGATTGTTTGGTTCAAAGGGGCGTGGGTTCAAATCCCCACGGCTACATTTCTTTTTAGTTAACATTTAGCTTCACTTTTTTACTATTTTCTTCTAGAATGTTTTTATTTTTCTTTTCTTTTCGCTTCATGTTTATTTGTTAAGACTTTTTTTTATATAAAAAGAGATTAGTAAAATAATTAACTTTTTAAGACTTTATTTTTATTTGAGTTTAATTACTCATTTTTGTTTCATTACTTTTTTATGCCATCTAATGTGTTTGATCATTATGTGTTCAATTCTCACTTTGCTTTGACCCCCTTTATATTTATTTATCTCATATTTGTGTTCATGTCTCTTATGAACGTTCTTGGTCTTGAAATGTTATTAAATTGACTTGCTTAATTGTTAAGATAATATATCCATGATTGATTGGCCATATGTTTGATTCTATATGAATATTATCATTGTCCTAAGTATCATCATTTATATCACTTCTCTATGTTTGTCTTCATAAAGATTGAAACATTTTGAGTTGTTCTTGTATGTCATTTCTATATGTTTGTCTTCCTAAAGATTGAAGCATATTTGATGTACTCTCTTAATCACGTTCATCCTATCCATATCTTTGTCATAAACATATTGCCATCCTCATGCTTATGTTGTTTTATCTTATATCATGTCTTATTTTATCAATTGTTTCTCCCCCCATTCCAAAGGAAGGTTAATAGTATTGACTCTTAAAGTCATTGCCCCCCATCTTAACCTAAGTAACCTCTTAGGAAGAAACTTTGTTTCTTGGCCTCATCAAAGGCCATAGAACTCACAACTAGCTTTAGGAAAGAGTTCTTCAACTCTTAGTGGTATTCATCATAATGAATTTATCACTTTCCCCTCCTAACTAAACTTCAACATAGGTCCATTACAACTAGATCTAGAGAGTTCATAAACTCTACAATGAGCTTGTACTCATTTCCCCTCTGAATATTGACCATAGTCAATATTTCAGTAGAAGTAGAACTACGCATACTCTGATTCTATTCCCGAGGATACGTAGGCGCAAAGTGCGATGCTTTGTCGAGTATACTTAGATACTAACCCCTAGGGTTTTCAACCTTTAGCATAGAACCTTTAGCAAACATAACATTAACAAGAGGTTCATGTAGAGTACTACTGACGTTTAGGGTGCTAATACCTTCCCTAGGCGTAACCAACCCCCGAACCTTAGATCTTTTCCCTTTAGGTTTTTCTAACGATCTTGAACCTTTCCTTTGGATAAATCAAAGTCGGTTGTAAAAGAAAAATGATGCAAATTAATTAATAATTTGTTATCCGATTTTCACCGCAACAGAAATGGCGACTTCACTGGGGAAAGTTAGACCTATTGCTGGTCTATTCCTAAGAGGATTGAGCCTATCTTGCTTTTATGTTATTCATGTTTGCTTATTTGCTTGTATGTGCTTATGTATGTCATATCTGCTTATCTGTACATTTGTTCTTGCTTGATCCTTGGGATGACATGGTATCTATGAGTGAGATAAGTCCTAACCCGGACTTGAGAGCACATTATTATAGGATCGTGGTGTAATCAATAGTCGGTTGTTGGCAGTAGTACCAACAATTTATGGCATATGATGACCACACTCAGATGAGGTCCTTTGGGATTGTCGATGTCTGATGTGAGAAGTCACATTGATATTACTTTTTCAAATGGGAGCCGTAGATTCTGAGGACCGTAGTTACCTCCACCCCACTTGGCCTTTTAGGATGTAGTGCGGTGACTATGAGGGAGCCAGTCCCGAGTAGTTGTCACGCGATACTACACTCAAACGAGTTTATCTTGAGAATATTATTAACTCGTGTAAGTAGTTACATGGGCCGATAATATCCGAAGGATTTACGTAGACTCTGGGAACCTCTTAGAACCCTATTCTGCGAATGACAAACCTGTAGTCCACACCTTGTTGGGATGGGTAGACCTTGACTTCATTCAAGAGATCTTAAACCTAGGGTTTGTTTGCTGTGTGTTTATATGTATGTTTGCCTGTGTTTGCGCATTGCATACATCTCATTGCATCCTTCTTTGGTTTTAAGGAACTCAGTCTTACTTTCCTTTGAAAATTTAGGTATCATGGATATTGAGAAGAGAAACACTAAGAAGTTCAATTCCAAGAGGCCCAAATTGGCAAAGCTGAAGAAGTTAGCAACCTTGATACGAGGACATGAGAGTTTCCGTAAGAGATATGGAAGATTGGTTAGCCTCCTTGGAACTAAAATGGAGGAAGGAATCCTTGACACCTTGGTCCAATTTTATGACCCTCTCTATCATTGCTTTACTTTCCAAGATTACCAACTGGTTCCCACTTTAGAAGAGTACTCTCATTGGATTGGCATACTTGTGAAGAAACAGAGACCTTTCAACGGTCAAGAAAAGATCCCGACTCCAAAAGAGATTGGCGAGTGTATTCATTTGGACGCATCAGAGGTCAAACCCCACATCACCACCAAGGATGGCATCAAGGGATTACCATCCAAGTTCTTGTATGAAAAAGCTTGTCAGTTTTTCAACGCAAACAGTATTGCAGCCTTTGAAGCCACCTTTGCTTTATTGGTCTATGGTCTGTTCTTATTTGCTAATGTAGAGGATTTTGTCGACGTCAATGCAATCAGGATCTTCATCAGTAGAAACCCTGTGCCTACACTATTGGGTGACGCTCTCCATTCTGTTCACCATAGGACTCTTCGAGGAAAAGGAACTATTTTGTGTTGTGCACCTTTGCTTTACCAGTGGTACATCACCCATCTACCTCGGACGTCAGAATTCCGAGACAACCCCGACAAGCTCCGTTGGTCTCAAAGAATCAGTTCTCTTACCCATAATGACATCTTTTGGTATGACCCGGTTTATGACAAGAATGTATACTTTGACAGTTGTGGACCATTTCCTAATATACCGCTTCTTGGTATTCATGGTGGGATTAGCTACAGTCCTGTTCTCGCTAGACGCCAATTCGGATTTGCCATGAAGGAAAAGCCTAGGAGTATCCATGTGTCTGGTTTCTTCTATCTTAATGAAGAAGCCACTTATGAGACCAAAAGTGGAGCTTGGTGTGCTTGGGATAAATTCCACGAAAGTACTAAGGACGAGTTGGGAAAGAGAAACTGTGTGTCCTTGGAACCGTACCTTCAGTGGGTTCGATCTAGAGCCCGTGACCTCAAGATGCCTTATATTCCCAGGATACTTCAGCAGCCAACTATTGCATCCCCATCTGCCATTCCTATTGAGCGCATGGAGGAATATCAGGAGAATTTAACCAGGATGAAGCTTGAGAGAGACACATGGGAGTGGAAATATCATACCGTCTGCATTGAGCAAGAAAAGATGAAAGAGAAGATGAAAGAGAAGGATGATCTGATTGAGTGGCTGGAAAGGCGTGTGATAGATGAACCCCAGGCGCAAGAGAACTCATTTTTCTCCAGCATGAGGCCTACCCCTAGCACTCATGAGTATGCTTGCATCCCTCCAACATCTGGCGCTTGGAAAGGGATTGTTGACAAATTGATCTTTGAGAACCAAGAGCTGAAGAGACAGAAGAGAAGACGTGAAGAAAGGCAATCTTAGACAGTGTTTATTTTCCCCTCTAAAGGCTTAGTTGTTGTTCCTTTTGTATTTTGGGCCTTTTTGATGTACTTTCAAAGTTGTAAAACTCTACTCAATATTCAATGAAATGAGGAGTTGTTTTAAGAAATTTGTCGTGCTTTGAGTTCCTTAAAACCAAATTGCATTCGCATTGCATTATACATCCCTGCTAAACTATCAAGTCACTAATCTTGTCTTGCAGATTTTGTAGAAATGGATGCCGCAGGAAAAAGAGTTTGGCCTTACTGCTTCGAGCTGCCAGAGGTGGATCGTCTGCTATGGTTGGGAGAAATGATTGAAGACCAGTCAACCTTTGCTGATAGATATGGGTGTGTCATACCCTTGATGAAGACACCAGTAACTATGGGACCACTTGAAGTTCTAGTCCAACTGTATCACCCAGCATACCGTTGTTTCTTGTTCCCTGAATTCCAGTTAGTACCAACCTTGGAAGAGTTTTCAGCCATGATAGGGATCCCAATCAGAGATGCCCCTGTCTTTTCCGGAATTGAAGAAACACCTTCTGCCAGAGACATAGCCAGATTGACCAGAATCAGGTTATCTGATGTCCAAGCCAATTTGACCAATAAGGGAGGAAAGCGTGGTTTGCCAGCACAGTTCTTGATGGAGAAAGCTCTGTACTTTAAGAACAGGGGAAATGAAGTTTTGTTTGAATCAACTTTAGCATTGATGATATACGGTTTGTTCCTGTTCCCAAACGCCAAGGATTTCGTAGACACCCAGTCCATTCAGCTGTTTGCAGTCAATAATCCAGTCCCGACACTGTTGGCTGATGTCTACCATTCCATACAAACCAGATATATGAGAGGCAGTGGGCTGATTGTTTGTTGTGTGGCCCTCTTCTACAAGTGGTTTGTTTCTTATTTGCCGAAGACCCCAGCTTTCTGGGAGATTGAAGACTGCAAGGTGTGGTCTAAGAAGTTGATGGAACTAAAGCATACCGACATTGAATGGTATGATTCAACGGATGAGGGAATCACCATAATCGTTAGCTGTGGGGACTGCCCCAATGTACCTCTCATGGGAAGGAATGGTTGTATCAATTACAACCCTGCCCTCGCTCGCCGTCAGCTGGGTCATTTGAAGGAAGGAATCCCAGATGATAAAGACATGCAGATGATGTTTTATGACGAGAAGGAAGGATTCGAGATGAAGATGTGCTTGAGACGCACTTGGCGCTATATCAACAGGGAGTTGTGGAGGTCCGAAGGCCCGGTCACAGAGTCTCATTTGCAATGGTCTCGTAGTATAGCCCAAGTAATGATGAAGCCACATCCCCACCACGAGTCCCCTACTAAAATAAAGCAGAGGATGATGGAGGAATTGGGAGAGCTGGTTCTCGCCAAGAAAGAAACCAAGGAGCGCATCATAAAGATCATGAGGGTAATTAATGGAGAAGGATCGTCAACCGGCGGATTCAATTTCTAAGTATTATTGTTGACCTTTGTGTTGTTATTGTATCTTTTCATTTTGTTGTACCTCTACTTATGTACTTGGAGTATGAGAATACCCTGCTCCAGATGTAATGTTTGCCAAACTCTTAATGAAGAAGTTGTTTTATCAAGGATCTATTCTTTATATTATTTGCAAGATGTCTTTGGTTTCTTGATAGTTTAGCTTGCATTTGCATTTGCATCTCATTTGCATCTTTGCATACGCACGCGCATTCTTCTGTGTCTCATCGCCGTTTTGTCTTCTTCAGAACCAGCACCCTGATCTCTACATTTGTTGCAATATCCGGACCAGGCTTAAGGAGGAAAGATGTCTGACAATTGTGAGAATCTGGATCAAGTCAACGAGGAGCTCAATGAGTTAAGAGTAGGCATGGGACAGATTATGGAAGTTTTGCATGTTATACGAGCAAAAATGGATACTCAAGCTACTGTAGTCTCAGAAATCGTCACCACAACTGTTGATCCGCCAGTCATCCCTGCTGTGGACACTACTTTAGGGATACCGTTTGAGTTTATACGAGCCACGGCTCCTCAGTTCACTCAACAAGCTGCACCTTTGTTTGGTGAAAACCAACAAACTATCCCAACTTATACTCCACCAGTAATTCAGACCCATTTTCAGCCCGTCTTCCAGAATCAGCATCATCTTATTAATGACAACATATCCATGGAAGGAGATGACAGCAATGAGAAATTGAGGGCCAGTATGGAGATTATGCAGAGAAAATTGAAGGCCATGGAGGGAGGTAATGTCTTCAGCTCTGACTTAAGGGATATGTGTTTGGTAACTGACCTAGTAATTCCACCAAAGTTTAAATTACCAAGCTTCGAATTATACTCTGGCGCTACGTGTCCAAAGGCACACCTGGTCATGTATCTCCGAAGAATGGCGGCATACATGGATAATGATAAGCTGATGATCCATTGTTTCCAGGATAGCCTGAAGGGCGCTGCTGCAAAGTGGTATTTAGGTCTAGATCAGTCTCAGATTAAGTGCTTTCAAGATGTTATGGATGTCTTTATAAAACACTATAAGTATAACCTGGATCTAGCACCTGATTGTAGGCAACTCTTGACCATGACTCAGAAAAATACCGAGTCGTTCAAAGAATACGCTCAGAGGTGGAGAGAGACTGCGTCACAGGTTGAACCGCCGTTAACCGAAAAGGAGCTAGCCGATTGGTTTGTAGACACTGTGAAACCTGAATTCTATGAGAAGATGATTAGAAACATTGGCGCCAATTTCTCTGACATTATTGCAATCGGTATGAAGGTAGAGGCAGGTCTAAAAAGTGGAAAGGTGGCTAGTTCACCTAACAGTGCTACCAGTACCAGCGTCAAAAAGTCTCCAGGCAGTTTTCATAAGAAGAAAGAAGGCGAGACTAACGCCATCATGACAGGGAAGAAGCAGAGTCCTCGTTGGAAGCGAGCTCTTTTCCAACCACAGCCAGGTCCCAACTTTCCCCAACAGCCAGTTTATGCTATGCAATTCCCCCAGCAGCCATACGTGGCATCTGTTATGCCCACCTTCAATCATCCAGTAATGCAACAAGCTCCGGTTTCTCAGCCACAAAATCAACAGCAGTGGCCAAGGAATCAGAACCAGAACTACCAGCAGCAGCGGCGGCCAGCGCCACAACAAAATACCCCGCCAAGAAAACAGGCAGTGACACCGAACTTTCCTCCTATACCAATGACATACACAGCATTATATCCTTCATTGGTGGAGCAAGGGTTAATTGTTACTAGGCCATTGGGGCCACCCTCTGAAAGGTCTATGCAGTTTTACAACCCCAATGCAACCTGCGCCTTCCACCAAGGAGGAGTAGGTCATGACTTAGAAGGATGTTTGGCATTGAAGAACCTAGTAAAAGGCCTGATAGAGAAGAATGTTCTGTCTTTCGTCAATAGCCAACCAAATGTGAAAAGCAACCCTTTGCCAAACCATGGGTCAACTAATGCTATTGAAAATGAGAATGACGAGGTAGTAATCTCAGATGCAGCACAGATTAAAACTTCCTTGAATTTGTTTCATGCCAAGCTATTCAGCGCCGGTTTGGTCGAAGCTTGCCATGATGATTGTGAAGAGTGTGATGGTGTTAGCGAAGGATGTTCGTTAGTACAAGGAGATATTCAGCGCTTGATTAATGAAGGTTTCTTACAGGTTTTCAGGAAGGAAGATAGAATAGCAGTGATTGAGCCGGTATTCAACTTGCCAAAACAAGAGCAGTTGTTTATTGAAGAAGAGTACTCCTCAGTAGTCCCTGTGTTCAACAATCCAGGGGCAAATACTGTGAGTCCTGTTTTTAAACAATCAGTTCCAAGATTTAACAGGCCTGAAGCTGCTGTTCCTGTTAATCGTGCTAGACAAAATAACTTCCCAAAACCAGTTCCATTCAGGTTCAGAGGAACCAAAGCAGTGCCCTGGATTTATGAGGATATCACAGGTGAAAGAAAGAAAAAAGAAATGACCCCAAGGAAAGAGGTGGGGGTCGTGATAGAAGAACCGGTCCCAAGGAAAGAGGTGGGGGCCGATGAGAAGAACGTGTCTAATATAGCAGGGGCAGGGAGAATGATGAGAAGTGGAAGGATTTGTCCCCCTGTGAGCATGGAAACATCCAGAAAAGAAGGTGTTAGTCATGTACCTACCAACGATAAAGGAAAAGAAGTAATCTCCAAAGAGGACGATGAAGAGTTCCTTAGAATAATAAAAAGAAGTGACTATAGGATTGTGGATCAGCTCCATCAAACCCCGTCAAAGATTTCTGTTTTGTCTCTATTGATTAATTCACCGGCTCACCGATCTGCGCTGCAGAAGGTTTTGGCTCAGGCTCACGTAGCTCAAGATATCACTACCGGACAATTTGATCACATTGTTGCTAACATTACCGCCTGTAATACCCTCAGTTTCAGTGAGGAAGAGTTAACCCAAGCGGGCCGGAAGCATAATCTTGCTCTGCATATATCCATGACATGTCAAGAAGATACATTGGCTAGAGTCCTCGTGGATACAGGGTCCTCTCTGAATGTCTTACCAAAGAGAACTCTTGATAAATTGGCATACAAAGGAGGAGTCATGAGACCCACTTCGTTGATTGTCAAAGCTTTTGATGGTTCGCGAAGGTCTGTTATGGGGGAGATAGAGCTCCCAGTGTTGATTGGACCTCAGGAATTTAATATTCTGTTTCAAATTCTGGACATCAATCCTGCTTATAGTTGTTTGCTCGGAAGACCTTGGATCCATGAAGCAGGTGCTGTGACCTCTACGTTGCATCAGAAGATGAAGCTGCTTCAAGAATGAGAAGAAAGACGAAGACTGTGCAAGAGATATTTGTCAAAGGTGGACATCAGGTCCACGCAATCATTGGAAGCGCTGAAGAGGAAGAAGACTTTGATCATCTGGTTTTTTGCCAAGAGGGTGCTTTGAGCAATTGGGAGGCTATAGAGATCCCAACTGTGTACCCGGAACCAGAGTAACTTGTTTTGATTTGTTGTTTTCATTTCCCTAGTCTTGCCCAAAGCTAGTGGATTATTTTGTATGGGCCTCCGTTTTCAATATTAATCAATGAAATGACCTTTTTTTATTTTCGCTATCTTCACTTTACTGCATTCTTTTCTAAAAAATGGCAATCTTTTCAAAACATATACATTTTGCATGTTTGTGAATTGTCGTACACTTTAGTAATACAAATCATTCTATTATGCAGAATTAACCGTAAACCCATTGTATTCAATGACCCTGCTATTACTATTGACTTTGACTCCCCTGTCTATCAAGCTGAAGAGGAGGAGAATTTTGAGGTACCCAAAGAGCTGGCAGACATGTGTGATTACCAGTATACAGATCTCCAGCCACATGAAGAGCAGGTGGACGTCATCAATCTTGGTTCTGAAGAAGAAAAGAAAGAAGTCAAGATTGGGGCATCTTTGAAACCAGAAATTAGACAGCAGTTGATTTCACTACTTAAAGAGTATGTGGATGTGTTTGCTTGGTCCTACCAAGATATGCCCAGTTTAGATACAGATATTGTGGTTCATAAGTTACCACTCAAGCCCGAGTGCCCGCCGGTAAAACAAAAGCTTCGTAGAAGTCATCCTGATATGGCCCTCAAAATCCGAGATGAAGTTAAGAGGCAATTGGATGCCGGATTTTTAGCAGTCTCCAAGTACCCAGAATGGGTAGCCAATATTGTTCCTGTTATGAAGAAGAATGAAAAGGTGCGAATGTGTGTGGACTACAGAGATCTCAACAAAGCTAGTCCCAAGGATGATTTCCCTCTACCACATATTGACACGCTGGTGGACAACACTACCCGTTTCGCCATGTTCTCATTTATGGATGGTTTCTCAGGCTATAATCAGATTAAAATGGATCCGGCTGACATGGATAAAACCACTTTCATTACCCCGTGGGGCACTTATTGCTATAAGGTTATGCCTTTTGGACTGAAGAACGCAGGGGCAACGTACCAAAGGGCCATGGTGACTTTGTTTCACGATATGATCCACAAAGAGATAGAGGTGTATGTGGATGATATGATAGCCAAATCTCAGAATGAGGAGGAACATGTAGATCACTTGCTGAAACTGTTCAAGAGGCTTCGGAAGTATCAGTTGAGGTTGAACCCTGCAAAGTGTACCTTTGGGGTCAGATCTGGGAAACTATTAGGTTTCATTGTCAGCCAGAAAGGTATTGAAGTAGATCCAGATAAAGTGCGAGCAATCCAAGAAATGCCAGCTCCGCAAACTGAGTCTCAAGTAAGGGGATTTTTGGGTCGTTTGAATTACATCTCTCGTTTCATCTCCAACATGACTCCAATTTGTTCACCAATCTTCAAATTGCTCCGTAAGAATCAGCCAGTAGAGTGGAATGCTGACTGTCAACAAGCTTTTGAGAAACTCAAAAGTTATCTCCAGGAACCTCCTGTTCTAATTCCTCTGGTATCCGGAAGACCTCTCATCATGTACTTAACAGTTTTGGAAGAGTCCATGGGCTGTATCTTGGGACAGCATGACGAGACTGGCCGGAAAGAGCATGCGATTTATTATTTGAGTAAGAAGTTTGCAGATAGTGAAAGTCGTTACTCATTACTGGAAAAGACTTGTTGCGCTTTGGCTTGGGCCGCCAAACGCTTGAGGCAGTATCTGATCTGTCATACCACCCTTTTGATTTCCAAGATGGATCCGATAAAATACATCTTTGAGAAACCCGCTCAATCAGGTAGACTTGCCCGTTGGCACATGTTATTATCTGAATATGACATTCAATATGTTACTCAAAAGGCCATTAAAGGAAGTATCCTCTCAGATTATCTTGCTGATCGACCAGTTGAAGACTATGAACCACTCAAATTTGACTTCCCTGACGAGGACATTATGGCAGTAAAGGATGATGAAGAGCCAAGTTCTGAAGAAGATCCCAGGGCAGAATATAGATGGAAGATGATGTTCGACGGTTCATCCAATTGCAAGGGGCATGGAGTGGGTGTTGTCATAATTAATCCTGAAGGTGGCTACACCCCTTTTACAGCTAGGCTGGATTTTGGGTGTACGAATAATATTGCCGAGTACGAAGCATGCATTCTGGGTTTGGAAGCTGCAATTGATCTTGGAATCTGTTTTCTCGAAGTTATGGGTGACTCCGCTCTAGTCATTTATCAGATTAGAGGCGAGTGGGAGACCAAGGATGAGAAACTTATCCCTTATCAGGCATATGCTCTGGAGCTGGTTAAGTGTTTTGACGACATAACATTTTGTCATGTACCACGTACGGAGAATCACGTGGCCGATGCATTAGCGACACTGGCTTCAATGTGGCAAGTCAGGTCTATCAATGAAGATCCAGTGATCAGTATTGGAAGAAGGACTGAGCCGGCCTATTGCCAGGTCATCGAAGAAGAATCAGACAGCAAACCCTGGTTTCACGATATTTTGAACTTCCTGAAGAATCAAGAATATCCGGCCAATGCCTCCGCTCTCGATAAGAAGACTCTACGAAGGCTGTCAGCCAAGTTCTTCATCAGCAACGGTGTACTATACAAAAGGAATCATGATATGGTTTTGTTAAGATGTGTCGATAAGAGAGAAGCTGACTTGTTGATCCACGATATTCACGAAGGAGCTTTTGGCACCCATGCCAATGGGCATGCCATGGTTAAGAAGATCTTGAGGGCTGGATACTATTGGTTGACTATGGAGACTGATTGCATCCGGTATGCTAGGAAATGCCACAAATGTCAGATCTATGCAGACAGAATGCATGTTCCTCCTACTTTGTTAAATGTACTGTCATCACCCTGGCCGTTCTCCATGTGGGGCATTGATATGATTGGGGCAATTGAGCCTAAAGCGTATAATGGGCATCGCTTCATCCTGGTGGCCATAGATTACTTTACCAAATGGGTGGAAGCCGCCTCTTATACAAACGTGACTAAGCAAGTAGTTGCTCGTTTCATCAAGAACAATATCATTTGTCGCTATGGGATTCCAAGCAGAATCATAACTGGCAATGGGACCAATTTGAATAACAAAACCATGAAGGAGTTGTGTGATAACTTCAAGATCGAGCACCATAATTCTTCACCGTATCGTCCGAAGATGAATGGAGCGGTCGAAGCTGCGAATAAGAATATCAAGAAAATCCTTCAGAAGATGGTCAAAACATACAAAGATTGGCATGAGATGTTGCCGTATGCACTACACGGATATAGGACGTCTGTCAGAACATCAACAGGGGCAACCCCTTTTTCGTTGGTATATGGAATGGATGTTGTTCTCCCCATAGAGGTGGAAATACCTTCGCTGAGAATATTAATGGAGACAAAGCTTGATGAAGCTGAGTGGATTCAAGAGAGATATGACCAGTTGAATTTAATTGATAAGAAGCGCCTAACAGCTATGTGTCATGGTCAGTTGTATCAGAAAAAGATGAAGAGAGCATTTGACAAAAAAGTCCGCACTCGAGAATTCCGAGTAGGTGAGTTGGTACTTATGAAGATCTTGCCGTCGCAAAGAGACGCCCGTGGAAAGTGGGCGCCTAATTATGAGGGTCCATACATAGTTAAGACAGTATTTTCAGGAGGATCTCTTTTCCTTACAACTATGGACGGTGAACAACTTGCACATCCTGTGAATGCCGATTCGGTGCGAAAGTATTATGCTTGAGGCAATGACACCTATGTGATATCCAGGAATCCCCAGAGAAGCTCAAGTTCTGCTACAACTGGAGTCTTTAGTCATTAGGGTTATCGGTCATTGAATACAATGTAACCTTTGATAATTGCCATTTTGTTGCATTTGTAATATTTCATGGGACTCTGCTATTTGGCAAGTCACCATTTTTCAATAAATATCAGCTATTGAATCCTTTCCGTGCTTAACATGTTATCCTTCCTTTTGCAAGTTTAGTCATTTTCACTTGATTTTTTGAAAACGGAAATTTTGCAATATCTTGAGGAAACACAAAGATAAACTAAGTTTTACTCTAGAATTAAGACGTTTTGGAATCAAGTTCGTACAGAGAGAGTCAGCAGTACTTTTTTCCTTTTGGCATGAATCTGCCACCTCCAGTGAAAGAAGACCACCCTGGTTGTCCTTGATGTTTGGGTTTCAGGATGTTGACTTATGTTATCCTTTCTTCTTTCCTGTTTTGCGTCGTTCGCGTCGTTTCTAGCATGTAGCTAAGCATATGCATCATACCCTAGCATCTTCGCTCCTTGGAGTTTGTTTTGCTTGTGGTCCTGTGTTGGCGTCTGTCTTTATTTCCCCAGTGAAGTGAAGACGCTCCCGGTTTGCTTTATGTCGTGCTCATTCGGTCTTAACCTTTGCGCGCCAGATTTGCATCTTTAAAATCTTTTTTTTACTCCCCAACAAGTTTAACTTTAAAGGATTTTGGAAAGTTGTTCTTGTTTGAATCGTGTCAAACTTGAACTTGGACGCTGTTTGAATCACGTCAAACATTGTCATTTCTGTTCTCGTTTGAATCGTGTCAAACTTGAACTTAGACTTTGTTTGAATCGTGTCAAGCACTGTCTTTTGTGTTCTCGTTTGAATCGTGTCAAACTTGAACTTAGACTTTGTTTGAATCGTGTCAAGCACTGTCTTTTGTGTTCTCGTTTGAATCGTGTCAAACTTGAACTTAGACTTTGTTTGAATCGTGTCAAGCACTGTCTTTTGTGTTCTCGTTTGAATCGTGTCAAACTTGGACTTGGACTCTGTTTGAATCGTGTCAAGCACTGTCTCTTCTGTTCTCGTTTGAATCACGTCAAACCTGAACAGAGTCTTTGTCTGAATCGTGTCGGACAATGACCCCCTTTGTTTTAAAACCGTTCTTGTTCGAATCGTGTCGAACTCGAATTGGGACGCTGTTTGAATCGTGTCAAGCACTGTCTTTTTGTTTTAAAACTGTTCTTGCCCGAATCGTGTCGGACATTGAACACCTCTTTATTTCGTTTCTTTCCTAAAAATACTTTAAGATAAATTTCTGGGAATATCTTTTTATTTAACCCTATAAGACTCCTATCTGGTGCGCAGGGTTAGCCTCTGTCTTACTGGATTTTCTTGAAGATCCCATTTTGAACTCTTCAGTTTAGGTTCCCCAGGAAGTCCTTGCTTGTTTGTCTGTCCTTTTTAGATTGATCCCCAGTGACCAAGTTCCTCTTTCTGGTTTCATGTTCAGGAAGAATGTAGGTTTGTTTTTGCCCCCAGTAGTTTATCTCCCCGGATTTTTTCTCCAGTGGAGATTGTCTGTGTTCTTTTCCCCAGTGTTTCTTTGGAGTCTCCCCAGTGAGTCTCTCTTTTGTGGGTTAGTCGGTATCCCCAGTGAGTTTTTCTCATGGATACTGTACCTTTCGTCCTTCCCAGTGAAGCTCTGATTCTTCTTGCTTCCTGTTCGTCCCTTGGTGTCTTGTTGTGTCGGCGTTTTCTGGCATCTTCTTGGCATCATGTTTGTTGCATTGCATGTATGCGCATTTGAGGATAAAATTTTCGGTTATCTGTATTTAAATATCCTTCACAATCGATTACATGAGGATCTTCATCTCTCATGTCATCAGGTGAAGATATTTAAATAGGGGCAACTGTTGCACCCCAAATTTTACCCTCATCTTTTTTGCTTGATGTTTTGTGCTTTTATTTTCTCTGTTTATCTTAAATCTCTATTTATCTATTTTTGCCTTGATTTATTTAGCGTTTTTACTTCATTTATCCTATCTTGATCTAACTTTAGCATATTCTTGTTTTTTTATTATTTGGCTTAATTAATTAATTTAGTTGTTGATTTAATTTTAGCCTAACTTGTTTGATTTCTGGATTAATTACCTTAATTTCTATTTCAAGATAATTTATCAATTAAATTGGGCTAGATTTTATTAACAATTAATTTAATTGTCAATTAGTCCTTTTAATATAGCATTAAGTTTAAATTTATGTGATGGGTTATTTGTCACATAAAATGCTTAAGAGAACCATGCGTTTGTTTTTTTTTCTACTTGGCTTTTGAATTGGAGAATGAATAGTACCACTGGCCAATCAGAATGCACTTTGTTCCTTTGACTTTTCAACCCACCTTCATGACCAATTGGAAACCGGCATGTGGCGCGTAAGAGACCAAGAGCAACTGTTTGATCTCCTTCCTCATTTTGGTTTACGGAAGCTCAGAATGGAGCAAGAATTTCAAACACAATTGAACCAATCTCAAACCATTTCCACTCCAACTCTTGGCGCGATAACGTTTTTTGATTTCTCTCAAAACTTTCCCGTTCAAGCTTCCAAGGTTTAGCTTCGTCTAAAGTAATTCTGAGCATTCCATTCTCAGCTCTCCTCTGCACACCCTGCGAACCGGCCAGAGTGATGTCGTTGTCTACTTTCCTTCCTCATGCCTACCTTATTCGCCACAGAAGGGAGCCAAAGAAGCAATGCTGTTTCAAGCTATTTCAACTCTGTAGCCATCTGTCAAGACTCAGAGGAGAGGAGCGTATGTTTGAAGCCAATTTCAAAACCCTAGCATTCTGAAGGGTGGAATTTTATTGACCCGGCCCATGTCTCATCCTATATAAAGGAGTTCAGCTTCAATGCAAATCACCAACAATCCTCTTTACAAATACTTAATATTCTTGAGCTTTGGGTGAGCGGGGGCAAGGGAGTTCTGTGTAGAATTCAGAGTACTCAAAGTGTTAGCAAGCTTCTGTGTGGTACCCTTCCTACTCCTCTCTCATTTTTATCATGCTCATTCAATATTTTCTTTTCTTGCTCATGATCTTTTTAATCGTATGAATGCTTGCTTTGAGTAACTTGATGATTTTGTTATTTTATATGTTGTTGCCAATGTTGTCATACTACTTGTGTTATTGTTGATTTGTTACATGTTCATTCCTATTGAAATATTGAGGGTGATTACAGTCACAGAACTTGATCTTTTGGATTGATTTTGCTGCTGAGTTATCGTATTTTATAACCTGCTTGACAAAATGTAAGCTTTTGATTAACTAATCTTAAACTGACTTGTGGTTCTTGGCTCTTGTCTTATGCTTGCTAAGTTCTATCATATTAAGTTTTGCACTGAAATCAGTAGAATAGATAATCTTGTGAGCACTGTTATGCTTTTTGAATTTGGTTTTAATATATGACCATAATCAGTCCATGATAAACTTGTGTTTGTTGCCAAACTGATATGCTGATATGAATTCTTGACTAGTACATGTATGTGTTAAGCCATGCTGTTTTCCATTTAGTATATGTTGTTTTCACTTGCCCTGTTGAATTTGCCTCCATACAAGTTTTGTTTGTTTGAACTAAACCTAAAAACCTCACCCTGATTTTAGATTGATGACTAACTTATACTCTGCCTCACTTTTGGTGTTGTGTTTTTTATCATTGATATGCATGGACCTTTTGATGTTTGTTTAATGTCTATCATGCTGTTTTATAATTTAGGTTTTGCTACGTTGATATACGACTGTTTCTAAGTATTTGTGACACTAGTACCAACTGTTTAGTTGAGCTTTGCATCTTGGTTAAATTTGTTATCCATCTCTGCATTATATATGTTTTTTTCCTAACCATGTCTGCTGCATTTTGATATCACTTGTGTCATGCTTCTGTCCTAAAATGTGAGTCTCAATAAGTTGTTCACATGTCTGGTTTTGTCATTGTTGATGATTAGATCATGTATTTGAGTTTGGTTTGTTTAGATTGTTAGCTCTGCAAACTACTGACTAGGGTTGCATCTTTTTGGAATGACTCTGTTTAACGACTATGTTTATGAATAATTGAACTTGAATGTGTTGCTTTGAGTTGTTCTTCTCATATGCCTTCAATGTTCTATGACTCATGCTCCTCCATATTGTATGTGTAAAACCATTATGCTGAACTGTTAGCTCCAGAAAGTTAGGTCTGTGTGATATCATGATGTTGTCCTCTATGCTAACACTGTATTCTTGATGTGTATACTAGCCTTATTTGTGATTCTAACATGTTTCCTAAATTAGGCCTTTATGAAATCATGATTTAGTCCATATGTGTGGGATAAATGTGTTGCTTGATTGTTACCTAATTTGGTTTTCATTAAGTTCTATGCTATTGTCTATTTTTTTAAATGGTACCACTTGAATGAGTTGGTTTGTTATATTGTCTTGTAGCATGTCTTATACTTGCATACTCTTGACCATCATGATGTTGGTGTACTTGTCATTATGTTTGTACCACTTGGGTGTATGTATGACTTTCTGCTTGTAATTCAGTTTGTTAGCTATTCTTGACTTGGAATGTCACTGTCATGATATGTGCCTCATAATGTATTAAATGCTATGAACCCAAATAATTTTCCTTGACCTTATATGTGTTTGGTCTGCCCTAACTTACCTCATGCGTGTTTACATGTTGAATTCTTAACTTTGTCAATCACTTGATTTTCCTTCCAATACTTTCTCTGCTGCCCTCCATTAAGTGTATTAAATCTTAAAACTGTTTTGATACATAAACTAGCTTAATTGCCCTTTGGAACTGTGAGCTACATGTCTGTTTGTTAGTTGCATTTCAGGATGTTTTGAGTAAACTTCTTTTAACATGCCGCTGCTATGGCTATGTTAGTTTTTATGGCTTTATGCATTCAGGTGTTTGTTGTTTTTGATGTCTAATATGTATGATAAAACACTTATTTGGTTTTTACATGAGTAGCCATTCTTGGTTTTGAAATGTTACCTGTTGCTGCAGTGCTTGTTGGCCTTTGAATTTTGTTATCTTGTAGGACATCTTATCTCATGAGCTAATCATTTTGTAATGTAGTTGCCTTGCTGACATGTTGTTTTCTGTCACTAACTGCTTGTGTTGCAATTGTTGTTTGACACCTTTTGATACATCTCTGACCTATCTTTGTTTTAACCACTCTTTGTGATTTTGGGACTTTGAACAATGTCTTTTGAAATGGTTGCATCATGCCTTAACATGTCCTTTGTTTTCTTGCATTTTAAATCATGTGATTTGAACCCTATACAACTCTGCTACCCTACTTTGAATATGATTAGGTCTTGAAGTTGTTTTGACATATATGAGGCTAAGCCCTGCTATGCTAATCTGCATCTATATGTTAGTTATTAATTGTATTACAAGCTGTTTTCATTACACTAAATTTCCTTTAAACCTGATGCATGATTACTGCTATGGTGGTGTATGAATTTGTTAACTCACTGCTTTGTAATGACCTGATGATTATCCACTGTTGCTTGTTTTATTGTTAGTTTTCTTAACCATCGGATACACGAATGCCTATTTTACAACAACCCTGCTGTCTTGCATTTAGCATGTTAACTTTGAAAATGTTTGATATATGAAAACCAGCCTGCTAACTTCTGTTTCTCCTGAAATTCAACCCTGCCTTGCTGTTGTGGTTTCCATGACTTATATGTTGGTTTGTCGGTTGTGTCCAAATTGAATGTGCTTCATGTGTTTGCTGCTGCCATGATATTCTGAATCCTTATCTGTATGCTGCCATGTGAATTTGTTGCCTTACATGTTCTTGTTCTTATTTTGTGTAATATAATTGCTTTAATGATTTGTTGCTACTAATTGCATCAGACTTTGATTTAACCTCTTGCCCTCTTGCATTTTGGAAACAATCAATCTTGTCACTCATATTGTTTTTTAGAACAGTTATGCTATACTCCTTTTAACCATGCCCAAATCTTAGGAATGCTTTCATACCTGAAATTAACTTAATTGCCATGATGTGTTGCTTAATCTACATGTTGCTTATTCTGTCTACATACTTTCCAAAATGAATGTGTGTTATATACTGTTTGCTGTACCATATTGCTGTCAGATTCCTTAAGCTTCCATGTATGTTTATTGCATTCAAGTCGCACCCTTACAGGGTTTCTATCTGAACATTGCATGCTTGTTGTAGATTTCCTGCCATGAATATGTATGAATCGATTGCTCTATATATTCAATTCTTCCATCATTTTATGGACTATTCAAAATTGGCATGATGAACTTTGTTGTTTTTAGCTTAGCAATTCATAATATTGAGATGATAATCATGTGTTTCTGTCCTGTCTGGTTTGGCAATGTTTGATTTATGTTGTGGCATCTTCATCTATCACGAGCAGTTTGCGTTGGTTTGGTTTGTGTTATTTTGAAAATACGCGCAAGAATGGTTTATATATTTATTAAGTTGTATTATTAACGGATGAAACACGCCGTCCCAACGGTCACACACTTGCACTCAAACGCCTTGCCTACCCTTAGGACTGGGGTTCAAATCCCCCTCGCCCCAGTCCTTTTATTTATTTTCCTGATTTTCGCTTGGTTTCAAATATATACGCATTCCGTCTTTCCTTTGGCAGCACGCGCATATAGCTCAGTTGGTTATGACATGATTGTTTGGTTCAAAGGGGCGTGGGTTCAAATCCCCACGGCTACATTTCTTTTTATTTAACATTTAGCTTCACTTTTTTACTATTTTCTTCTAGAATGTTTTTATTTTTCTTTTCTTTTCGCTTCATGTTTATTTGTTAAGACTTTTTTTATATAAAAAGAGATTAGTAAAATAATTAACTTTTTAAGACTTTATTTTTATTTGAGTTTAATTACTCATTTTTGTTTCATTACTTTTTTATGCCATCTAATGTGTTTGATCATTATGTGTTCAATTCTCACTTTGCTTTGACCCCCTTTTTATTTATTTATCTCATATTTGTGTTCATGTCTCTTATGAACGTTCTTGGTCTTGAAATGTTATTAAATTGACTTGCTTAATTGTTAAGATAATATATCCATGATTGATTGGCCATATGTTTGATTCTATATGAATATTATCATTGTCCTAAGTATCATCATTTATATCACTTCTCTATGTTTGTCTTCATAAAGATTGAAACATTTTGAGTTGTTCTTGTATGTCATTTCTATATGTTTGTCTTCCTAAAGATTGAAGCATATTTGATGTACTCTCTTAATCACGTTCATCCTATCCATATCTTTGTCATAAACATATTGCCATCCTCATGCTTATGTTGTTTTATCTTATATCATGTCTTATTTTATCAATTGTTTCTCCCCCCATTCCAAAGGAAGGTTAATAGTATTGACTCTTAAAGTCATTGCCCCCCATCTTAACCTAAGTAACCTCTTAGGAAGAAACTTTGTTTCTTGGCCTCATCAAAGGCCATAGAACTCACAACTAGCTTTAGGAAAGAGTTCTTCAACTCTTAGTGGTATTCATCATAATGAATTTATCACTTTCCCCTCCTAACTAAACTTCAACATAGGTCCATTACAACTAGATCTAGAGAGTTCATAAACTCTGCAATGAGCTTGTACTCATTTCCCCTATGAATATTGACCATAGTCAATATTTCAGTAGAAGTAGAACTACGCATACTCTGATTCTATTCCCGAGGATACGTAGGCGCAAAGTGCGATGCTTTGTCGAGTATACTTAGATACTAACCCCTAGGGTTTTCAACCTTTAGCATAGAACCTTTAGCAAACATAACATTAACAAGAGGTTCCTGTAGAGTACTACAGACGTTTAGGGTGCTAATACCTTCCCTAGGCGTAACCAACCCCCGAACCTTAGATCTTTTCCCTTTAGGTTTTTCTAACGATCTTGAACCTTTCCTTTGGATAAATCAAAGTCGGTTGTAAAAGAAAAATGATGCAAATTAATTAATAATTTGTTATCCGATTTTCACCGCAACACTTTTCAACTTCCCATCGTCTTGGAAGTTTCAAACTTTTCCCGCCTAATCATTTATCCTTGAAGTTGGGATCAGCTCTTCGCCTTATTTTCCTCCGACGCCGAGGCTTGTCGCCGTCTCTCCGACGCGCCTCTCTATTGGTGTCGAATCGACACCTTGATGTGCCTTTTTTGCCGACGCGTCATGGGAATCCTCGTTTCCCGCCTATGATCGAAATCCCGTGTCAACAACTACACAATTTATTTGAGTTTTATAAAAATTTTGATTAAATACCACACAAAAATTTATCATAATTTTCTTTATAAATCTTTTAAATCTAAATCCAATACTCTTCAAAATATCTTTAAATTGTATTTATGTAATTTCTTTTGATGAACTTCATAAATTGCTTTTTAATGACATTTTTGAAACTTGCATGCCAAATAATGTGCGTTTAATTTTATAATATTTTCTTTGAACTTCAGACTCATTTAATAAAAATTATTGATACCGATAAGTTAGTCAATAATTTATAACTAACTAGTATGATACCCGTGCGTTTGCACGGGTACACGTCTGTGACGCGCATTTGTTCTCAGAATGTGTTTGTTATTATAATGTATTTTTTCAGAATATATTTGTTTACATTTAAAATAAAATAAAAAACAAAATATAATTAATAAAAATGAGTCAATTTATAATTTACTAAATATTAGTATGATACTCGTGCGTTCGCACGGATACCTGTCGGTGACGCGTATTTATTTTCATTTAAAATTTGGGAAAAAAATAGAATTAATAAAAAACAGTAAATATAAAAAAAATATAATATATATTTAAAAAAATAAAATCAATACCCGCAGACATTAGTTGGAATCTTTTATAAAAATATTTACGTAATAATTTAGTTTTATAAATATCAAATAATATTATAGTATTTGAAAATATTATTTTAATTATATAAATAAATATTATTAACATAAATAAATATATTTTATGTAAGTATTATTACAAATATCTATTTCGTGCGATATTCATATCATTACACGTGTGATTGCTCTATTATGGTGTGTTAAGCGCATTTGATTTATTTTTAAAATAGGATTAATAAAAAGTAATAAATATAAAAAATATAATTTAGATTTTAAAAAAAAAATCAATACCCACGGGCATCGTTTGGTATTTTTATAAAAATATGTATGCAATGATTTAGTTTTATAAATATCATATAATATTATAGTATTTGTAAATATTTTTTTAATGTAATAAATAAATATTATTAACATAAATAAATACTCGTGTTCGTCTGGGTATTAGTGTGACACGCACGTTTTTATTTTTAAAATATAATAAAACTATAAATAAGAAAAACCAAATTGTTTTACCAAAATAGTTAATTATTTTTAAAAGAAAGACATATTTTTAAAATAACAACAAAATTGTTTTACCAAAATATTTTTACATCAATATCACATTTAGTTTTATAAATATCAACTAATAATAGTATTTGAAAATATTATTTTAATTGTATAAATAAATATTAGTAACAGAAATAAATAAAATATTCAAATCAATAATAAAGTTGTTCCCATTATTATTTAATATTTAAATAATTTACTTAATATCAGTATAATACGCATGTACCATATCAGTACCTGTGTGTTTATCCGCGTACTTGTGTGGTTTGTACATTTTTGTTTTTAAAACGTAATAAAAAATATAAATAAGAAAAATAAAATTGTTTTACCAAAATAGTTTATAATAAATAAAAATTTGAGTTATTATTGTTGTACCATATTAGCACCCGTGTGTTTGCCCGTGTACTGGTGTGGCACACACGCTTTGGTAATAATAGTAAGAATGATTTGATACATGATAAAAAAATAAAATTATAGAGTAATAAATTTTGTAAATAAAAATAGAACTCTTTTGGAATTTATATTTTATACAAAATTGTAAAATCTTTCATATTAAAAAACTAATTTGAGTAGACATATCGGATAAAAAATCTTTCAAAAACATATTTATTCTCTCTATTTCTTTATTTTATTTTTAAAACAATAAATTAAAACTTTATATGTGTATGACATATATATTAATTATAAATAATCATATCATTGTTTTTTTGTCTGTAATATATATATATATATATATATATATATATATATATATATATATATATATGTATATATATATATATATATTCTAATTTAATTATATTTAATACATACATATTTTTTGTCAAACTCATATTTATTTATCTTTAATACATAATAAAATGTATTGAATCCAAATTTATGCACATGATCCTTGAAATTCAAAAATAAAAAATATTTAATATTTTATTAAATGAATCATTCATTTGAAATTTTCTTTTACAAATAATTCAATTATTTTAGAATGATATAATACATGTTACCATAAAAAATCGACATAATACAATACTAAAAGATTTTCATATTTAAAAAATTATTAGATTTAGTTTTTTTTTATGTTACCAAATGAAGCTAGAAAGAGATTTGGTGACGAAAGATGGATATTTCCTGTTCTAAGTATAAGTTTTCATCTAAGATATATCAATTAAATCAAATATATCTTAACTTATTATTTTATTAATTATATAGATATACCCTATTTATTTTTTTATTATTTGATATTTAAATTAAATCAAATATAATTTATATTTAAAAAAATAGAATAAATACCCGTAGACATAGGTTGGTATATTTTTATAAAAATATTTACGCAATGATTAAGTTTTATAAATATCAAATAATATTATAGTATTTGTAAATATTATTTTAATTGTATAAATAAATATTAATAACACAAATAAATAAATTTTAGGTAAGTATTATTACGAATATCTATTTTGTGCGATACTCATGTTAGTACCCGTGTGTCTGGTCGAATACAGGTGTTACACACATTTGTTTTATATCATGAGAAAATAGAATTTACTAAAATTTTAAATAAATATAATTTTCATGTTTGAATCAATAATTATATATTAGTTTTATTTTTGTGATCATAAAATAATTAAAAATATTTCATATTATCATACAATTTTTATACTATTCAATTCATACATTACTTATGTATTTATTCTAAATGACAATATTATAGTTTATAATGTTACTAATTTGTATTCTAGAAAATTTAAATGCATTCCACTCATCTTATTTTATGTCTCATTCTATTAGCATTTCATACATTGTTTTAAAAAGATCTATTTTTATTTTCTATAATAGCACAAAATAGTAATAATTATTGTGATAATAATCATATACTACAAATGATGCAAAATAATACTAACAATATATCAAAAGTTTAAAATTTAATATAAGTTATTATTTATCTATTTTTGTCAAATTCATATTTATTTATCTTTGATACATAATAAAATATATTAAACCCAAAATTATACAAATGACATTTCAAATTAAAAAATACAAAATATTTAATGTTTCACTAAATATCGTCAATATCATTTTAAATATTTATGATTTTTTAAATTGATACATTATTATCATTTTTAGAAAAGTGTTGCATCTTAATTTAAAAATATCGTCAATAAATTTAAAAAACAATTTTAAATATTAATTAATTGTCATTTATAATGAACATAATAAAGAATATATATTTTAGACATATTTATGATTGGTTGGAAATGATGCAGTGGAGGATTCAGCATTCACTGCACTCTTCACAGGTCCTTCTTTATTGGAGCCATGTTGGGACCCATCCTGCTTCTTGGGAACAACACAATGGGCCACTCTGTTGATTAAAACTCATTCAGAACATTGTGAGTACTGAGTAGAGCAAAATGAAGCTTAGCAAATATTTAGACGTTGTTATGTGGACATGTAATTGATTTGTTCATGGGTCCTATAATTGTATCAGGTTAGTTTGACGATAATAAAAATTCTGTTGGTAGGATTAAAACATGAAAGTAAGAAATTAACTATAACTTTCTATTACTTCGGTGCAAAACTCCATGATATTTCATAGTACACATGCCAGAACTTAATATATTCACAAGTTCAGAAAAATGAAGGAAGGATGCAAGGAGTGGTATACAGTTTAACCAATCCAACAACAGTTCGGTTCTTCATCATAAATTTGCAGCCATGTCCATACATACACATCAGAAGATCACCTACAAAAACAGTCACAGATAGATTTACACACTTGAAAAATAGCCAATGTTAATCCTTATCCAAACAATTCCTTTATATTACACTATCTTAATCAATTCAATCATGGTTTTGAGTTTGCCCAATCAAAATTCAAATCACTACAACAACCGTCTTCTTGCCTTCCCCGCAATTGTAATGTCACGCTTTGGAACAATCTCGTTGCTGCTCTTCCTTTGAATGCTCATTATTGAAGACACATTCTTAACAATTCCAACAACATTCAACCGGTGAAAGCGCTCAAATCCTTGTATCCCCTCACAAACACTCATGTCCAGTTAGCAGGGATATGATAATGAGTAACAATTGTTCTGCAAATAACCAAGAAAAAAAAGAGCAACAATAGCAGAGTAAGGAGATGCAATAGCCGTATTCGGTTCTGGTATGATAACCTGGAGATAGTTGTGAAGAAGAATGGACGACATTGCGAGGCACTAAAGACGTATGCAGTTGGATGGTGGTAGGAGTTGGATTTCAATTTCCTTGTTACACCATTAATCTGCTACTTCATCAAATCATCATAACATCACTCCATTCCGCCTCATGTTTCACTCCAATCGAAGTCGTTGAATTTTGGATTGATAACGACATCAGCAATTCCTGGAAACATCAAGCGAAATTTAGCATAATAAGAAGCTCAAGTAGCATACTGGTTCAAGAATTCACAACAAGTTCTTAACACAAAAAGCCTTAACTCTAACATCCAATGATTCGCAACATTCAATTAATAACTAACATCGCCTAGAAGCAATTCACTAACTATTAGTACGGTACAACAATTAGCTCACCAGTAGGTTTCATGTAATTAACATTTCAAACCAACACTAACCAATTCATCATTAACAGAACTAATCAATATGACCCATAACTGTCAAGACTCCATGTAGTATCTAACAATTATTTTCCAAACAAATCAATCCACTCACCTACAATAATTCACTAACAGTAGCAGATTATGTTTAAAAAATGCTCTAATATCAAATACTAACTAATTAACATCCCACTAATTGAATTTCAGAACTCATATCTAACTTCCACAATTAACCAACTGACATAAGTTTAATAGCTTTGTCCAAATTAAAAAATGAAACTAATAGGGAAATCTTTCTTTTTTCATTCACTCAGCATAGTTCTACTAACTCCATTGGCACCTGCAGTTTAGCTAATTTCTTTAACAGAACATCACTCATGAGCCAACTAACATTTCCCTAATTACTAACTCAACTTCTAACAACTAACCTTTTTTCTTTTAACAGTGCATTTTAACTAACTTCAAAATCAACATTAACATGTATCTAACAACATCTTTTTAACATAACACATTCAAACATAACTTATAACACTTAACAGCCTTGCAAAATTGGACTAAAAATTCACATTAACTACCAATTCATCTTCCTCAGAATACATCACTGCCCCTATTTAAATCACCCGGCACTTTAGCAGCATGAACCTTTGGCCGAAATTTAGCAATTGCAGACTGTCCAGTAGCATTCAATCCATAGTCAGAAAACCCATTACTCATCGGGGCAGCTACATTCAATTGATTACGATGTGACAAAACATTTGCATTGGAAAAAGTATCTTTAGGCTGGAATGAGACATCATCACTTCTAGCCTACAAAACCACAATGGGGAAATATAGCTATTGAGCATTCTCAAAAATAAAATCTCACTAAGACAATTAAATTTCATACATTGTAAAGCAAATCAGCAAATACAAGAATACAATTACTCTAATATATTTACTGCATCAAAGACCTCCATAAACTAATAAACATCTAGTCACTCTCTTGAAGTGTCTCCTAATAAAAAACATAGTACCATCGAAAAGCTGATATAAGAGTATTAACTTGCTAAAATATTGTCAGTGTGCAATGATTGTCGCCTAAATATGTTCAAAGCAAAACTGACTTGAGACAATGTTGTCAATGAGGGAAGGTCAAAATTTTGCCATATAAACATACTGTTGCAACCTATGGCGCCCCCATAGCAGACCTCATTTGACAAATTGCCTATGGCAGCTGGCAACATATCTGTACGCCAGCACTGACTTGACACACTCAATTTCAAATTTCAATGCAGCTCAAAAGAGTAAGATTATTACCTGATGATAAGGAGATGAAGCAAAATTAGGAAAACCACTGTTAGGGCCGCTTCCATTTGTCAAATCTTTCTTTGCCAAAGCATCAACTCTTGGCCCCTCAAGTTCCTAGACTAAGGAACTTGTCTGACTTGATAATGGTTTTGAAGAGTTCATAGTAAAAGCAGCAGAGGCCGAATTGAACTTATTGACAGAAGCACTGTTGTCAAATAATGGATCAACAGAACTGTCATGAAAATGTTCTGATTGAACCTGAGGTAACTAAGCTGGCGCAGAAATAGGGTTTTGGTAATTAGGGATGGAGTAATATTGTTGTGCTCCTCCAAATGACCCATCAACTCCCATCATAGCACCTGGAATATAAAGATTGTATGAAAATTGTGTAAATTAAGGCAATTACATTAGGTTTTCACAGAAAAACACAAGATATTCTTGATAAACCAATATTGTGTAATGCTTTGCTAGAAAATTTCACAAATTGCATTGCGCGGACAAGTTTCTCTTCTGCGAGAAAGTGAGGCAAAAACTGAATTAGAGATCAAGTTTACCTGCCAAGTACCAAGAGTGTATTGCAAGGCTTCCAAATGACAAGATATTGGCAAGGGAAGATAATCCATGAGTCATACCAAACTTCTTATTCATCGCTGCAAGCTTTGGGTTTTTCTTTGCAACTTCAACATTTTTTGACCACCCAACTTCATCTCCAATCTTATTCTCTCTCTCCACTTTATGCCTTTGTTTCATCATCTGTATTAGACCAACAAAATGGTTGCATTATTTAACACACATAATTAAAGTATATTCACCTGCAATTCCTTCACGGAACGACTGCTGAATTTTACCATCAGTTGCAGAAGACTTCATATGGTCCTGCAATTTGGTATATACACAAATTCATATGTCGATCTAATGCAGAGAAATTATACCAGTTCCATTTAAGCGTACCAGTTCAAAATGTTCAAAACTTATAACTGCAAAAACCGATTAACATACAGGTATACAACAACATTGTTGATAATAACTTCAATGTAAAAGAAAACTCACAACAACTAAATCGAATCGGATGCGCGAGTTTGTGTTGCAGCTGTTAAAACCAAACGTCAACCGTAATGTTGTTGTTGCAATATCGCTTCAGAAATTGAAGGTCACAGGGCTTCTATGTACACGCTGCTTTAAGCTCTTGTCGCGTAATTGAAATTCGGTGATGTCGTAACCTGCACATAAATCAACAGCAGCCCAGTTTTCAAAATTATGCATGAAGATACCATTATATCAAGGAAACTAAAACATAAGTCTTAGCCAATGAAACACTGATATAGACACAAACATGGATACAAAACATAGAAGTGGTTGAATTTAACCACATGTCAGACACAAAAACACATCTTCAAGTGTAGATGCAACGTAGTAGTATGCAAAATTGAAAATATATTTTTGACTACCTTTCAGTGGGCTTTGATCCACCATTGAAACCGTTAGCATATTTCAAATAATCAATGCCCTGTAATCAAACAAAATAATCATCGATTATATACGGATTCATAAATAGATGCAAGAAAAGAAAAGATGAAAAAGCCACAAATATTTGAAGTACCCATGATGCAAAAGTTTTGGCATCTTGGAACTCATGGCCTAGTGAACCAGACATTTGTTTGCTACAAGTCAAATACCTGTGAAAAACAAACCAGCATAAAATCTAGTCATAAAGCAATGAAAAGAAAATAAAGAATACATTTGAATAATTTTTGTTTACGTATCCTGCATCCGAATAAATTCCAAGCTTAAGACTGTGAACGTAATCTGTTAGAGCTTTAATACCAGAAGGAAATGTTGAGTTCTTTGCCACCAAATTACCCTATAGTATATCAATGTTTGTTACAACAATGTTTGCCAGAAACAATTTAATTGAAAACAGAATGAAAATAAACCGATCTATACCTTCTGGTCGCGATTAAGTTCAGCCCAACAATCATCTGCAGCAACAAAGAATTGTAAAAGAATTGTAAATGAAGATTAATTTCGTCCAATCGCACGATTCAAGCATCCGACAAGAAATCTCATGATAACAAGCATCCAAAAACTCGTACTAAGGCCAAATAGTGTGCTCAAAATGAAATTGAAAAACAAATAAGAATTATACACTAAATACCGTTTTAAGCTATAAATACAACTCTTATGCATTTGTTGGGCCTGTACATTAAACAAACCACCAAAGGCTCAATAGAATCAACATGTACTATAGATTAAATCTGTATCACTGACCTGTAAGAACCAGTTGCAACCCGCAGTCCGTCACCGCTCAGACAACACTCAAACTTATAAAAAATCGAATCATTTTCATTTAAATCACAAAGCTGGCAAATTCAAACAAAAGCATAATTAGTTATAACACAAATTAAAGCAGCATAAATAAATTAACAACTAATCATCCCTTATCCAACACCACAAATTAAAGCAGCATAAATAAATTAACAACTAATCATCCCTTATCCAACACCCACCAACAGAATTTTTAACACATTTATAACTCAGATCTTGATTTTCTACATAACACAAGTTTTGAATATTACAGATCCATTTTCATGAAAAAACTAAAAGTACTGAAAACCCTAAACATGGAATTGCTACGATCAAAAGAATAATGAAAACCCAAAACCTGAAATTGCTCTGAATAATCGAATCCTAAAAGGGTGTCGCCATTTGAGAGAGAGAGTTTTGTAGAAGAAAGAAGGAAAAGTGAAAAGAGAGCAGTAGAGGAGTAGAGAGAAGGTGGGAAAATCAGATGATGAAGATGATGGAAATTTGAGAGAACACGGTGAGGGAAAACAATTGGGTTTTCGGAGAAAACAAAAGATTTTCCAAATCTGTATCCACCTGCCACGGCCACAAACGCCGGATGGAGGAGAAGCAGAAGGCAACGTGGAAGGCTGTATGAGCAAATGGCATTATAGTATTTTTCCTAGGCATCTATCTTCTTATATGTAAGATGACCGATAGTTGATAGTTGATTGTTTGAAAAATTAACTGTTAAATTAACTGATAAATATAAAATAATATAAAAGAACATTCTTAAGAAATTAGTAATCACATTATCTTTTATATAATAATATTAGAATTTAATTAATATGCACTGACAATGTAAATATTTTTTACACTATCACTTAATCACAACCACTGTTTTGTTTGAAAAGTATGACTTTTAATTTAATCACTTGAAAAGTAATACAAACAGATGATTCTGATGCATTGACAGTGTAAAACTTTTTACACTGACAATGCATAACAATTAATCTCATATTATTAAATTAATTTTTATGTTAAGATAATAAGAATATAAACAACAGAAAAGAAAAAGTAAGAAGCTAAAAATTACGAGTGCAAAAGCTATTTTACTTTTTAAAAATAATTGCAAAATAATTTTTTTTTAAAAACTACAAACTAAAAAACACTTACCAAATATTTTTTTTATTAATAGGAGTTAAAAAATTAAAAACTAATTGTTTCAAGGATTGGAATTGGATTTCCGGGAATCTGATATTAGAAATGTAACAATCTCATGTTTGTTTCAAGTTTTTAAAAATTATTTCCGAGTATCTTTTATTCCCAAAAATATTTTTACACATAAATTTTGTCATAATTATTCTCATGTTTAAAGAGTGGGAATCCAACATTTCTATGAAAATAAAATGTAACTAATTGTAACTATCTACTACTACTCATATTAATTTTTATTTTTATTTTTTATAATTTTTAAATTAAATAAATATTATAAACTTTTTTGGGAATTTTTATTTTTGACCAAACATTTATATAAAAATATTATTCCTAAAAATGATAATCCTGATAATAAAATTTCTAGAAATACTATTTTATAATTTGAAACAAACGCACCATAAAAAAAAATAAAATGAAAAAGCTAATTTTGGTCTAAGAAACAGACTATCAACCTCCTTTGTACTTAAAAGGGAAAAAAACTAGAAAAGCTATAAATCTTTCAATTAATAAGCTAACCATTTAGAAGTTTTTTGGTCTAAGAAACAGACTATCAACATCCTATGCACTTGTGAGAAGGAAAAAAAACTAGAAAAGCTTACCATTTTGAATTTTTTGGGTACATTTTGGAATGAATCTAAATGAGTAAATTTCTACAAATAGTTGAGCAAATGGTCCACCGTCCATGTGCATAGGATAGGAGTAGACCACATAGACTTTTCATGCTAACAAAATTATTCTCTTTCCAAATAGTACTAGACTTTGCTTTTCCATTTAGCTTCATACTACTTCTTCAATACCTTTCGTGTTATGTTAGCTTTCAAATTCCCACACATTTATCATGATAAATATATTCCACCGTTATTCTTCATCTCAGAAACCAACTCATTTTGACCTTTATTATCTAAGTGCAATTTTTTTAATGGAATAGACATGAATTTCAAGAAATGCCCCTACCTTGTCCTAACATTATGTGACACAACAAAACAAAACATAACCTCAGTAACCTATTTTAAGAAAAAAAATTAATTTTACTACTTTTAACAAGACATCCAAGGACAACAAAATCAAAATTACAGTACTAACAAATAAACAAAAATCAAAAGTCTTTCATCATACAAAATTCAACTGTTTCATTCATTTTATGTAATAATTTGTATAAAAAATCTCTCACTCTATATCTTATACATTGAACTAACAATCCACATGACATAACTCATCACTAATGTTACAATCTTGTTCATCATCATGATCATGACATAACATAAAACATAAAACTACAAAAAAGTAGTGCCGGCGCGGCCCCTATGTAACAAATCATGAGCAATATTGTCTCTCGCCTGAGCAGCAGCAGCAGATCGAACACCATTCTCCGCCACCATCTCATCGTCAAACAGATCAAAACTCCACTCAGGATCCATCTTCTCATTCCTCATTTCGCAAATATTATGCAAAACACAGCAAGCACCAAGAACACCAGGCAGATCCTCAATCTTCACCTCTGTCCTCTTCTGCAAACAAGACCACCTACCTTTCACTTTCGCAAACGCATCTCTACAAACCTTCTGAATATCCCCAACTTTCTCGTTAAAAGCGTGTTGTGTCCATGTCAGATTTTGATGTGTATAAGGAACCAAAATTCCATCCATCAAAGGAAACCCAGAGTTTCCAACAACCCAAACATCTTTCAAATTCCCTCTCATAACTCTCTGATACAAAACCGATTTCTCCAAAACTTGATCATCCGGATAAGAACCAGGCCAACCAATACAAACATCAGTGAAAATCCCTCTCGTATCAACCACGCCTTGAACCGTAACAGAGTACGAAGTTTTCTGGTTCCTCTGAGTGTGTCTCTTATTGAAATAAGAATTCACATTGGACTTAGGCGCAATAATCGGAATATGAGTAGTATACATTGAACCACCAACATTCGGTATTCCAAAAAGAGACTCATATTCTTGTTTGATTATCTTCAAGTTTTTCTCATCAGGCCAACTAATAAATTTCGGCATAAGAACTTTTTTAATAGCTGCACAAACCTCAAGTACAAGTTTATGACAAGTGGATATCCCTAAACCGAATCGCTTCGAAACAATTCTAAGCGGATCACCGGTGGCGAGCCTCCAGATACAAACCGCCACGCGCTGCTGCACCGGTATCGCGTCGCGGAGCATGGTGTTTTTCTTCGTAACAGCTGAATCGAGTTCTCTGCATATAAACTCGAAAGTTGATTTGCTCATCCGGAAACATCTCCTGAACTCTTCTTCTGGAAATTCAGGGCTGATGCAGCTTTCCCACCAGTCTTTTGAACGGTTTTTAACCCATAACCGTCTCTGTGGGCCCACTATTGAAGAAGTTGTTGCAGTTGTTGCCGTTGCAATGGCAGACGCGTCTGAGCGACGCGCTTTCTTTGTAGCTGGCTGTTCGAAATCTAACTGATACATCTCATTTGAATTAGATTGCATTGACGTTGGTTGTTGTTGTTCTTGTTTTGGAATTTGCTTGTCGAATTGAATGAGAGAACTGAGGATATTGTTTAATGTATTACTATTACTATCATCATTGAAAATGTTACTGTTGTGGTTGTGGTTCCACTGAGTTTGTGAATATTCTGGGTAACTTCGTTTCTTTGAGTTTAGATTGGATTCCATTTCTGGGAACAAGAATGAGAAATCTTCTAGACTAGGAAATGTGATTTCCATGTGAAGTTGAAAAAAGAGTATGTGAACGGTGAAGAATATAATGATTTGAGAAAAAAAATGTGAAATGGGTTTATATAAGTGAGTAGGGAAAGGAAAAGGTACGGAAGCGTGTGAATGCACGCGGTAGGTTTGACGCTGACTATGACTAAGAACAAGAGATAACTGAACAGTGATGAGTGTTTAGGGAAAAGATAATAAACGTGTTATTTTTCTCGTTTTGGCTGTTATCATTCTCAACGCAACGCGTTTGAATAATAGTACGAAAAACGATGGAAATAGAAGAGAAATGGGTCAGAAGGTTCTGTCAACTAAGAGAATTAAATGAAATTAACACTGTTTAGATGTTTAACACTACAATACAATGGGTGTATTTTTATAATGGGTTATTAAGCTGACTTAATACAACAACTAAAAATCAATATTTATAGGATTTCATTTCTTTTAATATAAGTATTCTATGTATTATTTTAAAATATAAAAAGATAACTTTGAAATAAAAGTCAATTTTTTATTCATTATAATAGTAATTAATTTATTTTTAATTTAAATTTAATTAATTTATTTTAATATGCATTTATGATATTGGATATTACTGTACTTTTACCATCTATGTCTATAGATATTAGATTCTTTGAATTTTTTAATGTCCCTTGTGTTAATTATATTTTACCTATATACTCTTAATTATATTACATTATTTTTCAAAATATGCACTATATATTTTAACCCAAACATGAAATAATTCTCTCTTAAAATTAAACTTGTAAAATTATATAAATTGTCGACAAATTTAATACTTCAATCAATTTTTTTTAACTTTTGTCATTTATTCTAGAAAATTTTATATTCCTAAATTAATTCTCTCTTTTAAAATTAAATTTATAAAACTATGCAAATCTTGAACAAATTTAATACTTTAATTAATTTTTTTAATTCTGGTGATTTATTCTAGACAATTTTATATTCATGAAATAATTCACTCTTAAGATTAAACTTGTAAAACTATATAAAATCATCGATAAATTTAATACTTCAATATACTTTTTTTTTTTTTAATTCTGATGATTTATTCTAAGCAATCTTATATTTGGTGACAAAAGTATTAATAATGAGAATTTTTTAAGTCACTTTATGTATTTTTAAACATCACATGGATTTCCTATAATGCACCTAGTTTTCGGAGATATATTTTCGGATGCACCATTTACACACTCAAGAAAGACCATTCTGAATGGCGCTCCATATAGTTGCTAAAGATTTATTTTGGAGATATATCTCCGGAACCATTTAGAGAAAACATGAAAATTAATTAGTCTAGTGGATGTTCTGAAAATATATCTCCGGAAGATGTGAGCAGCAATTTGAATTTTTCTGTAACCTTTGCATGTCAGATTGTTCCGGAGATATATCTTTGAAAGTATCTGATATAGTTTCAAGCTGCATGATCAGTCTCCCCATTGTTGTCATTCTTCATTTCAACTCTAACCCCTACCCTAAAAACCCTACATTCTAATCTCATTTTCACTCCAAATCTCCATCCTTTTGGTTCAACATATCACACGGAGCAAAATTACGAAGATCGAATTTCAGGTAAAGATTGTTCATTCTATTCTGCATTGATTACATTAATCATGAAACTTTGCTGAAAAAAAACTTACGCAGTGTCCAGAGATGTATCTTCGGAACGTGCTGAACATGAACTATTCCGGACTTATATTTCTGGATTATTTCTGTGTTCATTTTCCTTCCTTTTCCACAGTAGTAAATTAATTATGTTTACTGTTTTTATTGTTTCCAATAGATATGGTGCACCCTGATAATATCTCGAAACAAGTAGTTTCTTCGAACGAAGTTTCTCTGAATGTTCAAAGGATTGTTGTTAAGGCGGTAGATGTTCGCAATGAATTTAATAACAAGCAAGAGTTTAAAAATCGTGATAACATGCTCAAATGGATTCGTATGGTGGCATCTAGACTTGGATTTGGTGTGGTTATTGAAAGGTCGGATAATTGCTCGAATAGAAGAAGCGTCTTTATAACTATGTTGTGCGAAAGAAGCGGGAAATATCGAATTCCTCTCCAAAAATTTAAGAGAGAAGACACGGGTAGTAGAAAATGTGAATGTCCGTTTAAGCTTTGTGGTTACATGTTGGCTAGAAAAAAAAGGAGATTTAATGTCATTTGTGGTGTACATAACCATGAATTGTGCTTAAAATTAGTCGGACATCCTAGTGCATGTCAGTTCAAGCCGGAAGAGAAGATATGTATTAGTGACATGACCTTGAATCTTGTCCAACCGAAAAATATACTTGCAACATTGAAACGGAAGCAAGTCGACAATATATCAAACATCAAGCAAGTGTATAACATTCGAAACCTTACTAACAAGGTGATTAGGGGAGATAGAACTGAGATGCAACAACTGTTGAAACTCTTGGACGGTAACAATTACGTGTCTCGGTACCGAACTTGCGATGACGGAGTTACGGTTAGAGATATTATTTGGACTCATCTGGGCTCGGTAAAGTTGTTCAACATGTTTTCGACAGTGCTCATACTTGATTCTACCTACAAGACCAACAAGTATAAACTTCTATTATTTGAGATGGTTGGTGTTACCTCAACTGAGAAGACATACTCTGTTGGTTTTGCATTTTTAGAGTGTGAAAAAGAGGACAATTTTACTTGGGCATTAGAGGTGTGTCGATCACTTTTGAAGGATCAAGGTGCGATGCCTAAAAATATTGTTACGGACTGCGATACCGCATTGATGAATGCGGTTGCAAAGGTGTTTCCTTCTTCTTATGTATTACTTTGTAAGTATCACATAACAAAGAATGTGAGAAGTTGGATTAAACTCATGGTAGGGACGAAACAAGTAGAATCTGAAGGTGGAAAATTGGTGAAGTCGGGCGTGATTGTGAAGAAAATAATGGATGCATGGAATCGCATAATAAATTCTTCCACAAAAGAATTATATGCCGATTCCGTCATTCATTTCCGGAAAGTGTGTGAAAAGTATAAGGAAAATAATTATTTGGTCTTTCTCAACTCTCTGTCATATGATTCTGTTTTGAAAATGTACCAGGAAAAGTTTCGGAGATGTATCTCCAAAAGGTTATTTTATTTGTTTTGTTTTTTAATAGTTCAGGGAAAGCTCTGGAGAATCATGTCCGGAACAAAATAATGGGGTGCTGTTCCAGAGATATATATCCGGATTATGAATGACAGTGAATGAGTGGTCCTTATTGAACTAGGTCTTCTACAAATTTGGGTGTTCTTTTGTTATACTTCACAAAAACTCAAAATGTCTCAAATGTGTGAAATAAACATTCGTTGGTATGTCGCAAGTGTCTCCTACTCCGGTGTCTCTACACCCATGAGGACGTTCAAGCTCACTGATCTCAACCCCTCAGCGATATGATAGACGAAATTCACTATCTTCTACCTTACGGAGACACACGAAGGGTTGTCATGTTTGAGTACCGTTCACCCTTGGTTGACAACGAATGGAACATTGTGTTCAACAAATTTGAGCTCAAGACTCAAGCGGATGTTATGGCGATGTGGCGAACGTTTTTCGATTTCAAAGAGAAAGTTCCGTTTGAGTTGGAAGCGACATTGCGAAGATCGGTCGACGATATCTTGGAGATGTGCAAACGTCCACCAGAATATTGAAATGTAGTATTTAATTTTCTGTTGAAATCCTCATTGTAATGCTCATTTTATGTTATGAATGTTCATTTTATGTTTGAAAAATTGATCTTGTGTTGATTTCTGTCTCTGATTTTGTTCCATAAATATAACTACGGTATGGTTCCGGAGATATATCTCCGAAATAAATCTTTAGCAAATGCATGGGGCGCCATCCAGAATGACCTTCCTTAAGTGTGAAAAGGATGCGTTCGGAGATATTCTCAGAAAACTAAAGGCAGTATAGAAAATCCGCATGGTGTCTAAGAAATACATAGGGTGTAATAAGAAATTCTCTTAATAATAAACCATTAACAATAACTAATTTTGTTATATTGTTGGATTTATTATTATATCATTGAAAAAATATGAGAGTGGAGATCAAAATAATTTGAATTTGAAATACAGGAATAGTTGCGTGAATTAGATAAAGCACTCATTTGTTTAAACTTTTTTTTTTTTAAATAATTTTTACAAGGTTACATATTTTTGTTGAAGAAAATTTACAATTTAAAAAAAATCATTAAATAAGAAATTAGTTTAAATAGTTATTTTTAAAATATTATTTTAGATATTCTATTATTTTGCTATAATTTTTTTTATCAAAATTTAAAAAAATCACTTAAATTTAAAACTATTTCAAATAGCTTTTCATAAAATCATTTTTGAGATTTAAGAAAAATGATATTAACTATGTTTTAATATTTAATAATAATATCAATTTATATTATAGAACATCAAAATTAATATTTTAATTTTTAAAAAATAAATTTATTTTTATTAATAATTTAATTTTTTTTTTATAAAAATTATATTTAAAAATAAAAAAAAAGATATCTTTTATAAGTAAAATAAACAGATCCAAAGTAGAGAGACAAACATTGTATTTAAATTTAAGAAAATAATCATTTTAATATTAAATTTATTATCTAAGTTGACAAATAAAAAAGTAAATTAAATTTTTGATATCTTAAGAATTCAAAATATTTCTTTAAAAAACAAATCATAATGATAAAAAGTTTGACTGAGATACATGCATGATACAATTTATGTGTTTAATTACTTTATCCCAAGAATGAAAATGAACTTTATACAAACATTCTATCTATTATGAAACTAAACAAATCAATGGAGGAGAGAAAAGAGAAGAAGATTCTTTGTTATATTATTCTCATTCTAAGTGTACATTTCAAATACAATATGTGTCATATTTATAGAATATATGTAATAAATGGAAAATCAATGTGAAATTTTCTGATTGATGGACATCCATAATCATGTCATTTATAATACTTCGTTTTGGATATCTATATAGAATATGTCTCGTTAAAACCTTACTAGAAAAAACTCAGTGGAAAAAAATCAAGTGAATGAAAAATAGTACAATATCCTCTTAAGATAAATTCATTCCCCCCCTCAACTTAACGATCATTTCGTTGTCGATGAAGATCAATCTTTTACACTAGTTGGTTAAAGTTCCACTATGGAGTGACTTTGTGAAAAGGTCTGCAAGATTATCACATGAACGAATTTGTTGCATGTTATATCACCACTTTTATGAAGATCATCATGAGTGAAAAAGAACTTCGGACATATGTGTTTTGTTCGATATCCTTTAATGTAACCATATTTCAATTAAGAAATGCATACAATATTATCTTCATATATGGTATTGTATTTATTTTTCTAGAAGCCAAACCACAAGTCTCTTGTACGTGTTGAATTAGGGATCTGATAAGTGGCTTTTGTATCGTCTTTACTAGTCATTTTCACTTAGCTTTTTATCACTTTTTGTCTGATTTGTTTTCTTTTATCATATTTTATACTTTGGTTGTGTGTGTTTTTTACTATTTTCAGGGTCTAATGAGTGTTAAAGGTGAAAATGATAAAATATGAGCAAAGTGTGGAAAAACGTTAAAAGTCGGAAAATTCTCATACAAAATCCAGAGGGCTGCTACGACCACCCGTAACAGCAAGGGCCTATGATTTCCCTACTTTTGCACTCTATAAACAAAAAGCAGAGGCCTGCTTTGGCCACCCGTAGCAGCTGCTACGGGCCGTAGCAAGTAGGCGAGTCATCTTCTAATTCTTTCATTTTTTAGACTGATTCTCATGTTTTTGGAACTTTGGCATGTTTAGATTGATATATTTTGATGTAATGATCATTGAACAAAGGAGATATTGATCCAAGTTTAGGTTTTTCTATAAAACACATATGTTGTTGTGAGTTTAGGAGTTTCAGTTTTATTTTCAAGAAGTTTCTACGTATTTTATTTGTCTCTGTACTCAAGTCTCCATTGGAGCATTGGATTAAAGCTTATCAATTTAGGTTTTGCTATTTGTTTTCATTGCAATTGCTTGTTTAATTTAATTGTTTATTATGAATTCATCTGTGAATATCGATTTAATTATTTTTGCCCTCACCATGAGTGAGTAGTCCATTAGGGACTAGAGATTATGGGGATCATCTTATAACTGTTTGTATGATCTGTCACAAGTCAATTACAAGAGTATTTTGTCTAAATTTATTTCAATACCTGAGTTCATGCATTCCAACTCTTGTACGAAAGTAAAGTGTTCTCAAGTACTGATCGTAGTCTGTAAGGATATGTGTCGGTACCAAAGAGCAGGTTTTTAAACAAGGAAATCCAATATAGCAAAAGCGCTTGGATGAATTTGAGAAAGTTCTATAGCTGGGCAAAAGTAACAAATCCATAACGATAATCATGACGTGCGAAAGTAGATAGATTATTTGTCATCGATATGGCAACCCGCTGGCAAAAACAGGTGTCACTACAAAAAAAAAAACGCGTAAATTATGGTGTTTAGTAAAAACCGCCACAATTTACGGTTGATTACGAAAATTTTATAAAACGACCAAATTTTAGTAAAGAAATGAGGGGTTTCAAACGCCATAATTTACTTAGCTATTTTAAAAATTTGGCACGGTACCCGTAGCACTTTTTTTCACGCTCCTCCTAATTTTTTTTTTAACGAAAAATACTATCTTCTCTTTTTTCTTTTTATTAGTTTATTATATTATCATATTTTCTTATTTACCTGATAAAATAAAATTTAATTATTATTAAATAAAAAATAATAGTTGTTATACCCCAAATTTTACCCTCAGATCCTCTGATCTTTGTCATATCATGTTTAGGTCATCCGTCTTTGCATTTGCAATCATATAGCCCATTAATCATAGTCATGCATTTTTCTCGGTTAATTTTTGTCACTTTTTCTTCAATTTTGAGTTTTAGATTTTTTTCTCTTTTAATTTAGAATTTTGTTTTTTTATCCATAATTTAATTTACAATTTATTTCTTCTTTTTCTTAATATATTTTATCTTTAGTTTTTTATTTTTTATTTTTACTATTATTTCCATTTACTTATTATTATTATTTTATCATTTTCATTTTTATTATTATTTTAGGCTTAATACCCTTTTTGGTCCTCTAACTATAGGTCTGGGTCCAATTTGGTCCTCTTTCTTTTAAAAGTTCCAAATTGGTCCCTTACGTTATTAAATAGGTCCATAGTGATCCTTTCCGTTAAATAAAGGCAAACAGTGTTAAAATTGATTATGTGTAATCTGAGTTGGATGCAAGCCTTGCACAGTCAGCATCTCCTTCATCGTTGAATCTGAAACTGCTATATATCCACCCCCAATTGCAAACCCTAGGTTACATATTCCCCAAAATTAACCAAATTGAAAGGAAAATCCTCTTACAATAATGAGTTCTGGGCGCAGATCGTCTTCATCTTCAAGAACCCGCGTCGATTCGTAAGTGTATACCAGTTTTTGGAAAGTTATGTGTGGTTGTGGAGACCTTGCTGTACTTCGCAAGGCAAGAACCGTCCAAAATTACGGAAAGGTTTTTTGGGGTTGTCAACATTTTAAGGTAATCTTCTATCGCAAACACATTCCTTTCATCCCGTACATCTTCACTGTTCTGAATACACCGCATATTTGTACAGGGACACACGAATGCTGGGTGCAGTATTTTTGAATGGTTATATGATGATTCTAGAGATGGCAAGGAGGAAAGCTTGATGAATCTGCAATGGAAGATTGAAATGCAATTTAAGGAGATAGAAGAAGCCCAAAAAGAGTTGGCAGAGGCAAAAAAATGGTCGAAGTCTTGAGGCTCAACAATTTGCAGCTAGATGAAGCTTTGAAGAACATAAGCAAATGGAAGAGGATCTGGAAGTGCTTATGCTATATTGTGTTATTTGTTTTAGTAGTTAAGTTGTTGTGAATGTTGGAACATATTGTGTTAGTTGTTGTAGTTTCTAGTTTATCAGTAGTTGCTAGTTTATCAGTTGTTGTTTTCTTGGTAAGTTGTTGACATAAACTTGTACTAATGTTCCAACTTTATTATTAATGCAAAAGTTTGGTGTTATTGCCATATTTTAATGTTATTGCAAAAGTGTAGTGTTATTGCCATATTTTAATGCAAACAGAAAGTTTACATTTAGTACAAAAAGAAAGTTTGGTGTTAACAAGTTTGTTGCAAACAGATTTGGTGCAAACAAGTTTGGTGCAAACAGATTTGTTAACAGTTTACATAATTTGTATGCACCATAACAATTTGTATACACCATAACTTGATAACAGTTTGACAGAAGTATCAGTAGTATTATATAATATATCAGTAGCATAACACAAAATATCAGTAGCATAACACAAAATATCAGTACAAAATAGGAACCATTGTACACCATAAGTACTCAGTATAGACCATTACACAAAATAACAGAAGTATCAGTAGCATTACACAAAATATCAGTACAAAATATAAACCATTGTACACCATAAGTACTTAGTACACACCATTACACATAATATCAGAAGCATTACTCAAATGCGCAATACACAAAATAGGAACCATTGTTCATAAGTACTTAGGAGTTTTGACAAAAGACAGGATTACACAATACAACACAAACTATAGACTCTAAGAGGATTTCTTTGGAATATTCCTTTTAGGTGGCGTGGTCCTCCTAGTAGTAGGACCCACTGCATTCTGTGATGCACTCAATCTGGTGGTGGGTCCTCTTGAAACTTGTGTTGGTCTCTTAAAAGGCAACTTGTGCCTAGCTTGTGTTACAGTCCTCTTCTGAGTTGTCTGAGATGTCTGAGAAACTTTTGATGTTTGAGAAACTTTTGATGCTTGAGACACTTTTGATGCCTGAGAAACCTTTGATGCCTGTTGTGTTGCACTGGACTGAGTAGCCTAAGTAGCCTGAGTAGCCTGTGATGCCTGTTGTGCCTGTGATGCCTGTTGTGTTGCAGTGGTCTGAGTAGCTTGTGGTGGCTGAGCCATCTTACATGTTGATTTGTTGTGCCCAGTTTATCTGCACCTAGTGCACCTCATTATCATATCAGTTTTCCTGATTTTCCTATATGAACCATCAATCTCACCCTGCTCTCGATTCCTCTTCTTCTTTGGTCGTCCAAACATTTTCTTGAATTTGGGAGGCTGCACATCAGGGTATTCGGTGCTCACCCATAAATTTGTACCATTCAGAGGGTAAATTATAGGTTCATACACCTTAATATGCATAGCCTTCTTGTAATAGTCTGGGACAAAGTCATCAACAACAAGACCTCTACTCTTCATTGAGGAAATTGCATGGACGCATGGGAGACCTGTCAGCTGCCAATTTCTGCAATAACAACCCTGTTCCTTTAAGTTGACAGAGAACATGTCACCCTGATTCTCAATATGTCTCATCTCAAAAATATATTCAGATGACATCCTATAAAAACACAAAATTAAGTCATAAAAGAGAGACCTTGATATCCAATATACTCAAATGACCTTGGCAACACTTCATCATCACCTAAATTAGAGAACTACAACCTATTTGCCGCTCATTTTTCCATTATATATCCCCTTATTTCTTCTAACATTGTTACCAATGGTTTTTCCCTTGCTTCCACAATCACACTGTTGAACGCCTCTGACATATTATTTAGGACAAAATCACTTGTTGGTGGTTCTAAAATAGGAGTTGCTCCAAAATCTTGGTGGTGTTTGCATCATGTGCTTGTAGGCCTCTTCATTTATCCATCTCATACCTCTCATTTCTCTTTCCCAAGCCTGTGGATAAGTAGCCCTAGCTGTTTTCCAAATGATCTCCTTCAACACTTTTCCTGGAAATTTCTTCCTAAAATTGTTGTATAAGTATCTCACACAAAACCTCTGTTCAACACTGGGTAGCAATTCATCCATAGCAGGAAGAACACCCTGCAAATGCATATAACAAATAAAGGTTCAAAAATACATTTATTAATCATAAAAATAAATTCAAACTTAAATTAATGTAATAAATATAGTGGTACCTTTTGCTGATCAGAAATGAAAGTATAGGTCCTACATTCTTCCCTTCCACCCAAATCATCAATGAGGAGCTTCAAAAACCAAGTCCAAGTGTTTCTAGTTTCCCCTTCCACCACAACAAAAGCAATAGGCAACATTTGATCATTAGGATCTGTTCCAATTGCAGCTAAAATCTGGCCACCACATAGGCCCTTTAAAAAGCATCAATCAAGGCCAATAATTGGCCTACACATCTTGAAACTCTTCTTGCAAGCATCATAACAAATATACAACCTCTTGAAATAAGGTCTTGTATCCTCAATACCCTCTTGAACTGGTGTGACATTTATCTTGACAGTGGAACCAAGATTTGTCCTCAAAATTTCATGATAGTAGTAATAAATCCTAGTGTAATCTCCTAAAAAAGATCCATCTACCATATCCCTGGCTGCAAATCTGGCCCTAATTTCCTTTGTCTTGTTAACACCTACATTCCATTTCTTAAGAGCCTTTTCCTTAATATCCTTTAGCTTAAGCTTAGGATTATTTTTAAGTGTATTTTGTAACCTCTTGCTTAGCCATTTCGTGCTCATCATCTTTACATTATATTCTCTAGCACAATTATTTGTGTCAACTAATTTTCTAAGCTGCCAAGTCTCCTCATCAGGCAGCTTTCCACAATAAGCCTCCCACTGACAGCCATCTTTACATACCACCTTCACTCTTTTGTTGTCATTTTTTAAAAACTTTAGACCTCTCCCATTCTGAACAACATATGTTTGAATAGCTTCCTTAAAATCACTTTTTGTATTAAAATAGGTTCCCAACTCCCATTTATAGTTAGACATGTCTTTCATAGCCTTGAAAATTGGATGCTTCCTCTTCCTTGGTTCTTCACCATCCTCAGTATCACATCCACTGTCTAGCTCTTCACTATTATACACAACTCCATTCTCCTCTCCACTGTCTGTTTCCCCTTTCCTTTTCTTCATTTTAATACTTCCTTCATGTTTTTCATCATACTACACCATCTTGGCAACATGTTCTTCATCATAATCCAAACTAACATCAGAATCACTAAAATCAACCTCCAAAACACTATCATAATTATATAATGAATCCTCACTATCATCAGAGCTTGTGTCATTCCCATCATGCACCTGACCATCAATCCCATCAGCATTCATATTCCTATGTCCCTCTTTGGTAACACCCTCACCAGCATTCATATTCTTAACACCCTCTTTGTCAACACCCTCACCAGAATTCACACCCACACCAGCCTTGACACCCTCACCAGCAGTCACACCCTCACAAGCATCCAAACCATCACCAGCATTGACACCCTCACCATCATTGACACCATCACCAACAATGACACCCTCATCAGCATTGTTTACATCCTTAAGGACTTTATCAACAAGTTCTGCAACAATATCATACTGTTCTGATTTTACAACATCCAAAGGTTCTTCATTTAATGGGTCCTCCTCCATGTTTGTAGGTTGTTCATCTAAAGGATCATCAACATACTCAGGTTGGGATAATGGGTGTTCAATGTAAATGTCGAATTTCAGGTGTACCCTACATAGGCCAACTATCTCTAACGCACCTTTATCATCACTAAGTACATTAATCCCAAATGTTGGATCCTTGTAGTAGATATTGTCTACCTCAGTATACCCTATGTCTTTCAAAACACTATCAACTCAAAATATGACCACCTATCAACATCTACCTGTAATTCATTACATTTACCCCCCACGTAATTTGTTTTATCAGAATCAACAAATTCCCCACTATGATGAATGTTGAGAGTAATCATTTCTTCCATTTCAACTTAATATCATAAACAAACTAAGATTTTACAAAAAGAGGGCCACAAACCCTAGAGTACAGACAACAGAATTCTTCTATCTAAACACAAACCCTAGAGTACAGAAAACACGATTCAAAAGGGACCACTAACCAGGATAATGATTCGTCTTCAATCCTATGTTACGTCTGGGATGCTTTGTCTTCGTCTTCTACCTCAATCGTCTTCTACATCTGGGATGATTCGTCTTCGTCTTCTACCTCAATCGTCTTCGTCTTCGTCTGGGATGCTTTGTCTTCTCTTCTAGGGTTCAACGAAAGAATGGAAATGACTTAAGAAAATTTTCCCATAATTCAGCATTGAAAAATATAAACCATGCCACACCCCCATTCACTAACATACACATAAGCACATCCAATCCACGTCATCAACCTTTTAAGTGAAATTTTAACTTTTCTAACTGCGAGGACAAACGTGGATCTATTTAATAACGTAAGGGACCAATTTGAAACTTTTAAAAGAAATTGGACCAAATTGGACCCAGTCCTATAGTTAAAGGACCAAAAATGGTATTAAGCCATTATTTTATCATTTTCGTTTTATTTGTATTTTATTATTATTATCTTTTTTTAAGTATTATCATTATAATAATAATTATTTACTATTATTATTATTATTATTATTATTATTATTTGTCATTATTATTATCATTACTGCTTTTATTATTATTTTAATTATTATTATTGTCATTATTATTATTATTATTAATGTCCATTATTTCATTATCTTTTTATTACTATCATTTTCATTTTTATTATTTTTATTATTATTGTTATTATTATTATTATTATTATTATCGTGAATCTTTCTTTTCAAAAGCTATCCCAACCTTTTTCCAAAAGCCATTCTACCAAGCAAAACTGTACAAGAAAAATTGCACTTCTAAAAAGTCAAACTTCCTGCACACTACTTGACAACAACAACACATAAAATATCAGCCAAATGACCAAAAGACAAGGCCATTGACCGAGATTCTTTCCTACAAAAAAGCAACCAATTTTCTGCTATACTCCTAAAAATCTGTCATCACAGACCACAAAGCCATAAAACTTGCAAAATTAGACGATTTACAAGCAAAAGCCCCAATCCTTCGTACAACTCTTCAGCGAACTCTTCGTTCTTATTTTTTCCCCCCAAAAAAAAGCCACATTTTTCTCAACCTTTACAAGAAACTATCCTCTTCATTAAAAACCTTCTTCTCACACATTACACAACATGACTTTTTTCTTTTTCCTCATACTCACACTTCTCCTCACCTGCGAATCAACCTGCACAACATTAATTCATATCTCTCATCAACGTGATTCACAGACCCATCAACAAAACAAACCCTTTATACCCTTCGTCTCCACCCGCTGCTGACGAAAACCTAGCAGCATTCCTCTTCGTCAGTTCCATATCACTACCACCTTAGCCGTTTGTGATGTATTCTAAAACGTTTTTACAAACCTTCAAACCTTTCCAAATCATAACCGTTTCAAATCTCATTCCAAATAACTTAACCCACCTTCCAAAACCTAATAACAACAATTCATCCCCGACAATCAACAATCATTAAACCATCTCCATAACTCCAAACCAAAACCAACTCTACATAAACTCAGAAAATCATTCACCAGAAACCACAACAGAGAACATCGAGAAGAAGAGAGAAAATTCTTGAGTGAAACATAGTGAATCCAAATCGTTACGAACCTCGCCTCTATCCTTATTCTGTCAAACCACCAACACAAACTCAGAAAACAAGACTCAATCTGATACGAACCTGAAGCACGATTCGAACTTGAATGACCCAAATCGAAACCTGAGCGGGATTGAGACGACCCGTTTCTGACTCTATGTCGTGCAATAATGATGAACGATTTCGAGCGATTTGACGTTGACTTTCCATAGCCATGTTACTCTTTTACCATTTGAAACAGATCCGCCGCGTGATGATGAGGATGATGATTCTGAAGTGTGATTCTTGGGTTTTCATTGAACTGTGTTGTAAATCTACCCTTGTTCCTTCATTTTGCTATGACTTGTTGTGGTTTGACCGTTTGATATTGTTTTCACCGGGTTCTGAACGAGGGCTTTCCTTTTTTATTTTTATTTACTGTCTGATTCTTTTTCTTTTCCTTTTAAGAAATGAGTTTTGTAGTCTTGGGCTTTAAGCCCACGTTTCATTTACTTCCTTGCCACTCCTTAGTTTCGTTAAACACACCACCCTCGTTTTCTTTTAAGCATGATGGATGGGTTTAAAGCCCTTGTACAGTTAGATATATTATGCATACACCAGATATGTGTGCTGCGCCATCTCTCCCCTTCTTTTTTTTTAAAAAAAGGTTTTTTTTATTATCATTGTTTTTTTTATATAGAGATTCTTTTAATTTTCTTTTAAAGAAAAAAAAGCTTTTGTTTTATGATCTCTTGTTTCAAAAAGAGACTGTTATTAATCTTTATTCCAAGGTTTTCTTGTATATACTATTTTCTTACCCATTTTGATCTCATTTCCTTTTATTTTTATTTGACTCTTCTTGTCTATTTGGGCCAATGATATATAAAAATCTTGATTGGTTGATTTTATTCAAGTCACTAAAATTATTGATAAATATGAGGCTATATTTCATTTTTATTTTATCGGTCAATGAAAGTCAAATATCATAGATTATCGATTTCTCGATTAAATTTTGATTAAGACGAGACCATTTCAATTTCATTTCGATTCCATTTCATTAAACAATTTTTATTAACTCGGACGAATAAGAGCCGTCAAGATCTAGCATCTTGGCACAACTCCTTGAACAATTGACTTTCATCAAATGTTCGTTGTCCGATAAATAACTTTAAGTATCAACATGGACGAATAAGGGCCGTCAAGATCTAGCATCTTGGCATAACTCTTTGAGCGATTGATTATTGTCAAAAGCTCGTTGTCCATTAAATAATATTCTCAGTCAATTTGGATGAATAAGGACCGTTAAGATCTAGCGTCTTGACATAACCCTTTTGAGCTTTTTATCATCAAAAGCTCGTAGTCCTCAAAACGATCGTAATCATAAATAGAACAAGTAAGAGCCGTCAAGATCTAGCATCTTGGCACAACTCTTCGAACAATTGATTTTCATCAAGCGTTCATTGTCCATTAAATATTTTTCATACCAATCTTGAATGGAAATGACTGTTAAAGTCTAGCACTCTGACATAACCCTTTGAATAATCGATCATCATAAATTGTTTCGTCATTCTTAAAACATATTCAAGCCACTTTTAAACCACTAACTTTCCTAAGAGATAGCCATTAATCTCTTATAACTTTTAACCTTTTCTTTAACTTTCCCAAGAGATAGCCATTAATCTCTTGTAAATTCCTACTAAACTTTCCTTAGAGATAACTATTAATCTCTTATTCTTCACCAACCTTTAACCCTTCATTCAAATCCTTTCATAAGAGATAGCCATTAATCTCTTCTCTTAAACAATCAATCCTCACAAGCTTTACTTTCAAACTTTTCACCTGTAGCCAGAACTACAGACGCTCTGATTTCTCATTTACAATGAGAATACGTAGGCACAAGGGCCCTAATCCTTGGCGAGCCACCTTTTCCCATTTCACTGTAGTCGCCGAACTACGATTGCTCTGATTTCCTCATCGCACTATGAGGATACGTAGGCACGAGATTGCGAAGTCTTGCCGAGCACCCTATTAATAAAAAAAATTTAGGTCCTCTTCCCCTTCAATTTGAAAATATAAAAACATTTCTCTCTCTTCCCATTCTAAGTAGAAGATTAGAAACAAACCTTAAGCTAACACCCATTCAATCCTAACTAAATGGTTCCCGTTGAGTACAACGGACGTGAGAGGTGCTAATACCTTCCCTTTGCGTAACCGACTCCCGAACTCAGACATTGGTTGCGATGACCATATCTTATCCTTTCTTTTAGGGTTTTATTCAATATTTTCCCTTTCCCTCTATGAGAATAAATAAAGATCAGTGGCGACTCTGTTAAGTCCATCCCGCGGGCGTGCGATTGCGCTTCGCGAGGTCATTCTCATTTTTCGAGGTACGACAGATGAGACTCTGCTGGGGATGAGAATATTCCTAAGTGAGTCAAGCCTAGTTTAGTTAGGTGTTATATGTGCGTTAACTTTGGTTGTTTCTTATTCTTCTTTGTTTATATGCTTATCTTTGCTTTGTGGCATTTATATATTTCTATATACACCATGTGTTTTCTTTGGGGATCTGATATCTTGAATAAAGCTCTACACCCGAGTTTTAGAATAAAGCAGAGAGAAAACATAGGGTTAGATTTGGTAGTTAGTAGTGTTAGACTATGAGGGTAAGCTCCTTGTAGCAACTAACATGAAGGCTCCTCTAGAGTAGACCTATTTGTAGATCTCATTATAAAATAGCTAGCCTGTTGCATAACGTTGATTCATGAAGGGTCCATGACTCTAGGTCCCCCATTTAGAACCAGTGCTATTTTGGTGGTTGCGTAATATTGGACTTCAAGGACATCTCCTTGCTCCAACCAATATGAAAACCCCAATCAGAAGAGACCTTTTCGTCACTCTCGTTATAAAATGGCTAGCCCGTTGCATGATGTTGATACGATTAAGGTCCATGACTCTTAAACCTCGTCAAAAACCTAGAAAATATCCTGTGAGTGGGTTTATGGGTAGATAATCTAGAACTATCCGTTATAGGGAGACCTACCTAATAGGATGTTCTGATTTGCTCGTGTTATCCCAGATCCTAACCATACCTATATTGCATATTCTTTCTGCATCCTGTGCTGCATGACATTGCATATCATTTGCATGACTCATTGCATGTGTTCGTTTGTCCAACAACTCATTTCGAGTTGTCTCTATCTTCCAGTGTTGTCTGTGAGTCGTCAAGCTGATTCCTTGACATAAATACAGGACCAGAGCCAATTTCAGATGCAGATGTCAAGAACAATCCTCTGCCAGGGCATGAGAAGTGAAGCTTTAGTCAACTTCAGCAAGACAGGTTATCCTCCTAAAAGCCAGTGTTTCAGATAGGCCATCTCACCCCTGCCTCTCTTCTGTAATCACCATCAAATTTGCTTGGATATCTTTCAGTGTCATTCCTGAAAGTCTTCTCTGTTCATTTAGTGTCATTCCTAGATGAGCTTTCTCCTTTGCATTCAGTGCCATTCCTGGATGTCTTTCTCACTATCATTTGATGCCATTCCTGAATATAGTGATTTGCCTTTACTTTCAATGCCATTCCTGAAAGTTCACAATTATTCAATGCTGTTTTGGATACTGTGATTCCTTTTATCCAATGCTTTCTTGGGTATCAACTTGTTCACATTCATTCAATGCTTTCTTGGATACTGTGATTCCTTTGCATCCAATGCCTTCTTGGATTTCACCTTTTTATCTCATTCTCATCTGATGCTTTTTCGGATATTATGAGTTTACCTTTCATTCAAAGCCTTTATTGGATGACTGGTTTCTTTTTATCTAATGCTTTCTTGGGTAACACCTTGTTCACATTCATTCAATGCTTTCTTGGATACTGTGATTCCTTTGCATCCAATGCCTTCTTGGATTTCACCTTTTTTATCTCATTCTCATCTGATGCTTTCTCGAATATTATGAGTTTAGCTTTCATTCAAAGCCATTATTGGATGACTGGTTTCTTTGCATCCAATGCTTTCTTGGGTACCTCTTTGTTCACATTCATCCAATGCTTTCTTGGATTTTGTGATTCTTTTCATCCAATGCTTTCTTGGATACTGTAATTCCTTTTACCCAATGCTTTCTTGGGTATCTCTTTGCTCACATTCATCCAATGCTTTTTTGGATTTTGTGATTCTTTTCATCCAATGCTTTCTTGGATCCCTACCTTTCTCACGTTTATCTAATGCTTTCTCAGATATTGTGAATTCACCTTTCATTCAAAGCCATTATTGGATGACTGGTGTCTTTACATCCAATGCCTTCTTGGATTACCCTTTTATCTCATTCTCATCTGATGCCTTCTCAGATATTATGAGTTCACCTTTCATTCAAAGCCATTATTGGATGACTGGTTTCTTTGCATCCAATGCTTTCTTGGATCCCTGCTTTGTTCACTTTTATCTAAAGCCATTATTGGATGACTGGTTTCTTTGCATCCAATGCTTTCTTGGATCCCTGCTTTGTTCACTTTTATCTAAAGCCATTATTAGATATTATGATTATACCTTCCATTCAAAGCCATTATTGGATGTCTAGTTTCTTTACCATCCGATGCTTTTTCGGATGTGCCTTTCTCTTTCTGATGTTCTTCCAGATTGAGTCTTTGTTATTTGATTCCCCAGTGGAGACCGTCTTTCCAATGCTACTTCCATTGAGGATCAGCCGGTCATGCTTGAACCAATTGCTCATTCACCTTTAGAGCTCCCCAGTGTTGTTGTCATCCCCATTGAGTGATTGCTCATTGTGTGGACTTTGTCCTTGTCTGCTTTTGTTTTCGTCCGCATTTCTGCATTTACCATTCCATCATTTTCATCATATTAGAGTTCATGGCATGTCAGCATTATAGATTTAGTTTTCTTTTGTCCATAGCATAGCATGTCATTGCATCTAAGGGCAAAATTTTCGGTTATCTATATTTAAATACCTTCCACCATGATTTCACGAGAACTATCATCACTAAATGTCATCCGGTGAAGTTATTTAAATAGGGGCAACTATTATACCCCAAATTTTACCCTCAGATCCTCTGATATTTGTCATATCATGTTTAGGTCATCCGTCTTTGCATTTGCAATCATATAGCCCATTAATCATAGTCATGCATTTTCTCGGTTAATTTTTGTCACTTTTTCTTCAATTTTGAGTTTTAGATTTTTTCTCTTTTAATTTAGAATTTTGTTTTTTTATCCCTAATTTAATTTACAATTTATTTCTTCTTTTTCTTAATTTATTTTATCTTTAGTTATTTATTTTTTATTTTTACTATTATTTCCATTTACTTATTATTATTATTTTACCATTTTCATTTTTATTATTATCTTATCATTTTCGTTTTATTAGTATTTTATTATTATTATTATCTTTTTTTTAGTATTATCATTATAATTATTATTATTTGTCATTATTATTATCATTACTGTTTTTTATTATTTTTTTAATTATTATTATTGTCATTATTATTATTATTATTTTTAATGTCCATTATTTCATTATCTTTTTATTACTATCATTTTTATTTTTATTATTTTTATTATTATTGTTTTTAATTATTGTTATTATTATTATTATTATGAATCTTTCTTTTCAAAAGCTATCCCAACCTTTTTCCAAAAGTCATTCTACCAAGCAAAACCGTACAAGAAAAAGTGCACTTCCAAAACGCCAAACTTCCGACACACTACTTGACAACAACAACACATAAACTATAAGCAAAAGGACCAAAAGACAAGGCCATTGACCGAGATTCTTTCCTACAAAGCAGCAACCAATTTTCTACTATACTCCTAAAAATCTGTCATCACAGACCATAAAGCCATAAAACATGTAAAATTAGACGATTTACAAGCAAAAGCCCCATCCTTCGTACAACTCTTCAGCGAACTCTCCGCTCTTATTTTTCCCAAAAAAAAAGCCACATTTTTCTCAACCTTTACAAGAAACGATCATCTTCATTAAAAACCTTCTTCTCACACATTACACAACATGACTTTTTTTCTTTTTCCTCAGACTCACACTTCTCCTCACCTGCGAATCAACCTACACAACATCAATTCATATCTCTCATCAACGTGATTCACAGACCCATCAACAAAACAAACCCTTTATACCCTTCGTCTCCACCTGCTGCTCACGAAAACCTAGCAGCATTCCTCTTCGTCAGTTCCATATTACCACCGCCTTAGCCGTTTGCGACGTATTCTGAAACGTTTTCACAAACCTTCAAACCTTTCCAAATCATAACCATTTTAAATCTCATTCCAAACAACTTAACCCACCTTCCAAAACCTAACAACAATAATTTGTCCCCGACAATCAACAATCATTAAACCATCTCCATAACTCCAAACCAAAACCAACTCTACATAAACTCAGAAAATCATTCACCAGAAACCACAACAGAGAACATCGAGAAGAAGAGAGAAAATTCTTGAGCGAAACATAGTGAATTCAAATCGTTATGAACCTCGCCTCTATCCTTATTCTGTCAAACCACCAACACAAACTCAAAAAACAAGACTCAATATGATACGAACTTGAAGCACGATTCGAACTTGAATGAACCAAATCGAAACATGAGCGGGATTGAGACGACCCGTTTCTGACTCGATGTCGCACGATGATGATGAACGATTCCGAGCGACTTGACGTTGAATTTTAATAGCCGTGTTACTCTTTTACCATTTGAAATAGATCCGCCGCGCGATGATGAGGATGATGATTCTGAAGCGTGATTCCTGGGTTTTCATCGAACTGTGTTGTAAATTTACCCTTGTTCCTTCATTTTTCTATGACCTATTGTGGTTTGACCGTTTGATGTTGTTTTCACCGGGTTCTGAACGAGGGTTTTCCTTTTTTATTTTTATTTACTGTATGATTCTTTTTCTTTTCCTTTTAAGAAGTGAGTTTTGTAGTCTTGGGCTTTAAGCCCACGTTTCATTTACTTCCTTGCCACTCCTTTGTTTTGTTAAACGCACCACCCTCGTTTTGTTTTAAGCATGATGGATGGGTTTAAAGCCCTTTTACAGTTAGATCCATTATGCACACACCAAATATGTGTGCTGCCCCATCTCTCCCCTTCTTTTTTTTTTAAAAAAAAAGGTTTTTTTTATTATCATTGTTTTTTTATATAGACATTCTTTTAATTTTCTTTTAAAGAAAAAAAAAGCTTTTGTTTTATGATCTCTTGTTTCAAAAAGAGATATTTATTAATCTTTATTCCAAGGTTTTCTTGTATATACTATTTTCTTACCCATTTTGATCTCATTTCCTTTTATTTTTATTTGACTCTTCTTGTCTATTTGGGCCAATGATATATAAAAATCTTGATTGGTTGATTTTATTCAAATCACTAAAAATCTTGATAAATATGAGGCCCTATTTCATTTTTATTTTATCGGTCAATGAAAGTCAAATATCATAGATTATCGATTTCTCGATTAAATTTTGATTAAGACGAGACCATTTCGATTTCATTAAACAATTTTTATTAACTCGGACGAATAAGAGCCGTCAAGATCTAGTATCTTGGCACAACTCCTTGAACAATTGACTTTCATCAAATGTTCATTGTCCGATAAATAACTTTAAGTATCAACATGGACGAATAAGAGCCGTCAAGATCTAGCATCTTGGCATAACTCTTTGAGCGATTGATTATCGTCAAAAGCTCGTTATCCATTAAATAATTTTCTCAGTCAATTTGGATGAATAAGGGTCGTTAAGATCTAGCATCTTGACATAACCCTTTTGAGCTTTTTATCATCAAAAGGTCGTCGTCCTCAAAATGATCTTAATCATAAATAGGACAAGTAAGTGCCGTCAAGATCTAGCATCTTGGCACAACTCTTCGAACAATTGATTTTCATCAAGCGTTCATTGTCCATTAAACATTTTTCATACCAATCTTGAATGGAAAGGATTGTTAGAGTCTAGCACTCTGACATAACCCTTTGAACAATTGATCATCATCAATTGTTTCGTCATTCTTAAAACATATTCAAGACGTTTTTAAACCACTAACTTTCCTAAGAGATAGCCATTAATCTCTTATAACTTTTAACCCTTTCTTTAACCTTCCCAAGAGATAGCCATTAATCTCTTGTAACTTCCTACTAAACTTTCCTTAGAGATAGCTATTAATCTCTTATTCTTCACCAACCTTTAACCCTTCATTCAAATCATTTCATAAGAGATAGCCATTAATCTCTTCTCCTAAACAATCAATCCTCACAAGCTTTACTTTCAAACTTTTCACCTGTAGCCAGAACTACGGTCGCTCTGATTTCTCATTTACAATGAGAATACGTAGGCACAAGGGCCCTAATCCTTGGCGAGTCACCTTTTCCCATTTTCACTGTAGTCGCTGAACTACGATTGCTCTGATTTCCTCATCGCACTATGAGGATACGTAGGCACGAGATTGCGAAGTCCTGCCGAGCACCCTATTAATAAAAAACCTTTAGGTCCTCTTCCCCTTCAATTTGAAAATATAAAAACATTTCTCTCTCTTCCCATTCTAAGTAGAAGATTAGAAACAAACCTTAAGCTAACACCCATTCAATCCTAACTAAATGGTTCTTGTTGAGTACAACGGACGTGAGGGGTGCTAATACCTTCCCCCTGCGTAACCGACTCCCGAACTCAGACATTGGTTGCGATGACCATATCTTATCCTTTCTTTTAGGGTTTTATTCGATATTTTCCCTTTCCCTCTATGGGAATAAATAAAGATCGGTGGTGACTCTGTTAAGTCCATCCCGCGGGCGTGCGATTGCGCTTCGCGAGGTCGTTCTCATTTTTTCGAGGTACAACAATAGTAATAAAATATTCATTAAAGATTAAACAAAACCTAATGTAACTTAGTCCTTTCATCTCCTTCTTCGTCTTCCAACTCTATCTTTCAAGAAAACACGGTCCTATTCAAAGAGAAAACAAAATCTTGAACACTTCATCTCCATCATTCGATTAACCCTCGATTTTCAATTTCAACTTTCTCTTATTCAATTTCTTTTGTTTTCAATCAATATCCAACCGTAAATCATTCAAGTTCAAACCCTAACAATTATTTAAATTTAGGATTTCAATATCAGTATCAATATGGAACCCTAACAATCAACACTACCAAACATTTCAACCTTCAATTTTGCTTTGTTCTGTCGCAAATTCATAATCCATAGTCCGTACTCCACATTCTGCAGTTACACAATCAACGTTCAGCTGCCTCATTCTGTTACTCGGTGTTCCGTAGTTCCACAATTGGAATACTTAAAGATATTGCAGATAATGTGATTTTCTTTTTCACAACTCCTCTTCAACTTTTCTCTTCTAATATAAGGTAATATTGCTAGAATCGCAGTCTTGTAATCCAAACACATGCTTAGTGATATTATCTTATATATTTGATTGAATAGGATTTTGAAATGGAAAACGTGGCTTGAATTAGGATGTTATTGTTACTGTAGTTTTTTTTTAAATTATTACTTTTGAGATGGAGTTGATGTATGCGAATGAGTTCTTATGTGCTTTAGGATGATAGAGGTGTGTTTTGTGTTTGAAATTTTAGTTTTTTGGTTTTGAATTGGATTTTAGAGGTAGGTTATCTTTTTGTATTTTGTGTTTATTTGTTTGATTTAGGAAAGCAAACTGATATTGTTAGAGTGTTTATTTCACATTTTATCGAAAGCTAAATTTCATCAATTTTTGGGGTTCTTTCGCATTTAATTTATAACGAGTTCTTTATTTTGTCATAAATAATTGTTAGAGTGTTTGTTTATTTGTTTCTATGAAGTATTTGACTATGCTTTAATGTATCTTCTATGCCCAAATATGATAGACTGATATTAGTGATAACAGTCAATTTTAAAGAAACAAACATAATCTATAACATATTTTCTTTCCCTTATAGTTACAGCCTTAATACATGTAACGTAATGCAGTATATTTTGATGAAATTTAAGCGTAAAAGTAAGCACCTTTAGACGATTTACAATCTGAGTTTAGCAGCAACATGATAAGAATCATTACTAATTAACATTTAGCTATATACTCAAACATCAAACACACACACACACATAGACACTGTAATATATCTAACAGTACTTATCATGTTATTGTATACAGTCTATTATACCAGTTATTTGTTAACATTCCAATAGCTGAGTATAGATGTTTGTGACTCTCACCAGGATTTTGCAGCATATACTCCATGAAATAAAATCCGGAACCATTTATTTAGTCAAATAAAGCACTCATCCCTTCAAAATTCACCAATATTATTTTGTTCCATCATAAACCATCCTTAACAGTAGGAGTTTGGAGCAATGAAATGACTATCTAACATTGATTCCTTTGCCACTACGAATTCGGTAACATTTCTTGTCTAGATTTATCTTTGTTAGAAAATGCACAAGGTTTTTACTCTCAAATTTTTCTTTCCTAAACCAAACTATATTATTTAATACTGAGATTTATTAGTCATGTGGATTTGGATTGCATAAATATAGTTGACCACTTGTTAAACCTTGTAATCTTTTGATGTTGTATAAAGTATGATGATCTCATATTGTTCATGGGTTTGGTTATGAACACAACAATCAAAGAATTTAACTTCCTTCCCTATTAATTAAGTGAAATCCACCATTGTAAATGACTGCTATAAGTGAAATATATTATAAAATCCAAAATTGTGTCTCTGAAATTTAGTTGTAGAACTCATTAGTTATTGATGTTATTTATGTTTTTTTTATCAAATCCAAGTTCAATTATGAAACATAACTTAATATTGAAAGTGAAATGACAGTAGTGTATTTGCATATCAAAATCATAGTTTGTTTAAAACTCTTTTAGAAGCTGTTAAAAGGAATATGGTTATAGAAACAATGCTTCCTTATAATGCTGACTTGTTCTATGAGACAATTGTAGAAATAGAGAGTGCTACGAGATTCGGGTTTTGCGGCACACGGGTTTCAATTGTCCAATTGTTCAAAAATATAGTCCAATTTCGCGTTCTTCATTGTCTTGTCTTTCTTACCTGAGTTGTGCTGCCAATTATGGTTATAGAAATAAATAACCATTATTGATTCACCATAGCACTGAAGTTGTGACTTTGGGAAGTTGAATAATGGTGATAGCTGCACTAAGGAATCAACAATACAATGTTATTTATTTATGTATTATGTTTGTCATACCCCAAATTTTGACAATTATTTTTTTTTGTTATTGACTTAGAATCTAGGTCATTAACATGCTCAGAGCCCTTTATAAGGCATCTGGTCAACCCCTTGGTCAACCCCAATGACCTAAAAAGACAAAGGGGGACCATTTTGTCTTTTTAATCCCTCTTAAGAATTTGTTTTAATTTAGGGATGTTGCTTGGAATGTTATAATTTGGGGGGTTATGCTAGAGGGATATTACCATTAGTAACTAGGACATTTTGTCTTATTAAAAGACGTTAGTAAAAAAAAAAAAAAAGTATTAAGAGGAATATTTGTTTTAATAGCATGGGTAGAATAAATTATAAAAGCGCTATTAGTTAAATGAGGTTAGATTAATATTAGTATTATTTTATTAATATTACGTCATAGATTAATATGAGGATTAATTATGGTTAAATTAATTTTTTATTAATCAAATTATTATTAATTGATATATTATCTAATTAGGGTTATAATAGGGTTAGTAGAGTTTTAATATTAGTATTAATATTATTATTAATATTAATATTATCATGAAATTATTATTAAGATTATTATATACTCGCTAATGCTATTTTAGTTCAAATAAATGGAACAACTTATTTGGTAGCAAGAAGAGTATAAAGAGTTATAAGGGAGGAAGGTCATTAGTTTGAATTCCACCTTTCTCATTGCATTAATTACAAATCACACAAAATCATAAAAATAATATTTTTTTATCATTTTATTATTAATGCATTTTTTTAAAATTTATTTATTTTCATCAAAATCATGATTTTATGCATAAAATCTCAAAAAAATCAAAATCTTTCATTATTATTGGATTATCATATTATTTTCATTATTCAAAATATTTTTTTTATCTAAATTCATCAAGCCATGAATCCATCCAGATTCATTGGCTTGAACTCTAAGAAATAGGCAAAATCAGGTCAAGTTAAGTCATTCTAAAATTAGACAATCTCATTTAATTTTTGACCTAATTTTTATCTATAAATAATACACATGTTCTACACTTTCTCTCATCTACAGTTTACATATTCACTGTCTTAAAGTTGTTGTTCTTCATACTGAAGAACAACAACACAAAAAAACCTAAAGTCTACATCACCATCATTATGAATCTTTTCAAAGAAAGGCACGAACAAAGAAAAAAGATTACAAGAAGGCTAAGATCAGAAAGCATAAAGGGCAAGAAGGAATAAAAAAAGGGGAATCTCACTGTTTAACCGTGTACAATCTCTTCCCCGTAGGTTGGTTTCATCTCACTACCTCGCTTATAAAATTGGTTGAGTTTTTTTTTTTTGTTTTTGATCTGATGCTTGCTACTTAGGATATCTGTTTGTTCATGTTTATGGTAATCTCTTGCCTTGTTTATCTTGTTTTATATATTTGCATTTAGTTTTGATTATGATTCACAATTGAGTTTTGTTGTTTTTATTAATTGTATTTTAAAAGTTATCATCATTTCAATAAACAAAAGTCAAAACTAATTATAATTTTTTTATCAAATGTCGTGAGTCAAAATAAATTTATATTTTTTTTAAGGAAAAAGAGAAACAAGTAGTATGAATCAAAAGTAATTTTATTTTCTTTACACGAGTCAGTTCTTTTGCTAAAATCAATCCTAATAACTTGTTCCAAATTAAATCTACTATATCTATCCAAATACAATTTGTTTTCGAAAAAAAAAACCAATAACCATGAATCAAAAATTAAAATATAAACTGTTAAAATTAAAGTATTATAATAAAACTAATAATACTAGTCTAATATACTAATAAAACTAATGAGATAAATCAAAACATAGCATGTCACGTAAGATATGTATACTAGTCTAATATCTATGTGCAAAAATTAAAATATTATACTAAAACTAATAATTTTTTTAGTAAATAATATTTAAAATACAAAAATAATAAATATTAAAAAAAGTGTTAAAAAAAATAAAATAAATTTCAAAAAAATATAAAATAATAATACAAAAAATAATAATTAATTAGTTAATATTATTAGAATTATTATGATTAATGTAATTAGGGCTAATAGGAATAATTTATTAGTAATTAGGTTACTATAATTTCCTTTTAATCAATAATAAAAAGAACAAAATAAAAAAAATAATTAGGGGATATTAATTAATTAGGATAATTAGAGTTTCAATTAATATTTTATTAATTAAGGTTATAATTTGGGTTAATTGGAATAATTAATATATTTAGGAATTAATTAACATGAAGCATCATGACCTTCAAAATTTCAAAGTGAAAAAGTTATCCTAACTTTCTGAATACTCCATGAAATCAAATGAAATAAAAACCAATCTTGCATATTTTTCAACAAAGAATTCAATGGTGCTATTAGAATTGTCTAACTATGCTTCTAAACCAAAATACGACAGCAATACCTCAAAAAGCTCAAATTTGCAATTTCAATGGCACAGTCACACACAATCATGATAAGCAGCAAACAAATGAGGGAACACATCATAAATATCATGACAAACAAGTTTCATGTTCAATGTACATCAAGATATAACATGGTTCACTGAGTTCCAGTTTGAAGGGAACTTACCTCTTGGAGCAAAAAGTCAAAATCCTCCAAAGATGTTACAGAGTAGTTTTGATGATCTGGATACCTTTAATGGACCTCCTATGAACCTTTAGAATGCTTAGAACCCAATGGGACCAACTGGAACAGGTTGTGCTTCCCTTCTTGCAAAAATGGGAAAAAAGAGATTTTAAACCTTAGCCAAATGGAGTTACAGTCAGGTTTTGATGTTGTGGATAGTTCAAGACATGTTTGAGGGTTGATTTTGGATGATCAAATGGTTTGGAAATGGTCAGAATCAAGTTTTGGTATAGAAGATGCAGAAAGTCAACATTTTGTGGTTTTGAGAGTTGACTTTTTGATCTTGATGGTTTCTGATGAAGATGAAGGTTTGGACACCTTCAAAATATGTTTTGTGGTGTGTTAGGACAGTTGGTTTAGTGGTCTGAGGCATGGAAGTGAAACTGGTTGTGTTTATGCAAGTTGTGATTTCTTGGCACAAAAGGAAAATTGTGCAAGATGCTGAAATGCAGAGGTTTTTTGGAGGAGTTTTTGTGGCTTGTTGTTGTGTCTTTTGAGGCTTGAAATGAACCTTTATTTATAGGGAAAAAGTGAGGCTTAATGTGCTGCAGAATTACAACTTTTGCTTCTCTTGGTTTGGTTAGGAACCAAATGGATAGTTCCATGAATTTTGAAGTTCCAATGCAAGGTACAAGCCTCTCCTAGAGTGGTTGGAGGTTCAGACATCTTGCTTCTGTACAAAGAAAAGGTTTTGTGCAGAGAAAATAATTTAGAAGCTCAAGGAAAGTTGACTTCTTGATTAAAGGTGCTTTATGAGAATGACATTGTAATATTTTTGGCAAAACATTCCAAAAATGGTGTGAACATTTGGATATATAATGCCTCAAATCAATGTGTAATGCACCAAGGACTTGTGTAATTCTCTAATTAGGGGGAGATTTACAAGTTACATAGACTGCAAAATTAGATTTCATGGCTTTGGTTTAGGATTTGCAATCATGGTTTTCCAAGAACATGACTTGAAAACCAGATTTTGAGGCCAACTTCCCTTCTTCGAAACACCTAGATCAAGAATGGGATTAAGGAGTTCTTGTACTTTTTGAAAAGACCTAAACATGCTCTACAACTTTTATGTTTGATGAATTTCTTGATTCTCAATGGATCATAGTGAATCTGGCTCCAAAGTTTGGTATTTTTCGGAAGCAAAACTGTTTTGAAAATTTTTCTAAGCGTGGAAAGATTTTCACTAACTTGATGGCCTCATAACTCAAAATCTATCCACTTTTTGGAGATTGGCCCTATTTGACAAAGTTGTAATATGTTGTAAGGGCTTCATTTTGATCTTTGGAACACAAAAAATGATGGTCTAGATTGAATGTTATGACCTTTCAAAGTTGGTACAAAATTAGGGTTTTTTTTCCCATACTTAGAAAATTTTTAACTTCTTCCACTTTGCCCCTTTTGCAAGAAACCTCCAAATTCTTGGTTTTTTTATGCTCAAACTCATTGATCAAACATGTTTTCATGAAATTTAGCTTGAAGACTTCAATTTTGACCAAAAATCTCAAAAGTCAAAGAGTTGACTTTGCAGTTAAAAGCTTGTGTATCAGATGAATTTGATTATGTGATCTTCAATGATCTTGAACCCTTCAGTCTTTCAAACATCATAGGTGGATTCGAAGGATGCATTTGAGCCTCTTGAACCATGTCCTAAGGCTTGGGATCATGCCTTGACCAAAAGTCAAAGGCACAATTGACTTTATCAGATAAACCCTAATTTGGGGTCAGATGAAATTGAGCTTCAATGAACTTGTAACAAGACCAATTTACACTTGATTCTTGATGGAAAGAGGCCTCTTGAGTGTATGCACACTTGGTAAGTTGATGATCAATCTAATACATTAACTGATCAAATAAAGATCTTCTTGATTCTCTTGGTTCAAAACCATAATTCATAGATGAAACAAAACAAAGAGCATTTTGCACAAGGTTAGGTTAGCAATGAAATACATGATATTCCTAGAATGGTGATGAAATCTAGGGTCAAAATTTGGGGTATGACAGTTGTCCCTATTTAAATAACTTTACGGGATGGCATGAGTGGTGACAACCCGCATCGAATTAAAGTCATTGGTATTTAAATACAGAAGTAACCGGAAATTTTTCCCCTAGATGCAATGGCATGCTATGATATGGACAAAACTGGCTCTATCAAACAACGCTAGGGGCAATGGTGATATGCAATGAACTCTAGTATGATGATTTATGATGAATGCACAATGCAGACAAAGACGATAAGGAGTAAAAACTCGCTGGGGATAACAGAAAGATAACACTAGGGATATCCAAAGTGATTGATCAACATGTTCAAACATGACCGGGTGCTACTGAGAATGTCAGACAAAAGCAAAACCTCTTATATGGGATCAACGACAAGGTGGAATCCTCATAACAATAGGAACGAAAAACAAAGATCCTCATAACAACAGGATGCAAAGCGGGATAAGATCCTCATAACAATATGATCGATGAAGAAAGAATCCTCATAACAATAAGATACAAAGCATGGTAAAAATCCTCATAACAATAGGAATGGAAAAACAAACTCTTATAACAATAGAATTAACAAAATATGTTCCTCATGACAATAGGAGATAAAACAGATTCTTATACAATAGAATCAACAAATAGGCTCCTCATGACAATAGGATTAACAAATGAGATCCTCATAGCAATAGGATCAACGGAAGAGAATCCTTATAACAATGAGATAAAATCCTCATAACAATAGGATTGTGTTGACAATACCCTCATAACAATAGGAATGACATGCAAAGAAGGAACCCTTATAACGATAAGATTACCGAGCCAAATAGGATCCTCATAACCATAGGATCAAGAACACATGTTATTGGAGTTTTCAAACATCCAATCTTCTGGAAATTCCTTAAAGCAAAGAATTCCAACATAATTTTCTGGAACCATCAAGAAAGGTACATAGTAATCAGACTCTTCTACACGTGCCAAATCAATTGGACTTAAACCGCGAGTAAAGGTATAATGACCAGCTTTTGATGGATTGGTGCTAGTAACAACTAGACTTCAAGGGAATATTGATGACAACCAAAACAGCTTACCAATGACCATTGGATCTTAAGTAGACTTGTCAGGGGAAGAAATATTGGTAACCGACAGTACTTCATGACACCAAGAACAAACAGATTGGTGAATGCCAGTGACGTCTAGGGAAAAGACAATATGGTGACGACCAAGGGGAATAGATTTAACGATCACGAAGCAATAATGATAACTGGACTTCATGGGGAAAGAAAACTAGTAATAACCAAACCCAAGATAAGAAGCCAATGCTAAATGCGCATGTTGAACATGATATGAATGATCATGGAATGCAAATGCTGACTCCTGGAGAGACAAATATTTGTGGGGAGACTTTTACGGGGAAATGAATTCTCAACATCAGTAACTGAAACAAAAAGAAGCCATAGGATGGACACTGGGGAAGCATCCTCAAACTTGATTGTTACATTCGAACAACAGATCAATCCAAGAGTGCTATTAGTTTAGACTTCAGTGGGGATTTGCAAATGGTATGACAATACTTTTGCAACCTTGAGATTTCCTGGGGATACCTAGGATTTTCTTTTTATCCTCCCATATGTCGAAGAGATTTCATGTTTTATTAAGATGTTTTCAAATAATTTTCTTTTCAAAAATCTTTCTATTTTCAAAATTCCTTATTAACAAATAAATGACATTTTGCATAACAAGAAAAGGTAGAAAAAGTATAAATGACAACATATGATAGGCAAAATTTGTATTTTATTAAAGAACGGTAGCTTGCAAATGGAAAAAGCTCTATGGAGTATTAAAATTTTGAAAATGGCAATAGGGAAATGTTTACATTGAATCCAACAACTATTACAATCCCAAATACTAAGATGCCTCAGATCCTTGCTTCTGACGAGAGCTATTAAATTGATCTTCTGCTGAATCTTCAGTATTGATAAACACCATCTAACACAATCAAATTCCTTTTGTCCCTAACTTTTGCCTGGACCGCCCTTTCGGGTTTTCAATTTATCGGGATGCTCATTTTTGCCTAAGTCGCTCTTTCAGGTTTTCAACTCAGCGAGCTCTCTTTTTTTTCATCCCTAACTTTTACCTGGATCCCCTTCATAGGTTTAGATCCATCGGGATACCTATTATTGCCTAAGTCTCCATTTCTGGTTTTCGACCTAGCGAGTTTTATTTAGGCATAATATTTTTTACTGCATCGGCGTTTACGGGATGTACAAGCTGTTCATCATCCATTGTTGTGAGAATTAGGGATCCTCCTAAGAATGCTGTTTTCACAACAAATGGGCTTTCGTAGTTAGGAGCCCACTTCCCTCGGGCATCTTTTTGTGATGGCAAGATTTTCTTAAGTCCAGATCTCCCTCTTTGAATTCACGCAGGCGAACCTTCTTGTCGAATGCTCTCTTAAGCCTCTTTTGGTATAACTTCCCATGGCACATGGCTGTTATCCTCTTTTCATCGACGAGGTTCAACTCGTCGTATCTGCTTCGGATCCATTGTGCCTCTTCCAACTTGGTTTCCATCAGGATTCTCAAGGATGGTATCTCCACTTTTATTGGGAGAACTGCTTCCATGCCATAAACTAAGGAGAATGGGGTTACCCCTGTTGAAGTGTAGACTGAGGTCCGGTATCCATGAAAAGCAAAGGGTAGCATTTCATGCCAATCCTTGTAAGTCTTGACCATCTTTTGTAGGATTTTCTTGATGTTCTTGTTGGCAGCTTCAACAACTCCATTCATCTCCGGACGGTAAGGTGAAGAATTATGGTGCACGATCTTGAAAGATTCACACAGTTCTTTCATAGTCTTGTTGTTCAAATTAGTTCCATTATCTGTGATAATTGTGATTGAAATTCCGTAACGACAGATAATTTCTTTCTTGATGAAGCGGGCAACCACTTGTTTTGTTACATTGGCATAGGAAGCAACTTCTACCCATTTCGTGAAGTAGTCGATGGCAACCAAGATAAAACGGTGTCCGTTGTAAGCTTTAGGCTTGATTGCTCAAATCATGTCAATTCCCCACATAGAGAAAGGCCACGGCGATGATAAAACATTCAACAGTGTTGGAGGCACGTGCACCTTATCAGCATAAATTTGACATTTATGACATTTCCTGGTATATTGGATGCTATCAGATTCCATGGTCAAATAATAATACCCAGCTCTCAACATCTTCTTGGACATAGCATTACCATTGGCGTGAGTTCCAAATAGTCCCTCACGGATTTCTTGGATCAACAGGTCTACTTCACGTCTGTCAACACATCTAAGCAGAACAATGTCGTGATTTCTTTTGTAAAACACATAATTGTTGAAGAAGAATTTGGACGCCAATCTTCTCAAGGTCTTTTTATCAAGAGCGGTAGCATCAGCTGGATATTCTTGGTTTTGCAGATACATCTTGATGTCGTGGAACCATGGTTTTCCATCAGTTTCCTCTTCAACTAATTGGAAGTAGGCAGGCTCGGTCTTTCGTTCAATCCGGATGAGTGGTGCTTCATTAACAAATCTGACTTTCCACATGGAGGCTAGCATAGCCAAAGCATCGGCAATATGGTTCTCATACCTCGGGACGTGTCGAAAAGTGACCATATCAAAGTATTTGATCATCTCCACAATATAAGCACGGTATGGAATCAAATTTTTGTCTCGGGTATCCCATTCACCCTTAACTTGGTATATCACCAAAGCTGGATCTCCACTCACTTCAAGGATTTTGATTCGGAGGTCAATGGCTGCTTCAAGGCCTAGAATGCATGCTCCATATTCGACAATGTTGTTTGTGCACTCAAAGCATAACCTTGCTATAAACGGAGTATAACCACCATCTGGATTCATCAAAATAGCACATACGCCATGCCCACTGTAATTAGAGGAACCATCGAAAATGATCTTCCAACGGGAGCCTGGCTCGGGACCCTCATCTGGACCAGGTTCTTCACAATCTTTCTTTATCAACATAATGTCTTCATCGGGGAAGTCAAGCTTGAGAGGCTCATACTCTTCAACTAGTTGCTCTGCAAGGTAATCTGACAAGATACTTCCTTTAATGAACTTTTAAGTTATGTACTGGATGTCGTATTCGGATAACAACATATGCCAACGGGCAAGCCTTCCAGTTTGAGTAGGAATTATGTTCCAACATCATTTAGACACTATGCTTAATCAGAGAAGACATGACTTTGATTCTTGACCCACTAAACACTGAACTTACCATTCTCATACTTCCATTAGCAAGGAACACATGAGAATCACAATAGGTCAAAGCTGCAGTAGATCATAAACCATCACAGAAGATAGTATACCACAAAGAGAAATAAACTCTCACGAGCCTCAAGAAGCTTTAACACAAAAGTACAAATTTCAGACATCCCAAACTAGACAGACTCCATAGCAAGGTCTGCTTCTCCTTTGCACTTCAGCCTTCTATCCCTCAAAACTCCACCTTGCACTGTCCTCCACGAGACACAATACATCAATAATGACAAAGTCTAATGTTTTAACAAAAGAGGACACCACAAGCCTAGAGCAACAGGCTTGAGCAGGTAATTTCTTGAGTCACACTCAAGTACCACCTTCCACCAGTAGTGACCAATCAGAACACCTTCCACAAGGTCCTTGATTATGTGGGAACAACAACAGAACTGAAACTTCCAGTACTAACATCCCCTTACCCCAGACAGAACTCTGGAACACTCATATCAAACATCTTAGATAAGACTCCAAGAAAAGGATATGAAAACACCAAGCAATCAGCAACTCCCTTGAGCTTTTAGCTATTGCATGACCCAAAAAGGTTGATATAGACTTTGGAAACAGTCGTATAGTTGAAGAACAACCACTCCTAAGATGACCATCCTATACATGATGGTACAACTCCAATGCACACAAAAGGCAATAGCATGAACATCCAGATGTTCAGTCCCATGTCAGAACATTTGATCTACATCAATGACTTGACTAGCTAACTGATGAAATCACACATGCCTAACTCAATCTTGAAGGTCTAACTCTTAGACTTCCAGATAATATCTCACCATGAGTGGTCTTTCCACCATATTAGAACAAGAGTTCCATGTTCTCATAGACTTGATCATGAAATCAAGTTTGAGTAAACAACCTCTATCCTGATCATAAGAAAGAGAATCAACAACCAGTCCTCTCAAGGAATGAATAAATACCCTGATGACAGCCTCCTTCAAGCATAATTCTCCAAGGGAATCATCTACACAAGATTAGATTCCATGCCAGAACCAAACCAAATAGTCACAGCTATTTGCATGATCATTCAGATTCAACTCTGAAAGACTAGAAAAAGTCTCCAAGATGTCAGTGCAAATGTCCTAGACATTTTCCTTTGAATTCCATATGCACAGACTCTGGTAGAAAAATCTTTGCACTCCTCCACCAGCAATTGGAACACATACTCCTATAGGAGCTACAAGAACACAACTTATGTTCCCCTATGTTCTTAGATCAGAAATAAACTAACCCAAGGCATGTTCATCAAGATGACCATGAGAAATCTTCACTTCCACAATAGCAAGTTTCTAGAACAGAAACTTCCTAGACTGCATACCAACTGACTCTTCAAGTCCAATCAGAAGAAAGAATCCCAATGTAGCGGCAAAATCGTGAGTGTAAGCTATTGATTAACTTAACTCGAAAAGCAAGAATCGCCACCGCACTTTTATTTTATCCAAAAAGGAAAGGAAAAAGAGCGAACAAAACCTACACAAGCTCTACAACAAGAACAAGTGAAGAGAGACTGGATAAGGGGGTTAGTTACGCAATGGGAAGGTGTTAGCACCCAAAACGTCTATAGTACTCTATAGGAGCCCTTTGAAATATCTATCGCTTTTTGTCTGAAAATGTTTGCTTGAAAAGTGATTGTGGAGATGAGAAGAGAAATTGTTTTTAAGATTTTTGTGTTTGGAGAGACTTGTCGTCTCATGCCTACGTACCCACGATGTGCAATGTAGGATCAAAACCCCGTAGTTCGTGGTACAAAGAGTGAAAATTGTTTGTTTTGGTTGATTTTAAATGTAAAGACAAGTCGTCATTTCCAAGCGAATAATTCTGCTTAAAGAAATGAATCATGTCTAAACTTATGAAAAAGTTAAGGGAAAAAGTGCACGAGGGCACAAAAAGAGAGTGATGAGTTTGATGTTTTTTAAGTCTTTTGAAAAAGGTGTCAATATGCTTATGTAGTTTAGAATTTGTTAAGAAATGGAAAGAAAAAAGTAAAATCACTTGACAAAGTCAAGGTTTAATTATGAAAGAGGTGAAAGTTCGAAATCAAGAAGGTTTTGAAAAAGAGAGAAAGTTTTGAAAATTGAAGAATGGGGAGGAGAAGAAGTGACTATCCTAAAGCATAAAGTAAAAGCTAAGGATGAGAAAGATCTAACCACAAATGTAGTTGTTTTCACCATAAACCATGCAAAAGCACAAGTCTTTAAAGTCTTCGAACCATAATTCCAAAGCAAAGGGAGAAAGGTCCTAAGTCTAAGTCCAAGGTTCCAAGAATTGCATTGGATGTCCAAGGTCTAAGTGCAAAACTCCATGTCCATTGCAAAGGATAGTAACCATAGTCCAAGATTAGAAGCACACATTTTTTAGAGGTTTTAGCCTTTATTAATGTTTTTGGTCCAAGTGGACAAAGAGAAAAAGACATAAGCATAAACATGTGTCCAACGTACAAAGGAAAAATTGCGGAAGCATAAACATATGTCCAACGAACAAAGGAAAAATTGCGGAAGCATAAACATGATATGAAATGATAAAAATGAAGCATAAAAGTAAAAGAGATAGGGAGCGAGAAGGAATTGTAAACAAAGTTATTACAATAGTATTGTTAGTAAGTTAGTGATTAGTTGTTAGAGTAAGTGATCAATAATAATTGAATAATTGCACTTAGGTCAAGGTTAATGAGAACTCATTAGAGGATTGATAAGACCAAAGCCTCCTAACAACAAGTCTCATAAGTGTTGAACCAAAAGATAAATACTCAATAATTTTTTATTGTTTTCCGATAAGGGACATATGTTGCGCTATGTTAAGCAATCGCCGAGTAATTTACGAAGTAATTACCCTACAATGAGGTCGGTCAATAGCTCTTTGTGCTAATGAATGCTAGATGAACGATATGTAGATCGTCATCCGAAAGCAATACCGTACGAAAAGAAAAAGAAGGTAGTGATCTAGTCTTGATCAAAATTCAACAATGGAATTATATGATCCATAAGACTTTCATCGATCAAAAGAAAAGAGAAACAGATGAAGAGAAAGCCAAATTAAACCACACAATTATGTGATCTACGGATAAGAACAAAAGGAAAGGGAAGAAAATGGAAAAGGAACCAAAACAGCCCCAAAAACAAGCAAAAAACACAATTCTGCCTCTATGCAATCGATTGCACCTGTACGGAATCAGCAAATCAGCATAAATTTTACACTGCGCAATCCATTGCGCAAAAGGTGCAATCGATTACACCTGTTCAAAAAAGTAGAAAATCAGCATTTTAAGAGGCAAATCCTTGATCAATCATTTCATCAAACATCTATTGATCATGGATTCAATTGTGCACGAATTTTAAAGTAAAAAAAACAATAAAAACCTACAATCAAACACAATTACAAGATCCAAATGATCAAGTAACAAGAATCTCCAAAGATCTACATTGTGGAAGATGAAATTGAAGCTTCAACAATGGTGAAAGATTAATTACCACTTCAAATTTGAAAATTCCTTCAAATTGCTTCAAGATCCAAACACCAAATCCTTGATCTATGAGAATTGATGAAGAAAACAAGTTTGGATGAAGGTTTAGCTCAAAGTTGAACAAGATTCAATGTGAATTCTTGTTAACTTTCAAAGGAAGAAATATGAGCTTTGGTGAATTTTGTGGTTGGGGAGAGAATTTGCAAGAGGTTTTTTGGCTCTCAAAAGCTTGAATGAATGAATGAAATGAATGCTCTATTTAAAGAGTTTAGGCTTGGGAATGTGGTGGTTTGGAATTTGGTTTGGAAGATCAAAATTAGGCTTGGAATTTGATTTTGGAGGGAAATTAACAAAAGAGTGGGGATTAGTGAAGGTAGAGGAATTAATTTTGGGTGATCTAGAATATTCTCATGTGATAAAATTGGTGCCAAATGCTTCAAAATTTGAAAATTGCTGAATTTGGCCAATTTTGCCTCTGTGCAATTGATTGCAGTGCTGACGCAATCCATTGCGCCTGTACAAAAATTCATAATTTGGCACAAAATGTGAGGGGTGCAATCGATTGCTGTTTTAGTACAATCGATTGCAGCAGTGAAAAATGGAAAAATTGCTTTGTTTGACTGGATTGCTCCGGCTTTGGCTCGATTCTTGACTTGTCGAAGAAGGCATGGAAATAAACACATGAACCTTGGAATTCCTTGGATAATAATCAATTAAAACTTGGGGAATCCTTGATCGGATAAAATTTGACATGATTGCGGATCAACTTCGACGTTGTACAGATGAAATTCATTCGAGCTGCGGGGCTGTTGTTTTGGTATTTTTAACCTGTTCTTCCCCTGAAAATGTTAGTGAAAGAAAACAAAATATTTTTGAATTTTGATTAAAGGTTAGTAAACATAAGCAAATAAAGGAATAAAACAACTAACAAACACACACCTACTCAAAGATCCCTGTAAAGCGCAATCCTATAAAAGAGGGAACCAATGTGTGATCTTATTTGTGGTATAAGATGCAAAATGAGAATGCGAATGATATGTGGAATCTTAGGGGTCAAAAATTAGGGTTCAACAGCTGCCCCTATTTAAGTCTCTTATATCGGGAGATATGAAGATACTTAAATACAAAAAGCGGCATTTTTAAGCCCTAAGATGCCACAAGATGATATGAATGCAAAGGATGAAACACTCTGCGGGGAAACTCGAAACAAGGGATTTACGCTACATTGAAAGAGATGACGCGAAAGGACACGCCGGGGAACACAAGCTATTTCTGGAGATCTGTCAAGGTGACAAGAAGTATCCATCAATAGTTGGAAAGAGAGTGACAAGACCCTGGAAATACGAGTAGTGACATCCAAGAATAGCATTGGATGGAAACTACGAACGAGACAGAAGGTATGCCAAAAGATGTCCAAGAGTGGCATTGGACAACAACAAGAAAGTTTTCGGTAAAAACAACAGCGTCATCCAAGAATAGCATTGGATGGAGGTGAAAAGCACTCTATTGGGGGTAAAAATATCCAAGAATGGCATTGGATAAAGGAACTACAACATTTAAGAATGGCATTGAATGAGGCAACAATAAGCATCAGAGTCATCCAAGAATAACATTGGATATAAACAAAATTCCAATTGAAAATCTTCACTGGGGACATCCAAGAATGGCATTGGATGGCAAGGTAAAAAATCAGAGATATCCAAGAATAGCATTGGACTTGGTTGGGGAAAAGGTGTCCAAGAATAACATTGGACTAAAGGAATCTCAACATCCAAGAATGGCATTGAATGTAGTGGGAAAAGCTCTGGAAAATACATCATAAGTATCCAAGAATGGCATTGGATAAAAAGAGTTCACGATATCCAAGACTGGCATTGAATAAAGTGAGCAGGGACTTTCAGGAATGGCACTGAAAGGTAAAGGTAAATCACTACATCCAGGAATGGCACTGAATGGTAATGAGAAAGAGCTTTCAGGAATGGCACTGAAAGTAAAGGTAAAATCTCATCCAGGAATGACACTGAATGCAAAGGAGAAAACTCATCCAGGAATGGCACTGAATGCACAGATAATACTTTCAGGAATGGCACTGAAAGATATCCAAGCAAATCTGATGGGGATTACAGAAGAGAGAAAAGACTTCCAGGAATAGCACTGGGAGAAACAAGAGGAACAAGCTATCCAGGAATGGCACTGGAGATCAAAAGAGACAGACATCCAGGAATGGCACTGGAGTGAGAGAAAAACAAAGATCCAGGAATAACACTGGAAGAAAACAAACATCTAGCAACGGGATAAGATGCACTGAGAAACAACAACATCCAGGAATATCACTGGAAGGAAAGAAAACAAACATCTAACAACAGGATAAGATGCATAGGGAAACGACAGCATCCAGGAATGGAACTGGAGAGAAAGAAGACAGGTAAAGAACAACATTCAGGAATGACACTGAATGAAAAGGCAAGTAAAAGTTTTGGTAGGCGCCAAGTAAGTTGGACTTTGACCTCAAGGTAAGATGTTGATAACAACAGGACCTCGGGAAATGCACATGAGCGCGAAGTACACTTCGAGCTATGAAAATATTTTTGTATGATGTATAAATGATTTATGTATGCAATGCACATGTTAGGGACAACTGAGATAGACTCTCTTGTGAGGGAAGAATGGAACTCTGATTCCTCAACACAGGGAACACTGCCCATTCTGCTTGGAGAGAAGATGTTGAACACATCTCTGTCACACTTATGAATTATATCAGGATGATGGTCTTTTGAGGAAAGACATCTTGAGGATTCTTGAAGAAGATTGCCCCAGATTGGTTGACTGATGAGGATAAACTGATCATAGCTTCAGTTTGACTGCTGCAGGGGAAGAATGAACTGATCATGGCTTCAATTCTTGAAATGATTGCTGAGGATAAACTGATTATGGCTTCAGCTTAACTATTGCAGGGGATGAACTGATCATGGCTTCAGTTGCTGGGGATAAACTGATCATGGCTTCAGTTCTTAAAAAGACTGTTGAGAAGGTTGTACTCAGTATGGGTCTTGAAGGAGATCTTCTGGCTAACCAATTCTTGCACTGAACAAATCTTGAACTGATTCACAACAGGATCTGGAAGTAATGTGCCCCTGATAGGATCACTGACTAAGTTTCTCAACTATTTACAGTTTCTTGATGAGGAAAGTTTTCCTGCAAATAAGATCATTAAAACAATCATGGTAATTTTAATGCAAAGCTCATGCAATTTTGAAATCAAAAAATCATTTTTGGAAAGATATTATTAATGTAAAGCAAATGAATCACTTGTCAAAACACGATGATTTAGACACTAAAAAATGAAAGATAAAGCAAAGGTAAGACATCAAAACAAATGATTGGCAACAAACATAGGAGTCGGTTTACGCAGCCTTGCTGTAGTATGCTTTCAAAAGAAACCTGGCTTCAATTAGGTCTTTTGAAAGTTGTAACGTGGTCTGGTTCACGGTTTTTGAAACAAAGGATATAGGCTAAAAGTTTATTTGTACCCAACCCATTCTTCTTGATGATCTCCAGTCCTATGCTCAGTTAACTCAACCTATGCATTCAGGTTCCAGGAGATTTTGGAATTGCAACACTGTTATGATGATGGCTCAAGAGATTTTTGAGATGGCAGTCACTCTTTCTTACAACATTTTGTTGTTTTTGATGAGGACCTCAGTCAACTTGTTTTGTCTTTGAGGATTTTGGCAACCTCTTGACTGATTTTTTTTTGTTATCCCTAACTTTTGCCTGAACTGTGACATTTGAGCTTACAGTCAGCGGGATGCCCCAATTTTTGCCTAAGTCTCCTTCATAGGTTTTGACTTAGAGGGCTTTTCTTTTGATTTTTTTTATTCATTTTTTTTAAAGATAGTGACTGCCTGGCTTAATGATTACGGTGAACCATCATTGGCTTTTGATTTGAAAGACATCTTCGACACTTCTTTGATGTGTGCGAAGGAAAGTTTGTGATTGCAATGATTCTCTTGTGTTTAAGTACACAGTCAAATTAACTGAGAACTACCCATCCCCAGGTTAAAATTGCGGGTTTTTTTGTATAGAAAGAAACTCCAACTTCTAGGCTCGAAGGGGTTGACAAAGGATTAACTTCCTTATTTCTCCAGTGTTTGGGAGTTGAAACAATGCCTGTACATCATCAGCCAAGTTTTAAATTGAAAGCATATAGTTCAGCAATTTTAGGTATTTCGTTTTCATCATCCTCCCTCCAATCTTTGCATAAACAAAAGCTTGATAAAGAAAGTGAACAGGAGATATATTTTTGTTTTGTGAAAAAGATAGCATAAAGATGCACACATTAGATATAAATGAATTGAATCAAAACATTGCAATGCCCATTTCATTGAAATTACCATGAAAGTACAAATAAAGTTCGAAAGCAAACAGTCAATACAATCAAAGAAAAATGCAAACAGAAAGAAACAAGGCTTAGTGACTAATCAGCAACAAGGATGAGTTGTCCTGTCTGAAACACTGGCTTTAGGAGATGATCTGTCTGAACTGACTCAAACTTCACTTGGCATGCTCTGGCAAAGGATTGTTGACAACATTGGGATTGTCATCAAGAAAAGTCAGAATCTTGGAGTTCACCAATTCTTGTACTCTAGCTTTCAATGCATAACAACCTTCCAAGTTATGGCCTGCCCCACCTCGATGGAACTCATAGTGAAGATCAACCCTATAGCCGACTGGGAGAGGATTTAGAGGAGGAGGTAAATCCCTTGTTGTAACCAAACCTTTCTTTACAAGACATGGATACAACTCAGTGTAGGACATCAGGATAGGATCAAAGTTAACCCTATTGCGATTCTGATTTTGTCTAACAGGCTGAAGAGGAGCTTAAACTAGTTGAGCATTGACAACAGGAGCAACTGCAGCTACATATTGTTGTCTGTGACGAGGTTTTCTTTCAACTGAAATAGCATGGGTATCACCATCCTTTTTCTTCTGAAAATTCCCAGCATACTTTTTAGCACCACTAAAGGCTTCAGCATTAGCAATCCTTCCTTTCTTGATACCTTCTTCTAGTCTTTCTCCGATAGTGACTAGGTCAGAAAAACCAGATGATACACTGCCTATCATTTTTCCCAAAAGAGTGGCTGAAGAGTGTCCATGAACAAACCAGTCAATTCTTTTTCAGCCAAGGGTGGCTCCACTTGAGCAGCTAGCTCTCTCTAGCGCTGAGCGTACTCCTTAAAGGATTCTTTTTCTTTTTGAGCCATGTTCTACAATTGGCGGCGGTCAGGTGCCATGTCCAGATTGTACTTATATTGCTTTAAGAAAGCATCAGACAAATCCATCCAGCTTTGGATACGGTTCTTCTCAAGTCCCATATACCATTTCATTGAAGCCCCACTCAAGCTGTCTTGGAAACAGTGAATGAGTAGTTTGTCATTTTTGGCATGGGCAGCCATCTTGCGGCAGTACATCACCAAGTGGGTTCTGGGACAGGTATGCCCCTTGTATTTCTCAAAATCAGGAGTTTTGAATTTTGGAGGAATAACCAAGTCGGAAACCAAGCACATGTCCATTGCGGCAGCATTAAAGACATCACTTCCTTCCACGACTCTTATCCTTTTGTCTAGAGTTTGCCATTGCTCTCTGACTTCTTAAATGTATCCAGGTTCTCCCTGACTTTCAGATTGTGGACCAACAACATGGTACACCAAAGGATTCTCAGGAATAGCTTGAGCAACAGAATGCACAACAGGCTGAGGTTCAGTGAACAATGGAGCTGAAGATACTGGCAAGACAAACACAGGAGTAGTTGCAAAGGGTGGCGAGTAATTCGGAGGTAACCCAAATTCTGGCCAAGTAGAAGCTGGTTGCTGAGTCAGAGGAGGGTCAACAGCAGCAGTTGAAGCTTCAACAGTCACAGTCCTCTGAGGTGGTTCACCTCTAGCAATCAGAACTTGCAGCATTTCTGTGAGCTGGGTCATATCGGCCTTCAACTCATCAATTTCCATTCTGACTTCGGCATTGTGTTGTTCTTGATTTTCCATTCTCAATCTGACAGCAGCTTTAGTTTCGTAGTTGTGTTGAGGAAACAACTTGACGGTGAACATATAACTGGAGAAGGAGACAGTTGAAATGAGTTTCTGAGGCAACTGGGAAGAAATGCATATGTATGCTCATGGATGCAAGAGTGCATGAATGCAACAACCACAAACAAGATCACTCGAAGCACACAGGTTTAAAGGTTCGCTCTGAAGAGAATATCGGAATACCAATATACCATAATACCGGAATACCAGGTTGATAAGTCTACACTGATAAGAAATCCAAAGTATCGGGCATGTTGAAAGTCAGGGTTTCCTGCAAACTTGTAAACACCCGCCCATTCTCACATGTGGGTAATAAAAAACCGGGATCCTCAGTTTCAGATTCTCGATTTGAGAAGCAATAGTACATTCATCCCTCGGGGTACAATACTATCGCCAAACAAAGAGGTCGTCCACTGATTCCCCCAAAAAGGATATCCTATAGCAAGTTCCCAATATTGGGTCCTCGGATCGACAAGTGTAATGTGTTTGCCATTTCTGGTCTGCCATTATCACATGTCGGGAGGAGAGGCGTTGCTAAATTCTCGGGAGACGGTCGCCAGAGTCGACAGCTCTCTAGATCAACACCCTGAAATGCGCAAGACACGCACGTCAGAATATCTCCCAAGATAGCCTCGCCTGGATGTGAATTTCGTGAACACCAAACGTACCAAGACGGCGCGTAGGTCCCACTACTTTCCACTCTAGTTCTAAGTGTATACTCAAGCCTGTGTATTGGGCTTATCTCTCAGAACATCCCAACCAGAACAGACAGATAACAAGCAAGTCAGACAAAAAGCAGTAAATAAATCAAAGTAGGCTAAACCCCTTAAGGGATGGACCAGCAAGAGGTCAATCTGTCCCCAACAGAGTCGTCACTTTCCTGTAGCGGCAAAATCGTGAGTGTAAGCTATTGATTAACTTAACTCGAAAAGCAAGAGTCGCCACAGCACTTTTATTTTATCCAAAAAGGAAAGGAAAAAGAGCGAACAAAACCTACACAAGCTCTACAACAAGAACAAGTGAAGAGAAACTGGATAAGGGGGTTGGTTACGCAATGGGAAGGTGTTAGCACCCAAAACGTCTATAGTACTCTATAGGAGCCCTTTGAAATATCTATCGCTTTTTGTCTGAAAATGTTTGCTTGAAAAGTGATTGTGGAGATGAGAAGAGAAATTCTTTTTAAGATTTTTGTGTTTGGAGAGACTTGTCGTCTCATGCCTACGTACCCACGATGTGCAATGTAGGATTAAAACCTCGTAGTTCGTGGTACAAAGAGTGAAAATTGTTTGTTTTGGTTGATTTTAAATGTAAAGACAAGTCGTCATTTCCAAGCGAATAATTCCGCTTAAAGAAATGAATCATGTCTAAACTTATGAAAAAGTTAAGGGAAAAAGTGCACGAGGGCACAAAAAGAGAGTGATGAGTTTGATGTTTTTTAAGTCTTTTGAAAAAGGTGTCAATATGCTTATGTAGTTTAGCATTTGTTAAGAAATGGAAAGAAAAGAGTAAAATCACTTGACAAAGTCAAGGTTTAATTATGAAAGAGGTGAAAGTTTGAAATCAAGAAGGTTTTGAAAAAGAGAGAAAGTTTTGAAAATTGAAGAATGGGGAGGAGAAGAAGTGACTATCCTAAAGCATAAAGTAAAAGCTAAGGATGAGAAAGATCTAACCACAAATGTAGTTGTTTTCACCATAAACCATGCAAAAGCACAAGTCTTTGAAGTCTTCGAACCATAATTCCAAAGCGAAGGGAGAAAGGTCCTAAGTCTAAGTCCAAGGTTCCAAGAATTGCATTGGATGTCCAAGGTCTAAGTGCAAAACTCCATGTCCATTGCAAAGGATAGTAACCATAGTCCAAGATTAGAAGCACACGTTTTTTAGAGGTTTTAGCCTTTATTAATGTTTTTGGTCCAAGTGGACAAAGAGAAAAATACATAAGCATAAACATGCGTCCAACGGACAAAGGAAAAATTGCGGAAGCATAAACATATGTCCAACAGACAAAGGAAAAATTGCAGAAGCATAAACATGATATGAAATGATAAAAATGAAGCATAAAAGTAAAAGTGATAGGGAGCGAGAGGGAATTGTAAACAAAGTTAGTACAATAGTATTGTTAGCAAGTTAGTGATTAGTTGTTAGAGTAAGTGATCAAGAATAATTGAATAATTGCACTTAGGTCAAGGTTAATGAGAACTCATTAGAGGATTGATAAGACCAAAGCCTCCTAACAACAAGTCTCATAAGTGTTGAACCAAAAGACAAATAATCAATAATTTTTTATTGTTTTCTGATAAGGGACATATGTTGCGCTATGTTAAGCAATCGCCGAGTAATTTACGAAGTAATTACCCTAAAATGAGGCCGGTCAATAGCTCTTTGTGCTAATGCATGCTAGATGAACGATATGTAGATCGTCATCCGAAAGCAATACCGCACGAAAATAAAAAAAAGGTAGCGATCTAGTCTTGATCAAAATTCAACAACGGAATTCTATGATCCATAAGACTTTCATCGATCAAAAGAAAAGAGAAATAGATGAAGAGAAAGCCAAATTAAACCACACAATTATGTGATCTAAGGCTAAGAACAAAAGGGAAGGGAAGAAAATGGAAAAGGAACTAAAACAACCCCAAAAACAAGCAAAAAACACAATTCTGCCTCTGTGCAATCGATTGCACAAAAGGTGCAATCGATTGCACTTGTACAGAATCAGCAAATCAACACAAATTTTACACTGCGCAATCCATTGCGCAAAAGGTGCAATCGATTGCACCTGTTCAAAAAATAGAAAATCAGCATTTTAAGAGGCAAATCCTTGATCAATCATTTCATCAAACATCTATTGATCATGGATTCAATTGTGCACGAATTTTAAAGTAAAAAAAAAACAATAAAAACCTGCAATCAAATACAATTACAAGATCAAAATCATCAAGTAACAAGAATCTCTAAAGATCTACATTGTGGAAGATGAAATTGAAGCTTCAACAATGGTGAAAGATTAATTACCACTTCAAATCTGAAAATTCCTTCAAATTGCTTCAAGATCCAAACACCAAAGCCTTGATCTATGAGAAATGATGAAGAAAACAAGTTTGGATAATGGTTTATCTCAAAGTTGAACAAGATTCAATGTGAATTCTTGTTAACTTTCAAAGGAAGAAATATGAGCTTTGGTGAATTTTCTGGTTGGGGAGAGAATTTGCAAGAGGTTTTTTGGCTCTCAAAAGCTTGAATGAATGAATGAAATGAAGGCTCTATTTAAAGAGTTTAGGCTTGGGAATTTGGTGGTTTAGAATTTGGTTTGGAAGATCAAAATTAGGCTTGGAATTTGATTTTGGAGGGAAATTAACAAAAGAGTGGTGATTAGTGAAGGTGTATGGTGGGAATAAATTGTGATGAGGTAGAGGAATTATTTTTGGGTGATCTAGAATATTCTCATGTGATAAAATTGGTGCCAAATGCTTCAAAATTTGAAAATTGCTGAATTTGGCCAATTTTGCCTTTGTATAATCGATTGTAGTGCTGACGCAATCCATTGCGCCTGTACAAAAATTCAAAATTTGGCACAAAATGTGAGGGGTGCAATCGATTGCTGTTATAGTGCAATCTATTGCATCAGTGAAAAATGGAAAAAATTGCTTTGTTTGACTGGATTGCTCTGGCTTTGGCTCGATTCTTGATTTGTCGAAGAAGGAATGGAAATAAACACATGAACCTTGGAATTCCTTGGATAATAATCAATTAAAACTTGAGGAATCCTTGATCGGATAAAATTTGACATGATTGCGGATCAACTTCGACGTTGTACAGATGAAATTCATTCGAGCTGCGGGGCTGTTGTTTTGGTATTTTTAACCTGTTCTTCCCCTGAAAATGTTAGTGAAAGAAAACAATATATTTTTGGATTTTGATTAAAGGTTAGTAAACATAAGCAAATAAAGGAATAAAACAACTAACAAACACACACATACTCAAAGATCCATGCAAAGCACAATCCTATAAAAGAGGGAACCAATGTGTGATCTTGTTTGTGGTATAAGATGCAAAATGAGAATGTGAATGATATATGGAATCTTAGGGTTCAAAAATTAGGGTTCAACACCCAACACCTTCGAACAAAACACATTTGTTTAGCCTCCAGAGCATATGCCAAAACGCTCCTTTGTCCACGTAGTCTACTCCTTGGATCAATAGAATTCTGCACACAATCTTTTGGAAAAATGTTCCAACATCTGGTTGAACATCAGTTCCTTTTCCAGCGAACATATCATTGAAATTGGTCATAAGTTTTTGCAACCATCAGAAGCTACGCCTTCTGGTGTGATAATTTGGCATCATCTTGCTTGAACACTAGGCAATAGGATAATCAATTAAATACTTGCTAATGCCACAAATAGAAATTGATCTTAAATCCTAACTCTGCATTCTTCAGAAACCAAATTTCATTAGATTCCCTTTTAGCTAGAGAATCCTGATAATGATTACAATGTTGAAACATTAGAATCAACATCCATGACCCAACTTGCCTCTTGATACAGAGTCTCCTGACAGTTCAGTGTTCTCTTTGGTGTTCAACCTAAGAGAACCATATCCTCCGGAATCTTCCAAAACATATTCACTAGACATGCCCTCAACACCTGATCAGTCCTCACAGACTCCTATTTCTTCAAGTTGACACCCCTTCCCACTCCAGCTACAGGATAAGGAATAAGACATCCAGTACAACCTATGAACAAATCTTCAAGGCATAAATCTTCTTTAGAAGGCCATCTTCAGATAAACCAGTAGAATCCTTGGATAATCACTATCACTTTCCAAGAGTTAGAAACCTTAAACTAGTTTAAACTCTTATAGGGATGGGAACAAAAATAAATTGCGCCTTTCTTCACGTGGATCTTCTTCTTGACATTCTTCTTTTCACATTAAGAAGTACCTTTATGAGTGGACTTGAGAGAAACCTCAAGTATCTTGGGCTACTTTAAACATGACATAGAATGTTTATCAAATCCATAGGATACACAATACCTCAACTCAACCTTTTTCTTTCTATTTCCCTTCATGTTAACTGATTGAAAGTATCTCCCAAGCAACATAGAAAGATCATTTAGAGGACTCCAGGTCACAGTGCTTTCTCTTATCTATAGGTGCCACAAACAACTATAGAAACTAACACCATCTTCAACATGCACCAGGTAAGATTCCAGAACATCTTAAAAAGCACCATGTGTAGTAATAACATCATCATCAGTAGCCGCGGTAGAATCTTCACAGAGTATCAATCAACCATCAGTAGTTGTTTGTCTGGAACAACATATCCCACAACACCAAAGGATGGTCTGATCATGCAACCTTCTTCCTTGTTCAAAGACCAGAAAGCATATTTCCTAGAACTCATCCAGAAACAGACCAGGATGCCTACTCTGATACCTATTAAAATTTTGGAAAGCAGATCACAGATTTCCTATTAGATGTCGAGACATTGATCTCTGCTAAAAACTGAACAAGAACAGAACAAAGACATTAAAAAACACTTCAGGATAAAACAATGTCGTGACAGATGTTTCAACATCAATCAAGACATAAACTTCTGATCAAGAGCAGACTGAATATATGATAACACAATGATAAATAAAAACACCAAGATATGATGACCCAGTTCGGTGGAATTCACCTACATCTGAGGGATACCAAGGCAGGAATTAAATCCACTAATAATATTAGTTCAAAGCTAAACTCCTCAGTTTATAACTTTTCACCTAATCACTACCCGTGCAAACTTCTACCTAAGACACTCATAGGTATGAGAAATCACCATCTCAATTCCTAAATCACATAAGTGATATCTAACAGTTACAACATCCTGCAACTGCATCAAACTGTTTAATTGAAAGACACTTCTTCCAATACAACATTCAGTCAAGACTCTTGACTAACAATACCTCTTGAATTTGCTTAAAAGCTCTATCTAAGAACAATACACAATTCATTACCTAAAGGTTTTTGAATCTATAAAACTATGTCTACCACAATGTATCCAACGATACAAAGGGTGACTTACAACACAAGAAAGTACGCGACTCTCAAAACCCTAAATCCTCATTTTTCTACTTTACAAAAGTCTTAATAAGAATTCTTATTCTACCCTAGGTCTTGGTCTTCCTTTTATAATCTTCATCTATCCACGGGCTTCGAAATATCTGTTTATTTATTCCTTGATCATTGTTCTGATTGCTCCTTAAATCTTGGACCAGATCAGCAACAACGTGCTATATCAGACCAAGATGTCGAATCCACAAGCTAGGACATCTTGTCTGACATGTCTTTTTTCAGCAGATTTTATCATGTTGGAACATCTTGTTTAACACAATGTTTTACCAAAATTTAGTCAAATCTTTTAGAGCCTTCAATGCGTGCCGATCATCAGATTCACAACTGTGGAGATGCACAACAATTACTGTGTCAAACTATAATTTGGAATGCATCAAAATATCCCAGATCCTCCTGCTGACCTCGGTAAATGGCATCTAAAAAGAGTTAATGATCAATGGGACTTTCCCGACTGGAAGGATTTTGAAAAATATGAGCGTTGTAAATGGATGAACCGTAGCGCCCATGTCTTATGTGACTCGGTGATGACAAACCCGTCTATACCAACTAATAATTATATGGCTTGGTACAGATCGGTTGCAATTGGGTTTGTCTCCGAAGAGAGGTATTTATACGACCCATGCCAAACCACCTACACACAAGAAACTTCAACGTCTAACCCACCAAGAAGGCCATGTTACTCACAACCCCCCTACCCAACAAAATTAGCAACCTATTAACCATCCAAACATGCCAAACACTCAACCACAATACCAAGAGTGTCCCCTATACCACCTCCAACAAAATGATTACTATCAAGAAACCCAATATGGTTATGCCCCCAACACAACATCAAGATTTAGCCAAAAATGAGGGTACATCATACCATAGCCATAACGCCCAAACATCTTTCCATAGCCAAAACACTCCGACATTATATCCTAGCCTACACACTCAACCATTTCAACAACCTTATGGCTTTCAAACACCACTACCATTTTAACCTTTCACCAACGAATCCTTCACACCAATGTCCCCCTTCAATCGTCAAGGCCGCACACCAATGACCCCTTCATCTCATCCGAACTACTTTGGCATGGGTCGCATGCTCGGTTTCAACACACAAGACCTCATGGAAATGCAAGAAATTCTTAGGGAACCATCTGGGAATGTTCCAGAGACTTCAACTCCTCAAACACCTAGCGTGAATCAACAACGAGAGAAACGAGTGCAACGAGTGAGAGTGCCTAGGGGATGTGGAACTGGTGGCCGGTATGACCAACCCGGACGCCAACATTAATTTATGTAATAGTTTATTTAATTAATGATAATGTTATTTTTTTTTGGTAAAAAAATTACAAATGCACCCTGTCTCCAGATGAATTGGCGGCAGGGCTTTAAGTATAAGACCAAGGCGCCAATTGGATTGGAGACTGCATGAGGTGTCTCCAATCCAATTGGCGACTCCACTCATGCCTTAACAAAGGGTCGCCAATTGGTATGACGGTCACATGCAATCAGTACCCCAAATTGGAGTAGTTTGGAAAATATTTTAAAAAGTGGAGTATTTTGGAAAAAAATTTGAAACAATGGGTTATTTAGGTAAAAAAATTCTATAAATTTTCCATGTTGGAGAAATGAAAAGAATCTTAAATGTGCATGATGGTTGAAAAATTTTTTTTTTTGACAGGAATGATTGAAATTGATAGTGAGATTTAGTATTTTGTAGATTTTAAACGTACCCTTTATTTTATCGTATTTACATTTTGATTTATATTTTTTTCCTTGTACTCTATAATAGAAAATGTTTAATGTATATATTACTCCAACCCGTTTATTTTATTTTTTTAAAAGATGTTCTTTTTTTAATTTTCAAAAGAGACTTTTACTAAAACATTTTTTAAAATATTTAAAAAAATAAAATTTATTTTTTATAAGTTAAAAGACTAATATTGACACTATATAATAAATGTACATTATTAAGGATTAAAAAATATAACCAAAATCACTTTTTTTTAAATGTATCTCAAAATTGATTTTCATAATAAACTATTTAAAATAACTTTAAATTTAATTGATTTTTTTTAAAATTTTAATATACAAAAAAGTTATAGTAAAATGTTGGAAAATCTAAAATAATATTTTAAGAATAAAATTTAAATTGTTTTTTATTTGATTATTTTTTTTAAATTCAATATAATTTTCAATAAAATATGTAACATTATAAAAATTAGTTAAAGAAAAACTGAAACAATCATGTCATCTCTTATAAAATATCTATAACAATATATAAAAATAAAACTTATTTTTGGTGTAATCTATTTTTATTTCAATATTATTGTTACGTAATTTAAACATTAATAACCAAAATCTTAAACTGCCGCAAGTAGTTTTAGTTTTTTCCTTTTAAATCTCACCCATAACTGAATAGTGGGAAGAGGAGGTTACAAAAGAGAGGATACCACATTTCAAAGTATAAATCTAAAGGCACACACCACTTCTTTAACATAAAGTGTGTGCATGAGAGAGATATTACACCGATAAAAATCCAGGTTCAATTAATCATTATCTATAATGTGTAATCCTTTGCACCAAAAGGTATTTTCGCTTTTTGCAATTTCTAACCTAGGGGATTTTAATTTGCATCTCTTTCTATTACTCTATCGATCAATCTTTTTCTTCTTCTTCTTAGGTTGCAATTGAATTATGTCAGTTTTTCGCCCAAATTTCAGCTGGTTAGTGTAAGAAATGGGAGATTGAATGTTACCGCCATGACAGGAAAAACTCGGATTGCTGTTGAATGGGATATAATTGAAAATGAATCTGGCTCCTCCAACGAAGACAATGGTATGTAACTGTTTTTTTTTCATTGCAGGATTCATTTAGTGAATATTTTTTCTAATAATTAATTATCGTTTACATTTTATTTATAAGTTTTTTATAGGTAAGAATCTAATCAGAGTTTATAACACTTATTAGCTATACTAGTTAGTTAAATTCGTACAAAAGGGAGTAATCATTTAATAAATAGAAAAATGTTAACTAGTGTTCCTGAAAAACTGGTGAAGAGATTAAAAAGATAAGTTGAGTTTTTTTAAGAGACTAAAAATACATGGGTTTTCTAAAAATATATGTATTTAATGTATTGAAAATATAAATAATTAACTTTTTAAAAGAATCTTGTGTGTATGTATTAAACAAAACATAATATTTTCATTATTTTAAATTCTTAACAAGTGTCTCCGAAACAGTTGTTAGCATAACCCTTATAAATATACTAGTTAGTTGTAGAATATCCTGCTATGGCAGAGCGGCGCGGGGCCAACCTCCCCACTAGACTAGAACAATTTCTGATCCATTTTCTCTTTTAAATAATTAAAAGTATTAACATGGAAATCAAAACTTTATGTAATTTTATTAACATGGAAATTGAATATAATAGCAATCCGTCTTGAAAACAGGTGTATTTATTGAAAATGAAGAGTTGGATAATGAAAAGAAAAGAGGAAAATGGCTAATTTGGAAAAGTAAAGGGAAGGCTAAAGAGTGTACAATGGCATAAGGGAAGCAACATATTTGTGAAGTTTAGAGAGTGAGAATCACAAAGAAACATATAGTTTTGAGAAGTTAACGGTTATTGATGCAGGTGAATTTTATGTTTGCATAGGAAGTATGAATTGACCTGAATTAATTGAGTAGAAGAGGAGATAAAATGTTAGGGTTCTTCCATTAGGGAAGAACACTTTTCTGAAAATGGTGGAAATAAGAGATGAGAATGAAGATAAATAATTTCATTCACTTAATTTATATTAATGAATTAATTTTAAGTTTTGTTATTATTAAAAACGTTAATATTTTAATTAATAATGAGGTGGAAAAATTAATTATAATTTGAAGTTGACACATCATCGGAACAAATGTCACTTCATAAAAAATTATTCTCAAATTTGTTAGGGGACTAAAATCCAAAACAAAACTAAAGAAAGGGACCAAAAACATGGTTTTTAAAATGGGGGATCAAAACTCAAAAAAAGATAAAATAGGGGGACTAAAGTTGCAATTAAGCCTTTATAATTTGTTCAAAAAATGATGAAATAGATTGGTCATCCCAGTATATGCTATCCCGTTATCTTGGAATCGAATAATAATTCTTTGATAGATCTTGAGATGGAGGGTCATGTAACTTTAGAAAAAGCTTCTGAAAAGTGCTGCTAAAGGTCATACATACGAGAGGGCTTTTAAAAAGCGCTGCTAGAGGCCACACTTTGGAAAGCGTTGCTAAAGGACGTTCTTTAGAAAGCGCAGCGCTGCTAAAGGCAATACATAAGAAAGCATTGTCTTATGTCATTAATTTCTAAATACTAAACTCACAGTACCAGCCAGAACTTTAGAAACTTCCAAAACTTACGAAACCCTAAAACTTCCAAAACTTCTGAAACCCTCCTTCTGGTCGTTCTCCATTCGTATCCGACGATTTTCTCTTCGTTTTCGACCGGACTTTCTCCGTTCGTTCTGCCGTAGTTCCGCGTCGTTTCCATGGACATTTAAAGTGGAACCTAAATAGAAACGAAGAAGAAACTCGCGAAACTCCTCCTTCCCGTTCCGTCACTGTTCGGCTCGACCACCCCCACCGTCCGATCTCCCCTCTGTCTGAAGCAGCTCGCAACGCTACTCCCTCCACCCCTGTTCACCAGTTCGTAACTCCCTCTGTTTCTGGTCACGCTCCAGTTCCGAACATACTCCCTCCGTCAGCTTTATAATCACTTCCAAGAATCTTACAATGTGTGGTTCCAGTAGTTGCTGACTTCTCTACAGGTAAGTAGTTGTTCTTTTACTATTGTTGCCTGAATAATTAGTGTTTTTGTTTAGCTTACTTAGTAAAACCATGGATAAAAAATGGATGTCTTCCAATCGATTGTCAAAAGAGTACGAGAATGGGGTATTAGAATTCGTTAAGTTTGCTATTGAACACGCCAAAGACCATAGTCAAATCACATGCCCTTGCTTAGATTGTTGTTATGGGCGTCAGATTGACGCAGTTGAGTTGGAATCACATTTAAAGAGGCATGGAATTGATCGAAGTTATACATGTTGGATATTACATGGTGAGATACTGTTTACTGTGAATTTTGGTAAACAACCTCTGGTCTATCAATCTTAAATAAAACTGACTAACTTGCAGGATCGACCACACAAATCCTAGGACATGTGCTAAATTTGAGAGACAAATGTAAATGACAAATGGAAAATAAAGAGAATGTAAATTGAACTCCACGTTCGACAATGCTGAAATAAAAGTCTAACTGAACTCCACGTTCGACTAAGGTAAAGTAAAGGCTTGAACTTTAAAGGGCTGTAAATAAAGGATGCAGAAATCAAAGGCGTCGAAAGGAAATGACAATAAGTAAAAAGCTTTGAAAGTAAAGGCTTGAATTGATAAAAAATGCATGAAGGTAAATTGCAGCAAAGTAAAAGTGCTTGAACTCCACGTTCTTGAATGTAAAAAGTGCAAGAAAGTAAATGACCGTCGAATGTAAATAGCAAGGAAATAAATGGCTTCAAAGATAAAATGCAGAAATGTAAAGACTTTTGAAAGTAAAATGCGATGAACTTCACGTTCTTGAAAAGTAAAGGCTGGAATGATAAAAGTGTTGTCGAAGGTAAAGTGCAGGAAAAATAAAGGACTTTGAAAATAACTGCAATGAATTAAAGGTGAACTCCACGTTCTTGAAAATAAAAGACTTTGAAAAGTAAATGCTTGAAGATTAAACGCTTGAATGTAAAAGTGCAGTCGAAGGTAAATGCAGAAAGTTTAAATGACTTTGAAAGTAAATTTGGCATGGAAGATAAGGTTCAAGAAATTGTAAAGGCATGGAAAGTAAATGGCTGAATCCTAAACATGATGAAGACAGATTGCAATGATGAAAGAAAGTGGTGTTACATTACGTACATTCTCACGAACTCGTTTCTCTACACGCGGGTACTTTGAATTTCTTTGAGTAACTTGTACAAAAATATGAACACCCTTATTACATAGAACTAACTCCTATTTATAGTGCTAAAAAATAACTACTAAGTGATGGTTATGGCTTCAAACGTGTCCTCTTGGCGCCTTCTCCTTGGCTTCAACTGTTCCCACGTTCAGCAACTGATTCTTTTGAAATTCAAACATTTGAGATTTTCCCTCCAGCCTTAATGTGATAACTGCAACGCGCGTTTCAACATTCTCACGGTCGAAGCATCTCCCAACACTTAGCCATTTTTTAAGGTTCCTAAAACCTCTATTCGACCCAGGCTTCACCAAAACTGGGTCGAAGCCTTCTTTACGTTGAAAATAGTTTTTTAACTTAAAATAGCTTTGGTTTTTTCTAGCGTCGAAAATGAGGGTTAACAAATTTCCCCCAAGGAATGTCCTTTCGCCAGAATTGGTAGGAAGGTCATTTCTTAATATAATAACCATTTCGACGCTTGTTTGCATGGCCTCAACTGAATATCCCACCAACTACGTAGTGGCTAAATTGTTCAGTTTCTTTAACCCACGCTTATGACGTCATACCATCATGATAAATCCTTAAACGTATCTTCAGCCGTATTCATCATAACACTTTTCTTGAAAACAGACGTTTGCAGTCTGAACGTAATTGCTACTACTCATCACGTTTCCAAGAGAAGGACACACGTCCCACTAACTCCTCAGCTTCAACGGTAGATCCAAGGCTCTTGGGATTTTCAAATGTCTATATATACCCATTTCCGCCACTTTGTGAACTTTCCACACTCTCCTATTCTCAAGCGAACATTTTCTTCTCTTCAGTTTCTCTTACGCAAAACCCAGAAAAAACACCATCTTTTCGTCTTCTTCAACAATAGCGTCTTCCTAAACCAATCCTCAAGCAAAGAAAACTCAAAGAGGCAAGGCCACTCCATTTAAACAAACCATTCCTCAGTTCGCTAATATCCCAGGCCCCCAACTAGTAGATAACCGTCGTTGCATGCCGGAACCCACCTCTGAAGAAACAAGAGCCATATACAAATCTCAGGTAATGATTCCTATAGTTGTTTCTGATAAACCCTACGCGATATCTGGTCCTTTAGCTGATGTGGACATTTCTAACGAGACACTAAGTGAGTTTCTCCCCTCTTACCGAAAAACAAGGCCGTTAGGGCAAAAGAGTTTTCCCAAAATCAACGCTGCTGCTGGAACTTCTCCTGAAGAAATCCCCTTGCCCAAAATCAACGTTGCCTATCTCACTGACGGCACCAGGCTGGTGAGAGCTGTCAATCCCTTGAAACAGTTTGACCAATGGATGGCGAAAATGGAGAAGGTCAAAGCTGAACACTGGAAGGATATAGGGATTTATGACCTTCTTATGCTGTCGAAGACCATCATACCATATTGTCTGAACATGTTGGCAGCATCCTTATACTTTTGGGACAACACCCATTATACCTTCCATCAGCCATGTGGAATGGTTACCCCAACCTTGTTCGATGTAGCTGCCATGACAGGGCTTCGCCCAGATGGCCTTACTTATAACCCTGATGTTGATGCTGAAGACACCATCAATATTTCAGGCTCTAAACTTACATACACTCTCTTCATCAAACACCACTTTAAACAAGAAGATGACAAAGTGTCTGATGAATAACATATTGCTTTTCTCACAGTCTGGCTGTCGAGATATGTTTTTTGTACCAAATCTTTGCAGGTAGCTAAGAAGTACCTGCCCCTGGTGAATTAGCTTCACCACAACAGAGGAACCTGCTTGAGTGAACTCATTCTGGCGAACCTTTATGAGTCTATCAGTGAAGGGGCTTCTCGACTTAGAAATATGGAGGCCCAAGGTCCTATGCACTTGAGTGGTCCTCTTTGACTACTTCAATTGTGGCTTAATGCTACATTTGAGGCTAGCCTTCCCAGAAAAGGCCTAGTTGATGAAGCCTCTGCTGAAATAAGGGAAAGGAGTGTCGAAGGGACGCGTCTGGCTAAACTCACTCCCAATGATGCTGGTGAAACCCTTCAAAGGGCCTTTACCAATTATATTATGATGTTTGCCAAGCGCTGTGAGTTCACTCCTAGCATGGCACCTTTTGCCCAACGAAGATACGGCCCTGTGTGGTTTAAAAGGCCATTTCCAATTCCTCACCAAACTCTTGATCAAGAATCTGTTGCTATCTGGGAAGCCTTTTGATTCCCAGATTCTTTATCCACAGGCTGAACTTAGGGAAAGGTTTATCAGCACTGATTGCCTACCAACCAAACCTTGTCTCTCGACAGTTTGGGTTGGCCCAGAGCTTTCCTCAGTGCTTGTATGAGAGAAAGGGCCAAGTAATTCTTCACACTGCCTGCTTCGATGAGGAAAATGTCTCCCTTACACTCGATAGCCGAAATGAGAAAAGAAGAATCCTCACTCCTGTGTTTTTTGAGCCTTCTTTTCTATGCACTTCATCATTCCACCAATGGTGGTTGAAGCACTATAGTGAGCACTTTCTTGATGTGGCTACATTTTGTTCGTTACTTGGCCAAGCTTTTCTCAATGTGCAGGACAAGACGAAAAAGAGTAAGTTTACTCACATCGAAGAAATACAGGCTTTTCAGAAATACTTTGAAACTGTCTATCGACCAGATGATCTTAGTCGAACCATTCATGAGGCTGCTATCACTCTCAAGAGAAAATTTCTAGAAAAGCTGGATCAACTAAAAATTCCTCCCAACGTCCCTCGTGAGAAACGTTATGAGGTAGCTTTTAAACTTTTTCCTCCAAAGTTCCCTCGACTGCCTAATGCTGATTTTGGAGTGGCACTTGCCCCTCTATTTCCAGATTGGTTTGTCTGTGGGGAGCATTTAAAACTTCTTCGACAGCAGTCTCAGCCAAAGGCCCAACGAGTGGTTTCGACTAAGCATATGTTAGACAGTTTTAAAGGCCACCTTCATATAGGAATTCAGGACGTTCATGTCGAATCTGAAATATATGAAGGTTTGAAACCCTTAATCCATGGCTTTATAACTAACCACGTAATCATTAACTTGTAACAATTTTTACTGTCTTTCAGTTGTGCCTAGGAAAACTGCTTCAACTAGGGCTGCTGCCTCACAAAGTGGCAAAGAACCAGAAAGCACACAGGTATACTTCACATCCCTTGGTTATGCTTTTACTATATGAATTCCTTTCTTATGTTTGCATTGCCTCTTCAGACTGGTCGAAAACCTCCAACACCTTCCAAGAAAGGTAAAAAGGATACCCCAGCTGTTATTATAGCTTCAGAGGCCTCAGATGAATCTCCTGAGGTTAAGCCTCACAAAGTGGCAAAGAACCAGAAAGCACACAGGTATACTTCACATCCCTTGGTTATGCTTTTACTATATGAATTCCTTTCTTATGTTTGCATTGCCTCTTCAGACTGGTCGAAAACCTCCAACACCTTCCAACAAAGGTAAAAAGGATACCCCAGCTGTTATTATAGCTTCAGAGGCCTCAGATGAATCTCCTGAGGAGATTCTTACAAAGAAAAGAAGAAAACCCATAAAGGCATCTGGACCCACTGGCCCACCTCCTTCGAAGGTGGCCAAAATACTCGAAAAGGCACCCGCAACAAGTGGTGTTGAAAAAGAACCTTCCACGGTGTCCTCGAGAACACCTCTTGGTGACCATGGGAGTGATGACTCAAGTCCTGCTACTGTACAGGCTCAGGTATGTGCACCATTTTTCATTATACTGACGTTTTTCGCCCAAGTTCTTTCAATCTCATTTTCTCCACTTGTGTTCTTTAGGCACACATAATCACTAATCCTGATCCCCAACCAACTCCAAGCAATCTCGCCACCAACATCATTGCCAATCCAACTCCTCAACTGACTGCAGGAAGCTTCACCACCACTCTCCTCAACAGCCAAGGTGAGCCAACTTATCACCCATCTTCTGATATTGGCTCTGGTTTGAGTGCGGTTAATCAACCTAATCCACATGCTGCAGAACACACCACACCACCAGTTCAAACCACTACTCAAAACGCACAACCTGATGGCGCCAATTCTGATGATGATGATGCCTCCACTCCACCACCCTTCGATCTGGCCAACTTCATGGATGATGATCAATTGGTTGAAGAAGAAAGAAATGAACCTGAAGTTCAAACACACAACGACGCTCCTGGTCAAGCTGCGCCTGAGGAGACAAATGAGCCACATCCTACACCAGCTGATGACCAGGAGAATATTCGACCAACTACTGAAGAGCCTGACGAAGAGATGGTAGTCGAAGAAGAAAAAGATGAAGAAGGAGAAGAATCAGAAGAAGAACAAACTGATCCTAATCCTCACCATACTCCTTCGCCTGTGGTCCAGCAAACCCTGGCTAACCTTCCACCTCCTGGAGATTCACTGACGGCACTTAAGTGGTCGAACCCACGTGAGTATTCCAAATTAATACTTGGGCAGAAGTATGGTTCCTCTTCTTCCGTCTCTTCGACTCCAGCATCAGATGACTTCGCCAAACCAATCCTCCAAGCTATAAAGAAGAAATTCTTCAGGGGGGACATTCACAGGGTTTTGGCCTCAGACCCATCTGCAACTGCTTATCTGAAGGATAACCTTGGAAAGCTTGAACTCACCACTCTTAATCCAGACGTTTCTGGTTTTCTAATAGAGTTAACTGCTGTGGTGAACCAAATAGCTGCAGAGATAAAGCTGCTTCCATCTATCAGGAAGACCCTAGAGGAAACATCTGGTCTTGAGAGTGCAGCTTGGTGTGGTGCAAAGGAGTCATATGAGAAGGTCGAAAGTATAGAGGCTGACCAAAAGAAAACACAAGATGAAATAGCCTCCAATCAAAAGAACATTGAAGCCTGGAAGCAGTAAAACACTGAGTTACAAGCTAAAATTGAGGATGCTAAAAAATATAACCCTGATTTGCAGAACTTCGACACCACTGAGATGGCTAGGGAAATGAAACATGCCATAGATCGTATTGAGGCAACCCAAAAACTTGAGAAACAGCTTGCCACTGCCAAGCTTGATGAATCCTTGTGCAATGCTCGTCTCAAACATCACATAGAAACCTTTGCCCAGTTGGAGTCGAGGCTTCCCTTCTGATGCTTTCAAGACCTTTTATTTGCTTAACCAATCATTTGTCTCTTGGTCTTTTTAGGCCTTTATGTAATGACAGTCTTTTGCCTTTGGCCTTGATTAATCAATCATTATTATTTCGCCATTAACTGCTTTCGACCCATATTATATTATGATGCATTTTATCTATTGCCTCACATCTAAGTCAAATTTGCAATTAAAGCATTCTATCTTTTCTCTTGGAAAACAAAACTTTCTCAGTTTTAAAACTTCAAGGCATAAGCCTCTAGCTTTAAAGTAACATTTATAGCATAGCCCTCAGGCATAATTCCAAGAATAACTCACGTGTTTCCACCGTTTGACTGTCCAATCCAATCAATACTTCGCCTCTATAAATTCTCTTCCCCATGACCACGTTTTGCATAGAAGCAAACATGAACAATTCAGAGAAATCATCAGCTAAGGAAATGACTGGAAAGGCAAAGGCAGCTGAAGCAACAAAAAAGATGGAGGCAACAAAGAAACCTGAAGCCTCTATTGGAGCAACCTCTCAAGCCAAGAAGAGAGAAACTAAAATGAAGATCTCTAAGAAAGGACGCTCCAGCACCCAGGGCTCTGATGATGAACCAGATGCAGATTATATGGATTTCCTCAAATCCATAGATTGGAGAGATTATGAATAACCTTCCCTGATAAAAATTGTTGTATTGGTTTTTCTTTGCTTTGTATGCCATATTAGCCTGAATTGGCCTATTTTGGCTTTCTTTTTATTGAATAAAGCTTAAGTTTTGATGCGAATCTCTTGCAAAATAGGCTTATATTTTTTCAAATACTTGCCATTTACTTTCAAGATTCTTTTATCTTTGTCCAACTCTTCCACTTCATAAGCTCCATTAGAGAAAACTTGTATAACCTGGAATGGGCCTTCCCACTTAGGAGACCATTTGCCTAGTGTTCTATCCCTTCGATTCATAGGCAAAATCACTTTCCAGACTAAATCCCCACATGCAAAAGCTTTAGACTTAACCTTTTTGTTGTAGGATTCTTCGACCCTTTTCTTTTGTCTTCTTAACAACTCCAAAGCTCTAAGCCTTTCTTCATCCAAATCCACTAATTCATTCATCATCATTTCCCAATAATCCTCAGAGGGAATCTCATGATGTCTTTGAACTCTTATAGATTGTAAATAAATCTCAACAGGCAATACTGCATCATGACCAAAAGTAAGTCGAAATGTGGTAGTATTAGTAGCCTCTTTAGGGGATGTTCGACATGCCCAAAGAACTTGGTCCAATGTCTTGTGCCAATTTCTAGGCTTCTTTCCCACATGCTTCTTAATTAGTCCAATCACTACCTTATTGGCAGCTTCGACTTGCCCATTGGCCTGAGCATAATAAGGTGTAGAGGTCAATAACTTAAAACCTATTTCTTTGGCAAACTCCTGCACCTTTCGACCAGTAAACACTGATCCTTGATCCGTAGTGATTGTTTCAGGAATACCAAATCTATAAATAATGTGATTTTGAATGAATTCAATAACATCTTCTTGACCTATATTCGCAAGTGGTATTGCTTCAATCCACTTGGTGAAATAATCAATTCCCACCAAAATATATCTTTGGTTCTTTGAAGATGCTGGTCGAATCTCTCCCACTATATCCAAAGCCCATCCTCCGAAAGGCCATGGTTTCACTATGGAATGTAATTCACTTGCTGGGATATGCTGTATGCCAGCATGCATTTGACATTCTTGGCAACCCTTAGCAAATTCTATGCAATCTTTCAACATAATAGGCCAATACATGCCTTGTCGAAACAACAACCATTTCATCTTATGGCCAACTTGGTGTGCTCCACATGCCCCACTATGTACTGTCGAAAGAGCCAAATACGCCTCTGCTTCACTAAGGCATTTCAATAAGACTCCCTCAGGGGTCTTTTTAAACAATTCATTACCCAAAAGTACGTGGCTTAAAGCTTGATACCTGACTTTTCGCTCTGTCGAAGCCGTTGGATTTTGCAAATATTCAACTATAGGCTTCCTCCAGTCTTCATTTGTCAGATTATCTATAGCAAAAATTTCAAAATTTTTGCCATCTATGCATCCAAGCTTAGTTGTTTCTAAGTCTGATGGGCACAATCCAACAGCCACCACTTTACCTCTTGCTTCAATTACTTCTTGAAGATTTTCCTTCGACACTTTGTATCCAGAGGCAATTTGAGTCAAGTCATTAGCAACTTGATTCTCTATTCTAGGTATGTGTTGGATGGCCACTACCTCAAATTTCTTTAGTAATCTATTGGCTATCACAAAGTACATAATGAGATTTTCTTTAACACATTTATATTCCTTTGTGATTTGTTTTATAACCAATTCTGAGTCTCCCATTATTTAGACTCTAGTTGCCCCCAATTCTAACAAAATTTCAAGGCCAGCAATTAATGCTTCATATTCAGCCTCATTGTTAGAGCAAGGTCCTTCGACCTTATACTTGAATTTTGTTGGAATTTTTTCAGGAGAAATAATGTATATTCCTACTCCTGTTCCATTTTTATGACTTGATCCATCAAAGTATAACTTCCAGGAGTTTAATTCAACATAATTCAAATCATTTTCATTTATGGAGTGGTCAACTATAAAGTCTGCAACTATTTGCCCTTTCACAGCCTTTAAAAGGTGATATGTTAGGGAATATTCTGTTAATGCTAATGCCCATTTGCCAATTCGACTATGCAAAATAGGCTTAGATAACATATGTTTTACAACATCAAAGTGAGAAGAAACATACACATTAACTGGCTTTATATATTGCTCCAATTTAGTACAAGAGAAATACAAGCATAAACATAACTTTTCAATCATGCTCAACTAAGGTAATAAATGGCTCTTTCAACTCCATTTTCATCCTCCGGAAACTAGGTATAGCATGATTGAAAAGTTATGTTTATGCTTGTATTTCTCTTGTACTAAATTGAAGCAATATATAAAGCCAGTTAATGTGTATGTTTCTTCTCACTTTGATGTTGTAAAACATATGTTATCTAAGCCTATTTTGCATAGTCGAATTGGCAAATGGGCATTAGCATTAACAGAATTTTCCCTAACATATCAACCTTTAAAGGCTGTGAAAGGGCAAATAGTTGCAGACTTTATAGTTGACCACTCCATAAATGAAAATGATTTGAATTATGTTGAATTAAACTCCTGGAAGTTATACTTTGATGGATCAAGTCATAAAAATGGAACAGGAGTAGGAATATACATTATTTCTCCTGAAAAAATTCCAACAAAATTCAAGTATAAGGTCGAAGGACCTTGCTCTAACAATGATGCTGAATATGATGCATTAATTGCTGGCCTTGAAATTTTGTTAGAATTGGGGGCAACTAGAGTCGAAATAATGGGAGACTCAGAATTGGTTATAAAACAAATCACAATGGAATATAAATGTGTTAAAGAAAATCTCATTATGTACTTTGTGATAGCCAATAAATTACTAAAGAAATTTGAGGTAGTGGCCATCCAACACATACCTAGAATAGAGAATCAAGTTGCTAATGACTTGGCTCAAATTGCCTCTGGATACAAAGTGTCGAAGGAAAATCTTCAAGAAGTAATTGAAGCAAGAGGTAAAGTGGTGGCTGTTGGATTGTGCCCATCAGACTTAGAAACAACTAAGCTTGGATGCATAGATGGCAAAAATTTTGAAATTTTTGCTATAGATAATCTGACAGATGAAGACTGGAGGAAGCTTATAGTTGAATATTTGCAAAATCCAACGGCTTCGACAGAGCGAAAAGTCAGGTATCAAGCTTTAAGCCACGTACTTTTGGGTAATGAATTATTTAAAAAGACCCCTTAGGGAGTCTTATTGAAATGCCTTAATGAAGTAGAGGCGTATTTGGCTCTTTCGACAGTACATAGTGGGGCATGTGGAGCACACCAAGTTGGCCAGAAGATGAAATGGTTGTTGTTTCGACAAGGCATGTATTGGCATACTATGCTGAAAGATTGCATAGAATTTGCTAAGGGTTGCCAAGAATGTCAAATGCATGATGGCATACAGCATATCCCAGCAAGTGAATTACATTCCATAGTGAAACCATGGTCTTTCAGAGGATGGGCTTTGGATATAGTGGGAGAGATTCGACCAGCATCTTCAAAGAACCAAAGATATATTTTGGTGGGAATTGATTATTTCACCAAGTGGATTGAAGCAATACCACTGGTGAATATAGGTCAAGAAGATGTTATTGAATTCATTCAAAATCACATTATTTATAGATTTGGTATTCCTGAAACAATCACTACGGATCAAGGATCAGTGTTTACTGGTCGAAAGGTGCAGGAGTTTGCCAAAGAAATAGGTTTTAAGTTATTGACCTCTACACCTTATTATGCTCAGGCCAATGGGCAAGTCGAAGCTGCCAATAAGGTAGTGATTGGACTAATTAAGAAGCATGTGGGAAAGAAGCCTAGAAATTGGCACAAGACATTGTACCAAGTTCTTTGGGCATGTCGAACATCCCCTAAAGAGGCTACTAATACTACCCCATTTCGACTTACTTTTGGTCATGATGCAGTATTGCCTGTTGAGGTTTATTTACAATTTATAAGAGTTCAAAGACATCATGAGATTCCCTCTGAGGATTATTGGGAAATGATGATGAATGAATTAGTGGATTTGGATGAAGAAAGGCTTAGAGCTTTGGAGTTGTTAAGAAGACAAAAGAAAAGGGTCGACGAATCCTACAACAAAAAGGTTAAGTCTAAAGCTTTTGCATGTGAGGATTTAGTCTGGAAAGTGATTTTGCCTATGGATCGAAAGGATAGAACACTAGGCAAATGGTCTCCTAAGTGGGAAGGCCCATTCCAGGTTATACAAGTTTTCTCTAATTGAGCTTATGAAGTGGAAGAGTTGGACAAAGATAAAAGAATCTTGAAAGTAAATGGCAAGTATTTGAAAAAATATAAGCCTATTTTGCAAGAGATTCGCATCAAAACTTAAGCTTTATTCAATAAAAAGAAAGCCAAAATAGGCCAATTCAGGCTAATATGGCATACAAAGCAAAGAAAAACCAATACAACAATTTTTATCAGGGAAGGTTATTCATAATCTCTCCAATCTATGGATTTGAGGAAATCCATATAATCTGCATCTGGTTCATCATCAGAGCCCTGGGTGCTGGAACGTCCTTTCTTAGAGATCTTTATTTTAGTCTCTCTCTTCTTGGCTTGAGAGGTTGCTCCAATAGAGGCTTCAGGTTTCTTTGTTGCCTCCATCTTTTTTGTTGCTTCAGCTGCCTTTGCCTTTCCAGTCATTTCCTTAGCTGATGATTTCTCTGAATTGTTCATGTTTGCTTCTATGCAAAACGTGGTCATGGGGAAGAGAATTTATAGAGGCGAAGTATTGATTGGATTGGCCAATCAAACGGTGGAAACACGTGAGTTATTCTTGGAATTATGCCTGAGGGCTATGCTATAAATATTACTTTAAAGCTAGAGGCTTATGCCTTGAAGTTTTAAAACTGAGAAAGTTTTGTTTTCCAAGAGAAAAGATAGAATGCCTTAATTGCAAATTTGACTTAGATGTGAGGCAATAGATAAAATGCATCATAATATAATATGGGTCGAAATCAGTTAATGGCGAAATAATAATGATTGATTAATTAAGGCCAAAGGCATAAGACTGTCATTACATAAAGGCCTAAAAAGGCCAAGAGACAAATGATTGGTTAAGCAAATAAAAGGTCTTGAAAGCATCAGAAGGGAAGCCTCGACTCCAACTGGGCAAAGGTTTCTATGTGATGTTTGAGGCGAGCATTGCACAAGGATTCATCAAGCTTGGCTTGGCAAGATGTTTCTCAAGTTTTTGGGCTGCCTCAATAAGATCTATGGCATGTTTCATTTCCCTAGCCATCTCAGTGGTGTCGAAGTTCTGCAAATCACGGTTACGTTTTTCAGCATCCTCAATTTTAGCTTGTAACTCAGTGATTTGCTGCTTCCAGGCTTCAATGTTCTTTTGATTGGAGGCTATTTCATCTTGTGTTTTCTTTTGGCCAGCCTCTATACTTTCGAACTTCTCATATGACTCCTTTGCACCACACCAAGCTGCACTCTCAAGACCAGATGTTTCCTCTAGGGTCTTCCTGATAGATGGAAGCAGCTTTATCTCTGCAGCTATTTGGTTCACCACAGCAGTTAACTCTATCAGAAAACCAGAAACATCTGGATTTAGAGTGGTGAGTTCATGCTTTCCAAGGTTATCCTTCAGATAAGCAGTTGCAGATGGGTCTGAGGCCAAAACCTTGTGAATGCCCCCCTTGAAGAATTTCTTCTTTATAGCTTGGAGGATTGGTTTGGCGAAGTCATCTGATGCTGGAGTCGAAGAGACGGAAGAAGAGGAACCATACTTCTGCCCAAGTATTAATTTGGAATACTCACGTGGGTTAGACCACTTAAGTTCCGTCAGTGAATCTCCAGGAGGTGGAAGGTTAGCCAGGGTTTGCTGGACCACAGGCGAAGGAGTATGGTGAGGATTAGGATCAGTTTGTTCTTCTTCCTCCTCTTCTTCTGATTCTTCTCCTTCTTCATCTTTTTCTTCTTCAACTACCATCTCTTCGTCAGGCTCTTCAGTAGTTGGTCGAATATTCTCCTGGTCATCAGCTGGTGTAGGATGTGGCTCATTTGTCTCCTCAGGTGCAACTTGACCAGGAGTGTCGTTGTGTGTTTGAACTTCAGGTTCATTTCTTTCTTCTTCAACCAATTGATCATCATCCATGAAATTGGCCAGATCGAAGGGTGGTGGACTGGAGGCATCATCGTCATCAGAATTAGCGCCATCAGCTTGTGCGTTTTGAGTAGTGGTTTGAACTGGTGGTGTGGTGTGTTCTGCAGCATGTGGATTAGGTTGATTAGCCTCACTCAAACCAGAGCCAATATCAAAAGATGGGTGATAAGTTGGCTCACCTTGGCTGTTGAGGAGAGTGGTGGTGAAGCTTACTGCAGTCGGTTGAGGAGTTGGATTGGCAATAATGTTGGTGGCGAGATTGCTTGGAGTTGGTTGGGGATCAGGATTAGTGATTATGTGTGCCTAAAGAACACAAGTGGAGAAAATGAGATTGAAATAACTTGGGCGAAAAACGTCAGTATAATGAAAAATGGTGCACATACCTGAGCCTGTACAGCAGCAGGACTTGAGTCATCACTCCCATGGTCACCAAGAGGTGTTCTCGAGGCCACCGTGGAAGGTTCTTTTTCGACACCACTTGTTGCGGGTGCCTTTTCGAGTATTTTGGCCACCTTCGAAGGAGGTGGGCCAGTGGGTCCAGATGCCTTTATGGGTTTTCTTCTTTTCTTTGTAAGAATCTCCTCAGGAGATTCATCTGAGGCCTCTGAAGCTATAATAACAGCTGGGGTATCCTTTTTACCTTTCTTGGAAGGTGTTGGAGGTTTTCGACCAGTCTGAAGAGGCAATGCAAACATAAGAAAGGAATTCATATAGTAAAAGCATAACCAAGGGATGTGAAGTATACCTGTGTGCTTTCTGGTTCTTTGCCACTTTGTGAGGCAGCAGCCCTAGTTGAAGCAGTTTTCCTAGGCACAGCTGAAAGACAGCAAAAATTGTTACAAGTTAATGATTACGTGGTTAGTTATAATGCCATGGATTAAGGGTTTCAAACCTTCATATATTTCAGATTCGACATGAACGTCCTGAATTCCTATATGAAGGTGGCCTTTAAAACTGTCTAACATATGCTTAGTCGAAACCACTCGTTGGGCCGTTGGCTGAGACTGCTGTCGAAGAAGTTTTAAATGCTCCCCACAGACAAACCAATCTGGAAATGGAGGGGCAAGTGCCACTCCAAAATCAACATTAGGCAGTCGAGGGAACTTTGGAGGAAAAAGTTTAAAAGCTACCTCATAAAGTTTCTCACGAGGGACGTTGGGAGGAATTTTTAGTTGATCCAGCTTCTCTAGAAATTTTCTCTTGAGAGTGACAGCAGCCTCATGAATGGTTCGACTAAGATCATCTGGTCGATAGACAGTTTCAAAGTATTTCTGAAAAGCCTGTATTTCTTCGATGTGTGTAAACTTACTCTTTTTCGTCTTGTCCTGCACATTGAGAAAAGCTTGGTCAAGTAACGAAGAAAATGTAGCCACATCAAGAAAGTGCTCACTATAGTGCTTCGACCACCATTGGTGGAATGATGAAGTGCATAGAAAAGAAGGCTAAAAAAACACAGGAGAGAGGATTCTTCTTTTCTCATTCCGGCTATCGAGTGTAAGGGAGACATTTTCCTTGTCGAAGCAGGCAGTGTGAAGAATTACTTGGCCCTTTCTCTAATACAAGCACCGAGGAAAGCTCTGGGCCAACCCAAACTGTCGAGAGACAAGGTTTGGTTGGTAGGCAATCAGTGCTGATAAACATCTCCCTAAGTTCAGCCTGTGGATAAAGAATCTGGGAATCAAAAAGGCTTCCCAGATAGCAACAGATTCTTGATCAAGAGTTTGATGAGGAATTGGAAATGGCCTTTTAAACCACCCAGGGCCGTATCTTCGTTGGGAAAAAGGTGCCATGCTAGGAGTGAACTCATAGCGCTTGGTAAACATCATAATATAACTGGTAAAATCCCTTTGAAGGGTTTCACCATCATCATTGGGAGTGAGTTTAGCCAGATGCGTCCCTTCGACACTCCTTTCCCTTATTTCAGCAGAGGTTTCATCAACTAGGCCTTTTCTGGGAAGGCTAGCCTCAAATGTAGCATTAAGCCACAATTGAAGTAGCCAAACAGGACCACTCAAGTGCATAGGACCTTAGGCCTCCATATTTCTAAGTCGAGAAGCCCCTTCACTGATAGACTCATAAAGGTTCGCCAAAATGAGTTCACTCAAGCAGGTTCCTCTGTTGTGGTGAAGCTGATTCGCCAGGGGCAGGTACTTCTTAGCTACCTGCAAAGATTTGGTACAAAAAACATATCTCGACAGGCAGACTGTGAGAAAAGCAATATGTTCTTCATCAGAAACTTTGTCATCTTCTTGTTTAAAGTGGTGTTTGATGAAGAGAGTGTATGTAAGTTTAGAGCCTGAAATATTGATGGTGTCTTCAGCATCAACATCAGGGTTATAAGTAAGGCCATCTGGACGAAGCCCTGTGATGGCAGCTACATCGAACAAGGTTGAGGTAACCATTCCACATGGCATATGGAAGGTATAATGGTGGGATATTCAGTTGAGGCCATGCAAACAAGCGTCGAAATGGTTATTATATTAAGAAATGACCTTCCTACCAATTCTGGCGAAAGGACATTCCTTGGGGGCAATTTGTTAACCCTCATTTTCGACGCTAGAAAAAACCAAAGCTATTTTAAGTTAAAAAACTATTTTCAACCTAAAGAAGGCTTCGACCCAGTTTTGGTGAAGGCTGGGTCGAATAGAGGTTTTAGGAACCTCAAAAAATGGCTAAGTGTTGGGAGATGCTTCGACCGTGAGAATGTTGAAACGCGCGTTGCAGTTATCACATTAAGGCTGGAGGGAAAATCTCAAATGTTTGAATTTCAAAAGGATCAGTTGCTGAACGTGGGAACAATTGAAGCCAAGGAGAAGGCGCCAAGAGGACACGTTTGAAGCTGTAACACCCTTCTACCCCACAACAAATTTTAGAAAAGATAATTCATAATATCAGAGTAACATCAGTGAGAAAGGTGCCAAATATATTCAAAAAACATCATTTAGTAATCATTATCCTGTCCCGTAACACGGGTTACACATTCTTAATAATAAAATCCACAACTACGCAGCGGAAATAAACTTTTTATGTCATTTCAATAAAATACTTCATACTAAATATATCCAAATCAAATCATCATCAACAATGTAAAAATTCAACATAAAACAAAAGAACGCGAGGTTCACAACAAATCCCAACCCGATGTTACATGATACAGAGCATGACACCTCTAAACTAAACAACGATAACGACACACTTCAATGATACATCCTCCATCGTCGCGAGTCTACTCTTGGTTATCTGCAAGTTACCCACATAAGAGGCAACATTTCCAAGCAGGCAGGGTGAGAAATCACAATTCATTATAGTAATATAAGTACATGGAAGATGAACAGGAAGGAAACAATAACATCATGGCATAGCCAACGACAACATCATAGCATAATTAATCAACAACATCGTAGCATAATCAACCACAACATCATAGCATAATCAACATCAACCTCATAGCATAGTCAACAACAACATCATAGTATAATCAACAACAACATCAGGATATAATCAACAACAACATCATGATCTGATCAACATCAACATCATGGTACAATCAACAGCAACATCATGATATAATCAATAACAACATCATAGTTTAATCAACAACAACACCATGATACACTCAACATCAACATCATAGTATGATCAACAGCAACATCATGATATAATCAACAACAACATCATAGTTTAATCAACAACAACACCATGATATCCACAATAAAACATACATATTATTCGACAATCATCTCATACACATGCAATGCCACTTAGAATGAAATGCAACTTCATCGGAAACATGCATGTGGTACCAATTCAATGTGCGATGGACACTGGCCATCAACCCTCCAAAAGGAGCACAACATAATCAACGTATCACTCCAATCCGCACAATGGGATTGAAGCTACCAATGGACCGAAGCCCCAACATAAAAATGCTATGAAATGCAATGATGCTAATTCTCCTCAATTCATCAAATATCAACGTGTGCATCATTTATTTCATATTCAACAGTTAATCATCATCCATCGTGTTTTATCATCCATACAACAGCAAAACAACAAGACAACAACAATCAGCAAGAGGAAACATTAAAACAGCAAAAACGGCTAAAACAGTTGTCTGACACGGCCGCCCGTATCAGAAGGCCTGCACGAAAAATCCAAACCAGAAGAATTACAGCAGAAAATAGAGGCCTGACACGGCCGCCCGTGTCCCGTGACACGGCCCGTGTCGGAAGCTCTGTAACAAAAGTTTTCATTTTCCCCAACCAGTAAGCTGACACGGATGCCCGTGTTGTGTGACACGACCCGTGTCAGGGTGCGACAAAATCCCATTTTCCCAAAAAGTGATTTTTCTGCTGCGTTTTCGACTCATAATGCCCCAAAATTCAGTTTTGTCCAAAACGGAATTTGATTAAAAGACTCACACAATGCACATACATCAAATACACCAATTTGTTTCACTCATTCTCATCACAACACTCACTCCTGACACAATCTATATCATCAAACACCACCATTATTCAAGAATATACAAAACCTAATCTATTCATAAACCAATTCTTATAAAATTTTAATAAACCGTGAAAACTCCCCATACCTTAGAGTAATCCAAAGCTTTATCCTTCTTTCTCCAAGATTCTCCTAGCAACCTTCAAGCCTTAGGGTTATTTTCCTTCTCCTCTCTTCTTCAGCGTTCTTCACCAAAAACACGATTAGTTAGAAAGGTGATCGGTCATCTCTTCTTTAGACAAAACATTCCAGTTTATGAACTTCCAACTCTACCCTTACCTCTTTATCCTTTAAGACCACCTTGTCTTTTCTCTTAATATTTTTAATAACAATAATAATAGTATAAATAATACATTAATTATTTATTCTATTAAATTATTAAAACAAATACTCTTTTGATCCAAAATTCTCCAAAATTACCAAAACTTCTTACTTCTTCCTAAATTAAATAAATAAATAAATAAATAAATAAATGATTAATTTAGATTTTCGGGGTGTTACAACTCTCCCCTACTTTAAGAATTTTCGTCCTCGAAAATTTACTCGATGCAGACCACTCCAGATACGTTATCACCTCCGACTAATCAACTCTCATGCTGCGAGTGGCAACACCACGAATAACGCAATACAACAATACACTTTATCAATGCCAACGACAACAAGATGAAATGCTCACGCGATGTACTCGACGACCAACTCAAAACACCGAGAATAATCAGGTTAGGAACATACAGGTTCACTATGAACCAGAATACAACACGATCGTTACCATCGCTATAGACAACTCTCCCCTAACTCCCTATCATAGGAATTAGCTACTCGCACCCGAACCATCACCATAGGTAACGAGGCAACAACATGGTAAGAACACAAAGGCCCAAAGCACCATTTCAACGTAACCAACTACCGACATCGTTGATACTCACCTAAGAACCAACTGCGCTACCCACGCTTTCACTGCGCACTCTGAGTACTCGCAACTATCTAATCTACCAAGTTTACATCAACTTCCGACCATCAAAGCAGACATAAGAAAAGACCTTTAAACTTAACTCATCGGAAATTCCATCCAAACAGGCATTCTATACTCTTATGATTACTGAATACTTTGAAATTAGATCCGTAAACAATACCTCTGAATATCCAACACAACTACAACTGCAGCCAATTCCAAATCTTGAATAGGATAGATACTTTCAAGAATTCATAATTATCGTCAACATAAGCTACAACTTCACCACCTTGTATTAACACATCATCAAAATTCATCTCAACGCATAACAATCTCACCACAACATAAGGATACATGTGTCCGATTAATCTCAACAAGAAAAAAAATCATCTTCCAAACAGAGCTTAACACCCAATAGCCATAGATTTAGCCTCAATAACTTACACTTAACATGGCATATTAACCAAACCAATCAAACAAACTAATTCCTCAAGTCCTACTCATACTAGCACAATTCTCCAAAATCCCTCATCCGAGTTAACACAACCACTCAATTTCATCTTTACAAATCATAATTCACACCTTGCTAACTCAGCATATAGCTTCACTTCTTTCAATACTTGCAACTCAACTCTCAAATACTCTACGCGCTCTTCTTCTGATTTTATAAAACATCAGAATATTCACAACGAACACCAGTTATAACTTATCCAAACAAGTACGGAAAATACCTTTCATATTACCATATATACACGTTAAGGCATACCAACCACTACCCTTCTCGATCTGACATCCTTGGTCAAATCATAGTCTTACATTACCATTTACTTGCTACTTGGTTTATCTCTACAGTTCTTCAAGTCTCATGTCAGTCGAATTCTCGATCCACCATAAACCAAAACCCAAGTTATCCAGAACACAAATGTGAGTTTCCAAACTACTCACTGATCAACTCGCAACCTCATACTAACATCCTCAAGTCTGCCTCATTTCCCTTATATAGGAATCCGCATCGACAACTCAAACAATTCATAGGCACTTGGCTCAACCCTAAACAATTCACTGCGCATACTATTCTAGTTGGCAAGGCACGTCTACCCCATCCAACATGATTCCGTCGACTATCAACAAGAGATTAAGGGTGATCAGTTCCTCAATTTGTCAATGGACAACCGGAAACCATAATGGTGGCATAAATCATCATTACCCAACTACAATAGCGTCCTTTACCTTTTTCTTAAAGTTATCTAAGCATACTGCTCCACCATCTCTCTAAGGCTTACAAATGTTTTCTTAATTTTCTTATTTTCCATCTCGTCAATGATACGAAAGGTCCAAAATCTAGTACATATTCTCCTATACAAGTTAGTTGCACAACACAATCATTAAATATCCTTCTAATACCGAAAACGTTACCACATCACATACAATCCAAATCGACCCACTTCAGTCGAAACATTTATCTAAGTTCAAACTTTTGACGACCTAACCAATCCTTCATCTTCCTTTTTAATCTCACAACTTCGATGATCCGTATAATTTCACACTTGATCATCATTCCAATCACAATCTCAACAATACCATCTCATCATCTGGTTGGTGATATAACTTCCAAAAATTTCCGACTCATACCGACACATCTCGCCAACAACACACAATCCACTTTACTATTTAACATTCCTAAAAGATTTCTATACTTTAATAATTCTCAACTATCATACGCCGCACTTCCGTGTGCTTCTCCGATATTCTTCTTCTTATTACTAAACATTTCATACTTGACTTCATCTTACCATTTCCAGCAAGAATTGTCCACTTCAAACACAATTATCTTCATCAATACAGACCTCCCAGACACAAAATTATATTCCAAAATGAAGGGAATTTCGTGTAGATTCCAGAACTTCAAGAATCGCTCAAATCTGAATTACGTGTAAAAAGTTATCGTCCTTGGAATGGGACTGGTCAAGAAATCCCGTATACAAACTTCCACCAAACAAAATCAGCATCAGACCCAACTATTCAAACGCGTCTTTCTCTCTGCTCAAAAACATGCCGAAGACAAAATTTATATGTAAATTGTAGGGAATTTTGTAAACTTTCCGAAACGTCCAGAATCGCTTTCATCGCAGTTACGAGTAGAAAGTTATGCCTCTTATACTGAAGGCTGTTCCATAAATGTGAAAATAAAAACTGAAATTGGTGAACATGAGTTCTACCTCTTTCTCTTGCTTCCAAACTCTTCCAACTATCCTTGCTCTTCACCCAACTCTGAAAATCATCCGACTTCACTCCAGATATACTCCACTTGCATATCACTATTCGTCACATTGCCATATCTTCTCCGAGAAGCAAACATCAATCATACTGACTCGTCCTCCTTCAAATGCCTCAACTGGACCGACAGATAAAATCATGAGTCCATACTCTCGTCGATTCGCAACAACACAGTTCTGACAACACTTGCACAAAATCAAATCAACTCCAACAACACTTGTACTCTTACCCTTAATATCACCTTGAGTTAACTCCTCACACCAGAAACATCTCCGGAAAGCAAACTTCTCCCCCACTTGTTTCAAACCAACACCGGGAGCCAACGGTCAGAAAACAAACAAGTACCGACAGTGTTCCACACACTTGTCGTGTACCAAGGGATAAACGACATTAGACAACTTGGCCGGACAGATCGACCTGCTCTGATACCACTAAATGTAACACCCTTCTACCCCACAATAAATTTTAGAAAAGATAATTCATAATATCAGAGTAACATCAATGAGAAAGGTGCCACATATATTCAAAAAACATCATTTAGTAATCATTATCCTGTCCCGTAACACGGGTTACACATTCTTAATAATAAAATCCACAACTACGCAGCGGAAATAAACTTTTTATGTCATTTCAATAAAATACTTCATACTAAATATATCCAAATCAAATCATCATCAACAATGTAAAAATTCAACATAAAACAAAAGAACGCGAGGTTCACAACAAATCCCAACCCGATGTTACATGACACAGAGTAGGACACCTCTAAACTAAACAATGATAACGACACACTTCAATGCTACATCCTCCATCGTCGCGAATCTACTCTTGGTTATCTGCAAGTTACCTACATAAGAGGCAACATTTCCAAGCAGGCAGGGTGAGAAATCACAATTCATTATAGTAATATAAGTACATGGAAGATGAACAGGAAGGCGACAATAACATCATGGCATAGCCAACGACAGCATCATAGCATAATTAATCAACAACATCGTAGCATAATCAACCACAACATCATAGCATAATCAACATCAACCTCATAGCATAGTCAACAACAACATCATAGTATAATCAACAACAACATCAGGATATAATCAACAACAACATCATGATCCGATCAACATCAACATCATGGTACAATCAACAGCAACATCATGATATAATCAACAACAACATCATAGTTTAATCAACAACAACACCATGATACACTCAACATCAACATCATAGTATGATCAACAGCAACATCATGATATAATCAACAACAACATCATAGTTTTATCAACAACAACACCATGATATCCACAATAAAACATATATATTATTCGACAATCATCTCATACACATGCAATGCCACTTAGAATGAAATGCAACTTCATCGAAAACATGCATGTGGTACCAATTCAACGTGCGATGGACACTGGCCATCAACCCTCCAAAAGGAGCACAACATAATCAACGTATCACTCCAATCCGCACAATGGGATTGAAGCTACCAATGGACCGAAGCCCCAACATAAAAATGCTATGAAATGCAATGATGCTAATTCTCCTCAATTCATCAAATATCAACGTGTGCATCATTCATTTCATATTCAACAGTTAATCATCATCCATCGTGTTTTATCATCCATACAACAGCAAAACAACAAGACAACAACAATCAGCAAGAGGAAACATTAAAACAGCAAAAACGGCTAAAACAGTTGTCTGACACGGCCGCCCGTGTCCTGTGACACGGCCCGTGTCAGAAGGCCTGCACGAAAAATCCAAACCAGAAGAATTACAGCAGAAAACAGAGGCCTGACACGGCCGCCCGTGTCCCGTGACACGGCCCGTGTCGGAAGCTCTGTAACAAAAGTTTTAATTTTCCCCAACCAGTAAGCTGACACGGGTGCCCGTGTTGTGTGACACGGCCCGTGTCAGGGTGCGACAAAATCCCATTTTCCAAAAAGTGATTTTTCTGCTGCGTTTTCGACTCAGAATGCCCCATAATTCAGTTTTGTCCAAAACGGAATTTGATTAAAAGACTCACACAATGCACATACATCAAATACACCAATTTGTTTCACTCATTCTCATCACAACACTCACTCCTGACACAATCTATATCATCAAACACCACCATTATTCAAGAATATACAAAACCTAATCTATTCATAAACCAATTCTTATAAAATTATAATAAACCGTGAAAACTCCCCATACCTTAGAGTAATCCAAAGCTTTATCCTTCTTTCTCCAAGATTCTCCTAGCAACCTTCAAGCCTTAGGGTTATTTTCCTTCTCCTCTTTTCTTCAACGTTCTTCACCAAAAACACGATCAGTTAGAAAAGTGATTGGTCATCTCCTCTTTAGACAAAACATTCCAGTTTATGAACTTCCAACTCTACCCTTACCTCTTTATCCTTTAAGACCACCTTGTCTTTTCTCTTAATATTTTTAATAACAATAATAATAGTATAAATAATACATTAATTATTTATTCTATTAAATTATTAAAACAAATACTCTTCTGATCCAAAATTCTCCAAAATTACCAAAACTTCTTACTTCTTCCTAAATTAAATAAATAAATAAATAAATAAATGATTAAATTAGATTTTCGGGGTGTTACAACTCTCCCCTACTTTAAGAATTTTCGTCCTCGAAAATTTACTCGATGCAGAGCACTCCAGATACGTTATGACCTCTGACTAATCAACTCTCATGTTGCGAGTGGCAACACCACTAATAACGCAATACAACAATATACTTTATCAATGCCAACAACAACAAGATGAAATGCTCACGCGATGTACTCGACGACCAACTCAAAACACCGAGAATAATAAGGTTAGGAACATACAGGTTCACTATGAACCAGAATACAACACGATCGTTACCATCGCTATAGACAACTCTCCCCTAACTCCCCATCATAGGAATTAGCTACTCGCACCCGAACCATCACTATAGGTAACGAGGCAACAACATGGTAAGAACACAAAGGCCCAAAGCACCATTTCAACGTAACCAACTACCGACATCGTTGATACTCACCTAAAAACCAACTGCGCTACCCGCGCTTTCGCTGCGCACTCTGAGTACTCGCAACTATCTAATCTACCAAGTTTACATCAACTTTCGACCATCAAAGCAGACATAAGAAAAGACCTTTCAACTTAACTCATCGGAAATTCCATCCAAACAGGCATTCTATACTCTTATGATTACTGAATACTTCGAACTTAGATCCGTAAATAATACCTCTGAATATCCAACACAACTACAACTGTAGCCAATTCCAAATCTTGAATAGGATAGATACTTTCAAGAATTCCTAATTATCGTCAACATAAGCTACAACTTCACCACCTTGTATTAACACATCATCAAAATTTATCTCAACGCATAACAATCTCACCACAACATAAGGATACATGTGTCCGATTAATCTCAACAAGAAAAAAAATCATCTTCCAAACAGAGCTTAACACCCAATAGCCATAGATTTAGCCTCAATAACTTACACTTAACATGGCATATTAACCAAACCAATCAAACAAACTAATTCCTCAAATCCTACTCATACTAGCACAATTCTCCAAAATCCCTCATCCGAGTTAACACAACCACTCAACTTCATCTTTACAAATCATAATTCACACCTTGCTAACTCAGCATATAGCTTCACTTCTTTCAATACTTGCATCTCAACTCTCAAATACTCTACGCGATCTTCTTCTGATTTTATAAAACATCAGAATATTCACAACGAACACCAGTTATAACTTATCCAAACAAGTACGGAAAATACCTTTCATATTACCATATATACACTTTACGGCATACCAACCACTACCCTTCTCGATCTGACATCCTTGGTCAAATCATAGTCTTACATTACCATTTACTTGCTACTTGGTTTATCTCTACAGTTCTTCAAGTCTCATGTCAGTCGAATTCTCGATCCACCATAAACCAAAACCCAAGTTATCCAGAACACAAATGTGAGTTTCTAAACTACTCACTGATCAACTCGTAACCTCATACTAACATCCTCAAGTCTGCCTCATTTCCCTTATATAGGAATCCGCATCGACAACTCAAACAATTCATAGGCACTTGGCTCAACCCTAAACAATTCACTGCGCATACTATTCTAGTTGGCAAGGCACGTCTACCCCATCCAACATGATTTCGTCGACTATCAACAAGAGATTAAGGGTGATCAGTTCCTCAATTTGTCAATAGACAACCGGCAACCATAATGGTGGCATAAATCATCATTACCCAACTACAATAGCGTCCTTTACCTTTTTCTTAAAGTTATCTAAGCATACTGCTCCACCATCTCTCTAAGGCTTACAAATGTTTTCTTAATTTTCTTATTTTCCATCTCGTCAATGATACGAAAGGTCCAAAATCTAGTACATATTCTCCTATACAAGTTAGTTGCACAACACAATCATTAAATATCCTTCTAATACCGGAAACGTTACCACATCACGTACAATCCAAATCGACCCACTTCAGTCGAAACATTTGTCTAAGTACAACTTTTGACGACCCTAACCAATCCTTCATCTTCCTTTTTAATCTCACAACTTCGATGATCCGTATAATTTCACACTTGATCATCATTTCAATCACAATCTCAACAATACCATCTCATCATCTGGTTGGTGATATAACTTCCAAAAATTTCCGACTCATACCGACACATCTCGCCAACAACACACAATCCACTTTACTATTTAACATTCCTAAAAGATTTCTATACTTTAACAATTCTCAACTATCATACGCCGCACTTCCGTGTGCTTCTCCGATATTCTTCTTCTTATTACTAAACATTTCATACTTGACTTCATCTTACCATTTCCAGCAAGAATTGTCCACTTCAAACACAATTATCTTCATCAATACAGACCTCCCAGACACAAAATTATATTCCAAAATGAAGGGAATTTCGTGTAGATTCCAGAACTTCAAGAATCGCTCAAATCTGAATTACGAGTAAAAAGTTATCGTCCTTGCAATGGGACTGGTCAAGAAATCCCGTATACAAACTTCCACCAAACAAAATCAGCATCAGACCCAACTATTCAAACGCGTCTTTCTCTCTGCTCAAAAACATGCCGAAGACAAAATTTATATGTAAATTGTAGGGAATTTTGTAAACTTTCCGAAACGTCCAGAATCGCTTTCATCGCAGTTACGAGTAGAAAGTTATGCCTCTTATACTGAAGGCTGTTCCATAAATGTGAAAATAAAAACTGAAATTGGTGAACATGAGTTCTACCTCTTTCTCTTGCTTCCAAACTCTTCCAACTATCCTTGCTCTTCACCCAACTCTGAAAATCATCCGACTTCACTCCAGATATACTCCACTTGCATATCACTATTCGTCACATTGCCATATCTTCTCCGAGAAGCAAACATCAATCATACTGACTCGTCCTCCTTCAAATGCCTCAACTGGACCGACAGATAAAATCATGAGTCCATACTCTCGTCGATTCGCAACAACACAGTTCTTACAACACTTACACAAAATCAAATCAACTCCAACAACACTTGTACTCTTACCTTTAATATCACCTTGAGTTAACTCCTCACACCAGAAACATCTCCGGAAAGCAAACTTCTCCCCCACTTGTTTCAAACCAACACCGGGAGCCAACGGTCAGAAAACAAACAAGTACCGACAGTGTTCCACACACTTGTCGTGTACCAAGGGATAAACGACATTAGACAACTTGGCCGGACAGACCGACCTGCTCTGATACCACTAAATGTAACACCCTTCTACCCCACAATAAATTTAAGAAAAGATAATTCATAATATCAGAGTAACATCAATGAGAAAGGTGCCACATATATTCAAAAAACATCATTTAGTAATCATTATCCTGTCCCGTAACACGGGTTACACATTCTTAATAATAAAATCCACAACTACGCAGCGGAAATAAACTTTTTATGTCATTTCAATAAAATACTTCATACTAAATATATCCAAATCAAATCATCATCAACAATGTAAAAATTCAACATAAAACAAAAGAACGCGAGGTTCACAACAAATCCCAACCCGATGTTACATGACACAGAGTAGGACACCTCTAAACTAAACAATGATAACGACACACTTCAATGCTACATCCTCCATCGTCGCGAATCTACTCTTGGTTATCTGCAAGTTACCTACATAAGAGGCAACATTTCCAAGCAGGCAGGGTGAGAAATCACAATTCATTATAGTAATATAAGTACATGGAAGATGAACAGGAAGGCGACAATAACATCATGGCATAGCCAACGACAGCATCATAGCATAATTAATCAACAACATCGTAGCATAATCAACCACAACATCATAGCATAATCAACATCAACCTCATAGCATAGTCAACAACAACATCATAGTATAATCAACAACAACATCAGGATATAATCAACAACAACATCATGATCCGATCAACATCAACATCATGGTACAATCAACAACAACATCATGATATAATCAACAACAACATCATAGTTTAATCAACAAAAACACCATGATACACTCAACATCAACATCATAGTATGATCAACAGCAACATCATAATATAATCAACAACAACATCATAGTTTTATCAACAACAACACCATGATATCCACAATAAAACATATATATTATTCGACAATCATCTCATACACATACAATGCCACTTAGAATGAAATGCAACTTCATCGGAAACATGCATGTGGTACCAATTCAACGTGCGATGGACACTGGCCATCAACCCTCCAAAAGGAGCACAACATAATCAACGTATCACTCCAATCCGCACAATGGGATTGAAGCTACCAATGGACCGAAGCCCCAACATAAAAATGCTATGAAATGCAATGATGCTAATTCTCCTCAATTCATCAAATATCAACGTGTGCATCATTCATTTCATATTCAACAGTTAATCATCATCCATCGTGTTTTATCATCCATACAACAGCAAAACAACAAGACAACAACAATCAGCAAGAGGAAACATTAAAACAGCAAAAACGAATAAAACAGTTGTCTGACACGGCCGCCCGTGTCCTGTGACACGGCCCGTGTCAGAAGGCCTGCACGAAAAATTCAAACCAGAAGAATTACAGCAGAAAACAGAGGCCTGACACGGCCGCCCGTGTCCCGTGACACGGCCCGTGTCGGAAGCTCTGTAACAAAAGTTTTAATTTTCCCCAACCAGTAAGCTGACACGGGTGCCCGTGTTGTGTGACACGGCCCGTGTCAGGGTGCGACAAAATCCCATTTTCCAAAAAGTGATTTTTCTGCTGCGTTTTCGACTCAGAATGCCCCATAATTCAGTTTTGTCCAAAACGGAATTTGATTAAAAGACTCACACAATGCACATACATCAAATACACCAATTTGTTTCACTCATTCTCATCACAACACTCACTCCTGACACAATCTATATCATCAAACACCACCATTATTCAAGAATATACAAAACCTAATCTATTCATAAACCAATTCTTATAAAATTATAATAAACCGTGAAAACTCCCCATACCTTAGAGTAATCCAAAGCTTTATCCTTCTTTCTCCAAGATTCTCCTAGCAACCTTCAAGCCTTAGGGTTATTTTCCTTCTCCTCTCTTCTTCAGCGTTCTTCACCAAAAACACGATCAGTTAGAAAAGTGATTGGTCATCTCCTCTTTAGACAAAACATTCCAGTTTATGAACTTCCAACTCTACCCTTACCTCTTTATCCTTTAAGACCACCTCGTCTTTTCTCTTAATATTTTTAATAACAATAATAATAGTATAAATAATACATTAATTATTTATTCTATTAAATTATTAAAACAAATACTCTTTTAATCCAAAATTCTCCAAAATTACCAAAACTTCTTACCTCTTCCTAAATTAAATAAATAAATAAATAAATAAATGATTAAATTAGATTTTCGGGGTGTTACAACTCTCCCCTACTTTAAGAATTTTCGTCCTCGAAAATTTACTCGATGCAGACCACTCCAGATACGTTATCACCTCTGACTAATCAACTCTCATGTTGCGAGTGGCAACACCACGAATAACGCAATACAACAATATACTTTATCAATGCCAACAACAAGATGAAATGCTCACGCGATGTACTCGACGACCAACTCAAAACACCGAGAATAATCAGGTTAGGAACATACAGGTTCACTATGAACCAGAATACAACACGATCGTTACCATCGCTATAGACAACTCTCCCCTAACTCCCCATCATAGGAATTAGCTACTCGCACCCGAACCATCACCATAGGTAACGAGGCAACAACATGGTAAGAACACAAAGGCCCAAAGCACCATTTCAACGTAACCAACTACCGACATCGTTGATACTCACCTAAAAACCAACTGCGCTACCCGCGCTTTCCCTGCGCACTCTGAGTACTCGCAACTATCTAATCTACCAAGTTTACATCAACTTTCGACCATCAAAGCAGACATAAGAAAAGACCTTTCAACTTAACTCATTGGAAATTCCATCCAAACAGGCATTCTATACTCTTATGATTACTGAATACTTCGAACTTAGATCCGTAAATAATACCTCTGAATATCCAACACAACTACAACTGCAGCCAATTCCAAATCTTGAATAGGATAGATACTTTCAAGAATTCCTAATTATCGTCAACATAAGCTACAACTTCACCACCTTGTATTAACACATCATCAAAATTTATCTCAACGCATAACAATCTCACCACAACATAAGGATACATGTGTCCGATTAATCTCAACAAGAAAAAAAATCATCTTCCAAACAGAGCTTAACACCCAATAGCCATAGATTTAGCCTCAATAACTTACACTTAACATGGCATATTAACCAAACCAATCAAACAAACTAATTCCTCAAATCCTACTCATACTAGCACAATTCTCCAAAATCCCTCATCCGAGTTAACACAACCACTCAACTTCATCTTTACAAATCATAATTCACACCTTGCTAACTCAGCATATAGCTTCACTTCTTTCAATACTTGCATCTCAACTCTCAAATACTCTACGCGATCTTCTTCTGATTTTATAAAACATCAGAATATTCACAACGAACACCAGTTATAACTTATCCAAACAAGTACGGAAAATACCTTTCATATTACCATATATACACTTTACGGCATACCAACCACTACCCTTCTCGATCTGACATCCTTGGTCAAATCATAGTCTTACATTACCATTTACTTGCTACTTGGTTTATCTCTACAGTTCTTCAAGTCTCATGTCAGTCGAATTCTCGATCCACCATAAACCAAAACCCAAGTTATCCAGAACACAAATGTGAGTTTCTAAACTACTCACTGATCAACTCGTAACCTCATACTAACATCCTCAAGTCTGCCTCATTTCCCTTATATAGGAATCCGCATCGACAACTCAAACAATTCATAGGCACTTGGCTCAACCCTAAACAATTCACTGCGCATACTATTCTAGTTGGCAAGGCACGTCTACCCCATCCAACATGATTTCGTCGACTATCAACAAGAGATTAAGGGTGATCAGTTCCTCAATTTGTCAATAGACAACCGGCAACCATAATGGTGGCATAAATCATCATTACCCAACTACAATAGCGTCCTTTACCTTTTTCTTAAAGTTATCTAAGCATACTGCTCCACCATCTCTCTAAGGCTTACAAATGTTTTCTTAATTTTCTTATTTTCCATCTCGTCAATGATACGAAAGGTCCAAAATCTAGTACATATTCTCCTATACAAGTTAGTTGCACAACACAATCATTAAATATCCTTCTAATACCGGAAACGTTACCACATCACGTACAATCCAAATCGACCCACTTCAGTCGAAACATTTGTCTAAGTACAACTTTTGACGACCCTAACCAATCCTTCATCTTCCTTTTTAATCTCACAACTTCGATGATCCGTATAATTTCACACTTGATCATCATTTCAATCACAATCTCAACAATACCATCTCATCATCTGGTTGGTGATATAACTTCCAAAAATTTCCGACTCATACCGACACATCTCGCCAACAACACACAATCCACTTTACTATTTAACATTCCTAAAAGATTTCTATACTTTAACAATTCTCAACTATCATACGCCGCACTTCCGTGTGCTTCTCCGATATTCTTCTTCTTATTACTAAACATTTCATACTTGACTTCATCTTACCATTTCCAGCAAGAATTGTCCACTTCAAACACAATTATCTTCATCAATACAGACCTCCCAGACACAAAATTATATTCCAAAATGAAGGGAATTTCGTGTAGATTCCAGAACTTCAAGAATCGCTCAAATCTGAATTACGAGTAAAAAGTTATCGTCCTTGCAATGGGACTGGTCAAGAAATCCCGTATACAAACTTCCACCAAACAAAATCAGCATCAGACCCAACTATTCAAACGCGTCTTTCTCTCTGCTCAAAAACATGCCGAAGACAAAATTTATATGTAAATTGTAGGGAATTTTGTAAACTTTCCGAAACGTCCAGAATCGCTTTCATCGCAGTTACGAGTAGAAAGTTATGCCTCTTATACTGAAGGCTGTTCCATAAATGTGAAAATAAAAACTGAAATTGGTGAACATGAGTTCTACCTCTTTCTCTTGCTTCCAAACTCTTCCAACTATCCTTGCTCTTCACCCAACTCTGAAAATCATCCGACTTCACTCCAGATATACTCCACTTGCATATCACTATTCGTCACATTGCCATATCTTCTCCGAGAAGCAAACATCAATCATACTGACTCGTCCTCCTTCAAATGCCTCAACTGGACCGACAGATAAAATCATGAGTCCATACTCTCGTCGATTCGCAACAACACAGTTCTTACAACACTTACACAAAATCAAATCAACTCCAACAACACTTGTACTCTTACCTTTAATATCACCTTGAGTTAACTCCTCACACCAGAAACATCTCCGGAAAGCAAACTTCTCCCCCACTTGTTTCAAACCAACACCGGGAGCCAACGGTCAGAAAACAAACAAGTACCGACAGTGTTCCACACACTTGTCGTGTACCAAGGGATAAACGACATTAGACAACTTGGCCGGACAGACCGACCTGCTCTGATACCACTAAATGTAACACCCTTCTACCCCACAATAAATTTAAGAAAAGATAATTCATAATATCAGAGTAACATCAATGAGAAAGGTGCCACATATATTCAAAAAACATCATTTAGTAATCATTATCCTGTCCCGTAACACGGGTTACACATTCTTAATAATAAAATCCACAACTACGCAGCGGAAATAAACTTTTTATGTCATTTCAATAAAATACTTCATACTAAATATATCCAAATCAAATCATCATCAACAATGTAAAAATTCAACATAAAACAAAAGAACGCGAGGTTCACAACAAATCCCAACCCGATGTTACATGACACAGAGTAGGACACCTCTAAACTAAACAATGATAACGACACACTTCAATGCTACATCCTCCATCGTCGCGAATCTACTCTTGGTTATCTGCAAGTTACCTACATAAGAGGCAACATTTCCAAGCAGGCAGGGTGAGAAATCACAATTCATTATAGTAATATAAGTACATGGAAGATGAACAGGAAGGCGACAATAACATCATGGCATAGCCAACGACAGCATCATAGCATAATTAATCAACAACATCGTAGCATAATCAACCACAACATCATAGCATAATCAACATCAACCTCATAGCATAGTCAACAACAACATCATAGTATAATCAACAACAACATCAGGATATAATCAACAACAACATCATGATCCGATCAACATCAACATCATGGTACAATCAACAACAACATCATGATATAATCAACAACAACATCATAGTTTAATCAACAAAAACACCATGATACACTCAACATCAACATCATAGTATGATCAACAGCAACATCATAATATAATCAACAACAACATCATAGTTTTATCAACAACAACACCATGATATCCACAATAAAACATATATATTATTCGACAATCATCTCATACACATACAATGCCACTTAGAATGAAATGCAACTTCATCGGAAACATGCATGTGGTACCAATTCAACGTGCGATGGACACTGGCCATCAACCCTCCAAAAGGAGCACAACATAATCAACGTATCACTCCAATCCGCACAATGGGATTGAAGCTACCAATGGACCGAAGCCCCAACATAAAAATGCTATGAAATGCAATGATGCTAATTCTCCTCAATTCATCAAATATCAACGTGTGCATCATTCATTTCATATTCAACAGTTAATCATCATCCATCGTGTTTTATCATCCATACAACAGCAAAACAACAAGACAACAACAATCAGCAAGAGGAAACATTAAAACAGCAAAAACGAATAAAACAGTTGTCTGACACGGCCGCCCGTGTCCTGTGACACGGCCCGTGTCAGAAGGCCTGCACGAAAAATTCAAACCAGAAGAATTACAGCAGAAAACAGAGGCCTGACACGGCCGCCCGTGTCCCGTGACACGGCCCGTGTCGGAAGCTCTGTAACAAAAGTTTTAATTTTCCCCAACCAGTAAGCTGACACGGGTGCCCGTGTTGTGTGACACGGCCCGTGTCAGGGTGCGACAAAATCCCATTTTCCAAAAAGTGATTTTTCTGCTGCGTTTTCGACTCAGAATGCCCCATAATTCAGTTTTGTCCAAAACGGAATTTGATTAAAAGACTCACACAATGCACATACATCAAATACACCAATTTGTTTCACTCATTCTCATCACAACACTCACTCCTGACACAATCTATATCATCAAACACCACCATTATTCAAGAATATACAAAACCTAATCTATTCATAAACCAATTCTTATAAAATTATAATAAACCGTGAAAACTCCCCATACCTTAGAGTAATCCAAAGCTTTATCCTTCTTTCTCCAAGATTCTCCTAGCAACCTTCAAGCCTTAGGGTTATTTTCCTTCTCCTCTCTTCTTCAGCGTTCTTCACCAAAAACACGATCAGTTAGAAAAGTGATTGGTCATCTCCTCTTTAGACAAAACATTCCAGTTTATGAACTTCCAACTCTACCCTTACCTCTTTATCCTTTAAGACCACCTCGTCTTTTCTCTTAATATTTTTAATAACAATAATAATAGTATAAATAATACATTAATTATTTATTCTATTAAATTATTAAAACAAATACTCTTTTAATCCAAAATTCTCCAAAATTACCAAAACTTCTTACCTCTTCCTAAATTAAATAAATAAATAAATAAATAAATGATTAAATTAGATTTTCGGGGTGTTACAACTCTCCCCTACTTTAAGAATTTTCGTCCTCGAAAATTTACTCGATGCAGACCACTCCAGATACGTTATCACCTCTGACTAATCAACTCTCATGTTGCGAGTGGCAACACCACGAATAACGCAATACAACAATATACTTTATCAATGCCAACAACAAGATGAAATGCTCACGCGATGTACTCGACGACCAACTCAAAACACCGAGAATAATCAGGTTAGGAACATACAGGTTCACTATGAACCAGAATACAACACGATCGTTACCATCGCTATAGACAACTCTCCCCTAACTCCCCATCATAGGAATTAGCTACTCGCACCCGAACCATCACCATAGGTAACGAGGCAACAACATGGTAAGAACACAAAGGCCCAAAGCACCATTTCAACGTAACCAACTACCGACATCGTTGATACTCACCTAAAAACCAACTGCGCTACCCGCGCTTTCCCTGCGCACTCTGAGTACTCGCAACTATCTAATCTACCAAGTTTACATCAACTTTCGACCATCAAAGCAGACATAAGAAAAGACCTTTCAACTTAACTCATTGGAAATTCCATCCAAACAGGCATTCTATACTCTTATGATTACTGAATACTTCGAACTTAGATCCGTAAATAATACCTCTGAATATCCAACACAACTACAACTGCAGCCAATTCCAAATCTTGAATAGGATAGATACTTTCAAGAATTCCTAATTATCGTCAACATAAGCTACAACTTCACCACCTTGTATTAACACATCATCAAAATTCATCTCAACGCATAACAATCTCACCACAACATAAGGATACATGTGTCCGATTAATCTCAACAAGAAAAAAAATCATCTTCCAAACAGAGCTTAACACCAAATAGCCATAGATTTAGCCTCAATAACTTACACTTAACATGGCATATTAACCAAACCAATCAAACAAACAAATTCCTCAAATCCTACTCATACTAGCACAATTCTCCAAAATCCCTCATCCGAGTTAACACAACCACTCAACTTCATCTTTACAAATCATAATTCACACCTTGCTAACTCAGCATATAGCTTCACTTCTTTCAATACTTGCATCTCAACTCTCAAATACTCTACGCGATCTTCTTCTGATTTTATAAAACATCAGAATATTCACAACGAACACCAGTTATAACTTATCCAAACAAGTACGGAAAATACCTTTCATATTACCATATATACACTTTAAGGCATACCAACCACTACCCTTCTCGATCTGACATCCTTGGTCAAATCATAGTCTTACATTACCATTTACTTGCTACTTGGTTTATCTCTACAGTTCTTCAAGTCTCATGTCAGTCGAATTCTCGATCCACCATAAACCAAAACCCAAGTTATCCAGAACACAAATGTGAGTTTCCAAACTACTCACTGATCAACTCGCAACCTCATACTAACATCCTCAAGTCTGCCTCATTTCCCTTATATAGGAATCCGCATCGACAACTCAAACAATTCATAGGCACTTGGCTCAACCCTAAACAATTCACTGCGCATACTATTCTAGTTGGCAAGGCACGTCTACCCCATCCAACATGATTCCGTCGACTATCAACAAGAGATTAAGGGTGATCAGTTCCTCAATTTGTCAATAGACAACCGGCAACCATAATGGTGGCATAAATCATCATTACCCAACTACAATAGCGTCCTTTACCTTTTTCTTAAAGTTATCTAAGCATACTGCTCCACCATCTCTCTAAGGCTTACAAATGTTTTCTTAATTTTCTTATTTTCCATCTCGTCAATGATACGAAAGGTCCAAAATCTAGTACATATTCTCCTATACAAGTTAGTTGCACAACACAATCATTAAATATCCTTCTAATACCGGAAACGTTACCACATCACGTACAATCCAAATCGACCCACTTCAATCGAAACATTTATCTAAGTACAACTTTTGACGACCCTAACCAATCCTTCATCTTCCTTTTTAATCTCACAACTTCGATGATCCGTATAATTTCACACTTGATCATCATTCCAATCACAATCTCAACAATACCATCTCATCATCTGGTTGGTGATATAACTTCCAAAAATTTCTGACTCATACCGACACATCTCGCCAACAACACACAATCCACTTTACTATTTAACATTCCTAAAAGATTTCTATACTTTAATAATTCTCAACTATCATACGCCGCACTTCCGTGTGCTTCTCCGATATTCTTCTTCTTATTACTAAACATTTCATACTTGACTTCATCTTACCATTTCCAGCAAGAATTGTCCACTTCAAACACAATTATCTTCATCAATACAGACCTCCCAGACACAAAATTATATTTCAAAATGAAGGGAATTTCGTGTAGATTCCAGAACTTCGAGAATCGCTCAAATCTGAATTACGAGTAAAAAGTTATCGTCCTTGCAATGGGACTGGTCAAGAAATCCCGTATACAAACTTCCACCAAACAAAATCAGCATCAGACCCAACTATTCAAACGCGTCTTTCTCTCTGCTCAAAAACATGCCGAAGACAAAATTTATATGTAAATTGTAGGGAATTTTGTAAACTTTCCGAAACGTCCAGAATCGCTTTCATCGCAGTTACGAGTAGAAAGTTATGCCTCTTATACTGAAGGCTGTTCCATAAATGTGAAAATAAAAACTGAAATTGGTGAACATGAGTTCTACCTCTTTCTCTTGCTTCCAAACTCTTCCAACTATCCTTGCTCTTCACCCAACTCTGAAAATCATCCGACTTCACTCCAGATATACTCCACTTGCATATCACTATTCGTCACATTGCCATATCTTCTCCGAGAAGCAAACATCAATCATACTGACTCGTCCTCCTTCAAATGCCTCAACTGGACCGACAGATAAAATCATGAGTCCATACTCTCGTCGATTCGCAACAACACAGTTCTGACAACACTTGCACAAAATCAAATCAACTCCAACAACACTTGTACTCTTACCCTTAATATCACCTTGAGTTAACTCCTCACACCAGAAACATCTCCGGAAAGCAAACTTCTCCCCCACTTGTTTCAAACCAACACCGGGAGCCAACGGTCAGAAAACAAACAAGTACCGACAGTGTTCCACACACTTGTCGTGTACCAAGGGATAAACGACATTAGACAACTTGGCCGGACAGACCGACCTGCTCTGATACCACTAAATGTAACACCCTTCTACCCCACAATAAATTTTAGAAAAGATAATTCTTAATATCAGAGTAACATCAATGAGAAAGGTGCCACATATATTCAAAAAACATCATTTAGTAATCATTATCCTGTCCCGTAACACGGGTTACACATTCTTAATAATAAAATCCACAACTACGCAGCGGAAATAAACATTTTATGTCATTTCAATAAAATACTTCATACTAAATATATCCAAATCAAATCATCATCAACAATGTAAAAATTCAACATAAAACAAAAGAACGCGAGGTTCACAACAAATCCCAACCCGATGTTACATGACACAGAGTAGGACACCTCTAAACTAAACAATGCTAACGACACACTTCAATGCTACATCCTCCATCGTCGCGAATCTACTATTGGTTATCTGCAAGTTACCTACATAAGAGGCAACATTTCCAAGCAGGCAGGGTGAGAAATCACAATTCATTATAGTAATATAAGTACATGGAAGATGAACAGGAAGGCGACAATAACATCATGGCATAGCCAACGACAGCATCATAGCATAATTAATCAACAACATCGTAGCATAATCAACCACAACATCATAGCATAATCAACATCAACCTCATAGCATAGTCAACAACAACATCATAGTATAATCAACAACAACATCAGGATATAATCAACAACAACATCATGATCCGATCAACATCAACATCATGGTACAATCAACAGCAACATCATGATATAATCAACAACAACATCATAGTTTAATCAACAACAACACCATGATACACTCAACATCAACATCATAGTATGATCAACAGCAACATCATGATATAATCAACAACAACATCATAGTTTTATCAACAACAACACCATGATATCCACAATAAAACATATATATTATTTGACAATCATCTCATACACATGCAATGCCACTTAGAATGAAATGCAACTTCATCGGAAACATGCATGTGGTACCAATTCAACGTGCGATGGACACTGGCCATCAACCCTCCAAAAGGAGCACAACATAATCAACGTATCACTCCAATCCGCACAATGGGATTGAAGCTACCAATGGACCGAAGCCCCAACATAAAAATGCTATGAAATGCAATGATGCTAATTCTCCTCAATTCATCAAATATCAACGTGTGCATCATTCATTTCATATTCAACAGTTAATCATCATCCATCGTGTTTTATCATCCATACAACAGCAAAACAACAAGACAACAACAATCAGCAAGAGGAAACATTAAAACAGCAAAAACGGCTAAAACAGTTGTCTGACACGGCCGCCCGTGTCCTGTGACACGGCTCGTGTCAGAAGGCCTGCACGAAAAATCCAAACCAGAAGAATTACAGCAGAAAACAGAGGCCTGACACGCCCGCCCGTGTCCCGTGACACGGCCCGTGTCGGAAGCTCTGTAACAAAAGTTTTCATTTTCCCCAACCAGTAAGCTGACACGGGTGCCCGTGTTGTGTGACACGGCCCGTGTCAGGGTGCGACAAAATCCCATTTTCCAAAAAGTGATTTTTCTGCTGCGTTTTCGACTCAGAATGCCCCATAATTCAGTTTTGTCCAAAACGGAATTTGATTAAAAGACTCACACAATGCACATACATCAAATACACCAATTTGTTTCACTCATTCTCATCACAACACTCACTCCTGACACAATCTATATCATCAAACACCACCATTATTCAAGAATATACAAAACCTAATCTATTCATAAACCAATTCTTATAAAATTATAATAAACCGTGAAAACTCCCCATACCTTAGAGTAATCCAAAGCTTTATCCTTCTTTCTCCAAGATTCTCCTAGCAACCTTCAAGCCTTAGGGTTATTTTCCTTCTCCTCTCTTCTTCAGCGTTCTTCACCAAAAACACGATCAGTTAGAAAAGTGATTGGTCATCTCCTCTTTAGACAAAACATTCCAGTTTATGAACTTCCAACTCTACCCTTACCTCTTTATCCTTTAAGACCACCTCGTCTTTTCTCTTAATATTTTTAATAACAATAATAATAGTATAAATAATACATTAATTATTTATTCTATTAAATTATTAAAACAAATACTCTTTTGATCCAAAATTCTCCAAAATTACCAAAACTTCTTACTTCTTCCTAAATTAAATAAATAAATAAATAAATAAATGATTAAATTAGATTTTCGGGGTGTTACAACTCTCCCCTACTTTAAGAATTTTCGTCCTCGAAAATTTACTCGATGCAGACCACTCCAGATACGTTATCACCTCTGACTAATCAACTCTCATGTTGCGAGTGGCAACACCACGAATAACGTAATACAACAATATACTTTATCAATGCCAACAACAAGATGAAATGCTCACGCGATGTACTCGACGACCAACTCAAAACACCGAGAATAATCAGGTTAGGAACATACAGGTTCACTATGAACCAGAATACAACACGATCGTTACCATCGCTATAGACAACTCTCCCCTAACTCCCCATCATAGGAATTAGCTACTCGCACCCGAACCATCACCATAGGTAACGAGGCAACAACATGGTAAGAACACAAAGGCCCAAAGCACCATTTCAACGTAACCAACTACCGACATCGTTGATACTCACCTAAAAACCAACTGCGCTACCCGCGCTTTCCCTGCGCACTCTGAGTACTCGCAACTATCTAATCTACCAAGTTTACATCAACTTTCGACCATCAAAGCAGACATAAGAAAAGACCTTTCAACTTAACTCATCGGAAATTCCATCCAAACAGGCATTCTATACTCTTATGATTACTGAATACTTCGAACTTAGATCCGTAAATAATACCTCTGAATATCCAACACAACTACAACTGCACCCAATTCCAAATCTTGAATAGGATAGATACTTTCAAGAATTCCTAATTATCGTCAACATAAGCTACAACTTCACCACCTTGTATTAACACATCATCAAAATTCATCTCAACGCATAACAATCTCACCACAACATAAGGATACATGTGTCCGATTAATCTCAACAAGAAAAAAAATCATCTTCCAAACAGAGCTTAACACCCAATAGCCATAGATTTAGCCTCAATAACTTACACTTAACATGGCATATTAACCAAACCAATCAAACAAACTAATTCCTCAAATCCTACTCATATTAGCACAATTCTCCAAAATCCCTCATCCGAGTTAACACAACCACTCAACTTCATCTTTACAAATCATAATTCACACCTTGCTAACTCAGCATATAGCTTCACTTCTTTCAATACTTGCATCTCAACTCTCAAATACTTTACGCGATCTTCTTCTGATTTTATAAAACATCAGAATATTCACAATGAACACCAGTTATAACTTATCCAAACAAGTACGGAAAATACCTTTCATATTACCATATATACACTTTAAGGCATACCAACCACTACCCTTCTCGATCTGACATCCTTGGTCAAATCATAGTCTTACATTACCATTTACTTGCTACTTGGTTTATCTCTACAGTTCTTCAAGTCTCATGTCAGTCGAATTCTCGATCCACCACAAACCAAAACCCAAGTTATCCAGAACACAACTGTGAGTTTCCAAACTACTCATTGATCAACTCGCAACCTCATACTAACATCCTCAAGTCTGCCTCATTTCCCTTATATAGGAATCCGCATCGACAACTCAAACAATTCATAGGCACTTGGCTCAACCCCAAACAATTCACTGCGCATACTATTCTAGTTGGCAAGGCACGTCTACCCCATCCAACATGATTCCGTCGACTATCAATAAGAGATTAAGGGTGATCAGTTCCTCAATTTGTCAATAAACAACCTGCAACCATAATGGTGGCATAAATCATCATTACCCAACTACAATAGCCTCCTTTACCTTTTTCTTAAAGTTATCTAAGCATACTGCTCCACCATCTCTCTAAGGCTTACAAACGTTTTCTTAATTTTCTTATTTTCCATCTCGTCAATGATACGAAAGGTCCAAAATCCAGTACATATTCTCCTATACAAGTTAGTTGCACAACACAATCATTAAATATCCTTCTAATACCGGAAACGTTACCACATCACGTACAATCCAAATCGACCCACTTCAGTCGAAACATTTATCTAAGTTCAAACTTTTGACGACCCTAACCAATCCTTCATCTTCCTTTTTAATCTCATAACTTCGATGATCCGTATAATTTCACACTTGATCATCATTCCAATCACAATCTCAACAATACCATCTCATCATCTGGTTGGTGATATAACTTCCAAAAATTTCCGACTCATACCGACACATCTCGCCAACAACACACAATCCACTTTACTATTTAACATTCCTAAAAGATTTCTATACTTTAATAATTCTCAACTATCATACGCCGCACTACCGTGTGCTTCTCCGATATTCTTCTTCTTATTACTAAACATTTCATACTTGACTTCATCTTACCATTTCCAGCAAGAATTGTCCACTTCAAACACAATTATCTTCATCAATACAGACCTCCCAGACACAAAATTATATTCCAAAATGAAGGGAATTTCGTGTAGATTCCAGAACTTCAAGAATCGTTCAAATCTGAATTACGAGTAAAAAGTTATCGTCCTTGCAATGGGACTGGTCAAGAAATCCCGTATATAAACTTCTACCAAACAAAATCAGCATCAGACCCAACTATTCAAACGCGTCTTTCTCTCTTCTCAAAAACATGCCGAAGACAAAATTTATATGTAAACTGTAGGGAATTTCGTAAACTTTCCGAAACGTCCAGAATCGCTTTCATCGGAGTTACGAGTAGAAAGTTATGCCTCTTATACTGAAGGCTGTTCCATAAATGTGAAAATAAAAACTGAAATTGGTGAACATGAGTTCTACCTCTTTCTCTTGCTTCCAAACTCTTCCAACTATCCTTGCTCTTCACCCAACTCTGAAAATCATCCGACTTCACTCCAGATATACTCCACTTGCATATCACTATTCGTCACATTGCCCTATCTTCTCCGAGAAGCAAACATCAATCATACCGACTCGTCCTCCTTCAAATGCCTCAACTGGACCGACAGATAAAATCATGAGTCCATACTCTCGTCGATTCGCAACAACACAGTTCTGACAACACTTGCACAAAATCAAATTAACTCCAACAACACTTGTACTCTTACCCTTAATATCACCTTGAGTTAACTCCTCACACCAGAAACATCTCCGAAAAGTAAACTTCTCCCCCACTTGTTTCAAACCAACACCGGGAGCCAACGGTCAGAAAACAAACAAGTACCGACAATGTTCCACACACTTGTCGCGTACCAAGGGATAAACGACATTAGACAACTTGGCCGGACAGACCGACCTGCTCTGATACCACTAAATGTAACACCCTTCTACCCCACAATAATTTTTAGAAAAGATAATTCATAATATCAGAGTAACATCAATGAGAAAGGTGCCACATATATTCAAAAAACATCATTTAGTAATCATTATCCTATCCCGTAACACGGGTTACACATTCTTAATAATAAAATCCACAACTACGCAACGGAAATAAACTTTTTATGTCATTTCAATAAAATACTTCATACTAAATATATCCAAATCAAATCATCATCAACAATGTAAAAATTCAACATAAAACAAAAGAACGCGAGGTTCACAACAAATCCCAACCCGATGTTACATGACACAGAGCAGGACACCTCTAAACTAAACAATGATAACGACACCATTCAATGCTACATCCTCCATCGTCGCGAATCTACTCTTGGTTATCTGCAAGTTACCCACATAAGAGGCAACATTTCCAAGCAGGCAGGGTGAGAAATCACAATTCATTATAGTAATATAAGTGCATGGAAGATGAACAGGAAGGCAACAATAACATCATGGCATAGCCAACGACAGCATCATAGCATAATTAATCAACAACATTGTAGCATAATCAACCACAACATCATAGCATAATCAACATCAACCTCATAGCATAGTCAACAACAACATCATAGTATAATCAACAACAACATCAGGATATAATCAACAACAACATCATGATCCGATCAACATCAACATCATGGTACAATCAACAGCAACATCATGATATAATCAACAACAACATCATAGTTTAATCAACAACAACACCATGATACACTCAACATCAACATCATAGTATGATCAACAGTAACATCAGGATATAATCAACAACAACATCATAGTTTAATCAACAACAACACCATGATATCCACAATAAAACATACATATTATTCGACAATCATCTCATACACATGCAATGCCACTTAGAATGAAATGCAACTTCATCGGAAACATGCATGTGGTACCAATTCAACGTGCGATGGACATTGGCCATCAACCCTCCAAAAGGAGCACAACATAATCAACGTATCACTCCAATTCACACAATGGGATTGAAGCTACCAATGGACTGAAGCCCCAACATAAAAATGCTATGAAATGCAATGATGCTAATTCTCCTCAATTCATCAAATATCAACGTGTGCATCATTCATTTCATATTCAACAGTTAATCATCATCCATCGTGTTTTATCATCCATACAACAGTAAAACAACAAGACAACAACAATCAGGAAGAGGAAACATTAAAACAGCAAAAACGGCTAAAACAGTTATCTGACACGACCGCCCGTGTCCTGTGACACGGCCCGTGTCAGAAGGCCTGCACGAAAAATCCAAACCAAAAGAATTACAGCACAAAACAGAGGCCTGACACGGCCGCCCGTGTCCCGTGACACGGCCCGTGTCGGAAGCTCTGTAACAAATGTTTTCATTTTCCCCAACCAGTAAGCTGACACGGGTGCCCGTGTTGTGTGACACGACCCGTGTCAGGGTGCGACAAAATCCCATTTTCCAAAAAGTGATTTTTCTGCTGCGTTTTCGACTCAGAATGCCCCAAAATTCAGTTTTGTCCAAAATGGAATTTGATTAAAAGACTCACACAATGCACATACATCAAATACACCAATTTGTTTCACTCATTCTCATCACAACACTCACTCCTGACACAATCTATATCATCAAACACCACCATTATTCAAGAATATACAAACCCTAATCTATTCATAAACCAATTCTTATAAAATTATAATAAACCGTGAAAACTCCCCATACCTTAGAGTAATCCAAAGCTTTATCCTTCTTTCTCCAAGATTCTCCTAGCAACCTTCAAGCCTTAGGGTTATTTTCCTTCTCCTCTCTTCTTCAGCGTTCTTCACCAAAAACACGATCAGTTAGAAAAGTGATCGGTCATCTCCTCTTTAGACAAAACATTCCAGTTTATGAACTTCCAACTCTACCCTTACCTCTTTATCCTTTAAGACCACCTTGTCTTTTCTCTTAATATTTTTAATAACAATAATAATAGTATAAATAATACATTAATTATTTATTCTATTAAATTATTAAAACAAATACTCTTTTGATCCAAAATTCTCCAAAATTACCAAAACTTCTTACTTCCTCCTAAATTAATTAAATAAATAAATAAATGATTAATTTAGATTTTCGGGGTGTTACAGAAGCCATAACCACCACTTAGTAGTTATTTTTTAGCACTATAAATAGGAGTTAGTTCTATGTAATAAGGGTGTTCATATTTTTGTACAAGTTACTCAAAGAAATTCAAAGTACCCACGTGTAGAGAAACGAGTTCGTGAGAATGTACGTAATGTAACACCACTTTCTTTCATCAATGCAATCTGTCTTCATCATGTTTAGGATTCAACCATTTACTTTCCATGCCTTTACAATTTCTTGAACCTTATCTTGCATGCCAAATTTACTTTCAAAGTCATTTAAACTTTCTGCATTTACCTTCGACTGCACTTTTACATTCAAGCGTTTAATCTTCAAGCATTTACTTTTCAAAGTCTTTTATTTTCAAGAACGTGGAGTTCACCTTTAATTCATTGCACTTATTTTCAAAGTCCTTTATTTTTCCTGCACTTTACCTTCGACAACACTTTTATCATTCCAGCCTTAACTTTTCAAGAACGTGGAGTTCGTCGCATTTTACTTTCAAAAGTCTTTACATTTCTGCATTTTATCTTTGAAGCCATTTATTTCCTTGCTATTTACATTCGACAGTCATTTACTTTCTTGCACTTTTTACATTCAAGAATGTGGAGTTCAAGCACTTTTACTTTGCTGCAATTTACCTTCATGCATTTTGTATTAATTCAAGCCTTTACTTTCAAAGCTTTTTACTTATTGTCATTTCCTTTCGACGCCTTTGATTTCTGCATCCTTTATTTACAGCCCTTTAAAGTTCAAGCCTTTACTTTACCTTAGTCGAACGTGGAGTTCAGTTAGACTTTTATTTCAGCATTGTCGAACGTGGAGTTCAATTTACATTCTCTTTATTTTCCATTTGTCATTTACATTTGTCTCTCAAATTTAGCACATGTCCTAGGATTTGTGTGGTCGATCCTGCAAGTTAGTCAGTTTTATTTAAGATTGATAGACCAGAGGTTGTTTACCAAAATTCACAGTAAACGCATGTTTTGTAGTGAAACCAATGCAAAACACTTGACTTGGCATGCAGATGAAAGAAATATAGATGAAAAATTTCGACATCCGGCAGATTCACCACAGTTGATGAAAATTGATAATTATTATCTTGATTTTGGAGAAGAAGAAAGAAACCTTCGCTTGTCATTATCTACTGATGGAATGAACCCACATGGTCTTCAAAGTATCTCACATACCACATGCCCTGTGATTATTATAATTTATAACCTACCTCCATGGCTATGTATGAAGCGTAAGTACATGATGTTATCTATGTTAATTTATGGGTCTAAATAACCAGGGAATAACATAGACGTATACTTGGCACCGTTAATCGAAGATTTAAAGATTTTGTGGGAGAACGGTGTGGAGGTTTATGATGGATATAAGAAATAAAGTTTCAATTTGAGGGCGATGTTGTTTGGCACAAATAATGGTTTTCCAACATTCGGAAATCTATCAGGGTATAACATTAAAAGGTATTTGTAAAATGTTATTAGGGATTTTTCAATAAAATTATATATTCTATCATTTAATAAAATTATATATTTGTCATTTGATATATTCTATGGATTATGGATTTTTATATTGTGTTTATGTTTTTCTTTATTACAAGTCAAATGACTAGTAACGAGGAAAACTCACATGATACTTCTAAGAATGATGGAAATTCAAAAAAATTGACCTCTTCTTCCACCCACGGTTGACAAGCGTATGTGCAAAAGGCTTGTCAAACTGAGTACTCACATCTTTCACCTTTTCAAAAATTTGGTCACCTGTCAATGTAGGTGGAGCTCTATCTTGTTCTGGATTTCCATTGAATGCTTTTCTCCACCCACGGTAGTGATGATTAGAATTTAAGAATCTACGATGAACGAGAAAGACATTCTTCTGACAAAATTCCAATCGTGTCCAACATATTTTTTCTTCACAAATAGGACACGCATATTAACCTTTAATGTTATACCCTGATAGATTTCCGTATCCTGGAACATCATTAATTATGCCAAACAACATCGCCCTCAAATTGAAACTTTCTTTCCTATATCCGTCATAAACCACCACACCGTTCTCCCACAAAATCTTTAAATCTTCAATTAAAGGTGTCAAACATACGTCTATGTCATTCCCTGGTTGTTTAGGCCCAAAAATTAACATAGATAACATCATCTACTTACGCTTCATACATAGCCATGGAGGTAGGTTATAAATCATAATAATCACATGCCATGTGGTATTTAAGATACTTTGAAGACCATTTGGTTCATTCCATCAGTAGATAATGCCAAGCGAAGATTTCTTGCTTCTTCTCCAAAATCAGGATAATCATTATCAATTTTCATCCACTGTGGTGAATCTTCCGGATGTAGAAACTTTCCATCTATAATTCTTTCATCAGCATGCCAAGTCAAGTGTTTTGCATCGGTTTCACTACGAAACATGTGTCTAAATCTCGAAATTATAGGAAGATACCATAAGACTTTTGCTGGAGATTATTTTTTCTTATATCGAGAGACACCGCATTTAGGGCACTCATTTAACGATGCATATTCATTTCAAAACAAAATGCAATCATTTGGACAAGCATGTATCTTATCATAGCTCATGCCAATATAGCACAACATTTTTTTTGGCCTCATAGGTTCGATTAGGAAGAACATTATCCTTCGGAATCATATCTTTCATAAGGGCTAATACCTCTGTGAAACTTTTATCCGACCATCCATTTCTTGCCTTTAAGTTGTACAACTTTAATACCGCAGACAATCTTGTGAATTTAGTGCAACCTTTATTCAAAGGTTTCTCTGCATCGCTTACCAATCTCTCAAATATTTTGGGACAATCCTGAAGATCTTCTTGAAGTGCTTCTGCAACCTCTTCGACTCGATCACAATCGTATGTATCTGTGCCATTGTCGTTTGAAGCATAGATCGTATTATCCCCCGGTTCAACATTCTTGTTACTTATCTCACCATGTAATATCCAACATGTATAACTTCGATCAATTTCATGCCTCTTTAAATGTGATTCCAACTCAACTGCGTCAATCCGACGCCCATAACAACAATTTAAGCAAGGACATGTGATTCGACTGGGGTCTTTGGCGTGTTCAACAACAAACTTAATGAATTCTAATACCCCATTCTCGTACACTTTTGACAACCGATTAGAAGACATCCATTTTTTATCCACGGTTTTACTAAGTAAGATAAACAAAAACACTAATTATTCATGCAACTATAGCAAAAGAACAACTAATTACCTGTAGAGAAGTCAGCAACTTCAGGAACCACACAGTGTAAGATTCTTGGAAACGATCAGAAAGCTGACGGAGGGAGTATTTCTGGAACTGGAGCGTGACCGGAAACAGAGGGAGTTACGAACTGGTGAATGAAGGCGGATGGAGTAGCGTTGCGAGCTGCTTCAGACGAAGGGGAGATCGGACAGTGGGGTGGTCGAGTCGAACAGTGACGGAACAAGATGAAGGAGCTTCACGAGCTTCTTCTTCGTTTCTATTTAGGTTCCACTTGAAATGTCCAGGGAAACAACGGAGGAACGACGGCGGAACGAACAGAGAAAGGCCGTTCGGAAACGAAGAGAAAATTGCTGGATACGAATGGGGAACGGTTGGAAGGAGAGTTTCAGAAGTTTTGGAAGTTTTAGGGTTTCGTAAGTTTTGGAAATTTCAAAATTTTTGGTTGGTACTATGAGTTTAGTATTTAGAAAGTAATGACATAAGGCAGCGCTTTCTGAAGCACTTTCTTATGTATTGCCTTTTGCAGTCTATTCTATAGCCTATAGCAGCGCTTTTATGAAGAACTTTCTAAAGAACGTCCTTTAGTAGCACTTTTCAGAAGCGCTTTCTAAAGTTTGGTCTATAGCAGCGCTTTTTAAAAACGCTCTCGTATGTATGGCCTTTAGCAGGGCTCTTTAGAAGCGCTTTCTAAAGTTAGCCTTTAGTAGCGCTTTTTCTCAATTTAGTATATATATTTAATTTTTTTTAAACTTATAGTAGTGCTTTGGGAAAAAAGCATTGTCTATGGAGTGCTGCCTAAAACCAGTTTTGGCGTAGTGTTTGCAAGTCGGTAGCTTTAAGCTAACCGATTATCGATCTCCTCCCATTGTCTCATGTCATTTTTATTTTGCTCTTGAAAATTGATAGGACGACAACCTTTATTTGCCTTGAAAGTAATCGCTGTCAGATCAGATCCAACATCAGTCAATACAATCTCATAAAGTACCTCAAACTGTTTGGATACAACATGTGGAATATGATGCTCCACATAGTTGTAGCAAACTAATGGGGCGACGAGAGTACAATATTGAATCTGATCATGCAAGTGGCGGCAACATTTGTGGAGTGTAGGGACGTCAAGTAATAGGTTTCATGCCTTCTTCTATATTTTATGTTATAAAAAAAAGATAAAGATTAACAAAGGATTCATAAAATTAGTTGAAATTCTGGCATTGCAGACAACAGATGTCCTAACACATGTCAAGACATTGTTCTGCATAATTATTTAAACAAGAACAGAACAAAAAACTGATACCTTGAACATCAGTAACTGCAGAAACACCGATGTTTCGACATCTGTTCCAACATGTTAATAAATACTAAACTGTAAACTGCAGAATGATAAATAACACAGAATATGATGACCCACTATCAAGCATGCACACTTGCATGTGACACCCTTGCTTTAAAACCATATAAAAAAGAAAGCACTAGACCAGGAAGCAACAAGTTTTTGGCGTCGTTGCCTTCAACAGAGAGTTGTGATGAGGCATGGAAAGTAAAACATTCCTTCATTCTTTTTAGAACATGTATGGATCTCTTGAACTATGACTTTCCCAATGTTGATTTCTCTCAGTCCAGTTATACAGTGAAGCAACACCAATCTAGCCCTTGAAACTGTCTCATTGTGAGCAGTTGGTTTGATGGAGTGCTTAGCGAACTGGTACTGCACCTTCACATCAGGCTCAAGTATATCCTTCGGACAGCTTTCTCTACCCAAGTTGTTCCAGGCACACATAATGATTCCATGTAAGCATCATGCTCATCCTCCTGCGAAGTAAGTACTAGGTTTTGGTACTCATCTTCCTTTTTTTTCTAGTTTGAAGTAAAAATTGATGTCGGATTCATTGTATACTACCCTCGTTCCTCTAACCAGCACTTCCAACCTTTTGTGACCTGGGTCTATTAGGTTTGAGTAAAACTCGTTGAACAATGTTGAGTTGTAGGGACCTGGTTACTTGCAAAAGTTGCCCCATTTCAGTTTTGTGATAGTCACTCCTAAGTCACCAGGAAGTCCAAGTTTATCGTCCTCATTGTCCATTACAAAGCCTCTCTCAGCAAAAATGTTCATCTTGCTGAAATGATCCACAAATCGCTTGTTCAACATTCACAAAGGTATCATCTTCCTCTTGGCTTGAAAGGTCAACCATGGGGATGACACTCTTCTTTGCTACTGTTTTGTAGCGGCGACCGGCGGCTGTATCTTTTGTCATTTTTGAGTGAAAGGGAGATGAGAGGATTTGTGAGAAATTAGGGTTCTGGGAAGAAAAGGTAGAGAATGAGGAATGAAACTGTTGTTTTGAATTTTTGGAGAGAGAGAGAGAAAAGTGTTGGTATAATTGTGGAGGGAAGTTGAAAAGGGTATTTGGAAAGTGGAGAGAGGAAAATACGGTTTTGGGGAGATGCAGAGAGAAAAATGTATCTTTTTATGACAATTAGGGCAAGAGGCGAAAAGACTTGAAACTAACCAAGGAAAAGACACCAGTAGTGGCCTTAGCGTGTTTTGATAGACAAGGCAGTCTGACGTGGCAGACTGCACTATAATTGCTCTACAGCTATGCATGGTCCAAGGCGCGTGATCCCAATGCCAATCTTCATTCTCTCTCATTCTTTTGAAACAAAACGCTTCGTTTGCTTCATCGTGTCCAAGAGAAAATAATTAATGCCAGATCAACATTAATCACTTCCTTATGGACTTAGCAGAATTAATTCTTACACATCTTCCCATATTCCTTCTCCACTATTCTCTTGTCCTTTTCTGGCGCGTCAAGTCTTGCCATGGGCTGATACCATAAAAACTTAAATGATCCTGCATAAAAATTAAAATAAAAGAGATTGCATAAAGCTGGGCTGCCTCCCAGTAGCGCTATTTTAAGGTCTTATTGCTTGACCAAAATAAGTATCCATTAATCAATAAAATGGAGGGAACCCCTTGTGTTGTGTGAGGTTTCTCCAAAATAAGTCTTGCCCCTTTGGCCATTAACCTTGAATCTTTCTCCATTTTTCTCATTCAACAACTCTACAACACCATGGGGGTAAATCTCTTCCAGAATAAAGGGTCCATACCATCTTGATTGTAATTTTCCAGGAAATAACTTCAGCCTTGAGTTAAAAAGTAGAAGTTTTTGGCCTTTTACCAATTCCCTCTTCTGACATCTCCTGTCGTGCCACTTCTTGGTCTTTTCTTTATACAACTCAGCATTCTCGTATGAGAATAGTCTATGTTCATCCAACTCATTCAATTGGAGCATTCTAGCTTGGCCAGCATTTTTAAGATTAAAGTTTAGTTGCTTCACAGCCAAAAAGCCTTATGCTCAAATTCAATGGGTAGGTGACACGCTTTTCCATAGACAAGTCTACAAGGAGACATGTCTAAGGGAGTCTTATAGGCAGTCCTATACGCCCATAGTGCTTCATCCAAGTGCTTGGACCAATCCTTCCTTGTGGGGTTAACCACCTTTTCCAAAATTCTCTTGATTTCTCTATTGGAAAGCTCCACTTGCCCACTAGTCTATGAAAGATAAGCTATTGCAACCTTGTGCTTTATCCTATATATTTCCATTAAGTTTTCAAAAAGTTTGTTGCAAAAATTGGATCCACCGTCACTGATGATGGCTCTAGGCGTGCCATGTCTTGTCAAGATGTTCTTGAGCAAGAACTTGGTCACCACCTTAGCATCATTGGATGGTGTTGCTACTGCTTCAATCCACTTGGATACATAATCCACAGATACAAGGATGTAAAGATTGCCGAAGGATGGAGGGAAAGGTCCCATGAAATCAATGCCCCACACATTAAAAATTTCTATTTCAAGAATGCTTGTGAGTGGAATTTCTTGTCTCATGGATACATTCCCAACCCTCTGGCATTTATCACACATTTTGATTAAGTCACGAGTATCCTTAAAAATAGAAGGCCAGAAATAACATGATTGCAACACTTTTGCTGCAGTTCTGACTCCTCCAAAGTGTCCACCGTAGGGGGTTTTGTGGCAGGCTGACAAGATCTGTCGTGCCTCCATATAGTCAACGCATCTCCTCAATAACTAATTAGTACACTGCTTGTATAGGTAGGGCTCGTCGCAAAAGTAACTCTTGATAGTGTGGAAGAACCTCTTTCTTTGTTGGAAGTTGAATTCTGGTGGTATGACTCTGCTGACCAAGTAGTTAACAATGTCAGCGTACCAAAGAGTTGTGCCATCAGTAATCAACAACAACTTCTCATCCGGAAAACTTGCTTTAATGTCCCCACTATTTTGGGGTTGAACTTCTTCAGGTAGCCTTGAGAGGTGATCAGCAACTGAGTTTTCAACTCCTTTCTTGTCCCTTATTTCTAGGTCAAACTCCTGTAATAAGAGAACCCATCTTATGAGATGTGGCTTTGCATCTTTTTTGGCAATCAAATACTTGATTGCTGCATGATCAGTGTACACAATGACTTTAGTTCCTACCAAATAAGGTCTGAACTTATCAAAGGCAAACACTACTGCCAGCAGCTCCTTCTCTGTAGTTGTGTAGTTGATTTATGCTTCTATCAAAGTCTTGCTTGCATAGTAGATAGTGTGAAAAACTTTGTTGTGCCTTTGGCCTAACACAACACCAATGGCAAAGTCACTGGCATCACACATTAATTCAAATGGCTTGGACCAATCAGGGGTTTTGACTACAGGTACAGAAATGAGAGCCTCCTTCAAAAGATTGAAAGATTCAAGGCACTCCTTACTGAAGACAAAAGACGTGTCATGCTGCAACAGCTGGCATAGGGGTTTAGTTATTTTTTAGAAATCTTTTATGAACCTCCTATAAAATCCAGCATGCCCCAAGAAACTCCTAATGCCCTTGATGTTGACTGGTGGGGGTAACTTTTCAATTACCTCTACCTTTGCTTGATCCACCTCTAATCCTTCTTTTGAAATTCTATGACCAAGAACAATCCCTTCTTTTACCATGAAATGGTATTTTTCCCAATTAAGAACCAGGTTGTTCTCTCCACATCTTGCCATCACCAACTCTAGATTCTTTAGACAATCCTTGAATGACTCTCCAAAAATTGAAAAGTCATCCATGAAGACTTCCATGGAATTCTCTATGATGTCTGAAAAGATAGGCATCATGCAACGTTGGAAGGTGGCTAGTGCATTGCACAGTCCAAACGACATCCTTCTAAAGGCAAAGGTGCCATAAGGGCAAGTGAATGTTGTTTTCTCTTGATCTTCCGGGGCTATTTCCATTTGGTTATAGCCCAAATATCCATCTAAGAAGCAATAATACTCCTTTCCAGCTAGCCTATCCAACATTTTATCAATGAAAGGCAAAGGGAAGTGATCTTTCCTAGTTGCCTTGTTCAGCTTCCTATAATCCATGCAAATCCTCCAACCAGAAACAGTTCTAGTGGGGATAAGCTCATTCTTCTCATTGATTATCACTGTCATGCCCCCTTCTTCGGTACACACTGGATGAGACTCACCCACACACTATCAGAGATTGGGTAAATAATTCCTGCATCCAGCCACTTGATAATTTCTTTCTTTACAACCTCCTTCATGATTGGGTTCAGCCTTCTTTGACTTTCAATGTTATTCTTAGCATTTTCTTCCAACAAGATTCTGTGTATGCAAATTGCTGGGATGATTCCCTTAATGTCAGAAATCTGCCATGCAATTGCCTTTTTGTGTCTCTTTAGTAGTCAAATTAGTTGCTCCTTCTTCTCTTCTTGCAGATCTGTAGCAATGATAACTGGCAGCTTATGTCCTACCTCCAGATATGCATACTGTAAATGCTCTGGCAGTTGCTTGAGCTCTAATTCAAGAGGTTCCTCTATGGAAAGCAGCTGCTGCTTGTGAGCAACAGTGGTAGATTCTATCACTTCCACAGATTCTTCCTCTTGCTTCTTCATTGGACCATAAATGATCCCATCTTCTAGTCCTTCATCTTCCAATTTGCCTAGCTCAATTTTCAACACATCACTAGCTTTTAGGAGGTTTTTATGAATTAAACCTTCCCAACTAGATATCATGGAACAGTCAACTACCTCATCTTCTGGGTATTGCAAGGCATAGAGTATGTTGAACACTACGTGCTGCCCGTTCACTCTCATAGTGAGTTCTCCTCTTTCTACTTCAATTAAGGTTCTACCCGTTGCTAGGAATGACCTTTCCAACAATATGGGTGTTCCTTCATCAGCCTCAAAGTCCATAATAATGAAATCAGCAGGGAAGACAAATTTGTCAACCCTTACCAACACATCTTTTATCTTTCCTTGTGGGTAGCAAATACTTCTATTTGCCAGCTGCAAGGTGATAGTTGTAGGCCTAGCAGTGCCTATCCCTAGCTTCTTGAAAATGGATAGGGGCATGAGATTAATGCTAGCCCCTAAATCACAAAGTGCCTTTCCACAAAAGGTATCTCCAATGGTGCATGGAATAGTGAAACTTCTAGGATCCTTTAGTTTGGGAGGAAGTTTGTCTTGAACCAATTGACTACACTCTTGTGTGAGTGCAACCGTAGCAAATTATCCTACCCTTTTTCTCTTGGTGAGCACATCCTTCATAAACTTTGAGTAGTTTGGCATATGTTGAATAGCCCCAATCAATGGTATGTTGATGTGAAGCTGCTTTAAGATCTCCATAAACTTCACAAATTGTTGCGCTTCCTTGGCCTTTTTGATCCTTTGTGGAAAAGGAGGTGGTGGCCTTTCTTGAACAAACTTTTGCTTTCTGTTGGATTCAGTAATGACTTCTTGATTCTCATGAGGAATGAGGTCTGTAGTAGGTACATCATCTTTGTTCTTCTATTGCCCAGATGAAGACGGTTCTTCATCAACTTGGTTTCTTGCTCCAGAACTGTCTGGCATAGACAGATCAATGCTTGACTCTTTGCTCTTTGTAGCGGCCTCTTCAATTTCTTTACCATTTCTGAGTTTGAGGACTTGGCATGTTTCAATATTCTTCACTCCAGCTTGTGTATTTGGAGTCTCAGTAGAGCTAGAGAGAGTTCCCAAGTTTCTTGAGCTCAAAGCAATGGCAATTTGCCCTACTTGATTTTCCAAGTTCTTGATACTCACCCCTTGTGATTGAAATTGATTCTTTGCTTCTTGAATAAAGGACTTAAGTACATTATCTAGATGGTTGTTTCCTTGATTAACCCCAGCATAGTTAGGGTTAGAAAAACCAAGTGGGACTTGTGGTGTTATTGCTTGTGGCTTGGGTTGACTTTGATTGTTACTCCAGGAAAATTAGGATGGTTGCGCCATCCTGGGTTGTAAGCGTTGTTGTATGGATTATTGTATCTATTGTTGTTGTTGTTGGGATTGCCAACATAGTTAACAGAAACAGGATTTGTAGAACATTCTTCAAACAAATGTGGTCCTCCACAGTAGACACAGGCAACCTCAATAGCGTCAGTAACCGCCTTAACTGGTTCAGGCTTTGTCACTTCAGGACTCATCAGATTCTTCATCATCTGGTGGATCTGAGCCACTTGAGCAGCAAGAACTGTGGTCTCAGTGACTTCATGCACTCCAACAGGTTTCTTTTGAGTTGAACTTGCAGTGGCCCTAGTGACTGGCCATTGATAAGTGTTGGCAGTAATGCTCTCAATCAACTTGTAACCATCATCATAAGATTTAGACAAAAGAGCTCCACCACTGGATGCATCTAACATATTCCTTGAGGGTGGAATTAATCCATTGTAGAAAGTCTCAATTTGTATGCAGATGGGAATCCCATGATGAGGACATTGTCTCAACAGCTCCTTAAATCTTTCCCATGCATCAAACAACGATTCATCATCTCCTTGCCTAAATGTAGTGATCTCATTTCTCATCTTTGCATTCTTGGAAGGAGGAAAATACTTGTCCAGAAACTTTTATGCCAAAGCGTTCCATGTAGTAATGGAATTTGGTTCCAAAGAATTAAGCCAGCTCTTGGCTCTATCCCTTAGAGAGTATGGAAATAGCCTTAACCTAAAGGTATCGACAGGCACGTCAAGGATCTTAAAGTTGTCAGCAACATCCAGAAATTGTTTTAAATGCAGGTGTGGATCTTCATGGGGAGAGCCTGAATATTGACTAGCAGCTTGCAATATTTGGAACATCATAGGCTTGAACTCGAAATGTGGTGCTGTGATGACTGGTCTAGCAATGCCAGTATTCATAGCATTAGGATCAAAGACAACATAGTCCCTGATGCTGCGCGCTCGGTCATTAGCAATACCAATGATGTCTGGCTCCGCCATGTTTGCCTCTTGTAGTGACTCGTCTGATGATGACGATGAACTTTCTTCGTATGTGTCCACCTCGTGCACTACTCCTTCAGGTTCAGCCACGGCTGAGGTTGAGGAATCTCCAGATATTTGCTGAGAACGTAAAAATCTCCTTCGTGCGTTGAGAATTCTTTCAGGTTCAGGATAACCACTGTAAACTGGTTGTAACGACCTACACATGCAACAGCTTAAGCCTGTCGTGAAACCAAATCACAGCAAACGTTAAAGGCTCAAATACAATCTTTCTTAAACAAAAAAAATAAATATAGTAATTCAAACTTTTATACACTTCCCTGGCAACGGTGCCAAAAACTTGTTGCTTCCTGGTCTAGTGCTAAGAGTCAAGCACTGATCTGTCTACGCCAGACAGTTCTGGAGCAAGAAACCAAGTTGATGAAGAACCGTCTTCATCTGGGCAATAGAAGTACAAAGATGATGTACCTACTGTAGACCTCATTCCTCAAGAGAATCAAGAAGTCGTTATTGAATCCAATAGAAAGCAAAAGTTTGTTCAAGAAAGGCCACCACCTCCTTTTCCACAAAGGATCAAAAAGGCCAAGGAAGAGCAACAATTTGCAAAGTTTATGGAGATCTTAAAGTAACTTCACATCAACATACCATTGATTGAGGCTATTCAACAGATGCCAAACTACTCAAAGTTCATAAAGGATGTGCTCACCAAGAGAAAAAAGGGTAGGAGAATTTTCTACGGTTGCACTCACACAAGAGTGTAGTCAATTGGTTCAAGGCAAACTCCCTCCCAAACTGAAGGATCCTGGAAGTTTCACTATTCCATGAACCATTGGAGATACCTTTTGTGGAAAGACACTTTGTGATTTAGGGGCTAGCATTAATCTCATGCCCCTATCCATTTTCAAGAAGCTAGGGATAGGCGCTGTCAGGCCTACAACTATCACCTTGCAGCTGGGAGATAGAAGTATTTTCTACCCACAAGGAAAGATAGAAGATGTGCTAGTAAGGGTTGAAAATTTGTCTTCCCTGCTGATTTCATTATTATGGACTTTGAGGCTGATGAAGAAACACCCATCTTGTTAGGAAGGCCATTCCTAGCAACGGGTAGAACCTTAATTGATGTAGAAATAGGAGAACTCACTATGAGAGTGAACGGGCAGCATATAGTGTTCAACATACTCAATGCCTTGCAATACCCAGAAGAAGAGGTAGCTGACTGTTCCATGATATCTAGTTGGGAAGGTTTAATTCATAAAAACCTCCTAAAAGCTAGTGATGTGTTGAAAATTGAGCTAGGCAAATTGGAAGATGAAAGACTAGAAGATGGGATCGTTTATGGTCCAATGAAGAAGCAAGAGGAAGAATCTATGGAAGTGATAGAATCTACCAATGTTGTTCACAAGCAGCAGCTGCCTTCCATAGAGGAACCTCCTGAATTGGAGCTCAAACAACTATCAGAGCATTTACAGTATGCATATCTGGAGGCAGGACAGAAGCTGCCAGTTCTCATTGCTATAGATCTGTAAGAAGAGCAGAAGGAGCAACTAATTTCACTACTAAAGAGACACAAGAAGGAAATTGCATGGCAGATTTCTAACATTAAGGGAATCAGCCCAATAATTTGCATGCACAGAATCTTGTTGGAAGAAAATGCTAAGAATAACATTGAAAGTTAAAGAAGGCTGAACCCAATCATGAAGGAGGTTGTAAAGAAAGAAATTATCAAGTGGCTGGATGCAGGAATTATTTACCCTATCTCTGATAGTGTGTGGGTGAGTCCCATCTAGTGTGTACCGAAGAAGGGGGCATGACAATAATAATCAATGAGAAGAATGAGCTTATCCCCACTAGAATTGTTTCTGGTTGGAGGATTTGCATGGATTATAGGAAGCTGAACAAGGCAACTAGGAAGGATCACTTTCCTTTGTCTTTCATTGATCAAATGTTGGATGAGCTAGCTGGAAAGGAGTACTATTTCTTCATAGATGGATATTCGCGCTACAACAGAATTGCAATAGCCCCGGAAGATTAAGAGAAAATAACATTCACTTGCCCTTATGGCACCTTTGCCTTTAGAAGGATGCCATTTGGATTGTGCAATGCACCAGCCACCTTCTAACATTGCATGATGGTTGTGTTTTCAGACATCATAGAGAAATCCATGGAAGTCTTCATGGATGACTTTTCGGTTTTTGGAGAGTCATTCAAAGATTTTCTAAAGAATCTAGAGTTGGTGCTGGCAAGGTGTGAAGAGAACAACTTGGTTCTTAATTGGGAAAAATGTCATTTCATGGTAAAAGAAGGGATTGTTCTTGGTCATAGAATTTCAAAAGAAGGATTGGAGGTGGATCAAGCAAAGGTAGAGGTAATTGAAAAGTTACCCCCACCAGTCAACATCAAGGGCATTAGGAGTTTCTTGGGGCATGCTGGATTTTATAGGAGGTTCATAAAAGATTTCTCAAAAATAACCAAACCTCTATGCCAGCTGCTGCAGCATGACATGCCTTTTATCTTCAGTAAGGAGTGCCTTGAATCTTTCAATCTTTTGAAGGAGGCTCTCATTTCTGCACCTATAGTCAAAACCCCTGATTGGTCCAAGCCATTTGAATTAATGTTTGACGCCAGTGACTTTGTCATTGGTGATGTGTTAGGCCAAAGGCACAACAAAGTTTTTCGCACCATCTACTATGCAAGCAAGACTTTGATAGAAGCATAAATCAACTACACAACCACAGAGAAGGAGCTGCTGGCAGTAGTGTTTGCCTTTGATAAGTTCAGACCTTATTTGGTAAGAACACTGTGTACACTGATCATGCAGCAATCAAGTATTTGATTGCCAAAAAAGATGCAAAGGCATGGCTCATAAGATGGGTTCTCTTATTACAGGAGTTTGACCTAGAAATAAGGGACAAGAAAGGAGTTGAAAACTTAGTTGTTGATCATCTCTCAAGGCTACCCGAAGAAGTTCAACCCCAAAACAGTGGGGACATTAAAGAAAGTTTTCCGGATGAGAAGCTGTTGTTGATTACTGATGGCACGACTCCTTGGCACGCTGACATTCTCTACCTTTTCTTCCCGGAGCCCTAATTTCTCATAAACCCTCTCATCTCCGTTTCACTAAAAAATGACAAAAGATGCAGCCACCAGTCGCCGCTACAAAATAGTAGCAAAGAAGAGTGTCATCCCCATGGTTGACCTTTCAAGCCAAGAGGAAGATGATACCTTTGTGAATGTTGAAGCCCACAAGCGATTTGTGGATCATTTCAGCATGATGAACATTTTTGCTGAGAGAGGCTTTGTAATGGACAATGAGGACGATAAACTTGGACTTCCTGGTGACTTAGGAGTGACTATCACAAAAATGAAATGGGGTAACTTCTAACAGACCCAGGTCACAAAAGGTTGGAAGTGCTGGTTAGAGGAACGAGGGCAGTATACAATGAATCCAACATCAATTTTTACTTCAAACTGGAAAACAAGGAAGATGAGTACTAAAACCTAGTACTTACTTCGTAGGAGGATGGGCATGATGCTTACATGGAATTATTATGTGTGCTTGGAACAACTTGGGTAGAGAAAGCAGTCCGAAGGATGGACTTGAGGCCTGATGTGAAGGTGTAGTACCAGTTTGCTAAGCACTCCATCAAACCAACTGCTCACAATGAGTCAGTTTTAAGGGCTAGCTTGGTGTTGCTTCATTGTATAACTGGCTGAGAGAAATCAACATTGGGAAAGTCATAGTTCAAGAGATCCATACATGTTCTAAAAAGAAGGAAGGAATGTTTTACTTTCCATGCCTCATCACAACTCTCTGTTGAAGGCAACGACGCCAAAAACTTGTTGCTTCCTGGTCTAGTGCTTTCTTTTTTATACGGTTTTAAAGCAAGGGTGTCACATGCAAGTGTACATGCTTGATAGTGGGTCATCATATTCTTTGTTATTTATCATTCTGCAGTTTACAGTTTAGTATTGATTAACATGTTGGAACAGATGTCGAAACATCGGTGTTTCTGCAGTTACTGATGTTCAAGGTATCAGTTTTTTGTTCTGTTCTTGTTTAAATAATTATGCAGAACAATGTCTTGACATGTGTTAGGACATCTGTTGTCTGCTATGTCAGAATTTCAACTAATTTTATGAATCCTTTGTTAATCTTTATCTTTTTTTTATAACACAAAATATAGAAGAAGGCATGAAACCTATTACTTGGCGTCCCTACACTCCACAAATGTTGCCCCCACTTGCATGATCAGATTCAATATTGTACTCTCGTCGCCCCATTAGTTTGCTATAATTATGTGGACAACATATTCCACATGTTGTATCCAAACAGTTTGAGGTACTTTATGAGATTGTATTGACTGATGTTGGACTTGATCTGACAGCGATTACTTTCAAGGCAAATAAAGGTCGTCGTCCTATCAATTTTTAAGAGAAAAGTAAAAATGACATGAGACAATGGGAGGAGATCGATAACCGGTTAGCATAAAGCTACCGACCTGTAAACACTATGCCAAAACTGGTTTTAGGCAGCACTCCATAGCAACGCTTTTTTCCCAAAGCACTGCTATAAGTTAAAAAAATTAAAAATATATACTAAATTGAGAAAAAGCGCTACTAAAGGGTAACTTTAGAAAACGCTTCTGAAAAGCCCTGCTAAAGGCCATACATACGATAGTGCTTTTAAAAAGCACTGCTATAGGCCACACTTTAGAAAGCGCCTCTGAAAAGTGCTGCTAAAGGACGTTCTTTAGAAAGTGCTTCATAAAAGCGCTGCTATAGGCTATAGAATAGAAAATTCTTTTTATGAAAAAGCGCTGCAAAAGGAAATACATAAGAAAGTGCTTCAGAAAGCGCTGCCTTATGTCATTAATTTCTAAATACTAAACTCACAGTACCAACCAAAACTTTCGAAATTTCCAAAACTTACGAAACCCTAAAACTTCCAAAACTTCTGAAACTCTCCTTCCGACCGTTCCACATTCGTATCTGGCGATTTTCTCTTCATTTCCGAACGGCCATTCTCTGTTCGTTCCGCCCTCGGTCCTCCGTTGTTTCCCTGGACATTTCAAGTGGAACCTAAATAGAAATAAAGAAGAAGCTCGCGAAGCTCCTCCATCTCGTTCCGTCACTGTTTGGCTCGGCCACCCCCACTGTCCGATCACCCATTCGTCTGAAGCAGCTCGTAATGCTACTCCCTCCGCCTCCATTCACCAGTTCGTAACTCCCTCTGTTTCCGGCCGCGCTCCAGTTCTGGACATACTCCCTCGACCAGCTTTCTGATCGTTTCCAAGAATCTTACATTGTGTGGTTCCAGAAGTTGCTGACTTCTCTACAGGTAATTAGTTGTTCTTTTGCATTAGTTGCATGAATAATTAGTGTTTTTGTTTATCTTACTTAGTAAAACCATGGATAAAAAATGGATGTCTTCTAATCAGTTGTCAAAAGAGTACGAGAATGGGGTATTAGAATTCATTAAGTTTGCTGTTGAACACGCCAAAGACCCCAGTCGAATCACATGTCCTTGCTTAGATTGTTGTTATGGGCTTCGGATTGACGCAGTTGAGTTGGAATCACATTTAAAGAGGCATGAAATTCATCGAAGTTATACATGTTGGATATTACATGGTGAGATAAGTAACAAGAATGTTGAACCGGGGGATAATACGACCTATGCTTCAAACGACAATGGCACAGATACATACGATTGTGATCGAGTCGAAGAGATTGCAGAAGCACTTCAAGAAGATCTTCAGGATTTCCCCAAAATGTTTGAGAGGTTGCTAAGCGATGCAGAGAAACCGTTGAATAAAGGTTGCACTAAATTCACAAGATTGTCTGCGGTATTAAAGTTGTACAACTTAAAGGCGGGCAATGGATGGTCGGATAATAGTTTCACAAAGTTATTAGCCCTTATGAAAGAAATGATTCCGAAGGATAATGTTCTTCTAAATCGAACCTATGAGGCCAAAAAAATGTTTTGCTCTATTGGCATGAGCTATGATAAGATACATGCTTGTCCAAATGATTGCATTTTATTTCGAAAGGAATATGCATCGTTAAATGAGTGCCCTAAATGCGGTGTCTCTCGATATAAGAAAAAAATCATATCCAGCAAAAGTCTTATGGTATCTTCCTATAATTTCGAGATTTAGACGCATGTTTCGTAGTGAGATTTGATGCAAAACACTTGACTTGGCATGCTGATGAAAGAATTATAGATGGAAAGTTTCGACATCCGGAAGATTCACCACAATGGATGAAAATTGATAATGATTATCCTGATTTTGGAGAAGAAGCAAGAAATCTTCGCTTGGCATTATCTACTGATGAAATGAACCACATGGTCTTCAAAGTATCTCACATACCACATGGCATGTGATTATTATGATTTATAACCTACCTCCATGGCTATGTATGAAGCGTAAGTACATGATGTTATCTATGTTAATTTTTGGGCCTAAACAACCAGGGAATGACATAGGCGTATATTTGACACCTTTAATCGAAGATTTAAAGATTTTGTGGGAGAACGGTGTGGAGGGTTATGATGGATAGGAAAGAAAGTTTCAATTTGAGGGCGATGTTGTTTGGCACAATTAATGATTTTCCAGCATACGGAAATCTATCAGGGTATAACATTATAGGTCAATGTGTGTGTCCTATTTGTGAAGAAAAAACATATTGGACGCGATTTAAATTTTGTCAGAAGAATGTCTTTCTCGGTCATTGTAGATTCTTAAATTCTAATCATCACTACCGTGGGTGGAGAAAAGCATTCAATGGAAATCTAGAACAAGATAGAGCTCCACCTACATTGACAGGTGACCAAATTTTTGAAAAGGTGAAAGATGTGAGTACTTAGTTTGACAAGCCTTTTGCACATACGCTTGTAAAACGTGGGTGGAAGAAGAGGTCAATTTTTTTGAATTTCTATATTGGAAGTCGCTGTATGTAAGACATTTTCTTGATGTTATGCATATTGAAAAAATGTATTTGAAAGTGTTATTGGTACGTTACTCAATATATAAGGAAAGTCTAAGCATGACCTTAAAGGTAGAAAGTGTTATTGGGTCGAAGTAGTGTCATACACCAATGTAACCCGACAAGTGGTAGTCCGATTCATCAAAAACAATATCATCTGTCGTTATGGTGTTCCAAGCCAGATCATTACTGATAATGGATCTAACTTGAATAACAAGATGATGAAAGAGTTGTGTGTTGAGTTCAAGATCGAACACCATAACTCATCTCCCTACAGACCTAAGATGAACGGAGCAGTAGAAGTGGCTAATAAGAATATAAAAAAGATTATTCAAAAGATGGTTGCAACCTACAAAGACTGGCACGAGATGCTACCCTTTGCTCTTCATGGTTATCAGACATTTGTCCGCACTTCAACAGGGGCAACCTCTTTCTCTCTAGTATATGGCATGGAGGCAGTGCTCCCCATAGAAGTAGAGATCCCATCAATCTGGGTATTGATGGAGGCTAAACTAACAGAAGTTGAATGGTGTCAAAGCCGACATGATGAACTGAACCTAATCGAAAAAAAGCGAATGACGGCTCTATGCCACAGTCAGTTATATCAGCAAAGAATAAAGAAGGCGTTTGACAAAAAGGTCCGACCCCGTGTCTTCAGAAAAGGAGACCTTGTGCTCAAGAAAATACAATCATTCCTCACTGATTCTAGAGGCAAATGGACTCCGAATTATGATGGCCACTATGTGGTCAGGAAAGCCTTTTCAGGCGGTGCCTTGAGACTCGCAACCATGGATGGAGAGGAGTTGACCTACCCCGCGAATGTTGATGTAGTCAAGAAATACTTTGCCTAATAAAAAAAAACGTTTCGTGGATTGAAAACCTGAAAGGGCAGTCCAGGAAAAAATTAGAGACATAATCTAAAAATCATCCCGGTGGATTGGAAACCTCAAAAGACAATTCAGGCAAAAGTTAGGGATTCATGGCAAGTAACTACATCCAGCAAGGTTAAATCCCCAACAGTAATTCCATCCATCAGGAGAACTTCAGTCAAGGTCACCTTCGACAGAAGCCTAGAATATGCGGAATTCAAAGTTGGTAGAAAGATAATGGTCGTTATGTTTCAATGTAGCCCCTTTTCCCATAAATTACCATTTTCTAAACTTTGTAAATACTTTATGGTATCACGCGCTTGGTTGATTTCCATCCTATCAATAAAATTTAAGCCCTTGTGCTTTTGTTTGCCACTCTTATTTATTTTTTCTTTTTATAATGACATTTTTAACACGATCAACAATTCTTAAAATAAAACAAAAATGAATTTTTACTTGGCAAAGTTTTTAAAAAAAAAAATATGGAATTTCCTTTTTGATTTTTGGACATCGAAAAGAACCTCGACGGTTTCTTCGAAAGAGATTAAAATCTCAAAATACAGAATCAAAGTACTCCTTCTAAGAACCAGTCCACCTGAGTGAGGGATCAGCTGTTTCAAATGTCAGGTCGTACCTGATATCCCCGGCAGAGCCCTTACCTCTGAAGAGCAATTGATAAGTTCCTTCTTCCCCAGCGGGGTCTACCTCTCCTAAGTAAGACATGATTGCTATCTTGAACCAATGGTACTTTTTATCCCCCGCAGTGGCCGAGTATCCAGTCGTGTTCATCCATTAGTTTGTATGTCGCGTCAGTTTTGTCAGCATAAATATATATACATCATGCATTATTGATTCATATTCATATTCATATTGCATTACTATCACTCGGGTCATATTCTATCCCCCAAGTGATGAAAGTCCTCTCACCAAAAGTTGTCAGTTCTTTCCTTATCCAAAAATGTATCGTTTTTCCTTATCCAAAAATGTATCGTTTGAGTAGTTACTCCCCAGTTTATTTTTGGATTGGAGCCTGTCCTCAAACACTTTGATAACTTGAACCTCTGAAAGGCGAAAAGACATTCGACAGATACCTTTAGAACATCACTCTTCACCATTGAAGATGATATCTTCGCTTTCCCGGATTAAGGAAAATCACCGGAGAAAGCGTCTTAACCAAAGACTCTCAACAATACATTGGTTTTTCTCTAAAGAAATTTGATGTTAATGAAGTCATCAGTACCTCAAAATCAGATCACATCACATGGCATTTCTCCAAAAGAATCTCGAAGAAAAGTATAATGTATTATCCCCAAGCAAAGAGCAGTCTCTCAAGAGACTCGTTTTCCTCAATAGAGTCAACAAATGGCATCTCTAACAGAGAAGTTTGCATACCTCTACAAGTTCAGACAAATGGGTTTCCCCAACAAGTCTAACATAAAATCTTTCTCCATCAAACGACGTCTCCCCAGTAAAAACTCGGCAAGAAGTTTGGTGAAAACCGCTACGTATAATATCCCTTGTCGAGAAAAAGAACTCGACAAGAAGAAACTAAGACCAGTTCCGTGGCTGAAAACCAGGATCGAGGGGAAGTTTATTTCATAAACTGAGACCAGTTCCTTGGCTGAAGACCAGGATCGAGGGGAAGTTTAGTTCGGAAAACTGAGACCAGTTCCTTGGCTGAAGACCAGGATCGAGGGGAAGTTTAGTTCAGAAACTGAGACCAGTTTCGTGGTTGAATACCAGGATCGTGGGGAAGTTTTACCTTTTCTTAAAGTAACTGTACTTAGCAAAAGAAGATGGATGAACAAACTTCCATTCATAACCACCGCCAAAATTTTGGGTATTCCGATATTTAATCCTCTTGCACCCTGAATGTCCGAATATCTTCGCCATTCACACCTTCGGGTCCAAGAAGATTAAATAGGGGCATATGTCATACCCCAAATTTTGACCACAAGATTTCCTATCATTGTGAGGATCACTGCTACAATGTGGATGTACCATCATGCCTCATCAATCTCCTTGAGGGTTGTTAAGCACTCACCTCAACCAAGAATTAGGGTTTTGAACCCTCTCAGAACATTTAGACAAAAGATCAATCAAGAAATGACATGATCTTCAACTTGTCTAATATCTCAAACACCCATAAAGGATCAAGAGGACTCCCATATCAAGAATCAAGCACAAGGTTGCAACATTCCAAGTGGATCAAGCCTCAAGATCGCCAATGTCACCAAATTAGGGTTTTGGTCGACCAAGGCCTCCAGATGAAAATTTCCATCAAGACATGAACCAAGACCTCAAGACATGATTTGAGGGCCTCAAATACACTACATTGATCCATTTGCAGCAATGTATTAATACAAGAATCTTGATTTACAAGTTTCAATTTCATCTGTACCACAATTAGGGTTTTAAGGAAAAAGTCAACTGTATCTTTGACTTTTGACCAAGACATGTTTCCAAACCTGGGGACATGGTTCAAGACACCCTAAAACACCTATGGAATCCATCCATTAGGTTTGAATTGAGTCAAGAACTTGATTTCATAGAGAATTACACAGTTTGGAATTCATTTGACAAAAAGTCAACTGTGCCTAAAATCAAGTTTGACTTTTTGGAATTTTTCACAAATATGGTTCCCCTAAGTCCAAAACAATGTTAATATATGGTATTGATCATCATTCATCAAGAAAAATCAAGAAAAGTGAGGTTTCTTGCAAAAGGGGCAACCATGAGAAACCAAAATTTTTGTAAGTTATGGAACAAACTTGTTTTGGTACCAACTTTGCAAGGTCATAACTCTTAAACCACAAGGCCTTTTTCTCCCATTCAAAGCTCAAATTAAAGTTCATCTTGCATACTTCAAATATGTCAACTACACCTCATTCCAATTCCTCATGGATTCTGAGTTATAGATTGATCAAAATCACAAAAAGTGAAAATGACCACTTTTTCAACACTTAGTGAAATTTTCAAAAATCAGAATCTGTTTCATTTTTTCACCAACTTTGAGGACAATTTCCAATGTAATGCAAGTTAATTCAAGATCAAAGTTGGACATCATGTTAAAATAGGATACTTAAGTTTTCCAAAGAGTGCAAGAACTCTCATTAATTCAACTTGATCAAGGAGTTATGAATCTCACAAAATGCCTTGATGCAAACTGCCTTCATGACAAATTTTGTGCAATTCTTGTGCCACACGATTTGCATCTTCAAGTTTGTCATATTGCAAGCTTTGGCATAATCCAAAATCCAAAGAAACATTGTTGAATCACATGCTAGCAGTAGCTTTGGATCATTGAGTCAAGGATTCCACTTAGCATGTGCAAATTGGCCAATGGCTAGAGAAGACTTGAACACCTTTATGCCACAATTGGCCAAAGGCCTGTACTAGTTGCCAAACACTATTGCAGCCAAAACAAACTTGTTGTACTATAAATAGACCTCAATTCTGATCAGTTTAAGTAAACCAAAGCACAATAACTGATGCTTTACTCAAAATTACACTTTCACTCCAAATTTGCCTTCCACTTCAAGTCACTATCGGGATTTGAAATTGGAAGTGATTCTAACCAAACCAATGCTATAAACACCTCACATACATCATATGTAAGTGATTCAAACACATAAGCATGATTTTTCAAAATATTTTTAAATGGAATTCTCCCTTTGATCTTTTCATTGAGATGCCATATCAAGTTCCAGATCATTTCCATCAACTCTAAGCATTCAAACACATTCCTTGGCACCTAAGGAAGTTGTCCATGTCATCGGAACACATCTGCAACACCTCCATCATCAAGCTCGATCACCAGCTGCAAAAGGTAAGCATGAACCCTTCAAACTCTATAATGCATACATCATAAATGAATTTTTGAGTTACCATCTTGTTCCTGCATGTATGTAGAGTAATAACCCTCAATAAATTGCCATGAATCAATCGTGTATAGAATTTCATTGGGTTCATGCTGAAATTAGGGGTCTTGAGGTTTTACTCTGATTTCTCATTCAATACTCAATATAAAAATGCAATTAATCTATATGGTTGTGATCCTTGTTCAAAAACGAACAAGATTGGTACTTGAATCGTGCAAAACCATTGAGAAATCATGGAGAAAAGTGAGGAAACGAGAATCTGCAAAAATAGGGTGCGCGTGTGTTCTTTCTTGACCGTTGGCGCCTTTTTTCAAACTATTTGAATTTTTGTATTTTTGTTATTTTTGTTTAATTGATTCAAAAATTGATTTCTCTCTGAATATTTGTGTTTTTGAATTGATTTTTTTTCTCAAAATTCACAAAAATGTTTAAATATTTTATTTTACAATAAAATTCAATTTATATTATTTATTTAATATAGTTAGAATTTTTGTAATTAATTTCATTTTTATTGTTTTCAAACATTTTTAAATGGAATTTTCCCTTTGATCTTTTCTTTCTAAATGAATTTCAAGCTTTCATGTTATTAAACATGATTTTTCAAAATATTTTTTCAAAATGAAAAACTTGTTTTTGAATATATTTGGCATTTTTATCATTTATTATTTTAATTTCCTTTGAAAAATGACATTTTATTTAAAATTAGGGTTTCCTCATGATTTTTAATTTTTAAAACACTTTGGGCCTCTAATAGAGTGTAAGGCCCACCACTTATCATATACAAACCTTTTTGGGCCTCAGACATTGTATAAGTCCCGACACGATTTTCAAAACGACGGTGCGATCACTGTCTTTCTCTGGGCCTACCTTTTGTGTTGTAAGTCCCATCTTTATTCATTCTTAAAACATTTTGGGCCTCTAATAGAGTGTAAAGCCCAATCCTTTTTGTACATAAACCTTTTTGGGCCTTAGGAATGGTATAAGACCCAATACAATTTCAAAAAAATCTCGGCGCGATCGCCATTTCAAAACAAAATCATCTAGGCCTACCCTTATGTTGTAAGTCCCATCTTTATTCATTTTTCAAAACTTTTGGGCCTCTAATAGAGTGAAAGACCCAACCCCCTTTTATACATAAATAAATTTGGACCTCTCCTATAGTATAAGTCCCGATACAAGTTTCAAAATAACAGTACGATCATTATTTTCATCTAGGCCTCTCCTTGAGTTGTAAGCCCCATCCCTTCTACAAAAAATAAACTTTAGGCCTCTAATAGAGTGTAAGACCCAATATCTCTTGTAAATACAATAAATTTGGGCCTCACTCATTGTATAAGTCCCTCTGTAATTTCAAAACTTTCTTCAAATTTCTTGGATAACTAATCATACAGCTGTAACATTAGAAGCTTGTTCGCCTGTAAGTTTTTACCAGCTTTCTTTTAAATACTTGCTCATATATATATATATATATATATATATATATATATATATATATATATATACCTGTATACCTGCTTAGAGTTTTCCCCGACAATTAGGTCTAGAATTTAGATTAAACCAGTGGTCACTCTCTTAAACACAGTCAAAACTAGTTCCCCGTAGGAAATTCCAGATACAGTCTTGCCTCCTCTTTGGCTTATACAATCTGAGTTCATATAATGCCTAGACACCTCTACAAATAGATGCAAATTCCCAAAGGATGTCATGGTTCATTAGAAGGAAATTTGAAACAAGAGACATGAAAAAAAAACTAAAGTATTTTTGCCACTGGTTCAGTGGTAATAGATTACTCCAAGTGGGTAATCGGTTACTCACTTCCAACGTGTAGATTTTTTTAAAATTTCAACAGAGTAATCGGTTACTCCCTTTGGGTAATCGATTACTCAAGCCAGTTTTTGAAAAAATGTTAAAAACAGAATGCTTGAAAAACTTTTGATGCACAATAAGATTTCCAATGAACATGACATGAAAGAGATATGATTTAGAACACTCATATAACCAAATAGAGATTAAATGTTTATACCATAATTTTTGCATCCAATCTTTAGTAATCATCAAGTCTTGATAAAAATAACTTAAAACTTCATTATTTGATCTTGATGCCTTTGACCATTCTTTTTGTTGATCTATCTTGATACTTTAGACAATGTCGTCATCAAAACAATTTGGAAGCTCATGTCTTCAGCTTCAACCTTGGGCTTTGATCAAGGCACACAAAAATCAACATCCCCTTAGAGAAAAATCAAAATCTCTCTGTAGGAAGACATTTCTCTGTACAATCACATGTCAAAATACAGATAATCAAACAAAACCCTAATTCCAGATAATTGCTATAAGTGACACACTTGTTGATTCAAATATCCAAGTTGTAGCCCATCTCTTATCCTGGTAAACCCTCACTTTCATCTAATTGTTGTAAGTGGCAAGCCTCTAGATTATTTACATCCAAGCCAATGTCCTTCTTTTAGCATGACAAACTTATAAGGAAAAATGGAATTGCTCTAAACTGAGTTAAAGTTTCCTCCTTCATGATATTATGGCATTGCTGGATCCCGCATCCCAGTTAAAGTAATTTTCTTTTAAAACCAATCACCAACAAATGTGATAAACAGATGAGATGTCTCCCTTTAGAGATGACAAATTATCTTTACCAGTCAAACTTCCAGCTTCAATCTTGGGCTTTGAACAAGACACAAATACTCAATCTTTAGCTTCAATCTTGGGCTTTAAACAAGACACCAGACATCTTTTCCTCCCATAGAATAGGAGGAACTACGATTGCTCTGATTTCCCAGTACTTCTTTACGGGAATACGTAGGCATAAAATTGCGAAATCTTAGCGAACACACTAATAAAAAACCCTAGGTCCAGTACCTTACCAAAAACATCGGAAAACCCGAAAAACAACAAAAATACTCTCTCTCAACATTCCCACAAAGGAGAAACTTTCCTATCTCAAGACAGACAAACACCTTCAAGTAGAAAAACATAATAAAATGCTAATTAACCCGTGGATAACCATGTATAGGATGGGTAATTGACAACTCCCCATTGTATAACCTGACCCCGAACGCCCCAATCTCTCTTAGCATTTGTTCAGTTAAACATTTGCGTGCAAGGTTAGTTTTAGATAGGTTCCATTTCCTTTCCAGCTTCATAGGATAAATAAGAAATCTGATAGTAGCATCCAATTCCTACCATCGTGGTGAGGAAATTATAAAGGCGATAAGGTGGTTGCGTCACCGACAAAAATCACACGCTACAGAAAAATGGCGACTCTGCTGGGTGTCATACCCCAAATTTTGACCACTAAGATTTCCCATCATTGTGCAAATCATCATCACAATATGGATGTACCTTTATGCCTCATCAATCTCCTCAAGGATTGTTGAGCATTCACTACAATTAAGAATTAGAGTTTTAAGCCCTCTCAGAGCCTTAGACAAAGGATCAATTAAGGAATGACATGATCTTCAACTTGTCTAACCTCTCAAACACCCATAAATGATCTAGAGGACTCCCACATCAAGAATCAGGTATAAGGTTGCAGCATTCCAAGTGGATTAAGCCTCAAGATTGTAAGTGTCACCAAATTAGGGTTTTGGTTGACCAGGGCCTCCAGATGAAAATATTCATCTGGGCATGAGCCAATGCTTCAAAATATAACTCAAGAATTAGGGTTTCTTGACCTAATTCACCCCTAAGTTGACTTTTGGGACAAAACATGAGCCAAGACCTCAAGACATGGTTTAAGGGTCTCCAATACACTACATTGATCCATTTGCAACAATGGATTGATCCAAGAAGCTTGATCCACAAGTTTCAATTTCATCAGGACCACAATTAGGGTTTCGGGGAAAAAGTCAACTGAACCTTTGAATTTTGACCTGGACATGCTCCCAAACCTTGGGACATAATTCAATACACCCTATAACACCTATGGAACATATCCATCAAGTTTGATTTAGATCAAGGACTTGATTTCACAAAGGATCGCACAGTTTGGAATTTATCAGATAAAAAGTCAACTGTGCACAAAAGTCAAAGTTTGGCTTTTTGAGATTTTTCACAATTACGGTTATTTAACCCTAAAACAATGTTAATATGTGATTTGAATCATCATTCATCAAGAAAAATCAAAGAAAGTGAGGTAACTTGTAAAAGGGTAACCATATAAAACTTAGAATTTTTCTAAGTTATGGAACAAAGTGGCTAGGGTACCAACTTCCAAGGATCATAACTTGAGATCCAAGCAACCATTTTGGATGGTCCAAATATGGATTTGTAGCTCTCATGGCATACTTTAAAAGTGTCAACTACACCTCATTCCAATTCCTCATGGATTTTAAGTTATGGAGTGATCAAAATGGCTGAAAACACAAAAGTGACATTTTTCCAACACTTAGTGAAATTTTCACTAAGTCAGAATCTGCCTTATTTTTTCCCAAATGTAGAGGAATTTTTCATTATAATTCAATTTGGATCAAAACCAAAGTTGGATATCATGTTGAAATAGGATATATCAGCTTTCCAAAATGTCCAAGAACTCCATCAAATTCCATCTGAGCTAGGAGTTATGACAGCTGCAACATGCCTTGCTGCAAACTGTTGTGCAAGGCAGATTTTTGCATTAGGGCTCGATTTGATCAATTTGTACAAACAATAAACAAGTTTATCCATCTGCACACCTCAGGGGGTGACCAAGGAGGAACACACACTGATCCATAAGCCTCCCAAGTCTTTGGAACTACATATAGGTTTGGCACCCCTAAAAGCTAAAGATGCCTCAAGACTCCAATTTTGTTTTGAGGCATTCAACGGATGCTTAGAGGTGGCATGTATCAGAGCAAAGATGAACACTTCAGTCAAGCCTTATCCTAGAATAAAAGAACCATATGCCTGTGCTCTAATCTCAATGCAATGGCTAGAGGAGACTTGAGATTCCATTTGATCACAATTGGCCACAGACCTGTACCAGTTGCCATACACTATTGCAGCCAAAAAAAACTTGTTGCACTATAAATAGACCTCATTTGTGATCAGTTTGAGTACACCAAAGCACCTAAACTGATGCTTTCCTCAAAATCACCTCTTTCACTCCAATTTTACCTTCCAAAGCAAGTCACTATTAGGTTTTGAGCTTGAGAGAAATTCCAACCAGACCAATCACACACACACACACACACACCTCATAAACATTATATAGAAGTGATCCAAACACTTAATCAACATCTGAAACACCAGATTCTCAAAATCACCAGCCATCTGCACAAGCCTTTGACAGATTTGCAGTTGAGGTGCCAAATCAAGTTCCAGCTCAATTCAATCCACTCCAAGCATTTAGACACACTCCATAGCATCTAGGGAAGCTGTCCAGATCATTTGAACCAAGTTGTAACACCTCTAACTCAAAACACGATCACCAGCTGCAAGAGGTAAGCCTCAACTTGGTCATCTCATGATTCATGCATATTTCCTCGCACAATACTTTTGCCATTTGTTCATAATCATGTTTGGAATGTTTCCCCTCAATTAATTGCTTTGTATGAATCGTGTGTGGAATTTCTGAGCCTTCATGCATAATTTAGGGTTCTTGAGGTTTCTCTTTGATTTATTATTCCATGCTTAAAATAAATGAAATTAAAGACCATAGACAGGATCGTGAGGTGAAAACGAGTAGATTGATATGTGGATTGTGTGATTTCATCAAGTATTCAGTGAGATTGATGAGAAAATGCAAATCTAGGCAAAACTCAGAACACACACGTGTTCTTGGGTGTTCTTGGCGCCCTTTTTCCAAATTCAAATATTTGAAATTTCTGATTTTTATTTAATTGATTCAAAAATTAATTTCTCTCTGAATTTTAATGATTTTGAGTTGATTCTTTTTTTAATAATTCACAAAAATGTTAAAATATTTTATTTTAAAAAAATTTCCCAAAAATATTATTTATTTCATATACTTGATATTTTTGCAAAGAATTAATTTTTATTTGTTTTTTAACATTTAAAATATTTTTTCCTCCTTGATTTTCCAAACTTAAATGGTTTTCAATCATTTTGTGGATAAAAACATGATTTTTGAAACATTGATCCAAGATCACCACTCATTTTTCACATGTTTTCAATAATTTTTATTAATTTTTAAACAAAATTAATTTCATTTTAGACAAAATTAGGGTTTTGATTGATTCCTCCCTCATAAATCTTTTCCAAACCCTTTAGGCCTCTAATAGAGTGTAAGACCCAACCCCTTTGTAAATAATACTTTTTTGGGCCTCACACATTGTATAAGTCCCTCTGTAAATTTTCAAAAGTTCGGCGCGACCATCGCCTTTTTAACAAAATCAACTGAGCTTCTCCTTGAGCTATAAGGCCCATCTTTATTCATTTTCAAACCTTTTGGGCTTCTAATAGAGTGTAAGACCCAATCCCTCTTTGAAACCAAAATAGTTTGGGCCCTAGTCATTGTATAAGACCCACAGTGTTTTCAAAAACCTTGGCGCGATCGCCAGTTTAAAATAAACTTTTTGGGCCTCTCCCTGAGTTGTAAGCCCCATCTCCTGTACAAAAATAAACTTTGGGCCTCTAATAGAGTGTAAGACCCAACCCCTTTTTGTAAATAAACCATTTTTTGAGCCCTAGTGTATTGTATAAGTCCCGATACAGTTTCAGAAATTCCGACGAGATCGTCGTTTTCAAAATATTTTTAACTGGGCCTACCCTCGTGTTGTAAGTCCCATTTCTTTTCTTTAAATAACCTTTGGGCTTATCTTTGAGTTGTAAGACCCATCCATTTGTATAGAAAACCTTTTGGGCCTCATTCATTGTATAAGTCCCGATACGATATTCCAAACAATAGTACAATTATTGTTCAAACCTTGGGCCTCTCCTTGAGTATAAGCCCCAACAATCTTTTCAATCAACTCCCTTTTGATTTAGGTTCAAATACACACTTGTTATCAAAACTTTCTTTAATTTTTCTGAACAACTAACAATACAGCATGGAAGCTCGCTTACCTATAAGTTTTAACAGCTTTCATTTACTCGCTTTAATATATATAACTGTATTGTGGAAAGCTGCACATGGTTAGTCTTCTTTCATTCTTTTAAATATACGTCAAATATATATATATAACTGTATTGTGGGAAGCTGCGCATGGTTAGTCTTCTTTCATACCTTTTTAAATACTGGTCATATATCAACTATATATATACTAGTATAGTTATTTAGAGTTTTCCCCGGCAACTAGGTCTAGAACTAGGTAAAGCCATGTTAGTCACTCTTAAATACAAACAAAACTAGATCCCCCATAGGATTTCCAGATACAGCCTTCCCTTCTCTTGGGGTTAAACAATATGGAACAAAGAGAAAGGCAGTATTCTCGGTGAACCTTTTCTCAGACTGTCACCCCTAGAAATTATCAAAGAAATTCTACTCCCCGGAGTTGATCTATTCTATGTGAATAGCATCTCTTGAGTTTCTTCAAATCACAGAACTTTCACTAAATGATCTATTCTCGGTGAATAGTATTTCTTGAACTTTTCTTGGTTTGAGACCCACAGGCTTCCTAAAAGCATCCCCGCCTCCTCTTGGGTGTTGTACAAGGACCCTCCAGCTTCTTAGAAGTTCTCATGCCTTCTCTTGGGCTTAATACAAGGACCCTGACGACCTCTTAAAGGTATAAGACAGAACTTAGTCATCCTTTGCTAGAGCAGTCTTTCCAGTGTCAAAACATCAAACCGTTTAGGGTTGATTCTCATCCCTTAAAAACACATTTCCTCCTCTTGGAGGCATCATACAAAAGATAAAACTCTTCCATGCCAGTATACTTAGACAGTCTAATCCCCTTGAGTCTCAAAGACATTCTCAAGTTCCTTACAACTATAGGAAGAAACCTCGGGCATTCTGGATCAATCTCCAGCAGAAACCCAGCCTCTCTCATGAGAGTTCCCCGACCAGGGTCAACACTATCTCAAATCAGAACCTCAAGGGATCTGACATCTCAACTCTTCTGTAATCCTCATTAAGAGTTAATTCCCCCACTTGGACCTGCCTGGGGATCTCAATTATCCTCGGCAAGAGAAAACTAGCCTCCTCTTAGGCTTTGTATAATGATCTTTCCTCAACAGAAACCCAGCCATCTCTTGGACTTTGTACAAATGATTCTCCCTAGCGGAGCTAACCTTTTCAGACTCTCTTGTTGAGTCAACCACCTTTTCAGACTCTCTTGTTGAACCAATCACTTTTCAGACTCTCTTGTTGAGTCAACCACCTTTCCAGACTCTCTTGTTGAGTCAATCACTTTTTAACTCTCTTGTTGAGTCAATCACCCTTTCGGACTCTCTTGTTGAGTCAACTTTTTTTAGCCTCAATCTTGGGATTTGTACAAGACAGATAAAAATACTCTCTCGTTGAGTCGATCTTTATCCAAACTGGGTATAAAAATTTCCCCTAGCAGGAGCTAGCCTCCTCTCCAGTTGTGTAGAACAATTTCTCCAACATTTTTAGCCTCAATCTTGGGCTTTGTACAAGACAGATATAAACACTCTCTTGTCAAGACAACCACTTTAGCTTTAATCATGGGCTTTGTACAAGACATAAATTTCCCTCTCTTAAGCTTGGGACAGATATCTTCCCTAACAGAGTCAGTTCCTCCCAGTCTTCTTCTAGGCTTTGAGGAATGATTTTCCCCGAGAATAGTCAAACCCCTTTCAAGCCTCCTCTTAGGCTTTGTATAATGATTTTCCCAGTAAGGTCAGCATCAATTCTTGGGCTTTGTACAAGACACCTACAAACCCTCCCCAGCGGAGTCAAAATCCCTTTTAGTCTCAATCTTGGGCTTTGTACAAGCCTGATAAAGCACTCTCTTGTTGAGTCCGTCACTTCTAGCCTCCTCTTAGGCTTTGTATAAAGAAATCCCCTAGCCAAGTCAATTAACCTTTTAGCATCAACCTTGTGCTTTGATCAAGGTACACAAAAATCAACAATCCCTCCTTAGAGATGACAAATTCTCTCTCAGTCAAAACCTTTAGCTTTAATCTTGGGCTTTGAACAAGACACAAATACACCCTTTAGCCTCTGTCTTGGGCTTTGAACGAGACACCAAAACATCTTTTTCCTCCCTTAGAATAGGAGGAACTACGATTGCTCTGATTTCCCTGTTTCGTTTAAACGAGAATACGTAGGCATAAGATTGCGAAATCTTAGCGAGCATACTAAACAAAAAACTCTAGGTCCAGTACCTTCACACGTCAATCAAACTTAGGTCTAGTACCTTACCAAAAACATCGGGAAAAACCCGAACATCAATAAAAACTCACTCTCCCTGTCATACTTTCCCAACCCATTACCAGATAAACACCATCAATTGCAAAGCAAAACCCTAAAGCTAATATCCTGTGGATAACCACATATAGGACGGGTAATTGACAACTCCTCATTGTATAACCTGACCCCAGACCCCCAATCTCTTTAAGCATTTGTTCAGTTAAAAAACTGTGTGCAAGGTTAGTTTTAGATAGCTTCCCTTTCCCTTCCAGCTTCATGGGATAAATAAGAAATCAGAAAGTAGCACCCTTTCTCCTCGAGGAGGAAAACCCAAACTCTAGCGATAAGGTGGTCGCGTCACCGACAAAAATCGCTCGCTACAAATAGGAGGAACTATGATTGCTCTGATTTCCCTGTTTCGTTTAAACGGGAATACGTAGGCATAAGATTGCGAAATCTTAGCGAGCATACCAATCAAAAACCCTTAGGTCCAGTACCTTACCAAAAACACCCGAACATCAACAAAATCTCACTCACTCACTCATACTTCCCAAGAAACTTTCCTAACTAATTAACAGATAAACACTATGAATTACAAAGCGAAACCTAAAGCTAATATCCTGTGGATAACCACATATAGGATGGGTAATTGACAACTACCCATTGTATAACCTGACCCCGGACCCCCAATCTCTTTTAAGCGTTTGTTCCGTTAAACATTCGCGTGCAAGGTTAGTTTTAGATAGCTTACCTTTCCCTTCCAGCTTGACGGGATAAATAAGAAATCAGAAAGTAGCACCTCCTCCTCCTCATTGCGGTGAGGAAAACCCAACGATAAGGTGGTCGTGTCACTGACAAAAATCGCTCGCTACACTGGGGAGCCAAAGTAGGATTAGAACTCCTAAGAGGTCTAGGTGGTTAGCATTTTATATTGTACTATATATATTTACTGCTTTTCCTACTTGATATCCGTGTTTATTTTTCTGTCCATGGGAATGCGATTAATACGCATGTGGAAAGTTTGAGAGAAACAATAAGATAAGTGATGGCATAGACGGGTACGCTTATAGGGAGTGAATCCCTACTAAGTTGGACCTGGTAGACCATCAAATCAGTGGAGATACCCGTGTGGATACTATGTTGAATGACCGATCGTCGTGAAAGCAGACGTTATCCCATTGCGGTATCCGTGAAACTGAGGATTTAGTAGAAATTAACCATAGAGACCATTTGGTAGGGCGGTGACTATCGGGAATAGTTGATACACGATACTCTACTCAAATTGAGATTCATCCTTGGATGCTACAGCTTGCTCGGGTGAACCAGCTTGCTGTTGATATTCCTAGGGAGTCAATGATTTTGGAAACCTTAGAACCCGTTCTACAGGTACAAAAATTATCCAAAATAGTACAACCTTTGGGAATGGGTAGAGCCATGACTCCATGCACGTGACGTTGAACCCTTGAACCCATGTTTTCTAATGTTTTTGTGTGCTGCATTCATGCATTCATCTAAAAAACTCTTTTCAAACAAGAAAAATATCTTTTCTTTTTCCTTTCAAAATAAACTAAACAATAATTGTAAATATCAAAGAGGGATTGTATTATGGATTTTGGTAGGAGAAAGACGCACAAGTACACCTTCAAGGCTCCAAAACTAGAGGATTTAGGGAAGTTGGCAAGGATGATTACCAACCCTGAGGCTTTCAGAGCTAAGCACGACGGACTGTTGTCTCTGTTATGGGTCTGTAGTTGAAGGAATTTTGTCTACACTATTACAGTTCTACGATCCGGTTTATCACTGTTTCACTTTTCCGGATTACCAACTGGCACCAACTTTAGAGGAATACTCTCACATGACTGATTTACCTATCACTAACCAAGCTCCATTTTCTGGACTGGAAGAAATTCCAAAGGATCAAACCATTGCAAGAGCAATCTATTTGGACGAGTCAGAGGTTAGGACTCACATTACCACTAAGGGAGGAAACCAGGGTTTACCAGCTAAATTCCTGACAGAGAAAGCTCTATACTTTGCCAGTGTAGGAAACATAACTGCTTTCGAGGATATCTTTGTCCTACTTATCAACGGATTATTCCTCTTTCCCAACATCGATAATTTCGTCGATACCAATGCCATTAAGATATTTCTGATTGGAAACCTCGTACCAACCTTGCTCGCAGATGCTTATCATTCTGTACACTTAAGGAATTTATACATCGGAGGAATGATCACATGCTGTGTACCCTTGCTCTACAAATGGTTCACTTCTCACTTACCCAAGTCTGCTGCTTTTTAGGATCGTAAGAGTACTCTACATTGGTCACAGAGAATCATGTCTCTTACCAGCTCTGATATAGATTGGTACAATAGGGTTTACGAGGGGATAGAAATCATCGACAGATGTGAAAACTTTCCCAATGTACCCCTAATTGGAACTAAAGGTGAAATCAACTATCATCCAATTTTAGCTCGCCATCAACTCGGATACCCGATGAGGCATATCCCACGTAATGTTCATCTGGAAGGTCTTTTCTTCAAGGAAGGAGAAAATGACAGGGCACTAAAAAAGGAAATAGTGCTTGCTTGGCAACATATTCAAAGCAAAGGAAGAGAGTATTTGGGAAGACCAAATTGTACCTCCATGGAACCTTATCTCCACTGGGTGAAAACCAGAGCCCTCAAGCTGAGGATGCCTTACCCTCGCCAAGAAGTTTTTCCATTTAAGGAATCTGTCCTTTATTTTATGTCTGATACGGAAAAACTCCAGGTCGCTCTTAGCAAAGTTCAACGGGAAAAGAAATCTTGGAAGAACAAATACCAAATCCTCAACGTAGAGTGTACCAAGATTCAGGAACTACTCAAGGAAAAGGATGCTCTGATTGAGATATTAGAGCAACATGCTATAGAGAGTCAGGATGACCAAAGGAATTTGCTCGCTCCTTTCACTTGGCAAAGGACTGACAACTCGACAACGACTGAAGAGCCCCGATCAAAGAAAAGAAAACTACCGGAACCGGCATCTGTGCTCTCTTTAGAGAGGACTCAGGATCCTTGAGCTTAAACATTTCCTTTACAGTACTTTGTAAAATACTGTACTTTTCTTTGTAAAATACTGCAATCTTTCAAATTCAATAAAAGGGGTTGAAATTCTGGCACAGATATCAGATGTCCTATACGGATGTTGGGACACTGATATCCAACACAATGAACAAGATAACAATTAACAATAACAGTGCAGAAAGTAAATAACACAGCGATATGTTTACCCAGTTCGGTCTAACACACCTACTCTGGGGGCTACCAAGCCAGGGACGAAATCAATATACGATAGTATCAATTCACAGATCATACAAACACCGGATAATCTGCTCACTTAATCACTACCCTTCCTATGACTTCTACCTAAGACTCACCTAGGTATGAGGCCCTCCTCAAATCCCTCTACAACCACAACCCGTGATTGGTACCTTTCCACACAAGAAACAAAAACGAAAGACACACTTTCAAAACACACAATCCTCAATACTTCACAGCTTATGAGGATTGACACACAAGAAACTCAATGCTTAAAAGCTTATGAGTAACTTGACAGAACTTACAACACAAGAAATCAGTCCTTATACTGTTATCAGAATGATACCAGTTAGGCTCACAAAATACACTCGAAAACCCTAAAAACACAAGTAAGTTCCACACCTAAAACTAGGTTTACATCAGTCAATATATAGCAATTAATCTGGACTGAATTGGGCTTAAAAAACGCAGCAATTAGACTGCTCACAAATCTGCAAAAATAACTCCAACAAAATAGGTCTTCAATCCAAAGTTTCCTATTATGTCTCCATAATTAGAAACAGCAGCAAATCCGAAAACCAACAAATAACCACAATCCAAAAATGCTTTGGATGCCACATAGGATGACCAAATATTCCCAGAATATTCAGTAACAATTTACACAAACAGAATCTGCATTAAAACTGACTTCACAGCGCGATGTCCTATGAGCTGCCATGGAACATCTTCATTCGACATGTTGAAAGCAGCCACTTAGAACATTAAGATTCAACATCTTGCTGCTATAATAGTTTTAGCAAAATAAATGCCAACCACAAAAGCACAGAAATAACAATCTTCCCCTTTGGCTTATTTTGGCTAAAACTATACACACACAAACAACCTTGTAAAGAAGCACAAAGACAGCAGCGAAAAAATCCAGCATAAATCCAGCATAGCATAGCAGCACTCCCCTTCATAGTAGCATAGAAAAACTCCCCCTCAACAGCAGCAACATTCCACATTCTCCCCCTCAACTACTGCAGCAACACACGCACTCCTCACACAAGCATCCACACAACATACTACTCCCCCTTTTTAGCCATAAATATGACAAAGGCAAGTAGAACAAGTTAAGATAAAAATAAACCAGAGTACAGTACATCAGAGAGTAGATGCACACCACATTACATGCCCAAAATTCATGTACAAACTTCAGTATTTTCCCTTTATTCACACACTGCACTACCAGAACTTCCTTTAGTCTTTTCAATCTGGCAGCCAGAAGGAACATTGATTGCTATAGTTCTTCATGAATGCACACCCCAAGTCTGCTCCTCAAGTTTTCAAACTGAGCTGCATCTAGAGCCTTGGTAAATATGTCAGCAAGCTGATTTTCTGTGCTCACATGCTCAAGAGTTATGACTTTGTCCTCCACAAGTTCTCTGATGAAGTGATGCCTGATGTCAATGTGCTTAGTCCTGCTATGTTGAATGGGATTTTTGGAAATATTAATAGCACTCAGGTTGTCACAAAATAGTGTCATGACATCTTGTGTGACATTATACTCAGATAACATCTGCTTCATCCATACCAGTTGCGCACAACTACTACCAGCTGCTATGTACTCAGCTTCAGCAGTAAAGAGGGATACTGAATTCTGCTTCTTGCTAAACCATGAAATACGATTATTTCCCAAAAAGAAACAACCTCCAGAGGTACTCTTCCTATCGTCAGCACTTCCAGCCCAATCAGCATCACAATATCCTACTAAAATGGGACTTGAGTCATGGGAGTAAAGCAACCCATAATCACATGTACCACTCACATACTTTAGAATTCTCTTCACTTGATTGATGTGACTGACCTTGGGTTTTGCTTGATATCTTGCGCACACACCAACAGCAAAAGTTATGTCTGGCCTACTTGCTGTAAGATACAGCAGACTGCCAATCATACTTCTATACAGACTTTGTTCAACATTCACTCCCTTTTCATCTTTGGATAACTTCAAGTGAGTAGAAGCAGGAGTCCTCTTATGCTTGGCATTATCTAGTCCAAACTTCTTCACAATGTTCCTCGCATATTTGCTCTGACAAATAAAAATGGAGTCTTCCATCTGCTTGACTTGTAATCCAAGGAAGTAGGTCAATTCACCCACCAAGCTCATCTCAGATTCAGACTGCATTTGAGTGACAAAATGTTGGACCATTTCATCCGACATCCCGCCAAACACAATATCATCTACATAAATCTGATCAATCATTAGTTTCCCATCCTTCTCCTTGACAAAAATGGCTATATCAATACCACCCTTCCTGTACCCATTGTTGACTAAGAACTCAGTCAGTCTTTCATACCAAGCTCGTGGAGCTTGTTTCAGCCCATATAGAGCCTTCTTCAGCTTGTAAACATGATCAGGAAAGTTTGGATCCACAAACCCTTTAGGCTGCTCAACATAGACTTCCTCATTAAGATAGCCATTCAGAAAAGCACACTTGACATCCATTTGAAACAATCTGAATTTCAACAAACATGTCACTCCTAGCAACAATCTGATGGATTCCAATAGAGCCACCGGCGCAAATGTTTCATCGAAGTCTAATCCTTCAATCTGTGTGTATCCTTGAGCAACTAATCTGGCTTTGTTCCCGGTAACAACTCCTTCCTCATCAGACTTATTCTTATAAACCCATTTTGTTCTAATCACATTTGTTTCAGCTGGTCGTGGTACCAGTTCCCAGACTTCATTCCTCTTGAACTGGCAAAGTTCATCTTGCATAACACTTATCCAGAACTCATCTGTCAAAGCTTCTTTGACATTCTTTGGTTCAATCTTTGAAACAAAGCATGCCTTTGACACAGTCTCCCTCGTTCTGGTTCTTACACCTTCATTCAGATCACCAATAATCAATTCCTTAGGGTGATCCTTCTGAATTCTTATAGAGGGTCCCCGATTAGCATCCTCTACCTCTTCATTCTGAGGTCTAGTGTTGGTTTCTTGAGCACTATCTTCTACAGACTCAATGTCTTGAGAGACTTCATTGCTCATGGGCAGACATGCTCCAACATCATCTGGGACATCTTCATCTTTGCCAGAGTCATCAACCACCACATTTATGGATTCCATCATCACCTGAGTTCTGGAATTAAATACCCTATATGCTTTACTGTTTGTAGAGTATCCCAAAAATATTTCTTCCTCACTCTTAGGATCCATCTTTCGCCTTTGCTCACGATCCGCTAAGATATAGCACTTACTACCAAACACATGGAAATACTTCACATTTGGCTTTCTACCTTTCCATAGCTCATAAAGAGTGACAGAAGTACCTGATCTGATAGTCACCCTATTGTGTATGTAGCAAGCAGTATTCATGGCTTCAGCCCAAAAATGATATGGAAGCTTTTTGGCATGAATCATGACTCTTGCACACTCTTGTATAGTCCTGTTCTTGCGTTCCACCACACCATTCTGCTGAGGAGTGATTGGTGATGAGAATTCATGAGTGATTCCCTCAGATAAGCAAAACTCTTCAAACCTGCTATTTTCGAACTCTTTCCCATGGTCACTTCTGATTCGAACAACACCACAATCCTTTTCCCGTTGAATCCTTTGACACAACTCTTTGAAGGCTGCAAATACTTCAGACTTTTCACTGATGAAACTTATCTAAGTGAACCTGGAGTAATCATCTACTACAACATAGGCATACTTCTTCCCACCAAGACTTTCAACCTGCATAGGTCCCATTAAGTCCATGTGAAGAAGTTCCAGAACTCTAGAAGTTGTGGTAAGATGTTGAAGCCTCTTGTGTGACACCCTTGTTTGCTTCCCAACTTGACATTCACCACATATTTTATCCTCACCAATCTTCAGCTTGGGAATACCTCTAACAGCTTCACTAGACACAACTTTCTTCATTCCTTTCAGGTGTAAATGACCCAATTTCTGATGCCACAGTTTGGTTTCATCTTCCTTTGACATCAAGCAAGTAGACAAACTTTCAGGTTCTTGAGGATTCCACAGATAGCAGTTATCCTTAGACCTGGTTCCCTTCATAACAACTTCATCTTTCTCATTGGTTACCAGACATTCAGATTTGGTGAAATTTACTTTGAGGCCTACATCACACAGTTGGCTTATACTGATTAAATTTGCGGTCAGCCCTTTGACAAATAGAACACGATCCAGATTTGGTTGTCCTGTGTAGTCTAGCTTTCCAACCCCTTTTATTTCCCCTTTTGATCCATCCCCAAAGGTGACATAATTGGTGGAGTGAGGCCTGATATCTGACAAGAACTTCTTCACACCAGTCATGTGTCTTGAACAACCACTGTCAAAGTACCAATCTTCTCTTGCAGATGCTCTAAGAGAGGTATGTGCTATGAGACCAGCCATCATTTGTCTAGGAATCCATCTTTTCTTCACTTTATCCCAACTCTGTCCTTTATTTTGTTGCTGACCAGTTTTAGGATAACCGTGCAGCTTGTAGCAAAAGGACTTTAAGTGACCAATCTTTCCACAGTAATGGCATCTCCATGGTTTATACTTTGATCTACAAACTCTTTTCTGATGCTTCATCTGATGTTGAAACATGTGATTTGACATCCCCACTTCTTGCTTTATTTTCTGAGGAACAAACTTCAATACAGGCTTCTTGGAAGTCTCTACTTGATTGTTAAAACCAAGGCCTTGCACATTCCCAGATTCTTTCCCATTCTGAAAGATCTCATCCAGCTGCGTGGTACCATTGTTCAGCATCCTTATAGATTTGGTCATATTGTCAAGTTTTGACTTTTACCATTCAACCTCTTCCTTCAGGTCAACAATGGTTGATAGATGTTCTTCCTTCTCAGCTTCTAGTTGAGCTATCAGAATCTTCTGTTCCAATATTATCTGGCACCTTTCTTCATTCTTGATACACAATTCTGAAAACCCTATGAATACTTCTTCCTTAGTGAGTTCTCCAACATGGGATTCTTTGTCAGAGTTAGATTCACAAGTAGTTTCTCCATCAGCCTTACAGATTCCAGTCAAAGCAGTCACCAATTTTGCTGATTCTTCTTCAACATCACTCTCAGACTCTTCTTCTGACCAAGACACAGATAGGCCCTTTTTCTGCCATTTGAGATATGTGGGACACTCAGTCTTTATGTGCCCATATCCCTCACATTCAAAGCACTGAACTCTCTTCCCTTGATTGGAGTCTTCTTCAGTTCTGGATCTTCTGCCTCCATCCTGGTTCTTACTGATGTCGAGTGACTTGTTCTGAGCATTTGCTCTCGACTTCCAGTCAATCTTTTTCAACACTTTGTTAAATTGTTTTCCAAGTAGTACCAGGTCTTTAGACACCCCTTCATCTCTGACCAGGTCACCTTCATCTTCTGAGTCATCAGTATTTGACACAAAAGCTGTGCTCTTCTTCTTTTAAGACTTCTCACTGATCCCTAATTCGAATGTTTGAAGAGTTCCCACCAGTTCATCCACTTTCATCTTGTCTATATCCTGAGCCTCCTCTATAGCAGTCACTTTCATGTCAAATCTCTTAGGTAGAGATCTGAGAATCTTTCTGACCAGTTTGCTGTCAGACATCTTTTCACCTAGGGCACTAGAGGCATTAGCTATCTCAATAATGTTCATATGAAAATCATGAATGCTCTCATCCTCTTTCATCTTCAAGCTCTCAAACTTGCTAGTGAGAAGTTGAAGTTTGGACATCTTCACCTTTGAAGTCCCTTCATGAGCAACCTTTAAGACCTCCCACGCCTCTTTTGCAATGGTGCAGTGTTCAATCAACCTGAAGATATTCTTGTTAACACCATTGAACAATGCATTCATGGATTTGGAATTCCCTATGGATCCTTTGTAATCTACATCATCCCAGTCTTTCTCTTCCTTCACCACATCAGTAGGGGTACCTTTTTCATCTTTAACCTTAGGGGGCTCCCATCCTTTTATAACAGCTTTCCATGCTTGATCATCCATGGATTTGATGAAAGCTATCATCCTTGGTTTCCAATAGTCATAATTGGAACCATCAAGCAGAGGTGGTTTGTTCAAAAATCCTCCATCCTTGTCCATTGTACCAGAAAGTACCTTCCCTGAATCTCACCCAGAACCAAATAAGGGTGCAAGCTCTTGATGCCAATTGAAATTCTGGCACAGATATCAGATGTCCTATACGGATGTTGGGACACTGATATCCAACACAATGAATAAGATAACAATTAAGAATAACAGTGCAGAAAGTAAATAACACAGCGATATGTTTACCCAGTTCGGTCTAACACACCTACTCTGGGGGCTACCAAGCCAGGGACGAAATCAATATACGATAGTATCAATTCACAGATCATACAAACACCGGATAATATGCTCACTTAATCACTACCCTTCCTATGACTTCTACCTAAGACTCACCTAGGTATGAGGCCCTCCTCAAATCCCTCTACAACCACAACCCGTGATTGGTACCTTTCCACACAAGAAACAAAAACGAAAGACACACTTTCAAAACACACAATCCTCAATACTTCACAGCTTATGAGGATTGACACACAAGAAACTCAATGCTTAAAAGCTTATGAGTAACTTGACAGAACTTACAACACAAGAAATCAGTCCTTATACTGTTATCAGAATGATACCAGTTAGGCTCACAAAATACACTCGAAAACCCTAAAAACACAAGTAAGTTCCACACCTAAAACTAGGTTTACATCAGTCAATATATAGCAATTAATCTGGACTGAATTGGGCTTCAAAAACGCAACAATTAGTCTGCTCACAAATCTGCAAAAATAACTCCAACAAAATAGGTCTTCAATCCAAAGTTTCCTATTATGTCTCCATAATTAGAAACAGCAGCAAATCCGAAAACAAACCAATAACCACAATCCAAAAATGCTTTGGATGCCACATAGGATGACCAAATATTCTCAGAATATTCAGTAACAATTTACACAAACAGAATCTGCATTAAAACTGACTTCACAGCGCGATGTCCTATGAGCTGCCATGGAACATCTTCATTCGACATGTTGAAAGCAGCCACTTAGAACATTAAGATTCAACATCTTGCTGCTATAATAGTTTTAGCAAAATAAATGCCAACCGCAAAAGCACAGAAATAACAGGGGTCTCCCCTTACTGTATGATATTTGCAATCTATTGAAGTTTCTTTTTGAATAAAACAAAAACTAAAAAATATGTCATCACATTCATCATCCTCACTGTCATACCCCAAATTTTGACCACTAAGATTTCCCATCATTGTGCAAATCATCATCACAATATGGAGGAATCATCATACCTCATCAGTCTCCCCAGAGATGGGTGAGTATTCACTACTATCAAAATTAGGGTTTCAAGCCCTCTCAGAGCTTTTAGACAAATGATCAATCAAGGAATGACATGATCTTCAACTTTTCTACACCCTCAAACATACACAAAGGATAAAAAAGGACTCCCCCTTTCAAGGATTAAGCACAAGGATGCTCCCTTATAGGTGGATCAAGCCTCAAGATCGCCAGTGTCACCAAATTAGGGTTTTGATCGACCAGGGCCTCCAGATGGAAATTTTCCTCTGGGCATGAGCCAAAGATCCAAAACATAACCTAATATGCTCCATGGAACCTCATGGGCCCAATCATCCAGTCAATTTTGCCTCAGGGGATGCATTCATCAAAAATCAGGAATTAGGGGTTTCTTGACCTAATTCACCCCTAAGTTGACTTTTGGGACCAATTATGAACCAAGACCTCAAGATAGGATTTGAGGATCTCTAATATACCATATTGATCCATATGGAACAATGGATTGATCCAAGAAGCTTGAGCAACAAGTTTCAATTTCATCTGAACGACAATTAGGGTTTCGCGGGAAAAGTCAACTGTAACTTTGACTTTTGACCAGTACATGCTCCCAAGCCCTAAGACATGATTCAATATCCTCTATACCATCCATAAAACATGTCCATCAGGTTTGATTTAGGTCAAGGACATGATTTCCTGAAGAATTGCACAGTTTGGAATTCATCGGATAAAAAGTCAACTGTGCACAAAAGTCAACTTTGACTTTTTGAGATTTTTCACAAAAATGGATTTTTAACCCTAAAATGATGTTTATGTATGATTTGAATCATCATTTATCAAGAAAAATCAAAGAAAATGGGATAACTTGTAAAAGGGGTAACCATAAAAACTTAGAAAATTTTCTAAGTTATGGGAAAAAGTGACAAAGGTACCAACTTTGGAGGATCATAACTCCCAAACCACAAAGCCATTTTTTTCCATCCAAGGCTTGATTTGTAGATCTCATTGCCCTCTACAAAAGCTTCATACTGACCTATGTCCAAATTCCTCATGGATTTTGAGTTATGGAGTGATCAAAATCAAGAAAAGTCACTTTGTTCCAACACTTGGTGAAAATTTCACTAAGTCATATTTTGCCTTACTTTTTTCCAAATGTAGGGGCATTTTTCACTTGGATCCAAAAAGTATCAAAACTAAATATGATCAAACAGTTGTTGTATCATGTAAGGGCTTTCCAAAATGGTCAAGAACATCACCAAATTCAATTTGAGCTATGAGATATGACATCGGCAAGTTGCCTTGGTGAAATCTGTCAAGGCAAGGCAGATTTTTGTACTTTTGGTAGATTTGCCAAAATCAGCCAATTCCAAGCCTTGTCATCACTTTGGACACATCTGAGGATTGAATTTAAAGGGGACAATCACTGAGCCAAGCCTCCAAAGTCCTTGGAACAAGATATAGCATGCTAAACCTAAAATTGCCCAAAATAGGGACAAGACTCCAATTTTGGATTGGAGCATTCAATGGAAGCATCAAGGTGGCATGGACTGAGCCATTCTCAATTGAATTCAGTCAAGACTTATCCAAGACCAATGGGACCAGCAGCCTGTGCTCTAACCTCTAGTCAATGGCTAGAGGAGACTTGGATTTTTATTTGCCAACATTGGCCAAACCTACTCAGCAGTTGCCATTCATTATTCCTTGCAAAACAAACTTGCTCTACTATAAATAGAGCTCAATTGTGATCAGTTTAAGTACACCAAAGGCCTACAACACTTGCCTTTCTCAAAATCCACTTCTCACTCTAAAATATGCCTTTCTTAGCAAGTCACATCGGGTTTTTCATTAGAGAGCAATTCCACTCAAACCAATCACACACACACACCTCATATACATCATATGTGAGCTGATCAAACACTTAAACAACATCTGGAACACTGATTTCTCAAAATCACCAGTCAATTGCTCAAGGTTTTAACCAAAGTGCAGTTGAGGTGCCATGAAGTGATCCAGCCAATTTCCATCAAGTCCAAGCATTCAAACACACTCCATAGGGTGTAGGGAAGCTGTTCAGATCATCACAACTCATCTGTAACAACTCCAACTCAGAAATCAATTTGCTCTTGCTCTCACATCCTAGAGGTAAGCCTAAACTTGGTCATCTCTCAATCTATGCATATTTCCTAGCACAATACTTTTGCCAAATGTTCATAATCATGCATGGAATGTTTCCCCTCAAGTAATTGTTTTGTTTGAATCATGTAGTAAAAATCCCAGCCTTCATGCAGAATTTAGGGTTCTTGAGGATTTTTCGTGATTTCTTGTTTTATGTTTAATTTAAATGAAATTAATTGCCTTAGACATGATCGTGAGGTTGAAACGAGTAGATTGGTATATGGATTGCATGATATGATCAAGTATTCAGTGAGATTGGATAGAAAATGCAAATCTGGGCAAAACTGAAAAACGCGCGTGTTCTTCAGCTGTTCTTGGCGCCATTTTCACAAATTCAAATATTTGAATTTTGTGATTTTATTTAATTGATTCAAAAATTAATTTCTCTATGAGTTTTAATGATTTTGAGTTGATTCTTTTTTTATTAATTCACAAAAATGTTAAAATATTTGATTTTCCCAAAAAAATCCCAAAAATATTATTTATTTTATATAATTGATATTTTTGCAAAGAATTAATATTTTAATTGTTTTTTACATTTTGAATATTTTTTCCATCTTGATTTTGCCACTTTTAATGACTTCTAATTATTTTGTAGGCCAATACTTAATTTTTGAAGCATTATTCCAAGATCACAATTTGTTTTCCATATGTTAAACAATTTTGATCATTTTAATTGAATTTTTATTCAATTAAAATACATTTTGAAAACAAATTAGGGTTTTTGGATTAATTCAACCCTCATAAATCATTTTCAAAACTTTGGGCCTCTATTAGAGTGTAAGACCCAACCCCCTTTAAAAACCAAACCATTTTGGGCCTCAATTCATTGTATAAGACCCACTACGTTTTCAAAAATCTCGGCGCGACCTCCATTTTAAACGAAAAATCATCTGGGCCTACCCTCGTGTTATAAGCCCCACTCTTTTTCTTTTGGGCCTCTAATAGAGTGTAAGACCCAACCCTTTGTAAATACAACCTATTTTGGGCCTCACTTATGGTATAAGTCCCGTTGTATTTCAAAAAAGTTCGACGCGATCATCATCCGTTGAAAAACAAATCTTGGGCCTCTTGAGAGAGTGTAAGACCCATCCCTTTGTACAGAAAATTATTTTTCGGCCTCAGTCACTTGTATAAGTCCCTCTGTACAAATTCAAACAGTGCGATCTCTGATAAGACCCTGGTCCTCTCCTTGAGCTGTAAGCCCCAAATCTTTCTTTTTCAAAGCACTTTCTCCTTTGATTTTGAAATATACTGTTGTTTTCAATCTTTCTTTGTTGAACAACTAACCAAACAACATGGAAGCTCTACAACCGAGTAAGTGTTTATCCGTTTTCATTTACCGCTTTCATATACATATAACTGTATTGTGGGGCTGTTTCGCTGTAAGTCTTCTTTCATAAACTCATATCAATTGTGTAATAATAGTATAGATATTTAGAGTTTCCCCGGCAACTACGTTTAGCATTAAGCCCGTTGATCACTCTTAAATAGTCAAAACTAGATACCCGTAGGATTACCAGACACAGTCTTCCCTCCTCTTGGGGTTAAACAATATGGAGACATGAAAGGCAGCATTCTCGGTGAACCCTTTCATAGACTGTCACTCGTAGAAGTTGTCAAGAAACTCTATTCCCCAGAGGTGATATTTTCTCCGTGAATGGCATCTCTTGAGTTTCTTCCAAATTCTCAGACTTTCCTGGCTTTATCTATTCCTCGTGAATAGCCTGTCTTGAATTTCTCAGGGTTTGGGGACCCAAAGGCTTCTTAAAAGCACTTGTCAAGAAACTCTACTCCCCAGAGATGACATTTTCTCCGTGAATGGCATCTCTTGAGTTTCTTCCAAATTCTCGAACTTTCCTGGCTTGATCTATTCCTCGTGAATGGCCTGTCTTGAATTTCTCGGGGTTTGGGGACCCAACGGCTTCTTAAAAGCATCGGCCTCCTCTTGGGCATTGTTCAAGGACCCACAGGCTTCCTAAAAGCATCCCCGCCTCCTCTTGGGCTTAGTACAAGGACCCGTCGGCTTCTTAGAAGTATTCACAGCCACCTCTTAGGCTTCGTATAATGATTCTTCCTCCGGGAATGATAGCCTCCTCTTGGGCTTCATACAAGGACCTATCGGCTTCTTAAAAGTTTCCAGCCTTCTCTTGGGCTTCGTATAAATTGTCCCGACGACCTCCTAGAGGTGTAGGAACAGAAATCAGTCATCTTAATAGAACAGTCTTTCCAAGAGTCTACTACTATTTCTCAAAGCATAGTATAAAAGATGAAGCTTTAGACTTGGACAGTCTAATTTCTTTGAGTCTCCAAGATAATCTCAAGCTCCCTTCAAAAATAGGAAGAAAACCCGTAGACTCGGACAGTCTCAATACCCTTCGGATTTCCCACTTCCTTAAAGAACAGGAAATATCCATGATCCTCGAATCAAAATCCCTGAGTGCAAACATTACTCATATAAGAACTGATTTTCTCTTTAAATCAGCATACTGGTCCTGTCACTCAACTGAAACAGTCACCATAGCCTCCTCTTGGGCTTTGTACAATGATTCTCCCCAGCGGAGCTGACAATTTTAGCCTCCATCTCGGGCTTCGTACGAGATACAAAAGACTTTCTTGTTGAGTCAAAACCATCTTTAGCCTCCACCTCGGGCTTTATACGAGATACTAAGAGACTCCCTCATTGAGTCAACCACCATCTTTAGCCTCCATCTCGGGCTTCGTACGAGATACAAAAAACTCTCTTGTTGAGTCAAATAGCCTCCATCTTGGGCTTTATACGAGATACCAAAAGACTCCCTCGTTGAGTCAAAACCTTTTAGCCTCTCTCCCGGGCTTTGTACGAGACACATATTAGCCTCCTCTTAGGCTTTGTATAAGAAAACCACTGGTTGATCCAATCAACCTTTTGGCATCAAAGCTGTGCCTCGTTCACAATACACAAACATCAATAACTCCTCCCCCTTCATCTAATTGCTGTAAGCGGCAAGCCTCTGGATCATCTACATCCATGCCACTGTCCCTCTTTTAGCATGAGAAATTCCTAAGGAAAGATGGCATTGCTCTACACTGAGTTAAAGTCTTCTCCTTCAGGTTAAAACCCCCTATAAAGGAAATTATGGCATTGCTAGGATTCACATATCCCGGTTAAAGTAATCCTCCTTTATAGTCAGTCACCCAACAGTTGTGACAGATAAACCCCTCTTTAAAGATGATAAATTCTCTCTAAAGACAACACCTTTTCGCTTCACATCTTGGGCTTCGAACAAGATACAAATAGACCCTTCAGCTTCACATCTTGGGCTTTGAACAAGATACAAACCACCTTTAACTTCACATCTTGGGCTTCGAACAAGACACCAAAACACCATTTCCTCCCATAGAATAGGAGGAACTACGATCGCTCTGATTTCCCTGTATCGGAAAAAACGGGAATACGTAGGCATAAGATTGAAAGAAAAATATTAGCGATCACACTAAACAAAAACCCAAAATCCCATACTTTCATGCATCCGTCCTAACATCTTAACCTCCCACCCATCGACCGAACACTACTTTTAACAAAATAAACCTAATAGAGACCCCGAATCTTTGTAGCATATGTAAACCAACAGTTTTGACTGTTTAACCTCAGTTTGCAAGCAGGATTAATTTGAGAAATCTATTTCCCTTCCTTCATCAGCTTCAATAGGATAAAAAATGAATCGAGCTGTAGTACTAGAGCGATCGTGCTTCGCAACCACATCCAAAAATCGCTCGCTACAGAAGAATGGCGACTCTGCTGGGGACCACGTGTCATTAGAATCTGTCTCACCTTTGTAGCGAGATCTTGTTCTCTTCCCATCTATTAGGTGGAAACTTTAAAAGTGGCGCCCCACGGAGCCGATCTTTCTTTCTTTCGGGGATAGGACTCTTTGTTGACTTCACTAAGATCTTAGGTAAAAAAAAAACCCTTTAAGTGGGGAAGGAACCACAGAATGGCGTCTCCGCCGGGGAACCATTTTTTGTCAGGAACTTAAGATTCTTAGCTTTTAAAAGGTCTAGGACATTAGGACAAATATATATATTGCTTTTCCTAATTGATATCTGTGTTTATTTTTCTGCTAATGGGAATGCGTGTGATGCTGCATGTGGAAAGATTAAGTATACACTTAAGATAAGTGATGGCGACGAGGTCGACCATCAACCTCAGTGGAGGCTTCCCAATGCAACCCATTCCCTCTCATAGGCAATGGGCCGATTGTGACGTCTGAGAAGCTGAGGAGCCAACCCTTTTGTAGTGCGGAAGCTATCGGAAATAGTTGTCACGCGATACTACCCTCATTTGAGGCTGGTGATCTATTCTCGGTGAATAGCATTTACTCTAAGATTTCATACAGATCGCTGGCGATCCGCTTGCTGTTTGTTATCCTGGGAGGAGCTGATGATTTTGAGTATAGGTACAAAAATCACCCTAGTATAAACCTTTGGGGATGGGTAGAGCCTTGACTTCATGACAACGACCCTTTGACCCCATGTTTTTTCTATGTTTTTGTGTGCTGCATTCATGCATTCATTTAAAAAGCATTAAAACATTCAAAAAAAAATCTCTTCTAGTCTCTCTGTTTTTCAAATTAAACTAAGACTGTGATTGCAAATATCAGAGAAAAGGATTACGCTAATGGATTTCGGTAGAAGGAGAACTCATAAGTACACCTTCAGGATTCCAAAACTAGAGGATTTAAGAGGTTTGGCGAGGATGATCACAAACCAAGAGGCTTTTAGAGCCAAGTACGGAGGTTTGCTATCTCTGCTAAGAGTCCATGTGATTGAGGGAATCATGGATGCACTTGTTCAGTTCTACGATCCGGTTTATCATTGTTTTACATTCCCGGATTACCAGCTAGCGCCAACGCTGGAGGAGTACTCTCACCTGATTGATTTACACATCACTGATTAAGCTCCATTTTCTGGACTGGAAGAAATTCCAAAGAATCAGACCATTGCAAGACCAATTCATTTGGACGAGTCTGAGGTCAGGACTCACATGACCACTAAGGGTGGCATACAAGGTTTGCCATCCCAGTTCTTGACAAAGAAAGCCCTGCACTTCGCCAGTATCGGGAACGTGACTGCTTTGGAAAGCATCTTTGTTTTACTCACCTACGGGTTATTTTTGTTGCCCAACATTAATAACTTCGTCGATATCAACTCCATTAAGGTTTTTCTCATTGGAAACCTTGTGCCGACTTTGCTCGCAGATGCGTATCATTCTGTACACTTAGGGAATTTGTACAGTGGAGGGGAGATCACATGCTGCGTACCTCTGCTTTATAAATGGTTTATCTCCCATTTGCCTAAGTCTGCTGCTTTTTGGGATCACAAGAGTGCCTTACGTTGGTCGCAGAAAATCATGTCCCTCACCAACTCTGACAATGATTGGTGCAATAGGATTTATGATGGGATCAGGATCATTGACCGGTATGGAAACTTCCCCAACGTACCCCTTATAGGAACTAAGGGAGGAATCAATTACCATTCAGTTCTCGTTCGTCGTCAATTTGGATACCCTATGAGACACGTCCCACGGGGTGTTCATCTGGAAGGCCTTTTCTTCAAGGAAGGAGAAAGTGACAGAGCATTAAAGACAGAAATAGTGCACGCTTGGAAACATGTTCATAAGAAAGGATGGGAGTCTCTAGGAAAGTCGGACTGTGTCTCGGTGGAGCCTTATCTCCACTGGGTACAAACTAGAGCTCTCAAGCTAAAGATGCCTTATCCTCGTCACGAAGTTCTTCCACTGAGGGAGTCTGTCATGTACTTCATGACTGAGACTGAAAAGCTCCAGGTTACTCTTAACAAAGTTCAACGGGAGAAGAGGTCTTGGAAGAACAAGTACCACACCCTCAATGTGGAGTGCATCAAAATACAGCAATTACTGAAAGATAAGGACGCCCTGATTGAAATTTTAGAGCAACATGCTGTAGAGAATCAAGATGACCAAAGGAATTTGCTCGCTCCTTTCACCTGGCAGAGGAATGACAACCTGACAACGGCCCAAGAGCCCTAGTCAAAGAAAAGGAAAATACCAGAGTCAGCACCCGATTTCTCTTCAGAGAGGACTCGGGACCCATTAGCTTAGGTTTCTGTTTCTGCACCTTGTAATCTACTATATTTCCATTTCTGTATTCCTTTGAATTCAATAAAAAGGGGTTTCCCCACTGTTTGATATTTGCAATCTAATTGTCGAAGTTTATTTTGATTAAACCAAAAAACAATTAATATAATCATTGCATTCATCATTCTCACATCGCGTATTCTTCTTACCTACGAATTTCACGTTTGTGTCTCGATTCTAGAGTCAAACTGTCTCATTCAAACAATACTCGGGCCAATAAAGATGGATGATCTTGAGGAAGAAAACAGAGAGTTGAAAGAAGAGATCGACGCTCTGAGAGAGGATATGAGAAAGCTTCGTAACGACATGCAAGCCATGGCAGAAGCTCAGATACAAAGAACTGTGATCTCAGAGATCACCTTAACGCCCATAGTGGAGAAGTATGATCCTAGGTATCAAATGCCGAAAGATCGTCCTTGGGGCATGCCTGTTAACTATATCCTGGAAGGATATGTTCCGCCGATCACTGAAGATTAGGGAATCATATTAGAAGCCGTTGGGCCTAAAGGTTACAAACTCCGGGAAAGCGAAGATGCCAGGGGCATACTGAAAACTTCTGAAGGTTACAAACTTTGGGAAACGCCAAGATTCACTGCCGTAGTCACGGTACCACCCCCTGTGGTGCACACTGTCCTGGAAGGACAAATTCCACCAATACCTTCTGGTAAGAAGGAAACTATGTTCGATAGAATGGATAAGTTCCAGGAACAGTTCCTGGAATTGCAGAAGGAACTGCAAGCCATCCGCGGTCCGGATTTATTTGGAAAGGACGCCGCAGACCTTTGTCTGGTCCCCAATGTGAAAGTTCCGCACAAATTTCAAGTGCCCGACTTTGAAAAATACAAGGGTAACTCTATCCCTCATAGCCATCTGGTGATGTACGCTCGGCGAATGTAAGCTCAGATGGAGAATCAGGACCTACTGATTCACTACTTTCAGGATAGTTTAACCGGTGCCGCATTAAAATGGTACATGGGTTTAAACCGTACTATGATCAGTACATTCAGAGATCTTGGTACTGCCTTCGTCCAATAATACAAATACAATTTGGACATGGCACCAGACAGAGATCAACTCAGATCAATGTCACAAAAGGACAAGGAAACCTTTAAGGAGTACGCTCAGAGATGGCGCGAAATTGCCGCTCATATTTGTCCACCTCTTGAGGAAAAAGAGATGACAAAGATCTTATTAAAGACCTTAAGCTCATTTTACTACAACAGAATGGTTGTAAGTGCGCCCAGTGATTTCACTGAGATGGTGGGCATGGAGTTCGTCTTGAGGAAGCCGTCCGAGAAGGCCGTCTAATAAAAGACGCTGGATCATCGAGTAGTACAAAACGATACGGTAGTGCTCTCCCTAAGAAAAAAGAGCAAGATATTAGGAATATCTCTCTCGAAAAGCAAAGGCGACGTTATCAACCGGTAGCAGCTGTAACTCCTGCTATCAGCCCTGCGCCTATTCCTACGTATCAACCTCAGGTTGCGCAGAGCCAACCTAATCAGCAAAGGACACAACAACCTCTTCAACAGGCTCATCCTCAATACAACATCAACCGTACAATGCGGCCACCAGGGTTTGATCCTATACCCATGTTGTACGCAGAACTATTTCCGTTACTACTGGCTAAGGGGCACATCCAGACTAAGTCTCCTCTTACAGTACCGGAAAATTCACCTTTTTGGTTTAAGGTGGATCAGACATGCCCTTATCATCAAGGAGGACTAGGGCATAACATAGAGAATTGTCTCAATTTCAAATCCGACGTGCAAAAGGTTGTTAGGAGCGGGCTCTTATCTTTCAAAGATACGAATCCCAATGTTCTCACAAACCCGCTGCCTCAACATGAGAAAGCTGCAGTCAACTTGATTGAGAAATAATTTAACAACGTCTATCAAATTCATGATGTACTCTTGTTAAGGACAAATCTGGTCAGGATGCATTGTAGACAGAGTGGGTACGACCATGTGTCATCTCATAATTATCATCAGTGTGATATCTGCTCTAAAAACAATCAAGGATGTTCTGTGGTACAAGCAGCCCTACAGGAATAGATGGATCTCGGATGGATCCAGGAGCACCGAGTTCGTGGAGTTAACATGGTCTATACGAATTCCAATGTCATTCAGAACCACGACATTCGTGCGATGAATGCCAACCTGGTGGCAATGCACTCAAGGCAAAGCCAGTATCATAATCTGCCGCGACACGATTACAGTTCCTGTCTGACTTGCTCGGTAAACAAACAGGGATGCTCTTTCATACAGGAGGCCCTCCAGCGTCAGATGGATCTTGGATAGATCCAAGACTACCTTGATAGGAATCCCTATCATATCAATATGGTTTAAATCTTTGACATTCGCTTGATGAATACCAACTTGGTAGAGTTGCATGCTGAGCAGGTCCGACTCGGATTCCTGATATCACATAATTATCACAACTGTAAAGCGGGTTACGAAAATGATCAGGGATGTGCCCTTGTCCAAGAAGCACTTCAGCACTTGTTAAATCATTGGTGGATGCCAATCTACATGGATGAGGATACTCAGCAAATTAGTATCAATAACAGAAACCCCACTCAGCGTCAAAGTCAGGATGTCCGACTCGTGGAAGCTAACCTAGTGAGGTTACATTGTATTCAAAGTGGGCGTGGCCAGGTGCCACCACACAATTATGAATGTTGTGGAGTCTGTTTGAAAAATAACCAAGGGTGCTACCTTGTGCGAGCAGCTCTCCAGGGGCAGGTGTATTGTGGAGAGATCCGCCCATATCCAGGTTTCGGACCCATCAATTGGTCGCCGAACTACCTTGTCAATCAAATTGAGGACGTTGTCATCATCTCTGATCATCAAAGAACTAGGGATGTTTTCACCATTATCCCTCTGCTTGACGAATCAAGAATTCCCAACCGGGAACGGATCGAGATTGTGTACGATGGTCAGAAAAACCAGAAGGTTCCCATAGTCGTCTATCTGTCGGGAATACTACCGTATGAATCAGCTAAGGCAATCCCTTACAAATACGGTGCAACGATAATTAAGAATGGAAAGGAAATTCCATTACCCTCTGTCGTGAATATTGCAGACATCAGTCGTGTAACACGGAGTGGTAGAATCTTCAACAGAGGAGTTGGAGAGTCCAACAAAGAAAAGGAACTTCAGACGGAAGCTCCCGATCCACCAGTCGGTCAATCCAGTAATCCCGACCTTTCGAAAAATGATGATGAGATGCTGAAGCTCATCCAAAGGAGCGAATACAACATTGTTGATCAACTGTTACAAACTCCTTCAAAGATCTCGGTATTATCATTGTTACTCAGTTCAGAAGCGCAAACTCCTTCAAAGATCTCGGTATTATCATTGTTGATCAACTGTTACAAACTCCTTCAAAGATCTCGGTATTATCATTGTTACTCAGTTCAGAAGCGCAAAGGGAGGCTCTGCAGAAAGTCTTGGAGCAAGCCTTTGTGGAATAGGATATAACAATCAGACAATTCGATAGTATTGTCTCTAACATCACTTCTTGCAATAATTTGGGATTTAGTGATGAGGAATTACCTGAAGAGGGTCGATGTCATAACATGGCGCTCAATATTACAGTCAACTACCAGGACGATGCTTTAGCCAGCGTATTGGTAGACACAAGGTCAGCCCTGAATGTTATGCTGAAGTCCACTTTGATGCAATTATCATTCAAAGGCCCTCCGATGAGAACTAGCGAGGTCGTCGTCAAAGTATTTGACGGATCCAGAAAAATGGTTATCGGCAAAGTTGATCTTCCCATAACTATTGGTCCTCACACTTTCCAAGTCACTTTTCAGGTCATGGAAATCCGGGAAACGTACAGTTGTTTATTAGGAAGACCTTGGATACATCAAGCTGGAGCAGTCACCTCGACCCTCCACCAAAAGCTAAAGTTCGTCCAGAACGGCCAATTCATCACAGTCTGTGGGGAACAGGCCTTGCTCGTCAGCAATTTATCGTCATCCACTTATGTGGAACCAGAAGGGATAATTGGAACCCAGTTCCAAGCGCTTTCGTTACACAAGGACGATGAATCCGGAGGAGGAACTTCGATTTCCTCATACAAAGATGCTATTAAAGCAGTCGAGAGTACCGATACAACAGGATGGGGACAGCTTGTCATTCCTACTAGCAATACAACAAAGAAGGGTCTTGGTTTTCTGCAACCTGTACCCGGATAGCTGCTAACGATGAAAGTCTTCATCCCATTCAAAACTTCTTTCACAGTGGAGGGTTCCTTCACCCAGTGCCTCAGGCAATCCATGCTATCAATGAGGAGGATTCCTCGGACATGGATGAAGGATGGAAGTCCTATCTTAACGAGGACGGTTATATGTCTCAGGAAGAGGTGCCTATGCCATTTTGCTATCCCGCACAGAGTCCGAGATTTATACCACGGTCAGATGTCAAAATGATATACGGAGATTGTGATCCGGAAGGATGCCGTGCTCCGCCAAATTCATTAGAGGAGGACACTTTGATGAAAGACAACTTTGACCACAATTACTATGGCCCGATGGATGGCCTGCCAATGTGGCAGCCTTACCCAGGAGACTTGAGGCCAGAAAGTCAGCCGAGTAATGAAACTCAGCTGAGCATCATTGAACAGAATACCTGTGTCCTCACCATGTCATGGGATCAACACTCAGGTCATTCGGAAACTACTCAACATGACGATGAATTTGCAACGTTTGCAGGACTTGAATTCATCAACTATGCTTTTCCCGAGGTCAATGTCATTGAGAGGGATGACTCCTCCAGTTCGAAAGAAGTGTGGGACACCTTGGGACAACCGAGTGCAAAATACGACTACATGGTCAAGTACACCGCTCCCGAAAGCTCTCGTATCATGCTCGAAGATATCCAGCCAACTGGATGGGGAGATACAGCTGAGAGTACAAATGTTATGCAAAATGCAACTGAGGAATTCTCCTACGACAATTCTTCCTGGGAGACAGATTCCAATGATCCCGCTCCACCATAAATCAGCGTCATTTCTGAAGACAAATCGAGGAAGGTACCAGACTTTGTGGTTCACCGAGGAGTTCGCCGCCAGTGGGTCGCTGTTGATGCTCCGAAGGTCGTTCGCCAATCAAAATTGCTTGTTTTAAACCCCGTTGAAACATACGATCCGATGCCTTCTCCCAACTTTGAGTTCCCGGTATTTGGGGCTGAAGAAGAAGTTGACAACGAAATTCCAGAAGAGATCTCCCGATTACTCAGACAAGAGGAAAGGTCCATTGAACCTCACAAAGAGCCGTTGGAAACGGTAAACTTGGGTTCGGAAGAAGAGAGAAAAGAAATCAGGATTGGGGCGCTGCTCAGTCCAATTGCCAGAGAGGGTTTGATAAAGCTTCTCAAAGAATTCCCCGATGTATTCGCTTGGTCCTATCAGGACATGCCAGGGTTGGATACCAGCATCGTGGAACATCACTTACCGTTAAGATCGGAATGTCCGCCTGTAAAACAGAGGTTGAGACGCACTCACCCGGACATGGCCATCAAAATCAAAGAGGAGGTACAAAAACAGATTGACGCGGGTTTCCTCGCTACATTAGAATATCCTCAATGCTTAGCCAATATCGCACCTGTTCCCAAAATGGACGGAAAAGTCAGAATGTGTGTTGACTACAGAGATCTAAACAAGGCAAGTCCAAAGGACGACTTTCCTTTACCACACATTGACATGTTGGTTGACAGTACAACAAAGTTCAAAGTTTTCTCTTTCATGGATGGATTCTCGGGCTATAACCAGATCAAAATGGCGCCGAAATACATGGAGAAAACTTCGTTCATTACCCCATGGGGTACCTATTGTTACAAGGTAATGTCGTTCGGTTTGAAGAACGCCGGGGCAACCTATCAAAGGGCCACGAATACTCTGTTTCATGACATGATACATAAAGAAATCGAAGTGTATGTCGATGATATGATTGCAAAATCTAAGACAGAAGAGGAGCATGTGACCCACCTGTCAAAACTATTCGAGCGTCTGAGAAAATACATACTCCTCTTGAATCCCAACAAGTGCACCTTCGGCGTCCGTTCAGGGAAACTCTTAGGGTTCATCGTCAGCCAAAAAGGAATTGAGGTTGATCCTGGCAAGGTCAAGGCCATTCAAGAAATGCCTTCTCCGAAAACTGAAAAATAAGTCAGAGGATTCCCGGGACGTTTGAACTACATCCCCAGATTCATATTCCTCATGACTGCCACATGTGCGCCGATTTTCAAGTTACTCAAAAAGAACCAGGATTACGTTTGGACAGAAGATTGTCAAACCGCATTCGATAGTATTAAGGAATATCTGTTGAATCCTCCGATTTTATCACCTCCAGTGGAAGGAAGACCACTGATTATCTACCTCACAGTCTTGGAAGACTCAATGGGGTGTGTACTTGGCCAACAGGACGAAACCAAACGGAAAGAGTCTGCCATTTACTATCTAAGCAAGAAGTTCACCGACTGCGAGACTCGGTACACTATGCTCGAGAAAACTTGTTGTGCTTTGGCTTGGGCAGCCAAACGTCTTCGCCAGTACATGATTCGTCACACTACTTGGTTGATCTCCGAAATGGATCCAATCAAGTATGTATTTGAAAAACCTGCTCTCACGGGAAGAATCGCCCGTTGGCAGATGTTGTTATCAGAATATGACATAGAGTACCACGCTCAGAAAGCCGTTAAGGGGAGTATTTTAGCCGATCATTTGGCTCATCAACCGATTGACAATCAAGAATCAATCGGGTTTGACTTCCCATACGAAGATGTCATGTATCTAAAAATGTAAGATTGCGATGAACCGCTACCCAGTGAAGGGCCAGAACCAGGTTTCCAGTGGGGACTAATCTTTGACGGAGCAGTTAATCATTATGGAAACGGAATTGGGGCAATAATTGTCACCCCTCAGGGTACCCACATTCCTTTCACCGCTCGACTTACGTTCAAATGTACAAACAACGAGGCCGAATACGAAGCTTGTATTATGGGTCTCGAAGAAGCGATTGATTTAAGGATAAAAAACTTGGACGTATACGGCGATTCAGCCTTGGTTATCAATCAGATAAAAGGAGATTGGAACACATACCAATCAGGACTGATTGCTTACAAAGATTATGCAAGAAGGTTGTTACCTTTCTTCAACAGAATCGAGTTTCATCACATCCCTCGTGATGAGAATCACATGGCTGATGCATTAGCCACTCTCTCTTCCATGATTAGTGTAGGTCAATGGAACGACTTACCTAAGATCGACATAATACGCCTAGAACGGCCCGCTTACATCTTCACGATCGAAGCAGTCATAGAAGATAAACCTTGGTATCAGGATATCAAATGCTTCCTTCAAAAATAAGAGTACCCACCTGGGGCACTAAGGAAGGACAGAAAAACCCTCAGAAGACTGACTGGAAACTTCTTCCTGAGCGGTGACATACTTTATAAGAGAAACTTCGACATGGTCTTGCTCCGATGCGTAGACAGACCAGAGGCAGACATGCTGATGAAAGAAATTCACGAAGGGTCCTTTGGCACTCATGCCAACGGACACACAATGGCGAGAAAAATTCTGAGAGCGGGGTACTATTGGTTGACAATGGAATCCGACTGCTACAAGTACATGAGGAGGTGTCACAAGTGTCAGATATACTCCGAAAAAATTCATGTACCACCAACACATCTCAAAGTTCTTTCTTCCCCATGGCCTTTCTCCATATGGGGAATCGATATGATCGGCATGATCGAACCTAAACCTTCAAACGAACATCGGTTCATCCTGGTCGCCATTGATTACTTCACCAAGTGGGTCGAAGCAGCGTCATACGCTAATGTAACCCAACAAGTGGTGGTCCGATTTATCAAAAATAGTATCATTTGCCGTTATGGTGTTCCGAGCCAGATCATTACTGATAATGGATCTAACTTGAACAGTAAGATGATGAAAGAGTTGTGTGCAGAGTTCAAGATCGAACACCATAACTCATCTCCCTACTGACCCAAGATGAACGGAGTGGTAGAAGCGGCTAACAAGAACACCAAGAAGATCGTTCAAAAGATGGTTGTAACCTACAAAGATTGGCACGAGATGCTGTGAGTATTCACTACTATCAAAATTAGGGTTTCAAGCCCTCTCAGAGCTTTTAGACAAAGGATCAATCAAGGAATGACATGATATTCAACTTGTCTACACCCTCAAACATACACAAAGGATCAAAAAGGACTCCCCTTTCAAGGATTAAGCACAAGGATGCTCCCTTCTAGGTGGATCAAGCCTCAAGATTGCCAGTGTCACCAAATTAGGGTTTTGATCGACCAGGGCCTCCAGATGGAAATTTTCCTCTGGGCATGAGCCAAAGATCCAAAACATAACCTAATATGCTCCATGGAACCTCATGGGCCCAATCATCCAGTCAATTTTGCCTCAGGGGATGCATTCATAAAAAATCAGGAATTAGGGGTTTCTTGACCTAATTCACCCCTAAGTTGACTTTTGGGACCAATTATGAACCAAGACCTCAAGAGAGGATTTGAGGATCTCTAATATACCATATTGATCCATTTGGAATAATGGATTAATCCAAGAATCTTGAGCAACAAGTTTCAAATTCATCTGAACCACAGTTAGGGTTTCGCGGGAAAAGTCAACTGTAATTTGACTTTTGACCAAGACATGCTCCCAAGCCCTAAGACATGATTAAATATCCTCTATACCATCCATAGAACATGTCCATCAAGTTTGATTTAGGTCAAGGACATGATTTCCTGAAGAATTGCACAGTTTGGAATTCATCGGATAAAAAGTCAACTGTGCACAAAAGTTAACTTTGACTTTTTGAGATTTTTCACAAAAATGGATTTTTAACCCTAAAATGATGTTTATGTATGATTTGAATCATCATTCATCAAGAAAAATCAAAGAAAATGGGATAACTTGTAAAAGGGGTAACCATAAAAACTTAGAAAATTTTCTAAGTTATGGGAAAAAGTGACAAAGGTACCAACTTTGGAGGATCATAACTCTTAAACCACAAAGCCATTTTTTTCCATCCAAGGCTTGATTTGTAAATCTCATTGCCCTATACAAAAGCTTCATACTGACCTATGTCCAAATTCCTCATGGATTTTGAGTTATGGAGTGATCAAAATCAAGAAAAGTCACTTTGTTCCAACACTAGGTGAAAATTTCACTAAGGCAGAATTTGCCTTACTTTTTTCCAAATGTAGGGGCATTTTTCACTTGGATCCAAAAAGTATCAAAACTAAATATGATCAAACAGTTGTTGTATCATGCAAGGGCTTTCCAAAATGGCCAAGAACATCACCAAATTCAATTTGAGCTATGAGATATGACATTGGCAAGTTGCCTTGCTGAAATCTGCCAAGGCAAGGCAGATTTTTGCACTTTTGGCCGATTTGCCAAAATCAGCCAATTCCAAGCCTTGTCATCACTTTGGACACATCTGAGGATTAAATCTAAAGGGGACAATCACTGAGCCAAGCCTCCAAAGTCCTTGGAACAAGAAATAGCATGCTAAACCTAGAATTGCCCAAAATAGGGACAAGACTCCAATTTTGGATTGGAGCATTCAATGGAAGCATCAAGGTGGCATGGACTGAGCCATTCTCAACTGAATTCAGTCAAGACTTATCCAAGACTAAGGGGACCAGCAGCCTGTGCCCTAACCTCTAGTCAATGGCTAGAGGAGACTTGGATTTTCATTTGCCAACATAGGCCAAACCTACTCAGCAGTTGCCATTCACTATTCCTTGCAAAACAAACTTGCTCTACTATAAATTGAGCTCAATTGTGATCAGTTTAAGTACACCAAAGGCCTACAACACTTGCCTTTCTCAAAATCCACTTCTCACTCTCAAAAATGCCTTTCTTAGCAAGTCACTATCGGGTTTTTCATTAGAGAGCAATTCCACTCAAACCAATCACACACACACACACCTCATATACATCATATGTGAGCTGATCAAACACTTAAACAACATCTGGAACACTGATTTCTCAGAATCACCAGTCAATTGCTCAAGGTTTTAACCAAAGTGCAGTTGAGGTGCCATGAAGTGATCCAGCTAATTTCCATCAAGTCCAAGCATTCAAACACACTCCATAGGGTGTAGGGAAGTTGTTCAGATCATCACAACTCATCTGTAACACTTCCAACTCAGAAATCAATTTGCTCTTGCTGTCACGACCTAGAAGTAAGCCTAAACTTGGTCATCTCTCAATCTATGCATATTTCCTCGCACAATACTTTTGCCAAATGTTCATAATCATGAATGGAATGTTTCCCCTCAAGTAATTGTTTTGTTTGAATCGTGTATTAAAAATCCCAGCCTTCATGCAGAATTTAGGGTTCTTGAGGATTTTTCGTGATTTCTTGTTTTATGTTTAATTTAAATGAAATTAATTGTCATAGACATGATCGTGAGGTTGAAACGAGTTGATTGGTATGTGGATTGCATGATATGATCAAGTATTCAGTGAGATTGGATAGAAAATGCAAATCTGGGCAAAACTGAAAAACGCGCGTGTTCTTCAGCTGTTCTTGGCGCCATTTTCACAAATTCAAATATTTGAATTTTGTGATTTTATTTAATTGATTCAAAAATTAATTTCTCTCTGAGTTTTAATGATTTTGAGTTGATTCTTTTTTTAATAATTCACAAAAATGTTAAAATATTTGATTTTCCCAAAAAAATCCAAAAAATATTATTTATTTTTTATAATTGATAGTTTTTTGCAGAGAATTAATATTTTAATTGTTTTTGACATTTTGAATATTTTTTCCATCTTGATTTTGCAACTTTTAATGACTTCTAATTATTTTGTAGGTCAATACTTAATTTTTAAAGCATTAATCCAAGATCACAATTTGTTTTCCATATGTTAAACAATTTTGATCATTTTAATTGAATTTTTATTCAATTAAAATACATTTTGAAAACAAATTAGGGTTTTTGGATTAATTCAACCCTCATAAGTCATTTTCAAAACTTTGGGCCTCTATTAGAGTGTAAGACCCACCCCCCTTTGAAAACCAAACCAATTTGGGCCTCAATGCATTGTATAAGACCCACTGCATTTTCAAAAATCTCGGCGCGATCACCATTTTAAACGAAAAATCATTCGGGCCTACCCTCGTGTTATAAGCCCCACTCTTTTTCTTTTGGGCCTCTAATAGAGTGTAAGACCCAACCCTTTGTAAATACAACCTATTTTGGGCCTCACTTATGGTATAAGTCCCGTTGTATTTCAAAAAAGTTTGACGCGATCATCATCCGTTGAAAAACAAATCTTGGGCCTCTTGAGAGAGTGTAAGACCCATCCCTTTGTACAGAAAATAATTTTTGGGCCTCAGTCACTTGTATAAGTCCCTCTGTACAAATTTAAACAGTGCGATCACTGATAAAACCTTGGGCCTCTCCTTGAGCTGTAAGCCCCAAATATTTCTTTTTCAAAGCACTTCTCCTTTGATTTTGAAATATACTGTTGTTTTCAATCTTTCTTTGTTGAACAACTAACCAAACAGCATGGAAGCTCTACAACCGAGTAAGTGTTTATCCGTTTTCATTTACCGCTTTCATATACATATAACTGTATTGTGGGGCTGTTTTGCTGTAAGTCTTCTTTCATAAACTCATATCAACTGTGTAATAATAGTATAGATATTTAGAGTTTCCCCGGTAACTACGTTTAGCATTAAGCCCATTGATCACTCTTAAATAGTCAAAACTAGATCCCCGTAGGATTACCAGACACAGTCTTCCCTCCTCTTGGGGTTAAACAATATGGAGACATGAAAGGCAGCATTCTCGGTGAACCCTTTCATAGACCGTCACTCGTAGAAGTTGTCAAGAAACTCTATTCCCCAGAGATGATCTTTTCTCCGTGAACGGCATCTCTTGAGTTTCTTCCAAATTCTCGGACTTTCCTGGCTTGATCAATTCCTCGTGAATAGCCTGTCTTGAATTTCTCAGGGTTTGGGGACCCACAGGCTTCTTAAAAGCACTTGTCAAGAAACTCTACTCCCCAGAGATGATCTTTTCTCCGTGAATGGCATCTCTTGAGTTTCTTCCAAATTCTCGAACTTTCCTGGCTTGATCTATTCCTCGTGAATGGCCTGTCTTGAATTTCTCGGGGTTTAGGGACCCATCGGCTTCTTAAAAGCATCGGCCTCCTCTTGGGCATTGTTCAAGGACCCATAGGCTTCCTAAAAGCATCCCCGCCTCCTCTTGGGCTTAGTACAAGGACCCGTCGGCTTCTTAGAAGTATTCACAGCCTCCTCTTAGGATTCGTATAATGATTCTTCCTTCGGGAATGATAGCCTCCTCTTGGGCTTCATACAAGGACCTATCGGCTTCTTAAAAGTTTCCAGCCTTCTCTTGGGCTTCGTACAAATTATCCCGACGACCTCCTAGAGGTGTAGGAACAGAAATCAGTCATCATAATAGAACAATATTTCCAAGAGTCTACTACTGTTTCTCAAAGCATAGTACAAAAGATGAAGCTTTAGACTTGGACTGTCTAATTTCCTTGAGTCTCCAAGACATTCTCAAGCTCCCTTCAAAAATAGGAAGAAAACTCGTAGACTCGGACAGTCTCAATACCCTTCGGATTTCTCACTTCCCTAAAGAACAGGAAATATCCCTGATCCTCGAATCAAAATCCCTGAGTGCAAACATTACTCATATAAGAACTGATTTTCTCTTTAAATCAACATACTGGTCCTGTCACTCAACTGAAACAGTCACCATAGCCTCCTCTTGGGCTTTGTACAATGATTCTCCCCAGCGGAGCTGACAATTTTAGCCTCCATCTCGGGCTTCGTACGAGATACAAAAGACTCTCTTGTTGAGTCAAAACCATCTTTAGCCTCCACCTCGGGCTTTATACGAGATACTAAGAGACTCCCTCGTTGAGTCAATCACCATCTTTAGCCTCCATCTTGGGCTTCGTACGAGATACAAAAAACTCTCTTGTTGAGTCAAATAGCCTCCATCTTGGGCTTTATACGAGATACCAAAAGATTCCCTAGTTGAGTCAAAACCTTTTAGCCTCTCTCTCGGGCTTTGCACAAGACACATATTAGCCTCCTCTTAGGCTTTGTATAAGAAAACCACTGGTTGATCCAATCAACCTTTTGGTATCAAAGTTGTGCCTCGTTCACAGTACACAAACATCAACAACTCCTCCCCCTTCATCTAATTGCTGTAAGCGGCAAGCCTCTGGATCATCTACATCTATGCCACTGTCCCTCTTTTAGCATGAGAAATTCCTAAGGAAAGATGGCATTGCTCTACACTGAGTTAAAGTCTTCTCCTTCAGTCACCCAACAGTTGTGACAGACAAACCCCTCTTTAGAGATGACAAATTCTCTCTAAAGACAACACCTTTTCGCTTCACATCTTGGGCTTCGAACAAGATACAAATAGACCCTTCAGCTTCACATCTTGGGCTTTGAACAAGATACAAACCACCTTTGGCTTCACGTCTTGGGCTTCAAACAAGACACCAAAACACCATTTCCTCCCATAGAATAGGAGGAACTACGATCGCTCTGATTTTCCTGTTTCGGAAAAAAACGGGAATACGTAGGCATAAGATTGAAAGAAAAATCTTAGCGAGCACACTAAACAAAAACCCAAAATCCCATACTTTCATCCATCCGCCTAACATCTTAACCTCCCACCCATCGACCGAACACTACTTTTAACAAAATAAACCTAATAGAGACCCCGAATCTTTGTAGCATCTGTAAACCAACAGTTTTGACTGTTTAACCTCAGTTTGCAAGCAGGGTTAATTTGAGACATCTATTTCCCTTCCTTCATCAGCTTCAATAGGATAAAAAATGAATCGAGCTGTAATACTAGAGCGATCGTGCTTCGCAACCACATCCAAAAATCGCTCGCTACACTCACATAACACATTTTTCTTTTTTTGTTGAGTCTCACGTACGTATCACAATTCTAGAGTCAAACTGTCTCACTCGTACAATACTCGAGCAAATCGACAAAAGAAAATGGACGATCTCGAGGAAGAGAATAGAGAGCTGAGAGAAGAAATCGAAGCTCTAAAGGAAAGTTTGGAAAAACTTCATAGTGACATGCAATCCCTGGCGACAGCTCAAGAGCAACGACAACAAAGAACTGTAATATCAGAGATTACATCTACACCCATGATGGAAACGTATAAGAAGGATCCACGGTATACCATACCCAAAGGGCAGCCCTGGGGCATGCCTCTTAACTTTATACCTGAAGGATAAATCCCACCGGTCACTGAAGACCCAGAAACTATAGCGAGAGCCACTGGTCCTGAAGGTTACAAACTTCGGGAAGGTGAAGACACAAGGTTTACAATGGTAGCTCCTGAAGGTTACAAACTTCAGGGCACTGAAGCCCCAAAAGTCACAACTATAATGTCTATACCACAATCAGTGGTACACACTGTCCCGGAAGGATAGATTCCACTTGCAATCTCTGGTGGAAACGAAGACAAGAATGAAAGGGTGAATGAGTTCCAAGAGCAGTTCTTGGAAATGCAGAAGGAACTGCATGCCATTCGCGGTCAAGACTTATTCGGAAAGGACGCCGCGGACCCCTGTTTGGTCCCTAATGTAAAGATACCGCACAAATTCAAGGTGCCTGACTTTGAAAAGTATAAGGGCAAATCTTGCCCTCAAAGTCATTTGGTGATGTACACTCGGAAGATGTCAACCCAAACAGAAAATCAACAGCTACTGATCCATTACTTCCAAGACAGTTTAACCGGTGTTGCACTCAAATGGTACATGGGTTTAAACCGCACCAAGATCAGTACTTTTAGAGATCTTGGGGCAGCTTTTGTTCAGCAATATAAATACAACCTAGACATCACACCAGATACAGATTAACTAAGAGCTATGGCGTAGAAGGACAGGGAAAAGTTTAAGGAATATGCTCAGAGATGGCGTGAAATTGTCGCCCAGATCTGTCCCCCTCTTGAGGAGAAAGAGATGACCAAGATCTTTTTGAAAACCTTAAGCACGTTTTATTACGACCGAATGGTTGCCAGTGCGCCCAGTGACTTCACTGAAATGGTGAACATGGAAGTACGCCTTGAAGAGGCAGTCCGAGAAGGACGATTAGTCAAAGATGCAGAGCCATCCAGCAGTACCAAGAGATATGGTAGTGCTTTTCAAAAGAAAAAGGAACAAGAGATTAGTAACATCTCTCTGGGAAAGCAGAGGCGACATTATTAACCAGTAGCGGCAATAACTCCCACTGTTAACCCTACGCCGGCTCCGACTTATCAACCTCAGGTTGCTCAAAGCTAACTAAGTCAACAACAGTATCAGCAAAGGACGCAACAGCCTCTTCAGCAGGCTCGTCCTCAGTATAACAACAACAATCGTACGACACGACCATCAGGGTTTGACCCTATACCAATGTTGTACACAGAGTTATTTCCACTTCTACTAGCCAAGGGGCATGTCCAAACCAGGTCTCCTCTTGCGGTACCGGAAAATCCGCTTTTTTGGTTCAAAGCGGATCAAACTTGCCCTTACCATCAAGAAGGATTGGGGCACAACATTGAGAATTATCTCAGCTTTAAGTCCGATGTACAAAAGCTTGTCGGGAACGGGGTCCTATCTTTCAAAGATACTAATCCAAATGTTCAGACAAACCTGTTGCCTCAATACGAGAAAACCGCCGTACATTTAATAGAAGAATTTGGCCGCAGTTATCAAATTTGTGATGTGCTCCAGTTGGGAACAAATCTGGTCAGGATGCATTGCAGACAGAGAGGGTACGGTCATGTACCACCTCACAATTATCACCAGTGTGATATATGTTCAAAGAATAATCAATGGTGTACCATAGTATAATCAGCCCTACAAGAACAGATGGATTTGTGCTGGATTCAGGACCATAGGATCCAGGAAGTCAACATGGCTCATGCACATCCCAATTATGTGAAAAACCACAAAATACTTGAGATGAATGTTAATTTGGTGGCGATGCATTCAAGGCAAAGTCATTACTATAATCTGCCGCGACACGATTATGGTGCCTGTCTGATATGCTCAACAAACGATCAGGGATGCTCTTTTGTACAAGAGTCCCTCCATCGTCAGATGGATCTCGGATGGGTTCAAGACTACCGTGAAAGAAATAACCATCAGGTTAGTATGGTTCAGATATTTGACATCCGCTTGATGAATACCATTTTAGTGGAATTACACGCTAAACAAGTCAGACTAGGCTTTCTAGCCTCACATGATTATCAAGATTGCAGAAGATGCTCCGAAGATGATCAAGGTTGCGCACTGGTGCAAAGAACACTTCAGCATTTATTAGACCACTGGCAGCTTCCAGTCTATCTAGATGAAGCTACACAAAAGATCAGTATGACTGATGGAGTTCCCAATAGACATCAAAGTCGTGATGTCCGCTCAACGGAAACAGATCTCGTACGAGTGCACTGTATACAAAGTGGGTACGGTCGAGTACCGCTTCATAATTATGAACGCTATAAAGTGTGCTAAGAAAATAACCAAGGATGTTATCTCGTGCGAGCAGCACTTCAAAAACAGTTGGACAAAAAAGAAATTCAATCGTGTTCAAATTCTGAATCAATCAACATGATACAAGGTCATCTTCCTGGTCAGAACGAAAGTACTGTCGTAATCTCCAAACATGGAACGACCAAAGATGTTTGTGCCATAATCCCTCTGCTCAATAGTAGAAAAGTTCTCAATCAGGAACCAATTGAGGTTGCCTACGATGGCCAGAAAAATCAAAAAGCTCCTGTGGTTATCTACATGCCAGGACCAATACCTTACCAATCAGAAAAGGATATCCCTTACAAGTACGGTGCAACGAAAATTGAAAATGGAAAGGAAACTCCATTACCCTCCGTAGTGAACATTTCCGACATCAGTCGAGTTACTCAGAGCGGTCGAATCTTCAACAGAGGAGTTGGAGAACCCGCCAAAGAAAAGGAACCTCAAACGGATGTTCCTGACCAACAAGCTGGTCAATCCCGTTATCCAGAACCGATAAAGAACAATGATGAGATGCTGAAGCTCATCCAGAAAAGAGAGTACAACATTGTGGACCAATTGTTGCAAACTCCGTCTAGAATCTTTGTACTATCTCTCCTACTTAGTTCGGAAGCTCATAGGGAGGCTCTACAGAAAGTCTTAGAGCAAGCCTTCATGGAACAAGATGTTACAATAGGAAAATTTGACAGTATCATATCTAACATCACTTCCTGCAACAACTTAGGATTCAGTGATGAAGAATTACCAGAAGAGGGCAAGAATCATAATATGGCGCTCAACATTAAGGTCAGCTGCCAAGGCGATGCTTTAGCCAGCGTACTGGTAGACACAGGATCATCTTTGAATGTTATGCCAAAATCAACTCTGATGTGACTATCATTTCAAGGAGCCCCGATGAGAGGCAGTGAGATCATCATCAAAGCCTTTGACGGATCCAGAAAAAAAGTTATCGGCGAAGTCGATCTTCCCATATCTATTGGTCCCCATACTTTCCAAGTCACTTTCCAGGTCATGGACATCCGGGCAGCCTACAACTATTTATTAGGAAGAGCTTAGATACACGAGGCTGGGGCAGCCACTTCGACACTTCACCAGAAGCTGAAGTTCATCAAGAATGACAAATTAATCATAGTATATGGAGAGCAGGCCTTAATCGTGAGCAACTTATCATCATTTTCCTATATAGAACTGGAGGAGGTTGTTGGAACTCAGTTCCAAGCTCTCTCAATGAGCAATGAGAATCAATCAGAAAAGGGACGTCGATTTCCTCATACAAGGACGCTCTCAAAGTGATTGAGAATGACAACGCAAAAGGATGGGGACAACTTGTAATTTCTACTAATAATAAGACAAAGAAAGGTCTTAGTTTCTCTCCAACTTGTGCCCAGACTACTAAGAAAGACGGAAGTTTTCGTCCCATTCAGGATTTCTTCCTCAGTGGAGGCTTTCTCCACCCAGTGTATCAAGAAGTACATACTATCAATGAAAGTGACTCCTCCAATATGGAAGAGGAACGGAAATCATATCTCAACGAGGACGGTTATCTGTCTCTGGGAGAGGCACAAACGCCATTTTGCTTTCCCATGCAGAGTCCGAGATATATACCAAGATCAGACGTCAAGATGATCTATGGAGATTGTGATCCGGAAGGATGTCGTGCTCCGCCTAAATCATTAGAAGATGATCCGATGAAAGACAACTTCGACTACGACTATTATGACCCATTGGATGACTTGCCTATTTGGAAGCCGTACCTAAAAGACTTGGGGCAAAAGAGTTAGCCCAACGAGGCCTACCAGTTGAGTAACATTGAAAAGAATACATGTGTCCCCACCGAGTCATGGGATCATTACTCAAGGCATTCTAAGGATATCCATCACAATGATGAATCTACAAGGACTGCAGGACAAGAGTTCATCAACTATGCTTTTCCTGAGGTCAACGTCATTGAAGAAGATGGCTCCTCTATTCCCAGTGAAACATGGGACACTTTGGGATAGCCGAGTGGCAAGTATGACTTCTTAGTCAAGTATACTGCTCCTAAAAGCTTTCGTATCAAGCTTGAAGACATCCAGTCAACTGTATGGGAAGATCCCCTTGAGAGTGAAAACATTGTGAAAAATACAAAGGAAGAGTTCGTTTACGACAACTCTCTATGGGAAGAAGATTCCAATGATCCTGATCTGCCAGAAATAAGTGTCATTTCTGAGGACAAACCAAGAAAGAAGGTGCCAGACTTTGTGATTCACCAAGGAGTTCGTCTCCAATGGGTTGCTGTCGATGTCCCGAAAGTCGTCCATAAGTCTAAGTAATTGCCATCTTTAACCTTTCACCATACCCAGGTGAAACGGATGTTTTTATAGGGCTTACTTTTCTGTAAATGTACCTCTTCGCTTCACCCAAAGCGACATAGTTTTGTTTTATAGGGCTGTAGTTTCAAGAATCCACGAAATCATAAATAAATAATGTCGTTCTGTCATTTCCACATTCATTGTTGTTTTCACTTTTCATTTTTTTAGAAAATGGTAATCCTAAAAATAACCCAAAATAAAAATAAGCATTTTTCAGAAAGATACACTGCACACACTTTTGCATTCTCTCTCTCTCTCTCTCTCTCTCTCTCTCTCTCTCTCTCTCTCTCTCTCTCTCTCTCTCTCTCTCTTCTAAAAACAAATCATCACATCATGCAGATTGCTTGTTTTAAACCCCATTGAAACATATGACCCGATGCCTTCTCCTAACTTTGAATTCCTGGTATTTGAAGCTGAAGAAGAAGAGGACGCAGAAATTCCAGAAGAGATCTCCCGACTACTCAAACAAGAGGAAAAGTCTATTGAGCCTCACAAAGTGCCGTTGGAAACAGTCAATTTTGGTTCAGAGAAGACTTGAATAAACTTCTCAAAGAGTTTCTAGATGTGTTTGCTTGGTCCTATCAGGACATGCCAGGGTTGGATACCAGCATCGTGGAACACCGTTTACCATTAAAATCAGAATGTCCTCCGGTTAAACAAAGGCTGAGACGGAATCACCCGGATATGGCTATCAAAATCAAGGAGGAAGTGCAGAAACAGATCGACGCAGGTTTCCTTGCCACCTCAGAATATCCTCAATGGTTGGCTAACATAGTGCCAGTTCCGAAAAAGGACGGAAAAGTCAGAATGTGTGTAGACTACAGGGATCTGAACAAAGCAATTCCAAAGGATGACTTCCCCCTACCACACATTGACATGCTGGTAAACAGTACAACAAAATTCAAAGTTTTCTCCTTCATGGATGGATTCTCAGGCTATAATCGGATCAAAATAGCGCCGGAAGACATGGAAAAAACTTCATTCATTACCCCATGAGGCACCTTTTGTTACAAGGTAATTCTGTTCGGTCTGAAGAACGCCGGGGCAACCTATCAAAGGGTCATGACGACTTTGTTTCATGACATGATGCACAAAGAAATTGAAGTGTATGTCGATGATATGATTGCCAAATCTAAAACGGAGGAAGAGCATGTTAAACACCTATCAAAACTGTTCGAATGTCTAAGAAAATACAAACTCTGATTGAATCTTAATAAATGCACATTCGGTGTTCGCTCAGGAAAGCTCCTAGGGTTCATCGTTAGCCAAAAAGGAATAGAGGTTGATCTCGATAAGGTCAAGGCCATTCAAGGAATGCCTTCACCAAAAACAGAGAAACAAGTTAGAGGATTTTTGGGACGTCTAAATTACATCTCAAGATTCATATCCCTTATGACCTCGACATGCGCGCCGATCTTTAAGCTACTCAGAAAGAATCAAAGCTGTGAATGGACAGAAGACTGCCAAAAAGCTTTCGACAGCATCAAAGAATATCTGCTGAATCCACCGATTATTTCTCCTCTAGTGGAAGGAAAACCACTGATCATATACTTAACAGTCTTGGAAGACTCCATGGGTTGTGTACTTGGCCAACAAGACAAAACAAAAAGAAAAGAGTTTGCCATTTACTACTTAAGCAAGAAGTTCACGGACTGTGAAACTCGCTACACTATGCTCGAGAAAACTTACTGCGCTTTAACTTGGGCAGCTAAACGTCTTAGCCAGTACATCATTTGTCACACTACTTGGTTAATCTCCGAAATGGATCCAATCAAGTACGTCTTTGAAAAGCCTGCTCTCACGGGAAGGATTGCCCGTTGGCAGATGTTGCTATCAGAATACGACATTGAGTACCATGCTTAAAAAGCCGTTAAAGGAAGTATTTTGGCTGATCATTTGGCTCATCAACCGATTGATGATCAAGAATTAGTCGGATTTGACTTCTCGGACGAAGATGTCATGTACTTGAAAATGAAAGATTGCGATGAACTGCTACCCAGTGAAGGGCCAGAACCAGGTTCCCAATGGGGATTAATTTTTGACGGAGTTGTCAACACTTATGGAAACAAAATTGGGGCAATCATTGTTACCCCTAAGGGACCCATATTCCTTTCACTGCCAGATTAACGTTCAAATGCATGAACAACGAGGCCGAATACGAAGCTTCTATCATGGGTCTCGAAGAAGCAATCGACTTAAGGATAAAGAACTTGGATGTGTATGGAGACTCAGCTCTGGTTATCAATCAGATCAAAGGAGAGTGGAACACATACAAATCGGGATTGATTCCTTACAAAGACTATGCCATAAGGTTGCTACCCTTCTTCAACAAAATCGAGTTTCATCATATCCCTCGTGAAGAAAATCACATGGCTGATGCACTAGCCACTCTCTCTTCCATGATTAGTGTAAGTCAATGGAACGACGTACCGAAGATTGACATAATGCGCCTTGAAAGGCCCGCCTACATCTTCACAATTGAAGCAGTCATAGATGAAAAACCTTGGTATCATGATATCAAGTGCTTCCTTCAAAAACAGGAGTACCCACTTAGGGCATCAAGAAAAGACAGGAAGACTCTAAGAAGACTGATAGGCAACTTCTTCCTGAACGGTGATACACTCTACAAAAGAAACTTCTACATGGTCTTGCTCAGATACGTAGACAGACAAGAAGCAAGCATGTTGATGAAAGAGATTCACGAAGGATCCTTTGGCACTCATGCCAACGAACGCACAATGGCTAGGAAAATTCTGAGAGCAGGATACTATTGGCTGACAATGGAATCCGATTGCTACAAGTACACGAGGAAGTGTCACAAGTGTCAGATATACGCTGACAAAATCCATGTACCGCCAACGTACCTCAAATTTCTTTCTTCCCCATGGCCTTTTTCTATATGGGGAATCGACATGATCAACATGATTGAACCCAAAGCTTCAAACGGACATCGGTTCATCCTGTTAGGCATTGACTACTTCACCAAATGGGTCGAAGCAGTATCATACACCAATGTAACCTGACAAGTGGTAGTCTGATTCATCAAAAACAATATCATCTACCGTTATGGTGTTCCAAGCCAGATCATTACTGATAATGGATCTAACTTGAATAACAAGATGATGAAAGAGTTGTGTGCTGAGTTCAAGATCGAACACCATGACTCATCTCCCTACCGGCCTAAGATGAACGGAGTAGTAGAAGCGATTAATAAGAATATCAAAAAGATTATTCAAAAGATGGTTTTAACCTACAAAGACTAGCACGAGATGCTACCCTTTGCTCTTCATGGTTATCACACATCTGTCCGCACTTCAACAGGGGCAACCCATTTCTCTCTAGTATATGGCATGGAGGCAGTGCTCCCCATAGAAGTAGAGATCCCATCAATCCGGGTATTGATGGAGGCTAAACTAACAGAAGCTTAATGGTGTCAAAGCCGACACGATGAATTGAACCTAATCGAAGAAAAGCGAATGACGGCTCTATGCCATGGTCAATTATATCAGCAAAGAATAAAGAAGGCGTTTGACAAAAAGGTCTGACCCCGTGTCTTCAGAAAAGGAGACCTTGTGCCCAAGAAAATACAATCATTCCTCATTGATTCCAGAGGAAAATGGATTCTGAATTATGACGACCCTATGTGGTCAAGAAAGCCTTCTCAGGCGGTGCCTTGAGACTCGCAACCATGGATGGAGAGGAGTTTACCTACCCCACGAATGTTGATGTAGTCAAGAAATACTTTGCGTAAATAAAAAAACGTCTCGGTGGATTGAAAACCTGAAAGGGCGGTCCAGGCAAAAATTATAGACATAATATAAAAATCATCCCGGTGGATTGGAAACCTCAAAGGGCATTCCAGGAAAAAGTTAGGGATTCATGGCAAGTAACTACATCCAGCAAGGTTAAATCGCCAGCGGTAATGCTATCCATCAGGAGAACTTCAGTCAAGGTCACCTTCGACAGAAGCCTAGAATATCCGGAATTCAAAGTTGGTAGAAGGATAATGGTCGTTATGTTTCAATGTAGCCCTTTTTCCCATAAATTACCATTTTCTAAACTTTGTAAATACTCCATGGTATCACGCGCTTGGATGATTTCCATCCTATCAATAAAATTTGAGCCCTTGTGCTTTTGTTTGCCACTCTTATTTATTTTTGCATTACAGAATGACATTTTTTAACATGCTCAATGATTCTTAAAATAAAACAAAAATGAATTTTTACTTGGAAAAGTTTTTTTAAAAAAATAATAATAAAGATGGCATTTCCTTTTTGATTTTTGGACATCGAAAAGAACCTCGACGGTTTCTTCGAAAGAGATTAAAACCTCAAAATACAAAATCAAAGTACTCCTTCTAAGAACCAGTCCACCTGAGTGAGGGATCAACTGTTTCAAATGTCAGGTTGTACCTGATATCCCCGGCAGAGCCCTTACCTCTGAAGAGCAATTCATAAGTTCCTTCTTCCCCAGCGGGGTCTACCTCTCCTAAGTAAGACATGATTGCTATCTTGAACCAATGGTACTTTTCATCCCCCGCAGTGGCCGAGTATCCAGTCGTGTTCATCCATTAGTTTGTATGTCGCGTCAGTTTTGTCAGCATAAACATATATACATCATGCATTATTGATTCATATTTATATTCATATTGCATTACTATCACTCAGGTCATATTCTATCCCCCAAGTGATGAAAGTCCTCTCACCAAAAGTTGTCAGTTCTTTCCTTATCCGAAAATGTATCGTTTGAGCAGTTACTCCCCAGTTTGTTTTTGGATTGGAGCCTGTCCTCATCCACTTTGATAACTTGAACCTCTGAAAGGCGAAAAGACATTCGACAGATACCTTTAGAACATCACTCTTCACCATTGAAGATGATATCTTCGCTTTCCCGGATTAAGGAAAATCACCGGAGAAAGCCTCTTAACCAAAGACTCATGAAAATACATTGGTTTTTCTCTAAAGAAATTCGATGTTAATGAAGTCATCAGCACCTCAAAATCGGATCACATCACATGGAATTTCTCCAAAAGAATCTCGAAGAAAAGTATAATGTATTATCCCCAAGCAAAGAGCATTCTCTCAAGAGACTCATTTTCCTCAGTAGAGTCAACAAATGGCATCTCCAACAGAGAAGTTTGCATATCTCTACAAGTTCACACAAATGGGTTTCCCCAACAATTCTAACATCAAATCTTTCTCCATCAAATGGCGTCTCCCCAGTAAAAACTCGGCGAGAAGTTTGGTTAAAACCGCTACGTATAACATCCCTTGTCGAGAAAAAGAACTCTACAAGAAGAAACTGAGACCAGTTCCGTGGCTGAAAACCAGGATCGAGGGGAAGTTTATTTCAGAAACTGAGACCAGTTCCTTGGCTGAAGACCAGGATCGAGGGGAAGTTTAGTTCAGAAAACTAAGACCAGTTCCTTGGCTGAAGACCAGGATCGAGGGGAAGTTTAGTTCAGAAACTGAGAGCAATTCCGTGGTTGAATACCATGATCGAGGGGAAGTTTTACCTTTTCTTAAATTAATTGTACTTAGCAAAAGAAGATACATGAGCAAACTGGCATTCATAACCACCGCCAAAATTTTGGGTATTCTGATATTTAATCCTCTTGCACCCTGAATGTCCGAATATCTTCGCCATTCACACCTTCGGGTCCAAGAAGATTAAATAGGGGAATCTGTCATACCCAAAATTTTGACCACAAGATTGCCTATCATTGTGAGGATCATTGCCACAATGTGGATGTACCATCATGCCTCATCAATCTCCTTGAGGGTTGTTGAGCACTCACCTCAACCAAGAATTAGGGTTTTGAACCCTCTCAGAACATTTAGACAAAAGATCAATCAAGAAATGACATGATCTTCAACTTGTCTAACCCTCAAACACCCATAAATGATCAAGAGGACTCCCATATCAAGAATCAAGCACAGGGTTGCAACATTCCAAGTGGATCAAGCCTCAAGATTGCCAGTGTCACCAAATTAGGGTTTTGGTCGACCAAGGCCTCCAGATGAAAATTTCCATCAAGACATGAACCAAGACCTCAAGACATGATTTGAGGGCCTCAAATACACCACATTGATCTGTTTTTAGCAATGGATTGATCCAAGAAGCTTGATTTACAAGTTTAAATTTCATCTATACCACAATTAGGGTTTTAAGGAAAAAGTCAACTATATCTTTGACTTTTGACCAAGACATGTTCCCAAACCATGGGACATGGTTCAAGACACCCTAAAACACCTATAGAATCCATCCATTAGGTTTGAATTGGGTCAAGAACTTGATTTCATAGAGAATCACACAGTTTGGAATTCATCTGACAAAAAGTCAACTGTGCCTAAAATCAAGTTTGACTTTTTGGAAATTTTCACAAATATGGTTCCCCTAAGTCCAAAACAATGTTAATATATGGTATTGATCATCATTCATCAAGAAAAATCAAGAAAAGTGAGGTTTCTTGCAAAAGGGGCAACCATGAGAAACCAAAATTTTTCTAAGTTATGAAACAAACTTGTTTTGGTACCAACTTTGCAAGGTCATAACTCTTAAACCACAAGGCCTTTTTCTCCCATTCAAAGCTCAAATTAAAGTTCATCTTTCATAATTAAATTATGTCAACTACACCTCATTCCAATTCCTCATGGATTCTGAGTTATAGATTGATCAAAATCACAAAAAGTGAAAATGACCACTTTTCAACACTTAGTGAAATTTTCAAAAATCAGAATCTGTTTCATTTTTCACCAACTTTGAGGACAATATCCAATGTAATGCAAGTTGATTCAAGATCAAAGTTGGACATCATGTTAAAATAGGATACATAAGCTTTCCAAAGAGTGCAAGAACTCTCATTAATTCAACTTGATCAAGGAGTTATGAATCTCACAAAATGCCTTGATGCAAACTGCCTTCATGACAGATTTTGTGCAATTCTTGTGCCACTCGATTTGCATCATCACATGAACCTTGATTTTCAATTTTGGCATCAAGCATTCATGTGATACATAGACCTGCATGTATCAGTCCACAACCTTGCAAATGAGTCAAGATGAACTCAAGCATCAGAGCACCATATTCCTGCTCCATTGACCCAAGTCAATGGCTAGAGAAGACTTGAACACCTTTATGCCACAATTGGCCAAAGGCCTGTACCAGTTTCCAAACACTATTGCAGCCAAAACAAACTTATTGCACTATAAATAGACCTCAATTCTGATCAGTTTAAGTACACCAAAGCACAACAACTGATGCTTTACTCAAAATCACACTTTCACTCCAAATTTGCCTTCCACTTCAAGTCACTATCGGGTTTTGAAATTGGAAGTGATTCTAACTAAACCAAAGATGCAAACACCTCACATACATCATATGTAAGTGATTCAAACACATAAACAACATCTGGAACATCAGGATCACAAAGTGGTACCCCATTTGCACAAGCTTTTAGCAGACTTGCAGTTGAGATGCCATATCAAGTTCCAGATCATTTCCATCCACTCTAAGAATTCAAACACATTCCTTGGAACCAAAGGAAGTTGTCCAGGTCATTAGAACACATCTGCAACACCTCCATCATCAAGCTCGATCGCTAGCTGCAAGAGGTAAGCCTGAACCCTTCAAACTCTATAATCCATGCATCATAAATGAATTTTTGAGTTACCATCTTGTTCCTGCATGTATGTAGAGTAATAACCCTCAATCAATTGCCATGAATCAATCGTGTATAAAATTTTATTGTGTTCATGCTGAAATTAGGGTTCTTGAGGTTTTACTCTGATTTCTCATTCAATACTCAATATAAATGCAATTAATCTATATGATTGTGATCCTTGTTCAAAAACGAACAAGATTGGTACTTGAATCGTGCAAAACCATTGAGAAATCATGGAGAAAAGTGAGAAAATGTAAATCTGCAAAAACAGGGTGCGCGCGTGTTCTTTCTTGACCGTTGGCGCCTTTTTTCAAACTAATTGAATTTTTGGATTTTGTTATTTTTGTTTAATTGATTCAAAAATTAATTTCTCTCTGAATATTTGTGTTTTTGATTGATTCTTTTTCTCAAAATTCACAAAAATATTTAAATATTTTATTCTATAAAAAAAATTCAATTTATATTATTTATTTAATATAGTTAGAATTTTTGTAATTAATTTCATTTTTATTGTTTTCAAACATTTTTAAATGGAATTCTCCCTTTGATCTTTTCATTCTAAATGAATTTCAAGCTTTCATATGATTAAACATGATTTTTCAAAATATTTTTTCAAAATGTGAAACTTGTTTTTGAATATATTTGGTATTTTTATCATTTATTATTTAAATTTCCTTTGAAAAATGACATTTTATTTAAAATTAGGGTTTCCTCTTGATTTTAAATTTTTCAAACACTTTGGGCCTCTAATAGAGTGTAAGATCCACCACTTATCATACACAAACCTTTTTGGGCCTCAGACATTGTATAAGTCCCGACACGATTTTCAAAACGACGGTGCGATCATTGTCTTTCTCTAGGCCTACCTTTTGTGTTGTAAGTCTCATATTTATTCATTCTTAAAACATTTTGGGTCTCTAATAGAGTGTAAGACCCAATCCTTGTTGTACATAAACCTTTTTGGGCCTCAGGAATGGTATAAGACCCAATACGATTTCAAAAAAATCTCTGCGCGATTGCCATTTCAAAACAAAATCATTTGGGCCTACCCTTATGATGTAAGTCCCATCTTTATTCATTTTTAAAAACTTTTGGGCCTCTAATAGAGTGTAAGACCTAACCCCCCTTTTGTACATAAATAAATTTGGGCCTCTGCTATAGTATAAGTCCCGATACAATTTTCAAAATAACGGTACAATCACTAGTTTCATCTGGGCCTCTCCTTGAGTTGTAAGCCCCATACCTTGTACAAAAAAAAAACTTTGGGCCTCTAATAGAGTGTAATACCCAATCTCTCTTGTAAATACAATAAATTTGGGCCTCAGTCATTGTATAAGTCCCTCTGTAATTTCAAAAATACGACGCGATCGTCGCCTTTTCGAAAGAATTCATCTGGGCCACTTCTTAAGTATAAGCCCCAAACTTCTTTTCCAAACAACTTTCTTTTTAATTCAAAATGTTAAGTTTTTTTTTTCAAAACTTTCTTCAATTTCTTGGATAACTAATCATACAGCTGTAACATTGGAAGCTTGCTCGCCTGTAAGTTTTTACCAGCTTTCTTTTAAATACTTGCTCATATATATCTCATCTGTATATATATATATATATATATATATATATATATATATATATATACTTGCTTAGAGTTTTCCCCAGCAATTAGGTCTAGAATTTAGATTAAACTAGTGGTCACTCTCTTAAACACAGTCAAAACTAGTTCCCGTAGGAAATTCCAGATACAGTCTTGCCTTCTCTTGGACTTATACAATATGGAACAGAGAAAGGCATTATTCCCGGTGAAACTTTACTCAAGACTGTCACTATTAGAAATTTGTAAAGAAATTCATTTCCCCCAGAGAGGATTAATTCCCGGTGAAACTTCTCTTGAATTTCTTCAAACCCTAGAACTGTTCACTAAAGAAAGGATTAATTCCCGGTGAAACCTTTCTTAAATTTTTCTTAGGTTTGGACCCATAGGCTTCCTAAAAGCATCCCCAGACTCCTCTTGGGCTTTGTACAAGGACCCTCAGGCTTCTTAGAAGTTCTCAGGCCTCCTCTTGGCCTTAGTACAAGGACATAGAGACCTCTTACATGTATAGGATAGAACCTAGTCATCCTTTATTAGAGCAGTCTTTCCAGAGTCAAAACATCAGACCAGTTTAGGGTTGATTCTCATCCCTTAACATCACAAACTACTCTTGGGCATCATATAAAGGTAAACCTTTTCATACCAGTAGACTTGGACAGTCTCATCTCCTCTTGGATCTCAAAGAAACCTTCAAGCTTCCTAAAGACACAAGAAAAAACCATGATCACCTGATCAATCACCAATAGAGTTAAAACCTTCAAAGGTAAAAAACTCCACATGTTAAAACTTCCATCCAAAATTCCCCAGTCAGGGTCAAACTACTGTCAATCAAAACCTCACGACATCTGATATTTCAACTCTTCTACAATTCTTAGCAAGAGTTGATTCCCCAAATTGGACCTGTATCTGGATTTCATTAATCCTCAGCAGAAGCTAGCCTCCTCTTAGGCTTCATATAAGAAATTCTCCAACCAGCCTCCTCTTAGGCTTTGTATAATGATTATCTCAAAACTTTTAGCCTCAATCTTGGGCTTTGTACAAGACAGATATATTTTCTCCCCAGTAGAGTCAATAACTTTAGCCTCAATCTTGGGCTTTGTAAAAGACAGATAAATATTCCCCAGCTGAGTCAGTCTATTTCTTTAGCCTCAATCTTGGGTTTTGTACAAGACACATATATAAAATATTCCCCAAAGAGTCAACTCTTTAGCCTCAATCTTGGGCTTTGTACAAGACAGAAATAAAACTCCCTTAGTAGAGTCAACTTTTAGCTTCAACCTTGGGCTTTGATCAAGGCACACAAAAATCAACATCCCCTTAGAGAAAAATCAAAATCTCTCTGTAGGAAGACATTTCTCTATACAATAACATGTCAAAATACAGATAATCAAACAAAACCCTAATTCCAGATAATTGCTATAAGTGACACACTTGTTGATTCAGATATCCAAGTTGTAGCCTATCTCTTATCCTGGTAAACCCTCTCTTTCATCTAATTGCTGTAAGTGGAAAGCCTATGGATTATTTACATCTAAGCCAATGTCCTTCTTTTAGCATGACAAACTCATAAGGAAAAATGGCATTGCTCTAAACTAAGTTAAAGTTTCCTCCTTCATGATATACCCATTTCAAAATAAATTATGGCATTGTTGGATCCCGCATCCCAGTTAAAGTAATTTTCTTTTAAAACTAATCACCAATAAATGTGATAAACAGATGAGATGTCTCCCTTTAGAGATGACAAATTCTCTTTACCAGTCAAACTTTCAGCTTCAATCTTGGGCTTTGAACAAGACACAAATACTCAATCTTTAGCTTCAATCTTGGGATTTAAACAAGACACCAGACATATTTTCCTCCCATAGAATAGGAGGAACTACGATTGCTCTGATTTCCCTGTACTTCTTTACGGGAATACGTAGGCATAAGATTGCGAAATCTTAGCGAGCACACTAATAAAAAACCCTAGGTCCAGTACCTTACCAAAAACATCGGAAAACCTTAAAAACAAAAAAAATACTCTCTCTCAACATTCCCACAAAGGAGAAACTTTCCTATCTCAAGACAGACAAACACCTTCAAGTAGAAAAACATAATAAAATGTTAATCAACCCATGGATAACCATGTATAGGATGGGTAATTGACAACTCCCAATTGTATAACCTGACCCCGAACTCCCCAATCTCTCTTAGCATTTGTTCAGTTAAAAATTTGCATGCAAGGTTAGTTTTAGATAGATTCCCTTTCCTTTCCAGCTTTATAGGATAAATAAGAAATCAGAAAGTAGTACCCAATTCCTACCATCGCGGTGAGGAAATTCCAATGGCGATAAGGTGGTCGCGTCACTGACAAAAATCGCACGCTACAATTTCAACACAAAAGTAAGGTTAGGCCCGTATCAAATTCAAAAGTGGACCAGCTGTCCCTCAACCCTTCCTTTGCAAGTTATTTGGTATAGATGTTGGTATGAGACAATTACTTTTGCAGGCTGCTGTGACAGAGTGGTGGAGCAGTGCGGGCGACTGGTGGCTTGGTTTTGCAGTGTGGTCCCCACAGTACTACCATTTATCTTCTAGCTTCCTTGATCTGATCCAATTTCTCTTGCTCTATTGCTCTTCAAAATAATGCCACGTGAGACCTAGTAACTTTCTTCTCCAATCCTCTTGATGAAATAATTGATTAATTTATCAACCACTTCCTTTTCTTCAGCTTCCTATTCTGCTCCAGAATCCATCTCTCAGGGTCACGCCTCAACTTGCCATCAACTGACTTCCTTTTTAGACAAAAACACATTGAAAACCATAAAAGAAGCACCTTGTGTGCTCAAAGCTAAAACGTACTGAAATAAGCTAAATTCACATTAAATCACCAAATCCTAAACTAAAATGCCACATAAAACGGGTCAAAGTAACACACTAAAATAGTGTTATCACTCCCCCAAACTTGAATGATCACCTGTCCTCAGGTGATGTGATAGTGAATGACTAGGGTAATGAATTTGGAGAACAACAGTTTCGGTCAGGTTAGAAAGATGAAGTGGCTTTAGATTTGGAGGGGTAATAAAACTATATTAAGTGAAGCTTGCTCAGCTTTGCAATTAGTCAAGTGGTGTCAAGTGCAAGAGAGAATCGACATCTCTTGTCACGACTCTACTCTTCTAAAAACAAGCCAAAATTTCTCTCTTTTGATCCCTTTTTTGTGTACTCTTGTGAGTGGGGTCTCTTCCTTTGGTTTCACTAGGGAATTCTTTTCTGACTCTCAAATGGTAATTTTGACTTTCACAATTGGGACCACACTTTTCCACTTATTTTTGTATTTTTGTTCTTTTTCTTTTTCTCTTTTTTTGGCAAAGCATCCCATCTCAAAAGGTTCTCACTTGTGATGAGTCCAACTGAATATTATGATGAGATGCCTTTTGTTCCTCCAGTTTCGGGCACAGGAACTTTATTGTTGTGGTCTTTGCCACTTTTGCACACTTTTGTGTGTATTCATGTGGAGTGTGCCTCTTTCGTAATCATCTCAACCATCATTCGAGTCTTTTTCTCCTTCCCTTTGTGATTCTTAAAGTTTTAACCTTCCTCTTTATTTCTAACAAAGCAGTTCTCTCTTTTTTTTTGAAAAAAATTTAAGATGGTTTGAAAGATTAGTGGTGTCGTGACAGAGAACATCATCTTCCTCTGCCAAAACTCACTAGCTCAATCACTACACTTTGCTTTGTTCACTTCTCAATAGATTCCTTCCCCTTTTTATTCTCAAACACACAAATTTGAAATTTGAAATTCCTGACCTTTTGTTGTTCAAACCAAACATTCCTTTGCATATTAACTCTAAACTAAATCATGCAACTAAAGCGAATAAAACAGCTAACAACTAAATAAAACAACTAACAATTGACTGAAAATATCATGCAGATTAAAAAGCGGATCATATAGTACTTGGGGCATCAAAACTGCCCCACAAAAGATTCAAACATCCATGGCTCAAAACACGACCATCCAAAACATAATCCAATACATTATCCCAAAAGCAGAAACATGCAACAGCAGTAGACAAAATATCCAAATTGTGTCAATAAAGGGTTAAAATAGTGAAGATAGGCTAAGCATCAGCGTCCTACCCCACACTTAAAGTAAGGATAGTGTCCTCACTGTTTAGTGGAGAGAGAAGGCATGCCACTGCTTGCCTATTTCACCTTACCACATTAGGCCATTAGCCTGGAGCTTTTTCTAGGTGCAGGCACGTCATGCTTCTTTTTCTTCCTCTTAGCCTCAGCAGCCTTTCCTTCTTGCTCCTTCTTCTCTTTGTCTTGGACATTGCTTTCCTCCGTCGCGACACCAGATACATTCTTCTCAGCGGCCTTCTTTGGACTCTTTGTCTTTTTCTTGGGCTGCTCCTCCGCTTCCTTAGGCTATTCCTCCGTAACATGCTCTTCTGTATTGACGGCAGGTTCCATGACAGAATCTGGTTCTGGGTCAGCAACAGTCTTTTCAGGCTCCTCACTTTTAGCTTCATCTTCTTCCTCAGCATTGCCCTCCTTTTCTGCAGTTTCTGTGGAGAAATAGTATTTCCTTAATACCTCTTCTTCCACATCTTCTTCAGTTTCATCAGGTTGCATAGTTTCTTCTACTAGGTCTTCCTCTTCTGATTTCTTACTCTCCTCTTTTTCTCCAGCCACTTCCTCATTATTCATCTCTAAATCCTTAGCATCTTTATCCACCTCTTCTAAAAAGTTCTCCAGCACCTCATCCTTGTCAGAACTTTCCTCGTGGTCGGGCTTGTTGAGATCAAATTTCTTAGCAGGACTGTTGGGAGGTGTTGGGGCTATGGGGATCTCTTTTATCTTCCACTCAGCTTTCATTTTTTTCTGCTTGGGTGGGCTTTTAGGTTCTGGAGGTGGGGATGGGTTAGCTTATCTCAAATTTTTCTTCTTCTTAGCTTGACTTTGTGTGGTGTCCATAGACACACCTTTGCTCGACTCTTCCACTTCTTTCTTTTTTTTCTTCCTTTTCCTTCTTTTTCTTCTTTGCCTTTTTTTTCTTTGTAGACCTCTTCTATTCTACTTCATCCTCAATAGCAGTAGGCTTAGTGTCTCCTAGAATATGGTCAGGAAATTTTGGAGGCTCAAGCAAGTTTGAAGGGACTTGCATGGCCCACAACTTCTCTTGCCAGATTATCTTTGCCTTCTAAAATGCAAAATACTCCCTTTGATCCTTCTGCATCTACAGAAGGACTTCCAATGCTGGGTCTTGCTGCTCAGACAATCCAAAAGAAGATTGACTCACTCAACCTGGCCTTTTTCTAGCTCCCTTGGGCTTCATCAATGTCATAATCAAATTCTTGTCCAGAGGTTCTTGGACCAGACTTAGAAATAATCTGCTATATTAGTTTAAGATGTCAGGACATTCGTTAGGACATCATGTCTCCTTCATGTTGGAACATTACATTCAACGCCTTAATTCATCAAAAAGTTGCTCAAATCTAAGGAGCCTTCAATCTCCCCCTTTTGACTAATTTTTGGTTAAAACTCCTTTGGTAGAAAAAGAAAGTCCGACGTTTGGTAGATATGATTGGAACATCTCTGAGACTCTTTCTTACCCTGAAATTCCTAGTTGTATGTTGGTGTACATGAGGAAGAGTATATGACTCACTCCCCCTTAAACTAGTACTTGCCACAGAGGGATAAATATTCCTCTTAAGGGGCATAAGAGAACCCATAAGGGGGTCCAACCCATAAGGGGGTCCAGAAAGAGCTTAAGAAGAAACCGTTGTATCATACGTAACACAGAGTCCATAGAGTATGTAACTCAGGTCACAAGACACAACCTACTTCATAACTCAGATCACAAGGCACAAGGGAAGGATGTCAGCACATCTCATCCAACACCCCTGCAGAATGCTTGCAATAATGAGCATGTGTTGTAGAAACCAACACACAACTGAGATGAATCCATACCCCTTCTCCCCCTTTTTAGCCAAAAATTGGCAAAAGTAACCATCGTAGTTCCGTACCCACATGATACTAGTCCAGATCTTAACAAAAGCCATGAAGAACAGCAGCCCAAAATACTAACTTTGAAAACCAGAAGCAGACTCCGCCTTTAAATACCCAAACGTATTTTTCTTGAAACTTATGATCCATAGAAGTTCCCGGAAAGCAATTCATGTGAAGACATAAATTAGGGTAGGTAAACATAAATGACTATGCGCAGTCTAGCTAAAGTCTGACTCATTCAACTTTATGAGAGATCGTCCAAAGAATACACTTGCATCAAGACACATGCTTAACACGTCTTCACTCTCTACTGTCCAAAACACCCAATCATGTCGTACCCATATCGTCCTGACCCCTTGTCTGACTTTGTTTAGCCAAGTTATTGTTCCTGTGTTTTGTCCACGTGATAATCCTTTTAAACAGAAGACCAAGAATACCTGACCAAGATGTTAAGACATTTCTTCAAACATCTTTCAGTTACTAGCAAAGACTTTTCAAAGATCTTATCTGGTTCTTCAAAACTAAATTCTCTCAGAAACAATTAATGACTCTCAGAACACTCCCAAGGTACTTGTATCTTTAGAGCAAAGTCACAACATCTCGTCTGACATATCTGAAGATGGCTGATATATACCTGAGTGAATCGCACACTCAAAGATACAACAGAGTCACCACCAAACTTTATTTAGTCCCAAAGGACAGGGAAAATATCAATAAACCCCGAGGGGAAGAGAAACGGGAACGGGGGCCAGTTGTGCGAAAGGAAGGTATTACCACCTTATGCATTCGTCGTACTCGACGGGAACCATTCCGCTTGCTTTTAGGCTTGGATGGGTTATCTATCTAAAGGATTCTAGCTAAAAGAGAGAGAGAGAGAGAGAGAGAGAGAGAGAGAGAGAGGAGAAAAAAGAAAAGAAAGAAAGAAAGTGCTCGCGGAGGATTGGGGCCCTCGTGCCTACGTACCCTCATAGTGCAATGAGGAAATTAGAGCGTCGTAGTTCATGGGACCAGGGGAAAGAAAAGGGAAAGAGCGGAGAAGGTGAAAGTATGCTCGCCAAGATCATCGCGATCTCGTGCCTACGTATCTTACATTCGAAGGAATGAAGAATCAGAGCTTTCGTAGTTCGTGGAACTAAGACGGAAAAAAGAAAGGAAATGGTGTCAAAACCAAGAGCGAAAGAAAGAGAAAGATCCGCCAGGGATGCAAAAGAAACGGTGTCAAAACCAAGGAAGAAATGCAAAGAAAAGATATCGACCGAACTGGGGATAAAAATGCAAGAAGGGTGTAGAAACCAGAAAATAAATGAGGAAAAGGAATAGAGAAGACTCCACTGGGGAGAACAAAGAATTGTGCTAGGAAATAGAGGGTTAGCCACCCTGCTGGGGACAAACAAAAAGATGGTGTTGAAACCAAGAGAATAATGATTTGGTATGTTAACTGACTGGCAGCGATTAACCAAAGAGAAAGAGAGATAAACTCTGTGGGGAAAACAAAAGGGTTGGTGTCCACAGACATGCTGTGAAGGACAAAAAGAGAGAGTACTGAATCAAGAAATGGTGTTTGACTCTGAAGAGATATCGGTATATTAACTGATAAACAGTGGTTAACCGAGAAAGCAAAGGTTGCAACTCTGGGGGAGAGAAAGGTTTTAACAGATAAACTGTGATCAACCAAGAGGACGGGTGTAGAACCAAGCGAAGATTGTGACCCAAAGGACGGGTGTGGAACCAAGCAAAGGTTGTGACTGATAAGTGCAAATTGTAGCTATTTTTGTATATAAGTTTTGTTGCACTTATCGATACTTTTTGCTAAAATCGTTCGAATAAACCCCGCTTTGTTTGTAAATACGTTTACTTTACTTTATAGTGTATGTATTGTGTTATCGTGTAAATATCATTGAGTTTAATTGTTTTCCATTTATTTTTGTAGGTATTAAAGCATTGCTATTTTAGCATTGTTAGATAGATCATTGAATAAGCTTTCCAACGCTTCGAACTGGGCGAAAAACGGAGTTACGGTTCAAAAGTTATGAAGAAAACAAGTGCATAAATTTTTCATTCCCAAAAAGACCGGGCTAAGCGCGCCCAACCGCGCTTATCAGGCTTTTAAGGCGGTTTAACATTAATAAGGGCGCGCGCAGCGCCCAGACCGGGCTAAGCGCGGTCTTTGATTTTGATAGTCAATAAATAGGGTGTTGTATAGTTACTATGAACATATGTATCTTTGTTGATCATAATATTGTATAAAATCTGCTTTACAAATCATTATCGATGTCTTCCTTGATCTTTTTGCATTTTTGTTTGGATTTGTGTTGTGTTAGAGATAAACATCACAAATCTTGATTAGGTATGGATATCTATTGTCTAGATGCTAGAGATAGATTTAGATGATAATCTTTATGGTGTCGGAACTTAATGTGCGCGAGAGTGACGAAGAGAGTGATATGGTTGCTCTCTCAGCTCAGTGTGCCAGAGATGGACACTGTTGTGAGCGATACTGGATGATTTTGACGAGTACTGTAGTAGAGTGAAAATGATCGATAAATTTATGTTTGTGGCGAGTGGATTATATGTATGCTTGATAAGTTTCTTTTCTCCGAAGAATGAATTCTTTTTATGTTGATATTTACTTTTCCACTTTTATTCAAACCATTTTATCATAAACTCAATAACATTTAAATTGTCGAACGACAGTTCAGTAGCACCGATCTCTGTGGACACGATAAATTCCTGGAAAAATACTTCCAAAACATTTGTTGCTTGCCGTTATTCCGCTTCCAACAGTGACCCACTAGGGACGTTGATCCTGACTGAACAAACAGTACTTGACCAACAAAAGGGTATTGAACCAAAAGAGGTTGCTAACCGTTGAGGATTCGGTGTTAACAGAACAAACTATGATTAACCAAAAAGAAACGAGTGATTAACCAAGAGAAGGCGATTAACTCAAAAAGAGACTCAGTATTTTAACAGACAGGCTGTGGTTAACTGAGAAGAGGTGCAGATTGGTGTTTTAACAGGCATGCAGTGATTAATCAAACAAAGGGAGAAGAACCAAAAAAAGGTTGCGAACTCTGCAAGAGTTTCGGTATTTAACAGGAAAAACTGTGTTTAACCAAAGAAAAGGGATTGAAACTCTTCAGGGGAATCAAAAAGCAATGATTGACCACAAGAAAAAGATAATGAGGCAAGAAATGGGTGCTAACCCAAGAGATAATGTTCTTTAACCAAGGGAATGGTGATTGATCAAAAGATAGATTGCAAGGGACAAAAGTGATCAAGGATCGACTCAACAGGGGAAGGAGATACGCTACCGCCCGGAGATAGAGATGACTAAGCCAGGCACATGGTCATTCGTCCCCTACCTGAAGTAATCAAAATGAGAGTAGGAATTCTCCATTCTTATTCCTTCTCTAACACATAGGGTGTAGTGCAGAAATTGAAATAGACAGCATAACAGCTCCAAATTATACAGTGCTCCAGTGCATCGTGCGAACCTCCGACTCAGCAGGGGATCAAGAAAGAGAAGCTCTAAAGAGATCCTAAAGAGAGGAAAAGGGTAGGATCAACTAATCGAAACATGATTTTGATCAATTGATCAAAGGGAAATGCTATGCTAACAATTTTCCAAAGAGATGAAAAATCATTAAAGCCAAAAGAGGAATTTATTGATTGTACAAGATTAAACTTGCTCAAAGAAGAACAAATTTAATGCAATCAAGAATGAAATTTGCAAAGGCAGCAATAAATGTCAAATAACATGCATCACAAATCATGTTAACAAGTGAGCAAAAGGATGTGCAAGAATGATCATGTTCCATGTAATGCCGAAATGCAAACAATTATATAATCGACAAATCGTGCATCGAATTATGGCAAACATGTTTCAAACAGAGGCTAAATAACACCTAAAACATCCATAAATATCAAGCATGTCAATCCATGGAAGTTAGAGGAGGAAAGGATGTCGAACAAACTTAAAAATGCACAAAAATGGCACTCTGTTACAGTGGTAACCGGTTATCCTATATTGAGTAACCAGTTACTTAGTTAAAAAACAACAAATTTGAGGAAAATTGTGCAGAGTAACTGGTTACCCTATATTGAGTAACCGGTTACCATTGTAACAGTGGCAAATATAACTTTTGAAAAAGCACTTAAAGCATCCAAATCACTTGTTCAAATTACCACATGTTAGGGTATGAATTTGTGCACGAAAATCAAGCTTAATAACAGCAAAAAGCCAGCAATGGAATCAATTATCACATCAAGATCATGGATCATGTAATGGCATAATCAATTCACACATAAAAAAGCATTGAAACTACATCGCGAATGATATGAAAACGTTCGAAACAGTCAAATGTGCAAAGGAAAACCAACCTACAAGGCTGAGATGTGCTTTGGTGATTGTTGCAAAGAATTCTTGGTGAAATAATCAAAGAAAATCAGAGGAATCTTCAATTGTAGCCGAATCGTACCGAAACCGAGCAAATCGGGACGAAATTCTGAAATATGAATTCAAACTGTAAAATCTTGAAGAAAACACTTGAAATGAATCCAAAAGCTAATAAAACTCCAGAAATCCAAGTATAATGCAAGATGATTAAGGTTAAGCTCGAGAAATATTCACTTCCAAGGTGAAAAGTGATTATTCTTCAATGGTGAAGAGCTATGGTGAGGTTTGGGAAGAAAATTAAGATGAAGATGAAGAAGTTGTAGAAAAATTCAGAGAGAATGTCAGAGAATTGAGAGTGAAATGTGTGAAATGGTTGAATCCCCTTGAAAAATGATTGACGGTTTGTTTAAATAGGGTGTAGGTTTGGAGTGTGAGAGGTTTGGAATTTGGTTTGGACTTAGCTTAGGGTGGTTTGAAATTAGGCTAGGAGTTAGTTACATCCAACTCACTGAGTCAGCGGTTAACTCGGTAGCAATCCCAATGTAAGATAAAAATCCGAAGGTTCACAATTTATGAAAATGAGGTGCATGGTGGTCTTGCATGGAAAGGGAACATTGTAGTAAATGCCAATGAATCACTTGAAAAGTCTAGAATATTCTACATGCTGCTAGAACAATGTAGAACCAAAGAACAAAGAGAGTGCATGGTTGTAGTCCCAAAAATGCAGTAGAATCTACAAATTTATGCAGACTAACCGGTTATCCTATATTGAGTAACCAGTTACTCTCGGCAAAATTTGCCCAAATTGCCCAGGAACAAGTGCTGAAGTCTCGGTTTCGATTTTCCACCTCTTGTTTTGATGAATAGGCATGGAAACCCTTATTTTGAGCTTGTTTTGACGATGGGATGATCTTGTGAGGATGTGATTAATCGGGCTTGGAAAGCCTGAATATTCCTGCAACAAAATCATAGAGAAAAAGTGCGGATGCATATGCCAGCGATGCGAATGCACATACTTATGCAAAAGGCAAAAAGGGAGGTCAAATTTCGGGTTACGAAAATTTCAACCTCACCAGAGGCAATCTATCACAAACTGCTTGAAACCACAAACAATCTTGATAAACAATCTGCACTACTGCAGCCATATATCTGAAACACAAGTCTAACTCCCCTGTCGTAGATAACCATTGCTCCTTTGCTAGAAGAACACCCTAAATGAATGGAAAACATAAGATGCATCTTCATGTCTTCAAGAGCACACCCTCTGTTCAACACGCCTGCTGAACGCATTCACCTAATGCTTGACCCTCAAGCAGTCCATGTACCACACCAGTACATTTAACAGACAGAAGTTCTCCCCTTATCTTTCTCAACTAATGTTTCTTCAGCAAGAAACACCTCAAAATCACCATATGATATCCCATGACAACTTCATGATCATATAGTGAGAGTACCAGGAACGCATCCTTGTACCATAACTAACAAACTCTTGGATTGAGACCAAAGCTCCATTGATCCCTCTCGTCCAGAAACAATCTATACACCACACGAATTCCTCCTGAATTCTCATGTATAGATCTCCTAGTTCCCTAAGATACAACCCAATTGAATATGGAGTACTTCACATTACTCAAAGAGACATACATAGCCCCTTAGTTTGCTAGCTAGCCCAGATGTTCTTCACACTTGAAGGACATCAAACACATGCTCCATAAATCTTCAGCCCATTTGCTCCAAAAGCACCAAACTTATCCACTTCTAGCGTGTAACATTCACATCAGACTTCCAAGACAATCCTTTACCCATCGTTCTCCCGTACGATAAGATAAATACCTCTTAGACAAGATGTGAACTCATAATCCTACTCCAAGGATAACTAACCCAGAATATGTTTTAACAACAGTTAGGACATCCTTCACATATCATAGACACCAATCAACATAGTTCTTGATATGCTCCACCAATGGACTTACTATCTGCATAGTAATCCAACTGAAGATCTTCAAACTGAAATTCTAGTACATGTGCAGAATTCAGATGTCCTATAACAAGCCATTCGACATCTGGTCTGACATGAACACAAATGGAAAGGTATATAACAATAAACACGGTACTGGAAAATAAAAGCAAGACACACAGAATTGTTAACCCAGTTCGGTTTAACACACCTACTCTGGGGGCTACCAAGCCAGGGATAAAGTCCACTATCAGTAGTATCAATTCAAAGCTAAACTCTCCGTTTCCAGCTTATCACTTAATCACTACCCAATGACCCTTCTACCTAGATCCTCTCTTGATATGAGAAACTCTTCTCACTCCCAATCATCGCAATGATGTCTAGCAGTCAACAATCCGCCACTGCATCAACGACTCTTTACCTATACAACAATTCAACAAGGAAGACACCCTTCCAAGACACAACTTAGAGTTACTCAAAAGCTTCCTCCAAGAACAATACTCCTCTTACTTAACAGCTTCGAGGATCACACTAACAAACTGTCCAACTCACATGTCGAGTGGTACAGGAACCAACCCTAATACTAGAACTTTTACATCTTTGGTTCGGTTATAATTCTAGGTTACAATGTATCTATATATAACCTATTCCCAACTGGATTTGGGCCTTCAAAATCATAGCAAATAAGCTGCTACAAATCAGCAGAGACTTCTGCTACATAATAGGACTCCAATCTTTAACTTCCTAAAATATCTCCATATTTAGAAAGTGTATATTTTCCAATATTCTTCTCAAATTCAGATTTGAATCTTCAGACCTTTTAATTCAGCGTCACATAGAATTTGCATATTATTTCCTGAATCTTCTGCATCTGTTAAGACACAACAGAATCTTTAATTCACTTCAGTTCTGGCGCGATGTCGAATGAACCTGCATGGGACATCTTGATACGACATGTTGTTCTAGATGTTGAAACTACTTCAGCTCAACATGTTCCATTGCACACTATGACTTCTTGCTCAACCTGTTCTTCTTCAGCAAGATAAAACATCTTATCTAACATATTGCTGTTATTATTTGTTTTACAAAATTAATGCCAACCCTTAAAATTAAAGAACTAACATTCTCCCCCTTTGGCAAATTTTGGCTAAAACAAATAGATAAACATTACAACTCAGATTACAGCAGCAATCACAACCCTACACTACTGTCAGTAGTCATCAGTAACTACTAAACCTAACATAAGCCATCAGTAGCTACTAAGAACAGCAATCATGGAGAATCATCTTCTTAGGAATACTTGAATGATGTTAGGATATCATGTTTTACAACTCTTTTCAGCATATTCTATGAGCTCCATAACATCACCTGCGAGCACCACAGCACAATAACTTCAGGCAGCACATTAGGACCTTAGAAGTAGAAGATCCTGAAGTTATTTGGTGCACATGAGGAAGAAGATATCTGGTGTACATGAGGAAGAAGATATCTGACCCTCCCCCTTAATACAACACATTTCTTTTTCCTTCCAGAACAGACCCAGAATAATTGTAGAAGACTCCTCCAGAAAAGAAACGTCTGTCTTGACACAAAGGACCAATGGTGGCATAAGAGATTTCTGCACACCTTAATTGATCAGACGCCCCTAGTCGACCTGTGGCATAAGATGAAACTTAAGACGTATTAATCTATCAACCCAGGTAACTCAAAACACAAGTCACAACTGTGTTCATAACTCAGGACACAAGTCACAAAGACTCAACACCAACTCACGGAAAGAGCACCTTCTTCGACCTCTCTGCACACAATTGGAACTGCAGACTCCAGACATGGTATCTGCACAAACCACCCTTTCTCCCCCTTTTTAGCCAAAAATTGGCAAAGAAGGCCCTCACAGAACCAGACCCGAGTGATACTTACCCAAATACGAACAAACGCCATAAGAATTTGTGAAACAATGACACTCACTTGGCTGAAGGAGAAGAGAACACCCCTATAAATAGCTGACCAGTAACTTTGGAATTAACGAGCTTTGAATATGTCTAGGTTCTTGGTCAAAGAAACGCTATTTTAGGTACCAAAAACTCCATTCAAATTCAATGTCTTCCTTCCAAAACTGTCTTGACTGCCTTTATTGTTTCTCAACTGAATTTTACCATAAATTAAGCCAATAACGTTCCATGCATAGGCAGAGACACGTGTTTCACCTTATCCTTGCACTACCGACCAGAATAATTCCTTGTTTGGCTTAAAAGAAACATGTCCTGTACCATGTTCTGACATCTTACCAAACAATTGTCTGCTTGCTCATAAACTTATCAACCCAAGACTCTACAGAAACTTATACATTCCAAGACGCAAGTACATCTTCTTATCTAATGGATACTGAGTCGACTTCTACCGATTAGTACAACTCGCAATCCTTTCTAGATTCCTTCAAAACACCAGAGAAAAATAAATTCTCCCAGATACAACAATTCTTCTTTTCAGACTCCTTCTGCATAAGTACTAGCTTCACGCAGTTAGGATATGACCCATCATGGTGTTTGACATCACACTGCTACACAAAAAATCTACACACTTGCAGTAATAGACCATAGACATCAGCCTTAACTCCCCCTGTCATGAGCAACCAAAGCTAGCACAACGGTTTTTCCACGTTCTCAACACTTAAGTACTGCCACTACTTGTAATTGTTGAGTAAGATCTCACCATATGAATTTCAGATACATGGTCTGCCAAGTACAATAGAAGAGCCCACTTGATTTGGAATTTCTCACAAACTCCATAACAGATGTCTTTAGATTACACGCAACACAAGATAAGGACTGCCACCCCCTTTTACTTATATTAGAAGGAACCTCCTTTTCTTAAACCAGTCTGATCAGATCACACCACTGACAACAACCTCCAGTCCTTACATTCACAAGCACCTAATGAAATCTTCATCATGAAAATAGTCATGTATTGCCAGACCAAACTACTTAACATCAAGATCAGAATCTGCCCATTCTAATCCACATTATATCAGAACTGCCACTTCAGACGATAATGCTGCTTCTTCCAACTCCACAAGCATGGTTCCTAGACCTTCATCTAGGATACACAACAAATAATGATGTTGTAACAATATGTAGGACATCAGCATAGGATAAAATCACACACCTTCTGTATTTTATTCAGGTAGTCACATCCACCTGATCACAACTAGCACCAACAGCTTTACCGAAGGCAAACTCAAAAGAGTCTCATCAGACAACTAGACAAAACCTAGGCTCACTCTTCATCCTTGTAGCCACAATTGGACAACCTCTTATCCTACCAAGGCACCAAACACGAAGTTCTAACATCCAATGTGACATGGATAAAAAATAGGTTCCCAAGAAAACAAGTTTCCAATCCAAAGACCACTTTGATCGGTCAGGCGATACAAACAAGGACTCTTTATGCAGTATAAAAACCAAGCCTCCTTGCTCCTAACCGCACATCACAGATAGAACCATGAGTCAATCTAACAAGGATGCAAAAAGGAGACACATGCAGGAAGTCAAGAGCCCAGATCCACAGAAGTTGAAGAACCAAACACTGTCCACAGCTGGGACAACTTCAGGAGAAACAAGAACAAGAAAGGCATCAGAGACAAGGATGAAAGTCACCAAGAAAAGCCAAGTGCAACTTCAAGCTTCTGAAGATGAATGGGATGAAGATTGGAAGACTTTTCTTGATTCGGGGGGTTGGGATAACCTATAAACCCTTTGTTTGTTGCTTTTACTAATCTTGTATGCTTTCAACAGTGCAATAAAGTTCAGTTTTAATTTTGTTCCATCTATACTAAACAAACGCAATAAGGATCACAACTGTACAAAACACATCCCATCACTTTTAATGCAACTGCCTAAATTGCTTCTGGCCAAAACACTTCATAAAAATGCAGCAACAGAAAAACGAAATCAGACCATCTCATATATCAATCATGATAAGTACCAATAACAAACTCCCATCACACGTCCAGCGGCATAGAATTTTGACACTCTATAACATGTGCTTCTCCGTACCTTGAAAAAAGGAAAACATAAGACGCATCTTCATGTCTTCAAGAGCTCGCTCTTTGTTCAACTCACAAGTTGACCACAATCATCCTTGTACCAATACACACATGATCCCAACTATCCAAGACCACCAGTACTCCTTTGCACGAAGAATACCATACACACTCAGTTCAACGCACCTACTGAACACATTCACCTACAGCTTGGCCTTCACAGCTGGTAGAGGCTTGTGACCTCAAAAATCACAACATTCTGAACAGAGTGTTCTGTCAATAGGTGTTGAAGACATCAGTCTTGACATCAAGAGCAGAGTCTAACAGCATTTAAAAAAACACATTCCATCCACAGACTAACCCATCACATCACAAGAGCATGTGAGCAGCATTCTCTCATCCAACTCTCCAACGGTAATCCCTATCATTCTCAGCAGCACAGACTGTGATTGGATCACCCACAGTCACTACAAATCTAGCTTCACACGATCATTTAGATGATGCTTCTAGAGAGAAATCATGCCTCTTTGATCTTTGACCTTCATGTCCAAGGGGTCTGCTAGTAATAATACTTCTTGAATCTCAGGTTCTCCACTCCTGCAGCAAGGACCAGAAATAAACTGACCTCAGGAATAAATAACATGTTGATCACACCTTGACCAACTCACACATCTAAGACACGTTCCAGGGCCAGAAACTTCTTAGACAAGCCACCCAGATGCCTCCTCTTCCAGATCAGGAGTGGGTTCTAAACTCATGTGATCAAACCACCTTAGTTCAGCACCCAGAGCATCTGCTATGCCATTCTTTTAGACCACAGAATTCTTCATAATTCTGACTTGATGTTCTTAGATCTCTTCCTTACACCTTCACTCATTAATGCCTTTATGAGTGGACTTGAACAATAGTCCTTAAGTATCGTTGACACATTAAGTTGAAGCAGTCTTGCACTCCTCCCAACACCATATACATACAGAGAAGAATAATCTTCTTAGTTACAACGTAGCGGATCAAAATACAAACTCCTCAAAACCTTCAGGTGTCACATATCAGCCCTAGCATCATACTCCAGGTGACACCACAATACCACAGGTTTGAACTTAACATAACCACAACACAACAGCTTTTCAACCAAAACTCCAAGCCTTCAGCACATGCCACTGCCTATCACGAACAGTCCATCGTCCACTTCTAGGGACCATTCTCACAACTATATGAACTTCTCCAAGTCCAAACAACTTTTCAGTAGAAAGCTTCTACCTTGACCATGAACCAGAAAGTATCTTCCCTCAGATCTCATCCAGATACAGAACAGAATGACCTGCTCTGATACCAATTGAAATTCTGGTACATGTGCAGAAATGGCAAGGTATATAACAATAAACACGGTACTGAAAAATAAAAGCAAGACACACAGAATTATTAACCCAGTTCGGTTTAACACACCTACTCTGGGGGCTACCAAGCCAGGGATGAAGTCCACTATCAGTAGTATCAATTCAAAGCTAAACTCTCCGTTTCCAGCTTATCACTTAATCACTACCCAATGACCCTTCTACCTAGATCCTCTCTAGATATGATAAACTCTTCTCACTCCCAATCATCGCAATGATGTCTAGCAGTCAACAATCCGCCAGTGCATCAACGGCTCTTTACCTATACAACAATTCAACAAGGAAGACACCCTTCCAAGACACAACTTAGAGTTACTTAAAAGCTTCCTCCAAGAACAATACTCCTCTTACTTAACAGCTTCGAGGATCACACTAACAAACTGTCCAACTCACATGTCGAGTGGTACAGGAACCAACCCTAATACTAGAACTTTTACATCGTTGGTTCGGTTACAATTCTAGGTTACAATGTATCTATATATAACCTATTCCCAACTGGATTTGGGCCTTCAAAATCATAGCAAATAAGCTGCTACAAATCAGCAGAGACTTCTGCTACATAATAGGACTCCAATCTTTAACTTCCTAAAATATCTCCATATTTAGAAAGTGTATATTTTCCAATATTCTTCTCAAATTCAGATTTGAATCTTCAGACCTTTTAATTCAGCGCCACATAGAATTTGCATATTATTTCCTGAATCTTCTGCATCTGTTAAGACACAACAGAATCTTTAATTCACTTCAGTTCTGGCGCGATGTCGAATGAACCTGCATGGGACATCTTGATACGACATGTTGTTCCAGATGTTGAAACTACTTCAGCTCAACATGTTCCATTGCACACTAGGACTTCTTGCTCAACTTGTTCTTCTTCAGCAAGATAAAACATCCTATCTAACATATTGCTGTTATTATTTGTTTTACAAAATTAATGCCAACCCTTAAAATTAAAGAACTAACACAAACAATATTGCGCCACCAGCTTGATCAACAAGACTCCAGATAACCAAAGAGAGAAATAACTCTCATCCACCAAAAAAAGGTAATCTTCCATAAACTGAGAACTTCTGCCACAAGCTCCAAGATAGAAAAGAATCAACACCTCCTCAAGTCTTCAACCAACCACCCTTCTGCCCAAGAGTAATTTGTTCCAAGACACTCCTCAAGAGTAATCAAATGCCACAGTTTGATTATCTTGATTTCTCGAATCCACATGTGAGAACTACCAAATACCACTTTTGATTGCATCATCCTTCTTGAATTCAAATATGAAACCAACCAAATGCCACTTTTTGACTGATCTCACCTTTCTTCAAAACTCCCACAAGATACACTGATCCACCAATGAAATCTGATCTTCAAGTTACATGAACTACTTGCTCCATAGAAAGCCATCTTGGATCCACCAAGCCTTAGACATGTAACATCTTCTTCTTCCACATCTCCTGCAAACTGCATGAGATAGACCTTTTTGAAGCATCCATAACTTCCATTCTCCTGTAGATCAACTTATCTTAAGCTGACGTGCCATATCACCAGCTGAGATCTTGATGTTAAGGTTGATGTCAGAACATTCTGATACGACATCCAGCTGCTGAATTCAGCTCTTTCTTCTGTCACTTAGAAGAACCTCCTCCCTTTAACAAAACAAGAGTTCCATGCTCTCATAGACTTGATTCAAGAACCAAGTTTGAGTAGACAACCTCCATCCTGCTTAATCTTATCACAGGTATTCCATACAAGCCCACACCTTGATGAATATTTGCCTTGAAACTTCAAAGAATTCACACCTGCCACGTCTGATTCTTCAGAAGAGAAAGTAGTCCTAGACTACACCAAAGCTAAACCAAAGGATGCCATTTTCCTTAAGTAGAGCAGTCTGTAGAAAGTCAGTGATAACTGCCACTTAACCTTGACTTCCAAGATGAGCACGATCACATACTTCTAAGTACCTAGATCAGAAATAAACTGACCCAAGTTGTGCCATCACCAGCACCATATTCTGGACAAGTCTCTTACCAGGACACTTTCCAGATAACCAACATATGCTTCAAGTAACAACTGGAACACACCTGTTGCACACCAATGCTCCTAGATATGAAATAAACTGATCCAAGAGCTACTCATCAAGATTATGATGTCTTCTTCATCTTCCACATCACCATTGTCTAAACCAGCTTCTTGCCAGGAAACTCTCCAGAGATCAGATGCTTCTGCCACACCACACTGAAGCAGATTCTTAGGTCAACACCCAAGAGAAATAGATCCAAAAGCTTATGCAGTACCCCTCCCATGATTCTGTACAAACCAGATGAAGAGATGTTCCAACATCGTGTTGAACATCAGCAATCTTGAACTTCACATACAAGGATAATTAATTAAGTACTTATGAATATCACAAATAACAATTGATCATAAATCCTTGTTCAATAACCCTGCTTCACTGTTGACGTCACACTCCAACAGATCACTCCATGAACACTTATCAAGTATTCAATCTTTTGCAAGTATCTTCTTTGACAAACAAAGTGTTGAGATACCAAGGCTGCCACCCTTGACTCAAGTAACTAAGATTCTCTCTGAACGAACCCTATTTACCTCAACAGTTCTAAAATCTCCATTCAGATTGGATCCACCCTTAGGGTTAAGAGAGATGAATTATTCCTTGTTGTTTTGGATGGTGAAAATAAATCACCCCCACTTTCTTCAGGTTAATGTTTCACAGAAATACCCTCTAGTCAGAAGATTAACTAGAAGACTCCAGATGCACGACTGATAAGCTTTTATGAGTGGACTTGAGAGAATTCTCAAGTATCTTTGACAACTTAGCCGATCAATAATTTATCAAACTCCTAGAGCATGAACTTGATAAACCTAATCTCAACTTCCCTCCTCTTCAACTGACTTCAAACTGCACCATGGAACCAAGCTTCCAAGTACCAAGTCAACATAACAAACTCTTCCAAAAACTCTCTCCATTCCATCGCTCCCGACTTTGGAATTAAAAGATGCAGATATCTTCGAATATAGAGGCCGACGATTGAGATCTTCCACCATCTGTCTTTAGTAACAACTCCAAAACTCCATAAATTCCAGGACTCTTCCATCAGAAACATATGCAGCGGAACCACCAAGGAACAAATTCAGCTTGCCCTAATAAGATGTCCGAACATCTTATAAGACACCCCAACAAGAGAACTAGCCACTTCTCCTACAGTTGTTGTAGAACCTCCTCAACAACATGAACAACCATCGGGTTGTTACCTTCGATCCAGAACATCCATCCCATCCATTAATACCCTTGAGTATATCTGAGTTGATGTTCTGATATCCAAAACTCGTCCTTGTTTAAATGCCAGAAAGTATCTCCCAAAGATCTCATCCAGAAATAGACAGGATGTCTGCTCTGATACCAATTAAAATTCTGGCATAGCAGACAACAAATGTCCTAACACATGTCAAGACATTGTTCTGCATAATTATTTAAACAAGAACAAAACAGCAGACTGATACCTTGAACATCAGTAACTGCAGAAACACATATGTTTCGACATCTGTTCCAACATCTTAATCAATACTGAACTGTAAATTGCAGAATGATAAACAACACAGAATATGATGACCCAGTTCGGTGCAACTCACCTACATCTGGGGGATACCAATCCAGGAAGAAGACTCCACTATCAGTAGTATAGTTTTATGTAAACAACCTCAGGTTTACAGTAAACACCCACGTTTACCTATCACTACCCAATGAAGACTTTATCAGTATAAGTCATATCTAATTGATAAGAGAAACTCATCTCACTCCCTAAATCACAACCTATGATTATCTAGGAGTTACTACGCCATAACTGTATCATTCCTATTGAAAGACACCCCTTCAAATACAAAGTTCAGTCAAGCATCCTTGACTAACAAGTTAACTTGTATTTGCTTCAAATCTTTATCCAAGAACAATACAATACATGATTCATTACCTACGGGTTTCTGAATATGTACAAGTACCTATGTCTACCACAATGTATCAAATCGATACAAAGGAAGACTTACAAGAGAAACCTACGAATCTCATAACCTAAACCCTACTTTACAAAATAGGATTTCTAAGTCTATGTCGTCCTATCTCTCTCTCTCTCTATTACATTAGGTATTGGTTTTCTTTTATAAGCTTTTGCTGCCTTGGGCTTTAATCTTCTGTTTGCTGATTCTTTGATCCACGTTCTGATTGTTTCCTTAATTCTTGGACTAGACTTAGAAACAGCCTGCTATATCAGTTTAAGATGTCAGGACATTCGTTAGGACATATTGTCTCCTTCATGTTGGAATATTACATTCAATGCCTTGATTCACCACAAATTTGCTCAAATCTGCAGAGCCTTCATTAGTGTTATACAGTATGGTTGTAAAATTCTCACATTTAACCTATACAATATTACAATATTATAAACAAGCATTCTCTAAGTCCTATTATCTTGTATATTTAAGTACATGATTCTATAAAACAAGCAATCAAGAACTCAAATCAATAGAGTTTTTGCCTAACAACATGATCAAGTTGTGCATTCTATGGTTTTTAGCATAATCAAGAGCAACACAGATTTATAGTGTGCTTATACAGATTAACCTACTTTTTCAATTGAAAGTTTTGGTGTGAAGACTATAACTCAATTGTAACTATCTTTCTATTTTCACTTCTTGTGAAGTTCTCATAAATATACACACAAAGCTTATAGAAATCATAAGATTCTTGTTAAGAGTTCCCCAAACACAAAGTACCACTCAATGTTGAAAAAAAAAACTCTAAAAACTAATCAACCATTATCCTACAAAATCACAAACTACGTAAGCCATAGAAATCATTTCTTACCTCCTCCGTTGTCAGAAGGTTATATACCTGACCCATTTTTTATTGTAACATGTTGTGTCTGTTTGAGTAAGTTCCTTTATCAAAGATGTCAGTATTGGCATATCAGGCGTCTGATCTTGCTTCACATTAATCTCTAAGATGTTATGAAGATCTTTGAAATGATAAAACAAGAATCCCTATGAAAAACAGTTGATTAAAAGTTATAAAAAAGAGAGTTAAGAAAAAAATAAGAAAAAATGCTCTTACCATTATAAGTCATACGAAGCCGTTAATTGTCATATCAATCTTTTTCCATCCCTTCATACCTTACTATAGGTAGGAAAACATTTCCGCTCCCCAAGCATAGGAGTCAACTTCGTCTAATTTTTCAATAAATTGGACATAGGAAGTGTAATGTTGCCCATACCCATTCGAAACGATCATACATCTCACGATCATGAGGAGGACGACCTTGATCCTCTCATCATCACTTTTATTACTATCAAAACAAATATTTTTCAACTCTCCTAACCTATGTTTCTTTTTATTGAGAATAAAACTTGATTGAAGCTTCTGAGTCTTTATTGTTGTTGGGGCCATGTGTTCGACCCTTAATGGGCATGTTGGTCAAAACAAAATGTCCTCTAATGTGATGTTCATGTTTTGACCACAAACACAAAAACAATAGACATCTTGTACGTGATCGACCTGATCATAATGTTTCATTAACTCTTCGAACAATGGAGTTAAAAGTTTTGTTGGTTCATTTTGGATAAGCTTTAAAAGTCTCAATAATGGACTACCCTCACCATTGTTAAGACATTTAACTCCATTGTTTGAAGAGTTCTTGAAACATTATGAAACATCACAATCACGTACAAGATGTCTATTGTTTTCGCGTTTGTGGTCAAAACATGATCATCACATTGGAGGACGTTCTATTTATGACCAACTTACCTATCAAAGGCCGAGCATTTGTCCCCAACTGTAGCGAGCAATTTTAGACGTGGTTCTTAAGCACTGTCGCTCTGGGGTACTACAGGTCGATTCATTTTTATCCTATTAAGCTGACTAAGGAAGGGAAATAGATGTCTCCAATTAACCCTGCTTGCATACTGAGTTTAAACAGATGCGGTTTGGATTGTGGGCCTCTCTCTGCTTATTTTGCTAAGAATGCAATGACGGGACTATTTGTGAGGATGTTAGGACTGATGCTTTTCGATTGATGTATGAAGGTACGGGATTTTGGGTTTTTGATTAGTGTGCTCGCTAAGATTCTTTTGCAATCTTATGCCTACGTATTCCCGTTTAACGAAACAGGGAAATCAGAGCGATCGTAGTTCCTCCTATTCTATGGGAGGAAAAGGGTTGTTTTGGTGTCTTGTTCAAAGCCCAAGACGTGAAGCTAAAGGTGGTTTGTATCTTGTTCAAAGCCCAAGATGTGAAGCTGAAGGATTTATTTGTATCTTGTTCGAAGCCCAAGATGTGAAGCTAAAGGGTTTTGACTTTAGAGAGAATTTGTCATCTCTAAAGGGGGTCTGTTTGTCACAACTGTTGGGGTGACTGATTATAAAGGAGAATTACTTTAACTGGGATATGTGAATCCAACAATGCCATAATTTCTTTTATAGGGGATTTTAAACCTGAAGGAGAAGACTTTAACTCAGTTTAGAGCAATGCCATCTTTCCTTAGGAATTTCTCATGCTAAAAGAGGGACAGTGGCGTGGATGTAAATAATCCAGAGGCTTGCCACTTACAGCAATTAGATGAAGGAAAAGGAGTTATTGATGTTTGTATCCTGTGAGCAAGGCACAGATTTTGATGCTAAAAGATTGATTGACTCAACCTGGGTTTCCTTATACAAAGCCTAATAAGAGGCTAGTGACCCAACAAGAGGGTGTTTTTATGTATCTCGTACGAAGCCCGAGAGAGAGGGTATAAGGGTTTACTCAACAAGAGAGTGCTTTTGTATGTGTCTTGTACGAAGCCCAAGATGGAGGCTAAAGGTGTTTGACTCAACAAGAGAGTTTTTGTACCTCGTACGAAGCCCGTGCTAGGTGATCTTTTTTCAAAGAACCTTCAGAAGAGGGTGGTATCGCGTGACAACCATTTCTAATAGTTTCCGCACCACTAAAAGAGGTTTTTCCTAGGTGTATACTCAATCTTTCCACATGCGGCATCACACGCATTCCCATTAGCAGAAAAATAAACACATATCAATTAGGAAAAGCAGTATATATTTGTCCTAATGTCCTAGACTTTAAAGCTATGAATCCTATGTTCCTAACAGAAAATGGCTCCCCGGCGGAGTCGCCATTCTGTGGTACCTTCCCAACTTAAAGGTTTTGACCTAAGATCCTAGTGAAGTCAACAAAAAGTCCTATTCCCAGTTAAATTCCCAGTGAAGTCACCATGACTTGTCCAAGGTAATTGTAAGAAAGAACGTGAACAGCCCCACGGTGGGCGCCACTTTTCTGTAGCGAGCGATTTTGGACGCGGTAATTAAGCGCTGTCGCTCTTTCGGGTTTACTACAGGTCGATTCATTTTTTATCCTATTATGAGCTGACTAAGGAAGGGAAATAGATGTCTCCAATTAACCCTGCTTGCATACTGAGTTTAAACAACGGTCTGTTAGGTTACGGATGCTATATGGTAATGGGGCCTTTCTTTCTTCTTACTTTATTAAGGTGGAAAACTGGGACTATTCATGGGGAATTTGTCAGATTGGGTGGAGATAGGGGACTTTAGGTTTTTGGATTAGTGTGCTCGCTAAGATTTTTATTTCAATCTTATGCCTACGTATTCCCGTTTACCGAAACAGGGAAATCAGAGCGTTCGTAGTTCCTCCTATTCTATGGGAGGAAATGGGTGTTTTGGTGTCTTGTTCAAAGCCCAAGACGTGAAGCGAAAGGTGATCTATATCTTGTTCAAAGCCCAAGATGTGAAGCTTAAGGGTCTATTTGTATCTTGTTCGAAGCCCAAGATGTGAAGCTAAAAGGTGTTGTCTTTAGAGAGAATTTGTCATCTCTAAAGGGGGTCTATTTGTCACAACTGTTTATAAAGGAGAATTACTTTAACCGAGATATGTGAATCCGACAATGCCATAATTTCCTTTATAGGGGGTTCCAACCTGAAGGAGAAGACTTTAACTCAGTGTAGAGCAATGCTATCTTTCCTTAGGAATTTTTCATGCTAAAAGAGGGACAGTGGCATGGATGTAAATAATCCAGAGGCTTGCCGCTTACATCGATTAGATGAAGGGGAAGGAGTTGTTGATGTTTGTGTACTGTGAACGAGGCACAACTTTGATGCTAAAAGGTTGATTGACTCAACCGGGGTTTTCCTTATACAAAGCCTAAGAGGAGGCTATTGGCCCAACAAGAGGGAGTTTTTGTGTGTCTCGTACGAAGCCCGAGGGAGAGGCTAAAAGGGTTGACTCAACAGGAGAATCTTTTATACTCAACAAGAGAGTGTTTTGTATCTCGTACGAAGCCCGAGATGGAGGCTAAAGGTTTGACTCAACAAGAGAGTGTTTTATACTCAACAAGAGAGTGATTTTATATCTCGTACGAAGCCCGAGATGGAGGCTAAAAGGTGATTGACTCAATAAGAGAGTCTTTTATACTCAACAAGAGAGTTTTTGGTATCTCGTACGAAGCCCGAGATGGAGGCTAAATAAGTTTGACCCAACAAGAGAGTCTTTTATACTCAACAAGAGAGTCTGAAAAGGTTAACACCGCTTGGGAGAATCATTGTACAAAGCCCAAGAGGAGGCTATTGTAACTGTTTCAGTTTAGTGACAGGTCCAGTATGTTGGATAAAGAGAAAATTAGTTCTTATATGGGTAATGTTGTACTTTGGGATTGATCAGAGGATCAGGGTTATTTCATGTTCTTTAAGGAAATTGGAAATCCAAAGGGTATTGAGACTGTCCAAGTCTACGGGTGTTTTGAGAAGTCGATTCTCGGATAGTGAATGATCTTTGTATGATGCCCAAGAGAAGGCTGGTATGTTAAAGGATGAAGGTCAACCCATTAACAGGTCTGACACTTGACTGAGAAAGACAGCTCTAGCAAATTGATGACTAGGTTTTGTTCCTATACCTGTAGAGGTCTCTAGGTCCTTGTACTAAGCCCAAGAGAAGGCATGAGAGCTTTTAAGAAGCCGAAGGGTCCTTGTACAATGCCCAAGAGGAGGCGGGGATGCTTTTAAGAAGCCTGTGGGTCCCCAAACCCCGAGAAGTTGAAGACATGCCATTCACCGAGAATAGATCAAGCCAGGAAAGTCCGAGAATTTGAAGAAACTCAAGAGATGCCATTCACGGAGAAAAGATAATCTCTGGGGAGTAGAGTCTCTTTGACGATTTCTAAGAGTGACAGTCTGAGAAAGGGTTCACCGAGAATGCTGCCTTTCACATCTCCATATTGTTTAACCCCAAGAGGAGGGAAGACTGTGTCTGGTAATCCTATGGGGATCTAGCTTTGTTTGTATTTAAAGAGTGACCAACAGGGCTTTACCTAGTGCTAGACGTAGTTGCCGGGGAAAACTCTAAATAACTATACTAGTATTACACAGTTGATATTTGACGAGTATATAAAAGTTTGTGAAAGAAGACTTACAGTGAGCAGCCCCACAATACAGTTATATATATATGAAAGCGGGTAAAGAAAGCGGGTAAACACTTACTCGGTTGTAGAGATTCCATGTTGTTTGGTTAGTTTGTTCAACAAAGAAAGCTTTGATAACAATATTATATTCAAAATCAAAGGAGAAAATGCTTTGAAAAGATTGTTTGGGGCTTACAGCTCAAGGAGAGGCCCAAGGTTTTATCAGTGATTGCACTGTGGTTTTGAATTTGTACAGAGGGACTTATACAAGTGACTGAGGCACAAAAAGGTTTTCTGTACAAAGGGATGGGTCTTACACTCTCTCAAGAGGCCCAAAGAGTTTATTTTTGTACAAGTGATGGGGCTTACAGCTCAAGGAGTGGCCCAAAAGTTTTGTTTTAAAAGGCGACGATCGCGCCGAACTTTTTGATGGTATCGGGACTTATACAATACACTGAGGCCCAAATTATTTTGGTTTTCAAAAAGGGTTAGGTCTTACACTCTATTAGAGGCCCAATGATTTTTAAATAATGGGGCTTATAACACGAGGGTAAGCCCAAGGGTTTGATTTTTCAACTGGCGATCGTGCCGAGGTTGTCTTTTAACGCAGAGGGACTTATATAATATCTGAGGCCCAAAATTGTTTTAGTTAAAAGGGGATTGGGTCTTACACTCTATTAGAGGCCCAAAGTGTTTGAAAAAGTTTGATGAGGGTTGAATTAATCAAAAACCCTAATTTGTTTCCAAAATGTATTTTAATTGAATAAAAATTCAATTAAAATTATCAAAATTGTTAAACATGTGGAAAACAAATTGTGATCTTGGATTAATGTTTCAAAAATCAGGTTTTGATCCACAAAATGATTGGAAATCACTAAAATTTGAAAAATCAAGAATGAGAAAATATTTTAAATGTCAAAAACAATTAAAATATTAATTCTTTACAAAAATATCAAGTATATGAAATAAATAATATTTTTGGGATTTTTTGGGAAAATAAAATATTTTAACATTTTTGTGAATTATTAAAAAAAGAATCAACTCAAAATCATTAAAACTCAGAGAGAAATTAATTTTTGAATCAATTAAATAAAATCACAAAATTAAAATATTCAAATTTTCAAAAAAGGCGCCAAGAACAAGGGCAAGAACACGCGCCACCCTCTATTTCTGCAGATTTGCATTTTCTATCCAATCTCACTGAATACTTGATTATATCATGCAATCTGTATATCAATCTACTCGTTTCAACCTCACGATCATGTCTATGGTCTTTAATTTCATTTATTTTAAACATGGAATAAGAAATCAAAGAGAAACCTTAAGAACCCTTTGCATCAAGGTTCAGAAATTCCATACACGATTCAAACAAAACAATTGATTGAGGGAAAACACTCCATGCATGATTATGAACATATGGCCAAATTATTGTGCAGCAAAAAATACATGGATCATAGAGTTAGGAGAGCTCATGCTTACCTCTTGCAGCTGGTGATCGTGTTTTGTGTTAGAGGTGTTACAGCTTGGTTCCAAGGTTATGGACAGCTTCCCTAGGTGCTATGGAGTGTGTCTAGATGCTTGGAATGAATGGAAGTGATCTGGAACTTGAGATGGTACCCCAACTGCAAATCTATCAAGAACTTGAGTAATTGGCTAGTGATTTTGTGATTTTGGTGTTCCAGATGTTGTGTGAGTGTTTGGATCACTTCTATATGATGTTTATGAGGTGTGTGTGTGTGTGTGTGTTTAGTTTGGTTGGAATAGCTCTCAAACTCAAAACCCGATAGTGACTTGCTTTGGAAGGCAATTTTGGAGTGAAGAAGGAGATTTTGAGGAAAGCATCTGTTTGATGGCTTTGGTGTACTCAAACTGATCACAAATGAGCTCTATTTATAGTAGAGCAAGTTTGTTTTGCAAGGAATAGTGAATGACAACTGCTGCATAGGTTTGGCCAATGTTGATAAATGAGAATCCAAGTCTCCTCTAGCCATTGATTAGAGGTTAGGGCACAGGCTGCTGGTTCCCTTGGTCTTGGATAAGTCTTGACTGAATTCAGTTGGAAATGGCTCAGTCTATGCCACCTTGGTGTATGCATTGAATGCTCCAATCCAAAATTGGAGTCTTGTCCCTCTTTTAGGCATTTATAGGTTTGACATGCTATTTTTGGTTCAAAAGACTTGGAAGGTTGATGGATCAGTGTTTGTCCCTCCTTGGTCCCCCCCTTGAGGTGTTCAAATGGATATAGTTGCTTGCCCTTTGCAAAATTTGAGAAAATCGAGCAAAACTCCAAAATCTGCCTTGTCATGACAGTTTGCAGCAAGGCATATTGGCATTGTCATATCTCATGGCTCAAGTGGAATTTGAGGGAGTTCTTGGCCATTTTGGAAAGCCCTCATATGATACAACAACTGTTTGATCATAATTGGTTTTGATACTTTTTGGATCCAAGTGAAAAATGCCCCTACATTTGGAAAAAAAGTAAGGCAGATTCTGACTTAGTGAAAATTTCACTAAGTGTTGGAAAAAAGTGACATTTTCACTTTTTGTGATTTTGATTATTCCATAACTCAAAATCCATGAGGAATTGGAATGAGGTGTAGTTGAAGCTTTTGTAGAGGGCCATGAGGGCTACAAATCCAGCTTTGAATGGGGGAAAATGGCCTTGTGGTTTAGGAGTTATGGTCCTCCAAAGTTGGTACCCTAGCCACTTTGTTCCAAAACTTAGAAAAATTTCTAAGTTTTTTATGGTTACCCCTTTTACAAGTTATCCAACTTTTCTTGATTTTTCTCGATGAATGATGATTCCAATCACCTATTAACATCATTTTAGGGTCAAAGAACCATAATTGTGAAAAGTCTCAAAAAGTCAAAGTTGACTTTTGTGCACAGTTGACTTTTTGTCAAATGAATTCCAAACTGTGCGATCCTCTATGAAATCAAGTCCTTGCCCTAAATCAAAATTGATGGATTGATTTCATAGGTGTTATAGGGTGTATTGAATCATGTCCTAGGGTTTGGGAGCATGTCCTGGTCAAAAGTCAAAGGTACAATTGACTTTTCTCGCGAAACCCTAATTGTGGTTCTGATGAATTTGAAACTTGCTGCTCAAGCTTATTGGATCAATCCATTGTTGCAAATTGATCAATGTGGTTTATTAGAGACCCTCAAATCCTCTCTTGAGGTCTAGGCTCATGATTTGTCCCAAAAGTCAACTTGGGGGGTGAATTAGGTCAAGAAACCCTAATTCCTGATTTTTTATGAGTGCATCCCCTGAAGCAAAATTGAGTTGATAATTGGGTTCATGATGTTCCATGGAGTATTTTAGGATATGCTTTGAAGCATTGGCTCCTGACCAGAGGAAAATTCCCATCTGGAGGCCCTGGTCAACCAAAACCCTAATTTGATTACATTGACGATCTTGAGGCTTGATCCACTGGGACTGTTGCAGCCTTGTGCTTAATCCTTGAGGTGGGAGTCCTGTTGATCCATTGGGGATGTTTAAGAGGTTTAGACAAGTTGAAGATCATGTCATTCCTTGATTGGTCCTTTGTCTAAAGCTCAGAGAGGGCTTGAAACCTTAAGTTTGATTGTAGTGAATGCTCACCCATCTTTGGGGAGACTAATGGTTCTTCCATATGGTGATGATGATTTTCACAATGATGGGAAATCTTAGTGGTCAAAATTTGGGGTATGACAGATGCCCTATTTAATCTTCTTGGACCCGAAGGCGTGAATGACGAAGGTATTCGGGCATTCGGGGCGCAAGAGAATTAAATATCGGAATACCCGAAATTTTGATGGTAGTTAAGAATGGCCGTTCATGCATCCTTCTTCTTTTGCTAAGCAATGATGCTTAGAAAAGGTAAAAACTTCCCCTTGATCCTGGTCTTCAGCCAAGGAACTGGTCTCAGTTTCTGAAATAAACTTCCCCTCGATCCTGGTCTTCAGCCATGGAACTGGTCTCGGTTTCTGATATAAAATTCCCCTCGATCCTGGTTTCCTACCAAGGAACTAGTCTTAGTTTCTTATATAAACTTCCCCTCGATCCTGGTTTCCTACCAAGGAACTGGTCTCAGTTTCTGATGTAAACTTCCCCTCGATCCTGGTTTTCTACCAAGGAACTGGTCTCAGTTTCTTTTGTCAATAAGCTTTCTTGACAAGGGACGCTATTCGCAGCGGTTTTCCTTAAACTTCTCGCCGAATTTTCCTGGGGATATTGTCATACCCCAAATTTTGACCACTAAGATTTCCCATCATTGTGAAAATCATCATCACAATATGGAGGAACCATCATACTGCATCAGTCTCCCCAAAGATGGGTGAGCATCCACTATAATCAAAATTAGGGTTTTAAGCCCTCTCTGAGCCTTAGACAAAGGATCAATCAAGGAATGACATGATCTTCAACTTGTCTAACCTCTCAAACATACACAATGGATCAAAAGGACTCCCACTTCAAGGATCAAGCACAAGGTTGCTCCCTTCTAGGTGGATCAAGTCTCATGATCGACAGTGTCACCAAATTAGGGTTTTGGTCGACTAGGGCCTCCAGATGGAAATTTTTCATCTGGGCACAAGCCAATGATCCAAAACATAACCTAATATACTCCATGGAACCTCATGGACCCAATCATCAAGTCAATTTTGCCTCAGGGGATGCATTCAGCAAAAATCAGGAATTAGGGTTTCTTGACCTAATTCACCCCAAAGTTGACTTTTAGGGTAAATCATGAGCCAAGACCTCAAGACATGATTTGAGGGTCTCTAATGAACTATATTGATCCATTTGGAACAATGGATTAATCCAAGAAGCTTGAGCAACAAGTGTCAATTTCATCTGCACCACAATTAGGGTTTTAAGAGGAAAGTCAACTGTAACTTTGACTTTTGACCAGGACATGCTCCCAAACCCTAGGACATGCCTCAATATACCCTATGACACCCATGGAACATGTCCATCAAGTTTGATTTAGGTCAAGGACATGATTTCATGAAGAATTGCACAGTTTGGAATTCATCTGATAAAAAGTCAACTGTGCACAAAAGTCAACTTTGACTTTTTGAGATTTTTCACTAAAATGGATTTTTAACCCTAAAATGATGTTAATGTATGATTTGAATCATCATTCATCAAGAAAAATCAAGAAAACTGGGATAACTTGTAAAAGGGGTAACCATAAAAACTTAGAAATTTTTCTAAGTCATGAAAAAGTACCACTAATGCACTAACTTTGGAGGACCATAACTCCTAAACCACAAGGCCATTGTGCCCCATTAAAAGCTTGATTTGTAGATCTCATTGCCCTCTACAAAAGCTTCATACTGACCTATGTCCAAATTCCTCATGGATTTTGAGTTATGGAGTGATCAAAATCAAGAGAAAACACTTTGTTCCAACACTTGGTGAAAATTTCACTAAGTCAGATTTTGCCTTACTTTTTGCCAAATGTAGGGGGATTTTTCACTTGGATTCAAAAGAGATCAAAACCAAACATGTTCAAACAGTTGTTGTATTATGTAAGGGCTTTCCAAAATGGTCAAGAACATTACCAAATTCAACTTACACCATGAGATATGACATTGGCAAGTTGCCTTGCTGAAATCTGTCAAAGGCAAGGCAGAATTTGCAATTTTGCTCGATTTGCCAAAATCAGCCAAATTCAAATGCTCCTATCCACTTGGACACATCTGAGGATTGAATCTAAAGGGGACAATCACTGAGCCAAGCCTCCAAAGTCCATGGAACAAGAAATAGCATGTTGAACCTAGAATGGCCAAAATAAGGACAAGACTCCAAATTTGGATTGAAGCATTCAATGGAAGCATCAAGGTGGCATGGACTGAGCCATTCTCATCTGAAATCAGTCAAGACTTATCCAAGACCAAGGGAACCAAAGCTCTGTGCCCTAACCTCTAGTCAATGGCTAGAGGAGACTTGAATTTCCATTGGACAACATTGGCCAAACCTACTTAGCAGTTGCCATTCACTATTCCTTGCAAAACAAACTTGATATACTATAAATAGAGCTCAATTATGTTCAGTTTAAGTACACCAAAGGCCTACAACCCTTGCCTTTCTCAAAATCTCTTTCTCTTGGCAAAAATGCCTTTCTTAGCAAGGTAACTATCGGGTTTTGAGCTAGAGGGCAATTCCACTCAAACCAATCACTCACACACCTCATATACATCACATATGAGCTGATCAAACACTTAAACAACAACTGGAACACTGATTTCTCAGAATCACCAGTCAATTGTTCAAGGTTTTAACCAAAGTGCAGTTGAGATGCCATGAAGTGATCCAGCCAATTTCCATCAAGTCCAAGCATTCAAACACACTCCATAACACCTAGGGAAGCTGTTCAGATCATCACAACACAACTGTAACACCTCCTACACAAATCACGATCACCAGCTGCAAGTGGTAAGCATGAGCTCTTCTAACTCTATGATCCATGCAATTTTTGCTGCACAATAATTTGGCCATATGTTCATAATCATGCATGGAATGTTTTCCCTTAATTAATTGCTTTGTTTGAATCGTGTATCAAAAATCCTAGCCTTCATGCAGAAATTAGGGTTCTTGAGGTTTCTTCGTGATTTCATGTTTTATGTTTAATTTAAATGAAATTAAGTGTTATAGACATGATCGTGAGGTTGAAACGAGTTGATTGGTATGTGGATTGCATGATATGGTTAAGTATTCAGTGAGATTGGACGGAAAACGTAAATCTGAGAAACCCAGAACACACGCGTGTTCTTCAGCTGTTCTTGGCGCCATTTTTCATAAATTCAAATATTTGAATTTTGAGAATTTATTTAATTGATTCAAAAATTAATTTCTCTCTGAGTTTTAATGATTTTGAGTTGATTCTTTTTTTAATAATTCACAAAAATGTTAAAATATTTTATTTTATCAAAAAATCCCAAAAATATTATTTATTTTGTATAATTGATATTTTTGCAAAGAATTAATATTTTAATTATTTTTGACATTTTAAATATTTTTTCTACATTGATTTTGCCACTTTTAATGCTTTCTAATTATTTTCTAGGTCAATACTTAATTTTTGAAGCATTAATCCAAGATCACAATTTGTTTTTCATATGTTAAACAATTTTGATCATTTTAATTGAATTTTTATTCAATTAAATACATTTTTGAAAACAAATTAGGGTTTTTGGATTAATTCAACCCTCATAAATCATTTTCAAAACACTTTGAGCCTCTAATAGAGTGTAAGACCCAATCCTTTTTTAGACCAAATCAATTTTGGGCCTCAGTGTATTGTATAAGTCCCGATACCGTCAAAAAACAAACGGCGCGATCGTCGCCTTTTGAAAAATAACCTTGGGTCTCTCCTCGAGTTATAAGACCCATTCAAAAACTTTTTGGGCCTCTAATAGAGTGTAAGACCTAATCCCCTTTTAACCAAAACAATTTTGGGCCTCAGACATTGTATAAGTCCCTCTGCGTTAAAAGAAAACCTCGGCGCGATCGCCATTTTAAACGAAAAGTCAAACTGGGCCTACCCTCGTGTTATAAGCCCCACTCTTTTTCTTTAAAAATTTTTGGGCCTCTTGAGAGAGTGTAAGACCCATCCCTTTGTACAGAAAACATTTGGGCCTCAGTCACTTGTATAAGTCCCTCTGTACAAATTCAAACAGTGCGCTCACTGATAAAACCCTGGGCCTCTCCTCGAGCTGTAAGCCCCAAATCTCTCCTTTTCAAAGCACTTTCTCCTTTGATTTTGAATATACTGTTGTTTTCAATCTTTCTTTGTTGAACAAATAACCAAACAGCATGGAAGCTCTACAACCGAGTAAGTGTTTACACGCTTTCATTTACCGCTTTCATATACATATAACTGTATTGTGGGGCTGTTTCACCGTAAGTCTTCTTTCATAAACTCATATCAACTGTGTAATAATAGTATATATATTTAGAGTTTCCCCGGCAACTACGTCTAGAACTAGGTGACGCCGTTTCGTTTATTCGTAGAAATAGACAACTAGATCCCCAATAGGATCACCAGATACAGTCTTCTCTTCGGCTGTCCTCATTAGGAATTGTCAAGAAACTCTATTCCCAGAGATGAATGTATTCTCCGTGAATGGCATCTTTGAGTTTCTTCCAAATTCTCAAACTTTCCTGACTTGATCTATTCCTTGTGAATAGCTTGCCTTGAGTTTCTCGGGGTTTGGGGACCCACGGGCTTCTTAAAAGCATCGGCCTCCTCTTGGGCATCATACAAGGACCCACAGGCTTCCTAAAAGCAACATAGCCTCCTCTTGGGCTTAGTACAAGGACCCTACGGCTTCTTAGAAGTATTCACAGCCTCCTCTTAGGCTTCGTATAATGATTCTTCCTCCGGGAATGATAACCTCCTCTTGGGCTTCGTACAAGGACCTGTCGGCTTCTTAAAAGCTTCCAGCCTCCTAGAGGTATAGGAACAGAACTTAATCATCTGCATAGAACAGTCCTTCCAAGAGTCTACTACTGTTTCTCAAAGCATAGTACAAGAGATAAAACTCTAGACACGGACAGTCTAATATCCTTGAGTTTTCAAGATATTCTCAAGTGACCCCTTCGTTAAATAGGAAGAAAACCGTAGACTCGGACAGTCTCAATACCCTTCGGATTTCCCGCTTCCTTAAAGAACAGGAATAACCCGGATCCTTGAATCAAATCCATGAGTACGGTATTGCTCATATAAGAACTGATTTTCTCTTTAAAAATCAGCATACTGGACCTGTCACTTAACTGAAACAGTAACCATAGCCTCCTCTTAGGCTTTGTATAATGATCCTTCTCCATTGAAGTTAGCCTCCTCTTGGGCTTTATACAATGATCCTCCCCAGTGGAGTCAAACAACATTTAGCCTCTTTCTCGGGCTTTGTACGAGACACATAAGAGACTCCCTCGTTGACTCAATCACCCTTTCGCCTCCATCTCGGGCTTTATACGAGATACAAAAAGGTTCTTATTGAGCTAAACAGACAATAGCCTCCATCTCGGGCTTCGTACGAGATACAAAAACTCTCTTGTTGAGTCAAATAGCCTCCATCTCGGGCTTTATACGAGATACCAAAAGATTCCCTCGTTGAGTCAAAACCTTTTAGCCTCTCTCTCGGGCTTTGTACGAGACACATAATAGCCTCCTCTTAGGCTTTATATAAGAAAACCACTGGTTGATCCAATCAACCTTTTAGCATCAAAGTTGTCCTCGTTCACAGTACACAAACATCAACAACTCTTTCCCCTTCATCTAATCGCTGTAAGCGGCAAGCCTCTGGATCATCTACATCCATGCCACTGTCCCTCTTTTAGCATGAGAAATTCCTAAGGAAAGATGGCATTACTCTACACTGAGTTAAAGTCTTCTCCTTCAGGTTAAAATCCCCTATAAAGGAAATTACGGCATTACTAGGGTCCGCGTATCCCGGTTAAAGTAATCCTCCTTTATAACCAGTCACCCAACAGTTGTGACAAACAAACCCCTCTTTAGAGATGACAAACTCTCTCTGAAATTGAGACCTTTCAAATTCACATCTTGGGCTTTGAACAAGATACAAACCACATTTCGCTTCACGTCTTGGGCTTTGAACAAGACACCAAAACAACCATTTCCTCCCATAGAATAGGAGGAACTATGAATGCTCTGATTTCCCTGTTTCGGTAAACGGGAATACGTAGGCATAAGATTGAAAGAAAAATCTTAGCGAGCACACTAAACAAAAACCCAAAATCCCATACTCTCATGTATCTATCAAAAGCATCAGTCCTAACATCCTAATCATTGTTCCCCGCTATAAAGTCCTAGAAAGAGAAAAGAGAATCAGTATTGGTGAAAATACAAATAACCAGTACAAAGGCCCCCCACATTGATAGCATTCGTAACCTAACAGACTGCTGTTTAAACTCAGTATGCAAAGCAGGGTTAATTGGAGACATCTATTTCCCTTCCTTCATCAGCTTACAATAGGATAAAAAATGAATCGACCTGTAGTTAAAACTCAACCGCAGAGAGCGACCAGCGCTTAAGAACCGCGTCCAAAATCGCTCGCTACAGAAAAAATGGCGCCCACCGTGGGGCCGTCTCTCTTTTTCTCCTTTTCACCTCTTGTGTGAATACCACGGATTGGGGCTTCCACCGGGGAACCCAATTTCTGTCAGGAACTTAGGATTCATAGCTTTAAAGGTCTAGGATGTTTAGGACAAATATATATACTGCTTTTCCTAATTACTATACGTGTTTATTTTTCTGCTAATGGGAATGCGTGTGATGCCGCATGTGGAAAGATTGAGTATACACTTAAGATAAGTGATGGCGACGGGGTCGACCATCAACCTCAGTGGAGGCTGACCAATGCAACCCATTCTCTCACCTAGACAATGGGCCGATTGTTAAGTCTGAGAAGCTGAGGAGCCAAACCCTTTCGTAGTGCAGAAACTATCGGGAATAGTTGTTACGCGATACTACCCTCATTTGAGGCTAGTGATCTATTCTCGGTGAATGGCACTTACTCTAAGATTGCTCTACAACTCGCTGGCGATCCGCTTGTTGTTTTGCATTCCTAGGAGGAGCTGATGATAATGAGTACAGGTACAAAAATCACCTTAGTATAAACCTTTGGGGATGGGTAGAGCCTTGACTTCATGACAACGACCCTTTGACCCCATGTTTTTTCTATGTTTTTGTGTGCTGCATTCATGCATTCATCTAAAAAAAACATTAAAACATTCAAAAAATTCTTCTCTTCTAGTCTCTCTGTTTTTCAAATTAAACTAAGACTGTGATTGCAAATATCAAAGAAAAGGATTGCACTAATGGATTTCGGTAGAAGAAGAACCCATAGTTACACCTTCAAGGTTCCAAAGCTAGAGGATTTGAGAAGGTTAGCAAGGATGATCACTAACCCTGAGGCTTTCAGAGCCAAGCACGGAGGTTTGCTACCACTGTTAAGAGTCCATGTGATTGAGGGAATCATGGATGCTCTCATTCAGTTTTATGATCCAGTTTATCACTGTTTCACATTCCCGGATTACCAGTTCGCACCAACGCTGGAGGAGTATTCTCATCTGATTGATCTGCACATTACGGATCGAACTCCGTTTTCTGGACTGGAAGAAATTCCAAAGAATCAGACCATTGCAAGAGCAATTCATTTGGACGAGACTGAGGTCAGGACTCACCTAACTACCAAGGGTGGCATCCAAGGTTTTCCAGCCCAGTTCTTGACAAAGAAAGCCCTGTACTTCGCCAGTATAGGAAACGTGACTGCTTTTGAAAGCATCTTTGTCTTGCTCACCTACGGGTTATTTTTGTTTCCCAACATTAATAGCTTCGTCGATATCAACTCCATTAAGGTTTTTCTCATTGGAAATCATGTGCCGACTTTGCTCGGAGGGGAGATCACGTGTTGTGTACCTCTGCTTTATAAATGGTTTATCTCTCACTTGCCCAAGTCTGCTGCTTTTTGGGATTGTAAGAGTGCCTTACGTTGGTCGCGAAAGATCATGTCTCTTACCAACTCTAATATAGATTGGTGTAATAGGATCTATGATGGGATCAGAATCATTGATCATTGTGGAAACTTCCCCAACGTACCCCTTATAGGAACTAAGGGAGGAATCAACTACATTCCAGTTCTCGTTCATCGTCAATTTGGATACCCGATGAGACACGTCCCACGGGGTGTTCATCTGGAAGGTCTTTTCTTCAAAGAAGGAGAAAATGACAGAGCACTAAAGATTGAAATAGTGCACGCTTGGAAACAGGTTCATAAGAAAGGACGAGAGTCTCTAGGAAAACCGGACTGTGTCTTGGTGGAGCCTTATCTCCATTGGGTACAAACTAGAGCTCTCAAGCTAAAAATGCCTTATCCTCGTTACGGAATTCTTCCGCCGAGGGAATCTGTCATGTACTTCATGACGGAAACTGAAAAGCTTCAGGTTACTCTCAACAAAGTTCAAAAGGAGAGAAGGTTTTGGAAGAACAAGTATCGCACCCTCGACATAGAGTGTGTCAAAATACAGCAATTACTGAAAGAGAAAGATGCTCTGATTGAAATTTTAGAGCAACATGCTGTAGAGAATTAAGATGACCGAAGAAATTTGCTCGCTCCTTTCACTTGGCAAAGGAATGACAACCCGACAACGGCCCAAGAGCCCCGGTCAAAGAAAAGGAAGATACCAGAATCAGCACCTGATTTCTCTTCAGAGAGGACTCAGGACCCATTAGCTTAGGTTTCTGTTTCTGCACTTTGTAATCTACTGTATTTCCATTTCTGTAATCCTTTGAATTCAATAAAAAGGGGTTTCCCCACTGTTTGATATTTGCAATCTAATTGTCGAAGTTTATTTTGATTAAACCAAAAAACAATTAATATAATCATTGCATTCATCATTCTCACATCACGTATTCTTCTTCCCTACGAATCTCACGTTTGTGTCTCGATTCTAGAGTCAAACTGTCTCATTCGTATAATACTCGGGCCAATCGTCAGAAAAGGATGGATGATCTTGAGGAAGAGAACAGAGAGTTGAAGGAAGAGATCGACGCTCTGAGAGAGGATGTGAGAAAGCTTCGTAACGACATGCAAGCCATGGCAGAAGCTCAGCTACAACGAACTGTGATCTCAGAGATCACCTCAACGCCCATAGTGGAGAAGTATGATCCTAGGTATCAAATGCCTAAAGATCGTCCTTGGGGCATGCCTGTTAACTATATCTCGGAAGGATATGTTCCACCGATCACTAAAGATCAGGGAATCACAACAGAACCCGCTGGGCCTGAAGGTTACAAACTTCAGGAAAGCAAAGATGCCAGGGGCATACTGAAGACTCCTGAAGGTTACAAACTTCGGGAGACGCCAAAACTCACTACCGTAGTCACGGTACCACCCCCTGTGGTGCACACTGTCCCGGAAGGACAGATTCCACAGACAGCTTCTGGTAAGAAGGAACCTATGTTTGACAGAATGGAGGAATTCCAGGAGCAGTTCTTGGAAATGCAGAAAGAACTGCAAGCCATCCGCGGTCAGGATTTATTTAGAAAGGACACCACAGATCTCTGCTTGGTCCCCAATGTGAAAGTCCCGCACAAGTTCCAAGTGCCCGACTTTGAAAAATACAAGGGTAACTCTTGCCCTCAAAGCCATCTGGTGATGTACGCTTGGCGGATGTCAGCTCAGACGGAGAATCAGGACCTACTGATTCATTACTTCCAGGATAGCTTAACCGGTGCCGCATTAAAATGGGACATGGGTTTAAACCGTACTACGATCAGTACATTCAGAGATCTTGGTACTGCCTTCGTCCAACAATACAAGTACAATTTGGACATGGCACCTGACAGAGATCAGCTCAGATCGATGTCGCAAAAGGACAAGGAAACCTTTAAGGAGTATGCTCAAAGGTGGCGTGAAATTGCCGCTCAAATTTGTCCACCTCTTGAGGAAAAAGAGATGACAAAGATCTTCTTAAAAACTTAAGCTCATTTTACTATGACCGAATGGTTGCTAGTGCACCTAGTGATTTCACCAAAATGGTGGGCATGGGCGTACGTCTTGAGGAAGCCGTCCGAGAAGGACGTTTGGTAAAAGACACTGGATCGACGAGCGGTACTAAAAAATACGGTAGTGCTCTCCCTAAGAAAAAAAAGCAAGATATTGGGAATATCTCTCTCGGAAAGCAAAGGCGACGTTATCAACCGGTAGCAGCTGTGACTCCTGCTATCAACCCTGCGTCTATTCCTATGTATCAACCTCAGGTTGCGCAGAGCCAACCTGATCAGCAAAGGACACAACAGCCTCTTCAGCAGGCTCGTCCTCCATATAACAACAACCGTACAACACGACCATCAGGGTTTGATCCTATACCCATGTTGTACGCAGAACTATTTCTGTTACTACTGGTTTAAGGTGGATCAAACTTTCCCTTATCATCAAGGAGGTCCAGGGCATAACATTGAGAATTGTCTCAATTTCAAATCCGACGTGCAAAAATTTGTTAGGAGCGGGGTCTTATCCTTCAAGGATACAAATCCTAATGTTCTTACGAACCCGCTGCCTCAACATGAGAAGGCTGCAGTAAATTTGATAGAAGGAGAGACTAACGATGTCTATCAAATTCACGATGTACTCTTGTTAAAAACCAATCTGGTCAAGATGCATTGTAGACAGAATGGATATGGCCATGTGCCACCTCATAATTATCATCAGTGTGATATCTGCTCTAAAAACAATCAAGGATGTTCTGTGGTGCAATCAGCTCTACAGGAACAGATGGATCTCGGATGAATCCAAGCGCACCGCATTCGTGGAGTTAACATGGTCTATACGAACTCCAACGTCATTCAAAACCACGATATACGTGCAATGAATGTTAATCTGGTGGCAATGCACTCAAGGCAAAGCCAGTATCATAATCTGCCACGGCACGATTACAGTTCTTGTCTAACTTGCTCGGTAAACAAACAGGGATGCTCTTTCATACAGGAGGCCCTCCAGCATCAGATGGATCTTGGATGGATCCAAGACTACCATGATAGGAACCCTTATTAGATCAACATGGTTCAGATCTTCGATATTCATGTGATGAATACCAACTTAGTAGAGTTACATTCTGAGCAGGTCCGACTCGGATTCTTAATAACACACGACTATCAAAGCTGTAAGGCGGGTTGCGAAAACGATCGAGGTTGTACCCTTGTCCAGGAGGCACTTCAGCACTTGTTAAATCACTGGTGGATGCCAATCTATATGGATGAAGATACTCATCAAATTAGTATCAGTAACAGGAATCCTACTCGGCGTCAGAGTCAGGATGTCCGATCAATGGAAGCTAACCTAGTGAGGTTACATTGTATTCAAAGTGGGCGTGGCCAGGTGCCACCACACAACTATGAACGTTGCGGCGTCTGTTCGGAAAGTAACCAAGGGTGTTACTTTGTGAGAGCAGCTCTTCAGGGTCAGGTGGATCGTGGAGAGATTCGTCCATATCTGGGTTCTGGACCCATCAACTACCTTGCCGATCAGGTTGAGATGTTGTCACGATCTCTGGTCATCATAGGACCAGGGATGTTTTTTCCATTATCCCTCTGCTTAACGAATCTAAAGTTCCCAACCGGGAACGGATCGAGATTACTTATGATGGTCAGAAAAACCAGAAGGTTCCCATAGTCATCTATCTACCGGGACCAACACCATATGAATCAACTAAGGCTATCCCTTACAAATACGGTGCAACGACAGTTGAAAATGGAAAGGAAATTCCATTACCCTCCGTCATGAATATTGCAGACATCAGTCGTGTAACACGGAGCGGTAGAATCTTCAACCGAGGAGTTGGAGAACCTAACAAGGAAAAGGAACTTCAGAGGGAAACTCCTGATCCACCAGTCGGTCAATCCAGTAATCCTGACCTTTCAAAAAATGATGATGAGATGTTGAAGCTCATCCAAAGGAGTGAATACAACATTGTTGATCAACTGTTACAGACTCCTTCAAAGATCTCGGTATTATCACTGTTACTCATTTCAGAAGCGCATAGGGAGGCTCTATAGAAAGTCTTGGAGCAAGCCTTTGTGGAACAGGATGTAACAATCAGACAATTTGATAACATTGTCTCTAACATCACTTCCTGCAATAATTTGGGATTTAGTGATGAGGAATTACCTGAAGAGGGTCGCCGTCATAACATGGCGCCCAATATTACAGTTAACTGCCAGGACGATGCTTTAGCCAGCGTACTAGTAGACACAGGGTCAGCCCTGAATGTTATGCCGAAGTCCACTTTGATGCAATTATCATTCAAAGGCCCTCCGATGAGAATCAGCGAGGTCGTTGTCAAAGCGTTCGACGGATCCAGAAAAACAATTATCGGCGAAGTTGATCTTCCTATAACTATCGGTCCTCACACTTTCTAAGTCACTTTCCAGGTCATGGATATTCGGGCAACGTACAGTTGTTTATTAGGAAGACCTTGGATACATCAGGCTGGAGCGGTCACTTCGACCCTCCACTAAAAGCTAAAGTTCGTCAAGAACGATCAACTTGTCACAGTCTGTGGGGAACAAGCCTTGCTTGTAAGCAACTTATCATCGTCTACTTGTGTAGAACCCGAGGAGGTTATTGGAACGCAGTTTCAAGCACTGTCGGTAAGCAAGAACAATCAGTTCAAAGAAGGAACTTCCATCTCTTCATACAATGATGCTATCAAAGCGGTCGAGAGTACCGATACAACAGGATGGGGACAGCTTGTCATTCCTATTGACAATAAAACAAAGAAGGGTCTTGGGTTTTCTGCAACCTGTACTCAGACAACTGTCAACGATGAAAGTCTTCATCCAATTCAAAACTTCTTCCACAGTGGAGGTTTCCTTCACCCAGTCCCTCAAGCAGTCCATGCTATCAATGAGGAAGATCCCTCTGACACAGATGAAGAATGGAAGTCCTACCTTAACGAGGACAGTTATATGTCTCAGGAAGAGGTGCCTATGCCATTTTTCTATCCCGCACAGAGTCCGAGATTTATACCACGGTCATATGTCGAAATGATATACGGAGGTTGTGATCCGGAAGGATGCCGTGCTCCGCCAAATTCATTAGAGGAAGACACTCTGATGAAAGACAACTTTGACCACAATTACTATGGCCCAATGGATGGTCTGCCAATGTGGCAGCCTTACCCAGGAAACTTGGGGCAAGAGAGTCAGCCGAACAATGAAAATCAGCTGACCGTTTTTGAACAGAATACCTGTGTCCCCACCATGTCATGGGATTAACATTCAGGTCACACAGAAACTACTCAACATGAAGATGAATTCGCAACATTTGCAGGACTTGAATTCATCAACTATGCTTTTCCCGAGGTCAACGTCATCGAGAGAGATGACTCCTCCAGTTCCAAAGAAGTTTGGGACACCTTGGGACAACCGAGTGGAAAATTTGACTATATGGTCAAGTACACCGCTCCCGGAAGCTCTCGTATCAGGCTCGAAGATATCCAGCCAACTCGATGGGGAGATACAGCTGAGAGCACAAATGCTATGCAAAATGCAACAGAGGAATTCTCCTACGACAATTCTTCCTGGGAGACTGATTCCAATGATCCTGCTCCACCAGAAATCAGCGTCATTTCTGAAGACAAATCAAGGAAGGTACCAGACTTTGTGATTCACCGAGGAGTTCGCCGCCAATGGGTTGCCGTCGAGGTTCCAAGGGTCGTTCATCAGTCAAAGTAATTGCCATCTTTAACCTTTCACCCTGCCCAGGTGAAATGGATGTTTTGATAGGGCTCGCTTTCTATAAATTTTCCCTCTCCGCTTCGCCCAAAGCGACAGAGTTTTGTTTTATAGGGCTGTAGTTTCAAGAATCGACTTGTTCATTAATTAAATAACGTCGTTCTGTAATTTCCGCATTAATTGTTGTTTTCTCTTTTTGCTTTTTCAGAAAATGGTAATCCTAAAAAACAATTCAATAATAAAAACAAGCAGTAAAATAAAACACTGCACACACTTGCATTTTCTCTATCTCTTCTAAACACGAATCATCATGTCATGCAGATTGCTTGTTTTAAACCCCGTTGAAACATATGATCCGATGCCTTCTCCAAACTTTGAGTTCCCGGTATTTGGGGCTGAAGAAGAAGTTGACAACGAAATTCCAGAAGAGATCTCCCGACTACTCAGACAAGAAGAAAGGTCCATTGAACCTCACAAAGAACCGTTGGAAACGGTAAACTTGGGTTCAGAAAAAGAGAGAAAAGAAATCAGGATTGGGGCACTGCTCAGTCCAACTGCCAAAGAGAGTTTGATAAAGCTTCTCAAAGAATTCCCCGATGTATTCGCTTGGTCATATCAGGATATGCCAGGGTTGGATACCAGCATCGTGGAACATCACTTACCGTTGAGATCGGAATGTCCGCCAGTAAAGCAAAGGTTGAGACGTACTCACCCGGGCATGGCCAATAAAATCAAAGAGGAGGTACAGAAACAGATTGACGCTGGTTTCCTCGCTACATCTGAATATCCTCAATGGTTAGCCAACATCGTACCCGTTCCCAAAAAGGACGGAAAGGTCAGAATGTGTGTTGATTATAGGGATCTGAACAAGGCAAGTCCAAAGGACGACTTTCCTTTACCACACATTGACATGCTGGTAGACAGCACAGCAAAGTTCAAAATTTTCTCCTTCATGGATGGATTCTCGGGCTATAACCAAATCAAAATGGCGCCGAAAGACATGGAGAAAACTTCATTCATTACCCCATGGTGTACCTTTTGTTACAAGGTAATGCCGTTCGGTTTGAAGAATGCCGGGACAACCTATCAAAGGGCCATGACTACTCTGTTTCATGACATGATACACAAAGAAATCGAAGTGTATGTCGATGATATGATTGCAAAATCAAAAACAGAGAGTGAGCACGTTGAACATCTGTCAAAATTGTTCGAACGTCTAAGAAAATTCAAGCTCCGCTTGAATCCCAACAAGTGCACCTTTGGTGTCCGTTCAGGGAAATTATTAGGGTTCATCGTCAGCCAGAAAGGAATTGAGGTCGATCCTGACAAGGTCAAGGCCATTCAAGAAATGCCTTCTCCGAAAACTGAAAAACAAGTCAGAGGATTCTTGGGACGTTTAAACAACATCTCCAGATTCATATTCCTTATGACCGCGACGTGTGCGCCGATTTTCAAATTACTCAAAAAGAACCAGGATTGCATTTGGACAGAAGATTGTCAAACCGCCTTCGACAATATCAAGGAATATCTATTGAATCCTCTGATTCTATCACCTCCAGTGGAAGGAAGACCACTAATTATCTACCTCACAGTCCTAGAGGACTTAATGGGATGTGTACTTGGCCAACAAGACGAAACTAAACGGAAAGAGTCTGCCATTTACTATTTGAGCAAGAAGTTCACTGACTGCGAGACTCGGTACACGATGCTTGAGAAAACTTGTTGCGCTCTGGCTTGGGAAGCCAAACGTCTTCGCCAATACATGATTTGTCATACTACTTGGTTAATCTCCGAAATGGATCCAATGAAGTACGTCTTCGAAAAACCTGCTCTCACGGGAAGAATTGCCCGTTGGCAGATGTTGTTATCAGAATATGACATAGAGTACCACGCTCAGAAAGCCGTTAAAGGAAGTATTTTAGCCGATCATTTGGCTCATCAACCGATTAACGATCAAGAATTAATCGGATTTGACTTCCCAGACGAAGATGTCATGTATCTAAAAATGAAAGATTGCGATGAACCGTTACCCAGTGAGGGGCCAGAACTAGGTTCCCAATGGGGACTTATCTTTGACGGAGCAGTTAATCATTACGGAAACGGAATTGGGGCAATCATTATTACCCCTCACGGTACCCACATTCCTTTCACCGCCAGACTTACGTTCAAATGTACGAACAACGAGGCCGAATACGAAGCTTGTATTATGGGTCTCGAGGAAGCAATTGATTTAAGGATCAAAAACTTGGACGTATACGGCGATTCAGCTTTGGTTATCAATCAGATAAAAGGAGATTGGAACACATACCAATCAGGACTGATTCCTTACAAAGACTATGCAAGAAGGTTGTTACCCTTCTTCAACAGAGTTGAGTTTCATCATATCCCTCGTGAGGAGAATCACATGGATGATGCCTTAGCCACTCTCTCTTCCATGATTAGTGTAGGTCAACGGAATGACCTACCTAAGATCGATATAATGCGCCTTGAAAGGCCCGCCTACGTCTTCACGATCGAAGCAGTCATAGATGACCAACCTTGGTATCACGATATCAAATGCTTCCTTCAGAAACAGGAGTACCCATCTGGGGCACTTAGAAAAGACAGAAAAACCCTCAGAAGATTGGCTGGAAACTTCTTCCTGAGCGGGGACACTCTCTATAAGAGAAATTTTGACATGGTCTTGCTCTGATGCGTAGACAGACCAAAAGCAGACATGCTTATGAAAGAAATTCATGAAGGGTCCTTTGGCACTCATGCCAACGGACACACAATGGCGAGGAAAATTCTGAGAGCAGGGTACTATTGGCTGACAATGGAATCTGACTGCTACAAGTACATGAGGAGGTGTCACAAGTGTCATATATACTCCAACAAAATTCATGTACCGCCATCACATCTCAAAGTTCTTTCTTCCCCGTGGCCTTTTTCCATATGGGGAATCGATATGATTGGCTTGATTGAACCTAAGGCTTCAAACGGACATCGGTTCATCCTGGTAGCCATTGACTATTTCACCAAGTGGGTCGAAGCAGCATCGTACTCCAATGTAACCCGACAAGTGGTGGTCCAATTTATCAAAAATAGTATCATCTGCCGTTATGGTGTTCCAAGCGAGATCATTACTGATAATGGATCTAACTTGAACAATAAGATGATGAAAGAGTTGTGCACTGAGTTCAAGATCGAACACCATAACTCATCTCCCTACCGACCCAAGATGAACGGAGCGGTAGAAGCGGCTAGCAAGAACATCAAGAGGATCGTTCAAAAGATGGTTGTAACCTACAAAGACTGGCACGAGATGCTACCCTTTGCTCTTCACGGTTATCGCACATCTGTCCGCACTTCAACAGGGGCTACCACTTTCTCTCTAGTGTATGGCATGGAAGCAGTGCTCCCCATAGAAGTAGAGATCCCGTCAATCCGAGTATTGATGGAAGCTAAGCTCACTAAAGCTGAATGGTGTCAAAATCGACACGACGAACTGAACCTGATCGAAGAGAAGCGAATCACGGCACTATGCCATGGTCAGTTGTATCAATAGAGAATGAAGAGGGCGTTTGACAAAAAGGTCCGACCTTGTGTTTTCAGAAAAGGAGACCTCGTGCTCAAGAAGATACAGTCATTTTTCACTGATTCGCGAGGCAAGTGGACTCCGAATTATGATGGCCCCTATGTGGTCAAGAAAGCTTTCTCAGGCGGTGCCTTGAGACTTGCAACCATGGACGGAGAGGAATTTGCCTACCTCACAAATGTTGATGTAGTCAAGAAATACTTCGCCTAAACTAAAAAAAAAAACGTCTCGGTGGATTGAAAACCATCCATTGGAGGAAAACTCCAGTTAAGGTCATCTTCGACAGAAGCTCAGGATGTCCCAAATTCAAAGTTGGTAGGAGGATAGCGGTCGTTATGTTTCAACGTAGCCCTTTTCCCTGTAAATTACCATTTTTTTTCAAACTTTGTATATACTCTTTGGAATCACGCATTTGGCTGATCTCCATCTTATCAATAAAATTTGAGCCCTTGTGCTTTTGTTTGTAATTCTTATTTGTTTTAGCTTTACAGAATGGAGTTTTAACATGATTAGCGATTCTTGAAATAAAACAAAAATGAATTTACTTGTTAAAACTTTTTCTACTTTTAAATTAAAGACGACAATTTCTTTTGACTGTTGAACATCAGAAGAACATCGGTCGCTTCTCCAGAAGTAATCGAACCTCAAAGTGCAGAATCAAAGTACTCCTTCTAACCCAGTACGCCTGAATGAAGGGATCAACTGTGTCAGAGACCTTGTTTCGTCTGACACGCCTCGGTCGAGTTCTTATCTCCTAAGCCCGACCAACATAGCTCCCAACAGGGACTATATCTCCTGAGCAAGGCAGAATTGCTATTCTGAACCAGCGATACTTTTTCGCCCCGCGATGGCCGAGAATCCAGTCGTGTTCACCTGTCAGTTTGTATGTCGCGTCAGTTTTGTCAGCATAAACATACACACATCATGCATTATTGATTTGCATTCACATTTCATATTGCATCACTATCACTCTAGTCGGTCTTGTCCCCTAGTGATATAAGTTCTCTCAATCGAGTCGTCAGTTCTTGCCTCGTCAGGAAACGCTGCGTCTGAACATTCTCTCTCCTCCAGTTTTATTTCGGGATTGAAGTTGGGTCCTCGGCCACTTTGATAACTTGAACCTATGAAAAACCAGAGAAGCCGTCAGTTAACATCACTCTTCGCCATTGAAGATGATATCCTTGCTTTCCCGGATTAAGGAAAATCCACAGAGAAAGCCTCCTAATCGAAGATTCGCCAGTACGACAGTTTTTCTCCAAAAAACCCGCTGATGAAAAGGTCATCGGCACCTCAAAATTGGATCACATCATATGGCATTTCTCCGAGAAGATCTCTGAGAAAAGTATGATGTAAAGACCCCAAACGAATGCAGTCTCTCAAGGGACTCGCATTCCACAAGTAGAGTCAACAAATGGCGTCTCCAACAGAGAAGTTTGTACACCTCTACAACTCAGACGAATGGGTTCCCCAGCAAGTCTGACATCAAACTTTTTCTATCAAATGGCATCTCCCTAGGAAAATTCAGCGAGAAGTTTTAGGAAAACCGCTACGAATAGCGTCCCTTGTCAATAAAGTTTATTGACAAAAGAAACTAAGACCAGTTCCTTGGTAGGAAACCAGGATCGAGGGGAAGTTTAAATCAGAAACTGAGACCAGTTCCTTGGTAGGAAACCAGGATCGAGGGGAAGTTTACATGAGAAACTAAGACCAGTTCCTGGGTAGGAAACCAGGATCGAGGGGAAGTTTGTTTCTGCAACTGAGACCAGTTCCTTGGCTGAAGACCAGGATCGAGGGGAAGTTTTACCTTTTCTAAGCATCATTGCTTAGCAAAAGAAGATGAATGCGTAAGCTACCATTCATAACCACCATCAAAATTTTGGGTATTCCGATATTTAGTCCTCTTGCACCCCGAATGCCCGAATACCTTCGCCATTCACACCTTCAGGTCCAAGAAGATTAAATAGGGGCATCTGTCATACCCCAAATTTTGACCACTAAGATTTCCCATCATTGTGAAAATCATCATCACAATATGGAGGAACCATCATACTGCATCAGTCTCCCCAAAGATGGGTGAGCATCCACTACAATCAAAATTAGGGTTTTAAGCCCTCTCTGAGCCTTAGACAAAGGATCAATCAAGGAATGACGTGATCTTCAACTTGTCCAACCTCTCAAACATACACAATGGATCAAAAGGACTCCTACTTCAAGGATCAAGCACAAGGCTGCTCCCTTCTAGGTGGATCAAGTCTCATGATCGACAGTGTCACCAAATTAGGGTTTTGGTCGACCAGGGCCTCCAGATGGAAAATTTTCATCTGGGCACAAGCCAATGATCCAAAACATAACCTAATATACTCCATGGAACCTCATGGACCCAATCATCAAGTCAATTTTGCCTCAGGGGATGCATTCAGCAAAAATCAGGAATTAGGGTTTCTTGACCTAATTCACCCCAAAGTTGACTTTTAGGGAAAATCATAAGCCAAGACCTCAAGATATGATTTGAGGGTCTCTAATGAACTATATTGATCCATTTGGAACAATGGATTAATCCAAGAAGCTTGAGCAACAAGTCTCAATTTCATCTGCACCACAATTAGGGTTTTAAGAGGAAAGTCAACTGTAACTTTGACTTTTGACCAGGACATGCTCCCAAACCCTAGGACATGCCTCAATATACCCTATGACACCCATGGAACATGTCCATCAAGTTTGATTTAGGTCAAGGGCATGATTTCATGAAGAATTGCACAGTTTGGAATTCATCTGATAAAAAGTCAACTGTGCACAAAAGTCAACTTTGACTTTTTGAGATTTTTCACTAAAATGGATTTTTAACCCTAAAATGATGTTAATGTATGATTTGAATCATCATTCATCAAGAAAAATCAAGAAAAGTGGGATAACTTGTAAAAGGGGTAACCATAAAAACTTAGAAATTTTTCTAAGTCATGAAAAAGTACCACTAATGCACTAACTTTGGAGGACCATAACTCCTGAACCACAAGGCCATTGTGCCCCATTCAAAGCTTGATTTGTAGATCTCATTGCCCTCTACAAAAGCTTCATATTGACCTATGTCCAAATTCCTCATGGATTTTGAGTTATGGAGTGATCAAAATCAAGAGAAAACACTTTGTTCCAACACTTGGTGAAAATTTCACTAAGTCAGATTTTGCCTTACTTTTTGCCAAATGTAGGGGGATTTTTCACTTGGATCCAAAAGAGATCAAAACCAAACATGTTCAAACAGTTGTTGTATCATGTAAGGGCTTTCCAAAATGGTCAAGAACATTACCAAATTCAACTTACACCATGAGATATGACATTGGCAAGTTGCCTTGCTGAAATCTGTCAAAGGCAAGGCAGAATTTGCAATTTTGCTCGATTTGCCAAAATCAGCCAAATTCAAATGCTCCTATCCACTTGGACACATCTGAGGATTGAATCTAAAGGGGACAATCACTGAGCCAAGCCTCCAAAGTCCATGGAACAAGAAATAGCATGTTGAACCTAGAATGGCCAAAATAGGGACAAGACTCCAAATTTGGATTGAAACATTCAATGGAAGCATCAAGGTGGCATGGACTGAGCCATTCTCATCTGAAATCAGTCAAGACTTGTCCAAGACCAAGGGAACCAAAGCTCTGTGCCCTAACCTCTAGTCAATGGCTAGAGGAGACTTGAATTTCCATTGGACAACATTGGTCAAACCTACTTAGCAGTTGCCATTCACTATTCCTTGCAAAACAAACTTGCTCTACTATAAATAGAGCTCAATTGTGTTCAATTTAAGTACACCAAAGGCCTACAACACTTGCCTTTCTCAAAATCTCTTTCTCTTGGCAAAAATGCTTTTCTTAGCAAGGTAACTATCGGGTTTTGAGCTAGAGGGCAATTCCACTCAAACCAATCACTCACACACCTCATATACATCACATATGAGCTGATCAAACACTTAAACAACAACTGGAACACTGATTTCTCAGAATCACCAGTCAATTGCTCAAGGTTTTAACCAAAGTGCAGTTGAGATGCCATGAAGTGATCCAGCCAATTTCCATCAAGTCCAAGCATTCAAACACACTCCATAGCACCCAGGGAAGCTGTTCAGATCATCACAACACAACTGTAACACCTCCTACACAAATCAAGATCACCAGCTGCAAGTGGTAAGCATGAGCTCTTCTAACTTTATGATCCATGCAATTTTTGCTGCACAATAATTTGGCCATATGTTCATAATCATGCATGGAATGTTTTCCCTCTATTAATTGCTTTGTTTGAATCGTGTATCAAAAATCCTAGCCTTCATGCAGAAATCAGGGTTCTTGAGGTTTCTTCGTGATTTCATGTTTTATGTTTAATTTAAATGAAATTAAGTGTTATAGACATGATCGTGAGGTTGAAACGAGTTGATTGGTATGTGGATTACATGATATGGTTAAGTATTCAGTGAGATTGGATGGAAAACGCAAATCTGAGAAACCCAGAACACGCGCGTGTTCTTCAGCTGTTCTTGGCGCCATTTTTCATAAAATCAAATATTTGAATTTTGTGATTTTATTTAATTGATTCAAAAATTAATTTCTCTCTGAGTTTTAATGATTTTGAGTTGATTCTTTTTTTAATAATTCACAAAAATGTTAAAATATTTTATTTTATCAAAAAATCCCAAAAATATTTTTTATTTTGTATAATTGATATTTTTGCAAAGAATTAATATTTTAATTGTTTTTGACATTTTAAATATTTTTTCTACATTGATTTTGCCACTTTTAATGCTTTCTAATTATTTTGTAGGTCAATACTTAATTTTTGAAGCATTAATCCAAGATCACAATTTGTTTTTCATATGTTAAACAATTTTGATCATTTTAATTGAATTTTTATTCAATTAAATACATTTTTGAAAACAAATTAGGGTTTTTGGATTAATTCAACCCTCATAAATCATTTTCAAAACACTTTGGGCCTCTAATAGAGTGTAAGACCCAATCCTTTTTTAGACCAAATCATTTTTGGGCCTCAGTGTATTGTATAAGTCCCGATACCGTAAAAAAACAAACGACGCGATCGTCGCCTTTTGAAAAATAACCTTGGGTCTCTCCTCGAGCTATAAGACCCATTCAAAAACTTTTTGGGCCTCTAATAGAGTGAAAGACCCAATCCCCTTTTAACCAAAACAATTTTGGGCCTCAGACATTGTATAAGTCCCTCTGCGTTAAAAGAAAACCTCGGCGCGATCGCCATTTTAAACGAAAAGTCAAACTGGGCCTACCCTCGTGTTATAAGCCCCACTCTTTTTCTTTAAAACTTTTTGGGCCTCTTGAGAGAGTGTAAGACCCATCCCTTTGTACAGAAAACATTTTGGGCCTCAGTCACTTGTATAAGTCCCTCTGTACAAATTCAAACAGTGCGCTCACTGATAAAACCCTGGGCCTCTCCTCGAGCTGTAAGCCCCAAATCTCTCCTTTTCAAAGCACTTTCTCCTTTGATTTTGAATATACTGTTGTTTTCAATCTTTCTTTGTTGAACAACTAACCAAACAACATGGAAGCTCTACAACCGAGTAAGTGTTTACACGCTTTCATTTACCGCTTTCATATACATATAACTGTATTGTGGGGCTGTTTCACTGTAAGTCTTCTTTCATAAACTCATATCAACTGTGTAATAATAGTATAGATATTTAGAGTTTCCCCGGCAACTACGTCTAGAACTAGGTGACGCCGTTTCGTTTATTCGTAGAAATAGACAACTAGATCCCCAATAGGATCACCAGATACAGTCTTCTCTTCGGCTGTCCTCATTAGGAATTGTCAAGAAACTCTATTCCCAGAGATGAATGTATTCTCCGTGAATGGCATCTTTGAGTTTCTTCCAAATTCTCAAACTTTCTTGAATTGATCTATTCCTTGTGAATAGCTTGCCTTGAATTTCTCGGGGTTTGGGGACCCACGGGCTTCTTAAAAGCATCGACCTCCTCTTGGGCATCATACAAGGACCCACAGGCTTCCTAAAAGCAACATAGCCTCCTCTTTGGCTTAGTACAAGGACCCTACGGCTTCTTAGAAGTATTCACAACCTCCTCTTAGGCTTCGTATAATGATTCTTCCTCCGGGAATGATAGCCTCCTCTTGGGCTTCGTACAAGGACCCGTCGGCTTCTTAAAAGCTTCCAGCCTCCTCTTGGGCTTCGTACAAATTGTCCCGACGACCTCCTAGAGGTATAGGAACAGAACTTAATCATCTGCATTGAACAGTCCTTCCAAGAGTCTACTACTGTTTCTCAAAGCATAGTACAAGAGATAAAACTCTAGACACGGACAGTCTAATATCCTTGAGTTTTCAAGATATTCTCAAGTGACGCCTTCATTAAATAGGAAGAAAACCGTAGACTCGGACAGTCTCAATACCCTTCGGATTTCCCGCTTCCTTAAAGAACAGGAATAACCCGGATCCTTGAATCAAATCCATGAGTACGGTATTGCTCATATATGAACTGATTTTCTCATTAAAAATCAGCATACTGGACCTGTCACTTAACTGAAACAGTAACCATAGCCTCCTCTTAGGCTTTGTATAATGATCCTTCTCCATTGAAGTTAGCCTCCTCTTGGGCTTTGTACAATGATCCTCCCCAGTGGAGTCAAACAACGTTTAGCCTCTCTCTCGGGCTTTGTACGAGACACATAAGAGACTCCCTCGTTGAGTCAATCACCCTTTCGCCTCCATCTTGGGCTTTATACGAGATACAAAAAGGTTCTTATTGAGCCAAACAGACAATAGCCTCCATCTCGGGCTTCGTACGAGATACAAAAACTCTCCTGCTGAGTCAAATAGCCTCCATCTCGGGCTTTATACGAGATACCAAAAGATTCCCTCGTTGAGTCAAAACCTTTTAGCCTCTCTCTCGGGCTTTGTACGAGACACATAATAGCCTCCTCTTAGGCTTTATATAAGAAAACCACTGGTTAATCCAATCAACCTTTTAGCATCAAAGTTGTGCCTCGTTCACAGTACACAAACATCAACAACTCTTTCCCCTTCATCTAATCGCTGTAAGAGGCAAGCCTCTGGATCATCTACATATATGCCACTGTCCCTCTTTTAGCATGAGAAATTCCTAAGGAAAGATGGCATTACTCTACACTGAGTTAAAGTCTTCTCCTTCAGGTTAAAATCCTCTATAAAGGAAATTACGGCATTACTAGGGTCCGCGTATCCCGGTTAAAGTAATCCTCCTTTATAACCAGTCACAAAACAGTTGTGACAAACAAACCCCTCTTTAGAGATGACAAACTCTCTCTGAAGTTGAGACCTTTCAGCTTCACATCTTGGGCTTTGAACAAGATACAAACCACCTTTCGCTTCACGTCTTGGACTTTGAACAAGACACCAAAACAACCATTTCCTCCCATAGAATAGGAGGAACTACGAACGCTCTGATTTCCCTGTTTCGGTAAACGGGAATACGTAGGCATAAGATTGAAAGAAAAATCTTAGCGAGCACACTAAACAAAAACCCAAAATCCCATACTCTCATGTATCTATCAAAAGCATCAGTCCTAACATCCTAATCCTTGTTCCCCGCTATAAAGTCCTAGAAAGAGAAAAGAGAATCAGTATTGGCGAAAATACAAATAACCAGTACAAAGGCCCCCCACATTGATAGCATTCGTAACCTAACAGGCCGCTGTTTAAACTCAGTATGCAAAGCAGGGTTAATTGGAGACATCTATTTCCCTTCCTTCATCAGCTTACAATAGGATAAAAAATGAATCGACCTGTAGTTAAAACTCAACCGCAGAGAGCGACCAGCACTTAAGAACTGCGTCCAAAATCGCTCGCTACAGATATGCCATTTGATGGAAATTTTTTTGATGTCAGACTTGCTGAGGAACCCAGTCGTCTGAGTTGTAGAGGTGAACAAACTTCTCTGTTGGAGACGCCATTTGTTGATTCTACTGGGGAAAACGAATTTCTCGTGAGAGACTGCTTCCATCTTGGGTATTTACATCATACTTTTCTCGGGATCTTCTAGGAGAAATTCCATATGATATGATCCAATTTTGAGGTGCCGATGACCTTTTCGTCAGCGGATTTATTTGGAGAAAAACTGCCTTATTGTCGAATCTCTGATTAAGAGGCTTTCTCTGGGGATTTTCCTTAATCTGGGAAAGCGAAGACATCATCTTCAATGGCGAAGAGTGATGTTTTTCTAAAGGTTCTCTAGCCTTTCAGAGGTTCAAGTTATCAAAGTGGTCGAGGACCGTCTCTAATCCAGAGATATACTGGAGAGAGATTACTTAGATGATTCACTTCCTGACGAGGAAAGAACTGACAACTCGATTGAGAGGACTTTTATCACTAGGGGATAAGACCGACTAGAGTGATAATGATGCAATATGAATTTGAATATAAATCAATAATGCATGATGTATGTATGTTTATGCTGACACAACTGACACGACATACAAACTGACGGATGAACACGACTGGATACTCAGCCATTGCTGGGACGAAGAAGTACCGTTGGTTCAAGATAACAATTCTGCCTTGCTTAGGATAAAGTAGTTCCCGCGGGGAACAACCGTTGATCGGTCTTAGGAGGTAAGAACTCTGCCGGGGGGTGTCATATGAAACATGGTCTCTGACACAACTGATCCTTCATTCAGGTGCACTGGTTTAGAAGAAGTACTTTGATTCTGTACATTAAAGCTTAACCGCCTTTGGGAGACGCAATCGATATTCTTTCGATGTTCAACAGTCAAAAGAATTTGCCATCTTTATTAACAGCAGGAAAATTTTACAAGTAAATTCATTTTTGTTTTATTTCAAGAACTGTTGATCATGTTAAAATGTCGTCCTGTAAATCTTAAAACAAATAAGAATTGCAAACAAAAGCACAAGGGCTCAAATTGTATTGATAGGATGGAAATTAGCCAAACGCATGATTCCATAGAGTATTTACAAAGTTTAGAAAATGGTAATTTAAGGGAAAAGGGCTACATCGAAACATAACGACCACTATCCTTCTATCAACTTTGAATTCGGGACATCCTGAGCTTCTGTCGAAGATGACCTTGACTGGAGTTTTCTGATGGATGGCAGGACTGCTACTAGGGAATTTTCCCCTGTTAGACGTAGTTACTTGCCATTATTCCTAACTTTTTCCTGGATTGTACTTTGAGATTTCCAATCCATCGGGATGATTTTTTTATTATGTCTCTAATTTTTGCCTGGACCGCCCTTTCGGGTTTTCAATTCACTGAGACGTTTTTTTTAGTTTAGGCAAAGTATTTCTTGACTACGTCAACATTTGTGGGGTAGGCAAATTCCTCTCCGTCCCTGGTTGCAAGTCTCAAGGCGCCGCCTGAGAAAGTTTTCTTTACCACGTAGGGGTCGTCATAATTCGGAGTCCATTTACCCCGGGAATCAAAGAGAAATGATTGTATCTTTTTGAGCACGAGGTCTCTTTTCCTAAAGACGCGAGGTCGAACCTTTTTGTCGAACGCCCTCTTCATTCTTTGCTGATACAACTGACCGTGGCATAGAGCCGTTATTCTCTTTGTTCGATCAGATTCAGTTCGTCGTGTCGACTTTGGCACCATTCAGCTTCTGTTAGCTTAGGTTCCATCAATACCCGGATTGATGGGATCTCTACTTCTATGGGGAGCACTGCTTCCATGCCATACACTAGAGAGAAAGGGGTTGCCCCTGTTGAAGTGCGGATAGATGTGCGATAACTGTGAAGAGAAAAAGGCAGTATTTCGTGGCAGTCTTTGTAGGTTACAACCATTTTTTGAACGATCTTCTTGATGTTCTTGTTAGCCGCTTCTACCGCTCCGTTCATCTTGGGTCGGTAGGGATATGAGTTATGGTGTTCGATTTTGAACTCTACGCACAACTCTTTCATCATCTTATTGTTCAAGTTAGATCCATTATCTGTAACGATCTGGCTCGGAACACCTTAACAGCAGATGATATTGTTTTTGATAAAGCGGACCGCAACTTATCGGGTTACATTAGCGTATGACGCTGCTTCGACCCATTTGGTGAAATAGTCAATGGCTACCAGGATGAACTGATGTCCATTCGAAGCTTTGGGTTCAATCATGCCAATCATGTCGATTCCCCATATGGAAAAAGGCCATGGGGAATAAAGAACTTTGATATGTGTTGGCGGTACATGGATTTTGTCGGAGTATATTTGACACTTGTGACATTTCCTCGTGTACTTGTAGCAATCGGATTCCATTGTTAACCAGTAGTACCCTGCTCTCAAAATTTTTCTCGCCATTGTGTGTCCATTGGCATGAGTGCCAAAGGATCCTTCGTGAATTTCTTTTATCAGCATGTCTGCTTCTGGTCTGTCTACGCATCAGAGCAAGACCATGTCAAAGTTTCTCTTATAGAGTGTGTCACCGCTCAGGAAGAAACTGCCTGCCAGTCTTCTGAGGGTTTTTCTGTCCTTCCTTAGTGCCCCAAGTGGATACTCTTATTTCTGAAGGAAGCATTTGATATCGTGATACCAAGGTTTGTCGTCTATGACTGCTTCGATCGCGAAGATGTAAGCGGGCCGTTCAAGGCGCTTTATGTCAATCTTAGGTAAGTCGTTCCATTAACCTATGCTAATCATGGAAGAGAGGGTGGCTAAGGCATCAGCCATGTGATTCTCTTCACGAGGGATATGATGAAACTCGATTCTGTTGAAGAATGGTAACAACCTTCTCGCATAGTCTTTGTAAGGAATCAATCCGGATTGGTATGTGTTCCAATCTCCTTTGATATGATTGACGACCAAAGCCGAGTCGCCATATACATCCAAGTTCTTGATCCTCAAACCAATCGCTTCTTCGAGACCCATGATACAAGCTTCGTATTCGGCCTCGTTGTTTGTGCACTTGAATGTAAGTCTGGCAGTGAAAGGAATATGGGTACCCTGAGGTGTTATGATGATTGCCCCAATTCCGTTTCCATAATGATTGACAGCTCCATCAAAGATAAGTCCCCATTGGGAACCTGGTTCTGGCCCTTCACTAGGTAGCAGTTCATCGCAGTCTTTCATTTTTAGATACATGACATCTTCCTCTGGGAAGTCAAACCCGATTGATTCCTGGCCATCAATCGGTTGATGAGCCAAATGATCGGCTAAAATACTTCCCTTAACGGTTTTTTGAGCGTGGTATTCGATGTCGTATTCTGATAACAACATTTGCCAACGGGAAACCCTTCCCGTGAGAGCAGGTTTTTCAAAGACATACTTGATTGGATCCATTTCGGAGATTAACCAAGTAGTGTGACGAATCATGTACTGGCGAAGACGTTTGGCTGCCCAAGCTAAAGCGCATCAAGTTTTCTCAAGCATAGTGTACCAAGTCTCGCAGTCGGTGAATTTCTTGCTCAGATAATAGATGGCAGACTCCTTCCTTTTTGTTTCGTCTTGATGGCTAAGTAAACAACCCATGGAGTCCTCTAGGACTGTGAGGTAGATGATCAGTGGTCTTCCTTCCACTGGAGGTGATAGAATTGGTGGGTTCAACAAGTATTCCTTAATACTGTCGAAGGCGGTTTGGCAGTCTTCTGTTCAAACGCAGTCCTGATTTTTTTTGAGTAATTTGAAAATCGGCGCACATGTCGCGGTCATGAGGAATATGAATCTGGAGATGTAGTTCAAACGTCCCAGGAATCCTCTGACTTGTTTTTCAGTTTTCGGAGAAGGCATTTCTAGAATGGCCTTGACCTTGTCAAGATCAACTTCAATTCCTTTCTGGATGACGATGAACCCTAAGAGTTTCCCTGAACGGACACCGAATGTGCACTTATTGGGATTCAAGCGGAGTTTGTACTTTCTCAACCGCTCGAATAGTTTTGATAGGTGGGTCACATGCTCCTCTTCTGTTCTAGATTTGGCAATCATATCATCGACATATACCTCAAATTCCTTATGTATCATGTCATGAAACAGAGTAGTCATGGCCCTTTGATAGGTTGCCCCGGCGTTCTTCAAACCGAACGGCATTACATTGTAGCAAAAGGTGCCCCATGGGGTAATGAATGAAGTTTTCTCCATGTCTTTCGGTGCCATTTTTATCTGATTATAGCCCGAGAATCCATCCATGAAGGAGAAAACTTTGAACTTTGTTGTACTGTCTACCAGCATGTCAATGTGTGGTAAAGGAAAGCCGTCCTTTGGACTAGCCTTGTTCAGATCTCTGTAATCGACACACATTCTGACTTTTCCGTCCTTTTTTGGAACGGGTACGATATTTGCTAACCATTGAGGGTATTATGACGTGGAGAGGAAACCCGTGTCAATCTGTTTTTGTACCTCCTCTTTGATTTTGATGGCCATGTCTGGATGAGTCCGTCTCAACCTCTGTTTTACTGGCAGACATTCTGACCTTAATGGTAAATGATGTTCCACGATGCTGGTATCCAACCCTGGCATGTCCTAATAGGACCACGCAAATACATCGGGAAACTTTCTGAGAAGCTTTGTTAAACTCTCTTTGGCAGTTGGACTGAGCAGTGCCCCGATCCTGATTTATTTTCTTTCTTTTTCTGAACCCACGTTGATTGTTTCCAACAGCTCTTTATGAGGTTCAATGGACCTTTCCTCCAGTCTGAGTAATCGGGAGATCTCTTCTGGAATTTCATCGTCAACTTCCTCTTCAGCCCCAAATACCAGGAAATCAAAGTTGGGAGAAGGCATCTGATCGTATGTTTCAACGGGGTTTAAAACAAGCAATCTGCATGACGTGATGATTTGTGTTTAGAAGAGATAGAGAGAATGCAAGAGTGTGTGCAGTGTATTTTTTTGAAAAACTGCTTGTTTATTTTGAATTGTTTTTTAGGATTACCATTTTCGGAAAGGCGAAAAGAGAAAACAACAATTAATGCGGAGATCACAGAACGACGTTATTTTATTTATGAACAAGTCGATTCTTAAAACTGCAGCCCTATAAAACAAAACTCTGTCGCTTGGGGCAAAGCGAAGAGGGAAATTTATAGAAAGTGAGCCCTATCAAAACATCTGTTTCACCTGGGCAGGGTGAAATGTTAAAGACGACAATTACTTTGACTTATGAACAATCTTCGGAACATCGACAGCAACCCATTAGCGGCGAACTCCTCGGTGAATCACAAAGTCTGGTACCTTCCTTGATTTGTCTTCAGAAATGACGCTGATTTTTGGTGGAGCAGGATCATTGGAATCTGTCTCCCAGGCAGAGTTGTCGTAGGAGGATTCCTCAGTTGTATTTTGCATAGTATTTGTGCTCTCAGGTATATCTCCCCATCCAGTTGCCTGGATGTCTTCGAGCCTGATACGAGAGCTTTTGGGAGCGATGTACTTGACCATGAAGTCAAATTTTCCACTTGGTTGTCCTAAGGTGTCACACACTTCTTTGGAACTGGAGGAGTCATCCCTTTCAATGACGTTGACCTCGGGAAAAGCATAGTTAATGAATTCTAGTCCGGCAAGCTTTGCCAATTCATCGTCGTACGAGATATTTTCTGAATGACCTGAGTGTTGATCCCATGACATGTTGGGGACGTAGGTATTCTGTTCAATGACGCTCAGCTGCTTTTCATTGTTCGGCTGACTCTCTTGCCCCAAGTCTCCTGGATACGGCGGCCAGATAGGCAGGCCATCCATTGGGTCGTAATAGTCATGGTCAAATTTGTCCTTCATCAGAGTGTCCTCCTCTAATGAGTTTGGTGGAGCACGGCATCCTTCCGGATCACAATCTCCATATATCATTTCGACATCTGACCTCGGTATAAATCTCGAACTCTGCGCGGGATAGCAAAAGGGCGTAGGCACATCTTCCTGAGACATATAACCGTCCTCGTTGAGATATGACTTCCATTCCTCATCCGTATCGGAGGGATCCTCCTCGTTGATAGTATGGACTGCTTAAGGCACTAGGTGAAGGAAACCTCCACTGTGGAAGAAGTCCTGAATGGGATGAAGATTTTCATCGTTAGTAGCTTTCTGGGTACAGGTTGCAGAAAAACCAAGACCCTTCTTTGTTTTGTTATCAGTGGGAATGACAAGTTGTCCCCATCCTTTTGCATTATTATTTTCGATCACTTCGAGAGCATCTCTGTATGAGGAAATCAATGTTCCTTTCTCTGATTGATTCTCATTGCTCACTGAAAGTGCTTGGAACTGAGTTCCAACAACCTCCTCGGGTTCTACACAAGTAGATAATGACAAGTTGCTCATGAGCAAGGCTTGTTCTCCACAAACCGTAACGAGTTGATCGTTCTTGATGAACTTCAGTTTCTGGTGCAGCGTCGAAGTGACTGCCCCAGCCTGGTGTATCCAAGGTCTTCCTAATAAACAGTTGTACGCTGCCCGGACGTCCATGACCTGGAAAGTGATTAGGAAAGTGTGAGGACCAATAATTATGGGAAGGTCGACTTCGTCGATAACTGCTTTCCGAGATCCGTCAAAGGCTTTAACGATGACCTCACTGCCCCTCATCGGGGACCCTTTGAATGATAGTCGCATTAAAGTGGACTTCTGCATAACATTGATGGTCGATCCTGTGTCTACCAGTACGCTGGCTAAAGCATCGTCCTGGCAGTTAACTGTGATATTGAGCGCCATGTTGTGACTTTTTCCCCCCTCTGGCAAGTCCTCATTGCTGAATCCTAAGTTGTTACAGGAAGTGATGTTAGAGATGATGTTATCGAACTATCGTATTGACATATCCTGTTCCACAAAGACCTGCTCTAAGACTTTCTGTAGAGCCTCTCTGTGGGCTTCGGAACTGAGTAAAAGTTATAGCACAGAGATCTTTGAAGGAGTTTGTAACAGTTAATCCACAATGTTGTATTCACTCCTTTGGATGAGCTTCAGCATCTCATCATTGTTTTTTGAAAGGTCGGGATTACTGAATTGACCGACTGGTGGATCAGGAACTTCTGTCGGAAGTTCCTTTTCCTTGTTAGGTTCCCCAACTCCTCAGTTGAAGATTCGACCGCTCCGTGTTACTCGACTAATGTCTGCTATATTCACAACGGAGGGAAATGGAATTTCGTTTCCATTCTCAATTATTATTGCACCGTATTTGTAAGGGATCGCCTTAGCTGATTCATACGGTAATGGTCCCGGCAGATAGATAACTATAGGAGCCTTCTGATTTTTCCGACTATCGTAAGTAACTTCAATCAGTTCCTTGCTAAGAACCTTTGATTCGTCCAGTAGAGGGATGATGGTACAAACATCCTTGTTCCTCTCAAGGTCAGAGATTACAACCACGTCTCCGATTTGATCAGCGAAGTAGTCTAGCGTCTAGTCAATGGACCCCGAAGCTAGGTATAGGTGAATCTCCCTGTGATCCAACTGACTCTGAAGGGCTGCTCGCACGAGGTAACATCCTTGGTTATTTTTCGAACAGACTCTACAGTGTTCATAGTTGTGTGGTGGCACCTGGCCACGCCCGCTTTGAATGCAATGTAACCTCACTAGATCTGTTTCCGTAGATCGAACATCTTGACTTCGATGCCGAGTAGGGTTCCCATCAACCATACTGATTTGTTGCGTGTCTTCATCCATATAGATTGGAATCCACCAGTGGTTTAACAAGTGTTGTAAAGTTCTCTGAATGAGAGCGCCCTTGGTTACTCTCACAACATCCTTTATAGTTCTGGTAATCATGTGAAGTGAGAAAACTGAGTTGAACCTGCTTGGCGTGTAACTCCACCAGGCTGGTATTCATCAAACGAATATCAAAGATTTGAATCATGTTGATCTGATAAGGATTCCTATCATGGTATTCCTGGATCCATCCAAGATCCATCTGACACTGGAGGGCCTCTTGTACAAAAGAGCATCCCTGTTTGTTTACCGAGCAAGTCAGACAGGAATTATAATCGTGCCGCGACAGATTATGATACTGGCTTTGCCTTGAGTGCATTGCCACCAAGTTGGCATTCATTGCACAGATGTCGTGGTTTTGAATGACGTTGGAATTTGTGTAAGTCATGTTGACTCCATGAACTTGATGCTCTTGGATCCATCCGAGATCCATTTGTTCCTGTAGAGCTGATTGCACCACATAACATCCTTGATTGTTTTTAGAGCAGATATCACACTGGTGATAATTATGAGGTGGCACATGGCCATATCCACTCTGTCTACAATGCATCTTGACCAAGTTGGCCCTTAATAAGAGTACATCATGAATTTGATAGTTGTTGTTAGACTCTCCCTCTATCAAATTGACTGTAGCTTTCTCGTGTTTAGGCAGCGGGTTTGTGAGAACATTAGGATTCATATCTTTGAAAGATAAGACCCCGCTCCTAACAAGCTTTTGCACATCGGATTTGAAACTGAGACAGCTTTCTATGTTATGCCCTGGTCCTCCTTGATGGTAAGGACAAGTTTGATCCATTTTGAACTAAAAAGGCGGATTTTCCGGCACTGTAAGAGGAGATTTGGTCTGGACATGCCCCTTGACTAGTAGTAACGGAAACAATTCTGCGTACAACATGGGTATAAGGTCGAACCCTGGCGGTCACGTTGTACGGTTGTTGTTGTACGGAGGACGAGTCTGCTGAAGAGACTGTTGTGTCCTTTGCTAAAATTGTTATTGATTCGGTTGGCTCTACGCAACCTGAGGTTGATACGTAGGAACAGGCGCAGGGTTGATTGCAGGAGTTACAGCTGCTACTGGTTGATAACGTTGCCTTTGCTTTCTGAGAGAGATATTACCAATATCCTGCTCTTTTTTCTTAGGGAGAGCACTACCGTATCGTTTTGTACTACTTGATGATCCAGCGTCTTTTACTAAACGTACTTCTCGGACTGCTTCCTCAAGACGAACTCCCATGCCCACCATCTCGGTGAAGGGCTTGCAGCTCTTTCTACATTTCCAGGAATTGTTCCTAGAATTCGTTCATTATGTCGAACATACTTTCGTTTCCACCAGAAGGTATCTGGGGAATCTGTCCTTCCGGGACAGTGTGTACCACGGGTGGTGGTATAGTCATTATGGCCGAGACCCTCGGTGTCTCCCGAAGTTTGTAACCTTCAGGAGTTGATGTCATGCCCCTGGCATCTTCGCTTTCCCGAAGTTTGTAACCTTCAGGCCTAGCGGCTCCTGCTGCGGTTCCTTGATCCTCAGCGATCGGCGGAACATATCCTTCCGGGATATAGTTAAGTGGCATGCCCCAGGGGCGATCTTTCGGCATCTTGTACCTAGGATCAAACTTCTCCACTATGGGCGTTGATGTGATCTCTGAGATCACAGTCCTTTGTTGTTGTATCTAAGCTTCTACTAGAGCTTGCATGTCGTTATGAAGCTTTCTCAGATCCTCTTTCAGAGTGTCGATCTCTTCCCTCAACTCTCGGTTCTCTTCCTTGAGATCATCCATCTTTTTCTGACGATTGGCCAGGGTATTATACGAATGAGACAGTTTGACTCTAGAATCGAGACGCAAACGTGAGATTCGTAGGTAAGAAGAATGCGTTTATAAGAATGATGAATGCAATGATTATTAATTATTTTTGTTTATTCAAAGTAAACTTCGACAATTAGATTGCAAATATCAAATAGTGGGGAAACCCCGTTTTATTGAATTCAAAGGATTGCGGAAATGGAAATACAGTAGATTACAAAGTGCTGAAAAAGGAAATCTAAACTAATGGATCCCGAGTCCTCTCTGAAGAGAGCTCAAGTGCTGGTTAGGGTGCTTTCCTTTTCTTTGACTAGGGCTCTTGGGCCGTTGTCGGGTTGTCATTCCTTTGCCATGTGAAAGGAGCGAGCAAATTCCTTTGGTCATCCTGATTTTCTACAGCATGTTGCTCTAGAATCTCAATTAGGGCATATTTTTCTCTTAACAGTTGCTGTATTTTCTTGCACTCCACATTGAGAATACGGTACTTGTTCCTCCAAGACCTCTTCTCCTGCTGAACTTTGCTGAGAGTAACCTGAAGTTTTTCCGTCTCAGACATGAAATAAAGGGCAGAGTCCCTTAATGGAAGAACTTCCTGGCGAGGGTAAGGCATCCTCAGCTTGAGAGCTCTAGTTTATACCCAATGGAGATAAGGCTCCATCGAGACACATTCTGGTTTTTCTAGAGACTCTCGTCCTTTCCTATGAACGTGTTTCCAAGCGTGCACTATTTCCGTCTTTAGTGCCCTGTCATCTTCTCCTTCCTTGAAGAAAAGACCTTCTAGATGAGCATTCCGCGGGACATGCCTCATCGGGTATACAAACTGACAACGAACGAGAATTGGATTATAGTTGATTCCTTCCTTAGTTTCTAAAAGGGGTACATTTGGAAAAATTCCACAACAGTCAATGATTCTGATCCCATCGTAGATTCGATTGTACCAATTGATGTCAGAGTTGGTAAGAGACATGACTCTCTGTGACCAACGTAAAGTATTCTTTTGATCCCAAAATGCAGCAGACTTGGGCAAATGGGAAGTGAACCATTTGTAAAGCAAGGGTACACAGCACGTGATCATTCCTCCGATGTATAAATTCCTTAAGTGTACCGAATGATATGCATCTGTGAGTAAGGTCGGTACGGGGTTTCCGATCAGGAAAATCTTAATGGCGTTGATATCTACAAAGTTATCGATGTTGAGAAACAAAAATAACCCGTAGGTGAGCAAAACAAAGATGCTCTCGAAAGCGGCCACATTCGCTATACTAGAAAAGTATAGAGCCTTCTTTGTTAAGAACTGGGCTGGCAAACCTTGGATTCCACCCTTAGTGGTCATGTGAGTCCTGACTTCTGACTCGTCCAAATAAATTGCCCTTGCAATGGTCTAATCCTTTGGAATTTCTTCCAGTCCAGAAAAGGGAGCTTGATCAGTAATATGTAAATCAGTCAGGTGAGAATACTCCTCCAGCGTTGGTACAAGCTGATAATCCGAAAATGTGAAACATCGATAAACCGGATCGTAGAACTGGATTAGCGTGGACAGGATTCCTTCGATTACATGAACCCTTAACAAGGACAACAGTCCTCCATACTTGGCTCTGAAAGCCTCGTGGTTGGTGATCATTCTCTCCAAACCTCTCAAATCCTCTAACTTTGGAACCTTGAAGGTGTACTTATGAGTTTTCCTTCTACCGAAATCCATTAGCGCAATCTCCTTTCTCTGACATTTGCAATCATTGTCTTAGTTTAATTTGAAAAGGAGAGACTAGAAGAGAAGATTTTTCTTTGTTTTGGTGTTTTTTAAATGAATGCATGAATGCAGCACACAAAAACATAGAAAAAACATGGGGTCAAAGGGTCGGTGTCATGAAGTCAAGGCTCTACCCCCCCCCCCCCAAAGGTTTATACTGGTGATTTTGTGTATCTGTCCGCAAAATCATTGACCCCTCTGGAATAACAGCAGCAAGCGGATCACCAGCGAGCTGATGTATCCTAGAGTGGTCTCAGATGAGGGTAGTATCGCGTGACAACTATTTTTGATAGCTTCCGCACTACAAAATGGCTTAAGTCTACTAAAAACCTCAGCTTCTCAGATAACCCAGTCGACCACACTACTTTCAACAACCGGAGTCGTATAGGCAATGTATCTGCAAAGGGAGTCTCCACTGAGTTTAATGGTCGATCGGGGGCTCTTAACTGGAATTCACTCCCAGTAAGATTACCCACATTTCCATCACCTATCTTAGGTGTATACTCAATCTTTCCACATGCGGCATCACACGCATTCCCATTAGCAGAAAAATAAACACAGATATCAATTAGGAAAAGCCGTATATATATTTGCCTTAATCATCCTAGACCTCTAGTCTTATGATCCTATACAGACAATGACTCCCCAGCAGAGTCGCCATTTTTGTGACATTTTGTTGAATTTAAATCTCTCATTAGTGTTATACAGTATGGTTGGTAAAATTCTCACATTCAACCTATACAATATTACAATATTATAAACAAGCATTCTCTAAGTCCTATTATCTTGTATATTTAAGTACATGATACTAGAAAACAAGCAATCAAGAACTCAAATCAATAGAGTTTTTGCCTAACAACATAATCAAGTTGTGCATTCTATGGTTTTTAGCATAATCAAGAGCAACACGGATTTATAGTGTGCTTATACAGATTAACCTACTTTTTCAATTGAAAGTTTTGGTGTGAAGACTATAACTCAATTGTAACTATCTTTCTATTTTCACTTCTTGTGAAGTTCTCATAAATATACACACAAAGCTTATAGAAATCACAAGATTCTTGTTAAGTGTTCCCCAAACACAAAGTACCACTCAATGTTAAAAAAAAAACTCTAAAAACTAACCAACCATTATCCTACAAAATCACAAACTACGTAAGCCATAGAAATCATTTCTTACCTCCTCCGTTGTCAGAAGGTTATATACCTTACCCATTTTTTTATTGTAACATGTTGTGCCAGTTTGAGTAAGTTCCTTTATCAAAGATGTCAGTATTGGCATATCAGGCGTCTGATCTTGCTTCACATTAATCTCTAAGATGTTATGAAGATCTTTGAAATGATAAAAGAAGAATCACTATGAAAAACAGTTGATTAAAAGTTATAAAAAAGAGAGTTAAGAAAAAAAATAAGAAAAAATGCTCTTACCATTATAAGTCATACGAAGCCGTTAATTGTCATATCAATCTTTTTCCATCCCTTCATACCTTACTATAGGTAGGAAAACATTTCCGCTCCCCAAGCATAGGAGTCAACTTCATCTAATTTTTCAATAAATTGGACATAGGAAGTTGTGTAATGTTGCCCATACCCATTCGAAATGATCATACATCTCACGGTCATGAGGAGGACGACCTTGATCCTCTCATCATCACTTTTATTACTATCAAAACAAATATTTTTCAACTCGCCTAACCTATGTTTCTTTTTATTGAGAAAAAAACTTGATTGAAAGCTTCTGAGTCTTTATTGTTGTTGGGGCCATGTGTTCGACCCTTAATGGGCAAGTTGGTCAAAATAAAACATCCTCTAATGCGATGTTCATGTTTTGACCACAAACACAAAAACAATAGACATCTTGTACGTGATTGACCTGATCATAATGTTTCATTAACTCTTCAAACAATGGAGTTAAAAGTTTTGTTGGTTCATTTTGGATAAGCTTTAAAAGTCTCAATAATGGACTACCCTCACCATTGTTAAGACTTTTAACTCCATTCTTTGAAGAGTTCGTGAAACATTATGAAACATCACGATCACGTACAAGATGTTTATTGTTTTCGCGTTTGTGGTCAAAACATGATCATCACATTGGAGGACGTTCTATTTTTGGCCAACTTGCCTATCAAAGGCCGAGCATCTATCCCCAACTGTAGCGAGCGATTTTGGACGTGGTTCTTAAGCACTGTCGCTCTGGGGTACTACATGTCAATTCATTTTTTATCCTATTAAGCTGAATAAGGAAGGGAAATAGATGTCTCCAATTAACCCTGCTTGCATACTGAGTTTAAACAGATGACTGTTGGTTTACATATGCGGTTTGGATTGTGGGCCTCTCTCTACTTATTTTGCTAAGAATGAAATGACGGGACTATTTGTGAGGATGTTAGGACTGATGCTTTTCGATTGATGTATGAAGGTACGGGATTTTGGGTTTTTGATTAGTGTGCTCGCTAAGATTCTTTTGCAATCTTATGCCTACGTATTCCCGTTTAACTAAACAGGGAAATCAGAGCGATCGTAGTTCCTCCTATTTTATGGGAGGAAAAAGGTTGTTTTGGTGTCTTGTTCAAAGCCCAAGACGTGAAGCTAAAGGTGGTTTGTATCTTGTTCAAAGCCCAAGATGTGAAGCTGAAGGATTTATTTGTATCTTGTTCGAAGCTCAAGATGTGAAGCAAAAGGGTTTTGACTTTAGAGAGAATTTGTCACAACTGTTGGGGTGACTGATTATAAAGGAGAATTACTTTAACTGGGATATGTGAATCCAGCAATGCCATAATTTCATTTATAGGGGATTTTTAACCTGAAGGAGAAGACTTTAACTCAGTTTAGAGCAATGCCATCTTTCCTTAGGAATTTCTCATGCTAAAAGAGGGACAGTGGCGTGGATGTAAATAATCCAGAGGCTTGCCGCTTACAGCAATTAGATGAAGGAAAAGGAGGTGTTGATGTTTATATCCTGTGAGCAAGGCACAAATTTTGATGCTAAAAGATTGATTGACTCAACCGAGGTTTCCTTAAACAAAGCCTAAGAGGAGGCTAGTGACCCAACAAGAGGGTGTTTTTATGTGTCTCGTACGAAGCCCGAGAGAGAGGCTAAAAGGGTTGACTCAACAAGAGAGTGCTTTTGTATGTGTCTTGTACAAAGCCCAAGACGGAGGCTAAAGGTGTTTGACTCAACAAGAGAGCCTTTGTACCTCGTACGAAGCCCGAGATGAAGGTTAAAAATGCTTGACTCAACAAGAGAGTCTTTTATACTCAACAAGAAAGTTTTTGGTATCTCGTACGAAGCCCGAGATGGAGGCTAAACAAGTTTGACCCAACAAGATAGTCTTTTATACTCAACAAGAGAGTCTGAAAAGGTTAACTTCGCTTGGGAGAATCATTGTACAAAGCCCAAGAGGAGGCTATTGTAACTGTTTCAGTTTAGTGACAGGTCCAGTATGTTGGATAAAGAGAAAATCAGTTCTTATATGGGTAATGTTGTACTTTGGGATTGATCATAGGATCAGGGTTATTTCCTGTTCTTTAAGGAAATGGGAAATCCAAATGGTATTGTGACAGTCCAAGTCTACAGGTGTTTTGAGAAGTTGATTCTCGGATAGTGAATGATCTTTGTATGATGCCCAAGAGAAGGCTGGTATGTTAAGGGATGAAGGTCAACCCATTAACAGGTCTGACACTGGACTCAGAAAGACAGCTCTAGCAAATTGATGGCTAAGTTCTATTCCTATACCTGTAGAGGTCTCTGGGTCCTTGTACTAAGCCCAAGAGAAGGCATGAGAGCTTTTAAGAAGCCGAAGGTTCCTTGTACAACGCCCAAGAGGAGGCGGGGATGCTTTTAAGAAGCCTGTGGGTCCCCAAACCTCGAGAAGTTCATGACATGCCATTCACCGAGAATAGATCAAGCCAGGAAAGTCCGAGAATTTGAAGAAACTCAAGAGATGCCATTCACGGAGAAAAGATCATCTCTGGGGAGTAGAGTCTCTTTGACGATTTCTAAGAGTGACAGTCTGAGAAAGGGTTCACCGAGAATGCTGCCTTTCACGTCTCCATATTATTTAACCCCAAGAGGAGGGAAGATTGTGTCTGGTAATCCTATGGGGATCTAGTTTTGTTTGTATTTAAAGAGTGACCAACAGGGCTTTACCTAGTGCTAGACGTAGTTGCCGGGGAAAGCTCTAAATAACTATACTAGTATTACACAGTTGATATTTGACGAGTATATAAAAGTTTGTGAAAGAAGACTTACAGTGAGCAGCCCCACTATATATATATATATATATATATATATATATATATATATGAAAGCGGGTAAACACTTATTCGGTTGTAGAGCTTCCATGCTGTTTGGTTAGTTTTTTCAACAAAGAAAGCTTTGATAACAATATTATATTCAAAATCAAAGGAGAAAGTGCTTTGAAAAGATTGTTTGGGGCTTACAGCTCAAGGAGAGGCCTAAGGTTTTATCAATGATTGCACTGTGGTTTTGAATTTGTACAGAGGGACTTATACAAGTGACTGAGGCCCAAAAAGGTTTTCTGTACAAAGGGATGGGTCTTACATTCTCTCAAGAGGCCCAAAGAGTTTATTTTTGTACAAGTGGTGGGGCTTACAACTCAAGGAGTGGCCCAAAAGTTTTGTTTTAAAAGGCGGCGATCGCGCCGAACTTTTTGATGGTATCAGGACTTATACAATACACTTAGGCCCAAATTATTTTGGTTTTCAAAAAGGGTTGGGTCTTACACTTTATTAGAGGCCCAATTATTTTTAAAGAATGGGGCTTATAACACGAGGGTAGGCCCAAGGGTTTGATTTTTCAACTGGCGATCATGTCGAGGTTGTCTTTTAACGCAGAGGGACTTATACAATATCTGAGGCCCAAAATTGTTTTAGTTAAAAGGGGATTGGGTCTTACACTCTATTAGAGGCCCAAAGTGTTTGAAAAAGTTTGATGAGGGTTGAATTAATCAAAAACCCTAATTTGTTTCCAAAATGTATTTTAATTGAATAAAAATTCAATTAAAATGATCAAAATTGTTAAACATGTGGAAAACAAATTGTGATCTTGGATTAATGTTTCAAAAATCAGGTTTTGATCCATAAAATGATTGGAAATCACTAAAATTTGAAAAATCAAGAATGAGAAAATATTTTAAATGTACAATTAAAATATTAATTCTTTACAAAAATATCAAGTATATGAAATAAATTTTGGGATTTTTTGGGAAAATAAAATATTTTAACATTTTTGTGAATTATTAAAAAAAGAATCAACTCAAAATCATTAAAACTCAGAGAGAAATTAATTTTTGAATCAATTAAATAAAATCACAAAATTCAAATATTTAAATTTTCAAAAAAGGCGCCAAGAACAAGGGCAAGAACACGCGCCACCCTCTGTTTCTGCAGATTTGCATTTTCTATCCAATCTCACTAAATACTTTATTATATCATGCAATATGTATATCAATCTACTCGTTTCAACCTCACGATCATGTCTATGGTCTTTAATTTCATTTATTTTAAACATGGAATAAGAAATCAAAGAGAAACCTTAAGAACCCTAAAATTTGCATGAAGGTTCAGAAATTCCATACACGATTCAAACAAAATAATTGATTGAGGGAAAACACTCCATGCATGATTATGAACATATGGCCAAATTATTGTGCAGCAAAAAATGCATGGATCATAGAGTTAGGAGAGCTCATGCTTACCTCTTGCAGCTGGTGATCGTGTTTTGTGTTAGAGGTGTTACAGCTTGGTTCCAAGGTTATGGACAGCTTCCCTAGGTGCTATGGAGTGTGTCTAGATGCTTGGAATGAATGGAAGTGATCTGGAACTTGAGATGGTACCCCAACTGCAAATCTGTCAAGAACTTGAGCAATTGGCTTGTGATTTTGTGATTTTGGTGTTCCAGATGTTGTGTGAGTGTTTGGATCACTTCTATATGATGTTTATGAGGTGTGTGTGTGATTGGTTTGGTTGGAATAGCTCTCAAACTCAAAACCCGATAGTGACTTATTTTAGAAGGAAATTTTGGAGTGAAGAAGGAGATTTTGAAGAAAGCATATGTTTGATGGCTTTGGTGCACTCAAACTGATCACAAATGAGCTCTATTTATAGTAGAGCAAGTTTGTTTTGCAAGGAATACTGAATGGCAACTGCTGCATAGGTTTGGCCAATGTTGATCAATGAGAATCCAAGTCTCCTCTAGCCATTGACTAGAGGTTTGGGAACAGGCTGCTGGTTCCCTTGGTCTTGGATAAGTCTTGACTGAATTCAGTTGGAAATGGCTCAGTCCATGCCACCTTGGTGTATGCATTGAATGCTCCATTCCAAAATTGGAGTCTTGTCCCTCTTTTAGGCATTTCTAGGTTTGGCATGCTATTTTTGGTTCCAAAGACTTGGGAGGCTGATAGATCAGTGTTTGTCCCTCCTTGGTCCCCCCTTGAGGTGTTCAGATGGATAGAGTTGCTTGCCTTTTGTAAATTTTGAGTAAATCGAGCAAAACCCCAAAATCTGCCTTGCCATGACAGTTTGCAGCAAGGCATATTGGCATTGCCATATCTCATGGCTCAAGTGGAATTTGATGGAGTTCTTGGTCATTTTGGAAAGCCCTCATATGATACAACAACTGTTTGATCATAATTGGTTTTGATACTTTTTGTATCCAAGTGAAAATGCCCCTACAATTGGAAAAAAGTAAGGCAGATTCTGACTTAGTGAAAATTTCACTAAGTGTTGGAAAAAAGTGACATTTTCACTTTTTGTGATTTTGATCATTCCATAACTCAAAATCCATGAGGAATTGGAATGAGGTGTAGTTGAAGCTTTTGTAGAGGGCCATGAGGGCTACAAATCCAGCTTTGAATGGGGAAAATGGCCTTGTGGTTTAGGAGTTATGGTCCTCCAAAGTTGGTACCCTAGCCACTTTGTTCCATAACTTAGAAAAATTTCTATGTTTTTTATGGTTACCCCTTTTACAAGTTATCCAACTTTTCTTGATTTTCCTTGATGAATGATGATTCCAATCACACATTAACATCATTTTAGGGTCAAAGAACCATAATTGTGAAAAATCTCAATAAGTCAAAGTTGACTTTTGTGCATAGTTGACTTTTTGTCAGATGAATTCCAAACTGTGCGATCCTCTATGAAATCAAGTCCTTGCCCTAAATCAAACTTAATGGATTGATTTCATAGGTGTTATAGGGTATATTGAATCATGTCCTAGGGTTTGGGAGCATGTCCTGGTCAAAAGTCAAAGGTACAGTTGACTTTTCTCGCGAAACCCTAATTGTGGTTCTGATGAATTTGAAACTTGCTACTCAAGCTTCTTGGATCAATCCATTGTTGCAAATGGATCAATGTGGTTTATTAGAGACCCTCAAATCCTCTCTTGTGGTCTTGGCTCATGATTTGTCCCAAAAGTCAACGTCGGGGGTGAATTAGGTCAAGAAACCCTAATTCCTGATTTTTTATGAGTGCATCCCCTGAAGCCAAATTGACTTGATAATTGGGTTCATGATGTTCCATGGAGTATTTTAGGATATGCTTTGAAGCATTGGCTCCTGCCCAGAGGAAAATTCCCATCTGGAGGCCCTGGTCGACCAAAACCCTAATTTGGTTACACTGACGATCTTGAGGCTTGATCCACTGGGACTGTTGCAGCCTTGTGCTTAATCCTTGAGGTGGGAGTCCTCTTGATCTATTGGGGATATTTGAGAGATTTAGACAAGTTTAAGATTATGTCATTCCTTGATTGATCCTTTGTCTAAAGCTCAGAGAGGGCTTGAAACCCTAAGTTTGATTGTAGTGAATGCTCACCCATCTTTGGGGAGACTAATGGTTCTTCCATATGGTGATGATGATTTGCACAATGATGGGAAATCTTAGTGGTCAAAATTTGGGGTATGACACCAACAACAATAAAGACCCAAAAGCTTTCAAACGAGTTTCTTCTCTAAATAAAAAGAAAATTAGGCTAGGCAAGCTGAAAAATATTTGCTTTGATAGCAATAAAAATGATGATGAGAGGATCAACGTCATCATCATCATGATTGTGACATGTCTAATCATTCTGAATGGGTATGGCCAACATTTCACAACTTCCTACATCCAATTTATTGAAAAATTGAACGAAGTCGACTCCTATGCTTGGGGAGCAACAATGGTGTCCTACCTATATCAAGGAATGGAAGAAAAATGATAAGGCAATTGACGGCTTCGTATGACTTATGATGGTAAGAGCATTTTTTTCTTTCTTATTTCTTTTTTTCATTATCTCCTTTTTATAACCTTTTAACCAAATATTTTTTCGTAAGATCCTTCTTTTATCATTTAGAGAACTTCATAACATCTTCGAGATTAACGTTAAGCAAGATCAGACGCATGATCCACCAATGTTGGCATCTTTGATAAAGTAACTTACTCAAACCGGCGTAAACAACCACAAGAAGCCCCATAATGCATTGCGGTCAAAAATGGATTTGTACATAAACTCCTGACAACATAGGAGGTAAGAAATGATTTTTATGGCTTATGTAGTTTGTGGTTTTATGGGATACTAGTTGATTAATTTTTAGGATTTTTTTCCAACTTTGAGTGCTACTTTGTATTTGGGGAATAGTGAACAAGAATCTTATGATTTCTATAAGTTTTGTATGTATATTTATGATATAACTGAAAATAAAAAGATAGTTACAATTGAATTATAGCATCCACACAAAAAATTTCAATTGAAAAAGTAAGTTGATATGTATAAGCAAACTATAAATTTGTGTTGCTCTTGATTATGCTAAAAAATATTGAATACACAACCTGATTATATTATTAGGAAGAAACTCTATTATTTCAAGTTCTTTATTGATTTCTTTCTAGTTTTATGTACTTGAATAGACAAGATAATGAGACATAGAGAATGCTTATTTATAATATTATATAGGTTAAATGTGAGAATTTTATGAACCCTTCATTAATCTCTACATTTGTTCTTTGTATAACATAGAAAAAGGTAGGAAGCTTATCACTTGACATCCCTACACTCCACAAATATTCGCCCCTGCATGATCTGATTCAATATTATACTCGCATATCACCATTATTTTGTTACAACTATGTGGAACATCATCTTCCACACGTTGTAGTTAGACAGTTTGAGGTGCTTGATGAGATTGTCTTGACCGATGTTGAATATGATTTGACAGTGATTAATTTTAAGGCAAATAAAGGTTTTCGTTTGATCAATTTTCAAGAGCATTATAAAAAGGAGGTGAGGCAATGGGAGGAGATCGATAACCAGTTAGTACAAAACTAGCGGTATATTGAAGCATCCATCTCCCATCAAACAGCCTCTCACCAAGCATTTATTTCCCGGCAGACAACCACTTCTGAAGCATCCACTTCCCTACTAGATGTCTCTGACCATGATATGAATTCTCGATCTTCTAATTGTTCAGATAGTTCGTCACAGGTTGACACTGATAGTTTGTTTGACAGACGACTTAGCACTAGTGGAGGTAAAATATTTAATATGTTATGTTTTAAGTTATGAATAGGGATAAGTAATCATCAGCTCCTTTTACCTTATCAATATATAGTTACGTTCTTAATTATGAAAATTTTCTTGATTTGTCAATTTTATACAATGTGATAGATGCAAACGATTGATTATGAGGCGATAAATGTAACACCCTACTCTACCCATTCTTATAAAATTAAAAAATACAGAAACATTGCAGAATAAAATCAGAGTTTATACACGTAGGATGTCACATTACCAAAATAACATCGAAGTGAAGTATCAATTCGCTTCACATTTTATTATTTCATAAAAATAAGTGTTTTGATTAAACAGCAGAAATAAATCAATGGTTTAACATTGAACCCCAAGGTACGTCAATACTCCACATAATACGTGGTCCAACAACAATTGATCAAAAACAGATATGTAACAATTAACTAAGAACAAATAACATAAAAATATGACGAAATCCCCACCCTACCCATGTTACGTATCAGAGCGACTCCTAAGACTCGATCAAATAGAAACACAATGCTCCAAGCACTACTCAGGTACCTGGTCATCTGTACTCCCCAAGGAGCACAGACACAACAAACAGAAAACGGGTGAGAACTATATTCAATCAACATACGGTGAAAAACACATGCTAAGGAGTAGTTCACACAAACCACACCAATCATACAATCACCAAGTACATACAAGTGCCACATCATCATTAAGCATAATCAGCCCATATTCAATCATATACATATGCAATCTGACTCGACTGACATGACACAATGCATATGGTACCATCACAATTACATACGGTTCACCCTAGAACCCGATTCCCGTCGGAATTCAGATAAGTCGTATACGTTCCTCTGAACTAAAACTTATCTCTACACGACTCCCACATAGAGTCTGGACGAAACTAGGCACCCATCATGGATTTCCACCTAGCTCATCTCCACATCACATGACATGAATGAATGACACAATATTATGCACAATATAATAATTATCCAACTATAATTCACGATCCTCAATGATCACACGTGAGTCACATACTCACCGTAATTCTCTCAGGAATTACCACCGCCGCTCAAGATAGTCAACATAACGACAATCATTAAGCACAAGCATCAACCACGTCGCAACCATACATTCTCATAAAAATCCCACATATTATCCTATTTAATGTTATTACCAGTTTCTCCTATGTCCAATTATACCATATTAGTCTTACGGATCAACAGAAATTGTGTTACATGCGAAATCGGGACAAAAATCGCGAAAATAGTAAATTTTCACCACAACCCTGTCCTAACGCGTATGGCCCTGCCCCATACACGTATGGTCAGCTTCATACTCCCCAGACCTGCATATCATACGCGTATGGACCCATTGCCTAGGCCTTCATACGCGTATTGCCTCCTGTCACTCGCATATGGCTAGAGGCCATTTCCCTCAGAATTCCCCTCAAGAACTCACCATACGTGTAAGGCTACCCCCATACGCGTATGGACCCATCCCTTAAGCGTTTCATACGCGTATGACCAGAAGGGTGTGCTGGCTTGGGGGCAGGGTGTGTATCATATACGTATTGCCCCCTGTGTGTGTGCCCCATATGCGTATTGCCTTGGCCGGTACACGTATTGACTTGCCTGCACAGAAAAATACCCAGTTTCGTATCAGTGCGATTTTCCCCCATTGGAACACCTTCAAGCTCCTGATTTCGACCCAAAACAACAACTACACTAGTCTATCATTAGTAGTTTTGTTCTACATCATTCTTTTATCATTCTTTTCAACGTTTTCTACCATTATAGTCCATTTTCGTTAATCCCTAAAAAACCCCAATTTTTAGATTTGGTTCCATATCACAACCCAGCAACAACAGTGCCCAGAATTGCATGAATTTTCCATTCGAAACCAACATATAACACAAATTCTTACACACATTCAGTACACAGTTACAAATTAACAGCAATCATCACACAACCATAGCAATCAGACAAGGAAAAGGAAGAATGTACAGAAAATTCTAAGAGGGAAAGAAACCCTCACTACCCTCTCATGTTATTATCACCACTAATGAACCCTATTCTCCCCCTTACCTGAAATTCAAGCTTCGATCCTTCAAAAATGGTGGAAATCCCTCTTGTTCTTCTTGCCCTAGCTCTCCCTCTTTCTTTCTCTTCTTCTCTTTTCACGTGTTAACTGCTTCCCCTATAACTTTTGTTAACCTCTCCCTAATTACTCTTTATTTTTCCTTAATTTTAGCCACAATCCAAATATTAATAATAATAATAATAATAATAATAATAATAATATTACTAATATCAATAATGATAATAATAATAATAATAATAATAATAATAATAATAATAATAATAATAATAACAATAATAATATGTGTCCCATTTATTATTAATTAATTATAATTATAATATCATTCTAAAACTTTTATGCATATTACTCAATTAAGACTAATTTCTCACACTCGCCCTTAACCACACACCCTTAATTAAGTCAATGCCAAACAATCACACAAAATAATCACAAAACGAATAAATAATGAAATGGGGTGTTACAACTCTCCCCCTTTTAAAATATTTTCGTCCTCGAAAATGTACCTGACTGTCGTAACCCGAAATTTGACCTCCCTCTCTTGCCTTTTGCATAAGCATGTACATTCGCATCGCTAGCATATGCATTCGTACTTTTCTTCGTGTGTTTCTTATTGCAGGATCTTCAGGTTTTTTAAGCCCGATTAATCATATACTCATGAGGTCATCCCCATCCTCAAAACAAGCTCAAAATAAAGGTTTCTATGCCTATTCATCAATATAAGGGGTGGAAGATCGAAGCCGAGACCATAGCATCCTTTTCAAGTAAAATTGGGCAAGTTTTTGACTGGTTAATCGGTTAACCATATGGGTTAACCGGTTAACACCCCTTTTACAGCGCCAGATTCAGCTTTTAACAGCTGTTAATCGGTTACCATATGGGTTAATTGGTTAACACCTGTTATATCAGCAAAAATTCAACGTTTCCATCACATTTCAGCAACTCTCTCCATTCTCTTTTGGCCTATTCTATTCTAGCATTGGGTGGAACATTCTAGATAGTTCAAGATCATTCAATACCTTTCCCTTGCATTTATTCCACGCATCATTCTAAAATTGAATACACCATATTCCTTGTTTTGCAAGCTTGTCACCATTGGATGTGGATTTAACCTAGGGATTGCTACCGAGTTGGTTCTAACTAACCGAGTTAACCAACTTGACTCGGTGAGTTGAGTCTAACTAACTCCGACCCTAGCTCCAAACCCAAACCTCATCCCGAACCTCACTCCTAAGCTATCACATTCCAAACCTAAACTCTATTTAAACAAAGCCTTCACTCATTTTCAAGGACCCTCAACCATTTGCTCCATTTCACTCTCAATTCTCCCACATTTCTCTCAGTTTCCTCTCTGATTTCTCTACTCATTCTTCATCTTCATCTCAATTCTTCTCCATCAAACCTCACCAAAAGCTCTTATTCTTGAAGATTAATCACTTTTCACATTGAAAGTGATTAATTCTTGAGCTTAGCCTTCATCACTTAGCATTCTTTGGTTGGATTTCTGGAATTTCATCTTATTCTACTTCAATCCAAGGGTTGCACACCATTTATTTTGGTGCAAGTTCGATTTCGGTGCATTTTCGCGATTTTGATCGATTTCGATACGGTTCGTCTACAAGTTGAAGATTCCTCTGGTTTTCTTTGATTTTCTGCATCAATAATCATTTGCAACACTCACCAAGTCAAATCTCCGGCTTGTAGGTTGGTAGATCTAACTAATTTTACCGTTTCGCACATTTTCGTATTGCTCGCCATGTAGTCGATAAATTGTGTATGTGATTTGGTTTTGCATTTGATTGATCCATGATTCAATTGTATTAGTTGATTCTAGATCTGTGTATTTGCTATTTTCAAGTTCAATTTTCGTGTACAATTTCAATTCCTAGCATATGGTAGTTGGCTTAAGTGATTATGTGTTGAAAACTACTTTTGAAAAACTGTTTTTCTGTTATTTTTGCCACTGTCACAGTGTTAATCGGTTAACCATATGGGTTAATTGGTTAACCAGGTCTTTTTTTCACTAAAAACGCAGGTTCGCGCACTGTTAATCGGTTAACGCCCTGGGTTAACCGATTAACATTGTGTCAGAATGCCATTTTCTTGTGTTTTCATGTGTGTTTGCCTTGCTCTGTCCATCTTAATCTCCATTGATCACTATGCTTGATTTTATGGATGTTCTAAATGTCATCTCACTTCTGATTGCAGCATGTTTACGAGTTTTTCGATGCACATTTTCGATTATTCATTTGTTACATGTTCTTAGCATTATATGAACATAGCAATCCTTGCATTATTTTGTTCACATGATACCTGGCTTTGTGTGACATTGTGATGATCATTTAGCACTGTTTGGCACATTTCAATTTCAGTTTACATTAAGTTTATTTTCCATGAATAAGCTTAATCTTGTATAATCAATAATTCACTCCTTCTTGCTTTAACGACTTTGCATTCTATATGAAAAGTGGTTAGCATGTTTATCCCTTGATTAATTGATCGAGAGTTTGTTTCGATTAATCGATCTTCCCTTCTCCCTTTCTTTAGGCCTCCCTTAGAAATTTTTCTCTCATTTCCCCCGTAGAGTTGGAGTTCGCGCCACATCCTGCATCGGAGCACGGTACAAATTAGCGCAGTTATGTTGTCCGTTTCTCTACGCGGGAGCACTGTACAACTTGGAGTTGTTGAACCGTCTGGTTCAATTTCCGTATTACACCCTGGGTGTTAGAGAAGGGATGAGAAGGGAGAATTCCTACTCTCATTCTGACTATTTCAGGTAGGGGACGAATGACCCTATGCTTGGCTTAGTCATCTCTAACTCTAGGCGGTAGCGCATTCTCTTTTCCCCAGTCGATTCGATCCTTGATCACTCTTTGCTCTTGGCAATCTCTTTTGATCCTCGATCACTCCTATCTATTTCAATCTATCTCTCTCTTGATCTATCACCATTCTTTTTGGTTACAATCCTTTGTTCATTGGGTTAGCAAGCTTTCTTCGTTTCAACACCCTATTTTATTCTTGTAATCAATCATTACTTGTCGATTCCCCTGAAGAGTTTCTTTTCTCTTTCTTCGGTCTAACACAGTTTTCCTGTCACGACCATTCCTCCCCAGGAGTTCACAACCTTTCCTTTGGTTCCTCTCCCTTTGATTGGTTAACCACTGTCTGTCAGTTAAAACACCAATGTTTGCAATCTTTCTTTCAGTTAAACACAGCCCGTCTGTTAAAATACTGAACCCTTTTTCGAGTTAATCACCTTCTCTTGGTTAATCACTCGCTTCTCTCTTCGGTTGATCGCAGTCCGTCTGTAAACACCGAATCCCCCGCAGTTGGCAACCTCTTCTTGGTTCGAATACTTGCACCCTTGGGTTAGTAGCCTTTCTTTGGTTCAAATACCCTTTCTTCGGTTGAGTACTGTTTGTTCAGTCAGTTTACCGAAAGCCTTTGGGGTCACGACCTTCGCTCGGTCTTACACCCGTGTTCTTTGGTTGATCACAGTTTCTCTGTTAAAACCAATGCTTCTCTACTCCCACAGAGTTGCAGTATTTTCTTCTTCGGTTAACCACTGCCATCCAGTTAACATACCGAATTTCCCATTTCTCCTGGTTATGACACCATCCCTTTGTTCGGATCCCCATCGGAGTTCTTTCTATTACCCTTACTCTTACTTTCTGGTTTCGACACCAATTATCTTTGTTATCCCCAGCGGAGTTTCTTTCGGTCTTGGTTTTGACACCACTCTTTCCCTATTCTTTTGTGCAAACGCTCTTACTGTGCGGCCTTCCCCAGTAGAGTTTTTTCCTTTATTCCCGTTCTTGGTTTTGACACCACTTCTCTCATTTCTTTGTTTCTCTCTTGTTTCCTTTACCATTCGGTTCCCACGAACTACGGAAGCTCTGATTCTGCATTCTCTTGGATGTATGATACGTAGGCACGAGACGTAATGTCTTGGCGAGCACACTTCCACCCTTCCTTCCTTCTCCTTTTCTTCCTTCTCTTTTCTGTCCCCTGGTTCTCTGAACTACGGCGCTCTGATTTCCTCATTGCACTATGAGGGTACGTAGGCACGAGGACTTCGTTCCTCTGCGAGCACTTTCCTTCTTTTACTTCTCTTTCCCCTTTTTCTCTCTCTCCTTTTCTTTTAGCTAGAAGCCTTTAGATAGATAACCCATCCAAGCCTAGAAGCAAGAGAAATGGTTCCCGTCAAGTACGACGGATGCGTTAGGTGCTAATACATTCCTTTCGCATAACCGACCCCCCGTTCCCGTTTCTCTTCCCCAGGGTTTTATCGATATTTTCCCTGTCCTTTGGGACTAAATAAAGTTAGGTGGCGACTCTGTTGTATCTTTGAGTGTGCAATTCACTCAGGTAGATTTCCAGCCATCTTCAGCTGGCGACTCTGCTGGGGACAGGTTGACCTATTGCTGGTCCATCCCTTGAGGGGTCTCGCCTAGTTTTGTTTGCTTTCTTGCTTGTTTGGGTGTTTATCTTTAGCGCTTTACTTGCTTTATTTACTTGCTTTAGCTTTATGGTTATTTATCGCATTTCTTTACTGCTTTGAATATTCATATGCTGCATATTCTGGATATCTGCTGTTTTCTGCTGTTGTTGGGATGTGTAGATATTATTGGAGAGAAAGGTCCTAACACCGGGCCTAGTATACACATAGGCTAGAACGTGGATAGTCGTGAGGCCTGCGTTTTGTGCGTTGGGTTATCACGAGAGCCACATCCCAGATCGTGATTCGCTTGAGAATACTTGCGTCCTGTGAGAATTCACTACGGCGGGGATTTTCATTCTGAGTCCTATGGTTTGGGCGACCTTTTCTAGGGACCACCTTGTTGTGTCTAAATCACACCTGTGAGGGGGATGGGTTTTTGCAGGAAAACAAGCCACTTCATACCCTTGTTCTCACACACGCCAGGTTTCTTCACCAACACATCAGATTATGTTGCACTGGCACAGATTATATGCAGATATCCGGATTATTCAGGCTTGATTATTCGGGCTATGATGATTGCTTATTGTTGTGTTGCATATCATTTCATCATGTAAATTAATTTTTGCATGTGCATTTCCAGGTATTCGAAGGCCTATCTTTTGTTGACATTATCATAGAGATGAGTATTGGTTGTCGTGGCATCGTCAGCTACAAGTTTGTGGAGCCTAAGCTGGGTATTTTGAGAGGTTTGGCATCTTTGTTGGTTGGAGATCACAGAGGGGTTTTCATAGATGCTTATGGTAGTCTGTTGACCATCCTCAACACTGAAGTCAACATCACTGCTATTCATACTCTGGTTCAGTTCTACGACCCGCCCTATAGGTGCTTCACATTTCAGGATTATCAGCTAGCACCTACACTTGAGGAGTATGCTTATATTCTGGGGGTTGAGATCAAGAAGCAGGTTCCTTATGTTTACACTAGCAGTTGTCCGAAGTTTCATCTTATTACTGATGCGCTTGGCATTAGTAAGAAAGATGTGGAGGATAATCTCAAGACCAAAGGGAAAGGTATTCGAGGGTTTGCTTCGAAGTTCTTGGTTGACAAGGCCACTAGTTTTGCTAAGGATGGAAATTGGAAAGCTTTCATCTCCGTTCTTGCTTTGCTAATATATGGGATTGTCCTGTTTCCGAACATGGAGGATTTTGTAGATCAGGCTGCCATCAGTATCTTCTTGTCCAAGAACCCTGTTCCGACACTTCTTGCTGATACCTACCATTCTATTCATTCCAGGAATGAAAGGAAGAAGGGTACCATTGTCTGTTGTGCTCCTCTGTTGTACCGATGGTTCATGTCTCACCTTCCGCAGAAGGGTCCCTTTGTTGAGAATAAGGATAATCTCAAGTGGTCTCAAAGAATCATGTCTCTTACCACTGATGATATCTCTTGGTATTCTTGAGTCTACGACGACATTCCGATCATTCTTCATTGTGGGAAATTCTCCAATGTGCCTCTCTTGGGTACAAAGGGTGGAATTAACTACAATCCGAGAATGGATTTCCGACAGTTGGGATACCCTATGGTTGACAAACCTGATCCTGAGGTAGTGGAAGAATTCATCTTTCATGAAGGGGTTGATGACAGGGGTTTGCTGAAGAGGTTTAGCGCCGCTTGGACTCAGATTCATCTCGGAGGAAGAGCCGATTTGGGTAAGAAGAATTGCGTAGCCAAGGAAGCTTACACACTTTGGGTCAAAGAGCGTGTCAAAGAGATCTTGTTGCCCTTCTCTCCTGAGCCTTCCATGAATGCCAAGCTTCCTGAACTTGCCATTGTTCCTCCATCTGAGGTCGATCAACTCAAGCTGATTGTTGAGGAGTTGAAGAAGGAGAATGCCAATCTTCGTCTCAACCCTGATAGAGTCACTTCCGAGAGGGATAGCCTACAGATTGAGCTCCGTCAGAAGCGCGAGCGTATGCTCAAAGAGGTGGAGATGGAACAGAACAAGCGTAGGAAGGTGGGTGATGCTTTGAAGAGCACCTATGAGGGACTTGCTTCAAAGAAGAGACAACTCGCCGATGCTCATTATCAGGCCTACAAAGAGGAGCTGAGCTACAAAAAGAAACTTGAAGTACTTCGAGGGAAGTTATCCGAGTTCAAGACGAAGTGGCAAAGTGAGCAAGACCGTGCTAATCAGTTAGCAAAGGACTTTTCCCAATGTCAAGCTAAGCTCGACCAAGTCTTCGGTGAGATTCAGAAGTTGCAAGATCAAGCACATCAGAGCCAAGAGCAGATTGGCCAGCTCAACCCAGAGAGCACTCATTGGGAGCATCAAAGTCGTCATCTACAGAACCTCCTGGATCAGAAAGAGGCTTTTCTTCAGGATATGCTTCAGGGACCTAATCATTCTTTGCTGCGCAACCTCATGAAGGATGCAAAGTACTGGAGTGAGAGGCATGGTCGTCTGGCCAGATTTACTGAGCATGCCTTGGAAGACCTACCAGGGTTGTTGAGGGATGCTATGCGGATGCATTACCACACCAGCTTCCTTGGGCAGTTTTTCATTTCTTATCTGTGTGTAGGGTGGTATTTGATAGGATCCGTGCGGATTTTTTTGTAGCCCAAAAGGCAGATATTTGACTTGTATTCGACTTGTACTTCTTTCCTCTATTGAATGAATGAATGAAGATGCTTGCTCACTCTATCTTTATGCCTTTACTTGTATGCTTTATGATTATTGTCAACAAAGATAAGTTTAAGAATTCCTGGAATTTAAAACTTTATTTTTGCATGCATATCATACATTCATCTGCACACATATGCACGTCCCTTCGTCCAAAACCGTTGCTCATCCTTGTCCGCATTCCTTGTAGCAAGACAATGACACGACATCGGTATTTTACTCGCTCAAACAAATCCAGGATCATGACTGATTTTGAAGCTGAAAACGCTGCTTACAAGGAAACTCTGGCACAATTCCAAGGTCGGATGGATCAGTTCCAAACTAACATGGATGTCATTATGGAGCTCCTTCGCGCTCAGAGGGATGCTACTGCTGCTGCCACTGTTGTTACAACCACTACTGATGCAACTATTGTCACACCTGTTGTGACTATTCCTCCTGTTGTTACGGCTACTTCTGCTGTTGTTGTTCCTTCTCCTGCTAGAATTGATATGCCGGTTGAACCTGTGAATCAGCCTGCTGTTCAGCCTAGTTTGAATCAGATGCCCGCTGGTTTCCCTTGGGGCATGCCTTCGAATTACACTCCTCAGATTGCAAATAATGGTAGTTTCTTCATGCCATATCAGCCTTTTGTTGCACCCATGCCTAATGGGAATGTTGTCGCCTATCCATGGGTCATGCCTACTCCAGTCCCGCCTCCAGTGGTGAATGATGATCCTGAGAATCTTCAGGCTCAAAATCATCAGACTGCCAGATTGGTTGATACTGAAACTCCTGATGATGAAGAGCATGTGTATAGGGGTCCTCCTATTCATGTTCCGGGTTCGTCTCAAGTTGCTCAGACTGTTGTTCCGAATGTTCATCCTGGGATGTTTTATCCTGGGGCATCTTCCTCAGCTGCTGGGGTCCCTCCTCCGAGTTATCCGTATGGGGTTCCGATGGGTCAGAATGCTGGTAAGATGGTTAATCCTGGTTTGGTTTATCCTTCTCAGTTTGCTACTCCGCAAGTGAATGCTCCTGCCGCTTCTCAGCTGCCAAATCCTCAGATTCTTGTCAGGCCCACTAATCAGAATAGGTCTGTTGACTACAAGTTGTTGGAAGACCGTATCAGGGCTATTGAAGGGTTCTCCGCTTTTGGCCTGGATGCCAAAGACTTGTGTTTGGTTCCGAATGTTGTGCTGCCGCAGAAATTCAAGGTACCTGATTTGCCAAAGTACAAAGGTTTAAGCTGCCCGCGTAGTCACATCACTATGTACTGTAGGAAGATGGCATCCCATATTGATAATGATGAACTGCTAGTTCATTGTTTTCAAGATAGTTTGTCCGGTGCCTCACTGGATTGGTACATGGGCCTGGAGCGCGGCAAAATCCGTACTTGGAGGGATTTGTCTGAAGAGTTCGTGAGACAATACAAGTACAACCTTGATCTGGCGCCAACTAGATTGCAGTTGCAGAATCAGTCCCAGCGTTCAACTGAAACATTCAAGGAGTATGCACAAAGATGGCGTGAGATGGCATCTCGTGTGCGACCTCCTCTCTCTGACATTGAGTTGGTTGACATCTTTATGGGTACTTTGCAGGGATCTTACTATGAGAAAATGGTGGGTAGTTCTTCATCAAACTTCGCTGATGTGGTAACGATTGGTGAACGGATCGAGAATGGTTTGAAGACTGGAAAGATTCCTGGAGCTGCTTCCCAGCAGCCAGCCACTCAGAAATCTCAGAACAGTCATTCCAAGAAGAAGGAAGATGAAGCCAATGCTGTTACAGCCCAAGTTTCTCCTCAGTATCAAGCTCCCATGGCTCCCTTGCCATACTATCCATATCCATACATTGCTGCTGCACAGTATCAACAACCTCTATATCAGTATCATCCGCAACATCCAGCTCAGAATGCTCAGAATCAGCAACAGAATTAACAGAACAACAAAAATCAGCAGAATCAAAACTGTCAGAACAATAACAGTCAAGGAAACCGTAAGCGTCCGAATTTCGACAAGATTCCTGTGTCATACACGGAATTGTTTCCTTACTTGGTTCACCAAGGGGCAATTGTCCCCAAACAGATAGCACCTGTAATTTCTCCATTTGGTCCGAAGCATAATCCAAATGCATCTTGTGCCTACCATGCTGGATACATAGGACATGCAATGGAGGATTGCTTTGTTTTCAAAACCAAAGTTCAGGAACTCATTGATAAGAAGGTTCTGACTTTTGCTGAGGAAGGACCTAATATCCAGAGTAACCCGTTGCCGGATCACGGTGGACCTACAGTTAACATGATTGAGGATAGCTCAAGGGCTGAATTGATCATGGATGTTGACGAAGTAAAGACCCCGATGGCTGTGGTTTTCAAGAAATTGAAGGGACATGGGCTGTTGAAAGGTTTGCATGGTAAGTGTCAGATTTGTGACGATAATCCCAACCAGTGTCGAAGGCTGAAGGGTTGTGTCCAGATTCTGACGAACCATGGCGAAGTGCAATTTGTCGGATCTAAACCTGTTGAGGAAGTTGCCGCTATTGAGCCGTTCACCATCGTCTATAGGAAGGTTCCTGTGGAATCCCCTAAACAGAAGAAGGTGCAACCTATTGTGGTTTGTTCGCCAAAGCCATTTCCATATCAGAATTCTAAGGAGGTACCGTGGAAGTATGGGTCTTCTGTCTTTTCTGGAGGTCAAGAGATAAGGTTTGCTGAATCAGAGATCGTGAATGTTATCGCTGGTGGAGGTATGACTTGTAGTGGACGAGTGTTTGCTCCGGTCACTACAAAGCCTGTGCAAGTTCCGACTGTAGTCCCTGTTGTTCAACAAGGGGCATCTTCTACTGCCATTCCAATACCGATTATCCAGTCTGAGGATGTTTCAAAGAACAAGGAAACCCTTGATGATCAATAATTCCTCAAGCTGATCAAGAAAAGTGACTTTAAGATTGTGGATCAGCTGGGTCAGACTCCCTCGAGGATCTCAATTTTGTCCTTACTCATGAGTTCGCCGGCGCACAGATCAGCTTTGTTGAAAGTATTGAACAGTGCCCATGTCATGCAAGATATATCCGTCGTTGAATTCGATGATGTTGTGGCGAATATAACTGCAAGTAGGTATTTGGGTTTCAATGAATCAGAATTACCTCCTGAAGGAACTACCCACAATAAAGCGTTGCACATATCTGTAACCTGCACAGACATCCTGTTATCTCGTGTTCTAGTGGATACCGGTTCTTCCCTCAATGTGATGCCTAAGGGCACATTGAGTCAATTACCAGTGGAAGGAGTCGAGATGAGACCAAGTGCCTTAGTTGTCAGAGCCTTTGACGGTTCTCAAAGACAGGTCATTGGAGAAGTGGACTTACCCATCAACATTGGGCCACATCTGTTTACCATTACTTTCCAAGTGATGGATATCAACCCAGTGTATAGTTGCCTTTTGGGTCGTCCATGGATCCACGCAGCAGGGGCAGTTACCTCCACTTTACACCAGAAGTTGAAATTCCTGTTTGATGATCAGCTTGTCATTGTCTGTAGTGAAGAGGATTTGATTGTAAGCGAGTTATCATCCTTTTGATATGTCGAGACCAAAGAAGGCATAGCTGAGGTGTCATTGCAGTGTCTCGAGTTCGAAGATGTCAGCTCTGCTTCAACTAGTTAAAGTAGATCACCACAATTGACTTTAGCGTCTGCTAAGAGTGCTAAAGAGACCATCGGTGGCGGTGCCTTGCCAGGCTGGGGGCACGTGATTGATGTGGTGGAAAAGCGTAATCATTTTGGAGTGGGTTATCATCCTGGTCGGCAATCTGGTTTCTTTGATCAGAAGCAATACAACTTTATCAAGATTCGTAGTGCGGGTTTCCAACAAGGTGACATCGTGGCAGCTGATGATGATGCTGGTCCTAGCAATCAGACTTCAAGCTTTGTGCGCAAGTGTCCGCCGGGTTTCAAGCTCAACAATTGGACATCTACTGTGGTTCCTGTGGTTTTCCCTTATAACATGTAATGCATTTTGCTTTCTTGTTCCCTCGTCCTCGCCCGAGACGAGTGGATAGCTTGTAAAGGGCCTCACGCTTTTGCAATATTATGTGATCAATAAATGAAAGTTTTTTTGCATTCAAAATCATGCTCTATTTTCTTTCTTTATTTTACTTTTTCACAAAATAAATGGCAAAAGTTTCTTTTCTTTTTCACCTTCAAAATAGCCCATTCTAAACATATTCATAAACATGCAGAACTAATAAAAGTAGTGATAACAACATGGCAAACATCCGTTGTAATTCTGGAATTCCAATTAACCAAGCCGAAGAAGATGGTAAGGAAGATTGTGAATTACCGGCTGAACTGGAAAGGCTCCTTGAGCACGAGCGTAGAGAGATTCAGCCACACAAAGAGCCAGTGGAAGTTGTCAATCTTGGTACTGATGAGGTCAGAAGAGAAGTCAAGGTTGGCGAATCCCTCGCTAAGCATGTACACTCCGAGTTGGTCAAGTTATTGAAAGAGTATGTTGATATCTTCGCCTGGTCCTATCAAGATATGCCTGGGTTGGATACCAACATCGTTGAGCATCACTTGCCACTCAAGCCCGGATGTTCTCCTGTCAAGCAGAAGCTCAGAAGGACTAGACCCGACATGGCACTCAAAATCAGAGAAGAGGTAAAGAAGCAGCTTGACGCTGGGTTCCTGGCCACTTCCGAATATCCTGAATGGATTGCCAACATCGTCCCAGTTCCCAAGAAGGACGGCAAAGTCAGAATGTGTGTGGACTATCGAGATCTCAACAAGGCAAGCCCGAAGGATGATTTTCCTTTGCCTCATATTGATGTCTTGGTAGATAACACTGCGCAATTCTCTGTCTTTTCCTTCATGGACGGTTTTTCAGGATATAATCAGATTAAGATGTCCCCAACTGATATGGAGAAGACTACTTTCATCACGCCATGGGGTACATATTGCTACAAAGTCATGCCATTCGGTCTAAAGAATGCAGGGGCAACATACCAGCGTGCCATGACAACCCTCTTTCACGATATGATTCATAAAGAGATTGAGGTTTACGTGGACGATATGATTGCCAAGTCCAGAACTGAAGATGATCACTTGGTTCATCTGAAGAAGCTGTTTGCCAGACTCCGAAAGTTTAGATTGCGGTTGAATCCTGCGAAGTGTACCTTCGGAGTTCGATCTGGCAAACTATTGGGCTTTATTGTAAGTCAGAAGGGCATTGAAGTTGATCCCGATAAGATTCGGGAAATTCAGAACATGCCGCCTCCCAAAACAGAAAAAGAAGTCTGTGGCTTTCTGGGCAGACTCAATTACATTTCAAGATTCATTTCTCATCTGACGACTACCTGTGAACCAATGTTCAAATTACTAAGGAAAAATCAATCGGTTGAATGGAATAATGATTGTCAGGAAGCATTTGACAAAATAAAACAATACTTGCAAGAGCCACCGATCTTAGTACCGCCGGTTCCTGGTGGGCCTTTAATCATGTATCTCACTGTTCTCGATGAATCAATGGGATGTGTATTGGGTCAACATGACGACACTGATAGAAAAGAGCATGCAATATATTATCTGAGCAAGAAGTTCACTGATTGTGAGACCAGATACTCACTTTTGGAGAAAACTTATTGTGCTCTGGTCTGGGCTGCTCGACGCCTGCGACAATACATGATTTGCCATACTACTTTGTTGATATCCAAAATGGATCCAATAAAGTACATATTTGAAAAGCCTGCTGTCTCTGGAAGGATTGCTCGGTGGCAAATGCTATTAACGGAGTATGATATCCAGCATGTTACCCAGAAAGCAATAAAAGGGAGCGTCTTGTCTGACTACCTTGCTCATCAACCTGTAGAGGGTTATCAACAGATGAAGTTTGACTTTCCCGATGAGGATGTTCTGTTTATCAGAGATTATGAGACTTCAGATCCTGACATAGGACCCGAACCAGGGGCGCGATGGACGCTCGTGTTCGACGGTGCCTCCAATGCTAAGGGTCGTGGAATCGGTGCTATCCTCATCTCTCCAACGGGTTTTCACCTTCCCTTCACTGCCAAATTATGCTTTACATGCACCAACAATATGGCTGAATACGAAGCATGCATCTATGGTATTGAAGCGGCTATTGACATGAGAATCAAAATCCTTGAGGTCTATGGAGATTCTGCCTTGGTCATCGGTCAAGTCAGAGGGAACTTGGTGACTCGGTTTCCAACCTGGTTCCGTACCAACAGCACATAGCGAAGTTGATTCCTTACTTTGATGAAATCACTTTTCATCATATTCCCAGAGAGGAAAATCAACTAGCTGATGCTCTTGCCACCCTAGCATCCATGTTTAAGGTCAAGTGGAAGAATGAAGCTCCTCATATCCGCATTGATCACTTGAACGAACCATCACACTGTTTAGCAATCGAGGATGAGTCTGATGACAAGCCTTGGTTCTACGACATCAAAAGATATCTGGAAAAACAGGAATATCCTGAGGGTATCACTATCACTGACAAGAAGGCTCTTAGACGGCTTTGCGCCAAATTCTTCTTAAGTGGTGGTATACTGTACAAGAGTAATTATGATTCTGTGTTGCTCAGATGCGTGGATAGACACGAAGCAAACACGATCGTAAGGTTCATACATGAGGGCTGTGAGGGTGTACATGCGAAAGGTCCTGCTATGGCCAAGAAGATCCTTCGGGCTGGATATTACTGGACAACAATGGAGGTAGATTGTTACAACTTTCCCAAAAGATGTCACAAGTGCCAAATCTACGGAGACAAGATCCATGTGCCTCCAACTCCATTGAATGTTTTGACTTCACCTTGGCCATTCTCCATGTGGGGTATAGATATGATTGGAATGATCGAGCCGAAGGCTTCCAACAGTCATCGATTCATTCTAGTTGCTATCGACTACTTCACCAAGTGGGTTGAAGCTGCTTCCTATGCAAACGTTACACGACAAGTGGTTGCTAGATTCATCAAGAAAGAGATAATTTGTCGCTATGGTATTCCTAGCAGCATTATCACGGATAATGCAAGCAACCTGAATAACAACATGATGAAGGAGTTGTGTCAAGAATTTAAGATCGAGCACCACAACTCTTCACCATATCGGCCCAAGATGAATGGCGTCGTTGAAGCAGCAAACAAAAACATCAAGAGGATTGTCTAGAAGATGGTCAAGACCTACAAGGACTGGCACGAAATGCTTCCCTTTACATTACATGGCTACAGAACTTCAGTTCGCACTTCTACTGGGGTAACTCCGTATTCACTTATATATGGTATGGAGGCTGTTCTTCCCATCGAAGTCAAAATTCCTTCGCTCAGAGTCATCATGGAAGCAGGTCTTGAGGAAGCCGAATGGGTCCAATCCAGATACGACCAGCTGAATCTCATCGAAAAGAAGGGCCTTGCAGCCGTCTGTCATGGTCAATTGTATCAGAGACGCCTCAAGCGAGCTTTTGACAAGAAAGTTCTCCCTCGAACATTCTGTGAAAGCGAACTCGTGCTCAAGAGATATTCACCTGTTCACTCAGATCCACGAGGCAAGTGGACTCCCAACTATGAAGGACCCTTTGTTGTCAAGAAGGCCTTCTCAGGCGGAGCCCTGATCCTCACCACAATGGATGGGGAGGAGTTACCATCGCCCGTGAACTCCGATACAGTCAAAAAATATTATGCCTGAAAAAAATGGATAAAAGTCCGCTAGATTGACATCCGCAAGGACAATCTAGGCAAAAATGGACGTCCCGATGGACCAAAAAAAGAAGTGCCCATGCAAAACTTAGGGACAATAGAAAAAAATAATAATAGCCCGCTAAGTTGAAAACCCGAAAGGGCGACTTAGGCAAAAATGGGCATCCCGGTGGACGAAAAAAATGTGAAAACATGTCCAGGCAAAAATTAGGGATGAAGTCATTGACTGTGAACACTTGAGCCACTTCTTCATGGCTAGACCTCAGACGGTAACAGAGCAGTCCAATCATCATCAACTGAAGCAAGGCGTTGGAGCCTAGACTTACAGTGGATGGTGGCCAATGTTGTAATCAATGCAAAGCATGATTTCCCTTTGCCATTTACATTTGTTTTTCAATTTTATTGCAAATTTCCTCATCAAGGATTTTGCATCCTTGTACACACTTTATGTACATAAATTTCATATTCAATAAAATGCATTCTTTGTTATCTCAATTCATTTTCATTCCAGTATTTTGTTTGCAAAATAAACGATTATTTGTGATCACATAATACTAAAAAACGTTGAGAATAATAAAAAGCTAAACCAATCGAGAAAGCAATATGCATTGCGTGCGTTACTGGTAATTCATGCAGGGCGATCGGTAGTATCTATTGGTAAGCCTAACGCTCGGCCGGAAATGCTTTGATTCAGTGAAGAAGTTGTTGTGTCCTCAACAGTTCCTCAGCAGAGTCATCCTTCTCCCCAGAAGGTTGCCAAGGTGTTCCTCAGCAAACGCACTTGGTTCAACTTTTCCCCAGCAAGGGTCGTGCATCATCTCCAATGATTAGGAGTTATCTGTCACCGGCAACAGTGGTTTCTTCTCAGCTAAGTCGACATGATTCGGGAACCTCCTTTTCCCCACGCAAAGCTCGTCTTGGTAGGAAGGATTGGCTTGGTTCTTTCGTCTCCAACAGAAACAATCATGGTGATTGGGAAACCTGAGATGTCCTCAGCTTCTTTCCTCGGCAAAATCATCATCCTTTGTGAACTATCTTCTCCAGCAGGGATTGTCTTCATCTGCGGGTCCTATTCCTGACCGAGGGTGTCCAAGTCGTTTTGCTACGATTTCTACCTAACCGCTTCATTGTGCCTCATCTTGAGCCTTTGCATTGCATGATATCAAGCATCATGTAGAAACGCATACATAGCATATGCATTGATCATACTCCCTATATCGTTTTGCCTGACTTATCTCCTAACAGATTTTCAGCTAACCTTGCCCTTATCTACTCTACCTTGCACCGCTCTGTTTGTCGCCGTCGGCCAAATTATCGAGCTACTCTCTTATTTAATCCCCTTTTACCTCGAATCATCGAAAGGCTAGCACAATTTGTACATTCAGGTCCAAGCGGATTAAATAGGGGCAGTTGTCGTAACCCGAAATTTGACCTCCCTCTCTTGCCTTTTGCATAAGCATGTACATTCGCATCGCTAGCATACGCATTCACACTTTTCTTCGTGTGTTTCTTATTGCAGGATCTTCAGGTTTTTTAAGCCCGATTAATCATATACTCATGAGGTCATCCCCATCCTCAAAACAAGCTCAAAATAAAGGTTTCAATGCCTATTCATCAATATAAGGGGTGGAAGATCGAAGCCGAGACCATAGCATCCTTTTCAAGCAAAATTGGGCAAGTTTTTGACTGGTTAATCGGTTAACCATATGGGTTAACCGGTTAACACCCCTTTTACAGCGCCAGATTCAGCTTTTAACAGCTGTTAATCGGTTAACCATATGGGTTAATTGGTTGACACCTGTTATATCAGCAAAAATTCAACGTTTCCATCACATTTCAGCAACTCTCTCCATTCTCTTTTGGCCTATTCTATTCTAGCATTGGGTGGAACATTCTAGATAGTTCAAGATCATTCAATACCTTTCCCTTGCATTTATTCCACGCATCATTCTAAAATTGAATACACCATATTCCTTGTTTTGCAAGCTTGTCACCATTGGATGTGGATTTAACCTAGGGATTGCTACCGAGTTGGTTCTAACTAACCGAGTTAACCAACTTGACTCGGTGAGTTGAGTCTAACTAACTCCGACCCTAGCTCCAAACCCAAACCTCATCCCGAACCTCACTCCTAAGCTCTCACATTCCAAACCTAAACTCTATTTAAACAAAGCCTTCACTCATTTTCAAGGTCCCTCAACCATTTGCTCCATTTCACTCTCAATTCTCCCACATTTCTCTCAGTTTCCTCTCTGATTTCTCTACTCATTCTTCATCTTCATCTCAATTCTTCTCCATCAAACCTCACCAAAAGCTCTTATTCTTGAAGATTAATCACTTTTCACATTGAAAGTGATTAATTCTTGAGCTTAGCCTTCATCACTTAGCATTCTTTGGTTGGATTTCTGGAATTTCATCTCATTCTACTTCAATCCAAGGGTTGCACACCATTTATTTTGGTGCAAGTTCGATTTCGGTGCATTTTCGCGATTTTGATCGATTTCGATACGGTTCGTCTACAAGTTGAAGATTCCTCTGGTTTTCTTTGATTTTCTGCATCAATAATCATTTGCAACACTCACCAAGCCAAATCTCCGGCTTGTAGGTTGGTAGATCTAACTAATTTTACCGTTTCGCACATTTTCGTATTGCTCGCCATGTAGTCGATAAATTGTGTATGTGATTTGGTTTTGCATTTGATTGATCCATGATTCAATTGTATTAGTTGATTCTAGATCTGTGTATTTGCTGTTTTCAAGTTCAATTTTCGTGTACAATTTCAATTCCTAGCATGTGGTAGTTGGCTTAAGTGATTATGTGTTGAAAACTATTTTTCTGTTATTTTTGCCACTGTCACAGTGTTAATCGGTTAACCATATGGGTTAATCGGTTAACCAGGTCTTTTTTTCACTAAAAACGCAGGTTCGCGCACTGTTAATCGGTTAACGCCCTGGGTTAACCGATTAACACTGTGTCAGAATGCCATTTTCTTGTGTTTTCATGTGTGTTTGCCTTGCTCTCTCCATCTTAATCTCCATTGATCATTATGCTTGATTTTATGGATGTTCTAAATGTCATCTCACTTCTGATTGCAGCATGTTTACGAGTTTTTCGATGCACATTTTCGATTATTCATTTGTTACATGTTCTTAGCATTATATGAACATAGCAATCCTTGCATTATTTTGTTCACATGATACCTGGCTTTGTGTGACATTGTGATGATCATTTGGCACTGTTTGGCACATTTCAATTTCAGTTTGCATTAAGTTTATTTTCCATGAATAAGCTTAATCTTGTATAATCAATAATTCACTCCTTCTTGCTTTAATGACTTTGCATTCTATATGAAAAGTTGTTAGCATGTTTATCCCTTGATTAATTGATCGAGAGTTTGTTTCGATTAATCAATCTTCCCTTCTCCCTTTCTTTAGGCCTCCCTTAGAACTTTTTCTCTCATTTCCCCCGTAGAGTTGGAGTTCGCGCCACGTCTTGCATCGGAGCATGGTACAAATTAGCGTCGTTATGCTGTCCGTTTCTCTACGCGGAAGCACTGTACAACTTGGAGTTGTTGAACCGTCCTGTTCAATTTCCGCATTACACCCTGGGTGTTAGAGAAGGGATGAGAAGGGAGAATTCCTACTCTCATTCTGACTATTTTAGGTAGGGGACGAATGACCCTATGCTTGGCTTAGTCATCTCTAACTCTAGGCGGTATCGCATTCTCTTTTCCCCAGTCGATTCGATCCTTGACCACTCTTTGCTCTTGGCAATCTCTTTTGATCCTCGATCACTCCTATCTATTTCAATCTATCTCTCTCTTGATCTATCACCATTCTTTTTGGTTACGATCCTTTGTTCATTGGGTTAGCAAGCTTTCTTCGTTTCAACACCCTATTTTATTCTTGTAATCAATCATTACTTGTCGATTCCCCTGAAGAGTTTCTTTTCTCTTTCTTCGGTCTAACACAGTTTTCCTGTAACGACCATTCCTCCCCAGGAGTTCACAACCTTTCCTTTGGTTCCTCTCCCTTTGATTGGTTAACCACTGTCTGTCAGTTAAAACACCAATGTTTGTAATCTTTCTTTCAGTTAAACACAGTCCGTCTGTTAAAATACTGAACCCTTTTTCGAGTTAATCACCTTCTCTTGGTTAATCACTCGCTTCTCTCTTCGGTTGATCGCAGTCCGTCTGTAAACACCGAATTCCCCGCAGTTGGCAACCTCTTCTTGGTTCGGATACTTGCACCCTTGGGTTAGTAGCCTTTCTTTGGTTCAAATACCCTTTCTTCGGTTGAGTACTGTTTGTTCAGTCAGTTTACCGAAAGCCTTTGGGGTCACGACCTTCGCTCGGTCTTACACCCGTGTTCTTTGGTTGATCACAGTTTCTCTGTTAAAACCAATGCTTCTCTACTCCCACAGAGTTGCAGTATTTTCTTCTTCGGTTAACCACTGCCAGCCAGTTAACATACCGAATTTCCCATTTCTCCTGGTTATGACACCATCCCTTTGTTCGGATCCCCATCAGAGTCCTTTCTATTACCCTTACTCTTACTTTCTGGTTTCGACACCAATTTTCTTTGTTATCCCCAGCGGAGTTTCTTTCGGTCTTGGTTTTGACACCACTCTTTCCCTATTCTTTTGTGCAAACGCTCTTACTATGCGGCCTTCCCCAGTAGAGTTTTTTCCTTTATTCCCGTTCTTGGTTTTGACACCACTTCTCTCGTTTCTTTGTTTCTCTCTTGTTTCCTTTACCGTTCGGTTCCCACGAACTACGGAAGCTCTGATTCTGCATTCTCTTGGATGTATGATACGTAGGCACGAGACGTAATGTCTTGGCGAGTACACTTCCACCCTTCCTTCCTTCTCCTTTTCTTCCTTCTCTTTTCTGTCCCCTGGTTCTCTGAACTACGGCGCTCTGATTTCCTCATTGCACTATGAGGGTACGTAGGCACGAGGACTTCGTTCCTCCGCGAGCACTTTCCTTCTTTTCCTTCTCTTTCCCCTTTTTATCTCTGTCCTTTTATTTTAGCTAGAAGCCTTTAGATAGATAACCCATCCAAGCCTAGAAGCAAGCGAAATGGCTCCCGTCAAGTACGACAGATGCGTTAGGTGCTAATACCTTCCTTTCGCATAACCGACCCCCCGTTCCCGTTTCTCTTCCCCAGGGTTTTATCGATATTTTCCCTGTCCTTTGGGACTAAATAAAGTTCGGTGGTGACTCTGTTGTATCTTTGAGTGTGTGATTCACTCGGGTAGATTTCCAGCTATCTTCACTGACGAGAACAACTTCGGATACGAATCTCGTATCTTGATCTCCAATTCCCAGGTCACACTTCCTCCAACAGCTCCTGCCCAAGCTACTCTCACTAAAGGAATATCTTTTCCTCTTAGTTGTTTCATCTTGCGATCCTCGATCCTTGTCGACATCGCCTCCATGATAAGATTAACTCGAATCTGTACTTCATCCCTCTAAAGCACATGGGATGGGTTAGTAATATACTTCCGAAGTTGCGACACATGAAACACGTCATGCGAATTCGAAGGTTCCGGTGGCAACACCACTCTATAAGAAACAACCCCAACTCTCTGCAAAATTGGATACGGACCAATGAACTTAGGATCTAACTCCTTCGATTTCAGCGCACGACCAACACCGGTCACAGGATTGACCCTTAGAAATGATGACTCGATTCTGTATCATTTATTTCGATTTAATTCGTGCATGTTTTATTGTATTTTTATCGAGTCATTATCATTTCATGTATTATTTGCTTATGTTTCCTTTCATTTTCCATTTACATGTCCCATATCAGCTCCAAGGAAGAAAATATCAAGAATTGAGCTTAAAAGAATAGAAAAAGTGGAGAATTGCATGATTCTGCCTCACCCAGATGAAAGGCGTTTGCCATTCCCCCCAGTTCGACTGAATGGTGCTCTCCATAGCAGAAAATGAGGGAAATTCAAAGCCCAGATGAATGGCAACCGCCATTACCCCTACGGCGACCGCCGTTGCTTTGCGAGAGTAGTTTTCTGAGGCAGTTCTGGTAGTTTGCAAGTTTAGTTTTCAAATTTTGAATTCAAATGCTTGGAGCCAGATTTTCCTATATATAGAGCATCAGAGGTCTGCATTTGGGAATCCAAGAACCTTGCGGAAGCGCTGCCGAAATTTCATTAGCCTAACCACTTATATCATTTGCCATAGTATTGATCACTCACACCGAGAGATTGATACATTTGTTGTACTTTTCGTTTCTATTGTTGCTGATGTACACTTGGATCAACTAATTAATACAAGTTTCATTTTCCATTTAATTACTTCGGATTTCAGGTTATTTACAATTCGCTTATTTTACTGCATTATTTAGTCTTGCTTTTATGCTTTATAATTTGTTTCCACCATCAAAGTGTAAATCTGATCTTAAACAAAAACCAGCTAATATGTATGTTTTAAACTTTAGAAATGTTAATGCATTAGTGTTAGATTTAATTATGTCTGAGTAGAATCGCTTTGAGTCCGTAGATTGAGGACCGTTGTTCCGACGGGACTCTGTAGAATCCTTCGGTGTTTAACTTTTGTTTTTAAAATTCTGGTCTTGGTGTCTAAACTGAATTTAGGCAGCCTTGTCATGAGAGCGAGAGGTTATTTAATAGCATTTCATCACGAGAGTGAGAAACGCACCAAGGCGTGTCCAATAGAGCGAGAGTTTGAGGTAATCACTGGATAGTAGGCATCGGACATTGAGCCTAAATGCAGCGAGAGCGCTTTAGGGCCTCATTTAGTTTATGTTAGTTTTCAAAACGCACCTTTTAACTACCGAGCGAGCGAGAGCAAAATCTTGGGGTCATTAGGCGTGGCTTGGTTAAGACCGTGAGAGCGTGAGGTCGAGCCTTTAAACTGGTATATCCTTCAGACCAATTTCCAGACCTTTGTTAACACTCGGATTTTACGGAGTCCCAAGGAGCACGGAAATCATTCTCCGGTCTCGTCTTTATTGTTGTTTTTCAAATCCCGTTAAAAACCAAATTTATTTTACCACCAAATCCAGCCTTAGCTTTACACCGCAATAATCGATCACTCTAGGTTGATTATTAATCCCTGTGGGTTCGACAATCTTTTAAAACTATGCGATAAGCGGTATACTTGCAGCAGTAATCTGACCATATACGTAAAGCCGCGACCAAGTTTTTGGCGTCGTTGCCGGGGATTAACTTAGTTAATATTGTGATATTTTCGTTGTACAGTATAGACTAAGACAATTTTTTTTCCTTTTCGATTCGTCAATTGTATGCCAAACACTCGCTCACAAGGCGAAGAGTTAGAGCAACCAATCAACGAAATCGAACGTCACATACTTCTGAGACGCCGAATTAACAAATTCCTTCATAGATATAACATCCCAGATCCTCTTATTCCCTACTCAGATTCGGAAACCGAATCAAAACCAGAACAAAACATGGCAGATGGACCGAGAGAACGTCCTCTAAAGTATTACGCTATTCCATCACAAGATGAACCACATAACATCATTGCTGCCCCATCTATTAACCGTAATGATTTCAAGCTGAAACCTTCGCTAATATCTGCAGTTCAACAAAACCAGTTCTCAGGTAATGCTACGGATGACCCGAACCTTCACTTATCAATATTCGTACAATATGCGGACACCGTAAAAGCCAACGGACTTAGTCAAGAAGCAATTAGACTAAGACTTTTTCCGTTCTCATTGAGAGATAGAGCGAGAGCTGGGCTCCAGTCTCTACCATCCCACTCAGTGACGACATGGGACGAGTTGAAGAAAGTCTTCTTAGCCAGATATTTCCCACCAAGCAAGACAGCTATGCTGAGAGCCCAAATTAACGGATTTAAGCAAAAGGATAACGAATCTTTATTCGATGCTTGGGAGAGATACAAGGACATGTTGAGGTTATGCCTACACCATGGACTTGAAGAATGGATGATAATACATACCTTTTACAGCGGACTACTGTACAATACCAAAAAGAATATGTGCGCTGCCGCAGGCGGTGCACTAATGGATAAACTGTATGCAGAAGCTTATGAACTCATAGAGACTATGGATCAAAACCATTTCCAATGGGGAGGTGAACGCGCTGGTATAGAGAAACCAACTCCGAAAGGAGGAATGCACGAAGTCAATGGTATAGATCGAGTCAATGCTAAAATGGACGTGCTTGCTCAAAAGATCGAAAATTTAGCAGTAGCATCACCAGCAGCTACCGTAGCTGCGGTGACACCAAATTGTGAACTATGCGGAAACCCTGGGCATACAAACGCTGAATGTCAAGTGTTGGCTAGTACTCCTACCGACCAAGTGAACTATGCTCAAGGGAACCCGTATTCAAATACTTACAATCCTGGCTGGAGAAATCACCCGAATTTTTCATATAAGAATAACAATGCTTTAAATCCACCTAACCCAACACCTGTTATTCCACCTGGATTTCAGAAAGGAGTACAACCCGCTCCATCTCTACCAAAAAAATCAAATATGGAAATCATGATGGAAAACTTTATGAATGCTCAAGCTCAGCAAAACAGGGATTTCGCGAATCAAAATGCTCACACGAGTGAATTGATAAAACAATTGTCAAGCAAGCTTGATGTTATGGCTACTCATAACAAAATGTTAGAAACTCAAATTTCTCAGGTAGCCTAACAACAATCAACTAACGCAGCCCCCGCTGGAGCATTTCCTGGCCAACCACAACCAAACCCAAAAGGTCATGCTAACACTATAACTTTGCGAAGCAGAACAGAGTACGATGGACTCGTTGACCCGAGATTCCAAAATTCAGCCATGCACCAAAATTTACCAAAGGGAACCGAGAAAACAAAGGAGCTTAACACGGAGAAGGAAGATGAAAGCGGAAAGGCCGCAGAGAAAGAAACACCTTATGTGCCTCCGCCAGCATATAAACCACCTGTGCCTTATCCCCAAAGACTAGCTAAATCAAAAAACAAAGGACAGTTTAAGAAATTCGTAGAGCTTCTAAGGCAACTGAATATAACGATACCTTTCACAGAAGCTATTATGCAAATGCCCTCATATGCCAAACTCCTTAAAGAGATCCTATCAAACAAGAAAAAGTTAGAAGATAACGAAACCGTTATGCTCACTGCCGAGTGTAGTACCATACTTCAAAATAGCATGCCTCATAAACTAAAAGATCCAGGTAGCTTTTCCATACCTTGTGTAATCGGAAAGACTGTCATAGACAAAGCGTTATGCGACTTAGGAGCCAGTGTTAGCCTAATGCCCCTATCCACATGTAAGAAACTTGACATAGGAGACCTGAGGCCAACGAAGATGTCTCTACAACTAGCAGACCGTTCTGTGAAATATCCAGTAGGTATGCTAGAAAACATGCCAGTTCGCATAGGTCAGTTTTATATTCGGACAGATTTCGTGATAATGGACATTAAGGAAGACTCTAATATACCAATCATCTTAGGTAGACCGTTCTTAACAACAGTTGGAGCTATAATAGATGTGAAGAAGGGAAAATTAACCTTTGAAGTAGGGGAAGAAAAAGTCGAATTTATTTTAGCCCAATTCCTAAAGGCCCCTGCTTTAGACGATTCATGTTGTTTTCTAGACGTTATTGACGAATGCATCAGCGAACTGGAGAAGGAACTGACAAGGTACACAGAAGTACTAAAGATTCGAGCCCCTCCAATATTCGAAGACGATAACTGGCATGAGCCGTATGAAGATGACAGTCTAAGAGAATGCCTAACACTCACACCCGATCCAATGCCTTGCCCAAAGAAACCATCTGTAGAACTCAAAACATTACCCAAAGATCTAAGGTATGAATTCCTAGACACTGAACTTGAAAAACCCGTAATAGTTAATGTTGATTTAGGACAAATAGAAATCGAGAAATTGTTAGAAGTCTTGTGGAAATATCCCACAGCTCTTGCATATAACATCTCCGATCTAAAAGGGATAACTCCCTCTATATGTATGCATCGCATCATGATGGAGGAAGACTGTAAGACATCCAGAGAACATCAAAGACGATTGAACCCTGTCCTAAGCGATGTAGAAAAGAGAAAAGTGCAAAAACTATTGGAAGCAGGAATCATATATCCGATATCTGACAGCAAATGGGTCAGCCCAGTGCATTTCGTACCAAAGAAGGGTGGTGTTACAGTTGTAACTAACGAAAAAGGCGAGTCCGTAACAAAACAAACTCAAACTGGATGGAGGATGTGCATAGACTATAGAAAGTTGAATACGGCTACTAGGAAATATCATTTTCCTTTACCCTTCATAGACCAAATGCTTGAACGGCTAGCCAAACATTCATATTTTTGTTACTTAGACGGATACTCAGGATTTTTCCAAATACCTGTTCATCCTGATGACCAAGAAGACCACATTTACCTGCCCCTATGGCACATTTGCCTATCGTCGAATGCCATTTGGACTGTACAATGCTCCCGCAACATTTTAGATATGCATGATGTCGATCTTTGCTGATTTCATAGACGACATAATAGAAGTCTTTATGGACAATTTCTCTGTGTGTAGGGGAAGTTTCGAACACTGTATGTCAAACCTTGAGATGGTACTTGAACGATGCGTCAAAGTGAACCTTGTGTTAAATTGGGAGAAGTGCCATTTCATGGTGCGACAAGGTATAGTTCTTGGACATGTAGTATCTGATAGAGGTATTGAAGTAGACAAAGCAAAGATAGAAATCATAGAAAACCTTCAACCACCAAAAACAGTTAGAGAAGTACGAAGCTTTTTAGGACATGTCAGTTTTTACCGACGATTCATTAAAGACTTCTCTAAGATTACAAAACTTTTGACTTGACTGTTGATGAAAGAAGCTGAATTTATATTCGATGAAGAATGCTTGAAAGCATTTGAACATCTGAAGAATGCTCTTATTACCGCACCAATTATGCAACCACCTTATTGGAGTTTACCATTTGAAATAATGTGCGATGCTAGCGACTATGTTGTAGGCGCTGTCTTAGGACAAAGAAAGGATAAAAGACTTCATGTTATTTACTACGCAAGTAGAACCTTGGACAACGTACAGATGAACTATGCGACCACAGAAAAAGTACTTCTAGCTGTTGTGTTCGCCTTAGATAAATTTCGTTCCTATCTGGTAGGAGCAAAAATTACTATCTATACCGAGCATGCCACTATTAGGTACCTGTTGACTAAGAAGGATGTCAAACCAAGACTCTTGAGATGGATCTTGCTTTTGCAGGAATTCGATTTAGAGATAAAGGATAAGAAAGGTACAGAAAACGTGGTAGCAGATCATCTCTCTAGGATTAAGGATCTAAAGCCTGAAGGAGTGCCTATAAACGATGATTTTCCTTACGACAGACTAGTAGCCCAGTTGGAAAGGGAAAGCAAAACTGTAGAATGTTCCTTGTTATTTAATGATGTAGAGACAAATGAAGTAGTAGAAGCAATCTATACAAAAACCACATTGCCATGGTATGCTGACTTTGTCAACTACCTAGAAGTCAAGGTGCTTCCACCAGATTTAACATACCAACAGAAGAAGAAATTTTTCCATGACCTTAAACAATATTACTGGGATGAACCCCTATATATTATTCAAGAGAGGCGCCGATGGAATATTTCGTCGATCTGTCCCTGAATCGAAAATAGAGGATGTCATATCCCAATGCCATGCTGCACCATATGGAGGACATGCCAGTACATCAAAAACATGCGCAAAGATATTACAATCTGGCCTCTTTTGGCCAAACCTTTGGAAGGACGTTCACATTGCCGTTAAGAACTGTGATCAGTGCCAACACACTAGAAATGTTTCTAGACGCGATGAGATGCCGCAAAAGGGAATTTTGGAAGTCGAAGTCTTTGATGTATGGGGGATTGATTTCATGGGACCCTTTCCATCTTCTTTTGGAAACAAATACATACTCGTCGCGGTTGATTACGTATCAAAATGGATTGAGGCGATAGCTTCACCTACAAATGATGCACGAGTGGTGGTAAAACTTTTCAAGAACATAATCTTTCCCAGATTCGGTGTACCAAGAATTGTCATTAGTGATGGCGGTTCCCATTTCATTTCGAATGTTTTCGGGAAGCTATTGCTTAAATACGGAGTACGACACCGAGTAGCAACACCCTATCACCCTCAAACTAGTGGACAAGTAGAAGTGTCGAATAGGGAGATCAAGCAGATTTTAGAAAATACCGTTGCAACCTCTAGGAAGGATTAATCTACTAAACTTCATGAAGCTCTGTGGGATTACAGAACCGCCTACAAGACCCCCATAGGAACCACACCGTATAAACTAGTTTATGGAAAGTCGTGTCATCTGCCTGTGGAACTTGAGCATAAAGCTTATTGGGTCATTAAGACCCTGAATATGAATCATAAGGCAGCAGGCGAGAAAAGGATTCTGGATATCCATGAATTAGAAGAACTAAGACTAGATGCCTATGAAAATGCCCGAATATATGAAGAAAGAACCAAGAAGTGGCATGATAAAAATATAACAAAGAAGGAGTTTAACGAAGGAGATATAGTTCTCCTCTTGAACTCCAGGCTTAAACTTTTTCCCGAAAAATTACGTTCTAGATGGTCTGGTCCTTTCGAAGTTACAAAAGTCTTACCAAGTGGAGCAGTTGAAATTAGAGGAAAGTCGAATGAGACGTTCTTTGTGAACAGCCAGAGACTCAAGCACTACCACTTAGTAGAAAACAAGGAATTCATCACTAATTACAAGTTGGAAGAGCTTCCCGCTCTTCCCGACAAATGATTCCCTTTTCAATTCTAATGTCGAGCTTCCGACATTAAACAAAGCGCTCTGTGGGAGCTAAACCACGATCTTTAGTTTTTATTTTACTTTGTTAGTTTTAGGACACTGCATGCATGTTTAGTATGAAATCTATACAATGTACATCACTGTTTGTTGCATCTCATTATTGTTGCTATTATAATCAGTATTATGATTATTATCACTATTTTTATCTTACTAACGTGTAGCTAATAGTATTATTCCCCTAATATTGTAATGTTTTTCAATTTTCAGGAGACCCTTCTCTAGGAAAACTTTGACCAGCAACCATGCAGACTTTTGAAAATCGTGTCGTTGTATTCATGAACGATGTCCAGAGGCGTCGATTTAAGGCTTTGTCTCAAAGAGACTTTGGTCTATCCATCTATCCTGACGACTCGGCTATGCAAACCCTTAGCATCCGAGACAGTGTTATTTTCCTTCTGATCCAGATAGGCTGGTCCCACTTTGCCTTAGAGAAGAGATTTAGCACTTACCGTAGCCTGACCTTGGAGTTCTTAAGCTCCCTCTATTATGATGCCACCTGTGGTTTTGGATTTGGCCGCAAATTGGCTACCTTCAGGTTATTCGGAAACAAGTACATATTCACCCACCATGAGTTCGCTGAATTATTGGGTTTTCCTAATGAACCCGATGCTGTGACCAATACCCCTGCTGATGCCTTCACTAGCTATGATCTTTAACATTTCTGGGGTACCATAACCGGAAACGGTAATGCCGAACCTGATGCCTTGTTTTCTGAAAGCATCCACAATCCTGGATGGAGATATTTCCATAAGGTTCTCGTTCACACTTTCTTTGGCAAAGAAGAGAACATTACATCTGTGTTGAGGGATGAGCTATATATCATGCTCTATGCATCCCAGGGAAGACCTGTCAATGCAACCCCATATTTACTTGCTAATTTCATTCGTATTGCCCGTGATTCCTTTGAACCGATCTTAATAAGTGGGTTGGGGACTATGATTGCTGATGTAATTAGGACGAGGTACCATCTGAACCGTTCCTTTGCATTCGGTGGTTTTCGCCCGATGGACATTAGTTTTTGTTTCAACAGAGGCATTATTGCTAATATTGGCCTGGTTGAATTCGAGTTACTTATCGATAATGCTGTAGTCCATACTTTCACCCTACCCACCCATGAAAAGACCAGTGTGCACAATAAGGACAATTGGCTCTATGATTTGGAGGTCGTCAAAGAGTTTCTGACTCCACCCGACTCTCCTCAGGCTTACCAAAACCGAGATACCATTATGTCTGCCGAGGCCACTCAAAGTTTCGAAGTCGATCCTGATACACCACCTGTGAATGTAGTTGCTGCTATTAATGCTCTCCGGTCCGAAGTGGATTCTTTCTGAGATGAGATTTCCTCTCTCCGAGTCTATTTCATTGGACTTATAGATGTCGTGCATGAGGAGTTGGACCATATGTTCCAAATTGTCTACTCCCTTAGACAACATCATGGATGATCCATAGCCGCACCTATTTACCTGTTTTTCTTAGGATAGTTTGCTTACATGTATAGTGTTTCCCTTTCTTGTATCGTTTGTACTGTTAATTTCCATTCCACTGTGTACCGTCGGGATGCCGACGTGTAAATGTAATGAACTTCAGTTTCATTTAAGGCAAGTTTCTTTCTCTTTAAGTTTTTATTTTAGTGTTTTAAATCCTTACTTAACTAGTTGTTAATGTTTAGCAAATTTAGGTTTGTCAAGAAAACAAGAAAAACCAAAAAAAAAATTTAGTAACAAGTTTACATTCTGCCAAGCAAGAAACCAAAAGGCGTGCCTGGAGCAAATGGCGGTCGCCATATGCATAACGGTGCTCATCGTTCCTTCGAACAGGCAGAACACGTTATTTCCCTCATGAGACACGCTTTTGCCTCCTTAATACCCATTCAAGACACTCTTGCATGTTCCTAGACCCCCTAAGTACCTAGTAAACCCTTCATCATCCCATATTAACTTCTAATCATCCATATTCACCCACTTAACCCTTATTTAAACACCCCTAACCACACATTACCATTCACCTTTCTCAAACCCGCTTTCCATTTCTCTACACACTTTAGAAAATTTCCACAAGCACCATCCTCCTAAGAAACAACCATGGCTGCTAACCAAGAGATAGATTACATGGGCATTGAATTCCCCGACGGAGAAATTGGAGCCACCATGCGTTCGAACTTTCACAGAGTATCCAAAAGGCCAGTCTATGCCACAAGGTATCCAGAGCCCGAAACTCTTCGCACCTTGGGTCTTTATGATAGCGTCTCGTGGATGCTCAGGAACTTAGGTATGACTCGTTTCTGCTTCATGTTTAATCCCTTTTTCGTTAGACTTACTTATGAGTTTCTTAGTTCAGTCTGGTATGTCCATGATCTTAACCGCACCACCAGAACCATTTATTTCAGAATCTTTAACGTTGATTATTCGCTAACTCATGAGAAGATAGCTGAATATTTTGGTTTTCCTACCGGTGAGGGTCTTGCGACTCAAGCACCCTTGGACAGTGACTGGGAGGAAGGAGCCTTCCAATTCTGGAATCAAATAACCAACACAAGAGCCACCAAATGGGAGGGCTTGAAAGCCACGACCATCCATAACCCTGCATTTCGTTATTTTCACCGCACCCTCGCCTCCACCATTTTCGGCCGAGAAAACCCAGGGAACGTGAATTCTAAGGATCTATTCTTTATTCACTGTGCACTTTTCCAAACCCGAGTGAATCCTACACCGTTCCTCCTAGCCCATTTTATTAGCGTAGAGAACAGAGTCGGTGGTTCCATCTGCATAGGCGGTATCATTACTGCCAGTGCCACCTGTTTAGACTTAGAAGCCGATTTAGAAAACGAAGAAAGCATACGTTGTCTCTATGTCGACATTGACTTTTGCCGTAATGTGCGGCTTGTCAAGAGTTTGCATCGTAACAAGTATCACTTTATGGTCCAGACACGTGAGTTCTGAGGTTTTTCTTTTCCAAATGTTGAGCGTGTTAATGTGCGTCGAAGAGCCAATTGGCTATTTGATCTAGGAGCCCGTGATTTAGAGGAGGAGAGCGACGAGAGGCACTACCGTGATGTCATGGGGCAGCATTCTGAGCAGCCCCGTACTCATAGTCGCACCACTAACATTCCTGGGTCTAGCACCCAAGCACACACGGCACCCTTTTCTGATTTTGCAGGTATTCGTTCATCATTGGATGATATTCCGTCAGAGCTTAGACAGCAGAGGGAGAGAGATGTCGCACGTGATGTGCAGGTGCATGAGTTAGAGAGGAGGCAGTACGATTTCATGGAAAGGGCTGAGTTGGATTTGAGAGATGTTGTCTCAGAGATGGCGGGACTGCGCAGGGAGGTAAACCGAATTGCAGATTATGTCCAGCATGTCCCACAGGACAACCCAGCCATCAGGCAGGATAGACACCCTCGTGGAAGGCGTGCTCGATATCGTTGATGTATCCAGGTTCTATCGCTCCTTCTTTCACCTTAGACTAAGACATTGGGGACAATGTCTAATTTAAGTGTGGGGGAGGAGTCGTTTATTACTTTTATTTATTTCTTGCTTTCTAGTTTAGTTTGTTTTCATTGTCGAGTCATATGCACGTTTGAGTCATTTTTACTTTACGTTTTTCTGTGTCTAATAACTCCCGTATTTGACCCCAATTTCAAATAAAAAAATTTCTTTTTAGACTCAAAGGCATGACGCGTATAGTATAGGTTGTTTCATTCTTTGATTTAGGCGAGGTAGGCAGACTTGGGAAAGTTTTGAAAATATCGATACCGTTCCTACACCTTAGATTCCCTAAATATGTGGTATTGATTTAAATAGACATTATGCCATGACCTTATGCCTAGTTTCTTAGAAGTAACCCCTTGATTAGTTTATTCTAGTAGTCAGCACCATCCGTGTGTACGAACTAAGTAACGAACCGATGCAAATATGTGTGATCTCAAAAGTTGTTTTATGTGATTTTTATAGAAAAAACGAATAAAAGACATGTTCCCGCTAAGTTAGGTGGTCCTCACCCAACCATTTAGCCTAAAGGTTCGGACTCTTGAAATTCGTAAGCAAAAGAAAGCATAAAATGCAAAAAAGAAAAAAATTTGTTGAATAAGATATCATAAACACTAACAGGTTCGCTTACCATGTAAGTACAAAGGATAACGGGCTTAATGTGATTGCGCTTGAATGAAAAAGAGGTGAAATAAGATGAAGGATATAGGTCTAGTTATAATGTCATGATTTGATTTGGTATTGCATAGGAAGGGAATATTCGCCCGCTTCTGTGGAATCGTGTCACTACGGTATCCTTGTTTTCACTATTCAGTACCTATCCATTTCACTGTAGCCTAACAACCTAGTGCTTGGATTGTTTTTGTCGTGCCTAAGAGTCTAAACATCGTGCTTTCTGTTTTATTACACTGGGAGTTTGCTTGAGAACAAGCAAAAGCCTTAGTGTGGGGGAGTTTGATTACTCGATTCCGTATCGTTTATTTCGATTCGATTCGTGCATGTTTGATCGTATTTTTATCGAGTCATTGTCATTTCATGTATTATTTGCTTAAGTTTCCTTTTATTTTCCATTTACAGGTCCCATATCAGCTCCATAGAAGAAAAGATCAAGAATTGAGCTTAAAAGAATAGAAAAAGTGGAGAATTGCATGATTCTGCCTCACCCAGATGAAAGGCGTTCGCCATTCCCCCCAGTTCAACTGAATGGTGCTCGCCATAGCAGAAAAGAAGGGAAATTCAAAGCCCAGATGAATGGCGACCACCATTAGCCCTACGGCGACCGCCGTTGCTTCGCGGGAGCAGTTTTCTGAGGCAGTTCTGGCAGTTTGCAAGTTTAGTTTTCAAATTTCGAATTCAACAACTTGGAGCCAGATTTTCCTATATATAGAGCATCAGAGATCTGCATTTGGGGATCCAAGAACCTTACGGAAGCGCTGCCGAAATTTTATTAGCCTAACCACTTATATCATTTGCCATAGTATCGATCGCTCACACCGAGAGATTGATACATCTGTTATACTTTTCGTTTCTATTGTTGCTGATGTACACTTGGATCAACTAATTAATACAAGTTTCATTTTCCGTTTAATTACTTCGCATTTCAGGTTATTTACAATTTGCTTATTTTACTGCATTATTTAGTCTTACTTTTATGCTTTATAATTTGTTTTCACCATCGAAGTGTAAATCTGATCTTAAACAAAAACCAGTCAATATGTATGTTTTAAACTTCAGAAATGTTAATGCATTAGTGTTAGATTTAATTATGTCTGAGTAGAATTGCTTTGAGTCCGTAGATTGAGGACCGTCGTTCCGACGGGACTCTGTAGAATCCTTTGGTGCTTAACTTTTGTTTTTAAAATTCTGGTCTTGGTGTCTAAACTGAAATTAGGCAGCCTTGTCGTGAGAGCGAGAGGTTGTTTAATAACATTTCATCACGAGAGTGAGAAACGCACCAAGGTGTGTCCAATAGAGCGAGAGTTTGAGGTAATCGCCGGATAGTAGGCATCGTACATTGAGCCTAAATGCAGCGAGAGCGCTTTAGGGCCTCATTTAGTTTATGTTAGTTTTCAAAATGCACCTTTTAACTATCGAGCGAGTGAGAGCAAAATCTTGGGGTCATTAGGAGTGGCTTGGTTAAGACCGCGAGAGCGTGAGGTCGAGCCTTTAAACTGGTATATCCTTCAGACCAATTTCCAAACCTTTTTTAACACCCGGATTTTACGGAGTCCCAAGGAGCACGGAAATCATTCTCCGGTCTCGTCTTTATTGTTATTTTTCAAATCCCGTTAAAAACCAAATTTCTTTTACCGCCAAATCCATCCTTAGCTTTACACCGCAATAATCGATCACTCTAGGTTGATTATTAATCCCTGTGGGTTCGACAAACTTTTAAAACTACGCGATAAGTTGTATACTTGCAGCAGTAATCCGGCCATATACGTAAATTCGTGACCAAGAAACACATGGTCGCCCTCGCTAATATCCAAGTTTTTTCTCCTATTATCATGATAACTTTTCTGCCTACTCTGGGATGTCTTCATCTTCTCTCTAATCCTCTGAATTATCTCAGTAGTCTGTTGCACAATCTCGGGTCCAAGTATTGTACTCTCTCCAAACTCATACCACCATAGAGGCGTCCTACACCTCCTACCATACAATGCTCCAAAAGGCGCCATTCCAATACTAGAATGGTAACTGTTATTGTAAGTAAATTCAATCAAAGGTAAATGAGTATCCCAAGCACCTCCCTGTTCGAGTATACAAGTTCTCAGTAGTCTTCTAGTGACTAGATGGTCCTCTCAGATTTCCCATCTGTTTGTGGATGATAAGTAGAACTTAACTTCAAACTAGAACCCAAAGCTTCCTGCAAGCTCTTCCGAAATCTGGAAATAAACCTCGGGTCTCTGTCAGACATAATGCTCGACGGAACCTCGTGCAACTTCACTATTATCCTAATATAAACCTCTGCTAACTTTACCAACAAAAAACTGATGTTAATCGATATAAAATATGCCGATTTTGTCAGTCTATCCACAATTACCCAAATATCAACAAAGCCTCTCGCCGTATTCGGCAACTCAGTCATAAAATCCATCGCGATACTATCCCACTTCCACTCTGGTTTTTCCATCGGTTGCATCAAACTAGAAGGTTTCTGATGTTCCACTTTTGACTTCTGGCAAGTTAAATAAGCATACACAAACCGAGCTATTTCTTTCTACATACCTGGCCACCAAAACAGTTTCTTAAGGTCTTGATAAATTTTTGTAGCTCCTGGATGAATACTCAAGCTACTCCTGTGGCTTTCCTCCAAGATCATTTTTCTCACTTCAGGATTATCCGGCACACAAATTCCGCCTCTAAACCTCAACACACCCAAATTATCCACTTTAAAGTCACGTTCTGTATCTGACCCTCCTTCGATCATCAAATCCACCAGTTTCAAATCAAGTTTTTGACTCTCCCTAATCTCACTAAGGAACTCATTATTAACTTTCAACATACCCAACATCACACTCTCAGGAGTCAGTTCACAAACCATGCTCAAGTCTCTAAATTGCTTAATTAAATCCAACTCTCTAATCATCAATGTCGACATATGAATTGTCTTCTGACTCAAAGCATCCGCCACGACGTTAGCTTTGTCGTGATGGTAACTCAAGCTAAAATCATAGTCATTCAAGAATTCCAACCACCTTCTCTGCCTCATATTCAACTCTTTCTGGTCAAATAAATATTTCAAACTTTTATGATCACTGAACACTTCAAACCTCAATCCGTAAAAATAATGCCTTCAGATCTTCAACACAAAAACCACTGCACCTAACTCAAGGTCATGAGTATGATAATTCCTTTCATGTACTCTCAATATCGTGTGGCATAAGCCACTACCTTACCATCTTGCATCAAGATTCCGCATAATCCCATTTTAGTCGCATCACAATACACCATAAAAGGTTCATATGGCTTTGGTAGAGTCATTACTAGTGTTGTAGTCAACCTCTTCTTCAATTCCCTGAAACTCTCTACACACAAGATGTCCCACACAAAGGCCTGACATTTTCTAGTCAACTGAGTCATAGGAATGGCCAAATTAAAAAACATCCTTCAATAAACATGCGGTAATAACCCACCAAACACAAGAAACTCCTAATCTCCATCACTGATTTCGAAGGTTCCCACTGAAGTACAACGCTTACTTTGGGTGGATCCATTACTGTGCCATCACCAGAAATAACGTGTCCCAGAAAACTCACCTCATGCAACAAAAACTCACATTTTGAAAGTTTCGTAAACAACTTATTATCTTTCAACACTTGCAACGATGCAACTTTAGAACATAAGGGTTTCATCTTCTAGAAGCTCGTCCACTTAGCCGACAACAACATTAGCTCTCTACTATCACCAAATCCAGATCCACACTCTAGAGTCAAGTCACAATTATCTTCAGGAAAACATCAAGGATTACACACCACTGGCATATCTCTAGCCGTCACCTTGCTCTCTACTCCCTGAGAAGCAACCATCAACAATACCTGATCGTTCTCCCTCAGAGACATCCTAACTTGACCGACGGACAAGAAATTCGAATTCACCTTACCTTCAGATATAAGAATCTTCATCGACATCGTCAAAACAATCTATAAGCACTTGGCTTAACTACAAATAATTCACTGTACACACCATCTAAGTTGGCAAGACACGTCCATTCCATCCAACATGATCTCGTCTATTATCAATAAGAGATTAAGGGTATTCAGGTCCTCAATTTGCAAATATACAACTGACAATCATGATGGGGCATAAACCATATTTACCAAACTATAACGGCATTCAACTACGCACTGAGCCATCACTCCACAGCGAAAGCATCTTGGAGAAGCACAAGCCTTCTCCCCCACTTATTTTAATTCTCGCTCCTGCATACAAAAGGTTAGAAAGCAGAGCAAGGACCGACAGTGTTTCACATACATGCCGCGTACTAAGGAACAACCCTAATACAAGTTAGAAAATTACATGACTATATTCACTCTATAGTCAGACTCTACTACGACACTGGCCAGACGGACCGACCTGCTTTGATACCAATTGTAACACCCTACTTTACCCATTCATATAAAAATAGAAAATACAGAAACATTGCGGAATAAAATTAGAGTTTATACACGTAGGATGTCACATTACCAAAACAACATCAAAGTGAAGTATCAATTCGCTTCAAATTTTATTATTTCATAAAAATAAGTAGTTTTGATTAAACAGCGGAAATAAATCAAACGGTTTAACATAAGGTACGTCAATACTTCGCATAATACGTGGTCCAACAACAATTGATCAAAAACAGATATGTAACAATTAACTAAGAACAAATAGCATAAAAATGTGACGAAATCCCCATCCTTCCCATGTTACGTATCAGAGTGACTCCTAAGACTCGATCAAATAGAATCACAATGCTCCAAGCACTACTCAGGTGCCTGGTCATCTGTACTCCCCAAAAAGCACAGACACAACAAACAGAAAACGGGTGAGAACTACATACAATCAACATACGATAAAAAACACATGCTAAGTAGTAGTTCACACAAACCACACCAATCATACAATCACCATGCACATACAAGTGCCACATCATCATCATTCAGCATAATTAGCCCATATTCAATCATATACATATGCAATGCGACTCGACTGACACGACACATTGCATGCGGTATCATCACAATCACATACGATTCACCCTAGAACCCGATTCCTGTTGGAATTCGGATAAGTCGTATATGTTCCTCTGAACTACAACTTATCTCCACACGACCCCCACATAGAGTCCGGACGAAACTAGGAACCCATCATGGATTCCCACCTAGCTCATCTCCACATCACATAACATGAATGCATAACACAACATTATGCATAATATAATAATTATCCAAGCATAATTCACGATCCTCAATTATCATACGTGAGTCACATACTCACCGTAATTCTCTCAGGAATTACCACCACCGCTCAAGACCGTCAACATAACGACAATCATGGCGCACAAGCATCATACACGTCTCAACCAAACATTCTCATAAAAACCCCACGTATTATCCTATTTAATGTTATTATCAGTTTCTCCTATGTCCAATTATACCATATTAGTCTTACGGATCAAGAGAAATTGTGTTACACACGAAATCGAGACAGAAATTGTGAAAATGGGAAATTTTCACCACAGCCCTGCCCATACGCCTAAGGCCAGCTTCCTACGCCCCAGACCTGCGTATCATACGCGAATAGCCCCATTGCTTAGGCCTCCATATGCATATTGCCTCTTGCCGTACGCGTATGGCCAGAGGCCATTTCCGTCAGAATTCCCCTCAAGAACTCACCATACGCGTAAGGCTACCCCCATACGCGTATGGACCCATCCCTTACGTGTATCATCACGTATGAACAGAAGGTTGTGTTGGCTTGGGGACGGGGTGCGTATCATATGCGTATTGCCCTCTGGGAGTGTCACCTATACGCGTATTGCCCTAGGCGCTACGTGTATTGACTTGCCTGCATAGAAAAATACTCAGTTTCGCATCAGTGCGATTTTCCCCCATTAGAGCACCTTCAAGCTCTTGATTTCGACCCAAAATAACAACAACATTAGTCTATCATTAGTAGTATTGTTCTACATCATTCTTTTCAACGTTTTCTACCATTATAGTCCATTTTCGTTAATCCCTAAAAACCCCAATTTTTAGATCTGGTTCCATATCAGAACCCATCAACAACACTACCAGAATTGCACAAATTTTCCATTCGAAACCAACATACAACATAGATTCATACACACATTCAGTACACAGTTACAAATTAACAGCAACCATTACACAACCATAGCAATCAGACAAGGAAAAGGAAGAATGTACAAAAAATCCTAAGAGGGAAAGGAACCCTCACTACCCTCTCATGTTATTATCACCATTAATGAATCTCATTCTCCCCCTTACCTGAAATTTAAGCTTCGATCCTTCAAAAATGGTGGAAAGCGCTCTTGTTCTTCTTGTCCTAGCTCTCCCTCTTTCTTTCTCTTCTTCTCTTTTCACGTGTTAACTGTTTCCCCTCTAACTTTTGTTAACCTCTCCCTAATTACTCTTTATTTTTCCTTAATTTTAGCCACAATCCAAATATTATTATTACTAATAATAATAATAATAATATGTGTCCATTTATTATTAATTAATTATCATTATAATATTATTCTAAGACTTTTATGCATATTACTCAATTAAGACTAATTTCTCACACTCGCCCTTAACCACACACCCTTAATTAAGTCAATGCCAAACAATCACAAAATGACTAAATATGAAATGGGGTGTTACAACAAATCTTCCACACTAGAAGCCTAGGGTCGAGTTGAATGACAATACTGAGGACGATGGGGATGAAAATGCGAGGGGGAATGGTTCCAAAAAGATGTGTTATCTTGGCCTGCGACTACTCCACCACGTGTTGAAAGTGGTAAAAGAATAAATACAGGGACAACGATATGTTTACGCATTCCACTAAGTGAAGGTTGAGAAACACAAGAAAGGGGGTTTGAATTGGGTTTCATATTTCGTCCCCATTTGCGTAAATCAAACTAATTGTGTTATCATGTAAATAAAATAAATGAACACAATTATTTTATCCTGGTTCACTGTTAACGAAGTTACTCCAGTCCACCCCTCAAGGTGATTTTGCCTTATCACAAGGACTTAATCCAATAATCATTAACATGATTATAACCATAATGGATACCCTTCATTACCTTCTTGAGAATCCTGGAATTCATTCGCCTATCAAGGAATCATCCACTAAGCTTTTAGAAACACACTTAGTCTTCTCAAGCATTCTGGTCATCATTCGACCACTCAAGGAACATTACCTTTTTCAAGGATTTTCGTGTGCACTATATATGCTTCTTACAAGCTGATTACACAAATGAAGTACAATAAACACCTAAGTGTTTCTAGCAAGATGTGAGCAACAACTCCTTGCTTTCTAATACAGAAAAAACTATCTAAAAATAAATCTCTAAGAGATTATAAAGCACTCTAGTTATGTATTTCTTAAACGCTTTCTTATAAGCACTGCGGCTTCTTATCATAAGCTTTAAGCTTATTTCTGATGCACTCCTTTCTAAGTAGGTAATTCTTCTTCCAGCTTAACTATAAAGATAAACTAAGTTACTATGCTTCACTTATTGATGTTTCACTTGATGAGTTTCATATGGATTTAGTATGTTGCATCATTATGCATTCTTCATCATTTTGCTTCAGCTTCTTCTCCATTGATCATTCTTCATTTAAGCTTCAGCTTGAACCATCTTGTACTCCTTTCTTGAGCATACAATACTTTTTCCAATTCAACCATCAAGTTCAACTAAGCTACTATGCTTCACTTATAATGTCTCACTTGAGTAGTTTCATATGGTGTTAGCAAAATCATCATTTGTGCACACTTGTAGTAGCAGCTTCATCTTTGCTTGCTACATGTTAATTTGTTTGTTGTGTTGAATAATAATCCTTTGTATGAACAACAACCAACAATATTTTTATCTGTCTCTCTTTGTGATCAGCGACCACTTCAAGCAATAAGCTATGAGCGACAAGCAACTAGCTTCTAGCTATGAGCAACATTTCTTCAAGCTTCCAAGTCTTCAATTTATATAGCAGGAGAGAATAGATATGTTGAAGGGTATTCTTGGAAACATATTCCAACAGCAATATCCCAACGTTCACATGAAGGAATGGTCAACATCATTGTACAAAAAGCTGCTCATGTGCCACCTTTTCGAGGTAGAGGATACATAGTTTTAGTACTATTATATTCAGCTTAAAACCATTCAAATCTCCAATCTTCTAGCATCTTCTTAGGCTTCAGATATTAACTTGATGAAGCGTGTTGTAGAAGAGTCATTATTTGTGTAATCTTCAGAAACACGGTCTTCAGAATTCCAGATCTTCATTCAGCAGAAACTATTTTGAGAATCTTCAGCACTTGGTTTCTTAGAAGCATTATCTTTAGAGTATTCAGAACCGGTTCCTTCAGAACCTTGTCTTCAGAGTCTTCAGATTTCATTAAGCACGTTCTTTGTCTTCAGAGTCTTCAGCACTTTCTCCAATCAGAACATTATCTTTAGAAACTCTTCAGAACTTGATCTTCTTAAACCGTGTCTTCAGAATCTTCAGAACTTTGTTCACCCGGACCACGTCTTCAGAATCTTCAGAACTTGTAACATTATAAGCGCATCATATTAGAAAGTCTTGTAGACCTTTCTTATATAGTCTTAATTAGAATGTTCAGAACTAACGTTCATTAGAACCGTTGTATTAGAAACATTCATGAATCTTGACTTTAACTTGTACACACATATGTTTTCTTCCAGAATGTTGATAACAGAGTCTGATGACATCACACGCCTTCTTATCAGAGTCAGAATCATATTGACAACAACCACGCACTAGACAATAACCATATCATACATAATTGTTCTCTTAGATAACATGTGCAGTTATCATCAAAACTTAATGGCCAGATGTAGAACCAAATCTTGTTCTAACAATCTCCCCCTTTTTGATGATGACAAACAATGCATTTTGATATAGCAATTCATATATGGTAATCACCATAAATCCAGATTCAGAGATAAGCTTAATGGGCTCCCCCTGATTCTGTTACTCATAAAATTCATTTATGCTTGTTCAGAGTCTCCCCCTGATCCCAAGACTTACAAAATAATTTTGAAGTAGAATCATGTCGATATAGAAGGATTATTTCTCAGTGATGTCTCATTAGAATCTGACTAGAATTGGCTAGTCTTCATCTCAGAACCAAGTTTGCTATCAGAATACTGTAGACGTATCAGAACCTGATTTGTCTTATCAGACTTGATGTATTGCATTATATATCAGAAACTGGTAGATACTTTCTTAGATGCCACACATCATATATCAAAAACCAAATCATCAATATCTTAGCACAGATCACCAACAGGTGCACATATCCTCATGTCATTTGATGGTTCAGAAACCAAATATTTTCTTTTATGACCATGACTTCATTTCATCTTCTAAGAATTTACATTCTTTTAATGTTGGAGTCTAGATACCATATAAAGTTTGGATACCATTGAATTTTAGATACCAATTGAATCATCTTTTCAGAAAGTTATCAACTTCTGATTCATGGACATTTCTTGTTTATGATAAAAGCTTGTTTTGTATTCTTCTTTCTTGTACATGTCTTATGGTGATTATATCTTCTAATCTTTTGTAGAATTGCTTCTGATGTAATCCTATTGCTTCTTGAATATATCTTCTGATATCTTATCAAATACAAATTATGTATTATGATATATCATAGCTTCTGATATGTCTTGTCTTTTGTCTTGTGATAACCTGTTCTAACATACAATGAACTTTTGCGAAGTTCCTGATCAATTCTCAAACATATGGTTAGAAGTAAAACATATTCAATTATGTTTGGGATGATATAATTTAGAAGTAAAACATATTCAATTATGTTTGGGATGATATTATTTAGATTGGATATCAAAATCATATATCACTTTCTCCCCCTTTGTTAGAAATAAAAAAGGTATAGATAAGAAATTGACAAAGTAATATGAAGACAAACATAATGACAGAAAATAAATTTCATTAATATTCAATAGTGATAATGAGAAACAATAATGGTATGCAAAACAATGTCATTGAAAGAGCAAAATAGAGCATAAAGCAAAGAAATCCTAAAGTGCCTAGGTTTTGGGGGTTGAAAAGGTTATTTGATACAGCTGAGTGACCATATCCAGAATACTTTTGTTGACCTCTTCTTGCTCATTAATTTTTGCATTGAGTCTCTTCTGTTCTTTCTGCACATCTATTAAAGTATTCAATACTTGAGAGAACATCATAACTTTAGAGGAGTGTGGCTCATCAGATTGAGTTTCTTTATTTAAGGAGGTTTCTGCAAGATCCTTTTCAATGACAACCTCTTCAGTCACTTCCTTCTCCTTAGTCAAACTTTCTTCACCAACTGCTATCTTCCTTTTTCTTCTTGAACCTGTTTCTGGATTGTGCACTGCAAATGTCCCGGCTAGTCCCAAATTTGCCAAATCTCAGTTGCGAAAGTATTTTCCGTATACAATTTCTGGTGCTACTAGAGGGTTTATCATTTCTATGATATTTCTGTCAGTGAGAAGAGCAGAGATTAGCCTTCCATAAGGAATTCAGGTTCTTTGGGTTGGCAACATTTCCTTGAACGATAGGCAGATTCACGTAAATAGTTGAAGAGAAAGAATGGTAGATTGATCTTCTTTCTTTTGGTCAGATAGAACAACATGTACTTTAGATCAAGATCAAATTTTGTTGGATTTTCCCTAGATGTATGATAAATGCTTCCATAGATGATATTGAGCCAGACTTTTAGATTATCATACAGTTTTGAGGTCAAGTTGGAATCCTTACTATCTTTGAATATGGTATGAGGAATCAATCGAATCTGCTCAGAAAAACTCAGACTGTTGCTTAGTATAGCTTCCCTTCTGTTGTGACATTGAAGTCAAGTGTTGTCATGAGAGAAAAGTTTAGCAATGTCATCCAACTGAATGTTGATACCATGACCTTTAATATTTGAGCACACCATACTTTTATTCAAAACATAGGCGTTCTCCCAGAATTCTTTGACCAGTTCTAGATAGGTTGGTCCTTTAAGAAGATCAAAGTATGTATTCCATCCTTGAACATCAAGCATTTCATAGAAGTCAAAACCATGTACGGTGAGATCTCTGAAGTCTACATTATGTTCAGAAATGACTGATAGAAGTTCAATAGGTAGAGCTAATTTGACTTTTGGATCATCGTCCAAATGATTTTCCAATCGCTATTTTTGGAGAGCCAGTTTTTGTTCTACAGTTAAGGTTTCCATTTGATGAAAGCACACACAATTTAGGGTTGAAAGAACAAATGGGTTTGAAGGATAAAAGTGTGGCAAGATGTAGTGCAGGTGTGTGATGTGATGTGATTGTGAAAATTAATAGACAGAATTTTGATGATTATAAATACTGAGAAAAGAAAAGAATTAGACATAGATAAATGTAAAATCAATTTTAGCATGTAATCCCAAGACACGTCTAGTCATATAGGGTAATAATTATTGAACATGGATTGCAAAAAGGACAAATGTCTTAAATCGAGATATAACCTCTTCACATACTTGATAATGTGTTGAGAGGGTTAACTTCTCAGTTCCCAAAGATCTCATCCGTTCACACGATCTTTAATACTCAAGATATATTGATTTTCTAAGATATAAGAATAGATTTTTAAATAATTTAAAAAATAGTAAAGGTTAGAAATACATTACTCAATACTTCTGTAGATTCCCAGCTTCTGATGTAGAGGCTTCTTCATAATCACTTCGCGTTCAGCTTTTGAAGTCGTTGAGTGAGTGCTTCTAGTTGGACCACAAGAACTATTTTCTTCTTTCTTCATTGGTCTTCTTTCTGTTGCAATCTTCATAGGAATCTTTAACGTTGTGCAGAGACACGATCATCTTCATGGCTTCCATTCTGAAAGGTGAGAACATCTCTTTTGATGTTGGTTTTATATTTGATATTGGATAAGAACCAAGTTCTTTCTCTTGTCTTCACCTTAGAATCGTCCATCTTCTATTTTCAAGAAAGATCAGAAGGCAACTTCTTCAAGAAGGCTCACTTTCAGAAGGCCAAAAATTTCTCATCTTAAACATAAACTTTTGAGTAATTATTTGCTAAAGAAACTTGTCGAAATCTTCTTGCATCATTGGAATTCAATAATTGAATAGATGCTGATCTTCACCAGATGCATATATCATCATGATCATCAAACCAAGACATATTTCCTTTGAGGGTTTGAATGATAATCTTATTCTTACTAGTTTGGTCTTATGAACTAGAAACATTTCATCCGAAAATAACACCTTCTATTCTTTCCTTTCTTAGGAGTGTGAATTATGATGGTTAAGCATCTTCTGATTTCTTCATTCTGATACTTCTTAGGCAGCTTCATTTACTTCATCATGGAGAAGATAATTTCTAGCTCTGTGTTCTTCCACTAAGCTTTAGTTTCTGACTTTCAAGCTTACCATCAAATCTGACTTTGATTTGATTTACCAGTAGAAGTAATTCCACACCAAGATGATATAGCCTTCAGAGCATTCTGTCCATAATGCATTCAGCATATATTCGAACCGTATTTCGTTCTGAATATAACATGCATTAGCTTCTTAAGAAATCTTTGTCATGATAGAATTATGATACTAAGAGTTTCTTCTTAAGAGTTTGTTCTATCTTCAATCATCTATTTCTGACAGTGAAGAACTAGAACATCAGAATCTTCTTTTCATCAGATAGCATCTTAAGCTCATACTTTCACATAGTCACATCAGTCCAGAAAGAAGTGAGTAAAAAAGGAATACATTCATGTATCAGAAGCTTCTGAGAAGAAACTTTGGATAGCCTTCTGAAAAATTTAAGCTTGTTCAACTGAGATATCTTTCTCAAGCTAACAACTTGCTTGTCTTATGTAAAGCTAATTCTCTTCATGAACACACATACGTCAAGAACTCAGAAAATTGATCTTGCATGTGTTGTTCTTCCAATCTTCTGACAGCTTGATACTTTTGCTTTCTAATTATATTAGATATCTGCAAAGCTTTCCAGAATTGGAGTAGATGTCTTCAATCTGTGCAGACAGTTAGAATCCTGATAGTATGGCTTTAATGCTAATTTACAGGCTTGATCAGTTGCCATTAGCTTTTATTCAAATAGCAAGCCTCTGATCATCTTCTTCAAGAATCCTAACGAAGAAATCATCATTCAGAATCCTAAATTCTGTAGTCATAATTTAAAATCTTGATGACACGATTTCTAACATCTTCAGCATACTTCATCTTGAATTGTTCATGCTTTAAAATCATGACTCAAGCATTTTCTCTTATTCACATGAAAGAGTTCCTAATGAGCAATGTAACACCCTTTTCTACCCCACAAATATACACGGAAAAATACACAAAATATCAGAGTAAAAATCACCTCAGAAGGGTGCACATTTTCTCAATAAACTCAAAATAAAACAATTGCTCCGTAAACACGGGTTTCCCCCAAAAATATTCAAAATGCCATCAAAATTAGCAGCGGAACCACCATAACCACAATAATCCAAAATCAAAAGGTTTTAAAATAAAAAACCTAATAATCAAATAACAACAAAATGTCAACATAATATGTTTCGACTCAACGACCCAACCTGATGTTACACTATCAGAGCAAGACCCTCTACGTCGACCAAAAGCACTAAGAACTCCTAAAGGTCCTCGAAGGCGTCCACAGCTAAGCCTATTCATCTGCACGTTACCCACGTGGAGGCAACATTCAAACAGACAGGGTGAGTAATCACAATTCATTATAATCAATATAAAAATAGGATATGCATTAAATTGCATCATTATCATATACAACATCATCAGGGTCATCACAAAGGAAAACATCAAAAATCGCAATATCATAAATCACATCAATGCTAAATAAATGCAATGCACTACAAGACTCATCCATGTGGTACCAATTCGTCAAAGTTGATGGACACTAGGCCATCACCCTCCAAAGATCCCCGTCATTAGGATCGATTCTACACAAGAACCAGAGCACGTCAAAGTTACCTCACATCCACACAATGGGATTGAACCCACCATTGACCGAAGTCTTAAATTCTATGAATGCATGATACACAACGTCATTATCATCATCATCAATAAAAGTCATTACGTGCATCATTATTCATCAAAATATCATGTTAATCATATCATCATTTACTCATCAAAACATCATGAATCATCATCTCATAATCATCAATATACGCATGGTAATTCATCAAAATGATCACAGCTCAAAACTTCAAGACAACATAAGAATCATAAAACAAATTCGCGAAGCAGCAGGCGTTCGCTAGGAAGTTCGCTTTGCGAACTTGTTCGCTGGGGTGTTCGCCTAGCGAGCTGCCCGCGAACCCCATAACACCATACAAAAACTAGAGAAACCTCATTTTGTCTCACTCGCTACCTCTATTCGCCTAGCGAAGTTATTCGGTGGGAAGTTCGCTTTACGAACTTCAAATCATAATTAAAATTTCATTCCAGTATCATCAAACAAAGTCATTGTGCATTCACTGCACTGCTCGCCTAGCGAATCTGGGGTGAGTATTCGCTTTACGAAGGATTCCTTCGCTTTGCGAGGTCGCAATTTCCTGCAATCGCAGCTACGCATCAGTAGCATATCAGACCCATAAAACCTTACAGGTTCAGCCTCATTTACCCCAAAAACATACCAAAAACATTCCTAAGGCATTATGGCAACAAAGGCACAAAACCTACGACTATTAGGCCGATTTATTACACTATCCTAACCTCAAAATCACATAAACCTTCACAAACCCCAAATATCTCCCATAAATCCCTTTCTCTATAGGTCGAAACAACATCAACAGGGAAATTACCCTCGAAGGCCTACTTTTATCCGATTCAATCCAGCCCTTCATATTCATCATCAATCCACAAAAATAACACCTAAATCATCAATTTACTCATAAACCCACAAACCCACATAAACCTCAAAATCCGCTTTAAAAGCATCGAATTCCTATATCGAAAACAATGAAAGGCAATACTCCCCATACCTTAGATTGTCGATTCCAAGCTTTCTTTCTTGAGTTCTTGGAAACCTTCTCGAATCCTAGGATTTTCCCTCTTTCCTCAGAGCTCTGGCCGTTTCCTTCTTTTCACGTTCTAACAAAAATGAATCATATTCCTCTCAAATTTTCCTTTTTGTTAAACCTAACCCTTGGGCTTCTAAAATGGGCTTTCCCAATATTACCTTCATTAACTCCTCCTTAAAAGTCCAATCTACCCTTAATCTTTCCAATATTATTTAAATAAATAATAATACAATATATGCTATATTATATACTATTATTTAAATAAATACCCAAAACTCCACAAAAATACCAACATCAACACAAACCACCAAAATTCACTAAAATGCACAAATATTATATTTAAATAAATACTCTTACAAAATTTGCGTTGTTACAACTATCCCCCACTTAAAAACAAATTTCCCTCAAAAATTACCTCAAGGAAATAGAGTAGGATACGACTCCCTCAACAGAGCTTCATGTTCCCAAGTCCAACTTTCGCCAGCTGGTCCACCCCACAACACCTTCACCAAAGCTATGTCTTTACCCTGCAGTTGCTTCATCTCCCGACCATCAATCCACACAAGTAATGCTTCCACTATCAGGTTATCCCTTACTTGTACATCATCCATCTGAATCACATGCGACGGATCCGGAATGCACTTCCTCAACTAAGACACATGGAACACGTCATGGAAATTCGCAAGTGACGGCGGTAAAACAATTCGATAGGCTACCTCTCCTATCCTCTATAAGATTTGATATGGACCAACAAAACGTGGAGTGAGCTTCCTAGACTTCAAAGCTCGACCCACACCAGTCATTGGCGTCACCCTAAAAAACACGTGATCTCCCTCTTGGAATTCAAGTGTCTTCCTTCTCTTATCATGGTAGCTCTTCTGACGACTCTGCGATGCTCTCATCCTTTCTTGGATCATCTTAATCTTCTCAGTCGTCTTTTGCACAATCTCAGGTCCGAGTACAACACTCTCGCCCGACTCATACCAACACAAAGGAGTTCTACACCTTCTCCCATACAAGGCTTCATAGGGCGCCATTCCAATACTAGCATGAAAACTATTATTGTACGTGAACTCAATCAATGGTAAATAGCTATCCCAAGATCCTCCGTGATCCAACACATAAGCCCTCAGTAAATCCTCTAAGGATTGGATAATAATTTCTGTCTGACCGTCCGTCTGTGGATGATAGGCAGAACTCATCCTCAACTTAATACCCAAAGCATCTTGCAAACTCTTCCAGAACCTAGACGTAAATCTCGGGTCTCTATCCGACACAATACTCGAAGGTATCCCATGCAACTTCACAATCTCCTCAATGTACATCTCAGCTAACTTCTGCATAGAATGATTAATCTTCATCGACAAGAAATGAGCCGATTTAGTTAATCTATCCACGATCACCCAAATTGAATCATTCCCTTTTACCGTCCTCGGCAACCCCGGCACAAAGTCCATGGAAATGCTATCCCATTTCCATTCTGGAATATTCAACGGCTGCATCATACCTAAAGGCTTCTGATGCTCAATCTTTGACTTCTGACAAGTCAAACACGCATAAACGAACTCCGCGATATCCTTCTTCATACCCGGCCACCAAAACAACTTTTTCAAATCCTGGTACATCTTCGAAGCACCGAGATGAATACTCAACCTACTTCGGTGTCCTTCTTCTAGAATACTCTTCTTGATTTCTGGAACATCTGGAACACATACTCTATCTCGAAACCTCATCACACAATTCTCATAAATCCGAAATTCTCCTCCGTTATCTTGGTTAATCAAAGTCAACCAGTCAACCAACTTTAAATCAGATTGTTGTCCCACTCTGATTTCTTCCAGAATACCACTAGTCAATTTCAACATTCCCAACTTCACACTGCCAGAGGTCTCTTCACATACCAAACTCAAATCTCGGAATTGCTCAATTAATTCTAACTCTTTCTCCATAAGCATCGACATATGCAATGACTTTCTGCTCAATACATCGGCCACTACATTTGCTTTGCCTGGATGATAACTCAAGTCAAAATCGAAATCCTTGAATAACTCTTACCACCTCCTCTGCCTCATATTCAATTCTTTCTGATCAAATAAGTACTTTAGACTTTTATGATCATTAAACACTTCAAACTTAGAGCCAAACAGATAATGTCTCCAAATCTTCAACACAAACACCACAGCGGCCAATTCTAAGTCATGTGTAGGATAATTCCTTCCATGAACTCTCAAATGTCTCGAAGTATATGCAACAACTTGTCCATTCTACATTAATACTCCACCAAGGCCCATCTTCGACGCATCACAATACACCACAAAAGATTCGCTCAAATTAGGAAAAGTCAACACTGGAGCGGTCGTCAACCTCTTCTTCAATTCCACAAAACTCTCTTCCCAAGTTACATCCCACACAAAAGCTTAACCCTTTCGAGTCAACTGAGTCAAAGGTAACGCCAACTTAGAAAAGCCCTCAATAAACTTGCGGTAATAATCCGTCAATCCCAGAAAACTTTGTATCTCGGTAGTTGACCTCTGAGTCTCCTAATGTAACACAAAATCAATTTTAGAGGGATCAACAGCAATCCCGCCACTTAAAATCACATGGCCAAGAAAAATCACTTCCTTCAACCAAAACTCACACTTGGGCAGCTTGGCATACAACTTTTTCTCCTTCAATACTTGCAACACAATTCTCAAATGCTCAACGTGTTCTTCTTCAGATCTAGAATATATCAAGATATCATCGATGAACACCACCACAAACTTATCCAAATACTCATGAAAAATCCTATTCATGTACTCCATGAACATTCCAGGTGCATTGGATACACCAAATGGCATCACATTGTATTCATAGTGACCATACCTTGTCCTGAAAGCCGTCTTCAGAATATCATCAGGCTTAACACTAATTTGATGATAACCAGATCTCAAATCAATCTTACAAAACACAAACGCGCCTACTAGTTGATCCATCAAATCGTCAATTCTCGGGAGTGGATACTTATTCTTAATAGTCACCTTATTCAACTGCCGACAATCAACACACAACCTCATGATACCATCTTTCTTCTTTACTAGCAACACAGGGGTACCCCACGGAGAAACACTCGGTCGAACAAACTTCTTCTCAAGCAATTCTTCCAATTGTTTCTTCAATTCACTTAACTCAGAAGCTGACATCCGATAAGGAGACATTGACACCAGACTCATACCTAGTATCAAATCCGCCGCAACCTCTACCTCACGCTCTGGAGGCAAATCACTTACGTCATCAGGAAACACCCCCGAAATTTCACAAACAAAAGGCAAAACATCAGCTTCTCCACCTTCACTTATACTCAAGGTTGCCCTCAACATAAACATCTCAGCACCATCCTGCATCGACTCATCAAAAAAATCTGTAAGCACTTGGCTTAACTCCAAATGATTCACTGCGTACACCACTTAAGCTCGCAAGACACGTCTATCCCATCCAACATGATCCCGTCTATTATCAACAAGAGATTAAGGGTGATCAGTTCCTCAATTTGTCAATAACAGTCAACTATCATGAGGCGGTACAAACTATCTTTACCAAACTATCATAGCATCCAACACCACACTTAGCCATCGCTCTACACTTGCAGCATCTTGGAGAAGCACCATCCTCTCCCCCACTTGTTTCATTCCCAACCTACAAATGGAAAACAAAACAAGCATTGACAGTGTTTTCACACACCTGTCGCACACAAGGGCATAGGCAACATTAGACAACCTGGCCGGACGGACCGACCTGCTTTGATACCACTTATGTAACACCCTTTTCTATCCCACAAATATACACGACAAAATACACAAATTATCAGAGTAAAAATCACCTCAGAAGGGTGCACATTTTCTCAATAAACTCAAAATAAAACATTTGCTCCGTAACACACGGGTTTTCCCCAAAAATATTCAAAATGCCATCAAAATTAGCAGCGGAACTACCATAACCACAATAATCCAAAATCAAAAGGTTTTAAAATAAAAACCGTAATAATCAAATAACAACAAAATGTCAACATAATATGTTTCGACTCAACGACCCAACCCGATGTTACACTATCAGAGCAAGACCCTCTACGTCGACCAAAAGCACTAAGAACTCCAAAAGGTCCTTGAAGACGTCCACAACTAAGCCTGATCATCTGCACGTTACCCACGTGGAGGCAACATTTAAACAGGCAGGGTGAGTAATCACAATTCATTATAATCAATATAAAACCAGGATATGCATAAAATGGCGTCATTATCATATACAACATCATCAGGGTCATCACAAAGAAAAACATCAAAAATCACGATATCATAAATCACATCGATGCCAAATAAATGCAATGCACAACAAGAGTCATGCATGTGGTACCAATTCGTCAAATTCGATGGACACTAGGCCATCACCCTCCAAAGATCCCCGTCATTAGGATCAATTCTACACAAGAACCGGAGCACATCAAAATTACCTCACATCCACACAATGGGATTGAAGCCACCAAAGACCGAAGTCTTAAATGCTATAAATGCATGATACACAACGTCATTATCATCATCAATAAAATTCATTACGTGCATCATCATTCATCAAAATCTCATGTTAATCAAATCATCATTTACTCATCAAAACATCATGAATCATCATCTCATAATCATCAATATACACATAGTAATTCATCAAAATGATCACAACTCAAAACATCAAGATAACACCAGAATCATAAAACAAATTCGTGAAGCAGAAGGCATTCGCTAGGAAGTTCGCTTTGCGAACTTGTTCGCTGGGGTATTCGCCTAGCGAGCTGCCAGCGAACCCCATAACACCATACCAAAACCAGAGAAACTTCATTTTGTCTCACTCGCTACCTCTATTCGCCTAGCGAAGTTATTCGCTGGGAAGTTTGCTTTGCGAACTTTAAATCATAATTAAAATTTCATTCCAGTATCATCAAACAAAGTTGTCGCGTATTCGCTGCGCTGCTCGCCTAGCGAATCTGGGGCGAGTATTCGCTTTGCGAAGGATTCCTTCGATTTGCGAGGTCGCGATTTCCTGCAATCGCTGCTACGCATCAGTAGCATATCAGACCCCAAAAACCTTACGGGTTCAACCTCATTTACCCCAAAAACATCCCCAAAACATTCCTAAGGCATTATTGCAACAAAGGCACAAAACCTACGACTATTAGGCTGATTTATTACACTATCCTAACCTCAAAATCACATAAACCTTCATAAACCCCAAATATCTCCCATAAATCCCTTTCTCTACAGGTCGAAACAACATCAACAAGGAAATTACCCTCAAAGGCCTACTTTTACCCGATTCAATCCAGCCCTTCATATTCATCATCAATCCACATAAACAACACCTAAACCATCAATTTACTCATAAACCCACAAACCCACATAAACCTCAAAATCTGCTTTAAACACATCGAATTCCTATATCGAAAACAATGAAAGGCAATACTCCCCATACCTTAGATTGTCGATTCAAAGCTTTCTTTCTTGAGTTCTTGGAAAACTTCTCGAATCCTAGGCTTTTCCCTCTTTCCTCAGAGCTCTGGCCTTTTCCTTCATTTCACGGTCTAACAAAAATGAATCATATTCCTCTCAAATTTTCCTTTTTGTTAAACCTAACCCTTGGGCTTCTAAAATGGGCTTTCCCAATATTATCCTCACTAACTCCTCCTTAAAAGTCCAATTTACCCTTAATCTTTCCAATATTATTTAAATAAATAATAATACAATATATGCTATATTATATACTATTATTTCAATATATAACCAAAACTCCAGAAAAATACCAACATCAACACAAACCACCAAAATTCACTAAAATGAACAAATATTATATTTAAATAAATTAAATAAATATTCTTACGAAATTTGGGGTGTTACAAGCAATATTGAGAAATTCAATGGTAGACCGAGTCTGATTGTTAAAAACATCCCATACTCAGACAGAATAACTTTCAGTAAACAAGATTTCTTGCTTCCTGATGATTCTTGTTGATCCTTCTTAGATCATACTTCTTAAGCCTTATCTAGGCGTCAGCTTGAGAAGATACATTGTTCTCAACTAACATATTCCAAGAATAATATTAATCAAATTCTTCAAATTATCTGATGAGTCTATTATCCTTTTACCAGCTGATTTTTCAACTTGCTTTCAATCTTCTTGCAAGCGCCATATGAGAAGGTTATGTTGTCAACAGCAACCAACTCTAGGAATCAGTAACATAATCCAGAATGAACCTTTCTGGTTTGTCATTTTAGTACTTTATCTTTTCATCATTGTATGAGGCTGAAACTATAGATGGTGGAGATTAACCAAAGCATTTCTCAAAGCTTGTTCGGATCTTTATCTGGCACGATTAAGTGTTTGATAAACATCAATAATAGAACCAGAGCTCTAATACCAATTGAAGGTTGAGAAACACAAGAAATGGGGGTTTGAATTGGGTTTCACATTTCGTCCCCTTTGCGAAAATCAAACTAATTGCGTTAACATGTAAATAAAATAAACGAACACAATTATTTTATCCTGGTACATTGTTAACGAAGTTACTCCAGCCCACCCCTCAAGGTGATTTCGCCTTATCACAAGGACTTAATCCAATAATCATCAGGACGATTACAACCACAATGGATACCCTCCATTTCTCTCCATCGTCCAAGACAATCCACTTGGAAACAACCACATGTCCTAAGCAATGTTCTGACACCTTGTTAGACTTTGTTTAGTCCCTCTTGTAGACTCTGAAACATAGTCACAATGCCTTTCAATGAGCCCCAAGAATAATCCTGTCAACCAGAAGAAAATAAAACTGACCAAGATGTTAAGACATTTCTTCAAACATCTCCCAGTTAACAACAAAGTCTTCCAAGAGCCTTGTCTAATTCTGCAGAGAAAATAGATTCTCCCAAACACAAGCAATGAATCTTAGGACACTCCCAAGAAGCTTGTACAACTCTGATTTAATCCATTGACGCCCAATGACAGAACCAAATTTAACCTATCATGTCCACCCATAACTATAACAGTTACACAATGTCAACACATCTGGTCTGACATTACACCCTCACCAGAAGTATTCTATCACATACTACTTGAAACCACAAACACTCTTGATAAACACCTGCACTACTGCAGCAACAGATTTAAGACAGAAGTCCAACTCCCCCTGTCGGAGATAACTAGTGCTCTTTTGCAAGAAGAACACTTTAAAATGAATAGAAAACATAAGACTTATCTTCATGTATTCAAGAGCGCACTCCTTGTTCAACACACCTGATGAACGCATTTACTCACTGCTTGATCCACAAGCAATCCATGTACCACACTAGTACACTCAACAAACAGAAGTTCTCCCCATATCTTTCATAAATTATGCGTCTTCTAACAAGAAACACCCAGAATCACCGCATGATATCACATGACCAACCTCATATTCATATAGTGAGAGAGTACTAGGATCACATCCTTGTACCATAACCAACAAACTCTTGGATTGAGATGAAAATCACCATTAATCCCTCTCATCATGAACCCATCCATACCCTGTACAAATTCACCTTGAATCTTACTTCCATAGATATCCTTGTTTTCTGAGAATAAATCCAATTGAATTTGGAATGCTTCACATTCCTCAAAGAGACATACAAAATCTCCTAGTTTGTTAGCTATCCCAGATGTCCTTCACACTTGAAAGACATCAAATATATGCTCCAAAAATCCTCAACTTACTTGCTTCACAAGCACCAAACTGATCCACTTATTTCTAGAGATACTTGCAGCAGAAGAAACCACCTCTGCACAAGCATTCTAACCTCAACAAGAGTTAGACTACTAGATAGATACCCTATGATCCAAGAGAATCTTTAATTCATCATTCTCCCGTATGATAAGTTAGAACACTTATGATTCAACTGGAGAATATCAACTTCCACAATCTGAACTCCATGTTCAGAAAACATGATGATGTTCTAACATTAGTTAAGACATCCATATCATATCATACACACTATACACTATGGTTCTTGATACAATTACTAGTGGACTTACTATCTGCATAGTAATCCAACTAAAGATCTTCAGAGAACACATCTCCTACCAGCTTTATCATCAAGAACTTCATACATCTGTAGAGAAAAATAAACTCTCATACTCCCACCAAGGCAAACACCTCAAGCGAAGATCCCTTCAACCATCAGCAAGCCAAGAGCAGAACCAGCTCCTCCTTAGGTCTTTAAGAAACAAAATACTCTTTGTTCAACCAAGAATCTAAGTCTTTAGCAAGATACCTTAGATACACTAAGACAATGAAATGTAGCCTCTACTAGCTTCTACAATTCCCATACATTGCATAGGCTTTTTGAAGCATCCATTCCAATCACATCTGAAAAGATCAGCTTCTCTCAAGATTATACACCTCCACTGTAACCAGATCCCACTGAGTGAATAGTCTGATGATAAACCTGATGTCAGAACATCTGACATCAATGTCATGACTTCCAGCTGATGAGCTCAAGTCTGTCTGATACAGTCTTGATCAACTCCTCCTCATACATAGCATCTTGAGAAACTTCACCACTTCTATAGAACAAGAGTTCCATGCTCTCATAGACTTGATTAACATATCAAGTTTGAGTAGACAACCTCCATCATGTGTTAATGGTCCACAACCAGTATTAAGACCAGATACCTTGAAGAGCATCAGCTTCAAGAACTCATCCTTAGAAGAACCAAACATGCCAAAGCCTGATTCTTTAGGAAAGAGTATTCAACAGCTACAAGAAATCTAGCTTCCTTCAAGATGTCAGAGATACTTTCATCCATGTCGAAAAGAATCATATGCCCTTTGCAGCTGCACTCCAATTCACCTAAAATAGAAATAAACTGATTCAAGCCATCTTCATCAAGAATAAGAAGTCTTCATCTTCACTTCCATCAGCACCATATTCTAGATAAGCTTCCTACCATGAAACTTCCCAGTCAGATTATATGCCTCTGCAGATCCAACCAGAAGAGGGTTCCCAACACTTTATGTCAACACACGAAAGTTTGGTTCCCAGAGCATATGTTACTCCTCTCTCTCGTCTTAAAGATTCACTCCTTCAATCAACAAGATTCTGCACAATCTCTGCTGATGGAATGTTTCAACATCTAGTTGAACATCAGATCCTGTAGAACCCCAAATAGATCTAAGGACATTGATGATGCAACAAGTGATGAGACACCTAGGCTTCATCTTCCTTGATCATCAACTAAGGATAATTCTTATTCAGAAGGTCATACATCCAAGAGATATTAACACTTTAGGAATATCAATCAAGTATTATTTAGTGTAGGTACTTTCCTTCCTAAGCAGAATGTAGAGACATCGAGACTGAAACCCTTGACTCATGTTGACTTAGCTGGTACAATCTCATCCATCTTCCTTGAGAAGAACCACTTCAACTGATCTGAAGAAGCACTACCTTGCACGACATGGAAGGTGAAAATAAATCACCCCCAATTTCTTCAAATTGATGTTCCTCAGAAACATCCTAGATCTAGAAGGGCAACCAGAAGGCTCCAGAATTCCATATTTTCCAGAACCACCAAAACAGTCCTCATGACAAGTGATGCTTTTATGAGTGGACTTGAGAGAATTCTCAAGTGTCTTTGGCAACTTTATCATGACAAAGGTATTTACCAGTTTCATAAACCAAGAGATTGATAACCTAGACCTCTCCTTTTTTGACTTCAAACTACTTGAAGAACCTAATCTTCCCAGTACCAAGACATCAGCGGCAAGCAGCAACAAATAACTCTCTTCATTCCATTATTCCCTGCTGGAATGGCTAGAATTCCAATAGATGCTGACACCTTCATGAACAGAGTCTTCAATCTAGCTTTACCAAAGTCCATTCATCAGAAACATATGCAGGGGAACACCAACACATCTTCAACAGGCTCCAGTTAAGATGTTAAGACATCTTAGGGTACACCTAGCAGAAAAGAACCTCTTTAGTTTCAGCGACTGAAGAAACTTCACAGAAGCAAGAAACAACCAACAGAGGCAGTCATCCTTGATCCAATATCGATCATTCCAAATATCCAATGAATGGTCTGATCGCACACACACACTTTGTTTAAAGACCAAAAAATATCTCCCAAGATCTCATCTAGAAACAGACAGGATGCCTGCTCTGATGCCAATTGAAATTCTGGTATAGCAAATAGCAGATGTCTTAACACATATCACGACATTGTTCTCTGCATAACATTAAAATAAGGGCAGAACAAACAAGCTGATACACTGAATATCAGCAACAGATTCACAATAGATGTTTCAACATCTGTTATGACATGTTAATCAATACTAAACTCTAAATTGCATAATGATAAACAACACAGAATATGATGACCCAGTTCGGTGCAAATCACCTACATCTGGGGGCTACCAAGCCAGGAAGAAGAATCCACTATTAGTAGTATAGTTTTATGTAAACAACCTCTGGTTTACAGTAAACAACCTCTGCTTTACCTATCCCTACCCAATGAAAACTTTATCATTATAAGTCACATCTAATTGATAAGAGAAACCCATTTCACTCCCTAAATCACAACATGTAATATCTAACAGTTATAGTCACAATAACTGTATCATCCTACATGAAAGACACCTCTTTCAATGCAAAGTTCAGCCAAGCATTCTCGACTAATAACTCAACTTGCATTTGCTTAAAAGCTTCATCAAAGAATAATATACAATTCATTACCTCAAGGCTTCTGAATTTGTATATACAACTATGTCTACCACAATGTATTCAACCGATACAAAGGGAGACTTACAACACAAGAAAGTCCTACGACTCTCAAAACCCTAAACCCAATTTTCTACTTTACAAGTATTACAACAGGATTCTTAAGTTTGTTATATCCTAGGTCTTGGTATTCCTTTTATAGTCTTATGTCGTAGGCTTCAAATCTTCTGTCCTTGATCCACTGCAAACCAAGCCTTTGAATCTTGGAACATAATTAAAACAATATGCTATATTTGTCCAGATGTCGAGTCTTTATGCTAGGTCATTTCATTCGACATCTTTGTTTTCTGGAAGAATTCTTCATGTTTGATCATCTTGTTCTTCATCAAGTTTTAACCAAAATTTAGTCAAACCACAGGAGCTTTCGAATTGAGTGAGTCATGATGAGATGAGAGACATATTGAGTACTTGTCAAAGATTGAGGATGTTTTCTGAATTTGCGGGATTGCAGTTGGAAGCTAGAATTATGGTCAGGTTAAGAAAAGTTCATATGGTGATGTTCAATTGTTATTTTTGCAACTTGTTTTTCTGTTTGGAATATGTAGTGTAGGCAAGTTACTTGAGGGAAAACAATGATTCAAGTTTGGGTTTGTGATGACACTCTATCATTGCATGTTTTTTTATCGAAGAAACATATCAAAACAAGTCAAAGATGAGCAAAACTAAAAAAAAAATAAAGAGCAAATAAATATACAAAAATGACAAAGTATGTAGAAATAAGGACTTAGTGAAAATCTGATGGAAAAAGGAGCAAAAACGTGCAGCTACTAGAATAATCACGCGCAGCATCACGCACGTGATATGGATGTATTATCAGCATTGCATACGCAATGAAGCATATCACGCGCACAATAGGTCCTTTTCTGGGCCTATTCTGGCGCGTTCTAGACTGATTTGACAACTATAAAGGGAGTTTTTGGCATCTTTTCAAGGGTTCTATGAATTTTGACTGATAGTGATGGTAAAGAGAACCAAGAGGGTGATATTGAGAGCATTGGAAGCCATTGGAGGCCAGTTCTTCAAATATTTTGAGATGCAATCTTCATCTTATTGCGTAGTATTTTATTGTATCATTATGAGTGGCTAAACTTCTCTAAGTTAGGTTTTGTTTGGTTAACTTATTTTGAACCTGTTGGGACATATGTTTAGTTTGTCATTGCATGAATAATCAAAGTTACATTTCTATTTAATTGTCCCTTTTACTTAATGCTTTTTATGTGAGATACTCTTTTAATCTAATCATGGGTTCATAGAGAATATTGACCATTAGTCTATGCGTTGGAAATAGGGCAATTATTGTGATTACACTGGTTGAATAAGGATAAGAGACCCCAAGTAGTGGCATTTGAAATAACTTCCTATTGCATTGCTTAATTTCACTAACGCTGGTTGAATAGAGATAGGAGACCCTGAGTAGGAATTAGTGAGCTATTCACCAAGGGACTTGGTATAGTGGTTTTGTTAATTCTTTGTGGAAATATAACGACTTTCTCATTCATGTAATGAATTAAACATCAACAGGGAACAAATAAGAGATTTTATACAAAACCGAATTACTTTCATATTATTTCAGAACAACCTCTATTTTTCGCATTAAAACTCGACCCCCCAATTGTTACTTTTTACACTTGCAAAACTATCATTTTGTTAAATAGTAATCCTTGTGGATTCGATATCATTTTATTACTACGACACTATCAGTACACTTTTCGAGAAGTCATCAAAAACGAACCCAAACCATTAAACATTCAACATCAAAACTTTCCAAAATCACATCCTTAGCCTGAATCAAACTTTAATTTCATCAAAAAACCAGCTAATCAAGCGGATCAAAGAAACCCTAATCCCCCACAATCCCAACCTTAATCTAATATTTTCAATAAGATTACAACAAATATGTGTATAATAATCAACAAGGAACATAAATCGCTATAAAAGCAAGCAATAAAATGGAGAAAAGGAAACTCCGTCGACGAGGCTAACTCCAACACAAAGTCTCCGGCGATCTCAATTAAGGTAAGCTTTCTTCTCTTCTTTGTACTTCTAGACCTCTTCTCTCCAAGTGTATCTTATTCTTCTCCCTTCTGGTTGTGTCGTGCAGAGGGCTTGAATGTGTTGTTTGTAGAGTTCTTAGAGTGAGATTTTGCAATGAGTGAGGGAGTAATTAGGCCGGATTTTGGTAGGATTTTCTTTGTGTTTTTTAATTGAGAAGAAGTTTTCTTTTATAGAAGGTTGAGGTCATCAAGTGAGACTCGTGTGACAGGGGTTTTGGAGGGAATTTGTGAGTGTGTGGTGAGGTGAGGAATGCGTGAATGAAGATGGATATGAAGGAATATTTTGAGGTGAGTTTGTGCGTGAGTGAAGGTGTAAAAAGTGTGCAACGATCATGTATGTGGATGTGTGTATGTACGTCATTGTGAAGGGAAATTGCGATTCAAAACGCAACGGAAATAAAAAAATTTCCCTTTAGAGATCCTTACGAAAGATCATGATCAATGATAGAATGATTACCTCTTGTGGCAATGAAACCTTTGATTCTGAATCAAAGGAATGATCACGAGCGATGTACGATGAACAACGCCTCTACTCAGTCCACACGAATAGCTTCCTTCAGTCTCAGTGCTAGCTGCTACGATTGAAGGCTTTGAGTGAGAGATAGAGAGATGGAAAATACGGCTAGGGTTTCACAGCTGAATTTTCATCAAGTGTTTATGCTTCTACACAAGGGTTATATTTATAGAATCACTTGTGTGGGCTGCAAGCTAAAAAGCCCACTTAAGTGCATGCACACCATATCTTATGATGTACCATATATCACTATAGCACGTGGTACCTTACCACAATCCATATTCCACTTAAGTGTACCGTACCTTACGGTGTTACATATTTACTTAAGTACATCATACCTTACGGTGTTCCTTATTTACTCTACCTTTTATCAAACTGTACTTATGTGTGTGACCCTGTAGGATTTTGCGACGTTGATAATTATATTAAATCATGCATTTAACATAATAAACAGTGAGCGGTATCTAGCAACACATCACTGCTGCCCAAGTCACGAAATTGTCATGTGATCTGACAAAACCTTTTGAAATAGTGCTTGTGTGTACAATTACCATTTTGCCCTTATGTCTATATTGAACACAAGGCATATACGGTGTCATCCTTGTTCAGTTCAATATTGGGCCCTTAGACATTTATCCTGTTATGCAGGATGGGCAAATTCCATCTAGGTCATTCATGTCTCTCAGCATACTTTATGAAGTACCCATCAACCGTCTTTATAGTCATCCAATTACAGACAATGTTTGATAATCAATAATGTACTTGACTCTACATCTAGGGTCCATAATGATTTCAGGTCGAAGGGTAGTATACACCACTATCACCATGAGAGTAACTTATGACACTTTGCATAACATTCTATGTAGTACTCTCATAATGGGTTAATCCAGTATAAATATTACTCATAATATTCATAATTATGAGTCAAGTACATGAGATGTGATCATCAGTCTATCTATATAATAGTCTTAATGCTGTAAGGTTATCCCATTTCACATTAAAGCTCGACTACGGATACTTTAAGAATAATGTCCTTATGTTTAATGGAATCTCATGATTAAGTCACACTTAATATTTCATTAAACGAACTAGCTATTCTAGGGACTTTATCACTTTGAAAAAACAAACATAATAAAGAAATGCCTTTTATTATTAATAAATAATTCGATACAAGTAACAAAAGTATTGGCCTCTAGGGCTTATACCAACATATTGCATTTTTTAATGTAACAAACTTTTCACTTGATTCCGATTTCCAATTGTTTTTATTTATGAAAGTCGTGTTATGTATGTATGATGGTGGCAAGTGTGTTACTCGTGATTGAAAGGATGAAAGTTTTTGTGTTTCAAATTCATTTGATATGGGATGTATGTTGCCATGGTGTGTATGCATGTTGCCCTTCTATTTGCAATTCACATGTATTAGCCTCATCTAAAATGACAAAGTTATTTTATTCTTCACCTGTAGGTTATCTGTGATGTGCATGATGGATGCTTGATATTTACAAAGAGAGAAGTATGTGGATGGTGTGGGAGCTGAGGTATGAACATTTGAGGGCTTATGGTGATGCTGCAAAGAACCTTAAACCACACCAAATTTCAATTTCTTCATTTTTATTTATCTTTTTATTTTTGGGCATATGGTGGTGTGTACTTTATTGATGATGTTATTGAATAAAACAAATAAACTCTCCTTCAATTTAAATTCAACTTAAAATGTTTTTTTTTTTTGCTTTACTATATGATGGACCAAATAAAATTAAATGGATATGTATGGAAAACAAAGAAGAATGTGTTATGGCTTTAAATGAAAGGCAACTCAGATTTTACTTTGAAAGTTATTTCTCACAAACTTACAAATCAAATCTTGCTCTAAAATGAACGCGTAGCATCAATGCTTATGCAAAATCAATGTTTATTATAAACAAATAATAAAGTGTGGTTGAAATTTTAACATGACTCATATTTCTTATTTAGAGATGGGGAATGGTGTGAGAAAGATAATGATATATGACACCAAAATTGAAATGGTTTTATTAAGAACTGTTCAAAGCAAAAATGATGATCCTAAGATGAAAGTGGATTAAAAACTTATGGTGCAAGACAATGTAAATGCTCAGAGGCAAAAGCCACAAAAATAAATAAAGAGACGTTTCTAAAAAGACACTTAACTGATTAACACATTAACAATGCAAATGTGATGAGTGACCAAACTAAATGGTCATGTTAGGATGATGATGTATGTGGTCAACAAATGAAGAATATTAAGGTCAAAATTTAAGATGTGTCAGGTTCATCAAAACAAGAGATTGTGAAAAAGATGTTAATCATCTTATCATTTATTTTGATGAAGACAAAAAAGCTTATCTTTGAAGAAAGATCAAAAGAGAAAAAGATTGAAATCAAGTTTTCAAGATTGGTTAAGCTTTGATAATCAATGGATTAAAGTTGAAGATTAAGGTACAATGATAATTTATGTGTATATAAGCATTAGGTGCTCAAAAATCTCTTCATCTAAAACATCTAGTATGTGCATATACTTTTATACAAGTTTTTAAAACGTTCATTTTTGCAAATTATTGAGGTTCTATTCTACTACAACAAAGTGTAGTCGAATACAGATGGAAAACAGAGGCGAAATTGGTAACTTTGTAATCAACTATAAAGATATGTATTTGAATACAAGTCGTGTTATATTCAACTACGAAGATCTGTATTCGAATGCAAGTCTTGAAAGTTCAAATTTTCATAATGTTAGAAGTACTGTATTCGACTACACGCATATTGTAGCCGAATAAAGATTCAAATCAGTGCATTTTTCACAGCTGGAATTGTTTCAGATCAGTGCAAAATTTCATGATTGATTGTGAATGATTGCATCTTTATTATGAGGTGTTCTGGGATGTACCATATCTATTATACATTAGAGAACACACCAAGAATCCGAACCTCTTTCAAATCATATTTTTCAATCAAATCAACTACTATTTTTCAATGTGTTCATAACATTTTGACATAAATGTTGTGTGCATAAATTTCATTCATTAAGAAAAAATTTCTAATCTCTTGAGCATTTATGGTTTGTATATTTCTTGAATTGATTCATTGAAAGAGAAGATCAAAACTGTCAAGATATTCAAAAACATTCAAAGTTGTGTGTAAATTATAAATTATCTAAATCTATACTTTTCCACCTAGTGTGGTGATACTGTTTGTCTATAAGAAAGTTGCTTGTGATTTCTATAGATGTTTGAAAGTAGGAAGTGTTGTTGTTTTTTTATTTGTTGGAAAATGTTATTTTAATCGGGGTGATTCAAAGTCCACCATAGGTTTGGTGCTTGAGAAATCAAGGAAGTGACATGTTTCTTTGTTGTGTTAGAAAGATTGTAGGATAGATCTTGGTGTAAGACTTGTACAAAGATTATAACAAAATGAAAATCTCTTACTCAAATTGTGAGAGGAGCTAGTATAATTTCTCGTGTCATTTATTTTTTCGCACTTTACGGCATCATATTCTAAACTAGAAAAATAAGTCAATATTGTCTCTAAAACCAGAAATTTTTAATCACCTAATACACCCCCTCTTAGTTGTAACTCTAATATTTACCGACTGTGAGTGCTAACTACAAATTCAATCAGGTTTTGAATGATGTCAAACAAGGAACAAGGTAGTATATCGTAGAGCTTTTGTATATTGGACGGTATCAACCTATATTTAGATGCTCATTTGTCCCCTTAACCTTAGGATGCATAAAAAGAGTCTTTGAACAAGTTTGATAGGTCTTAGGCATGTCATACACATTAAAAATCATGATTGTGTGTCAACATAACTGCCTAGGCCAAACTATACGTGATCAGGTCGACCTATGGAATCCTTTGCTTTAGTACAGGTCGGCACATCCATATTTCAGGTCGGCTCCCACGCTCCAAGAATGAAGCTTGTAGGCTCTGCCCACAGGTCGCCGTACATGCCAGCCTGAACACCTTCATAAGCCGACCTATGACTTTCCTAGGCCGACCTATGCAACTTAAAACTTGAAAAAAAAATTTTGCATCTTATTTTTCTTGCATCCTCTTTGCCTTTCTTCCACACACACACACAAAATATATATATATATATATATATATACTTATACATGCATATTCTTCTAAGTAAGGTTCCTAGTGAATAAAACCTAAACGAAACCAATTACAAAGTTGCCCATCATCTTCATCTCTTCTTCTATGCATACACACAATTGAACTACACATAATTATTTTTCGAATGGGTGACCATCTAGATTATGGTTGATAACGTCCAATTAGGTTTGGTGTAGCCGAGAATATTGGGTTTGGAACTTTGTGTGTTTCAAATAACCAAGGTGGGATTTTCCTTCAAGATCGGGTTGCTTTGAAGGTTTTGGAAAAGATCACGTCAACACAGATTCGACCGAGTGAAGGCCTTGGAACAATGTGGTTTCTCTACAATGGAGTAGCGTGAGATGATGAATTGTGTTCGAGAATCTTGGGGTTTCAACGAGTTACACGCTCGAGATAATAGAAGGATTGTAGCCGCATTTGTTGATCACTTGATCAAGCTTTTGATCAAGGGTTGGAGTTGGAAGAAATCAACACAAAATAATAGGGTTTTCTGGGTTTGCATTCTTTATCTCTTGTATAAACGATTTTGCAAAGAAAAGGTTAATAGCAATATCTCAATTTGATTTTGAATTTAGGGTAGACGTACCCATAGCGAGGCCGGTTGGGGAACTGTCTAAACAAATCTTGCTCTCTCTCTCTCTCTCTCTCTCTCTCTATTTCTTTATCACTTTTATTGTTGATTTTGCAATTTATCGAGTTCATCGTTGTTTGATCAATTCGATTGGAAATTGTTTTCTATTATCTTTTAAAAGTGTTGTTATAGATACAATCATAATCACTTTGATTGTACTGGCTTTTATCGTCAACAAAATAAATTAAATTTTCAATTGCTATTGATTGCACACCAAGTATTTGATAAATTATTTGTGCGTATTTCAATTGTGTTTTGGTTCATTGGATATACGAGTTACGATCATCATTGCATTTAATTAATTTGTAGGTTGATCATTGTTGAACATTTACGTTCATTATCATTCCGTTTGGTTTGCGATTCATATATTGTTTTTCGATAGTAGGTTCAGTTAGACGATTCGATCCGGGTCTTTTTTTTTGTTGTGCCATATTTTTGAAAACACATTTTTTCCAAAAATTTTGGTTGTAAAATTTGTGATCTATTCACCCCCTCTAGATTGAAGCATATCGTCTAACAAGTGGCATCAAGAGCTCTTTTCATTCCGTGATTGAGATAAATTTCTTAGAAGAATGGCTACCGAACCTAAGAGTGCGTACAATTGAGCACCAATTTTCACCGGCAAAAATTATGGCTATTGGAAAGCTCTTATGCAGATTCATGTCAACTCGATTGACAAAGGTATTTGGGATGCTATCCAAAATGGTCCAAATGAAATAACTACGACCAACGCAGAGGGTGTTGTCGTACCTAAACTGGAAACACAATGGGATGTTAATGATTGGAAATTATGGTCACATGATTGGAAAGCGAAAAACATTCTCACTTCCACTTTGGGAGTTGATGAGCTTTATCGCGTTTCCCATTGTGAGACTGCCAAGGCTATGTGGGATGCATTAGAGATTGCTCATGAAGGAACTAATGATATCAAACAAGCTAGGATTAACACATTAAATCAAGAGTTTGGGATGTTCCATAATGAGCATGGTGAAACCATTGCGGATATGCGAAAACAGTTCACTCATCTCATAAATCGGTTAAATACGCTAGGTAATCGCGTTTCCAATAAACTTGCTACTAAAAAAATTTTGAGGTGTTTAAGTAAGGAATGGCAACCGAAGGTAACCGCTATTAAAGAAGAAAATTATCTTTAGTTGCTTGATCTTACGTCATTGTCTGGTAAGTTGGAAGAGTACGGGCAAGATCTTACTTGCTTGGTAAATACGAGAAGGAATACGAAAAATGATCGAAGAGTGAGAAAGGGAAAGACAAAGAAGAAAGCAATAAGTCCATTGCTCTAAAGACTTCTAGCTCAAGGACTTCTCAAGATGAGCAAAGGGATAGTGAACCTAAAGATGACAACGAATCTGAGGAAGAAGATATCGGATTGTTCATAAAGGGAGTCAATAAATACATGTCAAAACATGGCGACAAATATCCCAACAAGTACTGTGATAAATCAAGAAAGTTATCAAGTTCCTCAAAAGAAGAAGGTGAGAGAGAAAAGGGAAAGTCACGTAGTACATGTTACAACTATGGTAAACCCGGTCACTTTAAGTCGGAGTGTCCAAAAATCAAGGATGAAAGAGGCCGTCACAAAACGTATAGAAAAGCTAGAAGAGCTTATGCCGCTTGGGAAAGCGAAAGTGATTCGTCAAGTGATGATAGCTCTATTTCAAGTAATGAATCGGCCAAGCTTTGATATATGGAAAAAAAAAGGAAATAAGAAGATTGTAAGTCACTCTAAACTTCAAGCTTATCATGACTTAGCTTTTTCTTAACTTCAAGAATCCTTTGAGAATCTACAAAGACAAGCCATAAATGCATTCAAGAGATTAGATTTAAACAAGAGAATCATCTCTCATTTGGAAGCTAAGATTGATGAAAATGAAAAACATGTGGAAGCACTAAGGAAATCTATGTCAAATATTCTAGAAGGACAAGATGAGGACCCTAGATCTTGGTGGAATTTTGGTTGTGAAACATGTCACGTTTGGCAAAAGGAGTCAAGGACTCTCAAAGCTAAACTTGATAAGGCTTTACATCCCAAGGTTACCTTTGCTATAGATACTTCCAAGTATGACTTACCATCTCACAATCCATATTAAAGGTATAGTTACGTTAAAAAAGAACCAAATAGCAAAATTTTATATTCTCTTAACTTGTATTGTCACTACTGTTGCAAAAAGGGACACACTATTGCAAAGTGAAGAGTTAGGAAACTCCATGTTGCTAATGGTGCCTTTCAATGGATGCCTAAATGCAATCAAGGTTTTATTAATCTCCAAGGACCCAATGAAGATTGGGTACCTAGCACAAGTTGCTAATCATGCAGGAAAAATGTCTTGACTCTATGGAGAGAGTATGGGATCTCGTTCGTGGAGCATCAAGGCACAACACGGTAACATGTTCTTATTGTTTTGATCTATGTGACTAACAAGGCAGATTATGTTACCAACCAGGTTAACTCTTTGTGTTTTTTAAGTGGTAAAAGTGTGTGACTGATTACTAATAAGCTATCTGAGAAGTGTCGGAAGGATGTTATATTCAATTATGCAGGTTATCTTTGACTAGATTTGCTCAAGTACATCAAACTAGGAGTGATTAACCTAAAATGATTAAACATGAGGAGAATCCAGATTATCATCATTATTGAGCAAATAATCATCAAATGATGTTCTTGGATACATTACTAATCTCACTTTTAATTACTTGTACAAGAAGGAAAGTGGTAAGAACGTTTTGGTATTGTTTGTGTTTCGTGGCACATGTTGCATTCATTTCAACTTTCGTTCGAAAGTTCTTCGTGGAATGCTTGTGCATCCTCTATCTTGTGTACGGTGAGGTAATATCGTTTCAACCATATTTCTTGTTATGCACGTAAGTGTTTCTTTTACATGTTTATTCCATAAGGATATGTGATGAACTATGTGTGATGCTTGTGCTATGTGTTTACTTCCAAAAATACCAAATGTGACTGTTGTATGTTGTATTTTACATGTTTATAGTAACCATACATAAATGCCATCATGATTCATTTTTATCTTGGACCAAGTCATGCTTGCATGATTATATGTTACATGAATAAAGCGAACAAATCATCAAACCTTATCATATGCATGTGTCTCCAATCAAGTTAGTATTCATGAGTTTAACTCGATTCATTGGTGGTGTCTAGAAGTTTATTTAATTCTAATTCTTCAAATGAGAAGTCTATAGGTCAACATATAGTTGAAGAGGTCGACTTGTGTCATTTGAATTAAAATCTCTCTACTGACTAGTTCAGTATAGGTCGACCTGACCTCGTATTGGTTGGCCTATGTGAATTAAAATTGCATATTTTCACCCAAAAAAACAGTATAGGTCGGCACATGCTATCGTATAGGTCAGCCTATGACAATAAGTGGACGAATTATAGCTTATTCGACCAGAATTTTTCATATTCCTGCATTCATGGTTGGTTCATGAATTTGAGTCATTTTCTATTCAAATACTAGTTAACTAATTTAACTTCTCTTTATGTCCTCAATTCATCACTAATGTCATTTATTTCATGACATTAAACTATTCAACTTTCCACATTCTTGTAACAATGAACCTTCTGAATTTTTTTCTTTCACTTCCTATAAATTGGCATCTGTTTCTGTCTTGTTTCAAACATCACAATTTTATAAAAAAAAATCCTATCAATCCAAATGGCTCCTAAGATTGCGAGAAACAAGAGTGATAAGGCTAACACATCATCATCATCATCATCAACCATTCTGGAAACCATACTATCTCTGGTTTCTAACAACTGCGTAGCAGAATTCGAAGAGAAATTTTTACACCACCTTGTCATGAAACAACATGTATGGAAGGCATTTACCGTTGGAAGTTTGGAAATCCAGGTTGTGGCTTGACTCGTAGAACACCAGAAAATTAACTATTTTCTACAATTGTCACAAGATTACAACGAGGATCTAGTTCATGTATTCTATTCCGGACTGCATGAGTGGAATGGATCTTCTTTCAAATTCACTTTTGGGAACAATATATATGAAGTCACCGATGATGTTTGGAAGTGGTTGTTTGACATTACCATAAGTGATCCTGATGTAGAGGATGTGTCATACCCTAAGTTTTGAACACTGAGATTTCCCATCATTGTGAAAATCATCATCACAATATGGAGGAACCATCATACTGCATCAGTCTCCCCAAAGATGGGCGAGCATCCACTACAATCAAAATTAGGGTTTTAAGCCCTCTCTGAGCCTTAGACAAAGGATCAATCAAGGAATGACATGATCTTCAACTTGTCTAACCTCTCAAACATACACAATGGATCAAAAGGACTCCCACTTCAAGGATCAAGCACAAGGCTGCTCCCTTCTAGGTGGATCAAGTCTCATGATCGACAGTGTCACCAAATTAGGGTTTTGGTCGACCAGGGCCTCCAGATGGAAATTTTTCATCTGGGCATAAGCCAATGATCCAAAACATAACCTAATATACTCCATGGAACCTCATGGACCCAATCATCAAGTCAATTTTGCCTCAGGGGATGCATTCAGCAAAAATCAGGAATTAGGGTTTCTTGACCTAATTCACCCCAAAGTTGACTTTTAGGGCAAATCATGAGCCAAGACCTCAAGACATGATTTGAGGGTCTCTAATGAACTATATTGATCCATTTGGAACAATGGATTAATCCAAGAAGCTTGAGCAACAAGTCTCAATTTCATCTGCACCACAATTAGGGTTTTAAGAGGAAAGTCAACTGTAACTTTGACTTTTGACCAGGACATGCTCCTAAACCCTAGGACATGCCTCAATATACCCTATGACACCCATGGAACATGTCCATCAAGTTTGATTTAGGTCAAGGACATGATTTCATGAAGAATTGCACCGTTTGGAATTCATCTGATAAAAAGTCAACTGTGCACAAAAGTCAACTTTGACTTTTTGAGATTTTTCACTAAAATGGATTTTAAACCCTAAAATGATGTTAATGTATGATTTGAATTATCATTCATCAAGAAAAATCAAGAAAAGTGTGATAACTTGTAAAAGGGGTAACCATAAAAACTTAGAAATTTTTCTAAGTCATGAAAAAGTACCACTAATGCACTAACTTTGGAGGACCATAACTCCTAAACCACAAGGCCATTGTGCCCCATTCAAAGCTTGATTTGTAGATCTCATTGACCTCTACAAAAGCTTCATACTGACCTATGTCCAAATTCCTCATGGATTTTGAGTTATGGAGTGATCAAAATCAAGAGAAAACACTTTGTTCCAACACTTAGTGAAAATTTCACTAAGTGAGATTTTGCCTTACTTTTTGCCAAATGTAGGGGGATTTTTCACTTGGATTCAAAAGAGATCAAAACCAAACATGTTCAAACAGTTGTTGTATCATGTAAGGGCTTTCCAAAATGGTCAAGAACATTACCAAATTCAACTTACACCATGAGATATGACATTGGCAAGTTGCCTTGCTGAAATCTGTCAAAGGCAAGGCAGAATTTGCAATTTTGCTCGATTTTCCAAAATCAGCCAAATTCAAATGCTCCTATCCACTTGGACACATCTGAGGATTGAATCTAAAGGGGACAATCACTGAGCCAAGCCTCCAAAGTCCATGGAACAAGAAATAGCATGTTGAACATAGAATGGCCAAAATAGGGACAAGACTCCAAATTTGGATTGAAGCATTCAATGGAAGCATCAAGGTGGCATGGACTGAGCCATTCTCATCTGAAATCAGTCAATACTTATCCAAGACCAAGGGAACCAAAGCTCTGTGCCCTAACCTCTAGTCAATGGCTAGAGGAGACTTGAATTTCCATTGGACAACATTGGCCAAACCTACTTAGCAGTTGCCATTCACTATTCCTTGCAAAACAAACTTGCTCTACTATAAATAGAGCTCAATTGTGTTCAGTTTAAGTACACCAAAGGACTACAACACTTGCCTTTCTCAAAATCTCTTTCTCTTGGCAAAAATGCCTTTCTTAGCAAGGCAACTATCGAGTTTTGAGCTAGAGGGAAATTCCACTCAAACCAATCACTCACACACCTCATATACATCACATATGAGCTGATCAAACACTTAAACAACAACTGGAACACTGATTTCTCAGAATCACCAGTCAATTGTTCAAGGTTTTAACCAAAGTGCAGTTGAGATGCCATGAAGTGATCCAGCCAATTTCCATAAAGTCCAAGCATTCAAACACACTCCATAGCACCTAGGGAAGTTGTTCAGATCATCACAACACAACTGTAACACCTCCTACACAAATCACGATCACCAGCTGCAAGTGGTAAACATGAGCTCTTCTAACTCTATGATCCATGCAATTTTTGCTGCACAATAATTTGGCCATATGTTCATAATCATGCATGGAATGTTTTCCCTCAATTAATTGCTTTGTTTGAATCGTGTATAAAAAATCCTAGCCTTCATGCAGAAATTAGGGTTCTTGAGGTTTCTTCGTGATTTCATGTTTTATGTTTAATTTAAATGAAATTAAGTGTTATAGACATGATCGTGAGGTTGAAACGAGTTGATTGGTATGTGGATTGCATGATATGGTTAAGTATTCAGTGAGATTGGATGGAAAACGCAAATCTGAGAAACCCGGAACACGCGCGTGTTCTTCAGCTGTTCTTGGCGCCATTTTTCATAAATTCAAATATTTGAATTTTGTGATTTTATTTAATTGATTCAAAAATTAATTTCTCTCTGAGTTTTAATGATTTTGAGTTGATTCTTTTTTTAATAATTCACAAAAATGTTAAAATATTTTATTTTATCAAAAAATCCCAAAAATATTATTTATTTTGTATAATTGATATTTTTGCAAAGAATTAATATTTTAATTGTTTTTGACATTTTAAATATTTTTTCTACATTGATTTTGCCACTTTTAATGCTTTCTAATTATTTTGTAGGTTAATACTTAATTTTTGAAGCATTAATCCAAGATCACAATTTGTTTTTCATATGTTAAACAATTTTGATCATTTTAATTGAATTTTTATTCAATTAAATACATTTTTGAAAACAAATTAGGGTTTTTGGATTAATTCAACCCTCATAAATCATTTTCAAAACACTTTGGGACTCTAATAGAGTGTAAGACCCAATCCTTTTTTGACCAAACCATTTTTGGGTCTCAGTGTATTGTATAAGTCCCGATACCGTCAAAAAACAAACGGCGCGATCGTCGCCTTTTGAAAAATAACCTTGGGTCTCTCCTCGAGCTATAAGACCCATTCAAAAACTTTTTGGGCCTCTAATAGAGTGTAAGACCCAATCCCCTTTTAATCAAAACAATTTTGGGCCTCAGACATTGTATAAGTCCCTCTGCGTTAAAAGAAAACCTCGGCGCGATCGCCATTTTAAACGAAAAGTCAAACTGGGCCTACCCTCATGTTATAAGCCCCACTCTTTTTCTTTAAACCTTTTGGGCCTCTTGAGAGAGTGTAAGACCCATCCCTTTGTACAGAAAACCATTTTGGGCCTCAGTCACTTGTATAAGTCCCTCTGTACAAATTCAAACAGTGCGCTCACTGATAAAACCCTGGGCCTCTCCTTGAGCTGTAAGCCCCAAAACTTTCTTTTTTCATAGCACTTTCTCCTTTGATTTTGAATATACTGTTGTTTTCAATCTTTCTTTGTTGAACAACTAACCAAACAGCATGGAAGCTCTACAACGGAGTAAGTGTTTACACGCTTTCATTTACCGCTTTCATATACATATAACTGTATTGTGGGGCTGTTTCACAGTAAGTCTTCTTTCATAAACTCATATCAACTGTGTAATAATAGTATAGATATTTAGAGTTTCCCCGACAACTACGTCTAGAACTAGATGACGCCGTTTCGTTTATTCGTAGAAATAGACAACTAGATCACCAATAGGATCACCAGATACAGTCTTCTCTTCGGCTGTCCTCATTAGGAATTGTAAAGAAACTCTATTCCCAGAGATGAATGTATTCTCCGTGAATGGAATCTTTGAGTTTCTTCCAAATTCTCGAACTTTCCTGACTTGATCTATTCCTTGTGAATAGCTTGCCTTGAATTTCTCGGGGTTTGGGGACCCACGGGCTTCTTAAAAGCATCGGCCTCCTCTTGGGCATCATACAAGGACCCACAGGCTTCCTAAAAGCAACATAGCGTCCTCTTGGGCTTAGTACAAGGACCCTACGGCTTCTTAGAAGTATTCACAGCCTCCTCTTAGGCTTCATATAATGATCTCTTCCTCCGGGAATGATAGCCTCCTCTTGGGCTTAGTACAAGGACCGATCGACTTCTTAAAAGCTTCCAGCCTCCTCTTGGGCTTCGTACAAATTGTCCCGACGACCTCCTAGAGGTATAGGAACAAAAGTTAATCATCTGCATAGAACAGTCCTTCCAAGAGTCTACTACTGTTTCTCAAAGCATAGTATAAGAGATAAAACTCTAGACACGGACAGTCTAATATCCTTGAATTTTCAAGATATTCTCAAGTGACCCATTCGTTAAATAGGAAGAAAACCGTAGACTCGGACAGTCTCAATGCCCTTCGGATTTCCCGCTTCCTTAAAGAACAGGAATAACCCGGATCCTTGAATCAAATCCATGAGTACGGTATTGCTCATATAAGAACTGATTTTCTCTTTAAAAATCAGCATACTGGACCTGTCACTTAACTGAAATAGTAACCATAGCCTCCTCTTAGGCTTTGTATAATGATCCTTCTCCATTGAAGTTAGCCTCCTCTTGGGCTTTGTACAATGATTCTCCCCAGCGGAGTCAAACAACATTTAGCCTCTCTCTCGGGCTTTGTACGAGACACATAAGAGACTCCCTCGTTGAGTCAATCACCCTTTCGCCTCCATCTCGGGCTTTATACAAAATACAAAAAGGTTCTTATTGAGCTAAACAGAGAATAGCCTCCATCTCGGGCTTTGTACGAGATACAAAAACTCTCTTGTTGAGTCAAATAGCCTCCATCTCGGGCTTTATACGAGATACCAAAAGATTTCCTCGTTGAGTCAAAACCTTTTAGCCTCTCTCTCGGGCTTTGTACGAGACACATAATAGCCTCCTCTTAGGCTTTATATAAGAAAGCCACTGGTTGATCCAATCAACCTTTTAGCATCAAAGTTGTGCCTCGTTCACAGTACGCAAACATCAACAACTCTTTCCCCTTCATCTAATCGCTGTAAGCGGCAAGCCTCTGGATCATCTACATCCATGCCATTGTCCCTCTTTTAGCATGAGAAATTCCTAAGGAAAGATGGAATTACTCTACACTGAGTTAAAGTCTTCTCCTTCAGGTTAAAATCCCCTATAAAGGAAATTATGGCATTACTGGGTTCCGCATATCCCAGTTAAAGTAATCCTCCTTTATAACCAGTCACCCAACAGTTGTGACAAACAAACCCCTCTTTAGAGATGACAAACTCTCTCTGAAGTTGAGACCTTTCAGCTTCACATCTTGGGCTTTGAACAAGATATATATCACCTTTCTCTTCACGTCTTGGGCTTTGAACAAGATACAAAACAACCATTTCCTCCCATAGAATAGGAGGAACTACGAACGCTCTGATTTCCCTGTTTCGGTAAATGGGAATACGTAGGCATAAGATTGAAAGAAAAATCTTAGCGAGCACACTAAACAAAAACCCAAAATCCCATACTCTCATGTATCTATCAAAAGCATCAGTCCTAACATCCTAATCCTTGTTCCCCGCTATAAAGTCCTAGAAAGAGAAAAGAGAATCAGTATTGGCAAAAATACAAATAACCAGTACAAAGGCCCCCCCACATTGATAGCATTCGTAACCTAACAGACCGCTGTTTAAACTCAGTATGCAAAGCAGGGTTAATTGGAGACATCTATTTCCCTTCCTTCATCAGCTTACAATAGGATAAAAAATGAATCGACCTGTAGTTAAAACTCAACCGCAGAGAGCGGCCAGTGCTTAAGAACCACGTCCAAAATCGCTCGCTACAGAAAAAATGGCGCCCACCGTGGGGCCGTCTCTCTTTTTCTCCTTTTCACCCCTTGTGTGAATACCACAGATTGGAGCTTCCACCGGGGAACCCAATTTCTGTCAGGAACTTAGGATTCATAGCTTTAAAGGTCTTGGATGTTTAGGACAAATATATATACTGCTTTTCCTAATTGCTATACGTGTTTATTTTTCTGCTAATGGGAATGCGTGTGATGCCGCATGTGGAAAGATTGAGTATACACTTAAGATAAGTGATGGCGACGAGGTCGACCATCAACCTCAGTGGAGGCTAACCAATGCAACCCATTCTCTCACCTAAACAATGGGCCGATTGTTAAGTCTGAGAAGCTGAGAAGCCAAACCCTTTCGTAGTGCGGAAACTATCGGGAATAGTTGTTACGCGATACTACCCTCATTTGAGGCTGGTGATCTATTCTCGGTGAATGGCACTTACTCTAAGATTGCTCTACAACTCGCTGGCGATCCGCTTGTTGTTTTGCTTTCCTGGGAGGAGCTGATGATAATGATTACAGGTACAAAAATCACCCTAGTATAAACCTTTGGGGATGGGTAGAGCCTTGACTTCATGACAACGACCCTTTGACCCCATGTTTTTTCTATGTTTTTGTGTGCTGCATTTATGCATTCGTCTAAAAAAACATTAAAACATTCAAAAAATTCTTATCTTCTAGTCTCTCTGTTTTTCAAATTAAACTAAGACTGTGATTGCAAATATCAGAGAAAAGGATTGCACTAATGGATTTCGGTAGAAGAAGAACCCATAGTTACACCTTCAAGGTTCCAAAGCTAGAGGATTTGAGAAGGTTAGCAAGGATAATCACTAACCCAAAGGCTTTCAGAGCCAAGCACGGAGGTTTGCTACCACTGTTAAGAGTCCATGTGATTGAGGGAATTATGGATGCGCTCATTCAGTTTTATGATCCAGTTTATCACTGTTTCACATTCCCGGATTACCAGCTCGCACCAACGCTGGAGGAGTATTCTCACCTGATTGATCTACACATTACAGATCGAACTCCGTTTTCTGGACTGGAAGAAATTCCAAAGAATCAGACCATTGCAAGAGCAATTCATTTGGACGAGTCTGAGGTCAGGACTCACCTAACTACCAAGGGTGGCATCCAAGGTTTGCCAGCCCAGTTCTTGACAAAGAAAGCCCTGTATTTTGCCAGTATAGGAAACGTGACTGCTTTTGAAAGCATCTTTGTTTTGCTCACCTACGGGTTATTTTTGTTTCCCAACATCAATAACTTCGTCGATATTAACTCCATTAAGGTTTTTCTCATTGGAAATCCTGTGCCGACTTTGCTCGCAGATGCGTATTATTCTGTACACTTAGGAAATTTGTACAGCGGAGGGGAGATCACATGCTGTGTACCTCTGCTTTATAAATGGTTTATCTCTCACTTGCCTAAGTCTGCTGCTTTTTGGGATTGTAAGAGTGCCTTACGTTGGTCGCAGAAGATCATGTCTCTTACCAACTCTGATATAGATTTGTGTAATAGGATCTATGATGGGATCAGAATCATTGATCGTTGTGGAAACTTCCCCAACGTACCCCTTATAGGAATTAAGGGAGGAATCAATTACCATCCAGTTCTCGTTCGTCGTCAGTTTGGATACCCGATGAGGCATATTCCGCTGAATGCTCATCTGGAAGGTCTTTTCTTCAAAGAAGGAGAAAGTGACAGAGCACTAAAGATGGAAATAGTGCACGCTTGGAAACATATTCATAAGAAAGGACGAGAGTCTCTGGGAAAACCAGACTGTGTCTCGGTGGAGCCTTATCTCCATTGGGTACAAACTAGAGCTCTCAAGCTAAAAATGCCTTATCCTCGTTACGAAATTCTTCCGCCGAGGGAATCTGTCATGTATTTCATGACGAAAACTGAAAAGCTTCAGGTTACTCTCAACAAAGTTCAACAGGAGAGAAGGTCTTGGAAGAACAAGTACCGCACCCTTGACATAGAGTGCATCAAAATACAACAACTACTGAAAGAGAAAGATGCTCTGATTGAAATTTTGGAGCAACATGCTGTAGAGAATCAAGATGACCAAAGGAATTTGCTCGCTCCTTTCACCTGGAAAAGGAATGATAACCCGACAACGGCCCAAGAGCCCCGGTCAAAGAAAAGGAAGATACCAGAATCAGCACCTGATTTCTCTTCAGAGAGGACTCAGGACCCATTAGCTTAGGTTTCTATTTCTGCACTTTGTAATCTACTGTATTTCCATTTCTGTAATCCTTTGAATTCAATAAAAAGGGGTTTCCCCACCGTTTGATATTTTCAATCTAATTGTCGAAGTTTATTTTGATTAAACCAAAAATAATTAATATAATCATTGCATTCATCATTCTCACATCACGTATTCTTCTTCCCTACGAATCTCACGTTTGTGTCTCGATTCTAGAGTCAAACTGTCTCATTCGTATAATACTTGGGCCAATTGTCAGAAAAGGATGGATGATCTTGAGGAAGAGAACAGAGAGTTGAAGAAAGAGATCGACGCTCTGAGAGAGGATATGAGAAAGCTTCATAACGACATGCAAGCCATGGCAGAAGCTCAGCAACAACTAACTGTGATCTCAGAGATCACCTCAACGCCCATAGTGGAGAAGTATGATCCTAGGTATCAAATGCCGAAAGATTGTCCTTGGGGCATGACTGTTAACTATATCCCGGAAGGATATGTTCCGTCGATCACTGAAGATCAGGGAATCACAACAGAAGCCGTTGGGCCTGAAGGTTACAAACTTCGGGAAAGCGAAGATGCCAGGGGAATACTGAAGACTCATGAAGGTTACAAACTTCGGGAGACGCCAAGACTCACTACCGTAGTCACGGTACCACCCCCTGTGGTGCACACTGTCCCAGAAGGACAGATTTCACAGACACCTTCTGGTAAGAAGGAAACTATGTTTGACAGAATGGAGGAATTCCAGGAGCAGTTCTTGGAAATGCAGAAAGAACTGCAAGCCATCTGCGGTCCGGATTTATTTGGAAAGGACGCCACAGATCTCTGCTTGGTCCCCAATGTGAAAGTCCCGCACAAGTTCCAAGTGCCCGACTTTGAAAAATACAAGGGTAACTCTTGCCCTCAAAGCCATCTGGTGATGTACGCTCGGCGGATGTCAGCTCAGACGGAGAATCAGGACCTACTGATTCATTACTTCCAGGATAGTTTAACCGGTGCCGCATTAAAATGGTACATGGGTTTAAACCGTACTACGATCAGTACATTCAGAGATCTTGGTACTGCCTTCGTCCAACAATACAAGTACAATTTGGACATGGCACCCGACAGAGATCAACTCAGATCGATGTCGCAAAAGGACAAGGAAACCTTTAAGGAGTATGCTTAAAGGTGGCGTGAAATTGCCGCTCAAATTTGTCCACCTCTTGAGGAAAAAGAGATGACAAAGATCTTCTTAAAGACCTTAAGCTCATTTTACTATGACCGAATGGTTGCCAGTGCACCCAGTGATTTCACCGAAATGGTGGGCATGGGCGTACGTCTTGAGGAAGCCGTCCGAGAAGGACGTTTGGTAAAAGACACTGGATCGACGAGCGGTACTAAAAAATACGGTAGTGCTCTCCCTAAGAAAAAAGAGCAAGATATTGGGAATATCTCTCTCGGAAAGCAAAGGCGACGTTATCAACCGGTAGCAGCTGTGACTCCTGCTATCAACCCTGCGTCTATTCCTACGTATCAACCTCAGGTTGCGCATAGCCAACCTGATCAGCAAAGGACACAACAGCCTCTTCAGCAGGCTCGTCCTCCATATAACAACAACCGTACAACACGACCATCAAGGTTTGATCCTATACCCATGTTGTACGCAGAACTATTTCCGTTACTACTGGCTAAGGGGCACATTCAGACTAAATCTCCTCTTACAGTACCGAAAAATCCGCCTTTCTGGTTTAAGGTGGATCAAACTTGCCCTTACCATCAAGGAGGATCAGGGCATAACATCGAGAATTGTCTCAATTTCAAATCCGACGTGCAAAAGCTTGTTAGGAGCGGGGTCTTATCCTTCAAGGATACAAATCCTAATGTTCTCACGAGCCCGCTGCCTCAACATGAGAAAGCTGCAGTCAATCTGATTGAGAAAGAGACTAACCATGTCTATCAAATTCATGATGTACTCTTGTTGAACACCAATCTGGTCAAGATGCATTGTAGACAGAGTGGATATGGCCATGTTCCACTTCATAATTATCATCAGTGTGATATCTGCTCTAAAGACAACCAAGGATGTTCTGTAGTGCAAGCAGCACTACAGGAACAAATGGATCTCGGATGGATCCAAGAGCACCGAGTTCGTGGAGTTAACATGGTCTACACGAATTCCAACGTCATTCAGAACCACGACATCCATGCGATGAATGTCAACTTGGTGGCGATGCACTCAAGGCAAAGCCAGTATCATAATCTTCCGCGGCACGATTATAGTTCCTGTCTGACTTGATCGGTAAACAAACAGGGATGCTCTTTCATACAAGAGGCCCTCCAGCGTCAGATGGATCTTGGATGGATCCAAGACTACCATGATAGGAACCCTTATCAGATCAACATGGTTCAGATCTTCGATATTCGCATGATGAATACCATCTTGGTAGAGTTACATGCTGAGCAGGTCCGACTCGGATTCTTAATATCACACGAGTATCAAAGCTGTAAGGCGGGTTGCGAAAACGATCGAGGTTGTACCCTTGTCCAGGAGGCACTTCAGCACTTGTTAAATCACTGGTGGATGCCAATCTATATGGATGAAGATACTCAGCAAATTAGTATCAGTAACAGGAATCCTACTCGGCGTCAGAGTCAGGATGTCCGATCAATGGTAGCTAACCTAGTGAGGTTACATTGTATTCAAAGTGGGCGTGGCCAGGTGCCACCACACAACTATGAACGTTGCGGCGTCTGTTCGGAAAGTAACCAAGGGTGTTACTTTGTGAGAGCAGCTCTTCAGGGTCAGGTGGATCGTGGAGAGATTCGTCCATATCCGGGTTCTGGACCCATCAACTACCTTGCCGATCAGGTTGAGGATGTTGTCACGATCTCTGGTCATCATAGGACCAGGGATATTTTTGCCATTATCCCTCTGCTTGACGAATCTAAAGTTCCTAACCGGGAACGGATCGAGATTAATTATGATGGTCAGAAAAACCAGAAGGTTCCCATAGTCATCTATCTACCGGGACCAACACTTTATGAATCAACTAAGGTTATCCCTTACAAATACGATGCAACGACAGTTGAGAATGGAAAGGAAATTACATTACCCTCCGTCGTGAATATTGCAGACATCAGTCGTGTAACACAGAGCGGTAGAATCTTCAACCGAGGAGTTGGAGAACCTAACAAGGAAAAGGAACTTCAGACGGAAACTCCTGATCCACCAGTCGGTCAATCCAGTAATCCCGACCTTTCAAAAAATGATGATGAGATGCTGAAGCTCATCCAAAGGAGTGAATACAACATTGTTGATCAACTGTTACAGACTCCTTCAAAGATCTCGGTATTATCACTGTTACTCAGTTCAGAAGCGCATAGGGAGGCTCTACAAAAAGTCTTGGAGCAAGCCTTTGTGGAACAGGATGTAACAATCAGACAATTTGATAGTATTGTCTCTAACATCACTTCCTGCAATAATTTGGGATTTAGTGATGAGGAATTACCCGAAGAGGGTCGCCGTCATAACATGGCGCTCAATATTACAGTTAACTGCCAGGACGATGCTTTAGCCAGCGTACTGGTAGACACGGGGTCAGCCCTGAATGTTATGCCGAAGTCCACTTTGATGCAATTATCATTCAAAGGCCCTCCGATGAGAATCAGTGAGGTCGTTGTCAAAGCGTTCGACGGATCCAGAAAAACAGTTATCGGCGAAGTTGATCTTCCTATAACTATCGGTCCTCACACTTTCCAAGTCACTTTCCAGGTCATGGATATCGGGGCAACGTACAATTGTTTATTAGGAAGACCTTGGATACATCAGGCTGGAGCGGTCACTTCGACCCTCCACCAAAAGCTAAAGTTCGTCAAGAACGATCAACTTGTCACAGTCTGTGGGGAACAAGCCTTGCTTGTAAGCAACTTATCATCGTCTACTTGTGTAGAACCTGAGGAGGTTATTGGAACGCAGTTCCAAGCACTGTCGGTAAGCAAGAACAATCAGTTCAAAGAAGGAACTTCTATCTCTTTATACAATGATGCTATCAAAGCGGTCGAGAGTACTGATACAACAGGATGGGGACAGCTTGTCATTCCTATTGACAATAAAACAAAGAAAGGTCTTGGGTTTTCTGCAACCTGTACTCAGACAGCTGTCAACGATGAAAGTCTTCATCCAATTCAAAACTTCTTCCACAGTGGAGGTTTCCTTCACCCAGTCCCTCAAGCAGTCCATGCTATCAATGAGGAAGATCCCTCTGACACAGATGAAGAATGGAAGTCCTACCTTAATGAGGACGGTTATATGTCTCAGGAAGAGGTGCCTACGCCATTTTGCTATCCCGCACAGAGTCCGAGATTTATACCACGGACATATGTCGAAATGATATACGGAGGTTGTGATCCGGAAGGATGTCGTGCTCCGCCAAATTCATTAGAGGAAAACACTCCGATGAAAGACAACTTTGACCACAATTACTATGGCCCAATGGATGGTCTGCCAATGTGGCAGCCATACCCAAGAAACTTAGGGCAAGAGAGTCAGCCGAACAATGAAAATCAGCTGACCGTTTTTGAACAGAATACCTGTGTCCCCACCATGTCATGGGATCAACATTCAGGTCACTCAGAAACTACTCAACATGAAGATGAATTCGCAACGTTTGCAGGACTTAAATTCATCAACTATGCTTTTCCCGAGGTCAACGTCATCGAGAGAGATGACTCCTCTAGTTCCAAAGAAGTTTGGGACACCTTGGGACAACCGAGTGGGAAATTTGACTATATGGTCAAGTACACCGCTCCCGGAAGCTCTCGTATCAGGCTCGAAGATATCCAGCCAACTAGATGGGGAGATACAGCTGAGAGCACAAATGCTATGCAAAATGCAACTGAGGAATTCTCCTACGACAATTCTGCCTGGGAGACAGATTCCAATGATCCTGCTCCACCGGAAATCAACGTCATTTCTGAAGACAAATCAAGGAAGGTACCAGACTTTGTGATTCACCGAGGAGTTCGCTGCCAATGGGTTGCCGTCGAGGTTCCGAGGGTCGTTCATCAGTCAAAGTAATTGCCATCTTTAACCTTTCACCCTACCCAGGTGAAACAGATGTTTTGATAGGGCTCGCTTTCTGTAAATTTCCCTCTTCGCTTCGCCCAAAGCGACAGAGTTTTGTTTTATAGGGCTGTAGTTTCAAGGATCGACTTGTTCATTAATAAAATAACGTCGTTCTGTAATTTCCGCATTAATTGTTGTTTTCTCTTTTTGCTTTTTCAGAAAATGGTAATCCTAATAAAAAATTCAATAATAAAAACAAGCAGTAAAATAAAACACTGCACACACTTGCATTTTCTCTATCTCTTCTAAACACGAATCATCACGTCATGCAGATTGCTTGTTTTAAACCCTGTTGAAACATACGATCCGATGCCTTCTCCCAACTTTGAGTTCCCGGTATTTGGGGCTGAAGAAGAAGTTGACAACGAAATTCCAGAAGAGATCTCCTGACTACTCAGACAAGAGGAAAGGTCCATTGAACCTCATAAAGAACCGTTGGAAACGGTAAACTTGGGTTCAGAAAAAGAGAGAAAAGAAATCAAGATTGGGGCACTGCTCAGTCCAACTGCCAAAGAGAGTTTGATAAAGCTTCTCAAAGAATTCCCCGATGTATTCGCTTGGTCCTATCAGGATATGCCAGGGTTGGATACCAGCATCGTGGAACATCACTTACCATTGAGATCGGAATGTCTGCCAGTAAAGCAGAGGTTGAGACGCACTCACCCGGACAAGGCCATCAAAATCAAAGAGGAGGTACAGAAACAGATTGACGCAAGTTTCCTTGCTACATCTGAATATCCTCAATGGTTAGCCAACATCGTACCCGTTCCCAAAAAGGACGGAAATGTCAGAATGTGTGTTGATTATAGGGATCTGAATAAGGCAAGTCCAAAGGACGACTTTCCTTTACTGTTGGATGCAGAATAGGGCAAGCAAGCAAAAATATTTATTTTCGGAAAGAATTCCCTCCGGGATTTATGTCGTGTCCACAGAGATCGGTTCGAGGGAAAGAATGTCGTTCGACAATCTCTCGCGTTAATGAGTTTGGATTAAATGGTTTCAAACAAGAAAATAGAAAAGTAAATATTAAAACATAAAAAGAATACATTCTTTGAAGAGAAGAAACCTATCAAGCATGAATATACACTACTCAGAACAAACGTAAACCTATCGATCGGTCGCATTCAACATACAATACTCATCAAAATCATCACGTATCGCTCACAACAAAGGTTATGTCTAACGCACAGTTGAGAGAGCAACCGTATTACTCTCGTCGACGCTCTCGCGCACGACGCCTCGAAACACGGAAGACATTAAGTTCCGACACCATAAAGATTATTATCTAAATCTATCTCTAGAGTCTAGACAATAGATATTCATCCTTAATCAAGATTCATGATGTTTATCTCTAACACAACACAAATCCAAACATAAATGCAAAAAGATCAAGGAAAACATCGATAATGATTTGTAAAGCATATATATTATACAACCATGATCAATACATGTACATAGGTTTAGAGTAACAATACAAACATAACCCACAAAATAGAGAAATACATAGAGAAGAAATAGAGAAAAACCAAACATCTCAAAAGTTGTCGGCTCCGATTCATGAAGGATTCAACTCCGGATCATCCTAATTCATGCTCCAATGTGTTTTCTAGCCTAATTCTACTCAAAAAATGCTATTGGATGGATTTGGAACTAAAAATATCAAACCCATAACTAAAAAATGATGAAAAATGGCTTAAATGGGCAATTCTGCATTTCCAGGTTCGCCTAGCGAGTCCCCGTTCGCTAGGCGAACGTAAACCGCCTTTCTGTTGAGTTTTTTCACGATTCTGGAATTTTTCGTTCGCCCCGGTTCGCCTAGCGAACAAGCTAGCGAGTGTTCGCTACGGGGGCTCGCCTAGCGAGCATGACAGAAAACCAGAATTTGTTTTCTTCATAACTCTTGAACCGTAACTCCGATTGACGCACGGTTTGAAGCGTTGGAAAGCTTATTCAATGCTATTTATGAATATGGAAACATACCATTGCTGGAACACCTACAAAAATAAATGAAAATCGATTAAACTCAATGATATTTACACGATAACGCACTATACACCGAAAACGTAAAGTAAATGTAATTACGAACAAAGCGGGGTTTATTCGCACGATATTTACCACAAAGCAATGATAAGTGCAACAAAACATATATACAAAAATAGGTACAATTTGCACTTATCACACACATTGACATGCTGGTAGATAGCACAGCAAAGTTCAAAATTTTCTCCTTCATGGATGGATTCTCGGGCTATAACCAAATCAAAATGGCGCCGAAAGACATGGAGAAAACTTCATTCATTACCCCATGGGGTACCTTTTATTACAAGGTAACGCCGTTCGGTTTGAAGAATGTCGGGGCAACCTATCAAAGGGCCATGACTACTCTGTTTCATGATATGATACACAAAGAAATCGAAGTGTATGTCGATGATATGATTGCAAAATCAAAAACAGAGAGTGAGCACGTTGAACATCTGTCAAAATTGTTCGACCGTCTAAGAAAATTCAAGCTCCGCTTGAATCCCAACAAGTGCACCTTTGGTGTTCGTTCAGGGAAACTATTAGGGTTCATCGTCAGCCAGAAAGGAATTGAGGTCGATCCTGACAAGGTCAAGGCCATTCAAGAAATGCCTTCTCCGAAAACTGAAAAACAAGTCAGAGGATTCTTGGGACGTTTGAACTACATCTCCAGATTCATATTCCTTATGACCGCGACGTGTGCGCCGATTTTCAAATTACTCAAAAAGAACCAGGATTGCGTTTGGACAGAAGATTGTCAAACAACCTTCGACAGTATCAAGGAATATCTGTTGAATCCTCCGATTCTATCACCTCCAGTGGAAGGAAGACCACTGATTATCTACCTCACAGTCCTAGAGGACTCAATGAGATGTGTACTTGGCCAACAAGACGAAACTAAACGGAAAGAGTCTGCCATTTACTATTTGAGCAAGAAGTTCACCGACTGCGAGACTCGGTACACGATGCTTGAGAAAACTTGTTGCACTTTGGCTTGGGCAGCCAAACGTCTTCGCCAATACATGATTTGTTATACTACTTGGTTAATCTTCGAAATGGATCCAATCAAGTACGTCTTCGAAAAACCTGCTCTCACGGGAAGAATTGCCCGTTGGCAGATGTTGTTATCAGAATATGACATAGAGTACCACGCTCAGAAAGCCGTTAAAGGAAGTATTTTAGCCGATCATTTGGCTCATCAACCGATTGACGATCAAGAATCAATCGGGTTTGACTTCCCAGACGAAGATGTCATGTATCTAAAAATGAAAGATTGCGATGAACCGTTACCCAGTAAGGGGCCAGAACTAGGTTCCCAATGGGGACTTATCTTTGACGGAGCAGTTAATCATTACGGAAACGGAATTGGGGCAATCATTGTTACCCCTCAGGGTACCCACATTCCTTTCACCGCCAGACTTACGTTCAAATGTACGAACAACGAGACCGAATACGAAGCTTGTATTATGGGTCTCGAGGAAGCAATTGATTTAAGGATCAAAAACTTGGACGTATACGGCGATTCAGCTTTGGTTATCAATCAGATAAAAGGAGATTGGAACACATACCAATCAGGACTGATTCCTTACAAAGACTATGCAAGAAGGTTGTTACCCTTCTTCAACAGAGTTGAGTTTCATCATATCCCTCGTGAGGAGAATCACATGGTTGATGCCTTAGCCACTCTCTCTTCCATGATTAGTGTAGGTCAACGGAATGACCTACCTAAGATCAACATAATGCGCCTTGAAAGGCCCGCCTACGTCTTCACGATCAAAGCAGTCATAGCTGACAAACCTTGGTATCATGATATCAAATGCTTCCTTCAGAAACAGGAGTACCCATCTGCGGCACTCAGAAAAGACAGAAAAACCCTCAGAAGATTGGCTGGAAACTTCTTCCTGAGTGGGGACACTCTCTATAAGAGAAATTTTGACATGGTCTTGCTCCGATGCGTAGACAGACCAGAAGCAGACATGCTTATGAAAGAAATTCATGAAGGGTCCTTTGGCACTCATGCCAACGGACACACAATGGCGAGGAAAATTCTGAGAGCAGGGTACTATTGGTTGACAATGGAATCCGACTGCTACAAGTACATGAGGAGGTGTCACAAGTGTCAGATATACTCCAACAAAATTCATGTACCGCCATCACATCTCAAAGTTCTTTCTTCCCCGTGGCCTTTTTCCATATGGGGAATCGACATGATTGGCTTGATTGAACCTAAGGCTTCAAACGGACATCGGTTCATCCTGGTAGCCATTGACTATTTCACCAAGTGGGTCGAAGCAGCATCGTACTCCAATGTAACCCGACAACTGGTGGTCCGATTTATCAAAAACAGTATCATCTGCCGTTATGGTGTTCCAAGCGAGATCATTACTGATAATGGATCTAACTTGAACAATAAGATGATGAAAGAGTTGTGCACTGAGTTCAAGATCAAACACCATAACTCATCTCCCTACCGACCCAAGATGAACGGAGCGGTAGAAGCGGCTAACAAGAACATTAAGAGGATCGTTCAAAAGATGGTTGTAACCTACAAAGACTGGCACGAGATGCTACCCTTTGCTCTTCACGGTTATCGCACATCTGTCCGCACTTCAACAGGGGCTACCCCTTTCTCTCTAGTGTATGGCATGGAAGCAGTGCTCCCCATAGAAGTAGAGATCTCGTCAATCTGAGTATTGATGGAAGCTAAGCTCACCGAAGCTGAATGGTGTCAAAGTCAACACGACGAACTGAACCTGATCGAAGAGAAGCGAATCACGGCACTATGCCATGGTCAGTTGTATCAACAGAGAATGAAGAGGGCGTTTGACAAAAAGGTCCGACCTCATGTTTTCAGAAAAGGAGACCTCGTGCTCAAGAAGATACAGTCATTTTTAACTGATTCGCGAGGCAAGTGGACTCCGAATTATGACGGCCCCTATGTGGTCAAGAAAGCTTTCTCAGGCGGTGCCTTGAGACTTGCAACCATGGACGGAGAGGAATTTGCATACCCCACAAATGTTGATGTAGTCAAGAAATACTTCACCTAAACTAAAAAAAAAAAAAATGTCTCGGTGGATTGAAAACCTGAAAGGGCGGTCCAGGCAAAAATTAGAGACATGAAAAAAAATCATCCCGATGGATTAGAAATCTCGAAGTACAATCCAGGCAAAAATTAGGGATAATGGCAAGTAACTATGTTCAACAGAGGCAAGTCCCTCAGCAGCAGTTATACCATCCATTGGAGGAAAACTCCAGTTAAGGTCATCTTCGACAGAAGCTCAGGATGTCCCAAATTCAAAGTTGGTAAGAGGATAGCGGCCGTTATGTTTCAACGTAGCCCTTTTCCCTGTAAATTACCATTTTTTTTTCAAACTTTGTATATACTCTTTGGAATCACGCGTTTGGCTGATCTCCATCTTATCAATAAAATTTGAGCCCTTGTGCTTTTGTTTGTAATTCTTATTTGTTTTAGCTTTACAGAATGGCGTTTTAACATGATTAGCGATTCTTGAAATAAAACAAAAATGAATTTACTTGTTAAAACTTTTTCTGCTTTTAAATTAAAGACGATAATTTCTTTTGACTGTTGAACATCAGAAGAACATCGGTCGCTTCTCCAGAAGTAATCGAACCTCAAAGTGCAGAATCAAAGTACTCCTTCTAACCCAGTACGCCTGAATGAAGGGATCAACTGTGTCAGAGACCTTGTTTCGTCTGACACGCCTCGGTCGAGTTCTTATCTCCTAAGCCCGACCAACATAGCTCCCAATAGGGACTATCTCTCCTGAGCAAGGCAGAATTGCTATTCTGAACCAGCGATACTTTTTCGCCCCGCGATGGCCGAGTATCCAGTCGTGTTCACCTGTCAGTTTGTATGTCGCGTCAGTTTTGTCAGCATAAACATACACACATCATGCATTATTGATTTGCATTCACATTTCATATTGCATCACTATCACTCTAGTCGGTCTTGTCCCCTAGTGATAGAAGTTCTCTCAATTGAGTCGTCAGTTCTTGCCTCATCAGGAAACGCTGCGTCTGAACATTCTCTCTCCTCCAGTTTTATTTCTGGATTGAAGTTGGGTCCTCGACCACTTTGATAACTTGAACCTCTGAAAAACCAGAGAAGCCCTCAGTTAACATCACTCGTCGCCATTGAAGATGATATCCTTGCTTTCCCGGATTAAGGAAAATCCACAGAGAAAGCCTCCTAATCGAAGATTCGGCAGTACGGCAGTTTTTCTCCGAAAAACCCACTGATGAAAAGGTCATCGGCACCTCAAAATTGGATCACATCATATGGCATTTCTCCGAGAAGATCTCTGAGAAAAGTATGATGTAAAGACCCCAAGCGAATGCAGTCTCTCAAGGGACTCGCATTCCCCAAGTAGAGTCAACAAATGGCGTCTCCAACAGAGAAGTTTGTACACCTCTACAACTCAGATGACTGGGTTCCCCAGCAAGTTTGACATCAAACTTTTTCTATCAAATGGCATCTCCCTAGGAAAATTCGGCGAGAAGTTTGAGGAAAACCGCTACGAATAGCGTCCCTTGTCAATAAAGTTTATTGACAAAAGAAACTAAGACCAGTTCCTTGGTAGAAAACCAGGATCGAGGGGAAGTTTAAATCAGAAATTGAGACCAGTTCCTTGGTAGGAAACCAGGATCAAGGGGAAGTTTACATGAGAAACTAAGACCAATTCCTGGGTAGGAAACCAGGATCGAGGGGAAGTTTGTTTCCGCAACTGAGACCAGTTCCTTGGCTGAAGATCAGGATCGAGGGGAAGTTTTACCTTTTCTAAGCATCATTGCTTAGCAAAATAAGATGAATGCGTAAGCTACCATTCATAACCACCATCAAAATTCTGGGTATTCTGATATTTAATCCTCTTGCACCCCGAATGCCCGAATACCTTCGCCATTCACACCTTCGGGTCCAAGAAGATTAAATAGGGGCATCTGTCATACCCCAAATTTTGACCACTAAGATTTCCCATCATTGTGAAAATCATCATCACAATATGGAGGAACCATCATACTGCATCAGTCTCCCCAAAGATGGGTGAGCATCCATTACAATCAAAATTAGGGTTTTAAGCCCTCTCTGAGCCTTACACAAATGATCAATCAAGGAATGACATGATCTTCAACTTGTCTAACCTCTAAAACATACACAATGGATCAAAAGGACTCCCACTTCAAGGATCAAGCACAAGGTTGCTCCCTTCTAGGTGGATCAAGTCTCATGATCGACAGTGTCGCCAAATTAGGGTTTTGGTCGACCAGGGCCTCCAGATGGAAATTTTTCGTCTGGGCACAAGCCAATGATCCAAAACATAACCTAATATACTCCATGGAACCTCATGGACCCAATCATCAAGTCAATTTTGCCTCAGGGGATGCATTCAGCAAAAATCAGGAATTAGGGTTTCTTGACCTAATTCACCCCAAAGTTGACTGTTAGGGCAAATCATGAGCCAAGACCTCAAGACATGATTTGAGGGTCTCTAATGAACTATATTGATCCATTTGGAACAATGGATTAATCCAAGAAGCTTGAGCAACAAGTCTCAATTTCATCTGCACCACAATTAGGGTTTTAAGAGGAAAGTCAACTGTAACTTTGACTTTTGACCAGGACATGCTCCCAAACCCTAGGACATGCCTCAATATACCCTATGGCACCCATGGAACATGTCCATCAAGTTTGATTTAGGCCAAGGACATGATTTCATGAAGAATTGCACCGTTTGGAATTCATCTGATAAAAAGTCAACTGTGCACAAAAGTCAACTTTGACTTTTTGAGATTTTTCACTAAAATGGATTTTAAACCCTAAAATGATGTTAATGTATGATTTGAATCATCATTCATCAAGAAAAATCAAGAAAAGTGGGATAACTTGTAAAAGGGGTAACCATAAAAACTTAGAAATTTTTCTAAGTCATGAAAAAGTACCACTAATGCACTAACTTTGGAGGACCATAACTCCTAAACCACAAGGCCATTGTGCCCCATTTAAAGCTTGATTTGTAGATCTCATTTCCCTCTACAAAAGCTTCATACTGACCTATGTCCAAATTCCTCATGGATTTTGAGTTATGGAGTGATCAAAATCAAGAGAAAACACTTTGTTCCAACAATTAGTGAAAATTTCACTAAGTCAGATTTTGCCTTACTTTTTGCCAAATGTAGGGGGTTTTTTCACTTGGATTCAAAAGAGATCAAAACCAAACATGTTCAAACAGTTGTTGTATCATGTAAGGGCTTTCCAAAATGGTCAAGAACATTACCAAATTCAACTTACACCATGAGATATGACATTGGCAAGTTGCCTTGCTGAAATCTGTCAAAGGCAAGGCAAAATTTGCAATTTTGCTCGATTTGCCAAAATCAGCCAAATTCAAATGCTCCTATCCACTTGGACACATCTGAGGATTGAATCTAAAGGGGACAATCACTGAGCCAAGCCTCCAAAGTCCATGGAACAAGAAATAGCATGTTGAACCTAAAATGGCCAAAATAGGGACAAGACTCCAAATTTGGATTGAAGCATTCAATGGAAGCATCAAGGTGGCATGGACTGAGCCATTCTCATCTGAAATCAGTCAAGACTTATCCAAGACCAAGGGAACCAAAGCTCTGTGCCCTAACCTCTAGTCAATGGCTAGAGGAGACTTGAATTTCCATTGGACAACATTGGCCAAACCTACTTAGCAGTTGCCATTCACTATTCCTTGCCAAACAAACTTGCTCTACTATAAATAGAGCTCGATTGTGTTCAGTTTAAGTACACCAAAGGCCTACAACACTTGCCTTTCTCAAAATCTCATTCTCTTGGCAAAAATGCCTTTCTTAGCAAGGTAACTATCGGGTTTTGAGCTAGAGGGAAATTCCACTCAAACCAATCACTCACACACCTCATATACATCACATATGAGCTGACCAAACACTTAAACAACAACTGGAACACTGATTTCTCAGAATCACCAGTCAATTGCTCAAGGTTTTAACCAAAGTGCAGTTGAGGTGCCATGAAGTGATCCAGCCAATTTCCATCAAGTCCAAGCATTCAAACACACTCCATAGCACCTAGAGAAGCTGTTCAGATCATCACAACACAACTGTAACACCTCCTACACAAATCACGATCACCAACTGCAAGTGGTAAGCATGAGCTCTTCTAACTCTATGATCCATGCAATTTTCGCTACACAATAATTTGGCCATATGTTCATAATCATGCATGGAATGTTTTCCCTCAATTAATTGCTTTGTTTGAATCGTGTATCAAAAATCCTAGCCTTCATGCAGAAATTAGGGTTCTTGTGGTTTCTTCGTGATTTCATGTTTTATGTTTAATTTAAATGAAATTAAGTGTTATAGACATGATTGTGAGGTTGAAACGAGTTGATTGGTATGTGGATTGCATGATATGGTTAAGTATTCAGTGAGATTGGATGGAAAACACAAATCTGAGAAACCCAGAACACGCGCGTGTTCTTCAGCTGTTCTTGGCGCCATTTTTCAAAAATTCAAATATTTGAATTTTGTGATTTTATTTAATTGATTCAAAAATTAATTTCTCTCTGAGTTTTAATGATTTTGAGTTTATTCTTTTTTTAATTATTCACAAAAATGTTAAAATATTTTATTTTATCAAAAAATCCCAAAAATATTATTTATTTTGTATAATTGATATTTTTGCAAAGAATTAATATTTTAATTGTTTTTGACATTTTAAATATTTTTTCTACATTGATTTTGCCACTTTTAATGCTTTCTAATTATTTTGTAGGTCAATACTTAATTTTTGAAGCATTAATCCAAGATCACAATTTTTTTTTCATATTTTAAACAATTTTGATCATTTTAATTGAATTTTTATTCAATTAAATACATTTTTGAAAACAAATTAGGGTTTTTGGATTAATTCAACCCTCATAAATCATTTTCAAAACACTTTGGGCCTCTAATAGAGTGTATGACCCAATCCTTTTTTGACCAAACCATTTTTGGGCCTCAGTGTATTGTATAAGTCTCAATACCGTCAAAAAACAAACGGCGCGATCGTCGCCTTTTGAAAAATAACCTTGGGCCTCTCCTCGAGCTATAAGACCCATTCAAAAACAATTTTGGGCCTCTAATAGAGTGTAAGACCCAATCCCCTTTTAAACAAAACAATTTTGGGCCTCAGACATTGTATAAGTCCCTCTGCGTTAAAAGAAAACCTCGGCGCGATCGCCATTTTAAACGAAAAGTCAAACTGGACCTACCCTCGTGTTATAAGCCCCAACTCTTTTTATTTAAACCTTTTGGGCCTCTTGAGAGAGTGTAAGACCTATCCCTTTGTACAGAAAACCATTTTGGGCCTCAGTCACTTGTGTAAGTCCCTCTGTACAAATTTAAACAGTGCGCTCACTGATAAAACCCTGGGCCTCTCCTTGAGCTGTAAGCCCCAAAACTTTATTTTTTCAAAGCACTTTCTCTTTTGATTTTGAATATACTGTTGTTTTCAATCTTTCTTTGTTGAACAACTAACCAAACAGCATGGAAGCTCTACAACCGAGTAAGTGTTTACACGCTTTCATATACATATAACTGTATTGTGGGGTTGTTTCACTGTAAGTCTTCTTTCATAAACTCATATCAACTGTGTAATAATAGTATAGATATTTAGAGTTTCCCAGGCAACTACGTCTAGAACTAGGTGACGCCGTTTCGTTTATTCGTAGAAATAGACAACTAGATCCCCAATAGGATCACCAGATACAGTCTTCTCTTCGGCTGTCCTCATTAGGAATTGTCAAGAAACTCTATTCCCAGAGATGAATGTATTCTCCGTGAATGGTATCTTTGAGTTTCTTCCAAATTCTCGAACTTTCCTGACTTGATCTATTCCTTCTGAATAGCTTGCCTTGAATTTCTCGGGGTTTGGGGACCCACGGGCTTCTTAAAAGCATCGGCCTCCTCTTGGGCATCATACAAGGACCCACAGGCTTCCTAAAAGCAACATAGCCTCCTCTTGGGCTTAGTACAAGGACCCTACGGCTTCTTAGAAGTATTCACAGCCTCCTCTTAGGCTTCATATAATGATCTCTTCCTCCGGGAATGATAGCCTCCTCTTGGGCTTAGTACAAGGACCGATCGACTTCTTAAAAGCTTCCAGCCTCCTCTTAGGCTTCGTATAAATTGTCCCGACGACCTCCTAGAGGTATAGGAACAGAACTTAATCATCTGCATAGAACAGTCCTTCCAAGAGTCTACTACTATTTCTCAAAGCATAGTACAAGAGATAAAACTCTAGACACGGACAGTCTAATATCCTTGAGTTTTCAAGATATTCTCAAGTGACCCCTTCGTTAAATAGGAAGAAAACCGTAGACTCGGACAGTCTCAATACCCTTCGGATTTCCCGCTTCCTTAAAGAACAGGAATAACCCGGATCCTTGAATCAAATCCATGAGTACGGTATTGCTCATATAAGAACTGATTTTCTCTTTCAAAATCAGCATACTGGACCTGTCACTTAACTGAAACAGTAACCATAGCCTCCTCTTAGGCTTTGTATAATGATCCTTCTCCATTGAAGTTAGCCTCCTCTTGGGCTTTGCACAATGATTCTCCCCAGTGGAGTCAAACAACGTTTAGCCTCTCTCTCGGGCTTTGTACGAGACACATAAGAGACTCCCTCGTTGAGTCAATCACCCTTTCGCCTCCATCTCGGGCTTTATACGAAATGCAAAAAGGTTCTTATTGAGCCAAACAGACAATAGCCTCCATCTCGGGTTTCGTACGAGATACAAAAACTCTCTTGTTGAGTCAAATAGCCTCCATCTCAGGCTTTATACGAGATACCAAAAGATTCCCTCGTTGAGTCAAAACCTTTTAGCCTCTCTCTCGGGCTTTGTACGAGACACATAATAGCCTCCTCTTAGGCTTTATATAAGAAAACCACTGGTTGATCCAATCAACCTTTTAGCATCAAAGTTGTGCCTCGTTCACAGTACACAAACATCAACAACTCTTTCCCCTTCATCTAATCGCTGTAAGCGGTAAGCCTCTGGATCATCTACATCCATGCCACTGTCCCTCTTTTAGCATGAGAAATTCCTAAGGAAAGATGGCATTACTCTACACTGAGTTAAAGTCTTCTCCTTCAGATTAAAATCCCCTATAAAGGAAATTATGGCATTACTGGGGTCCGCGTATCCCGATTAAAGTAATCCTCCTTTATAACCAGTCACCCAACAGTTGTGACAAACAAACCCCTCTTTAGAGATGACAAACTCTCTCTGAAGTTGAGACCTTTCAGCTTCACATCTTGGGCTTTGAACAAGATATATATCACCTTTCGCTTCACGTCTTGGGCTTTGAACAAGACACAAAACAACCATTTCCTCCCATAGAATAGGAGGAACTACGAACGCTCTGATTTCCCTGTTTCGGTAAACGGGAATACGTAGGCATAAGATTGAAAGAAAAATCTTAGCGAGCACACTAAACAAAAACCCAAAATCCCATACTCTCATGTATCTATCAAAAGTATCAGTCCTAGCATCCTAATCCTTGTTCCCCGCTATAAAGTCCTAGAAAGAGAAAAGAGAATCAGTATTGGCGAAAATACAAATAACTAGTACAAAGGCCCCCCACATTGATAGCATTCGTAACCTAACAGACCGCTGTTTAAACTCAGTATGCAAAGCAGGGTTAATTGGAGACATCTATTTCCCTTCCTTCATCAGCTTACAATAGGATAAAAAATGAATCGACCTGTAGTTAAAACTCAACCGCAGAGAGCGACCAACGCTTAAGAACCGCGTCCAAAATCGCTCGTTACAGGATGAAGTTGATCCTTTAGTAGCGGATGCTCACGTTCATAAGGATTTTGATTTGAATGCTCATCTCAACAAAATGTTCAAGGCTTGGAGGCCAGAAGACTGTAATGAGGCTGTAGTAGTAAGCCAATTTAGAATGACTCTGAGAATCCTATTATGGCTCATTTCTCATATTTTGCGTCCTAAGAAAGGCGGATACTCTTGAGTGGATAGCGCAGAGATTCATCTCGTGTACATCCTGATGCACATAATTTGCATCAATTGGCCACACTACTTCGTCTCCAGAATGTTCACCATCAAGGATGGAAACAAGGGGACATCCTTCTGCTATTCATCTATGATCTCAAAAATTCTGAGTTTCTTTGACATCGACATACCAAATCTACCACTCATCTCGCCTGGTCCAATTCAAGAATTCTCCCAACGAACTCTAACTAACATGGGATACTTTTGGGATGAAAAATGTCAAGCATACTATCTAAGGCTGGGAAAATATGGTTGGAATATATATAACTTCGACGATCCTACCGCATTTGCTGATCCCTCTGCTGAGCAACATATTGAAGATGATGTGCCTATGCATGATGTGGAACATGTCGTTGTTCAGGAAGATGGAAATGTTGCTGGCAATAATTCATCCATCACCTCGCTTCTTCAAAACGTGTTGCATAAATAAGATGCCAAGATGGCGTAGCTCCGGAGTATGCAGGAACATATGAGAACTCAAGATGCAAATTTGAAGGCCTTTTCCGCATTCGTCACAGAGAAGCTAGTCACCTTAAAGGAGGAAATGGAAGCTAATACTGCCTCTACCATCACAAGGTTCGATCATATGATTGTTGCCCAAAATGAAGACCACCATCACTACACACAATTCTACCAAGAAATGTGTGATTTCTTGGAGCGTCAGTTTGGAAAGATGGTCAATGCTAGTTTCGTGGAGCAAGATATGGATGTCGTGGAAGGGAGTGATGAGTAGAGTTTTGAGTGTCTCCTTAGTGCGTCTTAAGATTTTCCTTGCATTTAGTGTGTTTTGTTCGGTTGTTTCCATGTTTTTGCATTTGGTTTTATGTTTATCGCTTTGATTTATGTAATGTTGCAATGCTTGTACCTTAATTAATCATAATTGATATAAGTATTGTGGTTTGTTTATTAAGCACGTGTTATTTACTTTGTGCGAGTGCACAACCTTTTCATTGCAATTGCCTATGTATAGTATTTTTTTATTTGTGTAATGTGCATCTGCGTGATGCTTCTAATGGATAATTTTCTCTTTTTGATGTTAAAAGGGGAGAAGATAATAAAGAGGATGATATATGCATACACTTAGGGGGAGCTATCAAAGAGCTATCAAGGACAATGCATAAATTCAGAAGGAGTTGTTTTGTGTACCAAGATAAGCGCAACAGGCTACAACTACATCGTATACGCTTGCCATCATAAAAAAGGAGGAGTATGTGAGTGCTAACTACAAATTCAACCGGGTTTTGAATGATGTCAAACAAGGAACAAGGTAGTATATCGTAGCGCTTTTGTATATTGGACAATATCAACCTACATTTATATGCTCATTTGTCCCCTTAGCCTTAGGATGCATAAAAAGAGTCTTTGAACAAGTTTGATAGGTCTTAAACATGTCATACACATCAAAAATCATGTTTATGTGTCAACATAACTGCATAGGTCGACCTATACGTGATCAGGTCGACCTATAGAAGTCTTTGCTTCAGTACAGGTCGACACATCCATATTTCAGGTCGGCTCCCACGCTCCAAGAACGAAGCTTGTAGGCTCTACCCACAGGTCTCCTCTCATGTCGCCGTACAGGCAGGCCTGAACACCTTCATAGGTCGACCTTTGCAACTAAAAAACTTGAAAAATTCTTTTTGCATCTTATTTTTCTTACATCCTCTTTGCCTTTCTTCCACACACACATACACACACACACACATATACACACACACACACACACACACACACACGTTGCACCCCAAAATTTTCCCTCTCTGTTTTTAACTTTTTTTGGCTTTTGTTTCGCAATTATTTGCATCTTCATTAGGTCATAATTCATAATCATGAATTTCACGGGGCCCCTGAGACCTGGATCAAAGTGTTTTCTTATGGTTTTGGTTTTCCCTATTCAGAGGTGATTGATCTGGCTACTTTACTTCGGTTGAAGCAATGGTTTTAGCTCACAATATCATGAATATCTCTATCAGAGTTCATTAAGTATCAAGGCTTCACTTTTGTCATGATCATCAAGCTACGGGGTCTTCTAAATCAAGGCTTTCTATTTGCTTTTGGGTTTTTGTAATCAGGCTTATGGAAGAGGTTTGAATCTGTATCATCTTACTATCAGGGGTTCATGAAGATACAACATCATCTTCCTCATCTTCTCAAGTCATGGTGCATCTAATGCGAGAGAATTTGCCTTTCATGGCAAGGTGCTATCCTTTCTAAGTTTTAGTCCAATCATCAAGGTTTCTTCCAGGCAATATTAGGGTGTTACTCATCAAGTCAAGAGATGAAGTGATGATCAAGGTCTCCTTATATTCTCAATGTTTTGTTGTTTGTGATACAAGTCATTTATGAACCGAAGAATTGGGTTAGGGCTTCACTGAGGAGAATTATGCACCAGGGTGTCATTGTGGAGTTGAGATTGAAACATGACATGGTTGCACCTTGTCATGAAGTGTAAGTATTGATTCAAGGCCAGAATCATGGTTTGTTAGTGTGTGATTCAAAGCTTCATTCAAGTGATTTCTTAACATACAAGCCACAAAGGCATATACCATGGTTTCAAGATGTCAAGTTTAAGATATTCAATTTTCAACCGTTGAATCACTTTTATTGCCCAAATTATTAAACCATTTTTAATAACCAAATAACCATTCTTTTTCAAGTCATTAACCATTAATCCATATTCAAAATCAATAACCGTTTTCAAAGTCCATATCCAAAATTCAATTGTTATATCCATTTTAGCCCCTATCCACTTTTTCCTTTAACAGTCAAATCCCTCAATCAAGCATAACTAGTTTACATGCTAACCATCTAACAATTCAAAGTTCCCTTTTAACAGCACTACATCTTGACTTGCAAACTATGCTAACAAGAGCTCTAATGGATTCCAACCAATCACCATAACTCTAAACTAAAAGCTTCACAAACATTTCAAGGCACAAAAATTAGCACTTCAATATTGGCTTGGATGTTGGAGATGGATACAATTTGCATTTACATCATGATATTTGGTTCACAAGCCTAAATACTCAACCATTTTTTATTGGTTGGATGTTGGAGATGGTAAAGAAATTAATTATCTTGGACAAAAAGAGAGGGAGTTTATAACGGAGCATTTCATGACAGAAAGAGGATTCCTAGCATTGAAAAAAATAGCTGCAGTTCTGCTCAAAAATCAAAATCATAACAGAATTGGTACAACATGAAATTCATAGCCGCAAATTACATGGCGCGGGAAATTTAACAGAAAAAGAAAAAGTACATAGCAGCGGAAAAGAAGATTGAGAGCAGAAAAAAGGGTTCCATAACAGAATTGGAAAATGATTTCAAATGGAGGAAAAGATATGCATAAGCTGGAATAATACACAACAGAACCAAAAATCATAACGAAAAAGGAGAAAATAGAAGCGTGGGAAAGGGAAGTTACAAAGCTGATAACATAATTGAGAAGGAAGTTCATAACAATTATTTTCCAGTTACAAACTTTAGCGTGATTTTTGTGGTTTCGAATCACTATCGCTTCGGTACTACAGTTCGATTCATTTTTTATCCTGTGAAGCTGATTAAGGAAGGGAAATAGATGTCTCCAATTAACCCTTCTTGCATACTGAGTTTAAACAGATGACTGTTGGTTTACATATGCTATCAAAATAGGGGGGTCTATCTTAGGTTTATTTCGCTTGAGAATAGGGTGTCTTGAGGCTTTTGATAAGGTGCTGGATTTGTTTTTTTTTTCTTTGATTGAGGTATGACGGTAGTGGACCTAGGTTTTTTTTATTAGTATGCTCACTAATATTTCACAATCTTATACCTACGTATTCCCGTTTAACGAAATAGGGAAATCAGAGCAATCGTAGTTCCTCCTATTCTAAGGGAGGAAAAAGGTGTTTTGGTGTCTTGTTCAAAGCCCAAGATTGAAGCTAAAGTTTATTAGAGAGAAATTGTCATCTCTAAAGAGGGATTGTTGATTTTTGGGTGCCTTGATCAAAGCGCAAGGTTGACGCTAATAGGTTAATTGACCCGGCTGGGGGATTTTTTTTATACAAAGCCTAAGAGGAGGCTGAAAGTTTGGCTTTTCCGGGGAAAATGTTCTATCTGTCTTGTACAAAGCCCAAAATTGAGGCTAAAAGGGTTTGACTCAACAAGAGAGTCTTTTATACTCAACAAGAGAGTGATTTAGTGTCTCGTACGAAGCCCAAGAGGGAGGCTAAAAGGGGATGGACTCAACAAGAGAGTCTGAAAGTGGATTGAGTCAACGAGAGAGTCTTTTATACTCAACAAAAGAGTGTTTTGTTGTCTCGTACGAAGCCCGAGATTGAGGCTAAAAGGAGATTGACTTAACAAGAGAGTCTTGAGAAGTGAATGACTCAACAAGAGAGTCTGAAAAGGTTAGCTCTGCTGGGGAGAATCATTTGTACAAAGCCCAAGAGGAGGCTAACTTTCCTGAGGAAAGAATCATTATACAAAGCCTAAGAGGAGGCTATCTTGCTGCCGAGGATTATTGAGATCCTTAGACAGGTCCAAGTAGGAGAATCCTCATGAGAGAGGTCGGGTTTCTGCTGGAGATTGGTCCAGAATAATTAGGGTTTCTTCCTATATTTAGAAGTAACTTGAGAATATCTTCGAGACTCAAGGGGATTAGACTGTCCAAGTCAGGAGTTTTATCTTTTGTATTATGCCCAAGAAGAGGCATGGGCATCTAAGGGATGAGAATCAACCCTAAAATAGTCGGAGTTTTTTTACACTGGAAAGACTGCTCTATAAAAGGATGGCTAAGTTCTGTCTTATACCTTTAAGAGGTCGTCAGGGTCATTATATTAAGCCCAAGAGAAGGCATGAGAACTTCTAAGAAGCCTAAGGGTCCTTGTACAATGCCCAAGAGGAGGTGGGGATGCTTTTAGGAAGCTTGTGGGTCCCCAAACCAAGAGAAGTTCAAGAAATGCAATTCACAGAGAAGAGATCATTCCAGGAAAGTTCGAGGGTTTGGAAGAAACTCAAGAGATTCCATTCACGGAGAAAAGATCATCTCTGGGGAGTAGAGCTTCTTTGGCAATTTCTAAGGGTGACAGTCTGAGAAAAGGTTCACCGAGAATACTGCCTTTCTCTTTATTCCATATAGATTAACCCCAAGAGAAGGGAAGACTGTATCTGGAATCCTACGGGGGATCTAGTTTTGTTTGTATTTAAGAGTGACCAACATGGCTTTACCTAGTTCTAGACGTAGTTGTCGGGGAAAACTCTAAATAACTATACTAGTATATATACAGTTGATATATGACCGGTATTGAAAGAGGGTATGAAAGAAGACTTACAGTGAAGCAGCCCCATAATATAGTTATGTATATGAAAGCATATAAAAGAAAGCGGATAAACACTTACCCGTTGTAGAGCTTCCATGTTGTTTCGTTAGTTGTTCAACAAAGAAATTAAAGAAAGTTTTGATAGCAACTATACATTTGGATTCAAAATCAAAGGAGACAGTATTTTGAACAGAGATCGGGGCTTACAGCTCAGGGAGATGCCCAAAGAGTTTGAAAATGAATAAAGATGGGTCTTATAGCTCAAGGAGAAGCCCAGATGATTTTTGTTAAAAAGGCGACGATTGCACCGTATTTTGAAAATATACAGAGGGACTTATACAATGTGTGTGGCCCACAATGGTTTATTTACACGGGATTGGATCTTACACTCTATTAGAGACCCAAAAATTTATTTTTGTACAAGTGATGGGCCTTACAACTCAAGGAGAGGCCCAAGGTTTTGTTACAAAGGCGATGATCACGCTGAACTTTTGAAAATATACAGAGGGACTTATACAATGTGTGAGGCCTAGAAATTGTTTATTTACAAAGGGGTTGGGTCTTACACGCTATTAGAGGCCCATGAGTGTTTTGATAGGTTTGATAAGGATCAAAAACCAAAGAAACCCTAATTTCATTTTCTTTTAAAAGTAATCCTTTTAATAAAATGAATAAAATGACAAAATTACCAAATAAGTCTAAATAAACTACTTGTGATTTTTGGTTAAGGTTTGAAAAATGATTTTTTAATCACAAGATGAATTAAAACTCATTTGGTTTTGATTTTCGAGATAAAATCCACTTTTAAAAGTGTTTAAAACAATTAAAAATGAATTTATTTACAAAAATACCAACTATATTAAATAATTAATATAAACTTGATTTTTTGTGGAATAAAATACTTTAACATTTTTGTGATTTTTTTGAAAAAAGAACCAATAAAAAATCATTAAAATTGAGAGAGTTAATAATTTTCCAAATCATTAAAAAATAATATGAAAAATAATAAAAAGTGAAAAATGTGATAAAAAGAGGATCTGGGGCGAGGGGGATTCGAACCCCAGACCTCTTGTGTGCAGCGCGCGCCCTCTACCACTGGGGTGGTGATACATCCGTGTATCAAAACCACCTCATGGATATATGAGGGTTGCCTTGTTTTTGGCCTGGCCAAGGCAAGGCAAGGCAAGGTTTTAGCCAAAAACGTGAAGCTTGTAACTTTCTCATTTCTCCATGGATTGGGACAAAATTTAGGTCTATCCTGCCTAGAATTTCACAAGAAATCCAATGGTGGTGGTGGTTTTTTCAGATGAGGCTCCTATTGAAAAAACCGATAGTGGTTTTGAAATAGGCCATGATTTGCATTTTCTATGCTACCTCTTGGTATAGGCATGAATTACATGATGAATTGGTTCAAACACAACATATATAACATGTATAAGATGTGCATTATCAGTGGACTTCAAAGCAATGCATATTTCAAAGAGTTCAAGTTGTGATGCTTACCTCTTTAGGAGCTTTTTGGGAAATCTGTCAAGTGCTTTGTTCCATAAACAATTTGATGCTTTAGACCCCCCCTCAAATGACCCTTTAGGAGCTTTTAGAATGGTTGGAATCAACTGGAATCCTCAGGAACAAGTTGAGCTCTTTCTTGCAAAAGGGGCAAAAGTGACCAATATAGCAACTCTCTCAAATGGTGTTCCAGATGTGTGGAACCATTTGGGGCAGTTCAAGGATGATATTTGGAGTGTGTTTGAGGTTTTATCTGGTTTTGAAAGTGACTGAATCAAGACATGGCTTGAAAAATGCAAAAAAGTCCAATTTTGAGGTTTTGAGAGGGTACTTTGTGATTTTGGTGTTACAGGCCACTTGTGAGAGTTTGGACAGCTTAGGTATGACATATTGGATGTGTTTGGATCATGATTTGTGGTGGAAATGCTCTCTAACTCAAAAACTCAGAGTTACCGTGCTAAAGAAGGTATTTTTGCCTAGAGAAAGGGATTTTGAGGAAAGCAAGTGTTGTAGTGCTTTGGTGTACTCAAACTGAGCACAAATGAGCTCTATTTATAGTAGAGCAAGTTTGTTTTGCAAGCAATAGTGAATGGCAACTGCAGCAGCTCATTGTCCAATTGTATCACTTTGGAATCTTAAGTCTCCTCTAGCCATTGACTAGAGGTTAGAGCACAGGCCTATGTGTCTTTGGTTCATAGCATATCTTTGCCTTATTCAGTTGGAAATGGCTCAGTTCATGCCACCTTGGTGCACCCATTGAATGCTCCAAAACAAAATTGGAGTCTTGTCCCTCTTTTAGGCTTTTTAGGTTTGGCATGCTACTTGTAGTTCCAAAGACTTGGGAGGCTTATGGATCAGTGTTGGTTCCTCCTTGGTCTCCCCCTGAGGTGTTCAAATGGATAAACTTGTTTGTCATTTGCAAAATTTGACCAAATTGAGTAAAATGCTCAAATCTGCCTTGTTATGACAGTTGCAGCAAGGCATATTGCAATTGTCACAACTCTTAGCTCAGATGGAATTTGATGGAGTTCTTGGCCATTTTGGAAAGCTCTCATATGATACAACATATGTGTGATCATAGTTTGTCTTGACACTTTTTGGATCCAAGTGAAAAATCCCCCTACATTTGGAAAAAAAAGCAAGACAGATTTTGACTTAGTGAAAATTTCACAAAGTGTTGGAAAAAGTGACATTTCATGTTTTCAACCATTTTGATCACTCCATAACTTAAAATCCATGAGGAATTAGAATGAGGTGCAGTTGACACTTTTAAAGTATGCCATGAGAGCTACAAATCCATCTTTGGATCGGCCAAAATGGTTGCTTGGATCTCAAGTTATAATCCTTGGAAGTTGGTACCCTATCCACTTTGTTCCATAACTTAGAAAAATTCTAAGTTTTTATGGTTACCCCTTTGACAAGTTATCTCACTTTCTTTGATTTTTCTTGATGAATGATGATTCAAATCACTCATTAACATCATTTTAGGGTCAAGGAACCATAATTATGAAAAATCTCAAAAAGTCAAATTTGACTTTTGTGCACAATTGACTTTTTACCAAATGAATTCCAAACTGTGCGATCCTCTATGAAATCAAGTCCTTGACCTAAATCAAACGTGATGGATATGTTCCATATGTGTTATAGGGTGTATTGAATCATGTCCCAAGGTTAAGGAGCATGTCTTGGTCAAAAGTCAAAGGTACAATTGACTTTTTCTTCAAAACCCTAATTGTGCTCCAGATGAAAATGAAACTTGTGCATCAAGCTTCTTGGATCAATCCCTTGTTGCAAATGGATCAATGTAGTGTATGGGAGACCCTCAAATCATGTCTTGAGGTCTTGGCTCATGCTTTGTCCCAAAAGTCAACTTAGGGGTGAATTAGGTCAAGAAACCCTAATTCCTGATTTCTGATAAATGCATCCCCTGAGGTCAAATTGACTTGATGATTGGGTCCATGAGGTCCCTTGGAGTATCTTAGGTTGTGCTTTGAAGCAATGGCTCATGCCCAGATGAACATTTTCATCTAGAGGCATTGGTCGACCAAAACACTAATTTGGTGACACTGGCGATCTTGAGGCTTGATCCACTCAGAATGCTGCAACCTTGTGCTTGATTCCTGATGTGGGAGTCCTCTTGATCCTTTATAGGTGTTTGAGAGGTTAGAAAAGTTGAATATCATGTCATTTCTTGATTGATCATTTGTCTAAGGCTCAAAGAGGGCTCAAAACCCTAATCCTTGTTTGTGGTAAATGCTCACCCATCTTTGGGGAGACTAATGAGGCATAATGATACATCCATATTGTGGTAATGATTTACACAATGATGGGAAATCTTAGTGGTCAAAATTTGGGGTATGACACAAACCATAACAAACTTTGAACTCTATAAAGATTCTTCTTCACTCTCACTTCCCCCGACAATCTTCATTCTTCTTCCTTTCTGCACTCTTCTCTTCTCTCTGTGTTGAACATCAAAAACCTGTAATCACAAAAAAAAAATACAGTCAGCAGAAAAATTAGCAAACGACTCAAGAATTCGCAATACTTCAACTGAATCATTGTAAACCTTTAATTCAACCTTCATGGCATCTCGAAGTGAAATACAAATTCATCAACAATTCACCTACAGATTCAAAAACCGCGTCGATTCAATCACAATCGCGCCACTCAAGAATTCAACGCAACCGTTTTTGCACGTGAGGCAGGGAAAGAAGAAAGCGTATCCAAAGAATTTTGTACCTGGACGTTATCGAAAACAACGATTCAAGCGATCGCGAAGAAGAAGGAGCGACGAAGAGCATAAGGAGAGAGATTTGAATCCACTCCTGATTGATCCTTCATCATCGCAAGTAATTTTCCTCCGATCTTGTGATTCCTCCGTTTCGCATTTATTTGAAATTAGAGAATAGGAGTGGAAATTGACGAGAGGTTAGGATTTGTGAGGTTTTGTGTGATTTATGATTCGAAGCAAGAAAGTGGCGATTTAAGAAGATAAGAAGAGTGAGGCGGAGAAGATGACATCGCCGACAACGTTTTTGCGACGGCTACATGAGCGAGAGCGAGGCGGAGGGAATGTGGTTCCGGCGACAACAAGGTTTTCAACGATAAAGAGGATATGGTCGCCGGCGATTTGGATGAAGGAGGAGAGTGGTGAAGGGAGCGAACGAGAACGAAACGGAGATAATGTGGTTTTCGCGGAGGCGCCGTTTGGAGAAAGAGAGAGATGAAGAGTTACGCTGAAGATGAGATATAGATAGGGAGAGGCGGCTGAGAGGTCAGGTATTTGTTGGTGTAGTAGGTTAAGCTCTCATGATGCTGGGCTGGGCTTCCATGTTTTTTATTCGCACCGTACAATACTCTTTCGCACCTCTCCTGTTCATTGCTCCATGGAACCACTGTTTGCACCTCTCCTAATTTCTATTTTGTTTTGTTTTGTTTCAATTAGATATTGGTTCTTTTTTTTTTAAATTAGACTTTGGATTTCAATTAGTTTTTTAATTAGATATTAAATCTAGAATTAGATTTTAATTTTAGTTTAGTTTTTTTCATTAGAATTTAATCTTGATGTTAATTGGTGCTTAGTTTTCTAATTTTGATTAGATCTTGATTTGAATTTTGATTAGCCTCTTGATTTTAGTGCTTGATTAGATGTAAATTAAAAAATTTATTTCAATTTCGATTAAATGGTGATGTTAGTTTTGTTTAGACGTTGATGTGACAAAATATATATGATCTTGATCGTGTTGTTTTAGATTAGTTTCTTGTAAATTTTGTTCATAAAAAAATTTGTTTTAGATGAATTCCTTGATGGAATTTTATGTGAATCTTTTGTTTCTTATTAAATCCTTGTTGATAATGTCTATTAGAATTGGTGATTAACTTTGGTTATTTTTCTTTGATTAGTGAATTATCTTGATGAGCTTTGAGTGTTATGCTTGACACTTTAGATATTAATAAGGCTTGCTTGGTTTTGATGATGCATACTCGCTTGACAATGATGGATTGATCTCATTGAGGTATGTTTCTTCTTGTGCATGAGTTAATTGAATGAATGTAGAGATTGTTGTTACATACACAGCTGTTATGCACAAGGTGAGCTGTTAAATGTTGCAATTCTGTCCAGACTTTTTATATCTATTCAGTACTGAAAACAGGGGTTGTTAAAAGTTGTTCTAGCTTGTCGTTGGATTTTATCGCTATACAGGTACAGGAGCGCTGTTGTTGCTGCTGTTTTTGGTTTATTGTCTTGTCTTTTGTTTTCTTTCGGGTGAACAGAGAGTCACTCAACTTCCTTATAATTGAGATCACGACATCGTTTTCATCTTATGGTTGACGAAGAGTCACTCAATTGCCTCATAGTTGAGATCATGACATCGTTCTTTTCTGGTTATTTTCTTTTATTCGAGTACGAGGAGTCACTCAATTTTGCTTCTTAGCTGAGATTACGACATCGTTTATTTTGTGATTGATTGATATAATGTTTACTTCTGTTTGTTCACATGATCCCTTAGGATTCCTAACTCCACTTAATTTCTGATTAAGTTGGAGGTAGGAGAGACATTAGGCTTTCAATCCAAGCATGACAACGTTAGGTAGGCTCCCCTCCTGATCCCGACCTTAGGACCACAATGCATGATAACTTGTAGAACCGAGTTTTCCTTATACCTTTCGTGAGTCTCGAGCCCTTTCTCTCGTCCCCGTGCGATTGAGATCATGTTTTCCTAGTCCTGTGAATTACAGATGCTCTGATTCCTTATTCCCTAATGAGGATACATAGGCACAAGACGAAGATGTCTTAACGAGCACACTAACAACTAACTTCCATTTTCTCTTGCCTCAGTGCGATCGAAACCAGATAATCGAACCTTTTCTCTCGCCCCAGTGCGATCGAGATCTTTTCCCAATTCGTAGGTCAAACTACGACTGCTCTGATTTCTTCTTTCTTGTCCGATTGAGGATACATAGACATAAGACGACGATATCTTGGCGAGCAACCTTCCCCCCATTTACCCGTAGTCCTCCGAACTACGTTGACTCTGACTTTCCCGTTTCCGAGGGAATACGTATGCCTAGGACGGAGATGTCCTGTCGAGTCACCTTTTGTTCCTTTTTCCTCTTTGTTTCTCTTTCTATTCCTTTCCAGTTTAGCAGTGCAGCCTCAGATACCTACACCCTTTGATTGAACAACAAGCATGGATCCAAACGAGTACGATGGACGCGAGGAGGTGTTAATACCTTCCTCTCGCGTAACCGCCTCCCGAACCCAGACTATGGTTGCGATGACCATGTCTTTCCCTTCTTCAGGTTTTCTTCGATCGTTTCTTTTCCCTGCGTCGGGATAAATAACGTTCGGTGGCGACTCTTCTATTTTTTCGCCGGTTGATTTTCGCAGTTGCGACAACACACACACACACACACACACACACACACATAATCATAATCATAATCACTTTGATTGTGATTGGCTTTTAACATCAACAAAACAAATTAAATTTTCAATTGCTATCGATTGCACACCAAGTGTTCAATAAGTTTTTTGTGCGTATTTTAATTGTGTTTTTGTTCATTGGATATACGAGTTATGATTAGCATTGCATTTAATTGATTCGTAGTTTGATCGTTGTTAAACATTTACGTTAATTATCATTCTTTTGGTTAGCGATTCATATATTGCTTTTCGATAGTAGATTCGGTTAGACGATTTGATCCGAGTTGTTTTTTCCGATGTGCCATATTTTTGCCAAAAATTTTGATTGTAAAATTTGTGATATATTCACCCCTATATCGAAATCTATCGCCTAACACCAACATCAAATAGAAAAGTGTGAGTACGAACATGCAACATCCTATTTATTTATCTTTAGTTATTTATTTACAAAAATAATAAATAATTAATCATATTTTGGCAGGTGTAAAAGAAAATGGTTAATAGTCATTTTGTTCCTTGCTATATAGACGATGTTCGGAAAACTCTCCTGGAAAAAAAACTTGCAAAAAAAACCCTAACATTTGAAGATTCTCTCAATTTTGACCTTCATCATATCCAGTCACCAAAAAAACTAATGTGGCAGGGGTCAAAATAAAAACGCTGCCAAAATGACAGAGGTCAAAATAAAAACACTGGCAAAATGACATGGGTTAAAATAAAAACGCTGCCAAAATGGCAAGTTTTTGGTGACTGGATGTGATGAAGGTCAAAATTGAGAGAATTTTCAAATATTAGGATTTTTTTTGCAAGTTCTTTTACAGGGGGTTTTTCGAACATCGCCTATATGGCAGTGGGCAAAATGACTATTAACCCAAAAGAAAAAGAATGATTAATAGTCATTTTGCCCTCTGCCATATAGGCGATGTTCGAAAAATCTCCCTGTAAAAAAACTTGCAAAAAAAGCCCTGACATTTGAATATTCTCTCAATTTTGACCTTCATCACATCTAGTCACCAAAAAATCTGCCATTTTGGCAGCGTTTTTATTTTGATCCCTGTCATTTTGGCAGCGTTTTTATTTAGACCCCTGCCACATCAACTATTTTGGTGACTGAATGTGATGAAGGTCAAAATTGAGAGAATCTTCAAATGTTAGGGTTTTTTTTTGCAAGTTTTTTTTTACAAGGGAATTTTTCGAACATGACTTATATGACAGGGAACAAAATGACTATTAACTCGAAAAAGAATGTATATACAGTGTTTCATTCTCAAATGTGTGGCCATAGTTTGGTGTCTGTTACCCCTCAAATTTGTGGCCAATCAACAGTGAGCTTAAGCTATGAATCTATGATATAAGACAAACAAGATAGATGAGATGTTGCTTGGTGTGCCATGGCGTCCGTTCTCAAAGTATCTTCGTTTATCTCTCCTCTGTACCAAAAGGTAATTTTATAATCCCCAATCTCTTCTCACTTTTTGCAATTTCTAACCTAGGGGATTTTAATTTCTATTGTTCATCTATCTTTTTTCTTCTTATGTTGCAGTTGAATTATGTCAGTTTTTCGCCCAAATTTCAGCAGGTTAGGGTAAGAAATGGGAGATTGAATGTTACCGCCATGACAGTAAAAGCTCAAACTGCTGTTGAAGGGGATGTAATTGAAAATGAATCAGTCTCCTCCAATGAAGAAAACGGTATGTAACAGGTTTTGTTCATCGAGAATTTCAGATTTCGTTTAGATAAACTGTTTTTATTGTATAACGATGAATCTTATCGAGAGTAATAGCAAAACACTAACTACACTCTAATCATTTGCGTTAGACTTGTTGATGTTTATAAATTATTTGAACAGTAAGTATTGAATAATCTGAAAATAACTTAAAAAGATAAGCAATTTGTAAGAGACGGTCAATTGCAAGACAATAAACACGACCTTTGTTTACGTAGTTTGGCCTAATGTGATTATGATTTACGTCGACGCCTGTATAGCAGTTGAAGTTCCGTACTCTTACATGAATGAATTAGAATTTACATGATTACAAGGCATATATACAATACTACTTATAAACTCGCACTCCAGCGGCCCTCGGGTCACACGCAAGGGCTGGGGCAGAGGTTCCCTCACTCGCTACACTGGCTCAGCTTCTCCACCTTCTGTCTCTCTTTTGTTTCTATGCGTCATACGCAACATGATAATGTCAAGTGCAAGTTAGAAGTCTCAAACTAAATGAAAAAGTAGATGTTAATAACATATAATCTATATATCTAATGCCTTAAGGTTTTGAGTGAAAATGTTTTGTCCAAACTCATTTATAATCTATATATCTAATGCCTTAAGGTTTTGAGTGAAAATGTTTTGTCCAAACTCATTTGTGTGCTCGCTCTTAGTCTAATGATCTGTACCATTGTTTTAAAGCTTATACATTAGTATTTTCTCATTTGTTAGGGTTTACATCCAAGTTGTTCAACTCTTTCATCTCATTTAATACTCATATCAGATTCAGTCGAGCTACCGAGTCCCGTATATTTTATAAGTCATCATTTAACAAGATAAAACTCTTATGCCCTCTTGTTCACTGTTTTAGATTAGCTGCTTATTTATCTTATTATTGCTATGAGTATAATTTTTGTTGGTATTTGTTCAGATTATGGAGTTGTTAGTGTTCACCATGTTGGAATTTTATGTGAAAACCTAGAAAAATCACTTGACTACTATCAAAACGTTCTAGGTATGCCTACAGCTCTTGAAACTAAATAACATTTTTTGTGTTCTACTTCTAGCTAGAACAATTATATTGATTGATAACAACTAATAAATTTAATGAAATATATATAGGTCTTAAGATAAACGAAGCACGACCACATGATAAACTTCCATACAGGGGTGCTTGGTTGTGGGTAGGGTCTGAGATGATTCACTTAATGGAACTTCCAAATCCGGACCCTCTAACCGGACGACCTCAACATGGTGGTCGAGATCGTCACACTTGTATTGCAATCCGAGATGTTTCTAAGCTCAAAGCAATCCTTGATAAAGCTGGTATTTCCTTCTTTTCTTTCCCCTTTCCTTAAAGAAGAGTCCTAATATAGAGTCATATTGTACTTAACAAAACTTAAGATTCTCTATTTTATGTCATTTTCTCTCTGGTTTTTCAATTTTGTTTGTAGGTATACCCTACACGCTTAGCCGTTCTGGAAGACCAGCAATCTTTACTCGTGATCCTGATGCCAATGCACTAGAGTTCACACAAATAGATGATTAATGTTTCTGGAAATTCTTATTGTCCACAAAACAAATGACTAGTAACTAGAAATATATCAATATATGTAAATAACTGTATATATGTAAAAGGCTGAACAGAGTTTATGAGATTCTTCACCATAGATAGGAGCGATGGCTCCCCAAAAAAATACTTTATTTCATTACTTATATTTATATATTGGAAAAATGTTAGCAATTTTATCTTTGAGAATTTCTTAAGGCACTCCATGGGTTTCTTAGACTTCATGCGGATTTTTTATAATGTCTATAATTTTCAGAGATATATCTCCAGACGTATCCTTTTTACACTCAAGAAAAATCATTTTAAATGGCGCCCCATGCATTTGGGTTTGACTACTTGAGATATTTTTCCGGAACAATATCGTAGTTATATTTCCGGAACAAAAACCAGAAGCAGAATAAACACAAAATGAGCTTTCTAAATATAAAATGAGCATTCATAACATAAAATGAACATTACAATGATGATTTCAACAGAAAATTAAATACTACATTTTAATGTCTCAGTGGACGCTTGCACATCTTCGAAATATCTTCGACCGATCTTCGTAGCGTCGCTTCCATCTCGAGCAGAACTTTCTCTTCGAAACTGAAAAACGTTTGCCACATCGTCATAACATCTGCTCGAGTCTTGAGTTCAAATTTACTGAACACAATGTTCTCTTCTTTGTCAATCGAGGGTGATCGGTACTCAAGCTTAACAATCCTTTGTGTCTCCATAAGGTAGGAGATAGTAGATTTTGTCTATGATATCATCGAGGGAGTTGAGATCGGTGAGCTTGAACGTCCTTCCAGGTGTAGAGGCGCCGTAGTATGAGACACATGCGACATACCAACGGATGTTTATTTCACACATTTAAGACATTTTGAGTTTGTGTGAAGTATAACACACGAACACCTAAATTTATAGAAGACCAAGTTCAATACGGACCACTCACTGACTGTCATTCAAACTCCGAATATATATCTCCGGAACAACACCCTAGTATCTTGTTCCGGAGATGCATCTTTGAAACTTTCCCTGAACCATTCAAAAACAAAGCAAATAAAAGAACCTTCTAGAGATGTATCTCCGGAACTTTTCCTGATACATTTTCAAAACAGAATCATATAACAGAGAGTTCACAAAGACCAAATATGCATCAAATATGAACCAAATATGCATAAAGATCAAATATGAACCAAATATGCATAAAGATCAAATATGAATAATAAGTGAATATGTAACACTTCATTTATATTGAGACACAGTTATATAAAACTATTTGTCCGATTACACCAGAAATCAAAATGAATCAAAACATGTGTCGCTGACTAAATCTATAAGTGGTAACCCCTAGGACTTTTGTGCATTCGATTCCTTTTCAATGTTGTTCAATCTATCGAATTCTTGCATCCTTTCCGTAAAATGATTTGGTCACGTCTCGGCATTTGCGGTTGAATGAGTCATTCATTCCGGCGATGTAAGTGGTATGTGAGATACTAGTTTCAAATAAACTTGAACAAAATGACTTGATTTTGAAAGCCATCCAATACACATGATGCGATCATTTGGATTTTTGGGTGGTGCGATGCGTAGTGGAAAAAAAGTTTCCGAAAACCCGTAGCGTGTCAGAGAAACCACACTTTGTGCTATCGGAGCCTATATTATCAGCTTGTTTAGCCTCGTGAAAAATATAGTTCAACCCCGCCCGAGAAATGTTGCCGACCAAATGAGAATAAAGAATGTTGTCTTTAAATCGGTGTTTCAAAACTGTGATGCTCCGACCAAATGTTGTTTGTCTCTCATTATGTTGGTTTTGAATCATGTGGTTCACAGAGTCCCAATCTCGACACAAATCCCATTTGCTATTTTCTAACCAATTTTTCTAAGTAGCATGGGCCAACTCAACTCTGTTGGTAGTTGTATTTCCAAGGTGTCAGGCATTATCAGTCTACGCACAAACTATCTTCTTCTTCACCTGATCAAGAATGGTGCTTTCAACATATTTCAACAAAGCCGGATACTTTTCACACTTTCCGGAAATGAATGACGGAATCAGCATATAATTCTTTTGTGGAAGAATTTATTATGCGATTCCATGCATCCATTATTTTCTCCACAATCACACCCGACTTCACCAGTTTCCACCTTTGGACTCTACTTGTTTCGTCCCTACCGGGGGTGTAACCCGACTTCTCACATTCTTTGTTATGTGATACTTACAAAGTAATGCATAAGAAGTAGGAAACACCTTTACAGCCACATTCATCAATGTGGTATCGTGGTCTGTAACAATAGCTTTAGGCATCTCACCTTGATCCTTCAATAGTGACTGACACACCTCTAATGCCCAAGTAAAATTGTCCTCTTTTTTCACACTCTAAAAATGCAAAATCAATGCAATATGTCTTCTCAGTTGAGGTAACACCAACCATCTCAAATAATGGAAGTTTATACTTGTTGGTCTTGTAGGTATAATGAAGTATGAGCACTGTCGGAAACATGTTGAACAACTTTATCGAATCTGGATGAGTCCAAAAAATATCTCTAGCCGGTACTGGGACACGTAACTATTATTGTCCAACAGTTTCAACAGTTGTTGCATCTCAGTTCTATCTCCCCTAATCGCCTTGTTAGTGAGGTACTAAATGTTATACACTTGCTTGATATTTGGTATATTTTTGGTTTGCTTCCGTTTCAATGTAGCAAGTATATTTTTCGGTTAGACAAGATTCAAGGTCATGTCACTAATACATACTTTCTCTTCCGGTTTGAGCCGACATACACTAGGATAACCGGCTAATTTTTAGCACAATTCATGGTTATGCACACCACAAATGACATTAAATCTCCATTTTTTGCTAGCCAACATGTAACCACGAAGCTTAAACGGGCACTCACATTTTCTACTACCCGTGTCTTCTCTTTTAAAATTCCGGAGAAGAGTTCGATATTTTCTGCTTCTTTCGCACAACATAGTCACAAATGTGTTTCTTCTATCCGACCTTCCGATAGCCACACCAAATCCAAGTCTAGATGTCACCATACGAATCCATTCGAGCATGTTATCACGATTTTGAAACTCTTGCTTGTTATTAAATTTGTCGCGGACATCTACCGCCTTAACAACAACCCCTTGAACATTCAGACAAATATCGTTCGTAGAAACTACTTGTTTTAAGATATTATCGGGGTGCACCATATCTATTGGAAACAATACAAACACTAAAAAAAATTAATCTACTGCTGCAGAAAAGGTTGGAAAATGAACACAGAAATATTCAAGAAATGTATCTCCGAAAAACTTCATATTTAACATGTTACGGAGATACATCTCCGGACACTGTGTAAGTTTTTTCAACCAAATTTCATGATTAATGTGATCAATGTAGATGAAAATGAACAATCTTTACCTGAAATTCGATCTTCTTTTACTTCCTGTGATATGTTGAACCAAAAGGATGGAGATTGTAAGTGAAAAATGGAATTGAGAATGTAGGATTTTTAGGGGAGAGAGTTTGAGTTGAAAACAAGTATGGCAACAATAGTGACTGATCATGCAGCTGAAAAATATATAAGATATTTCTAGAGATATATCTCTAGAATAATCTCAAAGGTGACAGGAAAATTTAAATTGCTGCCCATATGTTGCGAAAATACATCTCTGGAACATTTACTGAACTGATTAATTTTAATATTTAGTTCAATTAGTTCTAGGGATATATCTCCGGAATAATTTTTTAGCAAATATATAATGCACCATCCAGAATGGTCTTCTTTGAGTGTAAAAAATGTGCGTCTGAAAATATATCTTCAAAAATTAGAGGTATTATAAAAAATCTGCATGGTGTTTAAGAAATTCATTAGTGCTTTAAGAAATTCTCTTTTATCTTAGATTTTTTACACTCTATCAAAACCATTACATTTTTTTGAAAAAAAATCAATAAAAAATGTAAACGTACTTGTTAATCTTGTGTTTGAATATAGAGATGAGGAAAAATTATAAAGAAATTTGTTAACTTATATGAAAAAATAATTACTTAATGAATAGTTAATAAGTTTAAACTTTTTTTGGAAAATTCGTAAGGGTGTAGGCAGATATAAAGGGGGTGCCAAGCAGAGATTAAACTTTTATTTATTAACTAGTTCTTATAGTGCGCTATATTCTATTTACTTCTCAGAGTATATAATCCCTTTATGTTAGCTATAGAAGGGAAAACTGGAACACTGCATGTAAGTGAAAACAACCCAGCCTAAAATTTATTTAGAGAATTTCTTATGGTATTTTATGGAGTGAAAAAACATTCTATGAAAAATTGAAATTGCTTATTAGATTTTAGATACATTTTCGAACGCACCATGTACTAACGTTATGGCGTATTAAATGAGAGTCACTCTAGATGAATACTAAAAAATATTTCAAAAATGTATCTCTGGATAATTTTAACAAATATATTGATAGTTGATTAATTTTGTGGGCATTCCGAAAATGCATCTTTGGATGTTTGGGGCAGGATTTTGAAATTTTCTATTACCTTTGCATGTCAAATATTTCCGGATATGCATCTTTAGAATAAGTTGATAAAACACCGAACTGCATGATCACACAACCATACTTATTTTCCACTACAACCCCTCACCAAAAACCCTTCCATTCTCAATCTACATTTTCACTCCAAATATTCAATCTTGTGTTTCATCGCATCAAAGGAGTAAATGAAGTTGGAATTTCAGGTAAAAATCATTTATTTCAAGCCTCATTGCTCACATGAATTTTGTTTTCTGTCTGAAAAACGCCCGTTTATTCCGGAGACACCTTTTCGGAAATGCATCTCCGACATCTCTCTGTGTTCATTTTTTCAGTTCTGTTTACATCATTAACATTTATGTATTGTTCGAGGTAGTTGTTTTCATTAGATATGATACACCCGATGTTTTCCCTAAACATGTTGTGTCTACGAATGTCAAAGATGTTGTTGTGAAGGTGTTGATTGCGGTATAGGGCAAGCAAACAAAAAGATTTGGAAGTATTTTTCCGGGAATTTATCGTGTCCACAGAGATCGGTGCTACTGAACTGCCGTTCGACAATTTAATTGTTAATGAGTTTGGGTTTTAAAATGGTTTAAAGCGTAAAAACAGAAAAGTAAATAAAAACATAAAAACAATTAATTCTTCAACAAGACGAACTTATCAATCATACATATAATCCACTCGTCACAAACATAAATTTACCGACCAATTATACTCCACCTACAATACTCGTCAAAATCATCCAGCATCACTTACAACAATGTCCATCTCTGGCACACTGAGCTCAGAGACAACCGTATTACTCTCTTTGTCACTCTCACGCACGAAGCCTCGAAACACGGAAGACATTAAGTTCCGACACCAAAAAGATTATCATCTAAATCTATCTCTAGCATCTAGACAATAGATATTCATCCCTAATCAAGATTTGTGATGTTTATCTCTAACACAACACAAATCCAAACATAAATGTAAAAAGATCAAGGAAGACATCGATAATGATTTATAAAGCAAATTTCATATAATATTAAGATCAACAAAGATACATATATTCATAGTAACTATACAATACCCAGCAAAAAGAAATTACAAAGAGAAGAGAGAAGAGGAACCAAACATTTCTTGGTTTGTCAACACCAATCGACGAGGGATTCGACTCCGGATCATCCAAATGCAAGCTCCAATGATGTTTTCTAAGCTAATCTACAAGAAAAATGAAGTTTGATGGAGTTGGGAGCAAAAAATACCCAAAATCATCCCTAAAAATATGTTTTTTACCCATATTTATTGCTGTCATCATCGCAGATCGCGCTCAGCGCGCTATGGGCGCTCAGCGCGCTCTTTTTAAAGTTAAACCGCCTTACAAGAGCGCTCAGCGGGCTCGGAGCCCGCTGAGCGCGCTCCAAGCATGCTTGAAAATCCAAAGCTTGTTTTCTTCATAACTTTTGAACCGTAATTCCGTTTTTCGCCCGGTTCGAAGCGTTGGAAAGCTTATTCAATGCTCTATACAACAATGGAAAAATTCCACTGCTTGAATACCTACAAAAATGAGATAAAATCAATTAAACTCAATGGTATATACACGAAACGCAATATATACACTAAAATGTAAACTATACGCATTTATAAACAAAACAAGGTTTATTCGTATGATATTTAACAAAAAGCAATGATAAGTGCAACAAAACATATATACACAAATAGCTACAATTTGCACTTATCAACTCTCCCCAACTTACATAATTGTTTGTCCTCAAACAAAGCCAACAACTAAAGGAACAAAAGCGAAATCCAAGAAATCATGCAACAACAAGTTTTTACAAACAAAAACAAATGCAATGGTTCAATCGAAAATGGTACACACAAAGTAAATACTTACCACTAAACTACAATGATAACATAGTCACGAAACAAATGCTAAATACAAAAGTCATGCCAAACATTCTAAAACAACACAAGTTCAAATGTGAATCACACCTAGCAAAAACAATCATCGGTAGATGAAAAACATAAAATGAGGGATTTTTCACTCACACAACAATCTTGCAAACAAAAGACTAAATTATGCATCCATCCAAAAATTCACATTGAACATACAAAGGCAAGAATCACAAGGACTTTTCAAGGTTGTAATGTGGTCGGGTAAACAAACAAGGGGCAATTCCTAAAGGTAATTGAAACAAAAACTTGCCTAAATCTAAGGGAGTGATCAACTCACAAAGTTTCAAACACCAAAATTTCAATCAAACTTCATCCACAAACCCAAGTGTTACACAACAACACTACTTATTTAGCACAATTATTGAAACTTTTTTTGTTTCCTTTTTCAAGGATTTTTTTTTCTTTCTTTTTTCTTTCTTTTCTTTTCTTTTGTCATATTTTTCTCTTTTTTCTTTTCTTTTTCTTTCCTCATAGAATCCAACCAATGAGTACACAATCATTCTCTCCCCAACTTGAATTCAACTGTACCATCATGTGAATACTCCCTACTTTCTAAGGCAAGGTAAAAATTCATACAACAACACAAAGTTGAGGGTTCAAGAAAAAAACAACAATCAAGATCCACACAAAAAATGAATTTGACACTCATAGACAAGAATCAAACTCAAACAACATGGATAATGACCAAAGGCTCAAAGGGTTTACAAACGATCACACACTCACAAGGTGAATTGACTATTTGGCTTAGGTAGTTGTGCTCAAAATGAAACAAAATGCCTTGATCCTTTTCATGCATTCATATACACAACATAAACAATAGATTCAACATAATAAAATTCAGTTAGAACAAGAATGTTGGAACTCCGAGCATATATGAACAATGGAAGGCTTCCTCACAAAAAGGTTGGGAACTAAAGTGATTCACATACGAACAAGTATATAAAAGAATGAATGGCATAGAAGTTGTAAAAAGCCTAAGTATCATGAATATGCTAAAGTCTAGAAAGCGATAAACACATACCTTGGACGCGTACCAAACTTTAAACACTATCATTACCACGCATTCGTAAGTTGAAATGATAAAAAATGGACAAACACCGAATGCGACTTCAAGCAATTGGGCAAAAATTTGAGTCCAAACAACAACAAAAGAATTAGAAAAATTACTAATAATTACTAATATATAAGGCCTTGGTGGAAGTGGGAAAAAGGGGGAGCCAAGTGAACAATTAAAAGAAATCACTGGCTCAGCACAGCAGAGCGCGCTACACCAGAACCAGAAAAATCAGTACAATAACAGGGTTCTGGTGTAGGCCTCCACTTAACACCTACACAATCTCATATACAATGAAAAAGTAATAAAGGAACAAAAAATGATAAAACACGCTTATTTTACGTCGTAAGCTTGACGCCTTTTATTTATACATACTTCTCCAAGTTGCCTCTTTACACGGTTAGTGCCCACCGACGACGAAACCTAACCAAACACTTAGCAAACGTGAAGAGAAACAAACATATACACTAAACTTACAAGTATGCAAAACATGTAAAATTCACAAATATGGTAAACATATACAAGTATCAATATCAACAAGTGAAAATAGACAATATATACGATATCTACAAAACTCAAAAACAAAGAAACTATCGCAATGCGATTCAATAAAAACACCAATCCTCGACAACGGCGCCATTTTGTTGGTTGCGGTATAGGGTAAGCAAACAAAAAGATTTGGAAGTATTTTTCTGGGAATTTATCGTGTCCACAGAGATCGGTGCTACTGAACTGTCATTCGACAATTTAATTGTTAATGAGTTTGGGTTTTAAAATGGTTTAAAGCGTAAAAACAGAAAAGTAAATAAAAACATAAAAACAATTCATTCTTCAACAAGACGAACTTATCAAGCATACATATAATCCACTCGTCACAAACATAAATTTACCGACCAATTATACTCCACCTGCAATACTCGTCAAAATCATCCAGCATCACTCACAACAGTGTCCATCTCTGGCACACTGAGCTGAGAGACAACCGTATTACTCTCTTCGTCACTCTCGCGCACGAAGCCTCAAAACACGAAAGACATTAAGTTCCGACACCAAAAAGATTATCATCTAAATCTATCTCTAGCATCTAGACAATAAATATCCATCCCTAATCAAGATTTGTGATGTTTATCTCTAACACAACACAAATCCAAACATAAATGCAAAAAGACCAAGGAAGACATCGATAATGATTTGTAAAGAAAATTTCATATAATATTAAGATCAACAAAGATACATATGTTCATAGTAACTATACAATACCCAGCAAAAAGAAATTACAAAGAGAAGAGAGAAGAGGAACCAAACATTTCTTGGTTTGTTAACACCAATCGACGAGAGATTCGACTCCGGATCATCCAAATGCAAGCTCCAATGATGTTTTCTAAGCTAATATACAAGAAAAATGAAGTTTGATGGAGTTGGGAGCAAAAAATACCCAAAATCATCCCTAAAAATGTATTTTTTACCCATATTTATTGCTGTCATCATCGCAGACCGCGCTCAGCGCGCTCTTTTTAAAGTTAAACCGCCTTACAAGTGCGCTCAGCGGGCTCGGAGCCCGCTCAGCGCGGTATCGCTGGAATTTGCTCCTTCCGTGGGCTTGGAGCGCGCTGCTTGAAAATCCAAAGCTTGTTTTCTTCATAATTTTTGAACCGTAATTCCGTTTTTCGCCCGGTTCGAAGCGTTGGAAAGCTTATTCAATGCTATATACAACAATGGAAAAATCCCACTGCTTGAATACCTACAAAAATGAGATAAAATCAATTAAACTCAATGATATATACACGAAACGCAATATATACACTAAAATGTAAACTATACGTATTTATAAACAAAACAGGGTTTATTCGTATGATATTTAACAAAAAGCAACGATGAGTGCAACAAAACATATATACACAAATAGCTACAATTTGCACTTATCAGAAGGCGGTAGATATTGACAACCAATTTAAAAAGAAGCAAGAATTTGAATTTCGTGATCACATGCTTCAATGGATTCGTACGGATGCCTCCAAACCCAGGTGGAAGTTTAAGCTCAAAGAGTACACCTCATTTGCAGATATGAAATACGAAGTCCATAATCTCCTACCTTACGAAGACAGTCGAAAAATTATCAAGCTCAAGTACCGTTCACCGTCGATTGACAACCCAAAGAAGATTGAGTTCAACAATTTTGAGGTCAATACGGATGCAGATATAAGGCTAAGTGAAATATATTTTTTCCTTTCAAAACAAAAGTTCCGTTTGAGTTGCAAGCGGCGATTTTAAGATTGGTTGAAGATATTGTGAATATGTTGAAACGTCCACCTGGATATTGAAGTGTTATGTTTCAATTTATGTTGAAATCATCTATGTAATGTTGATTTTATATTATGAATGGTAATTTTATTTTTTCAAATTATAAGTTTTTGGTTTCTGCCTCTAATACTGTTGCGCATACATTACGAAAATGTATCTACAGACAGATTTCAGAGATGCATCTCTAGATAAAAAAAAATCCAATTTCTAGGACGTCACTGAGAATGACAAAAGTTGTGTGAGTATTAAGTGGGTCTGGAGATGCATTTTTAAAATTTCAAAACATTTTAAAATTTTCACGTAGTGTACTAGCAATATATAGCGTGCATTAAATAATTTCCAATTTTTACTTTTCTATTCATATAGTCTCTCAATAACCCTGAGCCTAGTAACTAAATATTTTATAAAAATGAGTTCTGGAAAAAAGATAATAATTAGTATAATGATGAAATAATTTATTTAAAAAGATGGGTTATACTCCCCCCGTCCCACAATGAGTGGTCCATTTAAAATAAAAGAGTGTCTCAAAATGAATGACCCGTTTCAATTTCCAATGCATATTTTTCAATTTTACCCTCTAATTAATATTACTTTCATCATTCCCAATACATGATAAGAGTATTTTAGTAAAAGTATCATTCTCTCTCTTTCATTTATTCATTTTTCTTAATCTGTGTGAAAAGTCAACTAGGTCATTCATTGTGAGACGAAGGGAGTAGGTTAATAAACCATAATACTACGCAAACTCTGACAATGATATCTCGAAGAGGTAGAGTTGGCCTACGTCATCAGCACTATAAATGGTCACAAAGAGTAATGAATTGATCAAACACACGGCAAATATAAATCCACAAAATAAAAAATACCAACTTTAGATTTTTAGTCAAATATTTGAGCTATTTTCAACCTATAATTTCCACATGTATCACCAAGCCACAACACAATGGGGTTGTAGAATTATTTTGTTGATGTTCTTAAATAACATTGAACTAAGTTGGATTACATGAAATCATATGTTACTAGGTTAATCTAAAAAAAAAGGTATAAGTGTTTTTATCCTCTTATCTTCAGAGGGAGAATATTAATGACTCCAAATTTGAGTTTGAGATATTGGTTCTTAGGCATAACATCCTTGAAACACTCGTTTATAACATTCTTGAAACAATCGTTTCTAGCATCCTTGAAAAACTCACTTTAATTTAGTCATGCTCTGAGTGTGCTCCTCTCAAGATCTTTAGTTCTAATCCTACTAGGTGTTAATTATCCTTGTGTTGGGTCAGTCCACACAAAGTTTTGTTCTGACTTTATATGTGCCCCCCGCTAGTAGACGATGAGATTGGTCCTCTTGAATTAGTCAGTCGCAAGGCCGAATATCAAGATTTCAAAAAAAAAAAAATTCAATTATGCTCTTACTCTAGTTTTTAAATGAGTTATTGCATGTTGAGTCATATAACTAAACACGAGTCTATTTATATTTTGGTTCTTCCTTTATCTTCCATTTCGTACTAATTAATATTGTTGACACAAATAGAGAAGGGTTAATTGGCATTTTCCTCTTTGCCATATGGGCAAGCTTTGAAAAACCCCTCGTAAAAAAAAAAATCAAGATTTCATCCTTGTCATTTCAAGATTCCTATATTTTGGTCCCTAAATAGATTTGGTCAACATTCTGGATGACGTGACGCTTCCATGTGGCATTTTTTAAATTTTATTTTATTGCTGACGTGGTTGCCAACTAGATTTTTTAGCCCTTGAATCGATTTGAACAACATTCTGGATGACGTGGCGCTTCCATGTGGCATTTTTTTTTTATTATTGACCTTGATCATGCATAAGGGGGCACCTACCATTAGACCACTTTGCTCCTTATGACTTATTTCCACCTCAAAATGTATATATTACATACTTAATATAATTTCAGTTTATTAGATAGTTAATATTACATAGTTAGTATAATTTCAGTCTATTACATATTTCAGTTTATTACAAATTTCAGTTTATATTTAATATTTAAATATATAATAAATATTGAAAGTAAATAATAAACTAAAATTATATAAATATATTATTTATATTGAAATATAAATAATTTGATATATTTTTGTTGGGAGGTTCTTTGATTAATATATGGTAATTAAATATTTAAATATATTGAAATTTATGGTAGTGTTATTTGTTTAATTTTTTGGATGATAAGGATTTTGTCGACAATTTTGAATAGTTGTGATTGGATCGACAGTTTGTGCAGTCCAGAGTAAATGCAAACCTATTTCAAAGCTCGCCCATATGGCAAGGGGAAAATGCATATTAACCTTGGAAAGTGAGAAAAGTACACAAGAAGGGGGGTTGAATTGTGTTTTCCGTTTTCTTAGTTTGCATCTGATCAAAGTTCAGAATCAAAACTAGTGTTTAGATTCTGGTTAGTTCTTAGTAGCGGAATGTTAACATAAGCAAATAAATAATAGCAGAAGACACAAAGATTTATACCGGTTCCTCTCCTAACTGAGAGTAGTCCAGTCCCCTTGCTTCACAAGAGATTTTCACTATAATCAAATCATGATTACAATATCTTATGCTTCTACATAAGACTTTTACACTTGCTCAGACCCAAGGTCCAAGACTACTGCTCAAACTCCTCACTCTAGACTTCCTGCTCAGGTTGCACAAACTCAAGACTTCCTTGCTCAGGCTCCTCACCCAAGACTTCTGCTCCAGGTCACATGAAACGATTCTTTCTCTGCTTGCACCCTACTGACCAAGACTTACTGCTCATAATTCCATGCATCGAACAATCCTGCTCAAGCCACATTGGCTCGAGACTTTCCTGGTCAATCAATCTACTTGATTAAGACTTTCACTGCTCAAGCACAAAGCAAGTGACTTACGTGGCTCAAGCATCTTGGCTCGAGACTTCCTTTCTTGTATCCCAATGATATAAGACTTATGCTTAATCATCCACTTGATTAAGACTTTCACAGCTCAAGCACATATCAAGAGACTTATGTGACTCAAGCATGTTGGCTCGAGACTTCCTTGCTTGTATCCCAATGACACAAGACTTTTATCTAAACTGCTGAACAAGCTCAGCAGAATAGAGAACAAGGTGTACATGATACAAGTATCAGAGGTACGGGAAATCACCATAATAAATACCTAAAGCTCTTAAGATTTCTAAGATATTCAATGTGTAAGAAATCTTAAGGCTTTTACAATTACAACCTACATCAGAAAAATCTGCATATACATTGAGTTGATAATTATTGATCTTGTTACTCCTTATTATGGTTGATCCTTGTTAAAAATTCAGTTTGAACCTTCAGCCATATTTATAGCCTTTTCAGAAACTAGTCGTTGAAGAGGTAACTTGATCAAGAGTGTTTGTTGTTACTCCATAGTACAAGAGTCGTTGAAGATAGATACACCAGAAGATCTTGATCCAATGTGTAAAATGTTTAACCTTTGAGTCTTCAAGATATTTTGTACTGATAGAGCCGTTGAGAGTAGATATCCATAAAGCATCTCAGCTTTTCTTGAGCCTTGTAATCTGTAGACTCTAGCTGACGAACTGATTTGACAATACAACTTGTTTGCTGCATTACGGACAACTTCAGCTTTAGAACCAACTATGAATGGTATCAGAGGCCAATTTACATTTACTAAGTGTAGAGACAGTTATGTTGCCACTTCTAATGCTAAGAACTTTAGCTTCAGAGGCTACGCCAGACATCACTTAGCAAGTGTTCTTTAGATTCTGCCTCCAAAAGCTAGCAATTCAGCAACTCTCAAAGTGTGCTTAATGTATAACAGATTCTGACCATAATATTTACAAGTATTAGAACCTGCACACATGTAACACGCCATTAAGTCATTGTTCTTTCAATACTTTGTTATCATCAAAACTCAAGGAAAATATTTCATGAACAAATCTTGTTCTAACAATCTCCCCCTTTTTAATGATGACAGACACAAATATTTAAAGGACAATGTTGGGCAGTTATAATTTTCTTTGCAACATTAGGGTTTAAGGTTTGTAAGCTCCCCCTGAGTCTAATAGTCTAAAGCAGAGTTCTGTAGACATCATACTAGGAACTACTTTCAAGAAAAATTAATTTAGTTTTCTTAGTAACATCAGAGTCCGGGGTTTGTAAGCTTCTCCTTAGTTCCATATTTAAGAAAACCAAATATAATATTTTAACTTCCTTTGACAACATCAGAATACGAGGTTTGTAAGCTCCTCCTGAGTCTGATAGGCTATGGCAGAGATTTGTAAGCTCTTTCTTAGTTCTATGTACAAGAAAGTTAAAATGTGTCGCCTGGGCAAGATAACCGTAAAAACAGAAATATAAATAACAAAATTATAAATGACCAATATGTACAACCGAATAGGTACTCAATGGGGTCAGTTTCTAATTAATTACTTACCATAATTTCTCCCCCTTTTGTCACATAAAAAAGAAATAATAAAAAAGAAGAAGAAAAAGAATTATTGTCATAAATGCATCACAGATCATCATTACAGGACCCGTTTCCAAGAAATTGAAAGACGATCAAGTAACATGGACCATTAAAGATTGTATAGAGCATGCCTTAAATTTTTAGTGGTCGTTACTATTCTAAGAATCAAGCAGGATAAAATTAAACGTTTGAGTTGCTTAGAAGTCATTATAAAAGCAGCCCAAACCTAGTTCATTTTCATCAACATTCATCAGAATTATGGAAGATTCAGCTGAGAGTCATAAGACTTCTGTGGTAACAAAAATATCCCATAGATCTACGAGACAAGATATCCTAAATGTTCAAAAATGATTTTTTCTGAAACATCTACCACCAGGCCTTTGCCCTCTGCAAGACTCACTTCTGAATAAGCAACGTCAGCAGCTCCAACACAACCTACCAGACTAGATTTATCAGAAGCTGTGATGAGGCCCAGAAGAAAGATAATGAAGAGATAAAAAAAGAGAAGACGGTCCAACAAGTTGTTCTACCGTCCAATCCCAGAGGCAGAGGATGAAGTCATTGATGAAGATGAACTAGACATAGGCTATGACAACTGTTTTCGTCATAAGGCTCAAGATGACTTAGATAGAGACCTATATTAAGCATTAGCAGTTCCTTATGAGTCAATGTTTTGTAATCATTTGCTTTAATTAATGAAAAGTATCTTTTTGACCAAATTTAATTTATTGCAGGCATACACTCTCAATGACTTCCTTTAGACTTACTGAAATACATTCATGAAGCAAAACTGCCACCAGAAACGACAATTAAACAAGTTAAGTATAAAATTCATAGTTGTTAAAGAATCTTTAATAGGTTAGACTGTTAGATAGCATTTCCAAGATATATCATTTAAGATTTTGATAAGACTTAATCAATATAAAAACAACAGAAACTTGAAACAATGTATGTAACACGTCTATATAAGAACTCTTAGCAAGCTTACTTTCATAATCACTTAATCTTCAAAACACCAAGATGTACAAGCAAAAGCAAAGCTTGGTTCCAAAGAGAGATTTCAGAAAGACAATCATACTAAATGCAACAACTCAGGCAAGTGAAAGCAAAGCAGCAGCTGAAGGATCTACTAACAAGCAGATGACTTCAAAAGTTCCCACCTCTTCAGCATCCTTTGTGAAGACACACAGAAGAAGAAGATCTTCTAGGTCTAGATGCAGAAATCAACTGAGACAGAAGGCTTTCAAATTTGCCAAAGAAGAATGGAAAGATTACTTAGATAATCCGGGCATGTCAGATGATCTAAGGGAATACCTTAGGGCCATTCCATCAGACTAGAATGTCTAAGCAATTTGTAATCACTTCCTTCTTATTAATGAAAAAGTTGCAAGCATTAAGTTTTTAGTCTCATTACTTTTGATTCTCTCGAACAACTATAAATAAATATAATCAACAATTAACTGAACAACAGCATGAACACACTTTGAATTATTAATAAGATAACTTAATACAAAGGTTCTAACAATTACAAGGCATAACTATGCAGAAATCTAACATCAGAATCTTTCATAGATAGCTTCAAACTTGTCTCTCCATATTTTAGTCAAATCTGCCTCTGAACTTATGATAACTCTCTGCTGAACAAGTAATTCTGAAAGAACTCGTCCAAAAGGAATGAATAAAATCTTTCCCTTATGAAAGGAAGAAAGAGTCTTCTTCAAATAGTCAAACATAACTTGAGGAAGATCGATCTGCAAGTCTGAATTGAGAAGTAGAAGCAAATCTTTTTCAATAGGGTCCACAAGGTCTAAATCTTTATCCTTAGGAAGTAAGTTTGAATTCAGGATCTGATACCAAACAACAGCATCGGGACGAAGATTTGAGACCACTGATATATTAGATGGACCTCCAAAGATACGCCAAGTAGGAAGATATTGTTCCCAAACAATAGTTCCTGGGATTTCTCCAATTTCCCACAATTGATTACATTAGCAATCACTTTAGAGGTTACTGTTATAGAAACGCCAGTTACTTTAGAAAGAATAACACACTCATAACTCAGCTCAACAATGGAAGCATTAATCCAAAACTCTTTGGCAAGATCTGGATAAGTGAAACCACAGAGCATCTCAAAGTATCCATTCCATCCTTGTTCACACACAGTCTTCCAGAAGTTAAAACCTAACTTAAGCAACTCATCAAATTCCACAAACTTTTCATTAATGACTACCAGTTGATTCAAAGAAGAATTGACTAGGAAGCTCATCTCAAGTTTGGCTTGATCAACACACAACCACAGAGAAAATAAAAAGAAAGGAATTGAACAAGATTCCTAAAAGAATAAGAATCTTGTCATAAGAAGGACAAAATGATGTTTCACAAGATAGGGAATAGTGTCAGTAAGTATCCAAGAAGAAAATATCATTACCCAAAGGTTCTTATCCAGCATATTTCTTGAATCCACAAGATGAATTTCACCCTTATGAAAATTTAAGTATTGTAAGAGTCTAGGAAAACCTTTTACTTAAACTGCTTTATCAGAAGTAAAGAATCCTATTCAGAATCTGACAACTTTCAGAAGCTATCATCTATCAGAGTCTAGTAGAGTTAGACTGAGAGAGAGAGAGAGGGAGGGAGAGAGAGAGAGAGATCTTCTGTTAGTTATAAGTCTCCAAGATTCTATTCAGAGTCAATACTTCCTCTTGAAACAAGAGTCATGAGTGATAGATGAATATTGAATTGTTCTCTTTGACACCTAACAAATAGCAGTAACATCACAAAAAGTGAGGAAACTGTTTCCATAAATATGATCATCATCTAGCTTAATGAAATATTTAGAATAGATAAACACAACAGAGTTTCTTCTTAAATATGTCTGAAGATACTTTTTCAGAAGAGTTTCTCTAGACATCTAACAGAAACTTTGTGTTTACATCCACTCAAATATCTTATTGAATCAAGAGATAAGTCAGGCAAGAACAAGCATACTTTTTTTCTCGGTCTGACTCATATCAGTATTCAGACTCAACCATAGAGTCTAAACACCGTTTTGAGTAGATTCTGATTCAATGGTTGTTAAACCAATGACTCCATTTCTCTCACCAAACTTAGCACTTCTAACACATGAGTCTGGGTTGTATGCTCTTCTTCCATCAAATGTTGTGAAAAACCTTTGATAATTGCCATGGAAGATGCCTCTGCTCCTTTACTTGATATATGCAGCAATTACATTCAGATCACGACACTCATATTTCTATGAGACCACTCACAAATGTTCAGACACGATTTCCTTCGCCTTATGCCACATTCTGATAGCAATACCATGATTCATTCTAGAGAATCAGTTTAGAGTAAACCATAATATGAACAAGATCTTGTTCTTTAGCAGAATCATTAACTTCATTGTCTTGACACAAGACTTTGATCTCTTTGCTAGCCACGGAACCATATGATGTTAGATATCAGAGAATAACATAAAACAAATTAAAGCTCATCATCTAATTGCCTACAGAACACGAAGAAAAATTGAAGGTTTCTCATATACTTGTCCTTTAATACAAATTCCATGATGAACCTCAATCAAGGAGCAATGAAGTCTCTTAAGATATCATCTTAAAGAGCATACTCCTTATTATCAAATATTGAAGCAAAATAGATTTGACATAATCTCTTTCTCTTAAATACTTGATTTGTATTTCAGGACTCGGATACTTCTTCAGAAGTAGTAATGACTGGCAGAGCCAGATTACTCTTTTATCTGAATCCTACACTAATGTCATCTTCAAAAAGAATATGCGGTGAAGATTAAATGCATTAGGTTCTGGTAGTGTTTTTTGTTGCTTTCAGATCTGGGAGACCAGTTGAAGTACAAGTACTTCGGAAGCTTCTGAAGTTACTCTTCTATCAACAGATATTATAACCCATCCAGCTGATTAAGAAGTACTTCTGACAAGAAATATAAGTTCCTTATCATCATATACTTCAAGGAACCAAGCTTCAGGAAAGGTGATTTGTTAGATAGCTTTTCATCATCTAATTGCATTTCTTTTCTTTAAAGATTTGCAAGATAAACCGACAGAACACAATAAACTCAAGTTGTATAACTTCTTGAATAATTGTGACCTCAGGTTTGAATCTAAATAAAAATTTTCAGAATTTGCTTGAAAGATTGTATGAAGTGTAACTAGACAAGCTTCAAAAATGATTCCCACAAATCTAAACACAAGAGTTTAGAGATAGTCCGAGCATCAGACATATCAATGATGTTGACATACTCAGAAGTGAGATAGAGCACCTACTAGAATGCAACTACCTCTGAAGATATTCAATAAGCTTCTTTTGAGCCGGTGATAGAGACTTTCAAACAAATCATCTCTACACCATCAACTTCTATAGTAATACCTTTTGAAGGAATATTCTATAGACCTTAAGAACACCTTTTTATCAAGACCAATGAGTTAAAAATATGTTTTGCTTTTTCCATCATTTAAATTCAGTGGAACCACACTTTGAATATGGTAGGAAAAACAGTATAATATTTTTCATGTGGCACTTGATTCCTTCTTAAAGGAAATTCTTTATCATACATACTTTTCTTATTGGATCATTATATGTGTCACTGTTAAGTGTTAAGCACAGACCATGCTCTGATACCAATTGAAGGTGAGAAAAGTACACAAAAAGGGGGGTTGAATTGTGTTTTTCGTTTTCTTAGTTTGCATCTGATTAGAGTTCAAAATCTAAATTGGTGTTCAGATTCTGGTTAGTTCTTAGCATCAGAATAATAACAGAAGCAAATAAATAATAGCAGAAGACACAAAGATTTATACTGGTTCATCCCCTAAGTGAGAGTAGTTTAGTCCCCTTGCTTCACAAGAGATGTTCACTATAATCAAATCTTGATTACAATCGCTTATGCTTCTGCATAAGACTTTTACACTTGCTCAGACATAAGGTCCAAGACTTCTGCTCAAGTTCCTCACTTGAGACTTCCTGCTCAGGTTCCACGAACCCAAGACTTCCTTACTCAGGCTCCTCACCAAAGACTTCTGCTCCAGGTCACATGAAACGAGCCTTTCTTTGCTTGCACCCCACTAGGCAAGACTTACAGCTCTTAATTCCATGCACCGAACTATCCAGATCAAGCCACACTGGATCAAGACTTTCATGCTCAATCAATCTACTTGATTAAGAATTTCACAGCTCAAGCACAAAGCAAGAGACTTACGTTGCTCAAGCATCTTGGCTCGAGACTTCCTTGCTTGTATCCCAATGATACAAGACTTATGCTCAATCAATCCACTTGATTAAGACTTTCACAGCTTAAGCACATAGTAAGAGACTTACGTGGCTCAAGCATCTTGGCTCGAGACTTCCTTGCTTGTATCCCAATGACATAAGACTTTTATCTAAACTGCTGAACAAGCAGCAGAATAGAGAACAAGGTGTACATGATACAAGTATAAGAGGTACAGGAAATCACCATAACAAAGACCTAAAGCTCTTAAGATTTCTAAGATATTCAATGTGTAAGAAATCTTAAGGCTTTTACAATTACAACCTACATCAGAAAAATCTGCATATACATTGAGTTGATAATTATTGATATTGTTACTCCTTCTTCTGGTTGGTCCTTGTTAAAAATTTAGTTTGAACCTTCAGCCATATTTATAGCCTTTTCAGAAACTAGTCGTTGAAGAGGTAACTTAATTAAGAGTGTTTGTTGTTACTCCATAGTACAAGAGCCGTTGAAGATAGATACACCAGAAGATCTTGATCCAATATGTAACATGTTTAACCTTTGAGTCTTCAAGAGATTTTGTACTGATAGAGCCATTGATAGTAGATATCCATAAATCAACTTAGCTTTTCTTGGGCCTTGTAATCTATAAACTCTAGCTGACAAACTAATTTAACAATACAACTTGTTTTCTGCAGTACAGACATCTTCAGCTTTAGAACCAACTCTGAATGGTACCAGAGGCCCATTTACATTTACTAAGTGTAGAGACATTTATGTTGCTTCTTTTGATGCTAAGAACTTCAGCTTCAGAGTCTACGCCAGACATCACTTAGCCAGTGTTCTTCAAATTCTGCCACCAAAAGCTAGCAATTCAGCAACTCTCAAAGTGTGCTTAATGTAGAACAAATTCTGACAATAATATTTACAAGTATTAGAACCTGCACACATGTAAAACACCATTAAACCATTGTTCTTTCAATACTTTGTTATCATCAAAACTCAAGGAAAATATTTCATGAACAAATCTTGTTCTAACAATCTCCCCCTTTTTGATGATGACAGACACAAGTATTTAAAGGACAATGTTGGACAGTTATAATTTTCTTTGCAACATCAGGGTTTAAGATTTCTAAGCTCCTCATGAGTCTAATAGTCTAAAGCAGAGTTTTGTAGACATCATACTAGGAACTACTTTCAAGAAAAAATAATTTAGTTTTCTTAGTACCATCAGAGTATGAGGATTGTAAGCTCCCCCTGAGTCAAACAGTTCCAAGGTTGAGGTTTGTAAGCTCCCCCTTAGTTCCATATTTAAGAAAACCAAAAATAATATTTTAACTTCCTTTGGCAACATCATTATACGAGGTTTGTAAGCTCCTTATGAGTCTGATAGGATAAGGCAGAGGTTTGTAAGCTCTTCCTTAGTTTTATGTACAAGAAAGTTAAAATGTGTCGCTCGGGCAAAGATAACCATAAAAACAGAAATATAAATGACAAAATTATAAATGATCAATATGTATAACTGAAGAGGTACTCATTGGGTTCAGTTTCTAATTATATGCTTACCATAATTTCTCCCCATTTTGTCACATAAAAAATAAATAATAAAAAAAGAAGAAGAAAAAGAATTACCGTCATAAATGCATCACCGATCATCATTACAAGATCGGTTTCCAAGAAATTGAAAGACGATCAAGTAAAATGGGTCATTAAAGATTGTATAGAGCATGTCTTAAATTTTTAGTGGTTATTACTATTCCAAGAATCAAGCAGGATAAAATTAGACGTTTGAGTTGCTCAGAAGTCATTATAAAAGTAGCCCAAACCTAGTTCATTTTCATCAACATTCATCAAAATTATGGAAGCATCAGTTGAGAGTCATAAGACTTCTGTGGTAACAAAAATCTCCTAGAGCTCTACGAGATAAGATGTCCATGATGTTCATAAATGAGTTGTTTCTGAAACATCTACCACAGGGCATTTGCCCTCTGCAAGAGTCACTTCTGAGGAAGCAACGTCAGCACAACCTACCAAAGTAGATTCATCAGAAGTTGTGATGGGCCCAGAAAAAAGATAATGAAGACATCAAAGAAGAGAAGACAATCAAACAAGTTGTTCTACCGTCCAATCCCAGAGGCAGAGGATGAAGTCATTGATGAAGATGAGTTAGACATAGGTTATGACGACTATTTTCGTCATAAGGCTCAAGATGACTGTTTTCGAAATAAATGATATATGAAATATGATATGTTGTGTAAATTTATTATTTGATAATAATTATTTTTTACTACTATTTATTACTAGTTTAATTTAATCTATTTATTTTAATTATTTTAATTATTCATTTATTTCAACCATAATCCATCATTTTCATTTTATAATATTAATTTGCAATATTTGTAATTTGGATAGTTAAAAAATTGATCTAAATTAAATTGCATGAAATTGGATTGGATCAGTTTGAACTGTAAGTAAATTTATCTTTAGGGTCGAATAAATTTTTACCTCAAAATCGATCTAAAAGTAAATTTATTTTTGGGTCGGATAAGTTTTTTTTATCTTAAAATCGATTCAAATCGCACCGCAAGCACTCATATACTCCTTTATTTCATAGTTCAACAAAAAATATTTAAAAAAATATTTAATATTGGTAAAACTTTAACATAAGATGATATTTTATAAGGTTAATAGGTATTTTTTCCCCTGCCATATAGGCGGCTTTGAAAAATCCCTGTAAAAAAATCAAAATTTCATCCTTGTCATTTTAAAATTCCTTTATTTTGGCTTCGGAATAAATTTGGTCAACATTCTGAGTGACGTGCCTCTTTCATGTGTCATTTTTTATTTTTTATTATTTTATTGTTGAGAGGCTGCCAACTGGATTTTTTTTATTCATTACTATTTTTTTTTAATTTTTCTAAAATTTTTAAAAAGTTTTTTTTTTAAAATTTTTTATTTTATTTTATTATTTATAGAAATTAATTTTTTTTTTTAATTTTTTAATTCTATTATTATTTTTATATATTTTCTTTTTATTTATTATTATTTCTTTGATATCATGATATCATTCTGAATGATATGAAAATGACCAACCCCGCTAATGTTTACCCTTAAAAAGAAGACATAATTAGTCACTAAGTCCCTTAATTTAATGTTTCACATCCCTTAACTAAAAAATATTACAAGTTAGTCTATTAACTTCACTTATGTTATCCTATTTGGTCTCTTCTATTAATTTTTGGCAAATAAAAAAAACGTTAACTTCTGGTGACGTGGCGTGACTACAAGGTCTTTAGTACAAATTTAAGTCAGAATACGTAGTTAAAAATTGATACACTGTTTAAACTGCGAGAATTTTATTTTCGGGAGAACCTCACAGTTTAAATAGTATATACGTTTTTAATTACATAAGCTAACTCAGATTTGTACCAAGGGCCTTGTTGTCACATCACGTCATCAGAAGTTAATTTTTTTTTTGTCAAAAATTGACGGAAGGAACCAAATATGATAACATAAGTGAAGTTAAGGGACTAACTTGTAACATTTTTTAGTTAAGAGACTAAAACGAAACATTAAATAAGTTAAGAGACTAAAACATGTATTAAGCCTAAAAATAAATAGTGTCAGTCGGAATCAACACATACACAATTTAAGGATTTCTTGAAATTATTTCAATTGATATAAGGTCAGACGATAGTGGAGTTATTTTAGGCGAAAGATGTAGGGCCGAGACTAGTCATAATATCATTTAAAAAAATAAAAGTAAGACAAAATATCAATTTTGGTCCCTTAAATTTACTGCGGAGTACATTTTGGTCTCTTAATTTTAAAAAGTTTTAAATTGATCCTTTAATTTTTTAAATAGTATCACGTTCATCTTTTCCGTCAGCAACGTTAATCAAAGTAAATGATAGCGTACAAGTGACGCACACGTGTAGCTGACGTGGAATCTCTCGCCCATGTGGAATCACGCGTGGCGCACACGTCTGAAATATCCTTCAACCCCATTTTCCACCATTTTTCTCGTTGCTTTTGACTTCGCTCATCCACCTTCGAAACATTGCTCTCCGGCACAGGTTCAATTGCAGCTGTCGGTAGAGCTGGAGGAAAAAATTATCAATCACGCAAAACAAAACAAAATCTTCGACTATAAGAATCAAAATCAAAACCTTGAGATCACAGTGAACACCGAATAATTTGGTCAATTCTCGAAAGATATAAACTGCAAAAACAGAACAAAACTCCAAAACCTCACACTTTAGAAATTAAAGCAATCCGTAAATTTAAATTTAAAACGAGACGAAATTGGATTGCAAATCTAATAGTTCGAATTGAATTTGTCAGTATGGATCGGGATGAATTTACCTCAATCTCCTTGATGAGAAAATCACGTTCCTCGGGAGAAATCTTATCCCAGAGAGCCAAAACGTTTTCCTGGCCGTAGTCTTTGAGTCTCTCAAGAAGTGCTCGAGGCGGCGGCGGAGAAGCAACGCTGTTACTTTCAGTTTCCACCGACAACAATTCCCTCACGTCCAATTACCAAAATGCCCCTTCCACTCCTATCTCACTCTTGATAACAATGATACATTGCTAACTTAGAGAAAAAATTATTCAATACAATTGTCTAATCCATTTCAGTATTACTAATATTGTTTACCTCTAATTAACTAGTGGTTAAAAAGTTACTTTAGTTGATTTTGGTATTATCTGATATGCATTATGCAGTAAGGATTACATGTAAAACATGCTAAAGAAAACTTAAAATGAGATGAGGACTCCACATATAGGCCGTTGATAAATGAGATATTAATCCACGATACATGCACAATTATATAAGACAATTGGAAATCGCAGGAAAATATAGGTATGTTGATAAGGAAGTCCAGCAAGTATTCATAAAAATAGAAAAATAATATTTCATATTAAAATATAACAACATAATATGACATTAAAATTTCACATGGAATTTTAATGACCTTGGTGATGAGTATACGCCATGTCAGATGCTACGTGTATGTGTATATACCACGTCAGATGCCACACGAGCAAAAATTGACGCCGTTTGTGAGCATTAGACGGAAAGGACTTAAATGACACTGTTTAAACAATTAAAGGATCAACTCGAAACTTTTTAAAATTGAGGGAGCAGAATGGACCCCGAGGCAAAATTAAACGATAAAAAAAGATATTTTGCCTAAAATAACTATTAAAATATTATGCATTTTAATTTCAGTACTTGTTCAACGTGTTTAAATTCAGATCTAAATAAAAACGTAAAACGATAAAAAAATTGAAAATTGAAAAAAATCTAATATTATTGGATGTGTTTGAGCAAAGTTATGTTACTTTTTATGCTGCAGTGGCAACAGCTTCTCCACACAAGGTGTGAGTGAGCTTCTTTTCCTTCAGCATGCTCCTTGTCATATCAAGCAAAGTTATGTTTCTTCTTTCAGCAATATTGAAGAGTGTATGGAGCAGTAACTTCATGCTTAATTTCGTTCTCCTCAAAGAACCTTTTGAACTCTGTAGAGTTGTACTCACCTCCACCATCAGTTATGAAATTTTTTTAGCTTCTGATCACTCCGTTTTTTAGCCTTCACCTTGAATTTCTGAAACTCGGCAAACGCCTCATGCTTAAACTTGATGAGTATTATCCATATCATCCTTGTAAACTCGTCCACAAAAGACACAAAGTACCTATTTCCTCCAAGTGAAGTTACTTCAAATGGTTCACATACATTAGAATCCAATACTCCTAAAGCATGTTTTTCTCCTGGGGCCACTTCTAATTCAAATGGAAATGTTGGTTGCTTGTCTTTCATGCATATCTCACATGACTTCTCAAGCTTCACAATCTTAGGAATGTCATATACTAACTTCTTAGAACTCATATCCCTAAGTTTTTGAAGTTCATATGCCTCAATCTCTTATTACATAACTCACTGTCACTTTCAGTACCTTCTACACTAAGGCGTTTAGTTTCATTTATTTCCACATTCACTTTGAATGTTCTGTTGCTTCCCTGTTCATACTGCATAATCAACTTCTTTTTATAATCATACAACTTCAAAAGATTGTCTTTCATAGTAATTGAGAAACCTTTCTCAATTAGTTGACCTATACTCATCAGATATCTCTTCCTGCCGAGAACATACCAAACATCTTTAATCAGAACAGTTTTGCCATTTTTCATTCTAACCTTAGCATTTCCCATTCCTCCAACATTCAAATACTTATCATCAGCACATCTGATCTTTGTCATTTTTCTAAAGTCAAAATTAATCAGTTGTTGTTTGTTTCCAATTAAGTGATTTGAGCAGTCATTGTCCATACCACCTGTCTACCAAATATCCACCATCAGATTCAGAAGCCATCAATTTTACAAGTTCATCATCATACTCACTCATGGCTATGTTTACTTCTTCTGATTTCCTTTCTTTGTTTGACCAACAGTCAGCAGTAAAGTGACCAGACTTCTTACAATAGTAACATTTTTTGTCAAACCTCTCAATTCCCTTTTGATGTTTCTTCTCATCAGAGTTGGAGGCTTATGACTTCTGATAACCGCCCCCATGTCTCTTCTTAGTCTCTGACCAAGACTACTTCTAATTATTCTTACCAGAATACGCCTTCAGAGCCTGTTCTCAGAATCCATCATTTTTATTTTATAATATTAATTTGTAATATTTGTAATTTGGATATTTAAAAATTGATTTAAATTAAATTGCATGAAATTGGATTGGAACAGTTTGAACCGAAAATAAATTTATCTTTAGGGTCGAATAAATTTTTACCTCAAAATCGATCTAAATTGCAAGTAAATTTATTTTTGGGTTGGTTAAGTTTTTCCATCTTAAAATCGATTCAAATTGCACCACAAACACTCCTATACTCGTTTATTGGTAAAACTTTAAAAAATACCACATGGAAGTGTCGCGTCACCCAAAAGTCAAAATAGAGAAATCATTAAATGATAAGAACATAAAGGATGAAACTCGCCCATAAGGCAGGAGAAAATGTTATTTTAGGTATTTTATCATTTTATGAAACTTTTTGTATATCAAAATTTTAAAAAAATTATTTCAAATAACTTTTTTTAAAAATTCTTTTTTGAAATACAACTTTATTTTAATTATATTTTGATCTTCAATAATATATATTTATGTTATAGTATTTCAAAATTAATCTTTTAGTTTATAAAAAACAAATTTAAAAAACCTTTAATATTTTGAAAACTACAAAGAAAAAATTTATTGGCACAATAATCAATTGTATACATTCTTTATTCTCAGTTGTAAAACTCTTAAATTGAGTTCACTACGAGATAGTAAAACGAAATAGCTCATGCTGTTGCAAAAGTAGCCATATCAAGCGCATAGTGTCATTGATCTCCACGTTATAATATTTTCTTCCCCAATATGAAGTATGAATGGTAGCCTATTGAACATATTCATGATCAAGGGACAGAACATGAACTCCATTCACAAGAGGCAAAAACAATAACCTTATTGAAAAAAACATCCATGATCCAAGGGAAAGAACATGAACCCCATTCACAAGAGGTAAAAACAACAACCCTATTGATAAAATATTCATGATCCAAGGGAAAGAACATGCATTCACAAGAGGTAAAAACAGTAACTATTGAACATATTCATGATCCAAAGGAAAAAACATGAACTCTATAATAAAATGTAAATAAATAAAAAAAATTACAAGTTAGATCTATTGGTCAAAGTTAGATCGAATAATTTACTTCTTTTTATGTTGTTAAATATAGAGTATGTTTAAATAAAAACAATATTCAGCAAACAATAAATGACGAGGCCCATTACTTCTTGCAGTTCTCATATCTTCAATATGTTCATATTATGTGCGTGTCACACATCTACAAAATAATTAGTTACAGTGGTTAGTTTTATGGAGAGACTGTCAAGAATACAAACCAAAAAAAAAGTTTGTTGAGTTGGATTGTCTTCACTTACATGCAATTTTCCTGTTTCCCCTCCTATAGCCATCCTAGAGGGATTGTTATCTGAGAAAGAAATAGACAATATGCCCCCCTAACAAAAAAAGAAAAGACAATGTCAAGTTAAGAATTATATCATGATTTGTATAATATTTTAACAAGAATGAGAAAAAGAAACTTACTATTCCGGGATTTTTAGTTGATACACAAGTTGGTCTGTTGTTGGACACATCCCAAAGCTTTACCTGTGACAAATATTAAGAGTCGATTTAGATGAATTCCAAGCAGAGCAAAATCAAAATAATCAAAATTGACTCGACTATTACCGTTCCATCCAAGGATCCAGTAGCAAGAACCTGTACGAAGTCAGTTCATAACAGGGTTAAACCAAAGTAGACAATAAATAGATACTGTCATCAAAATGTTGATCATACATACATCGATGTCCCATGGGTTGAAGGATATTGAGGTAACAGAACCATGATGTGCAGCTAGGGTAGATATAAACGGGGAAGGCCGGTAGCGAATATCATAAAAATCAACCATACCATTTTCAAGATCCACCTAACAAATCAGTTAAGTTAGATAAAAGAAATATATTATTCATTTATCAGACTAAAGAATGAAGTCTATAAAAGAGTTTAGGATTTAGGTGCACCACAAAAATGAGGGGAGCATCTGGATGCCAAGACAAGCTCTCTACATGAGATGTGACTGAAAACCTACAGCTACAAGTGGTTGTTGGCGTCCTAACATCCTTCTGCAAAGTGCAAAGTATAATGACATCAATAAACAAAACAATTTGAAATAGCAGACGCGATTAAAGTAGCGACCAAGGGAGATATTGGATGATTACCACAAAAACAGTACGATCGGAAGAACCACTAAGAAGAAGATATGGTAAAAGTTCACTCCAGGCAACAACATGAACCTGTGAGATGATTATATATTGAGTCGGTATATTTAGACAAAAAGACATCATCTAGTTTAATTCATTCATACCTTGTCTGAGTGATTGTTCATGGTAGTAACGCATTCTCTGGTGACCACGTCCCAAATCTTAATTTGTTTATCCGCACTAGCACTTGCAAGATGTTTCCTATGAATGCGAAGACAAGTGTCATTAAAAAAAATAAAAACTAAAAAATTTAAAGTTCGAGAAAGCATTAACAAAACCTGTCCTCTTTGTTCCATGCAAGGCCAAGTACTGAGTCAGTGTGACCATCAGTGGCACCCAAGATACGGTATGGTTCAACCGCATTAATCTAAGATCAAAGACAGGTTATTATATTATATTATATTATTATGACCTAAAGTTGAAAACAATGATATATCTACTTACATCATCAAGGTCCCAAATTTGAACACAGGTATCCATGGTACCAACAGCAAAGAAGTTCCCTGTGATCAATTCAAAATCATCAATATATATTACTTAAGATAATATATGAATTGTCTTCGGTTTTTTGACTGACCACTTCCTCTATCTGGACCGCGGAAGAGACTAAGCCATGTGGTGCAAAGTGGGGATGATGGTAATTCAATTTGATGATGAACTTTAGATTCTCTTTCGTCAAATTCCCAAACCTCAACAACACTGTGTTGATCATCTATATTCCGCGTACTAACAATCATACCATCGGTTGCATCCTTTTTAGGCATCCATTTAATTGACGGCGTCATTCTTCCTTAATCCTAATGAACAATGTCACAACACCAACAAAAAAAAATCTATACCTGTATATACATAAATATCATGGGTGTAATGGATATGGCCCATCGTTAACTTCAATCCTATCCGCTTTTTCTTCCAAAATTTTAGAGAATTCTTTTTACAGTGCTTACAATTGCATCACCCTATATGGTTATACAACTTATAGCAACTTTAATTCATTGTAACATTAAATTATCAAAACAATTCTATTTTTCCTATTTCAATCACTAAACCTAATATATAATCACTACCTAAAAAAAATTAACTATTCTTTTTTAAATATGTTAATTACTTAGTATTTATATTAGTTTAATATGGAATAATAATTATACAATTATATTGATTAAAAAAATATTGAACAAAATTGAGTATAATATCTTAATAAATAATTTTATATTATAAAAACTTTAAATAAAAATATATTAATTAAATAAAATGTTATTTAGTTATTAAGTTATTGTATATTAAACAAAAATATTAAATAAAGAGATTAATTGGAATACACTGTCCGTGTAAAACTACTTTACACTGTCATCCAATTAGAATTAATTATTTTGACACATATTTATGAAATTAAAAATAAAACAAATTACATTATAAATAAATCATTTTAATAATAACTTCTTCCTTGTTTCTCTCTTCTCATGTGTCAAAATAACTAATTCTAATTGGATGACCGTGTAAAGTAATTTTACACTGACAGTGTATTTCAATTAATCTCTTAAATAAAATGTTATTTAGTTATTGTACTCAATTTTGTTTAATATTTAATTAATATATTTTTAATCAAATAAAATTATCTAAATTACATTTTATTTAATTAATATATTATTATTTAAAATTTTTGAAAGGTCCTGGAGTTTGACTAAATTTTGATTAAAACTTAATGAAGAATGCTGCAGAAAAAGATGTCGAAGACAATGTCCCGACATTCTGACTTGACAAATATATCAGATTCTAAATCTGGTGCAAGAATCAAGGAATAATTACAACAGTGGATCAAGGGGTCACTAAACAGAAGATTGAAGCCTAAGGCAGCAGAAGAGTATAAAAGAAGACCAAGACCTAGGACTGAAGAACAGAACCTATTGTAACACTTTTGTAAAGTAGAAAATAGGGTTTAGGATTTTGAGAGTCGTAGGCTTTCTTGTAAGTCTCCCTCTGTATCGATTTGATGTAGTGTGGTAGACATAGGTACTTGTACAGATTCAGAAGCCCGTAGGCAATGAATCGTGTAGTGTTCTTGGATGAGGCTTTGAAGCAAATCCAAGTTAACTTGTTAGTCAATGATGTTTGACTGAACTTTGTATTGGAAGGGGTGTCTTTCAATACGGATGATACAGTTATGAGGTATTAACTGTTAGATAATCACAGGTTGTGATTTAGTGAGTGAGATGGATTTCTCTTATCAATTAGATGTGACTTCTAATGATAAAGTCTTTATTGGGTAGTGATAGGTTAGCGTGAGTGCTTTCTGTAAACCTGAGGTTGTTTACATAAAACTATACTACTGATAGTGAATTCTTCTTCCTGGATTGGTATCCCCCAGATGTAGGTGAGTTGCACCGAACTGGGTCATCATATTCTATGTTGTTTATCATTCTGCAGATTTACTTTTCTGTTAGGGTTCATGATAAACATGTTGGAACATATGTCGTAACATCTGTGTTGTTGCAGTTCTGATATTCAAGGTATCAGTCTGTTGTTTTCTTCCTTGTTTAAATGTTATGCAGAACAATGTCTTGACATATGTTAGGACATCTGCTGTCTGCAATGCCAGAATTTCAATTGGTTAAAAATAAAATTATTTATTAAGTTGTTATACTAAATTTTGTTCAATATATTTTTTAATCAATATAATTGTATAACCATATAGGGTGATGCAAGTACATATATTGTTAAAAGTTAACATTATTGTTTTCGGAAACATATTTTTGAAAATTTTTCGGAGATATATTTTCAGAATAAATTCATTCATAAAATTTGGATTTGATTCAAAATCGAATGAAATGTGTGTATTAAGGTACGTCTAGAGATGTATCTCTAAAAATTGGGGACATTTTTTAAATTTTGCGTGATGCCTAAAAACCATATATGGTGCAATAAGAAATCCTCAAATTTTACTCCTTACCCCCAACATTTATCCCCTTACCCTGTGTTATACCATTTTTGAATAAAATATCCCTTTTTAAATTTTTATTTGTTCTTATTTTTTTCTTTTTTTCTCATTCGCTTTTATAAGTTCTTCGAGCTTGAAAAAAAATCCACATACTAAAATACTTTAACCAAGTTATCTGATTCACGTTCATCAAATCGAAAATCATTCAAATAAGTTATTTGATCCTTGAAAGTTACTTAAAGTCTTAAAAAAGTTATTTGGTACTTAAAAGCATTGAAAATCTTAAATAAAGTTATCAGGTGAAGTGAAAAAAAATATGGGATATCTTTCAGCATAGTTTTTTGGTTTTGAACAATTTTTAGCCACCAGAACTCTTTGATAAATATTTCTAATTTGAATATATTTTTTAAATATATTTTTAATATTTCGTAATGTGTTTTTTTTCAATGGTGGAAACTCGAGGGCGTGGCGGTCGGATTTCAGTACATATAAGTGTAGGACGGGGTGCTCAAGAGTCGATGGTTGACAAGGATGAGCATATAGGTAGAATTTCTAGGAGAAACGTACGACACATCTCTTCTGTTGATGTAAGTAAATGGAAATCATTTTATTTTGAATAAATTGTAAGTTTATACTTTATAATATATATTGTTGGAATCAACCCAAAATTATGGGAATTCCTACTCTCAAGCAGCAATTATACAGAAAAGTAGAAAAAAAATAGGGAAGAAGAAGATGAATAGTGTTCTTGCTGCCCACAAACTGTGGGACTTTCTCTCTTCTTATTACTCACTCTGCAACTGCAGAATTCTGTGAGAAATTACAAAGTGTTGTAAATTCATACAAAATAATGAGGGAAACTCCCTATTTATAGAATTAGGTTTGCTTGCATCTCAAGACAAAGCCCAAACTATAAAAGCCCAAAATATCAAATCTAATCTAAATCATATCAAATCAAATCTAATCTAATAAAAGCAAAATCTGAATCCCATCTAAATGAATCTGTCGAAACACTTTTGATAATTCGACACTAAGCAATTCGACTTCGACTTCGACACTAGACAACAACCTGTTGTCTTCGACTTCGACACTAGACAACAACCTGTTGTCTTCGACTTCGATTTCGACAACAATGGATTACATTCAACACACCACCTAATACATTGTGTCTAAACAATATATGTTCATCATAGACCTTAGCCTTCGGAATCCTTCGACTTGCACTCCCTTCGTCATGATATCTGCAATCTGATTCTCAGTTCTGCAGTGTTCCAAATTCATCTTCCCTTCTGCTATCTGCTCTCGAAGATAATGGAACCTCATCTCGATGTGCTACCTGCTACATGCTGTCGATCTTCATGGTAATTGCTCCATGACTCATTGATGTAATTTCTTCGACCAGATTCACCATCCATGTTGCTTGACATGCACAAAGAGAAGCATCAATGTATTCTGCTTCGCATGATGACAATGCCACTACTGGCTCCTTTCTCGAACTCCAAGCAACTGGTGCACCACCTAACATAAACACATATCCAGCTGTGGATTTTCTATCCTCTGCATCACTACACCAGCTAGAGTCTGTGTATCCCACTAACTTGCATTCTTTCCCTTCATCAGCTGCTGGAAACAAAATGCCATAGTCGAGAGTTCCTTTCAGATACCTTAGTATCCTCTTCACCGCTGCTAGGTGTGATACCTTTGGCTTCTGCATAAATCTACTTACCATACCAACACTGTATGCTAAGTCAGGCCTTGTGTGACAAAGGTATCGAAGTGACCCAATAAGTCTTCTGTATTGGGTTGGGTCGACATCTTCTTCATCTGAATTTTTCGACAGTTGCTGTCTGGGCTCAGCTGGAGTCGAAGTTGGGTTGCAATCTTGCATCTCAAATCTCTTCAATATTTTGCCTGCATATCTTCTTTGATGCATCATCAAACCTCTACTACTCTTGTAGAATTCGATGCCAAGGAAATATGAGATATTTCCCAAGTCTGACATTTCAAACTCTTCACTCAGGTTACGTTTGAAATCTTCGATCTCCTTCTTGCAACTTCCTGTTATCAACAGATCATCGACATAGAGACATAGTATAAGCAATTCGCCATTGCTTCTTCTTACATATACTCCATGCTCAGTTGTGCACTTCATAAATTCCTTCTCCCTTAAGAAGCTGTCGATTTTCTTATTCCAAGCTCTTGGAGCTTGCTTGAGTCCATACAGGGCTTTGTGCAGTCTGTACACTTTTCTCTCTTTCCCTTGTTTCACAAACCCAACTGGTTGTGCAACATAAACTTCTTCGTCTAAGGGGCCATTCAGGAATGCACACTTCACGTCCATCTGACATGTGTGCCAATTATTCATATTTGCTAGACCAACAACCAACCTGATTGTTTCGATCCTAGCAACTGGTGCAAAGACTTCGTCATAATCAATTCCTTTCTTCTGAAGAAATCCTTTCGCTACGAGTCTTGCTTTGTGTCGAACTACTTCACCTTTTGGATTCAACTTTACTTTGTAAACCCACTTCACATCAATTGCCTTCTTGCCTTCAGGCAATTCGACAAGTGACCAGGTGTTGTTGACTTCGATGGATTTTATTTCTTCATTCATTGCTTTCACCCACTTCGAATCTTTCAATGCCTCAGCTGCATTGACAGGTTCGACATCTGCATAGAAAGCATAGTGTACCAGTTCACCTTCTTCATCGACAACATCATCTGATGTAATCACACATTCCTGCAATCTTGCTGGCATTTGTCTTGTTCGACGAGATCTACTTGGTCCTGCTTGGTCTTCGACACTTTCTTGTCGAACTTCTCTCTCAGCTTCTCTAGCTGGTTCTTCACAACTGATTCTTACTGAATCTTTGTTGACATTTTCTGTCCAGTCCCACTCCTTAAGCTCATCAATGATCACGTCTCTGCTGATCACAATCTGCTTGTTCACTGGGTCGAACAGTTTGTATCCACCTGTCGAATGATATCCCACCAGGATCATTTGACTTGACTTGTCATCTAACTTTCGTCTCAACTGATCTGGCACATGCCTATGTGCAATCGATCCGAAGACCTTAAGATGACTTAAGCTTGGCTTCACACCAGACCAACATTCTTCTGGCGTAATCCCATTTAGCTTCTTCGTCGGACACCTGCTCAGAAGATATGTCGAAGTCGAAACAGCTTCTCCCCATAATTCTTTAGGAAGATGTTTGCCCTTCAACATACTTCGAACCATGTTCATGATGGTTCGATTCTTCCTTTCTGCAATTCCATTCTGCTGTGGAGTGTAGGGTGGCACCACCTCATGCACAATCCCTTCTTTCTCACATAGTCTATCGAAATCTTTCGACACATATTCTCCACCACCATCAGTTCTCAAAACCTTGAGCTTACGACCACTTTGTCTTTCGACCATAGATTTGAACTTGGCAAATACCTCAATCACTTCACTTTTCTTCTTGATCAGGTAGGTCCACAGTTTTTAACTGAAATCATCTATGAATGTGACAAAGTATTTGTTACCTCCCATAGAATCGACCTGGATTGGACCACATACATCAGAGTACACAACATCAAGAATTCCCTTCGACCTGCTTCCTGCATCCTTACTGAAGCAATTCTTGTGTTGCTTTGCCTGCACACATTCCTCACAAACTTCATCTGGAATGTTAATTTCTGGCAAACCTGAAACCATGTTCTTTCTCTTCAGATCTCTGATATCTTTGAAGTTGAGATGCCCAAGCCTATAATGCCATATCCACTCATCTCTGCTAGCTGCAGTTGCAAGACACTTGTGCTCCATCACATTTAGTTCAATCTTGAAGGTTCTATTCTGAGACATTGGAGCCTTCAAGATCAACCTACCACTTGCGTCGAGAACTCTCATCACCTTGTCTTCGACCAACACCTTGTAGTTCTTTTCGACCAACTGCCCTATGCTGAGCAAATTGCTCTTCATGCCTGGTATGTACAAAACATTGGAAATTACTGACCTCTTTCCATCTTTCCTCATAATCAGAACATCACCAACACCTTCAGCTGCTAGAGTGTTGTCATTTGCAAACTTCACCGTGTTCTTCGACGAGGGCTTCATGTTGATAAACCAATCTTTCCTCCCAGTCATGTGTGATGAGCATCCTGAGTCCAAGTACCACTGGTCCTTGAAACTCTCATTATCTCTGGTTGTAACCATCAGCATCATACCTTCTTCTTCTTCATGCTTCGCCAGCTTTGCATCATCTTCTTGATTCTTTCTTTCAGGACATTTTGTCGAATAGTGACCATACTGGTGACAATTATAACACTGAATGTGGCTTTTGTCAGGCTTTCGACCACCACCTCTTCCTCTACCTGCAGCACCACCTCTTTGGTTGCCTTGGTTCTGGGTCCTTCTATGGTTCGACCAATTCGCCTCTTGCTGATTTCCTCTGCCTGTCGAATTGTTGTAGCTTCCTCTACCTTTGTCGACCATCTTTTCTTTACCCTTCTTATCTTTCACTGATTGAGCTTGCAAGGCCACATCATTCTTCGACTTGCTTGCAGCTCTTTCAGTCATTCTTTGTTCATGAGATTCAAGCGTCCCTTGAAGCTCTTCTTTCGTCACCTTGGACAAATCTTTTGATTCTTCTATGGCTACTACCACGTGATCAAATTTTGGAGCCAACGATCTCAAAATCTTTGAGACAACTGCTTTCGTCGTCAACACTTCTCCACACACTTTGATTTGATTCACAAGTTTCGTAACTCTTGTGAAGAAATCTGTTATGCTCTCATTGTCTTCCATCTGAAGCAATTCATACGCCCTTTTGTGAGTTTGTAACCTCACCTCTTTCACCTTCTCTGCGCCTCCAAACGATTTTTCCAGAATCTCTCATGCATCCTTCGCTGTTTCTGCATCACTAACTTTCTCAAAGTTATCTGCATCAACACATTGATGGATTATAAAGAGAGCTTTATAATCTTTCTTCTTCAATTCTTTGAATGCAGCCTTTTCTTGATCCGTCGCACCTTCTTCAAGAGTTGTTATTCCTTCCTTCACAAGATCCCACAAATCTTGATAACAGAAAACAACCTTGATTTGCTTGCACCAATTCTCATAATTATCTTTCTTGAGAATTGGAAGGTTTGCTGGAAAATGGTCGTTTGGATGATTCGTAGCCATCGCGTTCTTGCGATTTCTTGCCCTTGAATCTCTTAAACCGGAGCTCTAGATACCAGATGTTGGAATCAACCCAAAACTATGGGAATTCCTACTATCACGCAACAATTATACAGAAAAGTAGAAAGAAAATAGGGAAGAAGAAGATGAATAGTGTTCTTGCTGCCCACAAACTGTGGGACTTTCTCTCTTCTTATTACTCACTCTGCAACTGCAGAATTCTGTGAGAAATTACAAAGTGTTGTAAATTCATACAAAATAATGAGGGAAACTCCCTATTTATAGAATTAGGTTTGCTTGCATCTCAAGACAAAGCCCAAACTATAAAAGCCCAAAATATCAAATCTAATCTAAATCATATCAAATCAAATCTAATCTAATAAAAGCAAAATCTGAATCCCATCTAAATGAATCTGTCGAAACACTTTTGATAATTCGACACTAAGCAATTCGACTTCGACTTCGACACTAGACAACAACCTGTTGTCTTCGACTTCGACACTAGACAACAACCTGTTGTCTTCGACTTCGATTTCGACAACAATGGATTACATTCAACATATACTTAAATTGTTTTCAAGAGAGAAGTCCGAAGAAAGAATTCAAAGATGTTGGACATGCAGAGGTGGTTGAATGACTCTGGGTCATGAGGAGGAACATCAATATTAGATCAAGAGCAACACAAGTGAGAGAGATATCACATATTCACCAAAATTTTAAGGTGATAGGTGTATGGATTCTCCCACTTATAAATGTTCAACTCTCCACATTTATAATCAATGTGGGACTCCAACTCACACTTGACATATTATTATTCTCAACATATACTAACAAATAGGCCAAGATTCATACTAAATTTTACAACTCTTATGTTAAACCTGATAGCAATTTATTTTTTCATCGTAGTCAAGCGACTATGGTGCGCCGAGAGAATTGGGTGGAGGCATCGGATGCCGCTGACTAGCGGTGGGTAAATTCATAATTAAAAGGAATAACTTACAACTTCAATGTTGTCACTATAAATAAAGGTGTCTTCATGGATGTAGATTTGTCATCTGACTAATCTGGTTTTCTCGTTGATGAGGACAAAACAATCTGTAACTTGTTTAGGGGCTACTCCGTCTCCATCTACGAGTGTTTTGTTCTATAGGCTAAAGTCGAGATTCCCTTTCACCATGTTTGATAAAAGGGTGCTCGAGCATTTATGTGTAATAATAATAATAATAATAAATAACAACTACAAATTAAAGTATTGATATTATAGTTAGTTGTCATATAAAATGACATCAATAGTTGGGGTGACATGTATTAAATAAATATTAGATTTTTGATTGAAAATAAAATATTGTGTTTAATCAACAAAAAAAGAAAACAATAGTTACATATTCACCATGAAGACAAATGAAATAAAAATATTTAGTGTCAGGATTGAACCATGGTGGCAGCCCATCAATGTGCGTTTTTCTAATGCTTCAATTTGGTGGGCACGTTAAATAAAAGGGAGTTTTTTTAGAAAATTTCTTAATCCACCCATTGATACTTTTAGATATCTATCGCATTTTATTTATGCCTTCTGCTTCAGGAGATACATATCCGGTCGCACTTTTTTTTTGCCAAAATTTGATTTTTTTTAGAGCTACATCTACGGAATAATTTTAAACTGGTAAACGCTGGAAAAAACTTCAAAATAATTCAGTTCAGGGAAACTTCGGTAGATGCACCTCCGGAACGTCTAAGCATCAGATTGTTCCGTAGATATAGCTCCGGAAGTTTATGCTATATTTGAAACTTGCATGATCACTCTCCTCATTGTTGTATTTTCTTCTTCCACACTCACTTTCACCAACCTAAAAAACCCTACATTCTCAATATCATTGCAATATTTCTGTCGAAATCATCAATGTAACACCGATTTTATTTTATGAATGTTGATTTTATCGTTGCAATGTTGATTATATGGTATTCTGTATCTAGTTTTCTTCCGTAAATACGCATATGGAAATATTTCGTAGATGCATCTACGGAATTAATTAAAAAAAGCTGAAAAAAGGTGTGTCAGGAGATACATCTCCGAAATCAAGGGGGTATTTTAGACAGAGCGTATGGTGTCTAAGAAGTCCAAGGAGTGGGATAAGCAATCCTCTCTTTTTATATGTGTAGCACCCCAAAGTTTGTCCTCCTATTTATATCCAATAAGTGACTTATGCTTCACACTTCATATGCATTTAGGTCATAAACATTGCATACATCGTTGGCTTTCCTAAGGCATGAGATCAAGGTATTATGTGCAGGCTCAAGGTTCTCTCTTGTTGTGAGACTCTCATCTTCATTCTGGGTTGAATTCTCATCAAGTGTATCTTCTTCAAGCTTTCTAAAGAGTATCAGATGGCTCAGGGTTCCTTATATTTTGTACGAGTTGGTTGGTATTCATCAATTAAAGATGGTGGTTAGGGTTCATGGCAAAGGCATCTTGACATGAGATTCAGCTGCGGATTCACATTATGGTCAGGGCAGTGTTATTCTCTCAGCTGCGGCTGCAGTTATAACCAAGGCTTACCTATCGGGAATGGGTAACGGGACCTGTCGCGAACTGGCATGGTTAAAACTCAAAAGGAGCGGCCGGGAACGGCTGCAGTTATAACCAAGGCTTACCTATCGGGAATGGGTAACGGGACCTGTCGGGAACTGGCATGGTTAAAACTCAACGGAGCAGTCGGGAACGGCTGCAGTTTATAACCAAGGCTTACCTATCGGGAATGGGTAACGGGGCCTGTCGGGAACTGGCATGGTTAAAACTCCACGGAGCGGTCGGGAACGGCTGCAGGAATCCTATCGGGAATGGGTAACGGGGCCTGTTGGGAACTGGCAAGGTTAAAACTTAAAGGAACGGTATCGGGAATGGGTAACGGGGCCTGTCGGGAACTGGCATGGTTAAAACTCAAAGGAGCGGTCGGGAAAGGCTGCAGTTTATAACCAAGGCTTACCTATCGGGAATGGGTAACGGGGCCTGTCGGGAACTGGCATGGTTAAAACTCAAAGGAGCGGTCGGGAACGGCTGGAGTTTATAACCAAGGCTTACCTATCGGGAATGGGTAACGGGGCCTGTCGGGAACTGGCATGGTTAAAACTCAAAGGGAGCGGTCAGGAACGGCTGCAGTTTATAAGCAAGGCTTACCTATCGGGAATGGGTAACGGGGCCTGTCGGGAACTGGCATGGTTAAAACTCAAAGGGAGCGGTTGGGAACGACTGCAGGAATCCTATCGGGAATGGTTCCAAGAGACTTACAAGTTAAGAGATATGACTCTGTGGGGAGAAAAATGATGAAACCCTTTGTATCGTTTCACAATGTCTGTCAGAGAATGAACTAGGCATTCTTTCTGGCTTTGTCAATGATGTAAGGAGCAAAGTTCTGGACTCTCGCACGAGTTATCAAAACAGGCCTATGCTTCACATGCATATGTTTGAATTTTTCCGTAATGCTCCATACGAAATTGAATGCTATGCATTTTGGAGGATGCTATGCATACTATATGCAAAATGCAAAGAGGTCCTCAGCAAAATAAATGCTGAGGAAAGGAAAGGCAACTCCGCTGGGGATAACTAGCTGGATTGACTTCGCGGTCGCAAACCGTACTGGGGAAGACAAATTGACCTGACCTCCTGATCTGGGCACTGACCTGACATACCTATTAAGGCTACTGTAGGAAAGATAACTTTTCTGGGGAGTCCTCCTCTGAACCAGTCTGCTTGGGGAATAACTATAACCATAGAACTCTGCTGGGGATTAATGAGTTGACGACAAACTCTGCTGGGGAGATGTCCCTTGAGAGGATTTTACAGAAGACCACGCCTCTTCAAACTCTACTAGGGAACCAGGTTTACAACAAACTCTGCTGGGGAGAATCACTTCAACGTGTCTCATGCCAGGGAATGTTTCTTAAGAGAATTTTACAGAAGACCCGACATCTTCCAACTCTTAAACTAATACCGAGACTTGAGCTAGGATGCAGTAGTTGGGAGGCCACCCTGTTGGGGATAATAGATCTGGAATACTCCTGCCGGGAAATTTCGTGATGCTCCATGCTTGAGATGGTCAACCATTTGCTTTTGCCCCAAGATACAAGTCTGATCTGGAGAAAACGTCCCAAGAGGATTTTACAGAAGATTCGACATCTCCAAACTCCTGGACACTCACTGAGTCTTGAACATCCACTGTAAGGCGTGTGAAGCAACTCTACTGGGGAGTTTACAACCATTATCAACACAGAAAAGCTTGTAGCTGTTGGAAGTACTGAATAGGATACAATACTACCCTTTTGACAACGCTGCTGGGGATCATGAAGCTCTGTAAGTACGCTGGGGATGACTACCTCCAAGAATAGCCTTCCTGCTGGGAAGCTGTCTTTGCTTGGGGAGGAATAACAATTCCCACACCTTGCTGGAAAAAGATACCCTCTGGCTCTTTGCTGGAGGGAAAAGACTCCAAAAATCCCACACTGGGAACAGCTCAGTGCTGATTATCAAGAGCGAAACACAGTTCCTTTAACTCTCCACCTTGCCCTAAACCACAGGGTCTACTTGAAGCAATCATCTTAAGAGGATTTTACAGAAAACCTGGCGTTCAACAATGCCTCAGGGTCTTCCAACTCTTAGAGATGTATCCGGTCTGGACATAACTGTCCCGTACTTCATGATTCGTGAAGTAAACCACCTCGAGAGGGTTCGTAATGACCTGAAATGTTCTACCACAATATTTTGAACCTTGCGGAGGTGCTATTGATTGACTGTGTTCTGAAGGGAAAAACTTTTCGCGCCATTGAAATGACCTGCCCCAGTACGAGCCTTGCAGTACATTTGTCTCTGACCGACTAGTCTTCGAGAGATTTACCGAATCTCGACGTGATTGCCCCCAATTTACACGCTTGTAGAGAGATTTATCGGATCTCGACATAATTGCCCCAGTTTGAAGAAATTTTCTCAACATGAATGCCCTATGGTTGATTGTACTCTGAAAAGACCTTCTCAACTTGAATGCCCCATGGCTACATTTTGAAGAGATTTCCGGGTGTGATTGTCCCAGATTGGTTACATCTCAACACAAATGGCTGGGAACGCCTTTTTCCCACATAATCTTTCAGCAACACGTCTTCTGGAGTCTCAGGCACCTCAACTTGGCCAGTTTAAGCTTCCCTGCTGATGTTCATCGTGTGAGCTTCTTTGATGTCAAACACATGCAAGTAGAAAATGTTTATTATGAGAATGACAAATCTAATGCAACACTCATGTTATCATTGAAGTCCTTATTGAACATATGTCGCACAACCGAGTTACGACACTTATCTTTGAAAGGAAAGCAATACGCACATGCAACACCAGCGAAAATCTTATTAGCACAACTCATGGGAGTCAGGAACACTGTCTTGTTGAAGTACGCCTTCAGACTAAACCCTGTTTCAATTAGGACTTTTAAGGGTTGTAACGTGGCCTGGTTCACGGTTTTGAGAAAAAAGGATTTATGGCTCAAAGTTTATTGGCACCCACCCACTCTTCATGATGTTCTCCAATCCTATGTTCAGCTAATTTGGCACAAGCGCTCATCTCTCAAAAGGTTTCCCGATTTCTAGGGAATTTATGCAACTGGTGGTTCGAGACCTGACGAGGTTTTGGAGCAACAATCACCCCTTTTGTCTTTTGGTGTCTGTAGTAACACGACTTTGTTCTGCTCAAGGATTTTTCATTTGGAATGCCTTTGTTTTTCACTTTCTTTTGCTTTTCCCTGATTTTGCCTGGACTTATTCTTTTTGAATTTTTCGATTTTGAAGTCCAGCGGGATGCCTTAACTTTTGCCTAAGTCACTTGCTTTCAAGTTTTCCGACTTAGCAGGCTTTTTTCTTCTTTTTTCTTCTCTTTTTTTTTTAAACAAGTCGTGTGACACCGTTTTGCCTGACTTGTTTGAAAGGGCTGTAACTGTTTCACTCTTCGGTTGGTGAGGAGCAACCATTGTGGTTCTACACCTCTTAACCTCTCGATGGTGGAATGGAAGGTAATGGATCCTCAGATGTACACTCCTTCTGAAAGTTGAACACTTGGTCAAACTAACTGACGCCTACCCTGCCCTTGGGTTAAAATTGAGGGTTTTTCGTTTACAGAAAGAAACTCCTACTACTAGGCTCAAAGGGGTTGACAAAGGTCTATCTCCTTATGTCTCCGGTGTTTATGGATTGGAAACAATGCATGTACATCCTTAACAGGGTTTTATCCAAAAGCGTACCATTAGAAATCTGCGTTCTTATTTCGTCATCCTCCCTCAAAGAGTTTGAGCAAGAAAGTTGGTATTGCAGTGTATATAAGCATTAAAAATGAGTAAACACGAATGGAACGCTTCAAGAAAAACATACCTATTGCATTATGATTATCATTCAGAAACAAACGAGTTCTTACATGCAAGCAATGTTTAAACAAACAAATGAAATCTACATATGAAAATGCAGTAAAGAAACTAATGATTGCCATTGTTGAGGAGCCTTGACTCCGTTTGGACTTATTGCTTCCGATGACGCTCTTGCAAGCTGGTGCTTATTCTGACAAAGAAGCTTCAATACCAAGGGGTACCATCCGGCGTGATGACCTTTGAGTCGATCAAGTCTTGCACCTTGTGCTGGAATGCATTACAGTTATCAAGGGTATGCCCAAACGTTCCCGAATGGAACTCACAGTTGGCGTTCATGTCAAAGTCCAGAGGGATAGGGTATGGCACTGGCGCGGCATTCCTTAGCTGGATCAGAGAACTCTTGAGTAAACGAGCCAACAACTGACTGTAAGGAATAGGAATAGGATCAAATATCCTCTTGGGCTTCCTTGGTCTGAGTTGCTTCTGCTGCTGATGCTGATTTGGGCGTCCAACCTGCCCCTGTTTTTTCTTTTCCACACTGGACCCAAACTAGGGTTGCTGACGTAGAACTTTTGAAGCACCAGGTTGTGGAAGAGATACATGGCGTGAGGTGGATCCTCTGGAAAAGGAAAGAGTCCCCAATTCTTTTGCCACAGTGGGAGTAACATCACTTTGTTTACCAGTGCTAACTGACGTAAACTTGATTACCCCTGCATCAATGGTCTCTTGGACTTTATGCTTGAACCTGGTACAATTCTCAACATGGTGCCCAGGTGCCCCAAAGTGGAACTCACATCTGACATTTGCATTAGGTCCCAAAGGAATCTTTGTTGAAAGGGGTCCCCCACTAACACGTTCAACTAGTTTGAGCTCAAGCGGATAAGAAAGCAACCGCGCATACGCATTGGAATGGGATCTAACTTCCTCTTAGGCCTCTCTGGCTTAGGATCCTCTTGGAGAGCAGGAAGTGATTGCCGAGGAGAAATCTCTGGAACTTCAGTTGGTGGAGGGGATTCCCGAGGCAATCTGTGATCTAGAGCAAACCCCACAGAGATGGGAGGAGTAAGAGCTTCTGTAGCAGAAAGCACATGATTGTTTTCCATTTTTATCACCGTATTCAAAATTTCCATGTCCAAGCCCATCTGAATTTTCATCTGGTTGACCTCTTCCTTCAGCACTTCCTGGTCTTGAAACAAAGCTTTCATCTTCCCCATAAACTGCCCCATCTGAATCTTCATTTCGGTCATTTTTGCACGGAGTTGTTTCATGGCTATCCTCTGATTATCACAGGCCGAGTAGTGGTGGCAGGTCAAGCTGGCTGTCCTGAAGATCGTACCAAGTCAGAATGAGAAATCCGCTTCGGAACACCCGTTATGGGTATGAGTATGAGAATGCAATGCAAAATGCCATGTTCGAATATCTCCAAGGAATCACTATGCTTTGATTCAAATTTGTTTTACAAACCACAAGAAATGGATGGAAATGCTCAGCAGCAAGTCTCAAAGTTAACGTCCCTTGGAAGTATAAGAACATGTATGCGAAGATGATGATGCAGATGCAACAGACATGGGATCAAGGTGCCACAATGCTCAATACTGTTGTGCTGCTGAATAGATAAGTTCACAGGTCTGCTCTGAAGAGAATACCGGAATACCAAAATATCTGAATAAACAGAATACCAGAATAACCAACATATCGGCATAATCAGAATACCAGAATGCCAAGGTGCCAGAATAATCAGAATACCAGAATATCGGCATAATCAGAGTACCGACCTAATCAGAATGTCGGGATGGTCAGAATGTCAGAATACCATAATACCAGGCTGATGAGTCCACACTGAATAGGAAAACCAGAATACCGGGTAGGTTGAAGGTCAAGGTTACCTGCAGACCTGTAAACAATCCCCCTCAATCTCACAGGTGGGTACTAGGATCCTCAGTATCCCGGGCTCTCAGGTCGAGAAATGATGATACGTTCACCATTTCTGGTTTGGCATCATCATCAATCGAGGAGGCCTCAACTGATTCACCAAAACGAAAGATCCTCAGCTTCAGAGGTTTGAGAAGCAATAGCACATTCAGCCCGAAGGATGCAATGCTATCGCAAATCAAAGAGGTCGTCCGCTGATTCACTTCAAAAGGGAAGTCCTATAGCAAGTTCCCAGCATTGGGTCCTCGGATCGAGAATGTGCAATGGGTTTGCCACAGAACGTGGTCTGCCACTGTCACATCCCGGGAGGAGTGCCGCAACTGAGTCCTCGGGAATGGTCATCAGAGTCGACAATTCCTCAAGAGAATAACTACTGGCCTGTATCAACATACAATAGCAGAAAGCTCCTGATAGAACCTCGTCTGATTATGAGGATCGTGAACACCCACACGTGGCCACCACCACGGGAGCGTCACGCCTGCCCACGCTAAAACCTAGGTGTATGCTCGAGCCTGGGTAGTGGGCTCATCTCTCAGAACATCCCAACCCGCCAAACAGAAAACCAGCCAGCAAAGCACAGTAATATCCAGTATGACAGTAATAAAATGCGATGTAATGCAATAAAAACTGTAAATACAGTAAAACAAATAAAACAGTAAATACAGTAATATACAACAAAACAAAGCACCATAAAAACACCCAATGAAAAGAAACAGACAAGCGCTAGGATTGACTCGCTAAAGGGGATGGACCAGCAAGAGGTCAACCAGAGTCCCCAGCAGAGTCGCCAGCTGTCGCTCCCGAAAGATTCGCATCCAATGGTACAAATGCGAGAGTGGCGCAGAAAACAGAGTCGTCAGCAATGTGTATTTATCCCAAGAGATGGAAAGGAAACACTGCGTAAACCTGAAGGGAAAGGGAAAGAGCACGGTCTTACGACCAAGAGAACTGGGTTCGGGAGTCGGTTACGCACGAGGAAGGTATTAGCACCCTCACCCGTCCATTGTACCCGATGGGATCCACGCTTGCTTGTCTCGATCAAAGGGTGTCGTCAACTGGAACTCCGCTGCTACTGGAAAGGAAAAGGAACTGCTAACTGGAGAAACGGAAAAAGAAGGGAGAGAGAAAGAGAAACAAATGTAGGAAAAATAAAAGAAGTGCTCGCATGGGCCCTACCCCACTGCCTACGTATCTCATCGCGAGCATGAGAATCAGAGCGACGTAGTTCCCCTCACTAGGGGTGGATTGTGTTTTTTTAGGGAACGACTTACGTTCTAGCTCAGGTGTTGCAGCTCGCTGTATGGAAACTTAGGCGTTACCGTCTTGCAAGAGAACGAGTAGGAGCACGTTCGTGCGCTGAGAGTGAATGAGATGAGAAGAGAATTCCCGAAGGAAAGACGTTAGTGTTTGTTTTCGTGTTTTTTAGACAGAAGTGTTTTTTAAGTTAGTTTGTAACTTGTATTGAACCAAAGTCTTAAATACAGGAACGAATACTTTCGCGCATCGTCCCCAACAGGACGTACACTAGGTATCCTAGAAGAATGAGAGGAAGCCCCTCGTTCCCCACTTCCCACATATAAGGCTCAAGCGCAATACACGTTAACCTTTATTAAGTGTTTTTTACTTTTCTTTTGAGATGAGAAGAGAAACGATGCAAGGGAAACTCTAAAGGGAAACTAAGAGTCCTAATGTTATCATGCATGGATGTCCTACGGTTAGTGAGGTTTAGGAGAAAAAGACTACCTAGAACCTAATGCTAATCCTACTCCAAGCTTAATCAAAAATTAAGTTGGACTAGGTAGCTCTAAGGGGAAAAGAATCCAAGACTTAATCAAGTCTTGAGATCCATGGGAGGAGAAAGAGTGAGAGAAGAAATATGAGATGAGAAACCAAAGAGGGCAGCAAGTACATCATGCATATCACATCCAATTCATATCATTAATCATGCTTCAAAAGATCACACAAGGAAAACCCCCATAAGCAAGTAAGAACAAACAAGAAAGGATGCATGCAAACTTGCATAAGAAGCACAATTAAACATCATACAATTCCGTCCCAAATAAAATTAAGACTTAAACAAGTCTCAAGAAAAGAAGGAGAAAGAATACTCAAGTATGTACACGTGTTCAGTCATCAACATGTTGACACAATAGAAGAACAAAGCACTTAAGTACTAAACATGATGCGCAAACAAAGTCTACTTCGAGGTAGGGCTTCAGATGTACTCAATATGCTTCTAGCATGGACACAATCCTAGAATGAGGCATGAAAAATAAAATTGAGGTTCTAGGGGTACCTAACGGAGAAGGTCCGTTACCTCTTCAAAGCTCACAACAAGCTCAAGCCTCTAAGCTATTAGGCACTTCCATCAAGTAAGTAAGTCCAGTAGTCAAGCATAAAAAACAGCATCAACAACAGCGCTTCAGCACAGCACAACAGTGTATTCCAGCAATCACCAAGAACAGCATTTAACAGCTTCTTTTTCTAGGACAGAATAGATGTAATATCCAGCATGACAGAATAGCAGCATTTAATAGCTTCTTTTTCCAGGACAGAACAAATGTAATATCCAGCATGACAGAATAGCAGCATTTAACAGCATGCATGTACAGAACAGCGGTGTATACATCAGCATCAATTCCTACATTCAATCAACTTATGCACAAGGAGAGTTTAGCAACCAATGAGAATTCATATGCAATTTCAAGCATCAACAAGATCGAGCAAGCACAAATATCTCAAGTGTCAAAGCACAAATCTCATCCAAGATCAAATGAGCCAAAAAGTTAGCAAGACCTTAATAAAGGAAAGTCAATTGAAATTCTAATCAAAATCAACTAAGAAAATATTGACATTTGAACAAAAACACCTCAAGAAGTTAATATTAAGATTATCATTGTTAATCAAGAATTAACATCAAAAGTTTAGTCAAAAATAATTAATCCAAAGTCTAATCACTAACCAAAACCAAATTATTCAAACTCAAATTAAAATGAGACTAGAACTATCATAAAGAATAAAAATCTAACTCTAAAAGTCAGCAAAGTAGTTAAACAAAATTAATCTAAAGCCATGAAAATTAAATCCAAAACCACAATAATCCATCACTAATTAACCAATAATCGAAATAACCAAAACTATTAACCAAAAGCTAATTCCCAAGTAATCAATCAAAATTCGATTAAAAGTTCAATCAACAATTAACAAAAGGTTTAAACAAATTAATCTAATATCAAAATCAAATTAAAATAAACCTAATTAATCAAATCAACATTAAAACTAAATCAAATAACAATTAGAAGGAAAGGGTACAGCAGCAATCCATGGGGCATGTAAAAGAATCAGACGGGCTTCAAACAACCACCACACCCAATAGCAACAGCAACACTATATGGCTTGGTCAAACATCAGTAAACCAATTTATTATTTCTTTTTATTTAAAAACAAAAGGAAACGGATGGCTATTAGGTTTCTTCTCAAAATTCAGAATCACGGCCAAAGTGATACAGGGAGAGCATCAGTTCAAAACCCAAGATAAAAAAACCACACAATCATCACTTCCGATCCAACTTTCTTGCGTAGATCTCACTTCTCAAATCGCCTCGATTCTCTCTTCTTCGTTTGGGTTTTCTCTCACTCGCACAGGTTTGGATTCATACCGATTTGGATCTGAAAACATTCTGTTTCAACTCGGTCTATTCCATCTCTTTCTTTCTCCATTCTATTTCGGTTTCTTCTCACAGTTTGTTTGGCTTTGAAGGTTTGGTGGATTCTGAGTTGTTTGCGTTAATGAAAGAGATACGAAGGTTATTGAATGGTGTGGGTTCGTTGGAGTTTGAAGTGGGTTAGGGAATTGTTACGGTTTGAGTGTTGTTTGGAAGAGGGTTGAAAAAACAGGTAAGGTTTGTCAAGATTGGCAAGGGATTTGAGGTGAAGTTTGGATGAAGAAGAAAGGAATATGAGAGTTGTGGGAAAGAATGAGGAAGAAGGTTGGAGGTTGAGCGAAATTTTATGGTTCTGTGAGGGGTTTTAAGGTATTTGGTTATGCTGTGATTTTTGAAAAGAAAGTGAGGTTAAGGTGAGGAAAGAAAGAGGGTTCGAATGAGGTTCAAAGGAGAGAGCAGAAGAGAGGTTTTGAAGTTGTATTGACGAATGGTTTTGAGGTGTCGATTGAAGAGGTTTTTTGGAGTCTTGGTTTTATGTACTGCATAAGTTGTGCGTGAGCAATTTGTGATTTTGATCTTTTTGTGTCACCATTTGTACGCATTTTGTGGTTTGGTAGTTTTTTGTTTTTGTTGCAGCATTTCGTGAAGTCGTTTTAACGTTTTGTGCACGTCATTCTCGCGTTGTAGCTTTGGCTCATGCTTTTTGGAATATTGTGAATCGCGGCTTGTGTGTACATTGCAGGTGAGGATGCTAGCTGGAAAATTGAAGGTTTGCTTTGGCAATTGGAAAACTCATGGCTTGGATCACATATGCGTAATGGTAGCGTGCTGGTATAGCTTGGTGGGGTAGGCTCAAGTTTCTTTGTTGTGGCTGGAGGATGTAACTTTTTCTTTTTACTGTTAGTTACCGCTATGTATCATTCTTTTTCACTGCTATGGACTGTTTGGTCATGTATTACCCCTTTTTTCAACTCTCAACTCAAACACACCACGTTAACAAGTCTTGAATGATGAGTAGTTTTTGCCATCTCCAACAATGATATCAGCCTTAAAACCCTCTCCACCCAAAGCTTGAAGATCCTCAAGAGTAGGCCTTAACATGTGAATTAAAAATTGGTTAAAAATGGTTATTGGAAAAATATGGTTTTAAAAATAGTTTATGAATTTAAAGGGAAAATGGATATTAAATGAAATGGATATGAACTAAAAAGAGTGGTTTTGGACATGTGAATGGATATTTGGAAATGTGGATATGATAAAATGGATTTAGAAATTAGAAATGGTTTATGAATAAAAGAAAAGGTAAGTGGATAAAAAAATGAAAATGGTTGATGGATTAAAAACAATGAATTTGGATATGGATTATGGATAGAAAATGGATAATCAACTGAATTCAAAACCAATCACCAACTTTCCACAAGCCTCTGACAAAATAGTCACAGCTACCACTGAACAATCTGGCCACTCACATGATCCACTGAAGAATCTCAACTGATAACCATCCACCAGCTCAACTGTAAACAAGAACTCTAATTCTCCCTGGTATGCTGATAAATCTCGAAGAAGATGATTTGAACTGAGAAGAAATTAAAACCTGGTTCACACCAATGAACCTCTGACCCAAAGCCTTTGATGAATCCTCTGAATAAGGCCAATAAGAAATGCTTTCGATCCCATGTCTCAAGAACCAATGCAAATGATATGAATATGAATATGAATATGACCTACTGAATGTAAAATGAGAAAGAAACATAAGCCAGAAAAAGGTAGGGCAAATTTTGGGGTGCTACAGAGGTAGTTGGTCAGAGGAGGACGGCGGCGGCCACCGCGCGCCACCGCCTTCTCCGACGAGTTTTAGGGTTTAGGTTAATTTTAATTGCAGAGAAGAAAGAGGAGACGGTTAGAAGAGACAAGAAGATTAGGCAATGTGAATGAATGCTTCATGAATATATTGCTCCCTCCACCGTGGATTTTAAGAACTAGGAGAGGATAAGTTTGTGTGTCCACGGCCATTCCGGTGGTGACATGTGTCACCACGGTGGACACTTGTCACTGTCTGTTTCCCTCTCTCATTGGCACAGCGTGTGTGTCCTCATACTAGCTACCGTACACCCTTTCGTTGTAACTTTTGGATGATCCCAGAGTATGATCAAACGACTAGGATTGATTGCCAAATCATGTGGTCCACCGTATGCCTTAGGCCAGCAATTTTCCTTGGGCCCAATCTTATTTGCTATCCGTACCCTCCCTTTGAATGGCCCAAGAGAAAGTAAACTAGGATAACTGCTAATAACACCCCCTTGGTCTTGTTGTTGGTTAATTCTTTTTGTTCATACACGTTTCAAAATCTGATTCTAAAATATAGCAAAGATCATGTGAATATTATAAAAAAATTCAGGGGAGTTCTTGAGGGTCTTATTTAATTTTTGGTGAATTTTAATTTCACATGTGGTATGTTCTGATATTTTTCTGGAGTTTTGGAAAGGGATGTGTTCTTAATGGTATATCTAGTGATACAAATTCTAAAATGTGATCTTCCCTTGACAATTTGGAGCTAATTTTTGTTGTGCATTTAGGCCTCTTATCAGGTGACCTAGTGATGTTTGATTGGTACCTTGGCCATGATTATTGAATTGCTTTTGAGCATCATCTTTGTGCCTTGTCTTGTAAGAGCATCATTGATAAATTGATCCATGTTTGCAATTGATTGAGTATGTTTGGTGCATAGTTTGTGTCTTATCTTTTGTATATGATCACTCACTGGCCTTGGCATGATATTTTTAATTACTCATAATTTTCAACGGAATTTTCCTATTTTTCACCCATTTTTCAAAGTGAACATGACGTGTTGACGCATGCTTAGAAATAGGTCTTGGTTTGGCGCTTGTGTGAGGCCATTTTGAGCCAACTTTGGGAATGAGTTTTTACACATTCATAAGTGTATTTGGAAGCCCAATTGAGATATTCTTTAATGTTGCCTTGGATCCTTTTATATGCCTTTAATGTTGCACACATTGTGTGTATGTGAACTTGAATTTGTGTTTCACTTTGGCCACTTCTTTTGATGCCACTTGTATGCCATGTTCATGATTGTTTTTGGGGTTCAATTAGGACATTTTATAGGTCATTTGCCTCTGGTGTGTGAGCTTTAACATTGCCTTACCATGTCATTTCATTTGCCTTACTTGAGTGACAATTTTACATACTTGTATGAGGAGTTTAAATGTGATTTTGCTCATGGAATGAATTGACTTTGGAGAGAGAGTTGAATGCAAACCTTTGTGACACTTTGAGATTGGTTTTAACCATGCGTATAAGGGGTTTCACTTCTGAACTTGGTCCATTTTCATGTTTCAATTCAATTCATCTAACTCATAATGGCTTTCTTTTGTAGGCTACAATTGACTTTGAAATTGACTTTAGCTTTTGCTATAGTTTGTAATTGTTTGATTTCTTTTGGTCCATTAACATGGATATGGTTTAACCAAAGGTGTTTACCAACTAAGGCTTCGTTCCTTTGGTTGTTTTATTGTTGCTTTTTCCTTGTGATTTCTAACTCATTTGCTGATTTGTGCAAGGTGCTTCAAGGAAATCTCCAAGAATGGCATAGTTTGTTTGCTTTGTAAATGCTCATTTCTAACTTGTTTGCTCATTAACATTAACAGGTGCTTACGTTGTTTTTGCTTGCGTTACTTTGCTACGGATCTATATCAGTTTGGTAGGACATCTTGTCTCTTTATATTCCTCACACTTTACCGCTTTCGATGCCATGAGAAGTAGGAATAGAGACGCATGACTGGGAGTCCCTACTTTAGGTGGGCAATTCTGTTTACTGTTTTAAAGCTCTCAAAGGAGGTCATGCTTGTGTTTGTTTACTTTTGTGCCTGAGACCTCCAAGAGGCATCCCATTCCCAGATTCCCTTGTAAGACCTCCAAGAAGGCAATTGACGGAAGTTAGGGTTCGCAACTAACCCCCATTATTCTAGTTGAGTCGTTCTTAGCTCTCATTACATGATTGAAGCTTTGAACATCACCTACTCTTGTTATCGAGTCGGTCAAGTGGAATGAGGGTTTAGCAATCAAACCCCCATACCTTGTCTATAGCTCGCATTGACCAATGTTGATGCTTATGTGATCTGATTCACATCTTCCTTCCTTACTCTGCTCTCCATGGTTCTCGATACCATCAGATGAGCACCCCTATTTCTCACAGCTAGCTTGTTTGCCTCGGTTAATATGACCCCTTGGCTAAAGCTTCCCTTTTACTTTGATTGTGTGACATTATTGTTGACTGACACTGTTTACTCTTTCGTTGCTTTTAGTTTATTCTGTGATTGATTTATCCTGTGTTTACTTGTCTGATGACATGATCCCGTAGGATTCCTCGCTCCTCTTAATTTTTTATTAAGTCGGAGGTAGGAGAGACATTAGGATAGCAATCCATGCATGCTAACATAGGTAGCATCCCCCTTCTAAACTCAACCTTAGGGCCATCTTATGCATGACAACATTAGGAACAATTTAGTTTCCCCTTAGTTTTTTCTTCTTCTTTGAGTCTTCTCTTCTCATCTCACAACCTTTCTAAAACATCTAATAAAGGTTAACGGGTATTGCGCATAAGCCTTATATATGGGAAATGAGGTATGGGGGAACCTCCCTTCATTCTTCTAGGGTACTTAGTGTACGTCCTGTTGGGGACGATACGCGACGTATTCGTTCCTATGTTGTAGACTTGGGTGCAATACAAGTTGCAAACTAACTTCAATCCACCTCTTGTCTAAAAAACACAAAACAAACTCAAATCTTTTTACCCTTCGGGATCGTTAAGTTTCAAACTCATTTTCAGAAAAGGGCACGTTATTTTCCATCTCGTCGCAAACAGGCATCGACCCTAACTGCCGGACGCGAACTTAACGTCACTCATAAAAAACACTAAGACCTTGTTAGGTCGAACTACGACTGCTCTGAATTCCTCCTTCTGGTTAGATTGAGGATACGTAGGCACAAGACGGCGATGTCTTGGCGAGCAATCTCCCCCTTTAGTTTGTGTCCGAACTACGTTGACTCTGACTTTCCCATTGCACAAGGGAATACGTAGGACTCCCGACGATGTCCTACTGAGTTACTTCTTTTTCTTTTCTTCTTCGTTCTCTTCCGTTCCCGTTCCTTTTCCGTTTCAGTAGCAGTGGAGCTCCAGATGACGACACCCTTTGATCGAGACAACCAACATGGATCCCATCCTGTACGATGGACACGTGGGGTGCTAACACCTTCCCCTCGCGTAACCGACTCCCTTACCCGTTTCTCTTGGTCGCGAGACCATGCTTTTCCTTCCCTCAGGTTTACGCAGTGTTTCCTTTCCCTCTCTTGGGATAAATACACATTGCTGCCGACTCTATTTCTGCACCACTTTCGCGTTTGTACTTTGATGAAAATCCCGGGAGCGACAATATGCGGTGCACTTTATGAAAATTCAAAAACACTTTTTAGCTTTTGGAGATGCATATTTAGACATATTACAAGTACATATAAATCATTTGTTTTTGAATCATAATTCAATTTTATGACTTAACTTATGAGATACTTGTTCGTTCGTACGAATATGGTGTGACACGCCGAATTATCACCAGTAGTAGTATAAAATTTTAAATTAAAAACATGTATTATAGAATTGATACATTGTGTAAAACATTATTTTAAAATTGAAATATTAAATAAATAAAAATAAAAATACCTTTATATAAATGGTATTGTTAAAAAAAAATATGTTAAATTTGTTTATTGAAAAAATAATATTAAAAAAAATTAAATTATATAAAGAACATAAAAAGATATTTTATTAAAGATTACTTAAGAAAATAATTATAATGAAAAGTAAAAGTAAATGAATAATAAAATAAGTTAAATGAATATTTTATAAAATCAAGTATAATTATTGAAATTTCAAAACTTAATATTTAATATATGAGGATTTACATGACATCCTCCCACATAGATCGGACACCTCTCAATTATGACAAAATTATATTGTTATCCTTCAAAAAATTTAGAAAATTAAGAAATTTACAGTGGTATATCGAAAATTTCATGATATTTACTGGAAATTTTGGAATTTTTTATTTTTTTGCTGGAGCTTTCGAAATTTCCGGTAAATAATGAAAATTTTTGGAAAAAAATATGAAAAATACCGGAAATTTTATTTTTTTTATCGGAAATTTCAATATTTTCGGAAAAAAAATGAAATTATTTTTTAAACTATCGGAAATTTTGAAATTTCTTGTACAGTACTGGAAATTTCAAAATTTACGATACAGTATTGGAAATTTCGAAATTTTCGATAGTGTACAAAAAATTCGAAAATCTTGAAAAATTTTCACTACTTGAAATTTTGAAATTTCCGGTATTCTTCATATTTTTTTCCAAAAATTTTCATTTTTATCAGAAATTTAGAAATTTCCGGTAATGTAAAATTTTTTCAAGGGCAGTTTTAGGACTATGAAAGTTTGGGGGGTTCCAGATATATTTTGGGGGGTGGCAGGTTAAATTCTCTTTATGTATTGAATGTATAAAAATAAAAACAGAAGAAAAGTATTGTCAACGGGACTATATCATGTCATGCTATAAATTGGAAAAGTTCACATACGTTACACTCTTGACATTCCAATCCTTGTCTTCTTGAACCAACTGTCACAAGTATCTTTCAATTTTTTGTCTTCTCAAAAAATAAGTAACAAAAAGACCACTTCATCACTTAGGAGGTAGTTCCGAGTCATTGGCGATGGTGTTTTGCTTGTTGATTTACAATTTCTTTTGCATGTTTCTTCTTAGCTTTGCGAGTTGATTCGTTCATAACAATAAGCCATCAATTTTGCGAGTTAATTTACGTTTTCTCAGTTTTACATGTTTATTCATCCATTGTTTTGATTGTTGTTTCGTTTTTGCAGATCAACTTCCGACATGGAAAAAGACGAAGTCTAGATAAGATTTATTGTGGGTCTTGATTCTTTGGAGTATGAGGAGACACGAGAGTTGAAAAAGATTAAGACGAGAGAAGGATGTGTTGAAGAAGGAAATGTTGTTAAATGGAAAGGTAAAGTCATAGATCATTCGCGCGGTGTAGCGACAGGGAAATCTGATATTGTGCTAATGCATGCAACAACGGTTAGGGATAACAGTAGAAAAGGAAAAATCTTGGAATCTGTAGATGTTGTTGGTGCAGAGTCACAACTTCATGTTGAAAACCAAGCATTGGAAGGACAAAAAAGGAAAAGGTCTCCGTCTCCGGGTCCTTCGCATATTTCAATATCGTCATACAGTTTGAGGTAAAACCTTTATTGTTATGTTGTAATATCCCTATAAATATCAGAAGTAAACCAAAGTGAATGGTTGTTTTCATGTTGTTTTTATGTTGATTTATGACATAGATTTCTGGCATGCATGCCTGTTAGCTAAAGGTGTATTTGTTATGTGTATTGTGGATGTATTTATATAGATAGTAGTTCATTGGATGATGACAGTGTCGAGTCTTCGGAATTTGAGTCTGAAAAGTGCATTTGGAGAGGAAAGTTAATTCAAGGAATGTTATCAAGAAAAACATGTTGGTAAGTGTCGCTCCCGGGATTTTCATCCAAGTACAAACGCGAAAGTGGCACCGAAATAGAGTCGCCAGCAATGTGTATTTATCCCAAGAGAGGGAAAGGAAACACTGCGTAAACCTGAGGGAAAGGAAAGAGCATGGTCTTGCGACCAAGAGAACCGGGTTCGGGAGTTGGTTACGCGAAGGGAAGGTATTAGCACCCCCACGCGTCCATCGTACCCGATGGGATCCACGCCTGCTTGTCTCGATCAAAGGGTGTCATTGACTGAAGCTTCGCTGCTGAGAACTGGAAAAGAAAGGTAGAAAGAAAGGGGGGAAAAGAATGAGAACAAGAAGCAAATGTAGGGAAAATAAAAGAAGTGCTCGAATGGGTCCTACCCCACTGCCTACGTATCTCATCGGGAACATGAGAATCAGAGCGACGTAGTTCCCCTCAGCTAAGGGAAAGTTGTTTATGTTTTTAGTGGAAACGTCAGAGTGCGCATTCCAGCATTTAGGTGTTGCAGCTCGCTGTAGGGAGACTTAGGTGTTACCTGTTTGCGGTGGAACGGATGTGACGAATCCTTAAAGAATAGAATGAAGGAGATGAGAAGAGAATTTGTTTGTTTTTGTCTTTAAATGAGAAGTGTTTTGTTTATTGGTGTTTAGTAACACGTATTGCATTCAAGTATATGATATAGGATCGAATGTGTCGCATGGTCGTCCTAACAGGACGTATGCTAAACATTCTAGGAAGGTGGAGAGAAACCCTCCTCCTTCCATTTCCCATGTTCTAGGCTCACATGCAATATGCGTCAACCTTTGTTAAGTGTTTTTTGCTTTTTGTTTTGAGATAAGGAGAGAAAGACTCAAATGGTTGAGAAAGGTAAAATCTAATGAGGGAGACTAAGACTCAAACCCTAAAGTTATCATACATGGATATTCCTATGGTTAATGTGGTTTAAGAAACCTAATCCTAAGAGAAAGGAGAAGAAGAGTGAATTAAACAACTCACTTCTAAAGTAGAAGATGAGTTATAACTCAAAAGGGGGAAGAAAGTAGTTATTCAAGGAAAGCATATAAATGCTCATCATGATCACAAGTAGAATGATTGAAAGAGATAAGAGAAAATAGAAGAAAGAAGTGTACGTGGAAGCATGTCCACACACTTACTTACCCTTAGCACCTACATGAAAAGGTTAGTTCAAAAACTATTTACAAGTGGTGAAATAAGGAAAGAATACCAAATAATGATCAAACAAAATAAGAATCAAAGATTAAAGATCCTAAGAGATGAAAATCAATCAAGGTCAGAACCTATGCTCTAAGGATGTTCTCTAATGTTAAGATATCTAACCCACACAAACTATGCACAAGCAAAGTCTTAAACATCAAATAAAAACACCTATGAAAGGAATAGATGAAAGATGAGTGGACATGCAAAGTGATCATGCAATAATGCTTCACAAAAGATCAAGGTCAGAACCACATACCATTTATAAATGTCTCACAATGCATATGAATCATCATACAAATCATGGATTCAATGATACAAATAGAGGAAGTACGATGAAGAAGAGATAAGGAGAAGAAACAAGTTTCTAATTAGATGTACAAAGTGACATACCAAAAGTGCATAACATGTGAAATGATTAATGAATGCATATGGGCAGTGGCATACTATTAATGAGATGCAAATGGAAGGTATGAAATGGCATACAAAAATGCACACATAAAACATGTAGAGCTTAAGAAGAGATTCAAAAATTTGATGAAGCTACACTTGGAGAATTAATGTTGATTATGCTGGTTCTTGCTTCAGTAATGCACTGTTGATGATGATGATGATGAACCAAAGAGAAGTGGAGAATTCGTGAGAGAGAGAGAGAAAAAGTTCAGAGAGAAATCTTGAAATATTTTTGGAGTGAAAGTGAAAAGTGAAAGTTGTTGTTCAATTCTGAGTGAGTTTTCATTATATATGTTGAGTTAGTTGTTTAACTCGTGGTTAAGTGAGTTGGTTAGATGAGTTGGAGCTTGGTTAAATGAGTTCATCCTAACTAACTGAGTTAAGTTAGTTAGGGGCGAGTTGGGAAGGTTTTGATATGGTGTGGGTGTGTTCATGGCCAATGGTGAGGATCATGGAGAAAGAATGGTGATGATAGTGTCCTTACTGCAGCAGAAACTTGCAAGACAAGTTTTATTCTTTTCCTTTTTTTTGTATGGCAAAGCATGGCATGTCTAATGTAAGGGAATGTTGGACTTAAAGAGGAAAAAGGTGACTGGTGTAATGTATGCGCATGACTTGACATAATCCAACAACAATAATGTAGCTTTCTTCTGATTTAGTAGCAGCCAAAGCATGATGAAAAAGATGAGGTTTGGCAAGATAGTTCTCCATGCATAGTAGATGAAATGACATGGTTTTGGTGTCATTATAAAGAGAAGACATGAGAGAACAAGTTTGATGTTAAAATTAAGATGAATTGAAACCTTTAAGATGATGGAAAATGGCTTAAAACATCAAGTGATCAAAACTGGTGCATGGGCGTGGCAAGTGGTGCGTGTATGGCAACATGACTTGTAGAAAATTCAGCATGAACCCCTCAACTTTGGACCACTATAACACACTCATAACTTGCTCAAATGGAAAAATGTCCAACATTAAAGTTGAAGAGGACATTGAGATGAACAACTTTGATGTGCAACATTTTTTCATTTAGAGACTCCATCATTGAGAAAAGTAGCTTGACATTTTTCCCACCATGTGTTTGATGAAATTATGGCCTATGGGCCTGAACTTGCCTTGCCATGACTTGGTTTTTGCCTTGATTTTACCAAACTTTGATTGATCATAACTCCCTCAATTTTGATCCAATGGAAGAGTTCTTTATATGGATTTGAAGCTTAGAATGTGAACTTTAATTGGCTCAACTTGGGCCTTAAGTTTGGAGCTTTTATCATGGAGAAATAAAGCCTCAAAGTGTGGTGCAAAATGGTCCTAACTTGCCATTTTTTGAAACCCTAAGTTACTAAAAATGGAAACTTTGTACATTTCTTGATTTTTCTTGATTTCTCCATTATTTCTTGATCAAATCTTGTCCAATGAACATATATAACTTGAATTTCATGACTTTGACCTTAAAAAGTCAGGAGTTGACTTATTTCAATGCACAGTTGACTTTTTCCCCAATTTCTTGATTCTCTAGCAACTGATCAATTGAACCTCCTCTGAAATAAACCAATGGCCAATCTTCCATCCTTAGATACTTGATATCATGTAGAAAACATTGAGATCAAGTTTGAATCAAAATTTCATCAGGAGACTGCTTGAACCATAAACCCTAATTTGGACTGTTTTTTATAGGAGATGATGCACTGCCCAATCTTCTTGATGAATTCCCATCTTCCAATGACTTGTGGGATCAATTGGGATGATATATGATGTAAGAGACCCTTGATACTTGTTGAGACACCCTTGGCTCTTGCTCTCTTGCTTTGGATGGTCAATGCTCCGCAATCCACTGATCACATGCCCTTATGCAAGATGCAATGCAATGCTTTATTTTTCTATGCTTGAATGCAATGCAATGAAATGAAATCATATCCTAAATGATATGAAAAATGATAGGGAAAATTTTGGGGTATTATAGTAAGTTGTATAGTATATAATAACAACAATCATTATTAGTTTGTAGCATGCCACATTAATTGATTAAATAGTTTAAATGTGCAGCAAATTCCTCGTGAAGTGATTAGTGTTGGATCTAGGTTCCAAGAAAGATGAATGTTTAAGAAAAAGAAGAAGAAAAAGGAGAGAGAGGGAAGAGAAGAGATTAGGGTTTGCAAAACTTTCTAAACTTTATTGTGTTAAAATGCTGTGTATGCTGTGTGTAATTACAAATTACAAAGCCCTTTATATAGACTATCAAAGCCCAGGCCTAAACAAACATTTCGACTAACTCCTTAACAGCTATATTCGACTCTATCGAATACAGCTGACAACACAACACTACAACTAATTCGACATCGACAAAAACCTATAAAGACTCTGACTTCGACTTCAACGGAGAACTTGAATTACTTCTAACACACGACCTAATTCATGTTCTCGAGACTTCTCATCCCAATGCTCTTCTTTAACTCGTCGAATCTGACTTTCTTCAAAGGTTTGGTAAGTATGTCGGCTAGTTGAAATTCAGTCTTGCAATATTCAAGATCAAGCTTCCCTCTGTTCACTTGATCCCTGAGAAAATGATACCTTCTTTCTATGTGCTTACTTTGACCATGACACATAGGATGATTGGCAAGATCAATAGCTGACTTGTTGTCTACAAACAACTTCATCTTCCCAAGTTCCTTGATCTTGAGTTCTTCGAGCAACATATCTATCCATGCTGCTTGACATGCTGCATACGATGCAGCTACGTACTCAGCTTCACATGATGACAAAGCCACAATGCTTTGTTTTCTCGAACTCCAAGAGATTGGAGCTCCTTCTATCATGAAAATGTAGCCCGCAGTACTCTTCTTCTCATCTTGGTCTCCACTGAAATCTGAATCAGTGTAACCATATACCTCTGCATCTTCGACTTGGACCTATTTCGACATGGCATCAGCACACCATGATCAATCGTACCCTTAATGTATCTCAGTACTCTCTTTACTGCAATGAGATGACATTCTTGGGGTTTCTCCATGAATCGACTTAACAAGCCGACACTCTGACAAATGTTTGGCCTTGTATTGCAAAGATACCTCAAGGATACAATAATTTGTTTGTACAGTGAACTTACAAACTCATCATTAGTTACCTTCTTCAACTTTGCTCTTGTTTCCAATGGAGTTGTTGCAGCTTTACAGTCAGTCATCTTCAACCTCTTCAAGATGTCTTGAGCATACTTTTTTCTGATGCAGGAACACACCTTCAGCCGTGTCTTTGAATTCCATCCCTAAGAAATATGAAAAATTCCCTAGGTCGGACATTTCGAACTCTTGCATTAGCTTCGACTTAACTTTTCTTATCTCAGCTTCATTTGCACCTGTAATTAGCAAATCATCGACGTACAGGCATAAAATGATTCGACTATCATTGTCAACATCATTTACATAAACTTCATGCTCAGACACACACTTTGTGAAACCTGCTTCAATTAGGAAACTATCTATTCTTTTGTTCCAAGCCCTCGGGGCTTGCTTCAATCCATAGAGAGCCTTCCTCAATCTGTACACTTTCAACTCATGCCCTTTGATCTCAAATCCTAGTGGTTGACTGACATAAACTTCTTCCTCTAAAGGTCCATTCAAAAATGCTGATTTTACATCCAACTGATGTATCTTCCATCCTCTATATGCTGCTGTCGAAACAACAATCATGATTATTTCCAATCTAGCCACTGGCGCATAGACTTCGTCGAAATCAATACCAGGTTTCTTCAGAAAACCTCTTGCCACTAGTCTTGCCTTATGCTTGGTAATTTCACCATTTGGCCTTCGTTTCAGCTTGTAAACCCATTTCACATCAATATGCTTCTTGCTGACCTTTTCGACAAGTTCCCAGGTGTTGTTCTTCTCGATTGCCCTGAGTTCTTCCTTCATGGCTTCACACCAATTTGACTCATTCATGGCTTCATCCAAGTTAATTGGTTCTGCTTCAGCCATCATCATTACTTCTTCTATTAAGTCACCATCTGCATCGATTGCATTATCTGGAAATCTCTCATATCCAACTAACCTTGTCGACTCAGCTCTTGTTCTAGTTGATCTTCTGACATTCTGCTCAGGAGGTTCTTCATTTCGAATTGTCATGGCCTCAGTTTGTCGGTCTTCTTCAAATACCGTCGGAACTGTCTCTTCCATTTGTCGACCAGTTTCCTGTCGAACTGACCCATGACTCCACTCCCATTTTTTATTTTCATCTACCAGAACATCTCGACTGATAACAGCTTTATCATCTTCTGGTGAATATAGTCGATATGTACCAGTTGAATGATAACCTATGAGCCCCATGGTTTGACTTCGATCATCTAATTTTGTTCTCAATTGCTCAGGAACATGCCTAAAACATATTGATCCAAAAACTCTAAGATGACTTACATTTGGCTTCTCACCTGTCCATGCTTCATAAGGAGTCTTCTCGACTAGCTTCTTCGTTGGACATCTATTCAGAATGTATACTGCTGTCGAAGCTGCTTCAGCCCAAAATCTCTTTGGCACCTCTTTAGCCTTCAACATACTTCTCGTCATATTCAGTATACTTTTATTCTTCCTCTCAGCTATCCCATTATGTTGAGGTGTATAGGGTGTAATAACCTCATGCTCTATACCTTCCTCTTCACAAAATCTAGCAAACTCTCGAGAGATGTATTCACCACCACCATCAGTTCTCAGTTTCTTTAGCTTGCAGCCACTTTGCTTTTCGACAAACAACTTAAACTTCTTGAACTTTGTGAATACTCCACTCTTACTTTCGATCATATAAATCCACATATATCTGGTGAATTCATCGATGAAAGTTAAGAAGTAACGCTTGCCACCATTCGACCTAACTTCAAAAGGTCCACATACGTCAGAATGAACAAGCTCCAACTTTCCTTTTGACTTAATTGGCAGATCATGCTTGAATGCTTTTCTAGCCTGCTTTGCTTTATAGCATTCTTCACACACATGATTTGGTTCCTTCACCTGAGATAACCCATAAACCATCTTCTTCTGATTGAGCATACCCAAACTCCTGAAGTTTAGATGCCTATATCTATGATGCCATAGCCAATTCTTTTCCTCTTCTGTAGTTGACGCAAGACATTGATGATCAATCATGTTAATCTAAACTTTAAAGGTCTTGTTATCAGCCAATGGTGCTTTAAGTACCAACCTACCATCAGCATGATACACCTTCATTTGGTTCTTCTCCGGCTTCATATTATGTCCTTTGGCAAGTAATTGACCTATACTTATCAAGTTACTTGTCATAGAAGGCATATACAACACATCAGTAATGCTGGCTTTTCTACCATCTCTTCTCATTACAGATATGTTTCCTCTTCCACCTGATGTGATATGTCTACCATCTGTAAACTTTATCACCTTCTTAACTGATTCATCAAGCTTGGTGAACCAGTTCTTATTACCGGTCATGTGGTTGCTGCAACCTGAATCAAGATACCACAAATCTGTTTCATCAGCGTTTAACTGAGTATCTGCCATTAGTAGCACACCATCAGAATCACTATCTTCTGCCTGTGCATACTGCGCTTTGTCACTCTCTTTTGCTCGTGTTTCCTTCTTCTTTCGACAGTCTCGAGCATAGTGACCAAAACCTTGACAATTGTAACACTGCACGTCTTTCATGTCAACTTTCTTCCCAAAATACTTGTTGCCCATGTCTTTCTTTATTGAATCATCATGATTCTTTGAACTCTTGCTTGACTTCTCATCACTAGCAAGATTCCTTCCCTGCTTCACCTTCCCGGACTTCTTGGTGAATTTCGCTTGTAGTGCTTGGTCCGATACCTTTTCTCTTTCTGAATCTCGTTGCTTCAATCTCATCTCATGAGCTTCCAAAGAAGCCTGTAGCTCTTCAACCTTCATCTCAACAAGATTCTTTGACTCTTCAATGGACACTACAATGTAATCAAAATTTGCAGTCAGAGATCTTAGTACCTTCTCAATTTTCTGCAAATCTGTGATTGTTTCTCCACAAGACTTCATCTGGTTCAACAGCATCACCAATCTTGAAAAGAACTCCGAAATTGATTCATCTTCCTTCATTTGAATCATTTCGTATTGCTTTCTTAAGGTTTGCAGCTTCACCCTCTTCAGTTTCTCATCACCTCCATACAAGTTCTTTAACTTGTCCCACGCTCCTTTTGCAGATTCTTCTTCAATAATCTTCTCAAACACATTCGGATCCACACACTGGTGAATTAAGAACAACGTTTTGCCATCTTTCTTTCGTTGATCCTTGTACACAGCTTTCTGTTCATCAGTCGCATTCGTCCCCAATTCAGTTACACCATCATTCACGATTTCAACCACATCTTGAAATCTGAAAATAACCCTCATCTGCGCAACCCACCATTGGTAGTTTTCCCCTTTGAAAACCGGTAGATTCGCTGGGAATTGTGTGGACGTTGTTGTTCCGTTTGCCATAAGATTCTCACTGAATCGCAACCGTGCTCTGTTATACCAATTGCTTGAACTAGGTTCCAAGAAAGATGAATGTTTAAGAAAAAGAAGAAGAAGAAGGAGAGGGAGAAGAGAAGAGATTAGGGTTTGCAAAACTTTCTAAACTTTATTGTGTTAAAATGTTGTGTATGCTGTGTGTAATTACAAATTACAAAGCCCTTTATATAGACTATCAAAGCCCGGGCCTAAACAAACATTTCGACTAACTCCTTAACAGCTATATTCGACTCTGTCGAATACAGCTGACTACATAGCACTACAACTAATTCGACATCGACAAAAACCTATAAAGACTCTGACTTCGACTTCGACAGAGAACTTGAATTACTTCTAACAATTAGGACATGTTTGTCAAGGCCTTAAAGCTTGATGGAGCTACTTGATATTGACACCAGAGTTTCGTACCAGTGCGAGCTAAAAGAAAGGAACGATGTGGAGGAAAAGTTTCTTGCTAATGGTTGGTATGACAGCCAAAAATAAAAGGCTGAAGAAAAGAGATGTACTGGTATTTTTCCTTCGGTATCCTCCAGTCATAAGACTTTTAGTGTTTCTGGTTAACCGATAAATGTTGTTTGAGGAAGTGCATATAAGTCATATGTTTTGACAGGGTATGTTTATGTTTTGGCATAGATTTTCTGTTATGTGGTTAAGGGTGTTGGTCCAGTTCTAATATTTTGAATCAGGTTTAATCAATGTTTGTAATGAAGGGTTATATTCAGTTTGAACGACTAATGTTTAAGAAGTAGCGGCAATAGAAAAGGAATGTTATGAATGGAAGTTCAATTTGAATATTAAGTAGTAACAACGCCATTTTATGGGGTTGGATGTAATATGAATATTCTGTATGACTAATATTAAGTAATGGTGGTTTAAAATGATGTTGTATAACATGTTTTAATGGTTCTTTATTCATTCATGCGTTAGATTTGATCGATAGTTATTACGTGAAGTTGTAATAGGTAGAAATATGTAAAAGGAAATGAAAATAAATTGTAGTGGTTGAGATATTTTGTGTGTTATTGTGGATAATAGGGCTGGACATTCGGTCGGGCCGGTTCGGTTTCGGGCTCAAAATCCCAAACCGGTCCAACCCTCGGTTTAGAAATAGAGGCCCACTTCCGACCGATTCAACAATTGGTTTTTTCGGGTTCGGTTATTTTCGGATTCGGTTTTAATATTCGGTTTTTTTCGGATTTTAATATTTAGATTCATTTGAAAAAAAATATATTTTTAATTTCATAAAATTGGGCTATTAATAAAATTAGGCTATTATCAATTTTTTCCATATTATTTTTAAAATTAAATTTAAACATTGGGAACTTTTTTTCTTTTAAAAACAACAATAAAATACAGATATAATGAATGTAAGGACACCTATGTTTTTAAATGGAGTCAGATCTACAAATTTTTAATGTTTTAATGGTGAGTAATATTATGTTGGTTTATTTCTTCCATTGGAGAGCCAGATCTACAAATCTAATAGTGAGTAAATTTACTTATAATACTTAAAATATATCCAAACCTTACAAAATCATAACCTCAGCTAAACCCCATACACAACTGTTCTCTTGCTCTTGTGAGAGAAAGGGAAGAGAAATAGATCGCAGAAGTTTTAGATTGCAGAAGTTGTGAGAGAAAGGGAAGAGAAATAGACTGCAGAAGCTATAGATTGCAGAAGTTGTGATTGTGAGAGAAAGAGAAGAGAAATGGATTGCAGATGTAGTAATAAGTTGTGATTGTGAGCGGAAGGAAAAAAAGGAAATATGGTAGCGGCTAGGTTTTTACTTCTCTCAACTGAAGTGTTGTTTTTGTAGTATATATATGGATATGTTTTGGGCTTCAGAAACAAGCAAGTCCAACCCAGTATTATTTAAAATAAAATAATGAAAATAACAGTATTAATATGGTCGGGTTCGGTTTTTTTTGGATTCATTTTAATCAACCGAACTTAACCGATCTTATCCACCATAAACCGAAAGCTTCACCCGTTTGACCCGAAGACCCGAAGTTGACCCGACCGAATACATTCGGTTTGTATGGGCCGGGCGGGTATGGTCGGATGGAATTATTTTGTCCACCCCTAGTGGATAAGATATGGATTGTTGTATGTCGATAAAGACAATTATTGTTGCATGCTTTACTCACATGAGCAATCACTGTTGTTGGAAAGTGACGAAATTAATGTTCACACGTGAACATTAGTGGATGTGGTGTAGAATGCTACATAAAAAGTAGTTGTGGCCTCTTATCACATCTACCATATAAAAACCATCAATATATGCCTCATCAAATTTTCTTTTACCTCTTGCAACCACAATTGTAGATCTGAAATGGAAAAGACTGGAATCCTTTTACACTCAACCATGATATACTCATTCTCAATCATTAGACTAACATCACAAGTGAATTATTTAAATTTTAAAAATTGCCATGTTTTGATTTGATATTCTATTTTAGGAAACATAAATTTATGCCCTAAAATCTCATTGATCTGCAGTCATTTGCTGAAATTGAGCCTTCTTTTATTGATCAATTTGAAAAAGGGATAAAAAAAACATGCACGAATTTGAACAATCAAGGTATTCATCATGTCTTAATATATAATAAAGACTAAGTGCATCCACTTATAATTAGTGGATGGCACAATATGGAGGTGTTCTACAATCTTCCATCCAATGTTGTAGTTGAAGTTGGTTATTACGACAACAACAATTTTGGAATAAATGGGTTTAAACAACTGCTGAATTTTGAAGAGTTACCGTGTTACCATAGTAGTTTTCTCTTCCACAAAGAGATATATGCTTTTGAAATTACTCTAACCCCTATAAGTGTGTATAACAAAAATTAGTTGAGTATCTTGAACATGAATGCTATCATATGGCTTAATTATTAAGTGTTATTCAAGACTTGAAATAACTAATTATATTGCTTGTGTATAGTAGTTGCAGGTTTATTTTACATCAATATTAAAAGAGTAATTAGATTCACCAAAATTGGATAGTCGTACCAATCCATCAGACGACGATGAAGACATGGAAAAGGAGGAGGAGTATTCGTGGGAAAAGGGTTGTAAGTTTCGGATACAAAGTGAAAAAAATGTTCTGGTATGTTGATGTATTGGTTAATCTTGTTTGGCGTTCTGACATGCATGCTATTTGCAAATAATTATATATGAATGTATAATTTTTTTGATGGAGCATTCTCCTAGGTATGTGACTAAGAACTATTTGTGGTAGATCCAGAAGGCGATCAAGATTATTGACTGTGAAAATGGTTATAGTTGTTAGAACTAGATTTTGGTTCTGCATATAATCTCTAGTTTTGATGATAACAATGCATATATTTTATATGTAACAATTCTGTACTCTAATGAATTTCGGAAGTATGCAGTTATTAAATTAAAATTGATTCTGAATAACTCTCAAGAAGTTTCATCAAAATCCTTCTGGCACGCCTCAAGAAATTAGTTTGTTCGTCTCTAAAAAAACATCAGCAGTTCTGATGAATGCTGAATGACTCTGAAGAAAAAGAAAGTTATGTGCTTCTAAGAAAAGTTTCACTTCCAACTCTTATATCAAGCTCTGAAGACTCTAAAGACAAGGTTCTATTGAACAAGTTCTGAAGATTCTGAAGACATTATTTCTAAAGATTTTGAAGACTCTGATACCACTCAGTCGTTCATCTTCTGGACTCATCATCACTTCTCATCATATAAAGTTGATCAGAAGATAAGGTCAAGACAGAAACGTGTGATGAAAGAATCGGTATAAAATTTGATTCCCATTTTGGTATAAACTGATTTTACGTCAGTGCTGCTATATGGAATATGGTGAGACTTTACCACTATTATCTCTCACGGTCTTGTTATTACCGTTGCAACGGCTGGCATCAAGATTTACGTTTGTACCCTTCAACATTCAAACGTTTATCTATATATAGAAGTCTCTACCTCACTGCTTAATAAGAAGAACACCGATCAATATTACAAGTGAAATACACTTAGAAATTCTATCAAAACACAAAGAGTTGTTGTTCATATTTGTGTAATACTTTGTTCTTAAACTTGTTTCATCTGCTTTATAGAAGCACCTTTGTAAACACTTTCTTTGTATCTTCTTTGATATCATTTTTCCTCAGGTGATTAAGTGTTAGTCTTTAGACTTGAGAGGGCTAAGGTGTTTTTCTAAACACTTAGACGAACTTGTTGTAATCTTTCTATATTAGTGGCTTAAGTCCTTTTTGAAGGCAAAATCACCTTGGCGGGTGGACTGGAGTAACTCTGTTAACAGTGAACCAGGACAAAAATATTTGTGTCTTCTTAATTATATTCTCTTGTTAACCTTTGTGCTGAATGTTCTAAAAGTTTACATTTGGTAAAAACCCAATTCAAACCCTTTTTCTTGTGTTTTTCTCTACCTTTAGTTGGTATCAGAGCTCCAGCTCTGTTATTGATTTGTCTACCTAACACTTAATCGTGTAAAGAGATCTAGCGTGAGAAAAACATTATGGATGTTGATAACACAAATGAGAGAGATAGTTACAATGCTAAGCCTTCTGTGTTTGATGGAGAAAAGTTTGACTATTGGAAAGATAGAATAGAAAGTTTCTTTCTAGGCTATGATGCAGATATTTGGGATATTGTCACAAATGGCTATGAAATACTTGTATCTGCGATTGGTATTCCCATTCCCAGAAACAGAATGAATGATGATCAAAAGCGTGAGTTCAAAAATCATCACAAAGCCAGAACTATCCTTCTCAATGCTATATCTTACAATGAATATGAAAAAATTATTAACAAAGATACATCAAAGGATATTTTTGATTCCTTAAGAATGACACATGAAGGCAATACTCAAGTCAAGGAAACAAAAGCTTTGGAATTGGTCCAGAAATATGAGGCTTTCAAGATGGAAGATGATGAAACCATTGAGACTATGTTCTCAAGATTTCAAACCATAGTTGCAGGACTAAAGATTATGGGCAAAGGTTACTCTATAGCTGATCATGTCAAAAAGATAGTAAGAAGCCTTCCCAAGAAATGGAGACCAATGGTTACGGCTCTTAAGCTATCCAAGGATTTGAACTCCATAAGCCTTGAAGAGTTTGTCAGCTCGCTCAGAAACCATGAAATAGAGCTAGAGGAAGATGAGCCTCAAAAAAAGAGCAAATATGTCGCTCTAAGGTCTAGATCAGAACGAAATAAGTCAGAAAAGACTAAAGCCTTCCAATCTGAGGAAGAAGAAAACTCTGACGAATAAGGTTCTGATGACGAATGTAGTACCCTAAATTTTGACCAGTGTTTTTATTTTTTTTTTGGGATTTTTCTGGTGCTATTAGGGGGGTGTCAATCAGTGTCATTTGGGCTTTTTTTTGGGGGGGGGGGGGGGGGGGGGGGGGGGGTCTGCTAGTGCATTTAGACCTATCATGGGGTTTGGGTTTCATGTAAAGGTTTTTATTTATTTAGTATTATTAATTAGGAATTTAAAAGTTTTAGATTAAGTTTATTGGATAGTATTTAGGTTTTTGTTTAAATAATTTTATTAGTGGTTTTTGATTAAATCTTTTTGCTTGGCCTGTTATTTGTGTTTATTAATTAGGATTGATGTTTTATTAATAATTAGGATTTTTTTAGTATATATTATGGTGTTTTTATTTTTCTTTAATTTGGTTAGTGATTAATTATTTATTTTTTTAATATGGCTTTTACATTATTATTAGGCTATTTTTATTAAGTTTACTATAGTTAGTAATAATAGGATTCCCGTTTTATTTTTTATGGTTATTGGATCATGTGGTTATTTATCACTTATTATGTATTTTCCTTTTTTTTATTTATTTTTCTTTTTTATTTATTTTTGTTTATGGGTCAAACTGGTTGACCCATTGGGTCGTCCCCTTCCCCAAGCTTCCCAAACCCTAATTGCGCGCAGAGGATCAGAAACGGATCAACTGGATTTGGTTCTTAACACAAAGATTCAATATCATTAATTTATAATCCAAATATTACAATCAATCAGAATAAAAAATGACAATATTGCATCAGAAACTCTAAGTCCAAAAATTACAAGAAAATAAAATCGAATCAAATGTGTACATCAGAAATTTCCTAAAGCGGATTAATCTAATTAAAATCTAAACCTAACCTAAGTCTATAAAAGAAAAAAAGAAATAGAGGAAATGGGCTGGACGGAGAGGGGCTTGGAGGACGAACCCAGAGCGATGAATCTTGCGTCTACCTGCAAAATAAAAAAGGGAGATTAGAGGAGAAAAAGAAACAAAGACCATATGACAATTTGCGACCAGTGTCACAGCAAGGAGGGTAAGTGATCCTTAGCTTTTGATGTTGTCGTCGTAGAATCATTATTGCATCGTGTGGTTGTTGTTGATTCTGGGTTCGTTTTGTTGTTGGGGTTTGATTTAGAGTTTCTGGGTGAATTAGGGTTAGGGTTCCTCGTGGTAGGGTTAGGGTTCATCCTAGAACCCTTAGGGTTCTTGGGGTTCTTAGGGTTTTATGGGTTTGAGTAAAGAATAGGGTTAGGGTTCTTCCCAAGAACCCTAGGATTCTTAGGGTTCATCTCGAATCCTTAAGAACGGTTGAGTTTCTGGGCTGGGGTGGGGGTTAGGGTTCAATTTGGATGAAAGTTCCAGTTGAAGCTCAACCGGAAACTTGGGGATTGAGGGTGGTTGGTGGTTGCGCGCGGTGGCCGGAAGGGACACGAGCGAAGGAGTTTTAGAGAGAAGCGAGAGAGAATAAGGAATAAAGAGAGAGAGCGAATGAAGAGAGAGAGTGGGAGAAGAGAAATGAAGGTTGGCTGAAGAAAAGTGGGATTTTATATCCCTCTGACCAACCCACGGATGAAGGCCAAGTGGCATCCTTAGGATCCATAGATCAGTTGACTTTCTAGTTGACTAGGAAATCCGGTACACACGTTTCTATCGTGAGCATGCTTTAACTCTTGATCGTGAGCGTCCTTTTGGCATGCTTAGGGATCAACGGACGAGTTTGGCTTCAAGGAGGACCATCCGATCTCCATCCAACGTCCAGGAGAGAGTCAAAGTCAGACTCTCTCCATCATGGTTTTTTTCTGTTCCAAAAAAAGGAATTGGATTGTTGTAATTGGGCCATGCGCCCTAATTACTACTCACACCCCTATTCCAAGCCCAGTTGCTCACTGGATACAAATCACACCCCCTGATAATCAATTTAATTATTTTACATAATTTAATTTAATTATTAATTGGGTTTAAAGTAGGATTTTAGGATTTAGGATTTTTAGGGTAAATGATTAGGACTTAGGATTAAATTTTGGGGGTTAGGTTTTTAAATTTGTAAATATATATGTTTAACACAATTTGTTTAGTCTTCTTTTAAAATAGGAATTTAATTTTTATTTGGGGTTAATTGTGGGTTTTAAATTGATGATTTATATTTTTTATATTTGGTTGATTCTTGGGGGAAAATGGGAATCCAATTTTTGTAAGGAATTTTATTAGGGATTTTTAGGGTTAATTGTGGGTTTGGGTTTTTAACTTTATATACTTAAAATAACTTGTTTTTTTATAGGGATTTAATTTCATTGAGGAACTCTATTTAGGAATTTTTTGGGTCATTGGGGGGGGGGGGGGGGGGGGGTTGATTTTAGATTTATATTTTATTATTTAACATACTTGGTTTATCCTTTTAAAGGAAATTTGGATTAAATTTTCTTTTATGTTTGGGAATGTTGTAAAATTCAGAAATTACATTTTTTTTAATAGAAATAATTTAGGGGCTATTCTAGGAATGACTTGGGATTATTTTTGCTATGTTCTTTAGTGCAAAATGACTTTTTGTTTTTTTTACAAGGATAAAAGAGGTTTTTTTTGGGATATAAGAGCAAGGGATAAAGCTCTTGGTCCGAGAGCCTAAATAAAGGATGGGACAAGGGATTTGGGATTTAGGGATAGAACTCTTGATATCCGAGAGTATAAATAAAAGGATTAAGAGATAAAACTCTTCCTCCGAGAGTCTAAATAATGGATAGGGATTTAAGGGATAGAACTCCTCATCTAGGAGTATAAACACTATATTTAAGGGATAGAACTCCTCATCTAGGAGTATAAACACTAGATTTAAGGGATAGAACTCTTTATCCAAGAGTGTAAATAGTGGATTGGGGTTTAGGGTTAGGTTTTGGGATTTAGGAATAGGATTAGGGGGTAGGAATAGGGGAGGTGAACTACGGTTACTCTGATCCTTCAAATTGAGGGTACGTAGGCATAGGGTTGCAGACCAACCCTAGCGAGTATAATTAATAAAAAACTCAGATTTTCCTATAACTTAGACAAACAAATATACCCTAAATTCAAAGGTGGATCCCATTGAGTACAATGGAAGTGAGGGGTGCCTAACACCTTCCCTTCACTTAACCGACTCCCGAACCGTAGGAATCTCTACGTTAGGATTAAGATATTAAGTTTATCGTTATTTTCCCTTAAAAAATATGATGGCGACTCGATATTTTTGCCAGCCGCGACAACGAAGATGAATTATCTCTTCCCTCAAGAAGAAACAAACAACTCTGGAAGAAAAGACAAAACAACTTTCGAAGGCCCAGAAACAGAGAAGATCGTCTAGATTCATCTTCAAGAGGAAGAATAAGAAAAGAAGTAACATGCTATGAATGCAAGGAGCCAGGACACTATAGAAATGAGTGCCCAAAGCTTAAGAAAGAAAGCTCCAAAAATGAAAGTTTCAAGAAGGATGCGTTCAAAGGAAAGAAGAAAGGTCTCATGGCAACATGGGATGATTCTGACTCTGAAGTATCAAAATCTGACTCTGAAGAAGAGCATGTCAATGTAGCACTCATGGCCTCCACAAGAAACACAACTGAAACAGAGTCTGACTCAAAAGAGGTATTTTCTAAATTTTCTCGTGCTGAATTAGAATCATGTTTGTTAGAATCTCTGAATAGGTATCAAAAACTTCAACGCAAATTCAAAGACCTGAAAAAGGCTCATGAATTTGAAGTTGGAGAATGTATTAAGCTAGAGAAAGAACTTTCTAAACCAAAAGATGACAATTTTGTTTTGAAAAAAGAAAATACTTTTCTAAACAAAAAAATGTTTAAACTTGAAGAAACTATTTCTAAAGCTTCTTCAACTTCTGAAACCATCTTATATAAATATGATAAGGCATTTCAGAAATTCTTAAACAATAACATAGATAGAAGCATAATGGCTTCCATGATCTATGGTGTTAGTCACAATGGGAAGAGCGAAATTGGTTATGATTCTGATTATGATGATCAGATTTCAATTCAAGAAAACAAAACAAAATCTCCCTTCTCTTATCACTACACACCATCACAGAAACAAAAATTTACTACTGCACAAAAACCCAAAGTGGTCAGAAACTCTGGGAAAACTAATCAAAGAGGACCTAAAAGATTATGGGTACCAAAAGATAAAATAGTATATGTTGCAAATATCCTATGCAGCAGAGTTAAAACACCAGTCATGGTACCTGGACTGTGGATGCTCGCGACACATGATGGGAAGAAGACATATGTTCCAAAGCATGGAAGTTAAAGATGTTGGGTATGTAGGTTTCAGAGGAAACCAGAAAGGAAAAATTAAAGGATCTGGAACAGTTGGTAACAAATTTCTTCCTTCTATATCTAATGTACTTTATGTTGACGGTCTAATGCATAACTTATTATCCATAAGTCAATTAAGTGATAACGATTACAACATTATCTTTAATAAAATAATGTGCAAAGTTGTAAGTCAGAAAGATGGCACAATTCTCTTCATTGGAATGAGGAAAAACAACATTTACAAGATTAAGCCTTCTGATCTTAAAAACCAAGATGTTAAATGCTTAATGTCTGTTAATGAAGAGAAGTGGGTGTGGCATAGACGCTTGGGTCATATTAGCATGAGAATGATTTCTCAGTTAAATAAACTTGAGTTAGTCAGAGGCCTACCTAAGCTGAAGTTCACTTCAGATGCTCTCTGTGAAGCATGTAAAAAAGGTAAGTTTTCAAAAACATCTTTTAAATCTAAAAATGTTGTTTCCACTTATAGACCACTGGAGCTTATACACATTTACTTGTTTGGTCCTGTGAAAACAACGTCAATCAATGGTAAAAAGTATGGACTTGTCATTGTTGATGATTACAGTCTTTGAACATGGGTTAAATTCCTAAGGCACAAGAATGAGTAACATTCTGTGTTTACTAGTTTATGTTCTAAAGTGCAAAATGAATTTGACTCTAAGATCATTAGAGTCAGAAGTGATCATGGTGGAGAATTTGAGAATCAGTGGTTTGAAGAGTTATTTGACTCTGATGGCATATCCCATGATTTTTCCCGCCCTAGAACTCCACAGAAGAACAGAGTTGTAGAAAGGAAGAATAGGATGTTGCAAGAAATGGCAAGAACTATGATCAATGAAACAAATGTGGCAAAGCACTTTGGGGCAGAAGTTGTGAATACAGTGTACATTCAGAATAGGATCTCTATCAGACCTATTTTGGAGAAGACTCCTTATGAATTGTGTAAGGGAAGAAAACCCAACATTTCTTATTTCCATCCTTTTGGATGTTCTTGTTTTATTCTGAACACTAAAGAGAATTTGAACAAGTTTGAATCTAAAGCACAAAAATGTATTATGTTGGGATACTCAGAACGCTCTAAGGGCTACAGAGTATATAATACAGAAACACGTATTGTGCAAGAGTCAATTCATGTTAGATTCGATGATAAGCTTGATTCAGAATAGTTAAAGCTATTTGAGGATTTTGCAGATCTAGAAATAACACTTGCAGGCTCTGGAGAAAAGGAAAAAGACTCTGAGGATATAGATTCAAAGAACACTAATAAAAATACATCTGAAGCAACCAAATGTCCTCCAACTCATAATAGATAAAGGAATAAACAAACTGTTTCTGAAGAATTGATTCTTGGAGACAAAGCTGAACTTGTCAGAACAAGATCCACTTTCAAACAAACTGAGAAAATGCTTATGGGATTAGTATCTCTGATAGAACCAACTTCGTGTGATGAAGCACTTCAGGACAATGAATGGATTCTGGCAATGCAAGAAGAACTAAATCAGTTCTCCAGAAATGATGTCTGGGATCTGGTACCCAAGCCAAAGGGAACTCATGTTATTGGAACCAAATGGGTATTCAGAAAAAATTAAATGAGAAAGGAGAAGTCGTCAGAAACAAAGAACGACTGGTTGTACAAGTTTACAGTCAACAAGAAGGTATTGACTATAATGAAACTTTTACTCCAGTCGCCAGGTTAGAATATATCTGTCTTTTAATCTCTTTTGCTGTTAATCATTGTATTATTTTATATCAAATGGATGTCAAAAGTACGTTTCTGAACGAATTCATTTCTGAAGAAGTATATGTTCACCAACCTCCAGGTTTTGAAAACGTCAAGTTTCCAGAACATGTTTTTAAACTTAAAAAGTCATTGTATGGTCTGAAACAGGCTCCCAGAGCTTGGTATGTAAGACTAAGTTCTTTTCTTCTAGAAAATGACTTTACTAGAGGTCAGGTGGGCACTACTCTATTCTATAAGAACTTTGGAAATGATATAATGATTTGCCAAATTTATGTAGATGATATAATTTTTGGTTCTGCTAATCCATTTGTGTGTCAAGAGTTTTCTAAGCTAATGCAGGCAGAATTTGATATGAGTCTGATGCAAAAGTTAAAGTACTTTCTGGGGATACAAATAAATCAAACTTCAGATGTCATGTTCATTCATCAAAGTAAGTACACATAAGAGCTCCTGAAGAAATTTGACATGTCAGATAGCAAAACGACAATGTGTCTCATGCATCCTACATGCATTCTGGAGAAAGACAAGGTAAGTAAAAAGGTTTGTCAGAAGCTCTATCTTGGTATGATATGCTCTCTTCTCTATCTGACTGCTTCTCGTCCAGATATTTTATTCAGTGTATGTCTTTGTGCTCGATTTCAATCAGATCCAAGGGAAACTCATTTAACAACTGTTAAAAGGATCCTAAGGTATCTAAAGGGAACGTCTCACCTTGGCTTGATGTATGAGAAAACATCAGAATACAACTATCAGGTTTTTGTGATGCAGATTATGCTGGAGACAGATTAGAATGTAAGAGCACTTCTGGAAACTGTCAGTTTCTGGGAAACAATCTCGTCTCATGGTCTAGCAAAAGGCAATCAACTATTACTCAATCAATTGCTGAAGAAGAATACATTTCAACATCACTTTGCATCACTCAGATGCTCTGGATGAAAAATTAACTTGAAGACTTCTAGATATAAGAGAGTAACATCCCTATCTACTGTGATAAAACGACTGCTATTTACCTGAGTAAGAATCCCATTTTACACTCCAGAGCTAAACACATAGAAACCAAACACCATTTTATTAGATAATATATTCAGAATGGGGTTATTGTTTTAGAGTTTATAGGTACAGACCACTAGTGGGCTGATATCTTCACAAAACCCTTAGCTGAAGATAGATTTTTGTTCATTCTGAAGCATTTAAAAATGAAACCCTGTCCAAAATAAATTTTCCTTTCTAATGTGTTCAACTATCTTTGTAAAATTATTATTCTGACTTGTGCAAATATTTTTTTATTTCAATGATTCTTCTACAAGTTAGAAGTTGTCCTTGTCAGAAATATCTCAAGTCAGAAACCTTTTGGTATTCGTGACTCTGAGAACATCTAAACCATGTATTTTCAAACGAGCGACTATGATTTGTTTTGGACATCTGCCTATCTAAAATTTATACGTTACCGGTTGAAATGACACCTCGAGCGATGGGATGTCTTGAGAACAACTGTTAAAATAATTATTGCTATTTATTACTCTCTTTATTGTTCATTTTCAATGCATTATATATATATATATATATATATATATATATATATATATATATATATATATATATATATTCACTCTCACACACTACGCTACTCTTACCCACTTCATCTTCTTTAACCTTAAAAACCCTTCTTCTCTGTTAACTACTTTCATCCATTGATGCATAACAAGCTGTTGTTTACGAATACTATCAACAAATGCAACAACAAAGTCAATCTTCTCAACCCTTGGCTGCTAGCACCATGCCTGCCGAATCTACAACACTACATCCATCTTTGTCTACTTTTCAACCACTGGATGTTGATCATATTCTCGATCATCTGGATCACATCAACTTGGCAACAACATTTGAGCAACTGGAAGTGCTCTGTGAACTGCTGGTAGATTTTGATAACCTAAAGGAAAATGGTTTGGATTTGATTAAGGAACTCCACAAGCAAGGATGGAAAAACTATTTTGAACGTCTTTAGGGTCCAATCTACAAAAACTTGATAAAATAATTATGGAGATACGTTGATGCTGATGAAAGATATATTGTTTCTCATGTTCTAGGTTTTAAGTGTGTTATCACTAAAATCAATTGCTACCTTGCTTGGAGTGGAACAAACAAGAGGAAAGAGGGTCTTCAACATGAGCCCTAGGTCAAAATATCTAATTCAATAAATTAACCCTGCAATCTTTTCTCAACCCTCTGAAAGCAAATCCAAAAATCAGGAACTTCACAAAAATCTCCGGGTATGGCTAAAAATCATTCTGGGATGCATTCATCACAGACCAGCATCAAGCTATTCTGACTATGTCAACACTGATCAAAAGTTTATGATGTACTCTCGGATGAAGGGAGAACCGATACACCTGTCTTCCATTCTTTTCAAACACCTCAGATATGCTGTCAAAGAAACCAGAAACACTGTGAAACCTAAAACCTACATTCCTCTAGGCAGACTCATCTCAGACATTCTTATCGAAAATGGTCATGTAGATCATTTAATACGTCTAAAATTGATGGATGATATTATAGTGGATATTGGAAAATCTCTGAACAGAATAAATCTCAAGAGTATGGTTATCATTGAGAAGGTTTTGGTTAAACCAACTATTCCTACAGATTGGGAAAGTCTAAAGGATAGAAGGTTAACTGTTGATGAATTTCCTCTTTTCACCAAGGTTGATTCACCAGAAGCTATTGAAGAATATCTCAAAATGCTTGAAGCTGAAGGCCATGATGTATCTTGATTCACCTATGATGACCTTCTAGATGCTTCTCCTAATATGATGAAAAGACCACGTGAATCATCTCAGAAGAAGTCTCAGAAGAAGAAGAAGAAGAAGAAACTCAATCTGGGAGAACTTGTAAAACCTCAGAAGTCTTCTGCATTGGCTTCCCATCCAACTCCTTCTAGTAAGTCTTCTGGCTCTCAATCGGTTGCATCTAGTTCTAATACTAGAACCATTATTTCATCAATACCTCCACCTCCTCCACTTATCTCGACCACAATCACAACTACATACATCTCACCTTAACCATCTACTACTTCAGCTCCTTCTGAAAAATCCAAATTACCACAAACACCATCTAAATCAACCATCTCCCAAACCACCCCACAAACAACAACCATTATTTCTGAACCTATTTCCCAAACAACAATAACATTTGAAAACATTCCCAAAATAACTATCAATTCTGAAATTATTCCAACAACAAATCCTGAAATATTTATCCCCACAACCTTTTCCACAACAACTGTATCGAAATCACTTTTCTCATTTGCCTTCTCTTCTGCTGCCAATGATGTCTTTCCAGCCACTTTTCCCATTAACATCACTAAATCAATTTCTGAAAAATACTACTTCAGAACCCATACATACTTCAGAATTCATACCTACCTCAGAACCCATACCTATCTCCATCCCAACAACAAACGTCACTTCAGCATTTCAATCCTTCACTCCTGAACCTTCTGACCCACAATCACCTTATCAGAATGATGATCAAACCATGACAAATGCTCCTTTAGAATTTAAAACATTGTTATTGAGAAATCTGATTCTGATGAAGACACCAACTCAGATCATAACACCTCTGATTTTCAATCTCATCACCTAAACCTTGATGAAGTACTATCTAGTTTCAAGGATAACGCAGAAAGGAGATTTCAGAAGCTCTATGAGGAGTCAGAATCTAGCAGCAATCCTTCATATCTGGATGCTAGCTGGAACCGTTTTAACGAATGACTAGCTTTTGAGTTTGACAAAATCAGAAATCTATGTGTCCAAGTAAAGGATAAATTTGTCAAGGAAGCTGAAGAAAAATTAGAAGCTCAGAAGGCTGCTGAAAAAGAAGCTGCTGCTAGAGAAGCTGCGGAGAGAGAGGTCGTTGAGAAGGAAGTTGTAGAACAACAAGATAGAATGGCAGCTACTGAAAAGGAAACTGTAGAAGGCTCTAATAGAGCACTCACTTATAAAGCTGGCATTTTCCCTCTCATGATGAAAACTATGGAAGAAATGCAAAAAGAATAGCAGAAAGTCAGAACTAGAATCAAAAATCAAGATGAAGTTTACGCCAGTATTCACAACATGCTTCCTCAACTTATGCAGAGGATCCATCCTCCCTCTTCTCAACCTTAGGCACTTAGGCTTTCCTTTTGAGATTTTTGTTTTGTTCTAAGTTACTTTTTATCTCTTGTATCGTTTTGCATCATCTTTAATTTCATATGACTTTTTGATTATGACAAAAAGAGGGAGTAAGATACGTAATAGTTTTGATACATATCTATCTCTCTAATCTCAGTGTTTACATTCTAACCTTTATATATATATATATATATATATATGGAACATATCCTATGAGAATGCCATTTTTATGTGAGAATATGAGAATACATCTGAATCATTAGATTTTAAAATAAATGGTGGAGATTATATGTGGATTTTATTTTTCTCTCTCCCCCATTATTAAAATAAATGATGGAGGAGAGAGAGAAAAAACTACCACATAATCTCCACCATTTATTTTTAAATCTAATGGTTCAGATTCATTCTCATGTTCTCACATAAAAATGACATTCTCATATATATATATATATATATATATATATATATATATATATATATATATATATGCAAAGTATATTAATGTCTCTTTCAGGAACTTTCTGAATGGATCAAGCCTGATAAAAGCATTGCAAAAGGTTTGGATAATTCAAGCTCTGATAAGTCAACCAGGTTCTGATGATAAGATTTTTATAAGACAACCAGGTTCTCACTCAGGTGAAGCTTGTTTATCTCAGAGGGAGTTCTCTAACTTAACTCTGATAATTTATTTTCTGATTTCTAATATCTCTTGCATATATTTTCGTACACATTGTTCCATCAAAATACATGATTTTGTCATCATCAAAAAGGGGGGGGGGGGGGGGGGGGGGTTGTTAGAACAAGATTTTGGTTCTGCATATAATCTCTAATTTTGATGATAACAATGCATATATTTTATATGTAACAATTCTGTACTCTAATAAATTTTGGAAGTATGCAGTTTATAAATTAAAATTGATTATGAATAACTCTCAAGAAGTTTCATCAAAATACTTCTAGCACGCCTCAAGAAATTAGTTTGTTCATCTCTAAAAAAACATCAGCAGTTCTGATGAATGCTGAATGACTCTGAAGAAAAAGAAAGTTATGTGCTTCTAAGAAAAGTTTCACTTCCAACTCTTATATCAAGCTCTGAAGACTCTAAAAATAAGGTTCTATTGAACAAGTTCTGAAGATTCTGAAGACATTATTTCTAAAGACTTTGAAGACTCTGATACCACTCAGTCGTTCATCTTCTGGACTCATCATCACTTCTCATCAGATAAAGTTGATCAGAATATAAGGTCAAGACAGAAACGTGTGATGAAATAATCCATACAAAAGTTCATTCCCATTTTGGTAATAACTGATTTTACATCAGTACTGCTATATGGAATATGGTGTGACTTATTATCTCTCACGACCTTGTTATTGCCGTTGCAACACCTAGCATCAAGATTTACGTTTGTACTCTTCAACGTTCAAATGTTTAGCTATATATAGAAGTCTCTACCTCACTTCTTAATAAGAAGAACAACGATCAATATTACAAGTGAAATACGCTCAGTCTAAAAATTCTATCAAAACACAGAGTTATTGCTCATATTTGTGTAATACTTTGTTCTTAAATTTGTTTCATCTGCTTTATAGAAGCACCTTTGTAAACACTTTCTTTTTATCTTCTTTGATATCATTTTTCCTCAAGTGACTAAGTGTTAGTCTGTAGACTTGAGAGGGCTAAGGTGTTTTTATAAACACTTAGATGGACTTGTTGTAATCTTTATAGATTAGTGGATTAAGTCCTTTTTGAAGGCAAAATCACCTTGGCGGGTGGACTTGAGTAAATTTGTTAACAGTGAACCAGGATAAAAATATTTTTGCCTTCTTACTCATATTCTCTTATTAACCTTTGTGCTGAAAGTTCTAAAAGTTTACATTTTGTAAAAACCCAATTCAAACCCCCTTTCTTGTGTTTTTCTCTACCTTCAATAGGTATTAAAGGGAGGTACACTGTGTGAAGATAAAGAATAAGGTCCTAGAGATGGAGAAATACATTGGCAAAGGCTGGTACAAATACGTGAAAAGAAGCAGCTTCGTAGGGGAGATAAGGTGGGTTTCACAATTCGTAGTCCTCCAGACCGTTTATGGGTGTATATTCTCAAGCATGGAAGCTAGGGTGTTTGTGGTTGTTGTGAAGAAAATGGAAGTTAATTTGTAGTAATGTAGGAGATTATAATGTCTGTCGCTGTGGGATTAGAAAGTTTGGATGAAAATGTTAACAAAAGTCCGCATGAAGTTTTTATGTTGGTTGGTATAATCAAATATGATGGTTTGTGTGTTGTAAGTTAATTGTATTTTGTAGTAACCTAAGGGAAGTATCATGTTATTATGATGGTTTTAATGTTATGAATTTGTAGTAAATTTTAGGTTGATGTGTATTAATATTGTTGACAAATGTGTAAGTTAGTGTATGGAAAAACTACCTGGTGTAATGAACCAATGTTGACGATGCAGGATGTTTTAATTATTTAATATATGAAGTTTTTAGTAAATGTACATTTTATAAAATAAAGTTTGTATTACAGCAGACAAAAATTGATGCAAACGAGAAAACAATGGTACTGTGCAGGCATGGATGTCAGGTAATGGACAGGTGTGAAGTTTGTTTTTTTCTGCAGGCTGTTAACATCCCAAGGGATAATGAAGAACAGACAAATGTGTTCAACTTCAGTACAATAAATAAATTCAAACGAAATAGGTTTTTAAAGGGTTGAAAGATAATCAAAAACATATTATGCCATTGTAAACATCAACTATAAAACTCAAAATTGAGGACATAAAATCGAGATGATTCATAAGGATCAACATGGTTAAAATCCATAAATCATCATAATAGTAAGTAAAATAAACATAAATATCCAACATAATAAGCAATTTTCATGTCTTAAAAATCCCCATTAATATAGTCAATGCTGATTCAAAAGAAACTACTACACAACTATCCTTTTTTTTTGCTTCAATGCAACTATTTCTTTTTCAATTTGATGCACTTCTTCAGTTTGGTTGATGACAGTTCCCCTTCACATAACTCCTTCAATTTGATTGAATCAGTGTCACCTTCATTGGCAATCCTTTTCACACTTGTGGTAGTTGTAAATGGTTCGGGATTAAGCTTAGAACTCACTTCAAAGTCCTGTCACAAATACAGATAAAATAAGAGATAACATTGTGAGTACAACTTTCCATTAGATGTATTTTGAATGATGTTAAAACTATGACAGTTTAGCGTTAATGTATATTGGATGTTATCCTCTTATTATATATGTGCATCTTAGGATTAGGAAGCATTAAAATGTTTTGGAAAAGGCTCATACATCATAAATGCATTGAAAACAAAGTTCTTATGAAAGCACTAGAACATAAGTCGACACATACAACTTTAGGTCGACCTATAGAAGTTTTCAATTCAGTATAGGTCGACACATAACATACTTAGGTTGACACCCAAGCCTCAATAATAAAGCATGTAGGCTCTGTATACATGCTTACTGGCATAGGTCGACACGAGGTCGACACAAGACCTTGATAGGTCGACCTAAGACCTTCATAAGTAGACATATTTTCTTTCAAAGATCGACTTATAGCTTTCATAGATCGACACATATGATACATTCTTTCAAAAATCATAATTTTATTCATTCTTTTGCATTCCTTTTGCTTCCAAACTTGCATACTTATAAATACTTAATACATGTATCATTTCTAGTAAGGTTCTAGAGTAAAACCATCATGAAACCAGAATTTCAAAGCATACTCATCATTTTCAACCTCTCTTCTATGCATACGCACAATAAAACTACACATAATCATTTTTTAATTGGGTGACCATCTAGATTAGAGTTGATAACGTCCAAGATACAATGACAACTTGTCACACATCTTATCCATAATAAAGTACTTGAGAGTGTCATATCCTAATTTTTACCCCTAAAATTCCACCTCATTTGCATCATTTGCATAACATTTAGCATTACATGTTTGTGTGTTTTTATGCATCACTAACCAATTGAAAATACAAAAATATGTTCTTGCTTGCTTTACAAGTTAGGTTGTACCTCAAGATGCTCAAACTGATGATTAGCTAGGTATTGGTGTGATCTTCAACTTCTCAAGTCTCTCATTCATTCATGAAGATTAAGAGTTTCCCTTTATCAACAACCAAGTGCAAGATTTCATCATTTTAAACTCATCAAGCCTCAAGTTCATCTGATGCACCAATTAGGGTTTTGACCTAAAGTGGCTTGCAGTTGACTTTTTCATCTGAGAATGATCCCATATTGTCGCACCTCAAAAAAAATTGCTTAATCGAAGATATGACCCTCGCGCGAAAGGTGCGAAAAACGGTTCGACGGAGTCACCACCGAACTTTATTTATCCCAAAAGAGGGAAAGGAAAATATCGAGAAAACCTTTAAGGAGGGGTAAGAACATGGTCGTCGCAACCACATTCTGGGTTCGGGAGTCGGTTACGTGAGGGGAAGGTACGCGCACCCCCTCACGCCCGTTGTACTCAACGGGAACCTCTTGATTTGAATCGCGATGCTCGTTAGCTAAGTTTGTTTGTTTTCTTCTCTAAAAATAAATGCAAAACGGTAAAATAAAAGAGAAAGATGCTAAGGGGGAAATGGGTGGTTTTAAGATAGGGTGTTTGGCAAGATCATTGCGACCTCGGGCCTACGTATGCTCATTCAGACAAGAATGAGGAATCAGAGCAATCGTAGTTCGACTACGGGGTTTGACAGAAAAAGTTGGTAGTGTGCTCGCCAAGATCATTGCAATCTTGTGCCTACGTATCTTTACTCGGGCGAGAATAAAGAATCAGAGCAGTCATAGTTCGTGGTACGCCCACGAAACAAGGGAGTTGGTTAATTTTTAAAAGAGGCATCAATTGCTTACACACGAGTAAGAGAACTCGCACCCAAACAATCGAAGGAAGATCAAAGACTTGAACCCCCATTTTTCACCTTGAAAGAATTTCGATAGTTGTTAGTCATCTTGAGGTTTGATTATGAAATTCCGCTTGACGTGGGATCAAGGGTTTATTGTATGCGCTTGGTTATTTTGAAAAGGATTTGATTTGTTAAAGGAAGAGGCGTCAATTGCTCACACACGAGTAAGAGAACTCGCACCCAAACAATCGAAGGAAGATCAAAGACTTGAACCCCTATTTTTCACCTTAAAAGAGTTGCGATAGTTGTTAGTTGTTTTTGAAGTTTGATTATGAAAATCCGCTTGACATTGAATAAAGGGTTTATTTGTATGAAAAAAGTTTGGTTTGAAAAAGGATTTGGTTAGAGGTTGATTTGAAAATGGGCTCGACGACGAATCGAGGGTTTGGTTGAAAATGGGTTTGTTTGAAAATGGCTCGACGACGAATCGAGAATTAGTTTGAAAATGGGTTGTCTATGCTAGTCCCTAGGGGTGCTCCTAGTAAACAAACCACGATCAAAAGAACACTAAATGCGTACATCGAAATGGGGAGCGGGGGTACATGTAAAATACAGGGGATGACATGAAATAAAAGGTTTCATTGTAAGGTAGCCCAAGAGAAAGCCGTGTGTGTGCAAGGTGTCCTAAACTAAGCCTTGAACCAAATCTCCAAGCGAAGTATAGTAACCAACAGTCCATCAAATTATTGTTTTAGGGTTTCGATATTTGTTAATGTTTTTTATTAAAGTATGAACAAAGGAAATGGTCAGATGAATAAGTATGAATATGGTATGGACAATATGAATAGGAATAATATTGACAAGTAATTAAAGTTGACATAAAATAAAGTTGGTCTCGTCTTAATCACGATTTAATCGACAAATTGATAATCTTTAATATTTGACTTTCATTGACCCAAAATGAAAAAATAATGAAAAATATAATAAGAAATGAAATAAAAAAATCGAAAAAGATAAGAAAAAGAATAAAGGTCTCACCTTTATCAAGATTTAAAATTGAAAAATCGATAAATCTTGATATTTTGGTTTTCATTGACCCAAAATGAATAAAATAATGACAAAAAAAATAAAATCGAGAAAGATAGGAAAAAGAATAAAGGTCTCACCTTTATCAAGATTTAATCGAGAAATCGATAAATCATTGATATTTGGTTTCATTGACCCAAAATGAATGGAAATAAAATAATAAATCGAGATAAAAATAAATAGGTGGTAGGCCTCATATAAATAAAGATTTGGTGCCGATTTTAAAAAATCACCCAATATCAAGATGTTTTTGACATCATTGGCCCCAAAAAATTGAAGAAAGTGGAAAATGAAAAGGAAATGAAAATTTAAAAATAGTTAGAAAAAAAAAACAAAAGAATTAATAATCTACAATTTAAAACTTAAATGTTTAGAAAACATTTTAAAGCAGATCCAAATAAAAGGGAGGGAGTATAACGTATAAAACAGTGAGTGAAGATATGGAAACAGGTGGAATCATTTGGGCTTTACAAGCCCATCATCCACCCTTAAAAATAAACCGGTTGGAGTAAAAAAAAAGGATGGTCTAACAACAAAAAAGAGACGGGCTGTATCAACAGATCCCATCAAGTCTATATGTATTTTATTAAAAGCGGGCAAAAATAGGGTGGAAATGGCACTATTATCAACGCATCATCTACAAACCCTTTTAAAAATCAAGGTTATGGTATCAGAACCAATTATAGAAGAATACACGGGTTGGTGAGTGATTGAGGGAGGATTTTTGTAGAGTTTAATTGGATTTTTAAGCTTTTTCTTGTGAGTGAGAGAAGGTCCTGTTATATAGGGAAGGAAGAGGGTATTTGTGGAAAGAATTGAAGATTGTGAGCTGGCAAGAATAACGGTTTCATTTGGAATATTCGTTACTGAAAGAATTTTTTCTTTTTGATTTTGTTTACAGGTTGTGGTGCGTTGATTCCTTTTGAGATATTTTTCTGAAATGGTTGTGGTTGCGTTCCTTTTGTACGCTGCAGGTTGTTGGTTTTATGGTACGTGATGTTGATGCATATTGTTCTTTTCCTTTTTTTTTTTGCTGTGAAATTTATTCATGACTTGTATTGGTTTGCAGGTACCGTTTTTTTTAATACATTTTTTTTGTCGTGCAGTGGCTGGAAAGGTGTTGTGGTGCATGGATACATCATGCGACATGGCAGTGTGACTGTGGGATGGTACCTGGTTTGGAAAGTGGCGTGATGGTTTTAGAATTACAACCTTTTCATTTGTCTTGTTGTTCTATGGTTTATCCAAAACATAATTATGGGCTTTTTGTAATCGATGGACGATGGGCCTTTATTGTGAGATTTTGTAGTAAATGAGCTTTGGGTATTGAAAAAATGATATGGTTTGTAATATGATGAAAAAAAATGACATTGGTTTTGGATTTGGAACTTGTAATTCACATGGGCTTTTGTAGAATTTTGTAACTTAAAATGGATGTATGGTTTTTGGATATTTAATTGGATGAAGGATAAAAATGGTTAAAAGATAGATATGACTTAAAATGAAAATGGATAAAAAATAAAAGAGAGATGAAGTTGAAGACAACATATTTTTTTGGATTTTTTTTCTGAATATGGTTAGTGGATGGATGTACAAGTGAAAGGTGATTTACAGGTAGGACAAATTTGGGGCATGACAGATGCCTCTATCTAATTGGCTTAAACCGAGTAAGGTGAAATGCTGCGGCGTTCATTCTTTCAAGGTAGAAGTCAATTAGATATTAAGAAGACCACAAATTTGTCCGAAAAGAAAATGCTTGGGAAGTGAAATGATGGATCAACGTCACTCTCGAGTGGACACTGAAAAACTTGCAAAGGTCGTTATCACCAAAAGGATGATAACGGGAGAATCTGACACCAAAAGGATGACATACCTACTACCAAAAGGATGATAGTAACACACGCACATAGACCCTTCCACCAAAAGGATGAAAAAGAGGTCAAAGCCTGCTATTACTAAAAGGATAATAGGGCACACACACACAGACCCTTCCACTAAAAGGATGAAAATGAGGTCAAAGCCTGCTATTACCAAAAGGATAATAGGGCACTCACGCACACAGACCCTTCCACCAAAAGGATGAAAATGAGGTCAAAGTCTGCTATTACCAAAAGGATAATAGGGCACACACACACAGACCCTTCCACCAAAAGGATGAAAATGAGGTCAAAGCCTGCTATTACCAAAAGGATAATAGGGCACACACACACAGACCCTTCCACCAAAAGGATGAAAATGAGGTCAAAGCCTGCTATTACCAAAAGGATAATAGGGCACACACACACAGACCCTTCCACCAAAAGGATGGAAATGAGGTCAAAGCCTGCTATTACCAAAAGGATAATAGGGCACACACACGTACACCAACCCTTCCACCAAAAGGATGAAACTGAGGTCAACGCCTGCTATTACCAAAAGGATAATAGGGCACACACACGCACACCGACCCTTCCAACAAAAGGATGAAACTGAGGTCAACTTCTGCTATTACCAAAAGGATAATAGGGCACACACATAGAGACCCTTCCACCAAAAGATGAAAATGAGGTCAAAGCCTGCTATTACCAAAAGGATAACAGGGCACACACGCACAAACCCTTCCACCAAAAGGATGAAAATGAGGTCAAAGCCTGCTATTACCAAAAGGATAATAGGGCACACACAACTATCTGACACCAAAAGGATGACAGACCTATCACCAAAAGGATGATAGTAAACACAACTTACTACTACCAAAAGGATAATAGCAAGCAAAACGATAACAAAGGTTGTCACTCACCAAAAGGATGACACACCGACCAAGGGTTTACGGATCGGCGACACCAAAAGGATGACAGATCAATACAAGCTACTAGCACCAAAAGGATGATAGGAACTTCCTACTTGTGAGGAACGACACCAAAAGGATGTAGGTTATATTGGCAATATGAACGGCTACCACCAAAAGGATGATAGGAAATTTATGATTTGAGGGTTACCAATACCAAAAGGATGCAGGTTGAGTTGATTTGACAGGGTTTGGCTATCACCAAAAGGATGATAGTAATGCAATTGACAAAAGGTCAAGTTTGCTGGGGATATGATGAGTGAGATTTTTGGAGAGATCAACAAAAGGTTGAAGCAAAGAACTCATTGAGGAACACCATCTTTGTCAACAAAAGGTTGAGGAACACAACTCAATGAGGAACGCCCACTGACTTGCTTGGAGATCACAAATTTATCAACAAAAGGTTGAGGAACTTCATGAGGAACGCCCATGAACTGACGGAGATGCCCCTCACTGGGCGGAAGATTGCTTGAGCTTGATCAACAAAAGGTTGAAACAACTTCGTGAGGAACACCCACATACTTGAAGAGGATGATCCTGGCTGGGCTGAAGATCGTCTTGCAGTCTCGAGGTTGATCCTGGATCTTGACTTGCACGCATGAATGCTTGATGATGCGTCATGTCGAATGGAAATGCAAATGCAAATGCTGACGCGCGGAGATGCAAGTGCTGGGGAAGTATGATTGGTATTGGTATGCATATGATGCAAATGATGCTGAATGTGATGCATATAATGCGTATGATTGCAGACAGGTGATTGAATATTTTTGGAGAGGCGCCAGCGTGGTGGACTTTTGGGTAGTTGCCAATGAGGATTGGATTTTTGGGCGGTGGGAGGGATTTGATTTCCTCGACACTCAGTTTGTTGAATATGCTATGATCGAGGGAGATGAAGATGCTCTTGATGCCTTAAGTTTGATTGCTTGATGATAAGTCGTTTCTGAGAAGACCACGACTCTGTGCTTGATGATCAGGATAACTAGAAACTGAGCGTAGCGACGTGATCGACTCATGAAGACCGTGCTCTTGCTCTGAATTCGATGATTGACAGTGTCTGGAAAGGTATGCTTGTCCAAGTTGAAGGTACAGAAGGGATTTGCCTACTGCAATGGGTCTTGCCCCAGTCTGAAAATGGTAATGGTCTGCCCCTGATTAGCCAATTCTGAAGCAGTCTGATCTTTGGAGGTTGAGATTTGATGAAATGATTTGCCCCTGTTTGAGTTGCTGAAGGATTTGCCCCTGACTGAAGGTTTGAGGTAGTCTTGCTTCAGGACGGCACCACTGAAAGTTCAAGTTCCTCTTTGATTGCCCCTTGTTGAAGTTGTCTTGAATGTCTAGCACTGATTTGCAGTTAAAATTGCGCATTCACAAATGGTAATCTTAATACAATGGTCATGCAAGTTTTGAAAAAGAGTCGTTTATTGGAGTGTCGTGATTGTGAGACAAATAGACCGTTAGTCCAGACGTTGTGCTAATTTTGGTGGTGTGAAAGATATAGCAAGGAGAATGTCACCAATGCTGAAGATTAGCAAATATGGGGAGTCAGTTTACGCAACCTTGCAAAAGTATGCTTTCAGAATAAACCTCGCCTCAATTAGGTCTTTCGAGGGTTGTAATGTGGTCTGGTTTACGGTTTATGAAACAAAGGATATTAGGCTCAAAGTATAATTTGTACCCACCCCTTCTTCGTGATGATCTCCAGTCCTACGTTCAGTTAATTCGTACATGTTTGTCTTCCAAAAGGGTTGACGATGTTAGAATGAAGGATTAAGGTTTGCTCAAACTGGCAGTCACCTTTATTTTGTTTTTGATGCATGTCAGTGACCCTTTGGTTTTGATTTGGTGGTCACTGAAACTTATTTTATTTTGAGGATCCGAGGGCCTCTTTTGATTTTTGATCCCTATCTTTTGCATGGACTGATTTCGTTTTTCGAGTCCATCAGGGTAGCCTTGATTTTTTCCTAAGTCTCCTCTTGAGGTGTTTGACTTAGCAGGCTTTTGATTTTTTTGTTTTTTTTTTTCGATTTTGTTGGAGGATTGTGACTTCCAAGTCATGGGTATTGATGAACAACCATCTTGTCTTTTGGATTTAGCTTTGTGATTCGAGTGCGTAGTTGTATTAGCTGAACACTACCCTGCCCCAGGTTAAGTGTAAGGGTTTGAATATCCGAAGGAAACTACTACTTCTAGGCTCGAAGTGGTTTAACTAGGGATTAACTCCTTGTCTCTCCAGTGTTTGGGGAACTGAAAAAATGCCTGTACATCATCGACGAGATTTTATCTAAAAGCATACGGTTTGCAATTATGGGTATTTCGCTTTCATCACCCTCCCTCCAATCATTGCTAAACGACAGTTGATAAAGAGAGTGAAGTGGATAAATGTGTCTGTGATAAGTGAAAAATGATTGAATACGACATAACTGATTCAAAACATGCACAGTCAATACATTAAGAAAACCAAATACAAACGACAATGTTTGAAGCAAACAGTACTTGAACAAACAAAGACAAAATACAAGGATGCAAAGTGATGGGATGGCATGACGAATGCTTTCTTTGAGGAACTGATCTTCCTGTCCTGACTTGATTGACTTGAACTAGATTGAACAGAGTTGGAGACTATTCTGCTTGTCTTCGGTAACCCCTTCGACAACTGATGGTCCTGCCTGTGTATGTGGCGGCATGGTCTTTTTGGATATGATTCATCATTCATCTGCTCTTGGCTCGAGTTGCTTACTGGTGTCGAGGAATCAGTTTGATTTACTGGAGATGGAAGGAAGTTGAAGTGAGATTCCGAGGTTGAAAATGCAATGCAAGATGTATAACTGATGCAATGCAATAACATGAGATGCAATGCAAGATGCAAGATCCAGGATCGCAGAATCAAACAGCTTCAAACAGTTCTGCGATTGGCCGAAGATGACGGGTCAAGAACCACAGCTAAGATCAAGAAAACCCATAGGTAGGTTTCTAAAACGGGGAGGTGCCTAGAGTTACGGATATATTTCGACACATTATAACCAAGACGAAGAGACATCTGATTATAATATCCTCGAAATAATCTCGTCTAGGTGAGGTCTTCGTTTCTTCCCCACGAGAAAGACTCCTCGGAGGCGCCCACTACACAACCATCGACACATGGGTTCTAAATGGGGTTCTCAGAATCCTAGATCGAGGTCGAAAATATTACTGTCAAGAAGTAATACGTAATCTCATCTGATTGGGGCGTTCGTATTAAATCACAAAGAATTAACACTACCAACCACCGTGGATAAATAAGTTAATGGTCCTTGGGATCGACGACCCACCTCGAAAGTATTACCACCATGGCAAAGATTCACCACAACAATAATATCTCCAAGGGAATCTACTCCAAGCGGTGATTTTCACTTCAACTCACGCGGAAGAGACCATGCAAGCCTACACTACACAACCACCATCCTAATCCTAGGGTTTTTCTCGACTCGGGTGTAGAGCTATCTCATAAAGTTCCCAATATCAGAACAACCCAACAATGTCACAAAAGGTAACACAAATAAGGAAATAGGAAAGCAAGTAAATAAGTAAACAAGCGAGAAGAAAACATGCAAACGAAACTAACGAGCTAACGATTCGAATCAAGATAGGCTCGACTCTCTCTTGCATGGAGCAAAATATATCGCCAGCAGAGTCGCCAGCTGTCGCACCTAAAAAAAAATCGCTTAATCGAAAACACGACCCTCACGCGAAAGGCGCGAAAAATGGTTCGACAGAGTCGCCACCGAACTTTATATATCCCAAAAGAGGGAAAGGACAATATCGAGAAAACCTTTAAGGAGGGGTAAGAACATGGTCGTCGCAACCACATTCTGGGTTCGGGAGTCGGTTACGTGAGGGGAAGGTACGCGCACCCCCTCACGTCCGCTGAACTCAACGGGAACCTCTTGATTTGAATCGCGATGCTCGTTAGCTAAGTTTGTTTGTTTTTTTCTCTAAAAATAAATGAAAAATGGTAAAATAAAAGGGAAAGATGCTAAGGGGGAAATGGGTGGTTTTAAGATAGGGTGCTCGGTAAGATCATTGCGACCTCGGGCCTACGTATGCTCATTCGGACGAGAATGAGGAATCAGAGCAATCGTAGTTCGACTACGGGGTTTGACGGAAAAACATGGTAGTGTGCTCGCCAAGATCATCGCAATCTTGTGCCTACGTATCTTTACTCGGACGAGATTAAAGAATCAGAGCAGTCGTAGTTCATGGTACGCCCACGAAACAAGGGAGTTGGTTGATTTTTAAAAGAGGCGTCAATTGCTTACACACGAGTAAGAGAACTCGCACCCAAACAATCGAAGGAAGATCAAAGACTTGAACCCCCATTTTTCGCCTTGAAAGAGTTTCGATAGTTGTTAGTCATCTTGAGGTTTGATTATAAAAGTCCGCTTGACGTGGGATTAAGGATTTATTGTATGCGCTTGGTTATTTTGAAAAGGATTTGATTTGTTAAAGGAAGAGGCGTCAATTGCTCACACACGAGTAAGAGAACTCGCACCCAAACAATCGAAGGAAGATCAAAGACTTGAACCCCCATTTTTCACCTTAAAAGAGTTGTGATAGTTGTTAGTTGTTTTTGAAGTTTGATTATGAAAATCCGCTTGACGTTGAATCAAGGGTTTATTTATATGAAAATAGTTTGGTTTGAAAAAGGATTTGGTTAGAGGTTGATTTGAAAATGGGGTCGACGACGAATCGAGGGTTTGGTTGAAAATGAGTTTGTTTGAAAATGGCTCGACGACGAATCGAGAATTAGTTTGAAAATGGGTTGTCTATGCTAGTCCCTAGGGGTGCTTCTAGTAAACAAACCACGATCAAAAGAACACTAAATGCGTACATCGGAATGGGGAGCGGGGTACATGTAAAATACAGGGGATGACATGAAATAAAAGGTCTCATTGTAAGGTAGCCCAAGAGAAAGCCGTGTGTGTGCAAGGTGTCCTAAACTAAGCCTTGAACCAAATCTCCAAGCGAAGTATAGTAACCAACAGTCCATCAAATTATTGTTTTAGGGTTTCGATATTTGTTAATGTTTTTGATTAAAGTATGAACAAAGGAAATGGTCAGATGAATAAGTATGAATATGGTATGGACAATATGAATAGGAATAATATTAACAAGTAATTAAAGTTGACATAAAATAAAGTTGGTCTCGTCTTAATCACGATTTAATCGACAAATCGATAATCTTTAATATTTGACTTTCGTTGACCCAAAATGAAAAATATAATAAGAAATGAAATAAAAAAATCGAAAAAGATAAGAAAAAGAATAAAGGTCTCACCTTTGTCAAGATTTAAAATCGAAAAATCGAAAAATCTTGATATTTTAGTTTTCATTGACCCAAAATGAATAAATTAATGACAAAAAAAATAAAATCGAGAAAGATAGGAAAAAGAATAAAGGTCTCACCTTTATCAAAATTTAGTCGAGAAATCGATAAATCATTGATATTTGGTTTTCATTGACCCAAAATGAATGGAAATAAAATAATAAATCGAGATAAAAATAAATAGGTGGTAGGCCTCATATAAATCAAGATTTGGTACCGATTTTAAAAAATCACTCAATATCAAGATGTTTTTGACATCATTGGCCCCAAAAAATTGAAGAAAGTGGAAAATGAAAAGGAAATGGAAATCTAAAATGGGAATTTAAAAATAATTAGAAAAAAAAAACAAAAGAATTAATAATCTACAATTTAAAACTTAAATGTTTAGAAAACATTTTAAAGCAGATCCAAATAAAAGGGAGGAGGTATAACGTATAAAACAGTGAGTGAAGATATGGAAACAGGTGGAATCATTTGGGCTTTACAAGCCCATCATCCACCCTTAAAAATAAACCGGTTGGAGTAAAAAAAAGGATGGTCTAACAACAAAAAAGAGACGGGTTGTATCAATAGATCCCATCAAGTCTATATGTATTTTATTAAAAGCAGGCCAAAATAGGGTGGAAATGGCACTATTATCAACGAATCATCTACAAACCCTTTTAAAAATCAAGGTTGTGGTATCAGAACCAAAAAAAAAAAAAAAAAAAAAAAATGCGCTCAGATTTGCTTATCATCGTCGCGCCATCATCAACATCAACAGGGGAAAAGCACTCGAACAACATTGTTAAGGCTCAAATCACGATTTCAACTTGAATCGTTCACCCTTCTCGCCTGCGATTTCTCCTTGGTTCAGGTTTGATTTATCTCGTCTCTCACTCTTCTCAAATTTCTTTCTGATTTTGGATTTATATCGGTCACTCTCTTTTCATCTTTGATTCTGAGTTTTCTTTCTGGTTTGATTTCTGGGTTGGATTTGTGAGTTGGGTTGAGGAGATTTGACACATGTTTACTGTTATGGTTTGATTAAGGTCGTGGGTTGAAGGGATAAAGTGAAGAAAGAAGGATTGAGGAAGGGTTTTTGATTTGGGGTTGAGGGGTTTGTGAAGGTTGAACGAATTGAAGAAGAATACTCGGGTTGGTGAGTGATTGAGGGAGGATTTTTGCAGAGTTTAATTGGATTTTTAAGCTTTTTCTTGTGAGTGAGAGAGGGTCCTGTTATATAGGGAAGGAGGAGGGTATTTGTGGAAAGAGTTGAAGATTGTGAGTTGGCAAGAATAACGGTTTCATTTGGAATATTCGTTGCTGAAGGAATTTTTTCTTTTTGATTTTGTTTACAGGTTGTGGTGCGTTGATTCCTTTTGAGAGATTTTTCTGAAATGGTTGTGGTTGCGTTCCTTTTGTAAGCTGCAGGTTGTTGGTTTTATGGTACGTGATGTTGATGCATATTGTTCTTTTCCTTTTTTTTTTTTGCTGTGAAATTTATTCATGACTTGTATTGGTTTGCAGGTACGGTTTTTTTTAATACATTTTTTTTTGTCGTGCAGTGGCTGGAAAGGTGTTGTGGTTCGTGGATACATCATGTGACATGGCAGTGTGACTGTGGGATGGTACCTGGTTTGGAAAGTGGCGTGATGGTTTTAGAATTACAACCTTTTCATTTGTTTTGTTGTACTATGGTTTATCCAAAACATAATTATGGGCTTTTTGTAATTGATGGACGATGGGCCTTTATTGTGAGATTTTGTAGTAAATGAGCTTTGGGTATTGAAAAAATGATATGGTTTGTAATATTATGAAAAAAAATGACATTGGTTTTGGATTTGGAACTTGTAATTCACATGGGCTTTTGTAGAATTTTGTAACTTAAAATGGATGTATGGTTTTTGGATATTTAATTGGATGAAGGATAAAAATGGTTAAAAGATAGATATGAATTAAAATGAAAATGGATAAAAAATAAAAGAGAGATGAAGTTGAAGACAACATATTTTTTTGGATTTTTTTTCTGAATATGGTTAGTGGATGGATGTACAAATGAAAGGTGATTTACAGGTAGGACAAATTTGGGGTATGACACATACTTCAGGACATGATTCAAAGTTCTCAAATACATCTTTGAAGTCCATTCACATGATTTAAATTGCCCAAGAAGTTTGATCCTTTGAAGATTGCAAATTTGGATTCATCTGATACAAAGTCAACTAGTGCACAAAGTCAAAGTTTGACATTTGGTCAACTTTGAGCTTCACAAGTCATTATTCAAGAAAATATGATGGATGATTGCATTTGGTCAAGTTATAATCAAGAAATCATTTAAAGATGCAAAATTGTCCAAATTGAAGAAAACTTGAAATTTTTCTAAGTTAAAATGCATGATCAAGTGACATACTTTCCAAAGTTGTAACTTCTTCCTCAAGCATCCATTGAAAACACTTGAAGACTTCTTTGAAAGATGGCATTTGATACTACAAATTGATAAAAATTACAAGGCAAAAGTTTTCTTGAAGTGGAAGTTATTGATGTTCAAAGTTGAAGTTTCAAGTTGTTTGAAAATCCAAAACACTTAGGAATTTTTCTAAGTTTTTTACCTTGCCAATTGCATGACTTTATGGACACTTTGTGATCAATTCAAGCCACCGTTCTTCAGGCCCAAGGGATGTATTTAAATATGACATTCCATACTTTAATTTAGTGTAAAGATTGAATCAAAAGCTCATAAGGATTGGAAGTTATGAAGTGCCAAAGTTTGGATTTCTTAATTGCCAAAAATGTCAAAACATCTAGAATTTTTCTAGTGTCAAAAAGTTGAAAGTTCTAATTTTGGTGGCCAGTTTTCTCCATTATCCCAATTGAATCAAGAAAAGTTGTCAACATGAAAGTTGTAGAGGATGTTTCCAGCTTTCCACAGAGTTCAAGAACAAAGATTTATCTTACTTGAGCTGGAAGTTATGATTTTTGTAAGAAGCATTGGTAAAGCTGAATTCAAGATAGTTTTGATCACACAAGTTCAAGATCTCTTTTGATCACTTTGCAAACCTTATCTCTGCACAAGATCAACACCAAAATCATCATGCAACATGTGCTCTATAAGAGCATAACAAAATTTTCAAGATTCTATTCTTGGCATGTGATAAAAATCATTTCAAAATCATGAAGTGAGGTTTTGTCCTCTAGCATTAAAGTGAAATAGTGAAATTGATCAAAAACCTCCCAATCTATCCAAGAATGATCAAAACACCAAGGGATGAGATGCAATATGGCAGGTTCAATCTCAAAAGATCAGAATTACAGCCATGTGAAGAATAGGCTATGTGTACCTTGGCATCTAAGTCATGACACATAGTATGAGATCATTCATTGGATAATATCTTGTATCCTAATCCAAACCTTTCTCCAAGTATCTGAAACATTTCTCTATAAATAGAGATCAGTTTATATCATTCAAATCACACCAAAACACAACAATAGACCAAAACCTCACAAAACACTCTTCATATCAAAATCACATATTCTTGCAAAAATTCAAAATCCATCAAAGGGAAAACTTGAATTTCGCAAACCAGTCACTAAACCTACATTCCAACACATTAAACACATCTCATACCACTTATCTAAGCTTCTGAAACACTCTAAACATCACCAAACCACCCATAACCAGAAGTTGCATTTTCATATCACCATAGTTGAACAACTTGCAAGAACTTTTGAATTATTCATTATAATCATTTGTCACTCCATTCATCCATCCAAACACCTTCTATGCACTTAATAGAAGTGATCCAAATCATTATAACACTTCTGTAACAACTTGAACACTTCCACCATATCTCACTTGCTCTAAACTGCATATTGATTTGGTCAAGGAGTTCCAGAAGGTCTCAACTCAATTCAACCACTCCAACACATTCCTGGGAGGTCAGTGGAGCTGTAGGGATCACTACATTGAATATGTAAGTGCTCTTTCACTCTTTGTTAAAACAAGTTCACAACAAGATGTTGAGCCAGATGTCTTGACAGGTTGGTCAGACATCATGATCAACGCAATGTCGTGATATGTGGTCAGGATATTTGTTATTTAAGGAGTGAGATTCTCTCTCTCCTTTTCCTTTTTTATTTTCTTTCTGTTTTCTTTTCCATTTTATTCATTTTACTTAATTTCTTTTTCTTCTTTAAATCAAATTTTTATTTTATTTTATTTTTACTATTTATTTATTTATCTTTTATTATTTATTTTAACTTCTTTATTTAATTTTTTATATTTTTATTTCAAATTTCCTTTTATTTATTTAATTCTTTTTTTTTAATATATTTATTTTATCTTTTATTTAATATATATATTTTATCTTTTATCTGTTTATTCATTTTTCTTAAACTTTCTTGATTCATTTTATTTATTAAACTTTCTTTTATTTAAACTTTTATCATTTAAAATTCATTATTACTTTGTTTAAAATTATTTATTTTTTTATTGTTTATTTTACACTTTTAATCATAGAAAAAGACCAAATGTTTATTACTTTGTATTTATTTTTCCAGAATTCCTTTTAAATTACACTTTGTTTATTTTCTAAAACATTATATTTAGCTTATACACTCTTGTGCATTTCTTTGACCTAGTCCTTGTTAATGTTTGTGCCTATTGATTGTTGATTTTTGCTCATGCTTGAACCATGTTTATGTATACCTTTTATTGTGTTCATTCCTTGCCTATTCACATGTTAATAATCTTATCATGCCTTTAATCTCATATGTTCATATATTTGTGAATCCATGTCCATCTTGTTTCATTGTACATAATCCAAAGGAAAAGGGTCTATTATTGACTTGTTAGTCATTCATATGCATTTGTACATAACTGTTGCATTCCTTACTCTCCCATTATTTAAACCCTAATTCAACCTTAGGAATTTTAAACTATTTTTATCTACAAACCTTTAACCTTCCCAAGAGATAGCCATTAATCTCCTGTACTTTATAACCATTCCTTCAAACCTTGCCATAGAGATAGCTATCAATCTCTTCTCTCTTTGCCACCCTTGGTTTTACATTTACAGTCAACCTTGTCATAGAGATAACCATTAATCTCTCCTCCCTTTACAAACCTTTAACTCTTCATTCAAATCCTTTCATAAGAGATACTCATTAATCTCTTCACCTTTACAATCAATCCTCGCAAGCTTTGCTTTCAAGCTTTTCCCCTTTGCTGTCTTGGTTCTTAGAACCCTAACAACTTATAGTTCCACGAACTATGAACGCTCTGATTTCTCAAGTTCCTTTTGAGAATACATAGGGACAAAGTCCCAATCCTTGGCAAACACTCTTTTTTCTTTTTCACACTATTCCCTTTTTCACTCTTTTACCCGTAGTTCCTTGAACTACAAATGCTCTGACTTCCTCTAAGAATATGTAGGCATAGGATTGCGAGATCCTAACGAGCTCACCTCTTTATTTTCAATCCCCCCCCCCCTTTATTCATATAAATTACAAAAACAACAAAAACATTTCCCACTCTCATCACTCACTCAAAAAAACAATAAACTCTCTCAAACAATAGTAAACAATTTATAGCAAAAACATAGATATTTCAAGAGGTTCCTGTAGAGTAGTACAGATGCTTAGGATGCTAATACCTTCCCTTAGTATAACCAACCCCCGTACCTTTGATCTCTTATTTGCATAGTCTTTAGCCTCGTATTTAGCTTTGCATATTTATTTAGGGTTTATTCATTTTTCCCCTTCCTTTGGATAAATTAAAGTTCAGTGGTGACATCTTTTGTTTTGCGAGTCAAGTTAATGTAATAGCTTGGTCTCCGATTCACAAAACGCGTTACAGAGAGTAATCAAATATTTTTCAGAGATTAAAAGAAAGATAAATCCCAACAGGATTCTGACTTAGAATCTTTTCACCAAGACAGTCTTCTAACTCAGAGAGTTGGCTGGTTCAGAGGTGAAAATATTAGGATCAGATTTAATCATTTTGAAGCTACACATTCGGATATTTGATCATTCATTTCAAAATAATAATTTTCTTTTAAGTTCTTTCAACAAAAAGAAACTTATATTCAACAAGGGATTTTAGATAAGATACCAGCCCATTGAGGATATGTAATAGTAAATATCCTTCTGAACATTTCTTTTGATGAAATGATGTTTATCTTAGTATGGTTAGCATTTTGAATGCGATATATGATTCCTAGATAAACACGGGGAAAAGAGTTAACAAGGGAAACAAAAGTTTAACCTTATTTCTTTGATGACCTTCTTGTCCAAAGGTTCTAAGGATTTGAGTGCAGCATTCAGATTCCGATTGCTTTCATATTTCATTCTTATATTATTGTTGACCCTTGAGCTAAGGATTTATACAATCCAAGAACTTTCTTCAAGCGTTCAAATGGGTTTGTATGACAACAATTTTACAATGGTGCCATAGGAACATGTTTGATTACTTTAGCTTAGAAGTCCAGATCACATGAGTTTCTAGATGGATTTTAAATTTGAAAACATTCTGACTCTGCTCAGTATCCTTAGTGTTTGTTGGAATTACGTCTGCATCAGATTCTAAACACTTCTGAGATCAACAATTCTCAGAGTCTCTTTCTTCAGATTCTTTCTCTTTAGAGTCTGACAGACAGTTCTTCAACCTACCAACAAAAGACATGTTGACCTTGATGAAAATTTAGTTTTTAAATTTAAAAACAAAAGCTCTTTTTCATGTCAACAAGCTTAACAGATCATAGAAGTCAATATGCTACTACTGTCCTCTTGGCTGAAATTACTGAAAAAAAATGTGTAGAGTTTATTCAACAAACACTCAGAGTCCATGGTAGCTTTTAAAATAGCTTCTTTCTATAGATGATTATTTTAGCTATTAATAGCATAAACAATTTTAGATCTTAATAAACTAGAGTTTTCTTTTAATGGCTCACAATGGTCTTCAGACAAAGCTATATGAATCTATCTCAGTTTCAATAGACTTTTCTTAAGTTTTTGATTCTTTTCCAGAATTTTAACTAAAGAAGAATAAAGCACTACAACAAAACACGCAAACAACAATGCTAGGTTTACAACGGATTCATTTACACCGTTGTAATAGATTATAATGTCCGCGCAATGTTCGCGCATCAGTGAGTAGCAGGATTTATTACTACAGTTGTCTAATAACACCGTAGTAATATATAATTTGTAGCAAGCTTCGATCCCTAACAAATACACATTTTTAATTTTTTAGACTACATTAAGCGTGTGTCACTTAAGTCCATTATTTAAAAATTAAATTGTAAATGATTTTACAACGGTTAATAAACCAATCGTTGTTATAGGAATTTAAAAAAAATAAAAAATAGAAAATTATTTAACCACGGTGTTACTAAATAACCGTTGTAAAATTTGAAAATTGTATGACGGTTGTAATTTCTAACCGTGATGAAAAGTGATATTTTTTAGTATATAAGTGAACGTATCTATCGTTCACTACATAGCGGCAGTTTCTCTCAAAAGAAAACCCTAACATATTTCACTATTCCCTCTCATAACATAACTCTAAACATACTTCAACCTTCAGATACGTCTTCAGATTCATCTTCACTAATCGCTAACTTGAGGTTTGTTCATTACACTTATGCTTCGATTTTGTTTACTTGTCTTGTTAAAAATGGGTTCTAATTTTTTTCTTGAATGTTCTCTTTTTTTCAGATCCATCATCACCACATTAACAAATACAAGAAGTATACTTTCGCTACGTTACATATGGTTTGTGTAGCTATGAAGAAAAATAAAAGAAGTAAGAAGCCATTGTGTTAACTTCATTCTCCTTGTACTTTTTTTTCATAGCTTCATGAACTAGATGAAATAGGAAAGTGTCTCAGCAAATCCTTCCATAAAGTTTCACCGTATACCTTTTTTTTCATTCTTTCCATAAAGTTTCCATCAAATCTTTCCATTAAAATGTCTCAGCAGTCCGGCTGAGCCATGGAAGCAGGTCCTCAAATTGTTCAAGGTACGTATGCAAGTGTGGTCTCAACACTCCGTTGATGACGGCATGGACCGACTCGAACCCAGGCCGCCATTTCTATGGTTGTGGGATGTATAAGATTCAAGGATACAAACAATGCTCTCACTTTGCTTGGTTGGATGACGAGATGGATTCTAGAGCAAAACAAATAATTTCTTCACTAGTAAAGAACTTGAATGAGGAGAAGGGAATGGTTAACACCTACAAAGCCAAGGAGGACGATTTGATGTTGAAGGTGAAGATCCTGAAGAAACAGTTGAAGATTACCTGGATTTTTATTTTATTTTTAGTGTTCATTGCATTTGTTGTAATGACGAATTAGGTTATAGTTGATTAGGTTTGTAAGTTTACTGATGGTGTAATGGTTGATGTATTGGTTACATAAGATTCATGTGATGATGTTATGGAGTATCATGAATATAATACAAGTCATATTATTATAACTTTATCACAAATCTGTGCTGTATTTTCTGCTGTGATATGGTGAACAGTAATATAGGATAAAAATTGGTATAAATTATAAAAGCAGGATATAATTGTAAATTCTGCAAAAAAATTTACAACGGTTATTTATCATAACTGTTATAATAACTCGCGCGCTGTCCAGTAAAAAATTAAAAACAAAACTGCCCAGCTGGGAATCGAACCTAGGACCATCACTTTATCACAATGGTTTTTTGGATAAACCGTTGTGATAGGGCGCATGCTTTCTAGTTTATTACAACGGTTACAGGGCCGTAATTGTAAGTATCATATATACAACCACACTCTAAATAACAACGCCTGGTCCTGCGTGGTTATATTTATTTCCCAACTGTTGTTAAAGGTCTGTTCCGTAGTAGTGAAGAGTTTAAGTGAGAGTACCTTTTCTACAACTGAGTTTGTTTCCAAGACTATAGTGCTGTCAATAGGTGTTGCGTGCTTTGGTGCTTCTTTATCTTTTTCTTCTAAGGAGTTGGATGCTTCTGGGATCAAGTTCATGTTGGCTTGTTCTTTGAACAAAATCTTCTTTAGAGTTGCCTTTTGTATCCATTAGAGCTTTCTTCTTGTCTTTTAGGACTTTCTTCCATGACTTTTCTTCATCGAACAACGAACACTTCATTTGTAGTGATATAGCTCCTTGTGGGTGAGGTAGATGACCTTCTTGACAGCTTCAGACATCCTCTACTCAAATATTGACTTCAAAAGTCCACCTATTCATCTTTGGATCATGAAGTTGATTTGACTCTGCTTCCAGCTTTGGTTGATGCTTCTTTATGAGTCACATACACCTTATGTGGTTCATCCTCTTCAAGCAAGATCTCCTGACTGCCTAGATAACTTTGCTAGCTCTTTAGTTCAGGAATGTGAATACACCAAGAGTAATCATCATAACCCATTTCTTCATTGGTTAGCTACATATGAACTTATTCACTTGGTCTGTTGAAGTGACCTTTGACTAAGTCTTTTAAGCCAAAACAGGAGATTGCAATTTTGAGTATCATGTCCTCAAAAATTTATTCAATCCTATTTTGAAAGCCTCAAACTTGAATCCAGGTTTGCGCCTTGGATTTCTTGACTTGCTTATCTTCTTTGTTGATCTCCATCTTGTTTCACATCAATATCATCAACAATCGAGTGATGTGTGCTTGGGGCAGATAAAAGATCTTTTATCATTATAACTTGTGTTGCCTTAATGTGTTTAAAAAAGAATGAATCTTTTTCTGACACGGTTAAGTGTTTCACAATCTAGTCAATAACATAAATGGTACTCTGATACCAATTAAAGGTGCAGGAAACACAAGAAGTGGGGTTGAATTGGATTTCTAGTTTGATAACTTTTCGCTTCCCGAAACAAATGCAAGAATAACAACAAAAATAATAAGAACAATGATAAAAGACACAAGCATTTTATCCTAGTTCACTATTAATTAGGATATCTCTAGACCACCCATGCAGTGATTTTCCTTAGCCAAGAACTTAATTTAATAATCAAATCATGATTACAAAGCAATGACAACCTGTCATTGATTTCCCAAAAGCTTGACCTAACTGGCCGCTGGATAAACCCCAATGGTCATTGACTTCTTAAGACCTGACTTACCTGGTCGCTTAAGAATATTTATGAATGACTACCTGTCATTGACTTCTCAAGAGCCTGACCAACCTGGTCGCTTGAGGAACACAACCAGACTAGGTTAGAGAAGTTTGTGTTTACAAGAATGCTTCTTAGATAAGCATATTACATAAGATGAAGTTCAAATGATTACACTTAAAAGATATACAATGAAAGTTATAAGTGTTTCTCTCTTTGATGTGTGGTAATGTTGTGGCTTTAGTGTCTTTAAATATTCACACACATCCACATGCATGCTTGCGTTCACGCGCTCTTTCTTCCTTTCTTTCTTTTCTATTTTATGCTTGCTCTCTCACTGGCATCTTTCACCTTCCATATTCTTCAAAATATATATGGGATAAATAGATCCGTTGGAGGATAGATCTGTTGGAGGGTAGTATAGGAATTGACCTTTGAAGTATCCATTGTATGAAGGTTGCTTCATATGCAGTAGTTGAGCGGCACTTGCAGTAGAGAGTTGTTTAATGGTGGGACGTGAGAAGTCTTCTTTACTTCAAAAGTAGATTTTCTTTTTGAAATTTTGTCACATCAAACACTATAGAATCTTAATCCAAATCTTCTGATCAGGAGCTTCTTATAAAAGTGGTTTGAAGCTAATTAGGATCTGTCTTCGTAAGGAAATGTCTTTTTGACTGTACTTTCCTTTAGTATAATACTCATCATAATCAGAGGCTTCATATAATAAATGAATTAAATCTTGATCAGAGTCTAGAGCCTAGATGATTTAGACTACAAAGTCTATTCAGAGTAAGGCTTTAAAGTACTACAATCCATAATGAATGTGAACAAGAAATACAGAAGCATTTAATACTTTGTTCAGCTCATATGCATTGACTATTAGTGAATATTTCCTTTGCTTACCAACTTCTAGTCAAAGGCTTCTAATATAAATTAGTGAAGCTTGAGTACAATTCAGAGGTTGTCTTCAGAACATTGAGAGACTTCAGAGTCCTTTGAGTACTGAGTTCTGAGACTTGTACGCACTTATAGTCAGAGATTTATCAGAGTTTATCTAGATGGTTTCTCTTCAGAAACATTGACTTGATAATCTTGATGTTTAACTTGCTTAAAACACATTTTTGTATTCTTCCTTTGTTCAGCATGTGTTTTCATTTCTTCAATCTTCTTTCTGCTTTCTTCAGACTTTGTCTGCATTCAAATTGATTTCATTAATGGCATAGCTATCTTCAGAGTCTGGCTTTTATAATTTAATGTCGTTCAGACTTTGCTTCAAACTTTGCTTTGATTTGAATTTTGCTTTCCATTTGCCTTTGCTGTCTTCTGAGTTGACAATCATAGTTGGCTTCTTTCAAAGTCTTTAACTACCAGATTGTCTCCAAACAAGCAATTGATGTTCCTTGATCAAAATCTGCTTCAATCAATATTTGCTCTTTCCATTAGATTTCGTTCTGATCTTTGAGTATATGCACACTTAAAAAACAATTAGTGTACAAAATTGTTCTTCTACACTTTGTTATCATCAAAACATAAAGGTATGTAGATGTAATACCAAACATGTTCTTACACAAGGCTGATTGAACTTCTTGAAAGGTCATGGACTCTTTCCATATAAGAGGGTTTCTTTGAAGTGAGCATGAGATCTTGGTGAAGCACACAACAACAACAACGCTTGATCTTCATCATTAATCTTGACCTCAATATTTTCAAGATCAAGAATTAACTTGTTGAACATAGTTAGTTGCTCAGCCAATACTTTGTATTCACTCATTTTGGATGAATACATAGCTTTCTTCATTTACAGACGTTTGACCAAGGATTTGGTCATAGACAAAACCTCGAGGTTTCTCCATATACCTGCTACAGTTTTCTCCTTTGAAACCTGCCTCAGAACCTTATCTCCAAGGCTCAAGATGATTGCAATATGGGTTGTCTCGATCATTGTCGTCTTCTGCTTCTTCGTTAGGGCAACATCCATTTTCTTTGATTCTTTCAACGCTACCATGCTGAACTAGTAGGGCTTGCATCTTCAGGTGGCACAAACCAAAATCATTCACACCGGTGAATTTCTAAATCTCATACTTTGTTGGCGACATATTCTCCTCGACGCTCACTGCACTAGTTTATTATGAAAGCGATGTCTATGAAATAGAGTATGATCAGCTTCTTTATAAGCAAGAAAACCATAAAGTAAAGGGAAAGATAGAAGAAAGAGAAAAAAAAGACAATTCAAAGTGGTTTAAAACCCTGGATTCTTGATTCAATTACACATTAGGAACAATATTTACAACTGAATCTCAATCATGCCACTTTCTCCCTATGATTAGGATTATCGGGTATTGATTGATAAGTGATGACTAGTATGTTATTTATAAGAAAACTAAACCCTAGTGATCCACTATCGCACGCGGGTCAAAAATGAGTTTAAGAAAAATTAATAACGGGAAGCGACACTTGAATGTAGTATCGCAAGGATTCTTGTAGTGAATTAACCAATTACAGTAACGGCTTATGGGGGATTTGGTTTTGATTTAGAAAAAAGTGATTAAAAGTATAAGTGATTAAAAATATAAGTGATTATAAGATAAGTTAATTTGTTGTTCATTCTCCCACTTATCATTGATCATATAATTCCTAAGCCCCAAGCGGATTCCATTCCCTTTTGATTACAATAACAATTACCAAGCGTGATTGAAACTAATATATGATTTATGTTCTTAAATCAAAATTAAGCAAATAGATAATGAAACACGAATTAAGAAAACGCGGTTACGGTTAACAGAACATACATCAATCGAATTAATCCAATCCTATTCTATAAAATATGCAATTGAATTAAGCAAGCAACAACAACTGAGTAAAGTATTCAGATTATAGATAGAATTGAAAAGGGAATTGAAATTACTTGAAAATTATATTAACCTCAAAGTTAACGGAGATACGCTTACAGCAGATCAACCCGAAGGAGTTTAGCTCTCCATAAGATTCATACCAAGCAAAAGCAAAAAATTGTGAACAGTGAAAAGAAGGTCCGTATGAATAGTGCACGGCTTCTAAGAATAGGAAAACATCACAAATTCCGATTATAACCCAACTGGGTCGAAAAAACATAAAAAAAAGGCGACCCAAAACTAAATATTTCTAAAGTCTGGAACTTCAACGAATTATTTGAGCATGCTACACTCCGAAACAGCTCCTGGCTTCAACACGAAACTTGTAGCTCTTTGTCTTAGCTTTCGAACGCATATTAGAACGCGTCAATCCGATTCTCGTAGCTCAAGTTACGGCCTGCATGGTGAACATGTATCAAGTAACTGCTAATGCTGAAAATAAGATGCGAAAATAAAATAAAGCTAGAAACAAACTTAAATATGAAAACACATTAAAATAGTAAAAATACTCAAATAAGCTGTAGAAATTTCTAACTATAACAATGGAAGAATGTGCATGAATATGCACTTATCACCTAGGTTTCAACTAACATACTAAACAATTGGCCCAACAGACTTGTCCAATTCAACTTGCTAACTTAAACAACAAGTTAACTAAGACATATGCATGCAAGAACAGACTTCGACTACGGCATGCATATATTCGACTACTCTTGAACTATGAAGCTATCTCTATCGAGGCTAGAGTTCGATCCAAATACCACAATGGTAATGAATTATTATGTGTGCTTCATGTATCATACTATGATGTGTATGTATTGAATGAATAATGAATTAAACAAGTTTCATGATGATGAGTGAGAGTAAACCTAGAGTTATAGCTAGGTGAATGAAATTATTATAGATAACTTAGGTTATGGTAATTAACTTAATTTGTGATGCTTGAATGTAAGAAGTACCTCGGTGTGTACCCGTGAGCGGGTAGTCATGTGAGATGAATTGTCCCATCCATGAAATGACAAGGCATGGATGGGAAACAATGTCATAATTATGATGGAAACATATTATGATATATTGTGATTGTGATATAATCACATGGAAATTGTATATAATCCCATGATGATGGTGATATAATCACATGGAGATTGATGAGATTAATCACGTCGTGATTAATGAGAATAATCATGTATTCAGAAATAATGCAGACTCATGCCCTTTACGATTATGATGCTTATGTAAAGTAGAATTAGGATATACACACTATTGATTCGCACACTCAAAGTGGGTTAGAGTCTCATACAAATAAAGATTCTCTTAAGTGGGTTAGACTCACATAGAGGAAAGATATCTCATAAGTGGGTTAAAGTCCCATAGAGGAGTGAAACTCAAAGCGGGTTAGAGACACATACAAGTAATGGTCCTATACAAGTAATGGTCCTTAAAGTGGGTCCGAGTCCCATGGAGGAGCTAAATTAATAAGAAAGACGAATCAAGATACAAACATCTGTGACTCGTGTCCATATTCCTAGACATAGGATCGGTCGGGGAAAGATGCTTTGTTGCATTTCTGAATAGTGTTCATTGAGTTATGTGAGCTCATGTTGTGTGTTTCAATACAAAGCGTAAAATTCCTTGAAAGCTTAAGTCCTTGTTACATTGTGTGAGTGATACACAAGTAACAAAGGTAAAGGCTTAAACTAAGAAATCGATAAGAGTCCCTTTAGATTCGAGTGGACCCATAAGATAGGGGAACTAACTTAGATTATTATCTCACCCCACTATTATTGTTGTTTTTCAGGTAGCTCTTTGCAAGTTAAAGGCAAGGGCAAGCTTGCTTGATGGTGTTTGGCGACTTGACTTTTTAGTCATGATCTTCCACTCTTGATTATATGGATATTGTACATAGATCCTAGTTTGGTTTAGACACTTTTGTATATCATGTGCCATTTTATATATATTATTCGTTTTGGACATGTATATATAATGATGTCGATAGACTCTTTTGATGTATCAGTACCAGTTACACTATATATATATATATGATCGTACCTGGATCAGTCAGTATCTGGTGGCCAACAACGTCGTCTGGACTTCAGCTCCGGTGAGGTTGAAAGACGGCGGGGGGAGGGGGGGTGTACCTGCAAGGTACTCTGACACTCAAGTAAGGTAACGGTCAGAGAATAATAGCAAGTACAGAGATGAGAGTAAGAAAGTGTGTGTAACCTGACCCTCTCAAGTGAGAGGGTATTTATAGAGAGCCCCCAGCGCGGGGCCAACGGTCACTAGCACTGGGCTGGATTTCCAGGCCTAATCCAAGTAACTGCCAGGGCTTACGTGGCGTAGTGAAGACCAGCACATGGTCTTCGCCCTGGGGTAACCGTTCCTAGATCTCCGGAATTAGGGCAGACCGATTCCATCGGAAGTGGGTGGTTACATGAGAACGTGTCCTCGCGGGGAGGAGTCTTGCGTGTCGGGAAGAGACGTGTCCTCGCGGGGAGGACTCTTATGTGCAGAAGGAGATGGCTCCTCGGGGGAAGGAGCACCTGAGTGTCGAGGAGGGGCGAGCTCGGAGATACTTAGCGCCTCTGCCCGACGCTCTATGCCGTGTGTGCCCGAACACCGCCGAGGTGTGGCGTGTGCCCGACGCTGCTGAGGTGGGCCTGTGCTCTACGTTGGTCGTGCTAAGAGGCCTTTGTTGGGCCATCCCAGAACGTGTGGGTTGGGCCTGCTCGATTGAGGAGCAGACCCTGACCCAGTCCAGAACAGGAGCCCCCAAGTCGTTGCTCTGAGGTGTCAGAGTAATGACTTAAGGATCAGCACCATGTCGAGGAAGCATCCCGTCGAGGAAGGGATTTCGAACGTGTTCGTGGTGCCGGGGCGATCCTTGTCGTCTGATACCCGCGATTGCCCTTTTGTAGGGAAATGTGCCAATGGGGAAACTTCCCGGCATTGACGGGCTTACCACTACGAGCGAGGAATGTTGGGCGTGCAGAAATCTTGAAGTCTGCTCGAGTTCGATAGGTCGTTGCTGGGCGACGAGCAGCCAGAGGAGGACGTAGTCGACTAGGTGTTTACCTGTTTGTTACGCTTGGCCTGCGAGCCACTTTCTTTTGTAATGACTTTTGTCCGGCCTGTGTGCCAGGGGCTTTTTGATACTTTGTAATGTTTGTATGTTTTCGATTGTGTGTGATGTTATTGCATTTGCTATACTTTGTTTATTTTTGAAGTAATAGAGATTTTGGGGATTGCTCGACTTCGATAATCCTCGACTGCGTAGAGAGCTGGTCGAGTGGCCGGAAGTCTATTCCGACCTTCGACGAGGCTAAGAGCTTGGTCGAGGTCTTAGCTTCGTGGCGTGAACTTCCCATCGCGAGCTGGGTGTTCTGCCTAATTGGTACGACGATGCAGGAGCTCGATCGAGGTGTCATCGTCAGATTAAAGTGCTCGCACACATACAACGCAGCCCTTGACCATCGTGTTTCGTATAGGGGTGTCGCGCTTGTACCCTAGTGCGTCCCCGTAACCGCGATGCTAGTGTGTCGCGGGCAGTGCTTAACTGTAATACTGTTTTAGTTTCTCAGCGTCCCATGGTCGAGCAAGTTCTTCCCCATGCAGGTTCTCGAGGAAGTAGGCTCCTGTCCCCGTTTTCGCGCTGACGTGGTAAGTGTCCTCCCAGTTCGCGGCAAGTTTCCTTCCCGCGAATCTTTCTGGTTCCTTTGTAGGACGAGGGTGCCTACTCGAAAATCACGTTTGATAACTTTGTCGTTATAACGCAAAGTTATTTTCTGTTTAAGTGAAGCTTCTCAGAGGGAAGCGCCCGAACGTGTCTCCTTGACGAAATCGAGCTCTTCCCTCAGGGCTTCGTTGTTCGCATCTCTGTCGAGGGGGGCTTCCGTCCTCCTCCTCGTCGGGGAGGAGAGTCTTCTTCTTTGTGGCTGCGGGGACCTTCCTTGCGTCTTGACTCAAGGGCGATTTGCGCTGCCTCCGACTCCTCGAGCTCGATGTACGACTGAGCTCGTTGGAGGAGGTCCTCCAGATGGCAGGGTCCGCGGAGGCCCACGGACTTGGCAAAATCAGATCCAAAACGTAATCCATGGATGATTAAATACTTCTTCATATCGTCGGTCGTATGAACCTCAATGACTTCTCTATTGAATCTCTTAATGTAGTTCCGGAGAGATTCGTTCTTCCCCTGGAAGATGCTTTCTAGGGAAGCCTCCGTCTTCGGGTATCGATGAGACGTAGTAAAGTGTTTGGTGAAGCGTTGTCTGAGCTGCTTCCAGGATGTGATCGACCCGGGTGCCAGACCCTTGTACCAAGTCATGGCGCCCTTCCGCAAGGTGGTGGGGAAAAGCCTGCACTTAATGGCTCCCCTGATGTTTCTCAAGTCGAGCATGGCTTCAAAACATTCGACGTGTTCGTCAGGGTCGGCCAGGCCATCGTAGGTCCCCAGTGGCGGGGGTTTCTCCATGCCCGCGGGAATTGGGGCGTTCATGATCTCCCATGATAGAGGGGTCCCCTGGTCGTCGTCGTCGCTTCCGGCCGGGGACCTCGAAGGGGATCGATGATGCCGTGGAGGGGAATTCCTTGAACGGTTCCTCGGTCTCTCCTCGGTGGTTTTGGACTTCTTGGTAGTTGAGGGCCTGGGTTCCTTCATAGGCGGGGAATGATGGCGCTTCTGGGAGATCGTCGGCTGGGGGCGTTCAAAGAGTGGACGACGGCCCTCACGCACCAGCGAGGGGGTTCGAGATTCTTCGGATGGAGTCCTTCGTGGGGAAGGGGAGCGGCGAGGTGAGGGTGGACGACAATGTCTTCGCGGGGAAGATCGCAGTGTCCGCCCTTGCTCTAGTGCTTCAATTCTGGTATTCTGGTGTGCTATCAGCTGATTGGTCTGATTGATCAAGGCAAATAGGGCCACGGTGCTCGCATCTGCATTGGGCGGAGGAGCAACTGGCTGGAAGACGGCTTGCTGGTCGTCCTGGCGGGCGGCGTCGTAAGCCGTGTCTTGGGAGTTCGGGGAGGCGGTTTGCCCGTCCCTGACGTCACGTTCTTCGACGATGAGGGCGGCAGCATCCTCATGGTGGTTTCCGTTCTCGAGCTGCGTGAGGACGGTGTCCAGAGCTTTGGTAGCAGACGGGTTGTCGGCCATGCTGGTGATGAACGAGAGGATTGCTTTGGTTTATCGGAGGAAAAACGAGGAAGCAACGGTTCCCACAGACGGCGCCACTGATCGTACCTGGATCAGTCAGTATCTGGTGGCCAACAACGTCGTCTGGACTTCAGCTCCGGTGAGGTTGAAAGACGGCGGGGGGGGGGGGGGGTGTCGCTCCGGAAAGATTCGCATCCAACGGTACAAACCCGAGAGTGGAGCAGAAAACACAGAGTCGCCAGCAATGTGTATTTATCCCGAGAGAGGGAAAGGAAACACTGCATAAACCTGAAGAGAAAGGGGGAAAGACATGGTCATCGCAACCATAGTCTGGGTTCGGGAGTCGGTTATGCGAGGGGAAAGTGTTAGCACCCCCACGCATCCATCGTACTCGATGGGATCCACGCTTGTTGTCTAAACGGAGGGTGAGTTGTCCTACTATCTATGGCTGAACAAAAGAAAACGGGGATGGGGGTGACTAAGACGGACTCGGTAGGACATATTCGATGCCCTAGGCCTACGTACTCCCTCAGTGCAATGGGAAAGTCAGAGTCAACGTAGTTTGGACGAGAACAGTGGGGGAAGGTTGCTCGCCAAGACAATCGTTGTCTTGTGCCTATATATCCTCAATCGGACGAGAGAGAGGAATCAGAGCTAATGTAGTTCGTGGGTACGACCACGAATGGGTAAGTATTTTTTACGTGAGCGACGAGCTCTTTTCTGAAAATGAAGTTTGAAACCCAACGATCCCGAAGGATAAAAAGATTTGAATTTGTTTTGTGTTTTTTAGACAGAAGTGTTTTTTTAAGTTAGTTCATAACTTGCATTGCACCAAAGTCTAGGGCACGGGGACGAATACTTAACGAATCGTCCCAAGACAGGACACTCACTAAGCACTCTAGAAATATGAGAGGAAGCCCCTCATTTCTCATTCCCCACGCTTAAGGCTCGTGCGCAATACACTTTATCTTTATTAAGTGTTTTCAAGAAGTTTTGAGATGAGAAGAGAGAAGACCCAAAGGAAACTCTAAAGGGAAACTAAGAGTCCTAATGTTATCATGCATGGATGGCATATGGTTAGTGAGGCTTAGGAGAGACGACTACCTAAAACCTAATGCTAATCCTACTCCAAGCTTAATAAAAAATTAAGTTGGACTAGGTAGCTCTAAAGGGAGAGAATCCAAGACTTAAACAAGTCTTGAGATCCATGGGAGGAAGAGAGTGAAAGAGAAGAATGAGAAAAGAAGGAGAAGATGAGATACAATAAATGGCATCAAGCACATCACATCATAAATGTCCAACTCAAATCATCAAAAAAATTTCAAAGATCAATGCAAAACAATCTCAAGTAAGCATGCAAAGATAAACATGAAAAAAAGGCAAGCATACTTGTATGGAATGCACAATTAAGCATACATGGACTTCATATCAAGATGAAATGAGACAAATAAGAAGATGATGAAAGCAAGTCAGAACCAAGATCATATTATCATCAACAATTCACATGTGCAAAAGGAAATCAAAGCATGAAACATTATGCACCAAAGAAAGCTACAAAAAGAGGACAAAGTTCCAACACCTAAGCATACTCAAACATGATTCAAACATGATCCATAAATGGAAAAACTTGGTCACAAGGGACCTCAACCAGGGGTAAACATCATATCAAATGCACATACAAAGAATCAAGAAGAAACTCAAGCAAATAGGCATGGCAAGTCAACTTGTGTAAAGAGGTGTCAAGATATAGTCATGCATAAGTCATTTAAGCACAAATAAACAAACATATATCAAATGACACTAAAAAACTGTGAGATTAAAACTCAAATGACTTAAGTCAGAAGTCAATCACGTGTCAAAAGATCTCACAAAAATTCACAAGTTAAGCACCTCAAACAAATGAGCAAAGATCACATAGGAACCATGAACCAATATGCAAAGGAGAGGGACTAAAATACAATATGCAAAGAGTTTAAAAATATGAGGAAAATATTTTTAGGAACCTCAACATGTCCTCTAACATATGCAAAAATAATGGGATGCAAATCATGTACCAATAATGAGAACAAAAATCCACAAGGCAAATTGTGCACAATTGAAGCAATTCACAAAGAAATTGAACAAACAATTAATTCAGAGGTACAAAATAAAATAAAAAATAAAAATAAAAATTTGTCAAAATTTTATAAAATGCCAAAGATGATCCATGATTTTTTTGGTAATTTTTTGATGCATAAAACTATTTTTAAAAATAAAAAATGAAAATACAACAATTAAATAAAATAAAATGAAAATAAAATGAAGCTAGGGGTGCAACAAGCAACAATCCACGTTGAAAACATCAGATGGGCTGAAGGAGGGGGTGGGAAAAGCAAGCCCAGTCTATTCAAATAATCAGCGCATACCAAACAAAAAAAACAAAAACCCAGTCAACTCACACCAGCCACAAGATTAATCTCACGCACCACATTCAGTCAACCAAAACCAAGGTAATCAAGATTAACGCATCAGATCACAAGGCACACCATAATAAATGTAATCATGCACACACAAAGATCAATCTGGACATAATATAAGGTCACGTGATAGGCATGTGGCATTTTAATGTGCTGGCACAACATACATCATCAGATCCATCCAACGCATCAGATTAAGTCAATCAAATCCACAAGTAAACATGATGAGTGGTTCAGATTAGCATGCACATGATAACAAACGTGGACTAGCACACACACACATTAAAGAAAACACCAGAAAATTAAATGAAGTGGCAAGATCTGGACCATCAGATCAACACCACGAACGGCCAGGATTACGTCTTCTTCCTTCAAACCTCAGACGACCTGAAAAGCAAACCAGGTGCCGGAACCCTAGCTCCGGTCACCTTCTCCGGCGAGCACAACCTCAAAATTTTCCAGAAATTAAACATGAACACATCATTTTGTTCAGATTTTCACAAGGATCAAGGATATGCAATTAGTTTCAACAGATCATTAACACACAAAGCAAATCGAAGAGATAAAGTTTAGATCTAAAAACTTCAGATCTACAATACAGCCATGATACACGTCCAAAATCACATCTAAACATATCAGCATGATCAGCAACTCATGAGGAACACAATGCACACCATAAAATCAAGTTACATGATGATGAATTTCACACTAACCTGAGAATTGTAGAGCTTAAAATACACTAAGAAAACCCTCTGGAAGCTGCAGATCTACTCCTTAGAACCTCTAATTGCAAAATAAATGCAATTAGAGCTTGGAATCGTGCTAGATCTTGAGATTTGAACTTGAACCTTCAAAACTGAATCTGATTAAAAACTCACTCTCAGCTCCAATCAATGGTTGATTCTTGCTCTATTTACTTCACTGATCAAGAATGTGAAATAAAATCTCAAAGAAACTCCAAGGAGGGTGAATTTCGAAGAGAGAAATGGAGAGAGCAAAATTTGGAATTCTGAGCAAATGAGAGTGCATGAGGGTGAAATGGACGTGTGATCCTCTTTATATAGACTTGGTTAGAGCACTGAGCATGATTAGGGTTTCATTAATCCCTTGATTAAGGCTAATGGAAGTAATTTGCAAAAATGCAAGTTGTGATGCACCTCTTAATCCATACGTGCCTTGGTCATGAAGTAAGTGTGATTCATTTCCATTTTACTTGCTGATCACATCTGAATTGAAATTGGGCCTTGTGGTTGATTGATTCATGAGATTTGATCCATCTTGCAAAAATGCATTTTGTGAAATAAGTGAGAAACATGTCACGAATTCACTTGATTCATGGGTCAAAAATGATCCTTATGGAGTGTACTTGGATGTTGTAATGTGACTTGAAGCATTAGAGGTCATTACAAGTCATTTTGAACCAAAATACAAAAGGTGGAAAAATGGATACATGTGTAAACCTTGAAAAACACCTTGCCTTCTTTTGATCATAACTTGAGAACCACAAATGGTATGGAGACAATCTAGTACTTTTTGGAAATGGGAGAGAAAGATCTTCAACTTTCATGTTTGAGAAAAATTCATTTGAAGCTTCCTTGATGATGAAAAATCAAGTTGAATGTGGTGGAAAAACTGCCAAAAATGGAAAGTTTCAAATTATAGGTCATTTCCATATTTAGTAACTTTTGCACAAACTCTTGATTCTTGATGAATGACATGAATCTTGACATTTGAGGACCATATAAGGGCATAAGACCTTAAAAATCATGAAGAGGCCCTCAAAATTCCATGGTTGACTTTCCTCCTTACAATTGACTTTTGCTTACTCCACAAGTAACTGATCCACTGAGCATCTTCCACAATGAACCACTAGCCAAGCCTTCCTCTATGAGCACTTGTGAGCATATGAAACCCATGAGAGCATGCTTGAATCCACAAAGTTCAACAAGAAGCCCTTTGAACCAAAACCCTAATTTGGTCCCTCTGGTTAGGAGGGAAAGATTCACTTGAAGTCCTTTGCCAATCTTGATCTTATGAAGATATGATGAACCTCCCAAACCACCTTGAGGCTTGAGACTCCTTTGAGATGAACCAAGTACCTTGATCCCATGCTAAAAACCAATGTTATGCACAGATGCTAATGCAAGAAATGCAAAGAAACATAAGCCAGTTAGCTAAAAACAAGAGAGCAAATTTTGGGGTGTTACAGCTGCCCCTATTCAATCAACTTGGTCCTGAAGGTATGATAGCAACAAACGTCATGCGTTCAAAGGATTCACGGAGATTGAATACCAAAAGAAACCTGAAATTTGCAATCCTCAAAGGAGGGACGACTCCACTGGGGAACAAGCAATAAATGCTGCAATGTCATAACACGGACGAGTGTTAGCTATGCTGGGGATAAGCACGGATGAGTGTCAAGGAATAAAAAAGGTTCAATACGGATGGGTATCGAAGAGGTACACGGACAAGTGTTAAAAGGGTTCAATACGGACGGGTATCGAAAAGGTACACAGACGGGTGTAAAAAGGTTCAATACAGACGGGTATCGAAAAAATACACGGACGGGTGTATAAAGGGTTCAATACGGACGGGTATCGAAAGGTACACGGACGGGTGTATAAAGGATCAATACGGACGGGTATCGAAAAGGTACACGGACGGGTGTAAAAAGGTTCAATACGGACGGGTATCGAAAAGATACACGGACGGGTGTAAAAAGGTTCAATACGGACGGGTATCGAAAAGATACACGGACGCGTGTAAAGAGGTTCAATACGGACGGGTATCGAAAAGATACATGGATGGGTGTAAAGAGGATTCAATACGGACGGGTACTGAAAAGATACATGGACGAGTGTAAAAAGGTTCAATACGGACGGGTATCGAAAAGTACACGGACGGGTGTATAAAGGATCAATATGGACGGGTATCGAAAGGTACACGGACGAGTGTAAAGGGTTCAATACGGACGGGTATCGAAAAGATACACGGACGGGTGTAAAAAGGTTCAATACGGACGGGTATCGAAAGGTTGTAAAGCAACTTTTATCGGGGATTAATCTTGCTGGGGAATGGAAGGAAACACGGACGAGTGTCTGACGGTAAAAACCTTGAGGGGGATAAACCAAAGGACCACCTGGACGAAGGGGTAAAAATGAAATCATGGATTAACGATCCTGGCAAACAACTCTGCAAGGGAATGTCAAATATTGCTTTGAATGACTAAACCCAACACTCGTGGAGTAAAGTCGAATGATATTCTCCTGAAATCCGGTTTTCCTGACGAAGGAAAACTCAAACCTGGCTTATGCTTCGGATGCATATGTTTGAATTTTTCGGTAATGCACCACACGAAGTGGAAATGCTACGCATTTAGGAGGATGCCATGCAAAAAATGCTTATGCAATGCAAAAAGACCGTCCCAGCAAAATAAACGCTGAGAACAGAAGCAGCTCCACCGAGGACGATAAACTACACTGTCATCAAACCAAAGAAACATGAGGAAAACTTCACCCTGCTAGGGAAGATCACAATCACCAATTTTGCTGGAGATGGACGAAACTTCGAGAGAATACCCACTCTGTTGGGGATGGAAATGAACACTGAAGATAGAAACTCCTCCGTCGGGGATCACCAAATACCTCAGAACTTGGATTTAACGCCTGCCAAAAACGATTGGACTTAAGACCTACTGGGGATACCAATCACCACCAGACTCTGCTTGGGGATGTCAGTGAGCTTAATCTGCTGCTAGGGAAATAACTTTACCCTCACCCTGCTGGGGATTAGATCAAACTGTTATCGGTGAGACTATACTTTCTAACCAATTGAGGAAAGTAGACCCCAGGACTCTGTGGGGATAATAACATCTTTGTCCACGAATCTCCTGCTGGAGATATAACAACATCCACCTTAGAGCAATCAACTTCTGAATGCTTGCTGGGGAATAATAATCCAAACACAACTTCGGCTGGGTATACAATCCTCTGTACTCCTGCTGAGGGGGACGATCCTCTTCGACACATCTTCTTGGAAAATAGTAGTTGTTAACATCTACTCTGCCAGGGGATAAACACATGTTTCCTGACTAGCTGAGGAAAAAACGACTGCCCCATACTCTGTGGGGAAACACCATCTTTGATCAAAGAAGATGCTCCATCAATCTCTTACAGAAGAGGCTGTAGAAATGACAGTTTCTGGTTACCTGCTGAGGAAAGATGAGCCAAATCAGAACTCTGGCTGGGGGTAAACCTCTTATATCCTGCTGAGGGGGACGAACCTCAACGGCTCCGCTTGGGGAATTACTTCTTTATACTCTGCTGAGGAAGACGATCCTCGAGACTCTAATGGGGAAGAGTAATAAACTGCTGAGGACGATCAGACTTCAAAGTCGAAGAGAGCAGCTCTACTGGGGAGGTACACCTGTCATCCTGTAAAACCAACAGAAAGGTCTATGTGCAAAAATGATTACTTTGATTATCATCATAGTGACTGACGCCTAAGCAATTGCCACTGTTTTCCAACTTGCTCCATAAAGCTTAACATTTTAGCATGTAATGTTTATCAAAAATATCGGACATTTTCACAAACAAAACAGGTAAAACAAAAACAAAAGCTCTTTGACTGAAATGCAAACTTTATTGAATGATCGGCCTGTAAATAGGCATTTACATTTGGAAGCAATTCCTGAAAAGAGGTAATTGCGCAAAAAGCAAAAGAAAATACACATGTCGGTAATGTGGGGAACGAACGTCCACCATGACTCGACTCAGCTATAACCCATATGACTTGTTTATCCGCAGATACTTGGCCTTTGAAGATGACTGACTGGACTGATTCCTTTCCTTCAAATTTTACAAGTGTGAGTAGCGCTCACAGATCGAACGCGGATCGTAGTCTTTGCTTTTAAATCCCTAACTTTTGCTTGGATCGCCCTTTTTGGGTTTTCAATCCACCGGGATACCCATTTTTGCCAAAGTTGCCTTTTCAGGTTTTCAACTTTGCGGGTTTATTCTTTTTTTCTTTTTATCCCTAATTTTTGCCCGAACCTTTTCTTTTTATGGTTCGCCAGGATGCCCCATTTTTGCCCGAACCTTCTTTTTATGTTCAGCGGGTCTTTTTTATGCAAAGTATTTTTTGACTACATCCGCGTTCACAGGGGACGTAAAATCTTCGCCATCCATAGTTGAAAGTAATAAGGCTCCATCAGAGAAAACCTGTCTTACTACATATGGCCCTTCGTAATTCGGAGTCCACTTGCCCCTGTGATCTGTTTGAGGAAGAGTGGTCCTTTTCAGGACTAATTCACCAGTCTGAAAACACCGAGGACGCACTTTTTGATTAAATGCCTTTTTCATCCTGCTCTGATGCAACCGGCCATGCGCAATGGCTTTCAATCTCTTCTCTTCAATGAGGTTCAGTTCATTCAGCCGGGAACGTACCCACTCAGCTTCATCAAGCTTCACGTCTGTCAGAATTCTCAAAGAAGGAATCTCAACTTCTAATGGCAGAACTGCTTCCATACCATACACCAGTGAGAAAGGGGTTGCCCCAGTTGATGTGCGTACCGAAGTACGATAACCGTGCAAAGCGTAAGGCAACATCTCATGCCAGTCTTTGTATGTCACTACCATCTTCTGCACAATCTTCTTAATGTTCCTATTTGCCGCTTCAACAACCCCATTCATCTTCAGACGATAGGGAGAAGAATTATGATGTTCGATTTTAAAGCTCTGACATAGCTCCTTTATCATCTTGTTATTCAGATTTGAACCATTATCAGTCATGATTCTCTCCGGGACTCCATACTGGCAGATGATGTCCTTCTTAATAAACCGGGCTACCACTTGTCTGGTGACGTTGGCATACGATGCTGCTTCTACCCACTTCGTGAAATAATCAATAGCCACCAGGATAAAACGATGTCCATTCGAAGCAGTTGGCTCGATCTTCCCAATCATGTCAATGCCCCACATGGCAAAAGGCCAAGGGGACGACAAAACATTCAGAGGAATAGGTGGTACGTGCACCTTATCAGCATATATCTGGAATTTATGACATTTCCGGGCGTATTTAAAACAATCAGACTCCATAGTCATCCAATAATACCCTGCTCTTAACAATTTTCTTGCCATAGCATGCCCATTGGCGTGAGTACCAAAGGAACCTTCATGAACCTCTTCCATTAACAGGCCTGCCTCGTGTTCATCAACACAACGTAGCAAGACCATGTCAAAGTTTCTCTTGTATAACACATCGTCCTTATTCAAAAAGAAGTTTCCTGATAACCTCCTCAATGTCTTTTTATCCTTGGAAGATGCCCCGGCTGGGTATTCCTGACTCTTTAAAAATACCTTGATATCATGATACCAAGGCTTTCCATCTGATACACCTTCAACTGCAAATACAAAAGCAGGTCTGTCCAAACGCATGATTCTGATTGAAGGAGTTTCATTCCAACGATTCACTTGATACATTGATGACAACGTTGCCAACGCATCAGCCATCTGATTCTCTATCCGGGGAATGTGATGGAAGTCTACTCTGTCAAATAAAGGTAACAACCTTCTGGCATAATTGTTGTACGAAACAAGATTCGCTTGACGAGTCTCCCATTCACCTGTAATCTGATTAACCACCAACGCAGAATCACCATAAACATCGAGGTTCTTGATTCTCAAATCAATTGCTTCTTCTAACCCCATGATGCATGCTTCATACTCTGCCTCATTGTTGGTGCATACGAACGTCAATCGGGCAGTGATGGGTATATGAGAACCCTTTGGAGCCGTAAGGACTGCCCTGATTCCGTTACCATATGAATTAACAGCTCCGTCAAAAACCAACTTCCACTGAGAACCAATCTCAGGTCCTTCATCAGGCAAAGGTTCTTCACAATCCATCATCTTCAGATACATGATATGCTCATCCGGAAATTTAAACTTCATCGGTTGATAATCCTCAATTGGCTGTTCGGCAAGATATTCTGACAAAACACTTCCCTTAATGGCCTTTTGGGAAACATACTGAATATCGTATTCCGTCAGAACCATCTGCCAACGGGCTATTCTACCAGAAAGTGCCTGCTTTTCAAACACATACTTGATCGGATCCATCTTCGAAATCAATAGGGTTGTGTGGTTTAACATATACTGCCTCAAACGCTTAGCGGCCCAAGCGAGTGCACAACATGTTTTCTCCAGCATCGAGTACCTTGACTCGCAATCAGTAAACTTTTTACTCAAGTAGTAGATGGCGTGCTCCTTTCTACCTGACTCGTCTTGTTGACCGAGCACACAACCCATCGAATTCTCAAGAACCGTGAGATACATAATCAAAGGCCTTCTTGGCACTGGCGGTATAAGGACCGGAGGTTCATGCAAGTATTCTTTTATCTTTTCAAACGCCTTTTGACAATTTTCATTCCACCTAACCGCTTGATCTTTTCTTAACAACTTGAAGATTGGTTCACACGTGGCTGTGAGATGCGAGATGAACCTAGCAATGAGTTTAATCTCCCCAAGAAACCACGAACCTCTTTTTCTATTTTCGGTACAGGCATTTCTTGTATGGCTTTTACCTTTGCAGGATCGACCTCAATACCTTTTTCACTAACAATGAACCCCAGCAATTTTCCTGATCTCACCCCGAAGGTGCATTTATTTGGATTCAACCTCAGTCTGAATTTCCTCAATCTTTCAAATAACTTCTGAAGATTCACTAGATGTTCTTCCTCCGTCTGTGACTTCACAATCATGTCATCAACATAGACCTCAATCTCTTTGTTAATCATATCATGAAAGAGAGTCACCATCGCCCGCTGATAGGTTGCCCCTGCATTTTTCAATCCAAAGGGCATCACTTTATAGTAGAAAGTTCCCCACGGTGTTATGAACGTTGTTTTCTCCATGTCTTCTGGGGCCATCTTAATTTGGTTATACCCAGAGAAGCCATCCATGAAGGAAAACACAGAATACTGAGCGGTATTGTCAACTAACACGTCAATGTAAGGGAGCGGGAAATCGTCCTTTGGGCTTGCTCTGTTCAAATCCCTGTAATCAACACACATCCTGACCTTCCCATCCTTCTTAGGTACAGGCACGATGTTAGCAACCCATGGAGGATAATTTGTTACGGCAAGAAATCTGGCATCTAGCTGTTTCTGAACCTCTTCCTTGATTTTGACAGACATCTCCGATTTAGTTCTTCTCAACTTTTGCTTGACCAGAGCACAACCTTCTTTAAGTGGTAGCCGGTGTACAACAATATCAGTATCGAGCCCGGGCATGTCTTGATAAGACCAGGCAAAGATGTCCACATACTCACAGAGCATTTCAATCAATCTTCCCTTGACACTGTCTTCCAATGCAGCCCCTATCCTTACTTCCTTTCTGGCGTCCTCGGTTCCCAAATTCACAATCTCAATTTCCTCCTGATGAGGTAGGATGACTCTCTCCTCTTGCTTCAACAATCTGGCCAACTCTTCGGGCAGTTCACAATCTTCGTCAGTCTCTTCTTCAGCCTGATAGATTGGATTGTCAAAGTCATACCGAGCTATAACTGAGTCATGATCAGTGTCATCTGAACAAAAAGACCTGCATGATTGATGAGGTATGTTTAATATGTATGCAACAAAAGAAACACATTGCCATTTTGATGTGGGTTTTTAATGCATAAAAATAAAACAGAAAGACAGAGATCAAAATATTTGAGTGTGAAAAGTCCTTTATTGATGATAAAGCAAAACATGCAACAGTTAAAAGCCCTACAAATAAAATCACTACGTCTTGGGCAGAACGCATGATTAACATAGCAGAAAAACAAAGCAATTACTCGAAGCTAGTCACTTGAATGACTCTTTCAGAAGACCAGTTGCACAGACTTTCTCCTGGGACGCAAGGGCGGATCCAGTTATCCATGTCATAATCACTGTCTCCTTCTTCCTCAATGGCATTAACTCTGTCGAAGAAAACACCGGCACTGGTGAAACGGACTGGGCCATAGAATTTGGGAGGATCCCCGGCTCTCTTGGGTGGCTTGTATCCCAATCCATAGGTATCCCTCTTCTCCTGAACTTCAACCACTTGGCCCCACCTCTGTGAGCTTCCAGCTTCAACCACAGCTTTGGCGTCTTTAAAGGAAGACATAGAAACCTCAGATTGATCTGCCACTGCAGGCTGCTCTATAGCTTCAAACTGGACAACCTCTTCAGAAACCTTCACCTTCTCAAATCCCTGACACAAAGTCTCATGGATTTCACCATCCACTTCCACGTATTTGAAGGTTGACAGCTGACTAATCATTATGTCTTCTTCTCCGCACACTGTCACTACGTGACCATCAACCATGTATTTCAACTTTTGATGCAAAGTGGAGGTTACAGCGCCTGCACCATGGATCCAGGGACGACCCAACAGACAGCTGTATGCTGGCTGAATATCCATTATATAAAATGTTGCATCAAAGATTTCCGGCCCAACCTTGATCGGAAGCACAATCTCACCAAAGACAGATCTCTTCGAGCCATCAAAAGCTCGCACCACCAAGTCGCTTAGTGTACAAATAAGTCCCCTGGTATCTAACTTCATTAATGCTTTCTTTGGCAATACATTCAACGATGATCCAGTATCAACTAACACATGTGACATTAGTGAACCACCGCACTCAATCGAAATATGCAGGGCATTGTTATGATTCCTTCCAGCAGGAGTCAAGTCAAGATCTGTAAAGCCCAAGCCATTGCCCGCATTCACATGCGCTACAACCCCTTCCAGTTGATTAACAGAAATCTCTTGAGGAACAAAGGCCGCATTCAAAACTTTCAGAAGAGCATTCCTATGAGCTTCAGAACATAACAACAATGACAGAATAGAAATCTTCGACGGGGTTTGATGTAACTAGTCCACGATTTTGTAATCACTTTTCCGGATGAGTCTCATAAACTCCTCTACATTTTCAGAAAAAGCATCATCAACCGGCTTTACTGTAGAATCAATAACCACTGGAGTCTGAACAGAACCATCAGCTACCTGTTTTCCCTTATCCTACCCAGATGGGTTGATCATTAATAGGAGTAAGCACTCTACCACTTCTTGTTATAGCATCAGCTTCAACCTTAACTTCAGGACTAGAACTCACTGGTGAAGTAGTCATTAATTCCTACTTTTGTCCATTGACAAACACCTCGGCGCCATAATTCCAGGGAATAGCCTTAGAACTTTCATACGGAATGGGTCCTGCTCTTGTGATAACAACTGGTGATGGTCTTGCCGGACCTGAAATGGTAATTGTTTTGAACGGGATGGTGATAGTAGCAACCTTCTCACTAACAACCTCTTCTTGTTGATTACCTCTATCAAATTGTAAGCAACCCTCATTAATCATACTATGGATACTCATCTTCAACGAATCACAACCATTATCCTTCGTCAAACAATCTGAGCAGTTCTCATCACAACCCGGATAGACGCCACCCTTCAATAACCTGTTTTTAACCACAGCCAGCGGAGTCTTCAGCTCCTCAACATCCATTATTAGATTCAAAGCTTCACCTTCCTCAATTATCGCATTCACCCTCGGCCCAGTGTGATCAGGCATCGGGTTTTGAATAACATTGGGACCAGCATTTGAGAAATTGATAGCCTTGGAGTCTACAAGGTCTTGCACCTTGTGATGAAACGCCCTACATTTCTCCACAGTGTGCCCCGGAGCACCAGAGTGAAAATCGCAGTGTGCGTTAGCATCGTAGCCTCGTGGAAGTTCCCCTATTGGTGGAGCCAGGGTACGGAGCTCTACTAGACGCAACTGCAGCAAATGTTGCAACAACTGTGCATACGACATCAGTGGTTGTTCAAAATGTCTCTCTGCATTTCTTTGTCTATTCTGATATTGGCCATGCTGCCTGTTCTGATTAGCATTATTCCTTTGTTGCTGTGGTGGAGGTAACATTGCTGGAATAGTTACCGATGCTACTTGTTGATTACTGCTCTGGCACTGTTTCCCTTTTCCCTTGTAAGATGATACAGCATTGGCCTCTCCTTTCTTCTTATAACCATCAAAAGGCTTATTTCCATGCCCGGAAGACGATCCGTCACCACTAGAAACTTTTCCAGCCTTAATTCCAACCTCTACCTTCTGTCCGATCGCAATCACATCTGCAAACTTGCCTAGTGAACAAGGCAATAGATTTTCATAATAGTGCTTAGGCAGTGTGTCCATAAACATATCCAACATCTCTTTTTCCAACATTGGTGGCTGTACCCTAGCCGCCAATTCACGCCACCTTTGCGCGTATTCTTTGAAACTTTCATCATTTTTCTGGGACATGCTCAACAGCTGAGTTCTGTTAGGAGCCATGTCTGTGTTGTACTGGTAATGCTTGATAAAAGCTGCAGCTAGCTCTCTCCAAGTACGAACATCTCTACTTTCCATCGCCATGTACCATTCCAAAGACGCGTCGGACAGACTGTCTTGGAAAAAGTGCATCATTAGCTTCTCGTCCTTGGCATGGGCAGCCATCTTCCTGGTATACGCCTTTACATGAGTTCTCGAGCAAGTAGAACCATTATACTTCTCCAGTGTAGGAATCTGAATCTTGTGTGGAATGACAATATCAGGGACCAACCCTAGGTCGTCCAAATCTATTCCCAGATCATCCTGCTTCACAACCCCTTTTAGTGGCGCCTCGATTAAACGGATCCTCTCATCACTGACCACAGGAAGACCGACGTCCAAGCTTCTGACTGAAAAAACATCATCCTGTTGATCCTCAAAATGATGACCATGGATAGCTCGAACAGTGCTTCTTTCTCCAACCACTGAAGGAATCCCACCCTATCCACCAGCACCAGTGATATGAATGTTGATACCAGCACCACCTCCGCCCAGAGGAATAACACGATTAAGAAGACCACCGTGTAAAATACCATTTTCATCAACCTGCGACACCAAAGGCTGAACTAGAGTTCTAAATTCATTCTGACTCTGCACCACACCTTGCATCATCTCCATGAATTGATCGATGCGAGCTTGCATAGCTGCCATGTCTGCCTGAACTTTGTCCATCACTCTGCTTTGATTAAGCCTGGTAGAATACCGATGAGTTGGTTGATTAATCCTGACTGAAAAAGAGAGAGCATAAGAAAACCCAGAGAAACCGAGAAAACCTGCTATGCAAAAATGAAATGATTATGCAAATGCAAATGCAAACATGTATGAACATTATCAAGGCGATCTATCCCTTGATTCCAGTTTTAACAACAGAAGAGAACTGAATTCCTGATCATATAAAGAGAATAAGCATCTGTTACAACACAAGTCTGAATAAGCATAAACAAAAACCCCGACCAACAAGCCTGGCGGTGATCCCGGAAATACAAAGAAAACAGCAGCAAGGAAACTAAGGCATATCATCAAGACTCAGCCATGCTAGAATTCCCCATTCGTCATTCTTTTTGCACCAATCCTACATTTCCTTGAGAAGCTTCTTGGTATTAGGATGCTCTGGTCTCTGAATTAACTCCTGAATCAAAAGATCCCTCCTGTGCAAGATCCCTGTTAAACAACGACTGTGCAATTCCCCATCATCCTCTCCAGAAGCTCCTTAACATGTATGCAAGCTTGATCAAACAAGAACTTCAATAAGAAACCCTTAGCTCCTTGTTTCTCCGCAATATTACTGCTCAGAGCGGATTCACCAATATGAAGGGCAATAGCCATTTCTTTTATCCCAGGGTGTTCTTCAGAAAAGAATACTATGTCATGCCTGATGGGGATTCCCAAAATAAATGAGAACTCCTCCAACGTTGGAGCCAAGATATAGTCTGGGAAAGTGAAGCAACGCAAAGACGGGTCATAGAACTGAAGAAGTGTATGAATGGCATCCTTCTCATACTTGGAGATACTGTAGACAAACTTCAGAAGTCTCCCATACTCTCCACCGAACTCTGTACGAACTCTGGGACCAGCCATACTAATCAGCTTGTGAATCAACGTCAAGGTCGGGTCTGGGAACGAATAAGCAACAGTCTTCTTTCTCTAGACATCCATGTTAAGGCAACCTCAGAAAACCGAAATCAAGAGTAAGATGCAAGCCCTGAAAAATGTCAAACATGTTAGAATGCAAGAAAAATGATATGCACATGCAAGCATGGGATCAAGGCATCACTGCTGGATGTGTTGTACTGTTAACTGAACGAGAACCACAAACCAGAAAACCAGAATTCTAGAATACCAAACCACTGAGATAACCAGAAACCTAGATAATTAAACACTGATGAGAAATCCAGAAAACCGGGTAGGTTGAAGGCTTCGGTTTCCTGCAAGCCTGCAAACACCCATCCCCTCTCACATGTGGGTTCTAGAAAAGCGAGGATCCTCAATATCCTGGGCTCTCAGGTCGAGAAATGATGATACGTTCACCATTTTTGGTTTGGCATCATCATCAATCGAGGAGGCCTCAACTGATTCCCCTAAAAAATAAGGTCATCCTATGCGAGTCCCTCAGCATTGGGTCCTCGGATCGACAAGTGTAATGGGTTTGCCATTTCTGGTCTGCCATTATCACAGGTCGGGAGGAGAGGCGCAACTGAGGTATCGGAGAAACAGTCACCAGAGTCGACAGCACTCTAGATCAACATCCTGAAATGCGCAAGACACGCACGTCAGAGTGCGTCCCAAGATAGCCTCGTCTGGTTGTGAATTTCGTGAACACACAAACACACCAAGCTGGCACGTAGGTCCCACTACTCTCCACTCTAGTCCTAGGGTGTACTCAAGCCTGGGTATGGGGCTTATCTCTCAGAACAACCCAACCTGCCAAACAGAAACCAGCCAGCACAGCACAGCAATATCCAGTATGACAGTAATAAAATGAAATGCAATGCAGTAAAAGCTATAAAACAGTAATATACAACATAATAAAGCACAACAAATAAACACCCAACGAAAAACAACAAACAAGCGCTAGGATAGACTCGCTAAAGGGGATGGACCAACAAGAGGTCAACCAGAGTCGCCAGCTGTTGCTCCCGAAAGATTCGCATCCAATGGTACAAACGCGAGAGTGGCGCAGAAAACACAGAGTCGCCAGTAATGTGTATTTATCCCGAGAGAGGGAAAGGAAACACTGCATAAACCTGAAGAGAAAGGGGGAAAGACATGGTCATCGCAACCATAGTCCGGGTTCGGGAGTCGGTTATGCGAGGGGAAGGTGTTAGCACCCCCACGCATACATCGTACTCGATGGGATCCACGCTTGTTGTCTAAACGGAGGGTGAGCTGTCCTATTATCTATGGGTGAACAAAAAGAAAAAGAGGATGGGGGTGACTAAGACGGACTCGGTAGGACATATTCGATGCCCTAGGCCTACGTACTCCCTCAGTGCAATGGGAAAGTCAGAGTCAACATAGTTCGGACGAGAACTGTGGGGGAAGGTTGCTCGCCAAGACAATCGCTGTCTTGTGCCTACATATCCTCAATCGGACGAGAGAGAGGAATCAGAGCAAATGTAGTTCGTGGGTACGACCACGAATGGGTAAGTGTTTTTTACGTGAGCGACGAGCTCTATTCTGAAAATGAAGTTTGAAACCCAACGATCCCGAAGGATAAAAAGATTTGAATTTGTTTTGTGTTTTTTAGACAGAAGTGTTTTTTTAAGTTAGTTCATAACTTGCATTGCACCAAAGTCTAGGGCACAGGGACGAATTCTTAACGAATCGTCCCAAGACAGGATGCCCGCTAAGCACTCTAAAAAGATGAGAGGAAGCCCCTCATTTCTCATTCCCCACGCTTAAGGCTCGTGCGCAATACACTTTATCTTTATTAAGTGTTTTCAAGAAGTTTTGAGATGAGAAGAGAGAAGACCCAAAGGAAACTCTAAAGGGAAACTAAGAGTCATAATGTTATCATGCATGGATGACCTATGGTTAGAGAGGCTTAGGAGAGACGACTACCTAAAACCTAATGCTAATCCTACTCCAAGCTTAATAAAAAATTAAGTTGGACTAGGTAGCTCTAAAGGGAGAGAATCCAAGACTTAAACAAGTTTTGAGATCCATGGGAGGAAGAGAGTGAAAGAGAAGAATGAGAAAGAGAATGAGAAGATGAGATACAATAAATGGCATCAAGCACATCACATCATAAATGTCCAACTCAAATCATCAAAAATGTTTCAAAGATCAATGCAAAACAATCTCAAGTAAGCATGCAAAGATAAACATGAAAAAAAGGCAAGCATACTTGTATGGAATGCACAATTAAGCATACATGGACTTCATATCAAGATGAAATGAGAAAAATAAGATGAAGATAAAAGCAAGTCAGAACCAAGATCATATTATCATCAACAATTCACATGTGCAAAAGGAAATCAAAGCATGAAACATTATGCACCAAAGAAAGCTACAAAAAGAGGACAAAGTTCCAACACCTAAGCATACTCAAACATGATTCAAACATGATCCATAAATGGAAAAACTTGGTCACAAGGGACCTCAACCAGGGGTAAACATCATATCAAATGCACATACAAAGAATCAAGAAGAAACTCAAGCAAATAGGCATGGCAAGTCAACTTGTGTAAAGAGGTGTCAAGATATAGTCATGCATAAGTCATTTAAGCACAAATAAACAAACATATATCAAATGACACTCAAAAATTGTGAGATTAAAACTCAAATGACCTAAGTCAGAAGCCAATCACATGTCAAAAGATCTCACAAAAATTCACAAGTTAAGCACCTCAAACAAATGAGCAAAGATCACATAGGAACCATGAACCAATATGCAAAGGAGAGGGACTAAAATGCAATATGAAAAGAGTTTAAAAATATGAGGAAAATATTTTTAGGAACCTCAACATGTCCTCTAACATATGCAAAAATAATGGGATGCAAATCATGTACCAATAATGAGAACAAAAATCCACAAGGAAAATTGTGCACAATTGAAGCAATTCACAAAGAAATTGAACAAACAATTAATTCAGAGGCACAAAATAAAATAAAAAAGGAAAATAAAAATTTTACAAAATTTTATAAAATGCCAAAGAAGATCCATGATTTTTTTGGTAATTTTTTGATGCATAAAACTATTTTTAAAAATCAAAAATGAAAATACAACAATTAAATTAAATAAAATGAAAATAAAATGAAGCCAGGGGTGCAACAAGCAACAATCCACGTTGAAAACATCAGATGGGCTGAAGGAGGGTGTGGGAAAAGCAAGCCCGGTCCATTTAAATAATCAGCGCATACCAAACAAACAAACAAAAACCCAGTCAACTCACACCAGCCACAAGATTAATCTCACGCACCACATTCAGTCAACCAAAACCAAGGTAATCAAGATTAACGCATCAGATCACAAGGCACACCATAATAAAACACAAAGATCAATCTGGACATAATATAAGGTCACGTGATAGGCATGCGGCATTTTAATGCGCTGGCACAACATACATCATCAGATCCATCCAACGCATCAGATCAAGTCAATCAAACCCACAAGTAAACATGATGAGTGGTTCAGATTAGCATGCACATGATAACAAACGTGGACTAGCACACACACACATTAAATAAAACACCAGAAAATTAAATGAAGTGGCAAGATCTGGACCATCAGATCAACACCACGAACGGCCATGATTACGTCTTCTTCCTTCAAACCTCAGACGACCTGAAAAGCAAACCAGGTGCCGGAACCCTAGCTCCGGTCACCTTCTCCGACGAGCACAACCTCAAAATTTTCCAGAAATTAAACATGAACACATCATTTTGTTCAGATTTTCACAAGGATCAAGGATATGCAATTAGTTTCAACAGATCATTAACACACAAAGCAAATCGAAGAGATAAAGTTTAGATCTAAAAACTTTAGATCTACAATACAACCATGATACACGTCCAAAATCACATCTAAACATATCAGCATGATCAGCAACTCATGAGGAACACAATGCACACCATAAAATCAAGTTACATGATGATGAATTTCACACTAACCTGAGAATTGCAGAGCTTAAAATACACCAAGAAAACCCTCTGGAAGCTGCAGATCCACTCCTTAGAACCTCTAATTGCAAAATAAATGCAATTAGAGCTTGGAATCGTGCTAGATCTTGAGATTTGAACTTGAACCTTCAAAACTGAATCTGATGAAAAACTCACTCTCAGCTCCAATCAATGGTTGATTCTTGCTCTATTTACTTCATTGATCAAGAATGTGAAATAAAATCTCAAAGAAACTCCAAGGAGAGTGAGTTTCGAAGAGAGAAAGAGAGAGAGAAAAATTTGGAATTCTGAGCAAATGAGAGTGCATGAGGGTGAAATGGACGTGTGATCCTCTTTATATAGACTTGGTTAGAGCACTGAGCATGATTAGGGTTTCATTAATCCCTTTATTAAGGCTAATGGAAGTAATTTGCAAAAATGCAAGTTGTGATGCACCTCTTAATCCACATGTGCCTTGGTCATGAAGTAAGTGTGATTCATTTCCATTTTACTTGCTGATCACATCTGAATTGAAATTGGGCCTTGTGGTTGATTGATTCATGAGATTTGATCCATCTTGCAAAAATGCATTTTGTAAAATAAGTGAGAAACATGGCACGAATTCACTTGATTCATGGGTCAAAAATGATCCTTATGGAGTGTACTTGGATGTTGTAATGTGACTTGAAGCATTAGAGGTCATTACAAGTCATTTTGAACCAAAATGCAAAAGGTGGAAAAATGGATACATGTGTAAACCTTGAAAAACACCTTGCCTTCTTTTGATCATAACTTGAGAACCACAAATGGTATGGAGACAATTTAGTACTTTTTGGAAATGGGAGAGAAAGATCTTCAACTTTCATGTTTGAAAAAAATTCATTTGAAGCTTCCTTGATGATGAAAAATCAAGTTGAATGTGGTGGAAAAACTGCCAAAAATGGAAAGTTTCAAATTATAGGTCATTTCCATATTTAGTAACTCTTGCACAAACTCTTGATTCTTGATGAATGCATGAATCTTGACATTTGAGGACCATATGAGGGCATAAGACCTTAAAAATCATGAAGAGGACCTCAAAATTCCATGGTTGACTTTCCTCCTTACAATTGACTTTTGCTTACTCCTCAAGTAACTGATCCACTGAGCATCTTCCACAATGAACCACTAGCCAAGCCTTCCTCTATGAGCACTTGTGAGCATATGAAACCCATGAGAGCATGCTTGAATCCACAAAGTTCAACAAGAAGCCCTTTGAACCAAAACCCTAATTTGGTCCCTCTGGTTAGGAGGGAAAAATTCACTTAAAATCCTTTGCCAATCTTGATCTTATGAAGATATGATGAACCTCCCAAACCACCTTGAGGCTTGAGACTCCTTTGAGATGATCCAAGTACCTTGATCCCATGCTAAGAACCAATGCTATGCACAGATGCTAATGCAAGAAATGCAAAGAAACATAAGCCAGTTAGCTAAAAACACGAGAGCAAATTTTGGGGTGTTACAGGGGGGTTGTACCTGCAAGGTACTCCGACGCTCAAGTAAGGTAACAGTCAGAGAATAATAGCAAGTACAGAGATGAGAGTAAGAAAGTGTGTGTAACCTGACCCTCTCAAGTGAGAGGGTATTTATAGAGAGCCCCCAGCGCGGGGCCAACGGTCACTAGCACTGGGCTGGATTGTCAGGCCCAATCCAAGTAACTGCCAGGACTTACATGGCGTAGTGAAGACCAGCACGTGGTCTTCGCCCTGGGGTAACCGTTCCTAGATCTCTGGAATTAGGGCAGACCGATTCCATCGGGAGTGGGTGGTTACATGAGAACGTGTCATCGCGGGGAGGAGTCTTGCGTGTCGGGGAAAGACGTGTCCTCGCGGGGAGGACTCTTATGTGCCAAAGGAGATGGCTCCTCGGGGGAAGGAGCACCTGAGTGTCGAGGAGGGGCGAGCTCGGAGAGACTTAGCGCCTCTGCCCGACGCTTTATGACGTGTGTGCCCGAACACCGCCGAGGTGTGGCGTGTGTCCGACGCTGCTGAGGTGGGCCTGTGCTCGACGTTGGTCGTGCTAAGAGGCCTTTGTTGGGTCATCCCAGGGCGTGTGGGTTGGGCCTGCTCGATTGAGGAGCAGACCCCGGCCCAGTCCAGAACAATATATATATATATATATATATATATATATATATATATATATATATATATATATATATATATATATATATATATATATGAGTGTTACATAAAACATACTGAACATGATTTTAGATATTGAAGAATATTATAAACAACTTGTAAATGTCTTTTGGTAGGCTTACTAATGTATTGGTTAAGCTTGTTTACCAAAAAAAAATGTTAGGTCTTGAAACTGTAAGATACATAAGTTTATTAGCTTGTTTACCAAAAAAAGGATATGTTAGGTCTTGAAACTGTAAGATACATAACTTTACTAATGAGTCTTCTTTAACAGTGGCATCAATTAATATATTAGAATTATCATTAAAAAAAAAAAAAGTAAGTTTGATTCCATGGGGATTGGGAGATCGTTTAGCCCATATGAAACCGGTATCCTCAAGTAGTTGAAGGGTATATTTTATTTGGCAAAGATGTATGCTTTTAGCGGAATGGCAATCTCTAATTCAAGAAAATATTTGAAATCACTATAGACTTTTAATTTGAAATTTTGTGCAAAACTTTTATGAGTTTCATTATGAACATTTTATTAGAACTAGAAAGAATAATGTCATTAATATATACTAAAATAATAATGATAGAAGTACCGGAGCCACTGACAAATAAATAATTATCAGCTATATTTCTATTAAAATCATGCTTTTGAACAAAATTAGAAAAAGTAGTAACCCATTGCCTAGAATCTTATTTAAGGTTAAAGAGGAATTCGTGCAAACTTATTGGATCTTCTAATATTATGTGCTTGATTAAGAGAATTATGGTTGCAATTAAATGTACTATATATGATCACAATTTTGGCCCGTATTAGAGGTGTTAGTATCATGATAATCAAAATTTATATTAGAAGGAGGATCATGGTTCTCTATCAATGTTTAGGATCAACATCATTGTTATCTGGGTCAACGTTAAGGAAAATCTTAAATTGGATGAGGAACCACAATGAATAATTCTAGTTCTATGTTAGAAGGGTATAAATATGAAAAGGGAAGATAATTTCATTGAAGATTATATCTATGGAAATGATAAATATTTTATCATTTATGTATTAAAACCCATATAACCTTTAAACCAAGATTGGTAACCTTAAAAACACGAGGTTTAGCACAAGGACTAAATTTGGATCTATGTTGAGGTATGGTGGAAGCATAAACTCAACAATCAAAGATCTTAAGTTTGTCAAAATCATGTTCCTTTTTCTACAATAATTCATAAGGTGTATAATTGTTTAAAATTGAAGAGGGTTCTCTATGTTGGAATTCAACCACAATCTATGAAGAATTTCATTCAATCTTGGTCTCAAGATTGTTTCACTCACGCAATAACAATGAAAAGAAAAGGTTGAGAAATAAAGAAATAAAACGTTAGAGAAGAAGATGAATATTCTGCAGAGTTTCTCTCTGCCCACAAACTGTAGAAACCTTATTAATATTGCAACTGCAAGTGATTGCAAGTTCTGAACTCTAAGTTCTTCTTTACAAAATAAAAGTTACTCCCTATTTATAAATTTAGGTTAGCTTGCACCCCAAGCTAAAGTCCAAAACTATAAAAGTCCAAAATAGCTAACATTACTAAAATAGGCCTAAGTCGAAATCCTGTGTGAAGCAACCTGCTTCGACACTTCGACACACTAATACAACTCGACACACACACACACACATTATAACAATTCGATTAATCCTTGTCTCTGTCGAGCTACACTGCTTTGACACAAGGAATTACAACTCAACACACCACCTAATTCATTGTGTCTAAGCTGTCTACATTCATCATGGCTCTTAGTCTTCTGAAAACTTCGACCTGCACCCCCTTCGTCATGATGTCTGCAATCTGATTCTCAATTCTGTGGTGTTCCAAGATCATCTTCCCTTCTGCTACCTACTCTCGAAGATAACAGAACCTCATTTCGATGTGCTTGCTTCTACCATGTGCTATTGGATTCTTCGCCAGATTGATAGCTGACATGCTGTCGATCTTCATGGTAATTGCTCCATGACTCTTCCCTGTAATCTCTTCGACCAGGTTCACCATCCATGTTGCTTGACATGCACAGAGAGAAGCAACTATGTATTCTGCTTCGCATGATGACAATGCCACTACTGGATCCTTTCTCGAACTCCAAGCAACTGGTGCACCACCTAACATAAACACATATCCAGCTGTGGATTTTCGATCCTCAGCTTCACTACACCAATTTGAGTCAGTTTATCCCACTAGCTTGCATTCTTTTCCTTCATTAGCTGTAGGAAACAAAATGGCGTAGTCGAGAGTTCCTTTCAGATACCTTAGTATCCTCTTCATCTCTGCTAGGTGTGATACCTTTGGCTTCTGCATGAATCTACTTACCATACCCACACTGTATGCTAAGTCAGGCCTTGTGTGAGAAAGGTACCATAATGATCCAATAAGTCTTCTATATTGGGTTGGGTCGACATCATCTGAATCTGAATCTGAATCTTTCGATAGTTGCAGTTTTGGTTCAGCAGGTGTCAAAGTCGAGTTGCATTCTTCCATCTCAATTCTCTTGAAAATTTCACTTGCATATCTTCTTTGATGCATCATCAAACCTCTAATACTCTTGTTGAATTCAATGCCAAGGAAATATGAAATATCACTCATATCAGACATTTCAAATTCCTTGCTAAGATCACCTTTGAAGTCTTTAATCTCTTTCTTGCAGCTTCCTGTTATCAACAAGTCATCAACATAGAGACATAGTATTAACAATTCACTCTTGCTTCTTCTTACATACACATCATGCTTAGTTGTGCACTTTACAAATTCCTTCTCCCTTAGAAAGCTATCTATCTTCTTATTCCAAGCTCTTGGAGCTTGCTTAAGTCCATACAAGGCTTTATGCAGCCTGTATACCTTGATTTCTGTTTCATAAACCCAGTTGGTTGTGCAACATAAACTTCTTCATCTAAGGAGCCATTCAGGAATGCACATTTCACATCCAATGACATATGTGTCAATTGTTCATGTTTGCTAGACCAACAACCAACCTTATTGTTTTGATCCTAGCAACAGGTGCAAAAACTTCGTCGAAGTCGATTCCTTCTTTCTGAAGAAATCCTTTCGCCACGAGTTTTGCCTCGTGTCGAGTTACTTCTCGTTTGGGATTCAACTTTACCTTGTTTACCCACTTCACATCGATTTCCTTCTTGCCTTGAGGCAATTCGACAAGTGACCAAGTATTATTGACCTTGATGGACTCTAGTTCCTCATTCATTGCTTTCTTTCACTTTGAATCTTTCAATGCCTCAACTTCATTGACTAGTTCAACATCTACGTATAAAGTATAGTGTACCAGCCCACCTTCTTGATTGACCACATCATTTGATGTAATCACACATTCTTGCAACCTTACATGCATGTGTCTTGTTCCTTGAGGTCTGCTTGGGCCTGCTTCGCCTCTGACTTCTTCTTGTCGAACTTTTTTTTCGACTTCACTATCTAGTTCTTCACATAAGATTCTCATTGAATCCTTCTTAACATTATCAGTCCAATCCCATTCTTTAAGCTCATTTATGATCACGTCCTTGCTGATCACGTCCTTGCTTGGCCACTAGGTCGAACAACTTGTATCCTCCACTCGAATGTTATCCTATCAAGATCATTTGACTCGACTTGTCATCAAGTTTTCTTCTTAACTGATCTGGCATGTGTCTATGTGATATAAATCCAAATACATTCAAATGACTTAGGCTTGGCTTGACACCAGACCAACACTCTTATGGTGTAATTCCTTCTAGCCTTTTTGTCAGACATCTGTTCAAGATGTATATTGCAGTCGACACAACTTCTCCCCATAAATCTTTGGGTAGATGCTTGCCTTTCAACATACTTATCACCATATTCACCAGGGTTCTATTCTTCCTTTCTACAGTTCCACTCTGTTGTGGAGTATAGGGTGGCACCACCTTATGCACAATCCCTTCTTTCTCACATAATGCATCAAAATATTTCGACACATACTCTGAACCACCATCAGTCCTCATAATCTTTAGCTTTCGAACACTTTGTCTTTCAACCATCGATTTAAATTTGGAAAATACCTCGATCACTTCACTTTTCTTCTTGATCAGGTAAGTTCACAATTTTCGACTATAATCATCTATGAAAGTGATAAATTACCTATTACCTCTAATTGAATCCACTTGGATAAGACCACATACATCAGAGTATATGACTTCAAGAATTGCCTTCGACTTGCTTCCTGCATCCTTGCTGAAGTTATTCTTGTGTTGCTTTGCCTGCACACATTCTTGACACACTTCATTTGGAATGTCGATTTCTGGTAATCCTGAAACCATATTTCTTCTCTTCATATCTCTGATGTCTTTAAAGTTGAGATGGCCAAGTCAGTGCCATATCCATTCTTCCTTGGTAGCTACAGTTGCAAGGCACTTATGCTCTATCATATTAAGCTCAATCTTGAAGGTTCTATTCTGAAACATTGGAGCCTTCAAGATCAACCTTCCATTTGAGTCAAGAACTCTCATCATCTTGTCTTCAATCGACACCTTGTAGTTATTTTCAACCAACTGCCATATGCTGAGCAAATTTCTCTTCATGCCTGGTATGTATAACACATTAAAAATGATTGACCTTTTGCCATCATTCCTCATAATCAGAACATCAGTGATACCTTCAGCTGCTAAAGTATTGTCATTTGCAAATTTCACCATGTTCTTCATTGAGGGCTTTATGTTGACAAACCAATGTTTCCTACCAGTCATGTGTGTTGAGCATCCTGAGTCTAAGTACCATTGGTCCTGGAATCTTTCTTCATCTCTTGTTGTGATCATCAACAACATCTCTTCTTCTTCCTATTTCGCAAATTTTGCATCAGTTTCTTGATTCTTCTACTTTTCAGGACAATCAATAGAATAGTAACCATACTTCTGACAATTGTAACACTGAATGTGACTTTTGTCAGGTTTTAGACCACCACCTCTTCCTCTACCTGCTGCACCACCTCTTTGGTTGCTTTGGTATGAGGAATTTCTCTGATTCGACCAACCTCCTTCTTGCTGATTTTGACCAGTCGAATTATTGTAGTCTCCTCTGGCTTTGTTGACATTCCAACTTCCTTTGCATTTCTATTCTTTTGCTGATTGCGCCTACAAAGCCATATCACTATTCGAATTGCCTGCAGCTCTTTCAGTCATCCTTTGTTCATGAGATTCAAGCGTCCCTTGAAGCTCTTCCTTTGTCAATGTTGACAAGTTTTTCGACTCTTCTATGGCTACTACCACGTGGTCGAACTTTGGAGTCGATGACCTCAAGATCTTTGCAACAAATGATCTTGATGTCAACACTTCTCGACATACCTTGATTTGATTCACCATTTATGTAACCCTAGTGAAACAATTTGTTATGCTTTCATTGTCTTCCATCTGAAGCAATTCATAGGTTCTTTTGTGAGTTTGTAACCTTACCTCTTTCACCTTTTCTGCGCCTCCGAACGATTTCTCCAAAATTTCTCATGCTTCTTTCATTGATTCTACATCACTAAACTTTTCAAACTTATCTAGATCAACGCATTGATGAATTATAAAGAGAGATTTATAATCTTTCTTCTTCAATTCTTTGTGTGTGACCTTTTCTTGATCCGACGCATTTTCTGCAAGTGGTGTTACTTCTTCCTTCACGAGATCCCAAAGATATTGATAACAGAAGATAGCCTTCATTTGCTTGCACCAATTCTCATAATTATTGTTCTCGAGAATCGAAAGATTCGCCGGAAAATGCCCGTTTGGATGATTCATTGCCATCGTTATTTTCTTCCCACGAACTGCTCAGCCAATGCTCTAAATACCAGATGTTGGAAATCCACCACAACCTATGGAGAATTTCTATCAATATTAATGAACAAGATTATTATCGATACACAATAACAATGAAAAGAATGAAAAATTGTAGAAGAAAGAAAATTAGGGTTTGACAAAATATAGAAGAAGATGACGATTTCTGCAGAGTAACTCTCTGCCTACAAACTGTGAAAAACTTATTCACTTTGCAACTGCAAAATTTTTGTGAATTCAAATTGTTACAAGAATATGGGTTACTCCCTCTATTTATAGTTTTATGTTAGCTTGCTCCCTAAGCCAAAATCCAAAACACAAAAGCCCAAAATATCCAATTTAGCTGACACAACTAAAATAGGCCTAAATCAAAATCCTGTCGAGCAACCTACTTCGACATTTCGACACACACACACAATAGGCTAATTTCGACAAATCCTTAATTCTGTCGAGCACTACCTGCTTCGACCCAAGGAATTACATTCTCAACAAATATTTATTTTCAAAATTGATTTTAAATAATAAATATTAAAATATATTGAAAACGCTCTTTTTAACAATTATTAAATAATTAATAAACATTATTAAACTGAAATTAAATATATGACTGAAATTAGATTTGATAAGCATTATTTAATATTGATAAACGTTATTTAATTTCAGTTTAATATGCAATTGTTAAACAATTATCAAATTTGTTTACTTAAATTATTTAATTTCAGTTTAATATACAATTATTTGATATAAATATTAAATTGTCTAATTTCAGTTTACTTGAATTTGATAAACGTTACTAAACAATTATTTGATACTCCTTCGGTTCCTTTTTAAGTGTCACTTTTTGATTTTTTACACATACCAAAAAAGTTAATCAATATTGTTATTTTTCATACAATAATTCTTATTTTACCTATACTACCCCTAATTATTTATTACATTCATTTTACTTTTCTCTCTCTGTAATAATTACTTAGGAGTAATAATGACAAAAGTGCATTTAATACTCCCTTGAAATTTACAAGTGACAACTAAAAAGGAACACAAAATTATTCAAAAAATGACACTTATAAAAAAACGGATGAAGTAAATTTAATACTATGAATTTGATAAATGTTACTAAATATTAAACTTAATTTGATAATTTATTTAATATTAAAATTATATTTAATATTTAGTCAAATAACGTTATTTAAAAAACGTTAATTATGTATAAATGGTTTACATAATAAATTGAAAGTAAATATGTTCTTATATTTATTTTAATATATTTTAATATTTATTAATAATAAATTAAAAATACAAATATTTTTTTATTAAACAAATTGAAAGCAGTAGTCTAGTGGAAGGGGTCATCCCTTTTTCTAGTGCTGTTGCAAATATTGTCCAGAAAAAATCCTCTCAAGTCAAGAAGAAACATTCCACTCGGTCTCAAGCAGGACCTAAAAAAACGTCCAAATGATGTGCATTTTTTGGAACGTTCGTGGTGTGGCTAATGCTTCCACTAGATTAGCCTTGAAAAGAATTTTGAAAAAACACAATCCTGACTTTCTTTTTATTGCAGAGCCTAAGATTAGCTATGCAAACTTCCCCAAGAACTGGTTTGATAAAATTGGTTTCAAGATGTTTTCCTTCAATAGTTCAGAAAAGCCCTCTCTTTGGTGTCTTTGTAAGGATGAGCTCAACCCAATCATTGTGTCTCAAGCTGATCAAGCTGTTGCTTTTACTATTATTGTAGATAATCATTTGATGGCCATTGCGGCAGTCTATGCGTCTACCAATTTGTATAAAAGGAAGGGGCTTTGGAGGGAGTTAGCTGACCTTCTTTCTAAATACCATTTGCCTTGGGCATTTATTGGAGATTTTAATGCCATCATTGGAGCCCATGAACATAGGGGCAGAAACAACCCTGCTTTGAGACCAATGACTGATTTCTGTAATTGGACGGACGACAATAATCTTCTGCATTTTCCCACTACCGGGGCTCTCTACACTTGGTCCAATAAGCGTGATCCTCCGTTTTCCGTCGAGAGAAGGTTGGACAGATGTATTGGGAATCAGCTTTGGGTTGACATTTGTAATAGCATTGCGGTCTCCACTCTCACTAAAGTTTGTTCCGATCACCATCCTCTTCTGTTCGAATTTCATATAAACATTGTTAAGAATGTTTCGCAGTTCAAGTTTCTTAATACTTGGACATTGCACGAGGGATGCAGGGGGATGATTGAGTCGGTCTGGTCGTGTGGCTTTGTTGGGTGTCCAATGTATATCCTTAACAAGAAGTTACAGCTTTTGAAGAAAGAACTTAAAAGTTGGAATAAGAGTACTTTTGGCAACATTGCTGAAAATGTAAAAAAAGCTGAGCAGGATCTTATAGCTGTTCAAGACTGTATTCATGTTAATGGTGTTAGTGAGAATCTCAAGCGCTTGGAATTCGATGCTCAATCTGCCCTGACTAAAGCTTTGTTAATGGAAGAGAACTTCTGGAAGCACAAAGCCAAAGTGAAATGGAATCTTGAGGGAGACCGTAATACGGCGTATTTTCATCGAATTGCTAAGATTAAGCTCAAATTCAGGCCTATCTCTTTGATCAAGAATGGAGATGATATCCTTACCAAACCTGAGGAGATTTCAGACTGCACTGTGAATTACTTTGAAAAATTATTTTCAGCTAACCACTCTATTTTGCAGGACTATACTTCAGTAGATGCCGCAATTCCCTCTCATGTGAATGAGGAGACAAATAGAATGCTCACTGCTCTGCCTTCGGCTGAGGAAATTAAAGCAGCTGTCTTCAATCTGAACGGGGATGGTGCTCCTGGTCCGGACGGGTTTGGGGCGATATTCTTTCAAAAATATTGGGATATCATTTCTCAAGACGTCATTATGGTTGTCCATCAATTTTTTTCTTCGGGTTGGACCATTCCCAGCTTCAACGCAAATGTTATTATTCTCATCCCGAAAATCAAGGGTGCAGACTCATTGGATCTCTTTCGCCCAATTGCGGTTTCAAATTTCAAGTTCAAAATCATTTCCAAGGTGATTGCGGACAGACTTGCTTCCATTATGCCGATGTTGATCTCGAAAGAGCAACGAGGGTTCATTCATGGCAGAAACATTCATGATTGCATCGGGCTTGCCTCGGAAGAATTTAATCTTTTAGACTCGAAATCTTGGTGTGGAAATGTGGCCCTCAAAGTGGACATCTCCAAAGCTTTTGATACGCTTAACTGGGATTTTTTATTAAAAGTGCTTCAGAATTTTGGTTTCAATTCTACCTTCTGCTCTTGGATATGGGGTATCCTGAATTCTGCGTTATGTCAATGGTGTGCTCAGCGGTTATTTCAATTGTTCGAGAGGAGTTCCGCAAGGAGATCCGCTGTCCCCCCTCCTTTTTGGTATTGCGGAAGAGGTTCTTAGTCGAAATATTAGCTTGGCGGTTTCTTCTAAGAAGTTGGATATCATCAAAGGGCCTAATAATATCACAGTTCCTTCACACATCCTGTATGCTGATGATGTTCTCATTTTTTGTAAAGGGAAGCTTTCCAACATTAAGACTCTTATTAATATTTTTGGAGAATATGTTAGCATCTCAGGTCAACAAGTAAACTGCAGTAAATCCCACATCTTCGGAGGTGCCATGACCCAGTCGAGGTTGAATATTCTGTCGGATCTCTCGGGTTTTAATATTGGGTCTACGCCTTTTGTCTATCTTGGTGTCCCGATTTTCAAAGGCAAGCCAAAAGCGAAGTACCTGCGTCCTATTGCGGATTTGGTTATAAATAAGTTAGCTTCTTGGAAGGGCACTCTTCTCTCTTTTGCCGGTAGGGTGGAACTTGTTAAATCTGTCATCCAGAGCATGCTTATTCATAGTATGTCCGTGTATTCGTGGCCTATTTCCCTTATTCGAGATATTGAGCGGGCGATAAAGAGATTTATTTGGAGTGGGGAAGTCTCTAAGGCCAAAGTTATCTATGTGGCGTGGAAGACTATGTGCCACCCCTTAGAGGAGGGTGGGCTTGGTTTACGGTCGCTAGTTAAAATGAATGAAGCTTTTAATCTCATGTTTGCTTTGGGGTTAATGAACTCCAACAATGACTAGGCAGTCCTCCTCAAGCAGAGAGTTTTTAGAAAAGGCAAGACCATAAAGCATCATATCTTCTCCTCCCTTTGGTACAGTCTTAAAGCTGAGATGTCAACCATTGCTGAAAACTCTTCTTGGTGTTTAGGTAATGGCAAACTGATTAGTCTCTGGTTTGATAGTTGGTGTGGTTCTCCGTTATACGCCGAGATGTCGGACTCGGGAGATATTCTGGATCAAAAAGTCAGCAGCATTCTGGTTGATGGCATATGGATTTTTTCCAATTCTCTCACGCCCATTCCCCCCTCCATTCAGGCTAGAATCAGAGTATGCCACATTCCTTTCGATTTGCGGCCGGACTGTAAAGTGTGGCTACACTCTACGGATGGAGTTTTAAATTCGAAAATGGCCTATAATTTTAAGAGATCTAAAGGGATTCGGAAGAATTGGTGGAAATGGATCTGGTCTAAAACAATTCCTCCGTCAAAGTCTTGTTTAGTGTGGAAGCTTCTTCACAATAAGGTGCCAACGGATGATCAATGGAAGCGCCGTCATTTTATTTTCCCATCTCAGTGCGACCTTTGTGAGGCTGCCGAAGAAACTTCTCAGCACCTATTTTTTTATTGTAAATTTGCTTCGCATATCTGGAATTGGGTTGGTAAAAGGCTGAATTGTCGGGGTACTATTGGTGGGTGGCTGGATGTTGAAAATCTGCTTAACAGAAGTGGTACAGGGCAGTACAGAGAGACTGTCTGCGCTGCTGTTATTTTCGTTCTCAATGCCATTTGGTCGGCTCGTAATAAGGTTAGATTTAATCATGAAACTTGTAACCTTCACTATACCATCTCATACATCCTGGAGGCCATTTCTTTTGCTGGCAGTTCGGGACGGGCCTCTTTTTTGAATATGCAAGAGTTTGAGATCCTCAAGAATTTTTGGGTCACCATCCGGCCTCCGAAGGCCCCGAAAATCGTTGAGGTTTTGTGGGAGCCGCCTCCGAGAAATTGGATTAAAATTAACTGTGATGGAGCCTCTCTCTCTAGAATCTCGGCCTGCGGGGGTATTGCGAGAGGCAGCAGCGGAGATTTTATGGGAGCTTTTGCTGTTAGTTTGGGTTTGTCCAATTCCCTCATTGCCGAACTCTCAAGTGCAATGTTTGCAATTGAGTTCGCCCATGAGAAAAACTGGCATAACGTTTAGTTGGAGTCTGACTCTATGGCCGTGGTCAAGGCTTTTAGGCCTTCTTTTTTGGTGCCTTAGCATATTAGAAATAGATGGGTTAACTGTTTGAACATAGTTTCTAACTGGAATTTTGTGGTCTCGCATATTTTTAGGGAGGGCAATAGTTGTGCTGATACGCTTGCTAACATCGGTCTTAATCTTAGTGAATACTCTTATTTTGACACTATTCCTGCTTGCTTGAGAGCAGATTTTGTAAAGAATCGGCTAGGTTTGCCATTCTTTAGGTTTGTTTCCTCTTGATAGGGTCTTGGTTAATGTCCCCCCTATCTTTTGTAACAATTTTCTTTCTATTTATATAATCCTTATTTTTTTAAAAAAAAAAATCCCTTGCAAGGATGATAAAAGCGTCACGTGGAATTAAAATAAAAATAAAAAATATATAAAAATTCAGTTAGATAAAATAAAATTCAGTTGGTTGCCACAGCATTAATAAAAAAAATAAAAAAATAAAAAGTTACATGAAAGCACCACGTCATCCATTATATTGACCAAATTCATTTAGGAAGAGGAATTTTAAAATGACAAAGATAAAATCTGTGTTTTTTATATAAAAGATTTTTTTTTCGGATTCACGCCATATAGTAGGGCGAAAATGAATATTAACCCTCTAAATTAAGTGTTGAACAATTTAATGACCAATTATTATTAAATAAAGAATAATTGATACCAATCATTTATTTTGGAGCTTCTAGAGCCTGTGTTGTTGCAATATTCAATTGAGCATGGAAAAATGAAATCAATTGTTGATATTGTTGAGCATTCATATGAGGAGGTTTAATTATTGATGAAGCTTGAACATTATTGAAATAATTTGATGAGTTTGGGGTTTGGTTGATAGATTTTTGTAAGCACGTATCAAAGATATGATCAACCAAATCATAATGTGTGCAGACTGCCCGTTCCCTTTTTCCCTGCAGTTTTAGGTTCTTGGACTAAACATTACATGCCATAGTCGAAACCGAAAGTGATTTGTGGAATCACTACTTTGAGGAAAATTTTATTAAGGATGAGAAAAAAATTATGATTTGGTTAATAGAAAAGCAGAGGAATTTTTCTCTTCATACCATATTAAACTACACTCCGTTAGTATGAAATACTATAATGAAAGGAAAAATAAATTAAAAGATTCTCTAATAAATTTTTTACATAACATAAGCTTGTGAAAACCTTACAATAAACTTCTTAGAGAAGGAAAAACGAAAGTAACTATGGTTATCTATGTGACTAACCAACCATTACAAAATGTAACCATGGCTAGATTTAAAAAGTGGTTTTCATAATAAATATTTTAATAATTACATATATTCTCATCGACCTTAATTTCATGCTAATTTTCATGAATTTATCATTTTAAAAAAGTTTTCATGTTGGGTTGAGGAGTATAGGTGTTATATATAAACGGCCATTAGCATAATTTCCCCTAACTAGGACTAAGGGGATGAGTGTGTACCTCGAGTTCTCACAAATGGCGCTAATATTTTGGTCGATCTCAAGTTTGTGCCACTGTGACTAAGAGGTATTGTTCGCTTTAGGTGTAAAAACCGCCCACGACTTTGTACTTTAGAAAAAACGTCTCGTTGGGTTGAGTAGTGTGTGTTTCATATAAACTAATTTTAGACTCGATTCCAAACAATGTGAGACTATGTTGACTAATGCAGAATAACATTCATGTGCAGGCAATCTAAATTGAAAAGTATTGGTGGTATTTTGGATCGAACTCTAGTCTCGACGGGGATATCATCATGGTTCGACAAAGGTTTAGCATGTAGTTGAAGTATGTTCACATGTTGATCCTGTATGTTGTAGTCGAAGAATGCTCAAGCATGCAGTAGTCGAAATTCTAGGATTGTTAGCATGTCGAATTGAGTCTTGCTTGTAAGCCCAATTGTTGAGTTAGCTTGTAGCTTAAGTTAGCTTAGTAGTCTATAAATAGACTAGTTCTCTCAAGTTGTTGAGAGATATTACTTTTTGTTATTCACTTGTAATCTTTGAACTCTTATTGAGTAAGTGAATAGTAAAGCAGTTTTAACCAATTTCGGTTCTTCTTCTTCCTTCTTCTTTCTCTTTCGTAAAACCTAATAGGGTTTCTTGTGTTTGTTCAAGAAACTCACTCTTTCTCATATTTTGATTTGTTCTTGACGACATCAATTGACAACAAACTGGTGCAGTGAGCGTGGAGGAGAAGATGTCGTCAACAAAGTATAAGATTGAGAAATTCACCAGTGTGAATGATTTCGCTTTATGGCGCTTAAAGATGCAAACACTACTAGTTCAGTAGGGTTTGCTAGAAGCGTTGAAAGGATAAGAGAAGATGGATGTTGCCCTAACGGAGAAAGAGAAGTAGACGATGATCGAGAATGCCTACAGTGCAATCATATTAAGCCTTAGTGATAAGGTTCTTCGGTAGGTCTCGAAGGAGAAGACGGCAGCCGGTGTATGGACGAAACTCAAACATTTGTACATGACGAATTTGTTGGTCAATCACCTCTACCTGAAGCAAGCTTTGTATTCGTTCAAGATGAGTGAAGACAAAGTCTTTGCTGAGCAGCTCGATATGTTCAACAAATTAATTATTGATCTTGAAAATATCGAGGTCAAGATCGATGATGAAGATCAAGCGTTGCTGTTGTTTATATGCTCTACCTAAGACTCATGCTCATTTCAAAGAAACTCTCTTGTATGAAAGAGATTCGTTGACCTTTGAAGAAGTTCAATCAACCTTGTACTCTAAGGACCTGAATGAATGAAAGGAGCATAAACCATCTTCTGTTGGTGAAGGTTTGCCCGTTAAGGGGAAATTCTCAAAAAAAGATGGTAGGTTTGAGAAGAAGAAGAAGAAGGGTAATGGTCTACACAATTCTTATGGTGGTAATACTCCTGCAATTAGGTGTTATCATTGTAAGAAGGAGGGTCATACAAGAAAGGTGTGCCCTGATCGGCTGAATAATCATGGCAGAAAGGATAATGGTAATGCAACCAATATGCAAGATGGTTATGAATCATCTGATGTCCTGGTGGTTTCAAGCAGCGACTCTAGAAAGGAGTGGATTATAGATTCAGGGTGTAATTGTCACATGACTCCAAACAAGGACGTGTTTGATGAATTATGTGATCAAGATGGTGGATCAGTGCTGATGGGAAACAATAAAGGCTGCAAGATTGCAGAAATTGGATCTGTGAGATTCAAGCTCCATGATGAGTCAATAAGGCAATTGACTGATGTCAGGTATGTACCTGATCTTAAGAGGAATTTTATTTCTCTTGGTGAATTCGACAAGAAATGATATGTGTTCAAAGGAGAGCAAAGTATCTTAAGAGTAATGAAATGGTCAAAGGAAGTCTCGAGAGGCGTGAAGAAATAAGACTTGTATACCCTTGAGGTTGTGGTTGTAAGTGGTTTAGCAGATGTACCATCTACAAAACCTGTGTCGAAGACTGAGTTATGGCATAAAAGACTTGGCCATGTTAGTGAAATACGCATGGTTGAATTGTCGAAACAAAATCTTCTATATGGTGACAAGGTTGAAAAACTGGAGTTTTGTGATCCTTGTGTATTTGGTAAATCATGTAGGGTGAAGTTTAAAAAAGTTAAACAAAGAACACATGGATCCCTTGATTATATTCATGGTGATCTTCGGGGACCTGAAAGGAACTGTTCACACTCATGTGCAAAGTATTTTTTATCCATAATTGATGGTTATTCCAGAAAGTTATAGGTATTCATCCAGAAGACTAAGGACGAAACTTTTGAAAATTTCAAATGTTGAAAGACCCTGGTCGAAAACCAAACTGGAAGGAAGGTCAAAAGATTGAGGACCGACTATGGTCTTGAATTTCACAATGAAGCTTTCGACAACTATTGTGTTGCATCTGGTATTGCAAGGCACATAACTACTGCAGGTACTCCCTAATAAAATGGTTTGGCTAAAAGGTTTAATCAAACCATTTTGGAAAGGGTTATATGCATGTTAGTTAGTGCAGGATTGAAGAATGTGTTATGTGAAGAAGTTGTTGTGACTGCAGCATACCTGATAAATAAGTGTCCTTCGAGTGCCTTGGGAATGAAAACACCTGAAGAAGTCTGGTCGAAACATCCACTTAATCTTGATAGAATCGCAACTACGGAAAATCCATACGACAACGGTTGGAAAAGGGGTGATTGTATGTCTGGTGCTTTCCACCATGGTCGCGAGACCGTGATAGTAAGGCAGGATGTGCGCTACCTACCACAATGGTTACTAGTATCAACCGTTGTGGTATATACATTTATGAAAATAAGATTTAATCACGGTTAAAATAAATAACCGTTGTTGAAAGTACCCCAGTTTATTATAAAATATGTAGATTGCTTGTTTTTCAATAAACCTCACAACAACATACAACCATTCAAATTGATGAAGAAGTATATAATCTGAAAATTAAACTATTCGTGAAAACCAACTTACACAAACCACTGTTTCCAAATTGCACGCATCTCATCATTCATTTCCTACTCTTTAACATATAGAATGTGGTTCAATGGTCTAAGTCCTTCATGACATCAATTCCTTCTATTCTAGTTTAATTTGAATAATATCAATAAATTGTTGTTATTCAAATTAAACGATAAGAGAAGATATGGATGTAATGAAGAAATCAGGTCACTGAACCACATTCTAAATGTTAAACAGCGTGAGATGAATGGTGAGACAGATGCAATTCAGAAAACATTGATTGATATAAGTTAGTTTTCAAATACAACTTAATTTTTCAGATTATAAGTTTCTATGTTAATTTAAACGAAATGTATTTTCAGTGAAGGGTTAGTGAAACAAACAATCTACATAGCATATAATAAACTCAACTTCATCTGCATAGCATATAAGAATTTAAAGAACAAAACATTGCTAAGTCAGAAGAAGCTTTTTTCTTGTGACTTACCAATGTTTTGTTCTTGTTTTGAAAATATTAATCAACAACAACAACATACAACAACATTTATCAACAAGAACAAAACATTTATCAATGTTTTTAGAACAAGAACAAAACATTTCTAAGTCACAAGAAGCTTCTTTCTTGTGACTTAGCAATGTTTTTTTCTTGTTCTGAAAACATTAATCAACAACAACAACATACAACAACATTTATCGACAACACAACAACATAAAAAAAATAAGGTTTAAGAACACAAGATACAATAATAAAAAACAACAACAAATTACGAAGTTCTGAGAACATTAATCAACAACAACAACATACAACAACATACAACAACACAAGATATTATGTAATGTTTCAAGAACGCATCTTTTTAAAACTAATCGTGGATCTGGAACAAATTATGAAGTTCATCTAGTTTATGAAACTATGAAGAAGAAGTACAAGATGAATAAAGTTTACATAATAGCTTCATACTTGTTGTATTTTTCTTTATAGCTACACAAATCATATGTATTATAGCCAAAGTATGCACTTTGTTAAGACGATGAAGACGAATCTGAAAAAATGAGAACATTCGCCAAATGAAAAAATGAGAACCCATTTTTAACAAGAAACGTAAACGGAATCGAAGCATAAGTTTAATGAACGAACCTCAAATTAGCGATTGGTGAACACGAATCTAAAGGTTGAAGTATGTTTAAAGAGTAACATGGATGTTAGGGTTATGTTATGAGAGAGAAGAGTGAAATATGTTACGGTTTTCTTTTGAGAGAAACGGCTGTTATGTATTGAATGATTGATATTTTCGCTTATATACTAAAAAATATCACTTTTCATCATGGTTTGAAAGAAAAACCGTGATGAAATTTTCCAATTTTACAACGGTTGTATTGTAAAACCGTGATTAAATAACTTTCAATTTTTTATTTATTTATAAACGCAATAGTGAGAAAGTTATTAATTGTTGTTATTGTTATTAATGTTGTTATTGTTGTTGTTATTTCTGTTGGCTTGTACTATCTTTTTTGTAAAGAGGAAATAGTATATAAAGGTAAGAGTATATAAAACAATACTAATAATTTTAAGAAGTGGAAATTCATTATATGAAACTGTGCATTTATAGAAGAGGTTGAAGATGAAACATCTGATGATTTAATCCTTGCAATGATTACTTCTAATTGTTGATATTCTTGAATGACTTGTGACCGTCTTGAGAAATGAATAAAAATTTCAATCATCATTATAGTCGTTTCTCTCTTTTGGGAAGAGCGTTTCTTTCTTTTAGGAAGAGCAAAGGTTGTACAGATCATATTACAACGGTTGAATATTAAAATCGTGATTAAATAATTTTCAATTTTTTATTTATTTATGAAATTAAGTGACACACGCTTTTTGTAATAGGAAAAATGGAAAAAAAATGTAGTTGCCAAGATTCGAACCTTGTATCACTCACTTTATCACCACGGTTGTTTATATCAACTGTGATTAAATAACTTTCAAAAAAATAAATAAGCATTAGGCGCTTCCAGTTTGCGATATTACAACGCTGGAAGGCATAAACGTAGTAGTATTATGTTACCAAAGGTGTATTTTGTAGTAGTGAGTTAGATTATTTGACTGCTTAGCCTATGCTTACATTAGGCAAGACAAGGTCGAGCCTAGAGCTCTGAGATGTATGTTTCTTGGATACCCTGAATGAGCCAAAGCTAATAGGTTGTGGTGCCTAGAGCCAGGTCACAAGAGATGTATCAAAAGTCGAGATGTATTTTTCAATGAAGCTGAGATGGCATTCGAGAAAACTAATTACATTGGTCGAAGTACCAATATCTCTGGAGAAGAGCTAGAACAGGAAGAGATTCCTGTTGAGGTGGAGCATAGTGATGCTGAATTGGATAACTCAGATGAAGTCGAAGAAGTTGCACAAGCTGCTGAAGAAGATGAGGAAACTGAAAAATGACTACCTACTGACAAGAGACAGACCGAGAAAAGTCATCAAACCGCCTCAGAGACTTAGTTATGTAGATCTCATAGCATATGCCTTAATCTCTCCAAGTAAGGTTCTTAATGAAGAATCTAGAGACTATAAGCAAGCTCTGAGGAGTCGAAATAAAACTGAATGGCTGAAAGCCATGGATGATGAGATGAAATCTCTTCATGATAATAACACTTGGGAGCTAATCGAGAAACTTGCTAGAGCCAGGTTAGTCAGCTGTTAGTGGCATGTACGAGGCCAGACATAGCATACAGAGTGAGCCTTGTAAGCAGGTATATGACTAATCCTGGGAAGGCGCACTGGCAAGCATTAAAGTGGATTCTAAGGTACATCAATGGGTCTCTGAGCAGAGTCCTGATTTATGATGAAGCCTGTGGTGATGATAGCAAATTCGAAATCAAAGGATTTGTTAACTCTTATTATACATGTTGTATGAATTCCAGAAAATCTATTTCTAGATAGGTGTTCACTATGTTTGGTCCAACAATCAGTTGGAAAGCAACACTTCAGAAGGTTGTTGCCTTATCAACCACTGAAGCGGAGTACATTGCCCTTGTTGGAGTTGTGAAAGAAGCATTGTGGCTTGAAGGTTTTTCTAAGGAGCTTAATCTTCAAGGTCGAGTTATCACTGTTAAATGTGATAGTCAAAGTGAAATACACTTGTCAAAGAATTCAGCCTATCATGAGCGAACCAAGCACATCGATGTGAGTCTGCACTTTGTCAGAGATATAATCGAGCGTGGAAAAGTCCAAATGCTGAAGGTTTCGACTGATGACAATGTTGCTGATATGATCACCAAGACATTGCCAAGTTGCAACTTTTTTTACTGTATGCAATTGATAAAACTGCATGATGAAATCTAATTTGTTCACTTTTTAGTGTAAAGATTGTTCCAAGGTAGAAATTTGTGGTATTTTAGATCGAACTCTAGTCTCGATAAGAATAGCATCATGGTTCGACAAAGGTTTAGCATGTAGTCAAAGTTTGTTCATATGCTGATCCTGTAGGTTGTTTTCTCATATTTTGATTTGTTCTTGACGACATCAAATCACAACAATATTAAATATAATTAATTATAAACTAGTATGATGGGTCCAAGAGTGAGACAACTCATATAAGACTTTTAGGCCTAACTTTAAAAGCATTGTTACGTTATATTTACCGAACCTCTATTTCTAAACAATTAAATAAATGTATTTTTTAAAGCTCAAAATTATAAGTATTGTTAGAAAAAAAAAAGATTACGAGAGTGGAAACTCCCTATTTTGATATTTTTTAAATTTAATAATCATCTAAAACACATTTTTTTATATTATTTTTTTAAACACGCTTTTCAAAATGTAAGTAAACATTTTCATAAAAAATATTTAAATATAAGTCATTCATATTTGTTATGAAAAACTTCTTCATATTTTTAATTTAGATTTATTTATATTTTTATCTCTCTATTTTACCTCAATTATGGAATAGTCTCCCAATTTCAAATTCAAACATTTATTTTGTCATTTTCCATTTTTACATTTAAATTTAAAGATTTCTTTTTATAAAATATACACTTATGAAACGTGACAAATTAACATGTAAGAACTTTTGTAGAACTTTAAAAATAAAAAAAATATAAGTTATATGTAACTAAAAAATGGTCACGTCATCAATTTGCAGTACAAAATAGTAAGACCGGGGCAAAAGAGCTTTGTAAAAAATTTAAAAGTTTGAGAAGAGGGACCAACATCATCTGAATTTGAAATGGGTAGGCTATTTATGTGAACTAGTAAAAAAACCCGTGCAGACGCACGGGTTATTGTTGTTTTGTTTAAAACGAAAAAATATAAAAACATTTAAAAGTTAATAATAATAATTAATGAAGAGGTAGAAATTAAAATATAAATAAGAAAAGTAATTGAAAAACAAATAAAATAATTGAAAAGGAATAAAAAGTTATAAAAAAAGATTATAAATCAAATAATATGAATCATTAAATAGTTAATAATAATTAAAATTGAAGAGTTAGAAATGTAAATAGAAATGAGATAAGTAATTGAGAAACAAATAAAATAATTGAAATGTTATAAAAAGTAATTATGTGATGGTAGGATAAAAAGAGAAGGTGTAAAAGCAAAAATAGTGATAGAAGGACAAATTGGGTCACGTGATGTAGTGTGTGGATACAAGATGGGGATAAAGGCACTTAAAAGGGTTCAAAGTAGGAATGTTGTAATTTTGTTAGGGTTAACGTCACAGGTTGAAACGGAAGGATCCTCCAAGCCGTCGAAGAAAGCAAGTTTGACGATTGGAAGCTGAGGAATGGCAAACCAGACATCGGGTTCGTCATGGAAGAGATAAAGATGTAATAGATTTCTGTTATTTGAGGGTTGTGTTCCTAAGTATTCCGTGTTCATGTGTTGGTACCTGGAAGCTTGTAGGGTAAATGTTGATTCTGATAAATGTTGTGTTAGGTTCTGGTTTGTGATGTGTACAGTGAAAATGATATTGCATGTTGTGTAAAACTGAAATGAGTGAAAGTAGGATCTTCAATGTTCTTGATATTTCATTTGTTGGTAATGTGATTTAAAGAAAAGTTAGAAATTGCATGTTTTGAATTAAAGTCATTTTATTTATGTTACGTTTGTTTAGGGAAGAACTGCGGAGATACTATGAGCTAAAGTTAGCGTATATGAATTACAAAGACGAAAGCGAGCGGTTGACGGAAAAGGAAAAAATAATGTCATTTGACGAATTCAGAAATGTAAAAGAGAATGGTGAGACAGCAAAATTAGAAATAAGGTAATTGTGTGTTTTATAAATTGACTTGCTGTTTGTTATATATATTATAGATTATATACAGAAGTCTAATATATTATGATATGTAAATGTTTCGAAGAGGAAATGAAAGGCTGGTGGTAGACAAATCTTCCAGAAGAAAGATTAGGGACAATGCATGTGGTGAAGGACAAGAAGCTGGTGTTGAAGTAAAATCAATGAAGCAAAAAGCAGAAAATTTGAAAAACGGAGTGGGAGATATGGATTTCGAATTTACGAAAGAAGTAAATGTGCTTGAGAAAGATTTGAAGGGTAACATGACTTAAATTGAATACAACGGGGTAAAGAAGAGAAAGAGGCATGAGTGTGGGGAGGGGAGTCGAGGAAGGGGAAAACTTGACATCCCGGAGTCGGAGAAGGGAAAAAAACTGCAGCTGAAGTTGTTGAAGGAGAAAAAGGGAAGAAGCCTGCAAATGATGATGGTGTTCCTCCATATATAGCTATATCATCTGATAGCGAAAGGTATTGAACAAATTGGTAAAGCTAAAGTTGTTTTAACGATGTTTTGCTGACCGTGTAATTTTTTTAGACACATAGAATATTTTGTTTCTCATGTTTTGTCATGATGTTTAGTTATGATGATGAGGAGTGCCATAAAGTAATGGGTAGTCGTCTGAAGTATTATGTGTGGTTTAGGAAGATTCGTTCCGGGCAGACGGCTAGGAATAATGTTTTGGTAAATGTTATGTTTCCCCTAATTGTAACTAAGTGAATTATTACAATGGAGACATATATATAATCAGATGAGTTGGTTTTTTTTACAGCAACTACCTCAGCGAGTTATTAAAGAATGTTTGAAAGCAGGTGAAAGTCAAATGAAGTTGTGTGATGGAAACCGGAGAGAAAGCTATGAATGTGAGTTGCATAGTTCGGAAAGGAAGTACTGCACTGAAGTCTTTATTGGTCGTGGCTGGTATGAGTTCGTGAATAATAGAGAAATTAGAGCTGGTGATAGGCTTGCTTTCATTATTTGCACGCCTCCAGCAAATAAATTTTTTGTTAAAATCTTAAACCGTTGAATGCGAATAATGGTTTTGAAGGAGGATGATACTCTTTGAATAATGGGGTGGTGATAGTTAGAAGTATTTTTTACTTGCTGATCATGTGAAATGTAATGATTTAGTAGGAATATTTTTTTGCTTGGTATCATTATGTATGTGTTTTAAACTAAGTGGATGATGTTTAAGTTTGAATGGATGATATGAGTATGTTATTTAAAATATGGTTTGTTAATTAAGTGTCATACCCCAAATTTTGACCACTAAGATTTCCCATCATTATGCAAGTCATCATCACAATATGGATGGGCCATCATACCTCATTAGTCTCCCTAAAGATGGGTGAGCATCCACTACAATCAAACTTAGGGTTTCCAGCCCTCTCTGAGCCTTAGACAAAGGATCAATAAAGGAATGACATGATCTTCAACTTGTCTAGCCTCTCAAGCATCCACAAAGGATCAAGAGGACTCCCATGGTAGGAATCAAGCACAAGGTTGCAGCGTTCTAAGTGGATCAAGCCTCAAGATCGCCAGTGTCACGAAATTAGGGTTTTGGTCGGCCAGGGCCTCCAGATGGAAATTTTCCTCTGGGCATGAGCCAATGCTTCAAAGCATAACCTAAAATACTCTAAGGGGCCTCATGGACCCAATCATCAAGTCAATTTAGCCTCAGGGGAAGCATTCATCAAAAATCAGGAATTAGGGTTTCTTGACCTAATTCACCCCTAAGTTGACTTTTGGGACAAAACATGAGCCAAGACCTCAAGGCATGATTTGAGGGTCTCTAATACACTACATTGATCCATTTGCAACAATAGATTGATCCAAGAAGCTTGATTCACAAGTTTCAAGTTCATCAGAACCACAGTTAGGGTTTCGTAGAAAAAAGTCAATTGTGCCTTTGACTTTTGACCAGGACATGCTCCCAAACCTTGGAACATGATTCAATACACCCTATAACACCTATGAAATCAATCCATCAAGTTTGATTTAGGTCAAGGACTTGATTTCATAGAGGATCGCGCAGTTTGGAATTCATCTGATAAAAAGTCAACTGTGCCCAAAAGTCAAAGGTTGACTTTTTGATTTTTTGATCAATTATGGTTCCCTAACCCTAAAATGATGTTAATGTGTGATTGAAATCATCATTCATCAAGAAAAATCAAGAAAAGTGGGATAACTTGTAAAAGGGGTAACCATAAAAAACTTAGAAATTTTCTAAGTTATGGAAGAAAGTGGCTAGGGTTCCAACTTCCAAGGATCATAACCTGAGATCCAAGCAACCATTTTGGCTGATCCAAAGATGGATTTGTAGCTCTCATGGCATACTTTAAAAGTGTCAACTACACCTCATTCCAATTCCTCATGGATTTTAAGTTATGGAATGATCAAAATGGCTGAAAACATGAAATGTCACTTTTTCCAACACTTAGTGAAATTTTCACTATGTCAGAATTTGTCTTGCTTTTTTTTCCAAAAGTAGGGGGATTTTTCACTTGGATCCAAAAAGTATCAAGACAAACTATGACCACACATGTGTTGTATCATATAAGAGTTTTCCAAAATGGCCAAGAACTCCATGAAATTCCATTTGAGCTAAGAGTTATGATAGTGGCAATATGCCTTGCTGCAACTGTCATAACAAGGCAGATTTGTGTATTTTGCTTGATTTGAGCAATTTGTGCAAATAACAAACAAGTCTATCCATCTGAACACCTCAGGGGGAGACCAAGGAGGAACAAACACTGATCCATAAGCCTCCCAAGTCTTTGGAACTAAAAATAGCATGCCAAACCTAGAAATGCCTAAAGAGGGGACAAGAATCCAATTTTGTTTTGGAGCATTCAATGGATGCACCAAGGTGGCATGAACTGAGCCATTTCCAACTGAATGAGTCAAGGATGATCTCTGAACTAGGGAACCAACAACCTGAGCTCTAACCTCTAGTCAATGGCTAGAGGAGACTTGAGATTCCAAAATGCAACCATTGGCCAAACCACTGCAGCAGTTGCCATTCACTATTGCTTGCAAAACAAACTTGCTCTACTATAAATAGAGCTCATTTATGCTCAGTTTGAGTACACCAAAGCCATCAAACAGATGCTTTCCTCAAAATCTCCTTCTCACTTCCAAATTTGCCTTCTAAAGCAAGTCACTATCGGGTTTTGAGTTTGAGATCTATTCTAACCAAACCAATCACACACACACCTCATAAACATCATATAGAAGTTATCCAAGCACTTAAACAACAACTGGAACACCAATTTCTCAAAATCACCAACCAGTTGCTCAAGGTTTTAACCAAGTTGCAGCTGAGATGCCATGAAGTTATCCAACCATTTCCAATCAAGTCCAAGCATTCAAACACACTCCATATGGTGTAGGGAAGCTGTTCAGATCATCACAACTCATCTGTAACACCTCCAACTCAAAAATCACATTGCCCTTGCTGTCACGACCTTCAAGTAAGCCTAAACTTGGTCATCTCATGATCTATGCATATTTCCTCGCACAATACTTTTGCCAAATGCTCATAATTATGCATAGAATGTTTCCCTTCTATTAGTTGCCTTGTATGAATCGTGTGTGGAATTTCTGAGCCTTCATACAGAATCTAGGGTTCTTAAGGTTTCTCTTTGATTTCTTATTCCATGCTTAAAATAAATGAAATTAAAGACCATAGACATGATCGTGAGGTGAAAACGAGCAGATTGATATGTGGATTGCATGATTTCGTCAAGTATTCAGTGAGATTGGTGAGAAAATGCAAATCTCCAGAAACAGAGGGGTGGCGCGTGTTCTTGGCGCCATTTTTGAATATTTGAATTTTGTGATTTTATTTAATTGATTCAAAAATTAATTTCTCTCTGAATTTTAATGATTTTGAGTTGATTCTTTTTTTAATAATTCACAAAAATGTTAAAATATTTTCTTTTGCCAAAAATTCCCAAAAATATTATTTATTTCCTATACTTGATATTTTTGCAAAGAATTGATGTTTTATTTGTTTTTAACATTTGAAATATTTGTTCCTTCTTGATTTCCCAAACTTAATTGATTTTCAATCATTTTGTGGATATAAACATGATTTTTCAAACATTAATCCAAGATCACAACTTGTTTTTCACACATGTTTGATAATTTTGATCATTTTAATTAAATTTTTATTTAATTAAAATACATTTTGAAATTTATTTAGGGTTTTGATCTTAATCACCCTAAACAAATCATTTTCAAACACATTGGGCCTCTAATAGAGTGTAAGTCCCAATCCTTTTGTAAATAAAAACTTTTGGGTCTCACTTATTGTATAAGTCCCTCTGAACAACTTCAAATGACCGGCGCGATCGTCGTCTTCTCAACAAAAATAATTGGGCCTACCCTTGTGTTGTAAGTCCCATTTTTCTTTTCAAAATAATCTTTGGGCCTCAAATAGAGTGTAAGACCCAACCCCTTTTTGAAACCAAAATGATTTGGGCCTCAGATGTTGTATAAGACCCACTGTGTTTTCAAAAATCTCGGCGCGATCGCCGTTTTCAAACAAAAATCTTTGGACTTCTCCTTGAGCTATAAGACCCCTATTTATTTATTTTCAAACTCATTGGGCCTCTAATAGAGTGTAAGACCCAATCCCCTTTTAACCAAAACCTTTTTAGGCCTCAGATATTGTATAAGCCCCTCTGTGTTAAAAGGAAAACCTCGGCACGATCGCTAGTTCAAAACAAATCATCTGGGCCTACCCTCGTGTTATAAGCCACATTTCTTTTCTTTAAGTCACTTTGGGCCTCTAATAGAGTGTAATACCCATCCACTTGTACATAAAAACTTTTGGGCCTCACTTATTGTATAAGTCCCTCTGTACAGTTTTCAAAACAACGGTGTGATCATCGTTAAAACTTGGGCCTCTCCTTGAGCTATAAGTCCCAACAATCTCTTCAAAGCACTTTCTCCTTTGATTTTGAATTCAAATATCTGTTGTTATCAAAACTTTATTTGTTGAACAACTAACCAAACAGCATGGAAGCTCTGCAACGGGTAAGTGTTTATCCGCTTTCATTTACCGCTTTCATATGTATATAACTGCATTGTGGGGATGCTTCACTGTAAGTCTTCTTTCACATCATTTTATATACTTGTCACATATCCACTGTGTAATACTAGTATAGTTATTTAGAGTTTTCCCCGGCAACTACGTCTAGCACTAGGTAAAGCCCTATTGGTCACTCGTAAATACAAACAAAACTAGATCCCCATAGGATTTCCAGATACAATCTTCCCTTCTCTTGGGGTAAAACAATATGGAACAAAGAGAAAGGCAGTATTCTCGGTGAACCTTTTCTCAGACTGTCACCCTTAGAAATTGTCAAAGAAACTCTAACTCCCCAGAGATGATCTTTTCTCCGTGAATGACATCTCTTGAGTTTCTTCTAAATTCTCGAACTTTCCTGGAATAATCTCTTCTCTGTGAATTGCATTTCTTGAACTTATCTTGGTTTGGGGACCCACAGGCTTCCTAAAAGCATCCCCACCCCCTCTTGGGAGTTGTACAAGGACCCTTCGGCTTCTTAGAAGTTCTCATGCCTTCTCTTGGGCTTAATACAAGGACCCTGACGACCTCTTAAAGGTATAAGACATAACTTAGTCATCCTTTGCTAGAGCAGTCTTTCCCGCGTCAAAACTCCAGCCACTTTAGGGTTGATACTCATCCCTTAATGCCTGTGCCTCCTCTTGGGCATTGTACAAAAGATAAAACTCTAGACTTGGACAATCTAAAACCCCTTGAGTCTCAAAGACATTCTCAAGTTCCTTTCAAACATAGGAAAAAACACTGATCACTCTGAAACCCGGTCTCTCTCATGAGAGTTCACCACCCTTGGGCCTGCCTATGGATCTAATCCTCAGCAGTAAGACAACCTCCTCTTGGGCTTTGTACAAATGATTCTCCCCAGCGAAGCTAACCTTTTCAGACTCTCTTGTTGAGTCAAACTCCTTTTAGCCTCCGTCTTGGGCTTGGTACAAGACATATAAAAACCCCCTCTCTTGTTGAGTATAAAAGACTCTCTTGTTGAGTCAATCTCCTTTTAGCCTCCGTTTTGGGCTTTGTACAAGACATATAAAACACTATCTTGTTGAGTATAAAAGACTTTCTTGTTGAGTCAATCTCCTTTTAGCTTCCATCTCGGGCTTCGTACAAGACACATATAAATCACTCTCTTGTTGAGTATAAAAGACTCTCTTGTTGAGTCAAACAACCTTTAGACTCTCTTGTTGAGTCAATCACCCGTTCAAGGCTCTCTTGTTGAGTCAACCTTTTTAGCCTCCGTCTTGGGCTTTATACAGGACAGATAATAGTACGCTCTTGTTGAGTCAAACCCTTGCAGCCTCCATCTTGGGCTTTATACAAGATACATTCTCCTCAACGGAGTCAAAAATCCCTTTTAGCCTCAATCTTGGGCGTTGTACAAGACAGAAAGAACATTTTCCCTGGAAAAGTCAAACTTCCAGCCTCCTCTTAGGCTTTGTATAAGTAAACCCCGGTTGAGTCAATCAACCTTTTAGCATCAAATTTGTGCCTTGCTCACATCATACAAACATCAACAACTCCTCTTTAGAGATGACAAATTCTCTCTTAACCTTTTAGCTTCACATCTTGGGCTTTGAACAAGATACAAACTACCTTCAGCTTCATGTCTTGGGCTTTGAACAAGACACCAAAACACCTTTTTCCTCCTGTAGAATAGGAGGAACTACGATCGCTCTGATTTCCCTGTTTCGGGAATACGTAGGCATAAGATTGTAAAATCTTAGCGAGCACACTAATAAAAAAAAACCCAAAACCCAGTACCTTCATATATATATCCATAAAAAAGCATCATACCTAACCCCTTACCAGAAACCTAGCAAATAGTCCAGATCCTATGTTTAAGCAAATAACCTTAAAAGACGAACCCCCTATTTTGATAGCATCTGTAAATCAACAGTTTTGACTGTTTAACCTCAGTTTGCGAGCAGGGTTAATTGGAGACATCTATTTCCCTTCCTTAATCAGCTCAACAGGATAAAAAATAAATCGAACTGTAGTACCAAAGCGATAGTGATTTGAAACCACAAAAATTGCGCTACATTAAGGTTAAGTGTTACTGATAAGAGAAATGGTTAAATTGTATTTGTTTCTGATCTGTCTATGGCTGATGCATTGTTGTGTTATGTTTTATTTGGTTTAATATGTTAGTTATGAAACTGCGTAAAATGTTGAGTAAAAAATTTGGAAACGTGATGTCTGGTTAGTAAAATAGCAGGGACTGTAAGTATGATAATGGAAAAAGTAATAGGGCATTAAAATTATTCCCAGACAGTAGTAGAAAGAGTAGAAATAATTAATTAGAGCAACTGAGTCAACAATGGATTAGAATATAGGATGAAAAAAAATAGTAGGTCATTAAAATAATTATTAAAATAATTACGATGCATTTGTGGTAATAGTAAAATTAAATTAATAGACCAATGAAGTGAAAATGTATTACAATAGATCATGCCTATAGTTATGAATCCACAAAAAGTGTTATATGGAAACTGTAATAGGAATGAATCAAAATAAAAACAAAAAGACATAACAAAATTTGGGACTGTAGTTTAAAATCCAACACGGTAAGGTTTCCATTGGTGATAACACTATTTTAGTGTGTTACTTTAACCCAGTGTATGTGGCATTTCTAGTTCATGATTTCACTTATGTAGCATGAGTTTAAGGTGTTTTAGCGTGATTTAAGCTTTAAGCACTTTATGTGCTTCTTTTACGTTTTCTTTGTGTTTATGCTCTAAAAGGAAGTTAGATGATGATGAGAAGAGGCATGACCCCAGTTGTCAGAGTCTGGAGCAGCATGAGGAGCTATTTGGAGAGCTGATGATTTAATCAACCATTTCACCAAGAGAGTTGGAGATTGATGATGAAAAGCCAAGAATGACTAGGGCTCACGTGGCAGCCTCATGAAGAGCAATAAAGCAAAAGGAATGGATAAGATCAAGAAAGCTAGAGGACAAAAGGTAGTACGGTGGGGACCACTCAACAGAGAACGCCCAACACCAGCACCACCAGCCGTCTGCTCTACACCACCAGCCGTCTGCTCTACCCCACTAGCCTGCTACAACCACCTGCTAAAAGCAAATTTGTCTCCCACCAACATCTGTACCAGATTACTTGCAAAGGAAGGATTGATGGACAGTTGTCCCACATGAAGGATTTGATTTGGGCCTAACCTTATTTTCCTCAAGAGACCCACGATCCAAGAAAGGAGGAACTACCACTTCCACTCATCACTATAAAAAGAGAGCTTGTGCATTGAAGACGAGAGACGAGAGATTCCACACACAACAATATTTTATTTTCAGTTTTTAAAGTTATTTTCAGTTTCTAGAGTTAGAGTATTTGGAGAGTATTCTTTTCTTCTCCAGACCTGTACGCCTGCTGAGAACTGTCGTGATTGAAGAGAGTTGTTGTTGTTTAACCAACGCAAGAGATCTCCAAGTTATATTAGGTTGCATTTCTTTACTCTACTTGTAAAATGATGTTTCCTATTAATTTCATTCCAGTAGTTTGTACTCAGCTCATCATGAGTTAAACCTTTGTTTGATGAGACTAATGAAGTTAGTATAAAAGTTGTTTTTATGTTAATATGATGTGTTGGTTAGTGTCTTATTTTGTTATGTGTTTTTATGCTATAAACTTGGTTCTTAGAGTGATCAACTAGGAAAAAAGTAAAAGCTTGTTGTTGAGAGAGATCCAATAAACAAGTGGATTTCATAACAAAAGTGGTTAATAAAGTAGGATAGAGATATTCACTTAATTTAACTTGCTTAGAGATAAGAAGTTGAGGCCATAAAGATTTTTCAGAATTAAAACCAGAGTATTTTAGGGTTACAAGTGAGACTTAGAGATTTGTTCCCTTGCCCTAGTTATACATGTTTTGATGTTGTAGAGATACACCACTAGATCACGTTCTGACCTTTTGAGGCACGACCCTTCACATCATAAAGCCATATCAAACAACAACTATACTAATGGATTGAGCTCATCAATTACTCTCTATGATATTTTAACTCCTCTTTAGCTTTAAGTTATTTTAGGTAATTGTGTGTGCTCTTGCTCTTTATTCTCATATTTATGTTACCTTGCTCATACTTTTCTTAACAAAGAAAACTAATATTAGTAGTTCAAATACTTTGCACTTCCCTGTGGGTTCGACCTTTACTTTATCACTTGCTACATTACCAAGCATGTATACTTGCATGTGACACCATTACTCTAAACCGATTAAAAGAAAAGTATTACATAAATTAGAGTATATTGTAAGTAGCAAGCTTTTAGCGCCGTTGCCGGGGAAGTGAAAACTTTTGAAAAACTATATTTATTTTTTTCTTTTTGTTTAAGATTGTATTTGAGCATTTAACGTTTGCTGTGATTTGGTGATACAACAGGCTTAAGCTATTGCATGCGCAGGTCGTTACAACCAGTTTACAGTGGTTATCCTGAACCTGAAAGAATTCTCAAAGCACGAAGAAGATATGTACGTGCTCAGCAAATATCTGAAGATTCCTCAACTTCAGTTGTGTCTGAACTTGAAGGAATAGTGTACGAAGAGGACACAGAAGAAGAAAGCTCATCGTCTTCTTCAAACGAGTCATTACACGAGACAACCATGGCAGAGCCAGATATCATTGGCATTGCCAATGACCGAGCGCGTAGCATTAGGGACTATGCTGTATTTGATCATAATGCTATGAGTACTGGCATTGCTAGGCCAGCCATCACAGCACTACAGTTCGAGTTCAAGCCTATGATGTTCCAAATGTTGCAAGCTGCTGGTCAATATTCAGGCTCTCCTCATGAAGATCCTCATTTGCACTTAAAACAATTTCTGGATGTTGCTGACAATTTCAAGATCCTTGACGTGCCAGTGGATACCTTTAGGTTAAGGCTTTTTCCATATTCTCTAAGGGATCGAGCCAAGAGCTGGCTTAATTCTTTGGAACCAAATTCCATTACTACATGGAATGCCTTGGCAGAAAAGTTTCTGGCCAAGTATTTTCCTCCTTCCAAAAATAAAAAAATGAGAAATGAAATCACATCATTTAGGCAAGGAGATGATGAAACGTTGTTTGACGCATGGGAAAGATTTAAGGAGCTGTTGAGACAATGTCCACATCATGGGATTCCCATCTGCATACAACATGAGACTTTCTATAATGGATTAATTCCATCCTCAAGGAATATGTTAGATGCATCCAGTGGTGGAGCTCTATTGTCTAAATCCTATGACGATGGTTACAAGTTGATTGAAAGCATTACGGCCAACACTTATCAATGGCCAGTCATAAGGGCCACTTCAAGTTCAACTCAAAAGAAGCCTGCTGGAGTTCATGAAGTCACTGAGACCACAGCTCTTGCTGCTCAAGTGGCTCAGGTCCACCAAATGATGAAGAATCTGATGAATCCTGAAGTGCCAAAGCCTGACCCTGTTAAGGTGGTTACTGACGCTTCTGAGGTTGCCTGTGTCTACTGTGGAGGACCACGTATATTTGAAGAATGTTCTGCCAATCCTGTTTCAGTTAACTATGTTGGCAATCCCAATAACAACAGCAGATACAACAATCCCTACAGCAACACTTACAACCCAGGACGGCGCAATCATCCTAATTTTTCTTGGAGTAACAATCAAAATCAACCTAAACCGCAAGCAACCACACCTCAAGTTCCACCTGGTTTTTCTAACCCTAACTATGCTGGGGTTAACCAGGGAAACAACCATCTGGAAAATGTGCTCAAGTCCTTTATTCAAGAAGCAAATAATCAATTTCAAGCACAAGGAGTAAGTATCAAGAACTTGGAGAACCAAGTGGGCCAAATTGCTACGGCTCTAAGTTCAAGAAACTTGGGAAATCTTCCCAGCTCTACTGAGACTCCTAGCACACAAACTGGAGTGAAAAATGTTGAGACTTGCCAAGCTCTTAAGTTAAGAAATGGCAAGGAAATTGAAGGGACCATTACAAAGAGCAAGGAGTCAAGTACTGCTGTGTCTGAGCCCGACAGTCCTGGAGCAAAAGACAATGATGGAGAACCGTCTTCATCCAAACAGCAAAAGCACAAAGATAATATACTCACTGAAGATTACATTCCTCCAGAAAATCAAGAATTCATCACTGAAGCCAACAAGAAGCAAAAGTTTTTGCAAGAAAGACCACCACCCCCTTTTCCACAAAGAATAAAAAAAGCAAAAGAAGAGCAACAATTTTCAAAGTTTATGGAGATCTTGAAGCAGCTTCACATCAACATACCTTTGATTGAAGCCATTCAACAAATGCCAAACTATTCAAAATTCATGAAGGATGTGCTTACCAAACGAAAAAGGTTGGGAGAGTTTGCTACGGTTGCACTTACACAAGAGTGTAGTCAATTAGTTCAAGGCAAACTCCTTCCCAAGTTAAAGGATCCTGGAAGTTTCATTATTCCATGCACCATTAGAGACACCTTTTGTGGAAAGGCGTTATGTGATTTAGGGGCCAACATTAATCTCAAGCCTCTATCCATATTCAAGAAGCTGGGGATAGGTGCTGCCATGCCTACAACCATCACCTTGCAGCTGGCAGATAGGAGTATTTGCTACCCACAAGGGAAGATTGAAGATGTGTTGGTGAGGGTTGACAAGTTTGTCTTCCCTGCTGATTTTATCATTATGGATTTTGAAGCTGATGAGGAGACACCCATTTTGTTGGGAAGGCCATTCCTAGCAACGGGTAGAACCTTAATTGATGTTGAAAGAGGAGAACTCACCATGAGGGTGAACGGGCAGCAAGTAGTGTTCAACATACTTAATGCTTTACAATACCTAGAAGAGGAGGTGGCTGAGTGTTCTATTATATCTAGTTGGGAAGGTTTAATTCATAAAAACCTTCTAAAGGCTAATGATGTGTTGAAAATTGAGTTAGGAAAAGTGGAAGACGAAGGACTAAAAGATGGAGTCATCTATGGTCCAATGCCAAAGCAAGAGGAAGAGTATGTGGAAGTGATAGAATCCACCACTGTTGCGCATAAATAGCAGCTACCTTCCATTGAAGAACCCCCTGAATTGGAGCTTAAACAACTTCCGGAGCATTTACAGTATGCATATCTGGAGGCGGGACAGAAGCTGCCAGTTATCATAGCTACAGATATGCAAGAGGAGCAAAAAGAGCAACTAATTTCACTACTGAAGAGACACAAGAAGGCAATTGCATGGCAGATTTATGATATTAAGGGAATTAGCCTAACAATATGCATGCACAAAATCCTGTTGGAAGAAAATGCTAAGAATAGCATTGAGAGTCAACGAAGGCTGAACCCCATCATGAAGGAGGTTGTAAAAAAGGAGATTATCAAGTGGTTAGACGCAGGAACTATCTACCATATCTCTGATAGTGTGCGGGTAAGTCCAATCCAGTGCATACCGAAGAAGGGAGGCATGACAGTGATAGTCAATGAGAAGAATGAGCTCATTCCCACTAGAACAGTTTCTAGTTGGAGAATTTGTATGGATTATAGGAAGCTGAACAAGGCAACAAGGAAGGACCATTTTCCTTTGCCTTTCATTGACCAAATGCTGGATAGGTTGGCTGGAAAGGAGTATTATTGCTTCTTAGATGGATATTCGGGCTACAACCAAATTGCAATAGCCCCGAAAGATCAAGAAAAAACAACATTCACATGTCCATATGGCACCTTTGCTTTCAGAAGAATGTCGTTTGGACTGTACAATGCACCAGCCACTTTCCAACGTTGCATGATAGCTATTTTCTCGGATATCATAGAGAATTCCATGGAAGTGTTCATGGATGATTTTTTAGTTTTTGGAGAATCATTTCAAGATTGCCTAAAGAATTTGGAATTGGTGCTAACCAGATGTGAAGAGAACAACTTAGTCCTCAATTGGGAAAAATGTCATTTTATGGTAAAAGAAGGAATTGTTCTTGGTCATAGAATTTCTAAAGAATGATTGGAGGTAGATCAAGCAAAGGTGGAGGTAATTGAAAAACTACCCCCACCAGTCAACATCAAGGGCATTTGGAGTTTCTTGGGGCATGCTGGATTTTATAGGAGGTTTATAAAAGATTTTTCAAAAATAACAAAACCTCTCTACCAGCTGCTGCAGCATGACACGCCTTTTGTCTTCAGTAAGGAATGCCTTGAATCTTTCAACCATTTGAAAAATGCTCTGATTTATGCTCCTGTAGTCAAAGTTCCAGATTGGTCCAAGCCATTTGAGTTGATGTGTGATGCCAGTGACTTTTCCATTGGTGTTGTTCTAGGCCAAAGGCATAGCAAAGTGTTTCACACTATTTACTATGCAAGTAAAACGTTGATAGAAGCACAAATCAATTATACAACCACGGAGAAGGAGCTGTTGGCAGTAGTGTTTGCCTTTGACAAGTTCAGACCTTACTTGGTAGGAACTAAAGTCATTGTGTATACGGATCATGCAGCAATTAAATATTTGATTGCCAAAAAAGATGCAAAGCCACGGCTCATACGTTGGGTGCTTCTTCTACAAGAGTTTGACCTGGAAATAAGAGACAAAAAAGGAGTAGAAAACTCAGTTGCTGATCATCTCTCAAGAATTCCTGAAGAAGTTCAACCTCAAGGAAGTAGAGATATTAAGGAAAGTTTTCCGGATGAGAAGCTGTTGGTGATTACTAATGGCATGACTCCTTGGTACGCTGACATTGTGAACTACTTAGTCAACAGAGTTGTCCCACCAGAATTCAACTACCAACAGAGAAAGAGGTTCTTCCACACTGTAAAGAACTATTTCTGGGATGAGCCTTACCTATACAAGAAGTGTGCATACCAGTTGCTAAGAAGATGTGTTGACTATGAGGAGGCACGCCAGATCTTATCAGCATGCCACAAAGCCCCATATGGTGGACATTTTGGAGGAGTAAGAACTGCATCCAAGGTGCTGCAATCAAGTTATTTCTGGCCTTCTATTTTTAAAGATGCTCATGAATTTACAAAGAGATGTGATAGATGTCAAAGGGTTGGTAATGTGTCCATGAGACAAGAGATGCCGATCACTAGTATTCTTGAAGTAGAAATTTTTGATGTGTGGGGCATTGATTTCATGGGGCCATTTCCTCCCTCCTTTGGAAATCTTTACATTCTTGTGGCTGTGGACTACGTGTCCAAATGGATTGAGGCAGTAGCAACACCATCCAATGATGCCAAGGTTGTAACTAAGTTCTTGCTCAAGAACATATTGACAAGACATGGCACGCCTAGAGCTATCATCAGTGATGGTGGATCTCATTTTTGCAATAAACTTTTTGAAAACCTAATGGCAAAATATGGGATTAAGCACAAGGTTGCTACAGCCTATCATCCACAAACTAGTGGACAAGTGGAGTTGTCCAATAGAGAAATCAAAAGAATCTTGGAAAAGGTAGTTAATCCAACAAGGAAGGATTGGTCCAAACACTTGGACGAAGCACTATGGGCGTATAGGACTGCCTATAAAACTCCCTTAGACATGTCTCCATATAGACTTATCTATGGGAAGGCTTTTCATCTACCCATTGAATTGGAACACAAGACATTTTGGGCTGTGAAGCAATTAAATTTTAATATTCAAAGTGTTGGCCAAGCTAGAATGCTCCAATTAAATAAGTTAGATGAGTGTAGGCTGTTCTCATACAAGAATGCTGAATTGTACAAGGAAAAGACTAAGAGGTGGCATGACATGAAATACCGGAAGAGGGAATTAGTGAAAGGCCAAAAAGTTTTACTTTTTAACTCAAGGCTGAAGTTATTCCCTGGAAAATTAAAATCAAGATGGTCTGGACCCTTTATCTTAGAGGAGATTTACCCCCATGGTGCGGTGGAATTGTTAAATGAGAAGAATGGAGAAAAATTTAAGGTCAACGGCCAAAGGGTCAAAGCTTACCTTGGAGAATCCTCAAGTAACACAACGGATGCTCTCCATTTTATTGAATAATGGATTTTTGTGTTGGTCAAGCGATAAGACCTTAAAATAGCGCTACTGGGAGGCAGCCTAGCTTTATGCAATTTTTTTTCTTTTGTTTTACTTTGTACAGGATCATGATGTGTTCTACTAGCGTCAGCTCATGACAAGACGAGACATGTCAGCAATTGACACAAGAACAGTGGAGTGGAGGAATGGAAAAGATTGAAGGAATCAAAAAGTTTTCCTAAGTCCAATGAGATTAATAACAATGTTGAGCTGGCGTTGATTATTTTTCTCTTGGAAAATAAATAAAAAAATTGAAACGATTTTCTTAGAAGGAAAAGAGAGAAAGAAAGCGCAACATAGGGAGCAAGCGTATTGGGCTGAGTGAAGGAGCAGAGTTATCATGGTCAGGTCTGCCACGTCAAACACTTCAGCCACCTAAACACGCAAACCCACTTAAGTATGTCTTTTCAGGTGTCAGACCTAGGGCTTTCACTCCTTTCCCTACGAAACACAAAAACGGAAAAACTTCTCTCTCCACTTCAAAGAAACGTTTTATTTTAATATTTTCTTAAAACTATTTGCAACCATCCTTACAACTTTCCCACTTTTACCTATACACAAACCTTCAGACAAAAACCTCTTCATCTTCCATTCCACCATTTTTCTCTGAAACCCTAAAAACTTCTCAATCCCGTTTTCTCCTCTTTCACTTCAGAAAAATGACACGCGATCCCCTAACAGGTCACCGTTACAAAACCACTGCCAAGAAAAACACCACCCCCACCATTGATATCTCAAGTCAGGATGAAGATGAAACTTTCGTGAATGTGGAAGCTCACAGGCGTTTCACGGAGTATTTTAGCAAGATGAGTCTTTTTTCTGAGCGTGGTTTTATTATGAACTCCTCTGAGGAAGACCTGGGACTACTGGGAAGTATTGAAACCACAATCTTGAAGTTGAAATGGGAGCTTTTGTGCAAACAACTTGTTGCTTACAATGTCAACTTAGTCAAGGAATTCTATGCAAACCTCGCCGAACCAGGACACAAACGGTTGGAGGTGCTCATCAGAGGAACAAAGGTCGTGTACAATGAGGCAAATATCAACTATTATTTCAAACTGGATGTTGTTGAAGATGAGTACCAATACTTGGTACTACGATCTCAGGAAGATGAGTATGACACGTATCTGGAATCATTGTGTGTCCAGGGAGCAAAATGGGTGGACAAAGCTGTGAAGAGGATGAACCTCAGGCCAGAGGTGAAAGTTTGGTACCAATTTTTGAAAATTTCCATCAGGCCAACCGCTTACAATGAGACGGTTTCTAGGGAAAACTTGGTACTCTTACACTGTATCACCGGCTTGAGACCCGTCAATGTGGGAAAAATAATAGTGCAGGAAATCTATGCATGTTCAAAGAAGAAGAAAGGGATGTTCTTCTTCCCTTGTTTAATCACAACTCTGTGGCGAAGACATGGCGTGTCTGAGTATGACTTAGACAATCTTGGGTCCCCTCAACAGCCGCAGGACAAGACACTAATCATGACACTCATGAATCCTAAAGGAGTAAGGAAAAGAGCAGCTACGAGTCAAACCTCATATGCAACTGAAGAGCAACCAGACCCAATAATAGAAATCTTGAGGCAGATACATAGGGATCAACAAGCATTCTTCGCTTACCAAAAGGCCAAGACAAAGTGGTTGAAAGAGATGTGGGCCATGCAAGCCCCATCTCATGTGTTGAAGGCTCCAGAGTTTCCAGATCATATTTTGGGAAATGTTGAACCAATGGTTGCTGCTGAAGGAGAAAAGAGACCCACGAAAAAAGAGAAGGGAAAGAAGAAGAAGAAGGACAAAGAGGCAAAGAAGAAATATGTTGGTGAGACTAGCAAGGGCGTGTCAGCAGACACCAGTCAAAGCCAAAACAAAAAGAAGAAAAACCTTAGGAAGGCTTATCCGTCTCCACCTCCAGAAATGGAGGAAACTCCAAAGAAGAAGAAGCTCAAGGCTGAGTGGAAAAAGAAGGAGCCGGCTGTAGGCATGACACCGCCTGCCAGCCCTGTAACAAACGCCAACAAATTTGACCTGAATAAGTCAGACCAGGAGGAGGAAGGAACAGAGAAGGATGAAGTTTTGGAAACCATGTTATCAGAAGCAGCAAAAGATGCTGAGGACTTGAACAAGGTGGAAGCTACTGAGGAGGAAGAAAGGAGTAAGAAAAAGGAGGATGTTGAGGAAGAAAAAGTGCAATCCAAAGGAGGGACTGAGAAAAAGGAAGCGGAAGGAATAAGGAGATATTACTCCTCTACAGAAACTGAGAAAGAGGAAATTGCCAAAGGAGACGACGAAGCTGACAGTGACGAGACAGAAAAGACAGGAGCTGAGCCAGAACCCCTCCCTGTCATGGAACCTGATGCAGATAAAGAAGACAATGTTGCGGCGGAGCAGCCAAAGGAAAGTGGAGAACAACCACAACAAAAGGTAAAGAGTCCTATGAAGGCTGCTAGGAAGGAGGTTGTTGCTGCTACAACCAAAGAGGGAAATGAGAAAGACCTGGGAGCGCAGGAGACCAAAAAGAAGAAAAAGAAGCAACCTCTACAGGCTCCAAGGAAAAGCTCGAGGCTAAGGGCCTAAGTGGTAAATGTGGAAATAGGCGAGCACTGTCTTGCCACCTCTCATCACTAAACAGTGAGGACACTGTCCTTACTAAGTTTGGGGAGGGCATCAGAACTCAGCTTGTTTTCACTCAATCTAACCCTGTTTTTGTCTTTTACTATTGTTTCTACTATGAATGTTGTTTTATGTCTAAGTTTGGATATTGTGTTTGGTTGGCCATGTTTTGAGCCAAATGTTTTAGTTTTAAATGTTTTAATTTTCTTGTGGGAATGCTGTAACGCTCCCAGAACATGATGACCTGCAGTTTTATGTTTTGTTTTAATGATATGCGTGGCACTTTTTGGTGATTATTTCTTTCATGTTAAAATTGTGTTTATCATAACTTAGAATAAGGAAGAACTAGGGAATGTTGGGATTCATCTAAGCAGGAGCTTAACATTTTTAATTTCTGGGCTCAAGAATAAAAAAGGGGAATGAAGTTGTTATGTGTTAGAAAAGCAAGGTGTAGGAGTTTCACCAAATGAGTTTGGCAGAGGAGCTTGATGTTCTCAGTCACGACAGCACTAGTCTCCTAAACCAGCCAGAATTTTTTTTCCAAAAGATACTGAATTGTGAAAATCAAGGGAAAGGTTGAAACCCTAGGAATCACAAAGGGAAGGACAAGAAGATTTAAATAATGATTGAGACGACCACGGAAGGGACACACTTCACACAAAGACACACAAAAGTGTGCAAAAAGTGGCAAAAACCACCAATAAAGTTCATGTGCCCGAAACTGGAGGAACAGCAAGCATCTTCATCATAATATTCAGTTGAACTCACAAGAGAAGATTCTGAGATGTGGCGTGTTACCAAAAAAAAAGAGAAAAGAGAAAAGAGAAAAAAGAGAATAATAAGTGAATAAGTGTGGTCCCAAATGTGTTAGTCAAAAATATCAAATGAGAATCAGGACAGAATTCCCTAGTGAAACCAAAAGAGAAGAGACCCCACTCAAGAAAGTACACAAGGAAGGATCATAAAGAGGAAATTGTGGCTTGTTTTCTAGAAGAGTAAGGTCGTGACATGAGACGCCAGTTCCCCTTTGAGCTAGCAAAACTTTGGGACAATTGCAAAGCTGAGCAACTCGCACCAGTACCGGTTCCTGACCCTTCCAATTCTTAAAGCCTTATTACACTGCTAAGCCTGATTGAAGATGTTGAGAACCAAATTCACTTCCCTATGTTTTTTACTGTCACATCAACTGAGGACAGGCGATCATTCAAGTTTGGGGGAGTGATAACATTATTTTAGTGTGTTACTTTAACCCAATGTATGTGGCATTTCTAGTTCATGATTTCACTTATGTAGCATGCGTTTAAGGTGTTTTAGCGTGATTTAAGCTTTAAGCACTTTATGTGCTTCTTTTACGTTTTCTTTGTGTTTATGCTCTAAAAGAAAGTTAGATGATGATGAGAAGAGGCATGACCCCAGTTGCCAGAGTCTGGAGCAGCATGAGGAGCTATTTGGAGAGGTCATGATTTAATCAACCATTTCACCAAGAGAGTTGGAGATTGATGATGAAAAGCCAAGAATGACTAGGGCTCACGTGGCAGCCTCATGAAGAGCAATGGAGCAAAAGGAATGGATAAGATTAAGAAAGCTAGAGGACAAAAGGTAGTACGGTGAAGACCACTCAGTAGAGAACGCCCAGCACCAGCACCACCAGCCGTCTGCTCTGCACCACCAGCCGTCTGCTCTGCCCCACCAACCTGCTACATCCGCCTGCTAAAAGCAAATTTGTCTCCCACCAACATTTGTACCAGATTACTTGCAAAGGACGGATTGATGGACAACTGTCCCACATGAAGGATTTGATTTAGGCCTAACCTTATTTTCCTCAAGAGACCCACGATCCAAGAAAGGAGGAACTACCACTTCCACTCATCACTATAAAAAGAGAGCTTGTGAATTGAAGACGAGAGACAAGAGATTCCACACACAACAATATTTTATTTTCAGTTTTTAAAGTTATTTTCAGTTTCTAGAGTTAGAGTATTTGGAGAGTATTCTTTTCTTCTCCAGACCTGTACGTATGCTGAGAACTGTCGTGACTGAAGAAAGTTGTTGCTGTTTAACCAACGCAAGAGATCTCCAAGTTATTATTAGGTTGCATTTCTTTACTCTACTTGTAAAATGATGTTTCCTATTAATTTCATTCCAGTAGTTTGTACCCAGCTCATCATGAGCTAAACCTTTGTTTGATGAGACTAATGAAGTTAGTATAAAAGTTGTTTTTATGTTAATATGATGTGTTGGTTAGTGTCTTATTTTGTTATGTGTTTTTATGCTATAAACTTGGTTCTTAGAGTGATCAACTAGGAAAAAAGTAAAATCTTGTTGTTGAGAGAGATCCAATAAACAAGTGGATTTCATAACAAAAGTGGTTAATAAAGTAGGATAGAGATATTCACTTAATTCAACTTGCTTAGAGATAAGAAGTTTCGGCCATAAAAATTTTTCAGAATTAAAACCAGACGTATTTTAGGGTTACAAGTGAGACTTAGAGATTTGTTTCCTTGCCCTAGTTGTACATGTTTTGATGCTGTAGAGATACACCACTAGATCACGTTCTGACCTTTTGAGGCACGACACTTCACATCATAAAGGCGTATCAAACAACAACTATACTAATGGATTTAGCTCATCAATTACTCTCTCTAATATTTTAACTCCTCTTTAGCTTTAAGTTATTTTAGGTAATTGTGTGTGCTCTTGCTCTTTATTCTCATATTTCTTTTACCTTACTCATACTTTTCTTAAACAAAGAAAACTAATATTAGTAGTTCAAACACTTTGCACTTCCCTGTGGGTTCGATCTTTACTTTATCACTTGCTACATTACCAAGCATGTATACTTGCATGTGACACCATTACTCTAAACCAATTAAAAGAAAAGTATTACATAAATTAGAGTATATTGTGGGTAACAATTGGACATATCGAAATCCTTGAACGAAGCCACCTGCAAAATGAACGACAGTGTCATATAGGACGAAATATAGATGCATGGAATAGTTTTGTCTAAAGATTTAAAAGTAACATACCTAGACAACATTATGAAAATTTTCTTTGAAACCCACATTAGTTGTGTAGTCTAGTGGGAGTTTGTTTTTGTCATGAATCAATATTTTCAAACCAGTTTTACTTTTGACTCTTGATATTGCAACATAGAGTTGGCCGTGAGTGAAAACATCTTTTGGTAGATATAGACCGACGTAGTCTAATGATTGGCCTTGAGATTTGTTTATTGTCGTTGCAAAAGAGACAATTATTGGGAATTGTCGTCGAATAAGCTTGAAGGACCATGGAGATTGCGATGGAGACATGGACATTCGGGGAATGTAAATAGTGTTACCAACATGAGTACCTGAAATAATCTTAGCCTCGATGACATGATTTGCAAGTCTAGTCACTGTCAATCTTGTCCTATTGCAAAGTCCTTCTGATTGATCTAAATTGCGGATCAACATGACGGTTGTTCCGATCTTTAACTTCAATGAATGGTTTGGTAATCCAGAAGTTTTTAAACAGCTAAGGAATTCAGGAATCAAATGTTCAAAAGCCCCGTTATCGTTGGCTTCTGATCTGTCTATTGAATCACTACTTAAATACTCTTTTGCATCACCTAAAATAATAAAACATTTGAATGAGAAAAGAAATAGGTAAAGTTATCTTAAAATAGGAAAAACATTATATATGAATGAGAAAAAAAATAGTTTATGATATGCACGAAGAGGATAGAGTAATGATAGTTGCCTGGAATGATGTTTGTAATGTAATCATTTATTTCGTCAACTATCTCAATAGTGGATGCCAAAATAGCTCTACTCTAAAGGAAAATTGAATTTGTGTAATTCTCAATTAGATTTGGATAAGTAGATGTAACAATCTTATCAATAGGATCCACATAATCGGTTAGCAACAACTCTGTGGGAATTGTAATTTCTGCATAACCATCATTTGGTTCATTGATTTTTCCATCTCCAACTTGTAAAATCAACTTAGAGAAATTCTCAATCTCACTTCCATCGTTTAAAACAGACCCGGTTTGCAATCGCATGTTTTTGGTAAGTGTTAGAACCTTGCAATGATCCCAAATGTAAGAGGCATTAATAGTTGAATGAACGATATCAGACCTAGTTCCTCGTGGTACAACAGGAAGAATCTGTCAAAAATCACCACCAAATACCACAACTTTTCCACCAAAGATTTTTTCAGAAGGGTCTTTTCCAACACCCATGATGTCTTTCAAAGACTTGTCTAGTGCTTCAAAACAGAATTTGTTTGCCATTGGAGCCTCATCCCATATTATCAGCTTTGTGAGTTGTAATAGTCCAGCAAGGTCACTTTTTTTTGCAATGTTACAAACAGATGATTCCAAACAGGGAACGGGTATTTTGAATCGTGAATGCGCTATTCTACCACCTGGTAATAGTAAACTTGCTATTCCACTTGAAGCAACATTCAAAACAATATCACGATGTGAACGCAAAGCTGCTGATAGTGTGTTCCACATGAATGTTTTTCCGGTACCACCATAACCATATAAAAAAAAGACACCTCCATTCTGTTCTGCAACAGCAGCCATAATTTCGTTGAATATCCGGCGTTGTTCATATGCATAATAAAAAAGTAAGTTATATTAATTAAAGTAATTTTTTGTTTTAGACATAAAGAATTATGAAAAAGCATAGTGAAATAGTTATATTCATACTAAGTAACGAAATATGAAAAATTTTAAGATCACTGGCAATAAGTATTTTCCATCGTCAAACAGGTTTGAACACTGGCAGTATGTATGTATGTTCCACCAAACTCATTTAATAGTAGTGAGTAATAGTGCTACCATATTATTTAATGCCCAGCTACCATATTAGTTTGACTTACCTAGTAAAGCAATGACCTCCATATGTCGTATAACATGTTTGGTTAGTAAAAGTAACATTTATGAAGTTCCCCAACTACCCATTGCATGTCTATAAAAGCGTAAATCTCACTATAGATTGTGTAGCAGGTATCCAAGTATCTTAAAGAAAGAAATCAAGTAAGAATGGCAGCAAATCCCATTGAAATATCTAGTGACAGCAGGTTTGCAAATTTAAATTTATCAAAAGGTTTGAATATTATGATCTTTCAATTCGTTTATATATGTTGTAACATTGTTTTGTTGCATATGTTTCCACCTGGTATGGTTCATCCTCTGACAGCTATGAAATCGATGATAGTGATGATGGATATAATAGCGACGGAAACTATACGTGGAGGGTTAAAATCAAGTCTGGAAAAGTTGCTAAGAAAAGCGTTTTGGTTTGTGTCTTTACATGCATGTTACTGTGAAATAGTTGTATACATTTTTTTTATGTTTAAAAGGGTTTTACATAGTAATAAAGATTTGATTTTTTTTGTGCAGCACTTTCCAAGAAAATGTTCTGAAGAATGCTTGTTATGGAACCAAACTTATATTGAGATGATAGATTTGGATTTGGGGACCAGATATGACTGTGAAATTTTAAGTGCAAACCGAAATGTGTTTGAGAAGTATATCGGTAGAGCTTGGTACAACTTAGTAAGGACAAGAAAACTGAAGAGAGGAGACGTGGTATATTTCACTCTAGTTAATCCTCCAGATAGGCTGTATGTTCAAGTTAGGGATAGATGAAGTCACTTGGGTTATTTATATGGACGGTTGGTTATGTTGTTCGTATTATAAGTTTATTGATATGATGAAGTTATTTGCACTAAGTTGTGTAATAGCATTGGAAGTAGTAGTAAGTGATGTCTAAGTTAGTTTTATTTAGTAGCAGTATTAGTACGTGTAGTACCAATGGTAGTAGCATGTTGTTTAGTTTGTAATGAATGTGATATGTATTATTAGAAGTATTATTATGTAATAGTTATAAAAATGTATTATTGTTATATGTAGATGTGATATGTATTATTGGAAGTATTATTCAAAGTGAAATGAAACATAGAGAAAATAAACCTCATGAATGTGAAAATAATTAAAAGTGTTAGATATGAAAAAGTTAAAGTGAATGAATATTAATTAGTACCTGTTAATTTTTGAAACAATTCTTGGTATTTTGATGTTTGCTCACAAATATCATATTGCCTTTCAACGTATATCAATCGATTTCCAAGAAAATCCAGGATGTAAGCATCGGGGTATGGCATAGGCTTAAACTCATTTAAGCTTCGTTTGTTTTTTTGTAGCTGCTTCTCGATCTCTATAAATGTCAGTTGTTGTATTTCATGATCGGTCAAATATAAATCTACAATAGATGGTTAAAAGAAATAAGAAAAAATGATTATGGCATATAGAAAATATAGTAATGGATGAGTTAGTAAAATAAGGACAGCAGTGGCAAAGTACATGGATTCATTGTCAATCTTCTCTGCTCGTAAAGAATACCGTCAGATAAGTATGTCCAAGGTTTTGCCAAACATGTTCTGGACGATTCATCGAAGTTGATAACAACATAGTTACAAAAAGCTTTCTCAAGAATACCCCAGACCCCCAGTTGTAAGCCTCCTTTATAGCATCAATGAATTCCTTGTCATCTTGAAGAAAGCCCAAGGCGTATCACGCCTCTCTAAAACTTGCATGTTTAAAACCGTCAACTATTTTAAGATCATCATAACATGTTGGACCTTTTTCCCTGTTAGCAACATCCTCAAGTAATACAAATCACCAGTTGTTGGAGGAACCCAAATTAAGCGACCAATTGTATAACCTCTTTTCCTCGGTTTCCATTTTCTGGTTTTTTTTACGTAAACAAACTTGGACACGAATTGACCATATGTCAAAGATTTGGCTTCCTCATATTCACTATTTGCCGCAAACCATGAAGTAAACATTGACTCTGTGATACTTTGTTTTAGAAGGACATTTCCAATCTGTTCGAAATCTTTATAGTAAACTGAGTGCTCTCCTTCCAAGTGAAAGAACAATCTTTCTACAGCCGGTTTTCTCCCATGGATAGAATATGAAAAAATTCTCCAACATGCTTCACTTGGGGAAACGTACCGACAATTAAGGTATTATTTTATTTCATCAACATCTGTATTACCGGTAGTAGTTGTTGGAACAATAACAGCCGAAATTCTATCTGAACCCTTGTTGATGTATTTGAAAAGATACTTGATTGAAGTACTTTGATTGCACCATTCCATGTTTATGTGTGCTTCATATTTCAATAATAAGCTTGGGTTGTATGGGACAACATGGTTGTTGTTAAGTTGTATTCCATTCTTTTCGATGGTATGCCCGTTTTCTCTTCTTTTATAAATCGGATAACCATCTTGATCAACTATAGTGACATCTTGAAATTTCTTTGGGTAATACTTGGAACATCTTCCATCCTTCATACATGGACATTTTGGGTTTGCGACACCACACGGACCGTGGACCATGTGGTTTTTAACCAAATCATACAATCTTGGATGTTTCAAAGGATCTGGTACCTCAGCAGAAATAATTTTATCAATGTCACCAGGTGTTGGATATTTGTTGGATGGATCCAAGAATATAAGGATATGACCATGTGGCAAACCTCTTTTTTGGAATTCTATTGTGTACATATCTGTTCATGAAAGAAAATAACTATATCAGTGGAGCATAAAAAAACAAAAATTTGGCTGAAGGGTGTTAAAAAGACACATAAAAAATACTGTTCAACAAAGTAAATAATGATAGAAACAAACTTACAAGCAAGAACTTTTCCAAGGACACCTTTTTTTGTAATGTCTTATAAGAGGTTATCACTTATCAAACTTCATTTTGAAAACTCTTGCAATGATGTCTGGTCAATCATGTGGCTTCAAGTTTAGGGGATCCAAAGCTCTTTTGATTTCAGGCCAATTAGGGTTGCAAGTAAAAGTAATAAATAGGTATGGGAATCCTACTTTACTACAAATTGTCATTCCATCATAGTATAACTGATCCATAAATCTTCGACTTCTAACATACGAAGATGGTAGGACAACTCTTTTGCCAATGGTTGAACCAGTTGTTTCAGGTTCGTTTGGTTCTTGGTTGAGGTTGTTATACTTAGATACTCTAAGCTTGAATTGGTTGTTTCTTAGCCATTTCAACCGCTCTCCCTCTAGCATTGTGTAGCCATCCACCAAAAATTGTTGGAACAACCTCCTAGATGATAAAAGTGTCCTACCCTCATGACACCTCTTTTGAATTTGGAATGCAAGCCATTCTCGAATAGTAGGTCTGTTTCTCATATTGTCATCAAAGACATCAAGATCTCGATGTGCAACATTAGGTCTATAACCATCTTCTCCGTATGGGAATATCAATGGATATTGAAAAGCCATATAGCTTGCATGATACTCGTCAATTCGTTTTAGCTTTCCTCCTTGCCTCTGCATAATTATATCTCTTTCATCAGCCGTGTCAATGTCCCCAACAACTAATGCAGCTACTTCTGATACAGTAGGTTGGTTGCACACTCTTCCATCTGTAGTTCTATTTGCAATTAGTCGCAGTTGCAAGTTGTGGACATTCCCTTGGTTAAGTCTTTGTCTTGCCATCAGGAAACTCTTTACATGTGTATTATTGTTGTACAGCATTTCCGAAAGTTGTTTGACAATGTTGAGATTAATGTTGTTGTTTTCCCTATAGAGATGTGAAAAGAGAGAAAATAAACAACAGTGTAAAAAATTACAAGAGGGTGTGAGTACTATATTGCAGGGCTTATAGGTGGTAAATATGCTTACCGTAGGCCTTTCATTCTATGAGCGATTTCATTCTCCGTATCATATATGCACAATTGGGCAAACTTTGGAGGATGTCCTTCAGGCGGTAATAAACTCCCTATCCGTTGGCAAGTTTGACCATGAATTCGTAATGTTGGTGGTCCTCGCCCGTTACTGAATTTGTTATCTAACTTTGCACCAGGTGAAGTGAACGCAAACATCATGTTGTAGGTTCGCAAGTTGGCCTGGAAATTTTTACTATCCTTTGCATCTTTATGAAATAGCAAATGGGATAATATTTGTGGAGGGTGTTTTAAGTATGGAAGTTCCACTTTGCCATTGCCACAACATAAAGTGTACTTGGGATTCAGTGTATGCTTATGTTTATCAATCCTCTCTTGGTACCACATTAAGGCTTTGCAATGTTGACACTCCATCATGGCGTCACCCAAATCAGAATATTCTGGAAAAATAGAGATATAATAGAATAATTGAATTTCTATAGAAAATTAACAGTGGCATATGTATTATAGGAATGAATAATATATGGTATACCTTGGTTGTTAAGGTCATTTATGTTTGCATTTGAAAATGTTGGGTCAATTTCTTTATTTTCAAAGCTTGAGTCGTCATTTGAGTTTTGACCTGATCCAAATGAGAGGTGCATATAGAAAATTTGTAATTAATATTCACAGTATGTGTTATAAATTGAAAATTATAAAGTAATCATCATAACAAAATAGAAATAAACACCTACTTAAGAAAGGGTCATAGTCAGAGTCATGTTCACTTTCACTATCAAAATCCATGTTTATAATAGGATTAAAAACATGTGTAGTGGCATGTTGTGTAGATATTGGTGTATTTAATTCAATGCTAACAGGCGGCTCAACAACATTGGCAGGAGTCCTGAAATAGAAAAGGTTCAAGACACTGCCTTTTTTGTTATATTATTTCGAAATAAATTATCCATGTAATATGTATATACTTACACAGGAAGAGAATTAAGAGGGTAACGGAATGACGGTTTTGGTAAGTTGACTTGCATATGATTCCGTAGTATAGGATTTTTTGGGCGGCCTCTTCCGTGTTTAATTTGAAGTGGGACACTTTCCGTGGTATTATTATTATCACTGCTGCGAACAACAATGTCTTCCGTTGGAAAGTTGGTTATCCCAGTTGTGGTGGGGTATCTGAAATAATAGCAACAATTTTACTATAAGGTATAATAATTAGATGTCCGGTAGGCTAAGTTGAATAGTCACATATAACTTACACTTGAGGGATTGGAATGTGGCCTTCCATTGAAGGCCGAGTTACGTTGACATTGATATTGTCGTCTCTCATAAGGATGTGTGCTCTTTCAGGTAAACGGAGACTCTTATTAGGACGGCCTCTTGCCGGTTTAGTTTGTTCCTAAATTGAGCATGTTATATTCTGACATAATCTGAAACATGAATTGACATAAGAAAGAATAATTTTCTTTATAGAATACAGTATTCTGTATTGAGGAGGTATTACTTACCTAACTGATGGTGTGGGAGTCTGTTTAGAATGAGGATGAAGTTGTGGTCCATGTGGATGCAATAGTATGTTTGAATTACGATTTTCATCGTCACTTTTGTCTTGGACATTGGAGAACTGACTTAAAAGGTTTATTCCCATGTTATTAATTTTGAAGCGTTTTGGTGGATTTTGCATAACATGTTTGGAATGAGAAGGCTGCGTATGTGTATAGTTGGTATTAAAAGCTTGGTTTATGCATTGTAAAGGAATTTCAGATAAGGGAATCCTATTGTTGGCAGGGGTAAATGTGTTGTTGGGGCTGTCATGCTTGATGCGTTTTGATTTTTTATGTTTAAGTATTTGAAATCTACGGAATCTATTCCGCTTGGTTGCACACTGCCTCCACAATGCAACATCATCCGTAATTGCATTGTAATTGCTTTCTCTACATATATTCGAAAAAATACGATTAGATAGTAAAGAGCATATACATTAATTTAGATAATTCTACACAATGGTATAAACCATTTTTATGAAATATAAATGGAAATATAAAAAATTGTAAGTAACCTTTTTTCCTGTGGATGTAGCATGTTGTTGAGATAATGACGCAGTAGAATTAGGTAGCATGTAACATGAACAATGGTGCAAGTGAGTGGAGAGGGTTTGTATATGAGGTTCCTGCTAAATATATGATAGTTCCATTAAAAAATGTTAACTTTGATAACAATGTTATATGAACAAATTTGGCATAACATTGATTCTAGTTAAGAAGAATAGTAGTAAAAAATTATAATAAGCTGATAATGGGATACATGGATTATCAATTGTTTTTAAAACTTACAGTTAGTAATCCTGAGAATGAAGTCCAAGCAAGTTGTGTAACCACTACTTCACAGAAACAACAAAGCATTGACTTCAAAAAGCTGAGAATGAAAAAGTCAAAGGACATGAATGAAACATAGTGACAATTAGAATAATAACAAAAAATATTAATAATTTAATATTATGGTAATAACATATGTTAACATCATAAGAGTAATAATAATAATAATAATAAATAGAAAGCTAATAATAATATTGTTGTTGAAGTTGTAATAATAATAAGAATATAGTAAGTAAAAAAACAACGAATAGCATAGAAAAATTGTATGTGTTTAGAAGTATAGTTTCTATAAAGTAAAGTAATAAAATAGTGTTAGGTGAAAAGCTACAGCAAAGTGTAGATGTGGCAGATGTGATGCGCAGGATTTTGTGGAATTTTCATTGGAAAAGCATACATTGAAATTCCCAGACTGTTGATGTAGTGCACCATTCCAATGCAAGCAAGTTTGTTGAGTGTAATGGGATATAAAAAGTTGTAATAAAGTACAACTCATGATACAAAAAGTTGTAATGATACAAAACTGTGTGACCTATCAAATCAAGTTGTCTTTGCATTTAATAAGTTAGCAAAAGATATCATTGAAATAAAATATTTATTATAATAGAAATATGATTCAACCCTAGCCTTGCTTAGGGCGTGTGTCCCAATGCTATACTGAAAGAAGAAAAAAGTTTGGGTATATATAACATGATGTTAAATGACTACTTTTTGTTTAGGGTTGTGGAAGCAAGATAAATTACTACTTTTTGCAAGTTTTTGTTTAGGGCCGTGGAAGCAAGATAAATTACTACTTATTGCTTAGGGCGTGTGTCCCAATGCTGTACAAAATATATCACTTTAAATTACTATTTTTTGTTTAGGGCTGTGGAAGCAACATATGTATATATAACATGACCTAATAAAAACACATGCTAGGAAGTATGATTATATAAAACGAATTTCACAGTGCATGGTATGTATGGTGTGTTGAGTAATATTAGTGTTGCTGAATAAATATACTGGCTGTTTTAAATTTGAAAGTTATCAAAAATAGTTTTACAAACTGCTAGAAATAATAATTTATTCAAGAATGAAAAAGTTGAATGGTATCATATGTTTAAATTAAAGTTGTAGTTGAATGAAATATTTGAATTGTGTCATATTTTAAATGGTGTATGTGTGTGTCGTTAAAATTTTAAAGGTTGTATATAATTAAAGTTGTTGAATGAAATAGTTGAGTGGTAGCATATAGAGAAGTATAATTTTTAGGTTGTAGTTGACTTTTGAATTCATAAATAGATGAACAAAATATTTCCATTAAAATGGATATTCATAACAAAAGAAAGGAACACATCCTTCCATAATAAGTTCCAAATTTATCACTCCAAGAGATAATATTCATGAGAAATGGAGTAGATAATATATTGTACACAAACAGGATGTAGTTAGATCTTCAAAAGATTAAACATAAATTAGGAAATAGGTAGCATGACATGGATCATGATTTCATTTGTTCTTGTTGAGTCTTGCACTTTTGGGTCTTGCACCTTTGGCGGCAGATTGTTTTGGTGCCAACATATCTGAAAATTCTGTATCGTCATTTATAACAACATCCGACGACAACCTTTTAGTCGGGGTATTGGTCAAGCTGGGTTCCGGGCTCCAGTTTTGTGCAGCAGAAGCATTACTCTACAAGAGTGAAATATAAATATATTTTACACTTAAATATCATATATTTGTCGGTTCATACAATGGATGAAAGCTTACAGTGGGATTTGAGGTTTGTGTCAGAGTGATGTTGTGGTTCTGATCTTCATCTGTAATAGGGGCCTTTCCCTTGCTACCAGAATCATTTGGGGGGATTATTGGAGCATCCTTTATAAAAAAAACTTATCGTCAACATTACATACTAACAACATATGTTATATTACAATATATGTTATACAACAAAACTATATATTTTGTTGGATATTAAAAAACATACTTCAGTAGGCATGATGGTGTCTTCAATCTGTTGCATAACGTCTTTATCTCTAGTGAGTCTCACTACAGATGCTTGTTTGTAAAATGGCTGATATTTGACCCGAAAAGCAAAAGTCTTTTCCAGCAGATTGTCAAGGTCAGCGGGGTAAATCAATGGGTGGTCCTCATTGGTCTACGAGTAGCGTTTGGCATACAAATTACAATTTTGATAGTTTTTTTTTTGTATTTAAGGATTGGTAGGAAACATAACATGATAATAAAGTGGCAAATAATAATATTGGAAAGTATTGTATTAATGTGTATTGACCTCTGATTTATGGAATATATTGAGAATAAGAGTCATATTAGTGGGTAATGAAAGAATGTTATGATAGATATATGTAATAAACATGTGTGTAACTTACTGCCATCAAGAAGGTTATAGAAAACTAACCAGTCGCATGAGCTCCCTTAAAGTATGGGCAGACCTACCAACAATTGGTATGCATTCCTTGTTCCATAACACAAAATTCGCAGTCACTCCATCATGTTCAACCTCTATTTCAATCTTGTACCTAATTAGACAAAACGTATACATGTTTAAAAACATTAGTATTTCAGTGAATACACTATAACAACAGGTATATCAAATGTGTAAAGAAAGTCATAGCTTTAATGGCGCAAAATACTTTGTTATTGGAGTCGATTTATCTCTACACATGCATTGGTTAGTTTTGTTACACTTTGAACAAACTTCATAGTACCATCCGAAAGAATTGGCCTTGAACCGCTTGGTTGTACCAACAGTATTGCAGAATGTTTCCTACAAAAAAATCGTTACATTATTAGAAATAATGGATGGTTCTAAGTAAGAAAAAACCGAAAAGTGTCTAATTTTTTATCAATTAGTAATTTATGACAAGAAACGTAATTACATCACGAAGACTAAGAATATCTCTTATGCTCCTAACATCCTTCGTAAAGGAGAAGGACCTGTCATCGAATGTCCCTTATGAACAGGAATTAATAGATCTACTTTGTCAGGCATCAGGTGTAGGATTTCCATCAATAAATCTGAGGCATAAAACAAAGTATGATTGTATGGTTAATAAAATATAATTAGAATGGAAATATATACTATAAAAGCCGTCTTAAGGTATATACATTTTCATGAATTCAGCAACTTGAGGATGGTCATGGTTAAGAAGTAGTTTTGATCCATGCCATGCATTAGACAAGTTCAACTTTCCAGATGCTGCATCGGAGTCAAAGAATTATATATATATTTATAACTCTTTAACAATTTAGGTAATGTAAAAATCCAAATAATAACAATACAAATTACATGAACTCTAGCGACACCATGCGTGAGTGAGAATGACGACCAGCTGACCACTTTCGTCATTGTACGACATAAATTGAGTGGCATATGACTCCCACGGCATAAGATCAATTTCAGCCCCACTGGAAAGAAACAATAAGAAGAACTAATGAATTATGTATTGTGAAATGAAAACATGCCTTCCAAATGTTAAGGTAAAAGTTAAGAATGAAACCTTTGATCAGCCACAGACAGGTTAACGCAAGCCTTTTTCTCTGCACCTGGATGTTGAGTCCTAACCACTTGCATGACAACACCAATGTCATCTATTTAATAATGAATTGTTAGTTAGTATGGTTTTAAAAAAATACACGGCAATAATACCTAAACATGAAAAACACTCAACATACCATACAAACGATCAACTACGAAATCCCCATTTAAGAAATCTTGCAACGGTTTAAATTTGAATGTGTTGTGGGATATCTGGGATATCTGTGTCTGTCACAGTGGTAGCACAATTCCAAAATAGTTTGTAATCGTTGTCATAAACTTTCAATGGTAGGTCATTCATCATGGGTTCTCCATTGTAAACCATGTAGGTATTATATTCTTGTAATAGCTTGCTCCAGACATCAAATTCTCGGGACCGCGTAATAACATGTATTTGATCACCCTATTTAACATAAAAGTTTGTAAGGCACCACACAAAATATAAAATCCACCAAGGCATTATAAAACAAAACAGCGACAAAACCAACACCTTAGCATCTTGTATAACTGCTTCAATATGCTGCTGTTCATTGCGCTCCTTAACGTGCCATAGATCTACAACACGTACAACGAGTTTCCAAACATTGTTCTCAGGAACCAAGTCACGGATCAGAATAGGTGGTCTTGACATGTTTCTTGCAAAAAATGAAAAGGAAACAACAAATACAAAGTTAAAACCATTGTATTCCAACAAAATATACATACATACTACAAATATGGTCTTATGATATTAAAAAGGCTAAAATACAGTTTTGGTCCCCCTGTTTTTCAAAATTCACAGTTTTGGTCCCCCTGTTTTTTTTTTAACAATTTTGGTCCCTCACCCCAATTTTGGCCCAAAAAAAGTGATGAACAGTAACTTGTCCGTACATGTCCGTACATGAACAGTACACGTCCGTACATGAACAGTGAGGGGTGGGGGACCAAAACTGTTAAAAAAAAAACAGGGGGACCAAAACTGTGAATTTTGAAAAACAGGGGGACCAAAACTGTATTTTAGCCTATTAAAAATATGATGTTCGTTCTCACAAAGATACAAGCAGTTAAAAACACAAAAAAACACCAACGCATGCAAAACACTACAAGTTTGTAAACTTCAACATACTCAACCACAACAATGTAACAAAAGTTAACGCATTTAACATTTTTAACAAAAATTATTTTCATCATAAATTTGGGTTTTGAGGAAGTTACAGTATTTTGCCAGCTTAAAGTAGGGTTTCCATGAAAAAATGATCAACGCATTCAAAACCCTCAAAGGTTATAAACCTCAACATACTCAACCACAACAATATAACAAAAGTTAACCCATTCAACATTTTTAACAAAACTTATTTTCATCTTAAAGTTGGGTTTTGATGAAGGAAAAGTTGTTTACACACTAAAGTTGGGTTTCCATGATAAAATCAGCAACGCATGAAAAACCCTCAAAGTTTGTAAAATTGGATTTGCATGAAGTACATGTTTTTTCCATCTTAATGTTAGATTTCCATGAAATATGACTAAACGCAACCATGCATGTTAAAAGAAGAAGAAGATTCAAGCATGGAACTTACCCGTCTGGTGTTCTGAAGCTTCGATCCCAGGAAAACAAGGTGAAGCAACTGTTTGGCGTTTGATGGGAGAGTGCTTTGAGAGGAAGATAGTTGGAAACTATTGAGAAGAAAAGAAAGAAATGAAATGGTGTTAATTTGTATCAAGTTTGGAAACCCGTGCACACAAAACTAGCTTAAAACCAGGTAATGATGTGTCTTGCATATGGTAATGTGGAAAAGGAAAAAAGACTCCACGTGTACACAATGGAACATTTGATAGGTGGAAGTAATTAACATTTAGTCATTTACCAAAATGGGCATGGAATGGTCATAAAGTAAAAACAAGTCAAGGGCAATAATTGGGGGTGCATAAGCATGTTCTAATCTTTGATAGTAAGTTGATGAAGTAAAATAAAGGAACGAAGAATTGTAATTAAATCTTTAATATATTAAATAGTTTAGTGACTAGACTCATGTACCTTAAGATCATCCATATTTAATTGATAATCAACTATATGCTATTTTATTTTTATGATATAAAATGATCATGTATAAATGTTAATATTAACTGATAAATATTGTGTGATATAACCACGTGAAAATAACAAATTCATGTCGAGCATAAATAACATGTAAATTATATATTTTTATTTTATTTTTTATAACACTAGTACAAAATGTATGTGATCACATGTATTAGTTATAAAACTATGCAAAAAAAATGTATAAATTATAAAGCACTTCATATTAGAAGAAAATTGAATTTTTACTATATAAATATTTTTCCATATTTAGCATTAAGCATTTTGCATTAGATTTTTTTTTGTTAACATTTGTTTTTAAAAAACACATTTTTAAGTATTTTACTTTCTATTTAAGTTATTTTTCTTCCTTTTATCATTTATTTTTTATATACTATAACTATAAAATGTACACATGAATTAGTGTATATGCAACTTTTTTTTTCTCTCTTGATTTATATATTCTTGTATTAGAGTGCATTAAATTTTTTATAATTTGAATTAGTATTTAATCTATTAAAAATAAAATAAAATCATTAGAATGATTAAAAAGTATGATTTTAATATTTTTTTTAGAATATTTATTATCAAGGCAACCCAAATTCTTTTTTAGGTCTCTCGGCAACAAAAGTTGTTTAAAAGTTAATTAGACATAAATATAACATGAAATTAATATTTATTTAATGATAAACTATTTCTTTCTTTAAAAAAATAGTTATTATTAATTTTGGTTATGGTCTTTATTATTAATGTTTTCTTTGAAGATAATTTTTTTTGCATTTATTTTTAAAACGAAAATTTAGTTAAATATAAAATATGTAAATGTTAAAAAAATTAACATAAATAATTATATCTAAAAATATTCATGTTTTATTTATCTAAAAATATATAAAAAAAATTGTAAATTATTTTGATACATATCAATAATCAATAATATTTTAAATTTTAATCTAAATATTTTGTTAGTACAAATTTTTTTAATATAAAGTATTTTATTTAACATTTACTTTATGTCAGACAATATATTGAACTGACATGTATATTAGTATTAATTATATAATATCTAGTAAAAATTTAAGTTCAATTTACTTTATTTAGGATGCAGGGTTCCATTTGATTGTCATATCCTTGTAGTGTCGGTTATTTATATGCATATTATGTTTTTTTTTTGTCATCTATATCTTCCATCGCATCTTGCTTTAAAAGTAAAATTCAAACGAACATTATCATTATATTTATAATTTTTTTAATGTTTGTATAAAAAACAACATTTTGTATACTTTATTATTCTATTTATATTAACTACTTTATTTGTAAATTTAACTTATCTATTTTTATACTTACATTTAAGGAAGGAAGGGAATAAACACGAGTGTACAAATAAAATGTAAGCATATTTTTGAAGTTTTCTTTATTAATTCTGTTTATTCATGAAAATAAATATGTATAAGAGATAAGAATATTTTGTATCAATTTTAATTTTATGAATATAAACAACAAATATTTAAAAGTATTGATTCACTATTCTTAATGTAAAATTTATAAGTAAATTTTTTATATAAGTATATGCATCTCCGATAAACTAAACAATTTTTAATATTGCAACATATTTTTTATAAAACATGGTTTACAAATAAAAAAATATAAAGGACAAAGGTTTTGAATCAGAAAACAAAAGATAAAAGAATAGTTTCAATCTTTCTAATGCATACCTGCAATATTCATTTATTCATTTATGTAATAAACTTTGTCATGGAAGAGCACTATGTTGACACTCTCATATTCTCCAATTTTTTTGTTTGCACTACCATGTTCTTTAATTTTTTAATTTTAAAAAAATGTGAACGGCATGATTCGAACCTGTGCCGATTAAATTTCGTAGAGTTTAACTTTTCCTTTCCACTTGATAAAGATATAAGAAGTTAAAGTCTCTTGATTGTATTTTATTTATAAAATAATTTAATTAAATATAATTTTATTTTACATGTTGTAGTTGTATTTATTATTTTATATGTATATCATTATGAATACTATAGTAGTGATATTGTACTTCTCGAAAACAAGAAAAATGTTATGATGTTACAATATATTGTTGGTAAACAAACAAACTAATATTAAATAAATATTTAAAAAAATCAAAAATTTAGAGAATAAGAGTGAAAACTCATCCTAATCTATTCTCTGAAGTCTTAATATACAAATGAACAAATGATCCAAACTTTTTAAAATTTAAACATATTAATAATACAAACTCTTATTAGACAAATTATATTCAAAATAAGATAGACAAGTTACATTTGATATATGTTGATAAACGGATCAGTTGAAAAAAATGAATTCTTGATGATAAGAAGTTACAACATCCTGCAAATAAATTACAACAAGCTATAACATATTTTTTAACTAAATCATAGTTAAGTTAGTTAGGATAATAGATTTTCTCAAATTAAAATGTGGATCCTACATAGGTCCAACTTGTAAGAAAAATAGGATAAATGTTAAGATAGTTAAGTCATTGAACCTAACATCTAAAAAAACATTAGTTAACTGAGAATGAGAACGAGAAGAAACAAAAAATAAGTGATGGATTTTGAATTGCAAAATATCTTGAATGTCAAGGAAATCTAATTTAATATGTTTATGGCGTTCATAAAAGGTAGGATTTTTGGGAAGTAATTTGTAGATTTTGTTGAAAAAGAATTATAAGTGTGAGTAATGTGGGAAAGTCTCACATTGGTTAGAAATGTGGAGACTTGAACATTTATGAGTAGGAGAAGACAAACACCTATCACCTTAAGGTTTTGAGTGAGTATGTAGTGTGTCTCTCACAAATGTGTGTTACTCTTAAAGAAAAAAAACCTCAAAGTGTAAAATATTCTCTCATGTTTGACCCCACGAATTGACCCCAACAGTTGTATCCGAGCTTGGTTCGAGTGAAGGGATCAACGGCGGTCCAAGTGTTGAAAAAGAATTACAAGTATAATAAGTAGTGTGAGGAATTCCCGCATTAGTTAGAAATATGGAGACTTGAGCATTTATAAGTGGGAGAACACACACATATATCACCTTAAGGTTTTGGTTGAGTATGTGGCGTGTCTCTCACAAAGGTGTGTTGCTCTTAAAGAAAAAAAAGCCCAAACTGTAAAACGCTCTCTCGTGTTTGACCCCCGAATTGACCCCAACAGACTTGATATCACAATAAATATAAGAAACTTTGAAAAGCTTATGATTTGAGGTGTCCAGTGTTAAGATCATATCAACATAATATTATCCTCTAAATTTTCTTGTCACTTGATTCCTAAACATCCTGTTACTTTTTACAAAATTGTGGTGTGGTTATTGTTCTACATCTTATTACAGTATTGTTGCGTACAGTATGGTGTTTTTTTCTTTTCGGATCATGGAAAATTACAAACCTACCTGCAACTTGAGGAATTGTTGGATTAAAAGAGTGTTTTCAAACTTATTTAAAAATCTTGTTGATGAGGAACTAATTATTGATTTCAAAACTTGGATTACTAATGTTGAGTATTAATGAATTAGATTAAACAAAATAAAACAATAGAAATGGATTATTATAACTGATAGTATTTGACAAATTTACACTCACATCTTTTCTGGTTATTTTATTTTCTAATACCTATCATGATTTTTCTCTTATAGTATGGCTCAGTCCAAAACATGAGATAGTTACATGTAAACTAAAAGCATTTATCCCGGTAGTTAGTAATTATCACATCTACAAGCATTAACTCATTAGTTTAGTTAGTACATTTTGCACATGTGGATTTATTAAGCTGGATTTATTAAGCTAACTCAGTGTAGCACCTCAAAATTTGCCCTCCTTTTCTTTCACCTTTTTGGCTTATGCTTCATTTCATTTGCATCTTCATTTATGCATTGCATAGTTCCTAAGGCATGAAATCAAGGGTTATTGACCTTGTGAGAGCAAGAGTTGTCTCTACAAGTCAATCTATGTTTTGATGATAATAATACGTATTTGTGAAAGAACCATTTTATGTTCTAACGTGTGTTGTGTGCAGATCATATTAATAGAAGATATCAGATCCAACAAGCACCATCCAAATGTGCGTAATTGATAATATGCGAAGTTACTATGTGTGACACAAGTCGCAAGAAGCAAGAACGCTTCTGTATCTGATCGTGATCAGTCAGATCCAAGGATGCTGATATTGCTGTTGCAATGCTCTTGTGGATGCTCTCTGAAATTGGTCGAGATTATGAAGATTGCGAAGCTTCTGAAGAAGAGAACCGAAGTGCTGAAGACTCTCATGACTTAAAGTTCTAAAGGCGGAAGGCTCTGAAGACTAAGTGCATAAAGACTCTGAAGACTTATGTGTTCTGAAGATTACGGTTCCAAAAGTCAAGTGCAGAAGACTCTGAAGACAGATTCCTAATGGACAAGTTCTGAAGTTTCGGAAGACTTGAAGAAGTAAAGGATAATGTTCTTAAAGACAAGTGCTGAAGTTCTGAAGACTGATTCCTAATGGACTTCTTCAAATGACTGAAGACTTGACGTATCAGATATCCTGTTAAGAAGGCTCTACTCATGCTTCATCAATTTACCATCAGAAGCCTTTGAAGTTTGAAAGTCAAATGTTACTGTTGTGAGTAACTGTACACAGCGCCCAAGAAAGATATATCCTATCACTTCTCCCACAGCAAAAAGGAGATGTGTCAGTACAGCTAATTATTACACAACGTCTCTTTTCCAACAGCCAACAGTATTTCAAACGACTATATTTCTACCGGGCTATTCACTACAACAAAAAGGACTTATAACATCTCACCTTAGACAGCGCTTTATTACAAAAGCGCTGTTATAGGTCAAAAACACGGAATCTATTAATTTAATAAAGGAAAAGCGCAAAAAAATATAAGACCTTAGACAGCGCTTTAGTGAAAAGCGCTGTCTAAGGCCTTTTAAATTTTTAAAAAAATTTAATGGAAAATATTAGACAGCGCTTTCCTTAAAAGCGCTGTCTAAGGCCTTTTAAATTTAAAAAAAATATAAGACCTTAGACAGCGCTTTTAAGGAAAGCGCTGTCTAAGGTCTTAAATATTTAAAAAAATAAAAACAAAAGCGCTGTCTAAGGCCAATCTTAGAAAGCGCTTTTAAAGCGCTGTCTAAGGGCCACCTTAGAAAGCGCTTTGTTGAAAAGCGCTGTCTAAGGTCTAATAAAATTAAAATATATGAATATACTCTGTTTTCATTTTCAGTTTTGCGCTCTTTCTTCTCCCTCCCCTGTTGCGAACGGATACTTGCGAACCTGAGCTAAACCCTTGCCGTCGTCCACCGCGCCGTCGTCCACCGTTCCTCCCACATTTCGCGACTCCGACGACCTTTACTCCACCGTGACCGTCTGTTCCTCTCTCATTTCGCGTTTTCGTCACTCAGTTTGGAAGTTTAAGAGTTTCAGATTATTACACATTTTATAAGGTATGCTGATAATGTTGCTGTTGATAATGTTGTTGTTGATGTTGATAATAATGTTGTTGTTGATGTATTACACATTTTACACGTTTCAGAGTATTACACATTTTACACGTTTCAGAGTTTCAGTTTGGAAGTTTCAGAGTTTCAGAGTTTCAGTTGATAATGTTGCTGATAATGTTGATAATGTTGTTGTTGATGTTGATAATAATGTTGTTTATGTTGTTGCTAATGTTGGACTGTTGCTAATGTTGATAATGTTGCTAATGTTGTTAATGTTGTTGCTAATGTTGGATTGTTGTTGGATATAAGAATAAAATATGTGCTAACTTCATTTTTGGTGATATAGGAATAGAATCAATATAATGTGTTAGTTTAGTTTGTTCTTGTTAACATTTTTCTACATTGTTAACTATTGCTATATAATGTGTTTGTTTAGTTTAGTTTAGTTTAGGTTAGTGTTAGTGTTAGTGTTAGGTTAGTGTTAGTGTTAGTGTTAGTGTTAGTGTTAGTTTAGAACATCTATTATAGTTTGTTCTTGTTAACATTTTTCTACATTGTTAACTATTGCTATATAATGTGTTTGTTTAGTTTAGTTTAGTTTAGGTTAGTGTTAGTGTTAGTGTTAGGTTAGTGTTAGTGTTAGTGTTAGTGTTAGTGTTAATGTTAATAATGTAAATTCTTGAGGTTGTTGTTCTAAAGAACCGAAATTCAAAGCAATTTTGTTAATGAAGTTAATTGCTTTGAATTTCTTAGTTTGGACTTGTTATGCTAATGTTAAATTCTTTCTAACTGTTAGGATTAATAAGTAGGAAAACCATGGATAAAAAATGGATGAATGCCGATCGATTGTCCAAAGAGTACGAGAATGGGGTATTAGATTTCGTTAAGTTTGTTATATATTATGTCATATTTTTTATATTTGATATCCTTTATTTCTTTATTATATTTGTTATATATTATATTTGATATCCTTGATTTATTTATTACAGGTTAGATGGCTACTAACAATGATGACCCACATGCTGATGATCACGCACATGATGATGATCATCCACATGATGATCAGGTTGGAAGTAGCAGAACTATGGAAGAAGAGATTAGGAGAGGAATAACCATAATGAGGAGAGTGATCCATGCTAGAAATCAAGGCATGACTTATAATGTGCATTGGAGCGAAACAGGCACACTTGTTGAGCCTAACGGTCATATGTTGACAAGTTTCATTGGTACACTTGTAAGGAATGAGGTTCCTATTACTTTAGATGACTGGAGAAACAAACAGTTGAAGGAAACCAAAGAAAAAATTTGGAATGAGATAAAGGTACCATAATTATGTCTTTAATTATGCCAACTAATTATGTCGTTTAAATTATTTGTACTAACCAATGTGTATGGTTTTTTTAGAGGTGCTTTAATGTCGAGGACGACAGAAAAGCTTATTTGATGAGATTGGCAGGGAAGCTCCTAAGAGGGTTTAGGACATATTTAAACAAAACCTATCTTAAGGATGCTGAAGGTAATTTTGTTGATGGAGAGTTTCCATCTAAATATGCAAGTTTCATTTCACCACAAGAATGGGTGAAGTTTAAAGCCAAACGACAAACCGAGCAATTTAAGAGTTTAAGTGCAATTAATCGGGATAGAGCATTAGATCCCCAATATAAATACAGGAAAGGACGTACTGGATATGGACGTTTGGAGCAACAATTGGTAAGTATCAATAAATTGCAATGACATAATAATTGTTCATCATGAGTTATATTTGATCATATTATTTGGCTTTATATGTAGTTACAAAAGGCGGGTAGCTCTGAAACATCTCTTCCTGCACATGTCTTGTGGAAGGAAGCCCGTGTGGGCAAGTCTGGATCTGTTCCAGAAGAGGTTCTACAAGTATATGAGAAATGTGTAAGTATAACAATATTTCTTTAATTAAGTCAAAACTTTATTAACAAATATTTGACAAATATTCGATATTCATCTGATTTTCAGGAGGCGTTATCTCAGTCTGTACCTGCAGATGATACCAGGAGCATACTTAGTCGGGCATTAGATGTCCCTGAGTATCCTGGTCGGGTGAGGGGTAAGGCATTTGGGATCACCCCGACCTCCCTGAATATTAAAAAGGGAAAGGCTGCTAGTTATTCAGTACTTGAAGCTAAATTGGAAGCACTAGAAGCCGAGGTGCGGGAATTAAGAAAGGAAAAAGAAAGGGATAACGCTTCTGGTGTTAGAGATGGATCAGAGAAGGATAGTATCAACTGCAGCTTTCATCCGATTATTCCAGAGGTAATTATATATATATATATATATATATATATATATATATATATATATATATATATATATATATATATATATATATATATCTATGAAATTATATTAGTAGCTTAAATTATTTAATTACATATATACACATTAACAATGACATATGTATTTTTGGTTTTAGGGCATTCACCAATGTCAACTATTCTTATCTTCACCAATTCATCGGATGGTTGCCAAGGGAAAAGTGTTTAACAATGGGGTCACAGTACTTCATAATGAATCCCTCCCTACTGGAAGTTTGAAAGTATCAGTTGATATTGCTATGGAGAATGAAGCACTATTACCCTATCCTAACGATGATTCGGAGGTAAGAGTGGTGGGACAAGCTATAGGGTCGTTTGTTGCATGGCCGTCAAATCTCATACTCGTAGGATATGAGGTATATATGCTTAAAACCGTTATAAACCTTTGTTAATCTTAATGTGTAAATTCAAAGATTTTACGAGCATTTTATTTTCATTTTTTACATGGCAATGTTATTTAGACTCCAACAAAATCCAAAACAAAGGATAAGCGGATTCCGGAGCATACCGAGTCCGTTGTCTCAAAAAAAGAGGTACATCACAATTATATGCATAGAAAATGATAAATTGGATATCTTATACTTCATCTAACAAATTATATGATTTATAGCTGCCTGGTAAAGTGATTAGCAACGTTTCAACGCAAAAAACTGTTGGTGCTAAGAATACCAGGGTTAGAAAACAACCTATCGGCAAGGTTAGGACGTGCCTTCAGACCTTTCTACAATTAATGACGGATATTCCGACTGGAGGTGTTCGTCTGATAACTATGGAGAAAGATTTGTATGGCTTTGAATTTGACCAGAATGTTGGTAATGAAGACTTCGAGCAAGTTTTCCAACATACAGAATTGGGCGTCACTGTTGTCAATATATACTTGAGGTATATCCGATCTACTTTGGTAATTGAACAACTTATTTACTTTATTTTTCAAATGAATATTCTAATGTTAATGATGTTTTTATTTCAGGTTTCTGTATGACAGTTTTATGCGCCCCCGGGGATTGGAGCAAAGATTTGCATTCTTATGCCCCAGCGCTGTCAACTTAACCGAAATATTGACGAAACCAAATGAGGTCCATGCGTATATACGCAACGTCTTTATGGACAACCAAGAAACGGAAAAGTTGTACTTTTTACCGTTTAATACTGGGTTAGATTTTCATTCTAAATTCATCTATTATATTTTTTTTTGTATTTTGACTTCGTGTAGAAAGTTTCTATCTAACACTTGTTTAATCTTACAGTGGACATTGGTTGTTGGTTGCAATCAATCCTATCCGCGGAGTAGTGTATTATCTGGATTCCTTAGGAAATGATTGGACCACATACCCGGATATGAAGGACTGTATTGACACGTAAGTGAAATTGTTCTAAATAGAAATGTGTATATTTATTTATTTATGTGAATTGTTCTAAATATTCATTTATATTTTATTAGCACTATACAAGCATTCCTAGAACATTGGGGAATCGACCACACCATTACATGGAATTATGTGAAGGTATATTAATTATCACATGTTTTATTATATTAGTGATGCTTACTTGATAAAACTTAGAATTTATCCATATTTTATTTTCATTTGTAGTGTCCTCGGCAACGCAATCAAATAGATTGCGGCTATTTCATGTTGAGATTTATGAGAGACACTATTTCGTTGGATCGAATGGAGATTCCACCCGATGTATGTATTTCTAACTTATGAGTTATTTTAACACATATCTCTCATATTGTCTAATGAAATAGTTAAAACTAAATCAAACTATATGTTATATTATTATGTAGTATTTTGAAGAATTCAGGAGTGCTACTTACACAAAGGCTCTATTGGATGAAATCAAAGAGGAGTGGTGTCAATACATTATGGAGCTCGGAATTTTACAAACTTAAGGTATAATATTATACTCTTACTTTAATTGATGAGAATTTTAATATGTGTAACTTTGGTTGGAGTAATGTTTTGGTTGGATGCAATTTTGGTGTATATACTTTGAATTGCAATTTTGGTGTATATACTTTGAATTACAAACTTTGAATTACAATTTTGGATGCAATTTTGGTGTATATACTTTGAATTACAATTTTGGTGTATATACTTTGAATTGCAATTTTGGTGTATATACTTTGAATTACAAACTTTGAATTACAATTTTGGTGTATATACTTTGAATTACAATTTTTGGTGTATATACTTTGAATTTTAATACTTTGAATTACAATCTTTGTGTTTTCAGGACCTATAATGTAGATTGAAGCAATGTTTTGGTTGGATGCAATTTTGGTGTATATACAATTTTGGTGTATAAGTAATATGTGCATTGTAGAAAAAATGCTTTGGTTGGAAGCAATAACTTTGGTTGGAAGCAATGCTTTGGTTGGATGCAATTTTGGTGAATAAGTAAAATGTGCATTTGTAGAAAAATGTAATGATTTGTAATTATAAATAGGTGTATATACAATTTTGGTTTGTAATTTTAAATATATATATTGGTATGAAATGCCAATTTTGGATATATAATTTTGGTGTAGAAAGGCCAATGGTTTGAATTGCCAATTCTGAAAAAAATTGCTGGTTGAAAATTACAGGTCAAATTCTGGTTGAAAAAACCTGGTAAAATTGTGGTTAAAAAAAAATTATATAAAATTTTTCGTACACCTTAGACAGCGCTTTTGGTGAAAGCGCTGTCTAAGGTCCACTTTAGACAGCGCTTTTGGTGAAAGCGCTGTCTAAGGTGTACTAAAAAAGTCAAAAATGGAAGGTCTTAGACAGCGCTTATGGTGAAAGCGCTGTCTAAGGTGTACTAAAAAAGTCAAAAAAGGAAGGTCTTAGACAGCGCTTTTGGAGAAAGCGCTGTCTAAGGTGTACCAAAAAAGTCAAAAAAAGGTAGGGCTTAGACAGCGCTTTTGACGAAAGCGCTGTCTAAAGTAATCCATATAATGTGAAAAAGCGCTTTCTAAAGGTACCATAGACAGCGCTTTTCATTAAATACACGCCCCTTTAGACAGCGCTTTTGGTAATACCAAAAGCGCTGTCTAAACCTATAGCGTCGCTGGTTTATACAGCGCTTTAAAGCGCTGTCTAAAGGCTAAAAAAGCGCTGTCTAAAACCGTTTTTGCGCTAGTGATTTAAAGGAAAGAGTATTCACTTCTGAGGTAATCGATTCATTCCATCAAAGGTGAATTGATCAAGTCATCGTGTGAAGATAGCAACAACGATGAGTTCTCGTTGAAACACTTAGAATATCCAAAGCTATCATTAATTTACACAAGGCCATTGTTGTTGAAGCTCAAGATCATAAATCAACACAACAACAATGAATTGGTACAGAAGTTGTTGATGAAGAAGACAACATTAAAGATCAGTCAAGTCATCAACCACGTTCTCGTCAGCACTACATTGAAGATCTGAAGCAAGGAGTTGTTGCTCAAAGCTTGCTCACCCAAGAAGAAGATCTACAAGATGTCAACAACTGTCAAATCATTATACATCTTTGTAGTTTCTTAGGATAACAAGGAGTTGTTGCTCATATCTTGCTTGAACACTTATGTGTTCTTAGTACTTAAACTTAGGAGTAATCTGCTTGTTAAGAAGCATCTTTGTAATCTCCTGTATAACTAATTCTTGGTGAATTAGGATTCCTTTAGTGGTCAGTGTGACCAGAGAATCGAGAAGACAATGGCGAGATGTCATTGTGGGAAAAGCCTAAAATAGGGTCAGTAGTGTTATATTCATTGCGATGAATCCCTGAACGTCTAGCTGTGAAAGCCTAGCAGTAGATCTTGCGAGATTGGAACTTGCAGGTCAATGTTCGTTATATTCATTAAGTTGAATCCCTGAATGGTTCATTGCATGTTAGTCACAGTGCGGCTGTGCAAGCGGTTAGTCATCGGCTGTTGCCCGTGCATCTGTAATCGAGATTGATTATAGTGGATTAAGACCTTGTGTTCAAGGCGAAATCACCTGAGGAGGGTGGACTGGATTAGCCTTTGTGGTGAATCAGGATATATCGTGTGTTCTTTACTCTTATGCTTAATGTCTTTGTTTATCTTTCTATATTGAGTATCAGAACCCTACATAAGCAAGTCAGAACCTTGCAGCTTAACTCTGATAAGCTTCCGCACTGCAAGTTCTGAGAAATGTAGTTTATGTTCAGACTCTTGTTGGTTATCATGCTTCACGCATAGCAAGTCTGAATGTAACTTCGCTAGTCAGAGTCTCTCAACGAACTCTGATGTTATCCTAAGTGCTTTAATGAAAAGAAGCAAAAAGTTCTTAAAAGAGTAAATACACAATTCAAACCCCCATTTCTTGTGTCTTTCTCGCACCTTCAATTGGTATCAAAGCTCTGGTTTTGTTATTGATTGATATCAATCACTTAACAGTGTCAGAAAAAGATCCAGATGCGGTGTGTAGAAATACTCTGGGTGAGATTGAAATCCACTTACAATTTTTGTAACAGTTCAGAAGATGACTGTGTACAAAATTGTAATCAATCTGAGTACTTGAGAAAATCACTGATTCTGGAAGTTTTTGCAGTTGTCAAACAACTAAATCTTCCTCACTTAAGTTTTAATGAAGATTGGAGAATCAACTAATAAGATAGATTCATCAGATAAGCAGTAGTATCTGCTGAATGCTTATCTTGGAAGAAACGTGTGGATGAACCACGTATTTGCTCAAAGTTGAATCATCAGAAAACAAGAAGTCTTGTTTGCTGAAGATTAATTCTTTATGAGCTTTTGAGATGTTTTCAAGAAACGGATTAGGTCCACCCTTGACTTTCTCGTATAAAAACTCATTCAGAACTTCTTCATGTAAAGAAGAAAGATTGTTGTTCTATAATCTTGAACTTCAGAGTGAAGTCTGTTAAAGTCAAAAATCTGAAGAAGACAAGCTCTTAGAAATGATTCAACATCTGAATCTTGACTGATCAAGAAGTTAAAAGATTCAATAAAGAACTGAATATTGTTTTCTTGGAAGCTATGCAGGAAACTGAAAGAATATTCAGGAAGAAGATTTTCACAGATTCATCAAATACTTGATCAAGAATGAACTCTTAAGTTTTGTTTGAATCAGCATAACTAAGTTCTGATAACTTGAAACTATCTCTCAGGTGAATCAAATGTTAGTGATTAGATCATTATCTAATAAGTTATTCAGAACCTCTCTTGCACTGGAATCAGAAGATGTCAACCAGACACTTAAGTTTTCTACTTAAAGTCAAAAAGAATTTAAGTTACTGATGTCCTTCAGAAGGAAGAAATCAGTTAACATTCTGTTCAAAAGTAGATATGTTGTTAATCCATGATGGACTATTTCTGTGACAAGAAAGATCAACATTGTGAGATAAAGAAAATATCATGCAAACTATGCTATATGTTAACCACATGTTTCATGATACTTGGTTCTGAACTAACTCTGTGTGTGTCTGGAGAAACAAAGTCAAATGAGGTTATGAAATGGCAATCGATTCTCTTAGCTCATAATAGTTAATGATTAAGCTAAAAACCTATTGATCTTCTAAAAACCATAAAGCTTGATGGAAGCTTGCTGTTCTGACAATGAAGATTCAGAATCTCTGATTGGTTGTTCTCAAATGTCAGATGAATAACTCTGAACAGAAAAAGACAGAATCATCCGGAATATGATTCTTGAAGATCAGAATGGAAGAAATGTCAAATGTATGTCGACTTCAAACTACAATCTTTGAAAGAATCAGCAAGTGTTCAACAGGACACTCAGAAGGAAGCAGGAGATGAAATGATCAGAAGCTCAGCATTGAATACGCTCTTAAGAAGTCTTACATAAAGAAATCAGACGTCTAGAAAGAATTGATGATCAAAGTCGGAGTGGAAAGCACTCAAATGCATCTCACTCAGATGCAAACTGGTCCAGAAAGATTATGATCAGCACTTCTGAGTCAGAACTAAATACAAAGTACGACAACAGTGAATTCAGAATATCCAAGTTACGACTTCCTTCATATAAACTAAAATATATGATCTGAAATATTCCTGTCTTATAAGAAAAATCTTTTGACAATACGTACACTCAAGCATAACCTCAATCATAATTGTGAATCCTTGATAATCATTACATAGCTCTGACAACATAAGCACTTTTGAAATCTTATTAAAATCTTACATGCTTTTACTAGACTAGGCACAACCTAACCTACCTAAATATGTGTATAAAAATCACTTCTCTCTGTCAAAACAATTCACTCTCAAGTCCCTCTATCATAGAACCTTAATTATCAAAATTTTCACTGTCCATCTGCTAACATGCCTCCACTAACTTTTATTGCAAATCTAGATCTTCTTGAGATCATTCCTGAAAAACAGTTTGTAATCAACATCCCAAGTAACATTGCTTGCAGTATAGCAGATGTGCTTTACACTCAACAATGGACTAGGTACTCCATGATGCTAGAAAAACCTGTCTATGTCAATCTAGTCAAGGATTTCTGGAAACATGCTGATCTTGATCTTGAAAGCAAGTGCATCACCTCCTTTGTTTTTGAAGTCCCAATCATCATCAACCTGTTCTCAGTCACTCTTGCAACTGGGTGTGAGGACGTTGGAATTCCTGTTGATTTTGACAAAAACAAATTCTTGGCTGCTAAAAATTTTACATCTCTTCATGACCTAACTTTAGGATACATACCCTTCAATCCTGAAAATCTCCTACCCATTCCCAAAGCCTGGTACAAGCTCGTGTTGTCCAATTTTCTTCCCAGAGGAGAAAGTCATGACTTACTTAGATTCCATGACCATGAATTCATTTATTTACTAATGAATGATTTTCAGATAAACCTTTCACACACTATCTTCAACTGTCTCTGGAAAACCATCTCTGAGTCCAGAAACCTCACAAAGTCCTACATTCCTTATGGAAGAGTTTTGTCTGAGATTTTTTTTAGAGATGGAATTGTGGACATGATCAAAGAGAAAATTAAAGAAGATGGTCCTGAAAGCCTTCCAGATAACTGCTTGTTGAAGACTAAATGCGAAATCTTTAGCAACTAGAAAAAACAAATTACTTTATCTCTGTTTAACTTATGTCTGGATTTTATTATGTATTGGTTTAATCGTATTTTGTCTAGGTAGTTGTTTCTAAACGATTTAGGGTAAGTGAAGTGTCAAGCTTATCATCTAAATCAATGAAATATCTCTTCTTTGTTATTCTAAGAATATAAGATTCTCTCATGACTAACCATTAATTGGAATTAAGAAAATCAAGTATCTGACAAAGCATTAATTGATCTTATCTATCGAAAGATATTTGAAAGATCTTTTAGTGGCTCAAGAAACCGTCATTATTAACTTATCAGCCCTTTAGCCACTCGCTGTAAAACAGTTGTTAACACATTAACTCTTCCCAAATAAATTAGTAACTGCTCCGTTTTTCTTTTCCCACACAGATACAACCCTTAGTATACCCTAAGTAATCATAACCTACCTAGGAAATAGTAAACACAAATCCTTTGCACCAAACCAGTCACTCTCTTCACTCTAACTCGCTATAAATAATTGGACGTTTCCCTTGCATAACTCATCCTCAAAGCTAAACTCTTTTTCTTATAAACATCTCATTTCAACAAGATGATGAACTCTCAAAGAAATGGTCCTACCTTCTTAGGCATAAAAGAAAATTTACATGTTATCTCAGAAAAAAACCCAACATCTCCCGTCTCAGAAACGATGGTTTAGAGATAATAAGAAGCATGCAAGCTCAGTCTTGGCAGTGCTATTACTCCCAACTGAATGGCCCAATCTTTACTAATCTTGTTAAAGAATTCTGGAATTATGCTAGGGTTAGCACTGATGGAAACACCATCTGGTCTGAGGTTCATTACCACCCCATTGCTATCTATGTCGCCTCGATAGAGAAAATCATTGGGTGTGTCTCCGACGGAGTCACGATTAATCACTTTCAATCTGACTTAAGCATGGTGGAGAGATGTAGAATCTTGTTTGATGATTCAGTTCCATACGAACCGAATAATCCTGAGAAACTCCTTCCTGCTCTAAAAACTTGGTTCAAATTTTCACTGACCAACCTTCGTCCACGCGTGTCTGCGAGAAGCACTATAACTCATGACGACAAAATCTTCGTCTTTCTTCTAACACATCATGTTAGAATAGACCTTCCCAAGACTATCTTTAACCACATGAGACACTCTATCAGAACCTCAAGGAATTAGATGCATGCCTACATTCCATATGGGAGAATAATATCTGAGATAATTTGGAAAGAAAAGGCCTGGGGATTAATAAGCAGGCTTGAACCTGGATCCTCACCAGAAGAGACCAGATGTGAACGAGTGGATAAAATTAAGGATTTTGATGATTAAACTTTAAACCTTAGTAAATCTCAAATTGCTTTTGTGTAGTTTTGTGCTGATGGTTCTATATCATTTTAATCTATGAATCAATGATGCTTTCTGTTTTATCATCTATAATCATATCAGTATTAAATCCATAACCTAAATTTTTATCATACTCTGAGATGCTTACATTGCTTAAATAAAACATTTAAAACATTATCTAACGATGATCATTAGACTGTCAATGATGCATTAACATCATTCAAGAATAATGCCATCAACAAAATCCAAAGCTTAGTATATGCTTCCAATTCAAGCATAGAACCCTTAGAAATAAGAAATATCTGGACTGAGTTCCATGAATGGATCTCAGAGGAAATTGTGAAAAGCAAGAGGCTGGCAATTACTCAAGCAGAAGAAAAACGGCATGCCTCAAGAACTGATGGTTCTGAAAGCTTGTTCTCATCTTCATCATCATTAGGCTCCTTTTAGTCTACTCCTTAGGAACCCATCGTCATTAGGTCTATGTTTTGATTACCTTTAGGATTAAGTCTAATTTATGCTTTAAAACTATTTTATGGTTCTGCGTTAAAGTATCCATTAATGAAAATACTATGACTAATCTCTAAAGACGTCGATCACTAGAACTGTTCCTTATCATATCAATCTTCGTATGCTCAAAGCTTATATGATAACATCTCTTGAGTCTATTAATGTTCACTATCATATTGATCTACATATGCTTAAATGCTCAGATGCTCTATAACTTTTTGATGATGTCAAAAAGGGGGAGAATGAATATGATTTTGATTGATGAATATTGATTGGAAAGAAAGAAAGAAATCTTAAAGAAAAGAAAATAATGCAACTCAAACAAGTAATCAATCATATAAAATGCGTTACTACTAACATTTGTTGTTTGATGTTATCCGAGGAACTCTGAACAAGTTCACTAGGCATTCTAAGACAGGTTAAGAAAAAAGAGCAGTGAAGTTCTTATGAACTGTTGGTCATATGATAGAAGTTGTACACTTCGTAAACATGTGTTCAGAATCAGATCTACCCAGTACTGTTCAGAATTTGAGAACTGTCTGAAAGTCAAAGTTTATCTTGATCTCTGTCTCACTTGGTTCAGAAGCTGTAAGCTGTCTAAGAATATGAGACTCAGAACGTAAGAATCAGAAGAAGAAAACTCTGAAAGCAGTCAAGACAAAGTATACTTCCCAAGAGGCTTATTCAGAAGAACTGTGCATATTAGAAGTCAAAGAACTGTCTGAAGATCCGGATAGAAGATCCAAGAAGAAGTAGTTTTGATGTCTACCAAGAACTCAATTAAGAAGGAAATGATTTGGTTTCAAACTAAATCAACATTTGGTAATCGGACTAAGTATACATAAAGATTGGTATCAGACTCAGTCTGCAGTAATATCAATCAGAGCAAAGCTGTGAATTATTGTCAAAATACCTTCATTGGTATTAATTTCAGCACATTAAGGAAATACTCTTCAAGTGGTATGAAAAGAATTCTCTCACTTGGAATCAGACACAACATACTCTGGTATAATTCAGTATCAGACTAAGATTAAAACATGTGTGAAAGTTTCAAGAATCAAGTGTTGATTGATCACAAAAATTAACCTTCAATTGGTATCTGATCAAAAATCAAGCTTTGATGAACCACTGAGTTGTGACAATAACAAGGTTCTGAGATGAAGACCTGTGTTCAAAAGTCAAACTCTGAAAATTTCATGACCCATATTGGTGATTAAAATCTCATATTCCTGAACTACGTTCTGAAGATCCCAATGTCTGACTTATGGAAATTAGGGGGAGACTACCCTGAAGATTCAACTGCAAAATCCAAAATCTTCACAAAGTCTGAAACTCAGGGGAGTTTCTTAAAAGACAATGTCTGTCTCTGATGAATAGCGAGGCTATGTTATCAGATAAGAACTGATCTGTTTGTGCTTAAATGAATCTGCTGAAAAGTAGAAATGCTTCAGAAGTCTCAGAAGATTACAAGCTCTGATACGACTACAAAGAAACTGAGTTCTGAAGATCTGAAGATGGAAGTTCTGATGAATTAGTCCAGATGCTGAAGACTTTTGTCTCCTTAAAGACAAGATAGAGAAGTAGTCCTTTTCTATTCTTTGTTCGGGTAACTCAAGTTGTTATTCTGTATATCTTTGGATCATATAAGATTCTAGATGATCACAGACAAAACTTTGAGGATAACACATTCAGGGGGAGCTGTTGTTCCAGACTTTGAATTTGTTTGTGCTGGTGATTACCTTGTATAAAATGTTCAATCAAAATACTTGGTTTTGTCATCATCAAAAAGGGGGAGATTGTGAGAGCAAGAGTTGTCTCTACAAGTCAATCTATGTTTTGATGATAACAATGCGTATTTGTGAAAGAACCATTTTATGTTCTATCGTATGTTGTGTGCAGATCATATTAATAAAAGATATCAGATCCAACAAGCACCAGCCAGATGTGCGTAATTGATAATATGCGGAGTTACTATGTGTGACACAAGTCGCAAGAAGGAAGAACGCTTCTGTATCTGATCGTGATCAGTCAGATCCAAGGATGTTGCAATGCTCTTGTGGATGCTCTCTGAAAGTGGTCGAGATTTTGAAGATTGCGAAGCTTCTGAAGAAGAGAACCGAAGTACTGAAGACTCTCATGACTTGAAGTTCTGAAGGCGGAAGGCTCTGAAGACCAAGTGCAGAAAGACTCTGAAGACTTATGTGTTCTGAAGATTACGGTTCCAAAAGTCAAGTGCAGAAGACTCTGAAGACGGATTCCTGATGGACAAGTTCTGAAGTTTCGGAAGACTTGAAGAAGTAAAGGATAATGTTCTTAAAGACAAGTGTTGAAGTTCTGAAGACTGATTCCTAATGGACTTCTTCAAATGACTGAAGACTTGATGTATCAGATATCCTGTTAAGAAGGCTCTACTCATGCTTCATCAATTTACCATCAAAAGCCTCTGAAGTTTGGAAGTCAAATATTACCGTTGTGAGTAACTGTACACAGCGCCCAAGAAAGATATATCTCATCACTTCTCCCACAGCAAAAAGGAGATGTGTCAGTACAGCTAATTATTACACAACGTCTCTTTTCCAACAGCCAACAGTATTTCAAACGGCTATATTTCTACTGGGCTATTTAAAGGAAAGCGTATTCGATTCTGAGGTGATCGATTCATTCCATCAAAGGTGAATTGATCAAGTCATTGTGTGAAGATAGCAATAACGATGAGTTCTCATTGTAACACTTAGAATATCCAAAGCTATCATTAATTTACACAAGGCCATTATTATTGAAGCTCAAGATCATAAATCAACACAAAAACAATGAATTGGTACAGAAGCTGTTGATGAAGAAGACAACATTGAAGATCAGTCAAGTCATCAACCATCTTCTCATCAGTGCTACATTGAAGATCTGAAGCAAGGAGTTGTTGCTCAAAGCTTGCTCACCCAAGAAGACGAAGAAGAAAAAGATCTACAAGATGTCAACAACTGTCAAATCATTATACATCTTTGTAGTTTCTTAGGATAGCAAGGAGTTGCTGCTCATATCTTGCTTGAACACTTATGTGTTCTTTGTACTTAAACTTAGGAGTAATCTGCTTGTTAAGAAGCATCTTTGTAATCTCCTGTATAACTAATTCTTGGTGAATTAGGATTCCTTGAGTGGTCAGTGTGACCGGAGACTCGAGAAGACAATGGCGAGATGTCATTGTGGGAAAAGCCTGAAATAGGGCCAGTATCATTATATTCATTGCGATGAATCCCTGAACGTCTAGCTGTGAAAGCCTAGCAGTAGATCTTGCGAGATTAGAACCTGCAGGTCAATGTTCGTTATATTCATTAAGTTGAATCCCTGAACGGTTCATTGCATGTTAGTCACAGTGCGGTTGTGCAAGCAGTTAGTCACTGGCTGTTGCCCGTGCATCTGTAATCGAGATTGATTATAGTGGATTAAGACCTTGTGTTCAAGGCGAAATCACCTGAGGAGGGTGGACTGGATTAGCCTTTGTGGTGAACCAGAATATATCATGTGTTCTTTACTCTTATGCTTAATGTCTTTGTTTATCTTTCTATATTGAGTATCAGGACCCTACATATGCAAATCAGAACCTTGCAGCTTAACTCTTATAAGCTTCTGCACTGCAAGTTCTGAGAAATGTAGTTTATGTTCAGACTCTTGTTGGTTCTCATGCTTCACGCATAGCAAGTCTGAATGTAACTTTGCTAGTCAGAGTCTCTCAACGAACTCTGATGTTATCCTAAGTGCTTTAACAATAAGAAGCGAAAAGTTCTTAAAAGAGTAAATACACAATTCAAACCCCCCTTTCTTGTGTCTTTCTCGCACCTTCAGACCTTTCTCAAGAGAAGGAGATGGTTCTCAAAGAAATGAGTAAGGAGATAATCTCAACATCATGTCATTATTGAGTTACAAAATCCTTTCATCATTAAGGCACTCTCAACGACCTCACACAATCATCTGGATTAGGGTTCTCAAGCATTGATCATACCCTCCTATCTTTTGTGCCTGAATTAGGGTTTTGATCAAAGGCCTCTTATGATTGATTCTTGGAGCAAATCTATGTTTTATGGCTCACTACACATCTCAAGGGGTTCATACATGTATCATGTCTCTTCACAAGTCATTGTATAAGCCTCATTCAATGGAAAGAGGATTAGAGTTTCATCTGATCAAGAAAGTCAACTGTGGCCTTACAAAGTCAAACTATTGGGTTTTGAGGTAAATCATGGGCATTTCAAGTTATCTCAAGTGTTATTATGAGGTTGGATCAAGAAGAATGAAGGAGAATCATAAAGTCAGGTGGATTGGCAAAATTAGGGTTTTAGTGAAATTTTTCTAAGTGTGGAAAACCCTAGTTTCCAACCATCTTGTAACATCATAACTTTCTCATCCTTGATCCAAATAAGGCAAACTTGTAATCAAATTAAAGAAGACATCATGAACTACAAGTTTGTAGAAGGAATCAAGTCCAAAAGATTCATAGATCAAAAGTTATAGTGGCATAAAGTTGAGAAAAATCAAGATTAGTGATTTCAATACTTAGAATTTTTCTAAGTATGAAAATTCAGCTTGGAGGGCATGCTTTCAAAGGCCATTTTCTTGATGATCCAAGCTTCATCTCACTTTTCCTCCAATATGAAAGTTGTTCCTCATTCTCCAAGATTTCTTTTGATAACAAGAATTATTCAATTGGATGTGTAGAACTCAAGTTATGGTGTCCCAAAGTTAGGGTTTTCAAGTTGTCAAATTTAGCAAGTCGCTTGTCAACTTCTTGAGGCTAACTTCCAAGACATTTTTCATCATGATCCAAGATTCAATTCGATCTTCATCCAACATGATAGTTGTAGAGCTTTCTTCAATATTTCCATTCATATAAAGTACTCATCTATTGGGTCTTCACATCTCAAGTTATGGTGCCTTCAAGTCGTGACATTCTTGGATTTCAATTGAGTAACTTAGTAAAATTTCACTAAGTATCTCTAGGAAGATTTTGGGACATACTTTCATGGCTATTTTTCACATTGATTCAAGCCTCATCTCAACTTGATTCTCACATGAAATGTGTTTAATATTCTTCATACTTTCCTTTGATCACAAGAAGGTATCAAATGGAGCCAAATTGATCAAGTTATGCTCACCTAAAGTGTGGTATGTGGATATGTTTCAAGGCATCACTTTTTGGCACATTCGTGAATCATAATCTTGCAGCATGACCTTATGTACCATTCTTTCACACGCATCATCATCAAAGTTTTACCCAAAATGCCTAAACATTCACACCTTTCTCATGCACAATCATGTGAGTTTTTGCCAAAAAAGAAAAAAGGAAAATGATTCATTCTTCTCACTCTCACACGTGCTACTTCACACATCCTTCATGACCTCTTTTGCTCACCCAAACCACTCACCTAACCTCCCTCCAAGCCTAAATCCGTGCCTAACCATAACCTATGCATTTTCACTCATTTTCATTTCAAAACCAAGGGTAACTAACTCCAATCCTTTCGCTTCGTGTCCAACCCTAAAAAGCATCCTATATAAACTCATTTTATCCAAACCTAAGCATTTCATTGATATTTCCAGATATGAACCTCTCAAACTCTCTAAAATTTCTTCATCTTCGAATCTGGTTTTTCCAAGAGATTCTCCAAGTTTTCCTGCTAGCTTCATCATCCTTGAAGATCATTGAAGCATTTCGTGAAGTTTTCCTCAAGCTTCTGCAAGATTTCAAGAGGCAATGGACCTTTCTCTACTCAGTAACTTTCTCAACCCTTATTCTCTCATTTCATGTGTATTCTAAGTCCGTGTTTGTTGTAGTTTAGTTATTGTAGCATTGTTGAGCATGTTGGTGTGATTGTTGTGTTATTCTGGTTGAATTTCAGTTTTGATGTCCAACTTTTGTGCCTTGTTTTCACCATGATAATGTGCTTATTTTTTAAAATGGAGGCTGGATTTGGAATCAGCATGGATTTTAGAGTAGAGTAGTGGTCTTATTATGCATTTCTGGGTAGCTTGTAGGTTGCTCCGGCGACGTCTCTCCGGAGAAGACGACCGGAGCTAGGGCTCCGGTGTCTCTAGGTCAGAGAAATCCAACGTGGCCTTGGCGCATTTTATTTAAATTCAAATGGAATTGTGTGTCTCTTTCTGTTTAGCCTTGGCATGTGAGTCAGCGCCACCTCAATTAATGAGGATGACTTGGCTTTCCACGCAGGCATTTTTGTTTCAGGTTTTGTTTCAGTTGGACTGGGATTGGTGTTTCTTACTTTCCACACCCCCAAATTTTTGAGCCCATACGCGCTGAACTGCATTTGTGTTGTTTCTGAATTGCTGATCTCACCCCTTGCCTTGTTCATTCTTTTTATTTTATTTTTCTTGTATTTTCAATTTGTTTTTATTTTAATTATTTCTAATCATGATAAAAATACATAAAAATACCTTTCTGTTTATTTGACATCTTGAGATAATTTTCATGATTTTATTTTATTTATTTTTTAATTAATTTCCTATTTTATTTTGATTTAATTTGTGAAGTGGTTTGACATGTTTACCCTTGAATTAGGGCTTGGTGTTTTGATGCCTTTTGCTTACATTCTTGAGCCAATTTTTCTCACATGTTTGGAAACTTAATTTATGAATATTTGAAGGTTGTTTTGGTGCTTTGATGTGGAGTATTTTATGGCTTCTCATTTGGTTTTATTTAGTCCTTAATGCATGCTAGATTAATGGAATGTCTTGAATCTTTGGAATGATTTGATGGTGCATTTGTGCATTTCCTTTTGAAAGTTTTTGCTCACTTGTAATTAATATGTATAGCATATGTTAGAGCCTCTCATGTGATTTTATTAGGTCATTTTTCTATTTTTGATTGATGCCTAAATGTGACTTGGTTTTTGAGTTGAAAGTGCATGAATCTTGACCTAATTTTAAACCACTTTGTCCACTTGTGTTTGAGTGAAGTTTGAGATACTTATTTGATGTGATTACATGCTATCTTGACTTGAATATGAGCTTTGAATCCACATTTGTTTGGCCACCTTTCTATTTTTGGTTGAAATTTCAAGATTGGTGATGTTTGATCATGTTTCTTTGACATTCTTGACCTAGTTTCTTGAGATTGTCACTTGTATGGTCCAATTGATGCTTGATAACTCTTGTATGATTTGATTGACATGTGTAAGGTTTTGACCTTCATGTTTAGGTGTTCATTGTATGATCACTTTGCCTTAATTGCCTCACATGATCGTCTATTTCTCTTATGGATAACTTGAGTGGTTGATTTTCTAGCTTCTTGTGTATGATTTGAACATGATCCTTCTTGAACTTGCTTGATATCTTGGAATTGATTTTGAGTTGAATCACTTGAGTATGCTTCTGACCTTCATGTTATTATGTGCAATACTTGATCATTTGAACTTTTGCACTTTTTTTGAGTACATGTTTTCCTTTATAGATGATTAAGGTTCATGCTTACCTAGTTTTGATGCATGTTTTGAACTTGATCCTAGATGTATCTTCTTGCTATTCATGAGTGATGTTTGAATTGATATTCATGTTCATGCTACTGCCCATCTTGATTCATTGGCCTAATTTCATTTGTTTGAACCATATATGACTTGTTTTCATGAGGTAATGATTTACAAATGCATAGTCTTTGTTGTGGTTCATGTTGGGTGATGTTGTGCTTCTCTTTCTATCTTTGAAGTGAGTTGATCATGATGTGGTGTGAGTTCTGACTTTACTTGATTCTTATATTGTTGAACTCATTTTGATTTGGTATGATGATTAATGGTGTTTAATTATGATTATAAGATAAGTTTTCTTGTGCACTTCCTTGATTGTCTTCACCTTTTCTCTTGAAATTGAAAGTGTGAACACTTTGATCATGGTGTATAAAGTTTGAGAATTTGTATGATTGATTATGTGTTTGATCCATCTATGATGTCTTGTTTCATTTGATGAGAATACTTTGACCCTTCCTTGAGGTGTGACACTTGTGCATTGATGTTGATTCCTCTCATCTTGTGTTGCTTTGGCATCCTTCTTCTCTTCATCTATTTTCTTCTCTTTTGGGTTTTGAATTCATATCTGTTGTTTGAGATTGAGTTGTATAATGTTTACTTGTGTTTGATCACATGGAGCTTAAGACTCCTAGTTTGAACTTAATCTTTGATTAGGTTCAAAGTAGGATAGACATTAGGCTCTCAATCCTTTGCATGAAAATATTAGGGTAGTCCCATTTAACCTCAACCTTAGGCCCATCTTTGTATGATATCATTAGGTAGACTTTCCTTTTTCTAATCATCAACTATAGGGCCATATTGCATGACAACATTTAGGTGAGTTTCCCTTAGATTTTCTCTTTACCCTTTGAATCTTCTTTCTTTCTCAAAACAAAAATCAAGACACGTAATAAATACGACAAGTATTGTGCGCCACGAGCCTTAAGTATAAGGGAAATAATGAGTGAGGAGTCTCTCCTTACTTCTTCTAGAGTGTTTAGCATACGTCCCGTTTGGGGGCGACCTTCCGACGCATTCGCTCATATGTCATAGACTTTAGTGCAATATGAATCTCAAACCAATTCAATTCACTTCTGTTAAAACTCACAAATAAACTGCAAACCATTTTACCCTTCGGGATTGTCTGTCAAACCTTTTTCAAAAAGGGCATGTTATTTTTGTTCTACTGCAAACAGGCATTGATCCTAACTGCTGGAAAGCGAACTTAGCATCGCTCATAAAAAACACTTAACAATGGGTTTCACGAACTACAGACGCTTTAACGGCGAGGTTTTGGCGAGCAACCTTCCCCCCTTTTCCCCCCGTAGTCCTCCGAACTATGTTGACTCTGACTTTCCCATTGCACGAGGGAATACGTAGGCCTAGGACAGCGAAGTCCTATCGAGCCTTCTTTTGTCTTTTCCTTTTCGTTTCCGTTAGCAAGTAGGCTTTAGATAAACACACCATTTGATTAGAGCAACAAGCGTAGATCTCGTTGAGTACAACGGATGCGAGGGGGTGCTAATACATTCCTCTCGCGTAATCGACTCCCGAATCCAAGATTTGGTTGCGAGACCATGTTCCTTTCCCTTTTCGAGGTTTCTTCGATCGCTCCCTTTCCCCGTCGGGATAAATAACGTTCGGTGGCGACTCTATTTTTCTGCCGGTTGTTTTTCGCATTGCGACAGCTGGGGACTCTGGTTCCCTATGAGAGTCAATCCTAGTGCTTATTTGTTTCCTTTCATTGGGTGTTTATTTTTATACTATTATTTGATTTATTTGTTGTATACTATTGCATTTATTTGCATTTACTGCATTTGATTACTGTTATCATGTTGTTCTGTATATGTTGTTGTGCTGTTGGGTGGGATGGTTACACGAGAGATAAGCCCACTACCCAGTCTTGAGTATATACATAGGATTAGAGTGGATAATTGTGTGGCTTGTGTGGCATCTGGCCACATTTAGTTGACACGAGACCCACATTCAGACAAGGTTTTCTTGGGAGATATTCTATCATGCACGTCTGGTGCAGATGATAGGGTGTTGACTTAGAGAGCTTATGACTCTGGAGACCGTTCATGGGAAATTAGTGGAGGCCTCCTTAAGGGGTGATAATGCTAAACCAGAAATGGTAAACATATTATCATTTCTCGACCTGAGAGTCCACGAGACTGAGGACCTGCTAGGATGCCTTGTCCAAGACTAGAACCCACATGCGAGAGGGGATGGTTTTTGCAGGAAACTTTGACCTTCATCCTACCCGGTTGTCTGGTCAGTGTGAACTTTTGAGCATGGTTTTCTGGTATTCTTGTCAGAGCCGAATTTTGAACTTATTCAGTCAGCAACATAGCAGTTGTTCATAATATATGGAAGCTTTGATCACATGTTTATTGCATTCATAACATTGCATAACATAAGCATTTGTGCATCATTTTGCATATCATTCTTCAACCAAAAACAACAGAGAGCTCATCCATCTTTTGTCCATCCCGCAGTTGATTTCCCGACTCTCGTATTGGACTTGAATCAGCTTCTGGAAGGATCATGAATTCAGGAGAGCAGAGCCAGTTTGTGACAAGGGTAGATGTTGAATTGATGAAAGACCAGTTAGAATAAATAACATTCGGTGACGACTCTGTTTTTTCACCGGTTGTTTTTAGCGTTGCGACACTCGGTTAAGTTAGTTTTGTTTCAGTTTAGTTTTTATTTACCAACAACTTGAGTATATAAGTTGGTAAATCGTCTCTTCTAATTTACTTTTGAGGAAAACAAATCTTTTTCACAAATTTCTAACTGAGTCATCAATAATTAAAACTAAATGAATAATAGTTATGTCCATGACTGTAAATAACTACAAAATTTTAATCATGTGTGTGGATATTGCACTTTTACAAGCTGGGAACACTATACCGTTGATGTGACTTAGTTTAGTACTCTTTTATTTAGCTTTAGTACTTTGAATGAAAATATTAGTAAAAAAAGAACCAATCATTGATGCATATTAATATTATAATTCCTTCCTAAACAGAATGTGATAAACTTGATGAAGGATTTGGAAATGGATTCTTACAGATTCTCCATTCCATGACCTAGAATTTTCCCAAGTAAGTTACAAACAATATTTTCAAAGCCTTATGGAAGTTTTGTGTTACTTCACTTTTGTAACAATTTAACAGATGGAACAGGAGAACCAAATACATATTGGATAAAGTATTACAACGCCTTCATTGATGCTTTATTGGAATAAAGGTTAAAATATAATTTACTTTAGAATTTGATCTTAAATTATTAGCGAAAATGTACTACATAATAGTGTCATTTTTTCACTTAGGAAGATAAATATTGGAAGATAACTATGAAGGATAGTTAAGTACACAAACCATGTAAGTTACTTTAATGTTATATGTTGGAAATTCACCATACCCTATGATGATTTTCCTTCAATCTTGATCTCAAGATTGATTACCAACCCACAACAATTCGTAATGACAATGATGAACAAAGAAAGAAGAAGAACAATAGCAGCAAGAAACGAGAATGAGAAGAGAAATATTTGGAGAAAGTTTGCACCCACGAACTGTGGGATTTCTGTGTTTATTCACTTGCTAAATCTGCAACTGTGAATGATATGCTACTGCATGTTACATTGTTCAAGGGATACTCCCTTTATATAGATTTAGATTTACAAAGGCCCAAAACTTTAAAGCCCAAAATATCAAATCTAATTTAAATCATATCAAATCTAATAAAAGCAAATCTGAATCCAATCTAAATCAAATCTGTCGAAACACCTTCGACAGCTTCGACACAAAGCTATTCGACTTCGACACTTAGACACTAGGAATTACAATTTAACACACCACCTAATTCATTGTGTCTAAGCTATCTACATTCATCATGGCTCTTAGTCTTCTGAAGGCTTCGACCTGCACTCTCTTCGTCATGATATCTGCAATCTGATTCTCAGTTCTGCAGTGTTCCAAATTCATCTTCCCTTCTGCTACCTGCTCTCGAAGATAATGGAACCTCATTTCGATGTGCTTGCTTCGACCGTGAGCTATTGGATTCTTCGCCAAATTGATAGCTGACATGCTGTCGATCTTCATGGTAATTGCTCCATGACTCTTCCCTGTAATCTCTTCGACCAAGTTCACCATCCATGTTGCTTGACATGCACAAAGAGAAACAGCTATGTATTCTGCTTCGCATGATGACAATGCCACTACTGGCTCTTTTCTCGAACTCCAAACAACTGGTGCACCACCTAACATAAACACATATCCAGCTGTGGATTTTCTATCCTCTGCATCACTACACCAACTAGAGTCGGTGTATCCCACTAACTTGCATTTTTTCCCTTCATCAGCTGCAGGAAATAAAATGCCATAGTCGAGAGTCCCTTTCAGATACCTCAGTATCCTCTTCGTCGCTGTTAGGTGTGATACCTTTGGCTTCTGCATGAATCTACTTACCATACCAACACTGTATGCTAAGTCAGGCCTTGTGTGACAAAGGTATCTAAGTGACCCAATAAGTCTTCTATATTGGGTTGGGTCGACATCGTCTTCGTCTGGATCCTTCGACAGTTGCAGTCTGGTCTCAGCTGGAGTCGAAGTTGAGTTGCAATCTTGCATCTCAAATCTCTTGAGTATTTCGCCTGCATATCTTCGTTGGTGCATCATCAAACCTCTACTAGTCTTGTAGAATTCGATGCCAAGGAAATATGAGAGATTTCCCAAGTCTGACATTTCAAACTCCTCACTCAGGCCATGTTTGAAATCTTTGATCTCCTTCTTGCAACTTTCTGTTATCAACAAATCATCGACATAAAGACATAGTATAAGCAATTCGCCATTGCTTCTTCTTACATATACTCCATGCTCAGTTGTACACTTCACAAATTCCTTCTCCCTTAAGAAGTTGTTGATTTTCTTATTCCAAGCTCTTGGAGCTTGCTTAAGTCCATACAGGGCTTTATGCAGCCTATACACCTTTCCTTCTTCGCCTTGTTTCACATACCCAGCTGGTTGTGCGACATAAACTTCTTCGTCTAGGGGACCATTAACGAATGCACACTTCACGTCCATCTGACATGTGTGCCAATTGTTCATATTTGCTAGACCAACAACCAACCTGATTGTTTCGATCCTAGCAACAGGTGCAAACACTTCATCGAAGTCTATTCCTTCCTTCTGAAGAAATCCTTTCGCCACAAGTCTCGCCTTGTGTCGAGTTACTTCTCCTTTGGGATTCACTTTCACTTTGTAAACCCACTTCACATCAATTGCCTTCTTGCCTTGAGGCAATTCGACAAGTGACCATGTGTTGTTGACTTCGATGGATTTTAACTCTTCATTCATTGCTTTCACCCACTTCGAATCTTTCAATGCCTCAGCTGCATTGACTGGTTCGACATCTGCGTAGAAAGCATAATGTACCAGCTCACCCTCTTCATCGACCACATCATCTGATGTAATTACACATTCTTGCAACCTTGCAGGCATGTGTCTTATTCGTCGAGGTCTGCTTGAACCTGCTTCATCTGCAACTGGTTCCTATCGAACTTCTCTTTCGACTTCAGTGGCTGGTTCTTCACAATAGATTCTCACTGAATCCTTCTTGGCATTCTTTGTCCAATCCCATTCTTTAAGCTCATCTATGATCACGTCCCTGCTGATCACTACCTGCTTATTCACTAGGTCGAACAGCTTGTAACCTCCAGTCGAATGATATCCTATCAAGATCATCTGATTCAACTTGTCATCAAGCTTCCTTCTCAACTGATCTGGCACATGTCTATGTGCTATAGATCCAAACACCTTTAAGTGACTGAGGCTTGGCTTGTCACCAGACCAACATTCTTCTGGTGTGACTCCTTCAAGCTTCTTTGTCGGACATCTGTTCAAAAGATATGTTACTGTCGAAACTGCTTCTCCCCATAATTCTTTGGGTAAATGCTTTCCATTTAACATACTTCTTACCATGTTCATGATGGTTCTGTTCTTGCGTTCTGCAATCCCATTCTGCTGTAGAGTGTAAGGTGGCACCACCTCATGCACAATCCCTTCTTTTCTACACAATGCATCGAACTCTTTTGACACATATTCTCCACCACCATCAGTTCTCAGAGTTTTCAACCTTCGACCACTCTGTCTTTCGACCATGGATTTGAATCTGACAAATACCTCAAACACATCACTTTTCTTCTTGATGAGATAAGTCCATAATTTTCGACTGAAGTCATCTATAAACGTGACAAAATATCTGTTGCCACCAATCGAATCCACCTGGATTGGACCACATACATCAGAGTATATGACTTCAAGAATTGCCTTCGACTTCCTTCCTGCATCCTTGCTGAAGCTATTCTTGTGTTGTTTCGACTGAACACACTCTTCACGGACTTCACTTGGAATGTCGATTTCTGGTAATCCTGAAACCATATTTCTTCTCTTCAGCTCCCTGATGTCATTGAAGTTTAGATGGCCTAGTCGAAAGTGCCATAACAACTCATCTCTGCTGGCTGCTGTTGCTAGACACTTATGGTCCATCACATTGAGTTCAATCTTGAAGGTCCTATTCTGAGACATTGGAGCCTTCAAGATCAACCTACCACCTGCGTCGAGAACTCTCATCATCTTGTCTTCGACAACTACCTTGTAGTTCTTTTCGACAAGCTGCCCTATACTGAGCAAATTACTCTTCATGCCTGGAATGTACAACACATTGGAAATTGTTGACCTTTTGCCATCTTTCCTCATAATCAGAACTTCACCAACACCTTCAGCTGCTAGAGTGTTGTCATTTGCAAACTTCACCGTGTTCTTCGACGAGGGTTTCATGTTGACAAACCAATCTTTCCTCCCAGTCATGTGTGATGAGCATCCTGAGTCCAAGTACCACTGATCTTGGAATCTCTCTTCATCTTTCGTTGTGACCATTAGCAACGTCTCTTCTTCTTCATGCTTCGCCAGATTTGCATCAGTTTCTTGATTTTTCTTCTTTTCTGGACAGTTACTGACATAATGGCCATACTTCTGACAATTGAAACATTGAATGTGACTTTTATCTGGCTTTCGACCACCACCTCTTCCTCTACCTGCAGCACCACCTTTTTGGTAGCCTTGGTTCCAAGGTTTCTTCTGAGTCGAATTACTGCCTCCTCTATCTTTGTTGCCATTCACGTTTCCTTTGCCTTTCCTTTCCTTTTCTGACTGCGCCTGCAAAGCCATATCACTCTTCGACTTTCCTGCAGCCCTCTCAGCCATCCTTTGTTCATGAGACTCAAGCGTCCCTTGAAGCTCTTCCTTCGTCAATACTGACAAGTCTTTTGACTCTTCTATGGCTACTACCACGTGGTCGAACTTAGGAGCCAATGATCTCAAAATCTTTGAGACAACTGCTTTTGTCGTCAGCGTTTCTCCACATACTTTGATTTGATTCACAAGTTTTGTAACTCTTGTGAAGAAATCTGTAATACTTTCGTTGTCTTCCATCTGAAGCAGCTCATAGGTTCTTTTGTGAGTTTGTAACCTCACCTCTTTCACCTTCTCTGCGCCTCCAAACGACTTTTCAAGAATCTCCCATGCTTCTTTTGCTGATTCTGCATCGCTAACTTTTTCAAAGTTATCTGGATCAACACATTGATGGATTATAAACAGCGCTTTATAATCTTTCTTCTTCAATTCTTTGAGTGCAGCCTTTTCTTCATCCGTCGCGTTCTCCCCAAGCGGTGTTACTCCTTCCTTCACAAGATCCCAAAGATCTTGATAACAGAAAACCACCTTGATCTGCTTGCACCAATTCTCATAATTGTCTTTCTTAAGAATCGGAAGACTCGCCGAAAAATGCCCATTCGGATGATTCATCGCCATCACGTCCTTCCTTGAATCACAACCGGAGCTCTAGATACCAGATGTTGGAAATTCACCACACCCTATGATGATTTCCCTTCGATCTTGATCTCAAGATTGATTACCAACCCACAACAATTCGTAATGACAATGATGAACAAAGAAAGAAGTAGAACAATAGCAGCAAGAAACGAGAATGAGAAGAGAAATATTTGGAGAAAGTTTGCACCCACGAACTGTGGGATTTCTGTGTTTATTCACTTGCTAAATCTGCAACTGTGAATGATATGCTACTGCATGTTACATTGTTCAAGGGATACTCCCTTTATATAGATTTAGATTTACAAAGGCCCAAAACTTTAAAGCCTAAAATATCAAATCTAATCTAAATCATATCAAATCTAATAAAAGCAAATCTGAATCCAATCTAAATCAAATCTGTCGAAACACCTTCGACAGCTTCGACACAAAGCTATTCGACTTCGACACTTAGACACTAGGAATTACAATTTAACATTATAGAACCTGATTATCAACAACATTTATGATGGAAGGCATATTTGGTGTCTGGCGCATTGACACAACACCGACACACACGACTGTCTATTTGGAAGATGTATTTATGTCGGTTGGTTTGGCCCAGTTAAGATGTATCCTGGTTGAACTAGACTGAATCAGTTCAATTAGTTTTCACTTTTTACTTTTTAAATTTTCTTAATACATTATCTATTTGTCATTTGTTTCAACCAAACCGATTAAACCAACTGAATCATGATCTGGACGTTTCACAGGTTTAGTCTTTAGTCGAATTTTTAAAACATTGATCTCAATTATCACATGTTGAAAGGATTGCAGTGTTAGCATTTCTAAGTGAACAAAACAAAAAAATGAAGTATATAAATGAATGGAAGTTCCTGGTATTTCGCATACAGAAGAGGAGTTGTAACTTGAGATAAGGTATGCTCAGAAAACCTCCAATGCTAAAGTGTATTTAGTTATTGGATCATGCCAAATTTACTTTTTATAATCAACACCAAATTTTCTCTTTTATGCAGATTCCAATTGGCTATACATTGTCCCTGTAGGAATCCTAATTGAAGAAACATGTGAAATGAAAATATGGGGAACACACCAGTAATCATAACTGAAAATGGTTAGTAGTATTGAATACAGAAACTTATTTTAATTGAGTTTAATGACTACCTACACTTCATATTGAAGACATGTGTCCGACACATGTATTTACACTCAATTATCTTAAATTATTACATGTGTCAAGGTGTCAATGTGAATGTCGTGTATGTCAGTGTCGATTTCAATGCTTCATAATGTAGTCTATAAGTCTTAAATAAATCTCAATGCTCAAGTTATCATTTTTTTTTTGCATTTATTAGATTTTTTACTGTAGGAATGGATGATCCAACTGACCCTTTATGACCTTATAAAAGACATTTAACAAGAAAATAAGATATCATAGGAATCATCTCTCAAACTTATCTAGTGTTATATGGTATTAATGCAAAACTTCACAAGTGCTTGAGTTCATACAATTGGGGGATCCTTTCCTATAGCTTATGCAATTATATACAATTGGAGGATCATTTCCTATAGCTTATGCAATTATATACAATTATATGCAATTATATACAGTATAGGGAACTCAAAAGCACCTGGTGTAGATGGCTTCAATGTCTTCTTTTTCAAGTCTGCATGGTCCATCGTGAAAAATGACGTTACTGCTGCCATCTCAGAATTCTTCTTGAATGGTAAAATGTTGAAGGCTTTCAACTGCTCATTAGTGTCTTTAATTCTGAAATATCACGAAGCCACCACTGTTAAGGATCTAAGACTCATATCCTGCTGTAGTACGATCTATAAAATAATTTCGAAGATCCTAACAACACTCCTAGGAATGGTCATTGGTTCACTTGTAAATGCAAACCAATCCGCTTTTGTGCCAGGTAGGTCAATTTATGACATCATAATGATGGCACGGGAGTTGGTCAAGGGTACAATAGAAAGAATATATTACCTAGATGTATGATTCAAATGGATGTTCAGAAAGCTTACGACACCGTCGAATGGGTTGCTCTAGAATAAATTATGGTGGAACTTGGCTTTCCGAGACGGTTCATCAATTGGATTATGGGATGCGTGACGACAATCTCCTACAAATACGTTATCAACGACTCTCCTACAAATATCCTTCAAGCTAAGAGAGAGCTCCGACAAGGAGATCCCATATCTCCATTTCTCTTTGTCCTCGTCATGGAATACCTCCATAGGGTCCTTCAAAAGCTTACAACCAATCTGAACTACAATTTTCATCCTAAGTGCGAACGGCTGAGACTTATTAACCTATGTTTTGCAGATGATATTTTGGTGTTCGTGCGAGGGGATGTAGAATCAATGCGATTGATAATGGAAAAAATGAAAGAATTCTCCAACACCATGGGCTTGACAGTGAGTATCCCAAAAAGCATAATTTTCTTTGGTGGTGTTGATGCAGAAACGATGGAGGCCATACAACATATTACTGGCTTCGAAACAGGTACCTTGCCAATCAAATATCTTGGAGTACCATTAATAGCTAAAAAACTTACTATAAATGAGTGCCAACCCCTGATTGAAAGCATGCTTGGAAGACTTAGACACTGGAGCACCCGTTTGCTATCTTATACTAACCGGCTGCAACTGGTTAGAAGTGTCATGTTCTCGATTGCCAACTACTGGATGCAAATATTCTCAATTTCGAAAAAATTTATTTCCCGCATAGACAGCATGTGTAGGAGTTTCCTGTGGTCTGGAAAGTAGTACACCTCTCGCAAAGCCCCGATATCATGGGACCATATTTGTGACCCCGTGGCAGCAGGCGGCCTTAACTTGATTTGTCTTCGAGAATGGAACAAGGCTACTGTTTGCAAACTACTTTGGAACGTATATGCGAAAAAGGACAGGTTATGGATCAATTGGATCCACACATACTATGTGAAGAATGATGATATCATGGAATTCCATCCGAAGAATCACTGCTCATGGATTATCAAAGTTATGTTTAAACATAGAAACATAGTCATGAATTCTGAGGTGTGGAGCAAGTTTATGGAAACTGGAATTTATGAGACCAAACAAGTATATCAAATGTTTAGAGGGGTCAAATCAAAGGTGAGCTGGAGAAAAATTTTCTATGATAACCTCGCGAGACCTAGAGCAATATTCATTCTATAGATGGCTTGTCAGGATCGGTTGCCTACGAAAGACCGCTTAAGCAAATTTGGGACGATCATGGACGGTAAATGTGTTTATTGCGGTTTTCCAGAAAGTTGTAACCACCTCTTCTTTGAGTGTGAGATAACAAAAGGGACTTGGCAGCAAGTTCTTGGTTGGATTCAGATTAATCACAATCCTAGGAATTGGCGTGAGGAGCTTCCAACTATTTACAAATTATCTCAGGGGAAAGGGTGCATTAAAAAACTCTTGAAGATGGCTCTTGCGGAATATGATACATGGTATGTTAGGAATTTGATTGTCTTCCAGAACAAGAAAGTGGATAGCCTCGATAGCAAATAAATAATAGATAGGATCCGACATAGGGCTGCTTTGAATGGCAAACTAGTGGTGTTTTGTAATAGGCTCAAATGAGACTTCATTGTGTTTTGTAGTCTTTTGTCGTCTGGATATCTGGATCCTCGGATCGGTTTGTACACTTATTGTTTTTTGGTAATATAATTTTCACTATTCCAAAAAAATAAATTTATATACAATTATTTGATACCTTACTTGATATTGAGACAACAAGAACTCGGTGCATGGAAAGTGATTGTAATGTGAAAGGTTACTTTGATCTGCTTCAATATTTTCCACTATACCATCTCCCCTCCATATAGTAATCCTTTGATGCATCGAAGATGGTACTGCTCCAATATCGTGTATCCACCTACGACCCAACAGTAAGTTGTAGTTAGCTTTCGAGGCAATAACCATGAACATGGTTGGCCTGGTAATGGTTCCAATTGTTAAATCCACCTGGATCACCCTAAGGTATGTTCAATCTTTCCTTCATAGTTTGACAAGACCATGTTATGGGGCTTAAGGTCTGTGTCGAACTTTCCCACTTTCTGAAACATAAAGTGCGGCATTAGGTTCACTACCGCTCCATCGTCCATCGGGATCTTATTAACTCTCATGTTTTCTACCTTTCATTTAATGAAAATAGGTTTTAGGTGACTTCGCATTGCTTCGTCTGACCTTTCGAAGAAGGCATTTTGCTCCTCGATGCAGCCGTTATTCATTACGTAGTAACACATTGGCCTATGTCTAGCCATTTCAACTTCCATAAACTATTCAGACTCTTCGACCTCTGTAATTTGGCCATACTCCCTAGGTAACACAGAAACCACATTGCAGTTTATGTCCAAAGAAGGCTCTGACTCTGTGTCGAAGTTGTCAATTATCATATCATCATCCGTTGGTGGTAATTATAACTTGTCCTCTGATTCCTCCTTTCGAGTGAGGAACAACTTCCTCCCCACATGTCTTTTCTCTTCGCCTCTGTTTTTCTCTAGAGGCTGATTGGTACTTGACTCTGTCATTGCCTTTTCGTTGGCCTCCCTTTCTGCTTTTCTCCTCCTTTGCTGCTTTCGCCATTGTGACCTCGATATGGGGTTCTTCCCCTTGTAGTTCTCAGATCTATAGGTTTGTTGCTTTGAAACTTGAAACTCCCTTCGATAAGCTATCGAAGAGCCTCGACCTACCTCAAAACTTTGCCACTTCTCCTGGCCTCTCTCTCTCTCTCTTTTTTCAGTAGGCCTTTCCCATTTTCCTCTAGGTGCATCAGCAGATGGTTTAAAGGTAGTTGGCCTATTTGGTTGGAAACTTGAACCTCCTTGCTCCATCCTTCGAGGGACTCCCCTATTGTCGAAGGTATAATGACTGCGAGTGTCTCTCTAATTCCTTTTGTGACTGGATATTTGAACTCTCTTGATGTTTTCAGCAGCTTTCTTGTCGAATACTGAACTGCACCTGGGGCACAACATGACCTCAGACTTCTTCCTCTAGCAGCGGTGGAGGAATTCCACCAAGCTTTCATCACTCTTAGGGTAAGCCACCCTCATTTGTCTTCACTCGTCGAGCACTCTCTTCGTCAGGATCCCTTTCTTTGCTTACTTCGACCATGTTGACTTTCAGATTGGTTCCATCAGTGATCTTCAGCTTCTCCAACTTGACTCTAAGGCCCTCAGTAGCCTCAATCATGTCATTATCCTACTTGAAACCCTCAGTGGTTTCAACCATCTTGCTATTTTTGTTACAGCTTTCAGATGCTTTGACTATATTAATAATGACTGACTCAGTATAGTGGGAATCTGCCACCTAGAGGGGGTATGAGTCAATCTTCATTTGGGACTTCTTCTTGTCCCCAAATATCAGCCTTTCGTCCTTAATAGCATTCTGCACCAAATCCCTGAAAAGAAAACATTGTGAGGTTTTGTAGTCTAGAAAAATGTGATATTTACAAAAACCTCATTTCTTTCGTTGTTCTAACGGAGGTATTTTAGTGCCAGGAGGCACTATCATTTGGCCATCTTTGACTAACAAGTTGAAAATCTCGTCACATTTAGTAACTTCGAAAGTATAAGTCTTCTTAGGAAATTTATCATTTTTTCTGGTTCGACAGGATTTTTCTCATTCGAAGGTGCAAGAACCTTGCAAGAATATGGTGGCCTTTGTTTTAATTTAGCCAAGTCGATTTCGCTTTCGTCGAAACCTAAAGAGTCACGGTATATCTCTTGATCATCTTCATCTATGTCGACATTCTCTACTCTTTCTCTCCTATTATTCTTAGTTGCTCTGGCTTTTTCAGCCTTTAAACGTTCTACCTGTCGAACCCTATCGGCCAACTGGGTCATATCCCTCAAATATTGGGTGTCTAATTTCTTTCTGATGGAGTAGTCTAAACCACCAGCGGCCATTTCGACCAATTCATGTTTAGGAACTTGTGTGAAACACCTTGCCTTTAGCAAATGGAACCTATCGAGATAGCCGTCTATTGGCTCAGCAAACTTACGCTTAATACTAGCCAATTCTTTCAGACTGTTCTTTGACCGCCCCATGTAAAATTGTTCATGGAACAATCATTCTAATTGAGTCAAATCATGAATCGAACTCGCTGGGAGTGTAGTGAACCATCTAAAGGCATTTTTAGTGAGTGAACTAGGGAAGTAGTTTATTCTTAAGTTTTCGTTATTCGCAAGATCCCTCGCTTCAGTCAGATATCTCTTCAAATGCTCGACAGTTGATTCACTAGTATCTTCTGAAAATTTTGTGAATTTTGGGACATTTAATCCCCTAGGCAATCCAGTTTGCAAAATATAATCTGACAATGGGGAAGTATAATTTGGCCTATGGAGGCCAATATTCACCCCATTTCGTGCCATAATCCTTTCGACCATGTCAGCCAAATTGTTATCACATGGCATACCATCATATCGAACTTGATGTACGACTTCGTCCGCGTCTTGATTCCTATTAACTATTACCACCCTTGGTTCCTGCTCCCTTGGAATTGGTTGTTCGACCCTAGGGGGTTCGACTCTAACTCCTTAATGAGCCACATCGACGCGGGGTGCGTTTTGTTGGGCTTGGTTAATTATAGGATCTTCCTCCAGGAATGCCCCGTGGTTTTCGACCACCAACTCCCTTCGAAGCTGTCGAAGCGCTTGCGGAACTCCAAAGAAATATGCAATTTGAGTCATCTGCGCTGCCAATTACTGATTCGTTTGGGGTGGTGTTTTTAATCAAAGGATTAAATATGGTGCCCATCTGTTGGGTAAGCATATGGACCATATCATGGTCACTTTCGTCCATTTTCTGCCTCAAAACTGCTGCAGTTTGTAGTGAAATTAGGCATTTCGGTAGAGAATCACATCCCTGGAGGTGGGTTAATTCGACCCATATTATTAACAGCAGATTCATACCATTGCATAGGCAAAAACGTGTTCACCACTAGGTCAACGAATGTTGTGGCCGTATTGTGTTAACTTGTCATCATCGAAGTTGGCATGCCATATGGCTGTTCTCGACCATTTAAAGGCATTGTGAATCCAGGCACATAAGGCCAGAATACGCTAGTACCCACTGGAGGAGGGGTCATTGGTTGACCCTGCGTCCTCACAAGAACAAAATTGGTCCACTGTAAGCATTCGACGGTATGGCCATCGTACTTGCTGGGGATGAAATTACTTCGGACACAAATGTTGTGGCCGTAGTTTCCCCCGTCGAAGGAAGGGGTTGTTCACCATTATTATTTGGCGGATTTGCCATCGTTACGCGTCTCCTTCTTGGTATTGCTTTGTTATTAGTGGTTATTTTACCACTTCTTAATCTCATGCAATGAAGTTAAAGAAAACCAAAAATGAAGAACTTCTCAATATTTTTCACAAATTCTAACTAACAACACCGGTCCCACTGGGTGTGCCAAGTTGTTTACCGTCAAAATTGGTAAACAAGCACTAGTCTTCCAAATTTGTTAAATCTTTGGTTACTTACAGGATCGACTAAATTGATCTTGTACATGTGTTGTTATTTAGTTTCTGGGTTTTTTAATTATGAACATTTCGACAATGTTCTTCAAAGTTGTTAAGAAAATGTTACAATTCTTTAAAGAGATGCAGAAGTATAGATTACAAAGTAAATGGCTTCAAAATAAATGACGAAATCTTAAATGTCGAAATTGGCTTCAAAGTAAATTGCAGCAAATGTAAATGACAAGAAGAATCTTAAATAATCTGATAAAAAGTGTAAAGTATGGTATTCACACGTACATTTTCACTCAAGAACACTTGTTTCTCACGCATAGGTACTTTGAGTAAATTTAGAGTTTTTTGTACAAGGTTGAACACACCAATCCTAACTGCTAAGTGTTCTATTTATAATAACTCAAAAATAACAGCTATTCAACGGTATTTTCTCTATAAGATGCCACGTCTTTAATTTGCATGCATTTCACTGCTCAAAGCTCTCCACGTGTCTTGAAAAACGGATAAGGCCAAAAAATAGTTATTAGCCTCAAACTTGAATTATATTATGTCGAATGCTACTCCAAGTAAGCTCCATCGAACTCCAATCTAGGCCAAAAATATTTCTAAGTCCTAGACCACAACTTCCTTGATAAAAAGACCACAACTCAGTCCATTCATGCTTCATTGCCAATAGATAAAAAAGAAAAATCAGGAGATAAGGACGCTATTGAGAATCTAACCACCACATGAGTATGGTCACATTCGAAAGCGCGATGATGCGCTTTTACATACACTTGGAATTTTCATTCCTGCTTGAAATCACCTACATACTATATATTTGTTAAAGGGAAAGATTGAAAAGCAAAACCCTCGGTGATTTCCTTGAGATCAAGACGGACAGTAACCCATCCATCTTTTGTAACAACATCGCCTTTCAAGTTTCTCATGACAATACCCAAGAATCCTTATGAATAACAAATAAATGCAATAAAAAGGGAGTCAAGATCGTTACCTTTGATAGTTATATCTTCTGGTACACAAAGAGTCGAGTCACTTGAGCTTTGAAAGGGACGTCAAAGAAGAGAAAGAAAATTTTAGGCGAATAGTCATTAAAGCTCGAGATCGAGCACAGTATGGAGAATAAATAAATCCTCAAGATCTTACAAGCAAGACAAGTAAAAGGAGGTCAAATTCCCTCTTTCAAATTCCCTCTTTCAAACGTTTCGTCTACTTTCTATTTTGTATGGAAAAAGGATACTGAAGAGACAATGAAACTAGCTAGCTTGAAGTATATTGAAAAGTTACTACGACGGTCAACACCTTAAACCGTAATGATATATTTCATATTAATGCGCCAGAGTTATATTTAGAATTAAAAATTTAAAAAACATACAAAATATATTACAATGGTGTAAGTAAACAACCGTAGTCATAACTTTTAATTTTTTTTGTTTAAAAGTAAATAAAAAAGAAAAGGCGCACCTTAACATAAAAGGAAAAATATATATGATGGCGCTGAGGTTCGAACACATGAAAGCTTGATGGTATCACCATGGTTGGATTATCAACCGTTGTTATATAAAGATAATTTTTATTCAAAAAACAAATAAAATACAACCGTGCCTTAGTTTAGATATGTCACAACGGTGTAGGGATGAACCGTTGTGACCATGGCGTCGTTGTTTACGCGTTTTGTAGTAGTGATGGTATATTTATTCTTATAATGATCCCTCTAAGTACAACCATAATGGTGGATTTTTGTTTTTTAATGGAAAACTTAGAGTTGTGGTTAGTTGTTAGCTGCTAGAGCAGGAGTAGTGTCTTTGCACGCAGCGGAAGATCAAGTGGCCTTAGATCCATCCATCACCCAAAATTATGAGATTAAAGGTCTGAAAATTCAAGGAAACAAAATTGAGATTATGCTTGACTGAATCAATATGTGATTAATATTCGCACTTGGTTACAAATATTTTCGCTATATTGATATGAAGAGATTGCAATCGATAGAGTTAAAGAGTGAACGTAAATTTGTGGAAATCGTAGGAATTAAATGACGGTTCCCACAGACGGAGCCACTGTTCCGTTTTGGAATAAAAAATGAGTGTAGAAACGATGGCGATGGTGGATCGTAGCCTCTGATAAGGTGGTGAGATGTTGGTATTATGATTTTATAGATAATACTCTCTCCCTCTCATAATAAATGTCTTATTTGAACTTTGTGTGGTTCTTAAGAAAATTATTAGATGTGTTGATTTTAATGATAAAATTAGTATCTTTTACAAAAATACTCTTCTTTATTATAGTTAGTGGAGTAATTGAAAAACGTGAAAGTTAATAAATAAGGGTATAGTAGTGTAAAAAAATAATAAATGTTGTATTGGTATTCTAAAAAGACGTTTATTTTGAGACATGAAAAATGCAAATAAGACACTTTTTATGGGATGGAGGGAGTAATGCTTTTTTATTCAATAAAAATTTATGTAATCAAATTACTATCTAATTAATAAAGAGATGTTTTTATTCCTTCATTCAAAAAAACAAAGGGTTCGACGATGTCAAAGAAACCAAGACCTTCCTAGAAGGCCACAAACTTATTTTTAAAAAAGACAAGTCATCATAAGGATAAATATAAGTTCCCAATCCAGATGAGAAATAATTTTGGCACTAGAAGTTGAGAAACTTGTCAACACATCTTAAGGGTGTAACAGGTTGAACCTCACAGATACTTGCACGAGAAACCTCGGTAAGAGGTATAACCAGATAATACTGATCCTTGAAATTTTTCATACTGTTGACATACACCTTAAAATGTCTTCCTACTCTGCCTAAGGAAGAGTAAACATTGATCATGTTCCATGTCATTGGAGTAGTATTGGATGTTGAATATATCGAAGAACAACATCAGAGTTGACTTGCTCCTTTCATATACATGTCAATATTTAAGGACTTTGACGTAGGCCCAACTCACTGGATGTTGTTGTGAAGGAACAATCTCCATGTGATTCAGAACCACTACCTAAAAGTCGTTAAAAGGAAGTCAAATACCTACCTGGAAAAATAAGCACTTGTGGAGAGGAAGAACGCATCTGTCATATTTGTTGCACAATCTCTTGTCCTCTTCCGGTGAAATCACCCCAAATCACTGAAGGAGCCAACCTTGATGAAGGCATTATCCAAGACTCCTTTAGCAGCGAAAATGGAAATCATATCTAACATCTCTTGATCCACCAATGATGGTTGCCCTTGAATTCTAGACTCTAGGCCGATTTTATGGCCAACTCAGTCCATTCATGCTTCATTGCCAATAGATAAAAAAGAAAAATCAGGAGATAAGGACGCTATTGAGAATCTAACCACCACATGAGTATGGTCACATCCGAAAGCGCGATGATGCGCTTTTACATACACTTGGAATTTTCATTCCTGCTTGAAATCACCTACATACTCTATATTTGTTAAAGGGAAAGATTGAAAAGCAAAACCCTCGGTGATTTCCTTGAGATCAAGACTGACAGTAACCCATCCATCTTTTGTAACAACATCGCTTTTCAAGTTTCTCATGACAATACCCAAGAATCCTTACGAATAACAAATAAATGCAATAAAAAGGGAGTCAAGATCGTTACCTTTGATAGTTATATCTTCTGGTACACAAAGAGTCGAGTCACTTGAGCTTTGAAAGGGACGTCAAAGAAGAGAAAGAAAAATTTAGGCGAATAGTCATTAAAGCTCGAGATCGAGCACAGTATGGAGAATAAAGAAATCCTCAAGATCTTACAAGCAAGACAAGTAAAAGGAGGTCAAATTCCCTCTTTCAAACGTTATACATTGGTCACACGACCTAAAGATCGACGACCAAAGAACCAGGAAAATGCATTATCACCACCAATGATTCTGATTTGGCTTCAATCCTCCCATGGCACACGGGTACTCTAAAAAGATCATCTCTGCCTCAAAATCTAGGGTCACGTGGAGAAATTTAACTACGAAATATTTTGGCTACAAGACAGACAATTAATATGCGTGTTCCTGAGAAAAACTACTCCCATTCTCCACACTTAAACCACAAAGTGACGATTTTATCGGCAATTGTCAGACAACCCGTGAGAACGGTTAAAAGAGGTTGGCCCAGTATTCCTTCACAATCCTAACTTCACGAATGGAAGTAAGGTTTTGGGACCCACCTAATTTAAGTGGCCTAATATATGAACCATCTAGACTAAATGCAAACATATAGACCCTCATGAGAAGGTCGTGCACCGAATTCAGCCTTCTTTCTCATCATCAACTGCCATATCTAATCAAACGACCTCCCGCGCCTCACTTCGGATCAAACGATGGCAGTTTTAATCACTCATTGTATATAAGCATGCGTTATATTACAAATATTCATTAATTTACTCTTGCAAAACTAAATCTTTGTGACCTCTCTCACTTGAACATTTAAATGTTAACTTTCTAGATATACTCCCACTCCTTCACATGAGAGGCTTGTACTACCGAACCGGAAGTATTCCTTCCCTTTACATCACCTAATCTCCTCTTCCACACAAGATAATATTTAACTAAGAATATTTCATTGTTTTAATCTTTAGGCTAGTATACATTAAAAAATTAATCCCTTTAAGGATACACAAGATTATCATTTAATGAAGATATTGTTAAATTGAGTCAAACACGATGAGCACTAAGACGAAGCAAATTAAACCAAGTGGTAATTTTATAGGAATATATAAATCTAACACTTTCTAATATTACCAAAGTGTTGTCTATAAATTAGCCTTGATCATGTTTCCACATTCATTACCCTCTAGTATAATCTACTTCCTTGTAATTTTATCTTAGGCTATTAATTAAGTAATTAACAATGAATAGATCATGTAAACTGGCTTGCTATTACTTCTTGCTAATCAACATGTTTCTGTTACATTTGACAGTAAGCTCTCAACTGACAACTGATTTTTACGGTTCATCGTGTCTAGAGGTGGCAATTGAATCCATTAAGGTAAAATCTATCCAATTCATCCATCAAAAAATCCATCAAATTCATCCACCACATAAAAAGTAAGTTAATGGATTGAATTAAATCAATTCATTTATATGCATGAATTGGTTCAATCCATCCAACATATTTTAAGGATCCAATGGATTATTTTTATTTCCGTTAGATTTATTTTTCAAAAAATAATTAAAAATAGATTTTTTTTTAAATGAATTTATTTAAAATAAATAAATTTTTTCTCGAAAAAAACCGACTTTTTTTCCAAAAAAAAAAAACCGATTTATTTTTTCCGGAAAAAAAAAACTGACATTTTTTTTCCGAAAAAAAAACCGACTTTTTTTTTCTAAAAAAAAAACCGACTTTTTTTTTCCGAAAAAAAAAACCGATTTTTTTTTTCCGAAAAAAAAACCGATTTTTTTTTCCCGAAAAAAAAAACTGTTTTTTTTGTCCGAAAAAAAACAGACTTTTTTTCGAAAAAAAAACCGATTTTTTTTCCCAAAAAAAACTGATTTTTTCGAAAAAAACCGATTTTTTTTTTGAAAAAGAAACAGATTTTTTTTTCCGAAAAAAACTGATTTTTTTTTCGAGAAAAAACCGACTTTTTTTCCGTAAAAAAAAACCGATTTTTTTTTCCGAAAAAAAAAACTGATTTTTTTTCCGAAAAAAAATCGACTTTTTTTTCCCGAAAAAAAATTGTTTTTTTTTCAAAAAAAAAATGTTTTTTTTTCGAAAAAAAACTGCTTTTTTTTGTCCGATAAAAAACTGACTTTTTTTCCCAAAAAAAAAACCGATTTTTTTTCCATAAAAAAAACTGACTTTTTTTCCGGAAAAAAACCGATTTTTTTTTCGAAAAAAAAAACCGACATTTTTTTTCGGAAAAAAACCGATTTTTTTAAAATAAAAAAGAAAAATTGGATGGATGGATATTCATCCATTACAAATATGTTAATGGATGGATTGGATGGATTTTATTCTTAACGGATGGATTGGATTGAATAATTTTAAGAAAATTTTAGTGGATTGTTAATGGACTAATGGATTGTTTTGATCCATCCATTAACAATCCAATTCATATCCATTCAATTCATCCATTTTGCCACCTCTAGTCGAAATCTCATCCAACAAAGTCAAAATAGTAATTATTGTTACAAATGGAGACAGGTTTTGATGGTTGCATCTAGAGCTGTCAAAACGGGCTACCCGGCCCTAAACGGGCCGGCCCTGGCGGGCCTCGGGCTTTTTCGGGCTGGGCTCAAAATGCCCATTTTGAATACGGGCTCCTTTTTTACTACCCAGGCCCAGCCCTGTCTGGGCTGCGGGCTACCCAGTCCTAAACGGGCCCATTTTAAAAAAAAAATTAAAAAATTCATTTTTTAAGTAATATATAATGTAATAGAAATTAATACTCATTTTAATATATAATGTTATAGAAATTAATACTCATTTTAATGATCTTAATGTAATATATTCATTTTAGAATACTGTAATGTAATATAATGTAATAGAAATTAATGTTCTGGTAGTCACTGAAGTGAGCGTGGACCGAACCAAAGAAGCACTAACACATTGTATCCAAATGTTTCTTGGGCCAAATTTATTTTTTAGGTCCAATTATATATATTTATTAATTTATATTATGGGCCAAATAGTTAAATTAATTCTTATAAAAAAAGTTGGCGGGCTGGCGGGCTACCCATAGCCCATACGGGTCAGCCCATTTTTTTTCGGGCTTTTTCGGACCGGGCTAAAATAGGCCCGGAATAATATGAGCTCCAAAAATAAGGCCCAAGCCCTAACTTTTTTTGGGCTCGGCGGGCCGGCCCATGGGCTTCGGCCCATTTTGACGCTCTAGTTGCATCTAGTAGCTAGGCATTTGATTTAATTGAAATTGGAGAGTATATTACAGGAAGTAAATGTTGTCCAATTGTAATTGGAGTATCAAATCTTATGCCTATACATAAATCCCATTTTTGAAAATCATAGTGACCTAGCTGCAATTGGAATGTGGCATAATTAGGGCTGGAAATGAGTCGAGTCGAGTCGAACTCGCCTTAGCTCAGTTCGACTCATTAAGAATTAGCCGAGTTCGAGTTCGAGTTCGAGTTCATCACGAACTTTTTTTTCAGCTCAAACTCGACTCGTTAAGAATTGGCCGAGTTCGAGTTCATCACGAACTTTTTTTTCAGGTCAAACTCGACTTGTTAGAAGTTCACGAATATCTCGATTCAACTCGTTAGGTTTATCTTGTTAGGTTCAACTCGCTTATTTCACAGACTTAAAAGTAATTTTTTAAAATCTATTTTTTATATATATGTTTGACATTTTAAATTAATATTTTTTAAATAAAAAATAAAAATATAGAAATAAAATAAAAGTTATAAGATTGAAATTTATACGATGTTAATTTTATTTGTATAATTATTCGTAGAAATATTTTACTCACTTGAGAATATAAATTATCAATTAAAACCGTTAGATTAAAAGAAAATATGAGACTAAGATTTAGAACAAATCTTTAAACCTACTCTTAAAGACAATATAATCTATCTCATATATAATCGAATTGACTCATGAACCTAACGAGTCGAACTATCTATAGTTCAAGTTCAGATCATTTAGTTAACGAACTTAGTTTTTAGCTCATATTCAGCTCATTTGGTTCATGAACCTAGTTCAACGATTTAATTTTCGAATCGAATTTCGAACTATTTTCGAATTGATTTGGTTCATTGCCAGCCCTAGGCATAATACAATTTGTCGGTTTTCTCTTTCCGACCTTAAACTCATTAGAAATGTGTCTTTAAGAGGAGAATTACTTTGAAATGTTCTTCTTTGTGCCTTTAAAGGGGTATGTTTTTCAGCTATCTTTTTTTTTTTCGCTTCTGGTTAGTAATTTTATATCTGAAATGTCGTATTATGATTTTTTAAGTAAAAAGTAACTATATAAAATAAAAATGAGAAAAGGGATGAATTTATGATAGTACATATGCGCAAAAAGGCACAAGAAATACGAAAATCTACATCTAAAAATCCAAGGAAAAAATAAATTAATGAAGATAAATAAATACAAATACAAAAGGTAACAAAAACTATCCAAAGTCAAACTCTAAAGAAACCAACTCTCCAAACTACACCGGATCAAAGACTATTAGAAAAAAGAAAGAAACAGATATTCATAACCTGACTATAAATCTCAATCCACTATTAGTCAATCGCAAGGATATAATTCTAAAGCTATTATGTGAATATTCAAGAGTTCAAAAATGATCTTCTAGAAAATCAATTCCAAGCAAAAAAAAAACTTTTGTCCTCCATATCTTTCAAGTTTGTTGAAGACCAAAAAATTATAATATCATTTCTAACCATCTAAATAGACTAAACCATTATATGAAATATCATAGAAAAACTCCTATAGACTTTGCTCAACCACTTAAATAGATGAAACTTTCAAAAAGACTACTTGAGTTTCTTGAAAGAGCTATCTGCTTGTTAGAACTTTAAACCACAAGATTATTAAATAATGGAGAAAATTATAGTGTGGAGAAGGAGAGATTAATAGAGAGAGATAATTGGGGTTAGAAAGTATTTCCACTTAACTTTTATAAGGATGCCTCGAGAACATTTATACAACATTACAAGATGGTTGGGAGATAAGGTACATAAGCCAAATAATAGAAAAAAAAAACAGAAAACTCAGACCTGTAACCGATTACACTAAACCTGTAACCGATCACAACTGCAAAATAGATAAATTAACAAACAGTGGTAATCGATTACTATAAATGCGTATCTGGTTACAACAACTCCAGAAGCACTTTTCTTCAACTTATTTGACTTATATTGACACCTGTAACTGGTTACACCACCGCGTTAACAAGTTACAACACTTGAATTACTAAAAAAACTCTTAACACCCCACCTTAATTCAATTTCTCCAAGTCTTCCATGCCATGTTCATCTTTAACCTCTTGAACAGATCATTTGTGACTCCCTTAGTCCATAAATTAGCAACTTGGTATTCACTTCGACAATATCTCAATCTTAACTTTCCTTCACTAACAAACTCACTCAAGTAGTGAAACCTCATCTCAATGTACTTTCTCCTCCCATATGCAATTGAGTTCTTAGCAAGATTAATTGCAGAAACGTTACCAATCAGGAGTGTAACATCCTCACCCTCATTGTTTCCCAACTCCTTCAATAGATTCATTAGCCACACAGCTTGGCACACACATAACAAAGTGACAATGTACTTGACCTCACAAGACAAGAGTGAAACTACAAGTTCCTTCTTAGAACACCATGAGATTGGTGTTCCACCGAACATAAAGATATATCCAGTTGTAGATTTTCAATCATGTTTATCTCCGCACTAATTGGATTCAGTAAAATCGAGCAAATTGTATTTTATGCCCATGTCTGCGGTGGGAAAGAGAATTTCGTAGCCAATCGATCCTTTGATGTATCTTAGGATCCTCTTGACTTTTTACAAGTGAGATACCTTATGTCTCTCCATGAATCTACTCACAATACCGACACTAAACGCCGAGTTCGATCACTTATTACACAAGTAACGCAAGGATCCAATCAGCCTCCTATACTGAGTTATCTCAACATCTTGTTCACCGTCATTCTTCGATAACTGTAGCATCAATTCAGCCGAAGTAATGGCAGCATTACAATGCTCCATTTCAAACTTCTTCAATATATCAAGTGCATACCTTCTTTTGTGCCTAAGTAGTCCTCTTTTGGAATTGTGGAACTCAATTCCAAGGAAGTATGTCATGAGGCGAAGTTCAGTCATCTCAAATTCTTTCATAAATTCACTATTGAACTTAGAAATACACTTTCTGTTGCTTCCCGTTATCAATAAGTCGTCTACATATAAACAAAGGATAACCACTCATTCACTTGTATTCATCTTCACATACATGCTATGCTCGGATACACATTTCTTGAAGCTAACCTCCTTTAGGAAACTCTCTATCCTTTTATTCCAAGCTCTTGGAGATTGCTTCAAATTGTACAATGCTTTCTTCAACTTGTAGAACTTTAGCTCTTGGTTTCTCACAACAAAACCAGGGGGTTGTTCTACATACACATCTTCTTCAAGGTGTCCATTCAAAATTGAATATTTGACGTCCATTTGGTATATGGGACAATTATTATTTTTCGCAATACCAACAATTAGCCTAATGGTTTTAATCCTAGCAACCAATGTGAATACCTCTTCAAAATTAATGAATTCTCTTTGCAAGAATCCCTTTGCAACTAATTGATCCTTATGCTTGATTATTCCACCCTTGGGATTTGCCTTCACTTTGAACACCCATCTCACACCAATTGACTTCTCCCCATCCGGTAGATCAACTAACTCCCAAGTATTATTCTTCTCAATAGATTACAACTCCTTCATATCACAATTCCATTTTACATCACTTAAAGTCTCTTTTGTTTCAACGGGTTCATATTTGGCCATAAGTCCAAAATGGTCGAAATCACCATCATCATTGACTTTGTTGTCTCAGAACAACTCATAATATTTGAGTCTTTGAGGCAAACCTCTTTGCCTTGTTAATCTTATCACATTCTCTTCAATTTGGGCATCACAACTGGCGTTTCTGCACTTCCTAATTCTACAGAATCTAAATTTTCAAAGTTGTAACATGTTACAACTTTTATGTAATCGGTTACAGGCTGCTGCTATTGCTTTATCTCGTAGAAAATGACGTCTCGGTTGATCACAACCTTTGTATTTGCTGCATCGAAAAACTTGTAACCATTTGTGGAGTGATACCCTACAAGTATCATCATTTCTCCCTTATCACCCAGGTCCTTTCTAAGCTGCCACGTAACATGTCAACACGCTATGGAACCAAAAACTTTCAAATAGTTTAGAATCAATTTGAATCTAGACCATGCTTCCTCTGATGTTACCTTCTTAAGCTTCTTTGTTGGAAACATATTCAACAAATAGGTGTCATACCTCAAATTTTGACCACTAATATTCCCATCATTGTGCAAATCATCATCACAATATGGATGTACCTTTATGCCTCATCAATCTCCTCAAGGAATTGTTGAGCATTCACTACAACAAAGAATCAGGGTTTCGAGCCCTCTCTGAGCTTTAGACAAAGGATCAATCAAGAAATGACATGATCTTAAACTTTTCTAACTCCTCAAACATCTACAAAGGATCAAAAGGACTCCCACTTTAAGGATTAAGCACAAGAATGCTCCCTTCTAGGTGGATCAAGCCTCGAGATCGCCAGTGTCACCAAATTAGGGTTTTGGTCGACCAAGGCCTCCAGATGGAAAATTTCCTCTGGGCATGAGCCAATGTCTCCTAGAATATCCTAATATGCTCCATGGAACCTCATAAACCCAATCATCAAGTCAATTTTGCCTCAGGGGATGCATTCATCAAAAATCAGGAATTAGGGTTTCTTGACCTAATTCACCCCTAAGTTGACTTTTGGGACAAATCATGAACTAAGGCCTCAAGAGAGGATTTGAGGGTCTCTAATACACTACATTGATCCATTTTCAACAATGTATTGATCCAAGAAGCTTGATCAGCAAGTTTCAATTTCATCTGAACCACAATTAGGGTTTCGCGAGAAAAGTCAACTGTAACTTTGACTTTTGACCAAGACATGCTCCCAAACCCTAGGACATGATTCAATACACCCTATAACACCCATGGAACATGTCCATCAAGTTTGATTTAGGTCAAGGACATGAGTTCATAGAGGATCGCACAGTTTGGAATTCATCGGATAAAAAGTCAACTGTGCACAAAAGTAAACTTTGACTTTTTGAGATTTTTAACCCTAAAATGATGTTTATGTATGATTTTAATCATCATTCATCAAGAAAAATCAAAGAAATTGGGATAACTTGTAAAAGGGGTAACCATAAAAACTTAGAAAATTTTCTAAGTTATGAAATAAACTGGCAAGGGTACCAACTTTGGAGGATCATAACTCCTAAACCACAAGGCCATTTTTCCCATCCAAAGCTTGATTTGTAGATCTCATTACCCTCAACAAAAGCCTCATATTGATCTATGTCCAAATTCCTCATAGATTTTGAGTTATGGAGTGATCAAAATCAAGAAAAGTCACTTTGTTCCAACACTCAGTGAAAATTTCACCAAGTCAGAATCTGCTTTCACTTTTTTCCAAATGTAGGGGGATTTTTCACTTGGATCCAAAAGGTATCAAAACCAAATATGATCAAACAGTTGTTGTATCATATGAGGGCTTTCCAAAATGGCCAAGAACATCACCAAATTCAATTTGAGTTAAGAGATATGGTAGTGGCAAAATGCCTTGCTGAAAACTGCCAAGGCAAGGCAGATTTTTGCACTTTTGGTCGATTTGCCAAAATCAGCCCATTCCAAGCCTTGTCATCATCTTGGACACATCTGAGGATCAAATCTAAAGGGGACAATCATTGAGCCAAGCCTCCAAAGTCCTTGTAACAAGAAATAGCATGCCAAACCTAGAATTGCCTAAAATAGGGACAAGACTCCAATTTTGGATTGGAGCATTCAATGGAAGCACCAAGGTGGCATGGACTGAGCTATTAGAAACTGAATTCAGTCAAGACTTATCCAAGACCAAGGGGACCAGCAGCCTGTGCCCTAACCTCTAGTCAATGGCTATAGGAGACTTGGATTTTCATTTGCCAACATTGGCCAAACCTACTCAGCAGTTGCCATTCACTATTCCTTGCAAAACAAAATTGCTCTACTATAAATAGAGCTCAATTGTGATCAGTTTGAGTACACCAAAGCCATCAAACAGATGTTTTCCTCAAAATTCCTTTCTTTTGGCAAAAATGCCTTCTTTAGCAAGGCAACTCTGAGTTTTTGAGTTAGAGAGCAATTCCACTCAAACCAATCACACACACACCTCACATACATCATATAGAAGTGATCCAAACCCTTAAACAACATCTGGAACACTGATTTCTCAGAATCACCAGCCAATTGCTCAAGGTTTTAACCAAGTTACAGTTGAGATGCCATGAAGTGATCCAGCCATTTTCAATCAAGTCCAAGCATTCAAACACACTCCATAGGGTGTAGGGAAGTTGTTCAGATCATCACAACTTATCTATAACACTTCCAACTTAGAAATCACTTTGAACTTGCTGTCACGACCTAGAGGGCAAAACTTGATTTATGAAGCATTAATCCAAAATCACAATTTGTTTTCCACATGTTAAACAATTTTTGATCTTTTTAATTGAATTTTATTCAATTAAAATACATTTTTGAAAACAAATTAGGGTTTTTGATTAATTCAACCCTCATAAATCATTTTCAAACACTATTTTGGGCCTCTAATAGAGTGTAAGACCCAACCCCCTTGTACATAAAATTTTGTGGGTCTCACTTATTGTATAAGTCCCTCTGTACAAGTAAACGGCGCGACCGTCGTCCGTTTAAAACATCTGGGCCTCTCCTTGAGCTATAAGACCCATTTAAAACTTTTTGGGCCTCTATTAGAGTGTAAGACCCAATCCTTTGTAAATACAAATCTATTTTGGGCCTCACTTATTGTATAAGTCCCATTGTATTTCAAAAGTTCGGCGCGATCATCGCCCGTTTAAAATAAACCATCTGGGCCTCTCCTTGAGCTATAAGACCCATTCAAAACTTCTGGGCCTCTATTAGAGTGTAAGACCCAACCCCTTTGAAAACCAAATTACTTTTGGGCCTCAGTCATTGTATAAGACCCACTGCGTTTTCAAAATCTCGGCGCGATCGCCATTTCAGAACGAAAAGTCATCTGGGCCTACCCTCGTGTTATAAGCCCCACTCTTTTTCTTTAAAACCTTTTGGGCCTCTTGAGAGAGTGTAAGACCCACCCCTTTGTACAGAAAACCTTTTGGGCCTCAGTCACTTGTGTAAGTCCCCCTGTACAAAAACGACAGTGCGATCACTGATAAAACCATGGGCTTCTCCTTGAGCTGTAAGCCCCAATTTTCTTTTCAAAGCACTTTCTCCTTTGATTTTTAATATACTGTTATTTTCAATCTTTCTTTGTTAAACAACTAACCAAACAGCATGGAAGCTCTACAACCGAGTAAGTGTTTAATCGCTTTCATTTACCTCTTTCATATGTATATATTTGTATTGTGGGGCTGCTCACTGTAAGTCTCCTTTCATAAACTCATATCAACTGTGTAATAATAGTATAGATATTTAGAGTTTCCCCGGCAACTACGTCTAGAACTAGGTAAAGCCGTATCGATCGCTCTTAGAAATAGACAAGCTAGATCCCCAATAGGAGCACCAAATACAGTCTTCTCTTCGGCTGTCCTCCTTAGGAATTGTCAAGAAACTCTACCTCCCCAGAGATGAATGTATTCTCCGTGAATAGCATCTCTTGAGTTTCTTCCAAATTCTCAAACTTTCCTGGCTTGATCTATTCCTTGTGAATAGTCTGTCTTGAATTTCTCGTGGTTTGGGGACCCACAGGCTTCTTAAAAGCATCGGCCTCCTCTTGGGCATTGTACAAGGACCCACAAGCTTCCTAAAAGCATCCCCGCGTCCTCTTGGGCTTAGTAAAAGGACCCGTCGGCTTCTTAGAAGTATTCACAACCTCCTCTTAGGCTTCGTATAATGATTCTTCCTTCGGGAATTATAGCCTCCTCTTGGGCTTCATACAAGGACCTCTCGGCTTCTTAAAAGTTTTCAGCCTCCTCTTGGGCTTCGTACAAATTGTCCCTACGACCTCCTAGAGGTATAGGAACAAAAATTAGTCATCTTAATAGAACAGTCTTTCAAAAAGTCTAGACCATACTACTGTTTCTCAAAGCATAGTACAAAAGATGAAACTCTAGACTTGGACAATCTGTTTTCCTTGAGTCTCAAAGACATTCTCAAGTTCCTTCCAAAATAGGAAGAAAACCCGTAGACTCAGACAGTCTCAATACCCTTTGAATTTCCCATTTCCTTAAAGAAAAGGAAATATCCCAGCTCCTCGAATCTAAATCCCTGAGTGCAAACATTACTCATATAAGAACTAATTTTCTCTTTAAATCAGCATTTTGGATATGTCACTCAACTGAAACAGTAATAATAGCCTCCTTTTGGGCTTTGTGTAATGATTCTCCCCAGCGGAGCAAACTTTTAGCCTCCATCTCGGGCTTCGTACGAGATACAAAAGACTCCCTCGTGGAGTCAAAACTTTTGGCCTTCATCTCGGGCTTTATACGAGATACCAAAAGACTCTCTTGTTGAGTCGACCCCTTTAGCCTCCATCTCGGGCTTTGTACGAGATACAAAAAGGCTCTCTCGTTGAGTCAAACGACTTTTAGCTTCCGTCTTGGGCTTCGTACAAGACACATACAAAAGCACTCCCTCGTTGAGTCAACCCTTTAGCCTCTCTCTTGGGCTTCGTACGAGACACATAAAAACTCCCTCTTGTTGGGCCAACAACCTCCTCTTAGGCTTTATATAAGAAAACTCTGGTTGATCCAATCAACTTTTTAGCATCAAAGTTGTCCCTCATTCACTGTACACAAACATCAACAACTCTTTTCCCTTCATTTAATCGCTGTAAGCGGCAAGCCTCTGGATCATCTACATCTATGGTTGGCTAGGTGGCTTGGAAACATGTCGTTGTATCGTGCATTCCCATAACTGTGGAGTATGGCATCTTGGAAACTAGCTACGGTTTCTGAAATGAGGGAGTGGACAGATGACAATTTGTCTTGGTAGCTGGGCTTTGATGTTGGGGAAAGGAATTTGTCTTTGCAACTTGAATTGCAGGAGTTAAACAACCTTTAGTTGGAGGTGCATCCATCCAAAGTTGATTCTAATCTCATCATTTGGCCATTTTGCTTGACTAAAATCTTCACCAATAAATCTTTATATGATAAGCTGTTGTTATGTGGTGGTAGCGTGTTTATGGTAGCAGATAGGCAGATTAGTTTGAATTTGGTTTGGTTAGCTGCGGGTCCGACAAAGCTGCAGGTGTTTGCGTTAAGGTTAGTTCTCGAACGCTTGCCTACTTGATTTAATCTTATGAGGCGAGGTTTGTCGCTCAATTCCCACAAGCAGGTGTGTATGTATTATTTTGAAGCAAATGAGGATTCTAACCATCTATTTCTTAATTGTGTCAAAATTGAGTTCATTTGGTGCAAAGTTTGTGTTTGGTTGGGGGTTGACAATATTGTGGCAAATACATACTGCTACTATTTATTGTTATATATGGAGGAATTGAAGGGGAAGATTGCTTTGCCAAGTGCCGCAGGTTTGTGGTTCATTGTGTGTCGGGCTTTGATGTTGGGGAAAGGAATTTGTCTTTGCAAATTGAATTGCAGGAGTTGAACAACCTTTAGTTGGAGGTGCAGCCATCCAAAGTTGATTCTAATCTCATCATTTGGCCATTTAGCTTGACTAAAATCTTCACCAATAAATATTTATATGATAAGCTGTTGTTATGTGGTGGTAGCGTGTTTATGGTAGCAGATATGCATATTAGTTTGAATTTGGTTTGGTTAGCTGCGAGTCCAGCAAAGCTGCAGGTGTTTGCGTTAAGGTTAGTTCTCGAACGCTTGCCTACTTGATTTAATCTTATGAGGCGAGGTTTGTCGCTCAATTCCCACGAGCAGGTGTGTATGTTTTGTTTTGAAGCAAATGAGGATTCGAACCATCTATTTCTTAATTGTGTCAAAATTGAGTTCATTTAGTGCAAAGTTTGTGTTTGGTTGGGGGTCGACAATATTGTGGCAAATACATACTGCTACTATTTATTGTTATGGATGGAGAAATTGAAGGGGAAGATTGCTTTGCCAAGTGCCGCATGTTTGTGGTTCACTGTGTGCTGGTGTATTTGGTGGACTAGGAACCAAATTCTATTTAACGATGAAGTTGGCAATCCAGAACTTGTTTTTGTTAAATATGTAATTCATTATTTTAGAAAGATTAGATTTCATTTAGAAAGATCATATTTGATTTAGAAAGATTAGATTATATATTTTTGGGCTTTTATAGTTTGGGCTTTAGCTTGAGATGCAAGTTAACCTAAATTTATAAATAGGGAGGAACCCTTATCATTGTAATAATCAAGTTTGATAGTCACAGGTTTACAGTTGCAAGGTGATAATAAAATTCCAGAGTTATGGGCAGAGAGAACTCTGCATAATTTTTCATCTTCTTCTCCAACGCTATTGTTTTCTTTCTTTCTTTCTTTCTTTCAAACCTTTTCTTTTCATTGCCATTGTGTGATTGTTAACAATCTTAATATCAAGATTGAATAGGAATTCTCCATAGGTTGTGGTTGAATTTCCAACATCTGGTATCTAGAGCTCCGGTTTTGATTTAAGGGAAGAACAACTGTGATGGCGATGAATCACCTGAACGGTCACTTTCTAGCAAATCTTCCCATTCTCAAGAAAGATAATTATGAGAATTGGTGCAAGTAGATTAAAGTGGTTTTCTGTTACCAAGATCTTTGGGATCTTGTGAAGGAGGTATTATTACCGCTTGCAGAAACTGCGACAGATCAGGAGAAAGCAGCATATAAAGAATTGAAGAAGAAAGATTATAAAGCTCTCTTTATAATCCATTAATGTGTTGATCCAGATAACTTTGAAAAGGTTAGTGATGTAGAATCAGCAAAAAAAGTTTGGGAGATTCTTGAAAAATTGTTTGGAGGCGCAGAGAAGGTGAAAGAGGTTAGGTTACAAACTCACAAGAGGTCTTATGAATTGCTTCAGATGGAAGACAATGAAAGTATAACAGATTTCTTCACCATAGTTACAAAGTTGGTGAATCAAATCAAGGTATGTGGAGAAGTGTTGACATCAAGATCAGCTGTGTCAAAAATCTTGAGGTCATTGGCTCCAAAATTCAACCATGTGGTAGTAGCCATATAGAAGAGTCGAAAGACTTGTCAATTTTGACGAAGGAAGAGCTTCAAGGGACGCTTGAATCTCATGAACAAAGGATGGCTGAAAGAGCTATAGGAAAGTCGAAGAGTGATATGGCTCTGTAAGCGCAGTCAGAAAAAGAAAGGAAAAGCAAAGGAAGATGGAATGACAACAAAGGTAGATGAGGCTACACCAATTCGACTGGTCAAAATCAGCATGAAGGAAACTGGTCGAATCAGAGAAAACCCTGGAACCAAGGCAACCAAAGAGGTGGTGTTGTAGGTAGAGGAAGAAGTGGTGGTCAAAAGCCTGAAAAAAATCATATTCAGTGTTTTAATTGTCAGAAGTATGGTCACTATTTTAGCGATTGTCCAGAAAAGAAGAAGAATCAAGAAACTTATGCAAAGCTGGCAAAACATGAAGAAGAAGAGATGTTGTTGATGGTCACAACAAGAGACGAAGAGAGATTCCAGGACCAGTGGTACTTAGACTCAGGATGCTCATCACACATGACTGGAAGGAAAGATTGGTTTGTCAACATGAAGTCCTCGTCGAAGAACAAGGTGAAGTTTGCAAATGACAACACTCTAGCAGTTGAAGGTGTTGGTGATGTTTAGATCGTGAGGAAGGATGTCAAGAAATCAATAATTTCCAATGTGTTATACATACCAGGCATGAAAAGTAACCTGCTCAGTATATGACAACTTGTCGAAAAGAACTACAAGGTAGTTGTCAAAGACAAGAAGATGAGAGTTCTCGATACATGTGGTAGGTTGATCTTGAAGGCTCCAATGTCTCAGAATAGGACCTTCAAGATTGAACTCAAAGTGATATAACACAAGTGTCTTACAACTACAGCCAGTAGAGATGAGTGGTTATGGCATTTTCGACTAGGCCATCTCAACTTCAATGACATCAGAGAGCTAAAGAGAAGAAATATGGCTTCAAGAGTACCTGAAATCTACATTCTAAGTGAAGTCTGTGAAGAGTGTGTCCAGTCAAAATAATATAAGAATAGCTTCAGCAAGGATGCAGGAAGAAAGTCGAAGGCAATTCTGGAAGTCATATACTCTTATGTATGTGGTCTAACCCAGGTGAATTCGATTGTAGGCAACAAATACTTTGTCACGTTCATAGATGATTACATTCAAAAACTGTGGACTTACCTCATCAAGAAGAAAAGTGTTGTGATCGAGGTATTTTCCAGATTCAAATCTATGGTCAAAAGACAGAGTGGTCGAACCTAAAAATTCTGAGGACTGATGGTGGTGGAGAGTATGTGTCGGAAGAGTTCGATGCATTATGTGAAAAAGAAAGGATTGTGCATGAGGTGGTGATACCCTAAACTCTATAGCAAAATGGATTTGCAGAAAGAAATAACAGAACCATCATGAACATGGTGAGAAGTATGTTGAATGGAAAGCATCTACCCAAAGAATTATGGGGAGAAGCGGTTTTGACAACAACATACATATTAAACAGATGTCTAACGAAGAAGCTTAAAGGAATCACACCAGAAGAATGTTGGTCTGGTGTCAAGCCTAGCCCCAGTCACTTGAAGGTGTTTGGATCTATATCACATATAGACATGTGCTAGATCAGTTGAGAAGGAAGCTTGATGACAATTCAAATCAGATGATTTTGATAAGATATCATTCGACTGGAGGTTACAAGTTGTTCGACCCAGTGAATAAGCAGGTAGTGATCAGCAGGGACGTGATCATAGATGAGCTTAAAGAATGAGATTGGACTGAGAATGTCAAGAAGGAATCAGTGAGAATCTCTTGTGAAGAACCAGCCACTGAATTCGAAAGAGAAGTTTGACAGGAACATGTTAGAGATGAAGCAGGCCCAAGCAGACCTCGACGAACAAGACACATTCCTGTAAGGTTGCAAGAATGTGTGATTACATAAGATGATGTGGTCGATGAAGAGGGTGAGCTGGTACATTATGCTTTCTACGTAGATGTCGAACCAGTCAATGCATCTGAGGTATTGAAAGATTCGAAGTGGGTAAAAGTAATGAATGAAGAGTTAGAGTCCATCGAAGTCAACAACACTTAGTCACTTGTCGAATTGCCTCAAGGCAAGAAGGAAATTGATGTGAAATGGGTTTACAAGGTGAAAGTGAATCCTAAATGAGAGGTAACTCAACACAAGGCGAGACTTGTGGCGAAAGGATTTCTACAGAATGAAGGAATCGACTTTGACGAAGTTTTTGCACCTGTTGCTAGGATCGAAACAATCAGGTTGGTCGTTGTTCTAGCAAACATGAATAATTGGCACACATGTCAGATGGATGTGAAATGTGCATTCTTGAATGGCCCCTTAGAGGAAGAAGTTTATGTTGCACAACCAGCTGGGTATGTGAAACGAGGCGAAGAAAGAAAGGTGTACAGACTGCATAAATTCCTATATGGACTTAAGCAAGCTCCAAGAGCTTGGAATAAGAAAATCGACAACTTCTTAAGGGAGAAGGAGTTTGTGAAGTGTACGACTGAGCATGAAGTGTATGTAAGAAGAAGCAGTACTAAATTGCTTATATTATGCCTCTATGTCGATGACCTGTTGATAACAGGAAGTTGCAAGAAGGAGGTCGAAGATTTCAAGCATGACTTAAGTGAGGAGTTTAAAATGTCAGACTTGGGAAATCTCTCATATTTTCTTGGCAACGAATTCTACAAGACTGGTAGAGGTTTGATGATGCACCAAAGAAGATATGCAGGCGAAATACTCAAGAGATTTGAGATGCAAGATTGCAACCCAACTTCGACTCCAGCTGAGACCAGATTGCAACTGTCGAAGGATTAAGATGAAGATGATGTTGGCCTAACCCAAGTTAGAAGACTTATTAGGTCACTTAGATACCTTTGTCACACAAGGCCTGACTTAGCATACAGTGTGGGTATGGTAAGTAGATTCATGCAGAAGCCAAAGGTATCACACCTAGCAGCAACGAAGAGGATACTGAGGTATCTGAAAGGGACTCTCGACTACGACATTTTGTTTCCTGTAGCTGATGAAGGAAAAGAATGCAAGTTAGTGGGATACACTGACTCTAGTTGGTGTAGTGATGTTGAGGATAGAAAATCCACAACTGGCTACGTGTTTATGTTAGGTGGTGCACCAGTTGCTTGAAGTTCGAGAAAGGAGCCAGTAGTAGCATTGTCATTATGCGAAGCAGAATATATAGTTGCTTCTCTTTGTGCATGTCAAGCAACCTGGATGGTGAACCTGGTCGAAGAGATCACAGGGAAGATTCATGGAGCAATTACCATGAAGATCGACAACATGTCAGCTATCAACTTGGCGAAGAATCCAATAGCACACAGTCGAAGCAAGCACATTGAAACGATGTTCTATTATCTTCGAGAACAGGTAGCAAAAGGGAAGATGAACTTGGAACACTGCAGAACTGAGAATCAGATTGCAGACATCATGGCGAAGGGAGTTCCAGTCAAAGTGTTCAAGAAGCTAAGGTCTATGATGAATGTAGATAGTTTAGACACAATGAATTAGGTGGTGTGTTAAATATGTAATTCATTGTTTTAGAAATATTATATTTGATTTAGAAAGATCAGATTTAATTTAGAAAGATTAGATTAGATATTTTTGGGCTTTTATAGTTTGGGCTTTAACTTGAGATGCAAGTTAACCTAAATCTATAAATAGGGAGGAACCCTTATCATTGTAATAATCAAGTTTGATAATCACGGTTTTACAGTTGCAAAGTGATAATAAAATTTCATAGTTGTGGGCAGAGAGAACTCTGCAGAATTTTTCATCATCTTCTTCAACGCGATTGTTTTCTTTCTTTCAAACATTTTCTTTTCATTGCCATTGTGTGATTGTTAACAATCTTGAGATTAAAATTGAATAGGAATTCACCATAGGTTGTGGTTGAATTTCCAACAATTTTACAAAGAATCGTCCTATTATCTTGGTCGTGGTTAACTAAAAGTGTCAAGTTTTATAGTTGTTGTAATTATTATGATTGGCGTAGGAATCCTTGGTATTTCCTCTAAAACATTTTTAATAACTGTAATCTTGGTTGGTATTGGTTTGTATTTTGGGTTGGGTACCTCTGTTGGAATATAATTTGCTCATAAAAAAAACTCCAAAAACATTTTTCTTCAATTTATTTGACTTATATTGACTTTTGTAACCGATTATACCCCGTGTTAACGATTACAACACTTAAATTATTCAAAAACTCTTAACATTGCCAATCTAACTGAGAATCCAGTCATAGGTAACAAACAAATAAAACATCGTTTTAACTAAAACACCACAAAAAGTATACAACATGAGACCAAATCTTTATTATAATTTGAAATGTCATCTCTTTGATTGTAAGTTAATTTGTGAGGATATGTATTAATATATTTGTACAATTTTACTTATCATAAATACTCAAGTTTTTCATTTCAAAACATTTTAGTAAAGTATATTTCTTTTATCATTTTGTTTTCCGAGTAAAAGAGTTAAATAATAGAAAAATAATCTATATTGAAACGAGTTTTATTTACATTTTATATATTTTAGTAACGTATATTACCTTAAATACTTAAATATTATGTAATATTTTATTGCTTCACATTAATCTTATATTTTTGTTTTCACTTTTTATAATTCAATACAAAATGTATTATTCTGAACGGGCTTTTCACCATCATAATTGTTTACAGATTACAAAAGAATGTGGTCCTATGGTTGTCTTTATCGATTGTATATGAAAATCTCATGTTTGTTCTATTTCTATGAGGAGCAGCATGTCTGAAGTACAAATACAGAAGTACAAGATACAAATCAAATTCAAAAACATTTGTTATTTATAATTTAAAATGCAATGGAAACAATATTTAAAACATCCTATCAATTTTTTAAATGAAAATAGTTTTAATATTATTTTAGGTATTTTAGGGTATATTATTAATATCTGACAAATGTATTTATTCAATTTATTTTGATATTGAGATGTTAAATAATAATTAGGTAAATAAATTAAACTTATACATTAAATTGTTTTTTATCATGTATTTATTGAAACTTTTTAACATTTTTATATTTTAATTTTAAAGTAAATTTTTTTTTAATTTTATGTTAACTTAAAAAAAATTATCAATTAATATTATATAAGTTTATCCTTTAACTTAAAAATAAATCCCAAGTTTCATTTTACTACAAATTGAATTTTAGATTACCACAACTCGTTTATCTTAAGAGATGGAAAAAATAAGACAAAATTTTAAGTTTTTATTCAACTTTTAAAATTTTAAATATCAACATAAAGTTATTATATATATATATATATATATATATATATATATATATATATATATATATATATATAATGAGCCACTATATATATATATATATATATATATATATATAATGAGCCACTATATATATATATATATATATATTTATAGTATTAAATAATTTATTAACTTATTTTTCAATATTTAAATATATATTATAATTATTATATAAAATTTTCATATTTATAAAAAAGTAATGCTAACATATCCTGGAACACGTGTTGAAAACTAAATAAAAAATTTATCTTGAAAATTGTGTATTAAATTTATTAAAAATATATAATTAATTTTTTAAATTATTTTTTTCAAGAAACTTTTTTTACATATGTGTTTTTTTGCACAAATTAGTATTACCCGTAAATAATAATTTTTATTTTATTTTATTCTGAGTGAAATAATTACTCTCATGTTTGTTTAATTATTTATGTAGAGTAAAGAGATTTAAAATGATTTTTTTATTTAATAGAAAACTGTTTTAATTTTTAAATACGTGAGATGTTGTTACTTAATTCTTAATTACATTGAATTACAAATACACCATTAATATTTTTTTATGAATAATTTATGGAGTCAAATGATAATTCAAAAATATATAAAGATGACTAAATTAAATTATATAGTTACTTATTATTTTTGAAGTATGGGTAATCTTATCATCAATCAAAGAATATCTAAAATAACTATTTAATTTTACAGTACATTCAAATTCAAATAATTTACAAATGATAATGCAGACTCTAGGCCACACAATTATTAGCATAGCTGCAACCTTATATATAAAAATTTAAAATTCTTCCAATAAATTAAAAATAAATAAATATCATTTGAAATAATTAAATGTAAAAAAATATTATTTCAAGCTAAAAGTTGTAAAAATGAGAGAGAACTAAAACATTTATGACATCCATTTTCATATACAATATACAACTATACATGAAGATGCAGATGGTAGAATGAATTCACATTATTCATATAAAATTAAAGTGGTTAAATAAAGTAATCTAACATATGTATGTATATATGGCCCCAACTACTTTACATGCAGATGATAGATAATAAATTATTGCGAAACATATCAAATGAAGTGGTTAGATAAAGCAATCCTGAACATATGTATGAATTGAATTGAAAAAATTCTCATGATACCATTTTTTAATTTAAATTTATTTTCAATATACGAATGATAGAAAATGTTTTTTTTATCATTTTTTTATTTAAAGTTTGTAACATTTAAATTCTAAATTATTGATTAAGAATTTTAGATTCAATTAAAAAAATCTATCAAGAGTATGTGAGTTTTATTTATTGGTATAAATTTATTCGGAGACGTATCTCAAGATTTCGGAGGTACTGTGTAAGTTAGCAACAACTTAATCATGATAAAATAAATAAAGATTCTATTTAATCACGATTTAACTTGACAAATATTTAATGATGTCCTATATAGATATTTATGAAGCCCTATTTAGCTATAATTTAGAGGATTTCTTAATGCACCCTATATGCTTCTTACGTACTACGCGAAAATCCTAAAATGTCCCCCAGTTTCTGGAGATACATCTCCGGATGCACCCCAACACACACTCAACACATGGCATTTTGAGTGACACTCCATAAGTTGAGTTTTTCTTATTCCAGAGATGCATCTCCAGAATATTTCAAGAAATATATTCATAATTAATTAGTTCAGTAGAAATTCCAGAGCCACAACTCCAGAAGTTTGTGCGGGATTTTGAAATATTCGGTCATCTTTGCATCTCAAATATTTCCGGAGATGCATTTCCAGAATAATTTAATAAAAGACAAAGATGCATGATCACACAACCATTGTTGCCATTGTTGTTTTCCAACACAAACTCTCACAAAAAAACCTTAATTCGCAATCCATTTTTTCACGTCAAACCTCCAATCTTGTGGTTCATCACATCAAAGAGGGCAAAAGAAAGAATTTCAGGTAAAGATCCTTTATTTCACACTGCATTGCTCACATTAATCGTGTTTTTGTCTGAAAAACGAGCGTTGTGTTCGAAAATGTATCTCCGAAACGAGTATGAACTTTTCCGAAAATACATTTTCAAAACTTGTCTGTGTTCATTTTCCAACTCTGTTTTCAGCAGTGGCGCTTATATCTGTTATGTTGTAATTGTTTTCATTAGATATAGTGCACCCTGATGTTTTTCCCAAACAAGTTGTTTCTCCGAATGTTCAAGGTGTTGTTGTGAAGGCGGTAGATGTTGACACCCAATTTTAAAACGAGCAAGAGTTTGAATCTTGTGATCAAATGCTTCAATGGATTCGTATTGAGGCCTCTAAACTTAGATTTGGTGTGGTATTGGAAGGTCCGATAATGGTTCAGATAGAAGACACACTTTTGTGACAATGACGTGCGAAAGAAGCGGAACATATAGAACTTCTCTCCGGAATTTTAAAAGAGACAACACTAGTTCAAGAAAATGTGAGTGTCCGTTTAAGGTGTGTGGTTACATGTTGGCAAACAAAAAATAGAGATTTAATGTCATATGTGGTTTGCATAACCATGATTTGTGTGAAAAATTAGTCGGTCTTCCTAGTGTGTGTCGGCTCATGCCGGAAGAGAAGGAATGCATTGCTAACATGACATTGAATTTGGTTCAACCAAAAAATATACTTGCAATATTGAAACGGAAAATACCCAAAAAATATCAAATATCAAGCAAGTGTATAATATTCGGTACCAAACTAACAAGATGCTTAGGAGGGATAAAACTGAAATGCAACAACTCTTGAAACTGTTGGAAGATAACAGTTACGTGTCTAGGTACCGAACGTGTGAGATGAAGTTACTGTTAGAGATATATTTTGGACTCATCCTGATTCCATAAAGTTGTTCAACATGTTTCCTACCGTGCTCATACTTGATTCAACCTAGAAGACCGACAAGTATAGAATTCCATTATCGGAGATGGTTGGTGTTACCTTAATTAAGAAGACATATTCAGTTGAGTTTGCATTTCTTGAGTGTGAAAAATAGGACAATTTTACTTGGGCCATAGAGGTGCGCCAGACATTGTTGAAAGACTAAGGTGAGATGCCTAAAGTGATTGTTACTGACCGTGATACTGCCTTGATGAATTTGGTTGCAAATGTATTTCCTTTTTTTTATGCATTACTTTGTAGGTATCATATAACAATTATGTAAGAAGTCGGGTTAAACCTGCGGTAGGGGCAAAACTAATAGAGTCCAAAGATGGAAAAATGGTGAAGGGGGTGTGGTTGTGGGAAAAATAATGGATGCATGGAATCATATAATAAATTCTTCCACAAAAGAACTATATGTTGATTTCTTTATGCGTTTTAGGAAAGTGTGTGAAAAGTATCCAGATTTGTTGAAATATGTTGAAAGCATAATTCTTGACCAAGTGAAGGAGAAAATTTGTTTGTGCATGGACTGGAAATGTTACACACCTTGAAAATACAACAACTAACAGAGTTGAGTCTGCCTATGCTACTTTGAAAATTGGTTGGGAAATAGTAAAGGCGATTTGTGTAGAGATTGAGACTTTGTGAACCACATGATTCAAAACCAACATAATGAGATACAAACATCATTTGGTAGGAGCATCACGATTTTGGAACACAGATTTAAAGACAACACTCTTTATTCTGAATTGGTCGATAACATTTCTCTGACAAGTTTGAACTATATTTTTCACGAGGCTAATCTAGTTGATAATGTAAGCTCTGATAGTGCAAAGTGTGGATGCACAATTGTAAAAACATATGGTCTCCCATGTGCTTGTGTTATTGCAAAAAAGGTGAAAATTGGTAGCCCAATAAGAATGGATGAGGTTTGTACTCATTGGAAAAGACTTATGTTTGATGATGATGGTGTCATGAATGACGGAAAATCAAATATCTTCAATTTGACCGAGTAGAAAGTGATACAAGAGATATTTTTGAAAGCCGATGACAACATAAAACTCCCCATCAAAGAACAGTTGAGGAAGATTGCCTATCCGAAAACCACCAACATGAAACCACTCTCTCAACCGGTAAAAACAAAAGGTGCTCTGAAGAAAACGAAGCCTATACCGAATGAAAATTCGATTACACGGTCTCCCATATTTTGAGCATGTTGACAAAATTTTTCCCGACTCACCAACTCCAAAATCTCAAAAAAGTGTTGTCAAAGGAGCTCACATTAGCAAACCACCTCATACGCCAACTCCGCCAAAAATTTCATCCATCGACGAGATGCCAGTTTTTATGCACAAATACATCGAGTGGATTGTCAATGTTGTGGGGGACGGTAATTGCGGTTATCAAGTGGTTTCGGCTTTACTCGGTAAAGGAGAAGATAATCATACACTTGTCCTCCATCAACTAATCCAAGAGTTAGGAATGCATAAAGAATCATACACACGGTTGTACGGAAAGAGAGAAAAATTCGATGAAGTTTATGAATCTCTTGTTCCTTGCCTTAGAGATTTGGCACCAGAGGCAAAATGGATAAGCTTCCCTGAAATGGGTCACCTAATAGCATGTGCATATGATAGAGTGTGTGTTGATTTGACACAATACAGTTTTTTAGAAACCTTTTTCCCATTGCGCACCGCTCAACCTCAAAATCCAAATGATCGTATTATGTGTATTGGATGGCTTTCAAAATCAAGTCATGTTGTTCAAGTTTACTTGAAACTGGGATGCCCTATACCACTTACATCATCGGAGTGGACAACTCATTCAACAACAAATCCGAGACTTGGCCGAATCATTTTATAGAAAAGATGCAAGAGTTCGAGAAATTGAGCAACATTGAAAGAGAATCAAATGCACAAAAGTCAAAGGGGGTACCACCCATAGATTTAGCCGGCGACATATGTTTCGATTTGATCGTACCTGGATCAGACAGTTATTCAATGGCCAGCAACGTCTTGTGGACTTCAGCTCTGGTGAGGTTGAAAGACGAGGGGGGTACCTGCAAGGTACTCCGACGCTCAAGTAAGGCAAGGGACACAAGTAAAAGCAAGTACAGAGTTAGAGTGTAAGAAAGTGTGTAACCTGACCCTCTCAAGCGAGTGGGTATTTATAGAAAGCCCCCAGCGCGGGGCCAACGGTTACTTACATTGGGCTGGATTGCCAGGCCCAATCCAAGTAACTGCCAGGGCTTACGTGGCATAGTGAAGACCAGCACGTGGTCTTCGCCCTAGGGTAACCGTTCCTAGATCTCTGGAATTAGGGCAGACCGATTCCATCGGGAGTGGGTGGTTACATGAGAACGTGTCCTCGCGGAGAGGAGTCTTGCGTGTCGGGGAGAGACGTGTCCTCGCAGGGAGGACTCTTATGTACAGAAGGAGGCGGATCCTCGTGAGGGGGAAGCGCTTGAGTGTCGGGGAGGAGCGAGCCCGGAGAGGCTTGACGCCTCTGCCGCGATGCTCTATGCCGCGTGTGCCTGACACTGTTGAGGTGGGTATGTGCTCGACATTGTTCGTGCTAAGAGGCCTTTGTTGGGCCATCCCAAGACGTGTGGGTTGGGCCTGCTCGACTGAGGAGCAGACCCCGGCCCAGTCCAGAACAGGAGCCCCCCAAGTCGTTGCTCTGAGGAGTCAGAGTAATGACTTAAGGGCCAGCTGTGTCGAGGACTTATCTCATCGGGGAAGGGATTCTAGACGAGGAGCAGTTGGTCAAACAGGGAGAAATAACTCGCTTCGCTCGAGCTAGGCTGATCGCGGATGAGCGTCGTCCCGGGGATACGAGAAGTTTGAACCGAGGAGAACAAAAGGACGCGTGTTGGGGAATGAAGAGACATTCGTGGAAGAGTGTGTGCCACATGTAGCATCTCATCATTGCCTAGGGCGGCTATGCTAGGGTAGCGTAATCGATTGCCTAGGAGCCCTCGGGGCTCGTGAGACCCTTATAAATAGGGTCCATCTCGTTTCATTTTCGTTTTTGCTCCTCCTTTGCCCAGATTCACTCTTTCTTCCTCCTCTTATTTTGCCACCGTACGCCGCCGCCAACTGCCGTGCCGGAACCCTACCGGAAGTTATTTCAAGTAAGTTTCTTTCTTTTTTCTCCTTTCGATTGCATTTGTAGGGTGAATCTTATGGCGAACTGATGAAGTTCCTATGGAAATCACGAAATATCCGACGAAAACGGCGGAATTTCATAGTTTAGCTGTTGAATCTCGCTGGGAGAGAAGATGAAATCCCCGGGGACACGAAGAATATCCCGGGGTCATGAGATGAACGTTTCTCAGTTCTTTTGTTGAACATCCCGGGGATTAAAGACGGAATCCCCGGGGAACCGAAGGTTATCTCGGGGATATGGGTCGAATATCCCGGGGTACTGCCCAATTTCGCTCCCCGCAGACCTGAGGATGGTCGCGGGTTCGCGTTCCCCGACGTTCCCTTCTCGCCCTTTCACTTGATCAGCGGTGGAAGGGGTGGACTTGATACGGGTCATCGAATTCACCATTTCCTTCTGCTTTTCAGGTAAATGGATGTATTGCCAGTGGCTGAGGGATCCTTGGATATTTACGACGGGCCCGATTCACCTATGGCGGAGACAACCAGTGCCGGGGAGAGGCTTCCCGACGAGTGGGCCTGCGAGGAGGCAGTGAACATGATCTCCGAGTTTGTCGACCTGAACGAGGCCGACATATTTTGTACCGTCGAGCACCGCCTAATTGGTTCATCGAAGTCGTGGAACGTGTTCAGGCCTTTGCCACATCATCGAATATGCTCGACATATAGCGGGATACGGTTTCCCGTATATGAGTTTATGTTCGACGAGGCGAGGTGGCGTTTGCCCTTCACGGATTTTCAACAGTCAGTGTTTGCCCACCTGCGTTTGGCCCCTTCTCAACTCCACCCCAACTCTCTCGCTTTCATCAGGGCTTTCGAGCTCATGTGCAAATACCTGAAGATTGGGGCGACGGTGCCCCTATTTTTTCGCATTTTCCATCTTCAACGGCAGGCTGTCAACGGCAAGCATGGCTGGGTGTCCTTCAAGCAGGTGAGCAGCCTGTTTCACACTTATCTGGACGCCGTGCGAGACTTCAAGTATCGGTACTTCCTCGTGAGGCCGGTCACACATGAGGGCGTAAATACAGTGTACCGCCGGGTCGTCTAAGAAGTGGATGGGCGGCGAGAGGAGGCCCTTGTGCCCAGGTTTCCGTTGTTCTGGACTGAAGAACACTTCAAGAGGGGAACGGACAACTATATCGTCAGCCCTGGTAAACTCTATGAAGGGGATCGCTTGGCTCACGAGGCCATAGTCAAGTTCGTCAGTGGGTTTAACAAAGCCAAGTTCGTGACGCCGAACGGGGACTTCCTTCTGGGCGACGATAGGGAGGTCTTAACGAAGCGTCGATTGATCAACACTAGGGCTCTCCTTGAGACGTTTTCTGACGAGGAAGCTCTCGAGCTGTTAGGTGGGGTGGCCTTCCCGACCTGCCTCTCCCTTCATCCTTTTTTTCGAATTACTGACCTCTTTGTTTTCTGTTTGCAGGTAAGATGTCGACTACTGAGGAGCGCCTCAAAAAGTTGAAGGCTAACCGCGCTACGAAGAAGGGAGGCAAAAGCCGTGTCGATCAGATCCGAGCGCAGGAATCTGTTCCCGCTCAGACAACCGGGGGTTCTTCTGGCTCTCACCAGGATAGTGATTCTTCCAGCCCCCAGGTCTCCCCGAAGAGGCGGCGGATTGCGGACACAGTGGCCATCGACCTTACTGAGAATGAGAGTCCCCCTACTGTAAAATTTGTGCTCCCGCCTTGTCACTCGAGGCCGAACTTTTTCATGGGGAATAATTCCCTTTGCGTGGGTGCCCCGGAAGCTCAGGCCATCTTAGGCGTCAACAAGGTCTCCCGGAGAAGGGCGCTGGTGGAGGATGTATCCGCTGTGATGCGGGTTTGTGCGGTTGCCCTAGTTCTGAACGACGAGGCATGCCCAGAAGGCGAGCTGAACAGGTTGCGCGAGAGTTTCTAGTCCATCTCATCCGAAATGGAGAAGGTGGGCAAGGAGCTGGCCGACTGCAAAAGCCAGAACTAGACCCAGGCCGAGCTTCAAGGGAAGTTGGAGGAAAAACTGAAGAATGCTGAGGAAGAGCGGAGACGTCTCGTCGGGATTGAAGAGGAGAGGGACCGTCTCTTGGTGAGGAATGCCGGGTTGGAGGAGGTTGTCCGCCCAACTGATGAGGAAACTGAGGAAGACAGGTTACTGACCTCGCGGGCAGCACTGATAGCGAAGCTCCGAGAATCCAAGGAGGACAACCTCGTATCGGCTGACATAGGTTTCAGGAACGCTGTGCAGCAGCTTCGGGTTCTCAACCCTGACCTCATAACCGAAGGGATTGACTCCGACTCCGAGGTGGTCGATGGTCAGATCGTGCAGCCGATGCGGGTGGACGAGGTTCATGAACACGAGGAGCCCGAAGGGACTATCGCCGAGTAGGCTTTTCTTCTTCGTTCTGTTCAGCCTGCGAGTCGTTTTATTTATTTTGTGATATTTCTGCCCGGCCTGCGTGCCAGGGGCTTTTTGACACTTGTTTGTAATATCTGTACAATGGGTTTTTGCCCGTTTTAATGCATTTTCTGCTTATCTGCTCGTGCGTTGTTTGTATGATTTTAATTGTGTGTTATGTTGTTGCATTTGCTATACTTTGTTTGTTTCTATCCAAGTAATAGAGATTTCTATACTTTGTTTTTGTCTAAGTAATAAAGACTTTGGGATTTGCTCGACCTTGATAGTCCCTGACCGCGTGGAGAGCTGGTCGGGTGGTCGGAGACGTATTCCGACCTTCAACGAGGCTAAGAGCTCGATCGAGGTCTTAGCTTCGTGGCATGAACTTCCCATCGCGAGTTAGGTGTTCTGCCTAATTGGTACAGCGACGACAGAGTCCAATCGAGGTATCCCCGTCGGATCAAAAGTCCTCGCGCACACACAACGCGACCTTCGATCATCGTGTTCTGTATAGGGGTGTCGCGCTCGTACCTTAGTGCGTCCCCGTAATCGCGGTGTTAGTGAGTCACGGGCAGTGCTTAACTGTAGTATTGTTTGAGCTTCTCAGCGTTCCATGGTCGAGCAAGTTCTTCCCCGTGCAGATTTTCGAGGAAGTAGGCTCTTGTCCCCATTTTCGCGCGGATGCGGTACGGGCCCTCCCAGTTCGCGGCGAGTTTACCTTCTCACGAGTCTTTCTGGTTCCTTCGTAGGACGAGGGTGCCCATCTGAAAATCACGTTTGATAACTTTGTCGTTATAACGTAGTGTTATTTTCTGTTTTAGTGAAGCTTCTCGGAGAGAAGAGCCCGAACGTGTCTCCTCGACGAAATCGAGTTCTTCCCTTAGGGCTTCGTTGTTCACGTCCCCGTCGAGGAGGGCTTCTATCCTTCTCGAGGGTTCCCTGATTTCCACGGGGATCACCGCTTCCGTTCTGTAGGTCAGACGAAAAGGGGTATCCCCGGTCGTGGAATGTGGGGTCGTTCGGTAGGCCTAGAGGACGCTGTGAAGCTCCTCGACCCACCGTTGTTTGGTGTCGCCTAATCGACATTTCAATCCTCGGAGAATTACTCTGTTCGCCGCCTCAGCCTGCCCGTTCGTTTGAGGGTGCTCGACCGACGTGAAGTGCTGCTTCGTGCCTAGTTTGGTGACGAAGTCTTGGAAGTTCCTGTCGGTGAACTGTGTTCTGTTGTCGGTGACAATGGCTTGAGGCACGTCGAATCAGGCGAGGATGTTTCTTTTGTAAAAATGCAGTATGTTAAAGGCCGTGATTTTGTCCAATGCTTCCGCCTCGATCCACTTCGTGAAGTAGTCCACCCTGACGATGAGGTATTTGTTTTGGTATAACCCCTGGACGAAAGGTCCGAGGATATCCATCCCCCACCATGCGAACGGCCACGGGGAGGACACTGTTTTAAGCTCGTTAGGAGAAGTGAGGTGCATGTCCCCATGTCGTTGGCATCTATCGCACTTCTTGACGTGTTCCTTGGCGTCCTGTTGCATGGTGGGCCAATAATACCCTGCCCGAAGTGCTTTACGGGCTAACGATCATCCGCCTAGGTGTTGTGCGTTGATTCCCTCGTGGATTTCCTGGAGGATGCCGGGGACCTTGGTCTCCTCGACGCACCTGAGGAGGGGGATAGAAAACCCTCGTCGGTATAGCTTGTCCTCGATTACTGTGTATGAGCATGCCCGCCGCTTGACCATTCCTGCTTCCTTGGGATCTTCGGGCAGCTTGCCCGTCGTGAGGTATTCGTACACAGGGGTCATCCAGTAATTGCTGTCACCAATGGCGTTTAAGTCCGCCACTGGAGCGGGTTTGACGATGCTCGGCCGGGAAAGCACTTCTTGTATGACGGATGTGTTCCCGCCTTTCTTCTTTGTGCTTGCCAATTTGGACAAGACATCTGCTCGGGCATTGTGCTCGCGGGGGATGTGAGTTACTTCAGCGGAGGTGAACTTTTTCATCTTTTCTTTCACCAAGGTCAAGTATTCGATGAGATTGTCGTTCTTGGCCTGGTACTCTCCTCGGACTTGCGAGGCCACGAGCTGGGAGTCGGTGAAGATTTTGACCTCCTTGGCGTCGAGGTCCTTGGCCAGCCGAAGTCCGGCGAGGAAAGCTTCGTGCTCCGCTTGGTTGTTCGACGTCGGGAAGGACAGTTCGAGGGATACCTCGATCAGGATACCTTCCTCATTTTCGAGGATGATGCTCGCCCCTATTCCCTTCGAGCTGGATGCTCCATCGACATAGATCGTCCATTTTTCGGATCCGTTGGTCGAAGGTTCCGGGACGATCATCTCTGCCACAAAGTCAGCCAATACCTGAGCCTTCAGGGCTTTCCTTCCCTCGTATTGGATGTCAAACTCGACGAGTTCGAGCGACCACCTGAGCATCCTCCCCGCCATATCCGGTCGTCCAAGGAGTTACCTTATGGGTTGTTCGGTCCTTACGACGACAGTGTGGGCGAGGAAGTAGTGGCGTAGCCTCCTGGCCGCGGTGACGAGGGCCAGGGCGACTTTCTCTATCTGCTGATACTTGAGCTCGGGGTAAATTGGTTTTTGCCCGTCCGGGGTTTCCCGAATGAGGACGGTGCTGACCGCTTCACTCGTGATGGCGAGATACAGGAAAAGTGTCTCCCCGCTCTCAGGCCGTGAGAGGACCGGGGGTTACGATATGACTTTTTTTAGGTGGAGGAGTGCTTGCTCGCATTCTTCGCTCCATTCAAACTCCGTTTTTTGTCGAAGAAGTTTAAAAAATAGGAGTGCGTACTGCACAGACTTGGCGACGAAGCGGGAGAGGGCGGTGAGCATCCCGTTCAATAATTGTATTGACTTCTTTGAGTCCGGGGTAGGAATCTCGGAAAAAGCTCTACACTTGTCGGGGTTGGCTTCGATTCCTCAATCTGTGAGGTAGAAGCCGAGGAACTTACCTGCCTGAACGCCGAAGGTGCATTTGTCGGGGTTGAACCTCATGCAGCATCTTCTCACTGTGTCGGACACCCTCTTGAGGTGCGCGGTGTGGTCGACTTCTTCTGCGGACTTGACGATCATGTCGTCCATATAGACCTCGAGCATGTCGCCGATTTCGGCTTGGAAAACCTTGTTCATCATTCGTTGATAGGTCGCACCGGCGTTCTTCAGGCCAAAGGGCATTACGTTGTAGTAATAATTGCCCGACTCGGTCATGAAAGCCGTGTGCTGTTTGTCGACCTTATCCGTGGGAATTTGGTTGTATCCCGAGTAGGCGTCCATGAAGGATAATAGTTTATAACCTGCAGAATTGTCGACCAGCTGGTCGATGTTAGGTAAAGGATAACAGTCTTTCAGGCAGGCCCGGTTAAGATCAGTATAATCAACACATATCCTCCATTTTCCATTATTCTTTTTAACGAGTACAACGTTGGACAGCCAGGTTGTGTACCTGGCCTCCGAAATAAAATTTGCCTCTAGGAAGTCTTTTACAGCTTTTTCGGCAGCCTCCGCTTTTTCGGGAGACTGCTTGAGCCTACGTTGAGCTATGGCCCTAGCGGACGAATCTACTACGAGCTGATGGCAAGCCACCTCGGGGTCAAGACCATGCATCTCGGAGGCGCTCCATGCGAATAGGTCAGCGTTCTCCCTTAGACATGCCTTCAGCTGCTCCTTTGCCAAGTCGGGGATCCCGGTGCCAATCTTCACGTTACAGTCTGGGTCGTCCTCGAGGACCACGAGCTCAAAGTCTCCGTCTGGGATGGGGCGCGTTGGGTGGAGAGGCCGTCCATTGTTTTCCGCCTGGAGGTCGGGGTCTTCTGCTCCATCTTCATCGGGTTCGCCCGGGAACCTGCTGTCGAGTTCGACCGCGTTGACGCGCGGGAGAGGTACCTGTTCGGCGTCGGGGGGTGGCTTTGCCACAGTCTTGGGTTTGGTGCCGATGGAACTCATGCCCTTAATGGCAGCGTCGAAGCACCTCCTAGCTGCGTCTATGTCCCCGTGCAATGTAACTACCCGTCCCCTGGTCGTGTAGTACTTTATTTTGAGGTGGACCGTTGACAGCACCGCTGTAAGTTCGGCCAGGGTGGTCCTCCCGAGGATGCAGTTGTAAAGGGATGGACATTCGACCACCAGGAAGCGGATCTTCACCTGTCGGGCAGTGTCTTCGGCCCCGAATGTGAACATCAGCTCAACGTAGCCCCATGGTCTGGTGGTGGTTCCGTTGAATCCCTGCAGATCAGAACCGGCGTACGGGGTTAGATGTCTCTCGTCGAGTTGGAGAGTCCCGAATAGATGAACGTATATGATGTCGACCGAACTGCCCTGGTCGACAAGGATCCTTCGAACGTCAAAATTCGCCATCTGTACCCTGACCAGGAGGGGGATAGTGGCGTTGGGTGCTCCGCCGGGGAGCTCTTCTAGGTAGAAGGTGATAGGGCATGAGTTCCCTAGCACCTTCTCGAGAGTAGTTGTCTTCGCCGACGTTGCGGATTCCAGTTTGTCAAACTTCTGTTTGATTGATCTGACGGACAACTTCTCGCAACCACCTCCGAAGATGACCATTGCTTTGGGGAAGCCTTCCCAGGTGCTACGGGCAGCTACGGGGTCCTCGTGGGGGAAGGTCGTTCACATGTTGCAAATTACTTCTTGGCCCTCAATGATTACAGGGACAAAGAAATCTTCGGGTCGAGTGACACTGAGGGTGACCTGAAGTCGACTCTCGTCGGGAGGAGGTGTCGTCTCCTCGATGTTCTGGGCTTCCCTGGAGCTGGGACGAGGGGTATCATTCTTCTGGGCGTATTTCTTCAAGTGCCCTTCCTTGATGAGGATTTCAATTGCATCCTTGAGGTGGATGCAGTCTTCTATGACATGTCAGTGGCTGCGGTGGAACCTGCAGTACTTTGACTTGTCTGTGTTTGATTTGGGGGTAGTCGGCTTCGGAAAGCGGGCGCCCCCTTTCTGAAATTCCAAGTTCTGGCACTCGGAGAGGATTCGCGCGCGGGGGAGCGTTGAGCGGGGTGTATTCCGTGAACCGGCCAGCTAGTTCGCGCGGTTCACGAGGATCACAGGGGCGATTTTTTTTCTTTCTTTCTCCTCCTCGTCGGGGAGGAGAGTCTTCATCTTTGTGGCCGCGGGGGCCTTCCTTGCGTCTCGACTCAAGGGCGATCTGCGCTGCCTCCGACTCCTCGAGCTCGATGTACGACTGAGCTCGTTGAAGAGATCCTCCAGACGGCGGGGTCTGCGGAGGCCCACGGACTTGGCAAAATCAGATCCAAAACGTAGTCCATGGATGATCAAATACTTCTTCATGTCGTCAGCGTGTGGACCTCGACAGCTTCTCTGTCGAATCTCTCAATGTAGTTTCGGAGAGATTCGTTCTTCCCCTGGAAGATGCTCTCTAGGGCAGCCTCCGTCTTCGGGTGTCGACGAGACACAGTAAAGTGTTTGGTGAAGCGTTGTCTTAGTTGCTTCCAGGATGTGATCGACCCGGGTGCCAGACCCTTGTACCATGTCATGCCGCCCTTCCGCAAGGTGGTGGGGAAAAGCCTGCACTTAATGGCTCCCCTGACATTTCTGAAGTCGAGCATGGCTTCGAAACTTTTGACGTGATCGTCGGGGTCGGCCAGACCGTCGTAGGTCCCCAGCGGTGGGGGTTTCTCCGTGCCCGCAGGAATTGAGGCGTCCATGATCTCCCAATATAGGGGAGTCCTCTGGTCGTCGTCGTCGCTTCTGGCCGGAGACCTCGAAGGGGATCGATGATGTCGGCCAGGTCCTTGCCGCGGAGGGGAATTCCTTGAGTGGTTCCTCGGCCTTTCCTCGATGGTCTTGCTCTTCTTGGTGGTTGAGGAAGGCCTGGGTTCCTTCCGAGGCGGGGAGCGATGGCGCTTCTGGGAGATCGCCGGCTGGGGTCGCTCGAGGCGTGGTCGACGTTCCTCGCACACCGGCGAGGGTGTTCGAGATTCTTCAGAAGGAGTCCTTCGCGGGGAAGGAGAGCGGCGAGGTGAGGGTGGACGACGATGTCTTCGCGGGGAAGATCGCCGTGTCCGCCCTCACTCTAGTGCTTTAATTCTGGTATTCTGGTGTGCGATCAACTAATTGGTCTGATTGATCAAGGCAAAAAGGGCCACGGTGCTCGAATATGCGTTGGGCGGGGGAGCAACTGGCTGAAAGATGGCTTGCTGGTCGTCCTGGTGGGCGACGTCGTAAGCCACGTCTTGGGAGTCCGGGGAGGCGGTCTGCCCGTCTCTTACGTCGCTTTCATCGACGTTGAGGGTAGCAGCGTCCTCACGGTGGTTTTCGTTCTCGAGTTGCGCGAGGACGGTGTCCAGAGCTTTGTTAGCAGACGGGTTGGTGGCCATGCTGGTGATGAGCGAGAGGATTGCTTTGGTTTATCAAGGGAAAAACGGGGAAGCAAAGGGTTCCCACAGACGGCGCCACTGATCGTACCTGGATCAGACAGTTAGTCAATGGCCAACAACGTCTTGTGGACTTCAGCTCTGGTGAGGTTGAAAGACGGCCGGAGGGGTATACCTGCAAGGTACTTCGACGCTCAAGTAAGACAAGGGTCACAAGTAAAAGCAAGTACAGAGTTAGAGTGTAAGAAAGTGTGTAACCTGACCCTCTCAAGCGAGAAGGTATTTATAGAGAGCCCCCAGCGCGAGGCCAACGGTTACTTGCATTGGGCTGGATTGCCAGGCCCAATCCAAGTAACTGCCAGGGCTTACGTGGCGTAGTGAAGACCAGCACGTGGTATTTGCCCTGGGGTAACCGTTCCTAGATCTCCGGAATTAGGGCAGACCGATTCCATCGAGAGTGGGTGGTTACATGAGAACGTGTCCTCACGGGGAGGAGTCTTGCGTGTCGGGGAGAGACGTGTCCTCGCGGGGAGGATTCTTATGTACAGAAGGAGGCGGATCCTCGTGAAGGGGGAGCGCCGGAGTGTCGGGGAGGAGCGAGCCCGGAGAGGCTTGACGCCTCTGCCCCGATGCTCTATGCCGCGTGTGCCCGACACTGTTGAGGTGGGCATGTGCTCGACATTGTTTGTGCTAAGAGGCCTTTGTTGGGCCATCCCAAGACGTGTGGGTTGGGCCTGCTCGACTGAGGAGCAGACCCCGACCCAGTCCAGAACACAATTCATTTTAATTTTTTGTTTAGCCAGACAAATAATTATATGTAATCGTGTCTCAATATAAATGAAGTGTAATATATTCAACATTTGTTCATATTGTGTCTTAATGCATTTTTTTATCTTCCCCATAACAACATTTGTTCTTTTGTAAAAAAAAAGGTTATGTTTTAAGGTTATGTTTTGGAACTGGTTCAGGAGAGATTTTAGATATGCATCTCCGAAACAAGATAATAGGGTTCGAAACTGGAGATATATCTTCGAAATCAGCATGCCAGTAATTGAGTCGTCCATATTGATCTATGACTTCTATAAATTAAGGTGCTCTTATATTATATTTCGCAAAAGTTAAATATGTCTCAAATGTCACAAATAAACATCAACTTATATGTCGCAAATGTCTCATTATCCAGTTTTACACCAGGGCGAACGTTTAAGCTCACTGAGTACACCTCTCTCGAAGATATCAAAGACGAAATTCATAGTCTCCTACCTTATGGAGACAACCTAAGGATTGTCAAGCTCGAGTACCATTCACTATCGATTGACAACGGAGGGAAAATTAAGTTCAACAAATTTGAGCTCAAGACACAAGCAAATGTAAGGGCTATGTGGAATATGTATTTCTGTTTCGAAACAAAAGTTATGCTCGAGTTGGAAGCGAGGATTTCAAGATCGGTCGAAAATATTGCGAAGATGTTGAAGCGTCCACTTGGATATTGAAGTAATGTTGCATTTTATGTTGAAATGATATATGTAATCCTAATTTTATTTTATGAATCTTAATTTCATTTTGGAAAATTACATGTTTTTGGATCTGCTACTGATGTGTCTATGTTACAGAAATGAAAATACAGAAACATTCTGGAGATACATCTCTGAAATAGAAATAACCAAATAATAGAGTGTCACTCAGAATGACCTGTGTTAAGTGTGTGTTGCGTATGGTGGTGCATCTTCAAAAATTGGGGGCATTTTAGTATTTTTGTGTGGTGCCTAAGAAATATATAGGGTGCATTAAAAATTGCCATAATTTAACTTTGATAAGTTTGAGATCATGTGCGGTAGCCTGCTTTATACACCCTCAAAGACAACCTAAATTTATTCCTTAAAAAATTATTCAAAACAATATTAATTTTTTAATCATACAAAAAAATTATGATATGAAAGAATCAGATGTAAAAATACTATTTCTACTTAATATTGTTTTGAATTAAGAGAAAATTATCTTATTAAATTAAGAGAAAATTATCTTTTTAAATTAAGAGAAAATAATTATCATATGAAAGAATCAAATGTGAAAATACTATTTCTACTTAATATTGTAAAATTAAGAGAAAATTTAAACTAAGTTGACAAAATTAATTGAAGATAATCTAAATCTAAAAAGAGGAAAAACGATAGATATATAACCTTTAAAAATATAAAAAATAAATTTAAAAAAAAAGTGAAAGAGATATTTTCAAGAAACAAATTGAAGAATAAAAAAAACTAAATTAAGTTTGTTGAACAAATAACTTTGAAGAATTTTTTACCCATATAACCATGTTTTAGTGTAACATTTTCCAATATACCCAGGTTTTCTTCAAATTTTCCTATGTACCCATGTTTCAAAAAAAAAAAAGGTGTATTTGTAGGGGGGCGCCATCAGGTTTGGCTCCCCCATGTAAAATTGTAGGGGGGCGCCAATGCTTTTGGAGTCACCCTTTATATTTAAAGGGGGGCGCCATTCCTTTTGGAGTCACCCTTTAAATATAAAGGGGGGCGCCATACCCCTTGGAGTCCTCCTTTTAATTAATTTAATTTTTTTATAATATATTATATATTAATTTTTGATGAAATATTATTTTATTTGATACACCTCCTATATAAATAGATGGCACTCTTGCACATTCATTCACAACAAAGTTGTTGTTGTATCTTAAAATTTTAGCAGATTCAGTCATGTATCTCAGAAGATACGGTCATGTGATTTTTTCAAGAACGAAGCCGCCGATAAGGATGCTGTTCTGGAATATCCAAAGCTTAGAGCAACTACGAAGGAATTTGAATCGATGGTTAGAAGGAGACATTGCAGATGGTGAACAAATTAGAAGTATTGAAAGACTTGTTTCTTACTTCTCGATCGAAGATGGAAATATTCGACGTGAGTGGCTACGAATTAGAAATGACAACGACGTTAGGTCTATGATGTTTGGAACTGATGATATTGTTTTAATTGTTGTAATTTCTTAGTTTATGTTGTATTAATCTTGATATAATTAATGGATTAAGTGTTGCTGTAGAAGTATTTTAGTTTGTTTCTTGTAACCAGTAGTTGTTATAAATATTAAATTCAAAGGTTACAACTTTCTAATGACAAAAGTAAATTTATCTAGAACTTGTTCCAACATTTGGACATTTTTTCCGTGTATGCCCGGTTAGACGACATATTCCACACAGTCTTTCCATTTTCTCATAAGTGTCCATTTCAGTTCTAATTCGCGTGCTTTTGGGGCGGCCCTTTTTGTTTCTTCTCATGGTTTCGTTGTGGTAAATTGTGTCCCCATGATAGGTTGGCCAATAGTCCTCACTAGCTACCACTGGAAAGTTGTTACTGTAGATACCGAATAAGTTCATGACCTTGTAAACTTCTGATAGCTGCAAGAACGGATCATGACGAGCACTAGAACATGCCGCAATGACATGTGAACAAGGCATACGGAGTGCTTGAAACTTTCCGCAGTCGCACCAATATTTATGAACTTCCACCCTGTATTGTCCCATTGGCCGTCCCTCATTGTGATCCTTTGTCTCTTCAACCATGAAGCTGTAATCGTGACGGTCAAATGATGTAACTCGATGTGCGGGGCTATATGTGTTCTGAGATTTTTGAGGAAGAAACTCCAAGCCTCGCCTGTCTCACCTTATACCAGAGCAAATGCAATTGGGAATATATTATTATTTCCGTCTTGTGCTACCGCCATCAACAATGTTCCTTTGTATTTTCCATACAACCATGTGCCGTCCACTTGAATAACAGGTTTACAGAAAGCAAAACCTTTGATGCACGGTTGGAATGCCCAGAAGAGGTGAGAGAATATCCTACAGCCATCCACACATGTTTCATCAGGAGTGTATGCTGGAAGCGATTCCAATATTACAACCGTACCAGGAACATATTTTTGAAGTGCTAGCAAATACTGTGGAAGTTGATTGTAAGACTTTTCCCAATTCCCATATACATGTTCAACCGCTTTAATTCTTGCAATCCAAGCTTTTCGGTAGGATGGAGTATAGTTGAAACGTGAAACGACATGAGAGATAATCGTGCTCACCTTCACAAAAGGATCTACTCCCATAAGATGCAAAATCTCTTGGCAAATTAATTGGGAGATAAGTCTCTATGTAACAACGCATTTTCCGGTTCGGGTAATTTTACTAGATGTGCTGTTCTTCTGCAAGCTTGGGGTTGGTCAAGAATGACCAACTTAGCGCCTGTCAGCACCAATAATTTCGGTTTTCCATACGCTACAAGGTAATGTTCTAAACCATTTCTTTAAATATCTAGTTTTCTGTTTTTTAATTTATTGTATTACTTAAAAATGTTGCCTTTTCAAAATATAGGTGGTCTGCACTAGGGATGAATTACGACAAATGTCCCCATTACAGCATCACCCAGTACCGAAATCTTCTAGATCATTTGGGTGAACATGATGTATTATCACTAACCTATCTATTAATGGTTATAGTCACATTTAATATTAACACATTATTTAAAATATACTGAATATTTTTTTTCCACCTGCAGTTTATTTGGCGGCCATATCTTGGTCTAGAGGTCATCCATGAAGCTGACGTACACCACTATGCTGTGTGGACTGCAAAGGTACCGATCATCCACTTCACAACAGTTGAAATGCACAACAGTGATCGTGTCAAGCTTCAGTTTGGAATGCTACAAGATATTCCCGGTCCCCCAAAATGCATCGATGACAGATGGCACACAAGCATCCTCTCTGACTTGTGGCACTATAAGCCATGGAAAACATATGCAAAACATGAGTGTCGTGAATGGAAGTTTCGCAACCATTTTGCTTTGACCGACAATGTTTTGCCATATGAGAGCAAACCGTCTGTCCAGTACATGACTTGGTATATGTCGGTTTCCATTGGTTTCTTTTCCCATCCTAGATATCTTATTGACCCACGCCAGCAAGCCACATCATCACAACCAAGCCAACATCCAACCCAATCCCCACTCACGCAACCACAATTCCATGAAAACCCCCTTACCAATCCACCCCATTTCAACATGGTTATACTCAATCGACATACCAACAAAACCCACCACAAAATCAAGCATACTCCTATGACACTACAACCCAGATTAACACAGACTATCAAACACCTAACCAAACCTTACCCACCCAGACATTTACACCCTTGCCCGATTACGACCAAGCAGGCTATCGTCCTGACATATCATCTAGCCAACCACCCCGACAAAATTATACAGGCATGGGAAACACCTTTAATGTGGACGACTTGCCTAATATTAACTCGTCTGCATGGTCACTATTTCTTCAGCTGCCGGACCCATTAACAACATCCGCACCTATGGACCCGACGTCGCCGCCGCCGCCACCGCGAAGAGAACGAAGACACGTACGTACACGAGGATGTGGTACGGGCGGAAATTTGCCTCGACCTCGTCGACAAAATTAGTGTACTGTGTTTCGCCTTTTATCTATGTAATTTGTAATTATTAAAAAAAATATTTCGAATGAGTAATACTATTAAAATTATTAAATATTATTTGTGAATTATGATTGTTTATTTATTAATGTAAATTTATTTGAAAAATATTAAAAAAAATTCGTTCACAAATGGGGGCTCCAGAGGGTATGGCGCCTCCCTTTAAACTCCAAGGGGGTAGCCATTACCAATGGCGCCTCCCTTTTAGATTCAATGGGATAGCCATTTCTATTGGCGCCCCCTTCAATGTTTTTTTTTTTTTGAAACATGGGTATATTGGTATTAATGGTGAAAACATGGGTAGAATGGAATTATATACTTGCAAACATGGTTATTTAGGGAAAAAATTCAACTTTGAAAAGAAGAAAGAGAATTAAAAAGCAAAAGAATAATAAAAATTTATAAAAACTGATAAGATAGGGATAGAAAACTAAATTTAGGAGACCTTTCACTTATCCATTAAAAAAAATAGAGTTACAATATTTAAAATTTAAATTATATAATGTGGGGTGGCAAAACGGGTTAGGTCTATCGGGTCTGATCGTTTAACCGACCATTTTTTACGGGCCGGGATGAGGTTTTTGACTCAGTGTTTTAAGTTGTTCCGTTCCGCCTAACCCGCTTTTAAAACGGGTAAAGGGCGGGACGGGTTTTGTCCACGGGTTTTTTTGTTAAATTTTATTTATTTGGAATTAAAACAATATTAATGTGGTCTATAGTAAACATACTTTTAAAACAACTCTCATTTTTTAAAACTCTAATATTTATTTTTCACATAACCACAAACACCTCATTGTTTAACTTGTGCTAGTTTGTTTTCTTGATTTGTGTCCCTATATGTCCTTAACTAGGTTGTACTTGTTAATTTTTTGAACCAACCGGATTATTTTGGAATTTTAGTGTGTTTGTTTTAAGTTTTTGGTATTATAGTTACGTTTTTTGTTTATGTTGAAGAATATGACATTCACGTTAAGACTTGTTAAAGTTTTACTATGCGTTGTTAAAATTTGTCGGTCTCTTTGGTAATAATTAACAATTTTGTAAATTATGTAGTAAATCAAATTGTAAAAAAAATTGGCGGGCCGACCCGCCAACCCGCCAACTCGTTAGTAAACAGGACGAACTTGAGTTATGAGTTTGAACGCCTAAGTTGACCCGCCCCGCTTTTGGACGGGCTTAAATGGGGCGGACCTAAACGGGGCGGGTCTCCCACTTTGCCACCCCTATATATAACCCAATTAAAAATAATACAACAAAATAATATTAACTGGTTGATTTGTTTTAGGTAAATTTTTTGGTATTCATAAATTTAAATTAAGTATCGGTATTTTTAGTGTAAATTATATTAAAATTTTAATTTATTTTAAAATAAAATAAAATAATACAATAATGTGGCATTGAATCATAGTATTTGATTGATTGAAAGAACTAGTACCCAACTAAATTCAAACGTGCCGAAGTGTTCACTTTTTTTTAAAGACAAAAGATAGATTTAGAGTTACAATTACGACTCAGATATGCATATAGCAGTGGCAAAAAGTGCAAACGATATGAAACCCTTCAAATTAGATTTTGTACTAGTGTCCATTGATCCATATTTTTTCGACCACCGGAAGAGCAAAGTACACTTCTACACAAATTTTAACAAATCTTCCGCACCCTACTTTCAGAATATTATTACCCCTTTTAATTGGGAGACACACATCAACAGCAATGGAAAGTAAACAAATGTCATCATAATAGACTAGATTTAGTCGCGGAACGCGAATAGAGACAGTAATTCTCTCCAATTTGATATTTTTCATTAGGTAAATTTCGGTATTTAATAGGAGACCGCGAGATAGTGACAGAAGATAAACCAAGACCCATTTAAGATGAGTTTTTTTTTATTTGTGGCTTGATCAAACATAACCATCTAAAATTCCTTATCATTGTCCACGATCTCAAATCCTTGTAATTTTCAAATTCTAGGAGTTGCTCCTTCATAATGATGTATCCAATGTTTTTCTCAACAATTTATCAATGACAACGTTGACCCAAAGATCACACATATGCATTTAGATGGATTTTGGGCATGGATTTATTTTTATGTTCAAATTCTATGAGAACTTGATTTTTAGTGTCATATTTTTTTTTAAACAATATGAACATTTGTTCTTCCTAGCAACTTCTTATCACCTAAATGACATGTTGTTCCTATCAACTCTTTATCATGGAATGAGATATATGGTGGGAATAACTTATAGAAGATATCATGGAATTTTTTGTTGAAGCAAAGACAGTTTTCTTCTTCAACATAGAAAAAATAATTGGTTTAATACCTTTTTGTCTCTTATTTTAATTTTGTGGTTCATTTTGATGTCCGAATGTTAAAAAATGAGGATTTCTTATCACACTACTCTTATTTCTTATGCACCATTTGAATTTTCAGTTTTGCCCCTTGATTCCGGATGTGCACATCCGGACGCACCATTTTTTTAAGAAACGCTGATGCGTTTCGGAAGTGCACATCCGGAAACATTCCTGATCTGCAGATCCAGAAAACAGCAGAACTTAATTTTTTTTTTTAAAATCGGTTTGTTGCATGGTCGCATATGTTAATATATCGTCGCAACTTAATATACATTTGACAACATCAATATATAAAATAAAATGATATATATATATATATATATATATATATATATATATATAAAATAAACCTCTGTCAAAATACAGTGCATACATCTAATATAAATAGAATACATCAAACAAAAAACTACTGCGTATGGCGAAGGATGTCTCCTGGTTCCCTTGCTCCTCTGCCCCTACCCGTCATCCTGGATCGATGTCTGCGGTACTGAAGTGCCCCCCGAGCAATCGCAATAATCCTGTCCACGACAAGTCTGGCACCAGAGCCCTCAGGGAGGTGACAATCCGTAATGGCCTACTGCGCTATCTGCTCTATCTGACGACAGCGTGGTAGGACATCCTGAGTGTGGTCCTGCTGAGACTGTCGCTCCTCTAATATCTCCTGATGAGCAGGTCTGAGTGGCGATCCCTTAGCAGTGGGCACCATGCATGGGTGTGAGACGGTGTAGAACCACACAATGTATCCGACAGCAACGCTCCAGTCTCTCTCCGCTCTGGTCGCCCGAGCCTCTTCCGGTACCAAGTGAGACTGGAAGTCAGCATATATGTCATCTATCTACCTGCGGGTCAAGCCTAGAGGAGCAGACTCATGAGGCATCCTGGGGATCGTCTGCGTGTAACCGAACTGACGCAAGACGCGCTTCGGCAGGTATCGGGCAGTAACGGTCAAACTGCATGTCAACCATCCTGAGATCAAACAAACCTCATCGAACGGGTGTGTCACACGGTGAGCGGCATAGGTGTCATACAAAACGTCCTCAGCAGCCATCTGATCAAGATACACTCTATAGGGGTCCGGCACCTGGTTCCCTCTGAGCAGGACAAATGCAGCATCACGTGGCATATCCTCAGTGTACCCGTCGACACCCCCCAACCTGTAATATTGGGAAAGTGCTGTAAAATCCAGGCCTGAAATGAAAAACATAACATAGGTGTCAAACAGTATAATGAATATAGAAAGAAAAGAAATGAAAAAATCACTTAGAATATTAGATTGTTACCACGTATAGCGTACAACTGCCTGCCACAGTCTTGGCTGCCCAGCAGCAACCATCAGAGAGCCTGGAATAGGTGTATGCCAGCGCAACTGCCCCCCAGTTATACCCGTGGATCTCTGTCTGATCCGAAAGGTACCTGAGGTAGACGACATCAACATAATAGGCGCTGGTGTCCACAAACACCTGCGTGTCGAGCAAAAACAAGTAGTAGCATCTTAAGGCACGCTGCCTGTAGATCGCCATCTCAGCTGGATCACCTGCTGCCCGTCCTGCCTCTGCAAGCGCCGCAGTAAATCTGCGTGTCAGAAAGGAGAACCGGACGTGTGCGTCTCTCAACTGCGTCACCTCCGCAAGTGCCTCATCTGGGGTAGCCCCAAGCTCCTCAATCAGCATCTCCATCGCGTCCTCCTTCGACATCCTACCGTGACGGAGAAGGGTACCCGTGATCGGTAAATGTAAAAGGCACGAGATGTCGTCGAGTGTGATCGTGATCTCGCCGTACGGTAGATGGAATGAGGATGTCTCAGGGTGCCATCTCTCAACAAAGGCCATCAGCATACCGTACATGATCTGGGGATACCCAATCCTAGACAGGCCTCAAAGACCAGAGGTAGCAAGTGCAGACGTGAACCACTCATCCCCTGGCAGCACCGCAAGCATGTCCATAACCTTGCCCCCATGGTTATAGAACTTCTGTGAATCCTTCTCCTGAAAATTTCCAAATAAAACAATGTTACAAATGAACATATTTTCAACGAATACAATTCTATAAATAAACCGAGAAAGGTTACCTGTCCTAGCCAGACATATCTGGCAGTATGCTCAGAGTACCCCACGAGTAGGGACATATCAGACGGTCCCCCGGGGTAACCGCCCAGCTCATTGAAATCGCCATCAGCGTCAACACCCTCATGTGCCGGGTGATCACCCTCTGGAACAGGAACAGGAACAGGGGAACGAGGAGGAGCAGCTGATGGAGCTGGAGTCTCCCGACGATGCCTGCGTGCGGTCTGGAACCCTGATGAACTAGCAGTAGAATCCCGACGCCTCCGAGATGTAGAATCGGCGGCTGACGGGGGAGTGGCCTGAACCTGTGATGTGGAAGTGGCCTAAACATGTGATGTGGATGGTTGTGGTGTAGGATATGGTGTAGGATGTCCCTCAGTTGTAGGGGCTACCCCAACTCCCTCTGCGTCGGAAGCCTCGGTTGTAGACAACATCCGCTCACGTCGGACAGATACGTGCTGAGCTGTCTGTCCATGTATGGTACGATCGTCTCTGCCAGCCATCTAATCTACAAAGCATAATAAATAAATAATTTTTTTTAAAATAATTAAACAAAAACAAACAAACAAACAAAATATAAAAAAAAAGTCTTCCGGATATGCACATCCGGAAGGACACAGAATTTTTAACGTTGGGTATTTTCGGATGTGCATATCCGGAAACACTCAGAAAACTAAACGTTAAAATCTTTCCGGATCTGCACATCCGATACGTTTTTTTGAAGTTTAAAAATGGCAGCCATGACCACTGTAACATGCTAAAAGGGCATTTTAATGCCCTGATCGTCCGTTTGAAGCAGTAAAATGACCTACATTGTCTCTAACCTATATTATTCATACAACCTAACAATTTCTACACCTAAATGTCTACTCTAAATCGATTACTAAAAAATAACTCCGAAACTCTAAAATTTGAAAACTTACCGATTAAAATGAGATACAGAGGATTTGGAGTGTCTTGATCGTTGTAGAAGTTGCTCTGCGCCGAACTCGAGTGGAAAAAATCGAGATTTGTGGGATTGAAAATTTGAGAGTTTGAGAGAATTTGGAAAATGGAAAATTGAAGAATGAGGGGGAGGAAGAAGGTCTGGCATGAATTAATAAGAAATCCTTCCGGAAGTGCACATCAGAATTATTTCCGGATATGCATATCCGGAACAGCTCTGCGTTTTTTAAAAATTTGGTGCGTCCGGATGTGCACATCCGGAATCAGGAGGCAAAAAAATAATTTCACGTGGTGCCTAATTAGCGACAAATTTAGCGATCAAATTTTGAGTTTTTCCATCGTTAGTTAGACAAAAACTATTAACATGATATGCTTTGAAGAGTAAAGAGATTAATAAGAAAATTTTCTAAGTTAAGCGAGCAAAATGAATCCTAAAGTTAAAATACGAAATCGAAAAGATATTAAGCCAAAATAATTCTAACTTTCATATTTTTTTCCAAACTAAAAATATATCTCTAATATATTACTATATGTGATCTTTGATAAGACAAAATTTACTTTTAATATTTATTAAAAAATCAATTAATATATTTAAATAATATTTATTAAAAAATCAATTAATATATTTAAATAATATGTAAGTTAGATATATTAATTCTTTAATAGATTTAAAAAATAAACTTGTTCTTATATTAAGAAAATGAATAGAGGAAATATTTGTTAGTAAACGTGCAGAATAAATTAGCCAGAAAATTACATTCAAGATGTGAGAAAAATTTGCATCCATATAAATATGACACATGTCTTTACAAACAATCAATAAGATTTTTTTTATTAATTAAAAATAAAATAAAAGAATTCTTTCTTCTACGTAATAACCACACCTCGTAATTCTAATTAAAAACTAAATTAAATTTAAAATTAAATTAAATTTCTCTCTCTTTTCATTAGTTGTTTCTAAGAATATAGATACAAGTGTCTTCTTATTCTTACGTAAGGATTTTTCTCAAGATATAAGTTGATATTTAAAATACTATAATTGCAAACCGTGTGAACTTTTTTTTTTTGAAACAGCTAAAACTTTATTGATTTGGCATAAGTTATGCCTAATATCAGTTCGACACCCGGCAATACAACAGTGAATCAACCAACCCGACTATATGACTATAAAAATAACTCCCCAGCAATTAACTCCCTACATAGCCGTTCCACCAACACCTAGCAGTATTGCATAAAATCTATTACAAACACTACCAATAATAACTGAATATTGAATATGTAGACTACTGGATTCTAAGACCTCGAACTTACTATCTATTTTCGGATACAATGAAATTAAACTCTTTATAACTACTAAACTATCCAAATCACCAAACACAATTAATAAAACACCCTGCACTGATCCTCTTCTGTAGCAGTAACCAGGAAACAGAAACAAGACTAATGATCCATGTTCAACTTTGACAGCAGCCCAGTTATTTGGTCCTTAGAGCAATGTCTGAATGCCGAATGATTTGTGAGCCGTGTGCTCACCATATCTGCAATGCACCTTCGTGCCAAGCCACACTCGGTACTCACCAAAATACTCTTCTTTCCATGCCAGCAGTTCCAAGCCAGATCCATACCTCTAAAACTTAGCAGAGGTAAGAGCTCAGAAACTAAACTTTGCATCAGAACCACTTTTTAATACATCGTCTACTACTTAACACCAGCCCTACACAAATCCATTTCTACACCATATTGACACACTTCTACCCCACCTTCCTGACACAACTGCGTCTAGGGATTGCAGCAAGTCATCCTCAACTGCTGCGTCAATGCATAGCGAAGCGCTAAACTGGACCCTCTGTCCACAATCATAATCCTTCCAAGGAAACTCTGAAGGTTACAGAACACCTTACAACAATACCTATCAATATCTGCTCTTTAAGCACCCAACCTGCTAGTACAACCATTATCACGCCAGGCCAACTTTGAACTTCCGAACCTTTCAGATTAAAAACACTTGTTAGCCACTGTCTCTCCATCTAAATTGGACGTTGAATCTTATTCTCCTTGTCATCCTAAGGTCACACCCAGCTAACATCAACTCTCTCAGACCCCGACACTGCTCTATGTCCCAACTTACTGAACCTTCCCCCACTCCACCTGGATTCATTGTATGTCATTGTGTTTGACCTCCACAATCACCACACACATAGATCCTACACAAATAAATCCTGGGTCACAACATCCTTAACAACCCCCAGCCAACAGACAAAATAAGCACCCATTCTAATTTCTCAACTTTGCAGACCATAGGCTCTGTGTCTCTTTCATCACCTATATGCAATACCCAAATCAATACTGTATGCTCATACTCGCCCTTGGGTTCATACACCACACTACTAAATCCACCTCAATCCATTTAGCTTTCACTTTAAGCCAGTTCCAAGCTGTTATCTTTACCTCTTCTGCAACCTTGTATGTGCAGAATTCTTTGTTTTTGAATATAGTATCATTCCGTCCTTTCTATATTCTCCAAATTCCAGCACACCAGATTATAAACATCAGCTTGTTTCTTTTTGTTCCTCCTCCCAGCATGTCTTCAAATTGTTGCATATGCTTCCAATCTTGGTTATGCAATGATGATTTAACGCCAATCCACTTAAGAATTTCGCTCCATACACCTGCATACATAGGACATTCGAAGAAAACATGTCTTGCCGATTCCTCACACCCACAATTTCATATGCACCTAATCTGATCCAAAGTTAACACTCCCCTTTTGACTAGGTTATCCTTAGTCGCAAGTCTGTTTTGCACCAATCTCCAGATTAAACATGATACTTTAGACGGTATCGCCTTATTCCAAAGTTTCGCCCAATTATGCGCCATTGTACATTGGTTTGGATTCAAGAGATTATCATAGGCCTCCTTAACAGAGTATGTTTCAGCTGGTGTAATTATGCCCATATCTAATTGATATATCTCCTTCCACCACCAGGATGCCTCTAAGTTACAAGCACTGTCATTTTCATTTAACTCTCCATACCTATTTGATATTGCCCTCACCCATAATCCCCGTTTCTCTTGTTTTAGTTTCCACTTCCATTTGCCTAACAATGCAAGGTTAAATATCCTGAGATTTTTAATCCCCAACCCTTCCTCCTCAATTGGTTTACACATTGAATCCCATTTCACCCAATTTAATTTCCTCTCCTCCTCGCTCCCGCCCCAAAAAAATTGTTTGAACATAGTTTCACGTTTAGAAATAATATCTACAGGCGCCTTGAAGAAAGAAAGATAATAGACCGGAAGCGCAGATAGAATGGATTTTATGATGATCACTCGACCGCCAATGGACAAATGCATATTCTTCCATCTGGATAATCTGTTCCTCACCACATCAACTATACCGGCTGCCACATTGCTAACCTTCTAGGATTGTCCCCAATCGGGAGACCTAGATAACTGAAAGGAGCTTCACCGATTCTGCAGTTTAGCAGCCTAGCTGCTGCCTCTAACCAAAGCTGACATATATTAGTCCCAAACAGCATACTCTTATTGTAGTTCACCTTAAGGCCTGATATGGATTCAAAAATCATAAGAATTGCCTTTATTGATCTGATGTTGGTCAAGCTCTTCTCTCCAATGATAAGAGTGTCGTCCGCATATTGGAGGTGAGTAAACTCTTCGTCTCCACCGTTAAATCTATAGCCTCTGAATTTTCCAGAACTGACAGATTTTTCCAACAGGGCATTGAACCCTTCTGCCATAATAAGAAATAGGAAGGGAGATAAGTGATCTCCTTGTCTAAGACCTCTCTTTAATTTGAACTCATTTGTCGGGCTCCCGTTCACCAGAACCGATATAGAGGCTGAACTCAGGCATTCCGCAATCCACGTCCTCCACTTTTCATGAAATCCCATTTTTCCCATAACGAATTCCAAGAAGCTCCATTCCACCGAGTCATAAGCCTTTTCAAAATCCACCTTGAAGAATACCACTTCCTTCTTTCTCTTCCTCACTTCATCTACAATTTCATTTGCGATCAATATTCCATCCACTATTTGTCTACCTGAGATAAAAGCCGATTGTGTTTCTGAGATGACTTTACCAATGACCCTTTTAATCCGATTCGCAAGAACCTTTGATAAGACTTTGTAGATACAACCTATCAAAGAGATAGGTCTAAACTCCGACATCTTTGAGGGACTTGATTTTTTTGGAACCAACACCATAAAAGAGTTGTTAACTCCCTTAACAATCCTGCCATGTTGATGAAATTCTGCCATCATTCTCATTAAATCTTCTTTAATGTCATTCCAAAATTCTTTAATGAACCCAAAGTTTATTCCGTCCGGCCCCGGACTCTTGTCGTTGTCACACTCCCAGACTGCTGCTTTTACTTCTACCTCAGTAAATTCCTGCACCAGGTTCTCGTTGTCAATATCTTTCAGGCCTTTGAATTTAAATCTTGTAGGGACTGGTCTCTTTCCTCTAGAGTCAAACTGTTCTAAAAAATAATCCTCCACTGCCTTCTTTATTTCTACAACCCCTGTTACTTGTTTTCCATCTATATTAAGACACAATATTTCGTTTCCTTTCCGTCTTTTGTTGATACATCCATGAAAGTATTTAGAGTTTGCGTCTCCCTCTTTTAACCACCTTGATTTGGATCTTTGCCACTGAATGCTACGTTGCAATTTTGATAACTTATGTAAGCGGTCTGTTGCCTCCCTTTTCAAATGAATCTCCTCTTCCGTCAAGTCATTGGTCTCTCCCTTTTCTTCTAATTTGTTGATCTTGTTTTTTGCCTCTTTAATCTTTTCTTCCAGATTTTGAGTATTATTCTTGTGCCAAGCTTTTAACTCTCCTTTAAGTGCTTTCAGTTTTTCTTTAAGAATGTACATCCCCCAGCCTTCAAACTTCATCTTTCGCCATTGCTCTTCAACGAACTGATGATACCTTTTAGTCTCTTTCCAACAGCTCAGCATACGGAAGGGTTTGGGCCCGCAATCTAATTTTGAATCTCTCAGCACAATCGGGCAGTGGTCTGAGAGGCCTTTGTTTAGTCCCCATTGACTGCAGTCTGGCCATGTTTTATACCAATCCTCCGAGATTAGAAACCTGTCTAATCTACTCATAGCTGAACCATTGACCCTTGACCAAGTATATTTCTTGTCGTGGAGTGGTAAATCGATTAGTTCATTTTCCAGAATGAATTCGCCGAATGCTTCCATTTCCTCCACCCTTTTTCCAAGGCTTCTTCCTTTTCTTTCCTCCTCTGATCTTATTGCATTGAAATCTCCTACCACACACCATCTTGCCTCCCTTATTGCTGATATCAAAGCTGTCAACTCCTCCCATAGTTTTTACTTTTTTCTCTCCTCACAAGGCCCATAGACGTTTACAATCGTGACTGGATATTTTTCCTTTCCCCAACTTCCTTCCAAAATTAGGACATGCTTACTGCTTGTCTTTTTCTGGATCGATAATATATTTGAGTCCCAAATTGCCAATAACCCCCCTGATCCGCCTTCCGACGCCTTGAATGCGAAATCAAAATCCGCCGATCCCCACATTGAACTACATTGATTCCTATCAATTCATTCTAATTTTGATTCTTGTATACATAACAGCTCAACTTTCTCACTCACTACTAACTGTCTGATTTCTTTCTTCTTTGCCAACCCCCCTAATCCTCTCACATTGTAGCTCATAATAATCATAGTACTTTACAAGACGTCCCACTCCCAGACCCAGAATCAGTGGCATAGTCCAATGTTTCCCTCTACTCCTTTCTTTTTCCTATAGACGTTTTCTACTATCAATTCCTGTAATACCTCTGCTTCTTCTCCTGATTGTACTATACCAACCTCTCTACCCAGATCCCACACACCTTCCTCCACTTGTTTTGCTTCTTCTTGTAGAATTTTCCAGCTATTCTGATCTAATTTATTCCCAGGTAGTGATAGTCTTAGACAAGAACTGAAACACTAAAATCTCAAACAGTAGCAGAGAGAGAAATATTTGCATAATAGGAACACACTTAAATCTATAATGTTGGAAACAACTAATGAAAAGAGAAAAAAAATTAATTTATTCTAAATTTAATTTCGATTTTAATTGAAATCATGGAGTGGTGGTTATTATGCAGGAGAAAAAAAAATATTATTTTTTATTTTTAATTAATAAAAAAAATATTATTAATTATTTGTAAATTCGTTCCTAGTATTGATGAGTCAAAAGGAAGTAACTCACTCACTCAACCACCCAACCCAACGCGAGTCTCATTGACCGAAGATTCATTCATTCCTAACTAACAAACACCCACTTTGTCATTTTCTCAAACAGATAGAGGATGTCCTCACCGAGATCAGTTGCAGTTGCCGTCAGTGGCGGCTCCGGCGCTGCCAAGGGTAGCCGGCGAGCCTTACTGTGGGCGATGAAGAATGTGGTGCCTCAAGCAGATAGACTCATATTAGTTCACGTCATCCCTAGAATCACTTCAATTCTATCCCCAGGTATCTCAATCTCATCTCCCTCCCCTTTCATTCAATATTTCTAAGATCAACTTTAGAGTAGCATAGTCATTAGTTTTAACTAATTCTAATCATTTTGTAATTACATTTAACAAACATCAACCATATCTAATAAATCTCTAATTACCGGCCCCCGAAATTGAAACCTGGATCAGCTGATTACACCGATTTAACTCAACTAGCACATAACATAACTACCTGCTCTCCAAGGGCTCTACTTTGAAATGGATATCTATAACCAAACAATCTTTACAAAGCTTCAAGAAAAACTACTTAATCTGTGATAAGCCAAAGCCACTAATCTTTTTGCTTTTGACAAAAAATCTTCAAGACGTTTAAACTCAAATGATCTTATCTGCAGTGCCAAAGCTTCACCATTTCTTCTTTAATTGTCCTAAAATGCACGTGCGGCTTGCTGAAATGTTTCGTGCAATGCTAACGTTCTATTTGAAGACATCTTAGCTTCCATAATGAAACCCTCCCTGGACAAAACACCTTACAGTTTTTACGTTAAATCAGAACTGAAAACCCTTATTTCTGTAATCTGCCAATGCTCAACAATTTGTTCTTCATCTCCAGTCCATATGATACTCCTATGTTGTTTATAATGTTCCAATTACTAGTAACTTAATGTTAACTTTTCCTCTCATTACCAGACTTTTGTTATTGCCCAACTTAGCAAAAACTCTAAAATTTGCATCAAAATCTGATTAGTTTGATTTTCTTCCACACTATTTGGTGTGATTGCTACATCTTGAGTCAAGAAACCATTTTTCTTTTTCTTTTGTCTTACCCATATCTAAGTAAGCCATCGATAACATCACATCTTCTCTATGAAGCACGGGCACTCTTTGAACCGGTGTCTCACACCCATATGACACATGTCAAACAATTTTGACAAGTGTCCTAAATAAACTTGTTTTTTTCTTTCCTTCAACACAAGGTATATATTTCTTGGACAAATTTCAAATACATCAAAAAAGATTAAAGACGTGTCGAAGCAATGTTTGATAAATGAAGGGTTAAAGACATTAAATTTAATTAGAATGTCTCAAAGGTAGTGGTGTCAACGTGTTTGTGTCCGTGTCATATAGCTTGCGTAGTTGGCCTCCTTATCCTTGCTTGGGCATTCCCATTTGAAATGTCTTAACTTATGACATTTATAGCACTCCATTGTGGCTATTCTTTCTACCTCTTCCTCTAAAGCTCAAAAGCCTCAACCCTTCCTCCAAAATCATATCCTTGAGTGTTTTTCAAGGCTTGTTCTTCTTCAACATGAAAACTCTTGAGCTCAAGAATATGTAGGCTTCCTGGCATTTTTCTATGTTTATGGTGTTGGTCATACACAAGAACCATCTGTCATACTTCAATTACTACTAAATACAGAAAATTTATGTTTCTAATTTAAATCAGGCTCGTAATGGAACTCGAATAACAGATGTTATGTCGACTGAAAAAAAAGACAAGTATGAGGAGTTTCTCTACTTCATTCAAGAATTGACTTTGGCTATTTTACCGTCTTACATAACAAAGTGCACAAGAAGTGAAACTTCAACATATTCAGCACTATACAAACTGGGAAGGATAAGAAAACTACCGTATAACCCCTAAACATAGGAACTTACTAAGCTAAGTACAACAGAACAATACAAATAAACCTAACATCTAGGGGCAATGAACCTTGAAAATTGACTGTGCAGGAGACTGATATTAGGCAATCACATTGGTGTAAATACAAGTACCCTTTTGGTGCAAGTGCTTTGTTAGTCTTTTATGATTGGAAACTGATTTTGATGACTGAAATGCATTGCTGGTGTTTTGGGATGTCAAATTCACAGCTGGAGAGTATATTCCCATTTCGGAAGCAGACACCCATGCCTTTGCAGCTTATGTGCAGGATGTGAAACAGAAGTCTGAAGAAATCTTTGTTTCATTCAAAAAACTATGTGAATCAAACACGGTGTGTTTCTTTCTACAATTTGTGTTTCTTTCTACAATATTCAGATATAAGTATAAGTAGTTGGTATGCTAAGCAAAATACGTGACTTTGAAAAAATCACGGTCTCTTTACTTTGATAAATGATAGTCTTTTGTTTTCACTTCTAATCATAACAATGTCATTGTCATCTTCTTTTCACATTGCTTATCTTTTTCTAATGATTTGTATTGAAAACAGTATAAGAGTCCTTTTTATGTAAAAGGTGTTATGGGAATAAGATTAATCCGAAAATTTTGTAGGTAGAAACCTTTTTGCTAGAAGACGACAATCCGGCAAATGCACTTCTTAGCTTTATCTCGGAGTCTGGGGTACAAATATTAGTGCTTGGTTCTGACGACTCAAATTTTATTACAAGGTACGTGTTTCTGAATATTCAAAGCATTATCTGTTTTGAAGTTTTTTGTTATTATTCCGTGCCTTAAATAATAAATGTCTATGAGCTTTTATATAATAAATTGGCTTGATTTTCACTCCCTGCAGGTATCTACTATCTAACTATATTTTTGCAACCAGGAGTTATGGACTTGCATGCTAAGTCTGTTACTACAACAAAAAACTTCCTTGGAAGTTTAGTAGACTTAATTTTCACAACAGTTTCATTAAAAAAAATATGATTGATCAAAATCAATCCAGTATAATAATCCTTTTACTAAGTATAATAATCATTTAACGTCCAGGAAGCTAAAAGGACCTGGCATACCGACTACCATTCTAAGATGTGCTCCTGACAACTGTGATGTATATGTTGTAGATAGAGATAGAATTGTATCAAAGTTAGCAGATTCTTCATCTTCACGTTTTCATGGTATGATTGAATTTCCTGCCTTATAAAATATTTGTTAAATCTGAATATTATTTGTTATATTGAATATTAAAGCACTGATCTTTTTAAATAGAATATTCTAATCTAATGAGCTTTACTAAAGATGCAAACATAAATTACTGATAGTATTAGAAATAACAATAGTAAAATAAACTATTTACAGCACTCCCCCTTAAGATGGTGAATGTATATTTATCATTTCCAGCTTGGAAATGAATCTCCGTAGATTGGAGCATGAATTTCTTAGAGTAGATAATTTTAATTCCCAAAAAGTATTTCAGTTTTTTAAGGTCTTAACTTCAAATTCCTTGTCTAAGTGTATACCCAACAATTGTTGTCCTTCCTCATCATTACCTTGACTATAATATTATCCATGTACACCAATAATACAGTTACTCCTCCTCTTTCAAAATGTTTGATAAATAGGGTATGATCTTCTTGACTTAGTGTGAAGCCCAAACCTACCATAACTTTAGTGAATCTTCCAAACCATGTTTGTGGCGATTGCTTTAACCCATGTAAAGATTTTCTTAACTTGCACACAGTGTTGGTGGAATGATAACATTATCGAGAAACAAAGAATTTATGAGATGGTGGATGATAGCATTTGTAATTCTTTTGGGTGGAAGAATATCCTATGAAGACACACTTTAAAGCTCTATGATCAAGTTTCCCCCTACCCTTACTATGAATATGGACGAACGATGTACACCCAAATATTTTATGAGCGAGGTTACTAGATGTGGACACAATAGGATAGAACGAGGATAAGACTTCCATAAGAGTTTTGGAGAGGCAAAGACAATATAAGGCAAACGATTTATGAGATACGATGTAGTTAAAACTGTCTTGCCCCAATATTTCTTGGGAACTTTATTTTGAAATATCAATACACACACGTGTTTGGTCTAACAAATGCCCATTTTTTCTCTCAGCAATGCCATTTTGTTGGGGTGTTTTAACACACGAAGACTCATGAATGATACCTTCATTTTGACGCAGAATCAAGATTATGATTAAAGCAATTCTTGGCATTATCAGACCTAATCCTTTTTAGACTCGTAACAAATTGATTTTTAACCATGGAGAGAAATTAAGAAAACACACGACTAACTTCACCAAGTAACCCGAGTACAATCATCAATAAATGTTACGAACTAGAGGGCACCTAAAATATTTGGAATATTAGATGGACCCCACACATATGTATGAAATAGATAAAATAGAAAAGTACTAATGAAGACTCTCAACATCTAATGTTTTAAATAAAACAGGAAATCATTGCTTAATGACTCTAAACGAAGGATGACCCAGGCAACAATGGTATAAGATTCTCCCTGTTGTTCTTTAATGAAGACTCTCAACATCTAATGTTTTAAAATTTGAATAGTTTATTGACCTGCTACAGTTATAGGAGTATCATCTACAATGGTTTTTTTTTAATTAATGGGGCAAGGTGAATAAGTGGAGAAGTGTGTGGGTAAAGGTGTCATGTGATCAGGGGCTCCACAATTCATATCCAATATTGTTTAAAGGGTATATTTAAAGCATTATGTCCAAATGAAAAATGGAGATTTGCCAAAAGAAAAAGAAAATAGAAACGTATCTGGATGTGATGGATGTGTTAGAGAACATATACCTGTTGGTTTCTCCAACTTAATGAGGAGAGATCTCACCTTTTCTACTTCACTTAGGTTAAGTTGCACCACTCGTTTTAGACTCCATTAGTACTTCTAGCCATGTGTGCATGTCCTCCCTTTTTTGATAAGTCTCCCTTCTGTCCCCACTCTCTATTAGAAGGTTTTCCATTCAATTTCAAACATTTTTCTCGAGTATGACGAGGCTTGTTGCAATGGGTACACCATACTTCTTCGCTCTTCTTTTCGACATAGGTTCCTCCCCATTTCTTTTAATCAGCGATCATGCACGAGTTCTTCTCAGCTAGCATTTGTGAGCATTTCACAGTTGGTGCCAGCATTAACCCCCTTCTACTTTCTTCACTCCTCATTGTAGCCACAACCTCATTAATGTTTGGTACTTTTTCTTTGCCAAGAATTTGTATTCTAACTTGGTATCAGGTATGAGTCCCACCAAAAAATCATAAACTCTATCTTGCTCAATGTACTCCTTAAGTGTTGTTGAATCTTCTGTACACTTGGTTTTGATAACTTTGTAGTGGTCTAACTCCATCCACAAGGCTTTGAGATGATTAGCATATTCAGTAACTGTTTTGTTTCCCTGTATAGCCGCTAGTGTTTTCACCTTCACATCATATATTTGGGCAGCATCTTTGGGTTTAGAATAAGTCTCATTTAGAATAAGTCTCATCTAATGTTCTCCAAATCTCCTTTGCCGTACTTAGGAACATGCAAGTGTCACTAATTTCATGAATCATTGAAGGCCGTAACCATGCAATGATGGCGGAATCTTCTGCATTCCACTTCTGGAACTTGGGATCCGTCTTTTCGGGAGGTTCGTTTGTTAGGTGTCCAACTTTCCCTTTACCTTTCAAGGTTGTTTTCACGAATTGAGACCATTTCAAATAATTTTTTTCATGCAACTTGTAAATCGGAGGAATGTTTGGTAATTTTGCCTCGGACTTGTAATCATTTATTTCATCTTTAACCTTAACCATGGAAAAAAAATTGGATTTTTTTCTGGCTGCCGGAGTGTGGCGACACGTGGAGGATCTTCCGGTGGTGAAATTCTGGGGTTTGGCCGGTTTTTTCAAGGCGTCGGTGGTGGTGTAGGTGGTGAGATCAATACATAAACGGGAATAGATGCAGTTGTACTAACAATGCACATGAATGAATAGTACCTAGGATTTGTTTAAGGGGACTGTATGATTAATGCAACAACAAATAGACCAATTAAGGTGGTTAGGTTTTTTAAAAAAGAACGAGAATTAAGGTGGTTAGGGTTTTGAAAAAAAAGAATTAAGGCCGCTAGGTTTTTTATGAGAAAGTGAAACCCTCTTGATACCATGTTAAATCTGAATATTATTTGCTATATTGAATATACCAACACTAATCTCTTTAAATAGAGTATTCTAACCTAATGGACCTTAATAATGACCAAACATGAATTACTAATAATAATAAAAATAGCAACTGTAAAATAAACTATTTACAACAGTATTAGTTCCTGCATCACCTAATGGTGTGGCCATCTTATATATGGTTTATATAATACTTTTAATCGAACTAGGCTCATGAATAAAATGCTTTGTGGAATAACTTATCAAATTAGTGATTTTCATTTTCCTCCAACAGAAGAAGGCCAAAGGTACATCGTGTCAACTCAATTAAATAAATCAGACAACGGTGCTGGCATTGGTGGACAAGTGTCTGGAATCAGTGCATCCTCTGCAGAACTTAAAAGTCTAAAAAATTTCAGATTTCTATCAATATCAGAGCGCAGTTACATTGGTCTGCAAACCTCTAGTCGTAGGAATTCGTTTGAAAATTCTATTATAAGTGAAGAAGCAAATCCAGAAAACTATGGAGACTATGTTGATACTATCAGTCTCCGCTCATTTGATTCCATTGCTTCTGCACAACGTGAGCCGGTAACTTTCTTTTGCTTGGTTAGACCTTAATTGCTTGCAGCTTCAGTGCTATATTTTGTGATTCACCAACATGGAATGAGTTTCATACGATGTGTGTATGTGCAGTTAGTCGTGGAAGAAGTAGAACGGTTGCAGCTGGAGTTGCAGAATACTATTGCCATGTACAAACAGGTTTGTGAAGAACTGGCTCATGCTCAAAGTAAGGTGAGAATTTTGAATAGCTAAAAAGGTATTAAAAAGAAAAAAAGATCCACTGTTCAAATAATTGAGCTTGGTGTTCCAAAAAATTTGCTTGCGCTCTTTTAACATGGAAGCCTTCATTTTCAGGCCCTTTTACTTTCTTCTGAGTCTCTTGAAGAAGCTAAAATCATAAATGCTTCCTTAAAAAGAGAGGAGACTTTGAGAAAGATTGCCGCGGAAGAGAAAGCAAAGTATTTAAAAGTCATGAAGGAACTCGAGGAGTCAAAAAGTATGTTTGCCAAAGAGTCATATGAAAGGCAAATGGCTGAACTTAATGTCCTTAAAGAATCCATAGAAAAACAGAGAATTGTCGATACATTGCTCTCAAATGACAGGAGATACAGAAAATATACCATGGACGAAATCAAGATCGCTACAAACAACTTGTCTGAGGACTTGGTAATTGGTGAAGGAGGATATGGGAAAGTTTACAAGTGCAATCTTGATCACACACCAGTTGCTGTGAAGGTTCTGCATCAGGAAACAATCAACAAGAAAGCGGAGTTTCTGAAAGAGGTTTTCCTCGAGCTTTGTTTTTTTTCCCTTCCTTTTGACATTGTTTATATGAGACTGAGTTTTTAAGCCTTCCTTCTGTTGTCTCTGGTTTATTGCAGGTTGAGGTTCTTAGTCAACTACACCATCCAAATATGGTTTTGTTACTCGGAGCCTGTCCTGAGAATGGTTGTCTTGTTTACGAATACCTCGAAAACGGAAGCCTAGAAGACTCTCTTCTCAACAGAAATGGAAAACCACCACTTCCTTGGTTTTTTCGATTTCGTATAATTTTTGAAATGGCCTGTGGTCTATCATTCTTGCATAATTCGAAGCCAGAGCCTATTGTCCACCGAGATATAAAACCCGGAAATATCTTGTTAGACAGAAATTATGTTAGCAAAATTTCAGATGTTGGACTAGCTAAACTCATTTCAGACGCTGTACCTGACAATATCACAGAGTACAGAGAGTCGGTGCTTGCCGGTACTCTTCATTACATGGACCCAGAGTATCAAAGAACCGGCACTGTTCGACCGAAATCAGATATATATGCTTTTGGAGTAATAATTCTTCAGTTGATAACTGCTCGCCATGCACGTGGGCTTATTACGACTATTGAAAATGCAATAACAAATGGATCTTTCCGTGATATTTTAGATAAATCAGCTGGAGACTGGCCACTGAATGAGACAATTGAATTGACTGAAATTGGCCTTAAATGCACTGCCCTTAGATGCAGAGATAGACCAGAACTTGATACTGAAGTTCTTCCACTGCTCAAAAGACTTTCTGATATGGCAAATGCTAGTGTCATGATAGGAAGAAAGAGTGTATCCACTCCTAGTCAGTATTATTGTCCAATCCTTCAGGTATAAACCAACATTTATCTTTTTCTAATCGAAATTGATCTCGGTATACCTGTGATTACAACACTGTACACCAACCAGTTACGCTAGACCCTGTTGATGTCGGCACTTATCTGATGAACATATGGTTAATTTTTTGTGTGTTTCATATATGTGTACCGCAGGAAATCATGGCTGAGCCGTATATTGCTGCGGATGGTTTCACTTATGAATACAGAGCAATCAAAGCATGGTTGAGCAAACACAATGTGTCACCAGTAACAAAGCATAAACTTCAGCATTCTGAGTTGACTCCAAATCATACTTTACGTTCTGCAATTCAAGAGTGGAAGTCAGAAGTGGCCTTACTTGATCAGCAATAGCATGTTGTGAATGTGAATTCTCTACCTCTCCTCTCAAACGTTTTCACTTCCAGTATAAAAACTGTCAGAATTTGGATTGTACAAAAGGATTGTAAATAATTTTGTGATTATTTTAAAGATTAAATTTAAAGCTTGGTTGGCGTGGGACTACTAAAATTTTTAAGAGGTACTTAAATAAACTAGAATGTTGTCTTATTTTATTTCTAAATAGTAGGACAGCTCTTCTTTCTTGTAGGTTTAATTTTACTATAACTAATTTTTTTCAATGGATTAGTGGTAATAAAGATAGCAATATACTTGCTAGTTTACTTAAATGACTTTTATGAGAATTCATGTCTTATTTCTTGGAATGCCATTCTGATATTTTTATTGAGTAATTTATGGTTTTTGATCAAACACCAGAGTCAAAATTACCATAGCAAGCAAATAATTCGAGTCACATGCACACAAATATGTATGTTTATTTATATTTAATAAAGACGGTCATTCTTATAGTGCGATTTGTGATGCTAATGTTTTATTTTACTAACACTGCCATTTCTTTTTCATTGAATCACAAGACTAATGCTAAAGTTATGAATGATGAAAGACACTTTTGATTTAGAGGATACCGTATGAGCATATCTAGAGAGTAGAATGTTAAAGGTATTATCTTTAATTTATATATTAAGTTGTTGATGGTATTTATTTTATGATAAATTTTAGTTTAGTGACTTCAAAATTTAATTATTTTTTTTTGTATGTGCATATTTAGCAATCATAATGACTTATCTACATGTTTCATCTCAAGTACTATAAATATAATATTTGTTCATTCTCATTAGATGAACTATATTAATTACTTTTGTAATTTAAGTTGATGATTTTAAACAAGTTATTTGATACTCATTCTAGTTTTATTTTAGGGAGTTTCTTAATGCACCACCCAAGTTTCTTAGGCACCATGTGAAATTATTTTTTTGCCCCCAAATTCCGGATGTGCACATCCGGACGCACCGGATCCTTAAGAATTAAACCCTTTTTTCGGATGTGCACATCCGGAATGTATCCGGATCTGTATATCCGGAAGATATTCTGAAATATTTAAAGCTTCACGATCACTCCTCCTTCCCATAATCAACCTTCTTCTTCCTCACTCACTCTCACCAAGTCTAAAAACCCTACTTCATCAATCTCATTTCTCACTCAAAAAGTTCAAATTTTTGGTGCAACAAATCAAAGGGAGCAAGGAAAGACTGAATTTCAGGTAAACATTCAACTTCATCCACTACATTGCTCACATTATCAATCTACATTTTTGGAAAAACAAGTTACGCTACTTTCGGATTTGCACATCCGGAAATAATTTAGCATGAACTTTTCCGGATGTGCACATCCGGAAAAACCCCTGAAGCTAATTAATTTAAATTTTCAGCATTTTTGAATAAATCTTATTTATACAAATTAATTGTTCTATTCTTGTTTATAAATAGAGATGGTGCATCCCGATAACATGGCAAAAGAATTAGTTGCGCCGATTTCCTCGAAAGATGAAGGTATGCTCGTAAAGTCGGTTGATGTCGGCGGTGATTTTAACAACAAGCAAGACTTTGATGATCATGAAAGCATGATCGCATACATTCGTAGGACGACTATTGAGCTCGGCTTCGGTGTAAATATCGGGAGATCGGATAATGGGTCGGATAGAAGAAAAGCTTTTGTAATTTTGGGGTGCGAAAGAAGCGGCAAATATCAAGCACCTCTACGGAAGTTAAAGAAAGACGAGACTGGTACTAGAAGATGTGAGTGCCCTTTTAAGATTGGTGGTTACATGTTAGTTTCCAAGAAATGGAGATTTACCGTTCGTTGTGGTATACATAACCACGAAATGTGCTCAAAGCTAGAAGGTCATCCAAGTGTATGCCGGCTCAAGGCGAAAGAGATGACATGTATAGCCGACATGACCTTGAACCTTGTCCCACCGAAGAATATACTTGCGACGTTGAAACGGAAAGAACCCGAAAATGTTGCAAACATAAAGCAAGTGTATAACATGTGGTATCGAATGAACAAGGCAATTAGGGGAAATAGGAATGAGATGCAACAGCTGTTGAAAGTGTTGGAGGACAACGATTACGTGTCTCGGTACAGATGTCGCGATGGTGGAATTACAGTACGAGATATTTTTTGGACTCATCCGGATTCCATCAAGTTGTTCAACACGTTCTCGACAGTGCTCATTCTCGATAGCACCTACAAGACAAACAAGTATCGTCTTCCATTGTTTGAGATGGTTGGCGTTACGTCTACGGATAAGACATATGCCGTCGGCTTTGCCTTTCTGGAGTGTGAGAAAGAGGACAATTTCACGTGGGCGTTGGAGACGTGTCGGTCACTTTTGAAGAAACATGTTCAAATGCCAAAAACAGTTGTTACGGACCGCGACAACGCCTTGATGAATGCGGTTGCGAAAGTCTTTCCGTCTTCCAATGCACTACTTTGTCGATTTCACATAACAAAGAATGTGCGAAGTCGGGTTAAGACCGCGGTGGGTGCGAAGCAAGTGGATTCGGAAGACGGAAAAGTGGTCAAGTCGGGTGTCATTGTAGAGAAAATTATGGATGCATGGACTCATATTCTAAATTCTTCCACAACGGAATTATATGCCGATTCGGTCATTAAATTCCGGAAAGTGTGTGAACGGTACCCCGCTTTGTTGAAATATGTTGAATCCACCATTCTTGATCAAGTGAAAGAAAAGATTGTTTGTGCGTGGACCGATAACGTACGACATCTTGGAAACACTACCACCAATAGAGCTGAGTCGGCACATGCCACTTTGAAGAATTGGTTGGGAAATAGCAAGGGGGATTTATGTCGGGATTGGGACTCCGTGCATCTAATGATCAAAAACCAACACAATGAGATACAAACCACTTTCGGTCGGAGCATTACAGTTTTGGAACATCGGTTTAAAGGTAACTTCCTCTACTCTCAATTGATCGGCAACATGTCTCGGGCGGGGTTGGGCTATATTTTTCACGAGGCCAACCGAGCCGAAACGGTAGGTTCCGATAGTGCAAAGTGTGGTTGCACTATTGTGAAAACCTATGGTCTTCCTTGTGCTTGTGCCATTGCTAAAAAGTTGAAACTAGGTGACCCAATACAAATTGACGAAGTTTGCCCTCATTGGATGAGACTTAGTTTTGATGATGATGCTTGTAAGGAAGGAGATAAACCCGATATCTCTATTTTGGCCGAATTGGAAGCGATTCAAATGAGATTTTCGAAGGCCGACGACAATATGAAGCTACACGTCAAAGAAGATTTGAGGAAGATTGCCTTCCCCGAAACAACCGCAATGATACCTCCGTCTCAACCGGTTAAGGCAAAGGGTGCTCCGAAGAAGTTGAAGCCTACACCAAATGACAACTCAACAACTCGGTATCCTTCGTATTATGAGCACGTTGACCAAATCTTTTCGGACTCTCCGACTCCTAAATCTCTACAAAGTGTCGTGAAAGGAGCTCGCATTTCCAAACCGGCTCCGACACCGATTCCACGAGTTCCGACTCCGACTCCAACTACACGTATGATTTCCTTTATTGACGAGATGCCGGTTTTTATGCACAAGCATATCGACGGTATAATCGATGTTGTAGGGGATGGTAATTGCGGTTACCGAGCCGTGTCGGCTCTACTCGGTAAAGGAGAGGAAGGTCATGCACTTGTACGTCATCAACTTATCCTAGAGTTGGAGACGCATAAAGAAGCATACTTGCGTCTCTATGAAAATCAAGAAAATTACAACAAGGTTCACGAGTCACTTGTTCCGTGGTTGAGTGGTCCGGCACCGGTATCGAAATGGATGAGCTTCCCCGAGATGGGTCATCTTATAGCATGCGTCTACGATATGGTGTGTATCGACTTGACGAGATACGGATTTTCGGAAACCTTTTTCCACTACACACCGCACCTCCGTCGAATCCAAATGATCGCATCATGTGTATCGGATGGCTTGCGAAATCAAGACATTTCGTACAAGTTATCTTGAAACCCGGATGTCCGATACCACCTAAATCACCGCAATGGGCGACGCATGCAACCGCAATTGCCGAGTCGTGGCCAGATAGTTTTGTCGAAAGGACGGTTGAATTCGAAAGATTGCAAGCAATTGAAAAGGCATCAAATGCGGAAAAATCGAAAGTTCTAGCTCCGATAGATTTAGACGGAGAATTTTGTTTTAACTCTTTTGTATAATCATATGACACAATGTACATTATTGAAGTGAAATATATTGTACTTTTATCCATATGTCTTTTTAATACACTTACGAATTTTATTGCACTGAAGCCTACACCAAGTGACTGCATAAGCTGTCAATTCTGTTTTAAAATTGTATCAGTAAAACATTCTGATTTACAGATCCGGACAATTTCCGGATGTGCATATCCGAAAATAGTATTTGCAGGGTTTGTCCGGATCTGCACATCCGGAACGAACTTGGGCAGAAATAACTTTACCCTAACTTTTCTTTAAATTAGGGGTTTCATTTGATATCTTTCACAAAACCTCAAAATGTCTCAATTGTATCAAATCAAAATCCGTTGGTATGCCGCAAGTGTCTCCTTCACCGACGGCAAAACACGCGGTCAAAAGTTTACGATAATGAGGGACATCCCCCTCGACCAAATCATTGACGACATCGAACATCTCCTACCTTACGGAGACAAGCGGAAGGTTGCGAAGCTTCAGTATCGTTCACCTTCGGTTGACAACGAAGGGAATGTCGCTTACATCCTTGTTGAGCTCAAGAATCAAGACGATGTTAGAGCGATGTGGCAAACTTATTTGGGTTACGAGGAACAATTCCCGTTCGAGTTCGAGGCGACCGTCACAATCCGAAGAACGGTCGATGACATCTTAGAGATGTGCAAGCGTCCACCGGGCTATTGATCTTGTAATATTTAAATTTCTGTCGATACCATGCCGATTTTCTCAATGTAATCCCGATTTTATTTTATGAATGTGAGAAACATTTGTGGTTCTGGTGTTCTGCTTCAGTGTTTTTCCCGGATTTGCAAATAAGAACTTTTACCGGATGTACACATCCGGAAAAAAATGAAAATTTTAAAAAAATGGTGCGTCCGGATGTGCACATCCGAAATAAAGGGGCAAAACCGGAAATTCAGTTGGTGCCTAAGAAACAAGGGTGGTGTCAAAAGAATTTTTCTTATTTTATTATTTAAAAATAACTATACATTTAAAGTGATTTGTAATATGGAATTAGTCTTGTGATGAATGATGAAATCACTATATATATTTTTGGGGTTTATTTTGGGGTTTATAATCTATAATGGCCTTGTAGCACAAAGACTCCGCAACCTTCCACTTGTATTTCTTGTCAATTCTCCCTAACAGATCTATGATAACGCTCCAAATCCTTCCAACAACTTAGTATTCGAAACTGTTTCGGTTCCAAGTTTTGAATCAAACTCAAAACTTCCAACAACTTAGCATTCGATTCGAAACTGTTTTGGCCAAATCCTCTTATGTTATTGGTGATTATCTTCACGGATATTATATTTTTTAAGACTCCACCTTTCTCCTGCTATCACTCCCCTTTATTTTGGATGTTCTTTTTCTCCCTTTACCACTTTCACCTCTTGAAAAATTTCTCCTTCCTCCACCTTTAACTTGGCAGTTGGTTTTATATTTGTCGTAGGAGATTCCCCCTTCCTTTTTCATAAAAAAAAATATAGATATAAGAGTTTAATTGATATGTAATGATAGTGTAAAATAATTTTACACTGTTATCTAATAAAAATTTATCAATCTGTCATGTCACAATTTAATAGGAATTTATCAATCTGTCATGTCATATCAGTATTTTAAAATTTAGAGTCTATGACGGAATACATAAGAGTGATTGATTATTAAATTTTAGATATAAACTTATATTTGTCTTTTACGTTTTTTCTAACCTTCGTCTCTTACATATTTTGATGTGCCAATTGATTTATTTTTTTAACATCAAAGGTCATAGTGAAATGAATTCCACGTGCTAACTTTTGATAGGTAGATAATAAAAACATTACGTGTACATAAATTTTCTCCTTTTTCTCTAATTGTAATAAAATGTTAAAAAGAAAGGATTACAAAAGCTTAGTTCAAAATACCGCCTCATTTCGCATTAATAACTCTCGCCCCCTTCTTCCTCACCCCGATTCAACAACTTTCAGGTATGTCCTTCTTCTTCCTCTCGTTTTCATCTTCAATGTCGTTCATAGATTTCTCTCCATTTTCATTCTTCGTTAGATCTAACACCTTCTCGCCGATTCCACTCGTTTTCATGTCATTTTTATATTCTCCGATCTAGATGAGCAAATAACTGTATTAGTTCTTGAAATTGTGAAGGTTAGTCAATTTAGTCAAATTTTCAGATTATCTGAGTCAATATATATCTCTTTTATTGGTTTTGATGAATGTTATTAATATTTTGATGGAAAGACTGAAATTGAATTGAATTGATTGATATTTTTTATGGTAAGGTGCTGAATTACTATTTTATAATAAATTTGAGAGCCATGCCTACAGTTTTAAGGACTAAATTGTCTATTTACTCCATCTAAGTTAATTTGTTTAACTGTTTCAAAAATGAGAATTTGGTTTTGATGTGTGATGGTAAGATTAAACTGGAAACACCTATAGCAGAAAAGATTTTAGGAACTAGACTTTGGTAGTTCGAGCACGTAGAGAGAAGACTGAGGGTAGTCAAATCTCTAGAAGTAGGGGATGACCTATAAAAATTATAAGAAAAACGATTAAGAAAGAACTAGAGATTAATAAGTTGGATACATGTATGGTATTCGATAAAATAATGATTGATACATGTAGCCGATTCTGCTTAATGGAATAAGGTTTGGTTGTTGTAATTGTTTTTTTGAATTATTATTTTGTAAATGACTGTTGCTATTGAATTAAAGGTCTGCGAGCACAATGTTGTGATTTTTGGGACCAATATTGCTACCAGAATTTTGGCACATTAGCCTCGTTTGTTCCTTATTTCCCACAAAATCAAATTATACACAACTTCAACCACTACAATTGAAAACCTTAAGTACTTTCTTAGAGTATATTTGGACTGAATCATTTGAAACTATTTTATTGACTTAACCACTTGTGAGACTATTTAAAAGAATTTATGTATACAATTAATGCCATGTCCATAAGCTGTCTTTTAGCTTATTTCTGTAAGCTTTTCAGAATAGCTTATGAAAGTAACTTATAGTTTATATAAAAATAGTTTAATTTTATTATATCTTTTTGCCGTAGAACTAGCTTATATGCAAGTACTTATATGTTTATATGCAAACACTGATGCTATAAAATTTTAATCAAACTGTTTATCAAAACAGTGCCTTAATCTTTGTGTTTGTAAATGCAATATTAACTATTAGTTGGAAGGACAACAGAATTTTATGTTGTTACACAAAAACATGTATAACCCCTTTCAAGACTTTCAATGTTCCTTGTGTTTTGTATGTTTTTTGTGTAGTAATAATGTTTATGGCATTCATTTTCTTAGTGGTTGAGTGTTTTTCCATTGATTGCTTCATTAGATGGATTGGGAAGGGCAAAAGCTAGCAGAGCAACTGATGCAGATAATGCTGCTTGCATTTGCTGTGATTGCATTTGGAGCTGGATATCTCCTGGCTTCTTTCCAAACAATGATTCTCACATATGCTGGTGGCGTAGTTCTCACCACATTAGTTACTCTTCCAAATTGGCCCTTCTTCAACAACCATCCTCTTAAGTGGTTGGACCCAAGTGAGGCCGAAAAGCATCCGAAGCCACAACCATCTGTGAATGTAACTGCAAAAAAGAAATCCATCAAAAAGTAGGTTTATTTTTCTTTTTGCTTGTGTTTGTACTAGCATTTCTTTGAAGTTGATCCTTTGATCTTTGACAGAAATTGCATTACTTTGAAGTATGTTTGGCTGTAACTCCAAAACAACAATTTAGACTATTAGTTTTTATTGCAAATTACAAAATGAATCAGTATATCAACAACTTTGTGGAGGCTGCCTAAAATAATTTGGAATGATATATTTGACTACAATTTTGCATCTTTTTCTACCCTACCATAACAGGCAAAACTAAATTGAACCCATTGATCAGGTCGTTCACCCACTAAAATCAGAAGTGTTGGACTAGAAAATTGCTTAAACTTTAAGTTGTGGAACTCTAATGCAGTAATATGCATGTGCAAGTGACAATACAAAATTTCTTTTTGTAACAACTTGAAGAAGATTTGGGTCTTGAGAGTGTTTCTTTCAAGTTCAATTTTTTTTTAGATACTAATAATTTTTGTGTTTAATTTTGCTTTTGTTTTAAATGAGGTCCCCGCAAATAGATGGTCGGATTGATTTTTTTGGATTAGTCGGTTTCAAGGGCATATAAAAGTTTTAAAAACAAAACTATAGATATTAAATTTGTTTTGTTTCCCTTTATTTTGAAGTTTAATGAAAGGGTATGAAATTGTTTTTTAGGCTTAAATGCACTTTTGAATTCCCTATTTAGTTGTTTTCAATTTTTTGATCCCCTATTATAAAATTTAGCTTTTTGGCTTTGCTTTACTTCTTTTGGGATTTTATTGGCCGCCTCCACTTTTGCACAAATGATATGGATGATTAGGATAAAAAAATATTTTTAATGATTTGTCATTGACTAGATAATTTATTATTTAATATTTTTTATAAAATAAATCAATAATTTTAATTCAATTTTTTAAAAATTAATTAATTATTAATAATTTTAATTCAATTTTTATAAATTAATTAATTAAAATTTATGAAATAGTTATATTGGACCTTCGACTCATTTCCTTTTACCATTGGTCCAATATACAAAATTACAATAGTGGATTTCTGAATACACCGTATATATTTCTTAGGCACCACATAAAAATATTAAAATGTCTCTAGATTTTTGAGATGCATCTCTTGACGCACCCCAAAATACATCAAATACATGCGTAAGTGAATCACATCCTTATTTTTTTTAAAAATAGTTTGGAAATACATTTCCAAAATTTTTTATCCATGTAAGGGTAATTATTGGTCACAATGAGAAGAAAGTAGAGGTAATGGTAATGGAACACCATGACAATTTACGGGGATACATCTCTGGATTTCAGAGATGTATCTTTGAACTTTTTTTAGGCAAAATAGAGGTGTCTCACCTGCAAAGTCTTTATTTGTGTAATTTTAGGTCTGTCCAGAGATGTATCTCCGAAATTTAGGACGTATTTTCAGATTTTCATAGGTGTTTTTCAACCCAATAGGGTGCGGTTAGAAATTCCCTTACAATAAGTCATGTGTGACTAAGCTTTATAAACACTTATTTAGTTTGCAAACAAATTCCATATGTTAGTATTTTCAACTCGAGAAAGTATTTGCAAAATCCATAGGGTTTAGTATTTGCAAACAAAATACTAACATATGGGTTTCGTTTGTTAACAAAGTCCCATATTGTTTTGTTTTGAAATCAAATGAATATTCATAGGGAATTTATTATCCCACCCTATGGGGTGGAAAAATACCATATGAAAAACCCAAAATGCCCCTCAGATCTCGGAGATGTATCTTCGGACGCACCTTAAAAAGTTAACTGATTCGGAGATGCATCTCCATAATATTTTAAAACATATACCATGCATAAACTCTGAAAGGCATTTGACATGTATATTGTTTCGTAGATGCATCCCCGTTTATTTAACGGAGATACATATCTGTAACCTATCAGAACAATGCATATTATGTTTTGTTTATGTTTATTCAGATGAAGATTTATAAACTTTATGTATCATGTTATGTGACGAGTTTTAACCATACAATTGATATGTAAAAAATGACGTATATGAATCCAGATGGTCCAAAAATGACATATATTAATAAAGTTGAAATACACGATAAAGTAGCATGAGGTGAAAATAAAATACAATCCATAATGAATTCAAAGTACAACTACTATATACTACTGCACTACTGTGTATGTCATACTACATTTCCCCTGCCTCCTTGGGATCCTCGGCCTTCAATACCTCCCCCGGATCCTCCGGCACTGTCTCTGGTACATCAATGCCTCTCGTGCCTCCATTATGATGGCATCTAGGACCTGCCTCACATCAGACCCACCAGGGAAGATTCCTCTGTCAATGCCTGTTTGCGCAATCTCCACTATGCAAAGACATCTAGGCAAGACATCCTCAACATGATCTAACTATGCATGTTTCTCCTCTAGTATCACCTGATGAGCTAGCCTCGGTGGATCTTCTGGAACATTCTGCACCATATATGAATGTGACACCCTAAAGAACCACTTAATGTACCCGTCGACGTAGCTCTACTCGCTCTTAGCTATGGTACTTTGTGCCTCCTCCAGTACCACATGACTCTCATAATCATCAAACATGGCAGAGACAACAGGGTGTTTGAGAATGGTCTGAGAGTAGTCGAACTGCCGCATCACGACTCAGACAGATATGGAGCAGTGAGACGTAATCTGCAAGCCAACCATCTCGAGTATAGCTTTATATCGTCAAATGGCCGCATCTCCAGATATAACCATTCGTGCACATGTACTTCGTCCTAGATAAGGACAAAGCTGCCTAAATCATCTCATTCGGCTGAGGCAAACCAGTAATCTTCTGCTCGTGGTTAATAATCTTCAGCGGATCATGGTTCTGCAGAAAAATAAATCAATGTCAGAAACTTGTAATATATTAATAAACGTAAATTAAAAAGGATGAATCCAACTAATGTTACCTCTCTGTCCCTAATATGTCTGAAAATATGGTCTAGGTACATGGCATTAGTGACAACTCTACAGGGCCTCCACCAAATGCCTAAGGTAACTCTAGCTCATCATCCTCAGTAGCCTCACCATCCGGAGGTTGCACTGGCTCAGCAACATCAGCAGCCGAAGGTGGCACTAGCTTAGAAGCATCATCCATCGGAGGTGGCACTAGTGCCTCAGGTACCACCGTTGACTCGGGTACCTCCTGCGCCTGAATAGGTGAAACCTGGCGCCTGCAGGAGGATGGAGGGAGTGATGCGTCGGTAGGTGAAACCCGTCTCCTACAGGAAGAAGAAGATGGAGAAGCACGAGGAGAAGTGTGAGCCCTAGAAGTAGAAGTCTTTGCATGGCCATAATGAAGAAGAGCCTCTGAAATTTTACTCTTCTCCTGTCGCACTGATGCATGTTGTGCAATCCTCTCGTGCCTCAGTCCATCGTGACTATTAGCAATAATGTCTGTAATTAAACCAGACAATTAGTACAAGCAACACTACAAGAAAGAAAAAAAAATAGATTGATAATTTACGAAGATGCATCTCTGAGTAATATGAATCCAAATGTTGAAAAATTCTGGAGATGCATCTCTGAAATTTTATGCAACTCTTCAGATCATCAATGGTGGCAATACATACATGCAAACCTCAAAATAAATGGATTGATCATGATTTTCAACAAACAAACATGTTTACAGTATGTATAAACTAACATTCTTACATTTCCTACTCATTTCTTACCTAAATCATCATTTTTTACTCATTTACACAAAAACTCAAAAAACTTATCAAAAACTTACAAATTTGGACTTTATTTAAATGTTGGATGATGTCTCTGATGTTCTTGATGTTGATTGAAGATCCTTTTAGCTTGGTTGTTTAATTTTGGACTTGGTTGATATAAATTTTTTTGAGAGAGTTTGATAAACTTTTGAGTTTTTTTAGAAATGAGGAAAGAGAAAGGTTCTGGCGTGACTTAAGCTCCAATACCTTACGGAGATACATCTCTGAAATACGTTTAAAGATGCATCTCTGAAATATTTTAGCGTTAAATCAGAATTAAATGTGTTCGGAGATGTATCTCTGAAATCTGTAGACATTTTAGTATTTTCACGTGGTGTCTATGCAATATATAGAGCGCATTAAAAAATTCCCTATTTATATAGGTTAGTCAAATGGTTATCATCATCTTGTAAATTGGACAAATGTTAAAGGAAATAAGCTCAAGGTCCAATATAATTGTTTTGTAAATTTTAATTTATTAATTTAAAAAAAAATTGAATTAAAGTTATTAATAATTTATTAATTTCTAAAAAGTTGAATTAAAATTATTAATTTATTGGCATAATTAGCCCCTAGATCCTTTAACTTTGAGCAAAGTTTCGCTTTGCTCCCCGAACTAAAAAACATTACATAATGATCCCTTAATTTCACTTTCGTTAAACCATTTGATCCATATCGTTAGTTTGTGTGAAAAAACGTTAACTACTGCTGAGTTGGCATGCCAGGTAAACAGTTTTTGTGTGAAAATATTTTTTTTCTTTAAAGGACAAGACTTCTTCATCTCTTTCTTGTTGTTGTCTTGTTTGGGAGAGGACCATGGACAATGTCCGTTTTTGTTCCATTTCTTGTGAAACATTATAAGGTTCCTACATTGAAAAAGAAAAACAAGTTACAATGGCCATATGGTGACAACACGGAATCACCAATGAAGGGAAGATTTTACAAATCCTAAAATCAAACCTCAAGTTCTGCAATCCCCACCACAAACAATAGATGTACTTCTCTAAAAACACAGAAGAGAGAACATTATTTTGGACTGCAGAGTGGTTAATAAACAGTTTATAGATTGGGGTTGTGAGCTTGAGGGTAAGAAAGCAAATATCATACAAGACTTCATTATCACATACCCTGAAAAAATTAGACTTAGAACAAATCAGCATAGATCTCAACAAAATCATCAACAAAATTTCTAAACAAGTTGAAAAAACCATACCTTGCAATCAACCACAGTTCTCAGCTTCTTTGCGAAAAACATCAAGAACAGAATCATCAACTAAATTTCTAAACAAGTTGAATGTCTCGGTCGATCTATCTTTCTCAAATCGTCTTTTTGCTTGAAAACTTTGTTGTTTTTGTCAACTATTTTGGAATCGTTTTCAACGAAGCTTGAGCTACAGATTTTGAACTCTTACAATAAACTTAGTTTTGGGACCAAACTGATGCAAACTAATATTGACCTTTGTCCTAATATCTTTCAGCTTCTTATCTTGTTTATTTCTAATATTTAAATCAATATAAAATAAAAAATTTCAAATCAGCTTTAAATGGTCCAGCAATGCTACATTTAACGTTTTTTTCATAAAAAATTAACGGAAGGATCAAAATATGTAACGAAATGTTAGTTAAGGGATCAAAGCGAAATATTGAGTAAAGTTAAGGAACAAAAGCGAAATATTGAGTAAAGTTAAGGGAACAAAAGAGGTATTAGGCCTAATTTATTCTATATTAAATATTAAATAATAAATAATTCACTAATCAAATAACAAGTTATTAAAAAAAAAGTATTCTAACCATCAAGATTATTTATGAAAAAATGGAGGAGGATCAACAAAATCTTAAAAGAAATAAAGTTGAGAGATAAAAAATTAAATTTTATAATAGGGATCAAAAGTTAAAAACAGAGAATCAAAAAATCAAAAATGCATTTAATATTTTTTATTTAGTTGAGTTTTTTAATCTTTGAGGGTTTTATTTTATTATTTATTGGTATTATATAATGCGGTCTAACTTTAATTTTTTTTAGCTAATTTATCTCTTTTCTTTGGTTTAAATATTTACAGCGTTTTCATATTTTAATATTTTAGAGCCTATCAATTTGCTCTTTTGGTTTATTGCTTCATAAGTTAGTGTTCTATCACCATTTAATCTATCCTCCATTACTCTTTATTATTCAACTCTTACAGCAATATCATCTACATCATCTAATCCATACAAATCATATGCACCTTCACATAACTCGTGCATTTATGGATATTATTACAACTACCAACACCAACTCAAAATTCTTACCCACAACATGAAACTTTTCACAAACTAAAAACTATCTAAAAAATCTTTGAATGAACATTTTAAATTCTCAAAAAGATCTACTTGTGATGTAAAAATTCATCACAATTTCTAAAAATTGTTTAGACTCACAAAAAAATTTCATAAAAATATTGTTAACAAAAACTAGAATAATCATCTGAAAAAAATAGAAGAAACAACAACAATACGTTATATATTTTGCACAAGTTGAGACTCAAACAAACAAATTTCCCTTTGTTGGAGACAAAAGTTATGCAAATCCATCTCTGAAACCACCAAAGCAAATAAATGGATTGTTGAAATATTTTAATAATTTTGTATTATATTAGTTTTTTAATAATTATGTGGTCAAATATATTTAGTTAATTATATTAATTATTTTATCAATTAAGTGTCTTAAATAATTAAGTGATTAAATAATTAAAAGATTATTTATTTATTTTTTAGAAATTATTTAATTAATTAATTAAATAAATAATTTGATATGACCTCAAATATGAGTGGACGTTAGGATGATCCATTTGAAAATAATGAAAATTCTAATTGGTCATCACACTATATATAGACTATGGTCTCCAATATACGATAAACAAGTCTCTCTTCTCCTTATCTGAAGAGACTTCGAGGCCTAAAGAATATCGGTTGAGGAAGAACTACAAAAGCCATCAACTTCTGGATTTTTGGATTACCGTCAAAGGATTTTTTTCAATGAATCCAGGTATTTTAAAATCAATTTATCGATTCTTTAATTTTATACATGCTTGATTTTCACGCCTAATTTATATATTATAATTTGTTGAGCATATATATTTTGATTAATTGTTATTAATCTAAATCTTACCAATGATATTAGAGCTTTAGATTATATGATTAAATTATTTATATAAATGATATATAATTATGTAAATTTTATTGAATATATTGTTGAAGTTGTTATTGTTATCGAAATAGTGATTGTGGTGAATTTGCTTTTATGATTTCAATTGGTTGGTTAATTATTACTTTTAGAGAGTTTCTTAATACACCACCCAAGTTTCTTAGGCACCACGTGAAATTTCTTTTTTGCCCCCAGTTTCTGGATGTGCACATCCGGACGCACCGGTTTTTAAAAAAACGTTGATGTGTTTCGGATATGCATATCCGGAAACATTTCTGATGTGCACTTCCGGAAGGATTTCTTATTAATTCGCGCCAGACCTTCTTCCTCCCCCTTATTCTTCACTTTTTCATTTTCCAAACTCTCTCAAACTCTCAAATTTTCAATCCCACAAATCTCGATTTTTCCACTCGAGTTCGGCGCAGAGAAACTTCTACAACGATCAAGACACTCCAAATCCTCCGTATCTCATTTTAATCGGTAAATTTTCAAATTTAGAGTTTCAGAGTTATTTTCGAGTAATAGATTTAGAGTAGACATTTAGGTGTAGAAATTGTTAGGTTGTATGAATAACATAGGTTAGAGACAATGTAGGTCTTGTTTTCTGCTTCAAACGGACGATCAGGGCATTAAAATGCCCTTTTGCATGGTACAGTAGCCATGGTTGCCATTTTGAACTTCAAAATACGTATCGGATGTGCAGATCCGGAAAGATTGTAACGTTAAATATTCTGAGTGCTTCCGGATGTGCACATCCGGAAATACCCAACGTTAAAAATTTGGTGTCCTTCTGGATGTGCACATCCGGAAGACACCCAACGTTAAATATTTTGCATATTTCCGAATGTGCACATCCGGAAGACACTTGGTTTTTTTTTTAGTTTGTTTGTTTGTTTTTGTTTAATTATTTTTAAAAAGTTCTAATTTATTTTTTATGCTTTGCAGACTAGATGGCTGGCAGAGACGATCGTATCATACATGGACGGACAACTCAACACGCATGTGTCTAACGTGAGTGGATGCAGTCTACAGCCGAGGCTTCCGGCGCAGAGGGAGTTGGGGTAGCCCCTACAGCTGAGGGACATCCTACACCACAGTCATCCACATCACAGGTTCGGGCCACTTCCACATCACAGGTACAAACCACTCCCCCTTCAGTCGCCGATTCTACATCTCGGAGGCGTCACGTTTCTACTAGCAGTTCATCAGGGCCCCTATATCGTCGGAAGACTCCAGCTCCATCAGCTGCTCTTACTCGTTCCCCTGTTCCTATTCCTGTTCCAGAGGATGATCACCCAACACATGAGGGTGTTGACGCCGATGACGATTTCAATGAGCTGGGGGGTTACCCCGGGGGACCGTCTGATATGTCCCTACTCATGGGGTACTCTGAGCATACTGCCAGATATGTCTGGCTAGGAGAGGTAACCTTTCTCGGTTTATTTATAGAATTATTTACGTTGAAAGTATTTTCATTTGTAACATTGTTTTATTTGGAAATTATCAGGAGAAGGATTCCCAGAAGTTATATAACCATGGGGGCAAGGTTATATACATGCTTGAGATGCTGCCAGGGGATCAGTGGTTCACGTCTGTAGATGGAGGTGGACATGATGGAGATGCTGATTGCAGAGCTTGGGGCTAGCCCAGATGAGGCACTTGCGGAGGTGACCCAGTTGAGGCCGCGCACACGTTCGGTTCTCCTTTCTGATACGCAGATTTGATGAGGAGCTTGATGAGGCATGACAAGCAAAAGGGGATGCAGCTGCGGTGGAGATCCACAGGCAGCGTGCCCTGAGATGCTACTACTTGTTTTTGCTCAGGACGCAGGTGTTTGTGGACACCAGCGCCTATTATGTTGATGTCGTCTACCTCAGGTACCTTTTGGATCAGACAGAGATCCATACGTACAACTGGGTGGTGTAACACCCCCAATCTATACCCCCAAATAATAAAGCAGTAAAAGAAAATTCAAAATTTCGTCAGAGTATATTTAAATTATCATGGCATAGACCGAGGGGTCGCATCAAATTGAAAACAATTCATACAACACCTGCTCATAATATACAACAGTGGGGTAGCAATCAACAGAGGAACTCAGTTCCTTACACCCACATTTCAGGATTTAGAATAAAAGCGGAAAATCTAAAACTGAATATCATACATATATATATATATATATATATCACATGAAAAGTTTGTCATACATCAAGTTGTACATGCACAAGCCAAAAGATATATATACAGAATATACAAATAACCACTAACGGCCACCCTAACTACCCGGTGTCACATATCAGAGCCGACCGACAAAAGAATGAAGACGCAAAGCTTCACAAAAATACCTCCAGCAACTCTAATCTGCAATGCCTCATAGAGCATTATAAAACAGCAGAAGGGTGAGAAAAACAACCATAATATAATTGCATACAATTATATATATAACACGAAAATACACACATATATACGATTCTCACCACAACTCACGCCATAATGCAAACACAAGGCATTTCAAGGAATAATTCATATTTCCATCACAACACATATCCATATACCAATCTATCCACAATTCCACACATAAACAACCATTAATGATTTATGCAAATGCAAGAGACCGACACGACGACTCTATGCATATGCACATGCGGTACCGACTTCCATTGTTTCTCATCGCTAGTTCACTCAGGAACTCTGCTGGAATCATCGCTCGTTATATCACTATAACTCCCCGTCGGGCATACGATGTTCCCCGTCGCTCACACCTCTTTGTATAAGGCACACGACGTTTATGGATCGCTCACACCTCTTTGTATAAGGCACACGGCCCGATCGCTCACACCCCACATGGGCACACGATCGTCTATAATCATCGCTCACACCTCTTTGTATAAGGCACACGACGTTATAGCGAATTCCCTCTGGAATCCAAACCGTCAGTCAGGACGTCTCAACAATGCATATCATGATGCTTGGCATACAATGACCCATGACATTTAATATGCACACATAAATACATTCATTTACATCGACAAAATCACACTTTGCACTTATGCCCAAAACAATGCATTTAATTTCCATACGGCCACAAATCATCACAACACCATCTAAACACATACATTTACATCATACAACAGCACCTTGCACGATACACATCAATTACGTACAAGTATAACGACAAAAGTCGACAAATGACATTATTCCCGATTTTCTGACATAATTAAATCGGCTAACAATGCCCAAATCATCATAATAAGAAAGTACAGTTCAATAGCTACACAACGATACCAAGAATGTAAAAATCGGATAAACGGAACACAAGTTACGAAAGAAAACGAAAAACGATATTTTGAAAAGTCACATTTTGCAATTGTCCTGTCCATACGCGTATTGCCCTGAGCCATACGCGTATGAGCAAAGACTCATTTTTCCCAAAGTTCACGTGTAAAAGTCCGTACGCGTAATGCCCAACCTCGTACGCGTATTGCCCTGAAATGCTACGCGTATCATACGCAAATGGGCAGATGGCCGAGCAAAATAACATCCCATACGCGTATTGGCCCATGACTCGCCCTCCATACGCGTATTGCCAAGGTCCATACGCGTATGAACATGCCCCATACGCGTATGACCTGGAAAAACCAGAAAAATTTCTTCTGCATAATTTTCTTACGGGTTCCAATCCAAAACACCCTAAATTTCACCTACACACCAGAAAATTGCCAATACAATGTCCAATAACAAGTATCTATCATGTACTAACAATTATGGATACTAAAAACATGATTTCTAACACATTAAATCAAGTTCTACTCACTTTTACCAAAAATGGGTTTTACCAAATATTTTCATTTCAATCCAACAAACATCACAAATACACATACATAATCATACACAATCATACAATAATTGAGTTTCGCACCCTTACCCGATTAAATCGATTCTAGGAGTTGATTTTTCTTTGATTTCCCAAGCTTTTCTCACTTTTCTCTTCTTCTTCTCTTTTCTCTCCTTTTTCTTTCTTCTCCCTTTCTTTCTTTCTATTTTTCTCTCTTCTATTTTCTATTTTCTTACTTAATGAAAAATATCCTAAAATGACCAAAATACCCCCATACTCAATTATCTCGCAAACGATCCCAAAACCCGATAAAATATCACAACATTGACAAATAACATATTTTCAAATAAAAGTCGAAAATAAAATAAAATAATAATAAAATAATCAAACGACTCGATTAAATAAAACTCACACAAAAACTGGGTCGTTACAACTCTCCCCCACTTAGAAATTTTCGTCCTCGAAAATATTACCTGAGATGAACAACTTTGGATACGCCTCCCGCATCCGACTCTCCAACTCCCAAGTCAAATTGCCCTCAGCAGCGTCTCCCCACGCCACTTTCACAAGTGCAATGTCCTTGCCCCTCAACCTCTTCACCTCGCGATCCAAAATCTCAACCGGTAATGCCTCAACTGTAAGGTTCTCCCTTACCTCCACCTCATCCATCGGAATCACATGCGACGGATCCGGAACATACTTCCGAAGCTGTGAAACATGAAACACATCGTGCAAATTCGACAGATTCGGCGGCAACGCCACCCTATAAGCCACAGCACCCACTCTCGCGGATATCTGGTAAGGACCAATAAACCGAGAGGTAAGTTTCTTCGATTTCAATTCACAGCCCACACCTGTTACCGGCGTAACCCTCAGAAATACATGATCGCCCTTTTGGAACTCAAGATCCTTCCGTCTACGATCATGATAACTCTTTTGTCTACTTTGAGAAGCTTTCATCTTCTCACGAATAAACTTCACTTTCTCCGTCGTCTGTTGCACCAACTCTGGTCCAACCACCGTTCTCTCACCAGATTCGTGCCAACACAACGGTGTCCGACACCTTCGTCCATACAATGCTTCAAACGGTGCCATTCCAATACTAGAATGGAAACTGTTATTATACGTAAACTCAATCAAAGCAAGATAACTATCCCACGCACCACCTTGTTCCAAAACACACGCTCTCAACAAATCCTCCAAAGTCTGAATCGTCCTCTCCGTCTGACCATCCTTTTGCGGATGATAAGCCGAACTCAATCTCAATTTAGAACCCAAATCCTTCTGTAAACTTTCCCAGAATCTCGAGGTAAATCTAGGATCTCGATCAGAAACAATACTCAATGGAACCCCATGCAACTTCACAATCACACTAATGTAAATCTCAGCTAACCGCTCCAGAGTAAAACTGATGTCAATCGAAATAAAATGAGCCGATTTAGTCAGCCTATCAACAATCACCCAAATAGCATTATGCCCTCACTGAGTATTCGGTAACCCTGTTACAAAATCCATGGAAATACTATCCCACTTCCATTCCGGAATATCCAACGGTTGCAACAAACCACTAGGCCTCAGATGTTCCACCTTCGATTTTTGATAAGTCAAACATGCATAAACAAACTGAGCCACATCTCTTTTCAATCCAGACCACCAGAAAATCTTCTTCAAATCTTGGTACATCTTATTCGCTCCCGGATGTATACTCAAATTACTCCAGTGTCCTTCCTCCAAAATCATCTTTTTCAACTCCGCATCATCAGGAATACAAATCCTACCTCGGAATCTCAAAACACCATTAATATCCACTTGAAAATCACTATTCGCATCTTTTTCTCCATCCAACATCAAATCCACAAATTTCACATCCAGCTTTTGTTTCTCACAAACAGTCATCAGAAAATCATTAGTAATCGTTAGCATACCAAGCCTAACGCTATCCGACGTCACTTCACAAACCAAACTCAAGTCTCTAAACGATTCCAAAAGTTCCCACTCTTTAACCATTAAAGCGGACATATGTAACGATTTCCGGCTCAATGCATCGGCTACCACATTAGCTTTACCAGGATGGTAATTCAAGCCAAAGTCGTAGTCCTTCAAGAATTCCAACCATCTACGTTGCCTCATATTAAGCTCTTTCTGATCAAACAAATATTTCAAACTTTTATGATCACTAAAGACTTCAAACCTTGCACCGTAGAGATAATCCCTCCAAATCTTTAACACAAAAACCACAGCCGCTAACTCAAGATCATGAGTAGGATAATTCTTCTCATGAACTCTTAATTGCCTTGAAGCATAAGCCACCACCTTACCCTCTTGCATCAGAACACCACCTAGACCAATCAAAGAAGCATCACAATAAACCACAAATGGTTCATTAGGATTCGGCAAAATCAAGATCGGAGCTGTCGTCAATCTTCTCTTCAGCTCATTAAAACTTTCCTCGCACCGAATATCCCAAATGAACGTTTGCCCTTTACAAGTCAACTAGGTCAAAGGAAGTGCTAGTTTCGAAAAACCTTCAATGAACCTGCGATAATAACCAGCCAAACCCAAAAAGCTTCGAATTTTAGTAACGGATCTCGGAGCCTCCCATTGTAGAACTGCTTCTACTTTAGATGGATCCACAGCAATACCATTACCTGAAATTACGTGTCCAAGAAAACTCACTTCCGAAAACCAGAATTCACACTTGGACAATTTAGCAAAAAGCTTCATTTCCTTCAAAAACTGCAAAACAATACGCAAATGTTCTGCATGCTCCTCCCGAGACTTAGAATAAATTAAGATATCATCAATAACCACAACGACAAATCGATCCAGATGCTCGTGAAAAATACGATTCATGTATTCCATAAACACACCTGGCGCATTAGAAACCCCGAACGGCATCACAGAATATTCATAATGACTGTATCGTGTCCTAAAAGCCGTCTTCTGAATGTCTTCCTCCTTCACCCTTATCTGATGATACCCCGACCTCAAGTCAATCTTACTGAACACACACGCATCAACTAACTGATCCATCAGATCATCAATCCTTGGAAGAGGATACTTATTCTTGATCGTCACCTTATTCAACTGGCGATAATCAATACATAATCGCATACTTCCATCCTTCTTTTTCACCAACAAAACTGGAGCACCCCAAGGAGAAACACTTGGTCTCACGAACCTCTTTTCCAATAACTCATTCAACTGTTTCTTTAACTCCACCAACTCAGATGCCGACATACGATAAGGTGCCATAGAAACAGGTCTAGTACCAGGAACTAGATCTATAGAAAACTCCACCTCCCTCTCTGGCGGCAAGTCTGAAATATCCTCAGGAAACACTTCCGGAAATTCACACACCACAGGAAACACATCAAGTGAAACTTGACTATCCACAGCCAACGATGCAAACAATCCAAAAAACTGAGCTTCCTCCGCCAAAAGTTTCTTCAACTCTTTGGTAGATAAGGAACTCGAGTCTTCGTCTTCCTCAAGAGAAGGAAACCTTACCAACTTATGATAACAATCAATGTGAACTCAATTGAATTGTAACCAATTCATACCCAGAACCACATCTAAACTCTCCAACGGCAAACACACCAAATCCATCTCAAAGTCTTTACCATAAATGGTCAAAGGACATCTTAGACAAACCAAAGACGTAGTTACTGACCCCATTGCTGGAGTATCAATAACCATCTCACCACCCATCAAAGACATCTCAAGATTCAAACGTTTCACGCACTCAGATGAAATAAACGAATGAGTCGCTCCAGTATCAATAATAGCAACTAAAGGCGTACTATTAATAAAACAAGTACCTCTGATCAGACGATCTGCACTGGAAGTCTGAGTTCCCGATAATGCAAACACTTTCCCACTAGCTGGAGCTTGCTTCAGTTTCGGACACTTCGTACCAACATGTCCCAGCTCACCACAATTAAAGCACTTCACCACATTCTTCTTACAATCAGCTGCAATGTGTCTTATACCTCCACAGTTAGAACACTTCCTAAAATCTTTCCTGCACTCAAACTGACGATGCCCGACTTCACCACACCTATAACATCTCATAGGACCAGACATTCCTCCTCCACCTGACCTTTTCTCAAAATTCCCTCTCTGTTTACCTTTATCAGCTGGTGTCACATACGGACCACCACGGAACTGTTGTTTCCCTTTCCTCTCGCTCACACTCTTATAGTGAGTAGAATGAGCCTTACTGTCCTCTTCATAAATCCTACAACAATCTACCAAATCAGAAAACCTCTGAATCCTCTGATAACCAATCGCCTGTTTTATCTTAGGACGCAATCCATTCTCAAACTTAACACACTTAGAAAATTCAGCAGTCGCTTCAGCATAATGAGGATAAAACTGCACAAGTTCCACAAACTTAGCAGTATAATCAACAACAGACATATTACCTTGTTTTAGTTCCAAGAACTTTATCTCCTTCTTTCCTCTTACATCTTCAGGAAAATACCTCCTCAGAAACTCCGTACTAAACACAGCCCAAGTAATTTCCTCCTCCGCAGCTTCCAACACACGACGAGTACTAACCCACCAGTCATCAGCCTCCTCCAATAACATGTGAGTACCCAGTCTCACCTTCTGATCCTCCTCACAATCCATCACTCGGAAAATACTTTCAATCTCTTTCAGCCAAATTTGTGCACCATCCGGATCATATCTTCCATTGAAGACAGACGGTTTATTCTTCCCGAACTCATCATTACCAGCAGCATGAGGTGCACCCTGCACAGCACGAGCCATAACTTGCATAGCCGCAGCCAAAGCAGCATCGTTCCTACCAGCCATATTCTGTTCATTTCCAATAACAGAAACTATGGTTAAACAAACAACTCATCCAACCACAACGACCAACAAGGACTGACACAACTGACACGGACTGACACAAACTGGCTCTGATACCACTTAATGTAACACCCCCAATCTATACCCCCAAATAATAAAGCAGTAAAAGAAAATTCAAAATTTCGTCAGAGTATATTTAAATTATCATGGCATAGACCGAGGGGTCACATCAAATTGAAAACAATTCATACAACACCTGCTCATAAAGATATGCAACAGTGGGGTAGCAATCAACAGAGGAACTCAGTTCCTTACACCCACATTTTAGGATTTAGAATAAAAGCGGAAAATCTAAAACTGAATATCATACATATATATATATATATATATATATCACATGAAAAGTTTGTCATACATCAAGTTGTACATGCACAAGCCAAAAGATATATATACAGAATATACAAATAACCACTAACGGCCACCCTAACTACCCGATGTCACATATCAGAGCTGACCGACAAAAGAATAAAGACGCAAAGCTTCACAAAAATACCTCCAGCAACTCTAATCTGCAATGCCTCATAGAGCATTATAAATTAGCAGAAGGGTGAGAAAAACTACCATAATATAATTGCATACAATTATATATATAACACGAAAATACACACATATATACGATTCTCACCACAACTCACACCATAATGCAAACACAAGGCATTTCAAGGAATAATTCATATTTCCATCACAACACATATCCATATACCAATCTATCCATAATTCCACACATAAACAACCATTAATGATTTATGCAAATGCAAGAGACCGACACGACGACTCTATGCATATGCACATGCGGTACCGACTTCCATTGTTTCTCATCACTAGTTCACTCAGGAACTCTGCTGGAATCATCGCTCGTTATATCACTATAACTCCCCGTCGGGCATACGATGTTCCCCGTCGCTCACACCTCTTTGTATAAGGCACACGACCCGATCGCTCACACCCCACATGGGCACACGATCGTCTATAATCATCGCTCACACCTCTTTGTATAAGGCACACGACGTTATAGCGAATTCCCTCTGGAATCCAAACCGTCACTTAGGACGTCTCAACAATGCATATCATGATGCTTGGCATACAATGACCCATGACATTTAATATGCACACATAAATACATTCATTTACATCGACAAAATCACACTTTGCACTTATGCCCAAAACAATGCATTTAATTTCCATACGGCCACAAATCATCACAACACAATCTAAACACATACATTTACATCATACAACAACACCTTGCACGATACACATCAATTACGTACAAGTATAACGACAAAAGTCGACAACTGACACTATTCCCGATTTTTCGACATAATTAAATCGGCTAACAATTTCCAAATCATCATAATAAGAAAGTACAGTTCAATAGCTACACAACGATACCAAGAATGTAAAAATCGGATAAACGGAACACAAGTTACGAAAGAAAACGAAAAATGATATTTTGAAAAGTCACATTTTGCAATTGTCCTGTCCATACGCGTATTGCCCTGAGCCATACGCGTATGAGCAGAGACTCATTTTTTCCAAAGTTCACGTGTAAAAGTCCGTACGCGTAATGCCCAACCTCGTACGCGTATTGCCCTGAAATGCTACGCGTATCATACGCAAATGGGCAGATGGCCGAGCAAAATAACATCCCATACGCGTATTGGCCCATGACTCGCCCTCCATACGCGTATTGCCAAGGTCCATACGCGTATGAACATGCCTCATACGCGTATGACCTGGAAAAGCCAGAAAAATTTCTTCTGCATAATTTTCTTACGGGTTCCAATCCAAAACACCCTAAATTTCACCTACACACCAGAAAATTGCCAATACAATGTCCAATAACAAGTATCTATCATGTACTAACAATTATGGATACTAAAAACATGATTTCTAACACATTAAATCAAGTTCTACTCACTTTTACCAAAAATGGGTTTTACCAAATATTTTCATTTCAATCCAACAAACATCACAAATACACATACATAATTATACACAATCATACAATAATTGAGTTTCGCACTCTTACCCGATTAAATCGATTCTAGGAGTTGATTTTTCTTTGATTTCCCAAGCTTTCTCACTTTTCTCTTCTTCTTCTCTTTTCTCTCCTTTTTCTTTCTTCTCCCTTTCTTTCTTTCTATTTTTCTCTCTTCTATTTTCTATTTTCTTACTTAATGAAAAATATCCTAAAATGACCAAAATACCCCCACACTCAATTATCTCGCAAACGATCCCAAAACCCGATAAAATATCACAACATTGACAAATAACATATTTTCAAATAAAAGTCAAAAATAAAATAAAATAATAATAAAATAATCAAACGACTCGATTAAATAAAACTCACACAAAAACTGGGTCGTTACAGGTGGCGGCTGCGCTGGCATACACCTATGCTAGGCTCTCCGATGGTTGCCTCTGGGCATCCAAGACTGTGGCAGGCAATTGTACGCTATACGTGGTAACAATCTAATATTCTAAGTGATTTTTTCATTTCTTTTCTTTTTATATTCATTATAATGTTTGACACCCATGTTATGTTTTCCATTTCAGACGTGGATTTTACAGCACTTTCCCAACATTACTGGTTGGGGGAGTGTCGACGGGTACACTGAGGATATGCCACGTGCTGCTGCATTTCTCCTGCTCAGAGGGAACTGGGTGCCCGACCCCTATAGAGTGTATCTTGATTGGATGGCTGCTAAGGACGTTTTATATCACCCCTATGCCGATCATTGTGTGACGCGCCCGTTTGATGAGGTTTCACTGTTCTCAGGATGGTTGGCATGCAGTTCGACCATTACTGCTCGATATCTGCCGGAGCGCATCTTGCGTCAGTTTGGTTACACGCAGACGATACCCAGGATGCCGCATGAGTCTGCTCCTCTAGGCTTGACCCGCCGGCAGATAGATGAGATGTATGCTGACTTGCAGTCTCATTTGGTACCGGAAGAGGCTCAGCCGACCAGAGCGGAGAGAGACTGGAGCGTTGTTGCCGGGTACATCGTGTGGTTCTACACCATCTCACACCTATGCATGGTGCCCACTGCTGAGGGATCGCCACCCAGACCTACTCATCAGGAGATATTAGAGGAGCGGCAATCTCAGCTGGACCATACTCAGGATGTCCTACCTCGCTGTCTTCAGATAGAGCAGATAGCGCGGCAGGCCATTGCGGATAGTCACTTCCCTGAGGGCTCTGGTGCCAGACTTGTCGTGGATAGGATTATTGAGATTGCTCAGGGGCACTTCAGTACCGTAGACATCGAGCCAGGATTGCGGGTAGGGGCAGAGGAGCAGGGGAGCCAGGAGAGATCCTTCGACATACACAGTAATTTTTTGTTTGATGTATTCTATTTATATTACATGTATGTACTGTATTTTGACAGAGGTTTATTATGTATATATATCATTTTATTTTATATATGGATGTTGTCGGTTGTATATTAAGTTGCGACGATATATTAACATATGCGACCAACCAACAAAACCGATTTAAAAAAAAAATAAAGTTCTGTTGTTTTCCGGATCTGCAGATCAGGAATGTTTCTAGATGTGCACTTCCGGAACGCATCAGCGTTTTTTAAAAAATTGGTGCATCCAGATGTGCACATCCAGAATCAGGGGGCAAAACCGGAAATTCAGATGGTGCCTAAAAAACATGGGTGGTGTGATAAGAAATTATCTTACTTTTAATCCAGAGTGCATTGGAGTCTTAGTATTCCTCCATCAAAATCGATGTTGATTTATAAAAATTAAAAGAATCATCTTCTACTATTTTATTAATTATGAAACAAGTTTACTGTAGTCTTAGTATTCCTCTATCAAAATTGATGTTGATCTGAAGGATCATGCATAACAACTTCTGACATATGAAAATCTTGCAAAAGGAAATTCATGTAATCATGCTATGTTGAAATAGTAATTATTACTTTTATGATTTCGATTAGAATGTTCATAAAGAATATTATAAGTAGTATGATGAATATTATATGTGTTCATAACTGAATTGATATTTCAAAGATTGCGGTTTTTTTTAACGGTAATAATACAACAATTTTTATTCTTGTATAATTTTTTTGTGTTAATTTAATTTGAACTTTTTTAATACATTCGAGTACAACCGGTTTATTATACTGGTATTTACATGACATAAACATAATTATTAAGCAATCAGGTAAATTAAAATTGTCTAATAACTTTGATTGGATTAGTTGAAACAACAATTTACAAAAGTAACCTCTATTATTTAAATTTGATTCAAGTATAATTATAAAAGATGTAGTGTGTAATTTTTCATGTGAATTATTTTGATCGGTTAAAAGAAACACATTTTGGCCGAAAATTTGCATACCTGTGATGGTAAATATGTAAAATATGTAGTAATTATCAAGTGTATCCATGTGGCCAATGATTAAAGTCAAAGACATCCATTATCTGACAAGACTTATTACTAATTTTTTATCATTACATGAGAGTACCGCTTACATTTAATTCTTACAATCAAAGATTGTGAATTGATGATTTTTTTTTGGTATCTTGTCTAGGTTTTATTTAATTTGCATATAAAGAATATTGTGCATGTCTATATGGTTATTTGGCATGCCTTTAATGTTATTGTATGTTTGTTTTTTTTTTTTAATGGATACAGTTACTGTGAAACCCCACCAAATTTTGTTGCTCAGATTAACTCTATCCCTATGCTGAGTGGGATGAACTTTAAGTCTTGGAAAGAATTTGTGGAGATCGTGCTTGGATGCATGGATTTAGACTTATCTTTGAGGGAGGTGCGTCTCACCGCCATTGCTGAGAACCCAAATGAAACTAAAATAGAAAAATTGGGCTGATCTAACCAAATTTACCTCTTGATGATCAAAAGATCCATACCTGAAATGATTAGGGACTCGATTTCTGAGAGTGAAATCGCCAAGAAGTTCCTTGAAACTGTGAAGTAATTCTTTACTAAAAATGATAAGGCTGAGACAAGTAGTACCTTGTCCAAACTTATTTCGATGGTTTGTAAAGGCAAAGGGAACATAAGGGAGTCCATCATGGAGATCTCTAATCTCGCATCAAAACTCAAGGCATTGAAGTTAGAACTTCCTAAGGATTTAATTGTGCACTTGGCTTTGATCTCTCTCCCGGCACACTTTAGGCAATTCAAATTAAGTTACAATACTCAGAAGGACCAAATGGTCTCTCAATGAGCTCATATCTCACTGTGTGCAGGAGGAAGAGAGGCTAAAGAGAGAGAAGACAGAAAGTGCTAACTTGGCTACCAGTTCTTAGAATAAAAGGAAGAAACCTGCGAGAAATTTTTCTCAAAATAAGTAGGCAAAAGAACAACCTAAGTAGACCACTTTCTTCTTTTGCAAAAATGTTGGACACATGAAAAAGAGTGTTCCAAGTATGCCGCATGGCGTGAAAAGAAGGGGTTTCCTATGGAGTCGTCTGCCAAGTGATGTTGAAAGATTCATCTATGTGGGCGATGACAATAAAGTTGTAGTAAAGGCTATAGGGACTTTTAGATCATTATTAAAGATTGGTTTTCATTTAGATTTGATTGAGACTTTTGTTGCACTGTCTATTAGACATAATTTAATTTCTATTTCTATTTTGGACTAATCAGGTTAAACTTATTCGTTTGGAAATAATAAATTTAGCCTCTCATATGACTCAAATGTTGGTAGTTACGGTTCTTGGAATGATTATCTTTATATGCTTGATATTGAATGTCCTTATAACAAAATAATGCAAAATAGAGTCACATGTTACAAAACAAAAATTAAATGAGAATTCCTCCACTTTATGGTATAAACGATTAGGACAAATATATAAACAAAGATTTCAGAGGCTTATGTCAGACGATATTCTTAGATCCCTTGGTTTGTCGGACTTTCAAGTCTGCATTTAATGTATCAAGGGTAAGCAAACAAACAAGAGGAATTTCCATGTTGAAAAAGTTAAGGATGCCTTAGAACTAATTCATACCGATATATGTGGTCCTTTCCCTATATGTTTTTGGAATGGACAACAGCATTTTATTATGTTCATAGGTGATTACTCGAGGTATGGCTACCTGTATTTGATTCATGAGAATTCTCAATCTTTGGACGTGTTCAAGTCATTCAAAGCTGAAGTCGAACTTCAACTTGGAAAGAAAATAAAAGTTGTCAAATCCGACCGTGGTGGTGAATACTATGGTCCGTATGATGGATCAGAGAAAAAATTTCTAGGGACCTTTGCACTTTTCCTTGATAAGTGTGGAATTGTTCCGCAATACACAATGCTAGGAAAAGCCAGCATGAATGGAGTTGTAGAACAACGAAACCAGACTCTTAAGGACATGGTAAGGAGTATGATTAGTCATTCTTCTCTTCCAGAGTCATTTTGGGGAGAAGAATTAAAGAGCACAATTTATATCCTTAATAGAGTACCTAGTAAAGTAAAAGCTAAGACCTCTTGTGAGCTCTAGACTGGGAAAAAGCTCAGCGTTATACACCTGCACATTTGGGGATGTCCAGTTGAAGTGAGGCCTTATAGGCATCATGAAGGTAAGTTGGATGCAAAGAAAGTTAGCTATTATTTTATTGGATACACTGAATGCTCTTACGGGAAATGCAAGATTCCTTGAGGATGTAGAGTTTGGAGGGGACGGAGACATAAGGAGTGTTGCCTTTGATGAAGAAACTATTTCTCACAATAATCAAGTATTTATACCTATCTTTGTTCAAGAAACATATCCTGAAATAAACAATGATGATATTCCTAACATCCCTCAAGTACAAGACAATACTGAGTTTCTTCCTCAAGCACCACCTATAGTTCAAACTCAACAACCTCAAGAGCCACCATTAAGAAGGTCCACTAGAGAGAGCAAGAGTGCAATATGAGATGATTATGTTGTATTTCTTCAGAAACGTGAGGATGGCATTGGTTTGACTAAGGAAGATCCTATAAACTTTAGTCAAGCTATGCGAAGTCCAAACTCTCTTAAGGGGGTTGCTACCATGAAGGACGAGATGAAATCGGTGGCTGACAATGATGGTTGGGATCTCTTTAAATTACCTGAAGGAAAGAAATCCATTGGTTTTAAATGTATATTTAAAACTAAAAGGGATTCAAAGGGTAACATTGAGAGATATAAAGCTCGTCTTGCCGCAAAAGGATTTACTCAATATGAAGGAATTGACTATAAAAAGACTTTCTCTCCAGTTTCTTTGAAAGACTCTCTTAGGGTCATAATGGCATTGGTAGCTCATTTTGATTTAGATTTACATGAGATGGATGTGAAGACTGCGTTTCTAAATGGAAACATTGAAGAGATAATATATATGGTGCAACCAGAAAACTTTGTGTCAGGAGACTCAAAGTCTATAGTTTGCAAACTCAAGAAATCCATTTATGGCCTTAAATGGGCTTTCCGTCAATGGTATTATAAATTTCATCAAGCAATATCCTCATTTTGTTTTGAGGCTAATCCGATTGATAACTGCGTATACCAAAAATTCTGTGAGAGTAAACTCGTTTTCTTGGTACTATATGTAGATGATATCCTTTTGGAAAGCAACAATATAGGCTTATTACACGAAACCAATAGATTTCGCACAAATAAATTTGAGATGAAAGATCTTGGGGCAACCTCGAGGTATTATAGGATTGTCACAAAGGAGCTATATTGATACAGTTCTGGATAGATTCTCCGTGAAAGATAGTAAACCAGAAGACACACCCATTGCTAAAGGAGACAAGTTTTGTGTAACGCTCCGATTTATTTTAATTATTTTTCGTATTTAAAATTGTATGATGTTGTGTATTTGTGTATGATTATGTGTGTTTTGGTTGAGGTTGGGTTTCCTTAGTATGGAGTGGAAACCTTAGAATTATAGAAAATAAGGTATCGGAGAGTGTGCGGCCAATGGGATAGAGATATGTGGTGTGGTTAGTAAATAATTATTAATTTATATAATTTAGTTGGAATTAATTAGATATAAATAATTAGTTTAATTATTTAATTTAATTAAAATTGGATAAGATGAGTGGAGAGATGATAAGGACAAGGTGGTCCATTCATGAGGATTAGTAAGGGTAAAGATGGAAAAACATATTAGGGGTCTAAGGGTTATAGTTGGAAAAAGGAGGAAATTGGAAAGAAGAGAATCATTGTGGTGATCGATCGTATTCTGAGGAAAAGAGGAATGAAGAGAGAGGCAGAGCTAGGGCTTAGAGAGCTTCAAAGAATCTCCATCTAAGGTAAGGGTGGCGTTCTTTAATCTCTAAGGGTTGCATAATCTTTGTATGAGGGTAGATAAACCTTTAGGATCATCCTATGTGTTGTTTGTGTTGATTTGGGAATTGGAGTTTTTGTATGTCGGAGGTTTGGATAAGAGGAAAAATGCATACATTGATCGGTTAGATTGTGGCCTATGTATTCCTAATTGTATGCATGACAATATGTGATTATATGTGTGCTTTTGGGGCTGTTTGTGGGTAAAATCGGGGAAGGGTTGGGACTGTTTTGGGTTGAAATCGCAACTGCAGAATTGCAGAATCGCGTTGTTCGCAATGCGAACAAAAGTTCGCTGGGCGAAAGTTCGCCCCAGATTCGCAAAGCGAATGAGGCAGCGAACGAAGTAAAAGTAGAGTAATTCTGGGATGTGTGGTGGGGAAGTTCGCCCCAGATTCACAAAGCAAACTTCTGGCGAACTCCAGTTCGCTAAGCGAACAAAGAGCGAGTGGAGGAGGGGAAACGTGACTCTCTGGTTTTTGTATGGGAGGAGTTGTTCGCTGGAAAGTTCGCTAAGCGAACTCCTAGCGAAGGGCAATTCGCAGAGCGAACTCGCAGCGAATATGACAGTGTTGTTTGCTGCTGTTACGGACATAATTTTTCTAAACTTCAGAAATTCATAACTTTTAACCTGTGTGTCCATTTCAGTCGCCGTTCAAATCGTTGGAAAACTGATTTCATATACATTTTGATAAAATTAATTTCAAGGTCATAATTCCAACTATTTGATGCAGTAGTCGGGTTTTCATGTATGTGTTGTGTGTTATGTGTCAAAACGATGAATTCAGTTATGTGTATGCGTGTTGTGGTTGTGGATTGCTGTTGTGGTATGTGTTGGCAGGTATATGTTGCGTATTGGACAGTTATAATATGATGTATTGACGCATTTAGTTGTCGTTGTATGTTGCCGTTGTATGCATGCCATGTTGCATAAATTGTGCGGTAAGTCGTGTGCCCATGTGGGGTGTGAGCGTCTTATCGGGATTCTTTGAAATAGAATCGTATTGTTGTTGTTGTTGTTGTTGTTGTTGTTGTTGAGGTGATCGTGTGCCCATGTGGGGTGTGAGCAATCACGGACGTCGTGTGCCCATGTGGGGTGTGAGCGACTGATATAGAAATTCCGACGGGAATTATGATCATGAAAAAGGGATCGAGCTGGTACCACATGCATTGAGTCAAGTTGTGGGTCTCATTGCATTACATCACATTGTATTGTATTGTGAATCGTATGATTATCTGTTGTATGTGCAAAATGGTAGTTTCGTTGATGTTGTGATTATAGGGTGAGCTATATGTGGATTATGTTCTTTCATACTTATCTTATGCATTTCTTATGATTGATTTGAGAATCTCACCCCTTCTGTTTGAATGTTACCTCCACGTGGGTAACGTGCAGATGAGCAGGATTAGTGCGGAGTTGAAGTTAGTGAAGATGAAGTCTTCCCTTTTATTTCGTTGAGTCGCGTCTGCTCTGATTGTAACACTGGGTTTCGGAACGCTTGTCGTTGTTTATTTTATTAATTGTCGATACTTTATTTACTTGATGATGATCATGTGGTAGTAAATTTGTAATGTTTCAGTTGAATTCTGCTGCTTTATGAGAAGATTAATCAAGCATGCTTATATCGATGATATCTATGTGTTACATGTCGTATGCATGAGCAGATGTATTGTTGAAAGTAGCATCCTAAGCGTTTGTATGTTTTATTTTACTCTGGTATTCTACTATTATTTGTCGCGGGGGTTTAGGGTGTTACATAGTGGTATCAGAGCAGGTCAGTCTGTCCGGCCAAGTCGTCGAGTCGTTGTGGTGTGATAGTTGAATACTGTCGATGTTGTTTGTTCCTTAGTATGTGATATGTGTGTGAAACACTATCAGTGCTTTCTTATTTTTGTAATCCCTTGTTTGCAGGATGAGAGTGAGACAAGTGGGGGAGAAGCTTGTGTTTCTCCAAGATGCTTCAGGTGTGGAGTGTTGGCTTAGTGTGTCGTTGATTGCAAGAGTGAAATTATTGATTGGGACAATGTTGTTCCCGTTGTTGGGGAGATCGGATATAATGTTACTGCATGAGGGAGTGCAGTGTTGGATTGTTAACCTGTTTGATAATGGTGTGATCCTAGAGGGAAGACGGTTAGGTGTCCTCGTTGTTCGCTTCCTTGTGAGGGGGAAGACGATGTTTTTGCTAAAGATTGGTCAGCGATGTGTGGAGTATCCTGACATGTTTCCTAAGGATGGGCACAGTTTGTCTTCAGTTGGAACAAGATGATGTTATTCTTGAGACGCATTAGTAGGAGCTAAACCCTGTGTTTACCAATCGTTTGGATAAGTAAGGTAGTGTGTTGCTGATTTCAAGAATGTAGGAGTTGTGAGAGGGCGTTATTTCCGAAACTGAAGGAAATACATAAATAATGCTTATGTCAACTAAGGATTGTGCCTTAGATAGCTTGTGCACGAGATGCAAGGAACACTATTATAGTTTGGTAAATATGGTTTATTCCCCATCATGATGATCGGCTGTCTATTGACAAATTGAGGAACTGATCACCCTTAATCTCTTGTTGATAGTAGACGGGATCATGCGGGATGGAATAGATGTATCTTGTCGGCTTAGATAGTATGTTCAGTGAATTGTTCGAGGTTACGCAAAGTGCTTACAAATGGTTTTTATGAGCCGATGCAGATTCTTATATATCTGAAGGTGAGGCAGATTTGAGGTTTTGTACGTCGGTAAGTTGGGATGTCTCTGAGAGGAAATGATCTGGTATCGTTGATGGTTGCTTCTTAGAGAGCAAAGAGTGAACTTAACTTTGATGAAAGTGAAGAGTTAAGGTTATACCTGCCAAGTAAGTAGAAGAACTCTCAAGAGATGATGCTCAGATGTTTGCCATGTTTGCGATGATGGTGTCCTGGAGATTAGCAGTGAAGTCACACGATGAACTGCCAGTTGTGCGTGAGTTCCAGACGTGTTTCTGGATGACATATAGGATGTGCCACTAAAGATAGAGGTGGAATTCTCTGTTGATCTTGTCCCTGGTACCATATTCTATGGCATCATACATGATCTCGGCGTTAGAATTAGTAGAACTGAAAGAGCAGTTAAAATATTTACTAGAAAGAAGATTTGTGAGACCAAGGGTGTCGCCTTGGAGAGCTTCGGTATTGTTAGTAGAGAAATGGATGATTTGAAGTTCCTTGATGGTATTACTTTGTTAGGGGTTGAAAATCTCGTGTGAACAAAAACCTTGAGTGGGTCGAAACCCTGTAAGAATATTTGATATGGAATGTGGTAACCAGAACCAGAGGTTGTTAAGCTGTTTTGGATAAATTATTTTGAACTCAAAATGAATTTTGAAGGTTGTGTATGTTATGGTTGTGGTAGTATTACTCCTGCATCACTATCATTTGAGAGTGTTGAACCGATACTAAACGGTTGTTTGTTGATAGGGAGGTTATTCTACTGATGGACATAAATGAGATTTGTGTATTGTTTGATGGGTAGGCACTCCAGTGGATAAGTTTGTTTTTATGCAGATTGATAACTCTCCAAAGTGCTTAAGGATAAGTGTCCACTTTCAAGAATAGATGACTTGGAATCTTTGGAACTCGGTTTGAAGTATTACAATATAGGATGATGTTGTTCGGTGCTTGTAATGCGCTTGGGGTGTGTGTGGGGATTACGAATCATATCTTCCATAATTAATCAGATAAGTTCTAAGTGGTGTTCGTTGGGGATATTCTGATCTATTATAAAATCAGAAGAAGAACGTGTAGAGTATTTGAGAATTGAGTTACAAGTATTGAAAGAGATGAAGTTTTATGCTAAGTTATCAAAGCGTAATTTTTGGTTGATAAGGATGAGTTTTCTTAGTTATGTTATTTCATATAAGGGTGTTGTCGTGGATTAATCCAAAGTAGATGCAGTTCTACAATGAGAAAGCTCTGAAGTTGGTTAAGGAGATTAGAGAATTTTTGGACTCAATGGGTTATTACCGCAGGTTACGGAAGACTCTTCCAAGTTAGCATTTCCGTTATCTCAGTTGACTCGCGAAGGGTAAGTCATTAGTTTGGGGGATGTTCGTTGTGAGGAAAGTTTTAGAGAGTTAAAGTAAAAGTTGACTACAGCTCTAGTTTTGATTCTGCCTGAGGCTAAAAAAACGTTTGTGGGGTATTGGGATGTGTTTGTGATGACTTTAGACAGTGTACTAATGTAAGATGGTGAAGTCTTAGCTTATGCCTTACGACAATTGAGGATTCATGAAAGGGTCTATTCTGTTCAAGATTTGGGATTGGCTGCGGTTGCATTTGTGTTGAGGATTCAGAGGTATTATTTTTATGGATCTAGATTCGAAGTGTTTAGTAATCACAAGAGTGTAGAACACCTGTGTGGTCAGAAGGAATAAAGTATGAGACAATGAGGATGGTTGGAATTCTTGATGAGTTACGACCTTGGCTTGAATTATCCTATTGGTAAAGTTAATGTTGTGCCTGATGAGTTAGGTAGAAAGTCTTTTCATATGCCTGCTTTGATGGTCAGAGAATTAGAATTGAGTAGCAGTCCAAAGACTTATATCTGGTGTGTGAGCTGACGCAGTAGAGTGAGAGGTTGGGTATATAAAAGGTGAATGATGACTTCCTGGTGAATATTAGAGAGAGTCATAAGTTGGATGTGAAATTGGTAGATTTGATAGTTGTGAGTAATTAGAGTGCGTAGCAGAAGCGTGATGTAACGCGGTTCGAATATGTGTGCGTGAGCGGTAGGAGTTCAAAGGTTGAACGTTAGGACCTGCAGGAATGGAAGTGATATGGTGAAAGGTTTAAATATTAATCATGTACTACTAGTTACATGTTCGATTGGTGAATCGTAGAATTGTTGTCTTGATGATTGTGTGACCACGAGGTTAGTATTCTGACTATGTTGAAGTGGTTTGGATGACGTTGTGTCGTGGAACTTTATATTCTTATCTCTATGGTTGCCTCATTTCCTATGGTGGCGATCCGAGTGCGGGTAGCTAATTCCTGAGATGGGGAATTAGGGGAGTGTTACCGTAGTGATTGTAACGATTGTGTTGTATTCTGGTTCAAGAGTGAACATGTGTGTGCGTAACTCGATTATCTTTTGCGTTTTGAGTTGGTCGTCGAGTGCATTGCGTGAGCACTGTATCTTGTTGATGTTATTGATGAGGTAGTTTATGGTTTCGTGTTATTCGTGGTGCTGCCTTTTATGATTTGGGGGTTAGAGAGCAGGATGTGAGGGTCGTATCCAGAGTTGTTCGCACGAGGTAAATTTTCGAGGACGAAAATATTCTAAGTGGGGGAGAGTTGTAACGCCCCGATTTATTTTAATTATTTTTCGTAATTAAAATTGTATGATGTTGTGTATTTGTGTATGATTATGTGTGTTTTGGTTGAGGTTGGGTTTCCTTAGTATGGAGTAGAGACCTTAGAATTATAGAAAATAAGGTATCGGAGGGTGTGTGGCCAATGGGATAGAGATATGTGTTGTGGTTAGTAAATAATTATTAATTTAAATAATTTAGTTGGAATTAATTAGATTTAAAATAATTAGTTTAATTATTTTATTTAATTAAAATTGGATAAGATGAGTGGAGAGATGATAAGGACAAGGTGGTCCATTCATGAGGATTAGTAAGGGTAAAGATGGAAAAACATATTAGGGGTATAAGAGTTATAGTTGGAAAAAGGAGGAAATTGGAAAGGAGAGAATCATTGTGGTGATCGATTGTATTCTGAGGAAAAGAGGAACGGAACTGAGAAGCAGAGCTAGGGCTTAGAGAGCTTCGAGGAATCTTCATCTAAGGTAAGGGTGGGGTTCTTTAATCTCTAAAGGTTGCATAATCTTTGTATGAGGATAGATAAACCTTTAGAATCATCCTATGTGTTGTTTGTGTTGATTTGGGAATTTGGGTTTTTGTATGTCAGAGGTTTGGATAAGAGGAAAAATGCATAAATTGATCGGTTAAACTGTGGCCTATGTATTCCTAATTGTATGCATGACAATCTGTGATTATATGTGTGTTTTTGGGGCTGTTTGTGGGTAAAATCGGGGAAGGATTGGGACTGGTTTGGGTTGAAATCGTAACTGCAGAATTGCATAATCGCGCTGTTCGCTGGCCGAAAGTTTGCCCCAGATTCGCAAAGCGAATGAGGCATCGAACGAAGGAAAATTAGAGTAATTCTGGGACGTGTCGTGGGGAAGTTCGCCCCAGATTCGCAAAGCGAACTTCTGGCGAACTCTAGTTCGCTAAGCGAACAAAGAGCGAGTGGAGGAGGGAAAATGTGACTCTCTGGTTTTTGTATGGGAGGATTTATTCACTGGCAAGTTCGCTAAGCAAACTCCCAGCGAAGGGCAGTTCGCAGAGCGAACTCGCAGCGAATATGACAGTGTTGTTTGCTGCTGTTACGGACAGAATTTTTATAAACTTCAGAAATTCATAACTTTTAACCCGTATGTCCGTTTCAGTCTCCGTTCGAATTGTTGGAAAGCTGGTTTCATATAATTTTTTATAAAATTAATTTCAAGGTCAAAATTCCAACTATTTGATGCAGTAGTCGGGTTTTCGTGTATGTGTTGTGTGTTGTGTGTCAAAACGATGAATTCAGTTGTGTGTATGTGTGTTGTGGTTGTGGATTGCTGTTGTGGTATGTGTTGGAAGGTATATGTTGCATGTTGGACAATTATAATATGATGTATTGACACATTTAGTTGTCGTTGTATGTTGTCGTTGTATGCATGCCATGTTGCATAAGTTGTGCGGTAAGTCGTGTGCCCATGTGGGGTGTGAGCGTCTTATCGGGATTCTTTGAAATAGAATCTTATTGTTGTTGTTGTTGAAGTGATCGTGTGCCCGTGTGGGGTGTGAGCGATTACGGACGTCATGTGCCCATGTGGGGTGTGAGCGACTGATATAGAAATTTTGACGGGAATTGTGATCATGAAAAAGGGATCGAGCTGGTACCACATGCATTGAGTCAAGTTGTGGGTCTCATTGCATTGCATAACATTGTATTGTATTGTGAATCACATGATTATCTATTATATGTGCAAAATGGTAGTTTCATTGATGTTGTGATGATAGGGTGAGCTATATGTGGATTATGTTCTTTCATACTTATCTTATGCATTTCTTATGATTGATTTGAGAATCTCACCCCTTCTGTTTGAATGTTACCTCCACGTGGGTAACGTGCAGATGAGCAAGATTAGTGTGGAGTTGAAGTTAGTGAAGACGGAGTCTTCCCTTTTATTTCGTTGAGTCGCGTCAACTCTGATTGTAACACTGGGTTTCGAAACACTTGTCGTTGTTTATTTTATTAATTGTCGATACTTTATTTACTTGATGATGATCATGTGGTAGTAAACTTGTAATGTTTCAGTTGAATTCTGTTGCTTTATGAGAAGATTAATCAAGCATGCTTATATCGATGATATCTATGTGTTACTTATCGTATGCAAGAGCAAGTGTATTGTTGAAAGTAGCATCCTAAGCGTTTGTATGTTTTATTTTACTCTGGTATTCTATTATTATTTGTCGCGGGGATTTAGGGTGTTACATTTTGTCTCAACAGTGCCCAATTATGGATCTTGAAAAAGGATGAGATGCATAAGGTTCCATATGCTTCAGTTGTCGGAAGTCTTATGTATGCTCAAGTTTGCACTTGTCCCGACTTAGCGTTCATTGTAGGAGTTCTTGGAAGATATCTAAGCAAGCCTGGTATACAGCACTGGATAGCAGTAAAGCGTGTAATGCGCTACCTGGAGAGAATAAGAGACTTCGTGCTCACTTATCGGAAGTCGGATAACTTGGATATCATTGGATATTTTGACTCAAATTTTTCCAGATGCCCAGATAGCAGACGTTCCACATCTAGATACATTTTTCTCTTGGCTGGAGAAGCCATCTCCTAGATGTCTTCCAAACAGATTTTAGTGGCTCCCTTCATCATGGCAACAGAGTTTGTGGCATCAAATCATGCAGTTTGGCTGCAGAACTTTGTCATAAGCCTACAATCGTTGGGAGCATAGAAAAGCCCTTGAAGGTTTATTGTGACAATTATGCATATGTGCTCTACTCAAACAATAATATGAGTTGTACAAAGTCGAAATTTATCGATATCAAGTATCTTGTTGTGAAAGAAAGATTTCAAGAGAAACAAATTTTAATAGAACATATAGGGACAGACTTAATGCTAGCTGGTCCACTAAACAAAGGTTTAGCACCTAAGGCGTTTCATGGGTATGTTGCTCATATGGGTCTTGGTTTTGAGATTGCCTTAGATTAGTGGGAGTTTTTTTCCTTATTTTTTCTATGTTCTATGCTTTGGTTTTATTGTGGTACAAACTTTATGTTATGTTTGATTTTCTGCATAAGTAAAAACTTATGAGGTACTATTGTTATAACAATATCAAAGTTTTTTGTTATGTGCAAATATTGTGATTTTGAATTGCACTTAAGGAACTTCAGTTTTATCTCACTAAAGACTTCAGTAGGACTAGTTAGAAATATGCATGATTTAGAGGTCACATTGCATGAAATTTCCATGTCACTCATCCATATCGACCTATGTCATCAAGTACATTGATATGGTGGTCGTCGGGGTTCCGTCGCGTTACATGTCAGTGACGACAGCCGCGATGGTCCCATTATTGATGTATGAGGTGGACCAGATTGTAAAGTTAAAATCTAAAGATAAATAACATTCGGATGCGCGCCTAAAAAATTATGATATAATTATTAAGATATATTGGCCAAGTGGGAGATTGTTGGAATATTTTAATAATTTAGTGTTATATTAGTATTCCAATAATTATGTGGCCAAATATATTTATTTAATTATATTAGCTATTTTATCAATTAAGTGACTTATATAATTAAGTGATCAAATAATGTTAAAATGCTATTTAGATTTCATTTAGAAGTTATTTAATTAATTAATTAATTAATTAATTGGATATGGGCTCAAATATGAGTGGATGTCAGGATGACCCATTTGGAAATAATGGAAACCCTAATTGGCCATCACACTATATATAGGCTATGGTCCCCAATATACCGTAAATAAATAAATTATCTCTTCTCCCCCATCTAAAGAGAATTCGAGGCCTAAGGAGTACCAGTTAAGGAAGAACCACAAAAGACATCAACTTCTGGATTTTAGGATTACGATCAAAGGGATTTTTCTCAATGGATCCAGGTATTCTAAAATCAATTTATCGATCCTTTAATTTTATACATACTTGATTTTCGTACCTAAATTATATATTATAATTTTTTAAGCATGTATGTTTTTATTAATCGTATTAATCTAAAACCAACATGGATATGTTAAACTTCCTGTGTTGTCTTTACCGCATGAACCACTACCAAAACAAAATCACTAAATCTACCACTAAACTCTCCGTTAATAGGCTAAAAGCCACGACCACGGCTGAAAATCAATAATTTTTTAGATATTTTTTTTTAATTTGTAAACTTTTATATTATTTTTTATTTATTTTTTAGAAGAGAAAGTTTGTCTGACAAAAAATTAGAAGTATCCAAAAAAGTAAGGAAGAGAAGAAAAAGACTTAACATAAAAAAAAGAGAAAAAATATGCATCTCTTTTTTTATCACACTCTCAATCTTAGCCCTTAATTTATTGCACTGATATGTGCCAATCAATCACAAACAATATGAGTAAAAAATGTGGCAAAAATGAAGAGATTGAAACTATGTCACATTAAACTGTACTCCATCTGACCTTATTGATAAATAAAAGTCTTCTATATTTTTTGGCCTTAAATATAAGCAAATGTTAACAAATCTTGACACATATAATGTCTTTATTCCAAAATTATCTTTGCATTAATTACTTAATGTTGTTAGTGGGTCACAATTAAATTAAGAGTATATTAGTAATTGTGTTTTTTTTTTTACATGAAATCAAGAAAATTAATTACAATTAAATATCATTCTTAATAAGCGTGAAAGTTGTCTTTTTTGCTTATAAATGATGTTGGATTAATAAAAATCTACATGTTGTAGCCAACAATCTTTTCCCTCAATCATTGTCTCGCATTCCAACGTGTTCCCCCAATTATTTTTTAGTCACATGAGTATAAGCTAGCACAAATTTTATCATCATCATCATGGTTAGGATTATTTTAGGGTGGTGTACACTATACCCCATGTAGTGTTCACTAACACTATAAAAACCAAAAAAATCCCTTTCGCATCAACTAGAGATTGAAGTTCGGATGCATCAATGATACAAGAATCTCTTCATCAGAAAGATACTCTTATCCAAGTTTAAAAAAATAGTCCAAATTTTTAAATTTGGATACACCTTTTGGATTATGGAATTTAGAAACATGCAGAAAAACGAATGTTGTACTACCTTGTATGGGTAGTACACTCTACGGTCATAACACAAAAATCTTAAACCCTTCTAAAATCACCTTACATTCTTAATCAAGATTTTTACTTGCATACAACATTCAGTTGTATTTCTACATTAAAAGGTGCAAAATCATTTGGAATCACAGGTAATATACAAGTTTATCATTGATCATCATATAAATAATCTGGTTTTTCTTTCTCCACTATGAACACATAATCCGAAGATTCAAATGCGAATTCGTTGATGTTGATTGAATTTGTCTTCTTTTTTGTTGTAGTTATGATGCGCCCTGATGTTGTGATAAAACACCTTGATATTATGATCAAACACCCTGATGTTGTGATTAAAACTAATGCATATAAGGATGGTGATCCAGAATCATCCCAATAAGGTATTGTCCACGTTTATGTTCAGAAAGAATTTACTAATAAACATGAATTTACTTTATGTGAACATATGCTTGAATGGGTCCACATGGAGGCTGTCAAGTTAGGGTTTGAAATTGTTATTGGGAGGTCAGATTGTGGTTCTGATAGAAGAAACACATTTGTTACGATGAGATACGGTGAAATCAGTATTGGGTGGACTTTGAAAATTTTATTAAATTTGTATATAATAACAAATTTATTTAAATTTAATTAATTTTTTTTGTCACTTGAGGTGAAATCGTTGTCATAAAATGTATTATTTGTAGTAGTGTAACCTTTGCTTCATCATGAAGTACTTGCACCAGGAGTTTTTACCTAGCCCTACATTACGCCCAATGCGCTTGTAAATGGGGCCAAGCGAGCCTTGATTCTTCAAGGTTTTGCTTTTGCTTGTTTTCATCGTGGTGATCCATGGTTTTCCATCTCTTTTCACCTATTTTTTATAAATGCATACAAGAAAAGTCCAAACATGTGTTTCTTTACTTTTCATAGATAAATCGGGGTTTTTGTGACTCTTACTTGTAAAATAAGCGGATAAGTGTCAATGTATTTAAAGTAAATCTAGTACTTATCAATTTTACAATGGCTTATCCCCAACCAAAAAGAAAGTTTTTACCCAAGATGAGCTAACAAACCAATTAGAGATTTTCTAGACTAATCTCAAGAACCAAACAGAGATTTTATGATTGGTTAATATCAAGAACCAAACTCGTTTTTCCAAGAGTTTTGCACTCTTGAGTGTAATAACAACAACATGACACTAATACAACTTCTTTCTCACAAACAGTTTTTCACTCAAAGGCATTAATGCAAGTTAAGTGAAAAACGAGAACTTTAGATTTTATGTGTGAAATGAAAAGGATGCGACCCTCCTTTATATAGATGATTAGAAGAAAAAAAGAAACGATCCATGGGCGATTTTAATGGCTCGGCCGATTGGATGAGTTAAATAATTGAATATCCTATACCATTTTGGAAAGTTTGGAAAGAGGGTCGTTGTCAATTATTAAGGTGTTATCGTAAATGGACTATATAATCAATTTGCCTTCTTTGAATCTATTCACTTAAGATTCCAATCAATTGGGAAATTCAAAAAATGCTTCAAAAGAAGCTTGACAGTTTCCTAATGAACTGACTCAGGCATGAAATCATTTTTAATAGTTTTGAAAAGTAAAAAAGGGTTTCAAAAGAGCTTTGTGTGTGTGTGTGTGTGTGTGTATTGTAACACCCTAACTTTTAAACAGAGTGTTTAATTTAATTGTTCTGTGATTTATTCATTATATTTAAATTTTGATGTTTTTTTTGGAGTGTAAGGGTATTTTGATAATTTACTAATTACCGGAGTTATGAGATGTGAAAACAGATAAATTAAATATTGAGATTATTGGAGATAATTAGACCTAATTAATTATTTGATAATAAAGCGTATATATATATATATATATATATATATATATATATATATATATATATATATATATATATATATATAAAATACTAACATACACCCAAAATTGGTGGGCCACACACAAAAATACACTACATCTATTTTCTTTATATTTTTTTTCTTCATCTTTCTAATGTAGGTCCCAGCCAAAATTGATGGGGCCCACACAAAAATACACTAAGGTGTATGTTGCTAATGCACACCTACATGGGTGTGCATTATCATAACCCTATATATATATATATATATATATGCTAATGCACACCCATGTAAGTGTGCATTAGCAACATACACCTTAGTGTATTTTTGTGTGAGGTCCACCAATTTTGGGTGGGACCCACATTAGAAAGATGAAGAAAAAAAATAGAAAGAAAATAGATGTAGTGTATTTTTGTATGGGGTCCACCAATTTTGGGTGTGTGTTAGCATTTCCCATGTATATATATATATATATATATATATATATATATATATATATATATATATGTTAGCAGAGCAATCGAGGGGGTCAACGAGGGAGCATTTCTTATTTGGGACACACATTTGTGAGAGACACACCACATACTCACCTAAAAACCTTAAGGTGATTGGTGTGTGGGTTCTCTCACTTATATAGTGTTCAATCTTTCCGTTTCTAATTAATGTGGGACTTCTTCCTCACACTTGATTCTCAACACTCCCCCTCAAGTGTGAGTTTATAACAATGCTCCCCCCTCATGTGGAAGCTCTCTCTTTCACATACACTTGTATCACCGTTGAACTCAACGGAACACCTTTTACCCACCCCTGCGGGAAGTGTTTCGATACAAGTAAGTCGGTCCCTTTCTCGAACCAAAGGCTCATGATACCATTGTTAGGGGCGATTCGAGGGGGTCAACGAGGGAGAATTTCTTATTTGGGACACACCTTTGTGAGAGACACACCACATACTCACTCAAAACCTTAAGGTAATAGGTGTGTGGGTTCTCTCACTTATATAATGTTCAATCTTCCTTTTTCTAATCAATGTGGGACTTCTTCCTCACACTTGATTCTCAACACTCCCCCTCAAGTGTGAGTCTATACACAATGTTCCCCCTCAAGTGGAAGCTATCTCTTCCACATACACTTGTATCACTGTTGAACTCAACGGAACACCTTCTACCCACACCTGCGGGAAGTGTTTCGATACAAGTAAGTCGGTCTCTTTCTCAAACCAAAGGCTCATGATACCATTGTTAACGAAACAATAGAGGGGGTCAACGAGGGAGCATTTCTTATTTGGGACACACCTTTGTGAGAGACAGACCACATACTCACCAAATAACCTTAAGGTGATTGGTGTGTGGGTTCTCTCACTTATATAGTGTTCAATCTTCCCTTTTCTAATCAATGTGGGACTTCTTCCTCACACTTGATTCTCAACATGATACCATTTTGTTGGGGGGAGTTTACTATGGAGCATTGATACATAGTGTAGGACTAGGCACCTTTGTGAGAGACACACCACTTATCCACCTAAAACCTTAAGGTAATTGGTGTATGGGTTCTCCCACTTATAAATGCTTAAGTCTCCACATTTCTAGCAAATGTAAGACTATTACCCATACTACTCACACTTGTTATACTTAACACTTCAGAAAGAAGGAATCGACTTCGATGAAGTGTTCGCACCTGTTGCTAGGATCGAAATAATCAGGTAGGTTGTTGGTCTAGCAAATATGAACAATTGGCATACATGTCAGATGGACGTGAAGTGTGCATTCCTTAATGGTCCCCTATATGAAGAAGTTTATGTCGCACAACTAGCTGGGTATGTGAAACGAGGCGAAGAAGGAAAGATGTACAGGCTGCATAAAGCCCTGCATGGACTTAAGCAAGCTCCAAGAGCTTGGAATAAGAAAATTGACAGCTTCTTAAAGGAGAAGGAATTTGTGAAGTGTACGACATAACATGGGGTGTATGTAAGGAGAAGCAATAATGAATTGCTTATACTATGCCTCTATGTCGATGATTTGTTGATAACAGGGAGTTGTAAGAAGGAGATCGAAGATTTCAAACATGACCTGAGTGAGGAGTTTGAAATGTCAGACTTGGGAAATCTCTCATATTTCCTTGGCATCGAATTCTACAAGACTAGTAGAGGTTTAATGATGCACCAAAGAAGATATGCAGGCGAAATACTCAAGAGATTTGAGATGCAAGATTGCAACCCAACTTCGACTCCAGCTGAGACCAGATTGCAACTGTCGAAGGATCCAGATGAAGATGATGTCGACCCAACCCAATACAGAAGACTTATTGGGTCACTTATATACCTTTGTCACACAAGGCCTGACTTAGCATACAGTGTGGGTATGGTAAGTAGATTCATGCAGAAGCCAAAGGTATCACACCTAACAGCGACGAAGAGGATACTGAGGTATCTGAAAGGGACTCTCGACTACGGCATTTTGTTTCCTGCATCTGATGAAGGGAAAAAATGCAAGTTAGTGGAATACACCAACTCTAGTTGGTGTAGTGATGCTGAGGATAGAAATTCCATAGCTGGATATGTGTTTATGTTAGGTGGTGCACCAGTTGCTTGGAGTTCGAGAAAGGGACCGGCTTACTTGTATCGAAACACTTCCTGCAGGGGTGGGCAGAAGGTGTTCCGTTGAGTTCAACGGTGATACAAGTGTATGTGGAAGAGAGAGCTTCCACATGAGGGGGAGCATTGTGTATAAACTCACACTTGAGGGGGAGTGTTGAGAATCAAGTGTGAGGAAGAAGTCCCACATTGATTAGAAAAGGGGAGATTAAACACTATATAAGTGAAAGAACCCACACACCAATCACCTTAAGGCTTTGGGTGAGTATGTGGTGTGTCTCTCACAAAGATATTGCTCTAGAAAAAAAGTTCCACAATGTTCAATGCTCTCTAGTAGAAATCTTCCCCTAATAGTGGTATAATGAGCCTTTGGTTCGAATGAAGGACCAGCTCACTTGTATCGAAAGTACTCCCCACAGGTGGTGGTTAGGAGGTGTCCCGTTGAAGAGTGTCAATGGCGGTACAAATGTATGTGGATGAAAAGAGCTTCCGCTTAAGGGGGAGCGTTGTGGAAGTGTTGTGGATAGACTCACACTTGAGGGGGAGTGTTAAGTATAACAAGTGTGAGTAGTATGGGTAATAGTCTCACATTTGCTAGAAATGTGGAGACTTAAGCATTTATAAGTGGGAGAACTCATACACCAATTACCTTAAGGTTTTAGGTGGACAAGTGGTGTGTCTCTCACAAAGGTGTTGCTCTAAAAAAGAAATCCCACAATGTTCAATGCTCCCTAGTAGAAATCTTCCCCTAATAGTATATATATCCTAATTAAATAATTATTTAAATTGAATATTTATTCAATGTAAATATTTATTTAATTAAAATAATAATTTAAATAAATAAATACGAGTTTGGGTCATTTGTGTGAAGGGAGGATAGTATGAGGTGAGAGGAGTGAAGTTGAGAATAAGTGAGCAAAAAGTGTAATTTTAAGAAATATTAAAATCATATTTATTCTTAAATGATGGGAGAGATAGGTTTTTAGAAAAAAATATTTTACGTGAAAAAGAGGCAGAAGAACAAAAGGGGTTTTTGGAAATGAAGAGCGAGGTTCGAAGAAGAGGAATCCAGAGTCGCTAGGAAAATCATCTTACCTTAAAAATAAGGTAAGAGGGAGAATTATCTGCATATGGGTGATTTAGGCATGCAGGATAGTGAGGATTCCTGACCCTTCTATCAGCGCCTTGGGGTTTATATGATTTTTCTTTAATTTTTCCCTTTTTCTTACGATATGTGTGAATTGACCAAATAAGGTTTGGGCAAAACCTTATTGGTGCGATTGCTGCAAATATTTTTGTATATGATTGCTCTGAGACCTAAAAGAGGATTTCAGATAAATCCCATATGGTCTCTATAAGTGCTATTGTTTGTAGGTTTATAACCTTGATATTGATTAGGATGATATTGTATGAATTCTTTTGCTTATCTCATTGATTGTTGTTGTAGAGTTGGGATTTTCCCCCGGGAATTCGGACGACTATGTTTGGGTCGTTTGGTTTCCCAATTTTGTAATGACCATAGTTTTTGGTCAATCTGTGATTTGGTCGATCTGTGACCATAGTTAAGGGTTATCTCATACATAACATAGGGTTTTGGCTATAAAGTTTTTTGATAATGCGAACATATAAACCTATAACATTTAAATTCCTATTATCCATGGTTAACCTTCTCTGTTTTGGGGCGGTTGAGACTCAATTGAGCGAGTTAGTCGAGTTTTAGATTTGTTCAATAAAGTGAAAAATGCATAAAATTGAGTTTCGTAACTTGAGTTTCGTAAGTCGGTTTGAGATGCCGTCAGTTGCATTGGAAAGCTAACACGATAATCTTTCTTTTGAATTAGAGAAATTGGGGTTAGGGTGCTACAACAGTAGGAATTTTCTGGTTTTTATACCAAAAGTGTAGTCAATTTTAGTCTTACGTTGGTCATCATGTTTAACGCGTAACTTGAGTTTCATAAGTCCTTTTAGGATGTCGACAAATGCATCAGAAATAGGGCTTAATGATATTTCAAAATAAAAAGTTTCATAATTTTATCATGAGTATATAATTCTTGTGCTATTTTGAAGTCAGAAATTTTGTTTTAGAGTTTATGCAGGAATTGTCGAGATAAGGCTGAACTGAAATGAATAGAACTGGAGTTTCGTAACTCCGCTTGAGGTACATTTAAGTGCATTTGAAAGAGGGTTTAAATAAATATTAAACTAGAGAGTTTCATAATTTTATCCTAAGTCTATAATATTTGGTGTTATTTTGAGGTGAGACAATTTTAGAGTTAGGTCCAGAGTTTTGAGCAATTTTGAGTGTGGTGACCTTTCATTACCTTTTTTATGAGTTTAAGGTTCCTATTTTATTTCGTTAGAGTAATTATAGATTTTTATAGTTGGAGATCAGAATATAGGATACACTTGAGGTGAAATTGGAGCACTATTGACATTATAAGGTTACCTTTTGAGTAATTTTGAGGAAAATCGCTTGTTATGTCCTTAGTAGAGTTATCACTCGTGAATCTTACCCTTATAGTAATTGGGTACTTTAGAGTACCCTTTGAGTATTCGAAGGTTATTTTGAGCATTTCCTAGAGTTTTTGGAGTTCATGAGCACTTCAAAGACATTTTGGAGCATCTTGTGACATTAGAGTCCTTTTTGTGACCTTAGGGCCACTTTGGAGTAAATTAAGGAAATTACTTGTCATTACCTTGTTAATGGTCCGACATAATAATAATAATAATGAATTTTTGAGAAAATAGGAGTTTTTGAGAAAAATATGAGTCTTTGAGACTTTTTGAGTATTTTGAGCAGTGCGGTGAGTTAAGTATAATTGGTAATAATATAATTTTACCTTTTGTGATAAATAATTAATTTATTTTTGAAAATACAGTTTTAGTATAGTGATCTAGAGTGGAATTACAGTGATGGTCTTGAATGACATTTTGAGCATAGTAATACAAAGAGAGATTACAATGATGGCCGAGTATGGAGAATTATAGGTTCAAGAGTGGAACCTTTTGTGAATAATTGAAACTTGTGTGTTACTATGATTTTGAGATGATGATTATGTTGCATGTTGTGTTATTGTGATCATGCATTCAAGTATTTCGAAGATAGGCAGGACTTCGATTCAGTGATAGGCTAGTTGAGAGAGGGACTATGGCGGTCTCCCGACCAAAGAGGGACACGGTTCAGAGAGGAACCTGAGACATGGGAATATCAGTAACTTACTGATTGATCACCATTTCCACTTGTTTTCCGTCTAGTATTCGACACCAAACTGCACAATCGGTAACACAATGTTGGGTAATGTTATTGTTTTTCACCTTATTTTTACTTTTTGTTTCGACTTTCTATTTGTTATTTCTTTTGTTAGTTTTTATGATTTTGTTGCACTTTAAGCGTGTTTTGTTGTTTTTTAGTATTCCCATATCATAGTTGGAAGCCCCGGATAACTTGTGCGAGGAATGGAGGTTTCGGGGAGCTCCGAAAGCAATTTATCAAATTACAGTGGTCTGACACGTGCCCCAGTGTCACCTAACACGGGCCGTGTCAGGAGAGTAGCCAAGGAGGAAGGTTTGAGATGGAGGCAGAAAGCTGACACGGGTGCCCATGTCAGCTGACACGGCCCGTGTCAGCAGGTCTGGAACAGCACGCCATATTCACTTGAAGTCAGGGGCCTGACACGGCCCGTGTCAGGAGGTCTGGAGCAAAACTTTTATTTTCCTTGGGGCAGAGGGCCAACACGGCCTGCAGTGTCAGCTGACACGGCCCGTGTTGGCTTGTGCGGAGCAAATTTCAATTTTTATGACTTTGTTAGATTAAGTGTCCTGAAGGGGCATTCTTGGTATTCTACACTGTTATTTTTTATTGGGAATTACTTATGTGAGGATTTGGAAAAGAAGAGGACACTTTTTGCTTTTACGAATAATTTTACATTGGAGTTTTCATGCGATCAAGTGATCCGGATATGGAGATTCTTCAGGAGTGCTAACAATTGAAAATCAAAATCATCCGATTACTATTGTAATGTCTACTTTTCGTATTGTATTTCTTTTTAACATTATGAATAGCTAAACCCCCCAATGCTAGGGGGTGTCCCTAAATTGCCATGTAATGAACCTAATTTGAATTATTTTATGAGATTATGCATTCTTCCTTTAATCTTTTATTTTGCAATGTTCTTAATGCTTTTTCGATCGGACAAATTGAATTTGATTCACGATTAGGATTAGGTCGGACAAACCACCCTAATGCTTTTGTAAAATAATATTGCGGTAGATTTTGCTTAGGAATGAGGATACCCCGCAATAACCTCTAAAAATCTTGTCAAAACTATTGCTTGATGTTATTCTGAGATTGCTAAGGAATTAGGATCAAGGGAGAATATCAAAGGTTTTTCTGTTAAGGGATTAAGGAAAAACACTAATAAGATTGGGTAAGAAAATGATTTATGCATGTCTCTTGAATGAAAAATGGGTTTATTGCAGAGCAATTTATACACTCTCCCTAGCATACTTCTCATATTTGTTTAAGTCATTTTACTTGTTCTGCTTATTTTCTTGATAGTTATTACAATTTTTACAACAAACAAACCCCAAAGGCATTTTTGTTTAATTGAAATAGCATCTGCACTTATAATTACACACAGTCCCGAGAGAACGATTCTGGGGATAACCCCAACTATTACTACATTGGTAAAAATAGTACACTTGCTATTTTCCGATCACTTACCTCTGATCCCAATTATTTTGGTACCACATGCATTTGAGATGAAGATGGTGGCATTGTAGTGCATTTGCATTATGATCTGTTTGATTGTGATTGAGTGTGATTGAGTACACTGTTATACTCGTTATTACTATCTTGTCTTGCTGAATTTCACCGTTAATATTTGTTAGATATATTTTCATCCCCTGTATATTATTGTGATGTATGTGCTTATCGGGAGTACATGCAATCAGGTACACGAGTAGCTACTGAGTTAGGGGATGACTTTGATCCCTTTGTCTTTTATCATTGGGTCTTAGAGTAGTCACTCTGATATGTAGCACTGGGCTTGGGACGTCTTCAGTCATTTATGTTTTGTTTCGTTTTATTGGAGTTGGCTGTTGAGACTTTATGTTAAACTTTTTTAATTTCCGCTACTTATTATGCATGACTATTTGGTATTTGATGTTTTTATGTTTAGCGACACTCTAATACTTGATGGTTATTTGAATTATTTTATTAAATTTCGAGTCGGAGATTTGTGAGTGTGTGTGTGTGTGTGTGCGCGCGCGTGAGCATATGCGTGTGTGTGTGCGCGCGTGTGTGTGTGTGTGCGCGTGCGCGTGTGTGTGTGTGAGTGCGCGTGTGCGTGCGCACGTACGTGTGCACGTGCGTGTGTGTGTGTGCCCGCATGCGTATGTGTGTGTGTGTGTGCGCGTGCATGTGCATGTGTGTATGCGCGCGCGCGTGTGTGTTCGCGCGCGTTTGCCTGCACGTGCTTGCGCGTGTGTGCGCATGTGTGTTACCTTTGTATCCTAGAAGTTATTCTCTTACTTTCATAAAACTCCGGTCAATCACACAGACGCGACTTTACGAGTTTTCACACTTCCTCTCTTTCATAACTCCGAGGCTTATAAGATCTTTTTCCAGATACATCGATCATATAAGCACTTCAATGAAATCTCGAGTCTCTTACTTTATGAGTCTTGAGATATCTTCAAGTTTGGTCACCGTCATTAGAGAACTGAAAAGTTATTATCACCGATTTTAACAATTATTGGTGTTGTCGTCATCAAAACATCAGGAAGGTTATCAAAAATATCATTAGCTTCATACTTGCAAGCACATAGATCCATACACAATTGCTGCTAGATGGTCTTCATACAGCTTCACCAAGAATGGAAATCTAACATGACATCCCTTGCTGGCATCTATCTCGTGTTGGGCTTTATTCGAGTCAGCTCTTAAATATGTAACCATCATGTCTAATAATTCAAGAGTAATCTAATAATATTTCTATGATCAGAATATGTCAAGACCAGAATACTTAAACAAAAGCGGTAGGATTTCAATCTATTTAAAAATTTCAGACATTAAAATTTGTGTGTTTTTCAAAATATGTATTTGTATAGTTCTAAACTTAGACATAGTGTAGTGTGTTGAAACGTATCCGGAGTTTAATTTCCATAATTTGTTATGCTGGATTCCAAAATCCAAATTTTTTATTCTTACTTCGGTGTGTTTTAAAAATAATAAGGCATGCGATAGTGAATAATCCCTTTAAACTAAATAAACTAAATAGAATATGTCCGTCATTTTATTTTTTATTTTATTTTTTTAACAACCAAACGTAAACTAGTTAGTGATGGGCTGCTGGCGGCTGCAATATTGTATTTCGGATTACTTAAAACTTTAAGACGAAAAATAGGAACTAAAATATTGCATAACTAGTTGATCTTTGAGCATACTCATTCCGTAACAAAATATAAACAAAAAGTAATATATATTTGTTAAAAAAAATTAAACATAATTATTTAGAGTTTTTGTATATTTTAAAAATAAATTTTATGAAATGATAGAAAATAATTTTAATTTGTTATTGATTATGCAGAAAATGGAAAAAACAACAAATTTATTTAATTTAAGTTTAATTTTATCTTAAAAATATTTTTTTAAACAAAATGATTAAATAGAATAAAGTTAATTTTTTTCTATATAATTTTTTATAAGAAAAATAATTTTATTTATTTATATTTTTATCATGGAGGGAGTGTATGATGAACTTGTTATTTAAGCTCTTGGCAATGAGATAATATAAAGCACGGTCGGTTATAATTTATAACAAACTATAACATGTATACATCAACTTCATCTTTACCACTTTAGATTTGAACTACCAATGACAAGTGTTGTACACTAATAAAATTTGTTAATTACTATTTGCTAGTATATGCTTTCTGACAGCATAAAAGAAGGTTAAGCACAAATAAGCTGTATATCAATTCTAATGGATTTCCTACCTGTCTTCATTTGTTGGAAGAGGTGGTCGTAGAAAAGTTATATTCTGTAAGTGGATCAGCCATACAGGGAGGGAATGTTCATCATGGAGAAAAGCTTAATTGAATTTTGATAATAAAGACAAATTTCGAGCATAATGCACTTCCACAATGCATTGTGATGTATTGGCATTATTAGGGAATTATCAAAATGCATCCACTCTGATTGGGCTAGGACATATATTATTAATCCTATGCTAAATAAAGGAAGATGCAAACATGCATGAGTACATGTATTTTAAGGATTTTGATTAATGTGGGCGGAAATTGAAAGCACGACCGTCTTAGAGATGTGTAATGTAGCTTATATCGCAGGACTTTACATTTTTTTTATCATTAAATTAAGGTAAAATGAATCTTCATATATATTTTTTATAATAAAAGGGACTTCTTAAAAAAAACTTACAGCTCAACTAAAGATAATTTTATCTTTTTATTATTATATATATATATATATATATATATATATATATATATATATATATATATATATAGGGAGGAGATCATTTGACATCGATGTCAAAATATTAACTATGACACCAAATTCTACCATTTTATTATTATCCATTCAATGGCTAAGATATATTCACTTAAAACTAACACATGAGTGTTTTAAGAGAATTTATCTTAGTCATTGAATGGATAATAATAAAGGGGTAGGATTTGGTGTCAAAGTTAATATTTTGACACCGGTGTCAAATGATCCCCTACCATATATATATATATATATATATATATATAAGTGATGATGTGGTAGAATAAAGATGAGATGCCATGAATCAGTCTTTAGGTGTGGTGATCAGATTTTTGGTATGGTTGAGAAAGATGGACCTTCAAGGTTAACACTCCAATGTCAAGTCAGAGAATGAGTGAAAAATAGTTTTAAGAGTGGGAATAGATTGAATACTTGAAATGACGCAAATTGATCTTTATATAATATGGACAGTTAAAATCGTCAGTGTGTCATTTAGTGTCTTATGCACGTTGTCGTTCGATTAGATCCAACGATGAGAGATATGATAAGAGGCGAGGGTCCACCGTTTTTGTGCGCCTTCTTCTTCAATACTCGCTATAAGGCCTTCTTCGTGGGCCTTGCGGGAACTCAAGAATAGTTACCCCCAAGCTCATGTTCCTACATCGTAGAACGAGGGCTCTGTCAGGTTCTTCTTCGGTCTGACATTTAACAGAAGAAAATAAAATAGTCTTGATGATAAGTTGATGTCATTGGGACTATGCGCATTAAATTTCTCCCTCATGACTAGTAATGATTCGCAAGCACATCTCAGCATGTGTCCTTATGTGTGAAGGTAATGAATCCTTATAGTACTAGGGCATTTGAGTATTCTCAAATAGTTTGTGATGAGATCTCAATTGTTCTTGGTGCGTTTCATGCTTACCAATGTCGTGGATCGCACAGTTCATCTTCCTAGGGAGATATATAAGGAGTTATGGAGTTACCATGTTCCCTTTTTTGCCATTTGTGAATCTTTAAAAGCTATTCCCCGCATTTGCAACTTCCTTTGTCTTTTCCATTCTCCTCTCACCGACCATTATTTTTGACATACTTGTGCCACCTCTTCTAGTGGAGCATACAATGTGCGGCTCATTAATTCATCTTTTTTAGGATAATACATGAACCTTAACCTTTCTTTCCTTTTCATACTTGCTTTATTAGTGTTTCTAAAAAGGTGAGTTATGGATTTTTAATCTTTTCGATTTTGTACTTTAGCGAACTTTTTTACCATAGATAAAATTTGGTGGAGCACAAAGTTTATCTTTATATCGACCATGTGTTTCTACTTACAATCATTTATTTTGTGTACTGACAACCTCTTTTGACATTGATAACTCTCAACTCAGAGTCTGGAAGGCGATAGAAGATAACTATATTGTGTGGGTGGATTAAGAGATGTTGGACATCATTTCTACCTTTGTTTGTGAGAGTGGTCTGGACCACACATTTACTGAAGTGGGTCCCTCCTCTTACTTAGAAGTGTTTCCTCCTTAAGGGGATAAGGGGGTCTTTAGCAAGTACGATGGACTTTAAGGGGGTCATTCTAAATCCTCTAGTAATTTCTCTTTCACAACTGCACTAGGTGAGCTGGACTTATATCATAGTCTTCCAATACTTTTGCAAATACAATAAAGGCGTGCCATCTCTGACACTCTTCTTTCACCTCTTTAAATCTCAACAGATTTTTGCTAATTCAGCCCAGGTCAAGGTCCGATATTTATTAGGTAGGATACAAAGATGTTTGAGGTTTATTTAGAGAGTGTGAAGAACTTCAAGGACCAATACTACCTAGTTAGCCTCTTACCGAGGTGGCTCATGATAACATATGCAACACAGGTTTAGAGACGCCTTATCAATGTTCAGACCAATTCTCCAAGTTTTAGCGTTGGAGTCATTTCTTGGTGGATGTCGGGTCCTATGTCTATAAATTGGACAAATTTTCCCAGAAAGAAACTTATATGAAGAGGAAATCGATAGCCCTCTTTAAATATTTTGGCATTGTTTACAAGGTTGACTCCTTCAGGGGCGGCACCAAGGAATCAAAAGAAGCAGTTCATAGAGACAAGCTTGCTAATGGAAGTTGACACATAAGAGGATAGGCATGTCACTTTTGGTGAGCAGTGTGGGATACATCCCATTTTCTTTGGTGTTGCTTAGATGAATTTTATTGTTCTGTCTTAATTAAGTTATGGTTTGCAGATAAGATGAAATGTTACAACACAATGCTCCAAATGAAGAGGACACGTAGGGTTTCCTCTGCCTACGGTCACTGCTGTCGTGCTGGCTACTAGGGAAAGGGCTCTACACTCATTGTATTTCGTAACCGGTGTACCAAACTCTTTGGGCGTCAACGGTTTCGGCCTTTGGTGTCGTTGGAAGGGAGGCTATTTTCTTGCTCGGCCATCTCCAAAAGCAAAACATGAGCGCTTCAAGAATGCAAGAACGGTTCCCATAAAAGCTAAAAAAAAGGTGGTCGTCTTGTTGTTGGAAATAAGGGATATAAACTTTTGGGTGCCCCGACTTCCTGGCCAAGATGCTGTAGTCACTTATGGAACAGATGAAGACTAAGGATGAAACTATAACCGCTGCTGGGACAATCATATCCAAGATTAAGGTTGTTCTTGCCAAAGAGAGCTAGGTGTTATATTCATCATGTAAGATAATAAAAGAGTTGAAGTCGCTGTGAGCGAGGCTCAGGAAGATTGGAAGAATGTTGAAGACGGTTTTTAGGATATGCATCTTAAAAACCTTTCCTTATCGAAAGAGTATGGGAAGTCGGTGGAATATAATTTTGTGGATTTATGTGCTTGCAGGTACAACAGATTACATGTGATTTGTTGATTATGTGTTGATCATGCTGGTTTTGATCATGACTCTGATGTTTAGTGGAATCCTACTACTTGATCATGTTAATCTTTGAGGATATATTTGCAGGTGTCTCAAATGATGATAATTCTCATCCTAAAATCATCTCAAGACTCATCAGAGATAACATTCAAGGTTCCAATAAAGTGATAAGTCATATATAATTTAGCAAGGAACATAAAACCTCAAAGTTGTGAAAGAGAGGAAGTGTGAAAGCATGTCATGTCGGTCGTGCGCTTAGTGTAGTGTCTAAGTGACTAAAGTATTTTAAAATTTTTAGAGTAACTTATAGATTACTAAGGAAACTCACACACATTCACCAAATTTTTTTGAGGACCTTCTCGTTTTGATAAAATCACCATAAAATGTTTTGCACAAGTAGTTAGTTGGTTACTAACTCATATAATCCCTTATGAGTGAAAACTACACTGAATAATCGATTAAGAATCAGGGTTACTCAATTATCTCTTTTGTAACACCTCATAATCGATTATTAGAACTTTTAATTGATTAATAATAGTGCAATGTGAAAACTTTCCATATTTACACTACATAATCCATTATCTTTATGGCATAATCGATTATGATCATTAAAATGCTTATGGATTATTTCTGTTCTAGACTGGGCTGGGGTCTGCCCCTCAATCGAGCAGGCCCAACCCACACGTCCCGGGATGGTCCAACAAAGGCCTCTTAGCTCGACCTATGTTGGGCATACGCCCTTCTCAACATTGTCGGACACACGCACGGTATAGAGCGTCGGGTAGGGCGCTAAGCCTCCCCAGCCTCGCTTCTCCCCGACACTCAGGTTCTCCTCCCCCCAAGGAGCCTCCTCCTCCTGCACATAAGTCCTTCCCCCGCGAGGACACGTCTCTCCCCGACACACAAGACTCTTCCCCGCGAGGACACGTTCTCATGTAACCACCCACTCCCGATGTAATCGGTCTGCCCTAATTCCAGAGATCTAGGAACGGTTACCCCAGGGCGAAGACCATGTGCTGGTCTTCACTATGCCATGTAAGCCCTGGAAGTCACTTGGATTGGGCCTGGCAACCCAGCCCAGTGCTAGTGAGCGTTGGCCCCGCGCTGGGGGCTCTCTATAAATACCCTCTCACTTGAGAGGGTCAGGTTACAGACTCTCTTACACTCTAACCTTGTACTTGCTTTTACTTGACCCTTGCCTTACTTGAGCGTCGGAGTACCTTGCAGGTACACCCCCCGGCCGTCTTTCAACCTCACCGGAGCTGAAGTCCATACGATGTTGCTGGCCACTGAATAACTGTCTGATCCAGGTACGATCAGGGGCGCCGTCTGTGGGAAACCTTGCTTCCCCGTTTTTCCTCCGATAAACCAAAGCAATCCTCTCGTTCATCACCAGCATGGCCAACAACCCGTCTGCTACCAAAGCTCTGGACACCGTCCTCGCGCAACTCGAGAACGGAAACCGCCATGAGGACACTACCGCCCTCAACGTCGAAGAAGGTGACATCAGGGACAGGCAGACCGCCTCCCCGGACTCCCAAGACACGACTTACGACGCCGTACGCCAGGACACCAGCAAGCAATCTTTCAGCCAGTTGCTCCTCTGCCCAATGCAGATTCGAGCACCGTGACCCTATTTGCCTTGGTCAATCAGACCAACCAGCTGATCGCACGCCAAAATCTCAGAATTGAAGCACTAGAGCAAGGGCGGACACGGCGATCTTCCCCGCGAAGGCATCGTCGTCCACCTTCACCTCGCCGTTCTCCTTCCCCGCGAAGGACCCCATCCGAAGAATCTCGAACCCCATCGCCGGTGCGTGAGGGCCGTCGTCCACGCCTTGAACGCCCCCAGCCGGCGATCTCCCAGAAGCACTATCGTTCCCCGCCTCGGAAGGAACCCAGGCCCTCCACTACCAAGAAGTTCAAAACCACCGAGGAGAGGCAAAGGAACCGTTCGATGAATTCCCCTCTACAGCATCACCGATCCCCTTCTAGGTCCCTGGCCGAAAGCGATGACGACGACCAGAAGACCCCTCTATCATGGGAGATCATGAACGCCCCAATTCCTGCGAGCATGGAGAAACCCCCGCCGCTGGGAACCTACGACGGCCTAGCCGACCCCGACGATCACGTCGAAAGTTTTGAAGTCATGCTCGACTTCAGGAACGTCAGGGGAGCCATTAAGTGCAGGCTTTTCCCCACCACTTTACGGAAGGGCGCCATGACATGGTACAAGGGTCTGGCACCCGGGTCGATCACATCCTGGAAGCAACTAAGACAACGCTTCACCAAACACTTTACTGCGTCTCGTCGACACCCGAAGACGGAGGCTGCCCTAGAGAGCATCTTCCAGGGGAAGAACGAATCCCTCCAGAACTACATTGAGAGATTCAACAGAGAAGATGTCAAGGTTCATACGACCGATGACATGAAGAAGTATTTAATCATCCATGGACTACGTTTTAGATCTGATTTTGCCAAGTCCGTGGGCCTCCGCAGACCCCTTCGTCTGGAGGACCTCCTCCAACGAGCTCAGTCGTACATCGAGCTCGAGGAGTCAGAGGCAGCGCAGCCACAAAGAAGAAGACTCTCCTCCCCGACAAGGAGGAGAAAAAAAGAAAGAAAATCGCCCCCGGGATCCTCGTGAACCGCGCAGACCAGCTGGCCGGTTTACAGAATACACCCTGCTCAACGCTCCCCGCGCGCGAATCCTCTCCGAGTGCCAGAACTCGGAATTTCTGAAAGGAGGTGTCCGTTTTCCAAAGCCGACTACCCCAAAATTAAACACAAATAAGTCAAAGTACTGCAGGTTCCACCGGAGCCATGGACACGTCACATAAGACTGCATCCATCTCAAGGATGCAATTGAGATCCTGATTAAGGAATGGCACTTGAAGAAGTACGCCCAGAAGAATTATACTCCTCGACCCAGCTCCCGGGAAGCCCAGAACGTCGAGGAGACGACGCCTCCTCCCAACGAGAGTCGGCTTCAGGTCGCCCTCAGTGTGACTCGACCCGAAGACTTTTTCGCCCCCGGGGACATTGAGGGCCAGGAAGCAGTTCGCAACATGTGGGCGAACTTCCCCCACGAGGACCCCGTCGTTGCCCGTAGCACCTGGGAAGGCTTCCCCAAGGCAATGGTCATCTCCAGGGGTGGTTACGAGAAGTTGTTTGTCGGCTCGATCAAGAGGAAATTTGACGAACTGGAATCAGCAACGTCGGCGAAGATAACCACTCTCGAGAAGGTGTGAGGGAACTTAAACCCTATCATCTTCTACCTCGAGGAGCTCCCCGGCGGAGCACCCAACGCCACTATCCCCCTCCTGGTCATGGCAAAAATGGCGAATTTTGACGTTCAAAGGATCCTTATCGACCAGGGCAGCTCGGTCGACATCATGTACGCTCACCTTTTCGGGACTCTCCAACTCGATGAGGACATCTGACCCCATACGTCGACTCAGATCTGCAGGGATTCAATGGAACCACCACTAGACCATGGGGCAACGTTAAGCTGGTGGTCACATTCGGGGCCGAAGACAGTGCCCGACAGGTGAAGACCTGCTTCCTGGTGGTCGAATGCCCATCCCTTTACAACTGCATCCTCGGGAGAACCACCCTGGCCGAACTCACAGCAGTGCCATCAACGGTCCACCTCAAGATGAAGTACTACACAACCCGGGGACGTGTGGTTACGATGCACGGGGACATAGACGCAGCCAGGATGTGCTTCAACGCTGCGATCAAAGGCATGATTTCCATCAGCACCAAACCCAAGACCGGGGCAAAGCCACCCCCGGACACCGAACAGGTACCTCTCCCGCGTGTCAACGCGATCGAACTTGACAGCAGGTTCCCGGGCGAACCCGACGAAGACGGAGCAGAAGACCTCGACCTCCAGGCGGAAAACAATGGGCGGCCTCTCCACCCAACATGCCCCATCCCAGACGGAGACTTTGAGCTCGTGGTCCTCGGGGATGATCCAGACCGTAACGTGAAAATTGGCACCGGGATCCCCGACCTGGCGAAGGAGCAGCTGAAGGCATGTCTAAGGGAGAACGCTGATCTATTCGCATGGAGCGCCTCTGAGATGCCTGGCCTTGACCCCGAGGTGGCTTGCCATCAACTCGTAGTAGATCCGGCCGCTAGGGCCATAGCTCAACGTAGGCGTAAGCAGTCTCCCGAAAAAGCGGAGGCTGCTGAAAAAGGTGTAAAAGACCTCCTAGAGGCGAATTTTATTTCGGAGGCCAGGTACACAACCTGGTTGTCCAACATTGTACTCGTCAAAAAGAATAATGGAAAATGGAGGATGTGTGTTGATTATACTGATCTTAATCGGGCTTGCTCGAAAGACTGTTATCCTTTTCCTAACATCGACCAGCTGGTCAACAATTCTGTAGGTTACAGACTATTATCCTTCATGGACGCCTACTCGGGATACAACCAAATTCCCATGGATAAGGTCGAAAAATAGCACACGCTTTCATGACCGAGTCAGGCAATTACTACTACAACGTAATGCCCTTCGGCCTGAAGAACGCCGGTGCGACCTACCAACGGATGATGAACAAGGTTTTCCGAGCTGAAATCGGCGACATGCTCGAGGTCTATATGGACGACATGATCGCCAAGTCCGCGGAAGAAGTCAACCATGCCGCGCACCTCAAGAAAGTGTTCGACACAGCGAGGAGGTGCCCCATGAGGTTCAACCCCGACAAATGCACCTTCGGCGTTCGGGCAGGTAAATTCCTCGGCTTCTACCTCACAGAGCGAGGAATCGAAGCCAACCCCGACAAGTGTAGGGCTTTCTCCGAGATCCCTACTCCGGACTCGAAGAAGTCGATACAGTCATTGAACGGGATGCTCACCGCCCTCTCCCACTTTGTCGCCAAGTTTGCGCAATACGCACTCCCATTTTTCAAACTTCTTCGACAAAAAGCGACGTTTGAATGGAGCGAGGAATGCGAGTAGGCGCTCCTCCACCTAAAACAAGTCCTATCGCAACCCCGGTCCTCTCACGGCCCGAGAGCGGGGAGACACTTTTCTTGTATCTCGCAATCACGAGCGAAGCGGTCAGCGCGGTCCTCATTCGGGAAACCCCCGACGGGCAGAAACTAATTTACTTCACGAGCAAAGCCCTCCAAGGCCCCGAGCTCAGGTATCAGCAGATAGAGAAAGTCTCCCTTGCCCTCGTCACTGCGGCCAGGAGGCTACGCCATTACTTCCTAGCCCACACTGTCATCGTAAGGACCGAACAGCCCATAAGGCAACTCCTTGGACAGCCCGATATGACGGGGAGGATGCTCAGGTGGTCGCTCGAACTCGCCGAGTTTGACATCCAATACGAGGGAAGGAAGGCCCTGAAGGCTCAGGGATTGGCCGACTTTGTGGCAGAGATGACCGTCCCAGAACCTTCGACCAACGGATCTAAAAAATGGACGATCTATGTCGACGGAGCATCTAGCCCGAAGGGAAGCGGGGCGGGCATCATCCTCGAAAACAAGGAAGGAATCCTGATCAAGGTACCCCTCGAACTATCCTTCTCGACGTCGAACAACCAATCAGAGTACGAGGCTTTCCTCGCCGGGCTTCGGCTGGCCGAGGACCTTGGCGCCAAGGAGGTCAAAATCTTCACCGAATCCCAGCTCGTGGCCTCGCAAGTCCGAGGAGAGTACCAGGCCAAGAACGACAGCCTCATAAACTTGACCTTGGTGAAAGAAAAGATGAAAAAATTCACCTCCACGGAAGTAACCCACATCCCTCGCGAGCACAATGCCCGAGCAGATGTTCTGTCCAAATTGGCAAGCACAAAGAAGAAGGGCAGAAACAAATCCGTCATACAAGAAGTGCTTTCCCGCCCGAGCATCGACAAACCCGCTCCAGTGGCGGACATAAACGCCATTGGTGACAACAATTACTGGATGACCCCTGTATACGAGTACCTCATGACGGCCAAACTGCCCGAGGATCCCAAAGAAGCAGGAATGGTCAAGCGGCGGGCATGCTCATATACGATAGTCGAGGACAAGCTATACCGACGAGGGTTTTCTATCCCCCTCCTCAGGTGCGTCGAGGAGACCAAGGTCCCTGGCATCCTCCAGGAAATCCACGAGGGAATCAACGCACAACACCTCGGCAGGCAATCGTTAGCCCGTAAGGCGCTTCGAACGGGGTATTACTGGCCCACCATGCAATAGGACGCCAAGGAACACTTTAAGAAGTGCGATAGATGCCAGCGACACGGGGACTTGCACCTCGCTCCTCCTAGCGAGCTCAAAATGTTGACCTCCCAGTGGTCGTTTGCGTGGCGGAGAATGGACATCCTTGGACCCTTCGTCATAGGATCATATCAAAACAAATACCTCATCGTAGGGGTGGACTATTTCACGAAGTGGATCGAGGCGGAAGCATTGGCCAAAATCACGGCCTTCAACATACTGCGTTTTTACAAAAGAAACATCCTCGCCCGATTTGGCGTGCCTTAAGCTATTGTCACCGACAACGGAACACAGTGCACCGACAGGAACTTCCAAGACTTCGTCTCCAAACTAGGCACGAAGCAGCACTTCACGTCGGTCGAGCACCCTCAAACGAACGGACAGGCTGAGGTGGCGAACAGAGTTATCCTCCTAGGATTGAAACGTCGATTAGGCGACGCTAAACAACGGTGGGTCGAGGAGCTACACAACATCCTCTAGGCCTACCGAACGACCCCACATTCCACGACCGGGGAGACCCCCTTTCGTCTGACCTATGGAACGAAAGCGGTGATCCCCGTGGAAATCAGGGAACCCTCGAGGAGGATAGAAGCCCCTCTCGACGGGGACGCGAACGACGAAGCCCTGAGGGAAGAACTCGATTTCGTCGAGGAGACACGTTCAGACGCTTCTCTCCGAGAAGCTTCACTTAAAATTTTCAGGTGGGCACCCTCGTCCTACGAAGGAACCAAAAAGACTCGCGAGAAGGCAAACTCGCCGCGATCTGGGAGGGCCCGTACCGCGTCCGCGCGAAAACGGGGACATGAGCCTACTTCCTCGAAAATCTGCACGTGGAAGAACTTGCTCGACCATGGAACGCTGAGAAGCTCAAACAGTACTACAGTTAAGCACTGCCCGCGACTCACTAGCACTGCGATTACGGGGACGCACTAAGGTACGAGCGCGACACCCCTATACAGAACACGATGATTAAAGGCCGCATTGTGTGTGCGCGAGGACTTTTGATTCGACGGGGATACCTCGATCGAGCTCTGCCTCCGTTGTACCAATTAGGCAGAACACCCAGCTCGCGATGGGAAGTTCACGCCACGAAGCTAAGACCTCGACCGAGCTCTTAGCCTCGTTGAAGGTCAGAACACATCTCCGACCACCCGACCAGCTCTCCACGCGGTCAGGGGCTATCGAAGTCGAGCAAATCCCTAAAGTCTATTACTTAGACAGAAACAAACAAAGTACAGTAAATGCAATAACATCACACACAATTTAAACCATACAAACAGCACACTGGCATGTAAACAAAAATGCATTAAAGCGGGCAGAAGCCCAGTGTACAGGTATTACAAAGGTATCAAAAGTCCCTGGCACACAGGCCGGGCACAAATCATCACAAAGAAAAAATGGCACGCGGGCCAAAAACAAAAGACCACAAAAAAAGTAGTGGCACGCAGGCCAAACAAGCAAAAGAACTAGACGGCGATCTCATCCTCGACCCGGCTTCCATCTTCCTCTTCCTCCTCCTCGGGCAGGTCCAACTTGCCATCGACCACACGAAGGAATGGGATGATTCTGTCAAGCACAAGCTGAACACCTGGATTCTCGACACCGACCTGCTCCACTGCATTCTTAAAGCCTATCTCCAGGGCCTCCAAACTATCTTGCTGAAGTTCCCGAATTTTGGCGACCAAGGTTGTGCGGTCGGTGAGATTTTTCTCTGCAGCGGATTCGCTCTCTGCGAGACGAACATCAGCTTCCAATTCTCTAACCCTGGTCCGAAAGCGATCACGCTCCTCTTGAGTCGCCTTCAGCACAGGCTTGGCCTCATTCAGCTCGTGGAGGGTGTTGGCGTAGTCCTCGCACTTAGCCTGGGCCTTTTGCAGATCAGCTACGACCTCGTCCTTCTCCCTCTTGAGGGAGGGCATTCGTCCTTCAGCTTCTGTAACTCGGAGGCAGAGGGGGTCTCCTCGTTCAAAATCTGGGCAGTCTCGAAGACTCGCATCATAGCCGCAAGGTCTTCGACAAGTGCCTCCCTCCTGGCCGCACCGCTCATTCCCAGAAGTGCCTTCACCTCAGCTTCAGCAATGACAGGAGGGATTCCCCCGAAGAAATTCCGCTGAAGGTGACAGGCGGGCATCAGAAACTTCTCCGGGGAGGCAGGGTCCACGAGATTCACGAGGACAGGTCCCTCGGTCCTCGCTTTCTTGGCAGGGGTACCCTCCAGAGGGGGAGACTGGCTACATTGTGGAGAGGCGGAGCCACTTGTCGTCCCAGCCGACATCGCGGTCTGAATAACTTCTCGAACGCGGCTCTTGGTTCGCTTGGGTGCCTGTTCAGCGACCAACTTCATGATGCGCTCGGTGGGCTCAACATTTGAGCTGCAAGAGAAAACATGGAAAAAGTTAGCATAAAGAAACAAAACTAAATGGATGCCCGAACAGGACAAGGAGCTCCTACCTAAGAACCTCTTGGCCTCCACGGGAGACTTGCACTCAAGGAGACCCCGGGTGTTTATGAAACGGGCCGCGGTCACAACCCTTCCTCGAGAGTCGAGGAGGTATTTTCCATCCCTACCAACGCACTCTGCCCGGTTAAAACCGGTGACATACTCGACCAGCATGGCGTACGCTCCTTTGTCCTCCTCCGATAGCTCGCCAGGCTTCACGAGGTAGTCCTCCGTACCGAGCGCGAAGTGCGGATCCTCCCACTATAGGGGACACTTGGACATGAACCTCTCCTCCCCGGAACTGTCGGTCATGATGTCGTAGAGCGTACCCATAGCCACGTGTGACGCGGGCATGACATAGTAGAACCTATCCTTGAAATTCCTAATCGAATCCGAGTACGCCTTGAACAGCTTCCTCGGTTGTTTGAAAGAGACCCAACTATGTCGCCCATGGTCTGTTGAACGTTAGAGATGGAAGATGCGGAAGAAGACCGTGAGGGTGGTCCCGATCTTTAGACAGTCACTCACGATCTCAAATGCCCGCATGAAGGCAAGCGCGTTAGGGTGAAGCTGGGACGACGCCAAGTGCAGACGGTTTAAAACCCCCAATTGAAAGTTGTTGAAGGGGAGACGAATACCGGCCTCTTTAAAGGAAAACTCATACATGGGGAACCTTAACCCACGGTAATTTGAACATATGCGGTGGTGTGCCCGAGGTTGAAAAACCGTCCACTTCGCCTCTTCGCCCTCAGGGACGTTCTCGACGAAAGCGAAAACGTCCATGTTGTCGGCAGCGAAATGCGACTTTATGCGCAGAGGCTCCTCTCCGGCCCATTCGGCAGTCGAACGCACGAGCTCATCCCCAGGGATCTGAGCAGGTTCATCCACGTCGGGTTCAGCGTCTATCTAGAGAATCCCCGGAACCCTCACGACCATTTTTTACCTGAAAAGCAGAGGAAATAGGTTATTTCGTTGGCCGCGACCAAATCCACCCTTCCACCGCCAATCAAGTGAAAGGGCAGCGAGAGCAAAGAAAATGTTTGGGGACACGGCGAACTGCCTGAGGCCGTTACCCCCTCCCTTCTTCGGGTCTCCAACCCTCCCATCTCGTTTCCCCGTGACATTCATCGCATGTCCTCGGGGTATTCATCGAGTCCTCGGGATATTCATCGGGTCCTCGAGATATTCATCCCAAGCCTCCGCCAATCCTACCGAAACCCTAGGAACGTCCCGCCGTTCCCAGCCGGAACTCAAGGGATTACCGGGAACTTCATCAGTTCACCGAAAAACCACAAACAGAAAGTAAAACGGAAAAGAAAGGGATCCGAAGCTTACTTGGAACGGTGGTGGAAACTTGACCGGAGCAGAAGATACGGTGGCGTACGACGGTGAACGACGGCGGAGCAGCGACGGAGATAGAAATAAGAGGGGAGCGAAAAAGGTGGAAACGTGCAACTGACACGAACTCGGCCCCTTTTATAGGTTCCTCACGAGACTCGAGGATTTCCTAGGCAATCGATTACGCTACCCTAGCGTAGCCGCCCTAGATAATGATGAGGGGTGACACGTGGCACACGCTTCCCCAGGCACTTCTTTTCATTCCCCAACACGTCTTTTCGCTCACCTCGGTCCAGACTCCTCGTATCACCGCGATATCGCCCGTCTGCGGCCAGTCTAGCGCGAGCAGATCTATTTGTTTATGCCTGGTTTACTAACTGTTCCTCGTTTAGAGTCCCTTCCCTGGTTGGACATGTCCTCGACATAGTACTGACCCTAAAGTCATTACCCTGATACCTCAGAGCAACGACTTGGGGGGCTCCTGTTCTGGACTGGGTCGGGGTCTGCCCCTCAATCGAGCAGGCCCAACCCACATGTCCCGGGATGGCCCAACAAAGGCCTCTTAACACGACCTATGTCGGGCATACGCCCTTCTCAACATTGTCGGACACACGCATGGTATAGACCGTCAGGCAGGGCACTAAGCCTCCCCGACCTCGCTTCTCCCCGAAACTCAGGTTCTCCTCCCCCCGAGGAGCCTCCTCCTCCTGCACATAAGTCCTTCCCCCGCGAGGACACTTCTCTCCCCGACACACAAGACTCCTCCCCGCGAGGACACGTTCTCATGTAACCACCCACTCCCGATGGAATCGGTCTGCCCTAATTCCGGAGATCTAGGAACGGTTACCCCAGGGCGAAGACCACATGCTGGTCTTCACTACGCCACGTAAGCCCTGGCAGTCACTTGGATTGGGCTTGGCAACCCAGCCCAGTGCTAGTGACCGTTGGCCCTGCGCTGGGGGCTCTCTATAAATACCCTCTCACTTGAGAGGGTCAGGTTACAGACTCTCTTACACTCTAACCTTGTACTTGCTTTTACTTGACCTTTCCCTTACTTGAGCATCGGAGTACCTTGCAGGTACACCACCCCCCGCCCCGGCCGTCTTTCAACCTCACCGGAGCTGAAGTCCATACGACGTTGCTGGCTACTGAATAACTGTCTGATCCAGGTACGATCAATTTCCCTTTTAATCTATATTTTATCGTATATAAGGAGGGTGCCTCCTCACTTTCATTAACACCAATTTTTTTATTCTAAGCCTCATTCTCTCTCTCTCTCCCCCCCTCTCTCTCTCTATCTATTTATCTATCTATCTATCTAACTATCTATCTATCTATCTCTCTCTCTCATTATTCTTTCACTAAAAGTAGCCTTAGTGTCTTTGGTAGTGAACTACACTTGTGAGGGTTTTAGTTGTACTAGTGTTGAACTATTTTATCAAGAGTGTAATTCTTTTCTAGTGTTTTTCTTTTTTGGTGGTTCAGGTTATCTTAGTAAATACTCTGTTTAATTTCCAAGCACTTAAAATTTTGTTCTTGGTTCGTGAGCTTATCTTGTTAAAATCTTGATTTTTGGTTTACGAGATTAGATTGTTAAAATCTAGTCAATTGTATAAAGGTTCTTAGGCATAACCTATTAAAAACTCATAGATATTATTTTAGTGGAACTCTTAAAAAGAGTTTCTTGAGGTGAGTAGTAGGCCAAGAGATCGGCCGAACCTCTATAAATCCTAGTGCAATCTCTCTAAATTTTCTCTCTTTATTTTTAGTTATTTACTTTCCTTTTTTCTATCTTTCCATTTTCTGCTACTTTAATATTTGCCTTTTTAACTATACTAACATAATTTGTTGTTTTAAGTAATTAACTTTAAATTAGTCACTATTTTTTAATACCACATTCACCCATCCCTCTTGTGCTTAGATTCACTTGTTCAATAAGTGGTATCAGAGGCTAACTCCTATTAAAGACTAATCATCTCGTAAGGAAGTAAATGACTTTTAGTGATTAACTAAGCAAATCCCCATCATTGAGGGGATGGATTGTGGTATTTGAAATTTTATGAAATAAGGTCCATTTGTTACCATATATGAAGTTAATTACGTCGTGGTGGACAAATACAATTAAGATGATTGGATCAAATATGAGAAAGAAAAAGTGCAATGTGATCTGAAAGCAAAAATGATCATCACTACCTCTCTCGGTCTTGTTGAATTCTTTTGTGTTTCTCACTGTGAAATTGGAAAAGAAATATGGGATATCCTCCAAGTTACCCTTGAAGGTACTATTGAGGTAAAAAGGTCAAGGTTGAAGGCATTAACCCATGAGTATGAGCTCTTCATAATGAAACTTGAAGAAAATATTTATGACATACAAAAGTTATTCACAAATATCATGAGTCACATGAGAACTCTTGGGAAAATTTTTTCAAAATGAGGATTTAGTTGTAAAATTCCTTAGATGCCTAAACTGCAGTTGGCAACCAAAATTAAATACGATTTTTGAATCTTGGGATTTATCAACCATGGACATGGAAACTTTATTTGGAAATTCATAGAACCATGAGATGAAACTAAAAAAACTTGCTAATGATGAATAAGTATACAAGAAGAAGAAAAGTCTAGCTCTCAAGGATTAAGAAGGGAATGACTCTAACTTAGATGAAGAGATTACACTGATTGTGCAGAACTTCAAGAGATTCATGAAGCATAAAAAAACAACAAGAAAGACAAAGCAAGAACAACGGAAAATCACCATTCACTCCCGTAAGCTTTTAATGTCGGGTGAAAAGGCGTATAAGACCAAACTTCTCCTAAAATTAAAAATAAAGGCGAAGAAACCTCAAAAGGAAGAAAAGAAAGCTTACATTATCTGAGACGACAATGATATGGATTCCTCATACAAAAAAGCCAATATATGTCTTATGGCAGACTATGAAGGCAACAAGGAGTGCTTTACAATATCTAACACTAAGTGGTATCTCAATACCAGGTGTTCAAAGCACACGACCAGAGTGAAGACCTTTTTCTCCTTTTTCTGTCACAATAAATGAGGCTTTGTTTCCTATGGTGACAACAACAAAGGGAGGATCATTGGTACAAATAGAGTTGGTAAGTTCCCTAACCCAACGGTTGAGGAGGTTCTTTTAGTTGATGACTTAAAGCATAATTTACTAAGTATTAGTGAATTATGCAACAACAAAAAGGTAACAATGTGACATTTGATTCTTATGAATGTAGGGCTATAAAAACAAATTTGATCAAATCATTTTTATTAGCTCTAGAAGTGGAAACGTATAAACTGTGAATTTAAATAAGATCCCTTCAAATGATGTTTGTCTTAGTAACGAGTGAGAGTATTGGCTATGTCATAGTAGAATATCACATATCCGTATGGACGACTTAAACAAGTTGGTATGCAAGGATTTACTTATTCGTCTTCTGAACTTGTGCTTTTAGAAAATCTGATTATATGATGTGTGCCAAAAAGGGAAACATGTAAGAACCTCTTTTAAATCTAAAAATGTTGTTTATACAAATCATCCCTTGCAACTTTTGCAAATGGATCTTTTTGGCCCATCCAGAATCAAAATTTTGTGAAAATATCTATGCTCTTGTAATTATGAATGACTATTCTCTCTATACATGAACATTATTCCTATCTCAAAAAAGAGACATATTTGTTGCCTTTCGAAAACTTGACAAGGTTATTCAGACCGAGAAAGGATTAAACATTGTATCGATCTGTAGTGATTGTGGTGGTGAATTCCATAATGAGGAATTTAAAAATTATTGTAATGAGTATGACATTTAACACGCTTCACATTTTCTCCACTCCACTCCACGAACCCCCATCCCCCGTGAAGAAAATGGGGTAGTGGAGAGCAAGAATATATCTCTAGAAGAGCTAGCGAAAATGATGCTCAATAAGACTAACCTTCACAAATACTTTGTGGTCGATGTTATAAGTACTACTTGCTATGTAATGAATTATGTCTTGGTATGTCCAATTCTAAAGCAAGTGCACTACAAGTTGTATAAAGTAAGAAATTTGAATATATCTCATTTACATGTATTTAGATGCAAATGTTTTATCCTCAATAACAGGAAGGATAATTTTGGGAAATTTGACACTAAAGTTGATGAAGATATATTTCTAGGATATTCAACTTCTATCAAAGCTTAAATAGATTTTAATAAAAGGACCCTGGTGATAGAAAGAATCATTTCATGTTACCTTTGATGAGTTTAAGCCCTTGTTTATAGAGGTAAATGTTCTTGACTGTGCAAGTATCTTTGAAAGAAAATCCTTGGAAGATTATGATCAAGGTAAAGATAAAGATCAAATTCAAGAGTAAGGACAAATTCTAAATGAGAGACTCAAGCCGAAGAAGTTAAGTTAGAAAATCAAAGTCTACCCAAATAATGGAAAACCACTAAGGACCATCCAACTTTGAATGTTATTGAAGACATTTCTAAAGGAGTTTTAACTCAGCACCCCCTTAGCAAGGAATGTAACTATATGGCTATTATTTCTCAAATTGAGCCAAAGAAAGTTGATGACACTCTCATCGACGAACATTGGTCTCTTTCTATGTAAGAAGAGTTAAATCAAATTGAAAGGCTTTGTATAGTCTAAAACAAGCTCCTAGAACATAATATGTTTGTGTAAGCAAGTTTTTTTTCTTCTTGAGAATAAGTTTCAGAGAGGACAAGTTGATAAACCCTTTTTGTAAAAAAGTCTGAGCACAACATTTTATTTGTTCAAATTTATGTAGATGATATTATATTATGTGCTACTAATGAATCCTTGTGCAAGGATTTCTCTTATATGATGCAGAACAAGTTTGAGATGTCCATGATGAGGGAGTTTCATTACTTCCTAGGACTACTTATCCTTCAATCAAAAGAAGGAGCATTCATAAATGAAGCCAATTACTCCAAGGAACTTTTAAAGAGGTTCAATATGGAGAAGTCAAAATCAATCGATACTCTAATGGCTACATCATTCAATACAGATAAGGGCGAAGAAGGAAATTTGCACAAAGAAATAGGGTACCGAGGTATGATAGGCTCTCTCCTTTATCTCAATACATCTCATGTTTATATTATGTTTGTTGTATGCCTTTGTGTGCATTTTCAAGCATCCCTGAAAGAATCACATCTCTCTGCAGTAAAACACATCATAAGATATCTCATTATCACACTACAAATGGGTTTATGGTACCCCAAAGGGATGGATTGTGTATTAATTGGGTACTTTGACTTTGATTTTTCTGGGTGAAAATTAGATCGGAAGATTACCAGTGGTATGTAATACTTACTTGGTAACTCACTTGCCTCTTAGAATAGGAAGAAACAAGCTAGTGTAGCACTATACATAGCTAAGGAAGAATAAATTGTTGATGGTAGTTGTTGCGCGTAAATTTTTTGTATGAAACACTAGCTAAGTGATTAAAGAATTAGTCGTAGTTTTATTCCAATAAAATGAGACACCACTAGCACCATAAACCTCACAAAAAATTTGGTAGTTCACTCTTGGAAGAAACACATTATGGTTAGGCACCATTTAAATAGAGACCAGGTTGAAAAAATGGATTGTATAATTGAGCATGTGTCTTTAAATAATCAACTCACATATATTTTTACCAAACCTCTTCTTAAAGAATTTTTTTTCATAAGAAATAAGTTAGAAATGTTAAATCAATCATGCATAGATTAATATATGCTAAGTGGCTCGTCTTCTCCTCCTCCTCCTTATTATTATTATTATTATTATTCCCTTTATCTATGTGATATACATGGTTTATGTTCTTGCTTGTGTTTATTTTTCTGCCTTTTCAATAATGCTAATGAGGGATAAGTATACTCTCAGTAGAAGTAGGGTATACTCTCTATATTTGTTAGGGGGGATTTACTACACCAATCTATCACCTTGGTTTTCCCACCTCCCTGAGATATGTGTTCACGTCGTCAAAAAAGGGAAGAATATGGATATATGTGCTTTCATATACAATAGACTATAGATGTTGTTTTGATCATTGTGGTTTTAATGATGACTGTGATGTTTGGGAGAATCACATTGCTTGATCATGTTGATCTCTGCTGATATCTTTCCAGCTATCTTTGATGATGATGTTCATCCCGAAATTATCTAAAGTTTCATCAGGGAGAATATTAAAGTTTCCATTAAAATGCTAAACTCAAATATAATGTATTAAGAAACCTAAAGCAAGATTATGAAAGAGATGAAATGTGAAAGCTCGCCTGGTCAGTCGTGTGCTTAATGCAGTGTCTGAGTGACCAGAGTATTGTAAAATTGTTAGAGTAACTCATAAGTTACTAACTCAACTCTCACACATTTACTAAATGTTTTTCATAACCCATTTGTTTTGATAAAATCACCATAAAATGATTTTTCCAAGTAGCCAGTTGCCCGTTAGCTCAAATAATCCATTATGAGTAAAAATAACACTGAATAACCAATTAGAAATTAGGGTTAGTCAATGATCTCTTTTGTAACACATCATAATCGATTATTAGAGCTAATTATCGATTAATAACACAGTAATTTGAAAACTTTCCATATTTACACTACATAAGGAGGGTACCTATGGTATAGTTGATTATGAGCATTAAAAAGCAGTTGGATCATTTCCCTTTTTATCTATATTTTATCCTATATAAGGAGGGTACCTCCTCACTTTTATAAACACCAAAATTTGGATTCTAAGTATCCTTCTCTATTTTAAACCTCTTTCTCTCTCTTGTTTTTCTTTCATTAAATAATGCCTTAGTGCCTCTATGAGTGAAATACACTTGTGAGGCTTTTAGTTGTACATGTATTCATCTATTTTATCAAGAGTGCAATTCTCTTGAAGTGTTTCTCTTGTTTAGTTGTTGAGGTTATCCTAGTAAAACGTGTGTGTGGTTTCTGAGAACAACCAGTTAAAATCTCATTCTTGGCTCCTGAGCTTAACCTACTAAAAGCTCCATTTTTTGTTTGAGGGATCAATCTGTTAAATCTCTCAGACGCTTGTAACAAGGTTGTTGTGCAAAACCTATTAAAAGTTCAAAGATATTATTTTAGCGGAACTCTCAAGAATAATTTATTGAGGAGATTAGTATGCCAAGAGATTGGTAGAACCTCTATAAATATTGGTGTAATCTCTCTAAACTTTATCTCTGTACTTTCAGTTATTTTCTTTCCTTTATATTTTCATCTTTCCATTTTTTGTTGCTTTTATCTTTGCCTTTTTAACTACACTAACACAAATTGTAGTTTTAAGTAATTAACTTTAAATTAATCACAATTTTTTAATGACATAATTCACCCCCTCTTATGATTGGAGTCACTTGTTCAACAAGTTTCTCCATCCTGTAAGTATCTTTTGAAAACGCATTGCAGTAGGTGGAATACTTTCATCTTATAATGCATATTTCCCAATAATAGATCCTTCCTAATCAAGAAATGGTGAATAGGACACCGATCTTTGTTGGAGATGATCCGAATTTATACCCTCTTGTCTCTTTTTTATATCTGAGATGCTATTACCCAGTGAAACTTTGTTGGATAAATAAAATTCATGGTCCTTGCATGGGGTATATATCTTACTTAATTCACTTACTGTTATTTTTACTTGTTACATCTTTGTTTTGACTCATGAGTTTGTTTCTCTAGAAATATATTATCTTCCTAGGTCATGCTTGATGTTTTATTAGACGTATCCTAGAATCATGTCGACCAAGGGTTTATTCATGTTCCCTTTCCCAAAGTTCAGACTTAGTTCCAGGTTGACATAATGGGGACTCACCACATTCGCTCTGGAATGGCTATCTACCAAGCGGGGGTGAGAACTTAATCACCACTTTGTGGTATGTGGTATTTTTTCCATGTGAGTTTAGTTGTGGGGTTTTCTTTGCTTAAGTCGTGCGCCCACGACATTTGTGATAACACACCTCAAATGTTCTTCATGGGGTTTTAATTGTTTTAGTTGTACACCAGTGGTGTTTGCAACATCACCCTTGATTTTTGGATATCCTTTATATCATAAGGAAGAGAATTTAGTGAAAAATTATTCATTGATATTGAAAAAATAGTATTACATTGTAATGAAAGGTGTGCTTTATATATGTGATAAAGGGGAAATTTAACCAAGCAACATAGTTTCTGCATATTGTCCTCTAGGTGTATTGGTATGGTGTGCCACGACCGACCTTAATGTTTATTCGGAGTTATCTTTTACATCTATCAACTCATAATTATTCACTTCATACATGTTGGGAGGCCAATCCTTTTTTAAGGGGAGGGGTGATTGCCATTTCTTTTAACTGTTGGGTAAAGGAGGCCATATTTATTTCCATTACCTTCTCTTTGTCTTTCCTCTTCTGGTTGCATTGCAAAGCTTTATGTATCCTTCACGCTCCAGATATGTAAGTGTATAACATCAGCGACTCGTCATGAACATTATGATATTTCAATTTGAGGTGGAGCGGGGAGGCCAGTGAGTCCATCATTGCCACGAAAGGTCTGCCCAAGATGCAGTTTTAGACACTTCTGCAAGGAATTACTATGAATTGTATGTCGTATGTTCTGGTGTCTCTCCCTTCTCCCATGGTAACCATAAACTCAATGTGCCACCAGGGGCGAGTTACCATGTCGTTAAAGGCTTTTAGGTTAGATCCCTCATAAAACCACAACTTCTCCATTCTCAGTCCACGTTTTTTTGAAAAGTTATACATACATGATTTCACAAGAGCTCCCCTTGTCAATGGGGATTTTGGATATATCAATTTTGGCCATGGTTTCCATTATCACCAAAGGGAAAATCTCATTTGGGATTTTTCTTACCTTTTCACTATCGCAGAAACTATGGATATGCCTTTTCAACTTCCTGTCAGGAGTTTTTTTCCCTCCTTGTGTATTAACATTAACTCGGAGATCCTCCTCTTCAAAGTCCCCTTGAGATGTTTTTTTGCTCTTGGAAGGCCTCCAGTAATAGAAACGATATATTGTTGTTTCCCGTTTTGATTTTCCTCTTCCTCATTGTTACTCTATTTCTTTCTATTGGCTTTTCTCTCAGCTTCAATAGTTTCTTGAATTTAGTATTTGTACACTCCCTCCAGATTTTCTCCCTCTATGTGTTTAAAGGTGTGTATACATAAAGTATGGCGCTAGTCGCCGGTCTTTGTCGTCTCTACGACTGTTACTGCCTTTTTTTGGCACTCGTCCATATCTAGGGTTTCTTGTTCCATGGTTCTTCTCTTTGACTAAGATCTCTTCATCATAGTTATAAGGTTAGGCCTTATTTAGAATGTCACTTAAGCTACAATCTCCTTCTAGTCCTAGTTTTCCTTAGAGTATGCAATCTGGCCTCAACCCCTTTTTGAATACCCAGCATTGTAAATCATCATACGTACCTCATACTTCCACTACTAACTTGGTAAATCGATCTATGTAGTCATGCATGCACTACTACGAAAACCCATTAACAACGGTTGTAAATGACATATAATCTCGCGGGCGAAGGCGTTGTTATGTAGAGTGTTGTTGTATATGCGATACATATAATGAAGGTCCTGTGACCGTTGTTGTATTCCAGAAAGCGCGCACCATTTCACAACGGTTTGATTACACAACCGTTGTGATATAACTAAAGGTGATCTGGTTCGATTCTCAGCAACAACATTTTTTATTTATATTATTCTGGTCAGCGTTTGACATACAACTACGGTTAGGTTTTTAACCGCTGTCAAAACAGCCCTGTTTTAAATATAAAAATTCTCTGCTTATCAAATTCTTCCTATATTTTATCGTGTCAAAACAACTTCTATTTACATCAAACACAATATGTGCATCAAACACAATTCTTCCCATAAATGAATCAGAGAATTTACATCAAAAGCTAATAGCTAACATTGTTTAAATCAAATATAATACGTGCATCAAAAGCCAATATTATTGATTTCATTATGCGCATCAAACACAATATCATGTACATCAAACACAATATGTGCATCAAAAGCCAAAATTATTGTTCACATTATGTGCATCAAAAGCCAAAAATATGTGCATCAAAAAATATGCTGAGGAATAGTTGCTGATATATCAAACAGCAGGAGGACCCTTAAGCACATTGTGGATATACACCTAACGTTTACGAAGATCTAGAAAGTCCTCAACGGGGAATGGGGTTTGGTCGTTAAACATCTACATAAGAAAGAGCAAAAAATTGAATATCATGCATGATAATTATTCAATAGTCAACTTATATATTAATATATGTAAACATTTTATGACATATATACCTTATCCCATGAATCAACAATGCCGACAAGGACAATGTTTAACATGTGTTTCATGACATAATACCCACACTCGTAACTCCCGGGTTGTTTCCTCATCTACAAATTACATGAATATAACCACACATGAATGTAAATGAAAGAAACAGGTAATCGGGCCACTTACTTTATGAGCAATCCATGTGGGCTTTTTTCTAACATTCCTCATTATATTAACTTGCTCCACAAGATTGTACATTGAAAATTGAATTAAACATATTACATGATAAACTAATTACAATTAATGTCAAAGAAAATGATATTAAACATAGACACTTACGTTAGAATAATATCTTTCATTGGTTTGTGGAGTGGGGCATGCAAGGAACACAGTAATGTCACCGTATTTGTCCTAAATGATATTATGATCAATTGCCAATGACCACTGAATGAACACGAATATATATATATATATATATATATATATATATATATATATATATATATATATATAATTAGTTTTTACTAAAACAAAACTAAATATAGAATATATAAATAAATTACAACAATACTTACCTACAGAGGAATGGTGCAAGGTAACATTCTTTTCCTCCCTCATTTAGCCGTTCTTTCAAGTACTTTTCCATGATACTTTTTTCATTATACGCCCAACTTATATATGTTGGCTCCAAGATTCCATAAGTACTTGATTTATTTAACTCTATACAAACACGGTGAATGTACCTAAATGGTCAAAGAAAATGAATAAATTAAGGGAGAAAATACAAAAAATTATAATGTTCTATAATGACATGTATATTCGACTATATACTTACGTGCACCAAACTTGCAAAATCGCTATGTCAAGGCACTTAAATCCTGCGAGAAAATCTGTTACATCTTCAGAAGTGTAATACATTACATCCAATTTCGGACAATGTTCTAGCGGGAGAGGTTGCGCAAGGTTTGTTGTTGCAATGGACAACTATAAATTGGTTATTTCATTTGGACTAGGGTCTAATATCCCATTGCGGTTATCTAAGGGGGGGGGGGGTTGTACAATTACTTCTTTTTGTAGAAGCGCGATTTACAACACTTCTACTTGGAGTTTGATCATCACCATCAATGTAACGTTGATCTTCATTTGTTCGTTGTTCGAGGTTTTCACTTAATCTCTACATCATAACATTCAATTAGGACATAAAACAAAAATAAGCATAATATATATCATACATTTTCGATAAAACACTAACATCTCAAGTAAAGCACATATCGAATATAACTCTTGTAACTTTTCCACGTCTTTCTCCCTTTTTTTCCCTCTCCTCTTCAAACATCCTCCTTTGTTCTTCCAATTGCTTCTCAACATTCTCAATCTTTTGTCGTTGAGCATGAAATTCAGTGGTTTCGGTGCTTCTTCTACGAGATCCAAAGTATGACCTCAAGCCGACATCTTCTCCAACACCATGGACACGACCTCCATGCTCAGCTGTTCCGATAGCTTCCACTAATATGTCATGTCATGCTTCCGGAACAAATGTTCCTTCACGGGCCGCCACAACCAAATTATCCTACACAACATGAGCAACTTACATAAGCAAACGCATTTAAATAACATAAGCAAAACAAAACATATACTTATAATTTTCTCAACAACTACTCTTGAAGCCTCAGAGGTGTACTCTCCATTAGGTCTTAATAGAGCCCTCTTCCATTTCTCATGTCTTGACGGTGGAGATGGGATGTCACCATTTCCTCCTTCTTGTTGTTTTTCCTGCATGATTCTCTTCTCAAGTTTCCTGTAACCCCCACGAGACAATCTATGGGGGTACATGTTTTTCGCCTTGTTTTGAATTCCTACTTAGCCTGTTATTAACATAGTGAAAAATGTGTATGCTTAGTATCTATAACTCATTAGCATAACATTATAGGTTACATAAGACTAGTACTAACCTTGAATTCCTTAGAACGACGTTTCTTCGCAAACTTGTGCCACACCTTCTTCGATAAAAAACTATACCGAATCCATGGACATTGAAGACCGCTCTTAGGCTTCGTAATGTAGTCAGCCGTGAGCTGTGACTTAAATCCCATCCAACGAACACCGGCATAAGTTATCCACTTTGTCGCTCCAGAGGATTTGCATCCATGGTACAAACGCGAAAGTGGCGCAGAAAATAGAGTCGCCAGCAATGTGTATTTATCCCAAGAGAGGGAAAGGAAACACTGCGTAAACCTGAGGGAATGGAAAGAGCATGGTCTCACGACCAAGAGAAACGGGTAAGGGAGTCGGTTACGCTAAGGGAAGGTGTTAGCACCCCACACGTCCATCGTACTCGACGGGATCCACGCTTGTTGTCTCGATCAAAGGGTGTCGTCATCTGGAGCTTCGCTGCTACTGGAAAGAGAAAGGAACGGGAACGGAGAAGAGCGAAGAAACGAAGAAGAAAAGAAAAAGAAGTGACTCGATAGGACATCGCTCATCCCACGCCTACGTACTCCCTCGTGCAATGGGAAAGTCAGAGTCAACGTAGTTCGGACACGAACTAAGAGGGAAGGTTGTTCGCCAAGACATCGTCGTCTCGTGCCTACGTATCCTCAATTGGACTAGAAAGAGGAAATCAGAGCAGTCGTAGTTCAACCTAACGAGGTCGGTTAGTGTTTTTTATGAGCGACGTTAGATTCGCGTCGGGCAGTTAGGGTCGATGCCTGTTTACGACGAGACGGAAAATAACGTGCTCTTTTTGAAAATGATTTGAAATTAACGATCCCGAGGATAAAAAGATTTGGGTTTGTTTTTGTGTTTTTTAGACAGAAGTGGATTGAAGTTAGTTCGTAACTTACATTGCACCGAAGTCTATGATGTAGGAACGAATGCTTAGCAAATCGTTCCAAGATGGAACGTCCACCAAACACTCTAGAAAAATGAGAGGGAACCCCTCATTCCTCACTTCCCACATGCAAGGCTCATGCGCAATGCACGTTAATTTTATTAAGTACTTTAGAAGTGTTATGAGATGAGAAGAGAAGACACAAGGAAGAAGGGTGACTCTAAGGGAATCACTGTCTTAATGTTGTCATGCAAAAGGGTGGTCCTATGGTTAGTGAAGTTTAGGCGAGAAACAACTACCTATAACCTAACGCTAATCCTACTCCAAGCTTAATCGAAAATTTAGTTGGACTAGGTAGCTCTAAGGGGAAAAGAATCCAAGACTTAAACAAGTCTTGAGATCCAAGGGAAGAAAAGAGTGAAAGAGACGAAAGAGGAAAGGAAGCGAATAAATAAAAACAGCAGCTACCACAACATTCCTGCACCAAAATAACGGTAAAAAGCAGCACACAAGCAAGGCAGCATTCAACAGCATACAATTTATCACAAAAAAGGGTGTGAAAAGCCAGACAGCCGTACATACAATAGTGCACATACACATAGACAGTTGTAGAAACAAGGCAGCATGCAATACATTTGAATACGAATCAAGCATGGCAAAGCAAATGCGCATTAAACATCATGCATTATGATTACAACCACATCATATATCATGGTAAACAACACTTGGAGATAACATGAAAGAATGCACCACATCATGAACGGATACACAACATTAAGCATATGCACAAATCGGAACAAACATGCATCTCAAGGAATGGAAACAATTAGGCATGCATAACACAATTCCAGCAACATAAGCATTTAATCATAGTCAACATGCTCAAAGAAGTGTGTGTATGATGTTCATAGCATCAAGAAATCAACAACACAAGCATGCACATTCAATAGTGAAAACCAAGAATCGCGTGTCGACAAAATCATATCCATGCCCTAGTGTGAGGTGAAACAGCTCAAGAATAGTCCACAAATCAATGACATATTAATCCATTAATTTTAGGCATGCATCGGATCTCAAACAACCAAGAAAATGCACTAAAATACACATTCTGTCCCAGAGTAACCGGTTAACAAACGGTGAGTAATCGGTTACTTGGTTAAAAACCAGACAATTTACGCAGAAAATACACATGTTAACCGGTTAACAAACTGTTGTTAACCGGTTACTCTGGGACAGCAGTAAAAAAATCTGTTTCAAAAGCACTTTTCAGCAGCAAATCACTTCTCCAAACATCCAAATGAACATGCAATCAATTAATCACGAAATTCACATCAAATGTCAGTAATCAAACACCAATTTCATGAATCAAACAACAAGATCACAAATTAAATCAAGTAAATGGATCAAATCACATCACAAACCAAGGATCTACATTGCATAAGTGAGATTAAGCTAAATCAAACATAGATCTAAGGAAAACCAACCTACAAGGCTGAGATTTGCCTTGGTGACTGTTGAGCACGAAAATTGGTGAATCCAAGCAAGTAAACCAGAGATCTATACAATAATCTTCAAGATCCTAGCAAGAAACTTCAAGATCTAAGCAAAAACACTCCAAATAATCAAAAGTTGCTCCCAAAAGTGATTCCAAGATCCAAACCAGTAGCTATATCAGAATTGAACCAAGAATGATGATGTGATGGAGGTTTAGCTCAAGAATTCACAAATTCCAATGAAGAATTTGTGAATCTATGGATATGGAGCTTTGGTGAGAGGTTGAAGATAAAGATGAAAAGTGGAAAAAAGTGAGAGAGAATTGAGAGAAATTCTGAAAAATTGGAGAGTGAAAATGATGTAGGTTTGAGAGGTTTGGAATGAATTGGTTTAAATAACCCCTAGGTTAGGAGTTAAGTTTGGGTTTAGAGTGAGGTTAAGTGAGTGGAAATTGGGGTGAAAAATGGATTAGGAAATGAAATGAGGAATTAGAGTGGAAAAATGATGGAGAGAATTTGAATTTTGGGTGGAAAATGATGAAAATATCAATTCTAGATCCTTCCCCACGTGCACATGCCAAACACATGATCACAAATGATGCAAATTTAATTTTTCAAACTTGGCTCAGAGTAACCGGTTAACAAACGGTGAGTAACCGGTTACTCAGTTCAAATTTTGAATTTTGGCACCTTTTGGAGGGAAACTTGGAAAAGTGACTTCTGATAGCTGTTTTGAACCCGTTAAACCTCTGAAACTCAAAACTTGATATTGCTACTGAGTAACACCTGAAAAGAACACAAATTCCTGCTGACACCTCAGAATATCCTACTGAAATAATAATGCCTGATACCGGATCGCTTGATCAGAAAATGACTGTTGAAGCTCCTGATTATCAAAATGCCTAATGAGCAAAATAAATGCTCCAAAAGGCATTGAAAACCAGCTGCTTGCCCCTGAATACTGCTGAAAATAATGCCGGAGTTGACAACGCCATGAGCTGCTAGAAAATACCTTGATCCCACGCATAGAAGAAAAATGCAAAATGCAGGAACGATAATGCAGATGAAAGGAAGCATAACCCAGTTAGGTTAGAAACAAAAGGGCAAATTTTGAGGTGTTACAGCTGCCCCTATTCAAACTTCTTAGATCCGAGGTCATGGAAGCAACGACTTTCATACAATCGGGATACACGAAGATTGAATACCAAAATAACCTGAAAAAATTTGCAACCTGCGGGGAAAATGAAAATAAAGTGCCTGCCAACCGAATGTGGGCTTAGAAACAACGGATACCAACGAATAGTTGGGATAACAAAGGATACCAACCAATAGTTGGAATGACGAGGACGCCGACCAAAGGTGAACTCATAACGAAGGAGACCAACCAAAAGTTGGAATGAAAGGACACCAACCAAGAGTTGGACGAAACAAAGGAGACCAACCAAAAGTTGGGATAACAGATACTAACCAAAAGTTAGGATGAAATAGGATACTAACCAAAAGTTGGGATGCAAAGGGTACTAACCAAAAGTTGGGATGAAACAAAAGAGACCAACCAAAAGTTGGGATAACAGAGACCAACCAAAAGTTGGGATGAAACAAAAGAGACCAACCAAAAGTTGGGATGAAAAAAAGAGACCAACCAAAAGTTGGGATAACAGAGACCAACCAAAAGTTGGGATGAAACAAAAGAGACCAACCAAAAGTTGGGATGAAACAAAAGAGACCAACCAAAAGTTGGGATAACAGAGACCAACCAAAAGTTGGGATGAAACAAAAAAAGACCAACCAAAAGTTGGGATAACAGAGACCAACCAAAAGTTGGGATGCAATAGGATACCAACCAAGAGTTGGAATAACAAAGGATACCAACAAATAGTTGGGATAACAAAGAGTACCAACCAAAAGTTGGGATAACAAAGAGTACCAACCAAAAGTTAGGATGAAACAAAAGAGACCAACCAAAAGTTGGGATAACAGAGACCAACCAAAAGTTGGGATGAAACAAAAGAGACCAACCAAAAGTTGGGATAACAGAGACCAACCAAAAGTTGGGATGAAACAAAAAAAGACCAACCAAAAGTTGGGATGCAATAGGATACCAACCAAGAGTTGGAATAACAAAAGATACCAACCAATAGTTGGGATAACAAAGAGTACCAACCAAAAGTTGGGATGAAACAAAAGAGACCAACCAAAAGTTTGGATGAAACAAAAGAGACCAACCAAAAGTTGGGATAACAGAGACCAACCAAAAGTTGGGATGAAACAAAAGAGACCAACCAAAAGTTGGGATAACAGAGACCAACCAAAAGTTGGGATAAAACAAAAGAGACCAACCAAAAGTTGGGATGCAATAGGATACCAACCAAGAGTTGGAATAATAAAAGATATCAACCAATAGTTGGGATAACAAAGAGTACCAACCAAAAGTTGGGATAACAAAGAGTACCAACCAAAAGTTGGGATGAAACAAAAGAGACCAGCCAAAAGTTGGAATAAAGCCAAGGGTACCAACCAAAAGTTGGGATGAAATAGGATACCAACCAAAAGTTGGAATGCAAAGGGTACCAACCAAAAGTTGGAATAACCAAGAAGGTACCAACCAAAAGTTGGGATAATGAGAACGCCGACCAAAGGCGAACTCAACACAGATTACCAACCAATAGTTGGGATAACAAAGGATACCAACCAAAAGTTGGGATAACGAGAAGAGGACCAACCAAAAGTTGGAATAACCAAAGGGTACCAACCAATAGTTGGAATAACAACCGAAGAAGTATAGGAAGTAAAATCAACGGACTTACGACCTGTAAAGGAGATGACTCCACCGGGGGAAGAGAACACAAACAGCCCTGTAGAGGATTATAACAACAAGGACAAATCCACTGGTTGGAGGGTGATGTTGACCAACATCCTCTGAATTACACCTCTTTCTGCTAGGGACAGAAACTGGTAACGGATATCAAACCTGGCTTATGCTTCGAATGCATATGTTTGAATTTTGCCGTAATGCTCCATATCAATAGAATGCAATGCTTTTGGGAGGATGCCATGCAAAAATGCTTATGCAATGCAAAAGAGACGTCTCAGCAAAATAAATGCTGAAGACAAAGGCAACTCCACCAGGGGTGACAAACTAAATTGTCCTCTGAAATAAGAGACCCTGCTGAGAAAGACTTCCCTCTGCTGAGAAAAATCTTGCCGGAGATGAAAAACTCCAAGAGGAGATCCACTCTGTTGGGGAGGGATAAAAACGAATATTGGAGGTGGAACCCCAAAGAGAAACTCTCTCTATTGGGGATTACCAATGACTTCTGCCGAAGATAGAATCCAAAACCCGGATCTAAAAAATGCCAATAACAACTGGACTTTAAGACCTGCCGGGGGTGTCAACCGCTGTTGAATAATCCACTGAGAAGATCACCACCAAACTCTGCTTGGGGAAATAAATCGATAATTCCGAACCTGCTTGGAGATATTAATGGACTCAACCTGCTGTTGGGAGATGCCCTGTTTTTACCCTGCCGGGGAATATCAGTACTTTTACCTTGCTGGGAAGTACCGGCTATTACCAGCAAACCTGCTTGAGGAGCGGTAGATGATGACATCAACTCTGCTAGAAGATAACATCAAGCCTACTTATCTGAGGGGATTAACCCATACCGTTGCTGGTGAGAAAAACATTTCTTGACTAGCTGAGTGCTCAGACCCTGTGGGGACAAAATACCTTTGTCCAGAGAATGAAGATATTCCTTAAGTCTCTTGCTGGAGATGCAATAGCATCCACTTCTGATTGCTTACTGAGAAAGTGATAAATCAATCACAACTATAGTTGGGGAATTAATCCTCTGTACCCCACTGAAGAAGATAATTCTTGACATTCTGGCTGGGGAAAATAACAACCTGCTGCCGTTGGATGAACTTTTCAACGTCGAGGAGACTAGCTCTACTGGGGAGAAAAATCAACGAAACCTGCCAAGGTATATCATTGAGCTTGACCTGCTGTTGGAGGACAGATTCTACCCTGCTGGGGATTAGAGCATGCCTTTGCTGACAGAACTACGCTTCCTGACCCCTGAGGAAAGTGACTATCCGGATCTATGGGGAACACAAAGTTTTTCAAAGACATCCAACACACCTCCTGCTGGAGATACAACCATACTCACCTCGGAGCAATCCACTTTAAACTGCTTGCTGGGGGGATGGGTTCTGCTGAGGATGATGCATTTTCAGTGCTGGGGGAGGCGACTCCACTAGGGAAGAACAAACTTGTTGTCCAACCTGTCCTGTCTCTATGGTCATAAGCGGCTCTTTCGAACTCTCCGGTTGCCCCAGACTACCAGGTCTAAAGGGAGAAATCATCTCAAGAGGATTTTATAGAAGACCGGGCATTCCCACTACCCCAGGGTCTTCAAACTCTTGGAGAGTTTTATCGCATCTCGACATAACTGCCCCAGACTACATATATATGAAGTAACTTTCCTCGAAAGGATTTGTAATGATTTAAAAATACTCTGCCCCAGTATTTTGAACTTTGAAGATGTGTTTTCAATTAACCGTCTTCAGGCGTGGACAGCTTCTCACGCTCTAGAGGTGGCCTGCCCCAAGTCTTGAAGAAACTTTGCCCCTGACTGATCTTACAGAGATTTGTCAAATCGACCTGATTGCCCCATATTAAGCGTTTGCGGAGGGATTTATCAGATTTCGACATAATTGCCCCAGTTTGGCTACTTTTTATCACCATTTATCGAGAACTCGCAGGCTGCGCACAGCCTCTTGGCTGCCTACCCCTTGACATGATTGTCCTTCGGAGTTTTCACCATCTCCACTTGGCGCGATCGAGCTTCTCAACTGACGTTCATCATGTAAGCTCCTTTGATGTTAAACACATGCAAGCAGAAAATGTTTAATATGAGAATGACAATTCTAATGCAACACTTGTGTTAACCTGAAGTTTTATTAAACATGCATCGCCAAGCCTCGTGAACGAATCACTAGCTGGGATGTGACATTGATTTTTGAATGGAAAACAATACGCACATGCAATACCAACAAACATCTTGTGGCACCACTCATAGGAGTCAGGAACGCTATCTCGCTAAAGTGCACTTTTGGAATAAACCCTGCTTCAATTAGGACTTTTAAAGGGTTGTAACGTGGCCTGGTTCACGGTTTTTGAGAAAAAAGGATTTAAGGCTCAAAGTTTATTGGTGCCCACCCGCTCTTCGTGATGTTCTCCAGTCCTACGTTTAGCTAATTTGACATAAGCGCTCGTCTCTCGAAAGGTTTTATGATTCTTAAGGAACCCATGCAATCGATGGTTTGAGACCTGATGAGGTTTTTAAAGCAACAGTCACCCCTTTTGTCTTTTGTGTTTGTAGCCACACGACTTTGTTCTTGAGGATTTTTCTTTGTGATCCTTTTCATTTTATTTTATTTTATTATTTCCCTGATTTTTCCTGGACTGATTCTTTTGAGTTTTTCGATTTTTGAAGTTCAGCGGTATGCCCTAACTTTTGCCTAAGTCGCTTGTTCTCAAGTTTCGACTTAGCGGGCTTTTTCCTTTTTCTTTTTCTTCTCCTTCTTTTTTTTTGGGAACAAATCGTGTGACACTGTTTTCTCTGACTTGCCTGAAAGGGTTGTGACTGCCTCACTCCTTGATTGTTGATGGATAACCATTGTGGTTTCACATCTCTTGACCTTTTGACGGTAGAATAGAAGGTAATGGATCCTCAGATGCACACTCCTTTTGCAATTTGAACGCTCGGTCAAACTAACTGACGCCTACCCTGCCCCAGGTTAAGATTGAGGGTTTATCGTTTCCAGAAAGAAACTCCTACTTCAAGGCTCAAAGGGGTTAACGAGGGTCTATCTCCCTTATATCTCCAGTGTTTAGGGATTTGAAACAATGCATGTACATCCTCAACAGGGTTTCATCCAAAAGCACACAACCAAAGATTTTGCGTTTTTACTTCGTCATCCTCCCTCAAGAGTTTAAGGCAAGAAAGTTGGTATTGCGGTGCATATAAACATGATATGAGTGCATAAAAGTAGATTACTTCAGGAAAACACATTCATTGCATTAAAATCAACATTCAAGCACAAATAAGTTTTTACATGCAGACAATGTTTAAACAAACAAATGAAAGCTACATATGAAAATGCAGTAAAGGAAGCTGATGATTGCCATTGTTGAGAAGTCTTGACTCCACTTGGACTATTGCTTCTGATGATGTCTTCGCAGCCTCGAGTGCTCATTCTGATAAAGAAGCTTCACCTTGTGGGGGTACCATCTGGGGTGATGACCTTTGAGTCAATCAAATCTTGCACCTTGTGCTGGAACGCAATACAGTCATCAATTGTGTGCCCAAACGTTCCCGAATGGAACTCACATCTAGCGTTCATGTCATAGTCCGGAGGAATAGGATATGGCACTGGCATGGCATTCCTCAGCTAGATCAATGAGCTTTTGAGCAAGCGAGCAAACAATTGACTATAAGGAATAGGAATAGGATCAAATATCCTCTCGGGCCTTCTTGGTCTGAGTTGCCTCTGCTACTGATAATTCTGCTGTCGATGCTGATTTGGGCGCCCAATCTGCTCCTGCATTTTCCTTTCTGCATTCGGCTGAGGCACAAATAAGGGTTGCTGACGTGGAACTTCTGAAGCATGAGGTTGTGGAAGAGATCCCTGACGCGAGGTGGATCCTTTGGAAAAGGAGGGAATCCCTAATTCCTTTGCAACAGTGGGAGTAAAATCACCTTGTTTACCAGTGCCAACTGATGTAATCTTGATTGCCTCTGAATCAATGAGATCTTGGACTTTATGCTTAAACCTTGTACAATTCTCAACAATGTAACCAGGTGCCCCAGAGTGGAACTCACATCTGGCATTAGCATTAGATCCCAGAGGAAGCTTTGTGGGCAGAGGTCCCAAACTAACACATTCAACCAGTTTGAGCTCAAGCAAATAAGAAAGCAACTGCGCATACGACATTGGAATGGGATCAAACTTCCTCTTAGGCCCCTCTGACTTAGGATCCTCTTGAAGAGCAGGAAATGATTGCTGATGAGAAAGCTCTGAAACTTCAATTTGTGGAAGAGATTCACGAGGCAATCCACGATCTAGAGCAAATCCCAAAAAGATGGGAGGAATAAGGACCTCTGTTATAGAAGAGAGCACATGATTGTTTTCCTTCTTTGACACCTTATTCAAGATTTCCATGACCAGGCCCATCTGAGTCCTCATCTGGTTGACTTCCTCTCTTAGCAGCTTCTGGCTTTGAGACATGGCCTGCACATCTTCCCCAAATTGCCTCATCTGAATCTTTATTTCAGTCACCTTTGCACGGAGTTGTTCCATGGCTATCCTCTGATTATCACAGGCTGAGTAGTGGTGGCAGGCCAAGCTGGCTGTCCTGAAGATAATACCAAGTCAAAATGAGAAATCCGCTCCGGAACACCTGCTATGCGTATGAGTATGCAAATGAGTATGCAAATGCAAATGAACATGTCTTAATATTTGCATGGTGATCCACCCCTTGATTCCAGTTTAAAGACAAGATAGGATGAAACTGCTGCTCATATAAAAATCAGAGAAAAATCACTGTCAGACGTTACAACCCAAGATAACAATAATAAGTCTGTAAATAAAAGAAGCAAAGATCCCAGCCAACAATTTTGGTGGTGACCTGAGATACAAAGAAAAACAAACTACAGAGTGTCACCCACTGCCTGAGCTAGAGTCTTCATTCTGAGTCCTCTTCACTTCAGCTCGTATCTTCAGCTCTGCTATGGTCGCTATGGCCTCATTCAGTCGCTCCTCAACTGTGTGTCTCTGGAACGTCCCTGATAAGATCTCCTCGTTTTTCTTCTTGAGCTTTAACTTCAGACTCTTAATCTGCTCTAGATACTTATCTTCTTTCTGCTTGTTAGCCGCTATTGCAGTATCTCGGTAAGCGTTAAACTTGTGAATCTTTGACCAAGCTTTGGCTAGATCTTCCTTCTTGGATTTGAGAATCCTGCTAACACTTTTTAGAGCTTGTCCTACCTTTTGTCTGGCTGTGACCTCTTCAGCTAGCTCTTTTTCTTTCTTAGCGAGAAGCTCTGTCTTCAACTTGGCGATATGAACAGCTTCACCCCGCTCATGTTTCAACTGGTAAATTTCTCTTTGCAGCTCACCGTTCTCCTCTCAAAGTTTCTCCTTTTCAGCCCACAGTTTGCTATACTCCTTTATCTTCACTGTGGTTGGTGGCTCAATCAACAGAGGGTACAAAGGTGGCTCCATCGGGAAAGGAAGAAGCTCATCTTCTGCCCTTTTCTGGACCCACTCCACATACGGAGAGAAAGCTTGGTTGTTACACTTCCCAAAGAAAGTCTTTCCTCTCTTAAAAACTTGCTTCCAAGCGTCCACGACCTTCCTTGCCATTTCTTGGTCTGTAGTGCCATTTAAAAACAAGGATTCTCTGATATCTTATTCCTCATGGGGAGTCTTCAATGCGTACCCAAATTGTCTGATAGCAAGGGAAGGGTTATAATTAATTCCGCCTTTCCTCCCTATTAAGGGCACATTTGGGAATCCTCTGCAGTTGAAAATGAGCTCAATCCCTAGCAAACTGTGATTAAACCAAACGATATTGTCAGCAGTCAATCCCATCAACCTTTTAGACCATTTCATAGAATCCCTTGCATCAACAAAAGACCCCGCTTTAGGGAGATGACTAAAAAACCAAGTAGATAGGAGCGACGCGCAGCAACTCACAGTCCTTCCTCGTCTCTTTTCGTTCTTGTAGTGGACTGAATGATACACGTCACCAAGAAGAGTAGGCACGGGGTTTCTCAAGATGAAAATCCGAATTGCTTGCATGTCAACAAACCCCGGGATGTTGGGGAATAGGACAATCCCATAGATGCAAAGAGCTAAAATGGCGTTGAAAGCAGGCCAATCCTTCTCCTTAGCACATGAGCAGGCTTGGTCAAACAGAAACTTCAAAAGGAGGCCCTTGAACCCTTGCTTGTCATTGACGTTGTTACTCAGAATGGATTCCCCCATGCGAATAGCAACCGCCATCTCTTCCAGTCCGGTTTGTTCTTCAGAAAAGAAAGGTATCCTTGGATCGACAGAGATTCCCAAAATAAATGAGAACTCTTCTAGAGTCGGAGCCAATACATAATCCGGAAAAGTGAAACAACGCAAAGGAGGGTCATAGAACTGAAGGAGCGTGTGAATGGCATCGTGCTCTTCTTGTGAAATATTTCGGACACCCTTCAATATCTCCCCATATTCCTCCTTGAACTTGGCACGGATCTCAGGATCAGTCATACTAATCAGCTTGTGAATCAACTTCAGAGTCGGATATGGGAACGTGTATGCTACATTCTTCTTCCTCTGAGCTTCCATGACGAGAACACCTCAACAACCGGAATCAAGGGTAAGATGCAAGCCCTGAAAAATGTCAAACATGTTAGAATGCAAGAAATGATGCAAATGCAAACATGGGATTAAGGTATCACTGCTCTGGACACGTGCTATGCTGATAACTGAATGAGAACCACAACCCAGAAAACCAGAATTTCAGATCATCGGACCACTGAGATAACCAGAAAACCAGGTAAATAACTACACACTATTGAGAAATCCAGAAAACCGGGTAGGTTGAAGGTTTCGGTTACCTGCAGACCTGCAAACACCCATCCCCGCTCACACGTGGGTTCTAGAAAACGGGATCCTCAGTCTCAGATTCTCGATTTGAGAAGCAATAGTACATTCATCCCTCGGGGTACAATACTATCGCCAAACAAAGAGGTCATCCACTGATTCCCCAAAAAAAAATGTTATCCTATGCAAGTTCCCAGCATTGGGTCCTCGGATCGACAAGTGTAATGGGTTTGCCATTTCTGGTCTGCCATTATCACATATCGGGAGGAGAGGCGTTGCTGGGTCCTCGGAAGAAACGGTCGCCAGAGTCGACAGCTCTCTAGATCAACACCCTAAAATATGCAAGACACGCACGTCAGAATATCTCCCAAGATAGCCTCGTCTGGATGTGAATTTCGTGAACACCAAATGCACCAAGACGGTGCGTAGATCCGACTACTTTTCACTCTAGTCCTAAGTGTATGCTCAAGCATGTGTATTGGGCTTATCTCTCAAAGAGACCCAACCTGCCAAACAAAAAACCAGCACAGCACAACACAGTCTAGCATAATAATGAAATGCAATACAATAAATACGGTAAATACAGTAAAATAATAACATACAGTAATATACAGCAAAATAAACCATAATAGTAACAGTAAACACCTAATGAAAACAACAAACAAGCGCTAGGATTGACTCGCAAAAGGGGATTGACCAACAAGAGGTCAACCTGTCCCCAGCAGAGTCGCCAGCTGTCGCTCCCGAGGATTTGCATCCATGGTACAAACGCGAAAGTGGCGCGGAAAACAGAGTCGCCAACAATGTGTATTTATCCCAAGAGAGGGAAAGGAAACACTGCGTAAACCTGAGGGAAGGGAAATAGCATGGTCTCACGACCAAGAGAAATGGGTAAGGGAGTCGGTTACACGAAGGGAAGGTGTTAGCACCCCACACGTCCATCGTACTCGACGGGATCCACGTTTGTTGTCTCGATCAAAGGGTGTCGTCATCTGGAGCTCCGCTGCTACTGGAAAGGGAAAGGAACGGGAACGGAGAAGAGCGAAGAAACGAAGAAGAAAAGAAAAAGAAGTAACTCGATAGGACATCGCTCGTCCCACGGACTAGAAAGAGGAAATCAGAGGAGTCGCAGTTCGACCTAACGAGGTCGGTTAGTGTTTTTTATGAGCGACGTTTGATTCGCGTCGGGCAGTTAGGGTTGATGCCTGTTTGCGACGAGACGGAAAATAACGTGCTCTTTTTGAAAATGATTTGAAATTAACGATCCCGAAGGATAAAAAGATTTGGGTTTGTTTTTGTGTTTTTTTTACAGAAGTGGATTGAAGTTAGTTCGTAACTTACATTGCACCGAAGTCTATGATGTAGGAACGAATGCTTAGCAAATCGTTCCAAGATGGAACGTCCACCAAACACTCTAGAAAAATGAGAGGGAACCCCTCATTCCTCACTTCCCACATGCAAGGCTCATGCACAATGTACGTTAATTTTATTAAGTGCTTTAGAAGTGTTATGAGATGAGAAGAGAAGACACAAGGAAGAAGGGTGACTCTAAGGGAATCACTATCTTAATGTTGTCATGCAAAAGGGTGGTCCTATGGTTAGTGAAGTTTAGGCGAGAAACAACTACCTAAGATCTAACGCTAATCCTACTCCAAGCTTAATCGAAAATTAAGTTGGACTAGGTAGCTCTAAGGGGAAAAGAATCCAAGACTTAAACAAGTCTTGAGATCCAAGGGAAGAAAAGAGTGAAAGAGACGAAAGAGGAAAGGAAGCGAATAAATAAAAACAGCAGCTACCACAACATTCCTGCACCAAAACAGCGGTAAAAAGTAGCACACAAGCAAGGCAGCATTCAACAGCATACAATTCATCACAAGAAAGGGTGTGAAAAGCCAGACAACCGTACATACAACAACGCACATACACATAGACAGCTGTAGAAACAAGGCAGCATGCAATACATTTGAATACGAATCAAGCATGGAAAAGCAAATGTGCATCAAACATCATGCATTATGATTACAACCACATCATATATCATGGTAAACAACACTTGGAGATAACATGAAAGAATGCACCACATCATGAACGGATACACAACATTAAGCATATGCACAAATCGGAACAAACATGCATCTCAGGGAATGGAAACAATTAGGCATGCATAACACAATTCCAACAACATAAGCATTTAATCACAGTCAACATGCTCAAAGAAGTGTGTGTATGGTGTTCATAGCATCAAGAAATCAACAACGCAAGCATGCACATTCAATAGTGAAAACCAAGAATCGCGTGTCGACAAAATCATATCCATGCCCTAGTGTGAGGTACAACAGCTCAAGAATAGTCCACAAATCAATGACATATTAATCCTTGAAGTTTAGGCATGCATCGGATCTCAAACAACCAAGAAAATGCACTAAAATACACATTCTGTCCTAGAGTAACCGGTTAACAAACGGTGAGTAACCGGTTACTTAGTTAAAAATCAGACAATTTATGCAGAAAATACACATGTTAACTGGTTAACAAATTGTTGTTAACCGGTTACTCTGGGACAGCAGTAAAAAAAAAATCTGTTTCAAAAGCACTTTTCAGCAGCAAATCACTTCTCCAAACATCCAAATGAACATGCAATCAATTAATCACGAAATTCACATCAAATATCAGTAATCAAACACCAATTTCATCAATCAAACAACAAGATCACAAATCAAATCAAGCAAATGGATCAAATCACATCACAAACCAAGGATCTACATTGCATAAGTTGAGATTAAGCTAAATCAAACATAGATCTAAGGAAAACCAACCTACAAGGCTGAGATTTGCCTTGGTGACTGTTGAGCACGAAAATTGGTGAATCCAAGCAAGAAAACCAGAGATCTATACAATAATCTTCAAGATCCTAGCAAGAAACTTCAAGATCCAAGCAAAAACACTCCAAATAATCAAAAGCTGCTCCCAAAAGTGATTCCAAGATCCAAACCAGTAGCTATATCAGAATTGAACTAAGAATGATGATGTGATGGAGGTTTAGCTCAAGAATTCACAAATTCTAATGAAGAATTTGTGAATATATGGATATGGAGCTTTGGTGAGAGGTTGAAGATGAAGATGAAAAGTGAAAAAAAGTGAGAGAGAATTGAGAGAAATTCTGAAAATTTGGAGAGTGAAAATGATGTAGGTTTGAGAGGTTTGGAATGAATTGGTTTAAATAACCCCTAGGTTAGGAGTTAAGTTTGGGTTTGGAGTGAGGTTAAATGAGTGGAAATTGGGGTGAAAAATGGATTAGGAAATGAAATGAGGAATTAGAGTGGAAAAATGATGGAGAGAATTTGAATTTTGGGTGGAAAATGATGAAAATATCAATTCTAGATCCTTCCCCACGTGCACATGCCAAGCACATGATCACAAATGATGCAAATTTAATTTTTCAAACTTGGCTCAGAGTAACCGGTTAACAAACGGTGAGTAACCGGTTACTCAGTTCAAATTTTGAATTTTGGCGCCTTTTGGAGGGAAACTTGGAAGAGTGACTTCTGATAGCTGTTTTGAACCCGTTAAACCTCTGAAACTTAAAACTTGATATTGCTACTGAGTAACACCTGAAAAGAACACAAATTCCTGCTGACACCTCAGAATATCCTGCTGAAATAATAATGCCTAATGCCGGATCACTTGATCAGAAAATGACTGTTGAAGCTCCTGATTATCAAAACGCCTAATGAGCAAAATAAATGCTCCAAAAGACATTGAAAACCATCTGCTTGCCCCTGAATACTGCTGAAAATAATGTCGGACCTGACAACGCCATGAGCTGTTAGAAAATACCTTGATCCCATGCATAGAAGAAAATACCTTGACATTAACATTCACTTCTCTTCAATCATCTATCAATATACTCATTTTGCTACGTGCAAGGAACGTAACATAACTCTTAAAAGTAGAGTAATGTGAACAATCCACTAATCTATAGTGCGAATCAAACTTGATCGGAATTTTTACACCTGATGAGTTGAGGACTGATGTGAATTGGGGCATCATTGTGACACCTCTTTGTGATCTTTTCGATTGAGAATCAATCGTTTGAGTTGTATTTGCATAACACTCAATCGTATGAGTATCTTCGCTGCTTCCTGATGTAGAACTCGACAAGGTCGACATCTATGTTCAAAAACAATAACAACAATGTAAACAACAAGAACATAAACAACAATGATAAATGATTTTACTGTAGATGCATGGGGAAAATATTTTACGTACCCTAAACGTGATGACTAAGTAAACGATGTTGGTGTTGGTGTTGTTGTTGTCTTCCTTCCTTACGACAATGATAGTGTTGTTGTTATCTTCCTTCTCGACGGTGACAATGATGATGACAGTGTTGGTTGGTGCGTAATTTTCCTTCCGTAACGATCGTGATGATGATGACGAAAATGACAACAACACGGTTAAGAATAGATACTGATGATGCAAGCTTTGGATGAAATCGTGTATTATTTCACAGTATTGAACGTTAGGTTTTAGGGTTGAAATCGTGTATCGTTTCGTCTACTTTCTATTTTCAATGGAAAAAAGGATACTGAAGAGACAATGAAACTAGCTAGCTTGGAGTATATTGAAAAGCTACTACGACAGTCAACACCTTAAACCGTAATGATATATTTCATATTAATGCGCCAGAGTTATATTTAGAATTAAAAATTAAAAAAACATACAAAATATATCACAACGGTGTAAATAAACAACGACTTAATACCCTTTTGGTCCTCTAACTATAGGTCTGGGTCCAATTTGGTCCTCTTTCTTTTAAAAGTTCCAAGTTGGTCTCTTACGTTATCTAACAGAATCAAATAAGCCCTTTCCGTCAAATATTGGTAACGGTGTTAGAAATAAGTGACGTGGCAGCTGAGGTGGCAGAATTATTTTTTATTAGTACATTTAATAATTAAATGTTTTTATTTATTTTAATTTATTAATTTAGAAAATTAATTTAAATTAATTTTTGTAACCTTTAATGTAAAATATTTGGGCCTTGGTCCATGTACTTTAGAGTAGGAGCTCAATAGATTTATAATTAACTTGTCAACAAGTTCTTTATAAACACTCAATTTTATTATTCCAATTTCGATGTGGGACTTCAAGTGTTCTTCATAGCAAAAATGCACCAAGAAGATGATGAACTACTATAAGGCACTTTCAGCAATTCATCCCTCTTTAGTTGTAGTATCATTCCTCTGCTGGATCACCCCATTTTGGAGCTCATCTTCTACATCAGTGGCACCAAGAAGGATTAGATCACTCTCAATCAAAGGAAAATCATTTCTTCAGAAAGTATTGTATCAACTTGTCACCGCAACTCCAACTTTTCCACCAGGCAACGAAACTTAGAAACTCCTCAAGAAATTACCGCCATCAAACGTGACACATGAAATGCATAGTATCAATATTAATGAATTTGAGCGGCCAAACAAGTATGTACTACTTCCAAAATAGGACAATCAAAACAGCAATTAGAATACTAAGGGAAAGTTCTCACCCTTCGGTATTTTCATGTCAAATAGAATTTTCTCTTGAACTTTTATGAACACAAACTAAAATACACATCTCAATAATAACTTAAACAGAGAATCCAGTATAAACAAAATTCAATTGAATAGAAATCACATAACCAATCAACAATAAATCATGTAATAGAATTCAAAAACCGAAAATTGCAAAAACAGAGAACTATTGTCAATGCCTATGTGTAGAAGAGTTACATGAACGACTTTGACATGTTGCTTGGGTTTTGATGTTGAGCTTATGTGATTCAGAACCATGTACACGATGCCCAAATTCGAACAGTAGTGGAATTTCTTCCACACGTTCATCGAACCGGTGTCTCTACGGCGTCCCAATCCCTATTAAAATTGAACTCAACCTGCACGGCAAATAGACAGCACCAAACAACATAACAGAACAATAAACTCCGCCGATTCAAAACCGACAAAACAGAGCCAAGTTGAGGATATGAGTTCAGTTGTTGTTATTCGAAACTTATTGTGGTGTTGCGGCAAAAAATGAAACGTAGCAGCAGCGGAAGCTCTTTTAGGATCAAAGAAAATTGTTGAACAGTCTGGTCTTAGATACCATCTTTTCATCACACCTTGTTCTCTCAAATCATCTTTAGTTGTAGTATAGCAATTCATCATCTTTAGTTGTAGTATCATTCCTCTGTTGGAAGTGTCTTATAACAGTTCATCATCATCTTGGTGCATTTTTGCTATGAAGAACACTTGAAGTCCCACATCGAACTTGGAACAATAAATTTGAGTGTTTATAAAGGACTTGTTCACAAGTTAAATATAAATCTATTGGGCTCCTACTCTAAAGTACATGGCCCTTAAGGCCCAAATATTTTACATTAAAGTTTACAAAAATTAATTTAAATTGATTTTCTAAATTAATAATTTAAAATAAATAAAAACATTTAATTATTAAATGTACTAATAAAAAATAATTCTGCCACCTCAACTGCCACGTCACTTATTTCTAACACCGTTACCAATATTTGACGGAAATGACTTATTTGATTCTGTTAGACAACGTAAGGGACCAACTTTGAACTTTTAAAAGAAAGAGGATCAAATTGGACTCAGACCTATAGTTAGAGGACCAAAAAGGGTATTAAGCCATAAACAACCGTAGTCATAACTTTTAATTTTATTATTTAAAAGTAAATAAAAAAGAAAAGGCGCGCCTTAACATAAAAGGAAAAATATATATGATGGCGCTGAGGTTCGAACACATGAAAGTTTGATGGTATCACCACAGTTGGATTATCAACCGTTGTTATATAAAGATAATTTTTATTCAAAAAACAAATAAAATACAACTGCGCCTTAGTTTAGATATGTCACAACGGTGTAGGGATGAATCGTTGTGACCGTGGCGTCGTTGTTTACACGTTTTGTAGTAGTGATGATATATTTATTCTTATAATGATCCCTCTAAGTACAACCATAATGGTGGATTTCCGTTTTTTAATGGAAAACTTAGAGTTGTGGTTAGTTGTTAGCTGCTAGAGCAGGAGTAGTGTCTTTGCACGCAGCGGCAGATCAAGTGGCCTTAGATCCATCCACCACCCAAAATTATGAGAATTAAAGGTCTGAAAATTCAAGGAAACAAAATTGAGATTATGCTTGACTAAATCAATATGTAATTGATATTCGCACTTGGTTACAAATACTTTCGCTATATTGATATGAAGAGATTGCAATCGATATAGTTAAAGAGTGAACGTAAATTTGTGGTAATCGTAGGAATTAAATGACGGTTCCCACAGACTGAGCCACTGTTCTGTTTTGGAATAAAAAATGAGTGTAGAAACGATGGCGATGGTGGATCGTAGCCTCTGATAAGGTGGTGAGATGTTGGTATTATGATTTTATAGATAATACTCCCTCCCTCTCATAATAAATGTCTTATTTGAACTTTGGGCGGTTCTTAAGAAAATGATTAGATGTGTTGATTTTAATGATAAAATTAGTATCTTTTACAAAAATACTCTTCTTTATTATAGTTAGTGGAGTAGTTGAAAAACGTGAAAGTTAATAAATAGGGGTATAGTAGTGTAAAAAAATAATAAATGTTGTATTGGTATTCTAAAAAGACGTTTATTTTGAGACATGAAAAAATGCAAATAAGACACTTTTTATGGGACGGAGGGAGTAATGATTTTTTATTCAATAAAAAATTATGTGATCAAATTACTATCTAATTAATAAAGAGATGTTTTTATTCCTTCATTCAAAAAAACAAAGGGTTCGACGGTGTCAAAGAAACCAAGACCTTTCTATAAGGCCACAAGCTTATTTTTCAAAAAGACAAGTCATCATAAGGATAAATATAAGTTCCCAATCCATGTGAGAAATAATTTTGGCACTAGAAGTTGAGAAACTTGTCAACACATCTTAAGGGTGTAACAGGTTGAACCTCACAGATACTTGCATGAGAAACCTCGGTAAGAGGTATAACCAGATAATACTGGTCCTTGAAATTTTTTATACTGTTGACATACACCTTAAAATGGCTTCCTACTCTGCCTGAGGAAGAGTAAACATTGATCATGTTCCAAGTCATTGGAGTTGTATTGGATGTTGAATATATCGAAGAACAACATCAGAGTTGACTTGCTCCTTTCATATACATGTCAATATTTAAAGACTTTGACGTAGGCCCAACTCACTGGATGTTGTTGTGAAGGAACAATCTCCATGTGATTCAGAACCACTATCTAAAAGTCGTTAAAAGGAAGCCAAATACCTACCTGGAAAAATAAGCACTTGTGGAGAGGAAAAACGCATCCGTCGTATTTGTTGCACAATCTCTTGTCCTCTTCCGGTGAAATCTCCCCAAATCACTAAAGGAGCCAACCTTGATGAAGGCATTGTCCAAGACTCCTTTAGCAGCGAAAATGGAAATCATATCTAACATCTCTTGATCCACCAATGATGGTTGCCCTTGAATTCTAGACTCCAGGCCAATTTTATGGCCAACTCAGTCCATTAATGCTTCATTGCCAATAGATAAAAAAGAAAAATCAGGAGATAAGAACGCTATTGAAAATCTAACCACCACATGAGTATGGTCACATCCGAAAGCGCGATGATGCGCTTTTACATACACTTGGAATTTTCATTCCTGCTTGAAATCACTTACATACTCTGTATTTGTTAAAGGGAAAGATTGAAAAGCAAAACCCTCGGTGATTTCCTTGAGATCAAGACGGACAGTAACCCATCCATCTTTTGTAACAACACCGCCTTTCAAGTTTCTCATGACAATACCCAAGAATCTTTACGAATAACAAATAAATGCAGTAAAAAGGGAGTCAAGATCGTTACCTTTGATAGTTATATCTTCTGGTACACAAAGAGTCGAGTCACTTGAGCTTTGAAAGGGACGTCAAAGAAAAGAAAGAAAAATTTAGGGGAATAGTCATTAAAGCTCGAGATCGAGCACAGTATGGAGAATAAAGAAATCCTCAAGATCTTACAAGCAAGACAAGTAAAAGGAGGTCAAATTCCCTCTTTCAAACGTTATACATTGGTCACACGACCCCAAGATCGACGACCAAAGAACCAGAAAAATGCATTATCACCACCAATGATTCTGATTTGGCTTCAATCCTCCCATGGCACACGGGTACTCTAAAAAGATCATCTCTGCCTCAAAATCTAGGGCCACGTGGAGAAATTTAACTACAAAATATTTTGGCTACAAGACAGGCAATTAATATGCGTGTTCCTGAGAAAAACTACTCCCATTCTCCACACTTAAACCACAAAGTGACGATTTGATCGGCAGTTGTCAGACGACCCGTGAGAACGGTCAAAAGAAGTTGCCCCAGTATTCCTTCACAATCCTAACTTCACGAATGAAAGTAAGGTTTTGGGACCCACCTAATTCAAGTGGCCTAATATATGAACCCTCTAGACTAAATGCAAACATATAGACCCTCATCAGAAGGTCGTGCACCGAATTCAGCTTTCTTTCTCATCATCAACCGCCATATCTAATCAAACGACCTCCCACACCTCACGTCAGATCAAACAATGGCAGTTTTAACCACTCATTGTATATAAGCTTTGTCATGCGTTATATAACAAATATTCATTAATTTACTCTTGCAAACCTAAATCTTTGTGACCTCTCTCACTTGAACATTTGAATGTTAACTTTCTAGATATACTCCCGCTCCTTCACATGAGAGGCTTGTACTACCGAACCGGAAGTACTCCTTCCCTTTACATCACCTATCTCCTCTTCCACACAAGATAATATTTAACTAAGAATATTTCATTGTTTTAATCTTTAGGCTAGTATACATTAAAAAATTAATCCCTTTAAGGATACACAAGATTATCATTTAATTAAGATATTGTTAAATTGAGTCAAACACGATGAGCACTAAGACGAAGCAAATTAAACCAAGTGGTAATTTTATAGGAATATATAAATCTAACACTTTCTAATATACCAAAGTGTTGTCTATAAATTAGCCTTGATCATGTTTCCACATTCATTACCCTCTAGTATAATCTACTTCCTTGTAATTTTATCTTAGGCTATTAATTAAGTAATTAACAATGAATAGATCATGTAAACTGGCTTGCTATTACTTCTTGCTAATCAACATGTTTCTGTTACATTTGACAGTAAGCTCTCAACTGACAACAAACTTTTACAGTTCATCATGTCCTAACCTTACCAAAATAGTAAGAAAAGAGGTTGTTAAAGCTCTTATGAATGAGTTTCGAATGGGTGCTTCTTTGATTCGTCTCCACTTTCATGATTGCTTTGTCAATGTAAGTAACTAATTAATATATATATACATGCATGCATAGTTTTGCATGTATATTATTTATACTTGATTTGATTGCTGAAGTTTTCAAATTGTTATTGTGTTTATCAGGGTTGTGATGGATCAATATTACTAGATGGTGGTGCTGATACAGAAAAGTTTGCTTTTCCTAATGTGAACTCTGTTAGAGGATTTGATGTTATTGATACAATCAAAACTTCAGTGGAGAGTGCCTGTAGCGGTGTTGTCTCATGTGCCGATATAATTGCCATAGCTGCCAGAGATTCTGTTCTCCTTGTAATTATTCTGTTAATTTTTCATTTAATGTTACTTCTTCTGCACCCTATTCTTTGACCACACCACCCGTTTTTTTAGCGAGTCAGACCTAAACAAGGCGGACTTGGTCATCGGTAGTTCCTAATACAAAGTTTTGCTTTGGTTTCAACCGGTTCTTCTGCTAATCGCGATGAGATTGGTCCCTCGAATTAATCTGTTCTTAGATTCAATACTAAATTTTTATTTCTACAAAAAAAATGCATGGAACTAATATGACAAAACTATATAATATGACCTTTATATATTAGTATTTCATTAATAAATAAAAACTATATATAACCCTTACATAATGTTTGGCAGAGTGGTGGTCCTTCATGGAATGTTCTGTTAGGAAGAAGAGATGGAACAGTCTCAAATGCATCTCTAGCAAATGCAGTTCTTCCTTCTCCATTTGATCCACTATCCACTATTGTTTCAAAGTTTACTAACGTAGGGCTCAATCTCACCGACGTTGTTTCCTTATCAGGTAATTAAATGCTCAACTTCATCCTTCAAAACCGTCTTAAATTTTTAGAAACCATGTATAGATTAGTCACAATTCAACCATAATTTATCAACGGTTTAACTGTGACAAATATGTCATGAATCTATTTACCCTCAGTTTAACCGACGAATTTTGAATACTATAGTGTATAGTTCACCTTACGCGTCCTTAAAGACGATACTGTCTACGAGTATGTTACTAATTGTACTTATATATTTTTGAAGGTGCTCATACAATTGGGAGAGCAAGGTGTGCACTATTTAGCAACAGATTGTTCAATTTTTCCGGGACAGGTTCACCAGACAGTACACTGGACACAACCATGCTCTCTGACCTACAAAATCTATGTCCTCAAACTGGAGATGGAAACACAACTGCTGTTCTTGATAGAAACTCATCTGATGCATTTGACAATCATTACTATAAGAACTTGCTCAATGGAAAGGGTCTTCTTAGTTCTGATCAGATTCTGTTTTCTAGTGATGAGGCAAATTCAACTGCTAAGCCTTTAGTACAAAGCTATAATGATGATAGTACACTTTTCCTTGGAGATTTTGTGAAATCTATGATCAAGATGGGGAATATAAATCCAAAGATAGGGTCTGATGGAGAGATTAGGAAGAGCTGTAGAGTGATTAATTCTTAGTAATGTGTATTAGGATTTGTAAAATGTGAAATAAGTGAAAGATTAAGAGTGTGTTTACCTTGTGATGGGTGTTCTTTTCAAACAAAATAGAATTATATATGAAATAAATAAAATTCTAAAGATAGAAATGTTTGTTTTTGCTCTAGGATTGGATACGTTTTCAAGTTTTTATTTTATAAGGATATGATTTTATTCTCTCTATTTTTATACTAGGTGAGGAGGTTTTAGTTTTTTACCTAGTGAGAATGTTTAGGTTTGAATTTGTTTTGAAGAAAAAAATGTTCACAAAATAAACAATTTTATTTAGTATCTCTATTTTCGTTGATTTAAGGTATTTATCTCTTATTTTTAAATTCAAAATGGTTAAGTTTGGGACAAATATTTTCTATAAATAAATTCTTATTTACTTGATACAAAAAGTTGGGTACAAATTTTTTTATTATGTACTAAGTTGAATAATTAAAGGATAATATGATAATGAATCTAAACTGTCCAACCAAAAAATATTGGATTAAACATTAAGGAAGAACTATAACCACTCTAAATATAAAATTAAATAAAGTAAATTATGAGAATTAAGAAAATTGGTTGGGTATTAATTTTGTTGACTATTTATATAATTTTATAAGTGTTAGTGAAAATAAATAAAATAATAGAAGAGAGAAAAAAGATGAAGACTATATTTCGTCATGTGTTTTAAAACAGAGAAAATGTTTAGAGAGAGAAGCTCTCCCCTTTCTCTAAAATTAGGATTTCAGTTTGTGGTTGAGTGCCGCCTCCTCTATGATTTCGGAGCTTCTCTCTTCCTTCATCGAGGCTCCCTCATCCCTAGTGGAGTTTTCTCTTCCCTTGTGAGTTTTTCTTCTCTCATTTCCAATCGTTTGAGCCAACCATTTCTATTAGGTTCTTGCCATATCCTACCTTCAACCTCCATCATGTTTCCTCTCCTCTCCGCCAACAACTAGCAGGTGCTCGAAGTCGTAAATCCGAATTCATTTTCACCAACCAATGGGTCATAGCTTCGGAACAACCAACTTGGAAAAAGATCTCCACCAGAACCTCCACCACAAGAAGTTTCGAAATTGTTGAGATATTGTGTTTGGGTACCTGTTATTACTTTTCTATTTTTTCGTTATTTTGTTTGTTTGTTTAGTTCAGATGTGTGTATTGCTCTTTTGTTTAGCCTATTTTAAGCGTGTCTTCAAGGTGTTTGGTGAAAGACTCTAAAGAGGTTTGGATGAAGGCAATATGTTCTCGAGTAAAAATCTAAGTGTGGACTTTGCAAATCAGACTCTCTCTTCCTTTCAACAAATGCTCCTTTCGGAGATGGTGAATTTAATAAATCTAGAGAACTTGTATAATTGACTGTGCGTGATAAAGCCAAAGAAATAATCTGTAACTAGATAGATTTAAAGATTGTGGTTCCCAAACTCATTTATCTTTTGTTGAAGAAATTTGCTTGGTTGCTCGATTAAGGAATTGGATTGGTAATATTCCATTGGATTCTAATATCTCAAAGCTTATTGTCGTTCAAATATTGGCAGACATAGTTATTAGTGTTGATTTAAGTATGTGGATGGGAAATGCCCTACACAATGTTTGTCCCTTTGCTTGTACTCCTTTTGTTTCATCTATTGAATGTTGATGTTTACTTAAAAAAAAAAAGAGAATAAGAGAGTGTATTGTATTATTCTCATTATCAGTGTCTATTTTGAATACAATATGAGTCATATTTATCGAACATATGTAATGAATGGAAAATATATATGGAATCTACTCATTTATGGACATCCAAAATCATGTCATTTATAACACTCTCCCTAAATGTCCATCAAGAATATGCCTCATTAAAACCTTACTAGTAAAAATTCAGTGAGAAAAATCCTAATGAAGGAAAAAGAGTATAACATTCTAGGTGAGGGAACTGCCTCAATAATATTCAATACAAACTATTACAAATAAGGAAATAAATTATTTGAGATGTTCGTTTAGGATATGCATCGTTAAAACCTTACTAGAAAAAAATATTTTCGTGTGTGTGTGATTTAGCCACACACTTTTATGAAAACACCCTTATGCTTTACAAAGTTTTCACTTAGACCAATCGAGGTAGGAATTTATTGCACTTCAAGACTTTGTCGGATGCTTTATTTCTTTTAGACATTTGCTTGAGTTTACTTAAGATATGGCTTGAGTTAAATTCCATTTGATTGCCATCATCGAATAGTCAAGTCCAACAAACCTTAATATTTTGGTTTTCTTCTTTAACTGCTTAGCCGTTTATACTTGACTTGTCATTAAGGTCCAGTTGTCATCATTAGACATTAGTTGTCATCATCAAAAGTTAATGTCCTTATTAAAAACATATCACCTGAAAAACAAGGTTCCACATTGAGAAGGTTTCAAACTAATGAATCAAAAAGTGAACGTGAGATCGTGAAAAGCGTAAGAATCAGGAGCTGATTCCTACAAACGGTGCCCATGTTCTGTATCGGAACCATAAATGAAGCGAGTATCAGAATCAATGGCAAATATAATTTTCCAGTGCAGTGGAGTGGAGGTTGACCTACAAGGTTAGCACTTATACGTTCAAGTTAGTACGTGAGAGAGAATAGTGAATTGAAATTGAATTTGAAACTTAGCACATGAATTGACGCATTTTTTATACATAATAGAGATGAAATAATTATCTTGCTATCAGTTAGGTGTGATTTTCATAATATAACATAGAATATAATCAAGGTGTAGGTCACCTCTCTATTTAATTTTCAATGATCCTAACATATCATGCATAATTATTTCAGTATCACCAATTAGGGTTGAGTTCTAATAATCCTTAAAATCTTTACTATGACACATCTCTCTGCATTATCTTTCCAACGCAATTGGTTTTGTCAAAAACCTGAGCTTCCAAACTCAAACTATTATGAAAATAGGGTTTTAGACACAATTTGGCATCATGATTTGAATTAAAAGGTTCTCTGACTCAAATCAAGCAACCAGAAATGTCTAAAAACCTCAAGAACACTTGCGATTCGACTCAGAGCGGGCATGATTCGAATCAATCCCCCCCATGACTCGAATCAGGGTCTAGAAAATGCAGAATTTACCCCCTTGATTCGAACCACAATTCCCTTTATTCGAATCAAGCAACCACAATCAAAATTTTCACAGCACTTCAGCATACAAGCTTCAAAGATAACACATATTCATCAAGCAACCATATGGTATCAACAATCAACAATCAAACATATAGTCAAGAGAAAACATGTCAAACCCTACCCAAAACCCAACATGCATTTCATACTAGGTTCTACTACCTAAGATTAAAGCCTAAAAAAAGCCCACCTCAAATAATGGATTTTGAAATCAAGTGAAGATGAAAAGAGTATTGATGATGATGAACCCTTAATCCTCTTCTTAAGCTAGATGAGTATGAACATTGAAACCTTTCTCCCTCTTTTCCCTTTCTTCCCACAATTCTTTTCCTCTCTCTTAAGCCTCTTAAATTTATGATTCTGCAAGATGAAAACAAGAGAAACTTCTCATGTTTGGTTTAATACTCACCTATGAAAATGATACAAATGCCCTCAAATTTTACTAGAATGCCAATCGTATCCTCAATGTTTCTAATTTTTTAAAATCTTAAATAAAAAAATAATACCCATAACATCTCATGGTAGTGCAAAGCTTAAAAATAACATGGAGTATTACAATAAATATAAATAATTATGAAGAAACTAAAAACATGTTTGTGCAAATGAGTGAATGCGAGAGAGATAAAAAGAGAGAAACCAAAAGAGAAATGAGAAAAACCATGAAAAAGAGAAGGAGAAGTGAGAGAGAGACATATTTATCAAATAAATTATTACTATTTAATAAAAAATTAAAATTATATAACAAATCACTATTTATACTATTTAATAAAAATTAAAATTATATAACAAATCACTATTTATATTTTACACGTAATAAATAGATGACATAAAGGACACAAATAACTTATAGGCTTAAATGCACTTTTGGTCCTCTTAGTTTGACGTTTTTACACTTTTGATCCCCCTATTACAAAACCTGTGTTTTTGGTCCCTTTAGTTTGGTGCGCTTTGCATTTACTTGGTCCCCCTCCATTTTTTCATAGGTGGCAGTGATGATTAAGATTAAAAAATTTCTTTTAATGACATGGCATTGATGACTAGATTATTTATTTATTAATACTTTTTTACATAATTAATAAGTTAATAAATTTTAATTCAAGTAATAGTACACAATAAGTTAATAAATTTTTATTTAATAAATTTATTAATCAAAATTTTGAAAATCATGGCTTAAAGCACATTTCTTCATTGAAGCACATGATCAATTCTAAAAGGCCCACTATGCATCACAAACACTTATACAATATCTTCCACATGTTCAAACTTTATAAACCTTGATATTATAACATGAATAAACAATGTGGGACTATACTACTAACACCACCAGAACCCACGTTTCAACTTCAACTTCAACTTCAACTGCAACAGACAATGGATCTTGCATTTTCTTGTCCTGGTGGTTAACTTTTGTTGCATTTTCCAACATCTTATATTGTTTTCATTGTTTTCTAAGGTTGTTTTCTATTGTCCTGTTGTTTTCTAAGGTTGTTATATTTTAATACTGCTTTGAATTGTGCTGCTTGCATTTAGTTGAAATTGCTTTCATATGCTTTGCTCCTAATATTTTAATACTGCTTTGAATTGTTCTGCTTGCATTTTCCAACGTTTTCTACTGTTGTTTTCTATTGTTTTCACATTGGTAACATTTAGTTGAAATTGTTCTGCTTGTTAATATCAGTTACGGTTTTCCTTGAGTGATATTAATAGCAATGTCATGTAAATGTTAGTTGTTGAAATCTATTGTTGGAGTTAGTTTTTAGATTTAGTTGGGAAGGTAATTAGTTAATGTTACCAATGTGAAGCTGTTAGCTAGTAATGAGTTTTTGAAATGTGAAGTTAGCTTATGTTGTATTGAATTAGAGAACCTTGAAATGTGTTAAATTAATCATGAAATTAATGAGTTAATTTAGTTAAATTAATCATGAAATTAATGAGTTAATTTAATTGCTTATCAACTTGGATTAGAGAACCTCCATACACCTCTGTCCAAGCCATGGCAGTAAGTACAACAAGCACGTGGCCACTGTATAGGAGGTCATTGCAGCCACCTCCAGCTTGATCACGCCTTAACAATTGACTGCCAGCATTATGATCAGAAGCATAGGGCGTATAACAATTGGCTGCGTGTATAATGAAGAAGAGCAGTAATAGTTCTGGGAGAAAATTCAGATAAGTCCCACATCGGTTTATGAAGAAATGAAATGGGTGTTTATAAAGGATAGGAAATGTATAGATTTCAGAATGAAGCACATGAGAGAGAGTGTGACAAAGTGATATGCCAGACTCCCATTTTCCAAAGTTTCAATTATTAATTTTAATAGTTCAAATTATTAAATAATAATTTAAACTATTAATTCTCTAATAAAAATATTAAAAATATTAAATTAATTAAAAATATCCTAATCATCATTCTCACCTAATTAAAATATATTTTTTTAATCTCAATCATCACTGTCACTTATGAAAAAATGGAGGGGAACCAAGAGGATCAAAAGTGCATTTAAGCCTAACTTATAAAACCCAATTGTAACATATAAAAAGATTAAATTTATTTTTCTTTTTTTTTTATAAAATAATTTATAATTAAATATTTATTATTATAAACATTTGTGGCGGTTAAAATTGTTTATTCAAAGAAATCAATATTCTTTAACCCGAAATTGAAATTGAAATTCCCTTTCTCCCTACATAGATTTCATTAACCATTTGATCAAAATATTTCTCTAAAATATATTTTCCAAAAAGAAAATCAATATATTTTGTACAACTTTCTTTACTGCATAGCTTGTGTCACAAAACCGAGAGAGGTTGAGAAGAAAGAAAAGCGAAGTTAGAGTGAGGTTACAATGTTGGGTGACGCCACCAACTGGAACGAAGATGCGTACAGAGAAACCGTATTAAAGGAAAGAGAGATTCAAACCCAAACCGTTTTCAGAACTGCTTGGTCTCCGTCTCTATCTCAATCTCAAACCCCTAATCTCAACTCTCTCATCGTCGCCTCCAGCGACGGTTCCGTCGCCTCCTACTCCATCGCTTCCACCGTCTCTGCTTCTAAGCTAAAAAATGTTCGTATGCTTTACTCAAATCTTCGTTTCTACCGCATTCTACTTTTTCTTTTGTTTATTGGATGAAACTAGAATTTCACATTTTATTGATTTTGTGTTTGCTGCAGCCTTTTGGTTTTATCAATGCTGATTCAGATAAGTAAGTTTGTGTTTAGGATTCACGATTGATTTTATTATTGTTTATCGGTTTAGATTATTAGTATTGTTATTATTAGGGTTTAACTGTGTTTTCACTTGCAATGTAGTTTATTGGCTGAGCCAGATTGCTTTTTTCAAGCGCATGATGGATCTGCATATGATGTCAAATTCTACGGTGATGATGATAATGCTCTGTTGCTGAGGTTCAAATTCAAATTAGTACCGATTACGCGTCCTTTTGATTCTTTTCTTCTACATTCTTATCATGCTAGTTCTAGATTATAATTACTATCAAGCTTCTAAATAACGGCCGCGTTGCGGTAACGTAAATGCTTTTGCGATTTCGGTTGGTACAGGTGTTGCGGTACTGAATGCGGTTATTTCCTTTTCATTATAAAAACAATAATAGTATTTGTATCGGCAAATTTCAATATTGTTTTATCGCGGCAGTTTTCGCGGTATCGGAATGTTTTTTAAAACCTTGATACCTATCTTTATCAACTATGCCATAACTTTTGTAATATCATTCTGATATTCGAATTTTGAGTTTACTACTTTTGAAGCTTTTTTTGTTCACTGAGTTGTGTTCGTCCATGATGTGTGTTTAGTATTATGATTTTGGAGGAATTGTTTGTGTGATGGGCTAGTCTTTGATGAACATACATTAATATAGAAGAGAATGTTAAATTTACCATTTGGCGTAGCTTCTGACAGTAGCTTTACCTCACAGTTGTGGTGATGATGGTCGGGTTCGTGGGTGGAGATGGAAGGAACTTGCTAACTCAAAATATCATATTACTTCAGAAGAAGGTCGTAGTATTTTACAGTTGTGATAGAAATTAAAATTAACTCATTCATTTTAATCTCTTTGATTTCTCTAAAGTTTGAAGTTACTTACTTCTATTATTTTCTTACCCTGATTATTTCATGAAGATTGTATATGTTTATGATGCTACACCTATGAATCTTGGCTCATGGAGTTAAACTTCAGTATTTTATTTTAACTTGCAAGTGTTTTTATTTATTTATTTATTTATTTTATTTTTTATTTTTATATCGAGACTGACTCTTGCATTTATTCTTTTCCCTAGTATGACTAAACTGGTAATTGCATTTTTAATTATTCAATATCAAATTGCAACGGGTCAATAAGAATTGAGTATTGTTTCTTTGAAATTATAGAGTAAAGATGGAAAAGGTAGAAGTGAGAAATACAACTCGAGTGCTATCATGAAGCCATCATATTGGTATTATGATATTAAACACTGACCTATTACTCTTATACCAATATTTTAGGTCAAAGTACTTGTTACTACAACTCATACATAGCACAAACCAATAACACGTCATACATTATAAGACTCACAAAAGGATAACTCAGTAAGAATCCTCTCATCTTACTGTTGAGTTCCATCTCACACTCATTTTCTTTAAGAGTTTATAATTATTAGCTGACATCAGTATAGTTAATGTGATGCAGCAAGACTTTTGACTTATTCCCAATATAGGTACTAAGCTTCAACAAAATTTCTCTGGTTTTCCAATGCCTGTCATGATATTCTTTATCCTCTCCCATACACCCCCTGATTGAATGTGCATTTGATTTGATTAAGGACGAGTTGCGATGTTCACATTAACTTACATCTTCTATGTCAATATATACTTTCTTATTTTTTCTTTTTGGTTGGTAAATTGTTCAAGGTCTTAAATATACTATCCCTTAATGTTTCAGGAAATAATATCAAGCCCGTCTTTGATGTTGTAAATCCTCAACACAAGTGAGTGTTTAGAGAATTAATGCATACTTCAGCTGTATTGGCTAGTTATTTTTTATAATTATTACAGAAGTAGGGTATGGTGTTTCCTTCTTGACTTCTGAGTTATTTGTTCGCTTTTCTTGTATACTATTTGAGATACTCTTCTACATCCGGATTCCTCATCTGGTATTATTATTGATTACTCCTAACAAAATAATTCAAAGTAATTTATGCTGATAAACTCGGATGTTTGAAACTATTGTTTATCTTGTATGATTTTATGATGTTAGATTTCTTTTGCCATTTGACTAACTCGAGACCTGTTGGAGAAAGGGATTATTCAAACTATCTGAGCATGTGCAGAAAGTTTCTAGCTTATTATATAGTATAAGTTCCATTTTCCCCCTATTTTTGGTTTTCTGATTAACATCAATATGCCCTCTTTTTGTTGTCTTTCAGAGGTCCTTGGGGTTCACTCTCACCTCTCCCTGAGAATAATGCTATTGCTGTTAATACTCAGGTTTGTTACTTTTTGCTTGTCGCAATATTTATCTCTCTTGTTATTTTGTGATTGAGGTAGTGTCTTTATTGTTTTTACTTAATTTGTAGGCGGGAACTGTTTTTGCTGCGTCTGGTGATTCTTGTGCATATTGTTGGGATGTGGTATGTGTTTAATTAGGGTGAACTTAATTTAAATGTATTATGTTTCTTGGGATAACTTGATTTACAGTCACATCTCTGTTCATGCTGGTCTAACGAGTTTAATGTTTATAGGAAACTGGTAAATTAAAAACAGTATTCAAGGGTCACTCTGATTACTTGCATTGTATTGTTGCTCGCAACTCATCCAATCAGGTCTTAGTCCTTAACCTTATCACTCTGTACTTGTTTAATACTTCACACTTTTTGTATATAAACTACTTCAGAAATGTTCGCGTTTGATTTTTATATGTTGTTTAAATTTCTCCAGACGTGTTTTGTTTGTAAACATATAAGCAATTGAATGTTGCACAGAATATTTTGTGTGCGATTGAGATGAAAATAATCGATATAAGAGGAAAATAAGTGGTCCTATTAGATATAACGGTATTAAAAAGTAAGGAGAATGGAGAGATAACATGGAGTTCAATTATTTAAAGTGAATTTTATAATTATTTTTCAAAACAATAATGCCCTACATGTGATGTTCTCTTTATTAGTTTTAGAGTTACATGTAAATTCTTTTTTTATCGTATAATAGATCTAAACAGGGCAATAAAAAAGGTTATCGAGGGGGAGAAGAGAAAAAAGGAAAATTATATACTGTTGAACTTAAAGCAACCAAAGACCTCCTGTACAGATTACAGAAATAGTTATTCCACAAAAAGGGTTAAAACTTTACCCGAGTAATATAATTTCAATTCCACTGTTCTTCTGGTGCTAGAGATGCGCAGGATGAAATTTTCTAATAGTAATCTTACTTCTTGTCTTCTCACACACAATGTGTTGCCCGAGATTTTAACTTGGTTCCTTTTGAACGGTATTCAGATCATAACAGGTTCAGAGGATGGGACAACGCGAATTTGGGGTATTATTTTTTTTACTTATATATGGTTTTCTTGAACACACTCATTAATCTTTATTAATTACTTATGTTATTGTGACTCACTTTCTAGATTGCAAAAGTGGAAAGTGTATCCAAGTGATTGATCCAGCAAAACATTTGAAGTTAAAAGGGCCTGTTTCATGGGTTGGCTCTGTTGCTTTAGATGCAAGTGAGAGTTGGTTGGTAAGGGAATATCTATATCTATTATTTTTGCCAATGTTTTTTATTTCATCAATAATAATTGTATCTTTCTGGTCAGTATAACCTTCATGTGTTTGGATTGTCCTTTATCTATATGCTAACTACTAGTGAAATGCAAACATGCTTGGGAAATTACAGCGCATGTTTTGTTAGTTCTGTGATTAGTTATGGCACCATTTTCACCATTCTGCAGGCTTGCGGTAGTGGACGTAATATATCACTTTGGAACCTTCCTGCCTCAGAGTGCACATTAAATTTTATCACTCAAGCTTCTGTACAAGACATGTTATTTGACAATAATCAAGTTAGTTGGCTATCTCTCTCTTATCTCAGTTGTTTTCAACATTGTCATAATCTTTGATTATGGTAGCTGCAGGACTCAGGAGAAAGTCATAAAAGAAAAGTTACCAATATCATATGCATAAAAATGTTATCAATATCATCTACGAACATATGCACTATCATTAACCTTAAAATAAGGCCTTTTATGTACATTATTGGGGAGCTCCCCCTCCCCTTTTATCTCTTCTTTTTCCAGGTTCATGAGTGGTGTAATGTCTATATTTCAAAATATTTCACCTATGCTTTGAATGAGCGTGTGTTCTCCCAAATTGATTACATTTGATTTTATTTTTGTACATATGTGGAAAAACTAATTGCGCCAGTTCTAATTATAATATCTCATGAACAAGGCTACTAGTTACTCGTATGAAATGATATTTTTTAAAATAGTGAAAGATTGTTAGAACATCACAAATTAATGAGCTTTGTTCCCAATTGCCACTACTTAAATATATTGATCCGATACTGATCTGTATGATAACATTGTCAAAATTTAATATTAACTTCAAAAAGCACGGATGTGTGTTAGAAAAAGATTAAGTTTCTCTTGGATGATGATTCTGTATCTTCATGTTTCAGAACCTTGATCTATCGCTTTATATATTTTTATTATTGGCTTATGTGTTTTTCTGGTGCAATTGGCTTGTGCATTTTCTGTCATGTGAGAATTATTAATATCTACTCATTAAATGTTCTTATAATATATGCATTTGTGTCACCTTATTTTAGCTATCTTATTATCAATTGTTAATTTTTGCATTTCAGATTCTGACAGTTGGCGCAGATCCTACACTCAATCGCTTTGACATGAACGGTGAAATCCTTTCACAAATACCATGTGCTTCTCCATCAGCTTTTTCTATCTCTTTACACCCAGCAGGGGTATGTTTTGTTTCAACATTATTTCCTATTAAAATGGGGTTAGAACATTTGTTTAGGTTACCAACTATTCAGCTCAAGCTTTTTACATGGCTACTTGTCTGGTCTATTCCTGTTAATTTCAGGTTATTGCAGTTGGAGGTTACGGATGTCTTGTGGATGTTATCTCGCAATTTGGCAGTCACATGTGCACATTTCGATGCCAATGTGTTTAGAAAAGGTTGCAAATCACAATATAGTGTGAAGATTTTGAAGCTCGGAGATCAGAGCCAAAAGACCAAAAATGTCTTCCAACTCGATGAATCACAAGATCACATGGATTTACAACAACTTTGTGAATTGCCAGTAGATAAGTAGTTATCTATTTTTCTGAGGGCACTTTTAAGGTTCACTGACAAAAAAGTGTATCCAATCCAGAGGGTAATTTTTTGAGGGAACCAAATACAGTATGTCTTAATTGTACTATACATGTACTATATATAAATATGAATACGAATATCTAATAAGGAGTAATATATAGGCATTGTTCTATAGTACTTTTGAGTAGCCATAGCTACCACCATTTTGGATTTTTTTTTTTTTTTTTTTTTTTTTTTTTCTGTTTTTTCCTAAATTTCACTGTATGATAAAATCATTTTCCAATGAATTAAAGATAAGAGAAAAATATAGTGGGTTTAGTAACCCCTTCTCTTAGATGAATAAACAACATTTTTATATTTTCATAAAAATATTCCAAAATATAAATAATAGATGTTTTCCCATGCGAAGGGTTAATTACATTTTTTAAGTGATAAATCTCCAAAATTTGTATATTTGGCACTTCAAATTTGTGTAGTAGATGTGGTCCTAATATTTAACATTTCCTTATATTTTTTTTTTTGCCTCCTTAATTTATATAATTGACACTTAACATTGATGTGACAATCTCCATGTTGTCTCACGTAACACACCATAAATTTATATATTAAAAAAATATATTTAATATTATTATGTTTTACTATTTAATATAAATAAATTGCATAAATTATTATTTTCATTATTTATTTAAATTTTCAAAATAATTAATTAATAGGTATAATTTGCCAAATTTATTTTAAATTGTAGCCAATCGAACCTTGAACCTCCCATAACTAGGCATAAAGAGTTTTTCATCTGAGCCAACATTTTTTCTTGTTAAATTTAGAGGTTGCTATTCCAACCCTTAGTGGTGAAAAACCATCTAAAAAAACCTAAAAAGAAATACTTAATTATTCTTCATCTAAATTTAGAGGTTGCTATTCCCACCCTTAGTGGTGTAAAATCATCTTAAAAAAACAAAAGAAATACATTTTGAACGTATTTATTCTTTCATCAAAACACGTTCTAAGTCAGATACATCTCAATTTTCTTAAAAACCAGTTCGAAAGTATGTCATCAAACTCATCCATACAATGATTTTGCTTATTTCACAACTCAATGACAAATTTAAAAAGTGCTGTTCTAGATTTGTCAAGTGAGAATTAAAAAAAAAAAATGCCACCTTAAATATATGTCACAACTCACTGAAAAATTCATAAGTACATTTTTTGATTAGTCAAACAGAAAATTTAATAAAACACAATCTTACATATATGTTTCACTTATAACCTACTACAATTTTTTCTTCAAATCCTACCAAAACCACCTTTTACACTCAATCACTTCTACTACGAAACAACATTTCTCTATTTCTTTTACATTAAAAAATGCAAAAAAAAAAATTGAAATTTACGATAATATATATATATTCTTTCTCTGTTTTTTCTCGAAAAAACAGAAGCTAAAATTTGAAATAAAGAAACGGGCCAATCTTACATTCCTAAAATGATAAAAAGGTGAAAATAAATCTTGAAGTTAATTTCTTAAAAGAATTGGTAGTGGAACAAAGAACAATAATAAGGCCTTCAACCTACGATAATAATGATGGTAGCATGACAATAGTAAATATATGGAAGAAGCTACTATTTTTCTTAATTAAAAAAAAAAAATTCTTACCATTGAATTCTAGGAGAAGACGTGATAGTAGAAGCACTAAAATATACTTTGGGGGATGATGGAGATTGTAAGTGTAAAACACTTATTTTTAAAATTTAATTGTAATTTTGGTTTTTTTTTTGTTTTTTTTTTTTAAAAAAAAATTGGAATTTTTATCATTTATATTTATTTTTTAAAAAATTTTGGTCTCCCTATTTAAAAATTCAGGATTCTAGTCCCTTTATTATTATTTTACTTTTGATCCTCTTATTAAACTAGTTTTAAATTAGAAAGGGGACTAGGACTCAAAATAAAACTTAAAATAGGGGATCAAAAGTAAAAAAAAAAATAGAGAGATCAAAATTCTGAATTTTAAAATAGGGGAATCAAAAATAAAAATAAAAAACAAAATAGAGAGTCTGAAATTCTGGATTTTAAAATAGAGGATCAAAACTAAAAAAAATGAAAATAGGGGACCAAAATTGCAATTAAGCCTATTTTAGTTTAAGTATTAGTCTGAAATCTTTAATCTTAACTATCGAACAATTTATTTTTGAGTTTAATTGGTATGCACTGACAGTGTAAAATAATTTACACTGTTATTCAATAGAAATTTATCAATTTGTCATGTCATACAATTAATTTAAAATTTACAGTCTAATGTGGCGATATACATGAGGGTGATTGATTGACAGTGTAAAGTAATTTTACACTGTCAGTGTGTGTATATCAATTAAATTTTTTATTTTTATTAATTTATTTTATGATCATTATATGATGAGTTTTTAATTAGTTATTCTTAATTATTAATTTATGAGATGTTTGAATTATTGATTATTATTTTATTAATTTATATTTTTTATGTAAAATAATATATAACATTTAATAATTAAATTAAAATTTATGATAATTAAAAAAATTATTTAAAGAAATAATATATAATAGAACGTGAATAGTAACAAAAGAGAAATGTGATAATAATAATGACAACAATAACTTTAAAAATAAAATTAAGTCAACTATATTCACAACTGATTCCATATTATTGTCTTATGATCGCCTTTTCTCTCAACTTTTATCTATAAAAATTTATATAGGTTTGCATACAAACACTTCACAGAAGCGAAAACTCTCACATAAAATATTTTTACTCACCGACAATTTTGCCATATCAATAATCCTCGTATTTCATTATGGTATCGTTTTTTATAATGTTTTTTGGATTCGTCGTTCATGTAATCAGATTGTATTGTAGAGTTATTTTCGATTTAGAGGGAACCGCATTAAGGTAAGAGTTTTTTTTCTCATGTAACTCTAAATTAAACTTGATTTATAAATTTGTTAAATATTATACTCTTATTAATGTTTTAAAGATTTAAACAATTGAAAATCTAAAATTTAAGATTTTGTGTGACAATATGTTTTTCTCCATCCAAATAAAAAGAACTAAATGTATCGTAATGAACATGTCGGTAGTTATCTAAAATTTGAATTATACTTGCAATAACATTCTGTCATCGTTGGTTTTTGTGTGTGTCAATTTGAGGATCTTATTTACATGATGTTATATTTTTGTCTACTCATATAAGCTTAAATAATCATTTGGTTCCTGTAAGTTAGCGAGTTTTTGAATTTAGTCTTTGTATCTTTTTTTTGTTTGAGTCCTTATAACTCAATTTTGCGTTGCATTTAGTCTCTGGCGTTAGCCTTCTGTTAAAAAAACACTGATTATGCAAACGATGCATATGTGGAATTGACTTATGTGTGTTTTTCATTTATGAACATACCTATGTGGAAATTTATAAATTTCCCACCAAAAATATAATAATGTACATAAATTATGTTTTGTGTTTAGTCCCTGTAAATTAGGTTTTTAATAAAAAAATCGAAACACTCCATTAAAGTTGTTGTGAGGGAGGAAGACGAATATGGCGAAATGCTGATATCAAGATCGTCCAACGGGCATCGCATGCAGTAGATTTCAAAATGAAGGTACGAATATTCAATCATTGTGTATTCTTGAAGCTTACATCTCATGGAGTTCTCTTTGATTGTTCATTACGGGGGCAAATTTGAAAGGGACGGCCTAGTATACTACACAGGGGGAAACGAGCATGCAGTAGAAATATATCCTGATATGTGGAGCTTATTTGAAGCAATAGGTATTGTGAAAGAGTTAACCGAGCTTCAGCAGACCGAGTATTGGTTATGGTGGTATAACAGTGATGCTGATAGGTACAGTAGAATGGTTAGTGACACAAATGCTTCTAATGTATATCAATATGTCATGGAAATGAAATGCGCAGTGCATATATATGTAGAGCATAAAGGTAAACGCAATGCAGAAGAAGCTGATGTAAGTGATTTTGAAAAAGTTCATGTTGATGGTGTTGAACAAGTTAAACTAGGTAATGATGTAGGTGGTGTTGAGAATGTGGAAGTAGATAGTGTGGGTCGTTTGGAACAAGTTGAACTAGGTAATGACATTGGTGGTGTTAATAATGTTGAAGTAGGTAATGTTGGTGTTGTGGAGCAAGATGAAGTAGGTAATGATGTTGGTGGTGTTAAGAATGTTGAAGTAGATATTGTTGGTGGTGTGGAGCAAGATGAAGTAGGTGATGATGTTGGTGGTGTTGAGAATGTTGAAGTAGATAATGTTGGTGGTGTGGAGCAAGTTAAGAACGATGAAAAAGCTAGTGTAGGTGGAGTTCAACAAGTTGAAGTAAAAGAGGATACTGAGGATAATGAGGATAGTGAGGATAATGACTTTGTAGCTGATTGTTTATCATTTGATGATAGTGAGGATGAGAAGGCTCTTGGGTTAGATGATTGTTTTGATGCTGTTGAAAATAAACATGAAGATAATGTTAAAAGAGGTAGAATAAAAGTTGCAGCAAGGAATCACAAGCATACTTCAAAGAAAGTACCAATTGGTATTGATAATTCAGGGTCAACTAGTGGTGTGGTTAATGAGATGAACATCAACTATGCCAATGATGAACTTGGTAATAGTGACCATGATGCTTCTGATGGAGAAAAGGAACCAAAATATCAAAGGTTTAAGATGTAGGAGTTAGACAAGAATTACAATTTTAAAGTGGGATTAGAGTTTGTATCACTTGAAGAATTTAAGGAAGCAGTAACTGAATGGTCAGTATTGAATGATAGACAGATAAAGTTTATGAAAAATGACAAAGTTATAGTAAGGGTAATTTGCAAGGGCAAATGTGGGTTTTTAGTACTTGTAAGTAAAGTTGGGAATAATCACACGTATAGAATAAAGAAATGGATTGGAACACACACGTGTGGTAGGGTACTAAATAATAGCTCTGCCACTTTCAAGTGGGTTGCTAAAACTGTGGTGGCTAGAATGGCTTCTTCATATGCTGTTAAGATTTGAGATATTGTGATTGAGATTAGGAGTAACTTTTCAGTTGGTATAACTATGAGCAGAGCATAGAAGAAAAAATAAATTGCAAAAGCTTTGGTAGAAGGTGATGCAGTGAAACAATATAACCTTTTATGGAGATACTCTGCAGAGTTAAGGAGAGTCAATGTTGGGAACACTTGCAAAATTAATCTGACAAGGGTTAGGCCAACAATACAACCAAGGTTTGAAAGCTTTTACTTTTGCTTAGATGGGCTTAAAAAGGGATTCACAACCTCTTGTAGGCCATTCATTGGTGTTGATGAATGTCATCTCAAGACAAAGTATGTAGGGACTCACCTCATTGCAGTTGGTAGAGATCCAAATGACCAATAATATCCCATTGCCTTCGGTGTATGTGAAACTGAAACAAAAGAGTCATGGAGGTGGTTTCTAACATTGCTTCTGGAAGACATTGGTCAAGATAAGAGATGGGTTTTCATCTATGATCAACAAAAGGTACTTGTTATGTTTTTTTTTTTGCTCTAATCCCTGATTATGTTCATTTGTTCAGATTTCATCCCTAACCATGTTAAGTTTTTTTGTATTTTATCCCTAAATTTGCAGGGTTTGATACCAGTGTTTGAAGAGTTGCATGAGAGGGTGGAACATAGACTTTTTCTCAGGCATTTATATGCCAATTTTAAAAAGAAGTTTGGTGGAGGTACACAAATTAGAGATCTGATGATGGAAGCTACCAAAGTCATATATATCTAAGCATGAGAGGCTAAAATGAAAGAAATGAAGGAGCTCAATGTGAAGGCTTGGGAGTGGCTGTCAGGCATACCTACCAAAGCATGGTGTAAGCATGCATTTTCTTTTTATCCTAGATATGACCTTCTAATGAATAATGTATCCGAGACTTTTAATATCACTACATTAGTTGCAAGGGATAAACCAGTATTAACTATGTGTGAATGAATAAGAAACTATCTCATGAATAGGAATGCCAGCTTAAGAGAATGGGTTGATAGATGGAATTATAGGATAATGCATATACCTAGACTCAGGCTGGATAAGGAAGTGGAACATGCAGGGAATTGGATTCCTAACTGGTCTGGTGATACATTATGGCTAGTGGAACATACACATACCAGGAATAGTTTCATTGTGGATACTTCAAAGAAAACTTACACATGTAGTTTTTGGGAACTTGTGGGCATTCTTTGTAGACATGCAGTAGCTGCATTAGGTTTTAGGAACCAATTCCCAGAAGATTATGTTGATGGCTGTTATTCCAAGGAAACCTATGAGAAATGCTATAATTTTAGTGTAACTCCTATTAATAGCCAAGACATGTGGCTAGAGGTTGACATGGAAGAGATGTTGCCTCCAGCCTATAAAAGAGGGCATGGCAGACCAAAGAAGTTGAGAAGGAGGGAACCTGATGAGGACCCTAATAAAGTATGAACACAAACCACTTATTATTGCACTAGATGTGTTGTCCATGGCCATAATGCATGAATTTGTACTAGTCAAGTGGTTGACCCTGAAGCTAAAAAACGCAAGGTATTGAATTTGCTATAACTTTGCATATCTTACCATTGTAATTGATAATGTCAATTACTTGACTATGATTTGTTTATCTAGAGAAAGTCAAAGAAGACTGCACCAGGACAAGGAAAATGACAAGGACATAATCAAACTCAAGCTGCATCATTTCAAGGAAAAAGTCAGACCCAAACTACTGAGACTCAAGTTGAGACTCAAATTGAAGTTGACCCTGAGTTTGAAATGTTTGTTGCAAATCTTGCAACAACATTTGAGGCAACTCAAACACAACATAATCTTGTTGTTACTGAACCTGTTGCATCATCTGCACAAAGTGAACCAAGTAATACTACACCTGTTATATCATCTGAACCTATTGCAACTTCACAAACTGAAAATATACCTGACTATATTTTGAGTGCACCTATTCAATCATCTGACAATGTGCCTGTTGCATCTGTGCCTACTACTCCAAAAATTCTTAAAACAGTTGAGTATATTATACCACTTCCTAATAATTTGGTATTATTATATTGATGTATAACAACTTTAATACCATATATTTTATAGAAGAAGATGATGAAGACAAACAAACCACAAGTTGCAAGAAAATTGGAGTTGAGGAGAAGTGATATAACAAGGGTCCTTAGGTGCAAAATCTGAAAGGAGAAGGAAGTAATTCATCACAGCCTATGGATGTGGACAAGGTTCCATAAACATGTTGTCATGGTGTATTATGATGCCTTTTGGATATGTTTGTTGTGTCTTTATTGTATTGTTAGACATAAGTCTACGACCTTTGGCTTTATTTACTTTTGAGACATATCACACCATTATGGTTTATTTTTAGGTGTGAATTTGTTGTACTATATGACAAATTTATATGCCTTTTGGCTATATGTGATTCTGAGACATTTTTTGGTTTATGTATGGTGTGTTTTGCTTATATTTTGAGATCACTTTTTTATGCCTTTATGTTATACAATATTAACTAAAAAATTGTAAAACAGGGATGACATACAAACAAATCATTAACAAACAATGATGTAATACAATCATTTCATTAAGGAAGAGGGATGCAAAACAATAAGTAACAAACATTTAGGGACGAAAATAAAAAATTACATTACTTCTGATTCATTACATGATGCAGCATTACAAGGACGCATTTCAACAACCAATATTCTAATAGGGACTAAAAAAAATTACAGACTCCATGAATCACTACCATTTCTAGTAGGCAAAAAAGAGACACCATGAAAAAGTCAACAAAAGTTTCAACATTCTGGTCTTCTTCCTTTTGTTTTCCAAATTAATTTTCATCTTCTCTTTTTTCCTAGTTTCAAGATCTTTAATGATGCACCCTAATTACTGAACTACCTCTGAGCAATTGCATTTAATTGGGTTTTTGTGATCACTTGATATGTTGCGTTCAAGTTCATCATCCTAGATGAATAGCTTGCAACCTAATCCCAAATTTGAACACTTCCAGAATCTTCTTTTAAGGTTTTCGTTAGAGTTTAAAATGAACATTCTCATAGCTTTATTGCAACAATGCAGCCACAAAATGAGATTTCAGACTCAACAAAATTTCCTATAGAAGATATTGCCATCAATGATTCTTGGTAAAGTTTTGACATTTTTGAGAGGAAGAGGAGACGAAGAAGAATTGAAAAATGCAAAATGTGATTTTTTTGGATCATGTCCTCCTTTTCAAGGCCCCTCCACATGCATTTTCACGTGTGCATCAGATAAAAATGAAAAACACACATAAGCCAATTCCACGTATGCACCGTTTGAACATTCAACATTTTTTAACAGAAAGCTAACGCTAGAGACTAAATGCAACGCAAAATTGAGTTATAAGGACTCAGACAAAAAAAGAATATAAGAACTAAATTCAAAAAATCGCTAATTTACATGGACCAAATGACTATTTAACCCACTCATTCATGTGTGTGTGTGTGTATATATATATATATATATATATATATATATATATATTCATGTGGATGAGGTGTAGCTGTATATATTTATGTAGATGAGGTATATATTTGTGTGTATGCATGAGGCATTACTTACTAGTAACGTGAAACGTGAGATGCTTAGTTAATGTATATGCATATAAGTCACTAGAAATTAAAGCTGAAAAGAAAATTTTATATATGCAATATATGTGACTAAACAAAGTAACCAAAGAACCCCTAAGTTATTTTTATATATGCAATATATGTGATTAAACAAAGTAACCAAAGAACCCCTAAGTTACTAATAAATGTAAGCTAGATGCTGAGATGTGCGTGCAATGTTACTGTAACAAATCTATTAAATAAGTTAAATTTTGAATACTTAGAGGATTGTTAATTTAGGAGTCATGAAGAGTTAAAGAAAAAAATTCTATCTCACATATTAGATAACTACCTAATATTACTCCATAAATTATTGTTATATCTTGTATTTTTGTGTTTGTTAAATTAGACTATATACCTTATTTCTTATTTATTTTCTAACCTTATGTTATCAACTTGTATAGAATTATATATTAAATTATTTAGCTGAAAGTTGAAAAGAAAATAATAAGTGATTCTTAAAATAATTTGATAAACTGTGATTTTAATTTTAGGTGATGTGTAATAAATATTATTTTTATTTTATAGTTGTTTGAATAGACTGAATTGAGTTAGACTTTGTCAAGCTTGAGTCTGATCTGTTAAAAATTTTAAAGTCTAAACCTGACCCATGATTTATCGTAGACTTATTTTAAGGTTTGAGGTTAGCCTTTTCGAAGACTTGTTTGACCTATTAACCCACATAAAAGCCTATTGTAATTGCACATTTGTAAATAAGCAATTACATTAATGTTTAATTTGACTAACAAATTAAAAGATCAATAAGACTAAATACTTATTTGAATTGACTTATTCAAATTTACATATTAACATAACTTATGTAATAGTACTATTTGTTTGAGAGAACTTATGAAAATAACTTATGATATGGTTCATAAGATTTTTTTAAAACTTATTTTTATAAGTTCTTTAAAATAACTAAGTTTTTTTTTTTTTTAATTCAAAATACAAATATAATATAATAATAATAAAATTATTCATATTTATTTAAATAAGTCGGCTTAATAGACTTAAAAAGATTTTTTACGGCCTCTGATATATCCTTTTTTACTAAATAAACTTACAAAAAAACCTAAGTTTTTTCTGTTTGAAAAAAAAAGTATGACCTGACCTGAGCCTGTGTAGGATAGGCCTTAAGCCCCTGTTACTTGACCTGACCTATTCTCACTCCTAGTGGCAGATAAATATTATGCGTGGTTGCCTTAGTGGCAGACAATTATATTTTATTTTTTATCATACATGTCATGGCATATGCAATTCTGCGTGGTTACATTAGTGGCAGACGATTATATTTTATTTTGGCTTAAATAGTTTGTTGGTCCCTGTAAGTTAGCCAAAATTCATAGGAAAAATGGCAGATTTTCTGCGGATTTTCCTTCAGATTTTTCTGCAGATTTTGGCTTTATGACTAAAACGCACGCAAAAAGTGAGATATAGAGACTTAGACAAAAAAAATTAGAGGGATTAAACTTAAAAACTCGCTAACTTACATGAACCAAAAGTGCATTTAAGCATTTTATTTTTCATCATGCACGTCATGACATATGCATTTCTGTGTGATGCTTTAGTGACATGTTATTTTCCTCATTAATATGAGATGAATTCTGTGTGGTGCCATAGTGGCGAGCTGAAATATCTGGATCATATAGTTTAAGAGGATGCATATTCTGCATATGAATGACATAAGATTGATTGTTGATAATTGTGATAAACTCTTACGTGTATTCCGTTTTACGCTTACGGTTCTGTTGTTAATAATTTTGGTGAGTACTTTTATTTAATTCTCTTGGACGTTATACATATATTTATATTTGTCTGATTTTTAACTTTCGTTTAGTTTAGTTTGACATGGATTGTGGTTGATAAAATCTGACCCCTTATAACAACATTTTAGGTACAAATGTGGAGTTTCAAGATTGATTGATGTTTGCTTGTCACACGATCGTGGGGAAAATTAAAATATTTTAGTAGTTTATAAATTGATCGCATCATATTTTAAGTTATTTGCTTATTTTTCTTCTAATGAACTAGAAATACTGTAATTTTACACTTATGAATTAAAATTGTCATCAAGTTTGGTTGATTTTATTTAAACAAATATATATATATTAGATGAAAATCCGAGACGTTACTGTGAGATTTCAATAAGAATATCTAATATGATTTTAACGAGAAATGTCATACAACATATATTTTAAAAGAGAGTGTTATGAATAATAGATGTTAATTATTCTTGTCTTGCAATAACTTCCATTCTTTTATGTGTAATAACTTGTATTAAATATATTGTCTCATTTTGATATTGTATATATAAAGATGGAAATAGGGCAGCCAAACCAGATCTTAAAAGACATTAGATTGATTTACAATAAATTTTAAGCTTGAGTATAATTTATAACTCATTATAATTTTTTTATTGGCTTGACTTGACTTTTCTAAAAGTTTGACATAATCTAAAAGTTTATTTAAAAACCTGTTTTATATTAGGACTTTCAAATAATTCATTTAATATATTTTTTAAAATAAACAACAAGATATTTTATATACTATTTAATGTGTTTTTCAATAGACATACATATATAAGTCTTTATAAAAAACAACATTAATCTAACCTATTTAAATAAATAACTTTTTTAAAACTTAAAAATAACTTTTTATTAAATAAATCATATCAAACTTGTAATAAAAAAAATCATATCAAACTTAAATAGGAGATTATATAACTTCCCGCATGCCGATCTGTAACTAATTCTCATTCCATATATAAATATGATCTATCTCATTATATAAAAATACATTTCTAAATAACAAAATTTAATTTTTATCAACATTGGATTGATTCTTATTGATAGGGGTGGACAAATTTAAACCGACCGATTGAAACTGATCGTTCTATTGTCTTTTTTTTGTACAAATGGGTCGGGTCAAATGTCTGGTTGATTCAGTTGTTTAATTTGAATAATATAGTGTTGTTTCGCTCGAACTCTTATGTTTATTTTGAACCCGATGAAAACCGAAACCGACCAAACTTAATTAATATATATTTTATTTATTTTTATTACTATATGACTGACTCAGTATAAAAATGAGATCTATAATATTGCAGGATATTATCATTTTAATAATTTAATGATGATATTGTGTACTCTAAAAAATTTAAAATCTGCAATATAAAATTTTGAGTATTATTTAGTTTATGGTTTAAAATATCATAATGATCAAAATTAATGTCAAATAATATTGAAAATATTATTCCGTAATAATAATTTTTTTGAATATTAAAAAAATTGTTCTATTCTAAAAATTTGATATTTTTTTATAATAAATTAAAAAAAAACCATTTTATAGAGTTGTTCTAGTAAATATTAAACCAATTAAATCAACCAACTTAACCGCGAAACTGATTTAATCAAATTTGACAAAAATTAAAATTTTATCGATTGAAATTAAATCATAAATTTAAATCGTAATTTACGTCGAATTTAAATTTTGGTGACCACCCTAATTATTAATATCTATATCTATCTATTAAAAGAAAAGTACCTGGAAATACCACGTATAACCTTCTAACTTCACGTTATAACTTTTCTGATTTCAGGGTTATAACTGACTATTTGAACCCTTGCTACAACCACATTCGTTTGGCATTTAATATTGCTTATGTGTCATGGTATTAGATTTTTGAAATAATTTTGAGTTAATTTTATATTAATTTATACTTATTTGGATAATTAATTCAGCCCCTTCTAATATCTAAAGATCTTCTAAGAAACTGTGCATATCTCCTTGGTATTGCAAAGGGTTTTGGGAATTTGATCAACCACATGACTCTACACATTCGAATCAATCAATTACTCTACCCTAACTCTTCCCACACTCTTCTTCATTATTCTATTTCATTTCATTATTCTCTTAGAAGAACCTCAAACCATCACCCTCTTCTCCCTGCGATGTTTCCTTCTTCTTCTTCTACACTCCATCCTTCTCTCTCCTTCACCACACTCGTCTTCCTCAACTCTCCATTCGCGCCGCCAACCTGCTTCTCTCCCTCAACGCTTCACACGTTTCTGTTTCATATTTCTCATCTTCAAAATGGGAACGAGTAACACCACGTAATCCGTTGTGCCATGGCTTCACGCCGGCAGCGGCGGAGGTAGCAACCAAAACCTACATCATACTCTTCGTTTTCTTCTCTTATCTACTAATACACCTTTAGTTATCTAATACTCTATCAAATGTCCTAACCGAAAAATTCCAAGTATGAACCCCAAATTGCAATTTCGAAATTAAATGAACGAGATGAATGATTTGGAGTCCAAACCATAGGGATTTGGCTCCCTAAATAACCAGCTACATCATGGTAATGTGAATCAAGCGAGAAAATTGGTTTTCACCAACCTACGAGACGGCGAAATGTCCCAGTGAAATTTGAATGCAGAGCAACCGAAAGTGAAGATGAAAACGCCTTCAGGTAAGCTTTAGGATCCTATACTTCCTCCCTCTGATTCTCTCTTCTTCATTTCTTTAGTCTGTAGGTGCTTGAGTTGGTGTGTTTTCTTCTACTTTTCCGTTCTTGATTACGTGTCGTAGCAGCGTGAATGTGGTTGATGTATTGTTTCACTCTGTGTTGTTGATACTCTGATTGGTGACTTCGTTGAGTGGTGAATGTTGAACACTGATTGCAGAGCTGCGTCCTGTTCTTGGTTCGTGATTGTGTTGTGAAAATGTGTTGTTGGTTTCAAATCAATATTGAACTGATGCGTGTGGATCGAATTCTTGTGTGACGTGGTTCTGTTTGATGTATGATGAATTTACAGGTTGTGGATTTGATGAAGTGAGAGCTGCAGAAGATTGAAGATGATGTAGCAGAGCCTGAATGATAATGGTGATTTTGGAATTGAAGATGACGAAGAATTTGGTGAGTTTAAAGTGAAGAAGAATCAAGAGGGTTCAGAGGGTGATTAGGATTTTCGGTGGAAATTCTGTTAGGGAAAAGAAAATTCTGTTGTAGTTTTTTGATCCTGTTAGCACAAGTTTGTTATTTCTGTTAGGAATGTGCAACTCAATTTCTGTTATGATGATTTTGTGAATTTCCCATATGAAAATTTTCTCAGTTAATTTTTCTATTCTGTTATGCTTTTTTGTTGTGAATCTGGCTTACAATTTCTGTTATATAATTTTCTTTTCAATTTTCTGTTGTGAATGAATTTCTCCCCTGCACTTCTTTTTCATTTTCGGTTATGTATTTCTCTCTTCTATTCTTAATTTTTTGTTGATTTTTTCTCTGAATTTTTTGTACATGAAAGATATTGGAGAGAAAGAGGTGAAATGGTAGAAGACAACAAAAGAGCAACATCGGTCAACCATCAGAACCTTTACCTTGGCGTCGAGAGTAAGAGATCTGTCATGTCAAATGGTGAGTGACTTAATTTTCATCTTTTTCATCTTGCTGAATCAGATTTTCCTTACTTTTGCACCCTCCATGTTTGACAAAATGCTTCTATGAATTTTCACATTATGTGTACCGCTGTTGGATTTATATGTTTTTCTATCATTGTTGCTGCAGCTGAATTTTCTATTTCCCTTATCATATTTATTGGATAGTGCAAAGGGAAGAAATCTCAGGATCCTCTCGATATGGCACTTTTATTTGTTGGTGGAGAGGTAATATCTTATCTATATAGATAGTTTGTGTTGTAGCTTTACTATTATGTATTTGTTGTTCACTTGATCTTTAGAGATTCCTACTGTTCCGGACTGGGCCGGGGACCTGCTCCACATCCGAGCAGGCCCAGCCCACACGCTCTGGGGCAGTCCATACGAAGGACTTAGTCAAGTCAGTGTCGGGCAAGTGTCACACCACAGTGTCGGGCATAAATGGGGTAGAGTTTCGGGCAGAAGCATTGAGCCTTCCCCGGAGTTATCCCCCTCCTCGACACGAGGATGTTGCTCCTCGCTAGGAGTCATCTCCGTCCACGCAGCAAGTCCTCCCCGCGAGGACACGTCTCTCCCCACCATGCAAGAGTCCTCCTCGCGAGGACACGTTCTCACGTAACCGCTCCACTCCCGATGGAATCGATCTGCCCTAATTCCGGAGATCTAGGAACGGTTACCCCAGGGCGAAGACCACGTGCTGGTCTTCACTACAGCACGTAAACCCTGGCAGTTACTTGGGATTGGGCCTAGTAATCCAGCCCAATGCAAGTAACCGTTGGCCCCGTGCTGGGGGCTCTATAAATACCCTCTCACTTGGGAGGGTCAGGTTACACACTTTCTTACTCTCACTTCCGTACTTGCTTTTTCTCTGACAACCACCTTACTTGAGCGTCGGAGTGCCTTGCAGGTACACCCCCCCCCCCCCCCCCCCGCGCCGTCTTTCAACCTCACCGGAGCTAAAGTTCAACAGACGTCGTTGGCCACCAGAAACTGTCTGATCCAGGTACGATCAGTGGCGCCGTCTATGGGGAATTATAAGCTTCCCCGTTTTTCTGCTCGATAAACCAAAGCTTTCTCCATTCATCACCAACATGGCCAACCCGACAGTTAACCAGGCTCTGGACACCGTGCTCGCACAACTTGAGAACGGGAACCACCGTGAGGACGCCGTCATCCTCAACGGCGGCGAAGGCGACATAAGAGATGGGCAGACCGCCTCCCCGGACTCCCAAGATGTGGCTTACAACGCCGCCCGCTAAGACGATCAGCACGCCATTCTCCAACCAGTTGCTCCACCGCCCAACGCAGACCCGAGCACCGTGGCCCTGTTTGCACTAATCAACCAGACCAATCAGCTGATCGCGCAGCAGAACACCAGAATCGAAGCCTTGGAGCAAAGACAGGCACAACGATCCTCCCCGCGAAGACATCGTCGTCCCCCGTCACCTCGTCGTTCTCCTTCCCCGCGAAGGACCCCTTCCGAAGAATCTCGGACCCCGTCGCCGATATGCCAGGGTCGCCGACCGCGTCTCGAGCGCCCCCAGCCGACGATCTCCCAGAAACGCCCTCGTTCCCCGCCTCAGAAGGAACCCAGGGCCTCCACCACCTCCAAGAAGTCCAAGCAGACCGAAGAAAGACCGAAGGACCATTCGAGGAACTCCCCTCCACGGCACCATCGATCACCTTCGAGATCCCCCGCCGGTAGCGACGACGAGGACCAGAGGACCCCTTTGTCGTGGGAAATCATGAACGCCCCAATCCCGGTGGGCATGGAGAAACTCCCATCATTTGGGACCTATGACAGGCTGACCGACCTTGATGATCACGTGGAGAGTTTCGAAGCAATGCTCGACTTCCGAAATGTCAGGGGAGCCATCAGGTGCAGGCTGTTCCCCACCACCTTGCGGAAGGGAGCCATGACTTGGTATAAGGGTCTGTAACATGGGTCGATCACGTCATGGAAGCAACTGAAGCAACGCTTCAGTAAACACTTTACCGCATCTCGTCGACACCCGAAGACGGAGGCTGCCCTAGAAAGCATCTTCCAAGGGAGGAACGAATCTCTCTGAAACTACATCGAGAGGTTCAGCAAAGAAGCCGTCGAGGTCCATACGACCGACGACATGAAGAAATATTTAATTATCCATGGACTGCATGTCGGGTCTGACTTCGCCAAATCCATTGGCCTCCGAAGACCCCGGCGTCTCGAGGACCTTCTCGCTCGAGCTCAGAAGTACATCGAACTCGAGGAGACGGAAGCAGCTCAGATCGCCCTTGAGACGAGACGCAGATAGGGCCCCGCGGCCACAAAGATGAATACTCTTCTCCTCAACGAGGAGGAGAGAGAAAGAAAGAGAACTGCAACCGTGATCCTCGGGAACCGCGCAGACCGGCTGGCCGATTCACGGAGTACACCCCGCTCAACGCTCCCCGGGCTCGAATCCTCTCCGAATGCCAGTATTTCGAGTTTGTAAAAGGAGGAGTTCGCTTCCCGAAGCCCGCTGCTCCCAAATCAAACGTTGACAAATCAAAGTACTGCAGGTTCCACCGGAGCCGCGGGCATGTGATCGAAGACTGCATCCATCTCAAGGATGCAATTGAGATTCTCATCAAAGAGGGGCACTTGAAGAAATATGCCCAAAAGAACGACCCTCCTCGTCCGAGTTCACGGGAAGCGCAGAACGTCGAGGAGACAACACCTCCTCCCGACGACAACCAGCTTCAGGTCGCCCTCAGCGTCACTCAACCCAAGGACTTCTTCGTCCCCCCGATCATTGAGGGCGAAGAAGCAATCCGCAACATGTGGGCGACCTTCCCCGACGAGGACCCCGTCACTGCCCGCAGCACCTGGGAAGGCTTCCCCAAAGTGATGGTCATTTCCGGGGGTGGTCCCGAGAAATTGTCGGTTGGATCAATCAAGCGAAAATTTGACGAACTGGAATCCGCGACATCGGCGAAGGCGACCAACCTCGAGAAGGTGAGGGGAAACTCCAACCCCATCACCTTCTACCTTGAGGAACTCCCCGGAGGAGCCCCAAACGCCACTATTCCCCTCCTGATCAGGGCGCAGATGGCGAACTTTGACGTTCGAAGGATCCTAGTCGACCAGGGGAGTTCGGTCGACATCATGTATTCTCATTTGTTTGGGACCCTTCAGCTTGACGAGAGGCATTTGACCCCGTATGTCGGTTCAGATCTACAGGGGTTCAATGGAACCACCACCAGACCTTGGGGATACGTGGAGCTAATGGTTACGTTCGGGGCCGAAGACACGGCCCGACAGGTGAAGATTCGTTTCCTGGTGGTCGAATGCCCGTCCCTTTACAACTGCATCCTCGGGAGGACCACCCTGGCTGAACTTACGGTGGTACCATCAACGATCTACCTCAAAATGAAGTACTACACGACCAGGGGATGAGTAGTGACGATGCACGGGGACATCGACGCGGCCAGAAGATGCTTCGACGCCGCCATCAAAGGCCTAAGTTCCATCGGCCCCAAACCCAAGACCGTGGCCAAGCCACCCCAGGATGCCAAACAGGTACCTCTCCCGCGCGTCAGTGCGGTCGACCTCGACAGCAGGTTCTCAGGTGAGCCCGACGAAGACAGAGTCGAAGATCTCAACCACCAGGCGGAGAACAACGGGCAGCCTCTCCACCCAGCGCGCCCTATCCCAGATGGAGACTTCGAGCTCGTGACCCTCAGGGACGATCCGGGCCGCAACGTGAAGATTGGCGTCGGGATCCCCGACCTGGCAAAGAAGCAGCTGAAAGCATGTCTAAGGGAGAATGCTGACCTCTTCGCGTGGAGCGCATTCGAGATGCCTGGTGTAGCGCGGGTTTCGTGACCGCCCGCATCCGCCTGTAGATGGGATTGGGTGCTACTTTCTGATTTCTTATTTATCCTATGAAGCTGGAGAGGAAAGGGAAGCTATCTCAAACTAACCTTGCACGCAAATGTTTTCTTTAACAAATGCTAAGAGATTGGGGGGTTCGGGGTCAGGTTATACAATGGGGAGTTGTCAATTACCCATCCTATACATGGTTATCCATGGGTTGATAGCAATTTTCTACTATTCTACTGTTTTCTACTTGATGGTGTTTTTTCTGTAAAGTGGGAAAGTTTCTCCTTTGGGAAGGTTGAGATATGTTGAAAAGATAATTTTGTTGTTTTCGGGTTTTTTGATGTTTTTGGTAAGGTACTGGACCTAAGGTTTTTGTTTAGTGTGCTCGCTAAGATTTCATAATCTTATGCCTACGTATTCCCGTTAAAGAAAATAGGGAAATCAGAGCAATCGTAGTTCCTCCTATTCTATGGGAGGAAAAGAGACATTTGGGTATCTTGTTCAAAGCCCAAGATATGAAGCTAAAGGTGATTTGTATCTTGTTCAAAGCCCAAGATATGAAGCTAAAGGGTTGAGTATTTTGTGTCTTGTTCAAAGCCCAAGATTGAAGCTAAAAGGGTGTTTGTAGGAATTGATTAAAAAGAGTGAAGAGATTAAAGATTGAGATATGAATATCCGGGAAAAACATCGGAAAATAGAAGGAATATCCGGGAAAGCGTCGGACGAAAATAGAAGGAATATCCGGGAAAACGTCGGATGTAAAGAAAAGGAATATCCGGGAAAGCTTCGAATGTAAAGAAAAGGAATATCCGGGAAAGCGTCGGATGTTAAAAAGAGGGAAGGGTTTTTCCTGTGTTTAGAAGGAACTTGAGAATGTCTTTGAGACTCAAGAGGGGATATAGACTGTCCAAGTCTACTGGGTATGTCTTTTGTACTATGTGTAAGAGAAAGTACGCTTTGGGATCAAGATCTAGACTCTTTTGAAATACTGTTCTAGTAAGATGACTAATTTCTGTTCCTATACCTCTAGGAGGTCGTCGGGACAATTTGTACAAAGCCCAAGAGAAGGCGAGAATAACTTTTAAGAAGCCGAGGGACAATTTGTACGAAGCCCAAGAAGAGGCTATCTTCGCTGAGGAAGAATCATTATACGAAGCCTAAGAGGAGGCTGTGAAAACTTCTAAGAAGCCGAAGGGTCCTTGTATAATGCCCAAGAGGAAGCGGGGATGCTTTTAGGAAGCCTGTGGGTCCTTGCACTAAGCCCAAGAGGAGGCTGATGAACAGTTCCAGAAGGGGTTTCACTTGGAATAATGGCCTTCTGTATATGAACTTGTTCAAAGGGAAAATTTCCTAGATCTAGTTATCTAAAATTGTTGTAAAAGAAAATCCTAATTGTCAAAGGATGGTGAAATATCCGGGAGAACGTCGGATGTAAGGAGACGGGATTTTGTCTGGTTCTAGACGTAGTTGTCGGGGAAACTCTAAATATCTATACTAGCATTACACAGTTGATATGAGTTTATGAAAGAAGACTTACAGTGAAACAGCCCCACAATACAGTTATATACATATGAAAGCGGATAAACACTTACTCGGTTGTAGAGCTTCCATGCTGTTTGGTTAGTTGTTCAACAAAGAAATGAAAGAAAGTTTTGATAACAAATATGTATTTGAATTTAAATCACAAGGAAAGTTGTTTTGAAAAGAAATGATATGAATATCCGGTAAAACGTCGGATAAAAAGAGATAAAAAATAAGAGGTCGCAATTACGAATATCCGAAAAAACGTCGGATATAAAGAGAATGATGAAAAAAAGAAAAGGTTGCAGATATCCAGGAAAACGTCGGATTGAAAGAGATAAAAATAAAAGGGTGCTCGCTAAGACTTTGCAGTCTTATGCCTACGTATTCTCAACAGGATCTTGAGAAATCAGAGCAGTCGTAGTTCACCCCATCGGGGCACGAACTACAGAAAATAAAGTTTAAATCGCTTAACAGCGAGAGGGAAAATCTAACCTAAAATTATCATGCTTGGTTGAATATCCTAATGTTTGTCTTATTTCAAACCTAATCGAAAATTAAGTTTGAGCTAAGAGATCCTAAGGGAACATGCATACGTGGCAAAACATCACGGAATAAATGAATACACAGCAAAGCATTGTGACAGATAAAATCATATATGGAAAAATATCATGTCATTTGAAAACATACACGGAAGAACATCGTGTGTGAAACTGAATACATGGAAAAACATCATGTGATAAAATATACACGGCAAAACATCGTGGTGGATAAAAGCATATACACGGCAAAACATCGTGTTATCATGGAAAAACATCATGGCAATTGAAACGTACACGGAAGAACATCGTGAATAAATAAACAGAAACTTCACGGCAAAACATCGTGACAGATAAAATATACGTTCACGGAAAAAAAAACATCGTGAGAATAAAAGCAAGCACGACAAAACATCGTGTCAGAGTTTTGAAAACTGTACAGGGACTTATACAATGACTGAGACCCAAAAAGGTTTATTTACAAAGGGATGGGTCTTACACTCTCTCAAGAGGCCCATTAATTGAAGATAATAATCATTTGATTAAAATTAGTTAAGCTAAAAAATAAATGAAAGAATTAATTATCAAAATATTATTCAAAAAAATATAATAATAATCAATAACTTAAAATGGACCTGCTGCATTGTGAAGATGAGGAGTATGAGTAGCAATTTTGAAATCAAAATGGGCTGAGCCCAAATTCCAACTAAACGAACAAAATAAAAAATGAGGTTATCAAAAGGTGAGGGATACCTATTCAGCGTACGACTTCTTTTTCAAAAGTGGAAAAAAAAAAGAATCTTCGTTCATCTTCTCACTGAAACCGTTCCCTGGTTCGCGTTCGTACTCCAATGGCCAATCTCTTATGCAACGACGTTTTTCTTGCGATTGGTTTCCGCCGTCTGTGCGTTGCGGATTACATCCTCCGGTCGTGCTCTGTTTCCGGCGTGTGATTCCCGGCGGCGATACTCCCTGCGTTTTGAAGCCCTCCGTTCCGGCGATTCTGACGGTGGCAGGTTTGTGAATGGCGGAGGTGTGGTGGTTCTCGACCGCGATTGATGAAGGTGAGTTCATCTTCTTCCTCCTTTTCGATTTCTGCAACTTTTTGTTAGAAAATAAAAGTAAATTTGTTAAGGTTTCAAAAATTGAAATGAATTTTGATGAATATTGAAAGATTATGTTTCAGCAATTATGATTGAGTTGATGAAATTGCTATTGAATTCTGAGTTTTGCAATTGCTGTTGCAGAATTTGTGTGAAAATTGTGAAGGTACGACATGTCGGCGACGTCGGTTTTGCAGCGGATTCGAATTGAAACTCTGTCATATGCTATAACAGGCAAGCTCATTTTTTTCCAAATGTTACAGGTTTGCTGCAAAGGTTCTCCCCCTTTTCCTTTTTGATAACCTGAAATTATATGCTTACAAAAGCTTTATGTTGTGTAGTTCTGCAGATGTATACAATTGGATTCAAGAAAGATCTGCAAAAAAAAAAAATAACTTCATGATTTCCATTCTACAAAAATTTGAATTTAATTAAAAATTGAATTTGATCAGTTATGTTCTGTAAATTGCAGATGCTGATTCTGTTGAATTTTTGCAGGTTGAATGTTGTTTCCATGATGTTTCCTGAAAAACAGAAATTCCAGAAGTTGAACCTGTAAGTTTTATAACAGAAATCAAATTAGAAATTTGAAAAGAAATTAATGAATATGCAAGTGGATTTGTGATTGAGAGATTGTTGTCATTTGTAACAGGTTCTCTCATGATTTCTTTTTGCCTCAAGTGGGATGAGGAACAACACCACCACCATCTTCGTTGCATATCTCGCCACGAAGAAATTGGTAGCTGCAAGCTTCTAATCAAGTAGGAGAGTAGAAACCAGTTTGAAAGATCTTGTGTCATCAAGTTTTCTTCACATAGTTTTTCTGTTTCTATCAGCTTTTCCTTCCCTTTTTCTATCCTTGTGTGTGTTTGTGAAAAAGAAATCAGAGATGTGAGTGAGGAGGGAGGCGTGACTGCCTTCCTCTATGTGTATTGTATGTGAAAACAATTTGTAACATAGAAATTGAAATGGGGTGAGGCGTGATTGCCCTCCCTTGTGTATATGTTCACATGTTTCTCTTTTTTTTTTTAATTACAAACATATATGAGATGGAGGGGGAAAATGAGAAACAAGTTTTTCTAACAAGTTTGGTGTAGTTGTGAAGTGAATTGTGAATCTCTATATATAGAGAAATGTGATTTGTGGGTGAAGAAAGAAAAGATAGTAACAAGAATCAATTCAAAGTTGATCACAAATTTCAAACACTTAGCCCTTAAGATTCAACATTCCTTATTCAAAGTTTTGAAAGTTTGTTATGTTTTAATGAGTGTAAAACAAAAATTGGTAAGAAACAAAATTTATGTAAGACAAAAATCATAAAAAAACAAAAAAAACCAAATATGTGACATTATATTTTTATTAAAAAAACATTTTTTTGTAATTACATATATATAAAGTGGCGCAACAATATATATACACATATTTTTTTATTATTTTTTTCTTTTCACTATTAACATAAATAAAAATGAAGATGAAACATATATATATATATATATATATATATATATATATATATATATATATATATATATATATATATTGGATTTTTTAAATCTTATTTATGCAAAATAAAACAAAAATGAGATATTGGATTAAATTGACTGAAAATTCACACAATATGCAAAATGACGGGTAAATGGAGTAAAAAGAGAAAAAATTTAGTCAGATAAACGAAAGATATTCACAATGACAGAGGTCAAAATTTAGGGTATGACAGATGCCCCTATTTAATCTTCTTAGACCTGAAGGTATGAATAGCAAAGAGTTTTAGACATTCGAGGTATAAGAGGATTAAATATCAGAGTACCTAAAATTTTGACCGCAAATGCAGATGAAATGATACGAGATGAATGGAAGACTTTTGAACACTGTGGGGAATGATGCCACAGGAGACAGACCAACAAAATTTTCTTGGGATATAAGATATTGTGGAAATTTGCCGATGCGACAAAGGTATCCAGCAATATTTAGGAAGAGAGGGATAAACCCTGGAACAAAGATACAGACATCTGGAAAAGCATCAGATGCGAAAGAGGTATCATACTCTAGAAAATATATCAGAAACATCTAGAAAAACATTAGATGTGGAATGAGACCAGATCTGAGTATATGCCAGAGACTTCTGAGAAAGCAGTTTAATTTCATTATGGAATATACGGGAACATCCAGAAAGCAAAGGTAACTTTACTGGGAAAAAGGTTATAGTCATCAGAGATTTTCAGACATGTATTGGAAAACCTTGGAAAAGAACAGTAACAACCGTAAGAGACATTCAGGAGAGCATTGAATGAAATCTTGGAACACAAGCAGACATGATTATCAGAGACATTCAGAAGAGCATTGAATGAAGTCTAAAAAATAAATCAGGCACATCCAGAAAAACATTGGATGAATGAGAAACAAACTCGAAAGCATCCAGAAAAGCATTGGACCGAGTTGTCGACCAAACTTGAAGATATATTAATGACATCCAGAAAAGCGTTGAATGTATTAAAAATAACTTTGAGTGTAAATCCAAAACATTTAGAAAATCGTTAAATGTACGGGAAATTTTTTTAGAAGACTGGCCGAATGATGGACATATCCGAAAAAGCATCAGATAAGCACATCAGAACAAAAGTTACATCTGGAAAAACATCAGATGAGGAAAGTCATATCTGGGAGAGCATCAGAGAGACAAAAGTTATATCTGGGAGAACATCAGATAGACAAAGAGAGTTCTGGAAAAACATCAGAATAAAAGAGACATATCCGGAAGAGCATCGGATGAAGAAAGAAAGTTCTGGAAAAAACATCAGAACAGACAGACATATCCGGAAGAACATCGGATAGAAACAAAAAAAGTTCTGGAAAAACATCAGAACGGGTTTTGGAAAAACTTCAAAACCAAAAGATACATCCGGAAGAACATCGGGTAGACACAGAGAAACGTTCTGGAAAAGCATCAGAACAGATAGACATATCCGGAAGAACATCGGATGAAGAAAGAAAGTTATATCTGGAAGAACATCAGATAAGACATAAAAGTATTGGTGCCAGATGAGTTGGACTTTGTAGAAAGGTAAGATGTTGATAATAACACGACCACTAATGAATGCAAATGAGGATTAAAACACTTTTGAATGTATAGTGTATGAAAATGTTATGACATATGACTAAATGTATGTAATTCAAATGAAAATGCTAACAACAAGTTTAGACTTTTTGAGGAGTGATAACCAATAAGTTTATACTCTTTTGGGGAGTGGAAATCAACAAGTTTATACTCTTTTGGGGAGTGAAAATCAACAAGTTTATACTCTTTTGGGGAGTGGAAACCAACAAGTTTATACTCTTTTGGGGAGTGAAAAATCAACAAGTTTATACTCTTTTGGGGAGTGACAGACAAGACTGATTCCTCAACACATAGATCACTGCCATTGCTTAGGGACTGAAAATGCTGTATACTGGGAAGGCTTGCCCCAGTAATGAGTCTTGAAAGTTTTTCTGAATAAACCAATTCTGAGAAGGACTTGCACTGAACAAATCTTGAACTGATTCTTAACAGGCTCTAGAAAGAACTTGCCCCTGATAGGATCACTGACCAAGTTTCTAAACTGTTTTGAAAATTCCTTGAGAGGAAAGCTAGTTTGCAATAAAAAATGTTTATTTAAACATGGCAAATTTAATGCAAAGTTCATGCAAAAAATTTGAAAACAAAATCATTGTTTAGAAAAAATACAGTAATATGGATTACTGGTTAAAAACACGGTGGTTTAAAACATTTTGAATGAAAAGTAAAACAGAGGTATAATACCAAAACAAATTATTTGCAAAAATGATTTTGGAGTCAATTTACGCCACCTTGCTGTAGTATGCTTTCAAAATAACCTTGCTTCAATTAGGTCTTTTGAGGGTTATAACGTGGCCTGGTTCACGGTTTATGAAAAAAAAGATAAAGGCTCAAAGTTTATTTGGTGCCCACCCCCTTCGTGATGTTCTCTAATCCTATGCTCAGTTAAACTTAAATTGTGCCTTCAGGTTCCAAAAGGTTTCAGAATTGTACTGATGATAGTGATGACGATGGTCCAGAAGTCTTGAGACAACAACCACTACTTCTTTACAACATTTAGTTGTTTTTCATCTTTGTGGACTTTTTTGAAAATCGAGGATTTAAGGACCTCTTCTCTGTATTATCCCTAACTTTTGCCTGACCTATTTTTTTTTTAAATTTATAGTCAGCGGGACACCCTAGTTTTTGCCTAAGCTTTTTGACTTAGCAGGCTTTTTTTTTTTTTATTTCTTCTTAGAAAGAAAGTGACTGCTTGATTTGATGATTACGACGGACCATCAATGACTATTGATACGTTTTCAACATCTGCTTGTTGTATGTAAACTTTTTGAACTTGAATACACAACCCAAATTAAACTGAAAACTACCCTGCCCCAGGTTAAAATTGCGGGTTTTTTTTATAAAGAAAGAAACTCCTACTTCAAGGCTCAAAAAGGGTTAACGAGGGATTATCTTCCTTATATCTCCAGTGTTTGGGAATTGAAAAAAAATGCCTTACATCCTCAGCAAAGTTTTTTATTCGAAAGCATACCGACAACAATTATGGGTATTATGTTTTTATCATCCTCCCACAAATATTTGCATAGTCAACAATTTGAAAAAGAGGTGTATTTTTTGAAAGTTTTTGTTTTTTCAAAGAGAAAGCATAAAGATGATTTGAATCAAAATACTGTACATGATCATTTCATCAAAACTGACATTTATAGATAAACAAGTTTGAAAGCAAACAAATATGATACAAACAAGGAAAATTCAAAATAGACAGAAACAAGGTCAGTGACTAATCAAACGCAAGGATGAGCTGTCCCGTCTTTGGGAAGTAACTGAGCTGAAGTTGATTGAAGTTTCAGTTCTGTATCGGTGATGAGGAATCAGTTTGACGATTTACAGATGACTGGAAAACAGAAGGTTGGAATGAATTGACGATGACCCGGACGTATGTATGACTTATGCAAATGATATGCAATCATTGAAAGACATATAGAAAATGCTAAACAACCTAGACCTCTTAGGAATTCTAATCCTAGTAAATGTGCCCAGCAGAGTCGCCATTTTTCTGTAGCGCGGTTTTCGTGACCGCCCGCATCTTCCTGCGGATGGGATTGGGTGCTACTTTCTGATTTCTTATTTATCCTATGAAGCTGGAAAGGAAAGGGAAGCTATCTTAAACTAACCTTGCACGTAAATGTTTTCTTTAACAAATGCTAAGAGATTGGGGGGTTCGGGGTCAGGTTATACAATGGGGAGTTGTCAATTACCCATCCTATACATGGTTATCCATGGGTTGATAGCAATTTTCTACTGTTCTACTGTTTTCTACTTGATGGTGTTTTTTCTGTAAAGTGGGAAAGTTTCTCCTTTGGGAAGGTTGAGAGATGTTGAAAAGATAATTTTGTTGTTTTCGGGTTTTTTGATGTTTTTGGTAAGGTACTGGACCTAAGGTTTTTGCTTAGTGTGCTCGCTAAGATTTCACAATCTTATGTCTACGTATTCCCGTTAAAGAAAACAGGGAAATCAGAGCAATCGTAGTTCCTCCTATTCTATGGGAGGAAAAGAGACATTTGGGTATCTTGTTCAAAGCCCAAGATATGAAGCTAAAGGTGATTTGTATCTTGTTCAAAGCCCAAGATATGAAGCTAAAGGATTGAGTATTTTGTGTCTTGTTCAAAGCCCAAGATTGAAGCTAAAAGGGTGTTTGTGGGAATTGATTGAAAAGAGTGAAGAGATTAAAGATTGAGATATGAATATCTGGGAAAAACATCGGAAAATAGAAGGAATATCTGGGAAAACGTCGGACGAAAATAGAAGGAATATCCGGGAAAACGTCGGATGTAAAGAAAAGGAATACCCGGGAAAGCTTCGGATGTAAAGAAAAGGAATATCCAGGAAAGCGTCGGATGTTAAAAAAAGGGAAGGGTTTTTCCTGTGTTTAGAAGGAACTTGAGAATGTCTTTGAGACTCAAGAGGGGATATAGACTGTCCAAGTCTATTGGGTATGTCTTTTGTACTATGTGTAAGAGAAAGTACGCTTTGGGATCAAGATCTAGACTCTTTTGAAAGACTGTTCTAGTAAGATGACTAATTTCTGTTCCTATACCTCTAGGAGGTCGTCGGGACAATTTGTACAAAGCCCAAGAGAAGGCGAGAATAACTTTTAAGAAGCCGAGGGACAATTTGTACGAAGCCCAAGAAGAGGCTATCTTCGCTGAGGAAGAATCATTATACGAAGCCTAAGAGGAGGCTGTGAAAACTTCTAAGAAGCCGAAGGGTCCTTGTATAACGCCCAAGAGGAGGCGAGGATGCTTTTAGGAAGCCTGTGGGTCCTTGCACTAAGCCTAAGAGGAGGCTGATGAACAGTTCCAAAAGGGGTTTCACTTGGAACAATGGCCTTCTGTATATGAACTTGTTCAAAGGGAAAATTTTCCTATATCTAGTTATCTAAAATTGTTGTAAAAGAAAATCCTAATTGTCAAAGGAGGGTGAAATATCTGGGAGAACGTCGGATGTAAGGAGACGGGATTTTGTCTGGTTCTAGACGTAGTTGTCGGGAAAACTATAAATATTTATACTAGCATTACACAGTTGATATGAGTTTATGAAAGAAGACTTACAGTGAAACAGCCCCACAATACAATTATATACATATGAAAACGGTTAAATGAAAGCGGATAAACACTTACTCGGTTGTAGAGCTTACATGCTGTTTGGTTAGTTGTTCAACAAAGAAATGAAAGAAAGTTTTGATAACAAATATGTATTTGAATTTAAATCACAAGGAAAGTTGTTTTGAAAAGAAATGATATGAATATCCGGTAAAACGTCGGATAAAAAGAGATAAAAAATAAGAGGTCGCAAATACGAATATCCGAAAAAACGTCGGATATAAAGAGAATGATGAAAAAAAGAAAAGGTTGCAGATATCTGGGAAAACGTCGGATTGAAAGAGATAAAAATAAAAGGGTGCTTGCTAAGACTTTGCAGTCTTATGCCTACCTATTCTCAACAGGATCTTGAGAAATCAGAGCAGTCGTAGTTCACCCCATCGGGGCACGAACTACAGAAAATAAAGTTTAAATCGCACAGCAGCGAGAGGGAAAATCTAACCTAAAATTATCATGCTTGGTTGAATATCCTAATGTCTGTCTTATTTCAAACCTAATCGAAAATTAAGTTTGAGCTAAGAGATCCTAAGGGAACATGCATACGTGGCAAAACATCACGGAATAAATGAATACACAGCAAAGCATTGTGACAGATAAAATCATATATGGAAAAATATCATGTCATTTGAAAACATACACGGAAGAACATCGTGTGTGAAACTGAATACATGGAAAAACATCATGTGATAAAATATACACGGCAAAACATCGTGGTGGATAAAAGCATATACACGGCAAAACATCGTGTTATCATGGAAAAACATCATGGCAATTGAAACGTACACGGAAGAACATCGTGAATAAATAAACAGAAACTTCACGGCAAAACATCGTGACAGATAAAATATACGTTCACGGAAAAAAAACATCGTGAGAATAAAAGCAAGCACAGCAAAACATCGTGTCAGAGTTTTGAAAACTGTACAGGGACTTATACAATGACTGAGGCCCAAAAAGGTTTATTTACAAAGGGATGGGTCTTACACTCTCTCAAGAGGCCCATTAATTGAAGATAATAATCATTTGATTAAAATTAGTTAAGCTAAAAAATAAATGAAAGAATTAATTATCAAAATATTATTCAAAAAAATATAATAATAATCAATAACTTAAAATGGACCTGCTGCATTGTGAAGATGAGGAGTAAGAGTAGCAATTTTGAAATCAAAATGGGCTGAGCCCAAATTCCAACTAAATGAACAAAATAAAAAATGAGGCTATCAAAAGGTGAGGGATACCTATTCAGCGTATGACTTCTTTTTCAAAAGTGGAAAAAAAAGAATCTCCGTTCATCTTCTCACTGAAATCGTTCCCTGGTTCGCGTTCGTACTCCAATGGCCAATCTCTTATGCAACGGCGTTTTTCTTGCGATTGGTTTCCGCCGTCTGTGCGTTGCGGATTACATCCTCCGATCGTGCTCCGTTTCCGGCGTGTGATTCCCGGCGGCGATACTCCCTGCGTTTTGAAGTCCTCCGTTCCGGCGATTCCGACGGTGGTAGGTTTGTGAATGGCGGAGGTGTGGTGGTTCTCGACCGCGATTGATGAAGGTGAGTTCATCTTCTTCCTCCTTTTCGATTTCTGCAACTTTTTGTTAGAAAATAAAAGTAAATTTGTTAGGGTTTCAAAAATTGAAATGAATTTTGATGAATATTGAAAGATTATGTTTCAGCAATTATGATTGAATTGATGAAATTGTTATTGAATTCTGAGTTTTGCAATTGCTGTTGCAGAATTTGTGTGAAAATTGTGAAGGTACGACGTGTCGGCGACGTCGGTTTTGCGGCGGATTCAAATTAAAACTCTGTCATATGCTATAACAGGCAAGCTCATTTTTTTTCCAAATGTTACAGGTTTGCTGCAAAGGTTCTCCCCCTTTTCCTTTTTGATAACCTGAAATTATATGCTTACAAAAGCTTTATGTTGTGTAGTTCTGCAGATGTATACAATTGGATTCAAGAAAGATCTGCAAAAAAAAAGATAAGTTCATGATTTCCATTCTACAAAAATTTGAATTTAATTAAAAATTGAATTTGATCAGTTATGTTCTGTAAATTGCAGATGCTGATTCTGCTGAATTTTTGCAGGTTGAATGTTGTTTCCATGATGTTTCCTGAAAAACAGAAATTCCAGAAGTTGAACCTGTAAGTTTTATAACAGAAATCAAATTAGAATTTTGAAAAGAAATTAATGAATATGCAAGTGGATTTGTGATTGAGAGATTGTTGTCATTTGTAACAGGTTCTCTCATGATTTCTTTTTGCCTCAAGTGGGATGAGGAACAACACCACCACCATCTTCGTTGCATATCTCGCCGCGAAGAAATTGGTAGCTGCAAGCTTCTAATCAAGTAGGAGAGTAGAACCCAGTTTAAAAGATCTTGTGTCATCAAGTTTTCTTCACATAGTTTTTCTGTTTCTATCAGCTTTTCCTTCCCTTTTTCTATCATTGTGTGTGTTTGTGAAAAAGAAATCAGAGATGTGAGTTAGGAGGGAGGCGTGACTGCCTTCCTCTATGTGTATTGTATGTGAAAACAATTTGTAACACAGAAATTGAAATGGGGTGAGGCGTGACTGCCCTCCCTTGTGTATATGTTCACATGTTTCTCTCTTTTTTTCTTAATTACAAACATATATGAGATGGAGGGAGAAAATGAGAAACAAGTTTTTCTAACAAGTTTGGTGTAGTTGTGAAGTGAATTGTGAATCTCTATTTATAGAGAAATGTAACTTGTGGGTGAAGAAAGAAAAGATAGTAACAAGAATCAATTCAAAGTTGATCACAAATTTCAAACACTTAGCGCTTAAGATTCAACATTCCTTATTCAAAGTTTTGAAAGTTTGTTATGTTTTAATGAGTGTAAAACAAAAATTGGTAAGAAACAAAATTTATGTAAGACAAAAATCATAAAAAAACAAAAAAACCAAATATGTGACATTATATTTTTATTATAAAAACAATTTTTTGTAATTACATATATATAAAGTGGCGCAACAATATATATACACATATTTTTTTATTATTTTTTTCTTTTCACTATTAACATAAATAAATATGAAGATGAAGCATATATATATATTTTTTGGATTTTTTTAATATTATTTATGCAAAATAAAACAAAAATGAGATATTGGATTAAATTGACTGAAAATTCACACAATATGCAAAATGACGGGTAAATGAAGTAAAAAGAGAAAAAATTTAGTCAGATAAACGAAAGATATTCATAATGACAGAGGTCAAAATTTAGGGTATGACACCTGGCCTCGACCCCGAGGTGGCCTGCCATCAGCTCACTGTAGATCCGGCCGCTAGGGCCATAGCACAACGTAGACGCAAGTAGTCTCCCTAAAAAGCGGAGGCTGCTGAAAAAGCTGTAAAAGACCTCCTAGAGGCAAATTTTATTTCGGAAGCCAAATACACGACATGGTTGTCCAACGTTGTACTTGTTAAAAAGAATAATGGAAAATGGAGAATGTGCGTTGATTATACTGATCTTAACCGGGCTTGCCCGAAAGACTGCTATCCCTTGCCTAACATCGACCAACTGGTCGACAACTCTGCAAGTTACAAACTACTATCCTTCATGGACGCTTACTCGGGATACAACCAAATTCCCATGGACAAGGTCGACAAACAACACACGGCCTTCATGACCGCGTCGGGCAACTACTATTACAACGTAATGCCCTTCGGTTTGAAGAATGCCGGTGCGACCTACCAACGGATGATGAACAAGGTTTTCTGGGTTGAAATCGGCGACATGCTCGAAGTCTACATAGACGACATGATCGTCAAGTCTGCAGAAGAAGTCGACCACGCCGCACACCTCAAGAAGGTGTTCGACACGGCGAGGAGGTGCCGCATGAGGTTTAATCCCGACAAATGCACCTTCGGCGTCCGGGCGGGGAAGTTCCTCGAATTTTACCTCACGGAACGAGGAATCGAGGCGAACCCCGACAAGTGTAGGGCTTTCTCCGAGCTCCCTACCCCAGACTCAAAGAAGTCGATACAATCATTGAATGGGATGCTCACCGCCCTTTCCCGTTTCGTCGCCAAATCCGCGCAGTACACACTCCCATTTTTCAAACTTCTTCGATAAAAAGTGGAGTTTGATTGGAGCGAGGAATGCGAGCAAGCACTCGCACACTTAAAACAAGTCCTGTCGCAACCCCCAGTCCTCTCACGGCCTGAGAACGGGGAAACACTCTTCTTGTATCCTGCGATCACGAGTGAAGCAGTCAGCGTCGTCCTTATTCGAGAAACCTCGGACGGGCAGAAGCCAGTCTACTTCACGAGCAAAGCCCTCCAAGGCCCCGAGCTCAGATATCAACAGATTGAGAAAGTCGCCCTGGGCCTCGTCACCACGGCCAGGAGGCTACGCCACCACTTCCTCGCCCATACCGTCGTCGTAAGGACCGAACAACCTATAAGGCAGCTCCTCGGACGACCGGACATGGCGGGGAGGATGCTAAGGTGGTCACTCAAGCTCGCCGAGTTTGACATCCAATACGAAGGGAGGAAAGCCCTGAAGGCACATGTACTGGCCGACTTTGTAGCAGAGATGACCGTCCCGGAACCCTCGACCGACGGGTCACAGAAATGGACGATCTATGTCGACGGAGCATCTAGCCCGAAGGGCAGCGGGGCAGGCATAATCCTCGAAAATGAGGAAGGCATCCTGATCGAGGTATCCCTCGAACTATCCTTCCCGAAATCGAACAACCAAGCCGAATACGAGGCCTTCCTCGCAGGACTCCGGCTGGCCGAGGACCTCGACGCCAAGGAGGTCAAACTTTTCACTGACTCCCAGCTCGTAGCCTCGCAAGTCCGAGGAGAGTACCAAGCTAAGAATGACAGCCTCATAGAATACTTGGCCTTGGTAAAAGAAAAGATGAAAAAGTTCACCTCTGCGGAAGTAACTCACATCCCCCGCGAGCACAATGCCCGAGCAGATGTCTTGTCGAAATTGGCGAGCACAAAGAAGAAAGGCGGTAACAAATCCGTCATACAAGAAGTGCTTTCCCACCCGAGCATCGACAAACCGGCCATGGTTTCGGACATCAACGCCATAGGGGACAGCAGCTGCTGGATGACCTCGGTATACGAATACCTCATGACAGGAAAACTGCCCGAAGATCCCAAAGAAGCAGGAATGGTCAAAAGGTGGGCGTGCTTCTACACTGTAGTCGAGGATAAGCTATACCGACGAGGGTTCTCTATCCCCCTCCTCAGGTGTGTCGAGGAGACTAAGGTCCCCGACATTCTCCAGGAAATACACGAGGGAATCAACGCCCAGCACCTCGGCGGTCGCTCATTAGCCCGTAAGGCGCTTCGAGCAGGGTACTACTGGCCCACCATGCAACAAGACGCCAAGGAACACGTCAAGAAGTGCGACAGATGCCAGCGACACGGGGACATGCACCTCGCTCCGCCTAGCGAGCTCAAAACGCTATCCTTCCCGTGGCCGTTCGCTTGGTGGGGATGGACATCCTTGGCCCCTTCGTCGTAGGATCATATCAAAATAAATACCTCATCGTCGGGGTGGATCACTTCACGAAGTGGATCGAGGCGGAAGCATTGGCCAAAATCATAGCCTTTAACATATTACATTTTTACAAAAGAAACATCCTCGCCCGATTCGGCGTGCCTCAAGCCATTGTCACCGACAACGGAACACAGTTCACCGACAAGAACTTCCAAGACTTCGTCACCAAGCTGGGCACGAAGCAGCACTTCACGTCGGTCGAGAACCCCCAAACAAACGGGCAGGCTGAGGCGGCGAACAAGGTAATTCTCCGAGGATTGAGACGCCGACTAGGCGACGCCAAACAACGGTGGGTTGAGGAGCTACACAGCGTCCTCTGGGCCTCCTAGACGACCCCACACTCCACGACCGGGGAGACCCCTTTCCGTTTGACCTACGAAACGGAGGCAGTGATCCCCGTGGAGATCAGGGAACCCTCGAGGAGGACAGAAGCCCCCCTCGACGAGGACGCGAACGACGAGGCCTTGAGGGAAGAGCTCGACTTCGTCGAAGAAACACGCTCGGGCGCTTCTCTCCGAGAAGCGTCACTTAAACAAAAAATAACACTATGTTATAACGAAAAAGTTATCAAACGTGATTTTCAGGTAGGCACCCTCGTGCTACGCAGGAACCAGAAGGACTCGCGAGAAGGCAAACTCGCCGCGAACTGGGAAGGCCCGTACCGCGTCCGCGGGAAAACGGGGACAGGAGCCTACTTCCTCGAAAATCTGCACGGGGAAGAACTTGCTCGACCATGGAATGCTGAGAAGCTCAAACAGTACTACAGTTAAGCACTGCCCGCGACTCACTAGCACCGTGATCACGGGGACCCGCTTAGGTACGAACGCGACACCCCTACACAGAACACGATGGTCAGAGACCGCGTTGTGTGTGCGCGAGGACCTTTGATCCGACGGGGATACCTCGACCGAGGCCCACCGTTGTTGTACCAATCGGGCAGAACACCCAGCTCGCGATGGGAAGTTCATGCCACGAAGCTAAGACCTCGACCGAGCTCTTAGCCTCGTTAAAGGTCGGAATACGCCTCCGGTCACCCGACCAGCTCTCCACGCGGTCAGGGACTATCAAGGTCGAGCAAATCCAAAAGCCTTATTACTTAGGCAAAAATAAAGTATAACAAATAATACATCACACACAATTCAAACCATGCAAACAATACTAGCAAGTAAACAAGGGTACATTAAAACGGGCAGAAGCCCAGTGTTCAAATATTACAAATATGTCAAAAAATCCCCTGGCACATACGCCGGGCACAAATCATTACAAAAAAAAATGGCGCGCAGGCCGAACAACCAAAAGAACTACACAACGATGTCATCCTCGACCCGCCTTCCATCTTCCTCCTCCCCCTCCTCTGGAAGATTAAGCTTGCCATCGACCACACGAAGGAACAGGTTGATTCTGTAGAGCACCAGCGAAACACCTGGATTCTCAACGCCGATCTGCTCCACGGCATTCTTAAATCCTATCTCCAGAGCTTCCAGACTATCTGTCTGAAGCTCCCGAATTTTACCAATCAAAGCGGCGCGGTCAGTAAGGTTTTTCTCCACGGGAGTTTCATTCTCCGCGGGACGCACAACAGTCTCCAACTCCCCGACCTTTTCCCGAGAGCGATCAAGCCCCTCTTGAGTCGCCTTCAGGGCAGACTTGACCTAATTCAGCTCGCGGAGGGTATTGGCGTGGTCCTCGCACTCGGCCTGGGCCTTCAGCAGATCAGCCGCGACCTTATCCTTCTCCTTCTCGAGGGCAGTGTAGTCGTCTTTCAGCTTCTTTAGCTCGGAGGAAGAGGGGGCCCTATCGTTCAATATCAAGGCAGTCTCGAAGACCCGCATCATGGCCGCAAGGTTCTCGACAAGCGCCTCTCTCCTGGCCGCCCCGTCCATACCCAGAACCGCCTTCACCTCGGCGTCAACAATGACAAGGGGCTTCCCCCGAAGAAATTCTGCTGGAGATGGCAAGCGGGCATCTGAAACTTCTCCGGTGAGACAGGGTCCACGAGATCCACGAGGACAGGCCCCTCGGTCCTTGCTTTCTTGGCAGGGGTGCTCTCCGGGGGAGGTGACTGGCTGCATTGTGGCGAGGAGGAACCACTCGTCGCTCTAATCGGCGCTACAGTCTGGATAATCTCTTGGACACGGCTCTTGGTGCGCTTGGGTGCCCGCTCGGCGACCAACTTCATGATACGCTCGGTGGCATTAGACATTTGAGCTGCAAGAGAAAACACAGAAAAAGTTAGCACAAAGACAAAGCAAAATAAAGGCCCGAACAGGGCGAGGAAGTCCCACCTAAGAACCTCATGGCCTCGTCGGGAGACTTGCATTCGAGGAGCCCCCGGGTGTTTATATAGCGAGCCTCTCGTACAACCCTCCCTTGGGAGTCGAGGAGGAAGTTTCTATCCCTACCGACACATTCTGCCCGGTTGAAACCATTGACAAAGGCGACCAACGTGGCATACGCCCCCCTATCATCCTCCGACAGCGCGCTATGTTTCACGACGTAATCCTCGGAGCCGAGCGCGAAGTGGGCGTCCTCCCACTCCAGGGGACACTTGGACACAAACCTCTCTCCCCCGGATCCGTCAGGCACAATGTCATAAAGTGTACCCACGGCCGAGTGCGTCGCGGGCATGACATAGTAGAACCTTCTCTTGAAGCCCCTTATTGAATCCGCGTACGCCTTGAATAACTTCCTGGGTTGTTTGAGAGAAACCCAACTATGTCGCCCATTGTCCGTTGAGCGTTGCAAATGGAAGACGCGGAAGAAGAGCTCGAGGGTGATCCCAATCTGGAGATAGTCGCAGACGATTTCAAACGTCCGCATGAAAGCAAGCGCGTTGGGGTGAAGCTGCGACGGCGCCAAGTGCAGACGGTTGAAAACCCCTAGTTGGAAGCTATTGAAGGGGAGGCAGATACCGACCTCTTTAAAGGCGAACTAGTACATGGGAAACCGCAGCCCGCGATAGTTCGAGCAGATGCGATGGTGTACCCGGGGCTGGTAAACCGTCCATGTAGCCTCCTCTCCTTCGGGGACGTTCTCGACAAAGGCGAACGCGTTTGTGTCGTCAACCGAGAAACACGACCCTAGACGCAGAGGCTCTTCCCCGACCCATTCGGCTGCCGGACGCACGGTCGCCTCCCCGGGGATCTGAGCGGGTTCATCCATGTTGGGTTCGGTGTCTACGTAGAGAATCCCCGGAATCCTCGCGACCATTTTTACCTGAAAAGTAGAGGAAACAGGTGAATTCGTCGGTCGCGACCAAGTCCACCCTTCCACCGCAGATCAAGTGAAAGGGCAGCGAGCAAGAAAATATTCGGGGACACGCGAACTGCCCGAGGCCGTCACTCCGTCCTTTCTCTCTTCGCTCCCCGATCTCCCTATCTCACTTCCCCGCGACATTCATCGCGCGTCCTCGGCGCATTCATAAGAGTCCTCGGGACATTCATCTTGCCCTCGGTATGTTCATCCCAAACCACCGTCAAAACCCACCGGAACCCTAGGAACGTCCCGCCGTTCCCGGCGGAACCCTAACGGAGCGCCGGGAATACCCTCTACTCGCCGGAAAACTACTAAAAAAAGATAAAACAAAACGAACCATAAGGGATAAAGAACTTACTTGAGCAGTGGAGAACGGACTAGAACAGCAGAAACGACAGTACACGGCGGCGTACGACGGCAGAGCAGTAACGGTGACAAGATGAGATGCAGAGCGAAAAAGGTGGAAACGTGCAAATGACACGAACTCGCCCCTTTTATAAGCCCCTCACGAGCTTCGAGGAGTCCCTAGGCAATCGAGTACGCTATGCTAGGGTAGCCGCCCTATGCAATAATGAGGTGTGACACATGGCACACGCTTCCCCAGACACGTCTGTTCATTCCCTCACACGCGTCTCTTCATTCACCTCGGCCGTGACTCCTCGTATCCCCGCGACTTTTCTCCTCTACGGCCAGTCTCTCACGAGCATGCCTGTTTATTTCTGCCCGGTTCACCAACTGCTCCCCTCTCGAAGCCTCTTCCCAAACGAACACGCCCTCGACATAACCTGGACCCTTAAGTTATCACTCTGACGTCTCAGAGCAACGACTTGGGGGGCTCCTGTTCCGGACTGGGTCGGGGACCTGCTCCACATCCCAGCAGGCCCAGCCCACACGCTCTGGGGAGGTCCATACGAAGGACTTAGTCAAGCCAGTGTCGGGCAAGTGTCACACCACAGTGTCGGGCACAAATGGGGTAGAGCTTCGGGCAGAAGCATTGAGCCTTCCCCAGAGTTATCCCCCTCCTCGACACGAGGATGTTGCTCCTTGCTAGGAGTCATCTCCGTCCACGCAGCAAGTCTTTCCCGCGAGGACACGTCTCTCCCCGCCATGCAAGAGTCCTCCCCACGAGGACACGTTCTCACGTAACCGCTCCACTCCCGATGGAATCGGTCTGCCCTAATTCCAAAGATCTAGGAACGGTTACCCCAGGGCGAAGACCACGTGCTGGTCTTCACTACGCCACGTAAGCCCTGGCAGTTACTTGGATTGGGCCTGGCAATCCAGCCCAATGTAAGTAACCGTTGGCCCCGCGCTGGGTGCTCTATAAATACCCTCTCACTTGGGAGGGTCAGGTTACACACTTTCTTACTCTCACTTCCGTACTTGCTTTTTCTCTGACAACCACCTTACTTGAGTGTCGGAGTGCCTTGCAGGTACACCCCCCCCCCCCCCCCCCCCCTCCGCCGTCTTTCAACCTCACCGGAGCTAAAGTTCAACAGACGTCGTTGGCCACCAGAAACTGTTTGATCCAGGTACGATCACCTACCATTGAGTGCAGTGTCATTGCTTCATCTTCACTTTATGATTTATACAAAGAATATACTTTTAATTTGCAGAGGAGCCTTCATTGACTTAGAGAAAACAATTTCAGACAGGTTGAACAAACCTGAAATTTTCATATGGACTCAAATTTTCATATGCATATTATATTAAGGAATTTTCAGTTTATCCAGCACTGAAGGTATAACTTTATTTGAAATTTTGTAGTAGTTGATTTTTCCTACCTTATAACTTTTCATATAATTGGAGTATGATTCTGAGGGTTACTTTCCAGCCAACAATTGATTCTTAGTTTTGTAATGCAGCAACAATAGTAGAAACACAACACCGACACTGACCGTCGACATCAGTAATAATTTCAGACACCGACACTGACCGACAATTTGAACATATTCTATTGATACAAAGGAATTGATTTCATTTGAATAATATGATGCATAACAGGGATGTATTGTTGGTTGTTTGGCAGGAAATTGCCGGTTTTATAAAATATCAGGACGTACTTCAAATTTCAAGTATCAATGATATTTGTTTACTTGGCTGCTGGAGCTGGAATAACATCATTCCTACGTAAGACCGCCCTTTGTTGCTTATTTATTTTGTCGGAGAGTAATTCTTTAATTCATTCCGAACAAATCATATGCCTCTATTGTATGTCTTTGTTTGTTGTGTCATTTCTGAAGTTAAATATGCTACATGCGGTGGCGACTTTTCTCTCTGGTTATTTTAAGTTGAAGGAGCTTCTATAGTGTATGGTTTATGAAAATTGTATTAAGGTTACTTTAGGGTTGGAATAAGTGTGTCGAGATTAATGAGATGCATGAAGGATATGGAATCTGCTTATAATTTATATTCACTACACCAGATTCATTACTTATTATAATATCAATTAATTTGTTTTGCTTAGTTTTCATTTTCTGACTTCAAATTATTGGTTTGTTTGTCTTGCTATTTATATCCAAGTTATGTTCTTACTCAGGATAGGAGAAGGTTCTGGAGTCTTGGTCTTGAAATATTAATATGGCTACTTACAAATATACCTTTATGGTGAAATTCATTTTTGAGTGATTTCAGCATCCTTTGACGACCTGCTATAGCAGGTTAGTTAAGCATGTGATTGATTGACACGTGTTAGTCAGTTTATTAGGATTGTTAACAGTTTTTTATAAATATGTCTGAACTCTATTATTTTTCATGTTTTTCAAATTCATTGTTTTTAATCACATAATTAGATTCAAAGTTGAACTAGAGACTAATTCTAATTTGGAAGAGAGCAGTTTTGGAAAAGGTCGACAACATAATACCTCAAAGCCTTCTAACGGCCACAATCACTTCTTTTCTACTGACAAACTTTGGGTTTCATCTTGTGTGAAAGTTTCAAAATATAAACCAAGTCAAGTGTTGCAAGTGGTAGCAAGAAGAATGCCAAAAACTCTACAGAAGTTGTGAGCACTGATTTGTTTTCTTGCCAGTTTTGTCTTCCATCTAAATTGACAAAAGCAATATTCTAATTTTCAAAAATATAATTTTTGTTACTTTAGTGATTTTTTAATATATTGATTTGTCTGTGCCGGTCAAAAACAAAGGAAAGAAAGGAACACTAATTGAACCCGATGATGACAAAGCAAGTGAATCTAATGAGAAGCCAAGTAAGGAACTTTATCTGGTGAATATACCATTACTAAATGAATTATACAACCATTTTATTCAATAAGTTGTTCATTTCTTTATTTATGTTGTCAGTAGCATAAAAATTAAATTTACCAAATCTCTCAAACATTCCATTATCAAGTAATATGTTTCCTCTATTCATTCAAGTTGAAGTGTCTCAAACTCTAATACAAGATAAATGTTGTAGCATTCATACAACATACAGATACTGCAACATCTGAGATTGTGTTACACTTTGTTACAAGTTGTTATATTTTGTGTCAATCAATTTGCGTCCAATGGTCTAATAAGTGAACCCAAGCAAAGAAAACAAAATGCACCAATAATTAATCTTAGCAAACGTGAAGGTGATCAAGAAGAAGGATCACATGATAACCCTTTTTCTGAACTTGAGAGCATCATGTTGGGAAGTACAATGTTTGGCTTAATTCTATCTTTTTTGATGCTTACAAAGCTTTCAATATATAAGATATATACAAAGATTTTAACTAATACATTGTCTATCTAAATCTCAGAATTCTATTTAATTTTCAATGCTTCATTCATGGTGATCATGGAAATTGAACTGTTGAAATTGAATTGCAGAAATTAATGTTCTGAATGGCGGTGAGGCCATCTTAGAATTCAAAAGTTGAAGATGATGGATGATGATGACAACCCGTTGACGGAAGGGTGATGTTTTGACAAGAATATGAAGCTTTTTCAGGACATAAGGGTATATCTATTCTTCTCTTTGATTTATAATTTTTTCTTCTATGTGTGCAAAAGTTTTCCTTTCTTTTTTTGTATTTGATTTTGAAAAGTCACTAAATTTTAACTATTTGGTGAATGAAAGATATTATTGTTGTAAGTTTTACAATTATAGTGAAATTTGTGGTGTTATTTTCACAGTCCAAATGATTAGAAAATTATTAATCTTGAACACTTGGTAGTAATATTGAAAGGAGATCTAAAATTTACTGGATAAAGCTGGATGTATTACTGAACTAGAGAATGAACCAAGCAACTGAGAGTATGGTCCTACTCTATCTATTGTAGGAATTGAGCATATGTAAGGAGGGATATACTTTATGTATTTCTGCTTAGCATTTAGAAGTTTAGAGTTTTATTAAAGGGGATATATTTTAAAGGAGAATTGTATTGTAGACATGGTATTTTTCATATTACTTAGTTATTTTTTTTTATATTGAGGTGTATATAATGTGTGTGTTATGCTATTAATTTTTTTGGAGAACTTTGTTTTGGTAGAAAGTGCAAGAAACTTGAAATAGACAATAATTATTCAATAAATAAACAATAATTTGAAAATCGAAACCACATTATTATGAGACAATAACTTGAAAATCAACTGTAGATTTCAAATTTAAATAGATAATAATTATTCAATAAATTATAATTATAAAACATTAACTACTGTTTTAGTTTTAAAAATCAAAATGTTTAGGATATTATTATGAGATAAATAATACTTTATGATATTTTATTATTGAATTAAATTATTATTATTGAATTGGAAAATAAATCACTTTACGGCTTTTGATTGTATTATAAAGGCGAGATTTTAACTTCTGACCCCGAACTTGAACCTGATGCCCCTATAGTTTTATGATTCCAAAATTGCCTCTGAAAAAAAATTATAAACAGGCACAATTTTTTTTGATTAATTTTTTTATATATAAAAAATACTATTATTATAAACACGTCCATAATCAGTGCGAACACACACGTAAAACACCAGTAATTTGTCAACGCACGGATAATCATACCAAAATACGTGCGAATGCACGGGTTTTTACTTTTTTCATACATTTAAAAAAAATAAATGTAAAATTTATGTCTGTTGTGCTACTGACTTTTTATTTTTTTATATTTTAAATCGTAGTAAAATTAATTTTCTACTTATTTTCAACTAATTTTAATTTTAGATATTTATTGGTTTTATTTATTAAACTTTATAAACCCTTTTATTATATTTCTATCAACCTTAAGAAAACATTTGTTTTCTATTTTCATAATTGTTTCCAGTTTATAAAAATCTATTTCTTTTATAAGTGATTTTCGTTTTCATTAGAGATATTTTTTTTTCTATTATACATTATATTTTAATGATCTAATCAAAATTTCCTAAAATTTAATAGAAATAGCATCATCGCAATCAATGTTTAATGATCAGGTCTCATAATTACGAACTTGATTTTTAAAGGGTATAATTACGAATTTATATATTTTAAATGTATTCATATTGATTTATTTGTAATGTCACAACAGGGGCATTCATATTTATATATAATTGCAAATTTTTGTTTAATATTATTTAATATTTATTAATATTAAATATTTCTCCATTTTTTATGTATAATTGTCAAATATTTACCCGTATTTTTAATACATTCACTTATCACAAGTAAAATTTATTTTTTTATTCATTCAATAATTAATGCATTTGGATTATATATATGAACTAAATATATTAATCTATTATAAATCTATAAAAATAAAAGTACCTGAATTAACCACAATTAACCTTCTGATTACAAACATAAATTATTCTAATTTTAAAGATAAAATAGACTAATTACATCCTTGCTGAAATAATATTGATTTGAAATAATTGTCAATTAATTTAATTTTTAATTATTATCATTATATATTATTATCAAGCATACTAAATTTTATTATATTTTTATTTAAAATTATTCAATGAAATATCAAATAATTTAAATTTTTTAAAATTTTTAAAATTTTGTAAAGTTAAACTTATATTATGAAATTCTCCTAGACAAAAAGATAGATACAATATTCATTTAGAACTGAAATTTCAAGATACCATGAAGTGTAGATATTCATTTAGAACTGAAATTTGACGGGGAGCTGTCATATATTGTAGGTTTGTAAAAATTGTAAATATGATATAATAAGAAGGATTTAAAACTGATATTTGACGGAAGCTGTTATAAATTTTAGGTTTGTAAATTTTTTTAAAAATTTTATTTAGTTTTATTTAAAATTATTCAATGAAATATCAAATAATTTAAATTTTTTTAAAATTTACTATATATTATTTATTTTGTAGAGTTAAACTTCTATTATGAAATTCTCCTCGACAAAAAGATAGATAAAATATTCATTTAAAATTGAAATTTCAAGATACCATAAAGTGTAGATATTCATTTAGAACTGAAATTTGATGGGAGCTGACATATATTGTAGGTTTGTAAAAATTGTAAATATGATATAATAAGAAGGATTTAAAACTGATATTTGAGGGGAAGCTGTTATCAATTTTAGGTTTGTAAAAATTGACTAATATCTAAAAAGTAATGTTATTTGAATTGGAAAAATGATTTTATTCAAATCCGTAGATTTAAAATTAAATCATTTGAATTCAACTGAGTTTTGTTAACTCATCTGGATTCACGAGTAGATGTAAACGTATCTATGAAATACCAGCTGTAGACTGTTCATTTTAATGTCAATCTTTTAAATATTTCACTTGCTGCTGTTTTGTATAATTGATGTTAGAGAATCGGTTGTACGATTTATTATAAGTACAAATCAATGGTTAAAAGTTACTGCATACTATTAACATATATTTGTAACTATGCCAATATTAACCAATTGAAAAATACATTTAAACTTTACAAATAATAATTTAGTAGACATCTGATGTGAATCGCACGGGTTTCTTACTAGATATGGATATCATTGCCGAGAAAGAGAAAAGACGCAGAATCTATGAAGTGATCCTGGAAGTTTGACCAATAACAGTTGACTGAGTATGAAGGGGTAAATTAGGAATCACAGAAAATTGTATCATCTCGGAACCCTTACTTACCTTACCCTGCTTTTCAACTTTCCATCTCTTTACACTCTCACTCACTGTTCTCCCTCAACTCCGCGGCGTAGATCCGGGGAGTTTTTGGGAAACCCTAACTCCGTTCAACTAACGCCGCCGCATTTTCATCTCCTCCGAAACTTCAAGGTACTCTCTCTTTTTCCCCATCCTTTTTCACATTTCACTTTTATCACCAACTATAGTAGCTTTTTTTGTTTTGGTTTACCTTGTATGGTTCATTACTTTATTGTTGCGTTTTATTCGGTAAATTAACCACTTTTTTGGATTAACTGTTTTTTTTTTAAGGCTTTTAGTGTTGGAAATCTCATTTTGCTATTTTTGATAAACTGTATTAACTTTAAAGTTAGGTTAGTTCTGCGTGTGCTGATTTTTTTTTGATAAAATGGAATAATTACTGTTTGTATTGCAGCTATGGCAGGACTTGCACCTGAGGGGTCACAATTTGATGCTGGCAAATTTGATGCCAGAATGAATGACTTGTAAGAAACTTCGATTTTCTTTTGAATACTTGTTAGTTAGTTAGTTGGTTTCAATGTGAGCGTTCTAGGTTTGATTGGGACATTTTTTACAAATACTGCTGTTATTTCTGAGATCTTTGAATGGATGCTTAAATTGGGTTTGCTTTCATTGCTATATAATAATAAGTGTATGTTTTTGTTTTTTATGATTTATTCTTCCAGAATGGCTGGTGATGGAAATGAGTTCTACACTATTTCTGATGAGGTTTGTGAAAGTTTTGATGCTATGGGCTTGCAAGAGAATCTCCTCAGAGGAATTTATGCCTATGGTAAATTTAATGTTTTTTTTTGGTGTATTTTCCTTAGGTTTTTTGCCCCATTTTTAATGCCAGTAATAGTTATAATCCCTACTATTGCTGTTGGTTGGAATTTATTGTTCTACTTTGGAACTCTTAATAATTCAAAGTGTATTGTTGAAGCCTAGCCCTACACGTGTTGTTTGATGCGTGTTGACAATTTGGGAGAACATAAAATAGCGGTTTGCTCAAATTCTGTCATGCTACGATGTTATAGCACCACTACAGCCGATATTTAACCTCACTCTCTACTAAACACTACACCACATTGTAATAGCGATTTGTTCAAATTATGCACTGATATACCGCTTTAGCTGCTATTCGACACCACTTTATTGTTTATCATGTCATCCCGTGTTAATATTATTGTCTTGGCTACTACTTTCATTCTGTTGTCTTTGCTACTGTGTTTCTATATGGTGGATTGAATTTTTTTTAACTAGTATGACTTCTACTTTAGGTTTTGAAAAGCCATCTGCTATTCAGCAAAGGGGAATTGTTCCCTTCTGCAAGGGACATGATGTTATTCAACAGGCTCAGTCTGGAACTGGAAAGACTGCAACTTTCTGCTCTGGTGTTTTGCAGCAACTTGACTACAATGTGACTCAGTGCCAGGCCTTGGTTTTGGCCCCAACTCGTGAGCTTGCTCAGCAGATTGAGAAGGTTATGCGGGCCCTTGGAGACTATCTAGGTGTTAAGGTGCATGCTTGTGTGGGAGGTACAAGTGTTCGTGAAGATCAACGCATTCTATCAAGTGGTGTCCATGTTGTGGTGGGTACTCCTGGTCGTGTGTTTGATATGTTGCGCAGACAGTCTCTTCATCCGGATTACATCAAGATGTTTGTGTTGGATGAGGCTGATGAAATGCTCTCTCGAGGTTTCAAAGATCAGGTACTATTTATTTTGTAATAGTTGTAGTCCCTTTCCACTTTTATTATGTGTATTACCCACACTAGTCTTTCTAACTTCTTGGCTTTGTTATCAGATCTACGATATATTTCAGCTGCTTCCAGGTAAGATTCAAGTAGGAGTTTTCTCGGCTACAATGCCTCCCGAGGCACTTGAAATCACAAGGAAGTTTATGAACAAACCTGTGAGGATCCTTGTGAAGCGTGATGAGCTCACCTTGGAGGGTATTAAGCAGTTTTATGTCAATGTTGAGAAAGAGGAATGGAAGCTGGACACACTCTGTGATCTTTACGAGACATTAGCAATCACTCAGAGTGTCATTTTTGTTAACACTAGAAGGAAAGTTGATTGGTTGACCGACAAGATGCGAAGCCGAGACCATACAGTGTCAGCTACTCACGGAGACATGGATCAGAATACCAGGGACATTATTATGCGTGAATTCCGTTCTGGGTCTTCTCGTGTTTTGATAACTACCGATCTCTTGGCACGTGGTATTGATGTCCAACAAGTGTCTTTGGTTATCAATTTCGATCTCCCCACACAGCCTGAGAACTATCTCCATCGGATTGGTCGTAGTGGAAGGTTTGGGAGAAAAGGTGTTGCCATTAACTTTGTCAACAAGGAAGATGAAGGAATGCTGCAAGATATCCAGAAGTTTTACAATGTGTTAGTCGAGGAGCTGCCATCAAATGTCGCTGAGCTCCTCTGATGAGATTTTGCCCTCCAAATTAGGCGCAAATTAGTGGTAAGTGTTATGGTGATGTTTACCCTCCCACCCTGACTTTTTGGTTTTATTTCTGCTTTTGAACTTTGTTTGTTTGAAAGTCTTTGTAATTTAATTTGCGCTGTCAGGTAAGTACTTAGGATTCTGTTATTGGCCAAATTAGTGTTGGACACTCTTTCACATTTCTAGAAGGCAAATTTTCTAGTGTAAGTTTTAACATCACTTAAAACTCCAAATACATTGATGTAGTTTTTATTGAAGTATTTAGACTCAAGTTGAGATTTATATGCTTTTATTTAGATCATTTAATTCTCTTGCTTTGTTTTTTGAAATTTAATTTAGGGTTAATACCCCTTTTGCCTCCTGCCATATGGGCGAAATCTCAAAAACAACCTTGTAAAAAAAAAAACACAGATTCTCCCCTTGGCATTTGAAGATTCTACTGTTTTGACCCCTTTTGAAATCCAGTCAACAATTTCTATGACGTGACAATGTTTTTTTATTTTTTATTATTATTTTTAATTACGTGGACGAATTATGTGGCATTTTTTATTATTTTTTATTTTTTAAATTTCATGTGGCATTTTTTTGTATTATTTTTTATTTTTAATTTAATTCTATTTTTTTTCAAATTAATAATTTAAAAATTATTTTATTTGGGCCAAGTACATATTCCAAATTTATTAGTCCATGTATTTTTCCATTTAATATAAGTTACACAACTCTCTTATATAAAACCTATATTTTTGCCCACTTCAAATGACGTGGGACAACAGTTCTCTTCATCATCAATTTGCATCACACTGTTCATCAATTTTTCCTGCATCAAACAAATTCATCAACTCATCCTCAATCTCATCAACTTATGTTTTTATTCTCTTGCCGTTTTCAACTTGATTTCTTTCTGTTTTGAGCATGATTTTGTAATGATGGCTATTGACGTTGTTGATTTGATACAATACGATATCCTTATCATATCTGTCCATATTTGATTGCCTTTAAATTTCTGGTTTATGGAAAGATCTGATGCCTAACTTGGAGAGCAATGCAGCTTCAGAAGATCCAACCTTGTCTCCTTTCTTAATGAGTTCCACAGGGGTAATGATTTCCACAGTTCCCTTGTTAATCTTGGTTGGAATGTTAAGCACCTAAAGTAGAGAATAAATATAAGTTTGATATCTGCGACAATAAATCTCAATTTCAATTGTTTAAAAAAGATTACAAACAAACCTGGAAGAAAGAAGTTTGAGAGGGGTCGAGCCCTGTGTTGCCTGGAGGCACAACGACATCAATTGGAGCAACCAAACCAACACGAGCAGGAGCTCCAACCTATTCAGATATTAGACAACTCAGTACTCAATAAGCATTCAATTAATGTGACAGGTGAGCACATTCAACCACATTGCTGCAACTGTGGATAACTCGCAAAATGGAGAAGACCAAAACACGAAAGATCAAGAAAATAAAAACAATGTACAAGAATCAAATTTATGAACAAGATAACTTTATCGAATAAATCAGTGATCACATAACGATTTCACATTCATGGATCAAATTATAATACCAAGACTAAAAAGCAGCAACAAAAACAGAGCAACAAGACCATAAAGTACAATTTTGATCATAAAAAAAACCACTTGACGTGCGAAAAAATCAAAAATAAAAATAATGAAATTTCGTAGCTTTCAACGAGATTACCCATAATTCGATCAAATTCATTCATGGATCAATAAAATAATGAAATATGAAGATAAGATAACTCACGACAAGAAGGGGAATAAGGTTGAGAAATGCGCTGTTTCCAGTTTTCTCTGCATGGATACGAACGGAACGCTTCATCATGGGGTTCTCTAGTTCAATGATTCTTGATTGATTGCAGCTATGATTTGAATGCAGGAAAAATTGATGAACAGTGTGATGCAAATTGATGATGAAGAGAACTGTTGTCCCACATCGTTTGAAGTGAGCAAAAATATAGGTTTTATATAAGAGAGTTGTGTAACTTATATTAAATGGAAAAATACATGGGCTAATAAATTTGGAATATGTACTTGGACTGATAAATTTAGAATATGTACTTGGCCCAAATAAAATAATTTTTAAATTATTAATTTGAAAAAAAATAGAATTAAATTAAAAATAAAAAATAATACGAAAAAAATGCCACATGAAATTTAAAAAATAAAAAATAATAAAAAATGCCACATAATTCGTCAACGTAATTAAAAATAATAATAAAAAAAAAAAAAACATTGCCACGTCATAGAAATTGTTGACTGGATTTCAAAAGGGGTCTAAACAGTAGAATCTTCAAATGACAAGAGGGGAATCTGTGTTTTATTTTTACAGGGTTGTTTTTGAAATTTCGCCCATATGGCAGAGGGCAAAATGGGTATTAACCCTTTAATTTATGAAATATAACAACAATCAGACCTTATTCCACTTATTCTCAAGTCTTATTCCACTTATTCATAAGACTTATTCCTCTTATTCTCAAGTCTTATTCCACTTATCCAAATGACTTGAGATGAATCTTCTCTTGCTTTGATTAAAATCATTCGGATGAATTTATGATCTTATTTTAAACTGAATGTTTTCAAGTAAAAATCATTTGGGTATTTAGAGTGGAATGCATCAAAATGAATTTTGTATTTGTTGGAATATGAGCAAAATAAAATTAGATATAAGTCTTCATTACAAATGTGTTTGGGTTGAGATGTATATGTTGTATAAGGTGCCAGAAACTTCTATCATCCAACATTACTCATGCTATATAAAGAAACAAATAAATGGTCTTGAAATGATGACTATAAATTATCTCAGAAAAATAACGATACTTTTTTTTTATATAATTAAAAATGAATTGTAAGAGCACAAAGGGTGCTCTATTAAGACAGTATCATAATACATACCAACCAAGTATACAGACCAACAAATTCAGCAACAAAAGCAATTACAGAACAGGAAAACAAAGCAGAACAAATATGCAGTCACTCATGCCAACTAGGGACTTTGTTTCCTTTGTTTTGTGCAATCAATCTAAATATAAATACTATTCCACACCTGCAAAAACATCTGGACACAAGAGAAAGAGATGAAGATGCGATTCTTTAGCATCAAAGCAAAGAGGACACACCACATTATACCTTCCTTCAATAATCCCTCTTCTAGCTAGCTCCACTCTTAAAGTCATTCTATTCAACGAGAGTCTCTAACCAAACAAGAGGATTTTGCTTAGGACATTTGCTTTCCATAACTTCCTTAACTCTTCAAGAATATCCTCTTCTTCATTTAGCTGAAAAACCTAGCTTATTTTTTCAACCTCTCATAACTCATAACTTCATTTAGCTGTAAAACATAAATGTCTAAATAATACAATAACTTGCAAAGGAAAACAAGAATTCGCACAAAAGGTCCTACTGAATGTGCCGAGATTTGTTCGCAGGTGTTTTTCGCAAACAATCACGAGTTTAAATAGTGTGGGAGATTAATTCGAAAAATTTCAAAAACAATTTGTGCAAAACACGTGTACAAGAAAATATGTGTGTGAAGTGACTGTGAAAGTCTTGAAATAGACAAAATGAAAACAAATTTTAATGACGCTAAAACTTAAATTAAAGTAAAAGGAACCTGATATCAATGACATTAAATGAAAAGGCAGTAAATGACAAGAAATAGAAATGTGTTTCAATTAAGGAAACATAAAGACAATAAAAAAAAGGATGCAGATCTATACATATTCTCATAAATTTTGTTGTTCTTTGACTTGAGTATTCTAGTTCTATAGAGAAAGATATGAATTTGTGTGACCATCTTTCCAATGTATAAATCCACTATTTATACTAAACTAAAGGTAACCGTCGTCGACAGATTATTTACAGAAAACAAACACATATTTAGAACATGCAACTTCGTCTTCTGAAGAATTTCCACGTTGTCGGAACTTGTAAACTACTGAAAACCATTATACTACATTCGTAACTGCTCTTAACGACCAATAACTGCTTGCTCCTCGAAGGTAGTTGCTGAAAGCCCTTAGTGCTAAAATCTCTCTCAAATCTTTGGTTTCCACAAATCTTCTAAGTCTTTGAAGTCCATCGAATGCTTCGACTTCGACATGGTGTTGAGTGATAAATTAGATTTATTTCTGAAACTCATCCAAATCATATTTCAAGACGCGCTCTTGAACGTCTTCTAAACTATATTTTAAGAAACTAGTCGAAACGTTCCAGCCGATGTATTCGTTAATGCCATCTAATATCAATTGATGTTTTTTTTAAACCGCCATCTATCCAAAGAAACTTGTCATTTCTTAAATTTGAATTTTTTTCATAAAAGTCAAATATCTTAAAGAAAAAAAAAAATACAAAGAGGGAGAGAACTAGGCCAACCCACCCTCAATGTGAACCTAAAGTTAGATAAACCTAAAGAAAGATAACCTTAACTTATTTATCGGAAAAAAAAAAAAAAAGGTTTAATCTGTCGTTGGCAAGAGTATCTCTGCAAATGTTTCATTTTCTCTTAAATCTGAATTATTAAATAAAAATATTAATTCATAAATGGGTATGATAAACAAATTTTGCATACTAAATGTCACCATACAAATGCAGGTAACATGTTTGGATTAATTTATCTAGAACACTTAATTGAATTTGAATTTAACTTTAAACATACAACAACGTTAAATTAACTCGATGAATTTAATTTCTAATTAACAAAAAAAACCTAATCTAGCGTGAAGGAATGAATATTGGGGAAGTAGAAACAAGATAAACCGACATTAGTCAGCGTAAGAGAAGACGTGTCCATAAACTCATTGATTATTGATTAAGAAGAAGCAAAATAACTGGGTTTACGTTTAGCGTGTCAACTTGAAGTTCAAGCAAAGACAGTGCTGATTCACTTCACCTTGCTGCATCTCTCACCACCTAACTTCGTCGCTTCGCATGTGCTCAAAAAAAGCGATTATTATTACAACCTTCATTCCAACAATAATAACCGCTAAAATATAAAATATCTCCCCCCCAAACAGAGCCTAATCTTTTTCGAATCGAATAAAATCAGATTCCTATTTTCTCTCTCGCTCTTTCTTCTGCATGAATATATACTATAATATATCAACACTTTCCTCTCTCATTCAATATTTTTTAATTAATAAAATATAAATTGTTCTATTTCTATAAATAAAATATACAATAAATGTAATAATATAACCGTAACCGATCGTTTGTGGAGTAGACTGAGGAAAGTAAACGTCGTTTCTTTTTCTTCTTCTCCGATGGCGATTTCCGACGAGCCTCAACTTCTACGGAGTAGCTCCGTTCGAACCGGCTCGGTTCTCTTACGCCGCAGATCGAGCGCCACCTCCGTCAACGGATTGTTCGATTCGTCTTCTACGGTTGAAGGTGAGAGTTCCGGTGAAGAGTTAGTCAAGGATTCTAGCTCCGACGACTCTGTCAGCAGCGATCAAAATATTGATGGTGTTCCTGATCAAAACGGAGTCAATGATATTTCTGCAATCCAATTCACATACCGTCCTTCTGTTCCCGCTCATAGGAGAATCAAGGAGAGTCCTCTCAGCTCCGACAACATTTTCCGTCAGGTTCTCGCCGTTAATTTAAGTTCGTATTGTAAATTGTACTATTATTTACTCGTTTAACTGATTAGTTAGAAAGATGTTACGTTAGATTTTATTTCTAAATTAAATTAGTTTATAATTTGGCATGCAATTATAACATTGAAATGAAAATAAGTTAGTTGATTGAATAAAGCAAAATCAAACCGCTTTGCAATCTGTTCTTACTTAGACTTATTTTACATTTAGAAGATGGAATGTGAAAACATAAGAAAGTGTTTGTGCAAGTGCAAACACTCCCTCAGTTTTTCATTGTAGGTCCCTTTATCAATTTCAAATCTATAAAAAAAATTAGTTAATTTTATTCATGATATAAATTAAAATTATTTTAAGAAATTAAAAGAATGAGAAAAAAATATTAATAGTAAGATAAGAATTTATTTGCAAAGTGAATATATAATTAAAGTTCACCGGTAATGTTAATGGTTAGGTAATATTTTCCAAACTGTTAATAGTGTAAGAGTTTAACTGCCAGACTTTTAAAAAACTATCAATTAATGTTTTGAATTGAATAGAATGGCAGAGATTCTTTTAGGCTGCTACTACTGCGGTTTCGGTGGTGTTGTTGTAAATGAACCGGTGTGCTGACTAGGTGATTGTATTTCTTTACTAATTTTTCAATCAGTTGCAGAGTCACGCGGGCCTCTTCAACCTCTGTATAGTAGTCCTTGTTGCAGTGAACAGCAGACTTATCATTGAGAATTTAATGAAGGTTTCTCTCTTCCCTCTTAAATATGATGGAGGTTTCGTTACGACGTATAAGTTTGAAACTTAATTTTCTGTCCTTTTTGATATTTTTTATTTATTTATATTTGTTCTGCAGTATGGTTGGTTGATTAAGACTGGATTTTGGTTTAGCTCAAAATCATTGAGAGATTGGCCCCTCTTCATGTGTTGGTAATGAGCATAATGATATCTCTTAACCTCTTTCTTTATTTTGAGGATGTGTTAGGATTGTCTTTTTACACTTAATTTTACAGTAACTCAGTTAGTAATTTATGCTTGTTTTGCAGTCTTAGTCTTGCAATATTTCCTTTGGCGGCATTTATGGTGGAAAAGTTTGCACAGCAAAAATGTATTTATGAATCAGTAAGCTATCAGACCAACTGTACTTTTATTATATTTTGAGGGCTTTGAGCGAATCACATGGGAACCATGCTTGCTGTTTAGCTAAAAAAGTTTTGAAATATTGTAAGATTATGCCGTGGTACTTTCTTTCAAACCATATAATAAATATGTAATGCATGTGGATATTCACTACAATTTTTGCAGATTGCTGTTCTACTTCATATAATCATTACAGCAACTGCAATTCTCTATCCCATTTTAGTAATTCTCAGGTCAGTTTTTGTACTTTTCTGTATTCTTCAGAATAGATTTTGGAGCTTCAATCTAGACTCGTTGCCGTTCTCTAAGTTTTAACATTTCTGATAAACCAAGTTTTAACATTCTTGTTGTTTCTAATACAAGTCTCTCTTTTTCCATTTATTCTTGTTGTTTCACCTCTCAATACGAGTTCCGTCTATCAGAAGTTTAAAAGCATTATTTTTAATTATTAATTGAGGAGAGATATGAAGCTCTTTCCTAAGATGAACCGTGGATCAATATTTAGCTCTAAATTCTTTTAATGTCGAAATTGAATGTCTTGCAAATTATTATTGGAAAGTTGAAATGGACAAGAAAACAAGAAAAATTGGAAAAGAAAAAAACTGAAAACAAGAGTATGGCATCCTTATTTTCCTAATACTATTTACACATAGCCTGTTTGTAAACATGTGAGTTGTTTTATGAGGGATAAAGTAAAGATGACTACTCGAGGGATAACTAATTATATACTTGTTCATTCTTGGTCATTTCAATAGATAAAGCAAAGATGTTTGTGTTTCTCTGCAGGTGTGATTCAGCTTTTGTGTCAGGCGTCACATTGATGTTACTTTCTTGCATTGTATGGTTAAAACTAGTTTCTTATGCACATACAAACTATGATTTGAGAGCACTTGCCAATTCAATTGAAAAGGTAATATTTGTGTTCCACTTTTAAGTTGGTAGATAACTATTGCAGAATATCATTTCAACTTTAGAATAAATAGTTCATGGTGAGGGTATGCTGCACAATCTATGTGATGATCAGTTTTAAAACAGGAACATCCTGATTTACTAAGCGAGCTTTGGGATTTCACGTTCTCTTAACACATCATAAGATGCTAAAGGCACAGTTTTCCTTTTCATTAGAATCACTTCCATAATGCTATCCCCTTCACCCCTTACTTTTTTTCTGAATGAAAGTCTCTTCAGATGTGTGAATCTACTATACATAAGCTTTCTGTTTTCACCCCATTCAATCTTGTTTCCTGTGTTATAGGGAGAAGAACTTCCTAGTACTCTGAATATGGACTATCCATACGAAGTGAGCTTCAAAAGCCTGACTTACTTTATGGTTGCTCCTACGTTATGTTACCAGGTAGCAGCATTGTCGAGTTATTTATTTTAAATTTAGAATGCAATTTCTTTTGACTTGTATTAATTCCTCATTTACTTTCACTAAATTTACCTAGTGATATTTGCATGCACTTATCTCATTAGATTGCTTATAAGTACAACCATATGGACTCGTTGATATACGTCAGTATGGAATATATTTAAGGTTTTGAGTAAAGAGTTTAGTCAGAATATACGTGCATAGATAATTGGTATGCGGCTACAGATTGAGTTCTCTTCTAACAAGCATAACTAGTCAGAATGTTTGAGTTTGCCATGTGATCACTTGATTAGTAGGAAGTGTGTCCAATTAAATACTATCCGTCTTTCCCTTTTCTTTTTAAATGTTGGCCATTTGACCTTATCCATATTACACTCAATGCTTATTTTCTTTTGGCATGCCTTTGTGACCAAACATTTTGCAGAATCAAATACAAACTCTATAGCAGAACTCCCAAAATTCTTTCTCTAGATTCCCTTGTATTTTCCATCTGTACAAACTTCCCAACATTCCCTTGTATTTTACAAGTTACTGGATCAAATTCTGCTATATGTAACCTTTATCTCACTTATCACATTTTGATCTGGTTGTGTTTTATCCTGGTTCTTGCTTCTTGTTATCATGTATATAGGGGCTGAAGTTCTTTTAGGGGATTGATTATTACATACTAACTAGCATGAAAATATAAATATAGATGTAGCATACTTTTCTTCCGCTTTTGAGAATACTGTATTGGCTTTGTCATCTTTTATTTCAGCGTTATATCATAGGTCGTATTTCGATTTTTTTTATTTGCATTTTCCCACACAAATGCACTGCACTTTTTTATTTCTAGAAGCAAAATTTTTCTGTCTTTCTGTATGTATCTTGTTCTCATTTTTCGTGTGTATTGTGAACTATTGTTTTAGCCAAGATATCCTCGCACCCCTTTTATTCGAAAGGGTTGGGTGTTACGGCAATTCATCAAGCTGATTATTTTTACCGGAGTTATGGGATTTATAATTGAACAAGTAAGCAGTCCATGTTAATACATTGTGTTAATTTCTACCATTTTGTTCTTTTTCTTTATGTTGTGTATTTTAACTTTATCAATTTTGCATGTATCTGACAGTGTTTTAATCGTATAATTTTGCAGTATATCAATCCTATTGTACAAAACTCCCAGCATCCTTTTAAGGGAAACCTTCTTTATGCCATCGAAAGAGTTTTGAAGCTGTCTGTTCCAAATCTATATGTGTGGCTCTGCATGTTCTACTGCTTTTTCCACCTTTGGTATTCCATCTCTTATTCAGTTAAGCATGTGTGATTTGTGGTTTTCCTATAAACTATTAGTATGAAATTGTCTTCACTTGCCATAAACTGAAAAAAAAATGAAGTTATAGTCTCTTGCATTTAATGTTTTGACTTTTGTACCCTGCCAATTTGCTGACACTTTATGTCAAATACCCTGCCAATTTTCTACATTTTAACTGTGTCCTGTGAGAATATCTTATTTCTCTTCATTTACACTCCTTTTTCATTTCTTTTATAAAATAATTCTATTGAATGATATATGTCTTCACATAAAAATGCTGATCTGAATGTCTTAGTTGTGGATATTGGAATTTGGAATTACAATTCAATATGTATTTTCAGATTTGATTAGTATCTGAATCAGTTTATCCTTGGGCCTGGTTTGAATGTAGGTTGAATATACTGGCAGAGCTTCTTCGTTTTGGTGATCGTGAATTTTACAAGGATTGGTGGAATGCCAGAACTGTTGAAGAGGTAGAATACATTGTTGTTTATTTACAACACTTTCATTCTTTTATGAAGATTATTTGTGACTTATTTGTCTTTTTTGAATGTATATGTGCCGCTGCTTCCATCAGTATTGGAGGATGTGGAATATGGTATGTCTTTCTCAAACTTAATTTTAATGATCAAGTTGTCTAAACCTTTCTTTTTGTTATCTCCAAATAATTTGCTAGTCTTGGCAATTCCTCTGAAGATGTCTATGAGGCTATGTTAACAGAAAGAAGAAAGAGTAGTTATAGCTTGTCTCCAACTGTTACTTATGAAGCTTCATTTTTGATACTCAAATGATTCTAAAATTGGTTGTCATAACACATCAGTGGTTTTTATTACATTTAAGTGGAGTTCTAAATCATTAGTATACATCTGAACGGTTTCTTTCACGTTGCAGCCTGTTCACAAATGGATGATTCGTCACCTATATTTTCCATGTTTAAGGAGTGGTATACCCAAGGTAATGAAGAATCTTCTTGTGTTACACAACAAACCCTAAACACTTGTGTGGATATAAATTTTCAATTTTGGATATTGTCAGGCTCTGTTTGGCAAGAAGCTTTTTGAGCTTATAGCTTATGTCTTATAGCTTATAAGCTCATATGACAATAAAAGGCCTGTTTGGTAACGGTCTTTTCATCACGAGCTTATTGCTTATTTTATTAGCTTATAGCTTATTTTCCAGACGCTATTTTAAACAGCGTTTTAGCTTATAGCTTATAGCTTATCCTTTTTTCTTTCATTTTTACCCTTATTATTTTAACTAAAATCCACTACTATCCTTTATAATTTATTATAATTTAAAATAAAATAATAATTATTAAATATCTTTTATGTCATTTTATTTTATCACCTAATTAAACTGCTAATTTTACCGAACACTTCAATTAGCTTATCAGCTATAAGTCATCAGCCATCAGCTATAAGTTATAAGCTATCAGTCACCAGCTATCAGTCATAAGTTATAAGCTATCAGCTAACTTATCAGCCAACCGCTATTTTTACCAAACAGAGCCTCAGTCTGTGTTTACCTCCACAATTTATTATTGTCAAATTGAAATTAACATCTTACTTCTGTCCTAATAAACATTCTCAAAGAATTGATGTTGCGTAAGTTTTAATTACAAACACACACACACGGCCGTTGTATGCTAATATATGTTGGATGCACTTGGGGAGCTGTGTGTAGAAAGTATTCAATTGATAGACAACAATCAAAGTTGCAATTTCCTGTTGTCATTTCAGAAGATTGACTTCGGAAATCAGTTAACAAATCTAGCTGTCGCTCGCTAAATTCTCGCTCTCTTCTATCCTAACACATCTCTTGTTTTCATTTTTTTCATTTTTTTCTTCCTCGGTCTTTGTTATCAAACATTTCTTACTATGATAATTGTTTATCATTGGTTGATATTTGGATTGCTTCTTCATTTTTTAACAAATTGACGTTATTTTTTTGAGCTGTAATATATTTAATATCAATTTTTTTATCATCTCATTGTACAGGGTGCTGCTGTTTTAATTGCCTTCCTGGTTTCTGCTTTGTTCCATGAGGTGTGTTGTTTATCTCTTTCTGTATATACATCCTTCACTATTCCCTTTTTCTTATTACACCATAATGGCTGTTCTACTTGACAGTTTTTCTGTATACTAGCACTTATACTACTTGAGTATCTTTTCCCCCTTTTTCCTTTTGCAGTAATGTGAATGTGAGTGATGAAGATGAAAATTAGATACAAAGTTGTGAGTTATGACTGATTTGTTATAGTATACATGAATTTAAGACATCAGTGGTATTTGAGATATCTACAACCTCACAGAAGCCTTAGGGTCCTAACCTGAGGGCCCTTTACCTAAACCTCAACACACTCATGGTGCCTGTCTTTAATCGCGAATCATTTTGTGTGCATGTTGTAGTTATGTTGTTTTCTGTGAATCTGTCATTTGTTTCTCCTAATAAAAAGTATGCATGCAAATATGAATAACTTAAATTTGATTGCCAATGACAACTACAGTTACACAACTTCTCAATATTTTTATTCTGTCTGAGTGCAGCTGTGCATTGCGGTTCCTTGCCACATATTCAAGTTGTGGGCTTTTAGTGGAATTATGTTTCAGGTAAAAAATCAAATTACCCTATTATTCCTCTGTTTGCTCACCTGCTATTATTGAACTTGAGTTTTCTGTGTCAAATTAATTCAAATTTTCCAAGATAATGAATGTCTTCTTTTTCTTCTTAGGTTCCTTTGGTTTTGATAACTAACTACCTGCAAAATAAATTCAGCAAATAAGTGTGCTATTTACGCATATTGGTACATCTAAATGTATCTTACTGTTCTTTGTCTTGAAGTTGCTTCATTTTTTTTAATTTTTTTTAAGTTTTAAATTTGGTATTTTTTTTCTTGGTGCCAGGTTGGAAATATGTTTTTCTGGTTCACATTCTGTATTCTTGGTCAACCTATGTGTGTACTACTATACTACCATGACTTGATGAATAGAAAAAACAAACTTGACCAAAGCTAGCATTACATCATTATACGTGCACTACATCTTGATTACTAATTCAACATCTCTGGCAATTCTGTCAATATGTAAATTTTGAAGCAATGCACTGGCATTGATAACTGCCAAGGAAATAATAGAGTTAGTTTTTGTTAGATATCAATTAGAATTAATAGTTGTATATGGTGTGTACAATATTTGTTCCTTCCTAGTTTTGAAATTCCACGGATGGTGTTTTTTTTTTTTTGGATAATAAAGTTTTTGGTCCTCTTAAATATCTCATATTTCACTTTTAGTTCCTCCAAAAATTTTCTTCAAATAATGGTCCTTGTTTTGGACCGGGCAAGGCTTCCTGCCCTTAAGGGTCAGGCCCAATCCATCATATTTGGCAAACAGGCCCAATAGGCACAATATAGCCGTTGGACACAATATAGCAGTTGGACACGTCTCCTCCACGCGCAGAATGGTTCACGCGACCAATTGCCTCTCCGGATATAGCGGGAACCGTTGGAAAGACCACGCGCTTCCCCCTCCATCTGGCAACACCTCACTGGTCGATCAGACACTTTGTTCGCCAACAATCTCCCTATAAAAACCCCTCGCTTGAGAGGGGCAGGTAACACAAATCATATACTTGACTTCTCTTACTTGCTTTCCCCTTTCTTTTGACCAAATATTTACTTTGGCATCGGAGTACCTTGCAGGTACCTCCACCCATTTTTTCCCTCTCCTACGAGCAGCAACTCTTGTCCTACACGAAGGCCGCGACGATCTCCTTCTAGTCCTCTCCGATCAGTGGCGCCGTCTGTGGGAAACTTCGCTTCCCCGTCTTTTTGAATCAAGATCCCTCATCTTTTCACCCAAAAGACCAAAGCTTTCATCTCTCTCCAAAATCCCAGATCATCATGGCTTTCGTTAAGAGTGATACCCACCAAGAACCTGTGGCCGCCGCCGCCAATGTCGACAAGAATGCTTTCGTCGGGAACATCCCATCCGAAAACGTCCAGCGCAACGATGGACCAGCTTCCCCGAAGCCCAACGAACAAAGGCCACGAGCACAGGCCGTGGAACTTTCCTTCGAACCTATTCCGGTTCCTCAAGGCGCAGATCCGACCACCGCGGCGCTCATCGCCTCTTTGAACAACTCCAATCGTTTCATCCTCCAGCAGGGAGAAAAAATCAGTGCCCTCGAGCACGCCCTTCAGGAGCATCACACCTCGGAGACGCTGAACCTCTCCCCGCCTCCGCGAACTCACTCAAAGCGGAGACGTGATAGTCCTTCCCCGGTCAAAGAGCGTCCAAGATCAGGGAGCCCAACACCCGACCTTGCTCACCGACATCATCGTTCTCCTAGGAAAACCAGGCACTCCCCTGTTTCCAAAAGACACCGACATTCGGACAAGTACGAGCATAGGCGTACCCGTGGACACTCTCCTCGCCGCAGTCAAAGCCGCGACCACAGTCATTCTCCGTCACTTTCTCACAGCTCTAGCAGTGACGACGAAGCTCGAGGCCCATTCACGAGAAGCATTCCGAATCCCCCGTGGGTTAGAGAAACCTCCCACACTGGCTACCTACGATGGCACGTCAGATCCTCACGAGCACCTGGATAACATCGAAGCTATGCTCCAATACCATGGTGTCTTCGGAGCCATCAGGTGCAAAATATTTCCCATCACCCTGAGGAAGGGTGCGATGACATGGTTCAAAAGACTCCCTCGAGGATCCATCTCCTCCTGGCGCGAGCTCAAAGGCCAATTCACCCGCCATTTCACAGCCTCCCGACGACACCCAAAGACGGAGGCAACGTTGGAAGCGATCATACAAGGCAGGGAAGAACCTCTGCGGGAATACATCGAAAGATTTAATAAGGAGGCAGTGGAAGTCAGAACTTCCGATCACATGAAGAAGTAACTCCTCGAGAAAGGCCTCCGACCAAAGAGCGACTTCCGCAAAGCTGTCGGGATCGAAGCTCCTCGAACGCTGACAGAACTTCTCCACATGGCCAAAGATTACATCCGCTACGAGGAGAAAGAAGCCGCATACCGTGCCCGGGACGCAAGAGATTGGGAAGCACCCCGAGCACCCAAAAAGGAGGATTCAGAGCCATCCCGTAAGGGGAAGGAGAAGCGACGGGAGGAACGACCCCGTGAAGGCAAAGGGCCAGCTGGCCGATTCAATGAATACACTGTGCTCACTACCTCACGTGAGCGTATCCTCACCGACTGTATCAACACCGAATTCAAACAAGAAGGTGTCAGGTTCCCTAAACCAACCATGTCTAAGGGAAACGTCGACAAAAGCAAATACTGTCGTTTCCATCGGAGCCACGGGCACGTAACAGAAGATTGCGTGCACCTCAAGGACGCCATAGAGATCCTCATCAAAGAGGGTCACCTGGAGCAATACGTGAAGAAGGGAGAGTCCTCCCGACGAGACACGTCTGATCCGAAGAAAGAAGCATAATCAACCCCCTCCAGTCCTCCCCTGCAGGTCGCAATGTCCGTCAGCCGACCAGAGGACTTCTTCGTTCCTGACCACTTCGACCCGACTTCTCAGGCATTCATACACAGCACCTGGGAAGCCTTTCCTACGACCATGGTTATCTCATGTGGGGGGTACCATGAGCTCACGATAGGATCCATTAAGAGAATGTTTGAACAACTGATAGACATCAGCCCCGATCAGTTATACACGATCGGCAAGGGTAAAGGGCGTTCACAACCGATCACGTTCTACAAAGAGGAACTCCCTGGAGGATCGCCAAATTCCTACATTCCTCTGCTGATCAGGGCCAAATTATCATCTACTGATGTGCGGAGAATCCTGGTCGACCAGGGCAGCTCCGTGGACATCATGTACTCCAGCCTGTTCCGCGCACTGAAGCTGAATAAGTCTAATCTCTCCCCGTACGTGGGATCTGATCTCCAAGGATTCAACGGAGCAACGACCCAACCTTGGGGTTACGTGGAGATACCGGTCACGTTTGGCGAAGAGGAGGCATCCCGGACAATCAAAATGCAGTTCTTAGTTATTGATTGCCCGTCGCTCTATCAGTGCATCCTCGGCAGACCAGCTCTCGCCGAACTCGTTGCTATCCCCTCGACGGTCCACCTCAAGCTCAAGTACTACACTGAGAAAGGACACGTCGCAACTCTGCACGGCGACATTGAAGCTGCTCGCAGATGTTTCGAGGCCGCAACAAAAGGGCAGAACCAGATCGCGACAACAGCAAAATCGGCAAAGCACACCAGAGAGGACGAGGGTCCAGCCGAAGAAGGCCAGCCAGAGAAAAAGCCCACGCTTCCCGTGCACACCATTGACCTCGACAGCAGGCTTGCTGAAGAAGGAAACGAAGATCGGGACGAAGATGCAAAGTTAGGAGTGACAAGCTCCCCGTCTCCTACACTGCTGCGACCAGTTCCAGATGGGGAATTCGAGATCATCACTTTCAGCAAAAACCCCAGCAGGGGAGTAAGGATAGGCGCTGGTCTTCCCGAAGAGGTAAAGAAGGATTTGAAGAAATGCCTCGACGACAACGCCGACCTGTTCGCATGGAGTGCAGTGGATATGCCCGGCCTTGATCCAGAAACTGCCTGTCACCACCTCACAATTAATCCAGCTGCCCGCGCCATTGCCCAACGAAGAAGGAAACAATCCGAAGAGAAGGCACAAGCTGCCGAAAAGCTTGTATAAGACCTCTTAGAGGCAAAATTTATTTCCGAGGCCAGGTATACGACCTGGCTCTCAAATATTGTACTTGTAAAGAAAAATAATGGAAAGTGGCGCATGTGCATTGACTACACCGATCTCAATCGGGCTTGTCCGAAAGACGCTTATCCACTGCCGAGCATAGATAAACTCGTAGATAATTCCGCAGGTTTCAAGCTCTTGTCCTTCATGGATGCTTATTCGGGATACAACCAAATCCCAATGGCCGACGAGGACAAGAGATACACAGCATTCATGACCTCCTTGGGGAATTATTACTATAACGTAATGCCCTTTGGACTAAAGAATGCCGGGGCCACGTACCAACGCATGATGAACAAGGTCTTCCGATCAGAAATCGGTGACATGCTCGAAGTATACATGGATGATATGATCGTGAAATCCCAAGACGAATCCGACCATACCACCCACTTGTGCAAGGTATTCGACCAAGCTCGAAAATGTAAAATGCGTTTCAATCCAGAAAAATGCACCTTCGGTGTACGAGCAGGAAAATTCCTCGGATTTTACCTCACAGAAAGAGGAATAGAAGCAAACCCGGACAAATGCCGAGCACTCGTGGAATTCCCCACGCCGCGGTCGAAGAAGGCGATACAATCCCTCAATGGGATGCTCGCGTCCCTTGCTCGCTTCGTAAGTAAGTCCGCCCAGCACGCCCTGCCCTTTTTCAAATTACTCAGGAAGGAGGCAAATTTCGAGTGGACGGACGAGTGCGAGCAGGCCCTTGCCCATTTCAAACAAGCTCTGTCCGAACCACCAATATTGTCCCGACCAGACCGCGGGGAAACCATATACCTGTACCTCTCCGTGGCCAACGAAGCGGTGAGTGCAACACTCATTCGCGAGATTACTGACGGGCAAAAGCCCATATATTTCACCAGTAAAGCCCTACAGGGACCCGAAGTCAGATACACGCAAATAGAACGGGCGGCTCTTGCTCTCATAATCGCCGCGAGGAGACTCAGATATTACTTCCTGGCGCACACTATCGTCGTCAGGACCGACCAGCCAATTAGGCAGCTGCTAAGCCGACCAGACATGGCGGGCAGGATGCTAAAATGGTCCCTTGAACTGGCCGAGTTCGACATTCACTACGAAGGAAGGAAAGCCCTCAAGGCGCAGGTCCTGGCCGACTTCGTGGCAGAAATGACTCCGGAATCGTCTCCCCCAGCAGGAACACAGGAATGGATCATTTACGTGGATGACGCCTCAAGCACCGTGTGCAGCGGTGCAGGGATTATACTCGAAAACAAGGAAGGGACCCTGATCGAAGTATCCCTGATCCTTTCCTTCAGAACATCCAACAATCAAGCCGAATATGAAGCCTTCCTCGCAGGGCTACGACTGGCTAAAGACGTCGGCGCGAGGAAAATTAAAATCTGCACTGATTCCCAGCTTGTGGCATCCCAAGTACGAGGAGAGTACCAGGCAAAGAACGACCAACTAGCCGAATACTTGACCACGGTGAAAGAAAAATTGTCAGAGTTCGAAGCATGGGAAGTTCAGCACGTCCCACGCGAACAGAATACCCGAGCAGACATCCTCTCCAAATTAGCCAGCACCAGAAAAAAAGGTGGAAACAAATCCGTCATACAAGAAACACTGGCTAACCCGAGCATTACAAAGCCCGACCTGGTAGATGTTAACGTCGTCGGAGACCCCCATTATTGGATGACCCCAGTATACAATTACCTCACCAAAGGAGAACTTCCCGAAGACAGTAAGGAGGCCAGTGTAACTAAACGATGAGCCTGCTCGTACGTACTAGTCGAGGACAAGTTATATCGGTGAGGGTTTTCCATTTCCCTATTAAAATGTGTCGACGAGGCCCAGGTCCCCGAAATCTTACAAGAAATCCATGAGGGCATCAACGCACAACACTTAGGAGGAAGATCCCTGGCTCGAAAGGCTCTGCGCGCAGGATATTACTGGCCGACCATGCAGCACGGCGCCAAAGAACATGTGCAAAAATGTGACCGTTGCCAGCGCCACGGGGACATGCATTTGGCACCCCCCAACGAGTTGAAGACCCTCTCCTCGCCGTGGCCCTTCGCCTGGTGGGGGATGGACATCCTAGGCCCCTTTACAATGGGATCTTATCAAAATAAATTCCTAATCGTGGCCGTCGACTATTTCACAAAATGGATTGAAGCCGAAGCGCTCGCCAAGATCACAACCTTCAACATACTGCGTTTCTACAAAAGAAACGTCCTCGCCAGATTCGGGGTACCCCAGGCCCTCGTGACCGACAACGGAACCCAGTTCACGGACAGAAAATTTCAAGACTTCGTCGCCAAATTAGGAACGAAACAACACTTTACTTCTGTCGAGCATCCACAAACCAACGGGCAAGCAGAAGCCGCGAACAGAGTGATCTTACGCGGATTAAAGCGAAGACTAGGCGAGGTCAAGAAAAGATGGGTCGAGGAGCTCCACAACGTCCTCTGGGCGTACAGGACAACACCTCACTCCACCACCGGGGAAACCCCTTTCCGACTAGCGTATGGAACAGAGGCGGTAATACTGGTGGAGATAAGGGAGCCCTCCAGAAGGACTGAAGCTTCCCTTGACGAAGAGATGAACGATGAGGCTCTACGCGAGGAACTCGATCTGGTCGAAGAAATAAGATCAGGGGCTGCCCTCCGCGAGGCCACATTGAAGCAACAAATAACAATGCGACATGACGCCAGAGTCATAAAACGCGACTTCCCCGTAGGTAGTCTGTCCTGCGCAGAAACCAGAAGGATTCTCGCGAAGGGAAACTGGCGGCGAACTGGGAAGGACCCTATAGGGTCAAGTCCAAAACGGGCACGAGAGCATATTACTTGGAAACACTAGACGAAAAACAACTTGCTCGACCATGAAATGCTGAAAAGCTCAAGCAGTACTATAGCTAAGTCCTTAACCATGAGGATAGACAAGTCGCCGACGTAGTCACCCCAAAACGGGGAGATCTGTGCGACCATCGTATCGTGCCCTGGTGAAGCGCGACACGCATTACAGCGCTGGCCAGCTTCTGCTCATTGGACGAGCAGATCCTGCGCACAACGGGGATACCTCAACCGAGCTCCGCCGTTGCCGCACCATTCAGGCAGGACACCCAGCTCGCGATGGAAACAATCCAAGCCTATGAGATTAGTACCTCAAACAAAGTCCTAGCCTCATCATGGGCGAAACCACTTCGCCCTCCTCGACAGGTTTTGCGCCTAGCCGGGGACACACGCACACATAAACAAAAAGAGCAAAGTCCATAATAAAACGTCCACAAAACCCAAGTATATTAAAGTATCGGCCACGACCGGACAACGTCATAAATACAAAGAGGGGCAGCGCCCATACAAAACGACAAATACAAATTGATAAGGGCACGCAGGCCCACAAAACATACTAAAAACAAAGTCCTACTCTGCGACTTCACTCCCCTCCTCGGCTGGGATAACTTGACCGTCCACCACTCTGCTGAACAAACCCATTCCATCCGTCGTGAGCTGCACATCAGAGTTGAGGGCCACCAGCTGCTCTTTAGCCGCATTGAAGCCGAACTCAGCCGCTTTCAGGTTATCTTCGCCAAGGATCCTGATCCTCCCGATCAAGTCGGTCCGCGATTTTAGAGACTGCTCGTCATCGTTTTCATCCTGAACAGCTGAAGTCAAGCCCTCCAACTCAGCAATCCTCTCCTGCAGTCTCTTCCTCTCCTCGTCAGCCTTGAGCGCAACTAACTTCAGTTGGGTCACCTCCGTCTGGAGCAGCACCTTGGCCTCCTCGTGACCTTCAAACTATTTTAAATCATGGAACAACTTGTTGTTTTCTGCCTCCAGCTCGGCTATTCTATTTTGGGAAGTCATGAGGCTCGCCCGAGTAGCGGCTTCATCGTCGGCGAGGACAAGGGCAGCTTCAAGGACCCTGAACATGCCCGCCACATCCTGGCACAACTGTTTCCTCCTCACCTTGGACTTGGTGTTCAAAATAGTCGTGGCTTCAGAATCATGGACTTCTATCGAGTCCCCGTCAACGAACAAGTCTCGGCGCGTGTAGCATGCGGGCACGAGGAAATGACCGGCACCAGACCCCCCAGGACCAGCGGCCACAGGAGTCCCCGCAGCATCTCTCTTCCTCTTAAGAGAACCCTCCGGGGTCAGCGGAGACGAGGCCCTCTCCGGGACGGGGATAGATCCAACAGTAAAACTCTCCATCACTGTCTGCTTGGGCGCCCCGGCCTTGGTACCGGTGGTCACCTTCTTGTGGACCTTCGCAGCCTACGACCTCATCAGACGCTCTCGCATGTCAGCCATCATACCTGCGAACACACACATCAAGTCAGAACCAAAAGAATTTTAAGAAACAAAGTTAAACAGTGGAGCATACCAAGCAAAGTCATAGCGTCGTCATCGTTATCACACTCAAGAAGAGCTTTGACATTAATATATCTAGCTGCTCGGGCAGGTCCATCATCCCCGACCAACTGATTCCCGTCCCGATCAACGACGAAGGCCGGAGAAAAGCTCTCCACATAAGCATGGAAGATCCTGTACGACTCCTTATCTGCCGGGCAAAGCTGCTCATGCTTCACCAGGAACTGATCTGTTCGGCGCTTAAAATGGGTGTAGACCCATTCCAAAGGAAAGATGGAGACCACACCATCCCTTTCCCGACCATCCACCATCACCCTCTCAATGGTCGAGATGCTCCTCTTGGCCTCTTCAGTTATAGGCTTCACGATCAGAAACCTGTCCTTGAAATTGCGTATCGAATCAGAGTACGGCCAGAACAGCCTGCTCTGTTGCTTAAACGATACCCAACTCTGTTTCGCCCCCGCCGTGCTCCGCTGAATTTGGAAGAGACAGAAGAAGAGATCCGTGGTCGCCCCGATATTGAGATAACGACACACTAACTCAAAAGCCCTTATAAAAGCCAAGGCGTTTGGGTGAAGCTGGGACGGGCACAAGGCCAGATGAGTGAACAGGGAGGATTGGAAGTCAGTGAAAGGGAGACGCATTTTGGCCTCCGTAAACGCAAATTCGTACATAGGAAAGCGAAGTCCCGGGTACGAGGAACAGATTCTATCGTTCTCCCCGGGACGAAAGGCTTTCCATGCCCGTGGAGCGTCCTCGTCGCGTCTCTCCAACAAGTCGAAGTCCCGTATCTCCTCCTCGGAGAAGGTTGATCGAAAAGACAAAGGCTCATGTCCAAGCCAGTCAAGGTCCCCTCCTACGACCTTGATTTTCGAGTAGTCGGCGGACACACTGGGCCCCTCTTGTACTTCCTGTGCGTCGGGCATAACTTCATCGCGGGGTTCGGCCATTTTCACCTGAAAAGCAGAGGAAGAGAAGTGAATTCGACATCCGCGATCAAATCCACCCTTCCACCACTAATCAAGTGAAAGGGCGTGAACGAATCCGAGGACAACCACATGCCCGTATGAATTACCTACAATTGCTAGGAGAGGTCTCTGCGACCAAAACTCGCGGATACACATACGAGGACGCATGTTCGTCTCAAAATCACGCTAAAACTCCGAACAGGCCTAGTGCCCGACTACAAACTAAATTCTACACCTAACCAGATCCTACAAAGATCTACGCTAACAATTTCTACAAAATTCTAGAAATTCATAAAATTCATCATGTTCTTCACTAAATGTCCTGGAATTCATGTGTTCATCGAAGAACACATGAAGTTCAACCGGAAAATATGAACTTCAACCGAAAAACCTACAAAAATATGCAGAAAGGAAGAATGAACTTACAAGTAAAGAAGAAGTTGACGGTGGCGAAGAGAAGCTCCGACGAAGACTAAGTGCAGAGCAAACGAGAGCAAAGAGTAAAAAACTTGTGAAATTATGAAAATGAAACCTTCCCCCACCTTTTTATAACCATTTGATCGTGGGGAATCGTGAAGGTCATCATGGCCTATACGCCCCTAGGACTGACAAAGGCCATAAATGCTCACCACGTGTCACAAACCCTTCGCCTGGTTCAGCGCAGAAAATACACTAGCCCTTGACCCTCACGAGCAAGTCTCTTCGCCAAAGTAAACACGTCCGTGTAGAGATACTCGCCTAAAACTCCCATTTCTCCGAGGACGCTGCAAACCCTGATCGACGTTTCACGCTAATAGCTGACGACCACATCTGGTCGGGCACGAAAGGAACATTCCAAGCGAGCATCATCCTCCCCGACAGTACGGTCGAAATCGCAGCTGAATAAAGTCATTGCTCTCCAACAGAGCAACGACTTGGGGGGCTCCTGTTCTGGACCGGACAAGGCTTCCTGCCCTTAAGGGGCAGGCCCAATCCATCATATTTGGCGAACAGGCCCAATAGGCACAATATAGCCGTTGGGCACGTCCCCTCCACGCGCAGAATGGTTCACGCGACCAATTGCCTCTCCGGATATAGCGGGAACCGTTGAAAAGACCACGCGCTTCCCCCTCCATCTGGCAACACCTCACTGGTCGATCAGACACTTTGTTCGCCAACAATCTCCCTATAAAAACCCCTCGCTTGAGAGGGGCAGGTAACACAAATCATATACTTGACTTCTCTTACTTGCTTTCCCCTTTCTTTTGACCAAATACTTACTTTGGCATCGGAGTATCTTGCAGGTACCTCCACCCCTTTTTTTCCTCTTCTACGAGCAGTAACTCTTGTCCTACACGAAGGCCGCGACGATCTCCTTCTGGTCCTCTCCGATCAGTCCTCATAAATTTTTTTAATTTTAACTTTTGGTCCCTCATGCCAAAATCGTCGCCATTTCCGTCGCTAAATAAAAAACCGTCGCTAAAACCGGATAAAACCGTCGCTAATTCTGTCTCTAAGTTGTAAAAACCGTCACTAATTGGCAGGAGGGACAAAAAGTTAAAATTAAAAATTTTATGAGGACCATTCTTTGAAGGAAATTTTTGGAGGACTAAAAGTGAAATTGAGATATTTATGAGGACCAAAATCTTCTTTAATTTTTTTTTTTTTAACGATAGGAGGGTCTTTCTTAACATGTGAAATATTTTTCTTCCTTCGTTAATTTTGTTATTTATATTTTTAAAATAACTGAGTCTTGAAACGTCCTAGTTTTAGAACAAATTTTAAAAAATAAAGGAGTTGCTCTTAATATCCTTAGTGTTGAATCCTAGTGTTGAAGAGTCACTTTATAAAAATCTAAAATTGTTCATAGTTCGTAAATGAGTCATTATTTTGCCATAAATTAGTTACGAGATCATCTCTATAAAATTTATAGAAGTATACTTATGTACTCATCCTTAGTAAAGTTTGACATTTTATAAAAAAAATACAATGTAATTATAAGTATATTAATGTAATAGGTCATTTATAATAAAATACTATCATAATAAATTTGTTATCAAGTAAATTATATATTAATGTAATTAATGTAATAAGATTAAAATATCATATATTAGAATCAATTCAGGATTTATACTACTATAAAAATGATAGATTACAAACCATAATATTATCCAAAATTCATAATATAAATATTATCAAATACTACTGAATATATCTAATCTCCCGTTTTTCTATGCGTTCTTTGTTGTAATGTCGTTTGTGCCTCGAATATAATAACATCTACAATGGCCATCACAGGAGTTCCATTCGGAAACTCTCATCTCTTTATACTCGCTTGTGCAATGACCTCTATACGACGACATGCATGTAATGTAACACATCAACAACATGATCCGCCTTAATCTACTCCTCCTCTAATATTTTCTAATGAGCTGGTCTAGGTGGATCTCCATGAGCATCTTGTGTCAATTAAGCATGTGACACTTTTAAATATCATTATATGCAGCTGAATGCACTATCCATGGTCGAGGATTTGACACACTTTGTGCTTCCTCTGGTAATTGATAATTATAGAAATTATCATACATTACGTCAACATCTCTATGAATCATAGCGGGAGAAGCAGACATGAATGGGTCTCTTGAAACAATTTCTAGAAAACTAAACTGGAGTATGATACGCTCAAGAAAAGGTGGATAGATTAGGTGTAACCCACAAGCCAACCATCTAGAGTAGAAAGCTATGTCATCCAAGGGACGCAAGCATATTTAACCGGCTGCAGATGCTTACTGTGAAAATTGGTAAACAACCGCTAGTCTTCCAAAAATTGGTTTACTTGTAGGATCAACCAGTGAATCCTAAGGACATAGCTATTATTTCAATATATTTATGGAAAATTGAAGAACACTTCGACAATATTCATTTATATAAAAGGTTATTTTGATTGTTTTAGAAAAGATAAACTTTATAAAAGTTGATAAAGGAAATGCAATGAAGAAAAGAACTTCAAAGTAAAAGTGCAGTAAAGAACAATTGATAAATGAAAGTAAATTTCTATTGAAATGAAATAAAATGTGGTGTTTCAAACGTACATTCTCAATGGTAACTCTTTTCTCACTTGACTTAGATACTTTGAGTAAGTTTTTAAGTATTGTACAACAATTGAACACCCAGAAATCCTAACACTAAGACCTCTATTAATAACATGTTGAAATAATTATCTTCAACAGACATTTCTCCAAAAATTGACACGTTTCGCCTTGCATGTCTTCATTTCGCCATAGTTTTCCATGTGTCTCTCCTGAGAAACAGATAAGGACAAAAGACAGTTATTTATCCGTACTTTGAAATTTAAATCTTCTGACGAAGGAAGGTTTCAGATATCCTCCGTCGAAGTGACTTTCCATACTTAGAAAATATTGTCCACACACGTCTCTTTCATGGAAACTACTTCGACTAAACTTCACACAAGCTCTTGTTGAAGTCAGCAAAATTCAAGAAACTTGATTTTCACATAATATCTCAAATGAAAGCTTGGCGTCAAAATTCCCAGCCAACAAATTGCCCCCCAAAAATGTCATTTTCGATTGAAATGGAGAGAAAGACATTTTTTGAAGTTTTATATTCGACGCCAGAAACCTTTGGACTGTTATGACGCCATCATCACCATGACAACTTTCTCAAAACGTCTCCTCAAAGCGATGTGTGAATCTTTTTTAATCATCATGCGTCTAGTCCCTAGGAGATCGTGGATCAGGTTTTAACTGCTACCGTCCCATCACACAACCCTTGCATGACACGCGCCCCATGATTTTTATCACCATTAATGTGTACAGTAACCGTTGCCACTTCATCCATCAATAAAATAGTGGAAAACACAATTTTCACACTTTTCACTCTCTGAACTCCCTTAAGCATACTTTTTTCAAATTTTCATCTCTTTCAAATCTTCTTTCTGCAAACCTACTCCATATGGCTTCTTCAACCAAGATCTCCAAAGAGACAAGCAAGAACACTAAAGAGCCCAAGATATCTAAAGAGCTTGCTCCAATCCACAAAATGTTGGGTCCCAATGTGGTAGGCAACTAGCAATACATCCCTGAGTCACCTCTTGAAGAGGAGAAACACAAGATCTACCAATCCCAGGTACTCATTCCCGTTTCTGTTTCTGCTAAGACAATCGCTATGTTAGGTCCTCTTCCTAACCTTGTTGATGATCCTGCTAAGATTAAAGAATTCTTTCCTGCTTACCATCGTTATAAACCCATAGCTAATGGTCAAAATCCTATGACTAGTGAAGTGCTTAAGGATGATGAGAAAGCAAAGGTTTATGGTCAAGGTTCTCCTTCGACCATAGCTTCTAGAGACCCAATTAACTTAGAGTATATGAATAATAATTTTAGGGTATTTAGGTCATGCCCCTTGTTTAAATACCCCTATGATTACCTTGCTTGGTTAGAAAAAGTAGAGAAAGCAAAATCCCAAGTCTGGAAAGACATGGGCATCTTCGACATGATTTAATTGTCAAAGTTGGGGCATGGTTATTGCCCATCCATGCTAATTGCTTCCCTCTATTTCTGGGATAGTACTCACAACAACTTCCAACTCTCTTGTGGAATGGTGACTCCCACCTTGTTTGACGTTGCTGCCATCACAGGGCTCAAACCTATTGGAGTAGATTATGATCCTAACCTCTTAGCTGATGATTCCATAGGCTTCAACACAACCAAGGCAGCTTTCACCACTTATATAGCTTACTACCACGATAAAGAAACTGAGGAAGTTTCTGATCAAGAACATGTTGCATTTCTGACTCTTTGGCTTTCTCGTTGCATTTTTTGTTCAAGGTCCCTTCAGGTGGCGAAGAGATACCTAACAATGACCAATCAATTACACGCTTGGCATGATATCTGTCTTAGTGAAATGATTGTAGCCAATCTTTATGAATCCCTTGGGGAAGGCGTGACAGTGCTAAAACAATCAAGTCGAGAGGAAACCTAATTCTTTCTGGACCCTTTTGGCTGTTACAACTATGGCTAAATGCCACATTTGAAGCATCTCTCCTTGTTCATAATCCTATCAATGCAAAATTCATCGAAGTGAAGAACAGGAGGGTCGAAGATACGAGGCTTGATTTATTAACTCCCAACAACGAAGGACTAAACCTTCAGCAAACCTTCACCAACTATGTGATGATGTTTTCAAAACGCTATAATTTCTCGTCCAGTGCGGTCAAGAAAAACTCTAAAGGGTTCGGTCGCCTAATTCCCTCTTAGAGGGACGAATGTGCTAACACGTGGCTGATCCCCAGAGTAGTCATCAACATATGACCAGCCAAAGATGAGTGGAACGTGTTGAAGGATCAATGCCTAAAAATGATATAGATTAAATATTAGTAACGGCGTAGCACAAGTGTTAAAAAATGTTAGTAACAAAAAATGTGTAAATATATTACCGTAAATAGTGTGCAACTTGCTTTCATATGTTTGGTCTTCCAAAGATAATCTTCAGTTAACTTCGAGTACATGCAGCCAAACAAGAGGTTTCCTAGTTGTACCCACGAATGCAATCGAATTCAATGAAGTAGCTAAGGTAAACCACATCGTTCTAATAAAAAATTTTGTCCACAAATATGGACGTGCCAACCAAATACATGAGGTAAGACCTCAATGCACATGCTCTATGATGCATAACATGTACATCATCACCATCGGCCTCCACTACCGCATCCAGGTGGTGTATATACAACTTCTCCAAAAATGCAAATCTAGCATGATAACCTCTGGTGTCTTCCAACTCCTTTAGTGCATCCTTTGGATCAACTCCCAAATAGGTCATCATCATCTTAAGACAAAGCAAAAACAATCAAATTCAAATGAAAGACATTCAAAATCAAACAATGCATACATAATTCAGAAGTGTACTTCCATATTTCTGAAAAATTAAATTCAGACAAAATATAAAAATGCACTTTCGTATTTTCCTAAAACTCTTAAAACGCAAAAATTACAGAAAATGGGGAACACAAAAATGGCAAAAAATGCACACCTTAATAAACTATCTAACTATGAGTGTAACTGTCTATATAGTAATAATAAATAAAAAGAGGGAAATGAAAAAACTTACCAAATATGTAGTGGAAGCACTTAGATTGAATGAATGTTGAGAAGTAATTGATAAAATACTTGGATTGAATGGAGTAGAAAAACTTAAGCAATGACTTGAGAAACGGTGGATTTGGGGTATCAGAGAAGTGACTTGAGAAATGATTTGGTATGCTTTGCTGGAAATGAGGAAGGGAGCGGTCTGAAGCGTATTAGACTTAAAACCCGTTCGGTGATATATTTCCATATTTTTTATTGAGATGTGTCTCCATACTATTTTTTTTGAAAAATAAAGATGTGACTCACTTACGAATGAATGATGTGTGGATGGATTGAATCCAAAAGTGCATCTTTGTATTCTTAGAACATTTTTAATTTTTCACAAAGGTGCGTGAGCACCACTAAAAACGCAATAAGCGTCCTCAAAATAAATCTCTCACGTAGTTACACTCATAAATGATTAAATAGTGATAAAGTGTGAATCCCTCGTACAATTAAACGGGGAGGTGTGGGATTTAGAGAAAAAAGTCAATGTATTAAAAATTCATAGATGAATTGAAGAAAATTATTAATCAATTAATAATTCACATTTAAAAAAAAATCATCTATTAACATCTTTTCAATTATTCAAAAGATCATTATATTAAATATTTTAATTAATTAAAAAAAATTACAACAAAATTTTATTTTTTATAAATATCTCATTGAAATGATTTTCTCTCTCTATCTCTCTCAAGTAATGCTTTTGAAAAACACTTATTGTTACTGTAAATGTTACAATACCATTAAGTCAATTCATAAATAAATAGTATACTTGCTAAAGTAAAATAGTCGAGAGAAATACTTTGTCTGTGTGGCATTGTGAGAGATTATATGTATTTTTTTATGGAATTTGCAAATTATTTCCCCTCAGTTTTAGAATCGAGGCATTTATAGAGGATCCCTTATGATTCAGGGTGATCAAAATGGATCTTTGTGGCCTTCCGTGTAGGGCAGCGATGATGGTTGTAGGAGAGTAGGGGGTGTACCTGCAAGGTACTCCGATGCCAAAGTAAGTTTGGGCTAGAGAAAGCAAGTACAAAGTGTTTAGGTATGGGTTAGAATGAATACTGGATATTGAATACCTGACCCTCTCAAGTGAGAGGGTATTTATAGAAAACCCCCAGCGCGGGGCCAAGGTCTCCCATGTGGCCGAAATATCTGGTCGACTAATGGGAGACTACCAGGTGAAAGGTCTAGCATGTGACCTTATGACCTGGTCCAACTATCCCCGTGAACTTCGGAGGGGCAGTTGATCACGTGAACTGTCAAGCGCGTGAGGTGGACGTTCCCAACGACTATATGGTGCCCAACGACTATATGGTGCCCAACGGCTAGATTTGGCTGAATCTCGTTATTGGACCTTGCAAAAGATGGACTGGGTTGGGCCTTGCCCTACTGTGGGTCATGTGCCTGCCCAGTCCAGAACAGGAGCCTCCTAAGTCTTTGCTCTAAGGTGAAGAGTAATGACTTGAAATAACCTTGTTGGTCGAGCGAGGGGCAAGAGTTGCAACGCGGGGAAGCTTTTTAAGGTCGTTATTTTCGAATGAAAATGTTCGAGGACGTGCTCTTCGCTTGTCTATGGTAAGTGTGGTCGATGTCTGGTCGCTTATGAGCCCGACAGTTCCTTAGGATGCGAGGGCGTGCTCGCGAAAAGGGCCTTTTGTGTCGACCAGACTTAGCGAGGATGTTTCCTGTATGAATTGTCGAGGAGGATATGCCCGCGAAGAGTTGAAGAGAACTTGCCTTGGGGAATGCAACGTTTCAGCCTTGAGAATGCCAAACGAAATATTCCCTTCTGACACGTGTCGGCGTAATTAATTTTTGTTAAGGCCTAGGATAGCTATGCAATGATGGCTTCTGCCTTTTGCACTTCTCCATGCGAGCAAATTCTTATAAAAAAGGGGGGACGAGGATTCACTTACACACTTCACGCAAATTTCTCTCCCCAACCTCTTTTGCTCTGCAACTTGTTTCTTCATCGGAGTTCATCTCGCCGCCGTCAACCTTCATCTTCTACCTCCAGATCTTCATCTTCAACCTCTAGATTCAAGTAAGTTCTTCATCCTTGCTTGTTAGCCTTAGGATAGTTCTTGGTTTTCTGGAAATTAGTTTGAATTTCCCAATAACGCATGAATTTTTTGGTTGAAGTTCATGTGTTCTTCGATGAACACGTGAATTTTCTAGGAAATTCATGAAGATCCTGAAGAACATGATGAACCTAGGATGAATGTTTTTGAATGTTGCATAGAACTGTGTAGATCTCCCTAGGTTTCTGGTTAGAAGTAGCTCACGTTTGTAGTCGGGCATTAAGCCTCCTCAGCGCGAGAACTGATTTTCGCGTGCTTGATAAGTTTTAATTGCCGAGGAGGCTCGTCCTCGTAGGACTCTTTCGTAGAGTCGCAGAGACTCCTCCCCGTTCTTCGGGGAGAGGATTTCGCTGTGTCCCGGTACTGTCGACTAGGGTTTGAGGGTATCCTCGTTTTTATTCCCCGCCTTTTCACTTGATTTGTGGTGAAAGGGTGGATTTGATCTCTGTCGTCGAATTCACTTTTGCTTCCTCTGCTTTTCAGGTGAAATGGCTGGTAGGAACGAGGAAGTTGTCCCCGACACTGGGATTGCTAACGGGGAGGCTGCGCCAACGTCAGGGTAGCTGAGGGGATCTTAGCTGGATCGCCCAAGAGCCATTGATGATGAGGTCGACTTTTACCGAGGAGGAGGCCAGCTCGTTCCCTTTCCATGAGGACCGGGCAGAAGGAACACCCGCGGGCTGGAAAGCGATCTGCCCCGCAGAGGATGACCGGATATGCTCGGTGTATCCGGGGTGAGGTTTCCGTTGTACGAATTCGCTTTCACGGAGGAGGGGTATCGTCTGTCTTTCACTGATTTTTAAGGGGCTATTTTTTGCCACCTCGAGTTGTGTCCTGCCCAGCTTCACCCAACGCTTTGGCGTTTATTCGGGCCTTCGAGCTGGTGTGACGGTATCTGAAGATCGGGGCTACAATGGAGCTCTTTTTCTGCATCTTCCAGATTCAGAGGAGTACGGCTCGCCCAAAGCAGAGCTAGGTGTCTTTCAAACAACAGAGCAGGATGTTCTGGCCATATTCGGAGTCTGCCCGAAACTTTAAATTTAGGTTCTTTGTCGTGAAGCCTCTATCGGAGGTGGCCAAGGAATCACTGGCCACCATGGAAGCCGTGGAGGAAGATGGTCGGGAAGTAATGAGACCGGTGTCAAAATTCCCACTAGAATGGGTGTTTGCTCATTTTAGATATAGGACTGACCAGTTCCTCGTTAAGCACAACCAGCTGAACATTAGGGATAAGAAGTCTTTTCGAGTGTTGACGGCGTTCGTGGAGAGCTTTATCCCTGATTTTGTGGTGGACAAGGACAATAACATGCTGTACGCGGAGTACGGGGAGCCTGGTCGGGAGGCCCGCTACATAAACACCAAGGCCCTCCTCGAATGTGAGAACGAGGATGTCGCGTTCGAGCTTCTTGGTATAGATTAACCTTTTGCCCGTACTGTTAATGTCTTGTGCAATGTGTTAATCCTTTCTTATTTCTGTAGGGAAAATGTCGAACATGCGTGAGCGCCTGGTCAGGTCCACGGCGGCCAAGAATCTTAAGAAGGCTCCGATGTCGAAGGTCGACGCGGCTAAGCAGCATGCGACGCTGAAGAAGTTCGTTGACCGTTCTACCTCTCTTCCGGGTAGCACGTCGAATCCCCCTACCCCAGATACTCAGAAGAAAAGGAAGCAGGACAATCTCATCTCTCCTTCAGTTGATGGTTCGAGCGGCTTTGTCGAGGGCAAGTTTGTTCTACCACCCTGTTATCTGCAAGGAAAGATCTTTGACGGGGAAGGGTCGGTGGTCGTCGCTGACCTTGATGCGTCTACCATTTTGTCTGTTGATCCTAAGGTGAGGAGGAAACTCCTGTGCCAGGATGCAGCGGCTGTGATGAGGGTACTGGAGGCGGAGTTGTCCCTTGGGGACGTAGAGACAGTTCCACTCGCGGAGTTTAAGATGGTCAAGGCAAGAGAAACTGAGCTTGAGTTGGAAACTACTGAATTGTTTAACAAGCTGACGATCTTTCAGGGTAATTACGAGGCTAAGGTCGAGCTTCTAAAGGAGATGAATTAGACCAGGGAGGAGATGCAACGCTTGAAGAAGGAGAACGCCGAGCTGAAGGCGAAGATTGCTGGGCTGGATAGCTCCTTGGCTGTCAGTCAAGATGAGACTGAGGAGGAGAAAGCTCTGAAGACCCGAGAAGACCTGATCGGGAGAATTTGCATCCTCAAGCAGGATAACCTGGGGGCGTCCGAGTTTGAATTTAACGCAGCCGTGGAGCAGATAAAGGCCTTGAACTCTGACGTCCAACTGGTCACCGAGGGGATGGGCGTCTTTCACCAAGTTATTGATGGCCTGGTGGTTCCTTCTGAGCTTCCTGCCGAGGAAGTTTAGTTTCTTTGTACCTTAGTATTTGTTGGCCTGCGTGCCATTTTGGTTGTATTAGATGAGTGGGCTTGGCCCGTGTTTTGTAATATATTAACAATTTTCTGGACTTGTGGTCGGACTTATATATTTGTGTTCGACATTGTATGCCTTACATCTTATTTTTGTGTATGCTTTGTTGATATTTGTGAGTTGTGCTCGCTAACTATAGGATTTTGCTTGACTCGTTGTGATGCTCGATAGTTTAGGGAACTTGTCGAGGAGGCGAAGTAGTTTCGCCAGTTGTGGGACTAGGATCTCGGTCGAGGTCTTGATCACACAGAGCTTGGACTATTCCCACCACGAGCTGGGTGTCCTGCCATGCTGGTACGACAACGACGAAGCTCGATTGAGGTATCCCCATTAGGCACAAAGTCTGCTCGTCCCATGAGCAGAAACTTGCCTTATTTACAATTATAAGGATTGTGCTTGCACCAGGGCACGCTCCCGAGGCCGAGCAACCTCTCCGTAGTGGGGGGAGTTTGTCGGTAGCTAGTCCTGACTGATTGTTGGTCCTAACTGTAATATTGTTTGAGCTTTTCAGCATTCCATGGTCGAGCAAATAGTTCTCCATTTAGCTGTTCGAGGTAGTAGGAGCCGGTGCCTGTTTTTGATTTGACCTTGTACGGTCCTTCCCAGTTTGCGGCCAGCTTGCCCTTTCGTGAATCCTTTTGATTTCTGTGTAGGACCAGGCTCCCAACTTGGAAATCGCGCTTTATGATTTTGGCGTCGTGGCGCAGAGTTATTTTTTGATTCAGTGAAGCTTCGCGAAGAGATGCCCCTGATCGGATCTCTTCGACAAAGTCGAGTTCTTCTCTTAACGCTTCGTTGTTCAGTTCCTCGTCGAGAGGAGCTTCTGTTCGCCTGGAGGGTTCCCTGATCTCCACCGGGATTACTGCCTTGGTTCCGTACGCTAGTCGGAAGGGAGTCTCCTCGGTGGTTGAGTGTGGGGTTGTTCTATAGGCCCAGAGCATGCTATGTAGCTCCTCGACCCATCTCTTTTTGGCTTCGCCTAGTTTTCGTTTTAGACCTCGAAGGATCACCCTGTTTGCGGTCTCTGCTTTCCCGTTAGTCTGGGGATGTTCGAAGGATGTGAAGTGTTGCTTGGTGCCTAGTTTGGCGACAAAGTCTTGAAACTTCCTGTCTGTGAATTGGGTCCCGTTGTCGGTTACAAGGGCCCGGGGCACGCCGAATCGTGTGAGGACGTTTCTTTTGTAAAAGCGAAGTATGTTGAAGGTTGTGATCTTGGCGAGAGCTTCGACTTTGATCCATTTTGTGAAGTAATCGACGGTCACGATAAAAAATTTGTTCTGATAGGACCCCATTGTGAAGGGGCAGAGGATGTCAATCCCCCACCAGGAGAAGGGCCATGGGGAGAACAAAGTCTTCAAATCGTTGGGGGGGTGCCAAGTGCATGTCCCCGTGGCGCTGGCATCTGTCACATTTCTTGACATGCTCCTTAGCGTCGTGCTGCATGGTCGGCCAGTAGTATCCTACTCGGAGTGCCTTTCGTGCCAAGGATCTCCCTCCCAAGTGTTGTGCATTGATCCCGTCGTGAATTTCTTAGAGAACGTCAGGGACCTTGTCCTCCTCAACATATTTTAGGAAGGGGATGCAGAATCCTCGTCGGTAGAGCTTGTCATCGACCAGGACGTATGAGCAGGCCCTTCGCTTAGTTATACTAGCCTCTTTGCTGACTTCGGGAAACTCCCCTGTGGTGAGATAGTTGTATGCTGGGGTCATCCAGCAGCTGCTATCGCCAATGGCGTTGACGTCGAGCAGCCCCGATGGCTTTTCGATACTTGGGCGGGGAAGTATCTCCTATATAACAGACTTACTGCCACATTTCTTTCTGGTGCAGGCTAATTTTGACAGGACGTCTACTCGAGTATTTCATTCGCGTGGAATTGCTGGACTTCCCACAAGTCGAACCTAGTTATCTTCTCTTTTACCAGTGTCAGGTACTCGACGAGATGATCACTTTTGGCCTGATACGTGTAACACCCTAAATTCCCCCGTATAATTTAATCGAATAATCAGAGTAAAACCATACAACTCAGAAATAAAGGGCATTACCTTTCAACAGAAACTTGCTCATAAGTAGACATGTAACATAAATTAAAGCATACTTTAATCCAAAATACTCTTTATTACACAGCAGAAAATTATTCATTTCAAACAATAAAATATGATGGTTCAAGTTAACCAAAGAATTAGTTTTCATGTCAGAAAAACAACTAATAATTCTTCAACAATTAAAATCATATAAAAACGTTCCCGACTCCCAATGTTACATATCAGAGCAGACGCAACTCAACGACAAAAAGGGAAGACCTCGTCTTTGCTAACTCCAACTCCGCACTAAGCCTGCTTATCTGCACGTTACCCACTTGGAGGCAACATTCAAACAAAAGGGGTGGGATTCTCAAAATCACATAAGAGATGCATAGTATAAGTATGAAAGAACATAAAACACTATGCAATCTACCCTATCGTCACAACATCAACACTAATACAACTACATCCACACAAATACACATCTTCACACCAGCATACAATTTTATGCATTACAACACAACACAATGCAATGAGACCCACGACTCGATTCAATGCACGTGGTACCAATCGATCCCTGTTTCATGATCACAGTTCCCGTCGAAACTCTCGACCCCTGTTTCATGGTCAGATATGACCCCTATTTCATGATCACACCAACGACCCCTGTTTCATGGTCACGAACGACCCCTATTTCATGATCGCACCAACAACTGTGATTGCTTACATCCAATCTGGGCACACAATCACACCAACAACAATGATTCCATCAAGGAATCTAGATAGATGATAACACCCCACCTGGACACGCCATCCCACAACTATGCAACATGTCATGCATACAACGACACTACACAACAACAACGTATAATATAACGTATAATGATATCTACCTTAATCATCATACCACACAACTACAACATATCACCACGACTACATACAACAACGACTACATACAACAACAGCCACATACAACAACAACCATATACCACAACTCAACAACAAAGTATAACAACAACTACATACAATAGCTCAACAACAAAATACAACAACAACTACATACAACAGCTCAACAACAAGGTACAACAACAACTACATACACATAACTATCAATGCATCAAGTGCATCGCACTACAACTATACAATACGCAGTCAATACCTACCAGCTCATACGACAACAACGATCTACAATCACAACACACCTCCACTCCACTGAATCCATCACTTCAACTTCGACACAATAACAACGACTATCCACGACTACAACACATACAACAATGACACGAAACCCAATTAACGCATCCAAGAGTTGGAATTCTGGTATTGAAATTGATTTTAACAAAAAGTACGTGAAACCAGATTTCCAATGCTTTAAACGGCGGCTAAAATAGACATACGAGTTAAAAGTTACGAATCTTGGAAGTTTAAGAAAGTTCTGTCCGTTCAGCATCAAAACAGCACTGCCACCCCTCGCCACGAGTTCGCTCAGCGAACTCTCGTTCACTAGAGGTTCGCCTAGCGAACTGGCCAGCGCACACCTCGCCAGGGGTTCGCTTAGCGAGCTTGCCAGCGAAGGCCTCCCTTCCATACAAAACCAGAGAGTTCCACTTTTCCTTCTTCATTCGCTACCCATTCGCCCCGCGAATCGGGGCTTCCCCAGGAGATTCGCTTAGCGAATCTAGGGCGAACCTTCGTCCAGCAAATTGTTCATTCGCTTAGCAAACATCGCGAACCTGCACTTCTGCAATAGCGACGATCGCACCATTCCAGACCCAATTTCTCTCGAATTTGGTCCCCAAACAACCCAATTGTTAGTTCCTGGATTGACTGGAATTTTGGTAAAACAAAGTATATTCAATGTTGATGTCAAGGTGCTGATGTTGCAACATTGAAGTCTTAACACTGGGTTGTGTTAAGTAGTTAAGTGCTGAAGTTGGATGTCTGATGTCACACAGGTGATGTTGTAACATCAGATCTGCAGAATTAACAACAGCAGGTGCAGATGTTGTTAGGGCACGCATATTAGCTGGAATTGTGGAGAGTGGTTGACTCATTGGATGAGAATATCTTGGGATAGATATTTTCTGTTACATGGGAGATTTGATTGCAGGTCTGTTGGAGAATTAAAAGGTTGAAGATTTAAAAAGATTTTGGGGATAAAATCTGTTTTGAAGATTCAGTTTTAATTAACAAATCTGATCAAATATTGTGACAAGTCCAAGCCCAATTCAAGGAGCTATATAAAGCGCACAAGACCAAAGGAAAAAGTACAGAAATACGGGGAGAAGATCAAGAGCAGAGGCTGAGTGTCTTGAGTATTTTGTACAAGGTGTATAACCAGAATTCTAGGGTGAATTGCTGTGTCGTATTCTGTCCTCTCTAAAGATGTGAAGCAAAGAGAGTTGTATTACTTGATCAAAGCTGTGAAGTAGAATCAAGAGTTCTCAAAGAGGTTGTTCTTTGAGTGGTTTTAGGGATTGAGTAGTGTTCTTATATCTAAGTGGTTTCTTAGGTAGAAAGTCACTAGTAGGAATTAAGATTAGGAGATTGTCAACTGGGTTGTTGAGTCTGTAATTTAATTCTACAAGTAGTGAAATTCATCCCTGGCTTGGTAGCCCCCAGACGTAGGTAGTTAGACCGAACTGGGTGAACAAATCATTGTGTTGATTTATTTACTGTTATTGTTGTCCATTGTGCAGAGTGTGTTGTTGTGACATCGCACCTTAACATCACACGTCTGATACCAGAATTTCACCAATGATGCACGTATAACCACAATTATTCATATACACATTTAGAAACACAAAATCATGACTTAATTAATCAATTTTCATATTATCCCTCTAATCAAATCCTCAGACATACACGATCCCAATCCCCAAATTTTCACAAACACAACAGGGAGATCCTAATATTTTATCTACCCTCATACAAATAATATGCAGCCCTTAGAGATTAAAGAACCCCACCCTTACCTCAGATGAAGATTCTTCCGATGTCTCTAGGCCTCAGCTCTGCTGCTCCCTTTTCCTCAGAGGGCTTTCTCCCAAAACGATCGATCAGCCTCCTCTTCCCCCCTTTCCAATTTTCCTTATTCCAAATATGACCCTTGGACCCCAATTATGCTTTTCCCCTTCTTATCCCTATTATTCCTCATAACTGGACCATATTACCCTCCTTATCTTCCTACTCATTTTATCCAATTTAAAGTAAATAAAATAATTAATCTAATTATTTTAAATCCAAATAATTCCAAGGTCTCCACTCCATACTAAAGCAACCCCGCCTCCACCAACCCACACATAATCCTATAGAAACATACCGCATCATTCAATTTTAATTACAAAAAATAATTAAAATAAATCGGGGTGTTACAACTCTCCCCTTCTTAGAATATTTTCGTCCTCGAAAATTCACCCGATAGAAACAACTTAGGATACGCCCCACACATCCCGCTCTTCTTCTCCCAAGTCATGAAGGCAACACCACGAGTTACACATAACAACAAACCACTTCATCAAAACAACAACAAGGTGTAATGTCCACTCAATGCACTCGACCGCCAACTCAAGATGCAACGAATAACCGAGTTACACACCCACACGTTCACTCTTGAACCAGAACACAACACGATCGTTACCATCACCACAAGTAACACTTCCTTAATTTCCCATCCCAGGAATTAGCTACTCGCACTCGGGCCGCCACCATAGGAACCGAGGCAACGACAAAGATAAGAACATAAAGTTCCACGACACAACATCGTCATAACCACTTCAACATAACCAAAACACCAACTTCATAGTCACACACTCATCAAGACAACACTTCTACGATGCACCAATCGAACAGGTAACTATTAGTACATGATTAATGTTTTAAACCTTTCACCACCTCACTTCCCTTTCGGCAGGTCATTACGTTCAACCTTTGAACCCCTACTGTTCATGCACGCATATCCAAACCGCTCTACATCACGCTTCTACTGTGCACTCTGATTACTTGCAACTATCAAATCCACCAATTTCATGTCCAACCTCTGACTCTCTAATAATCCACCATGAAGTCATCATTCATCTTTTATATACCCGACCTCTCACTCTACTATGTCAGTTCACACACCAGATACAAGTCTTTGGACTGCCACTCAATTCTAATTCTCTGACCATCAAAGCAGATATATGAAAAGGATCCCGGCCTAACTTATCAGGCACAACATTAACTTTACCAATAGGATACTTCAAGCCAAGGTCACAACTCGTCGAGAATTTCAACCATCCTCATTGTCTCATATTCTATTCCTCCTGACCAAACAAGTGTTCTACACTCTTGTGATTACTAGACACTTCGAATCTAAATCCATAAAATAATACCTTCGGATCCTCAACACAAATGCAACCGCAGTCACTCTCCAAATCTTGAACAGGATAGCTCCCTTTCATGAATCCTCAATTGTCGTAAAGTATAAGCTACAACTTTACCATCTTACAATAACACCCTGTCCAGAATCATCACAGACACATCCCAATATCCCACAAACAGTTTATTAGGATCAGGCAGAATCAAAACTGGAGCCGTGGTCAACTGCGATAAAATGCCAACTTGGAAAAGTCTTCCATAACTTGTGGTAATCACCCCTTAGGTCCAAAAATCCTCTAATCTCCTCAACCAACTTCGGAGCTTTCTCATTGTAGAACTGTATCTACTTTGGATGGATCCACGACAACACCATTATCTGAAATAACATAACAAAGAAACTCATCCTTTACCATCCAAAATCACGTTTTGATAACTTAGCATAAAACTTCATCTCTCCCCAATACTTGTAACTCAACTCTCAAATACTCTACACGTTCTTCTTCTGATTTTATAATAGAACAGAATACCCCAACAAGCACCACTTCGAACTTATCCGATTAAGTACGGAAGATCCGATTCGTAATCCCCCCCACACATCAACACATTACAAGCACCGAACAACACCATCCTATACTGTAATACTCCAACCGAGTTTCGAGGATTCCAAGTCACATATTCTTGAAAGCGGACACTTATCCTTAAGTACTTTGGAGAATTATCAATCTGCATAGAAACACACTTATTCACTGTAGTGGCTACTCATCAAATAGTACACAAATCTCATTCATGTCCATCAATAGAATAACCTCCCCATCCACAAACAACCGTTTAGGATGGGTTCAACACTCTCCAACGATATAGATGCAAGAGTAATATTACTATAACCATAACATACACAACCTTCGAAATTCATCCTGCGTTCGAAACATTTTATCCGAAACAACTTAGCAACTCTGGTTCCGATTACCACATTCCATATCAATTCTTCTTACGGGGTTTCGACCCACTCAATGTTTCTGTTGACACAAAATCTCAATCCATAACAAAAGTAATACCATCAAGGAACTTCAAATCATTCACAATTCATCACACTTCAAAACTCAAACCATCCCGAACACAACTATGAATCTCCATACTACTCACCGATCAACACGCAAACTCATGCTATCATCCATTTCCTTTACTAACAAGACTGAAACTTTCCACGACGACGCCCTTGGTCTCACCAACCTTCTTTCTAATAAATCTTTTAACTGTTCTTTCAGTTCTACTAATTCCAACGTCGAGATCATGTATGATGCCATAGAATATGGTACCAGGGACAAGATCAACAGAGAATTCCACCTCTATCTTTAGTGGCGCAACCGATACGTCATCCCAAAAACACGTCCGGACTCACGCACAACTGGCAGTTCATCATTGTGACTTTACTGATAATCTCCAGAGCACCATCATCTCAACTTGGCAAACATCTAAACCTCATCTCCTATGAGTTCTTCTACCTACTTAGCGGATATAAACCTTAACTCTTCACCTTCGTCGAATAAAGTTCACTCTCTATTCCCTGAGAAGCAACCATCAACAATACCAGGTCACTCTCGCTTAGGGACACCCCAACTTACCGACGTACAAAACCTCAAATCAGCCTCATCTTCAGATACATCCGAATCTGCATTGGCCCATCAAAACCAGAGGTAAGCACTTTGCTTAACTCCGAACAATTCACCGAACCCACTATCTAAGCCAAAAAGATACGTCTATTCCATCCAGCATGATCCCGTCCACTATCAACAAGAGATTGAGGGTGATCAGTTCCTCAATTTGTCAATAGACAGTCGACAATCATGATGGAGGCATAAACCATCCTCACCAACTATAATAGTGTTCCTTGCATCTTGTGCCCAAGCTATCTACGACACAATCCTTAGTTAACACAAACATTTCCTCCGCAGTAACATGATATCCGATCTCTTCAACAATGGAAACAACACTGTCCCACTCAACAATTGCACTCTTGCCACCAACGACACTCTAAGCCAACACTCTCCACCCGAAGCATCTCAGAGAAACACAACCTTCTCCCCCACTTGTCTCACTCTCGTCCTGCAGACAAGGGACTAGAAAACAAGAAACTACTGCTAGTGTTTCACACACATATTACATACTAAGGACAACGACATCGACAGTATTCCACTGTCACACGACAACGACTCGACAACTTGGTCGGACGGACCGACCTGCTTTGATACCACTTTGTAACACCCTAAATTCCCTCGCATAATTTAATCGAATAATCAGAGTAAAACCATACAACTCAGAAATAAAGGGCATTACCTTTCAACAGAAACTTGCTCATAAGTAGACATGTAACATAAATTAAAGCATACTTTAATCCAAAATACTCTTTATTACACAGTGGAAAATTATTCATTTCAAACAATAAAATATGATGGTTCCAGTTAACCAAAGAATTAGTTTTCATGTCAGAAAAACAACTAATAATTCTTCAACAATTAAAATCATATAAAAACGTTCCTAACTCCCAATGTTACATATCAGAGCAGACGCGACTCAACGACAAAAAGGGAAGACCTCGTCTTCGCTAACTCCAACTCCGCACTAAGCCTGCTTATATGCACGTTACCCACATGGAGGCAACATTCAAACAGAAGGGGTGAGATTCTCAAAATCACATAAGAGATGCCTAGTATAAGTATGAAAGAACATAAAACACTATGCAATCTAACTTATCATCACAGCATCAACACAAATACAACTACATCCACACAAATACGCATCTTCGCACCAGCATACAATTTTATGTATTATAACACAACACAATGCAATTCAATGAGACCCACGACTCGACTCAATGCATGTGGTACTAATTGATCCCTGTTTCATGATCACAATTCCCGTCAGAACTCTCGACCCTTGTTCCATGGTCAAGTATGACCCTTATTTCATGATCACACCAACGACCCCTGTTTCATGGTCACGTATGACCCCTATTTCACGATCGTACCAACAACTGTGATTGCTTACACCCCATTTGGGCACATAATCACACCAACAACAACGATTCCATCAAGGAATTCGGATAGACGATAACACCCCACCTGGGCACGACATTCCACAACTATGCAACATGTCATACATACAACGACACCACACAATAACAACTTATAATATAACGTATAATGATATCTACCTTAATCATCATACCACACAACTACAACATATCACCACGACTACATACAACAACGACTACATACAACAACAACCACATACAACAACAACCATATACCACAGCTCAACAACAAAGTATAACAACAACTACATACAACAACTCAACAACAAAATACAACAACAACTACGTACAACAGCTCAACAACAAGGTACAACAACAACTACATACTGTAGCGAGCGATTTTGGACGCGGTTCTTAAGCGCTGGTCGCTCTCTGCGGTTGAGCTTACTACTACAGGTCGATTCATTTTTTATCCTATTGTGAGCTGAATAAGGAAGGGAAATAGATGTCTCCAATTAACCCTGCTTGCATACTGAGTTTAAACAGCGGTCTGTTAGGTTACGGATGCTATCAATGTGGGGGGGCCTTTGTACTGGTTATTTGTATTTTCGCCAATACGGTTTTCTTTCTTTTCATTTGGACAGAAGGTTTCTGGCGGGGAACAAGGATTAGGATGTTATGACTGATGCTTTTTGAATTACTGCTTTTGATTGATGGAGATATGGGATTTGGGTTTTTTGTTGATTGTGCTCGCTAAGATCTTTTCTTTCGATCTTATGCCTACGTATTCCCGTTTACCGAAACAAGGAAATCAGAGCGTTCGTAGTTCCTCCTAGTCTATGGGAGGAAATGATTGTTTTTGTGTCTTGTTCAAAGCCCAAGACGTGTAGTGAAAGGTGATTTGTATCTTGTTCAAAGCCCAAGATGTGAAGCTGAAAAGTCTATTTGTGTCTTGTTCAAAGCCCAAGACGTGAAGCTGAAGGACCTCGACTTTAGAGAGAATTTGTCATCTCTAAAGAAGGGTTTGTCTGTCACAACTGTTGGGTGACTGGTTATAAAGGAGGATTACTTTAACCGGGATACGCGAATCCTAGTAATGCCATAATTTCCTTTATAGGGGATTTTTAACCAAAAGGAGAAGACTTTAACTCAGTGTAGAGCAATGCCATTTTTCCTTAGGAATTTCTCATGCTAAAAGAGGGACAGTGGCATGGATGTAGATGATCCAGAGGCTTGCCGCTTACAGCGATTAGATGAAGGGGGAAGGAGTTGTTGATGTTTGTGTACTGTGAACGAGGCACAACTTTGATGCTAAAAGGTTAATTGGATTAACCAGTGGTTTTCTTATACAAAGCCTAAGAGGAGGCTATTATGTGTCTCGTACAAAGCCCGAGAGAGAGGCTAAAAGGTTTTTGACTCAACGAGGAAGTCTTTTGGTATCTCGTATAAAGTCCGAGATGAAGGCTATTTGACTCAACAAGAGAGTTTTTTTTGTATCTCGTACGAAGCCCGAGATGGAGGCTGTTATTTGTTTGGCTCAATAAGAACCTTTTTGTATCTCGTATAAAGCCCGAGATGGAGACGAAAGGGGTGATTGACTCAACGAGAGAGTCTCTTATGTGTCTCGTACAAAGCCCGAGAGAGAGGCTAAACGTTATTTGACTCCGCTGGGGAGAATCATTGTACAAAGCCCAAGAAGAGGCTAACTTCATTGAAGAAGGATCATTATACAAAGCCTAAGAGGAGGCTATGGTTACTGTTTCAGTTGAGTGATAGGTCCAGTATACTGATTTTGAAAGAGAAAATTTGTTCTTATATGAGCAACACTGTACTCAGGGATTTGATTCAAGGATCCAGGTTATTCCTGTTCTTTAAGGAAGCGGGAAATTCGAAGGGTATTGAGACTGTCCGAGTCTGCGGGTTTCCTTCCTATTTAACAAAGGGGTCACTTGAGAATGTCTTTGAGACTCAAGGAAGTTAGACTGTCCAAGTCTAGAGTTTCATCTTTTGTACTGTGCTTTGAGAAACAGTAGTAGACTCTATGAAAGGACTGTTCTATGAGGATGACTAGGTTCTGTTCCTATACCTCTAGGAGGTCGTCGGGACAATTTGTACGAAGCCCAAGAGGAGGCTGGAAACTTTTAAGAAGCCGATCGGTCCTTGTACGAAGCCCAAGAGAAGGCTATCATTCCTGGAGGAAGAGATCATTATACGAAGCCTAAGAGGAGGCTGTGGATACTTCTAAGAAGCTGACGGGTCCTTGTACTAAGCCCAAGAGGAGGCGGGGTTGCTTTTAGGAAGCCTGTGGGTCCTTGTACGATGCCCAAGAGGAGGCCGATGCTTTTAAGAAGCCCGTGGTCCCCAAACCCCGAGAAATTCAAGGCAAGCTATTCACAAGGAATAGATCAAGTCAGGAAAGTTCGAGAATTTGGAAGAAACTCAAAGATGCCATTCACGGAGAATACATTCATCTTTGGGAGTAGAGTTTCTTGACAATTCCTAATGAGGACAACCGAAGGGAAAACTGTATCTGGTGATCCTATTGGGGATCTAGTTGTCTATTTCTACGAATAAACGAAACGGCTTTACCTAGTGCTAGACGTAGTTGCCGGGGAAACTCTAAATATCTATACTATTATTACACAGTTGATATGAGTTTATGAAAGAAGACTTACAGCGAAACAGCCCCACAATACAGTTATATATACGAGTTTATGAAAGGAGACTTACAGTGAAACAGCCCCACAATACAGTTATATACATATGAAAGTGGTAAATGAAAGCGGGTAAACACTTACTCGGTTGTAGAGCTTCCATGCTGTTTGGTTAGTTGTTCAACAAAGAAAGATTGAAAACAACAGTATATTCAAAATCAAAGGAGAAAGTGCTTTGAAATAAAAAGATTTGGGGCTTACAACTCAAGGAGAGGCCCAGGGTTTTATCAGTGAACGCACTGTTGAATTTGTACAGAGGGACTTATACAAGTGACTGAGGCCCAAAAAAGGTTTTCTGTACAAAGGGATGAGTCTTACACTCTCTCAAGAGGCCCAAAGAGTTTTTAAGAAAGGAAATGGGTCTTACTACTCGAGGGTAGGCCCATGGTCTTTATTTTCAAGATGAATATTCACTTTTAAAATGCTTAAAAACAATTGAAAATGAATTTATTCACAAAAATACCAACTATATTAAATAAATAATATAAATTTGATTTTTTTGTAGAATAAAATATTTTACTATTTTTGTGATTTTTCAAAAAAAGAACCAATAAAAAATAATCAAAATTGAAGGAGTTATTAATTTTTCAAATCATTATAAAATAAAATGAGAAAATATAAAAAAGAGGGGTTGGGTCTTACACTCTATTAGAGGCCCAAAGTGTATTTTTGTACAAAAGATGGGGCTTACAACTCAGGGAGAGGCCCAAAATATTTTCAGTTTGAAAATGGCGATCGCGCCGAGATTTTTAACGTATCGGGACTTATACAATAGCTGAGGCCCAAAATTGTTTTGGTTAAAAGGGGATTGGGTCTTACACTTCAATAGAGGCCCAAGTATTTGAAAAAGATTTGTTAGGATGAAAATCAAAGAAAACCCCAATTTCATTTTTTTTAGGCATTTTTCTAAGAAAAATTAAGTAAAAAATGATAAAAATATCAAATAAAATAATTAAATAATCATTAAAGTTTATGAAAAAAATATTTTATCCACATAAATATTTAAAATCATTTTGGTTTTAAAAAATCAAGAAAAAAAAAGAAATCATTTTAAAAGCATTTAAAACAATTTAAAACACTATTTTTAAATATATTAAAAATAATACTTTTTTTGTGGATTAAAATATTATGGGGTATGAAATGGAAAATGATGATTTTTTGCTATGTAAAAAAAATTGGTTGAGTTTTGAAAATAAAAAGTAAGAAAAAGAGGAAAGATATCAAAATATCATCTCCGACATTTCTTTTGGGGTAAAAACGAGTACCGAAACTTTAATTTTCAACACGTTTTTTTATCAAATTTCAAACACTCATAACTCTCTCAATTTTTATCGGAATCAAAATCCGGAAGTACCTATCTTGACCGATTTTTTGCAAGGAATCCGATGGTACCACACATACACACTAAAACTCGACGTACAAAACACGCAAATCGAAAAACCAGAACTGCACGTAATTCAAAAACATCGTTTCGCGCCAAACTTCTGACACGCGTAACTCTCTCGATTTTTAACGGAATTAAGATCCGGAAGAGCCTATCCTGACCGATTTTTCGCGAGGAATCTAATGGTATCGCATATGCACACTGAAACTCAACGTACAAAACGCAGCAGCGAAAAAACCAGAACTGCGCGTTAGTTGAAAACATCGTTTCGCGCCAAACTTCCGACGCGCGTAACTCTCTCGATTTTTAACCGAATTAAGATCCGAAAGAGTCTATCTTGACCAATTTTTCGTAAGGAATCCAATGGTATCACTCACGCACACGGAAACTCAACACACAAAATGCAGAAATTGAAAAACCAAAACTGCACGTTGTTTTCGACGTCGTTTCGCGTTAAATTTCCAACGCGCGTAACTCTCTCAATTTTCATCGGAATTGAAATCCGTAAAAACCTATCTTGACCGATTTTTCGCTAGGAATCCAATGGTGTTACTTATGCACACTAAAACTTAATGTATAGAACACACGAATCAAAACAACCAGAACTGGACATGATTTTAAAACAACCAAAATTCTACATATAAACATGTTAAAATGCAAACAGTGGGAGGATCACAACATACACATTAAGGACTACATTTTTGCCTCATGAATTGTTCAATATGATGCATGTATGTGGACAACAAAGGAAAGCATGATTCAAAGAATTCAAGTTGTGAATTTTACCTCTTTTTTGGAGATTTTGGGCAACCTACCAAGTGCTTTGTTCCAGAAACGATTTGATGCTTTGGACAACCTCAAATGACCTCTTAGAAGCTTTTAGGATGGTTGAAATCGGCTGGAAACCTCTGGAGCAAGTTTGAGCACTTTCTCGCGAAATGGTCAAAAGTGGCCAAAATGCCAACTCTCTCAAATGGTGTTCCAGATGTGTGGCACCATTTGGGACAGTCCAAGGATGATATTTAGAGTGTGTTTGAGGTTTTATCTGGTTTGGAAAGTGACTGAATCAAGACATGGCTTGAAAAATGCAAAAAGTGTCATTTTGAGGTTTTGAGAGGTGACTTTGTGATGTTGTGATTACAGGTCACTTTTGATGGTTTGCACAGCTTACATATGATATATATGAGGTGTGAGTGTGATTAGTTTGAGTGGAATTGCTCTCTAGCTCAAAAACTCAGAATTACTTGCTTTGGAAAGCAAATTTGATGTGAAAGAAGAGATTTTGAGGAAAGCATCTGTTTGATGGCTTTGGTGTACTCAAACTGAACACAAATGAGCTCTATTTATAGTGGAGCAAGTTTGTTTTGGGATCCACAGTGAATGGCAACTGCAGCAGGTGTTTGTTCCATGTTGGCCAATGGAAATGCAAGTCTCCTCTAGCCATTAACTAGAGGTTAGGGCACAGGGCTGTGGTTCCCTTGGTCTTGGATAAGTCTTGACTGATTTCAGATGAGAATGGCTCAGTCCATGCCACCTCTAAGCATCCATTAAATGCTCCAAACCAAAATTGGAGTTTTGTCCCTCTTTTAGGGATTTCTAGGTTTTGGCATGCTTTTTTTGGTTCCTTGGACTTGAGAGGTTCATGGATCAGATCATCCCACTTGGATTTGATACTTAGATGTGTCCAAACTGATGACAAGGCTTGAAAATTCGTGTGGCACAAAAAAAGTGCAAATCTGCCCTGAAAAATTCAGCTTCAGCAAGGCCTTTTGTAAGATCCATAACTCCCTGCTCGAGTATGCTACATGGACGTTTTAGGACTTTCCGGAAAGCTTAGATGACGTGCTTCAACTTTGATGTTTGACATTAGACCTGGTTCAACTTGGATCATGGAGAAAAACAACATTGAATTTGGGACATTGTGCTGAAATTACAAGACAGATTTTTGGCTAAGTGCTGAAAAATGTCAATTTTAGGTTTTTAGCCATTTTGATCCAACCATAACTCAAAATCCATGATGAATTGGGATGAAGTGTAGTTGACACTTTTGTAGAGGGCCATGAGGGCTACAAATCCATCTTTGTATGGGGAAAATGGCTTTGTAGTTTAGGAGTTATGATCCTCCAAAGTTGGTACCCTTGCCACTTTTTTTCATAACTTAGAAAATTTTCTAAGTTTTTATGGTTACCCCTTTTACAAGTTATCCCACTTTCTTTGATTTTTCTTGATGAATGATGATTCCAATCACACATTAACATCATTTTAGGGTTAAAAAACCATTTTTATGAAAAATTTCAAAAAGTCAGAGTTTGACTTTTGTGCACAGTTGACTTTTTATCAGATGAATTCCAAACTGTGCGATCCTTTAGGAAATCATGTCCTTGACCTAAATCAAAATTGATGGACATGTTCCATGGGTGTTATAGGGTATATTTAATCGTGTCCCACGGCTTGGGAGCATGTCCTGGTCAAAAGTCAAAGCTACAGTTGACTTTTCTCGCGAAACCCTAACTGTGGTTCAGATGAAATTGAAACTTGTTGCTCAAGCTTATTGGATCAATCCATTGTTGCAAATGGATCAATGTGGTGTGTTAGGGATCCTCAAATCCTCTCTTGAGGTCTTGGCTCGTGTTTTGTCCCAAAAGTCAACTTAGGGGTGAATTAGGTCAAGAAACCCTAATTCTTGATTTTTGATGTATGCATCCCCTGAGGCTAAATTGACTTGATGATGGGGTTTATGATGTTCCATGGAGCATTTTAGGTTATGCTTTGAAGCATTGGCTCATGCCCAGAGGAAAATTTCCATCTGGAGGCCCTAGTCGACCAAACCCTAATTTGGTGACACTGGCGATCCTGAGGCTTGATCCACCTAGAAGGGAGCAGCCTTGTGCTTAATCCTTGAAGTGGGAGTCCTTTTGATCCATTGTGGATATTTGAGAGGCTAGACAAGTTGAAGATCATGTCATTCCTTGATTGATCCTTTGTCTAAGAGTTCTGCGAGGGCTTGAAACCCTAAATCCTGTTTGTAGTGAATGCTCACCCACCTTTGGGGAGACTAATGAGGTATGATGGTTCCTCCATTTTGTGCTGATGATTTGTACAATGATGGGAAATCTTAGTGGTCAAAATTTGGGGTATGACAGATGCCCCTATTTAATCTTCTTGGACCCGAAGGTGTGAATGGCGAAGGTATTCGGGCATTCGGGGTGCAAGAGGATTAAATATCGGAATACCCTAAATTTTGATGGTGGTTATGAATGGTAGCTTACACATTCATCTTCTTTAGCTAAGCGAAGCTGCTTAGAAAAGGTAAACTTCCCCTCGATCCTGGTCTTCAGCCAAGGAGCTGGTCTCAGTTTTCTTTTGAAATAAACTTCCCATCGATCCTGGTTTCCTACCAAGGAACTGGTCTTAGTTTCTTTTGTAAACTTCCCCTCGATCCTGGTTTCCTACCAAGGAACTGGTCTTAGTTTCTGATTTAAACTTCCCCTCGATCCTCGTTTCCTACCAAGGACCTGGTCTTAGTTGCTGAAATAAACTTCCCCTCGATCCTGGTTTCTTACCAAGGAACTGGTCTCAGTTTCTTTTGAAATAAACTTTCTTGACAAGGAACGCTGTTAGTAGTGGTTTTCCTTCAAACTTCTCGCCGAATTTTCTTGGGGAGATGCCATTTGAGTGGAAAAAGTTTTGATGTCAGACTTGCTGGGGAACCCATTCGTCTGAATTATAGAGGTACACAAACTTCTCTGTTTTGGAGACGCCATTTGTCGATTCTACTGGGGAAAGCGAGTCTCTTGAGAGACTGTTTTCGTTTGGGGGCTTACATCATACTTTTCTCGGGATCTTTCCGGAGAAATGCCATATGATGGAATCCAATTTTGAGGTGCCGATGACCTTTTCATCAGTGGTTTTTTCGGAGAAAAACTGCCGTACCGCCGAATCTCTGATTACGAGGCTTTCTCTGTGGATTTTCCTTAATCCGGGAAAGCAAGGATATCGTCTTCGATGGCGAAGAGCGACATTTGTTGAAAGTTTTCTCTGGCTTTTCAGAGGTTTAAGTTATCAAAGTGGTCAAGGACTGTCTCTAATCCAGAGATAAACTGGAGGAGAGATTGCTTAGATGATTCACTTCCTAACAAGGAAAGGTCTGACAACTCGATTGACAGGACTTTTATCACTAGGGGATAAGACTGACTAGAGTGATAGCGATGCAATATGAATGTGAATGCAAATCAATAATGCATGATGTATGTATGTATATGTGGACAAAACTGACGCGACATACAAACTAAAAGATGAACATGACTGAATACTCGGCCATCGCGGGGCGTAGAAGAAATATCGCTGGTTCAAGATAGCAATTCTGCCTTGCTTAGGAGAAACGGTCCCTGTTGGGGGTGACGCTGCTCGGGCTTAGGAGATGAGAACTCGGCCGAAGATGTCAGATGGATTAGTCGCATCTGACACTATTGATCCTTCAATCAGGCGCACTGGCGTAGAAGGAGTACTTTGATTCTGCACTTTGAAGTTCGCTTACTTCTGGAGAAGCGGTCGAGATTCTTCTGATGTTCAACAGTCAAAAGAAATTGCCGACTTTATTTTAAAAGCCGAAAAAGTTTTAACAAGTAAATTCATTTTGTTTTATTTCAAGAATCGTTAATCATGTTAACAACGTCATTCTGTAAAGCTAAAACAAGTAAGAAATACAAACAAAAGCACAAGGGCTCAAATTTTATTGATAAGATGGAGATCAGCCAAACGCGTGATTCCAAAGAGTATATACAAAGTTAGAAAATGGTAATTTACAGGGAAAAGGGCTACGTTGAAACATAACGACCACTGTCCTTCTACCAACTTTGAATTCGGGACATCCTGAGCTTCTGTCGAAGATGACCTTGACTGGAGTTTTCTGACGGATGATGTAACTGCTGCTGAGGGACTTGCCTCTGTTGAACATTGTTACTTGCCATTATCCCTAATTTTTGCCTGGAATGTACTGTGATGTTTCCAATCCACCGGGATGATTTTTTCATGTCTCTAATTTTTGCCTGGACTGCCCTTTCGGGTTTTCAATCCACCGAGACGTTTTTTTTAAGAGAAGTATTTCTTGACTACGTCAACATTCGTGGGGTAGGAAAATTCCTCTCCGTCCATGGTTGCAAGTCTCAAGGCACCGCCTGAGAAAGCTTTAGTGACCACATAGGGGCCATCATAATTCGGGGTCCACTTGCCCCGAGAGTCAGTGAGAAACGATTGTATCTTCTTGAGCACGAGGTCTCCTTTTCTGAAGACACGAGGTCAGACCTTTTTGTCGAACGCCCTCTTTATTCTTTGTTGATACAACTGACCATGGCATAGTGCCGTTATTATCTTTTCTTCGATCAGATTCAGTTCATCGTGTCGGTTTTGACACCATTGCTTCGGTGAGCTTCACTTCCATCAGTACTCGGATTGATGGGATCTCTACTTCGATGGGGAGCACTGCTTCCATGCCATACACTAGAGAGAAAGGGGTATCCCCTGTTGAAGTGCGGATAGATGTACGATAACCGTGAAGAGCAAAGGATAGCATCTCGTGCCAATCTTTGTAGGTTACAACCATCATTTGAACGATCTTCTTGATGTTCTTGTTAGCCGCTTCTACTGCTTCGTTCATCTTGGGTCGGTAGGGAGATTAGTTATGGTGTTCGATCTTGAACTCAGCGCACAACTCTTTCATCATCTTATTGTTCAAGTTAGATCCATTATCAGTAATGATCTCGCTTGGAACACCATAACGACAGATGATATTGTTTTTGATAAATCGGACCACCACTTGTCGGGTTACATTAGCATACGATGCTGCTTCGACCCACTTGGTGAAGTAGTCAATGGCTACCAGGATGAACCGATGTCCGTTTGAAGCCTTAGGTTTGATCATGCCAATCATGTCGATTCCCCATATCGAGAAAGGCCATGCGGAAGAGAGAACTTTGAGATGTGATGGCTGTACATGAATTTTGTCAGAGTATATCTGACACTTGTGACACCTCCTCATTTACTTGTAGCAGTCGGATTCCATGGTCAACCAGTAATACCCTGCTCTTAAGATTTTTCTCGCCATTGTGTGTCCGTTGGCATGAGTGCCAAAGGATCCTTCATGAATTTCTTTCATAAGCATGTCTGCTTCTGGTGTGTCTACGCATCGGAGCAAGACCATGTCAAAATTTCTCTTATAGAGAGTGTCCCCGCTCAGGAAGAAGTTTCTAGCCAATCTTCTGAGGGTTTGTCTGTCTTTTCTGAGTGCCCCAGGTGGGTACTCTTGTTTCTGAAGGAAGCATTTGATATCGTGATACCAAGGTTTGTCGTTTATGACTACTTCAATCGTGAAGATGTAAGCGGGCCGTTCAAGGCGCATGATGTCAATCTTAGGTATGTCATTCCATTGACATACACTAATCATGGAAGAGATAGTGGCTAATGCATCAGCCATGTGATTCTCATCACGAGGGATGTGATGAAACTCAACTCTGTCGAAGAAAGGTAGCAACCTTCTTGCATAGTCTTTGTAAGGGATCAATCCTGATTGGTATGTGTTCCAATCTCCTTTTATCTGATTGATAACCAAGGCTGAGTCGCCGTATACGTCCAAGTTTTTGATCCTTAAATTAATCGCTTCTTCGAGACCCATGATACATACTTCGTATTCGGCCTCGTTATTCGTACACTTGAACGTAAGTCTGACGGTGAAAGCAATGTGGGTACCCTGAGGGGGTAACAATGACTGCCCCAATTCCGTTTCCATAATGATTAACTGCTCCGTCAAAGATAAGTCCCCATCGGGAACCTGGTTCTGGCCCTTCACTGGGTAACGGTTCATCGCAATCTTTCATCTTTAGATACATGACATCTTCATCTGGGAAGTCAAACCCGATTGATTCTTGATCGTCAATCGGTTGATGAGCCAAATGATTGACTAAAATACTTCCTTTAACGGCTTTCTGAGCATGGTACTCGATGTCATATTCTGACAACAGCATCTGCCAACGGGCAATCCTTCCCGTAAGAGCAGGTTTTTCGAAAACGTACTTGATTGGATCCATTTCGGAGACCAACCAAGTAGTATGACGAATCATGTACTGGCGAAGACGTTTGGCTACCCAAGCCAAAGCACAGCAAGTTTTCTCAAGCATCGTGTACCGAGTTTTACAGTCGGTGAATTTCTTGCTTAGATAGTAAATGGCAGACTCTTTCCTTTTGGTTTCGTCTTGTTGGCCAAGTACACATCCCATTGAGTCCTCTAGGACTGTGAAGTAAATGATCAGTGGTCTTCCTTCCATTGAAGGTGATAGAATCGGAGGATTCAACAGATATTCCTTAATACTGTCGAAGGCGGTTTGGCAGTCCTTTATCCAAATGCAATCCTGGTTCTTTTTGAGTAACTTGAAAATCGGCGCATAAGTGGCGGTCATGAGGAATATGAATTTGGAGATGTAGTTCAAATGTCCCAAGAATCCTCTGACTTGTTTTTCAGTTTTCGGAGAAGGCATTTCTTGAATTGCCTTGACCTTGTCAGGATCAACTTCAATTCCTTTTTGGCTGACGATGAACCCTAGTATTTTCCCTGAACGGACACCGAAGGTGCACTTGTTGGGATTCAAGCGGAGCTTGAATTTTCTTAGACTTTCGAACAATTTTGACAGATGTTCAACGTGCTCACTCTCTATTTTTGATTTGGCAATCATATCATCGACATATACCTCGATTTCTTTATGTATCATGTCATGAAACAGAGTAGTCATGGCCCTTTGATAGGTTGCCCCGGCGTTCTTCAAACCGAACGGCATTACCTTGTAACAAAAGGTACCCTATGGGGTAATGAACAAAGTTTTCTCCATGTCTTTCGGCGCCATTTTGATCTGATTATAGCCCGAGAATCCATCCATGCAGGAGAAAACTTTGAACTTTGCTGTACTGTCAACCAGCATGTCAATGTGTGGTAAAGGAAAGTCGTCCTTTGGACTTGCCTTGTTTAGATCTCTGTAGTCGACACACATTCTGACCTTTCCGTCCTTTTTGGGAACAGGTACTATGTTGGCTAACCATTGAGGGTAATCTGATGTGGCGAGGAAACCTGCGTCAATCTGTTTCCGTACCTCCTCTTTGATTTTGATGGCCATGTCCGGGTGAGTGCGTCTCAACCTCTGCTTTACTGGCGGACATTCCGATTTCAACGGTAAGTGATGTTCCACGATGCTGGTATCCAACCCTGGCATATCCTGATAGGACCAAGCGAATACATCGGGGAATTCTTTGAGAAGCTTTATCAAACTTTCTTTGACAGTTGGATTGAGCAGTGCCCCAATCCTGATTTCTTTTCTCTCTTGCTCTGAACCCAAGTTTACCGTTTCCAACGGTTCTTTGTGAGGTTCAATGGACCTTTCCTCTTGTCTGAGTAATCGGGAGATCTCTTCTGGAATTTTGTCGTCAACTTCTTCTTCAGCCCCAAATACCGGGAACTCAAAGTCGGGAGAAGGCATCGGATCGTATGTTTCAACGGGGTGTAAAACAAGCAATCTGCATGACGTGATGATTCGTGTTTAGAAGAGATAGAGAAAATGCAAGTGTGTGTAGTGTATTTCTTTTACTGCTTGTTTTTATTTTTGAATTGTTTTTTAGGATTACCATTTTCTGAAAAAGCAAAAAGAGAAAACAACAATTAATGCGAAAATTACAGAACGACGTTATTTTATTAATGAACAAGTCGATCCTTGAAACTACAGCCCTATAAAACAAAACTCTGTTGCTTTGGGCGAAGCGAAGAGGGAAAATTTACAGAAAGCGAGCCCTATCAAAACATCCGTTTCACCCGGGCAGGGTGAAAGGTTAAAGATGGCAATTACTTTGACTGATGGACGACCTTCGGAACCTCGACGGCAATCCATTGGCGGCGAACTCCTCGGTGAATCACAAAGTCTGGCACCTTCCTTGATTTGTCTTCAGAAATGACGCTGATTTCTGGTGGAGCAGGATCATTGGAATCTGCCTCCCAGGCAGAATTGTCGTAGGAGAATTCCTCTGTTGCATTTTGCAGAGTATTTGTGCTCTCAGCTGTATCTCTCCATCCAGTTGGCTGGATGTCTTCGAACCTGATACGAGAGCTTTCGGGAGCAGTGTACTTGACCATATAGTCAAGTTTTCCACTCGGTTGTCCCAAGGTCTCCCAAACTTCTTTGGAACTGGAGGAGTCATCTTTCTCGATGACGTTGACCTCGGGAAAAGCATAGTTGATGAATTCAAGTCCTGCAAACATTGCAAATTCATCGTCATGTTGAGTAGTTTCCGAATGACCTGAGTGTTGATCCCATGACATGGTGGGTACACAGGTATTCTGTTCAACGACGGTCAACTGATTTTCATTATTCGGCTGACTCTCTTACCCCAAGTCTCCTGGATAAGGTTGCCACATTGGCAGACCATCCATTGGGCCATAGTAATTGTGGTCAAAGTTATCTTTCATCGGAGTGTCTTCCTCTAATGAATTTGGTGGAGCACGACATCCTTCAGGATCACAATCTCCATATATTATTTCGACATCTGACCGTGGTATAAATCTCTGACTCTGTGCGGGATAGCAAAATGGCGTAGGCACCTCTTCCTGAGACATATAACCGTCCTCGTTCAGATAGGACTTCCATTCTTCATCTGTGTCAGAGGGACCTTCCTTATTGATAGCATGTACTGCTTGAGACACCGGGTGAAGGAAACCTCCACTGTGGAAGAAGTTTTGAAGGGGATGAAGACTTTCATCGTTGGCAGCTATCTGGGTACAGGTTGCAGAAAAACCAAGACCCTTCTTTGTTTTATTGTCAATAGGAATGACAAGCCGTCCCCATCCGGTTGTATCGGTACTCTCGTCCGCTTTGATAACATCGTTGTATGAGGAAATCGAGGTTCCTCCTTTGAACTGATTGTCCTTGCTTACCGACAGTGCTTGGAACTGCGTCCCAATAACATCATCGGGTTCTATACCAGTAGATGATAACAAGTTGCTCACAAGCAAGGCTTGTTTCCCACAAACCGTGACAAGCTGATCGTTCTGAACGAATTTTAGCTTTTGGTGGAGGGTCGAAGTGACTGCTCCAGCCTGATGTATCCAAGGTCTTCCTAATAAATAGCTGTACGTTGCCCGGATGTCCATGACCTGGAAAGTGACTTGGAAAGTGTGAGGACCAATAGTTATGGGAAGATCAACTTCGCCGATAACTATTTTTCTGGATCCGTCGAATGCTTTGACGACGACCTCGCTGACTCTCATCAGAGGGCCTTTGAATGATAATTGCATCAAAGTAGACTTCGGCATAACATTCAGGGCTGACCCTGTGTCTACCAGTACGCTGGCTAAAGCATCGTCCTGGCAGTTAACTGTGATATTGAGTGCCATGTTATGACGGCGACCCTCTTCGGGTAATTCCTCATCACTAAATCCCAAATTATTGCAGGAAGTGATGTTAGAGACAATACTATCGAACTGTCTGATTGTTACATACTGTTCCACAAAGGTTTGCTCTAAGACTTTCTGTAGAGCCTCCCTGTGGGCTTCTGAACTGAGTAACTGTGATAATACCGAGATCTTTGAAGGAGTCTGTAACAGTTGATCAACAATGTTGTATTCACTCATTTGGATGAGCTTCAACATCTCATCATCATTTTTCGAAAGGTCGGGATTACTGGATTCACCGACTGGTGGATCAGGAGTTTCCGTCTGAAGTTCCTTTTCCTTGTTAGGTTCCCCAACCCCTCGGTTGAAGATTCTACCGCTCCGTGTTACACGACTGATGTCTGCAATATTCACGACGGAGGGTAATGGAATTTCCTTTCCATTTTCAACTGTCGTTGCACCGTATTGGTAAGGGATAGCCTTAGTTGATTCATACGGTAGTGGTCCTGGCAGATAGATGACTATGGGAGCCCTCTGATTTTTCTGACCATCATAAGTAATCTCGATCTGTTCCAGGTTAGGAACCTTAGATTCGTCAAGTAGAGGGATAATGGCAAAAACATCCCTGGTCCTGTGATGACCAGAGATTGTGACAACATCCTCAACTTGATCGTCAAGGTAGTTCGGCATCCAGTTGATGGGCCCAGAACCCGGATATGGACGAATTTCTCCACGATCCACCTGACCCTGAAGAGCTGCTCTCACAAGGTAACACCCTTGGTTACTTTCTGAACAGACGCTACAATGGTCATAATTGTGTGGTGGCACCTGGCCACGCCCACTTTGAATATAATGTAACCTCACTAGGTTACCTTCCACTGATCGGACATCCTGACTTTGACGTCGAGTGGGATTCCTGTTAGTGATACTAATTTGCTGAGTATCTTCATCCATGTAGATTGGCATCCACCAATGATTTAACAAGTGCTGAAGTGCCTCCTGGACAAGGGTACAACCCTGATCATTTTTGCAACCCGCTTTACAGCTTTGATAGTCATGTGATATTAAGAATCCGAGTCGGACCTGCTCAACATGTAACTCTACCAGGCTGGTATTCATCAGACGAATATCGAAGATTTGAATCATGTTGATCTGATAGGGATTCCTATCATGGTAGTCCTGGATCCATCCAAGATCCATCTGACGCTGGAGGGCCTCTTGTATGAAAGAGCATCCCTGTTTATTTACCGAGCAAGTCAGACAAGAACTGTAATCGTGTCGTGGCAGATTATGATACTGGCTTTACCTTGAGTGCATCGCCACCAAGTCGACATTCATCACACGGATGTCGTGGTTCTGAATGATGTTAGAATTCGTGTAAACCATGTTAACTCCACGAACTCGGTGCTCTTGGATCCATCCGAGATCCATCTGTTCCTGTAGAGCTGATTGCACTACCGAACATCCTTGATTATCTTTAGAGCAGATATCACATTGATGATAGTTATGAGGTGGCATATGGCCATATCCACTCTGTCTACAATGCATCTTGACCAGATTGGTTTTCAACAAGAGTACATCGTGAATTTGATAGACATCGTTAGTCTCTTTCTCAATCAGGTTGACTGCAACTTTCTCGTGTTGAGGCAGCGGGTTCGTGAGAACATTGGGATTCGTATCTTTGAAAGATAAGAGCCCGCTCCTAACAAGCTTTTGCACGTCGGACTCGAAATTGAGACAAGTCTCAATGTTATGCCCTGAACCTCCTTGATGATATGGGCAAGTTTGATCCACCTTAAACCAAAAAGGTGGATTTTCCGGTACTGTAAGAGGAGACTTAGTCTGGATGTGCCCCTTAGCCAGTAGTAACGGAAACAGTTCTGCGTACGTCATGGGTATAGGATCAAATCCTGGTGGCTGTGTTGTACTGTTGTTGTTATATGGAGGACGAGCCTGCTGAAGAGGCTGTTGTGTCCTTTGCTGGTCAGGTTGGCTCTGCGTAACCTGAGGTTGATACGTAGGAATAGGCGCAAGGTTGATAGCAAGAGTCACAGCCGCTACTGGTTGATAACGTCGCCTTTGCTTTATGAGAGAGATATTCCCAATATCTTGCTCTTTTTTCGTAGGGAGAGCACTACCGTATTTTTTAGTACCGCTCGTCGATCCAGTGTCTTTTACCAAACGTCCTTCTCGGATGGCTTCCTCAAGACGTACGCCCATGCCGACCATATCGGTGAAATCACTGGGCACACTGGCAACCATTCGGTCATAGTAAAATGAGCTTAAGGTCTTTAAGAAGATCTTTGTCATCTCTTTTTCCTCAAGAGGTGGACAAATTTGAGCGGCAATTTCACGCCACCTTTGAGCATACTCCTTAAAGGTTTCCTTTTCCTTTTGCGACATTGATCTTAGTTGATCTCTGTCGGGTGCCATGTCCAAATTGTATTTGTATTGTTGGACGAAGGCAGTGCCAAGATCTCTAAAAGTGTTGATCGTGGCACGGTTTAAACCCATGTACCATTTTAATGCGGCACCAGTTAAACTATCCTAGAAGTTGTGAATCAGTAGGTCCTGATTCTCCGTCTGAGCTGACATCCGCCGAGCGTACATCACCAGATGGCTCTGAGGGCAAGAGTTACCCTTGTATTTTTCAAAGTCGGGCACTTGAAACTTGTGCGGGACTTTCACATTGGGGACCAAGCAGAGGTCTGCGGCGTCCTTTCCAAATAAATCCTGACCGCGAATGGCTTGCAGCTCTTTCTGCATTTCTAAGAACTGTTCCTGGAATTCCTCCATTCTGTCAAACATAGTTTCCTTTTTATCAGCAGGTATTGGTGGAATCTGTCCTTCCGGGACAGTGTGCACCACAGGGGGTGGGACCGTGACTACGGCAGTGAATCTTGGTGTTTCCCGAAGTTTGTAACCTTCAGGAGTCTTCAGTATGCCCCTGGCATCTTCGCTTTCCTGAAGTTTGTAACCTTCAGGCCCAGCGGCTTCTGTTGTGATTCCCTGATCCTCAGTGATCGGCGGAACATATCCTCCCGGGATATAGTTGACAGGTATGCCTCAAGGACGATCTTTCGGCATCTGATACCTAGGATCATTCTTCTCCACTATGGGTGCTGAGGTGATCTCTGAGATCACAGTTCTTTGTAGCTGAGCTTCTACCATGGCTTGCATGTCGTTACGAAGCTTTCTCATATCCTCTCTTAGAGCGTCGATCTCTTCTTTCAACTCTCTATTTTCTTCCTCAAGATCATCCATCTTTTTCTGACGATTGGCCCGAGTATTATACGAATGAGACAGTTTGACTCTAGAATCGAGACACAAACGTGAGATTCGTAGGTAAGAAGAATTCGCGATGTGAGAATGATGAATGCAATGATTATATTAATTATTTTTTGGTTTAATCAAAATAAACTTTGACAATTAGATTGCAAATATCAAACAGTGGGGAAACCCCTTTTTATTGAATTCAAAGGATTACTGAAATGGAAATACAGTAGATTACAAGGTACAGAAACAGAAACCTAAGCTAATGGGTCCCGAGTCCTCTCTGAAGAGAAATCGGGTGCTGATTCTGGTATCTTCCTTTTCTTTGACCGGGGTTCTTGGGCCGTTGTCGGGTTGTCATTCCTTTGCCAAGTGAAAGGAGCGAGTAAATTCCTTTGGTCATCTTGATTCTCCAGAGCATGTTGCTCCAAAATTTCAATCAGAGCATCTTTCTCTTTCAGTAATTGCTGTATTTTGATGCACTCTACGTCGAGGGTGCGGTACTTGTTCTTCCAAGACCTCTTCTCCCATTGAACTTTGTTGAGAGTAACCTGAAGCTTTTCAGTTTCCGTCATGAAGTACATGACAGATTCCCTCGGCGGAAGAATTCCGTAACGAGGATAAGGCATTTTTAGCTTGAGAGCTCTAGTTTGTACCCAATGGAGATAAGGCTCCATTGAGACACAGTCCGGTTTTCCTAGAGACTCCCGTCCTTTCTTATGAACGTGCTTCCAACCGTGCACTATTTCCATCTTTAGTGCTCTGTCATTTTCTCCTTCCTTGAAGAAAAGACCTTCCAGATGAACACCCAGTGGGATGTGTCTCATCGGGTATCCAAATTGACGAAGAACCAATATCGGATGGTAGTTGATTCCTCCCTTAGTTCCTATGAGGGGTACGTTGGGGAAGTTTCCACAACGGTCAATGATCCTGATTCCCTCAAAAATCCTATTACACCAATTTATATCAGAGTTGGTAAGAGACATGATCTTCTGCGACCAACGTAAGACACTCTTGCAATTCCAAAAAGCAGCAGACTTGGGTAAGTGCGAGATAAACCATTTATAAAGCAAAGGTACACAGCATGTGATCTCCCCTCCGCTGTACAAATTTCCCAAGTGTACAGAATGATACGCATCTGCGAGCAAAGTCGGCACAGGGTTTCCAATGAGAAAAACCTTAATGGAGTTAATATCGACGAAGTTATTAATGTTGGGAAACAAAAATAACCCGTAGGTGAGCAAGATAAAGATGCTTTCAAAAGCAGTCACGTTCCCTATACTGGCAAAATACAGGGCTTTCTTCATCAAGAACTGGGCTGGAAAACCTTGGATGCCACCCTTAGTGGTCATGTGAGTCCTGACCTCTGACTCGTCCAAATGAATTGCTTTTGCAATGGTCTGATTCTTTGGAATTTCTTCCAGTCCAGAAAATGGAGCTCGATCGGTGATATGTAGATTAATCAGATGAGAATACTCCTCCAGCGTTGATGATAGCTGGTAATCCGGGAATGTGAAACAGTGATAAATCGGATCGTAGAATTGAACGAGCGCGTCCATGATTCCCTCAATCACATGGACTCTTAACAGTGGTAGCAAACCTCCGTGCTTGGCTCTGAAAGCCTCAGGGTTAGTGATCATCCTTGCTAACCTTCTCAAATCCCCTAGTTTTGGAACCTTGAAGGTGTACGTATGAGTTCTCCTTCTACCGAAATCCATTAGCGTAATCCTCTTTTCTCTGATACTTACAATCACAGTCTTAGTTTAATTTGAAAAACAGAGAGACTAGAAGAGAAGTTTTTTTGAATGTTTTAATGTTTTTTTAAATGAATGCATGAATGCAACACACAAAAACATAGAAAAAACATGGGGTCAAAGGGTCGTTGTCATGACGTCAAGGCTCTACCCATCCCCAAAGGTTTATACTAGGGTGATTTTTATACCTGTACTCATTATCATCAGCTCCTCCCAGGAAAGCAAAACAACAAGCGGATCGCCAGCGAGTTGTAGTGCAATCTTAGAGTAAGTGCCATTCACCGAGAATAGATCACCAGCCTCAAATGAGGGTAGTATCGCGTAACAACTATTTCCGATAGTTTCTGCACTACGAAAGGGTTTGGCTCCTCAGCTTCTCAGGCATCACAACCGACCCATTGTCTAGGTGAGAGAATGGTTACATTAGGATGCCTCCACTGAGGTTGATGGTCGACCCCATCGCCATCACTTATCTTAAGTGTATACTCAATCTCACCACATGCGGCATCACACGCATTCCCAGTAGCAGAAAAATAAACACATATTCAATTAGGAAAAGCAGTATATATATTTGTCCTAATCATCCTAGACCTTTAAAGCTAAGAATCCTAAGTTCCTGACAGAAATGGCTCCCCGGCTGAGTTACCACTCTGTAGTTTCTACACAAGGAAAACAGAAAGAATGAAAGAAGGGCCCCACGGTGGGCGCCATTTTTCTGTAGCGAGCGATTTTGGACGCGGTTCTTAAGCGCTGGTCGCTCTCTGCGGTTGAGCTTACTACTACAGGTCGATTCATTTTTATCCTATTGTGAGCTGAATAAGGAAGGGAAATATATGTCTCCAATTAACCCTGCTTGCATACTGAGTTTAAACAGCGGTCTGTTAGGTTACGAATGCTATCAATGTGGGGGGGCCTTTGTACTGGTTATTTGTATTTTCGCCAGTACGGTTTTCTTTCTTTTCATTTGGACAGAAGGTTTCTGGCGGGGAACAAGGATTAGGATGTTAGGACTGATGCTTTTTGAATTACTGCTTTTGATTGATGGAGATATGGGATTTGGGTTTTTTGTTGATTGTGCTCGCTAAGATCTTTTCTTTCGATCTTATGCCTACGTATTCCCGTTTACCGAAACAGGGAAATCAGAGCGTTCGTAGTTCCTCCTAGTCTATGGGAGGAAATGGTTGTTTTTGTGTCTTGTTCAAAGCCCAAGACGTGAAGCGAAAGGTGATTTGTATCTTGTTCAAAGCCCAAGATGTGAAGCTGAAAAGTCTATTTGTGTCTTGTTCAAAGCCCAAGACGTGAAGCTGAAGGACCTCGACTTTAGAGAGAATTTGTCATCTCTAAAGAAGGGTTTGTCTGTCACAACTGTTGGGTGACTGGTTATAAAGGAGGATTACTTTAACCGGGATACGCGGATCCCAGTAATGCCATAATTTCCTTTATAGGGGATTTTTAACCTAAAGGAGAAGACTTTAACTCAGTGTAGAGCAATGCCATCTTTCCTTAGGAATTTCTTATGCTAAAAGAGGGACAGTGGCATGGATGTAGATGATCCAGAGGCTTGCCGCTTACAGCGATTAGATGAAAGGGAAAGGAGTTGTTGATGTTTGTGTACTGTGAACGAGGCACAACTTTGATGCTAAAAGGTTAATTGGATTAACCAGTGGTTTTCTTATACAAAGCCTAAGAGGAGGCTATTATGTGTCTCGTACAAAGCCCGAGAGAGAGGCTAAAAGGTTTTTGACTCAACGAGGGAGTCTTTTGGTATCTCGTATAAAGTCCGAGATGAAGGCTATTTGACTCAACAAGAGAGTTTTTTTTGTATCTCGTACGAAGCCCGAGATGGATGCTGTTGTTTGTTTGGCTCAATAAGAACCTTTTTGTATCTAGTATAAAGCCCGAGATGGAGGCGAAAGGGGTGATTGACTCAACGAGAGAGTCTCTTATGTGTCTCGTACAAAGCCTGAGAGAGAGGCTAAACGTTATTTGACTCTGCTGGGGAGAATCATTGTACAAAGCCCAAGAGGAGGCTAACTTCATTGAAGAAGGATCATTATACAAAGCCTAAGAGGAGGCTATGGTTACTGTTTCAGTTGAGTGATAGGTCCAGTATACAGATTTTGAAAGAGAAAATCAGTTCTTATATGAGCAACACTGTACTCAGGGATTTGATTCAAGGATCCGGGTTATTCCTGTTCTTTAAGGAAGCGGGAAATCTGAAGGGTATTGAGACTGTCCGAGTCTGCGGGTTTCCTTCCTATTTAACGAAGGGGTCACTTGAGAATATCTTTGAGATTCAAGGAAGTTAGACTGTCCAAGTCTAGAGTTTCATCTTTTGTACTGTGCTTTGAGAAACAGTAGTAGACTCTATGAAAGGACTGTTCTATGAACATGACTAGGTTCTGTTCCTATACCTCTAGGAGGTCGTCCGGACAATTTATACAAAGCCCAAGAGGAGGCTGGAAACTTTTAAGAAGCCGATCGGTCCTTGTACGAAGCCCAAGAGAAGGCTATCATTCCCGGAGGAAGAGATCATTATACGAAGCCTAAGAGGAGGCTGTGGATACTTCTAAGAAGCCGACGGGTCCTTGTACTAAGCCCAAGAGGAGGCGGGGTTACTTTTAGGAAGCCTGTGGGTCCTTGTACGATGCCCAAGAGGAGGCCGATGCTTTAAAGAAGCCCGTGGGTCCCCAAACCCCGAGAAATTCAAGGCAAGCTATTCACAAGGAATAGATCAAGTCAGGAAAGTTCGAGAATTTGGAAGAAACTCAAAGATGCCATTCACGGAGAATACATTCATCTTTGGGAGTAGAGTTTCTTGACAATTCCTAATGAGGACAGCCGAAGAGAAGACTGTATCTGGTGATCCTATTGGGGATCTAGTTGTCTATTTCTACGAATAAACGAAACGGCTTTACCTAGTGCTAGACGTAGTTGCCGGGGAAACTCTAAATATCTATACTATTATTACACAGTTGATATGAGTTTATGAAAGAAGACTTACAGCGAAACAGCCCCACAATACAGTTATATATATATGAGTTTATGAAAGGAGACTTATAGTGAAACAGCCCCACAATACAGTTATATACATATGAAAGCGGTAAATGAAAGCGGGTAAACACTTACTCGGTTGTAGAGCTTCCATGCTGTTTGGTTAGTTGTTCAACAAAGAAAGATTGAAAACAACAGTATATTCAAAATCAAAGGAGAAAGTGATTTGAAATAAAAAGATTTGGGGCTTACAGCTCAAGGAGAGGCCCAGGGTTTTATCAGTGAGCGCACTGTTGAATTTGTACAGAGGGACTTATACAAGTGACTGAGGTCCAAAAAAGGGTTTCTGTACAAAGGGATGGGTCTTACACTCTCTCAAGAGGCCCAAAGAGTTTTTAAGAAAGGAAATGGGTCTTACTACTCGAGGGTAGGCCCATGGTCTTTATTTTCAAGATGAATATTCACTTTTAAAATGCTTAAAAACAATTGAAAATGAATTTATTCACAAAAATACCAACTATATTAAATGAATAATATAAATTTGATTTATTTGTAGAATAAAATATTTTACTATTTTTGTGATTTTTCAGAAAAAGAACCAATAAAAAATAATCAAAATTGAAGGAGTTATTAATTTTCCAAATCATTATAAAATAAAATGAGAAAATATAAAAAAGAGGGGTTGGGTCTTACACTCTATTAGAGGCCCAAAGTGTATTTTTGTACAAAAGATGGGGATTACAACTCAGGGAGAGGCCCAAAATATTTTCAGTTTGAAAATGGCGATCGCGCCGAGATTTTTAACGTATCGGGACTTATACAATAGCAGAGGCCCAAAATTGTTTTGGTTAAAAGGGGATTGGGTCTTACACTCTAATAGAGGCCCAAGTGTTTGAAAAAGATTTGTTAGGGTGAAAATCAAAGAAAACCCCAATTTCATTTTTTTTAGGCATTTTTCCAAGAAAAATTAAGTAAAAAATGATAAAAATATCAAATAAAATCATTAAATAATGATTAAAGTTTATGAAAAAAATATTTTATCCACTTAAATATTTAAAATCATTTTGGTTTTAAAAAATCAAGGAAAAAAAAAGAAATCATTTTAAAAGCATTTAAAACAATTTAAAACACTATTTTTAAATATATTAAAAATAATACTTTTTTTGTGATTTTTTGTGGATTAAAATATTATGGGGTATGAATTGAAAAATGATGATTTTTTGCTATGTAAAAAATATTGGTTGAGTTTGGAAAATAAAAAGTAAGAAAAAGAGGAAAGATATCAAAATATCATCTCCGACATTTCTTTTGGGGTAAAAACGAGTACCGAAACTTTAATTTTCAACACGTTTTTTATCAAATTTCAAACACTCATAACTCTCTCAATTTTTATCGGAATCAAAATCCGGAAGTACCTATCTTGACCGATTTTTCGCAAGGAATCCGATGGTACCACACATACACACTGAAACTCGACGTACAAAACACGAAAATCGAAAAACCAGAACTGCGCGTAATTCGAAAACATCGTTTCGCGCCAAACTTCTGACACGCGTAACTCTCTCGATTTTTAACCGAATTAAGATCCGAAAGAGTCTATCTTGACCGATTTTTCGCGAGAAATCCAATGGTATCACTCACGCACACGGAAACTCAACACACAAAATGCAGAAATTGAAAAACCAAAACTGCACGTTGTTTTCGACGTCGTTTCGCGTCAAATTTCCAACGCGCGTAACTCTCTCAATTTTCATCGGAATTGAATTCCGTAAAAACCTATCTTGACCGATTTTTCGCAAGGAATCCAATGGTGTTACTTATGCACACTAAAACTTAATGTATAGAACAAACGAATCAAAACAACCAGAACTGGACATGATTTTAAAACAACCAAAATTCCACATATAAACATGTTAAAATGCAAACAGTGGGAGGATCACAACATACACATTAAGGACTACATTTTTGCCTCAAGAATTGTTCAATATGATGCATGTATGTGGACAACAAAGGAAAGCATGATTCAAAGAATTCAAGTTGTGAATTTTACCTCTTTTTTGGAGATTTTGGGCAACCTACCAAGTGCTTTGTTCCAGAAACGATTTGATGCTTTGGACAACCTCAAATGACCTCTTAGAAGCTTTTAGGATGGTTGGAATCGGATGGAAACCTCTGGAGCAAGTTTGAGCACTTTCTCGCGAAATGGTCAAAAGTGGCCAAAATGCCAACTCTCTCAAATGGTGTTCCAGATGTGTGGCACCATTTGGGACAGTCCAAGGATGATATTTAGAGTGTTTTTGAGGTTTTATCTGGTTTGGAAAGTGACTGAATCAAGACATGGCTTGAAAAATGCAAAAAAGTGTCATTTTGAGGTTTTGAGAGGTGACTTTGTGATGTTGTGATTACAGGTCACTTTTGATGGTTTGCACAGCTTACATATGATATATATGAGGTGTGAGTGTGATTAGTTTGAGTGGAATTGCTCTCTAGCTCAAAAACTCAGAATTACTTGCTTTGGAAGGCAAATTTGAGGTGAAAGAAGAGATTTTGAGGAAAGCATCTGTTTGATGGCTTTGGTGTACTCAAACTGAACACAAATAAGCTCTATTTATAGTGGAGCAAGTTTGTTTTGGGATCCACAGTGAATGGCAACTGCAGCAGGTGTTTGTTCCATGTTGGCCAATGGAAATGCAAGTCTCCTCTAGCCATTAACTAGAGGTTAGGGCACAGGGCTGTGGTTCCCTTGGTCTTGGATAAGTCTTGACTAATTTCAGATGAGAATGGCTCAGTCCATGCCACCTCTAAGCATCCATTAAATGCTCCAAACCAAAATTGAAGTTTTGTCCCTCTTTTAGGGATTTCTAGGTTTTGGCATGTTTTTTTTGGTTCCTTGGACTTGGGAGGTTCATGGATCAGATCATCCCACTTGGATTTGATCCTTAGATGTGTCCAAACTGATGACAAGGCTTGAAAATTCGTGTGGCACAAAAAAGTGCAAATCAACCCTGAAAAATTCAGCTTCAGCAAGGCCTTTTGTAAGATCCATAACTCCCTGCTCGAGTATGCTACATGGACGTTCTAGGACTTTCCGGAAAGCTTAGATGACGTGCTTCAACTTTGATGTTTGACATTAGACCTGGTTCAACTTGGATCATGGAGAAAAACAGCATTGAAGTTGGGACATTGTGCTGAAATTACAAGGCAGATGTTTGGCTAAGTGCTGAAAAATGTCAATTTTAGGTTTTTAGCCATTTTGATCCAACAATAACTCAAAATCCATGATGAATTGGGATGAAGTGTAGTTGAAACTTTTGTAGAGGGCCATGAGGGCTACAAATCCATCTTTGGATGGGGAAAAATGGCTTTGTGGTTTAGGAGTTATGATCCTCCAAAGTTGGTACCCTTGCCACTTTTTTTCATAACTTAGAAAATTTTCTAAGTTTTTATGGTTACCCCTTTTACAAGTTATCCCACTTTCTTTGATTTTTCTTGATGAATGATGATTCCAATCACACATTAACATCATTTTAGGGTTAAAAAACCATTTTTATGAAAAATTTCAAAAAGTCAGAGTTTGACTTTTGTGCACAGTTGACTTTTTATCAGATGAATTCCAAACTATGCGATCCTTTAGGAAATCATGTCCTTGACCTAAATCAAAATTGATGTACATGTTCCATGGGTGTTATAGGGTATATTTAATCGTGTCCCATGACTTGGGAGCATGTCCTGGTCAAAAGTCAAAGCTACAGTTGACTTTTCTCGCGAAACCCTAACTGTGGTTCAGATGAAATTGAAACTTGTTGCTCAAGCTTCTTGGATCAATCCATTGTTGCAAATGGATCAATGTGGTGTGTTAGGGATCCTCAAATCCTCTCTTGAGGTCTTGGCTCGTGTTTTGTCCCAAAAGTCAACTTAGGGGTGAATTAGGTCAAGAAACCCTAATTCCTGATTTTTGATGTATGCATCCCCTGAGGCTAAATTGACTTGATGATGGGGTTTATGATGTTCCATGGAGCATTTTAGGTTATGCTTTGAAGCATTGGCTCATGCCCAGAGGAAAATTTCCATCTGGAGGCCCTAGTCGACCAAACCCTAATTTGGTGACACTGGCGATCCTGAGGCTTGATCCACCTAGAAGGGAGCAGCCTTGTGCTTAATCCTTGAAGTGGGAGTCCTCTTGATCCATTGTGGATATTTGAGAGGCTAGACAAGTTGAAGATCATGTCATTCCTTGATTGATCCTTTGTCTAAGAGTTCTGCGAGGGCTTGAAACCCTAAATCCTGTTTGTAGTGAATGCTCACCCACCTTTGGGGAGACTAATGAGGTATGATGGTTCCTCCATATTGTGCTGATGATTTGCACAATGATGGGAAATCTTAGTGGTCAAAATTTGGGGTATGACACATACACATAACTATCAATGCATCAAGTGCATCGCACTACAACTATACAACACACAGTCAATAACTGCCAGCTCATACGACAACAACGATCTACAACCACAACACACCTCCACTCCACTGAATCCATCACTTCAACTTCGACACAACAACAACGACTATCCACGACTACAACACATACAAAAACGACACGAAACCCAATTAACACATCCAAGAGTTGGAATTCTGGTATTGAAATTGATTTTAACAAAAAATACGTGAAACCAGATTTCCAACGCTTCGAACGGCGGCTAAAACAGACATACGAGTTAAAAGTTACGAATCTTTGAAGTTTAAGAAAGTTCTGTCCGTTCAGCATCAAAACATCACTGCCACCCCTCGCCACGAGTTCGCTCAGCGAACTCTCATTCGCTAGAGGTTCGCCTAGCAAACTGGCCAGCGCATACCTCGCCAGAGGTTCGCTTAGCGAGCTTGCCAGCGAAGGCCTCCCTTCCTTACAAAACCAGAGAGTTCCACTTTTCCTTCTTCATTCGCTACCCATTCGCCCCGCGAATTGGGGCTTCGCCAGGAGATTCGCTTAGCGAATCTGGGGCGAACCTTCGCCCAGCGAATCGTTCATTAGCTTAGCGAACATTGCGAACTTGCACTTCTGCAGTAGCGACGATCGCACCATTCCAGACCCAATTTCTCTCGATTTGGTCCCCAAACAACCCAATCATGCACATACAACCACAATTATTCATATACACATTTAGAAATAGAAAATCATGACTCAATTAATCAATTTTCATATTATCCCTCTAATCAAACCCTTAGACATACACGATCCCAATCCCCAAATTTTCACAAACACAACAGGGAGATCCTAATATTTTATCTACCCTCATACAAATAATATGTAACCCTTAGAGATTAAAGAACCCCACCCTTACCTCAGATGAAGATTCTTCCGATGTCTCTAGGCCTCAGCTCTGCTGCTCCCTTTTCCTCAGAGCGCTTTCACCCAAAACGATCGATCAACCTCCTCTTCTCCCCTTTCCAATTTTTCTTATTCCAAATATGACCCTTGGACCCCAATTATGCTTTTCCCCTTCTTATCCCTACTATTCCTCATAACTGGACCATATTGCACTCCTCATCTTCCTACTCATTTTATCCTATTTAAATTAAATAAAATAATTAATCTAATTATTTTAAATCCAAATAATTCCAAGGTCTCCACTCCATACTAAAGCAACCCCACCTCCACCAACCCACACATAATCCTACAGAAACATACCGCATCATTCAATTTTAATTACGAAAAATAATTAAAATAAATCAGGGTGTTACAATACGCCCCTCGTACTTGGGAGGCCACGAGCTGGGAATCCATGAAGATTTTCACTTCCTTAGCGCCCAGGTCCTCGGCCAATCATAAGCCTGCAAGGAATGCTTCGTACCTGGCTTGATTGTTCGAGGTTGGTGTTGTACCCCAAATTTTACCTCTTAGATGTCATAACATCTTTTGCATGAGCATCATAGATCAATCACCTATGCATTGTTAACTAACCATTTTATCAGTTTTTGTTTGTTTTGTTTCACTTCTAAATAAGGTTTTGTATCACCTATGCTCTGTATGGTGTGGTTTGAGATTCAATGGCAGTTTGACCTAATCTTGGTCAAACAAGTGGTTCGTATCAGTATCAGGTTATCAGGTCGTGGTAGAGATTCTGAATCAGGGTTTTGGTCCTCATCCAGTCATTTGTTTCATAAGTGTACACTCAAGGCACGAGGATTAGGGTTTCTCGCCCTTGGAGTTTATGATTGACAAATATCGTTCAGTTGAGTCTTCTAAGGCTAGCTGGTTCATGGTGTATGCAATACTGTTTCAGTTTAATTGAGGTTGTAAAGCCATCAAAGAGATTAGAGCAGTTGGTACATTTCAAGTTGTGTGCAAGTGTTTGGTCATGTAGTTTAGGATTTGTGGCAATCAAGTGCAATTGTCAAGGTTTAGGTGTTGTTCAAGTGTGGAAGCATATGTCCATTCCCGTAACCGTTTTATCCATGTTTCATTATCCATTTTCATTTCATAATCCAATCCCACATCTCATTTTCAATTTAATCCACTTTCCTAAACCATTTTTCTTATCCAGTTACCCATTTCGATATCCAATCCACTCTTATCCATTTTGCTTTAAGCCATTAAATCCATCCATATTCCGTTTTTTGGTTTCATATCTATTTTCAATTCTAATCCATTTCCATTTTTCCAAATTTCATTTACCCATTTCCATCATCTTATTCAATTTATTTTCCCATTTTTTCTAAATCCATTTTCAAATCCATATCCACATTTTCACATCAATTATCCATTTATCTCTAACCATAAACCATTTTTCAATTCAATTTCCAAATCCATTCCCAATTTCATTTTAATTCAAATAAATACATTCCAATTTTAATTCCATAATTATCCACATTTTTCTTAAACCATTTCCAAATAATTTTCTTTTAATGCTTCAATTTCTTTCATTCCAATTTCATTTAATTTCCCATTTTGGTCCAAAAACATTCAAGTTCAATTCAAGTGTCAATTTCAACTTCATCCAATTTATTCTAAATTCTATTTTATTTTCATTCAATTTAAAGGTCCATAAGTTATTTGTTGTTCACCAAAAGCCCATAAAAGGTCCATTTACATCCACTTAGTTGCAACAAATATACGAAAAAATAATAAAATTTCTGTCACAAAAGGCTTTGTCCTACAACAACCTCTCCATGCTACAAAACTCTGCATCTCTACCCTAATGTTACCTACACAATATCCAAAACCTGCTATTAAGTCTCCAAGCCAAGTCAAAACCAAGACATCTCCACAAACTGCCAAAACATCCTGAAAGCAACGGGTCAGCATGAAACGTGTATCATACGTTGCACATCCCAGGCGCAACAACATTCATATTTGCACCAAAATACCATCTGCACGGTCCTGCAAAATCAAAAGAAAAAACTTTATCATGTGTAAAACACAACCTGCCAGAAATTCTGCAATTCAAACCTGCAGAACCTGAACCTTGAAAGCAACAACATAGGCCAGAATGGATAGAAAAGAGAGAGGCGGGAAGAGAGGGAAGGGAAGTTTTGTTTTTGAAATGATAAAGAGGAGGGATACCTTCTGTTCCGGGGAGCTTCAAGAACAGATGTAATCCTCACAAAACACTCCAATCTCTCTCCGTTCAACTCACCATCACCTTCACAAATTTTCTTCACCAAAATCTCGTTCGGATACTCGCCCTTTAACCAAAACATCACAAACCATTCCAAAACCCACAAACCAGAAAGGATGAAGAGAGTTTAGCTCGAGACACAACCTCCAATCTCTTAACCTTCTTTCACCTTCCATTCAACAACACACCTCCATGAACTTTTTTTTCACTCCCACGCTGCCACAGACAAAATCCAGACTAAATGCAACTTTGCAAACCACCTGATACCAAATCAATTTCGAGCAGAGACAGAGAGTTGAATAGAAGAGAGAAAGCTAATGAATTAGTATTTAGAAATCAAACCCGAACTCTGTTTCATCGCGTGAACCCTCCACGCGACCGTCCACTTCTAATCCCTGACTTCCATAACAACACAACGAACAACCCTTTCCTCGGAACCCTCTTCAAAAACACTCATCATTCCTTCAATCAACACCCATCACCACAACATAATATTCACACGCGGCGCATCATACCTTTCTTCAACCCATCACCATACAAACTAATCCTTCAATCCTGAAAAAAAACCATCCTTTCAAAACACAACAGAACCGTGAAAAGGAGATGAAGAGAATGTGAATCTCAGCGAAAACGAAATCAGAACTCACAACTCACCATAACCGAAGCGGGCCAAACGATTCGACGAAGAAGTTTGGAATTCAGTATGATGCGGTTCCGGTTTCATCGTCTTGATGTGCTTCCCGTCTCTTCATTTGCTGAGAAGGACTGTGAATAAGGTGGTCCTTTGACCAGGAAGGGCGTCGTTTTCCTTTTTTTTCTGACCTGATGAGTTTGTTTTAAAAAGAGAAATCCATTTCTTGAAAAATCGTGGCTTTGTAAGCTGTTGTTGGAACGTGCTGGACCGTGTTGATAATTTTAACCTAAATATTTTTTTTTCTATCTTTTTGTTTTCTAACTAAACCTAAAACCCAATTGGGCTTCTCAGCCCATATAGGTACACATACACACCCTTCCTGCGCTAAACCCCCCTCTGTTTTGGTTTCTTATTTTTTAATTCATTTTATTTTGTTTTACTATTTTGATTTTTATGTTATAAAACTTGTTACTATTTATTGTTTTCATCACTTATTTTATCAATTCCATTTTTATTTTCTTTTCAATCTTGGGCCAATGATATATAAAAATCGTGACTTGGTGGTTTATTTCAAATCACTAAATATCTTGATTTATATGAGGCCATTTTATTTTTATTTTGTTGGTCAATGAAAGTTAAATATCAAGATTATCGATTTACCGATTTAAATCTTGATTAAGACGAGACCAATTTTATTTTTCATTACAATTCCATCTTCTTTTATTGGTCAATGAAAGTCGAATATTAAGATTATCGATTTGCCGATTTAAATCTTGATTAAGACGAGGCCAACCTTATTTTTCATTTCGATTTCATTATCTTTATTTTGGTCGATGATATAACAAACTTCCTGGTTTGGTTGATTTCATTGAATCGATAAAACTTCGATCGATATGAGACCACTTTCTCTTTATTTCAGTTTTATTCACTTTTTTGTCGATGAAATTCAAGAATTGTTGATTATCGATTTCTCAATTAAATCACGATTAAGACGAGACTATTTCTATTTTATTTCATTTTTAATTTCTTTGAGTACTAACTTTTCATTTCTCTCTTTGGTGATACTTGTAAATATTTCTGATAAAGTCTTGTGGAGGACCCTCTTTGTTCTTGTTATGATTGTGGTTGCCCGTTTCGTTTAACGCTTCCTAAATACTATTCCAAAGGAAAGTTCCCCTCAGTTGGCTCATAAGTCAATAAACCAATCATCCCACATTGGCCTCATAAGAGCCTTTCCCTTTTCCTGGCCTCATAAGAGCCACGGAATCATAACTTAGCAATAGGTTAGAGTTCTTAAACTCTATGTGATTCTCATCATCATGAGAACTCACTTTTCCCATCATAACTTAGACTTAGAGAGTTTCTTAAAACTCTAAATGAGCTCACACTCATTTCCCCATGGAACTTTGGCCATAGTCAATGGTTCCTCTTTCACCCTTAGTTAGGTGAATTACGGTTTCTCTGATTCCTTAGTCAGATACGTAGGCACAAGATGCGACGTCTTGGCGAGCAAACTTAGTGTATATACCATAGGTCTTTACCTTAGCCTTAACATAGATATCTTAGCAAACAAACATAACATACCACAAACTAAACAAGAGGTTCCTGTAGAGTACTACAGATACTTAGGGTGCTGATACCTTCCCTTAGTATAACCAACCCCCGAACCTTAGATCTCCCCCCTTTAGGTTTTCTCGATCTTGAACCTTTCCTTTAGATAAATCAAAGTCGGTGGTGAATTCAAAGAAATGTGATGCAAGTTAATTAATAGCTTGTTATCCGATTCTCACCGCAACAGAAATGGCGACTTCACTGGGGAGACTTATATTTTTAAGGGTTAAGCCCACCTTGTTTCGTTTATGTTATTTATGTTTGATTGCTATACTTGTACATATCTGTATATATCTATATACCTATTTTGCTTGGGATCTTCTGTGTGCAGGGTGTCACTATTGAGTGGTGAGATAAATCCTAACCCAGATTTGTGTGCAATTAGGATAAGACGATGGTATTCAAGGAGGCTTTGAGGGAGTCAAATCTTGAAAAGTTGAATTGAGACACCATCACTCAGTTAAGGCCCTCTTGAGAGTCTAGTCATGTTGAACGAATCTGTTCGTGAAAACGTGCTACTCTTAACCTAGGAGCCCATGATATTGAGGACCGTAGTTACCAAACCCCACTAAGCCTTTTTAGGATGTAGTGCGGTGACCATGATGGAGTCCATTTCTGAATTGGTTGTCACGCGATACTACACTCAGACGAGATCCTCTTGAGAATTTTATTGATTACCAAGTCATTTGGGAAATCCTTAAAATTCGAAAGACGGGTTGTCGACTCTGGGAACTTTTTAGAACCCTGTTCTGCAGATGAAAACCCATAGTACACACCTTTTGGGATGGGTAGACCATGACTCCATGCTCGTGATCTTCAAACCTAGGCCCTCATTTGTTTACTTGTACATATGTGTGAATATGTGAATACCAGTATATGTGTGTTTATGCATACATTTATACATTCATGATAGCCCTTTGGTTTCAAGGAACTCGGACGTTTATTTCCTTTGTAAAGATCAATATAGATTATGATTTTATAAAACAAAACTTTTCAGTTTTCCAAAAACATTTTTACAACTTGCCTTCGAGTTCCTTGAAACCATTCGGCTTGCATTAGCATTGCATGTGCATTTGCATTGCATGTGCATTTCTCAGTCTTGAGTCTCATCCATCCTCTGTCTATTACCCAGTAGACCTCTCGAAGCCAGCATTGGACTTGAAGTAACTTGTGAAGGATCATGAACTCAGAAGAGCAGAGCCAGTTTGTGACCAGAGCAGATTTTGACTTGTTGAGAAACCAGTTGGATCATATTATGACAGCCTTGGCAAAGAAAGATGACAACACTCAGAGGACTATTATCGCTCAACCTGTGCAGATTCCTGTTGAGAATCAGGTTATACAAGAACATACCATTGTCCAAGATGGACATTCCTCTTCTGTTGATGTCGTGGAATATCGTAGCTTCGCGTTCTCTGAGCCAGATTCCCAAGAAGCAGTCCCTGTGATGAAAACCAAGTACCCACGAGACGTTGAGTTAATGGAAAGATGTCGTGCCTTGGAAGAAAAGCTTGATGCACTTAAGGGTCGTGACTCTGCTGATCTGAATGGTTTGAACATGTGTTTGGTACCCGACCTTGTGATACCACCTGTTGCGGTGAGAATAGGATAACAAGCTATTAAGTTAACTTGCATGACATTTCTTCGAAATTCACCACCGAGCTTTGATTTATCCAAAGGAAAGGGTAAAGAACGAAAACCCTAAAAAGAGAATCTAGGTTCGGGGGTTGGTTATACAAAGGGAAGGTATTAGCACCCTTAATATCTGTAGTACTCTACAGGAGCCTCTTGTTTGTGTTTGTGTTATATTATGTTTGCTTGCAAAGGAGTTGTGCTAAGGGAAAAACCTGGGGGTTAGTATCCAAGCATGCTCGCCATGATATCGCATCTCGTGCCTACGTATTTGGGCTAAAAAGAATCAGAGCATTCGTAGTTCCCCTAGTTACGGGGTAAAAGGGTGTAGAAGAAAATGGAATCCGAGAAGGCATCGGATGTAAAGGTAAAAAGGGTGGAATCCAGGAAAGCATTGGATGTAAGAGAAAAGTGATGGAAAAAGAAAAAGGTAGAATCCAAGATGGCATTGGATGCAGGAGAAAAGGTGAAATCCGAGAAGGCATCGGATGTGAAGGAAAAGTGATGGAAAAAGAAAAAGGTAGCTCGCTAGGATCATCGCAATCCTATGCCTACGTATTCTCAAAAGGTACTTTGAGAAATTAGAGCAATCGTAGTTCCCCTAAAAGGGGGTGAGGAACTCTTGACTGCGGTCAAGGTTCCAAGGGAAAGCAGGGTGAAAAGCTTGAAAGCAAAGCTTGTGAGGATTGATTGTTTAGGAGAAAAAATTAATGGCTATCTCTTATAAAAGGATTTGAAGGGTTAGAGGTTGGTGAAGGAGAAGAGATTAATGGCTATCTCTTGTGAAGGTTTAAAGAAAGGTTTAAGAGTTAGGTGGAAGAAAGAAAATGTGAAAAAGAAAAAGGTGGAAAAAGAAAGGTGAAAAAGAAAAAGGTGGAAAAAGAATGGTGAAAAAGAAAAAGGTGGAAAAAGAAAGGTGAAAAAGGAAAAGGTGGAAAAAGAAATGTGAAAAAGAAAGGTGAAAAAGAAAAAAGGTAGAGAAAGAAAAGTGAAAAAGAAAAAGGTAGAAAAAGAAAGGTTTAAGAGTTATAAGAGATTAATGGCTATCTCTTTTGGAAGGCTAGGTTAAAATGGAATGAGCTATCCATGACTTTGAGGTCAATAGGAAGACTTTCCTTTGGAATGAGGGAGATAATAATTTATAAACAAGAGTTAAGGGATTGAAAGTAAATGAACAGTATGAGTACGACAAAGATGATATTTTCAAAGTTTTGGAATCGGAAACATGTTATGAAAATTAGCAACAAAAGCTAATACATATAAACAACAAAAATGATATTGTTCAAGTCAAGAAACCACAAACAAATATTTACATGCCAACTGAAAAGTTCTTACAGAAACCGGTCAGTGATTTTTCATAAAAAGAGTTCGAGAACCGAGTATGAAAATAAAGCATGTTTTTTTTTGTCTTTTTTGAATTTTTATCTTATCTTTTAAACATCATTCATAATAAAACCAAACAAAAACTATAGGATATTACAATACTTTTTCCAGAAAAATATTAACATGCTAATGAACTTGATAACAACATAGATAAATGATCATGGCACTTTGAAAACGGAGAAATAAAAGAGGTGAATGTTACCCAGTGGAGACGGCCCACTGCCTCTTCAATGACGCGAGTTCTGGAAAAATGAAGACGAGCCTTCTCTCCAGAAAATTTGCAAGAATAATTTGAGGGAGAAAATTGAGAGAGTATTCAGCCTTTGTGTGGGGTGAATCTGGTGTGTAAAATGAGAGAAAGAGAGATCTTATTTATAGTGTGAATAAAGTGGGAGTGTTGATGTGGCAATCCATGTGACTTTATGAGAATGATTCTTGGCCATTGATGAGTGAAGTGTGAGAATGATTTTTGGCCATTGATAAATCCAAGTTGGCAATTCATGTGAAGTGTTAGAATGATTGAGTGGTCCCCACTTACCATGAAGATAAACAAAATAAAAGTAATAATAATAATAATAATAAAGCGTAGTAATAATAAAACTAATAATGATAATAAAACTAATAATAATAAAATTAATAATAATAATAATAATAATAAAGATATAATAATAATAAAACTAAAAATAATAAAAAAGATAATTGAAAATAGTTAGTGAAAAAAAGAAATAAAACAAATTAAATTCTAAAAAAATGCATGATTATTGATATGTTTACTAAAATGTGAAAACAGAGACCAATGAAAAGGATATGCAAACGATCAGAATATCGGAGGGTAAAATTTGGGGTACAACACAACCAAAGTTCAAACCGCCGAAGTTTGAGAAGTACAAAGGGGATAGCTGTCCGAAGCAGCATTTGGTGATGTTTTGCAGAAAAACGACTTCACATGTCTGTAACGACAAACTCATGATCCACTGTTTCCAAGACAGTCTGAGTGGGGCATCACTAAGTTGGTACATGCAGCTAGAAAGCAATCACATCCAATCATGGTCACACCTGTCATACCCCAAATTTTTACCACTAAGATTTCCCATCATTGTACAAATCATCATCACAATATGGAGGAACCATCATACTTCATCAGTCTCCCCAAAGATGGGTGAGCATTCACTACAATCAAAATTAGGGTTTTAAGCCCCCTCAGAGCCTTAGACAAAGGATCAATCAAGGAATGACATGATCTTCAACTTGTCTAAACCTCTCAAACATACACAAAGGATCAAAAAGGACTCCCACTTCAAGGATTAAGCACACGGTTGCTCCCTTTTAGGTGGATCAAGTCTCAAGATCGCCAGTGCCACCAAATTAGGGTTTTGGTCGACCAGGGCCTCCTGATGAAAAATTTCATCTGGACACAAGCCAAAGATCCAAAACATAACCTAATATACTCCATGGAACCTCATGGACCCAGTCATCAAGTCAATTTGACCTCAGGGGATGCATACATCAAAAATCGGGAATTAGGGTTTCTTGACCTAATTCACCCCTAAGTTGACTTTTGGGACAAATTATGAACCAAGACCTCAAGAGAGAGTTTGAGGGTCTCTAATGAACTATATTGATCCATTTGGAACAATGGATTAATCCAAGAAGCTTGAGCAACAAGTTTCATTTTCATCTGCACCACAATTAGGGTTTCGCGAGGAAAGTCAACTGTAACTTTGACTTTTGAACTGGACATGCTCCCAAGCCCTATGAAATGCATCAATATACCCTATGACACCCATGGAACATGTCCATCAAGTTTGATTTAGGTCAAGGACATGATTTCTTGAAGAATTGCACAGTTTGGAATTCATCTGATAAAAAGTCAACTGTGCACAAAAGTCAACTTTGACTTTTTGAGATTTTTCACCAAAATGGATTTTTAACCCTAAAATGATGTTAATGTATGATTTGAATCATCATTCATCAAGAAAAATCAAGAAAAATGGGATAACTTGTAAAAGGGGTAACCATAAAACTTAGAAATTTTTCTAAGTTATGGAAAAAGTACCACAAATACACCAACTTTGGAGGGTAATAACTCCTAAACCACATGGCCATTTTTTCTCATCCAAAGATGGATTTGTAGCCCTCATTACCCTCTACAAAAACTCCAACTAGACCTAAGTCCAACTCATTAAGGATTTTGAGTTATGGAGTGAGCAAAATCAAGAAATCACACTTTGTTCCAACACTTAGTGAAAATTTCACTAAGTCAGATTTTGCTTCACTTTTTGCCAAATGTAGAAGGATTTTTCACTTGGAATCAAAAGAGATCAAAACCAAACTTGTTCAAAAAGTTGTTGTATCATGTAAAGGCTTTCCAAAATGGTCAAGAACATTGCCAAATTCAACTTACACCATGAGTTATGACATTGTCAAGTTGCCTTGCTGAAATCTATCAAAGGCAAGGCAGAATTTGCAACTTTGCTCGATTTGCCAAAATCAGCCAAATTCAAATGCTCCTATCCACTAGGACACATCTAAGGAATGAATCTAAAGGGGACAATCACTGAGCCAAGCCTCTAAAGTCCATGGAACAAGAAATAGCATGTTGAACCTAGAATGGCCAAAATAGGGACAAGACTCCAAATTTGGATTGAAGCATTCAATGGAAGCATCAAGGTGGCATGAACTGAGCCATTCTCATCTGAAATCAGTCAAGACTTATCCAAGACCAAGGGAACCAAAGCTCTGTGCCCTAACCTCTAGTCAATGGCTAGAGGAGACTTGGATTTTCATTTGCCAACATTGGCCAAACCTACTTACCAGCTGCCATTCACTATTCCTTGCAAAACAAACTTGCTGTACTATAAATAGAGCTCAATTGTGATCAGTTTGAGTACACCAAAGCCATCTAACAGATGCTTTCCTCAAAATCTCTTTCTCTTGACAAAAATGCCTTTCTTAGCAAGGTAGCTATCGGGTTTTGAGTTTGAGAGCAACTCCAATCAAACCAATCACTCACACACCTCATATACATCACATATGAGCTGATCAAACACTTAGATCACTTCTGAAACACCAATTTCACAAAATCACCAGCTGGTTGCTCAAGGTTTTAACCAAAGTGCAGCTGAGGTACCACGAATTGATCCAGCCAATTTCAATCAAGTCCAACCATCCAAACACACTCCATAGGGTGTAGGGAAGCTGTTCAGATCATCACCACTCATCTATAACACCTCCAAATAAAAATCACATTGCACTTGCTGTCACGGCTTGGAGGTAAGCACATACTTGGTCATCTCTCAATCCATGCATATTTCCTCGCACAATAATTTGGCCATATGTTCATAATCATGCATGGAATGTTTTCCCTCAATTAATTGCATTGTTTGAATCGTATATAAAAAATCCTAGCCCTCATGCAGAAATTAGGGTTCTTGAGGTTTCTTCGTGATTTCATGTTTTATGTTTAATTTAAATGAAATTAAGTGTTATAAACATGATCGTGAGGTTGAGACGAGCATAATGATATGTGGATTGCATGTTATGATTACGTATTCAGTGAGATTGGATGGAAAACGCAAATCAGCCAAACCCAGAAAAACGCGCGTGTTCTTGCTTGTGTTCTTGGCGCCTTTTTCACAAATTCAAATATTTGAATTTTGTGATTTTGTTTAATTGATTCAAAAATTAATTTCTCTCTGAGTTTTAATGATTTTGAGTTGATTCTTTTTTTAATAATTCACAAAAATGTTAAAATATTTTATTTTATCAAAAAATCCCAAAAATATTATTTATTTCATATAATTGATATTTTTGCAAAGAATTAATATTTTAATTGTTTTTGACATTTTAAATATTTTTTCCACATTGATTTTGCAACTTTTAATGCTTTCTAATTATTTTGTAGGTCAATACTTAATTTTTGAAGCATTAATCCAAGATCACAATTTGTTTTTCACATGTTAAACAATTTTGATCATTTTAATTGAATTTTTATTCAATTAAAACACATTTTGAAAACAAATTAGGGTTTTTGGATTAATTCAACCCTCATAAATCATTTTCAAAACTCTTTGGGCCTCTAATAGAGTGTAAGACCCAATCCTTTTTTGACCAAATCATTTTTGGGCCTCACTTATTGTATAAGTCCCGATACCGTAAAAAACAAACGGCGCGATCATCGCCCTTTTAAAAAAAATAACATTGGGCCTCTCCTTGAGCTATAAGACCCATTCAAAACTCTTTGGGCCTCTATTAGAGTGTAAGACCCAATCCCCTTTTAACCAAAATCATTTGGGCCTCAGTCATTGTATAAGACCCACTGTGTTTTCAAAATCTCGGCGCGATCGCCATTTCAAACGAAAAAATCAATTGGGCCTACCCTCGTGTTATAAGCCCCACTCTTTTTCCTTAAAACTTTTTGGGCCTCTAAATAGAGTGTAAGACCCAACCCCCTTTATACAGAAAACATTTTGGGCCTCAGTCACTTGTATAAGTCCATCTGTACAAATTCAAACAGTGCGCTCACTAATAAAACCCTGGGCCTCTCCTTGAGCTGTAAGCCCCAAATCTTTCTTTTCCAAAGCACTTTCTCCTTTGATTTTGTATATACTGTTGTTTCCAATCTTTCTTTGTTGAACAACTAACCAAACATCATGGAAGCTCTACAACCGAGTAAGTGGTTATTGCTTTCATTTACCGCTTTCATATACATATAACTGTATTGTGGGGCTGTTTCACTGTAAGTCTTCTTTCATAAACTCATATCAACTGTGTAATAATAGTATAGATATTTCGAGTTTCCCCGGCAACTACGTCTAGAACTAGATGACGCCGTTTCGTTTATTCATAGAAATAGACAGCTAGATCCCAAATAGGATCACCAGATACAATCTTCTCTTCGGCTGTTCTCCTTAGGAATTGTCAAGAAATTCTATCCCCCAGAGATGAATTATTCTCGGTGAAACTTCTCTTGAATTTCTTCAAACCTCAGAACTGTTCACTAAATGAATTATTCTCGGTGAAACTTTTCTTTGGTTTGGGACCCACGGGCTTCTTAAAAGCATCGGCCTCCTCTTGGGCATCGTACAAGGACCCACAGGCTTCCTAAAAGCAACCCCGCCTCCTCTTGGGCTTAGTACAAGGACCCTACGGCTTCTTAGAAGTATTCACAGCCTCCTCTTAGGCTTCGTATAATGATCTCTTCCTCCGGGAATGATAGCCTCCTCTTGGGCTTAGTACAAGGACCCGTCGGCTTCTTAAAAGATTCCAGCCTCCTCTTGGGCTTCGTACAAATTGTCCCGACGACCTCCTAAAGGTATAGGAACAGAACTTAGTCATCTTCATAGAACAGTCCTTTCATAGAGTCTACTACTGTTTCTCAAGACATGGTACAAAAGATAAAACTCTAGACTCGGACAGTCTAACTTCCTTGAGTCTCAAAGACATTCTCAAGCACCCTTCAAAAATAGGAAGGAAACCCGCAGACTCGGACAATCTCAATACCCTTCGGATTTCCCGCTTCCTTAAAGAACAGGAAAAACCCGGATCCTTGAATCGAATCCCTGAGTACAATGTTGCTCATATAAGAACTGATTTTCTCTTTAAAATCAGTATATTGAACCTGTCACTCAACTGAAACAGTTACCCTAGCCTCCTCTTGGGATTTGTACAAATGATTCTCCCCAACGGAGTCAAACAACGTTTAGCCTCTCTCTCGGGCTTTGTACGAGACACATAAGAGACTCCCTCATTGAGTCAATCACCCTTTCGCCTCCATCTCGGGCTTTATATGAGATACAAAAAGGTTCTTATTGAGCCAAACAAGCAACAGCCTCCATCTCGGGCTTCGTACGAGATACACAAAAACTCTCTTGTTGAGTCAAAACAGCCTCCATCTCGGGCTTCATACGAGATACCAAACGACTCCATCGCCGGGTCAAAACCTTTTAGCCTCTCTCTCGGGCTTTGTACGAGACACATAATAGCCTCCTCTTAGGCTTTGTATAAGAAAACCACTGGTTGATCCAATCAACCTTTTAGCATCAAAGTTGTGCCTCGTTCACAGTACACAAACATCAACAACTCCTTCCCTTTCATCTAATCGCTGTAAGCGGCAAGCCTCTGGATCATCTATATCCACGCCACTATCCCTCTTTTAGAATGAGAAATTCCTAAGGTAAGATAGCATTGCTCTACACTGAGTTAAAGTCTTCTCCTTCAGGTTAAAATCCCCTTTAAAGGAAATTATGGCATTGCTAGGATTCACATATCCCGGTTAAAGTAATTCTCCTTTATAAACAGTAGTGACAAACAAACCCCTCTTTCGAGATGACAAATTCTCTCTAAAGTCGAGACCTTTTAGCTTCACATCTTGAGCTTTGAACAAGATACAAACAACCTTTCGCTTCACGTCTTGGGCTTTGAACAAGACACCAAAAACCCATTCCCTCCCATAGAATAAGAGGAACTACGAACGCTCTGATTTCCCTGTTTCGGTAAACGGGAATACGTAGGCATAAGATTGAAAGAAAGATCTTAGCGAGCACAATCAACAAAAAAACCAAATCCCATATCTCCATCAATCAAAAGCAGTAATTCAAAAAACACGAGTCCTAACATCCTAATCCTTGTTCCCCGTCAGAAACCTTCTGCCCAGGTAAAAAGAAAGAAAACCAGTATTGGCGAAAATACAAATAACCAGTACAAAGGCCCCCCACATTGATAGCATTCGTAACCTAACAGACCGCTGTTTAAACTTAGTATGCAAAGCAGAGTTAATTGGAGACATCTATTTCCCTTCCTTATTCAGCTTACAATAGGATAAAAAATGAATCGACCTGTAGTTTAAGCTCAAACCGCAGAGAGCGACCAGCGCTTAAGAACCGTGTCCAAAATCGCTCGCTACAGAAAAATGGCGCCCACCGTGGGGCCGATTCTTTCTTTCTTATAATTTAAACCTTGGGTAAGTCATTTTCATGGCGGTGGCCGCCAACAGAAAAATGGCGCCCACCGTGGGGCCGGGTCTTTCTAAAACTTCTTTTTCCTTTTTTCTCTTCACTTATGTGAAAGCCACAGATTGGGGCTTCCGCCGGGGAACCCATTTTCTGTCAGGAACTTAGGATTCATAGCTTTTAAAGGTCTAGGATGTTTTAGGACAAATATATATACTGCTTTTCCTAATTGCTATACTTGTTTATTTTTCTGCTAATGGGAATGCGGGTGATGCCGTATGCGGAAAGAATGAGTATACACTTAAGATAAGTGATGGCGACGGGGTTGACCATCAACCTCAGTGGAGGCTGACCAACGCAACCCATTCACTCTTCTAGCCAATGGGCCGGTTGTTAAGTCTGAGAAGCTGAGGAGCCAAACCCTTTCATAGTGCGGAAACTATCAGAAATAGTTGTTACGCGATACTACCCTCATTTGAGGCTGGTGATCTATTCTCGGTGAATGGCACTTACTCTAAGATTGCTTTACAACTCGCTGGCGATCCGCTTGTTGTTTTGTTTTCCTGGGAGGAGCTGATGATAATGAGTACAGGTACAAAAATCACCTTAGTATAAACCTTTGGGGATGGGTAGAGCCTTGACTTCATGACAACGACCCTTTGACCCCATGTTTTTTCTATGTTTTTGTGTGCTGCATTCATGCATTCATTTAAAACACATTAAAACATTCAAAAAATTCTTCTCTTCTAGTCTCTCTGTTTTTTCAAATTAAACTAAGACTGTGATTGCAAATATCAGAGAAAAGGATTGCACTAATGGATTTCGGTAGAAGGAGAACTCATAAGTATACCTTCAAGGTTCCAAAACTAGAGGATTTGAGAAGGTTAGCGAGGATGATCACTAACCCAGAGGCTTTCAGAGCCAAGCACGGAGGTTTGCTACCACTGTTAAGAGTCCATGTGATTGAGGGAATCATGGATGCGCTCATTCAGTTTTATGATCCGGTTTATCACTGTTTCACATTCCCGAATTACCAGCTAGCACCAACGCTGGAGGAGTATTCTCATCTGGTTGATCTACATATCACCGATCGAGCTCCATTTTCTGGACTGGAAGAAATTCCAAAGAATCAGACCATTGCAAGAGCAATTCATTTGGACAAGTCTGAGGTCAGGACTCACATGACTACTAAAGGTGGCATCCAAGGTTTTGCCAGCCCAGTTCTTGACGAAGAAAGCCCTGTATTTTGCCAGTATAGGAAACATAACTGCTTTTGAAAGCATCTTTGTCTTGCTCACCTACGGGTTATTTTTGTTTCCCAACATTAATAACTTCGTTGATATTAACTCCATTAAGGTTTTTCTCATTGGAAACCCTGTACCGACTTTGCTCGCGAATGCGTATCATTCTATACACTTGGGAAATTTGTACAGCGGGGGGGAGATCACAGGCTGTATACCTCTGCTTTACAAATGGTTTATCTCTCACTTGCCCAAGTCTGTTGCTTTTTGGGATTGTAAGAGTGCCTTACGCTGGTCGCAGAAGATCATGTCTCTTACCAACTCTGATATAGATTGGTGTAATAGGATTTATGAGGGAATCAGAGTCATTGACCGTTGTGGAAACTTCCCCAACATACCCCTTATAGGAACTAAGGGAGGAATCAACTATCATCCAGTTCTCGTTCAGCGTCAATTTGGATACCCGATGAGACACGTCCCACGGGGTGTTCATCTGGAAGGTCTTTTCTTCAAAGAAGGAGAAAACGACAGAGCACTAAAGATGGAAATAGTGCACGCTTGGAAACATGTTCATAAGAAAGGATGAGAGTCTCTAGGAAAACCGGACCGTGTCTCAGTGGAGCCTTATCTTCACTGGGTACAAACTAGAGCTCTCAAGCTGAAGATGCCTTATCCTCGTTACGAAATTCTTCCGCCGAGGGAATCTGTCATGTACTTCATGACGGAAACCGAAAAGCTTCAGGTTACTCTCAACAAAGTCCAGAAGGAGAGAAGGTCTTGGAAGAACAAGTACCGCACCCTTGACATAGAGTGCATCAAAATACAGCAATTACTAAAAGAAAAGGATGCTTGATTGAAATTTTGGAGCAACATGCTGTAGAGAATCAAGATGACCAAAGGAATTTGCTTGCTCCTTTCATCTGGCAAAGGAATGACAACCCGACAACGGCCCAAGAGCCCCGGTCAAAGAAAAGGAAGATATCAGAATCAGCACCCGATTTCTCTTCAGAGAGGACTCGAGGCCCATTAGCTTAGGTTTCTGTTTCTGCACCTTGTAATCTACTGTATTTCCATTTCTATAATCCTTTGAATTCAATTAAAAGGGGTTTCCCCACCGTTTGATATTTGCAATCTAATTGTCGAAGTTTATTTTGATTAAACCTTAAACAATTAATATAATCATTGCATTCATCATTCTCACATCGCGTATTCTTCTTCCCTACGAATCTCACGTTTGTGTCTCGATTCTAGAGTCAAACTGTCTCATTCGTACAATACTCGGGCCAATCTTCAGAAAAAGATGGATGATCTTGAGGAAGAAAACAGAGAGTTGAAAGAAGAGATCGACGCTCTGAGAGAGGATATGAGAAAGCTTCGTAACGACATGCAAGCCATGGCAGAAGCTCAGCTACAACGAACTGTGATCTCAGAGGTCACCTCAATGCCCATAGTAGAAAAGTATGATCCTAGGTATCAGATGCCGAAAGATCGTCCTTGGGGCATGCCTGTTAACTATATCCCGGAAGGATATGTTTCGCCGATCACTGAAGATCAAGGAATCACAACAGAAGCCGCTGGGCCTGAAGGTTACAAACTTCGGGAAAGCGAAGATGCCAGGGGCATACTAAAGACTTCTGAAGGTTACAAACTTCGGGAGACACCAAGACTCACTACCGTAGTCACGGTACCACCCCCTGTGGTGCACACTGTCCCGGAAGGACAGATTCCACCAACACCTTCTGATAGGAAGGAAACTATGTTTGACAGAATGGAGGAATTCTAGGAGTAATTCTTGGAAATGCAGAAGGAGCTGTAAGCCATTCGCGGTCAGGATCTATTCGGAAAGGACGCCGCAGACCTCTGCTTGGTCCCCAACGTGAAAGTCCCGCACAAATTCCAAGTGCCCGACTTTGAAAAATACAAGGGTAACTCTTGCCCTCAGAGCCATCTGGTGATGTACGCTCGGCGAATGTCAGCTCAGATGGAGAATCAGGACTTACTGATTCACTACTTCTAGGATAGTTTAACCGGTGCCGCACTCAAATGGTACATGGGTTTAAACCGTGCTACGATTAGCACATTCAGAGATCTTGGTACTACCTTCGTCCAACAATACAAATACAATTTGGACATGGCACCCGATAGAGATCAACTCAGATCGATGTCGCAAAAGGACAAGGAAACCTTTAAGGAGTATGCTCAAAGGTGGCGTGAAGTTGCCGCTCAAATTTGTCCACCTCTTGAGGAAAAAGAGATGACAAAGATCTTCTTAAAAACCTTAAGCTCATTTTACTATAACCGAATGGTTGCCAGTGCGCCCAGTGATTTCACCGAAATGGTCGGCATGGGTGTACGTCTTGAGGAAGCCGTCCGAGAAGGACGTTTGGTAAAAGACACTGGATCGACGAGCGGTACTAAAAAATACGGTAGTGCTCTCCCTAAGAAAAAAAAGCAAGATATTAGGAATATCTCTCTCGGAAAGCAAAGGCGACGTTATCAGCCGGTAGCTGCTGTAACTCCAGCTATCAGCCCAACACCTATTCCTACATATCAACCTCAGGTTGCGCAGAGCCAACCTGACCAACAAAGGACACAACAGCCTCTTCAGCAGGCTCGTCCTCCATACAATAACAACCGTGCAACACGGCCACCAGGATTTGATCCTATACCCGTGACGTACGCAGAACTGTTTCCGTTACTACTGGCTAAGGGGCACATCCAGACTAAGTCTCCTCTTACGGTACCAAAAAATCCGCCTTTTTGGTTTAAGGTGGATCAAACTTGCCCTTATCATCAAGGAGGTTTAGGGCACAACATTGAGAACTGTCTTAATTTCAAGTCTGACGTGCAAAAGCTTGTTAGGAGCGGGCTCTTATCTTTCAAAGATACGAATCCCAATGTTCTTACGAACCCGCTGCCTTAACACGAGAAAGCTGCAGTCAATCTGATTGAGAAAGAGACTAACGACGTCTATCAAATTCACGGTGTACTCTTGTTGAAAACCAATCTGGTCAAGATGCATTGTAGACAGAGTGGATATGGCCATGTGCCACTTCATAATTATCATCGGTGTGATATCTGCTCTAAAGATAACCAAGGATGTTCGGTAGTGCAATCAGCTCCACAGGAACAAATGGATCTCGGATGGATCTAAGAGCACCGAGTTCGTAGAGTTAACATGGTCTACGTGAATTATAACGTCATTCAGAACCACGATATCCGTGCAATGAATGTCAACTTGGTGGCAATGCACTCAAGGCAAAGCCAGTATCATAATCTGCCACGGCACGATTACAGTTCCTGTCTGACTTGCTCGGTAAACAAACAAGGATGCTCTTTCATACAAGAGGCCCTCCAGTGTCAGATGGATCTTGGATAGATCCAAGACTACCATGATAGGAACCCTTATCAGATCAACATGGTTCAAATCTTTGATATTCGCGTGATGAATACCAACCTGGTAGAATTACATGCTGAACAGGTCCGACTCGGATTCTTAATATCACATGATTACCAAAGCTGTAAAGCGGGTTGCGAAAATGATCGGGGTTGTACCCTTGTCTAGGAAACACTTCAGCACTTGTTAAATCATTGGTGGATGCCAATCTACATGGACGAAGATACTCATCAGATTAGTATCAGTAATAGAAACCCCACTCGGCGTCAGGGTCAGGATGTCCGATCAGTGGAAGCTAGCCTAGTGAGGTTACATAGTATTCAAAGTCGGCGTGGCCAGGTGCCACCACACAACTATGACAGTTGTAGCGTCTGTTCAGAAAGTAACCAAGGGTGTTACCTTGTGAGAGCAGCTCTTCAGGGCCAGGTCGATCGTGGAGAGATTCGTCCCTATTCGGGTTCTGGACCCATCAATTGGACGCCAAACTACCTTGCCGAGCAAGTTGAGGATGTTGTCACAATCTCTGGTCATCACAGGACCAGGGATGTTTTTGCCATCATCCCTCTACTTGACGAGTCTAAAGTTCCCAACCGGGAACGGGTCGAGATTACTTACGATGGTCAGAAAAATCAAAAAGCTCCCATAGTCATCTATCTACCGGGACCATTACCGTATGAATCAACTAAGGCTATCCCTTACAAATACGGTGCAACGACAATTGAAAATGGAAAGGAAATTCCATTACCCTCCGTTGTGAATATTGCAGACATCAGTCGTGTAACACGGAGTGGTAGAATCTTCAACCGAGGGGTTGGGGAAGTTAACAAGGAAAAGGAACTTCAGACAGAAGCTCCCGATCCACCGGTCGGTCAATCCAGTAATCCCGACCTTTTGAAAAATAATGATGAGATGCTGAAGCTCATCCAAAGGAGTGAATACAACATTGTTGATCAACTGTTACAGACTCCTTCAAAGATCTCGGTATTATCACTGTTACTCAGTTCAGAAGCCCACAGGGAGGCTCTACAGAAAGTCTTGGAGCAAGCCTTTGTGTAACAGGATGTAACAATCAGACAGTTCGATAGCATTGTCTCTAACATCACTTCCTGCAACAATTTGGGATTTAGTGATGAGGAATTACCTGAAGAGGGTCGCCGTCATAACATGGCACTCAATATCACAGTTAACTACCAGGACGATACTTTAGCCAGCGTACTGGTAGACACAGGGTCAGCCCTGAATGTTATGCCGAAGTCCACTTTGATGCAATTATCATTCAAGGGCCGTCCGATGAGAATCAGCGAGGTCGTCGTCAAAGCATTCGACGGATCTAGAAAAACAGTTATCGGCAAAGTTGATCTTCCCATAACTATCGGTCCTCACACTTTCCAAGTCACTTTCCAGGTCATGGACATCCGGGCAACGTACAGTTGTTTATTAGGAAGACCTTGGATACATCAGGCTGGAGCGGTTACTTCAACCCTCCACCAAAAGCTGAAGTTCGTCCAAAACGGCCAACTTGTCACGGTTTGTGGGGAACAAGCCTTGCTCGTGAGTAACTTGTCATCATCTGCTGGTATAGAACCCGAAGAGGTTATTGGAACGCAGTTCCAAGCACTGTCGGTGAGCAAAGACAATCATTTCAAAGGAGGAACCTCGATTTCCTCATACAAAGATGCTATCAAAGTGGTCGAGAGTACCGATACGACAGGATGGGGACAGCTTGTCATTCCCACTGACAATAAAACAAAGAAGGGTCTTGGTTTTTCTGCAACCTGTACCCGGATAGCTGCCAGCGATGAAAGTCTTCATCCCCATCAAAACTTATTCCACAGTGGAGGTTTCCTTCACCCAGTGTCTCAGACAGTTCATGCTATCAATGAGGAAGATCCCTCTGACACGGATGAAGAGTGGAAGTCCTACCTTAACAAGGACGGTTATATGTCTCAGGAAGAGGTGCCTATGCCTTTTTGCTTTCCTACAGAAAGTCCGAGATTTATACCAAGAGCAGATGTCGAAATGATATATGGAGATTGTGATCCGGAAGAATGCCGTGCTCCGCCAAATTCATTAGAGGAGGACACTCCGATGAAAGACAATTTTGACTACAACTACTATGGCCCAATGGACGGCCTGCCAATGTGGCAACCTTATCCAGGAAATTTGGGGCAAGAGAGTCAGCCGAACAATGAAAATTAGCTGACCGTCATTGAACAGAATACCTGTGTCCCCACCATGTCATGGGATCAACACTCAGGTCATTCGGAAACTACTCAACATGAAGATGAATTTGCAACGTTTGCAGGACTTGAGTTCATCAACTATACTTTTCCCGAGGTCAACGTCATCGAGAGAGATGACTCCTCCAGTTCGAAAGAAGTGTGGGACACCTTGGGACAACCGAGTGGAAAGTTTGACTATATGGTCAAGTACACTGCGCCCGAAAGCTCTCGTATCAGGTTCGAAGATATCCAGCCAACTGGATGGGGAGATACACCTGACAGCACCAACGCTATGCAAAATGCAACTGAGGAATTCTCCTACGACAATTCTGCCTGGGAGACAGATTCCAATGATCCCGCTCCACCAGAAATCAGCGTCATTTCTGAAGACAAATCAAGGAAGGTGCCAGACTTTGTGATTCACCGAGGAGTTCACCGCCAATGGATTACCGTCGAGGTTCCGAAGATCATTCATCAGTCAAAGTAATTGCCATCTTTTAACCTTTCACCCTGCCCAGGTGAAACAGATGTTTTGATAGGGCTCGCTTTCTGTAAATTTTCCCTCTTCGCTCTGCCCGAAGCGACAGAGTTTGTTTTATAGGGTTGTAGTTTCAAGGATCGACTTGTTCATTAATAAAACAACGTCGTTCTGTAATTTCTGCATTATTTGTTGTTTTCTCTTTTTGCTTTTTTCAGAAAATGGTAATCCTAAAAAATAATTCAAAAATAAAAACAAGCAGTAAAATAAAACACTGCACACACTTACATTTTCCTCTATCTCTTCTAAACACGAATCATCACGTCATGCAGATTGCTTATTTTAAACCCAGTTGAAACATACGATCCGATGCCTTCTCCCAACTTTGAGTTCCCGGTATTCGAGGCTGAAGAAGAAAATGACAACGGAATTCCAGAAGAGATCTCCCGATTACTCATACAAGAGGAAAGGTCCATTGAACCTCATAAAGAACCGTTGGAAACGGTAAACTTGGGGTCAGAGCAAGAGAGAAAAGAAATCAGGATTGGGGCACTGCTCAGTTCAAATGCCAAAGAGAGTTTGATAAAGCTTCTCAAAGAATTTCCCGATGTATTCGCTTAGTCCTATCAGGATATGCCAGGGTTGGATACCAGCATCGTGGAACATCACTTACCGTTGAGATCGGAATGTCCGCCAGTAAAACAAAGGTTGAGACAAACTCACCCGGACATGGCTACCAAAATCAAAGAGGAGGTACAGAAACAGATTGACGCAGGTTTCCTCGCCACATCAGAATATCCTCAATGGTTAGCCAACATCGTACCCGTTCCCAAAAAGGACGGAAAGGTCAGAATGTGTGTTGATTACAGAGATCTGAACAAGGCAAGTCCAAAGGACGACTTTCCTTTACCACACATTGACATGCTGGTAGACAGCACAACAAAGTTCAAAATTTTCTCCTTCATGGATGGATTCTCGGGCTATAACCAGGTCAAAATGGCGCCTAAAGACATGGAGAAAACTTCATTCATTACCCCATGGGGCACCTTTTGTTACAAGGTAATGCCGTTCGGTTTGAAGAATGTCGGGGCAACCTATCAAAGGGCCATGACTACTCTGTTTCATGACATGATACACAAAGAAATCGAAGTGTATGTCGATGATATGATTGCAAAATCAAAAACAGAGAGTGAACACGTTGAACATTTGTCAAAATTATTCGAACGTCTAAGAAAATTCAAGCTCCGCTTGAATCCCAACAAGTGCACCTTCGGTGTCCGTTCAGGAAAACTACTAGGGTTCATCGTCAGCCAGAAAGGGATTGAAGTTGATTCTGACAAGGTCAAGGCCATTCAAGAAATGCCTTCTCCGAAAACTGAAAAACAAGTCAGAGGATTCCTGGGATGTTTGAACTACATCTCCAGGTTCATATTCCTTATGACTGCCACTTGTGCGCCAATCTTCAAATTACTGAAAAAGAACCAGGATTGCGTTTGGTCAGAAGATTGCCAAACCTCCTTCGACAGTATCAAGGAATATCTGTTGAATCCTTCGATTCTATCACCTCCAGTGGAAGGAAGACCACTGATCATTTACCTCACTATCCTAGAGGACTCAATGGGATGTGTACTTGGCCAACAAGACGAAACCAAACGGAAAGAGTCTGCCATTTACTATCTGAGCAAGAAATTCACCGACTGCGAAACTCGGTACACGATGCTCGAGAAAACTTGTTGTGCTTTGGCTTGGGCAGCCAAACGTCTTCGCCAGTACATGATTTGCCACACCACTTGGTTGATCTCAGAAATGGATCCAATCAAGTATGTATTTGAAGAACCTGCTCTCACGGGAAGGATTGCCCGTTGGCAGATGTTGCTATCAGAATATGACATGGAGTATCACGCTCAGAAACCCGTTAAGGGAAGTATTTTAGCCGATCATTTGGCTCACCAACCGATTGACGATCAAGAATCAATCGGGTTTGACTTCCCAGACGAAGATGTCATGTATCTAAAAATGAAAGACTGCGATGAACCATTACCCAGTGAAGGGCCAGAACCAGGTTCCCAATGGGGACTAATCTTTGACGGAGCAGTTAATCATTATGGAAACGGAATTGGGGCAATCATTGTTACCCCTCAGGGTACCCACATTCCTTTCACTGCCAGACTTACGTTTAAATGTACGAACAACGAGGCCGAATACGAAGCTTGTATCATGGGTCTCGAGGAAGCGATTGATTTAAGGATAAAAAACTTGGACGTATACGGCGACTCAGCCCTGGTCATCAATCAGATAAAAGGAGATTGGAACACATACCAATCAGGATTGATTCCTTACAAAGACTACGCAAGAAGGTTGCTACCTTTCTTCAACAGAGTTAAGTTTCATCATATCCCTCGTGAGGAGAATCACATGGCTGATGCTTTAGCCACTCTCTCTTCCATGATTAGTGTAGGTCGATGGAATGACCTACCTAAGATCGACATAATGCGCCTTGAACGGCCCGCTTACGTCTTCACGATCGAAGCAGTCATAGATGACAAACCTTGGTATCACGATATCAAATGCTTCCTTCAGAAACAAGAGTACCCACCTGGGGCACTCAGAAAAGATAGAAAAACCCTCAGAAGATTGGCTGGAAACTTTTTCCTGAGCGGTGACACTCTCTATAAGAGAAATTTTGACATGGTCTTGCTCCGATGAGTAGACAGACCAGAAGCAGAAATGATGATGAAAGAAATTCATGAAGGATCCTTTGGCACTCATGCCAACGGACACACAATGGCGAGAAAAATTCTAAGAGCAGGGTACTATTGGTTGACAATGGAATCCGACTGCTACAAGTACATGAGGAGGTGTCACAAGTGTCAGATATACTCCGACAAAATTCATGTATCGCCATCACATCTCAAAGTTATTTCTTCCCCATGGCCTTTTTCTATATGGGGAATCGACATGATTGGCATGATTGAGCCCAAGGCTTCAAATGGACATCGGTTCATTCTGGTAGCCATTGACTACTTCACCAAATGGGTCGAAGCAGCGTCATACGCCAATGTAACCCGACAAGTGGTGGTCCAATTTATCAAAAACAATATCATCTGCTGTTATGGTGTTCCAAGCGAGATCATTACTGATAATGGATCTAACTTGAACAATAAGATGATGAAAGAGTTGTGCGCTGAGTTCAAGATCGAACACCATAACTCATCTCCCTATCGACCCAAGATGAACGGAGCGGTAGAAGCGGCTAACAAGAACATCAAGAAGATTGTTCAAAAGATGGTTGTAACCTACAAAGACTGGCACGAGATGTTACCCTTTGCTCTTCACGGTTATCGCACATCTGTCCGCAGTTCAACAGGGACAACCCCTTTCTCTCTAGTATATGGCATGGAAGCAGTGCTCCCCATAGAAGTAGAGATCCCGTCGATCTGAGTATTGATGGAAGCCAAGCTCACGGAAGCTGAATGGTGTCAAAGCCGACATGATGAACTGAATCTGATCGAAGAGAAGCGAATCACGGCACTATGCCACGGTCAGTTGTATCAACAGAGAATGAAGAAGGCGTTCGACAAAAAGGTTCAACCTCGTGTCTTCAGAAAAGTAGACCTCGTGCTCAAGAAGATACAATCATTTCTCACTGACTCTCGGGGCAAATCGACCCCAAATTATGATGGCCCCTTTGTGGTCACGAAATCTTTCTCAGGCGGCGCCTTGAGACTTGCAACCATGGACGGAGAGGAATTTGCCTACCCCAAGAATGTTGATGTAGTCAAGAAATACTTCGCCTAAGCTAAAAAAAAAAAACGTCTCGGTGGATTGAAAACCCAAAAGGGCGGTCCAGGCAAAAGTTATAGACATGAATAAAAATCATCCCGATGGATTGGAAATCTCATAGTACAATCCAGGCACAAAATTAGGGATAATGGCAAGTAACTATGTTCAACAGAGGCAAGTCCCTCAGCAGCAGCAGTTACACCATCCATCGGAGGAAAACTCCAGTTAAGGTCATCTTCGACAGAAGCTCAAGATGCCCCGAATTCAAAGTTGGTAGAAGGATAGTGGTCGTTATGTTTCAACGTAGCCCTTTTCCCTGTAAATTACCATTTTCTAGCTTTGTATATACTCTTTGGAATCACGCGTTTGGCTGATCTCCATCCTATCAATAAAATTTGAGCCTTTGTGCTTTTGTTTGTATTTCTTATTTGTTTTAGCTTTACAGAACGACGTTGTTAACATGATTAACGATTCTTGAAATAAAACAAAAAAATGAATTTACTTGTTAAAACTTTTTCTGCTTTTTTAATAAAGATGGCAATTTCTTTTGACTGTTGAACATCGAAAGAACATCAACCGCTTCTCTAGAAGTAAGCGAACTTCAAAGTGCAGAATCAAAGTACTCATTCTAACCCAGTATGTCTGAATGAAGGGATCAACTGTGTCAGAGACCTTGTTTCGTCTGACACGCCTCAGCCGAGTTCTCATCTCCTAAGCCCGATCAACGGTATTCCCCGCAGGGATTATCTCTCCTAAGCAAGGTGGAATTGCTATTTTGAACCAGCGATATCTCTATACGCCCCGCGATGGCCGAGTATCCAGTCATGTTCATCTTTTAGTTTGTGTGTTGCGTCAGTTTTGTTAGCATATACATACATACATCATGCATTATTGATTTGCATTTGCATTGCTATCACTCTAGTCGATCTTATCCCCTAGTGATAGAAGTTCTCTCAATTGAGTCGTCAGTTCCCTCCTCGTCAGGAAGTGTTACGTCTGAACATTCTCTCTCCTCCAGTTTATTTCTGGAAGAAAGTTGGTCCTCGACCACTTTGATAACTTGAACCTCTGAAAAGCCAGAGATAACTTTCAACAAACATCACTCTTCGCCATTGAAGATGATATCCCTACTTTCCCGGATTAAGGAAAATCCACAGGGAAAGCCTCGTAATCAGAAATTCAGCAGCACGCCGGTCTCGTTTCGAGAAGACTGCTGATGAAAAGGTCATCGGCACCTCAAAATTGGATCCCATCATATGGCATTTCTCTGGGAAGATCCCGAGAAAAGTATGATGCAAGCTCCCAAACGAATGCAGTCTCCCAAGAGACTCGCTTTCCCCAGTAGAATCGACAGATGGCGTCTCCAAACAGAGAAGTTTGTGCAACTCTACAACTCAGACGACTGGGTCCCCCAGCGAGTCTGACATCAAAACTTTTTCCGTCAAATGGCATCTCCCCAGGAAAATTCAGCGAGAAGTTTGAGGGAAAACCGCTACAACGGAAACTTAGACCAGTTCCTTGGTGGGAAACCAGGATCGAGGGGAAGTTTACCTAAGAAACTAAGACCAGTTCCTGGGTAGGAAACCAAGATCGAGGGGAAGTTTATTACATAAGATACTAAGACCAGTTCCTTGGTAGGAAACCAGGATCGAGGGAAAGTTTGTTTCCGCAACTGAGACCAGCTCCTTGGCTGAAGACCAGGATCAAGGGGAGGTCTACCTTTTTCTAAGCATCATTGCTTAGCAAAAGAAGATGAATGCGCAAGCTGCCATTCATAGCCATCAAAATTTTGGGTATTCCGATATTTAATCCTCTTGCACCCCGAATGCCCGAATACCTTCGTCATTCACACCTTCGTGTCCAAGAAGATTAAATAGGGGCATCTGTCATACCCCAAATTTTGACCACTAAGATTTCCCATCATTGTGCAAATCATCATCACAATATGGAGGAACCATCATACTTCATCAGTCTCCCCAAAGATGGGTGAGCATTCACTACAATCAAAATTAGGGTTTTAAGCCCCCTCAGAGCCTTAGACAAAGGATCAATCAAGGAATGACATGATCTTCAACTTGTCTAAACCTCTCAAACATACACAAAGGATCAAAAAGGACTCCCACTTCAAGGATTAAGCACAAGGTTGCTCCCTTTTAGGTGGATCAAGTCTCAAGATCGCCAGTGTCACCAAATTAGGGTTTTGGTCGACCAGGGCCTCCTGATGAAAAATTTCATCTGGACACAAGCCAAAGATCCAAAACATAACCTAATATACTCCATGGGACCTTATGGACCCAGTCATCAAGTCAATTTGACCTCAGGGGATGCATACATCAAAAATCGGGAATTAGGGTTTCTTGACCTAATTCACCCCTAAGTTGACTTTTGGGACAAATTATGAACCAAGACCTCAAGAGAGAGTTTGAGGGTCTCTAATGAACTATATTGATCCATTTGGAACAATGGATTAATCCAAGAAGCTTGAGCAACAAGTTTCATTTTCATCTGCACCACAATTAGGGTTTCGCGAGGAAAGTCAACTGTAACTTTGACTTTTGAACTGGACATGCTCCCAAGCCCTATGACATGCATCAATATACCCTATGACACCCATGGAACATGTCCATCAAGTTTGATTTAGGTCAAGGACATGATTTCCTGAAGAATTGCACAGTTTGGAATTCATCTGATAAAAAGTCAACTGTGCACAAAAGTCAACTTTGACTTTTTGAGATTTTTCACCAAAATGGATTTTTAACCCTAAAATGATGTTAATGTATGATTTGAATCATCATTCATCAAGAAAAATCAAGAAAAGTTGGATAACTTGTAAAAGGGGTAACCATAAAACTTAGAAATTTTTCTAAGTTATGGAAAAAGTACCACTAATACACCAACTTTGAAGGGTCATAACTCCTAAACCACATGGCCATTTTTTCTCATCAAAAGATGGATTTGTAGCCCTCATTACCCTCTACAAAAACTTCAACTAGACCTAAGTCCAACTCATTAAGGATTTTGAGTTATGGAGTGAGCAAAATCAAGAAATCACACTTTGTTCCAACACTTAGTGAAAATTTCACTAAGTCAGATTTTGCTTCACTTTTTGCCAAATGTAGAAGGATTTTTCACTTGGAATCAAAAGAGATCAAAACCAAACTTGTTCAAACAGTTGTTGTATCATGTAAAGGCTTTCCAAAATGGTCAAGAACATTGCCAAATTCAACTTACACCATGAGTTATGACATTGTCAAGTTGCCTTGCTGAAATCTATCAAAGGCAAGGCAGAATTTGCAACTTTGCTCGATTTGCCAAAATCAGCCAAATTCAAATGCTCCTATCCACTTGGACACATCTGATTATTGAATCTAAAGGGGACAATCATTGAGCCAAGCCTCCAAAGTCCATGGAACAAGAAATAACATGTTGAACCTAGAATGGCCAAAATAGGGACAAGACTCCAAATTTGGATTGAAGCATTCAATGGAAGCATCAAGGTGGCATGGACTGAGCCATTCTCATCTGAAATCAGTCAAGACTTATCCAAGACCAAGGGAACCAAAGCTCTGTGCCCTAACCTCTAGTCAATGGCTAGAGGAGACTTGGATTTTCATTTGCCAACATTGGCCAAACCTACTTACCAGCTGCCATTCACTATTCCTTGCAAAACAAACTTGCTGTACTATAAATAGAGCTCAATTGTGATCAGTTTGAGTACACCAAAGCCATCTAACAGATGCTTTCCTCAAAATCTCTTTCTCTTGACAAAAATGCCTTTCTTAGCAAGGTAGCTATCGGGTTTTGAGTTTGAGAGCAACTCCAATCAAACCAATCACTCACACACCTCATATACATCACATATGAGCTGATCAAACACTTAGATCACTTCTGAAACACCAATTTCACAAAATCACCAGCTGGTTGCTCAAGGTTTTAACCAAAGTGCAGCTGAGGTACCACGAATTGATCCAGCCAATTTCAATCAAGTCCAACCATCCAAACACACTCCATAGGGTGTAGGGAAGCTGTTCAGATCATCACCACTCATCTGTAACACCTCCAAATAAAAAATCACATTGCACTTGCTGTCACGGCTTGGAGGTAAGCACATACTTGGTCATCTCTCAATCCATGCATATTTCCTCGCACAATAATTTGGCCATATGTTCATAATCATGTATGGAATGTTTTCCCTCAATTAATTGCATTGTTTGAATCGTATATAAAAAATCCTAGCCCTCATGCAGAAATTAGGGTTCTTGAGGTTTCTTCGTGATTTCATGTTTTATGTTTAATTTAAATGAAATTAAGTGTTATAAACATGATCGTGAGGTTGAGACGAGCATAATGATATGTGGATTGCATGTTATGATTACGTATTCAGTGAGATTGGATGGAAAACGCAAATCAGCCAAACCCAGAAAAACGCGCGTGTTCTTGCTTGTGTTCTTGGCGCCTTTTTCACAAATTCAAATATTTGAATTTTGTGATTATGTTTAATTGATTCAAAAATTAATTTCTCTCTGAGTTTTAATGATTTTTAGTTGATTCTTTTTTTAATAATTCACAAAAATGTTAAAATATTTTATTTTATCAAAAAATCCCAAAAATATTATTTATTTCATATAATTGATATTTTTGCAAAGAATTAATATTTTAATTGTTTTTGACATTTTAAATATTTTTTCCATATTGATTTTGCAACTTTTAATGCTTTCTAATTATTTTGTAGGTCAATACTTAATTTTTGAAGCATTAATCCAAGATCACAATTTGTTTTTCACATGTTAAACAATTTTGATCATTTTAATTGAATTTTTATTCAATTAAAACACATTTTGAAAACAAATTAGGGTTTTTTGATTAATTCAACCCTCATAAATCATTTTCAAAACTCTTTGGGCCTCTAATAGAGTGTAAGACCCAATCCTTTTTTGACCAAATCATTTTTGGGCCTCACTTATTGTATAAGTCCCGATACCGTAAAAAACAAACGGCGCGATCGTCGCCCTTTTAAAAAAAAATAACATTGGGCCTCTCCTTGAGCAATAAGACCCATTCAAAACTCTTTGGGCCTCTATTAGAGTGTAAGACTCAATCCCCTTTTAACCAAAATCATTTGGGCCTCAGTCATTGTATAAGACGCACTGCGTTTTCAAAATCTCGGCGCGATCGCCATTTCAAACGAAAAAATCAATTGGGCCTACCCTCGTGTTATAAGCCCCACTCTTTTTCCTTAAAAATTTTTGGGCCTCTAAATAGAGTGTAAGACCCAACCCCCTTTGTACAGAAAACATTTTGGGCCTCAGTCACTTGTATAAGTCCCTCTGTACAAATTCAAACAGTGCGCTCACTGATAAAACCCTGGGCCTCTCCTTGAGCTGTAAGCCCCAAATCTTTCTTTTTCAAAGCACTTTCTCCTTTGATTTTGTATATACTGTTGTTTCCAATCTTTCTTTGTTGAACAACTAACCAAACAACATGGAAGCTCTACAACCGAGTAAGTGGTTATTGCTTTCATTTACCGCTTTCATATACATATAACTGTATTGTGGGGCTGTTTCACTGTAAGTCTTCTTTCATAAACTCATATCAACTGTGTAATAATAGTATAGATATTTCGAGTTTCCCCGGCAACTACGTCTAGAACTAGGTGACACCGTTTCGTTTATTCATAGAAATAGACAGCTAGATCCCAAATAGGATCACCAGATACAGTCTTCTCTTCGGCTGTCCTCCTTAGGAATTGTCAAGAAATTCTATCCCCCAGAGATGAATTATTCTCGGTGAAACTTCTCTTGAATTTCTTCAAACCTCAGAACTGTTCACTAAATGAATTATTCTCGGTGAAACTTTTCTTGAACTTTTCTTTGGTTTGGGACCCACGGGCTTCTTAAAAGCATCGACCTCCTCTTGGGCATCGTACAAGGACCCACAGGCTTCCTAAAAGCAACCCCGCCTCCTCTTGGGCTTAGTACAAGGACCCTACGGCTTCTTAGAAGTATTCACAGCCTCCTCTTAGGCTTCGTATAATGATCTCTTCCTCCAGGAATGATAGCCTCCTCTTGGGCTTAGTACAAGGACCCGTCGGCTTCTTAAAAGATTCCAGCCTCCTCTTGGGCTTCGTACAAATTGTCCCGACGACCTCCTAAAGGTATAGGAACATAACTTAGTCATCTTCATAGAACAGTCCTTTCATAGAGTCTACTACTGTTTCTCAAGACATGGTACAAAAGATAAAACTCTAGACTCGGACAGTCTAACTTCCTTGAGTCTCAAAGACATTCTCAAGCACCCTTCAAAAATAGGAAGGAAACCCGCAGACTCGGACAATCTCAATACCCTTCGGATTTCCCGCTTCCTTAAAGAACAGGAAAAACCCGGATCCTTGAATCGAATCCCTGAGTACAGTGTTGCTCATATAAGAACTGATTTTCTCTTTAAAATCAGTATATTGAACCTGTCACTCAACTGAAACAGTTACCCTAGCCTCCTCTTGGGCTTTGTACAAATGTTTCTCCCCAGCGGAGTCAAACAACGTTTAGCCTCTCTCTCGGGCTTTGTACGAGACACATAAGAGATTCCTTCATTGAGTCAATCACCCTTTCGCCTCCATCTCGGGCTTTATACGAGATACAAAAAGGTTCTTATTGAGCCAAACAAACAACAGCCTCCATCTCGGGCTTCGTACGAGATACAAAAAAACTCTCTTGTTGAGTCAAAACAGCCTCCATCTCGGGCTTCATACGAGATACCAAACGACTCCATCGTCGGGTCAAAACCTTTTAGCCTCTCTCTCGGGCTTTGTACGAGACACATAATAGCCTCCTCTTAGGCTTTGTATAAGAAAACCACTGGTTGATCCAATCAACCTTTTAGCATCAAAGTTGTGCCTCGTTCACAGTACACAAACATCAACAACTCCTTCCCCTTCATCTAATCGCTGTAAGCGGCAAGCCTCTGGATCATCTACATCCACGCCACTGTCCCTCTTTTAGCATGAGAAATTCCTAAGGAAAGATAACATTGCTCTACACTGAGTTAAAGTCTTCTCCTTCAGGTTAAAATCCCCTTTAAAGGAAATTATGGCATTGCTAGGATTCACATATCCCGGTTAAAGTAATTCTCCTTTATAAACAGCAGTGACAAACAAACCCCTCTTTCGAGATGACAAATTCTCTCTAAAGTCGAGACCTTTTAGCTTCACATCTTGGGCTTTGAACAAGATACAAACAACCTTTCGCTTCACGTCTTGGGCTTTGAACAAGACACCAAAAACCCATTTCCTCCCATAGAATAGGAGGAACTACGAACGCTCTGATTTCCCTGTTTCGGTAAACGGGAATACGTAGGCATAAGATTGAAAGAAAGATCTTAGCGAGCACAATCAACAAAAAAACCAAATCCCATATCTCCATCAATCAAAAGCAGTAATTCAAAAAACACGAGTCCTAACATCCTAATCCTTGTTCCCCGTCAGAAACCTTCTGCCCAGGTAAAAAGAAAGAAAACCAGTATTGGCGAAAATACAAATAACCAGTACAAAGACCCCCCACATTGATAGCATTCGTAACCTAACAGACTGCTGTTTAAACTTAGTATGCAAAGCAGGGTTAATTGGAGACATCTATTTCCCTTCCTTATTCAACTTACAATAGGATAAAAAATGAATCGACCTGTAGTTTAAGCTCAAACCGCAGAGAACGACCAGCGCTTAAGAACCGCGTCCAAAATCGCTCGCTACAACACCTAACCAATGCCTTTGTGAAGCAATACAACTACAATCTTGACTTGGCTCCCAGTCGTTTGCATTTGCTAGACTTATCTCAAGAAGATAATGAATCCTTCAGAAAGTATGCTCAGAGATGGAGAGAAATAGCTTCCCGCGTCCAACCACCACTTTTGGATAGGGAATTAGTTGACTGGTTCATGGATACTTTGCAAGGTCCGTACCGAGAAAAGCTGTTTAGCATGGTGACATTAAACTTCTCTGACTTGGTAATAGCTGGAGAGCGCATTGAGAGCGGTCTTAAGAGCGAAAAAATCCAAGGTACCTCGAACATCCCAGCTAATGAGAGTGAATCAATTGTCAGTTCTCAAGAAGAATGGGAGAAAGAAAGTGATTCTACATGGGAATCTCCAATACCTCAGCCTCAGCGCTCATGCAACTCAAGTGTTCAGAGTCAGCAATCTTTTGGGTCTCAGCGTCAGATACCATCCTCTCTACAGGGTCAATATTTTTCTCCAAATCAAAGACCTCCTCAGTATCAACAGTCATTTCGTCGTCATCCGCGTCAACACGCACGACGAAGGCCAAGAAAGCCAGAGAGGAATTTCACTCAGTTGCCAATGTTATACAATCAATTCTTGCCAGATTTAATCAAAGGTGGATTGATAGTGCCGAAAGAGATAGATCCTGTGATTCCTCCATATCCACCAGGCTTTGACGCCGACGCCCGATGTGACTACCATGCTGGGGCACAGGGGCATTCAACTGAAGGCTGCAAGGTGCTTAGGAGCAAGGTTCAGACTCTGCTTGACTCCAATATGTTCTCGTTCATGCCTCAAGGTATTCAAATCAACAATCCTGCACCTAATCAAGCGGATTCATCAGGCTCTTAAGTGGAAGAAATTCCTGAGAGTGGATGTGAAGATGATTCTCAGACTGATCTCGACAAACAACTCTGAAGATGGCTAGTTCCATGGCAAATCAAGAAGGAAATTCCAATTCCCCGAAGCTGGCCGTATTTTGTTCATTTTAGTATTTTTCAATTGTATTTCCTTTGTGTTGAATTTGTGTTTGCTTGTAAGCTTTAATGTACTTTCAAATTGGCAGCATTAATGAAATGTTTATGCATCTTTTGATTAAATCCATTCGTTTCACTCACTCACTGTTATTTTCATAAAAGCAAAAAAATACATATCTTGTTCCACTCCCTTTATCAAACTGTTTGTTTAAGCAAAGATTGGGGAGGATGATGAAAATATTATCCATAATTGCTGTGGTATGCTTTCGATTAAACCTTTCCGAGGATGTAACGCATTGTTTCAATTCCCAAACACTGGAGAAATAAGAAATATAATCCCTCGTTAACCCTTCGAACCTAGAAGTAGGAGTTTTCTTTCCTTACATAAAAAACCCTTAAATATCAACCTTGGGGTGGGTAGTTCTCAGTTTAACTTGGTTATGCAATCGTTTCATGCAAGACACTAGTCAACTCTCTCCAACCAAGTGAATAAATGTTGTACAAGTTGTTCCCGAAGCGATAAATAAGGAAGGATCATTGAGAAATCCTTAATCGAAGGATGAGCCGAGTCCCTTTCAACGCAAAAAGCCAAGAAAGATGGGAAGCCCAAAACTTCGCCTTATACAAGAAGGTTCATACAACAATCAAGACAAAGCAGAATCTCGTAATCTAAATCAAGCAAAGAAGAGGTCTCAAAACCTCAGCAAAGACAAGAAGAGGTCTCAAAACCTCAGCGAAGACAAAGAAGAAGTATCAAAACCTCCTCGATAAAGGATAACCAAATGTTGTGAGAGAGTAATGACCATCCTAGGTGTCTCAATCATTGTCAACTATCAAAAATTCATCCCTAACCTAGAGGAACCTAAATGTGTAGCTTAAGCTAACTGAGCATAGGACTGGAGTTCATCACGAAGATGGGGTGAGACAAATAAACTTTGAGCCTTTATCCTTTGTTTCATAAAACTGTGAACCAGGCCACGTTACAACCCTTAAAAGACCTAATTGAGGTAAGGTTGTTTTGAAAGCATACTACAGCAAGGTTGAGTAACTTAACTCCTAATGATCTTTGCTAAATTGCGCGTGTTGATCACTTCATCTATCATTCCGTAAAAGACTAGATCCATTTTGTTTTTGATTTAATCATTCCACTGTGTGTGTTTCATCAAATAAAATTTTGTTTTCAAAAGCTTGCATGAATTTTGCATTAAAATTGCCAATTTTTAACGAACAGTACTTGTTTGCAAAATAATTCAATATCAAAGGAATCCAAACAAATGCAGCCAGCTAGGGAATTCGACTTGATAAAGGAAGCTCAGTCAGGGGCAACCAAGCGGAAGGATTTGTCAATCCACCACTCCAATGACCCACCAACAGGGGCAAGCTGTTCCCCTATTGTTTCTACCACAGTCTAAAGGACCTTATATCACGAATACCGTTAATCAGGGGCAGTCAGGTCGAGATTCGGTAAATCTCTAAAGGGCTAATCAGTCTGGTGCATCTCCTTCACAGATCAACCAGTCTGAAGATCAAGTTCAAAGACTTTGTTGTGCAAACACCGTTAACCTGGGACGGTTACGCCGAGATTCACAAATCTCTCAAAGAGTTTGAAGATATTGAAGCATCTTGTGTGCCAACTCTTCTGTAAAATCCTCTTGTTATTTTCTCCCAATAGACCATGTAATCTGGGGCAGAGAAGATTTGAAGATTACCTGTTGCAAGAGCCGTTGTTTATTATGGTGATCATCATATAAGTCGGGATACAGAATTACCCTGTTCTTCTGATATTCGTTGTCATCTTCCCAGTAAATTGTTACTTCGGTCAAGCTTGGCCAATATCCATGGATCTTCCTCCTCCAGGAAGGAAATCAAGCTCATGATGGCAATCCTAGTGAAGTCATGATGCTATACCTCAGGTGGAATACTCTTTCCCCCAGTGAATGTAGATCTGATGATCCTATTTATTCATCCCCATTAATGGTCCAATCTGAGGAGTTTGACTGGGTTTCCTTGTCGAGATGTTTATTTCATCTCCAGTCTCGCTTCCTTTTGTCTGTTTTGTCAGCATGAGCATAAGCATGGCATAAGCATTCATATGCATAGCATCTTAGCATTTCTGCTTCCTTTCTGGTGTCTACCTATTTTGTTCACTCTGGTGGTTATGTCGTACCTCGAAAAATACGATCCTCGTGATGGACGCAGAAAAAAAAACTGTTCGAAACAGAGTCACCACCGAACTTTATTCATTCCAAGGAAGGAATAGGAAAATATCGATAAAGCCTTTAAAAGGAGATAAGAACATGGTCGTCGTAACCAAATTCGGGTTCGGGAGTCGATTACGCAAGAGGGAAGGTATTAGCACCCTCTACGTCCGTTGTACTCAACGGGAACCTCTTGATTCGATTCGTGAGAAAGTTAGCTACGTTTGTTTGTTATCTTCTAAGGTAGATATTGTTTTCTAAGGGGAAATGGGTGGTTTTTTATTAGTGTCTTTGTCTTTTCAATAGCTATTTCTTGCAAGTTTTGTTAGGATCAAGTGAACATAAAGGAATTTGTGACTTCATTCACAATATTCAATATGTGGTTAATTTGGTATTGAATGTTAGAAAGAACACAGAGGGAAGTTAATTTAGAGGTTTGATCAGACATGGTTGCATATGTATTCACATTCTCAAGATTATGTCAAGAGTCGCCAAGTATAGTTATCTTAGGTGTGAGTTCAAGCTTCCCCGAAACTATGTCAAATACCATCAAGAATAATTATCTTTGGTTGGAATTCAAAGGCTAAATCAAGTGGCATCATAATTGAAGAAATGTGACTAGTATAGTCTTGAAAGAGTCATGTCACGAAAAATGAATATTTGGTACAAGAATGAATTAAGAAAGGGCAAGATTTTCACAAGTTTGAAGTGCAAGGTACAAAGTGAAAAATGGAAGGAATTTTTAAAAGTATATATGGTACAAAAGTCTAATTGGCAAGTTCAAAGGTGACATCCAAAGAGTTCAATTGCAAGAGTGACCAATTTCCATTGTTTGAGTCCAAGGATGCAAGGAGAATTTACAACAATTACGAACCTAAGCTCCTAAAGAAAATGTAAGTAACAAGTTTGGATAACTAGGAAATTACAAGTTTGTAACACTGCTTTTATGAGCCATGCTAAAGTATGAACCTAAATTACAAAAATCAAAGAGCCAAAATTTCATGCTTTATGCGCCTTAAGTCATCACCAAGTTTTGTGTCAAGACTGCGCATCCTATGCCAAGGCCATATTTCTTATATCAAGCCTTGCGCTCTCTCCACCAAGCGTCTTCATGCCTCACCAAGTCTCCTATCCAAATTCCTCATCAAAACTTGACACTTGTAAGCAGTCATTCACAACCTTGCTAATTCCTTCAAAACTACATTCAAACCATCCATTTCTTCAACTTGCAACCAAAACCTGTAGACATTAAACATGAATACAAGGACTCAGAAATAATGGTCTTACCAAAATCATCAAATTTAATTCATGTCCTAAGCAAGCAAATTCATGTCATCAAAAACCCAAAACAATTATCATATCCAATTCAAAATAAATTCCAAAGTTCACACGGTAAAAAACAATTACACAGCCACACCTTACTCAAAGTCAAAAGCAAAGCAAATAGGGACTATACAAAATTCAACTTGACCAAAACAGCAAAACAAGCAGAGCAGCGAAAATTCACAGCACTGTAACCTTAACATAAAAGTGAAAAAGGACAAAGCAGAGTGCAACAATGAATAGCAGAAAAAGTACCACAAAGGTTTCAGCAAGGCAATAACGTATTTTTGGCATAGACATGTTCTGAATTAGGAAAAATTACCTTATACTTTTCCATGAATGTGATCCCTCAGCAATGTTGACACCACTTTTCAAACCTTAATCCTCACAATATAAAAACAAGAGCAATGAATCAGAAGGGGGGACCGAAAAAAATCCTAACCATTATTCTTCAGAAACAGCACAGAATCAACCTAAAACCCTAATTCATCAAAGCTCTAAAAAATTAAAAAATATTACTCAGAGTTTCTCATTGAAGCTCTGAACTAATCTGAGCTGAAACTTCATTTCACAACAAGCCCTCAACGACAACAACGATACGCCCAGAAAGGTCAAAGACTAAGAGGAAGAGGAGAAGAAGAACATAAAAGAAAGAGAATAACGAGGCGAGTTCAAGAAAGCTACCTTTACCGGAGATTTAACTCGGACTTGCTCCGATTTTGTAAGTTTTTCTCCTCGTTCGTATCTTCTGAAATTTGATCTTTGCTCACCTTATTGTGTTACCTTGAATCCCTCTTTCAATTTCTGGGTGTGGTTGTATTTTCATAGATCTAGGGTTTGTGTTTAAGTTTCGGTTTGAGTGTTAGGTTGGTTTTCTTGAAAATCCAAGTTCAGTTTGGGTTTCAGAAGGAGATTTTGAGTGGGTTTAAGGTTTTTGGTGGGTGTTTGGTCGGAGAAGAGGGGCGGCGCCGTCGTGGTCCACCTCCTTCTCTGGTGAGAGGTAGGGTTCCAGCGTTGAGAGAGAAAGAGTGTTGAGAGAGATGTAAGGACAAGAGAGAGAACGGTTTGAAAGAATACGTTGATTTCTTTTTCTCCTTTCCATGTTTTATCTCAAATGTTGAAATGGCAGTGGACCTTTCCACCGGTGACAAGTGTCACTGGTCTGTAGCTTCACATCAATTCCGTGCGTGCAGTCTCCTAAGCCTTACCACGCAACCTCATTTTCCCACCTTCAGATTGAGAGTCAGTCTTTGACTCTCTAGATCCAACGCACCATTCTGATGGTCAGCTGACTAGGGTCCATGGTGGACCCTCATCCCAGCGTGGGCTTCTGAGTGTTGGGCCTGAGAGTTTTTTCCTTAACCACACCCCCATTTGCTAACGTTATCTGGCCTGCATGTTTTTGTTTCTTTTAAAAAAAAAAAAGCTTAACTTTAGTTAATAATGATAAAAATCTAAAATTACTTTTATTTTTATTTCCTTTTAAAAACATAACTTATAACAATATTATTTCCAAACCATGTAGTTGATTTTATTAAATTTTTTTATTTAATATTAATTAATCTACCTATGATTAATTTTATTAAACATTGAATTTTAATTTGGTTAATTATTAATTTGGTCTTAATTTTAAAAAGAAATCTAAAACACTTTTTCTATTTAATTCCCAATTCTTATTTAACTAATTTTATTAAATTAATTTATTTAATATTAATTAATTTTGATAATTAATTTTATTAAATATTTAATTTAATCTAATTAGTTTTGAGTCTTTATTAATCCTAAAAATAAAAAATATTTAAGTAAGCTTTAATTAATTTTATTAAATCATTTTATTTAATATTAGTTAATTTTAAATGATTAACTTTATTAAATATTTTGATTTAGTCTAATTAATTATTTGGACTTTAATTCTAAAAGAAACCTAGAACTTAATTTTAGTTTAGGACTTCCCTCATTAGAATTAACTTTAGAATTAGGTTACTAACCTAACTAATGTGCTTGTTTTTATCCCATCATTTTATTTTGTGTGTACTCTATTCATGTGGGTTTATTTCTTGCCTTAATTATATGTGTGTTATTCATATTATACTTGTCCAAACCAAAAAATCTTTTTCAAACTAATATTGTGACTTTATGTCAACCCTTTTAGTACCTTGTAAGTCAATTGTTTTCACGATCGCAATCGACCTCACAATGCCTCGCAATCGACCTCATAACGCCTCCTCTTGGGCTTTATACAACGATAATTGTTGCACATTTCACTTTGGTTTGTATGCGTGTATGTGATTGGCTCACTTTAATCATGACTCGATTATTCCCACTTGATTAATTACACCCCTCTCCTAAAAGATTAAAATCAACCCCTTTTTACAAAAAATAAACAAGCTTAATTCAACGTCGAGCATTTTCCAAATCAAATTCAATTAACCACCAATTCATCTCCAACTTTCACTTGATCCACATATCAACTCCCTTTACCTCTTGTAAGTCGAGTGCTTTTGCCTCGCAATCGACCTTACCTTAAACCATAGTGTCATACCCCAAATTTTGACCACTAAGATTTCCCATCATTGTGCAAATCATCATCACAATATGGAAGAACCATCATACTTCATCAGTCTCCCCAAAGACGGGTGAGCATTCACTACAATCAAAACTAGGGTTTCAAGCCCTCTTTGAGTGCTTAGACAAAGGATCAATCAAGGAATGACATGATCTTCAACTTGTATAACCTCTCAAGCATTCACAAAGGATCAAAAGGACTCCCACTCCAAGGATTAAGCACAAGGATGCTCCCTTCTAGGTGGATCAGGCCTCAAGATCGACAGTGTCACCAAATTAGGATTTTGGTCGACCATGGCCTCCAGATGAAAAATTTCATCTGGGCATGAGCCAATGATCCAAAACATAACCTAATATACTCCATGGAACCTCATGGACCCAATCATCAAGTCAATTTTGCCTCAGGGGATGCATTCATCAAAAATCAGGAATTAGGGTTTCTTGACATAATTCACCCCTAAGTTGACTTTTGGGATAAATCATGAACCAAGACCTCAAGAGAGGGTTTGAGGATCTCTAATGAACTATATTGATCCATTTGGAACAATGGATTAATCCAAGAAGCTTGAACAACAAGTCTCAATTTCATCTGCACAACAATTAGGGTTTTAAGGAAAAAGTCAACTGTAACTTTGACTTTTGACCAGGACATGCTCCCAAGCCCTAAGACATGATTCAATATGCCCTATGACACCCATGGAACATGTCCATCAAGTTTGATTTAGGTCAAGGACATGATTTCCTGAAGAATTGCACAGTTTGGAATTCATCTGATAAAAAGTCAACTGTGCACAAAAGTCAACTTTGACTTTTTGAGATTTTTCACCAAAATGGTTTTTTAACCCTAAAATGATGTTAATGTATGATTTGAATCATCATTCATCAATAAAAATCAAGAAAAGTTGGATAACTTGTAAAAGGGGTAACCATAAAAACTTAGAAAATTTCCAAGTTAAAAATAAAGTGACAAGGGCACCAACTTTGAAGGATCATAACTCCTAAACCACAAAGCCATTTTTTTTCATCCAAATATGGATTTGTAGCCCTAATTACCCTCTACAAAAACTTCAACTAGACCTAAGTCCAATTCATTAAGGATTTGGAGTTATGGGATGATCAAAATGGCTGAAAAGTGAAAATGTCACTTTTTCCAACACTTAGTGAAATTTTCACTAAGTTAGAATCTGCCTTCACTTTTTGCCAAATGTAGGGGGATTTTTCACTTGGATTCAAAAGAGATCAAAACCAAACATGTTCAAACAGTTGTTGTATCATGTGAGGGCTTTCCAAAATGGTCAAGAGCATTACCAAATTCAACTTACACCATGAGTTATGACATTGGCAAGTTGCCTTGCTGAAATCTGTCAAAGGCAAGGCAGAATTTGCAATTTTGCTCGATTTGCCAAAATCAGCCAAATTCAAATGCTCCTATCCACTTGGACACATCTGAGGATTGAATCTAAAGGGGACAATCACTGAGCCAAGCATCCAAAGTCCATGGAACAAGAAATATCATGTTGAACCTAGAATGGCCAAAATAGGGACAAGACTCCAAATTTGGATTGAAGCATTCAATGGAAGCATCAAGGTGGCATGGACTGAGCCATTCTCATCTGAAATTAGTCAAGACTTATCCAAGACCAAGGGAACCAAAGCTCTGTGCCCTAACCTCTAGTCAATGGCTAGAGGAGACTTGGATTTTCATTTGCCAACATTGGCCAAACCTACTTACCAGTTGCCATTCACTATTCCTTGAAAAACAAACTTGCTCTACTATAAATAGAGCTCAATTGAGATCATTTTCAGTACACCAAAGCCATCTAACAGATGCTTTCCTCATAATCTCTTTCTCTTGGCAAAAATGCCTTTCTTAGCAAGGTAGCTATCAGGTTTTGAGTTTGAGAGCTTTTCCAATCAAACCAATCACTCACACACCTCACATACATCATATAGAAGTGATCCAAACACTCACATAACATCTGGAACACAGATTTCACAAAATCACCAGCTGGTTGCTCAAACTTTCAATCAAGTTGCAGCTGAGGTACCACAAATCGTTCCAGCCATTTTCAATCAAGTCCAGACATTCAAACACACTCCATAGGGTGTAAGGAAGCTGTTCAGATCATCACCACTCATCTGTAACACCTCCAAATCAAAAATCACACTGCACTTGCTGTCACGGCCTAGAGGTAAGCATACACTTGGTCATCTCTCAATCTATGCATATTTCCTCGCACAATAATTTGGCCATATGTTCATAATCATGCATGGAATGTTTTCCCTCAATTAATTGCATTGTTTGAATCGTGTATCAAAAATCCTAGCCTTCATGCAGAAATTAGGGTTCTTGAGGTTTCTTCGTGATTTCATGTTTTATGTTTAATTTAAATGAAATTAAGTGTTATAAACATGATCGTGAGGTTGAGACGAGCATAATGATATGTGGATTACATGATATGATTAAGTATTCAGTGAGATTGGATGGAAAACGCAAATCAGCCAAACCCAGAACACGCGCGTGTTCTTCAGCTTGTTCTTGGCGCCTTTTTTCCAAATTCAAATATTTGAATTTTGTGATTTTGTTTAATTGATTCAAAAATTAATTTCTCTTTGAGTTTTAATGATTTTGAGTTGATTCTTTTTTTGATAATTCACAAAAATGTTGAAATATTTTATTTTATAAAAAAATCCCAAAAATATTATTTATTGCATATAATTGATATTTTTGCAAAGAATTAATGTTTTAATTGTTTTTAACATTTAAAATATTTTTTCCATCTTGATTTTGCAACTTTTAATGCTTTCTAATTATTTTGTAGGTCAATACTTAATTTTTGAAGCATTAATCCAAGATCACAATTTGTTTTCCATATGTTAAACAATTTTGATCATTTTAATTGAATTTTTATACATTTTTGAAAACAAATTAGGGTTTTTGGATTAATTCAACCCTCATAAATCATTTTCAAAACACTTTGGGCCTCTAATAGAGTGTAAGACCTAATCTTTTTTTACCAAATCATTTTTGGGCCTCAGTATATTGTATAAGTCCCGATACCGTCAAAAACAAATGACGCGATCGTCGCCTTTTTTTGAAAAATAACCTTTTGGGCCTCTCCTCGAGCTATAAGACCCATTCAAAACTTTTGGGCCTCTAATAGAGTGTAAGAACCAACCCCCTTTTTACCAAACATTTTGGGCCTCACTTATTGTATAAGTCCCTCCGCGTTAAAAGAAAACCTCGGCGCGATCGCCATTTTTTAACGGAAAAATCATCTGGGCCTACCCTCGTGTTATAAGCCCCACTCTTTTTCTTTAAACTTTTTGGGCCTCTTGAGAGAGTGTAAGACCCATCCCTTTGTACAGAAAATCTTTTTGGGCCACAATCACTTGTATAAGTCCCTCTGTACAAATTTAAACAGTGCGCTCACTGATAAAACCCTGGGCCTCTCCTTGAGCTGTAAGCCCCAAATCTTTTTATTTTAAAGCACTTTCTCCTTTGATTTTGAATATACTGTTGTTTTCAATCTATCTTTGTTGAACAACTAACCAAACAGCATGGAAGCTCTACAACCGAGTAAGTGGTTATTGCTTTCATTTACTGCTTTCATGTACATATAACTGTATTGTGGGGCTGTTTCACTGTAAGTCTTCTTTCATAAACTCATATCAACTGTGTAATAATAGTATAGATATTTCGAGTTTCCCCGGCAACTACGTCTAGAACTAGGTGACGCCGTTTCGTTTATTCATAGAAATAGACACCTAGATCCCCAATAGGATCACCAGATACAGTCTTCTCTTCGGCTGTCCTCATTAGGAATTGTCAAGAAACTCTACTCCCAAAGATGAATGTATTCTCCGTGAATGGAATCTTTGAGTTTCTTCCAAATTCTCGAACTTTCCTGACTTGATCTATTCCTTATGAATAGCTTGCCTTGAATTTCTCAGGGTTTTGGGACCCACGGGCTTCTTAAAAGCATCGGCCTCCTCTTGGGCATCGTACAAGGACCCACATGCTTCCTAAAAGCAACCCAGCCTCCTCTTGGGCTTAGTACAAAGACCCTACGGCTTCTTAGAAGTATTCACAACCTCCTCTTAGGCTTCGTATAATGATCTCTTCCTCCGGGAATGATAGCCTTCTCTTGGGCTTCGTACAAGGACCGATCGGCTTTTTAAAAGTTTCCAGCCTCCTCTTGGGCTTCGTACAAATTGTCCCGACGACCTCCTAGAGGTATAGGAACAGAACCTAGTCACCTTCATAGAACAGTCCTTTCATAGAGTCTACTACTGTTTCTCAAAGCATGGTACAAAAGATGAAACTCTAGACTTGGACAGTCTAATATCCTTGAGTCTCAAAGACATTCTCAAGTACCCTTCAAAAATAGGAAGAAAACCCGCAGACTCGGACAGTCTCAATACCCTTCGGATTTCCCGTTTCCTTAAAGAACAGGAATAACCCGGATCCTTGAATCAAATCCTTGAGTACAATGTTGCTCATATAAGAACTGATTTTCTCTTTCAAAATCAGTATACTGGACCTGTCACTCAACTGAAACAGTCACCATAGCCTCCTCTTGGGCTTGGTATAATGATTCTCCCCAGCGGAGTCAAACAACGTTTAGCCTCTCTCTCGGGCTTTGTACGAGACACATAAGAGACTCCCTCGTTGAGTCAATCACCCCTTTCGCCTCCATCTCGGGCTTTATACGAGATACCAAAAGACTCTATCATCGAGTCAAAAACCTTTTAGCCTCTCTCCCGGGCTTTGTACGAGACACATATTAGCCTCCTCTTAGGCTTTGTATAAGAAAATCACTGGTTGATCCAATCAACCTTTTAGCATCAAAGCTGTGCCTCGTTCACAGTACATAAACATCAACAACTCTTTCCCCTTCATCTAATCGCTGTAAGCGGCAAGCCTCTGGATTATCTACATCCATGCCACTGTCCCTCTTTTAGCATGAGAAATTCCTAAGGAAAGATAACATTGCTCTACACTGAGTTAAAGTCTTCTCCTTCAGGTTAAAATCCCCTTTAAAGGAAATTATGGCATTACTAGGATCCGCGTATCCCGGTTAAAGTAATTATCCTTTATAAAACAGTCGTAACAGACAAACCCTTCTTTAGAGATGACAAATTCTCTCTAAAGTCAACACCCTTTTAGCTTCATATCTTGGGCTTTGAACAAGATACAAATAGACTATTCAGCTTCACATCTTGGGCTTTGAACAAGATACAAACTACCTTTCGCTTCACGTCTTGGGCTTTGAACAAGACACCAAAAACACCCATTTCCTCCCATAGAATAGGAGGAACTACGAACGCTCTGATTTCCCTGTTTCGGTAAACGGGAATACGTAGGCATAAGATTGAAAGAAAAGATCTTAGCGAGCGCACTAAACAAAAACCCAAAATCCCATACTCTCATGTATCTATCAAAAGCATCAGTCCTAACATCCTAATCCTTGTTCCCCGCCAGAAACCTTCTGTCAAGGTAAAAAGAAAGAAACTGTATTGGCGAAAATACAAATAACCAGTACAAAGGCCCATCCACATTGATAGCATTCGTAACCTAACAGACCACTGTTTAAACTCAGTATGCAAAGCAGGGTTAATTGGAGACATCTATTTCCCTTCCTTATTCAGCTCACAATAGGATAAAAAATGAATTGACCTGTAGTTTAAGCTTAAACCGCAGAGAGCGACCAACGCTTAAGAACCGCGTCCAAAATCGCTCGCTACACATAGGACCTCCTTTCCATTAGTGCTCAAACCATTCCACACGCAAATCCAAACCTCGATCCAACGTCGAGTATTTTTCTTAAATCAAATTAATACATTTAATTATACTAAATATCATTTCTTAAAAGGTGAAAAAGAGGGGGATCAAGTCTTTGGTCTTTCTCCTCAATTGTTTGGGTACGAGTTCTCTTACTCGTGTGTGGATAATTGACGCCTTTAAAACACTTGTAATCCGACAACACTCAATTTTCTTTTTTCCATTATCAATACACTTAACCATATCTTAAGTAGCATTCCTTAAAAGGTGAAAAGGAGGGGGATCAAGTCTTTGGTCTTTCTCCTCAATTGTTTGGGTGCGAGTTCTCTTACTCGTGTGTGGACAATTGACGCCTCTAAAACATGCGAAACTCGACCATATTCAAACCTTTTCAAATCAAATTATCAAAACACTTAATCCTTACTTAAACATTTTTTACCAAAGGTGAAGTGAGGGGGATCAAGTCTTTTGTCTTTCTCCTCAATGGTTTGGGTGCGAGTTCTCTTACTCGTGTGTGAACAATTGTCACCTCTAAAACATCTAAAACTCCTTTCCTCGCCCCCGTGCGATCGAAACCCTAAAACACATACAAATCAAATCATTTTCTCAATCAAACTCTTTAACATACTTAATAGTATACTCAAACGACTTTCTAAAAAGGTGACGTGAGGGGGGCCAAGTCTTTGACCTTTCTCCCCAATTGTTTGGGTGCGAGTTCTCTTACTCGTGTGTGGACAATTGGCGCCTATAAAAAACACAAACCAAACAAACCGTAGTCCTCAGAACTACGAATGCTCTGACTTTCCCATTGCACGAGGGAATACGTAGGCACAAGGATCTTAATCCTTGTCGAGCACACTAATAAAAAACCACCCATTTCCCCTTAGAAAACAATATCTACCTTAAAAGATAACAAACAAACGTAGCTAACTTTCTCACGAATCGAATCAAGAGGTTCCCGTTGAGTACAACGGACATAGAGGGTGCTAATACCTTTCCTCTTGCGTAATTGACTCCCGAACCCGAATTTGGTTGCGATGACCATGTTCTTATCTCCTTTTAAAGGTTTTATCGATATTTTCCAATTCCTTCCTTAGAATGAATAAAGTTCGGTGGCGACTCTGTTTCGAACAGTTTTTTTTTCGCGTCCATCGCGAGGATCGTATTTTTCGAGGTACGACAGATGGCGACTCTGCTGGGGATGGATATTAGCCCTATGCTAGAGAGAGTCAAGCCTAACTTGACTCGATTCGTAAGTGTTAGATTCGCTTGTTTGTTTATCTTCTCTTGTTTGTTTGCTTGCTTGTTGATTATCTATTATCTACTTGCTTGCTTATTGTTATTATATCCTATCATTATCTCTTATGACACTGTGAGGGTTCTCTGATCATTGGTACTTCGTGAGATGGCTCTACACCCGAGTCCGAGTATAACCCTAGGATTAGGATGTTGGTCGTGTAGTGGAGGCTTGCGTGGTCTCTTCCGCATGAGCCAAAGCAAAGACACCGCTTGGAGTATATTCCATTGGAAATGTTATCGTTTCGACGTTACTTCGTCACGATGATAATGTTTTCGAGCCTGAATCGTCAATCCCAAGGACCATTAACCCGTTTATCCATAGTGGTTGGTAGTGTTAACACTTTGTGGGTTAATGCGAACGCCACAATCAGATGAGATCCCTCGAACGTATTACTTCCTGACAGTAATATTTTCGACCTCGATCTAGGATTCTGAGAACCCTGCTTAGAACCCGTGTGTCGATGGTTGTGTAGTGGGCGCCTCCGAGGAGTCTTTCTCGTGGGGAAGAAACGAAAACCTCACCTAGACGAGATCCTTTCAAGGATATTATCGTCTGATGTTCCTTCGTCATGGCTATAATGTCTTTGAAAGATATCCATAACTCTAGGCACCTACCCGTTTAGAGCCTACCTATGGGGTCCTGTGATCAGAGATATCCTGTGTCTAACTCCTTCCTCAGAATCAGATGTTGTTTTGATCCTGGAACCTTGCATAAGCATTGCATACTCATGACATTAGCATTGTCCAACCAACTCATCTGATCCTCTGTCCATTTCCTGCCAGCTGATTTCCCGACGCTCATACTGAACCTGTGGTAACCGCAAAACATTTAAAGCAAGTTCAAGTGGAGATAAGAGAAGTATAGACAATTTGAAAGTTGTGATGGCTATGTCAGAGGATAGCTTTCAACATGTTGGGATGAAGGATTTTGACCTCCCATCAGGTTTTGCTGTGTCGACTAATCCATTGTTTGATCATTTACCTGGTGATCATACCTCACAAGTGAACATCCCTGCTCAGTATCAGATGATATATGAGTCCATGGAGAAAAGGTTTTGTGCCCTCGAAGAGAAAGTTCAAGCTATGAAAGCAAGCGATGTTTCTGGGCTCGATGCTGTTGATATGTGCCTAGTGCCAGACTTGGTAATTCCTCCAAAATTCAAAGTACCCAACTTTGAGAAGTACGCTGGTCTCAGTTGCCCGAAGTGTCATTTGGTGATGTTCTGCCGAAAGATGACTTCTCATGTCCGCGATGACAAGTTGATGATTTACTATTTTCAAGACAGTTTAAGTGGTGCATCTTCGAATTGGTACATGGATTTAGAAAGAAGTTGTATCCAATCATGGAAAGACTTATCCAATGCTTTCCTAAAACAATATGAGTACAACCTGGACATGGCCCCCAGTCGTACGCAGTTGCAAAGCCTATCTCAGAAGAGCGGTGAATCCATTAGGGATTATGCACAACGATGGAGAGAGTTGGCAGCTAGGGTACAACCACCACTCTTGGACAAAGAATTGATTGACATGTTCTTGGACAGTCTGCATGCCACCTACCTTGAAAGAATGACTGGCAGTTCATTCTCCAGCTTCTCTGACCTTATAATAGTAGGAGAACGCATCGAGAGTTACCTCAAAGCTAAACGAGTCCAAGACGTCTCGAGTAATCAAGCTGGTGAGACTGAATCCTTAAGTAATTCCTAAGAGGAAGATGATAATGAAATTGATGCAGTCATAGCAAATGTTGAGTATTCTCAAGGTACACCAGCAAAACTTTATGGCCCTTCAGCTTCTAGGAAGTTATCATTGTCAGCGCCATATCATCCTTATGGGCAATCTGTCAATCCTAGGGCATCATACCATAAACCCATGATTTCTCCTCGTGCAAATCAACGAGCTCGTGGTCAAGGATATCAAAATCATCATCAAAATCAGCATATGCCTCGAAACAACTTGGAAAGAAGGACTGCTCCTCTTCACCCAGTTCTTATGTCGTACAGTCAACTTTTGCCGCATCTGGTCCGAAACTCACTGGTAGAGCCTAAAGTTATCAAGCCATTACCAAAACCATACCCGCCTGGGTACGACCCCAATGCACATTGTGGATATCATGCTAGATCAATGGGGCATTCGACTGAAGATTACAAAGCTTTTCAAGCCAAGGTGCAACAGTTGATCGACAAGAAGTACATATCCTTCTAAGAAGGAGACTTGATTGTGCACGTCAGCTTCTCGCCCAAATAAGTTCCAAGACTTCAAAAGGCATCCCCTACAGCTAGTGGTTTAGACAGGAAGACTTCCTCAGATACTGGCAACCATTGGACATTTATCATTTGCATTTGTAATTTCGTTATGCTAAATGCTACTTGTTTTTGAATATTGTTGTTGTGAATGGTAATATTAATGATGTGATCATGAGTTTTCTGAATTAATCATGTCGCATTCACTCATTTTTCTTTACTTACATATATAAAAAAACAAAAACAAAAACAACAAAATTCTTCCATATACTTCTTGTCCACTCCCTTTATCAAACTTTTGTTTAGCAAATATTGGAGGAAGGATGATGAAAACAAGGTACCCCTAATTGCTGATGGTATGCTTTCGGATGGAATCCTGCCAAGGATGTACAGGCATTGTTTCAAATCCCCAAACACTGGAGAGATAAGGAGTTAGTCCCTAGTTAACCACTTCGAGCCTAGAAGTAAGAGTTTCCTTCGGATATTTAAACCCTTACACTCAACCTGGGGCAGGGTAATGTTCAGTTAACCGGATTACGCACTCAGTTCACAAAAGCAAAATCCAAAAACATGATTGTTGTTCATCAATTACCCATGACTTGGCAGTCACAATCCTCTGACAAAATAAAAAATAAACAAAGTCAAAAGCCTGCTAAGTCAAATACCTCAAAAGGAGACTTAGGCAAAAATCAAGGCAATCCCAACAGACTCAAAAAGAGAAATCAGTCCATGCAAAATTAGGGATAAAAATAAACCAAAAGCAAAAGAGGTCCTCAAATCCTCAGCAAAGTAAAATAAAATTCAGTGACCATCATATCAAAAATCATAAGATTCACTGACATCCATCAAAACAAAATAAAGTGACTGCCATTTCGAGCAAACCTTGAATCATCACTCTTACACCGTCAACCCTTTTGGAAAACCAACATGTGCAGATTTAACTGAACGTAGGACTGAAGATCATCACGAAGAAGGGGTGGGTACAAAACACACTTTGAGCCTTATATCCTTTGTTTCTATAACCGTGAACCAGACCACGTTACAACCCTCAAAAGACCTAATTGAGGCGGGGTTTAGTCTGAAAGCATACTACAGCAAGGTTGCGTGAACTGACTCCTACAAATTTGCTAATCACTTGTTTTGGTGTCTTATTCTTGCTATATCTTTCATACATCAGCTAAATCAACATTGTCACATCATTCCAATAATGATTAATTTTCAAAACTTGCATGAGCATCGCATTAAAATTACCATTTGTGAATGAACAGTTTTAACTGCAAGGCAGTACTTGACATCAAGGAAATTCCAACGAGGAGTAATCAAAGAGAGCTAGATCATTCAACAAAGTTGATTTAAACTAACAACACCTCATAACCCTATGGAACAGGGGCATTGACATCCGATGAGTATGGAATCAGTCAGTATAAAGCAAGTCCCCGAAGCATTAGTTGATTATGGGGAAAATCATTCAAGAACAGGTTGATCAGGGTAAATCATCTCAAGACTCTACCAACCAGGGGCAAGCCACTCAGAGGTTCTTTTGATTAAAGGAAAACTCCTCTAATGTTCAATCAACACAAGTTAAGTTGCTCCAACGCTCATTCTGGGGCAAGCGACCTCAAGGGTGCTTCGAAGCCAAATACTCCAAAAGCCAGTCCTTTCAAGGACAAATCCTCTCATGACTTGGAAATTCTGGGGCAAGCCATCTCGAGTTCATCTCATGGTACATCTGCTTCCAACTTCCTTTCAAAGACGAAGCCTTTCACGATTTGGAATTCTGGGGCAAGCCATCTCGAGTTTATCTCATGGTACAACTGCTTCCAATTTCCTGTCAAGGAAAAATTCTCCATAGACCCAGACTGGGGCAAGATGAGCTACAGAGGGGAAAATCTCTCCGTTGTTTTCAATCTGCTCAAGCGAACACCGTCAAGTGACCTTTGAGTTCAAGACGAGTGTCAGGGAATCATGCTATCACCCCACAAATAACCTTTTGCCTTCCTTCTGACAAGAGACCTTGCTGCAAAGGAACCTATCCATCTCTTATCCTCTACCGGGGCATCCTTGGAAACCTTCATATCATTGCATAAATCATTCATATGCATTAGTCATGTCTCTTCACTCATTGCATAGACATGTGTATCATACCTCAAGCCTAACTTTCCAACAAGATTTGACGTCTCAAAGCCTGGTATCGCAAGATTTGACACAAAGTCCAACTTAGCTTGGCAACCCAAAAGTCCAACTTAGCTTGGCAACCCAAAAGTACAACTTAGCTTGGCAACCCAAAAGTCCAACTTAGCTTGGCAACCCAAAAATCCAACTTAGCTTGGCAACCCAAAAGTCCAACTTGGCTTGGCAATCCAAAAGTCCAACTTGGCTTGGCAATCCAAGGTCCAGTTCCCGTCTGGCAAATATTTTAAGGCCCAGTTCTTGTCTGGCAAACATTTTTAAGGTCCAGTTCTCGTCTGGCAAATTATTTTAAGGCCCAGTTCTCATCTGGTAAATCATTTTAAGGCCCAGTTCTCGTCTGGCAAATCTTTTAAGGCCCAGTTCTCGTCTGGAAAATACCCTTTTCTCACCAGTTCTTGTCTGGTAGACTATCCAAAAGTCAGTTCTCGTCTAACAAACAAAAGCTTAAACACCAGTTCTCGTCTGGTAATCTATCCTCATAACACCAAAATTACCAAAGTATAATTTCACTTGGCAACCACCAAATTCGATCCCTGGTGATACCCTCGACAAGGAAACCTATCCCTAGCACGCCTGATCATTTGCATCATCATATGCATGACATCCAAGCATAACATAATAATCATATCTAGCATATCTTGTGCATTCATACATGCATTAGATTCCCTAGCAGTTGCATCTTAGCATGTGTTTCAGTGCATTTTGCAATGCACGACATTTCCATCCCTAACAACATAGCATAACAGGATCCAGGATCAGTCTGCAGGAATCTTGGCCAGTCCTCCTTCAAAGTCGGCAGTATTCCTCTGAAAAGAGTTGATACCCCACACGTGCTCAAGTAACTCTATTCCCCAGCAAGTCATTCTTCATCCAGGCAGTTGATATTGACAATCCCCAGCAGCTGTTGATATTCTTACTCCCCAAGCAGAGGATATCCTAGAAAGTTTCTTGTGAGCTTTCCCCTGCAGAGCTGGCACGTTTCCTCTGACAGGAATCTTGCTCAACTATTCTCCCAACAAATTTACCGCAGAGATAATGCTTTGGTATCATCGAGGAACCTTAATGGATAAGGGACTGCTTCGACGACCCAGAGAATCATCTGCCTTTCAGAGATACTGCTTTGGTATCATCAAGGAACCTTAATGGATAAGGGACTGCTTCGATGACCCAGAGAATCATCTGCCTTTCAGTGATACTGCTTTGGTATCATCGAGGAACCTTAATGGATAAGGGACTGCTTCGATGACCCAGAGAATCGTCTGCCTTTCAGAGATACTGCTTTGGTATCATCGAGGAACCTTAATGGATAAGGGACTGCTTCGACGGCCCAGAGAATCGTCTGCCTTTCAGAGATACTGCTTTGGTATCATCGAGGAACCTTAATGGATAAGGGACTGCTTCAACGACCCAGAGAATCGTCTGCCTTTCAGAGATACTGCTTTGGTATCATCGAGGAACCTTTAATGGATAAGGGACAGCTTCTACGACCCAGAGAATCGTCTGCCTTTCAGAGATACTGCTTTGGTATCATCGAGGAACCTTAATGGATAAGGGACTGCTTCGACGACCCAGAGAATTGTCTGCCATTCAGAGATACTGCTTTGGTATCATCGAGGAACCTTAATGGATAAGGGACTGCTTCGACGACCCAGAGAATCGTCTGCCTTTCAGAGATACTGCTTTGGTATCATCGAGGAACCTAAATGGATAAGGGACTGCTTCGACGACCTAGGGAATCGTCTGCCATTCAGAGATACTGCTTTGGTATCATCGAGGAACCTTAATGGATAAGGGACTGCTTCGACGACCCAGAGAATCGTCTGCCTTTCAGAGATACTGCTTTGGTATCATCGGGGAACCTTAATGGATAAGGGACTGCTTCGACAACCCAGGGAATCGTCTGCCTTTCAGAGATACTGCTTTGGTATCATCGAGGAACCTTTAATGGATAAGGGACAGCTTCGACGACCCAGAGAATCGTCTGCCTTTCAGAGATACTGCTTTGGTATCATCGAGGAACCTTAATGGATAATGGACTGCTTCGACGGCCCAGAGAATCATTTGCCTTTCAGAGATACTGCTTTGGTATCATCGAGGAACCTTTAATGGATAAGGGACTACTTCGACGACCCAGAGAATCGTCTGCCTTTCAGAGATACTGCTTTGGTATCATCGAGGAACCTAAATGGATAAAGGACTGCTTCGACGACCCAGAGAATCGTCTGCCATTCAGAGATACTGCTTTGGTATCATCGAGGAACCTTAATGGATAAGGGACTGCTTCGACGACCCAGAGAATCGTCTGCCTTTCAGAGATACTGCTTTGGTATCATCGGGGAACCTTAATGGATAAGGGACTGCTTCAACAACCCAGGGAATCGTCTGCCTTCAGAGATATTGCTTTGGTATCATCGAAGAACCTTAATGGACAAGGGACTGCTTCGGCCAACCAAAGAACCTCAAGTTATTCTGGTCAGCTTGGACCCCAATACCTCACTTTGTCAATTCTCACTCTATAGCTTTTTACCTTTTGTCGGACAAATTTTGGGGTCTTCTTATATCTAATTGAATTTTACCCTAAAAATGAACTCCGTGCACCAGTTCATTCTCTCGGGTCCAAGACAATTAGATAGGGGCATCTGTCATACCCCAAATTTGTCCTACCCTCTCATTCTCTTATACCAAGCATTTTTGGGGATACACGATCTTTCTCTAAAAGAGATCATCTGGCCTTTGGCCATGATACTCCAAAGGATAGGCCATGGAGGTATTATGTGGTTTTTATTAGTGTCTTTGTCTTTTCAATAGCTATTTCTTGCAAGTTTTGTTAGGATCAAGTGAACATAAAGGAATTTGTGACTTCATTCACAATATTCAATATGTGGTTAATTTGGTATTGAATGTTAGAAATAACACAGAGGCAAGTTAATTTAGAGGTTTGATCAGACATGGTTGTGTAATACCCCAAATTTTGACCATTTAGATTTCCCATCATTGTGAAAATCATCATCACAATATGGATGAACCATCATGCTTCATTAGTCTCCCCAAGGATGGGTGAGCATCCACTACAATCAAAATTAGGGTTTCAAGCCCTCTCTGAGTGCTTAGACAAAGGATCAATCAAGAAATGACATGATCTTCAACTTGTCTAATCTCTCAAACATCCACAATGGATCAAAAAGGACTCCCACTTTAAGGATTAAGCACAAGGCTGCTCCCTTCTAGGTGGATCAAGTCTCAAGATCGACAATGTCACCAAATTAGGGTTTTGGTCGACCAGGGCCTCCAGATGGAAATTTTCATCTGGGCACAAGGCAATGATCCAAAACATAACCTAATATACTTCATGGAACCTCATGAACCCATGCATCAAGTCAATTTTGCCTCAGGGGATGCATTCATCAAAAATCAGGAATTAGGGTTTCTTGACCTAATTCACCCCTAAGTTGACTTTTGGGACAAACCATGAGCCAAGACCTCAAGAGATGATTTGAGGGTCTCTAATATACCATATTGATCCATTTGGAACAATGGATTGATCCAAGAAGTTTGAGCAACAAGTCTCAATTTCATCTGCACCACAATTAGGGTTTTAAGGGAAAAGTCAACTGTGACTTTGACTTTTGACCTGGACATGCTCCCAAACCCTAATACATGATTGAATATACCCTATGACACCCATGGAACATGTCCATCAAGTTTGATTTAGGTCAAGGACATGATTTCCTGAAGAATTGCACAGTTTGGAATTCATCTGATAAAAAGTCAACTGTGCACAAAAGTCAACTTTGACTTTTTGAGATTTTTCACCAAAATGGATTTTTAACCCTAAAATGATGTTAATGTATGATTTGAATCATCATTCATCAAGAAAAATCAAGAAAAGTGAGATAACTTGTAAAAGGGGTAACCATAAAACTTAGAAATTTTTCTAAGTTAAAAATAAAGTGGCAAGGGTACCAACTTTGGAGGACCATAACTCCTAAACCACAAGGCCATTTTTTCTCATCCAAATATGGATTTGTAGCCCTCATTATCACCTACAAAAACTTCAACTATAAGTCATTCCAATTCATTAAGGATTTTGAGTTATGGAGTGATCAAAGTGGCTGAAAAGTGAAAAAGTCACTTTTTCCAACACTTAGTGAAATTTTCACTAAGTCAGATTTTGCCTCACTTTTTGCCAAATGTAGGGGGATTTTTCACTTGAAATCAAAAGAGATCAAAACTCAACTTGTTCAAACAGTTGTTGTATCATGTAAGAGCTTTCCAAAATGGCCAAGAACATTGCCAAATTCAACTTACACCATGAGATATGACATTGGCAAGTTACCTTGCTGAAATCTGTCAAGGCAAGGCAGAATTTGCAACTTTGGTCGATTTGCCAAAATCAGCCAAATTCAATTGCTCCTATCCACTTGGACACCTCAGAGGATTAAATCTAAAGGGGTCAATCACTGAGCCAAGCCTCAAAAGTCCATGGAACAAGAAATAGCATGTTGAACCTAGAATGGCCAAAATAGGGACAAGACTTCAAATTTGGAATGAGGCATTCAATGGAACCATCAAGGTGGCATGGACTGAGCCATTCTCATCTAAAATCAGTCAAGACTTATCCAAGACCAAGGGGACCAAAGCTCTGTGACCTAACCTCTAGTCAATGGCTAGAGGAGACTTGGATTTTCATTTGCCAACATTGGCCAAACCTACTTACCAGCTGCCATGCACTATTCCTTGCAAAACAAACTTGCTCTACTATAAATAGAGCTCAATTGTGGTCAGTTTGAGTACGCCAAATCCATCTAACAGATGCTTTCCCCAAAATCTCTTTCTCTTGGCAAAAATGCCTTTCTTAGCAAGGTAGCTATCGGGTTTTGAGTTTGAGAGCAATTCCAATCAAACCAATCACTCACACACCTCACATACATCACATATGAGCTGATCAAACACTTAGATTACTTCTGAAACATCAATTTCACAAAATCACCAGCTGGTTGCTTAAGGTTTTAACCAAAGTGCAGCTGAGGTGCCACAAAATGATCCAGCCAATTTCAATCAAGTCCAACCATCCAAACACAATCCATAGGGTGTAGGGAAGCTATTTAGATCATCACCACTCATATGTAACACCTCCAAATCAAAAATCACTTTGAACTTGCTGTCACGACTTGGAGGTAAGCACATACTTGGTCATCTCTCAATCTATGCATATTTCCTCGCACAATAATTTGGCCATATGTTCATAATCATGCATGGAATGTTTTCCCTCAATTAATTGCATTGTTTGAATCGTGTATCAAAAATCATAGCCTTCATGCAGAAATTAGGGTTCTTGAGGTTTCTTTGTGATTTCTTGTTGTATGTTTAATTTAAATGAAATTAAAGTAGATAGACATGATCGTGAGGTTGAGACGAGCATAATGATATGTGGATTGCATGATATGATTACGTATTCATGGAGATTGGATAGAAAATGCAAATCTGAGAAACCAAGAACACGCGCGTGTTCTTCAGCTTGTTCTTGGCGCCATTTTTGAATAATTCAAATATTTGAATTTTGTGATTTTGTTTAATTGATTCAAAAATTAATTTCTCTCTGAGTTTTAATGATTTTGAGTTGATTCTTTTTTTAATAATTCACAAAAATGTCAAAATATTTTATTTTCACAAAAAATCCCTAAAATATTATTTATTTCATATAATTGATATTTTTGTAAAGAATTAATATTTTAATTGTTTTTGGCATTTTAAATATTTTTTCTACATTGATTTTGCAACTTTTAATGCTTTCTAATTATTTTGTAGGTCAATACTTAATTTTTGAAGCATTAATTCAAGATCACAATTTGTTTTCCATGTGTTAAACAATTTTTGATCATTTTAATTGAATTTTTATTCAATTAAACTCATTTTGAAAACAAATTAGGGTTTTGGATTAATTCAACCCTCATAAATCATTTTTAAAACTCTTTGGGCCTCTTGAGAGAGTGTAAGACCCATCCCCCTTGTACAAAATCTTTTTGGGCCTCATCCATTGTATAAGTCCCTCTGTACAAGTAAACGGCGCGATCGTCGCCCGTTTAAAAATAAAAATCATCTGGGCCTACCCTCGAGTAGTAAGACCCATTTCTTTTTTCTTAAACCTTTTTGGGCCTCTAATAGAGTGTAAGACCCAATCCCTCTTTTAACCAAAACATTTTAGGCCTTACTTATTGTATAAGTCCCTCTGCGTTAAAAGAAAACCTCGGCGCGATCGCCATTTTTAAACGAAAAAATCATTTGGGCCTACCCTCGTGTTATAAGCCCCACTCTTTTTTCTTTAAACGTTTTTTGGGCCTCTTGAGAGAGTGTAAGACCCATCCCTTTGTACAGAAAACCTTTTTGGGCCCCAGTCACTTGTATAAGTCCCGTTGTACAAAGTCAAACAGTGCGCTCACTGATAAAACCCTGGGTCTCTCCTTGAGCTGTAAGCCCCAAATCTTTATTTTTCAAAGCACTTTCTCCTTTGATTTTGAATATACTGTTGTTTTCAATCTTTCTTTGTTGAACAACTAACCAAACAGCATGGAAGCACTCCAACCGAGTAAGTGGTTATCGCTTTCGTTTACTGCTTTCATATTATAAACTGTATTGTGAGGCTGCTCACTGTAAGTCTCCTTTCATAAACTCATATCTACTGTGTAATAATAGTATAGATATTTCGAGTTTCCCCGGCTACTACATCTAGAACTAGGTGACGCCGTTTCATTTATTCGTAGAAATAGACGCCTAGATCCCCAATAGGAGCACCAGATACAGTCTTCTCTTCAGCTGTCCTCCTTAGGAATCGTCAAGAAGCTCTACTCCCCAAGATGAATGTATTCTCCGTGAATGACATCTTTGAGTTTCTTCTAAATTCTCGAACTTTCCTGACTTGATCTATTCCTTGTAGATAGCTTGCCTTGAATGTCTCGGGGTTTGGGTACCCCCTACGGTCATAATCTTGGACCTTAACTAAGGAACCCTCTTTAAAAGGTAAAAGTCGCTGGATAGTAAACCTCGCACATTTACCAGTGGTTTTTATCTTTAAAAGAGTTATCTCTCCTAATGGAAAGGAGATGATAGACCCACAGGCTTCTTAAAAGAATCGGCCTCCTCTTGGGCATTATACAAGGACCCTACGGCTTCTTAGAAGTATTCACAGCCTCCTCTTAGGCTTCGTATAATGATCTCTTCCTCCGGGAATGATAGCCTCCTCTTGGGCTTCGTACAAGGACCCGTCGGCTTCTTAAAAGTTTCCAGCCTCCTCTTGGGCTTCGTACAAATTGTCCCGACGACCTCCTAGAGGTATAGGAACAGAACATAGTCATCCTCATAGAACAGTCCTTTCATAGAGTCTACTACTGTTTCTCAAAGCATAGTACAAAAGATAAAACTCTAGACACGGACAGTCTAACTTCCTTGAGTCTCAAAGACATTCTCAAGCACCCTTCGTTAAATAGGAAGGAAACCCGCAGGCTCGGATAGTCTCAATACCCTTTGGATTTCCCGTTTCCTCAAAGAGAAGGAAATATCCCTGATCCTCAAATTAAATCCCTGTGTACAGTGTTACTCATATAAGAACTGATTTTCTCTTTTAAAATCAGTATATTGGATCTGTCACTCAACTGAAATAGTTACAATAGCCTCCATCTCGGGCTTCGTACGAGATACCAAAATTCTCCCCAGCGGAGTCAAACAACGTTTCAGCCTCTCTCTCGGGCTTTGTACGAGACACATAAGAGACTCCCTCGTTGAGTCAATCCCCCTTTCGCCTCCATCTCGAGCTTTATACGAGATACAAAAAGGTTCTTATTGAGCCAAACAAATTTTCGCCTCTATCTCGGGCTTTGTACGAGATACAAAAACTCTCTTGTTGAGTCAAACAGCCTCCATCTCGGGCTTTATACGAGATACCAAAAAATTCCCTCGTTGAGTCAAAACCCTTTTCGCCTCTCCCTCGGGCTTTGTACGAGACACAAATTAGCCTCCTCTTAGGCTTTGTATAATGATTTTCCTAGCGGAAAGTAGCCTCCTCTTAGGCTTTGTATAATGATTTTCCTAGCGGAAAGCAGCCTCCTCTTAGGCTTTGTATAAGAAAACCACTGGTTAATCCAATTAACCTTTTAGCATCAAAGTTGTGCCTCGTTCACAGTACACAAACATCAACAACTCCTTCCACTTCATCTAATCGCTGTAAGCGGCAAGCCTCTGGATCATCTACATCCATGCCACTGTCCCTCTTTTAGCATGAGAAATTCCTAAGGAAAGATGGCATTGCTCTACACTGAATTAAAGTCTTCTCCTTTAGGTTAAAACCCTTTCTTCGGAAATTATGGCATTGCTCGGATCCGCATATCCCAGTTAAAGTAATTCTCCTTCTCCCCTCTTTAGAGATGACAAATTCTCTCTAAAGCCGAGGTCTTTCAGCTTCACGTCTTGGGCTTTGAACAAGACACAAATAGACCTTTCAGCTTCACATCTTGGGCTTTGAACAAGATACAAACCACCTTTCGCTTCACGTCTTGGGCTTTGAACAAGACACCAAAAACCAATTTCCTCCCATAGAATAGGAGGAACTACGAACGCTTTGATTTCCCTGTTTCGGTAAACGGGAATACGTAGGCATAAGATCGAAAGAAAATATCTTAGCGAGCGCAATCAACAAAAAACCCAAATCCCATATCTCCGTCAATCAAAAGCAGTAATTCAAAAGCACCAGTTGTAATACCCCAAATTTTGACCATTTAGATTTCCCATCATTGTGAAAATCATCATCACAATATGGATGAACCATCATGCTTCATTAGTCTCCCCAAGGATGGGTGAGCATCCACTACAATCAAAATTAGGGTTTCAAGCCCTCTCTGAGTGCTTAGACAAAGGATCAATCAAGAAATGACATGATCTTCAACTTGTCTAATCTCTCAAACATCCACAATGGATCAAAAAGGACTCCCACTTCAAGGATTAAGCACAAGGCTGCTCCCTTCTAGGTGGATCAAGTCTCAAGATCGACAGTGTCACCAAATTAGGGTTTTGGTCGACCAGGGCCTCCAGATGGAAATTTTCATCTGGGCACAAGGCAATGATCCAAAACATAACCTAATATACTTCATGGAACCTCATGAACCCATGCATCAAGTCAATTTTGCCTCAGGGGATGCATTCATCAAAAATCAAGAATTAGGGTTTCTTGAACTAATTCACCCCTAAGTTGACTTTTGGGACAAACCATGAGCCAAGACCTCAAGAGATGATTTGAGGGTCTCTAATATACCATATTGATCCATTTAGAACAATGGATTGATCCAAGAAGTTTGAGCAACAAGTCTCAATTCCATCTGCACCACAATTAGGGTTTTAAGGGAAAAGTCAACTGTAACTTTGACTTTTGACCTGGACATGCTCCCAAACCCTAATACATGATTGAATATACCCTATGACACCCATGGAACATGTCCATCAAGTTTGATTTAGGTCAAGGACATGATTTCCTGAAGAATTGCACAGTTTGGAATTCATCTGATAAAAAGTCAACTGTGCACAAAAGTCAACTTTGACTTTTTGAGATTTTTCACCAAAATGGATTTTTAACCCTAAAATGATGTTAATGTATGATTTGAATCATCATTCATCAAGAAAAATCAAGAAAAGTGAGATAACTTGTAAAAGGGGTAACCATAAAACTTAGAAATTTTTCTAAGTTAAAAATAAAGTGGCAAGGGTACCAACTTTGGAGGACCATAACTCCTAAACCACAAGGCCATGTTTTCTCATCCAAATATGGATTTGTAGCCCTCATTATCACCTACAAAAACTTCAACTATAAGTCATTCCAATTCATTAAGGATTTTGAGTTATGGAGTGATCAAAGTGGTTGAAAAGTGAAAAAGTCACTTTTTCCAACACTTAGTGAAATTTTCACTAAGTCAGATTTTGCCTCACTTTTTGCCAAATGTAGGGGGATTTTTCACTTGGAATCAAAAGAGATCAAAACCAAACTTGTTCAAACAGTTGTTGTATCATGTAAGAGCTTTCCAAAATGGCCAAGAACATTGCCAAATTCAACTTACACCATGAGATATGACATTGGCAAGTTACCTTGCTGAAATCTGTCAAGGCAAGGCAGAATTTGCAACTTTGGTCGATTTGCCAAAATCAGCCAAATTCAATTGCTCCTATCCACTTGGACACCTCAGAGGATTGAATCTAAAGGGGTCAATCACTGAGCCAAGCCTCAAAAGTCCATGGAACAAGAAATAGCATGTTGAACCTAGAATGGCCAAAATAGGGACAAGACTTCAAATTTGGAATTAGGCATTCAATGGAACCATCAAGGTGGCATGGACTGAGCCATTCTCATCTGAAATCAGTCAAGACTTATCCAAGACCAAGGGGACCAAAGCTCTGTGCCCTAACCTCTAGTCAATGGCTAGAGGAGACTTGGATTTTCATTTGCCAACATTGGCCAAACCTACTTACCGGCTGCCATGCACTATTCCTTGCAAAACAAACTTGCTCTACTATAAATAGAGCTCAATCGTGGTCAGTTTGAGTACGCCAAAGCCATCTAACAGATGCTTTCCTCAAAATCTCTTTCTCTTGGCAAAAATGCCTTTCTTAGCAAGGTAGCTATCGGGTTTTGAGTTTGAGAGCAATTCCAATCAAACCAATCACTCACACACCTCACATACATCACATATGAGCTGATCAAACACTTAGATTACTTCTGAAACACCAATTTCACAAAATCACCAGCTGGTTGCTTAAGGTTTTAACCAAAGTGCAGCTGAGGTGCCACAAAATGATCCAGCCAATTTCAATCAAGTCCAACCATCCAAACACAATCCATAGGGTGTAGGGAAGCTGTTCAGATCATCACCACTCATCTGTAACACCTCCAAATCAAAAATCACTTTGAACTTGCTGTCACGACTTAGAGGTAAGCACATACTTGGTCATCTCTCAATCTATGCATATTTCCTCGCACAATAATTTGGCCATATGTTCATAATCATGCATGGAATGTTTTCCATCAATTAATTGCATTGTTTGAATCGTGTATCAAAAATCCTAGCCTTCATGCAGAAATTAGGGTTCTTGAGGTTTCTTCGTGATTTCTTGTTGTATGTTTAATTTAAATGAAATTAAAGTACATAGACATGATCGTGAGGTTGAGACGAGCATAATGATATGTGGATTGCATGATATGATTACGTATTCATGGAGATTGGATAGAAAATGCAAATCTGAGAAACCAAGAACACGCGCGTGTTCTTCAGCTTGTTCTTGGCGCCATTTTTGAATAATTCAAATATTTGAATTTTGTGATTTGGTTTAATTGATTCAAAAATTAATTTCTCTCTGAGTTTTAATGATTTTGAGTTGATTCTTTTTTTAATAATTCACAAAAATGTCAAAATATTTTATTTTCACAAAAAATCCCAAAAATATTATTTATTTCATATAATTGATATTTTTGTAAAGAATTAATATTTTAATTGTTTTTGGCATTTTAAATATTTTTTCTACATTGATTTTGCAACTTTTAATGCTTTCTAATTATTTTGTAGGTCAATACTTAATTTTTGAAGCATTAATCTAAGATCACAATTTGTTTTCCATGTGTTAAACAATTTTTGATCATTTTAATTGAATTTTTATTCAATTAAATACATTTTGAAAACAAATTAGGGTTTTGGATTAATTCAACCCTCATAAATCATTTTTAAAACTCTTTGGGTCTCTTGAGAGAGTGTAAGACCCATCCCCCCTTGTACAAAAACTTTTTGGGCCTCATCCATTGTATAAGTCCCTATGTACAAGTAAACGGCGCGATCGTCGCCCGTTTAAAAATAAAAACCATCTGGGCCTACCCTCGAGTAGTAAGACCCATTTCTTTTTTCTTAAACCTTTTTGGGTCTCTAATAGAGTGTAAGACCCAATCCCTCTTTTAACCAAAACATTTTGGGCCTCACTTATTGTATAAGTCCCTCTGCGTTAAAAGAAAACCTCGGCGCGATCGCCATTTTTAAACGAAAAAATCATTTGGGCCTACCCTGGTGTTATAAGCCCCACTCTTTTCTTTAAACCTTTTTGGGCCTCTTGAGAGAGTGTAAGACCCATCCCTTTGTACAGAAAACCTTTTTGGGCCCCAGTCACTTGTATAAGTCCCGCTGTACAAAGTCAAACAGTGCGCTCACTGATAAAACCCTGGGCCTCTCCTTGAGCTGTAAGCCCCAAATCTTTCTTTTTCAAAGCAGTTTCTCCTTTGATTTTGAATATACTGTTATTTTCAATCTTTCTTTGTTGAAGAACTAACCAAACAGCATGGAAGCACTCCAACCGAGTAAGTGGTTATCGCTTTCATTTACTGCTTTCATATTATAAACTGTATTGTGGGGCTGCTCAATGTAAGTCTCCTTTCATAAACTCATATCTACTGTGTAATAATAGTATAGATATTTCGAGTTTCCCCGGCTACTACGTCTAGAACTAGGTGACGCCGTTTCATTTATTCGTAGAAATAGACGCCTAGATCCCCAATAGGAGCACCAGATACAGTCTTCTCTTCGGCTATCCTCCTTAGGAATCGTCAAGAAGCTCTACTCCCCAAGATGAATGTATTCTCCGTGAATGGCATCTTTGAGTTTCTTCCAAATTCTCGAACTTTCCTGACTTGATCTATTCCTTGTAGATAGCTTGCCTTGAATGTCTCGGGGTTTGGGTACCCCCTACGGTCATAATCTTGGACCTTAACTAAGGAACCCTCTTTAAAAGCTAAAAGTCGTTGGATAGTAAACCTCGCACATTTACCAGTGGTTTTTATCTTTAAAAGAGTTATCTCTCCTAATGGAAAGGAGATGATAGACCCACAGGCTTCTTAAAAGCATCGGCCTCCTCTTGGGCATTATACAAGGACCCTACGGCTTCTTAGAAGTATTCACAGCCTCCTCTTAGGCTTCGTATAATGATCTCTTCCTCCGGGAATGATAGCATCCTCTTGGGCTTCGTACAAGGACCCGCCGGCTTCTTAAAAGTTTCCAGCCTCCTCTTGGGCTTCGTACAAATTGTCCCGACGACCTCCTAGAGGTATAGGAACAGAACATAGTCATCCTCATAGAACAGTCCTTTCATAGAGTCTACTACTGTTTCTCAAAGCATAGTACAAAAGATAAAACTCTAGACACAGACAGTCTAACTTCCTTGAGTCTCAAAGACATTCTCAAGCACCCTTCGTTAAATAGGAAGGAAACCCGCAGACTTGGATAGTCTCAATACCCTTTGGATTTCCCGTTTCCTCAAAGAGAAGGAAATATCCCTGATCCTCATATTAAATCCCTGTGTACAGTGTTACTCATATAAGAACTGATTTTCTCTTTTAAAATTAGTATATTGGATCTGTCACTCAGCTGAAACAGTTACAATAGCCTCCATCTCGGGCTTCGTACGAGATACCAAAATTCTCCCCAGCGGAGTCAAACAACGTTTCAGCCTCTCTCTCGGGCTTTGTACAAGACACATAAGAGACTCCCTCGTTGAGTCAATCCCCCTTTCGCCTCCATCTCGGGCTTCATACGAGATACAAAAAGGTTCTTATTGAGCCAAACAAATTTTCGCCTCCATCTCGAGCTTTGTACGAGATACAAAAACTCTCTTGTTGAGTCAAACAGCCTCTATCTCGGGCTTTATACGAGATACCAAAAGATTCCCTCGTTGAGTCAAAACCCTTTTCGCCTCTCTCTCGGGCTTTGTACGAGACACAAATTAGCCTCCTCTTAGGCTTTGTATAATGATTTTCCTAGCGGAAAACAGCCTCCTCTTAGGCTTTGTATAAGAAAACCACTGGTTAATCCAATTAACCTTTTAGCATCAAAGTTGTGCCTCGTTCACAGTACACAAACATCAACAACTCCTTCCCCTTCATCTAATCGCTGTAAGCAGCAAGCCTCTGGATCATCTACATCCATGCCACTGTCCCTCTTTTAGCATGAGAAATTCCTAAGGAAAGATGGCATTGCTCTACACTGAGTTAAAGTCTTCTCCTTCAGGTTAAAACCCTTTCTTCAGAAATTATGGCATTGCTCGGATCCGTGTATCCCAGTTAAAGTAATTCTCCTTCTCCCCTCTTTAGAGATGACAAATTCTCTCTAAAGCCGAGGTCTTTCAGCTTCACGTCTTGGGCTTTGAACAAGACACAAATAGACCTTTCAGCTTCACATCTTGGGCTTTGAACAAGATACAAACCACCTTTCGCTTCACGTCTTGGGCTTTGAACAAGACACCAAAAACCAATTTCCTCCCATAGAATAGGAGGAACTACGAACGCTCTGATTTCCCTGTTTCGGTAAACGGGAATACGTAGGCATAAGATCGAAAGAAAAGATCTTAGCGAGCGCAATCAACAAAAAACCCAAATCCCATATCTCCGTCAATCAAAAGCAGTAATTCAAAAGCACCAGTCCTAACATCCTAATCCTTGTTCCCCGCCAGAAACCTTCTGCCCAGGTAAAAAAGAAAGAAAACAGTATTGGCGAAAATACAAATAACCAGTACAAAGGCCCCCCCACATTGATAGCATTGGTAACCTAACAGACCGCTGTTTAAACTCAGTATGCAAGTAGGGTTAATTGGAGACATCTATTTCCCTTCCTTATTCAGCTCACAATAGGATAAAAAATGAATCGACCTGTAGTTTTAAGCTTAAACCGCAGAGAGTGAGCATCGCTTAAGAACCGCGTCCAAAATCGCTCGCTACAGAAAAATGGCGCCCACCGTGGGGCCGGTCTCTGTTTTCCTTTTTCCTTTTCATCACTTGTGTGAATACCACAGATTGGGGCTTCCGCCGGGGAACCCATTTCTGTCAGGAACTTAGGAATCATAGCTTCATTAGGTCTAGGATGATTAGGACAAATATATATACTGCTTTTCCTAATTGCTATACGTGTTTATTTTTCTGCTACTGGGAATGCGTGTGACGCCGCATGTGGTGAGAATCAGTATACACCTAGAAAAGCCAAACCCTTTCGTAGTGCGGAAGCTATCTGAAATAGTTGTTACACGATACTACCCTCATTTGAGGCTGGTGATCTATTCTCGGTGAATAGCACTTACTCTAAGATTGCTCTACAACTCGCTGGCGACCCGCTTGTTGTTTTGCTTTCCTGGGAGGAGCTGATGATAATGAGTACAGGTACAAAAATCACCCTAGTATAAACCTTTGGGATGGGTAGAGCCTTGACTTCATGACAACGACCCTCTGACCCCATGTTTTTTTCTATGTTTTTGTGTGCTGCATTCATGCATTCATTTAATAAAACATTAAAACATTCAAAAAAATTTCTCTTCTAGTCTCTCTGTTTTTCAAATTAAACTAAGACTGTGATTGCAAATATTAGAGAAGAGGATTACGCTGATGGATTTCGGTAGAAGGAGAACTCACCAGTATACCTTCAAGGTTCCAAAATTAGGGGATTTGAGAAAGTTAGCGAGGATGATCGTTAACCCAGAGGCTTTCAGAGCCAAGCACGGTGGTTTGCTACCACTGTTAAGAGTCCATGTGATTAAGGGGATCATGGACGCGCTCATTCAATTCTACGATCCAGTTTATCATTGTTTCACATTCCCAGATTACCAGCTTGCACCAACGCTGGAGGAGTATTCTCATCTGACTGATTTATATATCACTGATCGAGCTCCATTTTCTGGACTGGAAGAAATTCCAAAGAATCAGACTATTGCAATAGCAATTCATTTGGACGAGTCTGAGGTCAGGACTCACATGACCACTAAGGGTGGCATCCAAGGTTTGCCAGCCCAGTTCTTGACAAAGAAAGCTCTGTACTTCGCTAGTATAGGGAACGAGACTGCTTTTGAAAGCATCTTTGTCTTGCTCACCTACGGGTTATTTTTGTTTCCCAACATTAATAACTTCGTCGATATCAACGCTATTAAGGTTTTTCTCATTGGAAACCCTGTGCCGACTTTGCTCTCAGATGCGTATCATTCTGTACACTTGGGGAATTTGTACAGCGGAGGGGAGATCACATGCTGTGTACCTTTGCTTTACAAATGGTTTATCTCTCACTTGCCCAAGTCTGCTGCTTTTTGGGATTGCAAGAGTGTCTTACGTTGGTCGCAGAATATCATGTCTCTTACCAACTCTGATATAGATTGGTGTAATAGGATTTATGAGGGAATTAGAATCATTGACCGTTGTGGAAACTTCCCCAGCGTACCCCTCATAGGAACTAAGGGAGGAATCAACTATCATCCGATATTAGTTCTTCGTCAATTTGGATACCCGATGAGACACATCCCACTGGGTGTTCATCTGGAAGGTCTTTTCTTCAAAGAAGGAGAAAACGACAGAGCACTAAAGATGGAAATAGTGCAAGCTTGGAAACAGGTTCATAAGAAAGGACGAGAGTCTCTGGGAAAACCGGACTGTGTCTCGGTGGAGCCTTATCTCCATTGGGTACAAACTAAAGCTCTCAAGCTAAAGATGCCTTATCCTCATTACGGAATTCTTCCACCAAGGGAAACTGTCATGTACTTCATGACTGAAACTGAAAAGCTTCAGGTTACTCTCAACAAAGTTCAAAAGGAAAGAAGATCTTGGAAGAACAAGTACCGCACCCTCGACGTAGAGTGTATCAAAATACAGCAACTACTAAAAGAGAAAGATGCTCTGATTGAAATTTTAGAGCAGCATGCTGTAGAGAATCAAGATGACAAAAGGAATTTGCTCGCTCCTTTCACCTGGCAAAGGAATGACAACCCGACAACGGCCCAAGCGCCCCGGTCAAAGAAGAGGACTCGGGACCCATTAGTTTAGGTTTCTGTTTTTTCACTTTGTAATCTACTGTATTTCCATTTCTGTAATCCTTTGGAATTCAATAAAAAGGGGTTTCCCCACTGTTTGATATTTACAATCTAATTGTCGAAGTTTATTTTGATTAAACCAAAAGAACAATTAATATAATCATTGCATTCACCATTCTCACATCGCGTATTCTTCTTCCCTACGAATCTCACGTTTGTGTCTCGGTTCTAGAGTCAAACTGTCTCATTCGTATAATACTCGGGCCAATCGTCAGAAAAAGATGGATGATCTTGAGGAAGAAAACAGAGAGTTGAAAGAAGAGATCGACGCTCTGAGAGAGGATATGAGAAAGCTTCGTAACGACATGCAAGCCATGGCAGAAGCTCAGCTACAAAGAACTGTGATCTCAGAGATCACCTCAACGCCCATCATAGAAAAGTATGATCCTAGGTATCAGATGCCGAAAGATCGTCCTTGGGGCATGCCTGTTAACTATATCCCGGAAGGATATGTTCCGCCGATCACTGAAGATCAGGGAATCGCAACAGAAGCCGCTGGGCCTGAAGGTTACAAACTTCGGGAAAGCGAAGATGCCAGGGGCATACTCAAGACTCCTTAAGGTTACAAACTTCGGGAGGCGCCAAGACTTACTGCCGTAGTCACGGTACCACCCCCTGTGGTGCACACTGTCCCGGAAGGACAGATTCCACAGATACCTTCTGGTAAGAAGGACACTATGTTTGACAGAATGGATGAATTCCAGGAGCAGTTCTTGGAAATGCAGAAAGAGCTGCAAGCCATTCGCGGTCAGGATCTATTTGGAAAGGACGCCGCAGACCTCTGCTTGGTCCCCAATGTGAAAGTCCCGCACAAGTTCCAAGTGCCCGACTTTGAAAAATACAAGGGTAACTATTGCCCTCAGAGCCATCTGGTGATGTACGCTCGGCGGATGTCAGCTCAGACGGAGAATCAGGACCTGCTGATTCACTACTTTCAGGATAGTTTAACCGGTGCCGCACTCAAATGGTACATGGGTTTAAACCGTACTACGATCAGTACATTCAGAGATCTTGGTACTGCCTTTGTCCAACAATACAAGTACAATTTGGACATGGCACCCGACAGAGATCAACTCAGATCAATGTCACAAAAGGACAAAGAAACCTTTAAGGAGTATGCTCAAAGGTGGCGTGAAATTGCCGCTCAGATTTGTCCACCTCTTGAGGAAAAAGAGATGACAAAGATCTTATTAAAGACCTTAAGCTCATTTACTATGACCGAATGATTGCCAGTGCACCCAGTGATTTCACTGAAATGGTCGGCATGGGTGTACGTCTTGAGGAAGCCGTCCGAGAAGGACGTTTGGTGAAAGACACTAGATCAACGAGCGGTACTAAAAAATACGGTAGTGCTCTCCCTAAGAAAAAAGAGCAAGATATTGGGAATATCTCTCTCGGAAAGCAAAGGCGACGTTATCAGCCAGTAGCAGTTGTAACTCTTGCTATCGGCCCCGCGCCTGTTCCTATGTGTCAACCTCAGATTGCGCAGAGCCAACCTGACCAACAAAGGACACAACAGCCTCTTCAGCAGGCTCGTCCTCCATATAACAACAACCGTACAACACGGCCACCAGGATTTGATCCTATACCCGTAACGTATGCAGAGCTGTTTCCGTTACTGCTGGCTAAGGGGCACATTCAGACTAAGTCTCCCCTTTCAGTTCCGGAAAATCTGTCTTTTTGGTTTAAAGCGGATCAAACATGGCCTTATCATCAAGGAGGTTCAGGGCATAACATTGAGACTTGTCTCAATTTCAAATTCGACGTGCAAAAGCTTGTTAGGAGCGGGCTCTTATCTTTCAAAGATACGAATCCTAATGTTCTTACGAACCCGCTGCCTCAACATGAGAAAGCTGCAGTCAATCTGATCGAGAAAGAGACTAACAATGTCTATCAAATTCATGATGTCCTCTTATTAAAGACCAATCTGGTCAAGATGCATTGTAGATAGAGTGGATATGGCCATGTGCCACCTCATAATTATCACCAGTGTGATATCTGCTCTAAAGACAACCAGGGATGTTCTGTAGTGCAAGCAGCTCTACAGGAACAAATGGATCTTGGATGGATCCAAGAGCACCGAGTTCGTGGAGTTAACATGGTTTACACGAATTCCAACATCATTCAGAACCACGACATCCGTGCGATGAATGACAACTTGGTGGCAATGCACTCAAGGCAAAGCCAGTATCATAATCTGCCGCGACACGATTACAGTTCCTTTCATACAAGAGGCCCTCCAGCGTCAGATGGATCTTGGATGAATCCAAGACTACCATGATAGGAACTCCTATCAAATCAACATGGTTCAGATCTTTGACATTCGCGTGATGAATACCAACCTGGTAGAGTTACATGCTGAGCAGGTCCGACTTGGATTCTTAATATCACATGATTATCAAAACTGTAAAGCGGGTTACGAAAACGATCGAGGTTGTACCCTTGTCCAGGAGGCACTTCAGCACTTGTTAAATCACTGGTGGATGCCAATCTATATGGACGAAGATACTCAGCAGATTAGTATCAATCACAGGAATCCTACTCTTCGTCAAAGTCAGGATGTCCGATCAATGGAAGGTAACCTAGTGAGGTTACATTGTATTCAAAGTGGGCGTGGCCAGATGCCACCACATAACTATGACAGTTGTAGTGTCTGTTCGGAAAGTAACCAAGGGTGTTACCTTGTGAGAGCAGCTCTTCAGGGTCAGGTCGATCATGGAGAAATTCATCCATGTCCAGGTTCAGGACCCATCATTTGGTCGCCGAACTACCTTACCGAGCAAGTTGAGGATGTTGTCACGATCTCTGGTCATCATAGGACCAGGGATGTTTTTGCCATCATCCCTCTATTTGATGAATCTAAAGTTCCTAACCAGGAACGGATCGAGGTTACTTATGATGGTCAGAAAAATCAGAAGGTTCCCATAGTCATCTATCTACCGGGGCCACTACCGTATGAATCAACTAAGGCAATCCCTTACAAATACGGTGCAACAATAATCGAGAATGGAAAGGAAATTCCATTACCCTCCGTCGTGAATATTGCAGACATCAGTCGTGTAACACGGAGCAGTCGAATCTTCAATCGAGGGGTTGGAGAATCCAACAAAGAAAAGGAACTTCAGGCAGAAATTCCTGATCCACCAGTCGGTCAATCTAGTAATCCCGACCTTTCGAACAATGATGATGAGATGCTAAAGCTCATCCAAAGGAGTGAATATAACATTGTTGATCAACTGTTACAGACTCGTTCAAAGATCTCAGTATTATCACTGTTAATCAGTTCAGAAGCACACAGAGAGGCTCTACAGAAAGTCTTGGAGCAAGCCTTTGTGGAACAGGATGTAACAATCAAACAGTTCGATAGTATTGTCTCTAACATCACTTCCTGCAACAATTTAGGGTTTAGTGATGAGGAATTACCTGAAGAGGGTCGCCGTCATAACATGGCGCTCAATATCACGGTTAACTGCCAGGGCGATGCTTTAGCCAACGTACTGGTAGACACAGGGTCAGCCCTGAATGTTATGCCGAAGCCCACTTTGATGCAATTATCATTCAAGGGCCCTCCGATGAGAACCAGCGAGGTCATCGTCAAAGCATTCGACGGATCCAGAAAAACAGTTATCGGCGAAGTTGATCTTCCCATAACTATTGGTCCTCACACTTTCCAAATCACTTTCCAGGTCATGGACATCCGGGCAACATACAGTTGTTTATTAGGAAGACCTTGGATACATCAGGCTGGAGCGGTTACTTCAACCCTCCACCAAAAGCTAAAGTTCATTCAGAACGATCAACTTGTCACAGTCTGTGGAGAACAGGCCTTGCTCGTGAGTAACTTATCATCATCTGCTTATGTAGAACCCGAGGAGGTTATTGGAACTGAGTTCCAAGCACTATCGGTGAGCAAGAACGATCAATCTGAAGGAGGAACCCCGATTTCTTCATACAAAGATGCTATCAAAGCGGTCGAGAGTACCGATACGACAGGATGGGGATGGCTTGTCATTCCTATTGACAATAAAACAAAGAAGGGTCTTGGTTTTTCTGCGACCTGTACCCAGACGGCCGCCAACGATGAAAGTCTTCATCCCCTTCAAAACTTCTTCCACAGTGGAGGTTTCCTTCACCCAGTGTCTCATACAGTTCATGCTATCAATGAGGAAGATCCCTCTAACGCAGATGAAGAGTGGAAGTCCTATCTTAACAAGGACGGTTATATGTCTCAGGAAGAGGTGCCTATGCCTTTTTGCTTTCCTACAGAAAGTCCGAGATTTATACCAAGATCAGATGTCGAAATGATCTACGGAGATTGTGATCCGGAAGGATGCCGTGCTCTGCCAAATTCATTAGAGAAGGACACTCCAATGAAAGACAACTTTGACCACAATTACTATGGCCCGGTGGATGGCCTGCCAATGTGGCAGCCTTACCCAGGAGACTTGGGGCAAGAAAGTCAGCCAAACAATGAAACTCAGCTGAGCGTCATTGAACAGAATACCTATGTCCCCACCATGTCATGGGATCAACACTCAGGTCATTCAGAAACTACTCAACATGAAGATGAATTCGCAACGTTCGCAGGACTAGAATTCATCAACTATGCTTTTCCTGAGGTCAACGTCATCGAGAAAGATGATTCCTCCAGTTCCACAGAAGTGTGGGGCACTCTGGGACAACCAAGTGGAAAATACGACTATATGGTCAAGTACACCGCTCCCGAAAGCTCTCGTATCAGGCTCGAAGATATCCAGCCAACTGGATGGGGAGATACAGCTGAGAGCACAAATGCTATGCAAAATACAACTGAGGAATTCTCCTACGACAATGCTGCCTGGGAGACAGATTCCAATGATCCTGCTCCACCAGAAATCAGTGTCATTTCTGAAGACAAATCAAGGAAGGTGCCAGACTTTGTGATTCACCGAGGAGTTCGCCGCCAATGGGTTGCTGTCGATGTTCCGAAGGTCGTTCGCCAGTCAAAGTAATTGCCATCTTTAAACCTTTCACCCTGCCCAGGTGAAACAGATATTTTGATAGGGCTCGTTTTCTGTAAATTTCCCTCTTCGTTTTGGCCAAAGCGACAGAGTTTTGTTTTATAGGGATGTAGTTTCAAGATTCGACTTGTTCATTAATAAAATAACGTCGTTCTGTAATTTTCGCATTAATTGCTGTTTTCTCTTTTTGCTTTTTCAGAAAATGGTAATCCTAAAAAAAAAACATTCAATAATAAAAACAAGCAGTAAAATCAAAACACTACACACACTTGCATTGTCTCTATCTCTTCTAAACACGAATCATCACATCATGCAGATTGTTTGTTTTATACCCCGTTGAAACATACGATCCGATGTCTTCTTCCAACTTTGAGTTCCCGGTATTCGAGGCTGAAGAAGAAAATGATGACCAAATTCCAGAAGAGATCTCCCGACTACTCAGACAAGAGGAAAGGTCCATCGAACCTCACAAAGAGCCGTTGGAAACGGTAAACTTGGGTTAAAAAAAAGAGAGAAAAGAAATTAGGATCGGAGCACTGCTCAGTCCAACTGCCAGAGAGGGTTTGATAAAGCTTCTCAAAGAATTTCCCGATGTATTCGCTTGGTCCTATCAGGATATGCCAGGGTTGGATACCAGCATCGTGGAACATCACTTACCGTTAAGATCAGAATGTCCGCCTGTAAAGCAAAGGTTGAGACGGACTCACCCGGACATGGCCATCAAAATCAAGGAGGAGGTACAGAAACAGATTGACGCGGGTTTCCTTGCTACATCTGAATATCCTCAATGGTTAGCCAACATCGTACCCGTTCCCAAAAAGGATGGAAAGGTCAGAATGTGTGTCGATTACAGGGATCTGAACAAGGCAAGTCCAAAGGACGACTTTCCTTTGCCGCACATTGACATGCTGGTTGACAACACAGCAAAGTTTAAAGTATTCTCCTTCATGGATGGATTCTCGGGCTATAACCAGATCAAAATGGCGTCGAAAGACATGGAGAAAACTTCGTTCATTACCCCATGGGGTACCTTTTGTTACAAGGTAATGCCGTTCGGTTTGAAGAATGTCGGGGCAACCTATCAAAGAGCCATGACTACTCTGTTTCATGACATGATACACAAAGAAATCGAGGTATATGTCGATGATTTGATTGCAAAATCAAGAACAGAGGATGAGCACGTTGAACATCTGTCAAAATTGTTCGAACGTCTAAGAAAATTCAAGCTCCGCTTGAATCCCAACAAGTGCACCTTCGGTGTCCGTTCAGGGAAATTACTAGGGTTCATCGTCAGCCAGAAAGGAATTGAAGTTGATCCTGACAAGGTCAAGGCCATTCAAGAAATTCCTTCTCCGAAAACTGAAAAACAAGTCAGAGGATTCCTGGGACGTTTGAACTACATCTCCAGATTCATATTCCTTATGACCGCGACGTGTGCGCCGATTTTCAAATTACTCAAAAAGAACCAGGATTGCATTTGGTCAGAAGATTGCCAAACCGCCTTCGACAGTATCAAGGAATATCTGTTGAATCCTCCGATTCTATCACCTCCAGTGGAAGGAAGACCACTGATCATTTACCTCACAGTCCTAGAGGACTCAATGGGATGTGTACTTGGCCAACAAGACGAAACTAAAAGGAAAGAGTCTGCCATTTACTATCTAAGCAAGAAATTCACCGACTGCGAAACTCGGTACATAATGCTTGAGAAAACTTGTTGCGCTTTGGCTTGGGCCGCCAAACGTCTTCGCCAGTACATGATTCGTCATACTACTTGGTTGGTCTCCGAAATGGATCCAATCAAGTACGTTTTCGAAAAACCTGCTCTCACGGGAAGGATTGCCCATTGGCAGATGTTACTATCAGAATATGACATAGAGTACCGTGCTCAGAAAGCTGTTAAGGGAAGTGTTTTAGCCGATCATTTGGCTCATCAACCGATTGATGATCAAGAATCAATCGGGTTTGACTTCCCAGACGAAGATGTCATGTATCTAAAGATGAAAGATTGCGATGAACTGCTACCCAGTGAAGGGCTAGAACCAGGTTCCCAGTGGGGACTTATCTTTGATGGAGCAGTCAATCATTATGGAAACGGAATTGGGGCAATCATTGTTACCCCTCAGGGTTCCCACATTCCTTTCACTACCAGACTTACGTTCAAATGTACGAATAACAAGGCCGAATACGAAGCATGTATCATGGGTCTCGGAGAAGCGATTGATTTAAGGATCCAAAACTTGGACGTATACGGCGATTCAACCTTGGTTATTAACCAGATAAAAGGAGATTGGAACACATACCAATCAGGATTGATTCCTTACAAAGACTATGCAAGGAGGTTGTTACCCTTCTTCAACAGAGTCGACTTTCATCACATCCCTCGTGATGAGAATCACATGGCTGATGCATTAGCCACTCTATCTTCCATGATTAGTGTAGGTCAATGGAATGACATACCTAAGATCGACATAATGCGCCTTGAACGACCCGCTTACATCTTCGCGATTGAAGCAGTCATAGACGACAGACCTTGGTATCACGATATCAAATGCTTCCTTCAGAAACAAGAGTACCCATCTGGGGCACTCAGAAAAGATAGAAAGACCCTCAGAAGATTGGCTGGAAACTTCTTCCTGAGCGGTGACACTCTTTATAAGAGAAATTTTGACATGGTCTTGCTCCGATGTGTCGACAGACCAGAAGCAGACATGCTCATGAAAGAAACTCATGAAGGATCCTTTGGTACTCATGCCAACGGACACACAATGGCGAGAAAAATTCTCAGGGCCGGGTATTATTGGTTGACCATGGAATCCGACTGCTACAAGTACATGAGAAGGTATCACAAGTATCAGATATACTCCGACAAAATTCATGTACCGCCATCACATCTCAAAGTTCTTTCTTCCCCGTGGCCTTTTTCCATATGGGGGATCGACATGATTGGCATGATTGAGCCCAAGGCTTCAAACGGACATCGGTTCATCCTAGTAGCCATTGACTATTTCACCAAGTGGGTCGAAGCAGCGTCATTCGCCAATGTAACCCGACAAGTGTTGGTCCGATTTATCAAAAACAATATCATCTGCCGTTATGGTGTTCCAAGCGAGATCATTACTGATAATGGGTCTAACTTGAACAATAAGATGATGAAAGAGTTGTGTGCAGAGTTCAAGATCGAACACCATAACTCATCTCCCTACCGACCCAAGATGAACGGAGCGGTAGAAGCGGCTAACAAGAACATCAAGAGGATTATTCAGAAGATGGTTGTAACCTATAAAGATTGGCACGAAATGCTACCCTTTGCTCTTCATGGTTATCGCACATCTGCCCGTACTTCAACAGGGGCAACCCCTTTCTCTCTAGTATATGGCATGGAAGCAGTGCTTCCCATAGAAGTAGAGATCCCATCAATCCGGGTATTGATGGAAGCTAAGCTCACCGAAGCTGAATGGTGTCAAAGTCGACACGACGAATTGAACCTGATCGAAGAGAAGCGAATCACGACACTATGCCACGGTCAGTTGTATCAACAGAGAATGAAGAGGGCGTTCGACAAAAAGGTCTGACCTCGTGTCTTCAGGAAAGGAGACCTCGTGCTCAAGAAGATACAATCATTTCTCACTGATTCCCGGGGCAAATGGACCCCAAATTATGATGGCCCCTATGTGGTCACGAAAGCTTTCTCAGGCGGCGCCTTGAGACTTGTAACCATGGACGGAGAAGAATTTGCCTACCCCACGAATGTTGATGTAGTCAAGAAATACTTCGCCTAAAACTAAAAAAAAACGTCTCGGTGGATTGAAAACCCGAAAGGGCGGTCCAGGCAAAAGTTAGAGACATGAAAAAAAATCATCCCGATGGATTGGAAACATCAAAGTACAATCCAGGCAAAAGTTAGGGATAATGGCAAGTAACTATGTTCAACAGAGGCAAGTCCCTCAACAGCAGTTACATCATCTATCAGAGGAAATCTCCAGTCAAAGGTCATCTCCGACAGAAGCTCAGTATGTCCCGCATTCAAAGTTGGTAGGAGGATAGTGGTCGTTATGTTTCAACGTAGCCCTTTTCCCTGTAAATTACCATTTTCTAACTTTGTATATACTCTTTGGAATTACGCGTTTGGCTGATCTCCATCTTATCAATAAAATTTGAGCCCTTGTGCTTTTGTTTGTAATTCTTTACTTGTTTTAGCTTTACAGAATGACGTTGTTTAAACTTAATCAGCGATTCTTGAAATAAAACAAAAATAAATTTACTTGTTAAACTTTTTCTGCTTTTAAATTAAAGATGGCATTTCTTTTGACTGTTGAACATCAGAAGAACATCGATCGCTTCTCCCGAAGTAAGCGAACTTCAAAGTGCAGAATCAAAGTACTCCTTCTAAGCCAGTGCGCCTGAATGAAGGATCAACTGTATCAGATGCGGTTTTCCCGTCTGATACCCTCGGCCGAGTTCTCATATCCTAAGCCCGATCAACATAGCTCCCAACGGGACTATCTCTCCTAAGCAAGGTGGAATTGCTATTTTGAATCAACGGTACTTCTTTGCCCCGCGATGGCCGAGTATCCAATTATGTTCATTAGTCTGTATGTCGCGTCAGTTTTGTCAGCATATACATACGTACTTCATGCATTGCTGATTTGCATTTACATTTCATATTGCATCGTTATCACTCTAGCCGGTCTTGTCCCCTAGTAATAAACAGTTTTCTCAATCGAGTTTGTCAGTTCTTTCCTCGTCAGGAAGTGTTGCGTCTGCACAATCTCGCCACCAGTGTATCTTTAGATCAGAGTCGGCACTTAGCCACTTTGATAACTTGAACCTCTGAAAGATCAGAGAACCTTCAACAGATGTCACTCTTCGTCATTAAAGATGATATCCTTGCTTTCCCGGATTAAGGAAAATCCACAGAGAAAGCCTCGTGATCAGAGATTCGGCAGCACGCCAGTTTTGCTCCGAAAAACCACTGATGAGAAGGTCATTGGCACCTCAAAATTGGACCCCATCATATGGAGTTTCTCCGGGAAGATCCCGAGAAAAGTATGATGAAAGATCCCAAATAAAAACAGTCTCTCAGGAAACTCGCTTTCCCCAGTAGAATCGACAAATGGCGTCTCCAACAGAGAAGTTTGTGCAACTCTACAACTCAGACGTTGGGTTCCCCAGCAAGTCTGACGTCAAACCTTTTTCTGTTAAATGGCATCTCCCCAGGAAAATTCGGCGAGAAGTTTGAAGGAAAACCGCTACACATAGTGTCCCTTGTCAATAAAGTTTATTGACAAAAGAAACTAAGACCAGTTCTTGGTAGGAAACCAGGATCGAGGGGAAGTTTAAATCAGAAACTAAGACCAGTTCCTTGGTAGGAAACCAGGATCGAGGGGAAGTTTACCTTTTCTAAGCATCATTGCTTAGCTAAAGAAGATGAATGCGTAAGCTACCATTCATAACCACCATCAAAATTTTGGGTATTTCGATATTTAATCCTCTTGCACCCCGAATGCCCGAATCCCTTCGTCATTCACGCCTTCGGGTCCAAGAAGATTAAATAGGGGCATCTGTAATACCCCAAATTTTGACCATTTAGATTTCCCATCATTGTGAAAATCATCATCACAATATGGATGAACCATCATGCTTCATTAGTCTCCCCAAGGATGGGTGAGCATCCACTACAATCAAAATTAGGGTTTCAAGCCCTCTCTGAGTGCTTAGACAAAGGATCAATCAAGAAATGACATGATCTTCAACTTGTCTAATCTCTCAAACATCCACAATGGATCAAAAAGGACTCCCACTTCAAGGATTAAGCACAAGGCTGCTCCCTTCTAGGTGGATCAAGTCTCAAGATCGACAGTGTCACCAAATTAGGGTTTTGGTCGACCAGGGCCTCCAGATGGAAATTTTCATCTGGGCACAAGGAAATGATCCAAAACATAACCTAATATACTTCATGGAACCTCATGAACCCATGCATCAAGTCAATTTTGCCTCAGGGGATGCATTCATAAAAAATCAGGAATTAGGGTTTCTTGACCTAATTCACCCCTAAGTTGACTTTTGGGACAAACCATGATCCAAGACCTCAAGAGATGATTTGAGGGTCTCTAATATACCATATTGATCCATTTGGAACAATGGATTGATCCATGAAGTTTGAGCAACAAGTCTCAATTCCATCTGCACCACAATTAGGGTTTTAAGGGAAAAGTCAACTGTAACTTTGACTTTTGACCTGGACATGCTCCCAAACCCTAATACATGATTGAATATACCCTATGACACCCATGGAACATGTCCATCAAGTTTGATTTAGGTTAAGGACATGATTTTCTGAAGAATTGCACAGTTTGGAATTCATCTGATAAAAAGTCAACTGTGCACAAAAGTCAACTTTGACTTTTTGAGATTTTTCACCAAAATGGATTTTTAACCCTAAAATGATGTTAATGTATGATTTGAATCATCATTCATCAAGAAAAATCAAGAAAATTGAGATAACTTGTAAAAGGGATAACCATAAAACTTAGAAATTTTTCTAAGTTAAAAATAAAGTGGCAAGTGTACCAACTTTGGAGGACCATAACTCCTAAACCACAAGGCCATGTTTTCTCATCCAAATATGGATTTGTAGCCCTCATTATCACCTACAAAAACTTCAACTATAAGTCATTCCAATTCATTAAGGATTTTGAGTTATGGAGTGATCAAAGTGGCTGAAAAGTGAAAAAGTCACTTTTTCCAACACTTAGTGAAATTTTCACTAAGTCAGATTTTGCCTCACTTTTTGCCAAATGTAGGGGGATTTTTCACTTGGAATCAAAAGAGATCAAAACCAAACTTGTTCAAACAGTTGTTGTATCATGTAAGAGCTTTCCAAAATGGCCAAGAACATTGCCAAATTCAACTTACACCATGAGATATGACATTGGCAAGTTACCTTGCTGAAATATGTCAAGGCAAGGCAGAATTTACAACTTTGGTCGATTTGCCAAAATCAGCCAAATTCAATTGCTCCTATCCACTTGGACACCTCAGAGGATTGAATCTAAAGGGGACAATCACTGAGCCAAGCCTCCAAAGTCCATGGAACAAGAAATAGCATGTTGAACCTAGAATGACCAAAATAGGGACAAGACTTCAAATTTGGAATGAGGCATTCAATGGAACCATCAAGGTGGCATGGACTGAGTCATTCTCATCTGAAATCAGTCAAGACTTATCCAAGACCAAGGGGACCAAAGCTCTGTGCCCTAACCTCTAGTCAATGGCTAGAGGAGACTTGGATTTTCATTTGCCAACATTGGCCAAACCTACTTACCAGCTGCCATGCACTATTCCTTGCAAAACAAACTTGCTCTACTATAAATAGAGCTCAATTATGGTCAGTTTGAGTACACCAAAGCCATCTAACAGATGCTTTCCTCAAAATCTCTTTCTCTTGGCAAAAATGCCTTTCTTAGCAATGTAGCTATCGGGTTTTGAGTTTGAGAGCAATTCCAATCAAACCAATCACTCACACACCTCACATACATCACATATGAGCTGATCAAACACTTAGATTACTTCTGAAACATCAATTTCACAAAATCACCAGCTGGTTGCTTAAGGTTTTAACCAAAGTGCAGCTGAGGTGCCACAAAATGATCCAGCCAATTTCAATCAAGTCCAACCATCCAAACACAATCCATAGGGTGTAGGGAAGCTGTTCAGATCATCACCACTCATCTGTAACACCTCCAAATCAAAAATCACTTTGAACTTGCTGTCACGACTTGGAGGTAAGCACATACTTGGTCATCTCTCAATCTATGCATATTTCCTCGCACAATAATTTGGCCATATGTTCATAATCATGCATGGAATGTTTTCCCTCAATTAATTGCATTGTTAGAATCGTGTATCAAAAATCCTAGCCTTCATGCAGAAATTAGGGTTCTTGAGGTTTCTTCGTGATTTCTTGTTGTATGTTTAATTTAAATGAAATTAAAGTACATAGACATGATCGTGAGGTTGAGACGAGCATAATGATATGTGGATTGCATGATATGATTACGTATTCATGGAGATTGGATAGAAAATGCAAATCTGAGAAACCAAGAACACGCGCGTGTTCTTCAGCTTGTTCTTGGCGCCATTTTTGAATAATTCAAATATTTGAATTTTGTGATTTTGTTTAATTGATTCAAAAATTAATTTCTCTCTGAGTTTTAATGATTTTGAGTTAATTCTTTTTTTTATAATTCACAAAAATGTCAAAATATTTTATTTTCACAAAAAATCCCAAAAATATTATTTATTTCATATAATTGATATTTTTGTAAAGAATTAATATTTTAATTGTTTTTGGCATTTTAAATATTTTTTCTACATTGATTTTGCAACTTTTAATACTTTCTAATTATTTTGTAGGTCAATACTTAATTTTTGAAGCATTAATCCAAGATCACAATTTGTTTTCCATGTGTTAAACAATTTTTGATCATTTTAATTGAATTTTTATTCAATTAAATACATTTTGAAAACAAATTAGGGTTTTGGATTAATTCAACCCTCATAAATCATTTTTAAAACTCTTTGGGCTTCTTGAGAGAGTGTAAGACCCATCCCCCCTTGTACAAAAACTTTTTGGGCCTCATCCACTGTATAAGTCCCTCTGTACAAGTAAACGGCGCGATCGTCGCCCGTTTAAAAATAAAAACCATCTGGGCATACCCTCGAGTAGTAAGACCCATTTCTTTTTTCTTAAACCTTTTTGGGCCTCTAATAGAGTGTAAGACTCAATCCCTCTTTTAACCAAAACATTTTGGGCCTCACTTATTGTATAAGTCCCTCTGCGTTAAAAGAAAACCTCGGCGCGATCGCCATTTTTAAACAAAAAAATCATTTGGGCCTACCCTCGTGTTATAAGCCCCACTCTTTTCTTTAAACCTTTTTGGGCCTCTTGAGAGAGTGTAAGACCCATCCCTTTGTACAGAAAACCTTTTTGGGCCCCAGTTACTTGTATAAGTCCCGCTGTACAAAGTCAAACAGTGCGCTCACTGATAAAACCCTGGGCCTCTCCTTGAGCTGTAAGCCCCAAATCTTTCTTTTTCAAAGCACTTTCTCCTTTGATTTTGAATATACTGTTGTTTTCAATCTTTCTTTGTTGAACAACTAACCAAACAGCATGGAAGCACTCCAACCGAGTAAGTGGTTATCGCTTTCATTTACTGCTTTCATATTATAAACTGTATTGTGGGGCTGCTCGCTGTAAGTCTCCTTTCATAAACTCATATCTACTGTGTAATAATAGTATAGATATTTCGAGTTTCCCCGGCTACTACGTCTAGAACTAGGTGACGCCGTTTCATTTATTTGTAGAAATAGACGCCTAGATCCCCAATAGGAGCACCAGATACAGTCTTCTCTTCGGCTGTCCTCCTTAGGAATCGTCAAGAAGCTCTACTCCCCAAGATGAACGTATTCTCCGTGAATGGCATCTTTGAGTTTCTTTCAAATTCTCAAACTTTCCTGACTTGATCTATTCCTTGTGGATAGCTTGCCTTGAATGTCTCGGGGTTTGGGTACCCCCTACGGTCATAATCTTGGACCTTAACTAAGGAACCCTCTTTAAAAGCTAAAAGTCGCTGGATAGTAAACCTCGCACGTTTACCAGTGGTTTTTATCTTTAAAAGAGTTATCTCTCCTAATGGAAAGGAGATGATAGACCCACGGGCTTCTTAAAAGCATCGGCCTCCTCTTGGGCATTATACAAGGACCCTACGGCTTCTTAGAAGTATTCACAGCCTCCTCTTAGGCTTCGTATAATGATCTCTTCCTCCGGGAATGATAGCCTCCTCTTGGGCTTCGTACAAGGACCCGTCGGCTTCTTAAAAGTTTCCAGCCTCCTCTTGGGCTTCATACAAATTGTCCCGACGACCTACTAGAGGTATAGGAACAGAACATAGTCATCCTCATAGAACAGTCCTTTCATAGAGTCTACTACTGTTTCTCAAAGCATAGTACAAAAGATAAAACTCTAGACACGGACAGTCTAACTTCCTTGAGTCTCAAAGACATTCTCAAGCACCCTTCGTTAAATAGGAAGGAAACCCGCAGACTCGGATAGTCTCAATACCCTTTGGATTTCCCGTTTCCTCAAAGAGAAGGAAGTATCCCTGATCCTCAAATTAAATCCCTGTGTACAGTGTTACTCATATAAGAACTGATTTTCTCTTTTAAAATCAGTATATTGGATCTGTCACTCAACTGAAACAGTTACAATAGCCTCCATCTCGGGCTTCGTACGAGATACCAAAATTCTCCCCAACGGAGTCAAACAACGTTTCAGCCTCTCTCTCGGGCTTTGTACGAGACACATAAGAGACTCCCTCGTTGAGTCAATCCCCCTTTCGCCTCCATCTCGGGCTTTATACGAGATACAAAAAGGTTCTTATTGAGCCAAACAAATTTTCGCCTCCATCTCGGGCTTTGTACGAGATACAAAAACTCTCTTGTTGAGTCAAACAGCCTCCATCTCGGGCTTTATACGAGATACCAAAAGATTCCCTCGTTGAGTCAAAACCCTTTTCGCCTCTCTCTCGGGCTTTGTACGAGACACAAATTAGCCTCCTCTTAGGCTTTGTATAATGATTTTCCTAGCGGAAAGTAGCCTCCTCTTAGGCTTTGTATAATGATTTTCCTAGCGGAAAGCAGCCTCCTCTTAGGCTTTGTATAAGAAAACCATTGGTTAATCCAATTAACCTTTTAGCATCAAAGTTGTGCCTCGTTCACAGTACACAAACATCAACAACTCCTTCCCCTTCATCTAATCGCTGTAAGCGGCAAGCCTCTGGATCATCTACATCCATGCCATTGTCCCTCTTTTAGCCTGAGTTAAAGTCTTCTCCTTCAGGTTAAAACCCTTTCTTCGGAAATTATGGCATTGCTCGGATCTGCGTATCCCAGTTAAAGTAATTCTCCTTCTCCCCTCTTTAGAGATGACAAATTCTCTCTAAAGCCGAGGTCTTTCAGCTTCACGTCTTGGGCTTTGAACAAGACACAAATAGACCTTTCAGCTTCACATCTTGGGCTTTGAACAAGATACAAACCACCTTTCGCTTCACGTCTTGGGCTTTGAACAAGACACCAAAAACCAATTTCCTCCCATAGAATAGGAGGAACTACGAACGCTCTGATTTCCCTATTTCGGTAAACGGGAATACGTAGGCATAAGATCGAAAGAAAAGATCTTAGCGAGCACAATCAACAAAAAACCCAAATACCATATCTCCGTCAATCAAAAGAAGTAATTCAAAAGCACCAGTCCTAACATCCTAATCCTTGTTCCCCGCCAGAAACCTTCTGCCCAGGTAAAAAAGAAAGAAAACAGTATTGGCGAAAATACAAATAACCAGTACAAAGGCCCCCCCACATTGATAGCATCCGTAACCTAACAGACCGTTGTTTAAACTCAGTATGCAAGCAGGGTTAATTGGAGACATCTATTTCCCTTCCTTATTCAGCTCACAATAGGATAAAAAATGAATCGACCTGTAGTTAAAGCTCAAACCACAGAGAGCGACCAGCGCTTAAGAACCGCGTCCAAAATCGCTCGCTACAGGTTGCATATGTATTCACATTCTCAAGATTATGTCAAGAGTCGCCAAGTATAGTTATCTTAGGTGTGAGTTCAAGCTTCCCCGAAACTATGTCAAATACCATCAAGAATAATTATCTTTGGTTGGAATTCAAAGGCTAAATCAAGTGGCATCATAATTGAAGAAATGTGACTAGTATAGTCTTGAAAGAGTCATGTCACGAAAAATGAATATTCGGTACAAGAATGAATTAAGAAAGGGCAAGATTTTTACAAGTTTGAAGTGCAAGGTACAAAGTGAAAAATGAAAGGAATTTTTAAAAGTACATATGGTACAAAAGTCTAATTGGCAAGTTCAAAGGTGACATCCAAAGAGTTCAATTGCAAGAGTGACCAATTTCCATTGTTTGAGTCCAAGGATGCAAGGAGAATTTACAACAATTACGAACCTAAGCTCCTAAAGAAAATGTAAGTAACAAGTTTGGATAACTAGGAAATTACAAGTTTGTAACACTGCTTTTATGAGCCATGCTAAAGTATGAACCTAAATTACAAAAATCAAAGAGCCAAAATTTCATGCTTTATGCGCCTTAAGTCATCACCAAGTTTTGTGTCAAGACTGCGCATCCTATGCCAAGGCCATATTTCTTGTATCAAGCCTTGCGCTCTCTCCACCAAGCGTCTTCATGCCTCACCAAGTCTCCTATCCAAATTCCTCATCAAAACTTGACACTTTTAAGCAGCCATTCACAACCTTGCTAATTCCTTCAAAACTACATTCAAACCATCCATTTCTTCAACTTGCAACCAAAACCTGTAGAAATTAAACATGAATACAAGGACTCAGAAATAATGGTCTTACCAAAATCATCAAATTTAATTCATGTCCTAAGCAAGCAAATTCATGTCATCAAAAACCCAAAACAATTATCATATCCAATTCAAAATAAATTCCAAAGTTCACACGGTCAAAAACAATTACACAGCCACACCTTACTCAAAGTCAAAAGCAAAGCAAATAGGGACTATACAAAATTCAACTTGACCAAAACAGCAAAACAAGCAGAGCAGCGAAAATTCACAGCACTGTAACCTTAACATAAAAGTGAAAAAGGACAAAGCAGAGTGCAACAGTGAATAGCAGAAAAAGTACCACAGAGGTTTCAGCAAGGCAATAACATATTTTTGGCATAGACATGTTCTGAATTAGGAAAAATTACCTTATACATTTCCATGAACGTGATCCCTCAGCAATGTTGACACCACTTTCCAAACCCTAATCCTCACAATATAAAAACAAGAGCAATGAATCAGAAGGGGGACCGAAAAAAACCCTAACCATTATTCTTCAGAAACAGCACAAAATCAACCTAAAACCCTAATTCATCAAAGCTCTAAAAAATTAAAAAATATTACTCAGAGTTTCTCATTGAAGCTCTGAGCTAATCTGAGCTGAAACCTCATTTCACAACAAACCCTCAACGACAACAACGATACACCCAGAAAGGTCAAAGACTAAGAGGAAGAGGAGAAGAAAAACATAAAAGAAAGAGAATAACGAGGCGAGTTCAAGAAAGCTACCTTTACCGGAGATTTAACTCGGACTTGCTCCAATTTTGTAAGTTTTTCTCCTCGTTCGTATCTTCTGAAATTTGATCTTTGCTCACCTTGTTGTGTTACCTTGAATCCCTCTTTCAATTTCTAGGTGTGGTTGTATTTTCATAGATCTAGGGTTTGTGTTTAAGTTTCGGTTTGAGTGTTAGGTTGGTTTTCTTGAAAATCCAAGTTCAGTTTGGGTTTCAGAAGGAGATTTTGGGTGGGTTTAAGGTTTTTGGTGGGTGTTTGGCCGGAGAAGAGGGGCGGCGCCGCCGTCGTCCACCTCCTTCTCCGGTGAGGGGTAGGGTTCCGGCGTTGAGAGAGAAAGAGTGTTGAGAGAGATGTAAGGACAAGAGAGAGAACTGTTTGAAAGAATACGTTGATTTCTTTTTCTCCTTTCCATGTTTTATCTCAAATGTTGAAATGACCGTGGACCTTTCCACCGGTGACAAGTGTCACCGGTCTGTAGCTTCACATCAATTCCGTGTCTGCAGTCTCCTAAGCCTTACCACGCAACCTCATTTTCCCACCTTCAGATTGAGAGTCAGTCTTTGACTCTCTAGATCCAACGCACCATTCTGATGGTCAGCTGACTAGGGTCCATGGTGGACCCTCATCCCAGCGTGGGCTTCTGAGTGTTGGGCCTGAGAGTTTTTTCCTTAACCACACCCCCATTTGCTAATGTTATCTGGCCCGTATGTTTTTGTTTCTTTTTTTAAAAAAAAAAAAAAACTTAACTTTAGTTAATAATGATAAAAATCTAAAATTACTTTTATTTTTATTTCCTTTTAAAAACAGAACTTATAACAATATTATTTCCAAACCATTTAGTTGATTTTATTAAATTTTTTATTTAATATTAATTAATCTACCTATGATTAATTTTATTAAACATTGAATTTTAATTTGGTTAATTATTAATTTGGTCTTAATTTTAAAAAGAAATCTAAAACACTTTTTCTATTTAATTCCCAATTCTTATTTAACTAATTTTATTAAATTACTTTATTTAATATTAATTAATTTTGATAATTAATTTTATTAAATATTTTAATTTAATCTAATTAGTTTTGAGTCTTTATTAATCCTAAAAATCAAAAATATTTAAGTAAGCTTTAATTAATTTTATTAAATCATTTTATTTAATATTAGTTAATTTTAAATGATTAACTTTATTAAATATTTTGATTTAGTCTAATTAATAATTTGGACTTTAATTCTAAAAGAAACCTAGAACTTAATTTTAGTTTAGGACTTCCCTCATTAGAATTAACTTTAGAATTAGGTTACTAACCTAACTAATGTGCTTGTTTTTATCCCATCATTTTATTTTGTGTGTACTCTATTCATGTGGGTTTATTTCATGCCTTAATTATATGTGTGTTATTCATATTATACTTGTCCAAACCAAAAAATATTTTTCAAACTAATATTGTGACTTTATGTCAACCCTTTTAGTTCCTTGTAAGTCGATCGTTTTCACGATCGCAATCGACCTCACAATGCCTCCTCTTGGGCTTTATACAACGATAATTGTTGCACATTTCACTTTGGTTTGTATGCGTGTATGTGATTGGCTCACTTTAATCATGGCTCGATTATTCCCACTTGATTAATTACACCCCTCTCCTAAAAGATTAAAATCAACCCCTTTTTACAAAAAATAAACAAGCTTGATTCAACGTCGAGCATTTTCCAAATCAAATTCAATTAACCACCAATTCATCTCCAACTTTCACTTGATCCACATATCAAGTCCCTTTACCTCTTGTAAGTCAAGCGCTTTTGCCTCGCAATCGACCTTACCTTAAACCATAGAACCTCATTTCCATTAGTGCTCAAACCATTCCACACGCAAATCCAAACCTCGATCCAAAGTCGAGTATTTTTCTTAAATCAAATTAATACATTTAATTATACTAAATATCATTTCTTAAAAGGTGAAAAAGAGGGGGATCAAGTCTTTGGTCTTTCTCCTCAATTGTTTGGGTGCGAGTTCTCTTACTCGTGTGTGGACAATTGACGCCTTTAAAACACTTGTAATCCGACAACACTCAATTTTCTTTTTTCCATTATCAATACACTTAACCATATCTTAAGTATCATTCCTTAAAAGGTGAAAAGGAGGGGGATCAAGTCTTTGGTCTTTCTCCTCAATTGTTTGGGTGCGAGTTCTCTTACTCGTGTGTGGATAATTGACGCCTCTAAAACATGCGAAACTCGACCACATTCAAACCTTTTCAAATCAAATTATCAAAACACTTAATCCTTACTTAAACATTTTTTACCAAAGGTGAAGTGAGGGAGATCAAGTCTTTGGTCTTTCTCCTCAATGGTTTGGGTGCGAGTTCTCTTACTCGTGTGTGAACAATTGTCACCTCTAAAACATCTAAAACTCCTATCCTCGCCCCCGTGCGATCGAAACCCTAAAACACATACAAATTAAATCATTTTCTCAATCAAACTCTTTAACATACTTAATAGTATACTCAAACGACTTTCTAAAAAGGTGACGTGAGGGGGGCCAAGTCTTTGACCTTTCTCCCCAATTGTTTGGGTGCGAGTTCTCTTACTCGTGTGTGGACAATTGGCGCCTATAAAAAACACAAACCAAATAAACCGTAGTCATAAGGATCTAAATCCTTGCCGAGCACACTAATAAAAAACCACCCATTTCCCCTTAGAAAATAATATCTACCTTAGAAGATAACAAACAAACGTAGCTAACTTTCTCACGAATCGAATCAAGAGGTTCTCGTTGAGTACAACGGACGTAGAGGGTGCTAATACCTTCCCTCTTGCGTAATCGACTCCCGAACCCGAACTTGGTTGCGACGACCATGTTCTTATCTCCTTTTAAAGGTTTTATCGATATTTTCCTATTCCTTCCTTGGAATGAATAAAGTTCGGTGGCGACTCTGTTTTGAACAGTTTTTTTTTCGCGTCCATCGTAAGGATCGTATTTTTCGAGGTACGACAGGTTATTTCCCCAAGTGACTGGGTTTGTCTATTCTCTCCAATAGAGTTGTCAGCCCTAGGCATAAAGTGCCCATCTTTTCTGAATTCCCCACAGAGTTTTATTCTCGTGGATGATGGTTGGTTCAGTTATCTTTTCCACATTTGGATAAGATAAGTCCCTATTTGAGTTCATTCCTCAATGGTCGGAGTCTTGTTTGACCGTTTCTTTCTAGCTTGTTCCTAGATTGAACTTTGGTCCCTGGCAGGTGTGGTTTCCGAACCTATTTTTGAATGTGCATTTATTTTGCACCATGTCTTGTAGAAGAATCTTTTACAGATCCACATTGAAGACATGATTTTTTCCCTAACAGTGCTATAGTATCAACATCTCTTTGGAATTCATACCCAACAACAAGTGGCAATCTCCTTGAGAATCTTGTTTTACAATCATTACCTCTACAACGATAAGTGGCAATCTCTTTCCCGAGAAGCTTATCCATCCTTGGTTTTACTTATACTTCTACAGTTACCCATGGTGTTACCTTCAATCAGTCATTCTTCATCAATCCATTTGATATGATCTCTGTTTGAGGTGTCCTCCCCGTCAACCCTTTCGACGATGTCAGTTAGTTTTCATTCCGTCAACCCTTTGACGTGGATGATGTTTGGTGATCCGTTTCTTTCCGTCATTTCTTTGACGAGGTATCTCTTTGATGAAGTCATTTTCTTCATTCTGTCAATCCTTTGACGTGGATGATGTTATATGTCGTCAACCCTTTCGACGATGTCGGTTAGTTTTCATTCTGTCAATCCTTTGACGTGGATGATGTTTGTTGATCCGTTTCTTTTCGTCAATCCTTTAACGAGGTGTCTCTTCGGTGAAGTCTTTTTCTTCATCCCGTCAATCCTTTGACGTGGATGATGTTATAGGTCTGGTTCCTTTCTGTCAGCCCTCTTCGACGATGTGAACTTTGGTCAGATGTGAACCTAAACTTCAGGTTATCTTGAACCCGTTGTTTGAAACCAGGTCAGATGTGAACCTAAACTTCAGGTTATCGTGAACCTGTTGTTTGAATCCGTCATTTGAAACCTAAGCTTCAGGTTATCGTGAACCTGTCGTTTGGAATATGAACCTAAACTTCAGATTATCGTGAATATGTTGTTTGAAATCAGGTCAAATATGAACCTAAACTTCAGATTATCGTGAATCTATTATTTGAAACCAGGTCAAATATGAACCTAAACTTCGAGTTAAATATGAACCCGTTGTTTGAACCCAGGTCAAATATGAACCTAAACCTCTGGTTATCGTGAACCAGTTTGTTTAAAACCAGGTCAGATGTGAACCTAAACTTCAGATTATCGTGAATCTGTCGTTTGAAATCAGGTTATCGTGAACCGTTTGTTTGTATCAGGTTATCGTGAACCTGTATTGCTTAAACTCAGGTCAAATATGAACCTAAACCTCAAAATACAGCTCATACTGGTATCCCAAATCCAGCTCATACTGGTATTCTTCATAATCCAAATTTTTATCTTATCCAACTCAAATCAGTATCTCTTGACATATCACTTCTGAGTCCAATCCTTGTTGGCACTTTAATCTGGTTCCCAGCAGAAGTTCAGTAATTATCAATATCTCTTTGAAAGTCCTTATGATTGATCATCATTTGGCACACACAGAGTTTGTATCTGTCTTTTCTGGTTTTTCTTGAAGATCCCGTTGGAACTCTTCAGCATAAGAAATCCCCAGAAAGTCTTGTATCTGGATGTCTATCTGTTATTTCTAACTGATCCCCAGTAGAGATCATGTTTTCTGTCTGGTTTCATGCCCAGTAAGAAGGTGTCTCCTTCCCCAGTGTTGTCCGGTCATATGAACCTGTCGTCCATCTCCCTGGATCTTTCCCCAGTGGAGAATACCTTTCTGGCTCCCATCTCCAGTAAGGATCTGTAGGGTTTCCCCCTTTCATTTTTTATCCCCAGTGTTTCCTCAGAGTCTCCCCATTGAGTCTCTTTTGTTAGTTAGCCTGTATCCCCAGGAGTTTGCCTCATGGATACTAACCTTCATCCTTCCCCAGTGAGCTCACCTGTGTTTGGTAGCTCTTTATCCATCGGTGTCCTTTTCATCTGCATCTTTGCACTGCCATATCATTATATCATCATACTAGGAGTTCATGGCATGTCAGCATTTGCATGTCTTTTGCTTGTCCGTAGCACCTGCATTCCATCTAAGGGCAAAATTTTTGGTTTGCTATATTTAAATACCCTTCACCTTGATGCCCCGAGGATTTCCATTCCTCGTGTCATCCGTAAAGCTATTTAAATAGGGGCAACTGTTGTACCCCAAATTTTACCCCTTAGATGTCATAACATCTTTTGCATGAGCATCATAGATCAATCACCTATGTATTGTTAACTAACCATTTTATCAGTTTTTGTTTGTTTTGTTTCACTTGTAAATCAGGTTTTGTTTCAAGAGACCTCCTCTCCTCAATAATCCAATGTGATTTGTTTTCATCACAAGTTCTTCCTCAAGGACCAGACAAGGTCATCAGGACAAGGGTCTGTATGGTGTGGTTTGAGATTCAGTGGAAGTTTGACCTAATCTTGGTCAAACAAGTGGTTCGTATCAGTATCAGGTTATCAGGCTGTGGAATAGATTCTGAATTAGGGTTTTGGTCCTCATCCAGTCATTTGTTTCATAAGTGTGCACTCAAGGCACGAGGATTAGGGTTTCTCGCCCTTGGAGTTTATGATTGACAAATATCGTTCAGTTGAGTCTCCTAAGGCTAGCTGGTTCATGGTGTGTGCAGTACTGTTTCAGTTCAATTGAGGTTGTAAAGCCATCAAAGAGATTAGAGCAGTCGGTACATTTCAAGTTGTGTGCAAGTGTTTGGTCATGTAGTTCAGGATTTGTGGCAGTCAAGTGCAATTGTCAAGGTTTAGGTGTTGTTCAAGTGTGGAAGCATATGTCCATTCCCGTAACCGTTTTATCCATGTTTCATTATCCATTTTCATTTCTTAATCCAATCCCACATCTCATTTTCAATTTAATCCACTTTCCTAAACCATTTTTCTTATCCAGTTACCCATTTCGATATCCAATCCACTCTTATCCATTTCGCTTTAAGCCATTAAATCCATCCATATTCTGTTTTTTGATTTCATATCTATTTTCAATTCTAATCCATTTCCATTTTTCCAAATTTCATTTACCCATTTCCATCATCTTATTCAATTTATTTTCCCATTTTTTCTAAATCCATTTTCAAATCCATATCCACATTTTCACATCAATTATCCATTTATCTCTAACCATAAACCATTTTTCAATTCAAATTCCAAATCCATTCCCAATTTCATTTTAATTCAAATAAATACATTCCAATTTTAATTCCATAATTATCCACATTTTTCTTAAACCATTTCCAAATAATTTTCTTTTAATGTGTAAGTTCCTGGATTGGCTGGAATTTTGGTAAAACAACAAGGTGTTCAATGCTGATGTCATGGTGTTGATGTTGTAGCATTGAGTCTTAGTACTGGGCTGTACTAAGTTGTGAAGGTTAACTATGTTTGATGTCATGGGCTTGATGTCATAACATTGCACTTAACACTGGGCTGTGTTAAGGTTGCTAGTTGTTGAAGTAGATGTCTGATGTCACATAGGTGATGTTGTAACATCAGACCTGCAGAACTGAAGCTAATGACAGCATGGGCTTGTTGTTATTAGGGTCGCGTATTAGCTGGAATTGTGGAGAGTGTTGACTCGTTGGATGAGAATATCTTGGGCTAGATATTTTCTGTTACATGGGAGATTTGATTGCAGGTTTGTTGGAGAATTAAAAGGTGGAAGATTTAAAAAGATTTTGGGGATAAAATCTGTTTTCAAAGATTCAGTTTTTAATTAACAAATCTGATCAAATATTGTGACAAATCCAATCCAAATTCAAGGAGCTATATAAAGCGCACTAGACCAAGGAAGAAGGTACAGAAAACAGATTGAAGATCAAGAGCTGGAGGCTTAGAGTCTAGGGTTTGTTTAGAGTACTTGTAATCACACTATTCTAGGTTTGAATAGGTGTTGAATTTTCTGTCCTCTCTAGAAGCTGTGAAGCAATAGAGAGTTGTTGATTGATCAAAGCTAGGAAGCAAGATCAAGGGATCTCAAAGAGGGTGTTCTTTGAGTGTTTTAGGGGATTGAGTAGTGTTCTCATATCTAAGTGGTTTCTTAGGTAGAAAGTCACTAGTAGAGTATAAGTTTAGGAGATTGTCAACTGGTGTGTTGAGTCTGTAAATTATATCTACAAGTAGTGAATTTCATCCCTGGCTTGGTAGCCCCCAGACGTAGGTAGTTAGACCGAACTGGGTGAACAATTCCTTGTGTTTTCCTGTTGCTTATTCTGTCCATTATTGCAGAGTGTGTTGTTGTGACATCGCACCTTAACATCACACGTCTGGTACCAGAATTGCAATTGGTATCAGAGCAGGCATCCTGTCTGTCTCTGGGTGAGATCTTGGGAAGTTACTTTCTGGTGAAAGATGGACAAAGAGGTTGGAGGATTCGTCAACAGACCCCCTATCTTGGATGGCTCAAACTATGAGTATTGGAAGCCTAGAATGACTACTTTTTTAAAGTCATTAGACAGCAGAGCTTGGAAGGCTGTCATTAAAGAGTGGAAAGCTCCAGAGGTATGTGAGAAAGATGAGGCTGGCAAGGATAAAGAAGGCACCTCAAAGCCAAAACCTGAAGAAGAGTGGACCAAGGAGGAAGATGAGCTTGCCCTTGGAAATTCCAAAGCTCTAAATGCCATATTCAATGGAGTGGATAAAAATATCTTCAGGTTGATCAATACCTGTGAAGTTGCTAAGGAAGCTTGGGGTATTTTGCAGGCAACACATGAAGGAACATCGAGAGTCAAGATGTCAAGACTTCAGATTTTAACATCAAAATTTGAAAGTCTGAAGATGAAGGATGAGGAGACCATTCATGACTTCCACATGAATGTTCTAGAGCTGGCAAATGCTTCCAGTGCTCTAGGTGAGAAAATGTCTGATGAAAAGCTGGTGAGGAAGATTCTTAGATCCCTCCCCAAAAAATACAAGATGAAGGTTACTGCTATTGAAGAGTCACAAGACATCAGCAAGATGAGAGTAGATGACCTCATTGGATCTCTTCAAACCTTTGAGCTTGGGTTGAATGAGGAAGAACCAGAAAAGAAGCCAAAGAATATAGCTCTGGTGTCAAATGATCAAGAGGAAGAAGGGAAGAGTTCTGAATCCCAGGATGACTTATCTCAGGCCATAGCAATGCTGGGAAGACAATTCAATAAAGTGTTAAAAAGGTGGAACAATAACTACAAGCCTAGGGTCAAGAACAGTTCTTCTGACATCAGTAAGCCTAAAGAGAAAGATGAAAAGAAGCCTGCCCAGGATAAAGGTGTTCAATGCGTGGAATGTGAAGGGTATGGACATATTAAGAAAGAATGTCCCACATTCTTGAAGAAACTGAAGAAGGGGATGTCAGTCTCCTGGTCTGAATCTGATAGTGAAAATGAAGATGAGTCGGCAAGGCATGCTAGAGCCTTAACAGGAACAGTTATGTCAGATGATGACAGTGATGAAGAAATAACCTATGAGGAACTAGCATCTACTTATCGAGAGCTGTGTTTGAAAAGTGCTGAAATTTGTCAAGAAAACAAGTGTCACAAACAACAGTTTGCTCAGCTTGAAAGTGAAAAAGCTGATCGAGAGAACGAATTTGTACTTGTTAAGTCTCAATTGGAGCAGATGACAAAATTTGTTAGGATGATGAACAGTGGTACTACTAATCTGGATAAAATTCTTCAGTCTGAGAAAGCAGCTGGAGATAAATCAGGAATAGGATATGTGGCCAGCACTTCAGGAAAAACAAGAGAGATATCTCAACCTGTGTCTCAACATCAACCCAAGAGACAAAATCCTACCTCAAAGAAGAATAGTCCTCAGTCTCAAGGAGTTAGTCAGCATACGCCTCCCCAATTTCACAAGAACTTGGAGACTGCTGGGTGCAATCAGAACAGGGTTCATCATCATAAGAACAGGAATGGAAACAAATTCAACAAAGTTGTTCCTCATTGCTATGGAAGAAGGAAGCCACATCACCATAGTAGACAGCCTAAGAGACAGCATCATCAGTACATGAAAAGACAACTCAACTATGGTATAAGAAGACAAAAGTATCAGTGGCAGTCACAGCCCTATCAAAGCAGAAGAAGATGCTTCTACTGTGGTAGGATCGGGCATATCCAGTCCTCATGCTTCAAGCTACATGGTTATCCTAATCCTGCTCCTCAACCCAAAGAGGTAAGAACTAAAGTGGTGAAGAAATGGATACCTAAAGTTATCAGCTTGATAGCTCACACCTCCTTAAGGGTTTCTACCAAAGATGACTGGTATTTTGACAGTGGGTGTTCAAGACACATGACTGGAGTAAAGAATCTGCTCGTTGATGTGAAACCTCAAACTTCTGGCTACGTGACATTCGGTGATGGAGTCAAAGGGGAGATAAAGGGGATTGGCAAACTAAATTGTGCCAATGCTCCCAGACTGGAGAATGTCCTACTTGTTAAAGGACTAGCAGCAAATTTGATTAGTATCAGTCAACTATGTGATCAAGGATTCAAAGTAGACTTCACTAAGTCTGAATGTGTGGTCAAAGATGACAAAGGAGAAGTAATCATGAACGGAGACAGGTCAAAGGACAATTGCTATCTGTGGGCACCTCAAAACTCTGAGTCATCCACGTGTGTGCTTGCTAAAGAAGATGAAGTCAAAATCTGGCATCAGAAGTTAGGACATCTTCACCTAAAGGGAATGAAAAGAATTATCTCCTCAGAGGCAGTCAGAGGGATTCCCAAACTGAGCATTGAGGAAGGAAAAGTGTGTGGAGACTGTCAAAAAGGAAAGCAGACAAAAATGTCTCATCCGAAGCTTCAACATGACACCACCTCCAAGGTGTTGGAGCTTCTTCATATGGATCTGATGGGACCCATGCAGGTTGAAAGTCTAGGTGGAAAGAGATATGCTTATGTTGTCGTGGATGACTACTCAAGATACACTTGGGTAAATTTCACCAAAGACAAATCTGAAGTGTTTGATGTCTTCAAAGAGCTCTGCGAAAGACTCCAAAGGGAAAAGGAGAGTAAGGTCATCAGAATAAGAAGTGATCATGGATGAGAGTTTGAGAATAGCAAGTTTGAAGAATTTTGCTCAACTGAAGGAATAAGTCATGAGTTTTCATCACCTATCACACCTCAGCAAAATGGAGTTGTTGAAAGGAAGAACAGAACTATACAAGAATCGGCAAGAGCAATGATTCATGCCAAGAAACTTCCTTATCACTTCTGGGCAGAAGCCATGAACACTGCCTGCTATATTCACAACAGAGTTACCCTAAGAAGAGGGACTTCATCTACTCTGTATGAGCTGTGGAAGGGGAGGAAACCAAATGTCAAATACTTTCATGTATTTGGAAGTAAATGTTATATTCTGACTGATAGGGAGCAAAGAAGAAAACTAGATTCCAAGAGTGATGAAGGAATCTTTTTGGGATACTCTACCAATAGCAGAGCTTATAGAGTCTTCAACTCCAGAACCAAAGTTATGATGGAGTCTATCAATGTTGTGATAGATGATGAAGATAAGCAGGAAGTTGAGGATGTTATAGAAGATGTTGAAACACCTGCTGGTGAAGCATCTCTTGATGTTGAAGAAAGAAATACCTCTCCTGGTACCACTAATGCTGAGCCTGAACAACCTCAGAAAGATCCTTCAATCAGAATCCAGAAGGACCATCCCAAGGAACTAATTATAGGCGATCCAAATTCTGGAGTAAGAACTAGATCTAGAGAAGTCATTGCTAGCTCATGCTTTGTTTCCAAAATTGAGCCAAAGAATGTCAAGGAAGCTTTGACAGATGAATTTTGGATAAGTGCCATGCAAGAAGAACTGGAGCAGTTCAGAAGAAATGTTGTCTGGGATCTAGTGCCAAGACCAGAAGGGGTGAATGTTATTGGAACAAAATGGATCTTCAAAAACAAGTCAGACGAGCTTGGAGTAGTTACAAGAAACAAAGCCAGACTTATTGCACAGGGCTATACTCAAGTAGAGGGAGTTGATTTTGATGAGACTTTTGCTCCAGTGGCTAGATTAGAATCCATCAGGCTTCTCTTAGGTGTGGCCTATAACCTAAGATTCAAGCTGTTCCAAATGGATGTGAAGAGTGCCTTTCTGAATGGCTATCTGAATGAAGAAGTCTATGTTGATCAACCGAAAGGATTCACTGATCCAAACTTCCCCAATCATGTGTTCAAACTGAGGAAAGCTCTATATGGCTTAAAACAAGCTCCAAGGGCATGGTATGAAAGGCTAACAGAATTCTTAACAGCTAGTGGATATAGAAAGGGAGGGGTAGACAAAACCCTGTTTGTCAAAGAAGAAGGCGGAAAGTTGATGGTAGCCCAAATCTATGTGGATGACATAGTATTTGGGGGAATGTCAGAAGCTATGGTCAAACAGTTTGTTCAACAAATGCAATCTGAATTTGAAATGAGTTTGGTGGGAGAACTCAGCTACTTTCTTGGACTACAAGTCAGACAAATGGAGGACTCTATCTTTATTTCTCAGAGCAAGTATGCTAAGAGTACAGTAAAGAAATTTGGCCTGGATAAAGCAAATCACAAAAGAACTCCTGCTCCTACACATTTGAAGTTATCCAAAGATGAGAATGGAGTGAGTGTGGACCAAAGCTTGTACAGAAGTATGATTGGGAGTTTGCTATACCTCACAGCAAGCAGACCTGACATTTCATTTGCTATTGGAGTGTGTGCAAGATATCAGTCTGATCCTAAGGCAAGTCATTTAAACCAAGTAAAGAGGATTATGAAATATGTGAATGCGATAAGTGACTATGGGATGCTGTACAGTCATAATACTGGAACTGAGTTAAAAGGATACTGTGATGCTGATTGGGCTGGAAGTGCAGATGATAGGAAAAGCACTTCAGGAGGCTGTTTCTTTCTAGGGAATAATCTGATTTCCTGGTTCAGCAAGAAACAGAACTGTGTGTCTCTCTCAACTACAGAAGCTGAGTATATAGTAGCAGGAAGTAGTTGCTCTCAGCTGGTGTGGATGAAGCAGATGTTAAGTGAATACAATGTCAAGCAAGATGTTATGACTTTATACTGTGATAATTTGAGTGCCATTAACATCTCTAAAAATCCTATACAGCACAGTAGGACTAAGCACATAGATATAAGACATCACTTCATAAGAGATCTGGTTGAAGATAAAATCGTTACCTTGGAACATGTAGCCACAGAGAATCAACTGGCTGACATATTCACTAAAGCCTTAGATGCAAACCAATTTGAAAGATTAAGAAGCAAATTGGGAATCTGCATTTATGAAGACTAAATTTGCAAAAGGGGTTGTGGGCAGTTGGAGGTTCTGGGCTTGTGTGTAGCCAACTGCCAGGAGATAATTGTCTAATTATGGCTAAAAAGGGGGAGAGTTAATAAATGCCATAAAGAGAAGAGTAGTAAAAATAAAAGGTGTTTAGTTGAAAAGTAATGATGCAGCTGTGGAGGGGGAGTATAGACAGCATAGTTGTGGAGCTGCTAGTGAAGTATTCATAGCATTGAAGAGTGCAGAGTGCAGCAAAGCAGACATCAAGGGGGAGATGTGCTGCACATTGTGAGCTACTGAACAGCTGTGATGCTGGTTCAAGTTTTTGAGGGGGAGCACCAATTGGCTGTTGTCAATAATGAAGATGGTGTTGCAGCAGATCAAGTAATGAAGACTATTTGAAGATTGTCAAACTGCTGCAAGTTAAAGTTTCAATATATTGAAGATATTCCGCTGCTGAAGTCTCTGAAGATGCAGAGATTATTTTAGCCAAAATTAGCCAAATGGGGAGATTGTAAGTTCCTGGATTGGCTGGAATTTTGGTAAAACAACAAGGTGTTCAATGCTGATGTCATGGTGTTGATGTTGCAGCATTGAGTCTTAGTACTGGGCTGTACTAAGTTGTGAAGGTTAACTATGTTTGATGTCATGGGCTTGATGTCATAACATTGCACTTAACACTGGGCAGTGTTAAGGTTGCTAGTTGCTGAAGTAGATGTCTGATGTCACATAGGTGATGTTGTAACATCAGACCTGCAGAACTGAAGCTAATGACAGCATGGGCTTGTTGTTATTAGGGTCGCGTATTAGCTGGAATTGTGGAGAGTGTTGACTCGTTGGATGAGAATATCTTGGGCTAGATATTTTCTGTTACATGAGAGATTTGATTGCAGGTTTATTGGAGAATTAAAAGGTGGAAGATTTAAAAAGATTTTGGGGATAAAATCTGTTTTAAAAGATTCAGTTTTTAATTAACAAATCTGATCAAATATTGTGACAAATCCAATCCAAATTCAAGGAGCTATATAAAGCGCACTAGACCAAGGAAGAAGGTACAGAAAACTGTTTTAAAAGATTTGGAAGATTTAAAAAGATTTTGGGGATAAAATCTGTTTTAAAAGATTCAGTTTTTAATTAACAAATCTGATCAAATATTGTGACAAATCCAATCCAAATTCAAGGAGCTATATAAAGCTCACTAGACCAAGGAAGAAGGTACAGAAAACAGATTGAAGATCAAGAGCTGGAGGCTTAGAGTCTAGGGTTTGTTTAGAGTACTTGTAATCACACTATTCTAGGTTTGAATAGGTGTTGAATTTTCTGTCCTCTCTAGAAGCTGTGAAGCAATAGAGAGTTGTTGATTGATCAAAGCTAGGAAGCAAGATCAAGGGATCTCAAAGAGGGTGTTCTTTGAGTGTTTTAGGGGATTGAGTAGTGTTCTCATATCTAAGTGGTTTCTTAGGTAGAAAGTCACTAGTAGAGTATAAGTTTAGGAGATTGTCAACTGGTGTGTTGAGTCTGTAAATTATATCTACAAGTAGTGAATTTCATCCCTGGCTTGGTAGCCCCTAGACGTAGGTAGTTAGACCGAACTGGGTGAACAATTCCTTGTGTTTTCCTGTTGCTTATTCTGTCCATTATTGCAGAGTGTGTTGTTGTGACATCGCACCTTAACATAACACGTCTGGTACCAGAATTTCATAATGCTTCAATTTCTTTCATTCCAATTTCATTTAATTTCCCATTTTGGTCCAAAAACATTCAAGTTCAATTCAAGTGTCAATTTCAACTTCATCCAATTTATTCCAAATTCTATTTTATTTTCATTCAATTCAAAGGTCCATAAGTTATTTGTTGTTCACCAAAAGCCCATAAAAGGTCCATTTACATCCACTTAGTTGCAACAAATATACGAAAAAATAATAAAATTTCTGTCACAAAAGGCTTTGTCCTACAACGACCTCTCCATGCTACAAAACTCTGCATCCCTACCCTAATGCTACCTACACAATATCCAAAACCTGCTATTAAGTCTCCAAGCCAAGTCAAAACCAAGACATCTCCACAAACTGCCAAAACATCCTGAAAGCAACGGGTCAGCATGAAACCTGTATCATACGTTGCACATCCCAGGCGCAACAACATTCATATTTGCACCAAAATACCATCTGCACGGTCCTGTAAAATCAAAAGAAAAAACTTTATCATGTGTAAAACACAACCTGCCAGAAATTCTGCAATTCAAACCTGCAGAACCTGAACCTTGAAAGCAACAACATAGGCCAGAATGGACAAAAAAAGAGAGAGGCGGGAAGAGAGGGAAGGGAAGTTTCATTTTTGAAACGATAAAGAGGAGGGATACCTTCTGTTCCGGGGAGCTTCAAGAACAGATGTAATCCTCACAAAACACTCTAATCTCTCTCCATTCAACTCACCATCACCATCACAAATTTTCTTCACCAAAATCTCGTTCGGATACTCGCCCTTTAACCAAAACATCACAAACCATTCCAAAACCCACAAACCAGAAAGGATGAAGAGAGTTTAGCTCAAGACACAACCTCCAATCTCTTAACCTTCTTTCACCTGCCATTCAACAACACACCTTCATGAACTTTTTTTTCACTCCCACACTACCATAGACAAAATCCAGACTAAATACAACTTTGCAAACCACCTGATACCAAATCAATTTCGAGCAGGGACAGAGAGTTGAATAGAAGAGAGAAAGCTAATGAATTAGTATTTAGAAATCAAACCCGAACTCTGTTTCATCGTGTGAACCCTCCACGCGACCGTCCACTTCTAATCCCTGACTTCCATAACAACACAACGAACAACCCTTTCCTCGGAACCCTCTTCAAAAACACCCATCATTCCTTCAATCAACACCCATCACCACAACATAATATTCACACGCGGTGCATCATACCTTTCTTCAACCCATCACCGTACAAACTAATCCTTCAATCCTTAAAAAAAACCATCCTTTCAAAACACAACAGAACCGTGAAAAGGAGATGAAGAGAATGTGAATCTCAGCGAAAACGAAATCAGAACTCACAACTCACCATAACCGAAGCGGGCCAAACGATTCGACGAAGAATTTTGGAATTCAGTATGATGCAGTTCCAGTTTCATCGTCTTGATGTGCTTCCCGTCTCTTCATTTGCTGAGAATGACTGTGAATAAGGTGGTCCTTTGACCAGGAAGGGCGTCGTTTTCCTTTTTTTTCTAACCTGATGAGTTTGTTTTAAAAAGAGAAATCCATTTCTTGAAAAATCGTGGCTTTGTAAGCTGTTGTTGGAACGTGCTGGACCGTGTTGATAATTTTAACCTAAATCTTTTTTTTTCTATCTTTTTGTTTTCTAACTAAACCTAAAACCCAATTGGGCTTCTCAGCCCATATAGGTACGCATACACACCCTTCCTGCGCTAAACCCCCCTCTGTTTTGGTTTCTTATTTTTTTAATTCATTTTATTTTGTTTTACTATTTTGATTTTTATGTTATAAAACTTGTTACTATTTATTGTTTTTATCACTTATTTTATCAACTCCATTTTTATTTTCTTTTCAATCTTGGGCCAATGATATATAAAAATCGTGACTTGGTGGTTTATTTCAAATCACTAAATATCTTGATTTATATGAGGCCATTTTATTTTTATTTTGTTGGTCAATGAAAGTTAAATATCAAGATTATCGATTTACCGATTTAAATCTTGATTAAGACGAGACCAATTTTATTTTTCATTATAATTCCATCTTCTTTTATTGGTCGATTAAAGTCGAATATTAAGATTATCGATTTGCCGATTTAAATCTTGATTAAGACGAGACCAACCTTATTTTTCATTTCGATTTCATTATTTTTATTTTGGTCGATGATATAACAAACTTCCTGGTTTGGTTGATTTCATTGAATCGACAAAACTTCGATCGATATGAGACCACTTTCTCTTTATTTCAGTTTTATTCACTTTTTAGTCGATGAAAGTCAAGAATCGTTGATTATCGATTTCTCGATTAAATCAGATTAAGACGAGACTATTTCTATTTTATTTCATTTTTAATTTCTTTGAGTACTAACTTTTCATTTCTCTCTTTGGTGAGACTTGTAAATATTTCTGATAAAGTCTTGTGGATGACCCTCTTTGTTCTTGTTATGATTGTGGTTGCCCGTTTTGTTTAACGCTTCCTAAATACTATTCCAAAGGAAAGTTCCCTTCAGTTGACTCATAAGTCAATAAACCAATCATCCCACCTTGGCCTCATAAGAGCCTTTCCCTTTTCCTGGCCTCATAAGAGCCATGGAATCATAACTTAGCAATAGGTTAGAGTTCTTAAACTCTATGTGATTCTCATCATCATGAGAACTCACTTTTCCCATCATAACTTAGACTTAGAGAGTTTCTTAAAACTCTAAATGAGCTCACACTCATTTCCCCATGGAACTTTGGCCATAGTCAATGGTTCCTCTTTCACCCTTAGTTAGGTGAACTACGGTTGCTCTGATTCCTTAGTCAGATACGTAGGCACAAGATGCGACATCTTGGCGAGTAAACTTAGTGTATATACCATAGGTCTTTACCTTAGCCTTAACATAGATATCTTAGCAAACAAACATAACATAACACAAATTAAACAAGAGGTTCCTGTAGAGTACTACAGATACTTAGGGTGCTGATACCTTCCCTTAGTATAACCAACCCCCGAACCTTAGATCTCCCCCCTTTAGGTTTTCTCGATCTTGAACCTTTCCTTTGGATAAATCAAAGTCGGTGGTGAATTCACAGAAATGTGATGCAAGTTAATTAATATCTTGTTATCCGATTCTCACTGTAACAGTTGGGAAGGATAGGATTAATGATACTTCTATTAGGATCCCTTCTTTGTTCTCGAGGATGATGCCTACACTACTACCTGTGGAGCTGGAAGCTCTGTCGACGAAGATGGTCCATTTGTGTGCTCCATTTGATGGGGGCGCTGAAGGTGTCATTTCTGCCACGAAATCGGCCAGGACTTGTGCTTTAAGGGCTTTTCGACTTTCGTAATGGATGTCAAACTCTAACAGCTCCAAAGACCATTTGAACATCCTGTCGGCCATGTCTGGTTGGCCAAGCAGCTGTCTCATGGGCTGGTCTATTCGAACCACTATCGTGTGGGCCAGGAAGTAATGGCTTAATCTTCTCGCAGCATTAATGAAGGCCAGGGAAACTTTTTTGATCTGCTGGTATCTGAGTTATGGCCCTTGCAAGGCCTTGCTGGTATCTGAGTTATGGCTTCTGCCCATCAAGGGTTTCTCGAATGAGGGCGGCACTAATGGCCTCGTTAGTGATGGAGAGGTACATGTACAACATCTCCCCGCTGTCTGGTTGTGATAGAACTGGCGGTTCAGACAAGGCTTGCTTGAGGTGGAGCAGAGCCTGCTCGCATTCTTCTGTCCATTAGAATGTTGCCTCTTTTCGTAGAAGCTTGAAGAAGGGCAGAGCGTGTTGGGCAGACTTTGCCACAAAGCGAGATAGCGAGGTGAGCATCCAGTTGAGGGATTGTATGGATTTCTTCAACTTTGGCGTGGGGAATTCAGCAAACGCTAGACATTTGTCAGGGTTGGCCTCGATCCCCCTCTCGGTGAGGTAGAAGCCGAGGAACTTCCCTGCTCGCACGCCGAAGGTGCATTTTTCCAGGTTAAATTGCATTTTACATTTCCTCGCTTGGTCGAAGACCTTTTGCAAGTGGATCGTATGATCAAATTCCTCTTGGGATTTCACGATCATGTCGTCCATATATACTTTGGGCATGTCTTCGATTTTTTATCAGAAGACTTTGTTCATCATGCGCTGGTACGTGGCCCCAACATTTTTCAGACTGAAGGGCATTACGTTGTAGTAATAGTTCCCCGACGAGGTCATGACAGCAATATATCTCTTGCCCTTTTTGGCCATGGGAATTTGGTTATATCCCGAGTAGGCATCCATGAAGGACAAGAGTTTGAAATCGACAGAATTATCTACCAACTTATCAATGCTAGGCAAAGGATAAGCGTCTTTCGGACAAGCCCGGTTGAGATCAGTGTAATCAATACACATCCTCCACTTTCCATTATGTTTTTTGACTAATACAATATTGGACAACCAGGTTGTATACCTGGCCTCCGAGATAAATTTCGCCTCTATGAGGTCTTTTACAAGTTTTTTGGCAGCCTGTGACTTCTCGTCGGACTGTTTGCGCCTGCACTGCGCTACCGCTCGAGTTATTGGGTCGATGATGAGCTGATGGCAAGCAGTTTCAGGGTCGAGGTCGGGCATGTCTGCAGCGCTTGTTGGGGCAGTAAAGCGGCAAGCAACAAATGTTTTGGAAGTATTTTTCCAGGAATTTATCGTGTCTACAGAGATCAGTGCTAATGAACTGCCGTTCGACAAGTCTCGCGTTTACGAGTTTGGGTTAAATTGGTTAAAGTAAAAGCAGAAAAGTAAATATGAATATAAAAAGAATTCATTAATCAGAGAGAAGAAACTTATCCGGTATGCATATAATCCACTCCTCACAAACTTAAACTTACCGACCAGTTATACTTAACCTATAATACTCCTCAATATCATCCAGCATCGCTCACAACAGTGTCCATCTCTGACACACTGAGCTAAGAGAACAACCGTGTTACCCTCGCCGACGCTCTCGCACCCGACTCGAGATACAGAGGCATTAAGCTCCGACACCCATAAAGATTGTTAGCTCTAAACCTATCTCTAGCATTCAGAAACTAACAGATAATCATCCCTAATCAAAGTTTGCGATGTTTATCTCTAACACAACCCAAACCCCAAGCATAAAGCAAAAATCAAGGACAATCACCGATAAAGATTTGTAAAGAAAATTAGATACAACACCATTGGTGACAAATATACACGAGTTCAAAGTAAATACATATACAACAACCCAACAAAGAAGAAATACACAAAGAAGAAATACACAAAGAAGAAAAGAACTAAACCAAACATCTCGCAGTTTGTCAACGTCGGTCGATGATAAATCCACCCCAGATCATCCGTGTGTAAGCGTCAATGTTGTTTTCTAAGCTAATCCTACTGAAAAATGAGTTTGATGGAGTTGGGAGCAAAAATCCCCAAAACCATAACCTAAAAAATGAATGAAATGACTTATATATTATTTACAAAATTTGTCATATTTGCAATGCGAACTTTTATTCGCAAAGCGAACATCAAATTAGGCACCTGATATGCCTCAGGAACAGTTAAACCGCCTCTGTGATTCTGCATAAGTTCGCAATGCGAACTTTTATTCGCAAAGCGAACATTCGCTAGAAAGTTCGCAATGCAAACTTTGGTGCCTTTTTCTACTGCCTCAAGTCTGGGAGTATTCCCCGGAAAGTTCGCAAAGCGAACATAACAACACACCATCCCTTGTTTTGACCATAACTTTTGAACCGTAACTTGGATTGACACACGGTCGGAAACGTTGGAAATATTATTCAATGCTCTATACAAAAATGGCAAAATATCTTTACTTAAATACCTATAAAAATGAGAGAAAATCAATTAAACTCAATGATATTTACACGATACACAATATATACATTATAATGTAAACTATACAGCATATACACAAAAAATGGGGGGATTATTAACGAAAAACCAACGAATCAAGCCCATAAATGCCAATTATTCACACTCAAAATCTATACATTTTAGCACTTATCAACTCTCCCCAACTTAAACTTGTTTATCCTCAAACAAGAATCAAACAAACTTAAAAACACAAAAGCAATAACCAAAGAATGATGAATCAACAAGTTTTAAAAAACGGAAGCAAATGTATGGTTCAAATGAAAAACGGTAAACACAAAGTAAATACTTACCACTAAACTACGACGAAAACATAGTCACGAAATAAATGCAAAATACAAAAATCATGTCGAACATCCTAAAATAACTCAAGTTCAAACGTGAATCACACCTACAAAAACAATCATCGGTAGATGAAAAACACAAAATGAGGTACTTTTCACTCACACAACAATCTTGCAAACAAAAGACTAAATTATGCAATCATCCAAAAATCATATTGAAAACATAAAAGCAAGAATCACAAGGGCTTTCAAGGTTGTAGCGTGGTTGGCTCAACAAACAAGGGGCAATTTCTAAAGGTAATTGAAACAAAAACTTGCCTAAACCTAAGGGAGTGATCAACTCACAAAGACTCAAACACAATTCCAATCAACTTCTTCTAAAATCAAGTGTTACACAAAACACAATACTTATTTAGCGCAATAATATGAACTCTTTTTGTTTCCTTTTACAAGGATTTTCTTTTTCTTTCTTTTTTTTTTCTTTTCTTTTCTTTTCTTTTTCATATTTTTCTCTTTTTTTTTCTTTTCTTTTTCAACCTCATAGAAACCAACCAATGAGTAAACAATCATTCTCTACCCAACTTGAATTCAACCACATCATCATGTGAATACTCCCTACTTTCTAAGGCAAGGTAAAAATTCATACAACAACACAAAGTTGTTTAAGAAAAAACAATCAATCAAAATCCATACAAAAAGTGAATTTAATACTCATAGACAAGCATTAAGTTCAAACAACATGGATAATGATAGAAAGACACAAAGGGGTTTAACAAATGCTCACACACTCACAGGGTGAATTGACTATTTGGCTAGGTAGTTGTGCTCAAAATGAAACAAAATGCCTTGATCATTTTCATGCTTTCATATAATCAACACAAACAAAAGATTAAGCATAATAAAATCCAGTTAGAACAAGAATGTTGGTACTCCGCGCATGTATGAACAATGGAAAGCTACCTCACAAAAAGGGTGGGAACTAAAGTGATTCACATCAAGAACAAGTATACAAAAGAATGAATGGCATGGAAGTTTGTAAAATGCCTAAGTATCATGAATATGCTAAAGTCTAGAAAGCGATAAACACATACCTTGGACGTGTACAAAACTTAACAATATCATTACCATACATCCGCAAGTTGAAATGATCAAACTTGGAACATCACCTTAAATTCCCTCAAACTACTCAAAACAAGCTTTTAGACAAACACAAAAACTATTAATATAAACAACTAAAAGACCAGCTGAAAATGGATTAAACAAGTTGTAAAGTGAAGATTTGAGAATTTTACGAACAATCCGAGTACAATTTGTTTAATCCATGTTCACCACACTACCTAAGCTAGAATGAAAAAGTAATAACGAAACAAAAAAAAAACGATAAAGCATGCTTGTTTTATGTCGTAAGCTCGACGCCTTTAATGTGCTTAGCTAGTAACTTACTTCTTTCATGTCATGGTGATGCCTCATTTGAACAAACGTTACGGGAACAAAATGTATACAACATTTGAACAAACATAATGGAAAATAAAAGCAAAACAAGTATCTATACAAGCATATATACAATATAAACAATTATGTACAAAGCTCCAAAACATCAAAACTATCGCAATGGAATTCAATATCAAAACCAATCCCCGGCAACGCAATTTTGTTGGGGCGGTAAAGCGGCAAGCAACAAAAGTTTTAGAAGTATTTTTTCGGGAATTTATCGTGTCCACAGAGATCGGTGCTATTGAACTGTCGTTCGACAAGTCTCGCGTTTACGAGTTTGGATTAAATTGGTTAAAGCAAAAGTAGAAAAGTAAATATAAATATAAAAAGAATTCATTAATCAGAGAGAAGAAACTTATTCGGTATGCATATAATCCACTCCTCACAAACTTAAACTTACCGACTAGTTATACTCAACCTACAATACTCCTCAATATCATCCAGCATCGCTCACAATAGTGTCCATCTCTGACACACTGAGCTGAGAGAACAACCGTGTTACCCTCATCAACGCTCTTGCACCCAACTCGAGATACGGAGGCATTAAGCTCCGACACCCATAAAGATTGTTAGCTCTAAATCTATCTCTAGCATTTACAAACTAACAGATAATCATCCCTAATCAAATTTTGCGATGTTTATCTCTAACACAACCCAAACCCCGAGCATAAAGCAAAAATCTAGGACAATCACCGATAAAGATTTGTAAAGCAAATTAGATACAACGCCATGGGCGACAAATTTACACGAGTTCAAAGTAAATACATATACAACAACCCAACAAAGAAGAAATAAACAAAGAAGAAAAGAACTAAACCAAACATCTCGTGGTTTGTTAACGCCGGTCGATGAGAAATACACCCCGGATCATCCATGTGCAAGCTTCAATGTTGTTTTCTAAGCTAATCCTACTGAAAAATGAGTTTGATGGAGTTGGGAGAAAAAATCCACAAAACCATAACCTAAAAAATGAATAAAATGACTTATATATTATTTACAAAATTTGTCATGTTCGCAATGCGAACTTTTATTCGCAAAGCGAACATCAAATTAGGCACCTGATGTGCCTTAGGAACAGTTAAACCGCCTCTGCGATTCTGCATAAATTCGCAATGCGAACTTTTATTCGCAAAGCGAACATTCGCAATGCAAACTTTGGTGCCTTTTTCTACTGCCTCAAGTCTGGGAGTATTCGCCGGAAAGTTCGCAAAGCGAATGACATCACACCAGCCCTTATTTTGACCATAACTTTTGAACTGTAACTCGGATATACGCACGGTCGGAAATGTTGGAAAGATTATTCAATGCTCTATACAACAATGGCAAAATATATTTGCTTAAATACCTACAAAAATGAGATAAAATCAATTAAACTCAATGATATTTACACGATACGCAATATATACACTATAATGTAAACTATACATCATATACACAAAAAATGGGGGATTATTAATGAAAAACCAACGAATCAAGCCCGTAAATGCCAATTATTCACACTCAAAATCTATACATTTTAGCACTTATCAGCGCTCCAAGCAAATAAGTCTGCGTTGTCCCTCAGGCATATCCTCAGCTACTCTTTCACCTCTTCGGCCAGTCCTGCACCTATCTTGACTCCTCTGTTGGGATTGTCCCCAAAAGTGATCACTTTGAAGTCCCCATCTGGTATAGGATGCATGATGGTTGATGCAGGGGGCTGCCCGTCACTTCTGGAGTGTCTTCACTGCTGTCCTCATCGCCTTCTTCAGAGATTTGGCTGTCGAGGTCAATGGTGTGCACTGGGAGAGTTGGCTTTTTGTCGGTCTGGCTCTCTTTACTAGGAAGATCTTCGTATCTTGCCAATTTGATGGCTTTTGGTGCTGCACCAATCGAGCTCTGCCCTCTGGTAGCTACTTAAAAGCATTTCCTTGCAGCCTCTATATCTCCATGCAAGGTAGCGACGCAACCCTTCGTTGTGAAATATTTATCTTGAGATGAATTGTTGAAGGAACAACGATAAGCTCAGTGAGGGTTGGTCTCCCCAAAATACACTGGTACAACGAGGGACATTCGATGACCAGGAATTATGTTTTGATCATCTTGGAGGCCTCCTCCTCCCCGAATGTGACTGGGAGTTCCAAGTACCCCCAAGGCCTAGAGGTAGCCCCATTGAATCCTTGCAGGTATGATCCCACGTACGGAGACAGGTTCTTTTGATCGAGCTTCAGGGCGCGGAACAAACTGGTGTACATAATGTGCACCGAACTACCCTGGTCGACCAGGATTCGTAGGACATTTGTGCAAGCCAGCCTGGCCCTGATGAGTATAGGGATGTGTGAGTTTGGGGAACCTCCAGGAAGTTCTTCACAATAGAACGTGATGGGTTGAGAACGTCCTCAGAACTTCTCGAGCGTGGACAGTCGGTCAGGGCTGCAATCGATCAGTTGATCGAACTTCCTTTTAACTGACCCTACAGTGAGCTCATTGTACCCACCATAGGAGATGACCATCACTGTGGGGAAGGCCTCCCAAGAACTGTGTGCGACAAAATATGGAGGATCCTCGAGGTATTCAGGGGCGAAGAAGTCCTCTGTCCGTGAGACAGACATGGTAACTTGCGGGGGAGGACTAGATGGCGAAGCTTCTGTTTCTATCTTCTTAGACTCATATGTCTCTTATCGGTAAGCTTTTCCCTTCTTCGTGTACTGATTCAAATGACCCTCCTTGATGAGGATCTCGATGACGTCCTTTAGATGAAACCAATCTTCAGTCACATGGTCATGGTTGCGATGGAAGCGGCAATACTTGCTTTTGTCCGTGTTGCCCTTCGATGTTGTTGGTTTAGGGAAACGAACGTCCCCTTACTTAAAGTATGCGTTAATGCATTCAGAGAGAATACGCTCGTCGGGAGCTGTCAGCAAGGAATACTCCGTGAAGCGACTAACATGTCTTTTATGCTTGCCAGGACGATCGTCTCGTCGTCTCTCCTTGTCGTGTCGGGGAGCTTCTGACTCGTCCTTTTTTGTTGTCCTGGAATTCTCCTGGTCTCTTGAATCTCAGGTCTTGTAGGCAGCTTCTTTTTCCTCGTATTGTATATAAGCTTGGGCCTTACGGAGGAGTTCGGTCAGAGTATGAGGTGTCTCGATGCCCACTGCTTTGTGGAACTCACTTTTCGGCCTCAGCCCCTTCTCGAGGAGATATTTCTTCATGTGGTCCGTTGTGTGGACCTCTACAGCTTCCTTGTTGAATCTCTCAATATAAGCATGCAGGGGCTCATCCTTGCCCTGAATAATGCCTTCTAGAGTGGCTTTTGACTTGGGATGACGTCAGGAAGCGGCGAAGTGTCGGGCAAACTAGTTTTTCAGGTCCTTCCATGAGGTGACTGAGCCTCGGGGAAGACTCTTATACCAGGTCATGGCTCCCTTTCTGAGGGTGATGGGGAACAACCTGCACTTGATGGCTCCACTCACGTTGTGATAATGGAGTATGGCTTCAATGTTCTCTATATGGTTGCCAGGATCTATGGTGCCATCATAGAGAACTAGAGGGGGAGGCTTCTCCAGCCCGCGAGGGATACAGGTGTCCATGATCTCTTGGGATAGAGGTCCATGGACGTCGTCCTCATTGCTCGTGCTCAATGACCTGCATGGGGAGTGACTGCGCCCCTGGCTTCTGCTGCGTCGAGGATAGTGCATACGCTGACGACGATGTTCGCGATGTTTTTCTGAAGGCTTGGTCCTCTTGGGGCAGGAAAACGTCTGGACCTCCGAGGAGCGGTACAATGTCATCTCCTAGTGACCTCTTACTCAGGTTCTTAATATTTTGATCGTCCCCTAACGGGGAAATGCTCTAGGACTTGTCTCGTCAACGTTTTATAGGGGAGAACGACGCTGTGGAGACGGACTGCGAGGCCTTTGTGAAGGAAGTAGCTCTTGAAGGGCATACTCTAGCATGTGGATCTTCTTGCCCCGCAGGAAGATCAAGTAGTTGGATTTATTGAGAGAGGCAATGAGGGCCACAGTGCTGGGATCAACATCTTGAGGAACGAGTATGGGCTCAAAGACGTGACCGGAAGTCTGCATGCGTGGTTTCACGTCGTCGGATGAATGAGATGCAGTCTTTCCGTCCCTGTCGTCGGTCTCACAGACCGCGGCTCTAGGGTTGTGGTGGTCGATGTTATCCAATGTGACGGTGATGGCAGAATCTTGATGGGCATCATCGTTACGGGTAAAGTCCATGATGATCTAGGAAATTTTAGAGAGTAAGCTTTGGTCTTTAGGTTGAAAAGATGGGGAATCTTGGTTCAAAAAGAGGGGGAAGCGATGTTTCCCATAGACGGCACCACTGATTCAGGGTGATTAGAATGGATTTTCGTGGCCTTCCGTGTAGGGCAACGATGATGGTTGTAGGAGAGGAGAGGGTGTACTTGCAAGGTACTCCGATGCCAAAGTAAGTTTGGGCTAGAGAAAGCAAGTTCAAAGTGTTTAGGTATGAGTTAGAATGAATACTAGATATTGAATACCTGACCCTCTCAAGTGAGATGGTATTTATAGAAAACCCCCAGTGCGGGGCCAAGGTCTCTCATATGGCCGAAATATCTGGTCGACCAATGGGAGACTGCCAGGTGAACGGTCTAGCGCGTGACCTTATGACCTGGTCCAACTGTCCCCGTGAACTCCGGAGGGGCAGTTGGTCGCGTGAACTGTCAAGTGCGTGAGGTGGACGTCCCCAACAGCTATATTTTCCCCAACAACTATATTTTCCCCAACAACTATATCGTGCCTAGCGGCTATATGGTGCCCAACGGCTAGATTGGCTGAATCTCGTTATTGGGTCTTGCCAAAAGTTGGACTGGGTTGGGCCTTGCCCTACTGTGGACCATGTGCCTGCCCAGTCCAGAACACCTTAGGTCCGGATTAAAAAATCAAGAAATAGTTTTCTTCATTCCACGATCAGAAACATGTGGGTAGTTGAGGACTCTTTCTCTCTTAAATTATAGGGGAGGCAGTTTTCCTTTGTTTTGATATCTCATAGGACACACATAATAAATGGAAAAGGTCAAGGATCACAAATTAGTGAGCTGCACCCAATCAGACAACCAAGACATCTTAAGGAGGCTAAGACCACTTTGGACTACTAGGCATATACCAGACGACTAAACTACTTTGGACACTTACCCGACCTTCTTGCATTTCTTAACGCATCCTATATGTTTCTTATGAACCACGCGAATTTCCAAAAACGCACCCCAAAACACACTCAACTAAGATCTTTATGAGTTACGTCTTTTTTGTTTACTTTATTCCTGAGATGCATATCCGAAATGTTTCCGTAGTTACATTTTCGTAACATAGACACATTAGTAGCAGAGTCAAAACCAAGATATTTTTGAAAATGAAATTAACACTCATAACATAAAATAAGCATTACATGGATGATTTCAACTTAAAATGCAACATTACACTTCAATATCCAAGTGAACGCTTCAACATCTTCGCAATATCTTAGACCGATCTTGAAACCGTCGCTTCCAACTCGAGTATATTTTTTGTTTCGAAACAGAAATACGTATTCCATGTAGCCCTTACATCTGCTTGCGTATTGAGCTCAAATTTGTTGAACTCAATCTTCCTTCTGTTGTCAATTGACGGTGAACAGTACTCGAGCTTCACAATCTTTCGATTGTCTCCGTAAGGTAAGAGATGGTCGATTTCGTCTTTGATATCTTCAAGAGAGCTGAAATCATTGAGCTTAAATGTTTTCCCGAGTGTAGAGCTGGAGAAGGAGACATTTGCGATATACCAGTTAATGTTTATTTGTGACATTTGAGACATTTTTTAGTTTGTGTGAAATATAACATAAGAGCACCTTAATTTATAGAAGTCTTATATCAATATGGACCACTCAATAACTGACATGCAAATTCTAAAGATATATCCCCGAAACCGCACTTTATTATCTTGTTCCAGAGATGCATCTCCAGAACTTCTCCTGAACCAGTTTCAAAATAGAACCCTAAAACAAAACCTATTTTTTCATTAAGACACAATCATGTGATTAACGTAGTCCTAGTCTCTACACAAATCACCCTTACTATTTCCCAACCAATTTTCCAAATTAGCATGGGAAAACTTAACGATGTTAGTTATTTTATTTCCAAGGTGTCTAACATTACTAGTCCATGCACAAACAATTTTCTCCTTCACCTGATCCAGAAGTGCGCTTTCAACATATTTCAACAAATCTGGATACTTTTTACACACTTTTCTGAAATGCATAACAGAATCACGATATAGTTCTTTTGTGTAAGAATTTACAATATGATTGCATGCATGCATCCATTATTTTTTCCGCAACCACACCTTCCTTCACCATTTTTCCATCTTCAGACTCTATCTATTTCGTCCCTACCGCGGGTTTAACCTAACTTCTCACATTCTTTGTTATGCATTATAAGAAGGAAATACCTTTTCAACCGAATTCATCAAGGCGGTATCGCGATCGGTAACAATCACTTTAGGCATCTCACCTTGGTCCTTCAACAGTGTCAGACACACCTCTAAGGCCCAAGTAAAATTATTCTTTTTTTCACACTCAAGAAATGCAAAACCAATAGAATATGTTTTCTCAGTTGAGGTAACACCAACCATCTCCAATAATGGAAGTCTATACTTGTTGGTATGTACGTTAAACCAAGTATGAGCACAGTAGGAAATGTGTTGAACAACTTTATGGAATCAGGATGAGTCCAAAATATATCTCTAACAATAACTCAGGATGAGTCCAAAATCTATCTCTAACAGCAACTCCATCATCGCATGTTCGGTACCTAGACACGTAACTATTATGATCCAACAGTTTCAAGAGTTGTTGCATTTTAGTTTTATCCCCCTAAGCGCCTTATTAGTAAGGTATTGAATATTATACACTTGCTTGATGTTTGATATATTTTCGGGTTGTTTCTGTTTCAATGTTTCAAGTATATTTTCAGTTAAACCAAATTCAAGGTCATGTCAGCAACGCATTCCTTATCTTCTGGTGTGAGCCGACACACACTAGGATGACCGGCTAATTTTTCACACAACTCATGGTTATGCAAACAACATATCACATTAAATCTCCAGTTTTTATTTGCCAACATATAACTACGCAGCTTAAGTAGACAATCACATTTTCTTGAACCGATGTCGTCTCTTTTAAAATTCTGAAGAAGAGTTATATATTTCCTACTTCTTTTGCATGTCATTGTCACAAAAGCACATCTTTTATCCGAACCATTATCGGACCTTCCGATAACCACATCAAATCCAAGTTTTGAGGCCTCCATACGAATCCATTGAAGCATTTGATCACGAGATTGTTTTTAAATTGGTTGCCAACATCTACCATCTTCACAACAACACCTTGAATATTCGGAGAAATAACTTGTTTTGGGAAAATATCGGGGTGCACCATATCTATTAAAAACAATTAAAATTATAACAGTATATAAGCGTTAATGCTGAAGACAGACTTGGAAAATGAACACACACAACTTCCAGAGATGCATTTCGGAGACAACACTACTTTTTTCAGGAAAAAAACATGATTAATGTGAGCAATGTAGTGGGAAATGAATGATCTTTACCTGAAAATCTATCTTCTTTTGCTCCCTATGATGTGATGAACCAAAAGAATGGAGATTTGGAGTGAAAATGGATTAAGAATGAAGGGTTTTTTGGTGAAGGAATTGGTTGAAATACAACAATGGCAACAATGGTTGTGTGATCATGTAACTATGTATTTTATCATATTATTCTGGAGATGCATCTCCGGAAATATCTAACATGCAAAGGTGACAGAAAATTTCAAAATCCCGCCCATATTTCCGGAGATGTGTTGCACCCCAAAATTTGCCCTCTCTTTTTCTAACCTTTATAGGCTTTTGTTTCACACTCATTTGCATCTTCATTAGGTCATAACTCTGAATTCATTCATTGCATTGGTCTTCTAAGACATGGGATTACATAGTTTCTTTGAATCAGGGTTTCCTATCCGCTTTAAGGTTCTTCCGTCCAAGTTTGAAGCAAGGGTTGAATTCTCATTGTCTTAATTTCTCATCAGAGATTATCAAGTATATCAAATCAAGTGGGTGTGCAGTACAGATTGAGGTTCATTTAAGGCTCACTCAGAATGAATGTGGTTGAATTCAAGTGCTCTATGATTGAAGACCACCAGGGATCAGATCATGGTCAATTAGGGTTTTTGGTGTAGTTGTAATGCAGTTTACATAATCACTCATTTGTTATTTATCTGGTCCGTGATGGGAGACAAGTTTATCAGTGCAAGAGGCCGAGTTCAAGATTGATTCACGGTTTATTTGCAAGATTAGTTCACTCAAGCCTACCCTAGATACTAAATCATGAAGGGACACTCAAAGTCTCAAATGCAAGTTTATGAAATATCATGACAAGAGAGACCATGATTTGAAATTCAAAGAGAAAAAACAAGCCAAAGGAACGTATTGAATCAAGTGGTGTGTATCATGGAAAAAAATGCAAGAATTGGTCCTAAAACTCCAAATTATGCATTTGGGCTTTTGCTTAAGGCCCAAATAACCTCATTTTGCTTTAAGAGTGGTCCATGATCAAGCTATTGTTTGCAAATTAAGATGCAAGATGGATTCATTAAAGAGATTGCCATCATGAACGCTAACTTAAGATTTTCTTTGAGATTTGATTTAAGGCCAGGGTGTGATTGATTCAAATAGTTGTGTCTGAAGTTTCAGTTAGTGTTTCATGTTCCAGTTCATTTTCAATCAGGAATGGGTGCAGTTCAATACATTTTTCAAGTCATAACTCTTAAAGTCAAAACAATTTCAAACTATGGTTAAGCTCTATTACATGTCATGAATGAGAGTTCAGCTTCAAGGCACCATTTCAATAGTCTTTGCAAGCCATGTTTGAGTTGCTTTAGGTGAGTTTCAAGCCATGATCAATATATTTTCAAGCCAGGATTAAGTTGTGTCCAAGTTTGTTATACCAAGACATGGTTAAATTTGTTTTAAGTTCTAAATTGTTACAAGGTTTGAAATTAAGGAGCCAAGATTCATGATACAAATTACCTAAAGATTCAACAATAAAAGTCCATTTCAATTTTGTTCTTCAAACAAATTACAAAAATAAAGCCCACTCCTAAGGAATCTGATTGATCGTGCCAAGTACAAGCACATTTCATCAGGGTTTGGAGTTTTGCTCAAGGAACAGGGAATTAAGGTTTTTTTTTGTCCGTGGCTGGGTTCCTACCTCGTTAGTTGCAATGCACATGGTGCTTGCAAATTTGGATTCTATGAGTTCTTTAAGAAATACTATCCTGATATTGCTGGTCCAGAGTATGCAAATAAGTACAAGACCTTGATCCTTGGTGGTTCAGCGACTGCTGAGGTTATTGCTGATGTTACACTTTGCCCATTCAAAGCTACGAAAATACGCTACAATTCACAATTTTGCAAAAAATACTCCCAGCTGCACAAGCATCCAAACCAAAACCTCACAATGCTACACATAATACAAATCCATTTCAAAAGCTCATGTACAAAACGCATGACAAATTATACGAAAATGCCCCAACAGAATTCACAAATCACTCACGACTTTCTCTAACAGAATTTCAATACATTTTCCTAAACTACCCGCTGAGTCACGTTATAAAACTAGCACCTCCAATAGTCTTCAATCAACTCCATCATTCTCTGCAAGAATCCACATCAATTCTTCATCATCAAACCAACAAAAAACTGCAACAAAATTCTGTAACAATAAACTGAGAGTTGCAACAAAAAAAGAAAAGGAAGAAGTGGAAGGTAGACTTGCAAGTTCTTCTTCAAACTTACATCAACTCTGCAGCTCATCAAATCCACAATCTGCAAGTTCAGAATCAACCTACAACCATTCAACAACACCAACTAGTAAGAAGAAGAAGAAGAAGATTCGGAATTCGAACTTGAAGATATCCCCTAGTTGTTTCGCTGTCGTCGAAGACGCCATCGAAGCGACTCCAATTTGTAAGTGTTTCTTCCTTCATCACTTTTGGTACCTTAGCGTAGATTGAATCGGGATTCAATTGATTAGATTTGATTTTCTCTTTTCTTCTTGCGGATTCGTGCATGGGTTTCAAAGAAGTTGAGAACGGCGTGAACGTGGGACGGAGGAGCATTACACGACATGGTGGCTCGGAGATGAGAGCAGAGACAGGACGATCATGGTTCTGGAGATGTCGGTTTCATTTTCATGGCATAATAGAGATGGAGGGATTTTTAGGAGATGTGGAAGTGGAGAAGGAAGGTGAGAAGGTGAGAAGAGTGGTGGCTCCGTGGCGTTTATTAATGATGAAGAAGAAATAGAGTGGAGGTGAGACGGAGGGAAACGGAGGTGTGGTTTTCGTGTGTCACCGACGAGGAATGTGTTGGGAGAGGAAGAAGGTGTTGAGACGGAAGCGGACGGAGAGAAGAGGATGTCGGCAAAGCATTGAAGAAGGAGAGGGAGAGTAGAAGATGAAGCTAAGAGTGTTAGGGAAAAATTTTATTTCATACCCCATCATTTATTCCCGTACCCCTATATTATATTTTTTTACCAAAATATCCTCATATAAATAAGTGTAAAATTTTTCTAATTTAATTATTTGATTCAGAATTTAATAAGTAAATCTATCTTTAAAAGTTGCTTTATTAATATTCTCAGCAAACATGAAAAGTATTATCTATACTATTATATAATATTATAATATCTTCATCAAAGATTTTCCACTAAAACTTTTTTCTTTAATTAATTAATTAAATATAAATATATTTATTATTAACTCCATTTAAAACTTTCCACTACCTCACATTCTTATATTTTAAATAATTATTAATTAACAAATGCAATAAGACACGTCCTAATTTTTTTTTAAATACAGTCACCTATCAAAAATTAATTAAATATAAATATATTTATTATTAACTCAATCATTTAGAACTTCTGACTAAGTCACATTCTTATATTTTAAATAATTATTAATTAACAAATAGAATAAGACACGTCTTGAATTTTTTTAAAAATGCAGCAACCTACTAATAATATATTATCATAATAACTATCTAGCATAACTTTTCTCTTCATTCTATTAATTAATCTTTTATTATTAATAATTAAATATTATTACTATTATTATTGATTAATAATTAAATTAAAATATTTAACATATTTATTTCTTAAATTTCTCTCGTCTCAACACTCTCTATTTATATCATACAAACAATTAACTTCTCTCCAATCATAACAACTCTTTAACCCCACATTAATAGAACACATAGTAATATTAAATTAAAAAATAAAAAAAAAAGTAAATAAATTAGACATATAAAGTAAACCTTAAAATTACTTAATACAAAAATAAATTAATAAATGTAATTCATAAAACGGTTAAAGTTTTTTATAGCCTCCACTTATTTCATTTTAAAGCTAGTAAATAGTACTAATCAAAAAAAAAAGCTAGTAAATAGTAAAATAAATATATAAATTGATAAAATTAGTGGAGAGAAATTTAAGAAATAAACATGTTAAATATTTTAATTTAATTATTATTTAATTAATAATAATAAAAATATTTAATTATTAATAGTAAAATATTAATTAATAGAATGAAGAGAAAAGTTATGTTGGGTAGTTACTATGTTAACATATTATTGGTATGTGACTGCATTTAAAAAAAAAAATCAGGACGTGTATTATTGTATTTGTTAATTAATAATTATTTAAAATATAAGAATGTGACTTAGTCAGAAGTTATAAATATATTTATATTTAGGCTCTGTTTGGTAAAAATAGTGGTTGATTGATAAGTTAGCTGATAGCTTATAGCTTATGACTGATAGCTGATGACTGATAGCTTATAACTTATAGCCGATGGCTGATGAGTTATAGCTGATGAGTTATAGCTGATAAGCTAATTGAAGTATTTGGTAAAATTAACGGTTTAATTATCTGATAAAATAAAATGACATAAAAGATATTTAATAATTATTATTATATTTTAAATTATAATAAATTATAAAGGATAATGGTGGGTTTTAGTTAAAATAATAAGGGTAAAAGTGGAAGAAAAAATGATAAGCTATAAGCTATAAGCTAAAACACTATTTAAAATAACGTCTAAAAAATAAGCTATAAGCTAACAAAATAAGCTATAAGCTCGTGATGAAAAGACTGTTACCAAATAGGTCTTTTAATGTCATACGAGCTTATAAGCTATAAGACATAAGCTATAAGCTCAAAAAAAGTCTTGCCAAACAGAGCCTTAATTAATTTTTGGTAGGTGGCTGCATTTAAAAAAAAAATTAGGACGTGTTTTATTGCATTTGTTAATTAATAATCATTTAAAATATAAGAATGTGAGTTAGTTGGAAGTTTTAAATGGATTTAATAATAAATATATTTGTATTTAATTAATTAAATTAAAGAAAAAAGTTTTAGGGGAAAATCTTTGATGATCACATTATAAAATTATATAATAGTAGTATAGATAATACTTATCATATTTGCTGAGAATATTAATAAAACAACTTTTAAAGATAGATTTATTTATTGAATTCTAGATCTAATAATTAAATTAGGAAAATTTTGTATGAGGATATTTAGGTAAAAAAAATATAATGTAGGGGTAGGGGAATAAATGATGGGGTATGGGGTAAAATTTTTGTGTTAGGGTTTGTTTTAGTTTTTTTAACTCAACACATTGGACCGGGCCTAAGCCCATTTGATTCTTCTTTCCACACCTCCAATAACTCATGGCAATCTGATTTGGGCGTCATGAAATACACTTGCACCTCACTTTACTCACTGAACCCCCACCCTCTGGAATCCTTGGGCCTAGACTTCAGGCCCATGCGCTTGGACATCTATTCACACCACCAAAACACTGTTGCACCCTCCTTTTTTTATTATTTGTTTTGTTTGGTTTTTTTTATTTAGATTTTGAATTATGTTAGAGATTATTAAGAGTTAATTTTGATTTAAATTTTGGTTTAGATCTTCATATTAGATTTTGATATTTATTTTTGGATATTTGTTTTTTAGAGATTTTGATTTTAGATAATTGTTTTTGGATATTTGTAATTAGATTTTGATATTTATTTTTGTATATTTGTTTTTTAGAGATTTTGATTTTGGATAATTGCTTTTGGATATTTGTTTTTAGAGATTTGGTTTTGGATAATTGGTTTTGGATAATTGATTTTGGATACTTAGTTTGGATGTTAATTTTGATTAATTTTTAATCTTAGCTTTGATTTTCATTTCGACGCTAGTTTTGATATTGATTTTAGTTAAATGCTAATTTTGATTGAACTAATTCTTGGTGATGTTCGTACAAGTTTTTCTTGGTGGTACTTGCCTCTTGTTTGATTTTCTATTTGTACTAATCTGGTTTCGTTTTTTATTTTCTCTTCGTGATTGAGATGCTTCGTGTTTACTTGTTGATTACTTCGTATTCACATGATCCCTTAAGGCTCCTAGTCCGACTTAATTTCTGATTAAGCTCGGAGTAGGATAGACATTAGGCTCTCAATCCAAGCATGCTAACATTAGGTAGACTTCCCTCCTAATCCTGACCTTAGGGCCATTATGCATGATAACATGTAGGATTCAGTTTCCCTTAGACATTCTGTGTGTCCTTCTCTCCTTTTTTCTCTCGCACCCGTGAGATCGAGATCCCATTTTCCCGTAGTCTTGTGAACTACGGATGCTCTGATTCCATTCCCCAATGAGGATACGTAGGCACGAGGATCTCTATCCTTGGCGAGCACACTAACAACTTATTTCCCTTTTCTCTCGCCCCAGTGCGATCGAGACCTGATAATCGAGCCTTTTCTCTCGCCCCAGTGCGATCGAGACGTTAACCTTATCCGCGGTCGTAGCCACGAACTACGGACGCCGATGTCTTGGCGAGCAACCTTCCCCCATCCACCCGTAGTCCTCCGAACTATGTTGACTCTGACTTTCCCATTGCACAAGGGAATACGTAGGCCTATGACGGCGAAGTCCTATCGAGTCACCTTTTTTTTCCATCTTTTTCCCTTTTCGTTTTCGTTTAGCAGTAGACTTTAGATAACACACCCTTTGATTAGACAACAAGCATGGATCCCGTTGAGTACAACGCACGCGAGGGGGTGATAATACCTTCCTCTCGCGTAACCGACTCCCGAACCCAGACTTTGGTTACGATGACCATGTCTTCTCCCTTTTGAGGTTTTCTTCGATCGTTTCCTTCCCCTACGTCGAGATAAATAACGTTCGATGACGACTCTTCTATTTTTTTCGTCGGTTGTTTTTCGTAGTTGCGGCAGTTGGCGACTCTGCTGGGGATCTCTGGTTCCTTATTCGAGTCAATCCTAGCGCTTGTCTGTTTCTGTTTCATTGGGTGTTTATTTCTGTGCATTATTTGTTGTATAGTACTGTATTTTACTGCATTATTTGCATTACTGTTATCATATTTTTGTTGCTGCTGTGCTGTTGGGTGGGTTGGTTCCATGAGAGATAAGCCCAATACCCAGGGTTGAGCATATACTTAGGATTAGAGTGGAGAGTAGTGTGGCCTGCGTAGCGTCTTGGTACATTTGTTTTACACGAAATCCATATTCAGATGAGGTTTTCTTGGGAGATATTCCGGCATGCGCGTCATGTGCATGTCTGGGTGTCGACTTAGAAAGCTTATGACTCTGGAGACCATTCATTGGGAATCAGTTGAGGCCTCCTCGATTGATGATGATGCCAAACCAGAAATGGTGACCGTATCATCGTTTCTCGACCTGAGAATCTGTGATACTGAGGACCTGCTAGGACGTCTTGTCCAAGACTAGAACCCACATGTGAGAGGGGATGGGTTTTTGCAGGAAACCTTGACTTTCCACCTACCCGGTATTCTGGTTTTCTTATCAGTGTGGACTTATCATCCTGGTATTCTGGTATTCTGATTATTCTGGTATTCTGGTATTCTGATTATTCCGGTATTCTGGTATTCTAATTATTCAGATATTCTGGTATTCCAGTGTTTTCTTCAGAGGAGACCTTTGGACTTATTCAGTCATCAGCACAACAATTATTCAGAATTTGGAAGCTTTGATCTCATGTCTGTTGCATTCATAACATTGCATTTGTATAAGCATCTGTGCATCATTTTGCATATCCTTCACCCAGAAATAGCAGAGCTCATCCATCCTTTGTCTGACCCGCAGTTAATTTCCCGACTTTCATATTAGAGTTGAATCTGCATTTTGGAAAGATCATGAACTCAGGAGAACAAAACTAGTTTGTGACAATGGCGGATGTTGAATTGATGAAAAACCAGTTGGATCAACTTGTGGAAGCTATGACAGCGATGACAAGGGGAGAGGCCAATGTTCAGAGGACTTCAGTAATTGGGAATGTTATTCCACCTCAAGTAAACAATATTGCTCAAGCTCAGCCTGTGCGGATCCCTGTTGAGAATCCTACTATACATTAGCGTCCCATTGTCCGAGGTCGACATTCCTCTTCTCTTGATGCCACAGACTATCAGAGTTTTGCATTCTCTGTGCCATATTTCCAAAGGGTGGTTCCAGAGATGAAACCTAAAGACCCAAAGACTGTGGAGTTTATGGAGAGATATTGTATGTTGGACGAGAAGCTTAAAGCCCTAGAGGGTCGTGATGCTTTTGATCTAAATGCTTTGAACATGTGCTTGGTACCCGACCTTGTGATACCTCCAGAGTTCAAGACACTGAAGTTTGAGAAGTATAAATGGGATAGTTGTCCAAAGCAATATTTGGTGATGTTTTGCAGAAGAATGACCTCATATGTCCACAACAACAAGCTTATGATTCATTGTTTCCAGGATAGTCTGAGTGGGGCATCACTAAGTTGGTATATGCAGTTAGAGAGTGGTTGTATCCAATCATGGTCATACCTAGCTAACGCCTTTGTGAAGCAATACATGTATAATCTTGACATGGATCTCAGCCGCATGCAACTGCAAGGTTTATCTCAAGCGGATAATGAATCATTCAGAGGGTATGCTCAGAGATGGAGAGAGTTAGTTGTTCGTGTCCAACCACCGCTCCTGGATAGAGAATTGGTTGACCTATTCATGGGTACTCTGCAAGGTCCGTACTTGGATAAGATGATTGGAAATGGGGCATCAAACTTCTCTGACCTGGTAATAGTTGGAGAACGCATTGAGAGCGGCCTCAAAAGTGGAAAGATTCAAGACGCCTCAAACATCTCAGCTAGTGAAAGTGAATCAGTTGTCAGTTCTCAAGAAGAATGGGAGGAAGAAAGTAATTCCATCTGGGAACATCCGCTACCTCATTCTCAGCGTTCAGATATTTCAAGTGTTCAGAGTTAGCAATCCTCTGGGTTTCCATATCAGGGACAATATCCTTCTCCAAATCAAGGACCTCCTCAGAATCAACAGTCATACCACCGTCAACCGTGTCAGCATGCCCGACAAAGGCCAAGGAAGCCAGAGAGACATTTCACTCAGTTGCTAATGTCATACTGTCAGATACTGCCAGATTTGATCAAAGGTGGATTCATAGTGCCGAAGGAATTGAACCTAGTGCCTTTTCCGTACCCACCAGGTTTTGATGCCAAAGCCCATTGTGACTACCATGTTGGGGCATATGGGAATTCAACTGAAGACTGTAAGGTGCTCAAGAGCAAGGTTCAGACTCTGCTTGACTCCAATATATTCTCACTCACGCCTCATGGTATTCAGATCAACAATTCTCCTTCATCCAGTCATGTGGGTTCATCAGTCCATGTTATGGAAGAGGCCACTGAGAGCAGCTGTGCAGATGATTATCAGACTAACTTCGACGAGCAATTCTGAAGATGGCTAGCTCAGTAGCAAATCAGTATTGGAAAGCCCAGTTCCCTGAAGCTGGCTATATTTTAGATCATGTTATTTCTTTGCATTTGTAGTTTATTTTCTGTTAAGTGCAATTTCATTTGTAAAACTTGTTTGTTTTTAATTGATAATGATAATGAAATGAACATGCATGTTTTGATTAAATCTATTCGTGTTCACTCATACTTTTTTATCGATACCAAGTACTTGTTTAAGGGGGAGGATGACAAAATTGAAAGGCGCAAAACTTCCGATTGTATGCTTTTGAAATAAAACCTTGCTGATGATGTACAAGCATTGTTTCGAATCCCCAAACACCGGAGATATAAGGAAGATAATCCATTGTCAACCCCGTTGAGCCTAGAAGTAGGAGTTTCTTTCTAAAAACAAAAAACCCTCAAACTTAACCTGGGGCAGGGTAGGTGTCAGTTAATTTGACTGTGCGTTCAAATTTCAAAAGGAGTGTCCCATTCGAGGATCAATTACATCTTATCAAGAGGTCGTACCTCACAAACCCACAATGGTTATCCCTCACCAACCAAGGAATGAGGCGGTTACAACCCTTTCAAACCAGTCAGACAGCCAGTGTCACACGATTTGTTCAGTAGAAAAAAATCAAAAGAAACGAAAAAGAAAGAAAGCCCGCTAAGTCGGAACTTGAAAACAAGTGACTTAGGCAAAAGTTAGGGCATCCCGCTAGACTTCAAAATCGGAAGAAAATTCAAAAGAATAAGTCCAGGCAAAATCAGGGAAATAAAAAACAAAAGTGAAAAGCGAAAAGGTTGAAAAAATAAAAATCCTCGATAAAGAGAAAGTCGTGTGACTACAGACACCAAAGACAAAAAGGGTGACTGTCACTTCGAAAGCCGTGAGGGTTCCTTCTATCCTCCTACCATTCAATAACTTTTTGAAAGGTGAGCGATTGTGCTGAATTAGCTGAGCGTATGACTGGAGAACATCAAGGAGAATGGGTGGGTAAAAATAAAACTTTGAGCCATAAATCCTTTTTTCTCAAACCACGAACCAGGCCACATTACAACCTTCAAAAGACCTAATTGAAGTAGGGTTGTTTAGAAAGCATACCTCGGTAGAGATCGCGTCGAAGCTGACTCCTAAAAGGATTTTCTTACCATTCATGTTGGTATAGATGTGACATTCAGATCAGTGATTCATTCACTAAATGTCGCAATATTATTCTAGTGAATAGACTTGGATTTCAAAACTGTCATATGCATTGCATTAAAATTGTCATTTTCAAAACGATAGGTTTTACTTGCGAGTAAGCACTTGACATCAAGAGAGTTTCTGCAATGGAAGGATTGATCAAGATAAGATGCAAAATGCCTGAGTACTCCGTTGAGCAGGGGCAAATCATATCAAATGAGTCCGCCAGGAGGGCAAGTCACTCAAGATTTAGCTATTTTGGGGCAATCAGTTCGAGATTCGACAAATCTCTTGAAGGTTAGTTAGTCAGAGGCACTCCTTCACATATCAGCCAGTCAGAGGGAAAATCATTTCAAGACTCCGTTGAGCAAAATATTCAGTCAAACTAGGGCAGGTCACCCCAAGAGCACATAAGTTATCCTTTTCAGAGCAGCGCTTAATCAGAAGCAACACCCTCTAAGGTTCAGAATATTAGGGCAGTTCATTTCAAACCATCGGGGGGAGAAGTCCCAGGTCTCCTTTCGAGGCAGATTTTTACAGAGATCCTACAAGCTAGGGCAAGATTGACGACAAAGGAACGTTTCCCTCTCCATACCTCCAGAGCTACTCAAGCAAGTTCTGCTAACCTTCAAGTTCAAGACGAATATTGGGAAGTCATGTTAACCATTCCCTAACCTTTCTACCAGAAATCTTGTAGCCAGACAAGACACTTTCCAACGTCAGTCGTACCTGACCTATGTCGAAACACCGGTCTAGCCATCAAATCATTGCGTAATCATTGTCATTGCATAGCATTCGTATAGCATAGCATAGCATGAATCCGTGTAAAACCGAACAGAAAATCCAAAGCACAACCTTGCTTGGCATCCTTCCAAAGCCCACTTTGCTGACATCTTCCAAAATCCAAAGCCCAATCCATATTGGCACTCCACAAAAAATCAAATTCCCAATCCCTATTGGCAACCACTGAAGGTTCAATCCCTATTAGCGCCTTATTCCAAAATCCAATCCACATTGGTACCCAGAAAACCTCACCAATCTAAAAAACAATCACCATCAAGTTTCACCCGTCTTTCCCAGCAAAGTCCAACCATACTTGGCACATGTTTCTTTCCCCAACAGCCCGAGCATACATCAACATTCTGCATATAGTAATCATCATTGCATTGCATTTACCAAAACGCATAGCATTTCCATTCGATATGGAGCATTACGCCATAGAAAAATTCAAACATATGCATGTAGAGCATAAGCCAGATTTGGTACCTTGCGCAGAAACCCGAATTAACTTTTAGTCAAGACGGTGACATATCCACAACAGACATTTCTTCGGTCAGGTTTTCTTTCCATCAAATCCCATTGATGATACATTTCTACGGTCAGGTTTTATTTCTGTCAAATCCCTTTGACGATGTATTTCTTCGGTCAGGTTTTATTTCCGTCAACCCTTTGACAATGTGTTCTTTCGGACATGTTTTATTTTTGTCAACCATTTGACGATGTGTTCCTTCGAGCAGGTTTTCTTTCCATCAACTCTTTGACGTTGTGCTTCTTCGTTCATGTTTTTATTTCCGTCAACCCTTTGACGATGTGTCCCTTCGTTCAGGTTTTTCTTCGTCAACCTTTTGACGATGTGTCCTTTCGGTCGGATTTTTAGGTTTTCTTTCTGTCAACTCTTTGACGATGTGTTTATTCGATGAAGTTTTTTCTATTCCGTCAACCCTTTGACGATGTCAATGTTCTTTTCCTTCAATTCTTTGACGAGGTCCGTTTTCTTGCCATCAACCCTTTGATGACGAAATTCCAGATGTTATCTTCCCATCAACCCTTTGACGATGTGTCATTATAGCAAATTTTCCTTCCATCAACTCTTTGATGAGTATAACGGGTGTTTTTCATAATCCCTAGCTTAAGGTAACACTCATCCGTGTTTATCCCCATAGTCGCAAATCATCAGTCGATCTTTGCTCACCTTTATTCCCCCAGCGGAGTCACATTCTCTTCAGGTCATGATGTCATACCCCAAATTTTGACCACCAAGAGTTCCCATCATTGTGCAAATCATCAGCATAATATGGATGTACAATCATACCTCATCAATCTCCTCAAGGATTGTTGGGTATTCACTACAATCAAGAATTAGGGTTTCAAGCCCTCTCAGAGCATTTAGACAAAAGATATATCAAGATATGATATGATCTTTAACTTGTCTAACCTCTCAAACATCCATGAAGGATCAAGAGGTCTCCCACATCAAGAATCAGACACAAAGTCGCAACATTCCAAGTTGATTGAGCCTCGAAAACCCCAGTGTCACCAAATTAGGGTTTTGGTCGACTGAGGCCTCCAGAGTGAAATTTTCATAGGGGAATGAGCCAAGGCTTCAAAATATGACTCAATATGCTCAAGATAAAACTAAGGGTCCATTTGAAAAGTTAAAACACCCTCAGAGAATGCATTCCTCAAAAGTCGGGAATTAGGGTTTCTCCGCACCGAACCGCTCCGGAGCCAAAAGTCAAAACATGACTTTTTAGGCAAAAATGATCCTTATGACTCATATTCTCATAAAATATGATCTATAATGTCATTTGGACAAGAATTGATCAAGAAATCATGATAACTTGTAAAAGGGGTAACCTTGAAAATTTGAAAAATTTTCTAAGTTACTAAATTTGGATGGTTTTGGTGACAACTTCCAAGGACCATAACTTTTGATCCAAGCAGCCATTTTGAGTGATCCAAATCCTGATTTGTAGGTCTTCCTACATTCTACAAAAGCTTCAACTACATGAAACTCTAATTCTTCATGGATTTTTGGTTATGGATGGATCAAAGTGGTGAAAAATCAAAGATTTAACACTTAGTACAAAACTGTCTAAATTTCAGCATTGAACATCAATGTTCATGAGGATTTTTCATTTGGATCCAGATAGTTTCAAGACAAACTATGACCACACATGAATTGTACCATATGAGGGCTTTCTAAAAAGTACATGAGCTTTCCATAACTCATTTTGAGCAAGGAGATATGATCCTCCCAAAATGACACTTTCAAATTGTCTTGTACAAGACATATTTGTGCATTTTTGCTCGAGTTAGCTAAATTAGACAACTACAAGTCTTGTCATCCATTTGGACACATCAGGGGATAACATCAAAGGGAAAATATCTGATCCACAAGCCTCCCAAGTCCAAGGATCTACATGTAGCTATGTGTCCCCTAAAAAGGCTAAGAATCTCAAAGACTCCAATTTTGTTCAAATGCATTCAATGGATTCACAAGGTGGCAAGCATCAATACATTGCCGACTAAATTGAGTCACGCCGTATCTCTGAACCAAAGGACTCATAACCTGCTGCACTGACCCAAGTCAATGGCTAGAGAAGACCAAAGATTCCTTTTGATCAACATTGGCCAAGGAACTGTCCAAGCCTCCATTCATTATTGATGCCAAAACAAACTTGTTGCACTATAAATAGACATCAATTGTGATCAGTTTGAGTACACCAAAGCTTGATAACACTTGATTTCCTCAAAATCTCTCTCTCACCCCAGAAATGCCTTATTTACAAGTCACTGTCGAATTTTTCATTAGAGAGCCATTCCATCACAACCAGTTGTTCTAACACATCCCATACATCATATATGAGCTGATCAAACACTCCTCACACTTATGAAACATCAGGATCACCATCTCCATTTCTCACTTAGTCCAACTGCAGTCAGAGTCGAGCCAACTTATCCAAAGAGTTTTAAAATATCCTGAAGGTTGCAACACAATCCTTGAGGCCTAGGGAAGCTATCCAGATCATTGTTTCACTTCTGTAATATCTCTACAATAGAATTCGATTCCTCCTTACAGAGGTAAGACTTAAACTTTCAAACTCAATGAATCATGCATCATAAATGTTGTTTTAAGTTACCATCATGATTCTGATTGCTTATAGATCATTAATCCTCAATCAATTACTATTTATCTCGTGTGTATGAGATTTCATTTAGTTCTTGCATTTTTTAGGGTTCATCTGGTTACAACATGATATCTTTTGTTATACTTAATTTAAATGAAATTGAAAAGAACCATCATGTTCCTTATTAAAAAACGATTAAGTTTCATTTTTACATCTTGTAAAATGGTTGAGAAACGAGAGAGATAGCTTGCTTCACGCAAGTCTGATGTTGGCTCAAGGAAGAAGAAGATGGCCATGTCGCCCTTTTCAGGGTTTTTGAACCAAACATAGTATATGTTATACACTTGCCGATATATGTTTGAATTGGCATTGTGCCATAGTGGAAACACTAGTATTTGTGTGTGTGTGTGTGTGTGTGTGTGTGTGTGTGTGTGTGTGTGTGTGTGTGTGTGTGTGTGTGTGTGTGTGTGTGTAGCGAGCGAAGGGTCTGGGGTTTGAATCCCCCTCGCCTCAGACCTGTTGGTTTTATTTTTTGAACCATTTTCAAAGGATGTTTTCATATATTATTTACTCTTTCCATAGTACTAACAGCTATAGCACATAGCTCAGTTGGTAAACTTTTAAACCCTCCACCCCAAGGGCGTGGGTTCAAACCTTGGGAGGACCATCCCATTCTTTTTACTACTTATTTCTTTCACATTTTTCACAATCTCTTATTAACTTCAAAAATTAATTTCTCTCTCATTTTTTATCATTTTTTATTAGTTCTTTTTTTTAAAAAAGTCACAAAAAAGTTGAATTATTTTATTTTACAAAAAAATCCAATTTATATTATTTATTTAATATAGTTAAAATTTTTGTAATTAATTTCATTTTTTTATTTATTTTAAACATTTTAAAATGAAATTCTCACTTTGATCTTTTCATTTCAAATGAATTCCAATCTTTTGTGTGATTAAACATGGTTTTTCAAACATTTATCCAAGATCACAACTTGTTTTTCACAGATGTTTGATAACTTTGATCATTTTAATTGAATTTTTATTCAATTAAAGTACATTTTTGAATCAAATTAGGGCTTGATTATTTTTCACCCTTACAAATCTTTTTCAAAACACTTTTGGGCCTCTAATAGAGTGTACGACCTATCCCTTGTCAAAACAAACTTATTTTGGGCCTCAATCATTGTTTAAGACCCGATGCGATTTTCAAAAACGACGGTGCGATCACTGTTATTCATCTGGGCCTCTCCTTAACTATAAGCCCCATTTTTATTTTTTTAAATAAACTCTTGGGCCTCTAATAGAGTATAAGACCCATCCCTTGGTAAATAAACCATTTTTGGGCCTCAGTCGTTGTCTAAGTCACGATACATTTTAGAAAAATCGGCGTGATCGCCGTTTTCAAAAAAAAATTCATCTAGGGCTCCCCTTGGGTTGTAAGCCCCATTTTTCTTCTTTTTCAATCACTTTTGGGCCTCTAATAGAGTGTAAGACCCAACCCCCTTTGTACATAAATATTTTTGGGCCTCAGTCATTGTATAAGCCCCGGTACAATTTCAAAATAACGGTGCGATCGTTGTTTTTCATCTGAGCCTCTCTTTGAGTTGAAGGCCCCATCTCTTGTATAAAAAATAAACTTGTGGACCTCTCCTTGAGTATAAGCCCCAAAACTCATGGCAATCTGATTTGGGCTTCATGAAATACATTTGCACCTCACTTCAATCGCTGAACCCCCACCCCCTGGAATCCTTGGGCCTAGACTTCAGGCCCATGCACCTGGACATCTATTCACACCACCATAACACTGCTGCACCCTCCTTTTTTTATTATTTGTTTTGTTTGGTTTTTTAATTTAGATTTTGAATTATGTTAGAGATTATTAAGAGTTAATTTTGATTTAAATTTTGGTTTAGATCTTCATATTAGATTTTGATCTTTGTTTTTGGATATTTGTTTTTTAGAGATTTTGATTTTGGATAATTGTTTTTGTATATTTGTAATTAGAGTTTGATATTTGTTTTTGGATATTTGTTTTTTAGATATTTTGATTTTGGATAATTGCTTTTGGATATTTGTTTTTAGAGATTTGGTTTTGGATAATTGGTTTTGGATAATTGATATTGGATACTTAGTTTGGATGTTAATTTTGATTAATTTTTAATCTTAGCTTTGATTTTCATTTCGACGCTAGTTTTGATATTGATTTTAGTTAAATGCTAATTTTGATTGAACTTGAAATTCTGGTACCAGACGTGTGATGTTAAGGTGCGATGTCACAACAACACACTCTGCAATAATGGACAGAATAAGCAACAGGAAAACGCAAGGAATTGTTCACCCAGTTCGGTCTAACTACCTACGTCTGGGGGCTACCAAGCCAGGGATGAAATTCACTACTTGTAGATATAATTTACAGACTCAACACACCAGTTGACAATCTCCTAAACTTATACTCTACTAGTGACTTTCTACCTAAGAAACCACTTAGATATGAGAACACTACTCAATCCCCTAAAACACTCAAAGAACACCCTCTTTGAGATCCCTTGATCTTGCTTCCTAGCTTTGATCAATCAACAACTCTCTATTGCTTCACAGCTTCTAGAGAGGACAGAAAATTCAACACCTATTCAAACCTAGAATAGTGTGATTACAAGTACTCTAAACAAACCCTAGACTCTAAGCCTCCAGCTCTTGATCTTCAATCTGTTTTCTGTACCTTCTTCCTTGGTCTTGTGCGCTTTATATAGCTCCTTGAATTTGGATTGGATTTGTCACAATATTTGATCAGATTTGTTAAGTAAAAACTGAATCTTTTAAAACAGATTTTATCCCCAAAATCTTTTTAAATCTTCCACCTTTTAATTCTCCAATAAACCTGCAATCAAATCTCCCATGTAACAGAAAATATCTAGCCCAAGATATTCTCATCCAACGAGTCAACACTCTCCACAATTCCAGCTAATACGCGACCCTAATAACAACAAGCCCATGCTGTCATTAGCTTCAGTTCTGCAGGTCTGATGTTACAACATCACCTATGTGACATCAGACATCTACTTCAGCAACTAGCAACCTTAACACAGCCCAGTGTTAAGTGCAATGTTATGACATCAAGCCCATGACATCAAACATAGTTAACCTTCACAACTTAGTACAGCCCAGTACTAAGACTCAATGCTGCAACATCAACACCATGACATCAGCATTGAACACCTTGTTGTTTTACCAAAATTCCAGCCAATCCAGGAACTTACAGAACTAATTCTTGGTGATGTTCGTACAAGTTTTTCTTGGTGGTACTTTCCTCTTGTTTGATTTTCTATTTGTACTAACCTGGTTTCATTTTCGATTTTCTCTTTGTGATTGAGATGCTTCGTGTTTACTTGTTGATCACTTCGTATTCACATGATCCCTTAAGGCTCCTAGTCCGACTTAATTTCTGATTAAGCTCGGAGTAGGATATACATTAGGATCTCAATCCAAGTATGCTAACATTAGGTAGACTTCCCTCCTAATCCTGACCTTAGGGCCATTATCCATGAGAACATGTAGGATTCAGTTTCCCTTAGACCTTCTGTGTGTCCTTCTCTCCTCTTTTCTCTCGCACCCGTGCGATCGAGATCCCGTTTTCCCATAGTCCTGTGAACTACGGATGCTCTGATTCCTCATTCGGGAATGAGGATTGTAGCGTGCGATTTTTGTCAGTGACGCGACCACCTTACCACATTGGTTGGAATTGGGTGCTACTTTCTGATTTCTTATTTATCCTATGAAGCTGGAAAGGAAAGGGAGGATATCTAAAACTAACCTTGCACGAAAATGTTTTCTTTAACAAATGCTAAGAGATTGGGGGGTTCGGGGTCAAGTTATACAACGGGGAGTTGTCAATTACCCATTCTATATATAGTTATCCATAGATCGTTTAGCAAATTCTACTATTATCTACTTATCGGTGTTTATCTGTCATGGGTTGGGAAAGTTTCTCCTTTGGGAATGTTTGAGAGAGTATTTTTGTTGATTTTGAGTTTTTCGATGTTTTTGGTAAGGTACTGGACCTAAGGTTTTTTTTATTAGTGTGCTCGCTAAGATTTCGCAATCTTATGCCTATGTATTCCCGTTAAGGAAAACAGGAAAATCAGAGCAATCGTAGTTCCTCATATTCTATGGGAGGAAAGATGATGTTTGGTGTCTTGTTCAAAGCCCAAGATTGAAGCTAAAGGTTATTTGTGTCTTGTTCAAAGCCCAAGATTGAAGCTAAAGGTTATTTGTGTCTTGTTTAAAGCCCAAGATTGAAGCTAAAGGTTTTGACTGAGAGAGAATTTGTCATCTCTAAAGGGACATATCTCATCTGTTTATCACAGTTGTTGGGTAACTGATTATAAAGGAGAATTACTTTAACTGGAATATATGGAGTCCAGCAATGCCATAATTTCCTTTATAAGGGATTTGTCCTGAAGGAGAAAACTTTAACTCAGTGTTGAGTAATGCCATTTTTCCTTAGGAGTCTTTCATGCTAAGAGATGGACATTGGCTTAGATATAAATAATCCAGAGGCTTGCCACTTACAGCTGTTAGATGAAAGAGGAAAATTACTAGGATATAGAGGGACTACAGCTTGGATTTTTGAATCAACAAGTGTGCCACTTACAGCAATTATCTGGGATTAAGTTTTGTTTTGATTGTCTATTTTGATGTGTGATTGTACAGAGAAATGTCTTCCTACAGAGAGAATTTGATTTCCTCTTAGGGGATGTTGATTTTTGTGTGCCTTGATTAAAGCCCAAGGTTGAAGCTAAAAGGTTGACTCTGTTAAGGGAGTTTTATTTCTGTCTTGTACAAAGCCCAAGATTGAGGCTGAAAAGAGACTGACTCTTTTGGGGAGATCATTATACAAAGCCTAAGAGGTGGCTGAAAAGAGACTGACTTTTTCGGGGAAATACTTTGTCTGTCTTGTACGAAGCCCAAGATTGAGGCTAAAGGTTTTGACTCTAATGGTGAGAGGTTTTATCTGTCTTGTACAAAGTCCAAGATTGAGGCTAAAATAATTGACTCCAACTGGGGAGGTTTTATATGTGTCTTGTACAATGCCCAAGATTGAGGCTAAAATGGAGTTTTACTGACTCAACTGGAGAATATTTTATCTGTCTTATACAAAGCCCAAGATTGAGGCTAAAACTGCTGAGGTAAAATCATTATACAAAGCCTAAGAGGAGGCTGGTTGGGGAATTTCTTATATGAAGCCTAAGAGGAAGCTAACTTCTGCTGAGGATTATTAAGATCTAGAGACAGGTCCAATATGGGGAATCAACTCTTGCTGAGGATTACAGAAGAGTTGAAATATCATATGCCTTGATGTTCTGATTGAGGGTGTATGGTGGTAACTTGACCCTAGCTGGGGAAATTTAAAGTAAGAGTTTAAAGATTGAGTTTTGAAACCTGTGGATGTCTTAACTCTGCTGGTGACTGATCAGGGTTTTTCTTGTGTTTTTAGGAAATTTGAGGGTTTTTTGAGATCCAAAAGGAGATGAGACTGTCCGAGTCTATTGGTATGAAAAGGTTTATCTTTGCATGATGCCCATGAAGAGGCTGATGTTTTAAGGGATGAGAATCAACCCTAAACTGATCTGATGTTTTGACATTCTGACTCTATGGGGGATTGAATTATCAAAAGATGACTAGATTCTGTCATATACCTGTAGGAGGTCTTCGGGTCCTTGTACTAAGCCCAAGAGGAGGCATGAGAACTTCTAAGAAGCCTGAGGGTCCTTGTACAAAGCCCAAGAGGAGGCTGAGGATGCTTTTAGGAAGCATGTGGGTCCAAACCTAAGAAAAATTCAAGAAAGGTTTCACCGGGAATAATCCTTTCTTTAGTGAACAATTCTAGGGTTTGAAGAAATTCAAGAGAGGTTTCACCGGGAATTAATCCTCTCTGGGGGAAATGAATTTCTTAGACAAATTTCTAGATAGTGACAGTTTTGAGAGAAGTTTCTCCGGGAATAATGTCTTTCTCTATTCCATATTGTATAAGCCCAAGAGGAGGCAAGACTGTATCTGGAATTTCCTATGGGGAACTAGTTTTGACTGTGTTGAAAGAGTGACCACTGGTTTGATCTAATCCTAGACCTAATTGCTGGGAAAAACTCTAAGCAAGATATACGGGCACGTACATACAGATGAAATATATATGAGCAAGTATGTAAAAGAAAGCTGGTAGAACTTACAAGTGAGCAAGCTTCCCATAAACACAGCTGTATGGTTAGTTATTCAAGAAATTGAAGAAAGTTTTGATAACAACTATGGATTTGAATCTAAATAAAAAATGAAGTTGTTTTGAAAGGAAGTTTGGGGCTTATACTTAAGGAGAGACCCATATGAAAATTGTTTGAAAAGTGGCGATCGCGTCGAGATTTTTGAAATCGTATCGGAACTTATACAATGACTAGGCCCAAGATGTTTATTTACAAAAGGATAGGACTTACACTCTATAAAGAGGACCAAAAGTTTATTTTATACAAAATATGGGGCTTACAACTCAAGGAGAGGCCCAGATGAAAAATAACGATCGCACCGTTATTTTGAAAATCGTGTCGGGACTTATACAATGACTGAGGCCCAAAAAATTTTGGTGTGACAAGGGATGAGTCTTAAACTCTATTAGAGGCCCAAAAGTGACTTTGAAAAGAAGTTTGATCAAGAGAAAACCCTAATTTCTTTTACAAATATAATTTTCAAAGAAAAATAAGTAATAAATGATATAAAAATAGCAAATATATTGAAAAACAAGTTGTAAATTTTGAACAATGTTTTTAAAAATCATGTTTAATCACATGAAGGCTTGAAATTCAATTGGTTTTGAAAAAATCAAGGTGAAAATTTCATTTAAAAATGTTTGAAAACAAATAAAATGAAATTAATTACAAAAATTCAAACTATATTAAATAAATAATATATTTTTAATTTTTTTTGTGGAATAAAATATTTCAGCATTTTTCTGAATTTTAAAAAAAAAACCAATAAAATATAATTAAAAATGAGAGAGAAATTAATTTTGAGATTAATTAAGAAAAACCATAAAAATATGGAAAAAAATAGCAAAAAGGGAGAAAATGGCAAAATGGTCTGGGTGGGTCTTGAACCCACGACCTCCCATCCAAACACACATGCGCGCTACCACTGGGGTGGTGATACATCCGTGTATCAAAACCACCCCATAAACAAATATGGGTGACAAGGTTTTAGGCCTGGCCAAGGCGCCTTGGCCTGGCCCTTGCCCATGGCTAGCCTGATTTTAAGCCTCTTGCATGAAGGCCATAACTCCCTTAATTCTCCATGGATTTGGACAAACTTTAGATGGATCCTGCCTAGAATTTCATGAGGAATCCAATGGTGCTTTTGGAATTTTCTGAAAATGCTTCTATTTTAAAACCCGATAGTGATTTCAAAATAGGCCAAGATTTACAAGTTCTATGCTATCACATCATACAAGCAATAATAGCATGGTAAATTGGTTCAAACACAACACATATGATATGTATGAGATGTCAATGATCAATGGACATCAAAGCAATGCATAATTTAAAGAGTTCAAGTTGTCATGTACTTACCTCTTGAAGCTCCTTGTGCTATCTTTCAAGATGCTTGTGTCAAAACTGATCCAATGCTTTAGACACCTTTGATTAATCCCTTAGAAGCTTTTAGAATGATCAAAACTAGCTGGAATCCTCAAGAACAAGAATTGGCTTTTCTTGAAAAAGTGGCAAAAGTGACCAAAATGGTATCTCACTCAAATGATGTTACAGTTGAGGGAAACTTTTGGAACAGTTTGAGGATGATATTTGGAGTGTGTTTGTAGCTTTATTTGGTTTTGAAAATGACTGAATCAAGACATGGCTTGAAAAATGCAAAAAAGTCAAAATTTGAGGTTTTGGAGGTTGACTTTCTAATTTTGGTATTTCACATCAAGATTGAGTGTTTGAACAGCTTATATATGATACATTGGATGTGTTTGGATCATGAGCTGTGGTGGAATTGCTCTCTAACTCAAAAATTCAGTGGTGGCTTGCAAAAGAAGGCATTTCTGCATAATGAGAGAGATTTTGAGGAAAGCAAGTGTTGTGGTGCTTTGGTGTACTCAAACTGATCACAATTGATGTCTATTTATAGTGCAATAAGTTTTTTTTGGCATCAATATTGAATGGAGGCTTGGACAGTCCTTTGGCCAATGGTGATCAAAAGGAATCTCAAGTCTCCTCTGGCCATTGACTTGAGGTTAGGGCACAGGCTATGAGTTCTCTGATTCAGAGATAAGGCTTGACTCAATTCAGTTAGCAATGTCTTGATGCTTGCCACCTTGTGAATCCATTGAATGCATTGAAACAAAATTGGAGTCTTTGAGATTTTTAGCCTTTTTAGGTGCCACATAGCTACATGTAGATTCTTTGACTTGGGAGGATTGTGGATCAGACATTGTCCCTTAGATGTTATCCCCTGAGGTGTCTAAATAGATAACAAGACTTGAAATTGTATGATTTAGCTAATTCGAGCAAATGCACAAATCTGCCTTGGGAAGAAACCAGTTTTTGATGCCATGTTCCAAGGGTTGTAACTCCCTACTCAAATTGAATTTGGAGATGATATTGTACTTGTTGGAAAGCTCTCATGACATACTTTAATTTTGATGTTTACAATTGGACCTGGTTCAGCTTGGATCAAGGTGAAAAATGGCCTCAAAGTTTGGAAAAAGTGAAACAGATTCTGACTTGTTGAAAATTTTACTAAGTGTTGGAAAAAGTGGTCATTTCCACTTTTTGTGATTTTGATCAATCCATAACTCAAAATCCATGAGGATTTGGAATCTCTTGTAGTTTACATATTTGAAGTATGTAAGATGAACTTTCATTTGAGCTTTGGATGAGAGAAAAAGTCCTTGTGGTTTAGGAGTTATGACCTTGCAAAGTTGGTACAAAATCACTTTTGTTCCATAACTTAGAAAAATTTTGGTTTCTCATGGTTGCCCCATTTGCAAGAAACCTCACTTTTCTTGATTTTTCTTAATTAATGAAGATCAATACCATACATTAACATTGTTTTTGACTTAGGGGAACCATATTTGTGAAAAATTCCAAAAAGTCAAACTTGATTTTAGGCACAGTTGACTTTTTGTCAGATGAATTCCAAATTGTGTGATCCTTTAGGAAATCAAGTTCCTGACATAATTTAAACCTAATGGATGGATTCCATAGGTGTTTTAGGGTGTTTTGAATCATGTCCGAAGGTTTGGGAACATGTCTTGGTCAAAACTCAAAGGCACAGTTGACTTTTTCTTCAAAACCCTAATTGTGGTCCAGATGAGATTGAAACTTGTGAATCACGCTTCTTGGATCAATCCATTGTTGTAAATGGATCAATGTAGTGTATTTGAGGCCCTCAAATCATGTCTTGAGGTCTTGGTTCATGCCTTGCCTCAAAAGTCAACTTAGGGGTGAATTAGGTCAAGAAACCATAATTCTTGATTTTTCATGAATGCATCCCCTGAGGCTATTTTGACTTGATAATTGGATCCATGAGGTTCCTTGGAGTATCTTGGGTTATGCTTTGAAGTATTGGCTCATACCCAGATGAAAATTTTCATCTAGAGGCCTTGGTCGACCAAAACCCTAATTTGGTGACACTGGCGATCTTGAGGCTTGATCCACTTAGAATGTTGCAAATTTGTGCTTGATTCTTGATGTGGTTGTCCTCTTGATCCCTTATGGTCATTTGAGAGGTTAGACAAGTTGAAGATCATGTCCTTTCTTGATTGATCTTTTGTCTAAGTGCCCAGAGAGGGGTTGAAACCCTAATCCTTGATTATAGTGAATGCTCAACTATCTTTGAGGAGATTGATGAGGCATGATGGCACATCCATATTGTGATGATGATTCTCACAATAATGGGAAATCTTGGTGGTCAAAATTCGGGGTATGACAGATGCCCATATTTAATCTTCTTGGACCCGAACGTGTGAATGGCAAAGATATTCGGACATTCAGGGTGCAAGAGAACTAAATATCGGAATACCCAAAATTTTGACGGGGGTTAGCAGTTTGCACATCCATCTTCTTTTGCTAAGCAATGTTAATTAGAAAAAGGTAAAACTTCCCCTCGATCCTGGTCTTCGGCCATGGAACTGGTCTAGGTTTCTTTTGAAATAAACTTCCCCTCGATCCTGGTCTTCAGCCATGGAACTGGTCTCAGTTTCTTTTGAAATAAACTTCCCCTCAATCCTGGTCTTCAGCCATGGAACTTGTCTCAGTTTCTTTTCAAATAAACTTCCCCTCGATCCTGGTTTTTAGCCACGGAACTGCTCTCGGTTTCTGAAATAAACTTCCCCTCGATCCTGGTTTTTAGCCACGAAACTGGTCTCAGTTTCTTCTTGTCGAGTTTCTTCCTTGACAAGGGATGCTATTTGCAACGGTTTTCATCAAACTTCTCGCCGAGTTTTACTGGGGAGACGCTATTTGATGGAAAAAGTTTGAGGTCAGACTTGCTGGGGGTACCCATTTGTCTGACCTATAGAGGTGTACAAACGTCTCTGTTGGAGATGCAATTTGTTGACTCTACTGGGGAAAAACGAGTCTCTTGAAAGACTGATTTTCGCTCGAGGACATTACATCATACTTTTCTTCGAGATCTTTTTGGAGAAATTCCATGTGATGTAATCCAATTTTGAGGTGCTGATGACTTCATTAACATCGACTCTCTTGGGAGTAAAACCGATGTATTGCTGAGAGTTTTCGGTTGAAAGGCTTTCTCTGGGGATTTTCCTTAATCCGGGAAAGCGAGAAATATCATCTTCAATGGTGAAGAGTGATGTTCCAGAGGTGTCTGTCAAATGTCTTTTTGCCTTTCAGAGGTTCCAGTTATCAAAGTGGTCGAGGACCGTCTCCAATCCAGAAATAAACTAGGGGAGAGATTGCTCAGACGATACATTTCCTGACGAGGAAAGAACTTAAACCGGAATTTTGTCTTATCCGACACGGAAAGGGAAACCGGCAACTTGATTGACAATAGGACTTTATCACTTGGGAATGAGTATGGCCAAAGTGATAGCAATGCAATATGAATATGAATGTGAATCAATTATGCATGATGTATGTATGCTTATGCTGACAAAACTGACGCGACATACAGACTAGTGAATGAACATGACTGGATACTCGGCCACTGCGGGGGATGAAAGAGTACCTTCGGTTCAAGATAACAATCCTGTTTTGCTTAGGAGAGGTAGACCCTTTGAGGGAGAAAGAATCATCAATTGGTCTTAAGAGGTAAGAACTCTGTCGTGAATGTCAGATGGGACATTATATCTGAAACGGTTGATCCTTCATTCAGGTGTACTGGTTTAGAATGAGTGTTTTGATTCTGCACTTTGAGGTTCTATCACCTTCGGAGAGGCTATCGATGTTCTTTGTGCGTTCAGCAGTTAAAAAGAAATGCCATCTTTATTTTAAAAGTAGAAGGAAATTTGACAAGTAAAAATCATTTTTTTTGTTTTGTTTCAAGAATCGTTGATCATGTTAAAAATGTCATTTTGTAAAGAAAAAACAAATGAGAATTGTAAAAAAAAGTACTAGGGCTCAAATTTTATTGATAGGATGGAAATCGGCCAAGTGCGTGATCCCATAGAGCATTTACAAAGTTTAGAAAATGGTAATTTTAAGGGAAAGGGGCTACATTGAAATATAACAACCGTTATCCTTCTACCAACTTTGAATTCTGGACATCCTGAGCTTTTGTTGAAGGTGACCTTGACTGAAGTTCTCCTGATGGATGGCGCTACTTGCCATGAATCCCTAACTTTTGCCTGGATTCTCTCTTTTGAGGTTTCCAATCCATCGGGATGATTTTTGCTTGTGTCTCTAATTTTTGCCTGGACCACCCTTTCGGGTTTTCAATCCACCGAGTCGTTATTTATTTATTTATTTATTTAGGCGAAGTATTTCTTGAATACGTCAACATTTGTGGGGTAGTTAAACTCCTCTCCATCCATGGTTGCGAGTCTCAAGGCGCCGCCTGAGAAGGCTTTCTTGACCACATATGGGCCATCGTAATTCGGAGTCCATTTGCCCCAGGAGTCAGTGAGGAACGATTGTATCTTTTTTAGCACGAGGTCTCCTTTCCTGAAGACACGGGGTCGGACTTTTTTGTCAAACGCTCTCTTCATTCTTTGCTGATATAACTGACCATGGCTTAGAGCTGTCATTCACTTTTCTTCAATCAGATTCAGTTCATCGTGTCGACTTTGACACCATTCAGCCTTTATTAGCTTAGCTTCCATCATTACCCGGTTTGATGGGATTTCTACTTCTATGGGGAACACTACTTCCATGCCATATACTAGAGAGAAAGGGGTTGCCCCTGTTGAAGTGCGGACAGATGTGCGATAACCGTGAAGTGAAAAGGGTAGCATCTCGTGCCAATCCTTGTAGGTTACAACCATCTTTTGAACGATCTTCTTGATGTTCTTGTTAGCCGCTTCTACAGCTCCGTTCATCTTAGGTCGGTAGGGAGATGAGTTATGATGTTCGATTTTGAACTCAGCACACAACTCTTTCATCATCTTGTTGTTCAAGTTAGATCCATTGTCAGTAATGATCTGGCTCGGACACCATAATGGCAGATGAGATTGTTCTTGATAAATTGGACCACGACTTGTTGGGTTACATTGGTGTATGATGCTGCTTCAACCCATTTGGTGAAGTAGTCAATGGCTACCAGGATGAACCGAGGTCCGTTCGAAGCCTTAGGTTCAATCATGCCAATCATGTCGATTCCCCATATAGAAAAAGGCCATGGGGAAGAAAGAACTTTGAGATTCGTTGGTGGTACATGGATTTTGTCTACGTATATCTGACACTTGTGACACTTCCTCATGTACTTGTAGCAATCGGATTCCAGGGTCAACCAATAGTATCCTGCTCTCATAATTTTCCTTGCCATTGTGTATCCGTTAGCATGAGTGCCAAAGGATCCTTCATGAATTTATTTCATTAACATGTTTGCTTCTGGTCTATCTACGCATCGGAACAGAACCATGTCGAAGTTTCTCTTATAGAGTGTATCACCGTTCAGGAAAAGTTGCCAGCCAGTCTTCTGAGGGTCTTCCTATCTTTTCTTGATGCCCCGGGCGGGTACTCTTATCTTTGAAGGAAACATTTGATATCGTGATACCAGGGTTTGTCATCTATGACTGCTTCAATTATGAAAATGTAAGCGGGCCTTTCAAGGCGCATTATGTCAATCTTAGGCACGTCGTTCCATTGACCTACACTAATCATGGAAGAGAGAGTGGCTAGTGTATCAGCCATGTGATTTTCTTCACAAGGAATATGATGAAACTCGATTCTGTTGAAGAATGGTAACAACCTTCTCGTGTAATCTTTGTAAGGAATCAATCCCGATTGGTATGTATTCCACTCTCCTTTGATCTGATTGATAACTAGGGCTGAGTCTCCATACACATCCAAGTTCTTAATCCTCAAGTCAAAAGCTTTTTTCGAGACCCATGATACAAGCTTCGTATTCGGCCTCGTTGTTTGTGCACTTGAATGTCAATCTGGCAGTGAAAGGAATATGGGTACCCTGAGGTGTTACGATGATTGCCCCAATTCCGTTTCCATAATTGTTGATAGCTCCGTCAAAAATTAGTCCCCATTGGGAACCTGGTTCTAGCCCTTCACTGGGTAGTGGTTCATCGCAATCTTTCATTTTTAAGTACATGACATCTTCGTATGGGAAGTCAAATCTGACTAATTCCTGATCGACAATCGGTTGGTGAGCCAAATGATCGGCTAAAATACTTCCTTTGACGGCTTTCTGTGCACGGTACTCGATGTCGTATTCTGATAACAACATCTGCCAACGGGCAATCCTTCCCTTAAGAGCAGGTTTTTCAAAGATGTACTTGATCGGATCCATTTCGGAGATTAACCAAGTAGTGTGATAAATCATGTATTGGCGAAGACGTTTGGCTGCCCAAGCCAGAGCACAGCAAGTTTTCTCGAGCATAGTGTACTGAGTTTCACAGTTTGTAAATTTCTTGCTTAAGTAGTAGATGGCAGACTCTTTTCTCTTTGTTTCGTCTTGTTGGCCAAGCACATAACCCATAGAGTCTTCCAAGACTGCTAAGTAAATGATTAGTGGTCTTTCTTCCACTAGAGGGGATAGAATAGGTGAATTCAATAAATATTCTTTGATACTGTCGAAAGCCTTTTAGCAGTATTCCGTCCATACGCAGCTTTGATTCTTTCTGAGTAGTTTGAAGATTGGCGCACATGTCGCGGTCATGAGGGATATGAACCTTGAGATGTAATTCAGACGTCCCAAAAATCCTCTGACCTGTTTTTCAGTCTTTGGTGAAGGCATTTCTTGAATGGCTTTGACCTTGTCAGGATCAACCTCAGTTCCTTTCTGGCTGATGATGAACCCCAAGAGTTTTCCTGAGCAAACACCGAACGTGCATTTGTTGGGATTCAAGCATAGTTTGTATTTTCTCAGACGCTCGAATAACTTTGATAAGTGTGTCACATGCTCTTCTTCTGTTTTAGATTTGGCAATTATGTCATCGACATACACTTCAATTTCTTTGTGCATCATGGCGTGAAACAGAGTCGTCATGGCCCTTTGATAGGTTGCCCCCGCGTTCTTCAGACTGAACGACATTACCTTGTAACAAAAGGTGCCCCATGGGGTGATGAATGAAGTTTTGTCCATATCTTCCGGCGCCATTTTGATTTGATTATAGCCCAAGAATCCATCCATGAAGGAGAAGACTTTCAATTTTGTTGTACTGTCAACCAGCATATCTATGTGTGGTAAGGGGAGGTCATCCTTCGGACTTTCTTTGTTCAGATCCCTGTAGTCTACACACATTCTGACTTTTCCGTCCCTTTTCGGAACTGGCACTATGTTAGCTAGCCATTGAGGATATTCTGAGGTGGCAAGGAAACCTGCGTCGATCTGTTTCTGCACTTCCTCTTTAATTTTGATAGCCATTATCTGGATGAGTCCGTCTCAGTCTCTGTTTCACCGGAGGATATTCTGCTTTCAGTGGTAAATGATGTTCCACGATGCTTGTATCCAACCCTAGCATGTTCTGATAGGACCAAGCAAATACATCTGGAAACTCTTTGAGAAGTTTTATTAAGCCGTCTTTGACAGTTGGACTGAGTAGTGCTCCAATCTTAACTTCTTTCTTTTCTTCCTCTGAACCCCAATTGACCGTTTCCAACGGCTCTTTGTGAGGCTCAATAGACCTTTCCTCTTGTCTGAGTAATCGGGATATCTCCTCTGGAATTTCTACATCCTCTTCTTCTTCAGCTTCAAATACCGGGAATTCAAAGTTGGGATAAGGCATTTGATCGTATGTTTTAATGGGGTTTAAAACAAGCAATCTGCATGACGTGATGATTCATTTTTTAGCATAGACAGAGAGAATGCAAGAGTGTGTGCAGTGTATTTTCTGAAAAATGCTTGTTTTTATTTTGGGTTGTTTTAGGATTACCATTTTCTGAAGAAAAAAAACAAAAAGTGAAAATAGCAATAAATGCGGGAATTACAGAATGACATTTTTTATTTACGATTTGTCGATTCTTGAAATACAGCCCTATAAAACAAAACTCTGTCGCTTTGGGCTAAACGAAGAGGGAAATTTACAGAAAGTGAGCCCTATAAAAACATCTGTTTCACCTGGGCAAGATGAAAGGTTAAAACAAAGATGGCAATTACTTAGACTTATGGACGACTTTCGGGACATCGACAGCAACCCATTGGCGACGAACTCCTTGGTGAGTCACAAAGTTTGTTACCTTCTTCCTTGGTTTATCCTCAGAAATAACGCTGATTTCTGGAGGAGTAGGATCATTTAAGTCTTCCTCCCAAGCAGAGTTGTCATAAACGAACTCTTCTGTTGTATTTTCCTTAGTGTTTTCAACTCTCAAGAGGATCTCCCCATCCAGTTGGCTGGAGTTCCTCGTATCGGATGTGAGAGCTTTCAGGCGCGGTATACTTGACTAAGAAGTCGTACCTGCCACTCGGTTGTCCTAAGGTGTCCCATACTTCTGTGGGGATAGAGGAGTCATCCTTCTCAATGACGTTGATCTCAGGGAAAGCATAGTTGATGAACTATTGTCCTGCAATCTTAGCAGATTCATTATTGTGTTGGATATTTTCTGAATGTCCTGAGTAATAATCCCACAGCTTGGTGGGGACGTAGGTGTTCTTTTTTATATTACTCAGCTGATAGGCATTGTTTGGCTTACTCTTTTACCCCAAGTTTTCTGTGCACGGCTTCCAGATAGGCAAGTCATCCAGGGGATCATAATAATCTTGATCGAAGTTGTCCTTCATTACATCATCTTTTAATGAGTTAGATGGAGCACGACATCCCTCAGGATCACAATCTCCATAGATCATTCGGACATCTGATCTCGGTATATATCTCGGGTTCTGCTTTGGAAAACAGAATGGCATATGCGCTTCTTCCTGAGACATATAACCGTCCTTGTTGAGATAAGATTTTCATTCTTCATCTGTATCGGAGGAGTCACTCTCATTGATGGTGTGTACTTCTTGAGACATCGGGTGGAGGAAGCCTCCACTGTGGAAGAAGTCTTGAATGGGATGAAAACTTTCATCTTTAGTAGTCTGGGTACGGACTGAGGAGAAACCAAGACCTTTCTTTGTCTTGTTATCTGTAGGAATTACGAGTTGTCCCCATCCCTTTACGTTATTACTCTCGATCACTTTGAGAGCGTCTTTGTATGAGGAGATCGATGTCCCTCTTTCTGATTGATTCTCTTTGCTCACCGATAGTGCTTGAAACTGGGTTCCAACAACCTCCTCGGATTCTACGCAGGAGAATGATGATAACTTGCTCACTATTAAAGCTTGTTCTCTGCATATTGTGACTAACTTGTCATTCTTGACGAACTTCAGCTTCTGGTGAAGTGTCTAAGTGACTGCCCCAGCCTCGTGTGTCCAAGGTCTTCCTAATAAACAGTTGTATGTTGCCCGGATGTCCATGACCTGGAAAGTGACTTGGAAAGTGTGAGGACCGATGGTTATGGGAAGATCGACTTCGTCGATAACTGTTTTTCTAGATCTGTCAAAGGCTTTGACGATGACCTCACTGCCTCTCATCGGAGATCCTTGAAATGATAGTCGTATCAAAGTTAATTTTGGCATAACATTCAAAGACGATCCTGTGTCTACCAGTACGCTGGCTAAAGCATCGTCTTGGCAGTTGATTGTAATGTTAAGTTCCATATTATGATTTTTTCCTTCTTCCGGCAGTTCTTCATCACTAAATCCTAAGTTGTTGCAGGAAGTGATGTTGGAAATGATGCTGTCAAACTGTCTTACTGTTACATCTTGTTCTACAAAAGCTTGCTCCAAGACTTTCTGCAGAGCTTCCCTGTGAGCCTCTGAACTAAGCAGGAGAGATATCATAGAGATTCTAGATGGAGTTTGCAATAATTGATCTACAATTTTGTACTCGCTTTTCTGGATGAGCTTCAACATCTCATCGTTGTTCTTTATAAGTTCTGGATTACCGGATTGACCGACTTGTTGATTGGGAACTTCTGTTTGAGGTTCCTTTTCTTTGGCAGGTTCTTCAACTCCTCTGTTGAAGATCCGACCACTCCGAGTGACTCGACTGATGTCGACAATGTTCACGACGGAGGGTAATGGAGTTTCCTTTCCATTTTCGATGGTCGTTGCACCATACTTGTAAGGGATAGCCTTCTCTGATTTGTACGGTATCGGACCTGGTAGGTAGATAACCACAGGAGCTTTTTGATTTCTCCGACCGTTATAGGCAACCTCAATCAGTTCCTGGTTGGGAACTTTTCTACTATCAAGAGGGATTCTGGATTCATCGGGTAGAGGGATTATAGTGCAAACGTTTTGGTCCTCCCATGATCGGAGATTATGACAACGTCTTTGCTTTGATCAGGGAGATAGTCTTGTATCACGTTGATCGACCCAGCACTGGAACATGGTCGGACCTCTTTCCGGTCCAACTAATTTTGAAGAGCCGCTCTCATGAGATGGCATCCTTGGTTGTTCTCTAAGCAAACTCTACAGCACTCATAGTTGTGGGGTGGCATCCGGCCACGCCCGCTTTGTATGCAGTGCATCTTTACTAGATATGTTTCCATTAAAAGGATATCGTGAATTTGATAGCTACGGCTAAATTCTTCCTCTATTAAATTTAAGGCAGTCTTTTCATGTTGTGGTAACGGGTTTGTTTGAACATTTGGATTAGTATCTTTGAAAGATAAGATCCCGTTCCTGACAAGCTTTTGTACATCAGACTTGAAGCTGAGACAGTTCTCAATGTTGTGCCCTGATCCTCCTTAATGGAAATGGCAAGTTTGATCTGCTTTGAACCAAAAAGGCGAATTTTCCGGTATTGTAAGAGGAGTCCTGGTTTGGACGTGCCCCTTGGCCAGTAGAAGTGGAAATAGTTATGCGTACAACACCGGTATAGGGTCAAACCCTGATGGTCGTGTTGTACGGTTGTTGTTGTTGTACTGAGGACGAGCCTGCTGAAGAGGCTGTTGTGGCCTTTGTTGATATTATTGTTGACTTGGTTGGCTCTGAGCAACCTGAGGTTGATAAGTCGAAGCTGGTGCAGGGTTGATAGCGGGAGTTACTGCCGCTACTGGTTGATACCTTCGCCTTGGCTTTCCCAGAGAGATATTACTAATATCTTACTCTTTTTTCTTTTGGAAAGCACTACCGTATCTCTTAGTACTACTAGATGGCTCTGCTTCTTTGACCAATCGTCCTTCTCAGACTGCTTCTTCAAGGCGTACTCCCATGTTCACCATTTCAGTGAAGTCACTGGGCGCACTTGCAACCATTCAGTCGTAATAGAATGACCTCAGGGTTTTCAGGAAGATCTTTGTCATCTCTTTTTCCTCAAGAGGGGGACAGATCTGGGCGGAAAATTCACGCCATCTCTGAGCATATTCTTTGAAAGTTTCTTTGTCTTTTTACGACATTGCTCTGAGCTGATCCCTATCTGGTGCCATGTCCAAGTTGTATTTATACTGCTGAACGAAGGCTTCCCCAAGATCTCTGAAAGTACTGATCTTGGTGCAGTTTAAACCCATGTACCATTTGAGTGTGGCACCGATTAAACAGCCTTGGAAGTAATGGATCAGTAGCTGTTAATTTTCTGTCTGAGTTGACATTTTTCGAGCGTACATCACCAAATGACTTTAAGGGCAAGAGTTTCCTTTGTATTTTTCAAAGTCAGTCACCTTGAATTTGTGTGGTATCTTTACATTAGGGACCAAACAGAGGTCTGCGGCATCCTTTCTGAATAAGTCTTGACCTTGAATGACATGCAGTTCCTTCTGTATTTCCAAGAATTATTCCTGGAACTCATTCATCCTTTCGTATACGTCTTCGTTTCCACCAGAAATTGCTTGTGGAATTTGTCCTCCCGGGACAGTGTGTACCACTGATTATGGTATAGACATTACAGCGGTGACTCTTGGCGCTTCCATGCCCTGAAGTTTGTAACCTTCAGGAGTTGCTGTCGTAACCCTTGCGTCTTCACATTCCCGAAGTTTGTAACCTTCAGGTCCAGTGGTTCCTGTTGCAGTTTCTTGGTCTTCAGTGACCGGTGGGATATATCCTTCAGGGACAAAGTTGAGAGGCATGCCCCAGGGGCGATCTTTAGGCATGTTGTACTGAGGATGATTCTCATGTGTCTCCATTATGAGCGTAGATGTAATCTCTGAGATCACAATCCTTTGTTGTTGCTTCTGAGCTGCTGCCAGGGATTGCATATCACTGTGAAGTTTTTCCAAACTTTCCTTTAGAGCATTGATTTCTTCTCTCAACTCTCTGTTCTCTTCCTCTAGATCGTCCATTTTCTTTTGTCGATTGGCCTGAGTATTGTATGAGTGAGACAGTTTGACTCTAGAATCACGACATATACATGAGACTCAAAGATAAGAAAAAATGTGTTATGCGAGAATGATGAATGATATGCAATGATATATTTTTAGTTTTTGTTTTATTCAAAAAGAAACTTTAACAAATAGATTGCAAATATCATACAGTGGGGGAGACCCCTTTTTATTGAATTCGAAATATTGCAGTATGTTACAAGGAAAAAGTATTTTATGAAGTGCTGTAAGGAAAATGGCTAAGCTTATGGATCCTGAGTCCTCTCTGAAGAGAGCTCAGATGCTGGTTCCGGTATTTTCCTTTTCTTTGATCGGGGCTCTTCAGCCATTGTCGGGTTGTCAGTCCTTTTCCAAGTGAAAGGAGTGAGCAGATTTCTTCGATCTTCCTGACTTTCTACATTATGTTGTTCTAATATCTCAATCAGAGCATCCTTTTCCTTTAACAGTTCCTGAATCTTGGTACACTCTACATCGAGGATTCGGCATTTGTTTTTCTAAGAGCTCTTCTCACGTTGAACTTTCTTGAGAGCTACTTAGAGTTTTTTCGTATCAGACATGAAATAAAGAACAGATTCCTTTAATGGAAAAACTTCTTGGCGGGGGTAAGGCATCCTCAGCTTGAGGGCTCTAGTTTGTACCCAGTGGAGATAAGGCTCCATGGAGGTACAATTTGGTTTTCCTAGAGATTATCTTCCTTTCTTGTGAATATGTTTCCAGGCATGCACTATTTCCTTTTTTAGTGCCCTGTCATTTTCCTCTTCCTTGAAGAAAAGACCTTCCAGATGAATATTATGTGGAATATTCTTCATCGGGTATCCGAGTTGACGGCGATCTAAAATTAGATGATAGTTGATTCCTTCTTTAGTTCCAATGAGGGGTATGTTAGGGAAATTTCTGCATCTGTCGATGATCTCTATCCCTTCATAAATCCTATTATACCAATCTATGTCAGAGTTGGTAAGGGACATAATCCTTTATGACCAACGTAGAGTACTCTTATGATCCCAAAAAGCAGCAGACTTGGGTAAATGGGAAATGAATCATTTGTAGAGTAATGGTACACAGCATGTGATCATTCCTCCACTGTACAAATTCCTTAAGTGTACAGAATGATAAGCATCTGCGAGCAGGGTTGGTACGGGGTTTCCTATTAGAAATATCTTAACAGCATTGGTATCGACGAAGTTGTCAATGTTGGGAAAAAGGAATAACCCATATGTGAGCAGAACAAAGACGTCCTCGAAGGCAGTTATGGTTCCTATACTAGCAAAGTATAGAGCTTTCTCCATCAGGAATTTAGCCGGTAAACCATGGATTCCTCCTTTGGTGGTCATGTGAGCCATAACTTATGACTCGTCCAAAGAGATTGCTCTTGCAATGGCCTGATCCTTTGGAATTTCTTCCAGTCCAGAAAATGGAGCTCGGTCAGTGATAGGTAAATCAATCAGGTGGGAGTACTCTTCCAGTGTTGGTGCAAGCTGGTAATCTGGGAAAGTGAAACAGTGATAAACCGGTCGTAGAACTGAATCAGCTTAAACAGGATTCCTTCAACTACGTGGACCCTTAACAGAGACAATAGTCTTCCGTACTTGGCTCTGAAAGCCTCGGGGTTGGTAACCATCCTTGCCAACCTCCTTAAATCCTCTAGTTTCGGAGCCTTGAAGGTGTACTTGTGCGTCTTTCTTCTACCGAAATCCATAACGCAATCTCTGATATTTGCAATTATTATTTTAGTTTATTTTGAAAAAGATTTTCTTTCTTTGTTGTTTGAAAAGAGTTTTTTAAATGAATGCAAGAATCCAGTACACAAAAACATTGAAAAAACATGGGTTCAAGGGTTTAATGTCAAGAGCATGGAGTCATGGCTCTACCCATCCCCAAAGGTTGTACTATTTTGGTCAATTTTTGTACCTGTAGAATGGGTTCAAAGGTTCCCAAAATCATTGACCCCCTAGGGATATCAACAGCAAGCTGATTCACTCGAGCGAGCTGTAATATCCTAGGATGGATCTCATTTAAGTGTAGTATTACGTATCAACTATTCCCGATAGTCATCGCACTACCAAATGGTCATATGGTTAAAGCCTACTAAATCCTCAGGGTCACGGGTACCGCACTGGGAAAACGATGCTTTCACAACAATCGGTCGTTCAACATTAAGAATCCACACGGGTACCTTACCTGATTCGGTGGGCTACCAAGTTAGCTTGGTCGGGATTCACTCCCTACAAGTGTTACCTGTCCATGCCACCCTTATCTTAATGTTCTCTCAAACTTTCCACATGTGTATCAATCGCATTCCCATTTGACAGAAAATTAAACATGGATATCAAGTAGGAACAACAGAAAATATATATATATATATATATATATATATATATATATATATATATATATATATTATAGAAATTTCTAAACACCTATATCTCTTAGGAACTTTATACCTAGGACTCCCCAGCAGAGTCGCCATTTTCTGTAGTGTGCGATTTTTGTCGGTGACGCGGCCACCTTACCGCATTGGTTGGATTGGATGCTACTTTCTGATTTCCTATTCATAGATCGTTTAGAAAATTCTACTATTATATACTTATCGGTGTTTATCTGTCATGGGTTGGGAAAGTTTCTCCTTTGGGAATGTTTGAGAGAGTATTTTTGTTGATTTCGAGTTTTTCGATGTTTTTGGTAAGGTACTGGACCTAAGATTTTTTTTATTAGTGTGCTCGCTAAGATTTCGCAATCTTATGCCTACGTATTCCCGTTAAAGAAAATAGGGAAATCAGAGCAATCGTAGTTCCTCCTATTCTATGGGAGGAAAGATGATGTTTGGTGTCTTGTTCAAAGCCCAAGATTGAAGCAAAAGGTTATTTGTGTCTTGTTCAAAGCCCAAGATTGAAGCTAAAGGTTATTTGTGTCTTGTTCAAAGCCCAAGATTGAAGCTAAAGGTTTTGACTGAGAGAGAATTTGTCATCTCTAAAGGGAGATATCTCATCTGTTTATCACAGTTGTTGGGTAACTGATTATAAAGGAGAATTACTTTAACTGGAATATATGGAGTCCAGCAATGTCATAATTTCCTTTATAAGGGATTTGTCCTGAAGGAGAAAGCTTTAACTCAGTGTTGAGCAATGCCATTTTTCCTTAGGAGTCTTTCATGCTAAGAGAGGGGCATTGGCTTGGATGTAAATAATCCAGAGGCTTGCCACTTACAGCTGTTAGATGAAAGAGGAAAATTACCAGGATAAAGAGGGACTATATCTTGGATTTTTGAATCAACAAGTGTGCCACTTACAGCAATTATCTGGGATTAAGTTTTTTTTATTGTCTGTTTTGATGTGTGATTGTACAGAGAAATGTCTTCCTACAGAGAGAATTTGATTTCCTCTGAGGGGATGTTGATTTTTGTATGCCTTGATTAAAGCCCAAGGTTGAAGCTTAAAGGTTGACTCTGTTTAGGGAGTTTTATTTCTGTCTTGTACAAAGCCTAAGATTGAGGCTGAAAAGAGACTGACTCTTTTGGGGAGATCATTATACAAAGCCTAAGAGGAGGCTGAAAAGAGACTGACTTTTTCAGGGAAATACTTTGTCTGTCTTGTACGAAGCCCAAGATTGAGGCTAAAGGTTTTGACTCTACTAGTGAGAGGTTTTATCTGTCTTGTACAAAGACCAAGATTGAGGCTAAAAGAATTGAATCCAATTGGGGAGGTTTTATATGTGTCTTGTACAAAGCCCAAGATTGAGGCTAAAAAGGAGTTTGACTGACTCAGCTGGAGAATATTTTATCTGTCTTATACAAAGCCCAAGATTGAGGCTAAAACTGCTGAGGAAAAATCATTATACAAAGCCTAAGAGAAGGCTGGTTGGGGAATTTCTTATTTGAAGCCTAAGAGGAAGCTAACTTCTGCTGAGGATTATTGAGATCCAGAGACAAGTCCAAAGTAGGGAATCAACTCTTGCTTAGGATTACAGAAGAGTTGAAATATCAGATGCCTTGAGGTTCTGATTGAGGGTGTATGGTGGTAACTTGACCCTAGCTGGGGAAATTTGAAGTGAGAGTTTAAAGATTGAGTTTTGAAACCTGTGGAGGTCTTAACTCTGCTGGTGATTAATCAGGGTTTTTCCTGTGTTTTTAGGAAACTTGAGGGTTTTTTTAGATCCAAAAGGAGAGAGACTGTCTGAGTCTACTGGTATGAAAAGGTTTATCTTTGCATGATGCCCAAGAGGAGGTTGATGTTTTAAGGGATGAGAATCAACCCTAAACTGATATGATGTTTTGAGATTCTGACTCTATGGGGGATTGAACTATCAAAAGATGACTAGGTCCTGTCCTATACCTGTAGGAGGTCTTCGGGTCCTTGTACTAAGCCCAAGAAGAGGCATGAGAACTTCTAAGAAGCCTGAGGGTCCTTGTATAAAGCCCAAGAGGAGGATGGGGATGCTTTTAGGAAGTCTGTGGGTCCAAACCTAAGAAAAGTTCAAGAAAGGTTTCACCGAGAATAATCCTTTCTTTAGTGAACAATTCTAGGGTTTGAAGAAATTCAAGAGAGGTTTCACCGGGAATTAATCCTCTCTGGGGGAAATGAATATCTTAGACAAATTTCTAGATAGTGACAGTCTTGAGAAAAATTTCACCGGGAATAATGCTTTTCTCTGTTCCATATTGTATAAGCCCAAGAGGAGGCAAGACTGTATCTGGAATTTCCTATGGGGAACTAGTTTTGACTGTGTTGAAAGAGTGACCACTGGTTTGATCTAATCCTAGACCTAATTGCTGGGAAAAACGCTAAGCAAGATATACAGGCATATATATACAGATGAAATATATATGAGCAAGTATGTAAAAGAAAGCTGGTAGAACTTACAGGTGAGCAAGCTTCCCATAAACACAGTTGTATGGTTAGTTATTCAAGAAATTGAAGAAAGTTTTGATAACAACTATGGATTTGAATCTAAATCAAAAGTGAAGTTGTTTTGAAAGGAAGTTTGGGGCTTATACTTAAGGAGATGCCCAGTTGAAAATTGTTTGAAAAGCGGCGATCGCGCCGAGATTTTTGAAATCGTATCGGGACTTATACAATGACTGAGGCCCAAAATGTTTATTTACAAAGGGATAGGACTTACACTCTATAAAGAGGCCCAAAAGTTTATTTTATACAAAAGATGGGGCTTACAACTCAAGGAGAGGCCCAGATGAAAAATAACGATCGCGCCGTTATTTTGAAAATCGTGTCGGGACTTATACAATGACTGAGGCCCAAAAAAGGTTTGTGTGACAAGGGATGGGTCTTACACTCTATTAGAGGCCCAAAAGTGTCTTTGAAAAGAAGTTTGATCAAGAGAAAACCCTAATTTCTTTTACAAATATAATTTTCAAAGAAAAATAAGTAATAAATGATATAAAAATACCAAATATATTGAAAAACAAGTTGTAAATTTTGAACAATGTTTTTAAAAATCTTGTTTAATCACATGACGGCTTGAAATTCAATTGGTTTTGAAAAAATCAAGGTGAAAATTTCATTTAAAAATGTTTGAAAACAAATAAAATGAAATTAATTACAAAAATTCAAACTATATTAAATAAATAATATAAATTTAATTTTTTTTGTGGAATAAAATATTTCAACATTTTTGTGAATTTTCAAAAAAAGAACCAATAAAAAATAATTAAAAATGAGAGAGAAATTAATTTTGAGATTAATTAAAAAAACCATAAAAATATGAAAAAAAATAGCAAAAAGGGAGAAAATAGCAAAATGGTTTGGGTGGGTCTTGAACCTACGACCTCCCATCCAAACACACATGCGCGCTACCACTGGGGTGGTGATACATCCGTGTATCAAAACCACCCCATAAACATATATGGGTGACAAGGTTTTAAGCCTGACCAAGGCGCCTTGGCCTGACCCTTGCCCAAGGCTGGCCTGATTTTAAGCCTCTTGCATGAAGGACATAACTCCCTTAATTCTCCATGGATTTGGACAAAATTTAGATGGACCCTGCCTAGAATTTCATGAGGAATTTAATGGTGCTTTTGGAATTTTCTGAAAATGCTTATATTTTAAAACCCGGTAGTGATTTCAAAAAAGACCAAGATTTGCAAGTTCTATGCTATCACATCATACAAGCAATAATAGCATGGTAAATTGGTTCAAACACAACACATATGATATGTATGAGATGTCTATGATCAATGAACATCAAAGAAATACATAATTTAAAGCGTTCAAGTTGTCATGTACTTACCTCTTGAAGCTCCTTGTGCAATCTTTCAAGATGCTTGTGCCAGAAGTGATCCAATGCTTTAGACACCTTTGATTGATCCCTTAGAAGCTTTTAGAATGATCAAAACCAGCTGGAATCCTCAGGAATAAGAATTGGCTCTTTCTTGCAAAAGTGGCAAAAGTGACCAAAATGGTATCTCACTCAAATGATGTTACAGTTGAGGGAAACTTGTTGGAACAGTTTGAGGATGATATTTGGAGTGTGTTTGTAGCTTTATTTGGTTTTGAAAGTGACTAAATCAAGACATTGCTTGAAAAATGAAAAAAAGTCAAAACTTGAGGTTTTGGAGGTTGACTTTCTGATTTTGGTGTTTCAGATCAAGGATGAGTGTTTGAACAGCTTATATATGATACATTGGATGTGTTTGGATCATGAGCTGTGGTGGAATTGCTCTCTAACTCAAAAATTCAGTGGTGACTTGCAAAAGAAGGCATTTCTGGATAATGAGAGAGATTTTGAGGAAAACAAGTGTTGTGGTGCTTTGGTGTACTCAAACTGATCACAATTGATGTCTATTTATAGTGCAACAAGTTTGTTTTGGCATCAATAGTGAATGGAGGCTTGGACAGTCCTTTGGCCAATGGTGATCAAAAGGAATCTCAAGTCTCCTCTAGCCATTGACTTGAGGTTAGGGCACAGGCTATGAGTCCTCTAATTCAGAGATAAGGCTTGACTCAATTCAGTTAGCAATGTCTTGATGCTTGCCACCTTGTGAATCCATTGAAACAAAATTGGAGTCTTTGAGATTTTTAGCCTTTTTAGGTGCCACATAGCTACATGTAGATTCTTGGACTTGGGAGGATTGTGGATCAGACATTGTCCCTTAGATGTTATCCCTTGAGGTGTCCAAATAGATAACAAGACTTGAATTTTTCTAATTTAGCTAATTCGAGCAAATGCACAAATCTGCCTTGGGAAGAAACCAATCTTTGATGCCATGTTCCAAGGGTTGTAACTCCCTACCTAAATTGAATTTGGAGATGATCTGGTACTTGTTGGAAAGCTCTCATGACATACTTTAATTTTGATGTTCACAAATGGAAGTGGTCCAGCTTGGATCAAGGTGAAAAATGGCCTCAAAGTTTGGAAAAAGTGAAACAGATTCTGACTTGTTGAAAATTTTACTTAAGTGTTGGAAAAAGTGGTCATTTCCACTTTTTGTGATTTTGATCAATCCATAACTCAAAATCCATGAGGATTTGGAATCTCTTGTAGTTGACATATTTGAAGTATGTAAGATGAACTTTCATTTGAGCTTTGTAAAGGAGAAAAAGGCCTTGTGGTTTAGGAGTTATGACCTTGCAAAGTTGGTACAAAATCACTTTTGTTCCATAACTTAGAAAAATTTTGGTTTCTCATGGTTGCCCCTTTTGCAAGAAACCTCACTTTTCTTGATTTTTCTTAATTAATGATGATCAATACCATACATTAACATTGTTTTTGACTTTGGGGAACCATATTTGTGAAAAATTCCAAAAAGTCAAACTTGATTTTAGGCACAGTTGACTTTTTGTCAGATGAATTCCAAACTGTGTGATCCTTTAGGAAATCAAGTTCTTGACATAATCTAAACCTAATGGATGGATTCCATAGGTGTTTTAGGGTGTTTTGAATCATGTCCCAAGGTTTGGGAACATGTCTTTGTCAAAAGTCAAAGGCAAGTTGACTTTTTCTTCAAAACCTTAATTGTGGTCCAGATGAGATTGAAACTTGTGAATCAAGCTTCTTGGATCAATCCATTGTTGTAAATGGATAAATGTAGTGTATTTGAGGCCCTCAAATCATGTCTTGAGGTCTTGGTTCATGCCTTGCCTCAAAAGTCAATTTAGGGGTGAATTAGGTCAAGAAACCCTAATTCCTGATTTTTCATGAATGCATCCCCTGAGGCTATTTTGACATGATAATTGGATCCATGAGATTCCTTGGAGTATCTTGGGTTATGCTTTGAAGTATTGGCTCATGCCCAGATGAAAATTTTCATCTGGAGGCCTTGGTCGACCAAAACCCTACTTTGGTGACACTGGCGATCTTGAGGCTTAATCCACTTAGAATATTGTAACTTTGTGCTTGATTCTTGACGTGGGAGTCCTCTTGATCCCTTATGGGTGTTTGAGAGGTTAGACAAGTTGAAAATCATGTCCTTTCTTGATTGATCTTTTGTCTAAGTGCCTAGAGAGGGGTAGAAACCCTAACCCTTGATTATAGTGAATGCTCAACTATCTTTGAGGAGATTGATGAGGCATGATGGCACATCCATATTGTGATGATGATTCTCACAATAATAAGAAATCTTGGTGGTCAAAATTTTGGGTATGACAGATGCCCCTATTTAATCTTCTTGGACCCAAAGGTGTGAATGGCGAAGATATTCAGACATTCAGGGTGCAAGAGGATTAAATATCGGAATACCCAAAATTTTGACAGTGGTTAGCAGTTTGCGCATCCATCTTCTTTTGCTAAGCAATGTTACTTAGAAAAAGGTAAAACTTCCCCCTCGATCCTGGTATTCGGCCACGGAATTGGTCTAGGTTTCTTTTGAAATAAACTTCCCCTCGATCCTGGTCTTCAGCCATGGAACTGGTCCTAGTTTCTTTTGAAATAAACTTCCCCTCGATCCTAGTCTTCAGCCATGGAACTTGTCTCAGTTTCTTTTGAAATAAACTTCCCCACGATCCTGGTTTTTAGCCACGGAACTGGTCTCAGTTTCTGAAATAAACTTCCCCTTGATCCTAGTTTTTAGCCAAGGAACTGGTCTCAGTTTCTTCTTGTCGAGTTTCTTCCTTGACAAGGGATGTTATTTGCAGCGGTTTTCATCAAACTTCTCGCTGAGTTTTACTGGGGAGACGCCATTTGATGGAAAAAGTTTGAGGTCAGACTTGCTAAGGGTACCCATTTGTCTGAGCTGTAGAGGTGTACAAACTTCTCTGTTGGAGATGCCATTTGTTGACTCTACTGGGGAAAAACGAGTCTCGTGAAAGACTGCTTTTCGCTCGGGGATATTACATCATACTTTTCTTCGAGATCTTTTCGGAGAAATGTCATGTGATGTAATCCAATTTTGAGGTGCTAATGACTTCATTAACATCGACTCTTCTGGGAGAAAAACCGATGTATTGCTGAGAGTTTTCGCATATTTTAATTTTATTTAAATCTAATGGTTATAAGTATAGTCTCCTCTCACTTTTGGTAATAAATATATTCTATTTTATCAAATCACTATTCCTTCCTTATTATAAAATTAAATAACTTGCTCTTACTGTTTCTAACAATTCACATATTTCTTTCTATTTAAAAAAGACGTGATTATACATTTTTTAAAAAAATATTATAATTAAGAAAAAATCATCTAATTTTTAAACAATTTTCTTTTTCTTTTTAATTTACATTTTATTCTACTCCCTTAAACAAAATAATAATATTGATATATTTTGAAATAGAAATCAAAACATTACTAAAAATGTGTATTTAAAATAGAGTTTAATTACTATGCACTGACAGTGTAAAAAGTTTTACACTATCAATACATCACCATCATCCGTTTGGATTACTTTACAGATTATTAAATTAAAAGTCAAACGCATCCTTACATCCAACGGTTATAATTAACTGACAGTGTAAATGTCAGTGCATTTCAATTAATTCCTTTAAAATAACTTTTTTAATTACAATAATGAGTAGATAATTGTTAATCGCAAAAAAAAAAACTAAAAAAAAATATAAATTAACCAAAATTTGCTTTAAAATGTTTAATAATGAGAGAAAACTTATCAATTTCATTTTTCACTTTTTGGATTTTTATTTTCAATTCATAACATAATTACTATTATTATGTTCTCATTACTCATTATTTGGAATTTTTTCTTTTTTAAATATTTTTTTAATATTATTTTATACTATTCATAAACTTATTAGGTTTGTAGTTCAAACTGTTTAATAAAAAAAATTCAAATAATAAGTAACAAGCACATTATAATTATTTTGCTAATAAATATTTTTATATAAAGTGAACGGTGAAATTGATAAATTTTCTATTATTTTTAAATATTTTCAAACAATTTTAAGGTCATTTTGTTTTTATTTTATATTTGGATTTACAACTAAATTATTAAGTACTCACTAAAGTTATTCAAATTTTATATTTTGTATATACATTTTTATTATTATTTTGTAATCTATTTCGAAATGTATCAATTTTATTATTTATTTTAAATGAATAGAATAGAATTTAATTTAAAGAAACTTAAATTTGTTTAAAATAAGGTGAAATTATTTTTCATTAAAAATTATAATGTTTCTTATGAAATATTTAGAATCATGTTTTTTTTAATATGAATAAATGTGAATTGTTAAAAAAAGTGAGAGAAACTTATTTTATTTTATAAAAGTAATGTATTATGATTTGATAAAATAGAATATATTTATTATCAAAAGTGGGAGGAGACTATAGTAATAATCATTAGATTAAAATAAAATTAAGGGTTAAAAAAAGTGTAATTGTTAGTGTAAATTATTCGTGTGTAATTTGACAATATTTGACGAATCTATGGGTTGTGTGATGGGCCAGCAAGATAAAACTGTCAAGAAAGAGCATGACATCTTACTATATAAGTAAGAAGTTCAACGACTGTGAGACCAGATACTTACTGCTTAAAAATACTTTTTGTGCACTCGCATAGGGTGCTCGACGCCTCAGACAATATATGTTAACCTGCACAACATGGTTAATCTCTAAGATGGATCTGATTAAATACATATTTGAGAAACCATCTCTCACCGGCAGGATTGCCCGATGGCAAATGCTATTATCAGAGTACAACATCAAATATGTCACTCAGAAAGTCATCAAGGATATTGTGCTGGAAGATCATCTTGCCCATCAACCGATGGAAGATTACCATCCCTTGAAGTATGATTTCCCATGTGAGGATATCATGGTCATAAAAGATTATGAGATCCCTGGACCGGACGAAAGATCCAAATCAAGGGAGCGATGGACTCTTATGTTCAAAGGCGCTTCAAATGCTACAGGCCACATAATTGGGGCAATGTTGATGTTTCCCAAGAACTTTCATATGCCATTTACAACAAAACTGTGCTTTGATTGCACTAATAACATTGCTGAGTATGAAGCATGCATATTAGGACTAGATGAGGCTATTGACTGGAGGATCAAAGTCCTTGAAGTGTATGGAGACTCCACTCTAGTGATACACCAAATCAAAGGTGATTAGGAAACAAGACATCCAAATTTAATTCCATATCGGGATTACATGGCATTTAAAAATTTTAAAAAATTAAAATAAAATAAAAAATATTCCATTAAAAATTTGCTGACAACATTTATTGAGAGACCAAAATAGAAGAATCTAGGCTTAATACATGCGTTTAGTCCATAAACTTAATTTAATGTTCTATTTTAATCCCTTAACTAAAAAACGTTACAAGTTAGTCCCTTAACTTCACGTATGTTACCTTATTTGGTCAGTTCCATCAATTTCAAGCAAATAAACGTTAAGTTTTGGTGACGTGGCGTAACACCAAGGTCATTGTTACAAATTTGAATCAGTATGTGTAGTTAGAAACTGATACACTATTTAAATTGTGTGGGGTTTGTTTTCGGAGGTTAAAAATTCTTGAAAACAAAACCCCTACAGTTTAAACAGTGTATCCATTTTTAACTACATATCCTGACTCAGATTTGTATCAATGACTTTGCTACCATGCAACATCACCAAAATTTAACTTTTTTTTTCTTCAGAAATTGGCGGAATTGACCAAATAGGGTAACAATAGTGAGGTTAAGGGACTAACTTATACCCCCTCTGTCACAAAATAATTGCCGCATCTTATAAAATTATTTGTCCCAAAATAAGTGTCACATTTCAGTTTCTAATGCAATTCTAATGTTTATCTTCCAATTATACCTTCTAATTAATACTCTAAATTTATTATTCTCCACTCTACATTTATGATAATTCGAATACACCAATAGTAAACAAGGATAGTTTGGTAAAAATACTATTATCTCTTTCATTTATTACATTTTCTTAATCTATGTGAAATGATCAACTATAACAATTATTTTGAAACGGAAAGAATGACTTTTTTTAGTTAAAAATTAAAGCGAAACATTAAATTAAATTAAGATACTTTATTACTTCATCCGTTCCTCTTTAAGGTTTTTTTTTAGACATACCAAAAAAGGTAATATGTTATTTTTTAAACAATAATTATCTTTTTTGGTTATTTTACCCTAAACTTTTTATTAATTTATTTGAATTTTTTTTCTTTATAATAAATAACTAAGAGTAGTTTTGACAAAATAACAATTAATATTACTTTGAATTTTGAAATAACACTTAAAAATAAATAATTTTTTTAAAAAGTGACAATTGAAAAGGAAGCGGGGAAATACTAATTATACCGAGAATCTATAAAAGGAGAAAGAGAGAAATCTATAATTTTTGTTTATTGGAGCGTTTTTCCACCACGGCAGTTGATTTTTTATTTATTAATACTCTTTGTGTTTTTTATTATAAGTCATTTTTTATTTTTAATACATATTAAGAAATGTAATAATTATAATATGGAAAAGATTAATTATGATATGTTTTACAAAACTGTCTCTTATTAATGATATAGGAAAGACAAATTTATATAATTAAAAGAAAAGAGAATAATAAACATTTAAGGGTATAATAGAAAAAATAACATTAATGATGAATTAATATTATACCCTTTAATGATTATTATAAATATATTTTTTTTAATATATTTGAAGTTAATGTATCTAGTTCATATGGATTAAATATATTAATTGTCAAATGTATAAAAAAAAATTAAATTTGGTTATAATAGTGACTAGATGATGTAAATAACATGTTAAAATTTATATTAATTATTTAAAATTTATAATTTTAGATTCTTTAATAACTTTCTTTAATTTATTTGAAAATAATTAACGCATATAAAGTTGTAAAAATAGTATTATTATTTTTTATCAAAAGTATAGTAATATTAATTTGAGATAAAGAAATCTTAAAATACTTCCTAGTAGTATTAATAATGGAATGAAAGATGATATATAATGATATTAGCACCGACGGAAAAAAGCATAGTAGTCAGCGCCCTGCAACAGCCAGAGAGACTCCCACTGTCAAACTAAACCACTTCACAATTTCATCAAAAAGCATTGAATCGAAGAAACTCAAATTAGGGTTTCACAACAATGGAAGATTTCAGATCCAAATCGTACGGTGACGGAAGGATGCAAATTGAACCCTACTCAGCCACAGCAGCACCTTCAAACGGAGCTACAGCTACTGGTGTTTACGGTATGCAAGATCTGCGTTGTTACAGTGCTTCTTATGCTTCCTCTGTTCATCCAGCGCAAACACAGAGCCAGATGAGTAATAACGGCGATGTTAAGTTCAAGAAAGGAAAATCGACGAACGGTTCGGCTTCGAAGAGTTGGAGCTTTAGTGATCCTGAGATGCAGAGGAAAAAAAGAGTTGCTAGTTACAAAGTTTATTCGGTTGAAGGTAAACTCAAAGGTTCGATTAGAAAGAGTTTTAAATGGATTAAAGATAGGTGCAACAGAGTTGTTCATGGTTGGTAGTGTAAATTTTGATGATGATGATGATGATGATGCTTAGTTGAAATTGAAATTAAACCTAATTTAGGTTATGAGTTAGCGTCTGAATGGAAATTTCAATTAGGGTGTCCTATATATATTTATATGTATGAATAATTATTTGTTTGTTTTGTTTATTTTATTGGTAAGTGTTTATGTTTATTGCTGCAATGTAAACTAGTTATTGGATCATTGATTTGGATTGTAATATGGAAGAGAAATTGTGATTCATGTCTTCTTCAATATGTAGTTTGTTTCTGTAAAGAGTGTAAAGTGATAATATTTGCTTGTTTTTGTTATGAAATGGGAAGGTTTACTAGTAGTCCTTTTTAAGATTCATGCATGTTGGTTAATCACTACTTAGAGATTTTGCAAGGTGAATTTGTTTTGGTAAACATATGATGCAGTTCTTTTTAGAGATAGTTAATGTTCATGACCAAGTTTCATGAATGATTCTTCATAATTTGAAGTGTTTAAGCAAAGGAGTGATTATTTTTTCTATGTGTGATTAATGAGATTTGGTATCATGATTCATTAAGCAGCTAGTTCATTAAATGAAATTATAGGAGTAAATCTTATTCTAGATTGCCTCAAGATGTATTACCATTAAAACCAAGGTCTTGCTGATTGTTAGCTGAATTCTCTACTTAAATCATATGATAGGAAGTTGGCATATCAACTGAACTTGAACCCATTTATACTCTCTGAACTCACCCCGAGTTTGACGGGAAAACTCGTTTTTAACTGGATTTGTGTTTAGGTTTTCCCCAATTACAAAATATGGTGATGGGTTGGATAATGAGACACTAGTTCTCCGTTTTGATAATTTAAGATATTAGTGGTATCCTATGCTTTTGAATTTTGAATTTTACTTTATTATTTAAATATATGGTTGAAAATTTTTGATATTGTTTAACTTTTTTATTTGTAATGTAATTTAATATTAAAAGAAAAAAACTATTTCTATTGAAAAATTTGATTACCTGAATCCAAACACATTTGAGATAGGGTTAGAGTTCAATTTTTCATCCACAACGGGATCCGGATGGAGAATGGATATTTATTAGGAATTAGAATTTGAATTTGAGAAAAGTAAAAATCATTTTGAAAAAAGTAAAAATCGACTGTGTCCTTCAATTTCTCTATCCAGATAGTTTATTCTCCTACCACTTTATATCTTTATCTTTGTAATAGTGTAAGATTGTATTCTCTCCGGTATGATTTATAAGTAAAAGTTTTTTACAAATTTTGGTCTGCCAATGTCAACACTATCCACGTATTAATTATATTAATAATAGTGTTATCTTTTTTATATGAAATAAAAAATTTTAATACATTTAAGTATCAATAAGCGTGATAATTGTTTTTTAAAGGTCTAAGGTCGGAATAGCAAGATAATTTATCATAGATGTTTTTGACATCGATGTTCGAACTTTTCAAAGCACTGAATTAATACTTGTCTAATATTCTATCCGTTTTATATTATAAGCAAAAGTTATTTTTTAAATATATTAAATAATTAATATATTTAGTTTATATATTAGATCAAATACATTAACTATGTAATGTATCTAAAAAGTAACTTTTATTTATAATAGGAAACAGAAACAGAGGGAGTAGTAAAATAATCAAAACAGGCAATGCGTTGCTTATGTTACTTTTTTTTAGTTGAATGGATATCTTAGTAGACATTCTTTGATGACACTTCTTGCCTTAGGCGTCTTTGTTGACTCTTCACATTAGATGCAAGAATCATAAACTAAAAATGAATAACCATCTAAGGAGGGAATCAAGAATCTAGGGTCGGCCAATCAAATTAGAGGTCCAGTTCTAATTTAAAAATAGGTTAAATTAAAAAAAAAAAATCAAAATAATTAAAAGTAATATAAATATAATTATGTATCAACAAAAATAAGTTTTAATTATAATTATGTATTAATAAAATCTTTTTTTTTTAGAGATTAATTGAAATACACTGTCAGTGTAAAACTGCTTTACTTATACTGTCATCTAATTAGAATTAGTTATTTTGACACATATTTATAGAATTAAAAATAAAAAAAATAAAATAAAAAAATTATTTTAATAACCATTTCTTCTATGTTTCTCTCTTCTTATCTGTCAAAATAATTAATTCTAATTGAATGATAGTGTAAAATAGTTTTACACTAATAATATATTCCAATTAATAAAATTGGTCTTTTAAAAAATTTTGGAGCCTTCAAAATATGAGGCCCTGTGCAGGAGCAGAGGATCAATTAGCTATTAACAGATATACAGTTTAGCTTGACGCACTCCATGAGCCACTACAATTTTCCAACTTTGAAATAAATTGGTAAGAATATTTTACATGATATTGGTTTTCAAGTATAGAAAACAAAACGGTCCAAGAAGAATGAAGAGTAGGGGGTGTTGAGAATGATATCTACTTCTAATATAAGAATTTCAATTACCACATTTTTTACATTAATGCCCCTTATTAGTCTCATTTGAACGTTAAATTCATGTACTTTGTTGTCATTGAATTCAATGTTTATCAAATAATATTTAAGTATTTAAATAATTATTTAAATAATAATTGTGTCAATCTTAATTATCTCTTATTTCTAATACAATTTTATAGAAAAATCTGCTTTGCTTCTTATTCATAAGGCTGTTTTCACATTTATTTTTTGTCCTTTCATGTCCTAAATGAGTGTTATAGGTGTCTATACCTATGCATTGTATCATTTCCTATTCATTCTTTCGTACACAATTAATTTAAACATTGTATTTCATATATCTTAAATTAATTATTTTATTCATATATCTTATTATTAAATAAATATTTTAATATTATGTAATTAATGCATATTATGTTTCCAAGTCAATGTTTCAGATTTATACGGCGCATGCGGGTAAAAATAAGCCGGTGACCTTTGTATTTCTATGCATTATCCCAAACCAATTCATCCCAAACCAATTCACTGTCCCAAATTTCTTCTTCAAATACAAAAAAAATAAAAAATATGCTTTGCTTACAACTCAAAAAGGGGTCATTTACCTTCTTCTTTATCAAATCTAAAGATGCACCAAATTAAATTAGCATGTGTTCAACTTCTTCTTTCTCATTTCATTCAAATCTAAATATGTAATACATGTACAAATTAAATTTAAAGATGCACCAAAAAATTAGCATGTGTTCAACTTATTCTTTCTCATTTCATTCAAACTCATTTTAGTTTAAAATGACTCGAAAATTTGCAGGAACAATGTCACGAAAATTTGATTATATCAAGGATATCAATGACTCAAAGGAAACATGGAGGCTTGCTGTTCGTGTTATTGATGCATGGAGTGTTGTGAACAATAAAGGTATTGAGCACCTTGAAATGCTTATAATGGATTCAAAGGTAATATAATTAATTTTGCTTTCAGTTTGATTTTGAATTGGTTATGGTTTTGTATAACCCATATATAAATCTCATTATAATACTTAAAAATGTTTTTTTTTTAAATTAATAAGGTATACTGAATATATAAATCTCATTTTAATAACATCATGAATTTTTTATTTGATTTAGGGTGATAGGATTCAGGTGTTGGTCCGTAGTGATCTCACGCTTTACTGGAAACAAAAGATTAAAGAAAATATGACATGTATCATCAATAATGGAATTGTCTATGATAATGATTTTCAGTGGAAGTTATGCGACCACTTAAAGAAATTTGTATTCGTTGGAGGTACAACTATAAAAGAGGTTGAGATCGATAATATACCTCCTAATCGATACTTCTTTAAAGATTTTGCTGAAATTCGTCAAGGAAGTTGTAAACTGGATAGACTTGAAGGTCCTGTCTGAACCCTAAATGTTTAATTTACATATTTTATAAATATTTTGTATTCATATATGTTTGTTTAAACTGCAGATATAATTGGTGTTGTCCATGAAATAGTTAGTGTCCAAACAAACTCAGGAGGGAAAAAAGTGGTTGTATCTGTCATCCTAAAGGATTTGAAGTAGTATTTTTTATATTTGTTTTATATTGTTTTTTGAATTGAATTCAACACGTGTTATTGTTGTAATGTATTATATTAATTTTAGTTTGAACTGTCTAAACAGGGGCAATATTATCAATTGTAGTCTATGGGAAAGCTATGGATCTAAGTTCCTAAACTACTACAATGACAACAAAATTGTTGGAGCAATTGTCATTATTCTCACACATGCAATGATCAATGATGCCCAAGGTCATTTAATTTTCTTATTAGAGTTTGATCTTATAATTTGAAGTGCATTTTATTTTTATATTTATAGCAACAATTTAGAAACTTAGTTCTTTTATTGATTAATCATGGTAGCAATTTCATTACAGTTTCGAATGGATGGAATGGTTCAAAGCTGCTGATTAATGAAAATATCCCTGAGATCCAACACTTTTTGTCCAAGTATGTTTCATGGAAACTTTAATTAATATTATACATTATAAACAATGTTTGATTTTTACCATACTATTTTTTTATAGGTTACCTAAAACTGAACAGAATGAGAGGCCAACTCAATCAAGTCAATCGTTATCTCATTTGTCAGGTGGTTCACAATATACACCTCTACAAAAGTTTGTTTTCAATGCAACATGTATGTCCTTGAAAGACATCTGCAAACTCAAAAAGGTATAAATTACACTGTGTAAACTCAAATTTTTCTATTAAATAGTTAGTATTATGTGTTTATCTCTTATTTAATTATTGGATTGTGATTAGGAAACTGTCTGCATCACTGTTGCCACCACGTTGAAGATTTATGTTTCAAAATATGGCTGGTTCTACTATAGTTGCACTAGATGTTCTTTAAAAGCAATTGATCCTAAAAAATCGTACAATTGTAAATGTGGAGAAGAAGTGAAAGAGCCTATTCCAAAGTAGACTTATTTTCTAGGATTTAAAAATCATATCATATTTTATATTGAAGTTCAATTCACACTTTTATTTGTCAAATAACCCAGGTACAGAGTTGAGATGTATGTCAGCAATGGTGATGCAAAATATCGATTTGTTTTTTGGGATAGTGACTGTGCGGCTATTATTGGCAAGACAGCCAATGATATGCGTAAGATAATGTTAGAGGTAACATTATCTTGAATATTAAACCATTATTTGTTAATGGCAGTTGCATATTGAATGTAATTCTAGATTTTTAATCACTTCATTTGTTTATATATACACTATTATTTAGGAAAGAGAAGATGATCCTATGGTTTATCCTGATGACCTTGATAAGTTGTTAAACAAGAAAATGGCATATAGAATTAAGGTTCAGCCAGATTTCAATCAAGCATCTGTCAACAAGTTCTCAATGGAGGAGACATTTATTAAACAAATTGAGAATGACTTGAATGTTGATGAGGTATAACAGAAGAATAATTCAATTTATGAATTGATTTATAATACATAATAGATTCTTTTTGGTTATTTAATTTTTATAATATTTTCAGGACCAGTCTCAACTAGACACTTCAAAGGTCGTTACAAGTGAAGAAAATATGAATTTTCCAACTGTAAGTCAATAACTTCAATAAATTTGCATTAACATTGTATCATATAATATAATTAGATTGGTGTTTAATATGATATATTTGGATTTGATATATGAAGCAATCTTTATCTGCATGTGGAGAAAATGATTCTGAATTTACCAGTGCAATTACTCCAACCAAAAGAGTTTCAACTAATGAAAAATGTGAAGATGTTGACTGTGAAGTATTGGGAGCAACTCAACTTTCAGGAACCAAACCAAGTAAGAAAGTAAAGATTGAACCCAATAATTGAAATATGTTGCATGAGATACTGCTGATGGAGTTGTTTTGGTGGGATTTTTTGAAAGGCTGCATGAGACACTAGAGATGGAGCTGCTTTGGTAGGATTTTTTGAAAGCATGTTTAATTTAGGAAGTTTTAAATCGTTGGACAAGTTTTTGAAATATTTTGGTTTGCTTATTTTCAGTTGTTTATGCAATGTAATGTATGTTATTTTGCGACTTATTGGCGCCTTTATGGTTAGTTTCAAGCATGCTAAAACAGTTGGGTGAATTTTGAAACTTGGTTTGAATTGAATGATGTATTATATCCTTTATTATATAAGTCTTTGTTTACGGTGCAGAATTTGATGGATTTTAGAAAAAGTGTTAGCTTGATAATGGATATTGAGAATATATTTCATGTTAAGTTATATATTTAGTTAACTAAAGAATGGTCTCTCCTCATATTAGGTGTGTCTCATAATTATATTAAACTATGATATTTTTTCAAATTATTATTGATGTCGATGTGTTAGTATACATGTCCGGTGTCCGCGTGTGATTATAAAGATTGCCAATATTGAATTTTTAGACATCCATATATCATATATATACAAAATTTGTCATCCATACTGATATCATGGAGAGGGACAGTACATAACCTGCATATTTATATTACATAATCCAAATGGTTTTTAAATTGATATTGATCAACTTTACAATGAATCAAACTCTAAACTTATTATTTTGCTGAATTCATAATTTACTCTAAATTTATTAGTCCATTTTTCAATCTCATGTACACTTGAAGCAAAAAAATTTGAGTTACAGTTGCATCATGAGAGTTGAAATTGAGGAAATAGTCACTAAAATATGACTGATAATGTAAGAGTTGTGGTTGTAAGCTTAGGATGCAAACAATTTTAAGAATATTGCATGAATCTAAAGATATATTAGTTTATTGGTTAGATAATGTGGCGGAGCATTCATCCATGTTTACTATCTAATGAAAATATTATATTGGTGTTTTATTAGAGATTGGACTCATACTTAATATTGGTGTTTTATTATATTGGTAACGAGATCTCATACTTAATATTGGTGTTTTATATAATACTATAACTACTCCATGTTTACTATCTAATGAAAATATTATATTGGTATTTTATTATATTGGCAACGAGATCTCATACTTAATATTCTTCAATCTTGATAAAGATAGTATAGCTTCTATGCTATGCTTATTTCACTGCATACGAAAAAGACTAATGTTATATAATTAAAGATTTTTCTTTCTCAAATCTGCATAAAAGGAAAATAAATATTTTTAAAAAAAAATGATTGATTGTAAGATATATGAAATACAATGTTTGAATTAACGGAGTATTAAAGAAGGAATAGGAAAGGACATAATGCATAGGTATAGAGATCTAATTAATGCATGCCACACTCAATCCATTTTCCTGTCAGCTGTTTCCAAGTATTTTTAGTGACTTCCTAAGCATGGCAGTAGACAATTATGATTATTTACACAAACAACACATAATCTATGAGCTAGGTAATTATTACACAAAGTAATTAGCCTCAGTAACTACAGTAAATGATTGTACATTAGTAAATAGTTTAAATCATCAAAACACAATTTGGAGGGAACAATCTATTTTAAAGTGTGAAAAGTTAAAATTTTAAAACCAAGCTTCTTATTTTCATATATTTTGTTTCTATTAACTAACACAAATGATATTAGGCAATGCCATTTGAGTTCAAACAGTTACATTTGAAGGCAAAGAAGAGTAGCGTGAATTGTCCAGTTCTAATCTGCTACAACATCTAAGCAAAATTGAGGTTTGTCAAAACATTAATTTTCTTTTGTATGCTCATCTAAATGCATAAACATTCATGTTATCTAAAGAGATATCTAAACAGTTAGTTATGTATGAAAGAAAATTAAAGAATTTTTTGTATGAAGGATAAATTCCCATTGAATATATTGACTATCATGGTATCTAAATCTATCAATACCCCAAGCTGCAAAATTGTATGGTTATATAGAACATTAGAATTGCCTAATATATTAGAAATATGTAATCTGTGTGAAATTGTCTTAAGCATGTGATTTATCAAGGAAAGAAACTGATAATCTAAAGTTTGGTTAAGAGGGATCTAACTCAAATACTCCGGATAAATTCAATCTATAACTAAAACTCATTAAAAACTTGAAAACCAGTGCATAATTGACTAGATGTTGTTCAATAGGAGATTATCAGTACATTGATTAGCATATTGGATATTATAAGTTCAACTCTATAAATCCAATTGATTGAACCTATAGATTTTAATTTAGCACATTCAACTACACTCATCACAACTATTAAGTTTCTATTTCTAATACTTCATATTGTAGTTTATACAATATTATATATATATATATATATATATATATATATATATATATATATATATATAAACAGATTTTGTTATAACATCAAAATGAATAAGCTAGCTGATACATGATTTGTTTAATCCTTATGGAGTTCAACTCTCTCGGTTAACAATTTGCCCTTATGGTATTCAAGATAACAATATGCATTTGTGTTGAACATATTATATTATAACTTATTAGGTTGTTCAACTACTTTTGTATTTTAAATGTCAATTAGCAGTTTGTGTCTTGATGTTGAATATCCTTTTTTATAGCATATTGGACTGTTAATTGTTATGGTATAAATTATTTGCAGACAAGAACAAAAGATTGAGGCATATTGAGTAGTCACAGCAAAAACAAATTTTATGTATTCATGAAATGGATGAACAATGGAACAAAGAAAATTTGCTTTTTACTGATATGTTGAAGAAGAAAAGGGCGGCAAAAGCTAGGCTAAATAGAAAGAATATACTTCAACAAAGGAAAGCAAAAAGATTGAAAACAATGCCAAAAGAAAATACTCCCTCTTTATATAGAGCCATGAGCAAAGAAGTTTCAACCTTCAGATCAACACTAGCAGAGATTTCTCCAAACATACTAACTCATGGCTATCACAGTAATGAAGAACCTTTTCACAGCTATGTTGCATCAAGTTCTTTTCAACATACTGAACCTAATTCATCCTCAAACACTCAACCAAATACAAGGAAAAATATTAGATCAAAAAAAATATCATTCAGTCATGTGAACAATTTGGGAGTCAATTTAGCTAAAAGGTTTGACAACACATTAGCTAATACAACTCCAACATTATCAAATGCAATTCCATTGACAATATCTCAACCAAATTTACCATTTGACGATGACAGTGAAGATGAATATCTTAACGATGACTCTGAAGGTATCATCTTTACATACAAGCTTTTGGCTTTTTATTTAGATTTCCTATTACACTATCAAAATTTATAATTATTTTATATGACTTAGGCTACAGTTCAGATTCCATTACCAGCTTGGATGAAGAAGAATATTTTAATCCAATAGAAAATACTCAATCAGGCCAAATTGGTTCAGGTATCATTTTAGTTTTTTATATTATATTAAACACTATTAAATGATACATTTAGATAGTTATGAATATAATTATTTTACTTTTTGTGTTTGTGATTAGGAGGATATTATGATATAGGGGATCCAATGATTGCATGTCAATATTGTGGGGCAATTATGTGGTATCAAGAAAGAAAAAACAAATGCCGACATGCAGCTAATCCTAAGTTTTCTTTGTGTTGTGGAAATGGAAAGCTTCAACTTCCTCTGTTAAAAAGTCCTCCTAAAGTTCTACAAGATCTGTTATTTGACAATGATTCAACTGAATCGAAAAAGTTCCAACAACAGATTAGAATGTACAACATGATGTTTGCATTCACATCTCCTGGTGCAAAGTTGGACAATTGATTTAATAATGGTAGAGGACCTCCTAATATCCGAATTCAAGGTCAATCATGCCACAGGTTAGGTAGCATGTTACCTATGCCAGGTCAAAATCCAAGATTTGCACCACTTTATATTTATGATACTGAGAACGAAATTCAAAATAGAATACAAGGAATCAGGTATGTATATTAATAATATTAATCTGTTTTTTGATTTAAATTATTTTTCCACCCACATATTAAAGATTTAAATTAATTCTATGTAGGACAAAAAATGGAGTTGATGTTGAAACTGTGCGAAAACTCTCCGAAATGTTATATGAACACAATGTTCATGCACAATCATTTCGAATGGCAAGGGATATATTGAGTGAAGGAAATGTTCCTATTTTGAAACTTCGTCTAATTTCTGAGCGCAATACTGATGGAAGGATATATAATCAACCAACAGTTTCTGAAGTGGCGGCTTTAATTGTTGGAGATGTTGATCATGCAGAAAAAAGAGACATTATAATGCAGAAACAATGCGGCGAACTTCAAAGAATAGATGAGTATCATACAAGCTATTTAGGATTTCAATATCCCTTATTGTTCCCATATGGGGAAGATGGTTATAGACCGAATGTGAGGCATCGAGATAAAGGTTCTAACATGCAAGTTGAAGGTAACTTTCGGTTGACAGAAATAGAAAATGAAGATATACCATGGGAACAAGCCACAAAAAGGAATCGACTTACAATAAGAGAGTGGTTGGCCTTTAGAATTCAATCGAGACCAAATGAGGCACAAACAATATTGGGATCAAGAAGACTTTACCAATAATTTCTGGTTGATGGATTTACAATGATGGAATCGGAAAGGCTTAGGTGGCTCAGAAAGAATCAATCAAAATTGAGAGTTGGAAAGTATCACAGTTTGAGTGAATCTAACTCCAATGGTCAAACACAAGGTGCAAGCATAGGAAAGAGGGTTGTGTTGCCTTCGTCATATGTTGGTAGTCGTAGATATATGGACCAACTGTACTTTGACGGAATGGCAATATGCAGTTATGTTGGATTCCCTGATCTTTTCATTACTTTTACATGTAATCCTAATTGGCCAGAAATTCAACGTTTTCTTAGTCCGATGCATTTGAAAGCACATGATCGTCCAGACATAATATCTAGAGTTTTTAAGATGAAATTCGATGAGTTGTTATCTGATTTGACAAAGAAAGGTGCATTGGGGAAGGTGCTTGCATGTAAGTACAGTAACTAAACCAAATGATGAATTATTACTGTTAATGTTATGATAATTTTTTGTCTTACTCATTTGATTATTGCCAATCTTTTTACAGATATGTATACAATTGAATTTCAAAAGAGAGGGTTGCCTCATGCTCACATTCTCCTTTTTTTACATCCGTTAAATAAATATTCAACTCCAAATGATATTGATTGTATCATATCTGCTGAAATTCCTGATCAAGAAACTGATTCGGAATTGTATAACTTGGTTAAATCCCACATGATTCATGGACCATGTGGAAGTGCAAATCGAGGTGCACCATGTATGAAAGATGGAAAATGTTCTAAATTTTTTCCAAAAAGATTTCAAGCTGAAACAATTGTTGACCAGGATGGGTATCCCGTGTATAGAAGAAGGAACAATAGCTACACAATTACTAAAAATGGAATTCAAATGGATAACCGACATGTTGTCCCATATAATCCAAAGTTGTTGATGAAGTACCAAGCTCACATTAACATTGAATGGTGCAATCAAAGTACATCCATTAAGTACTTATTCAAGTACATCAACAAAGGGTATGATAGAATCACTGCTGCCATTGTACCAAATGAAGATGGAAATTCCATTCAGCAACGAGATAATGACGAGATCAAACAATACCTTGATTGAAGGTATGTTTCGCCAAGTGAAGCATGTTGGAGGATATTTTCCTTTCCAATACATGGTAGAAAACCAGCTGTAGAAAGATTGTTCTTTCACTGTGAGGGTCAAAATTCTATATATTACACTGACTTTGAGCAAATTAATGTCGTTCTCTTGAAACCAAGTGTGACCGAATCAATGTTTACATCATGGTTTGAAGCAAACAAAATGTACCCTGAAGCTCGAGAGTTAACTTACAGCAAATTTGTTTCAAGGTTTGTGTATGTCAAGAAAAAAAGAGAATGGAGACCCCGTAAAAAAGGTTACACAATTGGTAGGCTAATCTGGGTTCCTCCATGCACAGGTGAATTGTACTATCTGAGGATGATGTTAACACATGTAAAAGGACCACGAAGTTATGGTGAAATAAAAACTGTCAACAACATCTTATATGATACATTTTGGGATGCATGTTTTGCTTTGGGATTCATAGGAGATGATAGAGAATTTATAGCAGCCCTTAAAGAGGCAAATCATTGGGGTTCTGGTCACTTTTTAAGGACATTATTTGTCCACATGTTATTGTCAAGTAGCATGAATAGGCCAAACCATGTATGGAAGAGTACATGGCATATCTTAGCAGATGGCATACTTTATGCTCAACAAAGAATTGCAAACAATAGAGGTATGACTAATATTCTGACATGTTGAACATCTTATACTTTATTGTATTTTGATTGTACAATTATAACATTAATATTCTTATTCCATATCCTTTTGTTTAATTATAATTTTGGTTATGTGTTGAAAATGTCATAGATTTGAGGTTATCAGATGAAGAAATTAGCAATCTAACATTGATTGAAATTGAAAGTCGCCTTCAAAAGAATCGCAAGAGTTTAAAGGACTTTCTTGGAATGCCATATCCAAAAGGGTATGTTGTTGAACAGCTTGGGAACAGACTTATTTATGAAGAGTGTAACTATGATCCAGCTGAGCAACTTCAAGAATTCAATAGATTATATCAAAATCTTACATGTAGCCTTAAAATTCAGTGTTCTTACTGTTTAAATATGTTTTCTATTCTTTATGATTTCGTTTATCATAAAAGTTAATAAGTTTTTTCTTATTTGTATTATTAACAAGATGAGCAAAAAGATGTCTTCAAAAGAATAACGGAAGCTGTAAATAATAAAAAAGGTGGTGTTTTTTTATATGGGTATGGCGGCACAGGGAAGACGTATATGTGGAGAACTTTAGCTTCTTACATATGTTCAAGAAAACATATTTGCTTGACAGTTGCTTCATCTGGAATAGCATCATTGTTACTTCCGGGAGGTCGAACAACACATTCAAAGTTCAAAATTCCAATACCTACACTTGAGTCATCTACATGTAATATAGATAAAGAAAGTGACTGTGCTGAGCTTTTGAAATTAACCAAGTTGATAATATGGGACGAAGCTCCAATGGCTAATAGGTTTTGTTTTGAAGCATTAGATAAAACACTCAAAGATATAATGACTGGATCCAAGACTTCAGACAAAATATTTGGAGGAAAGGTAATTGTTTTTGGTGGTGATTTTTGGCAAATACTACTAGTTGTACCAAGAGGAAGCCGTTCAGATATAATTCATGCCACAATTAAGTCATCATACATATGGGATCACTGTCAAGTGTTGAAACTTACAAAGAACATGCGACTTCAACAAAATAGCCAGACTTCCAATGATTCTGAAGTGGAACAATTTTCAAATTGGATTTTAAAAGTTGGAGATGGAAAGTTATCTGAGCCTAATGATGGTTATGCAGATATTGATATCCCATTTGAATTATTGATCACTGATTTTGATGATCCACTTGAAGCCATAGTTCACAACACATATCCAGATTTTGGCCAGAATTACAAGAATGAAAATTTCTTACAGTCTAGAGCTATTTTGGTAGGAACAATTGAGACTGTGGATGCCATCAATCAGTATATTTTAGGATTAATTCTAGGTAATACAGTATTAGAAAATTTTGTATACATATAAGATTTAGTGTAAGCAATAATGATACTTTCATATGTTTTGTAGGAGAGGAAAGAGAATATCTAAGTTCAGATTCTGTCGATAGATCTGAAGCTGATGGCAATGAAGCTTTTGATGTACTGACTCCAGAGTTTTTGAATACACTGACAACTTCAGGGCTCCCTAATCATAAAATTAAGTTGAAGATTGGCACACCAATAATGCTCCTCAGAAATATTGATCAATCAGAAGGATTGTGCAATGGAACAAAACTTATAGTTACAAGATTGGCCCACCATGTGATTGAAGCAAAAATCATATCAGGAAAGAATATTGGAGGTATCATTTATATTCCAAGAATGGATATTACTCCTACACAGTCTCCATGGCCCTTCAAGCTAACTAGAAGACAATTTCCTATAATTGTCTGTTATGCTATGACAATTAACAAAGCTCAAGGTCAGTCACTGGACTATGTTGGATTATATTTGTCTAGGAGTGTATTCAGCCATGGTCAGTTATATGTCGCAATATCGAGGGTAAAGAGCAAAAAAGGGCTCAAGATATTAATTCATGATAAAGAAAATCAAGCATTGAAGTCTACCACTAATGTTGTTTTCAAATAAGTTTTTGAAAACTTATAGCATGTAAGTTCTATTCAAATCTTAATTTTCCCATTCAAATTCTGAGGTTAAACTGCTAATATTTATAAATAGAGATTTATCCAATACTGATATAGAATGATAATTTGGTGTAGGTTGCACTATATCCATAATACTTGGAGGATTAAAGTGAGTTTTTTGTGCTAATTATCTGTGTGAAATGTATGACAATATTAGGAAGAATTTTCAGCAACCATTTGGAAGTAATGTAAGTGATTTTTATACTAAATCTGAAGCATTTTGTGAACCTTTTTCTTAAATTGTGAACCTGCTCATGATGTTTTTATTATATATGTCTTTGTTTACAGTCCAGAGTTTGATGTACTTTAGTTTGATTTTGCCATTTAATTTAAAGTTGTGATTTTACTTTTAAAGTTATGCTTTTACTTTTTTTACTTGCAAATATTAGATTTGTAGACACCCATGTATCATATCATTCAAAATCTGTCATTCATACTGATATCATGAAGAAACATTATAACAGGAAGAAACATATTAGTAACCTGCACATTATAACAGGAAGAAACATTTCCTAATACCACCTTCATTCAAGAAAACTCAAATAAGGTGAAGTGTAACAAAGGCTGTCGAATACACCAGTTGCCAACACTCTAGGTAATCCAAAAACACCAATGAAGAACTCTAAAATTTAAAAAATGCTCACAAATCAAATTGAAAATCAAAGCACTACAAAGAAAAGTATTTTATACATCAACAAGTTCTATCTCTAGAAGTAAAATATAAGATTCATGAATTTATTTATGATGATTAAGACTACACCTTTCATCTTACAATTTGATTTGGTCTACCACTAATGTTGTTTTCAAAAAAGTTTTTGAAAACTTATAGCATGTAAGTTCTATTCTAATTTTAATTTTTTCCATTCAAATTCTGAAGTTATACTGTTATTATTTTTAAACAGAGATTTATCCAATCAACTACCTAACTATTAATGGAAAATGCTACCAAACCCCCTTAATTACCCTTTCATTAAATTTTAATTACCCTATTAAAAAGCCCTTATACGTCTTTTACTAATTGAAAAATCACTCTCCAATTACAATGCCTCATTTTGCCACTTGGCAGAAGTAATTTGAAATTCTTTTTCAAATTTTAGACATGCTTTTACCGGGTAACACAACAACCCTCTATTCGTCCAACATCCCCCTCTCTCTCCAACATCACCTTTTTTTCCAATCTCCTTTTTCAGACCTAACTCCTCCATCCTCATTCTTCTTCTTTCTTTCATCCATCTTCAATCTCGTCTACTTGTTCGGAATGAAACTGCTGGGAAATCTCGTCACCGACCAAGAAGAAGACGAAAGTTTAATATGAAACTGCTGGGAAATATTCGCCTACTTGTTCGGAATCTAAAGGCTTAGACAAGCTTCTGGTACTTGATTTGATATTGGTGTTTGATGATTGTTTTGATTTAACCTCCGATCTTGATTTGATGATGTGTTTTGACGTTCATCTTTGTGGTTTTTCTGTATCTCCTAGGGTTTCGTTGTTTTGTTCTATAGGAGTGTGATTTTGTAGCTTTTATTGTTTACAATTTCATCAAGTTTTGGTGTTGAAGCTTATTAGTTTTTGAAGTTTTTGTTTCGTATATCATGTTGAAGCTTATTAGTTTTTGTTTCACATGCTATTTTGTTTGAGATTGTTGTAGAGGACTTTTTTGCTAATATGTTTAAGAGATTATGGAAAAGCTCTTCTCATGATTTTCATATTATGTTCTTCAGGAAACAGAAGCCATGAGAATGAAATTGGAACCGGTGAAGCAGAAAAAGTTGATTTTTTCAGCTGAAGTTAGGTAATGTCTAATGATGATTAATTGTTTTTATGTTCTTCATTGTTTTAAGTTGATTACTCATAGAGCTTATTTATCACTACAGATTCTTGATGGTTTTATTCAATTTGGAAGTATACATTTCGTCTTTTTTTTGTGTGTTCTGCTGTTGATAATAATGTGCATCTTCTCAATTCACTTCCAGGTACTGTTATCAGAGAAGAGGTTGGCCTTACCTTAGACAAAGCTGATAAAGAGGTTCTGGGCAATGCTGCCAAGGTGGTCCTCACTAAGGATTCAACCACAATTATTGGTGATGGAAGTACCTAAGAAGCAGTTAATAAGAGAGTTTCTCAAATTAAGAACCAAATTGAGGTTTCCATCTCTCTCTCCCCTCCCACTCAAAACATTTGCATTGGATGTGCAAGGTTTCTTTAGAAATATTATACACCAATAATAACTAATGACATACTCTACAAATGAAAATATTTTGGAGTTTAGTAGGACTAATGTACAGTAGGGTCACAATGTATGTGTGCACATGTACATGACTGGTCTTATATAAGGGGAAACTACTTATAGTCTCTATAAAACAAGAGCATGGGAGATTGATGTTGTTTGTTGGGTTCTAATGAAATATTTACTCATTATTCAGGCTGTAGAGCAAGACTATGAAAAGGAAAAGCTAAGTGAAAGGATTGTAAAACTGTCTGGTGGTGTGGCTGTAATACAGGTAAAACGCCCACTGTCTGGTGGTGTGGCTTTAATTATTTTTCTTGTTCTATGAGCTCATATTTATTGACTTTCAGGCAGCTGTTGAGGAGGGTATTGTAGTTGGTGGTGGTTGCACTTTGCTCAGACTTGCATCAAAGGTGGATGCAATCAAGGATACCCTTGCAAATGATGAAGAAAAAGTGAGTAATTATTTGATATGGCAATACCTCGGTTTTCTTATGTTTTGGGTGCTTGAAAGTATATCATTATTTAATACTTAACATTCTGATTACGGGCTTACAATTGCAATGGTCTGGTGCAGGTTGGAGCATACATTGTTAAAAGAGCTCTTAGTTACCCTCTGAAATTAATAGCTAAGAATGCTGGTGTAAATGGTAGTGTTGTGAGTGAGAAGGTAAGGAAATCACCTTAATTTGGAATACCTGGTTAATCATTTTGCTTGTGCTGATGTAATTTGTGTATTGTATGTATAGGTTCTGTCCAGCGACAATCCAAAATATGGTTATAATGCTGCCACCGACAAATATGAAGATTTAATGGCTGCGGGGATCATTGATCCAACAAAGGTGATTTGTTGTTTGAGTGTTTTTAATTTATTTGCCCTTGAATTTTCAACTCTCTTTAGTTGCCTGTCTAATCAATTGAACTGCAGTTTGTTTACTATTCTTGTATTTTTGGGATGTTAGAGTTAGGTTTGAATGCCTAAATCAAATTGATTTTGTTTCAGGTTGGTATTCTGGTACAACTTGATTGGTCCAGACATTTTCTGATGCTCGGTTACTACACATTTCTCGCAACCTTTGCTGATCCTATTGTGAGGTAATATATTTATTCTACAAGAATGCATACAAGTTCAATAATATGATATATCTTTTATTCTGACATGTTCCATTCATTGCATTGGAAGGCCATTTCTAAATACAAAATGTACAAAATACCAGTATTCTTGAAGGTCTCTTAGATGATGGTGTTCTTGGTGTAAAGGTAATCATTTTAATGTTGAGAATCTATGGATTCTATAATCTCTAGGGTTTGATTCTAGAGCAAATATAAACCAAATTGCATTTCTGTTTCTCAAGCCATTCTGACTATTTTTGTGTGTTTTACTTGTTGCAGTCTTTTATGTGCCCTTCAGGAATCGATGACTTTCCGATGACTACAATTGAACAAATCAAGGTATAATCCTTCAGCATTTCTGTATGCTTATATCCATTATTTTGATGTGAGTTAGATTTTAATACATTTAGCATCAGTCTTATTTATTTTTTTAACATTAGGACACAACTGAAAGTGCTTTATATATCTGGCAGGCCGATACATACTTGATGTTGCTAACCACTAATTCAGATGCATTTTATCATCTTAAAGATTGTCGGTAAATGATGAGTCATAATCCATTCTTACTATTGTTGTTGGTGGTTCATGCTTTAAACCGACCACATGTTTTTGTTTAACAATTATCTTTCTATGCAAATTTGTAGGCGTCGTATTGAAATGGTCCTTTTGAAGTCAAATGTTCTTTGTGAAGTTCAGAGATCCTTTCTATGCTCAGTACTATTTATCATTCTTGCAACAATCTCTCTGCATCTACTCAAGCTGTGGTATTTTTTATATTTTCATTTTTTTCACTTCGTGATGTTTGACAGAAGAATGAAATCAGAGTCTAATGTTTTAGGATGCATTTTAAGATGTTGAACGTGTGTATTGAAGATAACTACATAGAAAGTGAGGATGATCTTGTAGCCATCAAGATGGTTGGGATCAATAAGGAATTAAAATGACTAAGCCTAGCAAAAATATTTCTCTTTTATTTTTCAATTATTTTTTCATTTATTTATGGAATCATGAATGCTCTTTTATTTTGCCCAGTTCTAAATTATTCCTCTGCCATTCGATTGATTATTGCTTGCCAGCATTCGTTTAAACATGCTTTGAAATTAGGTGGTTTTTATTTTTCTGACTTTTCAATTAATTTTTCATGCATTCAAGATTGCTCTCTTATTTTACTGAGTTTATTTCATTTTTTCATCCAAACAGGGTCTCTTTCATGGTCTGTTACTTTACTGCATTATCGATTTTTCATGATATCAGGGATTCATTTATGCATTACCATTTAATAAACATATATTGTTACTACTTCGAATTTAATAAACATATATCCAATAAAATGAAATTTGGTCTACTGTCTATACACCAACTTAACAAATGATATACACACTTTAGTTTGGTTTCTTAGGTTGATGTCAGGTTCAACATGAATCACCTATATATACAACTGGACTACAACGAGCATGGGAACAAGTAATACAAGGTATCGTACACCTATATCTGACAGTATAACACAACTGAAAAAAATCTCTTTGCTTGATTTTTAACTTTTACCAATGCATTGCTTTATAATAAACTGATATTATAAAACTGCAGATGGTGTTTTTCATCAAGACTTCTTTTATGTGTTTTTCTTCATGACTAATCTACTGCTAGCTTATAAAGACACCTATATCTAATGGACTACAATGAGCATGGGAACAAGTAATACTAGGTATTATCGTCACTACAACAAAAGTAAGTTATAACATCGCACCTTAGACAACGCTTTAATACAAAAGCGCTGCTATAAGTTAAAAACAAGGAAACTATTTATTTAAAAAAATAAAAGCGCAAAAAAATATAAGACCTTAGACAGCGCTTTGGTCAAAAGCGCTTTATAAGGTCTTATAAATTTTAAAAAAAAATTTAATGGAAAATATTAGACAGCGCTTTAGTTAAAAGCGCTTTCTAAGGTCTTATAAATTTAAAAAAAAATATAAGACCTTAGACAGCGCTTCGGTCAAAAGCGCTTTCTAAAGTTTTATTAATTTAAAAAAAAAATTAAAGAAAAATATTAGACAGTGTTTTCCTTAAATGCGCTTTCTAAGGTCTTAAAAATTAAAAAAAAATAAAATTAAAAGCGCTGTCTAAGGCCAACCTTAGAAAGCGCTGTCTAAGGTCCACCTTAGAAAGCGCTTTTATGAAAAGCGCTGTCTAAGGTCTAATTAAATTAAAATATATGAATAGTCAGTATTCATTTTCATATTTCTGCTCTTTCTTCTCCCGCATGTGAACTGAGCTCAAAACCCTTGCGAACTCAAACCTTCACCGTCAACCGTCCTCCACTGTGCCGTCGTTCGTTGTTGCCGTCGTTGCATTGCCGTCCGTCCGTTGCCGTCGTTGTATTGCTGTCCGTTGCGAACTCATTGCTGTCGTTCGTTTCAACAAGTTTATATGTTTATTATAAACTTGGAAAATGGTGGTAGTGAAGTTGACTCTCGGAATGTTTCTTACATCCTTTCTGCTGCTGGGAATTATACTCCTTTGCTGTTTGACAGCAATAATATGTAGGGAGTTGAATCTGTTTGTAATTTTTAGTTTGTCTATCATGTTCAAAGTGAATCCATCTCTTTGGTTTGTGTTGGTTCATGTTTTGGGATAATCAATTAGATAGAAGCAAAATGTCATGACCAAAATTAGAATTTCCTGGTATACCTGGTCCACATGTTTAGTTTTCTTTTTTGGCCTATTTTTTTGCTGATTCACAAGTGAAGTTTATTTCTTTAAGTTTTGAAGCCTTGAAAGAAATGAATGTATGCCTGTACATGAATTTTGTCTAGTCTCAGCAATGATAATGAGCACAGTTAATTTTTCCCAATACTTTCTCCAGATTAATCTACTTGTTTTTGAGTTAGTATTCCTTGTTGACCTATTATTACTTATTTGTATTGTGTTTTTCATATGTTTTCACCTCTTGGTGCTATTTGTTTTAGCATACCTTCATCTGAACTGCTTTGATTACTAAATTTGCACTAATAGCATTTGGCTAAGTAGTTTGATTAACCAACAATATGAGAACCAGGCTAGTGAATATGCCTGAAATGAATTATTATGAGATTTATATCAAATATATATGTGCATGTATTTGCATCACACCATTTAAGATGCAGTATCTGTCAAATATTTACGCAGAGTCCTGTGATATATGTTATTCATAGGATTCTTTTTGTAAATGTTGTGTTTATTGATTTATTTGTATGAATTTGTAGAAAGAAGATATCGAAGAAAGGTCCAAGTGACAAGTAATGGCATCAAGATCCTATGCTAATCTTTTAGACTTAGCTGGTGGAGGAGACTTGCTTGATATTCCTCACACCCCAAGAACTCTTCCAAGGGTTATGACGGGTGAGGGGTAAGGCATTTGGGATCACCCAGACCTCCTTGAATATTAAAAAGGGAAAGGCTGCTAGTAATTCAGAACTTCAAGCTAAATTGGAAGCACTAGAAGCTGAGGTTCGGGAATTACGAAAGGAAAAAGAAAGGGATAACGCTTCAGGTTTTAGAGATGGATCGGAGAAAGATAGTATCAACTGCAGCTTTCATCTGATTATTCCAGAGGTAGTTATATATATATATATATATATATATATTTATGAAATTAAATTAGTAGCTTAAATTATTTAAATGACATATATACACATTAACAATGGCATATTTATTTTTGGTTTTAGGGCGTTTCCCAATGTCAGCTCTTCTTATCTTCACCAACTTATCGGAAGGTTGCAAAGGGAAAAGTGTATAACAATGGGGTACAATTACTTCACAATAAATCCCTCCCTACTGGAAGTTTGAAAGTATCAATTGATATTGCTATAGAGGAGGAAGCACCATTACCCTATCCTGACGATGATTCGGATGTAACATTGGTGCGAGCTGCTATAGGGTCGTATGTTGCATGGCCGTCAAACCTCATACTCGTAGGATATGAGGTATGCTTAAAACCGTTATAAACCTTTGTTAACCTTAATGTGTAGATTCAAAGATTTTACGAGCATTTTATTTTCATTTTTTACATGGTAATGTTATTTAGACTCCAACAAGATCCAAAACAAAGGATAAGCGGATTCCGGAGCATACCGAGTCCGTTGTTTCAAAAAAACAGGTACATCACAATTATATGATATTTATGCATAGAAAATGTTAAATTGGATATCTTATACTTCATCTAACAAATTATATGATATATAGCTGCCTGGTAAAGAGATTAGCAACATTTCAACGCAAAAAAATGTTGGTGCTAAGAAGAGCAGGGGTAGCTAACAACCTATCTCCAAGTTTAGGTCGTGCCTCCAGACGTATCTACAAGTGACAAATATTATCACCGGAGGTGTTCGTCTTATACATATGGAGAAAGGTATCTATAGCTTTGAACATGACCAAAGTATTGGTAATGAAGACTTCGAGCAAGTTTTCAATCATGAAGAATTGGGCGTCACTGTTGTCAATACATACGTGAGGTACATACGTGAGGTATTTATGGACAACCAAGAAACGGAAAAGTTGTTCTTTTTACCATTTAATACTGGGTTAGATTTTCATTCTAAATTCATCTATTATAGTTTTTTTGTATTTTGACGTCGTGTAGAAAGTTTCCATCTAACACTTGTTTAATCTTACAGTAGACATTGGTTGTTGGTCGCAATTAATCCTAGCAGAGCAATGGTGTATTATCTGGATTCGTTAGGAAATGATTGGACAACATACCCGGATTTGAAGAAGTGTATTGACACGTAAGTGAGATTGTTCTAAATATGAATGTGTATATTTATTTGTTTGTTTATTTATTTATGTGAATTGTTCTAAATATTCACTTATATTTTATTAGTGCTATACAAGCTTTCCTAGCACTACGAGATAGCCATCTACCACAGCGGAGAGTCAACCCCATTATTACATGGAATTATGTGAAGGTATATTAATTATCACATGTTTTATTATATTAGTGATGCTACTTGATAAAACTTAGGATTTATCCATATTTTCTTTTCATTTGTAGTGTCCTCGGCAACGCAATCAAATAGATTGCGGCTATTTCATGTTGAGGTTTATGAGAGACACTCTTTTGTTGGATCGAATAGAGATTCCATCCGATGTATGTATTTCTAACTTATGAGTTATTTTAATATTAACGCATATCTCTCATGTCTAATGAAATAGTTAAAACTAAATCAAACTATGTTATATTATTATGTAGTACTTTGAAGAATGCAAGTGTGCTCATTACTCAATTTCTCAATTGGATGAAATTAAAGAGGATTGGTGTCAATACATTATGGAGCTCGGAATTTTACAAGGTATAATATTGTACTCTTACTTTAATTGATGAGAATTTAAATATGTGTAACTTTGTTTATGTATTCTTTTAATTGAATTACAATCTTTGTGTTTTCAGGACCTATAATGTAGATTTGAAGCAATGTTTTGGTTGAATGCAAAAGTACTAGTATAAGTAATATGTGCATTTGTAGAAAAAATGTAATGATTTGTAATTATAAATAGGTGTATATATAATTTTGGTTTGTAATTTTAAATATATATATTGGTTTGAATTGCCAATTGTTTTGGATATATAATTTTGGTGTAAATTGGTACATTTAAATAGGATAAATTGGATTGATTTGAATCTCCAAATTGTGGTATTTTTCTGAAAAAAATTGCTGGTTGAAAAACAGGTCAAATTCTGGTTGAAAAAACCTGGTAAAAATTGTGGTTTAAAAAAATTTATATAAAATTTTTCGTATACCTTAGACAGCGCTTTTGGTGAAAGCGCTGTCTAAGGTGGGGATTAGAAAGCGCTTTTGACAAAAGCGCTGTCTAAGCTGGACCTTAGAAAGCGCTTTTACCAAAAGCGCTGTCTAAGGTATACCTAAAAAAGTTCAAAAAGGTTGACCTTAGACAGCGCTTTTGGAGAAAACGCTGTCTAAGGTATACCAAAAAAATGTCAAAAAAGGTAGGGCTTAGATAGCGCTTTTGCTGAAAGCGCTGTCTAAGGTATACCAAAAAAATGTCAAAAAAGATAAGGCTTAGAAAGCACTTTTCCCAAAAGCGCTGTCTAAGGTATACCTTATAATGTCAAAAAGCGTTGTCTAAAGGTACCATAGACAACGCTTTTCATTAAATATACCCCCCTTTAGACAGCGCTTTTGGTATTACCCAAAGCGCTGTCTAAACCTATAGCAGCGCAGGTTTAGACAGCACTTAAAAGCGCTGTCTAAGGGCAAAAAAAGCGTTGTCTAAGGTCTTATATGTTGTAGTGCGTACACATATATCTGACTGTATAACATAGTTGAAAAAATCTCTTTACTTGATTTTAACTTTTACCAATGCATTGCTGTAATAAACTGATATTATAAAACTGCAGATGGTACTTTCAAGTATGTCTTGAGCTTCCAAATGACATCTCACGTCACATCCATTTGCCACAATATTGTATTTTAGAATATAGTGATTTGCTTCTATAGCAGTACCAACAGGCATTTATCATAACTATGTCTATTTGACTGCATTACATTATGATCTATATATGATATGAATTTATTAAATTAATATTAGTTGATTATTGAGTGACAATTATGCTTCACGATTAAGTTTTTTTATCTACAAGATGAGATGTTATAGCTGAGTAGCTGACTGTCATGGAAATTTATCCTGCAAGATAAGATGTTATACCTGACTGTCATAATACCTACTTACTTTCTGTCCCTTCAATATCATGTTTGACAACACTATAAATTTTCTTTGTATATAAAAGTAAATCAAGTTGTGTCCTCAAATTTTTAACTAAAAATTTTGAAAAAAAATCTGATATTGGTTCTTTATACAACATCAGAGTTCTAATTTGTGAAATTGAAATTGTATTTTCTTTTAAAATGAGTTTATGATTTTCCAAATAAAAAAACATTATAAGGTTATAGGCGTTTAGGTAAATTTTTTAAGAGAGTATGTTATAAAAGTAACTTTGATGTATGACTTCAATATACAACAATGCTATATTCCACCATTGAATTAATCAACTTTATTTTTAAGTATCACTCCCATTACAAATATTACTTTATTTTTTATCAAGTAAAATTTTATTTAATGTTAGAAATATCACTTCTATTTCATGTTACAATGTTCAGTCACTTTGATTTTATGCTCAGTGTCTGAAATATTTTCTGCCACATCTTTTGACTACATTAGCCAAGATTTTTTTTTTCTGGATCTCTAGGCTTAAACCAAACTGTGAACATAAACAACATACTTAATACAATAGTAGTAACCATTAACCACCAAAAATTATTCTTCATTTGTTTATATTGTAAGACACGAAATGAAAAACTATAGTATATTCTATTCATATTTACAAATAAATGTAATTACATTATATATTGTAAAATTCTCATAAAAGCTTTATTTAATCTAAGTTGGCCAATAAATAAAGCATATAAAGTATGAATTTGATGAGTGGAGAATACTACATTATTAACATAGATCACTTCCTTTTAAAAATATTGAAACCTTTTTATTGACTTTTTATTTATATTTTTATATAATATTTATATAATTTTCTATCTTAAAAATGTGATTGGAATAGTTCATAAAATTGTACGAGACACGACCTATTAGATTCCGCCAAAAAAATAATCATATATGTTGCTTTCAGCTACGTGACACGGAACACAATCAGTTAGATTTCATTTTTCCACTGTTATATAAAAAGGTTTATGAAATGACATGGAACACAACCAATTAAATTCAAACAAAAAAGCATGCATAAATATTGCTATGTATTTCAATATTTTCGATGTAATGTTTAAAATGTGAATTAAATACTTCATAAAGTGACACATGATACAATCAGCCAAAAAAATGCATAAATATTGCTTTTAATGTACACTTGAATATAATTCAGCTATCAATATATCTAATATTATATTTTATACTTTTTCTCATACCCGTGCGGATGCACGGGTCTTCTACTAGTATTTATATAGAATGATAATTGATGTAGGTTACACTATATCCATAATATTTGCAGGATTGAAGTGAATTTTGTGCTAATTATGCGTGTGAAATGTATGACAATATCTGGAAGAATTTTCAGCAACCATTTGAAAGTAATGTAAGTGATTTTTATACAAAGTCTGAAGCATTTTGTGAATATTTTCTTCAAAATGTGAATTTACTCACGATGTTCTTTTACTTTATCAAATATGCTACTTTGTAAAAGAAATCAGTTGTGTTTTATTGTATAAAAGACAAATTCTGATATAAGGTTAGTTTTAATTGTGTTTTATCAAAATAATAACAGACATGTGAGACATCAAGTAAACATGCATGCTACACAGAGGTGTTTATTTTATTCGGCTATCTTTAAATCATTTGATATATTAGTCTTTTATTTTAATATATGTTATTATAAAGCAAAATGATTGTTGCTACATCAATTTTAAATAGGTGTGTAGTCTATTTTGAAATTTTGATTTTGAAATTAACATGATGAGGAGAGATAAATGTAGTCTATTTGGACTTCAAAAGAATATATGCAATAAATGAAAAATTAAATTTGGTTAAATATAGATCACAATCAATTAAATTTTTAGACTTTACTATAATCGTTTTATGTATAATATTATAAGTAAGTTGAAGTGTTCTATAAGAATTATTTTTTATATGCTCTTTTTCTGCCGACTTTAAACGCTGACATTATTCAATACATCTGATCTTCAGTCTAAAGTGAAGTCGTGCTATATGGCTCTCAAGAAGATGGTTGTTTTTGTGTAGCATAATCAACCTTCACATTGAGATGTTTTGAAGTTTAAGTTTTTAAATATGAATTCATCAAACTTGATGGAAGTTATAACAATTTAGTCAATGTTATTTATATTAATGATGTTTATGTGAATACTTTTATGTCCAATTTATTTGTAGTCAAATATTTTATTATTATTTTTTCTTAAAAGATGTATTTTTATTTATTTTGTAAATTTCAAATTAATATATTTAATATTAAGCGACCCGTGCGAACGCACGGGTCTTTTACTAGTTAAGTTAAATGTGTTTCTAAATTAATAAAAATAAAAAATTATATTTAAATTTAGAATTCTCAGTCTTAATTCAACAATTAAAAATACTCTTGAATGTGTGAATACAGAAAATTATAATTACCGAATATGATCTCATAAACCTATAAGTTTTGATGAACTAGTTAGGGGTGAAAATAAATCAGACAAACTAACATAGATGTTTTTTTATCTATCCACCTAGTTAAACTTATTTTTAATTAGTGTCATATATTTTTTTAATTTAAAAAACGAAATCACAAGTCATAAAAAAATATAGGTTTATTTAACCTATTTAACAATTTTATTATTATTATTATTATTATTATTATTATTATTATTATTATTATTATTATTATTATTATTATTATTATTATTATATTTTAAGTTAAAATATAAAAAATATGACTTGGATATTTTGAAATAATTTATAAAGATAGACCAATAACATGGTATGAACAATTATTTTCTTAAATTCTTTCAAACAAATGCTGTTATATATAAGTTTAGACAAATCAATAGAAAGAAACTTTTAATTTTGTTGATCTTTTTATTTATTAGCCTATTGCAAAACTTATGTTACTACATAAGCTTAGACAAATTAATAGACACTAATTTTTAATCTAATTTATCTATATCAATTGAATTTTTTTACATATATTTAAATGAAATAGAATTTAAGTAGGTTATTAAGTTAATCAAACCTTAAGGTCAAACAGACTTAAATTTAAACTTTTTTTAACAAGACATTTAATTTTGGCAAATTTTAACTCGACTTAGCCTATCCATCCCCTTAAATCTAATGCATCTTACATTTTAGTCTTTCCTTACAAATTACAAGAGAATTGATTTTGTGATATGATGGCTGGAATTTTGTTGAAAACAGCATGATTGTGCTGTGTTTATGATGTTGACTTGATTATTAGAGGCACTTTTTTTTTTTTTTTTGTCATAAGCAAGGTAATTAAAACCGGATCGACTATTGAACCGGTATAAGCTGGAGTTTAAGATTTTAAGGTCTGACCGGTTGGACCGAGGGTCGGACCGGTATTGTATATGTTATATGATTTACTACTAGTTCTTTATCATATAGATTGGTGAGTTTTATTTCCTATAATTTTTTTAACTAAAATCAGTTTGAGAAAGAATTAAAAATGCTAGAATTTTGTATCTTATGCAAAATATATTAAATGGTACTTGATTTAGGCCAAAGAATATTAGAATTTAAGAAGAAATATGTTTTTTTAGCATTGTCAACTTTGTGAAAGTGTGATCATAATACTATTAATGAATTATGTCTGACACTCAAATCCTTAGAAAATAAATTGGAGAGTATTATTTATAAAAAGAATTCTAAGCCTTATTATCAAGAAAATCCAAATTTTGAATGGGTTAAAGTGAAGTCTTCAATTATAAGATTAATTTGATTCAATACTATTAAATTTTTTTTTCATCTTTTATTATATTTTTTATTTTAAATAAATTTAAAAAAATTGAAAAAATTAAAATCCGGTTCAACCCATGGAACCCCCGGTTTTGACCGGTTTTCTCGGTTTCTACCCGGTTTTCCGGTTTTTGTCCCGGTTCCTTGACAGGCCGGTTTTAAGGGTTTAATTGACCGGATATAGGTCCGGTTCCCGGTCTAACCGGTTGAACCGGCCGGTCCGGTCCGATTTTCATAACCTTGGTCATAAGTATTTTAATACTTCCTCCGTCTTAAAATGAAAGTCTTTTAAGGATGATGTACATAAATTAAGAAAAGTAATGATTGAAGAATTAAATGTAATAATTTTACAAAACTGTCCTTAATTATTATTGGTTGTCATAAAGGTGTAATGTGATTTGATATCTTGAAAGTTGTGTAAATAATATTTATTAGGGGTAAAGTTGGTAAGAATTTATTATTATTGTCTTGAAAACATAAAAAGACTCTTATTTTGAGACAATTTTTTTGTGCTAGAAAGATTCTTATTTTGAGACAGAGGGAGTAGATGATTGTCTCAATTTAAACGGATATGTTTGGATAGTTATTTTTCTTGTATAAATTTGTTTCTTTTGATAATCAATCAACAACCGACATCTTTCTGTATGTTTGTCTGGATATGAACCTAACCTATCTTGCAAGTGTATTATAACTCAACTAGTATGATACTGTTGACACTGGATTTCGACTGGCGGTGGGATCTGGAGACTCCCAGGGGCGTGTCGGCGCAAAAGAGGCACGATAATGTGTCGAGTCGACGCCAGCAGAAAGGCGTGTCGGAGAAACATCAACAAGTTTTGGCGTCGGAAGGGAATGAGGTGACAAGCTGATTTCAACTTCAAGGAACAAGTGTTTAGGCGGGAAAAGTTTGAAACTTCCAAGACTATGGGAAGTTGAAAATAGAGTGGGGTGCCACGTGTCAGCTTCAGAAAACGTTTGGGCAGACAAACAGTTATTTTTTAGGCCTATATAAGGCGTTGTTCTTTTCATTTTAGAGGTCACATTTTTTCACATTGTAAGGGGAAAATACTCAAAGTACCAAGCTTAGAGAGAAACGAGTTCACTCCCGCAAACAAATGTACACTTGCGTCCAAATCTTAATGCAATTTATTTTTCGCATATAATTTAAAGGCTTTACTTTTCTTGTTTTTTCGCTCAGCTTTTCCTTGTATTTCTTTGTTTTTGCACCCAACTCGCAATCGTTAAGAAACCCTTTGCGTCACCCAGGTCACTTCAGCGTGACACTTGCACTAAAAAAAACAAACAGATAAACTGAAACGCAGTACAAACATACGCTTCCAATTCCCTGTTCTGGGATTTGTTTGGCCGATCCCGCAAGCGAACCTGCGAAGGAAGGCCAGCGGTTGTTCGCGCCGGCGAACAAAGTGGCACACCTGGTGGGACCCGTGTGAAAGGAATATATGTTTTTGCGTAGTGGTAAGATGGTAATACCACGACCAAACGAAGAACCGTCTCCGACGGAAACTGCGGTGGGGACACACACAACTGATGTTGGCTCTGGTACCATATCAGCAGTGTCAACCTCTCCTAGTGGACCAATTACAACACCGCGTCGAAACGACCCAAGGTCGACAATGGCTGGGACTACGGGGCAATATATGCCTAGTATCACCATGCCTATACCTAGATCGTATGGAATGCCACCAGAGTTCATGTCAAGTGTGCATTCTAGAGGACACTTGTTTGGAGAAAGTTCGTCCCCAGTATTTTTGACTTATCAAGGGACATGACACTTGTCGAACCCGATGGTTCGACCTCCAGGATTCAACATGTCTTCTCAATCCATATCGACCTTTACCTCTAGTTCCGTCGCGGTCAGAGGCAACAAATGGACGAGAGTAATCATGAGATGGTTCACATGTTGACTCAGCAGATGGGTACAATATTAAGACCACTGATACAAGAATCAACCCAGAGTTACCAGCAACTGGCGACTCAGATGACACGAATCGGTGACTTCTTAGGCGCCCCTAGGGCTCAGGGTCGACAGACCCCACCGCCGCGACCGGTGACGCCCCTTCGTCAGGATGAAGCCTTCGACGAAACTATAGAACAACCCCGCGAGTTCGAAGAAACTCCTAGGAGGGTTCAAAGGCCGCCTGTGATTGTCCATAGGCACCAAGATCCGGATTTTGTTGTCCAATAGGTTCGACAGGACGCCCTGGCTGGAGAACATAACTTGGAAGCTGTGGTCGAACGTATCATGGTTCGTAATGGGGCGAACCCTGGCCTTCGACGGCCAACATATACATCCCCTTTACCAAATTTTGTCTTACAAACAGAGTTACCTAGGGTGTGGAAGGTTCCAAAATTTACCAAGTTCGCTGGGAAACAGAAGAGTCTACCGTCGAACACGTCGCTAGGTATCAAACCGAAGCGGGCGACATAGCGAACAATGAGGACTTGAAAATGAAATATTTCCCAAGTTCCCTCACAAAGAACGCGTTCACGTGGTTCACCACGTTGCCCCCTCAGTCCATTCACACATGGGCACAATTGGAGAGGATATTTCACGAACAATGCTATATGGGACAGTCAAAAATAAGTTTGAAAGAATTGGCAAGCGTCAAACGCAAGGCCACGGAGTCGGTAGACCAGTACTTGAATAGGTTTAGACTTTTGAAAGCACGTTGCTTTACTCAAGTCCTTGAACACGAGTTATTCGAAATGGCCGTTGGCAGCCTGGACTATTCGATCAGGAAGAAGTTTGACACACAATATCTTTGAGATATGGCGCAACTGGCTGACCGGGTTCGCCAGGTCGAACGATTGAAAGCTGAAAAAGCCCAGTCTAACAGATATCGTAAAAAAGAGAAAGTAGCTTATGTTGCTGCTGACGAATACTCGTCCGACGACGAAGAATCCGTCGACGAAAGTGAGATCCACATGGCTGAGCTTAAGCCAAAACCTCCCTATACATGCAAGCTGTTGAAACTATCAAATGGGGAAAATCCCACCGAAACTAACAAGACAGATAAATACGTCGCTAAAACTTATACTTTTGACGTTTCGAAATGTGATGAAATATTTGATTTACTGGTTAAAGATGGTCAAATTATTATTCCGCCTGGTTTGAAACATCCCCCTCTAGAACAAAAGAAAAAGAGGGGATTTTGTAAGTTTCATAATTTCCTTGGTCATAAAACAGCTCAGTGTGTTCTTTTCAGGGATTTGGTGCAGAAGGCTTTGAAGGAGGGTTGACTCCAATTTGGCGAGAAGCCGAAGATGCAGGTTGACACCGACCCACTGAAGGTTGAAGAGGCTTTGTATTCAGAAGTGTATGAATGTTTGATGGTCGAAGCTACTGAGGGCCTCGACAAACCACCAGGGGCTGAAGTGGTAGAATGCATGATGGTCGAAACTACTGAGGGTTCCGACAAGAAAGCAAAGGGCAAACTCAAAGCAGTGTACCCCCAGGCTTGTGAAAGTTTGGAGGATTTTTAGGAAAAGTGCAGAATAAGCGGCTCGAAAGCCGCACTATGTCCCAGGTGCAATGCCGTGTTCGATGAGAAAGCTGCTGAGAGGTACGAGGTAAGCAAGAAAGAAGTGCTGCCAGAGAGCGAGCCACCTGTCCCAAGGTTTGTGTTCGACAGGAGCGAGGTCCCTCGTCGAAATGAAGAGTACAGAAAGTTGTTCCAAAGGGCAAGGCCTAAAACTTTCGTGCCCCCATCAGACTCCCCACAGGAAAGATGGATGGCACCGGTAAATAAAAAAGGAAGCAAAAGACCAAAGTGGAAAGCTCTTGATTTAGAGAAGGAGGCGAATGTCGCTGATGAAAGGGTCAAACAAGTAGGATATAGGGTGTCCCCCAACTACAAAGGAAAGAACCCTATGACTAGGACCCAGTGGAGGCGCTATCAGCGCAATAAGAAGGCTGAAAGAGAGGCTACGACTTCAAAAGTGAAGATTGTTGGAACATCTGTACAGAAGCGCCAGTACCCAAGAGGAAGATGGGTAGAAAAGAACAAGGTGGCGACGAACCAGACCATGGCAGTAACTGTGAACGCTTCAGGAGAAAAGGAAGTGGTGTCGACCCAGAGCTCAAAGTGTACTTCGCTGGCAGAAAGTAAGAAAGAACCAGAGTATACTCCTCAGTCAGATGAAGAAGAGCCAAAATACTCTCCTCAGTCCGATGAAGAGTATGACCCATCACTTGAAGGGGATTTTGATGAAGACGTGTACGACGACACCAATGATGACACCTATGGCGAAGATTTCGTGGTAAACTGTGGTATCGTGTCGGTTCTACCGGCTGAGTATGATGTGGTATCTGAGATCTCTGAGACTGAAAAAGACTTCATCACATGGGAAAATGCGGATGACAAGCCACTATGTTATTATGTGATGAACAGTGGCGTGGTCGAGGAACAAACGACTATGTTTGAACGTCCTACCCCTGGGATGATGTATCATTTGAAGCCATTATTCATAAAGGCGAAGATTGATGGGGTGTCTGTCAACAAAGTGTTTGTGGATGGTGGAGCGACTGTGAACCTAATGCCTCACAGTTTATTTAAGAGAATTGGAAAGACGGAGGCTGGCCTCCGATAGCACAACATGGTTTTGTCCAACTATGAAGGCAAGACCAGTAACATCCATGGGGTTGTCCAAGTGGACTTGGCAGTGGGTACAACCAACAGACTAACACTCTTCATGGTCATCAAATCAAAGGCAAACTTCAATCTGTTGGTGGGACGTGAGTGGATCCATGGAATTGGGGCAGTACCATCAACTATGCACCAGAGGTTGATCATTTAGAGGAAGGATGGCATCGTCAAAAATATTGAAGCAGACCAAAGCTATTACAAAGTCGACGAAGCCAAGGGTACTAAGAAATCTTTTGACCAGCACTTAGCCAATGTGGCTCCCTGTGATGACGGATCAGGATCTTACACCTCCGTCGATGCGGGTTGTGTCCTGAACCTAGACCCCGACTATGGGTTCATCTGGGACGCTGCCGACGAAGGTATGGAGCCAATGGAAATGCCACCAACAGGGTGGCCCACTACTGGTGAAGATGACTGCTGAGTCAGAAAACATGACTCAGATTTCGGCCTATCTGGCTGAAAACAGAAAAATGTCGGCACTCAAAAAAGACGAGACTCTCCGAGCAACTAAGGGAGCCGACCATGACAAAGAAAATCAGAGGCTTGATGGTAGTTATGATGATGAGCCTCTAGGGTTCGAAAAAGGGCCAGATCATGAACTGCAGAGAATGCAAGCCCTGGACCCGCTTGAGGAAGTTGACTTAGGGGGTGGAACAACAAAAAGGCCCACCTACGTGAGTGCTAAGGTGGACCAACAATGAAAGCCAAACTGGTTAAAGTGTTGAAAGAATACAAGGACTGTTTTGCCTGGGATTATGGCGAAATGCCTGGTTTGAGTCGGAGTGTAGTTAAGCATCGTCTCCCAATCCAGCCAGGCAAAAGGCCAGTAAAGCAACCCCCTCGACGTTTCGCCCCAGAAGTGACGTCGAAGATCAAGCAAGAAATTAAAAGATTGCTCAAAAGTCGGTTCATCAGAACTGCGAGGTATGTAGAATGGATAGCAAACATAGTTCCTATTATTAAGAAAAATGGGACCCTTCGAGTATGCATTGACTTTAGGGATTTGAACATCGCTACTCCTAAAGACGAATATTCAATGCCCGTGGAAGAGATGCTAGTCGACTCAGCCGTGGGATTTGAGTATTTGAGCATGCTCGACGGCTATTCTGGTTACAATCAAATTCTCATAGCCGAAGAAGATGTTCCCAAAACCGCATTTCGATGCCCTGGAGCTTTGGGGACATATGAATGGGTGGTGATGCCTTTTGGGTTGAAAAACGCTGGGGCAACCTACCAAAGGGCTATGAATGCTATATTCCATGATTTTATTGAGAATTTCATGCAGGTATACATTGATGACATAGTCATAAAATTGTCATCAGAGGATGGTCACCTCGACCACCTCCGACGCTCATTTGAGCGAATGAGAAAATATGGATTAAAAATGAATCCACTAAAATGTGCCTTTGGTGTTCGTGCAGGGGATTTCCTGGGTTTCGTAGTCCACAAGTGAGGCATCGAGATCAACCAGAACAAAACAAAGGCAATCTTAGATCTCAAGCCTCCGACAACAAAGAAACAGCTCCAGTCTTTATTGGGGAAGATAAATTTCTTGAGCAGGTTCATCTCAAACCTAAGTGGCAAGACGAAAGTGTTTTCACCACTGCTCAAGACCAAGAAAGAAAGTGAATTCCGCTGGGGGCAGGAACAACAAGAGGCTTTCGACGCGATCAAAGAATACCTTACAAAGCCTCCAATCCTATTACCACCTAGTATAAATAAAATCATGAAGTTGTACATTGCAGCGTCGGATACGACCATAGGCAGTATGTTAGCACAAGAGGATGATGGTGGCGTCGAAAGATCCATCTATTACCTTAGTAGGATATTGATAGATGCTGAGACTAGATACACTATGATTGAAAAGTTGTGCCTATGTTTGTACTTCTCATGTATGAAATTGAAGCAATATATCAAACCAGTTAATGTTTATGTTTCGTCGCATTTTGATGTCATTAAGCATATGCTATCCAAACCTATTTTGCATAGTCGAATTGGGAAATGGGCACTAGCGTTAACTGAATTCTCCCTGACATACGTCCCTTTAAGGGCGATGAAGGGTCAAATAGTGGCAGACTTCATTGTCGACCACGTTGTAATCGAAACGTCGATACATAGCATCGACGTCGCTCCATGGAAATTGTACTTTGACGGGTCGAGCCATAAAAACGGGGCAGGTGTTGGAGTCCTAATAATCTCCCCACAGGGAATCCCAACTACCTTTAAATGCAAAGTCGATGGCAAATGTTCAAATAACGAGGCAGAATACGAAGCCTTAATTACTGGTCTTAAGATACTCAAAGACTTGGGAGCCAAAGAGCTGGAGATAAAAGGAGATTCAGAATTGGTGATTAAACAAATTACAAGGGAGTATAAATGCATAAGGGAACATCTTTTAAGTTACTTTTTGCTGGCGAAGCGTTTGCTGGAACATTTCAAAATTGTCAGCATCTCGTATGTGCCAAGGATGGAAAACCAGAAAGCTAACGAGCTGGCACAAATTGCTTCTGGGTATAAAGTGTCGGAAGGTAAGTTGAAAGGCTTCGTCGAAACTAGGAAAAAGATGGTGTCGAATGTACACGCACCATCAAGCTGGTCGATATCCAAAGTCTCGATGAGCTTGGTCGAAGGTTTAGAAAGTTGTGAGGTTTTCGTTAACGATATGCCACCAACAGACTGGTGAAGGACAATTATAGAGTATCTGGAGAACCCACTGGGCAGCACCGATCGAAAGACCAAGTATATAGCAATGAGCTATGTCCTAGTGGGAAATGAGTTACTGAAGAAAACTCCAGAAGGGGTATTGCTCAAGTGTCTAGGAGACACTGATGCATATTTGGCAATTTCTGAGGTTCACAGTGGGGCTTGTGGGGCTCACCAGGTTGGCCAAAAAATGAAATGGCTTTTGTTTCGACAAGGTTTCTACTGGCCCAGCATGCTTAAGGATTGTATAGATTTCGCGAAAGGATGCCAGGATTGCCAAAAGCACGCCAACATTCAGCATGTCCCAGCCAGCGAATTACATGTGATTGTTAAACCATGGCCTTTTCGAGGATGGGCTTTGGATGTAATAGGAGAGATTCGGCCAGCTTCGTCAAAGCAGCAAAGATTTATCCTCGTAGGAATAGACTATTTCACTAAATGGATAGAGGTTGTGCCTTTGGTGAAAGTGGATCAAGAGGCCGTGATAGACTTCATCCATAATCATATCTTGTATAGATTTGGGATACCCGAGACAGTCACAACAGATCAGGGTTCTGTGTTTGTGGGGGAGAAGATGCAAGAGTTTGCGGCAGAAACGGGTTTCAAGTTGGTTACTTCGATGCCATACTATGCTCAGGCGAATGGTCAGGTTGAAGCAGCCAACAAGATAATAATTGGCTTAATCAAAAAGCACGTTGCGAACAAGCCAAAGAACTGGCATAAGACGTTGAGTCAAGTGTTGTGGGCTTGTCAGACATCACCCAAAGCGTCGACAAACTCGACTCCATTTCGTCTAACCTACGGACACGACGTTGTGTTACCCGCAGAAGTACACTTGCAATCCGTTAGAGTGCAACGACAATATGAGATTTCGTCGGAGCAATACTGGGAGATGATGTTAGACGAACTCGTAGACTTAGACGAGGAAATAATGGTAGCTTTAAATGTGTTGCTGCGCCAAAAGGCTCGAGTCGCCAGGGCATACAATAAGAAAGTCCAAGGGAAAACCTTTGCCGCAAATGACTATGTTTGGAAAGTGGCGTTGCCCATGGATTGACGAGATCAAATGATGGGAAAATGGTCGCCCAACTGGGAGGGACCATTTCAGGTGACACGAGTGTTTAGTAACAACACATACGAAGTACAGGAGTTGGGGGCAGACCAACGAATATTAAGAGTAAATGGGAAATATTTAAAAAAATATAGACCCATGCTGCAAGAGGTTCACATCAAAACATAGTTTTCATTAAATTTAAGGCCAAGAATGGCTTACAAAAAATGGTGCATTACATTATACCAAAATACAACCTAAGGGAATTCAGGGAATCTAGCCTTAAAATCATCAAAGAGGGCCTTCTCGTGAGTTATTTTGCTCTCAAGAATAACCTTTCGTCATTGCATGCAGCTGATAGCATCCTTAATCTTCATAGCCGCTTCGGCATGAACAAGGCCTTGAGCGACTTCGTGGTCGATGGTTTCTTGAGAAGGCAGGGGCTCAGCTGAGTCCAAATAGGCTTTTTGATGTTCGACCTCAGCTATCCTTTTTGTCAGCTCCGTGATCTGGGCTTGATACTCAGATATCTGCTGATCGAAGGCTTGGCGTTTGTTGGAATGCTCTTGTTTCTTGGTTTTATAGTCTCCAAGTTTCTGTTCACAGACGGAGCTAAGATGCCACTCGCCCTTCATGTCTTCATGTCGGAACCGAATTTGGACGTCGGCCTGATGATGCGTCGAGAGGTCCTTGGTCATTTGAGTGAAGAAAGCTTCGAACTCGATCAGGTAGGTGGCCATGGGGCAGGAAGCTGGAACTCAGAGAGTTCACTCAAAAGGTTGAAGATGTCATTGGCTATGTCGGATTCCTCAGCAACGGCCGCCAGAAACTGTTCCTCAAAAAGATAAGACCGCAGCTACTGAAGTTTGAGATTGAAAGAAGCATCCACTTCTGGAGTGGGGATTGCGGTCGAACTGGTGGGTCGAAACTCTTCGGCTGTCTGTCGAAGTTTGTGTAGCGCTCTTAGAGTCGCCGCTGGGTTTGTGGCCTTGTTTGCTAAGAGTTCCTCTGGAGTAGGAGATTCCTCGACAGCAGGTGAAGCCTTCTCTGGTTGGTGTTTAGGGATCTGAAGGTCCTCTCTGACGACAGTATCCACGGCGGGCGAAGGAGTGATAGTCACCCCAGGGAGTGTATCATCAGGCTCGACGTTGTCAGTTGAAGCAAGAGGTGTCTTCGCCAAGTTTTCCTCGGGCACGAGGGGATGAAATTCATCAATTTTTTTGGGACTTGGTGTAACGGTTACACTAGCAGCAGGAGCGTCTGCGGCCGATCCGGTATCACCCTCACCAACAGTGGTCGAAGTGACCATATTTTCCTGCAAAAGGTAAAACACCAGTGAGCTTCGTCACCTCCTAGGTCATCTGGGACGCAAATAAAGTTGGATTACCTGCGCAGGAGTTGTTGTCTTGGGAAGGGCGACAGAAGGAATTGGTTCGAAAACGTCCTCAAGGTTCCTCGGGAAGACTGGGGCCGCTGTCGAGACGCTGGTTTTCGAAGGTGTCCTTCGCGTTATAGCCTTTTTCTTCCTCACCAAAGGGGTAGAGGGAGGAGACGCTGGAGCTGTTGCAGTAAAGACTCGGGAGTGAGCACTCTCATTCAATTCAGTCCTTTCAGGGGAAGGTGCTTTCTCAAAAACCTGTGCAGAAATAATGTGAGAACAAAGGGAGGACAAGGGCACATAACAAGAAAATAAACATACCTGTATAAGGTTGGCCCTAGGTTTTTTGGCAGGTCTGGTGGAAGTCGACGCAGTGGTCGTTTCTCGTTTGCGCCCCTGAAAGCAACACTACCACTATTTAGTCCAGACTTACAAAAAAACGAGATCAAGAGTCCAGGATCTACCTTTGTCGAAAATTCCTTTGCAGGGTCGACATCTAGTGTGGTCTATGGTTTAGGGATGCCAGCTGTAGAAGCAAAGGCGTCGACCACGTTTGCCAGGAAGAGATTGGGAGTGAAAGCTTGAGTTTGGTACTCCAACCACCAAGCCTCAAATTCCTGAGTAGTGAAAAAGGAAGGCCGGAAGGAGAAAATCGGTAGCTCCAAGTGTTGAGAGGCTCTGACAAAACTCATGCAAGCTTTGTGACCAACGTGAGTTAGGCGTCGACCAGACCGGACTATATCCTCAGGATGCCTCACTAAGGGTTTTGGCAACATTTGGCTCAAGCCAAATTGTCGGGCCACCAAATTTGGACAATAGTTCATAAAACCATACCCATTGTTCCCTGTTTCGATAAGGAAAGAGATCATGGTAGGAGTAAGAAACGACCGCCATATAGCATTCGACAGCGCAGCAGCTTGAGGTGAGACTCCAGGGAACGGGTTTCTGAACCAGTCAGGCCCAAACTTACGCTCCACAAATGGCGCCATGTCAGGGACGAAAGAGGAAGTTTCCACAAATATACTGAGATACCTCATAAAGAGGGCTTGTCTTGGAGTTTCTTGGGTGGTCATCAAGGCTAGTCGCAGTCCCTCGACAAAACGTGCTTTGTTGAGATGCTCCATCTTTGCAGAGGCTCGATATCCTAATTTGTGCTCGAAAGTGGCGTTGAGCCAATGTTGCAATAACCACATAGGCCCTGAGATGTTTAAGGCTTTATTGGTTTGGTGGAGGAGTTTCAGTCTCATGGCCGACAGGCCAAGAGAATGATAAAGGGAAGCCAACAGAAGTTTGGCCAGAGATATTTGTCGGCCTTCATGAATCTGAATGGCCAAATTGATGAAACTTTTGGCTATTTGCAAAGAGCCAGGGCAAAACATGTAGTACAATAACCAGAGGGTTAAGAAGGCAATATGTTCCTCGTCGGAGACTTCTTGGGAGCGTTTGTCATGATGATCCTCGATGTAGTTTTGGAAACTAGCACGCTCGAAGTCGAAGGCGTTCTCTGTCTCCCAAGTCGGGTCGAACGTTTCACCCAGTGGCGAAAGGCCAGTGATAGCCGCCACATCAAAAAGTGTCGGCGTGAACATGCTGAAAGGAAGGTGGAATGTATTTGTCGATCCTTCCCAAAAGTACATCGACGCCAGCAGCAAACAAGGGTTAACCCTGTGGGCGATTCTGGAGAGTTGGATGGCGTCGAAGATACCGTAATCCTTCCATTGTTGTTGACGTTTCCTTTCAACTTTGTCGAGCCAGGCGAGATAATCTTTGTTGCCTGGAGTTGGCATAGACCTGAAAACTCTAGACTTTGGTGCCATATATTTGAGATCCAAGGTACCCCCTTTCTCGAAAGCGGGTGGGATCGTGTGGTCGAAGCAAGGGAAAAACTTTTGAAGTTCTTGAGGATTAGGTTTGTTGTCTGGAAGGGGACCATGGAAACCACACAGCGTGTTCTCCACTGCGAATGGAATAACCATTTGATGGCACCAGTTGGCCACCACCGTCTCATCAGCTAAAGATGGTTGAGGAAGAGGATGATGTGTTTCCGCTTCTGAAAGTACGTACGCAACCGGGTTGTTGCCAGTGGTTTGAGGAACGCGAGTGGTAGCTGTTCTTGATGAAGCCATTGGAAGAAAGAGACGCAAAAGGTGCAAAGTGTTAAGAAATAAAAAATCAAAGTCTGCGTTTAGAGCAAATGACGGTTTCGTAAAAGAGGAGTTATGAAAAGTGGAAAGGGTTTTTAAAGAGGACTATTTATAGGGCGCATGCAGAAAATGAAAGATCAAAACTTTTCAACTTCTGAAAGTAAGTGGGGTTTGGTGTCAAAGCCCATAACTTGGACGAGACTAGCCATCATGGCATTTTCTTGGAAATCGTGGGATGAGATTGCCATCATTATGTCAGACGCCGCTTGCCACGTGTTGAGAGAGAAGACAAAACGATTGGCAAAAGTGCCAAAAGGAAAGCCGTCAAAATCCTGCGAGAAGCCAAAAAGCCAGATTTCTCCATCGACACAATATTCAGTCGAAACTGGCCTTTTGAGGGGGCAATTTGTTGACACTGGATTTCGACTGGCGGTGGGATCTGGAGACTCCCAGGGGCGTGTCGGCGCAAAAGAGGCACGATAAGGTGTCGAGTCGACGCCAGCAGAAAGGCGTGTTGGAGAAACATCGACAAGTTTTGGCGTCGGAAGGGAATGAGGTGACAAGCTGATTTCAACTTCAAGGAACAAGTGTTTAGGCGGGAAAAGTTTGAAACTTCCAAGACTATGGGAAGTTGAAAAGAGAGTGGGGTGCCACGTGTTAGCTTCAGAAAACGTTTGGGCAGACAAACAGTTATTTTTTAGGCCTATATAAGGCGTTGTTCTTTTCATTTTAGAGGTCGCATTTTTTCACATTGTAAGGGGAAAATACTCAAAGTACCAAGCTTAGAGAGAAACGAGTTCACTCCCGCAAACAAATATACACTTGCGTCCAAATCTTACTTAATGCAATTTATTTTCCGCATATAATTTAAAGGCTTTACTTTTCTTATTTTTTCGCTCAGATTTTCCTTGTATTTCTTTGTTTTTGCACCCAACTCGCAATCGTTAAGAAACCATTTGCGCCACCCAGGTCACTTCAGCGTGACACTTGCACTAAAAAAAACAAACAGACAAACTGAAACGCAGCACAAACATACGCTTCCAATTCCATGTTCTGGGATTTGTTTTGCCAATCCCGCAAGCGAACCTGCGACGGAAGGCCAACGGTTGTTCGCGCCGGCGAACAGATACCCGTGCGTTCGCACGGGTACACGTCGTTGACGCGAATTTGTTCTCTGAATGTATTTGTTTTTATAATGTATTTTTTGTCAGAATTTATTTGTTCTTAGAATGTATTTATTTATATTTAAAATTTGGAAAAATAACAAAATATAATAAAAATTAGTAAATTTCTTGTCTACTCAAAATTAATATGATACCCGTGCGTTCACACGGGTACTCGTCGGTGACGCGCATTTGCATTTATTTTCATTTAAAATATTGGGGAAAAAATACAATTAATAAAAATCAGTAGAATAAAAGAATAATATTTATTTCGTGCGATACCCATTCAGTAACCATGTGATCGCCCGAGTACTGGTGTATTATGTTGATTTGTTTTTATTTTTTATTTTTAAATCAATACCCGTAGGCATCGTTTGATATTTTTTATAAAAATATTTATGTAATGATTTAGTTTTATAAATATCAAATAATATAATAGTAATTATAAATATTTTTTTCATTTAATAAATAAATATCGTCAACATGGATAAACACATTTTTAGTAAATATTATTACAAAGATCTATTTTGTGGGATAGTCATATCAGTATCTGTCTTTTTGCTCAGTTACTGATTAATCTACAACACTACCGTCCTAATTTATAAAAAAAGACTTTTTTCCTCTCAAAGTTTAAGAGAAAATAATAAATTTAATTTTAGTTATTTATTAATTAAAAAAATAAAAATTATTTATAACTCTTTTGTTATAAATTTATAAAAAAAATTATATTGAGTGAGTTGAATAATTATTGTAAACCACTTTAACATAATAAAAACTGCATATTTTTTCAAAATTAAAAAAAGAAATCAATTTAAATGCATATTTATGAAACTAATTAATATATAATTATAAAAGATGATAATATTTAAGGTAATAATGCAAAAAAAGTAATGGATATAAATTAAGAAATTAAAGTTTAGTATAAAATAAATATTTTTTATAATAGAAAAAAAAAGTCATATAAACGTAATTTATAAAAAATATTTATGTTTATTTCTCTATGAAAATGTTTTTTTGATAAATTTATTTTGTTGATAAATTAAATAAAAAAAATCATGAAACATTGTTTACAATTAGTGTAATATTAGGAAAAAATTGAAACATTGTTGATAAATTTACAAAGTTCACAAATGTTCCTTCGCACACAGCAGGCAAGTGTCGAAGATGTCTTTCAAGTCAAACGCCAATGATGGTTCACTGTAATCCTTACGCCAGGCAATCACTAAAAAAAGAGAGAGTGAAAAAAAAATCAAAATAAAAGTCCGCTAAGTCAAAACCTATGAAGGAGACTTAGGCAAAAATTGGGGCATCCCGCTGGCTGTAAGCTCAAATGACACAGTTCAGGCAAAAGTTAGGGATAACAAAAATCATCCAAGAGGTTACCGAAATCCTGAAAGATAAAACGAGTTGACTGAGGTCCTCACCAAAAAACAACAACAAAATGTTATGAGAAGCAGTGACTGCCATCTCAAGTCCATTGAATTTTGAACCATCATCATTATTATCATCAGTGCAATTCCTAACTCATGGGAATTTGAGTGCATAGTTTGAGTTAACTGGGCATACGATTGGAGTTCATCACGTAGATTGGGTGGGTACAAATAAACTTTGAGCCCTTATCCTTTGTTTCTTAAACCGTGAACCATGCCACGTTATAACCCTCAAAAGACCTAATTGAAGCGAGGTTATTTTGAAAGCATACTACAATAAAGGTTGCGTAAACTGACTCCAAAAGATCTTTGCGGATCATCTGTTTTGGGCATTACACCCTTTGCTTAAACTTTTAACTTTAATGTCTTGAACCACCGTGTTCTGACCAATATCCCATATACTTTGCACCTCTTTCAAAATGATGTTGATTTCAAAAGTTGCATAAACTCTGCATTTACCATGTTTGTACAAATACTTTTGTTTGCAAACTACATTTCTTCTTAAGGAATTTTCAAACAGTTAAGAAACTTGGTCAGTGATCCAATCAGTGGCAAGTTCCTTCCATATCCTGTTAAGAATCAGTTCAAGATTTTTGGTTTAATGGCGACTTCTTAGAATTGGTTTATACAGAAGATTTTGCCAGACTCAGGCTGGGGCAAGCTTTCCCAGTGTACAACAAAACAATCATCTTTCAAGACTTAGACTGAGGCAAGCTTCCCAAGAGCACCATGAAACGGTCATCTCCAGAATCAATCCGGTTGAAGCCATGATCAAGTCATCTACAATAGTCAGCTAATCTGGGGCAGTATACTTGAAGAATCCCCAAGCAGCTCTCCATCCTTCCCACAAGGATCATCAATTTGGATACAGTTTACTAGTGTGGCCAAGGTGGGTTCAAGCGTTAGCATCCCTAGTCCCTAAGCAGAATGGCAGTGATCTCCGTGTAGAGGAATCAGTCTTCCAGTCTTGTCTTCCCAAAGAGTCGTGTCTTCGACATCTACATCTGCATTTGCATTTGATCATATATCATCTACATAATTCATATACATATGCATATCATGAGTGTTTCATCCTCATTTACATTTCTCCCGAGGTCGTGTTGTTATCCACGTCTTACCTTGTGGTCAAAGTCCAACTTACATGGCGCCTACCAAACAGAGATTGTCGTGTCTATCTGACGTTCTTCCAGATATGACCTTTCTTATCCGATTGTTTTTCCGGATATGTTTGTTCCTCTTTTGTATCCAATGCCATTCTTGGATGTCATTTATTTTGTCTCTCTCTGATGTTTTCCCAGATCGAGTCTTTTGTTCTGATGTTTTTCCAGAACCTATCTGATGTTTTTCTAGATAATCACTTTGTTTATTCTGATGTTTTTCCGGAATGACATTGCTTTCATCATCTGATGCTTTTCCGGATGTGTCTCTCTTTCTGATGTTTTTCCAGATTTGAGTCTTTTGTTCTGATGTTTTTCCATAACCTATCTGATGTTTTTCCAGATAGTCCTTTGTAATTCTGATGCTTTTCCAGAATTTCATTGCTTTTACCATCTGATGCTTTTCCAGACGTGACCCTCCGTCTGATGTTTTTCCAGATTGAGTCTTTTGTTCTGATGTTTTTCCAGAATTTATCTGATATTTTTCCAGATATTTCTCTTTGTTATTCTGATGCTTTTCCGGAACGACATTGCCTTTTACCATCTGATGCTTTTCCGGATGTGTCTCTCTTTCTGATGATCTTCCAGATTGAGTCCTTTGTTCTGATGTTCTTCCAAAACCTATCTGATGTTTTCCCAGATAGCCCTTTGTGATTTTGATGTTTTTCCGGAATGACATTGCTTTCATCATCTAATGCTCTTCCGGATGTGTCTCTCTTTCTGATGTTTTTTCAGATTGAGTCTTGTGTTCTGATGTTCTTCCAGAACTTATCTGACGTTTTTCTAGATATTTCGTTTTGTTATTCTGATGCTTTTCCGCAACGACATTGCTTTTTACCATCTGATGCTCTTCCGGATGTGTCTCTCTTTCTGATGTTTTTTTCAGATTGAGTTTTTTGTTCTGATTTTCTTCCAGAACTTATCTGATGTTTTTCCAGATATTTCGCTTTGTTATTCTGATGCTTTTTCGGAACGACATTGCTTTTTACCATCTGATGCTCTTCCGGATGTGTCTCTCTTTCTGATGTTTTTTTTAGATTGAGTATTTTGTTCTGATGTTTTTCAAGAACTTATCTGATGTTCTTCCAGATATTTTCTTTGTTAATTTTGATGCTTTTCCGGAATGACATTGCTTTTTATCATCTGATGCTTTTCCGGATATGTCCCCCTTTCTGATGCTCTTCCAGATTGAGTCTTTTGCTCCTGATATTTTTCCAGAGCACTTTTTTGTGTCTATCTGATGCTCTTCTGGATATGACCTTGTTTATCTGATGTTCTTCCAGATGTAATGTTGCTTATCTGATGCTTTTCCGGATATGTCTTCAAAACCCTTTTCCCGTACATTTAATGCTCTTCTAAATGTTTCGGATGTATTTTCAGAATTCTTGTCTTCATCTAATGCTCTTCTAGATGTCTTCAATTTGTTTCTGACTTTGGTTAACGGCTGCTGAATGTTTTCAAGTCTGTTTCCATTCTCCATCCAATGCTTTTCTGGATGTGTGTCGGAGTTTATTCGATGCTTTTCCGAATATCTCTGATTTGCTTCCCAGAGTTAATTCAATGCTCTTCTGAATGTCTCTGTTGTTAGTTTGTTTCCCAGAGTTTATTCAATGCTTTTCTGAATACCTCTGATGTTTGCTTGTCTCATGTATTTCCCAGTTTTTCTCCTCGCCTCATTCAATGATCTTCTGAATGTTGTGACCCTTTTCCATCAATTTCCATTCATGGATGTTGACTTTCGATTCCCTAGTGGAGACCATTTTTCTGGTGCTACTTCCACTGAGGATCCTGTGTTATCTTTTCTTTCTAAAGTGTCAGTCGGTCACGCTTGAACCAGTTGTCTCATCACTTTAGATTTTTTCCAGTTGTTTCTGCTTCCCCAGTGTTGTTGTCATCCCCAGTGAATGATTGCTCATTGTGTGGGCTTTGTCATTGTTTGCTTTCGTTTTGTCTGCATTTAGCATTCCATCATTTGCATCATATTAGAGTTCATTGCATGTCAGTACATCAGAGGGAAAAATTTTCGGTTATCTATATTTAAATACCTTTCACCATGATTTCATGAAGATATATCATCACTCATGTCATCCGGTGAAGTTATTTAAATAGGGGCAACTGTTGTACCCCAAATTTTACCCTCAGATCCTCTGATCATTTCATATCATTTTAAGTCAGCCATTTTTGCACTAATCATCAATCATGCGCTTTTTGTCTATTGTTGTCATTCCACTTTAAATTTGTTTTCATTATCTTAGATTTATTTGAGATTTAGTTAGTTTAATTCTAGTATTAGCTCATCTTGTTATATAGTTTTATTTAAGTTGGTTTATCTTTAATTATAACTTTATTTTTTAATTTAATTTAATTTTAATTTTAGTTTAGTTTTTATTTTAGTTAATTTAATTAGATTATTTTTTTATTTAGTTTATTTTAATTTTATTTGATTTAATTCAATTAGATTAATTCTATTAATTTGGTTTAGTCTATTTTAATTTTAATTTTAATCTAAGTTTAGTTTTTAATTAGTTTTCTTTTTATTATTTTCTTTTGTTTTAAAAAAAAATCATTTTAAAAATAGAGTCCATTTTTCTTTTAGTTATAATATATTACAAATTTACAAATTAAAAAAAAAAAGAGAAGACAAGCGTAATCCATAAGCTTTGACCATTTTTCAGAAATTTGTTTCACTGTCCTCACTACATGCCAAATCCCTTTAGACTGTGTGATTCTCCACTATGCTGCGCCACTACACTGCTGAACACCTTGCCCAAAAAAAACTCTTGTTACATCCTGCTACAAGCCAGACCATATGCTTATGTCAAAAGTCCAAACCAAAACCTCTGCTGCTATGCTCAACAGCGACAACACTCCAAAACCTGCATCATTGACAACAACAAGACCACGGTATCACTTTGAAATTCAAAAGAGAAGGGATTTTGAATCAATAAAAGGAGAGGAAGAGAACAGATTCTGAGGGGGGGACCATTCTGAAATCATAAAAATTCTGAAAATACTCACCGGTGCTTCTTTAATCCAACACCATTCCATCGTGAGCTCACCAATCCGCACCACACAAAACCTGTTTCTTCTTCATCTCATCACCAATAAACTCACCACCATATTTCCATATGACAACCTCTCTCTCTAATAACAGCAGCAGACGCATAGCAAAATCACCCTAAACTCTTTCACCTCTGAACAAAACAATCCTCCAATTCCACAATCTGCAGAACCTCCTCCATCAACCAACAATAGTGCCCAAACTCAATCTCTTCCACTAAATAAATTCCAACAAAACCTGTCACCACATCCATCTTGCTATGCCTCCATAAACTCACTTAAAACCATCTCAGAATTCATCAAAACAACTCCTTCCGCCTCCAATCTAGCACGCCGCCACAAATACAAAAGAGAGAGAGGGAGACCAAATCGCGAGGCTGAGAGAGAGAAATCCACCGCGAGACCGAGAGGAAGAACGATCAGAGATGGACAGAGAGAATAGGGAGTCTGCGAGCGAGTGAGGTTGATTCGAAAGAGAAAGGTGCCAAACCCTGTTCACTTTGAATCCGTCTCTGAAAGTTCAACCTTGGAGCGTGTTCGTATTCTTTCCCTTTCACTGAATTCTTGATTCATTCAGCCGTTCTTTTCTTTTTTTTATTTGTTTTTCTTTTCATTAGGTTTTAGATCCAAGGGAAGACCGGGTTTGGGTCGGGTGGAACCCAACCCGGGTATAACTTAAGCTGACCCGCCTGGTGTTTTTAGTGGGCTTAGGTTATTTTTTTCTGGCCCATGTCCTTCGTTTTCTTAAGTTTCAGAATTAATTAGTTTATTAATTGGTGTTAATTTATTTAGAATCAGTGTTAGATGTGGTTATTTACCCTTAGTTAATAATCTTAGAATTAGTTTTAATTTTAATTAGAATTTGGTTAATCAATTTTAATTTTGTTAGTTTAATTAGCTTAATAATAATTAACCTTTTAAGTAAATTTTAGTTTAATTAGAAATTTTTGTGTAATTAGATTTTATTTAATTTTAAAGTTAATCTTGATATTTTTGCATCTTTCACTTTAACTAATTCCTAATATTCTTTTTTTTTTAATTTCATTTCACTTGCTGTATATTCCTATTTTGATTTTCGATATTTATTGTACATATTGCTATTCACTTCACCGGAGGTTTCCTCTTTGATTTTCTGTTCACCTTATTCCAAAGGAAAGGACCCTATAGTTGACTGTCATGTCATTTAGGATAGCCTTGTCTGTCTTTCCCTGTCTTGCCTAGCCTTAGGTTTGGAGTCGTCGTACTCCACGTAGGTGTCTTGCTGTCAGACCCTACTTTCCCGTGGACACTTTCTTTCCCTGCTTTGCCTAGCCTTAGGTTTGGAGTCGCCGCACTCCACATAGGTGTCTTACTGTCAGACCCTACTTTCCCTTAGAACCTTGACCACAGTCAAGAGTTCTTCACCCCCGTTGAGAGGAACTACGGACGCTCTGATTTCTCAAAGTACCTCTTGAGAATACGTAGGCATAGGATTGCGAGATCCTAGCGAGCCACCTTTTCTTTTTTCTACCTTTTTCTTTTTCCACCTTTTTCCTTTACATCTGATGCCTTCTCGGATTCCACCCTTTTACCCCATATTGAGGTGAACTACGAATGCTCTGATTCCATTCCCGTCAGGATACGTAGGCACGAGATGCGATGTCTTGGCGAACATACTTAGTGTACATATCCCTAGCTCTTTCTTTACCTTAGCACATTTCCCTTAGCAAGCAAACTTTAGCATAACACAAATACTAACAAGAGGTTCCCGTAGAGTACTACGGATACTTAGGGTGCTAATACCTTCCCTTAGTATAACCAACCCCCGAACCTAGATTCTCTTTTTAGGGTTTTCGTTCTTTACCCTTTCCTTTGGATAAATCAAAGCTCAGTGGTGAATTTTATGTTTTGCGATGCAAGTTGATTAATAGCTTGTTATCCGATTCTCACCGCAACAATAGGCAGCACAATTTTCCCTCCCTTGCAGCAGATGCTGAACTTAGGATTTGCACTGTGGTGTGATTTTCCCTTGCGTTCTTGATACCACATTGATGCGTCACAAAACTGGCATTTATACATAGGGTTGCCAATATCAAAATATCCTGCTTTGAATGATAGACTGTGTCAGATAACTGTAATGCAGGGAAAAACAAGAATTGTTAAATTGATGTAAGGAAACATACGTTGAAGATTCAAATCAATGACCGGATCATCGGTGGGGTCACCATCTGAATCGGAATTGTCCGTCGTAGTCTGATGATCATCATAATCAGAGTGACGTTCATCAAACGAATAAGCAGCACCATTCATATGGGGAGTTATATTCTCCGTATTGACAGCATTTGATGACTAAGGATCATGATTTAAGGGATTGTGGATTGGCGTAGAAATACCAGTCGACGATTGAGGATCATTCCTCAGAGTAGTGTCAATTTTTCATATATCAGCCACATCCTGTGTCGGAGTGAGGATTGGTTTCTTATGATCCAGATTGCGCAATGTATACCGTTGCATCGGTGCAGGAAGAGTGGAGTCATTTGTTTTCCCGTAAGCCCGCATTACTGGATTGTGCAATGCATTTGTATTTATTCCAACATTATTGTGGTGCGATGTTGGGATAGTTCCCAGGTAGGTATGGATACGCGAATTGAACCTGGCATTTAAGATCAACCTCCTCCTCTTTCTTGCAATGAAAGCAGCAACAGGCTTAGAACCAGAAACAAATGCATACACATCAGTTGACTGAAAAACATCAGGGACATCATTGATAGGCCTTGGCAGGTTTGCTGCCTCCATATCAGTTGCATTAAAGAAATCAGTGGCAGCATCCCGATGGTCTGCCAGCTGAGCTGTCTGATCAAAATATGACATGAGGTTAATCCGTGGAGCTCTATGAGAGTGACATGCGGCTAAATCTTTGACAACAACCTGATGTTGATGCAAAGGGGCGCGTAAATTTTTTCCATAACAAAAGTTGGTATTGGAGGGTGGGATTTTTTGCTTTTTTATGGACAAAGTTGCACCATAGCCATGTCTATGTGAGTTTTTCTTAAAATTCATTATCAACCTTTCGTCTTTTCCTTGCTTCAGAACATTGTCTGTTACCAATCGGTAATCTAAGCCCATCCATAGGATCAATCAATTTTACCAACGTTATAAGATAATTCAGTTCAAATTCAGTCAGACTACCTGTGTTAAGAAAACCAATGTGTCAGAATAAAGGATTTCCAAAAATAGATATTAATTGATGTCTTAGGATTTGTCATTGTGACCATGTAAGAAATACACACATTATTAAAAAAACAAATTCCAGAAGGCACGTGTGTTCCAGGTTATGCTGTGTGGCCAAGGAGAACCCAAGGAAACAGGAAAATATCCATGAAAAAGTATGGGAAAATATCCACACCAGATTTGTGTGGTATGTGAAATCAGGAGGGGCCCCAGAGAACAGTACCACGATGTGAACTGTTATATTTTTAGTCCACAAAGATGACTTGATTTATATAGATGAATCATAGTTTTTCCATTATTTTGAATACATATATTATATGATGTGATTATCAGCTTGCATAGCACACAATTGGCACTGTTGCCACGTGAAACAAAAGCTGTGAAGTGCTATATTTGTAGTCCACAAAGATGACTTGCTTGATATAGATGAATCATAGTTTTTCCATTGTTTTGAATACATATATTATATGATGTGATTGTATAGCACACAATTGGCATTGTTGCCACGTGAAACAAAAGCAAAAGTTAAATAAGGTGGATCCACTTTTTTGGTTGTAAAATGGTATAATACAATAAAGACAAAATGCATGTGATGCTGAATATATTGGAATAAATAGAATGGTTTGGCATACCAAATAAGAAATTAGATCTGGTGTGAAGAACCATAACTGTTGTTACTACTTCCTAAGTTAGGTTGTTTGGTTCTGTGTTCAAAATCAATGGCAACAGGCACAGTCATGGGAGCTGCAGATGTGGTGGATACTTTTGAAATTGCAAAGTTGGGCATTCAAGTAAGTTTTCTAGTAATTAAAGTGAATGGTGCACCCCAAATTAATTACAAATCGCAAAAATCAGCATACAAATTCACTATGATAATATATGTGATGCTGCCTTTTCCGAAGATTGACCCAACATTTGTTAGAAGTCACATAGCAGATCTAGCAAAAACATGGAGGATAATAAATAATGAGGGCACTATTTTCGAAATTGTTTTTAACGCAAATGAGGATGTCCCCCTCGTTGTCGCCGGTTGGACGGAGCTGCAACAACTGTATGCACTACCAAATGTTGTGGCTGTAGTTGTTGCCTTTTATAGGAACAACAAATTTAAAGTTGCTGCATTCAAAGAGATAACCGACTTCGAGGAGCTACCAATGTTTCACAGTAGGGACATAAACCAGAAAGGGATATATGCATTTGATGTTGATCTTTCAGAGGAAAGCGTCTCCAGACCAAAATCAGTTGAGTTAGAACTTTGAATGTTATGGATATTTATGATACATTACTTTGTTTACTTTGAACTGATTTACCATTATAAACCATTATGTATGATAGAAATTGCAGCCAGAATTTGGAAGAGTTATGAAAGACCATGATTATGAGGTTGTTACATTGTGCGGCGACAATGGCTCGACTCAAATGCTATTGGTTTTAAACATAGATGATCCACAGCGTACAAAGATAGGATATGAATGGGATATATTCTGTGAGTCAAACCAGCTAAGGGCAGGAAACCGAATCAGATTCAGATTGGATGTAAATGACGCAAACAAAAGATGCAACATATTTAAGGTTTCTAATTTTTTAAGTTTCATGCAAAACATGTATTCCGTAGTCAACGTTTGTAATTAGTAGTTAAGTGTTTGATTCACCGCTATGTTTTATGTGAATGGTTAAGATGTATTTATTTTCAACAAATTTGTTTTTTTCGCTGGCTGTTAGTGTAATTGTGATTTAAAAACTATATTATCAACCTTTTTATTAGAAACTTGGCAGCTGAAAGAACAATATAGGTGATAATTGTACATGAAAACTACAGGTGATAACAACCTGGCTATGACAGGTGATGATTGAACCCAAAAAATAAAAGTATATATCACACAAGAAATAATCAAAAGATTGGATGCAAACATGATTCAGTGAACAGCCTACAGTATGATTTAGTTGCAACTCTGTTGGGAATTTTTTAAAGGTGAACCTGTTAACACAGAAAGAGTAATATCACAAAACATCATGTATAGCACGGTTAAAACAAGATCTTGGAATACATAAAAAGATAATATACAATATGACACATTAGGTATTGTAGCCAGAGAGAATTATATTCTCTGTAATTTACATGTAGCATCCAAGATAACTACCAAAATCAAAAGTTAACATACAATTTTACACATTTGGTGTTGTCGCCAGAGGGAATTACATTCTCTGTAATTTAGATGTAGCATCCTAGATAACTACCAAAATCAAAAGACAAACCCAAAATAAGTCAGAGAGTATCACATGAGTTGTCATTTACATATAGCATTCTATATGCCGACCAAGATAAAAAGGCAATTCCAAAATACAACATTACAATAGAGAAACGAAAACAAACATCTAGTCCAGCTTCTCCAACTTAATAATCTTCTTTAGTTTCTTGTGAGTTTTGGTAAAACTAAGTTCTCCATCACAGGCAGTCTGCCTCTTTGAAGTTTGTACGACAGGTTCAGGTTCACAAATGGATGTAATTTCCATGTCCTGAAACCACAGAAAAAGTGTTAACACAAAAGAAACTGTGGTTCCCTTAATTTGTTTTTTAATTTAGTGGCACACTATATATATACCATATCTATGCCTGGGTCCTCCAAGGAATCAGACTCACCATCATCCACAGAATCCGCATCATCACTCTGAAATTGGCAGCACAGGTTAACGGTTAAACTATATAAATAAAAACAGGAATAGACCAGGATTTACTTTCTAATACATTTGAACGCGACAGTTTATATACATACCAGAGACATGGAAGAATCGTCCAAGGAATCGGATCCGACCTCATCAACAGGAGTAGGATTTTCCATCTTTGAAATTTCGATTTTGGGTCCAGCAGCATAGACAGATTGGATCTCCACACTCTTGCACGATTAAAAAATTGAGAAGAAATAAAAATGTAGTTGAGAATAAGTTCATAATCAAATTCGGTGGTCTAATTGTCATGCATACCACAACCATGTTCGTGGCATCCACCAAACCGAACTTTATGTCATCAACAGAATCTGCGATCCGCCTCTTTGAAATTGGCGTAAGAGGTTCATGGTCACACCCAGATGCAATCTCTATTTTCTGTCATAAAAAATGGGTAAAACAATAGAAAGGTCAGTGGAAATAAGTTTGTAACAAATCGGCGGAACCGAATCATCTAAACAATCGCATCGGACCTCATAAACAGGCTCAACGTTCTTCATATTTGAAACCAGGAGTTTGGGTTCAGTGTCACAAACAGATTGGATATCCACATCCTGACAGGGGGGAACATTAGAGAAGGAATGAAAATAGATCATACTGAAATTCGGTGTGCTAATTGCCATGCATACCGCATCCACCGAACTAAACTTAATGTCATCAACCGAATCTGCATTCTTTCTCTTTGAAGTTGGCGTAACAGGTTCAGCATCACATCCCGGTGCAATAAGCATTTACTGGTTTGTTGATATACATACCACAGGCACACCCGAGGCGTTGACCATAACAGATTTAATATTTTCAAACATCTCTGCAGTCTACACAGGTAAACCAATATAAGTGGGAAAAAAGAAACAAATTGTAAAGGCCACAATAAAAACATCTAATCACACAGATAGGAAGACACCGAACTTGTGACAAATACGATGTAGCTACCGGGGAAGAATTTGTAGATAGCTGCGACACGGGCGGCGGGTGAGGTGCTGCAGCTTGGTCAGATGTTGTTGTCTTGCACATAATAAAGAGAAAAATAAAAATTTGTTTAACAAAGGCAAAAAAGAACATTCAGAGTAAACTACCATGAGGCATACCTGAGTTGTCTCCCACGGAGCCTTGAGCTGTTTGACAGTAGCTTCATCCCTAAGAAGCATGACAACAGAGCAACTTTCCCATTCAGGCTGCCACTTGACTCTAAAAGCCATTTCCAATTCCAACATTACATCGAGTCCTAATGGGAACTCCAGAGGATTGGTGATTCCTTTCTGCATTTTTTCTCTGAATCAGAACCGACAAAAGAACCCAAGACGTGTTATTCAGAATGAAATAAAAATATAAATAGAAAATTACACCTTCGCAAGCAAATCACGCATTTGAATAGCTGAGACCCCCAATAGTTGATTGCATTCTCTATCCCAAAAAACAAATTTACAACGCTTCTTAGAATAAATAACCTCTATCTCAATCTTGAACCTGACAAAACACAATAAAGAGCATAAAAAGTTAATTATAAAATTAACGATTGAGACATGCCGTAATCCAATAGACTTTAAGCTAACAGCACCTTAAAATCTCAGTCTCTGTGATATGTCCAGCCTCACATATAAAAGGTGGGACATCCCCACGAGAAACCTTTGGGCACTCATGGCATGCATGATAATACCAGCCATGCTGTGAGGCAAGAATTTTTGTGGTTGTGGCAACAGTTGCACAGAAGGTAACCTATGTAAAAAAAGCAAAACCATAAACAAACTATCAACACCATTTATATTTATAAGCAGAGACACAAGATACCTTTGAAAGTTTACAGATGTCATCAAGAGGAAGTACAATTGCCTTTGAGACGATTTTTTCAAAGGGAGTTGGCGGTGAACCACCTGCGTTCTGCGAATAATGGAAAGATGTGCCTTCGGAGAGTGTAACAACAGACGCAGCAGGAATGCTGAGTTGCAACACAAAAATTTTGTTTAAAACTCAACATAAACAGAAAAGCATAGAATTTAAAGATGCGACATACATACAACCTTTTAATAAAGTTGTTGATTGGTGAAACATCAGCATTAATCAACAATGCAGTGACATTAAATGTATTGCAAACGGATAGAGGATATTTGCCTACATCACATGCATTAAAAACACATAAGATCCAAGTTAAGAAAACAATTTAAACCCAGTATAGCAAGACGACAATAAAATTAATAACCTTCTTCCTTGACTTTAGCATATTGCAGCAGAATAATGGTTGGTCCAGATTGACCAACATGTTCCCTGTGAAATTTCATAAACTGATCCGCATATGCCTCCCACAAAGTACAATTAATCACATTGTTCCTACAAATGCATGGAAAATTTAACACCAATCACAAATACAGCAAAGAAACGGGGCATAAATAATATACAACAAAACCCACACATTTTCCCTGAGCATCAAATTAATCTACTGTTTCCTTCCTCCACCATGGTTTTGGGTGAACCCTATACTTTCCACCATACCAACGATATCTGCCACCGAAACAAACAATAAACAGGGATAAAACAAACAGTACAATAGCTAAATAATAACATGCATCAAACAAAACATTATAACTTATCAGCATATCCTTTTTGAAGTTACCAGTAATTATATCCCCAAAACTGGTAAGGCGAAGCGGCACCGAAGGTATATTATGCTTCCCAGCATCAGCAACAGAGGTTCTGCCGGTAAATTTGACCATAAACCGGTGCGATGAAGGCTTGAATACCAAATTATTTTGCACAACCTAGAAATTTGATATACTGTATGTAGTGTCAACCTCCAACATGGAACAAAAAGCCTTTTCCACCACCGTTGGTACAACCATATGTATGTCACCACCCTTGCAAATGGAAAAATAGGAAATAATGTCAAAACAGGTAATAACAACATAATAAAGAACAACATACACCACCCAAACAACAAACATAGATGAAAAAGTCAAGCTATAAACTATAATATAAAAACAGGAAATAACAACATAAGACTAAAAGAAACAAACTCACAGCATCATCAACCACAAGCATTTCAAAGTGGCATTTGTTATTGGTGACGATGGGCCACAAATGTTGGACGTGAACCACCACCTTCCAAAGATCCTTCGTATCGTCAAGGTCAACCAAAGATGTGAAAGGGCGCGCCATTGGGGGAAAAATGGAGAATGGTATTAAAGCAGAGAACGAAGGAGGAAATGTTTGTTGTGTTGGAAGAGCAGGGCAATGGAGAAGAAAAAGCATGATGAACCCAAGATGAGATGGATAAGGCAGGGGAAATTGGGAAACGGGATATAAACAGTCGAACATTAAATGCAGCATGGGCATAGTAAGATATTTAGGAGATTTACTATGAGGAGGCATAGAAGGTAGTTTGGGAAATATACCAGAATTTGCAAAAGAGCAGGAGCAAGGGTCAAAAGCAGCCACGTTTACAAACAACACGTGTAAGGAAAGGCAGCGTACAGGTGGAAGGTTGGGGAACCAGAAGGGCATTTCCGTCCTTTTGCTAGCTATTTATTTTCTTATATGTAAGATAATGCTTTTTGTTGAGTGGGACACATTCAATGAATTTGTTTTTTCTATAAACATTATTACATCAATATTCTGCTCTTGATTGTACTATACATAAATAGGATCATAGATAGGATCATTATGGAATGGAACAAACCTAGGAAGAAGGGGTTAAGATTTATGAAGAAGGACAGATGGGATGTCTTCCCGGTTAGAGGTAGAAGAGTAGGAGAAGGGAAAGGTGTTGATACGTTTTACTTTTCTGAGTTTCTGAGGTCCCGAATAGGATCAATGCGGAGGAGATGTTCAACATCTTTGGTGAGTATGGTTCGATATTTGAAGTTGTCTTTCCCCCAAAAGGGAACAAGATAGGGAAGAGGTTTGGCTTTGCTAGGTTCTGTAATGTAGAAGATGGTAGGGTGCTGGGGGTCAAACTTGACAATATCTTCATTGATAAAGTTAAGATTCATGCAAACGTACAAAGATACTCGAGATCGCAAGGTAAGGGTAAAGGTGATGTTTCGGGGGGGGGGGGGGGGGGGGGGGGGGGGAGGGGCTTTTGTGTTCAATAGGGGTGAAGGTAGAAGCTTTAAGGGTTATGCTGGTGGTGGTGTTAAAGGTACTACTAGTGGTAAAGTTGGGGAGAAATCATATGCAGCAGTGGTTATCAACGAGGGGAACAATGACGAGCTTCGGTCTCGCAAACCTGCAATCCATCTTTCTTACTTTTTGGAGGAGTCAGACTTGGATCGTTTCAAGAAGGCTTACATAGGGGTGGCTATCAATCTGAGGATGACGTACAACATTCAATCGAGTTTTGAAATCGAAGGCTATTTCTCTACCAGAGTTACTCCTCTTAGGGCTAACTTATGTTGGTTAGAGGAGAGTGGGGAGGGTGAAATTAGAGACATGATAAGGGAGGGGGGAACATGGTGGAAACAGTGGTTCTCTGTGATCAGGAAATGGAGCGAAGAGGACGTGGATAATGAGACGTGAAGAAGAGTGACTTGGCTTCGGTGCTACGGAATCCCTTGTCAAGCATGGAATTTTGAGTTTTTTAAATTATTGGCAAAGACTGTGGGCAAATATATGTGCGTGGATGATAATACGTTGAAAGGGACATGCATGGATGTAGCTCGGATCATGGTTAGAACAAATTGCGCCATCGTGTTGAACGAAACTTTCAGGGTGCAGATAAATAACGAAGCTTTTTGTGTCAAAATGACGGAGGACTCTCATGGGCCTTTGCGTATTGCTGTTTTTTCAGGAGAGAAGAAGAAAGTCAATGTTATTTTTTCATCGGATTCTGAAGATGGATGGAGCAAATGCGGGGGGCGATATGGAGGATTCAGATAATGGTGTGGGTAATCTTTTGGTTTGTAACATGGAGGATAATGTTGTTGTCCGGTCTATTTCCAAAAGTGTGGAAGAGGAAAGGGCTCCTAGGGAAGGAGGTCATGTTGAATCTACACATAGGGTTGGAGTATCTCCTACTTTTGCTGTAGTTGACTCTACTAACAACAGTGCTGGTTTTGATGCTGCTTTGGAGGTAGTTAAAGCTGCAAAAAAGGTGGTTTCGGGGTCTGAGGTGAGGGTGGATGTTGACATTTCACCTGCTGCAGAAGCTTTATCACCTGTAGGGACCTTTTTGAAGTTGAAAGATGGAAAGCCTTTGTACGGTGGTGAGAAGAAAGTTGTTTAAAAAAAGTCAAATTAAAGAAATTGGTAGATGTGCTGGGCCAGGTGGATAAATCAAAATTTAAAAAGAAAAAGGTTAAAAGGGCTTTTGGTGTGGTTAACTCAATTGGGCCTAATGAGCCGGAAGACCCAATATAGGACTTTTCCCAAAACTCTTTCTTTGCACCTCTGAATAGGAATAAAGTTGTGGTGCCTTTACTGAAGAGTGGAGCTTCCAATTGCAACTCGAAAGATTCTGGGTTGTTGTCTGCAGGTGCGGTCTTATGTTATGACAGCACATCCGACTCGGATGTTAGATTCTGCAATCAAAAGTTTTGGGATCATTAGGAAACAGAAGTGGGCAGTAAGATTTAGGATGTTGTCTCTAAGTTGGGAGTGGTGGCAAACGAAGGATCTATGGATTTTCTGAAACTGTTGAATGACTTGGAGAAGCAAGATAAAGTAAGATTTATTTGTAAGAAGGTGGATACAAATAAGGTGCAATGATTATTGGTTCTTATAACATTTATGAAACTGTTGAATGACTTGGATGATGTTTTTTTCATTCAGGAATCCAAAGTCATAGAGGTTGCTTCTTCTTTTGTTAACAGTCTGTGGAGTAATTGTGAGATTGGTTGGTCCTTTTGTAAAGCGAGGGGTCAATCTGGTGGGATAACTACTTTGTGGAATGAGATGACGGTTCAATTTGTTTGCTCTTTCTTAGGAGAGGGTTTTCTGGGGAGTAAGGTAATTTGGAACGGTGAAGTCTTTTACCTGTTTAATATTTATTCAGCATGTGACTTACGTTCTAAAAGGAAACTGTGGAGTGATCTTTTATCTTTAAAAGCTAAATTTGCGGATGGTTCTTGGATAATGGGCGGAGATTTTAATGCGGTGGCACATAGTTCTGAAAGGAAGGGTTTGAATGCTTTAGCTAGATCGACTGAATTAAGAGGCTTTAATGAGTTTATATTTGAGGTCGGTCTTGTGGATTTACCTGTCTCCGGCAATAGGTTTACGTGGTTTAGCAGAGATGGTTTCGCGATGAGCAGACTGAATAGGTTTTTGATGGATGATAAGGTGATTAGGAAGTGCGGTATCGTAGACCAAAAGGTGGGTAAGAGGGACGTGTCGGACCATTGCCCGATTTGGTTGCATCTTAAAATCGTCAATTGGGGTAGTAAACCTTTCAAGTCCAATGATGCTTGGTTTGATAACCCGTCGTTTATTAAGTTCGTGGAAGAGGAGTGGAGAAACATTAAGATCAATGGGAGGAGTGATTTTGTTCTAGAGAGAAGTTTAGAGTGTTGAAAGGAAAGATTAAAGATTGGAGTAAAAGTGTGTTTGGATGGCACGATCTGAAAGCGGAAGAGGTAATGGAAGAAATGAATGATCTTGATCTTAAGTTACAGGATTGCAACATTGATGAGGTGGAGGAGTTAGTTGCGTTGAGAGCGGAGGCATGTCGTCAAATGTGGTGTAATTTGAGAATTAAGGATTCTATGTTGCAACAAAAAGCTAGAAAGAGTTGGTTTGCAGAGGGGGATGCAAATTCCAGGTTTTTTCACAATTTTATTAAAGGGAGGTTGAAAAGGAATTTCATTGGGTCGGTGGCTACGACCACGGGATCGGTTGACTGTGGATAATATTAAGGAGGTCAGGAAGTTTTTCATGGTCAAGTATGTTGAACCTGAGATTAATAGACCGGTCTGTGTTGACGCAGTTTCAATGTTCTGTCAACGGCTGAAGCAGATTTACTGGAGGTGCCTTTTTCGGATGAAGAGATGAAAGAAGCGGTGTAGAGCTGTGGTGGAGATAAGAGTCCAGGTCCGGACGGGTTCAATTTTGTGTTTATTAAAAATTATTGGTTAATTCTCAAGGAGGATATCTCGAAATTTCTGAGGGACTTCTACCATTGAGCCTACCTCCCCAAAGCTTTTAACTCGGCTTTTATCTCTCTTATTCCTAAGGTTGAGAATCCAATCAATCTTGGGGATTATAGACCCATCTGTTTGGTCGGTTGCATTTATAAGATTTTGTCGAAATTGTTAGCTTCTAGACTTAAGAAGGTGATTAGTGGTCTTGTCTCGCATTGTCAATCCGCTTTTGTTCCCGGTAGACAAATGTTGGAAGGTGTGGTCATAGCAAATGAGATTGTTGATTTGGCTACTAGAGATAATAGAGATTGCTTTCTTTTCAAGGTTGATCTTCAAAAAGCTTATGATTGCGTCAATTGGAACTACTTGCGTTCGTTGTTGGTAACCATGGGGTTTGGGAGTAGGTGGAGGAAGTGGATGAAGGCCAGCATATTTAGTAGTAATCTTTCGATTTTGGTGAACGGGAGCCCTACGAAGGACTTTAAAGTGGAACATGGTCTTCGTCAAAGGGATCTACTTTCCCCCTTTCTTTTTGTGTTAGTGATGGAAGTTTTATTTCAAATGATGAAGAAGGCTGCTGCTGTCGGTCTTTTTAGAGGTTTTCGTTTTGATTCAAATTTGTCGATAGAGTTAATTCAATTTGCGGATGACACCCTAATTATAGGGGAAGGAAATTGGCAAAACCTGTGGTGCATTAAATCTGTTCTGAGAGGTTTTGATCTCATATCGGGTCTTAAGGTTAATTTCCATAAAAGTCGGTTAATTGGAATTAACGTCAGCCCTCACTTTTTAGCGGCTGCTGCAAATTTCTTAACTTGTAAAATTGAGAGATCTTCCTTCCGATTCTTGGGAATTCAGATTGGTTGTAATCCTAAAAGGATTGGATCGTAGAATTTTTTGGTTGAAAATTTTGATAGGAAGTTGGCTTCTTGGAGGCGGAGGTTTCTTATGATGGCGGGAAGAGTTACTTTGATAAACTCAGTTCTATCAAGCCTCCCTATTTTTTGGTTTTCTTTTTATAAGGCGCCAGTTTCTGTTTTAAAGAGGATTTATTCGATTCGTAATCGGTTTTTTTTGGGGAAGGAGTGACGAGAAATCTAAGATTCATTGGATTCGGTGGGAGGTGGTGTGTAGTCCTAAAGCTGATGGGGGCCTTGGAGTTATTAATTTATCCGACTTTAATATTGCTCTTCTATCCAAATGGAAGTGGAAGGTATTGGAGAACAAGGAGGCCTTATGGAAGGATGTGTTAAAGAGTAGGTACGACAATGTCGTGCATTTAGTGTTAGCGGAGTGTGTAACGCCCCGGTTTTTGTTAGATTTATTTAATCGAGTCGATTTAATTATTTTTGTTTTTATATTATTTTATTCTTGGTTTTTATTTGGTAAATATGTTATGTTTATCGTTATTATGTTTTATCGCGTTTTGGGAACGTTTGCGAGGAATTGAGTGTAGGGGTATTTTGGTCATTTTGCTTGGTTAGATATTATTGTTTTTCATAAAATAGAAACTTAGAGAATAGAAAGAGAGAGAAAAGAAAGAGAAGAGAAGAAGAGAGTGAGAAGAAGAAAAAGAGGAAAAACTTGGAGTGGAAGAAATCGATTCAACCGACACTTTAAAGCACGATTAATCGGGTAAGGGTGCGAAACTCGATTACTATATGCTTGTGTATGAATATGTATGTGTGTGTTTGAATGTTCTCTTGCTTTTCATAGTTTTTCGATTCTAGGTTGAAATGAGAAAAATAAATAGAAATCGATGTTTTCACGGTCCGAAATCGATATAAACTGTGTTGAATGATCACACTATGCATATGAACATTTGTTGATACTTGTTATGCTGTTTGGAACTGATTTGAGATGAAAATGGTGATTTTGGGAAGGACTGTCGAAGGGTTATTTTTCTGGAAATCGCAGTGCGCGCTTAGCGCGCAGACGCCCGCTTAGCACGGTCTGGAGAATTTGCAACCTCTCCAGGCAGTGAGGAGCGCGCTTAGCGCGACCTGGAGCAAAAAAAATAATAAATAATAAAACTGTTTTTCTAAAATCCATAACTTTTGATCCGTAACTCGGATCGAGACGTTATTAGTACCGTTGAAAATCTAATGAGATGTTCTTTCTTATAAAAATCGTTTTGACATTAGTGGCCGATTTAATTGTGTCGGGAATTTGGAAACGCGTCGTTTTGTTGACTTTTATCGTCGTAATTGTGTGTGATTGCTGTGTTATCATGCGTTATGTTTTTTATATATAACGTATAGCTTGTGTGCTGTTATATGATGTGAATGCATGTGATGAAATATTGTGATGATGGTTTGTGGCCTTAAGGCAAATAAATGCATTGTTTTGGGTTTGATTGCAATGCATGATCATTGATGTTAAGATGGTGCACATGGTTATATATGTATATGCATTTGATTGTCATGAGTCATTAGTATGCCATGCATCATGATATGCACTATGTGATGTCGTGTGCCCTTGTGGGGTGTGAGAGACGAAACGGTTCCAGAGGGAATCTGCTGTAACGATCGTGTGCCTTATACAAAGAGGACCTAAAGCGACGTTATAGACGATCGCGTGCCTTATACAAAGAGGACCTAAAGCGATCGGATCGTGTGCCTTATACAAAGATGACCTAAAGCGATCCATAAACGTCGTGTGCCTTATACAAAGAGGACCTAAAGCGACGGGGAACATCGTTTGCCCGACGGGGAGTTACACTAAGTAACAAGCAATGATTCCAATAATTCCTGAGTGAATTAATGATGATGAGAATGATGGATGGAATGGTACCGTGTAACACCCCCAATCTATACCCCAGGGAATTAAAGCGATAATAAATAATCATAGTATAATTAAAACATTCATGGCATAGACGAGAGCGTCACATTAAAATGAAACAAATACAACCACCTGCTCATATAGATATGCAACAATCAGGTAGCACATAACAGAGGAACGCAGTTCCTAACACCCACAATTCAGATATAGAATAAAAGCGAAAAATTTGCAACTGAATCTCATATATATATATAACATAAAGGTTTGTCTGTCATACACAGATTCATACATGTACAATCCCAAAAAGAACATATACATATACACATAATCACAAACGATCTCCCCGACTACCCGGTGCTACATATCAGAGCCGACCGACAAAAGAATGAAGAACTAAGCTTCACAAAAAGACCTCCAACATCTAATCTACAATGCCTCATAGAGCATTCAAAATAGAAAAAGGGTGAGAAACACAATTATAATATAATTGCATACAATTATATAATAACACAAAAATACACATGTAAAATATTCTCACCACAACTTACACCAGAATTCAAAAACAAAACAACACAAATCATATCTCATATATCCATCACAAAGACATATAAGTCCTTTTCAAAGCATTTATCACCAACATATATACATATCAACTCATCAATTCCATTCACAATTCCACACAAAATCAATCCATTCATGATTTATGCAAATGCACAGAGACCGACACAACGACTCTATGCAATGCAATGCGGTACCATTCCATCCATCATTCTCATCATTAGTTCACTCAGGAACTATTGGAATCATCGCTTGTTACTTAGTGTAACTCCCCGTCGGGAAAACGATGTTCCCCGTCGCTTTAGGTCCTCTTGGTATAAGGCCCACGACGTTTATGGATCGCTTTAGGTCCTCTCGGTATAAGGGTCATGATCTGATCACTTTAGGTCCTCTTTGTATAAGGCTCACGATCGTCTATAACGTCGCTTTAGGTCCTTTCTGTATAAGGCTCACAACCGGTATAGCATATTCCCTCTGGAATCGTTTCGTCGCTCACACCCACTAGGGCACACGACATCACAAGAATGTATATCATGATGCTTGGCATACAATGACTCATGACATTCAAATGCACACATATACACATCCATAATCATGCATATACAATCAAACACAACACAATGCATTTTCTTGCCCTTAGGCCACAAACCATCATCACAATATTTCATCACATGCATTCACATCATATAACATCCCACAAGTTATACGATATATATCAAAAGCATATTGCATGATAACACATCAAATACACACCATTAAAACGGTAAAAGTCGACAAAATGACACATTTCCAAATTCCCGACATAATTAAATCGGCCAACAATCTCAAAACCATTTTTATAAGAAAGAACATCTCAATAGCTTTCTAACGGTACCAAGAACGCCTCGATCCGAGTTACGGATCAAAAGTTACGGCAACGAACGCAAAATCGGATACAATTTTACACCCTCTTTGGTCATACGCGTATTGCCTTAGGCCATACGCGTAATGGCCAGCTCGCTCGCCCATCCATACGCGTATTGCCCAAAGTGCTACGCGTATGGGCAGAGACTGATTTCTCCCCAAAACTCCCACTAAAACTCCATACGCGTAATGCCTCACTTGTTACGTGTAATGCCTTGCCAAGTACGCGTACCATTACACAAATCAGCAGAAGGCTGTGAAAAATGTATTCCATATGCGTATTGCCCTCATTTCCCCCTTGTCACACGCGTATTGCCCAAACCAATACGCGTAATGCCAAGCCTGATACGCGTATGGGCAGCGAAACCCAGAATTTTTCCTGCAGAATTTTTATGCTACGGATTCACCCAAAATCACCTCCAAATCTCATCTAAACACTAGAAAATTACCAATAGATTGCAGAACAACATCTATCTAACATGTCTCAGCAATTAGGAACATTAACATGATTTCAGACACAATTTGAATCAAATTCTAACAATCTCAACATATTAATGGTTTTGGTTCTATATCCAATTTCAACCAAATATCACATAAATACATACATACATAATCATACACAAGTATAGGATAATCGAGTTTCACACCCTTACCCGATTAATCATGTTTTCAACAGTCGGTTGATTCGATTCCTTACTCTCCAAGTTTTTTCCCCTTTTCTTCTTTTCTTTCTCTTTTTCTTCTCTTTTTCTTTCTCTCTATTTTTCTCTCTTTTTAACTTCTAAGTTCTATTTTAAGAAAAATAAGTAAAATGACCAAAATACCCCTACACTCAAATATCTCGCAAATGCTCTCAAAACGCGATAAAACATAATCACGATGAAAAATAATATATGGCCAAATAAAAGTCAAGAATAAAATAATATAATAATAAAAATAATTAAATCGACTCGATTAAATAAATCTAACAAAAACTGGGGCGTTACAACTCTCCCCCACTTAGAAATTTTCGTCCTCAAAAATATTACCTGAGATGAACAACTCCGGATACGACTCCCGCATCCGACTCTCCAACTCCCAATTCAAATTGCCCTAAGCAGCGCCTCCCCACGCTACTTTCACAAGCGCAATATCCTTGCCTCTTAACTGCTTCAACTCGCGATCCAAAATTCTCACTGGTAATGCCTCAACCGTAAGGTTCTCCCTTACCTCTACCTCATCCATCGGAATCACATGCGACGGATCCGAAACATACTTCCGAAGCTGTGAAACATGGAACATATCATGCAAGTTCGAAAGACTCGGTGGTAACGCCACCCGATAAGCCACAACACCCACTCTCGCGGATATCTGATAAGGACCAATAAACCGAGAAGTAAGCTTCTTCGACTTCCATGCACGTCCAACACCCATCACCGATGTAACTCTCAAAAATACATGATCGCCTTCTTGAAACTCAAGATCTTTCCTCCTTCGATCATGATAACTCTTCTGCCTACTCTGAGAAGCCTTCATTTTCTCACGAATAAGATTTACCTTTTCTGTAGTCTGTTGCACTAACTCCGGTCCAACCACCGAACTCTCACCAGATTCATGCCAACACAAAGGTGTTCGACATCTTCTTCCATACAACGCTTCAAAAGGTGCCATTCCAATACTCGAATGGAAACTGTTGTTATACGTGAATTCCACCAACGGAAGATAACTATCCCAAGCACCACCTTGCTCAAGAACACAAGCTCTCAGCAAATCTTCCAATGACTGAATAGTTCTCTCGGTCTGACCATCCGTCTGAGGATGATAAGCAGAAATCAATCTCAACTTGGAACCTAACGCCTTTTGCAAACTTTCCCAAAATCTGGAAGTAAACCTCAGATCTCGATCTGAAACAATACACAATGGAACACCATGTAGCTTCACAATCACACGGATATAAATCTCAGCCAACCTCTCCAAAGAAAAACTGATGTCAATCGGAATGAAATGCGCCAATTTAGTCAGCCTATCCACAACTACCTAAATGGAATTATGTCCCCTCTGTGTATTCGGCAACCCTGTCACAAAATCCATAGAAATGTTGTCCCATTTCCACTCGGGAATATCCAACGGTTGCAATAATCCACTAGGCTTCTGATGTTCTACCTTTGACTTCTGACACGTCAAACACGCATAAACAAACTGAGCCACACCCCTCTTTAATCCGGATCACCAAAAGATCTTCTTCAAATCTTGATACATCTTATTAGCTCCCGGATGTATACTCAAATTACTCCGGCGTCCTTCCTCTAAAATCATCTTTTTCAAGTCCGAATCATCAGGAATACAAATTCTACCACGAAATCTCAAAACACCCTTATCATCCACTTTAAAGTCACCATTCACACTTTGATCTCCCACCGTCATCAAATCAACAAATTTCACATCCAACTTCTGTTTCTCGATAACGGTTAACAAAAAATCATTAGTGACCTTTAACATACCAAGCCTCACGCTGTCAGATGTCAATTCACACACCAAACTCAAATCTCTAAATGCTTCCAAAAGTTCCCACTCTTTAACCATCAAAACAGACATATGCAAAGATTTCCGGCTTAACGCATCGGCTACCACATTAGCTTTACCAGGATGGTAATTCAAACCAAAATCGTAGTCCTTCAAAAATTCCAACCATCTCCGTTGCCTCATATTCAACTCTTTCTGATCAAACAAGTATTTGAAACTCTTATGATCACTAAAGACTTCGAATCTTGCACCATAGAGATAATGCCTCCAAATTTTCAACACAAAAACCACTGCCGCTAATTCCAAATCATGAGTAGGGTAATTCTTCTCATGAATCCTTAATTGCCTCGAAGCATAAGCCACAACCTTACCTTCTTGCATCAACACTCCACCTAAACCAATCAAAGACGCATCACAATACACCATAAACGGTTCAGTAGGATTCGGTAAGACCAAAATCGGAGCTGTAGTCAATCTTCTCTTCAGCTCACTAAAACTTTCCTCACACTGAATATCCCAAATGAACGCTTTACCTTTACAAGTCAGCTGGGTCAAAGGAAGTGCTAACTTGGAAAAGCCTTCAATGAATCTTCGATAATATCCAGCTAAACCCAAAAAGCTTCTAATTTCAGTAACAGATCTAGGAGCCTCCCATTGTAGAACTGCATCTATTTTGGATGGATCCACAATAATACCATTACCTGAAATCACATGCCCAAGAAAACTCACTTCTGACAACCAGAACTCACACTTGGACAACTTGGCAAAAAGTCTCTTCTCCTTCAAAATTTGCAACACAACACGTAAATGCTCCGCATGTTCCTCCTGAGACTTAGAATAAATCAAGATGTAATCAATAAACACAACAATAAATTGATCTAAATGCTCAAGGAAAATACGATTCATATACTCCATAAACACACCCGGCGCATTAGAAACCCCGAACGGCATCACGGAATATTCGTAATGTCCGTAGCGTGTCCTAAAAGCCGTCTTCTGAATATCTTCCTCTTTCACTCTAATCTGATGATAACCTGACCTCAAATCAATTTTACTAAACACACACGCACCTACCAACTGGTCCATCAGATCATCAATTCTCGGAAGATGATACTTATTCTTAATCGTCACCTTATTCAGCTGGCGATAATCAATACACAATCGCATACTTCCATCTTTCTTCTTCACCAATAAAACTGGAGCACCCCAAGGTGATACACTCGGCCTCACAAACCTCTTTTCTAACAATTCATTCAACTGTTTCTTCAACTCAACCAACTCAGATGCCGATATACGATATGGTGCCATAGATACAGGTCTAGTACCAGGAACTAGATCTATAGAAAACTCCACTTCTCTTTCTGGTGGCACATCTGAAATATCCTCTGGAAACACCTCTGGAAATTCACACACAACTGGAAACACATCAATTGCAACTTGACTATCCACTGTCAACGATGCAAACAACCCGAACAACTAAGCTTCATCCGCCAAAAATTTCTTCAACTCTTTGGTAGATAAGAAACTCGATTCCTCGTCTTCTTCAAGAGAAGGAAATCTTACCAACTTATGATAACAATCAATATGCACTCGATTGAACTGTAACCAATTCATTCCCATAACCACATCTAAACCCTCCAACGGCAGACACACCAAATCCATCTCAAAATCTTTACCATAAATGGTCAAAGGACAACTTAAACAAACCAAAGAAGTAGTTACCGACCCCATTGCTGGAGTATCAATAACCATCTCTCCACCCATCGAAGACAACAGAAGATTCAAACGCTTCGCGCACTCAGACGAAATAAACGAATGAGTCGCTCCGGTATCAATAATAGCAACTAAAGGCATACTATTAATAAAACAAGTACCTCTGATCAAACGATCTGCACTAGTAGTATGAGTTCCTGCCAATGCAAATACTTTCCCTCCGGCTGGAGCTTGCTTTGGTTTCGGACACTTCGTACTAATATAACCAGCTTCCCCATAGTTGAAACACTTCACCACATTCTTCTTGCACTCAGCTGTTACATGTCCTATACCTCCACAAATGGAACACTTCCTCATATCCTTTCTACATTCAAACTGACGATGTCCTAAGTCACCACACCTAAAACATCTCAGAGGATTAGACATACCTCCCTCACTTGGCCTTTTATCATAATTACCCCTTTGCTTACCCTTGTCAGCTGGTGACACATAAGGACCACCACGAAACGGTTGCTTCCCTTTCCTTTTGTTTACACTCTTATAGTGAGTAGAACGAGCTTTGCTATCCTCCTCAAAATTTCTACAACAATCCACCAAATCCAAAAACCTTCTAATCCTTTGATAACCGAATGCCTGCTTGATCTCAGGACGCAACCCATTCTCAAACTTCACACATTTGGAAAACTCTGTAGTAGCTTCAGCATAATGTGGATAAAACTGAACAAGCTCCACAAACTTAGCAGTGTAATCCACAACAGACATGTAACCCTGTTTCAACTCCAAGAACTCTATTTCCTTCTTTTCTCTAACATCTTCAGGAAAATACTTCCTCAAAAACTCCCTGCTAAACAAAGTCCAAGTGACCTCTTCACCTGTAGCTTCCCACACATGACGCGCACTAACCTACCAATCATCAGCCTCCTCCTGCAACATGTGAGTACCCAGTCTCACCTTATGTTCCTCAGCATAATCCATCACTCGAAAGATTCTTTCAATCTCCTTAAGCTAAATCTGAGCACCATCAGGATCATGTCTCCCTTTGAAGACAGGCGGTTTGTTCTTCCTGAACTCATCATTCCCACCAGCATTAGGTGCACCCCGCACAGCCTGAGCCATAGCTTGCATAGCAGCAGCAAGAGCAGCGTCATTCCTACCAGCCATATTCTGTTCATATCTAATAACAGCAACTATGGTTAAACAAACAGCTCACCCCAAACACAAAAACCGACACGAACTGGCACGGACTGACACAAACTGGCTCTGATACCACTTAATGTAACACCCCTAATCTATACCCCCAGGGAATTAAAGTGATAACAAATAATCAGAGTATAATTAAAACATTCATGGCATAGATGGGAGCGTCACATCAAAATGAAACAAATACAACCACTTGCTCATATAGATATGCAACAATCAGGTAGCACATAACAGAGGAACTCAGTTCCTAACACCCACAATTCAGATACAGAATAAAAGCGGAAAATCTGCAACTGAATCTCATATATATATATAACATAAAGGTTTATCTGTCATACACAGAGTCATACATGTACAATCCCAAAAAGAACATATACATATACACATAATCACAAACGATCTCCCCGACTACCCGGTGCTACATATCAGAGCCGACCGACAAAAGAATGAAGACCTAAGCTTCACAAAAAGACCTCCAGTATCTAGTCTGCAATGCCTCATAGAGAATTCAAAATAGCAGAAGGGTGAGAAACACAATTATAATATAATTGCATACAATTATATAATAACACAAAAATACACATGTAAAATATTCTCACCACAAGTTACACCAGAATTTAAAAACAAAACAACACAAATCATATCTCATATATCCATCACAAAGACATATCAATCATGTTCAAAGCATTTATCACCAACATATATACATATCAACTCATCAATTCCATTCACAATTCCACACAAAATCAATCCATTCATGATTTATGCAAATGCATAGAGACCGACACAATGACTCTATGCAATGCAATGCGGGTACCGTTCCATCCATCATTCTCATCATTAGTTCACTCAGGAACTATTGGAATCATCGCTTGTTACTTAGTGTAACTCCCCGTTGGGCAAATGATGTTCCCCGTCGCTTTAGGTCCTCTTGGTATAAGGCTCACGATGTTTATGGATCGCTTTAGGTCCTCTCGGTATAAGGTTCACGATCTGATCGCTTTAGGTCCTCTTTGTATAAGGCTCACGATCGTCTATAACGTTGCTTTAGGTCCCTCGGTATAAGGTTCATGACCGTTATAGCAGATTCCCTCTGGAATCATTTCGTCGCTCACACCCACTAGGGCACACGACATCACAAGAATGCATATCATGATGCTTAGCATACAATGACTCATGACATTCAAATACACACATATACACATCCATAATCATGCATATACAACCAAACACAACACAATGCATTTTCTTTCCCTTAGGCCACAAACCATCATCACAACATTTCATCACATTCATTCACATTATATAACATCCCACAAGTCATACGATATATATCAAAAGCACATTGCATGATAACACATCAAATACACACCATTAAAACGGTAAAAGTCGACAAAACGACACATTTCCAAATTCCCGACATAATTAAATCGGTCAACAATCTCAAAACCATTTTTATAAGAAAGACATCTCAATAGCTTTCTAACGGTACCAAGAGCGCCTCGATCCGAGTTACGGATCAAAAGTTACAGCATCGAACTCAAAATCGGATACAATTTTACACCCTCTCTGGTCATACGTGTATTGCCTTAGGCCATACGCGTAATGCCCAGCTCGCTCGCCCATCCATACGCGTATTGCCCAAAGTGCTACGCGTATGGACAGAGACTGATTTCTCCCCAAAACTCCCACTAAAACTCCATATGCGTAATGCCTCACTTGTTACGCGTAATGCCTTGCCAAGTACGGTACCATTACGCAAATCAGCAGAAGGCCGTGAAATATGTGTTCCATACGCGTATTGCCCTCATTTCCTCCTTGTCATACGCGTATTGCCCAAACCAATACGCGTAATGCCAAGCCTGATACGCGTATGGGCAGCGAAACCCAGAATTTTTCCTGCGGAATTTTTCTGCTACAGATTCACCCGAAATCACCTCCAAATCGCATCTAAACACCAGAAAATTACCAATAGATTGCACAACAACATCTATCTAACATGTCTCAACAATTAGGAACATTAAAACATGATTTCAGACACAATTTGAATCAAATTCTAACAATCTCAACATATTAATGGTTTTGGTTCTATATTCAATTTCAACCAAATATCACACAAATACATACATACATAATCATACACAAGTATAGGATAATCGAGTTTCACACCCTTACCCGATTAATCGTGTTTTCAACAGTCGGTTGATTCGATTCCTTACTCTCCAAGTTTTTTCCCCTTTTCTTCTTTTCTTTCTCTTTTCCTTCTTCTCTTTTTCTTTCTCTCTATTTTTCTCTCTTTCTAACTTCTAAGTTCTATTTTAAGAAAAATAAGTAAAATGACCAACATACCCCTACACTCAAATATCTCGCAAACGCTCTCAAAACGCGATGAAACATAATCACGATGAAAACTAATATATGGCCAAATAAAAGTCAAGAATAAAATAATATAATAATAAAAATAATTAAATCGACTCGATTAAATAAATCTAACAAAAACTGGGGCGTTACATACCGCATGCATAGAGTCGTTGTGTCGGTCTCTGTGCATTTACATAAGTCATGAATGGATTGATTATGTGTGGGAATTTGTGAATGGGATTGATGAGTGGATATATATATATATATATATATTGGTGATAAATGTATTGAGCATGATTGATATGCCTTTGTGATGGATGTATGAGTTATGAATTGTTTTGTTTTGTATTTGAACTATGGTGTACGTTGTGGTGAGAATGTTCTGCATGCGTATTTCGTGTTATTACATAATTGTATGCAATTATATTAGAATTGTGTTTCTCACCCTTCTGTTGTTTTGAATGCTCTATGAGGCATTGCAGATTAGATGCTGGAGGTCTTTTTGTGAAGATTATGTCTTCATTCTTTTGTCGGTCGGCTCTGATATGTAGCACCGGATAGTCGGGGAGATCGTTATGGAATTATGTGTATATATATCTTTTGGATTGTACATGTATGACTCTGTATATGGCAGACAAACTTTTATGTTTATATATGAGATTTCAGTTGCAGATTTTCCGCTTTTATTCTGTATCTGAATTGTGGGTGTTAGAAACCGAGTTCCTCTGTTTATGTTGCTACCTAATTGTTGCATATCTATATGAGCAGGTTGTTATATTCCATTAATTTGATGTGACGCTCCCGTGTATTCCATGAATGTTTTAATTATACTCTGATTATTTGTTATCGCTTTAATTACTCAGGGTATAGATTGGGGGTGTTACATTAAGTGGTATCAGAGCCAGTCTGTGTCGGTCATTTTGACCAAGTTGTTTGTTGTGCGACAGTTGTGTTCTGGCGAGTTGATTGTTTAACCATAGCTACTGTTATTGGATATGAACAGAATATGGTTGGTAGGAATGATGATGCTCTTGCTGCTGCTATGCAAGCTATGGCTCAGGCTGTGCGGAATGCACCTAATTCTGGGGGGAATGATGAGTTCAGGAAGAACAAACCGCCTGTCTTCAAAGGGAGACATGATCCTGATGGTGCTCATATTTGGCTTAAGGAGATTGAAAGAATCTTTCGAGTGATGAACTGTGCTGAGGAACAGAAGGTGAGACTGGGTACTCACATGTTGCAGGGGGAGGCTGATGATTAGTGGGTTAGCACGCGTCATGTGTGGGAAGCAACAGGTGAAGTTGTCACTTGGGCTTTATTTAGTAGTGAGTTTTTGAGGAAGTATTTTCCTGAAGATGTTAGAGGAAAGAAAGAAATAGAGTTCTTGGAGTTGAAACAGGGTAACATGTCTGTTATTGATTACACTGCTAAGTTTGTGGAGCTTGTTCAGTTTTATCCACATTATGCTGAAGCAACTGCGGAGTTTTCCAAATGTGTGAAGTTTGAGAACGGGTTGCGTCCCGAGAACAAGCAGGCAATTGGTTATCAAAGAATTAGGAGGTTTTCAGATTTGGTGGATTGTTGTAGAATTTATGAGGAGGATAGCAAGGCTCATTCTATTCACTATAAGAGTGTGAACGAAAGGAAAGGAAAGCAACCGTTTCGTGGTGGTCCTTATGTGGCACCAACTGACAAGGGAAAGCAAAGGGCTAATTTTTCTAAAAGGCCAAGTGGGGTAGGTATGTATAATCCTCCGAGATGTTTTAAGTGTGGTGACTTAGGACATCGTCAGTTTGAATGTAGAAAGGATTTGAGGAAGTGTTCCAATTGCGGAGGTATAGGACATGTCGCAGCTGATTGCAAGAGGAATGTGGTGAAGTGTTTCAACTGTGGTGAACCTGGTCATGTTAGTACGAGGTGTCCGAAACCAAAGCAAGCTCAAGCTGGAGGAAAACTATTTGCATTGGCAGGAGCTCAGCCTACTAGTGCAGATCGTCTGATCAGAGGTACTTGTTTTATTAATAGTACGCCTTTAGTTGCTATTATTGATACCAGAGCAACTCATTCGTTTATTTCGTCTAAGTGCGCGCAGCGTTTGGATCTTTTGTTGTCATCGTTGGGTGGAGAGATGGTTATCGATACTCCAACATTGGGGTCGGTAACTACTTCTCTGGTTTGTTTAAGTTGTCCTTTGACCATTTATGGTAAGGATTTTCCTATGGATTTGGTGTGTCTGCCGTTGGAGGGTTTAGACGTAGTTCTGGGAATGAATTGGTTGCAGTTCAATCGAGTTCATATCGATTGTTATCATAAGTTGGTAAGATTTCCTTCTCTTGAAGAAGACGAGGAATCGAGTTTCTTATCTACCAAAGAGTTGAAGAAACTTTTGGCGGATGAAGCTCAGTTGTTCGGGTTGTTTACATCGTTGACTGTGGATAGTCAAGTGGCAATTGATGTGTTTCCAGTCGTGTGTGATTTTTCGGAGGTGTTTCCGGAGGATATTTCTGATGTGCCTCTAGAAAGAGAGGTGGAGTTTTCTATAGATCTAGTTCCTGGTACTAGACCTGTGTCTATGGCACCATATCGTATGTCGGCATCTGAGTTGGTTGAGTTGAAGAAGCAGTTGAATGAATTGTTAGAAAAGAGGTTCGCGAGGCCGAGTGTATCACCTTGGGGTGCGCCAGTTTTATTGGTGAAGAAGAAAGATGGAAGTATGCGATTGTGTATTGATTATAGCCAGCTGAATAAGGTGACGATTAAGAATTAGTATCCTCTTCCGAGAATTGATGATTTGATAAAATTAATTTGAGGTCAGGTTATCATCAGATTAGAGTGAAGGAGGAAGATATTCAGAAGACGGCTTTTAGGACACGATACGGACATTACGAATATTCCGTGATGTCATTCGGGGTTTCTAATGCGCCAGGAGTGTTTATGGAGTATATGAATCGCATATTCCATGAGCATTTGGATCAATTTGTTGTTGTGTTTATTGATGACATCTTGATTTATTCTAAGTCTCGGGAGGAACATGCGGAACATTTGCGTATTGTATTGCAAATTTTGAAGGAAAAGAAACTTTATGCCAAGTTGTCCAAGTGTGAGTTCTGGTTGTCAGAAGTGAGTTTTCTTGGGCATGTGATTTCAGGTACTGGTATTGCTGTGGATCCATCCAAAGTAGATGCAATTCTACAATGGGAGGCTCCTAGATCTGTTACTAAAATTAGAAGCTTTTTGGATTTAGCTGGATATTAACGAAGATTCATTGAAGGCTTTTCTAAGTTAGCACTTCCTTTGACCCAGCTGACTTGTAAAGGTAAGGCGTTTATTTGGGATATTCAGTGTGAGGAAAGTTTTAGTGAGCTGAAGAGAAGATTGACTACAGCTCCAATTTTGATCTTACCGAATCCTACTGAACCGTTTGTGGTGTATTGTGATGCGTCTTTGAGTGGTTTAGGTGGAGTGTTGATGCAAGAGGCTAAGGTTGTGGCTTATGCTTCGAGACAATTGAGGGTTCATGAGAAGAATTATCCTACTCATGATTTGGAATTAGCTGCGGTGGTTTTTGTATTGAAAATTTGGAGGCATTATCTCTACGGTGCAAGATTCGAAGTCTTTAGTGATCATAAGAGTATAAAATACTTGTTTGATCAGAAAGAGTTGAATATGAGGCAACGGAGATGGTTGGAATTTTTGAAGGACTATGAATAAATCAAGATGTCATCAATAAACACAACAACAAATTGATGGTTAAAGAGTGGGAACTTTTGGAAGAATTTAGATATTTGAGTTTGGTGTGTGAATTGACATCTGATAGCGTGAGGCTTGGTATGTTAAAAGTCATTAATGATTTTCTGTTGACCGTTAGCGAGAAACAGAGGCTGGACGTGAAATTTGTTGATTTGATGACGGTTGGAGGTAAAGGTGTGAATGGTGACTTTAAAGTGGATGATCAGGGTGTTTTGAGATTCCGTGGTAGAATTTGTATTCCTGATGATTCGGAATTGAAAAAGATGATTTTAGAGGAAGGACACCGGAGTAGTTTTAGTATACATCCGGGAGCTAATAAGATGTATCAAGATTTAAAGAAGATCTTTTGGTGGTCCAGATTGAAGAGGGATGTGGCTCAGTTTGTTTATGCGTGTTTGACGTGTCAGAAGTCAAAGGTAGAACATCAGAAGCCTAGTGGATTATTGCAACCGTTGGATATTCCCGAGTGGAAATGGGACAGCATTTCTATGGATTTTGTGACAGGGTTGCCGAATACTCAGAGGGACATAATGCCATTTGGGTGATTGTGGATAGGCTGACTAAATTGGCGCATTTCATTCCGATTGACATCAGTTTTTCTTTGGAGAGGTTGGCTGAGATTTATATCCGTGTGATTGTGAAGCTACATGGTGTTCCATTGTGTATTGTTTCAGATCGAGATCTGAGGTTTACTTCCAGATTTTGGGAAAGTTTACAAAAGCTGTTAGGTTCCAAGTTGATATTGAGTTCTACTTATCATCCTCAGACGGATGGTCAGACCGAGAGAACTATTCAGTCATTAGAAGATTTGCTGAGGGCTTGTGTTCTTGAGCAAGGTGGTGCTTGGGACAGTTATCTTTCGTTGGTTGAGTTCACGTATAACGACAGTTTCCATTCGAGTATTGGAATGGCACCTTTTGAAGCGTTGTATGGAAGAAGATGTCGAACACCTTTGTGTTGGCATGAATCTGGTGCGAGTTTGGTGGTTGTACCGGAGTTAGTTCAACAAACTACGGAAAAGGTGAAACTTATTCGTGAGAAGATGAAGGCTTCTCAGAGTAGGCAGAAGAGTTATCATGACCGAAGGAGGAAAGATCTTGAGTTTCGAGAAGGCGATCATGTATTTTTTAGAGTTACACTGGTGACGGGTGTTGGACGTGCATTGAAGTCGAAGAAGCTTACTTCTCGGTTTATTGGTCCTTATCAGATATCCGCGATAGTGGGTGTTGTGGCTTATCGGGTGGCGTTGCCACCGAATCTTTCGAATTTACATGATGTGTTCCATGTTTCACAGCTTCGGAAGTATGTTCCGGATCCGCCGCATGTGATTCCGATGGATGAGGTTGAGGTAAGGGAGAACCTTACGGTTGAGGCATTACCGATGAGGGTTTTGGATCGCGAGTTGAAGCGGTTAAGAGGCAAAGATATTGCGCTTGTGAAAGTAGCGTGGGGAGGTGCTGCTGAGGGCAATTTGACTTGGGAGTTGGAGAGTCGGATGCGGGAATCGTATCCGGAGTTGTTCGTCTCAGGTAATATTTTCAAGGACGGAAATTTCTAAGTGGGGGAGAGTTGTAACGCCGGTTTTTGTTAGATTTATTTAATCGAGTCGATTTAATTATTTTTCTTTTTATATTATTTTATTCTTGGTTTTTATTTGGTAAATATGTTATGTTTATCGTTATTATGTTTTATCGCGTTTTGGGAACGTTTGCGAGGAATTGAGTGTGGGGGTATTTTGGTCATTTTGCTTGGTTAGATATTATTGTTTTCCATAAAATAGAAACTTAGAGAATAGACAGAGAGAAAAAAGAAAGAGAAGAAAAAAAGAGAGTGAGAAGAAGAAAAAGAGGAAAAACTTAGAGTGGAAGAAATCGATTCAACCGACACTTCAAAGCACGATTAATCGGTTAAGGGTGTGAAACTCGATTACTATATGCTTGTGTATGAATATGTATGTGTGTGTTTGAATGTTCTCTTGCTTTTCATAGTTTTTCGATTCTAGGTTGAAATGAGAAAAATGAATAGAAATCGATGTTTTCAAGGTCGGAAATCGATATAAACTGTGCTGAATGATCACACTATGCATATGAACATTTGTTGATACTTGTTATGCTGTTTAGAACTGATTTGAGATGAAAATGGTGATTTTGGGAAGGACTGTCGAAGGGTTATTTTTCTGGAAATCGCAGTGCGCGCTTAGCGCGCAGACGTCCGCTTAGCGCGGTCTGGAGAATTTGCAACCTCTCCAGGCAGTGAGGAGCGCGCTTAGCGCGGGGTGGAGCCCGCTTAGCGCGACCTGGAGCAAAAATAAATAATAAATAATAAAACTGTTTTTCTAAAATCCATAACTTTTGATCCATAACTCGGATCGAGACGTTCTTAGTACTGTTGAAAAGCTAATGAGATGTTCTTTCTTATAAAAATCGTTTTGAGATTAGTGGCCGATTTAATTGTGTCGGGAATTTGGAAACGCGTCGTTTTGTCGACTTTTATCGTCGTAATTGTGTGTGATTGCTGTGTTATCATGCGTTATGTTTTTGATATATAACGTATAGCTTGTGTGCTGTTATATGATGTGAATGCATGTGATGAAATGTTGTGATGATGGTTTGTGGCCTTATGGCAAATAAATGCATTGTTTTGGGTTTGATTGCATTGCATGATCATTGATGTTGAGATGGTGCACATGGTTATATATGTATATGCATTTGATTGTCATGAGTCATTAGTATGTCATGCATCATGATATGCACCATGTGATGTCGTGTGCCCTTGTGGGGTGTAAGCGACGAAACGATTCCAGAGGGAATCTGATGTAACGATCGCGTACCTTATACAAAGAGGACCTAAAGCGATGTTATAGACGATCGTGTGCCTTATACAAAGAGGACCTAAAGCGATCGGATTGTGTGCCTTATACAAAGAGGACCTAAAGCGATCCATAAACGTCGTGTGCCTTATACAAAGAGGACCTAAAGCGACGGGGAACATCATTTGCCCGACGGGGAGTTACACTAAGTAACAAGCGATGATTCCAATAATTCCCGAGTGAATTAATGATGATGAGAATGATGGATGGAATGGTACCGCATGCATAGAGTCGTTGTGTCGGTCTCTGTGCATTTACATAAGTCATGAATGGATTGATTGTGTGGGAATTTGTGAATGAGATTGATGAGTGGATATATATATATATATATATATATATATATATATATATATATATATATATATTGGTGATAAATGTATTGAGCATGATTGATATGCCTTTGTGATGGATGTATGAGTTATGAATTGTTTTGTTTTGTATTTGAACTATGGTGTACGTTGTGGTGAGAATGTTCTGCATGCGTATTTCGTGTTATTACATAATTGTATGCAATTATATTAGAATTGTGTTTCTCACCCTTCTACTGTTTTGAATGCTCTATGAGGCATTGCAGATTAGATGTTGGAGGTCTTTTTGTGAAGATTATGTCTTCATTCTTTTGTCGGTCGGCTCTGATATGTAGCACCGGGTAGTCGGGGAGATCGTTATGGAATTATGTGTATATATATCTTTTGGATTGTACATGTATGACTCTGTATATGGCAGACAAACTTTTATGTTTATATATGAGATTTCAGTTGCGGATTTTTCGCTTTTATTCTGTATCTGAATTGTGGGTGTTAGGAACCGAGTTCCTCTGTTTATGTTGCTACCTAATTGTTGCATATCTATATGAGCAGGTTGTTATATTCCATTACTTTGATGTGACGCTCCCGTCTATGCCATGAATGTTTTAATTATACTCTGATTATTTGTTATCGCTTTAATTACTCGGGGTATAGATTGGGGGTGTTATAGAGTGTAGAAGCCGGAGTGGTTTTTCCTCATACTGGTGGAGGGATATTCTGCGAAATGGCACAGTTTTTACTAACAGTAATTTTCTTTTTGCAGGTGGAGTTAGTCATAAACTTGGTGATGGGAATTCTATCCCATTCTAGTTAGCTAATTGGTTGGGGCCGGCTACTCTTAAGGAGCAGTTTCAGTTGTCTTATTAAGCGAGTTCGATGAAACTTAGCTTTGTTTTTGGCATGAGTGAATTTGTTAATGGAACATGGCAATGGGGTAATTTTGGTGTGCTAATTCCTCAAGATGCTGCGCTGGTGGAAGACTTGCAGAATTTGCGGACAGCTTTGGTTGATATTGCTCCGACGCAATCTGCGTTAGATGTTGTTTGCTGGAACCTTGGGAACAAACATGTTTTTACTGTTCATGAAGTTTATAACAAATTAGTGGAAAATAGGGATAGTGTTGTGGTGCAATAGGATCAGAAAAAATCTTTTGAATTGTTGTGGAATTTAAAGGTTCCGACTAGAATTAAAACATTCAGGTGGAGGTTTTTATGGAAAAGGTTGGCAACGATGGATCAATTAGCTTCTCGCGGGGTAATTTTTCCTGATAAAAGGTGCGTTTTCTGTAAGGATTTTGATGAAAACTTTCTTCACCTCTTCTTCTCTTGTCATTTGGCTGTTGATGTTTAGAAAAGTATTAGCGAATGGTGCTGCAGCTCCTCTTCGTATGCAGGCTGTCCTTGGAATTTTTTTATAAATTGGCGTGGGAATAATTTTTGCAAGGCGAAAAGTTTAAGGAAGGGAACAATTTGGTTAGCGGTTATTTGGAGTTTATGGTTAGTTAGAAATAGTATTATTTTTAAGAATGGTCTGGTTTTCCCCTCTGTTATTGTTTGGGATATTAAATTTCTAGTGTGGAATCTTAATCCTTTTATTGGTTGAGTTAGTATTGTGTTGGAAGAGATTTTATTTTTGGTTGTAAGGGTGAATACCCCCCTTGTATTCATTATTAATCCATTTGCCTTAAAAAAAAAAACAATATACACTGTACACGGTTAGTCTGCATAAAACCAGACAAATTATCTAACGTCTGAAACCTAACAAAATACCATTGCCACCTAATTGTTTAGAAGATTATAATACTAGAGAAAAGCAGGGGCAATAGAACTTAAAAAATAGATATTGCAATACCACAAGGTTTTACTCTTGGCCAGTAAAACAATAAAAGATTTAAAAAAAATTTCCAGTGACTTGGATATCATTCTATTCTAAATCTTAAAAAGAATAAATTGAGGTATAAGACCCGCCATTCTGGAGACAAATCTTAAGACAACATCAAAATATCAGTTTCTAGTCCTATAAATCAATTTTTTCTTTGCACTAATTGTTCATTCACAAAATATTAAAAATTATAGCATATCAATTTTGAATTAAAAATAATAAATACTAAAACAAATTTCTCCTAAAATGTAAACTAAATATAGTACAAATTTTTAACAATTTCAAGAGAACTTTCTTGGTTCCTAGTGACATTGATAGAATTTAGAAACGAAAATAGTGAAATAAGTTCCCATTCAAGATTAACAGCCCTAAATCTAGTTTAATGACAAATTTTTACAAATTAAAATCATTTGTCATACAGGAAAAGCTGATGAGATAATATGATTTCAGCTTGATAGAAACCAGACAAGGTAAAACATTCGAGTTTCAATTACTGGAATAATTTCTAGATACTTGCATAGTGGAAACTAGAGGAACTTATCCAATAAGAATACAATGTCACTGGCTAATTACATTTGATAATTTTGACCTTTGTGGTCCACGTGACCTGGAAACATCTGGTATACCAATACAACAACTCACAGGAAAAGATGTTAAATTTTTGGTGTTCCGGCCAGAAGTGAAGCGCCAATTAAACCTGAACTTCACAAATAAGCACTCGATTGAGCAGACGAGTTAGCAACACAGACCTGGATTTTCAAGTTCAGATCCAAACTTCACAGCTCAACTTCACAACATAAAGCAACTTTTGCTTTTGTGATGGCTATCAACTCACAAGATGAGAAGGTGAGATATTAATAACGGGTCCTCTCATCATTTTCTAACTGCAAACCGTCCATGCCTCTAAGAGCACTTTCATAATTATTGGCTTGAGAAGCATTTCTTCCAGCCCGTGTTACTCTCTGTGGATCAGAAGACCCGATCGGTGAACTTCTTTGCCCACCCAAAATTCTGTGTGTTGCACCAGGGCTAGCCTCAGCAGTGCGTGTACGGACATCTGATTCAGCACCAACAAATGCATCACGGCTACTAGAAACAGCAACTCGCCTGGATGATACACTCGACTGACCCAAGACATTGGCACTTGATAGCTGCAAGATAACATATGAGGCAGTTACTGGATTTGCAAAAACAGAGCTATTGTTGTTGCACGAGAAATATGGCATAGAATAAACTTTAGAATCATCTTACAGATCCATAACCAATAATTATGAGTGGAAAAGGAACTGCATACAAAATATGTGCTCTAAGGCTTTGTTGGGGGGAGAAGGCTTTGGAGAAAGGGGAGGGGGATTTACAGAAAACGGAGGGAGGGAGGGCTTGGAGAAAAGGAAGGGGAAAATGGAAGTGGAAGGGATGATAGCGCCCACCTAACTACCTTGCATGAGTGTTAGAACTAGAGTTTGGCCTAACTCATCCCTACAAAACCAACATGTAAGGTGAAGGGTGTCACTCTATATAAACCCTTTGTAGATTGTATCTTTAACCAATGTGGGACTTGGGTTTTTCCCAATAATGAGAGCTCATTTTTGTCCATAGTAAGAATAAAATCCTCATATAAGTGGCAACTGAAAAAATTAAAGTAGGAAGATTTTAAAGCTTTGACAAAACCTCCATATGCTTTCCTCTTTTTGTAATACTCTCAACAAAATTATTAATCATAAGCATTCTTCTCTCCCTCTTTAAAAATTTCTCGTTAAGATGAGAAATTTCCCTCCCCTCCCTCCTTACTCCCTAATAAAGTTTAAAAGGCTCAGCAAAACATGCTCAATACCAGCAGAATATATGGTGACTGAAATTCTGTTATGAGAAACTTACAGTATTCAAAATGGGCCCAGACATTCTGCGCCTCGAGGAATCCACTGATACCAAACCAGGGGGTTGCCCTTCTTCTGCTCCTGTAAGAGAAAGAGCATTAAAAATGTCTAGCTAAAAAGCTAAGAAGATCATATAAACTTGTGAAGAAGTTCAAGAGACGTGTCATTGCAAAAATTAATACTGGGTAAATACAATATCAGAGAGCAAAGATTGATCACATATGACAGTAAGCCACAAAGGCATGCTAACGTGTAAAAATAAATTTAAGAGAAATCATATACTTCAGAATTTTTTTGGGTCTTAATTTTAGGGCAAGGAGATGGCGATCTATTTCAGTGCACGAAAAGCCACCAGGGTCAAAAAGCACATAGAGGGCTCACATTTATCTCATCCCATAGACATGAGAAGAGACTCAAACCTTCAAACTTGTTAGGTACAAGATCCTACCTTACTAGAACTACACTTGACCAACCCCCCTTTAGGTTCCATTTCAAAACTAAATTCACTGAACAACAATGTGATAAATGAACAACAGCAGCAGCAACAACAACTACGCCATATCCCACTAATTGAGGTCGGCTACATGGATCAAATTACGCAATAATGTTCTATCCAAGACCATATTTCTATCAAATTCGTTAATCACAATCTTTCTTGATAGCTTCTCTTTTAGTTTTTCTAGGTCTTCCTCTACCTCTAATTGTTTGACTACTATCCATCTGATTTACTTTCCTTACAACACAATCTACAAGTCTTCTCTTTACATGTCCAAACCATCTAAACTTATTTTCCATCATCTTTTCCACTATAGGTGTTACCCCAACACTCTCTAATGTGATGAGAAATAAAAATATTGAAGGTCTATCACACTTATGGGAGATCTTAAATAAAGTACCTGTATGTCTGTCAGCATTGGTAACAGCAGGTGGCATTGCAGAACTGGTTCCAGTACCAGGAATCTAAACAAAGGTGCACCTATGAGTTACATCTATTTCAGATGAAATGATAATCACAACTGGGGTAGAAAAAGAATAACACTTACAATGGCCCGTGCTGGAGGTGTGGCAAGCTGTGATTGCTGATACTTCAAGATGGTCCAGTCAAACACGTAATCAAACTGGAATCCTGTTCAAATGTCAATTTAATAATATATGCAAACTCAAACAAAGATCCTACAGAGACTCAAATGCAAAGTTTAAGAGAGTATATAAATTATAAATTTAAGAAATGAGGGAAAAGTTATCCTTTCTATATGATAATATTTTCAAACCTTCACGGATAAACAGGTCGCGGAATATCCTTTTGAGATAAGCGTAGTCTGGCTTATCATCAAACCTTAATGAGCGGCAGTAATGGAAGTAAGATGCAAATTCTGTTGGATAACCCCGACACAAGCCCTGGAATAAGCAGTAAATTCTAAGTATAGGTCATGAAGGAGTGGATAATATAAGCACTAGAAAAGACTGAATAACAATTTAACTTACTTCAATAGATGTAGAAACCTTTTTTTCACTAATTTTCTCATACTTCTGTTTCTTGGTTCCTGCTTTAAGTCCCTGCCAAGGAAGACTACAAACAAAGAAAACACAAATCAGATAAAGTACACAATGCTAGCAGACAACAAAGTATAGGTAGAAAGTAATAATCACCTCCCTCTCAAGAAGTACATCAAAACATAACCAAGAGACTCTAAATCATCTCTTCGACTTTGTTCTGTGCATCAATCACCAGAGAATTAGAAGCAATATTAGATAACAAAATTTAATCATTCAAAATACAAGTTTAATGACGGGTCATAACACATACCAATGCCAAGGTGTGTATTCATGCTAGCATATCTTGCAGTTCCGGTCAAATTTTTATTTTCCCTGCAATGTTGATGATTGAACAGATTAGACAAATCGCCCAAAAAATTATTTTCAAATAGTAGCAGCCAGGTGTACACTCAGAATAAATGACTAAAATATTGATGATATTGCCGACAAGATTCATAACCTGACCCTAGTAGAGTCTAGAAACCAGAAACTTAAGTGAAAGGGAGTGTTAGTATGCATATATTACACTTCCCCCCACCAAGGCACCAACCCATCGGCTAATAAATTATATATCTTACAAAAACAATGGTATCAGTGCAAAATGAAAAGTTGATAACAAATATGAACGGTGTTAAGAAGAATAGATCACAATGCAAATACATGCATAAAGTTCAGTTTTTCTTATAACTGAGAAGATTTGCTTGCAGATTCAGGCATTGGAGAAGAACCACAGCATCAGGAAATGTCATGCACTAAATTTCTACTATCAGGAATATAATTTACAATTTACAGACTTTCTATGACTAGAAGTCAACAAAGCATTATTTTGCACAGCATGTTTAGATTGAAGTGTAGTCTCTTTACTCACAATTTACAAGCTAGGAGTCCTGGTCTAAGTTGACAGAACAATGTTAATATTGCATGCCACTGATGCCAGGGATAGGGTTATAGGAGACCTCAAATAAAATTAGAGTTACCGTATAGCCGTAAACAGTAACTAAGCAATAATAATGATGTGGGTTAACAAGAAAGAATATATGTTAGCACATCCTCCCTAATCTGTGTTTTTTTCGCATTCAACAGTTATGCCATACATGAGCTATAACTGCCATCAGATAAATGTGGTTCCTACTAGACTAGGATGCTTTTACTATGCTATCAAGACATTACAGTATGAATAACAAAGATAAGTACTAATATTTAATGCATACCAACGGAATTGTTGTACCTGTAAGGAATGTGTTGATGGGTTGAACTATCTCTGTATTTCTTAGCCAGACCAAAATCAATAGCATAAACCTACATGCACATCAATAGGCATTAAATTCTCAAATATAGAAAACTAAATATACCATACAATACATTCAAAATATGTATTTTAACAAGATTAAGCACCTGGTTCGCACGCCTTCCTAAACCCATTAGAAAATTATCCGGTTTTATATCTCGGTGTAGAAATGATTTCGTATGAATGAACTCAACTCGGTTAATCTGGAAAATAAATAGGGGAGTTCTTAAAAATTTCTAAGAGAAATGGCAGCAGAAAAAAAGATAGCTTGCAAAGTCAACCAGTGCCTACCATTTGATCAGCAAGCATAAGAACTGTCTTTAGTGATAACTTTCTACTACAAAAGTTAAAAAGATCTTCAAGACTAGGTCCAAGCAAATCCATCACTAAAACATTGTAATCTCCCTCCACTCCAAACCATCTAACATTTGGAATTCCAGCTGTCAAAATCAAACTTGAGTTATAACTGACAATAAATTATAAATTTTGGGAAGGTGTGTCCCTATGCAGATTGCACAAAGCACAAAAGAAAAAAGAAAAAAGAAAGATAAGATAATGAATATGAAGATTGTCATTACTTCCTCCCTGGAGAATTCTGTACAACTTCGACTCATACAGCAACTGAGGATGCTTAGTCTTGACATTTTCCTATTTAAAAGCACAGCAAGGAACAGAAAAAAAGAAAAATAAGCTCAACAGCACGCACTTAAAGACATAAAAAAATCCAGACAAAAAACCAATACTCGTAATGTTAAGTCATGACAGTATGTCATTTTTTCAAGTTAAATTCCCAACCAAGAATATCTGTCACGATCTTGAATTGTTAAATGCCAATGTTTTGCTGAGGAGTGAGTTGAATGGACTCAAATGAATAAACAAGGTAGGTTTCACGCTTATCCCCTCCACTAACCTTTTGAGCAAACTTCTTTATCAAGAAAATATGAGAACACCTGCTTATCCTAGGTCTACATCCATGAGACAGTGTAGCAGCTCAGCTTTTTATCATTACACTTGATCCATACACACTATATATTTACTTATAGGTAACAACCTATCCTTTGCCCAGTTAAGTGCATCGGCGTTATACAAAATGACAATTTAGAACTAGCCAATAGTTCCCTCTAACACAACCCTATTAGGAAGCTTTTGATCACAAAGCGGTCAAAATGTTTATCGTCTTAAAAAACCATCCTGGCACCCTCTAAAGTAATAGGAAGCGGAAATAACCTCAGTAAAGATAATTCACAACTATGAAGCACGGACACCCCGAATATGACTCCGACACTGACACAGCGACACCGATAATAATTTGAAAAAATTAATAAATTAAACGTAATCACAAGTGTCGGTGCAGGTGTCTGATACAGACATTCACATGGACAAGACAAGCCTTTTTTCATAGGTGTCGGTGCGCTACATAGATTCACATCTAGTATACAATATTATCACACCAATGTCACTAAGAATGCAACATGATAATACATTAAAAACTCGAAACCAAAATTCATAATATCATAAACACAAGCATAAAATTAACAGCAGAAACTAATTTCACATACAATCATCTCTCCATAAACTCATTTCAGATTCAATAATACTAACACACAATCAGAGCTGAAAATTTTTCCAACAACAAATAAAAACCAATAGATGAAGAAAACTTACAAGCTTAATTGCAACCTCTTCATTAGTTTGAATATTAGTACCTGCACAAGAAACAAAATAATCAAAAAATAACCTAAATTATGAAACACATGAACAAAAAATTCAGCATAAGAAGAAAAAACAAAGAACCTAAGTAGATCTCCCCGAAGGAGCCGCTACCGATCTTCCTACCAAGACGAAACTTATTCCCAACGCGAGGTTCCATTGAAAATTAGGGAAAACGAACAATTTCGAAACCCTAAGCTAACCAGTAACGACAATAACGCTTAATTGAAAAAAGGAAAGAATAACCGAAGAATATGAAAAAGAATTGAAGAAATTGGTGCGAGATCTATGGATAAGGATGAAATTAAGAGTAATTGTGCTTTATTGATAAAAAAATGAGGGTTAGGTTAATCTAAATTAAAAATTAAAAATTAATGATAAAGAAAAAGGGTTTGGATGAAAAAGAAAGCGTAGGAAGAAGTGTGGGAATGTATTTTGGATAATGGTGTTTTGTGTTTATCTCTCTCTTGCATTATTATTATGATGATTGTGAATTTGTGATTAGTTGTAGTGTTATTGCGGTTTTTATCCGGTCGAACCGTTCTTGTAACCGTCGGTTCTTTTGATTTTTTTCCTTTGTCGGGCTTCGAAAGCATGTTCACGCTTGTTCTGTACGCGTGGTGTCACTTCCATTGGTGTAGGTGGATGGGACATAGTACTTGCAACAGTAGGTTTTTCGCGTGACGGGTTCGCGCGTCATTTTGAAAAAGATATAAATCTAGGTTGTTAATATTTCAAACAGGTATGTTATCTTTACATCATTTCCTACATTGATGTACTTTTCATAAATACTGTGAACAATGCCGTAACAGTAAAATTGTACATGAATAGTAACGTGAACAGTGTAAACAGTAACTTTTAATAGTAAATCAAACTTAGTTAATATAGTGATGAAGTTGGTTAATAAAGGTCCAGATATTAAAAATAATTTTTACTAGTAAAATAAAGTTGGTTAATACAATGTTAAAAGTTGGTTAATGAAGTTATGAACTTGGTTAATAAACGTTCAGATGTAAAAATAATTTTTAGTAGTAAAACAAAGTTAGTTAATACAATATAAAAAGTTGATTAATGCAGTTATGAAATTGGTTGATATTATAATTTCATATCAGTATTATTTAATTCAAAAATAAAAAGTAATATTTTTTTATATTTTATTTAAAAAATATATTTAATATTATAATATTTTACTGTTCACCGTATTGGTGAACAGTAAAATACAGTGTAGGTGTAACAAATAGTATAAGAATAACATTTCTCTATTTCAAAATGATCTATTTTGAAATATTTTAAAATGATCTATTTATAAATCTATTATGAAATATTTTGATCAAATGGTGTGGTTTATATTGTGTTTCTAGCTGATGCAGATGAGTTTTGGATTAAAATAAACTGAAACACGATTAATTATGGGTTCAGTTTGCTGGGTTTGATTTTTGAAACGATAACCGAACTCACCAAGTTCTATCTCTTCTCATGTCATACACTTATTTTTTTACTGTATTAAATACTCCCTCCGTTCCAAAATATAAGATAAAAAGTGAATTTTTCTTGTCCTAAAATATAAGAGAAAAAAATAAATTTCATTATTTTCAAAATAAAATTAAATGCAAGTTACATTTAATTTACTTTCTTTCTCATCTTTTCTATAACTAACAACCAATTAGAATTGTTTTTACATCTTTCAAAACAATTTTTTTCAACAAAATTTTAGTCAAACTATTATACTTTTTATTTTTTTTAATAAATGTGTTTTTAATTTTTTCTCTTATATTTTAAGACGGAGGGAGTATTGTTTTAGTGTGTTTGTTTGGCTCACTTTATCACTTTTCGTTACAGCATCATTTATCAAATATCTTTATTAATAGGCTAAATTTCATTTTTTTTTCTTATTTTGTATTTAGAGTTCAGTTTGTTTGTGGGAGTTTATTGAAAATATACCTATAGTAAAAATCTCACATCACTTAATTTTGTGAATGAAAAGAGAGTCTAAAGTTATATATAGGATACAAGTTTTTTGAAGTCTCAAATCGCTTAATTTTGTGAATGAAGAGGAAGTCAAATGTTATATATATGATCAAGTTTTTCATTCTAAGATGCATCTGTCAAAAACACTTTAAGTTTGTATTTGATTTTATTTGTTCTTTTATACTCTTGTATTAGAGTGTTATGAGATTTAGTTAATTATTTGTTTTGGGGGTGTGGGTGTACTAGGGGGTCTGGGTTAGTTGAGGGTATATTATGTGTTATAACAATTTTCACATACTGTTATCCTCTGATTGTCATTTAACAACGGTCGTGCTTTTTTCTCTAGTTTTGGAGTTTTCACATTATATTCTTATGTTGTGATTTTGTTCCTCATTTTTTTTCTCTATGTTTTGTTTGTTTTTTCCTAACAACTGACGTTTTATTCTTATATTGTGATTTTATTCCTCTTTTTTCTCTATGATTTGTTTGTTTTTTTCCAACACAATTTAGCACATTAACTTTTAAAAATGTGTCAAGTTAGTCTTTTTGTCTAAATAAAAATAACAGCGTTAATGTTCGATGATGTGGCAAATGGCGTGTTTTGTAACAACTCAATTTTAGTAATTATTTGATTTATTTGAATTAATTGATTTATTGGATTTATATGAATTAAGTGATTTATTTGATTTATTTAAATTATTTGATTTATATGAATTATTTGACTTATTGGATTTATTTGAATTAATTGATTTATTTGAATTAATTGATTTATGTGAGTTATTTGAATTAATTGATTTATTTGATTTATTTAATTTATATGAATTATTTGATTTATTTGATTTATTTGATTTAATTGATTTAATTGATTTATTTTATTGGGTGGAATAAAATATAGAATTGATAAAATTAGTAATTGGGATTAGATTAGGAGTGTGAATAGAAAGTGAGAAAGTGGGTTAGTAAGCCCAGTAAATTTATGAGAAAATTGTGAGATTGATAAAATAAAAGAAAGAGATAGAATAAGGTTAGAAATTGAAAAAGGAGGGTAAGTTGAAAAGTGGGCCCAAATTGCCTAAGTCCAATCCACAGAGGGGCAAAAGCGACCTTTCTGCCCCTCCAACCGGGCAAGAAATGCAACGTTCCTCCCCGGCGTTGATGCCCGTTACGCACGACTTCCTCGCTGCCCGAACAGCAAAGGACAGGTGCCGGGAACTTCGTTCATGCCCGACATAACGGCTTGTTTGGGCAGTTACCTATTCTTTGGAGAAAACGGTTATTTCGCCCCGAAAATAGGATCGTTGGCCACGCGCTGGGGGCTCTATAAAAACCCTCTCGCTTGAGAGGGTCAGGTATCCAATATTCACCCTAAGAATTCATACTTTGTACTTGCCCCTTTTCTCTGACCCTTTCTTACTTGAGCGTCGGAGTGCCTTGCAGGTACACCCCCTCCTCTCCATACGACCAGCATCCCTGACGCACTTGGCGGCCTGATTCTACAGGATCTAATCCAGCCTTCACGATCAGTGGCGCCGTCTGTGGGAAGTTTTTTTTCTCCCAATCTTTCTTTAACCGAAGATCAAAATAATTCTCAAACATCATCACGATCATGGCCTCCCAAGATCGATCCAAGGATGCTCTCCAATCAACCATCCTCCCCGTCAACAAATCTGACGTTGACGGTCAATCATCTCTCCTCCGAGATGCCCGTTTCCTTAGGGATGGAGCCACTGCTTCTCCTTCCCCTACCCCTGCTGATCGCAACAACGATCAACCGTCTCTCGACCTCCAGCCCGTTCCTGTTCCGCCCAGCGCCGACCCGGCCTGGCAGCCCTCCTGGAGGCCCTCAACAAAACTAACACCCTGATCCTGCAGCAAAACGAGAGGATCGGGGCACTGGAAGAGTCTCGCCGTCCAAGATCCCCTCCTACGCGGAGGAACCAGCGACGATCTAGAAGCCCGCAGCCATGGAGAGAAATCGACCGAAGACTGCGCCAAGAGCACGATCCTCGCGTAGCCCGAAAGCGCGACCAGATCTCCCCGCGTGACCAGCACGCTCATGACCACAAAAGAACTCGAAGGAACGAGGAGTCTCCAATCAAGTCCAAAGGACGGGCACGCTCACCTTCTCCTCGAAGGAACCGCTCACCTTCCCCTCGAAGGAACCGCTCACCTTCTCCTCGAAGGAACCGCTCACATTCTCCACGAAGGAACCGCCGAAGCGAGCAACCCATCCGGTCACCATCATACACCAGTTCTAGTGACGACGACGAGCCTCGCGACCCGTTGTCCCAGGAGATCCTGGCCACCCGTCTCCCAAAAGGCTTGGAGAAACCCCCGTCACTTGGCACATACGACGGGACCACCGACCCCGACGAGCACATCGAGAACATCGATGTGCTGCTAGACTACCGCAGCATACGGGGCGCCATCAAATACAGACTGTTCCCGACCACGCTTCGGAAGGGAGCAATGACATGGTATAAACAACTGCCCGAGGAGTCCATCACCTTGTGGAAACAACTGGGTAGGATGTTCTCGCGGCACTTCACAGCATCTCGTCGCCATCCCAAAACGGAGGCCTCCCTCGGAGCCATAATCCAGGGGAAAGACGAACCTCTCCGCGCATATATCGAGAGGTTCAACAAAGAAGCTATGCAGGTCCCGACGACAGATAAGATGAAGAAGTTCCTACTCGAACAAGGGGTCCGCCCGGACTCCGAGTTCGCCAAAGCCATTGGCCTCGCGCCACCGAGGAACTTAGACGCCCTCCTCCTCAAAGCCCAATCTCATATTCAGTACGAGGAGAAGATTACGGCCAGCAACGTCTAAGCGTCTCGCCGCCAGGAGAACGCCCGGGCTTCCAAAGGAGAAGAAGCCTCGACGTCTCGTCGGGGTGAACGAAGGCACGAGGATCGTCCCCGCGACTCCTGTGACAGCAAAGGGCCCTCCGGGCGTTTCCATGATTACACTCCCCTGACCGTTTCCAGGGAGAAGATTTTGTCCGAATGTGCTAATTCGGAGTTCAAACAAGTCGGGGTCCGCTTCCCTAAACAGCTGCCGAACAGACCAAATGTGGACAAGTCAAAGTACTGCCGCTTCCACAAAAGTCACGGCCATATTACAGAGGACTGCATCCATCTGAAGGATGCCATTGAAATACTGATCAGGGACGGCCACCTGAAGCAGTTCGCGAAGAAGAAGGACACTCCTCGACAGGACGTCCAGGAGTCCAAGAAGGTCGAGGAGGAGGTACCCTCCTCGGAAGACGCCAACATACAGGTCGCTATGTCCATATCGCGACCCGAGGACTTCAACGTCCCTGACGGGCTCAGCGCCCCTGCATATTTCGCGGCCCACAGCCCGTGGGAGACCTTTCCCTCCGCCATGGTCATCTCTGGCGGGGGTTTCAACAAAGTTACTGTGGGATCTGTGAAACGGAAGCTCGAACACCTGATCAACACCAGCTCGAACAAAGTGACCATGCTTGATCAGGCCCCGAAGGGTTTCATCCTCATCTCCTTCTACAGGGAGGAACTCCTCGGCGGCTCCCCGAACTCAAGCATTTCTTTGCTCGTCAGAGCCCAAATGGAAAACTTCGACGTTCGTCGAATCCTAGTCGACCAGGGCAGCTCTGTCGACATCATGTACTCCCAGCTATTCTCAACGCTGCAGCTGGACGAATCGCACCTTACCCCCTACGTAGGGTCCGATTTACAGGGGTTCAACGGGTCTGTGACCAAGCCGTGGGGTTACGTCGAGTTAATCGTGACCTTCAGAGCAGCTGAAACGGCTAGATCCATCAAGGTGCAATTTCTGGTAATCAACTGTCCGTCATTTTACCAATGCATTTTCGAAAGGCCAACTCTAGCCGAGTTGGTAGCAGTACCATCGACCGCCCACCTGAAGATGAAGTATTACACTTCGAAAGGAATGGTCGCCACCCTCCACGGTGATATAGAAGTTGCCCGACGGTGTTTTGAAGCAGTTACAAAGGGGCTCAACGCCATTGCGCCCAAGCCTAAAGCGTCGAGCAAGCCAGCACTGCCAAACAGCTCCGAGGAGGCCAAGCCTCTGCCCCAGGTCGACTCTATCGACCTCGACATTCGCTTCCCCGAGGACCAACAGGAGGAACGAGCAGCTTCAGCCGGCCCATCCACGTCATCCAGCAGCAGCTCCCATCCGATGCGCCCAATCCCGGATGGCGACTTCGAGCTAATCCTGTTCGGCGAAGACCCCCAATGGGGAGTAAAGATCAGAGCAGACCTGCTTGACATCGCGAGGAAGCAGCTCAAAGCGTGCCTCTGAGAGAATGCCGACCTTTTCGCGTGGAGCGTCGCAGAAATGCCCGGCTTGGATCCATCTGTCGCATGTCACCAGCTGACCATTGACCCGACCATCAAGGCCGTAGCACAACGTAGGAGGAAGCAGTCTCCGGAGAAAATGGAGGCTGCCGAAAAAGCTGTAAAGGACCTCCTCGAGGCCAAATTTATTTCGGAGGCCAAGTACACCAATTGGCTGTCCAACGTTGTATTGGTTAAAAAATCTAATGGAAAATGGCGCATGTGCATTGATTATACCGATCTCAATAAGGCATGCCCGAAGGATGCCTACCCCCTCCCCAATTTTGATAAACTTGTTGATAATTCTGCTGGTTTTAAACTTTTATCGTTCATGGATGCCTACTCGGGCTACAATCAAATCCCAATGGCAATGTCCGACAAAAAATATACGGCCTTCATGACCGAATCGGGGAACTATTACTACAATGTAATGCCCTTCGGCCTGAAGAACGCCGGAGCAACATACCAACGAATGATGAACAAAGTGTTCCGGGGAGAAATAGGCGACATGCTTGAAGTCTACATGGACGACATGATCGTAAAATCCCACGAGGAAACCGATCACACCGCCCATCTACGAAAAGTCTTCGAACAGGCAAGGAAATACAAAATACGTTTCAATCCGGAGAAGTGCACGTTCGGTGTCCCGGCAGGAAAATTCCTCGGCTTCTACTTAACAAAACGAGGAATCGAGGCCAACCCCGACAAATGTCGGGCATTCTCCGAGTTTCCTACGCCCAAGTCCAAAAAATCCATCCAGTCCCTCAACGGGATGCTCGCGTCACTATCTCGTTTCGTGGCCAAGTCCACCCAGCACGCCCTGCCATTCTTCAAACTCCTCCGTAAAGAGGCAGCATTCGAATGGACCGAGGAGTGCGACAAGGCCCTTCTCCATCTGAAACGGGCACTCTCAGTGTCGTCGGTCCTCTCTCGACCGGACAACGGCGAAACACTATACTTATATCTGGTCGTTGCGACCGAAGCAGTGAGTGCCGCTCTCATCCACGAGACGCCTGACGGGCAGAAACCCATTTACTTCACAAGCAAAGCATTACAAGGACCAGAGTTGCGATACCAGCAGATAGAGAAAGTGGCATTGGCCCTCATCAACGCAGCCAGAAGGTTAAGACACTACTTCCTGGCTCACACGATCGTGGTTCGAACAGATCAGCCCATAAAGCAGCTGCTCGGACGACCAGATATGGCTAGCCGAATGCTCAAATGGTCGCTGGAGCTGTCCGAATTTGACATCCAATACGAAGGCAGGAAAGCCCTCAAGGCCCAAGCTCTGGCCGACTTCGTCGCGAAGATGACATTTGCAGACTCCCCCGCGAGCGAAGCGCGCAAGTGGACCATCTTCGTCGACGGTGCCTCAAGCTCGGTAGGAAGCGGCGCGGGGATCATACTGGAAAGCGACGAAGGAATTATCGTCGAGGTATCCCTCACACTGTCTTTCCCAACCTCCAATTGTAACAGCCCGCGGCCGCTCGCGCACGAGTCCCGACACTATTACCAACTCAGACTTAATCACTAGCCCCCTTTTTCAACTATACTAGTGTTTTTGCCTCCCGTGGGAATCGAACCGTGTACCTGGGGATAAGTACCACGTTCAATGCATTCCCACTACCAATTGAGCTGTAGCTCAATTGGTAGTGGGAATGCATTGAACGTGGTACTTATCCCCAGGTACACGGTTCGATTCCCACGGGAGGCAAAAACACTAGTATAGTTGAAAAAAGGGGGCTAGTGATTAAGTCTGAGTTGGTAATAGTGTCGGGACTCGTGCGCGAGCGGCCGCGGGCTGTTACACCAATAACCAGGTAGAATACGAAGCCTTCCTCGCTGGGCTACGCCTTGCCGAGGACCTGGGCGCACAAGAAGTCGTCATTTGCACAGACTCACAGCTCGTGGCCCTCCAAGTCCGAGGTGAATACCAAGCCAAAAACGACAACCTGACCAAATACTTGGCCCTAGTAAAGAAGGAAATGGCGAAATTCACAACAGTGGAAGTGAAACAGGTTCCCCGCGAACATAACGTACGAGTGGACGTGTTGTCTAAACTGGCCAGCACGAAGAAAAAAGGCGGAAACAAATCTGTCATACAGGAAGTACTTCCTCGACCCAGCATCGAGAAGGCCTCCCCGACGCTCGACGTGCAGGTGATCGGCGACAACAACTGCTGGATGACCCCAGTCTACAACTATCTCGCCAAAGGCGAACTCTCATCCGACGCAAAGGAGGCCAGCACGATCAGGCGAAGAGCCTGCTCGTATGTCCTGGTCGAAGGTAAACTATACAGGCGGGGATTCTCCATTCCACTGCTCAAATGCGTCGAGGAGGAAATAGTCGCACACATCCTGCGCGAAATCCACGAGGGAATCAATGCCCAACATCTCAGAGGAAGGTCCTTTGCTCGCAAGGATCTCCGAGCAGGGTACTACTGGCCGACCATGCAAAACGACGCGAAAGAACACGTGAAGAAATGCGACAAATACCAACGGCACGGGGACATGCACCTGGCTCCGCCTAACGAGCTCAAGGCTATGTCCTCCCCGTGGCCATTCGCTTGGTGGGGCCTAGACATCCTAGGACCCTTCGTGGTAGGATCAAGTCAGAACAAGTACCTCATAGTGGGCGTAGATTATTTCACAAAGTGGATAGAAGCAGAAGCTCTAGCCAAAATAACTGCCCTCAACATCCTGCATTTCTACAAACGAAACATCCTTGCACGTTTCGGTATTCCCCAAGCGATAGTAACGGACAACGGGACGCAGTTCACGGACAGGAAGTTTCAGGACTTCGTCGCCCAACTAGGCACGAAGCAACACTTCGCATCCGTCGAACACCCTCAAACAAACGGGCAGGTCGAGGCAGCTAACCGAATCATCCTTCGAGGCCTCAAGCGAAGGCTAGACGAAACAAAGAAGACATGGGTCAAGGAGCTACACAGCGTGCTCTGGGCATACCGTACAACTCCCTATTCAACGACTGGGGAAACACCTTTCCGTTTAGCATACAGAACCGAGGCTGTAATTCCAATCAAAGTTCACGTGCCCTCTAGGCAGACAGAGTCGCCCCTAGACGAGGAGATGAATGACGAATCTTTAAGGGAAGAGCTCGACCTCATCGAGGAAATCAGAATCGGGGCAGCTCTCTGCAAAGCCTCACTGAAATAAAAGATCACCATCAGGCACAACGCCAAAGTGATACGACGAGAGTTCGACGTGGGAAGCCTTGTCCTAAGAAGAAACCACAAAGACTCTCGCGAAGGCAAACTAGCAGCAAATTAGGAGGGACCTTATCACGTCCGGGCAAAAACGGAAAATGGGGCATACTACCTAGAACATCTCACTGGGGAAGAACTCGCTCGACCATGGAACGCTGAGAAGCTAAAACAATACTACAGATAAATCCTCGGTTCGACTCATCGCAGCGACGAACGTCAGCTACCGACTACTATGCGCGTCTAGGTACAAGCGTCGCATACGACTAAAGCATAACCCCGCTCAGTAACGAGCCCGGTAAGTGCTCGGCAGCGGTCCTCGATCAAGCATCGCCGTCGTCGAAGTACCACGATTGGCAGAACCCCAGCTCGCGATGGGACGTTCACGCCGCGAACTCAGGCCTCAAACGCGACCTGAGCTCCGCTCTCCGCCAGGACATTCCCCAGCAGTTCGACCAGTTCCCCACACTGCCGAACACATCCATTACGAGCAATCTCCCCAAAAAATATCCACACAAGTCAAATACCCCCTATCACGGGTGGACATACATTTACAGCGAGCATGCATACAACACTTAGCAAAAATAAAAGCAAGTAAAGTCATGCAAATAACAGAACTAAATATGCGATAATTTAACAAGTGGCCGCAAAGACCACAATTGTACACTGTTACATAAAACGGGGGTCGTGCCCCATAGAAATAAATTACAGTGATTACAACGGCACACAGGCCGGACAAATTACAACGACATCAACAAAATAACAAATTCCTCATTCATCAGCATACTCGGTTGACTCTGGCTCGGGTCCCTGCTCCTCTGCGGGCTGATCCTCGGGGGTAACGACAAGGAGACCTTTGGGCAAGACAATGCGACCATCATCAACACGCGCAAGATAGTGAGTTCCCTCGGCAGAGATTTCAAGCCCAGGGTTCACCACGCGCAGCTGAGCCACAGCGTTTCCAAAGGATTCCTCCACAATGGCGATGCCATCATCTTCAGCCAGCAATATACGAGCGACCAGCTCGGATCTAGTCTTCAAATTTCTCACATCGTCCGGCTCGTCAGCACCCGGGGCATTGGCCGCCCTCATCTCCCTGATCAGCTCCTCGGCAGCTTTCTTCTCCGCCGACAACTTAGAGTTCTCCTCTTTTAACCTGGCCATTTCCTCTTCCGCCTTCTTCCGAGCCTCACCGACACCCTTGACTTCTTCCTTGAGGGATGCCACGGAAGCACGGGCAGCGTTGAGTTCGGACTCAGTTGCAGAGTCCCCTTCAGCATAAACTGCCGCCATCTCCAGCATCCGGACCAAGGCTGAAGCGTCTTGGGCCACCAGCGCCCTCTTGCTCGGGCGGTCCATGCCTTCTAAGCGAAGAGATTCTGCCCGGGGAACAACTAAAGAATTGCCTTCGAAAAACTTTCTATCGAGGATGCAGGGAGGAAGCTCAAACCTCCCTTTCTCCGCGACCCGAGTAAGGTCCACGACATCATCTACCCTTGGCCGCTTGGAACGCCCGACTAACGGCAGGGGAGATCCCCGAGAAGCAGGAGTAGGAGAAGTGGAGGTCCCCGCAGCAGATTGCGCTGGAGGAGGAACACGGGCACCAGCACATCGAGATTTCGGAGGGGCCGTTCCAACTTTGTTCCTCGTCAGAGCGTTCCTCACAACCCGATCCTGAGCCTGAGGCATCTCACCTGCACAAACAAAACACGAACATGTTAGACACGAGGAAAAGAAATAACGTGAGCAAAATCTAAATGACTAAGACTACCAAGTAGCGCCTCAGCGTCCGCGGGAGTCTTGCACTCCAGTAGTGCCTTAACGTAAATGAACCGGCGGTCGACCCTTTGACTCCCATATTCCTCGAAGATCGGGCTGCCCTTGCTAGTCCAACACTCAGCGAGATTGAAGGAGTTTACCCACTTCACCAACGCCTCGTAAGCCACGGCGTCCTGCCCGCGCAGGTCGCCCGGTTGAAAAACGTAATCGCTGGGCTTTTTGGCGAAATGGTCGGGTGCCCAGCGGATGGGGAACCTGTAAAGCCTCTGCCCGATGTACTTCCCCTCCTTGTTAAGCAGCTCGTTTCTGTCATCGTCAACCTCTATCTCCCAGACATATGTGCTATACTGGGCAACCTCGGACACGGGTTCAACAACGAAGTACCGCTGCTTGAATGTCCGGACTGACTTCGAAAACGGTTTGAATAGCTTACGAGGCTGCTTCAGAGAAACCCAGCCATACTTCTTCCCTGTCAGCTGCCTTTGTAGATGGAAAACAACTAAGAACAGAGGGAGAGTGGCCCCCAAAGAAAGATGCTCGCACACCAATTCAAAAGCTCAGATGAAGGCCAGCGAATTAGGGTGCAGTTGTGTAAGGGCTAATTTCAGATGCTCGAACACCGGCCGCTGAAAATCAGTAAAAGGCAGCCTCAGTCCCAGCTCTTTGAAGGCATACTCGTACATTGTAAAGTGGTCCCCGAAGTCCATGCAGACCCGCTCGTTCACAGTAGGGAAACGCACCTTCCACTCCCCTTCCGGTCCTACCTCCGTAAAGACGTCCGCCAAAGACTTTGCGAACGTAGAAATGTGCTCGGAAGGTTCGGCCACCTCCCACTCCTCCGCGGAGAACCCTTCGACGTCATCCTCGTTCATATCATCCTGAACCTCTTCTTCCCCGACATCACTTGGAGAGCTCGAAGCCGACGAGCTCGAAGCCGTCGAGCTGCTCTCGTCCGAGGATCCTGTTTCCTCCTCAGAGGTGTCCAAAATAACTTCTCTATCTGGCCCCGTCGCCATGTCGATCACCTGAAAAGCAGAGAAGAATATGAATTCGACAGCAAATCAAATCCACCATTCCACTGCCAAGTCAAGTGAAAGGGCGCGCAAAGGGTTAAGGACAGCGTCCCCGGCCTAAGCCCTAACGTCAAATGAAAGGTTGGAACCTCCCTGCGAGGAGCCGCTCAAAACATATCATCGACTGACGAGGAGCTTCCCCGCACTCAATCCCAGTTTCCGTTTGAAGCTCCACCGGAAATCACGAAGCTTCACCAGAATCTGGAGTTATTCTGCTGGAAAACTCATCATTCGTTCAGAAAATGAAAAATCACAACGATTACGCAAGCGTCCCCATCGCGACGACGCAGTCAACCGCCCTCCTAACCGGAACATGCAGACACGTCCGCTGACATGTCAGAAGTAGAAAAGTGGCACCACCACCGTCCACCACCAACAGTCACCGGAAAATCACACATTTCGTCCTCTAAACTAGCCCTAACCGCATGCAAATCTACTATTAACAACGAAAAGGAGTAAAACAAGTCCCAGATCAGAAAACTTACTTGATTTGAGTAGAAGAAAGAGGTTGCTCGAAGCTTGACGCGGTGGTCGGAAGCACTGAAGACGGTGACGGGCAAAAGCTTAGAAGAGGCGAGGAAGAATCAGAAAGAAAAAGTGCAATATGGAACAATCTTCCCCCTTTTATACAAAGGGGCACGTGCACACACGCGCCCGTAGGCCATAATGACTACCTACTAGCCATCATTGTCTATTAACTACTACACGGAGCTCAAGGCACACGTGGCAACCCAACGTTTCCAATTCTGTCTGACACTTGACCTCCCCGAATGTCGGGCAACAAGGTCACGACCAAGAATCTCGCGAACACCTGGGGTCACGAGCACCCTGAGACAACCCTCTTCGTCTTCAAACGACGACTCTATGCTAGCTCCCCGAAGCAACGAGCAGACCTTAAGTCATCACTCCCATGCTCGGGAGCAACGACTTGGGGGGCTCTTGTTCTGGACTAGACCAATGGCTAGAATTGGCCCAATCCACCTCTACTCCATAGCGGCCCAAATTGCCTAAGTCCAATCCACAGAGGGGCAAAAGCGACCTTTCTGCCCCTCCAACCGGGCAAGGAATGCAACGTTCCTCCCCGGCGTTGATGCTCGTTACGCACGGCTTCCTCGCTGCCCGAACAGCAAAGGACAGGTGCCCGGAACTTCGTTCATGCCCGACATAACGGCTAGTTTCGGGAACCCTGCCCGACATAACGACTAGTTTAGGCAGTTACCTATTCTTTGGGGAAAACGGTTATTTCGCCCCGAAAATAGGACCGTTGGTCACGCGCTGGGGGATCTATATAAACCCTCTCGCTTGAGAGGGTCAGGTATCCAATATTCACCCTAAGAATTCATATTTTGTACTTGCCCATTTTCTCTGACCCTTTCTTACTTGAGCGTCGGAGTGCCTTGCAGGTACACCCCCTCCTCTCCATACGACCAGCATCCCTGACGCACTTGGCGGCCTGATTCTATAGGATCTGATCCAGCTTTCACGATCAGTGGGCTTACCCGCCCTTTTTTTTTTGCAGGGTGGGGCGGGGCGGGGCAGGCTGCCCGTTTTGTCACCCCTAAATGTAACCCATATCCACATACTGTAGCGCCACTTTTGTTGCAAATAAAATAATGAATACCTCATGGTTCCATGTGATGTAGCGCAAGACCAATAGCATGAATTATGCTTTTTTTTTTAATTCATCGTGATGCCACTGTAACGTACTCCCTCCGTCCCAAATTATAAGACGTTTTGGGTTTTTCACACAAATTAAGAAACTTAATTATTACTTTATAGAAAAGACAAATTATGTATAACTTTACAGTAATGCCCCTCATAATTATATAGGAGAGAGAAATTAAAAGAGTTGAAAGAATAAATAATAATAAATATTTGAGGGTATATTGAGGAATATGTCATTTATATTGCATTGGGAATGTAAGGTGACTTATAATTTAGGACAAATTTTTTTGGCAAAGTGACTTATAATTTGGGACTGACGGAGGGAGTAAAAGAAACTAGTAGAAACATGTGACCATTTACCTACCACCTACTGAAGCGATAGAATTAGAGGAAATGATATGTGAACACCTCCTAGTGCATATCCTATAGCAAAATGATAGGAATGAAATGGTGAGACTTTCATATTTCAGTTACTGTAACAATATATATATATATATATATATATATATATATATATATATATATATATATATATATATATATATATATATATATATATATAATAATGAATTGGAACTTATTAAAATACTAAATATTTACTAATTATTGAATATTTAAAATATTGAATATTTATTTAAAATATTGAATATTTATTTAAAATATTGAATGTTTATTTAATATTGAATATTTCTTGCACATTTATTAAATATTGATTATTTATTAAAATATTGAATTATTCACTAAAATATTGATTATTTATTAAAATACTGAATATTTATTAAATATTAAATATTTATTGAATATCAATTTTTTAATTATTAATGATGGATTAATTATTCTATGTTTAATTGGTGATGTGTGTTTTGTGAATTGAGGTTGGATTGTGTTGATACTTGTGTATGTGCAAATGTGTGGTAATTCAAGTGTGATGAATTATTGAAGATATGCATGAATATTAAGATTAAAGTGTGGTCTTAATTGCATATGATTGTTAAATTTGCACACGCATCATTTATGTCAAGAGGCAATGTTTGTTAGTTCCGTGGAAACTAGTGACTTGTCCTAAACCTAGAGCGGAGTTTGAAAGCTTAGGGAATAAGCTTTTTGTGTGTTATTGGTCTAGGGAACGGACTCGATTTAATGTAAAAAACCGAAAAATAATAACAAGTGTTTGGTACCACATGCATGAGTTGCATTTGAGTCTTGCATTGAGTCACATTTTGTATATGTTTGTGGTATGAGATTATGTGCAATATGTGAGATTGATGAATTGGTGAAATTATGGAATTGTGAGTATGTATTTGTGAATAGTATGACTAATTGAGTGATAATATGTTGATGAAGTTTTTTGTAGTGGGAGAATCATTATGTTATGCTTGTATGTTATAAATTATATTTTATCTTATGATTTCGATAATTATGTGAATTCTCACCCTTCTGTTGGAATGGTGTTTGTACGACATCACTCAGGTACCGAATAGTAGAGTTGCTTCTAGCACGAGGTAGTCGTTGGAGTAGCTTGTTCTAGTCTCTTTATTTATTTTGGGTCAAGTCGTGCTCTGATCATGTAACACTTAAATGTTTCGATTTCATGTTTTGAGAGATACTTTATGTACTCTACTATATGTTGTTATTTTTATTTGACTTTTATGCCTAAGTGATGATTTATATGGGTTGATCATGAGACTTTTATTATGTTTATTATGATTGAAGTAATTCCGCTGCTACATGCTAAGTGAAAGAATGTGAAATCCATGAAATTATTTTAAGTGTTGATGAGCATGACATGTGTATATGTGATGTTTTGAAATTTTATGTGATACCCTTATGTGAGATGCATGACAATTACTCTGATTATTTATACATATTCCGCAGGGTTTAGAAGGGTGTTACATGTTACATTAAACTTTAATGACCGATTTAGCGACGGATAAATCAGTCACAAAAAAAGATTTTCTAAATTCTTAATATCATCTTCATCTTCTTGTAATATCATCTTAATAATATAAAAAAAAAAAACTCATTTTAAAAAAATTAATCTTTTTCATTGGTACTTAATTAAAAGATCCTAAGAAAAAATATTGAAACATGTATGGTGTTTATGGAGCAGATAGTGGTACTTCTACTTCACATACTCCTATAAACCATGATTATAGAAATCCAGAAAAGAACAATTATACAGTGAGACCTCCAACTTTCAATGGAGACTATAATGAGTTTGAATGGTGGAAGAGCAAGATGTATATTCATACCATAGGCCTTGATGATGAGTTAAGGGATATTCTAGAAGTTGGCACTGATATTCTAGTGAATGGAGTTGGAATGATGTCTGATAAAAAAGCTCTCACACCATCTCTGAAAAAGGTCTATAGAAAACATCATAGAGTTAGAGGCATATTGGTTAATGCTCTACCTCATTCAAAGTACATCAAAATCATTGACAAATCTACTGTTAAGACCATTTTCAATTCCCTATGTGCTACTTATGAAGGGAATCAACAAGTTCAAGAAGCCAAGGTTAATGATCAGTGGTTTTTATGTGTTATTTTACCGTTACTTTTAGTTAATCTTCTTATATGTTTAGTTGCATTTTATTTCCGTTTACCACATTTTATGCTTTGGTTGTGTCTTTCCAATGTTTTTAGGTTCAGGTAAGCATTCAGGAAGAATCAGAGCGAGAAAGTGGACAATCCAGTGTTTTCGGGAATAAAATTGGCAAGAGGAAGAGGGCCTGACAAGGCCACCCGTGTCCCCTGACACTGGCCGTGTCAGGATGTTGACAAAATGATGAAAAATATGGAAAAGCAGTGGGCTAACACGGGCACCTGTGTCATTTGACACGGGCCGTGTCAGCAGTCCTGGCATTGAGGAATTTATTTACAGAATACAGGGAGCCAACACGGCCACCCGTGTCAGATGACATGGCTCGTGTTGGTTTGGACGCTAAATTTCCCGTTTTCTTGATTTTTCACTGAATGTTGACCTGGAGGCCATTTTTGGGATTTCCACCGACTGTTATTTGAGTTTTTGTTATTTAGAAGAGTTTTAGAAAATGAGGGGGGGGGGGACTTTTGACGAGAGGAGAATTACACGATCAAGAATTGAGCGGTCAAGAGAAAAGGGAGAACTGGAAATTTTCATGCGCGGGATCAATTGAATATCAAAGTCATAAAAAATTCTTGTAATGTTTAATCTTATTGTTGAATTTTCTTTGAATATTATGAGTAGCTAAACCCCCTAATGCTAGGGGGTGTCCCTGAATTGCTTTTGTAATGACCTTGATTCCCTTTGTTCAATGACATAAGTGCTTTTTTCATAATCATTTTTATTGTACAATGTGTTTAATGCCTTTTCTATCGGACAAATAGAAATTGATTTACGGTTAACTTTTAGGTCAGACAAAACATTGTTAACGCTTTTTGTGCGATAATGCATCAATAGATATTACCTAGGACCAGGAATACCTTGTTGCACTTGGAACACTGTTGACATTATAATGCTTGATTTCAAATGTAATTATCTATGGACATAGTAATTAGGTTAAGAAATTAAAGGTTTTTCACTACGGACTTAGGAGTAAACAACTTAAGGTCAAGAAATTGATTATTTTAAGCCATGTCTCTGAAATAAGGATTAAGGTTGTTACAAGGCAGTTCATACACTGTGCCCTAGCATGCTTCTCATATCTGTTAAAAACTCAATTTTATTATTTTGCTTTATTTTCTTACGGTTAGTTTATAATTTTTCAAACATATCCTAAACCCCCGTGTGCTTTTTGTTTAATTGAATTATTACTAGAACTCATATTCATACGCAGTCCTCGAGATCGATACTGGGGATAAACCCCTATTTTAACTACATCGGCGAAAATAGTACACTTGCTATTTTACCGATTAAGTTTTTGGCGCCGTTTCCGGGGACTGCCAAAATATAAGTTTTAATTTTAGTTCAATTGAAAATTTGTTGCTCGTCAACTAATATTTTATTTTTAGTTTTATTGTTATTATTTTTGTTCTGTTACTACTAATATGTTTCTATCATTTTCATGTGAGGAGGACCCTTAGCTAATTTTCCTTTTGACACAGAAATCGAAAGAATTCTACACGCAAGGCGTAGACAAGCAAGACTTGCAGCTTCTGAAGCAGAACCTTCAGTTCTAGCACCAGAAGAAGAAGAAGTTTTTGTTCATTCGGAACATTCAGACTCAAGTTCAAAAACAGGTTCAGAGTCAGATAAAGACACTGTAATTATGGTTGAAGATCCACCAGCAGAGAGACTCCTTGGTGATTACGGTGTAGCAAATGCACCGGCTAGTAGATTAAAAATTGTGAACCAACCGATGAATGTGACGAATTTCCAGTTACGTCCGAGCACCATCACTCAACTTGAGAGGAGACCTTTCACCGAAAAGGTTAATGAAGATGCCAACAAACATCTGCAAAGATTCCTGACTATGATCACTACTCTCAAGATTGATGGGCACACTGAGGAAGCGAAAAAATTAAGAATGTTTCCTTGCATTCTTTCTGAAGATGCTGAAGAGTGGTTCTACTCGTTACCTGTCAGGAGTATTACTACGTGGGAAGAGATGGAGAAGGCATTTCTTAATGAGTATTTTCCTGCTTCTGTTTACATTCGAAAAAGATATGATATTGTGAATTTTAAACAGAAGGAGGGAGAGTCACTTGGTGATGCGTATAAAAGGTTTAAGAGGGTGTTGGTAGCATGCCCTACTCATAAAATGGATGCAACTGAACAGATGCATATGTTTGTGAATGGTTTGAGGATAAAGACCAAACAACTTATTGATACAGCTGCCGGAGGCTCATCAAACTTTACAACAACCACTGGTATTAAGAAAATTATTGAAGCCATTACTGCAAATGAGCATTTGGAATTGTATGATCAAAGCGTAAGTAAACCTTAAGGAATGATTGATTTGAAATTGGCTAATCAAGTGGTAAATATGGAAGATCATATTGCTGCGGAAGTTGAAAGAAGACTCAAGGCTATGAAGGTGGGTATTCAAACTGTGGCACAAGTTCAAACTGGTCAGACTGTGAGTTGTGAGATTCGTAGTGGACCCCATTATACTGCGCATTGCATTGCGACTGCACAACAAATTGAAGAGATTAAGTTTCTGAAGCAAAATAATCCCTATTCTCAGACTTATAATCCAGGGTGAAGGAATCATCCTAACTTCTCCTAGGAAGATCAGAATCAACCTCAATACCAGCAAAAGGCTCCTCAGAAAGCAGAGTGGGAGATTGCCATTGAGAAGATGGCAGCTCATAATATTAAATTCTAGGAAGAGACCCAAAATAATCAAAGGAACACCACAACTTCTATAAAAAATCTTGAGGTTCAGATGGGTCAGATAGCACAATGCTCAAGCACCAGGTGCCCTCCCGAGTGCAACAATACCAAATCCAAAAAATCATGAGAATGTTAATGTTGTCACAACAAGAAGTCAGAAAGTTGTGGAAGAAGAGGAAGAAAGGGCAACAAATGATTATCATTGTATAGAGGTGGATCTGGAAGTGAGAGAAAACAATAAAGAACCAAAAAGAGTTATACCACCCGTAAAGCCAACTGAAGAGAAAAAGAAAGAGGAGGCTAAACCAAAGATCAAGTTACCTTATCCCCCGAGAGTGACAAAGAAGGATCCAAAAGAGAAGGACTTTGAGAAATTCCGCACAATGTTCAAAAAGTTAGAGATTAATATGCCTTTCTTTGAAGCACTCGAGCAAATGCCTTTGTACAAAAAATTCATGAAGGAGGTAATCAGTAAAAAGATATCTAGTGGAGAGGAGATGAAAATTGTAATTGAGCAGGGCAATGAAGCGTCACAAGGTAGGAGAATCCCCATCCAGCGGAAAGATCCTGGATCTGTAGCAATCCCATGCATTATAAAAGACAGAACTTTCAAGAAGGTCCTTATTGATTCAGGTGCTAGTGTGAGTCTCATGCCTTTATCTATTTTCAAAAAACTGGGTATTGGAAATGTGAGCGATACGGGAAAAAATTTGAAGTTTTCCGACCACGCGACTAAGCGGTAATATAGGCTAGCAGAAGATGTACTAGTGACGATTGATAACTTTACCTTTCTAGTTGATTTTGAGATCATGGATATTCTGGAAGATGAAGAGACTCCTATCATACTTGGTCGACCATTCTTGCTTACTAGTCGGTGCAATGTTGATATTGAAATAGGTACTCTAACCTTGAAATCTTTTGATGAGGAAATAACTTTAAAAGTGTTGGACATCGAGAAGCGAGGTAAGGAGGAAGACAATCACTCTTCAGTTGGAATGATCCAAATAGTGGGAAAAAGTAAAAGTTCAAAACCACTTCCTGAAGAAGTCTCTGGCATAATCTATCAGGTTGCAGTATCTCAGTTATCTATGGCACATAGCAAGACTCCAAAGTTCATTTGAGAAATCAAGAAGAGAAAGAATAAGGAACATCAAAAGAAGAATATGGAAGTTGGATGTGATTTGAGACACAAACTAGCTCTTATTTCTGAACCTGATCGGTCGTATGTTGCGGAAAGGTCAAGCAACAAAGTGTGGAAGCTGAAGTACCCCCCATAACATTGGGGAGTGAATCGTCGAGCCATGCAACGTTAAACGAAGCGCTACGTGGAAGGCAACCCACTCTTTTGTTGATTGAGCATTTTCTTTTTGTTGTTTATTTTGTTTCGTTTGCATGTAATAAACGAGACCTTACAGGTGCAAGCTATGATGTAGCAATGGGTGTTGCATTACCTTCCGCCTCCTCAGTAAGGATCTCTGTGAGTAACCTTTCTCACTCTTGTTCTAACATATTGGGGCTCAATGTGTAGTTCAAGTTTGGGGGAGGATTTACAGTTTTTTTTTAGTTTTTCCTTTTAGTCCTTGTATTTTTGTTTTTGTGTGTTGTTTTATTGAAATCACTTTGAGTTCTCCCCGAACTAGAGCCATAAAAAATTTTCTTGTGAATACTGTGATTTCGAGGTGGTCAAGAAAGTATATAGAGTTTAAGGGAAGAGGAGCTAGAATTAGGGACATTGGGAAAGTTTGGAAATTGAGGTATTACCTGAACACCCTAGATTTCCCGGAGTAAGGAAACGAGTCTAATGTGTAGATTTGTGCCATAGTACTTGGATTTGAGAATTATTCCCCGATTAGTTCATAGTGATAGTCCAGCATGATTAAAAAGAATTGCATGTATAGGGTTGATTGAGAGAATAACCAAAGGCACCGGAAAAAAATAATGGTGATAAAGACAAATGTTCCTTCTAAGTTAGGTGACCCTCACCCGGTTACTTAGCCTAACGGCGGTTGAGTCTTAATTGTCATCCCAAAGTGGACTAATAAACGCCAATGAGCGAGAAAAAAAGAATAAAGGTGCCTCGAAAAAGTTTCGATCAATCTTGTACATGTGAGGGAAAACGATCATAAATGCCTTAATCAGATTATCTGAATGAAAGGGGTAGAAAATTGAAGAAAAGACTTAAGCCCAAAGTATAGTTGGAGAGGTGACCGAAAGGGGGATTTAGGTCTGTGGTTTTACCGCAGTATGTGTTTGTGTAATACCTTGTTAACGGGCGATTACGAAGAGAACTAGTTTTGGCCGACCGGAACAAAGGCTCACGTATGAGTATCGACACGACTTACCTTTACAGGTCTGTCATTTGATATGTACCGTTTGATATGAAAAATCTCTATGCAAGCATTTTGCTTAAGGTCAAGCAAAGGTTTAAGTTTGGGGGAGTTTGATCAGTGGTTTTTATGCGTTATTTTACCGTTAGTTTTAGTTAATCTTCTTATATGTTTAGTTGCATTTTATTTCCGTTTACCGCGTTTTATGCTTTGGTTGTGTCTTTCCAATGTTTTTAGGTTCAGGTAAGCATTCAGGAAGAATCGGAGCGAGAAAGTGGACAATCCAGTTTTTTCGGGAATGAAATTGGCAAGAGGCAGAGGGCCTGACACAGCCACCCGTGTCCCCTGACACTGGCCGTGTCAGGATGTTGACAAAATGATGAAAAATGTGGAAAAACGGTGGACTGACACGGGCCGTGTCAGTAGTTCTGGCATTGAGGAATTTATTTACAGAATACAGGGAGCCAACACGGCCACCCGTGTCAGCTGACACGACCCTGTTGGCTTGGACGCTAAATTTCCCGTTTTCTTGACTTTTCACTAAATGTTGATCTGGAGGGCATTTTTGGGATTTCCACCTACTGTTATTTGAGCTTTTGCTATTTAAAAGAGTTTTAGAAAAGGAGAGGGGGACTTTTGATGAGAGGAGAATTACACGATCAAGAATTGAGCGATCAAGAGAAAAGGGAGAACTGAAAATTTTCATGCGCGAGAGCAATTAAAGATCAAAGTAATCCAAAATTCTTGTAATGTTTAATCTTATTTTTGAATTTTCTTTGAATATTATGAGTAGCCAACCCCCCCCCCCCCCCCCCCCCCCCCCCCCAAATGCTAGGGGTGTCCCTGAATTAAGTGCTTTTTTCATAATCATTTTTATTGTACAATGTGTTTAATGAATTTTCTATCGGACAAATAGAAATTGATTTACGATTAACTTTTAGGTCGGACAAACCATTGTTAACACTTTTTTGTGCGATAATGTATCAGTAGATATTACCTAGGACTATGGATACCCTGTTGCACTTAGAACACAGTTGACATTATAATGCTTGATTTCAAATGTAATTATCTATGGACATAGTAATTAGGTTAACAAATCAAAGTTTTTCTCACTAGGGACTTAGGAGTAAACAACTTAAGGTCAAGAAATTGATTATTTTAAGGATTAAGGTTGTTACAAGGCAATTCATACGCTATGCCCTTACATGCTTCTCATATCTGTTAAAAACTCAATTTTATTATTTTGCTTTATTTTCTTACGGCTAATTTTTAATTTTTCAAACATATCCTAAACCCCATGTGCTTTTAGTTTAATTGAATTATTACTAGAACTCATATTCATAAGCACTCCTCGAGGTTGATACTGGGGATAAACCCCTATTTTAACTACATCGACGAAAATAACACACTTGTTAATTTACCTATGAGTTAACCTTCTGGTTTAATGTTGTGAGATGTTCAGAATGAAGGAGGATGAAGACATTGAAACCATGTTTTCTAGGTTTCAAGTTCTTGTATCTAGACTTCAGGTTATGAACAAAAGCTATAATACATCAGATCATGTAAAGAAGATTCATAGGAGTGTTCTTGTTAGATATACGCTAAAAGTGACAGCTATATATGAGGCTAAAGACTTAAACAAATTAAGTCTTGAGAGTCTCATCAGTAATCTTCAGAGCCATGAGATAGAGCTCAATGAAGATGAACCCGTTAAAAAGATAAAGCCTTTTGATTTTAAATTTATTGCTATAACTAGGGTTGTTCATTGGTTCGGGTAAATTCGAACCAAACCGAAATCCAAATCAAGCCATTGTGTTTGGGTCGGACATTTTTTTAGTTCGGGAAAAAAACCGAACCAAACCAATGAAACTCAATGTTAATTGGTTCGGGTAACAGATTTCTAAAATTCTACATGCGAACCCGTCTACCCGAACCAACCTTTTATTAATTCATCTAATTTATATCATTATTATGGACACTAGTATAAGATATTCAACTTTAAGAAGGAAGAAAAATGAAACGTCATTTGTGACATTCACAACCTATATGAAAAAACAAAAAAATATTATTATAGAAAATTAGTTTAGGCAAATAAGAAATTAAAAAATATATATTTTTTGCATATTTGTTTTTAATGTATCTGATCAATCCAACCTAAACCAACCCGTTATTTCTCGGTTTGGTTCGGTTTGAGTTTTATCGAAAAAAATTTGAAAATCCAATCTAAACCAATCCATATATTTTTAATCAGTTTAGGTATCAGATTCTCTCAAAATCGAACCAAACCGACTTGCGAACACCCCTAGCTAGAACTGCAAAGGCTCCTTAAGTCTGGGAGTCTGAAGAAACTTCTCAAGCATAAGATTCTGAAGATGACTCAGATGATGAGGAAATGACCATCATCATTAGAAGATTCCAACATCTAACCAAGAAGAACAAAATATTCTCTGGAAAAAGCAGTGGCTTCAGAGGATCTGGCTCCAGAGAAAATAAGGATGATCAGAAATGATGCTTTAATTGTAAAAATTCTGTTCACTTCATTGTTGAATGTCCTAAAATACAAAAGGACAAGTCAAAGAAGGAAAGCTTTCAGAAGGATAGCTTCAATAACATATTCAAGAAAAGTCTCATGGCAACATGGGATGAGTTTGACAGCGAAGAAAACTCTAAAAAAGATGAAGAATGAGCCAACCTTGTATTGATGGCTCTTACATCTTCAGAAGCAGAATCTGACTGGTTCTAATTCAGAGTCTGAGGAAGAGGATGAGGTATTTTGTAAACTATCTCATTCTAATTTAATTACTTTCGCTCAAGAGCTTATGAGAAGATGTCAAGAAAAATCCAGACTCATGAAAATAATGAAAAAGCAATACGATATTTTGAAAGATGAACTAAAATATGTTCAAAGTAAAAATGAAGTTTTAGAGAAAGATCATATTGCTCTAGTAAAAGAAGTGTGTGATAAACTTCTTGATGAGCATGAAATGGCTCTTCAGTAATTTCTCATAAATGGCTTCAATGGAATTGAACTTGCTTCCATGATTTATGGAGTAAGTAGAAGAAAGGGGGAAGGCTTGAGTTACTCACAAAAAACTTTAAATCCAAGGTTTGAGACCTTGAATACACCAACAGACCCTTCCTCTTAAAGCTCTGCTAAAAAAGACTTGATTCTTAATTTGCACCTGCTGCTGAAAATGCAAAGGTTCTGACTCAAATAGCACCTAAAGTTGTTGAATCACATGTTCTGAAGAAACCATAACCCAAGACTCTAAAGTCAAAGGTAATAAGGAAGCCAGAACCTAAGATAGAAGGATCTAAGGTTCTGAGAGGTGCATAACCTAAGGTAAAGGTCTATTCAAGACAACAAACTTTTAAATCAAAAGTCTTAAATAATCCCAAACCTAGCCATATGATAGCAAAGGTACCAAACAAGAGGAAACCTGTCAGAACTAACCATAAAGGACCTATAAGATTATGGGTACCTAAATCTCAAATTGTCTTTGCTACAGATATGTTTTAAGCGGAAGCAAAGCAGCAGTCATGGTACCTGGATAGTGGCTGCTCATGAGATATGATATGAGAACAAATATGTTTTAAACCCTAACTCTGAAAGAGGGAGGATCTGTGGGATTTGGAGGAAACCATAAAGGAAAGATCACTGGTATGAGTATTATTGCTAACTCCTATATTTCAATTAATAATGTTTGGCTTGTAGATGGAATCAAACATAACCTACTGAGCATTAGTCAATTTTGTGATAGTGGTTATAAAGTCATGTCTGATAAGAGCAGTTGCATGGCCATGAACGAATCTAACAAGTCCATGGAGTTCAAAAGGAAAACAAAGGGCAATGTTTATAAAATTAATTTGTCTGAATTGGTTGATCATAAGTCAGTGAACCATAAGTCGTTGTTTTACTATGTAATGAAAAACGATTGTGTGGATGAGGATACAACCATTTTCGAAAGGACTTATTTAGGGATGCAACAACACCTAAAGCCCTTTTTTATATGGGCTAAGATTGAGAATGTGTGGTTTAATAAAGTATTATTAGATGGAAGGAAGCTATTAACCTGATGTCACACTCTTTGTTAAAGAATATTGGCAAATATGACACTAAATTAAAACCCCATAACTTGGTTTCTATCAAATTATGAAGGAAAAACAAGTCACTCTCTAGGAGTCACATAGGTTAACATTGTTGTAGGTACCATTGCAAAACCCACATTGTTTGCGTTCATTTCGACCAAGGCAAATTAAAATCAATTGCTTGGTTGGGAATGGATCCATGGGGCACAAGCAGTCCCTTCGAAACTTTACCAGAGGATCTCTATATGGAGACCCGACATAATTGTAGAAAACATTAAGGCAGATCGAAGTCTTTTTCCTAATTGAAGTTAACCACATGGATAGAAAAAACTTTAATAAATAATTGGCGAACATTTCACCATGTATGCCTGCTGGGACAAGATTTTCCCTGCAGAGAGATGTGTATTACGCCATGAAGCTACACCCTACACATGGATTCATGTGGGAGTATGAGACTATCAGAGGTACATGATGGTCTAAAACAGATGAAAATAATGACCGAGTCGAGCACACTTACCCGAATTTTGGCCTATATGGCTGAAAATAGAACAAAAGTGGCCTTAGAGGCCGATTCTCAATAAAAGGTGGTTGTTGAAGCTACTACAGTTGAAACTAGTGAGACAAACAAGGTTATCGGGGATACAATTTCAGACAGCCAGACGCCTGATTACATCTATGATGATAAACCTTTGGGATTTATAAAGGATCCATTTACTTCAAGTAAGAAGATACAAGGTCAAGATCCACTAGAAAAGATTAATTTAGGAGATAGACCTATCAAAAAGCCAACTTTCATCAGTGCAAAGGTTGACCCAAGCCTGAAGGCCCAAATGATTAAATTGCTCAAAGATTTTAAAGACTGCTTCGCTTGGGATTATGACAAAAGTTTGGGACTTATTCGAGATCTAATGGAGTTTAGACTACTTACTTGACCAAATAAAAGGCCAGTGAAGCAAACGCCAAGAAGATTTGCATTAGAAGTAATGTCAAGTATCAAAGAGGAAATCAAAAGGCTTCTGAGGAACAAATTCATAAGAACTGTCAAGTATGTCGAATGGTTAGCAAATATAGTTCATATCATTAAAAAATGGAACAATTGTAGTTTGAATATATTTTAGGGAATTAAATGCAGCTACTCTAAAAGATGAATACCCAATGCTTTTGGAAAAATTCCTAGTCGATTCAGCAACAGGTTTTGAATATATAAGTCTTTTAGATGGTTATTCTGGATATAACCAAATTTATATTGCATAGGAAGATGTGTCAAAAACCCTGGTTAGATGTCCTAAAGCCTTAAGTACCTATGAATGGGCAGTGATGCCTTTTGGTCTGAAGAATGTTGGTGCAACTTATCAAAGGGTAATGAATCATATGTTCTATGATTTCATCGAGACCTTCATGGGGGTATACATTGATGATATAATGGTTAAATCCTCATAAAAAAATGGTCATTTATACCACCTTCGACAATCCTTTGAAAGGATGAAGAAATATGGATTGAAAATGAATTCATTAAAATGTGCTTTTGGTGTCCATGCAGGCGACTTTATAGGCTTTGTGGTTCATAAAAAAGGCAGAGATAAACCAGAACAATATTAAGTCTATATTTAATACAAAGCCTCCATCGAACAAAAACAACTTCAATCTTTGTTGGGCAAAATTAACTTCTTGAGAAGATTTATTTCAAATCTAAGTGGCAAGACAAAAGTGTTCTCACCGCTCTTGAGTCTAAAGAAGGAAAAATGGTTTATATGGGATCCAAAACATCAAGAAGCTTTTGACGAAATCAAGAGTTATTTGATGAATCTACATATTCTCTTAGCTCCTATGGGTAATAAATCTATGAAGTTATATATTTCTACATCTGAACTAACAATAGTAAGTATGTTAGCCAAATAGGACGGTGATGGTGTCGAAAAAAACCATTTATTACCTCAGTCGAGTTCTAAGTGATGTGGAATCTAGATATAGCCTAATAGAAAAGTTGTGTCTCTGTCTGTACTTTTCATGTACAAAATTGAAATATTACATAAAATCTACATATATTATTGTCTATTCCCATTATGATGTAATTAAGCACATGTTGTCGAAACCTATTTTACACAGTAGAGTAGGGAAAAGAATTTTGGCTTTAACTGGGTAATCTTTAACATATGTGCCTTTGAGGGCTATGAAAGGACAAATTATTGTCGACTTTATCATTGATCATGCATTAGTCAAAGTAACACGAAGCTATATCGGTCTAACACCTTGGAAGTTATACTTTGATGGTTCCAGACATAAGTATGGAATTGGTATTGGAATACTGATTATTTTGCCTAAAGGAATTCCATCTATGTGTAGATTTAAGATCAAAGGGCGTTGCTCCAATAATAAGGTTGAATACAAATCTTTAATTGCAGACCTTAAAACACTTTTAAACTTGGGGGCAAAAAGTAGTCAAAATTAGAGGTGAATCAAAGTTGGTTGCTAATAAACTAATAAAAGAGTACAAATGCATTAAGGAGAATTTGATGATGTACTTTGTAAAAGCAAATTCATTGTTAAAAATATTTGACTAAGTTAACATCAAATATGTCTCTAGAGTTAAAACCAAAAGGCCAATGATTTGGTATAAATAGCTTAAAGATATCGAGTTTTCAAAGAAATGTTAGAAGAGTTAATCGAAGTAAAAGATAAGTTAGTCTCGACCAATCCTTTCTCTTTAGACGTGTCAAAGTCAAAACTGGTGGGGGTGGAAGGGTTGGAAGAATAACCTTGGAGAAATTTTTGAAATGCTTACCACTGACAATCTATCGAACAATGATTGGCGAAAACCAATTGTCGAGTTTCTGGAAAGTCCTACAAGAACAATAGATCGGAAAATAAAATATAAGGCTTTAAGCTATGTAGTTATTGGAAACGAAATGTTTAAAGAGTCTTTTGAGGGAATATTACTTTAATGCCTTAGTGAGAGTGAAACATACTTGGAAATTTTCAATGTCCATAGTGGACCCGATGGCTCTCATCAAGGAGGTCACAAGATGAAGTGACTTATGTTTCGACAAGGGTTGTATTAGTTAATTATGTTGAAATACTGTATTAAAATTTTCAAATGGTGCCCGAAATGTCATAAACATGCAGGTATTCAATATGTTCCTGCAAGTGAGTTGCATTTGATTGCCAAGCCTTGGCCATTTAGAGGTTGGACATTAGATTCACTACGCCAAAACTGGATAAAGATAGCACTCCATAGACAGTGCTTTTTGCCCAAAGCACTGCTATAAGTACAAAAAAAAATTTAAAACTATAAACTAAAGTGAAAAAAGCGTTGCTAAAGGCTCACTTAAGAAAGCGCTTTTGAAAAGCGCTGCTAAAGGCCAGAGATACGAGAGCGCTTTTAGAAAGTGCTACTATAGGCCACCTTTAGAAAACGCTTCTGAAAAGCGCTGCTAAAGCCACATTTAGAGGCCACCTTTAGAGAGCGCTTTATAAAAGCGCTGCTATAGGCCATAGAATAGAAATCACTTTTTATGGAAAGCGCTGCTAAAGGCAATACATAAGAAAGTGCTTTAGAAAACACTGCCTTATGTCATTAATTTCTAAAATCTAATTAAAATGTACACTACCAGCTGCAAGCAGAACATTAATTTTCAAAGAATACGAAACTCTAAGCTTCCAAAACTTCTGAAACGTTACTCCCTCCGCCTCCGTTCACCGTTCGCAAGGCTACTACCTCCGACCGACCTTCCTCTCTTCGTTTCCGTTCGCAAGGCTACTTTCTCTGACCAACCTTCCTCTCTTCGTTTTCGTTCCTTCGGCCGACCTTCCTCCCTCTGCTTCCGACCGCGCGCTTTCCAGCTTCAACGGTAACCGACTTGCTCGCTTCACCACCACCATCATCAGCGTTCATCTGCTATTGTTAAGGTATTTCCTTTTTTTCTATTAATTTTTATATCCAAGTTTAGTTCTTTATTTTTTTGGTATTAGGGTTCCTTAGTCTTAGTTCTTTATTTTCTATTATTTTTTTTTCTATTGTTAAGGAATTTGATTTTGAAATTGTTGTTATAATAAGGTTGAAGATGATGAATAGTGATATTTGTGGTGAATTTATTTTGAGAATTGGTGTTGATTTTGTAAGTTGATATTGAATGTTAGTGATGAATTGTTGAAATTAGTTGATGATAATGACATTGTTGATGGATAATTGTTAGTGATTACTTTGTTTTGATCTAATTGTTGATTGAAAATGATAATAAAATTAATTGTTAATTGTTGAGGTTGAAGATGATTAATAGTGATGACATTGTGAATTTATTTTTTATAGTCATTAGTGATGTTGTTGATTGAAACTTGAATGACATTCATGAATTAATTATTGAAGATTGTGATGTTATTGATTGTTTGAACTCTTGTTAGTGATGAAGTTACTATTGAGTTTAAATGTGGAATTGATAATTTTGGTGATTGATTTATGCTCGAATTGATGATTCTTTGTTGGATAGAACTTTGAAGTTAATTGAAATTAAGTGATGAAGTTGTTTTTTGTGACTTACTTGAGTTGAAACATTAAGTGTTGATGTGTCATTTGTGATGAATAAAAGTATACCATGATACTTGAATTAATGTGATTGAATTTGCGCGTCGATGCCATGCTATTTGTTTCATTCATGTTAACTTCGAGTTGAATCTTCGTCAATGGTACCTTCTGATCATTCATTTATATAGCTTCTCATTCCTTTTTTTTTTCAGCGTGATAAACGTTGGTCAGGAATATCTTTGCTAGGGGTTACTTGTGAAGAGTGAAATTCTGATCGTTTCCAAGAATCTTACACTGTGTGGTTCCAGAAGTTGTTGACTTCTCTACAGGTAATTAGTTGTTCTTTTGCTATAGTTGCGTGAATAATTAGTGTTTTTGTTTAGTTTACTTAGTAAAACCATGGATAGAAAATGGACGTCTTCTAATCGATTGTCAAAAGAGTACGAGAATGGGGTATTAGAATTCGTTAAGTTTGTTATTAAAAACGCCAAAGACCCTAGTCGAATCACATGTCCTTGCTTAGATTGTTGTTATAGGTGTCGGATTGACGCAGTTGAGTTGGAATCACATTTAATGAGGCATGGAATTGATCGAAGTTATACATGTTGGATATTACATGGTGAGATAAGTAACAAGAATGTTGAACCGGGGGATAATACGACCTATGCTTCAAACGACAATGGCACAGATACATACTATTGTGATCGTGTCGAAGAGATTGCAGAAGCACTTGAAGAAGATCTTCAGGATTGTCCCAAAATGTTTGAGAGGTTGGTAAGCAATGCAGAGAAACTGTTGTATAAAGGTTGCACTAAATTCACAAAATTGTCTGCGGTATTAAAGTTGTACAACTTAAAGGCGGGCAATGGATGGTCGGATAAAAGTTTCATAGAGTTATTAGCCCTTATGAAAGGTATGCTTCCGGAGGATAATATTCTTCCTAATCAAACCTATGAGGCCAAAAAAATGTTGTACTCTATTGGCATGAGCTATGATAAGATACACGCTTGTCCAAATGATTGCATTTTGTTTTGAAATGAATATGCATCGTTAAATGAGTGCCCTAAATGTGGTGTTTCTCGATATAAGAAAAAATTGTCTCCAGCAAAAGTCTTATGGTATTTTCCTATAATTCCGAGATTTAGACGCATGTTTCATAGTGAAATCGATGTAAAACACTTGACTTGGCATGCAGATGAAAGAATTATATATGGAAAGTTTCAACATCCGGTAGATTCACCACAGTGGATGAAAATTGATAATGATTATCCTGATTATGGAGAAGAAGCAAGAAACCTTCACTTGGCATTATCTACTGATGGAATGAACCTACATGGTCTTCAAAGTATCTCACATACAACATGGCCTGTGATTATTATGATTTATAACCTACCTCTATGGATATGTATGAAGCGTAAGTACATGATGTTATATATGTTAATTTCTGGGCCTAAACAACCAGGGAATGACATAGACGTATACTTGGCACCTTTAATCGAAGATTTAAAGATTTTGTGGGAGAACGATGTGGAGGTTTATGATGGATATAGGAAAGAACGTTTCAATTTGAGGGTGATGTTGTTTGGCACAATTAATGATTTTCCTGCATACGGATATCTATCAGGGTATAACATTAAAGGTCAATGTGCGTGTCCTATTTGAGAAAAAACAGATTGGACGCAATTGGACTTTTGTCAAAAGAATGTCTTTCTCGGTCATCGTAGATTCTTAAATTCTAATCATCACTACCGTGAGTGGAGAAAAGCATTCAATGGAAATCCATAACATGGTGGAGCTCCACCTATATTGACAGGTGACCAAATTTTTGAAAAGGTGAAAGATGTGAGTACTCAGTTTGGCACGCCTTTTGCACATACGCTTGTCAAACGTGGGTGGAAGAAGAGGTCAATATTTTTTTTAATTTCCATATTGGAAGTCGTTGTATGTAAGACATTTTCTTGATGTTATGCATATTGAAAAAATGTATTTGAAAGTGTTATTGGTACGTTACTCAATATACAAGGAAAGTCTAAGGATAACCTTAAAGCAAGAAAGGACTTGATAACGATGGGAATAAGAAATGAATTAGGACCATTGAAGAAAGAAAAATGAACATATCTACCACCTGCTGCTTATACTTTATCTAGAAAGGAGAAAAAATATTGTGTAAGTTTTTAAGTGAAGCTAAAGTTCCAGAAGGATACTCTTCAGATATTAGAAGACTTGTGTCTATGAAAAACCTCAAGTTAAAGAGTTTAAAGACACATGATTGCCATGTTATAATGGAACATTTTCTACCAATAGGTATAAGTTCTATTTTGCCAGAAAAAGTAAGAAGCGCCATAACTAAATTGTGTTTTTTCTTCAGGTCAATTTGTAGTAAGGTGATCGATCATGCGATCTTACCAACATTGCAAAAATAAATAGTTATTACTTTGTGTGAGCTTGAATTGTATTTTCCTCCCTCATTTTTTTGAGATTATGGTACATCTAGTTGTTCATCTTGTGAAAGAGACACAATTGTGTGGACCAGCTTATATGAGATGAATGTACCCTGTTGAACGTTATATGAAAATATTAAAAGGGTATGTGAAAAACCGAAGTCGACCAGAGAGTTGTATTGTTGAACGATACATTGTTGAAGAAGCGATTGAGTTTTGTACTGAATATTTGTCCAAGGTTCAATCCATTGGACTCCCCTAATCTAATATTTTCAAAAAAAAGAAGGAAAAAAGTTAATTGGAAATAAAATTGTGACAATATCAAGGGCTGAACGGGAGCAAGTGCATTTGTATGTTCTGCACAATGACAATGAGGTTGAGTCGTATGTTGAAATGCACAAGGATGAACTCCAAGGTTTAAATCCGAATAGAAATGAAAATTGAATAGTACGAGAGCACAATCGAAGTTTTATACCATGGTTTAAGAATCATATTTATTCAAAGTTTTATTTAGATCTCGCTTCAATAACAGAAAGGTTGAGATGTTTAGCATATGGTCTAAGTTTGCATGTGTTTTCTTATAGCGCATACACAATTAATGGATACACATTTTATTCCAAAGAACAAGATGATAAAAGTACTATGCAAAATAGTGGTGTCACCGTGGTAGCTGAAGCAATGCATATTTCAAGTGTGAAGGACTTAAACCCCAAATATGCAAATTTGTCATATTTTGGGGTTATCGCGCACATTTGGGTGTTTGATTATTAGAAGTTTCAGATTCCTATCTTTGGTTGCAAGTGAGTTGAAAATAATAGTGGCATACGAAAGGATAAGTCAAGATTTTTGCAAGTGGATCTTAATAGCGTGGGGTACAAAGATGAACCTTTTATTCTAGCCTCTCAAGTTAAACAAGTGTTCTATGTCACTGATCCGACAAGTATGAAATGGTCTATAGTGCTTTTATCTAACAAAGTAATTGATGATAACATTGTAGATCAAGGTGATATTGATGTTGAGAATGAGTCATATATTAGAGGGAATGAATCGTATATTAGAAATGATCAAGATGAGAATATTAGAGCGAATGAATCATATATTAGAAATGATCATAATGAGGGAATTTGGATCAATCCATCCGTCTGCGTTGTTAAGAGACAAGTAAATCATATTCCAACCAAGAAAAGAAAGAGATGTTAGTGAAAAAGGTACTAGTAAAATTATGTTCTGTCATTCAATAAAATTATATATTTGTCATTTAATATATTCTATGGATTATGGATTTTTATATTGTTTTTCTTTAGACAAAACTATTTTTTAGTCCTTTAAGTTATTTTAAAATATCAAATTAGTCCCTTAAGTTTTTTTTGTAACGCTTTTGTCCCTTTTTAAAAATCTTCGTTACAATAAATTGCAAACTCATATATCATTTGAACTGGTTTTTCACGTTGATCATGAATATGCAATCAAATTTATCAAATAAATTACGGTTCATGAGAATCAGGTAAAAATGGATGAAATACATAATGAAAATCATCGATCCGACCAAAATACACAATCAAACGCAAAACTAATTACATATTCGTGATCAGCACGAAAAACCAGTTCAAATGATATATGAGTTTCTAATTTATTGTAACAGAGATTTTTAAAAAAGGACCAAAGTGTTACAAAAAAAAACTTAAAGGACTAACTTGATATTTTAAAATAACTTAAAGGACCTAGACAATAGTTTTACCTTTTCTTTATTACAGGTCAAATGGCTACTAACGAGGAAAACTCACATGATACTTCTAAGAATGATGGAAATGGATTAGTTCATGATGTGGAAAGAGAAGTTACACGAGGAATAACTATTATGAAGGGAATCATTCGTGCAAGAGATAAAGGAATAAAATATGACGTGCATTGGAATGCAATAGACCAACTAGTTGAGTCTAACGGTTCAATATTGACAAGTTACATTGGTGTAATTGTTCGTTCGCAAATTCCAATCACTTGTGATAATTGGAGAGCTCCATTGTTAAAACCCGCTAAATAAAAAATATGGAGTGAGATACAGGTACCATATGTGATGTTATTTGTTTTTATTGACGATTATGTCTTTAAATTACTTATACTAACACACTCCATGTATATTTTTTCGTAGAGGTCTTTTAACATTGGTGATGAACGAAAAAAATATTGTCTTCAATTAGCCGGAAGAAGACACAGAGAGTTTCTAGCTTTTTTAACAAACAAGTTTCTTAAGGATGCCCAAGGAAATTTTATTGAAGCAGAACGTCCAAAGAGGTATGCATACTTGATTTCACCTGAAGAATGGGAAACTTTTGTAGCCAAACGAAGAACCCCAGATTTCCATGTAATGTTAATTTATCATGAACATTGTATTATATACTTATTCCACAAGTGTTCTTATATGACCTAAACTTGTTTATCTAGAAAGTAAGTGACATAAATCGCCAACAAGCATCAAAACCCGGGTATCCATACAAAAAAGGGCATTTGGGATATGCACGCTTAGGGCAAAAAATAGTAAGTATATATAAATGCTATGATATAATTGTTCCCCATGTGTTATAATTGATCTTATTATTTGTCTTAATGTGTAGTTAGAAGAGGAGAAAAGTGAAGAAACATCTATTCCGGAACATGTTTTGTGGAAGGTTGCTCGTGTGGGTAAGGATGAAGTTGTTAACGAAGATGTTCAACAAGCTTTTGAGCAATGTGTAAGTATAACATTATTTCTTTAATTAAATCAAAAGTTTATTAATATATAATATTCATGCTTTTTAATCCCCACTAATCTTTTTCGATATGCATATGAATTTCAGGAGAATCTATCTCAGTCTTTATCTCTAGCTGAAGACCATGATTGCAGGAGCATACTAAGTCAAGTATTAAATGTTCCTGAGTATTTCGGTCGTGTGAGGGATAGGGGATTTGGGGTCACTCCAACATTCTTGTATAAGCATCCAAAGAGTAAAAGTCCTAGCAATAAATAAGTGATGAAATTGTTGGAAGAATTAAGATCTCAAGTTCGTGAATTGAAAAAGGATAAAGAAATGTCAGAAAGGTGAGGTTCAGGGTTTAAAGATACTAGCGACAAAGATAATATCAATTGTAATTTTCAACAGAAACTTCCTGAGGTAATTATATATTATTATGAAATTAAATTAGCACAATTTTTTAATTGACATATATACACATTAACAATTTCATATTTATTAATAATTTCATATTTATCGTCACCGACTTATCACATGGTTGGAAAGGGAAAAGTGCATAACACTTTGGGAGATGTACTTCACCATAAACCGCTCCCTGCTGGATTTTTGAAAGTATCGATTGATATTGCTTTAGAGGGGGATGAACTATTACCTATACCTGGCGATGTTTCAGATGCAACATTGGTGGGAGACGCAATATGATCATATGTTGCATGACCGTCAAACCTCATTTTCATAGATGATGAGGTATGTTGAAACCCATTATGAATCTTTGAGTATTCAAAGGTTTTACGAGCCATGCAAGTTATTCTTACATTGACGTACATTTTATTTACATGGTAATGTTAGACTCCTACAAAATCCAAATCAAAAGATAAGGGGATTATGCGGCACAGTGAGTCAGTTGCATAAAAAAAGGGTACATTGATATATATGCATACAAAAATATTAATTCTATCCTCCAAAATCAAAAGCTTCATGATCTTATACATTACCTAACTTATATGATATTTAGATTCATGCTCAAGAGTTGCAACAAGTCAGCAGGAATAAGAAGCCTGAATTTAGCAACATGTCAAAAAAAAAAACAGGATCTTGCAAAGACCGAGCCTAAAAAAAATCTATTTATCGATTTAGGCTGTGTCGTGAAACATATGTAGGAACAACAGATGTGATGGAAGGTGGTATTCCTGAAATACCTATGGAGGAAGGTGTTTTTAGTTTTTCTTATAACGAAACAAATTGCTAAAGAGGATATGGATCAGATTTTTCATCATGATCAATTAGGCATCGGTGTTATCAATACATACATCAGGTACTCGGATCAACTTTATTTAATTAATTGAAAAATTTATTTACTCATTTCAATGAATAGTCTAATGTTAATTATGTTTTTATTTAAGGTTCTTGTATGACAAATTGATGCGCCCGCGTCAATTGACAGAAAGTTTCTCTTTCTTATCTCCCACATGTATCTACACACAGTTAATCGATCAAAATCCAGATTCAATCAAAGAGTACTTAGTCGGTACGTTTATGGCTAACAAAGATACAGAAAAGTTGTTTCTTTTACCATATAATACTAGGTTAGATTTTCACTCTAACTTCATTTATTATAATTTTTGTTTTTTGACGTTGTGTAGAGATTTTTTATCTAAACTTTTGTTTTATTTTACAGTGGACACTAGGCTTTGGTTGTGATTAATCCTATAAGAGAAATAATATATTATCTGGATTCGTTAGATGGTGATCAAACAAAATACCCAAATATGAAGAAGATGGTTGATACGTAAGTGAGATTGTTCTAAATATTCGTGTGTATATTTATTTTTTTATGTGAGATTGTTTTAAATATTCGTTTATATTTTGTTAGAGCTATGCAAATATTCCAATCACAAAGAAAAGCCCGAGTACCAAAGAGTAAAGCAAACAACATTACATGGATCAGAGTGCAGATATATTTCAAGTTAAACTATATATCCTGATATATATTCGTATTTTTTTATATGTGTAGTGTCCTCGTCAGCTCAATGGTATAGATTGTGGTTATTTCGTATTGAGGTTTATGAAAGAAACTATTCTTTTAGATCAAATAGAGATTCCAAACATGGTATGGATTTATAAGTTAGGATTTATTTTAATATTTAACAGATATTTCATCTAATTAATTAGTTTTAACTAAATCATATTATGTTATATTATGTAGTACTTTGATGATTTCAAGTGTGCTACTTATTCGAAAGATCAACTGGAAGAAATTAAGGAAGAATGGTGTCAATACATTCTTGAGATGAGAATTATATAAGGTATTGTCTTTTTTTCTTTTGTGTGAAGTTTATGGTCCTTATAGATTTTTGTTGTTGTGATTTTCTGTATTGGATTGGAATAGTTCTGGAAGTTGTTGTGAATTAAGGGTTGATGGAATTTGTAATTATGTTTGGTGAATATTTAGAAGTTAAAGGTTTTGGAAGTGGATCTGTTGTTATTAGAATGATGGATGTTTTAATTTTGAAGAAAATTGATTATTAATGGTATATAGCATTTACAAATTTTGATAAAAACATTATTTTCTTGGTGTATGAGGTTTGTGTTGAATTATAATGGTTATAAGGTTTATGTGTTGAGTTATAATGGTTATAAGTTTTATGTGTTGAATTATAATGTACCCAAATTTTTACCCCTTAGATGTCATAACATCTTGCACTTGCATTTAGGTTTCAATCATCTATGCATTGTTAACTAACCACCATATCATGTTAGTTTGTTCCTTTTATGTAAAAGTTAGGTTTGGCACAAGAAGGAGGGCAAGATCATCAGAAATCATCCAGTTGAATTTCTGAAGAAAATTAGGGTTTTGACTGAAAAGTAAAGCCTTTGACTTTTGAGATTTTGGATCCAAAATGAAGCATTCAAGCCATAATCCATCATGACATGTCTAATTGTTGATTTAGAGCATGAGAAGTCAAGTTTTGAGAGTTTTCTTGCAAAGAGGGCAATGTTTGGTCCTTGAAACTTTCTAAGTGTGGAAAATTCACTTCTTGTGCAAAATTGGGAAGGGCATAACTTTCAAACCACACATCCAAATTGAGTGACTCAAATCTCAAATTAAAGCTCTCACCATGAGCTTCAAAGTGTATTAGAGGACCTTTCTTCAAAAGAGGCTTGAATTTTTAAGTTATGAGACTTGGAAGCCAAGATGCATTTTTAACTTAGTGAAATTTTGGTCATTTTCACCCTAATTTTCATCCAACTTTGACTCAAAATTTCACCTAGTTACAAGCTTTAAATAAAAAATCTTTGGACATGAAAGTTATTCCTTGTTCTTCAAGCTTTCCAAGCATGTGTAGAACTCCTCATTTGGATGAACCAATCTCAAGTTATGATGTTCTAAAGTTGGATGTTTCAAATTGTGAAAGTTCCATAACTTAGAAATTTTTCTAAGTTCTTTTGGGCAGCTTGATGGACACGAATTCATGGCATTTTTAATCAAAGTTCCAAGCTTCATCTCAAGTTGCCTTCCACATAAAAGTTGCTCTATCAAATGTTTACTTTACATAGAGCCAAAAATCTCACAAGTTGGATCACTAGTCATCAAGATATTGTGCACTAAACATGTCACGATGGAATGTTATGTACACTTGAGAAATTCTGTTATTTCACCTCCTTGCCACACTAAACTTTACACGATTTTTCACATGTTTGTGGGGTCAATCTCAATCTGCCAACAACACCAAAATCACTCCATTTCATGCCATCTTTCCAAAGGTCAAAAAATCATCTCGTTTGGTTCTACGATCATGAAGATATCATGCCCCAAAGTGAAAGGCACGGTTTGGTTTCATTACACTAAGTTTTATTTTCATTTGAACTACTGATCGCAACTTTATAAGTCTATCGGGGTTACTAACTACAAGTGCTTAGTCTAATCGCGTAGTTTTAAAAGATATCGAACCCACAAGGATTGATAATCAAACTAATGCTATCGGATTGTTACTATGTTTAGCTAAGGCTGATGATTTTATAGGTTAAGGTGCAAACGGGAAACTAATGGTAAACTAGAATTTAGATTCAAACAAAATATAACGGAATATCGGCACGTAACTCGTCTACCATCGGGGATTCAATAAATCGTCGACATATAAATAAGTTAAAATATTCTTCAGTAGAAAATATCAATTTAAAAGTCTTTACCTCACACTCTCGTGTTTATTGACTCTGACTATACTCCTAAATCAGAATGTTTGCTCTCGCTAAACCATTTGAATTTAAGAGTACTTTTTGAAAACTAACAAGTCCTAATTGATTTTAAAGTGCTCTCGCTGTGTTTAAAATTAATGTCCAATTTCAGCTATCCGGTTAAAATCTCAAACTCTCGTTGTATTGATCGTAATCTTCGTTACCTTTTTACTCTCGTAACAAAAATCCATTTAATTTAAGAAATTGAAACCAGAAAAATAAGTTGTGTACATTTAAGCCGAGACTTATCAAATCCCTTTCCGGTCGACTTAATTACATACCGATATAAATGGTTTAGCCAGACATTTTAACTAGTACAGACATACATAAACAAAAGCAGTAGAACATTAATTCATGCATGGTATTTAAAATTAAAGTCAATTCTATTAATTAAATAAAAACCTAGAAAACAATTGAATCTTGAAGTTTAACAATCCTCCACAGGTCGGTAGGATTTGCTTGCTCGAACAATGAAAACGAAAACAAATGAAAATCTAACTAAAGTGCAATAGCTCCCCGACGTAGGAAACTATTGCTATTTGGGTGCTGGGAAAGTAAAGTGGAAGAATGTAAGAAATCAAAAGCTCTGAACAAAATAATCTCTGCAGCAAAAGTAAGTCCCCCCTTTCACGTTACCAACTGCCTCTCATTTATAGTGCTCAGCAGAAAGTGTGGGAGAGAAAAATTTGGAAGTGGAAGTTATTCTAGTCGATAAAATTGGAGAGTCTTTGTTGAGTCGAGAGATTTCCGGAAGACTTCAACTGCTCTGAACGTGTGTGGGAACGTGGGTTAAATTGATACTGATGTTGAGTGGTCCACGTAATTGAAGTTTACTGAGTAAGATAAGCCGTGCCGGTCGCCATACGCCTTGTGACGAGGGTCACACTTTGAAGGCGTTACGGTCGCCACATGTTGTGTGACGGTCGCCACACTAATTAAGTACATAATTTCTATTTTTCTGCCATCTGTCTTCTTTTCTTCTCCTTCTTTCCTATTCTTTCTTCTTTTCTCATGCAAGTTGTTTGGGACAAAATACCTGAAAATGAGCTTGAACACTTGTAAAATAAAACGTAAATAAACGAAAACGATGAAATAATTTAATGTTAATCAAGGCAAATATGTAATGTAATATTGCATTATCAAACTCCCCTACACTTGAACCTTTGCTTGTCCTCAAGCAAATAATCAATTCAAAAACATTGATCCAACAAATATCTGACACATCTTCAAATCGTACGTGGTTGTGCGGCATTTTGTTAAAATGACAGATACTCAAATCAAACATCAAAGATACATTAATGACACAAAACATGAAACATGATCATAAACCCCTTTTTTTTACAAACCAGTCCGAATCATTCTACTATAGCTCAACCTAATGCTTCTCGTTTCTATTTCACCCGTTTTCATTCTGACGCAATCACATTAAGCCCTTTGCCTTTGCACGCACGTCGTAGAGTAACCTGTTAGTGATATTGATCCTTTAAACACGGGGTCTGGTACACAAGTGTGGTAACCCTTTATATATATACCGATTGCAAGTTGTGGGGGATCGAACCGTAGTTTGCCCTACCGAGTTCAGTACCAGGCACACCTGAACCAACTAATAACAGGTTTCTCTTGCTTTTTGCATATCTTGCATCCTTTAGATTTGGTGCATTTTCTTTTTATTTTCCACAGTCAAAGGCGTGAAATTTTTCAATTTTGCCATCTTTAGGCATCAATCACTTATTTGCATCGGCTCTCCACGTAGCTTGTGCTTAGACGGTGCTGACTGCTAATATAAACTACTTGGGGCTAATTTAGAACTACAGCCTAAGGTCTCGGTATAATGGGTACTCAAATTGATCACGCATATTCGAGGGGTCTAGGGTGTCAGACGATATCAATTTTGTTTAATCTTTCTCAGGTTTCTAACGTAGCCTACGTGTAAAACAACCTATATACTCTAAGGGCGTGTTAAGTTATGTATCGAATCCCACAATTTTTTTGTTAAGGCTAAATAAGGTGGCGAAATTAAATAATACGGAAAATATACGCATATAATAACTTGTTGTTACATTAACGTTGATGAACGGAAATAACAACAAAAACTAGAAAAATAACTAAAAACTAATACTTCCTCTCCCACACTAGATCGAACATTGTCCTCAATGTTTTGATATAATGTCAAAGAGAAAGGAATAACTAAAATAGAAAAGTAAGCTATTGGGGTCCACGTGATCTGCCTCGTGCTCGTTCACGTTCGTTCTGTCCAAACTGATGTGCCATACCCACATGATAGATGTAGTCTTGCAAGCCATCCACTCGCATAGTCAGGGCGCCCATCTCATCGATGACGCTTGACATCCTTCGCTCCATCCTTTCGCCTTGGTTGCACTGATCTTGTTGGATTTATTGCAGGAGACTCATCATGTCAGTGTGCTGTGTCTGGTACTGCTGGTCTCTCTGGGCATCCAATTCATTCCTTTGCATAATAGCCGCGAGAATGTCATCATTAGTAGCAGGAGCGCGGTCACTTCGTCGACGGCGTCGGGAGGATGAGCTTGCAAACTGTGCAACGTGTTGTTGTTGGTCTTCCTCGGGTGCACCCTGCTCTATCTCATCATACTCATCATCAGGCTGACCTTCAGGTGCAGCCTCATTAGGCTCAGGGGCATCCAAATGAAAGATCCAATTTGCCATCATTTGTGGATCTATACGAGCAGGGCAAGGCAAAACAGTACTTCTAACTACCCTGTTCCTTACCATAAGGTTGTACTTCTTATCATCTCTGACTTTAATCAAATGTGCATTGCGAAAATACTCTATATCCAGATATACGGCCGGTACAGATGGTAGGTCCGTAAGCCTATCTCCCAAATTCAAAGCAAGTGTTATAGAAGTAACTATTCCTCCAAAACAGAAAGGAGTAACACCTCTCGCACAACTAGAACGAATGTGTGAGCAGAAACGAGATGGCATTGATCAGTACAGGCGTGAAAACATAATGCATGAAGAAAAGCTCCTTGGAATTTACCTTATGGTTGTTGACTCTCCCGAAAATGGTGTGGCCTAAGACACATTGATAATAACGTATGGCTGGGTTATGGATGAATGTGGCATTAAGTCCTTCCTTGCTTGTAGTGCTTTCACCGGTTAAACTTCTCCATACCTCAAATGCTACGTTCGGCCAGTTTGGATCACGAGGGATACGATACTGAACACCGTCTCCTTGTGGAAAATTCAGCATGTTGCCTAACTCGTCTTAGGTCAAAGAATATTCAGTGTTGAACATTCTGAACGAAGCGGAACCGGTGAGATATTGCACATCATCTGAGGGCGTGTTGTAGGAGATAGAACTTAAAAATTCTAAGGTTAAGGCTTCATATGTCGGAAGGTTTTGGGTGCAAAGGTGAGTCAGCCCTGAATTAGTGAGCATCCATTGAACACCATCCACTAATCCAAGCTCTTGTAGACAGGATATGTCGAGATATCTCGTTGGTTAGATTGAGCGTCTGTAGAATTTGAGGTATTTCTCTCTTTGATGTTCACCAGCTTCTCCATCACGGAAAATGATTGTTGAAAGGTTTGGTTCTTGGGCCATGGTGCATGCAAGAGGATTTGAGGACGTGTTTGTGTTTATGGTACAAAGGGAGGAATTTGTGAGTTCGGAATGGGTTTCTGTATTTAAACAGAAGGGAATGTGGTAAATGGAGGGATTAGTGAAAAATAAATGGGAATTTTGAACGGATTTGTAACTGGTATGGAGTTATGGAGGTGAGGGGTGAGTGGGACGGTGAGAAGAAGAGAAGAAAATGGGAGAAGAGTGGTTCTGTTTTGGATAAAACAGAGAACACATTTTACTCTTTGACGGTCGTCACAGATGGCCTCACGATCGCCACACTTAAGATGACTGTGACGGGCGTCACAGGTGTGTTACGATCGCCACATTCCAAAACATCAGAAAAATTAAAATTTTAATTATAACATCCAGTAACAACGTATAACACTTCACGCATTTGACATATTTGCACCATTAAGATTGAATCATTAATATAAATATACTAAAAAATGGAAATTTCATTTAATGCTGCAAACACAGCAAACATAAAAACAAAGAATAGTGCTGCAAACACAGCTAACAAAACAGATAATAGTGAAATAAATATCCATTAACAGCAACAAAGTAGTGCAATATCAATAGACTAGCAGTAGCAGATGCAAACGCATGAAGTACCAGTAAGTTTAATTGAAAACCAAAAATAACAATGAAAAACTGAAGTTAAAATTAAAGGAAAATGCGGTAAATATCGAAAAATAAAATCAGCCAATATTGCGTCTTAGAGACTCCACTGCTTGGTTCAGATGACCGAGCTGCTCGACGGTGGTGTCCATTAAATCGATGACATCAAGACGGATAGTACGGAGCTCGTCTCACATGCCATTCAGTTTGGTACAAAAGGCTTCCAACGTGGCATGAACGTTGGTAGGAGGAATGGCATTGGCATCATTGACCGGGTGGTCTGGAAAATCATGGTAATGTGGAGGTGTTTTGGGATCTATTTCAATATCGGAGGTATGGTCATCAAGTTCTTTCTCAAATTGTGGTCCGTCCAAATCATACAGCCAGTTATGGCGGTTGTGCACACTTGTACGCTCATGGTTAGGTAAGGTAAAGTGGGGTATAATCTCATTATTAATCAGTAGCTGGAAATGGTGTGGTCCAAGGTTTTTGATCAATCCCCTATTAAAGTAAAAAGTGATGTTGATGGGGCGATAACCTCCTAAAGGGTTTATTCGAGAGAGACGTGCCCTAAACTCCAAGGCTTCAGCAATAATAGTAACGAGGCCACCGATTAGAATGGGACCATGATTGGCTTGAGCAATCCTAAAGAGGTTATCAAACATAAAGGTAGCCCCATTGACGGGTCGAGACTGAAATACACAAAAAAGGATAAAGAGCTCGTCTCTAGACACAAGGGTATCGTTTTCAGATTTTCCAAATAGGGTGAAAGCTAAGATCATGTGGAAATATCTGATGGTCGGGTTATGAATATCAGTGGAGTTCATAGGGTGTGGATCATGGTGTGATCGCCCAGAAATACTACTCCAGAAAAAGTTAAGCTCATTTTCCATAAACAAATCCTTTTGTGCCATGGTGAAAACATCAGGGCCATTAGGAAAACCTAATAGCTCTGTGATCTCATGGTGGTTAAAGCGGAAAGTGCATCCAAATAGCCTGAAGGTTATCATACCTTTATTAAATCCAATCCCATGATTAAGGTTATAAGTCAGTGAGCTCAGGAATTCTAAGGTTAACCTATGGTAGTGTTGTACCCCAAATTTTACCTTTTAGATGTCATAACATCTTGCATAGATATTTAGGATCAATCATATATGCATTACCCATATCTTGCAGTTTGTTTCTTTTATATCTGAAATTAGGGTTTGCACAGAGTGATTTAAGGCCTCCTAAGGTATCCTCTGACTCCATACAATCATCACAAAAGCCTCCCTATTTGTTTGGGAACCAAGATCTCAAGACTTTGAATCAAGTCAAGTCAACAAAAGATCACCAGACTAATGTGTAGGATTAGGGTTTTAACCTGAGGAATCATTGAAGAATTTTGCCCTGTCAAGTCAAGATTTGTCGGGTTCATCAACCATTTGAGTTTACCTAAATCCAAGAGGTCTTGCTCAACAAGAATTCAAGACCATTTGGCTCTCATCCTGAGTAGTTTGAGCCCCAATCTCACCTTGCCTCCAAATTAGGGTTTCTGTAAGACATGTGAATCATTGGCCTTAATTTTCATCAGGAGGTGCCCTCAAACCCTAAACCATGACTCCATGAGTTATTAAATATCCCTAGAGGTCTTCTATGAACTTTGGATATGAAGAAAGAAGCAAGATCACAGAGGTTTATCTCAGTGCATTCACAGTCAAAATTAGGGTTTTGACTGAAACCCTAATCTTTGGGATTTTGATCCAAATGGAATCTCCTTTGCCTCAAATCATCATAACATGTCTTATTGATGATTTAAAGTGTCAGGATCAAGTTTCAAGAAGTTTCTTGCAAAGGAAGTAAGTTTATGATCATGAAACGTTTCATAGGTGGAAATTCCCTCTCTTGTGATAACTTGAAATGATCATAATTTCCAAACCACACATCCAAATTGAGTGACTCAAAGCCCAAATGGAAGATCTTTCCATGATCTTCAAAGTGTTAAATATGACTTTTCTCCAAAAAATGCATGGTTTGTGAGTTATGAGACTTGGAAGCTAAACCGCCCCAAAGACTTAGAGAAATTTCAGCACTTTTTGCCTTAATAACCAGCTGACTTTAACCCAAATTTTCATCTAGTTCCAAGCTTCAAATAAAAAATCTTTGGACATGAAAGTTGTTCCTTGTTCTTCAAGCTTTCCAAGAATGTGTAGAACTCCTCATTTGGCTAAGCCAATCTCAAGTTATGATGTGTTAAAGCTACGTGTTTCAAGTTGTAAAATGTCCATAACTTAGAAATTTTTCTAAGTCTTTTTGGCAGCTATGTGCACATGACTTCATGGACGATTTTCACTCTGTTCTAGGACTCAAACAAAAAATCTTTGAACATGAAAATTGTAGAGGGCATTAAGGGCTTTCCAAAAAGTACAAGAACTCCTCAATCCATGGAGTGAGCTGAGAGATTCGATTACATGAAGTTTGGGGTTCATTTCTTGATTTTCATGTAACCAACTTTTGTGTAATGACTCAAACCCTTCTCCTATCCACCAAAGCTTCACATTTCTGAGTTTTAAAAGTGGATTTAGTGATAGTAAGACCTATGCCACGAATTTGCAAGTGTTTGTATTAAAATAATGAGGTTTATGTCATCTTGGTACAACTTGTAGCATGAAAAAGAAACTTTTCAAGGGAGGAAACTATTGTTTATTCCTTGAGCCTCTCACCAATCACTTCACACCAACTTGGCTCAGATGTTCAGAAGATATTAGAAGATTGTGGTTCAGCAAGTGTAAGGCTTCACACGAGGGAAGAAGGGTAATGTTGGCATAATGTGTATTTTGGCCATACTTCAAACCCTAAACTTTTCCTATAAATAGAGCCTTTCCACTCAGTTTAGACACCAACAATTCACTCAAAAAACCTTAAGAAAGCTCTGAAGTTCAAAGCTTGGCAAGTGAGAAAGAGAGGAGGAGCATTTTGGAGGTCATTACTAGTTTGGAAAGGAAAAGAAATCAGTTCATATTCGAGGGTGCAGTGGACATATTCCACTAGGTATTTTTTCATTTTCATCAACCATATGCATGCTATCTAAATTAATTGTCATGATCATTTCGTATATAAGTCATCATGAATGTTTTTCTTGAAGATATTAATGTGTTTCTTGTGCATCCATGTCATATACTGACTGGTTTTAGTTTGTAGTATATTTATGTTAATATCTTCATGTTATGACTTAAAGGACTAGGTTATTCCTTTAAATGTTTCCCTATTTTGTTGAAATGGCAATGTATAGTCTGCTGGTTCATTCACTCTCACTGTTATTTTCATTTGTCTCACAATCCATATAACACCATGTTTAAGACATTATTGATAACATGACCAAGTCATGCTGTTGGGGACTTGGATAATGTTGTTGTCCACCTGTTGTGTCTTGAACTTGTTAGTGGGGAGTGTTGATGTTAAATCCAAGAGATGTTCTTTACACTGTCAGTTCCTGGTAGTATAGAACTAATTTGATTATGTGTTGGCATGAGTTTTGTTGGTTTCATTTTATGTTTCTCACCTGGACCATCTGCTTGTGTCCATGTTATGCCAGTTGTGGTTTGGTTGGTATGGAAGATTTGGCTTAGAATTATGATAAGATTGATAATGTGTTTGCCTTCTTTGTTCTAACTGATATACATAGGCTGGCTATAGGTGTTTGAGTGCTTTTGCCACGACTCAGGTAACTGTGTAAATGACATTGATGTTTGTGGCCCTACCAATGCTTTGGAGCTTTGCTTCTGTTGTACACTAATGCCATGGTTCCATGATGATTTGTTTCAAAGTTTTGAGTTTAAAGCACTAATGTTCCAGTTCACATAAAATATGCCTAACCCTGTATGTGCTTAAATTTTGCTCAAAGAAAAGCTACTCACATGTTGTCTTATGGATGTTTAAGTTTTTGTTAAAGTGATGTGGGGTCTGTTATAGAATCTATTTTTGTTTTCCAAGCATGAGAAGGGTCTGTTTTTCTTTCCAACATGACTGTTGTAGATTTACATTGCTGCTTGCTCATGTTTTGTTTTGATCTTTGTTGTGAATATTACTAGTTGATGTTTAGGATCTTGGTTTATGGGCAAGCAGTAGGGGATATCTTTGCCACAACCAGGTTCTCAGTCAGTTTAGCTTGGTTTATCAGTCATTTTGAGTAAAACTTTAAGTTTATTACAGCCTTAAAACCTGACAACATGAATGAGAATTTGTGTGAAACCTCCCTCATTTGCCAACATGGAAGTATGGAGTATCTGGTGTGCACATTATCGTGTTTAGGACTTAAGGTTGTGGTTGATGCTTACTGTGTTTTTTCCACTACTCAGGCCAACTAATTAAAGCCTTTGAGCATGTTCAACTCAGGTTCCTTGATAGGTATGCTGGTCTCATCTTTGAGCATGTTTTATCGTGAGTGTTTCCACCCTATCAGTGACTTTGCTTTAGGTAGCAACCAGTCCATCTGCCTGCCAAGTTCTAAGTAGTTAAAAACTACTTCCAAACCTCGCCTTTTGTTTAGGATAGTTTGAATGCATCTTTAGAAGCATAAAAATACTGTTTGTTCATTTTATCATGTTAGAATTAAAACTGTGAGATCTTCTCAGGATATATGTTAGTGTCAGTGTAGATTCAGTTATGCAAAGGTTACTACTTAAACCTGTTTGGTATCTAGGCGTGTAAACTCACCTCTGATGCATCCTTTTCAATCCATTCTTCCCCTAGTGATGCCTTCACACTAAGAGTTTGGATGGTTAAGGATGTCCCCGAGTTATGTATTATGTATTTAGTTTAAGTTGAACAACATGAATATCAGTTTGGATCAGTAACGGTATATTGGTATGGACAACAACATAGTTTCATTCCTGGACACACTTGTTCTAATTTTTTTTCCCACTGTGAGGATGTTATCTGGTCGTGTTTAAGTTTGGGTGGCATCCATTGTAGTGAGTACTACAAGTTAGGTTTTTGTTTCATGATTTTTAGGTAAAAGTTGAGCATGGTATTGGTGGATTAAGTTGGATGTGCACCATGGTTTCCTTCCCCTGAGTTTTTCACGATTTGGTTCAAGTTTGGTTGCATGATGCATGGAGAACTGGGGTGCGTGGCAGTTAGGGAGTGGTGGGGATTTTTTTTGTCTGCTAGTAACTAAACTATGATGACCGGTTGAGAGTTATTTACTAATACGTTATGTATCATCATTTTCATGTGGTTTTTAGTAATATGAAACACCTGAGAGCTTAAGTATTTTCAGGGGTGGCTTATACAACGGATGTATAGCCACCCCAGTGGTCAATGATGCGCCTGGTAACCTTGGGGTCTGGGGTTCGAATCCCCCTCGCCCCAGATCCCATTTTATTCATTCGTTTTGTTTATTTTCCCTTTGGTTTCCCAATGTTGGGCCTAGCGAAAATCACTATTAATACCCCCTGCCAGGCCCATTAAGTGTTTCCCTTTGGTTTCAATTCATTGAGATCTACTGGACGCACCCCCCTTTTTTTCTTTTATTTAATTCTAATTAAACTCACTTTATTTTACTTTCATTTTAATTATTTAAACCTCTTTAACTAAAACCTCCAAAAACAAAGATTTTATAAATACCTTTTTGATTCTAATCCATTTTTTTTCCTTAATTTAAATCTAAATTTTTATTTTTTACATTAAATCCAAAATTCTAAAAAAAAACATATAAAACTTTGTAAACCTTGCACTCTACCTAAAAAGGTCACCTTTTCTTTGAAAATCTCGTGTCAATTTTTGATACATAGGAAATACATTCTTGAGATGATCTCCCTAACTTTGATTGAAGTTTTTTTGTGATTTTGTCACGGTGCTTTCCTCTTTAACTTCTAGATTAACAAGGATGTGTATGTATTTTCATGTGGTCTGAAGGCTGTGAATCATGCTACTATTTCTTGCCATGTATGAATGTTGAATCTTACTTTTGAGTTTGATCTTTGCCTAATTGAGTACCTTTTCCTTGAATTCTTAAACTCATATTGTTCATATAAATCTCAATTCCCTTTGTAACATTCTCATTCATAGAAGTTTTGTCATCTTCCCCATCCTTCCAAAGTAAAGTTCTATTTGACTCATAAGTCAATAAGCAACTTAATACCAGCTTTGACCTCATAGTCATAGCCATCTCCCTCATTGACCTCATAGTCATAGGACACCAGCATTGACGTCATAGTCATTGCAACCTACCATCCTTGACCTCATAGTCATGGCCATCTCCTCTTTGACCTCAAAGTCATAGAGTACCTTCCTTTTGGCCTCATAGCCACTTATCTTACAACTTACAACAAGTTAGAGTTCTTGAACTCTATGTGAAACTCATGACTATGAATATTCACTTCCCCCATTATAACTTAGACTTAGAGAGTTTCTTAAACTCTAAATAAGCTCATACTCATTTCCCCTCAGAACTTTGCCCATAGTCAATGGTTCCTTTCACCCTTAGTTAGGTGAACTACGGTTGCTCTGATTCTTTAGTCAGATACGTAGGCACAAGATGCGACGTCTTGGCGAGCAAACTTAGTGTATATACCCTTAGGTCTTTACCTTTACCTTAGTACAGATTCTCTTAGCAAGCAAACATAACATAACACAAACTAAACAAGAGGTTCCTGTAGAGTACTACATATATTAAGGGTGCTAATACCTTCCCTTAGTATAACCAACCCCCGAACCTTAGATCTCCCCCCTTTAGGTTTTCTCGATCTTGAACCTTTCCTTTGGATAAATCAAAGTCGGTTGTGAATTCAAAGAAATGTGATGCAAGTTAATAAATAACTTGTTATCCGATTCTCACCGCAACAAAAATGGCGACTTCACTGGGAAAATAATTAAATATTTTGAGGGTTAAGCCCACCTTGCTTTGTTTATGTTATTTTTGTTTGCTATACATGTACATATCTATATATATCTGTATACCTGTTTTGCTTGGGATCTTCTGTGTGCAGGGTGTTACCTTTGAGTGGTGAGATAAATCCTAACCCGGACTTGAGAGCATATATATGATAGGATCGTGGTGTAATCAATAGTCGGTTTTTGGGAGTAGTCCTAACAATCTATGGCATATGATGACCACACTCAGATGAGGCCCTTTGGGATTGTTGATGTCTGATGTGAACAATCGCATTGATATTACCTTTTCAATTGGGAGCCAGGGATTCTGAGGACCGTAGTTACCTTCACCCCACTTGGCCTTTTAGGATGTAGTGCGATGGCTACAAGGGAGTAAGTCCTGAGTAGTTGTTACGCGATACTACACTCAGATGAGTTTATCTTGAGAATATTATTAACCCGCGTGAGTAGTCATGCATGCCGATAATATCCAAAGGATTTACGTAGACTCTGGGAACTTTTAGAACCCTGTTCTATAGTTGATGAACCTATAGTCCACACCTTGTTGGGATGGGTAGACCATGGCTCCATTCATGTGACCTCTAAACCTAAGACTCATGTGTCGTGCTGTGTACATATATCTGTGTATATTTACCCGTGTTTATGCATTGCATACATCTCATTGCATCCATTGTTGGTTTCAAGGAATTCAGACATTCATTTCCTTTTCAAAAGATCAACAGAGCTTGGATCTTAAAAATAAAAACTTCTTCAGTTTTTCCACAAAATTTTTTTGCAACTTGCCTTTGAGTTCCTTGAAGCCGTTTGGCTTGTATTTGCATTCCATACGCATTTGCATCTCGTTGGCATTTCTCAGTCTTGAGTCTCTTCCTCTATGTCTGAAGGATACCTAGCACATATTCAAGACAATGGTAACAATGAATGAAATTCTGAAGAACCAGGAAAAATTGAAAGAGGATGTCAGAATCCTCAAATGCCAGATGAGTTGGGTTTTGGGAACTTTGCAAGCTCTGATGAAAAAAGAGGAGCACATTCACTCTATCGCGCCAACATTCAACAACCAAGCTTCTGTCTATCAGTTAGTTCCCCAACGACCAATCTACCAAAGAGCGCCCAATGCTCCTGCTTATCCACAAAGGACTCAAGTTTCTCGTCAGAACGTTCCAGGCAAAAGACAAGGAGGTAGGCCTCCGATTCCTCCCATTCCTATGACGTATACAATGTTGTATCCTTCTTTGGTGCAATAAGGATTAATCATTACAAGGTCATTAGGCCCACCTCCTGATCCGCTTCCACCCTCTTACGATCCCAATGCTCATTGTACATTCCATGAAGGTGTACCAGGCCATAATTTAGAAGGTTGTTTTGCTTTGAAGCATATTGTGAGGGATTTAGTGGAGAGAAATATTTTATCCTTCGAGGACTCTCAGCCCAATATCAAGAACTATCCTTTGCCATCTCCTATGGTTCTCCCATGCGTAAGATCTGTCTTTGAGGAAACTTCATGCCAGCCAGCTTTTGGTCTGGTTCCTGCACCAGAATATAATCGTCATCAGGTGTTTACCGAAAGAATGTTTCAGCTTCCAACGGTTATTTCTCTTCGAAGTTCTCAAAACGAAGATAAGAAAAAGTACTCTGTCAAAAGGGGCAAGGCTCACTACACACCTATCTCGGTGCCACTAAGCAAGCTGTTCCCACTGCTAATTCAGAACCAGTTGGTGACTCCTCAACCTTACAACCTTGTGCTAGGACCTTGGCACAATGCAAATCTGACTTGTGACTTTCACAAGGGAGCTGAAGGACATAATTTGGATGGTTGCCTGGTTTTAGAAGCTACTATGCAAAGGCTGGTCTACAACAAGGACTTGATCTTCGAAGAAGATCATCCAGAGATTGAATGCAAATTCTGCACTGGGACGATGGGGCATCCCATTGAAGAATGCAAAGAGTTCAAAGCGAGACAGCTAAGCCTGCTAAGAACACTGCAACCTCATGAAGGTATGTCAGACGTTAATGTCTCAATTTCTGAAGCAAAAGGCAAGAGACTTGCAAGGCCTCTCAAGGTTTTATACCACAAGGAACAAGTAATCATGGGTGAGGGTGTTCCCCCGCTTGGACCCGAAAACTAAAATCTTCTGAAATCAATTCGCCAAAGCTGGCTGTATTTTGTTTATTTCAGCATTTTTTCCTTTGCGTTGAATTTGTTTTTGCTTATAAGCTTTGTTGTACTTTCAAATTGGCAAGATTAATGAAATGTTTGTGCACCTTTTGATTAAGTCCATTCGTTTCACTCATCTACTTTTATGTTCATGAAAACAAAAAATATATTTTTATCTTGTTTCACTCCACTTATCGATTTGTTGTTAAGCAAAGATTGGGGAGGATGATGAAAATATTATCCATAATTGTTGTGGTATGCTTTCGATTAAACCTTGCCGAGGATGTGAGGCATTGTTTCAATTCCCAAACACTGGAGAAATAAGGAAGATAATCCCTCGTTAACCTTTCGAGCCTAGAAGTAGGAGTTTTCTTTTTCTTACACAAGAAAACCCTTGAATCTTAACCTTGGGGCAGGGTGGTTCTCAGTTTAACTTGGTTATGCATTCAAATGCAAGCGCTTCATGCAAGACACCGGTCAGCTATCTAAAAAAAAAGGTCTCGTAACCTCAAGCAAAGTCAAAGACGAAGTCCCATAACCTCAAGAAAAGTCAAAGACGAAGTCTCATAACCTCAAGCAAAGATAAGAAGAGGTCTCAAATCTTAGCAACAAAGGATAACCAAGTTCTGCAAAGGGAGTAATGACTAGAAAGGTGTCTGAATCATCATCAACTATTATCAGTTCATTTCCTAGCCTGTGGGAAACCTGAATGTATAGCTTGAGTTAACTGAGTGTAGGATTGGAGTTCATCACGAAGAAGGGGTGGGACAAACAAACTTTGAGCCTTTATCCTTTGTTTCATAAACCATGAACCAAGCCACGTTACAACCCTTAAAAGACCTAATTGAGGTAAGGTTGTTTTGAAAGCATACTACAGCAAGGTTGATTAACCTGACTCCTAATAATCTTTGTGATTTGTGTGTATTGATCACTTCATCTACCAGGCCATAAATGGTTATATTCATCTTTGTTTTGATTATTTAATCATTCCACCGTGTGTGTTTCATTAATAAAACTTGATTTGAAAAGCTTGCATGAATTTTGCATTAAAATTGCCAATTTTTAAAAATGAACAATACTTGTTTGCAAAAATAATTCGATGTCAAAGAAATTCCAACAAATGCTGCCAGCTAGGGAATTTGACTTGACAAAGGAAGCTCAGTCAGGGGCAACCAAGCGAAAGGATGTGCCAATCCACCGTTCCAAATGCTATTGAATCAGAGGCAGAACTCTTCAAGTTCAGAATACTGGAGCAAATCTTCTTGAGATCATCTTATGACAAGTTTGGACTTCATTGACCCATCAACAGGGGCAAATTTAGTCCCCGATTATTTCTACCACAGTTTGAGTACTCGGTCTTGCAAATACAGTTGAACAGAGCAGTTATGTCGAGGGGAAAGTTTGTTCCCCAGTTGTTTCTACCGCAGTCTGAGGCCTTTGTATTGCGAATACAGTTAATTTAGGGCAGTCATGCCGAAGTTCATGAATTTCTCTTCAAAAGTTTAAAGGTATTGAAGCATCCGGTATGCCAATTCTTCTGTAAAATCCTTTTGATGACTTATCCTCACAGACCAGTTAATCAGAAGCAGTCAAGTCGAGATTCGATAAATCTCTAAAGGGCCAATCAGTCTGGGGTATCCCTTTCACAGATCAGCCAGTCTGAAGAACAAATTCGAAGACTTTGTTGTGTAAATGCAGTTAATCTGGGGCAGTTATGCCAAAATTCATGAATTTCTCTTCAAAAGTTTGAAGGTATTGAAGCATCCGGTAGGCCAGTTCTTATTGATATTTTCTTCTGATAGACCATGTAATTTGGGGCAGATGAGTTATGCAGAACTACTTTGTTCTTATGATATCCTTTGCCAGCTCCCCAGTAAGCTGTTACTTCAGCTAATCTTGGCAATTCTCCCTGGATTTCCCTCCAATAAAGAGATGACGCTCATGATGGCAATCCTAGTGAAGTCATGACGCTATACCCCAAAGTGGATCACTTCTTCCCCAGAGAAGTTTATAATATTGAGGTAGAACCGATTCTGCAAGTTCATCCCCAATGATGGTCCAATCTGATGAAGTTTGGCTGGGTATCCTTGTCGATATGTTTATTTTATCTCAAGTCTCACTTCCTTTTGTCTGTTTTGTCAGCATAAGCATAAGCATGGCATAAGCATTCATATGCATAGCATCTTAGCATTTTGCTTCCTTTTCTGGTGTTTACCTGTTTTGGTTCACTTTGGCGTTTATCTCCCCAAGTGACTGGGTTTGTCTATTCTCTCCAATAGAGTTGTCAGCCCTATGTATAAAGTGCTCATCCTTTCTGAATTCCCCACAGAGTTTTATCCTCGTGGATGATGGTTGGTTCAGTTGTCTTTTCCAAATTTGGATAAGGTAAATCCCCATTTGAGCTCATTCCTCAATGGTTGAAGTCTTGTTTGACCATTTCTTTCTAGCTTGTTCCTAGATTGAACCTTGGTCCCTGGCAGGTTAGGTTGTTGAACCTAGTTGAACGTGCATTTATTTTGCACCGTGTCTCGCAAGAAGAATCTTTTACAGGTCCTCGTGGAGGACAAAATTCATTCTCCATCAGTGTTGTGATATTAACGTCTCTTTGGAATTTATACCCAATGACAAGTAGCAATCTCTTGAGAAGCTTGTATATCCCTGGTGCTATCCAGCTTTTTGCAACCATAATTGGTATTCCCCAGGAAGCCTAAACTTTAGTTATGACTGACCACCGATACAAGGATTTCTCCTTGGTAGCCCCACCGATGTTTGTTGAAAATATGAATTTTATTTCCCCAGTAAGGTGAAGACATCCAGGGATTAACTCCAGAACCCTTAGCCGTCATGTTTCAGTATGATGGATGTGTCATCTTTCCTTTCGCTACTTCCAGTCTGTCGTCTCTCGTTAGAGTCGTTCTTGCATATCATTAAACATTCGCATCATACCATGGCATTGTGTATCTTTGCATTTTGGTATTTTGCTGGTGGGGTCTTTATCCCTCTTTTTATCTCCATTTGTTGAGCTTTGAATCGTTGTCTGTGTCTTGCTCGCATCCAGTCTTCACCTTTGTGCGCCAGATTCCGACCCTTTATGCAGTTATTCCCCAGGAAGTCTAACCTGCAACCCCGGTATTGACCCATCTGATACTTAATCTCCTCACATGGATACTTAAAGTCCAGTAATTGCTGACATTGTTTATTCCAGGTCACATATAAACCTAAACTTCAAGTCAAACTTAAACCGGTTGTTTGAAACCCATGTCAAACATGAACCTAAACTTCAAGTCAAACTTGAACCCGTTGTTTGAAACCCAGGTCAAACATGAACCTAAACTTCGAGTCAAACTTGAACCCGTTGTTTGATACTTAGGTCAAACATGAACCTAAACTTCGAGTCAAACTTGAACTCGTTGTTTGAAACCCAGGTCAAACATGAACCTAAACTTCGAGTCAAACTTGAACCCGTTGTTTGAAACTCAGGTCAAACATGAACCTAAACTTTGAGTCAAACTTGAACCCGTTGTTTGAAACCCAGGTCAAACATGAACCTAAACTTCGAGTCAAACTTGAACCCATTGTTTGAAACCCAGGTCAAACATGAACCTAAACTTTGAGTCAAACTTGAACCCGTTGTTTGAAACCTAGGTCAAACATGAACCTAAACTTCGAGTCAAACTTGAACCCGTTGTTTGAAACTCAGGTCAAACATGAACCTAAACTTCGATTCAAACTTGAACCCGTTGTTTGAAACCTATGTCAAACATGAACCTAAACTTCGAGTCAAACTTGAACCCGTTGTTTGAAACCCAGGTCAAACATGAACTTAATCTTCGAGTCAAACTTGAACCCGTTTGTCATACCCCAAATTTTGACCACTTAGATTCCCCATCATTGTCAAAATCATCATCACAATATGGATGAACCATCATGCTTCATCAGTCTCCCCAAAGATGGGTGAGCATCCAATACAATCAAAATTAGGGTTTCAAGCCCTCTCTGAGCTTTAGACAAAGGCTCAATCAAGAAATGACATGATTTTCAACTTGTCTAATCTCTTAAACATCCACAATGGATCAAAAAGGACTCCAATTTCAAGGATTAAGCACAAGGCTGCTCCCTTCTAGGTGGATCAAGTCTCAAGATCGACAGTGTCACCAAATTAGGGTTTTGGTCGACCAGGGCCTCCAGATGGAAATTTTCATCTGGGCACAAGGCATTGATCCAAAACATGACCTAATATACTTAATGGAACCTCATGAACCCATGCATCAAGTCAATTTTGCCTCAAGGGATGCATTAATCAAAAATAAGGAATTAGGGTTTCTTGACCTAATTCACCCCTAAGTTGACTTTTGGGACAAACCATGAGCCAAGACCTCAAGAGATGATTTGAGGGTCTCTAATACACCATATTGATCCATTTGGAACAATGGATTGATCCAAGAAGTTTGAGCAATAAGTCTCAATTTCATCTGCACCACAATTAGGGTTTTAAGGGAAAAGTCAACTGTAACTTTGACTTTTGACCAGGACATGCTCCCAAACCCTAATACATGATTAAATATACCCTATGACACCCATGGAACATGTCCATCAAGTTTTATTTAGGTCAAGGACATGATTTCCTGAAGAATTGCACAGTTTGGAATTCATTTGATAAAAAGTCAACTGTGCACAAAAGTCAACTTTGACTTTTTGAGATTTTTCACCAAAATGGATTTTTAACCCTAAAATGATGTTAATGTATGATTTGAATCATCATTCATCAAGAAAAATCAAGAAAAGTGAGATAACTTGTAAAAGGGGTAACCATAAAACTTAGAAATTTTTCTAAGTTAAAAATAAAGTGGCAAAGGTACCAACTTTGAAAGACCATAACTCCTAAACCACAAGGCCATTTTTTCTCATCCAAAGATGGATTTGTAGCCCTCATTATCACCTACAAAAACTTCAACTATAAGTCATTCCAATTCATTAAGGATTTTGAGTTATGGAGTGATCAAAGTGGTTGAAAAGTGAAAAAGTCACTTTTTCCAACACTTAGTGAAATTTTCACTAAGTCAGATTTTGCCTCACTTTTTGCCAAATGTAGGGGGATTTTTCACTTGGAATCAAAAGAGATCAAAACCAAACTTGTTCAAACAGTTGTTGTATCATGTAAGAGCTTTCCAAAATGGCCAAGAACATTGCCAAATTCAACCTACACCATGAGATACAACATTGCCAAGTTGCCTTGCTGAAATCTGTCAAGGCAAGGCAGAATTTGCAACTTTGGTCGATTTGCCAAAATCAGCCAAATTCAATTGCTCCTATCCACTTGGACACCTCAGAGGATTGAATCTAAAGGGGACAATCACTGAGCCAAGCCTCAAAAGTCCATGGAACAAGAAATAGCATGTTGAACCTAGAATGGCCAAAATAGGGACAAGACTTCAAATTTGGAATGAGGCATTCAATGGAACCATCAAGGTGGCATGGACTGAGCCATTCTCATCTGAAATCAGTCAAGACTTATCCAAGACCAAGGGGACCAAAGCTCTGTGCCCTAACCTCTAGTCAATGGCTATAGGAGACTTGGATTTTCATTGGACAACATTGGCCAAACCTACTTACCAGTTGCCATGCACTATTCCTTGTAAAACAAACTTGCTCCACTATAAATAGAGCTCAATTGTGGTCAGTTTGAGTACACCAAAGCCATCTAACAGATGTTTTCCTCAAAATCTCTTCTTTCACTCCAATTTTACCTTCTAAGGCAAATCACTATCAGGTTTTGAGTTTGAGAGCAATTCCAATCAAACCAATCACTCACACACCTCACATACATCACATATGAGCTGATCAAACACTTAGATTACTTCTGAAACATCAATTTCACAAAATCACCAGCTGGTTGCTCAAGGTTTTAACCAAAGTGCAGCTGAGGTACCACAAAATGATCCAGCCAATTTTAATCAAGTCCAACCATCCAAACACAATCCATAGGGTGTAGGGAAGCTGTTCAGATCATCACCACTCATCTGTAACACCTCCAAATCAAAAATCACTTTGAACTTGCTGTCACGGCCTAGAGGTAAGCACATACTTGGTCATCTCTCAATCTATGCATATTTCCTCGCACAATAATTTGGCCATATGTTCATAATCATGCATGGAATGTTTTCCCTCAATTAATTGCATTGTTTGAATCGTGTATCAAAAATCCTAGCCTTCATGCAGAAATTAGGGTTCTTGAGGTCTCTTCGTGATTTCTTGTTGGATGTTTAATTTAAATGAAATTAAAGTACATAGACATGATCGTGAGGTTGAGACGAGCATAATGATATGTGGATTGCATGATATGATTACGTATTCATGGAGATTGGATAGAAAATGCAAATCTGAGAAACCAAGAACACGCGCGTGTTCTTCAGCTGTTCTTGGCGCCATTTTTCATAAATTCAAATATTTGAATTTTGTGATTTTGTTTAATTGATTCAAAAATTAATTTCTCTCTGAGTTTTAATGATTTTGAGTTGATTCTTTTTTTAATAATTCACAAAAATGTTAAAATATTTTATTTTATCAAAAAATCCCAAAAATATTATTTATTTCATATAATTGATATTTTTGCAAAGAATTAATATTTTGATTATTTTTGGCATTTTAAATATTTTTTCTACATTGATTTTGCAACTTTTAATGCTTTCTAATTATTTTGTAGGTCAATACTTAATTTTTGAAGCATTAATCCAAGATCACAATTTGTTTTCCATGTGTTAAACAATTTTTGATCATTTTAATTGAATTTTTATTCAATTAAATACATTTTGAAAACAAGTTAGGGTTTTGGATTAATTCAACCCTCATAAATCATTTTCAAAACTCTTTGGGCCTCTTGAGAGAGTGTAAGACCCATCCCCCCTTGTACAAAAACTTTTTGGGCCTCACTCATTGTATAAGTCCCTCTGTACAAGTAAACGGCGCGATCGTCGCCCGTTTAAAAATAAAAATCATCTGGGCCTCTCCTTGAGCTATAAGACCCATTCAAAACACTTTGGACCTCTATTAGAGTGTAAGACCCAATCCCCCTTATAACCAAAAAATTTTGGGCCTCACTTATTGTATAAGTCCCTCTGCGTTAAAAGAAAACCTCGGCGCGATCGCAATTTTTAAACGAAAAATCATTTGGGCCTACCCTCGTGTTATAAGCCCCACTCTTTTCTTTAAACCTTTTTGGGCCTCTTGAGAGAGTGTAAGACTCATCCCTTTGTACAGAAAACCTTTTTGGGCCCCAGTCACTTGTATAAGTCCCGCTGTACAAAGTCAAACAGTGCGCTCACTGATAAAACCCTGGGCCTCTCCTTGAGCTGTAAGCCCCAAATCTTTCTTTTTCAAAGCACTTTCTCCTTTGATTTTGAATATACTGTTGTTTTCAATCTTTCTTTGTTGAACAACTAACCAAACAGCATGGAAGCACTACAACCGAGTAAGTGGTTATCGCTTTCGTTTACTGCTTTCATATTATAAACTGTATTGTGGGGCTGCTCACTGTAAGTCTTCTTTCATAAACTCATATCTACTGCGTAATAATAGTATAGATATTTCGAGTTTCCCCGGCTACTACGTCTAGAACTAGGTGACGCCGTTTCATTTATTCGTAGAAATAGACGCCTAGATCCCCAATAGGAGCACCAGATACAGTCTTCTCTTCGGCTGTCCTCCTTAGGAATCGTCAAGAAGCTCTACTCCCCAAGATGAATGTATTCTCCGTGAATGGCATCTTTGAGTTTCTTCCAAATTCTCGAACTTTCCTGACTTGATCTATTCCTCGTGGATAGCTTGCCTTGAATGTCTCGGGGTTTGAGTACCCACAACGGTCATAATCTTGGACCTTAACTAAGGAACCCTCTTTAAAAGCTAGAAGTTACTGGATAGTAAACCTCGCACGTTTACCAGTGGTTTTTATCTTTAAAAGAGTTATCTCTCCTAATGGAAAGGAGATGATAGACCCACAGGCTTCTTAAAAGCATCGGCCTCCTCTTGGGCATTATTCAAGGACACTACGGCTTCTTAGAAGTATTCACAGCCTCCTCTTAGGCTTCGTATAATGATCTCTTCCTCCGGGAATGATAGCCTCCTCTTGGGCTTCGTACAAGGACCCGTCGGCTTCTTAAAAGTTTCCAGCCTCCTCTTGGGCTTCGTACAAATTGTCCCGACGACCTCCTAGAGGTATAGGAACAGAACCTAGTCATCCTCATAGAGCAGTCCTTTCATAGAGTCTACTACTGTTTCTCAAAGCATAGTACCAAAGATAAAACTCTAGACTTGGACAGTCTAACTTCCTTGAGTCTCAAAGACATTCTCAAGTGACCCCTTCGTTAAATAGGAAGGAAACCCGCAGACTCGGACAGTCTCAAAACCCCTATGGATTTCCCATTTCCTTAAAGAACAGGAAATAACCCTGATCCTCTGATCAAGCGCCAAAGCATAGCCTTACTTTTAATCAGTCTCTTTATAAGAACTGATTTTCTCTTTTAACCAACATACTGGACCTGTCACTCAACTGAAACAGCCAACCTTTCGCCTCTATCTCGGGCTTTGTACGAGATACAAAACATTTTCTTGTTGAGTATAAAAGACTCTCTTGTTGAGTCAACCTCCTTTAGCCTCCATCTCGGGCTTCGTACGAGATATAGAGACTCTCTTGTTGAGTCAAAACTTTTAGCCTCCATCTCGGGCTTCGTACGAGATACAAAAACACTCTCTTGTTGAGTATAAAAGATTCTCCTGTTGAGTCAAACAAACAATAGCCTCCATCTCAGGCTTCGTACGAGACACAAAGACTCTATCGTCAGGTCAAAAACTTTTAGCCTCTCTCTCGGGCTTTGTACGAGACACAAAATAGCCTCCTCTTAGGCTTTGTATAATGATTTTCTTAGCGGAAATTAGCCTCCTCTTAGGCTTTGTATAATGATTTTCCTAGCGGAAATTAGCCTCCTCTTAGGCTTTGTATAAGAAAACCACTGGTTGATCCAATTAACCTTTTAGCATCGAAGCTGTGCCTCGTTCACAGTACACAAACATCAACAACTCCTTTCCCTTCATCTAATCACTGTAAGCGGCAAGCCTCTGGATCATCTATATCCACGCCACTGTCCCTCTTTTAGCATGAGAAATTCCTAAGGAAAGATGGCATTGCTCTACACTGAGTTAAAGTCTTCTCCTTCAGGTTAAAACCCTTTCTTCAGAAATTATGGCATTGCTCGGATCCGCGTATCCCAGTTAAAGTAATTCTACTTCTCCCCTCTTTAGAGATGACAAATTCTCTCTAAAGTCGAGGTCTTTGAGCTTCACGTCTTGGGCTTTGAACAAGACACAAATAGACCTTTCAGCTTCACATCTTGGGCTTTGAACAAGATATAAACCACCTTTCGCTTCACGTCTTGGGCTTTGAACAAGACACAAAAAACACCCATTTCCTCCCATAGAATAGGAGGAACTACGAACGCTCTGATTTCCCTGTTTCGGTAAACGGGAATACGTAGGCATAAGATCGAAAGAAAAGATCTTAGCGAGCGCAATCAACAAAAAACCCAAATCCCATATCTCCGTCAATCAAAAGCAGTAATTCAAAAGCATCAGTCCTAACATCCTAATCCTTGTTCCCCACCAGAAACCGTCTGCCCAGGTAAAAAGAAAGAAAACAGTATTGGCGAAAATACAAATAACCAGTACAAAGGCCCCCCCACATTGATAGCATTCGTAACCTAACAGACCGCTGTTTAAACTCAGTATGCAAAGCAGGGTTAATTGGAGACATCTATTTCCCTTCCTTATTCAGCTCACAATAGGATAAAAAATGAATCGACCTGTAGTCAAAGCTCAAACCGCAGAGAGCGACCAGCGCTTAAGAACCGCGTCCAAAATCGCTCGCTACAGAAAAAGTGGCGCCCACCGTGGGGCCTTTCAAAGTTAGATCTAGGCACGGTCTTCCTTCTCTTCACTTATGTGAATACCACAGGTTGGGGCTTCCGCCGGGGAACTCATTTCTGTCAGGAACTTAGGAATCATAGCTTTATAAGTCTAGGATGATTAGGACAAATATATATACTGCTTTTCCTAATTGCTATACGTGTTTATTTTTCTGCTAATGGGAATGCGTGTGATGCCGCATGTGGTGAGAATGAGTATACACTTAAGATAAGTGATGGCGACGGGGTCGACCATCAACCTCAGTGGAGGCTGACCAACGCAACCCATTCACTCTTCTAGCCAATGGGCCGGTTGTTAAGTCTGAGAAGCTGAGGAGCCAAACTCTTTCGTAGTGCAGAAACTATCGGAAATAGTTGTTACGCGATACTACCCTCATTTGAGGCTGGTGATCTATTCTCGGTGAATGGCACTTACTCTAAGATTGCTTTACAACTCGCTGGCGATCCGCTTGTTGTCTTGCTTTCCTGGGAGGAGCTGATGATAATGAGTACAGGTACAAAAATCACCCTAGTATAAACCTTTGGGGATGGGTAGAGCCTTGACTTCATGACAACGACCCTTTGACCCCATGTTTTTTCTATGTTTTTGTGTGCTGCATTCATGCATCCATTTAATAAAAAAAAAAAAACTTCTCTTTTAGTCTCTCTGTTTTTCAAATTAAACTAAGACTGTGATTGCAAATATCAGAGAAAAAGATTGCATTAATGGATTTTGGTAGAAGGAGAACTCGCCAGTATACCTTCAAGGTTCCAAAGCTAGCGGATTTGAGAAAGTTAGCGAGGATGATCATTAACCCAGAGGCTTTCAGAGCCAAGCACGGTGGTTTGCTACCACTGTTAAGAGTCCATGTGATTAAGGGGATCATGGACGCGCTCATTCAGTTCTACGATCCGGTTTATCACTGTTTCACGTTCCCGGATTACCAGCTATCACCAACGCTGGAGGAGTATTCTCATCTGACTGATTTACATATCACTGATCGAGCTCCATTTTCTGGACTGGAAGAAATTCCAAAGAATCAGACTATTGCAATAGCAATTCATTTGGACGAGTCTGAGGTTAGGACTCACATGACCACTAAGGGTGGCATCCAAGGTTTGCCAGCCCAGTTCTTGACAAAAAAGGCTCTATACTTCGCTAGTATAGGGAACGAGACTGCTTTTGAAAGCATCTTTGTCTTGCTCACCTACGGGTTATTTTTGTTTCCCAACATCAATAACTTCGTCGATATCAACGCTATTAAGGTTTTTCTCATTGGAAACCCTGTGCCGACTTTGCTTGCAGATGCGTATCATTCTGTACACTTGGGAAATTTATACAGCGGAGGAGAGATCACATGCTGTGTACCTTTGCTTTACAAATGGTTTATCTCTCACTTGCCCAAGTCTGCTTCTTTTTGGGATTGCAAGAGTGTCTTACGTTGGCCGCAGAAGATCATGTCTCTTACCAACTCTGATATAGATTGGTGTAATAAGATTTATGAGGGAATTAGAATCATTGACCATTGTGGAAACTTCCCCAGCGTACCCCTCATAGGAACTAAAGGAGGAATCAACTATCATCCGATATTGGTTCTTCGTCAATTTGGATACCCGATGAGACACATCCCACTCGGTGTTCATCTGGAAGGTCTTTTCTTCAAAGAAGGAGAAAGTGACAGAGCACTAAAGATGGAAATAGTGCAAGCTTGGAAACATGTTCATAAGATAGGACGAGAGTCTTTGGGAAAATCGGACTGTGTCTCGGTGGAGCCTTATCTCCATTGGGTACAAACTAGAGCTCTCAAGCTAAAGATGCCTTATCCTCGTTACGGAATTCTTCCACCGAGGGAAACTGTCATGTACTTCATGACAGAAACTGAAAAGCTTCAGGTTACTCTCAACAAGGTTCAAAAGGAAATAAGGTCTTGGAAGAACAAGTACCACACCCTCGACGTAGAGTGTATCCAAATACAACAATTACTAAAAAAGAAAGATGCTCTGATTGAAATTTTGGAGCAGCATGCTGTAGAGAATCAAGATGACCAAAGGAATTTGCTCGCTCCTTTCACCTGGCAAAGGAATGACAACCCGACAATGGCCTAAGCGCCCCGGTTAAAGAAGAGGACTCGGGACCCATTAGTTTAGGTTTCTGTTTCTGCACTTTGTAATCTACTGTATTTTCATTTCTGTAATCCTTTGGAATTCAATAAAAAGGGGTTTCCCCACTGTTTGATATTTGAAATCTAATTGTCGAAGTTTATTTTGATTAAACAAAAAAAAACAACAATTAATATAATCATTGCATTCACCATTCTCACATCGCGTATTCTTCTTCCCTACGAATCTCACGTTTGTGTCTCGATTCTAGAGTCAAACTGTCTCATTCGTATAATACTCGGGCCAATCGTCAGAAAAAGATGGATGATCTTGAGGAAGAAAACAGAGAGTTGAAAGAAGAGATCGACGCTCTGAGAGAGGATATGAGAAAGCTTCGTAACGACATGCAAGCCATGACAGAAGCTCAACTACAAAGAACTGTGATCTCAGAGATCACCTCAACGCCCATCATAGAAAAGTATGATCCTAGGTATCAGATGCCGAAAGATCATCCTTGGGGCATGCCTGTTAACTATATCCCGGAAGGATATGTTCCGCCGATCACTGAAGATCAGGGAATCGCAACAGAAGCCGCTGGGCCTGAAGGTTATAAACTTTGGGAAAGCGAAGATGCCAGGGGCATACTGAAGACTCCTGAAGGTTACAAACTTTGGGAGGCGCCAAGACTTACTGCCGTAGTCACGGTACCACCCCCTGTGGTGCACACTGTCCCGGAAGGACAGATTCCACAGACACCTTCTGGTAAGAAGGAAACTATGTTTAACAGAATGGAGGAATTCCAGGAACAGTTCCTGGAAATGCAGAAGGAACTGCAAGCCATTCGCGGTCAGGATCTATTTGGAAAGGACGCCGCAGACCTCTGCTTGGTTCCAAATGTGAAAGTCCCGCACAAGTTCCAAGTGCCCGACTTTGAAAAATACAAGGGTAACTCTTACCCTCAGAGCCATCTTGTGATGTACGCTCGGCGGATGTCAGCTCAGACGGAGAATCAGGACCTGCTGATTCACTACTTTCAGGATAGTTTAACCGGTGCCGCACTCAAATGGTACATGTTTGGTACTGCCTTCGTCCAACAATACAAATACAATTTGGACATGGCACCCGACAGAGATCAACTCAGATCAATGTCACAAAAGGACAAGGAAACCTTTAAGGAGTATGCTCAAAGGTGGCGTGAAATTGCCGCTCAAATTTGTCCACCTCTTGAGGAAAAAGAGATGACAAAGATCTTCTTAAAGACCTTAAGCTCATTTTACTATGACCGAATGGTTGCCAGTGCGCCCAGTGATTTCACCGAAATGGTCGGCATGGGCGTACGTCTTGAGGAAGCCGTCCGAGAAGGACGTTTGGTAAAAGACACTGGATCGACGAGCGGTACTAAAAAATATGGTAGTGCTCTCCCTAAGAAAAAAGAGCAAGATATTGGGAATATCTCTCTCGGAAAGCAAAGGCGACGTTATCAACCAGTAGCAGCTGTAACTCCTGCTATCGGCCCTACGCCTATTCCTACGTATCAACCTCAGGTTGCGCAGAGCCAACCTGACCAACAAAGGACACAACAACCTCTTCAGCAGGCTCGTCCTCCATATAACAACAACCGTACAACACGGCCACCAGGATTTGATCCTATACCCATAACGTACGCAGAGCTGTTTCCGTTACTGCTGGCTAAGGGGCACGTCCAGATTAAGTCTCCCCTTTCAGTTTCGGAAAATTCGCCTTTTTGGTTTAAAGCGGATCAAACATGCCCTTATCATTAAGGAGGTTCAGGGCATAACATTGAGACTTGTCTCAATTTCAAATCCGACGTCCAAAAGCTTGTTAGGAGCGGGCTCTTATCTTTCAAAGATACGAATCCCAACGTTCTCACGAACCCGCTGCCTCAACATGAGAAGGCTGCAGTCAATTTGATAGAAGGAGAGACTAACGATGTCTATCAAATTCATGATGTACTCTTGTTGAAAACCAACCTGGTCAAGATGCATTGTAGACAGAGTGGATATGGCCATGTGCCACCTCATAATTATCACCAGTGTGATATCTGCTCTAAAGACAACCAAGGATGTTCTGTAGTGCAAGCAGCTCTACAGGAACAGATGGATCTTGGATGGATCCAAGAGCACCGAGTTTGTGGAGTTAACATGGTCTACACGAATTCTAACATCATTCAGAACCACGATATCCGTGCAATGAATGTCAACTTGGTGGCGATGCACTCAAGGCAAAGCAGTATCATAATCTGCCGCGGCACGATTACAGTTCTTGTCTGACTTGCTCGGTAAACAAACAGGGATGCTCTTTCATACAAGAGGCCCTCCAGCGTCAGATGGATCTTGGATGGATCCAAGACTACCATGATAGGAACTCCTATCAAATCAACATGGTTCAGATCTTCGATATCCGCGTAATGAATACCAACCTGGTAGAGTTACATGCTGAGCAGGTCCAACTTGGATTCTTAATATCACATGACTATCAAAGCTGTAAAGCAGGTTGCAAAAATGATCGAGGTTGTACCCTTGTCCAGGAGGCACTTCAGCACTTGTTAAATCACTGGTGGATGCCAATCTATATGGACGAAGATACACAGCAGATTAGTATCAATCACAGGAATCCTACTCGTCGTCAAAGTCAGGATGTCCGATCAATGGAAGATAACCTAGTGAGGTTACATTGCATTCAAAGTGGGTGTGGCCAGGTGCCACCACACAATTATGACCGTTGTAGCGTCTGTTCGGAAAGTAACCAAGGGTGTTACCTTGTGAGAGCAGCTCTTCAGGGTCAGATCGATCATGGAGAAATTCGTCCATATCCAGGTTCAGGACCCATCATTTGGTCTCCGAACTACCTTGCCGAGCAAGTTGAGGATTTTGTCACGATCTCTGGTCATCACAGGACCAGGGATATTTTTGCCATCATCCCTCTACTTGACGAATCTAGAGTTCCTAACCGGGAACGGATCAAGGTTACTTATGATGGTCAGAAAAATCAGAAGGTTCCCATAGTCATCTATCTACCGGGGCCACTACCGTATGAATCAGCTAAGGCAATCCCTTACAAATACGGTGCAACAATAATTGAAAATGGAAAGGAAATTCCATTACCCTCCATCGTGAACATTGCAGACATCAGTCGTGTAACACGGAGCGGTCGAATCTTCAACCGAGGGGTTGGAGAATCCAACAAGGAAAAGGAACTTCAGGCAAAAATTCCTGATCCACCAGTCGGTCAATCTAGTAATCCCGACTTTTCAAAAGACAAAGATGAGATGCTAAAGCTCATCCAAAGGAGTGAATACAACATTGTTGATTAACTGTTACAGACTCCTTCAAAGATCTCAGTATTATCACTGTTATTCAGTTCAGAAGCACACAGAGAGGCTCTACAGAAAGTCTTGGAGCAAGCCTTTATGGAACAGGATGTAACAATCAGACAGTTCGACAGTATTGTCTCTAACATCACTTCCTGCAATAATTTAGGATTTAGTGATGAGGAATTACCTAAAGAGGGTCGCCGTCATAACATGGCGCTCAATATCACAGTTAACTGCCAGGGCGATGCTTTAGCCAACGTACTGGTAGACACAGGGTCAGCCCTGAATGTTATGCCAAAGTCCACCTTGATTCAATTATCATTCAAGGGCCCTCCGATGAGAGTCAGCGAGTTCGTCGTCAAAGCATTCGACGGATCCAGAAAAACGGTTATCGGCGAAGTTGATCTTCCCATAACTATTGGTCCTCACACTTTCCAAATCACTTTCCAGGTCATGGACATCCGGGCAACGTACAGTTGTTTATTAGGAAGACCTTGGATACATCAGGCTGGAGCGGTTACTTCAACCCTCCACCAAAAGCTAAAGTTCGTCAAGAACGATCAACTTATCACGGTTTGTGGGGAACAAGCCTTGCTTGTGAGCAACTTATCATCATCTACTTGTGTGGAACCCGAGGAGGTTATTGGAACTCAGTTCCAAGCACTATCGGTGAGCAAGGACAATCAGTTCAAAGAAGGAACTTCAATTTCTTCATACAAAGATGCTATCAAAGCGGTCGAGAGTACCGATACAAAAGGATGGGGACGACTTGTCATTCCTATTGACAATAAAACAAAGAAGGGTCTTGGTTTTTCTGCAACCTGTACCCAGATAACTGTTAGCGATGAAAGTCTTCATCCCCTTCAAAACTTCTTCCACAGTGGAGGTTTTCTTCACCCAGTGTCTCAGACAGTTCATGCTATTAATGAGGAAGATCCCTCTGACACAGATGAAGAATGGAAGTCCTATCTTAACCAGGACGGCTATATGTCTCAGGAAGAGGTGCCTATGCCTTTTTGCTTTCCTACAGAAAGTCCGAGATTTATACCCAGGTCAGATGTTGAAATGATCTACGGAGATTATGATCCGGAAGGATGTCGTGCTCCGCCAAATTCATTAGAGGAGGACACTCCAATGAAAGACAATTTTGACTACACCTACTATGGCCCGATGGATGGTCTGCCAATGTGGCAGCCTTACCCAGGAAACTTGGGGCAAGAGAGTCAGCCGAACAATGAAAACCAGCTGACCATCATTGAACAGAATACCTGTGTCCCCACCATGTCATGGGATCAACACTCAGGTCATTCGGAAATTACTCAACATGACGATGAATTCGCAACATTTGCAGGACTAGAATTCATCAACTATGCTTTTCCCGAGGTCAACGTCATCGAGAGGGATGACTTCTCCAGTTCCAAAGAAGTTTGGGACACTCTGGGAGAACCAAGTGGAAAATATGACTATATGGTCAAGTACACCGCTCCTGAAAGCTCTCGTATCAGGCTTGAAGATATCCAGCCTACTGGATGGGGAGATGCAGCTGAGAGCACCAATACTCTGCAAAATGCAACAGAGGAATCCTCCTACGGCAATTCTGCCTGGGAGACAGATTCCAATGATCCTGCTCCACCAAAAATCAGCGTCATTTCTGAATACAAATCAAGGAAGGTGCCAGACTTTGTGATTCACCGAGGAGTTCGCCGCCAGTGGGTTGCTGTCGAGGTTCTGAAGGTCGTTCATCAGTTAAAGTAAATGCCATCTTTAAGCCTTTCACCCTGCCCAGGTGAAACGGATGTTTTGATAGGGCTCACTTTCTGTAAATTTCCCTCTTCGCTTTGTCCAAAGCGACTGAGTTTTGTTTTATAGGGTTGTAGTTTCAAGATTCGACTTGTTCATTAATAAAATAACGTCGTTCTGTAATTTCTGCATTAATTGCTGTTTTCTCTTTTTGCTTTTTCTCAGAAAATGGTAATCCTAAAAAACATTCAAAAATAAAAACAAGCAGTAAAATAAATACACTGCACACACTTGCATTTCTCTCTATCTTTTCTAAACACGAATCATCACGTCATGCAGATTGCTTATTTTAAACCCCGTTGAAACATACGATCCGATGCCTTCTTCCGACTTTGAGTTCCCGGTATTCGAGGCTGAAAAAGAAGTTGACAACAAAATTCCAGAAGAGATCTCCCGACTACTCAGACAAGAGGAAAGGTCCATTGAACCTCACAAAGAGCCGTTGGAAATGGTGAACTTGGGTTCAGAAAAAGAGAGAAAAGAAATCAGGATTGGAGCACTGCTCAGTCCAACTGCCAGAGAAGATCTGATAAAGCTTCTCAAAGAATTCCCCGATGTGTTCGCTTGTTCCTATCAGGATATGCCAGGGTTGGATACCAGCATCGTGGAACATCACTTACCGCTAAGATCGGAATGTCCGCCAGTAAAGCAAAGGTTGATACGCACTCACCCGGACATGGCCATCAAAATCAAAGAGGAGGTGCAAAAACAGATTGACGCGGGTTTCCTTGCTACATCTGAATATCCTCAATGGTTAGCCAACATCGTACCCGTTCCCAAAAAGGACGGAAAGGTCAGAATGTGTGTTGATTACAGAGATCTAAACAAGGCAAGTCCAAAGGATGACTTCCCTTTACCACACATTGACATGCTGGTAGACAGCACAACAAAGTTCAAAGTTTTCTCCTTCATGGATGGATTCTCGGGCTATAACCAGATCAAAATGGCGCCGAAAGACATGGAGAAAACTTCGTTCATTACCCCATGGGGTAACTTTTGTTACAAGGTAATGCCGTTCGGTTTGAAGAATGTCGGGGCAACCTATCAAAGGGCCATGACTACTCTGTTTCATGACATGATACATAAGGAAATAGAGGTATATATCGATGATTTGATTGCAAAATCAAGAACAGAGGATGGGCACATTGAACATCTGTCAAAATTGTTCGAACGTCTAAGAAAATTCAAGCTCCGCTTGAATCCTAACAAGTGCACCTTCGGTGTCCGTTCAGGGAAACTACTAGGGTTCATCGTCAGCCAGAAAGGAATTGAAGTTGATCCTGACAAGGTCAAGGCCATTCAAGAAATGCCTTCTCCGAAAACTGAAAAACAAGTCAGAGGATTCCTGGGACGTTTGAACTACATCTCCAGATTCATATTCCTTATGACTGCCACATGTGCACCGATTTTCAAGTTACTCAAAAAGAACCAGGATTGCGTTTGGTCAGAAGATTGCCAAACCGCCTTCAACAGTATCAAGGAATATCTATTGAATCCTCCGATTCTATCACCTCCAGTGGAAGGAAGACCACTGATCATTTACCTTACAGTCCTAGAGGACTCAATGGGATGTGTACTTGGCCAACAAGACGAAACCAAAAGGAAAGAGTCTGCCATTTACTATCTAAGCAAGAAATTCACCGACTGCGAAACTCAGTACACGATGCTTGAGAAAACTTGTTGCGCTTTGGCTTGGGCAGCCAAACGTCTTCGCCAGTACATGATTCGTCATACTACTCGGTTGGTCTCCGAAATGGATCCAATCAAGTACGTTTTCGAAAAACCTGCTCTCACGGGAAGGATTGCCCGTTGGCAGATGTTACTATCAGAATATGACATAGAGTATCATGCTTAGAAAGCCGTTAAAGGAAGTATTTTAGCCGATCATTTGGCTCATCAACCGATTGACGATCAAGAACCAATCGGGTTTGACTTCCCAGACGAAGATGTCATGTATCTAAAGATGAAAGACTGAGATGAACCGCTACCCAGTGAAGGGCCAGAACCAGGTTCCCAGTGGGGACTTATCTTTGACGGAGCAATCAATCATTATGGAAACAGAATTGGGGCAATCATTGTTACCCCTCAGGGTTCCCACATTCCTTTCACCGCTCGACTTACGTTCAAATGTACGAACAACGAGGCCGAATACGAAGCTTGTATTATGGGTCTCGAAGAAGCGATTGATTTAAGGATAAAAAATTTGGACGTATACGGCGACTCAGCCCTGGTTATTAACCAGATAAAAGGAGATTGGAACACATACCAATCAGGATTGATTCCTTACAAAGACTATGCAAGGAGGTTGTTACCCTTCTTCAACAGAGTCGACTTTCATCACATCCCTCGTGATGAGAATCACATGGCTGATGCATTAGCCACTCTCTCTTCCATGATTAGTGTAGGTCGATGGAATGACATACCTAAGATCGACATCATGCGCCTTGAACGGCCCGCTTACATCTTAGCGATTGAAGCAGTCATAAACGACAGACCTTGGTATCACGATATCAAATGCTTCCTTCAGAAACAAGAGTACCCATCTGGGGCACTCAGAAAAGACAGGAAAACCCTCAGAAGATTGGCTGGAAACTTCTTCCTGAGCGGTGACACTCTTTATAAGAGAAATTTTGACATGGTCTTGCTCCGATGCGTCGACAGACCAGAAGCAGACATGCTCATGAAAGAAATTCACGAAGGATCCTTTGGCACTCATGCCAACAGACACACAATGGCGAGAAAAATTCTCAGGGCCGGGTATTATTGGTTGACCATGGAATCCGACTGCTACAAGTACATGAGGAGGTGTCACAAGTGTCAGATATACTCCGACAAAATTCATGTACCGCCATCACATCTCAAAGTTCTTTCTTCCCCGTGGCCTTTTTCCATATGGGGAATCGACGTGATTGGTATGATTGAGCCCAAGGCTTCAAACGGACATCGGTTCATCCTTGTAGCCATTGATTATTTCACCAAGTGGGTCGAAGCAGCGTCATACGCCAATGTAACCCGACAAGTGGTGGTCCGATTTATCAAAAACAATATCATCTGCCGTGATGGTGTTCCAAGTGAGATCATTACTGATAATGGATCTAACTTGAACAATAAGATGATGAAAGAGTTGTGTGCAGAGTTCAAGATCGAACACCATAACTTATCTCCCTACCGACCCAAGATGAACGGAGCGGTAGAAGCGGCTAACAAGAACATCAAGAGGATTGTTCAGAAGATGGTTGTAACCTATAAATATTGGCACGAAATGCTACCCTTTGCTCTTCACGGTTATCGAACATCTGTCCGCACTTCAACAGGGGCAACCCCTTTCTCTCTAGTATATGGCATGGAGGCAGTTCTCCCCATAGAAGTAGAGATCCCATCAATCCGGGTATTGATGGAAGCTAAGCTCACCGAGGCTGAATGGTGTCAAAATCGACACGACGAACTGAACCTGATCGAAGAGAAGCGAATCACGGCACTATGCCACGGTCAGTTGTATCAACAGAGAATGAGAGGGCGTTCGACAAAAAGGTCCGACCTCGTGTCTTCAGGAAAGGAGACCTTGTGCTCAAGAAGATACAATCATTTCTCACTGATTCCCGGGGCAAATGGACCCCGAATTATGATGGCCCCTATGTGGTCACAAAAGCTTTCTCAGGCGGCGCCTTGAGACTTGCAACCATGGACGAAGAGGAATTTTCCTACCCCACGAATGTTGATGTAGTCAAGAAATACTTCGCCTAAAACTAAAAAAAAAACGTCTCGGTGGATTGAAAACCCGAAAGGGCGGTCCAGGCAAAAGTTAGAGACATGAAAAAAAATCATCCCGATGGATTGGAAATCTCATAGTACAATCCAGGCAAAAGTTAGGGATAATGGCAAGTAACTATGTTCAATAGAGGCAAGTCCCTCAGCAGCAGTTGCATCATCTATCGGAGGAAATCTCCAGTCAAAGGTCATCTTCGACGGAAGCTCAGGATGTCCCGAACTCAAAGTTGGTAGAAGGATAGTGGTCGTTATGTTTCAACGTAGCCCTTTTCCCTGTAAATTACCATTTTCTAACTTTGTATATACTCTTTGGAATCACGCGTTTGGCTGATCTCCATCTTATCAATAAAATTTGAGCCCTTGTGCGTTTGTTTGTAATTCTTTACTTGTTTTAGCTTTACAGAACGACGTTGTTTAAACTTAATCAGCGATTCTTGAAATTAAACAAAAATAAATTTACTTGTTAAAACTTTTTCTGCTTTTAAATTAAAGATGACATTTCTTTTGACTGTTAAACATCAGAAGAACATCGATCGCTTCTCCCGAAGTAAGCGGACTTCAAAGTGCAGAATCAAAGTAGTCCTTCTAAGCCAGTATGCCTGAATGAAGGGATCAACTGTGTCAGAGACCTTGTTTCATCTGACACGCCTCGGCCGAGTTCTCATCTCCTAAGCCCGATCAACATAGCTCCCAACGGGACTATCTCTCCTAAGCAAGGTGGAATTGCTATTTTGAACCAACGGTACTTCTTCGCCCCGCGATGGCCGAGTATCCAATTGTGTTCATCCATTAGTCTGTATGTCGCGTCTGTTTTGTCAGCATATACATACGTACTTCATGCATTTTTTATTTGCATTTACATTTCATATTGCATCGTTATCACTCTAGCCGGTCTTGTCCCCTAGTGATAAACAGTTTTCTCAATCGAGTTTGTCAGTTCTTTCCTCGTCAGGAAGTGTTGCGTCTGCACAATCTCGCCACCAGTGTATCTTTAGATCAGAGTCGGCACGTGGCCACTTTGATAATTTGAACCTCTGAAAGATCAGAGAACCTTCAACAGATGTCGCTCTTCGCCATTAAAGATGATATCCTTGCTTTATCGGATTAAGGAAAATCCACAGAGAAAGCCTCGTGATCAGAGATTCGGTAGCACGCCAGTTTTGCTCCGAAAAACCACTGATGAGAAGGTCATGGCACCTCAAAATTGGATCCCATCATATGGCATTTCTCCGGGAAGATCCCGAGAAAAGTATGATGTAACCCCAAACGAAAACAGTCTCTCAAGAGACTCGCTTTCCCCAGTAGAATCGACAAATGGCGTCTCCAAAACAGAGAAGTTTGTGTACCTCTACAATTCAGACGAATGGGTTTCCCAGCAAGTCTGACATCAAATCTTTTCCCACTCAAATGGCGTCTCCCCAGGAAAATTCGGCGAGAAGTTTGAAGGAAAACCGCTACACATAGCGTCCCTTGTCAATAAAGTTTATTGACAAAAGAAACTAAGACCGGTTCCTTGGTAGGAAACCAGGATCGAGGGAAAGTTGACAAAAGAAACTAAGACCAGTTCCTTGGTAGGAAACCAGGATCGAGGGGAAGTTCATTTCAGAGACTGAGACCAGTTCTTGGTAGGAAACCAGGATCGAGGGGAAGTTTATTTCAAAAGAGACTGAGACCAGATCCTTGGTAGGAAACCAGGATCGAGGGGAAGTTTACCTTTTCTAAGCATCATTGCTTAGCTAAAGAAGATGAATGCGTAAGCTACCATTCATAACCACCATCAAAATTTCAGGTATTTCGATATTTAATCCTCTTGCACCCCGAATGCCTGAATCCCTTCGTCATTCACACCTTCGGGTCCAAGAAGATTAAATAGGGGCATCTGTCATACCCGAAATTTTGACCACTTAGATTCCCCATCATTGTGAAAATCATCATCACAATATGGATGAACCATCATGCTTCATCAGTCTCCCCAAAGATGGGTGAGCATCCAATACAATCAAAATTAGGGTTTCAAGCCCTCTCTGAGCTTTAGACAAAGGCTCAATCAAGAAATGACATGATTTTCAACTTGTCTAATCTCTTAAACATCCACAATGGATCAAAAAGGACTCCCACTTTAAGGATTAAGCACAAGGCTGCTCCCTTCTAGGTGGATCAAGTCTCAAGATCGACAGTGTCACCAAATTAGGGTTTTGGTCGACCAGGGCCTCCAGATGGAAATTTTCATCTGGGCACAAGGCATTGATCCAAAACATGACCTAATATACTTCATGGAACCTCATGAACCCATGCATCAAGTCAATTTTGCCTCAAGGGATGCATTCATCAAAAATCAGGAATTAGGGTTTCTTGACCTAATTCACCCCTAAGTTGACTTTTGGGACAAACCATGAGCCAAGATCTCAAGAGATGATTTGAGGGTCTCTAATACACCATATTGATCCATTTGGAACAATGGATTGATCCAAGAAGTTTGAGCAACAAGTCTCAATTTCATCTGCACCACAATTAGGGTTTTAAGGGAAAAGTCAACTGTAACTTTGACTTTTGACCAGGACATGCTCCCAAACCCAAATACATGATTGAATATACCCTATGACACCCATGGAACATGTCCATCAAGTTTGATTTAGGTCAAGGACATGATTTCCTGAAGAATTGCACAGTTTGGAATTCACCTGATAAAAAGTCAACTGTGCACAAAAGTCAACTTTGACTTTTTGAGATTTTTCACCAAAATGGATTTTTAACCCTAAAATGATGTTAATGTATGATTTGAATCATCATTCATCAAGAAAAATCAAGAAAAGTGAGATAACTTGTAAAAGGGGTAACCATAAAACTTAGAAATTTTTCTAAGTTAAAAATAAAGTGGCAAAGGTACCAACTTTGAAGAACTATAACTCCTAAACCACAAGGCCATTTTTTATCATCCAAAGATGGATTTGTAGCCCTCATTATCACCTACAAAAACTTCAACTACAATTCATTCCAATTCATTAAGGATTTTGAGTTATGGAGTGATCAAAGTGGCTGAAAAGTGAAAAAGTCACTTTTTCCAACACTTAGTGAAATTTTCACTAAGTCAGATTTTGCCTCACTTTTTGCCAAATGTAGGGGGATTTTTCACTTGGAATCAAAAGAGATCAAAACCAAACTTGTTCAAACAGTTGTTGTATCATGTAAGAGCTTTCCAAAATGGCCAAGAACATTGCCAAATTCAACCTACACCATGAGATACAACATTGCCAAGTTGCCTTGCTGAAATCTGTCAAGGCAAGGCAGAATTTACAACTTTGGTCGATTTGCCAAAATCAGCCAAATTCAATTGCTCCTATCCACTTGGACACCTCAGAGGATTGAATCTAAAGGGGACAATCACTGAGCCAAGCCTCCAAAGTCCATGGAACAAGAAATAGCATGTTGAACCTAGAATGGCCAAAATAGGGACAAGACTTCAAATTTGGAATGAGGCATTCAATGGAACCATCAAGGTGGCATGGGTTGAGCCATTCTCATCTGAAATCAGTCAAGACTTATCCAAGACCAAGGGGACCAAAGCTCTGTGCCCTAACCTCTAGTCAATGGCTATAGGAGACTTGGATTTTCATTGGACAACATTGGCCAAACCTACTTACCAGCTGCCATGCACTATTCCTTGCAAAACAAACTTGCTCCACTATAAATAGAGCTCAATTGTGGTCAGTTTGAGTACACCAAAGCCATTTAACAGATGCTTTCCTCAAAATATCTTCTTTTACTCCAATTTTGCCTTCTAAGGCAAGTCACTATCGGGTTTTGAGTTTGAGAGCAATTCCAATCAAACCAATCACTCACACACCTCACATACATCACATATGAGCTGATCAAACACTTAGATTACTTCTGAAACATCAATTTCACAAAATCACCAGCTGGTTGCTCAAGGTTTTAACCAAAGTGCAGCTAAGGTACCACAAAATGATCCAGCCAATTTCAATCAAGTCCAACCATCCAAACACAATCCATAGGGTGTAGGGAAGCTGTTCAGATCATCACCACTCATCTGTAACACCTCCAAATCAAAAATGACTTTAAACTTGCTGTCACGGCCTAGAGGTAAGCACATACTTGGTCATCTCTCAATCTATGCATATTTTCTCGCACAATAATTTGGCCATATGTTCATAATCATGCATGGAATGTTTTCCCTCAATTAATTGCATTGTTTGAATCGTGTATCAAAAATCCTAGCCTTCATGCAGAAATTAGGGTTCTTGAGGTCTCTTCGTGATTTCTTGTTGTATGTTTAATTTAAATGAAATTAAAGTACATAGACATGATCGTGAGGTTGAGACGAGCATAATGATATGTGGATTGCATGATATGATTACGTATTCATGGAGATTGGATAGAAAATGCAAATCTGAGAAACCAAGAACACGCGCGTGTTCTTCAGCTGTTCTTGGCGCCATTTTTCATAAATTCAAATATTTGAATTTTGTGATTTTGTTTAATTGATTCAAAAATTAATTTCTCTCTGAGTTTTAATGATTTTGAGTTGATTCTTTTTTTAATAATTCACAAAAATGTTAAAATATTTTATTTTATCAAAAAATCCCAAAAATATTATTTATTTCATATAATTGATATTTTTGCAAAGAATTAATATTTTGATTGTTTTTGGCATTTTAAATATTTTTTCTACATTGATTTTGCAACTTTTAATGCTTTCTAATTATTTTGTAGGTCAATACTTAATTTTTGAAGCATTAATCCAAGATCACAATTTGTTTTCCATGTGTTAAACAATTTTTGATCATTTTAATTGAATTTTTATTCAATTAAATACATTTTGAAAACAAGTTAGGGTTTTGGATTCATTCAACCCTCATAAATCATTTTCAAAACTCTTTGGGCCTCTTGAGAGAGTGTAAGACCCATCCCCCCGTGTACAAAAACTTTTTGGGCCTCACTCATTGTATAAGTCCCTCTGTACAAGTAAACGGCGCGATCGTCGCCCGTTTAAAAATAAAAATCATCTGGGTCTCTCCTTGAGCTATAAGACCCATTCAAAACACTTTGGGCCTCTATTAGAGTGTAAGACCCAATCCCCCTTTTAACCAAAACATTTTAGGCCTCACTTATTGTATAAGTCCCTCTGCGTTAAAAGAAAACCTCGGCGCGATCACCATTTTTAAACGAAAAATCATTTGGGTCTACCCTCGTGTTATAAGCCTCACTCTTTTCTTTAAACCTTTTTGGGCCTCTTGAGAGAGTGTAAGACCTATCCCTTTGTACAATAAACCTTTTTGGGCCCCAGTCACTTGTATAAGTCTCGCTGTACAAAGTCAAACAGTGCGCTCACTGATAAAACCATGGGCCTCTCCTTGAGCTGTAAGCCCCAAATCTTTCTTTTTCAAAGCACTTTCTCCTTTGATTTTGAATATACTGTTGTTTTCAATCTTTCTTTGTTGAACAACTAACCAAACATCATGGAAGCACTACAACCGAGTAAGTGGTTATCGCTTTCGTTTACTGCTTTCATATTATAAACTGTATTGTGGGGCTGCTCACTGTAAGTCTTCTTTCATAAACTCATATCTACTGCGTAATAATAGTATAGATATTTCGAGTTTCCCCGGCTACTACGTCTAGAACTAGGTGACACCGTTTCATTTATTCGTAGAAATAGACGCCTAGATCCCCAATAGGAGCACCAGATACAGTCTTCTCTTCGGCTGTCCTCCTTAGGAATAGTCAAGAAGCTCTACTCCCCAAGATGAATGTATTCTCCATGAATGGCATCTTTGAGTTTCTTCCAAATTCTCGAACTTTCCTGACTTGATCTATTCCTCGTGGATAACTTGCCTTGAATGTCTCGGGGTTTGGGTACCCACTACGGTCATAATCTTGGACCTTAACTAAGGAACCCTCTTTAAAAGCTAGAAGTCGCTGGATAGTAAACCTCGCACGTTTACCAGTGGTTTTTATCTTTAAAAGAGTTATCTCTCCTAATGGAAAGGAGATGATAGACCCACGGGCTTCTTAAAAGCATCGGCCTCCTCTTGGGAATTATTCAAGGACACTACGGCTTCTTAGAAGTATTCACAGCCTCCTCTTAGGCTTCGTATAATGATCTCTTCCTCCGGGAATGATAGCCTCCTCTTGGGCTTCGTACAAGGACCCGTCGGCTTCTTAAAAGTTTCCAGCCTCCTCTTGGGCTTCGTACAAATTGTCCCGACGACCTCCTAGAGGTATAGGAACAGAACCTAGTCATCCTCATAGAACAGTCCTTTCGTAGAGTCTACTACTGTTTCTCAAAGCATAGTACCAAAGATAAAACTCTAGACTTGGACAGTCTAACTTCCTTGAGTCTCAAAGACATTCTCAAGTGACCCCTTCGTTAAATAGGAAGGAAACCCGCAGACTCGGACAGTCTCAAAACCCCTATGGATTTCCCATTTCCTTAAAGAACAGGAAATAACCCTGATCCTCTGATCAAGCGCCAAAGCATAACCTTACTTTTAATCAGTCTCTTTATAAGAACTGATTTTCTCTTTTAACCAACATACTGGACCTGTCACTCAACTGAAATAGCCAACCTTTCGCCTCTATCTCGGGCTTTGTACGAGATACAAAACATTCTCTTGTTAAGTATAAAAGACTCTCTTGTTGAGTCAACCTCCTTTAGCCTTCATCTCGGGCTTCGTACGAGATACAGAGACTCTCTTGTTGAGTCAAAACTTTTAGCCTCCATCTCGGGCTTCGTACGAGATACAAAAACACTCTCTTGTTGAGTATAAAAGATTCTCCTGTTGAGTCAAACAAACAATAGCCTCCATCTCGGGCTTCGTACGAGACACAAAGACTCTATCGTCGGGTCAAAAACTTTTAGCCTCTCTCTCGGGCTTTGTACGAGACACAAAATAGCCTCCTCTTAGGCTTTGTATAATGATTTTCCTAGCGGAAATTAGCCTCCTCTTAGGCTTTGTATAATGATTTTCCTAGCGGAAATTAGCCCCCTCTTAGGCTTTGTATAAGAAAACCACTGGTTGATCCAATTAACCTTTTAGCATCGAAGCTGTGTCTCGTTCACAGTACACAAACATCAACAACTCCTTTCCCTTCATCTAATCGCTGTAAGCGGCAAGCCTCTGGATCATCTATATCCACGCCACTGTCCCTCTTTTAGCCTGAGAAATTCCTAAGGAAAGAAGGCATTGCTCTACACTGAGTTAAAGTCTTCTCCTTTAGGTTAAAACCCTTTCTTCGGAAATTATGGCATTGCTCGGATCCGCGTATCCCAGTTAAAGTAATTCTCCTTCTCCCCTCTTTAGAGATGACAAATTCTCTCTAAAGTCGAGGTCTTTCAGCTTCACGTCTTGGGCTTTGAACAAGACACAAATAGACCTTTCAGCTTCACATCTTGGGCTTTGAACAAGATATAAACCACCTTTCGCTTCACGTCTTGGGCTTTGAACAAGACACCAAAAACACCCATTTCCTCCCATAGAATAGGAGGAACTACGAACGCTCTGATTTCCCTGTTTCGGTAAACGGGAATACGTAGGCATAAGATCGAAAGAAAATATCTTAGCGAGCGCAATCAACAAAAAACCCAAATTCCATATTTTCCGTCAATCAAAAGCAGTAATTCAAAAGCATCAGTCCTAACATCCTAATCCTTGTTCCCCGCCAGAAACCGTCTGCCCAGGTAAAAAGAAAGAAAACAGTATTGGCGAAAATACAAATTACCAGTACAAAGGCCCCCCACATTGATAGCATTCGTAACCTAACAGACCGCTGTTTAAACTCAGTATGCAAAGCAGGGTTAATTAGAGACATCTATTTCCCTTCCTTATTCAAATCACAATAGGATAAAAAATGAATCGACCTGTAGTCAAAGCTCAAACCGCAGAGAGCGACCAGCGCTTAAGAACCGCGTCCAAAATCGCTCGCTACACCGTTGTTTGAAACTCAGGTCAAACATGAACCTAAACTTTGAGTCAAACTTGAACCCGTTGTTTGAAACCAGGTCAAACATGAACCTAAGCTTCGAGTCAGACATGAACCCGTTGTTTGAAACCAGGTCAAAAGTGAACCTAAACCCCAGGTCAAATGTGAACCTGTTGTCAAAGGTACCCAAACCAACTCAAATTAAGTATCTTATCCAACTCAAGTTGGTGTATACTGACATGTCACTTCTGAGTCCAATCTTTGTTGGTACTTTAATCTGGCTCCCAGCAGAAGATTAGTCATTATCAGTTTCGAAGTCCAACTCATACTGGTAACCAGAAATCCAGCTCATACTGGTATCCAAAATCCAGCTCATACTGGTATCCAAAATCCATCTCATACTGGTACTCGAAAATCCAGCTCATACTGGTATCCAAAATCCAGCTTATACTGGTATCCAAAATCCAGCTCATACTGGTATCCAAAATCCAGCTCATACTGGTACCCCGAAAATCCAGCTCATACTGGTATCCAAAATTCAGCTCATACTGGTATCCAAAAGTCCAGCTCATACTGGCATTCAAAATCCAGCTCATACTGGTATCCAAAGTCCAGCTCATACTGGCATTCAAAATCCAGCTCATACTGGTATCCAAAAGTCCATCTCATACTGGCATTCGAAATCCAGCTCATACTGGTATCCAAAGTCTAACTCATACTGGCATTCAAAATCTAGCTCATACTGGTATCTAAAAGTCCAACTCATACTGGCATTCAAAATCCAGCTCATACTGGTATCCAAACTATAACCCCAAACTGGTGTCCTTTCTAACTCATATTAGAGTCCAACTCATATTGGTACCCAAGTTCCATCATCAATGTCTCATTAACCTTATTCCCAACTAAAAAAAAGTCCATTCATATTTCATCATCTGGCATGAAAAAGTCTATCTCTGTCTTTTCTGGCTTTTCTTGAAAATCCTATTTGAACTCTTCAGTATAAGAAAATCCCAGAAAATCTCTTAGCAAATGTTTATCCTTTTATTTCAAACTGATCCCCCAGTGGGGATCATGTATTCTTTCTGGTTTCATGCCCAGTAAGAATGTGTCTTTATTTCCCCAGTGTCGTCCGGTCACATATGAATCTGTCATCCATCTCCCTGGATCTTTCCCTAGTAGAGAATACCTCTCTGGCTCCTATCTCCAGTAAGGACCTATAGGGGTTCCCCCTTTACTTTTCTATCCCAAGTCTTTCCGTCGGAGTCTCCCCAGTGAGTCTCTTTTGTTGGTCAGCCCATATTCCCGGTGAGTTCCTGCCTCATGGATACTAACCTTCATCCTTCCCCGGCAATACCCACCTGTGGTGGTTTGAGCTTTATCTCTGGTGACTGGTCTGTCTGCATCTTTGCACTATAATGACATCATATCATCATACTAGAAGTTCATGGCATGTCAGCATTTGTATGTTCGTCGCTCGTCCTTAGCATCTGCATTCCATCTAAGGGCAAAATTTTCGGTTTGCTATATTTAAATACCTTTCACCTTGATGTCCCGAGGACTTCCTTTCCTCGTGCCATCCGGTAAAGCTATTTAAATAGGGGCAACTGTTGTACCCCAAATTTTACCTCTTAGATGTCATAACATCTTGCATAGACATTTAGGATCAATCATATATGCATTACCCATATATTGCAATTTGTTTCTTTTATATCTGAAATTAGGGTTTGCACAGAGTGATTCAAGGCCTCCTAAGGTATCCTCTGACTCCATACAATCATCACAAAAGCCTCCCTATTTGTTTGGGAACCAAGATCTCAAGACTTTGAATCAAGTCAAGTCAACAAAGGATCACCAGACTAAAGTGTAGGATTTGGGTTTTAACTTGAGGAATCATTGAAGAATTTTGCCCTGTCAAGTCAAGATTTTCCGGGTTCATCAACCATTTGAGTTTACCTACATCTAAGAGGTCTTACTCAACAAGAATTCAAGACCATTTGGCTCTCATCCTGAGTAGTTTGAGCCCCAATCTCACCTTGCCTCCAAATTAGGGTTTCTGTAAGACATATGAATCATTGGCCTTGATTTTCATCAGGAGGTGCCCTCAAACCCTAAACCATGACTCCATGAGTTAGTAAACATCTCTAGAGGTCTTCTATGAACTTTGGATATGAGGAAAGAAGCAAGATCACAGAGGTTTATCTCAGTGAATTCACAGTCAAAATTAGGGTTTTGGCTGAAACCCTAATCTTTGGGATTTTGATCCAAATGGAATCTCTTTTGCCTCAAATCATCATAACATGTCTTATTGATGATTTAAAGTGTCAGGATCAAGTTTCAAGAAGTTTCTTGCAAAGGAAGTAAGTTTATGATCATGAAACTTTTCATAGGTGGAAATTCCCTCTCTTGGGATAACTTGAAATGATCATAATTTCCAAACCACACATCCAAATTGAGTGACTCAAATCCCAAATGGAAGCTCTTTCCATGATCTTAAAAGTGTTAAATATGACTTTTCTCCAAAAAATGCATGGTTTGTGAGCTATGAGACTTGGAAGCTAAACCGCCCCAAAGATTTAGAGAAATTTCAGCACTTTTTGCCTTAATAACCAGCTGACTTTAACCCAAATTTTCATCTAGTTCCAAGCTTCAAATAAAAAATATTTGGACATGAAATTTGTTCCTTGTTCTTCAAGCTTTCCAAGCATGTGTATAACTCCTCATTTGGCTAAGCCAATCTCAAGTTATGATGTGTTAAAGCTAGGTGTTTCAAGTTGTAAAATGTCCATAACTTAGAAATTTTTCTAAGACTTTTTGGCAGCTATGTGCACATGAATTCATGGACGATTTTCACTCTGTTCCAGGCCTCAAACCAAAAATCTTTGAACATGAAAGTTGTAGAGGGCATTGAGGGCTTTCCAAAAAGTACAAGAACTCCTCAATCCATGGAGTGAGCTGAGAGATTCGATTACATGATGTTTGGGGTTCATTTCTTGATTTTCATGTAACCAACTTTTGTGTAATGACTCAAACCCTTCTCCTATCCACCAAAGCTTCACATTTCTGAGTTTTAAAAGTAGATTTAGTGATAGTAAGTGTAGCGAGCGGTTTTGGCCGTGGCTGCGAAGCACTACCGCTCTTTGGTATCTACAGCTCGATTCATTTTTTATCCTATAAAAGCTGATGAAGGAAGGGAAATAGATGTCTAAAATTAACCCTGCTTGCAAACTGCTGTTAAACAGTCAAAACTGTGGGTTTACAGATGCTACAAAGATTCGGGGTCTCTATTGGGTGTATTTTTTTAAAAGTGGTGTTCGGTCGATTGGTGGGAGGTTAGGACGGATGTGTGGAAGTATGGGATTTTGGGTTTTTGTTCAGTGTGCTCGCTAAGATCTTTTCTTTCAATCTTATGCCTACGTATTCTCGTTTACCGAAACAGGGAAATCAGAGCGTTCGTAGTTCCTCCTATTCTATGGGAGGAAATGGTTGTTTTGGTGTCTTGTTCAAAGCCCAAGACGTGAAGCGAATGGTAATTTGTATCTTGTTCAAAGCCCAAGATGTGAAGCTGAAAGGTCTCAACTTTAGAGAGAATTTGTCATCTCTAAAGAGGGGTTTTTTTGTCACAATCGTTTATAAGGGAGAATTACTTTAACCGGGGTATGTGAATCCGACAATGCCATAATTTCCTTTATAGGGGATTTCCAACCTAAAGGAGAAGACTTTAACTCAGTGTAGAGCAATGCTATCTTTCCTTAGGAATTTCTCATGCTAAAAGAGGGACAGTGGCATGGATGTAGATGATCCAGAGGCTTGCCGCTTACAGCAATTAAATGAAGGGGAAGGAGTTGTTGATGTTTGTGTACTGTGAACGAGGCACAACTTTGATGCTAAAAGGTTGATAGGATCAACCAGTGGTTTTCTTATACAAAGCCTAAGAGGAGGCTAATATGTGTCTCGTACAAAGCCCGAGAGAGAGGCTAAAAGGTTTTGACTCAACTAGGGAATCTTTTGGTATCTCGTATAAAGCCCGAGATGGAGGCTATTTGACTCAACAAGAGAGTTTTTGTATCTCGTACAAAGCCCGAGATGGAGGCGAAAGGGGGGATTGACTCAACGAGGGAGTCTCTGGTATCTCGTACGAAGCCCGAGATGGAGTCTAAAATTGTTAGCTCCGCTGGGGAGAATCATTGTACAAAGCCCAAGAGGAGGCTATTGTTACTGTTTCAGTTGAGTGACAGGTCCAGTATGCCGATTTAAAGAGAAAATCAGTTCTTATATGAGTAATGTTTGCACTCAGGGATTTTGATTCGAGGATCAGGGATATTTCCTGTTCTTTAAGGAAGTGGGAAATCCAAAGGGTATTGAGGTTGTCCGAGTCCACGGGGTTCCTTCCTATTTTTGAAGGGGTCACTTGAGAATGTCTTTGAGACTCAAGGATGTTAGACTGTCCGTGTCTAGAGTTTCATCTTTTGTACTATGCTTTGAGAAACAGTAGTAGAATCTTGGAAATGACTGTTCTATGAAGATGACTAAGTTCTGTTCCTATACCTCTAGGAGGTCGTCGGGACAATTTGTACGAAGCCCAAGAGGAGGCTGGAAACTTTTAAGAAGTCGAGTGGTCCTTGTATGAAGCCCAAGAGAAGGCTATCATTCTCGGAGGAAGAATTATTATACGAAGCCTAAGAGGAGGCTGTGAATACTTCTAAGAAGCCGACAGGTCCTTATACAACGCCCAAGAGGAGGCGGGGATGCTTTTAGGAAGCCTGCGGGTCCTCGAACAATGCCCAAGAGGAGGCCGATGCTTTTAAGAAGCCGATGGGTCCCCAAACCCCGAGAAATTCAAGATAGGCTATTCACAAGGAATAGATCAAGCCAGGAAAGTCCAAGAATTTGGAAGAAACTCAAGAGATGCCATTCACGGAGAAAATATCATCTCTGGGGAATATGGTTTCTTGACAAGTGCTTTTAAGAAGCCTGTGGGTCCCCAAACCCCGAGAAATTCAAGACAGGCTATTCACGAGGAATAAATCAAGCCAGGAAAGTTCAAGAATTTGGAAGAAACTCAAGAGATGCAATTCACGGAGAAGAGATCATCTCTGGGGAGTAGAGTTTCTTTGACAACTTCTACGAGTGACAGTCTATGAAAGGGTTCACAGAGAATGCTGCCTTTCATATCTCCATATTGTTTAACCCCAAGAGGAGGGAAGACTGTGTCTGGTAATCCTATGGGGATCTAGTTTTGACTATTTAAGAGTGATCAACTGGCTTAATGCTAGACGTAGTTGCCGGGGAAACTCTAAATATCTATACTATTATTACACAGTTGATATGAGTTTATGAAAGAAGACTTACAACGAAACAACCCCACAATACAGTTATATGTATATGAAAGCGGTAAATGAAAGCATATAAACACTTACTCGGTTGTAGAGCTTCCATGCTGTTTGGTTAGTTGTTCAACAAAGAAAGATTGAAAACAATAGTATATTCAAAATCAAAGGAGAAAGTGCTTTGAAAAAGAAAGATTTAGGGCTTACAGCTCAAGGAGAGGCCCAGGGTTTTATCAGTGAGCGCACTGTTTGAATTTGTACATAGGGACTTATACAAGTGATTGTGGCCCAAAAATTGTTTTCTGTACAAATGGATTTGGGTCTTACACTCTCTCAAGAGGCCCAAAAAGTTTTGAAGAAAAAGAGTGGGGCTTATAACACGAGGGTAGGCCCAGATGATTTTTCGTTTAAAATGGCGATCACGCCGAGATTTTCTTTTAACGCAAAGGGGCTTATACAATATCTGAGGCCCAAAGTTGTTTTTGGTTAAAAGGGGGTTGGGTCTTACACTCTAATAGAGGCCCAAAAGTTTTGAATGGGTCTTATAGCTCAAGGAGAGGCCTAGATGGTTTATCTTTAAACTGGCGACGATCGTGCCAAATTTAAAAATGTACAGAGGGACTTATACAATAAGTGAGGCCCAAAATATTTCTGTACAAGTGGGTTGGGTCTTACACTCTAATAGAGGCCCAAAAAGTGTTTGAAAATGATTTGTGAGGGTTGAATTAATAAAAAAACCCTAATTTATTTCCAAAATGTATTTTAATTGAATAAAAATTCAATTAAAATGATCAAAAATTGTTTAACATGTGGGAAACAAATTATGATCTTGGATTAATGCTTAAAAAATAAGGTATTAACCTACAAAATAATTAGAAGTCATTAATCTTTACAAAATCAAGAGGAAAAAATATTTTAAATGTCAAAAACAATTAAAATATTAATTCTTTGCAAAAATATCAATTATATGAAATAAATAATATTTTTGGGATTTTTTGGGAAAATAAAATATTTTAACATTTTTGTGAATTATTAAAAAAAGAATCAACTCAAAATCATAAAAACTCAGAGAGAAATTAATTTTTGAATCAATTAAATAAAAATCACAAAATTCAAATACTCAAATGTTGGAAAATGGCGCCAAGAACAAGGGCAAGAACACGCGCGTGTTCTGAGTTTTCCAGATTTGCATTTTCTATCCAATCTTACTGAATACTTAATCATATCATGCAATCCACATACCAATCAACTCGTTTCAACCTCACGATCATGTCTATGACAATTAATTTCATTTAAATTAAACATAAAACAAGAAATCATGAACAATCCTCAAGAACCCTAGATTCTGCATGAAGGCTGGGATTTTTGATACACGATTCACACAATGCAATTAATTGAGGGGAAACATTCCATGCATGATTATGATCATATGGCCAAATTATTGTGCAGCAAAAATTGCATTGATCATAGAGTTAGAAGAGCTCATGCTTACCACTTGCAGCTGGTGATCGTGATTTGTGTTGGAGGTGTTACAGATGAGTTGTGATGATCTGAACAACTTCCCTACACCCTATGAAGTGTGTTTGAATGCTTGGACTTGATTGAAGTTGGCTGGATCACTTCATGGCATCTCAACTGCAACTTGGTTAAAACCTTGAGCAATTGACTGGTGATTCTGAGAAATCAGTGTTCCAGTTGTTGTTTAAGTGTTTGATCAGCTCATATGTGATGTATATGAGGTGTGTGTGTGTTTGGTTTGATTGGAAAATCTTTAAAACTCAAAACCCGATAGTGACTTGCCTTAGAAGGCAAAATTGGAGTGAAAGAAGAGATTTTGAGGAAAGCATCTGTTTGATGGCTTTGGTGTACTCAAACTGATCACAATTAAGCTCTATTTATAGTAGAGCAAGTTTGTTTTGCAAGGAATAGTGAATGGCAACTGCTGAGTAGGTTTGGCCAATGTTGGCAAATGAAAATCCAAGTCTCCTCTAGCCATTGACTAGAGGTTAGGGCACAGGCTGCTGGTTCCCTTGGTCTTGGATAAGTCTTGACTGAATTCAGTTGCTAAGAGCTCAGTCCATGCCACCTTGATGCTTCCATTGAATGCTCCAATCCAAAATTAGAGTCTTGTCCCTATTTTGGCAATTCTAGGTTCAACATGCTATTTCTTGTTCCAAAGACTTTGGAGGCTTGGCTCAGTGATTGTCCCCTTTAGATTCAATCCTCAGATGTGTCCAAAGTGATGACAAGGCTTGGAATTGGCTGATTTTGGCAAATCGACCAAAAGTGCAAAAATCTGCCTTGCCTTGGTAGATTTCAGCAAGGCATCTTGCCAATGTCATATCTCATAGCTCAAATTGAATTTGGTAATGTTCTTGGCCATTTTGGAAAGCCCTTACATGATACAACAACTGTTTGAACATGTTTGGTTTTGATATCTTTTGAATCCAAGTGAAAAATCCCCCTACATTTGGAAAAAAGTAAAGGCAGCTTCTGACTTAGTGAAATTTTCACTAAGTGTTGGAACAAAGTGACTTTTCTTGATTTTGATCACTCCATAACTCAAAATCCATGAGGAATTTGGACATAGGTCAGTATGAAGCTTTTGTAAAGGGCAATGTGATCTACAAATCAAGCTTTGAATGGGGAACAATGGCCTTGTGGTTTAGGAGTTATGGTCCTCCAAAGTTGTCACATTAGTGTCACTTTTTCCATAACTTAGAAATTTTTCTAAGTTTTTATGTTTACCCCTTTTACAAGTTATCCTACTTTCTTTGATTTTTCTTGATGAATGATGATTCAAATCATACATTAACATCATTTTAGGGTTAAAAATACATTTTGGTGAAAAATCTCAAAAAGTCAAAGTTGACTTTTGTGCACAGTTGACTTTTTATTAGATGAATTCCAAACTGTGCAATTCTTCAGGAAATCATGTCCTTGACCTAAATCAAACTTGATGGACATGTTCCATGGGTGTCATAGGGTATATTGAATCATGTCTTAGGGTTTGGGAGCATGTCCTGGTCAAAAGTCAAAGTTACAGTTGACTTTCCTCGCGAAACCCTGATTGTGGTGCAGATGAAATTGAGACTTGTTGCCCAAGCTTTTTGGATTAATCCATTGTTGTAAATGGATAATATAGTATATTAAAGACCCTCAAATCCTCTATTGAGGTCTTGGCTCATGATTTGTCCCAAAAGTCAACTTAGGGGTGAATTAGGTCAAGAAACCCTAATTCCTGATTTTTGATGTATGCATCCCCTGAGATCAAATTGACTTGATGATTGGGCCCATGAGGTTCCATGGAGTATATTAGGTTATGTTTTGGATCATTGGCTTGTGCCCAGATGAAAAATTTCCATCTGGAGGCCCTGGTCGACCAAAACCCTAATTTGGTGACACTGTCGATCTTGAGACTTGATCCACCTAGAAGGGAGCAGCCTTGTGCTTAATCCTTGAAGTGGGAGTCCTTTTGATCCATTGTGGATATTCTAGAGGCTAGACAAGTTGAAGATCAATTCATTCCTTGATTGATCCTTTGTCTAAGGCTCTGAGAGGACTTAAAACCCTAGTTTTGATTGTAGTGAATGCTCAACAACCCTTGAGGCATTTGATGAGGCATGATGGCTCATCCATATTGTGATGATGATTTGCACAATGATGGGAAATCTTAGTGGTCAAAATTTTGGGTATGACAGATGCCCCTATTTAATCTTCTCGGACCCGAAGGTGTGAATGACGAAGGTATGTGGGCATTCAGGGTGCAAGAGGATTAAATATCGGAATACCCGAAATTTTGATGGCTATGAATGACAGATCGCATTCATCTTCTTTTGCTAAGCAATGATGCTTAGAAAAGGTAAACTTCCCCTCTATCCTGGTTTTCTACCAAGGATCTGGTCTTAGTTTCTGATTTAAACTTCCCCTCGATCCTGGTTTCCTACCAAGGAACTGGTCTTAGTTTCTTTTGTCAATAAACTTTATTGACAAGGGACGCTATTTGTAGCGGCTTTCCTCAAACTTCTCGCCGGATTTTCCTGGGGAGATGTTATTTGAGGGAAAAAGAATGATGTCAGACTTGCTGGGGAACCCAGTCGTCTGAGTTGTAGAGGTGCACAAACTTCTCTGTTGGAGACACCATTTATTTCTACTGGGGAATACGAGTCTTCTGAAAGACTGCCTTCGTTTGGGGTCTTACATCATACTTTGCTCGGGATCTTCCCGGAGAAATGCCATATGATGGGATCCAATTTGAGGTGCCGATGACCTTTCCATCAGCGGTCTTTCGGAGAAAGGCAGCTGTAATGCCAAATCTCTGCTTAGGAGGCTTTCTCTGGGGATTTTTATTTAATCCGGGAAAGCAAGGAGATCATTTTCAATGGCGAAGAGTGACATTTGTAGAAAGCTTCTCTGGCTTTTCAGAGGTTCAAGTTATCAAAGTGGTCGAGTGCTGACTCTAATCCAGAGATACACTGGAGGCGAGATTGTTCAAACGCAGCATTTCCTGACGAGGCAAGAACTGACAACTCGATTGAGAAGACTGTTATCACTAGGGGACAAGACCGACTAGAGTGATAGTGATGCAATATGAATATGAATGCAAATCAAATGCATGATGTATGTATATATGCATACAAAACTGACGCGACATACAGACTGACGAGTGAACATGACTGGATACTCGGCCATCGCGGGGCGAAGAAGTACCGTTGGTAAAAAAAGTAGCAATTCTACCTTGCTTAGGAGAGATAGTCCCTACGGGGAATACCGTTGATCGGGCTTAGGAGATAAGAACTCGGTCGAGGGTATCAGATGGGAAAGCCGCATCTCATACAGTTGATCCTTCGTTAAAGCGTACTGGCCTAGAAGGAGTACTTTGATTTTGCGCTTTGAAATTCAAACGCCTTTGGAGACGCAATTGACGTTCTTCCGATGCTCAACAGTAAAAAACAATTGCCATCTTTAATTTAAAAGCATAAAAAGTTTTAACAAGTAAATTCATTTTTGTTTCATTTCAAGAATCGCTAATAATCATGTTAAAACGCCATTCTGTAAAGCTAAAACAAATAAGAATTACAAACAAAAGCACAAGGGCTCAAATTTTATTGATAAGATGGAGATCAGCCAAACGCGTGATTCCAAAGAGTATATACAAAGTTTGAAAATGGTAATTTACAGGGAAAAGGGCTACGTTGAAACATAACGACCACTATCCTTTTACCAACTTTGAATTCGGGACATCATGAGCTTCTGTCGAAGATGACCGTGACTGGAGTTTTCCTCCGATGGATGGTGTAACTGCTGCTGACGGACTTGCCTCTGTTGAACATAGTTACTTGCCATTATCCCTAATTTTTGCCTGGATTATACTTTGATGTTTCCAACCCATCGGGATGATTTTTTCCATGTCTCTAACTTTTGCCTGGACCGCCCTTTCGGGTTTTCAATCCACCGAGACGTTTTTTTTTTTTTTTTTTTTTTTTTTTTTTTTAGTTTAGGCGAAGTATTTCTTAACTACATCAACATTTGTGGGGTAGGCAAATTCCTCTCCGTCCATGGTTGCAAATCTCAAGGCACCGCCTGAGAAAGCTTTCTTGACCACATAGGGGCCATCATAATTTGGGGTCCATTTGCCCCGAGAGTCAGTGAGAAACGATTGTATCTTCTTGAGCACGAGGTCTCCTTTTCTGAAGACGCGAGGTCGGACCTTTTTGTCGAACGGCTTCTTCATTCTCTGCTAATACAACTGACCGTGGCATAGTGCCGTGATTCTCTTTTCTTCGATCAGGTTTAATTTGTCGTGTCGACTTTGACACCATTCAGCTTCTGAAAGCTTAGCTTCCATCAATACCCGAATTGATGGGATCTCTACTTCTATGGGGAGAACTGCCTCCATGCCATATACTAGAGAGAAAGGGGTTGCCCCTGTTGAAGTGCGAACAGATGTTCGATAACCGTGAAGAGCAAAGGGTAGCATCTCGTGCCAATCTTCATAGGTTACAACCATCTTTTGAATGATCCTCTTGATGTTCTTGTTAGCCGCTTCTACTGCTCCGTTCATCTTGGGTCGGTAAGGAGATGAGTTATGGTGTTCAATCTTGAACTCAACGCACAACTCCTTCATCATCTTGTTGTTCAAGTTAGATCCATTATCAGTAATGATCTGACTTGGAACACCATAACGACAGATGATATTATTTTTGATAAATCGGACCACCACTTGTCGGGTTACATTAGCGTACGACGCTGCTTCGACCCACTTGGTGAAATAGTCAATGGCTACCAGGATGAATCGATGTCTGTTTGAAGCCTTAGGTTCGATCAAGCCAATTATGTCGATTCCCCATATGGAAAAAGGCCACGGGGAAGAAAGAACTTTGAGATGTGATGGCGGTACATGAATTTTGTCGGAGTATATCTGACACTTGTGACACCTCATCATGTACTTGTAGCAGTCGGATTCCATGGTCAACCAGTAATACCATGCTCTTAGGATTTTTCTCGCCATTGTGTGTCCGCTGGCATGAGTGCCAAAGGATCCTTCTTGAATTTCTTTCATCAACATGTCTGCTTCTGGTCTGTCTACGCATCAGAGCAAGACCAAGTCAAAATTCCTCTTATAGAGTGTATCACCGCTCAAGAAGAAGTTTCCAGCCAGTCTTCTGAGGGTTTTTCTGTCCTTTCTAGACGCCCCAGATGGGTACTCTTGTTTCTGAAGGAAGCATTTGATATCGTGATACCAAGGTTTGTCGTCTATGACTGCTTCAATCGTGAAGATGTAAGCGGGTCGTTCAAGGTGCATTATGTCGATCTTAGGTAGGTCATTCCGTTGACCTACACTAATCATGGAAGAGAGAGTGGTTAAGGCATCAGCCATGTGATTCTCTCTACGAGGGACGTGATGAAACTCGACTCTGTTAAAGAAGGGTAACAACCTTCTTGCATAATCTTTGTAAGGAATCAGTCCTGATTGGTATGTGTTCCAATCTCCTTTTATCTGATTGATAACCAAGGCTGAATCGTCGTATAGGTCCAAGTTTTTGATCCTTAAATCAATCGCTTCTTCGAGACCCATAATACAAGCTTCGTATTCGGCCTCGTTGTTCGTACATTTGAACGTAAGTCTGGCAGTGAAAGGAATGTGGGTACCCTGAGGGGTAACAATGATTGCCCCAATTCCGTTTCCATAATGATTAACTGCTCCGTCAAAGATAAGTCCCCATTGGGAACCTGGTTCTGGCCCTTCACTGGGTAACGGTTCATCGCAATCTTTCATTTTTAGATACATGACATCTTCGTCTGGGAAGTCAAACCTGATTGGTTCTTGATCGTCAATCGGTTGATGAGCCAAATGATCGGCTAAAACACTCCCCTTAACGGCTTTCTGAGTGTGGTACTCTATGTCATATTCTGATAATAACATCTGCCAACGGGCGATTCTTCCCGTGAGAGCAGGCTTTTCGAAGACATACTTGATTGGATCCATTTCGGAGATTAACCAAGTAGTGTGACGAATCATGTATTGGCAAAGACGTTTGGCTGCCCAAGCCAAAGCACAGCAAGTTTTCTCAAGCATCGTGTACCGAGTCTCGCAGTCGGTGAACTTCTTGCTTAGATAGTAAATGGCAGACTCTTTCCTTTTGGTTTCGTCTTGTTGGCCAAGTACACATCCCATTGAGTCCTCTAGGACTGTAAGGTAGATGATCAGTGGTCTTCCTTCCACCGGAGGTGATAGAATCGGCGGATTCAACAAGTATTCCTTAATACTGTCGAAAGCGGTTTGGCAATCTTCTGACCAAACGCAACCCTGGTTCTTTTTGAGTAATTTGAAAATCGGCGCACACGTGGCGGTCATAAGGAATATGAATCTGGAGATGTAGTTCAAACTTCCCAAGAATCCTCTGACTTGTTTTCCAGTTTTCGGAGAAGGCATTTCTCGGATGGCCTTGACCTTGTTGGGATCGACCTCAATCCCTTTCTGGATGACGATGAGCCCTAAGAGTTTCCCCGAACGGACACCGAAGGTGCACTTGTTGGGATTCAAGCGGAGTTTGTATTTTCTCAAACGCTCGAATAGTTTTGACAGGTGGGTCACATGCTCCTCTTCTGTCTTAGCTTTTGCAATCATGTCATCGACATATACCTCTATCTCTTTGTGTATCATGTCATGAAACAGAGTAGTCATGGCCCTTTGATAGGTTGCCCCCGCGTTCTTCAAGCCGAACGGCATCACCTTATAACAAAAGGTACCCCATGGGGTAATGAACGAAGTTTTCTCCATGTCTTTCGGCGCTATTTTGATCTGGTTATAGCCCGAGAATCCATCCATGAAGGAGAAAACTTTGAACTTTGTTGTACTGTCAACCAACATGTCAATGTGTGGTAAAGGAAAGTCGTCCTTTGGACTTTCCTTGTTTAGATCTCTGTAGTCAACACACATTCTGACCTTTCCGTCCTTTTTGGGAACGGGTACAATGTTGGTTAACCATTGAGGATATTCTGACGTGGCGAGGAAACCCGCGTCAATCTGTTTCTGTACTTCCTCTTTGATTTTGATGGCCATGTCCGGGTGAGTCCGTCTCAACCTTTGTTTTACTGGCGGACATTTTGACCTTAACGGTAAGTAATGTTCCACGATGCTGGTATCCAACCCTGGTATGTCCTGATAGGACCAAGCAAATACATCGGGGAATTCTTTGAGAAGCTTTATCAAACTCTCTTTGGCAGTTAGACTGAGCAGTGCCCCAATCCTGATTTCTTTTCTCTCTTCTTCCGAACCCAAGTTTACCGTTTCCAACGACTCTTTGTGAGGTTCAATGGACCTTTCCTCCTGTCTGAGTAGTCGAGAGATCTCTTCTGGAATTTCGTTGTCAACTTCTTCTTCAGCCCCAAATACCGGGAACCCAAAGTCCAGAGAAGGCATCAGATCGTATGTTTCAACTGGGTTTAAAACAAGCAATCTGCATGACGTGATAATTCGTGTTTAGAAGAGATAGAGAAAACGCGAGTGTGTGCATTGTATTTATTTTACTGCTTGTTTTAATTTTTAATGGTTTTTTAGGATTACCATTTTCTGAAAAAGCAAAAAGAGAAAACAGCAATTAATGCGGAAATTACAGAACGACGTTATTTTATTAATAAACAAATCGATCCTTGAAACTACAGCCCTATAAAACAAAACTCTGTCGCTTTGGACGAAGCGAAGAGGGAAACTTACAGAAAGTGAGCCCTATCAAAACATCCGTTTCACCTGGGCATGGTGAAAGGTTAAAGATGGCAATTACTTAGATTGGCGAACGACCTTCGGAACATCGACATCAACCCATTGGCGGCGAACTCCTTGGTGAATCACAAAGTCTGGCACCTTCCTTGATTTGTCTTCAGAAATAACGCTAATTTCTGGTGGAGCGGGATCATTGGAATCTGTCTCCCAGGCAGAGTTGTCGTAGGAGAATTCCTCTGTTACATTTTGCATAGCATTAGTGCTCTTAGCTGTATCTCCCCATCCAATTGGCTGGATATCTTCGAGCCTGATACAAGAGCTTTCGGGAGCGGTGTATTTGACCATATAGTCATACTTTTCACTCGGTTGTCCCAAGGTGTCCCACATTTCTTTCGAACTGGAGGAGTCATCTCTCTCGATGACGTTGACCTCGGGAAAAGCATAGTTGATGAATTCAAGTCCTGCAAACGTTGCAAATTCATCGTCGTGTTGAGTAGTTTCTGAATGACCTGAGTGTTGATCCCATGACATGGTGGGGACACAGGTATTCTGTTCAATGACGGTCAATTGATTTTCATTGTTCGGCTGACTTTCTGGCCCCAAGTCTCCTGGGTAAGGCTGCCACATTGGCAGACCATCCATCGGGCTATAGTAATTGTGGTCAAAGTTGTCTTTCATCGGAGTGTCTTCCTCTAATGAATTTGGCGGAGCACGACATCCTTCCGGATCACAATCCCTGTATATCATTTCGATGTCTGACCTGGGTATAAATCTCGGACTCTCTGTAGGAAAGCAAAAAGGAGTTTGCGTTTCGTCCTGAGACATATAACCATCCTTGTTAAGATAGGACTTCCACTCTTCCTCTGTGTCAGAGGGATCTTCCTCATTGATAGCATGGACTGCTTGAGGGACTGGGTGAAGAAAACCTCCACTGTGGAAGAAATCCTGAATGGGATGAAGACTTTCATCGTTAGCAGCTGTCCGGGTACAGGTTGTAGAAAAACCAAGACCCTTCTTTGTTTTATTGTCAATAGGAATGACAAGCTGTCCCCATCCGGTTGTATCGGTACTCTCGACCGCTTTGATAGCATCTTTGTATGAGGAAATTGAGGTTCCTCCTTGGGATTGATTGTCCTTACCGACCGACAGCGCTTGGAACTGCGTCCCAATAACCTCCTCGGGTTCTACACAAGTAGATGATGATAAGTTACTCACGAGCAAGGCCTGTTCTCCACAGACTATGACAAGCCGATCGTTCTGAACGAACTTTAGCTTTTAGTGGAGGGTCGAAGTGACCGCTCCAGCCTGATGTATCCAAGGTCTTCCTAATAAACAACTGTATGTTGCCCGGATGTCCATGACCTGGAAAGCGACTTGGAAAGTGTGAGGACCGATAGTTATGGGAAGATCAACTTCGCCGATAACTGTTTTTCTGGATCCGTCGAACGCTTTGACGACGACCTCGCTGATTCTCATCGGAGGGCCTTTGAATGATAATTGCATCAAAGTGGACTTTGACATAACATTCAGGGCTTACCCTGTGTCTACCAGTACGTTGGCTAAAGCATCGTCCTGGCAGTTAACTGTAATGTTGAGCGCCATGTTATGACGGCGACCCTCTTCGGGTAATTCCTCATCACTAAATCCCAAATTATTGTAGGAAGTGATGTTAGAGACAATGCTATCGAACTGTCTGATTGTTACATCCTGTTCCACAAAGGCTTGCTCCAAGACTTTCTGTAGAGCCTCCCTGTGGGCTTCTGAACTGAGTAACAGTGATAATACCGAGATCTTTGAAGGAGTCTGTAATAGCTGATCAACAATGTTATATTCACTCCTTTGGATGAGCTTCAGCATCTCATAATTATTTTTTGAAAGGTTGGGATTACTGGATTGACCGACTATGGATCGGGAGCTTCTGTCTGAAGTTCCTTTTCCTTGTTAGGTTCCCCAACTCCTCGGTTGAAGATTCGACCGCTCCGTGTTACACGACTGATGTCTGCAATATTCACGACGGGGGGTAATGGAATTTCCTTTCCATTTTCAATTGTCGTTGCACCGTATTTGTAAGGGATAACCTTAGTTGATTCATACGGTAGTGGTCCCGGTAGATAGATGACTATGGGAACCTTCTAATTTTTCTGACCATCATAAGTAATCTCGATCCGTTCCCAGTTGGGAGCTCTAGATTCGTCAAGTAGAGGGATGATGGCAAAAACATCCCTGGTCTGGTGACGACCAGAGATTGTGACAACATCCTCGACTTGATTGGCAAGGTAGTTCGGCGTCCAGTTGATGGGTCCAGAACCCGGATATGGGCTAATCTCTCCACGATCCACATGACCTTGAAGAGCTGCTCTCACAAGGTAACACCCTTGGTTACTTTTCGAACAGACACTACAACGTTCATAGTTGTGTGGTGGCACCTGGCCACGCTCACTTTGAATACAATGTAACCTCACTAGGTTAGCTTCCACAGATCGGACATCCTAACTTTGACGTCGAGTAGGATTCCTGTTATTGATACTAATCTGCTGAGTATCTTCATCCATATAGATTGGCATCCACCGGTGATTTAACAAGTGCTGAAGTGCCTCCTAGACAAGGGTACAACCTCGATCGTTTTCGCAACCTGCTTTATAGCTTTGATAGTCGTGTGATATTAAGAATCCGAGTCGGACCTGCTCAACATGTAACTCTACCAGGTTGGTATTCATCACGCGAATATCGAAGATCTGAACCATGTTGATCTGATAAGGGTTCCTATCATGGTAGTCTTGGATCCATCCAAGATCCATCTGACGCTGGAGGGCCTCTTGTATGAAAGAGCATCCCTGTTTGTTTACCGAGCAAGTCAGACAGGAACTGTAATTGTGTCGTGGCAGATTATGATACTGGCTTTGCCTTGAGTGCATCGCCACTAAGTTGACATTCATTGCACAGATGTCGTGGTTCTGAATGACGTTGGAGTTCGTATAGACCATGTTAACTCCACGAACTCGGTGCTCTTGGATCCATCCGAGATCCATCTGTTCCTGTAGAGCTGTTTGCACCACAGAACATCCTTGATTGTTTTTAGAGCAGACATCACACTGGTGATAATTGTGAGGTGGCACATGGCCGTACCCACCCTATCTACAATGCATCTTGACCAAATTGGTTTTCAACAAGAGTATATCGTGAATTTGATAAACGTTGTTAGACTCTCCCTCTATCAAATTGACTGCAGCTTTCTCATGTTGAGGCAGCGGGTTTGTGAGAACATTGGGATTCATATCTTTGAAAGATAAGAGCTCGCTCCTAACAAGCTTTTGCACGTCGGATTTGAAATTGAGACAATTCTCTATATTATGCCCTGATCCTCCTTGATGATAAGGGCATGTTTGATCCACCTTAAACCAAAAAGGCAGATTTTCCGGTACTGTAAGAGGAGACTTAGTCTGGATGTGCCCCTTAGCCAGTAGTAACGGAAATAGTTCTGCGTACAACATGGGTATAGGATCAAACCCTGATGGTCATGTTGTACGGTTGTTGTTATATGGAGGACGAGCCTGCTGAAGAGGCTGTTGTGTCCTTTGTTGATTAGGTTGGTTCTGCGCAACCTGAGGTTGATACGTAGGAATAGGCACAGGGCTGATAGCAGGAATTACAGCTGCTACTGGTTGATAATGTCGCCTTTGCTTTCCGAGAGAGATATTCCCAATATCCTGCTCTTTTTCTTAGGGAGAGCACTACCGTATCATTTTGTACTGCTTGATGGTCTAGCGTCTTTTGCCAAACGTCCTTCTCGGACGGCTTCCTCAAGACGAACTCCCATGCCCACCATCTCGGTGAAATCACTGGGTGTACTGGCAACCATTCTGTCATAGTAAAATGAGCTTAAGGTCTTTAAGAAGATCTTTGTCATCTCTTTTTCCTCAAGAGGTGGACAAATCTGAGCGGCAATTTCGCGCCATCTCTGAGCATACTCCTTAAAGGTTTCCTTGTCCTTTTGTGACATTGATCTGAGTTGATCTATGTCCGGTGCCATGTCTAAATTGTATTTGTATTGTTGGACGAAGGCAGTACCAAGATCTCTGAATGTGCTAATCGTAGCACAGTTTAAACTCATGTACCATTTGAGTGCGGCACCGGTTAAACTATCCTGAAAGTAATGAATCAGTAGGTCCTGATTCTCCGTCTGAGCTGACATTCGCCGAGCGTACATCACCGGATGGCTCTGAGGGCAAGAGTTACCCTTGTACTTTTCAAAGTCAGGCACTTGAAATTTGTGCGGAACTTTCACATTGGGGACCAGACAAAGGTCTGCGGCGTCCTTTCCAAATAGATCCTGACCGCGAATGGCTTGCAGTTCCTTATGCATTTCCAAAAACTGTTCCTGGAATTCATCCATTCTATCAAACATAGTTTCCTTCTTATCAGAAGGGATCGGTGGAATCTATCCTTCTGGGACAGTGTGCACCACAGGGGGTGGTACCGTGACTACGGCAGTGAATCTTGGCGTTTCCCGAAGTTTGTAACCTTCAGGAGTCTTCAGTATGCCTCTGGCATCTTCGCTTTCCCGAAGTTGTAACCTTCAGGCCCAGCGGCTTCTATTGTGATTCCCTGATCTTTAGTGATCGGTGGAATATATCCTTCCGGGATATAGTTAATAGGCATGCCCTAAGGACGATCTTTCGACATTTGATACCTAGGATCATACTTCTCCACTATGGGCGTTGAGGTGATCTCTGAGATCACAGTTCTTTGTAGCTGAGCTTCTGCCATGGCTTGCATGTCGTTACGAAGCTTTCTCATATCCTCTCTCAGAGCGTCGATCTCTTCTTTCAACTCTCTGTTCTCTTCCTCAAGATCATCCATCTTTTTCTGACGATTGGCCCGAGTATTATACGAATGAGACAGTTTGACTCTAGAACCGAGACACAAACGTGAGATTCGTAGGTAAGAAGAATACGCGATGTGAGAATGATGAATGCAGTGATTATATTAATTGTGTTTTGGTTTAATCAAAATAAACTTCGACAATTAGATTGCAAATATCAAACAGTGGGGAAACCCCTTTTTATTGAAATTCAAAGGATTGCGGAAACGAAAATACAGTAGATTACAAAGTGCAGAAACAGAAACCTAAGCTAATGGGTCCCGAGAGAACTCGGGTGCTGATTCTGGTATCTTCCTTTTCTTTGACCGGGGCTCTGGAGCCGTTGTCGGGTTGTCATTCCTTTGCCAAGTGAAAGGAGCGAGCAAATTCCTTTGGTCATCCTGATTTTCTATAGCATGTTGCTCCAAAATCTCGATCAGAGCATCCTTATCTTTCAGCAGTTGCTGTATTTTGATGCACTCCACGTTGAGGGTACGATACTTGTTCTTCCAAGACCTCTTCTCCCGTTGAACTTTGTTGAGAGTAACCTGAAGCTTTTCAGTTTCCGTCATGAAGTACATGACAGATTCCCTCGGCGGAAGAATTCCGTAACGAGGATAAGGCATCTTTAGCTTGAGAGCTCTAGTTTGTACCCAGTGGAGATAAGGCTCCACCGAGACACAGTCCGGTTTTCCTAGAGACTCCCGTCCTTTCTTGTGAACATGTTTCCAAGCGTGCACTATTTTCGTCTTTAGTGCTCTGTCACTTTCTCCTTCCTTGAAGAAAATACCTTCCAGATGAACATTCCGGGGAACATGTCTCATCGGGTATCCAAACTGACGGCGAACCAATATCGGATGATAGTTGATTCCTTCCTTAGTTCCTATAAGGGGTATGTTGGGGAAGTTTCCACAACGGTCAATGATCCTAATTCCATCATAGATCCTATTACACCAATCTATGTCAGAGTTGGTGAGAGACATGATCTTCTTCGACCAGCGCAAGGCACTCTTATGATCCCAGAAAGCAGCTGACTTAGGTAAATGGGAGATAAACCATTTATAAAGCAGAGGTACACAGCATGTGATCTCCCCTCCACTGTACAAATTCCCTAAGTGTACAGAATGATATGCATCTGCGAGCAAAGTCGGCACAAGGTTCCCAATGAGAAAAACCTTAATGGAGTTGATATCGACGAAGTTATTAATGTTGGGCAACAGAAATAACCCGTAGGTGAGTAAAACAAAGATGCTCTCGAAAGCAGTCATGTTCCCGATACTGGCGAAGTACAGGGCTTTCTTTGTCAAGAACTGAGCTGGCAAACCTTGAATGCCACCCTTAGTGGTCATGTGAGTCCTGACCTTAGACTCGTCTAAATGAATTGCTCTTGCAATGGTCTGATTCTTTGGAATTTCCTCCAGTCCAGAAAATGGAGCTCGATCAGTGATATGTAAATTGATTAGATGAGAATATTCCTCCAGCGTTGGTGCTAGCTGGTAATCCGGGAATGTAAAGCAGTGATAAACCGGATCGTAGAATTGAACGAGCGCGTCCATGATTCCCTCAATCACATGGACCCTTAACAGAGGGAGCAGACCTCCGTATTTGGCTCTGAAAGCCTCTTGGTTTGTGATCATTCTCGCCAAACCTCTTAAATCCTCTAGTTTTGGAATCCTGAAGGTGTACTTATGAGTTCTCCTTCTACCAAAATCCATTAGCGCAATCCTTTTATCTGATATTTGCAATCACAGTCTTAGTTTAATTTGAAAAACAGAGAGACTAGAAGAGAAATTTTTTGAATGTTTTAATGTTTTTTTTAAATGAATGCATGAATGCAACACACAAAAACATAGAAAAAACATGGGGTCAAAGGGTCGTTGTCATGAAGTCAAGGCTCTACCCATCCCAAAAGGTTTATACTAGGGTGATTTTTGTACCTGTACTCAAAATCATCAGCTCCTCCCAGGATAACAAACAACAAGCGGATCGCCAGCGAGCTGTATGAAATCTTAGAGTAAATGCTATTCACCGAGAATAGATCATCAGCCTCAAATGAGGGTAGTATCGCGTGACAACTATTTCCAATAGTTTCTGCACTACAAAAGGGTTGGCTCCTCAGCTTCTCAGACGTCACAATCGGCCCATTGCCTATGAGACGGAATGGGTTGCATTGGGAAGCCTCCACTGAGGTTGATGGTCGACCTCGTCGCCATCACTTATCTTAAGTGTATACTCAATCTTTCCACATGCGGCATCACACGCATTCCCATTAGCAGAAAAATAAACACATATATCAATTAGGAAAAGCAGTATATATATTTGTCCTAATATCCTAGACCTTTTAAAAAGCTACGAATCTTATGTTCCTGACAGAAAATGGGTTCCCCGGTGGAAGTCCAAATCTGTGCTTAGAAGAGCACCTACGGTGAGCTCCACTTTTGAAGTTTCCACCTAAGAGATAGGAAGAGAACAAGATCTCGCTACAAAGGTGAGATAGATCCTAATGACAGCTCCCCAGCAGAGTCGCCATTTTTCTGTAGCGAGCGGTTTTGGACGTGGTTGCGAAGCACTACCGCTCTTTGGTATCTACAGCTCGATTCATTTTTTATCCTATTAAAGTTGATTAAGGAAGGGAAATAGATGTCTCAAATTAACCCTGCTTGCAAACTGAGGTTAAACAGTCAAAACTGTTGGTTTACAGATGCTACAAAGATTCGGGGTCTCTATTGGGTGTATTTTTTTAAAAGTGGTGTTCGGTCGATTGGTGGGAGGTTAGGACGGATGTGTGGAAGTATGGGATTTTGGGTTTTTGTTTAGTGTGCTTGCTAAGATCTTTTCTTTCAATCTTATGCCTACGTATTCCCGTTTACCGAAACAGGGAAATCAGAGCGTTCGTAGTTCCTCCTATTCTATGGGAGGAAATGGTTGTTTTGGTGTCTTGTTCAAAGCCCAAGACGTGAAGCGAAAGGTAGTTTGTATCTTGTTCAAAGCCCAAGATGTGAAGCTGAAAGGTCTCAACTTTAGAGAGAATTTGTCATCTCTAAAGAGGGGTTTGTTTATCACAACCGTTTATAAGGGAGAATTACTTTAACCGGGATATGTGAATTCGACAATGCCATAATTTCCTTTATAGGGGATTTCCAACCTAAAGGAGAAGACTTTAACTCAGTGTAGAGCAATGATATCTTTCCTTAGGAATTTCTCATGCTAAAAGAAGGACAGTGGCATGGATGTAGATGATCTAGAGGCTTGCCGCTTACAGCAATTAGATGAAGGGGAAGGAGTTGTTGATGTTTGTGTACTGTGAACGAGGCACAACTTTGATGCTAAAAGGTTGATTGGATCAACCAATGGTTTTCTTATACAAAGCCTAAGAGGAGGCTAATATGTGTCTCGTACAAAGCCCGAGAGAGAGGCTAAAAGGTTTTGACTCAACGAGGGAATCTTTTAGTATCTCGTATAAAGCCCGAGATGGAGGCTATTTGACTCAACAAGAGAGTTTTTGTATCTCGTACAAAGCCCGAGATGGAGGCGAAAGGGGTGATTGACTCAACGAGGGAGTCTCTGGTATCTCGTACGAAGCCCGAGATGGAGGCTAAAATTGTTAGCTCCGCTGGGGAGAATCATTGTACAAAGCCCAAGAGGAGGCTATTGTTACTGTTTTAGTTGAGTGACAGGTCCAATATGCTGATTTAAAGAGAAAATCAGTTCTTATATGAGTAATGTTTGCACTCAGGGATTTTGATTCGAGGATCAGGGATATTTCCTGTTCTTTAAGGAAGTGGGAAATCCAAAGGGTATTGAGGTTGTCCGAGTCCACGGGGTTCCTTCATATTTTTGAAGGGGTCACTTGAGAATGTCTTTGAGACTCAAGGATGTTAGACTGTCCGTGTCTAGAGTTTCATCTTTTGTACTATGCTTTGAGAAACAGTAGTAGACTCTTGGAAAAGACTGTTCTATGAAGATGACTAAGTTCTGTTCCTATACCTCTAGGAGGTCGTCGGGACAATTTGTACGAAGCCCAAGAGGAGGCTGGAAACTTTTAAGAAGCCGAGTGGTCCTTGTATGAAGCCCAAGAGAAGGCTATCATTCCCGGAGGAAGAATCATTTTACAAAGCCTAAGAGGAGGCTGTGAATACTTCTAAGAAGCCGATGGGTCCTTGTACAACGCCCAAGAGGAGGTGGGGATGCTTTTAGAAAGCCTGCGGGTCCTCGAACAATGCCCAAGAGGAGGCTGATGCTTTTAAGAAGCCGATGGGTCCCCAAACCCCGAGAAATTCAAGACAGGCTATTCACAAGGAATAGATCAAGCCAGGAAAGTCCGAGAATTTGGAAGAAACTCAAGAGATGCCATTCACAGAGAAAAGATCATCTCTAGGGAATAGAGTTTCTTGACAAGTGCTTTTAAGAAGCCTGTGGGTCCCCAAACCCCGAGAAATTCAAGACAGGCTATTCGTGAGGAATAGATCAAGCCAGGAAAGTTTGAGAATTTGGAAGAAACTCAAGAGATGTAATTCACAGAGAAGAGATCATCTCTGGGGAGTAGAGTTTCTTTGACAACTTCTACGAGTGACAGTCTATGAAAGGGTTCACAGAGAATGCTGCCTTTCATATCTCCATATTGTTTAACCCCAAGAGGAGGGAAGACTGTGTCTGGTAATCCTATGGGGATCTAGTTTTGACTATTTAAGAGTGATCAACGGGCTTAATGCTAGACGTAGTTGCCGGGGAAACTCTAAATATCTATACTATTATTACACAGTTGATATGAGTTTATGAAAGAAGACTTACAGCGAAACAGCTCCACAATACAGTTATATGTATATGAAAGCGATAAATGAAAACATATAAACACTTACTCGGTTGTAGAGCTTCCATGCTGTTTGGTTAGTTGTTCAACAAAGAAATATTGAAAACAACAGTATATTCAAAATCAAAGGAGAAAGTGCTTTGAAAAAGAAAGATTTGGGGATTACAGCTCAAGGAGAAGCCCAGGGTTTTATCAGTGAGCGCACTGTTTGAATTTGTACAGAGGGACTTATACAAGTGACTGTGGCCCAAAAATTGTTTTCTGTACAAAGGGATTTGGGTCTTACACTCTTTCAAGAGGCCCAAAAAGTTTTGATGAAAAAGAGTGGGGCTTATAACACGAGGGTAGGCCCAGATGATTTTTCGTTTAAAATGGCGATCGCGCCGAGATTTTCTTTTAACGCAAAGGGGCTTATACAATATCTGAGGCCCATAGTTGTTTTTGGTTAAAAGGGGGTTGGGTCTTACACTCTAATAGAGGCTCAAAAGTTTTGAATGGGTCTTATAGCTCAAGGAGAGGCCCAGATGGTTTATCTTTAAACTGGCGACGATCGTGCCGAATTTAAAAATGTACAGAGGGACTTATACAATAAGTGAGACCCAAAATATTTCTGTACAAGTGGGTTGGGTCTTACACTCTAATAGAGGCCCAAAAAGTGTTTGAAAATGATTTGTGAGGGTTGAATTAATCAAAAACCCTAATTTATTTCCAAAATGTATTTTAATTGAATAAAAATTCAATTAAAATGATCAAAAATTGTTTAACATGTGGGAAACAAATTATGATCTTGGATTAATGCTTCAAAAATCAGGTATTAACCTACAAAATAATTAGAAGTCATTAATCTTTACAAAATCAAGAGGAAAAAAATATTTTAAATGTCAAAAACAATTAAAATATTAATTCTTTGTAAAAATATCAAATATATGAAATAAATAATATTTTTGGGATTTTTTGGGGAAATAAAATATTTTAACATTTTTGTGAATTATTAAAAAAAGAATCAACTCAAAATCATTAAAACTCAGAGAGAAATTAATTTTTGAATCAATTAAATAAAAATCACAAAATTCAAATATTCAAATGTTGGAAAATGGCGCCAAGAACAAGGGCAAGAACACGCGCGCGTTCTGAGTTTTCCAGATTTGCATTTTCTATCCAATCTCACTGAATACTTAATCATATCTTGCAATCCACATACCAATCAACTCGTTTCAATCTCACGATCATGTCTATGACAATTAATTTCATTTAAATTAAACATAAAACAAGAAATCATGAACAATCCTCAAGAACCCTAGATTCTGCATGAAGGCTGGGATTTTTGATACACGATTCAAACAATGCAATTAATTGTGGGGAAACATTCCATGCATGATTATGAACATATGGCCAAATTATTGTGCAGGAAAAATTGCATGGATCATAGAGTTAGAAGAGCTCATGCTTACCACTTGCAGCTGGTGATCGTGATTTGTGTTGGAGGTGTTACAAATGAGTTGTGATGATCTGAACAGCTTCCCTACACCCTATGGAGTGTGTTTGAATGCTTGGACTTGATTGAAGTTGGCTGGATCACTTTATGGCATCTCAACTGCAACTTGGTTAAAACCTTGAGCAATTGACTGGTGATTCTGAGAAATCAGTGTTCCAGTTGTTGTTTAAGTGTTTGATCAGCTCATATGTGATGTATATGAGGTGTGTGTGTGATTGGTTTGATTGGAAAAGCTCTCAAACTCAAAACCCGATAGTGACTTGCCTTAGAAGGCAAAATTGGAGTGAAAGAAGAGATTTTGAGGAAATCATCAGTTTGATGGCTTTGGTGTACTCAAACTGATCACAATTGAGCTCTATTTATAGTAGAGCAAGTTTGTTTTAAAGGAATTGTGAATGGCTACTACTGAGTAGGTTTGGCCAATGTTGGCAAATGAAAATCCAAGTCTCCTCTAGCCATTGACTAGAGGTTAGGGCACAGGCTGCTGGTTCCCTTGGTCTTGGATAAGTCTTGACTGAATTCAGTTGCTAAGAGCTCAGTCCATTCCACCTTGATGCTTCCATTGAATGCTCCAATCCAAAATTGGAGTCTTGTCCCTATTTTGCCAATTCTAGGTTCAACATGTTATTTCTTGTTCCAAAGACTTTGGAGGCTTGGCTCAGTGATTGTCCCCTTTAGATTCAATCCTCAGATGTGTCCAAAGTGATGACAAGGCTTAGAATTGGCTGATTTTGGTAAATCGACCAAAAGTGCAAAAATCTGCCTTGCCTTGGCATATTTCAGCAAGGCATCTTGCCAATGTCATATCTCATAGCTCAAATTGAATTTGGTAATGTTCTTGGCCATTTTGGAAAGCCCTTACATGATACAACAACTGTTTGAACATGTTTAGTTTTGATCTCTTTTGAATCCAAGTGAAAAATCCCCCTACATTTGGAAAAAAGTAAAGGCAGATTCTGACTTAGTGAAATTTTCACTAAGTGTTGGAACAAAGTGACTTTTCTTGATTTTGATCACTCCATAACTCAAAATCCATGAGGAATTTGGACATAGGTCAGTATGAAGCTTTTGTAGAGGGCAATGTGATCTACAAATCAAGCTTTGAATGGGGAACAATGGCCTTGTGGTTTAAGAGTTATGGTCCTCCAAAGCTGGCACATTAGTGTCACTTTTTCCATAACTTAGAAATTTTTCTAAGTTTTTATGGTTACCCCTTTTACAAGTTATCCCACTTTCTTCGATTTTTCTTGATGAATGATGATTCAAATCATACATTAACATCATTTTAGGGTTAAAAATCCATTTTGGTGAAAAATCTCAAAAAGTCAAAGTTGACTTTTGTGCACAGTTGACTTTTTATCAGATGAATTCCAAACTGTGCAATTCTTCAGGAAATCATGTCCTTGACCTAAATCAAACTTGATGGACATGTTCCATGGGTGTCATAGGGTATATTGAATCATGTCTTAGGGTTTGGGAGCATGTCCTGGTCAAAAGTCAAAGTTACAGTTGACTTTCCTCACGAAACCCTAATTGTGGTGCAGATGAAATTGAGACTTGTTGCCCAAGCTTCTTGGATTAATCCATTGTTGTAAATGGATCAATATAGTATATTAAAGACCCTCAAATCCTCTCTTGAGGTCTTGGCTCATGATTTGTCCCAAAAGTCAACTTAGGGGTGAATTAGGTCAAGAAACCCTAATTCCTGATTTTTGTTGTATGCATCCCCTGAGATCAAATTGACTTGATGATTGGGTCCATGAGGTTCCATGGAATATATTAGGTTATGTTTTGGATCATTGGCTTGTGCCCAGATGAAAAATTTCCATCTGGAGGCCCTGGTCGACCAAAACCCTAATTTGGTGACACTGTCGATCTTGAGACTTGATCCACCTAGAAGGGAGCAGCCTTGTGCTTAATCCTTGAAGTGGGAGTCCTTTTGATCCATTGTGGATATTCTAGAGGCTAGAAAAGTTGAAGATCAAGTCATTCCTTGATTGATCCTTTGTCTAAGGCTCTGAGAGGACTTAAAACCCTAGTTTTGATTGTAGTGAATGCTCAACAACCCTTGAGGCATTTGATGAGGCATGTTGGTTCATCCATATTGTGATGATGATTTGCACAATGATGGGATATCTTAGTGGTCGAAATTTGGGGTATGACAGTAAGACCTATGCCACGAATTTGCAAGTGTTTGTATTAAAATAATGAGGTTTATGTCATCTTGGTACAACTTGTAGCATGAAAGAGAAACTTTTCAAGGGAGGAAAGTATTGTTTATTCCTTGAGCCTCTCACCAATCACTTCACACCAACTTGGCTCAGATGTTCAGAAGATATTAGAAGATTGTGGTTCAGCAAGTGTAAGGCTTCACACGAGGGAAGAAGGGTAATGTTGGCATAATGTGTATTTTGGCCATACTTCAAACCCCAAACTTTTCCTATAAATAGAGCCTTTCCACTCAGTTTAGACCCCAACAATTCACTCAAAAAACCTTAAGAAAACTCTGAAGCTCAAAGCTTGGCAAATGAGAAAGAGAGGAGGAGCATTTTGGAGGTCATTACTAGTTTGGAAAGGAAAAGAAATCAGTTCATATTCGAGGGTGCAGTGGACATATTCCACTAGGTATTTTTTCATTTTCATCAACCATATGCATGCTATCTAAATTAATTGTCATGGTCATTTCATATATAAGTCATCATGAATGTTTTTCTTGAAGATATTAATGTGTTTCTTGTGCATCCATGTCATATACTGATTAGTTTTAGTTTGTAGTATATTTATGTTAATATCTTCATGTTATGACTTAAAGGACTAGGTTATTCCTTTAAATGCTTCCCTATTTTGTTGAAATGGAAATGTATAGTCTGCTGGTTCATTCACTCTCACTGTTATTTTCATTTGTCTCACAATCCATATAACACCATGTTTAAGACATTATTGATCACATGACCAAGTCATGCTGTTGGGGACTTGGATAATGTTGTTGTCCACCTGTTGTGTCTTGAACTTTTTAGTGGGGAGTGTTGATGTTAAATCCAAGAGATGTTCTTTACACTGTCAGTTCCTGGTAGTATAGAACTAATTTGATTATGTGTTGGCATGAGTTTTGTTGATTTCATTTTATGTTTCTCACCTGGACCATCTGCTTGTGTCCATGTTATGCCAGTTGTGGTTTGGTTGGTATGGAAGATTTGGCTTAGAATTATGATAAGATTGATAATACGTTTGCCTTCTTTGTTCTAACTGATATACATAGGCTGGCTATAGGTGTTTGAGTGCTTTTGCCACGACTCAGGTAACTGTGTAAATGACATTGATGTTTGTGGCCCTACCAATGCTTTGGAGCTTTGCTTCTGTTGTACACTAATGCCATGGTTTCATGATGATTTGTTTCAAAGTTTTGATTTTAAATCACTAATGTTCCAGTTCACATAAAATATGCCTAACCCTGTATGTGCTTAAATTTTGCTCAAAGAGAAGCTACTCAGATGTTGTCTTATGGATGTTTAAGTTTTTGTTAAAGTGATGTGGGGACTGTTATAGAATCTGTTTTTGTTTTCCAAGCATGAGAAGGGTTTTTTTTTTCTTTCCAACATGACTGTTGTAGATTTACATTGCTGCTTGCTCATGTTTTGTTTTGATCTTTGTTGTGAATATTACTAGTTGATGTTTAGGATCTTGGTTTATGGGCAAGCAGTAGGGGATATCTTTGCCACAACCAGGTTCTCAGTCAGTTTAGCTTGGTTTATCAGTCATTTTGAGTAAAACTTTAAGTTTATTACAGCCTTAAAACCTGACAACATGAATGAGAATTTGTGTGAAACCTCCCTCATTTGCCAGCATGGAAGTATGGAGTATCTGGTGCGCACATTATCGTGTTTAGGACTTAAGGTTGTGGTTGATGCTTACTGTGTTTTTTCCACGACTCAGGCCAACTAATTCAAGCCTTTGAGCATGTTCAACTCTGGTTCCTTGATAGGTATGCTGGTCTCATCTTTGAGCATGTTTTATCGTGAGTGTTTCCACCCCATCAGTGACTTTGCTTTAGGTAGCAACCAGTCTATCTGCCTGCCAAGTTCTGAGTAGTTAAAAACTACTTCCAAACCTCGCCTTTTGTTTAGGATAGTTTGAATGCATCTTTAGAAGCATGAAAATACTGTTTGTTTATTTTATCATGTTAGAATTAAAACTGTGAGATCTTCTCAGGATATATGTTAGTGTCAGTGTAGATTCAGTTATGCAAAGGTTACTACTTAAACCTGTTTGGTATCTAGAAGTGTAAACTCACCTCTGATGCATCCTTTTCAATTCATTCTTCCCCCTGGTGATGCCTTCACACTAAGAGTTTGAATGGTTAAGGATGTCCCCGAGTTATGTATTATGTATTTAGTTTAAGTTGAACAACATGAATATCAGTTTGGATCAGTAACGGTATATTGGTATGGATAACAACATAGTTTCATTCCTGGACACACTTGTTCCAATTTTTTTCCCACTGTGAGGATGTTATCTGGCCGTGTTTAAGTTTGGGTGGCATCCATTGTAGTGAGTACTACAAGTTAGGTTTTTGTTTCATGATTTTTAGGTAAAAGTTGAGCATGGTATTGGTGGATTAAGTTGGATGTGCACCATGGTTTCCTTCCCCTGAGTTTTTCACGATTTGGTTCAAGTTTGGTTGCATGATGCATGGAGAACTGGGGTGTGTGGCAGTTAGGGAGTGGTGGGGATATTTTTTTGTCTGCTAGTAACTTAAACTATGATGACCGGTTGAGAGTTATTTACTAATACGTTATGTATCATCATTTTCATGCGGTTTTTAGTAATATGAAACACCTGAGAGCTTAAGTATTTTCAGGGGTGGCTTATATAATGGATGTATAGCCACCCCAGTGGTCAATGATGCGCCTGGTAACCTTGTGGTCTGGGGTTCGAACCCCCCTCGCCCCAGATCCCATTTTATTCGTTCGTTTTGTTTATTTTCCCTTTGGTTTCCCAATGTTGGGCCTAGCAAAAATCACTATTAATACCCCCTGCCAGGCCCATTAAGTGTTTCCCTTTGGTTTCAATTCATTGAGATCTGCTGAACGCACCCCTTTTTTTTTTCTTTTATTTAATTCTAATTAAACTCACTTTATTTTACTTTCATTTTAATTATTTAAACCTCTTTAACTAAAAACTCCAAAAAAAAAAAGATTTTATAAATACCTTTTTGATTCTAATCCATTTTTTTCCTTAATTTAAATTTAAATTTTTATTTTTTACATTAAATCCAAAATTCTCAAAAAAAAAACATATAAAACTTTGTAAACCTTGCACTCTACCTAAAAAGGTCACCTTTTCTTTGAAAATCTCGTGTCAATTTTTGATACATAGGAAATACATTCTTGATATGATCTCCCTAACTTTGATTGAAGTTTTTTTGTGATTTTGTCACGAGTGCTTTCCTCTTTAACTTCTAGATTAACAAGGATGTGTATGTATTTTCATGTGGTCTGAAGGCTGTGAATCATGCTACTATCTCTTGCCATGTATGAATGTTGAATCTTACTTTTGAGTTTGATCTTTGCCTAATTGAGTACCTTTTCCTTGAATTCTTAAACTCATATTGTTCATATAAATCTCAATTCCCTTTGTAACATTCTCATTCATAAAAGTTTTGTCATCTTCCCCATCCTTCCAAAGGAAAGTTCTATTTGACTCATAAGTCAATAAACAACTCAATACCAGCTTTGACCTCATATTCATAGCCATCTCCCTCATTGACCTCATAGTCATAGGATACCAGCATTGACCTCATAGTCATTGCCACCTACCAGCCTTGACCTCATAGTCATGGCCACCTCCTCTTTGACCTCAAAGTCATTGAGTACTTCCTTTTGGCCTCATAGTCACTTATCTTGCAACTTACAACAAGTTAGAGTTCTTGAACTCTATGTGAAACTCATGACTATGAATATTCACTTCCCCCATTATAACTTAGACTTAGAGAGTTTCTTAAACTCTAAATGAGCTCATACTCATTTCCCCTCGGAACTTTGGCCATAGTCAATGGTTCCTTTCACCCTTAGTTAGGTGAACTACAGTTGCTCTGATTCTTTAGTCATATACGTAGGCACAAGATGCGATGTCTTGGCAAGCAAACTTAGTGTATATACCCTTAGGTCTTTACCTTTACCTTAGTACAGATTCTCTTAGCAAGCAAACATAACATAACACAAACTAAACAAGAGGTTCCTGTAGAGTACTACAGATATTAAGGGTGCTAATACCTTCCCTTAGTATAACCAACCCCCGAACCTTAGATATCCCCCCTTTAGGTTTTCTCGATCTTGAACCTTTCCTTTGGATAAACCAAAGTCGGTTGTGAATTCAAAGAAGTGTGATGCAAGTTAATAAATAGCTTGTTATCCGATTCTCACCACAACAGGTAGGTTGAATGTTTCTTCCTAGCAAATCCTTCCCACCCAATCTGGTTAAACATATAGTCAATGCTATCACCAATGCTTAAAGCAGTCATGGTAGGCCCATGAGCAAATTTGGTCAAAGCAATCGGTCTATGGGAAAGGGTCTCATAACGGTGCCATTGGGCCGCATTTTCAAAAGGCACAACCATGGTATCTTCATTATCCATCTCTAAGGTTAGTAGGAAGAATAAGTCAGAGGAGAAGGAAGAAGGTAAAAAATAAAGTCCTGGAAGTAGAGAGTAAGACAATTAGCATTGATTTTAAATTAGTCAAAAATACCGCATTTGTTAGTGAATCAAATTTAGAAAAAGGAAAAAAAAATAAAAAAATAAAAATGAAAATAAGAGATAAGAAAAAATATCGAAATAATAAAGTAAACAAAAGAAAGGTCGTGGGTTGCCTCCCACGCAGCGCTTCATTTAATGTCGGGAGCTCGACACGGTTTATCAGGAAATTAGCTTAATGAAGTTGCAGGCAATTCTGCAAGTTTTAGACCAGTCGAATAGTCTCTATTGTCTACGTAATGATAATGTTTTAAACGTTACCCATTAAAGATAAACGGTTCACTAGATCTACCCTTTATTTCTATTGCACCACTTGACAGAACTTTAGTAACCTCAAAGGGACCGGACCACCTAGAACGAAGTTTTCCTGGAAAGAGTCTAAGTCTTGAATTGAACAGAAGTACAACGTCTCCTACATTAAATTCTTTCCTTTCTATACGCTTGTCATGCCATCTTTTTGTTCTTTCTTTATAGATTCGGGCATTTTCGTAAGCGTTTAATCTAAGTTCCTCTAGTTCATGTAGATCTAAAATTCTCTTTTTGCCCGCAGCGGTATAATTTAAATTAATGGTTTTGATAGCCCAATAAGCCTTGTGTTCTATTTCTACCGGCAGGTGACATGATTTACCATAAACTAGCTTAAATAGTGTGGCTCCTATGGGAGTTTTATAAGCTGTCCTATAAGCCTATAAAGCTTCGTGTAATTTTGAAGACCAATCTTTCCTGGAAGCGGCAACGGTCTTTTCTAAGATCTGCTTAATTTCTCTATTCGAGACTTCTACTTACCCACTAGTTTGGGGGTGATAGGGTGTCGCTACACGGTGTTTGACTCCATATTTCGATAGAAGTTTCTCAAAGATTTTTGAGATAAAGTGGGAACCTCCATCACTAATTACCAGTCTCGGAACACCGAATCTAGGAAAAATTATATTCTTGAAGAGCTTAATCACTACTCGTGCGTCGTTTGTTGGAGCGGCTACAACCTCGATCCCCTTTGAAACATAATCAACAGCTACAAGTATGTATTTGTTACCAAAAGAAGATGGAAGCGGTCCCATGAAGTCTATTCCCCACACGTCAAAGACCTCTACTTCTAAAATGCCCTTTTGAGGCATTTCGTCGCGTCTAGAAATATTGCCAGTGCGTTGACACCGGTCGCAATTTATAACCATGATATGGACATCTTTCCATAGAGTAGGCCAAAAGAGGCCAACTTGTAAGATCTTAGCACAAGTCTTCGAAGTGCTCGCATGCCCACCATAAGGAGCGGAATGGCAGTGAGAAATTATATCTTCTACTTCATCTTCGGCTACACAACGAAGGAAAATACCATCGGCGCCCCTCTTGAAGAGTAGTGGTTTGTCCCAATAATAGTGTTTAAGGTCATGGAAGAATTTCTTCTTTTGTTGGTAGGTTAGATCAGGTGGTAGTACTCCAGCTGCTAGATAGTTAACAAAATCAGCATACCACGGCAGTGTGGTTTTAGTGTAAACAACTTCTACAACTTCATTGGTTTCTGTATCATTATAAATCAGAGATTATTCAATTGTATTACTCTCCAACTGGGCTAAGAGTCTTTCATAAGGAAAATCGTCATTAATAGGTACTTGGTCAGGTTGGATGCCTTCCATTCTTGACAGGTGATCAACTACTACATTTTCAGTGCCTTTCTTGTCTTTGATTTCCAAATCAAATTCTTGTAGGAGCAGAATCCACCTCAGAAGTCTTGGTTTGGAGTATTTTTTACTTAATAGGTACCTAATTGCGGCGTGATCGGTATAGATAATTATTTTTGCTCCTACTAGGTAGGAACGAAATTTATCCAAAGCGAACACGACAGCTAAAAGTTTCTTTTCTGTGGTAGCGTAGTTCATTTGCGCAGGATCTAAGGTTCTACTAGCGTAGTAAATTGCATGAAGCTTTTTATCCTTTCTTTGTCCTAAGATTGCACCTACAGCATAATCACTCGCGTCACACATAATCTCGAATGGTTCATTTCAATCTGGGGGTTGCATAATGGGCGCTGATATTAATGCTTGCTTAAGTGTTCGAAATGCGTCTAAGCATTTGTCATCAAAGACGAATTCAACGTCTTTCATCAATAGCTCAGTTAGAGGCTTGGTTATCTTAAGAGAAATCTTTAATGAAACATCGATAAAAATCGGCGTGTCCTAGAAAGCTTCTTATTTCTCTAACAGTTTTTGGCAGTTGGAGATTTTCTATAACTTCGATTTTTGCTTTATCGACTTCAATCCCCTTATTGGATACTATATGTCCAAGTACAATTCCTTGTCGGACCATGAAATGGTATTTTTCCCAATTGAGCACTAGGTTGACACTTACGCATCGTTCAAGCACCATTTCGAGGTTCGATAGACATCCTTCAAAACTTTCCCCATAGACAGAGAAATCGTCCATAAAGACTTCCATTATACCATCTAAGAAATCAGAGAAGATGGACATCATGCATCTCTGGAATTTTACAGGTGCATTGCATAATCCGAACGGCATCCGCCGGTAGGCAAAGGTACCATAGGGACATGTGAAAGTAGTCTTTTCTTGGTCATCAGGATGGATAGGAATTTGGAAAAATCCTGAATATCCGTCTAAATAGCAAAAATGGGAGTGTTTAGCCAGACGTTCAAGCATTTGATCTATGAAGGGTAAAGGGAAATGATCTTTACGAGTGGCTTTGTTTAGTTTCCTATAGTTGATACACATTCTCCATCTGGTTTGAGTACGTTGTGCTACGGATTCACCTTTTTCATTACAGATAACTGTAACACCTCATTTCTTGGGTACAACGTGAACTGGCCTAACCCATTCACTATCGGATATTGGGTATATGATTCATGCTTCTAACAACTTCTACACTTCTCTCTTAACGACATCACTCAGAATGGGATTTATTCTCCTTTGATGTTCTCTAGAGGTTTTACAGTCTTCCTCAAGCATGATGCAATGCATACAGATAGAGGGACTTATTCCTTTTAAATCTGAGATGTTATAGCCAAATGCAGTTGGGTATTTTCTCAAGACATGTAATAATTTTTCAGTTTCTATTTGTCCTAAATCTGCATTGACTATAACTGGTCGTTCGAGTTCTGCATCTAGGAATTCATATCTTAAGTCTTTGGGAAGCATTTTCAGTTCTACAACTGGTTTCTTTGGGCAAGGCATAGGGTCAGGAGTAAGTGCGAGACATTCACTTAGATTATTATCTTGGTATTCACCACGCCAATTATCATCTTCAAAAATTTGTGGCATTGGAATTTTCAGCACTTCAGAATACGTATTTTGTTGTTTCTCCATTTCTTTAACGCATTCATCGATAACATCTAAGAAACATCACGAATCCTCTATAGTAGGTGCTTTGAAGAATAGTGAGAGGATAAATTCTACCTTTTCTTCACCAACCTCAAAAGTTAATTTTCCTTTTTTCACATCTATGATGGCTCCGGCTGTGGCTTGGAATGGTCTTCCTAAAATGATGGGGATATTGGAGTCTTCCTTAATGTCCATAATTATGAAGTCTGTAGGAATATAGAATTGTCCTATTCGTACTGGAATGTTTTCTAGCATACCTATAGGAAATTTCACTGAACGATCAGCTAGTTGTACGAACATTTTTGTTGGTCTCAGTTCTCCCATGTTGAGCCTTTTACAAATAGATAAGGGCATTAAGCTAATACTGGCTCCTAAGTCATACAGGGCTTTGTCTATGACAAACTTTCCAATCACACATGGTATGGAAAAACTACCAGGGTCTTTTAGTTTAGGATGCATGTTGTTTTGGATTATAGCGCTACACTCTGCAGTAAGCATAACAGTTTCAGTATCCTCGAACTTTTTCTTATTAGATAGAATTTCTTTAAGGAACTTAACATATGATGGCATTTGTGTGATTGCTTCTGTAAAAGGTATTGTAACATTCAATTGTTTCAGAAGTTCAACGAGTTTCTCGAATTGCCCTATGTTTTTAGATTTAGCAAATCTTTGAGGATACGGGATAGGTGGTTTATAAGGTGGCGGAGGCACATATGATTCTTCTTTCTCTTCGGCCTCTTTGCCATCATCTTTTTTTTTTCGTTTTCCTTTGGTTCATCTTCCTTTTCAGACTCCTTACTAGGCTTTTGATACATGGCTAGATTTTTGATCCTTGGGTCAGTTGGTCCATCTAGTTCTGTTCTACTCCGAAATGTTATAGCATTTGCATGCCCTTTCGGATTAGGTTGAGGTTGTCATGGAAAATTACCAGCTGGGGCAGGGCTAACAGCTTGTTGTTGAGCCACTTGTGAGATTTGTGTTTCTAACAGTTTGTTGTGAGTGGCTAAAGCGTCAACCTTGTTGGCTAATAGTTTAATTTGCTTACTAGTGTGAACATTTTGGTTAAGGAACTCCTTGTTTTGTTGAGCTTGTGCAGCAATGAAGTTCTCCATCATTATTTCAAGGTTAGACTTTCTAGGAACATTAGGAGCAGCTACGACAACCTTTTGATAACCCGGTGGTACAACAGGTGCTTGTCCAGGCGCATACAAAGCATTGTTGTTTTTGTACGAAAGGTTCGGATGGTTTTTCCAACCTGGGTTGTAGGTGTTTGAGTAAGGGTTTCCTTGAGCATAATTCACTTGGTCCGTGGAAACTCCTGTTAAAATTTGACATTCAGGGGCAGCATGCCCAGGAACTCCGTATAACTCGCAATTTGGAGCTACGGCAGCCATGGTGGCTGTAGGTGTTAGGGTCAAACTTTCAACCTTTTGAGTAAGAGCATCTACCTTAGCATTTACTTGGTCAAGGCCACTTATCTCGTACATACCGCCTTTCGTTGGAGGTTTCTCTACGGAGGTTCTTTCACTTCCCCACTGATAGTGATTTTGAGCCATACTTTCGATAAGTGCATAAGCTTCATCGTAGGGTTTATCCATTAGTGCGCCACCCGCGACAACGTCTATTGTCAATCTTGTGTTATACAAGAGGCCATTGTAAAAGGTATGGATGATCAACCATTCTTCTAGGCCGTGATGTGGACAAAGCCTCATCATGTCCTTGTATCTTTCCCATGCTTCAAAAAGAGATTCGTTGTCCTTTTGTTTGAATCCATTAATTTGGGCTCTTAGCATAGCCGTCTTGCTTGGTGGGAAATATCGTGCTAAGAATACCTTCTTCAACTCATCCCACGTAGTGACAAAGTTGGATGGTAGAGACTGGAGCCAAGCTCTAGCTCTATCTCTTAATGAGAAAGGGAAAAGACGTAGTCTTATTGCTTTGGGGCTGACACCATTTGCTTTCACTGTGTCTGCATATTGCAAGAACACTGACAAATGTAAGTTCGGGTCCTCCGTGGGACCACTAGAAAATTGGTTATGTTGTACAGCTGACAACAACGAAGGTTTTAGCTCAAAGTTATTTGCCTCGATGGCAGGGGCAGCGATGTTGTTATGTGGTTCAGCCTGCGAAAGAATGTCATAGTACTTAAGAGGACAGCTCTGAGGTCCTTCGACCATGTCTGGTTCAGTTTCAGATTCTGATTCAGGAAAAGGAATTTCGTGTTTTAAACAATATTCTTTGATTCGTCGTCTTTTGTTGAGAAGACGCTCAGGTTCGTCTGTCGGTTGCGTTAGGTCTTCGCCTTTTGAGCGAGTACTTGGTATACAACCGGCAAATTAGGGAATTTGTTGCCTTAGTCTATACGGCGCAACAAAGGAATTCGTACTATTGACTAAATCAGTCCCCGACAACGGCGCCAAAAACTTGATCGCGACTTTATGAGTCTATCGGGGTTACTAACTGTACGTGCACAGTCTAATCACGTAGTTTTAAAAGATATCGAACCCACAAGGACTGATAATCAAACTAATGCTATCGGATTGTTACTATGTTTAGCTAAGGCTGATGATTTTATAGGTTAAGGTGCAAACGGGAAACTAATGGTAAACTAGAATTTAGATTCAAATAAAATATAATGGAATATCGGTACGTAACTCGTCTACCATCGGGGATTCAATAAATCGTCGGCATATAAATAAGTTAAAATATTCTTCAGTAGAAAATATCAATTTAAAAGTCTTTACCTCACACTCTCGTGTTTATTGACTCTGACTATACTCCTAAATCAGAATGTTTGCTCTCGCTAAACCATTTGGATTTAAGAGTACTTTTTGAAAACTAACAAGTCCTAATTGATTTTAAAGTGCTCTCGCTGTGTTTAAAATCAATGTCCAATTTCAGCTATCCGGTTAAAATCTCAAACTCTCGTTGTATTGATCGTAACCTTCGTTACGTTTTTACTCTCGTAACAAAAGTCCATTTAATTTAAGAAATTGAAACCAAAAAAATAAGTTGTGTACATTTAAGCCGAGACTTATCAAATCCCTTTCCGTTCGACTTAATTACATACCGATATAAACGGTTTAGCCGGACATTTTAACTAGTACAGACATACACAAACAAAAGCAGTAGAACATTAATTCATGCATGGTATTTAAAATTAAAGGAAATTCTATTAATTAAATAAAAACTTGGAAAATAATTGAATCTTGAAGTTTAACAGTCCTCCACAGGTCGGTAGGATTTGCTTGCTCGAACAATGAAAACGAAAACAAATGAAAATCTAACTAAAGTGCAATAGCTCCCCGGTGTAGGAAACTATTGCTATTTGGGTGCTGGGAAAGTAAAGTGGAAGAATGAAAGAAATCAAAAGCTCTGAACAAAATAATCTATGCAGCAAAAGTAAGTTCCCCCCTTGCACGTTACCAACTGCCTCTCATTTATAGTGCTCAGCAGAAAGTGTGGGAGAGAAAAATTCGGAAGTGGAAGTTATTCTAGTCGATAAAATTGGAGAGTCTTTGTTGAGTTGAGAGATTTCCGGAAGACTTCAACTGCTCTGAACGTGTGCGGGAACGTGGGTTGAATTGATACTGATGTTGAGTGGTCCACGTAATTGAAGTTTACTGAGTAAGACAAGCCGTGCCAGTCGCCATACGCCTTGTGACGAGGGTCACACTTTGAAGGCGTTACAGTCGCCACATGTTGTGTGACGGTCGCCACACTAATTAAGTGCAGAATTTCTATTTTTCTGTCATCTGTCTTCTTTTCTTCTCCTTCTTTCCTATTCTTTCTTCTTTTCTCATGCAAGTTGTTTGGGACAAAATACCTGAAAATGAGCTTGAACACTTGCAAAATAAAATGTAAATAAACGAAAACGATGAAATAATTTAATGTAAATCAAGGAAAATATGTAATGTAATATCGCATTATCAACTACAAACCTGACTACATCACAAGTACACTGTCCTGATTTCTTTCATCAATTTCCAACACCCACTTTGCCACTAAACCCGTAAAAGCTACCCAAAAGTACAACCACTTTGTACTTTGTAGTTGACATCTTAAAGACAAAAGCATAAACCACTGTGTCCACACCATAACACAATGGTTCAAGATCCTTCCCTCTGACTTAGGGCACAAAATAAGCAACCACTTATCTTCTCACTTGGCTCAAGGAAGACAGTGGAAAAGGCATGCGTGTAGGATCTCATCCCTGATATTTCTCCCTTGAACAAAACCAAAAACCTTTGTGTCTTCAATACATTAACCAGACTGCTCTCCTAAAAAAATGAGACTCTTTCTCCTTCAGAACGGGACAACATCAATACATCAGCACTACTCTCCACGAGATATCACACAAAACCTTAAGAACTCGTGAGTTTATTCTTTGCACCAACTCATTATTTCCATAACTTTACTTTGCAAAAAACAAACATTTGGGCTTCGACTTAGTAGGTATACCAAAGCATTTCAATCTCTCTAGTGGTTCCACAAGTGTCAACAGCTTGGAGGGAATTCTTTATTAAGTCCACAAACCCCATTGAGGGGAACTACGAATGCTCTGATTCCACTCCCGTCAGGATACATAGGCACGAGATCCGATGTCTTGGCGAGCATACTTAGTGTGCATACCCCTAGGTCTTTACCTTAGCATATTTCCCTTAGCAAGCAAACATTAGCATAACACAAATACTAACAAGAGGTTCATGTAGAGTACTACAGATATCTAGGATGCTAACACCTTCCCTAGGTATAACCAACCCCCGAACCTTAGATCTCTATCTGTGTTCCTACATAGCACACTTAGGGTTTTTTCGATCTTTACCCTTTCCTTTGGATAAATCAAAGCTCGATGGTGAACTTCATGATGTGCAATTCAAGTTGATTAATAGCTTGATATCTGATTCTCACCGCAACAAAAATGGTGACTTCACTGGGGACACCCTCCCCTAAGAGGGCTAAGCCTATCTTGTTTGTATTTGTGTTATCTTACATGTTTGCTTGCTTGTATATTTGTACATATTACATCTGTATATATACCTGTTGTGCTTGGGTTTTTCTGTGTACAGGGTTGTTACTTTGAGTGGTGAGATAAGATCTAACCCGGACTTGAGAGCACACATATGATAGGAATGTGGTGTAATCAATAATCGGTTGTTGGGAGTAGTCCTAACAATTTTTGGCATATGATGACCATGCTCAGTTGAGGCCCTTTGGGATTGTGTATGTCTGATGTGAGTAGTCGCATTGATGTCACTCTTCCCAATTTGAGAGCCCGTGATTCTGAGGACCGTAGTTACCTTTACCCCACCTGGCCTTTTTAGGACGAAGTGCGATGGCTATGAGGGAGTAGTCCCAAATAGTTGATACGCGATACTACACTCAGAAGAGTTTATCTTGAGAATATTATTAACCCGCGTGAGTAGTCACGTAGGCCGATAATATCCGAAAGATTTATGTTGACTCTGAGAACTTTTTAGAACCCTGTTCTACGGATACAAGAACCCTAGTACACACCCTGTGGTTGGTTCTTTACCCAGACTCCATGCTGTGATCTCGAACCATTGATCTTGTTGCATGTGTTTTGCATCCTGTTTGCATTGCATTGCATATCATTTGCATTTTTGCATGATTCATTGCATGTGTCTGTCTGTCCAGTTACTCATCTCCAACTGTCTTTATCTTCTAGTGTCACCTGTGAGTCGTCAAGCTGATTCCTCGACACTGATACCAGAATATATCTAACTACAGACGCAAGATGTTAGAGCAAGAGGCACACAATACTGAGGTCTGAATGGAGAATGATTACCTTAAGTCGAGCATGACTAAACTCACTAAGATGCTTCAAGTTTTGATTGCTAGAGGAGAGCCTCACCAAAGAACTGTCATCCAGGAAGTTTTAAGTGCTGAACCACCACCGATTCAAATGCCACCTTCAACTTGGCCCGAGTTTGGTTTTCCACACAACTATTCTCCACCGATTGTATCTACTGCTATGGTTGGTCAGACTGCTATGCCTGTATTTCAAGCTCCTGTCTTCGCCGAACCCAGACCTGTGGTCCATGCTGTTCCACAGACTATTCGAGCTCCCTTTGAGAATCCCCCCTATGAGTACAATGCTTCCAGTGCTCAAGGTGAAGACCATGAAGAATGTGTTGAACCTGAAGTTGTCCGAGAGCAGTGTTAGATCATAGATAAGAGACTCAAAGCCGTTGTGGGTGCTGACTTTTTCAATGTGGATGCAGACAACATGTGCTTAGTGTCTGACCTCGTTATGTCTGCTAAGTTCAAAACTCCAGAATTTGTGAAGCACAAGGGCCATTCTTGTCCAAGGGCTCATTTGGTCATGTATTGTCGCAAAATGGCTGGTTATACCAAAAATCAGAAGCTGCTTATCCACTGATTTCAGGATAGCTTGAGTGAAGCATCACTCAAATGATATATGGGTCTCGAGCAAAACTCCATTCACTACTTCCAAGATCTTGTAAATGCCTTCATGAAGCAGTATAAGTATAACCTTGACATGGCTCCTGATCGCCGCCAACTGCAAAACATGACTCAACATGAGACGAAATCTTTTAAGGAGTATGCTCAGTGCTGGAGAGAGTTAGCTTCCCAAGTTGAACCTCCTTTGGCCGAGAAGGAATTAACTGGAATGCTCAGCGCTGGAAGTGTTTCCTCCAATTTCACTGATTTGGTTACTATTGGCCAGATGCTCGAGTAAGGGCTTAAGAATGGAAAAGTGTCAAAGGCTGCTGAATCTTCCAATGCTGTGAAAAAATCCTACGGAAACTTCCAGAAGAAGAAGGAAGATCAGACAAACGCTGTAATGGTTGAAGTGAAAAGGCCTCGTCCTCAACCTCAGTATACTATTCACCCTACTGTTGCTGCTGTCACTCCCGTGGTTACTGCTTCACGACCAGCTCAAGCTTCCCAACATCCAACTGCAAGACAGAACCAGTACCGTAATAGGAATTAATTTGATCCTATTCCTATGACATACATCGAGCTTTATCCTGGTATGGTTCAACAAGGTTTAATTACCACAAGGCCTATGCCTCCTCCTCCAAATCCTCTTCCAGCCGGCTATAGGGCTGATCTTCATTGCGAATACCATCAAGGTGGTGCAGGCCATAACTTGGAAGGTTGCTTTGCATTGAAGGCTAGAGTACAAGAGCTGATGAGAAACAAAATCCTCTCCTTTAAGGACAATCCCAGTGTCCAGAGTAACCCTCTGCCAGGGCACGCCAAGTGAAGCTCTAGTCGACTTCAGCTCAGCTACTTCTTAAAGACAGGACAGCTCATCCTTGTGTTTAACTAGTCACTAGGCCTGGTTTCTTGTTGTTTGCATTTTCCTTATTTTGTAATGGCTGTTTGCCTTCAAATGATGTTTGTACTTTCAAAATTAATGAAATGAGCATTGCAACTTTTGATTCAATTCATTTTGTTTGTTATTTACACCTCTATGCTTTCTTTTGCAAAAATATTTTATTTCTTTTTCCACTTTCTTTTGACTATGCAAAGATTGGAGGGAGGATGATGAAAACGTTATACCCATAATTGCTGTTTGCATGCTTTCAAATCAAAATTTTGCTGACGATGTAAGACATTGTTTCAATCCCAAAACACTGGAGACATAAGGAAGATAATCCCTCGTCAAACCCTTTGAGCCTTGAAGTAGGAATTTCTTTTCTTTACAAATAAAAACCCGCAATCTTAACCTGGGGCAGGGTAGTTCTCAGTTAACTTGATTGTGCATTCAAATACAAGAGTTTCCTGCAAGACGCCTTTCAACAAAAGTTTATGACCGGTCACCATTTCTACTATGTTTCTGTCACTTATTCGGCATCAATCCATAAAATCGGTAGCACTTTGTTTGTCTTTTCATTGTTTTTCAATTCAATTTTACTTGTCGTATTTTATTCTTGCATTTTATGATTTGTTGTTTTATTTCAATTACGTTGCATTTTATGCTTTGGTTTGGTAGTTTTCAATGGTTTCAGGTCTGAGTGGAAAAGCCCAAAGGACTCGTGCGAAGAAAATGGAAGTTCCGGGGATTTAGAAGAGTTTTTGGAATGAAGCAGAGGATGCCTGGACCTAAAATTCAACAAACATGGAAAAATATTGGACAACCAAGTTCCTTGTCTGTACTATATTGTAGTTCTCTTCACTGGCTTTCCGGCGCTTCGAACGGGGACCAAAACAGACTTACGGATCAAAAGTTATGATCGAAACAATTTTGGTTATAAAATCCAGCAAGCTGACACGACCGACAGTGTTGGCTGACACGGCCCGTGTCAGCTTTGACGCTGATGTTCTGAATTTTTCCATATTTTCTCCCTATATTAAGTTGTGGGGGCACTTTGGGTATTTCCAATCGATCTGGGTGAATTGTGACTTTTTAGACTAGTTTTTGGAAGAAGAATGAAGACTTTTACTTTACGAAGAATTTTACGATAGTTTATGGGATCAAGGAGATTTAGAGAAGGAGATTGTTCATGAGCGGAAGCGATTGAAGGATCAAATTACTCCGATCAATTTGTAATGTCTTTTTTTTAATCCTATTATTGTTTTTGTTTCGAATATTATGAGAGGCTAAACCCCCCAATTCTAGGGGGTGTCCCTAAATTGTGATGTAATGAACCTTTGTTGAATTATTTGATGAATTTATGTTTTCTTACCTTAATCTTTTGTTGTGCAAATTATTTTATATTTTTCAATCGGTTTAATTGGGAACGATTTACGATTAGGGATTTGGCCTGAAAAACCAATCCGTTGATTTTGCATAATAACATTACGGTAGATATTGCCTAGGAATGGGATATCCCGTAGTGACTAAAAACAACTTTGTCAGAACTATTGCTTGATGTTCTTTCTTGATTGCTAAGGAATTAGGGTCAAGGGAGAATATCAAAGGTTTTTCATTTAAAGGAATTTAAGAAAAATATTTGAGGGTTAGTAAAATTAAGGTTTTGAGACATATATCTCTGACGATAATTTCGGGTTCTTACTAGCAATTTATACACCTTCCCTAGCATATTTCATCATATTTGTCAAAAACACTTTTTATTGTTCTGCTTATTTCTATTGTTATTACAACTTTTGCCAACCCAAACAACCCCCACAAGTACTTTTTGTTTAATTGAAATAGCATCTGCACTTATAATTACACGCAGTCCTCGAGAGATCAATTCTGGGGATAACCCCAACTATTACTACATCGGTAAAAATAGTACACTTGCTATTTTTCCGATCAAGTTTTTGGCGCCGTTGCCGGGGACTGGCAAATTATAAGTTCTTGTGTTAATTCAATTGGAATTTTGTCACTCTGTGACTAAAATTTTATTTTTCTATTATCTTTATTTTTATTTTGTTATAACTTTTGGATTATTACTGTTGCTACTAATCTGCGTCTAACATTTTTATGCGAGGAGAATCCTCTGCAAATTTTCTTTTTGACGCAGAAATTAAAAGAACGCTACACAAGAGGCGTAGGCAAGCAAAACTTGCAGCGTCGAAGCACTCAAACTCAGGTTCAGAGTCAGACAAAGATACAGTGACCATGGCTGGAAATCAACCTGCGGAGAGACTTCTGGGCGATTACGGTAGGGCAAATGCACCGACTAGTAGGTTGACCATTGTGAATTAACCGATGAATGTGCCGAATTTCCAGCTGCATCCTAGCACCATCACTCAACTTGAGAGGAGACCTTTCACCAGAAAGGTTAATGAAGATGCCAACAAACATCTGCAAAGATTTCTGACTATGAGCACCACTCTCAAGATTGAGGGGCACACGGAGAAAGCAAAAAAGTTAAGAATGTTTCCTTTCACTCTGGCGGAAGAGGCTGAAGAGTGGTTCTACTCGTTACTTGCAGGGAGTATTACCACTTGGGAAGAGATGGAGAAGGCATTTCTGAATGAGTATTTTCCGGCATCTGTTTATATCCGAAAAAGATATGATATTGTGAACTTTAAACAGAAGGACGGAGAATCTCTCGGAGATGCATACAAGAGGTTCAAGAAAGTTTTGGTAGCCTGTCCGACTCACAACATGGATCAAATTGAGCAGATGCAGGCGTTCGTCAATGGCCTCCAGATAAAGACTAAGAAACTAATTGATACAGCTGCCAGTGGCTCATCTAATTTTACAACAGCCACTGGTGTCAAAAATATCATTGAAACCATAGCCGCTAACGAACATTTGTAGTTATATGATCGAAGCGTGAGTAAATCTGAGGGTGTGATTGACTTGAAGTTGAATAATCAGGTTGTGAAGGTGGAAGATCAGATTGCGGCGGAAGTTGAAAGAAGGTTAAAGGCTATTAATGTGGGTATTCAACGTGTGGCACAAGTTCAAACTGGTCAACCCATTAGTTGTGAGATTTGTAGTGGACCCCATTATACTGCACATTGTGTTGTGACTCCGCAACAAATTGAAGAGATAAAATTCCTGAAGCAGAATAATCCCTACGCTCAAACTTATAATCCAAGGTGGAAGAATCATCCTAACTTCTCCTGGAAAGATCAGAATCAACAACAATACCCACAGCAGCAACAGGCCCCTCAGAAAGCACAATGGGAGATTGCCATTGAGAAGATGGCAGCTCATAACATGCAATTTCAAGAAGAGACCCAGAATAGTTATAGCAATACCACAGCCTCCATAAAGAATCTAGAGGTTCAATTGGGTCAGATAGCTCAACAAGTTGCAAATTCTCCAGCACCAAGCACCCTCCAAAGCACCACAATCCCCAATCCGAAGAATCATGAGAATGTCAATGTTGTTACCACAGAAAGCTAAGAAGTTGCAGAAGAAGAAGCCAGGCTAACCGAAGGGAAAAGAAAAGAAGCGGCTAAACCTAAGATCAAGTTACCGTACCCCTCAAGAGCGACAAAGAAGGAGACACAAGAAAAAGACTTTGAGAAATTCAGCCCATTGTTCAAAAAGTTAGAGATTAACATGCCCTTCTTTGAAGCACTTGAACAAATGCCTCTATACAAGAAATTCATGAAGGAGGTCATTGGAAAAAAGAAACCTAGTGGAGAGGAGATAAAGAGTCTAAGTGAGGAGAGTAGTGGGGAATCACAAGGTAGGAGAATTCCAATCAAACGGAAAGATCCTGGTTCTGTGTCAATCCCCTGTACCATAAAGGACAAAACGTTTAAGAGAGTCTTGATTGATTTGGGTGCTAGCGCGAGTCTCATGCCCCTCTAAATTTTCAAAAAGCTGGGTATAAAGAAAATAAGTGAAACGGGAACAAATCTGAAGTTTGCAGACCTCACAACCAAACGGTCATACGGTTTAACAGAAGATGTGCTTGTGACTATTGATAACTTCACCTATCTAGTAGACTTTGAGATCATTGATCTACCTGAGGATGAGGAGACGACTATCATACTAGGTCGACCATTCTTGATGACTAGTAGGTGCAGTGTGGATATTGAGGAGGGTACTTTAGCCGTAAAATATTTTGAGGAAGAAGTAACCTTGAAAGTGTTGGAACTCGAGAAGCAAGGTCAAGAGGAAAGTAATCACCCCGCAGTTGGAATGATCCGAACAGTGAGAAAAAGCAAAAGCTCAAAACCACTTCTTGAAAAAGTCTCTGGAATAATCCATCAGGTTGCACCATCTGAGTCATCTATTGCACCTAGTAAGACTCCAAAATCCAATCAAGAAGTCAATAAGAGGAAGAAACATCAAAGAAAGAAGAGAAAAAAACATCAAAGGAAGAATGTGGAAGTTGGATGTGAGTTGAATCACAATGTAGCGCTTATTCCTGAATCTGACTGGTGCTCTGTTGCGGAAAGGTTAAGCAACAAAACGTGTAAGCTGGAGTACCCTCCATAGCAATGGGGAGTGACCCGTCGAGCCATGCGACGTTAAACGAAGCGCTTCGTGGGAGGCAACCCACGGGTTTTATTTCTTAGAGTTTCTGTTGTGTTTCAAGTTTAATTAGGTACACTCACAGTCTTCAACTGTAAAAAAAATTTTACAGTAGGCTGACACGGCCCGTGTCAGCCCTACTGTAGCGAAAAAAAATTATTAGGAAAAAAAAATTTACAGTAGGCTGACACGGAAAAAAAAAATTAAAAAAAAAATTCTCTATCTTTGTCCCTCCGCATTGAGGCTCTGTGAGTTCCCCTTTCTAGCTTGTTCTAAAACATTGAGGTCAATGTTGAGTTCAAGTGTGGGGGGGGGGGGGGGGTTATTGCTTTCAGTATTTTTATTTATGTTATTTCATCTTCGTACCGTTGATTGGTGTTTTTTGTATTTCGTGTGTTACAGATTGAAGGTATTCGTGTCAGATGAATGAGGAGACTTATAGTTAGTGGATGAAAAGGCACAACCCATACTTGCTCTCCAGGAAACCCCCGAAAGTTGGTGCTGCTGAGGTGGATGATTGGACGCGACTTTCTAACACTGGACTGATACGGGAATACTGTGCACCTGAGACGGAAATGAAACGACATTACACTATAGGTACCTTGGAATTTGTCAGTATGCCAAACATGGTGAGGATCATAAAAAGCCAAACACCTTATCATCATGAGAGTTCGTCAGGTATGACTCTGTCACTCTTAGTTCGCATACTCGTCTGTTGGAGTTTCAATGCACACATATACACACTAAGGTACTTGTTTGTTTTTAACCCTGAGCCTTTCCAGCCTACCCTTTTATGTTCTCCTTCATTAACCCCCTCGAGCCTTCTTCCTTTTGTTTATTTATTAACCGCATAATTAAACCATGAGCCCAAACACCCCCTCACCCTGCTCAGATAGTGTTGTTGATTTTTGATCTGTGAAAAATTCTAAGTTTGGGGTTGAGATACCTTTAAGAACTAGGTAAGTGCAAAAAGAAAAAAAAAAGAAAGAAAATTCAGGAAAAAAAAAAGAGAAAAGAAAAGAAAAAAAGAGAGAAGTAGAATAAAGCACTTACCTAGAGGAGGATTTAGTTTGAAGAAGTCAAAAAGTAAGCTCAAAGAAACAATTGAGTGTAAACTAAAGAATCCTAGTAAAATGGTGTCCGATACCCTTGATTGTGAAACAGAACAAATACCATAGTGATTAGAATGACGACACTGAGTCTGAGCTAAAAACTAATCGTTTTTCCGTTTTGTTTGTTTATCCCTCCTTGTCCCTAAGCCCCGTTACAACCATAAAAGCCCTCAAAAAGTGTGTGTTGTGTGCGTTTGAGATGAAAATAGATGTTGTTCAAGCTTATGAGTTGACTTTGCATGCTATGATTATTGAGTGTAAACACTGTAACCCGAGAGATTTGGTGAGAGTGTGAAAAGCTGACAGGTAAAGAGGTACTTTGATGTGGAAGTGTAGCGGACCGTCAAAATTCAGGTAAGAAGGAAATGTTGAAAGAAAAGTGGAAAGATAGTCGCGAAAGATCTCAGCAGTGTTGTGGTAAGATAATTTTAATTAATTCGAGGGTGACCTTTCTGCTGTCTTGAGCATTACTTGAGGACAAGCAATGAGATAAGTTTGGGGTTGTGATCGGTCACCATTTCTACTATGTTTCTGTCACTTATTCGACATCAATCCATAAAATCGGTAGCACTTTGTTTGTCTTTTCATTATTTTTCAATTCAATTTTACTTGTCGTATTTTATTCTCGCATTTTATGATTTGTTGTTTTGTTTCAATTACGTTGCATTTTATGCTTTGGTTTGGTAGTTTTCAATGGTTTCAGGTCTGAGTGGAAAAGCCCAAATGACTCGTGCGAAGAAAATGGAAGTTCCGGGGATTTAGAAGAGTTTTTGGAATAAAGCAGAGGATGCCTGGACCTAAAAATCAACAAACATGGAAAAATATTGGGCAACCAAGTTCCTTGTCTGTACTATGTTGTAGTTCTCTTCACTAGCTTTCTGGCGCTTCGAACGGGGACCAAAACAGACTTACAAATCAAAAGTTATGATCGAAACAATTTCGGTTATAAAATCCTGCAAGCTGACATGGCCGGTAGTGTTTGCTGACACGACCCGTGTCAGCTTTGACGCTGATGTTCTGAATTTTTTCATATTTTCTCCCTATATTAAGTTGTGGGGGCACTTTGGGTATTTCCAATCGATTTGGGTGAATTGTGACTTTTTAGACTAGTTTTTGGAAGAAGAATAGAGACTTTTACTTTACGAAGAATTCTACGATAGTTTATGGGATCAAGGAGATTTGGAGAAGGAGATTGTTCATGAGCGGAAGCGATTGAAGGATCAAATTACTCCGATCAATTTGTAATGTCTTTTTTTTTTAATCCTATTATTGTTTTTGTTTTGAATATTATGAGAGGCTAAACCCCCCAATGCTAGGGGGTGTCCCTAAATTGTGATGTAATGAACCTTTGTTGAATTATTTGATGAATTTATGTTTTCTTACCTTAATCTTTTGTTGTGCAAATTATTTTATATTTTTCGATCGGTTTAATTGGGAACGATTCACGATTACGGATTTGGCCTGAAAAACCAATCCGTTGATTTTGCATAATAACATTACGGTAGATATTGCCTAGGAATGGGGATATCCCGTAGTGACTAAAAGCAACTTTGTCAGAACTATTGCTTGATGTTCTTTCTTGATTTCTAAGGAATTAGGGTCAAGGGAGAATATCAAAGGTTTTTCGTTTAAAGGAATTTAAGAAAAATATTTAAGGGTTAGTAAAATTAAGGTTTTGAGACATATATCTCTGACGATAATTTCGGGTACTTACTAGCAATTTATACACCTTCCCTAGCATATTTCATCATATTTGTCAAAAGCACTTTTTATTGTTCTACTTATTTCTATTGTTATTACAACTTTTGCCAACCCAAACAACCCCCACAAGTACTTTTTGTTTAATTGAAATAGCATCTGCACTTATAATTACACGCAGTCCTCGAGAGATTGATTCTGGGGATAACCTCAACTATTACTACATCGGTAAAAATAGTACACTTGCTATTTTTTCGATCAGTTTACATTCACAGTTTTCCTTCACACACAGCAAGCAAGTGTCGAAGATGTCTTTCAAGTCAAACGCCAATGATGGTTCACCGTAATCATTAAGCCAAACAGTCACAAACTTTCAACTCTTCCAAATAAATGGATAAATGTTGTACAAGTTGTTCCTAAAGTGATAAATGAAAAAGGATCGTCAAGGAATCCTTACTCAAAGAATGAGTCGAGTCCCTTTCAAGGTAAAAGCTAAGAAAGATATGAAGCTCATGACCTTACCTTATACAAAGAGAAGTAAGAACAAGCTTGTATGACAACCAAAAGTTGTAAGGAAGCAGTGACTGCCATCTCAAGTCCATTGAATTTTGAATCATCATCATCGCTATCATCAGTGAAATTCCTAACCTATGGGAACCTGAGTGCATAGTTTGAGTTAACCGAGCATAGGACTGGAGATTATCACGAAGATTGGGTGGGCACAAATGAACTTTGAGCCTTTATCCTTTGTTTCTTAAACCGTGAACCAGGCCACATTACAACCCTCAAAAGACCTAACTGAAGCAAGGTTATTTTGAAAGCATACTACAACAAGGTTGCGTAAATTGACTCCCATAGATCTTTGCAGATCATTCATTTTTGGCAACATACCTTTTTGCTAAAACTTTTCATTTTGGTGTTTTGAACCGTCGGGTTCTGACCAATGACTCATATACTTTGCACCTTTAAAAAATGATTGATTTCAAAAGTTGCATGAACTTTGCATTTACCATGTTTGTACAAATACTTTTGTTTGCAAACTAGCTTTCTTCTCAAGGAATCATCAAACAATTAAGAAACTTGGTCGGTGATCCTATCAGGGGCAAGTTCTTTCCAAATCCTGTTGAAGAATCAGTTCAAGAATTGTTGTTCAGGGGCAAGTCCTTCTCAGAATTGGTTTAGTCAGAAGACATTTCAAGACTCATAGTGGGGCAAGCTTTCCTAGTGTACAGTGAAACGATCATCTGCAAGACTCAGACTGAGGCAAGCTTTCCAAGAGCACCGTGAAACAGTCATTTACAGAATCAGACAAGCTGAAGCAAAATCAGCTCATCTACAACAGTCAGCTAGTCTGGGGCAGTTTACTTGAAGAATCCCAAGCAGCTCTTCATCCTTCTTATAAGGATCATCACTTAATACAATTTACCAGTGTGGTAGATATGTTTTTAACAGTAGCATCTCTGGTCCCCCAAGCAGAATGACAGTGATCTCCGTGTTGAGGAATCAGTCTTCTAGTCTTGTCTTCTCCCTAAAAGAGTCGAGCCATGTCGTCGAAATCTGCATTTACATTTGATCATATATCATCTACATAATTCATATATAATATGCATAGCATGAGTGTTTCATCCTTATTTGCACTCATTTGCATTTCTCCCGAGGTCGTGCTGTTATCAGCGTCTTACCTTGTGGTCAAAGTCCAACTTACTTGGCGCCTACCAAATGTTACCTGCCCTTTCATTCAGTGTATTCCTGAATGTTGTCGCTTCCTTGTGCATCTAGTCCTGTTGTTAGATGCTTGTCTTCTTTCATTCCAGTGTTATTCCTGGATCTTTATATTCTTTCACTCCGGTGCCATTCCTGGATATCTTATTCCTCTTGTTTCTCCCAGTGCTATTCTTGGAATTTTTACCTCTCTTTTGTAATCCCCATCGAATTTTCTTGGGTATCTTTCAGTGCCATTCCTGGATGTCTTTCTCACTATCATTCGATGCCATTCTTGAATATAGTGATTTGCCTTTACTTTCAGTTCCGTTCCTGAAAGTTCATTCTCAGTCATCCAATGCTTTCTTGGATATTGGGTTTCTTGTATCCATTGCTTTCTTGGATATCTCCTTGTCCACTTTCCTCCAATACTTTCTTGGATACTGTGATTCTTTTTATCCAATGCTTTCTTGGGTATATCTTTGCTCACATTCATCCAATGCCTTCTTGGATTTGACCTTTTTTATCTCATTCTCATCTGATGCCTTCTCAGATATAATGGGTTTACCTTTCATTCAAAGCCATTATTGGATGACTGGTTTCTTTACATCCAATGCCTTCTTGGAGTTCACTTTTATCTCATTTGCATCTGATGCCTTCTCAGATATTATGAGTTTACCTTTCATTCAAAGCCATTATTGGGTGATTGGTTCCTTTGCATTCAATGCTATTCTTGAATGTAATCTTTGTCTACTTTTATCTAAAGCCATTATTAGATATTGTGATTGTACCTTTCATCTAAAGCCATTATTGGGTGATTGGTTCCTTTGCATTCAATGCCATTCTTGAATGTAATCTTTGTCCACTTTTATCTAAAGCCATTATTAGATATTGCGACTCATTTACATCCAATGCCTTCTTGGATTACCTTTGTTTCATATTTATCTGATGCTTTCTCAGATATTTTGAGAGTGTACCTTTCATTCAAAGCCATTATTGGATGTCTGGTGTCTTTGTATCCAATGCTTTCTTGGATCCTTACCTTGTTCACTTTCATCTGATGCCTTCTCAGATATGGTGATTTATACCTTTCATTCAAAGCCACTATTGGATGACGGGTTTCTTTCACATCCAATGCCTTCTTGGATCTCTACCTTTCTCATTCTCATCTGATACCTTCTCAGATATTATGAGTTTACCTTTCATTCAAAGCCATTATTGGATGTCTGGTTCTTTCTGTCCAATGCTGTCTTGGATCCCCTCTTTGTTTACTTTTATCTAAAGCTATTATTAGATATTGTGAGTTGTACCTTTCATTTAAAGCCATTCTTGGATGTCTGGTTTCTTTTGCCATCTGATGCTCTTTCGGATGTGCCTTTCTCTTTCTGATGTTATTCTAGATTGAGTCTTTGCTATCTGATTCCCCAGTGGAGACCGTCTTTCCGGTGCTACTTCCATTGAGGATCTTGTGTCATCTTTCTTTCTAAAGTGTCAGCCGGTCACGCTTGAACCAGTTGCTCCATCACTTTAAATCTCCCAGTTTGTTTCAATTCCCCAGTGTGGCAGTCATCCCCAGTGAGTAGTTATTCATTGTACGACTTTATCTCTTTTTGCTTTCGTTTTGGTCTGCATTTCCGCATTTACCATTCCATCATATCACTATACTAGAAGTTCATGGCATGTCTGCATTTGCATGTCTGTTAGTTGTCCTTAGCATCTGCATTCCATCTAAGGGCAAAATTTACGGTTCGCTATATTTAAATACCTTTCACCTTGATCTCTCGAGGATTGCAATCCCTCGTGCCATCCGGTAAAGCTATTTAAATAGGGGCAACTGTTGTACCCCAAATTTTTACCACCTAGATGTCATAACATCTTGCACTTGCATTTAGGTTTCAATCATCTATGCATTGTTAACTAACCACCATATCATGTTAGTTTTTTCCTTTTGTGTAAAATTTAGGTTTGGCACAAGAAGGAGGGCAAGATCATCAGAAATCATCCAGTTGAATTCCTGAAGAAAATTAGGGTTTTGACTGAAAAGTAAAGCCTTTGACTTTTGAGATTTTGGATCCAAAATGAAGCATTCAAGCCATAATCTATCATGACATGTCTAATTGTTAACTTAGAGCATGAGAAGTCAAGTTTTGAGAGTTTTCTTGCAAAGAGGGCAATGTTTGGTCCTTGAAACTTTCTAAGTGTGGAAAATTCACTTCTTGTGCAAAATTGGGAAGGCCATAACTTTCAAACCACACATCCAAATTGAGTGACTCAAAGCTCAAATGGAAGCTCTCACCATGAGCTTCAAAGTGTATTAGAGGATCTTTCTTCAAAAGAGGCTTGAATTTTTAAGTTATGAGACTTGGAAGCCAAGATGCATTTTTAACTTAGTGAAATTTTGGTCATTTTCACCCTAATTTTCATCCAACTTTGACTCAATTTTTCACCTAGTTCCAAGCTTCAAATAAAAAATCTTTGGACATGAGAGTTGTTCCTTGTTCTTCAAGCTTTCCAAGCATGTGTATAACTCCTCATTTGGATGAACCAATATCAAGTTATGATGTTCTAAAGTTGGATGTTTCAAATTGTGAAAGTTCCATAACTTAGAAATTTTTCTAAGTTCTTTTGGGCAGCTTGATGGACACGAATTCATGGCATTTTTAATCAAAGTTCCAAGCTTCATCTCAAGTTTCCTTCCATATAAAAGTTGCTCTATCAAATGTCTACTTTACATAGAGCCAAAAATCTCACAAGTTGGATCACTAGTCATCAAGATATTGTGCACTAAACATGCACGATGGAATGTTATGTACACTTGAGAAATTCTGTTATTTCACCTCCTTGCCACACTAAACTTTACACGATTCTTCACATGCTTGTGGGGTCAATCTCAATCTGCCAACAACACCAAAATCACTCCATTTCATGCCATCTTTCCAAAGGTCAAAAAATCATCTCGTTTGGTTCTACGATCATGAAGATATCATGCTCCAAAGTGAAAGGCACAGTTTGGTTTTATTACACTAAGTTTTGTTTCCATTTGAACTACAAACCTGACTACATCACAAGTACACTGTCCTGATTTCTTTCATCAGTTTCCAACACCCACTTTGCCACTAAACCCGTAAAAGCTACCCAAAAGTACAACCACTTTGTACTTTGTAGTTGACATCTTCAAGACAAAAGCACAAACCACTATGTCCACACCATAACACAATGGTTCAAGATCCTTCCCTCTGACTTAGGGCACAAAATAAGCAACCACTAATCTTCTCACTTGGCTCAAGCAAGACAGTGGGAAAGGCATGCGTGTAGGATCTCATCCCTGATATTTCTCCCTTGAACAAAACCAAAAACTTTTGTGTCTTCAATACATTAACCAGACTGCTCTCTTATAAAAGGAGACTCTTTCTCCTTCAGAACGAGACAACATCAATACATCAACACTACACTCCACGAGATATCACACAAAACCTTAAGAACTCGTGAGTTTATTCTTTGCACCAACTCATCATTTCCATAACTCTACTTTGCAAAAAACAAACATCTGGGCTTCGACTTAGTAGGTATACCAAAGCATTTCAATCTCTCTAGTGGTTCCACAAGTGTCAACAGCTTGGAGGGAATTCTTTATTAAGTCCACAAACCCCATTGAGGGGAACTACGAATGCTCTGATTCCACTCCCGTCAGGATACATAGGCACGAGATGCGATGTCTTGGCGAGCATACTTAGTGTACATACCCCTAGGTCTTTACCTTAGCATATTTCCCTTAGCAAGCAAACATTAGCATAACACAAATGCTAACAAGAGGTTCCTGTAGAGTACTATAGATATCTAGGATGCTAACACCTTCCCTAGGTATAACCAACCCCCGAACCTTAGATCTCTAGCTGTGTTCCTACATAGCACACTTAGGGTTTTTTCGATCTTTACCCTTTCCTTTGGATAAATCAAAGCTCGGTGGTGAACTTCATGATGTGCGATTCAAATTAATTAATAGCTTGATATCCGATTCTCACTGCAACATAATGGTTATAAGGTTATAAGGTTTATGTGTTGAATTAAAGGTTTATGTTGAATTATAAAGGTTTGCGATAAATTTTGATAAAAATATGATTTTCTTGATATATAATGGTATATAGCAATATTTATAAGGTTTGTGTTCAATTATAATGGTTATAAGGTTTATGTGTTATATAGCTTGGTTCTGATGCCTTTTAATTTGTTGGTTTTGTTTCAGATAGATGCAGAAGATAAAGATAACAAGTTACTAAGTTGTTGATATGTGCAGAAGACAAGTTCATAGTTTTTTAGCTAGAGTTGGTATATATATATATATATATTGTTAATATATATATTGTTAATATGCAAATTTGAAATATATATAAAAAACTAGCTGCTGTATATATATTGGTATTATGCAAATTTGGAATATATATCAAAAACTATCTGCTATAACGATTTCATGTTGTGCCAGCACTTTTAAAAAATATGCTGCCATTTTATTTAAAAATGAAACTTATGCCAACGCTTTAACAAAAAAAACGCTGCCATACGTGCACAATAGACAAAGTTTTTAACAAAAAAAGCGCTTCCTAAATGAGACATTAGACAACGCTTTTTTAAAAAACGCTGCCTAAGTGGAGAATAGAAAGCGCTTTGTAAAAAAAAGCGCTGCCTATAGTGGAGAATAGAAAGCGCTTTTAAAGAAAGCGCTGCCTAAAAGAGACATAAAAGAGAACTAAAAGATACATTAGATAGCGCTTTTAAAAGCGACGTCTAAAGGGGGACAATAGAAAATGCTTTTCAAGAAAAAAAACGTTGCCTAAAGGTGACAATAGAAAACACTTTTGAAAAGAAGCGCTGCCTAAAGAGGACATAAGGCAGCGCTTTTACATTTAAAAAAAGCGTTGTCTTTACCTACAACAACGCTAGTATAAGCAGCACTTTTAAGCGCTGTCTATGCCAAAAAAAGCGTTGTCTTTTCCCTTATATAGTGCATTAATTTGAGGAATTCGACATACATCATCCAAAGGTCATAAGTACATTTTTGTAGGTATAGATTATTTTACCAAGTGAGTCAAAGTTGTTCCTTTGATCCATGTTGATCATTTAATTCAAAATCACATTAATTACATATTTGGAATTCCTGAAACTTTAACCACTAACCAAGGTACCCTTTTTATTGGTTGAAAAATGGTTGAATTTGCTTCCGAGTCAGGAATCAAACTCCTAACATTTACGCCTTATTACGCTCGGGAAAATGGTATAGTCGAAGCAACCAATAAAATTAGAATATGGCTGATTAAAAAACATGCGGGTCACAAGCCAAGAAATTGGCATAAGACTCTATACCAAGCATTGTGGCTTTGTTAAACTTCCCCTAAAGAGGCAACAAACTATACTTCATTTCGACTAACATTTCGTCATGATGCAGTCTTGCCTGTCGAGATTTATTTACAATCAAATAGAATTCAAAGGTAGTTTGAAATTCCTTCTGACCATTATTAGAATATGATGTTGGACGAATTAGTTTATTTAGATGAAAAAAGATTGGCTGCCTTGAATGTTCTCATAAGGTTAAAAGAACGAATAACTAAGGCCTACAGTAAGAAAGTTATTTCGAAAACTTTTACATTTGGTGAATATGTTTAGAAATTTATTTTACCTATGGATCAGAAAGATATAAGTTTAGGTAAATGGTCACCAAATTAGGAAGGCTCATTCCGAATCAACCAGGTGTTTTCAAACAAGACATGGAAAAGCACTTATTCCATAAGGTTTCAAGCATCCCTCCTTGGGGAAGTTCAGTGGGCATACTGACCACATGAGCATGTCGCCTCCATCAACACATAAATGACCATCAACGGAGTGTCAGACTCTTTGAAATGCAAGCTTTTGTCTGGAAATTTTAGAGATGCACCCTTATGATAGTACATAGACTTACCCCGAGCTTCCATCGTCATCTATCAAAAGCTGGTGAAGAAAGTCATGCACTAGTTTGCAATCAGTCGACGTAGAAAGATGTCCACCACCAATCTGATTCGGCAGGGGCCTTCAGAGCCACTAAGGCAATACCTCACCTGTTTTAGTGAGGCCGCCTTAAGTTTTGCAAACCGAACCAAGAAATGTTCGTAGGAGTATTTTAGAATGGACTCAAAGCAGGGAACTTCAACGAGTCCCTCGCCTAACTAGGAGAAAATAATATTCAGGCGATGTGGAAAGACTGTTGAGGGCTTCACCCTGAACACTTGCCATGAACAAATTTGGAGGGAATTTCTCCACTTACATGATACCCCTATACCTTCAACACTAAAAATGGATGTTATGGGACCTGAGCTTGGAAGATGGTGTAAGTTTGCAAGGTTAAAGGACACCATACCTAAGACAGGGAGATAGAGTGTCTGGTCTAAGAGGGTCACCTTAAGAAATATGTCAAGGGTGACCCCTCTCAAGGGTTATGCACAACCAACTTCCATGGGTGTGACAATATTGGAAGCCTCATATCTATAAAAGGAAACGAACCATCCAAAGAAGAAGTTGACAAAGTCATACACCATACGCTCAGTACAATTGTAGGAGGATTTTTTGGGGACGGAGAGACCAATTCCATATGAAAAAATATGCCTGCCAGATATTAAATATAAAGGATCTACCCAAATATAAAAAACAATGTGAGATTAGGACACCAGAGGTCGAGATTGCTTTTTCATAGAAAGATGAAGCAGATATCCATCCTCGTAATGACAACCCCTTGGTAATCATTGTGAGGTGCGTTGACTGCAAAACCATAAGAGTTTTGGCAGATCAAGGGAGATCGGCAAATATCCTATGTTGGGATACATTTGAGAGGCTCCAACTCGACTCATATGACCTAAAAGCTTTCAAGGGGTCACTAGTCGGGTTCTATAGGAAGCAGATACAAGTGAAAGGTTACATATGGGAAGCATATACAAGTGAAAGGTTACATAACACTGAAGACCATCTTTGGAGTGGGGGAACAAGCCAATCAAATCAAGGCTAAGTATCTTGTTATATACGCATCTCTTCTTATAATATGACTATAGGACAACCAACTTTTAATTTGTTAGGTGACTCTTTTGTCTACCTTATATATATGCATGAAATACCCGCTATGTGATGGGCGAGTTAGAGATCAAGAAGTCACCAATAAATGCTATGTGGAAAGTCTCGAGCTAAAAAGAGACTGAATCTTGGGCGTGAACCCAAAAAGGTTAGTTCGAGAATCTAACCGCCAGAAGCAGCTCTTAAAGGTGGAAAGGCTCCCCCATAGAAAATTAAGAATATATGAGACTAAAGCCTCAGTGGAAAAGCCCCTTATGCACTTTCACTTTATCATTATTTTTTTGTTTTGTTGCTATTACTTTTGATCAGGCGAGTAATGTATCTCTGTTGCTTGTAAGGACAAGTTATTTTTCTAGGGACACACTCTTTTCCATTGTACCTTGCGAGAGGGCATGGGTTTTAATGAGGCTCCTCATTTTATTATCTCTTAGATATTTTTATTGTTGTCTCCCATTTTCTTTACAAGAAACTAAAGGAAATCACCCTTAGAGGCAAAGTAAAGTTGGATCCATATGAGGGATCCTTGGTGCCTTTTGAGGCGATCAAACAAGATGGATCCTTAGAAGGGATTCTTGCCACCCTTTGAAGAAATAAAAAATGTTGGATCCCCACAATGGATCTTTTCCACCCTTTGAGGCGATGAAATATGTTGGATTCTCATAGAGGGATCCTTGTCACTATTGGAGGCAATTAAAACACGTTGGATTCTCATAGAGGGATCCTTGTTGACCTTTGAGGTGATTATGCATGTTGGATTCTTAACAAAGAGCCCTTTATCGTCCTGTTTGGGGCTATCAAAGGCTCAAGACCTGCGCAAAAAAAAAATCAATACCACCTTGGTGGGTGATGAAAATATATTATAAGAAATTAATGTCTGCACAAATAGGGATAACATCCAAAAACAATGAATAGACTGAGGGATTACAAAATTATCTAGAAAAAGACATATTACAAAAAGGGGACCAAGGCGTAGGGGACTCGTCATGAGACCTACTCGTCGTCCACCGGCTGACCATCCTTCACCACCTTGAACATGTCCATCACAAAATACTGATCTGAGGCCGCCACAACTTCATCCTTTAGCGATGACGCCTCCTCCTCAAGATCTTTTATGGAACCGTGGGCTTTCTCGAGAGTTCCCTTCAAGCATTCCCCCTCCTCACCATGAGCATGCGCCTTTAAAGCCACCTTCTTAATGAGGGATTTCAGATTATCTCAATCCTTTGCCATGGTTGTCACAATCTTCTAACGCTCTTGAATGCACCATGTGATAAATTAAAGCTTGAACTACAACTCACCAATCTAATGCAAATTTTTTTCTTGTTGAACTCTCTCTGTCAAGAGACATATCAACATTTGAACCTCAGAAAGTTTAGTCAAATACGAAGGAGGCTTATTGTGAAGTAATTGATAGTCATCAAGAAAGTTCTCTAGAAAGGAGAGGTAACGACCGACGAATTCTAATGTGTTAAAAGAGGGATTACTCCACAATAGGGGTCGAGGATCCCCAAATCACGGAACAAACTCCATACCTATCTTTATACCTTTGGCGTCTGTCTAGTGGTTTCCCAAGGGATCCTTACCCCACATTTGGATCTATGAGGACGAGCATCGCCATCACCAGACGTCTCACCCTGCCTATTTCTTTTAGTCTCCAACAAATCTCTAGAAAATATGGTCGTGGGCTATTATTTGGCTTGCCATTGAATTGGGTGCCCTCTCTTTTCACTAAGCGAGACTATAAACATATCCTCTATAAAACAATGGTGTTAAAACATATAAATCAATAAGGATGAGATCAAGTAAGAGGGGTTCTTTCATATCATAAAGCTTACCCAAATACTTCTCTACTCCAATGTCGTCTTTTCGATCAAAAGTGATCAGAGTATGAGATCTCATGAGCGTGAATCAAATTAACACCTGGACCACCTCTTGCTTAATAGTGAAATACTATTGAAGTATATTTCCTTGATGAGTTAAGGATTCATTATACATGATATAGGAAAGTGAAAGGCATTTGTTGCCACTGTGGTCACCATGAAGGCATCGTCTCATCCTCTGACCCGCACGAATCTATCTTTCCAATCTTTATAAGTCTCCATGTAAGGTTCTAGTAAAATCCTACAAGGAAAATAACATAGAGTTACACAACCACAAATAGGGAGGAACCCTATGCCATAAAAAGAAAGGAATATCCCGACGTTATAGAGGACGCCCAGATTACCACAAATAATCTCAAAGGACCTAATGATGCTTCATACGCTAGGTGTGAATTGGGAGGGGGAAGCATTAGCGGTCACCAGAAAGTCTGCTTCAAAAGGCGTAAAAGTTATAAGAATCCCTAATTCATGAATAACAGCGAGATGTGAGTAAAATAAAGGATGGATAAACCACCCAAGGTTGCCATGTTAGCTCTTTCCGTCTCTGAATAGGGCTCCAAGATTACATCATCTTCGTGCCTTGTACTTGAGAATCCAAAATCCTGACATAACGTCAGAATCCTATAAGAATTCGAATATAGGGATACAATGCTCAAACACGGACACACTTAGCTTTCTTCCTAGCCACCTGTTTCTAATGAGAGGGAGAAGGCTAAAAAGATGTGGTACTTGGATCCCATAGAGACTAAAGAACCTTGTAATTTTCTTCTCTCCTATCCGAATTTAAAGAAGCAACACTACACCTATGAATTTTCTCTGATTAAACAAAAAAAATCTAAAATGGAAAAGAGAGGAAAAGATTTTCTAAAAAGCAAACCAAGGTCTTTTATAGGGAAACCCAATAATATAAGTAACATACCTACCTAGTAGGGCAACTATTGCAAGAAGTGGAAGGGGTTCCACACGTCAAGGACACGAGTAAGAAAAGAAACTAGATTGGGTTTCCCAAAAAAACATCATGAGTAACATTAAATGCCACATACGCTTCTTTCGTATTAAGTGTTTAAGCTTTCATAACTGACTGACATCTCGATTTCTCTAAAAATTAATTGACAATGTTTGATATCCCTCAACTGACACACAAGCCACGCGAGAAACAACTACCAGGGGCTTGAAGACTTATCTCCTAATAGAGGGACCCACCCTTGACTTAGGGACTCTCCCCTCACTAAGGGACACAACCTTGTCTAAGGGACTCACCTTTAACTAAGGGACTCACATTTAACTGAGAGATTTACCCTAACTGAGAGATTCGATCGAAAAAAGTGATGAGCTTAAAACAATCTGTTATTTATAAACTCTCGTACTTGAGAAACTGTATAGTAATATATTTGTAAAGGCACACAATGGGGCGACACAAAACTTGTACTCATCAGGCGCCCATCCCAGAGTGTGTCGCCTAAGCCTAACCCCCACACAATAGGTGGCTTACCTTGAGGGGAAACGAGGATAATGACTTGAACATAGATTTTAACTGCATGTGTAAGAAGTCCTGATCACAATTCCTTAAGAAGTAGGCAATTAACAGTTTCCCCAATCAAAATGGAGCGGTTACTACTTTCCATAGGTTTCTAATTCCAGACCCATAAACCTCTATAAATACGTCAACTCTAGAGTTGAGGGGATCATTATGTATATGCAAAAAACACCCAAAAGTATAGAGTTTATCACCTGTGATCTTCTCTATCCAAACCAAAAACACCTTTCAAGCAGGGTCTCTAACTACCATAAAATTGCCCTAAACAACCGAAAATCCTTAAATCCACCAGTCATCCCTACTAGCTGTACTTTTTTTAACATGTACATTATTCATCTCATAAACCAGGCTCAACAGTGTTGAAAACATGAATCATTATAGAAGTTGCCAAAACAGAAGGTAGATATCTCATAAACTTTGAATCTGGAATGATGTGAAAATCTAAATTTCGATGATCACAAGCAATTCTCTTTCTTCATTTTCTACACCGATAAAGGCAATGAAGAAGAACTACAATCAATGTGGATAGCTTTACAACGTAACATTCATATTATAAAAAGGTGCTTTTGCTTTCGTCAATGGCATTCAATATTTTGTCGTTAATACTTGTGGCTTATTTTCTTGGTCAACGCTACATCACATGGTCCTGCATCCAATTGATGTTTAGAAGATTATTTAACTATTGTATGCAATATTACACAACAAATTCCACCATAATTGAGAAGAGTACCAAAATTTCTAATTACTTTGCGTAATACTGCTATGGTAGGCTTACAGTTCTTTGTTGCAGAGCCGGGCCAATACATATGGAAGTCTGAGGCGAATTTTAAAATGTCTCATTATATATATATATATATATATATATATATATATATATATTGTGTGTTAATATAATTTTATGAAATACTTTTGATTTTATCTGGATCTGCAGATCAGAAAATAATTTTATGGATTTTGTTTTATTTTTTCAAGATCTGTAGATTAGAAATTTTTCCTGATTTGCACATCTGGAACAAATCAACGTTTTTAAAAAAACGGTGCGTCCAGATGTGCACATTCAAAAATTAAGGGCAAAAACAAAATTTTATGTAATATCTAAAAAGCATGAGTGGTGTATGAAGAAATGTTCTAAATTTTTGACATGGGCAATAAAAGTATTATAGAAAAATTTTCGTTCAAACATATTGATAAATTTTTGACATGGGCAATATAAGTATTATAGAAATATGTGAAGGTGTCAAGTGTAATGATGGGGGTAGCAAGATAAAACCTCCATTATATTATGTCTTTTGTCAAGACACAACAATTACGATTCTTTAACAATTTCAATACAACTTTCTTGCTTATCAATGCTATTAATAGAATTTAGAAACGAACTTAGTTGAAATAAATTCCCACTAAAGATGAACACAACAATCAATCTAGTTTAATGAAAACCTTTTCCGCAAATTAAAACCATTTGTCATACATGTATACAATGAAAATAGTACTCCCTCCGTCTCATAAAAAATGTTCTATTTGAGCAATACGCGGTTTTTAAGAAAATGATTAGATGTGTTGGTTGTAGTGAAAAAGTTAACGTCATTTACGAAAATACTCCTATTAAATGTAGTTGATAAAGTAGTTGAATAAAGTAAAATTTAATGAATAGGGGTATAGTAGTGGAAAAATAATAATAATTACAACATTGGTAATGTAAATGGACAATTATTTTGAGACAAAAAAAATTACAAATGAGACACTTTTTATGAGACCGAGAGAATACCAAAAAAGCTGATGGAATAATATGATTTCAGCTGGATAGAAACCACATAAGGTAAAACATTCCAAGTTTCAAATACCAAAATAATTTCGAGATACTTCCATAGTGGAAACTAGTAGGTTAAAACTATTTATTACGGTATAAAACATATTTAAATTTATATGTAAATTTAATATGATATAAAATACATTTATATATGTATTTAAATTTAAAATTAGCTATTAATTTTAAAATGAATAATGATTATATAAATTTAATTAAATTAAAATATAAATAAAAAAAAGAACTCGTGAGATAAAAAAAAAAGAATATTTAATATTTAAAAATAAGAATTTTATCTTTTTAATTAAAATAATTATTAATTAATATAAAATATGTATTGTGTTTATAGTGATCCGTAAAATAAAAAATTCATTTGATACAATATAAAATTTATTTATACACAGATGTAAAATTGAAATTAGTAATTTAATTGTAAAATGAAAAATAATTATACAATTTCAATAAATAATAATGCAAAAAAAAAAAAAGAGATTCGTGAGATAAAGAAAGACAAAAAAGAAAATTTTGATGCAATAATGATCCGTGAGATAAAAAAATTAGTATTTGATATGATATAAATGTATTTAGATACAAATGCAAAATTTAAAATAATTTACTTAATTGTAAAATGAATAATAATTGTACAAATTTAATTGTATTAAATAATTATATAAAAAAGAAAAAAAAGGAATCATGAGATGAAAAAAGAAAAAAAAAAATAGTATTTAAAAATAAAGATTTTGTCTCTTAAATTAAGATAATGGTTGATTAAAATAAAATTGATATTGTGTTAATAGTGATACGTGAAATAAATATATAGTGTTATTTTATTAAAATTTAAAAATAGATTATTAATATTTTTAGTAATAGTAAATAAATAAATAAAGAAAAATTTAAAATAAAAGTGAGAAAGTGTGGAAAAAAGAAATATGAGAAAAATTTGAAATTTGAATGAAGAGAGAATGAGTAGATAAAGAAGATTGACACTTGACATGTAAATAGATGAATGATTGAAAATTAATTGAGACATTTGTAAATTACCAATTTATCCATAATGTAGTGTAATAATTTTTTTGTGGAAGGGTAAATGAAACAATGCATGCAATCTACTTTTAATAGATTGAGAGTAGATTTATCCATAATGTAGTGTAATAATTTTTTTGTGGAAGGACAAATGAGGCGATGCATGCAATCTACTTTTATAGATCGATAGTAGATAGATAGTAGATAATAGACTAAAAGAATCTTACACAACAAGAATACAATGGCAATGGCTAATTAAATTTGATAATTTTGACCTTTGTGGTCCAGGTGCCCCCGTACACATCTGGTATAATTACAAATGCTCACAGGAAAGCATGTTAAAAACTTTGGTGTTCCAGCCAGAAGTGAAGTGCTGATTAAATCTGAACTATACACCACCCCTCGATAGAGAAGGCATGTTAGCAACACAAACCTGGATTTTCAAGTTCAGATCCAAACTTTTTCACAGCTCAATTTCACAAGTCACAACATATAAGCAACTTTTGTTTTTGGGATGACTATCAAACTCCGAAGATGAGAAGGTGAGATATTAATAATGGGTCCTCTCATCATTTTCTAACTGCAAACTCTCCATCCTCCTAACGGAACTTTCATAATTATTGGATTGAGAAGCATTTCTCCCAGCCCGTGTTACTCTTTGAGGATCTGAAGACCCAATTGATGAACCTATTTGCCCACCAAAAGTTCTGTGTGCTGCTCCATGGCTAGCCTCGGCAGTGCGTGTACGGACATCTGATTCAGCACCAACAAATGCATCACGACTACTAGAAACAGCAACTCGCCTAGATGATCCACTTGACTGACCCAAGACATTGGCGCTTGATTGCTGCATGATCACATATGAGGCAATTTTTGAATTTGCAAAAACAATGCTAACACAGTTGCACGTAAAACATCCTCAATACCAGCAGAATAAATGGTGATTGAATTTCTGCTATGAGAAATTTACAGTATTCAAAATGGGTGGTCTTGACATTCTGCGCCTCGAGGAATCCACTGATACCAAACCAGGGGGTTGCCCTTCTTCTGCTCCTGTAAAAGAAAGAACATTAAAAATGTCCAGCTAAAAAGCAAAGTAGATATCATATAAACTTGTGAAAAAGTTCAAGAGCCATGTCGTTGCAAAACTCAATTCAAAGGGTAGTTGAAAAACACTTAAGAAAACTACAGGAGAAAGCTATAAAAAGACAGTAGTTACTGCAGAATGAATAAATAAAGTACCTGTATGTCTATCAGCATTGGTAACAGCGGGTGGCATTGCAGAACTGGTTCCAGTACCAGGAACCTAAACAAAGGTGCATCTATGAGTTCCATCCATTTCAGATGAAATGATAATCACAACTAGGGTAGAAAAAGAATAACACTCACGATGGCACGTGCTGGAGGTGTGGCAATCTGTGACTGCTGATACCTCAAGATTGTCCAGTAAAAAATGTAATCAAACTGGAATCCTGTTGAAATGTCAATTTAATAATATATGCAAACTTAAACAAAGATCATACATAGACTCAAATGCATAGTTTGAGAGAGTATATAAATGCTAAACGTAAGAAATGAGGAAAGAAAAAGTTATCCTTTCTATATGATAATAACTTCAAACCTTCACGAATAAAAAGGTCGCGAAATGTCCTTCTGAGATAAGTGTAATCTGGCTTATCCTCAAACCTTAATGCACGACAGTAATGGAAGTATGATGCAAATTCTGTTGGATAACCCTGACACAAGGCCTGGAATAAGCAGTAAATTCTTAGTATAGGTCATGAAGGAGTAGATAATATAAGCACCAAAAAGACTGCATAACAATTTAACTTACTTCAATCGATGTAGAATCCTTTTTTTCACTAATTTTCTCATACTTCTGTTTCTTGGTCCTTGCCTTAAGTCCCTGCCAAGGAAGACTACAAAGAGAACACAAATTAGATAAAGTACACAGTGCTGGAAGACACCAAATTATAAGTAGAAAGTAATAATCACCTTCCTCTCAGGAAGTACATAAAAACATAACCAAGAGACTCTAAATCATCTCTTCGGCTTTGTTCTGTGCATCAATCACAAGAGAAGTAGAAGCAATATTAGATAACAAAATTTAATCATTCAAATTAGAAGTTGAACTCAGAGTCATAACACATACCAATGCCAAGGTGAGTATTCAAGCTAGCATATCTTGCAGTTCCAGTCAAATTTCTATTTTCCCTGCAGTGTTGATGCTTTAACAGATTACACAAATCACCCCAAAATATGATTTTCAAATAGTAGCAGCCAATAAAACTATAATAGACATCCACTATAAGATCTGATGATGCATATTTATTTGAAATTACATTCTCAATAAAACTATAATAGACATCCTCCCTAATCGTTGTTCTTTTTGCATTTAACAGATATGTGAACCGCCATCAGATAAATGTGGTTCCTACTAAACCGGGATGCTATAACTATGCTATCAAGACTTCACAATAGGAATAACAAAGATAAGTACCACATTTAATGCAAACCAACGGAATTGTTGTACCTGTAAGGAATGTGTCGATGGGTTGATATATCTCTGTATTTCATAGCCAGACCAAAATCAATGGAAAAAACCTATATGCACATCGATAGGCATTAAATTCTCCAATATAGAAAAATAAAATTACCATACAATATACATCCAAGATACACATTTTTAGAAGATTAACCACCATGTTCGCACGCTTTCCTAACCCCATTAGAAAATTATCTGGTTTGATATCTCCGTGTAGAAATGATTTCGAATGAATGAACTCAACACGGTTAATCTGGAGAAAAAAATAGGGTAGTTCTTAAAATAGCCGAAAGAAATGGCAACAGAAAAGTAGATAGTTAGCAATGTCAACCAGGGCCTACCATTTGATCAGCAAGCATAAGAACTGTCTTTAGCGATAACTTTCGACTACAAAAGTTAAAAAGCTCTTCAAGACTAGATCCAAGCAGACCCATCACTAAAACATTGTAATCTCCCTCCACTCCGAACCATCTAACATTTGGAATTCCGGCTGTCAAAATCAAACTTGAGTTATAACTGACAATAAACTATAAATGATATTTGGGAAGGGATGTCCCTATGCTACTCGCGCAAAGCACAAAAGAAAAAAAGAAAGATAAAACAATGAATATGAAGATCGTCATTACTTCCTCCCTGGAGAATTCTGTACAACTTGGACTCTTTCAGCAATTGAGGATGCTTAGTCTTGACATTTTCCTATTTAAAAGCACCGCAAGAAAGATAATCATTAGTAATCACAATCTTGAATTGTTACGTGCCTATATTTGGCCGAGGAGTGAGTTGAATGGACTGAATTGAATAAACAGGGCAGGCTTCCCACTTTTTATAACAGGAAACCAAAATTATCACACCAATGTCACTAAGAATACATCATAAAAAAAAACTCGAAACCAAAATTCTTATTATAAACCCTAGCATAAAATTAACAGCAGGAATTAATTTCACAGACAATCATCTCTCCTTAAATTCATTTCAGATTAACTAATAATGTCACACACAATCAAAGCCAAAATCTTTTCCAACTACAAATAATAAGAAGTTCATAAAAAAAAACACTGAAATAATATTAAAGTATGAAAACCATGGTTTTAAATTGAGGTCCGCAACCCTAATTGCGGCCAATATTGCTGACGGGTAGTCTTTGCAACCGCATCGGACCGTAATTACACTATGATTTTAAAATCACATGTCAGGCCACATTAGAAACCGCATTAAACAATTTCGACTTTGTGTTTCTTCAAGCATTTTTACCAAAACTCAAAATTTAAGGACTCCAAAACTCAATTTACTTCCGTAATTAAAAATCTTAACATTAAGTGTTTTTTCAAATTGTATTTAAAACTCCACTCAATTAAAATTCCCGCTGCAACAACTGTAATACGAATTGCAATGACCGCAATCGCAACACTCGCAATACATCGGCGACCGCAATTTAAAACCATGATAAAAACCAATAGATGAACAAAAGTTACAAAACTTACAAGCTTAATTGCAACATCTTCATTAGTTTGAATATTAGTACCTACACAAGAAACAAAAAAATAAAAAAAAAAGTAACCTAAATTATGAAATTATGGGAACAAAAAATTCAGCACAAGAAGAAAAAACAAAGAACCTAAGTAGACCTCTCCAAAGGAGCCGCTACCGATTTTCCTACCAAGACGAAACTTATTTCCAACAAGACGTTCCATTGAAAAATAGGGGGAAACGAAAATTTTGAAACAAACCCTAAGTTAAGCAGTAACCAGAATAACGCTGAATTGAAAATTGAAATATTAAATGATATAAATTGTAACTGAAATTCATGATTATGGAAAGAATTTGAAAAAGGAATCAAAAGATTTGGTTGACTAAAACTATAAATGTAGTCAAATAGTTTGAAAATATTTCAAAATGATCTCTTATAATATGCAAATGGATCACCTGCTGCATGCATGGCTCAAGGCAACAAATCAAATCATTAAAGAAAAAATATGGGACAATTTGTTTTAGCTTTAAAAAATATTTTTTTTTTTCGTATCTTTGAAAATAGATTTTATAAAAATATTTTTTAAAATATTATAAGTATTTTTAAATTTATTTTTTATAAATTAAAAGACTAATTTTAACATTTTATAACACAAATATATATTATTGCAAATTAAAACATTGTCAAAATCACAATTTTTTCGGAAAGTTATATTTTAAAAATGATTTTTATAAAAACTATTTGAAATAGCTTCAAAATTAAGGGAATATTTGAAATTTTGATATCCAAAAAAAGGTCAATAAAATGATGAAATACCTAAAATAACATTTTAAAAAGAGATTAATTACTATGCACTGACAGTGTAAAAAGTTTTACATTGTCAATACATCACCATCATCCGTTTGAGTTACTTTACAGATTATTAAGGGTGTGTTTGGATTGGCGGTGAACAGAATTGATTCTAGCAGAATTGAGTTTGGTAGAATTGATTTTAATAGAATTGAGTTTAGTAGAATTGATTTATGTTTGGATACATTTAATGAAAAGTAAGTTAAACAATAAATTTCAGTGTAAAAATCACCCAGAATCAATTCTGGAGGTAGAAGCTACAAATTCTAGCTTCAAGTAGAATCAATTCTGGAGATAGAATCAATTCTGCTTTTGATAAAACAAACACCTCAAAATCACCCAGAATCAATTCTACACCTCTAGAATTGATTCTGGGTGTTCCAGAAGCTAATCCAAACATGCACTAAATTAAAAGTCAAACTTCTTTTTACATCCAACGGTTATAATTAACTGACAGTGTAAAATCATTTTACACTGTCAGTGTATTTCAATTAAATCATTTTAAAAATAACTATTCAAACCAAATTTTTATGAATAGTTTCTTTATAAAAAAATTTTCTAAAAAGTTATATTACACTATAAAAAATATTTTAAAAATAACCAAAACAAACTGGCCCAATATCACCCAAAATCAATTCAAAGGATTTAAAATCAATTTTGATTGAAGTCATAGTTTCTATTAATTTTTTTCACTGCCCTCTTTAATTTTTTCATCCTTTCACTTCCCTCGTCAATATCATGAACATGCTATATTGAACCAAACATATTAGAATTATGCAACTCATTTCACATATTGATAAAATATCTCTTAAAATTTTAATTTTTTTTTCATTTACAAGTCATTATTATTATTATTATTATTATTATTATTATTATTATTATTATGGCAACATAAAGGAAAGTTTTCGGGGCGGATCCTCGACTTTTAAATAATTATAAAGTTCAATGATCTAAAGTTAGATGAGGAATCTTAAAGTTAATGACAATTCATCCAAGTATTTTTAGATTAACTTGTAAAGTTAGATGAGGAGTCTTAAAGTTAATGAAAATTCATCCCAGTATTTTTAGATTGACTTGTCAATGGTGAAAGGATTGACACTAACTTTGCTAAGAAAAGGTGGAAAAACATAGTTTCTCAATTTAATAGATCAGCTAGGAGAAATTATGATAAGATAAAATTGAAAAATAGGTATGATAATTTAAGAAAGGAGCGAAGAGTATCGTATAATTTATTTGAAAAAGTTAACGAATTGAGGTGGGATCATGAGAATGAGAAAATACTTTTGATGCACCAAATGATTGGTGAGATAACAAACAATCGGTTGAAACACAAATATATGTTTAGTTATTGCATAGGTTTATATATTTACCATATTTATTACATGATGATGGTTATGAAATGTAAGAAAATCCTAGGGTTGGACAAATATTTTGAAACCTGCCCAAACCGCCCTACCCATCAGGCCCGCATGTCTTCGGGTCGGGTGAGTCGGGTTTTCGGATTATCAGATTAATAAAAGCTAGTTTCACATGGGTTTAGGTGGGTCGGTTCGGATGGTTAGGTTTGACTCTTAGAAAATCGAATCCGACCGTTTCAATAACTTTAGTTTGAATTGAGCAAAAACATATATCTTTCGTTCCTTTTTTATTTGTTTCTTTCTCACGTGTATGTACTGACTAGTGTGTCTAGGATTTTATAAAAAGTTCTCCCATTCAAAATCAACATCACCGTTCCATCTTGCTGCCGCCACACCAGAGCCGGCCCAACACATCTCGAGGCCTAAGGCAGAATTTAAAATTAAATATTTTTAATATAATAAAAATAATTTTCTGAAATTAATATTATTTAGATTTGTTAGGATGTAAAAGCATTAAATTATTATAATTAATTTTATTTAACATTTTATTTTTAAATTAATAGTAAAATTAATTCATCTAAACACTCTTATCATTAGTTAAAAAAGTTTTAATTGAAAAACAATGCTAAATTTAAAAAATGGTTGTTATTATTATATATTTTAAATAAGTATTATTATTTAATTGGTATATAAAATAATTTAAAAAATAATTAAAAAAACAATTTATTAAACTCAAATAAATATAAAGTAAAATTTTGAGGCCCTAGGCGATAGCCTTGGTGGCCTACCCCTAGGGCCGGCTCTGCGCCACACCCTACCACGCCGCCACCGTTTGTAAGTTTAAATCTTTCATTGTTGCTCTCCTTCTCCTTCTGTGAAACATACGTAGGATTTATCACTTTAATGTTTTTTACTATTTTTTGTGAAAATTTTGAATGAAATATTTTCTTGTTTTGAAATGAAATATTTTTCATTATAATTTCTCTCTACATGCAATTTTGGAGGATTTAAAGTTTCTTTAATCTTTTCAATTTTTTAAATATAGATATAATTACAAATTTACAATGGTTTTGTATTATTAAAGTACAAATATTATTGATTCTTTTGGAAAACTCAAGATGTAATTGTTGATTCTTTTGGAAATATTAATCACTTTGTGAATATATTATTTAAATATTAATCAGTTTGTGAATATTATTAAAATATCAATCATTTTGTGAAATATTAATAAGTTGATTCTTTTACAAATATTATTGATTCTTTTGGGAAACTAAAGATTTAATGCTTTTCAAATTAAAATGTTTGATGTGTTTCACAGCTAGAAACTTATTCACAGCTTAGTAATTCTGTGAAATTTTCTTTAGAACTTATTCACAACTTAGAGATTGTGTTTGAAATCTTTCTGAGTTTATTTACGACTTATTGAAACCAGATTCTTTTTGGATATACCCGCGGCTAATTCATCCCACTGTGAGTTCTTCAATGTGTCGAAGCAATTTGGAGTATTACTGGAGAGGTATTTTTTGATCTAGTTAGTTTTGTGGCCAGACCTACAAGCTAGAAAATTTAGTTTGAAATTCTGATTAGAACTTATTCACAACTTAGAAATTCTGTCTAGAAAATTATGCTTAGAAATTCTGATATCATTTAAGCTTAGAAATACTTATTGCATTGCAGCGTATAAATTCTGATACCATTGCAGCTTAGAAATTTTTATTGCATCGCAGATTAGAAATTTTGATATTCCTTATTCTAAAATTGTTTCTTTAAGAATTTTGAAATAGAAAAAAGTACAGGTTCATAATTCTTATTGGGCATTAATGTGATATCATTGAAATCAGGTTCTTTTATTTGTGATTTAAAATATGCTAATGAGCATTAATGTAATATCATTGCAGCATCAAACAGGTTGCATCACGAAACAAGTTGTGCTAATGAACATTACTGGATTTGAAGAACTTTTGAGCGCGTAGGAAAAAGTAGTTTGAAGTTTGAACTACAAATATGAACAGAGTAAAACATGAACAGAGTCAAAGAAGGTGTTCATAATTCATGTAATGGGCCCTTCCTTATATTTGAAGGCCCAAAGTTTTTATTTAATATTGTTTTATTTAAAAAATTATAATGCAGCTGAAATTTTGTATGACAAAATTAAAGATCGGTTATCCGAATAAACCGATCCATTTTAACCGATTAACCGATTAAATCGAATCCGATCAAACCGATTAAAAGTTCAGTAAGAATTGAACCTACCAAATCCACCCATGGTTTCGGTCGGTTTGACATATTGGGCCCAAGCCCAATCCAAACCGACTGATGTCCAGCCCTAGAAAATCCTCTATAGAAAAATTAGAGATAAGGGACTTCCATTTGCTCCTAACTAATCACACTTTTTATGGATGTGATGGCTAACAGAGAGTATATATGTTTGGGAACCTTCAAATGGCACATTGCCCAATGTGGATTGTGGTAATGATGGTGATGGTGTGTATTGTCGATGCTTAAATAATATTGGTTTGGATGTGAAAGAAGGATTGTGATGATAGTGATGCAAGTGTTAGAGCAACATGGGAACTTGCAATATTAATTTGATAATTTCGCAAGGAGTTGTTAGCTGAAACAGTGGACATAAGAGAAAAAGAGTTAATATCGTTGAAAAGAAAACTAAGAAAAAGGCAATTCCCTCGTCAACAATAGTTGAAGCTGTAAATGTGATTGCGGAGAATTGTAAGGCACAAAATGATGTTATAAGTAGTGCATTCATTTTGTCCACCACAAAACCAAACATATACATAAATGCACACCATATCATTGTGATACCATATTGTACTAGTCAAAAATCAAATGCGTGCATGTCATCCCCGCGAAGGGTATGGATGTTCAGAGGCCTTAGTAGGTGTATTACACCGTATGGTGGTTAGGGCTTGCCCGTGGCGGCGAGAAGCCCTATAAGGTGGTGTTTAGGACCTGCTCATGTGAGGTGAGAGGTTCTGTATATGTGTAGGTTTCTTGTGTATAAACGTGTAGTATGATCTGTAGGGCTTAAGATCTGTATCAGTTAAGATCCATCTCCTCGGGGGAAGGTATTTATAGAGACATTTTTTGGTCTAGGGTTTTAGAAGTCCTTAGGGACGACAACCGCTCCCTTATGACTAGGGGGAGTTAATGACCACCTATTCTTCAGGAGATCCCCTCTATTCTTTGAGGATATCTCCTAGGAGACATCAATCTTAGGCGATGACACCTGAGCCGCCCTTATTTATGACTCTCACAAATATAACACTACTTAGTCCCTCAGACACAGGACTTTGTTAACGGTAAAATGTTTTCAAGTCCCCTTTCATCTGTGAGGTACAATGTAACACCCTATTTCCCCAACGCATAATTATAATTAAATCATAGATTTTTTACAACATTTTTACATAGGATGTTACACCTCTCAAAACACACATCCGCTGATCATGTAACACTTAATTTAATTAAACATGCAATACAATATTTTAATGCACACAATTGTACTTAGGATGTTTACACGACATCAATTTATCTAATATGTACTTGGGATGTTTACACGACATCCAACTTATCTAATATCATGGTAGCGGAATCATAATTAACACATTCACCAATCATGTAACACCCGAGGCCGAAGAGGGAGGAAAGTGGTTACATGTAACACCTGAGGGAGAGGGAGTGGTTGTCGGTACACGAAGCATGATAATGAGACACTTCTAGCAACTTTTAGGGAAAAAACGAATTCACATCTGAATGAAAGAGATCTTGAGATTGTGCAGGTTTGAGACTGCATGGTTGAAGGAAGGCTTATAAGGATTAATTGGTACTACCTATACCAATAAGATGCATCTTCTTTTCGGTAGTCTAACCAATAAGAACTCCATAGTTAAGCGTGCTTGACTTGGAGTAGTATTGGGATGAGTGATCTTCTAGGAAGTTTCCCGGAAAACGTGTGAGTGAGGACAAGCATGCTGAAAAGACTTGTGTTGATTTGTGGGGTCAGTCGATAATTCTGAAAGCAGTCTGGGGCATTACATACATCCCTCATCATGGAGTGAATCCTTAAATTGATGACGAATTTATTATTAAGAGACGAGTCCCTCATCTTAGGGAGAGTCCCTCGGTTAATTGCGGATTTTTATGAAGAGACGAGTTCCTTAGCTTGGGGCGAGTCCCTCAGACGAATGTAATTTTTTATGAGAGGAAATTCCCTCAGCTTGGAGCGAGTTACTAAGCCGAATGCGACTTTTTATTAAGAGACGAGTCCTTCAACTTGGGGCGAGTACTTCGGCTGAAGACGACTTATTATTAAGAGGCAAGTCCATCATCTTGGGGCGGGTCCCTCGGCCGAAGCCAAATTTTTATTTTATTTCTAATTGAATGCCTTAAATAACTAGATGGTAGAGGGATATCCCCAATTTTAATTTATTGGACCCTTAGATGTCAAAACGTCAATCAATCTTGAAAGCTTGAGTGTTTTAGTGGAAAAAGCATTTGTGGCATTTAGTGTACGTCGTGACTGAGTTCTTTGGGAAAATTAACTTATCCTCTATAGGGGTATGTGATCTTGTGATATGTGTAATGCCCTGTTTTGTCCGATTTATTTAATTGAGTCGATTTAATTATTTTCGTTTTTATATTATTCTATTCTTGACTTTTATTTGACAATATATTATTTTTCATCGTTATTATGTTTTATCGCGTTTTGAGAGCGTTTGTGAGATATTTGAGCTGAGGGGTAAAAGGGTCATTTTGAGGGGTTAGATATTTTAGAAAAATTAGATATTTTTATAAATAGAGATTTGAGAGAAAAAGAGAGAAAAGAAAGAGAAAGGAAAGAAAGGAAGAGGAAGGAAAAGAGAGGAGAAGAGGAAAATCGAAGAAAACTCCGTTTCAAGCGCGATTAATCGGGTAAGGGTGAGAAGTTTCGATTATATCTTGCTTGTATATGTATATGTATATGTATGTATTGGTTTGAATGTTTGGTTGAAAAATATATGTTTTCCACTTGATTGGAATTGTGATCATCTCGATAGAAATTGATGTTTTCACGGTCGGAAATCGATATGAATTGCGTAGTATGATCACACTATGCATATGAACATTTGTTGATACTTGTTATGCTGTTTAGAACTGATTTGAGATGAAAATGGTGATTTTTGGGAAGGAATGTCGAAGGGTTTATTTTTCTGCATATCGCAGTGCGCGCTTAGCGCGGTCTGGAGAATTTGCAACCTCTCCAGGCAGTGAGGAGCACGCTTAGCGCGACCTAGAGCAAAAAAATAAAACTGTTTTTCTAAAATCCATAACTTTTGATCCGTAACTCGGATCGAGACGTTAGTACCGTTGAAAAGCTAATGAGATGTTCTTTCTTATAAAAATGGGTTTGAGGTTGGTGACCGATTTAATTGTGTCGAGAATTTGGAAACGTGTCGTTTTGTCGACTTTTACCGTCGTAATTGTGTGCGATTGATGTGTTATTATGTGATATGCTTTTGATATATAACGTATAACTTGTGTGCTGTTATATGATGTTGAAGCATGTGATAAGTTGTTGTAATTGTTGTGGCCTTATGGCAAAATACTTTGTTGACTTGAATACAAATGCATGGTATTAATGTATGTTGTTGTGGGTAGCCTTTGTGGCGTGAATCCTAGTGTTGTGAGTATCATTGTATGATGGCGGGATTGTTGTGGTTGATGGTGAGTAATTCTTAATGTGAATTGATATGAGTGTATATGCTAAAATGCTAATTGTTGTGGTTTGTGGATTATGATGAAATGCATTGTTTATGTGAAATTCAATATGTGTTATTTGGTGGCCCTATGACAAGTAAAGACATTGTTTGAATTGATTTCCAATGCATGAATAATGATGATGAGATAATTCATATTGTTGATTTGTGAATGTGCATTTGATTGTCATGAGTCGTTGATATGACATGCACTATGATATGCACCTTGTGATGTCGTGTGCCCTTGTGGGGTGTGAGCGACGAAACGATTCCAGAGGGAATCTGCTGTAACGGTCGTGTGCCTTATACAAAGAGGACCTAAAGCGACGTTATAGACGATCGTGTGCCTTATACAAAGAGGACCTAAAGCGATCAGATCATGTGCCTTATACAAATAGGACCTAAAGCGATCCATAAACATCGTGTGCCTTATACAAAGAGGACCTAAAGCAGCGGGGAACATCGTTTGCCCGACGGGGAGTTACACTAAGTAACAAGCGATGATTCCAATAATTCCTGAGTAAATTAATGATGATAAGAATGATGGATGGAATGGTACCGCATACATAGAGTCGTTGTGTCGGTCTCTGTGCATTTGCATAAATCATGAATGGATTGATTATGTGTGGGAAATTGTGAATGGATTGATTATGTGTGGGAAATTGTGAATGGATAGATTATGTGTGGGAAATTGTGAATGGATTGATTATGTGTTGAGCCCGTGATAGCATTGGTAATTTGATATGCATTGGTTATGGATGATATGTTTTATGTATAGACATATACTATGTTCTGTGGGGATATTGTACATTACAATGATTGTGTTAATTATCTATGATATGCTATATATGAATATATGTGATGTGGTGGTGTGTTTCCATATGTCATAACTTTGGTATGCCTTATGTGTGAATATGTGATTATGTTGGTATAATGGATATATGTTATGTGGTTGGATTATTAGAAATATGTTATGTATCTGTGGCATGCTATATGTATTAGTATGTGATGCTTGTGGTGAGAATAATTGTAACACCCCAAATCTACCCACCGAATATTAAAAAAAATCAGAGTGCAAAATTTCATCATACATGGGATGCCACATTTAATTCACATAAAAGCAACATATATATATTATACAGATACATAACACTTAGAACCTGGATGAACCTGTAATAATTTTAATTTAACTGTTAATCAACTAAACAGCGGAATTATAATTTCTCAACTTGTAATAAAATCACATCTTTTATTCAACTGAAAACAACTTCGACATAACAATATTCAACTACAATTCACTTAATATTTTTGTTCGACTAAAACAACTTCAAAACAACCTAATTCTTAATAAATTCAACTTAGAAATTCAGCAACATAAAACATATTCGACTATAAACAACAAGCGTCCATCCCCCGAGTGTTACGTATCAGAGCGACATCACCGAATCAACTAGTAAGGATAAATGACCTTCATCTTTGCTAACCTGCACGTTACCAACATAGGGGTAACATTCAAACAGAAGGGGTGGGATATCGAATTTTATAAACGAGGTATGATAAACGATACATAGATAGGAATCATACAAATATCACCACTTCACATCAACAACCAACAAAATCAACAACAACTTGAAAAATGCGACTTTAATGCGACTCGACTATGTTATGCATGTGGTACCATTGGAGCAAAACTCCCAACTTAAAAACACGGAGCAGAACTCCTAACTTAGAAACACGGAGCAGAACTCCCAACTCAAAATTGCCAGTTTATCGAGGCATCAAGGCATAAGCCTTCAACTTTCAACTTTCAACTTGTGCCAATCCAGGCCAACGTGGTGTGAGCAACGACTCCGACATAAAATGCAATGTATGCTTTATGACATGCACAACTCATCAACATAGACAACTCAACAACATCCACAACATAATCAACTTAAAATAACATAACAACTTATACAACGTTGGCTATCAAGCCTACAACTTAAAACTTGTCCGTATACCTGAACGAAGCAATACAACTCAGTTGTACATGCAAATCAACTTTTCCGACATAATTTCAACAAAACAAATCAACGAAAATCATCTACTAAACTACCCGACATACCCCGTCAATTTTCGTTAAATTCCGAGCGACTAAATTTTCTGCCTAAATCGGCTAAACCGACTAAAACTGCATTATTTTCACTTCTGCTGTTAATACTAGTTTATTATAAAATTCTGCGACTTTTCTGGTTTCTAATACAATGCTCCTGCTATAATTTAAAATCACCTGTCATGAAAATTTGCATCATTCTGCTTCTGCCGAAAACCAGTTTGTTTCTATTAAAACTTGACATACTGATATAGCAATTCATATTACCAGTGTTAGTTCAATACAAATTCACTTAATCCTAAACATTTCATAAAGAAAACTTGGTAGTTGTTTAGTAATACTTTATTTTTAAAAACAAAAGAAATAGTTATCAGTAATTTGAATTAATTAGGAACATGTTAATATTAACGGTATAAAAATTAAAGTGGATATCCCTCTCACATGGGTGGCGCATGCCCCATTGTGCCTCCCGCCACCTGCTATATTTTCTTTTGTTTTTGGGTGGCCTGTGCCACATTGCCTTGTGGCTCCCGCCACAGGCTTTCTCTCTTGTTTAGGGTGGCCTGCGCCACCCCTATGTGAGTGATGGGTGGCCTGCGCCACCCGTGCATCTGTGAACAGTCTCACTTCGTCCCCAACCAAATTTCTAGAAAATCAACAACTTCACTGCAACATTCATAAAATCAATCCAACGATAAAATTTAACAACATCAACTCACCAGTATCAACACAGAAACAACAACATTACAACAGCAGAATTACAATTCAACAACATCAATATCAATTTCCACACAGACAACAACAACTTATCAGAAAATCAATGGAAAACAGTCATATAATCCCCAACCCTTATATCATTCATCATAACCCGGTTATAATAGTCGAACCCACCCTTACCTTGGATTAAAGGCAACTCTAGGTTCAATTGGATTCTGGGGATTTGGCACCGGTAACGGTTTCTCTCGTTCTCAACTTCTCACGATCTTCCTCTTTTTCTGCAGCTTTGTTTCACGATCTATTCCCAAAAGTTCCAAAACCCCTAATTTGTTTTCCTTCCTCCTAACCAAATAATAATAATAATAATAATAATAATAATAATATTATTATTATTATAACTTCTATTGGGCTTAACTTCCTACACCTCCCTTTTTGTACCACCATCGCATACTGAGCCCATAATTCTCTTTTCTTTTACTTATTCCATCAATTTCATAATAATAACACTAATACTATTATTCCAATTTTCTATTATTATTTTAATAACTTAAATCAACCCATTCAATCGAATAATACCGAAAATTCCCAAACTTCGATTAATTCCAATAAAGAATTCCTTTAATAATTTAATTAAATAATTAATTAAATTCGGGGCGTTACAACTCTCCCCCACTCAGGATATTTTCGTCCTCGAAAATCCATCCGACACAACTATCCTCAACCTCGCTTCCAACTCTCTGATCCTCAGTCGCGTTTTGGCAACACTTCGAACACTACATTCCAACATAGCAATGTCTCATCACGATTTAAGTCCAATACACACATGATAGTCATTCAACATCTCCGTGACATCGTCGTACTAACTTATCAACCATTCCTTCCATATCTCGACATGTCGACTCTTAAGGTAGTAACAACCACAACCACTTATACTTGGATGTACAATGTCACGTCATCATCTTAACAACATCCTCAACACCAAAACACTTACCTAATCTCATTCTCATACATATATGTATGTCAACTATCAATAATTATCCACAACTGTGTTCATATCGTCGTACTACTCTTGTAGTGACATCAACATCGCCAACATAATCAACTTTGTCATATTATGAAATATTATTCCCATAGGCTTCTGATATTTAGCCCTTCACTTCCAACGAGTATTACACGCATAGCAACTGCGTCACATCACGCTTCAGCTGCGCAACTCTGATTATCCATCTTAAATCACCGTCCTTATTAACATTTCGTCAAAACTCCTCTCAACGCATAACAACATTACCACAGCATAAGGATACATGTGTCCAATTAATCTCAACAAGAAAAATCATCTTCCAAACAGAGCTTAACACCCAATAGCCATAAATTTAGCCTCAATAACCTACATTTAACATGGCATATTAACCAAACCAATCAAACAAACTAATTCATCAAGTCCTACTCATACTAGCACAATTCTCCATACAACTTCATCTGAATTAACACAACAAGGCAACCTCATCTTACAAATCATAATTCACACCTTGCTAACTCAACATATAGCTTCACTTCTTTCAATACTTGTAACTCAACTCTCAAATACCCTACGCGCATTCCTTCTGATTACATAGCATATCAGAACATCCACAACAAACACCAGTTATAACATTATCTAAACAAGTATGGAAAATACAATTCATATTTCCTATATACACGTTAAGGCATACCAGCCACCACCATTCTTTATCCGACCTCTTTGGTCAAATCGTGGTCCTACATTTCCATTTACTTCCTCCTTGGTTTATCTCTATAATCCTTCAAGTCTCATGTCAATCGAATTCTCGATCCACCACGAATCAAAACCCAAGTTATCCAGAACACAACTGTGAGTTTCCAAACTACTCACTGATCAACCCGTAACCTCATACTAACATCCTCAATTCTGCCTCATTTCCCTATATAGGAATCCGCATCGACAACTCAAACAATTCATAAGCACTTGGCTCAACCCCAAATAATTCACTGTGCATACTATTCTAGTTTTGGCAAGACACGTCTACTCCATCCAACATGATTCCGTCGACTATCAACAAGAGATTAAGGGTGATCAGTTCCTCAATTTGTCAATAGACAGCCGACAACCATAATGGTGGCATAAATCATCATTATCCAACTAAAATAGCGTCTTCCTCCTCGTGCTCAACGTTATCTAAGCATACTGCTCTACCATTTCTCTAAGGCTCACAAACGCTTTTCTTAATTTCCTTATTTCCAAGAACGCACAAAATCCAACACATATATTCTTATACACACTTGTGGTACAACCTAATTGTCGAATATCCTTCTGATACATCAAGTACAATCCAAATCGGCCCACTTCAATCGAAACATTTATCCAAGTCCAAAACTTCTGACGACCCTAACCACTCCTTCGTCTTTCTTTTTAATCTCACAACCTCGATGATCCGTATAGTTTCACACTTGATCATCATTCCAATCACAATCTCAATAATACCCTCTCATCATCTGGTTAGTGATATATCTTCCAAAAATTTCTGACTTATGTCGACTCATCTCGCCAACAACACCCAATCCACTTTACTAGTTAACATTCCTCAAAGATTTCTATACTTTAATCATTCTCAACTATCATACGCCGCACTTCCATGTGCTCCTCCGATATTCTTCCTCTTATTACTAAACATTTCATACTTGACTTCATCTTACTATTTCCAGCAAGAATTTTCCAACTTCAAGCACGATTATCTCCTTCAATACAGACCTCCCAGACACAAAATTATATTCCAAAATGAATGGAATTTCGTAAGCTTTCCGAAAAGTCCAGAATCGCTTTCCTCGGAGTTATGAGTAGATTCCAACAACTCCAACGACTTCTACAACCTTGTTCAATCACTTACTAATAATCCCACAGCAAGGTCTACAGCAATCCGTCACTTAATCAGTGATCCAACATCGACATCTTACGCAAGGCTACTTAAACAACAACTTCACAGTTTACCAACAACGCTGGATATAGCAACTTTCTAAATTCCATCTTATAACAATCATCCTTTTTCCAAGACACTCCAACTTGTTAAATAACCAAAATCTTAAATCCATGTTACCTTTGAATTCGGAAAACAACAAAGCTTCAACAACACTTGCACTGTCGCCATTAGTAGCATACAGAACCGACATCTTACAACTGAAGCATATCCGAGAAGCACAACTTCTCCCCCACTTAGCTTCAAACCAACTCCTGCAAACAATCGACTAGAAAGCAAACAAGTACCGACAATGTTTCACACACTTGTCGCGTACAGAGGAATAAACAACATTAGACAACATTGGCCGGACAGACGGACCTGCTCTGATACCACTTATGTAACACCCCAAATCTACCCACCGAATATTAATAAAAATCAGAGTGCAAAATTTCATCATACATGGGATGCCACATTTACTTCACATAAAAGCAACACATATATATTATACAGATACATAACACTTAGAACCTGGATGAACCTGTAATAATTTTAATTCAACTGTTAATCAACTAAACAGCGGAATTATAATTTCTTAACTTGTAATAACATCACATCTTTTATTCAACTGAAAACAACTTCGACATAATAATATTCAACTACAATTCACTTAATACTTTTGTTCGACTAAAACAACTTCAAAACAACCTAATTCTTAATAAATTCAACTTAGAAATTTAGCAACATAAAACATATTCGACTATAAACAACAAGCGTCCATCCCCCGAGTGTTACGTATCAGAGTGACATCACCGACTCAACTAATAAGGATAAATGACCTTCATCTTTGCTAACCTGCACGTTACCAACATAGGGGTAACATTCAAACAGAAGGGGTGAGATATCGAATTTTATAAACGAGGTATGATAAACGATACATAGATAGGAATCATACAAATATCACCACTTCACATCAACAACCAACAAAATCAACAACAACTTGAAAAATGCGACATTAATGCGACTCGACTATGTTATGCAAGTGGTACCATCGAAGCAAAACTCCCAACTTAAAAACACGGAGCAGAACTCCCAACTTAGAAACACGGAGCAGAACTCCCAACTCAAAATTGCCAGTTTATCGAGGCATCAAGGCATAAGCCTTCAACTTTCGACTTTCAACTTGTGCCAATCCAGGCCAACGTGGTGTGAGCAACGACTCCGACATAAAATGCAATGTATGCTTTATGGCATGCACAACTCATCAACATAGACAACTCAACAACATCCACAACATAATCAACTTAAAACAACATAACAATTTATACAATGTTGGCTATCAAGTCTACAACTTAAAACTTGTCCGTATACCGGAACGAAGCAATACAACTCAGCTGTACCTGCAAATTGACTTTTCCGACATAATTTCAACAAAACAAATCAACGAAAATCATCTACTAAACTACCCGACATACCCCGTCAATTTTCGTTAAATTCCGAGCGACTAAATTTTCCGCCTAAATCGGCTAAACCGACTAAAACTGCATTATTTTCACTTCTGCTATTAATACTAGTTTATTATAAAATTCTGCGACTTTTCTGGTTTCTAATACAATGCTCATGCTATAATTTAAAATCATCTGTCATGAAAATTTGCATCATTCTGCTTCTGCCGAAAACTAGTTTGTTTCTATTAAAACTTGACATACTGATATAGCAATTCATATTACCAGTGTTAGTTCAATACAAATTCACTTAATCCTAAACATTTCATAAAGAAAACTTGGTAGTTGTTTAGTAATACTTTATTTTTAAAAACAAAAGAAATAGTTATCAGTAATTTGAATTAATTAGGAACATGTTAATATTAAAGGTATAAAAATTAAAGTGGATATCCCTCTCACATGGGTAGCTTGCGCCACCCTTCATGAGGAACAATATGGCTTGTGCCATGCCCCATTGTGGCTCCCGCCACCTGATATATTTTCTTTTGTTTTTGGGTGGCCTGCGCCACATTGCATTGTGGCTCCCGCCACAGGCTTTCTCTCTTGTTTTGGGTGGCCTGCGCCACCCCTATGTGAGTGATGGGTGGCCTGCGCCACCCGTGCATCTGTGAACAGTCTCACTTCGTCCCCAACCAAATTTCTAGAAAATCAACAACTTCACTGCAACATTCATAAAATCAATCCAACGATAAAATTTAACAACATCGACTCACCAGTATCAACACAGAAACGACAACATTACAACAGCAGAATTACAATTCAACAACATCAATATCAATTTCCACACATACAACAACAACTTATCTGAAAATCAATGGAAACAGTCATATAATCCCCAAACCTTATATCATTCATCATAACCCGGTTATAATAGTCGAACCCACCCTTACCTTGGATTAAAGGCAGCTCTAGGTTCGATCGGATTCTGGGGATTTGGCACCGGTAGCGGTTTCTCTCATTCTCAACTTCTCACGATCTTCCTCTTTTTCTGCAGCTTTGTTTCACGATCTATTCCCAAAAGTTCCAAAACCCTTAATTTGTTTTCCTTCCTCCTAACCAAATAATAATAATAATAATATTATTATTATTATAACTTCTATTGGGCTTAACTTCCTACACCTCCCTTTTTCTACCACCATCGCATACTGAGCCCATAATTCTCTTTTGTTTTACTTATTCCATCAATTTCATAATAATAACACTAATACTATTATTCCAATTTTCTATTATTATTTTAATAACTTAAATCAACCCATTCAATCGAATAATACCGAAAATTCCCAAACTTCGATTAATTCCAATAAAGAATTCCTTTAATAATTTAATTAAATAATTAATTAAATTCGGGGCGTTACAATAATTATGCATGTGAATTTATATGTGTTTGCATATTGTTATGTAATCTTGATTTAGTTGTTATTTCTCACCCTTCTGCTGTGGTTTGTTGCTCTATGAGGCAATTGCAGATTAGTATCTTGGAGGCTTTTGTGAAGATTAGTTCTCCATCCTTTTGTCGTCTGCTCTGATACGTAACACGGGAGTCGGGGAACGCTTTTGTTATATATGTATGCATTTGTTGGATCTATTTTGTATTACCTTTGTATGAATATTTTGATGTTATGAACCAATTTATTTTGTAAAACAAGTCAGTTATGGATCTTTCCGCTTTATTCCATAATTGAAGTTTCCTTTTTGTTGGAAAAAGTTCCCCTTTTATGTTTATTCCATTTTGTGTTATGTATCAAATTTATGAGCAGAGATTGTGTTTTCTTTCTTTAAATATGGCATCCTTGTTTCTGTCTAAGAATAAAATTTTATTTACTCTGATTTATTTATGTATTATTTATCCGCGATGGGAATTGGGGTGTTACATTAGTGGTATCAGAGCAGGTCGATCCGTCCGACCAAGTTGTTGAGTCAGTTGGTGTGACAGTTGAATACAGTCGATGTTGTTTGTCCCTTAGTACTGATATGTGTGTGAAACACTGTCAGTGCTTTCTGGTTTTTCTAATCCTTTGTCTTCAGGATTTAGAATGAGATAAGTGGGGGAGAAGCTTGTGCTTCTCCAAGTTGCTTCAGGTGTGGAGCGTTGGCTCAGTGTGTTGTAGATTGCAAGATTGTAAGTGTTGTTTGGACAGTGTTGTTTCCGGTTCCGGAGGGAATGCGGAGGTAAGGCTTATGTCAACTAAGGATTTATGCCTTAGGTAGTTTTGTGCACAAGATGCAAGAAATGCTATTATAGTTTGGTAAAGACGGTTTATGCCCCATCAGGATTGTCGGCTGTCTATTGACAAATTGAGGAACTGATCACCCTTAATCTCTTGTTGATAGTAGACGGAATTATGCTGGATGGAATAGACGTGTCTTTCCAGCTTTGATAGTATGTTTTGTGAATCTTTTGGAGCTAAGCCAGTGAGTACAGATTATTTTGTTGAGTCGATGAAGATTCTAATATCGGAAGATGAGACAGATTAGAGGTTTTGGTATATTGGTCCAGTTGGGAAGTCATTGAGAGAGAACGATTGGGTATCGATAATGGTTGTTCTCAGAGAGTAGAGTGTGAACTCAAATTTGACGAAGGTGAAGATTTGAGGTTTGGATTTGCTAAGTAAGTAGAAGAACTTTTAGGAAGTGAAACTCAGATGTTTGTCATGTTTGTGATGATAGTGTTCTGGAAATTGGCAGGAAGCCACAGTGGTTGTACATGGTTTTCAGATGTGTTTTTGGATGAAACTTTAGTGTGTCGACATGAAGAGGTCCGACATGGTTGGTAAGGAAAAGGATGATAGCATGAGGTTGCGTGTTAACCAGTGAGTAGTATGGAAACTTGCAGTTGTGTTCTTGATAGCTTGAGTTTTGAATTGTGACGAATCGCGAACGATTTGAAGTTCCTTGATGGTATTACTTTTGTTATGGGTTGAGATCTCGTGTCAACAGAAACCTTGAGTGAGTTGGAACCCCGTAAGAAGAATTGATATGGAATGTGGTAACTAGAGATTGTTAAGCTATTTTGGATAAATTGTTTCGAGCTCAGAATGAATTTTGAAGGTTGTATATGTTATGGTTGTGGAGTATATGAATCGTATCGTCCATACTTGTTTGGATAAGTTCATAGTGATGTTTATGGGATAATATTCTGATTTATTTTAAATCAAAGGACGAGTATGTAGAGTATTTGAGGATTGAGTTACAAGGGTTGAAAGAGAGGGAGCTTTCTGTTAAATTATCGAGTGAGAATTTTGATCGAAAGAGGTTAGTTTCTTGGACATGTTATTTCTGATGATGGTATTGTTATGGATCCATCGGCAGTAGATGCAGTTCGACAATGAGAGGCTCTGAAGTCGGTTAAGGAGATTAGAAACTTTTGGGCTTAGTTGGTTGTTACTGCAGGTTATGGAAGACTTTGCTAAGTTCGTACTTCTGTTATCTCAGTTGACTTGCAAAGGGTAAGTCGGTTGTTTTGAATGTTCATTGTGAGGAAAGTTTGAGAAGGCTAAAGTAGAATTTGTCTACGACTCCAGTTTTGATTCTGCGTGGTCCTGATAAACCATTTGTGAGGTATTGGGATGCGTCTATGATGAGTTAGTCAGTGTGTTAATGCAAGATGGTAAAGTCGTGGCTTATGCTTTACGACAATTGAGGATTCATGATTTCAAGATGGCTGCGGTTACTTTTGTGTTGAGAATCTAGAGGTATTATTTTGAGGGTTTTAGGTTCAAGGTGTTTGGTAATCGCAAGGGGTTTAGAGTACTTGTTTGGTCAGAAGAAAAAGTAGGAGACAATGAGGATGGTTGGAATTCCTGATTAGTTATGACCTTGGCTTGAATTATCCTATTGGTGAAGTTAATGTCGTGCCTGGTGAGTTAAGTCGAAAGTCTTTACATATGTCTATTTTGATGGTCAGAGAATTAGAGTTGGTTGAGCAGTTCAAAGACTTGTGTCTGTTGTGTAAGCTAACACAGTAGAGTGTGAGGTTGGGCATATTAAAAGTGAACAGTGATTTTTGGCGAATATGAGAAAGAGTTAGACTTTGGACGTGGGATTGATAGTTTTGATGGTTACGAGTAATCAGAGTGCACAACGGAAGCGTGATGTGGCACAATTCGTATATGCGTGTGTGACTTGTAAGAGTTCATATGTTGAACATTGGAAACATGTAGGAATGATGAGACCATTGGACGTTTCGGAATGGAAATGTTAGGTGAAAGGTTTAATTACTAATCATGGGCTACTATGTAGATGGATGTTTTGATTATATGTTCGATTGGTAAATCGTAGCATTGGTGTAATATTGTTGTGTAACAAGGATGTTGGTATTGTGGTTATGTAGAGGATGTTGAAACGATGTTGGGTCGTGGAACTTTATGTTCTTGTTTGTGTTGTTGCCTCGTTTCCATGGTGATGGTTCGAGTGCGTGTAGCTAATTCCTATGATGGGGAATTAGGGGAGTGTTACCTACGGTGATGGTAACGATCTTGTTGTGTTTCGGTTCAAGAGTGAACCTGTGTATTCGTAACTTGGGTATTCTTTGAGTTGTGAGTTGGTCGTTAAGTGCATTGTATGGGCTTTGCATCTTGTCGTTGTAGTTGTCGTCGTTGTCGTGTCGTTGTAGTAGTTGCTGTTAGCGAGGTGTTTTGTCGGTTTGTGTTATTCGTGGTGTTGCCTTTAGTGGCATGATAGTTGTCTAGTCGGATACGAGAGTCGTATCCGGAGTTGTTTGCACCAAGTATATTTTCGAGGACGAAAATGTCTAAGTGGGGGAGAATTGTAAGGCCCCGTTTTGTCCGATTTATTTAATCGATTCGATTTAATTATTTTCGTTTTTATATTATTCTATTCTTGACTTTTATTTGATAATATATTATTTTTCATCGTTATTATGTTTTATCGCGTTTTGAGAGCGTTTGCGAGATATTTGAGCTGAGGGGTAAAAGGGTCATTTTGAGGGGTTAGATATTTTAAAAAATTAGATATTTTTATAAATAGAGATTTGAGAGAAAAAGAGAGAAAAGAAAGAGAAAGGAAAGAAAGGAAGAGGAAGGAAAAGAGAGGAGAAGAGGAAAATCGAAGAAAACTCCGTTTCAAGCGCGATTAATCGGGTAAAGGTGAGAAGTTTCGATTATATCTTGCTTGTATATGTATATGTATGTATTGGTTTGAATGTTTGGTTGAAAAATATATGTTTTCCACTTGATTGGAATTGTGATCATCTCGATAGAAATTGATCTTTTCACGGTCGGAAATCGATATGAATCGCGTAGTATGATCACACTATGCATATGAACATTTGTTGATAATTGTTATGCTGTTTGGAACTGATTTGAGATGAAAATGGTGATTTTTGGGAAGGACTGTCGAAGGGTTTATTTTTCTGCATATCGCAGTGCGCGCTTAGCGCGGGTCTACGCGCTTAGTGCGGTCTGGAGAATTTACAACCTCTCAGGCAGTGAGAAGCGCGCTTAGCGCGGGGTGGAGCCCGCTTAGCGCGACCTGGAGCAAAAAAATAAAACTGTTTTTCTAAAATCCATAACTTTTATTCCGTAACTCAGATCGAGACGTTCTTAATACCGTTGAAAAGCTAATGAGATGTTCTTTCTTATAAAAATGGGTTTGAGGTTGGTTGCCGATTTAATTGTGTCGGGAATTTGGAAACGTGTCGTTTTGTCGACTTTTACCGTCGTAATTATGTGTGATTGATGTGTTATCATGTGATATGCTTTTGATATATAACGTATAACTTGTGTGCTGTTATATGATATTGAAGCATGTGATAAGTTGTTGCAATTGCTGTGGCCTTATGGCAAAATACTTTGTTGACTTGAATACAAATGCATGGTATTAATGTATGTTGTTGTGGGTAGCCTTTGTGGCGTGAATCCTAGTGTTGTGAGTATCATTGTATGATGGCAGGATTGTTGTGGTTGATGGTGAGTAATTCTTGATGTGAATTGATATGAGTGTATATGCTAAAATGCTAATTGTTGTGGTTTGTGGATTATGATGAAATGCATTGTTTATGTGAAATTCAATGTGTGTTATTTGGTGGCCTTATGGCAAGTAAAGGCATTGTTTGAATTAATTTCCAATGCATGAATAATGATGATGAGATAATTCATATTGTTGATTTGTGAATTTGCATTTGATTGTCATGAGTCGTTGATATGACATGCATCATGATATGCACCTTGTGATGTCGTGTGCCCTTGTGGGGTGTGAGCGACGAAACAATTCCAGAGGGAATCTGCTGTAACGGTCGTGTGCCTTATACAAAGAGGACCTAAAGCGACGTTATAGACGATCGTGTGCCTTATACAAAGAGGACCTAAAGCGATCAGATCGTGTGCCTTATACAAAGAGGACCTAAAGCGATCCATAAACGTCGTGTGCCTTATACAAAGAGGGCCTAAAGCGACGGGGAACATCGTTTGCCCGGCGGGGAGTTACACTAAGTGACAAGCGATGATTCCAATAATTCTTGAGTGAAATAATGATGATGAGAATGATGGATGGAATGGTACCGCATGCATAGAGTCATTGTGTCGGTCTCTGTGCATTTGCATAAATCATGAATGGATTGATTATGTGTGGGAAATTGTGAATGGATTGATTATGTGTGGGAAATTGTGAATGGATAGATTATGTGTGGGAAATTGTGAATGGATTGATTATGTGTTGAGCTCGTGATAGCATTGGTAATTTGATATGCATTGGTTATGGATGATATGTTTTATGTATAGACATATGCTATGTTCTGTGGAGATGTTGTACATTACAATGATTGTGTTAATTATCTATGATATGCTATATATGAATATATGTGATGTGGTGGTGTGTTTCCATATGTCATAACTTTGGTATGCCTTATGTGTGAATATGTGATTATGTTGGTATAATGGATATATGCTATGTGATTGGATTATTAGAAATATGTTATGTATCTGTGGCATGCTATATGTATTAGTATGTGATGCTTGTGGTAAGAATAATTATGCATGTGAATTTATATGTGTTTGCATATTATTATGCAATCTTGATTTAGTTGTTATTTCTCACCCTTCTGCTGTGGTTTGTTGCTCTATGAGGCAATTACAGATTAGTATCTTGGAGGCTTTTGTGAAGATTAGTTCTCCATCCTTTTGTCGGTCTGTCTGCTCTGATACGTAACACGGGAGTCGGGGAACGCTTTTGTTATACACTACAAGAAAATTTGTCAATACCCAGGGCCAAAAACCCTCGGTAACAATAGAAAGTCGTGGGTAAAGGTAAAACACTGAGGGCTTACCAATGACTACGGGGCCCTCGGTAATTCGCTCCTCGGTAACATCTACTGACGGCTATATAAACCCACGGTGTTATCCACGGCTAAACCGTGAATAGTTTGCGGGTAATAGGTGATTAAACATCAAATTTTTTGTCTTATATTATCCACGACTAAGCCGTCAGTAAATTTACCGATGGCTAAGCCTTCGATAAGTTACTCGATTTTTGATATAACTTTACTGACGGTTAAGCCATCTGTAGTATTATAATTTTTTTTTAAACTAATATACCAAATTTGATCAATAGACCTATTTTGTTAATTATTTTCCTGTTTGAAGGCAGTATGACCATAATTATATATAACCATTATAAATCAACAAAATTTGTTTTTATCATGACCATAATTATATATAACCATTGATATTTTATGTAATCAATAACATCTAAAATAAAACCAAAACTCAAACCTTAATATCAACCAGATCTCAACTAACATCAAATTTAGCAAGTTTGATGTAAACAAGCTCAAACAAAACATAGAACAGGTTCAAGAAAAATATAATGTGATTGTCAAAGTATTCTCATGAGTAAAAGTAAAGCATAATATGATATTATGTGCTGCCAATAGAGTCATCATCACTGTCGGAGTCGTCATCATTGTCGGAGTCATACTCTTCATAGTCTGAATGACGACGACGACGTTTGTCACCCTTGATAGAAGCAACACTTTCAGCTAATTCCCTCAATTGTCTCTCCAAATCTTGTGTGCGTTTATTTGCCTTGCGACATTCCTCTCGTGCAGCTCGAGCATCTTCCTCTGCAACTAACTATGCAACATAACTTCCCACACTAAATTGTAAGCACTTACCAAATAGACAGTACAAGATAAGAAATCTAACTACCTCTAGAAAAACAAGTATAATTATATTCCATTTGTAATTTTCTCATATTTTATTGTTATTATTACACAGTAAAGGTAATGAAAAGTTTGGTCTTGGCAGAGCACACTCTGTCATCCATTTAGCATTTGATTGCATCTTCTCTAATTACTTGTTAGAATACAATGCTCTATACATTTTAGCATTTGATTTTCTCTCCTCTATCTCTAACTACGTTTTTTGAGTAATGCTTGTGTTACAAGTGTTTCACATATTTTCTGATAAGTAAAATACTTGTTTTAGTTTGATTCCACATGGTAATGCTGTAATGTTTTTAGCACAAATTATATCATACTAAACACGAATCTATGATTAGGAATAACTTTAAATAATACTGAGGGTCATCAGACAAATATTAAAGTACTATGTATGCATGGTGTCTGTGTTAATTTTATGAATAGCTTTATTATCTATATGTTTATGCACATTTCAAATATAGAAGAAATTGTTTTGTCTTTCCAGTTCAATACACCAAAAAATTGAGAAACTTAACCAAATCTAATTGGAAGAGAGCTATATATATTTAGTGTATGGCATATTTCAAATATAATTAGGAAATCGTGAGAAAAAAATTATTTCTGTTAGTAGAGAGCCCATAGTAAAAAGTGTGTTAACAATCCTCAAAAAGTGTATTTATAGAACTAAAAAAGAAACTCTAAGTAAAACCAAAACGTGTCTTAATTCTCAAAAAGTGTATTAATTCTTTTACCTAATTTATTCAGTATCAAAACCTATTCATCCATTGATCTTAAGAAAATAAAATTGACAATTTTCTTTTACTATTTTTTTTATTTAAATTTTGTTTTATATTTTAGAGGATTAGAGTGTATGGTTGAAACCTCTATTGGTTTTCTCCTGAACTTATTTCCTTACTCTAACTATATTTATTCTTATATTTTATCATTGTAAATAACATTCTAAGAAAAATGAGAGGGATGCAGAGTTACTGATTTGTGTAGAGTTAGGGAAGAAAACAAAGTCTGAGAAGCCAAACAAAGAAGAGCTACTCCAAAGAGAATCGCAAGCGGTTGAGAGAAATTTGGAGAATGAGGGTTTTAGAAACTTAGGTTAAACAAAACGTGTCATAATACTGTTTTTATAATTAGAACAGAAAATTATATTGTTTTCATAATACTTTATCATTAGAATATTGTTTTCATAATACTTTAACTTTTTATTATTATAATAGAAATTTTTTTAAAAGGCCACTTCACTCACAATTCAATCATGTGAGTATAGTTTTTTCTTTCTTATTTTAAAGGTCATGTTGCTTATGGAAAAAAACATACTCGTTATTTTTTAAAAAAAGTTTTAAAATTTTTCTTTTTTTGTTTAAGTAATTTTTTTTTTACCTTTTAAAAATATCATTAGTTTTTTTTAATTTATATTAAAAAAAATTATTGGTTAATAGTATATATTTTTAGTGGTTTCAAAATAAGTGTTTAAATTTCTTATCTATAAAAATATTTTTTTAAATTAATAATTTTGATTTTTTTTCTATTAGTTTTTTAAATTAATAATTTTAGTATTCATTTTAATATAAATTTATAATAGTTTTCTTTACAAGTTTATAAAACTTTACTGAGAGTTTAACCGTGGGTAATTACCGACGGTGCAAAACCGTGGCTACTTTTCATGTCTAAGCCGTGGGTAATGTTTAAAAAAAATATAATTGATATTGTTCGAGGTACTCACGAATTACCGACGGATAAACCGTCTATACCTAGAAAATTACCGACGACTACATGACCGTGGGTAATGATTCGTGGGTATATATAATTTTTCTTGTAGTGATATATGTATGCATTTGTTGGATCTATTTTGTATTACCTTTGTATGAATATTTTGATGTTATGAACCAATTTATTTTGTAAAACAAGTCAGTTATGGATCTTTCCGCTTTATTCCATAATTGAACTTTCCTTTTTGTTGGAAAAAGTTTTTATGTTTATTCCATTTTGTGTTATGTATCAAATTTATGAGCAGGAATTGTGTTTTCTCTCTTTAAATGTGGCATCCTTGTTTCTGTCTAAGAATAAAATTTTATTTACTCTGATTTATTTATGTATTATTTATCCACGATGGGAATTGGGGTGTTACAATACGTAGAGTGCCTTAGGGTTTATTGATTCTCTTCTGATGAGGATGAAGAGAGAAAACCAGATAAACTGTATGAATTATGACTCTACAAATGGGGACCATAACCCATATAAATAATTGCCTTAAGGTAATTACTTTGTTTTCAATATTCCTAATTTGTCCCCTCATCAAATTAGTATATTGACTTAAGGTATCTACACAACACCCTTTCATGACATATATGCCACTAGCCATAAAAATAATATTAATTAGACCACTTTAGTTTTTGCTAATTAAATAATGACTCTAACACATTAAATGTTATATTTGTAACCCAAAATTCTAGCAATCTCCCACTGGTCACATATGTAACTTTACACACGTGTTAGACTTTATGAGCTCAAAATTTTCCATTATATACCTCAAGTATATCGAAATAATCTCATCCATTAGTTACGCCAGTACATATAACCAAAGTGATTTTCATTATATCAATCGTAATTAAACCCATATGTACTAATAGTGACATAATTAAATGACATAGATTCATCATGAAATATGTAGCATGAAAATCACAAGAATGTGGCATGTATATGTCAATTTTCAATTGGTCCTACTTTACTTTAGTGAGATTATTCAATAACCTTATTGTACAAAGAATAAATAGCTGAATATCAAACCTTATAAACTAGAAAAATATCCAAAAAAAACAAGAGTATGCATGCATAATACCAAACATAAAACAAATAATTCATAAATGAGCAACTCTCGCTAAACTAAAGATTCTTCAAAATATAAAACAATCATGTGAGCAGTGTGCTCATGAAAGACCTTGGGTGGAAGACCTTTTGTAAGAGGATATACTATCATGAAGTTTGTGCCTAAGAGTTCTATGGAAATCTGTCCACTTTCTACCCTTTCCATAACAATTAGGAACTTGATATCAATATATTTTGACTTGCTCAAGCTCCTATTATTGTTGGAATATAGACGACTAATTTGTTGTCATATTATAACTTAAGTGGTCTTTTAATTCCTTCCATAATTCGCAGCCGAGGGACAAGGTTCTTCAACCAAATCTCATGGTTAGATGCCTCAAAACATGCTATAAATTTCGCTGCCATGGTGGATGAAGCAATAAGAATTTTCTTGGCACCGCGCCAAGAAACTGCACCACCATCCAATATGTAGATATAGTTTGGAGTGGATCTTTTACTATCTTGGCATCTAGCAAAATCAAAGTCAAAATAACCAGTGATCTTCAACTGGTCTAACCTCCTATATGTGAGCATACAATCTCTTGTTCTCTTTTAATACCTTATAACCCTTTTAACTGCTTTCTAATTATCCATTCTTGGATTGCTCAAATATTTGCCAAACATCCCAACTATGAACGTAATATCTGGACGCATACAAACTTAGGTATACATCAGACTCCATATAGATGACACATAAGGAATCTTTTACTTTTCTCGAATTTCTAAGTTTCCTTTTAGGCACTGACTAAAACTAAATTTATCCCCCTTAGCAACTAGAGTATCACTGGTTTGCATTCCTACATGCCAAACCTTTTAAGTACATTTTCAATGTAGCTCCTTTGTGACAATCCTAGAATACATAGAGATCGATCTCAATGTATCTAAATTCTTAATACAGAGGAGGAGTCACCAAGATCTTTCACTTAGATTTTTCTTGATAGATTTTTTTTTGGTTTCGTGCATTATGCCTATATCATTAGTGGCAAGCAGTATGTCATCAACATATATAAGACCAAGAAAATGTACTTTCTCCTACTGAATTTGTGATACACACAATCCTTAACAACATTCTTTTAAAAGCAAAATGAGAGAATTACTTAACAAAAGCTGTGGTACCACTGACGAGACGCATGCTATAGTCCAATAATGGATTTTTTCAATTTACAGAGTATATTCTTTGAGTCTTCTTACAGAAAGTTTTCTGGTTGCACCATATAGATTGTCTCATCAATGTTGCCATTGAGAAATTCCATCGTGATATCCATTTGATTGAGTTCTAAATCATAATGTGAAACAAGAGCCATGATTGTCCTAAAAGTGTCATTCGATTAAGCCAGAGAGAAAGTCTCTTTAAAGTAAAACCCTTCCTTTTGGGGGCAGAGCCCTCCCGGAAATTTGAAGGTCCTGTTTCAATTTTAAAAATTAGCCCTAATAAAAGGAAGGTGGAGAAATAATATCACATTTTGAAACTTTTTTTTTTGTAAAATAATACATTTAAATAGTAGAAATGTAGATACCTGATGACGAGAAATCGTATCGTACTTTTAGGCTCATTACACATATGTTTCGTCTATTTTATTTCGAGTTTTATTTGCATTTGACTATATTTTGTGTGTTTTGCAGTTGACAGCTTCATCTGTTGCGGAATCGGGAGAAAAGTCGAAAAAGAGTGAAAGAAAAGAAAAATTCAGCAAGAAAGAAGAAAATCTGTTAATTTACTGATATGGCGTTCGCCATAGCCTGGCTTGCCACGTAATTAAAAAGATCACGACCATGGCGTTCGCCATGACCTAGTGGCACTCGCCATGACAACGCAGTTGCAGAATTCAAATTCTGTAACTGTCTTGGGCAGTTATTCCATTCCTTCCTTCCCTCCACTCAAGGAGCACGACTTGGCAGTTATTCTTTGAGTAGTTCTCTATATATAAGACCCTCTGGTCATGTTCCAGATACCCGATTTTTGACGCGGAAGCTCTGTCGAATTCCGTTTAGACTTTTTAGGCATATATTTACCTTTAAAGTGACAATTACTCACATCGAGGAATTTCCGCAATTTCTTTGTAATTTAATTTCTATTGTTGTACTTTGGATTCGAACAAGCCTGCCGACATTTCTTTGCAATACAATTCCGTACTTTTATTTTACAGGTTATTTTTACTTTTACTTTGCAATTGAATTTTTTTTGTCTTGTATGCAATGTTTCTTTTAATGTCAATCACCATTAATATGTTTAAGATAAAAAATACCATGTGTTGCTAAATTTACTTGAGTTCGACGTATGAGGACCGTCGTTACCGACGGGACTCCATAGAAAATGTAGGTGCAAAATTATTTGAATGTATGTTAGTTTTGGTCTTTGTTTCTATTCTTCGTGCCTTATTATTCCGACACGAGAGTGAGGAATATACTAAGTTCGGACCGATAGCGCGAGAGTGTGAGAAATGAACTGATAGTGGAAACTAGGCATCGATCCTAAAAACAGCGAGAGGGCTTTAGGCATCGTTTAGAATTTCATTAACTTCCAAAATATGCTTTTTAATTAAAACGTGCGAGCGAGAGCAAAATCCTGTTGTTGTTAGGTGTGGTTCTTGTCGATAGCGCGAGAGTGTGAGACAGAGTCTTTAAGTTAGTACTTTCTACGGAACGAAGTTCAGTCGTAATTAGCACCCGACTTCTACAAGTCCCTTAGGTACGCAGAATCTATATTTTGGACTCGATTTTATTATCATTTCCTAAATCCTCTAGAATTACTAATTTTTCCTTTGTGTTTAAATTTCGTTAATCCTTAGCCTTAGCTTTACACTGCAACTATAGATTGCATTAGTTTGATTATCCCTTCCTTGTGGGTTCGACAATCTTATTTAAAACAACGCGAACAACTGTATACTTGCAATCTTTATTCGACATACACGTTAGTGCCATCAGAGCGCATCAAGTTTTTGGCATCGTTGCCGGGGAAGGCTGATTTAGTCAATATTGTGATTCCATTGTTGCGCAGTATAGACTAAGGCACCAATATTTTTCCTTTTTCTCTAATTCGTCGATTGTATGCCAAACACTCGCTCTAGAGGCGACAAGCTTGAGCAACCGATTGACGATATCGAGCGTTTTATTAATTTAAGATGCCGAATTAACGAATTCCGAACTAAGTATAATCTTCCTAAACTTGGAATTCCTTACCAAGAATTACAAATACCCATGGCTGAGAACCCACAAAACCGTCATCTTAAGGATTACGCTGTCCCATCGCAAGATGAACCGCATAACAGCATTGCTGCCCCTGCCATAAATCGAAACGATTTTGTGCTGAAACCTTCGCTGTTACAAGCCGTTCAACAGAACCAATTTTCTGGAAGTTCCACGGATGACCGGAACCTTCATTTATCTATGTTTGTGCAATATGCTGATACCGTAAAAGCAAATGGTGTTAGTAACGAAGCCATATGACTATGTATTTTTCCTTTCTCTTTAAGAGATAAAGCTAGAGCTTGGCTCCAGTCTCTACCATCCAACTCCATCACTACGTGGGCGAGTTGAAGAAAGTCTTTTTAGCTCGATATTTTCTGCCAAGCAAAACTGCTATGCTAAGAGCCCAAATTAATGGATTTAGGTAAAAAGACAATAAATCTCTTTTTGATGCTTGGGAAAGATACAAGGACATGCTAAGGTTATGCCCGCACCATGGACTTGAACAATGGTTGATAATCCATACTTTCTACAATAGTCTTCTTTACAACACAAAGCTGAATCTAAACGCTGCAGCTGGCGGCACTCTGATGGACAAACCTTATGAAGACGCTTATCAACTCATTGAAAATATGGCTCAAAACCACTTCCAATGGGGAGGTGAGAGAACTCCAACAGAAAAACCTGCTACAAAGAACGGAATGTACGAAGTTAATAGTTTGGACCGTGTCAGTGCTAAAGTGGATGCACTCACTCAAAAGATCGAAAGTTTGATTGTAGCTCCAGCAGCCACCGTGGCCGCTGTGACGCCAAGTTGTGAATTGTGCGGAACCCCTGGGCATAGTAACACTGAACGTCATTTATTTTTTGGTATTCCTACCGACCATGTGAATTACACCCAAGGAAACCCGTACTCAAACACCTATAATCCTGGCTGGAGGAATCATCAAACTTTTTCCTACAAGAACAATAACGCTTTATTTGCTCCAACTCAAGCCCCGGTCGCTCCTCCAGGATATCAGAAGGGAGCAGTCGCTGCCCCTCAAGCACCAAGAAAGTCAAACGTCAAGGTATTATTAGAAAATTTCATCGCAGCTCAAACTCAACAAAACAAAGAGTTTGCCAACCAAAATGTGCACACAAGTAAATTGTTAAAGCAGATGGCAACTAAGCTTGACGCCATGGCTACCCATAACAAAATGTTAGAAACTCAAATCTCTCAAGTAGCCCAACAATAAGCAACAGTAGCAGCCCTACAGGAACATTTCTTGGACAACCACAACCAAACCCAAAAGGACATGCTAATGCTATCACACTGCGAAGCGGAACCGAACTAGATGGACCGGTGGATCCAAGACTCCAAAATCCTACCATGTATCAAAATCCTGGTAAAGGGACCGAAAAGGTAATAGAATCGAAAAATGACAAAAAGGAAGACAAAAGTGAAGAGATCGTAGAGAAAGAAACACCTTATATGCCTCCACCACCATACAAACCACCAATACCTTATCCTCAAAGGCTCGCTAAGCCTAAAAATGAAGGAAAATTCAAAAAGTTTATGGAGCTTCTGAAACAACTCAATATTACTATACCTTTCATAAAAGCCATAACACAAATGCCTTCATATGCCAAATTCCTTACAGAGATTCTGTCTAACAAGAAGAAGATCGAGGATAACGAAATAGTTACGCTCACTGCTGAGTGTAGAACTATCATTCAAATAACATGCCTCATAAACTGAAAGACCCATGTAGTTTCTCGATACCCTGTGTGATTGGAAAGTACATCATAGACAACGCTCTATGCGATTTAGGAGTCAGTGTTAGTTTAATGCCCTTATCCACCTGTAAGAAGCTCGATTTAGGAGAGTTGCGACCAATAGAAATGTATCTACAACTAGCGGACCGTTCTGTTAAATTTCCTATAGGTATGCTAGAGAGCGTGTCCGTTCGTATAAGACAATTCTACATTCCTACTGATTTTGTGGTAATGGATATAAAAGGTCGAATTTATTCAGCCCAATTCTTGAAAGCTCCCGCTATAGATGATTCATGTTGTTTTCTCGACGTCATCGACGAATGCGTAAAAGAAATGGAGATGAAACCATCTAAGTATACATAAAAAATAAAGATTCTAACACCTCCTATACTCAAAGATGATAATTGGCGTGAGCCATACGTAGATGACAGTCTGAGGGAATGCCTAGCACTAACACCCGATCCAATACCATGCCCGAAGAAACCTTCCGTAAAACTTAAGACACTACCCAAAAACCTAAGGTATGAGTTCCTAGACACTGAACTGGAACAACCAGTGATAGTTAACGCTGATTTGGGACAGATAGAGACCGACAAACTTCTACATGTCCTAAGAAAGTATCCTAAAGAACTGGGGTATAACATTTCGGACCTAAAAGGAATAAGTCCTTCTATATGCATGCATCGTATTATGCTTGAAGAAGATTGTAAGACCTCTAGAGAGCACCAGAGAAGGATAAATCATATCTTAAGCGATGTAGTAAAAAAGGAGGTACAAAAGCTACTAGAAGCAGGAATCATATACCCGATATCTGATAGTAACTGGGTTAGTCCTGTGCACGTCGTGCCAAAGAAGGGAGGTGTTACAGTTGTTAGTAACGAAAAAGGCGAACCCATTTCAAAACGAACTCAAACTGGATGAAGAATGTGCATATACTATAGAAAGCTAAACAAAGCCACTCACAAGGATCATTTTCCTTTACCCTTTATAGATTAAATGCTTGAGCGACTGGATAAACATTCTCACTTCTGCTATTTATACGGATACTCAGGATTTTTCCAAATTCCTATCTATCTTGATGATCAAGAAAAGACTACATATACCTGTCCTTATGGTACGTTTTCCTATAGACGAATGGCGTTCGAACTGCTTAATTGTTTGCTTGGAAAATTCGCAAACAACCGCTGATCTCCTAATTTATGGAAAATTAGTTTACTTACAGGACCGATCAAACAAATCCTAGGACAATGTGCTTTAACAATTTTGGCAATTTGCGTTAGAAAACCTTTTGTTTATTGAATTCATCATAGTTTTCACCAATTTTGTATTTTTTCGACAAAAGTAACAAAACTTTGCTCCTTAAAATAAATGGCGAAATGTAAATAACTTGCAAGTAAGAAAATGGCAGAAAAGTAAAGGAAATTGTAAATGAAGAACTTAAAACTTTTATTAAAATGCAAGGAATGAAAACTGGTGTTTTTCAAACGTACATTTTCTCAGTAACTACTCTTTTCTCTCTCGCGGTTACTTTGAGTATTTCTTGAGTGATTTGTACAAATTCTGAACACACCGGAAATCTAGCACTAAGACTCCCTATTTATATACAATCGAAATAACCACCAATAACAGCTATTTCTCCTAATGGCGACAAATGGCATTCTGCATGCATTCGTCTACTAGATGCGTTCCACACGTCCAATTTCAAAAGCGAAACTCCCTCCTAAAATTTGAATTTCAAACATCCGTCGAATGGGGCACATTTCTATTTTGTCGAAATATTCCTCATACTTAGAAAGATCTGCCAATACTTTCCCTAAGTACCATTTGTCTTTGACTTGCTTTTCCCATCAAAAACCTTCTAGTAGAAATGTCCTGTTGAATTTTCGACTTCGCTCTTGAACAATTATCTTGGCATCGAAATTAGCAACCTACAAATTGCCCCTCAAGAAATACATTTTCGACAAAGGGAGAAAAGCATTTTTTGCCAATGCAATTCGACGCCATCAATAATTCGACCAGTGACTGTTCATATGACTAGACGATGGAAATGTCAAAATCATCATTGCACTTTTCTCAAACGTCTTTTCAGCCCACGTTTTTTAAGATCTTCCATCATCACTACTCTAGCCCCTAGCAGATCATGGGTCAAAACATAACTGCCACTGTCTGAAACTATCCACTTCATAACCTCCACGTGTCCCACAATCTTTTCATTAGTTTTCCATTAAGACTTTAGAACTCCAACCGCTTCCATTTTTCTTCCTATAAATAAGGCAAAAAAAAACTTTATTTTGCACTTTTTTACGTTCCCTCTCTCTAAAACAAGAAATTTCTTCAAACTTCATCTTCTCCATTTTTCTTCATTTCTTCTGCAATCAACAATGGCGTCTTCCACTGCTCCCCAAATCGCAAGTAAAGATTCCAAAAAATCCAAAAGCTTACCACCTGTCCACAAGATCCTTGGGCCAAAGGTAGTGGGGAATCAACAGTACATACCGAAGCCTCCAAATGAAGAGGAGAAACGCAACATTTATCAGTCTCAGGTACTCATTCTTATCTTAATTTCTGGTAAATCCCATGCCATACTAGGACCCTTACCTGATTTAAAATTAGACCCGGTGAAAGTAAAAGAATTTTTCCCAGCCTATCACCGTTACAAACCCATAGCTAGTGGGGTTAGGCCTAGAACTGAAAAAGAAAAAGCCATAGACGAGAAATCCACTGTTGATGGTCAAGGTTCACCTTCTGAAGAACCCATAAGTTTAGAATACCTGAATCACGCTAGAATTTTTAGATCTTGTCCCCTGTCGAAAGATCCTTCTGACTACTTAGCTTGGCTGGCGAAGATTGAAAAAGTTAAAGCTAGCTTTTAGAAAGATATAGGGATATTCGACTTAATTCAACTGTCGAAAGTAGGACCAGGTTATTGTCCCAATATGCTCTTGGCTTCCCTCTACTTCTGGGATAACACCTATAACAATTTCCAACTTCCCTGTGGGATGGTTACTCCTTCCCTTTTCGACGTAGCTGCCATTACTGGCCTCAGCCCTCTAGGAGTAGATTATGATCCCAACGTGTTGTGTGAAGATTCTATAGGATTCAACACAAACAAAGCCACCTTCACAGCTTATATTGCCAACTATCATGATCAAGAGACTAAGGAAGTTTCTGACCAAGAGCATGTAGTTTTCCTAGCCCTTTGGCTGTCGAGATGTGTCTTTTGCTCTAGGTCACTCCAAGAAGCCAAACGCTACATCACTATAGCTAATCAGCTTCATGCTGGGCGTCGATTATGCCTGAGTGAGATGATCTTAGCCAAACTTTACGAATCCCTGGGCGAAGGTGTCACTTTCCTGAAGATTACCAAGAATAAGGGCAACCTTCTTTTGTCAGGACCATTTTGGCTTCTGCAGTTATGGCTCAATGCCAGCTTTGAAACCTCTCTCCCTATCAAAAATGCTATGAAGGAGGATTCTTTAAAGGACAGGAGGGTCGAAGGGACCAGATTGGTGCAGTTAACTCCCACTGACGAAGGGCTAAGCCTCCAACAAGCCTTTACTAGCTACGTCATGATGTTCGCCAAACGCTACAACTTCACTCCCAGTATGGCCCCTTTCGCCAACAAGGTGATTGGACCAGAATGGTTCACCAAAAAACTGCCTGTGGAGTCGAAGACTGAAGAAGATGACTTCCTCAATGTCTGGGAATCCTTTCTGACACCTAGACTTCTGGCTTCCAGAATTAGTCCTGGGAAATCAAAGATCTCTTTGGTTGCTTACCAGCCCAACTGTGTCTCTCGACAGTTTGGGTTAATTCAGATACAACCTAAACCCCTCTTTTCCAAAAAAGGGTCCCTCATTCACTACAACATGTTTCACAATGAAGAAAAATGCTCAGAATTACTGGAGAAGTATTCTAACCTGGTTGAGATTCAACCAGTGGTCTTCCGACCATCCTTCGTTTGTACTTAGGAATTCGACGAATGGTGGAAAGATTACTACACCACCCAGTTTTTCGACGTGCCTTCCTTCAACACTCTTCTAACTAAAGCTTTTACACTTGTGCAGGACAGGACCAAAAAAGGTATTTCGACACACTTCAAAGAAATCCAAGCGTTCCAAAGATACTTTGAAACTGCCTATAGGCCTAATGAACTTAGTCGAACCATAAGCGAAGCAGCAGTTGCTTTGAAACACAAATTTACCAGAAAACTGGATGAGTTAAAACTACCTGCATATGTTCGACCAGAACAACGTTATGAGGTAGCCTTTAAACTCTATCGACCAAAATTTCCCCTCTACCATCTGTTGAATTTGGCATGGCTTTTAGCCCTCCATTTCCAGATTGGTTTACTTGTGGGGATTCTATGAAACTTCTTCGCCAAGAATACCAAAAATGTGCTAAGCGAGTCGTTCCGACTAAGTACACCTTGGACAATTTCAAAGGCCACCTGCATATTGGCATAGAACACGTTCGCGTGGAAACTCCTATATATGAAGGTGTGGAATGAGAAGATGTTCGATCTCACTTTTTATTTATTTACACACGTATATGTTAATTTATGTTTGACCCTTTTCTTCCTTTCTTTTCTAGCTATCAAGATTACGACCAAGAAGTCAGCTACTGGCGAAACGTCAACTGTCGGAGATGCATAAACCCAAAAAGATACTACCAAGACACCTTTGGCAAAGGTATTACTTTACTTCTCTTTTAGGTCAACGCATATTTTCTCATTTTCTGACATACTAATAAAATCTCTTTTGTTCCACAGGGACGTCGAAGACCTCCATCGACGCCAAAGAAAAGAAAGGAAAAAGAACCTGAAGTCAAAGCTGTCGACACCGATGATGGCGACGAATCACCAGACCAAGTGAAGCCTTCAAGGAAGAAAACAAAACAACCAAACCTCAACCACAAAAACCTCCTGCTCCTAGAATATTGGAAAAAACTCCCCTCAAAAATCCTGACGAGAAAGTTACCCCTGCTCCAGCAGAAAACGAAAGCTCTAGTCTTAGGATCAAGATTCCCAAGGCATGGCTTTTTTTTCCTTTTTTTTATTATAGTTCGACGCTAAAAGGCAGTTTACTTATGTTACCTCTCTTAACTCATTTATCTTCCAGGTCCTTGTCGATACTCACGGGCATCCCATGGTCCAAGTTCTCCCAAAGACTAGCAGTGATCCTACCTACAAGCCAACCAGCGTCTCCAAACCTTCTCCTAAGGATTCGACAAAGGAATCAGCCACTGAAGTGAATCAGCCCACCGCTGCCTCTAAACAAATTCAAGACGTAGTGGAAGAAGAAACTGGTCCTGAGGCTGACGACTTAGTCGACATCGGTGGGGACACTGTGATGCCTACTGCAGCGCTCACCACAGATAATGATCCTGAAGACCATTCTCCCTTCAACTTACAAGGTGCTGACGAAGAGAAGGATAAGGAGGTTGAAACTGATAGCGAAGAGGAGGAAGAGAAAGTAGACGAAGAGCCACCAACTCTCACAGCTGCTACGGACGAAGAAGGAGACAGCGACAAAGAGGACCTCGGTGATCCAAAAAAAACTGCTTCGACCGCTACAACTTCGACTCGACTCTCTCAAGAGGAGCTTGATAATCTGAAGGTGCAAAGACCATTTGAGTACCTAAAGGCCATGCTTAGTTCCCGCTATAATTTTGCTGATACTACCGTCATTAGTTCGACCACCTCAGGAACTACTTCTGACGCCAAGTCCATGGACGAAATGCTGACCCACATTCAACAAAAAATCCTCAACATTGACTTATTTCAACTTTTGGAGAATGACTCTTCTGCTCACTTTGACCTAAAAAAGATCTTAAAGCAAATTAATGTTCTGGAGGCTCCTCCTGAAGTTACTGATGTTGTGCTGGACCTAACTACTCTGATAGATCTTGTAGTGACAGACTTTAACCGGCTTCGAGATTACTCTAAGAAGCTCGACAATAAGACAGAAACCCAACTTGCTGAGTGGGATGCTGCTTCAAGTTCGTCCAACAAAGTAACTGAACTGGAAAGAGCATCTGAGTAAAACAAGAAAGAAGCAACTTTGTGTGGTGAAAACATCCTCAAGTGGAAGAAAAAAATTTATGTTCTTCAAAACAAAATTTCTCAGGCGGAGAGGCGTCAAGAAGAACTGCAACAAATCAATCAAGAGGAAATAACTAAAGAGCTTGAAGTTGGGGTGCACCATGTTGATAGGGCCCGAAAAATTGGTGAGGAAATCGAGGAACTTTTGAAGGGCAAGGCACTTTGTGAGCATCGTATTCAAATCCAGAAATCCAAATTTGAAAAGATGAAAGAATCTTTCCCCGTTTAAACATTTGTAATTTTTATTTGGCCTTTTTAAGGCCTTTTTTCTTTGTAATGACATTGGAGCTACTTTATTTGGCGAAAAAAATTTCAATCCACCATGTTGTTTTTTCTGCGTGATTATTCGACTACTATTTTTACTTCTTGTAATGTGGGCTTGTATTTTTTCAAATATTTCCCGTTTATTTTTAATATTTGCTTATCTTTATCCAATTCTTCGATTTCATAAGCGGCATTGGAAAATACTCGTATGATTTGAAAAGGTCCTTCCCACTTAGGGGACCATTTTCCCATAAGCCTATCTTTTCGATCCATGGGGAGAATCACTTTCCACACAAAGTCACCAATCGAAAAGGCTTTATTTTTCACTTTTTTATTGTAGAATTTCTCCACTCTTTCCTTTTGCCTTTTCAATAAGTCTAACACGTTTAATCTTTCTTCGTCTAAATCCACTAATTCGTCTATCATCATATTCCAATATGCATCTGCTGGGATTTCGTGATGTCTTTGAATTCTTATTGACTGCAAGTATATTTCAACGGGTAAGACCGCATCGTGGCCATACGTTAGTCGGAAAGGTGTAGTATTTGTAGCTTCCTTAGGAGAGGTTCGACAAGCCCTTAGAATTTGGTCCAAAGTTTTGTGCCAACTCTTTGGTTTTCTTCCCACATGTTTCCTTATTAAACCAATTATAACCTTGTTTGCTGCTTCGACCTGACCATTGGCTTGAGCGTAGTATGGCGTTGATGTGAGAAGTTTGAAACTCATTTCCTTCGCGAATGCTTGCATATTTTTACCAATGAAAAGAGATCCTTGATCCGTTTTTATTGTCTCTGGGATACCGAACATGTATATGATGTGTTTTCGAATGAATTCGATTACTGCTTCTTGATCCACGTTTCCTAAGGGTATGGCTTCGATCCATTTCGTAAAATAATCGATCCCAACCAAAATAAACTTCTGGCTTTTTGAAGAAGCCAGTCGAATTTCTCCAATCAGATCCAAAGCCCAACCTCTAAAAGGCTAAGGCTTTATTATAGAATGTAATTCACTTGCAGGAACATGTGGTATCCCTGCGTGTATCTGGCATTCTTGACATCCTTTCGCGTATTCGACGCAATCTTTTAACATAGTTGACCAATACATTCCCTGTCGGAATAATAACGACTTCATCTTATGGCCTTCCTGGTGTGCACCACATGCCCCGCTGTGTACATTCGACAAAGCTATGTATGCCTCAGATTCGCCTAAACACTTCAGTAGTATTCCTTCCGGAGTTTTCTTGAATAGTTCATTTCCCAAAATCACATAACTCAAAGCTCCATACCTGATTTTTCGTTCGACTGGTCCTGTTGGGTTTTGCAGGTACTCTACTATAGGCTTTCTCCAATCTCCAGTCATTGAATCGTCTATGTTAAAAATTTCAAAATTTTCTTCGTCACCGTATCCGAGCTTTATCGTCTCCAAATCTGACGGGGATAATCTAGCTGACACTACTCTTCCTCTAACTTCAATAGCTTTCTGCAACTTTTCCTTCGATACTTTGTACCCTGAAGCTATCCACGCTAAATCATTTGCTTCCTGATTTTCTATTCGCGGGACATGTCGAATTGTAACCATATCGAACTTTTTTAAGAGTCGATTAGCTATTACAAAATACATGATTAAATTCTCCTTAATGCATTTGTATTACTTTGTTATCTGCTTTATGACTAACTCAGAGTCACCCATTATTTCGACCCGAGTTGCCCCCAATTCCAACAAGATTTCAAGTCCTGCTATCAAAGCCTCATATTTTGCCTCGTTATTTGAGCAGAGGCCTTCGACTTTGTACTTGAATTTTGTTGGAATTTTGTTAGGAGAAATAATAAGAACCCATATTCCAGTTCCATTTTTATGACTCGAACCGTCGAAGTACAACTTCCAGGGTTCCAGTTCAATATAGTCTAAAGACTTTTCGTTTAGTGCGTGGTCGACTATAAAATCAGCCACTACTTGTCCTTTGACAGCCTTTAAAGGCAAATATGTCAAAGAATACTCAGTCAATGCTAATGCCCATTTTCCAATTCGACTGTGCAAGATTGGTTTAGATAACATGTATTTTATAACGTCAAAATGAGAAGAAACGTAAACATCAACTGGTTTTATATAGTGCTTCAATTTCATACAAGAAAAGTATACACATAAACACAACTTTTCAATCACACTATACCTAGTTTCCGCATCGTTCAAGACCCTACTGAGGTAGTAAATGGCTCTTTCGACGCCATTCTCATCCTCCTGAGCCAACATGCTCCCTAAAGTCTTGTCCGACGCAGATATGTACAACCTCATACTTCTACTTCTACAAGGCGACACTAAAATTAGAGGATATGTCAGGTACTCCTTGATCTTGTCGAAGGCATCTTGCTGCTCCTGCCCCCATTCGAAGTCTTCCTTCTTTAGTCGAAGTAGAGAGGAAAAGGCTTGCGTCTTCCCACTAAGGTTGAAGATAAACCTTCTGAGAAAGTTGATCTTGCCAAGTAAAGACTGCAACTCCTTCTTTGTAGATGGCGATTTCGCCTCCATTATTGCCTTGGCCTTGTTTTGATTGATTTCGATCCATTTCTTGTGGACCACAAAGCCTAGGAAGTCTCCCGCCTGCACACAAAACGCACATTTGAGAGGATTCATTTTCAGACCAAACTTCCTCATCCTTTCAAAGGATTGTCGAAGATGGTCTATATGACTTTTCCCTGAAACGGACTTTACAACAATATCGTCAATGTAAATCTGCATAAAATCCTCAATGAAATCGTGAAAAATTGAATTCATTGCTCGCTGATATGTTGCCCCAACATTTTTTAAACCAAAAGGCATTACCACCCATTCGTAAGTGCCTAAGGCTCCAGGGCATCGAAATGCCTTTTTTAGAACATCTTCCTCAGCAATAAAAATTTGATTATAACCAGAGTACCCATCAAGCATACTAAGGTACTCATGTCCTGCGGCAGAATCGACAAGCATTTCCGCCATTGGCATAGGATATTCATCCTTTGGGGTAGTTGAATTCAAATCTCGAAAATCAATGCATACCCTCAACTTGCCATTTTTCTTTATTACATGAACTATGTTAGCAATCCATTCGACATACCTGGTTGGACGGATGAACTTGCACCTGAGGAGTCTTTCGACTTCTTCTTTAATCTTCGAGAGGATTTCTGGGGCGAATCTCCTTGGAGTTTGCTTAACAGGTTTCCTCTCAGGTTTTATTGGCAACCTTAATTCGACCAAGATCCTATCTAGCCCAGGCATTTTGTCGTAATCCCATGCGAAACAATCTTTGAATTCTTTTAGCAACTGGACTATTTCGATCTTGAGTTGGGGGCTTATTTTTGCACTGATATAAGTTGGTCGTTTCTCTGCTCCTGACCCCAAGTCGATTTCTTCGAGTGGATCATGTGCCATCATCTTGATATTTGCTGCTAAAGGATCCTTTTCGAAGCCCAATGGCTCATTGTCATAAATCGCGTCAAGCCTCTGGTTTTGCAAATCTCCTAGATCTTTATCTGGAGGATCCCTATTAGAATCATTTTCAAGACATTGTTGATCTGCTTCGATTTGGTTGGCTTCGACAGCCATATACTTTACTTCGGCCTCCAAGGCCGCTTTGAGTTTGTTCTCGGCTATATAAGCCGTCATCTTTTCGAGAACTAGTGACTCACTCATTGTCACTAAATTCGTTGCCCCATCCAGTTGGCCGGATGTGTGAGGTTCCAAAAATGTAGTCTTCTTCGCCAACTACCTCTCTGTCCCACTGAAACCCGTGGGTAGAATGAAGGTATAATGAGCAAAAAGCATTATCTGTTGGCGTCATGTCGAAGGTGGCTGGGCTACAAGGAGCTATGTGAGCCAGATTCCTGTCGAAACTTCTCCTATCCACCTGGTTCAATTCAGCCAAAAAATAACTCTGGTCAGCCTCTATATTTTCGACAATCCCGTCTGCGCGCCAAATTGTTATTCGCTGATGCATTGACGAAGGGACGACACCAATGTCATGTATCCATTCCCTACCTAAGAGAAGGTTATAATTCGCTTTTGATGCAATCACCATAAACATTCTTGGCCTCGTGATGGTTCTGACAGTTAAATCTACCTGTATCACACCCATAGTGGTTCCTACTTTCCCTTCATAATTCGACAAAACCATGTTGTGAGGTTTGGTGTCAGAATCGTCTTTTCCAATTTTCTTAAGCATATAATGCGACATCAAGTTGACGGCCGCTCCTCCATCGACCAGAATCTTATTCACCCCTATGTTACCCACTTTTCCTTTTATAAATAGGGGTTTCAGGTGGTTCCTCATTGAGTCATCTGGCCTTTCGTAAAATGCATTTTGTTCTTCAACGCATTCATTGTTCATGATATAGTAGCAAACGGGCCTGTGTCTGGCCGTTTCGACCTCCAAAGCTTCGTCTTCCTCTTCGACTTCCATTATTTGATCATACTCCCTAGGGAGCACTGAAGCAACATTACATGTTACATCAAATGATGCCTCTGACTCTGAGTTAAAATCGTCTGTTATTTCATCATCCTTGGTCACTGCTTCCTTTGATGCTTCTTGCACTAGAGCGGCAGGTGGCTTTTCAAACTTCACTCCTTCCATCTGAGTCGAAATCTGAACGTTGCTGCTGGTTTTTGGCTTATCTTTCCCTGCAGCTTCCTTCTCAGCCTTCTTTCGACGTTGGTATCTCCTCCATTGTGACCTCGTCATAGGATTCTTGCCCTTATAATTTTCAGAAGGGTAAGTCACCCTTTTGGATTTTTGGAATTCTTTTCTATATGACATAGAGGATCCCCGTTGTACTTCGAAGTCCTTCCATTTTCCTTGCCCCTGGGCTTGTCGGATTGGATTAACCCACCTATCATCTAGAGCTTTGGTTGTTGGTTTGAATGTGTTAGGGCGTCTTTCGCCTAACCTCTCCCTGTTTTGGTCCCCTATTCTGGGATCGAATCTTTCTCCATAAGGCCTCCAATTTCCTCTTCTCCTTACCCTCTCCATTCCCTATAAGTTTTGTGCTGCCTTTTTGTCGAAGACGGCGCTACAACGAGGGCAAAGCATCACCTCAGACCTTTTCCTCTGGCATCTATAAATAACATCTGCCAGATTTTCTTCCTCCCTAGGGTAAGCCACTTTCTGGTATTCCTCCCGTCGACGTTCTTCGTCAACTTGCATCGATGCGTTCTGAGCCACGTCGACCATGTTTATATTGGCAGGTGATCCTGTGTCCAGGCTCAACTTATTCATCTTCAAGCTAAGGCCTTCATTGACCTCATGTTCCTTCTTCATTCGATTGAAGTCCTCAGAGATTTTCTTTGTCAGAACCTTTGGGAGTGGACTCCTGGCAACTTGTAGGCTGACGAATCCGACAACTTTGTCTTTTGGATCCTCCATGGTTCTTCGGAGAATACCAACAGTAGCTTGTCTGCAAAAACCTTCAGCAGTTCCTTCGTTGATTTTGGCGAAACCCTCAGTAGTTTCATTATTGACTACGTCGAAACCCTCAGTAGTTTCATTACTGACTATGTCGAAACCCTCAGTAGCTTCGTTGTTGACTATGTCGAAACCCTCAGTAGCTTCGTTGTTGATGCCCTCAGTGGCTTCAGTGTTGACTTTGTCGAAACCCTCAGTAGTTTCGTTGATGTAGTTCTCGATGATCTTTACGCCAAGGTCTTCAGTACCCTTGACCATCACTGACTGGTCCACGCAATCAGTTGTGACTTCGACCATGTCACCTTTGTAAGTGGGGTCTTCAGCAACCTCCACCATATTCACGTTGTTATCGAAGCCATCAGTAGCCTTCATCATATCCATCCTATCGTCGAAGCCTTCAGCAACTTCAACCATATTCACTATGGATGGCTCAACATAGTGGGCCTCCACCACCTGCAAGGAGTTTGAATCCACCTTCGCTTGGGATTTCGACTTATCACCGAATTTGAGCCTTCCATCTCTTATTGCATTCTGCACTAGATCCTTGAAAAGGAAACATTGAGACGTTTTATGACCCAAAAAATTGTGATATTTGCAAAAACATCTCTTTTTCTGTTGCTCTAAAGGAGGCACCTTAGTACCAGGAGGCACTATCATTTGGCCATCCTTGACCAATAAATCAAATATTTCGTCACATTTTGTAACGTCGAACGTATAAGTTCTTTTAGGGAACTTGTCGTTCTTCTCCGATTCGATTGGATTTTTTTCATTTGACGGAGCCAAGACTTTGTAGACATAAGGCGGACCTTGTTTTAACTCCGCCAGATCTACCTCTTGTTCGTCGAAATTTGATGATTCCTCCTCATCATCATCCTCACAAACTCCGACATATGCTACCCTTTCTTTCCTATTTTTATTAACCCTAGCTTTTTCGGCTTTTAGTCGTTCGACCTGTCTAACCCTATCAGCCAATTGGGCCATGTCTCTTAAATATTGGGTGTCTAATTTCTTCCTGATGGAATAGTCGAGGCCACCAGCGGCCATTTCGACTAACTCATGCTCTGGCACTTGTGTGAAACACCTTGCCTTGAGCAATCTGAACCTATTCAAATAGTCATCAATTGGTTCTGAGAATTTTCTCTTTACGCTAGCCAGTTCTTTCAGACTTATCTTCGCCAGCCCCATGTAAAATTGTTCATGGAATAACCTCTCCAACTGGGTCCAGGTATGTATCGAATTCGCGGGCAATGTGGTAAACCAAGTGAAAGCATTCTTCGTCAAGGAACTAGGAAAATATTTTATTCTCAAATTCTCATTTTGCGCTATTTCGTCTGCTTCCATTAAGTATCGCGCCACATGTTCGACCGTCGATTCACTGGTATCCCCTGAAAATTTTGTGAACTTGGGAACTTTCCATCTATGGGGCAATTCTTGCTGCAAAATATATTCCGATAAAGGGGAGGTATAACTGGGTCTTTGTAATCCCAAATTAATACCATTTCGTGTCATAATTCTTTCGACCATGGCAGCCAAATTATTCTCCGCCGGCATATCATTACAACGCATTTGTTATGAAATTCTGGTATAACAGACCCAGATGTCACATAACACGTCGAGACATCTGGTCTGTTATCAACAACATATACAAGACAAATAAAGAAGTTGTTGAAAAGTAAAGTGCACACAAGAATTGTTCACCCAGTTCGGTCTAACAACCTACATCTGGGGGCATACCAAGCCAGGAAGGAAGTTCACTATCAACAGTATCAATTCATAGACCCTACAATCAACACACTTGTTGATGATCTACTCACTTAATCACTACCCAATGACCCTTATACCTAAGTCCACCCTAGATAAGAGACTTCATCTCACTTCCAATCATCGCAATGATGTCTAGCAGTCAACACCTCAGCCACTGCATCAACATCTTAATTTCCAACAACTCTTCAATCACAAAAAAGTAGAAGACACACTTCAAAGAAACACAATCATCATTGCTTAAAAGCTCATAGATGATTGACAAATACAACTCAACTAAACAGTCTAACTCTAAGTACGAAACAGTACCAGAGTGGCTCACAACGTCACACAAACCCTAATGATCTATATTTTGGACCCCTTCTTATTCTAGGTTACAAGCAGTTTATTTATAACTTTTTCCCATCTGGATTTGGGCTTCTAATCACAGCATTTCAGCTGCTACAAATCTGCAAAAGATTCTCCTACAAAATAGGTCTCCAATCAAATCCTTCCTAATTTATCTCCATAATTAGAAAGTCATTACTCTTCAATATTCTTCTTGATCCTGACTTGAATCTTCCAGACCTATAAAACAGCGCCACATAGGATAACATAATATTCCCAGAAACATTCCTCACAGGGTTTGGGCATTAGCAAATCGTAGATTTGATTCACAATTAAAAACAGATTTAAACTTCAAATCTTTTTGCCCTAAAAATAGCAACAAAATATACTCCACAAAGTAACAGAAAACGATTGCTTCAGAATAAATCTGCTCCATGAATTTCGCATGCAATCACTCAACAAAAACTCACAGGTTGCAAATAACGTGCAACCAATAAAACATAACATTCTTAACAGAATGTTCTATCAACAGATGTTAAGACATCAGTCTTGACATCATGCACACAGTCCTGCAACATTCAGATAAACCACCTGCAGAAGGTTAGAAACACATGTTAAGACATCAAGCATGACATCTTGATGCAACACTTTGTTTTACCAAAATTGCTGCCAATTTCAGAACTAACAATCTCCCCCTTTGGCAAATTTTGGCTAAAACAATATCAGCACACATCAGAGATACCGGCAGAGAACACATATCAGAGAACCTGCAGCAGAAACACAACACACCAGACAACCACATCTAACCCAGAAAATCCAATGCACACATATCATTATTATGCCAACATTACTAAGCCACACTACTTTCCCCCTTTTTAGCCATAATTGGACAAACTCCACTAGGAAACTTCCATACCCACCAGAACAACTAAGAAACATTCAGAACAAATCCATAGAGAAGAGAGTACATTAATACAGACCAAGCACAAAACGTTCCAAAGGCAAACTCTGAATCATCCAACCAACATACTCAGAACAGAACCTTGGGGTAAATGTACACACCAGGTCTAAACTGTCATGTCCACCATGAACTTCACCAAAAACACAATGTCACGACATCTTGTCTGACCAAAGCCACAAACAATCTTGATAAACAACTGCACTACTTTAACAACAAAAGATCAACTCCCCCTATCTAAGATACCCAGTGCTCCTTTGCAAGAAGAACACCTTTAATGAATGGAAAACATAAGACTCATCTTCATGTCTTCAAGAGCACACCCTCTGTTTAACACACCTGCTGAACACATTCACCTACTGCTTGACCCTCAAGCAAACCATGTACCACAACAGTACATAAATCAGATAGAAGCTTGTGTTATCTGGAGACAAAAACCATAACATTCTGAATAGAATGTTCTATCAGCAGATGTTAAGACATCAGTCTTGACATCATGAACAGAATCCAGCTGCACTAAGAAAAACACCACATTCCAAAAACAGAATCTCCAAGCTCCCCCTTAAGCCAAGGAACAAAAAAAAAAACAGAAAACCAAACAACCACCACAACACACAGAATTCTACACTACAACACTCTCTACTCTCCCCCTATCTTTCTCAACATATGCTTCTTCAGCAAGAAACACCCCAAAATCACCAATGATATTCCATGACACCTTTATGATCATATAGTAAGAAAGTACCAGGATCACATCCTTGTACTACAACCAACAAACTCTTGGATTGAGACCAAAATCACCATTGATCTCTCTCATCCAGAAACCATCCATACCATGTACAAATCCACCTTGAATTTTACAGCCATAGACATTCTTGTTCCTTGAGAAACAATCCAATAGAATCAGGAATGCTTCACACAATCATCCACAAGATCTGAAGCACAAACACATTGCCTTCCACTACACTCTAAGTAAAGTCCTCTTACTTTGAATTAATGACACACACCAAGACAAGTGTGACATCTCCCATCAACAAAGACCCCTACAGAGTTCTTCCAAAAATTGCAGAGAAAAATACATTCTCCCAGACACAAACAAAACTGTCCTTCAGACTCCTCCTCAGAAGCATGTGCGCACATGATTCAAACAATTAGCTTCACATGGCTAGAACCATACATGTCCTATTAAGAACACACCAAGCCGCCATCCAGCAGTCTAATGTCATAGCATGTTATCTGACATTATATCCTCATAAGAGGCAACCAATCTCCACAAGCTTGATCAGCATGCAAGCTTCACAATATATGCACCTTTGCAGCAAAATCCATAGACAAGTACTCCCCCTGTCATGGATAACCAATGCTCTTGATGGAGATGAACATTTGAGAATCATACCTTCCCACATTTGCTGAGCACATCCACATACTGTACTTTCACTCCCGGAGAACACATCCAATTATCCTGACTGGTTTGATACTTCTCACAACCTCCACAACTTCTCAGCTTACTTGAAAGCTTTACTGAGATCCAATCTCTTCAATAGATACTTGCAGTACAACCAGCCAAAAGTAACTCCCTCTTTATAGCCACCAGTTTGCAAAGCATATCAATACAAGACATAGAACATCCAGAACAGGGCACCTCAGATCTAATTCCTCTGCCAAAAAAAACTTTCTAATCAGATCACATCACCTGACACAATTCCTCTGCCATTACATCCACTAGTAGTTGTTGATACTAGTGAAGTCTTCAAAAATAGTAGACAAGTTTTGCCAGAACATACCACTAAAAAATGATCAGAATCTCCACATTCAAATCACATAGTCAGAAACACCTCTTCTGACAATAATGCTTGAGCAATCATCTTCTAAATATAACCATCAACAAACATGATGTTACAACATCATTTGGGACATCAGCTTCCCATCACCATTCAAAGGACTCATTATGCATATAAGTCCTTCAAGAAGCTCCCAATAAAACACTTCCACGACAGCTTATTCTAGTTAACATAAACACCTAAACATCATAGAGAGAAATAAGCTTGCACACCCTCTCTGAATCAAAGAATTCAGACTGCAGACTTGCATACTCACATCCGGTAAATACTTAGCTCCCGTCAAAGTATTTATCATTAGTCAGATGCACACCCTTATCAGAGGACAGACAAATACTCAGCCCCCGTCAAAGTATTTATCATTATTCAGATAAGACTACCTTCTCACACAAGGTAGAACAATTGGTCTGACATTCTTCTATCGCACACATCAGGCATCTGCTGATTCTTCTTCATGACATACCATCATGACAACCATTCATACCACAAAAGCATTCACACCACAATATCATTCCAGATTAGATCAGTGTCTTGACCTTTCACTCCATCCTGAGCTAAACAAACTTCCTTGACTGAGGAAGCAATGAACTGAAATGATGTTTCAACATCAGTTCCGACAACAATCTAAATCACATGGATTTTACTATGGATTTGAAGATAGCAACCATAGTAATCCACATACATCTCTTGTAAGGGACACAAGAGGATCAACCATCAGTAGCTGATCAACCTTCAAAACCAGATCATACACACATGTAGGAACCTGCATACTCTACATCTCAAGAATCTTTTTCTCAAACTTCTAATGTTCAGACCCCCTGTCTGACTTTGAGATGTTAGATGCCATCCTTCTGCACCTAAAGAGGAGATTCCCTATAACAGGTTTAAGGATGCACTTCAATCCTTGCAAAAAATGTTCCATTATATGAGGACACCACATAACTGAACTCCAGCTTAAGTAGAAACTTCTCATGCAAATGCCCGGGAACCATAATCCTTTGGTCCCAAAAAAACACCAACTCCTCCTTGCTCCAAACACAAATCTGAAATGCTCATCCTAGAAGGTTTGGAGGACATTCCAACAATGAAGACACCAGTCAACCAGTTAGGTTAATACACCTCCTCTAAGCACAGCCCTTTGAGTTTCTCTTCCACTAGAACAAGAGTTTCATGCTCTCATAGACTTGATAGTGATATCAAGTTTGAGTAAACAACCTCCATCCTATTTATGAGAAACACCACCAGACATATTGAGAAAACTAAATTCTCAATACAAAGATGTCAAGTCATTATGTCTGATATTTATTCTAGTTCTTCCAACATCAGATGAAGGATTCCCCATTATTAACTGCTAAGAACTCTTGAGGGAATTATTCATTCTCCCCTCCAATAGCTGCACATCCTATGGTTGGTACACACACAGAACTCCTTTCAACCACAATTTTCTCCATGGCCATAAACAAGATTGCATACATCTGGCCGCTTTGATCAGAAGGAACTTTCAGATTTCAGAGAAAATGTCCTTGAAATTTGAGCTTGACCTTCACAAAAACAAACAGCCTTTGTACTCCTACTCACTTGGATCAGAGATACACTAATCCAATGAGTGACACTATGTTGTTCATCTCTTGACCAGCACACTTATCTAACACATGTTTCTTGAAAGAAACTTCTTAGACACACAACCCAGGTGCCTCATCTTCCAAGCCAGGAGTAGGTTCCAAACATATGTGATCAATTCACATTTGTTTAGCCCCCAAGCATCTGTTATGCCATACCTTAATCCAACAAGATTCTACACAATCTGCTGGTTTTATGTTCCAACATCTGGTAGGACATAAGTTCCCTTCTCAAGAAACACACCAAGAGATCCTTTATCAAAGCCCAGAGATTGGCCTCATAGGGTTGGAAGCAAGAATAAATTGCTTCTAACTTTCTTCAGATCTCTTTTCAACAAGCTCATATAAAAGTTCCTTTATGAGTGGACTTGATATGAACCTCAAGTATCTTTGACAACTCTAACAAGCTAGTTGAGGATATCCTCAAGTATCACCACACCATGTGATACACCTTCAGAGGAGAACAGAGTGATGCAGCCTTAACATACAAAACCACAAGGAGTTTTCTGACAGATACATATGCAGTGGAACACAAATAAAGAAAACCCCTCTACAACCTTCAGACAAAACTTAATAACCTTTGCACAAACACCACACTCCAGGTGCAACAGGTCAGCATAGGTTGAAAATAAATCACCCTACAAAGCAGCTCACCACCAAAGCTACACGCCTGACAACTTCAAACAGAGCCAATACACACCCTATCATGAATAGTCCATCCTCCACTTCAAGGGACCATTCAAACAACATATGAACTGACCAAGTCCATTCAACTTCTCAACAAAACTATTTTCCTTACACATGAACCAGAAAGTATCTTCCCTAGGATCACACCCAGAAAAACGAACAGGATGCCTGCTCTGATACCAATTGAAATTCTGGTATGACAGACCCAGATGTCACATAACATGTCGAGACATCTGGTCTGTTATCAACAACATATACAAGATGTAGACAAATAAAGAAGTTGTTGAAAAGTAAAGTGCACACAAGAATTGTTCACCCAGTTTGTTCTAACAACCTACATCTGGGGGCATACCAAGCCAGGAAGGATGTTCACTATCAGTAGTATCAATTCATAGACCCTACAATCAACACACTCGTTGATGATCTACTCACTTAATCACTACCCAATGACCCTTCTACCTAAGTCCACCTTAGATAAGAGACTCCATCTCACTTCCAATCATCGCAATGAAGTCTAGCAGTCAACACCTCAGCCACTGCATCAACAACTTGATTTCCAACAACTCTTCAATCACAGAAAAGTAGAAGACACACTTCAAAGAAACACAATCATCATTGCTTAAAAGCTTATAGATGATTGACAAATACAACTCAACTAAACAGTCCAACTCTAAGTACGAAACAGTACCAGAGTGGCTCACAACTTCACACAAACCCTAATGATCTACATTTTGGACCCCTGCTTATTCTAGGTTACAAGCAGTCTATTTATAACTTTTTCCCATCTGGATTTGGGCTTCTAATCACTGCATATCAGCTGCTACATATCTGCAAAAGATTCTCCTACAAAATAGGTCTCCAATCAAATCCTTCCTAATTTATCTCCATAATTAGAAAGTCATTACTCTTCAATATTCTTCTTGATTCTGACTTGAATCTTCCAGACCTATAAAACAGCGCCACATAGGATAACATAATATTCCCAGAAACATTCCTCACAGGGTTTGGGCATTAGCAAATCTTAGATTTGATTCACAATTAAAAATAGATTTAAACTTCAAATCTTTTTTCCCTAAAAATAGCAACAAAATATACTCCACAAAGTAACAGAAAACGATTGCTTCAGAATAAATCTGCTCCATGAATTTCGCATGCAATCACTCAACAAAAACTCACAGGTTGCAAATAACGCGCAACCAATAAAACATAACATTCTTAACAGAATGTTCTGTCAACAGATGTTAAGACATCAGTCTTGACATCATGAACACAGTCCTGTAACACTCAGATAAACCACCTGCAGAAGGTTAGAAACACATGTTAAGACATCAAGCATGACATCTTGATGCAACACTTTGTTTTACCAAAATTGCTGCCAATTTCAGAACTAACATGTTGTATAATATTGTCAGCATTTTGGTTTCGATTTATTAGCAACACTCTTGGTTCTTGTTGAACATGGATTTCGACCCCAGGGGGTTCGACTGTCCCTCCTTGGTTCAGAACTTCCGCCTGAGGGACGTTTGGTTACCTTTGGTTTATGGTATGTTCTTCTTCGACCGCTACCCTTGGGTTCTGAACTATTTGTTCCCTTGGGGGAGGTTGGGGGACACCGAAGAAATCAGCAATGCGCGTCATCTGAGCTACCAATTGTTGATTCGTTTGTGTCGTGTTTTGGATCAAAGGGTTGAATATAACCCCCATTTGTTGGTCTAACATCTGGACCATATCATGGTTACTCTCATCCATTTGTTGCCTGATCACTTGTGCAGAGTTATTGGTAATGTTTGGCATGTAAGTTTGATACCCCGTTCCTAAAGGCTGGCTAATTCGACCCATATGGTTCACACCAGAACCAGACCCTTGCAAGGGCGAAGTTATGTTCATTGTTGGATCCGTAAATGCTGATGGCGCGTTATGCAAACTTGCCATTACTGAAGTTAGCATTCCATATGGTTGTTCTCGATTTAGAGGCATCGAAAACCCAGATATAAAGGATCTGTATATACCACCTGAAGGGGGAGGAGTCATTTGAGGCATTTGGGGTCCCATAGTTGAAAAACTAGGCGCACTCTGGGGAATTAAAAGCACAGGCGTCGAACCTGCTGTTGATGGATTAGCCTCAGACACTGATATTGAGGCCGTATTGCCCCCAGTCGAGGGATTAGGGGGTGGTATTTCATTATTCATAGGATTCTGATTTTCTGCGTACTCGTCTTCTTCTGGGTCTTTCTTCGTTGTTTATGGCCATTTTACCACTTCTTAGTCTCATACAACAAAACGAAGAAAAATTTCTTACGAGTAAAGTGTGAAATGAAGGTTTTTCAAATGTTAATAGCACAAGGTCCCACTGGGCGTGCCAATTTGTTTGCTTGGAAAATTCGCAAACAACTGCTGATCTCCTAATTTATGGAAAATTAGTTTACTTACAGGACCGATCAAACAAATCCTAGGACAATGTGCTTTAACAATTTTGGCAATTTACGTTAGAAAACCTTTTGTTTATTGAATTCATCATAGTTTTCACCAATTTTGTATTTTTTCGACAAAAGTAACAAAACTTTGCTCCTTAAAATAAATGGCGAAATGTAAACAACTTGCAAGTAAGAAAATGGCAGAAAAGTAAAGGAAATTGTAAATGAAGAACTTAAAAATTTTATTAAAATGCAAGGAATGAAAACTGGTGTTTTTCAAACGTACATTTTCTCAGTAACTACTATTTTCTCTCTCACGGTTACTTTGCGTATTTCTTGAGTGATTTGTACAAATTCTGAACACACCGGAAATCTAGCACTAAGACTCCCTATTTATATACAATCGAAATAACCACCAATAATAGCTATTTCTCCTAATGGCGACAAATGGCATTCTGCATGCATTCGTCTACTAGATGCGTTCCACGTGTCCAATTTCAAAAGCGAAACTCCCTCCTAAAATTTGAATTTCAAACATCCGTCGAATGGGGCACATTTCTATTTTGTCGAAATATTCCTCATACTTAGAAAGATCTGCCAATGCTTTCCCTAAGTACTATTTGTCTTTGACTTGCTTTTCCCATCAAAAACCTTCTAGTCGAAATGTCCTGTCGAATTTTCGACTTCGCTCTTGAACAATTATCTTGGCGTCGAAATTAGCAACCTACAGTAATGCGCCCACAACCTTTCAAAGATGCATGATGGCAATCTTTGCCGACTTTATAGACAATATAATGGAAGTATTTATGGATGACTTCTCTGTCTATGGGGAAAGTTTTGAAGGATGTTTGTCGAACCTAGAAATGGTACTCGAATGTTGTGTTAAAGTCAATCTAGTGTTGAATTGGGAGAAATGTCATATCATGGTTCGAGAAGGAATTGTGCTTGGACATATAGTATCCAACCAAGGGATTGAAGTTGATAAAGCAAAAATTGAAATTATAGAAAATCTTCAACCTCCGAAAACTGTTAGAGAAATTTGAAGTTTTCTAGGACACGCCGGTTTCTACCGACGATTCATTAAAAATTTCTCTAAGATAGCCAAACCACTAACAGGCTTGTTAATGAAAGACGCTGAATTTATATTTGATGAGGATTGCTTGAAAGCGTTCGAACATCTAAAAAACGCTTATAACTGCACCTATTATGCAACCGCCCGATTGGAGTAAACCATTCGAAATAAAGTGCGGCGCTAGTGATTATGCTGTTGGTGCTGTCTTAGGACAAAGAAAAGACAAAAAGCTTCATGTTATATATTATCCAAGTAGAACCTTGGACAGTGCACAGATGAACTACATTACTACAGAAAAAGAACTCATGGCTGTTGTGTTCGCTTGATAAATTCCGTTCTTACTTAGTGGGAGCGAAAATAATTGTCTATACCGATCACGCCACAATTAGGTACCTGTTGAATAAAAAGGATGCTAAACCGAGAATTTTAAGATGAATATTGCTTTTGCAAGAGTTTGATCTAGAAATCAAAAATAAGAAAGGAACGGAAAATGTAGTAGCAGATCATCTTTCTAGAATCGAAGATCAAGAACCTGAGCGAGTCCCCATCAATGACGATTTTCCATATGATAGACTTGTAGCCCAGTTAGAAAGTGAAAGCGAAATGAGTGAATGCTCTTTAATTTATCATGATGCAGAAATAAATGAAGTTGTAGAATCAATATGCTCAAAGACCACACTGCCATGGTATGCTGACTTTATCAACTACCTAGCAGTTAAGGTGCTTCCACCAGATATATCCTACCAACAAAAGAAGAAATTCTTCTATGATCTTAAACACTATTATCGGGATGAGCCCCTGCTTTTCAAGCGAGAAGCCGATGGAATTTTCCGTCGATGTGTCCCTGAATCTGAAGTGAAAGATATCATATCTCACTGCCACTCTGCACCCTATGGAGGGCATGCAAGCATTTCAAAGACATGTGCAAATATTTTACAATCCGGCCTATTCTGGCCTAACCTTTGGAAGGACTTCCACATCGCGGTTACAAACTGCGACCGATGCCAGTGCACTGGTAACATTTCTAGACGCGATGAGATGCCACTAAGGGGTATTCTAGAAGTAGAAGTCTTTGATGTTTGGGGGATAGATTTCATGGGCCCTCGTCCATATCGTTAACCTAAACACTTGTCCGTGTTCATCTTTCTTTGATACCTGTAAGTATCATCTTTCGATACTCGTCCGTATCGTTAACCTAAACACTCGTCCGTGTTCATCTTTCTTTGATACCTGTAAGTATCATCTTCTGATACTCGTCTGTATCGTTAACCTAAACACTTGTTAGTGTTCATCTTTCTTTGATACTTGTAAGTATCATCTTTCGATACTCGTCCGTATCGTTAACCTAAACACTCGTCTGCGTTCATATTTTTTTTGATACCTGTAAGTATCATCTTTCGATACTCGTCCGTGTCGTTAACCTAAACACTTGTCTGTGTTTACCATTCTTTGATACCTGTAAGTATCATCTTTTGATACTCGTCTGTATCGTTAACCTAAACACTCATCCGTGTTCATCTTTCTTTGATACCTGTAAGTATCATCTTTTGATACTCGTCCGTATCGTTAACCTAAACATTCGTCTGTGTTCATTTTTCTTTGATACCTGTAAGTATCATCTTTCGATACACGTCTGTATCGTTAACCTAAACACTCGTCCGTGTTCATCTTTCTTTGATACCTGGAAGTATCATCTTTCGATACTCGTCCGTGTCATTAACCTAAACACTCGTCCATGTTCATTTTTCTTTGATACCTGTAAGTATCATCTTTTGATACTTGGCAGCATCGTTAACCTAAACACTCGTCCGTGTTCATCCTTATTTGATACTCGTCCGTGTCGTTAACCTAAACACTCGTCTGTGTTTACCTTTCTTTGATACCTGTAAGTATCATCTTTCGATACTTGTCTGTGTCATTAACCTAAACACTTGTTCGTGTTTGTTCTCATTATTTGACACCCGTCTGTATCATCTTTCGATACTCGCCCGTATCATTGATCCAAACTTATGTCTATGTTTATCTCATGATTTCAGACACCCATCTGTGTCATTTCTTCTCCCTAGTAGATTTCTCAATCTCCTCTACCTTTTATCCCCGGTAGAGTCTTCCATGCTCATCAAGTTTTCTACCTTTATTTTCTACCTACAATGTGCAAATTTTCTGGCTCTATTGGTATTCAATCCCTATTTACCCTGAATGTCAGAAAGTAACTGCTCTCATCCCTTCAGGTCCATAGTTGATTGAATAGAAGCAGCTGTAACACCCCAAAATTTTCCCTCATATTTTACCATCAATAAGTGGCTTATGCTTCACATACATGTGCATCTAGGTCATAAATATCATACATGCGTCATTGGCTTTCCCAAGGCATGGGATCAGAGGTTTCTATGGTATTGATTGTTCAAAGCAAAGAGAATGGGATATACTTAAGAACTTAAGCTACAAAGGCTTATCATGCCTCAAGACATCATATTTGGTTCATCATTTCATCAGGTGATTGAAATTTGCAAGAAAACTGAAGAGGGTCACTCTCTCCTATCTTTGGTCCTCAGATTAGGGTTTTGTCTATCTGTGTATGTGGTACCTTCATGGACAAGGATATTGAAGCCTCAACATCATCATATCACATAGAACATCTTGGTTGAAGAGAATCTTAATTTACTTCAGAGGAATTAGGGTTTTCATCATTGGTCGACATCTCCTATCTTTTGGGGCTGAAATTAGGGTTTTGCCTAAAATCAGTTTATTTCTAATTCTTTGGGCAAGAATTAATTCTATGGCCTTCTATATGTTCTCAAGTATCTATGAGTGGAGTATTGACCGTTGATTTCATTCAGAAGGGTTTCAATTGGTCAGATGATTGTGAATCAGCTAGATTGGGAACAAAGTCAACTGAGCAATGAAAACGTCAACTCCTGACTTTTTGATGTCAATCTTGTGTTTTTCATGTCAAACATGATCAATTGGTGGAATTTGATCAAGAAATATCAAGAGAATCATCAAAAATCAAGGATTGTGGAAAGTTTCCATTTTTGACAAATTAGGGTTTTAGAACTTTCTATTTTTCGCAAGTTTTCATGGTTGTGTAGCCACTTTCAAGGCCATTTTCCCCATTGTTCCAAGCTTCATTTCATTTTTTGTCAAACATGAAAGTTGTAGTACTCATGACAAGATTTCCAACCATATAAAATTCATCTCAATTGGATCATTTTTGAGCAAATTATGATTGTTGGAAATTAGACATTTTCACACTTGCATTTTCCAACACTTAGAATTTTTTCTAAGTGTTAAGGGTGAGTTTTTGTGCCAATTTTCAAGCTCATTTTTGAGTGACTTCCAAGCCTTATTTGAAAATCATGTTCAAATGAAAGTCGTAGAGTGATCTTCCACCTTTCCAACCATATAAAGAATGAATCATTTGGACTCTTAAATCAAAAGTTATGATCACTCAAAGTCTTGATCTCAAAGATCTGTACTTGATGAAAACACTTAGATTTTTTCTAGGTACAAGATCAGTTTGGTACCCATGATTTCAACACTATATTTCATAGTGTTTTAGGCTTTAATTCAATTTGTTTCCAACATAAAACTTGTTCTATCAAATCCCCTATTTCCCATGGTGCAAGAATCACACAAATCGGCTCATTAATCACCAAGATATGGCACTCCAAAATCATCACCATGGAAAATGTTCTTCAAGTGTTCAAGCCATAACATTTCATTTCAAATTTCAAGCATCATGACCTTACACTCTTGGCATGCGCATAATGTCCTTACCATTACCTCATTTGGCCATGCATACCCTTCATATTTCATGTACATGTACCACCCTTACTTAACATAGCCATGAAATACAAAAGGAAAACTTAATCTACAAGTTCTGATTATGCCAACTCATTTTTATATCATACATTATCATCTTTGTACACAACAATAACCATACCTACATACTTATGAGACCTCTAACCCGTGCCAAACTCACTTAACCATAACCTCTCACTTTTTTCATTTTTTGTTAACCATGCATTAACCAAGCTCTAACTGAATTCTAACTACTAACCACATGCTAACCACACATATACAATCCCCTAACACCTCTAACAGAAACAGTTACACACCATTAGAGCAAGAGAGATCAAAGTTCACATTTCACACCCTCATATTCAAGCCTTCGAATCTCTCTCAATTTGGAAGCTTTTTTCAAGATTTCTTCACCATTGTCATCACCACAATTCATACAAGCTTCTGTTTGCAACCATTCTCACCTGGAAGCATTGTAACACCATCCACGAATTCATTCTTCATCATCATCAAACTGAAATTTCAAGCAACAATCAAGCATTCCTGAGCATTTATTTTGCTCCAGTGTAGATTACAAGACCTTGCAGTGAAGTTTTCGGGCTTCTTTGCACGTGAATTTCAGCTCTGGCTAGGTTAGATATTGAACTTTTTTCTTGCATCATTTGGGCCAAATATGGTGATTAGAGGCATGAGATTACTTGCATCTGAAGCCCTCCCACCTGAGGCAATGGTTGTAATGTAATTTAGGGCAAAACGTGAAGACTTTGATTTGAGAGCTTAATTTATTTTCATTCATTTCACATGTTAGAGTGACCTAATGATAAATCTAAGGCCAAATTCGTAATCAGCATGAAGAATCGAGTGAGAGAGTGTCTTTCTTTTTAATTTCTGGGACATGTCATCACTGCTCACGGTGGTGATCCACCAGAGAAGACACCCGGAACCCTAGCTCCAACGTCTGTGTCATTCTCAGGCGTTGAAGCCAGCCAACGTGTGGTGGCGCCTTTCCATTGGCCATTTGTGAAATTTTTAATCCTACGTGTAACTCTTTTGCCAACGCATTAATGAGTTTCTAATTCCCCACGTGCCTTTTTTTCTTTTTCATTTCCTTGTTTTTCTATTCTGATAAAAATGATTTGAATTAATAATAATCAGACAAAAAATGATTATTGGTGATATGGACCACACGCAAATGTGCTATTCTCACCCCAGCATATGGCCCATTGAGAATTCTGAACAAAGGAATTGCTTTGGATGCACCCCCTTGGCCATTTAGTTCTTTTTTCATTTTCCTTTTTAATCATGCTTCTCATTTTTATTTCTTAAAAATAGTTTTCTTCATCTAAAAATCCCAAAAAAATTCATGGATGATGTTGAGCATATTAATTAATTTTCCATATTTTTAATTTCCATTTTTGATTAAATTTGGCATTTATTTTTTATTTTAGGAATAAATATGTGAAGATTGACCTAGTTTTTACATTAGGGCTTGTTTCTTGATGATTCCTAATTGATCTTGATCCTAATTTTTGTAACACCTTAGTCACATGATTATAGGACATGTTTATGATCACTTGGGATTTTTACCATTATTTTTTGGTTCATTTTGAATTCCTTTTTTAGGCTTCTTTTGAATGACCTTTGCTTGGTAACTTGCCATATGTGTGACATTCTTTGAGCACCTTTTGTGTATAATTTTGGGTATATTTTTATAGAATATTATTCCACTGACTTAATCATATCATGGTTAAAATATCATAATTTTTCAAGACTTCTAACTATTTTTCATGATTATTTCCTTGCATGTTTAATGCTTTGATGTGTGCCTAGAATTAGGGTGAACTTGATGATTGTGTGTGACCTCTTTTGAGCCAATTTCCTTGACATGTTTAGGAATATTCAATAGGATATTTTGTGCTCCATTGTTATGCTTTGGTATTGATTGTTGATCATGATCTAGGTGATTATCTTGACCCCTAGATGCATACCCGATGTTTGTTCAATGTTTACCTAAGTGATTGGATTTGATGATGCATTTATGCAACCCTTTTGGGGATATTTTGAGCATAGATTTACTCTTGATCTAGCATTAGTTAAAGCCTTTCCATACCATTTTATAGGTCATTTTGTGTGCCTCTAATTGGTGTTATACTTGCATGAATTTGAACATGATCGTGCATCAACTTTGACAACTTCACTTGAGCTTTTGTGTGCTTCATTTATCCAATGCTTTTGAAACTTAAATGTGAGATATTATAGGTTATTTTCTACTGATTTGTATGCTTATACACTTACTTGACATGACCTTTTCATTCTTTTACATGATTGAAACTTCACATTGCTTTTAATGAAAGTTTAGGGTTGAGTTTGATCATTACTTGTTCTAACTTCTAAGAATGCTTTGACATGAAACTTTTGAAATTTTTTGAGGTTACTTTTAAACATTAAATACATGAGTTATATTATAACTTAGGTCATTTACAAGTCAACTTCATGCTTACTTGTTCATTGTTTTGTCATAAGTGATTGATGCATCATAAAAGTGACATCTTTGTGTAGAATTGCCTAATTTTTTGAACATGACTTGGTGTGAATTTCATAATCATTTATTAACACCTAAAACCTCATTTTTCTATGATCATACCATGTATGCTACTGATCCAACTTGCATGATTGCCTTAACTTCACTTGTGTAGCCTTTTAAGGTGTGCTTTGCATGACTTTTTGATTGACAATTGTTTGTGTGCTAACATGTGACATAGCTTGAGTTCTTTTACACTTCTTAGGACAATAACATGAATGATATAGTAGTACATAGCTACTGCCCCACTAGGGCTCTCACCATTTTAGGACTCATTTCGTTTTGTTAATTGATTGACACTTCTTCTAGGATATTCTTAGGACATTTGTATGAGCATGAGTGCATTGTTTTGCATATTTATTTAAACTATCCAATAGTTGAGCCTGATTTGAATTTGATTAACACTTGTATAACTTTACATTGACATCAACTCTTACATGATTTCTCTTTCATCTCACTTCTTCTTTATTACTTCTTTTAATTGTGATTGAATCATCTAATGTTTACTTGTGTATGATCACATGTTCCCTTAAGGTTCCTAGCATGAATCTAATTTTGGATTAGGTTCAAAGTAGGAAAGACATTAGGTTATCAATCCAAGCATGCTAACATAGGTAGAGATTCCCTTTCCTTACCTCAACTATAGGATCAATCATTGCATGACAACTTCTAGGATGAAGATCCCCTTAGATCTTTCTTTTAACTATTTGAGCCTCTCTTCTCTCTCTAAAAGAAAAGCAAAAACACTTAACAAATATTGTATGTGTCGTTCGCCACGAGCCTTAAGCACATGGGAAATGATTAGTGAATGTCTCCTTTACTCTTCTAGGGTGCTTTACAAACGTCCCGTTGGGGGACACCTTGTCAAAGTATTCACTCCTACGTCATAGTCTTTAGCACGATACATATCACAAACAAAATAAATCAAAACACTTCTTCTAAAAGACATAAACAAATCAATCGTCTTCCTTTGGGACTCTTTTCTCATCTCACTCCCTCTAATCGTAAGGACACACTATTTCCGTTCTACCGCAAACAGGTAAACGCGTAAGTCTCCACACAACGCGCGACAACACCTAAACTGCTAGAATGCGAACGTTAACATCGTCCACCTAAAACACATCAAACAAACAAGGTCACCCGTAGTAGGCCGAACTACGACTGCTATGATTTCTTCTCTCTCGTCCGATTGAGGATACGTAGGCACAAGACGCCGATGTCTTGGCGAGCAACCTTCCCCCATCACCCGTAGTCCTTTGAACTACGTTGACTCTGACTTTCCCGTTCTCGAGGGAATACGTAGGCCTAGGAAAGAGAAGTCCTATCGAGTCACCTTTCGTGCCCTTTCAAACCTCTTCTTTGTTTCTCATTCTTTTCCTTCCCAATTAGCAGTGAAGCTTTAGATATCTACACCCTTTGATCAGAACAACAAGCGTGGATCCCATCGAGTACAATGGACGTGAGGGGGGGGTGCTAATACCTTCCTCTCGCGTAACTGGCTCCCGAACCCAGACTATGGTTGCGATGACCATGTATTTCCCTTCTTCAGGTTTCTTCGATCGTTTCCTTTCCCTGCTTGGGGATAAATAACGTTCGGTGGTGACTCTTCCATTTTTCCGCCGGTTGATTTCTACGTTGCGATAGCTGGCGACTCTGCTGGGGACTTTCCCATCCATAAGCGAGTCAATCCTAGCGCTTGTTTATTTTCGGTTATTCGCTGTTTATTTGTGAAATTCTGGTACCAGATGTGTGATGTTAAGTGTGATGTCACAACAACACAATCTGCTATGAACAAGGCAATAAACAACAGTAAATAAACACAATGAATTTATTCACCCAGTTCGGTCTAACAACCTACATCTAGGGGCATACCAAGCCAGGAAGGAAGTCCACTATTAGCAGTATCAAATTATAGACTCAACAAACCAGTTGACAATCCACTAACTTAATCACTACCCAATGACCCTTCTATCTAAGTCCTCCCTAGATAATAGACTCCATCTCACTCCCAATCATCGCAATGATGTCTAGCAGTCAACATCTCAGTCACTGCATCAACAACTTGATTTCCAAAAACTCTTCAATCACAGAAAAGTAGAAGACACACTTCCATGACAATACCTAGACATGACACACATGACTAAGAATAATACTTAGAGTTGCTTAACAACTTCCTCCAAGAACAATACATCTCTTGCCTACAGGCTTCGAGATAAACACGATGACCATCCCACAAATCGGGTGGTTCATCAACCAACACAGCCCTTATAATCTACATGATAGCTGGCTTTTTAAAACTAGGTTACAATGCTTCTATTTATAACCTATTTCCCAACTGGATTTGGGCCTTCAAATCACAACAAATCAGCTGCTACAAATCTGCAAAAGATTCGCCTACAAAATAGGTCTTCAATCAAATCCTTCCTAATTTATCTCCATAATTAGAAAGTCATTACTCTTCAATATTCTTCTTGATTTTGACTTGAATCTTCCAGACCTTTAAACCAGCTCCATAATATTTCCAGGATATTATGTATCTTTTAAATCTTCACTATTTAATTCAGCTGCAAGATCTTCTCCATAAAAATATCTGATTTGATTTGAATTTAAAAACAAATTTTATCTTCAAATCTTTTCATATCTTTTAGCCCTAAAAATAGCAACAAGATCTGCTCCATATCTGATTGCAACTGAATATATCTTTACCAAGATATTCGCCTGCAATCTCTCCACCAGATCTCTCAAAACAACTGATACACGCTGCCCTAACAAAACACAACAGACTGATGTTCTGATGTTCTGTCAACTGATGTCAAGACATCATGTTTAACATCAAACCACAAAACTGCAACCCTAAATAACTTAACATAAACTGAATGTTAAGAACTCATGTTAAGACATCATACAAATGACATCTTGATTAAAAATCACATGACAACAAAACAGCAACACGTGCTATACCAGACTAAGATGTCATGACATCTCCTTCAACATCTGTCACACCATTACAGCTATGCACTCATACTAGTTAGGTGCAGCACAACATGTCAAGACATCTCACTTGACATTTCCAAAACCTGCTGCACTGGACCCAGATGTCATGACATCTGTTGTAACACATGACAACAATACTGTCATGACAGTTGAAGATGTTTCAACATCTGGTTCAGCATCTGTAGTGATGTCTGAGCAACCATGTCAGGACTTCTGATCTGACATCTTGTACCACTTGCTATAGATCATCATCTGTTCTGACATTAACACATCCTGCAGTGATGTTCTACTCTTATGTCAAGACATTCTTCATAACATTTTCCTGAGCAACATGTTTTGCAAAAATTGCTGCCAACTCAGAACTTACAATCTCCCTCTTTGGCAAAATTTTTGGCTAAAACATAATTTGATCATACACATCATATTAAAGGAAAATGCAGCAGCAGAAAACAAAAGTCAGAACATCTTTTTAGTCATATATCAATCACAATTAGTTTTACCAAAATTAATGCCAACACCAAAAGCTGCAGAACTATCAATCTCCCCCTTTGGCATATTTTGGCTAAAACCTTCTTCTTTGAACACCCATCCAGCTCCTCCTCAACCAAGGGACACCTGATGCTTCTTAATTCTCCCCCTTTTTAGCCATAATAGGAGCAAACCAAACAAACGACATGCACCAGCTAGAACACCAATAAGAACACTGCTCCCCCTTAACACCACAAGTCCAGCTGCACAAAATTGTAACACTCCCCCCTATCAAGGATAACCTGTGCTTCTTTGCAAGAAGAACACCTTAAATGAATGGAAAACATAAGACTCATCTTCATGTCTTCAAGAGCGCACCCTCTGTTCAACACACCTGTTGAACGCATTCACATACTGCTTAATCCTCAAACAATCCAAGTACCACACTAGTACAGACAGAAGTTCTCCCATTATATTTCACAAATGGTGCTCCTTGACCAGTATATCATAACATTTGGAAAATCCAGACATAGTCTTAATTCATCCCGTCAGGAATGCTTCACACAATCATCCACAAGTTCTGAAGCACACACATAATGTCTTCCATTGAACTCTAAATAAACTCCTCTTACACACACCAAGACAAGTGTGACATCTCCCATCAACAAGGACCCTCACAAAGCTCTTCCAAAATCTGCAGAGAAAAATAAATTCTCCCAGACACAACCAAAGTTGTCCTTCAGACTTCTCCTCAGAAGCATGTGCGCATATGATTCAAACAATTAGCTTCACATGGCTAGAACCATTCATGTCCACACCAACATGTCATCCAACAGCCTAATGTCATAACATGTTATCTGACATTATATCCTCATAAGATTCAACCAATCTTCACAATCTTGATCAGCATGCAATCTTCACAATATATGTACCTTTGCAGCAAAATCCATAGACAAGTACTCCCCCAGTCATGGTTAACTAATGCTCTAGATGAAGATGAACATTTGAGCACACTTGCTGAGCACATGCATTTTGGTACCATTGTCCCTTTCTCCAAAGGCAGTCATTCCCTATCATACTCTTCATCTTCAGACTTCCAATCAATCAATACCTGATCTACTTCAGTCTTCTCTACATTCTCCATCCAAGGCAGACCTTCTACTTCATCATTCTCCCGTATGACTATGTAGACGCTCCTTAGGCATAATGTATGCACCAAGATTCAGAACCAGAACAAAATCATCCTTCACCAAGGATATTCAACCAGATAATGTCCCAACACAAGTTAGAACATTTGCCACACACCAAGATATCATCTCCATGATTCTTGATATGCTCCACCAACTGGACTTACTATTGCATAGTAATCCAAAGAACTAGAGAATTAAACTCTCATCCACCTTCAAGAAGAATAATATCCTTGAGTCTTCAACTCATCACCTTTCTGCCCAAGAGTAACTTGTTCCAAGACAATCCTCAATAATAACCAGCTGCCACACTCTGATTATCTTGATTCTTCGAATCCACTTCTGAGATCAACCAAATGCCACAGTTTGATCACCTCATTCATGAATCCTCATATGAAAACAACCAACTGCCACATTTTGACCTTTTTCATGTTTGTCAGAACTCTCACAAAGATATCTTGATCCACCAAGGAAACTTGATCTTCAAGGCACATGTTCCACTTGCTCAAAACTAAACACACTTAGACTCCCTAAGCCATGGTCATGTAACATCTTCTCCTTCATGCAGCTCCTGCAAACTGCCATGAGAACAATCTTTTTGAAGCATCCTATTATTCAAATTCATAGCTTCAGTGATCCTTTAAAACAGTTACAATCTAATAGGTCATTGACTTAGCATTTACCATAAACTGCTGATGTGTAGTGCGATGTCGAGACATTAGAATTGACATATTAAGTTCATCTTCTTTCTTGATGAAACATCCTCCAGTTCATGATTTTGAAATCAGAAACATGTATCTTCACAAGAGAATTCATCTTCAGATATACCAGAACCACATTTGACATCATAACCAGGATGATCCTCCTAATTAGGTCACCACAACTAAGCTTAAGAGATAACTTATCAAGATCTTCACTCCCGCATGAAAGATTTGACAGTGATACTCTTTTGCTTTGGCTTTACCCTCTTCTTTCACCATCAAGAAAATTGATAAAGAAGGAATCAATGTTCTGGACAGATTGGTCTTTAATGCCTGATTTGAAATATATTCTTCTTCTAAAAAAACTGAAACTTCCATGTCATACAGTCTTTAATAATATCCATTCACCTTTTGATCACTTCTTTCCCAAAACAAAGATATGAGATAATCCTCAAGTATCTCTAACCAAGCGGTTGAAGCTGTCTTGCATAAACTACAACATCATAGAATATCCTGCTGAGGAGACCAAACCCTAATGTCTTTCCAAGAGAATACCTTTCTAGAATCTCACCACCAGAGATACAAGAACCAACTAGGGTTACATCAGATACCATGCAGCGGAACACACAACAACTCCTCAACAACCTTCAGGCACTACTCAATAATCCTTGCACACCATCACCATAAACCAAGTACCAACAAATCAAACTCACAAAAACAGTTCTCCTGTAACACCAGACAGGTCCAATACATACCCTGTCATGAATAGCCCATCCTTCACTTCAAGGGATCATACAAACAACTATATGAACTGACCAAGTCCATAACTCAACAAAACTATCTTCCTTGCTCATGAACCAGAAAGTATCTTCCCTAGATCTCATCTAGAAACAGACAGGATGCCTGCTCTGATACCAATTGAAATTCTGGTACCAGATGTGTGATGTTAAGTGTGATGTCACAACAACACAATCTGCTATGAACAAGGAAATAAACAACAGTAAATAAACACAATGAATTTGTTCACCCAGTTCGGTCTAACAACCTACATCTGAGGGCATACCAAGCCAGGAAGGAAGTCCACTATTAGCAGTATCAAATTACAGACTCAACAAACCAGTTGACAATCCACTAACTTAATCACTACCCAATGAGCCTTCTATCTAAGTCCTCCCTAGATAAGAGACTCCATCTCACTCCCAATCATCGCAATGATGTCTAGCAGTCAACATCTCAGTCACTGCATCAACAACTTGATTTCCAAAAACTCTTCAATCACAGAAAAGTAGAAGACACACTTCCATGACAATACCTAGACATGACACACATGACTAAGAACAATACTTAGAGTTGCTTAACAGCTTCCTCCAAGAACAATACATCTCTTTCCTACAGGCTTCGAGATAAACACGATGACCATCCCACAAACCGGGTGGTTCATCAACCAACACAGCCCTTATAATCTACATGATGGCTAGCTTTTTAAAACTAGGTTACAATGCTTCTATTTATAACCTATTTCCCAACTGGATTTGGGCCTTCAAATCACAACAAATGAACTGCTACAAATCTGCAAAAGATTCTCCTACAAAATAGGTCTTCACTCAAATTCTTCCTAATTTATCTCCATAATTAGAAAGTCATTACTCTTCAATATTCTTCTTGATTTTGACTTGAATCTTCCAGACCTTTAAATCAGCTCCATAATATTTCCAGGATATTATGTATCTTTTAAATCTTCACTATTTAATTCAGCTGCAAGATCTTCTCCATAAAAATATCTGATTTGATTTGAATTTAAAAATAGATTTTATCTTCAAATCTTTTCATATCTTTCAGCCCTAAAAACAGCAACAAGATCTGCTCCATATATGATTGCAACTGAATATATCTTTACCAAGATATTCGCCTGCAATCTCTCCACCAGATCTCTTAAAACAACTGATACACGTAGCCCTAACAAAACACAACAGACTGATGTTCTGATGTTCTGTCAACTGATATCAAGACATCATGTTTAACATCAGACCACAAAACTGCAACCCTAAATAACTTAACATAAACTGAATGTTAAGAACTCATGTTAATACATCAGACAAATGGCATCTTGATTAAAAATCACATGATAGCAAAATAGCAACACCTGCTATACCAGACTAAGATGTCATGACATCTCCTTCAACATCTGTCCCACCATTACAGCCATGCACTCATACTAGTTAGGTGCAACACAACATGTCAAGACATCTCACTTGACATTTCCACAACCTGCTGCACTGGACCCAGATGTCATGACATCTGTTGTAACACATGACAGCAATACTGTCATGACAGTTGAAGATGTTTCAACATCAGGTTCAGCATCTGTAGTGATGTCTGAGCAACCATGTCAGGACTTCTGATCTGACACCTTGTACCACTTGCTATAGATCATCATCTATTCTGACATTAACACATCCTGCAGTGATGTTCTACTCTTATGTTAAGACATTCTTCATAACATATTCCTGAGCAACATGTTTTGCAAAAATTGCTGCCAACTCAGAACTTATAATTTGTATGCTTTACATGCTTTATTTATGGCTTTTATTGCATGTTGTTTTTGCTTTTATCGCATTTATCTGCTTTATTGCATTTCATTACTGCCATATATATACTGGACTGTGCTGGATTGCTGGTTTTCTTTGGTGGGCAGGGTGTTCTGAGAGATAAGCCCACTACCCAGGCTTGAGTATACACACAGGTTTTAGAGTGGATAGTCGTGTCGCTTGCATGGTGGTGACAACGTATAGTGTTCACGTGACCCACAGCCAGGCGAGGTTCCTTTGAGAGATATTCTATACTGCATGTTGACGCAGGTCATAGGATGTTCCCATTGTGAGTTGTCGACTCTGGTGACCATTCCCAAGGACTCAGTTGAGGCACTCCTCTAAAGGGGTAACAATGTCAAACCAGAGATGGTGAACACATTATTGCTTCTTGACCCGAGGACCCAAAACTGGGAACTTGCTATAGGATGACCTTTTTTAGGGGTAATCAGTGGAGGCACTCCTCGATTGGCGATAATACTGTACCCAGAAGGATGAATGTATTATTGCTTCTCGACCTCAGTGCCAGAAACTGAGGATCCTTCGTCTTAGAATCCACATGTGAGAAGGGATGGGTGTTTACAGGTTTGCAGGAAACTTTGACTTTTAACCTACCCAGTTATCTGGTATTCTTACTGAAGTTAATAGTTGATCCTATTGTATTCAGTCTTTTGTTATTCACACGGTTCAGCACAGACACGTCCAGCTATACGTGGCATTTCTGATACCATGCCAATGCATTGCATCATTTCATGCGCATACCCTAACATTCATGTTTTTCATTTCTAGGTTTATATCTTACTCTTGATTCTAGTCGGTAGGTTTCTACAGGGATGGATACTGAGAAGAAGAAAAATATCATCATCTGCAAGTTTCCTAAGCCTAATCTAGGCCCTATTAACAGCTTGAAGGCTTTGGCGAATCCTAATGTGTTGGTAATTTTTAAGGAGAAGTACGGATGGATCCTATCTTTTGTTCATAACATCAGTGATTATGAGTACAAAGGTATTCACACATTGCTACAGTTCAACGATCCTCCTTTAAGGTGTTTTACATTTCCAGACTATCTATTGGTCCCAACCCTGGAGGAGTATGCAAGCATCTTGGGGATTCCCATCAAGGAGAGCGCACCGTTCTTTGGCTCCAAGAAAGATCATGAGTTCGGGGATGTGGCCAGTGCTCATTATTTGAGCAAATCAATGTTGGAAGCTAACATAGCCAGTAAAGGAGGTTTTCGGGGTTATCATCTGGGTTACTTGACAAAGAAAGTTCGAGAGGCCGCTGAAGCCAAAAGATGGATTACTTTCAACGCAATATTGGCCCTCTGTATGTACGGTATTGTTCTATTCCCGAATGTGCCTGACTTCATTGATGTGGATGTTATTCGAATATTTACGATGAAGAATCTGGTGCCAACTTTATTGGGGGATCTTTATCATTCAGTGCATCATAGAAACGAGAAAAAAAGAGGAGTTGTTCATTGTTGTGCACCTATCTTTTACAAATGGTTTGCAAACCGTCTACCTCGTTCGGGCACTTTTGTGGATACCAAGGATTCTCAGGAGTGGTGTCAGAGACTGATGGGTTTGGCCGCCAAAGATATTGTTTGGATATATCATGGGTTGCTTTGTAAGGATATCATTCATAGTTGTGGTGAGCTCCCGAATGTGCCGTTGATAGTGAGGAAAGGGGGAATCAATTATAACCCCTCTTTGGCTATCATACAATTTGGGTACGCTTTGACAGGTCCACCAGTCAAAAGGGATGTCGAGGAGTCCTTATACTTCCAAGTAACGGATGGTGTGGCAATAGCGCAGAAAGCTTCTAAGGCTTGGCTCAGCATACAGAAAAGAGGGAAAGCTGTTTTGGGGAAGGGCAATAACCGAACCTATCCCCGTATGAAGACTGGCTAAGGAAGAGAGTTGAGGATTTCTATTTGCCTTTTGACCCGGCACCTCCTTTGTATCCCGAGGTTGTGGAAGAAAGAACCACTGTAGCTATTGAAGAACACAACAAGCTGCAAGCTATTGTGAATGAACTCCGTGTGGAGAACTCCGACCTGAGTAGCCGCCTTTAGGATGCTTTATAGATCAACAGGGGGTTGGAATGTAAAGCCCAAGATGCAACAAAGCTGCTAGCAGAGAAGGAGAAAGACTTTGCAAATAGGGTTCAGTTTTATCGGAAAGCTAACATGGCTGGAGAATCCTCCGACAAGGTTCACAAGCACACTAAGCAACTCTTATTTGAGGCGAATGTCAAGCTCGCTAAGTCTCGGAAAATGTGGGATGACTTCGCGGCCTGCAGGAAGAAGAGAGAAGATGAAATCAGGGCTGAAAATGAAGAACTGAAGGAAAAACTCAAAGCGAAAGAGGAAGAGCTCCAGAATGCGAAAAGAGGCAAAAAAACACTTTTCTGACAAGCTGAAGGAGGCTCAGAGGGAAATTAAAGAGCGAAAAGTCCAAGCTGGAATAACGAAGGCAAAACTAAGAGATGTATTTAGAGATGATGACAGCGCAGAGCATATTGGTAAGTTGAACCAGGGTATTGGGAAAATAAACAAGCTGATCAAGGGGTTGATAGAGCGACCAACTCATCCTGATACCGAAGCCCTTCTTGAGGAGTTCTAGGACAGTTTGTATGAACTAGGGGTTTAGAAATGAATTGTCTCTATATTTCCGTGTGTTGCTTATTGTGATTACCATCAGGCATGTTGATGGAACCACCTATGGTTGTACCAGACACATTTGTATGATTCTTTGAAGTATTATATGATGAGATGTTTGTTTTAGCAATATTTGTTTCAACAATATTTGTTTCAACAGTATTTTCTCAGCAATGTTTATTTCAGCTATATTTTCTCTACAATATCTATCTGTTCCAGTAATATTTTCTCAGCAATGAATCTGATCCCTCGCCCGGTTTAAATTGGAATCAAAGTATAGAAATACCTTAGAAATGATTAAACATGACATATGCATGCATTCACGCATTTCATTTTGCATAATAGGTGTTTACCATTGGATTTCTTACCTTGTTTGATTTAACAGGCAGGATTGCTGACTCTTACCTTCACCGTTACTCAACACGCCAGAATCAACAGAGGGAAATGGAACAAATTCAAACAGAGTTGATGGCAGTCCGCGGCCAAATGGGGCAGTTCATGGTGGACATGCAAGCTTTATTTCAGGGTCAGAAAATGCTGAGAGAACAAATTCATCAGCTAAAGATTCAGATGGGCTTGATCATGGAGGTCGTGAGAACTATGTTAAGAAAGGAGGGAAGCCATACGCCCGCTGCTGTAACGGAAGGTGTTATTCCCCCTGCTCCGTCAGAATCTCTCCCAGACCGTGAATTGCCTCGAGGATTTTCTTCACAACCTGAGGATCCAGAACTTTCCCGACAACAGCCATTGCCTATCTCCGAAGAGAATCCTAGGAGCGGAGGGTATAGATCAAGGCCAAAGAGGCCTGAAAGAGTTTTTGACCTGCTCCCGATGCCGCATGCAACGCTGCTGCAACATTTGCTTCAACTTCAATTGGTTCAGTTGCGGACTCTAGCTCCACCTTCAAGTAAGCTTCCCCCAGGCTATGACGGGAAGGCCCGTTGTGACTTCCATTCTGAAGCACCAGGGCATAGTATTGAAACATGCAAGGCCTTTCAGTATAAAGTCCAAGACTTAATTGATTCAAAGGCAATCGAGTTCGCGCCGAGCGGCACTGGGGTACGGGGTGATTCTGCTCCGGCAATTGCAAAACAGATGGATGCTCCTCTCATATCTCCAGGGTCAGCCTCAGGACAAGGGCATATTCCCCAGTCTTGGGTTTCAGAATCCTCACGCCAATAATATTTGTCTATTCCTCGACCAGATCTGAAGAGGAAAGCGCCCAGACAAGTTAGGTGCCGAAATCAGAACCATCCTCAGAAGAAACGACAAAGGCCGAAGAAGACTGAAAGGCAGATTGATGCCATCCCCATTTTGTATGAACAGTTATTGCCTGAGCTTCTCAAGCATCAGCTAATTCAGTTAAGGACTTTCGTTGCTCCTGCCCAGCTGACACCAGGTTATGATGCAACTGCAAGATGTGAGTTCCATTCAGGGGCATTTGGACATTCAATTGAAAATTGTAGAGCTCTGAAACACCAGGTGCAGGACCTAGTCGACTCAAAGGTCATCACATTCATGACAGATGGTCTGCACATCAATTAAAGCCTCCCAAGTGAGCACTCAGACTGCCAGTATGTCGTCAGGAGCAATAAGTCCAGACACAGTTAGACCTCCTTAACAATGGCAATCTTTAGCTTTTTTACTGCATTTTCATTTGTATTTTTCATTGTTTCTTAAAGCATTGTTTGCATGTAGAAATTATTGTTTTTGAATGATAATCTTAATACAATGAGTATGTTTTTCGTGAAGTAATCCATTCGTGTTCACTCATATTCTTGTGCATTGCAATACCAACTTTCTTGCTTAAGCTCTTGGAGGGAGGATGACGAATTGAAAACGCAAACTTTATGGTCGTGTGCTTTTGGAACAAAACCTTACTGATGATGTACATGCATTGTTTTAACTCCCCAAACACCAGAGATATAAGGGAGATAGACCCTCATTAACCCCGTTGAGCCTAGAAGTAGAAGTTTCTTTTGAAAAAAACCCTCACATCTTAACCCCGGGGCAGGATAGTTGTCTGTTGATTTGACCAAGCGTTCAAATTTCAAAAGGAGTACCCATCTAAAGATCCGTTACCTTTTATTCCTCACACATCAGGAGGTCAAGGGGCGTGAAACCACAATGGTTTTCCCTCACCGCAAGGAGTGAGGCAGTCACAACTCTTTCATGGAAATCAAGACAGTCGGTGTCACACGATTTGTTCAAAAAAAGAAGGGGGGGGGGGGAGAGTAAAAAAAATGAGAAAGAAAACCCGCTAAGTCGAAAGCTTGAAAACAAATGACTTAGGCAAAAGTTAAGGCATCCCGCTGGACATCAAAATCGAAAAGAATTCAAAAGAATCGGTCCAGGAAAAATCAGGGAAATAAAAAAAAAGAAAACAAATAGAAAAAGAGAAAAAGGATTACAAAAGAAAAATCCTCGAGAAAAAGCAAGTCGTGTGACTACAGACACCGAAGACAAAAGGAGTGACTGCCACTCCGAAAACCTTGTGGGCTCCTTAACCATCACTGCTGGTATTCAATAACCTTTTGAAAGGTGAGCGCTTGTGCCAAATTAACTGAACGTAGGACTGAAGGACATCAAGGAGAATGGATGGGTACAAATAAAATTTTGAGCCATAAATCCTTCTTTCTCAAACCGTGAGCCAGGCAACGTTACAACCCTCAAAAGTCCTATTTGAGGTAAGGTTTATTCTGAAGGCGTACTTCTGATGAGACAACGTTCCTGACTCCCATGAGTGGTGTTAAAATATATTGTTGGTATTGCATGTGCATAATGTTACAGGGTTTGGCGATATCTTTTCAATAAAAACTTCAAGATTAACATGTATGTTGCATTAGAATAATCATTCTCAGAATAGGCATTTTCTGCTTGCATACATTGTACTGGACGCCAATGAAGCTTGCATAATGAGCATCAGTCGAGAAGTCTAACTTTTCCAAGAGGAAATTCCTGGACAATTATATTGAGGAGTATGTAGTCAAAAGACTCTGTCAGGTAACAGTTTTCTCAGCAAGTTGTGCTCAGATGTAGCCAATTTGGGGCTGTCACGTCGAGAAATCTCTCCAAAGTTCAACTAATTTGGGGCAGTCACGTCGAGAAATCTCTCCAAAGTTCAGCCAATCTGGGGCAATCATGTCGAGATTCAGCGAATCTCTCAGAGACAAGGGTAAAATTACTGCAAGACTCGTACTGAGGCAGGCCACCTCAGGGGCGAGAGTTATCCTCTCCAGAAGATGGTTAATTAGAATCACTTCTCTAGGGTTCAGTATACTGGGGCAGAATACATCAAATCTCCGTGATACCTCTCGAGGCAAGTTCCTTTATAGGTTATGTTGTACTTGAGATATCCCCTTGTTGCTCCATACGTGGCAAGACCATTTTCCTCTCACATCAATTGTGGCATCATTCAAGTATGAGATAATGTATCCCCCCGACAGAAATAGATAAGGTTGTATCGTCCTTGGAAAAGTGCTATGTTTTCTTATTATTCTCCCCAGCGAGAGTCCAAAGGTTTGGTTTCCCTAGCCAGAGTTAGATTTGTCTTTTCTCCAGCAAGAGTTCAAGTCCCCAGACAGGGTAAGGATGGTTTATTCTTGCTCTCTAAGCAGGTTGGCATCCCTAGTAGGAGGCTCGTTTGACCTCCCTTCCCCAGTAGAGTTTCTCTCCCCACAGAGTACTAGTATATAATTTCCTCATCAAGTCAGGAAGTGTAATCCCCCAACAGGAGACTGGTTTGATCTCTATTCTCCAACAAGCATTTCCTTCCTCAATAGAGGTTTGTTTGATCTCAATTCCCCCAGCAGCCAGGTTAGAAGGTTGTCATTTCCCCAACAAAGTTATATGGTTATAGGTTCTCCCCAAGCAGGATTGGTTCAGGTGATGTATCCCCAGCAAAGTCATCATTCCGCGCAGTTGCAGAGTCCAAAAGAGAGGATTGGTGAGATATTTCAGTTTCCGAGTGGCGAAGATTACACTTGTTAGGAACTAGTTGAAAGCGAGTGGGAAGCCAATGCTTTAGGCTTTTGGCTCCAAATCACTGGCAAGACCACTACTTCGCGGGAAGGCCTAAAAGCCACTTCTATCCACAACCCCGCGATTAGGTACTTCAACCGTGTTTTAGCGAACACGATCTTTGGTAGGGAGAACACAGGGAATGTGAACTCCAAGGACTTATTTTTCATTCACAACGCTTTATCGGAGACTAAGGTTAATCCTACCCCTTTCTTGTTAGCTCACATTGGTTATGCCGCCGGTAGGTCCAGTGTACACATCTGTGTCGGAGGAGTGATTACCTCCATTGCTTTTGCTCTAGTACTGCGTGATGAGTTGGCTATCCTCGAGGGATTAGCCATTCCTTTTGTTGATTTAGACTATTGCCGCAACATGCGCCTTATCAAGAATGTGCCGCGCGGCAAGTATAGGCTGATGATCAGGAACAGAGAGGTGAGAAGTATTAATTTACCTTGTGCGACGCGCATTAATGTGCGCATTAGCACAAATTGGTTATTTGACACTGAGGCCCCAAACTTAGAGGATGAAGCTGTTAACAGGGCCTATGTTGCGACCATGAGATTTGCACCAAAGGCTGGCCTCGTGCCAATGCTGACATCCCAGGGCCGAGTCACTGAGCACACACTGCACCCACTTTCTCTGACCAATTTTCAGGTACATACCAGCCTCGGGAGGAGTACGATTACGTCGCCATCCGGAGCAGTCTAGATGATATCTTGTCTGAACTGCAGTTTCGGAATGTTAGGGAGACGGAGCGTGACTTATTACTCCAGAGCTTGCAGCGTCAGCAGGAGGACCTCAGAGTTGCTGTGGATCTTGCTAACCAGTAGCAGGTTGACTTTGCCGAGTGCATAGAGCATGATATGGCAAATCTGACTGAGCAGATGGAGGGCATGAAGGTGGAGGTTGCCACTTTGAGAGAGCTAGTGTAGCATGTTCCTAACCCTGCCATTGGCAGAGGATTTGGAGGTCATCACGGCCGAGGCCGCCATCATTGATTTCTCCAGGTTTTTCCACTCCTTTTTCACCTTGTACTAAAACATTGGGGACAATGTTCGGTTCAAGTGTGGGGGAGGAGCTTTATTGCTTTGTTTTTAGTTTTTCGTTATTTTCATGTTACTTTTCATGCTTTTCTAGTTAGTTTATTTTATGTCGAGTCTTTTATGCGTTAATTGAGTCCTATTGTATGTTACCTTTTTCTTTTGTTAGAAAAATTCCCCTAAGATTGGTAAAAAGCGACCCCAACGAAAAAAAAATTCATCAGACTAAATAGCATGACACTTTTCACCATTAGGTTATGTTAATTAGACTTGGGAAAGTATTGATATCGTCGGTACCGTTTTAGCACCCTAGAATCCCTAAGTATGCGGCACCGATCTAAATAACCATTATGCCGAGACCTTGATTTTTGAGTTTGTGTAGTAGTCTCTTGAGTAGTTTATGTTAGCGGTCAACACCATCCCAAAACACACGCTAAGTAATGAACCGATGCAAATATGTGGTGATCTCGAAAAATAATTTGAATTAAGCTGTTTTGTAGAAAAGCGAATGAAAGAATTTGTTTCCTTTTATATTAGGTGGCCCTCACCAGTCCATTTATCCCAACAGATCGGATTTTTGAAGTTCGAAAAGAAAAGAAAAAGAAAAGAAGAAAAAAATGCAAAAAGTTGAATATCGATATCATAAACACTAATAGGTTCAATTTCCATTCAAGTGTGGGGATAACGGGCTTAATGTGATCGCGCGAGAATGAAAAAGAGGGAAAAAGAAACAAGAAATGTAGGTCGAGTTATAATGGTATGATTTAGATTAGTATCGCATATGGGGAGTTTTTATCCGCAAGTGCGGATATATGACATTACGTTATCCTCATTGTCGAAGTCTAGTACCTATCTTTTAACATTAGCCTATTAGTTGTGTTCCGTTTTAAAGTCGTGTCGTGCTTTCGTTTCAGATATTGCACTTACTGTTTTTATGTGTTGGGAGTTTGCTTGAGGACAAGCAAAAGTCTTAGTGTAGGGGAATTTGATGACGAAAAATTGTATCATACTTTTAGGCTCATTACACATATGTTTCGTATGTTTTATTTCGAGTTTTATTTGCATTTGAATGTGTTTTGTGTGTTTTGCAGTTGACAACTTCATCTGTTGCGGAATCGGGAGAAAAGTCGAAAAAGAGTGAAAGAAGAGGAAAATCCAGCAAGAAAGAAGAATATCTGCTAATTTACTGATAAGGCGTTCGCCATAGCCTGGCTTGCCACATAATTAAAAATACCAGGACCATGGCGTTCTCCATGACCTGGTGGTGCTCGCCATGACAACGCAGTTGCAGAATTCAAATTCTGCAACTGTCTTGGGCAGTTATTCCATTCCTTCTTTCCCTCCACTCAAGGAGCACGACTTGGCAGTTATTCTCTGAGTATTTTTCTATATATAGGACCCTCTGGTCATGTTTCAGATACCCGATTTTCGACGCGGAACCTCTGTCGAATTCTGTTTAGATTTTTTAGGCATATATTTACCTTCAAAGCGACAATTACTCCCATCGAGGAATTGTCGCAATTTCTTTGTAATTTAATTTCTGTTGCTGTACTTTGGATTCGAACAAGCCTGCTGGCATTTCTTTGCAATACAATTCCGCACTTTTATTTTACAGGTTATTTTTACTTTAACTTTGCAATTGAATTTTCTTTGTCTTGTATGCAATGTTTCTTTTAATGTCAATCATCATTAATATGTTTAAGATAAAAAATACCATGTGTTGCTAAATTTACTTGAGTTTGGCGTATGAGGACCGTCGTTACCGACGGGACTCCATAGAAAATGTAGGTGATAAATTATTTAATGTATGTTAGTTTTGGTCTTTGTTTCTATTTTTCATGCCTTATTATTCCGACACGAGAGTGAGGAATATACTAAGTTCGGACCGATAGCGCGAGAGTGTGAGGAATGAACCGATAGTGGAAATTAGTCATCGATCCTAAAAACAGCGAGAGCGCTTTAGGCATCGTTTAAAATTTCATTAACTTCCAAAATACGCTTTTCAATTAAAACGGGTGAGCGAGAGCAAAATCCTGTGGTTGATAGGTGTGGTTCTTGTTGATAGCGCGAGAGTGTGAGACAGAGTTTTTAAGTTAGTACTTTCTATGGAACGAAGTTCAGTCGTAATTAGCACCCGACTTCTACAAGTCCCTTAGGTACGCGGAATCCATATTTCGGACTCGATTTTATTGTCATTTCCTAAAACCTCTAGAATTAGTAATTTTTCCTTTCCGTTTAAACTCTGTTAATCCTTAGCCTTAGCTTTACACTGCAACTATAGATTACATTAGTTTGATTATCCCTTCCCTGTGGGTTTGACAACCTTATTTAAAACTACGTGAACAACTGTATACTTGCAGTCTTTATTCGACGGACACGTTAGTGCCACGGAGCGCATCAATACCACTAGTTGAACCACCGTCCTTTAGGTAAAAAAAAAGTCTTTTTACCACTACGCTAACTACCTTACATTTCATATTAAGTTAAACAACTTATGTTTATATATTTATTCCAAGTTTATAATTTATAGAAAATAATTTGAGGCCTTGGATTTTGGAGGCCCTGGACTGTGGGCCTGGTTGCACTGGCCCAAGGTCGGCCTTGCTTTTGGGTATAATCCTTAGCCACAAGACGGACATTATACCTCTCTACATTACCGTTAGAATCTCGTTTGTTTTGACATTTTTTTAAAATAATTTTTGGCTTAGTACCCTTTTTAGTCCCTTACATATACCTCTGGGTCCATTTTGATTCTCTTTCTTTTAAAACGTTCAATTTGGTCCCTTACGTTATCAAACAGAATCAAGAAAGTCCTTTCTGTCAAATACTGATAAACGACATTAGAAATAAGGTACGTGGCAGCTGAGGTGGCGACATAAAGGACGTGGCAGCTGAGGTGGCAGAATGATTTTTTATTATAAAATCTATTTAAATTAATTTTCACAAACTTTAATATAAAATATTTGGGCCTGAAGCCCATGTTCTTTATAGTAGCAGCCTAATAGTCAAGATTTATTATTATAGTGTGAACAAATTCTTTATAAACACTCACCTTTGTTGTTGAATATTTGATGTGGAACTTCAAGTGTTCTTCATACTTAATTTAAGCAAACCCCATGAAAGCTTCATAGAAAATGCAGTTGCCAAACATTGCCACTGCAACAAAAGGTACTCCAATAGACACCATAACAGGGAATATGTAACAACATAAAAGTAAAAGAACTGAAGGGATGAAGTCGTTTGCATCTATGCAACATAAAAGTGGAACAATGATCCAGTTGAAAGGAGTCAATCCATATCATTTTCATCCAACTCTTCTACGTGATTATATATTCAAATAGTGCAAACACAAACATTAATCTTTACAATATCAAAATGTTCTTGTAGTCTAACAGAAATATCAGGTACACAAATTTTCCATTCTATCAAGCATCATTGTGTTTGCAAATATAGTCAGGATTTAACTAAATTATGTGCAGACTCTAAATTAATGTTGGTATTTTATGTACCATATATATTAATAGTAATTAGATCCAAAAACCAATGCTCATTTGATAAATTCACTATGATGACTTGTCACAGTTGATATAACATATGATGGCTTGTGACACTTGATATAACATATTGAATTCTGTGGCAAAAGGGATCTATTGAGATTGAGACGCAGAAGATGTGATGATTGTAGAATACTTTATTTCCCGTATGATATGGATGATGACAGTAGTGTTCTTGTAACTTATCTATTGTCTGTCATGATAATTGATGATGCGTGTGATATGAGTTGAGGAACAAAGCATTCATCTTGGGAGTAAACAAGCTACTTTAGGGAGTTGATTTCATGGACAACAATGTTGAAGAAGATGAAAAGGAAATAACATTCCCAGTGTATATTTTTTGATGAATCCAACATCGAATATTCAATAACAAAGTTGAGTGTTTATAAAGCACTTGTTCACACTATAATAATAAATCTTGACTATTGGGCTGCTACTGTAAAGAACATGAGCTTCAGGCCCAAATATTTTATATTAAAGTTTGTAAAAATTAATTAATTCTGCCATCTCAGTTGCCACGTCTTTTCTGTCGCCATCTCAGCTGTCACGTCCCTTATTTTTAAAAGAAAGATGACCAAAATGGACCCAGAGGTATAGGTAAGGGACTAAAAAGGGTAATAAATTATAATTTTTAGTGTTACATAATTTTGTGTAAAAAACATTTACAAAGAAATTTTTTATAAAAATTTCAAATGAAAATTTGGTTTGAATTAAAATATTTTTTTAGATATTTCATCATTTTATAGAAACTTTTTTTTAATATCAAATTTTCAAAACAAAAATCACTTAATTTTGAAACTATTTCAAATATCTTTTCACAAAAATCATTTTGAGGTACAACTTTTTTTAAAAAATTGCGATTTTGACTATGTTTTGATTTTCGATAATGTATATTTATGTTATTAGATGTCAAAATTAGTCTTTCAATTTAGAAAAAACTAATATAAAATAATTTGTAATATTTTAAAAAGAGAAAATGGGATATGCACTGATAGTGTAAAATATTTTTATATTGTCAACCAATCACTATCATGTATCCTGCCACATCAGATTGTGAATTTTAAGTTCATCATATGACATGACAGATTAATGAATTTCTATTAGATGACAATGTAAAATTATTTTACACTGTCAATATATACCAATTGAACTCTTTTAAAAAACAATTTCATAAAATCTATTTTCAAAAATAAATAAAAAAATCTATTTTTTTAAAGTTAAAACAACTATACCCAATGACTAATAAAACAATTGATTCTCATCTGTACATCTTTCTCTCCTTCTCTCCATTTTCAGAAATTCATTCATTTTGTTGTGATCACTTTCTTCCACTCAATCAAGTTTGAATGATAAAGTGTTCTAATAAATATTACTTTTGAATTAATTTTAGTGGTAAATGGTTCTGTTTAGCAACCGAGAACCATAAAATTGATTCATTCACTTCAGTTAGTTTGTTGACACCCCTAACTAGAATAGTCACATGTATGGTTTGTTCTCATATTTTTTACATTATTCCTTATTATATGAAATAAGCTATTGATAATGAATTGTTATAAGTTGGCTTCTTTGAACAAAAAAAAAAAGGTTTATTTGATGCTATGTTAAATGGTCTTGAATTTTGCTTATATTTAAGTCCCGATGAAATATTGAGTTTGATTAAATATCAAATAAAATTTCAATGAGTTGTGTGAATAGATTAATTTTTTCCTTTAAACAAATGTACTAAACTCAAATTAATTAAAATTCAATCCGACTTATAAATAGATTAGAAAAAAGTTTGATATGTTTCATTTAGTATTAAACTAGCATACACATTACAAAATATAAAGTTGCAACTTAATAAGAACCCATCTAAATTGCATAAAAAAATTAATTGAATTTTCCTGCCTTCCCAAAAAAGAAAGAGACAAAAATGGGCCAAAGACCTAACACATAAACCAACTGAACTATACATAAATTCAAATTTCTAAAAGAATGAAATAATAAACAAATTTCAAATTAAAAAAAAAAAAGAAAGAAGGAAATTCTAATTAGGATTGTTTGGTTCTACGACGACAAAAATCACTTATCCTTTACTATTATCGTTTACTAGTTATTGCCATGTCATTTGTTGTGATCATGATCCAAAGCCAACCCATTTTCGATCTTGAAGAATGGCCCATGATTTCTTGTGAAACTTTCTTTATCTTGTAATAAAATTTTCAATCCATCTCCGGATATATTTAAATCTGTCAAAATATATCAATGTTAGGATTGAAAAGAGTCATCTAACTTGCACTTGAAATTGGAGTTCTTGGACTAGGCAATCCCATATACACAAGCCTAGGAGACATCCTAACTTTTGGGCTAGGTCTAGGAGAAGGAATTGGCCCATATTTGTTGAGTCTTATGGAACTAGGCCTTGGAGACAAATTAACTTGTTCCAATGCCTTTGATTGCAAGTGTTCAGGATAGTCACGAACACAGCCAATACGTGGACCAGCCCCTGTTGACCACTTGCATGACAACCTCCTTGTTGCATTGAATGCTGCAACAACATCCATTTTATGGATTGATGTCACATTGTTGTTATCACTAACATTGATTTTGGGCGTTGGAGGAACCTTCGTTTGTTGTGGTTCATTCATGTCATTGAATGAATCTGTTCCCATAATTGAATATGTATCATCATCCATGGCACATCTCTGAAGAAAAAAATGTAGAACAATCATTAGTAACTTTGTGCCATATGAAACAAAACAAGCAATCTTAGTGCTCTTTAGGATCAAAACAAAAAAATTACCTTAACATTTGTTAGGTCTACTTTGTGCTCTCCAAGAAAACTTATGAATTCTTTGAAGTTCTCTTCGGTTGGATGGTAGTGTCCACTATACGGCCAAATAGCCTGCATAAGTTAATAATAATATTTTTATCAGTCGGAACGTGTGATCAGTTGACAATGTAAAACTATTTACTTCGGTGTATCTAATTATTAATGAAACTAATTTTTATGTTATATAAAACTGAGAAATGTAATTGAAATGATTGAAATTAGTACCTCGAGAACACCTTGACGTACTACTAATCTACCGGCCGCTGTGGTTGCACCACCGGCGAGGAAGCTTGAGTGTTGAAATTTACCCTTTTGTTTTTTCCCAACATACAATGATCTTGTAGTGCTTAGAACAAATATCCATTTTGATTTCTCATCAGTATTCACAAGCCTCCCATCTTGTCTATACACTAACATTCCCTTTTCAACAATTACTTCATATTCTTCTCTTTCTTTTGGTCCAAGATACTTAATGCATTGGCGTTGTAGAGTGCTGTTTCTTGGACATTTCTCAAGATTTATTTCTTTACCATCTCCAACATCCAACCTACAAATTATTCATCACGAAACACGGTTAATCGCCATATACAACATCGACGCTGTTATGTTCTGTTTACTTTGTGAAAACATTTTCAAATAGACTAGAACATGAGCTTACCAGTAGAAAAATGGTTGTGTACTTTGGCTTTCAAACCAGATATCATAATACATGTGAAGATTGTGTCCATATCGATGACGCGGGTCGATCTATAACAAACAAGAAAATTCATTCAGTTAATACAATATCACAAGCTAAAAAGTTAAACGTCATCACCAGAATTTGAACTCTGATACTCAATTTCAAAGTAAATTGAAATTGGATGAAGAAATTAAGGCACTTACAGCTTCAAGCCAATGTTGCAATGCTAACTTCTGCGCCTTTTCATCCTTAGATAAACCTTTTCCAACCTTAGCCGCTCTTGTTCTTGCTCGAGCCCAACGCGACGTAGCGGTTTCAGGTTTCTGAACATCGAAAAACGAAACAGAACTTCTTCTAAGAGCAGCAAAATCCAAAGCCTTCCACCACAACTCTTCAACTATAACCGCACAATCCGCAAGGTTTCTTCTCGTCCGATAACTCTTATAAACCTTTTGAACCTTAGTCGCCGCAGTATCAAGCTCCGCGGCCGGTCTCGGAGAAAAGAAAACCACTGCTTCCGGCAGAGAAATCACCGGAACTTGCCTCCCTTTTGTCGAATCCATTTTTTCTTGATTAGTTTCGACAAATGAATGGTTTCTTTCAAGAATCATTTGTTGAGGTCTGCAATCACTCAACCTGCTTGAACTACTCATTTTATTGGACCCATTTGATAAATCAGTAACAGACACCCCCATAAATACAATACCCTACAAATCTGCACAAAATTATTCATCATTTATTAGCCTCCAATAATTGTACTCAATTCAATTTCGAAACTATTCTTATTCTTATCAGAACCAAAAGTTAGTTACACCAGCTATAAAGTTAGTTACAAAAGTTAGTTACACCGATGTAACTAACAAGATAATTAACTCGTTGGTGTAACTAACTTATATTATATATGTATATATTTTTTAAAAGCATAAGCATAGAAGAATTGAATTACCGTATTTGTTTGTTGAATGAATAATTTGAATTTGAATTGAAGTCTGAGGTGAGAAGAGAGAATGGAATTAAGAATGGTTTATGACAGTGGGTATTGTTTGCTTATATATAGATTTTTACTCAAGAAGTGCCTTCAAAGACGTGTGAAAGAATGAAAAATGAGAAAATTAAGGAGCAGACTTTGAATTCCAATTTAGATTTTATAATCAACGAGTGTAGTTTTGAATAAGAAGAAAATCAATAAAGGTATGTGAATATAAGATTCAAATTCTACGGTTAATAGTTTCAATTTTTCTAATGAATAGTTTGAAGAATTCAAAGATTGGTGTTGGTGCTGGTGTTTTTATTGTGTCAGATATTTTTTCTCTTTAAAGAGAGGGGAAATTAGAGGAGGCAGCAGGTAAGGTAAGAGCTGGCGGTCAAAGAAAGTTTGCGAGGTTCGATGAAGAAACGCGATTTGCTAATATGATCTGTATTCAAATTGTTTATTGGGGTTGAATACTGTACTCTGTACATCTGGTTTTCTTTTTTAATATTAGAAAATTCAATAATAG